>OU744276.1:75088801-80088801 GCA_916610125.1 Cheilosia vulpina | reverse complement strand
CATTCTATAGAAGGTTGGTGTTTTTAGTCAGTAAATATCTGACACTTCTATGAGCACGCGCTTGGTATTCTCATAGTGTCTTTGAAAGATTTCCACCTGCCCTCGGGAAACAAAAAGCGGTTCTGCGAAACAATAATAAGCACTTAATCTTGTCTTACGAACAGCAAAATTCACACCGGAAAAATTTCTAGTCGACATCGACACCAAATTTTTATTGACTTCACACCAGCCTATCATATATTTAAGAGCTGTAGTCTCCTTGTCAAAAGCCTTCTTGGCCCCAGAAAGCCAAGCTTCTTTAAATGATTGTCATAATATAGACCTGGCCCAGCCAATGTAAAGATATACCTGTCTTCTGACTGCCAATATTTCGCCATGATGCCAAATTTCCATCAGTTTCTTTTCCACTATTCCTAAAGTCCCTAGCCGAAATGGGTTTCTGAACGGGATTGTCTATGAGTTTTATAGATTGATTTGCAAATTATCAACCGTCGCAGTGCCTCTTAATTTGATAAAAGTCACTCTGCAAAAGAATGTTGATGGCGTCGACTTTTGGAAATGACGTGTACGCCACAAAATCGCCTGCGTACGCCGCTATTACATATCTAAGAAAAGTCACTACATCGCTTTTGTAAAAAATAAACCTATCAAAGATTTCCCCCTTCTCTGTTTTTATTTTTAAAGACGTTGGCGACTTTGCCATTGCCATCAAAATTCTTTCCCATAACCACAATCATATATAGCAAAAGTTTTATGTTGAGGATAAGTGCTGACACTTTTTTTTTTGTTTTTTTTCTAATGATATAATGTTGCCAGTGTTTTTTTTCTTTTTACTACGATTGTACTGTACACATGGCAATAGTAGGCGATAACTAGCATCGAATGGAGTTGTAAGGCGTTGAGAAGAGTGACCCGAAAGCCTTCCCAGCCAAAAGTATTAACAAAACAAAAACAAGTGAGTTGTACTTTGTTGTACTAATTTGTCCCTATCTAAAGACAAAGCTTAAGAATAAACATAAGCACTCTATGCTACCTTTTAAAGCTCCCCCCATTTAAATATTAATTCCGCTTTTTTATCCCCTTATTAAATATTCACACGATACCCACTGCTATATAGACCAACTTCTGAGGCTCCTTATTTACGCCGCACTGTCGTTGCGTCAAGATGATTCAGTTATACTTTTCATTTAAGAATTAAATTCTACCACTCCATTACGATCTGACAGTTTCAACTTGCAACGCCCAATGCTCCTCAGTCCCCAAGAAAGTAGTAAACCTTTTCTTGTACATTTCATTTCTCTTCTAGTTTTCATTGACCGCGTAAACAAGTGTCACGTTCCATGGCCCGTGGGTCGTAAAATTTGCATTTACATTTGCATTGCGCCACACTCTGCAAATCGTTAACTCAAACGTACACACGCTCCCTTGCATTTGCAACTGTAACATCTCCACTAGTCCAAAAGGGCCTCTCGAATACCCTACAAGAAGGCCACATACATTCGCATAGTGGAAGCCCTTCCCTTAAGTCTTTTCGTCCGCACTCTCTCCCAAAACAGTTTCATACAAGCCCAACATTCGCGGTCGCATACACACACACACACACACAATTTAATTTATATTCGTTTATGCGTTCGTGATTCAAGTTGCAAAGTGTGTTATATCAATTAATATGGTTTATATGTGCGGCGGCCGTGTTGGCGCAATAAGATTCAGTTTATTGCTCCCAAGGAGTCGAACGGACCTCGTGTTTTTAGCAGGCGCGTTTTACTTACAGTGTCTGTAGCTGTGATTTTGTATGTTCCCTTGTTTTAGTTTAAACGGAAACTGCAGCACATGCTATGTTATGCTCGAGTTGTTGGTAACGTTCTACCGAAAAATATTACGAAATGAAATGAATGCAAAGTACGTGACTTTGTTGTGTCCTTAAAGCGTAGAAGGCACGTATACAATACAAAATAGGATATGATGCTCTTGATGCATTTGGATTGCAGTGCATGGTGTTGGTAAATTTGAACAATATTCAATTATTTCGGGACACCATCGCATTGTAATTTATCCTTAAGGATTAATTGCACCTTTTTTTATGTCTGCTTTGTAGTCGAGTCGATAGTTTTCAAAATATATATATATATTTGCGCCGGTGATTTTAGCTTGAATACCCGATGTTGAAAGGATAACCAACCTCCTTAGGCCCCATTTTCAATCAGATGGTTTTTCGTGTGAGAAAAGCTTTAAAAACTGCAACAAAGACATTCACTCCTCCTCTAGACTAGGAAGGTGTTACAAAATTTTGGAGCGGAATAGGCTGTCAATTGTAAAAAGCTTCTTAAAATACAACAAAGTTCGGGGCGTGTTGCCAATGGACTTAAAGTTGAGCACAGGTTGCTGAAATGACAATGACACGTAAAGAATTTTGAATAAGCGATATCTCCCGATTGTCAAGTGCAAAAACATATGGCTGTCACATTCGTTGGTAAAATTATATTTCTTTTTTTAATAGTTGGACATATCCACCAAGTTTTTACTTTATTTTGAAGCTGGACATGGACATGGGCTGATCTCTGTTGAAGTTAACATTTTGAAATCATTTTCAAATTGTATCCAACAATGCATGATGAAACTGAAAATCTTTGACACTTTGTAAGTCAAAAGAAACATTTCGATGGAAATCAGTCTCATCATCGGTAAAGTACGAAAATTTCGGATTTCAGCTGTCAAACATTTTTATTCATTATATTTTTTTAAACTTAAACAATTGCTTTTTTTCGTCATTTTTAAACTGCCAGCTGTCCGTTCTCTTGCATTGGCAGCACTCTTTCGCACAAATGGCGTCAAATTCAAATCTTTCATGAATTTTTTACGCCCTTTAGTTTGTTTCATTTGGCAAATACATTTACAACATTTTCGGAGCAGGGCCCTGTGACCAACCACGTCGTCGAACCAAATAGAGTATTTGGGTGTCGTTGATCATGCAAAATATATGGCCTTCCAAAGCGTGTCAGCAACCTTGTTCACGTCTTCTGACTTAAAGTGGAGATCTACTCTAGGTTTATGTCTGCCCTCAAAATTATATACACCAATGGAGTTTAATTTGTCTGACGAAAATCCAGAGACAGCTCAACCATTCCTATATAAAGATCATTCGAATAGATACTGCTGCTGCTGCCCCAACTATAAGAAATAGTAAGTCTCACACAACCACAAACGATTCAGGAAATAAACACATCCAAGCATACATTCAATTCATTCGCTCAGTTATCCATTGTTATCCTCATCCTGTTAAGTACGCTTGGCTCAACTAATCTAATGCACTCCTTCTCTTACAACTGCTAAAATGAATGATTTATTTCAATATATAAAATAATCCCAATAATATTTTGGCGAATCATTTTATCTACCCAGCTTCAGGCCAACGACAATATAACGAAGAAATCCAAAGGACTCCGCAGGCAGCCGTAGAGAAGACATCGCCTGCTGTATATAAACCAACGGCAGCGGACTATACGTGCGAACTCTGACATCGACCAAACGCGAAACTATAGGGAAGGTATAAGTATAAGATCTTAGAATTCTGCAAGGACAACGAATAAAAAGGAGTTTCCGCCGTCGCTGCCACAATCGAATTCCAATGGCATAAGTAAATTGCTTTTCTGTTCCGATATCTGCACTCTCTCAGACACATTGATATCGCTTGTGCTTAATCCTTTTAATTTAATATGGAAACGGAGGAAAGATGATAAAATGCCATCATTCCATCATTTTCATATTTATGAATTCACCAGGACTCAATGAATGTCGTCTTTGGTTGCTTGTGTTTGTGCAGAGATAGTGTAAGTCAACAAGTAGAAAAGGAACCAAACAACAACTTGGTAGCTAAAGTAATCAATAAATTACACACCTGTCTGGTTTCGAATATTATATTACCAAACTGAATTCTTATCCTACGGCCCCATCCAACATGCCATTGGTCCGTCCGATCCGACCCTCTATAGCCAGTGACTCCTTTGGCATTATTTTCCTGTTTCCTTTTTGCCCAGTCACATGCGGGTGGAAGGGGTATAGGAAGAAACAAATCATCCACATTTTCATCTATCTATCCGGTGAGTGGATGTATGTGCTCAACAGTGGCGGCCCAAAAAGGCGAACATTTTCCATTTTTTTTTTTTTTTGTCGAAAAACACTTACTCTTAAAAATAGATGTCATGAAATATTTAAGGAACTGTTGGTTGATCCATTAAATGCTTTTTCCTTGAATTCATTAGTGTATACGAGTATTGTTATACAAGTTAGCCTCAAAAGCTTCCAAAAAGTGGTCTTGGCTGCGTAGCCTTCTCCGAATCCCAAAAAAGCATTTAAAACAAAAATTCGAAACTAAGTTTAAATTAAGTTTTGAGGCAACAAAATTCCCTGGAAAGATTTAAGAATAGCTCTCTCTTTGATCAAGCTCGACCTCAGCTGTTTAGAAAGCTTGTTCACAATAGAATAAACATTTGATGCTCCAGAAGATGTAACAGTGTCAGATGCCCAGTAGAAATAATGCCGCCAACGATGCAACCAAAAATCAAGAACGGCAATCCAATCCAAAATAAGATGGTACAACGGCCTAGCTACAAGCTCGAAATGGCCATGGAAATCACAAAGCGCGTCGTTTCACGTGATGCAGTAAACTTCTTTCCCAAAACCAAGAAGCTGACCGAAAGACATCTTTAACACAATGCAACATCGACACAAGGCCAATGAAATGTGGATCAAGTGGTACAAAGTATAGCTTTGAATAGTTGATTTACTTTTACAAACTTACCCTGTTGACTCAGCCAAAACCTTCTATTTCGCATCGACAGTAGTTAGGCCTTGTCCAGAGCTGTTAAAAAAGTATGTACGTTATCGGGAGTGAATAAAAAGATGCTTGGTCTTCCCAAACTCCCGAATGCTTTGAATGACTTTTTGCAAACAAATTTAACAAATTAAACTACGAGGACGGTAACGACCTTTGATAAAGAGCCCGAAGAGTGTTCAATTTAGACCCAGCAGTAGAGAAATTCTGCTTCCTAGGTACCGCGCAAAAATGTACATCGCGCCCAAAAACGATTGCATTTTGTTCATTCATCTTCGACAAAAGTTGCATTCAGCACAATTTGCATTTTCCTACGTGTTCCTTTTATTCTCGCATCTACTGTAAATGCTCGGAATGTCTTTTTATTTGCCCATTTGTTCGTCGCTTATGCAATTTGTTCATTTATGTTCGACAAAAGTTGCGTTCAGCACAATTTGCATTTTCCTACGTGTTCCTTTAATTCTCGCATCTACTGTAAATGCTCAGAATGTCTTTTTCTTCGGCCATTTGTTCGTCGCTTACGGAGAAATAGTTTCCATATACCATGCAGTCTTGAATTTTTGATTTATGTCCTTCCTAAGACGACAAACGGATACCGCATCCCAGCACATCCTTCCATGGCAGATATCTAAGAAATGAGTGTGTCCACCATTGATATAGGTATCTTTAATAATTTAATGTGTCCAACGAAGGAGTCATTGGCTTCGAAGCCATCTTCCAGCTTAACGTCATTGCAATTCCATCTATACGCCCTTCCACCCCCACACAAATAAAAACGCAAACCCTCAGACCAGTCCATTAAGCACTTCGATTTCAATTCTCAAATATTTTCACCTTTCGGTCATTGAAAGAACGAACGAACTAAAGAATAGAGATGAACATAAAGATGCTCATCAAAAGGGAAATGATGGGTGGGGTTCATTCCGAAATTGGTAAAATAATTTCGCTTTTGTTGAATCCAGGATCGCATTCCAAGTGAAATGCCACGGAAGAGAAAAATTCGCATTATAAGCTTCATCAAACCGGGAGGATATGCTGGATGGTCTACATCATCTACATCATTAGAATAGCGATTGCAAATGGAATTATATACGGACCGAAGAAGTGCGTCCGAAAGAGGGGGTTAGCTATGAGGAATACCTTCGGAGCAGGAATGATGGGATAACGAAAATTTCTCTATATATATTTATGTATGATTGTATAATGTATATCCTTTGGCTATTTTCTAAGGAAATAACTTGGTTCGACGAATTATTGAGCTCACCAGCCCGAACGCTCATATAGACACGTTCTCCAAGTGGCATGGTAAGAATTGTTGGTTTCCAGGGGAGGCGTTTGCAGTTACTTGACCGCAGCGGGCCTTCTAGAGGAGACTTACTGTGCAAGTGTTGTGTTATTATACTGTGACATATGTCTTTATGACATTTATTTATTACAGTTTCTCTCTGACTATTTCAATTTAATTGTTGCACTAAGCTCTCTTTCATCTGTCCGATCCACAAGAAATATTCTGTCCAAGTCTGTCTGAGTGTGTGAGTGTCCACCATTTATCAGCGAACAGATATTGAGCATAGTTCGGTTTTAGGACCGGTTACTGGTATTTACATTATTGGCAGAACTCGGCATGGTTTCACTGGCGCGTTTGCAAAACATTTGGGACAGAGGCTGGAAAAGTTGGTTGGTCTTTTGAATAACTGAACATTGATGACGCCGACAGAACGGGACAAATAAAAGGTATTACTTTGGGAGAGTAACGGACGTTTACTCCCTCGGCATCGCTGTGAACTCTGAAACCGTCATCGTATCAGAATTATTGAATTAGCTTTGCCACTGTTTACGTGGCCTAGAAAGGTCATTACTGACGTTATACTGTTAAATTGTACGGCAAGAATGTGGGCGAGGAGTATTCACGTTGCTAGAGGTAGGCACAACAACGAGATGGGTGGTATAGGTTGTCTTACTGCTAGTTTTGCTTTGACAGTTGCTCCTGTCGGCGGTACATACCTTCACGGGAGCAAATCTGCAGGGGTTTTAGTACTGCTCTATATCGAGTGAGCTCTGTTGCGCACTTGGTCACGTTTGCCAGTCAACACACTGTCGTTGAATTTGGCATATGCGTATGTGTTTTACCTATTTCGTGCGTAAGTGCGAAGGAATGCTAACGTTGTTAGGTGCATTTAAAAGATTGCCGTTGAGCCTTACCAACGGTTATGTCAAAAACAGGGATGATAGCAAACTGCCCTATTTTGGGGGTCAATGGGAGATATGCATCCGTTGCGTTGGGTATACAAGAAAAAGTCATTGAGTCGCTTTATGGGCTCCACTCAGGATTTCCTTTTTGATAAGAATTGCGCATAATTATTCTGCAAAACGGCGAGTACCTCTTACACTAACATTTTTACCTCATGGTGACTAAGAATAAAATTCGCATACTTTTAGAGCGATATTTCACTTGAAAGTGCCTTATAGAACGCCCCAAAGAACGTCCCGTAAATTTGTCCAAATCGTCTGAAATATGTTCCAAATAATATTCCCAAAAAGTCACCAAAACAATTCAAATAACTGCCCAAAATGAAACCATAAATGCCACCAAAAAAGGCTTCAATAGATGACCCTTATTGAAGGGTCAACGCACCCGAAAAACTCCCCGATGAACGTCCTGATAAATATATCAAAACACCTGAAAAAAAATCGCACAAAACCACCAAAGATGGCCCCAAAAAGAGCAGCAAAAGATTCCCCGTAACGATCCCAAAGACGCCCCGAAAAATATTGCATAAAACATCCCGAAAAATGTACCAAAACAATAAAAAAAAAACGCCCAAAAAAGTAACAATAAGTGCCCCCTAAAAGATGACCCATATAACATACCAAGACGCGCCCCGAAAAACTCCCCAAAGAATGTCTAGAAAATCCGTCAAAACGTCTCAAAAAACTCGTACAAAAAACACAAAAAATGCCCCAACAAAAAACAGCAAAAGATTCCCCATTACGATCCATAGACGCCCCGAAAAATATTGCATAAAACATCCCAAAAAATGTACCAAAACAATAAAAAAAAACCGCCCAAAAAAGAATCAATAATTGCCCCCCAAAAGAAGCCTCAAAAGATGGCCCATATAACGTACCAAGAACCGCGCCGAAAAACTCCTCAAAGAATGTCTAGAAAATCCATCAAAACGTCTCAAAAAACTCGTACAAAAAATGCCCCCAAAAAAAGCAGCAAAAGATTCCTGCCCACAAAAGAAACCATAAATGTCCCCCAGAAAAGGCCTAAATAGATTCTCATATAATGTCCCAAAAATCGCCCCCAAAAACTCCTCAAAGAACGTCCAGAAAAAAACACGAAAACGTTTTAAAAGAAAATTGCACAAAAACCACCAAAAATGCTCCCAAAAACGCCTCAAACAACTCTACAACCAAAGTAGCAAAAGACCAAATTGGGCCGGTGAACTGTGATCATCTTTCTCATTCATTTCTGCAAACTGTATAGAGATAGAGTTCCTCGTGAACTAATAAATACAAGTGAAGGACGCTACCCACTGTAGCACAAGCGACCTTTCAGTAACGCAGTACAAATCCGACAACAAAATGGTCGGGATGGTTTGGACGGTGCATTTGAAGGAGAAGAAGGAGGTTTGTTAACAATACGGGTTAGAGTGTCAAAACAACTGAGCATATTCTGTCTGAGGCAAGAGTAAGAGTCTGATTTAAAAGGAGAATTAAAAACCGGTCTCGGCAACTCATTGCCAGCCTTTTTTTTAACTTCTTACTCGCCTAAGCGATATAATGGACGCCGAAATAAATTTCTTGATTTAGGTGGGTTTGCCCATCCGTCTACGAATGCGCACGTTAACTAGCTTGAAATTTGCACCGGCAGAACTTTAGATCCACTTCCGGTAAAATGAAAAATGGTGATGGTGATTCCAAAGCTATTTTTGAGAAACTGCGGGATCCACGAAACATCAGCGTATTGGGAAACACTTTTTGAACACGAAGAAGGTGCACACTAGCCCTCTGCACTTAGTTCACTAAGTTTCCGTTGCCATATTGAAGGTAGTCCCAAAATGCCTGATGAGAGCTAAATGGACAGTTTGAGGCTGTTGGTAGGAAACGAGGTAACCTTAAAGTACACTTCGGCTAAAATTGAAGTGTTGTGCCATGGTTCCGTGTGATGCTGTGCTAAACACCTAAATTCAGCAAAGAGTTTTAATACCATTTTTGTCGAAAACTCTTCTAAAAGTAACTTCAGGAACTGGCTGCTTAGGAAATCATTTTTTAGGGGACTGAAATTCTTATTCATAGATTTGCATAGTTTTCCTTATTTTTCCAAGACAGGCTCGCAGTAATGTCAATCAATAAAATGTTTGTTGAGTAGGCACGAAACGGTTTTATCGTTGCTTAGGTCTTGCTATAAGTCAATGCTGACCGACAGAAGTAGTGAACTCAGCGGTAAGTATTCTGGACCACTGAGCGGTGGGTCTCTGGTTCGCTCCGAGCTAAAGCACAAATTACATTTATTAGGTTTTTCCACTGCGTCACATCTTGCGAACGTGTGACAAGCGAGGGTATAACTATCATGAATGAGCTTCTCAATTGGCTGTTTGGACTCGGCATATAATTGTTGGTCCCTTCCAGTCGTCCCAAAACTATAAACGAATGGTTTTAGGATGGTAGGTCTATGGTGGCTACACGGACCTCCTGGCCCCAACTATTTATTTATTTATTTAAGACCCTCAAAATTGGCATGCCACAGATTCCTCGATATCTTCGATTACATCCAGAATGCAGATATCCCAAAACACGTCGCTCAGTCAAGTTGACCCCAAAGGTAGTCACTCTTTCCCAGTCTAATATGGCTGCCCGAGGTCGGATTAAAAACAATATTGTTGATTTCGAAATCATCGCTCGTTTACCATTTCGTCTTAATTCTATGCATAGGAACGTGGATGGGGCGCTTAAGCACCACTCAAGGCCCCAAATAGTAGTCACTAAAAAGCGATCCTGCACGATGGGCCCTTCCCCGAGTTTTCCCTGCCAATTCGGTAATCGGAGAAAACGAAATGACTTCAAGTATCTACAACAAAAAAAAAAAATATTAAGAGGAAGGGAAATTTAAGAAAAATTGATCCTATCAAGTAAATTGAATTTACCATTTTCCATTCTCATAAATTCTCGGTGCACTTGGTCTTGGTCCTCTTGTGGCACTGACGCTCGCTTCTTCACATTTGGATTCTGACTGCAATGTGCTTGCCTGCTTCTACGATATGTATGTATGTATATATGTCCCTGTTCGTTTTCTCCTTTTCTTTTTTATTGACTTTTTCGCTGGTGTTCCTTCAGCTAGTACAATCTACGACGAGGGGATTTTTTTCTTATTTTTTGCAGTGTTCACACGAGTGTAGATTGCCAATTGTGAACTGCAGTTCTTTCACCCTCTCAATCTCATCCCTAAGTCCTTTTCTATCTGTCGATTCTTCATTTTCTCGTTTGCAACCAAAAAGTGCACACCAAATCCTTGTAGGAGTTTCCAGATTTTCACCCTTTTAATGGAGCGAACAAGAAAGTCGTCGTCTTCAGGACGTGTGGTGCGGAGTGATGGAAAACAATGCCCTCGGTATAGTTCATTGATTGCATTGTGTGCTGGTGTCCTTACGAGCGAAGGAGGATGAAATTGTTCCAGTAGGAGTAATCATTTAAGGAATTACATATCTTTATCCTGATCAATTTTCGGAATTTTTTGGCTTGTTGCTTGTTCAATGTTGCAAGAACAACGGCAACGGGGGTGGTGGTTATGCAACACATGTACGAGCCAGAGTATTACATACTTTAAAGGGTTTTCTTTGCTCATGTGCTTGTGGCCGATGTAAGCTCACTTATGTTGGTGGTTAATGATTGCAACTTAATTGTTCTGTTCGATCTGGAAGTTCGGCATAAGTTGGTGGTTGAGCTCTATATTGGCACTTCAACTTGATGTTTGGGATAAAATGTGCAAAAGTGCGTTTGGAAGGTCATTTATATGATCGTCATTTATAATGATTTTTTATCTCGACCAGCAAAGTCAGTGATACTATTTTGAACGGCACGTAGAGTTGGATAGGAATGCCATCTAAAGGCAAGTCGTCACTAAGAACAAACCATTAAGTTTTAGAACACACTACCATCAAGTGCAAAGGACCATTTTGGATTTTTAATAAGCCATTGTGTATGCACCCGGAGATAGCTCATTAAGAGAACTAATTTAAAAGAGCAACAAATGTGTCCGAAAAGTTCAAAAGATTAGATTACTGGTAAATTCCCAGAGCCATCTTTTCACTCCAGAGGCATTCAGGAAGACAAGAATCTTCTCTGGGTGTATGTCAGAAAGGGTTACTGAATTGACAAAGTTGACTTACATATAACTTCAGTCCAAAATTCCAACTTTTGATTTTTTCCACTGCGACACCTCTTGCGAACTTCTGACAAACATCCGGGAGTATGACTGTCATGAAAGAGCTTCTCAATTGGCTGTTTCGACTCGGCATAAAATTGTAGATCCCTTTTATTTGTCAAAAAAAAATAAAAACTCACACAAGACGAATGGTTGTGAGAAGCTAGCCCTAGGATCCCTACGGGCTTGTTGCGCCAACCATTTATTTATTTTATTTAGTGTTGAGCTTTGATAATCAAAGAATTTCAAGGCACCTCCTATGTGAAGATGTCCTCGCATTTAATGGGCCTGATATTTTTATTTTGGATGTGTCAAAATTATTTTTAAAAAATTCTGCTCTGAAAATTCTGCTTTACAAAGTTCTGTAAACAATAAAAAACGGCTTGGAAAATGTTAAAAAGGGCGCGCTATTGAACATTTTCCAAAGCTTTTCATATTGCTTACAGAATTTAGTAAAAAATTTTCATTTTTTTAGGTTGTATTTTTTTCAATTTGTTTTTAAATTTTTCTTAATATTTCTTTTTTCTTTAATTTTTTGTATTTATTTTGCACTAGATATCCTTTTTTCCAATCGAACTTTTTACTATAAATTTTTAATTTTTTGTAGATTTAAAATTGTTTTATTTTTATTTATTTATTTTTTTTTTTTTTTTTTTTTTGTAGTTCGAGCCGCTCCCGCTTTAGAGCTATGGACAGTTACCAAAAAATTCTGCTTGGATATTGACAATGGAATTTAAGGTAATTTAAGGTTTAAGGTGAGACAGCATTCGCTAAGTTGGGGAGACAAAGTTACATTCCACCACGTCTAAGACGGAATGCAAGCTTTAACTTTTTGCATAGTAAGAGTCCCACATCAAAGGCTGTTTTCATCAACAAGCGGTGGTTTCTTAATCAAGGTAAAGTTCATACAGCTTTCTATAGAACGGGCTATACAATTTTTCTTAGTGACTTTGCTTGACATTTATTATTTTTTTTATAAAAGTGGCTCTAGAGTCGGTCCAGATCCGTCTTGGTAGGTGCGGTTGTCATAAAAGTGTCTGCCCTAATAATCGTTTCTATCAAATAGAGATTGGCTCTTTTAAACATTTTTGTTTCGACTTTTATAAATCCGTAAACGACCTGAAAGTACCCATCCTCGATCATAGGTAGGGTTTCAGTCATAAGAGACTGAAGCCGCCTCCACTTGAATAGAGACACCCTTAGAAATTTTAGGCGGATAGACCAACTTCAAATATTTAGCACATTTAAGCTAACACCTTGACGAAAACGCTTAGATTTAGGGTCTCTCTCTCTAATAAGCTCTCGGACCCTTTGAAGGTTTGAGTCCGAAGATCAGCTGGAAGCCGGGCTCCTGGTCCAGATGGAAACGACTCACAACTGATTCTTCCACGAACCCTTGGCTTCGTTCGGTGTCTCAGTGGGATTGCCACGAAGTGGCTCTAATTTTCGAAAACTATCTATTCGTCGGCAAAATCTACTACGGCATAAGCCGGGTGGGACTTGAAGGGGTTTGAGGTCCAAAATCTAACTCTTAGTATTGTTAGAGTTAGTCACCGGGACCACAGGAAGTTGGATGCGGACTGCAAGCTCACAACAACGGTCGTCTGAGGGTGAATTCTCCTTAGAGAGGTTGGCTCTTAACCTTCGTCTCCTCTGAATTTTAGAGTGAAAAGCGCACCAGTTACTTCGATATTCAAGTGGCAGGATTCGCAGAGCCACCTTGCACTCGCGATAGAGTGACCTTACGTGTTATTAATATATCCAGAGAGCATTGAACGAATAACATCATCAAAGGAAGGACCTGGACGGGAGATGTTTTTCTATACAAAAGCTCGCAGTATACCTATCAATAATTGCTGGAGTGATGTTAAGCCATTCCAAGGCATTGTGATCCAGAGCGCATTCTATGATATTTTTGTAGAGACCTGGGCTGAAAATTTCATTCAAAGAAGAGATGATATCAAGAATAAAGCTGATTACTTGTTATCTGGCCTGTGAAGACTGCTTGCTAAGTGTCCCCACACCTTGATGCGAGCTGAATCGCGTTATACCATCCGACATAACCAACCCAGTTGCTAATGCCAAACTAAAGTCCGCATCCCCCTGTGTCGTCCTCTTACGTAGTAGGCATTAACTCTCAACGTTCCATCCCATAAAGAATTCGAAGATAGTGTCCCCTGTGCTGGTTCTGCATTTCGAAGGAAATTCTCTACAAAAAATCACAGTACACTCCACTTCATGCACGACGCCAAGCAAATGTTGGCCAAAGTTCACACCTATCCCGAAGGTCTCGCACAAACTCATCGGATTAGTTTCACTGTATAATTGTGAGCGCGGACGAAAATTTCCATTGCCCCAGTGACAGTGTCAATTGGGTAGCACAACTCACTTAAATGGCCTACATAGCTGTCGGCCCTAATTCGCCGTCACCAAGTCCCCGTCCACAATTTCTTCCAATTTTCTGTTAACTCAACAGAAACTGGAACTTTGACACATTCCAGAGGACACACCGAAACCTCGAAAGCCGAATTTGCCATCCAAATCACGTACCCTAGGTCTTTGGCGTACTCATTATCCTGAACATTCCTCTAAGTGTATGCGTTCGTGTACAGGAGGCCACAAATTTACCCTGCCACTGTAGGTCCTCGTCCTGTGTGTTCATTACTCCCTTGACATCATCTTTTTGGCATTATAATTTCATGGAACTTCGTTTGCTATGGCGGAACTTTTAATATCTAATTTTAGTGATCCCAGCGGATTCGTAAATTTGTTCATCATCTGTGTCTTTTTTTTTTTTTTTTTCGAAAGCCTAGGCCGGTACAGTTTTCAGAAGGTGGGGAGGTTGCTTGGCGTCGCAAATAGTGTACAAAAGTAGGAATCGAAAACGCGTACCTTATGTGCGAGTATAGGTAAATTCACAGGGACGACCAGCGCCACCGTCTGGAGCGGCCCGTTTAGTTGGTTCAATTAGGGAAAACTTTTGAATAAACTTTTAGGCTAAGTAGGTAAATAATTTGCTACTTCTGTGTGTGTGTGTGTGTGTGTCTCTATAATGGGATCCACTGCTTGCGGTGTTTGATTCGGCAGCGGAACCTTGTTTATATTTGCTTTTTATCGGGCGGCACTTGAGCGAGGAGTTTTATTGCACGCTGTGGTTTGGTGTGCGGGCTGCGGGGGTGGGCCACTGTTTTCCCTAGAAATCATCTTCTGTAAACTAAAAGTTCCTAATTATTCTGTTGGTGCGACAATTGGGGTGGTAAGCTGGAGATGAGACGTGATGGTTTTACCCAGGGAATGGTGGCATCCAATGAAAGTGCACCACTGTCGTTGGCTGGCCACGGATATGCGAGTTTCACGTACGTGTTCCATTAGGACACGGTTGTAAAGCTTAATTCAGAAGGCGCAGTAAATCGATGCAATTTGTTTCTAATCCACGGGCGTTAATTGAGGTCGGCGTATAAGTACAGGCAGTCCAGTGAGGTTAAATGGATTTATGACTAGTCGCGGGTGTGACTTTTACAATATTAAGGATGTGTTTTTGAATTATGCTCGCCGTTGCTGGTGCGCGCCGGGAAATTCCTGATATTGGTATAGGGGTGGTTTGAACTGTGCCTGAGTCAACCGCAAACAATATTGCCCTATGCTACAATTTGAGGCGAACCAATCAGTACGACGCTCTAGTAAGGAAGCTCTTGGTTGCTTAACCCATATTAGTTGGGGGTCATTTTCACTTGTGCACCTAAGAAAAAGTCCTTTTCTACTGGGCTATTTGGAGTCAACGAGTCACAATCATCCTGGTTCGCGAAGATGAGTGTAACCATAATTTTTTTTTAAGTGAAATCATTTTTTTTAAAAGAAAGGGTTTTGGGATAAACCCGCACGTACTTTTTTTACACATCCTAAAAAAAGAAACTTTTAAATCGGTGCACTATATCGTAAAATCTTTGCGGACACCATTTCGCAATGCAGTTTTATAGATGAAGTTGCTTGTCTGTTTTTATGTGGGCTTAGGTTTTCTACAGCATCAAGTTAAAACTATTCTCCTCATCCTTAACGAATTTTTAAACATCACAAAGGGCTTAATGGAGCGACATTTAGTTCTTGTTTCATCTTAACCGGCCAACTTATTTATGAGGTGTATACAAATTTAAAATTTCTAAAAGGGGAACATTCGACTGCTTGGATGAAGGGAATTTACTTCAAATCTCTTTCATGGATTCATGTAGCGTACAAATTTAAAATGAAATTACTCATGAATTGCGCCTAAAAAGTCCACCCTTCCCAAAAGTAGATAAAACCCTTACCGTACAGCGCTGCACGCTTGCTACAATTGTAACGTTTGTACTAAATTTTGTTGGTCAAACAAGTGAGTACAGTTAATATTTGTGTACTTTGTACCACAATTTCACACTTCAAAAATAATAAGAAAAAATTTATCAAAAATTTTGCTTAGTACTTAATTCTTTTTCGAAATGCTTGTGGTTACAAGTTCATAAAGAAGATTTAAATAATGAATTCGGGCCATTGCTCGTGACGTTTTGAGTGAATACTGTTATGAAGACATTGAGCAATTTTAGGTCAATTTAAAAAGCGCTTAAAATTTTGAACAAAAGCCTGCATTTGATAAGATGTAAGTACAGGGTGGCGATTATTTATTTTGATTCATTCTGTTTTTGAATTATTTTTTTAGTAAATAAAAAAAAATGATTTTGAGTGATGAAACTCTTTATTTGGACCTTTACAATTTTTTTCTGTTAAGTGGAAAAGATGATATCCGTCAAGTGGCTGCCGCCAGTGTTGATACAAATTTGTGCTCGTTTTTGCATTTTCTATGACTTCCCGCAAGATTTCCAGTGATAACTGTTCGCCTGTTGGCATAAACCCGCGACTTTAACTATCCCCAAAGAAAGAAGTATGGGGGCAGATTCCGTATAACAATAATCGTCGGGAAAATATCGTTTTTGAAACTTTGCTGACCATAAGAAGTTATATTCTGCCCGAATTTGTTTCACTATCGTCAGCTTTCATTTCATTTGTGGAAAATTAACTGAACTGAGACCTCAAAGTCGTAATTTTGGCGCTTAGTTGCTACTTTTGGAGGTCAATCGTTTCGACGATAATCGTCTGAAAAATTACGGAATAAGTACCCTGGAATGGTTAAATCGGGCGATTTTACCGGTCATTCCAAAACGCCAATTAGGGATATTACGCGACCAGGAAACACTTCCTTCACAATATCCATTAGTTATTCCACGCTCCTGCGGAGTATAGCGCTATATCTACATTGCTTGTCTGTTTTATTCAGCTGCTGTTTAGTTCACAAACAAGTTCAAATATGATTGATGTACGACGCCATTTGCAAAAATTATAACATCTTCATCTTTTTGACACGTAGCAGTTACACTGCAGAATGTTATTTTGCCAGTCTTAATTTAATGAAAAATAATACAAGTACTGTTACGGTCGATAAAATACTGCAAGGAAATAGTTCGGGATCAGGGAAATAATCCGCCAAATCATTATTAAATGCCGCGATCCATTGCCCGCTAGATAATTAGCGACACGTCAAACTCCATATAAAAAATTGTCATTTAACTAAAGGTGCTAGACATCTAGTGCAAATATTGAAATTGAACGCAGCCAGTGTATGTAAAAACTTTGTTCTGTCATAATGCCATTAAAGTCTTGTTTTTCTTTTTTATTATAGGTAGGTATACTATGTGCCTAATTATTAATAACATTGGCGCAAAAAAATAACACTATAAAATTATTTTAGTTCGTGACAATGTCAATGTTAGTGTTTAGCTAATTATAGTCGACATAAAACCAACTTTATCGTTATTACCTGGTATTAAATTAAAAAGCACGAAAAGTGCATTTTATCCCTTAGCATGGATTCTCAATCACCTGTCATTACTTTTGCAAAATTTTGACATTTTTTTTTCGAAGATTTTTAAAGAAGTGCATCTTCTTGTTTGTATTATATTTATAGAGTGTTATAAATATAATACAAACAAGAAGCGAACTGCATATCTTAAATAAATTGTTTTTTTCCCAGGATAAAAATGTTTTCGAAGATTTTGAAATGTTTATAGATTTTTAAGAGTTTTACTCTCGATACAGATTTGATAAAATAACTGTGCTGTTCGCAATTTTCAAAAGCTTATATAACAAATCGCGGGCTTCCCATTCCTTCATTTTTAAAAGTTATCTACTTTTAATTTTTTTGTTTTTTTTTTTTTGTCATTTCATTAAAATTTGTTAAAAGCGATAATTCCCCAAACTGTCAATGCTTGAGTCTGTTTGACAAAAATTTGCTCGGCGCCCGATCTAAGGTTGGTACTAGTTGTAGGTAGGTTAAAAAACGTTTATAACTAACAAGT
This sequence comes from Cheilosia vulpina, assembly GCA_916610125.1. NCBI lineage: Eukaryota > Metazoa > Arthropoda > Insecta > Diptera > Syrphidae > Cheilosia > Cheilosia vulpina. The sequence goes on along the minus strand of OU744276.1, from coordinate 80,071,154 downwards.
TAGGCGCCGGTTTTGGAAAAGAAAAAATCTCACCTTATACACGATGACTATAATCTTGCGCCATTAATTTTAGTTTTCATGTGATTAATTTCCGAATTGTGCTATCATTTCTTTGTTTTTGTTAATTGTTTAGTTATGAAATCATATATTTAGTTACTTAAAAAAAATCCATTATAAAATCCACTACATTTTTGACCTCTTGGAGAGGGCATCACTGCTACCGTAACTACCAAAAAAAATGCACTCACTATTATTTGACCGACTACGTAGTTCTCATTTCTCGACATCAGAATGGTACATATCCATCGCATAAAAATACCATTTCCTTATCAGGCATCAGCTGGACGTTCCAATGCAAAGTTTATTGCCACACGTGGATAAACAAAATACTCAATAAAAGTCTTTGCAACATTAAGGACACGTTTTCAATTAATTGAGCACAGCTCTACGTGATTTATGTGGCACATGATATGCTGGATGCTGCTGGTCCAGCTCCACTCGATAGAGACACAGGCCCACATTATCCCCCATGATATGGATCATGCCAACCAATCACCGAATCATCTCAAGCGATTTGGCGCACATCCAACCCTAACCCCTCCCTATACACTGAGAAGCAGGTTAACGAAGCTGTTGTTTTGACCCATAATGAGCATTCGACAGGTGGCCGCACTTAGCTGGGATACGCACTCATATATACTCCTCCAACACGCACGCACATTCGCCTTCGGATGAAATTTAATGTTGTGTTCAAATTAATAGCCATTATATTTTACTATAATGGCCGCATAAACTTCACTTTGAATTTATTCGAAAGAGCTTAGATATCACTGGCCAACCCCCTTCCGGGTATGGCCTGACAGATGGCCATCAACGTCATCGACATGCCCAAATATATTGATATGAAATCTGCCAAAAACAAGGGACTGGAAGGGTCCTATACCGTATTTGGTATTTGGAAATAGATACGCCCCATTTGCATTCCTCTTCTAATCGATGTGGGGATGCTGAAAACAATAAACTTTTAACCTCATCAACCGAAAGGTTATATTTTTGTGTTGTTACGAGTATTGTTATGGCTTTTGCATCTATTTATGAAATAGCTTTTGATGAATGAAATCGTTACTTAGAGAGATGTATAGTACGGGCTTTTGTTTCGTGCGGACCGCAAAAGTCTCTAAATGGTTTTTGGGACTGATATAGCACCAATTCAAATGTCGCGTTCTATTTACAAAATGTTCCATTATAGGCTTTTTATTTTCGGAATTAGCTGAAAACAAGGGTAAGGATTAAGCGTTATACTCTAACAGCGACACACACGACAATGTCAGCGGAATTGATTGTATAATAGCGCCATCACTCACCGCCATACCCAGCTGTCCCAATCGGTGTTGTTCGCGCCCAAGAACTTTCTGCAAATAAAATAAAAATACCCACATGATCCAGATACCCGTGATCGTGAGGTGTGCCCCTCTAAATCTTGCTTCAACCAGACAAGGAAAAGGAAAACCCGCTCCAGTCCACAAGTGCTGCCACTGTATGCAATTTGTTTTCAATTAATACGTTAATTTCCCAATGTGCGTGGGTAGCATTGCTGGCAGGATTATACCTCTACCGACGGGGGAAAGACATGTACCCGAGGGGAGTTCAGTGTTTAGTGTAATGATCACAACCAAAGTTTTGTGGAAGAACGTATATCTACCAGTTTCCTTGAATGAATCTATCAAGATTTGTTTTCATCTCTGATTGGTTAAATTCAACAAATGGTTGATGGAGTCTCTAAGAAAACTACCCACGTTGTTGAAGGACGAACCCTGGGATTTGTTGCATTTCGTGTAACAAAAAGCCTCCTTTTAAGAAAAATGTACCAGACTAGGTCACACGTTATTTGCTTAATTACATTACATATTTCTAGACGTCATTTTTGGTGACAGGTCGTAATAACTCTGTAATAACTCTGCACGCAATGATAAATCTTCACAAATGTTTACACGAGGGTAGGTCTTAGTTCCAGTAGGCCTATCGTGGGAGTTGGTACTAAAATACTAATAAAGCCTTAGCTACTTATTCCTATAAAACCTTTACTAAAATATTGAATACTAGGTGAACCCGGCAATACAGAAATACGAAGAAAACAAAAGAAGAATCATGTAAATCGGCCCAGCGGTTATAATTTATGTTTTTCGGTGAACGAAATTGGGACTCCTCGTTCAGTAAGTATTTCAGCAGAGTCACAACAGAGCTACCGCGCCCCTAGCTGGAGACATACTGTGGTCACACACGATGGTAAAACCAATCATAAGGTTCGCCTCATCTCTGTTACCAAGCCTACCCGTCGAACATGAAAACTTTGTGGAAAAGATTTAAATTCGCAGACCAGTCAGGTTTTTGAAAACAGGAGAAATTAATTTTATGCATTACTTGAAACAAATAAACTTGGAGTCGAATGGGCTCTTCCGTGAAAGAGTGGAATTTGTTTTTGTTTCATATGTCAAACCGGCATAATGCCGTGAACGTACAGCTCGTTTACGGATGTGTCGATCCGACCCCTGATTATATGCGGTAAATATACCAACTAGTAAACAAACATTTTGCATCGACAGGAGGATGTTCAATTCAGTGGTCCCAAGAGGCGTGGGCCTTGAAGATCCCCACAATTTAAATGTCAAAGTACACTAGAAGTGGTATAGGAATTGACACTACGAACTTAACTTTTAAGTTTCTAAGTAAATGGGAAAAAGGTCAGTTTTGGTCAAGCCACCCAGGGTTTTGGTAGCATTATTATAAAATCTGGCACCGTTCACCTAAACCCAACCTTGACACCGATTCAGTTATGCTATTCACTGTACTTTAACATGCTGCAAGACGTACCCCAGAAGATCTTAAAGAAAATATGTTTTAAAGGTGCGCGTTTTAAAAATAAAATATATAATATAGCCGATCAAAGGTTTTGCCCAGCTCTTTACTGGGCCGAAGCCTTTCAGCTAAGTCACCAAATCAAATTAGCTTTTTAGTCTATGACACTCCGGAGAAGAATATGAATCTTATGACAGAAGGTAGAACGCAAGAAAAACATCATATGCAGATGGGTAAAAAGTCTCACATGCTGATGCTAACCTTAGCCGAGACTCAAATAAGTTCGTCGACAAGCCTTATACTTACCTTCGCTGTCTCGAAAACGGTCTGGATCCCCGTTTTCCATTCAAACGTGGGCGATAGTGTGTGAATAGGAAAATGAAACTCACTGATATCTAATTGCGTATACGACCTATATATAGATGCAAGGTAGGTATAGTGAATACTTGAATTCCAGTAATGGGTGATCTAAACCCAGGAATGCTTCAAGTGTATTACGCATTCCCCAACTCTCTTGCACCTTCTTGGAGGTTGGAGCCAGTGAATTGAGAAATAACCTCAAGGTTGAGTTACCTTTTTAGAGCAAAAAGGTACTCTAGGCCATCTTCCACATTAAATGCTAGACCCTTTAACATGTTGAAGCTTATCGCTCCTCAGGAAAAATCCCATCCCAAATTAAGGTAGACCAATAGTATACCGCATTCACAGAGACCACTGCCCACATAAATGTCAGTGGACTAGCATATGTCAAGTGGTACTCAACCTTTCTATGGCTTGAGACACTCGATTATTGCTCTCCCGCACACACGAATAGGGTATAAACTACTCGAATGGGTGGCCCGCTCATAAAGTATGCAACTACACAAAACCGTGGCAAAACTTTCTATTCCCTCTAAGATTGTGTTGTTGTTATTCGGGAAAGTTTTTTCATTAAGTTCCAAGAGCCTCAGCAAGGGGAAGCACTTTCATAAAATTAAGTCCTTAAGTTTAAATTTAAACATCTACCATGGCGAATCGGTTCAAGAAGGAACAAAAATGCATCGATGACAATGTCGTCGTTGTCGGCAATGAAAAAGTGTGTAATGAGCGGCGCGCGGTCCCAAGAAATCATTAAACTTACGGGCAATTTGTGTGTGATTACATAAACGTGTTACCGTTATAACCAATTTACCGACCCAAATATGCGCTCTCCGTATGGATGTGTATATCCGGCAGAAACACTTTACCTTCGCCTTCTTCGTCAATCGAGGTTTCTGTTTTTTTCGTTCGGTATACCTATATGGATCACGTTCCCACCGCCATTGTCTGGCTTCGGGCAATCTATATGCATGGAAGGTGATGTAGATGCAGTACCAGGTAAAAGAACCATTCACTGCAGCGCACATGCCCACAATATTCCCACCACCCCAAATGCAAGTCATAACAATGGCCAGAATTGTAAAAGGATTGTGTTCGAGGATGCTTATGTGGCAAAGTTGCCCTTAGCGAAGAGCTCTCTAATGCACACTTGCTCGTCGCTCTCCCTCTCTAACTAAAACAATTTCCATAAAATTTGCATCGAAGCGTGCAAACAGATAGAGAGCGTGGTTGTGGGAGTGTCAGTGCGGGGGCGCCTTACAGATCGACGACTCTGCCACAGGGCACTGCGGTTACACACCGTATAAACCTCTGGCACCATTGTGCGATTACTGAAGCAACAAAGTGTTTCTGGCACTCGGCATACCGAACCGGGGCGAATTAAAAACTACATGCAACGTCACATTTTTCAAGGACCAAAGAACTCTCTACATACCCTTTCACCCAAACTTGCACCATAATCGCATCATTGTGTATTTCCAAGAGTGAGGCGAGTTTGTTTCCTTTTTTGTCTTCGCCTTCAGTTTGGAACAATAACGTAATGTTACCGTTACCGTTATACTTACGGTCGAGTTTGAGTACTGGATGGCACAAAAAAAAAACACGCTGAAGTGTTTCCTCGCCTCATAGAAGTCGGATGGTCGGATTCGTGGCCAAGTGATGATGCGGTATGTCCATGTGGCTATATGGTGCAATGTTTTGCTACCTGTCCGTAACGGCATGGGTGTTTGGGTGTGTGTGTGTTCAGGTACTCGGTTTGAAGTTCATTAGAATTTCGGGTGAAATTCCCAACTTTCAAGAGCACTGGTGTGTTTTTTTAAATGATTTCTTCAGCTGCTTGTTTATTTTCCAAGTTCCCATGAAACGGTGGAAGGTCTCTAAATTGATTTAGGGACGCCTCAAGTGCTGCCTGTTATTTTTGCAAGCTTATGCTTCTCGTTTCAAATGAGTGCGTGTCTTTAAAGTTTAAAGTATTTTAGGGGTGTATTTTTATTTGATATATGAATAGGTACGATTGGTTTCGATATTTGTGCATTGTAAGTGCTTGTGCTGTGAGTGGCAGGTGTAGGTTTAGGGTAGATAAACTCAGCATAAAGTCGAGCTCAACGCAATAAAAATGTTAACAGCTTCTTCTTTAGTTCGTAGTTCGATCCTTCTTGCTGAGTTGTTGAATTCGTCCATCTTCTACTACATGTTGCTAGCGAATGGGTTCGAGAATTCATCGGTCAAGCGTTTCACAAAGCCGAGTGTAGACTTGGCTCTAATAAGTTTTACAAATGCGGGCTTGAAAACTCAGCTGCCTGTTATAGATAAAACCAGAACTCGATCAGCTCTTCAAAAGGTGAATATTCTGTCGAAGGGGAGTGAGGCTACAAGTTCTTTCTTTACATTTGCCGACATTACATTTTGAACCAGTAAATTGAATTGTAGACGCAGTGCCTTTGTGGATAGTGTTTTGGACTGACGGACCTGTTGCGTGAAGTATTTATTTTTGTTCATTTTAATAAATTAATTCAATCTGAATGTTTCTGTTTTCATAAGAAAGTTAGGCGTATAAAGGCTATTACTTCTGGAAACGGTAAAGTTGTCCGCAAGGTCGAGTTCGATTTTCGTAGGTGACTTCCCGCATGAGATGTTTTGTCATGAATGACTTTTTATTCGTAATAATTTGTAGACAGAGATTGTTTAGAGTTTTATTTTTTTATCCGATATACAAAATGGCGCAAAATAATTCACCCTATTCGAAAAACCCCAAAGAAAAAAGTCCAATGGCGTTGAATTGCAAGATCTGTAGGCAAATTCTGATCGCAAATAAGGCCAATAACACGATTAGGAAATGACTTATGCAGTAATTGGCAACGTCTTGTTGAAACCACATATTGCTCACATCCATATCTTGTAATTTAGGCACTAAAAAATGGTTTATCATGCCAAGATAACGAATACAATTAATTGTTACTGCCTGGCCAGCCGCATTTTCGATGAAGAATGTTCTGATAATGCCTCCAGCCCAAAATTCGCACCAAACCGTCACGCGTTGTGGATGCATTTGTTTGTCAGCAATTACTCGTATGTTTTCTGAACCCCAAATGCGGCAATTTTGACGATTAACGAAGCCATCAAGATAAAAATGAGCTTCATCAGTGACGATGATTTTGTTCGAAACTGTAGCTGACAAACCTTCATTGTTTTTAAAATATTGCTTAACAATGAAAATGCGTTATTCTTTCGTATAGCGCTCCATTTTTACAATCCCCGAACTGTCAGCTGTCACATTGTTATCGTATTTTATCGTTGGCATCACTGTACTATCAAATGGCGCAAAATTAAAATTTAGCGTTAATTATGGGCCACCCTTTGTTTTGGAGAATCCTTTTTTAATTCTTGCACAAATATTACAGCTACAGCGACCTACAAGTAAAAAGAGAGTAGACTTGAAATATGAATATTCTCTATTTGTGTACATTAGTTAAAACCAAGCCGAACTTTTAATCTGTCATACTCAACTCTCTCAACGCGCATTCGCTGCACAGCATCATTTCGTTTTACAAAATTGTTGCTCGCGGGCTTTGGCTTTGGCATTTAGAATCGATAAAGCATGTCAAAGCGCATCGACGCACGCACGCGTTCAACGCGACAATGTGAATTCGGCATAGCGGTCACTTGATAACGCATCTCCAGTTGGTAAAATCCGCTGCATCTTTCAAACAGTTCCGATATGAGCCACTGTGCCGGTATTCCGAACTCGGCCATCACCATCAGTGCTGTCGTTTTAAAAACGACGAGAGCAATACATTCAATTTTATTTTGCATAATTTTGGGGAAAAAGTAATACACATAACTTAATTGCATTTTGTGGTATTTTTTTTAAAGCTGCAATTGAACATAAATGTATTGAGTCATTGAGTATTGAAATCCCATCACAAATAAATTGGGTTCAATGTTTTTGAAAAGTGTCTTAACTACTCCTTTTCCCCCATCATAACTGAGGCATTAATCCAATCATGTTTTGTAATGGGGCATTGACATTTTCAAAATATTTAATTATTTCCTCAAATATTGTTTTAGCATCAGAATTTATTAATTGAACTAGACCGAAGAACCTGTCGGTGATCGATATACCTGACCACAATTAGATACCAAACATTTTGTAGTACTAAGCATCAGTTCATCTATAATAATCGAATATTTTTAAGATCTAAGTACCTTAACTGTCTCTTCTTGACCTTCTTTAAGAAATAAATGGTTTGTTGTTTCTGTGGCTTTTGTTTTGCCACATTTTAAATCTTTTACTATTTCAGAGTCTGGAGCAAATGCCTTAATCAATAAAATAAGAGGATTTATTAATGTAAAGGGCAAATTGAATTCAAGAAGAAATTAAAATATCTTCAACTCAGCCGACTCTATAGATACATTTCTTATGTGTTCTTGTTAGTTTTGTTGAATGGACGTTTTGGTTGGAACAGTCAAGCAACAGTGGCTCGAGTGCGCAGTGTGTGCCGTAGCTCCATCCTGTTGGAACCACATGTCCTCCAGTCCTAAATCGTCCAATTGCGGTAGAAAAAAATCAGTAAACATGGCCCTATAGCGCGCACCGTTCACTGTTGTCGTTTGACCAGCGGCGTTCTCGAAAAAAAAAATGGCCGCATCAACAGAGGCGATATTCTCGGCACAACGGGCGCTCCGGGGCCCGCCACTCTTGGCAACGTCTCGTGTTGTGCCAGTCTCTTCGAGGCGAGCGGCTAAACGTCGCAGTGTTTCACCAGTAGGCGTTGGACGGCTAGGAAATCTGCGACGAAATTCACGTTGTGCCAAAGTCACCGATCGATTATTGCTCAAATAAATAGTCACCAATATTCCGCGTTCTGGAGCAGTGTAGCGTAACATTGTTTATTAACGTGTATTTCGCATGTGTTTACTACACAAATGTCAAAACAGAACTGACATTAGGGGCCAATCGCAAAATTTATAGCATTTTCTGATAGGAGGATTTACTTTTGCGCCACCTTGTACAATAATGCTCACACATGCGGTTTTGAATTACATAAATGAAAATGCGGTGGAGTCTCGCCTCGAAACTTGCTTTCCTTTCCACACAATTTGCCCCCAGCATACGAAAATTGGTCAATCTGCCAAGCCGAAAGCCGCACTGTTCAAAATCGCAATTATGGGTAAAGCCAAACTTGTACAGACGGGTAGAATCTCCGCATCCGTAGACGGGTAATACTTCGGACCTTATATGCACAACAAAAGTATGCATCACGGACGAAGTAATTCCCTGCCTGGATAAATTTTGCTTCCTGATTAACTTTGCGGAAGCTTAATTATAATCGGTAAAAGTTCATGGATTTCCCTACTTAGTTTGAAGCGCTGATGGACCCAAGCCACATCAAGAATTGTAATCCCCTCCTACAGAGGAACCGCACCACCCACGATCCTATTAGTATAAGTTTGTAGCATTATTGCATTTGGTTTGTAGTACTGCGAAAGTGCATTAGGCAGCCACCTAATGAATGCATTTGCCACTATTAAACCAGTGCACACTCGCGCGCACTTGCCAAAGTAGAGCAGCCCACTCGGGGAAAAACTTTCTCACACGAAAATTTATTACCTACTTAAACAATTTTTCTTCAGCTAAAGTTCCAACTATTGCCGGTTATATTTTTCTGTATATATTCCTCCGCATCGCAAGCGTCTTAATTCTCTCTCTCTCTTGACTTATGCAAAACAACGGCAAACAAAGACTTGAGAAAAAGAAATAAGGCGATCGTAATGCCATCTTCCGTTTGGCATTATTGTCTTCTTTTTTTTGTATGCTGCACCGTTAAAAAAAATCCAAAAAAAAACCGATAAAGAAAACGGAAAGAAAAACCGTCAGCCACCTGCCTTGGGCGCAGACACTTTACGTCCAACTCACCGCGGCAGTCGCTGAGTGTTTTTATTTATTTTTCAATCCGCACTTTAAATGTATGCGTTTGGGTATGGATGGGCATGGGATCGCCTGCGTTGTCCTTGGGGGCGCCTTTTGCTGTTGTCATTTGTTCCCGCAAAATGTGCAGCAACTCCACAAAATGCAGCGGGTGACACAAAAACAAAAGTTCATTCTTTATTCGCCAAGGAGAGAGAAAAGGAGAAAAAACTAGTTAAAAAAAAAACATGATGGACCGATGGCAAAAAGGGGCATTTAGCTGAGAAAATAAGGACACAGGCTGGCGGAAGAAGAACTTTTAAATATCTGGCGCGCGCGTTTATTCAAATTTATCCCCAGCGCACACTTGTGTGAGTGTGTTTGTGTGCGAGATGCGAAATGCATTTAAGTTTCGTTCAAGCGGCGAAAGGAGAAAACTTTTTCAAATTCTCAACTTTTTCTTCCTCCTTGTGCGACTGTCATGGCGTTCATACTCTTCTTGTATATCGACTTTGTGGCTCAGATCCCGAGGAAATTAAAATTCAGTAGTTGGCTCGGGATGAGATCAAAGCCGACCGGGGTCTGGTAATCGTTGTCGGTCTCTTCTTTGTTTGCAGTCCGATGCAATCGCCCTGGGAATTTCACAAACGGCGCCCTCCCCTTGACACAGAGACAGAGATACTGCATACCAGAACCTATTACTAACTTTGAATGTAATGAGCTGATGTGGATGTTGGGTGAAGTATACATGGGCATTGCATGCGGTGACTTGTGGGCTAAATGTGACAACAAATTTGTGCAATGAAAATAAATAAAAGAACCAGCCGACGACGGAAATTGAAAGGAAATAAGTGCATTCACTTGGTTTGCTTTGGCTGTGAAACTTTCCTAATATATCAAAGTTTTGTTGGTGTCGTCACTGCATCTTAAATGTTTCCACTTTGGGCGACGATGATTGAGTTTGTGGATGGCTAAAGTTTGAAGCCTCATGAATAAATCCACGTCTACCTGAGCGAACAGCATATATAGAGTAAGGTGATTTCCGAGAAGTGTAGTCCTTAACATTTCCACTAATTCCACTAGTTGTGGACCACAACTTGTCGGTTCGATTTTAGATTGAAAGAAGCGTACGAACTTATGTCATTGGTAACGAATTTATTCAAATTTGGACAGCAGGCCAATGAACACGACTTACGTTACTAAAACTTTCGCTGGCCGTTCAAATATTCAGCTGCTTCTCTGGAAGTAGACAAAATCGAAAAGCTGTAAAAAGAAAGCCTGGAATAAAATTTCACTTCAATACTTGGTTCCATAGATGGAACAACAAGGACCGAATTTTTAAGAAAGCTTTGCTCATATCCCTATAACCTTAGCAACTCGAGTCCAAAACCAGTGCCTGGATGAAATCATAATGTAGGAGTAGGGGGAGTGTACTTATGCAATTGGACTTTCGGACATCCTTGCTCAAAATTGATTTACCGATATAGAGACAATGCATCAAGCATCTATAATAGTAAACCGGTTATTATATTCCAAACATATGTACAAGTTCTCCGTCTCGAATTTGAAGTCAGTGTTCTTCCCTGAAATCACAAAACGGACCTTTGTCCTTTAACAGATTTATCCCAGCAGTCATGTGATCGAATATCTTACGCAACGCTATACAATTTAATTGGTGACCCATCTTGAAAAGCATTGACATTACGCCATCATGCATCCTTCGCCCGGAAAATTTTCTGAGCATGCAATGTTAAAAGTCACCCGTAAAATGTTGCCTCTCCAAAACACCTGAGCAAATAGATTTATATCTACGAACAGCAAAATAAAACACACACAGAAGCACAACCACGGTACGCATGAAAATGTATAAGAACTGAAAAAGTACAAGAAAACTTTTTCGAATTGAGTATTTCTTAGGGTGAGTTAGGGGTTAGCCAGTCCTTGTAAGGTTGTAACAATTGCTTTCATCAGCGTATTGGAAACTGTGACATTGGCTTCCTCAAGTTGTAGCAGGTACTCTTTCTCTCTTACTATCGTGATGCTAAGCTCAGTATTCGGCTTATAGCTTTGTGTTTCAGAATTCAGCTGCAAAAATTGTGGGCATTCGTTTGTACAAGGTGATTGTAAGTCGCGTTATAACTCTGCCTTAGGAAGCTGACACACAGTGAGCGATAAGCGACAGAGCGATTGAGCCTATAACAAAATCGCTAGTCGCTCAGGGCTTACGTGGCCACCTTTAACACAATTTCTAATAGCTCAGGACGTCCGGAGGCCACCGCCATACGACTTCATAAGTTTTAAGTTTTAAATTTGTAGAGCGACGTCGCTCAACCATCTGTCGCTCATTGCGTGGCTGCACCCTTAGGCATTACGGGCCCCAGCTCCAAAAATGATTTTCGCTCCGAAGTTGTGTGTGAGCTCATCAACAGACGCACTGTTTACTCGAAGTTGACCGGGACTTTGTACTTTCCAACTAAAAACTGCTTCCCTAAAGTGAAACGTATTTTTAGAGCACAGTATACCAAAATGCTCAACATTTTTATATCTTTCACCTAGCTGCACCAAATGCATTCTTTTTATGAAATGAAAGTCATTTCCAAGTCCCATACCATGCAAATGGTTTCAGCATCTCACATAGGCAGCCTTAAAAGGACTCCTTGTTGGCGGCTTCATTCATACCACCAGTCAACTCAAGTTCTCACTTGATGAATTTCTCAAAACACCTACCCCGCTTTATCTGTTTATCAAGCTTCATTCCTCAAAGATAGGGTATCACTCAGACAGCTCAAACAGTTCAGTTTTACTCTATCGTTATACCGCCAAACATTGTGTATCTAAGCCGCCAGAAGATGTTCTCCTTAATTCGTCCCTATACATATAAACCTGTATACCTAGAAAAGATGGGTAGATCCACACTCGCAAACGACTAAAAATAAAGCACCACCAGGAAACTTATTTATGAAACGGATTATACGAAAAAAAAAAATGAAAAAGAAAAACAACAGTCTTTCACGTTTAGACAACAGACGCAGACCGTTATGTGTCCACATTCTCACACAATTCCAAGAGGATTATATGACAAAAAAGAGAAAGCAGTGCGGGAACACGACAAAGACGAGTTAGCAAAATACGAGCAAAGGACGTGATACAGCCATTAAGAAGATTCGTAGGCTTTCGTCCACCAGGGATGGAACATTTTGAGACATCCCCTCACACTACACTACAGAGACGTATGCTGGGTGCGCTGTCGCTCATTCTTGACTACCTTATTACTTTACTGCCGTCATTTCTTTTACCGGAATGCTGATGGTGGGTGAGTAATTCTACCTTTTAGTCCTTTTCATGAACACAAAAAGACTCATGTGTTTAGGAGTTATCTCTCTTATTTGGTTCACCCAGTATCGCTTACAGCGGTGACAAAGCGATTTCAAACAGAGACGCCTTGGAAATAAATTCAGCGTCACCACCCGCAGTTGGAGTTAGGTTATGTCCGCTAATTGAGGACTTAATTTGGTTGAATCAAACATTGGGCTATTCAAAAATCAGAGTTAATGCTATGAGGGGGAGTCGTCACCGCCGCACTCTGATTTGATGGAAAGTAATGTCCGACAGGTACCCTGTCCGGTGAGATCCCAACAATATTTCAAAGTCTCGCAGCTGGATTGATACAACATGATGGGCGCAACTCAAACGAAGTGGTTATGATGCAACTCGACCTTCTACAAATTGTTGTAAAGTGTACAACTCAATGAATACCAATCACTTTAGAACCTCTTTACTATTCTTTCTTAGTATGCAGGATGCTTAGCCCAACGATCAAAGTGGCAACTTTGTAATGTCGTTTTCCATTGGGCAAAAAGAAGCGTCCGGGAGAGTCCTGAATCGAAAAGATCACTTCTGAAACCGTTCCATTGGCACAAAAAATACTCTTCTGGTGATTCTGAGAAGAGAATTTCGCTTCTCGATTTGAAGTCAGAATCCACTCAAGAAGCAGTCACACAAATTTAATTTATGTATTTTATACAAGTCAGCTGACAGCCGCCGTAGATTATTTTTTGGCATTTCACCAATACTATCGTGGATTCTTTCAGAAGCTGTTTTGTTGTTCCATTGGATTTCAGAATGAGTGGATCCCCGAGTGAAACCAATGGAAAACGACATAACAATGTATTGATTGTCCCAAATAAACATTCTCCCAAAATGCTATTTCAGCTTTGCCACTTCCAGTGTCAATGCGCAACACTTCCGACCTAAATAAACAATCTTTATTTATGGTCTTTTTCTTTTCATTCCTTTTCCCTGGCGCATCTAAGCGGTGCACAAGCCAATAAACTCATTATGCTGATGTCGCACTTCACTCACCCACCATACGAACGATCGCTTTATGTATCCTTTGCAGTGTTTATAAATCGTGGGATTTAATTTTTTTTTTGTGGGAATTTCGATGTCCGAAACCTTCCGTGGGATAAAAGGAAAAACCACAAAATCGTGGGAATTTCAGGAATCTGACAAAAAAACATTCAAACTGGAAATTTTTAATGAAATTTTGTCAAAATACCTACATTCCACCATTATTTACCAAAACATTTAATGTCCATAGAAAAGAGTTCATGTAAAACGCCTTTTATCAAAATTTGCAAATACCACAAAATAATCATAGTAATGTTACAAACTACGGTTTTTATATTTAAAGTTAATTTAAAGTGATTTTTTTCCGTGTTATACTAGTAATAAACTAGATTTTGACCCAAAAATAATGGTTTGGTTTTAAAAGGGAATTTGATGACCGTGAAAAGGGAAAAATTACCACGTTTCATGGGATAAATGGAGAGAGAGTGCTGATAACACTGATCGTTCGTATATGCGCGACAAAGTAACATGAGCCACTTGGCTTGACCGGGAATTCCTTTCTGTATTTTCATATTCTTTTTGTTACTCGTTTCGTTCAATCAATGTTTCAATGTTTCTCTTTGAATTATTTGTGGCGACTGTGTAACACTGCAGAGACTGCGCGACTTAGTAGCACTCGACAGGCCGTCAAAGTGACTGAAGAATGTTATCGCCAGAGACAATACTGAGACCACCAACTCCGACCGATTTCCCGTTACTTAGCCTACAAGCTATATTTTTATGGGGTGGCAAATGCTAAGGGCGCTTGTATTGTTACATAGAAATTCGTATTGACAAATGTCAGGAAACTTCAAAAATTCAGACTCACCAACAGACTCTCACCTTGCATATGCCACTTCCGCTGTGGGCAAAGTTGCTGACAGTGTTCATAGAATTTGTTAAATTTGAAATTATTCGTTACGTGTGCATAATATTTTTTTTAAGGAATAAGTGGAGATTTGCTTAAAATATATATAAAAAATGAACAATGCAGATTGTTTGAAGTAAAATCGAAATATATTGAGCAAATTTTCTTTGGTTTCTAAGAAAAATTTACGCATGAAATCGAAGTTAATGATATTCAAAAGCGCTAAATACGCAACCATGTTTGTCATAATAAGTTTTTAGTATATAGAACATATCATTTAGCTAGTTTTATTAACCAAAGAAATCAAATTATTCGCTTTTAACAACATATAATTACTAACCAATGGCATTCAGTAATGTAAAAAAGTGGTATTCCCGAATTCTAGCACATTTCCCCACGGTTGTCGAGGTTAGCAGCATTTATTTTTGTATTTTTTGTATGTTTTTGTATGTCACACGGATTTGGGAAAACAAAATGGCGAATTTGAAAAAAAAACTGAGGGGCCCAGCGGCAAGAGGATTGTGAGTTGGGGGTCTCAGTATCATTTATCTCTGGTTATCGCGGCCGCGCGGATAGTTTAAAAGTCATTCCTTCGTAAAAACCCGAAAAGACAGCAGCTCGATAGTCCGCGGGGCAATAAAGTAATTATAATATTTAGTATGCACATAGGATAAGTGAACTAAACGAATTGTTTTGATAAAAGGCGTGTTTTATTTTATTTTATTAGCAATATCGCTAAAGATTCAATCGAGGCTATTTATATCGCTCACTGAACAATCACGCGGCACTCAGTTGTAAACAGTCAATCGGCTCGGGTCTCATTTACAAATTCGTTACAATCTTACTATATCGTGTTACATTATCCAACCAATCGGTGACTAGCCGTCCTCGTCAAAGATACTCGATCGTCATCCTAATCCAAAACTAAATTCTCCTAATTCCGACATGTCTATAATGTTAAAGCAATACATACAATTTTAGACAATAACAATACCTAGACCTAAGCTTAATTTATTGAATAAAACCTTTTTTTTAAAAAAGGAATGGACCAACATTGTTTTACTTTAATTGAACGAAAAAAAAATCGACCCAACTGAGAGTAGTACCTCTGTATATTCCGGAAATAAAACATGTGACTTGTTTAGAGTCGGGAAAATATATAAAAACCCGACTATTGTTATTTCTTAATTGCCTGTACTTCTGACCGACTCTACGTTACTTCTATTCTGTACGTCTGTACAGCTCTACGGCTCGATAGCAACTGAAGACTGAACTGCCTGACGGGTTTTCACTCGAAGAGTGGAGAACCGCCAGCTTGCTCAAATTTGAGAGAAAAAAAGCCCACACATGAGTATACAATATAACTCATGTGTGAGTGATTCGATACAACCTCTCAGCCTAAAGAAGAAAAGTATTCAACAAATTAAAAGTTTCTAGATTTTTCTTACAAACAGAGGCGACAAATTAGATTCAGCGGGCTACGTACCTTGCGGCCATTTTCGGCCTGAAAAACGATTTATCTATCATCCTCAATGCACTATTTGGGATATACCAACTCCATACTCCAAGAAGTGATTATTCAGTGGCCACAAGCCATAACCGCTTAAGTCGACTTAAGACGAAATTGAGATTTTGATGCCATTAGATTCAGCGTATCCAAATCTATTTTGTAAATTTTTTTCAGCTTTATATCTTTAAAAACGTGGCCACAATTTCAAAAAAAAACTGCTTAAGTCACTAGAGTCAATGGAGTAAAAAAACTTTAAACTGCTCTCTTGAACAATGAATAAAACAGACTTAAGAGGTCTGGCCCCACCAGGTAGATTTACGTCAGCGTCTTTTCTTATGCGGATAATTAATATAAGATCGCTTACAGCCACGACTATGCTTCGCTGGCCTTATATCCAAAGGAGATAATCTGAGGTTCTGGGCTTTTTAGTAGAAACTACTGAATTGCAAATCGTGTGTCTAATTTAACGACAATTGGTAAATATATTACAACCAATAGGCCTTTTTTATTATGCTCACATGATCTGTTAACAACAACAGTACAAGATCCAACTTTTGTTGTATACCATGGAAATCAATGATCTATACAGATCATGTGAGCATAATAAAAAAGCCCTAATGCAAAGAGAGTGCAAACAAATATGTAGGAATCGATCGATAACGTACGGCATATATGCCTGAGGGAATTGTAACTCCAAATCCGGCCGCACAGTAAACAAAAAAATACAAGAACGTATAGTCATCGGCGCAGTGGCATCTTCTTCTGTGCGACGCGAATTTTGTTTCAATGGTTAATGAAGGGAATAAGAAGCCCCTCTGATCCTGGATACTCAGGCGACAGCTCGGTTCGGACCACCCTAAGGCCAGCACTGGCTGTAGCTTCGAAGCGGATTTTGTAGATCTTATCATTGCCGTGACCAATAGTCCTCTTTTTAAAATGACAGTCCTCTTTTTCGCTACTATGTCCTCTCTGATTTTTAATCGTTGTCCTCTTTTACTTAACTGACCTCCAGATGTCCTCTTTTCTCCCTAAATACCATGGGCCTTACTAATAATCATTTTAACCTTCACCTTATATATTTCAAGGTCATCATATGCAATTTTTCATTAAATACTTTGCCATTGTGGGTTTGAAAAATGTAACCTGAACACTAAAAACGATTATTGGTATCGCGGCATCTTTCTACGATAATAAATTTAAAGAGTAGGTAAGTACTTTCATCAAATTTCTTAACTCCTCAGGCTGGTTGTAAGTTCCTTCATCGTCATTCTCCCCCTTTATTTCTCAGGTTTTCGTGAGTTGTGGGCTCAAAACGGCGCTCAATTGCGTTATTTGTGTCTTTCCCTCGTACGGGAAATACAGCCACCTAAACCAATTAATCAACCAAAGTACTTTCTCAATTCTTACAAAGCTGGAGATGGTAATCTTGATATATTGATTTTCAACGACCAAGTTGATTCCCAAACCTACAAATTTTGATAATAAGACAGCACCTTCAAAGTCTGTACCTGACAGTTTGTGACCCTGAATGTCTCGTGCTGCAACACTCACCTCTACTTTCGAGAAATAAATACTCCATCTAAAAGTTTCACGCAGAAACTCATTTGGCCAACCCCCAGCGAGAGTATTGACATTTCATACCTGCAGGCAAGGAAACCGGATTACCTCATAGAAACACTTCAATAAATTAATTTACCCAATGGCCTTCCTTATTTGTTCAAGTTTCATTGCTTTTTTCGTAGTCCCTTTTCACTTTTTACCTTCTAAATTTAATTCACCTCAGAGTTTATGCATATGTATTGACAGGCATACGCATTTTATATACACACACAAAGAAAATCCTTTTAGCTCACCGAACGTCCTAAGCAAAACTGGTAAAGGACACACGACGACAAAACCTGCCTCATAAGACCTGATCTCCTCCCTAAGGCGTTCGCAGACAGAGATTTAACTTTCAACTCCCCACACAGATAAATCTAAAATCCAAAAGGGCAACCGAAAGATACTTTTTTCGCTTGCCTTTTCTTTTCCCTTACCCCCGCCTCGACCATAAACGAAAAAGAAAACCTGTTGAAACTTATGCAGGTGTCCAAGCTGTCCATTTACCCATCCACCACCAGCAATATCTATTTAAATCTATCAGGACTCTTAATTTTCCAAAAACAAAAAAAAGGGTCGACAACAAAAAGCAAATAACACTCGTCAAACATTATTTAGAAGGGCCAGCAAAAAAAAAAGCTGAAGGAGCAGAGCCAGAAGAAAAAAAAATAATGAAACCATTACACTATAAATTCACGAAAAAATTTACGACCCTCTTGCACGGCTCGCATCCTTAGCTGTTGGAGTGTACGCTGTAGTCTCCTACGTATAAGGATACTACGATGGCCAAGAACACAAGAAAAATCCATTAAAACTTTACCAAATAACCTTAAGATAACTTTTGTTCCTTGTAAAGTTGGACGAAGAGGATATTTGTAGGGTTCTGTCATCGTCTACTTTGGTTTTTCTTTCTTGGTTGGGTATATTTTTTTTTTTATTATTAAGTTATCATCATCATAGCGCACACATACGTACAGGTTAAGGCTTTTTGATATTTTTAAGGCCACCCATACCCAACTGTGGTTGGATTGACACACATGGAATCGAAGTGACATCCACTGACATAGAATGAATGCGTAACATCGAGCGTGAGGCGTCATCTCTGTACTCTCTGGTCAAGTGCTCGTAAGATATACCTATAAAATAAAATGCGTTTCCCAGTAAATCAATTCGGACACGCAATAAGGATGCGATGGTCATTTATGTCTACTCAACATTAAAACGCTTTTAGTTTGACATTATTTTGGGACATTTTCCTTTCGGCTGAACCTTGCGCCAGAGTAGTGTTCGGAACATTAGCTATCTTCAGATCCGCCAAGTGGCAACATACAAGGTCGATGATGGGTGGCTTGCATGTCAAGGGCAGATATCCTTTTGGTTGTGTACGGTTATGAAAATAATACGAGTAAAGAAGAGAGCGCGAAGTGTTGCCTCACCTTCGTTATCTACCTAGTCATGGATTTCCAGGTTGGGTGGATATTGGCCGCGCTCACAATATCAACGAGCGCTTCTCAAAGTGGTAACCGTCCGTCCGATATCAATAGGGCGGCACGATTTATGTGTTGTAATAGGAATTGTTAAACTTCCGGGAGCAGGAATACCTCTGTTACCGATGAGTTACGCCGTGCAGCACCAACGTGCCACGTTTCCGGAGTTCAACATTCTCCCCACACTAACCCATTATCCCTACCTTAGTTCCTCTTCCGGTCTTCCTGCTCTTTTCTCAATTCAAATCTGCCCTTGTTATCCTCATCATTGCTTAGTACACATGTCTATCCGTTTTCATATATGACATTCGTCTCGAGGCTCTATTGGGCCAGACTTTAAATCTGGGGAACTATACCAGTGCGCTGCAGAAGCACATGAGTATACCCTTCGGCACAAAGCCCATCACAAGATTGGTAGTTTTATCCGCCTTTTCACTAAGTTTAGATCCACCCCAACAGGAACTTTTGAAAAAAAAGAAGCAAGAAGAAGCTATAACCTGATGGATATACTAGCTAGTTCGTGCAAATAGCTGGTAATCTAAACAAAACTATTACCAGAAATTTTGAAGTACTGTGTACAAATGTAAAGCTAGTTCCTTGGTCGAACACTACGCAGATCTTGTAAAGATTACAGAAGCTTTTGAAGATGTCTCTCCAAGACAAATTTGGAAGGAAACTCGAAACGATCGAGTTTTGAGTGCAAACAGTTAAATTGGGGACCGTCTTTTAAAAGGGCTTAACCACTGAAGCCCAAAAGATCTATCCATTGATCCTCACTTTCTCTCTCGAAAATCAGAGAACCACGAGTCTTACTTTCGGAAATAAACCGTCTGTCTGGCGGATGGTGACCGTGGCGGGCTAAAAGGCTATATCCTTATTTAAGCTGCTGAAAAGCGTTAGAAACAGGGTGTTCGCATAATGGCTTTTCTGAGCCACATCCGTACAAACAAAGAGGTGACATCTAGCGCTCGAACATATTAGCACATTTGAGATCTTCTGATTAAAATTCGAGTTTCAAATCGAACATACAACACTTTTTAGTACTCATTACTAAAAGTAGATGACACTATTTCCCACCTTAGATCACGGTTGTCACTTTGGTCATTTGAGTCAAAATTTGTTTTTTTTTTTCACTTGATCCTTTTTTTCTACAACTCAAAAAGAAAGAAAAACGCGAAACTTTAATTTTTATGAATGCATGGAGGGCGATTTTCTTTCGTCAACTTATGTAAACAATGCATAAATGTGTTTAGGTACCCGCACTGCACTGCATTACCCATGCACGACGACTGAATGCACTCATTTTCTTCATTTGATTTGGACAAGAGTATTTTGGTAACTTTTAACTGCGTTTGGTCGCTCTCTTTTTAAATTTTGGTAACAAATTTTATTTTCAAGTGGCAACCGTACCTTAAATGGATGATGGCCAAAAATATAATTATAATTTTATAGGTAACGGAAATCAATCAAATTTAAATATGCAGCTAGCCCAAAGTATCGTCACTATTGAACATTGTATTCATCGCTCGTACATTTGAAAGTAAAAATCTTCTGACGAACAATTTTTTTTCATCAACTTCAAACAAATTGCTCACGGTAAACTCATCTCCTGACACTTATACTCATCCCACGGCGGACTGCCTTGCCGGCGCAATTATGGCTCAGTTCGCTTATTTCGTAAGATTTCGCCTTCGGTCGCTTATTTCTGTTCATATCCTTTTGTGCAATTTTCAAATATTAATCGTTTGAAATTATTTTACCGTTGCTTTCAGTCACAACC
The DNA here is from genome assembly GCA_916610125.1 of Cheilosia vulpina. Classification (NCBI taxonomy): domain Eukaryota; kingdom Metazoa; phylum Arthropoda; class Insecta; order Diptera; family Syrphidae; genus Cheilosia; species Cheilosia vulpina. The sequence continues at coordinate 80,050,400 of OU744276.1, read as the reverse complement.
ATGAGTGCAAAAGAACAACCAATATAGGGCGAGCGACAGAGAAAAGGATCAAACACAAACCTGCTGCCGCTGTGGCCCAAGCCGTGGGCTAAATTTAGACGGAGAAATGGGAAAATAACCGTGGTCGGATGATTTCGCAACAATTTCATCCATTTCCAGGCATCACAGGAGTCGTCCTCTTGAAATATCTCTGCCGACAATATAATCGGTTATTTTTTTCCTGTTATTTTCCTCTTCTGCGTCTTGTTTTTTTTTATATTCATATCTCCTACTCCCACCTTAACCCTTTATATTTTAGTCCTCGTTGTGCATTTCTCTTTGTGTAATACGAGAAAAATAATAATAATAATAATAACAATGGCATTGGGCGAGAAAGGATTCTAGTAGAGGAAACGAAGAAGAAGAAAAAAAAATAAGCATCAAAAAGGATATCGTATGAAATAACGGTGGCGCTGAATTCATTTAGCGGCGACAACGAAGAAGACTACGACCCGGACAACGACGACGTCGTCGGCGATATTGGCGGCGGTGCGGTGGCGATATGGCGATGGCGGTTCGGGGCGCCTTTTGATGTATGGTGCCATTTGCGGTGACATTTTAAACACAATACAATACCAGCCCACGATAAAGAGGATTATTATTATCATTATTATTATTTGTGCGCTGCCATCTGTTTTTTCTTCGGCTAGTGTCTCTTTGAAACGATTCCTTTCGGTTTATTTTTTCATTATATATCTATATAATTTCCTTTCTGATTATTATTTTCTTTGCATTAAGTTTGGGCCATTATTGAAAGGATTTTTTTTCCTGCATTACCTATGAGGAGGACAGTATTTTTAGATTTCTAACGAGATGAATATTTATTTTAGAAGAGGGTTTAAGCTTGAGAAGGTAGGTCCCTACAATAACTGGGGAAGGATGATTTATGAAACTCGTCGGTAAAGATGTTGTCGATTAGGGCAGTGTGACCTTCGGGGCGCTTTAGAGTCATTTGACTCCGGACTCATCATTTAAAAAAAAAAAAAATAAAAAATATTAAGATTGGTACTTCTTTTTCATCTGCTTATAGAGGATGATACCTGTAGACTATGCCTGGAGGAATCTGAGACAACGGCACATATACTGTGTCAATGTCCAGCGTTGGCTTGCAGAAGAATGAGGATTTTGGGACATCATTGGGTCGAGACCCAGTCGATGAAACAGATCTCCCATAATAAGATGCTAGCGTTACCACTAGGAATTAAGCCCAGAGAAGAACTGTGGAGAAATCCAGAGAGTCTCTCTGAGTAAGATTTACAGTGGTAGAGAGACGAAAAGAGACCCGATAATGGTGGTCTGATTCGAATATCTCTCGAAATCTATATAGGTATATCTTTTTCATCTGGGACTCTCTCTGAAAATCTACGGAGGTAACACTGAGTTAGGGAATGAGAATCCTTTAAAGTTTAGTTATCACCTTGCTTCGAGTTAACAAACTTCATCTTCGACTTGACTCTACTTGGCTCTACGTATACCAAATAGGTATAATCAGAGCGATCTGAAACACATTCTTGAGCACCAGCTGTCATATGACTATATCACTCGCATATAGTTTTCTGTCCAAATAATCTGTGCCCAGATTTTTACTCAAGGGCAGAGCCCATAGAATCCGTTGCTTTTGTTGCGTCGGCGGATATTCAATATTGACGTTTTCGACGGAACGAGCAGTCCCATAGGATCCGTCACATTCGGTGACAGCGACAGGTGGTAGCCGATGACAGTTTCCCTCATTCTCTCAATATTTCCATCTCCCTAGCTGTGCCAACTGTCATCGGGTGTAACGAACAGTAAAGTAGAAAGTAAACCTACGTACTTTTCCTGTCCCATTCGGTACTTGCGCTTCTTATGGTTCACCTTCCATAAGCTGGTATGTATTCTATCAACCTGTCAGACGAATACGTTGCCGGAACGAATGCGTCAGCGACAGATGCTAATGACGCTTTTTATTGCTCTTTTCAATGAAGTTCTTTGGAGCGATTTCGCAATAGTGTTAGACACTGTATAATGCACATCATGTGAGATTTGGTTTCCTGTTTCCACTTTTATTTTTGTTTTAAAGTAAATATGAATGTTTAAATTGACCAAATAAATATATTTATATTGAAGTTTAAATTTTGTTGGAAATACCACTTTAACGTCATCCCATCTGAAGACTACGAAATGATCTCAAACTGAAGATGTCATCGATATATCTGTCTTGTTCTTTTAAAATGTTTTTCTTTGACTTTGAAGTAACCTTTCGGTTTTTTTTTTTTTTTTATTATTCTTGTTGCAACCATGCGGTTCAGTTTTAACTTTTAATTAATAAAGATTTCTTTTGACTAATGTTACTTTTATTCTTTTTCATTCCACTACCCTTAAGAAATTTTCATGCTCAATTGCACATTTTCGGATCACATAACGCAAAATATGTTTCCAACAACACAACACACATTTCAATTTGACATTTTGCTGATATGTGTTGATGAGTTCGGGGCAATTGTTTAAAAAATATTCCGAACACTTCTGTCGTGTTAGGAATTGACCAGGAAGTGTTCTTTTTTTTTTTTTTCTTCAATGAAACATAGAAAACATGGAAAGAGCACTTTTACATAGATTCGCTCATTTGATAGAAATGTGCAGGGAAATAACTTCACGGGCAATAACTTGATATTGTAAATAACTTCACCTCGAGTCGGAAATAATTCCACTTTTTTATGTGAAATTATTTCCGACTGAGCACATAAAAAAGTAAAAATTTAAAACAACCCGAGGTGAAGTTATTTCCCTGTGTCGATGAGTCTAAGCTAAGAAAGCGACATGAACTTCTTTTGACAGTTCAGGCTCTGCTTTGAACTTAAAACCGAAAGAGCACTCGAATCATGATTCATGATCTAAACTAAAATAAAATTAGAAAAAATTCAGAGCAATTATGAGTCTGCGCTAAAAAAGAGACATGAACTATGGCAATTCACGCTGTCGAGGTCGGGTTTTATGAAGCTTTACATTAAGCTACTATTACAATTTTACGGGTGAAGAGACGCTATTCCTAGAACGAGTATGAGAAGCTGTGGTCGCCGAGGGAATAAATTAGTTTAGAAGTTGCAGACCGGATATCGTTTTATGAAATGAAAAAAGAGAGAAATTTGAAGAGTTTCAGACTTGAAGCGATACATCACAACTGGTATGAAGGTGGTAGTATATAATCCATAGAATAAGAGGTGCATTGATCTTATAAGTATGCATATTGTTGACAAAAAGCTTTATGCCAAACTCTGCCTTTCAAATAGCAAGCGCGTTTGTCTTCGAATCACCGGATTGAAGGAGAGAAGGACATCTGTCCAGGATGAGCATGCAAGGATAATAAGGCATCAGCTCTCTACATTAGGTGTTTTTCTCGAGCTCGAGCATTATGAGGGCGCTCTGAAGCGAGAGTGCTCTAATTGTTGAGCACATAGCTGTCATATATGCATAAATTGAATATTTTTTTTTAAATTGGCTTACCTTCAGTTCCAGAACTACAAGGTTCTTCCGCCATTTCAACTATTTCGTTTATCCTTTATTTATTTTTTTTTTCTGTTAAATGTGGTTTCACTCGGGGATCCACTCATTCTGTGATCCAATGGAACAACAAACCTCCTTCTGATTGAACCAACAAAAGTATTGCTGAAATGCTAAAAAATAATCTACGGCGGCTGTCAGCTGACTTGCATAAAATACATAAATTACATTTGTGTGCGTGCTTCTTGAGTGGATTCTGACTTCAAATCGAGAAGTGAAATTCTCTTCTCAGAATCAGCAGAAGAGTATTTTTGTGCCAATGGAACGGTTTCAGAAGTGATTTTTTCGGACTCTCCCGGACGCTTCTTTTTGCCCAATGGAAAACGACATAAGTGTGTAATCAGCTTCTCACTCAGCCTGCTCAGTGCTCAGTCAATTTATTCTGAATTCATAGAGCTCGCTCTGATCATGTTCTGAAGGAAAAAAGAAACACAAATTCTGAGCTCTGATGTGACTGAGCTAAAAAGAATTAAGGATGCAGAAGTTTACCCCACAAAGAAAACAGGGTTTGAATTACAGCATCCGTGATTGAATACTTCGTGAATTTCTTATCGTTGTGCATGTAAAATCCACGAAATTCAGTAACGTATTTCTCGCTTACGGATGAGGTAATTCGACCTCAGACCTTGCACAACCTGAACGAACTCAAGGTATTTCTCGCTTACGGATGAGGTAATTCGACCTCAGACCTTGCACAACCTGAACGAACTCAAGGAAAAAAGACATATTTGCCATTCGACTTTAAGGTCAGATTAAGGTCTCACCAATAATGTAGCTTCTCTTACACATCAAGATTCATGCACGGTCCCGTGCGCCCCACAAAATATCTTCAACATAATTAATTTAATTGTTTAATCAATATCCTTGTGCCACTGTTTGTATACACAATATACCGATTTCAGTCGAATCAAATACAGATTTATCCTCAAACCATTGAGGCACTACATAAAATATACATACAGCCACGTATACACCCTGCACAAGGACACTTTTATTGCTGAAATGTTAATAGCATCAACATTATCAACAAGAGTGATATTAATTTACTTTACTAGAGCTGCTGCTGCTGCATTGTCGATTCATTGTCCTTTCATGAAGCGGATACCTAAAAACAAAAAAATTCACTTCAGACGTCCTTCTATGTAGTAGATATAGCTTAGTTTGTCATATAGTCGTTCGTGTTTCAACATTCTTATTATAAAAGAGGAATTTATATGAAAGAAAGAAGAAAAAAGCGAACAAAAAAAAAATTAATTGCGCAAAACGATGGCATTAATCACAAGAAAACGATGGCGACGGAGAAAGGAGAGATTCTTATTATCTCACCGGAGTCACTAATATCAAGTGGGGGGAAAGGTTTTTATTGATGTACGAGCGCATCTATTGAAAAAGTTTGCAGCCGCAAACTATGGCTGCAAACTACACCTTGAATGAAAGGGATTGTTGTACTACCCTATATTGGATGGTGTTATACTTGTTTTTTAACTGGATTTTAATAAGATTGTTACTGTTTCACAAATATAAATATTATTAGGCCTTTTTTTCTTTTTTTTTATTTTAGAGCAGAATCCAACTGTTATACAAGAAGTTCGGTTTCTTTTTTAGCTCAGACACATCAAAGCTCAGAATTTGTGTTTCTTTTTTCGTTCAGAGCATGATCAGAGCGCGCTCTATGAGCTCAGATTAAATTCACTGAGCAGGCTGAGTTAAAAGGTGATTACACACTTTCGACCATATTATCCGGGTGTAAATCAGGCTTAAGTTAATTTTACACTCGTTCATTAATCCGTTTTTAAGTCCTACAATTTAAATCCATATCCATAATATTCACTCAGAAATATGTATTAAACCCGTTGGATTAAAGATGGATTTAAATACGGATTTAAAACAGTTTAAACCGATTGTAACCCGTTTTTAACCAGCGTAATGTCAAATTTTACAAAAAATGTCATTTGTTGTTTGTCACTTGGAAATTTATTTCATTTGTTTTGGGCCCAGTTCATTCGATATATTGCTGAATTCATTCATTCACGTTGCTGAATCGAAAACATTCCGTGTGAAATATTATTCCCGATAGAGAGTCAAATGAGCTAATTCTAGAACCATCGAGTTTGTTTGGGACGAGGTGGAATTCACTAGAAATTGCCCGATAGATGGTGTAGCAGATATAAAGGGGCAAATTTGAGAACAAGGAGAAACAGTTAACTTTCAAACAGAGATTTTGGTAAAATTCGAAATACTAATCGGTTGGGAAGATAAAGAAGTGTAAAGTATGCAGTGAATTAAGTGATTGGTTTAAGTCAGTAAATCAGTGGCCACAAGGCAAAACCGCTTAAGTCTGTCTTACTCATTGTTCAGGAGAACAGTTTAAAGTTTTTTTATTCTATTGACTCTAGTGACTTAAGCTGTTGTTTTTTTTTTATTTTGGCCACATTTTTAAAGATATGAAGCTGAAAAAATTTTACAAAATAGATTTGGGTACGCTGAATCTAATGGCATCAAAATCTCAATTTCGTCTTAAGTCGACTTAGGCAGTTATGGTTTGTGGCCACTGAAATATTGTTTTGAAGTGAATTATTAGAATAAAATAAAAATTAGTAGAATAGTAAAAGTGTAAGAAAAATGATTTTATTAGAAATGTTCAGCAGGATAATGTTTTATCTTTTCGAATCCCAGCCCGGATGCAACAATATATTAATCGTGCGCAAGTAGCTGGTTTTATTATAATCATATGACCGATTGTATTGGAGCTTGGGTGAAAAATTTGTAAGAAGCAGTCAGTTTACTCAATATTTTGGATTGTGGGTAATGCCACCACAATGAATGGGGGAAAAAAGTGCCTGCTCTAAGACGTTGACTGCAAAATTCAGTTATACAGTTTGGAAATGTTTGTTGAAATTAGAATGCGATCTAACAAGAGCGCTGCAACTTATGGAACTAGTGTGAAGTTTTCTATTAGCAGTTCACATTCTAATATTATGTATGTCAATGGTTGAAAGACTGTAATGCAGAAGATTGAACCCAGCTGAAAAAACCTTTGATGGTTTAAGTGCGGTGTACGTGAAGATTGATGATGATTAGATTATGGCTTGTCATCAAGGACACTGCTAACATCAATTGTAACACCCTATCATTTTTGTAGTGGACATCTTCAATCTTAACTTAGAGAAAAATCAGAGGGTATAGGTAGGTACTGGCCAAAGGACGGAGTTCCAATATAGTATGAAATAAAATCAACAAAAAAGTGTCCTATCTTTGTATTGGCTAACACAACGGTTAATTATTGTAAATGATGGATATAGTCTAGCCATCTCCGTTCCCTTACAGTTAGGATGAGCAAAGAATGTTAATGAGTTTTTTATGATTTATCGTTGTTTAATTTTGCATGGCTTGGACTTGCCCGTTTTTTTTATTGTGTGCCTTCTTCAATACGCACATCTATTCCATCAGCGACGCACAAAAAAAATGTTGTTTTTACTTGCCAACTTCACACGATAAAGACAAATCACATACTCCTACCGGACTACCTTCAATCAAACACGAACTTCCCCGGCAAAAACTTTTATGCGAGCACAAAGTTTTCTTCACCAAAATTAAGTGCTCCATATAGGTATATGTACCTACCGACATCCGTATTTGGGAGTTGGGATTGGGACAGGCTTTTCGTTTCTAACATCGCTGCCGCAGCATCACTTCTTCTGTGCAAACATTTATTACGGTTTCTTAAATAATTAAACGGAATTCGGGGCAGACAACATGAGTAGCAACAGCCCTTTCCCACCGATAAGTTTTGCCCTAAAACTACAAACACTTTGCTTACATAGGTAACTTTTGTTTCGCATGTTTAATTTGCCAGGGTATAGCACAGCGACAGCTCCTGCTAATATTCAAAATATTTGTACTATAGAACGTGCGGCTGTTTGTGCTGGGTCTGGCCCCAGAGGTTACCTCCTCGAACAGCCATCAGAGGCGGTAAAATCAGTTTAAAATAAATTTTTGTTGACTTGAACGAACAGCAGCCGCCATATATCGGAACTTGTCTGGTTGAATCCTGAATATAATGCGGATGGAGTGGAGCATCCCGTTCGTTTGTTAATATGTATAATTAAATGTGTGCCACCGCGCCACTCTGCTGCAAGCGTTTTGTAGATGCGTGCGTGTGTGATTTTGAATACAACCGCACGTTCGTTCCGATCGGCATCTGCAGGACGCGACGGCAATGGCAATAACACTCGTGAATTTTTAATAAATGCCACTTCAGTAATATCTGAACAAAAAGTAATTTAATTTTAATTTTTGAATAATTACACGTAGCGTCGTCGTCATTGGGGGAATTTTTGTTTTCCCCCAACTCAGGTGCGCGTGGTATATCCTTGTGTGCATAGTTAGTTGAAGGGGACTCTATGGCACCACCTATACCTAATAACATGCAAATTCAGCAGCCAAGTCAGCATCTCAACGAGACTGAAACACCCGCAAGCAACAGGTGAAGCATTCTCTACAGCTAGGTACGCATTGGAATTCCACACCATCACTGCGCCAACAGGGACTGCCACTGGATGGAAACGACAAGCAATCTGATGGCATTTCCATATATTAAATTCTCAAGCCGCATATTGCTGCAGCGTTATTTAATCAGTTCACGATCTCTCAATGGGGACATTTCGACTGTGCATATACATACTCGAACTTGTACGTTTCTCCTTATACCTATTGTGGTTTGTCGTAGGGGTTGTTTGCTTTTCAATTTAATTATAGTTTCAATTAAATTTGAAAACAACAAATGAATGAATTGGTTATTGGATGGGTTCGCTTGACCCACAGACACTTTCCAACAGCGTTAAGTGTAACTCTGTTGATGCTATCGAAGTCGCCATGAGGAGGATGTACCTACGTGCATGTAGGATACAGTGAATTGCCATTTGGCGGCGTTTTCCGGTGGATAACATTTTCAAAAATGCATTGTGCCAAACTCTTACCTCCTATAAACCTACTGACTTAAGTTTAAGTTAAATAAATTGTTTGTATCCATCCAATATGTTATTTAATACAGACCCCTGTACGATTTAAGACGGCATGCTCGAACCGCATGGTCACTGCTTTTGTCTATTGCAATACGCAGTGTCTTACTTGTTGGACCAAACTTGTAGTCGAACCCGAAAATGTGAAGTGGCATTGTGGACATACTTTCATTTTCTTTAATTCATCGCCTGTACCAAACTTGCTGCTCTTGCCTCAATAGTCATCAAACACCACTAACAGATCGTCGAAGTATGATGTTGAATAAAATAGGTCCGCGTCGTTTTGACATTGAAAGCTGAGCCTGGAGTTTGGCGGTGATAGCTGTTCCTGTTGACGTTGATGGTGGGGTAGTCGAAGAGTCTAGTCAAGAAATTCGTGACAAAGTTGACAGTTGGCATATGTGGCTGACGTAGAAAAAGTAACGTTCCCGACCAATATAGTTTTTGCGTTCAGGTTACATCTTATCCAGGCCAATCTAGTCGATTCAAGATAACTAGATTCTTGAATGAGCCCGCACTCTCACTGCTTGACAGCGGAATATCTTGATTAAAATAAAAATAAAAGTGAAATACACATTTCGGAATAGTGAATTCTGGCATTTAATTCCAATTCATGAACTCACTTCATGAATTTCTCGGGAAAACAGCTTGTAGGCAGCCGCCTTTCCACTGGAAAGTTATATATTTCTCTATCCCATTATCTTTTCTGTTTTTGGCATAGAGTACGCCGTGGACAAAGATAATGGAATACAGAGATATATATCTTTCCAGTGGAAAGGCGGCTGCCCACAAGCTGTTTTCCCGAAAAATTCAAGAAGTCACGCACGGATGCTCAGTTCTTTTCTATGATATGTGAGTTCATGAATTGAACTTTAATGCAATAATTCGCAACTCCAAAATGCGTATTTCATTATTTTTTTAATTTTAATCAAATCCTTAACAAAAACCAAACAATTTCAATACCAAACACAAAACAATTGAACAACGCGATGCCCATAAAAGCAAAAGGAATATTGGCCAGCCATTAGCAACATGCTTTTTTGTAGCTCACACGTATTCACAGACAGGGGTTGAAATTACAAAAACAACAATGTAAACAAATGGGTTTTGGTGGGATAGACGTACGAAAGATATCCATCTCTTTTATTCTTTCATCTCTGGCCGTGGATAAGTGTCATTTTCTGTGACTTCTGTTCTTTGAAAAAACTTCCTTCAAAAATTGAATTCTCTCTTATTTGTAATAGTGCTAGGTGCTTCTCGTCCATGTATTAATTAAAAAAGGTCATCCTTGCATACTTTTCCGCAGCAGAACAACAAATAAACAACGATCTGGCGCAATTTAGCTTGAGAAAATGTGCCGACCCATTAAATGGGCACGCTAAAGTTTGACAGACACATGAAGTACATTCTGAATCAAGAGTTTGATTATTTAGCTCGATCTGCGTACCACTGCAGCTAAATGGGTTCGCTTAAGTTTAGCTCTGTTAAATTTTGGAGAGAATTTTGTATGGGAGCGAAAATTTAGCTCGAGCAGCGTACTAAGCTTTAATGGATAAATTTTGACAGAAATTGAAGTACATTCCGAAAGAAAAGTTTGATTATTTTTTCCTCATATTTTCCATGTAGCAATTGTTTGCAAAGCAACCATAAATTTTCAAACAAATTTGTTATTAAATAATCTGGAAATGTCAAAAAAAGAAAAAGCTGCCAGCAGCTGAAAAATGTGATTTGAATACATTTTCAATGCATTTTTTTGACGTTTCAACATTAATTAAGTTGGTGTGTACGCACTCACTCCTATCAGGAATTTTCGTTCTAATTGTTCTTACTGCTCTAGTTTCATTTTAAAAGCAGAAAAAACGCAAAAAAATGTATTGTCATACGGGCTTAAGCTAAATGGGTGCGCTAAATTTTGGAGAGAATATTGTGTGGGAGCGAAAATTTAGCTCGAACAGCGTACTAATCTTTAAAGTCAAATGAAAGCGTTTATATGTTTAATTTATTTTCTTCCGTAACGAATACTTCGAAAGCAATCTGAATTCCCAACAGGACCCCAATTCTCAAAAATATTCCCTAATACGTATATCTGTCAAAATCTCCGTTGCGATGCGAAAAACTGAATTTGCATTTCTCGAAATCTGCATACAAGAATTTCTCTTCGAATTGTTCTCGGTCTGCCTTTTCCATGTGGACTTGCGGCGCACATACGGAATTGTGAGTTTGACACTTCAAAGAACGGTTTATTTTTTGATTTGTGTGTGAGAAAATAATTATAGGTAGTAAAGCAAACAATTTAAATGGAAACTATTATTGACATAAATATGTTTGGAAATATGTAATGTCATTCGTTAACAGCAGTCTTGGAACTCTCGAATAGTCTGGTATATTTCGACTTAGCCTAACTGATTCACTGCCAATCGAACAAACGCGGAGTTCATATCTCCCAATGTGGCCATTGCAAAAACACATAAATATACATACATTAGTACTTTTGTTTTTTGTCAATCGAAAATAACAATTCCCAAACAATTTGAATTCGAATATTGTTTTTTTTTTTTTACAAAAATTGGTTTACTTGACATGCTATAAAATTCTACCTTGTTCGAGAGGTGGATATAATTTTCACGAGCGTGGAAGAAAAACCCATACCTAAAGATAATGGAATACCGCTTTGAGAATACCTACCTTTTTTTTCCTCTATGCAAAAATTTCAGGCCGATTTGCTCGTATACAAATTATGCTATCGGCGTCTTGACATTTTTCGGAAATGTTTCCGAACGAATACCTCAATAGGGGTGAATATCATTTTATGTGGTAGCAGCCGATACACAAACCAAAGTAACCTCTGACTCAGTCATCCAAGACCGTGGGTAATTACCCATTTCGTGAGATATTGCCTCGAAGAAGAAAAAATAGGTTTTTCAAATACTGAATCTGAAGAAACACCATTCGAATTCAATAAAAAGAGAAAATTGGTTTTGTTAAATCTTGTGCTTTTCATATGCAGGTAGTAACATTTTTTATGCATTTGTGTAACTTCTCGGAGCTTCTCTTACAACGGCATGGGCAAAAAGGGCATATTTGATAATCGTCGTGACTGAATTGCAGTCCTTAAAGTCTGGTACCACTGTTCTGGCTTTGTAACCATTCTGTCACAAAAATGGTGGTAAACATTTCACAAGAATCGTACTCCTGTCTTTATTTATTACGAGTATATTATTCTGTAGTTCTGTTTTTGCATTAAAATAACAAAAACCAAACAATTTCAATACCAAACACAAAACAATTGAACAACGCGATGCCCATAAAAGCAAAAGGAATATTGGCCAGCCATTAGCAACATGCTTTTTTGTAGCTCACACGTATTCACAGACAGGGGTTGAAATTACAAAAACAACAATGTAAACAAATGGGTTTTGGGGGGATAGACGTACGAAAGATATCCATCTCTTTTATTCTTTCATCTCTGGCCGTGGATAAGTGTCATTTTCTGTGACTTCTGTTCTTTGAAAAAACTTCCTTCAAAAATTGAATTCTCTCTTATTTGTAATAGTGCTAGGTGCTTCTCGTCCATGTATTAATTAAAAAAGGTCATCCTTGCATACTTTTCCGCAGCAGAACAACAAATAAACAACGATCTGGCGCAATTTAGCTTGAGAAAATGTGCCGACCCATTAAATGGGCACGCTAAAGTTTGACAGACACATGAAGTACATTCTGAATCAAGAGTTTGATTATTTAGCTCGATCTGCGTACCACTGCAGCTAAATGGGTTCGCTTAAGTTTAGCTCTGTTAAATTTTGGAGAGAATTTTGTATGGGAGCGAAAATTTAGCTCGAGCAGCGTACTAAGCTTTAATGGATAAATTTTGACAGAAATTGAAGTACATTCCGAAAGAAAAGTTTGATTATTTTTTCCTCATATTTTCCATGTAGCAATTGTTTGCAAAGCAACCATAAATTTTCAAACAAATTTGTTATTAAATAATCTGGAAATGTCAAAAAAAGAAAAAGCTGCCAGCAGCTGAAAAATGTGATTTGAATACATTTTCAATGCATTTTTTTGACGTTTCAACATTAATTAAGTTGGTGTGTACGCACTCACTCCTATCAGGAATTTTCGTTCTAATTGTTCTTACTGCTCTAGTTTCATTTTAAAAGCAGAAAAAACGCAAAAAAATGTATTGTCATACGGGCTTAAGCTAAATGGGTGCGCTAAATTTTGGAGAGAATATTGTGTGGGAGCGAAAATTTAGCTCGAACAGCGTACTAATCTTTAAAGTCAAATGAAAGCGTTTATATGTTTAATTTATTTTCTTCCGTAACGAATACTTCGAAAGCAATCTGAATTCCCAACAGGACCCCAATTCTCAAAAATATTCCCTAATACGTATATCTGTCAAAATCTCCGTTGCGATGCGAAAAACTGAATTTGCATTTCTCGAAATCTGCATACAAGAATTTCTCTTCGAATTGTTCTCGGTCTGCCTTTTCCATGTGGACTTGCGGCGCACATACGGAATTGTGAGTTTGACACTTCAAAGAACGGTTTATTTTTTGATTTGTGTGTGAGAAAATAATTATAGGTAGTAAAGCAAACAATTTAAATGGAAACTATTATTGACATAAATATGTTTGGAAATATGTAATGTCATTCGTTAACAGCAGTCTTGGAACTCTCGAATAGTCTGGTATATTTCGACTTAGCCTAACTGATTCACTGCCAATCGAACAAACGCGGAGTTCATATCTCCCAATGTGGCCATTGCAAAAACACATAAATATACATACATTAGTACTTTTGTTTTTTGTCAATCGAAAATAACAATTCCCAAACAATTTGAATTCGAATATTGTTTTTTTTTTTTTACAAAAATTGGTTTACTTGACATGCTATAAAATTCTACCTTGTTCGAGAGGTGGATATAATTTTCACGAGCGTGGAAGAAAAACCCATACCTAAAGATAATGGAATACCGCTTTGAGAATACCTACCTTTTTTTTCCTCTATGCAAAAATTTCAGGCCGATTTGCTCGTATACAAATTATGCTATCGGCGTCTTGACATTTTTCGGAAATGTTTCCGAACGAATACCTCAATAGGGGTGAATATCATTTTATGTGGTAGCAGCCGATACACAAACCAAAGTAACCTCTGACTCAGTCATCCAAGACCGTGGGTAATTACCCATTTCGTGAGATATTGCCTCGAAGAAGAAAAAATAGGTTTTTCAAATACTGAATCTGAAGAAACACCATTCGAATTCAATAAAAAGAGAAAATTGGTTTTGTTAAATCTTGTGCTTTTCATATGCAGGTAGTAACATTTTTTATGCATTTGTGTAACTTCTCGGAGCTTCTCTTACAACGGCATGGGCAAAAAGGGCATATTTGATAATCGTCGTGACTGAATTGCAGTCCTTAAAGTCTGGTACCACTGTTCTGGCTTTGTAACCATTCTGTCACAAAAATGGTGGTAAACATTTCACAAGAATCGTACTCCTGTCTTTATTTATTACGAGTATATTATTCTGTAGTTCTGTTTTTGCATTAAAATAACAAAAACCAAACAATTTCAATACCAAACACAAAACAATTGAACAACGCGATGCCCATAAAAGCAAAAGGAATATTGGCCAGCCATTAGCAACATGCTTTTTTGTAGCTCACACGTATTCACAGACAGGGGTTGAAATTACAAAAACAACAATGTAAACAAATGGGTTTTGGGGGGATAGACGTACGAAAGATATCCATCTCTTTTATTCTTTCATCTCTGGCCGTGGATAAGTGTCATTTTCTGTGACTTCTGTTCTTTGAAAAAACTTCCTTCAAAAATTGAATTCTCTCTTATTTGTAATAGTGCTAGGTGCTTCTCGTCCATGTATTAATTAAAAAAGGTCATCCTTGCATACTTTTCCGCAGCAGAACAACAAATAAACAACGATCTGGCGCAATTTAGCTTGAGAAAATGTGCCGACCCATTAAATGGGCACGCTAAAGTTTGACAGACACATGAAGTACATTCTGAATCAAGAGTTTGATTATTTAGCTCGATCTGCGTACCACTGCAGCTAAATGGGTTCGCTTAAGTTTAGCTCTGTTAAATTTTGGAGAGAATTTTGTATGGGAGCGAAAATTTAGCTCGAGCAGCGTACTAAGCTTTAATGGATAAATTTTGACAGAAATTGAAGTACATTCCGAAAGAAAAGTTTGATTATTTTTTCCTCATATTTTCCATGTAGCAATTGTTTGCAAAGCAACCATAAATTTTCAAACAAATTTGTTATTAAATAATCTGGAAATGTCAAAAAAAGAAAAAGCTGCCAGCAGCTGAAAAATGTGATTTGAATACATTTTCAATGCATTTTTTTGACGTTTCAACATTAATTAAGTTGGTGTGTACGCACTCACTCCTATCAGGAATTTTCGTTCTAATTGTTCTTACTGCTCTAGTTTCATTTTAAAAGCAGAAAAAACGCAAAAAAATGTATTGTCATACGGGCTTAAGCTAAATGGGTGCGCTAAATTTTGGAGAGAATATTGTGTGGGAGCGAAAATTTAGCTCGAACAGCGTACTAATCTTTAAAGTCAAATGAAAGCGTTTATATGTTTAATTTATTTTCTTCCGTAACGAATACTTCGAAAGCAATCTGAATTCCCAACAGGACCCCAATTCTCAAAAATATTCCCTAATACGTATATCTGTCAAAATCTCCGTTGCGATGCGAAAAACTGAATTTGCATTTCTCGAAATCTGCATACAAGAATTTCTCTTCGAATTGTTCTCGGTCTGCCTTTTCCATGTGGACTTGCGGCGCACATACGGAATTGTGAGTTTGACACTTCAAAGAACGGTTTATTTTTTGATTTGTGTGTGAGAAAATAATTATAGGTAGTAAAGCAAACAATTTAAATGGAAACTATTATTGACATAAATATGTTTGGAAATATGTAATGTCATTCGTTAACAGCAGTCTTGGAACTCTCGAATAGTCTGGTATATTTCGACTTAGCCTAACTGATTCACTGCCAATCGAACAAACGCGGAGTTCATATCTCCCAATGTGGCCATTGCAAAAACACATAAATATACATACATTAGTACTTTTGTTTTTTGTCAATCGAAAATAACAATTCCCAAACAATTTGAATTCGAATATTGTTTTTTTTTTTTTACAAAAATTGGTTTACTTGACATGCTATAAAATTCTACCTTGTTCGAGAGGTGGATATAATTTTCACGAGCGTGGAAGAAAAACCCATACCTAAAGATAATGGAATACCGCTTTGAGAATACCTACCTTTTTTTTCCTCTATGCAAAAATTTCAGGCCGATTTGCTCGTATACAAATTATGCTATCGGCGTCTTGACATTTTTCGGAAATGTTTCCGAACGAATACCTCAATAGGGGTGAATATCATTTTATGTGGTAGCAGCCGATACACAAACCAAAGTAACCTCTGACTCAGTCATCCAAGACCGTGGGTAATTACCCATTTCGTGAGATATTGCCTCGAAGAAGAAAAAATAGGTTTTTCAAATACTGAATCTGAAGAAACACCATTCGAATTCAATAAAAAGAGAAAATTGGTTTTGTTAAATCTTGTGCTTTTCATATGCAGGTAGTAACATTTTTTATGCATTTGTGTAACTTCTCGGAGCTTCTCTTACAACGGCATGGGCAAAAAGGGCATATTTGATAATCGTCGTGACTGAATTGCAGTCCTTAAAGTCTGGTACCACTGTTCTGGCTTTGTAACCATTCTGTCACAAAAATGGTGGTAAACATTTCACAAGAATCGTACTCCTGTCTTTATTTATTACGAGTATATTATTCTGTAGTTCTGTTTTTGCATTAAAATAACAAAAACCAAACAATTTCAATACCAAACACAAAACAATTGAACAACGCGATGCCCATAAAAGCAAAAGGAATATTGGCCAGCCATTAGCAACATGCTTTTTTGTAGCTCACACGTATTCACAGACAGGGGTTGAAATTACAAAAACAACAATGTAAACAAATGGGTTTTGGGGGGATAGACGTACGAAAGATATCCATCTCTTTTATTCTTTCATCTCTGGCCGTGGATAAGTGTCATTTTCTGTGACTTCTGTTCTTTGAAAAAACTTCCTTCAAAAATTGAATTCTCTCTTATTTGTAATAGTGCTAGGTGCTTCTCGTCCATGTATTAATTAAAAAAGGTCATCCTTGCATACTTTTCCGCAGCAGAACAACAAATAAACAACGATCTGGCGCAATTTAGCTTGAGAAAATGTGCCGACCCATTAAATGGGCACGCTAAAGTTTGACAGACACATGAAGTACATTCTGAATCAAGAGTTTGATTATTTAGCTCGATCTGCGTACCACTGCAGCTAAATGGGTTCGCTTAAGTTTAGCTCTGTTAAATTTTGGAGAGAATTTTGTATGGGAGCGAAAATTTAGCTCGAGCAGCGTACTAAGCTTTAATGGATAAATTTTGACAGAAATTGAAGTACATTCCGAAAGAAAAGTTTGATTATTTTTTCCTCATATTTTCCATGTAGCAATTGTTTGCAAAGCAACCATAAATTTTCAAACAAATTTGTTATTAAATAATCTGGAAATGTCAAAAAAAGAAAAAGCTGCCAGCAGCTGAAAAATGTGATTTGAATACATTTTCAATGCATTTTTTTGACGTTTCAACATTAATTAAGTTGGTGTGTACGCACTCACTCCTATCAGGAATTTTCGTTCTAATTGTTCTTACTGCTCTAGTTTCATTTTAAAAGCAGAAAAAACGCAAAAAAATGTATTGTCATACGGGCTTAAGCTAAATGGGTGCGCTAAATTTTGGAGAGAATATTGTGTGGGAGCGAAAATTTAGCTCGAACAGCGTACTAATCTTTAAAGTCAAATGAAAGCGTTTATATGTTTAATTTATTTTCTTCCGTAACGAATACTTCGAAAGCAATCTGAATTCCCAACAGGACCCCAATTCTCAAAAATATTCCCTAATACGTATATCTGTCAAAATCTCCGTTGCGATGCGAAAAACTGAATTTGCATTTCTCGAAATCTGCATACAAGAATTTCTCTTCGAATTGTTCTCGGTCTGCCTTTTCCATGTGGACTTGCGGCGCACATACGGAATTGTGAGTTTGACACTTCAAAGAACGGTTTATTTTTTGATTTGTGTGTGAGAAAATAATTATAGGTAGTAAAGCAAACAATTTAAATGGAAACTATTATTGACATAAATATGTTTGGAAATATGTAATGTCATTCGTTAACAGCAGTCTTGGAACTCTCGAATAGTCTGGTATATTTCGACTTAGCCTAACTGATTCACTGCCAATCGAACAAACGCGGAGTTCATATCTCCCAATGTGGCCATTGCAAAAACACATAAATATACATACATTAGTACTTTTGTTTTTTGTCAATCGAAAATAACAATTCCCAAACAATTTGAATTCGAATATTGTTTTTTTTTTTTTACAAAAATTGGTTTACTTGACATGCTATAAAATTCTACCTTGTTCGAGAGGTGGATATAATTTTCACGAGCGTGGAAGAAAAACCCATACCTAAAGATAATGGAATACCGCTTTGAGAATACCTACCTTTTTTTTCCTCTATGCAAAAATTTCAGGCCGATTTGCTCGTATACAAATTATGCTATCGGCGTCTTGACATTTTTCGGAAATGTTTCCGAACGAATACCTCAATAGGGGTGAATATCATTTTATGTGGTAGCAGCCGATACACAAACCAAAGTAACCTCTGACTCAGTCATCCAAGACCGTGGGTAATTACCCATTTCGTGAGATATTGCCTCGAAGAAGAAAAAATAGGTTTTTCAAATACTGAATCTGAAGAAACACCATTCGAATTCAATAAAAAGAGAAAATTGGTTTTGTTAAATCTTGTGCTTTTCATATGCAGGTAGTAACATTTTTTATGCATTTGTGTAACTTCTCGGAGCTTCTCTTACAACGGCATGGGCAAAAAGGGCATATTTGATAATCGTCGTGACTGAATTGCAGTCCTTAAAGTCTGGTACCACTGTTCTGGCTTTGTAACCATTCTGTCACAAAAATGGTGGTAAACATTTCACAAGAATCGTACTCCTGTCTTTATTTATTACGAGTATATTATTCTGTAGTTCTGTTTTTGCATTAAAATAACAAAAACATTTTTAAATCGATATGAAACAAACTAACATATTCTTTTAGCGAAAAAATAAATACTAGTTTACCATTAGAATCCATTTAATACTAAATTGTTTTGCTGGTGCTTCCGAGTTTAATTTGCCCGAAGGCTCAACTTATGCGGTTCCTGAGGAAGAACTTGACAAGCTGGATGCATACTTCTGCATCCTCTGCACTGTCGTGTCCGGCCTCTGCAAAGTGACAAGAAATATGTTAACAACGACATAATAAAATCGAATTCAATTAAAAATACCATCTTCCTGAATAATTCTCTTCAAATTCTCAATGCAAAGCGTTTTGAGGGCACGCTTCTTGGGTGGTCCCATTTTATGAGGATACAACACTGAAGTATCCACGACCACATCATGGATGAGCTTTAGTGCCTTTAAATCGCTCTCCAAACTGTGGCCAATCAGCACGGTTTTCGAATGAAACATCGAAAGGAGTATACCTTGGACATCACGCAGAGTGCGCGTTTCTTTCGCCATCATTTGCTCAGTGATTCCCGAATAACTGTCAGTGGAGAGAATACATAAAGAAATTTGGGTAACAGGTACAAACACACACGTCTTACATTGTATTATAGTCCACAATTTTATTGTCGGGCTTTACTAGGGCATCGTAGACTGTTCGTGCATTAATGTCAACCACAGTAACACGCGTTAACTCGATACCATGCGTTGTGTAGCACATCTCGCAGTCCAAAGCGTATATGTCCTTCTTTGTGGACACATAATCCTCACCCTTGTCCATGGTCGTCATATAGCCCCGAAGATGGTCCACGTTAATCTCTTCAGATACATGGTAGTTAGCGTAGGAGCAACCCGGCGTACCAGCTGGCTGCTGACAACATCGATGCAGATTATCAGCGAAACCTGAACAGGATAAGTTGAGTGCATCATCAAGTGGCTAGGAACATTCTCGAATGCTTACCTCTTCTGTAGCCCGTACTCTTTGGATGGTAGTTGCATTCATCTACAGCTTCGGCGTCGTACATGGACAAGTTGAAAACTTTTGAGCAACGACGGCAGTATCGTTCATTTTCATTATGACGGTGCAGGGTTTTCAAGTTTGAGATGACGGCCGTGCCCGGCCGCAACCCAGGTCTGGGATAACCATTCGACACCAATTGCTCGTCGGTCATCCGAAGGTCATAGATTAAATCGTATGCCTTCTCGCCTTTAAGCGATTTAGGGTGCTTAATTTACGTGTGAAATTTAAAAATTTGAAATATTTTACCTGGCAATCTATCAAATGGTTCTCCCACCAGCGATGAGTCCTTTCGACTGAAATAAAAGACAAAAACGAAATTATTGTGAAATAGCAGACTGTACACAAAGATTGCTGAACGTTTGTTCCTTTCAGCAGCGAAACAAGCCACACATGAATTTAAAACGCATTGTAACATTGCGACCACTATTTAAGCTATACGTACAACATTAGGTAAAAAATTATTCTTGAAAACTGAAGGTTAAAACGGTTAAGAACACAGGAGAATAAGAGTGAATAAGTTTGGATGAACAGTGGTTGAAGCCGACTGGGTGGGACGGATCACAAATCACAATTCACATTGAATCGAACGCTGTAATAAGCAATACCATAGGCAAAATTGGAGAATCGAAATCGGGTATAAGCTGAATAGGTGCGGGTGTATGTTAAAAAGCTTTTACTAGAACCTCACTTCCGGCTGTGCGTGCGAGGGAGCACACGACTACGCATGCACACTAGCAGCTTTGACCGAGGTCTGCTGAATTCTCGCCATTCGTATATCGTATCTGATGCTGGTGCTTTGTGCAATACACTTACACCGAGGATGAGTCATTGCAAGGAATGGCCGCGTTCAATGGGTCAGGCCTTACCTACTTGATGAACAGTTTCGCATTGGTAGATTTGCCTGCAAATCTAGACAAGTTTCGTGCCTCGTGTATGTACCTACTCACTGGAAAGCTAGGCGAGAAGCAACAATTTTCTGACGTGGATTTAGCCATTTTAATTTCAGTTATATATTTAGCTGTTAGCTACCGATATTACTCGAGACACCCGAAAACTCACATTTTTCTTAGTTTTACCGTGTGCTATTTACAACAATAACAACAAACTGTCAATGTTTTTGGATGCCAGTCAGCGCTGCCGAAAGTACTACAATAGGTGTGTTGTACTCCTTTTTCGTCAGCCGTACTCCGGTACACTCCAACGGCAAATTGTACTCCTATTTTAATACGCTTTGAACTATTTTTACTTTGGATGACATTTCTCTTACTAATGCCCATATGACACTACTTTTTTTTGGATTGTTTCTGCTTTTAAAATGAAACTAGAGCTGTGTACGAAAAATTAGAACGATAGGAGTGAGTGCGTACACACCTTTTTGATTAATGTTGCATTAAAAATGTATTCAAATTACGTTTTTCGGATGCTGGCAGCTTTTTTTTTGACATTCAAAGATTATTTGATAACAAATTCGTTTGAAAATTTGTGGTTGCTTTGCAAACAATTGCTACTCCTTTCGTAATACATTTCCAGTCTCTTTTACACACCGCTGACTTTTCAACATGATAAAAATAATAATAAATAATAGGACTGTTTTTTTGAGCTTCGTTCTCAGCAAAGCAAAGTAAAGTAAGATTTTTAGCACGCAATTACAACAACTACGCTCTACTTGACACTTCGAGACTCGCAGTAGTTATTGTAATTTGTGTGTCTTACTTTTCTTTGCTTTCTAAATATTTCTTCAAACATTTTTTCGTGATTCGATTTTGTTACATTCGCGCCGAACAAACTCTTGCGGATCCTGGAAATTATTTATCTACTGACACTTTTCAAAGATTTGGAATGGAATGAACTAAGCTGTGTGTGTGATGTACCTATTTACGAAACATTTTTTTAATTCGAAAGGACCATTCATGCCTTTATGTATGAATTAAAACATCGTTTAGTTGAATGCCGCGGCTTTTTAAGATGGCACGAACCCAAGTGGTACAAGTTGCCGGTTGTCTTCAATTTGACCAGCAAACGTTGAAGTGGGCGCAACGTTTTCACTGGCGACAACTTATTTTGATACTAAAGTCAGTGACTTCAAAATAAACACCAGATACGACATATTCTACCCAAACAAGATGGGCGCCACAGGCTTCTAACAGCGAAACCGTTGCAATTGAAAAACGCCTGACTAAAAATAAATCTCTTAATTTCGTTCTGTACTCTCCGACGCCCTTAAAAAAAAGTTCTATTATACACCCCAAAGAACTTAACACGGCAGCACTGGTGCCAGTGATTGCGCCCATTTAAACAGACACACAAACACATAACTCTATCACGTAGCAACCATAGACAAGGCATACTCAGTCACCCAATTTAGGCCGATGTAGAGTAACTTTCATGTATGCTTTTTGCTTTGCTATGTTAGCAACATTACAGGCAGCTTATTTTCGGTTTCAGCTGGCCTCTAAATACGGGATGGCACATGGCAGGTATATTCAAAATTCAAGTTCAAAAGTGTTAAGAAATATAGAGCAAGGGAGAAAAAAAACTAACATAATTGGCTTCGCAGCTATCGAACTCGGATGGACTCGGTCAGACCTACAGACAGCAGAGCAAAATGTAGAAGTTGTGCACAGCAGGCAGTGATCATTTCGCTTTAAATCAGGTACAGCCGCTTAATGGATTACAAGGCGGGAGAAAAGTGGACGGGAGATGGATATATTATCCGCCATGTAGAGACATTCAATGACGTCTTTCCAACACGATTGGCCGTTGTTCCAAAGTATGTACTTCAGAGACATCTGTCTGCCGAACAAATGATGTCCGAACGGAAGTCGCAATTGCTCTATTTTTTCTCTTCATGTTACAATCGTGATTTTAACTCAAATAGGAGCGTCAACAAAAGGAGCACGCAATAACTGACCAGCCAACGTCTGTCAAAAGCATTATTGCCATAAGAAAGCTTTTGAATTCAGTCTATCCGAGAGACTGGAAGCTACGCGCTATACTTCCAGTCGATTTAGATAATGTCCTATCTTGCTCTGTGATCTGCTACGCTTTTTGCCAAAACATTGCATCACTATCACAACACATACTCACATTTTCTTCGCCACACTCCATGATGTGCTGTTGGCAAGTTTGCCAGCTAAAATGACTTCATGTGAAATGACTTTGTTATTGTCTGGTGCTTTGTTTCCTGCCTCTAGAATAGGAGACCAATTACTTGCACAAATCACATTTAAAAATCGAGATTTAAACCTTACCGACAGACTCCTTTCGCAGCTTATTGATTGCCAACATCGCGCTGTTCTTGTATATAACAGGCGTATTGCATTTCTTGAAAACTGCCAACTCTTCTGTCTGCGCCTGATGTGAAGAATATTGTTAAAAGCATTGATTTCAAGATTTTGTTTGCATGCTCACCCGTTCCCAGGCATCTGCTACATTCGGATAGATCGCAATGCACTGCTTCACCATCAGCTCGTAGTATTGCATTCGCAGATTGTAGGAGATTTTTGTTGATGATGGTTCAAGTACCGGTGGTTTTGGTGCAACAACCTAAAAGCAAAACAAAACTTTTGAAATCAGAAATCGCCGGTATTTTGTCTACCTTTGCCGCATTTGTGGAACAGTGCGCTACTCGGCCAGTTGTCTTTGGTGCTGTCTGACATGGCGTGTAGGCACGCATTTTCTCTGCTTTCAGTTCGTCGACCTTTTTCTTGGCTCTTTCTAGTGCGATCATGTTAGCCACTGGTGCTATTGTTCGACCTATATTGAAAGGACGAAATTAGATTGATTTAGGTACTAGAATTGTGCTAAGACTGTCATACCGATGGGTTTTGATGGCTGTAAGTAGCTTTTTGGTATTAGCGGCGTGAGTGTTTTCTCTTGTGCCTTTCGTAAGGCTTCGTTAGCTTCTCGTACTTTTTCTTCGGCCTCCTTAAGAGCGGCAGTTGCTTCTTCTTCTTGTTTCTTGCGAACTGCCTCCTGACGGTAATATATAGCCTGGGAAAATAATGAAAAAGTGTTAATTTGAATGTTTCGATTTCTCTTTGGGTATTTAAACTCAGTTTGAAGGAAATTGGTTATAAAAAATCCGCCTCTGAGGAAATCGTCGAGTCAACCTTCAACGCAGAAGCAGCTTTCATATTGCGACGCGGAAGCCCATATTATCTCTCTCTCTCAGGAAGAAAGTTGTTGTCGTTGTTACTCGCAAATCGAGTGATCCGTTTACATACCTTCATTGCATTCTGCATGTGGCTCGGCCTTCTTGGTGCAACTGGTATTAACGGCTTCGTATGTACCGAGTTTTCATGAGCTACCCTTTTCTTTTGCCATAGTCCGGGATATTTTTCGTCCTCGCCTTCATCGACCGACACCTTGCGTTTAGTAGGCGGCTCAGTTTGGCTGGATTCGTGCATGGAAGCAAACTCCAGTTCCACTTGATCGAATATCAATTCACATTCTTTCCTAATGTCTTCCTCCGATGGCGCAAACAAGGTGTCAAAATCGTCCAGCCCCAGTTCCGGCTCATCTGTGGCTGATGGTGGGGACGAAACATCATTTTTACGATGGTTGAGATCTGGAGAAGGTTTTTTGATCACTCCTTTAGATTTCGCACTGCTACTCGATGAGTGGTGTTTGCCCGACGAAGTTGCTGTGTGCTTCTGGGAGCTATTGCTTTTAGTGTGTTCCTTAACTGAAGATTTATGCTTGTGATGGGACGACGAATGACGATGGCCATTCGATGAGGACGACGATGACTTCTTTGTACGTTCTTTTTTATCGGTATCTGAAGGTTTATCTTTGCTAGAACGCCTCTCACTCGATGATGCCTGTGATGATGTGTGAGACTTACTAGAGTCTCGATCTTTGGAACTCTTTTTGTGCTTATGACGGGTTGATGACGAAGAGGAAGTTGCTCCATTTACACGATCAGAACGATGAGTAGATGATTTCTGTGTTTCTTTCGGTTTTGGCACTTCCTTTGGATCTTCTTTTTCAACCTTTATCTTAGTGACATCGATTGGGTCCTCTTTTTCTATTTTGACTTTTACCACTTCAATCGGTTCCGTTTTGATGGAAAGCACGGGCGTTATTACAT
This sequence comes from Cheilosia vulpina, assembly GCA_916610125.1. Lineage (NCBI taxonomy): Eukaryota > Metazoa > Arthropoda > Insecta > Diptera > Syrphidae > Cheilosia > Cheilosia vulpina. Next base: position 80,025,515 of record OU744276.1, on the reverse strand, counting down.
CAGTGCGCTCATCCTCCGACGATGGATCTGAATCTGGTTCTTCCTTTATTTTGATTCCCGGCTTGTCTTGACTTTCCTCCTCTTGCAACTGATCATCAACAATGCCAGATAGTTCTTCGAGCTCTTCCTCACATTCGTTCAAATCAATGTTCGCAATGTCTGCGGCTGTAGATTGCAGAGATTCCGACGGAACATAAACCGGTGCGTTGCTTTCAGGTGGTTTACTACTAGACGACGATGATTTTTTCTTAACATTGATGCCCGGTTCAATGGGTGTGTATTCGAGTTTCTTCTTTTTGGATGCAGGTTCAGCTAGTGTCAAGAGTTTCGGTTGTTTCGAGGAAGCTGTGTATTCGGGCGCTTTTGAAGTATCAGCATTTGACTCGTCTAGATTTATAAAAAACAACTTATTATTAAATGTGGTTGCGAAATTATTATAAAGTTTGATACCTTTCCGAACATGTTTAAAATGGCAATAGGGTCGTAAACATGAGACGCTACCGCTGTGATAGAACGGGCATATAATTGATTTAAACAGTCCAGTTGAAGGTAGCATTTTGATGCTGTTTTATTTTGTTCGATTTAATTGGCTAGGTAAGCTCTATTACTAAAAGGCATTAGGGTTTAGAGTTTAATAAAATTACAAAAAAAGGATCGAAGAAACTCTCCGCTAAAACACAAAATCCAAATTTTTCTTTCATGGAAATGTCACATGGAAGTATTGCCAGGCATTATGGTTCACTAAAGAAAAAAGTTCTGTTTGTGTTTTATATGGAAATTAGCGAACATTTACTCTGACCAGCTTCTGAGTGAGATAAATGTATGTAATGACAAAGCTGCAAAATTTATTTATTGACGATATTTTGGGCCAAAAAATAAATGTGTTTATATTATAGCCCCGTGGTTTTTTGTTAGATCAAGGTATGTTTTCTAGTTGTATTTTAACAACAAAGAGATTCATAGTTCTGTCACGATATCAATGGCATATGATCGTTTTTGATTAAGCATATCAAACTTAAACTACCTAATCAAACATAAAAGCCAAATATAGGGTTTTATTTTATAATTTGAGTGTATTGCAAAGTTATTGACGTTTGATTTGTGATTTTAAATTATGTAGACTTGCAAAATGTTCCATTGGTATGTAAAGAGTTACAAATAGTTAAGTAGTAACTATCTGTCTTTCCCATAATTCCTACCATACCATAAAGTGATGTCCTTTTCAGCAGAGATGAAAGAATAAAAGAGATGGATATCTTTCGTACGTCTATCCCTCCAAAACCCATTTGTTTACATTGTTGTTTTTGTAATTTCAACCCCCGTCTGTGAATACGTGTGAGCTACAAAAAAGCATGTTGCTAATGGCCGGCCAACATTCCTTTTGCTTTTATAGGCATCGCGCTGTTCAATTGTTTTGTGTTTGGTATTACACTTGTTTGGTTTTTGTTAACGCTTCGATTAAAATAAAAAAATAGTGAAATACGCATTTCGGATTAGCGAATTCGTGGATTAAAGTCCAATTCATGAACTCACATATACTAGAAAAGAAATGAGCAAATGTGCAGCCTTTCCACTGGAAAGATATATATCTCTGTATTCCATTATCTTTGCTTTTCAGTTGCAAGTCTATTAATTTCTGTGCAGGCCTTTTGTGCTGCATTTACACCATCACACATTCCCAACACAGAAGATTCAAGGGAATGCTAAATACTAAATAGCCGTATGACTGAAAGGGACAGCATTATCTAACACGCAAATATACGTGACACGTATTTTGGTCGGTAATCTTGTTTATGTGATAGGAATTATGGGAAATCTAACGGCCATATTATTCACTTCCTTTAATCCGGGCTAAAGGCTACACCCGGGTTTAAGTAAGTTTAACCCAATAATTAAACCCAAGTCCATAATACTCAGTCCTTAAACTAGAACATAAACCCAGTTTTTTTTTAAACTTGACAGCGTTTAATCCGATTGGATTTAAACGCACTCCGGACACCAGTTTAAGTTCTTTATTTCGAGTTAAAACTCAATTTCATAATATTGACATTTCTTCACTCGCAAGAAATAAGAAATGTAGAAAAGGGGAATAGAAAAAAACTAAATAAGGACTTCATTCGTTAAATGGACGAAATTAATGTTGATTTCTTCGTCGTCAGTAGACGAATTTGTCGAAGAGCTGATTAAACAGCAGCTGATGGTAAATTAACGTCGTCCTTGTCGTCGAATGTATCGATTGCACAAGCGGGCTTGCGTCAACGATTACGATGTGGTATATTTTCGGAAATATTTCGTGTTGGAAAAAGAGTCATTTTGGAGGCTACATTCGATGATTCGATAGAAATTTCGGCATAATCAATACATCTTAAAATATAACTGGGCTCAAAACAAATGAAATAAATATCCAAGTGACAAACAACAAAAAAAAAAGTCATTATTTGTGAAATTTGAAATTACGTGGGCTTAAAACGGATTAAAAACGGTTTAAAGTATTTTAAATCCATCTTTAATCCAGCGGGTTTAATGCATGTTTTTCAGCGATTAATATATACATAGGTTTAAATTAAAATAGATATTACAACATATGAATTCTGAAAAAACGAGTAACCGCTGTACAGATTTATTTTGAGACGTACTGACGTCCGAAAACTGTCAAATTGACATTGACATTTATTATTTTTATTTGGCGTTGAACAAAAGAGTGTTAAATTTTCTAAAAGCCTTAAACCGAATAATAAATTCTAAAAGTCTGTAAAAATATTATAAAATTACCTAACAATGGCATCTGTACAAGATCGCCACAATATAAACCGAGTAGCTCTCGATAAATGGACAAAACGCGAACAGCTTTGTCTAGCCTCGGCGGTGTCTTGTAGTGGCGATCAGAACTGGATGACTGTCAGCCGGTCTCTTAAACTTCTTTGCGGGGCCCATCATCCACCGGACTGGTTCTCACAGAAATTGTGTGCCGTTAAATATGGCGAGTTGCTTGAGAACGTTGAAACCCCTAAGCGTAAGAAGCGAACAACTTCTGACAATGCATCCAGTGTTGTCGAAACTCCAACTGACTCAATCTTGCGCCGGTTAACCGAAGAGCGAATTCAGGAGCTTAAATCGGAAATTCGCGAACAGCAAGAAACATATGCCAAGTTATATACGGACGTCGTGCATCTGCAAACTGGCAATTCGAATGAAGAACAAATTCGAGCAATGTGGATGGAAATCGAAAGAGAACAGGAACAGGATCGACAATTCAAGGCCCGCAAACAAATGGGAGCGCATGACGTGCAGAGAAACTGGCGCCAAGGTCAATTCCAGCAGCAAAAACAGCAGATGCCTTTGTCCCAGGTGCAGCAAGAGCAAGATATGGAAATTGACGAGACGTGTAAACCTCAGGGCACATCGCCATTGTTATCGTCGCTGCTGAAATCAAGTTCACCGGCACCACAGGCTGGAACAACCACAAGTACCAATACGGGTAGGGTGAATGCTCCCACAATTACTAATTTGTTGACAGGAGGTATCATAAGTTCTTCCGCACAGTCGAGTGGGTCGATTAGTCAAGTGATTCCACTCACGAAACCACTTACGGGTCCGGCACCAAGTGATAATAATCAGTCACCAGGGCCAAAAGTACTCAGTCCATCCCAGTCGGCACCAACTCTCTCGATGCTTCTCGAGAAAACCAAAACTTCGACAGAGTCACCATCAATGCAACAGCAGCAAGAACAATCCGGTGCTAATCAGCAGCCAGATGTAGAAATTAAAATAGAGCCCGCTATCGAAATTGCTGACGATACCTCTATAGCTGTAAAAGAAGAGCAGACTGTGCTTGAGGACGAAGCAATGGAGGATGGAAGCCTCACGCCAACGAAAGAAGAGGAACAGCAACTAATGGAGGTCTTCAAAAATCTCATGCCGGATAACATTGACGAATTAGCGGATATACTTACAAGCAACACTGAGATTCTCGAGGAAGAATCCATTCTAAATTCAATGGAGGGAGTGGAATCTCTAATAAATGAAGCCCAAGATGTGCTGGTAGCCAAACTTAGGGAACTGAAACAGGACTCCAAAAACCCGCAGCCCACAGAGGAGGACTCGGAAGCTAAAACCAAATCAGATCTGGCTGTGGAAACCCATCCACAGGTGGTGCCCGAACCTATTTATTCCAACGAAACTCCCATTACAGTTGTAAATGAGCAACCGCCCCCCGAATCCACTGACGAAGAAGCCAAAACGGAGACCGACTTGAAAATTGAGACTATATCCAGCGACGATTCGAGTGACAATGTTCCTCTCGCTTCGCACACTAAAGATGCAAAGGTTTCCAATTCAGTCGATGCCAGTGGAGAAACTGAGGAAGCTATTGATGATTCAAAGCTCTCGCCACTGGCGCCTGATGGTGAAGAGATCCGACAGCAGATCGCTGACGCCACTCAAGGCACAATTGAAGTCACAGCAGAGGAGGATAAGGAATGCAACATCAAAACTGACCACTCTCCGTCCGTTGCGCGAAAAATATCCAACAGCGACAGCTCCGATGTGATCATCATCCCTACAGACGATGAGTCGAATGACGAAAAACCCGAACCGCAAACAAAGATCATAGACGCTACAATCGACACATTTAACAAAGGTAAGCGCCATTTGCAGGCGATTTTCTTAGTTGTATAACGGTTTCTTCTCCTTAGACGATGATCCTAAATCAATGGAAGGACACTCTCAGGGCAATCCCGATGTAACTGGCCGTGGAAGTCCGTTTTTACAGGAACAGACGATAACCTCAATTTGTTTGCCTGACACTGATGATGAGTCGTCAACTTTTGAAGCACCTATAGCGACCCCGAAGGATGAGAAGCCAAACCTGCAGAAGGCGTCGTCGGATATCAAGAGACCCGAATCCGAATGCAGACACGAGGATGAAACCAAGCAAACGCTTGCAGTGCGCAAACTTCGTGATCGTGATCGTTCCGAAAGCCCACTGGTCGAAGATGACACCAGTGAACATTCGGTCACAGTTCGCAGTCGCCGCAGGTACTCTTCCAATCCCATCGATAGTGTTCCAAATTCTCCGGCATCCAGCGACGATCGAGAATTCAAGGTTTGGAAGAAATCCCTAATGACAGTCTACAATAATTTGCTGACAAACAAGAATGCGACCATATTCCTGCGACCGTTCACCGAAGACCAAACTCCTCGGTACAAAAAAGTCTGCTATCGTCCAATGGACCTGCAAATTATCAAGCGACACATTGAAAACGGAACCATTCGCAATGTGACCGATTTTCAACGAGATGTTTTCCTTATGTGCAACAACGCGCTCATGGTCTTCAAGAATAACTCGTCGTATGCGAACATGGCCAGGGAACTAATGCACGAGTTTGTCCATTTAAAGGACCAGATCATCGATGCGAAAATGGAGAAGGACAAGTCTTTGAACTCGTCGTCGTCACCATATACACATCTTGGTGTAAAGGTGCGGGGGAGTTCGCGGAAAAGTCAGAGGTTGCCATAGGTGGCAGAGGTCGGTTCTTTTTTTTATTCTAAATGTTAAACTGTCTATGTAAACGTCATTTTTAAATATATATTTAAAAGTGGAACAATAAGAATGAATTTGCAACTCACATTTAGTCACCCGATAGGCAGCGGAACCAATTTAGCTTCGATTGGGTAATTTCTGCACCGATTGCCTTAAGTTAAGTAATAAAATTCTCGAAAATGTCTCTTTTCCTGATATGACGGGTGACAAGTACTTGTGGGCATGACAGGCACAGGTTACGTTTTTTTTTATTTATAACAGGCTCACAGTAGGAACAGGAGCTGACTTGGCGATAAGTCACAGAAGAAAACACAATAGATGCATACTAATGCGGACAGCCTTTCGTTCTTTTAGTTATAAAAAACAAATAAGACTCACAAGCCCTATAAAAATCACCCCTTTTATTCTGATCTCGAGTCCAAGTTACAAATTCAGTGGTACACCTTACTTGGATGGAATTTGCTCCTTCACACTGCCATCCTTCATTCCGAAGTACACTTTCTTTGCCATGTTCACAAACAATCCTGTCTCAACGACGCCGGGTATCTGAAGCAGCTCTCTATTTACTGAATTCCACTTGTAGTCTTTTGCTTCATCGAATTTCCAGTCCAAAACAAAGTTTCCATTATCAGTGATGCATGGGCCAGCTTTTGCAACTGCCATCCGTAAAATTAGCTTGCCACCGAAGACACTTTGAATTCTCTTTTGTATGGGAATATAAGCCATTGGAACAACTTCAATTGGAATGCCCTTTTTGTATTGTTCTCCCAGCTTTTTCGAGTTTTTAGTATAATCAGCGATAATCACTAGATTCTCGGCACACGATGCAACAATTTTCTCTTGTAACATACAGCCTCCCCCACCCTTGATGAGAACCATATCCGCATCGACCTCATCAGCACCATCAATGGCGCAGTCTAAAAATGGATTCCGATCCAAATCACCCAATTCCAGACCGTTTTCTACTATAAGCTGTCTGGCTTGGAAACTTGTTGGTACACATACCACATGAATACCTTCCTGACTGACACGCTGTGCCAATCGTTCAACGGCAAAGACAACCGTGCTACCACTCCCTATTCCAATGGCCGTATTTGGCTTAACCCACTGGTCAACAGCCTGGAATGCCGCGATTTTCTTAGCTTCGTTGAGTGACATTCTGGTTATTTGGGTTTTTGAGATGTGGCGAGCGAGGTCTATTAAAAGCTGAAAACAAAAGTTAAGATAGTATGTTGTTTCATAAAATTTGTAATGATATATTTAGGTCCGTTTGCTCATACGACTTAAGTTCAACTTAAATACTTTTGGGCTACTTATTTTTGGGCATAAACTGTCACATAAAAGTTTATGTGGCACTTAATTCGCTATGAGTCGTATCAGAAAACGGCCTTTAAACTATTTACAATTTTAGTCCCAGAGAACATGAATTCTTCAAATTGGCATTGAAGGTCCAAAAAACCACCAGTAGCAGGATTCGAAGTTGTTGAATTATGGTTATGGTGAATTCAGAGGCACAGCAGAAACAAACAACAAAAACTCATTGAACAGAAATCAAGCACTGTTCCGTATAAAAGGACCAGTGACAACTGATTGCGTCATATTGTTCGAAATGCAGCGGTTCGTTTTATACCGTACTCATCAAAATTGACAGAAAAAGAGAAAATTAGCAAACTAACGAGTGGTTCCTCTCTTGGCTCGAAACAGCGCAGAAAATTTCAACCGGCAAGTACTGATAAATATCTCAAATACACAAAGTTGTCAAGAAACAAATTCAAATTCAAAATCCGTCTTAAAAATGAATTGCACAGAACAATAAAATCTGTAAAAATAAAGAGAATTCGGTGGTGATCGAATGTGGTCCTAGAACGTTTCATATGTTGCAAAAAGGCAAGTTAAATATTTATTTGTGATATGGATTAGATGTCAAAGATGAAAGTTGCTCAAATTAGCTCGAAGGCTATCCACGTATTTTGGCGTATATTTTCAGCTCTCTGAGAGAGTTTTGGTAAATGTTACCTACAATTTACTAGCGTTTTTACTTTTCCAAAATGTACCCTTTTTATCTGTGACACCGTTATAATTTTTGTTCATTCATAAGGTTGTCGATAGGACACAAAATAACACCATGTTTACTCTCATTCGTCATAAAGATTGACAGTTTCTTTTGTTGGAATTTGTTTACAATTTTGTGAAACTCTTCAAATGTACAGAAAACATTTACCTATGTATTTTGTTAATGTTCACATGTTGGTAAATAATTTGGTCTTGCATTTCGTTAAATCAGTATTTAACCTAAAGGGGCGAAGTATTCTTGTTTGAAGGCTATGCATAAATTCCAATCAATACCTACATTAAAGAAAGAAACCAATAAGGATTTTTTTTTCGACACAACGAAGACAACCTCGAACTCGCCCTTAGCCATCTCTGTCAAATGTAAAAATGTAAAAAGTCAACATTTTTCAACGTTTGACGTTTAGCACGAAAAAAAATACTATTTTTAAGTGGAAAGGAAGAATACTGCTGCAAAAAATCACAGAAAAGAAGAGAAAATAAATCCAAAACCTAAGTTTTAACAAAGAATTTCCGCTGTATTCGGTATGAGAAATGTGAATTAATTAAAAAAATATTGAATTTCAATAAATTGTAATAATACTGTTCTCCCAAAAACAGGATATACCGCTGCAAGATGTCACAAACAGGGACTCCAGCGACCACAGCACTCCAATCAACAAACTGTACAAAGGTCTTTATCCAACGCGACTACAGCGAGGGGACATCTGTGAAATTTCATACTAGACTTCCCAGCGAACTAGAAGGTCTTGTAAGTACATACTTTTGTTTAGGCTGGGGCATATTTGATATAAATATTGCAATGGCCTTGACACGGATGTGGCATCGAAAAATGTTGGATGGTCCGATGGGAAATTATCCTCAGTGATGAGATTTAGTGCATATCTTTCGAAAAAGTTTTGCATTCAGTCACATTTAGTTACATTCAACGATTTTGATGATGTAGCGTATGCGTGCTACTCATTTGAGTATGACAACATAGCGAGCAAGTCTTCGATCCTTTTATTAAATTATTGTTAAACAGAAAATAGTTTGACTTTCTTTTTATTTTATTTCTGCATTCTATAGCTTTAGGCTTGTTGGTTTTCGGTGCATGTATCATATTTCTGTAAACAGTGCTTTAGGAGCGTTAAGACTAAGACTATTAACGTAATGAAATGCCAAAGTCCGGGTTTATTCGAAAACTTCTTTCGGAACGCAGGTGTCCATTCGTTCCAGCATTCTTAAACCATGATCCCTGACACTCTGACCTCTTAGAATTCGCTGTAAAAACCTGAATTATAGAAACAATGCGCGATACTAATAATCATAGCTAGTGTCCAGGCTAAATTTAACGAACTCCCAATGCCGAAGTTTTCCATATAAAATATTTCATTCTGGCCTATACAAAATGTTTAGTGTAACGATTAAAATTGTCCCAATAATAATTTTCACATTGTCAATAGACAATAATTAACCACATGCTTAAGCAGTGACTTGGAGGACTTAGAACTTAATTAAATTACATTAGGAGATATATGTACGTAGTCTGATATTGTTATCAAAAAGCTTGTCCTTTACAATATCCTCTGTGTCCTTCAAGTTGCCTTACTTTTATCTAACTAATTTCCAATTTTCCAGATTGAACGTCAGGTTTTCGAGTCGACTATAAATAGACTAAATGAGTTCTTTGCCGAAGCCGAAAAAGGCACCTGTAGCACATACTGCGAAGGCTGCATTGGATGTATCACCGCCTATCTAGTGTATATGTGCTCAGAGACGCATTATGAAAAAGTAACACAGAATAACCCTCCAGCCAACAGTAGTTCTTATATTGTTTCTTTTTCTGATTTTATTTTTTTGTAGACCCTGCGTAAAATATCCAAATTCATAGCCGCCCAAAATGAACGCATTTACAACCCCAAGGGCCTACAGGTCATCGATCCGACATACCGAGGACTACGTGTCATAGAGATTTCCATACTGGATCGTCCGGGACGAACGTGACTTCCGCTTTCCCACTCCACAGAGGAATTTTTTATGTAACGTTTGGCCGAACTGACGTTTGCGTGTTTTTTTTTTCTTGTGTTTGTTAAGCTTTTTCTTTATGATATCGTAATCGAGACCACACAAATTTCGAGTAAATAAGAAAAACAAACGTACATCTGACCGGAAAACGTGTTGAAAGTATTAGTCTCGGAATTTTGTTCTATCATCTAAGTAACAGAATTTTGCCAAAAAATAAGTACGCATGGCAAATCATTTATATAAATTGTATTCAATGGAGAAACATATTTTTGTGTTTTTTATAACTGCTTCCATTCAACACTGGGATTGATTGTTTTATTGCGTAAGATACAAACAATCGGTCATATCCACTCACACACTTACACATCATTCCGCTAATGAATTTCTTAAATAGTCGTTTGAAATAGTCTTTCATTTGTTGTAACTACTTATAAAGAAAACACAATCTGAGGAGTTGGGAAAATCAAATAAGATAATATCTAACGTACCAAATATTAATCAACAAAATTACGTTTAAAATTTTAATAACATTTACTGTGTGTCTAATTAATGAAATTATATTCAGAACTATGTCAAATTAACAGCATATTAATATATTTAACACATATACAGTTGCGAAACGATAACTACCCATATCCACATCCCAAATAGACGTCTCTGTAGTCATTGACAAATTCGATTTGTTGGCACGCGATTCAAATTTTTGTTTGTTGTTGTTTTTTGAAAACTTTGCCCAGAATATGACCACACCAAGAAAAAGTTTTCCATTGTTTAACAAAATTTTGTTTTCTCAAATTATTCAAGTAATAAATGTAATGTTGTTATAACAATGAAATTTAATAATAATTCTAACATAAAAAAAATATTGTAAAACAAAATCTGTTCGTGAGTACGTTTATGTACATGTGAATTTGAATTGACATTGATATTTATAAAGCAAATTAAAATTAATACAAAAAGAATTGTGTGGTTTATCCTTTCTGCTGACAAATGATTTACCGATCTACCCGTTCATCGTCGACGTTGAGAGCATTTTTGCGATGACTCTGAATTGCCCTCCTGCAGCTATTATCTTTATGCAAGTATAGCTGAACGGAAATTTTTCAAAATTCAACCCCATGTGTTGGCTTGTAAGTTTTGTGAAAGCTACGAGAATAGATGTTACATAATAGCGCGTTAACTTTTCTCAAACATTTTTACACGTCAAGTGAACAATGACTTTGACGAGACTTTTCAATTGTCACGAGTTTGATAGAAAACTCTGTAAAGTTCGTGTTTATATAGGTACATTTGTATTTTTTTCGTTTTAGGATTAGGAATTCACACAGCGCAGCGCGACATATCTGTGGTGGGACTTTTGATGACACATTATTGCTACTGGTCCTTTGCTGGCGATGTAACTGCCTATTGAGAAATAAAAGAATTTCGTTCGGCAAAAGGTCTGGCAATTTGATTTGTTCGATGTATTTCTGCAGAACTACTGTAAAATGATTTACGGCCAGTGGTTGGTCCATTTTCATGAATTTTGACCTCGATTTTGACTTATGTGGTATTCGATTGGGCGCTCTCAGAGCACTTTTTTTGCTTTAAGGGCAATTTTATGTTCGTTCGTTTACAAAAAAAGCGATCTTTTTCATATTTCCGAGCACTTTTGCGAACCTGGACTTTTTCTCATATTTGCTTCAGATTTACCAATACAAGTACGTTTGGGTTTGACAACTGTGCAGTTTGTTTATGTTTTCGTGACATTTTTCAACTGCAAAGAAATGTATTGCATCGGGTGGATCTTTTTTTGTTAATTATTTATGTACAAATGTTTAGAAATCAATCTGAGCGCAAATCCAGAATGTCTTAATATAAATTTTAACCAGTGAATGCAAAACGCTTAGAAAAGTGTCGAAGGCTACACGTATTCGACATAAAAATGTCAGCAAGTGACGTTTTTATGTTCGATTAGACACAAAATCTGAAATCTGAGAGCAAAATAAGCTTCGCTAAAAAACAAAAAAAAATTTTTTTAAATGCTGATCATTTTCATGTAAAGGGTAGTACGCTGCTCGAGCTAAACTAAATTAAGTCTGGTCTCCAACTTTTCTCTTCAAACATCAACTAAAGTCCTAGCTAAATTTTGAAATAGAGTACGCCGTGGATAAGTGTCACAGAAAGCTGTTCTTCGAAAAAACTTCCTTAAAAAATTGATTTCTCTCTTATTTCAAGTATTTCTGATTCTAGGTACTTTTCGTACATGTACAAATTAAAAAAGCTCATCCTTCCATACTTTTCCGCTACAGAACAACAAATACACAACGAACTGCCCCAATTTAGCTTGAGAAAATGTGCCGACCCATTCAATGGGCACGCTAAATTTTGACAGACTCATGAAGTACATTCTGAAACAAAAGTTTGATTGTTTAGCTCGATACCACACGGCTAAGGGGATTCGCTTAAATTTAGCTCGAGCAGAGTACTAAGCTTAAGCTGCTAATTTTTAAATTGAAAACGGAGTGGTGTTCGCTTAAGTTTTCTGTAAATTTAGCTATAATTCAAATTGAAGTACAAATATATTCCACCTGGTTAGACTTGTTGTTAATTGTTATTATTGTAGTGCGGAACCTAAAATGTAAACAACCCATTAGTCACCACACAAGTTACACTACCAATTGGAGAATCGAATCAAATAAGTTAATTGAGCTAATTCTATAACCATCGAACTTGTTCGGGTAACCGGAATTTACTAGAAATTTCCCGATAGATGGCGCAGCGGATATAAAAGGGCAGATTTGAGAACAAGGAAAAAACAGTTGCCTACAGTAATCGTTGTGAAGATAAAAAAGTATAAGGTATATGCAGTAATTAAGTGATTGGTTTAAGTCGGATAAAAATTATTTAAAGAAATATTGTTTTGAAGTGAATTATAAGAATAATTCGTAAAAGTGTAATAAAAATTATTTCATTAGAAAAGTTCAAAAGAATAGCGTTTTATCTTATCGAATCCCAGGTTGGATGTAACATTATGAAATCGCCTTCAAGACAATTTGAGTAAATTCAATGATCGATGACCAATTAACAGGCGTTACAAGAACTACTTTGAAATAGATCACAATTTAAATCGTTGTTTACTTGAAAACAAATAAATATAACTTACCTTTCCGATGATATTTAAAATATACCTTAAATGCTACCCTTTATCGCAAGATAACTTTCAAGTTAATGTCATGACTACCTTTTCGAGATAAGCTTATCTATAGCTTACAAAAATAAAAGTCAAAAAATATTCATTGATAAAGTTTTATTCGAAATAAATTGACATGCACATTGATATCTAATTTTCTGTTTTATTCTTCCGTCAACATTTAATATAATAGTTTTTGTTTTTTTTTGTGTTAGTAATATAACGTTAGCAATGTGTCTTTATTGAAAGGATATCTATGTATAATAACAATCACAAACATAATGGAGTTTTAGATATTTTTTTTCATTTAAGTTTCTACATTTAGAATCATACAAAATATGAGAATTTAGTTCCCGGTTTAGAAGAAGCCTACTAATAAATTGCACTAGAGTTTTTATTTTTATTACATTTTACCAGTATGTGCATTTACCAATTATTGCTATAGATTTTCTACTTGGAAATATTTTTCTTTTTCACAGAAATGCGTATAAAGATTGATTTTTTAGTAGGTAGGTATTCTTTGAGACAGATTTTTCATTGTGGCGAGTCAAATTAAGAATGAACTACGCTTAGTTAAAACCAACAGTATTTTGATCCATTACACTTAAAATTCTTAGTTTATATATACGAAAAGAGCATATAGCGTTTTATTTATTTGTTTTTCTTTTTATTTATTAGGACAGAGTGCTCCATAGTTTAAATAGGTATATTTGTTTAAGATAGTATTCCACTTAAGTTAGCTTAACATTATTTTATATTAGGTATCTTGTTTGTGTGTGTTGCGTTTATGGAGATCTGTGCTTTTTGAGTAGCGCACAGATATCATATACTCGACCTTAAATAGATCACATTTTTTGACATTCACTTACGGAGTAACATAAATTAACTAGTTCAATAACTATTACAATATTTATGAGTTCTTTTACTACGTGTTTGTGGTTTCATGTTATTTTTGTTTTTTTTTTTAAGAAACATTCACATTTAAGTTTATAGAAATTGCTTTTGATTTTATTTATGCTAATTTGGTTTTGATTTTTATAGCTGTGATTTTATAAAATATTTAAAAATGTACATACGACGTGGTCTCGCTGAGAGTTTTGTGAATTTTTTGTTGTCTATTATATTTGGGATGTTTGGTAGCTTATGAGGCATTTTAAAGATTGATGATTACAGAAGGCCTTTGGGCATTTTCTTAAGAAGCTTTCGAGTCAAATAAGCACTTCCCATCCCCCCTGATGAACAACCAAATATGCACAAGCTTGTTAGCTAGCAAACGTCAGTTAGCAAACAAAAATTTGTATGCTAATCTGCTGTGTAACCAGTTGATAACTTTTACGCAGCGTTTATCAATACGGGGGTATGTAGACAGCGTCTAAATGGTGCCAATATTGTTTAACAGAGGACAATTCGTGTTAGCAATACAAAATCTACTTTGTTTTCCGTTTTTCAGCTGTCACTTGGTTTTTACTTCTTATATGATACAGTCGTTGTCGGTAGGTACTCTATTGAACCCATTTCATAAATGACACATTTGCCAATGGCAAAACCTTACAAGTCACGAAAGTAGTAAAATCGGTGTGCCGATGTGTTAACCAATCATGTGATTGACCGACCGATGTCCGATGTGTAGATAAGTGTAACTCCGATAGTTTGCAAAAACTGCATTAGGTCAGTTTCGTTACTCTGCACTCCGAGCAAAAGAGAACCTCAAATTATTGAGATTTTTGCGTTTCCTGACAAGAATTTTCTGAAATTGTTCTGCTTTACGGCCGGTTGTGGCACAGTGCTGGCTGTACACGATTTTTTGCATCTACTACTAAGATGAAACAGACTTGGGGAAAGAGTCAAAATTAACTGCTCAGTTTGATTTGTAAAATTAGTTAAAGTTGAGTTAATTTTGTCGGCAATATAGTTTTGCATAGAATATTTTTTTTTTAAACTGCACACATTCAAAAATCTATTCATCTTGAATAGACCAGATTCGTCTGCACTAGATTGACACTGAACGCAAAAACTAGATTAGTTAGTCGTTAACGTTGCATTTAATACGTCAAGCATTCAATCGACTTAGTACCCAGTTAAGAACAACTTTTGACTGCTTTCCATAAACGTCAACTGAAAAAAAAAATGTAAACGTAACCAATCAGCAAACTGTCACAACTTAACAAACTAGAGTTTTGGATGAATGATGATTTTTATGATATATACGCTGTTTAACTGCATAATTAAAATTGACTTTTTTTAAACTTGTATCACACTTGATTTTGACAAACAATCCACTATGTCAACGGAAACTTATTGAAGATTGAATATGATTGCTACATTATTTACAAGAAGCAAGCACAGTCAAGAATCTAGTTATCTTAAGTCAACTATGAAGATTGGTCTGGATAAGACCTGAACGCGAAAACTAGATTGGTCGGGAACGTCACTTTTTCTACGTCAGCCACATATGCGAACTGTCAACTTAGTACTCAGTCACGAATTTTTTGACTAGAATCGTCGGCTACCCCTCCATAAACGTCAACTGAAACAGCTGCTCATATGACCGATTTTAGCCAATCAAAACCGAGATACATCTAGTCAGACAACTGTCAGACAACTGTCAGACTTACTAAACTATAGATACTTGAACATCCCCATTGTAATTTTAATAGCAAACTTAAACCACAGAGTATATTTTCTGCTTATTTTAACTATCTTATTTAAAACCAAAAGTTAGTACGTCCAATTGGAAGAGAAAGCTATTCTAAAAAAAAACCCACTGAAACCACGTCAATGCATTTATAAAAATTGTCAGGCTTACTCCATCCACATACGCGCAAATGCCAACAGGTACATTGAACTAAAACAGAAATCAGATACGCTGCCAAAGGACGGAAACACAACACTGTGGGATAGCTGAATAATAGAAGGCTCTACCATCACTAACCTTTAAGGATGACAATGCAATTAAACAGAACTACACTACATGTACCTGTTGCCCTGCGTATGCTCGCGCCTTTCACAGTCAAACTATATAGAGCCAATTAAAATCTGAGAAAGCCCTCCTCAGGGCGCGACTCCTTCAGTTCAGTTTGTCGCTCCTGAGGGGGGTTTTTCAAATTCTAATTGGATGGCTTTCGTCACAAAAGTGCGCACAACTTTGAACGTTTCTTTGATTTATCCGGCATTTGAGACGATGATTGCGGACTGGTAGGACTCTTATCCCATTCAGTGGAATCTTGGGGCGATACTTTTGACTCCTTGGTGCTGTCCAATGGATGAGCATCCACCAGGGGTTTGAGGGGCGTCTTTGGTTTAACGCCATCCATGCTGTTGTAAAGTGTCTTGCTTAACTTTGAGCGCACCACCTTACCCAAGGCGCCAGATTTTTTCATGCTGCTAAATCGAGATGCACGATGTTCGGGTGTTGACGTGTCATTCGACTCACCACCGCTGGTATGTTGACAGTTCAGTGTGGTTACTGTGAATTCAATGTCCTTTATTTCCTCCTCTTTGCAAGCTGCAACAACAAATGATAGATAAAGTAAAAATGATCTCAACACATATAGCAAGGACAGAGGCACACGGATGGTGAAGTTTTCAATTTATCTTCGATGTCATGTTGACGTGTGAACAGCTAAAATCGAACTTATGCACCTGTGTTTTTGAGTCATTTATTATTTACCTGCAAATTCCTCGACCGGCTTATCTATGGTATCGTGATCGATCCATGTTAATCCCATTTCAACTTTTTCCGCCAGATCCTGCCAGTTACGTCGGTTCTCTAGAGTGCCCTCGTACAATGGCGTTATCCATGGAAACGTGTCGCACAGCACTCGGTACAACGGTAGACAAATGACATCGATAAAGCCAACTTGCATTTTTGGCAGCTCGTCCTTGCGTTCCCTTTGGATGGAGATTAAAAAAAACAAATGGTGGTGGGTAAAAATAAAACATTGTGCATTGTTTCTCGGAAATATATATCATCAAGTTTACACTCGGTTCAGCAGGAAAATATTAAACGTTTCGTGATTAACATTAATTAAGTATGTTTTGGTAGAATATGTCGTGACTAGAAATCGTAATTCAAATTCTATTCAAGGCTAAAATTGTAACTGCCTTAGTTTTGACAACATCCGGTGGATACTTCGGGTAATGGGCTGAATGCGAAAATGTAATGTCATTAAAAAATTGTAATGGCGTTTTCGATTGGAGAAAATAATTACCCTTTCTATCGAAAGAGAAATCTAAAAGTGCTCCTTGTTTTCTATGTTTCATTGAAAAAGAAAGCCCACTTCCAGGTCAATACTTAAATTAGAATTTCCCTGAACTCACCAACACACACACTAGCGAAATGTCAGATTGAAATCTGTGTTTGGGTGTTAGCGACAAATATGCAATTAAGCGTGTGAAATGGAAACTTCAATATAGAAATATATTTATTTGGTCCATTCATATTTACTGTAAAAACAAAAAAACAGCAGCAACAAAAAACCAAATCTCAAGTATGATGTGCATAAGCGGTCTACCACAATCGTGGCAATCCTCTCGGAACACCATAAGACTGGATTCAAGCAACAGATAGTTGAACCTTCTTCCAAAAGCCCATTTTTTATGACTGTTTAAACCGATTCACGCTGACTCCTAGAGATATATCTCACCAACTAAATGTCTGATATCTACGAGTATACCACACAATTTTCTTTTATCTATGCTGGGCAAATCAAGATATGGCATTTCAAAAATTACATTTCCAGACGAAGAGCAACGAAAAACCAAACATCTGTCAAATTTATGTCAATTTATAATAGCAGAGAACGATCGCTAATGTCGTTTTCCATTGGGCAAAAAGAAGCGTCCGGGAGAATCAAAAAAATCACTCATGAAACAGTTCCATTGGCACAAAAATACTTTTCTGGTGATTCTGAGAAGAGAATTTCGCTTCTCCATTTGAAGTCCGAATCCACTCAAGAAGCACGCACACAAATTTAATTTATGTATTTAATACAAGTCAGCTGACAGCCGCCGTAGATTATTTTTTGGCATTTCACCAATACTTTTGTTGATTCAATCAGAAGGAGTTTTGTTGTTCCATTGGATCACAGAATTAGTGGATCCCCGAGTGAAACCAATGGAAAACGAAATAACATTCAATCATCAGATGAAACAGCATTAGACGTCTTTATTTCTTTAGTTCAGAGCACAACCTGAACTGTTATACAAAAAGTTCGTGTTTCTTTTCAGCTCAGACACATCAGAGCTCCGAATTTGTGTTTCTTTTTTCGTTCAGAGCATTATTAGAGCGCGCTCTATGAGCTCAGAATAAATTGACTAAGTAGGCTGAGTATAAAGCTGATAACACACTTACAGGCACTTTTGACAGAAAAAACAAGTAAAAGTGTTATCATCGGCCTGGCCGATGCTTTGATACCCTCCACTGCATACACGTCATGCAAAACTGGTTTTGTATGGGACGTACCCGAACTACTTGACTGACATAGCCCATTTTCAATACCAACCTGACGACAATAAAAAGAAGTCCTTTCACCAAATTTCATTCGCCTATGTCAATTCCTTTGGGGGCTATCGTGCTTTCAACAGACAGACAGACAGACAGACGTACATGAGGTCTCCTGTGAATCCTTCTTGGCGTTACAAATGTAATGACAAAATAATTACCTTCCAGTGGAGGTTATAAAAACAGGATAAACAAAATAATTGAAATGACGGACGAACCTTGTTGCTCTGGAACTGAAGGTTAACGAATTTAATAAACAACAATAAAATATTCAATTTATACATATACTTTATTACAAATGACAGCTCAGCTGTGTTTCATAATTACATCAGAACGATCTGAGTACGCTTGGTTCAGAGAGCGCTTATAATGCTCGAGCTCGGTTCAGAGCTCAGCTCTGAACTAAAAAAGAATAACGCATGAGAGAATATTCTCCTGTGTAGCCGGGGTGATAGAGTTGGCTGAACTTTAGGACATGTGGTAGTTGCACTCAGAGATGCCAACCCGAAAAAAAATATTATGCCTTTTTGCTAAAAAAAAATACAATGTCACATTTTGCAAAAGAAGTGCAACGAACCTTAAAGGTGAATAAAATTGTTAACAGAATGTAAAAGTTCTTCCTCAGTGCCTCGAGCATTGGGATTATGATTAAATGGCATAATTATGCCTCAGCTGGCATCACTGGTTGCACTAATAATTATCGTCTTCTAATTTTCTGACACAACACATTAAGGGCATTCACTTAATCTCATAATTTTATGTAGCTCCAAAATTCATAAATTTCTGTGGTTTCGGAAATATCATTGCGTAAATCGACAGTCAAGCTCAGCTTTCAAAATAAGCTGTTCAAATGTATTTTGCTGCTAATCATAAGCATTTTCATTTCTAAGTACACAAAAATATTTTTTTACTTGAATTCTTACCATTTTGAGATCTTCCTAAAAAAAACTCTGGAAACAAAGAAACAGCAGACGACTGTCTGTCAAAATTTGACATTTGTGATTCGCGCAACTTTCCGCGATTGGCCGCATTCAAGAATCTAGTCATCTTAAGTCGACTAGATTGGTCTGGGTTAGATTCACTTAGTGAGAGAGCTGTCAGACTCACTAAACTAGATACTTGAACGTCCCCATTGATTTCCGATCCTAAATCGCCGCGGAATATTATAAATTTTTAGTCTGACAGTTCATTTAATAGGTGGTAAAATTCTGCAGTTTACGCAGTTTATGAGGCTTTTACGCGTTAAAGTGAATACCCTTATCCTTCTGCTTCTGTTTCCCATTTTCTCAATAAATGCACAATTAAGGTTATCACTATATTTGAAAGCCTATTGCAAGAGTTTACTCACAAACCATTTAAATTCTAAACAACTTTTAAATATGTAGTCACTCTTCGGGTCATGATGCTTTGGCTTTTGTAAAGTATATCATACAAGTTGGGAGAGCAAATAAAACATTCTCTTACCTGTCCATCATTGCAACCGGTTGGGTGTTCAGCTGCAACTTTTCCAAATCCCCCTGATCAAAGAACTCATCCGCAACTAGTTTCGCAACTCGATGCTGTACCTCCCAGGGCTTAGCAATGGCGCTCACATCACAGGCTGTCATCATCATTCCGCAGAGCACTGCAAAAACATCAGAATTATATCGATGTGAGAATTTGGTGGGTGAAAAGGACGAAATTTATTGACTGAATGAAAAGTACCGCAGATTGTAATTTGGAAAATGTAGGCTTCATTCATTTTGTGTAACTGTTGCTCCTCACTCTCTTACAATGCATAAAAAAAAAATGTGCTATTGCATCATCGACAAAAAGGGCGTTGATTGTATATCTGCTGATGGATTTCTTAAAAATAGAAGTCCTTCTTCAATAGTGCTTTGTGCATTGTAATGGCACCCTCACCCACCATTACCAGAGGTGCCACAAACCATTTTTTTTTGCAGAAAAAAAAAACAGCGCAGCAGTGTGCAGTGATACTTACATTCCTTCTTCTCTTCGCTCTGCCAATCGAATTCCCCGTTCTCAACCAGTTCCAGGAAACTGTTTCGCTTTTTAAAGTACATGGCCAAATCCGTGGAGAGAATTGCATTTTCGACAGTTTTCATCACAGACCGATAGTCGTCGGGCGAAAGTGCCTGCAAAAACAAAGAGGAATATTCAGCTTAAGGACGAAATTCTAAATCTGATTGTACAAGCAGTTTGCAGGCATTATCCGTAGTGCTGAGTTAGTTAAAGTGTTCGTGTTGACGTTTGTAGTATTTTTGTCAACACTTGCTTTTTCTTTAGTGTAATCCTTTTATGGGAATCTTCACAGGAGGACCAGCACGAACAAAGGTACAGACCTTGTTGGTTGTTTATTGCTTAAACACAAGGCGACTGGGGTGGGGTTACGTCTGTGTTTTCGTTGTCTATACTTTGGAACAGAAATGGAAAACTGTGTGGTTACTTTTATTGTAAAGTCGTCTGCGACGAACAGAGCAATAGTTGGGCTATTATTTTCAGTATGGCAGTGATGTACGAGTAGATAAACAAACTCTCAGACGAGCATACCCGTATGTATGTACAAATTACAAATTAAAATTTTATTATTGTGAGTGTGGGTTAATGCTAAGCATATACGCAGTGGTTTTGCCAGCATTGCGGACCAATGGTATAAAGGGCAATGCAAAAGCTTGAAGAGGATTGAAATATCTGCAATAGCTGCAATTTATTGATTTTCTTTCATTCTAGCAAAATCACATATACATTGGGAGAGCCCTGCTTAAGCACATACAAAGGCGAACTTTACTTTATGTAGGTAACTGCGTGTAACCTAAGTCATATCTTCAGTCTGTCGGGCTTAGATTTTTGCAACCGTTTGTTGTCTGAAAGTTTTCAGAAAGAGTCTCGGATGAAAAAAGGAGTCCCTTTCAGATCTTAATATTTTTTTTTTCAAGCGCACTGTAATTTATTACCGATATATAGTTTTGACTAAAATTCAGGTAAAAATAAATTCTTTTGAATTTATCTAAATAGGCTAAAGGATTTTGAATTATAGCTAACACGTAAGGAGTCCGAATTTACTGATTTTCAAAAAAAAAAGTCTCCGAAGTCCTGGGCACTCATTCCGTAACTTTTTAGACGATTATCGTCGAAACGATAGACATCCAAAAGTAGCAACTTAGTGCAAAAATTACGAGTTTGAGACCGTAATCTAATTAATTTTCCACAAATGTAATGAAAGCTGACGATATTGAAAAAAATTCAGGCAGAATATAACTTTTTAGGGCCATCAAAGTTTCAAAAACGATATCGTCCCGACGATTATTTTTATACAGAATCTATTAATGACAAAGGAACACGTTCAAAATTTCAATAACATGCAACTTATACTTGCCGGAAGCTGTAAGTTGAATTTAAACTTTTGACACATAGTTTAGGCTAAAGCAAAGGTGTGCACACAAACTATAAGGGTGTATCGGAAGCTATCTTGGTTTAACAAATGAGTAAGCTATCAGTTTTTTTTTTTTTTTGATTTTTGATCCTTTACCTTATTTGACACTGACGCTAGCACGAACTACTCTATAGGCAGCTACCCTATTTTATAGGTCACTCTTAATGTGGTTTTCGATTGGGCTTCTTCAGATTTCAGATTTCGTGTGTCTAATCGAACATAAAAAAGTCACTTGCTCTTTTTTGTGTTGATATTCGTGCGGTTCGAATATGTGTAGCCTTCGACACTTTTCTAAGTGTTTTGCATTCACTGGTTAAACATGCTAAATTGCGCCCAGATTGATGGCTAATTATTTGTCCTTAAATAATTAATAAAAATAGATATCATATATCTTTCCAGTTGAAAAATTTCACGAAAACGTAAACAAACTCCACTAGTTGTCAAACTCGAACATACTTGTATTGGTAAATCTGAAGCAAATCTGAGAAAAAATCCAAATTCGCAAAAGTGCTCTGATTGTTTTTTTTTTTCGATCAAATTGCTCTGAAAGCGCCCAATCCAATACCACATACCTAAGTAAAATCCTAGCTTGCAAGATTTTTGTTTTTTTTTTTTTCTATTTGTGAAATTGTTTAAAATATGGCCCAAGTACTGTCAAATTTTCTGCGTGCTAGTGTAGGCGTGCTAACTAAACATCTAAACTACCAAAAGCAATTCTGCAGTTAGTTTTTATAAGGCATGGTTCTTTTTACCCGACTGCACACAGAGAGGGTTATGTGTTTCGCGCGTATCCTATGAACGTTCCATCAGAACACCCTGTGGCCTAAACGGCTTGACCGATTTTGAAGAGTGAGGTGTCATAAGATTCGCATTCTTCCCTGGAGTGTCATAGGCTAAACAAAAAAGATATAAATCTAAATTTAAAGAAAAACGAAGAAAACCCAATTGTCACACAATTGTCAGTGAGAAATGTAAAGATATGGAATGCACTGACTTGTGAAATAAATTACGTTCTGATCTATTCACAATAGCATCGCAACTCATACCCAGCCAATTTTCGCACCTAACGGCATCTGCATTTCAACTCAACATCGCAGCTGACGGCCAAAAATCGCATCATTTATTTTTAGTGCATAGTGTTACCATCAATCGAATATTATGTTGAGGGTTCAAGTTCAAGTTTGAATCGAACGTAATCGATATAAATCGATCGCAATCACTCAAAGTCGATACACGTACTCATCAAAAATGACAGGAAAAAAGAAAATTAGCAAAATAACGAGTAACGAGTGGTTCCTCACTTGGCTCGAAACAGCTCAGAGAATTTCAACCGGCAAGTACTGATAAATATGTCAAATGCACAAAATTGTCAAGAAACAAATTCAAAATCCGGCTTAAAAATGAATTGCACAGAAGAATAAAATCTGTAAAAATAAAGAAAATTCGGTGGTGGTCGAATGTTGTCCTAGAACGTTTCATATGTTGCAAAAAGGTAAGTATATATTTATTTGTGATATGGATTAGATGCCAAAGATGAAAGTTGCTCAAAGAAGCTCGAAGTCCATCCACGTACATGGGGGGAAATTTTCAGCTCTCTGAGAAAGTTTTGGTAAATTTTTTGAGTTTGACGGATTTGTAGTGTTTGGCTCGGGAAAGTACGCGAATAGACGACCTATTATAACCCGACTGGACACAGGGAGGGTTATGTGTTTCGCGCGTATCCTATGTACGTTCGTTCGTGACGCCGTGTAGCCTAAACGGCTTGACCGATTTTGAATAGTGAGGTGTCATTAGATTCGTTTTCTTCCCCGGAGTGTCATAGGCTGAAAACATAAAAATAAAAAAAAGTTAGTTTAAAAAACTGTAACTGACTGACTGTAAAAAAAAGAATTAAAAAGAACAAGACACATTCAAGTACCTATACCTTACTATTTGACAGTCAATACTCATATATTTGCTAGGCTGTGTAGGTATATAGTCTCCAATTGTCAATTAGTTAGGTATAGGCATGTACTTGAGAAAGTGTCTTGTTCATATCTTTTTAATTTTTTTTTTTACAGTCAGTCGGGTTTTTTGAGTTTTAAACTAACTTTTTTGTATTTACTCTGACGGTCTAATATTTTTTTTTATCGTTAATTTTGAAGTTCATCTTCGGGGTAGATCCTCCCCTCTGATGTGACTTATAATTATCGTCTTCTCTTTGACGAAGAGTCTACTTATTAATTGGGAAATAGTACATCTGAAACTACATTTTCATTTGAGATGTTTGAAATTCTATGCGAGAACTACTTTCTCATTGGCTGCGTGTGTGGTTTTTCAATTCGTAGGTAAGCATATTGCAGAGAGATATGGAAGTAGGTAACATCGCCGACATAGTTAAGCTTCGCAAACTAATGCTTAACTTGCATTTTACCAGCATCTCTTGCCTCAAAAGATATTTTTTTGCAATGGATACTTTCCTTTCAGGTTGAAATTGCTCTTAATCTCTACACCAAATGAAGTATATACCTCCACGTAAGGTCTTCCAAGAAATATAAATGAATAAATTATAAATATCTCATCCACTGCCTTACAGAATTCTCGAAGAAGGGTCTGCAGTATTATTATTATTCAATTAAAATTATAGTGCTTCTTCTGGCAAGTATCGCCTTGCAGGGTGAAACTGGATTATCTACTTTTTAATTGCAGTTGCCATGTGATATATTATTTGTGCAAACGAGACTCGTCCAGCTCATTAAAATTGAAAGCAATTTAATGCGCATCCTTATGGGCATGCAATGAGATATGTATTCATTTAGATTGTACACAGAATAATTGTAGGAAACTACCTTAAGTCTGCTACGACATTCTGATCCAATGATTTAATTGATTGGATTCAGGATTGTGACTGTGATGCATCAGGGTGAAAATACCCCCAATCCTGAATGCAAGCGCAGTTTAAATTATACAACCGCTGTGAATTGGTGGTAGCTTACTCAACCTACTTAGAAAGCGTAATTTTAACCAGTTTTAAAGAGGTATTCAAAGCTATTTACAGAGGTTTCTTAGTCAAGGTCTCGTCGAGCTGTAGTGCCTCCAAAGTATGTACATGTCTGTCCGTGTGGAACGCGCTCAAAATGACGGACAGGAAGCTGCTAACCGTGTTGATTGAAACAATTTGGAATATGGCAGCGGTCCATGGATATCTGATTGCGGTTAGCCTTGCGCGAGATCGATTTGGCACGGCTATCATACACAAAACGTTCGAAAAAGAATTTGAGTAACTCACCTGAAAGATATTATTCCCCTCGGAGTTCAATATCATCACACACTGATCGAAATGATGATGTTCCATGGTGCTGGTTGTGTACAAAATCGCCAGCGGACTTTCGGTTTTCGTTTGGAATGCATTATTCGTTCCACGGTGATCCAAGTCGTGACACAAGCATGCCACCAACAAACCTAATATCTCCAGATCATTCATAAACCGCTCCATCTTGCCGGTTTTCAACATCGCGAACATTGTTTGTGATACATTGAGGGCGTGTCGCCAATTGTGGTACTTCACAGGACGGTAGTTTTTCCGAACGCTCAGCACCCAGCGGCAAAGGACCTGCCCAACAAATAATCAAAGATTTCGATCAATAAAGCAAAAGCCCATATCACGGTATATATACTCACGTCGTACGGAATTTGAAACTGTTGGACTAAATTACACTGAAGGAACATACGCAGCACCGCTTTGCAGGTGTCTTCATCCTCGAGATCAAAATCTGCAATCAAAATTGAAAAGCACATTCGAAATGGCAAACGCACAATCGAATACTCACCGATAAACTTAAAGCTATACAAGTTGTATGCTTCTGCTGTTGATACCGTGTTCTGAGCCAATTTGTTTGTCTGATCCTGGCTAGCAGTCGCATGATACGAGAGACATTCCAAGGCGACTTTTTGCTTTGCCATCAATTTGCATGCGTTCTCGTACATTTGTGTGTTGTGTATCCCGAGGCCGCAAAAAATGGCAAACGCCTCGAAAATTGAAACATCCGAATCGGTGAATGGCAAACCGTTACCCTGCAAAATAAGTATCGAAGAATATTAGAATAGCTGCGATGGACAGCATATTGGATGGACATGGAACCATTGGAAACTGTTTGTATTGCTAACAAGCAAACGAATTGATATGTCGTCCACATTTATTGCCCGATGGTTATACAAATAGACGACATGTCATCATGTCCTGATAACAGCAGTCGCAGGATATTATGTACACGCAAGGACGGAATCCAACAAAGTGGATTTGAAAGTTACCCAGGGAATACCGGAGCGGTATGCATTCCTTGGGTTCAGCATGACGATAGAGCACGTGTACCTATATATTGTGTGCAGAAATGTATACTGTATACATTTGGCGATGAAATGAAAGCCAAAAGAAAGGGAGAGCACAACGAGGGTAGAAGTTATCAGAAAGTTCATTTCTCAAAGGATAATATGCGTCTCTGTCTATGGACATAATTATTTAGCGGCGATCTGATGTAGAGGATATCTGGATGGGTGTTGTGTGCAGGATGCCCTTTCAGTTGGTTTTGTCTTCACATTTGCTGGCCAAAAAAGTACTGGGGTCGAATCGCCACTTCCACGATTACGGAATTAGGTTGATTTTACATGTGAAACAAAAACAAATTCCGCCACGTAATGCTCGTTCACGGACGACGCGATTCGACACCTGAATGTCTAAAAGTAAAATAATAGCTCTTGAAGGTGGACAGAAAATCTGAAGACATTTATTTATTTATTTATTTAAGAAATGCATATTTACATTAAGACATGTTGTCGTATAATTCAGTGATAAGCTACAATTAAACATTATGAGTGTTAGGGTTTTTACATTTTTTACAAAAAAATAATTCCAGCTAAAAAAATAACCGCCAAAAAAATATGTTAAAATAACTGAGAATAAAAAAGCCTAAGTTTGTTCTTCAATCTCGCAGAGTCGTCCACTTCCCTTATAAAGCGCGGTAGAAAATTCCAAAGGCGGATTGAGTACACAAAAAATTGGCGTTCGGATGTAAGGGACGTATGGGGCGGGTGAATTAGCATCCTCTCGACCTTTGCGAGGAGGAAGAGGATGTTTGATATCAAAGTTAGGACACGATACTTAAGGAAATTTTCAAGGGCCATGTTGATATGGCGTATTCATAGGATAAAAAATCTAAATATATATATAAAAATTGAGCCTTAAAATTGTGTTCGTTTGTCGCCGATTCACGCCTTAACGCATTTACCGATTTCAACCAAACTTTCACACATCTTTGGCATTGGTATATATATGGGTTTTGTGAAGTTTTATTGAAATCGTAAAATGTATGCGTGTGTTGTGCGTGATTGAAAAAACACATGACAAGTATTAATTGCCTCCAACGCTTCATTCTTATCTCCGGCTAGTTCAACGGGTAGTGTGAGAACACTGATCCTGTGGTATCACAATGGCCATTCTTTGGCCTATGTGAGGCTGCACTTGAGGCGGTCTGCCACTCTAACCTAGTCGGGTAAAAACTCAGAACGTCATGACGGATTTGAATGATTTGTTTTTTGTTTTGTTTGTCTTGAATCAGAGATGGTTTAAAAAAAATGAAAATTCGGAAAATTCTCAACAGGCCACCTGTTGTTGTAGGCATATTTCGTTTTTCATTTATCTCCTTCTATAAATATATATCAAAATGAGTCGCATTGTGTTTGAAATGATATTCTCTTAATGCGTGAACCGATTTTGTTTCTGGAATTTCAAATGAAAGGTGACGCCAACACCAAGGTTTGTATGGATATACGGTCTTGGTATGTTTATTGATTGTACGAGTTATAGACAATTTAGTAAACATTCCTGTGTTGTCGAACTCCTAAACCATCGATTTAAATGAAATTTAGTGGATGTGTATGGTTGGTTGCAGCTTAAATGATAGGATAGTTTTGGCACGATAGGTGGCGCTGCTGTCAATCTCCGAACCACTCAACTGATTTCAATGAAATTTTGTGAATGGTTATGTTTGGTTCCAGCTGGGAAGATAGGATAGCTTTGGACCCGATAGGTGGCGCTGCTGTCTATGTCTCTCTGCTTTGGGGTGGTGGGTGCAAATCGCAAGCATTAAGATTCGGGACGTACTGGGTCGAATGGCAGCAGCGAGGATTGCCGATTGCCCACATTCTGCCTTGGTTGATTTGGTTAATTGAGAAAATCTGACCGGACCAACTCAATTCAATCAGTAGCGCGGAAAAAACGATCAAGAAGCCGAACCGGAAATCTATGAAGTCCTTTCTATGCATAGAACTTAATTTAATTCCAAAGGAGTTTCATTTGTTCAATAGAGAGGTTCCACTTTATCAAAAAATTGTTCAAATAATATGAGAACCTTGTTAATATTTTGTCTTAAGAAGTCAATATTATTAAAAAAAAGTGTGTCCATAAACGTTCAAAAGGAAATCTTCTCAAATCCCCAAGACTTCTATTTGAAATTATAAAGATAAATCATTAATTGGAAGTGGCATTTTCAAATTGTTCGATCTTATTAATATTCGGTATTGAGAAGACAAACTTATTAAAACTGCCTTTCCTTAAGAGTTAATCTTCTTAAATCAATAAGAATTTCCTCTTAGAACGGAAAGTTTTCTCATATTTTATAAAAGTGTGAATAATGGTGCGTTGATGAACGTATTTGATTTCAGACTTTATGGCAAATGCGCGTGTGCGTTCATGTCAAGGAGTTCATGTCCAAATATTATAATCGTGGAGGATTTTATTAATTTGGAAAATATTAGTGCACCATCCGGTTTAAGTTCAAACAGTGAAGTGATTAATGTGCCGTGTTTAATATGGACTGAAAAAGACTTGGAAGAAACCAAAGTATTTCCTGGGGCTTAAGTAGTTCGGTGTCCATGTTACTTAAAGTTTATGGGCTCAATTCTACCGACGTTTTGGACAAAATTGTAATTGAAGACGTCGATAAGTTTTTTTTTTTTTGTAATATAGACAGCTCCGGTTACTTTGACGATAGAATTAAATTTCAAACTGGGTTAAAAAAATGGAGAAAATATAGAGTAAAGCCTAGTATGCTGCACGTGCTTAAAATAAGCTCCCACAAAAATGTCTCCAAAGATAAAATTAAGCAAAGCAGTTAAGCCAAACAGTACGCAGTTCAAGCTAAATTTGTTAGCCACTGTACGAAAAATCTCTACACAATTTTAGTAAGCGTATTAATGCAAAATACGTTTTTCCACTGCTAAATTTTGATAGATCAGAGAAAATATCGGTATTCGGAACAAAATTTTAAACGAAAGCAAATTAACAGTATGGAGAATGGTTAGAAATTCGTTGTTGTTAATTTAATGTCTTTTAGAAATGGAATATTTTAGCGAGGAGTAATGGATGAGGTTTTTTAGGAGCGAGCTGTAGAAGTACAAATAAAGAAACAGAACAATTTCAATCAGCTTTACCAACACATTTTTTTTTTTGACGGAACTTACACTGTCAAAATTAAGCGCACATTAATCGAAGTGGTGGAGAGAAACATTGGAGAGGCGGTTAATTTTAACTTTCCTGGAACAGCATACTAGGCTTAAGTAATTAAATGATATATTTTTTAAATAAATGATGTTATCTTACAATTTTTGGCTGATTTCAAATTGTTTTGATTTCTAAACTTCTGGCGAACGATAAAATGTGTCACAGAAGGGCTCCATTTTCATGCTGTAATACAATTTTTTGTTTGCCAGAAATTAATATAATAGTAAAAAGAATGAATGTGACTCTGTTCTTGTCTTTCTGAATAAACCTTTATTGTGTGACCAAGGTACGCTATCACCACCACCGACCCGAATAGTCCTGGAATGGCTTGAAACGATTTCAAAGAATTTGAATTCCCCTACTTCTTCGGGAACCTCCACGATTTCACATGTTTCAGAGACAAATTCGACAAAACAAATCTGAGTGATCTCCTTTAACTGTAACTGAGGTCAACTTCTTTTGGCGTTTTATCAAAAGTAAGAAAAAACAGAAGGATCTAACTCACTGTGTTGTGGAGAGATTTATTCGAAAATGTATAACAATGTCGTATAGAGACATGAATCAGTGTTTTTTTTCTTTCGTTAGATGGGCCCCTGATTTATTTGTATTATGTTGACCAATAGACTTAAAGTAATTCATAAGGTACATGTACAAGAAAAACGCAGCCGGCAACACCAACATAACACATCTTTCGTGACCTTGACATGCAGCAACTGTTCTCCCGCACACACTGAGTGCATTTTTTGGTTTTTGCTGGCTATTATGTTTTTGCTTTGACAAATTCTCCGTTGTCAGTTCAGTTGAAATAAAACGCTTCTACTTACAACACTTGTTGGCTTGGTTCTGTTTTTTCATTTTCTTTGGTCTGTTTTTTTTCCTCGCGTGTATATCTTCATATACATTTTTGGTGCCTCCTGTGAGGAATTTTTTTTGTGAGTTACATAAAAGGCCACTGGTTAGGCTTTGGGCGACCGCTCTAGAACATTCGCCCACGTTGGAGAAGAGTCGATCGAATTCGTGGATATTTCCATTAGACGGAGAAATTGGTTTGCGCATTGCTACTCGTTGGACTTTGGCACTCGTACGCTACACAGTAAGTACGGTTGTGATTCGGCGTGCGCATTGACAATGGCTGAGTTAAATCAACGCACCTCCCAAGCGAACATATTGCGCCGTAAGATAACGGCAATTTTGGCTGATGAATTCACTGGCGACTACCACACCTGTTCACAGGAATTAGCGAGCTTAACTCTACATTTTGAACGTTTTTCTGCCGCTCATGATGTGCTAGTTGACAACGCAGACAATGATGAAGAGTTAGAGGCACACCAGCGTCTGTGGAATGATCTGGAAGATTTGTACAACCCAGCGGTGGCAAAACTTAAGCGATTGATGGCTCCTAAGACTGAGCCGTTGATTCAGGAGGATTCGGCAGAACTGCGAACTGCTGCCATGAATCTTAAATTGGATCCCGTTACCATTCCGAAATTTGATGGCTCACTCCGCAACTGGCTAGCGTTCAAGGATGCAATTCAAACGCTCATCGACAAACCAGAAATTCCCGAGTACTACAAACTGCAGAAGTTGCGCGAATCATTGGTTGGCGATTCACTCGAAACACTTGTCGGGAATCTATACACTGGTGGCTATCAGGCTACTTGGGATGAGTTGATGAGACGCTACGACAACAAAAAACAACTGGCTGAATTACACGTCTCTCGCTTCGTTGGCATTAAACCAGTTGCGATCGAAACTGGGGCTGGGCTCTTGACGGTCGTGGATACCGTACGCGAATCACTTCGTGCATTGCGTGTAATGGCATTGCCAGTCGATCAATGGGATGCATTATCCGTACCCATCGTTACATCGAAATTACCCCAGGTCACACAACACGCGTGGGGTATGCATACAAGTCAAAAGGATATTCCCAAATTGGATCATTTGCTAGAATTCGTCGAGAAACGAGCACAGAGTCTATCTCTCGACATTATCCATTGGCCTGGCTCTTCGAACAATGGCATATCAATTGGCTCATCGCATCGGCGTTTAACGAATGCTCCACGGTTGGTGAAGTCCAAGTTGGCAGCGACTTCGCCTGGCAATTGCGAGTTTTGCGACAGCAGTATACATCGCATCAGTAGTTGTCCAAAATTGTTGGCTTTATTTGTGGCTGAACGGTTCAACAAATTACGTAACTCAAATCTTTGCTTCAACTGCTTGAAGCCAGGACATGCGACTAAGGTGTGTTCAGGTGGCAACTGCCGGAATTGTCAAGGCAGACATCATACATTGTTATGCCGCGGGAACTCGTCTGGCTCCGCACCAACTGCTAGATCAACACCTACTTCGACATCAGTGCTAACACCTGCCGCATCAACCTCGCAGCCACCACAAAATTATACAGCATGACTACCTTCGAAGGCTAAGACGTTTGTGGTAATTGGCGAACGATTGGTCTTATTGGCAACCGCAATTGTTCACATAAAGGACGGCTATGGCTCCATACATCGGTGCCGAATCATTTGCGACCCGGGCAGTCAGGTCAGTTTTATGAAGTACCGTTTTTTTAATCAATTGGCTATTTGCAGGAAACCCTGTACAATTCAAGTAGAAGGTGTCGGATCGGCCATCACACACACACGTGGCCACGCTACCCTCAATTTGGCGTCGTGCGAGGGAACATTTGACACCGACGTAAATTTCTATTTGCTCACCACCATCACTACACCGACTCCAGCAGCCGACATTGCACCGTCATGCTGGAACCATTTGCGCACTTTAGCTTTGGCAGATCCGTCGTTTGGCAGACCTAGTCGAATAGATGCTCTTATTGGCGCCGACGTGTGGGGTAATATCTTACAAGAAGGCATAGTACGCGGTACAGTGAATGAACCATTTGCACAATCAACTTCATTGGGATGGGTGGTTTTTGGACCAGCCACAGTCGACACTTCATGTGCGGCATCACCGCGCTCACTACACACCATCCATGGCAAGGTTGACGGTGACGACGAACGCCTCGACTTGGCACTGGCTCGTATATTCGAAGTTGACGCAGCCGCCAAGGCAACGGTTGTCGATAACGATATATGCGAAAATATATTCATGGCTACGCATCGACGTGATTCTGATGGCCATTACGTCGTCCAGATACCCTTTCGTCCAGACGCATCGGCTCTTGGCAATTCTCATCCACTGGCCCTACGTCAATTTCATCAGTTAGAGCGTAGATTGGCGAAAGATCCAGAACTAAAGGCGAAGTATGCTGCATTTATGAAGGAGTACATGGCTTTAGGACATATGCAGCATGTCTTGAACTTCTCATCTGAACCATCACAGCGATACGTTATACCACATCATCCTGTACTGGCAAAATTCCGCGTTGTTTTCAATGCTTCGGCGAAGACATCAAATGGCGTTTCCTTAAACGACACACAATTAAGCGGACCGCTCATACAAGAGTTGCTTATTACGATCATCTTCCGTTTTCGACGCTTTGCAGTGGCTCTCTCGGCCGATGTGGAGAAAATGTTTCGGCAGGTCCGAATCAATGAACGTCATCAACGCTGGCAGCACATCTTATGGCGTGAATCAACTTCTGAACCAATTCGCACATATCAATTGACTACTGTCACATATGGCATGGCATCAGGTCCGTACAACGCTGTTCGAGCAATGCAGCAGTGCGGCCGCGACAACAGTTATATATTGGCGAACGAGAACCGAGCGGCGGCCACTCTCACAAGCATTCTTCGCGACTTCTACGTCGACGATTATTTAACAAGTGTCGAAACTACTCATCAGGCGATTCAATTGGCCAATAACGTTGACATAGTATTGCAGCAAGGTCACTTCCACCTTCGCAAATGGCAGTCCAACGATAAAATGGCACTGGCTGGGATCACAGGCATTCTGGGGACAGCAGTTGACGTTGAATTGAAATCGCCGGAGGTGACAGTACTCGGTTTGCATTGGAATCCAACGGCAGATGTGTTGTTCTATCGAATCAAGATTGGCGAAACGACGTCTACTACCAAACGGCAGGTGCTGAGCGATACTGCAAGACTGTACGATCCAACAAACATGCTTGCACCCGTTATCATAGTGGCGAAAATATTTATTCAAACTTTATGGCGTACTGGGTTAGGATGGGACTCTCAATTACCAATGAAATTGATTGAAGAGTGGATGGATTATCGCAATAATTTGCATCGGTTGGAACGTTTACGAATTCCACGGTGTTTGCAGATGCAAGCATCGGTCACCATTCATTTGCATGGCTTTTGCGATGCTAGCATCAAGGCATACGCAGCTGTCGTGTATGTCTGTACGACGAGCAGCAATGGCGACTTCACATCAGCACTCGTTACTGCGAAAACGCGAGTTGCACCATCTCGAGCCGATCAACAAGGCAATTCTACGACTACGATACCACGACTGGAGTTGTGCGCAGCTAGACTTTTGGCGGAGACTATTGGCAGTACAAGACATGCATTGGATCTGGACCAGGCAGCCTGTACGCTATATAGCGACTCAGCGATTGTACATTGTTGGCTACGCAAACCAATTGCTACTCTCAAACCTTATGTTGCTAACAGAGTTGGCTACATACAGCAACATACCAAGTGGCTGATTGGCGGCATGTCCGCAGTCATCTAAACCCAGCCGACTGTGCGAGTCGCGGAATATCAGCGGATTCTTTAGTCGGCCACCAGCTATGGTGGCATGGCCCGATCGAACTAATGCGAACCAACATGTCAAGTGATATTCCAACTCCTTCAGAGGCAGACGTAGAGGTGATGGCAGTGGAATCTAGACCTATTAAGGCTCATATGCATATTGCGCGTACTTCCCCACAGCTTATCATACAATCGAGATATCGCTGTGCCGGTAAAGTGATCGTCATCGATTTAGTCGAACGATTCTCTTCCATTGGTCGACTAATCCGAACAACGGCATATGTGCTTCGTGGTAATCCAACTCGACGACAATATTGGCATCACACCGTGGTAGGGTGTGATGAAATGGCTATGGCCTTGAAATGGCATCTTCGAGCAGAGCAAGACAGGTACTTTCCGAATGAGATTCAACAATTAACCCGTTCCCGACAGGTTGCAGTCACGAGCAAATTGGGGACGTTGGCGCCATATCTGGATTCAGAGGGCCTATTGCGAGTCGGTGGTAGGTTACGGAATTCCGAGCTATCGACGGACCAAAAACATCCAATTATTATGGCAAAGGAAAGCACCCTATCGCGACTCATCGTCCGAGATATTCATCTCAATAACTCCCACGCGCAGACTACCCTCATGCTGCAAGTACTCCGGCATCGATATTGGATCATCAGTGGCCGTTCGCTCGTCAAACAATGCGTTTATGATTGTGTCATATGCCGACGACACATCCAGCGAATGGCTCAACAACAAATGGCATCATTACCGGCGGCGCGGGTTGTGGCATCTCCACCATTTTCATCATCTGGCATCGACTACTGTGGACCTGTCAACATACGCATTGGGACACAGCGCACACGTACGACGAAGAAAACATATGTGGCCATCTTCGTCTGCATGGCAACCAAGGCTGTGCACATCGAGCTGGTGGAGGATTTATCAGCAAGAGCATTTCTCAACGTGTTTGCACGCTTCGTTGGTCGACGGGGCCCATGCGCTCATCTTTACAGCGACAATGGCACACAGTTCAAAAGGGCGAACAAACTTCTTCAAACGGACTTGGTGGAAT
Source organism: Cheilosia vulpina (assembly GCA_916610125.1). Lineage (NCBI taxonomy): Eukaryota > Metazoa > Arthropoda > Insecta > Diptera > Syrphidae > Cheilosia > Cheilosia vulpina. Next base: position 79,990,509 of record OU744276.1, on the reverse strand, counting down.
GGCACAGTGCATACACACAACAGCAATTGGCGAACCAACAGACTCAATGGCATTTCATCTCAGCTGCAGCGCCCCATCAAGGCGGTCTTTGGGAAGCTGCCGTTAAGTCAGCAAAGAGGCATTTGATACGCGTAGTTGGTGGCCAGACGCTATATTACGATCAATTGCATACACTGCTTGTGCGAATTGAGGCTTGCTTAAATTCACGACCGTTGATTGCGGTACATGACGGCGTGGATGACCGCCTGGCATTATCTCCGGCTGATTTTTTGATCGGACGTTCGCTCGTGGCCTTACCCGAACCTACCGTACCAGAAGTGCCTACGAATCGACTTCAACATTGGCGCCTTTTACGTCAAATGCATCAATCGTTCTGGAATCGTTGGCACGATGACTATTTGGCCTCGCTGCAGCAGCGAAAAAAATGGCAGCGACCTTGCGGAAATCTGCGGGTTGGAGATATCGTTGTACTTCGGCACGAGAATCTACCGCCGACCAAATGGCGACTAGCACGCATCATTGCTGTTCATCCGGGCAGTGAGGGACTTGTTCGCAACATCACTGTTCAATATTGCTTGGAGGGCAAGCTGAAGAGCACAACGCGACCGGCACAGAAAGTGTGTCGACTATTCAGCAGTGATCCTGAGCCTACCGGCCCAGCCGGGCAGTAAATGTACAAGAAAAACGCAGCCGGCAACACCAACATAACACATCTTTCGTGACCTTGACATGCAGCAACTGTTCTCCCGCACACACTGAGTGCATTTTTTGGTTTTTGCTGGCTATTATGTTTTTGCTTTGACAAATTCTCCGTTGTCAGTTCAGTTGAAATAAAACGCTTCTACTTACAACACTTGTTGGCTTGGTTCTGTTTTTTCATTTTCTTTGGTCTGTTTTTTTTCCTCGCGTGTATATCTTCATATACAGTACATACAGTTAAAATTGTAACGAAAATAACTTTAAATTTAAATTACATTTTTTTAATTTGTTTTTTTTTTTTTCAGAATATTTCGGATATTTTTGTTTATGTTTTATTATTAATAATGGTAATTTTGAGTTAACTTGTACATACCTATATCCATATGTAAAATATGTACAAAATAAAATACGTTAAAAAGATTATAACCTGATATTTAAATTTTCAAGCGTTTTTCATATACTTTCGATAAGTTTTCCTCATTCCTAAAAGACTTTCATATAATGTTTAAAAATTTGAATCAAATCCAGGCTTTGCAGGATTTTTTCGAGGACTTTGGATAGGAAACGTAGAATTGCAATGGGTGACGAATTTGGACCCGTGAGGTTTTTGCGGCTTTCCACTGCCCCACTGTTCCACTGTTGTTAAGATGTTATTGCAAATATGGGTTATATAGGATAACACGATTGGTAATATTAACCTAAGAAATATTGGCTGTTTAGTCCAACAGCGTTTGATTTTATGGAAAGTAAACTTGCCACAACTTCGGAGCTATCCACTGATCTAAATGGAAATGTTGAATCTGGAGTGGAAATAAGTGTCTTTGTGCGGTTAACGATGACTGTTAGAATTGCGGGTAAGGAAACAAATTTGTTATTAAGTACATTGCAGTCCACGCCATCAGTACAACTATTTAATCGCCTATTTGTCGAAGATTTTTCCAGAGGTCTCGTCCCTTCAGCGATGGATTTAATCGATTAGCATATACTTGGAGCGTTGCCGTGCGTTTGCCATTACGACTTGGTTCCGAAGTGATCGAAATATGCATAGATGTTCGTGTAAGCGGTAACATTTCCAGCGGTTGTATGCTTTGTCGCGCTCAAATATGAGCGAGCGAATCTGATGCGGGAACCATTTTTTTGTGTGCAGTTTCTTGTTAACGATGGAACGCGCCGTTCGAAAAGCTTAAAAATGCATTATTTAAAGAAGTTGACTTGCGAATGTAATAAATTGTATCCCAGCTTATGCTTTTGGCATGTTCTTCTAATAGAGCGTTGTCAATAATTCAAAAATTCCTGTATTAAACATCTTCAACTATTGGAGTTACTTTATAGCCAATGGTCATAAATATTAGATCATGCTTTGAAAAGATAGACATCAGAGACGAACGACGAGTAATAGTAGCTATTTGTGATGCCTAAGACGAGATTTACTTTGGCTATTTCAAAGCACGAAACTATTCAGTGATCAAGTCCGATTGCTCTTCTCTATCCGCACGGGGACTGCCGCTGACGGTTTAGAGTCGGTGGCCATGTATCAAGAGATACCTTGTTTCTCCAATCAGAATCAATAGACGACTTTTTTCCACGTCAAGTACATATCTGCTTTTTCGGTCCCCACTACAACCCAGTCGTTTGTTGACGTAGGTAAGTGTTTCTTCTCTATCAAACCCTACCTCCTGTAGTAATCGACTTGACAAGAAAAATGTGACTATCTACCGTTTGTCAGTGTCAAATACTTGACTTTTTGTCAAACAATCTGATGGTAGCTTTGGGAAATAAAAAGAAGATTGCCAGCAAATTGTTTGGACTGAAATACGATAGGGGGCGCTGATGCTTTTACATATGTCCCCTGACTTCGAGAACGACTAAAGGGATAATGAGGCTGCAGTTTTCCCTGTTATCATCTGCAGTTCTGGGAAATGTGTTTATGGCTAGTAAAAACTGCATTCTCACTTACAGAAGCTACTGGTAAAACTCTGATTTTCCGTCAATAAATGGAGATAATATCAACAATAGCTCATTGGTCTTAAATGAAAAACAAAAGCTTTTAATGATTTATGAATTGAGTGTTCGTCAGTGCAAACGTAGCGCACATTGCGTTCATTTTACTGCAGAATTGGTGGACCTTCAAAATCGACTAGGTTTTCAACATGTTTGGTGGCCAAGTTCGAGGCAATCGGTTAATAAACAGGCAAAACCCGTAGGGTAGGGTGGGACAGATTCAAAACATTTTTTGCAGATTTGAAATAACTTCTTTCGCAAATAAATATTTCAAATCTTTTTTTTTTAATATCCAGCTATTATTATTTTACTAAAAGAATGCATATTTTCTTAAAAGTTAACTTCACCCTTATAATTTCAAAAACAATAAAATTTAAAACTGCCCTAAAAAGGCTAATCTGCCCCATTGTGTTGTGCCCCCATGTAGTCATACGGGTGGGGCACTTTTGAAGTGAGTTTGGATGTCGCAATAAATCAATAAGTAGGAACGTACTGTTTTTATTCAAATTGTTAAACAAATCTTGAATCTATAAACATACAAATTAAATAAGATAAGAAATTCATTTTTAAATTAAAATTAAATCAAAAAAATATATTTGAAATCATATTCGTTTTAAGAAAAAAAAAAAAAAATTGTTAAGTAAATAATAAAGGTAAACTAAAAGGATTTGTTAAAAGAAAACATTGCACGTTGTATCGACCCAGATCAACGACCTTATAAAAGATAAGGTGAGAGTATCTTGATGATCCAGCTGGGTGTTTTGGCAATGGCCTTTTGCCGAAACTGCCCCATGTGCTTTTGTCGAAAGTGCCCCATCCTTCGCTTTAGTAAACGTTATTGTTTTTCACAAAACTTATAAATGTAATTTAAGTAAATATTATAATAACTTAAATCTATTATAAATCTAAACATTTGACACTCACACCCAAAGAATTCCCATAAGAAACATTTAAATATCACTGACCTCGTGTACAGGAAAAATTGCAGAATTTCACTGAACAGATTAAAAACCGGTCTTACCACCACCACAACTGCTGAAGACGAACTGTCATAGTTCGTGTACGATCTGAGAGAATAGTTACAGCACTAGTTGCCATCAAACAGTTTATTTAAAAAATTAACCGCTTTTCTGTAATAGCCAAAGTCAAAAGTGCCCCATCTTCGAAAGTACCCCACCCTATAGCCAACGCCGTTTGTTCGCTGCTGTTCGACCCCAATTTTTGCTGAAAAATCGTCCTTAGCGTCGAGGCGCATTTTTTGATGAATGGCTATGTTAAGAAGCAAAATTGTCGAATATTGTAACTCAAACGAGGTTGACCAGATGGCAATGCAGTCACAAAAAGTTACTATTTCGTGTGGATTTCTGCAAAAGTGATTTTTTGAAAATCGCGTTGGTTAGGTCATCACCATCAACGACGAGCACTACAAACGATGCTAACCGTGGTTATTTTGACCCAAATTGAACGATATATAGTATAGAGGAAGACGAGATGTAGTTTTTAGCAGGACCGGGGCTACGTGTCATACAGCTGATCCCGCGATACATTCTGCATGAAAGATTTGAGGGTGTGGTTATCTCCCGCAGAGGTGACGTTTATTGGCCACTAAGGTCGAGCGATTTGACCCCGGTATACTTTTCTTGTGGCGTATCCTGAAGTCGCAGGTCTATGCTAATGAGCCACTAGCCACATACCCAATGGCAGGTTACGTTGGACATGAGTCGCCCAAATTCAGCCGGATCTATGCGGGAGAGTCAATCAAAATTGGACCACTTGGCGGACACACAATGGAATAAAGAAACGAATTTTGTTTTTACCTCATACACTGTTTTTGTTTTATTCCACGCGTAGACCCAACCTTATTTAAATACCCTTAATACTATTAATTATCGGGTTTTGAATTTAAGAAGTGCTAGACTGGCGAAGCAATAGGCGTTTTTCTTTTTTAGTTCGGAGCTGAGCTCTAAGCCGAGCTCGAGCATTATGAGCGCGCTCTGAGCCGAGCGTGCTCAGATCGTTCTGATGTATTTATGAAACACTCTTGAGCACGTATCTGACATTTTTAATAAATATATGTATAATTTGAATATTTATTAATTTTTATTTATTAAATTGGTTAACATTCAGTTCCACAGCAACAAGGTTCGTCCGCCATTTCAATTATTTTGTTTATCCTCCTTTTTTTCTGTCAAAAGTGCCTGTAAGTGTGTTATCAGCTTTATACTCAGCCTGCTCAGTCAAGCTCATAGAGCGCGCTCTGATTTTGCTCTGAGAGAAAAAAGAAACACAAATTCTGAGCTCTGATGTATCTGAGCTAAAAAAGAAACACGAACTTTTTGTATAACAGTTCAGGTTGTGCTCTGAACTAAAAAAGAAAAACGCCTAATGAGAGCACGGCTCAGCCAGTTTTTAACAAGCAGACTCCGTTTAGCTGTCATTATGCTGCGTGACGGCGACATAGAATTCTTGACTCAAGAGTAGGATTCATTTAACCATTCTTGGTATTTTTGGTCTATGTCTTCGGAAACACCGACATATTTGACTTGGACTTGGAAACAAAAACAATTTCAACGACTCAAACAAGAAGTGCAGTTAAAAGATGTCAACAAAAACCGCCAAATAAGAGTTGACAATGCCGACTGACAGTTTTTGATGGAATATATCGAAAAGCAAGTCAAAAATAAGTTGAATTTGCATAAAAACCTTCAATGACTTGTTGTTTTATACCATCTTTTATTTATATGTACGTATTTATTGCCATGGCCACTAGTGTATTAATAAAAATTGACACATCCATTAAGAGATAATTGTATAGTACATTGACTTACACAATACACAATCATTCATTTTTTGAATCGATAACAATTTGCGGCGGAGGCCAACGAAAATTGTTATCGACTTAATTGAATCTAATAGGCTTGATACCGGCGGAATTCAGAATTTGTAGCAACACATGTTGCTACAATTAACCCATGGCACGACAAATTAAATTCGATTTGAATTATAGCCGCCCCGCCGAGACGCCGCCGTATTCACCGACAGTTGCACTCCGGACCGCGATCGCAAGCAGACTGTGACCGAGTCTGACTGTTGCATTTTGCATTCGACTGAAAATGAAGTTCGAATTGTGGGTTTTCTCGTTTTTCTTCATATCGGGCAACGCGGGGGCTGCGAAAATTTTGGGCATGTTCCTCACATACAGTCCATCACATGTGATCGTTCATATGGGCGCTGTGCGTGCGTTGGTTGACCGAGGTCACAATGTGACAGTGATAACATCAACGCCACTGAACGATCCAAATCCTGGCTATCGACACATCTTTCTAAAGGAACTGGAATTTACACAGAAAGACATCGACACGATGGTTAACAGCCTGAAAGATTCGCCCATGCGTCTGTTGGTTGTCAACAGTTTTCGTTTCATTCGAAATCTTGCCGAAAGGTATGCGGACTTTGTGACTGATCCGGCGTTCGTGGGTTTCCTCGAGGAAGGCAATCAGTTTGATCTCATGCTGTTGGGTTATGCTTTCAATGAGTTCCAATTGGGAGTGGCGGCGCATTTCAAATGTCCCGTGGTACTGTCGTGGATGATCCAACCCACGGGACACATATCAGCTTTGATCGGAAACCCGACACTGCCGGCTTTTGTTCCACCAGCTCCGTTCATGGACCCAAGTCCGATGAACTTTCCCAGGCGGGTATTAAGTTTTATCATCACCATTATGGAACGATCACTCTCAGGCGGCATTGAGTTCTACCTGGAGAGCCTGTACACGTGAGTTTTGTGTGAATTACTTAAAAGCAGAGTGTAGCGCTATTGTTACAGCAAAAACTATCCATCAGACAAGTTCCCCTCGCTGGCGGAGATGAAGCAAAACATCTCCCTCGTGCTTTCCAATCATCATTTCAGTGAAGGTCCGGTCAGGCCGCTGGTACCTGGCCTGGTCGAAGTCGGTGGCATTCACATAAAAGACAAACCAGATCCCTTACCCGAGGTGAGAGCTTCCAGAAGTAAAATTAAATTATCTCACAAACGCACCCCTTTTCCAGGACATTGGGGAGTTTTTAAAAAATTCCCCCCACGGAGCAATTCTATTTAGCCTCGGATCGTATGCCCGCGGAGACCATTTGGGCCCGAATGCAATGGCCGTCATTTACAAGGTGTTCTCCTCGCTTCCGTATAACATCCTTTGGAAATGGGACAGCGATCAGCAACCCGTTAACTACCGCGCATCAAACATCCTCTTCAGACAATGGTTTCCGCAGAACGATTTATTGGCCCATGAGAATTTGAAACTCTTCGTCACCCACGGAGGCAAAGGAAGCATAACAGAGTCCGAGTACCATGGCGTTCCAATGGTGGCGATACCAATAATGGGTGATCAACCGAGCAACGCGAACGCAATGCAACTGAAAGGCCATGGGGTGCTGCTTGAGCATCAGACCATGACAGAGGAGTCATTTCGCAAAGCAATTCTGGACGTTATGGAAAATAAAATCTACAGGACTAAGGTTGAGCGATTCTCGAAACTCTATCGGGACAGACCGCTAACAGCGCGAGAGAATGCCGCGTTTTGGATTGAGTATGTTATTAGGCACAAAGGTGCGCCTCACATGCAGAGCCCTCTGAGGACGTTGAATATTCTTCAGGAGAACAGTATTGATGTGATTCTGTTCTTAGTGTCTTCAATATACGCTATTGTTAAGATGGTTAAGGTTTTAGTAGGTCTGTCCCGGCTGCTTGTCAAACAGATGTGCCGGATCGGCCAGCAAAAGGAGAAAGTGGGTTAGGTTAGCTTAGAATTGATTCGGTTTGTTATTTATTATGCGAGGGAGTTTTGAATTTAAAATAAATTACATCTTTCCGATACTTTAAAATTTATCTAAATTTTATTTTCACACAAACAGGGCAAGTACGGTTTTAGTAATTTTCGGGTTCACTGTAACATGACGTTAATTTTAATAATTATATAAATAATTTCTGTGCTAAAGTCTGTTTTACTCATTGTTCAGGAGAGCAGTTTAAAGTTTCTTTTTTTTTAAATTTTGGCCACTTTTTTAAAGATATAAAGCTGAACAAAATTTACGAAATAGATTTGAGTACGCTGAATCTAATGGCATCAAAATCTCAATTTCGTCTAAAGTCGACTTTAGCGGTTATGGTTTGTGGCCACAGATTTTTCAAATTCAACTTTTAAAAGAGCAATGCGCAATTTTACTTGGTTACTTTACTGCACTTTTTATGGATCTTGACATTGCGATTACAGCAAGGTCCAAAAATTGCATTTGCGGATTATGTGTGGCTCTACGTACCTACCTCTGGCTGTGATCTAAATATCTGTGCTGATTTTACGCAAAATTCAAGGTCATTTTGAAAAAGAGCGACCGCTTTGAGACCCTAAAAATCTTTCGAGCATTATAAGATTCAACTGGTGTATAAACTCGGAAAAAATCTGTTAAATTTACGCACAAGCTTGTGTTAAATGGTATTAGAGAGTCTTTGCATTTTGAACAGCACCCTCTGTGCAAGACAAGGCCTACAAGGGCATATAAATGAACAGCTGTCGATACTGCACTCCAGGAACACGTAATGCGTGACTTAATGATTTTGCCGAAAGTAAGTGCTTTGTGCGACTCAGCGCCGGTCTGGTCACAGACGGTTAAATTTAGATTAACCCATGTTTGGTTACCAAACTATAGCTTTGCGACAAATGGTTCCACTTTTCCGGTTTATTTTTCAATTCATTGACCGAATGTGTGGTTAAATTTTGTTGTTTTCCGGGTTCGTTTGTGTTTGGTAAGTAATTTGTTTAGGTATTTAATTAATGTACTTATTTCCAGGTGTACAGGCCCGGGCGGCGCTTTGTTAGGAGCGGTTAAATTTGTTAAATATATAAAATTTACAAAATGGATTCTTTTTTTAGTCCAACGAATTTATTTACAAAGTTTACCAGCAAATTCACTTTTTTAATTCTCAACCACGCTGTTGAAATTCAGAAGTTGGCCAACTTGCTGTTTCAAAAATATCCCTGGGATATTTGTGGCAGATGGCACAAAATATGTCAGTTTAAACATTGGATTTGTATTTCGTCCGTCAATTTCGTCAAAGACAAGGCATTCTTTTTATTCTTTGTCTATGATTTTCGTTTTAAGGAGTGGATATAAATTAAATTTGTTCGAGGGAATTTTGCTGCCTCGCAACAAAGTTTCTGGCATTTGTAGCGCAAGATTGTCAACAAACGATTCAAGGTTGCAATTGAATTGATCGACGTGCATTGCAGCGTATTACAATCAATAACTGGGTTATTGGTCGGGATTTATACTTGATTTATGTAATCTATTTGTCGTAATTCACGCGATCTATCAAAGGACAAAACCACAGAACTCAAAATAGGTATATAATAAATTCCAACTCTGGAGCACATTGTCGTCCGCTTTGAGAGACGGAAACGATTGATAAAGTCATGGTCGTCCCATTTTTCAAGTCCATCTCCGTGGTATTATCTTGTATTGCTGTCTCTCACAGACCAAGCTCTTATCCTCGCCATCCTCTTCAATGCTCGAATCAGACTGTGGCAACAATAATTTAAACGATAAATAATATATTTCAAATTTTAATTAATAATAACTAATTTCCTCACTTTATTTGAAGAGCTAACAGTCAAAAACCCAAAATTAAATCAATTTATATATAAAATCCCAAGTTTGCTCTCCTAACTTCTACTATTTTGGGGAGTTGAGTGAACCCAAAGTTGACCAACTTTCGGTTTTCTCAACTCCGGAATATCCTAAATTGAGCGGTGAATAAAAGCAAGATCTCAGGTTGAAAATAAAATCCCCAAGTTTTGTTCAACTTTGAGTGAATAAAACCGGCCTAAGCGATTTTGCCCTGATGAAAAGTGGGAAAACAAATTTTTTTTGTTGTAAATAAAAACAAAGAAAATTACATACCTACCTATAATATTTTTTTTTACACAAATTTTAGTTATGAAATAATTTATTTATTTATTTAAATATTTAAATAATTATTAAACAAACAAATTTAATGTAATTAATTGAAAAAAAAAAATGAATACAATATACTTAATTTAATGTTATTAAGTTAAAAATTTTCAAAAGCTAAATAAAAAAAAATAAAATTTAATGGGAATTACCGCTATTTATTTGATATCCCGAGGTAAGTAATTTTTATGCGCTTATAGATTGAGAAATCGGAAGGTAACCAATTTAGGAACATTTTATTTGCGGCTGAATTTTGACTTTACTTGCTAGAAAGTTGTACGAACAACAGTTGTCAAAATTTTGAAGAGATATATTACCAAGTTTACTGACATACATATTATGTGTTGGTAGAACTGGTTGAAACCGTAGACAAAGGTTTTTTTTTTAATGAAAAAAATACTAGGGGCGTCATAAATTGGATCTGCGCCGGGCGACCCCAACCCGCGCTACGCCACTGTGTTGTGTATAGGAGATACATCAAAATTAATACCTACGGCCTATGAAGTCCTCAAAAAAACACTTGAACAAATGAAATTCCAGAAAATCATTGGTTAAATCTTATAAACCGCGTAAAATCGGCTGGTTATCGATTTCTCTGGTTATCTAACCAAACCACTGATTCTCTGGTTAGTATTTTGCTGAAAAAACATTACCAGCTGGAATAATCGACAATTAAAGGACTTTTAGCGATAAATTAAAAAAAAAAAAAAAACACAATTTAAGCAATAGTATCTGCAGCTCTAAAATCGTTTACAGCTTACCCTACTGTGAAACATATTTTTCTACAACTTTTTCACTGTACCACATGCCATTGTGTGAGCTTAATATTACATACATCAGTACGAACTAATAGATTGCCATGGGAAACCCACTTTGTGCAGCACTTTATCATGATCAACCTACAAAAGGTCGATTGTTATGCCCGAGAACCGTATCGGTTATTCTCAGCGCGCATACCTCATTTTTATCCTTGAAACTCACAGTTGCCCAAAACAAGAGAAAACAAAAAAGACCTCGCTCAATCCTCGCACATCCAAGTTTTCTACACCCCCTAACACATTTTGATGAATTAAATTCTCCGATCCGCAAACAAATGAAGCAGAACGTGCTGCGGCTATACAGCAACTTTTCTACTTCGTTTATATTACAAGTTTCGAACGCGATTCCGATTGGCGCTGGTAGGGTTACGGTTTTTTCTATACAATTACTCAAATCATTCATAAGACATGAGATTCCACTCACAGAATCCCTGTGCTTCCGGCAAAACCCACCCTTTGGGATTTTGATTTCTTCACGGCCAATTGAGTTAGAGTGGATAAAAAGTAGATTAAAAAAAAAATTAACAAACAACCCAATCAAGTGACCAGACCGCAGCAAAACGTGACCCCTCATGGGGTTTAATTTTCCCATCCACTCTAACATCACGTTCGTAGTCAAACTTTGAACAAAATTGCATTACATGTTGTGAAGTCAAAGAGGAGGTGACTGATGACGCTACATCCAGCTTTGATTGACGGTCAACTCGTTTATAGTCTTTGATATTGGGAATACATTTTCCATTCCCAGATGCTGACGCCACTATCCAGGGTAGGGATACCTACCATTCTAACTACTGTTGATATGGATCCTGTTTACATTTAAGGATAAGCCAGCATAATTAAGTGTAAAGTTTCTTTTTGGATTTAATTAAAGTGAGGGATACTCTGTGCCTGTATGCGGATGTATCTTTAAATGGAATTGTTTAACTAAGTTGGCATTCGTTGTGTTATGTACAACAGTAGTCGCCTGTTTTTTTTTTGTACCATAACATTCAACGAGTTTTTGACTTTTCGTATGGTACGCTATTAATTATGCAGACTCGACTGAACATGTGGTTGGAGAAGTGTGAACTAGTTTATAAAATTTGGATCTCTTTAAAGGTGTGCGTACACTTTTAGGTGAGTCGATGATTAAGGCAAAAAGTGATAGAATGAGTTACAGGATCTAGTGGCTATAGAAATGTTTACCTAGTATTCAGCCGAAGGCATTGGAAATGAGATAGCGATGCATGAAAATGGGGGGGGGGGGGGGGAGATTTTGTAAAAAAACGAAACGAAAACCGTGAAAATGTGAAAGCATTTCAAAAAACGAAAGACATCACGCAAAAGCGAAAATTTTCTTCAAATAACTGCTTTCGTTTTCTTCTTCTTGTTCACAAGTGTTAAAGAAACGGTGTGACTAAAAAGTTAAAGTTTGAAAAGCTGTACATATCAAATATGTTGTTTTGACGACTAACAGCTGACCGCTTTCAACATAAATATTTCGGTTCTTGATATTTTGGTCGTAGCAAAAGGTAAACATTCGAATAATAAATAAATTACGATCAAAAATTACGGACATACAAACTGTTTATTTAATTAACAACACAAACGCACCAAAATATTATGAACGAGTGGATGGAGAAGTATCCCTTCCTAGCAAAAAATACGCAAGACAATGCTCAGGGAAGAGGTAAAACGGCAGAAAAATGGGAACAGTTGTATAAAACATTAAATTAAAATGGCCCATAAAAGAAATGTCTGGATGGAAAAATGTCTTATAAATGTATTGTTTGTTATACGCACGTATATATTGTATTTAATATCTCACTTTTTTTGACACGTGCAGATTACAAACACCGGGCGAAAAAACAAAACTGTCAATTTCAATGCACATCAATTTAATTAGCAAATATTTCCTCGGCCAGTGTAAGAGGATCCGAACAATCTCGAAGATTAAACAACCAAAACTAATAAGAAACGTCAAACAAACAGCATTCGCTGTATTCCTTTCGTATGAAACGAAAATGACTTTCGTTTTTGTAGTTACATGATGTAAAGAAAACGAAAACGTCGATGAAATAGCTTTCGCATTTTTGTTTTCGCGCAAATAAAATTTCCTTTCGTTTTCGAAGTTACCTTAAGCAAAACTTTCGTTTGAACGAAAACCCATGAACGTTTTCATCTTACAGAATCCCACCCCAGTTGTTTGACATTTTCATTTTATATAGGGTGACCATACTTTTTTTTTTTGTTTTGTTAAAATTATATACACATTTTAAATTTCTATTACTATTTATTAAGAAATAAATGTTAGAAACTACAAAAATATTAAGCAGACTGCTACCTCAAATGGGACCAGGTGTAGGAATATTAAAATGTGTTCGCAGTAATATTTTGATACGCTAAAGTTAGAAATTTAAACATGAGCTTATCTAAAATAGGTTTTCAATTTAGTTTTTTATTAAATTGCGAAACCATATTATTCAAGTAAAGAATGTAAAAAAGAATGTATATGTTATATAAAACTTTCGCTTTATTTATTCAACTCAATTCTGTTCACACTACCTTTCAAATATGGCTGTTCAAATCAAAACAACATTTTTCTTGATTGTATACAATCGGTGAGCAATAACAAAATACATGGCAATTGTTTTGTTTATGGATTACGAAGAGAAAATTCTATACAGCAGGAGAATAATGGATGCCTCAAATGCATTTCCGAAAAAACAGTCCGTTAGGAATATGTGGAATAACAATTATCACTGTTTAGCGTTGAGAATATAATAATATAATAATTGGCGCAACAGGTCCGTATGGACCCAAGCCTAGCTTCTCACAACCATTCGTCTTGTGTGAGTTTTTTTTTTTTTTTTATTTTTTGGGACGAATGGAAGGGATCTACAATTTTATGCCGAGTCCAAACGGCCAATTGAGAAGCTCTTTCATGACAGTTATACTCTCGGATGTTTGTCAGACGTTTGCGAGAGGTGGCGCAGTGAAAAAACCTTAAGTTGGAATTTGGGTTTTTCTCGGGATTCGAACCTGGGACCCCTCGCTTAGTAGTCCAACACACTAACCACTAAGCCACTGCGCCATAAGCGTTGAGAATATACAGACGAATAAAAAATGTCATTATTGTTGCTAACATTCGAATGAAAAATGAACTTTCGATTGATAGGATGAACTTCTATATGTTCGAATGTCAAAATACAGATTCTTCAAACTCGACACACTTTCGAAAGAAATCGAATCTCAAAATAAGAATGATTGTTTGTTATACGCACGTAAATATTGAAATTGATATATTACTTTTTAGACATGGACAGATTACAAACACCGGGCGAAAACCAAGCTGTCAATTTCAATGTACATCAATTAACCAAATCCTTCATCGGGCAGTGTAAGAGGATCCGAACAATCTCGAAGATTTCTTCGGATTGTTCTCAAATTTCCACAATTGTTCACAGCGCTATCATCACTACCGCTTGCTATTAATAAATAATTCGCCAGCATATTTTTTTGTGAAATAAATATTAGTCAACAAGCCAAAAATAATGAGAAACGTCAAAGAAATAGCATTCGCTGTATTCCTTTTTATTCCTTTCGTATGAAACGAAAATGTCTTTCGTTTTTGGAGTTACATGATGTAAAGAAAACGAAAACGTGCATGATATAGCATTCGTTTTGTTGCTTTCGCGCAAATGAAATTTCCTTTCGTTTTCGAAGCAAAACGTTCGTTTGAACGAAAACGATTGAACTTTTTCTTCTTACAGAATCCCACCCGTGAATAAAGTGGAGTACGTCTCCATTTGATAAGAACGACTTTCATAAAAAACAAAAAGTGTTGCGGAACAATCAGCGGAGGTTCGAGATAATCTCCTAGCCCGGCACAACTGCTACCGAGGAGGTACATACAGTTTAAATCAAGGAAGGATATCAACACCAAATCTAAAGACCAACAAGGCTACTGGGCTGAAGATGACTAAAGAGCTATCAGCATAAGTGAAATGGCTGTTGAATATGAAACGACGTATTTAAAGGATTTATCTAATTCAAAGGACATCACTACCACTCATCGGTACACACGTTACGCATACGTGATACAAGTAATTACAATTAATCGAACGCTAATGGAGATTATACAACCCATGTCGATCCAATTAGGAATACATACCAATTCCTGGAACCTTTCTAACCACTCTGATTAAATACATACCTTGTTTATAAGCTGCGCCACACCGATAACAGTTTTCTGTGCATTAACAATCGGCATACACAGGATAGCCTTAGTGCAATCGATTTCTCCTTCGCTGTGGATTTGATTGTGCTCGCGCACCCACTCTCGCACGTCCGATATGTTGACAATTTGACCGCTGGTCGCTACATACTGAGCGATCTGGGCCAACGTTGAGTTACTCAAATCGTTCACCGATGGCCTGGAAATATTGGCCGATTGGTTTTCGGCTCCCAATTCGAAGAGCACCGTAAAACGGGTGCGAGATTTTTGCTGAAAAAATAAAGAATATTTATAACAGGACATTAAATGCTTAATTTTAATTGAAAAGCAACTTAAAACGGAAGAGGTCGTTACGAGCAAGTGCAACAGTTTGTCGCACACAATGGAAGAGAAAAAAATGTTCACACATGAAATGAGACAACAAGGCGACAAAGCGTTTGCCTTTTACGAGGTGTGAAGATTACAAAGAGGTGTGCAGACATGTTTTGTCCTTCGTTTAAATACTCTCGGTTATCCTTGACTCTTTTAAGGTGAACAACAAGTAAGAACAGTGTGAAGAGTCGGTGTGAAGAGTTTTTGTCCCGTTGAATGAATGTGCAATTTAACGTTATCCAACTCGAAGGACCACATTTTACGCTGCTTGAGCAGAGGATCCTAACGATGCGCGATTAATTATCCCATCAGAAAGAGAGGGTCTTTCATTAAGGACTTGACAACTTCTCCTTAAATAAATTGCAAACCACTTGAGATGTGTCTTAGCAACAAATTGTATAGACTCGAATTACTATCAAAATATTTATGAATGGAATTCGACTTCGTACACCATGGAAACGATACGTTGAACCCAATTTTCGATGACTCGGCCGCACATTTCGACCGATACGGCAGCTATTTCTCGTTCGATATTGGCTCTGGTCTCCTCTAACGGCCTGTTGGCATAGACCAATGATTTAATGTAGCCCCATAAAAAAATCACACGATCTCGGCGGCCAATAGACGGGCCCGTTTCTCAAGATAACGCGCTCACCGAACTGTGTGGCTTGTGGCACCATCTTGTTGAAACCACATATCACTGATTTTACTGAATATTTAGATATTGACAGTTTGGTAATCGGTTAACGGGTGCGTTCACACTGAAAGTTTGAAGTTGTCAAATCGCTAATGAAAGACCCTTCATTTTATGTAGCGCTGCACATCAATCAGATAACAGATGACGCACGGGTTCCAATTAAAACTGACAGTCAATGAAATTGAGTTGCGATCTAAAGAAGTCTCTCGGAGGTCTTAAATCGTACAAATAGGAAGTAGTGCTGCACCGTAGACCTCATTATATCTTAATTAAAACGTATTGCTCAGGTTATAGCTCTAAAAAGCCGTCTGCGGCCTAGAGCTTAATTGACCAACTAGGAGAATCAGCGAACCACCAGGTTAACAGCCACTCGGTTACACAGTTTCAGTATTTTAGAGTTTAGGCCCACACGCTAAAGTAGAGCTACAAGAGTAGTGACCAAATTGTTGCTGCCTTGTTGCAAGCATATTTTTCGAAATTCCTCATTTTCGACCTGGTTTTTTGAAACTCTTTGCGCCGTACTAATAACAAATTTTAGTATCGACTTTAAATTGCCGGAAGCTCACAATTGCGAAATTTGTATGGAAATTATAGCCAGCGGGCTTTCCTAATAATCATTTTTAACCTCTAAACTAAATATTTCGTAGGCCACAATATACGATTTTGTATGGAAAATTTCGCCATTGTGAGTTCGAAAAATTCATCCTGGAACTCAAAATGATTTGTAGTATCGTGGAATGTGAACTACTAAAATTTAGATTCGAAACTAAAAACGTTTATTGGCAAGGCCCTTTGTTAATATGTTTAAGGAATTTTCAAACGCTCCAAGTGTTCCGTGAATTTCAATTCGAGACAAAGTTATGTGTGTCCAATTTGATTCTATACGACAAACCTACCCGATTAAAGACGAAGATCGGAAATATATTATTAAATACTTTAATTTACAATTCAAATTGTTGTTGTCATAACTGCTAACGTCACCTTGTTGGTATGTACTCACTTGTTCTTCCAGAATTTCTTCAACCTTGACATTATTGCTAAACCTCCTGGCTGTGGACAAAATTTGGTTCGGCTTTTCCAGTATCTTTTCTAAATGGCTCTGAAAAACAAATGCGGAAAACAAACAGGATTATACTTAAAATATTTCTCATCGTGCAGTATAAAAATTAAAAGGGGCAAGTCTTGAATTTTTAGTTTTTGCGCCGCGGCTGTCAAATTCATTGAAATTGAAATTGAACAGCTCTCTACTACGCTTTCAACAAAGGAAGGAACCTTCGAATTTTACTTCAAATTGAGTGCAATCCTTGTTGGTAACAGTCGAAGTAAAAAGAAAAATTTGGGTGTGTTTACGTGCTGCCTCGCTTAAAAATTAAGTTCAACAAAAGTGACTTTTATTCCCTGAACAAACGATCCCAAAACAGAGCCATACAAAATCTGTCAATTCATGCAGTTGGATATCCTTTCGACTGCAGGGCACAATGCCAAACAATATAATCAAATAAAAAAGGGAACACACACAAATTAAGGAGACCTCTGCAAATGTCCAATCACCCGAATTGGGTTTTTGGAAAGTTGGTAGATATCAAAAACTTTCAAAAAAACAAAAAAAAAAACTTCCCACTACCACAGGAGAGTAATTTAAAAGTTACTCTCGTACATTTGTCTAGTTGCATTCCCATCAGTCGTTTGTGGCTTTAACACAAAAATTAGTTTCGCCAGACCGGAAAAGTTTCATAACTAATGCTTACCAATATCGCACTACATTGGCATGTCGGTGCACCAACTGAAATACCGTGATATTCTCGAAATGAGAAAGTTCTTAATCAATTTCACAGAAGCTATATTGCCGGTAACCATTTTGTTTCCATTCCCTGCTATTCTCCTTCGAGATTTAAGTTATAATTCGTTGCTGAACTCCAGAAGGATGTGGGGTTTAAATAGAACGGAAGAGCTCCATCGCATAGAAGGTGTTTGGTTGAGTTCAAGTCCACCACTGTGTAATTGGGTTGCTTTGCAACTGAAAATGGAATTAGTTTGGCTGATGGGGACAGACAGTGTTTTCACGGAAAATTGCACCGGGTTGTGGTTCTCTCATAGAATTTAGCAAATTCGGAAGTGGGCGAACTTTCGATTCCCTGAACAAACGATTTGGGTGTTATTAAAATACTTTAGTTTTAGATCTTGCGAGGAAAATCCAATTTAAAAGGTTTTACTTTTGATTCGAATATATGTGGGATCTCTCAGGTCTCGAGTATTTGTTGACAGGTACGTACATATGCGGGCTACGGGGGTATGCAAAACGTCACTATTGATAGCAACAACATTTCGAGGAAGTTAAGGAGTTCATCTACCATGGAGTAAATATTAAGTCCACGACACCCTAGCGGAGACCCTAGTTACACTAGGAAATCGTTTCTACTGTAGATTGGCACTAAAAGGGTTGAAAACTCCTAACTCGGACGACGTTACGTTCTTTTTTGAAAGAAAAGTTCTTCCACGAATTTTTGGTCCTGTTTGCGAGGACTGCGAATAGAGGAAAAGATACACCTGCGAACTCTATGAGCTATACCAAGGTGTGGGTGTTGTCCATAAAGTCAAAATACATCGACCACGTCGAATTCAAAATAATGCAAGTTTAGCTAGACTAAGAACATCTTGTAATCCCAGACTCCAGGTTTGAGAAGACAAAAAAGACGGAACCTCCGTTTCAAAGACCAAGCCATCGCGAGAGCATTTGCACTGGATGAACTATGGAATGGTTGTGAAAAGCTAGGCCTAGGGTTCCTACAGACCTGTTGCGCCATCTATTTATTTTTTTTATTTTTAAGCTATGGAAGCAGTATGGCCGGGATCGCAGAGTGTGGAAGTCTCCAGTGTCTCAGGCAGAATCTCTTCATGGGTCGGTAAACCCTTTAAATAAGTAAGTAAGTTGGCAGGTAATAAAAAGTGGCTCAGACGAACAAACTTTCCCAATTAAATTTAATTCAATCGAAGACAACTGTCTTTTAATACTTTCGTTGACGTGTGGCGGCCATTTTCTTTCTCGTGTATTTTTAAAGCCTCGCATCTTTGTAGAATCGATCTTTGTTCTTCGGCGGCAGACAGATCGTTCGGAAGTTTCTATTGGTATATAACGTAGTATCAACTGAAAAACAATAAAGTGGATCTTAAGAATTACAACCGAAAAGTGCAGTGAAACATAAAATGTATTGGTTTTTACTGACAGCTAATTAAAATATGAAAATGTTCTGGGTTGCAAAAGGATTCAATTGTAAATTTTGTTCCAGAATCCGGCTGGGCGGCAACAATTCCCTGCCAGGCATTGATCTGAATGATAACAAGCTTGCTTAGTATGCAGTGTTAACGGATACAGTCGACTCCGCTTATCAAAACTTCGCTTTACTGAAAAAATCGGTTAATTGAATAACCGAATTTAGCACGCAGCATTTTTTTCAAAAAATCATACGAATAGCTCCGCTTAATTGAAAAACCCGGTTAACTGAACAAACTAATATGTCAGAAATTAATAAATTATACTAATTCAGCTCCGCATTCCTAAAACAAAGTTATTGAACGCGCCCATTAGTAAATTTTTTTATTTCGTCAACTGAACTTGTTCATTGAACTTATGACACTAACTTCATTGTGTGCCAATTTTGACAGCACGATTTCAGTTGTGTTTTTAATTCTCCTTCCTTCGGCTTTACTACATACCCTTATTCTTCGTTGAATTGCTAACAAAACTTCGACCTTCGGTAAAGTACAACAATTTTTCAGTTATCCGAAGTCCGTATAAGTGAAAATACCGCATAAGTGAAATAAAATTTGTGGCAAATTGCCGTTTCAGATAAGCGGAGTAGACTGTACCATCTTTCACATTCAAAATTTACTTTGGTTTGTTTTTCAATAATCTGGTCTGTCGAAATTGCTATAATTCCAATCAAAACGCTTGCTTACAAACGTTAATGTTTTATCTTCCAATAATAATTCACAAGCGCATTTGTGCTAGAATGTATTATTAACGGGGATATTTATAAATGGCCGTTTGTCTGTTAATGTGGTGTTTTTCGAAATGTTCAAAATTCCAACCAAAGTGTCTGTTAAAAAAAAAAAATAATTATTGTCACAGAAACAATTTTCAAAGCATTTTTTTGTCGACTTTGCTTGGTACAAATGCACATCTCCACCGAATATGTATCAAAAAATACAAGTGCACCCCTGATCTATATCGGTGTTGTTATTTAAAGTGGCTATAACATTCCAACCAAAATGTTTGTTTACAAACAATTTTGCTGATTCTCCCAACACGAATTCAATTGAACATTTCGCATTTTTGTTTTCGGTGTATGGACTACTTAGAAATTGTGTAATTGGAGTTTCCTTCAACATAGGTCTTTCGAATCTCAAAATCTATAGGTAAGCCATGATGTTTTTTACAGTGACGTGCCGTGGTGCTTTCAGTAGGGTGTTCACTATATCTTCTACCGTAGAGAGTGTATTTTTTGTTCTATTCCAGGACACTGCAGAGCATGATCGACAACGATCTCCCATTACTTAGTTTTCTTATAGGTATATTTATTTTTTGTTTTTTATTTTTTTATGTTTTGTTTCTTACATCTAAAGTGATCCGATAATTTTAAAAGAGGCAGGCAAGGCCAACAGAAAACTTTCCTTATAGAAGGGCAGCCACACCAGCCAAAGCATAGATTCATCATCTTTTTTTTATGAAATTGCCTAATAAAAGATTAAATTAAAAATGGAAAGGGTGGGCTTGACCTACCATAACAAATCAATTCCAATTTATTAGCTGAACACAGCTACGAAAATGTTTTTTAATTAAAGAAGGTGATATTATAAATATTCGAATTCATATTTTTTCACTGTGCAACCGACCTCTTTAGTCTATTCCATATTTATACACTCAGAGGACCAGAATGGGAATGAAAAATTATATGAAATTCCAGCTTGTTCTGCAAATAATAGCGCACCATAGGACATAGGAGAACGAAGTACTAGGGTGGAAATGGGACGCTGGTTTTGGCTGTTGTAAGTTGTTCTTGTTCCTGCAGTAGGCACACCGCACAAGCACGACAACTACGTTTGCCAGGGTGGAACGAAAACGAAAATGAAACTACAAGTGCGAACTGCAACGAGGTGCGCTTGATGAAGGAGATCAGCAAACCAGGTAGATTTATGTGGGAAAAGGGTTTCTTATTTCTTTTTATCACTAAGTGCTCTAAAGCCAGATGAACACCCCGATGGGTAAGTTTCATTACTAACAAGTTACTTTGACTGTGAATTGGAATTATATATACAGTGAGGTTTGGATTTTGGTTGGATTAATACTGATTAATTAATACTAGTGACGCTTGTGGTCGAAAATCGACCATAACTCTTAAAAGAATGTATAGTCCGTTTAGACTTAATTGTAAATTTCACGCGGAGGTCCCTTTATATTAGATATTTTACTGTCCTTGCGACACACAAAAGAGTCTTGCATGTTGCAGCAACACATCAAGCAAAAAAAAAAAAGGAACACAACAGCGTTGCCGCTAAATTTATTTTTTAAATGGTAATGAAAACAGAGCCGAGCTGAAAAAGGGACCCCCGCATAAAATACTTATATAGCAACACACAACAACAGCTGTTTATGACAAACAAATTTAAATGGCAAAAAGATAAAGTGGAGAAAAGCTTTAACAATACAATTTGATCAAAAATGCACTAAGAGAAAATATTCAACTCATTTTGGACAACACTTATAACACTTTATTGATAAATAAGTGTTTGTTTAATTCCCTTTCATTTATAAAAAGGACTAAAAAAGTGTACGGAATATCTGGATGTTCAAATAATTTATATCGAAAAAGACCTCGCAGATAATCACCCCTATCGAGGTATACGTTGTTCGGAACGAAATTTTCGGCGATTTTTACGAAATCGGTTAAATTCCATTCGAGATATCCGTTCCATCTTCCAAAAAAACTTTCGTAAAAATTCTCTTATGACGCATATAGCGAACCTTGTCGCATTGCGTGGAAGGAACCCTTTTGGCAGCTACACGGCCCATTTTTTTCGAAGCTCTCCGACCAATAATACTAACTTTATAAGCATGTAAAATGCAATACTAAAAAAAATTTACCACAATTATTTTCGTTATTTATATTTTTTTTTGTTAACGAAAAGAGCGACATCTAGACATCGAAAAAAATACGTAAATGAGCTGCTTCATTGGAAAAAGGTTCTAATCTAAGATGATTTATATTTGAATACGTTACTATGGTAATATGTCGGCGACAAATTGAATGTCGCCAAAATCTATTCAATTACCTGTTTTCTATGGGGAATTCATAACTTAATTTTGCCCGCCTTAATGGCGACACATACCCACGACTTTTGGTTTGTGCACATCTATGGCGCAGCACCTTTCGAATGATTTAAGTTTTATTCTCCTCATTTCATAATAAACACTTACGGATATATTATTCACTCGCTTTAATCTGGGTTAAAGGTTACACCCGGGTTTAGGTGAGTTTAACCCAAAAACTAAACCCAAGTCCATAATATTCACATAGGAATAGAAAAAAAAATGTTAAGAAACTAAAAAAGGACTTCATTCGTGAAATGGACGAAATTAATGTTGATGTCTTCGTCTTCAGAAGATGAATTTGTCGAAGAGCTGATGAAACAGTAGGTGATGGTAAATTAACGTCGTCCTTGCCGTCGAATATGTCGATTGCACAAGCGGGCTTGCCTCGACAATTACGATGTGGTATATTCTCGAAAATATTTCGTGCTGAAGAAGAGTCATTTTGGAGGCTACATTCGATGATTCGATGGAAATTTCGGCATAATTAATACACCTTAAAATATAACTGGACCCAAAACAAATTAAATCAATTTCCAAGTGACAGACCAAAAAAAAATGTCATTATTTATGAAATTTGACATTGCGTGGGTTTAAAACGGATTAAAAACGGTTTAAATTGTTTTAAATCCGCATTTAAATCCATTTTTAATCCAGCGGGCTTAATGCGTGTTTTTCAGTGAATAATATGGACACAGGTTTAAATTATCGGGTTTAAAAATTGCGGATTAATGATAATGGCCGTTAAACTTGTACCGAAACTTTTGATGTTCACGTATTAATATAATGATATAAATTATTGCGAAGAAACAGAAATGTGTTTCATAATGAAGTTAAGTTCAGTTCATTATAATAATAGATTTGGAAAGGGTGTGCAGAGAACACCTGCGCACCTTTGAACAAACGTCACTGGTTTTTTAATAACTCGATCAACTGCATGTATACGTTTTTCTCATTGGAAACTGTTTCCATAATTTAGCGATATGGATGGCTCAGTGTTTGTTGTGCTGGACTGCTGAGCGAGAGATCTCAGGTTTGATTCCCATATCAAGGTTTTTTCTACTGCCAAGTCTGACAAACACTCGGAGAGTTATACTCTCCAGAAAAATGTTCCCAATTTAGATATGATACGGTATAAAATTGAAGGGCCCTTTCATGTAAAACATTTAAGACAGTTAAATTGCTTCTTGAAATTTCTAAAAATTGATTCTCTAATCGTAAACTCAATCGGAGTTTATAGATATACATTAAAATGCTTTTCCAAAAGTCGATTCATAACTCTTGCAGTCGCCCATTGAGTAGATTACCTTGGAATAAGCTTTCGCGGCCTTGGAATGACGCGCTTCCAAAATACACAACCACAGATGCCTTACACTCACTATACGCCAACGATTTTTTCCGACAATGGACTGCCACCCACAATTTCGAACGCATGTTTCATTCAAGTGCGAAACGAGTTTATGAAATAAATGAAAGGAAAAAACACTTCCTTGCGACTCAGAGCTGAGTACACTCCCCCATCAAAGGAATTTCCTCCGTGAGAATGCGATTACGTAATATCGTAACTTTTTCGCAGCGCACCTCGTCCTCCATCTCTTCCTGTGTAAGTTTTTTTACGTTTTATCTATACTTGGTCGCCTATGCGTTTTATAGCGTGCGTGCCTCCTTCGCTAAATGCTTTTGTACTTGGAACGCATATTGTTTGGAAAGATTTCGAGAATTTGATTTACAGCGGATTGTTACGTAATTGGTATTTTTATAAAGGACAGCGCAATGGCAATTGGTTGCTGGGATTGATGAGAATACACACGAACTGGAGGTTAGTATTGATTGTTTGTTATTGTAGAAACTCTTGTGCGGGGATGCATTCATTTGCATATAAATAGCACGACAGTGCTGTTCCTGGTTATGAATAAAGTTTTTAATTTGTTGGGGCCTGGCTCATCTGGGAGGTTATTTTGACTGTTTCGCTGAGGGAGTGGTGGTTTTTATTGGGCCTTAGCTGCAAGGAGTGCGTGCAGTGCATCGCTTTAGTATCAGACAAAATTGGAGTTCAGTTAGGCAAATCCTTTTACCAGAAAATACAAACAGAGATACCATCTCTGGCTATGAAACATGTATGGAATATACACTTAAAAAAGATTAGACCAGGTTTCCACAAGAACGCCTTTCAACAGCAGGCTGAAGTACCAAAGTTGCTGCTGGATTGTCGGCATGATTTCACCCAGAGCAATAGTCTCTCATATTGTATACATAGCATGAGGCAACCACCTTCTATCGTTTAAGTTTTGATACTCCTTATAAATCTCAGTAAGCAACGAGTAAGCTGTAGAAAAGCAAACACATTCCCTCTGCACAAAAGGGGTGGTTAAGGAAGCCCTTTTCGAACTATTCCATTCTTAGACACTTCAGATGAGTTGTTTGTATTGCCTTGTTGTGAAACAAGAAAATCGTCCTTTGTGAATTTAAAGCGGAGTTTTGAGCAGACTACTCGATAGACGACGAAGTATTTGCGTACATCAACATTGCTTAGACAAACAAAGTTGTATGTCCTATTTTTTGGCAGGATCGGAATATCACGCAAAATAATCAAACTATTAAAGGATTAGTTCGAGGTCCTACTGATGGTTTTTATGGTTGATTGGAATATTATAGAATCAAAGTGAAGTGAAAGAAGTGACCTGTAACTTCTGCAGATGGAGTCGATCAATTTTTTTAAAGTTTCGAAATGTTCTACACAGACCTTGAGGGAACTTGTCAAGCGAAATTTTTGTTCATTAGAGGCCATTCCGTTTTTCCCGATACCGGTGCATACAGACAACATAGATCCCAGTATTGAATTTTGCACCTAAAACAGTCAATTGACAAGATATAGCATTTCCTTTGTTTCTGTGGCCCTCCAATTTTGTCAATATTTTACAGAACTCTTGCTACAAATGGCATACATCATCTGCTATGTAGAATGCTACTTCCAAAGCTGCCATGAGTTCCGACCTAGTATTCTGATTGCCTAGGAAGGTTATGCACCACAGCAATAATCGGGGGCGTATACGTAATATTTTATGAAAAATGTGCCAAATGTCCATACTAGCACTCCAATGATGGAGGCTTCAAGAAGATGGTCTGACACCGAAAAATCATGCATCGATCTAAAAACAGTTTGGTTTGAAAGAAGGTCGTGGAAGGCACCTCACCTCATCGCACTTCTGTTTGGTCTCAGTTTCTAAAATGGGTTCGCCTTCATGTTCAGATCCAGAGGTAAAGCGTAGGTCCCTGTTTTGCGTGCTATATAATCTTGACAACTTCTCAGTATTCTCCTATTCCTGGCTGTTCAATCGGACACCGATTTTTTCTTTCAAAACGTCTGTAACCGAATTCTCAAAATTCATACATAAAACCCTTGAAACATTAAGTGAGCACTCAATAAACATTCCATTAAAAATAATTCCTAATACCTTGTTGAATGGATAATTTAAATTTCGCGGAAATCTTTCTTTGAATTGATTTCTTCAATGCCAGTCAAAGAATTGTGGCCCAGAAAAGACGCTATTCAAAACCGAATTACGTAGGCAAAGACTGCTAAATGTGCGCACGTTTTGTGAGAATTTTCACAGACTTTCATGTTCATTCGAAAAAAGGACGAATTATAACGGGTAATTGGATTAATTCCCTTTCGTGCGACTGCACTGATGTTCTCCGTCGCCCATTTGAAAAAGGGCTTGCAAGGATTATCATGGTAATCATCTCAAAGTTTACATTTTTAATCTTCCCAATGTCACAAATAGTGACGAACGCATTCAGCTTTCATTACCGACTTACATATGCCGCACAAATATTTGCTTGGTTTCAAGAAATCTTGAAACTACATCACAAGGGAGACGACAAACACTCAGTCGATGTGCAACTTTGAAATTCAAATGCGCCGTCTGCCTTAAGCATTTGAGGCGAATTTATGCAAATTTATTCAGTGTCAAGTTCTTACTTTAAAATAATTTAACACATCACTTACGGGCCAAAGGAGTCGGAAATTGTCTATGCAAATGAGTGGTTTGCAAGTCAACAATGTTGAACAGACTATGGTAGAAATATCCCACATTGGAGGAGATCCTCTGCAAACATTATATTCAGGTTGACTGACAACACGAAATGCGTGCTCAATTGTCTGTAACATTTAACAAAATTCACTGTTTAATCCAATTTGGCATTTTTAATTGACGCTAAATTATCGCGAGTCGTGTACCGATTAAATAATCTTTCTCCACGCACAATTCATTGACCCATCGCGTTTCATTCTCTTTCGAATTTCAGGTAATAAAAAATAAAATAGTAAAAAAAAGATTCAATTAATTTGCCGTGCATGACACGTTGCAGGTTGTACAGAACTTTGTACATGAGTCCTCCTCGTTTCGACCCCCCATACGATAGTATGTAGGTACGTAGGCATACTCGCGCATTGGCGGAAATAATTGATCAATTAGGGGTTTACATTATATTATGACGCGATCAAAGGACCCTAATGATGATGCTATTATGCAAAAAGTGTAATTATTTCACTGTTGCGTTTTAGTGTGTGTGTGTTGAGCACACCTTTTTGTCGAAAGAAGTGATTGAAAATGTAAAATTAAGTATTTTAGGCGGAACTGCCTAATAATCAGATAATTTGCGTTAATAATCAGAAGCAAATATTTAATTGACAATATTTAAAAATAATTTTTAAAAATAAACTTAAAAAACTTTGAACAAATATTTAATGGATAATATTTAAAAAATATATTTTTAATTCAATTAAAAAATAGGTCCCGGATATAGGATTAGAGGAAATTGTGCCAGAACTTTTTTTTTTTTTGGAAAATTCGACAATGAGTAACATTTTTTAGCTAAATTTATTTTTAATTTTATTTTTAAATATTATTCATTAAATATTTACTTTTAGTTTTTTGCTTAATTGGCGAGAGTAAACTTTCTGATTATTAACGCATGTCAGCTGCTCCAGGCGATTTAAGGCGTATTACGATGATTTTGGGATGCTGCTATAGCTCTTAAACGAGCTAACTTATTTATTTCTAAATAAGTTGTTCTTCTATGACACAATATATCTATCAAGTGAAAGTTAAGTCTAAAACAAAGTAGTTGGCGCAATTGGTTCGTATGGGAGTTTTTATTTTTTCTTATGCCGACTGCAAACGACTGAAGCTTCGTCAGGACAACAGTTATACTCTTGAATGTTTGTCAGAAGTTCGCAAGAGGTGGCAACAAATTCAAATGGCGTGCAAGGGTGTGGTAGACGTATCAATTGCGGGTTTTCGAGTGATCTTAATAGCGGCTACTCTGTTTAACAAACCCTTCAAAGTCAAAAGGTGCTTCGTCGCCAATAATTCTGAACTGTCAAACTCAAGCACTTTAATTTCGCTGCTGTTTCATGGCCATTTTTCTGCAGCTGTTGTGTTAGTTTAATTCAACACGGGTAAAAATGCAAATCGTCTTTGATAACTTTCAACGAACAGAAACTCACCATGTGGTGATTTGGCATCAGTGACTGAGTAACAGATACCAGATGAGACATTCATCAAGTCTTGCAAGTGGTTTTTCAATAAAGACGGGGGCCAATGTAATAACAAATAATCGAATAGCTCGTATGTATGAATAGCTGAATATGTATTGACGCTTTTCTTAATACCGAAACTGGGCAACGTGTTTTGACATCAGCGACTAAATAGCAAACACCAGATGAGACAGACGCCACCAAAAAACAAGATGGCCGCCACAGGCTGCCAACATCGCCTCGTCCCAATTTAAAAAAAAAGCGAGTGTGCTTTAGACCACACGACTGAAGTAACACTTCTTTAGCTCCACCTAGACATACATATTTAGTTAATACATATTAATATATCAATTTTCTTCAATAATTTACTGGCTATAAGAGAAACAGAGCCAGAAAATGGGCGCGCGCACTGTTCTCTCTTGCTCCTACAGTATGAAACAGACAATAAGCCACTGTTGCCACTCACAAAAAAAAACTCAAATTATTTTATTTGATTTTGCACAAAATTACCAGCTGCTAGAAGACATGGGAGATCATCTACCTATTTTCTTATAACAAACCCTTAACAAATAAGAGTTTAATGTTTGTATATAAATAATATGATTAATTATTATTATTCACCATCTGTCAAGAGAAGAAAATGAGTGCATTCTGTAATTTTCTAAACAGCGAATAAAACAGTTTTATATGGATGGTGATGAAGCATATGCAAATAATGCAATGCGTTCACTCAGAAGCAGAAAGGTAGCATTTAAATGAGATGATATCGAGTTCGCATTCTTGGTACATCTGCTCAAAAATTTACCATAGCCAGAAAAAAATTACCAAAACTCAATAAGCACAAAAAAAAAATACCAAATTTGGTAAAAAATTACCAAAGTGGCAACCTTGCAATAGGTGTGCCTTAGATATACGAAACGTAACTGGCTATGAGAGAAAGAAAAGAAACTGTGTGCTCGCACCTCTCTCTCTTGCTCCTACAGTGTTATACAGACGATATGCATGTACTGCAGTGATACTAGACTTTAGAGGCAGGTTATCCCACGGTTATACTCAAAATATCCCTTTTATGTTTACAAAATAAATAAATTTATTATTGAAATACTCGTGATTCATTGATAGACACATATGTCATTCAGGGAAATAAAAAAAAGAAAATGAAAGTATTTAGATATTTCGAATGACTTTTTTCTAAACATGAAAACATTTAATTTGATCGAAGGTTGAATAATTTTGTTATTCGTAATTAAATGAGCAATTAGGCAGAAAATTTGACCAAAAACTAAAATCCCTTTCTTTTTGTACTATGAGGTGTGAAAAATCCCTTTGTCCCTTTTAGCTTATTATTAGTGAGAAAATCCCGCAAAAAGGGATAAATCCCCCGATCTGGTATCACTGCTGCACTGTATAATGTGTCTTAGCTCTAAGAAACGTAATTGGCTGAGAGAAAGAGAAATATGTGCTCAAATCTAACTTATATCTCCCTCTCAACTTCCGCTCGCAATTTCCGTAACGCTTGCGTGACGCATTCACCAGCTTACACCCCAAGTCAAGCGTGCCTTAAGAAGTATTACTTCAAAAAAACTCTATAAAGAAGCAAGTTGCGTTCGTTCAGCTTTCTTTTGCCCAGTACGCCTCCAACCCAACTTTGACCAAGAGCAACGATCAATACGTTCTCGAAGACAGAAACAATCACGCATAACAGCCCCGAAGGTCTTTACAATCGACATATCTTCCGCAGTTATAGAATCTTATTTTGGTGTGCAAAAACTAAACGCCAATTTGAGATTTGATTAAAATTCTTAACAAGCATAAGTAATTTTCGAAATCAAGGCGTCGCAAATTTTTAACTACAGCGAAATCTACACAAATCATCAAGGGCAGATTCCGTATAACAATAATCGTCGGGACGATATCGTGTTTGAAACTTTGTTGGCCATAAGAAGTTATATTCTGTCCGAATTTGTTTCACTATCGTCAGCTTTTATTACATTTGTGGGAAATGAACTGGATTAAGGTCTCAAACTCGTAATTTTGGCGCTTAGTTGCTACTTTTGGAGGTCTATCGTTTCGACGATAATCGCCTGAAAAATTACGGAATGAGTGCCCAGTATAAGATTCAATTCTTTGTCTATTCAACAACTTACCGCCTCACAACAGTCCAAGTCAACTAGAAAGACCGAACACCGTTCGCACTTGAGCAGCTCTCTCGCTTCAGTCATTATTTTCGTAACCAGACACTCCAGGTTGTTTTGTTCTTCGAAAATGCTCCTTGCCAGGTTCAATAAAATCTGATTTCGTCGATACTCCTGCACGGACATCTCAAATAATTGCGCATTTTGAATACCAATGCCACAGAAAGTCAAATACCGTCGAAATATCTCAATGTCATGCTCGTCGAACTCCAACGAGCCTGCAAACGAAATAAATATGAGGTGTCAACAAAAAAAAAAAACTATACCCCACCCCAACTCACCATTTGTTTTATTGATGATTTGTGCTACACCAATTATATCACCCTCGTAATTGCAAATCGGCATCGACAGTATTGTGTTGGTTTTGTAGCCGGTCTTCAGGTCGATTTCGCAATTGAACCGTGAATCCTTGTAGGCTTCCTTGATGTTGATCATCTCCTTCGTTTGGGCGACCATGCCGGCGATGCCTACACCAAATGGAATTATAATTTCCTCGGATCTCGCTTTTGTGACTGCCTCCCGCAGAGCTGCACATCGGAATACAAAAACAAACGGAAAACGCATAAAAACACAATATACATATAGCTGTGAACGAAAATAATTTGAATTGGAAATTTTTGAGAATTTTCCACACAAAGTGCGCGCAGGGAAATTAATTTCAAGTTGGTTTTGTCGCGCTCTGGCTTTCAGGATTCTCACTCATCATTGTGGATTTTTTTTGTTCGTTCGCGGTGTTGCTCGTTGAAAAGATAACGCAAGTAAATGTTGTAGAAAATTGCTAAACTTATGGGGCGGAGAAATTAAATTCATTGTCGCACTGGAATTGGTAGGTACTCACTGTTCACATCGAGAAAGTGCTGCGTGGCAGTTATTAGTGTTAGTGTGGGGTGCGTTTGGTATTCAGTTGGTAATTTTATTCAAACTTAGATTGGGGTAAATGAATATAATACAATTGCAGGTTCAAAAATTATTAAATGCCACTCTTATCTGAAGCTGGTAATTCAGAACTTTCAAAGGAGTAACCAGTTAAGCCCTTTGGAGGTGAACTCTTTATAAACCGGAAGCAGCCTTTAAGCTTTACTATTAAGGCAGGTAGTGATATTGTCTACACAACGACAACTAGTAGAAGAGTTGCATGTGCCAATCGCTCTTTCTTTCGCCCGATAAGGCAATGAAATAGAAAGGCTTGGTCGATGCACTAAGGAATGTCTAGTCAACGAGGCTTCTTCATCGAATTGGACGGAAAGGTTTTTTAATGAAGTTCCGGTCGCTTTGGCGTTAAATAGCAACACAAAAAAATGGCATTAAAAGAGCGAAAACAAATCAGCACTGGTGCCACTCAGGGGTCAATCCTTGGACCTGATTTATGAAATATTTCCATAAGTAATGGCATTTAAAAAAAAAATACAGTAGCCTAAACTAATGCTACGATTACACGTGCCATTTTTCGTGGCAAATTCTGACATGCGACGTCACAAAAATTCGGCTAATCGGTGGTCACTCGTGTGCCTTTCGTGAGAGCGCGCTGCGACAGCCCGCGTGACTAGACGGTCGGCAGGCGATCGCAAGTAGTGATTAATTTAGGACAAATGTTTACGTGATCATCGTCGTCACATCGAAGTTTGACATGAAAAGTGGCATGTGTAATCGTATCTTAAGCTAGAGGCTCTGCAGCTGATATCGCGGCACGGGATATCAAAAATCCTAGACGGAAGCCAATTCACTAAACCTAAGAACAAAAAAAAAAAAACAAAAACAGTCAGAGCAAAGTCGCTCTATTGCTCAGTCGCTCACTCCGTGCCCGCTGCCTTAACCTTCTTATAAAAGTCAGCCACGAAAACTGTAGAGAGTAAGCTGTTACAACAAAGAGGAGCGCTGGACGAGGCGAGCTCCTATCGAACAGTGTCAAAATTAGTCATTCTCGTAGTCGCTACCCAAGTAACAGTTTTGACTTCGGTAAGGTGCTATCGAAGCTATTTCAACTCCCGTAATATTAATTGCAGCCTAATGGAAACACATACGGCGCATGTATGCAGGTATTTACTTGTTTAAGACTTCCTGAACAGCTTGGAGAGACCTTACTGAAAGCACAACTGCTTCGTCTGAAAGGCAATGAACATCCACGTTAGGCTAATGCTCCGCAACACATTATCTGCGAATGCCCTGCTGTGGTTTAAAAAGAGCCTTAATAGATCCCTGGGTTAAATAACTGAGGCCAACACAACAGATCTCTTCTGGTCGAAGTGTATTTATTTATTTATTTATTCATCTATGGAGTTACTTCTTACAGATTGCTTAGCTTAACCTATATAACATTTTGAATTACTAATAATTTAAATACATTTCATTCAAGACATATATCTAAATTAAATTTTAGTTCATTAAATTTAACAAAATGGTTCATATGAACCATAATTATATCTATGCAAGGGAATATAAAACAATTGTCTGCCACGAATATTTCTTTTTGGAACATAAATATTTAAAAGATTAAGTAAGTCGGGGCTTTTAATATGGTAAGACAGTATATCATAAACAAACATAACACAATTTACAAGCCGGCGATTTTGCAGAGAATTTAGGCCAATTAAAGCGCATCTTGCTGAGTATCGCGGTATCTTGCACAAATTCCAATTTAATTGTTTAATTAAAAATCTCTTAAAAGACTTTTGAACTTTTCCGATTCTATCTTTTGAAACTATATATATTGTGGATCCCATACGACTGACGCATATTCCAAATGGGGACGGACAAGTGAAGTATAAACAGCTTTAATTGCATAAGGATTGGAAAATTCTGAGCAATTTCTTTTAAGAAAACCTAACATTGAATTTGCGTTTGCAACAATAAAATCGATATGCAAGGAGAAATTCAATTTTGCATCGAATACTATTCCAAGATTTTTCACTTCCGAAAATCTATTTAAAGAAGTATCAGAAATAATATATTCATGTATAACCACATTTCTTTACGTTAAGTAAAAGAAAATTATATTTACAGAAATCTACCATTGAATTAATATCATTCAAGCTTTTCACTGTGGAAAATATTTTAAAATCATCTGCAAATAATAAACCAGTTGTATTTTTCAGTATTAATGGTAGTTCATCTAAAAACAGTAATGGGCCAAGATTGCTTCCTTGTGGAACACCATATGGAACACTTATTACTTTTGATGACTTGCAGTTAAAAATGTTTACAACTTGTTTTCTATTTATTAAATAACTGGCCATCCATTTTAGAAGAGCGGAGTGAAATCCAATTTTCTTTAGTTTCTTAACAAGTAACGATATACAAATACTATCAAAAAGAAAAAATTACTTCGAAATGGATAAAATTAGGTTAGAAGCTCTATCGAAGCTGTAGCCTACAGAAATTACAAATATGAACCCCTTACCGAAGTCAAATTGTTACTTGGGTGCCGCAATCCATTTAGAATGCTAATCTACACAAAATGCCAACAACAACCAGCCCAACATGTTAGTACGATGACTCAACCCAAGTCAGCGTCGAATAAACATTTTTCGAATACACCAGGTGGCTTTTAGAGGAAAGAATGCTTGAAATATAGGTAAGCGCAGTTACACTGGTCAATATCGGTTTGGTTATACATACGAGCAAGGAAATCACGGACCACGAGTATTACCCTACAGCGAAAATGTCATGGAAGAAATTTGTATTGTATTTATTATAATAATCAAACGACATTAAACCCATCAAGCCGATACCAAGTTTTAAGGAAAAAAAAAATTCTCCAACCTGAAGTAATGAAAGAAGCATTTCTCCTATTGATTTGCCTGCAGATGGCGAGGACACTTAGGGAACGGGTGATTAAACACCAAAGTTCCGGTCACAGAGTAAAGGAAGATCTCGCTTAAAGTGGCGCACAAAAGTATATGAAAGACGACATCAACCAACTTGGTGTGTGCGCAGTTCGCAATGCCGACCGGGCTAACTAGAGAGGTGCGTTGGTTGAAGCACAGAGGATTTACCCCCCCCCCCGCTAAGCATTGTACTCTGCAAAAGTTTGCAATCAAATATAAACTGGAGCTGGAGTATTATTATTTTTCAAATTATCCTCTGCGGCATATTTTGTGTCAACGTAACCATGCCGACCAAAATTCCCCCCAAAATATCGATTTATTGGTGGAGTATTTCATTTCAGAATATGGACCATTCAGCGGAAAATCACAAATAAATATTCTGCCAACCTTTTGCGAACATCTGAAAAAGGACAAAATTTTAATTCTATTGCATTCGCCCAAGAGAAAGACGACTCACAGAAACGAATGGCTGAGAGAAGGTACATTTGGGCACTACATACATATTTATTAAAAAAAAAAATTGTGGCATCCTGGGTTACCGTCACGTGCCTAGTTACCTACTTTGCATAACATCTCGCTCCACTGCACACCCCGTGCGGCTTACCATACGAACCATACATCGCCCCATAATACCCAACTAAACCGATAAATAAGTTCATTAATCGCGTAATATAGGTGGGCAAAGAGGGAATCTTTTCATTTGACACATTTATCAACCCCCCGAAATATAGGGGTATCGACTGTTTACCACGGTGGCACTGCTTTGGCGTGGCGACAATGACTGCGGTTGCCGTTGGTACCGAAACAAAGAGGCTAATACGTCGCGGTACAGCTTCAGTGGTTCGAATGAATATAATTAAATTAAAATGTTCTCTCGAAAGTACGCGCTTAATGTCGAACTTTTCTAATTAATTATTCGCGTTCCACGATGTGTAGGTACACGCAACCAAACCAGAGCAAAAGTGTAATAATTATTGTAATTCACATCAGCCAGAACCAGAACCGGAATGCTCTCGTATTACCTATAAGTTTATGGGGTGGCTGTTGATTGTCGTTTGCGCGCGGTCGACCACAAAATCATTAATGATCTCGCCCGAGCCAGATACAGGGAGTGTGAGGCATTCGAAATGCTCGTGTGCCTTTGTGTTGAGTTTTATTCATTAAGGATCATCTTATATGCAGACACATATGGTGAGCGATTTCCATAATTTAATTTCCGAATCTCTAAGATGTGAGGACCTCGTCTTTGTGCATTTTCGAGCGAGTGAATAAGAGTGCTGATGTTGATGCCCTGGCAATAGATGGTTGGTTCTGTAACTGCTTTTGCACAACAGCATCCGAGTATTTAATAAAGATTTTCTTCAGTCATGCGGTTTGGGTTGAGGCTTTAGTTTGAGGCAAGCTTGTGGTTAGTGAAACGAGACTTGTAATATTTGAAATCCTGTATGGGGGGGGGGGGGTCTTTTTTAAATAACAGTGCTTCAAAGAAGCACCTACCTTTGAAACGGTTCTCTTTAATTACTTTCATATTCCAAATATTTGTTCGTTGCTTAAGCCTAGTATGCTGTTCCAGGAATGCTAGCATTAAGCACCTCTCCAATTTTTCTCTCCAACACTTCGCTTAATGTTCGCTTAGTTTTGACAGTGTAAAAAAAACTCTGTTGGTAAAGTTGAATGACTTTGTTCTGTTTTTTTATTTCTTATACTTCTTCAGCTCCCTCCTCAAAAACCTCTTCCATTACTCTTAGTTAAAATATTCCATTTCTAAAAGAAATTAAATTAACAACAACGATTTTCTAACCTTTCTCCATACTGTTAATTTGCTTTCGTTTAAAATTTTGTTCCGAATACCGATATTTTCTCTGATCTATCAAAATTTAGCTGTGGAAAAATGTGTTTTGCATTAATCCGCTTACTTAAATTCGGTAGAGATTTTTCGTACAGTGGCTAACAAATTTAGCTTGAACTGCTTGGCTTAATTGCTTTGCCTATTTTTATCTTTGGAGACATTTTGGTATGGGAGCTTAATTTAAGCGCGAGCAGCATACTAGGCTTTAAGCATTAATAACAGTGGTGAAATATTGGAATAATTTTTTACAACTAGATCAATGAAGAGGACATAATAGGATTTGGGATAGTTTGGGGAATAAGACGATTTGGAAAATATGCCGCCTTAACTTTGCATTTAGCTTGGCTTTCGGTAGAACAACTTTGATCCGCACTGTTAAGTGAGCCTTTCAGGTGGAGCCATTCTAGAGATAAATCCGAAGACATGGAATGATTAAAGGGTGAAAAAAACAGAGCTTAGTGAAGATTTGCGTCAACGGAAGGGGGGAGTTAAGTCAAGTCAAATCCCCGGTAAAGCTGGGGAACTGTTTCAGAGCTTCAAAAAATAGTTCCAAGGGGTGCAGCTTTAAAATTGACTTTCATTCATATTTTCAAATGATCCTGTTTGAACTGGATCACTTAGCAGAGAGCCAGGTGCAAAGCAATAAAATTCATATAAAATAAATAAATAGTTGGGGCAACATTCGCCTTCTTTTTGGGGACGACTGGAGGCGATCTACAAATCTAATTCCGGGTCCAAAATGGCTAACAGAGAAGCCAAAAATATAATGAAAGCTGACGTGTGTCAAAAAAAGATTGATTTTTGTGGCAAATCGAACATGAAAAGCAACCTCGATAAAAAAAATTGATTTTTTCTCAAAAAGATTGATTTGTTTGCCAAATTGAAAACGACATTAGACGATCGTAGATATACGGAATCTGTCCTCTGAGCAGCTCAATATGAAATATTTTGTCCAAACCGACGTCGCCATGCATTTATCGGAGCAAAAAGAGGACGCCTTCAAAAATCACAAATGAAAAATTGAAGAACAAAAAACAACAACCAAAATAACAAAATATATTATATTGTAGCGTGAAACCTAAATTGTAAACAACCCATTAGTCACCAAACGAGTTCCACTTCACATTGGAGACTCGAATCTGTCAAATAAGTGGAGAGAGTGAGCTAATTCTAGAACCATCGAGTTTGTTCGGGACGAACCGGAAATTAGTAGAAATTTCCCGATAGATGGCGGAGCGGATATAAAAGGGCAGATTTGAGAGCAAGGAAAAAGCTGCCTACAGTAATCGTTGCGAAGATAAAAATGTATAAGGGCCGTTTGCTGATACGACTCATAGGGAATTTAAGTGACACATAAACTCTTATGTGACAGTTTATGCTCTGAAAAAAGTAGCCCATAAGGATTTAAGTAGATTTTAAATTGTTAACGGCCATATTATTTACTCCGGGTGTAACTCAGGTTTAAGTTAATTTTACACCCAATCCACAATTTTTAAACCCGATAATTTAAACCTATGTCCATATTATTCACTTAAAAACATGCATTAAACCCGCTGGATTAAAAATGCATTTAAATGCGGATTTCAAACACTTTAAACCGTTTTAAACCCACGTAATGTCAAATTTCACAAATAATGACTTTTTTTTTTGTCACTTGGAAATTGATTTCATTTGTTTTGGGCCCAGTTATATTTTAAGGTGCATTAATTATGCCAAAATTTCTATCGAATCATCGAATGTAGCCTCCAAAATAACTCTTTTTCAGCAGGAAATATTTTCGAGAATATACCACAATCGTCGACGCAAGCCCGCTTGCACATTCGATATTTTCGACGACAAGGACGACGTTGATTTACCATCAGCTGCTGTTTCAACAGTTCTTCGACAAATTCGTCTTCTGACGACGAAGACATCAACATTAATTTCGTCCATTTCACGAATGAAGTCCTTTTTTAGTTTTTTTCTATTCCCCTTTTCTACTTTTCTTATTTCTTGCAAGCGAAGAAATGTCAGTATTATGAAATTGAGTTTTAACCCGAGTTAAAGTACTTAAACCGGTCTCCGGATTGCGTTAAAATCCAATCGGGTTAAACGCTGTCAAGTTTCAAAAACTGGGTTTATGTTCGGGTTTAACGACTGAATTTTATGGACTTGGGTTTAGTTTTTGGGTTAAACTCACCTAAACCCAGGTGTAACCTTTAACCCGGATTAAAGGGAGTGAATAATATGGCCGTAAGAGTCGTATGAGCTAACAGCCCTAAGTGATTGGCTTAGGTCGGATAAGAATTGTTTAAAGAAATATTGTTTTGAATTGTTTGAACCCATTCAAATTAGAATAATTCGAATGGGTGTGTTCAGACGATTGTTAAATAAAAACAAAAGATGGTGTTGTGTGCAGAAGTGAATGAGTTCGGGTACAAATATATTTTAGGTCGTGTTCACACCAGGGCTCTAATTGCGTTATTATTGAAGCGATTATCGTTGAAACATCATCGTCGCATCGTTCATCGGTTTTGTTTTAAACAGTTTGAACATGACTGACATCGAAAAAAAAACTAAAAAAATGTAGGTATTGAAATTATTTTTTTTTTGTTTCTTGAATTTGTTTATTTTTCTTCGTTGTCATTGATTGACATGGAATTGGACATTCAATGCAAAAATAGATAGTTAGGTAATAGAATTTGAAAAAGAAATCAATGAATGCAATTTTTTGAATTTTTTTTCTGATTGCATTAAAATTGTATGAAATTATAAAACAAGTAAATTAAATTAATGAAATTTATATGTTATTCCAAAAAAGGGCAATTAACGTTTTTTTTTTTATTTTGCAAGGTATACACCTTTTACAACTCATATAAGAGAGAGTCGCCTCCAAAAATAATATTAGTGTGCGTCTTCCCTTAAAAAATGTTTATACTTCTCTCAGACCTAATTAAAAGTGAAAAAATGCACCAAAAACGATGAAACGATTGCAAAATCGCCATCGTTCAATCAAATCGTATCGACGATAGTATTTGGTAGTTGAATTAGTTACGTGAAGCAACATTAAATGATGATCTTCCAATTGTTACAACGATTATCGTTTTTTCGTTGTTACACGAAATAGAACCATCGTCGAAACAATGTTGTTCGCTCGTGATTACGCGATTAGAGCCCAGAAAGATGCAGACAATTTCTGAATTAATGTTGAAAAAGAGTTTTGCTGTAGTTTTGTGGTGTCAGAAATTCCGTAAACTGAGAACTCCCAAAAAGAGGACAAATTGCAAAAAGATACCGGACATATTTTTAAGATAAAAAGAGTTAGCTAGTATAGTTCATCATTGAATCTACTCCTTAAAAGACGATCAACTCAAGTTGGTTCAAATATTATGTTCTCTACCATCACCTAGCGACATCTCAGCCTTCAAAATAATCACTGACGCGGAGTCATAGAACAGTTCTGGAATATCTTGTAACGAGCCTTCTTACAAG
Organism: Cheilosia vulpina; assembly: GCA_916610125.1. Lineage (NCBI taxonomy): Eukaryota > Metazoa > Arthropoda > Insecta > Diptera > Syrphidae > Cheilosia > Cheilosia vulpina. The sequence goes on along the minus strand of OU744276.1, from coordinate 79,951,453 downwards.
AGACTTCTCAGCCGAAAAGAACAGCAGCCGGAAAGAGTTCATTTCTTCAAGAGGTAATCGGGGAAAGACATTTCAGCAGCTCCCGTTCTGACTGTCAGTACCTAAATCTCATGACCATAGGTAGAACTTGAAACAAATACACTTTTCTTTGCCAATTTCAATCCAGATGATTTACAATTTGAAATATTTTCGAAATGAGAGTGAAGAAACATCAAAATTACTTAATCGTTTCCATTGAAAGAGCTTTTCAATACCATGCAGACTGCATTTGGTGACGTTCGGCAGTTGGTACTAGTACCAACTTAGGAAGCTACGCGTTTTTCAAGGTCGTACTAAATTTTGCGTGTTGACAATTAAGGTACGCTTTAGAGTTTGAGCGACCTTTGAGAATTCGGAATACTAAAATGCCTTAAATGGAAATCTCCCGACAACTTGTGAAGTTAACAAGTTTTAGAAGCTTGATGCATCCAATTGGGGTGTTATATTTTAAAGCTGGGCTATTTCCCTATCGAGCGGATACAACGATTAACAGCTGCAAAATTTCCGATTCTTTAGGAACATCAAAAAGGTTTTAACAATGAAGATCTTTAATTTCTAGAAGTCACATCAGCGGCCCGGTTTTGAAGACTGCGACGGAAGGAAAATCAAAGGTAAAATGCTCCGCAGTCGCCGTCCAGACCAAGAGTGATCACTTTTCTGGCTTTAGTTGTCAGGCACAAACTGTAATAGAATCCGGCGCAACACATCAATTTCGAGTTGGTTGGGAGCGATTTGTTTCCAAACTTTTATTTTTATCTAAAAACCTGCTATAGACAACGTATAAAATAAAAATCAAGCAAACCCATCATATCGTAAATTAAGAAGACAAAAACAAACAATGGAAAAATTGCTCAAAACTTACGACCTGCATAATTGTGATCAGCTAAAGTTTATTTTATTACTATTCCCATAATTTGTGCTTAATTTTGTCTCGGTGGGTCTATAAAATAAGTATACCTAACGTCTACCATTGGAAACTTATATTTACGTAATTTATTTAAATAACCATCGGAGTATTAATTGTTCCCATACAACTGGGGTGCAAACCCCCCTAAAGACGTAACTCTTTCAAAGTTTGACATGCCCCCTAGCTGGCTTACCCTTTCCAGTCAAACATAATCGTTTACCACTTCTTATAAGCCATCAAGTAAACTTTAGCATTTTTACAACTTTTCATATTTAATGGTCCCGAGATAACATCACTAACCCGTTTCCGCATATTGCAAGACGAATATACCAATCCTCGGATGGACGAAATTTTATGTTCTATTAATTTTAAATTGCTTTCAACCTTCAAGGCAGCTAAGTATAATTAAAATATAATTAAAAGAAATTCCATTTTTTGCTTGTGCCTTATCTTGCGGCTCCTTCCCCATTTCGGTATATGGCTGTGAACCTCCCCAAAGTCTTTATTAAGATCCTTTTATAAGTACTCAGCTGTACAGACACAAAACTGGTGGCAAAAAAAAAAAAAAACCAAAACAAAAGATTAAGGAGCAGAATATTTTTCGTTTGCTTTTTTCATCTTCGGTTATTATCCGCTATATCCGTGCACCCTAAAAGCATACCCTTCGAAGGCAATTAAAAGGATTTCTATATAAAAGCCAAGTCCAAGAGGGTGCAGTCAAAGGACTCGTTAAATTCTCTTTTATCCCTGTTACAAATCAGAGTGAATATTATTAAAATGCGGGCTAGGCGCAGTTTGTATATAGTACAGTGACCTACTTACATGAAACTAATAGCAAATTAAAAAGGACATTCGGGACAATAGGAGAATAATTTCACAAATTAACCAGAATGTGATATTTTCAAGAGATATAGCCCTAAATAGTGGCATCCCCGCACAAAGGATGCGTCAATTCCAGAAGACCTTTCACAGATCCTGCTTTGTTCAACTACGAGTATATCATATATACATATATAAAAATGTAAACTAACCTGTGGTTTGTGTCACATCGAAGAGCTTCGCAATCAAGTATCGATTGTTTGGCCCACCTTTGGCCAGAAACAATGATCCCCTATCGGCGTGGGTGAGCAGACCCACATTGACCAGTATCTTATGGCAAAGGATGTCAATATCCAATTCATTGGCAACATCACGAATTAATTCCATAAACAGTTCGCCTTCATCGAGATCCATTAGATGCCGTCGGCTATCGATGATAGATCCAGCTGACGAGGACGAACGACATTTCTGCGAAAGAGAAACAAAACACAAAATGAAAACAATGAAATTCACTCAGAAATTGATACCAAGGACGAAATAATATTCAGTATAATAGATCTCCGATATGAAATATGTCTGATATAGTCGACGTAATAAAGGAACGTATGTGTGGTAGTTGATAAAAGTCCCATCCGCACTTGCAATGTTGAAATATACTTTACTCAAGAGTCCATTTTACTTCCTCCATCATCGTTGCCATCACTACGTATTTTTGGAATGGACGGAATTGATGTGGAATGGTAATGGAATTCGAGGACGAACATCCCCGAGGAGGGCTTATTTATTTATTTAATAATATCACGGAATCATGGGGAATTTTTCGAAATTGTTAACTGCGCTTAGAGTGGATGAGCAGTGAAGATTGTCGGCAGGGGAGGCATTATGAAGTGCTCCTCATTCTGTGTGTTCGAGATATGGTGCATAAGCGTACACCCCTAAGACAGTTAACAAATTTCTGAAAATACAAAATTCTCAAATTAAACGATATTCGAGCAGTTTCGCAAAGGAAGGATTTCTGCCATACGTAATGATGTTCGGTCCGAAATGTAAAGGAAAACTTTTCAAAGTAACGGATAACTTTTCAAACTTTTTGCTTTACCAGCTGTTTCTGGGGATACCGATTTTAATTTATATCAAAGAAATAACTTCGCAGGAGAATTTCAGTCAGACGGCGGAATGTTGGGCTTCACTTAACCTTCGAATATCTACTCGCGACCCTTCCAATGGATGCGCAGGACATTTGAAAATGCATTGATTACTAAAATGGAGTAATTAGCTGATAAGATATAGTTAGACAATTGATAGGTGTTGCAAGTCAGTGTTGAACTGTGAAAAATTCAAAGAAAAAAGTAAACGAAGCAACTTTTGTATAATCACTTTATTGTTTGCCGGTCCGAGCTCAACTGTCTTACTTTATCTTATTTCTAACTTACGACATATATTAATATTATGTTGACTCGCCAGAATTATGCTGACTTGTCAACTTGCAGCATGAACGGATATCAGTACATGGTAATGACCGACGACTTTATTAAAACACAAAACTACCAGGCAAGCGGATTTGCTTTTGCGTTTATTTTATATGTATTTGGAAGCTCGTTGGCAGCAACATTTGTTGATGTAGTTGGCGGTTTTATGTTGGCGTATGTAACTCGAGCGATTGAAAATGCAGTGCTGAGTTTGCCGTAGGACTTGTCAACCTGGGTAGTAGTTGGGATAGCTATGTAATCAAGAGGATGAGCCTTGGTACTAGCTTTAACCTATAAGCAGGACTATTGTTTCAACTCTTTACATATCGTTACCTAAGCTATTTCTCGTAACACATCGGTGCAAGATCCGATTACCTGATCCTAAGACGCATACCATTTAATCAAACCTACCTAGCGGCGATAAATAAATTAAAAAAAAAATAGTTGCCGAAAAAAGGCTGTCAGGGTTGATTTGTTGGTCAACGGGGGAAAATCTGGGGAGAAATTGTTTAGGGGGAAATCTGTTTTCTTTTTTATTTGTTTCAAAACGATATTTGCCAGTAACAATTATTTGTTCTAATAGCCTTGGACTATTTTTGCTCACAAAACAAGTCTTTAAAGCCCAATCGTATTTCAAGCAGAGCTTAATGCCATTAAAGAATGCGCAAGCGTTATTTACAAATCAGGTATCAAAGGCGCAAACATCCATAAATCCACGGATAGTCAAGCCCTTAGCTCAGCCACCATTTTAGTATTACATTGCTTGAATACCCTCCAAACACTATGCACCAGAACCAAAACCAAAATATATGGTGTGTTCCTAGCCACGAATGAATTGAAGGAACCGAAAAAGCCGTCCAACTGGCCAGAAGACGGTCGGAAACACCTTTTACAGAACCTGAACCCCACTGTGCAATCTCTAAATCAGCGCAAACCTTGCTATAAAAAGCTGGGCACGCAATAGCTGTATTTTAGCACACTAGGCCTAAAAACGACCAAAAAAGTTATCAAACCTTTCAAAAATAATGCCAAAAATATTCTAAATCTACGTAGGCACGTAGTCAAATATCTAGTTGGCTACCTAACAGGGCACCATGGTTTGCGATATCACCTAAACAAAATGTAGCCGACCCCTTGGAGTACCGCCTATGTCTTAAAGAAGACGAAACAACTGAGCATAACTTATGTGAATGCCCAGCAGGGTTGCCGTTAGCTTAAAAAAAAAGTCACTAACTGGAACCTAAAAATCCACCAGATATACTAAAATTTTTAAAAAAAGTCACTAGAAAAGAATGTTCAATTTAATAACAATAACAATAAATCAAAAACTTATAATATGTAAATACATAATGTTAACTTACAACAAAAAGAGAACAACACGCAAAAAATCAAATTGAATATTGGAATTTGCAAGTGTCAAACTCGAATACTAGAATTTTTTAGTGACAAAAAATACATTTTTCTCACTACACTTTTGAAAATTCCACTAGATAGAGCGACAAAGTCACTAAAACGACAACCGTGATGCCCAGCCCTTTGTGGTATTAGAAGGAATTTTTTATTCAGGGAAATAATAAGCCAAGAAGAAGTATGAGGACATCCTCTGCTGAAAGCATCATCAGCTACATTAGGAAAGTAGAAACTCTAAAAGTCTAAACAAATCCTTTCAGATCCCATGGCACAATAGATCTATTCAGGTCGAAGTGCCTCTTATCGCGATGGCGAGTCAAAATTCAAAGGAAAAAAAGTCTTCAAAAAGACAAATACTTACTAGGAAAAAGTTATACATTTCAGTACTATCTGTAAAATATTGTTTCCTTTTTCCGTATTTCAGCCTGTAGGACTTATATGTTTTCAAAAAGGAAAGGGTTAACATTTTAAAAATTATTCGCCGCTTTTCAAACAGGCCATAAACAAAATTCAAAACTCGTATTTCTAAGACTTATATAAAACGCGTTAAAAAAATATAATAAAACAATTAAAAGTGTGTTGATACCATCCACTGCATACAAGTCATGCAAAATTGGTTTTGTATGAGAGGTACCAGAACTACTTGACCGACAAAGCTCATTTTTAATACCAACCTAACGACGATAAAAATAAGTCACCAAACTTCATTCGCCTAGGTTGATTCCTTTGGACGCTATCGTGTTTTCAACAGACAGACGAACAGACGGACGGATATGGCTAAATCGATTCAGAATGTGATGCTGATTCAGAATTTATATCATCATATAAATAAAATTGGTGTAGTTCTGTTCGATTAAGATTGAATTTGAGTGCATGTATTTAAATGCAGAAATCTTAGAAACTGCTCAGTATATTCTGGTGCATTTTTCACAGGCATATAGGATACCTAGGCCTACAATATCTACTTTGTCTCAACTCTATATCTCTATAAATTCCGGAAAAAATTGGACAAGTGTAATTTAGTTTTTCGTTTCATTTTGATTTTTTCTTTGTCACGCTTTCCGTTCGAAAATACTGGGAGCATTTAAATATAGTAAATACCAGCTTATAAAGGACGTCTGCAGGTACAACTTAGGATATCCAATAACTCGATAACTTAAAAGGTTTTTAAATAAAAAGACAAAATTTGAAACATTTCTACGATTTTCACATGAGTGAGTAGATATGCAATCAATTCTCAAATTAAATATACTAACTGCGCAATATTTTGACATCTCTTTTAACCTTATTTTACTCCAGTGACGGAGAGGGAGACAGACAGAGGCAGTATGCTGTTTGGTGTGTTAAGAACAAAAAAGCCATAAAAGAAATGCCAAATATGTAGGAAAGGAATGTCAAATAGGTATAGGTATCAGTGATACCATATCGTGGTATTATTACATTAGGGGAAATTCCTGATGATATACGTCGTACCTATTTATAAATGCTATTTGCAATCAAGATGAGGCAGTAAATTACCCGGTCGAGTTTTTAAATAGAATTACAGTTCATGGCCTGGTATTAAAAGTTGGAGTTCCCATTGTGTTGCTTCGCAATTTGAATCCCCTAAGATTTGTAATGGAACCAGATTGAGAGTGACTTCGTTGCAGAAAAACGTTATTGAGGCGTTAATTTTAACTGGGTCTGGTAAAGGAGATACGGTTTTTATACCAAGAATACAAATAATTCCCAGCAATTATCAATTTCCTATTAATGTTTGTTCTGTCATGACAATCAATAAGTAAGAGGGTCAAACTTTAAGAAATGCGGGAGTTGAATTAATCAATAATTGCTTCTGCCACGGGCAGTGATATCTTATATTTAGCTTGCTCCAGGGTTAGTAATGCAGCAAATATCACTACAAAAAAGCGTTACTTTAATAAAAAAAGGCAGCTTAATTATAAAATTATTTTCATTGTCCAAGGAATATTAAATTATTTCCGATTAGTCCAACGAGCAGGTGCAATGCCATGAAGATAAAGGCAGAGTGGGCCCAGTCTACGGGAGGTTTTTTAGTATAGGTTCAAGTCCCTTTACTTTTGCAGAAGGCTCTTTCTGAAATTTTTTTCCATCAATTGTTCTGAAACCACATTTTACACGTGCGAAGCCGGGCGGGTACAGCTAGTACTTTATAAGGTCGCCGATGACTCCTTATTGGCGTTACAAATATAATGACAAAGTGAATATACCTTCCTGTGGAGGGTATAAAAAGTTTGGTTTTTTATTTTTGTGGAAAATAGCCAAATCTGGGGGGAATTATTTTGACCGTCTGGTAACGCTCGTCCGTCGGAACCTTACGCATACGCTTTTCACAACCATTCGTTTTTGTGGAGTTTTTAATTTATATTTTTTTTGAACGAATGGAAGGATTTAAAATTATATGCCGACTTCAAACGGCTAATTGAGAAGCTCTTTCATGACAATTATACTCTCTGATGTTTGTTAGCCGTGAAAAATAAACCTAATGCAAAAAAAAACTTTATGCAATTTGTATTTTTCCGGGGATCTAACCTGGGACCACTGACCACTAAGCCACTGCGCCTGTGCTAGAGGAGATGATTGGATAAAATCGAACGCGGTTTTAACTGTACTGGCTGATGCCTCTTTTGTTGTCACAGTTTAGAGGGTCACCCTTCTTCTCGATCTGGCAAATGATGATCAAATCCCACTCATCAGGCACAGGGCTGTCGTTTCAAGACAAAACGCAGCAGCACTGCCAGTCGACAAAAAGCAGTACAAAGCAATACGATATAGCTATGTATGGAGCTACTAATCAACGTTAAAATTTTAACACTTTACACACTTATGTAAATTGCGTATTCTCTATATTTCATTAAAAACAATATATACGACAATTCAATTGCATAAAGAAGTTAAAAAGTAAAAAAAAATAAAAAGAAACTAGTAAAAGAGGAAGTTGTGATATTAGCATTTTGAACACATTTCCGATGCTTGAATTTGATAATAATGTCTTGGAATATTTTTAGAACAAAAAGCGCATATTTAAAAAAAAAAAACAGTATTTTAAGTAGCTGTGCAGCACAGCAGTACAAAGATACAGAAAGCAGTATACAAATACTGCTTTTGCAGCACAACGACAGCACTGATCAGGCACGCTTCCTTTCGATGGAGTATTGAAAACAAGTTCGTGTATTCCCGCCAATACTTCATCTCTCGTCGGTTTAACTATGCAGCTTGTTGGGTTTACGATTAAATATTGCTATACCCATTGGCGGACAGCAGCCCTGGTTGGAGTCATCTTTCCCGTTTAACAATGCGGAGTAGTAGCATTACCATATCCTAAACACCGAATGCATTGCAAGATTTCCTTTCACATATTTTCTGAAGGTGTTGCCTTGGCAGGTTGCTTTTACCTTTTCCTAATACTTTCCAACATTGTTTCCAGCTGAAAGCTCGATGATTTCACAATCCGACGAACCTGTTCCTAAAACTTTCCGACATTGTTTCCGGGGTAGCACCTCTGTTGCGTCTGAACACGTTCATCTATTCAAGCAGCTGAAAGCTTGATAATTTGACAATCCGACGAACATATTCCTAAAACCTTACAACATTGTTTCCGGGGTAACACCTCTGTTGCGTCTGAACACACGAACCTGACATCGCCGCTGTCACTTTTGCTGGTGTTGTCTTTTGCCGCCACCTGCCGTCTTATCATAATTTCTATAAGTAATCTTTGTATAAACTCTTTATAAAATATTATCTTCTTATTTAAATTGAATTGTCGTAACAACGAATAAAAGCGAATTGGAAATATATCTAGTATTCTTCAACCTCCCTTCTCCTATTATTCTCCAGATAATCAAATGGTTATTTCTCCTTCTTGCTCCTAGGGCTCACAAGTAAAACTTGTCCTTCCATACAGTGAGTTATTTGGATGCGGGCTTGTCGGCACTATTCATCAGGACATCTGTCTCTGACCGATCGCTCTTCGCCACTTGACGCTGTCTGCATGGGACTTCTCACTGAGTTGCGGGTGCACAATCGGCGAAGTTTTCGGTTGATGAATTGCTTTCCGCCGTTGATTTTGAAGCACGTAGTGGTACTGCTTGGGCCGCAAGTAGATGGTGATCTGAGTCTCTGTAGGACATTGACAATACAGAACAATAAATGGGTTCCTTATGCCGTTTGGTAGACTTAGACAGTTTAATGAACCCCAGTCTTTTTATAACATTGACGGCTTTAAACGCAATGTTCTAATAACTTCTACTACCGCAGACAATTTAACTAACCAAAATCAGTTTCTGATGCAGCGTCGTGCAGGCTATGCTTTCCGACTGCACTGCCAAACAGGTTTCTCTTCCCTATTTAGTTAGTCTACGAACAATACAAAGTTTGCGCCATCTCGTCGGACAGCAGTAATCAAATTAACTGCCTATAAGCTGTCATCTTTTCAAATATTAAGTAGATTCATATGATTGACGTTGCAAACTGCCAGATGCGGAAACTAGAAAAGGAACCCAAGACCAACCATAAGAGAGACACACTACTAGACCTAGTCCATCGAAGAAGGTTAATTCTTTTATTTATGTCTCAATATTGTCAGCATTTCGTGCGCGTTCATCCTCCATGGGTACCTTTAAATTGCAAACATGCTGTAATTTCATTCTTAGATTTTAACCACACACACATCAAAGCTCAAATCACCTTTCCCATATTTTGTATATTTTATGTGAAAATCAACAATCAGCAATCATTCCAGCATACTAATTAACAAATCTTCATATACATTTTTTTTTCGGATATAACTGCTGTATAACCTTATTTACCAACTATAAAAAATAAGTTGTGTGTAAGAAAGCCATTCGAAAAGAAAAAAAAATCCGGCCTTGACAATTAAGGTAGTAATGGGCCACCAATTAATTGGAACGACCAATATAAACTTTGTTATGTGTCATTTGCTTTGGTGATTTGATGTGACTGTCTTTTAAATATGGCATCAAAAATGCTAATTCAATTCACAAAACAAAGTACATCACTGTAATAGACAAAATGTTTTTTTTTCTAATGCAGGCGAACCCTTAAGGTGTACACGCACACAGACGCACTCACACACAGCGATTGATTGATAATTCGGTAAGTTGGGTGTTAGCCAAAAGGACTTAGTGAAATGGATAAAATATCAATAAAACAATTTATGTATAACAGCACAATTTAATTGGACACGCATGCAGTACATATTAAGTGTAAGTTCATGAAGCCAAAATATTTGGACACTTAAGAGTCACCATAATAAATCAACTCACATCGCTTGAACAAAAGTAATTAGCTGCGTTTTGTTTTGCGTGTTTCGGCAAAAGCTAATAAACAATTATTATTAAAGCATCCAACGAAGTGTACGCTTTCCCACTGGCTACTTAAAGCAATAAAAACGTTAAGACTTTATGAAGCGCACGCTTTTGCAATAAATGGCCGATGAGCCAAACGAACTATGCGGAGACCGACTACGCGTATATTCAACGGTCCTTCTTTTCTTTTTTTGGGGGGGGGGGGGGGGGGGGGGTGACAAACTCAAACACTTCAAAACGGTGGTGACTTCTAAAGCTCACGAACGTCTGCGAGTTTAAACTTTTTCGCGCTAATATTGTTCTAACTGCTTCGGTGTATCGATGAATACTGTTCAATTAATTGCTATCAACCTGGGGTTCTTAGAGAATGATTGAGGTGAATTTGCGAAACTTGGACACCCACAGGGTGGACAGAAACTTATTTTCCTGCCATTGGACATGGGATCGTAACGAAAAATGATAAATTTTTTGTTAGGTGAGCTCTTAAAGTTGAAAACGTGTTGGTAGATTAGAACGCATATGGACGCACAATTAATTGTGAGAGGCTCGTCTTAGGGGGCTCATAGACTGTAGGTGGTGAGTCGACTTAATTTACAGCTGTACATTGAACGATCGAAGTGGTGCAACATCGATTGAGTCGCTGTCATCGAACTATTTAACTTTATAAAATCTCAACAACGTTCAAATAAATGTTGTCTGGCAACGTGGTTGAAGATTAAAAATGAACATGAATCAGCGTCAAAATAAATCCTGGGCACTCATGCCGTAACTTTTCAGACGATTATCGTCGAAACTATAGACCTCCAAAACTAGCAACTCAGTTACGAAATTACAAGTTTGAGAGCTTAATCGATTAAATTTTCCACAAATATAATCAAATCTGACGTTTGTCAAAAACATTCGAGCAGAATATGACTTATTTTGGTGATCAAAGTTTCAACAACAATATCGATTAGACGATGGCTGATTTACGAAATCTGCCCCCTGAATTTTTTCATAATTTTTTTTTAACATTTCAAATTCGAAACGCGGACGGTGGTTTTTCGAATGCAAAAGTGTGCGGCAAATAAATAGACAGCAGTGAACGCAACTTTGATGAGATTATTGTTTATAAAATTTGCAGATGAGGTTGGTGCTTAAATCCTGAAAAATATTTAAGGAGCTGTTACAAAACACCATAACTTTTTCCTAATGAAACTGGTATTACCTTTTTTTTTTAAAGGCTTGTTTTGTAAACGAAAATGGTCCAAAGATATTAGGACAAATAATTTCCACTGGCAAATATAGCTTTGGAGGATCAATCGATTATTTAACAGCATTTTAAAATAAAACACACATTTATTACATCCTCGAATGTCATGCTTAATTTTGAATCAATTGGTTGTGAACAGGACGAAGAACCTTTATGCTACCTCATTCTTAAGTTTAAGTAAATCGGCGCTTCTTGTGTTCACAGAATGCCTATAAATTTAATTTTTCTGTGGAAGAACATTTAAAGGTTACCAAAAAGGATATTATAACGAAATGGGGTTGAAAAAACCCCAAATTTACCCATAAAGAATTTTCTCCCAGTCGACAACAAAAAACCCTAAATCTGGGTGAAAACCCTACAAACTGGCAACACTGCGTGAAATGTATCAAGACGATAGTTCTGCGGGAACATAAAGTTTCACCCGGGACGTTGCCTTGGACGCAGCTTGTTTTTTTCTTTTTTATGTTTCCGAACATTATGCTGCATTTACACCTTCATGCACGCGCAGTTTTGCACGAGACGGAACAGAGATATCCGTTCGTCCGCAGTCAATGCTAATAGGCGTAAGAATGAGATCGCAAATCAGACGCCTAGAGTGTAATGGATGCTCTACCCAAAAGTATAGATACGTAAAACGGAAACCAACACAAGTTCCGGCGAACGACATCCTGCAATCACTTGAAAACATTCAAAATATGCGAAATGAGAGTGGTAGTTGGTTTCAGTAAATTAAACCAACAATTCATGTTATACGAAATAAATAAAAAGTTATCCGTTCATCACTTCCGGAAGTCATTTTGTTTTATAGGAAAGCGAAATTTCGTAAGCCATCGCTATAAAAACATCAACATGCATAGCTCTCCCACAGTTCCTATCACGTAAACAAGATGGCCGATCAAAAAACGCGTCACGTTTATTTGCGTGTTAGTTAATGCCGTCCCTTTCAGTCAGATGGGTGTTTCCCTTTAATTTTCCGTGTTAGGAATGTGTGATGGTGTAAATTGTAACAAAGAAAACAGTTATTGGGAACGTTCAAGATAGTAGTTTAGTAAGTCTGACAGCTGGCTGGCTTGATCTGTCTCAGTTGTGGCTTGGGATTGGCCTAGATCCGGTCACATCAACAGGTAATTCAGTTAACGTCTATGGTAGCCACAAATAAAGTACTCGCGACTGAGTACTAAATTGACAGTTCGCATATTTGGCTAGTGGCTGACAAAGGCAAAGTGACGTTACCGATCAATCTAGTTTTTCCGTTCAGGGTGCGTCTAATCCAGACCAATCTAGTCGACCCGAGATAACTAAAATTTTGGATGTGCCCATTTGTCTTATATGAATTACTTATTCGATTCCAAAAGTTGATATAAATTTTTGACTTAGCGGTTTTCCATATTGGAATGTGTCAAAACATCTGTGTAGATAATAAAGAAGATCTACGATTATGTAACTTTACAACAAATTGTATTGGAAAGTAAAACGATGACATTTTTATACGCTACAAGAGAAAGACATCAAAGATCAGTTGCCAATCAAGAATGTTAAAAATAATGCATCGAATCATAGTGTCTATTTTGCGAAAAAGATGAAAATTTCCAAGTTGCAAGTCAACAACTTTTTTAAATCGCCGAAAAAGTGGTGTCGCCGACAAAAATAATTGTTTTCAAAACTTCCACGAAAAATAATGATCCATAAAAAAATAAGAATATCAAACAAGCTTTAAAAAAACGTAGAAATTATTTAAGAGCAATATCACTCTATTTCGAATTTATTATATTTTGCTTACATTTTGCTTTTTTAAAAACGCTCCCCTCTGTGCGAGTCAAGTGGGTTTTAGGTAAGGTTACGTTTTTTTAGGTAGACCTTACGAACCAGTGGGCTAAGTGAATATTCTTGGACCGAGCTCCATATATGGCAGCACTAGTTGAGGGCTTATACAACCGGCGATTTATTAACAGTGAGGAGCTGACCTCTTTGCTGTAAATGGGTGTATAACTTAACATTAAGGATCCTGATCTTGTGATACCGTATAAGTTGTCTCGCCATAATATTCCTCTATTAATTGTGAATTCGAGAAGGTGCTCGGATTTCTTGGGATCGATGGGTCGGTCTTGAATTTTAATTTGTCATACAGTCTGTTATGTACTTGAATTTTTTGGTTTAGTCTACGAAATGAAGGACACGAGAGTTCGGCTTAGACTAACTTACTTTATTTAGTAAAAGTACTTAAAGCTAACAAAAGAGCTTACAGACTATCAATATACTGATAATAGAGAAAGAGAACAGCATGTACCCGATTTGTAAACAGTACATAAAGATGTGTACATATCAAAGTCGATGAATTTTTCTTGCAAAAGCGGTCAACTATTTCTTCTGCGCGTTGAAAATGACAAAGTTTGCTTAACTTCATTGAAAGACTATCGTCGTTGATACAGTTGCAAAAGTGGTATTAGAAGTGACTCTTTTATTTGGATTTTTTACGTATCGTAAGAAACAATAAAATTGACTAAAATTGGTATTGTTTTAACTTATGAAACTGATTGAACTTAGCTCAGAAGATAAGAACAGCTCACATTGAACACAAAAAACAATGACAAGACAGGGAATTTTTGCCAAAAGTTTTGTTTTTGTAAAACCAATGACGCTATATTGTTTGATGAATTTATTTTTAATGTTTGACATAAAATGCTATATAAAAAACATTTTATTCAAATTAATAACGACACATTTTTTTTTAAATTTAAAATATTTTTCTACAGTTTTAAAACGCGCTTCGTTCTTACTTGAAATGCAAAATCGCATTTTAATAGGCACAAGTCATTTACCCGGCATAGCTCTGGAGCAAAATTCACAAACTTTCAACCCAGAGAAAGGTAACTAGAACGAATATTTCCCATTTTTTACCTGTCCTACATAGGAAATTAATTCATTGCATGTTCCGATTCACTTCTGTTTCAAATTCCATAAGGCCGGCCGCACATTGGACAGCAATTTGTATCGTACGTTAACGTATAAATAAATATCTACTAGACGTTTTATTTCGAGTGCGCACATTGAAAACGATTTTCTCCGTCGAAAAAGCAGTGGTACGGTGACATCGCTTTCGAAAATAGGTTCTTTGCCTTAAAGTGTTTAAAAGTTTCAACAACTCTCGATTGGTTTTGCAACTGCACGAACGTATACGTACAACTAATTAGCATACAGTATGCGCGTTCCCATAGTTATTCGAAGGTCATGATTGTTAGTGCTCATGATTGTAAGTTTTCGAACGAATCAAATTCGTACAAAAACGCGTCCAATGTGCGGCCGACCTTAGAATCTGCGAGAGTTACAGTGGATATCCTAAAATAGACAATCTTAGATATTATTGTTATGGGGGATAATTATTTTTCGAAAATTATTAGTTGCTGCTAGTTCATTTTCACCAATATATTTTTAAAATAATGAATGAATGATATATATAAAAGACGTTGTGAAGAGATGGACCCCGATCTGGAAATCCAATATTCCTTTTTTTTTGCTCTGCAGCTGGCGCTTTTAAGATCGTCTCTTTATTTGTCGAGGCAGCTTCTATTTGTCGGTCATTATTTAATGAAACGCAAGTCTCTTACTAAAAGTAAACTACCGCTAAAGAGCTCGACCGGTAGGCATTTTGAATACTGATATCCTCCATTTTGTGTTGGGCAGGTTGATATAAATTTTGACTACCATAACGAATTATTTTGCCTAGAGACTGCACAAGTTGCTAATCTAATACTGTTTTCCCATGCTAATAAGGAGGCTTCTGTTGGCTTGACCCTCTGATAGAACTTTCAAACATTGCTACTCTTAATAGATCAATCGTTCAATCCTGCTCTCTCCTTTTCCTTGTAAGTCAATGCGCCTCTTGTTTTATTAAAGTAAATACCAAAAATTGCTTGTAAGAATGTATAATAATTTATTAAACACGAAACTTCGAGCAACCAAACAATGTTTAATGAATCAATGGAATTTTGATGACAAATTTGTTTCGAAACTGTCAAACATTATGCCCTGCTAAATGAGCAAACATTGACGTTCATCTAGGTGTGCTTTAATTTTTTTGTATTACACCCACTCAATAAGATCCATCTATTCGATCCTCATACCATTTACCATCAAAACACTACACAACCTGGGGGTCATTTATTTCTAATTTGTGTGTCAAGCTTGCAGGGTATAACACCCTTTCTACCTAATGGAATATTAAAGCACCAAAACGCGCTCAAATATGGTGTACGTCAATTCATCAGGTATTCAAAGGTGAATGTCCTCATAAAAATAACCCTTATGAGTTCAATTCCACTTCAAGCGATTGTCGCCTTGGGGGTACTTCAAAGTCCATTTGACACATTGACATCTTCCGAGAACTCTACACAATTCATAAAAATATATACCTAATCTTCAACTCGACATCACAATTAGTCAGCATTTTTTTTTTTTTTTTTTTTTTTTTTTTTTTTTTCCTATTGGGGGGAGGAGAAATGCTTTGTGCACCGTAGGGAGGTCTTTTTGGCGTTGACCATCCCCGTGTGTCCGACTCCCATTTGTACAGCGCGTTTGTACAAGGTTTACAGGTTTACGGACTAAAACTCCTCCTTCCCTTCGGTTTCTGACCCGCCCCCCTGGGACCGCTGTTCGCATTACTTCAGGGGGGCTGTAATCATACGCCCTTTCGGGCTCACTCTGTTTCGCGAGATTGCTCTTCTTCTCTTTTCTTTCTTCTGAGAATGCGTTGGACGTAGGCGCAGATCTTGTTCCAGTTCTGCTCGCTGGCCAGCATCTTTTCTGTTATGTTGTCTGGAGTGATGATACCGATATTCGTCTCCAGTTCTCTTCTGTTGGATTCCCACCTGCTGCAGGCGAAGAAGGTATGATGCGCGTCGTCTTCCTGGGAGTCCCCGTACTGGCAAGCTGGACTGTTTGTTTTCCCGATCTTGTGGAGAAAGGCGTTGAAGTATCCGTGTCCGGTGAGTAACTGTGTGACGTAATAGTTAACTTCACCGTGTTTCCGGTCATTCCACTCAGCCACGTTCCTGATGAGCCTCGCTGTCCATCGTCCTCTGCTTTCCGAGCTCCAGCGTTCTTGCCACTTCTGTTAATTAGTTAATTAGTCAATTAGTCAGCATTGCCAACGCAATAAAACCCCTGTTATGGTATTTCCCAGATACGCTGCTCAATTTACCATTCACGAAGACCGACCGTTCGTATATACTTATTCACCTCCATCGATAATAGGGAAGATAAATTAACTCCAACTTGCGAGGGGTGAATGAACAAGTTCGGCCGACATTAAAATCGCCCTCACCTAATCGAGACCATACCCCTACACAAGTTCGTGTCGAATTAAGAGTGAACAGCCACCAGTCATGAAAGTGCTGCCACCCGAAAATGTCCACCTAGAGTGTTTCATTGAATGGTAATGTTAGCGGGACAGGTGACATTCGATCAAGCGCACGCAACGACGTCTACTCCCTCGTAATGATTCATGTTTGCCATGTCTGCCCCATTGGCTGAATAAACAGTCAAACCACCAGGTCCTGGGTATTTGTTGGTCGTCCTAACGTTGTTGCCCCCCTTTGTAAAAGCGCCACTACCGATGAATGCATTCACTGCCAGTGGAATATGTCCACCATCGATTTTAATTAAATTTAATCACCGACCGACGTAAGTGAATTGGATAATGTCCTGTCCAGGCCCAGGATATCGTTATGTATTTTATTGAACCGTCAACCTGCTGAATCTCCCAAATTTGATTGTAGTAGGAGCGAAAAAAAAAAGTCAACCCCCAAAACAGAGAAAGGGTTGCTCTGTAGTATAGGTAATCGTATCAGCACACTGGTGTGTGCTGCGGAGAATAAACTACCTAAATGGAATTAATCGTGGGGTCGAAATCCAATTTCTGTTGCCCGGCCTATCATGGGATATAGCTCCCGGTCTTATTATTTTGGCCAACGGTACTTAGCTGGCAGTTCAGCTCACAAAGGGGCTATTTGGCTGCGTAAATTTGTGTTATGCAATTCGGATACCTAGCGATGCTAATTAAACGATACAGGTAGCTTCTGTGTCGTTGTATCCGTACCTATGGATGTTGAACTTTCTTAAATGGCAACGAGCCATCTTGGTGATGAATATGCGTAAATTAAGCCGCACTTAGGGGAACACACGAGGCTTATTTACGATGCCATATCGGCTGTGCTGGTGCTCATAATTTAGGACTTGTTGGTAATTGGCCAGAGAAGAATTAATTAGTCTTTGCCGCGGAGAGAGAGTGTCGTCACTTGGGATGCGTACTAGTATTTGCTGGCGAGAATTTCGACCGTTTGTACTCTTTATGGAGGAATTCCGTCAGATATCTACTATGGATGTGTATGTGTGTCGTTGCAGCGGGGCGCTGGGGGATTAACATCGGCCAAAAGCGCTGCCATTTTCTTTGTTTGAATATAATGATTCCGTGTGCAACTGGGTGTGACATTAAAGAACTGCTTTACATGTACATTGGACATTTTTAGAAATATATCCACAAATTGCTGCCACGCACGTGAACAACAAAGTTGGAACTTCAGTATGAACTGTCCATATGTACATATCGTGTTGGAGCAACTATTTCTGTTGCTTTGTTGGTAATTGAAAATCGACAGTACGTTAGGCCCATAGAGAAAATGTGACGCATTTCTTGGTAAGACAAAAAATCGGGCATTTGTTTGTTTTTATCGTAGGTTCATCAAGAACGGTTTTTTTTTTATGTTATTTGCCTCTTATCAAATTCAAACGTCGTCCACGGAAAGATAGTAACAAATAAATAAAACCACCGCCGTAAATGGTCACAACATTCGAACATTTTCCAATCAGAGACAACAGTAGTTCACCAGCTAAAAGTTAAACGCGGAACCACACCTGTTGTAACGTGTGTCGTCTCATGGCCATAAACTAAGTATTAAATAGACAGTCAGCTCCCGCGCACCTACCCGATTCCCCCCGCAAATTTTGAAAATAAAATTCTCTCTTAAATTGCCTATCTGTGAGTGCATGTGAAGCGCAAAAAAAAATTCTCAATGGCGGGAATGAAAATGAATGAACTGTCAGGTTGCTATGTGCAAGTGTATGCGTGCGGCTAATTTAATTTAACATGGCACACATACTTTCCCACATAGTAACACGGAAAACAGCTTGTAGGTAAATTCTCTTAAGTTGGCTGCGCTGACGGTCTATTTAATACTTAGCTTATGCTCATGGCGCTCTGTGCACACTTGCCTAGTATGCTGCGCTTTTTTATAAATAAATTATAATTATTAATGATTTGCTTTTTTGACGATGTCGATTGCCTAGCTCATAAATGTACTCTTTCTTTCACATCGGCAATTTCAGATAATATATTTGTCGCATTTCATTCCGCCATAGAGCGTTGTGGCGCAATCGTAACAGAAGCGATTGTGACACATAAAATTAAGTTTGTTTTCCTACAGGTTTCTCAGATGTCACTTTGTTTTTTTTCTCATTTGACACTGACGTTGTCGCGAACTACCCTATTGCACTTGCTCGGCTTCTTATTTATTTGAAAGATTTCCTTTGACAGGTCGTTACAGTTTTTTTTTCTCTCAATTCAGTGGGTGGTTTTTGGGGAGATTGAGAAATTTCCCTGAAAGGGATATTTCACAAAAAGTGATAGACGTCTAGCGCAAATGGTGAAATGTCAATTTTTTTATATGGAATTTGACATGCTAGCGGGTAGTGGAACGCGGCCATTGTTTTCTGGTTTTGTTCCCTTTTTGGGATCACACTTTTTTCGGGATTTCCATTTTTTTTTTGGAAACATTTCAGACAGCTCTACGATAGCCTTGTTTTTTTGAGCTTCGTTCTCAGCAAAGCAAAGTAAAGTAGGATTTTCCGCACGCAATTACAACAACTGCGATCTACTTGACACTTCGAGACTCGCAGTAGTTATTGTAAATTGTGTGCTGAAAATCCTACTTTACTTTGCTTTGCTGAGAACGAAGCTCAAAAAAAAACAGGGCTGATGATTGATACGTTTTCAGGAAAAGGTTTTTTGCATACACCAAATTCTGATTCCGACATTTTAGTTATTTCTTCTTCGTTGCACTTTTCAGCTCTATTTGCTCATGCATTTATGCTCTGCGCAAATTGGTAGAAATATGTAGGGGAATAGAGAAAAATTTTGTTTTATTTATGTTTATAGACGAATCAAAAAAACAAAATTTCCTATTCCATTCCGAAATAAAAAAAAACGTGTTCTTTTGAAAAATCAGGTTTTCCAGTTCGACTGATTCTAAACCTGTAAAATCCACCAATTAGTCAACGCAGTCGTGTCGTCGTGAATAATGTACGACTGAGGGAAATAAATTCCCTGGAAAAAAATACCTATCGTGAATGAGAATTCGGGGGAATTTTTGTTGGATTTTCTCTCCGATATTTCCGCCATTATTTCGTTGGAGAATTTATGACAAGCAAGATAAGTTGGTTGATTATTTTCTCAAAAATACAAAATAATTTAGTGAAAAGAATGTCAAAAACAACTAATAAACAGCAATTCAATGTTTTAATTGTTTCCAAAAATGGCTAAAACCTCTGAAAGGACTTCGTTATAACTTGATTGCGCCAGGCCCACTTCGCTATATTTTCCAACTCCTTTTTGATAGCCGCCTTCAGCAAAGAAGAATGCGCTTAATTTAATTATGGGTGAAATTCGAAGAAGTTGCTAGAATGTCAAGTAACTACTTGAATGCAGGTTTGTTAAGCCTGTAATATTTTTGGAACCTATACGTAGATATATTGTAACTATTTCCTTACAAAATTAAGAGATTCCATGTTTACATACAGTGATTGTGGTAGTCCCAACGGATTTGAACAATCTCGTAAGCGTCTTCTAATTGAACGTTGATTCCATCTCATCCAATTCCTCAGCCAATAACTCTTAATGCCATGCTAAACATTATTTTTTAAATATTTGTTTCACCAAAATAAAATTTAAATCTTTGATTCTAACCAAATATAATTGACAGGGCATTTTCGAAATCAGCCGTTTTTCTTTTCGAGGAGACATTTCGGTTTTCGAGGGATATCGAATTCGAGGGGGATTGGCGATAAGCAGATTTTATTCCTGGGAACACACAATTTTGGGGGAAAGCAATATTCCCTCGGAATTCACGATGAGGTTGAATATATGGTCATGTTCCAAACTTAGCCCTTTTTTTCAGTTCGAGACGCCACGCCCTATTTCATAAACCCGGCCATATTAACAAAACTATCAAAATTGACCAGTTTTCTTATAGGTAGTGGTAGAAACATTAAAAAAAAGTCCACGGATGACGGTCCAAGGATAAAATATCGGCAGCAGATTTTAGAAATATATAGCATTGCCAGATAGACCTGATTAAGATAAAGGAAAAGAAGTAGAAACGGTAGAAAAGGGTAGAAAAGTATTATTCAAAATCATAGGGCCTACGAAGACGAACAAAAAACATTTATTTTCTTAAGGAAAAAAGAGTGTAGAGCGACCGTAAATTTCTACTCTTTGGACGTGTACTCCAAAAAAACTGGCTTCCAACAGATCATGCTAGCTAAAAGCCGAACTATAGACGTCGTCAAAAGTTAGAAGTCTACTTTAGACAGTTTCATTTGAATAGCTTCATCAATCCATCGAAGGAATAAATGAGCTCGAATGTAGGAAGTACGAGTACGAGTACCATTTGATTGCATCCACTTGGCATGCAACTTCATATTCCGCCCGAACTTTTGCATACTAACAAAGAGAAGACTCTTGAATCAACTTTTGCATTGCCACATCCCTCCCCAGACAATTCTCGAATTCGTCTTTAAATTGATGTTCAACCGAATGTCGGGACAAAAGGCACGCAATTTCATAGCTAATTCCCAAATTGATATTCCCTTGGCTGCCGCCGCATGATGATTTGATTTATTGAAGCCGTCGCCGTGCCAAGACATCTATTGTGTGAAAATTGTCAGAAACTGAG
Source organism: Cheilosia vulpina (assembly GCA_916610125.1). Taxonomy (NCBI): domain Eukaryota; kingdom Metazoa; phylum Arthropoda; class Insecta; order Diptera; family Syrphidae; genus Cheilosia; species Cheilosia vulpina. The sequence continues at coordinate 79,930,208 of OU744276.1, read as the reverse complement.
AGATCCTTTCCCTCTATCTCAATCCTGTGTTCTCGTATGTGCATCGCGTGAGGCACATTTTTCTTTTGTTCCACTGGCAAGGCCCCAATGGACTTAAGGATGTTATTGTTCCTCTCCACCAGTATGCAGAGAAAGCATATAGAATTCCCTTCGCTGCCAGCTTCATCAGCAGCTTATCCCGTACAGTGGTGGCCTCGTATGAGTGTCATAATGACTGAGCTGCAGTTTCCGGCAACCGCATAGACACATTCGAGACAGCCGCCAAATCATAGAGATTAATGTCGTATGCGGAGCGGATCCTTTGAATTTGGTTCCGTATGTATAGAGAGAGACGGGTAATTTTGAATGCACACAGAATTCACAAAGAATACCACCGCCATTGTGTAGGTACGGGTATATGCGTGCCTGAACAAGCCTTTGGGGGAGGAACGGATTAAATATGATAGCATAGCCTCCGCGCTCACAGGACCAAATAATTGAGATGAACATATCCAGTGGTACGAGTTGATTACGCTCGGAAGAGATTGTTCATCGCAACGCTCACAATAAGCTGTGAGACAGCACGCCCCGTGCATTGTTCCAAACGGATTTCGATCCAATGTATGGATAAATCCACGATGGTTTCCGATGGCTTGTTGTTACGTGCTTCCACTGGCTTATATCCTGCATGGGGTATATATTTGACTCGTATTTATACAGTTGGGGACAATTGGATAGTGCGAATTTCATTCGAATTAAGTATATTTTCAGCGGCGGGTTATTTACAATCGGATATCACCGACAGGATGATCCTTTTGGTGCACTCGTAACTAGCGAATCGAGGACAGTGCACAATGGTTTCAATTTCAATATCATTTGCTGCACCTCATCGAACCGTCAAACTATTACGAGCCGTTTGTCATCTGACCCCTCCATTGGAAACACTCTCTCGAGGGTGAGACTTTTGATTGAGAAAATTAAAAAGGAAAATATGTTTGACCAACTTTGTTGTGTCATGCGACAAGGCGTTGTCCTTTTTAATTTGCCTTCAGAAATATTTTCAAAATTCAAACGCCACTTTTTACTAAGAACCCACAAACAAGCAATAACAAGTCAAAGTGACAATCAATTCTCTACGATACAACAAACAAGGCTTTAATACTTTAGCACTTTCTGAATTTCACACACGCGTGATGATAAATTTTGTATATATCGTGAGTTATTCGGGAGGAATGGGTACACGCACACATTTTTAATCATTTGTGGCAACTTTTCTATTAGTACCAACCCTTAAAAATGAATGTGCGACGACACATCTTGACACATTTAGCAGTAGCTGTTTTATTTTTATTTCCCCATAGGAACTGAGTGTATTTCTTACTTAAGGAGAAGATTTTTTACAGGAAGAACGTTTATTTTCAAGGAAATTCTCATTAAAAAATGCAGCATGGCAAATGGGGTCATTATATTAATTTAATTATCTTTTGTTCGATTGATGTTAATTAGTTTTCTATACAGACATTTATGGAATTAAAAATTTAATTCAATCTAAAATGGAGGTGGTATTTGCGTATGCAGGAGTTTAATAGGAACCTGGATATCCCGTGTTATTTTACCATGGTGGCATTTTAGGTGATGACCTTTGAGGGGTTAGACCTAGATGCTTGCGAAAAAAAAATTGTGGCAATGTTTTACGTCGGTAGGCTGCGATTGCAATCCTTTATCGACCGCGTTCCTCTAAAGAAGAGTAGAAGTGTAGCAGCGCCACTACGAAGCTGTCAAAAGGTTCTATATTGTAGGTCGCATGATACCAACAAACTCACTTTTGAATAATGCGTATGTATCAACTATTAAGATAAGTACTACCAGCTTTTAATGTTGCTAAGAGGTTCATTGATATTGCCACATTCAATTTGGCAAAATAACTGTGGAACAACGCTTACCTACGATTGCATCATAATTCCTATGAGGTACTGCCTCATTGTAATCATGGCCAAAAGGATGAGCATTTTTACAAACGACTTCTGCAAAAGATGCAGGGGCAAAGAGGAAATAGAATCTGTTGAACTACTACTGTGCCAGCGACCAGCCTAGAAGCAGCCAAGAACGCACGGTATGTTCAGAAGCACGGTTTTTCAATGTCTTGAAAGATCTAGCAACGATACCCATGTCAGATCTAAGAAGATTCGTCACAGATCCGAATAGTTTTGTTAGTAGCATGTCCTACTACAAAAGCGTAAGCACAATGAGCCTCAATGGGTTCAGGGTGGTAAATGCATATAACGCAAATTGCCCCTCTAACCTATCCTAATCCAATTTTTCAAAAAAAGGATTGGAACTGAGAGAAAATCTGCTTATAGACGACGGAAGGGGAAAAAGGAGAGGAAAAGTGATAACCGCGCGAAGTTGAGTAGATAGATCAGGGCTACAAAGTCGAAGTCAAAGTTTAAACAGGCAATCAAGGGATCATTGAGTTGGTGCTGAGAATTTGAGGGGCAACTTATGTAGACAGTGATAATGACAAAAGAACCCTCTGTCAGTCAGTATGAGCGATTCAATTTAAAATAAAATAAATAATTTAATTCAAAGAAAAGACTTCCGTCAACCTGCCTAAATGAATTGTTGGTTGTCATATCCGTGACTTAATTCGACAAAGCTAAGGACTGACTTGTTAAGCTTTTAAAGGCCGAAGAAAAAATGTATTAAAACCATATCATGTGTTAATCTTAGTCGGATGAAAGTTTACCCCATGAATGGATTCCCAGGAATACTCTGAACTGCGTTGATTATGCAGAAGCATACGTCTGCTCAACATCTCAAATGAGATACGAGAAACAGCAATAACCTGAGAAAGCACATACGATCGACATTGCTTTGTAAAGAGATGCGCAATCGCAATCAATGAATGAAAAGAATGTTTATGCGTCAAGGATATTCAAATTGATTAGTTAGGGATAGTCCGGAAAGGGCGGTAAAATTGGAAGATTTTCCAAAGGTACACCACGCAAAAATAAATTGAAGGGGAGACTTTTGGAGAGTCTTGATTTCAGACACATGAACTCACTGAAAACGAGTGGAGAAAGGTTTTGAAAAAAGTGGTTATAATCACCTACAGGTATATAAGCCTATAGGCTTCGGTGAACGACGAAAAAAAAAAATAAATTAAGAAATGTGAACTTGTGTGGTGTAGGCGGTGCCCATGCCCATGCCCACGTAAGCTCCGAGCGATTAGCAATTTTGTTATAGGCAGAGCGAAGTCGCTTCAAATGAGTACAATCGATGGTATGAATGGTTTAAGAGTTAACTGATTAATGTACACTCAGAGAAAAATTATATAATTTTAATACGAATTCCTTTTATTTTAATGTGTTTTTGCTATTAAAATCAGTCAATGTGATTTTTCCTATTATTAGTATATAGTTCAAAAACTATTGAAGTTCCTTTATATAATTATTTTAATTATTTTATAACATTAAACCAACGGTGCACACAATTAAAAAGTAATAATATGTCGTATCATTTTAATAGGCTCCCCTTTTGTGTATACACCATTAAAATAATTATTTTTCCACATTATTTTTAAAGGAAAAGTGAGAAGAAGCGCATACTATAGTTTTAATTAGTTTTCAATATTAAAACAATGTTTTTATTTTCCCCATTTATTTTAATGGGGAATGTGATTACACCATTAAAACTATTATTTTTGCACATTAATTTTAAAGGAGAATTATTATTAACTCAGTGGATAATGTTATTAAATCAATTCTGCAATACATCTTTAATTAGTTTTTGTTATAAAAGCAATTGTTTATATTATTGAATCAAATTCCCGAATCGACACTTACATTTAAAAACTATTGAGACCAATACCTCGCTGAAAATAAAATTAAACCATTTCAAAAATGAATACCTAAGTAAAAGCCTTTTTTTTTTTGTTTCGTTTTTAGCTTTAAGCTTTTATTGGAAATAATAAAAACCTAGTTCTTGTATATACTTGATGTTTTTGCTGGAATCGAAATTTATGGTAAAGTTATTATAATTTTTTTCATAAAAAAGTTAATTTAAAAAACCAAAAAACCCGAATACCTGTGAAAAAGATTTTATAAGATTTAAACAAGACACTTTCAAGTATATAACTAATTGACAATCGGAGACTACCTACACAATCTGACAAAAATATGCACAGCCTATGACACTCCAGGGAAGAATACGAATCTTATGAATACCTCACTCTTCAAAATCGGTCAAGCCGTGTAGGCCACAGGGTGTCCCGATGGAACATACATAGGATACGCGCGAAACACATAACCCTCTCTGTGTGCAGTCGGGTAAAAACATATTCGTATTGTTTTTTTTAACCTTTTATTTAGTAAAGGTAGAGTAGCTTCGGGTAATGTGAAACTGAAATAATCTGTCTTTTGCATAATACGCCAAAATCCCGAAAAAATTGAGCGCGGGAAGTTGGACGACCTTCTAGTAGGTAGCTTCAGAGTGGAATCTGGAATCTCAATGCAGTTGCAGATTAGCATGATATAGTTACTAATAAATTTTTAAAGCTACATCTACTAGTGATGTATAGGGAAGAAATGAGTTTAAACATGTATCGGCTTCAGAGTAGATAAAGATGGCAGAGTGTTCGTTTATATGAAGAGAAGGCGCCCAGCATAAACTAACTATTAAATAGACTGACAGCTTTAGCCAAAAAAGAGAAATTGCCTACAAGCTGAATTTGACCTTCGATGTAGCCCAGTTTGAATTCATGTATTTGTGCCTAAGTTAACCAAAGGGGACTCACTTATACTTGAAAAAAAAAACAGCCAACACTCTTCCGGTTCCGGTTTAAACCACCATGTCGGTAGCCTTAGGTGGAGTCTCATTTCAATATCAAGTATCAAGGCTGTGTTGTAAACCATAGTTTTTCTTAGTTCCAGGTTGACATTTTTCGCTACTTTTTTATATAAATAGTTGTTCGATTTTCTTATAATTGAATAGAAATTAATATCCAAATTAAAGGATATAAAGAAAAGGAATAGTTTTTAAGTTATTTTATAATGAATTTTGGATAGATGGACAGAATTTTTATGATATCGATATAAAAAACTTGTTCGCATGTTTCCCATAGAATTTCCTTTAAGTTTCGCAACCAATTTCTTCTTTCATATTCCCATTTTATTTAATGATCGATTTGGTGAAACTATTAAAACTGTATTAAACGAGACTGACAACTGTAATGTCACTTGAAAAAGTGTAAGAAAAATTACAAAAAAAAAAAAAAATGAAGTAAAAAAAAATCGTCAATTTCCTAGAAAACAAATTGTGAAGAAACAATAATAAATGTGCGGGCATCATTTTGTAAATTTATTTTACTTTTCGCATAAAAAGTGACACTATTTTAATTCATAAAATATCTACCAAAAACTTTTCAGTTGTGTTTTTTTTTTATTAAAAACTATCACTATTAATGTTCTTGGTTGAAGCAGTTCTTTTCAAATGGAACTTAATTATTTATCTCAATTATTTAAAATGTTATAATAAATTTTAATTGTTTTTTTTTTGTTGTTTTCCGCTATTAAATGGAATCTTCATGAAAAGATTATAAATGAATAATCATAATCAATTCATTACCGTTTTTTTGTTGACATTCCCGGGGAAATATTTGCTCGCATAAAAAGGAGACAACACGAAGACATGGCAGTCTCGTTTGAATAAGCATCGTCCACTCACGAGTAAAGATGTGGTTGATTTATAAATAAAATGAATTACTTGTGATTGTCATTGAAATTTCATTTTGAATATTTTGGTGTATTTCTTAATTTTGAGTATTTCACTAACATTTTTTTCCCCAAAAACAACAAACGAAAACACATTAATTGTAGGAAGAAAAATATCTTCTTTTATTTCAACGAATGAATTTTTTCACACTTTATTCCTTTATTTATTTATGTTGATTACATTAATTTTAAATTTTTGTAGAATAGAATACAAATGTTATCGTGGTGCAATAAAACAACGAATTTAAAGTCTCAGAACGCATCCATCAGCTGACAGCAACTCACAAAATACACTAAATCTCAGTCAGTGTTCTTAGCACTCTCTCTTTATTTTTCCCACGAAGCGTGTTCATTTTTCCCTTATCACTACACTCAAATTACCTCTATTTTTTTTATGAAGAAAACATGCTTTTAAAAGTAAAATTTGTATTGTTCGGAAAGAAAATAACATTGAATTAATCTTCAGTATAAAAATCGCAGTTTGCTAACATTATAATCATTATTTTTGTTACTGGAAATTGTTGCTAAAGGAAAATATCCTTTTTATGTACATTTGAATTTAATTGCATTTTTTGTTGCTGCTTCACACGTATTCACAGACAGTAAAATTGCGACCGTCAATATAAGCCCCATATTCACAAAAATTTGCGGAGTAAATCGGGGATGCGTAGGAAAGCTGTCAGTCTATTTCTACTTAGTTTATGGCGCCCAGGTGACTTCCTTGTGGCACACCATAAATGGCCAAGCAGAAAAGGCTGCCAGAATGGTAATTTTTTTTAAAAATGGTTTTCACATGTTTGCAAATATTCTCTTTTAAGTAATATACCTTCAAAGGCGATGATAGACAGTTTGAAAAGGGTCGTTCACGGATGTGGCCTCAGTTGATGGAAATCTTATCCAAAAGCCTCACTAAAATCTAACAAATAATTTAGAGTAAGAGGGCAGAAATACGAATTCAACGAGGTTACGAGACTTGCACTGATACCTTAAGGCTTCGTATAAACTACTTTCGACGACTTAATCTATATGAGAGCAGTTCAACAGTAGGTCTTCTTTTGTATCAGCGTTATGACTTAGGGAAGAAGTCTCTCGAAAAAAATGTTTAAAAAAATAAATAATAAATAAATAATTGGCGCAACAGGTCCGTATGTACCCAAGCCTAGCTTCTCACAACCATTCGTCTTGTGTGAGTTTTTATTTTTGGGACGAATGGAAGGGATCTACAATTTTATGCCGAGTCCAAACGGCCAATTGAGAAGCTCTTTCATGACAGTTATACTCTCGGATGTTTGTCAGACGTTCGCGAGAGGTGGCGCAGTGAAAAAACCTTAAGTTGGAATTTGGGTTTTTCTCGGGATTCGAACCTGGGACCCCTCGCTTAGTAGTCCAACACACTAACCACTAAGCCACTGCGCCAATGAAAAAAATGTTTAAGCTACGAAATTCTTAACGAAGAAGGCAATAAAAGTTTTTTTTTAAAAGTACCCCGCAATAACATTGAGAGTGAGTTATGGTTTCCTCTTCTCCTTTGGCTGATGCGTGCCGTGTTTAGTGACGAAGCGAACCAAATTCAATGTCTTAATCAAACTACTGATTCATAGACTAATCCTCCAGCACCGAGTATTACAGTTCAGTTGGACTCTCATTTTAGGAAAAAAACTAGCCTCCTCCTCAAAATTTCCTATTTTTGATTCCGTCTTCAGAGTTCTTAAACATTTTACAGCCACACTTAGCGCGTATAAATAAAGCATTGACGTTGCTGTACTTTCTCGATAAAAACGCGAAAAAAATATTACCGTTTAATGAGCTTAATGCCCGTTAAACATTTAATGAAACCCATATCCCAGAGATCACAATAAATGTTATATGTGCCCATCCAATCTATTAGTCGCCTCGCTAAAAAAAAAACTTTACGTCCTAACCCCCCACCGATTTTGATATGTTTTCACTTCATTTAAAATTCCTATTCAATACGATGGTCAAGGATCAGTTTAGAGTCTTCCAGCTGTTCTCACCCCCCTCTTGTTTGTTAGTTTACTCCGCCAACTATACACACAGCTGGAGATGGATATGCGAACACGCACTTTAGTGCCCATAAGCGAAGGAATGTTATAATGAAGTCGGAGCCTCAACACGCAATCCCATTATATTTATGCGTTCCTTTTCGAAATATATATATATATATATATATCCGCCACTCTTTCAAATGGCATGTCACGGCGATGTATGGTTATGAAAACAACCTGCATATCATCGCGCTGCGTGTATGTTATGAATTTTGTAGAGTTTCCCAAAAGCACCCACAAAGCCAACCGAGAATTCAAATGACTTGTGCGTAGAGTGTTAGTGTTCGATATATATGTATGAGTATACGAGGGCAAGGATATGTAAACGTAGCACGAACACCAAAGCTGGCTGCGTCGAAATCGAATATTCGTTCCCATAATCGATGCATAAATAAAGGAGTATCGATAAAGAGGTGATAAAAGGCACCGAGCACACACATGAATATCCAGGAAATCCTTTGCCAAATATCCTGCTTGTTTTTTTTTGTTTGTTTGCTTGCGTGTGTTTCCTTTTTAAATTTATGCATCGTTTAATACAAAACCAATTGAGGTATACTATACTCGTATTTGGCGATTGTTATGGATATAGGTCCCACGTGACACGTGTGCCACGAGCACAAGCAATGCGACATTTCCAAGTGAATTGCGTGCGAATTTACGTGCAAATATCGTTTCACAAATCACAATGGCGAACGAAGGACACTGGGAGAATAAATTTTAAGTTGACTTGGGGATTTTAACTTCTGGTAGAAGGATTAACAGAGCAAGGGGAGAATACAAATTCAATGAATTGCGACATTATGGTGGATAAAGGTATATGTGTGCAGGGTATAAACCGGTATAAGCAGCCACCATCTTACTTAGTGTTTTCTATTCAACTGCGAAGCCTTTGAAGGTATTAAATTTACGGTATCCTTTCAATCTGTAACTTTGTTGGGTTTATTTTTTATGTTTAGCTATTTTACTTTTCGCATTGAAAGGACCGACCCATTGTGCAGTCACAGTCACAGATGCGATTGTCGTAGGATTGAATTTAAAATGTAATTTAGTCGTTGTCGTTGATTATTTTATTTCTACTTAGTATGTAGATTGTAGATCCATCGCTTGAAGTGTCGCTTTTCAAATTGCTTATCAAGGACATCGCAATAATACCTACAAATTATGTGTTACCAAATCCTATGCGCGATGAATGGGAGTATCCTTTCGTACTGCCTATTTGTGTGTCGCCGACTTTAGAATCCACAGAGCTCAACGGATCAAGTATCGGCACTAATTTATGGACGACAGTCAATGAGCCACCTCCAGTGGGTGGATGAGAAAATTTGCTTGTGAAATTCAATTTATACAGGATATGACAACTAGTCTTTTGTTGAATACAAATAAACAAGAAATTAATCTTTTACACACTGAACTTGAAATCAATTATATTTTCTTCCAAAGTCGCACCTAGCTAACTAAAGAACCAGAAACAACAAATCACTTGTTCTTTTACGCCTTTTTAGGCAAATTAAAACTGGATTCTTAACCGACTACACTAATAGAGCGAGAGCGCTATCCTGACGATTGGGGCTGTTGCAGGGCTACCGTTGTATGATTTCGTTGAGGAGTATATAAGAAGTTTTTTGGGGAGTACCGGGGAGTACAGAACAACATAACTGAACAGGGGTAGTAATCAACACTCAGAGAACGCGGATGTAGCATTCGTTGTAAATAAATTATTATATTCTACAAAAGAAGATAATTTTATTACTTTATTTTCTTAAAATTTTTCTTTTACAGGAATTTCTAAAAATTAGGAACTTGCTTGCATAACGTAACTCTCTACAAGAATTGAAAATCTTTCTGTCAGATTTTGAGAAAATTCAACCGAATTGTTTGTAAGATTCTTTAAGACTCTTTCACTTATAAATCGACTCTTCTGCCTGAATATTGCCCAACGCTTCTTTTGACAAGTCTGGCGTTCGAAATCTAAACCAGAATACGCTTTAGTAAATGTAACACCCACGAAGACTCCAATATTCCTTTTGGAGCGCTCAAATATCTGTTGTTGAACGTAGAAACATTTGGTACAAGAGTCTTTTGCTTCGTTAGGTTAGATGATGATACAAGGATATGGCAGTCAACTAGAGGCGATACAGTTCGACCAATATAATTGTTAGCCAGTTCGAGTTGCAGTGAAGCATAGCTTTTAAGTAAAAAGTTTCTTTAAAAAAATTTTTAAATTTTGGTGTGAATTTTAATTTATGGCATTGATCTTACAGCGTTTCAATAGAAACTATTACGAAAACGACATGACATCTGTCCCCCGTCTAAGGCTTGCTCGTTAGGCAGTCCTCTCCTTAGCTACATAGCTTAGATTTGCATGTACAGATCGTAAGGTTGATCTTTTGGAGATGAAATTGTCCCCGTACTCAGCAGTAATATTAGAATCCTAAATTCAATAAAATTGAAATATAGGTACCCAACGCACAGTGGCGTATGCAGGGGGGGGGGGTCTCAGGAGCTTCCACCCAATATTAAAATTTAATATTTTGCATCTATTCAAATTAAAGAACTAGTAAAAGATTATTAATTTTAAATAGTGTCTGCTATTACAAAATATGTGTGAAATATTAAATTTTAATATTTAGGGTTTCTATGCAAAAGTATTTAAATTAAACCCTTATTTTTAATAAATTTTTATTCGAATTAAATAAACTGCAGATTAAAACATAATACTTTCACTTTAAATTCTTCTTTGCTTTTGATAAGCCTATGGAATATTAAAATATAATACAATCTTAAAATATTTCAATACTTCTTCAGATTTGATTTAAATATCTATGCGATATATTTCAACACCGAAAATATTTTATTTTAATACCAATTTTTATTGGTTTTAAATATTACAATACATTTTCAAAAATTGTCAAGCGTAGGCAAATTCCCGTGGTATTTTATTCTCTTTAAGAATAATCCTATAGAGTGCCTCTGTCCTATAGTAGGTATACAGGGGTCCCTACCCGTGTATAGTCTCTGCCTGAGACACTGTAGCCTTCCATCCTCTGCGATCCCGGGCACGTTGCTTACAGTTATCAAGACGCTCTGGCATCCGCGATGGCTTAGTCTTTGAAAGGTTCGGTCTTCCTTGTCTTCTCGAAACTGGCGGCTGGGATTCGAAGATCCTCTTAGCCGGAGCATTATTGTCCATTCGCTCGATGTGGCCGAGCCAATGTAGTCGACGTATTTTGGCCTTTGGGACTACATCCACATTTTAGTACAGCTCATAGAGTTCGCGGTTGTATCTTCTCCTCCATTCGCCCTCCTCGCACACAGGACCAAAAATCCACCAAAGAATTTTTCTTTCGAAGGAGCCCAGTATCAGCTCTCCATTCCCTTCCGGCTTATTGTCCAGCACTTGGCGCCATAAAGCAGAACTGGCAGGATAAGGGTTCTGTAGATCATACATTTTGTCCTTCGAGTTAGGAGTTTTGAACCCAGTTGTTTTGCCAAACCGAAATAGCAGCGGTTTCCTAGGGTAATTATTCGCCGAATCTCCACTAGGATGTCATTTGTGGCGTTCATGTTTACTCCGAGGTAGATAAACTCCTTAACTACCTCGAAATTGTTGCTATCAATAGTGACGTTCTGTCCTAGGCGGTGGACAGATGCTTGTTTATTTGTTGATAGCATGTACTTAGCCTTGTCCTCATTAAATACAAGATCAACGAAATTCGCCTGTTCTTCAATCGCCATAAAAGCCTCTATCACGGCACGCTGGGAGCGACCGATGATGTCAATATCGTCTGCATACCACAGTAGCTGGTTGGAATAGTTCGGAGGATCTACTTCCTTTAGGAGGTATACTTTTCTAGAAATTAAAATGATAGCATAACTCATATGTGCTCGAATTATCTTATTAATTATTCAGTGAATAACCTACTTTATGAAATGTAGTAGCTATATTTCTGAGGCAATGAACTCGAATCTGTAGACCGCCCTTATCTTCAAAAGAAAATCCATTAGGAATATCTCTACGCTTTACAACTTAAGGCAAAATCAAATATTATAACCTCTTACAAGTGTTATGTACTTGTAAATGAAGGACACGATAGTTCGGCTTAGACTAACTTACTTTATTTAGTAAAAGTACTTACAACTAACAAAAGAGCTTACAGACTATCAATAAACCGATAATAGAGAAAGAGAACAGTATGTACCTGTATTTGTAAACAGTACATAAAGATGGGTACATATCAACAAGAATTTGAAATCAAAGTCACCTACTTGAAGGAAGAATATTCTCATTGGATATCAATGTAGCCCCGTTTTCAGCATGACTTCCACTTGTTTGGATTTTAATATTTTTAAAACATTTTTTTCTTTAAAAAAGCTTTATCCAAATCATCCACTCCATTGCAGAGGACACTCAAACTAACTCTAAATTCTTAATACCTACCTCTTAATATCTATATATTTAAATCTAATCACTTTGGTTCAGATCCTGTTATTAAAACCAAATGCAAATGTATTAAAGTTCGTATTAAATCAGAGTAGATGTTATATTTCAGGCCAATTAAAACTTAATTGTAATAAGTCCTTGATTGAAATATTATTTAAATATAGACTGGGTAGATTGTAGAACAAAAATACTGGGTCTTAATCTTTAGAGTTTAAATTTCAGAAAATGAGCATTTTAATGAAACAATTATTAAATTTGAATATGAATATATTACAGAAAAAGTTTAATAAATTGGAAATATTGAAAGCCAATTTTTTTTGTATTAAAACACACCCATCAAGTTATATTGTGGCCGCACCTACCGGGGCCATATCTAGCTATTAAAAATTCTCACAGAATTTCTTGACTGAGTGCTCAGTTGACATTCAAACAGATGACTCTTATTGAATGGGAAATAAATTCGGCAATTTTTATTCGCATGACGCCTTTTTACTTGGAACATAATTTTTGTAAGAAGTTTCCGGTAAATATTCGTCGTAAGAGTCAGAAAACTGAGTGTCAAAAATGGCAATTGCCAGTCGCGTTCGTAGGCAATAAGGTCCATATAAATTAGTCAAATAAATACGATTTATACTTTTGAATATGCCCATTTCATATTTATTCATTCAACAAATTGTTAAAACAAAATAACTGACATTATTGGATGGCAACGAACGCAGGTAGGTTCGAAATTAAAAGAAATATAACTTTCATGTTTGACAGTGCAATGTGGTCGAAGTGCACCAAAACTAGGATTACCCCTTGATCAACCATCCAACCAAATACCTCTGACAAATGTTTATTTCTATTTCATTTCCTTTATTTATTAGTTCTTCTCATTTCGTTTGCTGTTATTTCTTCAAATTTATGCGTTTGAGCTTTTTTCTACCGAAAATTCATCTTAATTTACATGTAATTTGGACAAAATCTGTCACAATTTCACAGAGAAACCAAGTGTACGGAAGATATATTAAAATCATCGCACATAATCAAACACTTGCTAATATTTTGTCATTCATTATCATAATTTCCACATCTTGAGACGTGCAGACAAGAGAAGACCACTCACTAGAATAACCGCATTAAATTCGTAAAACTTAATTCACAATAAAATATTTTACTCACTTTATCATTCTTGTTGAATTCACAAGCACAACTCAAAAGATATTCTGTAGCTATAGCGACCCACCAAATTAAATGAGCGAAGAACAGTATAGATAGAATCGCACTATAGCGACAGCCGAAGCCCACAATCGCCGCACGCACACAAACAATATCGACAGTTTCCTTGAGCACTGAATAAAACAAATTCATATTACATCTCCGTATTCAGCCAGCAGCAGATTAAACGCGCCGATTTTATCCTTTGCCCATTCGGAGTGGCGGTTCCTATTTCATACTTTTATTATTTCTTCCCCTCACTCGTGACCTAGTCCAATTTATGCATACAAATTGCCTGCGAGATATGCGTTGCAGAGTAAATAAGGATATAATATCCGTCTTTATGTTTCAGGCTCTTCGAAAGGATGAGAACAGTTCGTATCTGGAAATGAGAGCTACTGACTTAACAGGAATCGAGTGGCCATTGTTGCTATTACAACTTCTTGCCGAGAGGAATGAGTGCGCCATCTATGCGTGACAATAATTCGATTACTCGTAATAATAGCAGAACTACAGTTCTTATTAAATAAAATTACGGTAGAATTAATATTAAGTATGGTTCGGTTATGTGTCAGAGAGTCGCATGAGAATTACTCACAAAAGTGACAACTGACAACTGTGTGCTTTTAATGGCAAAGATAAAATGTATAAATACAAATGAGATGCTTTCGAGCTTAGATAAAAAGGTCAGTGACAACATTTTAAACATGTCATTCCATTTCATTGAAAACACCTATCACCCTGAAGACTGTCAAATGTGAATTGACATTGCGACAGTTGGCGCTGAATTATGACTGGTATACTCGTACCTACCTATTACGGAAAATTGTAAAAGGGTTGACTTAATTAGGTCTGTTCCTTTACTTTTGTAGTAAGAATGGAAAAGACTGTCAAAATGACAGTGATGGGGATAAATTCTCTCACAGAGAGAGACACTTACGAAAAAGTTAGGGAACGCTTTTGTAGAAATCTATAAAAATGACAGGTACATAATTAAAATATTAAAAAAAAATGGTACGAGAAGTCGATAAAATATCGTATAAGCTCGAAGAATTTGTTAATTTACGAACAAAATTAGTTGATTTATTTACCTAGCGATGAAAGAGATTCGGAAATAATCGAACTTCTTCTTCATGAATCCAATTATATAGAAAAGTTTGTACTGATTAAACTACAAGCATTCGAGAAGAGGAAAAAGCGACACGGCTTTAAAAATTACGCGGAGGATATTTTCCATTCTTATTCCTTACAGCCGCCACATTCCAAAAGGAGAACATTCAGTTTTATTTCCCGCCCCTGTTGGTACCATTTTGACAGGCAAGAAATCAAAACAAATGCACTCATATGTCAAATAGGACAACAAAACTCAAACTCAAACTCAGCTGTTACTTATTAGGCGTTTTTCTTTTTTAGTTCAAAGCACAACCTGAACTGTTATACAAAAAGTTCGTGTTTCTTTTTTAGCTCAGATACATCAGAGCTCAGATTTGTGTTTCTTTTTTCGATCTGAGCGCGCTCTATGAGCTCAGAATAAATTGACTGAGCATGCTGAGTAAAAAGCTGAATGCACACTCAAAGTCACATTTGACAGAAAAAAAAACCAGGATAAACAAAATAAATGAAATGGTGGACGAACTTTGTTGTTCTGGATCTAAAGGTTAACCAATTTAATAAATAAAAATGAATAAATATTCAATTTATACATACATTTATTAAAAATGTCAGCTACGTGCTCAAGTGTGTTTCATAAATACATCACAACGATCTGAGCACGCTCGGCTCAGAGCGCGAGTTAAGTATCCATAGCAAAACATATTGAGAAAAAAGATAACATTATTTGTATTCAATGATATCTTTAGTCTCTAGTACAGTCTTGCACACAACGCTACAATGATAACATATGTAAAAGAGATAATATCGTTTGTATACAATGTTGGAATATTATCTCTTCTTCATTATCAAGCAAGACGATTGTACGCTTGGGTCTCCTTGTAGATAGATAAGAAAAGTATATAAATACGACTGTATGATGAATTTATCGACAGTCTTATTGTAACTACATAGTAGCCTTAAGCTCCTTTTAGAATTAGTAAAAAGTATTTCAATAATAAAGGACATAGTTCCAAATAAATATTGTTTAATTTTAAAAGTAAGAACCAAGTGTTTTAATTGGCGATCCTGCCAGGAGGTTAAATATACTTTTTAACTTCAATCGAGCGGACCTCGGGAACAAGTAGTGAAATCTAGTATAAACAGAACACTCGCGTTACCGGTTACAAGAATTACCTAGCATAGCAGGTACAAATATAGCTCCTTCGTACGAAGCAGCAAAGCAATTCAGTGAAAGTGTATATGTGGAAAAAAAAACACACAAATTCGACGACAACAGACACGAGTTCAAAATGGAACAACTCGCAGTATTAATGGCAAGATTAGAAGCTTTAGAAACCAGGTGCAACAAAGTAACACAAACCCTAGAGCACACACGCACAGAGAATGCAAGGTTAGCAGCAATAATAACTAACCAAAATCAAATAAACACTAATTTAGAAACAAAACTAAATGAAGTAAAATCTGGATTAGGCATAGTACCAAACATACCTGTGCTAGAGGAAATAAGAACCACATATACAGATGGTAGTGAAATACAGTTAGACGCATTTAAAAGCCTACCTATTTTCAACGGCGATCAATCAAATTATCGGTCGTGGCGCGAAGAAGCATCCAGATTAATGGACAGCATTAAAAACCTCAAAACACACAGTAAGTACGCAGCAGCATTGACTATAGTGAAAAGTAAAATACAGGGTGCAGCCGCGAATGTGTTAACTAATTATAACACAATTTTTAATTTTGAGGCGATACGTAACAGATTAGATTATACGTACTCTAATCAAGAACCTCTATACGTGCTACAAGACATGATGAAAGCCATCACGCAAAAAAGAAGCACACTGTCTGAATACCACGACGAGATAAATAAAAATCTCAATTTAATAATATCAAAAATCACTATGTCAGGTGATCCGCCGAATATAATCGACAGACTAATTAAAAATGCTAACGACGACGCAGTTCGTATATTCATTGATGGTATGAGTGACAACTTTACAAGAGGATCATTATATTCAGCTACAATAAATGATCTAGAACACGCATTCGCAATTGCTCGCAGAATAGAACATGATAATGTGCACAGGCATTTACATCTCACTCAAGATAAGCACCACAAAAATATGCCACATGAACACAGAAACGAAAGAAGACCAAATTATTCGAGCCAAACAACGAATTATCAACCCCAGAAGCAATACGATAATATGCAGCAACACAATCAAGGACCACGCCTAAACCCTTCCAAGAGAAATGACGGACCACAGCCGATGGAGATAAACTCGAGACAAATTGTACATGCACAGCGACAAAATTGGAATCAATACAAACCCGATGTATATAATCCACCAGCGAAACGTGAACACAGCGGGAGTTTCAACACACACAACAGACCGCAACGATCTTATCAGCAGAACTTCAAGCAGCAGAGAGTAAATAACTCCCGACAACAACGCAGAGACGATGTCAGCAGTACATATGCAGAAGCAGATGAAACGGAATGTATGGTAAATAATAACATAAGAATAGATCATTTAAACTAGTAGACGGGTTGCCCTGCTTAAATTTAACTAGTACTATTTCTAAGAAAATTTATAAAATTCTTATTGATACTGGTGCAACCCATAATTACATTAATAGAAAATGCGATTCTAGCGAAAAAATTAAAATTAAACCTATAAAAATAAAAACAATGCATGGTTATTCTATGGTAGATACAAAGAAAGTAGTTAGGATATTAAAGAAAAATATAACATTTTTTGAATTAGAGGATATTCAGTCTTTTGATATGATATTAGGATATGAAGGACTTAAAGTTCTAAACGCGGAAATAAATTTCAGTAATATGACTCTAACTACCATAAGCAGTGTCGAATCTATTCAGAAAATTAATTACATAATTGGGGAAAATAATATTTATAAAGCAGACATAGATAGACTGATGAAGATTAATAACAGCATAGGACCGTTACCCTTTACAGATACTATAGAAGCAAGCATTAGGACGACCAATGATAATCCGGTTTATGTTAAACAATATCCATATCCCATAGCAGATAACGAATTCGTAAACAAAGAAATACAGAAACTCTTACATGACAATATAATAGAAAAAAGCCATAGTCCTTATAACAGTCCCATATGGACAGTACCTAAAAAAGGTTTGGACGAAAAAGGAAAACCAAAACGGCGCATGGTTGTTGATTTCCAAAAACTTAACGCTCACACTGTAACAGACAGATACCCCATTCCGGATGTCAACATGACAATTCAAAATTTAGGTAAAGCCAAGTACTTTACAACGTTAGATTTGGAGTCAGGTTTCCACCAAATTAAAATCAAAACAGATGATAAAGAAAAAACAGCTTTTGCTATAAATGGCGCAAAATATCATTTTAAACGAATGCCTTTCGGGCTCAAAAATGCACCAAGCATATTTCAGAGATGCGTGGACGACATTTTGAGAGACTTTGTAGGTAAATTCGTACACGTTTACATTGATGACGTATTGATATATTCTTCATCTGAGGAAGAACATATACAGCACATAAGTCAAGTATTCGACGTACTCAATAAAGCCACATTAAAAATATCTGATGAGAAAAGTAAGTTTTTTCAAGAAGAAGTAGAATACTTAGGTCACATAATCAGACATGGTAGAATCACTACGAACCCTGAGAAAATAGCAGCTATAGAAAATTTTCCAGTCCCACAAACGGTAAAGGATTTGAGAGGATTTTTAGGTCTTACAGGTTACTATCGTAAGTTTATAAAAGGATACGCAAGCATAGCCAAGCCCCTGACATTATATTTACGAGGAGATAACGGTAAAGTAAACAAAAAACAAAGTAAAAATATTAAGTTAAATCTGAATGATTCAGCATTAGAAGCGATTAGAATTTTAAAAAATTATTTGAAAGAACAAGTCGAACTTTTTCAACCGGATTATAGTAAACCATTCGAGCTTACTACAGATGCATCCAACATAGCTATTGGAGCCGTACTAAGTCAGAATAAGCAACCTATACACTTCTTGTCAAGAACACTGAGTAAGACAGAAGAGAACTATAGCACAAACGAGAAAGAGCTATTAGCGATCATATGGTCCTTACAAAAACTCAGAAACTACATATATGGTATAGCAGACTTAACCATATATACCGATCACCAGAGCCTTATATATTCTGTATCAGAAAAAAATCCCAACACAAAGCTGAAACGTTGGAAGGGAATCATTGAAGACTTTGGAGCAAAATTAGTTTATAAACCAGGAAACCTAAATCTTGTAGCTGACGCATTATCACGTCAACGCATAAATACTTCTACCATAGAAACAGCACATTCAGCTGAAAGTTCTTCTAATGATATAATAAAAACTGTGAATCAGCCTTTTAATGCATACACTGCACAGTTCGAACTTATTGAAGATATAACAAATAATATCGAAACACAAATCTATTTTAGTAACAAAATAAGACTCATAATAAAGTTTAAGGACAAAGACTCTTTACTAAGGCAGATGAAAGAAGTTATACAACCCCAAAAGATTGTAGCTTTGCATACGAAATTTGAAAACATATACAAATATGGTGAAAACATAAAAAAAGAATTCCCACTAGTAAGATTTATATTCACACCAAGAAAACTTCAAGACGTGACAAATTTGGAGGAACAACTAAAACTTGTAAGGGTAACTCACGAAAGAGCACACCGAGGGTTACGTAACAATATACAAGAAATCTCAGAGAAATATTACTGGCCCGATCTAAATAAACAAGCAAAGAGTTTCAACAAAAAATGCATAGCATGTCTATTTGGAAAATATGAAAGAAAACCTATCAGAGAACCTCTGAATAATTCAGAAATACCAACACATGTGGGAACACACATTCATATGGACATATACTTCAACGACAAGTATACTTTCCTTGTAACAGTAGATAAGTATTCTAAATATACAATCCTTCGGGAAATCGAAACTCGAAACAGACTGTACGACGTTATGGAAGAGGTCTTATCTAATTATTTCCCAAAATGTGAACGACTCATGACAGATAACGAGAAGGGATTCAAAACAGAAATGGTGAACCAAATGTGTTTGAAATACAACATAACTAAAGTAGAAACTCCAGTATACAGATCGACAGCGAACGGTCAGGTAGAACGTGTAAACGGTACAATAACTGAACTGTCTAGAATATTCACAATTCAGAATAAAACAAGACTTATCGAAGAAATATTTAGAACAGTGCGTGAATTAAATAATTCTATACACTCAGTTACCGGTTTGAAACCTAGAGACATTTTCTTTAATCAAAATAAATATAGCAATAGTGAAATTATAATAAATAAACTAAACTCAGCATCCAAAAAAGTGATCGAACGTCTAAATAAAGGAACTCGACACAGAGAATATAAAAAAGGAGATAAGATAATGGTAAGAATCACAGGTCTTAGAAAGAAATCTAACGCCAGATACATAACAAGAATAGTAGAAGAAGATAAAGGAGACACTGTAATCTCTAAAGAGGGAATAAAAATTCACAAGGATAACATAAAGAATTATCATTTTTTAGATGACGAAAATATTAATATTCCTAACATTACTAGGAATTGTACAGAGTCAAGAAGGGCAAGGAAACGTTCAAATAACTGAGTTACTAAACAAGAAGTTTATACTTACGCAAACAGATGACGTGTATTTATTCAAAGAACAAACTTATTTGTTACATGCCACCAACCTGACTTCGATATTTCAACCTTACGTAAATATCGTAACTAGTAACTATCAACCTACACAAGAAGAAAAAATTTGGTTAAGTAAAATTAAGAATTTAGCAGACCAATTACAAGAACATACTAGGCATACTAGATCAATTAACTTTTTAGGAACAGCTTTCAAATATGTGTTTGGTAATCCTGACCATTATGACTTAGTTAACATAGAAACGAGTATAAATAATCTCATAGAAAACAATAATAAACAAAAAACTATAAATTCTAGATTCGAACAAATTTTGCAACAATTCGAAGGTCAGAGCCTTAAAGAACATTTAGTAATAGAACAAGTGTACGAACAATTATTATTATTGACCAGAACAATTAATGCAGCAAAAAATAATGAATATTTATCAGAAAGCCTAGACTTAGATGACATTAAAAATATTATTCAACATGAAATAATTCAAGTACCCATAATAAATATACTTGAGTACTCTAAAATATTATTAGCTAGAACTGATGAATTCTTCATCACAATATATAAATATCCAGTTCTAATTAAATCATGTAAATTGTATAAAGTAACACCCTTAAATTCAAAACATGGAAAAATCATTACAGATAAAACAATTGCCTTATGTAACCAAACTTATTTAAGAACAAGAAATTGTCAAAATCATCTAAGTAAAAACATTTGTGAAATTAACTTTGAAGAAGAAAATTGTCTTATTCCACTTTTAAAGAATATAACTTCAAAATGCAACATTAAACAAGAATACGATTACGACTTAGAAATTGAATCCGGTGTTATGTTATTAAGCGGTAAGCATAAGCTAAATAATCAAACAATTAATGGTATAAACTTAGTTACTTATGAAAATACTATAAATCTAGATGATAAAATATACAAAAACATGCATAAGCAAATTAAAGAAGTTATATTAAGAAATCATAATTCAGAGTCTTACATCGACCAAATAATTAAAGAAGATACAATGTACAAATTCGATAACATAGATACTTTAAAAAAACTAATTATTCCTTTTGAAGAAAAACCGATATTATCAACTATATACACAATTGTAACACTGATTGTTATTCTAGCATTTACGTACGTAATGATAAAAACTATACAATGTATAACAGATCGTCAAAAACAAAAAAAGATTGACGCATATAACAAAACTTATGAAAGAGAGATGTTAAAAATAGCGTCGAAAAATCGGGACGATTTCGTTTAACAAGGGGGGGAGTTAAGTATCCATAGCAAAACATATTGAGAAAAAAGATAACATTATTTGTATTCAATGATATCTTTAGTCTCTAGTACAGTCTTGCACACAACGCTACAATGATAACATATGTAAAAGAGATAATATCGTTTGTATACAATGTTGGAATATTATCTCTTCTTCATTATCAAGCAAGACGATTGTACGCTTGGGTCTCCTTGTAGATAGATAAGAAAAGTATATAAATACGACTGTATGATGAATTTATCGACAGTCTTATTGTAACTACATAGTAGCCTTAAGCTCCTTTTAGAATTAGTAAAAAGTATTTCAATAATAAAGGACATAGTTCCAAATAAATATTGTTTAATTTTAAAAGTAAGAACCAAGTGTTTTAATTCGCGCTCATAATGCTCGAGATCGGTTCAGAGCTCAGCTCTGAACTAAAAAAGAAAAACGCCTATTGTAAGGTCACTGACAGATTTGTCAATTCTTACACCAAGAAATTTGTTGAGTAGAAATTCGGAAGATTCTCAGTGGAGGGGTAATATAATATCTTGCTCTCTCGATGACGCTCTCTTTTACGAATTTTTCGAGTTGAGGAACGGCATTGAGTTAAAATTCGTAAGAATAAGTAAAAAAAAGATTTAAAAGTAAAGGAACAGACCTATTGTAACGACTTTTAGTCCCAATGGCTTTCAGAGCACTTACATTTATTTAAATAAGCTTCACATTGTTTTTCCAAATCCATTGCGACGAAACAGAATTTTGTGAATTATGGACCAAGTCAAAGGAGAATTTCAGTAGGCGATTTAAAGGCTTACTCAAATAGGACAAGTTGATGTTGAAATGGAATGAAACAAGCTGTGTGTGAGGTATTAAAGAAATTATTTTTTTTTATTTCAAAGACCAATGTATGTCATAGTGTACGTTCGCAGGGTCCAATAATTTTTAATCACTCTCTCGGCTGAATTTGGGCAATGCCATTGGCTATGTTGGATTTAAGAGCATCGGTCGATCGCGGCTTATTGGCATAGACCTGCGACTTCAGGAAACCCCACAAGAAAACGTCTAGCGCTGTCAAACTACAGCATCCTGGTGGCCAATTCATGTCACCTCTGTGGGAGATGAGAATGTTCATTCTGCATGACAAGTAGCCTAGTTCTATTTAAACCACATGTTGTCTACCTCCATATCGTACGAATTGCATCAAAATAAATCGGTTAGCTTAGTTCTGTAGTTCTGAAGTATATGCTGTCAACTAAAAAGGACACCCAACACCGACGGCTCGGACAGAATGTCGCAATAGACAGATATAACTTTGAGGTGGTTAAGGACTTTATCTACCTAGGCTCCGCTATGAACTCAGACAACGACACCAGCGCTGAGGTTAAACGTAGAATTACTCTTGCCAATCGCTGTTTCTTTGGGCTAAGAAGGCAATTGAGTAGCAAAGCCCTCTCCCGAACAACTAGAGTGACCCTTTATAAGACCCTTATCATCCCAGTTCTGCTATATGGCGCAGAGGCATGGACGCTATCAAAAGCGGATGAGGTAACTCTCGGTTGTTTCGAGAGAAAAATTCTTCGTGTTATTTTTGGTCCCGTCTGCATTGACGGTGAATGGAGAAGGAGATTTAACGACGAACTGTACGGGCTGTACAGCGACATCGACCTAGTCAGAAGAGTGAAGGTCCAACGACTGAGGTGGCTGGGTCATGTAGAGCGAATGGACACGAATGCTCCGGCCCGGAAGATCTTCGAATCCATACCCGAGGGAAGGCGCACTAGAGGAAGACCGCGACTCAGGTGGCGCACGCAAGTGGAAGGGGACCTTAACCAACTTAGCGTGCGAAACTGGAGACAGCTAGCTAAAGATCGCGCTGGCTGGAGACGCTTGTTGGTTGAGGCCCAGGTCCACCCCGGACTGTAGCGCCACCTTAAGTAAGTAAGTAATAGTTCTGCACTCGCCGTTGTGGTGTTGGCCTTACCAATGACATTTTCGAAAAAATGCGGACCAATGACGGCGGAAGTTACAAAAAACAGATCAGATCCGTGTTGCCTTCGCCTACCCACCGGATTGATACCTGTCAATAGCATTAAAAGTGAGAGTGATGATAATGAATATATCTATGGTCCTCTTTTCAATAAAAATGTTGTAAATTCAAATCGAAACGTTCATTTGGTTCCTTATTTGCAAAGGACTTCAAACCCACCAGGGCTGATAAAATTAAAAGCAATTTGTGCATAAACCAGAGTGAAATCTAAACGTGAAAGCAATTAAAATATTAAGAGGACTTAATCATCTACTACAAAAGGATAAGCCGAATAAAATCTCTGCGAAATAGTCCTTGATGATACCTTTATTTTACATACACAAACAAAAGCAAGCAAATCTGTCACTGGACTTGGGTATTTATTTAAATTAAGTGCAGAAGAAAGCAAAAAAAGATTCCAACTAAAAGGACACTCGTCGAAAGGGGACACCCAAATAAGCAGAAACAAAGCAACGAGGGGGGAAAAAATAACAACCAGTTCACAAAATACTTTTAATGTGCAAAGCTCTTCTCAAGTAATTTCACTGTTTCGCAAATATCCCTAAGGGCACTCAGCTGCACTTCACTTTCATGTCCCTTTTGGTGTTCACGCTCAACCCTATCTATCTATGTTTACATTGCTTTATTTTCCAGTTCAAACTTTGTCTCTGCATCAGGATGAGGCGGACGACTGCATTTGGTATCCAAACAAAGTCAACGAATTAAAGTTAATCAAAGCAAATCTTATTTTTCGTTGAATTAAAGGATTTGTTAGGGGCTTTCAGGTTGTCAAAAAAGTCCCAACGGGTTTATTGTTGTTTTGCGAAAACAAAAGGAACACACAAAATCAATACAATATATAGGTATACGCGTGTGCATAATTCAAAAACTGTATTCCACTTCAGGCCCACATTTGCACACTTTTACCCGCAATAGTTATCCTCTGGCTCTGGGTATCTGGGGATATGTTATAGATCCTTAACCAGTACAACATCCATAAATCGCACATGTCTGTTCTATTTTTTTTTCGCTCGCATTGCAATGGGGTTGGTGGGGCTTCTGTTTGCTCAGCGGGTATAACGTTTCTTTGTTTTTATTGTTTCGCTCCATTCTCTATATGAATGGTCATAAATATAGATGCGTGGAGACAAAGGACTGTAGGTAGGTGTAAATGGGTGTAGATTTTTTCTTTTATATACAAATTAATACAACGTTCTTTCTGTTGGACGATAAATCTGGTTTCCACCTCATGTGTGTGGTTAAGGGTGTGCAAAGTTGTATTCGTGGCGTTACTTCCACGTAAATTAAAATCGATTCAACGCAATATCCGATGTCCTGTTTGCTGCTTTTGTTCCAGCATGTGCCAGGTGTTTCATATGTAGTTGAAGCATTTTTTAAAATTTGTGCACTGTATTCAAAAACATCGAATACGCTGTAATATCGAGAGCAATATATTTCGTTAAAAGCTTTAGCTTTAAAGATATATTACACTGCGAAAACGTTATCAACTCGTAACTCAGCCGTTAAGCCTAGTATGCTGCTCGTGCTTAAATTAAGCCGCCATACAAAAATGTCTCCAAAGATAAAATTAAGCAAAGCAGTTAAGTCAAGCAGTACGCAGTTCAAGCTAAATTTGTTAGCCACTGTACGAAAAATCTGTACAGAATTTAATCAAGCAAAATATATTTTTCCACAGCTAAATTTTGACAGATCAGAGAAAATATCGGTATTCACAACAAAATCTCAAACGAAAGCAAATTAACAACATGGACAATGATTAGTTCAAAGAAATTCGTTGTTGTTTATTTAATTTCATTTAGAAATAGTATATTTTAACGAGGAGTACCTGGAAGAGGTTTTTGAGGAGTAGGCTGTAGAAGTACAAATAAAGAAACAGAGCAAAGTCAATCAGCTTAGTTTTATTTTTGACGTAACATATACTGTAAAAATTAAGCGAAGTGGTTTAGAGAAACATGGAGAGGCGCCTAATTTTAGCTTTCCTGGAACAGCATACTAGGCTTTTTTGTGCTATCTGACGTCTTCTAGCTAATTTATTTGTGCACATTTTTTATTAATTGGGGCATGAGTGCTGCCAATTTTACAAGTAATGCTTGGACAAAAATTTGTCTGTTTGTACGCATCACGTTAAGACTAGTCACAAAAACCGCAAGGATTTCACAGGCAGATCATATGGCCTTATGGAGCAGCATTAAGTGGTTATTTAATCGCAATCTGCCAAATCATTCAGCAGTAATGCCTAATGTTGCAAATAGCGTATATTTTTTTTTAAGTGTCTCTGCAAAATGAACAAATGAATGAAAAGAGCATAATTCGGCTAAAAGAAAATGCACTTGATTTTTCTCTCATAAAGTTTAAGAAGGAAAAGGTGGCATCTTTCAAAACTCAAATTAATATCCACTTTTCACTGAAACACCCTGCGCACCGGGCAGTTGGTGTAAGAACAAAAGTTCGCACAGCTACCAACAACAAAATTTTAAATTCCGTGTCGCGGACAATACGTGGTGCAAAATTATTTTGATTTTTAATTTTTATACTCACACAAACCGAATTTCATTTTATTTTTGTTAACCACATGAAATGGATATTATGAAAATCGCTTGTATAATTTATACGAAAAGGACACGAGTGACCACAGATTAATCTGTTTGGGCTTTTGTTCAGGCGACTGCGGCATCATAAATAATAATTTATGTGCATTTATATTTATTGATTTAAATCGAAACTCAAAGGGGAACAGACTGGAAATACAAATTGCGGGGATTTTTTTACTGCCTTTTTAATGGGTTACATCGTCCCGTAAATTCGAGTGTATTTACCCTGAGATTGTGAGTAAACAAGGTGGACACACACGTAAAGCCGGTGAGTGTGGTAAAGCACTTGATTTAATGGCTGCTCAGTTATTTATGAACCAATGTAAGCTGGCCACAATCACAATGCATCTTGTGTGTTTTGAATAAAAAAAGGTAACACGCTTTTCAAAATCACTATCAGAGTTACGGTTTAGTAATTGAATAGTTAATGGTGGTTATTTATATTCAGGTCTATGTTGGTTAGTTTCAAACTTGAATGCGGTTAGCCGAGCCATACCATATGCGTTGATGTGTTAAATGGCAAATTAAATAGAACCCAGGGGTAAATTCACAAGTTGGTGGTTGCTTTGTTCGATTGCTCTAATTATGTAGTTAAGTTATTGGGAAATTTTATGTTTGAGCTCATTTGCTATGTCAAACGGACTGAAAAGAAGGTTTATGCCTTGTTAACAAAAGGAAACAATCACAGTGAACAGTTAAAGTGCTTCTAAGGGACGCGCAACAAACCCACGGCTTTAAGTCTCACAAAGTTTGGTACTAACGCATCAGCATAATAACAGTTGCATAATTCTTAGATTATGTAAAGGTGCCGTCCTGATTTTTTACGATATGAAGTTTTTATAAGCATCCTACGCGTTGAGAAAAAAACTGCCTTAGTGTACATTGTAACGTTAAAGGATTTTTTTGTTCTGCATACCGTGATCAAATTTTATAATTCCAATTATTTGAACAATAGCAAAAATAATGAGCTTCAACGCAATTTTCAATTATGCACATTTTTTTATCTGATAAATAAGTATGTACTTTAAATTTAAAATTTAGAAAAAAAAACCTTAAATAGAACAAAGTTTTCAGTACTAAATTACTTGTTCGCTCATTCAGCAAGTTAGGGCACGTTGGCGTTATCATTTTGATCATGGATATTTTTGTTTTCTTAATGTATTCGGGATTCCTTTTAACAATTTAAATCAAATATAAGGTGGGCCAAGAGAGATGCTCTTATTTTTGCAAATGGCCGCCAATGTCAAATCTGTTTTCACATTTGTGGACTAGACAGATGTCGAATACAAGTGAACAAGCTATGGAGCGATACACTCCCCAAGAACGCGGTATCATCGTGTCTATTTTTTGCGTAAAATAATTCGTCTGTTGTGTTGGCGCAGCGCGAATTCCGTCGCCGATTCCACGGCCGTCCGACACCGACTGCGCAAACACTGCATCGTTTGGCCACCAACCTTGAAGAGTATGGGACCACACGAGACGTTGCCAAGAGTGGCCGGCCCCGGAGCGCCGAGAATATCGCCGCTGTTGACGAGGATGTCGAGCTGTCGCCGGAAACATCGACCAGACGCCGTGCCTCGCAATTAGCCATCAGCTGGCGAATTTTGGTCAAAGACTTGCGAATGTTCCTGTACAAAGTCCAGTCCGTGCATCAGCTGCTGCCTGTCGACCGCCAAACGCATGTAACCTACGCCCAAGCCATCCTCAATTTAGAGGACGAAGTGGACGATTTTTCGAGCGATGAGGCTCATTTCAACCTCAGCGGGTACGTGAACAAGCAAAACTATCGCTTCTGGGGCACTGAAAATCCACGAGTAATTCACGAGGAGCCATTACACCCGCTCAAAGTTACTGCATGGTGCGCTGTTCACGCTGGAGGAGTCATCGGGCCATTTTTTTTTTCGAGAAAGCCGCTGGTCAAACGACAACAGTGAACTTTGCGCGCTATAGGGCCATGTTAGCAGAGTTTTTTCAGCCGCAATTGGACGAATTAGGACTGGAGGACATGTGGACAGGACGGAGTTACGGCACACACTGCGCGAGCCACAACCGATATTCTGAAGGCGGCGTTCCCGGGTCGCCTCATCTCTCGTTTTGGCGATTTGCACTGACCCGCAAGATCGGCCGATTTATCCGTTCCAGACTTTTTTTGTGGGGTTTTTTGAAGTCCCGTGTTTACGTGAACAAGCCCGAGACCCTAGAAGCTCTCAAGAACAACATTCGACACGAGTGCGAGAATCTCGCCGAAGTGATGAAAAATGCCATAAACCGAGCCCGAATGACAATCAATTGTGACGGCGCCCATTTGGCCGATAACATCTTCTCGACTTGACCAATAAAATTCTAAAGGTTCAATTAAACATAATCAAAAAACAGAATCGAAGTTTTTCATTTAGAAAAAAAAAAAAATGACAGC
The DNA here is from genome assembly GCA_916610125.1 of Cheilosia vulpina. NCBI lineage: Eukaryota > Metazoa > Arthropoda > Insecta > Diptera > Syrphidae > Cheilosia > Cheilosia vulpina. Next base: position 79,901,622 of record OU744276.1, on the reverse strand, counting down.
CAAACAACATCGGATGAATTCTCTTGGCCCACCTTGTACAAAGCAAATAATGAACAACTTCTAAAATACAGAACATTTTTTTAATAATTCGTTCATAATGAATTATTCTGTGTGCAAAAAATAGAAATGTGATGTATCTTAGAAGTTGTTCATTTTTTGCTTTGTATTTCATCGTCTTCAAATACAGAACTGTTCATTATTATAATGAACGCATGATCACCGTAATTATGCATGTAGAAGAAATCAAGGCAAGGCAGTCTCAATCATCAACTGCGCCTTTGCGTTACGAAGCCTAGTATGCAGCTGTTTCGGAACGAAACCATCCGGTAGTCTCCAAATGGAAAGTGAAAAGGCAGCGGAAAATAGTTTGTGGAGAGTTCCATCAGCTGCTACACAATTAGCAGTGTTACCAGCGCCGGCTATTTATCTGCGATTTGGCTACTCGAGCTCTGGCTCCTGAAAATGTTCATTTAGGATTTATTCTAATTTAGGCAATTCAGTTCAAAGTTTGGCGATTTTTAGGCTAATTAGGAATTCATAAGAAAATGCATATCTACTTCCATAGCGAACGTACTGTTTTCTCTTTTCGTAAAAATAAAACTCCATTTACATACAGTTTTTTTTTACAGACTCTCATTCAGCTGTACAATCATCTCACAATATATTCATGAAATGAAACTACACTCTCCAAGTATGCAGTTTTCATTGTTAAAGCTTAGTATCCTGCTCGCGCTAAATTTTAGCGTCCCTAGTCTCCACTTCGATTCACCACACCAAAGATAAATGGTCGCTAAATAACTATAGGCGTGTTTTTTTGAGCTTCTTTCTCAGCAAAGCAAAGTACAGTACGATTTTCAGCACACAACTACTGCGAGTCTCGAAGTGTCAAGTAAGCGTAGTTGTTGTAATTGCGTGCTGAAAATAGTACTTTAATTTGCTTTGCTGAGAACCAAGCTCAAAAAAACAGGGCTTATATTGTATTTTGGTTTTGCGTTTTTTTTTGTATTTATCACACTAAAAAAAAAAATTCATAATTATCACAACACAAACTTTTCCCTCCTTTTTCTTCTGTCAACATTTATCTTCGATTTAATGTATTTACCGGACATTTATTTCGCGAGCTAAATCTATATGAAGTTAAGAATTTAGCGAGCGAACAGGATACTGCTTTGCTAAACTGCGTCGCTAAATTTTATCTTTGTAGATATTTCTGTATGGGAGATAAAATTTAGCGCGAGCAGAATACTAAGCTTAACATTAAAAAATGGAAACGAGAAAAAGTCTCTCAATTGCGAGTTTGGTTTATATTTTTAATTTTATTACCTATTATCGTCTTTAAAAACAACTTAATCAGACTAAATCTAAGCCTAAATACAAACAAAATATGTGCATTTTTATGTTTGAGTTCGGCTATTTTTGGCTCCAAGATTTTTCAATTTGGCTCCTAGCCTCTCACAAAAACTGGCAGCACTGAGTTCAAGTGACAAATTTTCACCAGGAAACAATAAACGTGAAGAGAGAGAGGAGCATTTTACCAAGCAATCTACTAAAATTACCCACATATCGGCATCATTTCGCAGCAGCAGTAGGTACTGCAAAACGAAAAAGGAGAGCGAACATTTTCGCTCATGAGATCTCTGTCACTTTTGTATGGGATTTTTTGTTCCGAAACAAGTGCATACTAGGCTTTATGCGGAATGTTTTTTGTTGCTATTAGGGCGTTGTAAACAATAATGATTATAAGCTTAAGCGTAGTACGCTGCTCGAGCTAAACTAAATTTTATCTGGTCTCCAACTTTTCTCTCCAAACATCAGCTAAAGTCCTAGCTAAATTTTGACATAGAGTACGCTGTTGATAAACGTCACAGAAAACAGCTGTTCTTTGAAAAAAACTTCATTCAAAATTTTAATTCTCTCTTATTTCAACTATTTCTGATTCTAGGTACTTCTCGTCCACGTAATAATTAAAAAAGCTCATCCTTGCATACTTTTCCGCAACAGAACAACATATACAACGATCTGACACAATTTAGCTTGAGAAAATGTGCCGACCCATTAAATGGCCACGCTAAATTTTGACAGACACATGAAGTACATGTTGAAACAAAAGTTTGATTATTTAGCTCGAGCTGCGTACCACTCAGCTAATTGGGTTCGCTAAGATTTAGCTCAGCTAAATTTTGGAGAGATGTTTGTATGGGAGCGAAAATTTAGCTCGAGCAGCGTACTAAGCTTTATATTTTGGGAATATTAAAAGCTAAAGTTGGAGGCTAAAGTTAGAAACTGTTCGTTTGGTATTTACTTTCGATTTAAAAAGCTCTTTAGAAACACCACCCACCTAGGACGTTGGATGGTGTCCGGAAACTGCTATCTTTCGCATGGGTTTGTGGCGCTTCTCTTGCGAACGTCTGCCAAATATCCGAGGAACTGCTCAATTAGCCCGTTTGGACATAATCAAAAATTTCTTTAAAGTTTAAAAGCGAACATAAGAGAAGAAAATAGAAAAGAGGACCGAATATTGTTTACTCAAAAGTGAACATATAGCACATCGAAAAAAGCCCGAACCCAAGCCTTCAAAGAAGATTCGTTTGCACCGGAAAAGTCCCCTAAAATATGAAATATCATGCAATTCGAGATACCCAAAAGGTTCAAGATAACTTCGCGACATTTACGATTAATCCATCGGCTATAAGGGCTCTGGCTCTGGTTGTGAGAAGCTAGGCTTGGGTCCATACGGACCTGTTCCGCCAATTATTTTTATTTTTTATAAGGGCTCTGGCTGAAAAGCGTTCATAAGCACCGCCGTTCTCCACGTCTAGCTCATCTTGACTCTATAGCTATGGGCGCGGTCCTAGTCAAGACAAGTCAGAAACGGCTCCAAAATCATACTTTATAATATTATTATCCAACACCATCAGGGACGCAAAGTCTGGGGCACTTAATTTGAAACATCTTGCTTCCCACTTTGCAAAGCTTTCTGCACTTTTAGATTTTTCTTTTCTTATTGATAAGTTGAAGTGGAACACGAGTCTATTATGATGAAAGGCACGGCACGCAGTTACATGCACAAGCACATACGAAGCAAACACCTGATGGTAAACGTGTTTCCGCAAACCAAATATAAATAGCTAATATTTTGTGGACCAAAGTTTTAGCAGCGCTTTCGCTTGAATGTTTTTATATCTTTTCGTGCTTTCATTATAAGAGCTCACAATATTGCGATGGTCACACAATAAAAATAAAATTCCTGCTCAAACGCTATCCTGCGGATATAAGTTAGCATGTACGTACACACCATCCATATTTGCGCAAATGTAGCTGGTAGTGGTAGGGGACCTTTGAGAGCGCTGAGCGCTCTTCCTAATCCCGTTTGTTTGGTTTTTCAGCAAATTTGTTAGTTGTAGTACCGCTGGCCATGCATGCGAAATAATTCTCTTCAAAAAAGTTCACCATTCCGAGAGAATGAGTTTGCTACACAGCTACGAGTTGTTTTGACAAAAACCAACATTCATAGTAACAATATGTGGCACGTTTTGTAGTATTGGCTGTATTTACGAAATCCCGCAGGAAAGTGGTCAGTCGCTGAAAATTTGGCGAGGATTTGTATCTTCGACGTATATTGTATTGAGGTCAAAAAGAGAATGTGTGGTTGGAAATGGATTGGGTTCCAGAAAATTTGTATGGACCGAAATGGGGTTGATGATGTTTTCGATGTGATTTTTGAAGGGTGGTGACTTTTTCATCCCAGGTACCCATTTAATACGAGTTCCTAAAAATGCGGCTTATTTTCATGTTAGCATTACAAATTTTGTTATGAACAGAACATAGTCAATCTACTCACTTGAACTGGCGATGCCTGCATCCACTGTTGAAACAAATCCGAGGTCACGGATGCTCTCTTCGGCGGCCGCCGACTATCGATATAATCTTGCAGTCTTAACAATGCCTCGGGCGGCGCTCTCTCTGTTAGCCACTTTTCAAAGGCTTCCGGTTTCTCCTCAAACAACTTGGCAACCTCATCAACATCCTGTGACGAAACCGACTTACTGCCATTCACAGGACTGTTTATTTCACTGGCAGGGCTCTCGGTTGAGGGACTTATAAATAGCGGTGACAAGTGAACTCGAGTCGGTGAATTGGCCATTGCTGACATGCTACCCATTCTCTGATACAGCTGGTTCGTTACTGATGGCTCCACTTGTCGACTGTCTGCACACTCGTCCTTGCTCCTAATGCTACTGCTATTGCTTTGCGATGACCGTGCCGATGGTAATTGTGATGGCGGTGACGATGATGGATCCCTAATTGCTGGAACAAAACTCACTGTGTCGCGCTCTGGTGAGCTGTGACACTTGGAAGTCCCATTATGTATTCCATTGGACTGCCTACGGCAATCGTCTGGAAGGAATGGTGCGTTATCCAATTTGCTGTGATTCAAATCGATTTGATGATTTATTCGTCGCACGCTAGCAGTATCATCATCATCGGCGGCGGTTGTGATGATGGCGGAAACATTGGCTGTAGAATTGCTTGCCGTCGTTATTGATGTAGTTGCGGTTGCTATTGCTGTTGACACCGAAGGGTTCTCTGTCATTTTGATTTGCCCACATCATCTAACAACATTCAACGTTGGAGTATTCATTCGTGTGTGCATGTGCGTGATCTTATTTTTATCCCTATGTCACAGCCGGTGCTTCCTGTCGAGACAACGACACACGTAGGAGTTTTGAGTAATTGAAAATCAGTTTTCCGTTACACCGTTGTACGATGAAATATTTATTAGCTCTTGTGTTGCTGTCAAAGGGCGGCGCTGTCGTTTTGTCAAATCGCAATCAACTGTCGTGGCAAATGGTCACTAGACGGAAGAGAAGAGATGAAAATTAGGTTAGTGAGAAAGAGCATAAAGAATCCTTTTTATATTAGTATTGATTTGTGGTTTTAAACCTTAGATGTCAATATTTCCTTTCTGTGGTCATAATCGGTTCTAAAAAAAAAACTCTTAACTAATTCCAGTCTCGACTTGAAATTTGCGAAAGCTCTCAATTGATAAACGTGTGTAAAACCTAAGGTTATTGTGAATTTTTTTTAAATTTAAAGTCAAAACTGAAAATTGTTATAAGCAAGTCACAGTGTTTCCCACATCAAAAGATTCTGCTAATATAGTATGAACAGATCGAACAGCAGTGGGTGATAGATAAACGACATCCAGAAACATGTCGTCCGTTCACTTAGCTACTTGGTCAGCAAAGACCTTAGCGTCAGTGCAACTGTTTTCAAATTAGAATCTCTACAAAGACCATAAGAGCCTCATCGTCCAAAGTACTGTCATAGGTTGCAAAAGATTTGACATTTATGAAGCTACGACTGGTCCCAATAGTCAGTCTTTCATTTAATATGAGCAACTACACGAAACTCTCAGAAATGACTAAGAAAATTTAGAGAGCATGGCCAAGAAGCGGAGCAACAAGCGCCATCACTACGAAGGAAATACAGCCCAAATACCCAATTGTACAAGAGGCTTATTTGTAAAAAATCTGCGCCACTTCTCGCGAATACGTTTGACAAATATTCGAGAGCAGCGTTGCCGTTTGACCTCTTTCTGACCCGAGGCGCCCACTTTTTTAGAAATGTTCAAAACAGGGGTCACATTCTGTAAGGCGAAACGTTCAAACGTTTTCGTTCGCACGAATGATTTGCCCTATGCTACACAAGCAAATATCTTCGTGCACACGAAAACGATTGAACGTTTTGCTTTACAGAATGCCGACTCAAACCTTTTTTAAATTTAAGTACGGACCTGTTGCGCCAACTATATAGTATTTATTTATTTATTTAATGAAAGGAGCATTGAACCAGTATAAACCTATGAGTTCCTAGGTGCTATTGCTTCAAGCTTAAACTTAAGTGAAACTAAAGCTGTATAAAAGAGATAATCGCTAAAATAACCGCCCTCTTCGAAGTCGGGTCCCTATCATTACTCCAGAAGCGTGTGGCCGTGTTCAAGATCTGATACGAAATTCATGAGTGAAATAAAAATGACAAAAAAAGGGTAAGCTATCGAACTAAAGTGCTAAGGGCGCATACCAGAAACGAAAGTAAGCGGTTTATCACCAAGACCACGTATCACATGGTAACAAGGACCCAAGAAAATCAGTTTTGGAAACGAGCAGCATCAATAAAAAACAGATAAGAATGGATATCCTGAGGTGGGATTTTGTAAAAAAAAAAAAACGAAACGAAAACCACTTTTGCAGTTAAAAAACCAAAACGAATCACGCGAAAGCGAAAATTTGCTTCATGTAACTGCTTTCGTTTTCTTCTTCGCAAGCCGTTAGGAAACGGTGTGACAAACAATTTTGAGAAGCTGTTTATATCAAATATCTTGTTTGACGGCTAACAGCTGACAGCTTTCAATGTAAATATTTTGTTCGTTGATATTTTGGTCGTTACAAAAGGTGAACATTAAAATAATAATGAAAGTACAATTATTAACAATTACCTGTTTATTTTAATTATTTACATTTTTATAGAACGCCAGCAACAACACAAACGCAACAAAATATTATGTATGATCGAGTGGATGTAGCAGTATCCCTTCCTAGCAAACAATACACAAGACATTGCTCTGCTTAGGGAAGAGATAAAGCCGCAGATAAATGGGAACAGTTGTCTAAAATATTAAATAAGAATGGCCCGCCCAAAAAAATAAATTACTGGGTGAAAAAATGTTTTGTACAACTTTTTAAATAATTTTTTTTTATTATTTATATCACTACTCCCAAAATATTTTATCTATATAACTTGTAATCACATAAAAATGAATTAATAATTTTTGATAGTTTTTAAACAAATCTTAATCACTTTGGCTATGAAAAATTTTAATGCCAAACTTCCTTTGCAACGAATTCAAACTGCGTATTATTTTGTAAATGTAAAAGCTTCATGTCGGCAGTATAAAATGACAGACGAAATGTTGTTTATAATATAATTCTTTCGACCAGCGGACTAGGTAAGAACTCCGAATTCTCAATGGCTATTCCTAGGAGGTTCTCAGTGATTACCTTAACGCTGTAATTAATCATTCGGTGGACAGACAAGGCCATTTCCTCAGGCTTCCTCCACAGTATTAATAACAGCTTTCTTTTCAAATAAAAAATTAAAATCGTTAAAATCGAGTAAAATACCCACGACCTCTTTATTTTTCCCGACAAGGAGGAAATTCAAGGCTACATACATATTTATATATTGTTTGTTATACGCACGTATATATTGAAATTAATATGTACCTTTTTAAGACATGGGCAGATTATAGACACCGGTCGAAAACAAACTGTCAATTTCAATGCACACCAAATAAATAACCAAAACTTTCATCAGGCAGCGTAAGAGGATCCGAATAATCTCGAAGATTTTTTCGGAATTTTCTTAAATTTATACAATTCTCCACACCGCTACATCACTATCGTTTGCTATTAATAAATAAATTGTCAGCATATTTTTTTTTCTTGTTAAGTAGTCACAACAACTAATTAAACAACTTTTTCTTTCCTTTCGCATTAAACGAATATGTCTTTCGTTTTTCGAGTAACATGAAGCAAAGAAAAAAGAAAATGTCCATGAAATAGCTTTCACGCAAATGAAATTTCCTTTCGTTATCAAAGTCACATGTTACAAGTTACAAGTTGTTCGGTTGAACAAAAACAATTTAACGTTTTACAGAGTCTCAACCCTGGATACACCGATACACAGCATCGCCCAGGATGGCTGACAGCTGACAGGTAAAGAAGGAAAAGGAAGAACATAATGGCGTACCCCCCTAAAATATTGGGCTCTGTACAAAATCTTGAATCTTTGACACGTACTTCGAAAATGCGTGGACAATTCTTTTTTTACTGCTGAAAAGTGCACATTATTATGATAAGTGATAGTCGGTGACCATTTTTTCAATCACATAAAAGAGGACACTTTTTTTAATAAAAATATAGTCGAAAATGGTTAAGGCAGATTTTTTTTATTATTATTTTTATTTTTTAAAGGAATTTATTTGGTATTTGAAAATCGAAACGTCGAGATTACCATATTAAGAATTGAGAATGTACCTACTCGTATATTTCTTATCGAAGGATGGTCTTTAGGAGAAATAGAGGACATTTAGAGGTCAGTTTGGTAAAAAGTGGACAATGTATTGTTTTCTTTAAATCAGAGACTACACAGTAGTGAAAAATAGAGGCGTCCTCGCAAAAAGAGGACGAATGCTCACGGTATCCATAAGAGAAGTAGTAACATACATTGCAAAATATATATCTATTTGTTTTATAAAAAGCTCGTGAGTTGACCGACAAAGCCAAATTTTAATATCAACCTGACGACGATAAGTAAGTCCTCTTTTATTCTTTGACATTTGCCAAGTAGAATCTACGCCATTACTAAAAATGGAACGATGCTTCAACAACGCATTGAAATTATTAAAATTCACTACAAAAATGGTGAAAATCTTGCAGTCACAGTTCGCAAAACTAAAGCAGTTTTTGGTCGTCGTGAAGCACTTTGTCGGACTGCAATACAGAAATTGGTGCAAAAATTCGAGCTGTTGGGACAAGTTAGTGATATGAAGAATAAAACGCGTGCACGTCGCTCAAGAACAACTGAGAATATTGCCGCTCAAAGTGTTGAAGAAAACCCAGGTTTGTCCATTCCTCGTCGTTCTTTGGGCATTCCACAAACGTCATTACACCGTATTTTGCATAAAGACTTGGGTCTTAAGGCTTATAAAGTTCAGTTAACACAAGAACTCAAGCCGGTCGATCATCAACAACATCGTGTCTTTGCTGATTGGGTCCTTGAAATCCGGACCGTGTTATCTCTCGAAGAGGTGATCACAATTGGCCACCGAGATCTTGTGATTTAACACCTTGCGACTTCTTCCTTTGGGGCCACGTGAAAGATAAGGTCTACGCCAACAGCCCAGCGCCGATTCAAGACCACAAAGATAAAATTCGTGAGGCTATCGAGGACATAGGGCAGCCACTTTGCGATTTGGTTATGGAAAATTTCATGAAAGGGATATGGTCCTGCATGCGTGCTCGTGGTGGCCATTTGGCTGATGTTGTTTTTCATTATTAACGGCATACCTTCTTCTTTATTATGAAATAAACATCCGATCATTTATCTCAAAAAATGGCATTTTTCTTTGAGTACCAAAAAAACGCCTCTTATTGGAAAACCCTTACCTTCCTGTGGAGGGTATACAAATTAAGGGTTTATACGGCCAATCTGTTTATTTTTCGTCTTGCAGCCCCTTATAGCGACATATTAATTGTATTGTGATGCCCTGTTACATTATTCAATATTAAATATTTGCTTACTTTAACCGTTTGTGGGCAGGAGATTTGCTGAGCCAAAGACGCCTTTGATACACCCATTGGTAGCTATTTATTGCCGCTACTTCGTACGCGCAGCCCACTGAAACATGCAACGATTACGTTTTTTTTTTATTATGTATAATACTTTGCAAAATTCGATAAAAAGGAAGCAACAAACAACGGAAAATTGGTTGTTCCTGGTTGTCAATCTCGAACAAACGCACTAAATACAAATGTGGAGAATTATTAGCTCTTATTTATGTATTCGATATTTACTCTTTGACTGCGCAGGCGCTCTTATAATTAGACTCTCGCTAATCCCAATCGTCTTGTGGTTGTGGCGTAGGTCTCCATCTCCACAGTTACCAATGAGAAGCACTTGATATTTAAAACTGCAAAGTTGAAAACGAAGTTACGAGTAGTTTCTATCGCATGATAAACTAACTTAGTTTATGGTATCGCATACTGCATCAAAAAATAAGTTGTTGTTTTTTTTTGTTTTAGAAAATTTCAAAATCGTAAAGCTTGTTCATGAGTTGAACTATTGCAATTGCATTGAAGGAAACACAATAATGCTGCTCCATGTGAAGCTCTAGTTCTTCTGCGGAACCCATTCGGATAGAGTGAGTAGTTGTAACGTGATGCTTGCTCCAATCCAAGGAAACATTTTATAATTTTATTGTTTTATCAATTTTTATTATTTTTTCAAGTTTTTGCAACGCATTTTTTTTAATATGCATTCACTTCCGGAAGGTAATTTTTGAAGTCTATACTCGGAAATACCTAGCAACTTGAGTCGCCTAAAATGCATCATGAACTGAATCTGAACGACGCAAGCAAGGAGAAGTATTTGAGCGCAAACGTGCTGTGTTTTCAACACCTACCTATTCCTCCATATTCTGCAGAATGTTACCGAATGTGTTTAATATTGGGTTACGATGTCGTTTTCTAAACACTAGGTGTTGGGGTGTTGTATGAATAGGGTAGACACTGATTGGTATCAACCTGGCGATGCCCAGCTGTTGCAACTGTTTCATACACAAAAATTGTGCTTATTTTACCTCCCCGTGGTAGCCACCGGATACTGGTCTCGTCCACCCGGGCTTGACTTGCTAAACTTATAAGCGCGAGTGTTGAGCACGAAGAAAATAGCAACACTATAATGCTCTGTCGGAATGACTGCCTGATTGAGTCTCAGAGGTCTTACATGAGCCCCTCAGAAAGAGGACATACAGCAGATGAATCCACAAGGTTGGATCAACGGTGGTGCCAACAGTCAAGATGGCAGATACCTTACGTGAGCTACTCTGACGTATTTGGAGCTAAGGTCAGTAAGGAATTTTCAGCACTAGTCAGGGTGTTGAAATAGAGATGGTGGCGGATGAACCCTCTATGGGCCAACGGCAGCACTCATATCCCCGAAGTGGGTTACTGACAACGGAATATCCGACCCGCTGTCCTAGGGTCAATCTAGGGCCTGGTCCTCCAAGTTGGGGGTTGTGCGTGGGGCTAACTACCCAACCACGGAAAAAAAAAAAAAAATACTGTTGCGAAGCAACCAAAAGCCTCGGAAAAGAACGGATTCACTGTTGACGACCCTGGAAAACGAAAAAAGGACAACGACGTTCGTATCTGCACGTGGAATGTTCGAACCCTGAACCGGCCGCGTGCAGCCGAACAATTAGCGGATTTATTTTAACGCCGAAATAGGAAAGGAGGACATCTTTGGTAGCACAATCGGAAAGCACAGCCTACACGACATTACGTCTGGGAACGGACTTAGGCTAATTGACTTTGCTGCGGGGCGTAATGTTACTATAGCTAGCACACGGTTTCCTCACCTCAATATCCACAAAGGAACATGGCGGTCGCCAGATCATCAAACCGTCAACCAAATTGATCATGTTGCGATCGACGTAAGGCACTCCTCCAGTGTTCTAGATGTCCGAACTTTCCGAGCGGCCAACATAGACTCGGACCACTACCTTGTTGTAGCCAAGGTGCGTATGCGGATATCTCAAACGCCACAACAACGGGGAAATACTGTGAGGAGATTTAACGTTGAACGGCTACATTCGCAACAAACCGCCAGAACCTTTGCTGATCGCGTATCCCTCAACCTCTCGAGAAGTCCTATGCAGCCAGCATCAAGTGCTGAAGACCAGTAGCATAGATGCCAAGACGCCGCAACCGATGTGCTGGGTTTCATACGATCACCCTCACGAAACCCCTGGTTTGATGAAGAATGCCGGCAAGCACATGCAGCAAAACAAAGCGCGTACAAAGCGGCGCTGCACAGAAGGACGAGGGCAGCTCGTGAGCTCTACGAGCAAAAGAGGAGGGAAGAACATCGGCTTCCCCGGAAGAAAAAGAAAGAACACGAGAAGCGCGCGATCGAGGAAATAGAGAGGTGCTACTCCAGGAACAATGTTCGGAAGTTTTACCAAAGGGTAAAAAGAACGTGCAATCGCAACAAGACCCGAACAGAGACCTGTAGAGACGAACAAGGAAACCTTGTGGTAGAGTCACAGTCGGTGCTGAGGATATGGAAAAACCATTTCTGCAAACTGTTAAACGGCGAAGACGACCCAAATTCCGCTGTCAGGCAGAACGAACCATTCAACTTAGACGATGAAAGCCAAGACTTCCGTCCACCCGACCAAAACGAAGTGAGGATAGCAATATCCAAGCTTAAGACCAACAAAGCTGCTGGACCAGATGGCTTGACTGCCGAGCTTTTTAAGGCAGCGGGAGATGACTTGGTAGAGGGCATACACCAACTCGTCTCCAAGATTTGGTCGGAGGAAAGTATGCCTGATGAATGCAACCTCAGCATCGTTTGCCCGATCCACAAGAAAGGAGACCCTCTAAACTGCGCCAACTATAGGGGTATCAGTCTTCTTAACATCGCATACAAGATCCTGTCTGCCATACTGTGTGAACGCCTGAAACCTTTTGTCAACGATCTGGTTGGTCCCTACCAGTGCGGTTTTAGGCCCGGTAAGTCCACAACCGACCAAATATTCACACTACGGCAGATCCTGGAGAAAACCCAAGAAGTCCAGATCGATACTCACCATCTTTTTATCGATTTTAAGGCCGCATACGACAGCATTTATAGAGACGAGCTGTATAGAGCTATGTCTAGTTTTGACATCCCTGCCAAACTCGTCCGATTGTGCAGAATGACGATGGAGAATGCTCGCTGCTCCATAAAGGTCGGAAACAATCTCACCGAGACCTTTGAGTCAAAAAAGGATTTAGACAAGGTGACGCGCTGTCGTGTGACTTCTTCAACATCATTCTTGAGAAGATTGTGTGAAACTCGCAAGCCAACACCAGAGGCACAATCTTCCAGAAGTCTGTGCAACTACTTGCATACGCTGACGACATCGACATCATTGGCAGAACACAGCGAGCTGTCACTGGTGCGTTTGCAAGTATCAGTACAGAAGCGGCAAAAATGGGCTTAGTGGTGAATGAGGGCAAAACAAAATATATGCTGTCAACAAGAAGGGAAACGCAACATCGACGAATCGGTCAGAACGTCACGACAGACAGCTATAATTTTGAGGTAGTTAGGGATTTTGTCTACCTCGGCTCCGCTATAAATTCTGACAACGACATCACATCAGAAATCAATCGAAGAATTACACTTGCCAACCGCTGTTTCTTTGGCCTAAGAAGGCAATTGAGAAGTAAGGCCTTGTCAAGAACCACTAAGGAGACTCTATATAAGACCCTCATCATCCCAGTCCTACTCTATGGCGCAGAAACATGGACGCTATCAAAGGCGGATGAAGATCTCCTTGGTCGTTTTGAACGCAAAATTCTTCGATTGATTTTCGGTCCCGTTTGCGTTGACGGGCTTTGGAGGAGGAGATTTAACAGCGAACTCTACGAGCTGTACAGCGACATCGACCTCGTCAGAAAAGTACGTATCAGTCGACTAAGATGGCTAGGACATGTAGAGCGAATGGACACCAACGCTCCGGCCCGAAGAGTCTTCGACTCAAACCCGGAGGGACAACGCAGTAGAGGAAGACCTCGCCTTAGGTGGCGCGCGCAAGTGGAAGGGGACCTCAACCAACTTGGAGTGCGCAACTGGAGGCAGTTAGCCAAAGATCGCGCTAACTGGAGAGGCGTATTGGTTGAGGCCCAGGTCCACCCCGGACTGTAGCGCCACCTAAGTAAGTAAGTAAGTAAGAGGTCTAGAAATGAAATTCTACCATGATATTGACCCGGCTTACACACAACAAATTACACACAGCACTGCATCTCCTCGCAATCTTACCAACAAAAAATGAATCAAGCGTATATGCCGTGTTTAGAACAGTGAAAGTGGTGCTTAACTATTTACCTTCGCATATTTATATAAAAGATATCTAGCGATATGTCAAAACATAAAAATTTACTTGAAAGCGCCATCAAACAATATGCGAATCAGAACCCAAATTGTTTCCAATTTCGCAACATCTTTACAACATCCTCTGTAATTTATAATCAAAGCAACAAGTTCGCAAATCCTCAGTCAGTTATAAATTGTGCTAAGCAACATTTTCCTGAATATCGGAAATCAAGTCATCCCCTTGTCACAAGTCGAATCGAATTTTCAATCAACGATAAATTGATTTCCAATAAACTCGAACAATCCCATTTGCAAGGCATTATTGGAAGTCTAAATCTCTGTGCGATTTACTTCATCATTCATAGCACGAAATTCTTGTCGAAAAGAAAAATTACCATGCTTGTGCATGTGAATAACCAAACTTTCGCATCGCACGAAATTCAAGCAATCTGCGAAAGTTGTTGTCGAATTTTGTTTTGTGCGCGCTTATATTATTCTATAGACTTTTCTGTTGCGATAAATTCACAAGAAATCTCTCATTACGTGCTCGAAATTGCAACCCATAAACATGTGTACGGTACCAGTCTCCTTGCAAATACCGGCAAACATTAGAAATCCTGAGATAACGGAGTAATGACTCTGCTGGGACTGGGACTCTGTGTAAGTCTACCAACATTTTTCCTCCCATACCCGATGGAATCCCCTAAGTTCCACCACCAAATTACCCAATTGAGACAAATGCTGTCAAACGTTTATTGATTTTGTGCTCGTCGTCGATGCTGTTCTAAGACCTAATGGACGTCACTTAGTGTTCGCATAGTCCCTGTTTGCCATCGGTTCTTTTACGCTTGTATGTATCTTTGAGATGGCAGCAGAAATAAGAACTCGAAGGTCGGGAATGTCCTTCAAGGAATTACATGCATTAAGCGATACAACTAACTAGCTGACAAGGTTACGATATACGACTATGTTGCGATGGAGTTGTAATCAATGTGTCTCTAAATATAGATCCGATTAGGAGATAAATTCAATTTTCGCCCGGTAATTCGATTAATCGTGTCGATGGTGTACCATCGATTTATGTGTGTCTGAGGAACATCTAATTGGTCGAGGAGCGATGTACATTATTAAATTGGATATGTACCCCTGGGGTTGGATGACTATTTGTTGAGGGTAAACTCACGCAAAAATTTGATTACGGTGGTAAAACAATTCATGGAAGGTGAGGGTTGCTTTCTCCCCCTTTTAAGTCAATTTGTTTCGAATTCGAATATTCGATTGCACTGCTTAGGTTATGGTTCACACGCACATTCAATGGAGACTGGCAACATATCCTGAAATATGAATAAACAATGTGATAGCGAACCATCCCTCCACACGTCAATAGATTTTCAGCATAGTCCAGTCTGTGGTTGTGACAATCGGCCTTACTAATAATCGAACAGTAATGTCGACGATTAGCTGGTTGCCAGCTTTAGTAAAAATGTACAGCATTAGTGAAACGGTACCAATAAACAATTAGACCTCAACATATGCAAGTGCGACAACTTTCTTAGAATCTATTAAATTTTTTGTCATCGCAGAATTCAAATTTCATAATTTGTTTTCGTGAAAAACAAGGTCAATGGTTTATTTCAGAACGAAGATTTTATTCTAAGGAAAGGAATTTATAAATCGCAAATTAAAATATCTTTCAAAGGTTTTTTAAAGCTTATTGTAAGCAAAAAACAAAACACAAAATACGAAATGCACAAAATATCCGCTGATCTGTCAAATATCATATACAAATCAGTGATGCCTTCTCGTTCGATCGGACACAATTGTTGGTACTTTTTATAGTACGCTTTCCTTTGTTTCCTAATACTTGACGATTGATTCATGAGTGAATTTCTGTCGTAATAAGATCTCTTTCAAATTATTCAATAAACGGAACACAGTTTGTTAGGCTGATTATGCAAATCGAAGCTTATTGATCTAAAGATTGAATGGTTAGTGAGTGAATATTTTTGAAAAGAGACATTTTATTTGAGAATAAATTAGGAAGCCAAAAGCTATCGCTTCCGTTTTTTAAATTCAATCTGTCAAGCAACGAAACATTGCTTGTAAAAGTATATAAAAGTGTAAAAATAAATTCAATTTGATCTTTGTATAGCTTATATTACTTAATTCGGGAAACTTAGAAAGCAACAAAATTTTAAATTCATTTAGAAAAATATAAGCCCGTGGGCATTTTTCTACACGAAAGCTATTATGCGTACTCCTCTATGAATTCACACCAAATAAAACAGAATTCGCACATACTCCGTGTTATTCCTCCAGAACTTCCTAAATTTATTATTTCGAAGGGGATTTTGCTGAATGCTGACAATTGTTATATCTATATTTCCGCGAAGTCAATCTTTTCACACCAACCAACCATTCTCTGGGAACAAACTTCATTTACAAAGAGGGTTTGGTTGCAGCCAAATATCTACCTGGGCAGCCTAAGGTACTGAGAGGTGTAGAAAAATGTAGATATGAGCTGTACAATCTTAATTGAACACATATTTTATTCTCTTCTCGACGACTCTCAAGAAAGTCTTGGAAACATCCTAAACTTATATCAAATTTATTTTTACTACGTATGCATTCGTAACTTGAAAACTATAAAAAAAGGAAAACCAATCAAAATGAAAATATTCGAAATATATATTTCAAGTGTTTAGAAATAAAACAAAAATGTAATATTTTTCAATTTTGTGCATTCATTTGTAAAAATTTGCTAAACTTTAAAACAACTCGCATTGTTGTATTCCAACGAATTGAGTCCGAAAACATTTACAATTTACTTAAATTATTTAATAGTTGTAAATGTTCAGGCTGAACAAAAGTTTATTTAAATTCGCTCCTATTAAGAAATTCCATACCTCCATTTTTGGTGGTTGGGCAACACTCCTCTTGAAAATGACATTTATGGAGGATTTATTTAGGTAATGCTCGAGATAAACATGGGCATTGACGTATTATATATATAATTTAATAAGCCAATGAACATGGGTTTCTGAACATTAACATTTACCCTACAGTTAGCGATTTTCTGGCAACTATATTTGTTTAATGGTAAAGGAAAGGAAAAGTGGAGTCTTTGTGCAAACTGCCAGACTAAAGATGATTATTGGTACGGCCGAATATCTTTATGAGGATCTACTTCATGACTATGTTTACGGGATACATGCTTAAGGTCCAAGTCCTGATGGAGGAAATTGACTGAGTGATTTTAATTTTCTTTGAATTTTTTCATTTTCTACTGGAGCACGGAATACCGCATTTTTACTAATCGGGATGGAAAGGTATGCTTATGTGTAACTGCCTCAAATTGATCAAATCGCCTTCCATCATAAACTAGAAATAGACTGGCAGCTTTCCTACGTCTCGCCGATTATCGCCGCAAATTTGTTTATGCCTTTTATCGATGATCGTTATACAATTTCCTATTTTCTTGCAATTTTTTATTCCCGTCTGTACCTTGTTGGTCTTTAAGAATTATTTGTTTAAAGGACGGATGGTGTTCAAAAAGCCAAAACACATCGAGCGAATTGACAATAGGCCTCTTTTTTAGCTTCGTTCTCAGCAAAGCACAGTTAAGTAGGATTTTCAGCACGCAATTACAACAACTACGCTTTACTTCACACTTCGAGACTCGCGGTAGTTATTGTAATTTATGTGCTGAAAATCCTACTTTACTTTGCTTTGCTGAGAACGAAGCGAAAAAAAAAACACGCCTAATAAAGCTCCAGCTAAGGGAATCTTCGAATTCGAGTCCCCTGATTCGAAACGAAAAGGAAGACGGAACCTCCGTTTCAAAGACCAAGCCATAGCGAATGCCAGAGCCAGAGATGCCAACCAAGACTTTTTCATACCTTTAAGGCATTATTTCATTAACTGGCTTAAAGGATTGTTTTTTTTTCAAAAAGGCATCTTTATTTTATTTCAAATATTTTTCTAACTGGAATAAAACTATGATTGTTTTGTTCAATACTTTGTACCTATTTATGAAACTAAAAAGTCATAAATTTTGTTTTTAAATTTTAAGAATTTCTTCTGTCATTTATTTTTTTTTTTGGAAATAAAAATTGTTTTTGTTATTTTTTTTTTTATATTTGTGTTTAATTTTTGAATTATAGTTCCAGTTCGCCTTAAAAAATTATTTAAGGCCTTACTTTATTGAAAAAGACATCTTTTTTTCTCAAGTGCCATAGACTAACCCAACTAGACAGTCCACTTTCCGTGCACGGTGCATCTACCAACTGCCCGATTTTCGACGCAAATTTTGAATGAAAGCCCTCTCTCGCGTGCTGTTTTTGTTCGTGTCTGGGAATACGTGTATTAAAAGCCGCCGGGTGGCACTATTTCAATAACAAGCAATTTGTAAATGAATCTATAACAATAAATGTAAAATGAGTACATGTTGAGTATGGTTTTTTAGATAGCTTTTTTTTTTGTCGGAGGTTGTTACTATACGATGGAGCACTCAGACACAACTACAGGTCTGTACTAAGTTTTCCCGCCTTTCGAAGAAAGATGAGAAGGAGCTCCAGTGATGAAGAGCTTAAAGAGATAGCTTAATTTGTCCTCTATCCATCTTCGGCAGTAAAAGGTGTTCATCCATTCGCATTTCAGTTTATTTTTAATTTTGTTATGAATTCTATGTTTGACAGGAAAATGCATAAATGAAATCCGTGGGGGTTGTTCCAAAAATGGGTCAACAACATGCAAGCCAAGCTTCCACTAGACAAAAGCGAATTTTAGAAAATGTTCATGAATATTGAATAAATTTCGGTTAGGCTGGGTGAATGTTTACAAACTCGTTTATTAAGCACCATATTTGTACAAAAGAACTCTGCTCGATATTTTATCGCGTCTTAAAGAACTTAATTTTTGATTTTGTCCCAGTTGTTGAAATTAAAAATTTTATAAATGGTATATGTCCTTGGGATAATGATGAAACACGTAGACTTAAAATTCTTAAAAATAGAGCGTATAAGAAGTGGCGCTCGAGTATGTCGAATGATGATTGTACTTTATATCGTCAGCTTAGAACTGAGTTTAAGACCTCTATTCACCTAGCCTACTCTGCTTATATCAATGATGTCGAATCAAAAATCAAATCTTCGCCTAATTTATTTTGGAACTTTGTTAATTTACAAAAGAATAGTGATGGTTTTCCGGCTTCTTTCACCTTTGATGACCAGTCTATTGATGATCCCCGTATTATCTGCAATAACTTTGGAGCATTTTTTCAATCAGTGTATTCAAATCCCTGTTCAGTTATAGATGAACACTTTTTTTCTTACTTAGGTGCACCACATTCCTCTATTTTCAGTCACATTGATTTTCCCGAAGATATGATACTGAGTAAACTTGGAAATTTGGCTCTAAATTTCAATCCCGGACCCGATGGTATTCCAGCAGGTTTTTTAAAAATGTGTGCCCTTCCTTTACATTCCATTCTTTGCCATATATTCAATGTATCGTTGAAGACTGGTATCTTTCCTTCCCTATGGAAAAACTCTTTTATTGTACCAATATTTAAATCGTCCATCCCTAAACTCTTTGATGAGTTGGTGACTGATAAGTTAAATTTTTTTTGTAAAAATTTAATTTGCAATAACCAACACGGTTTTGTAAAAAACAAATCCACTGTTACAAATCTTTTCATTTTTACAAATTTTGTTATTAGTGAGATATCTAAGGGTAATCAGGTCGATGCCATTTACACTGATTTCAGTAAAGCGTTTGACCGAGTTGACCACAAGCTTCTTCTTTACAAACTTGAACGTTTAGGTTTCCCTTTGTTTCTTAGATGGCTATCATCCTATTTAAGAAACAGATACCAATTTGTTAAGTTTCGAGGACACTTATCGAAAGAAATCTTGGTAACATCCGGTGTCCCTCAAGGTAGTCACATAGGCCCACTCTTATTTATTTTATTCGTTAATGATGTTGTAAAATTTGTTCCACATTGCAATATCCAGATGTTTGCTGATGATTTTAAAATATACTCTTCATGCACTGATTCGAATAGTTTTGATAGATTGAATGCACATCTCCAAAACTTCGTTTGGTGGTGCACTAAAAACTACTTGTCCCTTAATGTTAGTAAATGTTCGGTTATTACTTTTTCACGTCGTACCTCGCCTTCCATTCACGCTTATTCCTTCGACAATAATGTTATTCCACGTGTAACTTTGATAAAAGATTTAGGGGTTATGTTAGATAGTAAACTATCCTACATTTACCACTATGAATACATCACAAATAAAGCCAATAGAGCATGGGGAATGCTTAAACGTTATGCAAGGGTCTTCACCGAACCCTATGCGTTAAAAATTTTATATTTGACGTTTGTTCGATCGCTCTTGGAATATGCGTCCAGTGTTTGGTATCCATACTACAATACTCATGTTGTAAGAATCGAAGCTATTCAAAAAAGATTTCTTAGGTTTGCCCTCAGACGTCTTCCTTGGTCTGATATTAATAACTTACCCCCTTATTCAGCCCGATTACAACTTATTGGACTCGAGTCCCTTGAGGTTAGGAGAATGGTGTCAAGAGTTGTTTTTTTTCACAGAATACTTATTGGGGAGATTCTCTGTCCTGATATCTTAAGTCTTTTGGGTCTTAATGTTCCATCACTTAATTTGCGTAATAACAGATTCTTTTATATTCCTCGTTCTCGTACTAATTACGGTAGATCCTCCTCTTTAAATGGTTTAATGCTATTGTATAATGATTGTGCGTCTTTAATTGACATTAATATGACAATACCATTAATAAAATCCATCTTGTTAAATTTTTTCCAGTTGTAATTGTATTGCTCAAATTTTAATTAGTTTATATCTTTTTTATTTTTTTTTTTCACAACTTTTCCTCAAATTTTAGTCTCGTTCTCGTTTGTACTATGCTACTTATTTATAATTTCAAATTTTCATGTCTAAAAAGGTCTAGTACCTTATTGACAAACAAACAAATAAACAAATAAACAAAATCAATATATGATTTGAAATTCTGTAGTTTAATAACACTGAACATTGTTGGATAATATTAATTAGGAACAGTAAAAATGCAAATGGTATTCCTAATTAAAAAAAATGAATACCGGAAGCAAACAAAACAAGATTAAACTCCTAACAAAAAGACAATGTGGTATTTAAGTGGGTTCTGCAATTTGATTTCCGATTTCAGTTTTCGCGTATTCAATCGAACGTAAAAATTCAAATGGTTTTGTTAGTTGTTGGTATTCGCACGCTTTACTTCCTTTTCTATACACATGATTCTTTTACAAATTTTAAAAGAATGTATTTTGAAATGTGCACAGATTCTTTTTATAAGCCTTTCTAAATTATTAGTTAACAAAAACAAGTGCACACTTTGTGTTTTTAGAATACGAAAAGTGATCAAAACACATTTTTATTGTTACGAGTAAAATAAGGGGCGATCAACGAGGATTTTTGTATTATGGCCTTTACAAGAAAGTGCCAAGTGAATACAAATTTAAGAGTGAATAGTAATAGTAATAATATAAAAAAATATCTAAATAATTTTTTTGAGTTCAACAAATGCATGCTTGCATATATTATTATGCAGGTATAGTTCATAGTTGATTTATTTATGATAGCTTACACATTAAGATAACTATGATCTTATAAACTAGTGCAAGGCTTACATATAAGTCATTAAAATAACTAGCTACATAACATATTAACGTTACATTAATAATTAAGAAATTCTCTTTCTATTTCGAAAATAGATTAAATTTACATTCCAAATTTAAATAAAGAATAAAATAAAATATACAAAAACATCTCTCTTTTTACAAGCAAAACAACAGCATAAATAGAATAAAAATCATTATATTAACCAGAAATTCTCTGAAAATAATAAAGGGTTTTCCAATAAGAGGTGTTATTTTGGTATTCAAAGAAAAATGTCATTTTTTGAGATAAATGATCGGATGTTTATTTCATAATAAAGAGGAAGGTATGCCGTTAATAATGAAAAACAACATCAGCCAAATGGCCACCACGAGCACGCATACAGGACCATATCCCTTTCATGAAATTTTCCATAACCAAATCGCAAAGTGGCTGCCCAATGTCCTCGAATTTTATCTTTGAGGTCTTGAATCGGCGCTGGGCTGTTGGCGTAGACCTTATCTTTCACGTGGCCCCAAAGGAAGAAGTCGCAAGGTGTTAAATCACAAGATCTCGGTGGCCAATTGTGATCACCTCTTCGAGAGATAACACGGTCCGGATTTCAAGGACCCAATCAGCAAAGACACGACGTTGTTGATGATCGACCGGCTTGAGTTCTTGTGTTAACTGAACTTTATAAGCCTTAAGACCCAAGTCTTAGCAAATA
This sequence comes from Cheilosia vulpina, assembly GCA_916610125.1. Taxonomy (NCBI): domain Eukaryota; kingdom Metazoa; phylum Arthropoda; class Insecta; order Diptera; family Syrphidae; genus Cheilosia; species Cheilosia vulpina. The sequence goes on along the minus strand of OU744276.1, from coordinate 79,879,512 downwards.
CGGTGTAATTACTTTTGTGGAATGCTCAATTCCAAAGAACGACGAGGAAAGGACAAACCTGGGTTTTCTTTGGGCTACAGCAGCAATATTCTCTGTTGTTCTTGAGTGACGTGCACGGGTTTTATTCTTCACATCACTAACTTGTCCCAACAGCTCGAATTTTTGCACCAATTTCTGTATTGCAGTCCGACAAAGTGCTTCACGACGACCAAAAACTGCTTTAGTTTTGCGAACTGTGACTGCAAGATTTTCACCATTTTTGTAGTGAATTTTAATAATTGCAATGCGTTGTTGAAGCGTGTATCTTTCCATTTTTAGAAATGAGGTAGTTTCTATTTAATTGTCAAATGTAAAAGAATAAAAGCTTCAAAAGTGGCAGCTACCGAAATAGCGGGTCATTCACAATAAACCCTCTCATTGGAAACCCTTTATTGTAATCCATTCCGAAACTTCGCAATGGTACTTGATCTTCTCAAATGCCGTGGTAGTGAGTTGCAAAAACGGGTTACACTGATGAAGAACTGGCGCTCCGATGTAAGATAACGATATCGCGGATGAACAAGTTTTTGGGATTGGTTAGATGAACCAAAACGTAGTCTATTAAATAAATAACTGGGTTGATGTGTCTGAATAACAATACGAGTGATCTGAAACGTAAAAGATGGTCGAAGGAAATGTTATAGATCTGTCGGGAGAAATTGGAGATATGATCGAAACGCCTCAAACCATAGATTTAACGTACGGTGTTATTAAAGACGACATTAAGCTTTCTTCTGCTGATTGCATCACAATTGCAGAAAATTTCGCTTAAAATTGCACCAAAGGATGCAGGAGTAGCAGCTGAACCTACAGAAAATTTAAAAAAAATTATTCTTTGTCGTTGCATAATTATCCATTCTGTGATCAGAATATTCAGTGAAAGACAACAATTCCAGTTGCTGTAGGGATATTTTCTGAATTGGAAGTGTGTTGCTGCACTACTTTTTGTCTACCAATGGAAAAGCAACTGTGCATTCATTTAGCAACGTATCAATAAAAAACAAGTAAAATTGGTATAATCGGCCTGGCCGATGTGTTGATACCCTCCACTGCATACAAGTCATGCAAAATTGGTTTTGAATGGGAGGTACCAGAACTACTTGACCGACATAGCGCAATTTTAATATCGACCTGACAACGATAAAAGTAAGTCCTCCCAGAAAATTTCACTTGCCAAGGTGGATTTGTTTCGATGCTATCCTGTTTTCAACGGACAGAGAGACACATGGGCCTAATATTGATTTTGTATGGGAGGTACCAGAACTACTTGACCGACATAGCCTTAATATCAACCTGACGACGATAAAATTAAGTCCTCTCACAAAATTTCACTTGCCTAGTTGGATTCTTTTGGACGCTATCCTGTTTTCAATCGACACAGAGACACATGGGTCTTATAATGATTTTGTATAAGAGGAAACAGATCTACTTGACCGACATAGCCCATTTTCAATACCAGCCTGACGCATTTCACCAAATTGCGTTCGCCTATCTCAATCCCTTTGGGCGCTATCGTGCTTTCAATAGACAGACGGACAGACGGACATGGCTAAATCGATTCAGAATGTGATCCTGATTTCGAATATATAAATGTAATGACAAAGTGAATATACCTTCCTGTGGAGGGTATAAAAAGAAAGAATTGTTTGAACGCCATTTCTCAGTTTGCGACAGGTTTTGTATATTTTTGTAGTGGCCTTACAGTCATTGATGCATGATGCATCCGCAGAAAGCAGTCTTCTTCCAAGTCTTTATTAAACATAATCCGCGATATTAAAAATTATTTTTAGTGTAAAGACTAAATTTTTCAAACTCACAGTGGCATAATTTTTCATACAAAATTGCATATTGTGTCCTAGAAAATATTTATCTGAAGTTTAAAAATGATTATTAGTAAGGCCCAATGAGGCTTTAGCTGTGTCACGTTTCGTGGGACTGGTGGCATAATTAAAAGAGCCGATATTTAACATGATACCGGTGGATATTCTCAGGAGCTGCTTAAAGCTTAAACCGATGACAGTTTTGAAGTAGTTTTTACACCGATCAATGTCTGAAAAGAGATGGCATACAATGGCTCAAGATTTCTGTTAGCTTTTTACCATTCCTGCTCAAATTTTATTGGCGCCATCCCAACATGTATGCTGCAGAGTCAGTTCAGTTCAGCCTAGCATTTGTAATTATAAACAATGTGATATATCCCAAAGATAAGATTGTTTGTTTGGGCCGCCACCTATTGGTGAACGAGAAAATGCAATTGTAAGAAGATCAATCACAACGAAGGGTGTGCCGCTTGCGATGTGGTCAGCTGAAAAGTGGCACAAGGAACGTAAAGGCTGGTTCTGCCAACCGTAGATGGCAACACCTCGTGTAATGCTAATATCTCTATTCTCTAAACGAATTTTGGCAAATTTAAATCAACAAATAACCTACGGTCGGCATATAAACCTATATTCATCTTCTTTCCATGCTTAAGCTTATTCTCCCTTACTTTACTGAGAAATGTTTACTGAAACAGACCGGAGGTAAATCACGTACAGGAGCAAATCGTCCGAACGATGTCGTTTTCAACCATAATAAGCTATTTTGTGAACAAATTCTTCTCAGCAGATTTCATTTAATTCGACGGTGGTCTGAAAAGTTTTCTGATTAAGGCCCTGAAATCGGTCGACATCCAATCGTGTATCCAATGTTCCATGACAGTATCCCGCGGAATAAACACCCGTCGAATTGGACGGCAATACTGTTTAAGAAGCTCACAAAACACCACCGCAGTTGATTTTAAACATTTTGGCAAGGCTACTCAAAACACCAACCCTAGTCGTGTAAAGCATACAAACGGTGACCTACATCATATGCGACTGGTTTTATACATCCTGGCAGTGTAGTCACCCGCCCATTAATTTCCCACTCTGTGATGAGACACACTTACGTTCACCGCCCATGCGGACGAGCTTCAAAACATTGTGTCCTCCTGTGATTAGAATATTGAAAGTAGGTCAGAGAGCGCAGAACGTGTTACAATACGTCTCGACTGTACCAACATGTGTTGCGCATATCAAAAAGCTGCTCGAAGGCTAAGCAAAATGTTGCGGTATTCTCCAAAACCCTACTGCGAACAGTTGGTCCGAAAGACAACTTACATGACAAATGTACACACTGGGGACGAGACACGGATTAGCTGCAAAAGTCTCGTAAGAGCGGGACAACAAAAAACGCGGGGAATAAAGTCGATAACTGTGAGAAAATGTACCTCGTTTCCTGCCATTAGTCTGTGTGATTTTACAAAATTGAAAAATCTCATCAAATCCATAAAAAAAAATAAACCAAGTCGCCCACATAAATCAGTATTTGCACTTACCCTCATTTGCATACGAGAAGTGTATACTAATCGCTTTGTCATGTCACCTTCTTCAAACATGGCATGTTCGGAAGGAACGTTTCTTTTTTTTTACATTTAGCTAATGCCTTTTCCGGTAACACATGGTGGCACCTTTTTACAGAAACGCAAAATATGAGCAAATTCACTTCGCCACAGAAATGTGTCCGTGCAGGTGTGAGCGAGCATGTCAAATATTTACTCTCACCCAGGCCTGAAGCAGGCAACTAAGCAAAATAAGGAACAGAAAAAGAAACACACCCCGCGAATGGGGTTGGTGGCATATTGTGTGTACCTCGCCGTTGAACTTCATAAGTAGGGCAATCACCTCCACCCGCACATTTTGTTTGCTTAACTTCCGAACGGTGTCACATTTATGTCACACTTACGTACGGGCTAAGTAAATATGGACGCCGATCCGTGCACATCCGTGTCTCTGTGCAGAAAAGTGGAACACAAAAAATCCCATCACTTCAGTGGGTGAGTGGGGTATGCTTAAACTTTCCATCCAACCCGTCAAGCGATAAGAAAAAATCACGTAATACATACGGCCAGCGGCGCATCTGCACTGACCCTGGCAAGGCGGTTCGTGTTGGTTTATTTACTCGGCCGTGCTGTTGAAGATGCGGGGAACAGTTTGTGTGATAGTAAATTACTGTGGATCACGGCATTTCGTGGCAAATGTGGGGGTTCTCATAATGTGCCTGATGTGATTATTTGGACGCCGTCAGAATCAGAACAGTGCTGGCGAGTTTCTTGTTGACTCGAGTGGGTGGGTGTTTGTGCTAGTAAACTGATTCGGGCGAGTGTGGCTCAGACTGTAGTGCCAGCAAATAGGGGTGGGCGTCTAAACGGATAGCAAGTACATACAAATTTGCAGTTAAAGTACTCACCAGATGGATAACCAGTTGAAGATTGAGATAGTTCATGAAAGATTACTCATACGCCAGAGTGAACAACTCAACTTTGCACTCAGAAATAAATTAGTTTTAAATCAACTTTCTGGAAAATGCTGTTAGCTGAGTTATGTTTGTTTGAAGCTGTGTAAAAGGACTTACACTTTGAAGTTGTAGATTGTAAAGGATGCATGCAGATTGTAAATTATTACCGCCCACGGATTCGGTTTCTTTTTTTTGAGAAATTGGATAAGCAGTTCAACGACAGCATTTTAAATGGAAAAAGTTTTGAATTAACGTTTGCTGTCAGAAATATTATTCCATTTGAAAGCTCTTCATATCCGTTTCGATGGCAAATGTTACACAAATGTTATTCAAGGACGATCTGCACGTTGCGGGTTTAAATGAAAGGGCAAGAGTTGCCCCATTCGATGGAGATAGAGCTAATCGTACGCCAGCTAAAAAATAAGTGCTGTCCCGGAAATGATGAACTAGCTGTTGTATGGTGGTGCGATGAGTTTAATATTATTAATCAAATGTTTAGACCGATTTCGTTAAGGAAGGATAAAGATTGTATGAGCGACAGTTTTTCTCTCTACTCTCAAGAAGAACCATGTGAAGTAAATGCTTGGACTTTGCCAGATATACCAGCGCTCAAAGAGTAACGCGGAGGTGGTACTTTTAAGGAAAGCGCAAACATTTGGGCCTAACGAGGTGTCCGTCGGAACGGAAAATTGTCCACAGCGCATATTCTGTCTGAGTCTAAAATTCAATTCGAGCTGTCCGTTTGCGGAAAAAAATAATTTGGTGCTTATTTTTATACCTTCCACAGGAAGGTATACTAACTTTGTCATTACATTTGTAACGCCAAGAAGGAGTCACCGGAGACCTCATAAAGTACATATATTCTGAATCAGGATCACATTCTGAATCGATTTAGCCATGTCCGTCTGTCGGTCTGCCTGTTGAAAGCACGATAGCTCCCAAAGGAATTGACATAGGCGAATGAAATTTGGTGATAGTACTTATTTTTGTCGTCGTTAGGTTGACATTAAAAATGGGTTATGTCGGTCAAGTAGTTCGGGTACCTCCCAAACAAAATCAATATTAGGCCCATGTGTCTCTCTGTCCGTTGAAAACAGGATAGCATCGAAACAAATCGACCTAGGCAAGTGAAATTTTGTGAGAGGACCTACTTTTATCGTCGTCAGGTCGATATTAAAATTGGGCTATGTCGGTCAAGTAGTTCTGGTAACTCCCATACAAAACCAATTATGCATGACTTGTTATCAGCGGATGGTATCAAAACATCAGTCAGGCCGATGATAACACTTATACTTGTTTCGCTTGGTTTTACACTGTAAACACAAATTGAAGCAATAAATACAAAGGAAATGCGTTGCCCTATTGTTGTTTTTTTTTCTATTTGTTGGTCACACTTCACACCAAAACGTAAATAAATTCCGCGACTTATTGTCGTCGGATGAAACTTCTAATGAAGCTGTCAATAATGACACTCAAGATTGGTTGGACCTCTTGTGCCAACTATTTATTATTAAAAATTTCAAACTTGGTAGCGCTAAGTTTCATAGGAAAAGGGAAAGAGTAAAGTTGGAAGGGTGGGGATAAATTGATCATAACTTCACTTAGAAGATTCGTTTTTCTTTGGGCAAAAAGAAGAAGTCCGGCATCGAAAAAATCACTTCTGAAACCGTTCCATTGGCACAACAAACAAATTTTCTGGTGATTCCGAGAAGAGAATTTCACTTTACGGTTTGAAGTCAAAATCCACCCGAGAAACACTCACGCAAGTGAAATTTATGTATTTTATGACAGCAGCCGTAGATTATTTGTGGCATTTCACCAGTATAATTTTGTGGATTCAATCAGAAGCGCAGTTTTCTTGTGCAGAGTGTAAAACGGGCCATAACCTCCCTGAAGCCTTTCAAAGCAGCAGGGGAAGACGGTATATTTCCGGCTCTACTATAGCAAAGAGCTGACATACTGGCACCCATCTTCACCAAACTATTCAGCTGTAGTCTGGTGTACGGTCACAAACCGGAATCCTGGCGGAAGGTCACAGTTAGATACCTTCCCAAGGCAGGAAGAAATTTTGATTCTAGCCCGAAATCCGTCCGTCCTATCAGTCTCATGTCTTTCATTCTTAAAAGCATGGAAAAACTAATTGATAGACATATCAGAGATGTAGCTCTGAAAATCTTTCCGCTCAGTAAGTCTCAACATGCCTATCAACCCAGCAAATCCACCGAGTCAGCACTTAATAACTTAGTAACCAAAATTGAATCCTCCATTAATCGTAAGGAAATCTGTCTTGTCGCTTTTCTTGACATGGAAGGAGCTTTCAACTACACATCTTTTAAGTCTACCGACAGGGCTCTCAACAACATGAATCTATCTCCTATCATTGGAAAATGGATAATGGCAATGCTGAATGACAGAATTATTCACACCCGCATTGATGATGTGGAAATCTCGGCAATCACAACCAGAGGGTGTCCTCAGGGGGGTGTCCTCTCGCCCCTCTTATGGTACCTAGTAATTGACGACTAGCTCCAATCCCTAGAAGATCTGGGGATACATGCCGTGGGATATGCCGACGATGTAGCTATCGTCGTCAGTGGTAAATTCGAAAACACGGTCTCAGAAATACTTCAATACACCATATTTGTTGTTCAGAGATGGTGTAATAAAGAAGGTCTTTCTGTAAATTCAAAGAAGACAACTATTTCCCCCTTTACAAACGAAGAAAACTAGATCTCCTTATTCGCCCCACCATGTTTGGCGAAACCATTGAAGTTTCTCGGGAAGCCAAATACCTGGGAATTATCCTTGACTGCAAACTAACATGGAACCAGCAGATGGAATGCACCGTAAACAGATGCACTAGATCTTTATGGATCTGTCGTCGTGTCTGCGGTAAGAACTGGGGTCTTAAACCACGGATGATATATTGGCTTTATTCGCTCGTCGTAATGCCAGCGGTTACCAATGCTGCCGTGGTCTGGGGGACGAAAACTAACGAAGTCACCACAGTCAAAAAGCTAGACAGAGTTCAACGTTTAGCTGGAAACTGCATGACGGGCTGATTACGCTCCACTCCGACTATGGCGCTCAATAATGTCATCCTAGTTCTAACTCCTCTGCATATACATATTCAAATGGAGGCTGGACTAAGTATTTATCGCCTGTACCATTCGAACAACTTCGGACCGTATACCTTTCAGGGTGGTCATCTGTCTTTAGTCGACACCATGGAGCCTTCAAGCCCATTTAGCATGCCTCTTGATGATATGCTACCTGAATATGGCTGCCATCAAAATTTCCCCATAATCATCTGGGAAAAATATAAACCCAATCCATTACGACTTGACATCATCTGGTACACAGATGGTTCTTAGATGGAGTCAGGGACTGGCTCTAGAATCTACGGTGAGTCGCCCTAGGTGAACTTGTCAGTCAGCCTTGGGAAAAAACTTATCCATATTTCAGGCCGAAGTCCTTGCAATCAACCAATGTGCTAGAATAAATCTAAGTTCTAACACACGTGGAAAAACCATATTTATCTTTCCGATAGCCAAGCAGCTCTCAAAGCCCTTGACTCATCTGTCATAAAATCTAAACTTGTCTTAGAAAAATTCACAACAATCTATGAACTTTCTAAGAAGAACCTAATCATCCTCCACTCTATTCCAGCCCACAGAGGGTAACGAATCAGCTGACTTACTGGCCAAAATCAGAGCAACCACTCCACTTATCGGACCTGAACCATTATGCGCAGTCAGCAAAAACCATTTCAGGAACTACCTTAAAAACCCTTCTCGTATCAAGTCAGATGAGATCTGGCACAGCACAACTGGGCAGAACTGCACCAGACGATTTTCCCGAAAATTCTCCCCCCGAAAATCGCTCTTCCTGATTAATCTGGACAAAAATAACCTGAGGATCCTAACAGGAATAATCAGCGGCCATGGTCTCGTAAAACAACATCTCGACCGCATTGGCGTCTCACCGGATCCTATTTGTAGACGAATGATGAATCCTCTCTTCACATAATGTCCGGTTCGTTGTCGTCTCGGAAAAAAACATCCTTGGCGATGAAATTGTCAAATCAGTAACCCTTTCTGACATACACCCAGAGAAGATTCCTGTCTTCTTGACTGCCTCTGGAGTGAAAAGATGGCTCTAGGAATCTACCAGGGTAGGCACAATAGGCTCCTTCAAGAAGCCGCAGTGCCAGAGCTCTCCTTGAAAGCTCTCCCACTCTTCTATCTAATCTAATCTTGTTCCATTGATTACAGAAAAAGCGGTTCTCCGAGTGAGACCAATGTAAAACGATAGAAACCAATAGAGTGAAGTTCCAACCCTTGGACGGGCTGAGCCAGCACATCCGCAGGACACCAACAGCTTGATGGACTTTATTCAAAGACCGGCGCACCTTACGAGCAATAAAAAACGAATTTTAATATTTCGTATGTAAATCTGTCACAATTTCGTGAAACTATAGCTCACTCACGAATGTGTCGGTTGAAAACCAGGGGTCGAATCGCGGCATCCGTGAACGAGCTATACCTTCACGGAAGTCAAACAAATTCCGTCACCTATTGTATGTTCACGGATGACGCGATTCGACCCCAGGTTTCATGATCGAAAATGATTTAACTCCAAAGCTCAGACTTTGACAAGAACCATGATGTTTTTTACATGCTCCTGAAAGGTGTCTTATTTAAGGACTTGATGGCGCCTTTCATTAAGACGTCGTCTCAATCTTAGTCTTACGGCTCTGAATTATAGGATGAATCTCGTCCCAGTCGTCAACGATGTGTATTCCTATTTGTTGCACCGGGAGTTGATGTTTATTTGTCGGCAAAATAAATAAACAGTTTGGCGCAACTCTAGCCATAGTTTCTAGTAACCGGTCGTTTGTGGGAGTTTTTATTTTTTGAGACAAATAGAAAGGCCTAGTTATTTGAAACGAGAAAAGGATGTAATTTATGATTTTTCAGGGCTACGACCTAATTTAACTTATTGACCACATTGCTTCTCTATTCATCGAAATTGTTTTTACTCTATGTTTTTGAAGATATCTTGTTCAGACCTTGGGAAAATGCATGACTTCTTACCATGCGCCTGGAAGGTGACAAGGTGAGCTCTCCTTGGCGTCTTTGCTAATAAGTTCGTTTCACAACAATTTACAGCGGTTCGACATTTCGTCTGGAGCTTCGTTCTTCTGTCGTGGTCAGATTGAGCTGCTATGTGGCTAAAATTATACTTGCCCACTATGACGTTTCAACAAAAACGCAAGCATTGCCAATCGTTCTTCGCTAGCAGAAGTAATATCGTTTTGGCTTTCATTATAGTGTCATACCCATTTTATCCGCTCCCCACTGGATGTTTGGGCTAATTACTCGCTGATCACTTTATAAAGAGTTCTATATTGACAAGAAAAATCACTGTTTTTTTATTTTAGTCCTATGTTATTATTTTAGTCCTACATTTGGGAGCACCGCCCCAATTTTCAATTTTCTGATTTAAATTCCAACTTTCTTACGCTCACACATATTCTGAGCGCAGAATTTCCCCATTAGATAATTACATCGCTCGCTCGATATGAATTTACCCATTCAGCGTCGTCAAACAACCCCAAACGATTAACTTAGCCCAGGCACGAATATTCATTTGAGTTCTCATCCGGCATTGCTGCATCACCTCGCCCACACCAGCACTAGTCGCAATCGGCCGGGAACATGGAATAATTCCCAAGCTCATTATAAATTAATGAACATTTGGACACACAATTTGGAAGTGAAATTTTGAACGAAAATTAACATACATCGCACTGTCCCTTAGGGCGGCTATGTCGGTCTAGTCCGCAAGGACCGAAACGAAATGAAATAAATAAATAAAACGAAATTGTGTCTCGCTGGCGCACAGGTCCCATTTGGAACCGTGTCTCTGTGGAGCGAGGAGTGACAGAAAATGATCCACCTCACATCACGAGTATACAACTACCAAAATATATATTATGATTGTTCATGGGAGGACGATTCTGTAAGAACTGCTATTGGCAGGGTCTAATACTTCACCTTGATGATTTACTGCCTTTGGATATATAGTAATAAATTGATGGTTACCTAGCAGCTACAGGACATAAATAGGACTAGTCCATTCTCGCCATGATAATGTCCTCCTTTTTTTGATCGAAAAGTCAACAGTGGCAGTTGTAAACATGAATCAATATTATCTACGTGTTAGCTTATCCCCGATTAGAGCGTTTTCGTCCTGTGGAATTGTCTTGCCGCTGCAATCCGGAAATAGGCAGAGGGTGTAATTTTTCCTTTTTCTTTGTAATAAATTTGGGAACTTGCGACAAATAGGAGTGACAGACGGAACAATGTACACAAGGATCAATGAAGAAAACCCAATGAGGGTCTTTGTCATTCACAAGATTATATACATCGTTCTTTCTTTCAGCAAGCATTTGCAGTCTTTCGTTTGTGATAAATTAATTTCAAATCGAAATGTCAATATATTTTGATGGATTACCCTGGATGTACGCAACGTCGACGTATCAATTTTTGAGTGTAGCTTTATCGACTGCTGCTGCTTTTGTTTAATATTTGACTAAGGCAATCCTTTCATAGGGGATGAAATGATTCGCGACTTGTGACTGTATTGATGAATTTTACGATGACAGGGAAAGCCGAACGCAGGGACTGGGTAAACGATTTTCCCTTAAAAAGAAAAAGTCATTTCATATACCTAACCCACGCTGAATGTTTTCGTGGGGCTTCGAAAACGTTTCGATTAGAAAAATCGAAAACTGGAATGCTTCGTTCCTAAAATAGGTGTACTCGGAGGTATTTTGTTTGACGACAATAAAAAAAAAAAACATTTAAGTTCAATTGAGGGAGAGAGAGTGGTTTTCAAAATTTGTCATCGAAACGATTTTTTCTGCTGGCGCCCCTGTATCGTGTAGTGATTTCTACGAGTTACCATGGGAAAGTTGTAAGTCGTGAGGTCGAAAATCAATGAAGTATGAACAGAGATAATAATAATATAAAATATACGGATTGCCAGCGAGAATGTAATGAGGCAAGTCAACTGCGGTTGAATTGGTTGAGGGTTAACCGAATATCATATAGGAAAAGGGGTTGCTATACCTACTGCGGGGACTTTTGTTTCCGGGGATAGCTTTCGGATTTATTTGGCGTTTGAAAGTCAGACAATTTCCATGGTACACGGCTCATTGAGTCGCCGAATAACCCCATCATTTAGGGCTGTGCGATTCTATTGAAACTTTTGTTTCAGTAGAAACTGTTGCGGCGGCGGTTCCACTGAACAAATAAATTCCACAAACAGGGGCACTTATCTATGCATGAAGGTTAATAAATGAATGGGGTTCATGTTGGTGGGATAATGGGATAACGTTTATGAATTTTGCTGCCTTGCAGGGTTTTGTTGTGGTTCACCATTTACCATAAACCAGCATGAAGGATGAACGAGTTCGAGTGGAGATCGAATAGTTTGAAATTTTTCAAACATTTCGAATCAGTAAAGTAAAAGACAAGCGTATATAAAATTTATCATTTACTAGACATGCACGGTTGTATCACACCGCAAACAAAAATGTCAAAAACTTTTGTTTTCACCTTTGTACAGTAAAATTCTGGGTCGCACGAACCTTACTTGTTCATCAAAGTTTGGCTGAGTCAAATGTTAGGTGCTAAGTAGATAAACAGTTCAGAAGCAACCATACATAAAATATAAGAAGAGGTGCCTATCAAAATCAAAGTGCTTATCAAAATCAAAGAATCTAGTTATCTTAAGTCGAATAGATTAGTCTGGATAAGATGTAACCTGAACGAAAAAATTAGATTGTTCGGGAACGTCAATTCTTTTACGTCAGCCACATAATTGCGAACTGTCAACTTAGAACTCAGTCACGAATTTCTTGACTAGATCCGTTGGCTACTCCTCCATAAACGTCAACTGAAACAGCTGCTCATATGACCGCTTTCAGCCAATCAAAACTAGAGATACCTACATCTAGTCCGACAGCTGTCAGACTTACTAGATTAGAGTAAGGGATAAACCTATGTCCCCTACGGGTAGCACAATGGGTCAATTTTGACCTGAGTGTGGCGCGGAGTATTCCTCGCCGGCCCACCAACCTAACCTACTAAATTAGACACTTGAACGTCCCCAATGTGAGTTGAAGCTCTCAGTAACAAGCAATTGTCGCGAGAGAGTTATAAGCGGCTACTATTTTATAAGCTCTTACACTTACACAGTTTTCGAGATATGAACAGTTTTAAAAATTAGCGTTTTCGGTGAATCAAATTGAAAATTAAGGACGCAATAATTTTAAAAACATCAACTTTACTCTAAATTTTCATTTTGGTCGAAATCTATGGTGGCGTTTTCAAGTAAACTAAATTTTAAAAAATTACAAAATTTTCAAAAATCCATTTTACGATAATAGCTACAGAAAAAAAAAACTGAGTTTACCATTAAGTTGGAAATGACCATATTACCTTAGAAATGAATTTTTGTTACAATCGTTTGGATCTATATGTATATATATGTATGTATGACCAAATTTCAAAAGTACCGTTATTCGACTGAGTATGCAGTCGTGGTTCAATTTTGGTTGACACTGTTTTCGAACAAATCAAACTGGTATGAGCATTTAATTATTATTATTCACCATCTGTCAAGAGAAGAAAATGAGTGCATTCTGTAATTTTCTAAACAGCGAATAAAACAGTTTTATATGGATGGTGATGAAGCATATGCAAATATCGAGTTCGCATTCTTGGTACATCTGCTCAAAAATTTACCATAACCAGAAAAAAATTACCAAAACTCAATAAGCAAAAAAAAAATACCAAATTTGGTAAAAAATTACCAAAGTGGCAACCTTGCAATAGGCGTGTCTTAGATATACGAAACGTAACTGGCTATGAGAGAAAGAAAAGAAACTGTGTGCTCGCACCTCTCTCTGTTGCTCATACAGTGTGATACAGGCAATATGCATGTACTGCAGTGATACCAGACTGTAGAGGCAGGTTATCCCACGGTTATGCTGAAAATATCCCTTTTATGTTACAAATTATTATTATTTTAAAAAATACTCGTGATTCATTCACAGACACGTATGTCATTTTATGAAACAGTTTAGGGAAATAAAAACAAGAAAATAAAAGCATTTAGATATTTTGAATGACTTTTTAGTAAACATGAAAATTATTAATTTGGTTGTAGGTTGAATAATTTTTTGTTCTTAATGAAATGAGCAATTAGGAACAAAATTTGACCAAAAGGTAAAATCCCTTTCTTTTTGTACTATGAGGTCTGAAAAATTCCTTAGCTTATTATTAGTGAGAAAATCCCGCAAAAAGGGATAAATCCCCCGATCTGGTATCACTGCTGCACTGTATGATGTGTCTTAGCTCTTAGAAACGTAACTGGCTGAGAGAAAGAGAGATGTGTGCTCGCATCTCTCTCTCTTGCGTCTACAGTAATAGATATACGAAGCGAAATCTAACTTATATCTCCCTCTCAACTTCCGCTCGTAATTTCCGTAACGCTTTCGTGACGCATTCACCAGCTTACACCCCAAGTCAAGCGTGTCTTAAGAAGTATTACTTCAAAAATATATGGGTAAAGCTTTTTTTCAACTCGAACTTCTAAACTTTCTGCAATTCAGTTTTCCATATGAACTTCATCTGTCATCATCAGGCATTTATTACAAAAGTTTTTAGTCAGACCATGCAAAATGGAAAGCATCACACTGTTTGACCACGATAAAGTTTCTGTCTAGATACGAGAATGTCTCCCCATTGTGCAATAATTAGAATATATTTACCAGGTGTCCCATTTCTCATTCCACCCTGTCATACAATAATTTTGTTTGTTTCCAGCACCATTCCATTTCAAACAGACTCAAGTGTACTCTCCTAAATTGAAATAAAGTTCTGTATTTTAAAATGACTGTGCAACAGATTTATTTAAGAAAAATCTTTGGACCAACTGTTAATGGCCCATCAAAAATGCTTGCCAAACAACTCAACGTTAATTGGTTACTGAGCTGAATTCGGAACGAAAGAGTGAATTTTATTTTCAATTCGCCAGAACACATCTCACCCCCGCTAAAGTGCAGCAACGCAACCCACGCAACAGATTTATCATCATAAACTAATTTTAGAGCATTTCACTGAGCGCAGTGGAATTGTATTGTTGGTTCTGCTCGGGTCCTTGGCTCTGCGGTTCGCGGCACAAATTGTCGGGTAATTTATTTTACATTTGGATCAGCACAATATTTCGAGGACCTGGCGGTAAAAATATTCTGCGCGCTTGTATTTGAATTTATAATTGCATGCTTTGCGACGACGATGATGGGGGTCTAATACAATAAAAAAGAGTCATTGTGGTGGTTTTCGAGTCTTGAATTGTGGAATCCAAATGTAAAGCCATCTCGACTTTACGTTCATTTTGGCATGTATACCAAAATTGAGGCTACAACGAGGTTATATTTGGTTACCTAAAGCTGAATTTGAAAGCTGCGCCCACATTATATCAGTGATGCAAGTCCATAATCAGAATTACTCGCTGCACTGCAAGTTGACCGGCAATTAGGTTTCACCATTCATTCTAAAAAACACAACCTACGACTTTTCGAATCAGTTAAATAATTCCGTTCAGCAAACCAATCAAATGGAAAACAAATACCTGCAATCACTGATTGGCATCAGGACTGCCCCCGTCCAAGTACATTTCCTTCTTATCCATCACATACAGAATGCACGAAGGAGCTGCAGTAATTTATCTGACGAAGCGATCACGTAACTTTATTCCGATAAATCCGAGAAAATTCCTCCACTTCACAAAATTAGGTTCTCCTTCATTGCCGTTGCTGTAGCAGCATCTTTGCAGTTACTGCCTTACCTCCTTCTGGTTGGCAATGCAACTACTGTGTGAACTTTCCATCAGGACGTAATGGCACTCCCATTAACCGATGCACTGCGGTATAGAGGCCGAAGGGTAGGGGACATTTGAAACCGATTTCGTAATAATGTGGTTCTGCTTAACATCTTGAATGCGTTCTAATTGGATCCCGGAGACCAGCACGCGCCAGTCCTTAAAACCATTCATCAAACGTCACTCCCTATTCTCCCTGTCCACGTTATTAATGGAAAATATGTGCCCAGCCCAGTGAGTTTAGTCATCTTTCATCTCCCGATACCGACGAGTGTTCTCTGAGAGGCCACACACAACCAGAAGCCTGTTTGCCCGTTGGCGGCTCTGTCAAGGTAAATATTTGACACTTGTGCCAATTTCATATGCTTTGAGTGTCATTGTGAGTACTTGACTTTTGATAAGAGCTGTCATTGCTATTCACAGATGCGAAACTGATTCGATTGACAATTGATACATGTGCGAAGACGACAATGTATGAGTGGTAAGTAGGCTGGCACTTGCAATCAGAAATAGTTTGATTGGCGGTTGACATTAAAGCGGAATTCCTGTACAAATTTAAAGTTGCCATTTAAATTCTATAGTACATACTGACACGAGTGCGTTGAATTGACAGCTGCTATTATGTTGTACAAGTACTTGATTTTTATTTGTAACAAATCTCCCAATCGAGTGTGTAATTCCCTGAAACTGAAACTCTGCTCTGTTTCCATTGATCGAAAGAGCCTCGGGGAACACCTATGTATTTGCGGTCGGCCCAAGTGCCAGTTGTATTCGAATTTGTATGAGGAACTTCAAAGCATTGTTTCTGACAGACGGTACGTGGTATTACAAAAGGTGAACATGGCCAGCACACAGTTTGAGATAAGTTATGACATTGTTTGTAGACTTTTGTCAACCGTCGTTGGCACCCACATGGACTTGTTTCGGAAAATCTCTTCTGGCCGATATAAAATAAAAATTTCCTTCTTCAAAAACCAAACGCTAACAGCAAAAAATCTTCCACCCTCCTCGCTGTGCCATATCTTCATTAGCATTCATTTCGCACTATCGCTTGAATGTTTTCTGGCTTAAATACCAATTGGAATCTGTCTGCTTAAGGCAGGGCTGAGTCGCATCCTCGCAAATCACCCACCTTGCTACTTATTGGTTATTGGATTCAATCGACTTCACTTAAGAGTTTCTCCTTTCTTCCAGCGGTGTATTGAATACACATCTACACCTGCCACAGCCATTAGGCCAGGTGGATGTGTGTTCGACATCTCGGATATTCTGTGTTACCGCCTTCCGTTAAATGCTATATTTGTGTATAGTATTTTTATATATTGTGCGCCCTTGTCCTTACGGGTAGTTAAGGGAAATGTTCTCGGGGTGAGATTTCATCTGTACCTACATCTGGAGTATGTGGTTTTGGCTTATGATTTTCACTTTGCAGATGCTAATCGTGAAACGTGATGGCACTTCGTCAGGACCTATAATGATTTTGTGCTCGCCCTCGTGGTATACCAATTTTTCTTTGCGTATAGCTTAACTTTTAAGGAAATGAGTAAACAAATCGATTTGAATAATTCTATTAAGAAGATGCCATTCATTTAGATAAAAAAAACAGACATGACTACGCGGCTTTGGATCTCTGCAGAGTCACGGCAACACCATCAGGATTTGCCGATTGAGTGATGGGAAGTGAGTTTTGTTTTTTTCCTTTGTTGTGTGGTTTGGTATTCATGATCCTGTGTTGCCAAGATAGATTAGTGCTTATTTGCATTGCAGGGCATAAAAATGTTGTTTTTAAGTCCTCAAAGTTTATGTGGGTATTTTGGGCGATAGACTTTGAAAGAAAATGTCAATCGCAGCACACTTTGTCAGTGGGTGGAATGAAATTATGAATGTTTACAAGGGAGCCATGTCAACAAAGAAATGACCTTTAGGATCATTTTACCGATTGTGCCTTACATTAAGTCAAATGAGATTTTTATTCAGATCGATATTAATCAAAATTATTAAAGGGCCGTGGATCGAGGGAATTCGTAAGTACCTTTCCATTCTACTGAAAAAAAAGGAATGGACTCACTTTAACGAGTATGTTTCTGAGGAGCTAGGTTAGAGTCCCAAATGTACCTTTTGCGCCATCTATTAATAAATTATACTAAAATGAAATCATAAATCCGAATATTAATAATTAAATATTAAAATAAACATGTCAGCCTATATCAGTCAGATATGACAACTGACAATTGTGTTTTCTTCAAGGAAATTGTTATTGAGGAAATTTTATTTAAAATGGATTAAGAATAAAAGCACTGACAAATTTAACAAAAGAAATTCCACATTTACAATCCGCAATATAGTTGGTTCAAATTTAATTTACACAAGGCGTGTTTTATTGAACATATATCTAGTAAAACCTTCAGCACTTAATGTGTGTTGATGTTGCTGTTATTATTGTGATTTGTCATAAACCAACCAGTGACACTAAAAAAATTGCTGCGGCTGATAAAGTTGCCTCTGAAATTGTAAATAGATGTTCGAGTAAATCTGACAGCTAGCTAGGTTCAGTTTTTATTGATCTAGATTGGTAATGTGAAAAGCTGTTTTCAATTGACTTTTATAGAGAGTACCCAAGGAATCTAAAAGATTTTTGAATGAAAAGTGACGCTACGGACAAATCTAGATTTAACATACCGATATCATTGGTGATGCTCAAGAATCTAGAATAATAAAGTAGTTTTCATTACCATGATTGGTCACATGAGCAGTCTTTTCAGTATACTTTTATGGACGAGTATCCATGAATCTAGTCAAGAATTTCGTGACTAAATTGACAGTTTGTATATGTGGCTGACGTAGAAAAAGTGACGTTACCAACAAGTCAAGCTTGTGCCTTTCGGTTACATCTAGTAATGAAAAAGTCTGATAGCTGTCTGACGTACAGTTTACATTGCCATGTTTGGTCACATGAACAGTCTTTCCAGTGGACGAGTATCCATCAATCTAGTCAAGAGTTTCGTGACTCAGTACTAAATTGACAGTTCGTATATGTGGCTGACGTAGAAAAAGTGACGTTACCAATAAATCAATCAATCGACTTAGGTCAACTAGATTTTTGAACGTTCCCATTGCTATGCCAATATGTTTCACTAAATATGATGGACAAAAATCATTTGTAAATCGTTTCTATCTTCATTTTTGCAAATTTACGTACCGCAGAATGTCTAGCATACTGCATACACCACGCTTATGTATTTAAATGAGTCTCTGTTAAATATTTTAGGTTAAATAAAAAATTGGAAATTGTAACTTGGCATCGCGGCCTTAAATAGTCTTTATTTTTTTTTTTAGTCGGAGAGTACGCAGAGAACAATTTAGATATAACAACGGTTACCCAAAGCTAGTCTTAAAAATTTAAGTCTAGCTAATTTTGTTAGTCACCTTCTTTGTGGCGCTCGTAAGCAAAGATACTTGAAAGGGATGCAGCAAGCGACCACAGACCAAATCGAGAGAAATACTGGTGGCTTGAGTGGGTTGTGGCCAACGTTTACAGCTATTAGGGCTAGGCTCCGACATGTGGTGTTTGGTCCGCCGCTGAAAGAGTTATCAAGTAATATTATTGGTACTTCTTGCGTCGTCATATATCGAAGAACTGCAAAATCTAAGTTCAGATCAATACTATGGGTCGGGTTAGGTTAATCTAGCAATTTTATTACCTAGAAAAAGAAATCAAAAATATTGTCAAAAATGGTTTTCAAACATTTGACCTTACATACAAAAATAAGCAAGAAAATAATGAAATAAAAAAAAAAACAAATAAAATAAATAAAAAAATACACAAGACCAATATGACAATACCCTTAATAAAATCCATCTTGTTAAGTTTTTTCCAGTTGTAATTGTAGGCGCTGCGAAATAAGGCCCAAAAAAAATTAAATAAGGCCAGAAAACAATAACAACGATTTTTAATAAAATTTGGGGTGTTATTTCTTTTTTTGGAGCCTTACTTCCAATTGAATATTGGGGTCTTACTTCATTATAAAATAAGACCCCAATAGAAGCGCGATTTTTTGTACCAAATTTGTATTATTTCTGAATGTTATAGATAGTTTTTTTTTACTAAATATCCAAATTTGACGAGGTAGTTACATTATTTTAATTAAACAAGATTGCTTTGCGCCGTAGGCGAAAATTTGGTACAAAAAATAGCTCGATTTTTTGTACCAAATTTCCATTATTGCTTAATGTTATAAATAGTTTTTTTTTTTTTATTAAAAATCCAAATTTAAAAATTGTTTGTATGGACTCGGCTCTAAATATTTTATTTTTGCCATGCAAATATTTAAAAACTTGTGCTGAGTGTAATTTAAAACTACAAGCAGATGCTATTGAAAGTAACTTCGATCATTACAAGTGCCCTTATTGCAGAAAACTTGTTGAAAGTTCCATGCAAGTTTTTATTTAATTAAAAATACATAAATCAAGATTGTAAATCTATTTTCAAAAAAACAATATATTGAATAAAAAAAGCAATAAACAAACAAAACAAATTATGAAATTATCATTAATCATTATGAAATGAAACCCCAAATTGGGGGCCTTATTTCATTCTCTCTTTTGGGGACTTATTTCCTGCAGCGGTAATTGTATAGCTCAAATTTTAATAAGCTTTGTACTTGCATTTTGTTTCTGTATTATTTTTTGTTCTCTTTTCCATTTGTACTATGCTACTTATTTTAAATTCGAATTTTTCAGGCCTAGTACCTTATTGACAAACAAATAAATAAATAAATAAACACACTCCTTTTTTAAGAGGATAGAAATATTTGTAGTATTTTAGGTTTATTTGAATAATCGATTTTGTTACGGTTGAAGTAAACAAACAAACAAAAAAAAAGGATTCAAAAAACCCTTAATTATGTCTCTAAAACATGCCACTCTGCCGAATCAATCTCACAGAAAACGGCACTGTAAGCTGTAAGGCCCTTAATCCAGCTAATTCAAAGATTTTCGTGGCAGCTTTTCATTCCAACGCACCCCCTACAGTGCTTCGGAAACATTAATTAGAACTCAATTACCAGATGATGGGTGGTGGTCTCAATTGAAATCAATCGTCTGCTGATTTAGGGAGATTGCTACTCCTTTATTGTACTGAACAAATACTGGAGATTAATGTGTGAGCTCCTGCATTAGAAGCGGAGGTACTCGCATACCTTAAGGCGGCTATATAACCAAATTTGATGAAGCCCCCAACACCTCATTGAGTTTGTGGAGGAATACAATCTCTTGTTTTTTATGGCCGAAGAGTGGTGTAACCATTTCAGAGAATTTACGACAACTTTCCCCTTGCGTGCATGGTCGTTCTTGTTAGGTACACCCAATAAAAATTTATCGACAAACCTGCTGTTATGGTTGACATTCACAATAGACAAACTTGCACACGCACAAACATTTTCCGTCGCCTGATAGCCATGCTGGTCGGTGGCACTAAAAGTGTCAATATAGTTTGGTGTGCGTTGTGCTCCTTTATTTAAGTTGCCTGCGGTTGGATAGTCACAGGTCACAGCATGTATACTTTAAAGATTGGAAATACCAACCGATGCTATCAAGCTCAGCCGACAGCCAACAGCAGGGTGGCGGTGAATTTACGTTCCGGAAGTTGTGAGCACCATTATTAATTAGTTGGTCGGGGGAGGCAACGAACTAAGTGAAGGTGCATGTACGGTGATTGAGAGGCGACATGCAATCAAATTAAAAGAGCAAAAGAAACAAATTGCCGCATGCACTTGCAAAGTGGAACACCTACTTCACTGGGAATGCATAGTCTCGCGTCTTACCAGAAAGGCATTAGACCGCAACTCCTCGAGAGCACTGCAATGGTTTTAATTGATATTTAGGAAAACTAAAGCCGCTTGCTTAGTTTTCAAGCAGAGGACACTTTTGTCTCCATTCTGTGGAGGCTTCCATTCAAAAACCAATACTTTACGAGTTTTCCATTGCCAGTGAAGTATTTCCGTATAATCGAAATCAAGTTAAACCAACAAAATGCCATCTGCAATGTCAACGAATTTATTTGGCTGCGAAATGTCTCAAAGGGCGCAAGGACGAATTTTAAATTGCATTTCGTGCAGGGTTCATTTGGGAAATAAATCGAAATCATTGAATGGTACTAGATGGGATTCTGGATAGTTTCGGGTAATTAGAGCGTAAAATATATTTCTGCAAATAATTTCAGTACCATCATTTCATGAATAAGTAATGGCTCCACGAATTTGGTCCAAATTTAATTCGGATTGTATTTTCGATAGAAACTTTTTGTTTTCATTTACGTTTTTGATTAAAAAGTGTAACCCGTATATCCAGCGCGGTTGTGGCTGTGATTTTTCTAGTAGAATACTCATTTAATTCGTAGGAGCAGAGTCATTTATTTGAGCGAAATTGCGGCAGAATTTTTATGAATATAGAATGGCAACAGTGCCATTCGATAATTTTTGCTTCAAGTAATTGGTTGCCTTGTGTTTTATTGACAACTTTTTTAATTTCCACAAAGCATGCTGCCTTTTGTACCCTGACTTTGAGAAACTCACACATATACACTTGGATGCTTGTATGGTATCATACCTAAGCGATAACGAAAGGTACCAAACAATTTTCGTACCGTAAAGACGACAGTTGGAGGCAGTAATTTCAGGCCCTGGCTACGAAAGAAAGGGTATGTGACACTGATAAAGAAAAATACAAAATACAATCGCACCGAAAAAGTTGCCCTTAAAGAGTATTTTTTTAAATTTGAAAAAAAAAATGCATAACTACACTCAGTGCACCGTACTAATAGCAAATCTTGGATCGAAAATGGAAACCGGAGTTGGGGCTGGTATCTTTGGACCCAACACCAAAGTCTCGATACCCATGGGAACGTGTCCCACGATTTTTCAAGCGGAAATCCATGCGATCTAAACTTGTGCTAATATAATCTCCAATAAAGGTATGAAAGGCGCATTCATCCAATTTTTTCAGACATTCAGGCAGCTTTACAAGCATTGGCATCCAATACAATGCGCTCCAAATCAGTTAAGTGCTGTCACGATGCTCTGCAAGCCCTTGCCAAACACAACAAGGTAAAGCTTGGTTGGGTGCTGGGCCATCAAGGTATTGCAACCAACGAACATGCAGACAAACCAGCTAGGGCGGGTTCAGAATCCTTTCTCTGTGGACCAAAACCCTACTGCGCAGTCAATTGGACTACTGCGCTAAGACAAATTAATGATTGGGAAAAACAACCTCGTCTTGACCACTGGGAACATCCAAACGATTAATTAAGTCTTACTCTTATAAGGAAATCCCTAGGCTCAGTAAGGATAATATAAGAAAGCTAACGGGCTTCCTCACAGGTCATTGTGGACTTAGATATCACCTCAACAAAATGAACCTCTGTCCGGAAACAGAATGCAGATTCTGTCTGCAGGATGTTGAATCATCTGAACACATTCTCTGTGACTGCCCGGCTCTTCATTGGTTAAGAAAACGTGTTTTTAATACAGAGACTCGTACGCCAGCAGATATAGCGCACTCTGCTACTAAGGACTTATTGACCTTCGTTAGGGAGGTCGCACGTCTCTTAGATTAACTTTCCCCATCGATACAATAGATCTTTCAAGTCGCAGTGTCAGCCAACTGGGCATGGGAATTTAAAAAAAAAAAATAACAAATCTTAGTCTCTACTTTTAATTCAGAATTGCGAGATTTGTATGGAAAATATAGCCACTGTGAACTACAAAAATTTAAAGTCGAAACTAAAAACGTTTATTGATAAGGCGCAGTGGCCCTTAGCAATAAAACATTTTGGGTACGACTTTTGGAAAAAAAACAACTCTAAGTCTATATTATACGGAATAAAACATTCAGGGCCGTTTGCTCATACGACTCTTAATGATTTAAGCTCTACTTAAATACTTATGGGCTACTTTTTGTAGGGCATAAACTGTCACATAATAGTTTATGTGGCACTTAATTCGCTATGGGTCGCATCAGCAAACGGCCCTCAATTTGACATTAAGTTAGGGAATAGTTAGATGGCAATCACCTGTGATCCGTCAAATCTAATTAGGCGAAGTTCACACTGGAGCGAATTCCAAGTTGTTCATTGTGAACTAAATTAGTAAAGTAAAGTACACTCAGGGAAAAAATGCAAACTAAAATGTAATATGTTCTATTTGATTTTACGTTGAATAAACTTTATTAAAGAATATTCCTTTTCATGTTAAAACATATTTGATTTAAATACGCAATGTAATTTTAAATTAAGTCAACGTAGATTCAAAGTGAAATGTATTCACTTTTACATTTAAGCATGATTCCACGTCAAATCAAGGTGCATACGTGGTTAGATCAAATTAAAAATATATGCATTTAGAGTAGGGAAACCCTATGAATTAATGTTATGCCACTTCGATTTAAAAATGTTCGTGGTCGATGCTAAATCATTCCGAAAAAATATTTAAATCAAATCTTTGATTTTACGTTGGTTTTTCTCTGGGTGTATTAATAACTTTGGGGACTTAATGCTTGCCTATTTCTGAATGCGTTCATTTATTAGGCAGTCGAGTATCGGGTATATAAATTTGCAATTGTAACACAAATCACGTACTAACTTTTTCAAATTTCTCCTTCTTCATTTGGTTCATATTAATGACAACTCGAAGCGCGCTTCTGGTGAAACAATAAAATTGAGTCACAATAGCATACAGAAGTTGAATTTTGTTAAATTTGTTTCATTTCTATGAAATATTAAGTGAGATTTAGAGCTCTTTAACAAAGAGTCGAATTTATTTTTTAATTTCTTAGGGCGAATGCAAATTCTTTTTTATTTGTTTATCCATAATTAGTGTTTTTATCCAATTTTTGGAAGTTTCTATTAGAATGTTTTACACTTAGACAAACCGTACTGAGACCAGTGGCGACGCGTGAGTTCATCGATTTTATTTTTTCTTAATTTTTTTTTTTTTTTGATTCAAACCGAAATAAATTAAAGTCCAGCCTTTTAGATTTTTTCAAAAATCCTATAAAAATTTTCCATTTCGTTCATAGCCTTTTAGAACTAGTAGAACGTGAAAGCAATAGGTATAACTGAGACCACCCACTTCGGCCGATTTCCCGTTACTTGCCTACAAGTTATATTTTTACGGATTGGTCACGATTTGATGCTCTAGTATTTATAACACGAGTAAAAAATATAAGCCACTTCCGCTGGCAGTAGAATTTTATCCGTTGAATTTGAAATTATTACTTCCGCGTGGATAGTAATTTTTCTTAGGAATAAGTGTACTTTTTCTGAAAATACTTATAAACAATGAGCAATGAAGATTGGTTGAGGGAAAATAAAAAAATTTTGAGGAATTTTATTCAGTTATTTAAGAAAAATTTACACAAGATATTTTTATAGATATACAAAATCGTAAAATACACAACCATGTTTGCCCCAATATATTTCAAGTATAAAAAACAGAGACAAATGGCACTGAGACCCCCAACTCACAATCCTCTTGCCGCTGGGCCCTTTAGTTTTTTTTTTCAAATTCGCCATTTTGTTTTCCTATCGGTGTTGTGTCAATTAAGAATCCATGTGACATGCAAAAACATACATAAAATACAAAAATAAATGCTGCCAATGTGCTAGAGTTCGGGAATATCACATTTTTACATTACTGAATGCCATTGGTCAGTAATTATATGTTGTTAAATGCGAATAATTTGATTTCTTTGCTTAATAAAACTAGCTAAATGAGATGTTCTATATACTAAAAACTTATTATGACAAACATGGTTGCGTGTTTTGCGCTTTTGAATATCATCAACTTCGATTTCATGCGAAAATTTTTCTTAGAAAACTGAAGAAAATTTGCTCAATATATTTCTATTTTACTTCAAACAATCTGCATTGTTCAGTTTTCATATATATTTTAGGCAAATCTATACTTATTCCTTAAAAAAAATATTATAAAACGAATAATTTCAAATTTAATAAATAAAATTCTATGAACGCTGTCAGCAACTTTGCCCACAGCGGAAGTGGCATATGCAAGGTTCGAGTGTGTTGGTGAGTCGGAATTTTTGAAGTTAGGTGACATTTGTCAATACGAATTTCTATGTAGCAATACAAGCGCACTTAGCATTTGCCACCCCATAAAAATATAGCTTGTAGGCAACGGGAAATCGGCCGAAGTTGGTGGTCTCAGTATTGTCTCTGATAAAAAACATCTCCTTTAGTTAGTTTTATTAACCAAACAAATATAAAATAACATTTCCAATAGCATTCAGTAATGTTAAAATGTGGTATTTCCGAACTCTATCACATTCCCCAAGGGTGCCAGCATTATCTTTTTTATTTTTTTTTTTTTTTTATGTTTTTGCATGTACTCGGATTCTGATTGGCCGCGTTCCACAGTACGCCAAAGAACTAGCGGCATGTCAAACTCCATATAAACAAATTTACATTGCACCATTTGCGCTAGACGCCAAGCACTTTTTGTCAAATAGATATCCCTTTCAGAGAATTTTCTCAATCTAGCGCA
This sequence comes from Cheilosia vulpina, assembly GCA_916610125.1. NCBI lineage: Eukaryota > Metazoa > Arthropoda > Insecta > Diptera > Syrphidae > Cheilosia > Cheilosia vulpina. The sequence continues at coordinate 79,853,644 of OU744276.1, read as the reverse complement.
AAACTACCCGCTGCATTGAGAGAAAAAAAAATCGACCTGTCAAAGGAAATCGTTCAAACGTTTACAAAATAAAAATAAACACGAAGCCAAGTGTAATTCTGAGAAAATTGTTAATAAAGTGAGTAAAATTGGCATTCAGATATTGTTTTTATAATATATTGTATCATTTCTTTAGTTGTAGTGTGAAAATAATTATTGTTAAATATCAATTTGCCGCTGGAGCTAGGGTTCTAGCACCGACGTTCCTTAATCTGGTATATTTTGTGCTAGTCATAACACCGATAGAAAAACAAAATGGTGGCATTTTAAAAAGAGTTGAGGCGGCATGCGACAAGAGAATTTCGAGTTGGGGGTCTTAGTATCATTTGTTTATAGTTTTACACGGTCAGTATATTTTATGACAAGGATATAAATATTTTTGTAACTTTTGCATCTTAAAAGATTTGTGCAATTTTTTAATCCGTTCGGAAATGTTTTTAAAGTACCTAATTGGAATGGATAAGTGATCGCGGAAGGTTATTATTAGGCCTTTTTTATTATGCTCACAAGATTCAATTCAATATTTGAAATCGGCTAAGTTCAGCATGTTTTTTTTTTTGTATAAAAATCATGCTAAATTTTTTTTTTTTTAAATCAAAAAAACTGCTAAAAACCTGATGTTGCTGTTTTTCAGGAAATATAATATATGATTCACGAAAATATCATTAAATAAAAATCACTCCGTGACGCTATTTACAACATTAAAAATATTTTAACTCAATTAAGTTCAGTCTTTGTTCGTTGAATAAAAATAAATATTATTTTTATTTGCTGAATTCGTTGAATTTTCATTGTTCACTGTCAAATGAGAATTGTAATGCCTTGTTCACGCTAAGGTTCGTCTGCTTTGATTTTATTTTATTTAATCCATAATTTGGATAAACCAAAATCCTGCTAATTTTTCCTGCTACAGCATGCTAAAAAAACTGCTGGCATAAATTGAAAAAAAGAGGCCAAAAATAAAATAATCCTGCTAAATTTAGCAGGAAATAATGCTTAATTGGTCACACTGCCCGTCTGATCAATGTTAAGTGAAATTAACCAGTCCCACTTGTGGTCCTCTGCCGGATTTCTTTATTTATCTCCTCTGAAACAGTACAAGCCGTACACGCTTACCGACTATCTGTGTAATGTAAATGAAATTCATGTTAAAAGCACGTCCTGACACTGCATTAATGAAGCGGAACTTACATTATGTATATACATTTCGAATGAAGGCTGAATGTACTCACTGTCTTCTGAGAGAAACAATTGACATCAATAGCACGCACTCACGTTTTATTCATATTCCGCACTTAATGTCGTGCTAAGTGGAGGTGTCAGAAGAAAGGATAGCACCCCTGCCGCACTTTCCACTATCTACGGGGATTATTTAGGACGCAGTTATATTATACTGTTTCTTCTGAATAATTAAGTGCAATTAATGCTCGTTAACCAAGATGTGTGTACTCAAGGGTCCTTGAGAGACGAGCCAACATAATGTGATACGGCATGTACTCAAAATGATTCCACGTCACACTAATCAGTAAATCCGCTTTTAGCGCCGTTAGATGACCTGAAAATTCTAAACTAATCCAACACACCTATACAGAGAATTGGGCCTGCCAAATCCTTTCTAGGTTATGGCAATTTTACGCTCCTACGAAAGCAATGATCATAATTGAAATTCATAGACATTGTCGTGTGTATCCCCTCAGTGCCATTTGAGGATTAGTTTGATATAGGAATACGACAGCTTTACGTCTACGGCATCTCTCAATTGTCTGGAACATTGTTGTGAGGCCTACCGGAACATGGTCCTCGTGTTGGTTAAGTGGGCTCAGAAGGTGGCAGTGACACCAGCACACAATGCTCTGGTGGTGGAAGTTAACAAAACAAAACATTGCTATGTGAGATGATGTTGTCGTTCTGGTTTTGTCTTTTGAATGTGAAATGGAGAGACAATTGGCATTCGATGGCGCACGTTTGGGCTTTTACGGAATACGGCGAGGATAATGGATTGGTCGGGCACCAGCTATGATGTCAATTTCGCATCAAGCTGATTATGTGTCATGTCACGGTTCGACAACGGAATTTGTTCCATGTATGTATATATGAAATCGGAGAATGCGGAGCTTCGTGCTGTATCGAGAAAGGGTTGTGTCCTAAATAGAATGACATAGGGATGAGACTGAAATTGTTTAGAATCCATGCAAAAAATGGCGTCATTCAAATTAAATGAGTTGAAAGGGGAAAGTTTGCCGCAATCATGCTAAATAACCGTCGAAAACGAGCTGATACAACAGATCTATATAGACCCCCAGGCCCAACTATTCAAAAATGTTTCTTGTACTTTCAAGACAATTCGGTGTTCAAAAGACCAACATTTTAAATGGTTTGCTTCAAGCCGGCCCGGATGGGTTGTTTGTATGCTTTGCCCTCTATTGGTCGGGCAAAACTTGCGCCTGGACAGCAGACCAGGAAAAAAATAAAGGTTTACCCACAACATTTTAATCACACACCTTCGGTTTGAGCTCATCAAAAAGAGCGAACAAAAATTGCAAGAACCTTATAACAAGCCCCCAACCATTAAAAATTAATTATGAAAGGTCCACTGGAACCAAGCACCGGCGACCTTGAACCTTTTACCAAGAAATTAACCAGATCGCTTTAACTGTCATTGCCAATTAGGTCCTTGTCGGTAAAATTTAACAGAATAATATCCAGATTCCCGAAATGGAATTTTTTACCGATAAACAACCCGTGGAAGAAACATTTTCGTTTTTCATTTGTTCATTTCATTTTGAAACACCCAACGCGTCTACTACATAATTCATAACTAAATGAACAGCCATAAACAGAGAAAAAAGCGAACAGAAAACTTTTAAAATTAAGCCCCAAATCTGCCAAAAGGCTGTTATATTCACCACCCTTTTGGTCGTCCACCATGCCACAGCCGGATTCGACTGGGCTCCCTTAACTTTCCAACAACAAAACTTGTCCCCACAAATCTCCGTGCACTGCAATATTTTCTTATTGTCAGAAGCCTCCATTGTGTTCGTTCAGTCGTCTAAAATCAAGGAAACCTCTAAAGGATCACGGACAAGATGATTTTTTTTTTTAGCTTTCCACGAAATTGTTGACGACATGCAAAAAATGGTCGCTTCCATAAATTCTACTGCTCTATCTTTGTGTGCAAATTTCTAAGAATCCGCTGGCATTTGAACCTTTCATTTGGCAAATTAATGACCGGCAGGAGGGGTCCATGCATTGTACCTACGGGAAATGCTCGCACGAATAGCGATGGCCAGTCGGAGTTCGTGTTTCATTTTACTTTGCATTCAGCAGTTGGGTATAGTTTCAGTTTTCATCCACTAAAATTATGGTGCTCGCTTCCTAATGGTTCTTGTGACTGTAAGTTGCGAAGGAGTTTCGAATGTTTGAGCACATTTTTGTGTCCGCAAGACTTTATAATGGATGAGGATTTATGCCTTGGAAAATGTTTTGAATATCAAGTGGGAAACATAAACCCTGGGAATTGCAGAAGTAAGTGGTTAAATTGGTTGCAATTTCGTTTGTGGAATGGCAAAGACTTTAGCATTTGAGTTAAAAGTTGTTTTCATGGCTTCTCTTCCAAGGATTGTAATTAGTGGATTGCTACGTTGCGACAATTATTTGGCTTGCCACGGCGAATCTGAATGAATCCAATTATGAGTGAGTTGTTGTTGAAACTAAATCGGTTGACGTATATTTTCCTAGAATGTCTTCCACGGTTTGAATGTATTAATTTGTGCAAAGTTGTTTCAGGGTTGGTTTCAATGATGAGGACTTGAATAGATTGAATACACAAACGGAATTTTTAAAAATTAGCAAGCACATGGTGCAGAAGCAATGGACGTAATATCGAAGGCGGATAAAGTGCACTATATAAGACTTTGATCCATGACATATACACGATGCATCTTAATGGGCCTCAAGCTACGATTACACGCGTCATGTTTCGTGGGAAATTTTGACATGCTAATGTCACGAAAATTTGGCCATTCGGTGGTCAGTCGTGTGTCTTTCGTGAGAGTGCGCTGCGTGACTAGATGCTTGTCAGGCGTCTGACATCGGCATGTGTACACTTTGACATGAAAAGTGGCATGTGTAACCGCAGCTTTACAAATGATCGCGTTTTGACTTCACCAAATATTTAAGGTCACAGTAGGTATAGTTTGTGAAATTTCGTTGATTAGTAAATTATTGACTGTTCAAAGCTTGGTTTGAGCCGGCAGCTAAGCAATTAAGTTCGTGATTAAGCGTTTGTTGTATCTCCTCCTGAAGAGCACATGTGAAACGGCCAACAATAAATAAATAAGTATTTCGCGCAACAGGTCTGTAGGGACCCTAGTCCTAGCTTCTCACAAACATTCGTTTTGCGTAGGTTTTAAATTTTGGGACGAATGGAAGAAATGGAAGGGATCTTTAATTTAATGAGGAGTCCAAGCGGAGAAGCTCATTCATGCCTTAGTCTCGGATGTTTTTCAGACGTTTGCGCAGTGTAAAAAATACCTTCAAATAGAATCGAACCTGAGACCCCTTGCTTAGTCCAACACATTAACCACTAAGCCATGGTAAAGGTATATATTTTTTATATCGAAATCATTCTTCCTATAGAAGCCGTCTGCGCTTCGAGAAAGGAATGATTTTTCCCTGACAACTGTCAGCTATTGAAAACTTCAAAATTTGTACGATTATAAAATGTGAGGACGTTGGCTTTAGATTTTTTAATTTGCGTGGAAGTTCATGCTCCAGTGAACTATTTGTGCGCCGGTCCAGCAATAGCGGGCTAAAGAAAAACCCTTCTTCGACTTGCTTTTCACAAACACCCATCTACAAGGTGGCGAGAAATGAATCACCCTATCGAAAGATGTTATAATTTTTGCAAATGGTTCACACGACAATCATAATATTTGTAATTTGCGAACTAGACAGCTGTAATATAAAGCAGACAAGCAACAGACAAGAGCTCTATACTCCGCTGGAACGTGGAATAATTAATGGATATTGTAAAGGAAGCCTGGTCGCGTTGTCTCCCGTTTTGGCGATTTGGCATGGCCAACTGTATCGCCCGATTTAACCATCTCAGGCTTCTTTCTTTGCGGCCACTTGAAGTCGTGGGCTTATGCTAACAAGCTTCAGACAGTCGCAAAGCCCTTAAGGAAAATATTCGTCATGCAAACAGTTAAAACTGGAAATCTTCCGAAAAATCATGGATAATGCGAAAACAAATGTCACTTGACGGATATCATCTTTTCCAATTGACAGAAAAGGTCCAAATAAAGATTTCAATCACTCAAAATCATTTTTTTTTTATTTAGTAAAAAAGTATTTCAAAATCAAAATTGGATGACAATTTTGCTGCACACTGTATGTGCAAACTCTCGAAACTCGGAAACCGGAGCATTACATGTTCACCACTTCCGAGAGAGGTAGATTGAAATCTGTTTTTACTTTGACTGTTTTATCGGTCGCTCGTTGGAAAGGCACATTTCCAGTTCAGAGGGTAGCGATTGACACACGAAAACGTAACCAAAAAAAAAAACATTCCAGGGCAATGGTCATCGATTATAAAAAAACTTTCAATATGTTGAGATTGTTGTCTCACCCGTGCTAGATTTGAGCAGGTAACTGCCAGCCTTATCGGCACAGCAAACGCTTTCTTCGAAATGTAGCTCAAAATATGTCGCTGCAATGCAATTTAAACCCCAAGCTAAAGCTGTTCCGCTCTAGATTACCTCAAAATTCGAACTGTCATATGGCTGCAGCGTTTGGCAGATGAATGTTTTTGTCCCGAAAAATGAAAAATAGACGCTTGCAGCTCAATCGTTTGTTTAAAGATCACTTTGACTATATCACGGGACAGGAAGCAATAGGCTTAGTGAACTTGGCACACATTTAAAAAAAAGCGAAAATTCTTTAAAAAGATTGCTTCTTTGCTCTACAAAAACATGGCGCAGCTCAATTGAACCGCGTCTGAGGCTGCTAGATTACACGGGCTTGACCAAATAAATTGCAAAACCTTGCACACAATGGTTGTTATTTTTTTTTAATAGAATAATATTAAAGCTACAAGTTGCAAACGCTTCAGGTACTTTCCAAGCACATGGAAAAAGTCTTTTATCTTTTGTTACTAGAGCTTATAATGCAAATCATTTGTTGTCTTACCGAATACGGCGTTAAAAAAAGAAAAGGATTTATTTTTGCATGTATTGTTTTGTTAAAAACGATAAGAACTAAAAATGCAAAGAGTTGTTGATGGTGATATATTTACAAAATCCATATAAATCCTTGACACGATGTATCTGCCGTACTGTGTACACGGCTACTCATGCAAAAAATATGAGTATTCCTCAGTCCGTCTCATTAGCTAGCCTAGTTCCGAATGGACTGTAAGCTGCATTCTTAAGATAATTATGGATAATGCTTAATCATAATTTTCGACTTTTATGACAGTCGGTGGTTTTTATTGATCATCTAGCAATGAAAAGTGAAGTAGAATCTTCAGCAACTTCACTCAACTTGACACTTCCGAGACTCTAGGACCAAGTAACTTGACATCCGCATTTATAGGGCCTTATATACTTTCACAGCTGGAAGACGAAGAAAAAACCTGAAATTTATGGGTTTCTTCATTCGTCAATAGTTCAAAAATGTCGCGAAGTATTAGTTAATCTATTTTATTTTAAAAGAACTGCAATGGCGAACATGCAGCAAATTTTAGTCTGCACTCCATCTGCGCAACGGCAGAAGAACGCAATTAAAAACGGTGTAATACAGGACGAATAAACTGTGCAGGCCATTATCAAAAATATAAGGCAACTGAAAACAAGTAAAAGTGTAATCATCGGCCTGACCGATGCTTTGATACCCTCCACTGCATACAAGTCATCCAAAATTGGTTTTGTATGGGAGGTACCATACCAGAACTACTTGGCCGACATAGCACAAATTTAATAAAAACCTGACAACAATAAAAGTAATTTCACTTGCCTAGATTTGTTACGAAGCTTTCCTGTTTTCAACAGATAGAGAGACATATGTTGATTTTGTATGGGAGGTACCAGAACTACTTTACCGACATAGCCCATTTTATTTTCGATACCAACCTGACGACGATAAAAAGAAGTCATTTTACCAAATTTCGTTCGCCTATGTCAATCCCTTTGGGCGCTATCGTGCTTTCAACAGACAGACAGATGGACATTGCTAAATGGATTCAGAATGTGATCCTGATTCAAAATTGATATACTTTTTGAGGTCTCCGGTGACTCCTTCCTGGAGTTACAAATGTAATGCCAAGGTGCATATATCTTTCTGTGTAGGGTATAAAAAGACGATAAAAAAAGCTGTCAAAAGTGCAAAAATCCAACATGTTGGCGCAAATTGGCGACAACAGAGACCTTTTGTTAACTCAAACACGAATTTCCATATGATGATGAGTTACAAATTCCTTTTTTAAATAATTCATATATAATTCAATAAAATTTCAATTCTAATATAATTTACAAAATTTAACTAACGTTAGTCTCTTCTTTTGGGATTACCTTTAAAAGTTACAGTGTAAATACGAGAGAACAAACCACGTTTCGAAACGTCAAAGGTGTTCTCATATTAAGGTTAGTTAATATGACAGGACAATCGACAAAGTGTCAACTTCTCTAAGGGGAAACTACACGGCTCGTTTACATTCGTAGTTAGCATGTATAACTACTAACACAACATGTGATGAACACACAAATTCAGCAAGAATTGTAGTAATTTTTCATAAATTATCAATAAAAAAAAAATCCAAAACACTTTATACTTTCACAATATTTAAATAAATACAATCAAATTTCAACATAACCAATTAAATGCGAATACATGTGAATGATGGCCCAGTGAAAAATAAGTGCTGACCAGAAATATTATAGCCATGTCCCTTAAATTGATGTAAGTAGGCATTTTAAGAAAAGTTTAAAAAAAATGGTAAATAGTGGAGCCAAGTTAATCCGTACATAGTATTTTCTAACTATATGCATTAGATATATCAACGCAAACAAATAGTTTGCTCGTGCGGTGACAATCTCGCTCCTTTGAATTATACGAGCACAAATACTTGGAGATCCTAGGCACACAAGGCTTGTAGGCAAATTTCCCGTTTTTTGCTCTCAGTCGAAGGTCTATTTTATATTGTTTTTGATATTTACCATAAGAGCAAAGTAAATGTGCCTCCATTAAATGAGTCTAAGCCAGCCATACTCAACCTTTTTACAATAGGGGTCACAAATGACGTTCTAGCTCTGGTTCCTCGGGCCGCAACGCAACATAAAAGTATTTACTCAGTTGTTAATAATAAACTTTATTTAAATTTCCTGGTATATTTATTGTTATAAAAAAATCTTGGCGAAAGATTCTTTAGTTTTAATGGGTACTCTGAAATTGTGAAAACTTTTTCAAAACTTTGTCAAGATCTGGGGTCAGATTCTGTAAGGCGATCGTGCGCAAGAGTGATTTCCGCTATTTTACACAAGCAAATTTTTTCGTGTCCACGAAAACTTTTTAACGTTTTGCCAGAATGCCGACCCTGGCTTGTTGCTGCATGCTAACCTTATTACATGATCCAGATGCGAGTCGGAAAGTTTGTTTTTGTACACATTTTTTTGCGTATTTCAACGACGATTCGCAACCGTATGTAGATCCAAATATGATTTGGACACTTCTTTAAACGTTTGAATATTTTTGAGGGACAATGCTCCAAAATTCCACATTTTCCCCTTTCTCTCTTTTTTCTTTAAACATAACTTCAAGGTTTGTGTCGTTTTTGAAATCGATGAACTCATCGAACAATTTTGCGAAATTACAATTTTAAACTGAAGCCAGTTGTGAGATGGTCGATGTAGTTGTTCGATGGTGGCCTGTAGTAGGTGTATATTTTACCCACAGATTTAAATTGTTTGACAAGGGAAACTATTGAACTGTGTCTGGAGGGCTAGTTCTACAATCCCGCCGGCCGCAGGTGTTATATATAGCTGGCAAAAATCTATTTAAATATTTTTTATAAAGTGCGATCAAATTTTGGCCGATGGTATTTACTTCCTTGCCCAAAGTAAAACGCGACAACAATCTTCTTTAAAATCAACATAACCGATATACAAGGGCAAAGAATCGTGGCGAATATTATCACCCTCTGAAATACAAGTTGCGACTTTACGGCTTTACAAAGGACATAGAACAGCCCACTACACTACAAAGGAAACAATGAGAAAAAAAAAATGTTCAGGTCGAGAAAGTTAAAAAGGTCCATTATGTCGGAAGCACTGTCTCGGCTGATTGTGACATCAGCGAAAAATCATTTCCGATTTGATCTGCCTTGGGTTGTGAACATAGCACCACAAAGGGTGAGAATATAAAAAATAAAACTGATCAAAAGCAGATTATAGCAAAGCATCTGAGATGCCATTGTTGGGCAAAGAAAAGCTTTTATGTTGTTTGTTCCCCTTGGAACCATACCTCTGGATTCATGAATTGCGATCATGTTGACCTCAAAGAGGAGGTGAAAAGTCCGACCGGATCTAGATTTGCTAACCAAATGGCTTCAATTCGGTGTACATCTCGCCTTTATCGAGGGCCAGCACGTGAGCGCCCCGCATTAATCTGGTTCGATATCATTTAATCAATTAATTTGAGATAATGTGAATAATACGAGTATTGATTTTCGTTTGCAGCGCCCATCCACCACCCACTTAATTGCATAATTCTCGAAGATTGAATGGCTACCAAATCAAACATAATAAGTTTTAGCAAATATTTGTGATTGCACAGCACTCAGTGTCAGTAAATGCGGAATTGTTAGCAATAAGTGAAATTCACATCGGTTGTCCAGTGCGCACCCAAGAGCCAAGACTGAGACAGGATAGGGGGCCCAACCGCCACCACCAGCAGGCCTTGCCGTTCGCCCCCATGTCGCAGAATTTGTTTACTGTGTACAGTGATGTCTGGTATGGGAGAGGGGGGAGGGCTGGGACAAATTAGGAAGTACACACAAGCGGAGGTTAATTTGTTTTCTTTTTCTTACTTTTATTGTCGTCAGAAATGTACATGTAAATAAACTGGGAACAAGATTTACAAATTCTGAAACAAGTAATTGTTGGACAGTTTTACAAGTTGCGGGCATTAAGGATAATTCATGTTTCCATACGGATTGTGTGGTTATGTATTTAGATTGGAGTTGAATACATTTTGTTAATGACAATTCGAGCGTTCCTAGGGGGCGAACATACCCAATGAGGTATCAAAAACTTTAATGCTTTATTTTCTGAAAACAGGGCCACACCTTTTGCACAGAGAAGAGAAGTGGAGCAAAAATCAGGGAATTTGATAAGCAAGGATTTAAAAAAATATATGAACTTAGCTAGCCCGGTCTTGAGAAAAGAATATTCTTGGATCTACGCCTTGATTCACTTCCTCTATATCATTTCTGCTCTGACGTGGGAACGCATAAAGTCAATTGTCAGGGACTTATTCATTGCCGACAAACCGACCAGATTTGTACAGTACTGGAGTTATTGGAAAGGCTTCCAAAGTCGACATCAACCACATATTCAGCGATCGAATAAAATTGTCCTTAGGAGACTATAAAGAGACGAGCTCTACAGAGTCTGGTTTTACCGTACCGGTATATATGTAAAAATGACTTAGATTTAACGTACTGAGGCTGTTTTCAATATTGTGACGTATAGCGCAGGGTGTGCCGAAATAAAAAGCGCTTGTGGCGGTACTTTTAACACAAAAAACGTCACTCACAGATTTACCTCTTCTGCTGTGTGAAGAGAACGTGACAAATGTAATCCTACATTTTCATTATTCATTGTGAAAGGTTTTGTCTAACTAGGATCAACTTTAGTATAATGACATCAGTGCTGATATCATGTTAGGCCAATCCATTATCAAAGTCTACCTAAGCAGACATTGCATATGACTTTTATAGTCCTTGTCTTGCCGCAGAAACATAGGCCCGGTTTTTAGAAAAAAAGTTGTAGCCAATGCAGAATTGAACTGAACTCAAGATGGCTAAAACGAATCGATATTAATATTCCGGCCCAAAGAATCTTTTTTACCAGGGAAAAGAAGGCTGTAGAGAACGGCTTTATCTAAAGCGGTGACCGCTAGAAGCTATAAACAACTTCTATTAGAGGCTACTACCGCGATTAGAGACAGACAAGCTTTACTAACTTCCTACACGGAAAACCAATTTTTATATGTTTAAGGTTCTACCATTTGCACTCCATTACATTCTGGGTATTGGTAGCGACATCTACAAATGAAAATTAAAAGTGCATTCCACGCTAACTTGCCACTGCAAAAGATTTGTGTAGGACCAATTTTCTTCTGTGCTGCTAGACTTGTCACCAAAACTGTGTCACCACCAGACTATTGTATAGCGACATCTAGGAGTGGAAATAAGAATCACAGTGAATTGTAAATTATTACAAAGCCCGTCCTGACTTAAATAAAAAAAAAAAAATTCATTTTCCTCCTTAATCCTCGGTGTGAAATCTGTACATCTTTTAAGGACCAAACCCAATATCCTTGTCCTCTTCTTTGTAAATAGATTCGCTTGCAATCCTTCTTTTCGCAGCAACAATCAACCATCTATGTTGCGAGCACTTAAAAACTTTTATGAATTTATTACACTCCAGGCCTTCTCCTAACAGCCAAAGGATAATGCCTGCAATTTTCACCGCTCGTCATTCATTTAAAACCCCAAGCAACTGAAAATCTTTGACGTTGCTTAAGTAGTTTTAACGAGAAAACTTTCTACTGTTGCACTGTGAAGTTTCCACCCTACAGCACTTAAAAAAAAACTACATCCGTTATATTTTTTTTAATTGCTTCAACAAGAGTAAGTACGCAATGTTCATTCGTTCACACAAAAAAAAAAAAAAAACAAGAAACGGGTTAAATTTTCTCATTTCCTGCTTCCGCATCACTGTTCGGTGACACTGTCTAGCGAAAAAGTTACACCAGTCTTTTTGTATGCCCTATTTGTGGCTGCCACCTACACACAATGGCGTATATCGCCACAAAGAGTAGACGGCGGAATATAAAACTATAACTGTGTCAAATTATGTTCTTCTTCTTCTCTTCATTCATAGCGAGATTGTGTTTGTGAGGGTTGTTTGCAAGAGGGCCGCCATGTGTCCGTGTCCTTCAAGCCTATCTGCCGCTAAACGACGGGTGGTTTGTTGATTGAATTTCAGCCTTTCGTCGTCATCGTCTTAGGATAGTCCGCCCCTTATGGCGGCGGGCGTATTGCTTATTTTTTTGTGGCAACTTTTTTCAGTATCAGGATTCTGAACTAATTTTTTTGTGTACGGCTCGTTTTATTGTCCTGGGTCTATTTTCAGCATGTATGGTGATTCAAGTCCTTTTTTCTTAGTTTATTTTTCCCGTTGCCAGATGACTGTGAGTTTTTGTCGTAGGTGAAATGATTTCGAGGATTTTCGTCGACTTTTTGCCAAACCGAGGGTGACACTGGATTACATAATCCCGACAGTGGTGATGATGATTAATTCAGGAGGTGATATACAAGCGGTACCGGATAAGGAGCATAAAATATTGAATTTTGATTGCGGTGTCGACCCTGCCTCATTTGCTTGTAAAAACTGTGTTTATTTTCTTGAAATTTGGACGAGGGATATTTCAAATTCCGCACGCATTTGTGTCCTGGGAAAGTGGCAAATAACGTGTCCATTACAAAATGCAAGACAAGTTCGTATCTCATTTTTATTTTTTCCCTCTTTTATGGAGGTCACTTGTGGAGGAATGCGTTTATGTAGGAAATTGTTGATTTACGGGCATTCTTTCGGTCCCACTAAAGATCCTATTATGCGCAATAAATAAGATGTTTAACTTTATATTTGAAATTTCTTAAGGGAAGGTATAGATTTTTGTTAAGGAGTTTTTGAAATGATTGATGGTGCGTTTTATGTTGTGACTTCCATGCGATTGTTCCGACTAAAGAGGAGGACATCCTTTTTTTGTTTGGTTTCTCTTTGTGTCATCGCCTAGTATTTGTAAACAATGGCATTTCACTTATTCTGTATTCATCTTGCTACCGTCTCAATCAAATTGTATGGATCTGCACGATGAGATGTTTTTTTTTTCGCCGGCGAAACGAGAAACGTTGTTGGCGCCAAGTCTAGGATGAATGGAACTGTGTTGATATACGAAAACAATAAAATATTTTCTTCTCTCTTAAATCGATTTGGATGTGTGCAAATATTTTTTAGAACCAGACAACAGATTCTTGTGCACAATTTTCGATTATTTAAGTTCCTTTTTTATATGGCAAGGAGCTCTCGACCATTATGTGTGTTCTTGCTCGTATATGAGCTGATATATATTTTAATATAAGAGTTTAGAGTTCAGTACTTTCCTAAGTGATTAATTATCCTACCAATGTTATGACAATTACTGATGGTAAATCTGAACAATAAAATTAGGAACACACCGTTTCCTGTCTAAGTAATAACGCATATTAAAAATCTAAAAGTTTTTAAAGTTTAAGTTTTTGTTAGAAGTATTTACCTTCGGAATATACTGAAAAACATCCCCAAGCATTCGACATGGCATATGTAGACTGAGACTTGTGAGTGGTTTAAATTGAAACGTCTTAGCACAGACGAAGTTATCTAATGTATATCAGAATGTGAAGAATCAATGCAGAGGCTCGGAAGGCACATGCAAATAAATTACAGAGGATATGACTTATTATTTTGCAAGCTCACCATACCCTCCTCCGCTGTTATGAATTATTATTTTTTTGACATTCAACATAAAAGTTTTGTTATGTGCCGCAAAACACGCAAGAAAACGTGACACGTTCGAGCAGAGCATTTAATTCGTTACAGTTTGCCATAAAAGAAATCGTAGCATTATGCCGCATTTACAACATCACGCACGCGCATTTTAGCACGAGACGGGACAGAGGCATACGTTTGTCCGCAGTCAATGCTTATAAAAGCGTAAGAATGAGATCCCAAATCAGATGCCATTGATGTTTTACCCATAATTATAGATACATAAAACGGACACAATCACAAGTTCCGGCGAACAACATTTCTGCAATCGCTTGAAAACATTTCTATTTCTGATTCAAAACATGTGAAATGAGAGTGGGAATTAGTTTCAGTAAATTAAACCAACAATTCGTTAATCAGTCTTACGAAATAAATAAATAATTCTGTGTTCTTTACTTCTGGAAGCCATTTTGTTTTATAGGAAAGCGTAAGCCATCGCTATAAAAATATCAACATGCATAGTTTTCCCACGGTTTCTATCACGTAAACACGATGACCGACCAAAAACCCGTGTCACGTGCTAGGTAATGCCGTCCCTTTCAGTCACACGGCTATTTAGTACTTATCATCCCTTTAATCTTCCGTGTTAGGAATGGGTGATGGTGTAAATGCAACATTATCAACGGACAACTCAAATTGCAAGGATTGTTAGGTATACGTTGTGGTGTGTGCTTCTGGCCTTTTCATTCGCGGACCAGTTGACAGATTTGAGGTCTGTTACAGATGCAATACCAGTGGAGAACCAAGAAGAGCTCTTACAAATGAAAATAAAAAACATTTTGCCACTAACATTGCCACAGCAGAATCAACCACCTAAATCAGAAGACTTTCTGCATAATTCAAAATGTCGACATTACAAAGAATTTTGACTCAAGTTCTTCATATGCATCGGCAGAACTTATTTTGAAAACCTTACCTGGCTGGACTACATTTTACGGTTAAGCCCGTAAGACACTAAATTTTTTTTGCATTTATTCTGCTTTTAAAATGAAACTAGAGCAGTACGAAAAATTAGAACGAAAATTCCCGATAGGAGTGAGTGCGTACACACCAACTTAATTAATGTAGAAACGTCAAACAAAATGTATTCAAATTACATATTTTAGCTGCTTTCAGCTTTTTTTTTGACATTTCAACATTTTTTGAAAATAAATTCGTTTGAAAATTTGTTATTGCTTTGCAAACAATTGCAATACACTTTCAGTCTCTTATTACACCGCTGACTTTTCAACATCATAAAAATGAGGAAAAAATGTAGTGTCATACGGGCTTTAAGTTTTAATAAAACGAAGCTATACTCAATTGCTACTGCTAGACTTATTTATACAATGACCGCGTTCCACTGCCCGTTAGATGACTAGAGGCATGTCAAACTCCATATGCAAAATTTACATTTCACCATTTGCGTCTAGCACTTTGTGTGAAATATCCCTTTCAGAGAAATTTCTGAATCAAGCGCAAAACTACCTGCGGCATTGGGAAAAAAAAACGACCTGTCAAAGAAAATCGTTGAAACGTTTACAAAATACAAATAAATGCGAAGCCGAGCAAGTCTAATTGTGATGCAATTGGTAATAAGGCAAGTTAAATAGCAATTCAGATATCGTTTTTATAATATTTTGTATCATTTCTTTAATTGTAGTGTGGAAATAATTAGTGTCAAAAGTCACTTTGCTCTAGCGCGAGCGTTCATCTGGGATATTTGGTGCTTAACGTCTAGCGGGCAATGGAACGCGGCCAATCATCGATAGCCTTTTGTGTCAAGAGAACTATTCAATTAGTAAACTGTGAATTTATCGAAAAGTGCATCCTTCGCATTTAGAAGACTTTTCTCTAGCTATCTGAGCAGGACAGTTTAGGGAAGTAGCCTTGTACCTAATGCGCTATTCACTACCTGTCTTATAAAGAAAGAACATAAACAGACACCAGAAAAGGGTCTCCGAATTTGTGGATATATCAATAATTGTACGCCTTCAAGACCATAAAAGTATCTTCCAACCAGAGATCCAGGCAGTTAAAATGGAAGGCCAAAAGTCTATGCGGAAGGTTCAATCACACCGGAAAGTAGTTAGTATTACAGTTTTATTTTACAGTCATGAAACTGTAAAAGCAATAATAGTAATCATAGTTAAGCTTTGACGTTAGGCAAAAAGGTATTAAGTCAGAAACTGCAGTTTTTCGTAATACCAAATTGAAAATAGTTTAATTATTTGCAAATCGGGATTGAAAATTCTTAATTATTACGACAGCAAACAGTTGTGCTATAGACTTAAGTCGTTAA
The DNA here is from genome assembly GCA_916610125.1 of Cheilosia vulpina. Lineage (NCBI taxonomy): Eukaryota > Metazoa > Arthropoda > Insecta > Diptera > Syrphidae > Cheilosia > Cheilosia vulpina. Next base: position 79,837,456 of record OU744276.1, on the reverse strand, counting down.
TACCGAACGAAAGAGAAGAAAAAAATTAGTTAACCCCAATCAAATACCCAAAACGCGGTTTTTTAGCTTACCAACGGGAATGTGTCTGTCTGTTGTGGTCGGCACTCGAGAAATGCAAATGCTGCTAATATGTCATTTGGGTTAACGTTGAGTGCTCACTTTGATTATTACCCTTGGTTTTTGATGCCTAAAATTAAAGTCGTCCAAGTCGATCTACCAACCGATTTGCATGCAACACAGCCCATCAAATAATCGATCTTTCGCGGACAATTGTGCTATTAGCCGTCTTTTCGACGTTAGGTAGGTGGAAAATCAAGAAACGATTCAGGCCCTTAAAGCCATAATTAGCTTATTTATGTAACAGGATTTGTAGACAAAATAAAATGTTAATAATTAATTTCCTTACAGTAGAAGCAAAACTTAAGCCTGTATGACACTACATTTTTTCCTCAATTTTATCACGTTGAAAAGTCAGCGGTGTGTAAAAGAGACTGAAAGTGTATTAGAAAGGGGTAGCAACTGTTTGCGAAGCAACGACAAATTTTCAAACGAATTTATTTTCAAAAAATGTTGAAATGTCAAAAAAAAAACCTGCCAACAGCTGAATATTTTGAATACATTTTTAATGCATATTTTTGACGTTTTTCATTAATAAAATTGGTGTGTACGCACTCACACCTATCGGGAATTTTCGTTTTAATTTTTCTTACTGCCCTAGTCTTATTTTTAAAGCAGAAAAAATGTAGTGTCATGCGGGCTTTAGCGACTCGAATTCATTTCAAAATTAATGTCAGACAAAACTAGAATTTTATTAAATATTGCTCGTTTGTGTGTAGGTTCATACGAAAAGATGCGGCCAACTCTCTGCAATTTTATTTAAAGCTAAGTATCCTGCTCGCGCCGTCGGCGCAGTGGCTTAGTGGTTAGTGTGTTGGACTACTAAGCGAGGGGTCCCAGGTTCGAATCCCGAGAAAAACCCAAATTCCAACTTAAGGTTTTTTTCACTGCGCCACCTCTCGCGAACGTCTGACAAACATCCGAGAGTATAACTGTCATGAAAGAGCTTCCCAATTGGCCGTTTGGACTCGGCATAAAATTGTAGATCCCTTCCATTCGTCCCAAAAAAATGAAAACTCACACAAGACGAATGGTTGTGAGAAGCTAGGCTTGGGTCCATACGGACCTGTTGCGCCAATTATTTATTTTTATCCTGCTCGCGCCAAATTTTATCTCCCATACAAAAAAGTCTACAAAGATAAAATTTAGCGAGGCAGTTTAGCAAAGCAGTATCCTGTTCGCACGCTAAATTCTTAGCTTCATATAGATGGGCCGATGTAAAGTCTCCAATCATTTAGCTCGCGAATAAAATATGTCCGGCACATTAAATCGAAGATAAATTTTGACATAAAAAAGGAGGAAACAATTTGTGTTGTGTTTACTTTGGATTGTTTCCAGAGGAAACCGCAGAAAACATTTGTGTGATAAATAAAAGAGAACCCAAAACCAAAAATTCCGTTTCATGCGATAACAAAACATAAAAAAATTGCAGGGCTTGTGGAGGAACAATGCAAATAGGGATTTACCCGACACGAAGGAACGTGTCGTCTTCTGCTATTATAGAACTTATTTGAGCTGCTGCAGCAATGGTAATATCTTCTTCAATTTTGCTAATATCTATTGTTTTGGAACGATTCAAACAATGCATTGGTCTTTAAAGTTTGAAATTCGAAAATTGTATGTACGGGAATAATTAAAATAACGTTTACTGTCATGATCAAATGGTTTTTGTCCCATCTATATGATGTTTTATAATTTAGCGAGCGTTTACCTTTGGTGTGGAGAAATGAAGTGGAGACTAAGGACGCTAAAATTTTGCAGCAGGATACTAGGCTTAAATCTTTGTACTACGCTGTAAACAAAATCGTCCCCTGTTTGACGGCACTGAACTCATAGCTCAAAATGAATTGGTTACAATTACAGATAAATAGAAGAGTGTCCTGTCTTCTGTTAATGCGTGAATACTTACGAAGGATATCAGCGCTGTTGCTGTTGCTGTTGCTGTTGCATGTGTATCTCCCTAGGTATAGGTGCTTCTTCTAATTAGTCGTTAATGTTTCGGCACACGTTTCACTGAGTATAAGACTACTTAATAATTTTGATGGTTAGCAATTATTAGCGAAGCACTTGCAAGCACTTTTGTTATCGGTCGATTATTAAAAGCACTAGCTACCTACTGACGCAGAATATTATTCACACAGCAACCACCTTTTGAATGATACCGTCATTGAGTACGGCTGGGACTACACGCAGCAAAATAAAATAACCCACCGCCAAGGACTACGATTTCCTAACAGAGCCGAGAGAGTAGGCAAAATAACACGAATAAGATAACAGAGAGCGCGCACAACGCACACAAATGCACACGAACACCGACACTGGCTAGGCTAATAAAATGTTACATCTCGTGTGGGGGATGAAGTATGAAGCTCATGGCTCACCATTAAGGATACTAGGTTGTGGGTGCGAGTTTGGTATTGGGTCTGGGTGGCCCAAGCCAAATGAATGTGATATATATATTTATTTTTTTCCTTTAAGTCGATGGAACTACTTTTACTATTTAACGCGGAACTGCGTCTATTGGGGGGGGGGGTGGAAATATATAGACGACGACAATGACGCTGACGATAGCCGTTGGGCGCGTTGCGATTTCACCCCCTCGCACGCATTGAGATTGTGTAACAGGGAATTTTGGCTTTTATTTCTGTTAATTGTGCACACACTCAACTCATTGTACCGCGGACTATAGTGCACGTTGTTTATAGCAACGGTTTCCAATAAACACGTTTATTGAGCGAGTTACACACTCGAGCGAGAGGCACGACAAATAATAACAATATAAAAAAATACAAAAAAATTATCTCGCGAAATGGGCAATTCAAGTTGATAAACGAGACTCCACCAGTCTGAGTAGATGTCAGACCTCAGACGCGTCTCGCTGATTGTGAGATAATGAATCAAAACAAAAACAAGCACAACCAGCGATTTAGGAATCGTTTATGGATGCGAATAACAAGTCAAAACCTCTTAAAGTGAATTATCGGAATTAGTTTATCGACGCGTTGCGGGACGTCACAGTGGCACAGTTTTTTTTTTTTTTTTGACTAACCCTGTTTACACTGGGAATTGGTGATTATGCAAAGAGCTGACAACGAACCGGTATGGAGCTGCTCTATTTGGAGACGTGTTCACCGGATTCGACGAGAGCAGCTTTCAGACTGAGCGAGAGGAAAATTTAGTCAGGCTTTTCAGAAAATTCGGGCAGAGTTTGGATGGCGATGAGCTTTTTTTTATACAGTCAGTGGCGCTTGTGCGTTCAAATTGAAGCACACACGTTTGGTCATGCCGGATTCGGATTTACTGGGGGTCGGGGTGGTTGTGGTCGGTGTCAGTGCCTCAGTGGTGTATACAGAGAGAACAGTTAGGTTGGGAGCATCACCACCAGAGAGAATTGTGGGGCATGTCGCATGACTCTGGAGATGAAGAGAGCATTGCGTAGTGAAAAACGGGGACATCACCATGCTGTCGCTGTGTGGCAGGTTGTTTTTCTTTTCATTAAACAAGTCCGCCCGCACGGTTTGTTTACGATTGTATTGTTTGCGGGGTAAGGTCATATGCGAGGTAGCCTAGATATCTTCTTTGGTCTGATGGTTGAGTGGTGAATTCCGATCGAACGGCAGTAGTTTGGAGCTTTTTGTTCGTCACACCGGTGAGTTACCTTTGTTATCCTTGATTTTGTGGGGGTTGAATGAGTGTGTTCGTTGATATTAGGAAGCTGAGGATTTGTCTTTGTTAATCGTATGTAGACAGAAACTTCAGTGGCAGTGCTAGGACAGGAGTGATCTATTCAGAGGTAACAAAATAGGCCACAGAACAATGCGCCAAGGCGAATCAGTCAAGACAAGCAGCAAATTCGACATTTAATGCAGATTAATCACACCACAAACATATAACTTTGATTTTGTTAGGGACTTTGTCTACCCAGTCTCCGTCATGAACTCAGACAATGACACCAGCGGTGGAGGTTCAACGTAAAATAACTCTTTCCAATAGCTGTTTCATTTGGCTAAGAAAACATTTGAGTAGCAACGGCCTCTCTCGAATAACTAGTGACCGTTTATAAGAATGCAATCGTCCAGTCCTGCTTTCTATGACCGAGGGGTATGGTATCTATCTATACAGCGGATGATCTTGGTTGTTGCCGCAATTGAGGAAGAAGGCGACTCAGGTGGCGCATGCAGGTGGAACTTAGCGTGCGGAACTAGAAATAGCTGGCTAAAGACCATCCTTGCTGGAGAGAAGCTTGTTGGTTGAAGACGAGGTCCAACCCGGACTGTAGCGCGTACTCAAGTAAGTAATTCATACCACAAGCTCAATACTCCAAAGTCAGTTTATAGCCGCGCAGACACAATTAGCCGGAGAAGTGGATTAAAAGGGAAATAAAATAACCGCACCAAGAATAATTTTAGGCAAACCAGATTATCACACCGGGGATTCCAGAAACATCCAAGTGGCTTACACAAACCATGTTCGCCATGCAGTAACAAAACCGCCACAAGTGCTTTGCGTTTTCACTAACCCTCTGCTGGGGCCCTACTCTCTTGTAGCGTGAAACCTAAAATGTAAACAACCCATTAATCACCAAACAATTTCCGCTTTCAATTGGAGACTCGAATCTGTCAAATAAGTGGAGAATTGAGTGAGCTAATTCTAGAACCATCGAGTTTGTTCGGGACGAACCGGAATTCACTAGAAACTTCCCGATAGATGGCGGATCGGATACAAAAGAGCAGATTCGAGAACAAGGAAGGACAGTTGACTTTTGAACAGTGATTGGTAAAGTTCGAGATAGTAATCGGCTGTGCAGATAAAAAAGTGAAAAGTATGTAGTGAATTTAGTGATTGGTTTGAGTCGGATAAGAATTGTTTAAAGAAATATTGTTTTCAAGTGAATTATTAAAACAAATAAAGTAAAAATAAATGATTTTGTTGGAAAAGTTCCACAGAATGGCGTTTTATCTTTTCGAATACCAGCTCGGATGTAACACTCTATTTCGAAAGTCAATCGTATTCGAAATTGATTTCCGTTCCGTTTTTAAGTTGGTATTCTGTAATACTTTCGGAATTCTTAATCGGAGTAGTAGTATATTTCGTTCGGCTTTAGAAAAGTTTCCACCGCCAACAGATTTTTCCGTTCTTCCATTATTTATGTATTCTGTGTTCAGCTTTTAAATAGCTTGGATGTTGTTCCTCCGCTGATTCCCGAGATTGGTTGTCAGCCCAATCACCAATGGTATTTTTGTTCACATCATGATCAACGTCTTGACAGCCGAACTCTCGTCCAGGGCGATTTATGCAGGTGTTAATTTCCATTAATAATAGCTTTCTCCATATCACTTAAATGATGCAAACGGTTCGGGGCAGTTGCTGTTGCAGTAATTTCAGTTTTATTTTTCTTTATTTTGCATTTTAAATGAAAAAAGTTCCCACTTTTGTTGCAAAATGATTTTTTTTGATTAAATGAACCAATCGCTCTACCTGTTTATTTTTTTTGTTGCTGACAACTTTTACCTTACAACCAAAAAACTTATTTTCTTTTGCAGCGTCTTTTCTTATCGTCAACAAAAATGCAACAGACAAAACAAATGACATTGATCAACAAAATTGATCTCAATTGACAATCACATTACCACTTATGTCGTTTTCCATTGGTTTCACTCGGGGATCTACTTATTTTGTGATCCAATGGAACAACAAAACTCCTTTTGATTGAACCCACAAAAGTATTGGTGAAATGCCAAAAAAAATCTACCGCGGCTGTCAGCTAATTTGTATAAAATACATAAATTACACTTGTGTGAGTGATTCTTGAGTGGATTCCGACTTCAAATCGAGAAGCGAAATTCACTTCTCAAAATCACCAGAAGAGTATTTTTTGTGCCAATGGAACGGTTTCAGAAGTGAATTTTTCTATTCCGGACTCTCCTAGACGCTTCTTTTTGCCCAATGGAAAACGACATTAGATTCCATTCACAATGGCAATTGAATACGAGTTGATAATCGCAAAATTTTGTTGATAACCATCGTATATCGTTTAGTTTTTGACACATTGCGAAGGTGACAGAATAGGACCCCAGATATGTCACATTTATGAAATAAATAGGTCTGTTTTTTTACTTTTGTAGTAAGAATAGGAAAGACTGTCAAAATGGCAGTGGGGGTGTAGTGTATTTCGGGTGTCTCCAATTAAAAAGGCATGCGTATTTTATGTACCATTATTATAATTCAAGTTTATGACTTCAACTTAATTTATGATTGATTACGAGGTTAACAAAATGACAACCTTATAGTGAATGCCCATCGAATTCCTTCTGTGACAGTTAAAAGTATGCCAACAGCATTAAGTGAGGACTCAACAGTGGGGATAAATTCTCTCACAGAGAGAGACACTTACGAAAAAGTTAGGGAACGCTTTTGTAGTAATTTATGAAAATGACAAATAATTCAAAAAAGTGGCAACAAAAGTCGTTATAGTATCGAACAATTTGCTAATTTACTAACAAATAGTTAATTCATCTACCTAGCGATGAAAGTGATTCGGAATTATCGAACTTCTTCTTCATGAATCCGAGTATTTGGAAGAGAATAAGTAAAAGCGATACGGCTTTTAAAATTACGTGAAAGAGATTGTCCTTTCTTACTCCTTAGATAGGTACAGCGAGGTAGAATTTCGTCGCCACATTCGAAAAGAATTTAATACCATGTTCCCACCAACGTGATTTAGCTAAATCATCTCATAAATCACGTGATTTATCATACATTTTCGTGATTTATATTTACGTGATTTATATGTGTTTAAATTTTAATTACGTATCTGTCATCGCAAATCCACACAAAATCAAATCGAACAAATCTGTTATTAACTTCAGCACTTTATTCAGCAAACAAAAAAAAGAAAACTGTCAAAAAAATTATTTCAAATTCAATTTTCTAATTTTGTTCGTGTTTCGATGAGTTTTTGATATTTTTATTAAGTTCATACAATGAAAAATTGTTTTCTTCTTGGCAGGTATGGCAAAAAAACAGAAAAAACAAAAAAAAATAAACATCTGGTGTTGGACACCTAATGTCAAAGTCGACAAAAATGTCACACTAAATCACTTAAAGTTCGGTGGAGACGCCTTTCGTGATTTATAAATCACTTCAGCTAAATTACTTTGGTGGGAACATAGTATAAGGAGAACTATCAATTTTAGTGTCTCGACTTCAAAAGGCGAAGAAATCAAAACAAATGCACTCATTTATGTCAAATAGGACAACAAAATTCAAATCAGCTTCTAATTGTAAGGTGACTGACAGTCTTTTCAATTCTTACACGAAGAAATTTGTTGAGCAAAAATTCGTAAGATTCTCAGTAGAGGGGTAATATCTTGCTCTCTCGATGACTCCCCCTTTTACGAATTTTTCGAGTTGAGGAACGGCACTGAGTAAAAATTCGTAAGAATTAGTAAAAATTCGTAAGATTTAAAAGTAAAGGAACAGACCTAATATGTCACAAAGTAAGATCCCATACAACATTTCGGTGTCGACAACCTGTCAAATTTCACAACAAAAACAAATAATCATACGCAATGAAAGGCGTAATCTTGTGTTTTTTTTTTATTCATGCATGGTACCAACTTAATTATAAACTAGTATCGCTTGTGATAGAAAATCGACCATTTCTTTTATAAGTATATAAAATGTAATACTAAAAAACGTACCACAATTATTTTCGTTAATTATGCTTTTTTATCCACGAAAAGAGCGACATCTAGACATCGAAAAAATACTTAAATGAGCTGCTCCATTAGAAACAGGTTCTAATCTAAGATGATTAATATTTGAATATGTTACTATGGTAATAATGTCGGCGACAAATTGAATGTCGCCAAAATCCGTTCAATTACCTGTTTTGTATGGGGAATTCATAACTTAATTTTACCAGCCTTAATGGCGATATATACTCACGATTTTTGGTTTGTGCACATCTATGGCACAGCACCTTTCGAATGATGCAAGTTGAAAAGTGTACCGAAACGTTTGATGTTCACGTATTAATATAATGATAAATAGGTGGCGCAACAGGTCCGTAGGGACATAAGGCCTAGCTTCTCACAGCCATTCGGTTTGTGTGAGTTTTTAATTGGGACGAATTGAATTGGAATTGTAGATCCGAATTTTAAGCCGAGTACAAACGGCCAATTGAGAAGCTCTTTCAAGACAGTTCTATTCGCAGTGAGAAAAACCTTAAGTTGGAATTTGTTTTTTTTTTTCGGGATTCGAACCAGGGATTCTAGCCTAGTAGTCCATTAACACACTAACCACTAAGGACTTTCCACTGCACCGACTCCACAACTTTATTGTACCCAATCAATGAAAAAAATCAAAACGAGTTGCAAAACTCATGGAAAGCTCCCCCGGTTTTTTATATCCATAAGTTGTAAACTAAAAATAGTTCTACCCGGTCACAATTGTGTTTGAAAATTTGACTAAAACATTTTATTATGTTATCGCCAATCGGAGTAGATTATCGGATCCTGGAAATAACCAAAACTTCAAATACAAAACTCCTCAAAAAACAGTCAAAGCACTCGCTAAGAGCAGGTACCTTGCGCTTGCATTCCCCCGACAAGGAATAGAAAATCAATACATTCCGTGTTAGTAACTCACGACCGGTTTGTTTTATTGCTCTTGTCAAATTCAAATTCAAGGAAAACAAAATCGTAACAATCTATGACTATGTATAATCTATTTACTAGGAGGTTTGAATGATTTTTATCGGGAAATCTTGGAGATCCTTCCGCCGCGAGACCCTATATGTGGATAGGTACGTGATCCAGAAGTTGTGCGCGATCTGGGAACACAGCCGAACACATTTCGCACTCGAAATAATGTTGCTTGCGCACAGGAGGCACTGGTGCTGGTGGAGGTGATGATATTGGAGGTGACTTACGGATAGCGGCAGGTTTACTCTCCATCACGCGCTTATCCGCCCGTAGTTTTGGTTTCGGTGCGGGCAGTTCGGTTTCATAGCCGAGGTATTTCCGATTCATCACGGGCCGCCTGGGCCGCGTTGACCTTCGGACAAAATCGAAATTCTGTTGATGCGGCGAATAAGGCTCCGGTTTGATTTCATCGTCCGTTCGCTCACTGATCGTGCGCCGGCGGGGTGATTTTGATTTGTCCGGGGATCGCAGGATCTCCTCCAAGTCATTGACTATAGCGGGATTATAGTTCTCCAGTTCCCTACGCGCGGAAGTCGCCTCCAGGAGCAGCTGGGCATCGTACAGCTCACTGCGGGTGCAGATGATTTCTTGTTTTATATGAACGGGACTAGATTGGATTTGCTTCGGCGGGTATTTATCCGGCGAGATGATTTCGTAATCATTTGCGTGGGTCGTGCGCTTAGCGCGCTGCGCAAACATATCTAAATCAGTTGGTTCGGTGCGGGTTACGTACGTTTTCGACTTCCGTTTGCCGTTCTCGATAGGGACACGCGCCTTTTCGGTGTGAATCATTTTGGGGCGATTGTTTGTTTTCGACGCAGCTGTATTTTTTCGTCGTGGCGTCTTTGGCACTTTCGCGGCAGCAACAGGAGCTGTCGGCTCCGGCGGAACACTAGTGGCGGTGTTGTTGTATGATGAGGGATTACTCACGACCAGAGTATCGATACTTTGTAAAGTGTTTTCGAGATTGGAAAGCAGTGATTTGTAGGTGTCATCGGTGGTGGAATTGATCAACTTGGTGTGCCAGTTGTTGGAGAGTCTCTCCGAGCTGCCTGTTGAGTTATAGCGTTTTTTCTGGCCGTCACCTTGTGATTCCAAAGACACGCTTGCCGCTGCCGGTGAGTGATGCGATACTGCTGCAGCAGTACCTCGATTGTGTTTGTTCGCATGGGTGGACGCTGAGCCGGGGATGCCCAGAAGATCGTCAACATTGTCCATATCAAAGTCGGAGATATCGATGTCACTGCTATTGGTCTTGTTATCAGTGCGAAGGCGATCGATCTCGTGCGGTTTCAGCTTTCGACGACGTTTGTACTTTCGGGGACCAGTCTGGAAGTAATGCATGATACTAAACGGGCAAAGAAATGCATCAAGTGTTACACTCACCACAGGTTGGCGTTGCATAGCTGTATTGATGTCGCTGTGCTGAATCAAATGCTGAATCAACTCCGATGAAGAGGGCAGCTCGCTGCAACAAACTGAACAGTAGTACGTTCCACGTTTCGTGTCCAATCCCGAGTGGTGTGACCGAATGTGCTCCCTGAGGACAACCCTCTGATTAAAGGCACGTGGGCACACTGAACAGGCGTAAGGCTTCTCACCTATTAAGTTTGAGTAAGGTTAGGCAAGTTCATCTAGAAGGACAATGTCATCTTACCCGTGTGTATGCGTTCATGTTTCCGAAGAGTTCCTCCATCGGCGAATGCTTTCCAACAGTAACGACAACCGTACGGCCGTTCTCCTGTGTGAATACGCACATGGATTTGTTGCGAACTCCTCGACCCGAAGGTCTTTCCACACTCATGACAAGGAAAGAGTTTCCCCGAGGCGTTGACACTATGTGAATGTCTGTGGTTCGAAAGAGTCCTCCCATCGGGAAACTCCTCATTGCACACATTGCACACCACCGACTTGTCGCGGTGCGAAGCCATGTGCCGCTTTAGGCGGGCTTTATTGTGGAAGCTCTTTCCACACTTTGAACAGGAATGGCACTTCTCCCTCGAATGGTCCCAGGCGTGCTTCATAAGAGCCTTGCGATCACGGCATTCCTTGCCGCACAGGATGCACGAATTAGATGTCATTTCGGCGTCATGGAGGTTGGTAAGATGGCGCTTTATGGTCGACTCTTCAAAGAATGTTTCACCACAGAGAACACACCTAAAACAGAATGCGATACAGTTTCACTTGATGGTGCACAAATATGCGGTCCTTACTTGAAAGGCGGATATCTCGCATGGATTTCCGCATGCGCCAGTAGATCTAAGGCCTCGGCAAAAGTCTCTCCACAAGTGTTGCAACAATGTTGATCCTTGTCGATCACCTCCTTCTTAATGTGCGACTTGGTGTGGCGACGCAACAGATCCTGCCGATGGAACGACATGCCACACTGGTGGCAATAGAACTCTCCGTATTTGTACTCTGACTCGGAATCACTTTCATTGTCCACATCGGGTTCGTATTCCGAGTTGCTCGCTTCGAATTGATGCGACTTTTGATGCTCTTGCAAGCTGTTGGCATCCCAAAACATTTCGTTGCACGTAGCACACTCAAATGCAGAGTCATTGCGATGCGACTACAGGATGGAGTTGCTTTAGTTTGACACGTCTATCTAAAGACAGCTTATGCTTACCTTGACGTGAGACAGCATTGCCTTTTCTCGGGCAAATGACAAGCCACACTGTTGACAGACGAAGGGCTTATTCTCATCGATGATGGGAAATCGTTGGACCATCTTCGTGTCCACCTCTGTCACGATCTCTTCTTCATAGTGCTCCTGCTGCTGATGCTGATAATAGTGTTCCGGTTGATGCTCTTGATGGGCTGGTAGTTGTGGTTGCTGCTGTGGATGTTCGCTTCGATGGCGTAGGGTCTCATCGATGGTGTAGTTGTCCTCCTGGAACACCTTTGGTGTACGTTTACTCCTTGATTTCTTTGCCGGCCTCGCTTCAGTGGCAGACCAGTCTTGATCGTAGTAGTGGTCGTTCTGTGGTGAATGTCTTTGCGGCTCAAAGTCTATGAAAAACAAAAGATTTCATATTAATTTCACGCGGCGATGCGGCATTAAAAACGTACAATCGTTGTCCTCATACTCTGACGCCTCTGCGTGGGCTTTCAAGTGATTGATGAGGTCTGTTCGACGAAAGAAACGGGACCCACACAGCTTACACACATGAGGTCGATCGTTTTGATGCGCCACCATGTGATTCATCAGACTGCCCTTCTTGCGAAATCGCCGACTGCAAAAGTCACAAGGATACGGCCGCAATGCGGTGTATTCATCCTGCACTGTTGGCAAAGGCACTTCAATATCTTCAGCTGGTATATGAGACAGCGAGCCACAGATCTGGTCTGCGGGTATCTCGACTCTAGAATTAAAAAACAAAACAAATATGTATTAAACTCTTAGGGAATACTTCTGCAAAATTACCTCTCTTCGCCTTGATGCTGCACCCAATCGTCGGTGATCACCTCCTCTGTAACCATTTGGGTTTCAGCATAATCCTCATGGAAGTTAACAATCCCACTGTCGTCGTTCCCTTCGGTTCCATCAGTGTTGCCATCCACGATCTCCATCTGACCCTCTCGGGCCATGAAAATTAGATTCTCAGCAGCTATTTGGTCAAGATTTGTTGGCACTTCATGCACAAGATAGTCCGTATGATTGCCGCTATCACCTTCCGAGTCACCGATTATGATTTCCTGATTGTCATGGCCACGATCGATTTGCGGAACCCACGATGGGATTCCATAGGCTTGGGTGTCCATGCGAGCAGAGTTTGTCCGATGATTATTTTACCGGTACTACAAAGGAAGGGAGTAGTTAATTTACTGTGTGGTGACGAGTCTTTATTTAGTTTTGCGATAAGGAGAGCACATCGGTCGCCAATCGACTAAGAAACAGGATTTGGAAACAGACCGAGGATCACTAAGCAAATGGGAGAAATAATCAATTTGATTTATTACTGCGCCTTGGAATAGATGATACCATTCACAAATTTAGACTGGACAGAGGTAGGTAGGACACCCGTTCGTCATCCATCGAAAATACCAATAGGTTGATTATAACTTTGGATTATATGTCACCTGCCACGGTTCCATAAACACAATTCAAACTTCGGTCTTAATTAACTATACATATTCTATGGAAGTAAGTAGGTTTTCAGTCAAATATATAAAACAAATGTATTTAAATAAAAAAAAAAATCCTTAGAGCACATGTATTACCTACATTTTAAACAAAAATAAAACCCCCTCAAAGCAAACAAAAAAAACCTCAACCAACACCACTGCCAGCAAACTGACATATCAACTGACAGCTGTGACGCTAGTCATCTTTCTCGCACTTTTGACATTTTCACAAATGGCCACCAGCGATGAACGAAGAAAAAAAAACTGCACAAATTCCTAGGAGAAACGAAAACTTTCCTACACGCAAAACAAGGTTATGGGCAAATGAGGTTAAGGATGTTTATTATTATAAATAATTCCACTTTTTGCCGATCACAACAAACCAATTTAACCGATAATTTCGTGTTAAACTCGCACTGTAGTTAATAAAATCATCCCAGCATCGAGTGCTATGGGCAAACACGCGATTACATCACAGGTTTTCATAAAAGAAATCGCCATTTTGGGAGTGAAAAATTATTCGTTAACACTGGAATGAATTTTGTAATTTTTTTTTTCGTTTATCTTGGGGTAATCCAAATTGAGGTTATGAACAAATTAGGTTAATGTTTCATTATTTACGATTTATTTACTCACGATAGGACATCACTGTTGCGGAGGATTTAAAGTATTCACTGATATTGCACACTGTTCTCCTGATGATAAAATCGAATGACACCTTTGCCTTGGGTTGACCATTTCACGATTAAATTTTCGATAGAGTAGAAATGTTTGACGTTTCATTTTCCTGTTTGCATTTTGTATAACAGTTAGAATGGATTGGTTTGGGAGTGCCTACCATATTTTTGTGTTTTTTTTTAGCATTTTGCAGGATTTGTTACAACTGAAAGAAATTTGCTAAATGTGTGTTTGGATATTTGCATAGTTAATTGATTGGTTTTAAGCGGAATTCAATTGTGTGGTTATGTAAATAAACAAGAATCAGCAAAATGGGATTATAACAGATGGTTGGCGGTTTAGCAGATGTGCAAACCATGTTTATGTTTCCTTCTCTGATGAATAGGTGGCCAATTGATACGAATCACTTTTGTTGTCTAAATTGACGGTTGCATTTAAAATGAGTCAATTTAAACGCATCCTGCTCCTAAACATAAATATATAAAGTCAATGGCATGACCATGTTTTTGTTTAAGGCCGATAAGAAGGAGTGGGAGAGCATTGCGTCAGCTACCGCCAAAGTAACGAAAAGTACGAGAAAGATTTAAATGTTGAACAAACATTACAAAAGCCAGTCTATTCCAATATAATAAATTCTATCAGAAAATTTAGCTGAGTAAATTTGTGCATCGTATCCCAATTCGAATACATTTCCAGTTTGCAGCGGTGATTGCGCGGGGATTTTTTTGCAGATATTCGGCGCGATGTTAGCCATTTTACACGACATATGTATCGGCTGGATTTTTTGAACGAACTTTCTGACGAATGACATGTGATCGCCAAGCTTGAATCGACCTTTCGAATAATAATATTTGCAACGGGCACATTCAAAAATCTAGTTATCTTTAGTCGACTAGATTGGTCTGGATAAGATGTAACTTGAACGGTCGGGAACGTCACTTTTTCTACGTCCGCCACATAAGCGAACTGTCAACTTAGCACTCTCTCACGAATTTATTGACTATTTTCGTTGGCTGTCCCTCCATAAACGTCAACTGAAACAGGTGCTCATATGACCGATTTCAGTTCAGGTAATCAACGCCGAGATACATCTAGTCAGACAGCTGTCAAACTTACTAAACTAGAGACTTGAACGTCCGCAATACAAAATGGTGTTCCCATTTATATATTTCCTGTTATTCCTTAAACTCTTTAAGTCGTTTTCAATTGCACAGACAGATAGTTTGCAGATTTCCTTTAATATTCCCCAACATTATCCCTTCCATTTGGCTATTTCTAAGAAAGCGTTAGATGTGGAATAAGTTTTCATTAAAAAATAAAACCAAATTCTTTCTGTTCATTATATTGTGTATGTTTAAATATTTCCCGAAAAAAGTGGGAACAAAAATTAGGGGCGTGCCATTTTGCAATCATATACCCTGGCATGTGACTCCGTGTACATGAGTTTACAAATAGCCGCGTTATTATCGAAAGACATCTCTGAGACCTTAAACTCTGGATTGACAGCAACCTTCATTATATAATCACCAACATCCAGTTCGGTTATATCAACCCATTGGCAGTCAATGTTGTAGCGATAAATATCCGAGCAGTTTACTGAAATACCTGTAACGACCGCAAATTATACAACCATTTTTAAAATAAATTTGTTCATTCCCACCTTGATCTCCGTAGTTCGCACACGCATACTTTGGCTGTACACCTGGCAGGCATTGGTTGTCTTCCAAACAGAAGGACGCCTTATGTCCTTGAGCTACTTTGTTCCCATGTAAATCGAAAATATCAAAAACAGCAAAGACCTCCATGCTGTGGTAGTGCCTGCAAGGGAAATGATCAAATCGTTTTAATTAGGTAGGAATTTTTTGTGCCATATTTAAAAGAGCTTGACAGAACTTCATCCGCACGTGACTGAAGTTAAATGCGGTTTTCATTGCGAAAGCTGCACGTAGTTCCACAGAAATTACGTTGAGAAATATCTGAATTTTCGTAATCTATGCAGAGCAATCAAATTTTGATGTTCGAATTTTAATTGGCGGGAAGTTCGAATTTTCGAACTTTCAAATTTCACATACGTGTTATATTTCAAGTGATTTCGGTTGCATTTGGCCGCATTCAAGAATCTAGTTATCTTAAGTCGACTAGATTCGTCTGGGTGAGATGTAACCTGAACGAAAAAACTAGATTGGTCGGGAACGTCACTTTTCCTACGTCATCCACAAACGCGAACTGTCAACTTAGTACTCAGTCACGAATTTCTTGACTCGTCGGCTACACCTCCATAGACGTCAACTGAAACAGCTGCTCATGTGACCGATTTCAGCCAAACAAAACTAGAGATACATCTAGTCAGACAGCTGTCAGACTTACTAAACTAGTTAGTTGAATGACCCCTTTTTCAACTCTGCACCGATCATACAAAATAAACGTAGATATCAGTAAACATTTTATGAAAGTAGACTCCGAAAATCTCCATTCTGCCTGAACTAAAATTCGAACATTCACTTTTCCGATCCAGATTTGGCGAAATCCAGGTTCACTTACATATGACACATGTGCCACTCCCACAAATGCTTCGGAATTGATGGTCGAAAATCGGTATTCCCTGCATTCAGGACGCTCGCCGTAAATTTCAACAACCGCCGCGTTATTAAATGCCAGTCAGGATTATCCTTCTGAATTTCATACGCCTCCGCAGCTACACAATTCTCTTCCATGGCACATTGCAAGAAAAACATTGGACGATCTTCCAAATGAGCGGTTGTCTCCAGTTCCAGATAATTGAACACCAAGTCCGGCGCCAGATTGGTACACGTAACCGCCGCAACATGGTTCCAAGCCCCATGGCAGTGATTGTATCCCTTCAAGTGATCATGATGCAGACACTGAGACAAGGCCGTCTCATTACCATAACACTCGGTTCCACTTAGAATAGTTTTCGAAACATTTGCCCCACCAAAATAGTCCGTTTGATAAGCGCCTCCCGCATAGCCCATATTCAATTGTCTGCACACAACATTCGCCTCCAGCAAGGACCAACCGTCGGAACAAATTGTACCCCATTCGCCGCCGTTAATTCGAATTTCAATTCTTCCTTCATTCTTTTCTCGCCCACCCCGAAGTCGCACGTCCATCCGATGCGAATAATGAAGTCTCTGCTTTGCAACTTTCTCCTTTGGTGCCTGTTTAATGGCAGCAAATTTAGCTAACGTTGGCGGCTTACAAACAACGCCTGCCGCCTCGGATGATTCACAATCGCTCTCACCCCATTCATCGAAACGGCAATCGGTTAGTTCTTTCTCATGACCATCACAGATAACATTATCCATCCAGAATCGTCCTGCGAAATATTAAGAAAAAAAAGTTAAGTTTCAAGGTACAGAATGCTTGTGGCGCTACTCACGCCTAGCGGGTCCGTATACTCCGCTGTGGGTGTACTTCTTGAAACCGGGAAATCCCAATTGTCGGCAAACAACTTCGGCTTCGGTATTATCCCATTCATCGTCACAAACAGAGCCCCATTTGTTATTGTGAAGGATTTCAATGTTGCCTGTCAAAATAGGAGTCAATTAAAGGTTAACTAACGGTGTTTGAAATGAGTTATGTCTTAGATATGTATAATGTTATGGATAGGGACGCTTTAAGTAAACAGACGTAATGGACGTTACTTCTAATGAATAGTAAGGCGAGAAACGATAAGTTATGACAAAATGTTTTAAGGCCAATTAGGTCGATAACAAACAATGCTGATTCAAGGTTCGTATGTTTGAAGTTCTACCTCACACCGCTATGACTTTTTGTTCCTTTAATTTTTTTTAGTAACAATGGATAAGACTGTCAAAATGGCAGTGGGGGGAATAAATTCTCTCTCGGAGAGAGTGACTTACGAAAGGGTTAGGAAACGTATTTGTAGTAATCTACGAAGAATGACAGATCCGTAATTTGAAAAATTAAAAAAAGGGTTCCGAGAAGTCTTTAAAATATAAGTTAAACTTGAATAAACAATATTAGTTGAGTCATCTAGCGATAAAAGTGATTCGGAATTAATCGAACTTCTTTTTGATGAATTCTGGTATATCGAAGACTTTCATCTGACTTTTCTTTTTTAGTTCAGAGCTGAGCACTGAACTGAGCTCGAGCAATAGGTTTATTTGACGTGGCAGTACTAGTGCCCACTAGTGCGCACCGAGAAGTGTCAGCTAATTTTCACGTCTGTCAAAAACCCTGCACAACCCTGGAAATTCGGCTGCGGCAAAATGTTGCCATTTTTTGACATTTACAAATATTTACCTTTTGGTAACACTTTTATCCCATTGTTGTTTCAAATGAGCGAACTCAATTCAGAAGTTGAGTTTGCCATAATGCAATTAGTTGATAAAAGCGTCCGAAATGTAGATGATGAGTTTGAAAATGAATAACAGCAAGCGAAATGACTGCAAACTCAGCACTGAATTCTTGCCCCGACAAATTAACTAGGGTCAGTTCAGGGCACAACTGGGGTGCCCTAGAAGTCATGTCAAACACAGGTTTTCAGTACCAGGGCGAGTTCAGTGCTATCTCGAACGCATTAGGGTCAACCCAGTGCGCCCAGGTCTACCCCGGACTGTAGCGCCACCTTAAGTCATAGTGCGCGCTCTGATCATGCTCTGAACGAAAAAAGAAACACAAATTCTGACCTCTGATGTGTTTGTGCTAAAAAAGAAACACGAACTTTTTGTATAACACTTCAGGTTCTGCTCTGAACTGACAAAGAAAAACGTCCTAAGAGAAGAAGAAAAAGTAATAATGTGACAGTTCGCATATGTGGCTGGCGTAGAAAAATTGAAGTTACCGACCAATCCAGATTTTGCTCAGTGTTTTTGGTTACATCTAGTACAGACTAAATTTTTCGACTTAAGATAGCTAGATTATTGAGTATGCTCACTCAATTAAGTCCGTATGACACTACATGTGAATGACTTTAAAAATGAAACTAGAGCAGTACGAAAAATTGGAACGAAAATTCCCGATAGGAGCGTACACACCAACTTTATTAATGTAGAAACAAACAAAAAATGCATTAAAAATGTATTCTTTTTTGACATTTCAAGATTATTTGAAAATAAATTCGTTTGTAAATTTGTGGTTGCTTTGCAAACATTGCCACCCCTTCCGTAATACACTTTTAGTCTCTTTTACACACCGCTGACTTTTCAACATGATACAAATTTAAAACAAAAATGTAGTGTCATACGGGCTTACGGGCTTTTAATAAACTTGAACAGATAAAACAGTTGACTGATAAAATAGTTGACTATCGAATCGAGGCCAATAAAAACTTGAATACATCAAGTCAGAAAGCTGTCAGACTTATAAAGCTGGATTTTTGAACGTCCCCAATAATGTCCAAAGCGGACGTAATTTTTTCTTGTTTCTCCAAATAAATTTAAATGAAATATACAATGGCAAATGGTTTCTAGCAGAATGTCAAACTCCATGTAACAAAATGTTCATCAGCCTTTATTATCAGTCGCTTCCATTATTAGTTTATCCTAATTTTACTCCAAAACGTTTTTAACATTTCATTTTATGGATCTTTCTTACGCTATGATTTTATTCAACTTGACAGCAGCTGCAATGTAATTTATTGATAATGTCTAAAAATGATTTTTTGTAAACCGAACGCGATCCTTGAGCCCTCAGAAGTAGCAACGAATTTTTGGACATTAATTTCACAACTGTTGAGTGTTGGTAAATGTTTGACATATCAATATTTTTTGTATTCGGAAATATTTTGCAAGTCGGTTTTATTTTCATTGAAAAGTCGTTTTAAGTGACAAAGCCCAATAAGTCTGTGAGCAAAAAGAAATCAAAGTTTCTGAATAGAAACAAATGTACAGGACTTTTGTAGAATTACTCAATTATATCGAAGAGTGCACTGATTGGCGTGATCCTCACGCTGCTGTTATCACCGATCTTTTTCAATTGTACTGCATTTCAACAACTGATTGGGTAGAGAATAGGGAAAACGGTATGATTTACATCACTACCAATGTCGAGGAAACAAATCCCTAGCGTTCTCAAACTGATTCCCAGATTATTCGTATGTGGTGGTTGGCTATGAAAGAAAAGGCTCATAGACAATTCGTATTTCTCAACGAATTTTGATTCGGAAAACGCGAAAAAGGCAAATAATCGCATCACATCTTTCCCCATTTATATTGTATTTTTTGATTTATGTCTGTTGTAAAATTGAATAAAATTGAAGTGACCACCTAAAATTTTTAATTTTAGACCTACTGAAGCTCACAATTGCAAAATTTTGGAAAACAAAGCTATTTATGTCCTTAAATTTTAAAGTCCATATTTAGAAATTATATTCGTGATCCTAAGTGATTTTAAACATACACGTAAAATAAAATTGGTCTGCGTTTGCCAATTGGATTTAAGCGACAAGTTTATGTATAAATGTCAAATAAATGACAGACATTTAACGGAGGACATTAAAAATGCAATATACACTCGGCTTAGTCATAAAAACTCACCTTCATACTCGTTTGGTCCTCCAACAAGGCGGATGGCACCCTCCTCCTTTTTCAGTGTCTTTATATACTTCTGCACAAGTCGATTGCGTTCGTCCCTTGCATCCTCCAACGAGCGATGAGTAGTGGCTGCACAAAATCCATACCAAAGGCACACCACAACCAATGTCTTTAAGCCTATCCCGTACATTTTCATCCTTACACAACTGAACTGTTAACCACTTTCGAAACCAATCAAAAATATTTATCCGCTAGAACAAGATCGCAGCATACTTTCAAACTGGTCGAACCGCAACTGTCAGCGCCACTGATCAGTGCAGTCCGCTTTAAGGCCGATTGAATCGAATGAATTCGAATTCGAAATTGGAGCGCGAATAACTTGCTCTAGGCAGAGAAGTTCCAATTTCCAGCATCATCCTGACGTCATTGTTGTCAATCGCAAAACGATGGCACTTGATGTTGATTCTCACAAGCCAAATACAAATGGAGTATACGGTCATCATGGGAGACGGCGATGCGAACAACATCTGGCAATGATTTAGTTTGATTATTTATTAGCGGCATGCCTCTGTATAGAGCCCGCATAAGGGTAGTGATGGTGAACGCTGATCTTGCATGGGGTCGTTTGAATATGAATAGCCCGACCAGATGTATACTTTCATGAGTGACGGTACTGCCAATGTGCTCCAGATTCAACTATAGAGCGCGAATGTGGAAACGATTGGCACAAGATTTATTTCATTGTTATGTGACATTGATCGCAGTAGGGTACTGAAAATCGAACTTAGGGGTGGCTTAACGAAGTGATGGCCGGATGGCAACAATCACTTGTTAGATTTGCAACCAATTCAAGCGTGAAGTTCACTAGATGTTGCGCTTGTAGGTAAATTATGAATCGCTTGATCGGAAAACAATGGACTGAGATCGATTTCGATTCACAGCTTAGCAATGAATGGCACGGCGCAACCTTGTTTAATGGGCATAGGTACGCGACGTTTGTATTTCGATATGTAGGGTAAGGTGAAAAGGGGGAGGAAATGAAACTCGTTCACTGTGTCGTATACGTAACTTTTTTTTTTTGCATATACTCGTACTTGGATTTGAAAGAAATGGAAAAACTTTTCATGCTCGGCTGTAAAGTGGAGATTTCGCTTGAAAATGTATCCACATATGATGGCGGCACAAACGTTAAACACGCTTCACCATCTGTTGAAGCAATAATTCATCTTTTCGTAAAGAGACAACTGAATTATGGGAATGTCATTAACAGAAAATATAATACCCTACACTGTCTATGTCGCTGGATAGGACGACCATGGGGGGGGAGCGACATATGTTTCATTGCTTAAGGTTAAGGTTACTGAAGAAGATCAAGATCACGAAGTTGAAGTAGGTAGGACAGCGTTTCGAAGACATGGGAATCGAAAAATCAGATGGGAGCATGGCGTCATCGTGGCTGACCTTCAATCCAACAATATATTTAGTCAATTTAATATCTAGCTCTTGCTTTTTGTGCTTTTATGAGCTTCAAAGAGTAGTTCTGTCACCAGAGGATCTTTTTTTTTCCGTTGCGCCCATCTGTTTGAACCAAACTGAGTGTCATAAGATTCGACAAGACTTCATTATATCATCCTTCCTTTTGTGCTCAGAGCCGTGTGGTGTGGTAAGATCTTTGAGCTGAAGCTGCTGTTGCTCTCTACATTATTCTCGGTCCTCAAACATGTTTCCATTCTAGAAGAGTTCGCTGGTAAATGTTGCCCCGTAGGTTAGGTTAGGTTGGGTTGCCGATATACTTAGACCATTATAAGGTCACTTGTGATACTACACGCTTATAATTCTTCCTACTCGTTGAACCAGTTGGAGCTTTTAATAAATCGTAAGAGATTACGGATGTCCGTGTTTTTCAGATCGTTACGATCGCTGTAATAGAACTCTCCTAAATGGAGTTTTCGTCTTTGTGAGAGAGCCGGACAAGTGCATAGGAGATGAAGAATAGTTTCTTCCTCTTCCTCGTCAAAACAGCTTCTGTAAAAATCATTACCTAATACGCCAAAGCTTTCTGCATGCCTGCCTATAAGACAGTGTCCTGTGATGACACCTATTGCAGTACTGATGTGTTTCCTATCGAGATCATATGCCTAGAACGGTTTAGATTTGTTTTGTCGCTAGGCATGTGCATGGTAGTTTAAACAACAATAAATCTACTATGGGTCTATTTATAGATATGACTAAAGCTTTCGATATGGTGGACCATGGTTTGTTACTTATAATATTTTTAAATGGCTGCATTCGTTTTTAAAATACAGGAAACAGAGAGTTAATGTAAATGGCGTCCTGAGCGAGTCTCGATTTCTGAAAAACGGTGTTCCTCAGGGCTCTGTTCTTAGTCCTTTGTTTTTCCTAATTTACTTAAACTCTCTTTTTAAACGCACGGTAAATGGTATTTCAACGGCATTTGCAGACGATATCGCGTTTATTTATGGGTGTAAAACTGTATTTGAATGTATCGCAAGGATCGAGGAAGATCTTGAAATTTTAAGGTTGCGCTTTACTGCCCATAAACTGATCATCAGTGAGAAAACAAAGTTGATGTCTTTTACGACATCTGGTAACTGACTATAATCTCTGGTTTCATGCAAGCGACTGCAAACTGTTTTCTTTATAAGTGTGGTAGTAGTAATTTTGTTCATAATATGCAGTGCTCCAAGAATTGTTTCAAAATTGAATCAGTACAACATTTTAAGTATTTAGGCGTTTCAATTGATATGAATCTAAATTGGAAAACTCATATCCAAGCAATAAAATCGTACATGATGTTGGTCACACGTAAAATGTACCTACTAAAGCCTTTTTGTCCCAAGAAAGTGTTAACAACAATTTACTGTGGTCTTGCGTGCTCAAAGTTACAATACGGCATCACTAGCTGGGGGGGTTCGCATGCTAATACCTTCAAGCCTTTATTAATAGCCCACAAACATCTAATTAGAATTATACTTAACAAAAATCGATTTGCTGAAGGTTGGACTTTATTTAAAGCGTTGCATATTCTACCAATCAGACATTTATATGTTTTTAAAGTCTTAAGAGACTTTTTTAAACAAAGTGGTAATATACCGAGCAGAAACTGCCAAATGTATAACCTCCGTATAAATAATATTAGTTTAGTCATTGCACGCATACGTATACAGCTGCAAAGTTTTTTAATAACCTGCCCCTTTTTATGACAGCAATACCTTGTTTTTCTTCTTTCATCAGAAAACTAAAAGACTGGTTGTTCACTTTAAGCTATGATAGCATTGAAGCTTTTTTTAACAATCATTTTTGTATATTTTTTTTCTTTATCAGCACGAAAAATATCATTGTATTATCATTAAAGTATCTTATATCTAAATTGTTACGTTTTTATATGTTTGCTTTATTTTCTAAATTGTGCATAGCTTTTTGCCTTTAAGTTATACAGGGTGGCGCACGAATCGTGCTACAAAAATAAAACGTAATAACTTTTTTTCTTACGGCTTATTTTTTTTTATTTTGTAGGCTACTATTTAGATTTATAAAAATGGATGCTTGGGATACGGAGAAAAGAATTTGGATAGTGCAACGGTACCATGCTTTGCAGTCCGTCATTTCCGTCCAAAGGGAATTTAGGCGGGAGTTTGGCGGTAATCCCCCGAGTAGATGGACCATTATGAGGTTTGTAAACATGTTTGCCGAATCTGGAAGCATCGCACGAAGGCCGTACCATCGAGATGCCAATGTTCGGGTTCAGGATACAATCGCAGCAGTAGCATCTGCAATACAGGCCAATCCGAGCGTTTCGACCCGAAACTTATCGGGCTAAATTGGAGTTAGTAGACGGTCATTACAACGGATACTTCATGACGATTTAAACTTGTTTCGGTACAAAGTCCAAATTACTAGCAAGTTAAACCCTCAGGATTTGCCTGTTCGCCTGGAATTTTGCCAAAAAATGATATCAATGGCCGAAGAAGACAACACATTGATCAATTGTTTGTTAATGTCTGATGAGGCCCATTTTGATCTTAACGGCAATGTAAACAAGCAAAATTGCCGTATATGGAAAGAGTCTAATCCAGTCTAATGTGGTGCGCAGTTTCATCAAGGTGTATTGTCGGGCCGTACTTCTTTGAAGAAAACGGTGTAACCGTTACTGTCAATGGGGACCGTTATTTAAAGATGTTGAAGGAGTTTTTTTTACCCAGAACTGCGCCGAAGACGTATACCATTCAACAGCGTTTGGTTTCAGCAAGATGGAGCAACTGCACATATAGCCAGACCAGTTATGGCGGAGCTAAACAAAAAATTCGCAAACAAATTAGTTTCTAGGAACTCCACTCTTCGCTGGCCCCCAAGGTCACCTGACCTGACTGTGCACCAGACTTCTTTTTATGGGGTTATGTCAAGCAAGAGGTGTATAAAACGAAGCCCAGGAATTTAACTGAATTAAAGCGGTCCATAACGACAATAATTGAGGCGATCCCAACTTCAACTCTTCAGGCCGCAATGAATAGTTTTTTGATCAGGTGCCGCATATGCGTGGGAGAGCGTGGAGGTCATTTGCGATCTATAATCTTTAAAAACAACTAACTATTTAAAATAAAATTTAATTTTCTAACCAATAAAAAAAAAATAAATGAAATACATCGATTAAAAAAAAAGTTATTTGAATTTCTTATTGTAGCACAATTGGTGCGCCACCCTGTATAATGTGATTATTTTTATTTAACCAATACACTGATTGTCACCCCACATCAGATATAATTTGAATTTTTAAAACATTTGATGTGTCATTCACCACTAACTTTGTAGTTAACGAATGATTACTATTATTCTATGTCCCTCATTCATGAGTATTTCTTGGTAATTTAAGTACGAAATGAATGAGTGAATGAATCTAAGAATAAATAAACGAATCTAAAAAAAAAAAATGTCGAGCCGGTTGTCCATCTAGGATTTGCTCTTTCTATGGCGTCCAGCTTTAAAGTGAGCTTACAAGTAGCGATTGGGATACCTAAGGAATCCTTACCTGGAAGCATAGGTAGTGTTGTATTTACCTTGTTTAGCGAGTTCATCAGCCTAACAGTTACCTGTGATGTCCCTATGCCACGGCACCCAACAGAGGTGAATGTTGTACTGCTCCGCCATCTCTCTGAGAGACGAACGACAGTCTTGGTCTGTTATTGAATTTGGAGAGACTGTTTCCAGGCACTTTAGAGCCGCTTGACTGTCCAAGAAGATACGGATATCTTTAGCAGATATCACGTTTTCTTTCAGCCAAGATAAGACTTCTTTCATCGCCATTTTTTCCGCCTGAAAAACGCTACAGGAAGACGGAAGGAGCGACTAAGATTTAGTCTGTCGGAGAAGACACCGCCACCAACACCGTCCACAGTTTTCGAACCAAATGTGAAAAAATGGATCGACTCATCATCCAGGAAAGCTTCCTCCTCCCAGAATGATCTAGTAGGAATGGAAACCTGGAAGTTTCTATCAAATTGTAGTTCTGGTGTAGTGTTTCCTGGTTCTTAAAGTTGTTCAAGATAGCAGCATGGCCAGTTGTTTTACTGGTCCATTGTGAAGTAGCTTTGAGGCGTACGGCTGCAGAAGCTGCCGTTTGCCTGCTGAAGATTTCAATGGGTTCTAGATGAAACAGGATGTCAAGTGCAGCGGAGGGGGTAGTACGAAGAACCCCGCCGATGCGCACAAGCAAGCAGTTCATTCACCACTGTCATGTAAAGACGAGATCTGGTTGAAGACTGACTGTTTATTCAAAGAATATGTACAACGTAATAGTAAGTGTATATACACATATACACACATAGACAGTATATAGTTACAATTCACTACATCTCCCTTTATTTAAACAAAAGTAGAATTCAAGTATGTATTAAGAAGTTAGTGAAATTCAAATTCAAACAAATTTCATGAGTTACTTAATATTAAAAAAAGAAGGAGACTTTAATGTAGCATTGAAAGAATTCAAATAAGAAAATGATTAATCTGTTAAATACTTCAATTAATATAATATATTTTTGTTAGATTTTATTGTTTTCTTAGGGTTCTGCCAGAACGTAATACCATCCCTTCTGTATTAGGAGATGGGATGACTTCCTCTGCTTCTCGCTGGCTGTTCGATGTGTTGATATGTTCTGAGTTGTCATTGTCGTTTTCTGGTATGATGGCTGGATCAGGAATGATATTTGCTCGAGTATGTTGAAGATGTATCGTGTTACGGCGTTTTACTCTGCCGTCGTCAGTCCTTATTATGTATGATCTCGGTTCGGATGATTTCTCGAGAATTTTTCCTGATATCCATCGTCGTTGCGCTAGTTGTACTCGAACTTTGTCCTCGGGGTGGAATTCAGAAGAGGGTTTTGTGTATTTATCGGCGTATGATTTTTGTGTTTTTCGTACGTTGGTTATTTCTTCGTGGACGTTTTCGATCACTTTTGGGGTTAGTGCGTTTTTCACTTCTGGGAGGATACTTCGGGTTTGTCTACTGAATAGACGTTGGTTTGGTGATTTAAGCTGAGTTGATCTGGGGGTGTTTCGAAAGTTGAGTAGTGCCAAGTAAACGTCTGAACCGTCTAGTTGACATTTCTTCAGAAGTTGTTTTGCCATCTGCACGTATCTTTCAGCCAGTCCATTGGAGCGAGGATAATACGGACTAGAAGTTTGATGTTTAAATCCCCAGGTCTTGGCGAACAATTTGAACTCTCTTGCTGAGAACTGAGGTCCATTATCTGATTCAAAAATCAGCGGTATGCCATGCGTTGCAAACCAAGTTTTTAGCTGTCTGATAACTTCAGCTGATGATGACCTATGGAGTTCCACGAAGTCATAGAACCCAGAGTAGCTATCTACAATTAAAAGATAATTAGTGTTAAATACATGAAAAATATCACATGCTACTATCTCCCAAGGTAATGACGGGACTTCCTTTAGCATAAGCGGCTCCTTAGTCTTCGAAGGTTGTAGTCTCTGACAGATTGAGCAAGATTCGATCATTCGGACTATGTCGTTCGTTATGTTTAACCAAAACAATTGTTCTCTCGCTCGGCTGAGCGTCCGCTGTATCCCGAAGTGTCCGTAATGTAGTTTTTTAAGAATGCTGGATCTGAGGCCTTTAGGTACAATGAGCTTTTTTCCCTTGAACAGTAGATCATTTTCAATTCCAATTTCATCTCGAAAGGTCCAGTATCCTTTTAAGTTTGCGTCTACTTCTTGTATTGTTTTTGGCCATCCTTTCAAAATATATTCCATGAGTAGTTGAAGTTCTACGTCTTTATTGGTTTCTTCTATGAAGTTGTTTTTAGATTCGTCAGTTATTTGCAATGAGGAGCAAATTTCGAGTTCATTACATCGTTCAGGTTCTGATTCATTGAAACAATCACGGCTTCTGACACCATGTCATGTAAAGACGAGATCTGGTTGAAGACTGACTGTTTATTCAAAGAATATGTACAACGTAATAGTAAGTGTATATACACATATACACACATAGACAGTATATAGTTACAATTCACTACAACCACCAAGTTCCAGAGAAGGGGAGATAGGACGCCGCCTTGTGGGATTCCTCTATTGACGGATCTTCTGGTAAATATCTCACCCAGACTAGAGTTGATAATTCGGCTATTAAGCATCAAATTGATCAGCTCGCCAAGTGAGGCATCCACGTTCCAGAGCCGACAGAGCACAAGCGATCGCAGATGAGTCGACGTTGTTTAAAGCGCCTTCTATGTCCAGGAATGCAACCATTGTATCCTCCTTATGACGAAGCAAATCTTCTATGGAACGTGTTAGCGTGTGTAGAGCCGTTTCTACTGATTTACCTTTAGACTAGACATGTTGCGCAGTCGACAGAAATTTTCTGTCGATGCTTTTGCGTAAATGTATTTCAATCAGTCGTTCTAAAGTTTTTAGGAGGCATGATGAAAGACTAATAGGTCTGAGATCTTTCGGACTCACGTGAGAGCATTTACCTGCTTTGGGTATGAAAACCACTTTAACTTCTCTCCATAACAATGGGATGTACACCAGATCTAAGCAGCTTCTTAGGATTAGCATCAGCACTGGCAGGATGATATCCGAGGTGTTTTGCAGCTCGGCTGGTATTATGCCGTCTGGTCCCGGTGGTTTGTATGGTTTGAAGCTATGTAGCGCCCAAAGCACTTTGTCTCTAGTGATCAGACCTTGTATGTTGGTAGATTGCAAGTTTGATCTGTTTCGATCTGTGTGGGCAATACTCTTTTAGCTGCCTGGGAAGTGGGTGTCGAGCAGCAGATCAACCGATTCTTCGCTAGAAGTCGTCCAAGAGCCATCTGCTTTTTTCAGACAGCTTGGCATTGTTGGGTTTGTCGAGAGTATCTTTCTGAACCATGATGCCTCGGAGGTTTCTTCTATCTTACCACAGAAGAGTCTCCCAGATAATCGTTTGGCTTTTCTAAGTTCTTTCTTATATATTATATAGGAATCCCAGTCGGTCACGTTTCTTGTGTCCTTGGCACGATTGAATAGTTTTCTACAATTTGAATTTCTCATACCTAAATCTGAAGTCCACCAATGCGGTTTCTTCTTCCCCCTTGGCAGAATAAGAGGACAAGAGGAGGACATTGCATTGTTTAAGGCCAACGTTAGGTTCTTGACTTTAAGATCAAGCTCGTTGACGTTAGAGGGGGGACTCTGAAGTAATTGATTGTTTCAGAGTATCCCTATATTTGAGCCAATTTGTTTTCCCAGGATTTCTGAACGGAAGTTGGCAAGGCTACATTAAATTGAATATACCGATGATCTGAAAAGGTATGCTCAGCTGAAACTTTCCAATTGGTAATCAACTGACTAACAGTGTCGGAGACAAGAGTAATTTCTAGAACTTCCTGTCGGTTTTTTGTTATGAAAGTAGGTTCGTTTTCTACATTGCTTATAATAAGGTTTGTACTTAAAATGTAATCAAAAAGTGACTCACCTCTATCATTAATGACCGCACTTCCACATACCGAGTGGTGAGCATTCGCATCACAACCGATTATGAGGTTGGTTTTGGTCCTGTCTGCTTCTGCGATCACTCTCTCTTGTTTATCCCCAGGGAGAGGGCCCGTGTAGTCATGGGCCAGATATGCCGATGCTATCCAGTAGGTGCCTTCCGCAGTTACTAGTCTAGGCACAGTTACATCTGAATCGCTGAAAAAAGGGAGTAAAAGTAATTTCAGGCTACGTTTCGCTAGTATACATGATCTGGGTCTACCTTTATAAGCAACATACAGCTTCTCGTATCCAGGAGTCTCGAGTCCACGAACCACGCTGTTATCAAACCATGGTTCCTGTATCAAGACTATGTCTTCTCTGCCCTTTGAAAGGCGGAGGATAAGGGCGGCCGAAGCCTCTATTGAGTGATGGAGATTAATCTGCACCAATTGCAGCATTCTTGCTACAATCAGGCGGATGAAGCTCCACCACGGTGTCGTTTAGTTCTTCCGCTTCCGAAGATGAACCAAGAAGTTCATCCTCGCTCAGAAGAATCTTGTTAAAGTCGTCCAAGTCCATGTCAGAAGAAGGTTGATCAATGGCGAGAGTGGTTATGCTGGAGGCATCGTCATCTAGCGATGGAAAAGAAACCGATGCTCCGGGGTCTGAAGCCTCGGGTTCTGAGGCTGTGGGGAAAGGAGGCATATTGCCTGAATCGATTTCGTCTTTTTTGTAAACCTTTAGGGTGATGGATTCGAAACCGAATCTGATCACCCCTTTAGTCAATGTTAGGGGAGCAAGCGACTCTTTGTTGATGACAATAAGAGCGCACCTATAGAGACCTCTTTGCTCTTCCAGTTTTACAACCTTCCAGTTGTGAGTCGGAAGTGAAGGATTACTCAGTCTTATGATTTCGAGGATCTCTTCACTTGAGGAGGGTTCGGCTGGAATCCAGGTACGAGTTCTAGGTCGGCTTGGGATATCCTCCCTTGCCACGACCTCGAGTCTCGCACCCGGCCAAACTTCTCCCAATCGGCTTATGGCGAACTTATAGAGATCGCAGGATCTCTGGTCGTCGCAGGCGATCAGCTTCACGTGGCCCTGATGCCATTCACCATCGCAAGTAATAGGAGGTGGTCCCGGGTTGTCCCTCATGACGTTCAAGAAGCTTCCTGAAAGCTTCGTCTTGACCATCTGCCACCGTTCAGGGGAGATCGCGCCATCATCGTCGCTACGATCAATCACAGCAATCACGATTTTGTTTTTGAGGACGTCACTAAACGACTTTTGAGACGTGACGTTCGATGACCTATTGAGGGCGACGGTGCTATGCACCTTAGGTCTTTTGGGAGCCGGTGCGGTCCCCTCCAACGATCTCTGGCGCTTAGACGTAGAGTCATTGCTAGTCAATTGTGCGTCTTCTCGCAGAAATGATTCCGCCCATTCAACTTTGCTGTTTTGCTCAGCGGTCCTATCGGCCTTCAAAGTTTCTCCGAAGACCTTTAGGATATGTACAGCGTAACGGAGTTTACTGCGCGCTCTTTTTGAGGGAGTGCGATGCCGCCCAGTCCCACTGGGAGACGGTTGAGCGATCTCGCAACCTTTAGTGCTAGAAGCAGTGGAAGGGTTGTGTATACTCACAATCCCAACACAGCTAGGATGTGTTCCTTCTTTTTTGTGCCCGCTACGGCTGCTCGCAGTGGATGAATCATGAATGGTCACGATTTTCCCACCGCTCACTGCCGCAGGAGCTGGCCCAGTAGTCAGCGAAGTCGCCGTACTACTGACCGGTTTTGAAGGAGAACCGGTCTCATGTTTTTGTTTTTTTGTATTAGAAATTTTTGTTTTGTTCATTTGGTACCCACGAGTAGCGGAGAATTGAGGTCCGTCTGTGCAGAGATCCGCATTACACAGATAAGGCTAGCCAATCCGGAGGTCGCCAGGTATCCGGATACTCCGTATTCGACTTGAGCTATTTTTGAAACTGGGCCCCCAGCCAGGTTGATAATCGGCACGGGTCGTGTGACACCTTTATCCGGCCCAGGCGGAAATAGGATGGGATAAGAAATAGAATTAGGAGGAAATAATGGAAGGATTGGGATAAGAGAGGAAGGAAGGGGAGAGGGGAGCACCCTTTGGTTTCATGGTTCATCTGGAGAGATACTCGAGAATCTTTACCATTACTCAGCCCCCACAACTCGTCAAGTTTGGCGCTCGGTGATGGGGGATGTTACCCTCTAAGGCATTAATGAAATAGGCAGTTCATTGCTGAATAATGAAGGATTCCCCCACCAGAGAATCCTAAAGGAAGAAAAAGGCCCAAACATCCTTAAAGACAATTTCTGACGTGTTGACCGATTCCTTATAGCTTTTTTACTCTTCTTGTTGACAGCGTATATTTGGTAACACTTTATCCGTTTTTACCGCTTCTGGTCTTTAATAATAATAATAAAGCCAGTTAAACTAGACCGGACTAGTGGGCTCATTTCTGCTGTCTGAATGCTTATTGCGATTATTTCAGTCCTCCTACTTCTCGTCAAAATAATCAGGTATAGGTCTATCCTTGGATAGGGGAAAGGGTGCCGATACAGCCTACCCTTTTCCCGAGCACCTCGGACGACCCAATGTGGAGACTAGAAATAGCTAATGAACGAAATGTCTTCGAATGTGCGACGGGTGACCGATACAGTACCCTACGTTAGTAATTCTCCGACATCCATCTTCGACGTGAGAGTAGAATCGGCCATTGCGGTCGGGTGGTAACCGTAGCGGTTGGACCCTCGCCTGTATCTTCTGCCAACTTATCGGATGTGGCAGATAAAGTTAGGCGTAGTAGTAGTGGTGATTGGATCAATCGGTCTGCGCGAATTATGAGACGTCTCAAGTTAGTCAAAAGTTGAGTCTGACTAATTGACGGTTTGTTGCGGATAAACGAAGGGCAACCGAAGCAGTTTACCCCTCGATTACAATCTACAACAGCCCGTCTGAGGGGGGAAGGTGCGGAGGGCCGTAGCCCAAGTGCCCAACTGCTAACACGGAAAGTGTGAAAGAACATTACAGCCATTTGGTCCTATTAATGTATTTGCTGATACAGCGAGTGTCTATGCGAGACAAGTCACTGAGGTCTTCGAAGAAGTATTTACCAAAGTTAGATTTACGCAAATTTGCGAGCGCTGGGCAGCTACACAGAAGATGAAGAACGGTTTCCTCCTCCTCCTCATCCATGCAGCTTCTACAAAAATCAGTATAGGGTGCTCCTAGTCTGCGAGTGTGTCTTCCTACCGGACATTATCCTGTTAATGCTCCCAGTACGGAGCTAATTCTATTTCTACTGATTGAGGGAAGTCTCTGAGTCCTTTTAGCATCTACGTTTGGCCAGATTTGGCGCAAGTGTCTAAACTGTTCCACCTGTTGTTTGCCACCCGTATCGCCTCCTTAAGTAGGGAAAATTTAATAGATTGTATAGGAGCGTTCACTGATGTTGTTCAAGTAAAGGCCGCTACCTTGTCTGGCTAATTCGTCTGCTTTGCAGTTGCCAGGAATATCGCTGTGACCTGGAACCCAGCAGAGGGTTACTGAACATCTGTTCGCGATCTCGTTAAGAGATTCCCGACATTGTTTTACCAACTTTGATCTAGTTGCTGGTGAAATCAGAGCTTTTATGGCTGCTTGACTGGAAATGTATAGTACGATAGCTTTTCCGTCTATCGCAAACAAGGCAAGTCTGCAGGCTGCCTCGCGTATAGCCATTATTTCAGCCTGAAAAACGCTACAGAAACGTAAGGCAATGCTAATTTCGGGTACTATAGAGTAAACTCCCGGTCCGCCATTTTGGATCCATCTGTATAGACTTCAAGTGCATAGTTGTTTCGTATTCTCCCATTCGGAACGTTCTGGGATTATAGCTTTGTAATTAATGTTAAGGTCCTCAAAAGGAATAGTATGAGCCGTTTTATTAGGGATTGAATCAGGGAGAATGCAATGCATGAATTGGAATGTATGGCCAATTTGATAGTTGAACCACGCATTAAACGAGCAACACGTGGCGGAATTTGATTGACGGATAGTGAATAGAGTTGGGTAGTTCCGGACATGTATAGTTCTTGGAACTATGTCCCATGTCGGAAACATTTCCTATCTCCCCGTTAACTGCAAATAAGCATGTCCAACCATGTCCGATATAGTTCCGATTTCACAGGGAAAATGAATGTGAACGAAAGAAAAGAAACATACGTAGGGATAACCAATTCAGAAATAACACTACACGCATGCATAATCGACATGTATGGCAAAACTATGGCGAAATTCACTCTTTCGCTCATCTTTCGCTCTTCAATGGAAATGAACCGTGTGGTGTTGGTGTGTATACCTGTGCCTCCGGAATTGGAACTATTCATGTTTGTGCTAAAAAAGAGGAAAGAAAGAAATTCGTGTTCGCATTCATTGATATGCATTATGCATAAATGATATGTTAACAGTTCCATATCCGTTTTATCATATTCTTTTGCGTTAGCAGTTCGTCTCCATTGAATTCTTTCCATTCTTTCTTTCAATTCATTATGCTTTTTCGAAGTAGATGTTGATGAAAACTCAATCAAACTGAATGCGGTGGAGTTAGATTAAGTTAAAACAAAAACAAGTGATTATTACATATAAAAATAGTTCCATACTCTTTCAACCCTTTCCTTTCCTATTTCCATTAACGAAAAAATGGAAAAATTCTATTGCTTAATGGAACTAAATAGTTCCACGGACATGTTTCCGGGAACTAGTTCCCTTTCAAAAAAGAATCGTTCCATGTTCGTTCCATCGTTGGAACTATTTCGCGCAACTCTAATAGTGAAAATAAAAATTCCTAAAATGCCATTCAGTTTTGTTTTCCTCTTTTATTTTAAAACTTGTATGTTTTACATATTCTCATAAGTTTTGTTTTCATATCTGTCTAGTTAATTTATTACGAGTACTGCTTGATCTGCTACATTACAAAATTAATAATATCCCAATTTTTTTTCTTCTCTTTTCTTTTTAACTGTATTTTTATGTTGTTTTTGTATTATAATGCATTTTACTTACAATGACTAAGGTATGTATATTTGCATCTGTTAATTTGTTCATAATAACAACTAATTCATTTTCTTTTTTATTTTGGAAATAAACTAAACACTCATTTTAATATTGCACCACTAAACGTTTTCTATACCAATTATGGTTAAGTAGCGTTGGTAATAATATACAATTTTTTTTTGTCAATGGTTTGTTATAACAAAACCTACTACATAGCATTATGCATTATTATAATTTTTTTTTTTGGATTTAAATTCTTTTGTTTTCTGTGTAAAATTTTTTGTCCAAAATTATTTCTAAAAGTATGTGTATCAAAACGTTTGTTTACTTATTTTTAGTTCTGTCAAAAAAAAAATAACTTTACGAGTATTTTTTATTTTGTTTAAGCTATTTGTTTTTATAAGATGCATATCAACTTTTCACGGATTTTATTTAAATTATTTATGTATTACATACAGAAAGTTATTTTTAGTGTTTATTTATATTCATAAAAGTTGTTATTACCTTTATATAATGCAAAAGCTTTTTAATAAAAAAATAAAACAATATATTTATACAAAAATTATTAATATTGTACGCGAAACACCTTAAACATAAGTTATAAAATAATTTGTACGTAAGTTTGAAGTGAACAATAGTTCTGGTTTAAAATAGAGAAAAATAATATAGAAAGGTTTGATCAAACATTTTTTTTGAAAGTCTTTTTACATACTCAACTGGTAATGGAAATAAAATTATATTAGTTGTAAGAATTTGTGGAATGGTCATGTCTGAGGGATGCAACTTACCCACGTCATTTTTGTTGGATTTATTTGATAAATATAGTTTCATTCGTTTAGACACTTACAGTCGGGCTAATATTGTGTTGTAGTTAAAGAGGGGTGTTCCTTTACTTTTAAATTTTTCGAACTTTCACTAACTTTTGCGAATTCGTACGAATTTTTTCTCAGTGCCGTTCCTTAACTCGAAAAGTTCGTAAATTGATAATCTTACGAATTTTAACTTAACAAATTTGTTGGTGTAAGAAATGGAAAAGCTGTCAGTAATCTGACAATTAAGAGTTGATTTGAAATTTGTTGTTCTATTCGGCATGCGAGTGGATATGTTTTCATTTCCCACGTACTAACATTTTTCAAAAGTGGCGAATAAACGAATTTTGTTATGTCGTTTCCATTGGTTTCACTCGGGGATGCACCCATTCCGTGAACAACAAAACTCCCTCTGATTGAACCCACAAAAGTATTGGTGAAATGCCAAAAAATAATCTACCGCGGATGTCAGCCGACTTGTATAAAATACATAAATTACATTTGTGTGAGTGCTTCTTGGATTCTGACTTCAAATCGAGAAGCGAAATTCCCTTCTCATAAACACCAGAATAGTAATTTTTCTGCCAATGGAATAGTTTCAGAAGTGACTCTTCTTTCTCTTATATTTACACCTAATTGACATTTGCGAAGAAGAAGTTAAAATACTTGAATCTCAACTATAACTTAAGGTATGTTCCTTTACTTTTGTAGGTAGTAAGAATGGAAACGCCTGTAAAAATGGCAGACACTTACGAAAAAGTTAGGGTACGCCTTTGTAGTGGAAAAATAACAGATAAATAATTCCAAAATTCAAAATATTAGTACTTGCTAATTTACTAATGTCGTTTTCCATTGGGCAAAAAGAAGCGTCCGGGATTGTCCGGAATCGAAAAAATCACTTCTGAAACCGTTCCATTGGCACAAAAAATAATCTTTTGGTGATTGTGAGAAGAGAATTTCGCTTCTCGATTTGAAGTCAGAATCCACTCAAGAAGCACTTACACAAATGTAATTTATGTATTTTATACAAATCAGCTGACAGCCGCCGTAGATTATTTTTTGGCATTTCACCAATACTTTTGTGGGTTCAACCACAAGCAGTTTTAGGAATAAGTGTACATTTGCTTAAAATATACATAAAAAATTAACAATGTAATTTGGTTGAAGGAAAATAAAAACATTTTAAGCAAATTTTCTTCAGTTATGTAAGAAAAATTTACACATGAAATCGAAGTTAATGATATTCAAAAGCAGAAAATACGCAACCATGTTTGTCCTAATACGTTTCTATTATATAGAACATCTCCATTAGATAGTTTTATATATAAAATCGAATTATTCGCCTTTTAACAATGTATAATAACTAACCAATGGCATTCAGTAATGTAAAAAATGTGGTATTCCCGAACTCTGGCACATTTCCCAACGGTTGGCTGCTTTTAGTTTTGTATGTTTTTGCATGTCACACGGATTCTCGATTGACATAACACCGATGGGAAAACAAAATGGCGAATTTGACAACAAATTGAGGGGCCAGCGGTAAGAGGTCTCAATATGATTTGTCTCTGATGTGTATCCTTCGACACTTTTCAAAGCGTTTTGCATTTACTGGTTAAATTTTATATTTAAACATTCTAAATTTGCGCCCAGATTTATTTCTTAACATTTGCACATAAATAATTAACAAAAATAGATCCACTCGATGCAATGCGTTTCTTTTCAGTTGGAAATCGGAGAAATTCCATTCGAGATATCCGTTCCGATATAACTTTCGGTAAAACTCTCTGATGACATATAGCCCACATATTGTACCGCGATATGTCACTTACTTTTGACAGCTACACGGCACATTTTTTCCGACAGTAAGCCTGTTTTTTTTTAGCTTCGATCTCAGCAAAGCAAAGTAAAGTAGGATTTTCAGCAGGCAATTACAACAACTACGTTCTACTTGACACTTTGGGAACTCAGAGTAGTTGGGCCCATTCATAAATGCAAGCTAATTGAAGTTGATAGTTTCCTGCAAAGGATGCGCTTGCAAAGCACATATCAGATGTTTATGAACGAAGAACTGCGTAAAATGGAATTTACGTCGATCGCTGTCATTTTAATACATATATAATTTTAATAATTCATTGGCCTCTTTAATTTACTTAACTGTAGTTTTTCACACGTTTTCAACAATAAGAAATTAAAAATTAAATGATCAAAAGCGCAATGACAGGTTAGGCAAATGCAGTACGATTCTCACATCTGCACGATTGCGCTCAAAATTGCGCAATAAATAAAAACCTACTACATTTATGAATTCTCTGCTTAGCATTAAAATAAAATCATACATTTGTGAACTCTCTGCTTAGCACATTTTGCGCAATATTTCTTTTATGAATGGGCTCGTTGTTGTGATTGCGTGCTGAAAATTCTACTCTACTTTGCTTTGCTGAGATCTAAGCGGAATATTTAAATGACAGATAAACGCGTTTATCATTTATTTTGTTCCGTAACGGATATTTTGAACGCAATCTGAGTTCCGAACAGATTTAACTTCCGCTTCGGATTTTTTTCCGAGCGGAGTCGGATACCTCGATAGGGGTGATAGTCTTCAAAGTACGAAAAATGCACTTGAATGCTCTTATCAAACTGCAATGTGAATAGGTTTGCATCAGTTTTTTTCAGTTTTGTATAACTAATGCAAACTACCTCATTTTGTATAAGCAATTTTTCCATTTGAAAACATTTGTTACAGGGCATAAGTTGGGTTATGTTGTGAAGGGTTGTGACTTGTGAGATCTTCACAACAGACCAGGAACATCGCCATCTCCAGGTGTTACAGGGCATAGTTTTACCAAATCTCCAATGAAAAGAGAAGCGCATTTTCAAATTAAAATATTTTCAGTTCCCAGTTTTGTGTGCATTTAATTTGGACAGCTCCACTCGACACAGCGAAAGCAAATCTATCCCCGCTTGCCCGTTAGTTTAAGGTCTATTAAAAGCAAAACCAGTATTAGCAGAAGAGTAGTTACATACGCAACATTTATGAATTCCAACAAACAATGTCTTCGTCTCCATTACAGATTTGTACAACATAAAGAAGGCAAAAATAATAAAATAGACAAAAACAAAACGCACATTTTCTCAAAATAGATTATCCATTTACTAAGTTCTTACTTCATTCGCCAAATCATCCATACAAATTCATAAAATCATAATATACGCGTATATATCTACTTAGATTTCAAATCTTTCAACAAATTATAAAGTTTTGTCTCCCAAACAAGAAAAATAAATTATACAAATAGAAAGGAAAGTATGAAACATCCATTATGTAAAAATTGTACTTCAATACGTATAAAATTGTAATAATAGTCAACTAGTTAAGAAAAGAGCATACTTTAGATGTAGCAAAATTATAAATGAAATTATTGCAAAACCAAACTCATTAATAAAATCTTTCTCCGTCAACAAAAATAAAAAATATTAAATAAAATTGCTAGGTCTTATAAAATAAAATATAATTCACTAAATAATCCAACTATTTTTACAAAGTTTTGTGTGTTCTCTTTTGTTTACTTGTCTACAATTACTAGGTTTATTTTATCTGCATAATAATGTCCCTTTGTACAATTTAAAAAAGAAAAGAAGTAATAATAAAATGCGCTTTCTTGACTTTTAAATTAGTTTTTAGTTTATGCGTATGGGTTTGTGTGTGTTTTGTTACAATATCTTATTATGTCTGATTAGCGGTAATGAATGGTTTTTTTTTTTGGGGTTCCTTAAATCTCGACACTTAGAAAGTTTTAAGTTTTGTTTTCCTTACAATTTAATTGCTATTGTATTGTTTTTGTTTTTTTCTTTTGTTTAGTGTTTTCTTTTTTGTTTTGTTTTATAAAGTTAATATAAATATATAGGCCTGTGGAACACATTTTTGTTTGCGCGGTATTTTCCGGATACGGTGAAATATCGTACTCCCAATAGTCGTCGTCGTCGTCGGCGTCGTCGTTTTCGCAACAAAAGTCTTTTGTTTCCTTTTTCCTTTTTATCCTTGCACTTGGGCTTAGTAATTAATTTCGCATCTTCATCCGGTGTGTGGGTGCACGTATGTGCACTTGTAAGTAAACGCTAGGAGGAAGGAAGTTTATTTCAGCTTTCCACGGTCGCTGACGACACACTGTGACTAGTTGTAAGTAAATGTTCAGGAATGGGTATGGGCTGGGTTCTAGCTGGTTGCTTCTTCTAGGAGAAATTTCAACATCAGGCTATGTTCAGTTGTTGCAAGTGCATAACAAACCTTTCTGCGGAACGGGAAACATCCGGACTTTTCAATAACTGGCGTGGCATTTATTAGCAAATCGGGAGTGGGGCATTCATCCGCTCCGAATACGTTTAGCTCACGAAAACAATCCGTTTCGATCATTTCCATTTGCCATGATATCGACACAGAGCCAGTGTTGAACTTCGTGTAGAAATTCGAATCGGATTCGTCTATGTTGACACCTTTCACGGTGGAGAATTGTTCAATGTCAAGGACATCTTTGGCATACACTGCGTGGGGCTATAAATATGAAAAAAATAAAATATAATGTTCCATAAGAGTTCTTCTGCGATAGGACTCATTTGCACTTACATCGGGCACAAATGGCGGCTCTACCATACCAGCTTCGAGACGTTTCCAATTTATACAATTAAAGAATGGATGCAGTTTGACTTCTCGCGCACCGTGGCGGCCATTGCGGCAACCAAGTCGAAGTTTTATCGACTTAGCAAGAAGCTGTTGGCACAGGGATTTGGCTTCATCGTTGAATTTGGTGGAATATTTCTCAGGATCCTCCTGTCGAATGGAAATTTAAATGTTTTTATTACAAATAAGAATAATCGATAAAACGGCCTTAAAACGTTGAATCCAATAAGGAAGTCATGCCGCACTAGGTTTAAAAGCAGACTTAGTTTTGTACAAGTGTCTGCTAGCTTTGCTGAAAAGTCTAGAATTGAATTTCTAACGCTGTGGTACAAGAAAGGTGGTACACTTTCTCGAATTAACTTGTACTACAAGTAGGAGGAGTTCCGCAGGCTACCATATTCAGTTGTTTTAAGCCAGCTCCAACCTTAAAATTTACAAGTTCGATTCTATAAAGGAACGACATGAAGCGATCAATGCTGACTATATTCGTCGGAACAGTTTTGATCACAGCTTGCTTTCGCATCCGACAATGTAGACAATGTAATCGGGATAAAGAATATATATTTTGGCCATTGCTTTTAGCTTGTTAAGTCGTAGTTATGTGCAAATAGAAGCCTAATATGTGCATATCGCTTTTATGTACGAGACGACATCACCATTCGCTAAAGAAAACTACAAACGACACACTAAACAGCTGTGTGCAAATTGCAATAGTAAAAGTTATCTGAATGTGGCAAAAAACAAAGAACGATGAAAGTGATGTATTTTAAAAAGCTTAAATATTATGAAGCTGAGTGTACTCCACATAAATGTTGCCGTAACTATCTAGCGTGCATTGCAGTATTCAATTGGTTTTGAAGGCCCTTATCCCAGTAAATCTACAAACTAAACTGCATCGCAACAAAAGAAGACATTCCTACTCGTATACTCGACAGCTGCACAAAAAATGACGTGTCCGGAAAACTTGTCTAATGTCAATAATGACACAAACAGTCAGAAAAGCAAAATCGTTTGAGAGAGCGAACTTTCTCAACATTATTTGATATACGTAAATAAATTTTAATATATTTTGTTTGTTTTTTGTTTTAACTTAAATAAATAAACAACAAAGACGTTACCTAAATAAATTTTAATATATTTTGTTTGTTTTTTGTTTTAACTTAAATAAATAAACAACAATAACGTTACCTTAACTCGCCGGTCGACTTCCTCTCGTTTGACTTTTTCCTTTCGCATGCGAAACGGTGCCTGCCCCTCAATCATTTCATACAGTAAACATCCAAAGCTGAACCAATCCGGCGAAAATGAGTATTTATCATTGTCGATGACTTCGGGCGCCATATATCCTTTAAAAAGCAAACAATAACCAATTGTTAAAATGAGAACCAAACGTAAATATCATTCCCAACAATTCCCAAATCAATTTCAAAATGGATGGAGAAAAATCAACAGTACAATAGCCGCCCACTTACTACTATCCCGAATCAATTCAATTTGGAATAATAATTGAAAGAGAAATTGAAATCGAATGGAAAAAAAAAATGAAAATAAAAATAAAAACCCAACGGCGATGGATCGATCAGGAACACTTACCCACAGTCCCGACTCGCCCTCGCACCATTTCGCCCTCGGGTATTTCCACAGCCAAGCCCAGATCGGATATCCTCACGTGACCATGGTCGTCCAGGAGTATATTCTCTGGCTTGCAATCTCTATACACAATGCCCTGCTGGTGTAGGTGTTCCAGCCCACAAACCACTTCGGCTGCATAGAATCTGGCACGCAGTAGCTCGAATCCCGGATCCCCACCCATATTGTAGATGTGAAATTTTAAGTCACCACCTATCGATGAGAGAAAGAAAAAAAAGTTCCCATACACTAATGCATCATAACAGTCGTTCATTTATGAAATTCCATACGGCTGCTCCTCGCTTGGTTCGATTGGAACTTCATTCAACTAAAAAAGATACTGTATAACAGAACAAGCATGTACACTCGTCGTATGTAGATAGATGAAACTTATTCACAATTCATCGCATCAGGAATCCCTCGATGGGGCCCATTCAATCGGCATTTGAATCAATTAAGAGTTAAAAACGAACGTGCAATTGTGTATCAGAATCTGTAATATGGCTGCCAACGTTGTGTTGCAATTTTGAACTTTTATTTAGTCTTTGCCCAAAGGATATTTATGGGGTTTGCTCATGGAAAAGGGAGTGCCAATTTTTAGAATTTTAGTCGAAAAATTAATAATTGCCATCGGTGTAATTGGAAATGGAGTTCAGGAGCATTTGAATTACACCCATGTACTCGAGAAATACGAGAACGAGATTGGTTGCAATTCTAGGAAAAGTACAAAAGAACTCAGAAAAAACGAATTTTAACTAAATATTAATGGGGTACCAGCGAGGCAAGAAAGAGGATTCCGCAACGTAGAACTCTAGTTTTTCTATAATTGTATTTATAATTTATTTATAACATGTATGTAATTTATAATTTATAACCGAATGTTGCTTTGTCCTGCGAATGGAATCACTCCAACCAAAAAATAACGCTCACGTTACGTTATTTGTCCACAAATTGCACCATCATTCGCTTCCCATTGTTATTAAACATGGGATTATCCTTCATTTCATTTAAAAATTAAACCTCATCTTGATGTAGTTAATGAAGTTCGGACGATGTGAACCCAGACATGTGGCTACTTAAAGTGTGTATCGTTTAATCGATTTTATCGCATCCCTTTATTCTGTTTTTTTTTTTGCGCAGATAATCTCCAATGGCCGCTTTTTTATATTTAAAGGTAGTTTTAAATAGGGAAACAGTAGTTGTTTTCTATTTCTTTGTTGATTTAAAATGCTTGCCGAGGCGAGTAGGCAAAGCACATCCCTTTGACCGGTGTAAATTGAAACCCGGATTTACTCGGTGTTATCATTTGAAAAGGTGCAAACATAAACACTCGAACGTTTAGAGACCTATTTGCGTTTAATGATAGATATGAGAATGTGTATATGGTTTATTGGATATAGGAACCTAAATTGAAAGCTGTAGCGCCATCAATTCATACAGATTCCCGTACCTATCATTAAATAAACGGAATCACTTCTCCAAACATTGCCATCGTCCTTTCGAACACTTTGTCTATGTAAAAAATCGACATTTTGAAACATACCATTCATTATTGTTAG
Source organism: Cheilosia vulpina (assembly GCA_916610125.1). NCBI lineage: Eukaryota > Metazoa > Arthropoda > Insecta > Diptera > Syrphidae > Cheilosia > Cheilosia vulpina. The sequence continues at coordinate 79,794,583 of OU744276.1, read as the reverse complement.
GACTAAACACAGAGCGTCCTTTGTTTCGTACGCATACGCCAGATTGACAACAAATCGAGAATTGATTTTTTGTAAAATTTGCTTCTCTATCAGGACCATAGATTCGCCTTTTCGCTTCTTGATACGTTTCTTCTCTAGCTTTTTGCACGCATACATTTTGCCTGTTGCACGTACCTGTAAAAAACAAATGGAATAGTTTTAATTGGTAGACTTTAAGTTGACTGCTATATAAGTAACTACCTGACATGCACAGACTTCACCGAATCCACCTTTACCCAGGACACGATACATTCGAAAAGTTTTATAAGTAACGGGTTGTGCTTCCAACCATTTCCATTGCAAATACCTAAAATCGTAGGGTAAATATATTTTATATGATACGCATTTTAGTTTGGTGATTAAAAATGTCTAGGAAACTTTCTTGTAGAGGTAATTCTTATATGATTATTCGCTTTTGGACGAATAACAAATGTTAACCCCTCAAAATAAAAATATTGAACAAATTTACCAAACGCCCCTCGTATATGAGCTCGAATTACGAGTTTTTTTTGCCTTTTTGGTTACAGATTTGTCAAAGCATAACCTCATTCTCTAGGAATTAAAAGCCGGTCGAGAGTTCAATAGGAATCTCAAAGCATCAACCAAAATCTGGCATAAAAATAGAGTATCTACGGAGTTTTCTGGAAAAGTTACTGTTTAAAGACTAGTATCCTGCTCGCGCTAAATTTTAGCGCCCCTAGTCTCCACTTCGATTCTCCACACCAAAGATAAATGGTCGCTAAATTATCAAACATGATATAGATGGAACAAGAACCATATTATGTTCATTGCAGTTCCTTCGTGTCGGGTAAAATCCTATTTGCATTGGAATTATTTTGCAATCTCCATATTTCTGTTTTCTCCACCGCAAGTTTTTTTTTTTCGTTTTGTCATCACACGAAAAGGAATTTTTGATTTTGCTTTTTCTTTTATTTATCATGCAAATGTTTTCTTCGGCTTCCTCCAAAACAAAATCCAAAGTCAACACAACACAAACTCTTTTCTCCTTTTTCTCCTGTCAAAATTTATCTTCGATTTAATGTATCAGACATTTATTTCGCGAGCTAAATGAGTGGAGACTTGTCATCGGCCCATCTATATGAAGCTAACAATTTAGCGAGCGAACAGAATACTGCTTTGCTAAATTTTATATTTGTAGACATTTTTGTATGGGAGATAAAATTTAGCGCGAGCAGGATACTTAGCTTAAATGTTTTTTTTTTACAAAATGTAACCTCAATCGATGCGAAAGCAAAAAACTTTTTTAGGATAAAATATGAAAAGTTGCTGATGAAATCTCTTCTTGACGTACAGACAGACACATGCTACCTTTATTGATTTGATCTAGTACTTCAATTTTAGTCCGGCCAGCTTCAATTCATTGGGGACGTTCAAATATCTAGTTTAGTAAGTCTGACAGTTGTCTGACTAGATGTATCTCAGTTTTGATTGGCTAAATGGTAGTATCAGCAGCTATTTCAGTTGACGTTTATGGATAGCTAGCCGACGAATCTAGTCAAGAAATTCGTGACTGAGTACTAAGTTGACAGTTCGCGTATTTGGATGACGTAGGAAAAGTGACGTTCCCGACCAATCTCGTTTTTGCGTTCAGGTCTTATCCAGACCAATCTAATCGACTTAAGATGATTAGATTCTTGAATGCGGCCAATGTCCCCTTCACGACAAACATTTAAAAATTTACAAATCTTAGTAGGAAAGTGTTGAGTCATCGAAATCTGTCAAACCAAACCAATGGACTGTAGTTTAGTTGGTTCTTTGAAACTTAAAATCAAGTAAATATATTGTTGGTCCAGTTCACATACTTTTCGTTCGAAGTGGCTATTCGCACGTCGTTCGGAACACGGCTTCGGGGCACGTCTACGTATTTGACGTAACTAAATAATTAAAAATAGCATTTTAAGAAATAAGTTTGGCCTTGAAATGTACAGGCTGGTGCCCAAAAATGAAATACTGGAGTTTAGATCGCTTTAAGCGAGCGAAGCGAGCCACATTACCCATATTTGCCGCGTTTAACCGTAGCCGTGCCCCGAAACCGTGGCCCTAACGACGTGCGAATAGCTTCAGCCGTTTTCTTTTCTTTTCACAAAATTTCACTGGAAAAGTACTGCAACAGAGCTGTATAAGTAGTACTTGCCTTCGCAGAATTTCTAGACAATTTTTAAAGATAGAAATATGCCGAATAATTAGCAGAGTTTTTAAAAACACTTTCTGGCTTTACGAGCTTTTTTGACAACGTATTCAAAATAGATACCAGTATCATTTGACGACTTAAATGTAAAATATACCAACAACTGTTTCCGTAACGAGTAGAAAAACAACCTCCCACCGAAATTCTAATTTAAATACAATTTGCATCCAAAACAGAAATTTCCCTCCGCCTCCTTGATTGCCATGTCAAGCAGATTATTCAACGATAGCAGGTCACGTAAACAAGTTGTTTTTTAAGAATTTTCGAAGTTCTTCTTCAAAGAACAATGTTTGCCAGGGCAACGATCTATATCTACCCTGCTGGTGTATAGGTATAGGTATACACGTCAAGTTAATTATTCACATCGTCATGTGACAGATTGTCAATATTAATTCTTTCTCGCTCCCAAAAGAATATAGCCTAACCACAAAGGACAATCGATTATAATAAACTCAAGTATCCACGAACAGACAGTAATCACATTTGACAGATAGTATGTGGCAGGGAAGATAATGTCTTTAAGCGGAATACCGTGGGCGGTAATAATTCACTCACCGATGAAAATACATGGAAGTCTCAAATTCCCGGAATGGTTCGCCAGCTAAAAATGATTTCACAGCAGTGACGCACGGCTCGAACAACTCCTTACTGCCACCTAAACAAAATAGAAAAAAAAAAAAATGGTGAAAATGACTCTAAAAACAATTGAAAACTATCGAAACATACTCGTTATCTTATCCCGCACCCTAGCAATGAGATCATCATTGAGAACATCAAGGACATGATCATCGTTGCCATAGCGAAAGCCACCTTTGGTATTCGACATCATCATTGTAGAATTGTTATGGCTGTCACGACAGTTCTCCTTGTTGCTCTCCCAATATGAGATATTTTTCCCGGTATCGACATCTGCTCCACCGCCACCGCCGCCACCACTATCACAACCGCCACTATCTTCTGTGGCGACACCATTGTGCTCCTCTCCATTGTGATTGCAAGTGTCCGATGCATCGATGCGGTGCTTTTGGCGCTTATGATGAATGCTGTCAGTCTCTGTTTGGGATGGTTCATCATGAGATGTTGGCGATGCTGTTGTGGTTGTTCCATCGATTGTGTCTGTGGAACCAACATCGATCACTAGAAACCGTCGACCGATCTCTTTGGCAATGGCAATACGATGTTCATCGTATTCGACTTCGTATCTGGAAATAATATGATTTCTTCACTCAATCATCACTAATGAACTGGGAAACGTATCGAAGAGTGTCCTCTATATACATTTGCTTTGGACTTTGGCATGACTCACCTTTGCACCTGGTCGAGGAACGATATATATCTGTAGTAGATGGGACGCTTGTTCTCACAAAACTGCCGAAACAGTATTCGTCCGATGGGCTGTTGATCTATGACGTAACCATAACTTATATCTAAAACAAATGCAATTCTCCGATTAATTTGCAATACAAAATGGTTAACAAGTGCTTACCTAATTTGTCTTTGAGGTGTATACACTGAGATATGTGCGGAAATTGTAAAATTTTGCGCCATTTCTTGCTTTTCCCTTTGTTGCTATCAGATCCGCCTGAAATCGAAAAACAAAACGCAAGAGTAAGTTGACTGTTGGAAATGCACTCAATGAGAGAAACAAAAGCGATATTGGATTTTTAAAACTGGTAAGCGAATATTTTCAATCAAGCAACATAAATAACTAATTTAAATTCTTATCATTTTCTTTTCTTTTATATTATTTTACACTTACATATCTTTTCAACATTCACAATACACATGTACTCATTCATTAATTTTTGAATTCAATTAATTTTGCTTTATCTTGTAACGAATTAAAAAGAAAAACACAACACAACCAATTTTCATTATTTAACTCTGTCAAAATACTTAAAAAAAGTTAAATTGTAACGTGTAGTTCTTTTATACGCTTTGCTGAGTTTGAAGTTAAAAAACAGGCCTTTTCTTGATTTTCTGATTTTCTTTGTACGTTCCTCAATAAAGCTTAGTACGCTGCTCGAGCTAAATTTTCGCTCCCATACAAAAATCTCTCAAAAATTTAGCTAAGCTAAGTCTTAGCGAACCCATTTAGCTGAGTGGTACGCAGCTCGAGCTAATTAATCAAACTTTTGTTTCAACATGTACTTCATGTGTCTGTCAAAATTTAGCGTGGCCATTTAATGGGTCGGCACATTTTCTCAAGCTAAATTGTGGCAGATCGTTGTATATTTGTTGTTCTGTTGCGGAAAAGTATGCAAGGATGAGCTTTTTTAATTATTACGTGGACGAGAAGTACCTAGAATCAGAAATAGTTGAAATAAGAGAGAATTAAATTTTTGAAAGAAGTTTTTTTCAAAGAACAGCTGTTTTCTGTGACGTTTATCCACAGCGTACTCTATGTCAAAATTTAGCTAGGACTTTAGCTGATGTTTGAAGAGAAAAGTTGGAGACCAGATAAAATTTAGTTTAGCTCGAGCAGCGTACTACGCTTAAGGAAAAAAAGAAAACATCTGTCAGACGCACATTCCCATTCACAATCATACTTATTTCGATATTCGAACGAATAGTCAATTCTAACGAATGTCTGTATTCGTTCGAATGAATTTTGTGTATTTTGAGATTCGAACGAATAATATTCACTATCGTAAATGTCATAAAATGAATTCAAATGAATTCAACTTTCGAAATCGGCTGTTTGAAATTTTTATTTTATATGGAGTGACCATACTTTTGTTGTTTTTTTTGTGGAGACTGTTTTTTCTTTGTTTTTTTTTTTAATTATATAAATGTTCAAAATTTCCATTATTATTTATTGAGAAATAATTGCTAAACACTACAAAAATGTTAAGTAGCAATCTTATCTGAAATGGGACCAGGTGTAAGAATATAAAAATGTGTTATTAGTAATATTTTGACACGCTATACTTTGGATGGCATCTGTAAGAGATTGTTGAAAAGCATCATTAACATCCAAAGTCTTAAATTCAGTTATGTGCTTACCTAAAATAGGTTTTAAAATTTTGTTATTAAATTGCGAACCCATATTGTTCAAGTAAAGAATGGAAATAAGGTATATGTTACATTGAACCTCAAGTTTCCGCTTTACTTATTCAACTCAATTCTGTTCACACTACCTTTCAAATATGGCGACTGTTCAATTCAAAACAAATTTTTCCGTGATTGCATACAATCGGACATGACGATTGTTTTGTTTATGGATTACGAAGAAAAAATTCCACACAGGAGGAGAGTAATGGATGCCTCAAATCCATTTTCGTAAAAAAAAATCCGCTAGGAAAATGTGGAATAACAACAATTATCCCCGTTAGCGTTAGGAATATACAGGCGAATAAAAAGTGGCATTTGTTGCGAACGATTAGAAAGTCAAAATACACTCAACATTCGAATGAAAAATGAACTCTCGATTGATGCAATGAACTTCTTATCTGTTCGAATGTCAAAATATGGATTCTTCGAATTCGACACACTTTCGAAAGAAATCGAATCTCAAAATAAGCATGAATACCTAATAGAATTATTTGGAAGGCGTTCACAATGGCACAATATTTTATCTATTCACTTTCGCTAGACCGTTTTTGTTTGAATTGATAAATTCTGGGTGACCCCCCTTAGGTAATAAATTTATTATTTATTTACCTAAGGGGGTAAATATTTTTATAACCTTTCGCTAAGATTGACGAATTTCCATCCCGAGCTTGTTCTTTTTTTTAGAAAAAAAAAAAACTCCATATACCCAACAGTGTCACCTTCTCCTCGCCAAACCATCGTTTAAGTGCAAAAATTTCGCAACCACTTCCAAAGACTGCACGCCAAAACAAATGCGCAACCATCAATTGCACTAAAAACTGTGAAAAGTTTCGTAATTTGTTCACAGTTTGTTGTGTTGCGGAATTTCTTTGGAATTCTAAATCAACTACTAGTCCAATAAATCTACAAAACAAAACAAAAAAAAAAAAAAAAACAACCGATAACAGCAGCCGCGCAACTATGGACGACAGAGAGTGCTTAGCCCCGAACGCAATGGGAGATGAATTCACATCTAAACGCATCTGGTCGGTGGCGTTGAAGGTGCTGCTGCTTGCTTGCCCGGCCATAAGTACAATCTACGGCAACTTGTCATTTTCATTTTAAACTGCGATATCTATTTGAGGTTGACACGTGAGTGGAATTCGCAAATAGACAACCGGCCATTTGTTTATTGACTTCGCGCGACGCACGCACCAATGGGACAAGAAAGAGCGGTTTTTCTTTGCCCGCCGGCGGATGTATTCAAACAGAAAAACATTTTTTTGCCCAACTTTGCAGTGACTGAATAGATTGCGACCAGCTGTGGATCGCACTGGACACTAATGTCAAACAACTGGGCAGCAGAACACGAAAATAAATTATAAGCATGTCAGTTTCGAGCGAAACTTTTCCAACACACATTCACAAAATCGACAGAGCAAATGAAAAACAAAACCCGAAATAGGGACCACGACTACGGAAACCAACTGGGATTCGCTTTGGTTTCGGTTTCGGTTTGTGTGTCAAAACAGTGATAAATCTACGTATGGTTGCGCATGAAGTAGTCACACGTTTCAGTGCATCTAGCGATGTTATACGGCGCGATAGGAGCACATACACTTTTTCCAGACCGTGTTGTGTTGATGATGGTATTAAGCATACGTATATCCAGTGCCAGTTCGGCTAGTGACAAAACTACTCATATAGGTATATCATATGCATCTGGGTATCTGCTGGGGGGCATTAGAGAGGCACCATCCAACAGTAACAAATGTTTCTGCTGGCATAGATGGAGGAAGATTGAACAGAACTCTACCGGCGCGCAGCGGCTGTCTCCGGAAGCATCGTTCCAAGTGGATACCACAATATAGTGTTTAATGATGGATGCGCAGATGAATGCAACGCTCGGATAGGTTTGGAGATGTGTGTTGTGGATGTCGATAGGATGACATTTTCATTTTTTGTGGTGACCATGGTACTGTCAGTCTCATGCTTTATTGATTCAAATTTGTGGACGTATATTTCGTAAGCGGCGCATTGCAAATGCTGTCGTTAAGTTCAATTGATGGACGTTGTTTGTGAATAATTTTTGTGGGGAAGTGCCACTGAAGGCTTGAATTAAGTAGTTCCATTTCCACTTCACTTTACTGTTTCTTGTCAGCGAGAAAACACTGTCCTTACAGCCACCAATTTAAGAAAAAAACGCGAATAGAAATTCCTGATGCGTGGTTGAGTCGACTAACTTATCAAAAGACCGCCCAGAAGCGTTCCAACTCGACGTTAAATACCTATGCACCTCAGTGGAGAAATATGCATGCTCCCAGAGATCAGAGAGCACTATTGTAGGGGGTAGTCAATAAGCCAACAGGGGCTATCCGCCGGTGGTTTTATCGGGAGCTGTTCGCGAGCTCTACGAGCAAAAGAGACGGGAAGAACATCGGCTCCTCAGGAAGAAAAAGAAAGAGCATGAATAGCGCGAGATCGAAGATATTGAGAGATGCTACTCCAGGAATAATGGACGGAAGTTTAACCAAAAGATAAAGAGAACGTGCCAGAGCGACAAATCCCGTACAGAAACCTGTAGAGATAACGAAGGAAATCTTGTAGTAGAATCACAGTCGGTGCTGGAAAAACTACTTCTGCAGACTGTGTAACGGCGACGAAGACCAAAATCCCGCTGTCAGGCAGAACGATTCATTCAACTTAGACGATGATAACCAGAACTTCCGTCCACCTGATCAAAACGAAGATAGCAATATCCAAGCTTAAAAAGCACCAAGGCTGCTGGGCCTGACGGTCTACCCGCCGAGCATTTTAAAGCAGCTGGAGGTGTCTTGGTAGGGAGCACGCACCAACTCATTTCAAAGATTTGGTCAGATGAATGTATGTCTGATGAATGGAATCTCAGCATCGTCTGCTCGATCCACAAGAAAGGAGACCGGCTCCACTGCGCCAACTACAGAGGTATCAGTCTCCTTAACATCACGTACAAGATCTTATCCGCAATATTGTGTGAACGCCTAAAGCCCTTTGTCAACAATCTGATTTCCCCCTATCAGTGCGGTCTTAAGCCAGGAAAGTCCAATGTCGACGACGCGCTGTAATGTGACTTCTTTAACATCATACTTGAACGAATTGTGCGAAACTCACAAGCCAACGTACGAGGTAAGATCAGTCAAAAGTCTGTACAATTACTTGCATACGCGAACGATATTGCCATAATTGGAAGAACACAGCTAGCTGTCACTGGTGCGTTTGCAAGTATAGACACAGAAGCGGCTAAAATGGGCTTAGCGCAATACCAAGTATATGCTGTAAACAAGAAGGGCACCCAGCATCGACCAATCGGGCAGAACGTCACTATAGACAGCTATATCTTTGAGGTAGTAAGGGACCTTGTCTACCTTGGCTCTGCTATAACATCTGAAAATGACATTTCATCGGAAATCAAACAGCCAATCGCTGTTTCTTTGGGCTGAGAAGGCAAATGTGTAGTAGAGCCCTATCCCGAAAGATTTTTTTATTTATTTTATTTATTTATTTCATTATCCTCATGTTAAAATTTATAATCTTCAAAACCAATAATAGATATTGCAGCTAAAAATTTTGAGAACAGTTAGTGACATTTTGTATTAATTAACATAAATAGAGGCAAATGTCACATTATTTAAAAGTAATTATTGTGGGATGAACAAATTAACAATAAGAAAACAATTTTATTATACAAAAATAGAAAAAAAATGTATTACTTATATTATTTTTTATTTAGTAAATACTACGCTATGTAGTTCAGCAAAATGTCAATTTCAGTATGGTTAAAACTAAGAAGCCATTGTTTCCCTTTTTTCATAAAAGTAAATAAATTCGTAATGAGTAATGAGCTATTAATAGTTTGCTAGAAAGAATGGAACATGAGTTTCTATAGCATGTGGTACGAAAGGGTGGAAAGGACACAAGAGGTTGACGACGGTTCCTCAAGCTATAGGCGCCATAGATCACACTTTGCAAGAAAAATATCTTCAGGACCTTAAAATAAAATAAATGCCTAACCGGGAGGATATCCATGCGTTTAAATAATACCATTGAGTGGGCTAAGCGAGACGAATTGCAGATCTTCCGTATAGCACACTTCTGACGTACAATCAGAGGCTGAATTTTATTCAGATATCCACTTCCCCAACAGCTTATGCCGTACTGTAATTTCGAATGAAATATCCCATAATAAATTCTTTTTACAGCATTAAAATGACAGAACTTTTGTAGACTTGAAGCTTCAAACTTTGGATATGATTAGCCCAACTCAAATTTCGATCAATTATTACACCAAGATATTTAAAATGGCTTACATTTTCAATTTTAAAGCAATTGACATGACAGGGAACACACACGTCAAGAGATACATTGGAACATGGAACAGAACTATGAAACCGGTTGTACCTTGTACATCCAGAAGCATGGAATATGATATCGATATCCGGATACTCCTGGTTGATAAGACTGAAGAACACAAGTTTTGTTTTATCGCTTACTATTAGCTTATGTGCAGCAAACCAGATTCTTAGTAATTCAACGTCATTATTTATATCAGCCACTAGATTTAAGGGATTGACGGAATTGTATGCAATACCAACATCATCAGCAAATGCTTTGACCTTTCCTACGAATGGTTGGGTAAATAGAGAATTGATGTAAATCAGAAATAAAATAGGCCCAAGAACTGAACCTTGAGGAACACCAAGATTAATAATCCTAGAGTTGCTAAGTTTAGTACCGATCTTTACGATTTGGATTCTGTCTCTCAGATAGGACCTAAGCCAGCTATGTATTGAACCACGAAAACCTACATGCTGTGATCGTCCATATCAAACGCTTTTGTTATATCAACAAAAAGCCCAGCACGCGATCTTTTTTCATCCAAACCTTTATGTATGATGCAAGAGAAATCTAATAGTGCATCTTCAGTAGATAGCCCAGCTCTAAACCCATACTATTAGACTAAAAAAAATAATTTTGTTGAGATAATCCAATACTCTCTTCCTAATGCATTTCTCAAAGACTTTGGAAATCGAAGACAATAATGTTATCGGTCTATAATTCTATTGTCATTTCTGCTTCCATTTTTAAAAAAATTAATAATAACGCCGTATTTCAAGTCATCCGGAAACCTACCATACAGGACACTCAGATTAAAGAGATATTCCAAAATATCCACAATATTATAAGAAATGCTTTTTAGCATAGCATTTGAAATAAAATCGCTACCACAGGAATAAGAGGTATTTAAAGAATGTATAGCCTTTAAAATCTCTGATCCAGAAATTGGTTCAAAAAAGAAGCTATTACTAACAAAATGATTGTCTGAAAATCTGGGTTCAGAACAATAACAATTACATACTTTTAGAATATCTCTCTGTAAAGGGTCCGCCATCTAACTTTTTTTTTTCAACTGGTGCTTATTTCGCGAATGGTAACACTTAGCTCATGTCCGATTTGACAGATAATTAGTTTTATCCTTCCGCTGAACGAATATGGTTGTGTATACGCTTGAACAACGCTGGGAAATATTGCGACATTACTTTGAAAATCATGGTAATGTTGCAGAATGTGTGCGAAAATTGCGTACGGATTTTGGAAGAAGAGAAGCACCGCCAGCTCCGTATGTTCGTTATCTTGTGAAAAAAGTGAAAGAAACTGGCATCCTCATCGATAAACGAAAGCGTGAAAAGCCAAAAACAGTGCGTACACCCGAGAAAATTGAAATTTTGGTCCAGAGGCATAATTGGGCCATTTTTCTTCGAAAATGAGCAAGGAGTGGCCGTTACAGTCAATGGCGATCGTTATCGGGCCAACATGGCCCGGAACGAATTTTTGTTCACAAAAATTGAAGATGAGGATATTGGCAACATTTGGTTTCAACAGGACGGCGCTACGTGACACACAGCCGAAGCTACACTCGATGTTTTGCGCCCTGTTTTTGAAGATCGCATTATCAGCCGCAGAGCTGATGTCGTTTGGCCACCGCTGACCTGCGATTTGACACCGTTGGACTATTATTTGTGGGGTGCCGTAAAAGATAAGTGTTACGCCGACATGCCAGAGACAATTGACGCTTTAAAGGACAATATTCGTGAAGCCATTGGTGAAATACAGCTGCACACAGTCGATAATGTGCTTAAAAATTGGACCGATCGTGTAGGCTACTGCATGGCCAGCCGAGGCAGCCATTTGAATGAAATTATTTTCCATTATTAACCGGAAGGATTGTACTTTCAAATAAAAAAAGAAATTTAAGAAAATAGTCATTAGTTTTTTTTTAAAGCATTTTCAAAAAAAAAAGTTATTTGCGGACCCTTTATATCATGTTGTCCAACTGATGCAAAGTATTCGTTGATTTCATTAGCTATTTCAGTAGGTTCCGAAATATTAATGTTACCATTTTTTAACGTAATAGTAGTATTTTGGCTGTCATTTAGGTCATTAACCACTTTCCATTCTTGTTTAACATTTCCCTGTGCAGCCCTTATTTTATTGTGGTAGTAATTATCACGACATTTACGTACTTCACTCACTTCATGACTTATGCGGTTATAGTGACTTCTTAAGCCAGTATTTCGTGGGTGTTTTCGACGTTTTTTGCGCAATTTGTGCCTTTGCCGAATTTTTCTAAGAAGAACACTGGTTATCCAAGGCTTAAGCCTCAATGTTGATTTTCTGGGGACAGTGACGTAAATTGCAGAGCTAATGTAATTTTGCAATTTTTTCAAGAATATTTCATATTAAGGAGACTCTGTATAAGGCCCTCATCATGCCAGTCCTGCTGTATGGATCTGAAGCATGGACTATTTCCAAAGCGGATGAAGATATCCTTGGTCGTTTCGAGAGAAAAATAATCGGTCCCGTTTGTGTTGACGGTTTCTGGAGGAGATGATTCAACGACGAACTATACAGCGACATCGACCTAGTCAAAAAACTGCGCATTGGACGGTTGAGATGGCTTGGACATGTAGAGCGAATGGACATCAACGCTCCGGCCCGCAGAGTCTTCGAATCCAACCCAGAGGGTCAACACAGTAGAGGAAGACCTCGCCTTAGGTGGCGCGCACAAGTAGAAAACGACCTCAACCAGTTTGGAGTGCGCAACTGTAGGAAGTTGGCTAAGGACCGGGACCTGGTTCGCACCGAACTGTTACTTACTTAGTAAGTAAGTTTTATCGGGAAGTTTGCCACCTTGAAGACGTAAAAGTTGACTCTTCGAGACAGAAAATGAAATATAGTCAACCAAAGCGCAAGGAATAGAAGATGTGCTGAGAGGCATTTCTTTTAACTGCCTCCACACAGAGGGGAAGAGACTGATGAGGCAACGAAAGAACCTATACGCAAAGTCACTGAAATCTGGGAATAGATTGACAGATTTCAAGTCTAAACAACCACCAGCCCCATATCCGCGTATGACAGGCAGTTATCACACTCTTTCAAACTACTACAGATATCCACCGGATTTCGGCAAAGATATTTGTTATTTGAAAAATTCGTCAAACTCCTTCGGTAGCAGTTAGAGCGCACAGGACAAGTTTCAATGTTGGGCCAAAAGAAGTCATCCGATGTTGTTTGGCTCTCATTTTTTTTCTAAATGAAAAACTTCAATTCTGTTTTTTGATTGTGTTTATTTGAATCTTTAGAATTTTATTGGTCAAGTCGAGAAGATGATATCGGCCAAATGGGCGCCGTCACAATTGATTGCCATAGGGGCTCGTTTTATGGCATTTTTCATCACTTCGGCGAGAACTTCGGCCGACAGATTCTCGCACTAGTGTCGAATGTTGTCCTTGGGGGCTTCTAGGCTCTCGGGCTTCTAGGCTCTCGGGCTTCTAGGCTCTCGGGCTTGTTCACGTAAACACGGGACTTCAAAAAACACGACAAAAAAAATCTGGAACGGTTAAATCAGGCGATCTTGCGGGCCAAAACGAGAGATGAGGCGACCCGGGAACGGCGCCTTCAGAATATCGGTTGTGGCTCGCGCAGTGTGTGGCGTAGCTCCGTCCTGTTGGAACCACATGTCCTCCAGTCCTAATTCGTCCAATTGAAAAAAAAACTCGGTTAACATGGCCCTATAGCGCGCACCGTCCACTGTTGTCGTTTGACCAGCGGCGTTCTCGAACAAAAATGGCCCGATGACTCCTCCAGCATGAACAGCGCACCATGCAGTAACTTTGAGCAGGTGTAATGGCTCCTCGTGCATTACTCGTGGATTTTCGGTGCCCCAGAAGCGATAGTTTTGCTTGTTCACGTACCCGCTGAGGTGGAAATGAGCCTCATCGCTCGAAAAATCGTCCACTTCGTCCTCTAAATTGAGGATGGCTTGGGCGTAGGTTACACGCGTTTGGCGGTAGACAGACAGTAGCTGATGCACGGACTGGACTTTGTACGGAAACATGCGCAAAATTCGCCTTAGGGACGACCGCCTGATGGCTTATTGCGAGGCACGGCGTCTGGTCGATGTTTCCGGCGACAGCTCCACATCCTGTCAACAGCGGCGATACAACAGGCGCTCCGTGGCCGCCCACTCTTGGCAACGTCTCGTGTGGTCCCATACTCTTCAAGATTGGTGGCCAAACGGCGCAGTGTTTGCGCAGTCGGTGTCGGACGGCCGTGGAATCAGCGCTGCGCCAACACAACATACGAATTGTTACGCAAAAAATAGACACGATTATGCCGCGTTCTTGGGGAGTGTATCGCTCCATAGCTTGTTCATTTGTATTCTACATCTGTCTAGTTCACAAATGTCAAAACAGATTTGACATTGGCGGCCATTTACAAAAATAAGAGCATCTTCCAATAGGGTGATCTCTTTTGGCCCACCTTGTATTTTCAACCGATCCGTTCAGTCCCAGACTATGTATGTGGACGAACGAAAGTCGTCGCTCGCTTTTACAGTAGCATATATATATATAGATTTCGAGAGATATTCGAATCAGACCACCATTGTCGGGTCTCTTTTCGTCTCTCTACCACTGTAAATCTTACTCAGAGAGACTCTCTGGATTTCTCCACAGTTCTTCTCTGGGCTTAATTCCTAGTGTTAGCGCTAGCATCTGTTTATGGGAGATCTGTTTCATCGACTGGGTCTCGACGCAATAACGTCCCAAGATCCTCATTCTTCTGCCAGCCAACGCTGGACATTGACACAATATATGTGCCGCTGTCTCAGATTCCTCCAGGCATAGTCTACAGGTATCATCCTCTTGCAAGGGAGTCCTTTGCAAGGGAGTCCGCCTTTTCATTGCCTTCGATCTCTATGTGTCCTCGTACCCAAGTTACTTCATTTTTAAATGAACACTTAGCTTGAGTACACATTCCAGTGCCAATGATGTTGTGATGTTTGTTTGTTCCATGCATCTGATCACCGCCTGATTGTCCAGTGCTATAAGGATATTTCTTCCTTCCACCTGACACTCAAGCAAGTAGTCCAACGCATGAAGCAAAGCAATCATCTCAGCCTGGTATACTGAAGTGTATTTCCCGAGGCTAATGTGACGGGCAAGTTCCAGCTCTTCTGAATAGATACCGGCCCCGCTCCGCCATCCATCATGGATCCATCCGTGAAAATCACTATTTTACAGTAGCATGCTTAGAGCTTTAATGGCGATTAAGGTTCAGGCCACACTAACAGGTCGCAGAAGCGTTTTCCATAATTCCAAAAAATAGCTAAAGGCCGATGAGTTGCTTCGGCGATAACAGCTGTATCTAGGGAGCTCGTCCTAACTTTTAACATTCACCTACATGTAGGCTTATATAGAATTGATCAGACCACAAATAATGGAAAGCTCCGCACATGCACTCGCAAGACATAAAAGTGTTTTAATTGCACGAATAGCTTTTAACAATTTCAAGATGAGACCAAACTATTCAAGCACATTTTCTTGGTAGAAACAGTTTGGAAACCCTCGCGTAACTTCCTCCTATTCAAAGTCAATGTTTTGTCAAAACAAAAGTCTCATCTAAAATATATCTGTCTAGAACTTTCTGCATACTCGTATTCAAATTAAAAGCACAGCACGTTTCCCTCAACAACTTTGAGACAAACTTAATTCTACAACCATATACTGTATCGCGATAAGGACCCATCGCCTCTCAAGACACTACCGAAAAATGTAATTAAAAAGTTACCCTCTTGAAGAGCTGCACTTAGTTTGTCAACGAACAAATTTGTGTGACAGCCAAATTTAGAGGCACTGTCAAAATGGCATCACTACTTGTGCGTTGTGACTCGTGAGATGACAACGACAAAAGAGTTACCCTCTCCAATTATATATAGTGCAAAACAATGGCTAATGTGTGTTTGGTAATCTACATTTAAAATGTCCGCTCAACCCATGAGCCACGAGACACCTACCATCAGCCAGGACAAATGCGATGCCACCGTAGTGATACATAAGTCCCATTAGGAGCATCGTGTCCTTTCGCACAAAAGTTTCATTCCATCGACATTAGGAGCACTCTTCTGTGAAATCGAAATAAAACTTTTATTTGCCTTCCACAAAAGATCAAGAGCGCGAACAGATAATCCGCCCTTCAGGTCTGTACACATAGTCACCTTGGGTGCTTGTCGAAAGCTCATTTACCATTCCCATGCTCGGGTTAGGGAAATGGAGTGCTGACGAATGGTGTGTCGCATCCACAGAACAGTAAGTACGCAGCGAGGCCCTGAGTATGGCTGGCAATCGGCAACTATTCCGAAGAGTCGTCGTGTCTCTAACGAGCAAACTTAATGAGCTGTGATGTGAGTTGGGAGGGGTACAGAAAAAAGTTTCCTGATTAATCGATGGATAACGAACGATTCGATGGGTGTGTCCGCGCTGGATATATATAGACAGCGATACAGTTGGTAATTTACGATAAGGCGATTTTATGTTTTGTTTTTCTTTGTGTGTGTTGGTGTTCGACGAGCGTAAATCCCGACGACGACTTTAAATTACTTACCTAACATCAACAGTGAGGAAAAGTTAAAAGGACGAACGATCGAATGATGGCCAAGAAGAGGCGAACAATCCCTATCGACAGGATGTAGGGGGAAGAAAAAATAAAATAAATGAAATCACTTTCCGAGGAAGTAATCCTTTGGATTTATTTATTTTTTTTTTCTTTTATTTCTTGATGCGGCTGGTGGCTTTGCGCAAAACGAATAACTCAACTTTTTTCTACCATGTCAGCCCAGGCGGAAGGCTGTTAATTTAATCAAGGAAATGGACAAGTTGCTGGTGGCAGGACTTTTGCCATTGGACATGAAAATTGCCTCAGTTACAACTGGGTTTGTGTTTCCAAAAAAAAAAAAAAATAATAACACACAAAATTTGTGTGGGCGAAAAAAAGTTAAATTGATCTCTCGGAGTTTTTCATTTGGAAATATTGTGTTTGCCCAACGTAACGAAACGAGGCATTTAGGCAAACGTCAAGGAACTTATTTTTAATGGACGGCCATATTTTTTTCGTTGTCAATAATAAATAATATTCAGTGGAATGATAACTACCATAACAATTTTTTTGTTTTGTACATCGCGCATGATTAGATTGGCAATGTTTGTGCAGAGGCGGCTTTGGGGTGGGCGGTCGGCTGGGGCGCCAGTGTCAGACGGGCGCTTTATCTTATATACCAATGAAAAAATCACAGCAAAAGAAGTCGGTGAAAGCTGCTTTTTCGTTGCCGATGGGGATTAGATTGAATCGCCCTTGTTGTGCTGGTGTTGTTCCTACTGTCAGAAATGTTGTACTGCACAAAGACGCCTTTGGTTTCAATCGAATAGTTTAGCGTTTTGCATGTCTCGATATAGATTTCCTTAGGGAATAAAATATATATCAGTAAATCAGTAGTTTCGACGGAAAAAAATCTCGTTCGGGGCACGGGGCACGAATGGCAAACGCCGCCAAAGCATTTATGTCAGGCTGAGTACATTTTCTTCGTCTAACTTAAATGTCGCCCTTTACCGTGTTGGGCCTTTGAAATACGAGGAGAGGTTACGATATTCCGCCCCGGTGTAGCATTATACAGCCATCTTAGTCGATTAATTCGAATCATTTTGAAGAGGTCGATGCATAACACGTACAGATCTTCATTGTACCTTCGGCGTGTTCATCCGTCGTTGACAGGGTCCATGCCTTTGCACCTTTTATAGCAGAATGAGGGATAAGCTCGATAAGGGATTAATGAACTGACTGCTTACTTGGTCTTGGGATTTTTCTGTTTGATTGTCTTAAAACCCGCAGCGATTGGCAAGAACAATTTTTTGATTGACGTCTTCGCTGATTTGATTGCTGTAGAACAGAGCAAAGCCTGGGCAGGTATAGGCGTCCACCACGACTAAGTGAACTATAGGATCTTTTACAGCACAGTTTTAACTTTGTTTCTGCTCCCAAAATATCAAACTGGCAAGTGACGTTGCTTTATATTAACAACTCCGCCACAAGTGCTTTGTATTTATCCACACTCTGCGCCAATACGTCACTGTATAATAAAAGCAATTCTATTTCGGTGTGGACAGTCTATACAATTTTATAAGAAGTTTTCGATTAATAGTTCTGTCCGCATCGATCCAATGTATCCATCAGTTGTTCTCACGTTCCATGTCCAGAGCAGACAGTGCGGTCATTCCATTTGATGTGGCAGTTTAAAAATGGCCACCCACATGAAGTGGGTGTTACACACATAGTCCTAGTTCTCGCTACTCAAAATCACAGTCTGTCTCTGTACAAGTGCAGGCACAATATTCAATTATCTAATTGTTATTCGCGGCATCGTAAATTGGATAACCATAAATAATGGTCCAATAAATTTGGATAAACGTATCATTAAACACGCAGCAGTAGCAATTAAATACGTGTCAGTGGACTTGAAATGGTTCATATGTTTGCATTGAGAATAAGGACATGTGATTTTCTTAGTAGGCAATTTCCATATACAAATTCATTTCCATTCAAGACTGTGCCAGTCGAATGGGTTGCTATTTGATTAAATTCCGAACGCATATCAATCCATTTGATATTGTTTCACATCGCAATTCGACTAATAAATTGATTCAATGAATTTCGGTCAGCAAGAGCTGTCATAAATTTTTCTTTTCATTTCGTTTATTTTTTTTTTTTTTTTTCAACATTAATCCAACAAATGCTAGCGAATAAACGAATGACTTTGTCGGACAGATAATATTGTTGAATGTGAATTTCGCATGCACGTCGAGGGCGTTTTTATATCGTAAAACATTGTTGGTGGAGGTGACTTGATTTGGACATTTAATTGATTATTACAGACGGTAGACAGACAGGCAAGCTGGCAGTCAGACAGACGGCCGGGCTTATGCGTGTTACAATTTTATCTATTAATGTGAATGGATGTGGCTGGCCATTCTGATTGATGTCTGTCGGCGATCAATCGATTTATTTATTTTGTTTCTAATGCAGTCGACTAGAAGAGTACATTTAAGAGGGCTCAAGTAAATGGATTCGAAAGCACAACTCGACCGATTTGGTTTGTTCTGCTCGTGTAAGCATTTTCAACGGAAATAAAGGAGAGTCTGTCCCAAGTACCATTGTAAGATTATATAATTTTTAGTTTATTTTACAGTTGGTTCCAATAGTTAATTTTATATAGAAAATGGGCTTATTTGGGTATCTTTGTCTTATAATTTTACACGCCCAGTTACTTCGCAAGTCAGTGACTATAATTCGTATTGTTGCCAGTTGTCATTTAACGCAACCGAACCCGAGGTAGAGAGCTCCGTTTCCGTTTTGCCTCCTTCCAAAGCCTGCACTCTACGGCGGGTTATTAAGTCTACTGCAGATTATGTATCATGCCATCGCGAGGTCCCTTTCTTATCTACATCTGGCGTACCCCAAGGCAGCCATCTAGGTCCCCTTCTTTTCATCCTAACCATAAATGGTAAAGAAATGGTAATTCAGCAGTCAGCACTCTCTCTCTATGCTGACGATACCAAATTGTTCACACCCATTTAGTCGCAACATGACTCCAAACTCCTTCAAATAGACCTAGATAATTTATCCACCTGGTGCCTCAAAAACAACTAAGAAATCATTGTTACGAAATGTCAATCTATCACCTTCTCATGCAAGTGCAACAAGTCTCCTCCTCGAACTTACCTTCTTCAAGGTCAACCTATATCCATCGCTCCATAAATTCACGATCTTGGTGTATTATGCGACAGGGAACTTAATGTCGAGGAGCCTCTCCTCATTTGGATCCTTTGCTTGGTCGTTTGGCTTTAGCTTTGACGATCGGTTTATATTTGTCCAACTGCAAAATATCCTCTACTATTGAAATCGTACGATCTTCCAGTCAGCTTTAAGGACTGCTAATCTACATTAATTTCATCAAGGATCTTGTGCAACTTCTTGCACTGTCTGATTGATGACTTATCTGATGTTGATCAATTTACTGCCGAAGCCTTTCCTCATTTATCGGCATCCAAACGGGCGTCGTTTTCGACGTCGACTGTTTAATCACCTTTGCTCGGCCTATATTATCGTACTTCTTAGATATCAATGAGGTCCAAGTATTCACCTTGCATCTTGTGGTTTGAGAACTAATTGGTTTTTCAATTGTGATGTTGGCAGTCTGTGGCGGCCATGTTGTTTTGGTGCTGTTTCTTATTCAATGACTCATGCCAAATAACCATAGAAAGTTTAACGGTTGAGCTGGACGTCCAAATGATACCAATAATAATTTTTAACCTTCACACTAAATATTTTGTGGGTCACAATCAGGGTTGTCAGGTTATTTAAATCGAAATCGCCAATCGTAAAATGAAAATTGCCAAATTAATAAATCTCCGTCGCCAAAAATCGCCAAATTAAAAGTATTGTTAGATATAATAAAACCAAGCAGCTTATTATTTACAATACAAAAAATAACACATCGATACCTTTTTATTTTTTTTTTGTAATTAGTGGGAAATAGAAATATGTATATTAAGGTATTAATTCGAAAATGAAAAATCGCCAAAAATCGCACGTTTTTGGGTATGTCGCCAAACTGATTTTCGAATCGCCAAATGAGATTTGAAATCGCCCATTTGGCGATAAATCGCGACATCTGACAACCCTGGCCACAATGGGTCATTTTGTATGGAAAATTTCGCCATTGTGTTTGAGTTCGTTGAATTTAGTCTCGACACTAAATGTGATTATTAGTTCTGCGCATTATAAAAACGACTGTTCGTCAGTGAAAACGTTGCACGTGCTGTGCCCTTTTAACGTCAGACGCAATGGCCCTTCAAAGTCGACTCTCCAAAAATTGGTGGGCATAAGTTCGGGACCATGGTGCACCGGTTCGGTAAACAAATAGCCAAAACAACTGGCATACGTCAAAGAAAGGCAAAATCGACCGTGAACATTACAGCGGTCCGTGAAAGTGTACAGGAGAACCCTAGGCGGTCACCTACTCGTGTTGTACAAGAAGCCCGGCTTTCGAAGACTTAAACGTTGGCAAATTTTCCATCTGGGCTTGGAACTATACCCGTATAAGATCCAACTTACCGAGGAGCTCAAAGACAACGACGTTTGTCAGCTGACTGGTCTCCGGAGCGTTTGGAAGAGTTAGGGTACTCTTTGGTCTCAAAAACATCTTTAGCAACGAGGTGTATTTTTGGATGAATGTCTATGTTAACAAGCAAAATTGCCGTAAGTGTATAGGACGACGCCAACCAACGCGAGGTTCACCAATCACCAGTAACAATCCATCCACAAAAAGTTACTGGGCCTTACCAATAAACACTTTTAGTTACAGTAGTTCACAGCGGCTATATTTTCCATACAAAAATATCGAAGTTGTGAGCTTTCGTAAATTTAAAGGCGAGACTTAAATTTGTTTTTAGTACGGCGCTCTGTTTGGTTTAGATTTTGGGCTAGCTGCGTCCTTTTTTTTAGGGACCTTTGTAAGGTCACTATCACTAAAAACGAGTGTTACAGAGCGATGCTGATCGATTTCGTTTGGCCCAAAATTGAACGACATGGAGGGAGTTGTCATGTGGTTTCAGCAGCACAGGGCTATGAGCCACATGGACATTCTGCATGAGTGAATTGTCCTCCAAGATCTTGCGATTTGATACGGTTAGATTTTTTTTTTGTGGGCTTTCAGTACCCGTGCTAGTAAATTTTCCCAAAGTCCTTTGGTCAATTCTTAACGAGTGGATCAGCTCATATTTAGTAATTAATTTTTTGAGAGCATCATATGACTGAAAGTGACCACAAGATTTTGAATGGATTCAATCAAAACCCCATCACCTTTTTTATATCTCCATAACTTATTTATTTCACGAAAGTAATAAAATCGCTCAATTGATTAATGTTTTTTTTATTTACAATGACGCAAATTTAAAAACTCTACCCAATATCCTCTGCAGTAATTATTCGAATAAAAAAAATAAACACGCACTCGCACCGTTCATCCCCTTCCCAATTAAATTATAGGTCACACCGAAATCCCACACAAATCGAAATAATAATGAGAACTGAAAACCATATCACGAACACAGCCCACTAGCGCCACCGGAATCAAATCATTACCATTTCCGCTTACCACTTACCGCGCTTCACCATTCACAAAATATAAACTTAATTTCAATTTTGCGTTTTGGCGTTCGATTATGTGACAACACCATGAATGGTGAACAATAACAAATAATAATAATAAAGAGGAAAAAAAAAACATTACATTACAATAGTTAACGCCACCGCTGAGGTCCGACTTCGCGGTAGGTAAATTGAGCTATTTACGCTCACAATAAAAACAAACGCACCACCGTTGTGTTTATTGGTCGAAATTGTTTTTTGACGAAACAATCAAAATTTTAATGGAGTGTCATATCAAAATATTTGCCAACATACAGAAATTTTAAATATTTCTTTCAGTTTTGCTTGTGACGTTAACGAAACTGCTGTGACTAAAATGCAGGCATGCAAGTGCAAGTATATCGTTGTTTATGTTCTAGTGGAAGGTATTGTTATGTTATAAAATTTTAAACTCGACATATTAACTAAAAAAAAGTTAATTTAAAAAACCAAAAAACCCGACTGACTGTAAAAAAATGAAATAAAAAGATATGAACAAGACACATTCAAGTACCTAACGAATTGCGATCGATTTATATTTATTGCGTTCGATTTTAACCGCGTACGCGAACGAACCTAATGTTTCTATTTTCTGTTTTTTTTCAACATAATATTCGTTTGATGGTAACACTATCCACTAAAAATAAATGATGCGGTGTTTGGCTGTCAGTTGCGATGTTGAGTTGAAATGTAGATGCCGCTAGGTGCGAAACTTGGCTGGGTATGAGTTGTGATGCTATTGTGAACAGATCAGAACGTAATTTATTTCACAGTTCAGTGTATTCCATATCTTGACATTTCTCACTGACATTTTTGTGACAATTGGGTTTTTTTCGTTTTTCTTTAAATTTAGATTTATATCTTTTTTGTTTAGTCTATGACACTCCGGGGAAGAATACGAATCTTATGACGCATAACTCTTTAAAATCGGTCAAGCCGTTTAGGCCACAGGGTGTCCCGATGGAACGTATATAGGACACGCGCGAAACACATATCCCTCCCTGTGTGCAGTCGGGTAAAAAATGTGGGTCTCGCAATTTTACACCTATCAGAATGGTGTAGGAGGGCTGTAACCTTTTTTTAATGGTCATATTTATACCTACAGGAAAAAAGCTTTTATAAATATTTGTCTAAATAAATAAATAAATAAATAAATCATTTAAAAAGAATATATTTTCGACGTAGAGCCATGCTGCTCAAAGCGAGAACAGGACTTGCATTGATTCGAGTTGGATCGACTCGAGGAAAACCTGGGCACTCATTCCGTATGTCGATTATCGCCAGACGATAGCGTTTCGACGAAAGCTCTGCTTCACGTAACTTTAATAATCGTCTATCGTCCAGACGATATCGTTTTGACGATTGAACATTTGCTTCACGTCACTCAATAATCGTCGAAACGCTATCGCCCAGACGATACAATTTCAGCGATACCTAAGGATCGTTTTGTATTGATTTGTGTGTTTTGAAAACCAGCCAAAGATTTTTTATTGAATTTCAAGAAGAATACTTGACTTTATATATTTTTTAAATGCTACCGAATATATAAATAACTACATTAACCTTTATTGTATTAAATTATAAATCATTTTGGAGTCGCTATCGCGCAAAGTACCCTCTCAAAGATTGTGGCTAAGGTGGTATGAGTTTTAGAAACCACAATTTGCCCTCCATGGATTAGATGGCGAATTACAAAAAAAAAAAAATGGCAAATTACAAGCGATACAGAAAAAGGCGGAAATAAAGCGCAATGGTTTTACCGAAAGTACTCAATACAAGGGGGTATTGACAGGTCGATGGTTCTGCTTGAAGAACGGAAAAGTAGTTACGACCCCCAATAAATTGCTGTTTTTGCGAATGTTTACACTGCCCTCCATTTGTATCCACTGCAACGTTGATAGTGATACAGCAATCGAAGAATACGAAGATTTGGCAAGTGCAAATTTAATTTAATTTAGCTATAAGTGAAAAATATCGGATGAAACAGTTGGCTTCAAATATAAGGGATGAAATAAAAAACTCCCTTTAGTTTCATTTAAAATTCAAATAATTAAGAGTTTATTAAAAACACTTAAACCATAAATTATTCAATGTATGTACAAAAACAATCCACTATAATATGGAAAATTAATTAATCACAATTAGCAAATTTGAAGGCACTCCATCTGCATTAAGAGCAGCCGCCAAATAAGTCCACATTTTGTTTATGTCTTACTTTCCTTGGTAGCTATAATCTTTGGCCAAGTCCAGATGCTCATCAATAAAAGCAATTGGGTGTAGTTGACCTATCAATAATAAATTTTTGGTTATTATTTTTTCTTATTATTAATAACAAATTACTTACATTTTGAAATTATCTAATTTACCGGCAGCAAACACAAACACATTAATTAATAAAAAAATGCCATTTTAGACGACGTCTGATTGAAATTTCATACATAGTTTGAGAGTCTCTGAAAGAAACTCAATGTTCTTAATGCTCTCTCTTTTCGTACAAAATAAACGATAGACGAGACGATAGTGATAGAGTTACGGAAAGCAAATTGATAACGAGATCGTTGACTACTATCGCGCAAACGATTATCGTTCTGAGAGTTACGGAATGAGTGCCCTGGCGGCAGAACATGAAAGATGATGATCGTCTAGACGATATAGTTTTGGAAATTTTGACGATCGAAATAAGTTAGTTAAGTTTTAAAATAAAAAAAAAAAAGTGAAATATACATTTCGGAATAGCGAAAGTCCAATTCATGAACTCACATATAAAGGGTTTTCCAATAAGAGGTGTTATTGTGAATGACCCGCTATTTCGGTAGCTGTCACATTTGAAGCTTTCATTCTTTGACATTTGATAAGTAGAAACTACGCCATTACTAAAAATGGAACGATACACGCTTCAACAACGCATTGAAATTATTAAAAATTCACTACAAAACGGTAAAAGTTTCCGGACCGTGTTATCTCTCGAAGAGGTGATCACAATTGGCCACCGAGATCTTGTGATTTAACACCTTGCGACTTCTTCCTTTGGGGCCACGTGAAAGATAAGGTCTACGCCAACAGCCCAGCTTCGATTCAAGACCTCAAAGATAAAATTCGTGAGGCTATCGAGGACATAGGGCAGCCACTTTGCGATTCGGTTATGGAAAATTTCATGAAAAGGATATGGTCCTGTATGCGTGCTCGTGGTGGCCATTTGGCTGATGTTGTTTTTCATTATTAACGACATACCTTCCTCTTTATTATGAAATAAACATCCGATGATTTATCTCAAAAAATGGCATTTTTCTTTGAATACCAAAAAGAACACATCTTATTGGAAAACCCTTTACTAAAAAAGAATTGATCGTTATGTGCGTCACATCATGAATATTTCGGGAAAACAGCTTGTAGGCAGCCGCCTTACCACTGAAAAGTTATCTATATCTCTGTATTACATTTTCTTTGGTTCCGACACCAATGTTCGCGTTGCCAACCATTTTTGATGAAAAAATGCCTAACTTGAAAAAAGACGCGTTTTTCAATGATATTTTGTTTTTGTTAAAGTGGAACAATAAAGCAAAAACTAAATACAAATATAAAAATATAAACATAAATTTAACAGTTGTATCAAATTTGTTTCCAATTTCATTTCATCTACTGGAAGTGGACGCAGGAATTATTTTTAAAGAATGACAGATAGAGTGTTCGTAAAATGGACAGAGTTTAAATGTGGAAACACATTTTTTAAAACCGAGGTTACAAATTTTTTGTTGGAAAAAGATTTTTTAAGAATGTTTAAAAAATGTTGAGTCAAAAAAATAAATTTAAAAACATATTTAAAATAAAAAAGATGCCTTTTTTAAAAAAAACAAGCCTTAATGCCTTAGCTAAAATAATGCCTTAAAGCTTTAAAGCTATTAAGAAGCCTTAGTTGGCATTTTTTTTAGTAGTAGTAATAGATCAACAGCTATCTTCTACTGGTTGTGGACCAGACTATAAAGAAGTATGCAGATGGAAGGTACCCTCTGCTGGTAAGCCGAGTGCTCTACATCTATGACAATAGATCTGCAATAGTTTCAGAACTCCAAGCCTCGATCAATATTCTTAAAGCAGGCAGACTTAATGTCGAAAGCTGGACTTGATCGCAACGGATAGTAGTCTACTTCAGATAATACAGTTCATTTGGGATAATTAAACCAAACCTATGAATAGAAAGGGCGGGAATATTGTGAAGAGTCCAAAACAGGCGATCTAACTAGAACTGGCGTTCGGAAAGCCTTGGAACTAAGTTCGGAAGTAAGTCTTCTTTTTCGCTACTATGTCCTCTCTGTTTTTATTTTTACTAAATTTCCTCTTTTTCTCCTGAAGATCATCTTCCTAAGATAAGAAATATTCAAGCAAGCTTTGCAGGAATAGAGAAAGAACCTTTTCAATAATTACAAGCTGCAATTAGATATGAATTTTGATGTACATATTAATTTTTTTATTGACCAAGTTAAATCCTTTTATCAAATCCACAAATTTTGATAAAAATAATGTGCTTTAACCATTTTCGATCATATTTTTACTTAAAAAAAGTGTCCATTTTTATGTGATTGGTGTCAATGTACTTATGCACCATCAGGGAACTAGACGAATTGTCAATCACCGCAGATGGTGGATGCAAATCTACCACAAGACTTGTAGAACACGTGCGTCGCTTACAGAGTATCGATAACAAAAAATGTGTAGAACTTCGAAAGAGGTTGTGAGTTTCTGTGGAATTACGCTTGTCTTACGTATCCATTGGCAACAATTATATAGATAAAGGTGCCATGATCTTAACGAATTTGGCATACACTTTGCAGAACTTTGACAGCTAAGGCGGCTCTTTGAAAATATTTTGAATTCATTCTGCTGTCGTATTTACAATTTCGCCATGGAGCACTACACGATTCAACAATGTTCGAAATCGTAAGAATATACCACCAAAATTGTAGTTATGCTCGCCAAAAGATCTGCGCAGTATGTAAGACTTACGTTCGTATTTATCGTACCGCCGTGCTTACCATTCGGCGCACTTTGAAGAAATTCGATGAAAGTCGTTAAAAGTCTCAGCACGTCATTGAGATGAGCGGTTGACCGAACATATTGCTGCGGTCCCACAGTGTATGTGCACAACCAAAAACGTCCGAACTCAATAAGTCGACCCTTAAAGTTGCCAAATTTGTATTTCGGTCTGTACACAATGTTAACAGACCGAACAACTGAAGCCTATTGACTATCTTATGCGTTGCTGACTAAGTTCGCGAGCAATTGGAAACCGGTCCCAATTTTGGCCAAAAATCAACTTCGGCGTCAAGGCCTATTGCGACATGAGTAAACAAACTTGGCGATTTAAGAGCTATGAAAATCCAAGACAGATCATGCCACCTTTGCTGCAAAAAAATCAAATTCAAAATACAAAAGAAAGGAATAGGTGAGCCACTTGCAACTTTGGTCCACTAACAAAAATATAAATATGCCAACAAACGTCCATCCAAACAATGACAACATGGAAGAAGGACAATTTATATAAAAAAACAACAATCCCATCCACAGAGTGCCACTCGAACAACAAAAATCATGACAAAGTTATATTCCTCATGTGAAACGCCCTCAGCACCATTCCACTTCACATTACTCAAACTTTTCACTCTGTATGGCATAAAGGGAAGTTTGACACAAGTCCCAGATGCACTCTACGAAAAAAACTCATAAAGTTTTTAAAATCATCCTTTTTCGAAAAATAAATAAATAAACAAGTTAGAATCCAAACAGAAAGTTCTCGCTTGTGCAACTTGTAAAGGGTTTTCATAAATATTCACTAATTCGCCAGTTGGAATGTGAATCACAACATCACGCATAATAGAGTCCTTGATTTCATTTGAAAAGTGAAAAATGTACATAACTTACTTGTGATGAGAATACTCAGTGAGCTTACCTGCAACAAAAAAAAAAAGAACGAACTTAGTTAACGAAAAACTGCAAAGAATAGAAAATTTAATTTTGTGAAAACCTCATCCTTTATCAAAATAAAACTGTCAGAGAACCCTTTTCCTGATTTCTGATTGATATGCCCTGCCTGTGTAACGTTTCTGCCAAATGTTTCGATAAACGGGAAGCAGACTTTTATGAAACATACCCAAAGGGGTAGCATTCCAGAAAGAAATAAAACAAAATAACAAAAGAAAAAAAAACAGACCCCTAAAACGAAGAGAGTTCTCCTCCGTCAAAAAAGTTGGTAAACTTTGAGCGTTTAAATTTTATGAGGATAACTTCAAGATGCGGCATCTGGATATGCGAGTATGTATCCGTTTTGATTTATATCGTCGGTGTAACCTTGAAATTAACAATCGTCTGTGTGTTTGTGTGGACATTTTAACATCAACGTCGTCCGGGGGAAAAAAAATAAATGGAATAATATATATACGACACAGTCGGGGCACAGCATCTATATATTTATGTCATAATCATGGAATTGAATATTTGAAGCCCTTTTTTGATTGTGGTACGTGCGCCACTCTGTGGAAGATTGTCATGTATGCAAATGCAATTTACGAGAGGACAGAGATGAGCACGCCTTGAGTAAATTGGAAGTAGATTGGAGGTTTTTATCGACTGAATATCTTTGCCGACGAGTCGAAAGGTTTCGTTTTCCGGAGATGATTGATGGTGCTGTTTGTTGTAATCAAAACGGAACTCAATTACAATAAACTTATCGCTTGATATGAAATTTGTTTCAACGCAAATCTGTTTGAGTTGGTTCATAATAAGTGGTGTAACTTTCCGGGCCTCAAGCAAGAAACATCTTCAACTTAGTTGGAGCCTTTTTCTACTTGCTTTTTCTACAGTCCGGAGTTGATCTGGATCTCCATCAACCTCAACCTCTCAAGTAAGTGAGGTGAATATAAAAAATACTAAAACAGTACCTAACGCCAATAGCAGTACGACAGATTTGATTGTCAGTTTGTGAACCTTCATATTCCTTTAAGAATATTGAGTCCCAGTTGGCTGAGTTGAACTTGGTTGACATGTGGTTTCATCAAGATGGTGTCACATGCCACACAGCTCGTGAAACAATGGAAATGTTGAAGGATGAATTTGGTGAGGAGCTTATCTCTCGAAAAGGCCTTGTGAGTTTGCCGCCAAGGTCATGCGATTTAACGCCTCTTGATTATTTCTTGTGGGGTTATGTAAAGTCGTTAGTCTATGTGGAGAAGCCGAACACGATTGAAGCCTTACAGGATAACATAACTCGCGTAATTCGTGGAATACAGGCCGAAAAAGTGACGCAAAATTGGACCTTCCGAATGGACCATTTGAAACGGAGCCGCGGACAACATTTACATGCAATTGTCTTTAAAACGTAAATGGCAAAGGCCTATTTATCGATTAAAATAAAAAAATTTAATATTCAATGCAAATTTAAGTGTTTTATTCGATTTAAAAAAAAAAAAAACTACGGTTAAAAAAACACCCGTAAGCAACTTAAAATCGTCGCACTTTGAAATATTCAGGCGAGCCCCGGAATATCAACATGAAGTCCATATACGTGTTTTATCATTTCCATCCTGGATGAAAAACGTTTCGGACAACGCGCTTAAAATTTAAAAAAAAAACATCTAAAGCTAAAAAAGCTAATACCTAAAATAAACATTTAATGACCAAAACACATGTGCAAAAATTCTGGAATGCAGTGCTGCAAGTAAAACAGATGTGCAGAAAATTATTTGACATGCATTGCATCGGATAATATGGCTACCGACCAAGCAGCTGATGTGTTTCCAACCAAAACAAAAACAAATACGATCAGCAAATGTCAAAAGCCGATGATGCCAAATACTTGAAATTGCAATTTTTTTTTTTTTTTTTTTGTGGTACGCCTGAATTTTGCAGCGAATTTAGAAATGGAGACATGTTGCAGTGCTGCGGTGAGTGCAGAATTTACGTGTGCCTATATCCATATAAACATGTGAATTCTAATCTTGCTGCGCAGTGAATTCTGCACATGTGTTTTTGGGCATAAGGCCCTTCTAACCATCTACTGTCGCTATATTGAATAATTTAGTTCGATAACTCTTTGAGAGCGTGTCGAAAATATTTACTCCAATAAAAAACAAACCATAAATTAATATGTTGTCTGGCTGTACGCTGATTACGGGTTTGTAATTTATCAAGCGACAGATCGGGGTACTTCTTCTTCTTTAATGTTTCATATGCAAAGAAAATTAATCTGCATTTCTTCGTCCTCATAATTTTCCATATTCCGGAAAAAATTACAAAGGTCACGGGTGCTCATATCTATTTTCAGTCACCAAATGATCAGTGACATAGAAAAGAGATTTTGAGCTTCCTATCCTGGGACCTACCCAGTGGACGCCTGATTTAATTTTCTTGCTGAAATTGATTGCCGTTCCACGCGCCATTACTCAATCCGTCTCATTGTCTGCTCATTTGTTCTTATTTTCTCTAAAGAGACCGCAAATGTGCATACATTTTAATTATCATGGAATATAACTACCAATCCTCTAAAAGGACTATAGACGACTATAAATAACAGTTTATGGGTGGGGTCTTCCATGGCAGTTTAGCTGCGATTACATTAGACTTGCAAGTTGAACACGATGGGCCGGTCTTGTTGAATTCCTTCCTGGACATGCAATACCATTCCATTTCATTACTTATCGAAATAATGTGCGATTCATCGATATAAAAGGATATAAAACAGGAGGTATAACATGAATTCACTCAGACAGTATGTACGTGATATAATCAACAAGAGCATTAGACCAGAGTGAACTCAATTTATGGATAAGGATGAACAGACTGCAGCTGCTGTTTGTCGGGAAGGGGCAAGGCATTCAGTGTATTTTATTTTATCATAGAAATGAGGAAACTATTGCGAATATTTGGGAACAAGGTTTAAAGAATGGTTGCTAGATTTAGTTGAGAAATGCTGTATATGCGCTGTGTTGGGTCTTGCGGAGAGCTTTTAATTGCGGCTTGATCGTTCGACACGTATCAGGTCTAAAACTATTATTTTGATAAAAAAAAAATTGACTGGCCCTAGACGTTTATCAGAATCAAAAAAAAGAATTGAAACGCCAACTAATAAAATATTTTGCACAAAGTATTGTAACTGTAACAGTTTATGGAATATAAACATAAGGTGCGCATGATTTGTTACACAGAAATTCGTACTCATAAATGTCATTTTTGCAAATTTAATTTGGCTTGACGTCGACCAATAGAGAGAGACAAAAAAAAATTGCTAATTGTAACAAAAATTTAGGTGACCAGATTAACCAAAAGAATATCGACTACTTAGCATGGAAATAATTTTGAGTAAGCGAAACATACTCTAGGTTTTTATTAACCACTTAATACTAACTTTAGATCAAGTATGTAAAGTTTGTGGGTAGAAGAATAAAGCTTGATTAATACCAGACAGACATCATTTTTTACAAATTATATTTTCGAATCTATTCTCATGTTTCTAGCATTCAGTATATTCGCATTAACGACATATTGTGTAGAGTACCTCAGGGTAGCCGCCTGTGGCCTATTTTCTTTTTGTTTATTCTGGGCACGATTACACTATTTTATATAAATATCTTGATCCACTTTGTGGTGCCGTAAAAATAACAAACTACACCTGAAGTTAATTCTCCCCAATTTTTCTCTCTCTCTATCTCACAGAATTGTGCGGCTAAATTTTTAAACGCTTCAATTTCGATGACAATGTTTTAAAACATTTTTCAGTAGAATCATTAAAAAAGTGGACACTTCAATATATGTATAGTTGCAAAAGTTGTTTTGCCTATCCTAAGGCTAAGGGATGATTTGTAAATTGTAAACTTTTTTCAGCTTTATATCTTTAAGAAAGTGGCCACAATTTAAAAAAAAAAAAACAACAACTTAAGTCACTAGAGTCAACAGAGCACAAAAACTTTAAACTGCTCTCCTGAACTATGAGTAAAAAAGACTTAAGAGGTTTTGCCTTGTGACCACAGATTTAACCATCAAGGATTTGTTTAAAGGTTTAGAGCTTTTTCTCTTTTAGTCAAATTTATTTCCGTGGGTTTAAGTTTCTCCAACCCATTGGCTAATGTTAAAATAGGCCGACAATTAGCAACAGTCCACAATGTATATATGAAACCTCTAAAATTACAAAAAAAAGGTTCCTATATCCGAGTTTTTTTTTATATGCGAACACGTTACACGTATTTGAAACAAAGTGCCACGGAGTTTCTACATGCTTTTCTTATAAGCGAATTGTTTCTTATATATCCTTCGTGAGGTTTTTACAAAGACGACTTAAAATTACACAAATGCGAATATCAAACCTTAAAGTGGGCAACACACTTTTTATGTGATTCAATTATTCCAATATATTCTTGGAATAACCAAAAAATATTAATTTTTAGTAAATTTTTTATAAGTATTTCTGTAATTGGTACCCTCTGCAATGAATTTTTAACCCGGCAAACATACATATCTATATTTTTAATTATTGTTGTTAAGTCTTTTGTTAAAAAAAAATAACCAAAGCTTAATAAAAATCGTCTTTCTTCATTTTTTTTACGTTCCAAATCTTTTCGTAATTATTACTATTTAATTTATTTTTTTTTATGCAGATTGTGCTTAATTTAATCTGGCAACGTTAGCTCTTGGCCTTGTTCCACGTCCATCCCAAACTGAGCCACACCAAATTTAAATCTTATTTGATCGTGCAAATCGATTTGCTCGTTCAGTGTGTTTGGGGCACATACTCATTTTGTTCATTGAATGTTGATTTTTCTAATGTTGAGGTTATTGTTTTTCAGACTCTTAATGAAAATGAGAGCAAATAATGAACAGCTTCTATAATACAGAACATTTATTTTTTGTTGTATACAAAATAAAATTATAATGAACACTGTTTTTAAATACAGAGTTGATTATTATAAAAATGAACGGATGGTCACCGCAATTATACAAATATACATATTTATATAATTTGTTAGTTAGTTGCATAGATAGGCATTTAATTTTAAAGTTTTATTTGCGAACTATATCCATTTAATTCAAATAATTCCACGGTGCAGGCAATCTTATTTCGGTGCATATAATCCTGGGGCTAAGAGGCAACGTTCGGACACTGAAAGCATCAAAAATAGCGCAGGAAGCCGACTTCGTCTTAGTCCAATCGTATGCGATCTGTAACAGCGTCACTGTAACTAATTCAGGGAAATGAGACACAGACACTAGGCAGTGTTTAAAGCTTACTTGTCAAAGAAAGCATAAACATATCCCAAACTAGAGGCAAAAATAAGCTTACACTTCTTAGCCAAAGTTGAAAGAGTACAATCTTTTTCCTGAAGTAAGTAACTGGGGATTCAAAATACTCATTCGCAAATAAATGCATTCCCTTACACCTTTGGCGTGGAATTCAATTTATTTATTTTTTAAACTATTCCACAGACTATTTTAAGGCGCTACGCCGATTGACACCACTCCTGGTGCGAATCTCATGCAACCATGAAATACATCAATCTGCTTTGAATTGCAACCGATGTCAAGGAATTTTCCCTCCTTCAAGTGATCATCGGGAACATTTTTATCTCACACAACATTTTCCATAATTCACCATTCAAAAATAGACCTTTCAGAATTCTAATTATATCCTCTGTTCGCGGGTTGCATTCGACTGGGGTGAGTACTTCGCTCTTGTCGTGTAATTCTGAAATAGTGCAGATGCTTGCCCACTTGAATGTGGGTCGATTGGCGCAAGTACAGACAAAAAAAAAATAAAACTTCGACAGACATTCATCTTTCTCACAATGAAAAATTGCATTTATTTATCGTTAATAAGTTGGCGGTTTTCTATTAGTCATCCATCGCATTAACTTAAACCGCGACTGTCATTATTTATTATGTTCCAGCATCTGGGTAACTTTACCACCTCTTATTTGCTCATTAATTATGGTGAATGTTTTAAAAGCAACTGCGCGCTCATAAACCAATCAATTATGCAGCTTATCAAAGTTGCTGCTGCTGCTGCTTCTATGCTGGTTTGGGTTTTAGAGTTGTAGATTGTGCTTGCACACAAGATGGATGAAAACTCGAAGAGAACTTGGCCCGAGTTTATGGCTCTGAAGTAATCTACTTTGCCCCACAGATGCTTGGGATTGAGATCTCGTTTGCAGTGGAGGACGTTTGCATCTTAATTTTGTAGTAGATTAGAGAAAAAACGGTTTAGTTAGATATCAAATAATTTTGTAGACATTGTCTGATTTATTGTCTAAGGCTGACAGCTTTTGTGGTTGGAAATATGGTCCATTTGCAAATCGTGCATGTGACATCGGAAGGGCTTTAGCTTTTTAGAAAAAAATGTCTATTTTTCAGTAAGTACAGGTGAGAAAAAATACAATTACTATGGAGCCCCAACAAGATGAATCCATACGCAAGCAAAAATGCGTCTTCAAAGAAAGTCTGACAATATGAAATGTTGTTCTTTTATGTGCAAGAAAATCCTCTGAAATGTTCGTACGCCGCATGTAGCAGGACAATTAAGGTGAAACCACCAAAACCCAGAGCTCTATAAAACAAAGTCACAATTTCACAAGAACTTTGTTGAATACATCTGAAAGGGAAGATAATATCAACAGTAGACTTGTAACTCTGATTGCAATGTCAATCAAGTTACAAGTAGGTACTAGTAGATTTTCTTTGAGCTACTCGACAAGATGTATCAGCAAAGCCCTACACGTGACATAGAAAGACGGAAATGTGGAAAAAGAAAATTACAATTTTGAGCGAAGAGTTGTCAAAATCACTGCCTAGCGGACTTAAGCTTGCGTTGACTTGCTTTCATCTCATCAGTCATAAGTGTCCCAAGATCAACAAGTCATTAACCAACTTGGCCAGATAATGATCTACGCAAATCAAGCTACCATTGATAGCGAAGTCCGAAATTTCCAAACGGCCGCAACATTGTCTTAAAACACTCCAGTACCCTACTGTATCCAAAGGTGCGAGTTCACATTTATGTCAGAAACCAAAATCACTGAGTAAACGTTGCCCATCGCGTATCGCAACTTCAGGCAGTTGGCGAAGGATCGCCCTAACTGCAATGGCTTGCTAGTTAGCGCTGGAGGCCAATTGATTTATCGCCTACCGTCATAGGAGGAAAATAATCAAATTAATAGACTTCCAGTATAACCTCAAAATGCCGGCCGTCATTGTGACCGTTGTGCGACTAAAGTTACAATTTGGCATCTTTTTTTGCGAGCCTGCTACTATTTTTTGCTATTTTGAACCTTTTTTCTGACTGAAGAAGGCTCTTTAAAAATGTTTCAAATAACTAAAAACAACGCAGTTGCCTGCATAACAATATTAAAATGTTTAGCAAGCCAATGCTTGTTAAATATCGTTCGAAAATTCCAAATTTGCAGAATAGCTTCAGAAATGACACTTTTTTCTCATTGGCCCTTTTTTGCGACTTTTCAGAATTATGCAGCCCTGCCCCCTGCCGGCAATCCCAGTTCCTTTGTCATTCCATGTGAAAAAGTCGAAATTCTTGTCGACTTTTGATTCATTTGTTGTGGTTTCATGGCTGACTATGGTCCAGTCAAGTTAAGTACTCACAGGACGCAACAATTTTAAAGTTAGATAGAAACCAAAAACCTAAGAGTATACCTGTAAATTATGATCTTCGATAACGGGTGTAGAAGATCAAGTTGTTTATAATTTATTTTTGCAAAATATTTAAAAAAAAAAAAAGTTATAAAAATAAATTGAAGTGAAATGAAATGCATTGAGTACGAATGTCTTTTTCAAAAATATTAATCTTTTTTTGTTTTAAATATTAATCTAAATATTTGGATAACTAAGCAAAATTATTTAAGTTTTCCGACTCGGGAGCATGTAAAGTAGAGTTGGCCATGCGACAAAAACTGGATTTTCTAAATTTATACCGCACATTAAAAGATTGTCCCTGCGACTTATTAATGGTAGCAGCGAATGCAAGGCGAATAGGGAACTGAAGACGCTTAAATTTGAAGTAGACATCAGTTGGAATCATTGGTATGCGACGAATCAAATCTTCTTGAAAATATTATTACCACAAAATCCATACATTTATCGTTATTGAATCGGACAAAAAATCCAGCGAATGTGACTTATTTGAATTATGGTTAGCGAATTGAACAAAATTCATTCGTCAAACCGCTGGCGAATGTAAAATCGCCTTATTGCGGTTTGCAAATTTGTGAAATGTCATTCGTCTTAAACTTAAAATTTTGACAAACAAAACTATTTGGTGAAACCAGTAGCGAATGGAATTTATGAGCTAGAGAAATGAATGGAAATTCAAGACAAATATATAAAACGCATTCAATTCATGTAGAAATATATATTTATGTATACATATATGAAAATCGACTTTTATTATAGTTTCAAAAGAAGCAATTCCAGCCTAATCCAGAAGCCAGTTGAGCTCATGGAACAAAACCCAGACATAGCAAAAGGGTTAGTACAATTTGGAGCTTCAAAAAATCCAACAAAGAGTATTGGGATAATTTCGCTGTTAAATAAAAACAAGTAAGTGTTATCATGGTCGATTGATACCCTCCACTACATACAAGTCATACAAAATTGGTTTTGGATGGGAGGTACCAGAACTACTTGACCGACATAGCCCATTTTTAATGCAAACCTATTGATGATATAAAGAAGTCATTTCACCAAATTTCATTAGCCTAGGTTGATTCATATGGACGCTATCGTGTTTTCAACAGACAGACGGACAAACAGATAGACAGACTGTTGGTGACTATGACGTCACAAGAAAATCACCATAAAACTTGACGTATAGTGACAGCTGAGATCCAAGGGATTTCTCCCGCGATTTTTGTATACTTTGGCGCTAATAAAATACTAATATTTAAAACGTTGTTAGAAGCAGTTGGCCTTTTTATTTTTCTCAACCTTTTTTTTTTCTTGGATCTACGACAAAGTTGAACCAGTATAATCTAACTCAAAAAAACAGCCAGACAGACAGACAGTCGGACATGGCTAAATTCGGACTATATATACTTTATGAGGTCTCCGGTTACTCCTTCTTGGCGACAAAGTGAATATACCTTCCTGTGGAGGGTATAATAAGAAGGGTGCGCATAGGGTGGAGCACGGATGTATGAAAAATTTTTTTTTTTAGATTTCGAATTCTAATAGGGGGGGATTGGTGCCTTATGTTAGAAAAATAAATGTAGTTTTACGATTAATTTGGTTAAGATCTTCTGCCTTCAAAAATCAAAATTTGATGCAAGATTTTAGTAAACAGATATGTCTGAAAATAATATGAAAGTAAATAGATAGACAAAAGTGCGCAAAATATACTATTGATAATTATAATTTTAATTCAATATAAACAAAAAATGAATTCATTCTCGTAACAATAAACATTATATTTTATAACTAAGATGCTTGAAAATCTTGTTTTGTCTCAAATTTAGGCATTGTCTTCCTAGTCGAGACTTTTTTGTGTACTGAGAAGTGGCAGCTTCCGTCGTCACTTTACAGCTCGTTCAACAGCCTGCGTATGGCACAGAAGCCTTAAAAAGAACACTTCACCACCAGATTCCGCGATGCTCCGAATTTCCTGATCGCAGAAGTTTTGCATAATCGGTGGGTCAGAAACCTTTTCTTGCCAATTTATTAAATCCATATAAGTTGAAGCATTGAAGTTAATAAGTGACACTTCAAACAGCCTGGGAGTTGAAGACCGAGGCATACTACGTGCCTTTAATATGCGCCGAGCTGCCAGTTCTCTAATGTGTTTGTTGTTGTCTGTTATCATAGCAAGAAGAATGTTCTCAGGATGTGCAAAATAACCATTCCGCTGAATGACAGGATCGATTACGTTCTTAATTTCTTCTGGAAGATATCTGCAGGCCATAACTATGTTAAAAAGGTGGTGTGTACCATCCTTGAACGATGGTTTATTTTTTATGGAGAAGCAAGATGGGGCGTAAACCTTAACAACAAACGTGGCCAAAGTCATCAAGTTTTCCGAAGGTGTCTCTGTTGTTATACAAGGTGGCGCAAAAATAACCTTCCGATGTTTTTTGGCTGTAATTTAAAAAAAAAATGAAAAACTTTGATTCTTCTTGTGGATTATTTTTATTTGGTCTTTTAATTTTTTTTACATCAAGTCGAGAATATGATGTCATGTAAATGGCCGCCGCCACAGTTGATTGTCATTTAAGCCCTTTTTATGGCATTTTCCATCACTTTGACCAAAACTTCCGGCGATAGGTCCTCACATTCTTGACGGATATTGTCTTTAAGAGCTGCAAGAGTCTGAGGCTTGTTGACCCGCGACTTCAAAAAGCCCCACAAAAAGAAGTCTGGAGCGGTCAAATCAGGCGATCTTGCGGGCTAGTGCAAATCGCCAAAAACGACCCGGGAACACCGCTTTCAGAATATCGGTTGTGGCTCGCGCAGTGTGTGCCGTAGCTCCGTCCTGTTGGAACCACATGCCCTCCAGTCCTAAATTGTCCAATTGCGGTAGAAAAAAATCGGTAAACATGGCCCTATAGTGCGCACCGTTCACTGTTGTCGTTTGACCAGCGGCGTTCTCGAAAAAAAAAAAAATGGCCGCGTCAACCGAGGCGATATTCTCGGCACAACGGGCGCTCCGGGGTCTGCCACGCCTGGCAGCATCTCGTGTTGTGCCAGTCTCTTCGAGGCGAGCGACTAAACGTCGCAGTGTTTCACGTTGTGCCAAAGTCACCGACCGATTATTGCTCAAATAAATAGTCACCAATATTCCGCGTTCTGGAGCAGTGTAGCGTAACATTGTTTATTAACGTGTATTTCGCATGTGTTTACTACACAAATGTCAAAACAGAACTGACATTAGGGGCCAATCGCAAAATTTATAGCATTTTCTGATAGGAGGATTACTTTTGCGCCACCTTGTAGATATTCAAAAAAAGTAATTAAATTTTATAGCATACACGTCTCACTTGATTTCAGTGTTTTTGCGGAGGCAGTTATCGTTAGCCAAATCGAATGAAATTTTGCATTTATATATTTAACACTATAAGGCACCTTTTTCTTACTATTAGATACCAATTAACAAAAAAAAAAAAATGTTTGCTCCACCCTAGCGCAGGCCAACTTTCTAATAAATAGGAAGGATTGAAGAAGTTCGCGTATATGAATTTGTCTTTTATTCGGTCCAATACATGCACAAATCTAAAAAAAAATCACCGAACTACTTCCTAAATTAATGTATTTAGGCCTTACAGATGGTGTGGGAGTTCTAGAATCTAGAGGATTGGAATTGTGCCTTATACTTCGTCTCAATCTACACATATCTAATGCTACCTCCGTATTGTTGTCTCCAAAAAACGAAAAATAGATTCATATTGCTGGTCTTTTTTAAGGCACAACCATTTTTATTTTGAATTCTTTTTGTGTTGCCATAAATGTTCGAATTGACGTTTTGGTGCTGTCATTTTCGTTTTTATTATTGAATTTGAATTCTAAGCGAATGAATTAATTCGCCGACCGTAATCGTACGTAGGCGAGTGTTTGAACAACTATTTCGATTTCTGCGAATAGTTCGACTTGCTAACGATAATAGATAATCAAAAAAAATGCACCCACTTCGATTTAATTTTTAAAAAAATCAAAAGTATCAACAAAGAAAAACACATGCCGGTAGATGAGCTTCGGTTAGCAAGAAATATCGTTCAAATTCAACGTAAACGTGTGTTAGCAAAATAAAATTACGCTCACACTTTGGGATGAACAAAAGCAAATGTACACATGCACGCACCGAACTCGTCCAAAACACACGCTTAGTGGTGGTTTCTTTTTTGCTTTTTTTAGCCAAAGTTGCGTTTGCGCAACACTGAACGGCATGTCACAAAGCGTTTTTTTTTAACTCTGTCGTTACAAATGCACGTTTTCTTTTTCTATTCTCTTGTGCGTGAATTATTTGCACAAACAAATTTTGTTTGTTGTTATAGTCGTGTTGAGTTGTTCGTCAAGTGGACCTTTTTAGTGGTGAATAATTTCTTGTAAAAAAAATATAAATTCAATGGTAAAAGAGTATTGTTAGTATTCTTCCATGTCTGTCAAAGGCATTTGAGAAAATTATGGCTAAGCAGATAACGAAGCATTTAACACTCAACAGGCTGCTGTATGCTCAGCAATCAGGTTTCAGGGCTAACCACAGCTGCTCTACAGCTATGGTTATTTTATTTGAAGAGATAAGTCAAGACTACGATAGGGGTTATGTTTCATTGCTTTGCTTGTTAGACTTCTCGAAGGCCTTTGATAATGTAAATCATAAAATCCTGTGTTGGAAGCTTAAGAATAATTTTGGTTTCAGTGAAAGGGCAGTGTAAAGTTTAGAGAAAAATATTGCAAGACCCCTTACCGCTGGTGGGGGGAAGTCTAATGATAATTCTCTAAGGTCTTTTCTTTACGAATGAATCGTTTTTAGTATTCTTCCTCCTTATATACTAAAATATTGCTTACGTAAGGTACAAATATTTACATCTTAAATTACTAGGTGTCAAGCAGAGCCAGCGATAAGTCGTGAGAAATTTTATTCTGCTGGTCTCGCTGAGAACAGATATATGAAATTTTACACGTTAAAAAATAAAGCAAAAAATAATAGATAACGTTGTCTGGTATGGTCACCATGACATGCTGGGGCCGCTCCTTACGTCACAGCGAAATCGGCTGTAGAAAAACGCCGAGTTGCTGGTATTGGAGCGGCGATTAAACATCGGATGCTGTTGCTTGCACAAATATTTTTCACTGGTTATTGTGCATTGTCCCAGCTCTTCTCTTGTTAATCTGTAGTAGGCTTCTCGTAACAGGTTAACTGTTAAATAATCCAGCGATGGTTCAATAAAAACATATTCATTGTTATGGGGAGTTGGAACGGGTATGACCTTGAATAGGTCAAAGTCTTCTGTATTTACTAACGGCACTCGTAAGTCGAATATGACACTCTTATCAGTTATTCTTGCTCTTGCTGTGAACATTTTATATAGTCCTAGCAAGCTCGAGTGTGTTTCGTCTCCTGCTACAGACAACTGCGGGGGCAAGTGGCTTCTTATTAATGTCAGCTGTGATCTCAATTGGTCTGGTGTTATCACCAAAGGGCTAATTTTGGCTTGATGGATATCTGTCAGAACATTCAATAGAGACGTCTGTGTTTGCTGATAATTCAACATA
Source organism: Cheilosia vulpina (assembly GCA_916610125.1). NCBI lineage: Eukaryota > Metazoa > Arthropoda > Insecta > Diptera > Syrphidae > Cheilosia > Cheilosia vulpina. Next base: position 79,753,437 of record OU744276.1, on the reverse strand, counting down.
GCTAACGTTGCGTAGGTTGTCACTGCTAAAAATGTCTGTTTTGCTTCGTTCTGGTTGATTGATTTGGATGTCATGCTCTTAAGATTTTCAAGATCGGTTTGGAATGCTTGCAGTTGTGCGGTAATGGTTTCAGTATTTTTCTGTAATATATTGTTTGTTGCCTCCGCTACTGACGTCTGATTTTTTATCAATTCAAGTAGATGATTCTCATTTGTTCGTGTTTGCTGAATTTGTTGCTCATAGTGTTCAGCATACGACTCATCTAGTACGCCGAAAAGTTTGTTTGCCACCGTACCAACAAAGTCGAAAGGAGATCGTTTCATTCTAATCCTTTTTGAGTTTCCAGCTCCTTGCGTATGCAGTAAGTCGTTGTTGCTTTCTATAATCGTTAACTGATGGTTAAATTGATGGACTATATTGTGAGTTAGAGCGTCAGACTTAGTTTTACAAAAGTCATTCATATCCCTCACAAGGTCTTGGAATCCTTCAAATTCTCTCCAATAGTTGGTCATATTGTAATAGATGATTATTTTCCAGTCGCTCGTAATCAGGTTTACACTTCCAATCTTCTCAAAGTAAATTCCTGGACGGTTTTTAAATGGAATCACCTTTACGGGATCATGTTCTTCGTTCAATGTCAATGTGTTACCATGCCCAAGAACAATTATAACCAAACTGGTGAACAATAGCCACCTTATTGGGCTTATCCTAAACGTTGTTTTATTTTCCTTTCTCGATGTGTATATGCCTTCGATGGAGTCTATGGCCGAGTGGATTTTGTCTATGGGTTCCGATCCAATGTGAGTTAGCGCAAGATGTACATTAACTGTTCGTTTTGGATTTTCAACATTGCCTGGTAACAACCCTTCATCTTCAATTGGGAGTAGGCATAGTTTTGTAATGGGTCTCTTTATAAACTTCTTGTTACTGTAGACAGTTGCAGCTCTAACATGATTATCCTTCCCCGGGTGTGTTTCGGTAATGCGGCCCATCAACCAGTTTGTTGGGGGTAATCGATCTTCCTTTATCAAAACGACGTCGCCAATGTTTACGTTTGCTTCAGTGCCCTTCCACTTTATTCGCTGTTGAAGATGTGTCAAGTACTCCGTAGACCATGTCTTCCAGAAATCTTGAGTCATCTTTTGTAATAACCGCCAGCGTGATCCATAGTTTCGTGTATCGTCTAAACAGGGCTCGGGTGCTGCATTCAGAGCGGATCCAATAAGAAAATGACCAGGAGTGAGAATTGGTGTATCCTCTATGTCATTGCTTACTTTTATCAGCGGTCGGGAATTCAGGCATGCCTCTATCTGCGTTAGAAGAGTGGATAATTCTTCAAAGGTAAGTTTCGTATCACCAATTATTCTTTTGAGGTGATATTTTATTGACTTAACTCCAGCTTCCCACAGGCCGCCGAAGTGTGGTGCTGCTGGTGGTATGAAATGCCACTGTATTCCATTCATAACTAACCTTGTTGAAGCATTTTTCTCCGCTTGATTGATGGTGAGTATTCGAAGGTTTTGAAGTTCTTTATTGGCTCCGACGAAAGTTGTTCCATTGTCACTGTATATGTGACATGGCAATCCTCTTCTTGATATGAAGCGCCTCACAGCTGCGAGAAAAGCTTCTGATGTTAGGTCACTAACAAGCTCAATATGAATAGCCTTTGTAGCTAAACAAACAAATATGGCTATGTAGCCCTTTGTAGTCCGAGTTCCTCTTCCCTTTGACATTTTAATTGTCAATGGTCCTGCATAGTCTACTCCAGAGTGCGTAAATGGCCTAGATGGTGTTACTCTTGGAGATGGCAGCATTCCCATTATTTGGTGTGTGGATGACGCATTAAAACGATAGCATCGGACGCAGTGATGAATTATTTTCCGGGCTAACCGTTTAGCGTGAGGGATCCAATATGATTGTCTTAGTGTGGCCATCATCAGATTGATACCGCCGTGAAGTGTTTTCTTGTGTACATATTCTGCCAGTAGTTTGGTAAAAACGCTTCCATATGGTAAAATATACGGGTGTTTTTCGTTGTAAGTCATGCTGGCGTGCTCTAATCGCCCTCCAACAACTAACATGTTGTCATGGTCCAGATGGGGATTTAGCGAAAGTAGGCTGCTCTTCTTGGGGATATCGTCTCCGTTCCTTAAGCATTTCATTTCCTCCGGAAATGCTTCTAGTTGCACCAAATGGACTATTCGCTTGTTTGTCTCTTCAATTTCAGTTAGTGAGAGCTCTCCTGTTCTTCTGTCTTTCTTATGGTGCGTAATGTTGAACACAAATCGTATACAGTAGGCCATGGTCCGGATCAGCCTTGTGTAAGAAGAAAATCTGTGCAATATGGCGTCCTTTATTATCATAGACGTTAACACAACTCTTGGTTCAACGGTCTCACTTACTGACCGTACCTGCTCGATTTCTGACTGTATGGGCCAGTATTCCATGCTACCCCTTAGCCAGTTTGGTCCACTCCACCATAATGAGTGATGTTTCAATTGCACTGGAGTTAAACCTCTCGATGCACAATCTGCGGGGTTGTCTGCCGATCTAACGTGCCTCCAACAATCTGGATCTAATGTTTCTCGAATTTGAGATATTCTGTTGGCAATGAATACCTTTTCCTTGGATTCATTTTTTCTTATCCATGACAGCACAATTGTTGAATCTGTCCATGCGAATACCTTATTGATCTGTGCCCCAAATATTAGCTGCACCTCCTTGAGGAGTTTTGACAATAAATGTGCCCCACATAATTCGAGCTTGGGCGTAGTAAGCTTGGTTTTGATGGGTGCAACCTTTGTTTTGGATGTCAACAATGTAGTTACAAATTTTGTATTATATGTGGTAGTTCTTGCATATACTACGGCTGCGTATGCGCCTTCAGAGGCATCGCAGAATCCATGTAACTCGATTTTCTGCCGTTTGTTGGTAACAATCCATCTTGGAATTTTAATGGATTCAGCATGCGGAAGTTCATGCCTGAACCGATCCCAACATTGTTGCAATTCATCTGTTAGTTGATCATCCCAATCAATGTCTGCCTTCCAAATCCGCTGCATAAGTATCTTGGCAGTGATGGTTACTGGCGTCAGCCATCCTAATGGATCGAAAAGACGTGCTATTTCCGATAGTGTGGCACGTTTGGTGGATCCATGCTCTTCTTGTAAGGATGTTGTTACGTGGACCTTAAAGTGAAATGTGTCAGCTAATGGGTTCCAATGTATTCCCAAAGTTTTAATTGTCTCTTCCTTATCGAACTTAACTTCAGGTTGGTTATGTGCATCTGATATTGATTTTAAAAGTGACGAATGGTTTGCTGCCCATTTGCGAAGATGAAATCCACCACCCCTTAGTAGCTTTGCTAGCTGTCCTTGGGCTTCCTTACATTCCCGTAGTGTATCTCCTCCAGTCATAACGTCGTCTACGTAGAAATCATTTTTCACAATCTCTGCCGCCTTTGGAAATTCGTGTTGTTCATCGGCAGCTAATTGATGCAAGGTTCTTACAGCTAGGTATGGTGCTGATGCAGTTCCATACGTCACTGTTGTGAGCTTGTACTCCCTTATTGGTTCATTTGGGTTAGTTCGCCATAGAATGCGTTGGTAGTCTTGGTGCTCACTATTGACCCTTATCTGCCTGTACATCTTCTCAATGTCTGCAGTGAAGACGTACTTGTGAGCTCTCCATCTCATAATAATAGTTGTAATGTCGGCTTGGAGTCTGGGACCCACCATCATTAATTGATTCAGGCTCACTCCAGATGATGTTTTTGCAGATCCATCAAACACCACCCGTAATTTAGTCGTGGTACTATCGGGTTTAATTACAGCGTGATGGGGTAGGTAGTAACACTTGTTGTCGAACTTATCCATATTGGAGATTTCCACCATATGACCCAGTTGGAGGAACTCATTCATTACTCTTATGTAATCAGCCCTTAATTCCTTGTTGATGTTGAACTTCTTTTCAAGCTGTAGCAACCTGGCTAATGCTCTCTTTTTGGATTCTCCCAGCCTTTCTTCTTGATCCGTTGACTTCTTTTTAAATGGAATTTTAACTACGTATCTGCCATCGTTATCACGAAAATGAGATTCCTGATAAAACTCTTCGCATTCTTCATCAGTAGACTTCTGATGACCTTGTTGAGGAACTTCTTCAATTTCCCAAAATCTCTCAAGTTGTTTATCTAATGTTTGAACGACAAGACCATTGATTTTGATTTTGTCATTTCTTTGAGTTGATGTCCGACCGGAAATAAGCCATCCTAGTCGGGAATTCTGTGCTATAAGAGAATTTCCAGTCCCTCTTTTCAACCCATCAAGGATTACATCTCCATAAAAGTCTGCTCCTATGATTAGGTCGATTCCTCCAGGGATATTGAACGTTGGATCTGCTAGTTTTACGGATCCAAACTGGTCATCCATCATATTATTAGCTTCTTCATCTGGTAGAGTTCTTGTTAGTTTTGGTAAAACAAGGGCTTCTATCTTAACTTCGAAGTCGGATGAGAATCTCGGGAGGATTGTTAGTTCTACCTTATTTCGCGCTGTTCCTGCTTCAGTAGCTCCCAGACCGCTTACTTCAATGTGCACCTTCTGCTTCTTCAGTCTCAAGGTTTGGGCAACAGCTTCTGTTACTAGGGTGGCTTGTGACCCTTGATCAATAAGTGCTCGAAGCTCAGTGCATTGACCATGTTCAGAAGCACCGCGTGCCCTTACAATTGCTGTAGCAAGCAAGATGTTTTGGCTCTGATGACCATGATTAGATTGAATATGTACGTCAGCTTGGGCATGATCAGATTGTCGTCCTTCCATCCTATCAAAATGCAGTAAGGAATGATGTTTTCTATTGCACTGCTTGCATTTATTTTTGCTCATGCATGGAACTTGTTTGTCATGTCGTAAACAATTTATGCATAGTCTCGTTGCCTTAACCTTTTCACTGCGCTCCTTCGGGTTCCAGCCCATGAATTTACGGCAAGCATATATGTTATGCTCACCTTGGCAAAATACACAGGTTGATTTTGTTGACACGTGAAAGTTTCGCGTCACGTTCTTTGTTTCCTCTGAAGCCTTATACTGCCTTTGCCTTGTGGAAGCTAGTACCTCCAAAGCCTGATATCTTCTTGCTAAGAAATCGTATAGCGTTTGAAGCGATGGCATCTTGTTCGGTTGTTCCAAACTTTGTTCAAAAAGACTTCTACTGTCTTGGTCTAGTGCCCTTGTTACTAGGTGCACAATTATCGGATCCCAGGATTTTGTGTTCAGACCCATATTATTGATTGCTGACAGCCCTTCCTTTGTTGTGTCTAGGATTGACTTAATAGAGTTCGCTGCTGAATGGGCTCCTTGATGACCAGCCTTAAGCATTTTATCTAAATGCATTGACACTATTTTTCGTTCATTATCATATCGTGCCTTTAATGTCTCCCAGGCACATGCATAATTAGCACTTGAAATTGTTAGGTGCTGAATTAATGCCATTGGTTCGCCTTCTAAATGAGTTTTCAGATACTCCATCTTCTCTGTCGTGTTTAAGTTTGGCTTGTTGTGTATAATGGTTGTAAATATGTCAGCAAATGACCGCCATTCCAGATAATTTCCCTTAAATGTCGGTATCTTCAGAGGTGGCAGTTTTGTATCTGAACGATCTGTATCCCGTGGTTTGTTGGAATAACCTAATGCCGAAGCCATTCGATGGAGGCATTGGTTAACATCTCTCTTAATGTCATTATATTTATTATTAATGACATATGGTGATTGCAAATCTTTAGATGTTGCACTTGACATGAAATCTTCATGTAATTCTGTCATGTTTTTCAGTTGATCCAACAATATTTTTTGTTGGTATTCACAGATTTGTGAAGAATATTCTTGGAAGGTTTCCTCAAATTCTTCCATGTTTCCGATTATAGCTTCTATTTTTATGTTCAGCTTTCTTAATCGTAGAGTCTGGAGGTTGTTATCTGTGGAAGTGGATGGTGGAGAGCAAGATGGCGTTTCTTCTGAGGGTGTAATCTTTTCGAGCAAAGTTTTTAGATCGAGAAACAGATCTCTAACCCTTCCATATGTATCTCTCTCCATGTATGGAGTATCGAATTTTATTTTATCCTTTATCTTACTGTGATTATCGTCGAATTCTTCCCAAAGCGACTGAATTTTGTGAAGGCGTTCTTCCTTATAGCGGAGCGTCTTCCTAGACGCGCTATCCTTTTTGAAATTTATAGTTGCTTTTTCTAACTCCTCGGCAAGAGTTTTTTGTCTAGCAACAATTATAAAAATGTCCATTTCATCATCCATGATTGCTCCGGCTTATTTTTGATTTCTTTCACTGAATTGAATTATCACTACCAGTGTTAGCCCTGGCAACGCTTGTGACTTGATATTTATGTTTCCACTACCAGTGTTAGCCCTGGCAACGCTTCTTACTTGTTTAATGTTTAATGTACTAGTGTAGTATATTATGCAAAATGTATTTACTGATTCGTTTTAATGACTCGAAGGACCATATGTAAAGTTTAGAGAAAAATATTGCAAGACCCCTTACCGCTGGTGGGGGGAAGTCTAATGATAATTCTCTAAGGTCCTTTCTTTACGAATGAAATCGTTTTTATTATTCTTCCTCCTTATATACTAAAATATTGCTTACGTAAGGTACAAATATTTACATCTTAAATTACTAGGTGTCAAGCAGAGCCAGCGATAAGTCGTGAGAAATTTTATTCTGCTGGTCTCGCTGAGAACAGATATATGAAATTTTACACGTTAAAAAATAAAGCAAAAAATAATAGATAACGTTGTCTGGTATGGTCACCATGACAGTCACCGACCGATTATTGCTCAAATAAATAGTCACCAATATTCCGCGTTCTGGAGCAGTGTAGCGTAACATTGTTTATTAACGTGTATTTCGCATGTGTTTACTACACAAATGTCAAAACAGAACTGACATTAGGGGCCAATCGCAAAATTTATAGCATTTTCTGATAGGAGGATTACTTTTGCGCCACCTTGTAGATATTCAAAAAAAGTAATTAAATTTTATAGCATACACGTCTCACTTGATTTCAGTGTTTTTGCGGAGGCAGTTATCGTTAGCCAAATCGAATGAAATTTTGCATTTATATATTTAACACTATAAGGCACCTTTTTCTTACTATTAGATACCAATTAACAAAAAAAAAAAAATGTTTGCTCCACCCTAGCGCAGGCCAACTTTCTAATAAATAGGAAGGATTGAAGAAGTTCGCGTATATGAATTTGTCTTTTATTCGGTCCAATACATGCACAAATCTAAAAAAAATCACCGAACTACTTCCTAAATTAATGTATTTAGGCCTTACAGATGGTGTGGGAGTTCTAGAATCTAGAGGATTGGAATTGTGCCTTATACTTCGTCTCAATCTACACATATCTAATGCTACCTCCGTATTGTTGTCTCCAAAAAACGAAAAATAGATTCATATTGCTGGTCTTTTTTAAGGCACAACCATTTTTATTTTGAATTCTTTTTGTGTTGCCATAAATGTTCGAATTGACGTTTTGGTGCTGTCATTTTCGTTTTTATTATTGAATTTGAATTCTAAGCGAATGAATTAATTCGCCGACCGTAATCGTACGTAGGCGAGTGTTTGAACAACTATTTCGATTTCTGCGAATAGTTCGACTTGCTAACGATAATAGATAATCAAAAAAAATGCACCCACTTCGATTTAATTTTTAAAAAAATCAAAAGTATCAACAAAGAAAAACACATGCCGGTAGATGAGCTTCGGTTAGCAAGAAATATCGTTCAAATTCAACGTAAACGTGTGTTAGCAAAATAAAATTACGCTCACACTTTGGGATGAACAAAAGCAAATGTACACATGCACGCACCGAACTCGTCCAAAACACACGCTTAGTGGTGGTTTCTTTTTTGCTTTTTTTAGCCAAAGTTGCGTTTTCGCAACACTGAACGGCATGTCACAAAGCGTTTTTTTTTAACTCTGTCCTTACAAATTCACGTTTTCTTTTTCTATTCTCTTGTGCGTGAATTATTTGCACAAACAAATTTTGTTTGTTGTTATAGTCGTGTTGAGTTGTTCGTCAAGTGGACTTATTTAGTGGTGAATAATTTCTTGTAAAAAAAATATAAATTCAATGGTAAAAGAGTATTGTTAGTATTCTTCCATGTCTGTCAAAGGCATTTGAGAAAATTATGGCTAAGCAGATAACGAAGCATTTAACACTCAACAGGCTGCTGTATGCTCAGCAATCAGGTTTCAGGGCTAACCACAGCTGCTCTACAGCTATGGTTATTTTATTTGAAGAGATAAGTCAAGACTACGATAGGGAGTATGTTTCGTTGCTTTGCTTGTTAGACTTCTCGAAGGCCTTTGATAATGTAAATTATAAAATCCTGTGTTGGAAGCTTAAGAATAATTTTGGTTTCAGTGAAAGGGCAGTGAAATTAATTAATAGTTTTCTTTCTGGCAGATCGCAAAGGGTTTTCTCTGGTGAACGTCTTTCATTTTCAAAAGACATTAAGCAGGGAGTGCCTCAAGATTCAATATTAGGACCGATACTCTTCTGCATGTTCATAAATCACCTCCCATCAGTATGTAAATATGCTTCTTTACATTTATATACTGATGATGATGCGAAACCGTTTAGCAACCTAAATGAACTTGTCCTTTGTTTAAAGGAGGAGCTACGACATATTCACACTTGGTCAATAGCTAATGGGTTACTACTTAATCCATCAAAATCCCAAGTAATCCCCATTTCCAAAAGTATTTTTAATTTGTGTCTTTTACCTGATATATATCTGAATAACAATAAAATTAAAGCTGTCGAGCCAGTCACTAGTCTTGGCTACACAAGTAATCGAAACTTGTCCGGTTATAATCATTCAAACGTGATCATTGGTCGTATTTACGGATGTCTACGCAAATTATGGATTAGTGCTTATTTTACTCCACAGGAAACGCGACGAAAGCTAGTATTGGCATCTATCATATCACTCATAACATATGCTGAGGTGGTCTACAGCAGTCTTGATTCATTATCCCAACATAAACTTCAAGTTGCCTTCAACGACGCAGTGCGTTATGTTTACGGCGTTCGTAGATATGACCATATCTCTGCGTTTGCTAGGGGTTTAATTGGTTGCACCCTGCAAAAATATATCAACGCCAGGAATTGTATCTTTTTACATAAAATTATAAATACCCAATGTCCGTCTTATTTGTATAACAGACTTCATTTCACTCGCTCCTCAAGAACTATCAGCCTTATTCCCTCCCGTTGTTACTACCTTAATTCTTCTCGTTTATTTTTCATATATACTGTCAGACTGTGGAACTCTTTATCCTCTCAAATTAAAAATATTTCAAATCCCTCATATTTTAAAAGTGCAATCCTACAACATTTTTCCAAATCTGAACCTTCATTATAACATCACTCCATAGACTCAACCTCTCATCGCATATCTCATCTCTTAGATTAAGATCTATTTTGTAATTAGATTTAAGAATTTTCAATTTTCCTGAAGCAAACATACTAAGTACTATAAAAGATTATATCTTAATGTAGAAGCCAATTAATTGAAATAAATAAAATGAAATGAAAGTATGCTAAAACAAGAATATCGTTTATTTGTTCTGTTTCTTTACATTCCTACATAAAGGAAACCATTGCGAATAAATACAATTGGTTTACTTTTATTGACTTCACAAATTCTGTTGTTGCGAAAACGTAACGGTGGGTCAATGTACATATAACATATAAAACACATACATATGTTTTAGTTTTTTTAGGACGAAACCTTTGACACTTTTAGAGATTTTGGACGAGCTTGAATGCAAAGATGAAGTCCCTGACGCTATTTTCCTGCTACCACCAATAGACGGTGCGATAACAGATGAAGACCCTAATCGGATGAGCTTCAACCAGCTGTTAGCGAAGGTAGAAGTAAGTTCAATGAATAGTGCTGTTGAGGCTTATAAATAAATTCTTTTTATTATAAATTCAAACCAATGCTTCGTGCTTCTCTTAGGATACGTTCCAATGCCCAGGAAAAGACAATTTTGGGAAAATCGTAGAGATACATGGGCGGAGTTGACCTTGGTTAGAAAACAATGTATCGAATTACAGGATTTCAACTCGCAGAAAGAAGCGGTACAATCCTTTATTTATGTGGTTGCTCGATGTTGCTGTTGCAAATGCCTAGACACTGTCAAGAAGCTTTGGAATGAAATAAGATGCGCTAGAGTTGCGTCGTTGCAGCAATCGATTCAAAGTATAGTTCTGCGCCAAAGGGTGGTAGACGTACTTCAAAAGTTAACACGCTTCTTCGAGCGGGTAACCATGTAATTCTGACAAGAGGCTGCGATGTCAAGCTTGTGGAAGCCAAACGGTGAAAAAGTGCGGATCGTTTGATGTTGCACTTCACGACAAATGTTTTTCGATTTTTCACGCGAATCTAAAATAGTCATACCTCTATTTTTCGTGAATTAAAAAATAATAATGAAATTTGTATATACAAAACTTTGTGTTCGTATGAATTTAGACCCAGTGTTGGGTTTTCGCAACACTTTCACTAATGGGAAAAAAATATATTGACTTGACTTATTGATTGCAGAGAATAACATCAGCAAAAACTAAAAAAATCATTAAAATTGGAAGAAAAAATGAAGTCGGTTCTAAATTGGTAAATTTTATTTTTTTATTTGTGCCTATCAATTGATCACCGAAATTACCGACATTTAAAAAAAAAAATTAACTAAATTGATTGAAAATTACGGGCGATAAAGGGAAACATACCCTTTTTGCCGCTTTGTTTTATATATATAGAGAAGAGATACAGATTTTTAATTTAAATTTTTCAAAATAGCTTTGTATATTTTATTCAAGACTGGCAATGAGTGTTTGGAAAATGTGCTAGAGTGAGGCATCAAAGGTGAAGTGAGATTTTCTGTCCTTTTTGTAGGCAAATTATTGCAGTAGTACAAAAATAGTTTTTTAAGTTCTTTCGTACATTCTTGTGTGTAATGTATGTTAATATTATTTTACTCTAAAGTATGAAATTAATATGTAGACACTTATATTTAACCACACAATTAAATTGCCAAACATTCCCCTACTTTTTTCTTTGTTTTGAATACATTATGTAAGTCATACGAATAATTGAGGACTTATGGCCTACTTCATTTTTGAAACTATGGCTCGAAATGCTGTGGACTTTTGGCCCACCTGCGGGTAGGCTTTAAGTTCACCACTGATCTGTTGGTCAAAAGTCCCTGCTTTTGGACCATGTGCCATTCTTCGTGTACCTATCACCACATTTTGATGATTCGCATAAATCATTCGCCAACACCTTACATAAGTAAGATAAACCATAAAAGCACTTTTAAAATTCCAACCGTAAGCGTCAGTCCAGTGGTTGGGAGATTTAACAACAAGAACCATCACAACAACACCATATACGCACCACATCATCCTAACGATCACTAAACGTTCCGTAAATTACTTCACAGTCCAGTGCCATATCCATTTAATGTTTGAAAACTTTATTCCAACTTCCGCAACGAAAGCACATTTACAAGTGCTCTCCCTAGTTCGTTCTTGACGGAAGCACACCCGGACCACATTCATTAAAAATAGTTAGAGCGTAGCATAATAAAAACCGCAGAAACAGTAATAAAGTCATTAATGCGTTGTTTGGACGAGCTCGCCGCCGCCGCTGCAGCACACACTCTCCCAAAAACACACAATCCTTGCTAATGATTAATTCAAAGAACAACACAACAACGACCGCGCAATTAATGAAAAGCATTAAGTTGAGAGCTGGTAACACACACACACCCTTGCACACGAAAGCAAATAGAATCTACCACCCTTTCCAGGAAGAGTCCAGAATCATCAAAAGATTGAAACACACTGGGTTTGGGAAAATTTCCAAAAGGTTTTGTAAAGTTTTGTGACGCAGCACAGTTGGGAGAACAAAGCCACCCATCTGCAAAAGGCACCCCAATCAAGGAATTTAATTCAATTGCCTCAGTCCTTCCTCTATCGTCCGGAGCTATTTAGTTCGCCTTCAATTTTTACCCACTTGTTTCCTCTTTAATGATAAGGTTTTTCGCCCTTGAGTCTCGAGAGAGGCTGCACCGGAACGTGACGGGTGCCGCCAGGATGGGTAACTGGCGAAAAAAAAAAAACACACCCCCAAATGGAGTGTGAACAAGTGCTTCGTAATTAATATTATTATTAACAAGAGTTTTATTACATCTAATAAAATTTAAATAAAAATGGCTGCACGCGCAATCAAGTGCAGAGTTCGTCAATTTGTCCTCGAAATGATTGTCAAAGTCAATAATGCGAATAGGTATGAATGTAAAATCGGATGAGTTTGGAGTTAGATGAGACGTGTGTAGATTTATTTTTAGCGAAGGTATAGGGTAGAAGCTCAAGAGGTCTGATTTTAAGTTATTCTGACAAGAGGTATTTTTTTACTTTAAAAATCGTCTGATGGAGGTGGTTTTATATGACAGATGTATCTACACACACGAGAATAGAGAACCCATTTCAAGGCGGAGTTTGAAAACAATCAGCTAAGTGGTTTTTTTTTTTGGGATGATATCCTTTCAGGATTTAGACTTTGATGAACAGCAAATATCACTTCTTTTCCACCCCTCTATATGTCCATATATCCCTTAACCATTTGGTGGGCTTTTTTTTTAACGAGTTTTAAAACGAAAGCTGTCCATTTATATGTTTCTAGCCGGGAGATAAATCAATCGGACTGCCTTGCCTCTGGTGTGCTTTCCAAGCGAATTCCCTCAGTTAGCCATACTCAGTTAATATCTTTTATACTTCTATAATGTCTGTGGGCTGACCTCTAGCACACTGTCCCCTGTTAGGAGAAAAGCAATAAGTCGCTAAAAAAAAGTTGTCCCTTAAGAAAGAAAGAGAAAAGCTGTGCTATGGTGAAGGAAAACCCTCTCAAAGCTACGGTCCGAACAGCGGTAGTGTTGTTGTTCAACGGAGATTGACAAGACCATCAAATAGCAAGGACAAATTTGCGGAACAATCTCAAGTAGCACTATGGAAAAAAATAACGAAGAGGTATCAAGTGTGCCCCTGTCTTTAAAGAAACAAGTGGGAACACCGCGCCGTATCCGTATAACTTCACAGGATTATGTCGATTTATCAAACAGAACAAGAACAAATTCCGTGGATCTATTGCTCATAGAAACTGACATGCCATTTCAGACAGACCCCAGAAAAAAGACTGACGACCAGCATCAGTCATCTGACGAAGACTATAGAATGGGAAACAATGTCCCTTGCCTCTTATGGAGCGTGTACTTCATCACACAAGTCCCGCTACAAAAGTGGGCGGGTTATCCTACCCCACACCTAGTTAGAATACAAAAGGAGATATCATTTTGGGGTGCCGATCAAGCTTTATTGGTTTTTCATGATATAAATAAAAAATAAATTAAAATAAATAGTTGGCGCAACAGGACCGTAAGAATCCTAGACCCAGCTTCTCACAACGATTCGTCTTGTGTGAGTTTTTCATTTTTAGGACGAATGGAAGGGATCTACAGTTTTATGCCGAGTCCAAACGGCTAATTGAGAAGCTATTTCAGAGGTGCGAGAGGTGAGATATAATTTGCGCTTTTCCAGGGATCGAATCTGGGACCCCTTGCTTAGTAGTCCAACACACTAACAGTGGCTCAGTGCACTGTGCGCCAAGTATTTAAAAAAATAATTACCTGGATTATATATCAACGCAATGGAGACAGATAAAGATTGAGTTTATACCATAAGTGAGGAAAAAAACCGGAAAGAGTTAAAGTTATACTAACCCTTCAGACGTAAGAAAAGGTACTGGGCATAAACTAAGTATTAAATAGACCGTCAGCTCCCGTGCACCTACCCGATTCCCCCGCAAATTTTGAAAAGAAAATTCTCTCTTAAATTTCCTATCTGTGAATACGTGTGAAGCAGCAAAAAATTAAATTCTAAATGGCGGGAGGTGTAATAAAATACTGACACTTAGCAGTGTTCCTACATCGTGGGATCTCTACCTTTTTGAGGGATATTAAATTTTTTTCACAAACTTTCTGTGCGTCAAAGGAAAAAACATCAAAATTGTGGGAATATAAATAATCTGACAAAAAAAACATTCAAACTACATTTCACCATGAATATCAACGCACTAAATGTACATAAAATGGAGATTTGCCTCTAGCAACAATTTCTAGTACCAAAAATTGATCATTATAATGTTAGGAAACTGCGATTTTTAAATTGAAGATTAATTTTGTGTGATTTTTTTTCCGATCAATACAAATATGTATGAAAGTATGTCTTTTTCATAAAAAAATCGAGATAATTTGAGTTTAGTGAAAAGAGTAAAATGAACACCCTTAGTGGGAAAAATAAAGACAGATTGCTAAGAGCACTGACTGAGAGTTAGTGTATTTGGTGAGTTTCTGTCAGCTGATGGATGCGTTCTGAGAGTTTATATTCGTTGTTGTATTTCACCACGGAAATATGTATTCTACCAAATTTAGAATAGCGAACGTAACCAACATAAATAAATGAATGAGTAAAGTGTGAAAATTTATTCGTTGCAATTAAATAAAATATTTTTTTCCTATAATTATTATGTCTGTTTTCGTTTGTTGTTTTTGGCGAAAAATTATTTCACCGGCGAATGTCGATGGAAAAAGTGCAACCAATATTAAGAGAAAAATTGATCAAGAATATTAAAATTTAAGATATGTTTTAGGGGAAAGCTATAAACATTTCTGTTCGGGTAGAATTTTTGAGTTATAGAGTTCAGTATCGACTTTAAATTTACGGAAGCTCACAATTGCGAAAATTGTATTGAAAATAAAATCACTATGAACTACTCGTAATAAGAGTCGATAGTAAAAATGTTTATTGGTAAGGCCCAATCTTTCCATGAAGATTCCGTTTATTAGTGGAAAACAAATTAAATTTATTACAAAATTTGAAACAATTGAAATTATTAATTATGAAATTACATTTGAAATAAAATGTCGAGAATATGAATAATGTGCATTTATACTAAAAAGAAAAAGCTTATAAGACACAATCAACGAAAATTTATTTTCTTTGACACATTGACTGCCAAGGCAATTTTATTTATTTATTTATTTTATTATTTATTGGCAATGCATCCCTGGCGTCTAGGACGAGTTTAGTCCTGGCTATCAAATATGATAGCTATGGCACCTGAAGACATTTTAATGCAAATTCTTTCACTAGGGGCCATGGCTATCATAATTTATAGCCAGGTCTAAACTAATGTTTTCCTTCTTATGAATTGTATTTTTAGTTGGAGCTAAGCTCTTCAAATGTAATGAATTATTTTCTTTTTTATTACATAAAAGTTTATAAATGAATTATCTTATAAAATTGAGTTTTTTTTTTTTAATAAACTTTTACTTTTAGTTTTCTATATACTGTGGGTATAAAACATTAAATATTCCAAATTTGCTCAAACCACAAACGTCTATCTCATCGTATGGTGCCAAGCAATTTATTCTCATACGGATTTGTTCATAGTGGCTACCGTTTTTGAATGCCACAGCCCAAAGTGAAAACATACCTGGCTTTCACATTTGATAGCCATGGTACCCACGGAACTACCATGGCAGTCAATGTGTTAAAATGTACGGGAACGAAACTCAAAATGTATATAAGTAAAATTTTAAATAAATATATTTGCTGATTTGTACCCTGATATGTCTCACGCATTTAAGTTTTGCTGCATACAATTTTCTTTTTATTCATACGAATAATTATTAGTTAACGGATATTTTTTTATTTTTGTCGATGATTCATATGGTTCATCGATTTCCATTGTTTACAACATAAATGTAAGTATACGGGATGTTTATATATACATTATCCTGGTAAAATGAGAGAAATCCTCTATACCTATGCGTTTTAATAAATTTGGTACTAAATTCACCACACTACCCACCGTTTTCTTAACACGACCCGATAACGGCCAATTATTTGAATTATTTGAATTTGTGCCAATGTTACCACAGAATGAACTGCCAGGCATCTGTCAGTGTATGCGTCCGTCTAATCTACTTTAACATGGCACACATACTTTGCCACATAGTAACACGGAAAACAGCTTGTAGGCAAATTCTCTTAAGTTGAAAGAGCTGACGGTCTATATAATACTTAGTTTATGGTACTGGGCAACTATTTGCGGGAGGAAATTTTAGGCCTACACGTTATAAACACCATAGTTACCACACATATAGAGGAGCAACCAGATCGACCGAGATCGCCCTATATCCACTGACGGTTATAATATAAAACTCCTCTTTTTACACACAACACACCACGACTAATTATGGCTTTATTTAGTGAGAAGTTTCCTGGTCGTGTAATTTCTCGTTTTGGCGATGTCAATTGGCCACCACTATCATGCGATTTGACACCGCTCGATTTGTTTTTCTGTGGAGCTACGCAAAAGACCGTGTCTACGCGAATAATACCCGAACTCCAGATGCATTAAAAACCATTAAATCATTAAACCAACATTTCTCAAGTTTTGGCCGAAATGTGCGAAAAAGTGGTTCAAATTTACCACAAAAAAAATCGCATATGCTGCGAATCGCAAATTAATTTGCCCAACAGATATCTTTCAAAGGCCTTTTAAAGCTTATTGGAAGCAAAAAACAAAACACAAAATACGAAATGCACAAAATATCCGCTGATCTGTCAAATATCATATACAAATCAGTGATGCCTTCTCGTTCGATCGGAACAATTGTTGGTACTTTTTATAGTACGCTTTCCTTGTTTTCTAATACTTCAAGATTGATTTATAATAATATCGTAATAAGATCTCTTTCAAATAATTGAATAAACGGAACACAGTTTATTAGAATGCCTTGATTTATTCGT
This sequence comes from Cheilosia vulpina, assembly GCA_916610125.1. Lineage (NCBI taxonomy): Eukaryota > Metazoa > Arthropoda > Insecta > Diptera > Syrphidae > Cheilosia > Cheilosia vulpina. The sequence continues at coordinate 79,736,482 of OU744276.1, read as the reverse complement.
AGGCTGATGATGCAAATCAAAGCTAATTGGTAGTCTAAGGATCACATTTGAATTATTATCAAGTGAATGTTTTTGAAAGAAATAATAGCCTGATAATTCATATTACAATTTGCCAAACGACGAATACAAAAGTAAATGTATGGAAATTATAGGAAAAAATATAATTTTATCTCTTAAAAATTGAAAGCCGGGGACATTTTTTTACAGGAAAGTTGTCATGTTAACACCAAATAAAACAGAATTCTGTTTACCTTGAATTCACACATGTGTACCTACTACCTGTTAGTCTACCAGAAGTTCGTAAATATATTATTTTGCTGAATGCTTACAATTCTTGTATCTACATATTCCGCGAAGTCAACCTTTTCGCACAAACCATTCATTAGAGATTCTCATTCCCGGGGAACAAATTTCTTTTTCAAAGAGGGCTTGGTTGCATCCAAATATCTACCTGAGCCGCATAATGTACCGATAATTGTACAAGAAGTACATACTCAGGTTAAGTGAACAGATATTTTATTCTCTCAAGAAAGTCTTGGAAAGATCCCAAGCTTGGGTATGTCAAATTTATTTTTTCCTATAAGCATTAGTTACTGCCAAATTATTAAAAAAGGAAAGCCAATCAAAGAGCAAGCACTATCTGTTAAACAAGATAAAGCAGAGAAAAGCACTAACGATTTCATTTAATCAATACATTCGAAACTAGCTGTACCCACTCGGCTTCGGCCGTGCAAAATGTGTTTTCAGAACAATGGATGGAAAACATTTTTTTTATAAATTTGCTGTCTTGAAGGGGACACAATTTTTTTTTTTATAATCGCTCGAAGGAAAAATCATCGATAGACATTGCAGAGGTATAACGCGAGGGAGCGGTTTGCAATAGTGAGGGACTTGAGCCCGTATTAAAAAACATCCCAAAGACTGAGTCCACTCTGCCTTCATGGCATTGCAACTGGTCGTTGGACTAATCAGCAACAATTAAATATTCTTTGGACAATGATAATGAAAGAAAATAATTTTATAATATTTAACTCACTTTTTATTAATGTAAGGCTTCTTTGTATACTATTTTAGCCGTTTTGTTTCTATCGGCTGAGATAGTGATATTTGTTGCATTACATCTACCTTATAACTGCCGGTGCCTGAAGCAATTCTTGCTTAATTAAACTCCCGTTTTTCATAAAGTTTGACCCTGTGACTTATTGATTGTCATGGCAGAACAAACATTAATAGGAAATTGAATCAGTTTAAACTGAAATGGATAGTTGCTGAAAATTATTTGTATTCTTGGTATAAATACCGTATCTCCTTTACCACACCCAGTTAAAATGAACGCCTCTATAACGTTTTTCTGCAACGAAATCACTCTCAATCTGGTTCCACTACAATACTTGGGGATTCAAATTGCGAAGCAACATAATGGGTACTCCAACTTTTAATTCAATTTTATCAGCAAGAAGGCCATTGGCTGTAATGCTATTTAAAAACTCCACCGGGTAATTTACTGCCTCATCCTGATTGCAAATATCATTTATAAACAGGTACGACCAGGAATTTTCCCTAATGTAATAATACCACGATCTGGTATCACTGGTACCTATACCTATTTGATATTTCTTTCTAGACACTTTTTTTTGTAAGCAAAACAGACTTAAATAAACCTTTCCTACATATTTGCCATTTCTTTTGTTTTTTTTCCACACAGCGTACTGTCTCTGTCTGTCTCCCTCTCCGTCACAGGAGTAAAATAAGGTTAAAATAGATTTCAAAATATTACGCGGTTAGTATGTTTGATTTGAGAATAAAGTGCATGTCTGCTCACTCAGGTGAAAATCGTAGAAATGTTTCAAATTTTGCTTATTTATTTAAAAACTTTTAAGTCATCGAGTTATTGGATATCCTAAGTTGTACCTGCAGATGTCATCTATAAGCTGCTGTTAACTATATTTAAATGCTCTCAGTATTTTCAACCCCAAAGCGTAACAAAGAAAAAAGCAAAACGAAACGAAAAATAAATTATTCTTGTCCAATTTGTTCACAAAATTTAAAAAATATATAGAGTTGAAACAAAGTAGATATTGTAGACCTAGGTACCCTCAATAGGCCTGTGAAAAATGAACCAGATAAAATGAGCAGTTTCTAAGATTTTTGCATTTGAAGACATGCAGTCAAATTCAATCTTAGTCGAACAGAACTACACCAATATTATTTATATGATATTATTGGTATATTTCAAGTGTTTAGAAATAAAACAAATCAATTTTAAACTTAAAAACCACTTGCATTATTGCATTCCAACGAACAAAGTCAGAGAACAGTCACAATTTACTAGAATTAGTTTGTAATTGTAAACGTTCTGGCTGAAGAACAGTGTATTAAAATTCGCTCCTATTACGAAATTCCATACCGCTATTTTTGTTGGTTGGGCAACACTCCTCTTGAAAATGACATTTAGGGATAATATGCCCGAGGAAAACATTGGTTTCTCAACATTAACACTTAACCCTACAGTTAGCGATATTCTGGAACTATATTTGTTTATTGGTAAAGGGATTTTGGAAAGTATGGAGTCTTTGCGTAAACTGCCAGACCAAAGTTGATTATTGGTAAGCCCGATTGTATTTCACACATAATGGCAAAGTCCAAACTTAATAATGAAATAAAATTGTCATCATAAATGTATCGCTGTGTGTGTTTTACGTAGCTTTACTTTCGAAACCGGAAAATTAGTGACCCTTCACCATACGATTAACCTGGCTCAGGGTCTTATCAGCTGGTAAACGAGGTTCATAGCCTTACACGTCTATGAAACAACAAAAAGGGTAAACAAATACTCTAATACCGGGGAGCAAATCTGTTGAAACAAAAAAGACACTGAGAAAAAAGCCAGCGAGTTTTGCCCCTAGTCAAAGTAATAAGTGCTGCGATAGAAGACGCGCTCACATCAAGCAAGCGACTGGGATACGTAAAAGTCCGAAACTCTGGCAGTTAAGCCGGGATCGGGATTGTCATCTTCTATGTAAGCCCAAATTTCGTATTCGGTCGAAGACCCGATTTCATGAGAAGGTTGGTCTCAACAGTGACCAATCTGAGGTACAACCTGACCACAGTTTTCGTTGGCCCAGTTTTGTATCAAACTGTTCATGGACCGGAACAAGAAACTTTTCTGCTGACCTCGGTTACGCAAGAGCATTCGACCTTTTACTTCCACGCTGGTCCTTTCACCCACGACAATGCCAGCCGCACATATGTCGACCAAGGTAACAATTGGATTTATGTTAATTATATCGCTGTAGCTCGGCTGTGAAAGAATGAAGTGCTTCCTACTCTCATACACCTTATCCAATCAGGGATTGTTCATTTTCATAGAAATTCGTGACACTCATGGGGGAGAAAATATTTAACATGCCCTACTCCCCGACTCCCATATACAAAAGATTGCAAACCATCAAGATGTTATAGCCATGGCTACCCCTCATTTTATTCCGATTCGTTAACGTGAATGGATGTGAAGACGCAACAAAGGGTGGCCATTATTTTTCAAAACCAGACAGGAGTACACGTAACGCATACACCCAGTCAGTGTTGTATTACGTATATCCTTTTCGAATATATCCACCTGAGTCGGTTTCTTGCAAACATACCTATATGTCATTTTTATTGCTGCTTAGCCATAACGATAATCGATAATCCGAATATTTAAAAATACTTTCGGGGAAAATTACAGATACTTGTGAGAGAGTACATTTGCAGAACCATCCGCGCAAACAGGCGAAAGCAAATATTGGTCCCTTGCAAAGCATCCATTAGAAAAGGATAATAAAATGTTTCCTTGTACGTACTTATCTTTCTCAGTACACTTGGTTGTCGTCGTTCAGGTTCTTCATTAAATGTGCAGAGGGGCTTTTACGATCATCCCTACTGTGTATGTGTGAATCGTTCTGATGGCCAATAAAGCGTCTCTAGCGAGCTGTGGCCAGCTATATCATCTCACTGTACATAAGCAAACAACTTAAACGATTTATGTGCCATCAAAAATCTCTCAAGGATTTCATTTTATTTTCGTTGCTATATAAGAACTAGGCGTGGCATTAAGTACCAATACAGCGTTACATGTTCGAGTTGCACACCATGAATGAAGCAAGAAAAAAGGAAAATTAAAAAAGTAAAGGATTCTTTTTAAATGGAAATCATAAAAATGACGATGACCTAGATTGCACATCTGGTTTTATTCTGCGCATGCAATTTGTTGTGACACGTTTTGAGGATATAATGATCATAGATCATAGTGTTCATGTCCATTCTGCGCTTCTGTAATGGATCCCCGTTTCGGAAAGACCAACTCAGTCTGGTGGTGTTAGGTATCCCCAGATGAAGTTAGTTCTTCACGTGATGCGCCGTATTAAATTTTAATAGCTTCGAGCTAAATCTTTTCACCTCCGACATTGCACCGCAGCAAAAGCGTAATACTACATCTACTCTTGCAAGATTTATGAGTGTCCTTGTTTGTACAATGTATAGACGTATACAATACAAGCGTATCGACAAAAACTTCAGTCTTTTGTTGAGTTGTCAGTTTCAGTGTGTGTCCCAATCGTAATTTGCAAATGTCAGCACTAAATCACTTCTGGAATGCTTCAGGGATCAACACGTTTGTATCCGAAAAAGTATTGGTTGTGTGTGGTACTTCAACTACTTCCAAGTGTTTGGCAGCTGCTGATGGTGTTGCAAATGTTATCCGATTATATATCCGATGGGTTAAACCACATAACGAATTAAACGTTGCCCGGCCATGCGGTACCTTTTTCGGTGTTTTACTTTCAGCTGACCGCAAAGGTCCTGTTCTTGTCGGGCATATGTCTTGCCGGGCAGACAAGTAAGTGCGTACAGCTGAAATCTGATGCGAATAGAATGCACATAAGAAGGAATAATTAAGTTATCTGTCATAGAATAAGAGTATGGAGCGGATGTCAAAAGTTAGTAGACGACTCTTTTTTTTAGGAGAAACTTTGGTAGTTGAGTTTTAAGTTGATTTGTTTATAACTTTTAAATGTGAGGAATAGATTAAGTCCTTTTAACGCGCACAGGCTCTCTAAGTTCATTTGGGTTTCATTTCTTTTTCTCTTGTTAAAAGCAATTGTCAAATGTTCTACATTATTTACGCGCACATTTGCAAAGAGCAAACTCGGTACGAAAACAAACAATACGCTTCTACAGTTGGTATTTGTCCTCCTCCTCAGATCTCAAAATCTATGTGCGTTTATTTAATAGTTGTAAATTTTATAAGCGCACACGTAAGATGCACAGGAGGGACTTCGAGAAGCGCACATTTGGAAAGAGTGTTAAAACCAGAGTTTCTCATTTTCAGCTATGGTGTTCTTCTAAGTAAAGCGTTTGATAGCTGGCGTTCTATTTTCTATATAATTCAATCGAAATCGACATAAAAACCACTGTTCCGAACTGAGGCGAGTTGGAAAACAAATGTGTCTATAATTGCAATGATGTTGCAATAAAAAAATGTAGTACTTGCACACAAAACTCTTGGCAAATCACAAGGAAAAGAAAAACTCGTTAGGCGAACGTTATAAGATTTATTTCCGTTTTCATGGGCGATCTACTGACAAGTGATTTACAATCTCACTATGATACCTTGAAATAACCTCGGTACTTTATATATTAACACAGCTGTTGTTTACTTTGGGTCATTGACCCTTACAATTGCTTGCAATAAGTTATAAAACCCAATGTGGGCTCTGCCCCCCTACATTTAACACATATTTAAATTTATATTATTAACGCCCCATATTAAAGGGCCTATCGTAAGAGTGCAACATAACTATTGTGTGCACAACGAACATCGGGTTCTACTTGTTGCATTTCTACAAATGTACATTGGTTAGAGAGTACCACTCAATTTGCTTAAGGCGCTCCTTGTTGTAAGACAGAGACAACTCTTTCTCTTGAGGTCGGTAGCTAGGCATAATTTGACATTTCGTTCGGTGTCTTCGTGTTGTTTGCCTCGTTGTTCGTGCCGCGTGTTAAAATGTCGCAATTTCGTTTGTTCTTTAAGTGTTTAATTCTGTGTTTAATTGCTAATTGTGCCTTGCAGCTAGTTGCTTGAATATTGTTTGATCAGAATTTCGTATTCCAGCAACTAGTTCAACGCACATTAGCTCCTCAACGCGTATCTTTGTTGTATGTTGTTGGGAACCAACAACCACATTGCGCACATCTGCTTCGAATAGCGCACATTTGGAAAGAGTGTTAACTCTGGTGTTCTCCTTTTCAGCTATGGTGTTCTTCTTAGTAAAGAGTTAGATAGCTCGCGTTCTATTTTCTATATAATTCAATCGAAATCGACATAAAAACCACATTGCGCACATCTGCTTCGAATAGCGCACATTTGGAAAGAGTGTTAACTCTGGTGTTCTCCTTTTCAGCTATGGTGTTCTTCTTAGTAAAGCGTTAGATAGCTCGCGTTCTATTTTCTATATAATTCAATCGAAATCGACATAAAAACCACATTGCGCACATCTGCTTCGAATAGCGCACATTTGGAAAGAGTGTTAACTCTGGTGTTCTCCTTTTCAGCTATGGTGTTCTTCTTAGTAAAGCGTTAGATAGCTCGCGTTCTATTTTCTATATAATTCAATCGAAATCGACTTAAAAACCACATTGCGCACATCTGCTTCGAGAAACGCACATTTGGAAAGAGTGTTAACTCTGGTGTTCTCCTTTTTAGATCTGGTATTCTGCTAAGCAAAGGTTTTGATGGTTCGCGTTCTATTTTCTATATAATTCAATCGAAATCGACTTAAAAACATCTGCTTCGAGAAACGCACATTTGGAAAGAGTGTTAACTCTGGTGTTCTCCTTTTTAGATCTGGTATTCTGCTAAGCAAAGGTTTTGATGGTTCGCGTTCTATTTTCTATATAATTCAATCGAAATCGACTTAAAAACCACATTGCGCACATTGACAAGTTATAAAAATACAAAATAATTCATCAACTTTATGTATAGAGAACCCAACGACCCCTGTTGGCTTTATCTACGAACTAATGGTTTGAAAATTGCCCTAAAAATTAAGTGAACAGTTATAAAACTAAGTGACTTTCAACGGAATCAACAGAGGAAGCTAAATACCTGGGGGGTTTAAAATTTCGACATATTCTTGAAGCCAATTCGGCTTCAAAAGGAACCCTAGGCTTTTAATTAAGTTAACTTTTTTCTGAATAAGCTGAATTGAGAAGAGTGTCTCGTAAACTAATTTGGACCGCCGGTTTTCAATGACATTCAGCAAAAAAAAAGACGGAACTATTGACTGTCTTAAATAATCACCTCTGACCTTCACACCGAATTGACTCAATTACATCGATTTCGAGTCCTTTTTTGACCTCGATTCAAGAAAAAAAATGTCCATTCGTCGTATTCGCTTCTGTTTCCTTTTCTTCTACCACTAATCCACCGAAGTGTGAACTCTAAATTATTTTAGATTTATAGCGCTTTGCTTCGGTTAAGTTTGGCGCCCAGCTGTGCGACGAGTAAGCTTCGATTGCGGACGCCGGACGAGAAAATTTGGCTCATGGCAGTGTGCCTGTTTTGGTGTGTGAAAGACACGCTAACCCACCCCACAGACAGAACAAGTAAGGGGTATCTAAAACATTAATTTTTCAAAGTAAAATTAAAGACTCTTCGTGTCCTGTAATGGCCACTTCGCCCCATGCCTCAATTTTTTTTTGTGTTTCTCTAATTAACGTGTAATGAGATAATTCGCTTGTTCGTCAGAAGTTATACCGTCTGCACTGAACAACTGCTTGGAAAACAACATCCCTTTGATTAATTTAACAAAAACACACCAGATGGCTTGAAGTGGCGATGATTGTCGAAAAAGAATGACGAGTGCTGGCCAAATACAACAATTGACAATTTGAATGAGAAAACGACATGCTTCCTATGGTTTCCTTGGGTTATGTCATCAGAGCGCACATACATTTGCCAAATGCATTGTTCTTCACTTGTGTAGATGGTGTGCCACAGTCATAATTCTGTCTCGAGTGTGTTGGAGTGGATAAGTGGATTGAGTTTCCCGAACTCTATCTATCTTACGTCCAACAGTGTACATCTCTTTACAATAGAAAATCGAAAAGGATAAAGGAAACAAATTGAAGAAAAAAGGGTAAAAAAAAGGAAACTCTTCCAAGACAATCACGAGAAACACTGATTTCGAAGGATGACGCAGGCGGAGGAGGAACCATATCCGGTGTAGGGGTTATACTCGTATATGTGAGTTTTCGTAGAGAACAACACATTTTCAAAAAGTTTTCCACTCTTGGAGTGAAAAATGTTTTCCAAGTTGCTCTTTAAAAAAGAAAAAATACAAATTTTCCCAATTCACGACAAACATTACGTGCTTCTACTTCGATGTGGATCTGCACGAATAGATGAAGTTTTATACGATTTCTTGAGAGAAGTTTCCGATCTTAAGTTGGAGCGGCGATAAATGATAAGTTTGTCTTGGAGAAGCTTCAGGTAGTGTGGTGCAGTTGTTGAAACAATTCGATTGTTTTTTATAAAAAGTTGACCCATCAAACGGTTGCCAATAACACAGCGGGTTGTTAACGCACACAAATCGAGTGTGCACAGAAGTGTGCGATAGAAGTGCACGCCGAGATGTGTGAGAATACTTCGTTTATTTGGACAGAAGTCTGCGATATAAGTGGAGAAATGACTTCGTTCTGATTTGTATATTTTAAGAATTTATCTGCTTGCGCACACAAGTTGAAAATAGCGCGGCAAATTATGTGCGTTGATCTGCGCACGTACACGCGCAGGACAGAATATGTATTGTGTAACAAAAGATAATACTTTTACTCTCTTTCCGCCAGTCTGAGTTGGGTATACTTTGACAACCAATGCGCGCCAGTGTTGCCATTCTGACCGGATTGCGGTCATATCTGACCGAAATATCTTCCCTCTGACCGGAGAAAATTTTGAAATCCGGTTAGACCGGATTTTTAACCGAAACCAAAAAATTCTTTAACCGGAAACCCCTTTTCTGGCCTGAAAGATAACATTGTTCTATGACTAGACAAAAAGAATATATTTCTCTAATTTGAATGATATTAGGCCATACTTAATGAACACACTCACAATTTCATACAGATTTATTGTGAATAATCCTAGAAACAGGGGCTCCTCGCGGCAGTTTCATTTGAATACTCCCACAAAGTGTGACTGGGGGTCAAGGCTGAAGTGACAACCATTTAATAAATTTTGCAATTTCGGTTTTGGTTTTACCAAGTTCAAACGCCGAAGTGGATTGGAATGTTCCATTTTCTGCCAAACGTTGTGATGCAAAGCTTTTCAATGAATTGTTTTTTTTTTGTTTCCTTAGCTTTAATTAAGATTAATTTAGAAAAATAAAAGAAATTATATACATATAATATAATATGATTTTTGTTTTCAACTTTTAGTTAAAATATATTAATAATTCCATTTTTGACCGGACTTCTGGTCAAAAATTCTTATTTTATCTTTTGACCGGATTTTATGACCAAATTAAAAAAAAAATAAAAATCGGTCATTTAGTCATATTTGACCGGATTAATTTTTTTTAGTGGTACTGCTTAACAGTGGTCGTGTACAGAACACTCTCTAAGCCATCTGCGAAGAGACTCATTTAAGAAAATAATCCATACTCGAGTAGAAAAGCATGAGTCGAGTACTGTTTTTTATCCTTTGAGTGTGCATGAAGATAGAACAGGCCAGATGCTTGTGAACTGAAGCGGGGATTCCATTGCCAGACGGTAGAGGGGATACAAACTCATGCACGCACTCTACAGTGCAGAGTATAATACTCGTAGTCATCGGACTCAAACTGACTTGACTATTAATCAAGTGACTTGGTTTCTACTCGTAATGGAGCTCTTTTTATGTTCGAATATATCTGTGGCAACAAGGAAAAACAGCATAAGTCGACTTATGTCAAAATTGAGTTAATGTTACGATCGGATGCACAGTTCCCTGTTCAATATGCCAATTTTCATTGAAATATCTATTATGGTTGCTGTGTTATAGATCAGGAAAAAACGCATAAGTCATTTACCAACATTGAAAGTCAAACCTTTAAACTGCGCGCCTGAAAAATGACTAAAAATGACTTATGCTGTTTTTCCTTGTTGCCACAGATTTATTCTCGTCATCAAGTCAATTTGTAGTAGTTCTCAACAAAATATATAAAGAATATTTATATTTATTACAATTCATTTAAAGTTTTGATCGCCACGCCCTCTTTTTGGGGGCGGTTTTAACCAAAATGTCGATTACTTTCACATCAAACTGCAAACAAATTACAACAAACCTTTTACCAACTCCACCATATAATTTTTTTTTGCCACGCCCATTTTTAGGAGGTGTTGTTGACCCAAATATGAAATGACTCTCCTTCATTTTGTTAGAAACCCAAAGAGATGTATGTATGACTACATTTATTTTATTCGTTAATGATGTAAAATTTCTTCCACATTGCAATATCCTAATGATTTTAAAATATACTCTTCATGCATTGATTCGAATAGTTTTGATAGATTGAATGCACATCTCCAAAATTTCGTTTTGTGGTGCACTAAAAACTACTTGTCCCTTAATGTTAGTAAATGTTCGGTCAATACTTTTTCTCGTCGTACCTCGCCTTTCATTCACGTTTATTCCGTCGACAGAAATGTTATTCCGCGTGTAACTTTGATAAAAGATTTAGAGGTTATGTTAGATAGTAAGCTATCCTACAGTTATCACTATGAATACATCACAAATAAAGCCAATAGAGCATGGGGAATGCTTAAACGTTATGCTAGGGTGTTCACCGGACCATATGCGCTAAAAATTGTATAATTAACGTTTGTTCGATCGGTCTTGGAATATGCGTCCAGTGTTTTACTACAATACTCATGTTGTAAGTATCGAAGCTATTCAAAAAAGATTTCTTAGGTTTGCCCTCAGACGTCTTCCTTGGTCTGATATTAGGCCTGTTTTTTTTGAGCTTCGTTCTCAGCAAAGCAAAGTAAAGTAGGATTTTCAACACGCAATTACAACAATTACGCTGTACTTGACACTTCGAGACTCGCAGTAGTTATTGTAATTTGTGTGCTGAAAATCTTACTTTACTTTGCTTTGCTGAAAACGAAGCTCAAAAAAACACGGCTATTAATAACTTACCCCCTTATTCAGACCGATTAGGTACAACTTTTTCGACTCGAGTCCCTTGAGGTTAGGAGAAAGGTGGTAAGAGTTGTTTTTCTTCACAGAATACCTATTGGGGAGATTCACTGTCCTGATATTTTAAGTCTTTTAGGTCTTAATGTTCCATCACTTAATCTGGGTAATAACTGATTCTGTTATATTCCTAGTTCTCGTTTTAATTACGGTAGATCCTCCTCTTTAAATGGTTTAATGTTATTGTATAATGATTGTGCGTCTTTAATTGACATTAATATGACAATACCATTAATAAAATCCATCTTGTTAAATTTTTTCCAGTTGTAATTGTATTGCTCAAATTTTAATTAGTTTTGTACTTGCATTTTGTTTCTGTATTCTTTTTTTTTTAAATGTTTCCTCAATTTGAGTCTTTTCTACATTTGTACTATGCTACTTATTTCAAATTCAAATTGTTCATGTCTAAAAAAGGCCTAGTACCTTATTGACAAATAAATAAATAAATAAAACATAGTCAAACAAAAGACTTCTCACTACAAAACAGTAAAAAAGGTTTGCGGGTACACATTTTTTGTTTGCATGTTGCAAGTTTAAAGACTATGAACGTAATTCAGGTGTTGACAACAAAAAATCCTTTCTCTGACGGAGATTTTAATTTTGCTTTTAAAATAAAATGGCAACCGCAGCAACGACCCGGAGGTAACAAAATGCAGTCCAGTTGGCCTCATCTAGACACCACAAACGTATATTCCTCAATTCAAACTAGTTACATCATGTTCCACGTACCTGACAGGCTGTCAAGCGAAAAATGTCCAACCTGAGCGGACTAAATTGCGCCGGCTTTTCACACAACGTATACAATGTCGCACACACGCGAGTGAATTCATTTTACTAGTTTATTTTGCACACATCCTTTGGCCCCAGAGATGGAATTTTTTCATTAACCAACTAATTTCCGTTGGTTAATCAACTACGTTTCATGTGGTAACACAATTATATGACCGTAAAGAGCATGCTGATGCCGAATAAATTAACTCACACTGACCCAGTTGTACAATTTTTTTTATTTATTTTTTGCAGGATCATCCACACGTGTGCTAATTTTAATTACAGTGTAATTTCATTCCAGTGTGAAATTACGAAATGCAAAGTTTCCCAAAAAGCATCTCAACGATTGACCATTTTATTAAAATTCACTTTTTTTTTTGCACCCATTTGGCAAGTGCAAGTGTGTTGGGCGAATAATTGCCAGACCAATTAAGACTCAGCCCAAATGTGCATTAAATTTATTCGGCAGTCGTCGGCGGCACATACAAAAAACCCATACCACAAAAAAATCCATGAAAAAGAAGAAATATTAATTTCGTTTGACTCCCATTACAGTGCGAACAAATTTTCAAGGAGTGGTGAAGAGGTCGACTGCAGCACAAAAAAAAAAATACCAACAAACAATCTTGGCCAGCGAGTATTTCCATATTTTCTTTGACGTTTAGTAGTTGCCTTGCCATATTTGTTCTCGCTGTTCAGATGAAAACAGAACACAAGAAACACATAGAACAATTGACGCATAGAATGAGCTAAAAACAAATGGCAACGAAAAAATAAATAAAGAAAAAGATTAAACATTTAACAGACGTGTTTAATTGATTTCGACACTCGAACCCGCCGCATAAGGGTAAACATCTGTTTGCTTGTAGGTTTTCGTGTTTTTTTTTTTTTTGGTCTCGAGGTGGTTGCCATTTCTATTCGATGAAAAACACTATACAGAGACAGACGTTTTATTGTTGAGTTTAGTTTGAATGGGTTCGGTATTTGGTTTGGTTGGCGGTTGTTGCTGTTGTCAACTGTGGTGTTTGATGAAAATTGTTGGGTTTTCATTATGGCCGGACAAAGTGCGCGAGCACCGACCAGCCGGCACGGACCACGGAGGGAGGGCGGTTGTTTGGCAGAACAGCAGAATGCTGAAATTGCTTTGCAAGTTCGAGTGCTGTACGGTGGAAGGTGCGTGTGTATTTTGGTATTGGTTGATGAAGGTTTAATTGAAACAAGCTGAAAAGTTTTTGTTTAGTTTTTTTTTTTAAATTAAAAATATGTTTCGGGGATAATGACTTTTTGGTACATTTTTCCTTGTGGGACATTGAAAACAATATGTGTGCAGGAAAAGGTCATGGGGTCGCGTTAAATTTGACCAGAGCGGCGAATGCTTTTGAGGCCCAGCGACGAAAAAGAGTTCTTTCGCCACTATACTGGAAAATAGGAATTCCGCTGGGAATTAGCAACATGACCAACTACTAATGGGCTAACTTTTTGCTAAGTTTTCGACACCAAATTTAGTATTAAAGCCCAATCTGAATTGCCTATGCAACTAGTTCAAGACCTGCCAACCCTGACTCCAATATGTGCACACCGGAGGTGTCCCTGTCCATTCGTGGTTAAATGGTGATAAAAACCTTTGGTAAACTCTCCCTTGGATGGCCATACGACCCATACGACCCAAAACATCAACAAATCCAGCACAAAAATGGCCTAAAAAACTTCTTAAAGGTACAGAAATTTGCACCGGTATCAATGAAGCATTGAGCTGACCACCTCAAGCTGGGCTGGGGGTTTTTTTAAATCGTTAAAGAAGCGTTAGACGAGGAAGTTAAATCGCACACGATGAGGTAAGAAAAAAACGACACGGCAAAGCGGCCAAGATGCGATTCCAAAACACGTCCAAATTTTTTGTTCGAATTAGATGAAAGCACTTCAAAATACCTCCCAGAACGTCTCAGAGACTCTTCCATATGCCGCTCAATATTTGAGTTATGACAAAAAAAAAACTCTTTAAACTTTCAAAATAAAATTGATCAACTAAGTGTTTAACTAAGATTCATTATTAGGCACTTTTGTCATTATACGCCTCTTAAATAAAACCAAAAGAGTTTTGCAGCCTTTTCAGGGAACATGCAATCTTCTGCGATTTTTCATGTTCGATGTGTTCACAAGCATATTTCCTTTCCAAAATAATGTACACAGTCCTTGCACTTAATACCACACCAGTGCTCAAGGTTTTCATGCGACTTCGATGAGTTTTGTTAAATTTTTAATGCTCAGATTGACTTTTTCTAAGTATTTAGGTTCCTGGAGGTTGGCAGGCTATTTACAATGCTGTAACCACCAACCATAGAAACAAAAAATTAAAAAAGACGAGTCTACCTTCAGCCGCAAGACTCAAATATGCATCGCATCATAAAGCTGTCAAGGGATATGGTACTGCCTAGCCAAGTTCTGCCACTACACCCTTTTTACAGGAACAAATTCAGGCGATTTTCGACGCCGCCCCCTATCTTCAGTACCAATGAAGTCAGAAACTTCAAATTCGGAATATATCCATAACCAAATCACATGCCTGCTTCCATTTAATTAAATTTGATCCCTGTCACGTTGGAAAAAAAAGCGAAAATACCACCAACCCTATCAATGACTAATGATCAACATATTTTAGGCAACACGTTGTCGGAGCAATTCGTTTCTTTCCTATTTTTATTTCTCTTGTGCAAATTTTGATGCCAGCTTCCACAAGTCTATTGTGTTGATGAAATCCAATTACTTAACATCTGCTCGTCAAAAAGTTAGCGTCAATTATTAAAGCTTATACTGATCATCATTATTACTGTTACCAATTATCGTCACCAAACCGGCAGGTATCGAAAACTTTTTAGCGATTGCCTGTCAAACCTCAAACGATTTGCGATTACATCTCAACCCCTATTGCTCGGCTAGGGCGGTGCTGTCCAACAGTTTTCATTGTAATCCCAGGCAACTGTCATCCGTGTGAATTTTCACGCATTATCTATCTATCGAAATACAAAACAGTAGGTATATCGATATCGACATCGACATAGCCATAGTATATCGATTTGGTAACCGCTGTGGATCAATTTCTGTTTTCTCTACAGTCACATTACACATTACGTGGGAAATCACGAGCGTTTTTGTTAATTTAGCGACCGCATCTAACTCCCATCCGTACCAGGCTTTTGCCATACGACGCGTTTTCGCACATACATTTGTATCGTATGTAGTTGTGGATTATCCATCCGGCTGTCACATGAAAACTCGATTTAATTGACTTAATGATTGTATTTATCACGAAATTAATGCCATAACAAAGTAAAACGCCGCTTATCCGTTTATTTGACAAAGTGATTTTGTGTGCGCGTAATGTGTGTTTTCGGTTTTTCTCTTGGATTTTGTATGATTTACAAAGTTTGTGTGTGTGCACGTAGTATAAGGACTGCAGAAGGGTACAGCATTTGTTGACGCTGAGAGGGGTTTTTCTCCATTTGAATCGGGGATACTAAAAATGCGCTCTGGGACATATGGTTAAAATACGTCTCATTGACCAATGTACATAATAAAAGTTGAATCGAAAGTTTGCGCACACGGAATCGCTGAAAACCCTTAATTTCCTAGTTTCTGTTCAGTGTATATTCTCAAAAGAACTATACCTACGTTACATTGGTTTGTCAAAATCACATATCTAACTTTGTTCGGTTCCGCACATAAGTGTGCGCTTACTCAATCTGAAAGTTTCTCAACGGCAAAACGCATTATGGACCATGCAGTTTTCCCCGGGGGAAAGCTTAAACAAGGGGGAACAAATTAAAAACCTCTTTGAAACTGAAATTGCTTAAAAGTAAAATTTAAACGCATTTCCAGTACAAATTAATTTCAAAGCTTACTCAGAATGAAAACAGCCCATCAAACGTCTACGTAAGAATTTTTGTGGTATAATTTATGAATTAATTTTTATTTTTTTATTAGGTCCTTGCATATTATGTAAATATCAGTTAGATAATTGTATTATTTATTTTAGTTAGCTATGTCTGAGTTTTTGTGATAAAAAATAAAAAAAAAATTAAATAAAAACTTCATAAAAATATAAAAATAAATTCATAAATTAATTATTTTTATTTCTTAATGAAGTTATTTTATTTTTTTTATTGTTTATCACAAAAATATATTCATTAATTAATTATTTTTATTTCTTAGTGAAGTTTTTATTTTATTTTTTTTTATTGTTTATCACAAAAATATATTCATTAATTAATTATTTTTATTTCTTAGTGAAGTTTTTATTTTATTTTTTTTATTGTTTATCACAAATTTATTTCTTAATGAAGTTTTTTATTTTATTTTTATCACAAAAATTCAGACATAACTAAAGTAAATAATACAATTATCTAACTGATCCTTGCATAATATATTTGTTTTTCTATCATAGCTTGTTAATAAATTTTGTTGAATTTTTTAATTTTTTCATATAAAAATAAAGGGAAATTTCACTTAGGGAAAAAAGGGGTAAATTTTTCTCGAATTTAGGGGAAAATTATTGTCTTTGCTGATAAAAAAAAGAGGGGAAAACTTCGTGTTCACAGTCTGGGACCACTGAACGGGACAACACGCAGGAGTTCATTTTACTGTCAATTTCCAAGCGTTCTATGGAAGTCACTGTCAAAGTTAAAAACTTTGATAAAATTGAATTTTGCGCACACGAACACATTTTCAGCAGATTTTTAGTGTCAGATCTCCGCACACTGCTGAGTGCTCTTACAGAATTTTATTCGTTCACGAGTGGGTCTATCCGGTATAAAGGCGATTTGTAGCGCCCACTCGAATAGAACTCTGCATTTTGGAATGTTTGGCATTAGCACTTTCAATGTCCCGCCCATCCAGAATTAAAATCAGTGCCCACCGGCTGATGCCAGTAGAAAAGCGATGTTTGGGCCAAGTTCGTCAACGACTCGGGTTCAAACATTCAGGTGAAGACTTGAACTATCTCTCCTTGTTAACTGCTGTCAGTTGCAACGAAAATTTTTGGTCGGTCTTACCCTCTCATCCTCATGAAAAGAGTTTTCTTTTTTTTTTTATTAATCATTTTTAATCTTTATATTAAATATTTTGCAGGTCGCAAGGGGCAATTTTATATGGAAAATTTCGCCATTCCTTAAATCTAGCCTGGAGAGTAAATATAATTATTAGTATCGCACACTGTCTAGGGGCCGCTCTATCGTTCTTGGTGCCATATCCACTCCTGTTTGACATAAAAGCTGTCCTTAGATTATTTGGCAGATTTGTGCTGAGCGTTTTTTTTATTTGTAGAGCCATAGCAGTAGTTTGTTTTGTAAACTGCATTTTAAGCAGAAACTAAATAATAACCTGCACTTATTGACGAATTATTAAGCTCTCCAGCTTAACCGCTATGTTTCCTTAATACAAACTACAAGATCCATACTCAAAAGTATGCAAAACTATCGACAGCTCATCGGTCGGAATTTAAAATTACTCCTCAGTCTTTACAAAGCCTTACACATCTCCTCCATGTCAGATATTACAGCTTCTAAATCGATTTGCATCGTTTCAACTGCAGCTGGCTTCTCATCTTGGAAACGTAATATCCCCAGCTTGAATGTCCGACATCGATTAAAGTCCTATTTACTGAGCTTCCATTGTATATACCTTAGAACATAATGAACTCGCCATCATGGCCATGTCTCTCTGGCAAAATTAAATATTCTAGGATTTTGGTTTAAGTCCGCATGACAAGGAGACGAGTTGAATTGAATTGAAAATCTCATGTCGTCCGACAGTGGTGGGGTTATGGAGCTATGGAGAGGGCCATGGTTTACAACCAACGCCACTCACTAATGAAACGATGTCGGTGCTGAATCCAGATACAGCTTTGTATGCACACATCAGCATCACAGTATGGACATGAAATGTCTGACACAGCTCTACCTCTTTTGGTTTCACTCATTCAATATTTGCGCCTTTGATGTCTGCGACTGACTACGGTATTCATGATGTTTGCTGTTCGCTTTAAATAGAGGGACGACGTTGTCTCTTTTTGCGCGATGCAATATCTGCTGTGAAATACATTTCATCAGACAGTCCCTGCTCTTTCTCTTGCGAGTTGGCAACCGCTTTAACACTTGTCTGCACATGTGTTTGTGTGTATCAGTGTGCAGTCAGGATAATGGATACAATTTAATTGTCGACGTGAACTTTGTCACCTCTTGTTGCAGCCGCAAAAGGTTCTTTCCATCTGAGGCGTAGATAGACGAAGAGCAAACAAAAAGGTTACGTATACGCCATACACACATGATGCGAGTGTGGCAAATGCGGAAATTACGTATATCGTAAGCAATTTGATCCGAAAAGAACAAGGAATGATGCATAAATCTAGATATCCTGAACAGCAGGCTAGAAATGGAATGTGATAGATGACGTCGATGTACGTATGCCGTATGTCAGCCTCAAGGAATTTGAAAGGGTACGTGTAGAGAATGTGTGTTGACTTTGATTTGTTCTCTTGCGTAATTCATGCCATTTGTTTGGGCAACAAGCTAGGGATCCTCTCCATTACGGCCTACATGCTGTTGATGCGTTGACGGATATGTATTACTGTAATGGTCCGTGTAACAAGGGTTGTAACGAATACGCATCCCTCTTATGTGACGTGTGATTTTGATGAATCTAATTTTCGACAAATTTAACTTTTGACGGATGGAATATGGCGGTACGCAGAACTTATATCTTTTATTTCGAATGTAAATTTGAGTATATACTTTTTGTAAGTAAAATTAATAAATTTTTCATTTTCAGATTACTTGATAGGACTTTTAAGGAGATTGCGGCTTGCAGTACATTTTTTCTAAGGTTAATGCTTTCGTGCGATCGGAATGTCATCGAGTGTTTGCCAGAATTAGAGGGGATAGAAGACAAACCATATTTTTCAGGGGCTCAACCGGGGCGTCTATAAGCAGCCAACACACACAATTTACAAGTAGACAGTTTGTAAATTGTAGGAAAATTTGTTTTCTAAAAACTTCCTTCACTATTTTAGAATATTATTTGACGAAAACCAGTAAATCTACTGATGCTCGATTTGGCGATTTATTTGGATCCTGAGAATATATCGTGGCCTATTTCGGGACCAAGTTCTTACGTTTTACTTTACAAAATCCAGCAAAAGATTTACTGTTGAATGTTAAACACGTTTCCCATGCACAGACACAGGGCCTTGGTTGGTGGGTTGGTTTAAGTGGCTGTATTCCCATCTACTGACGAGGGAAAAACACAAATAGCGCCGTTTGAGGCCACAACTAACGGAACCTGAAGATAAAAAGGGGAGAAGGAAGTTAAGGGATTTCAAAACCAGTCTGTGGAGTTGAGAAATTTGATGATCTTGTTGAAATTGATATTTTTTATGACCGAAAGGTCATCATAAAAGGTATGACCTATCGCACCTCGTCTGGATCTGGCTATGGCCGGACGCTCACAAGAAGACGAAACGCTACTTCACTCTTGTTTGTGTCAGCGCAGCGCAGGGTTTTATGGGGGATGCAAAGCTTGGCAGTGCGAGTTCCTAAAGGCCAATGACCCGTACTAATTGCCGTAAGTCTGGCGACATCTACAAGCGTTCTGGCGAAGAAGTTGTTTGTTCTGGCATCATCGTAGGTTGGCCAGATCTTCCTTGAAATGACACAGCTCGTCAGGTTCAACCATCTAGTCTCCACCTATGAGACGCAGTACAGGAGTGTTTCCCTCTTAACGTGTCCCAGCGGAGGGAATACCAAGGGAATACGTCCTCCGTCTGAGACACGCATAGAACAGAGCCACTTCTGGCAAGTTCATCGGCTTTTTCATTCCCGTCTATGTTCCTATGGCCGGTAACCCAGACGTGAGTGATTTCAAACCGATGATAAGCCCTGGTCAGTATCTCCCTGCAATCCACAACAAGCTTGGACGTTCATTTAGTTGAACCGACAGCCTTAATCGCGACCTGGCTGTCGACGAAGATGCCTATTTTTTCTGGGTATAGTTATGTTAAGGAGTAGTCTCCACGCCTCCTTGACTGCAAGTTCTTCTGCTTGAAAGACGCTGGCTGCGTTGGGGAGGCGAAAAGATTTGTAGATGTCTAACACTGCTGAGAAAATGCCCGCTCCCACTCCACAGTTCAATTTGGAACCATCTGTGAAGATACGTATGTCAAAGTCGTTTACGACCGCGTTTTCCTCCCATTCTGATCTAGAGGGGAATCTAACAGAGAAGTTTTTTATGGAAGTTGAGTTAAGGTACAATGTAGTCCGGGAAAGTAGGATGCTGTTGTGGCCATAAGGCCTTTTGGACCAACATTTAGATTCCTTTAATCTAACTGCACTACGCGCTGCAATGTTTTTTTATCTGCAGATCCACTGGGAGGCAATTGAGAATCACATTGAGCGCATCGGTCGGACTTGAACGTAATGATTCCAATTCCGATTCCAGCTGTTCTTTGGCCTCTACTTAATTTAATTATGTTATAGGCTTTGCTTAGGGCGGGCCACCATACCAGTGATCCGTCGGTGAGAACCATCTTTCGTTGAAGCCCCCACTTCTTGCCGAAAGTTTTACTACAGGCATAGAAAGCTATGCTTGCCTTCCGTACTCGGTGTTCAATATTGGACTTCCAGTTCCGTTTAGGGTCAAGCATGACTCCAAGGTATTTTGCACTGGTGGATAAAGGAAGACTTTGGTTATTTAAGCGGGGAAGTGAGAAGGTTGGTATTTTGGTTTTGTTGGTGAAAAGCATCAGTTCAGTTTCGCTTGGTTACAACTTGTAACCCAACCACTAATCTTGACCAGTGCTCTTTCCATGATTTCACTTATCACGTTCGCAAACATTCCTGAACAACCACGTCATCCGCATATGCAACGACTTTAATACCTTCCCTGTCGAGTCTTAACAGGATTTTGTTAAGTACCATACACAGGTCCTTACCAAAAAACATTTTTAGTTTCAACTCTTAATTTTAGTTGTTCACAGTGGATGGCTGTATTTCGCAGTTGTGAGCTCGCATAAATTTAAAATCGAGACCAAAATTTGATATTAGTAAGGCGCAAAGTCTTCCAGTGAAAAAAAAAAATCAGCAGTCATAAACTTTAATCCTGACAAAGTCGGTTGTCATCTACCGAATACTGCTTGTTTTTCGAACTGTGCGTCCCTAACAAGAACTGTAATTCTTGCAAAGCATGCAAACTTTAGCATCCAATGCAGCCGATGGTAAATCGTATTCCATTACTTACTAACTTGAATATGGTTCGTATGTGGACGGCTTCTTCTTACCTAAAACGAAAAGAAGCATAAGTTAATCATCATTGCCATGTCAGAAGTTTTGTATTTAATTAAGTGAAACACTAGGAATACATTTTACTAAATTGTATCTAATGAACTTTTATATGCGAGATCTGTAAATGGAAGTCGAAACCTCACAAGCACAATCTACGTCAACTCCAATTAAACTAATCAATATATGACACACCATACGACAACAAGGTATCATAATTGCAACGATTTGAGCGCGCTTAAGCAGCCTCCGTCAGTAGCTGACATAAAATAGCTCATTACGTATGCTTTTACACATTTCTATGGATTAAGTGGAGTAAATAGCGCGTAGGCTGGAATAGATTATCCCTAGCAATTGCTTTGCTGTTTGCGAATGATTAATTGATTGATTGTTTTTTTTTTTTTCCCCTGTGGGAAAGCTGTCAGGTAAGCTTGGTATACCATTTACTCAAAGACAGAGACAGAGAGAAATTCATCATGAAATTGGATCCGTAATGATGTCTGTCTGCCAGGTGTCGATTCGTGCACACTGACAAATGGAAGGAGTCCTGCTGCGGAGGGCCCGCATGGAAATCAATTTGGTATATTGCTTGTGGGCGAATAGATCTATTCGGAGTTTATGACTTGCAATCGAAGTATAATTTTCGGGATGAGACAACAGTTTTTCTCCTGCTTCCAGGTACAATATGACGGATATATGCATTGATGTCAAGGTTGATCACCGAACCGAATGATAGTGAGAATAGAGAAATATTTCCATCAGCAATAAAGCATAGAGAAGAACAATTGTAGAATTGCAAACAGTTTAATTTTTAAAATAAGTTCTTGGAAATGATGCCCGCTGTAGCGAAATTTTACAAATTAAATAATCGATTTTGTCCAGTGATGCCAAGCCGAATCGAAGTTTTATGCCTAAGCCCGAAAAAAATTATCCCATTTTCCAAAAAAATTATGCCTTTCCAAAAAAATTTTGCATTTTAATGAAAACGATAAAAATTTCATATTTTACAAAGGCAAAGTAATTAAACATTTTTGCCAGAATGTTGGTCGATCGATAGGCAAACCTTTTTTAATTTCTGTAATCCAAGGTTTGGGTTTGGCCAATTCACAATTCGGCGTTAAACGCGTGCATTCGTCACGCTTTTCCGAAACTACGATATTAAACGCCAAAGCCCACGAGCAACAATTTTGTAAAACTAAATACTGCTTTGAAGCGGATGAGCGCTGCGAGAGAAGAGAAGACAAAGTTTGATTTGGCTTTTGGCTAATAAGCCGAAGTTCAGAGCAGAATTCAAATATCAAGTCTACTCTTCTTTTTCTTGAAGCTGTAATTTTAATGCACAAATTGAAAAAAGGATTCTCCAAAATACAATTAACAAATGACAGCAAAAAAACACAACATTAATACGGATACAAGACCCTTGATTAATATATTATCTTAAAAATATTTAAAGAAATAAGCAGTTTCCCCAAAAAATAAAAATGGTATTCGTCCGCACACCTAATTAATTATTTACCACTGAAAAAACATCAGCGGATCTGTGCCCCTCCAACTATGATCGGCACATTCTGTGACCTCAAATCGAACAATTTTAAATTCTAAAGCTGTCAAACGCTCGTGATAGTAGAGAGTAGCTCTACTGAGGCGTTGCGCTGAACTTTACGACATTCAGGGGGCAGATTCCGTATTTGAAGCTTTGATCACCAAAATAATGCCACATTTACACCATCACGCATGCGCATTTTTGCACGAGACGGGACAGAGAGAACCGTTTATCCGCACTCAATGCTAATAAAGGCGTAAGAATGAGATCACAAATCAGACGCTTAAAGTGTCATGGATGTTTTACCCATAATTATAGATACGCAAAATAGAAAAAAACACTAGTTCCGGCAAAAACCATCACTTGAAAACATTTCTATTTCTGATTAAAAACATGTGAAATGAGAGTGGTAATTAGTTTCAGTAAATTAAACCAACAATTCATTAATCAGTTATACGAAATAAATAAATAATTGTCCGTTCATTACTTCCGGCAACCATTTTCTTCTATGTAAAAGCGAAATTTCTTAGGCCATCGCTATAAAAATATCAACATGCATAGCTTTCCCATAATTCCTATCACGTAAACAATATGGCCGACCAAAAAACGTGTCACGTATTTTTGCGTGTTAGGTAATGCCGTCCCTTTCGGTAAAACGGATATTTAGTATTGAGCATCCCTTTAATCTTCCGTGATAGGAATGTGTGATGGTGTAAATGCAGTTTAAGTCATATTCTGCTCGAATTTTTTTTTGACAAACGTCAGCTTTCATTATATTTGTGGAAAATTAACTGGATTAAGCTCTCAAACTTGTAATTTTAGCAATTAGTTGCTAGTTTTGGAGGTCTATCGTTTCGACGAAAAGTTACGGAATGATTGCCCAGGATCTAAAGTCGATCCAACGTCCAAAGTTGTATTTCTTTGTGGCAGCATATGAACGCGTTGTTGTGATTTCGGCATAAGTCAAGTAGAGAATTGGAAAATAAACATGACACAGTTGTAAATGAAAATTAGTTATTTTAGTTAGTTATATGAATTAAAAAAAACAAAAAACAATTCACAAAAAATTATGCCTTTTAGTAAAATTTATTTCTCAATGCCGCGAAATTATTCCTAAAAGGCAAAATTATGCCTGAGTTGGCATCACTGATTGTGTTTTGAAAAATATCCAGTGCAGAGGTTTAAAATGATTTGAGGCCCACAGTCTTAGGTATATATATAATAACAACCTTACCATGCAAAACTGAAGGGATTTTCAAAAACTTGGGGCTATTGGCCTGTTTGTTAAGGTCCAGCGACACGTCCCGGACTGTCACGCCATTTCAGAAGGTAGGTAGAGATATCTGCAGTTGTGGCTCGAGTGGTGTTCTTGAAGATGGTCGACTCGAACCATTTTTCCGGGACTATGAACCCTGAATTTACTATTAAGAAATTTAATTTGGAATTAGTAGTGAAAACAACATTCTATAGAAAAATTTAAAGGACACCGTCTTACCAGCAGTGAACAAGTTGTTCGCAAAATCGAGTGCGGCTTCATAAAAGTATCATTGAAGACGGTAAACAAACTGGCAGTGGCGCCACAAATTGTGCCTATTAATGAAATCTAAAATACGAAGTGAGGGTTCCCAATTAAAAAAAAAAAATGTTCCGTTTTACAGCTGCTTCAAATGACATTTCTCGAATGTGATTTTTCAAATGGCAACTGAACGTTTCCAACCTATGTTACAATGGCTAAATTGTACCGTGAATGTATTTTTTATTTGCGCCGCCGTGGGTATCTTTAATGGTCTTAAGACAATTCCACTGTTGACACATCTGGCGCAAACCGCTATGATGCTCTGTAACAAAAAAGAAACATATCGTTGTTGACCTTCGTGGGTTTCCTTTTTTATGTACAATTCATGATTTTTCCATTTTTCACAACCTCACTTGGTGGCAAAATTGTTCCATCCTCTGGGGATGTTAGGTATGGAACGTTGTTTGACAGTAGAATTCAAACGCAAAGGGGATAATGTAGGAAAGCTTTTGACATTGACAATGAAAACTTAGCAGGCGGGTGGCAGTTCAATTTATGCGACACCCTCTTCCAAAAGTCGTAGGTATCTCCTACAATTGACAGACAGCACTTTTACGACTTTAACTGGATTCATTCTATGTCTGCGATAGCTATTTATGATAATATTTAATTTACTTTGCCAAAATAGACACTCGCAGCGCATCACGGGGGACTGGGGTTTTGCCTATATTGCGCTAGGTTTCTTTGAAATTAGATTGTCACTCTTATCGCAATGGGAGTGTAATAAAGATCACATGTACATTACATTTGCATATGCATATGCCCCATCCACCATTTAGCCATTCTAATGGAGATGTCTTTTCCGATGGCAGCTCGTTATGTCAAGGCATAATCTGGAAATCTGGGTGATAATGGGAATCAGTTTTCAGTAGGGTATAGTAAAGCAGGAACTATGCGACTGCCTTCTTTCCGGATGGCAGTGTCAAATGGATGTATTTAGAGAGAACTTCAAAACGATTGAGATAAAATAAGGATAAAAGAGTGAGTCGCTAACGAAATTAAAACTTGAGCTCCTTTTTTAATAGGAACACATTGGAAGTGGAGACCAAACTGCCGCAGCATCAACCATTTTAATGCGATTTTATTTCGTTCAAATTTGTATTTGAACCATATTCAACGTGCAAAACAATAGCCTAACTATTACAACTATTCGCACTGTAATTAAAATTCTGTTTAGTATCCCAATGCCTTCAAAAAGTGAAATTCTATGCGCCGTGAAGGTAGGTAGCTAGGAGTGGCGGTTTTATAAGAAAAACCCAAGTAGCACTATGTGCCGTTTTGTTACCACAACATTTGACCTGGTTGTTCAAGATTGTCGAAAAGGAGAGTTTAGATCCAGCTTGTGGAGTTCAGAAAGGTCATCAATTCTCTAATATTACTTTTCGAGACCTCCTCAAGGGAGTCGAAGAAGGGTTTACCCAGAGATCGCTGTCTAGCCTTAGCTAGTGCTATGCGACGTGAAAGATCCATAAAGGTTTGCTACAAGTAACAACTCACACTATTAGTTCGTGAGTTCGTGTCGGCGACACGGTTAAGATTTGAACCACTTGCTCATTATGGCAAATTTCTGTCCAATTAATGAGGAATATTAGCGAGGTGCTGTGTAGTTTCTGTAATAAAATTGTGAGCGAAATTTACATGTTCATGATCGCATAAATCTCGGTTGGTGTAAGATGCAGTAGTCTATTGTGGGTTTGATACAATTTTAAGGAATTTTTATTTATTTCATAAGAATTCGCTTGGTAAACGACCACATCATTGACTGGCCTCCCAATTTCCGCATATAAAAGAAGGGGTTCAAGATCAAATGTCTGCATAGCACTTGGGGGCAGATTCCATATCGTCCGGGACGATATCGTTTTTGAAACTTTGATGACCATAAGAAGTTATATTCTGCCCGAATTTGTTGCACTATCATCACAGCTTTCATTACATTTGTGGAAAATAAAATGCATTAAGGCCTCAAACTCGTAATTTTGGCACTTAGTTGCTACTTTTGAAGGTCTATCGTTTCCTTTTTTTTATATATCGTAGTTTTATTTTATGTAGGGCCCTCATTTTTTGGATCGGTCTCATTTTTTATTCCCCTTTTTAGCATTTTTTAGCGGCAACGCTAATGCAACCCCTTTAGGTTTTTCTGTGTTGCTCTTTTTTGAGCCTCATGACCCGTTTTTATATATATCGTAGTTTTATTTTATGTAGGGCCCTCATTTTTTGGATCGGTCTCCTTTTTTATTCCCCTTTTTAGCATTTTTTAGCGGCAACGCTAATGCAACCCCTTTAGGTTTCTCTACGAACCTGTTTATTTATTATTTCCAATAGCCGAATCAACTTCCATCCACGTATGTAGTTCAAAGGAAGATAAGAAAAAATATATATTTTAATCAGCAAAACAGACAAAGGTTTTAAATTGCTGAAAACTTGGTGTCTTAAAATATCGATGGCATATTTAGGACAAAAACTTAGTTAGGCGGATATTTGCTACCCCAAAAGAAGGTCTTTATCATCTGCAAAAGCCGTAAGCTGCCTTGAAATCGTCATATAGATAGCTTTGAAAAACAAAAAAAAAAAAAAGTAAATGGCCTAAGGCCGAACCCTGGGCTATAGCATGGAGGTTTTACAGACCTAACTATCGACTAAAATGAGTCGCAAGACTCCATCAGGTAGACAGGTTATTGTTAAACAACTAATAATGGACCAAAACAAAATTGTGCTCGTCAATAGTCGGAGGCTTGCTGACATACACTTTGCTCTTCAAATAATCCCGCAGAAAAATGTCCGGTGAGGTCAAATATGGAGAAAAATTGGAGTCACTGTCGGCATTTTTTTTGACAGCATATGTTCACGGAACTCGGCAGCACTCTATATTACCCGTTCAACCAACGTTTAACCAATTCATTTCAACGTATTGGGCGTTAATGAATAGCACGTCGACGATCTCTGATTGTCCGGTGCTCAACGAAATTCGACACCAAACGACGGTGAATTTTGTTGAGCACGGTGCTTGTCGGCCACGATATTTTCGTGCACGCAGGCAAACACAGCTGAACCACTATTTTTAATGTCACTATTTCGGCGCGTTGTTTCGATGTGATACTGAATTGACTTTTCAAAAACGTGTCTTCTCAAGTCAATCGGTTGACAAATATATTCAATGTACAATATCGACACAAAAGAGGGCGCACCCTGTATATACTTCAATTTCACTACATTTAAGATCAATTTTTATCAAACTTCTTGTCTTTTCAAAAAGAAAAACAAAAACGAATGCAATCCCGTATTATTACCCGCTCTGTAGACCCCCCTTAAAATATATGCATTCACAAATCGTCAA
This sequence comes from Cheilosia vulpina, assembly GCA_916610125.1. Lineage (NCBI taxonomy): Eukaryota > Metazoa > Arthropoda > Insecta > Diptera > Syrphidae > Cheilosia > Cheilosia vulpina. Next base: position 79,708,660 of record OU744276.1, on the reverse strand, counting down.
ACAATAAACAAATAAAATATACATATTGCAACTATGAATTTAGCTCTCTTATCACCCTCCAGATAAGTCGCATATTATTACACATCCAGATACTGGCAATCGCATGGTTGGCACATGAATAAATTTATGAACAAATGCTTATCTACAGATACCTAGTTGCCTTTTTTGGTTGCATCTAAACGATGGGCCAAAAATAGAAACCAACTTCGATTTAATAATGCTCACTTATCAAACGTAATATTTGCCCAGACAAACTACTGCGACTTGTCCAATTTTGGATATATTTGCGAAAATCTCTCTGTTCAGAAAAGGTACAAAATAAACAACTCAGTTTATAACGGCAGAACTTCACTTGTAACTGGCACTTACCTGCCATTGAAGAGTAGAAAACTCACATCAAGCCAACCGAAAACTGAGGCAATTTCAATTTCCAACCAAAGGCAAGCGACGTCGAAGCAAATTGAAAGTGGATTTCAAATCGACCCAAGGACTTGCAGGAGTGTGTCTCTATTTTATATTCAATCGGAATGGAACATTTACTGCCTTCGGTCTGGTAAGAAGAGTGCATAACGGCGAAGGTCTTCTCCATCGTTCTTACTCTGTTTGATAAGAATTTTTACGATTATTATCGGCATCATTTCGAAAAAAATGAGTATGAGGCGGCGCACGCTAGTACACTTAAATGGAGGACACACACATATAAGTTGATTAAACTCGCATAAATGCTGCTTCATTAGTATAATTTAATATCTAGTGGTTTTTGCTGTGACGCTTGTTGATCAAACGTCTGCTCGCAGCACTGACTACGAGTAGTGCGATAAACGCATTGAAACATACATAATGTATTTTCTACTCGGTAGTGTGTAAATCACATCGAGATACGATTAAGACGAGTTAGAAGGTAACTATGGACTACCAACGTTGCGTGTTGTAAAATTGCAAATATTATTAGCAATTACTGTCGTATCGTTTGGTGCAAATTGATTTTGTCCAATCAAGTTTTTGAAAGATTTTTTAATTGAATTGGTACCACAAATGTTAATGAAGACAACATTTTGGAATTAGATTTGAAAAAGTCCTTGAAGGGTGACAGGGCACATTTCAGCTCGGAGTAGGTAAATTAATGACTTGATTATTCTTTGAGAGACAGTGTCCTCTTTAGCGTTATTTTTGTACGTCCCTTACTATGTCAAACTTAAGAAATACAAAATTTGAATACACCGTAGAGTGCTGCTGGTTTATGCGGTGTTTTTTTTAACAGTTTTCTAATTCTAATTTGGAAATTTGTGCTCAGTGTTTGTAGACTTTGAGGACTGTTTTTCCCTTTATTTATTAGCAAAAGCATTAATTTTCCCCTAAATTCGGAAAAAAAAACAAATTCCCCTTTTTTCCCAAGTGAAATTTGCACTTGTTTTTATATGAACAATTTACAAAAAAAAAAAAAAAAAATAACATAAAAAATATAACAAATTATACAATAATTTCCTTTTCTATTGGATATAAAGGGTTTTCCAATAGGAGGTGCTATTTTGGCGTTCAAAGAAAAATGTAATTTTTTGAGATAAATGATCGGATGTTTATTTCATAATAAAGAGGAAGGTATGCCGTTAATAATGAAAAACAACATTAGCCAAATGGCCACCACGAGCACGCATACAGGACCATATCCTTTTCATGAAATTTTCCATAAGCAAATCGCAAAGTGGCTGCCCTATGTCCTCGATAGCCTCACGAATTTTATCTTTGAGGTCTTGAATCGACGCTGGGCTGTTGACGCAGACCTTATCTTTCAAGTGGCCACAAAGGAAGAAGTGGCAAGGTGTTAAATCACAAGATCTCGGTGGCCAATTGTGATCACCTCTTCGAGAGATAACACGGTCCGGAAACTTTTCCCGTAAAAGATCAATGGTTTCGTTGCTTGTGTGGCACGTAGCGCCGTCTTTTTGAAAGTAAACGTTGTCCGGATCAATACCATCCAACTCCGACCATAAAATATCATTAATCATCTCTCGATAGCGTTTGTGGAATGCCCAATTCCAAAGAACTACGAGGACTGGACAAACCTGGGTTTTCTTCAACGCTACAGCAGCAATATTCTCAGTTGTTCTTGAGCGACGTGCACGCGTTTTATACTTCACATCACTAACTTGTCCCAACAGCTCGAATTTTTCCGCCAATTTTTGTATTGCGGTCCGACAAGGTGCTTCACGACGACCAAAAACTGCTTTAGTTTTGCGAACTGTGACTGCAAGATTTTCACCATTTTTGTAGTGAATTTTAATAATTTCAATGCGTTGTTGAAGCGTGTATCGTTCCATTTTTAGTAATGGCGTAGTTTCTATTTACTTGTCAAATGTCAAAGAATAAAAGCTTCAAAAGAGACAGCTACCGAAATAACGGGTCATTCACAATAACACCTCTCATTGGAAAACCCTTTAATATTAAAGCAAGTGAATGCATTCAGATCCAAAAAAAATTCTAACGTAGACGTTCGATGGCCTGATTTTTTTTTTCATATTAATTACTAACATTTCATTCTGAGTAAATATTGGCATAGGTTTGTAATAATAATAATACGGTTTAAATATATTTTTTAGCAATTTAAGTTTCACGCAGTTCCCCATTTGTAAGCCTGTCTCTCGTTTTCGCCTTTTTCTTTTTAAAAGCACCCAGAGTGCGCCTTTTCCTACCAATCTAGGATCAGTGTTTGTGCTCCACGACGTTGGGCCTAACTATAAGAAATAATAATGTATGAGAGGAAACTGTCGCCATTGTGAATTCGTAAAATTCGATCCTAAGTGATTTGATTAAATTCCGATGGGTGGCGCTTCTGTTTCTACAGTGATTGCTTCTTGGTGCGTCTAAAAGTTCGACTGGGCCAATCTGAAAACGGATTTTGATGCAGCTGTCAATATAAACATCTGCTTCTTTTCGGAAAATGGATATAACGTCTATTCAAAATTATTGCTCGATCATCATGGAATTCAAAATCGACATAAGATGCGCATACGCAGCCATAACTTATCTTAATGGATGTAAGCACAAAGAAATGTTTTCAGGATGTTAACCTCTGATTCATTTGACCGACTGACAAAGGGACAAGTTAAACGTCTTGGACTTAATATACGTATTTGTTATCAGATAGGTTTGAAATCATTTAAAAATAATTTATAATTACTTAGTGTGTCCATCAAGTCTTTGATTCACTGTGGCGACTTGTAACGATGATCATGTTAAGAATGTTAAACCCTTACTTAGATACTGTTAAATTTTCGTGTGACTTTGGTAGAGTGACCAACCTAATGGAAAAGCCCATGTTTAAGGCATTTTCCATATTATGAAAAAGTTTATTTACAGTTTTGCCACACAGTTCGACGACAGCTGTGCTAACGTTTTCAGAAATGGGTTCTATTAAATCTGATACTACTAAAAAGTTACTTTGCGAAACAGTAGAAAATATGATAATTTAAAAAAAATAATTATAAATTTTATAAACTTTCTAAAAAATAAAATCAAATCATTTAAATAACCTACAGTTTACCGCCACGCTTTCAAATAAAAAGGATCTTTAACATAACATTCAAACAAGGATAAATGAATTTATTAATTTTCAATAAGTTCCATAAAATTGATACCCAAATGCACGAATCTGAATTTAAATCTTTTCCTTTACTTCTTGAGTTCAGATATACTTACATATGAGTAAAGGTAAGTAAATTTATTAGACTTTGTAATAATAAAATTGAAAAATGATTTTTCAATTCGAAAACATCAAAGCTAGTAATATAATCTAAAATCTAGTCTTCTCGGAAGAAATTGGTGCGGCTAAATAAATTTTTCAAAACTGGACATTTTTGCGCAATTTTCCGCATCTTGGTTGGTTACTTTTAAATACTCGTAAAAAGGGGATCGAAGTATATCATTTAATGTCATTGTTTAGGTGAGAAGTGCGAAGAAATTTCCCTCAATCAATTTAAACCATAGCATGTATGATCAATTTTGTTAAATTAAGTTTTCTCACTTTTTTGTAACCCATCAAGGAGGTAAGACTTCGCCAAATAAACTTAGAAACCCAAACCCGTTTCTAATTTTTCCTTTCGATTTCTTTCTCTGCAACACAACATTTCATCTGAACACCCGAGTATTTAGCCATACTTGGGCATCAGTATAATATAGTTAACGTAGTTCCGGTTACATCTCGCGTCTGAAATATTAAGCAAACTCATAGTCCAATTTTGATATTTTATTGATTTATTTTTAGCGCATTCTTTGCAAAATTGTTTCCAATACTGTTTATGCAATTCGCATGTAGAATATTCGACATAATTCCTCTTGGTTATATAAGCCATGGTTCGTGATCCAAAATCATTTCAAAACGCAACATATCAGGAATCATGTGACTTGAATACGATGCAATTTCTACCCTTCGAACCAAATACGTTAGATACTTAAAGTCAATTTTACGTATACATCATACAATGTTGCGAATGTTGAATACCTCACAGAATTCATCTGTGTTGAGCTATCCCTTATCTGAACGGGGAAGCATGCATCGCCAGATTTAAAAACATAATAATAATAATAATTAGCAAGTTGGTCTTGTCTTCCGAATAACCGGCGTTATTCCATGTTATATAGCCGACAATCTTGCCAAGCGTGTTGTACAGCATCAATATGCTAATTGTTAAACCTGTACTGCGGTGTCAGTTAACTTGAAAATAAATCAATTAGAGCAATTTGACTAGGCAACGAACTGCTTTATTGGCGCTAACGTAATCGTAGGTAAAATGCTGCACAAATTCCCATTGGTTGTTTTAAACCATTTGTGCGGTAATACCCGAAGCAGAGGCCACTCGATGCAATTCGGTTTGCTTACAGTAGATGGGATCGTGCTTATAATAATAATAATTGGCGCAACAGGTCCGTTGGGACCCTAGGCCTAGCTTCCCACAACCATTCGTCTTGTGTGAGTTTTTATTTTTGGGACGAATGGAAGGGATCTATAGTTTTACGCCGAGTCCAAACGGCCAATTGAGAAGCTCTTTCATGACAGTTATACTCTCGGATGTTTGTCAGACGTTCGCGAGAGGGGATCGTGCTTGCCAGTATAAAAATTTGTCCTATTTGTTTAACAATTTGAAAATTTCTGAACTGGCATTACACATGTACATGGCCAAGTTCTGCTGACTCCAACGATTGTCTTAAGGCGGTAATCGACTGATTGATACTTATGGCCATACGTAAACATAGAACATCTTAAACTAAGTAGAAATAGACTGACAGATTTCCTAAGTCTCCCCCTTTTCTGCCGCAATTTTTTCAATGTTACCCCCTCCCACCCGCTCTCAATAGTACTTAGTATGTGTCCAATTTAATATTTAAAATCATGCTAAGTTCAGCTGTAGCATGTCTTATTTTTGCATAAAAAAGTGCTAAAAATAATGCTAAATATTTTTTTTTTCAAATATAAACCTACTAAAAACGCAAAAAAAAACCAAAAAAGGTAGTTTTTCAGGACAAATAATATTTCACAAAAATATCATTGAATAAAAATCACTTCGTGACGCTTACTACGTATTATTTAAAAAAAATATTTTAATTCAATTAAGTTCGGTATTTGTTCGTTAAATAAAAATAAATATCATTATTATTAGTTTAAAAATAAATTAATATTGTTGTCAGTGAAAGATGAAATAATATAAGAATATAATTAGTATGCGAGTTGAGTGCGAGTACGAAAGGAAAAGAAAACAGTGTGTGTTTGGAAAGATGATTGCAATTGCAAGCTGAAGTTTTCTGAATTCGCTGAATGGCTGTGTTCAGTGTTCACCCTCAAATGAGAATTGTAATGCCTTGTTCACACTAAGGATCGTCTGCTCTGATTTTATTTCATTATTTCAATACATAATTTGGCAAAACTAAATTACTGCTACAGCATGAAATCATGCTAAAAAAAATGCTGGCATGATTTGACAACAAAGAGGCCGAAAATAAATTAATCCTGCTAAATATAACATGTATTTCAAATTTCCAGAAGCAAAAAAGGTGATAGAAAATAAGTGGTTTCTTTTTGCCATTTTTAATTTTTTTTTTATATTTTGTTTTTGGCCTATCAATTGATCACCATAATTACCGACATTTAAAAAAAATATATCAACTAAATTCGTTAAAAATTACGGGCGATAGAGGAAAACATACACACTGGTCACACTGGTCTGTGAATACGTGCGAAGCGGCAAACAAAAATAAATTCTAAATGGCGGGAGGTGAAAGAAACTACTGACACTCAGCAGTCTTCCTGAATGAAAATATTGCCATTTTTATGTGAAAAAGTAAAATAAAGTTGCAAAATGATGACTGCTCATTTATAACTGTCTCTTTACACAATTTATTCTAGGAAACTGGCGTTATTTTTTTTTATCTTAATTTTTTATTTGTAATTTTTCTTACACTTTAAGTGACAGTGACAGAACATGCGAATAATTTTTTGATATCGATATCATAAAAATGATATATATGAATCCAAAATTCCTTTTCTTTATATCGTCCAATTTGAACATTCATTGAATAAAGGGTTTGCCAATAAGAGGTGTTATTGTGAATGACCCGCTATCTCGGTAGCTGTCACTTTTTTATTTATTTATGCTTTTAATCTTTGACATTTGACAAGTAAATAGAAACTACGCCATTGCTAAAAATGGAACGATACACGCTTCAACAACGCATTGAAATTATTAAAATTCACTACAAAAATGGTGAAAATCTTGCAGTCACAGTTCGCAAAACTAAAGCATTTTTTTGGTCGTCGTGAAGCACCTTGTCGGACCGCAATACAGAAATTGGTGGAAAAATTCAAGCTGTTGGGACAAATTAGTGATGTGAATAATAAAACCCGTGCACGTCGCTCAAGAACAACTGAGATTATTGCCGCTGTAGCTCAAAGTGTTGAAGAAAACCCAGGTTTGTCCATTCCTCGTCGTTCTTTGGGCATTCCACAAACGTCATTACACCGTATTTTGCATAAAGACTTGGGTCTTAAGGCTTATGAAGTTCAGTTAACACAAGAACTCAAGCCGGTCGATCATCAACAACGTCGTGTCTTTGCTGATTGGGTCCTTGAAATCCGGACCGTGTTATCTCTCGAAGAGGTGATCACAATTGGCCACCGAGATCTTGTGATTTAACACCTTGCCACTTCTTCCTTTGTGGCCACTTGAAAGATAAGGTCTACGCCAACAGCCCAGCGTCGATTCAAGACCTCAAAGATAAAATTCGTGAGGCTATCGAGGACATAGGGCAGCCAGTTTGATTCAATTTTCATGGAAAATTTCATGAAAAGGATATGGTCCTGTATGCGTGCTCGTGGTGGCCATTTGGCTGATGTTGTTTTCCATTATTAACGGCATACCTTCCTCTTTATTATGAAATAAACATCCGATCATTTACCTCAAAAAATGACATTTTTCTTTGAATACCAAAATAACACCTCTTATTAGAAAACCCTTTAGTTTCTATGAAATGCTTTTTTGATTAATGGATTTGCGGTGTTTAGAACTGATTCTTATTGCATGGTGTCTGGCTACATAATTAGTTTTACTTCATACCAAGAAATATGAAAACAACTATTTCTATAAAAATCTAGGGAAAAATTTCAACTTGCGACTAAGGAAAACTATTATTTTTACAACACAGTCCCACACTCGATATTGAAATTAGAGTCCACCTCAGACTACCTGACATCCGGTTCAAACCGGAAGTGTAGGCTGGGTTTTTTATATTTCCAACCGACTCCATCCATTGAATGCGTATTTTAATGACCCATGTGAAAGTCTCACTTCGCCAGCAAGGAAATAATTGTCCGCCTCATCAAATCACCATATTCCCCTCTTAATTATGATTTTCGCATCGGCGCACATACGTAACTCAATGAACAAAACACCGCACACATATAGAATCGAGAGAGCCACCCTCTTAATGGGAATCGTTTGATCGCAAATGCATTCAACCGATTAACACTTTAAACTCGAATTTGCTTCGTTGTACGAGACCCAATTGTGATAAAGACGTTTTCATTGTCGCCTGTCATCACTCTCTCATACCATCACATATAATCAACCTCATATTCCTCAGACGTGTATAGGTATCCCTTTATTCAGTTGCAGTCAACACACATAAAGCATCCTCCACAATATCCACTCCGACCGGAAGATGTTGTGGCTTGCCGCGTTTTACCCGTCGAATTGCGCTTACAACGCCGCATTAATTCGATTAATTTCAAATCCAAGTGACACTCGATTCGTTTAACTAACAAAGGCTTTCGACTCGTTGAGGCAAGGTTATACGCTTGTATGCTCCGTTAAGGGGTTCTCGACGAATTATTGTACGAGCCTGAGGGAATGATGGTAGATGGAATATCGTACGTAAGTGATGTGAAGATTGAAATTTTATTGTTTTATTTTTATTTTTTTAATTATTTGATTCAATTTTGGGATTTTATTTTGAATACGCAAAGAGATGATCTTCTGAACTGGGTAGGTGCCATATGGATATGAATAAACACAAAGGAAAGTCTGAGGTAAGGCCCAATTTACACGATAGTAGGTGGCAGATGGCGATCAATCTTTCCAAGTGTTCAAACGGTGCAGATTTGAAGGCCATAACTGTTGACAACTAAGCTCACTTTAAATAGAGATAAAGTGAAGGGGCCGCCGCAGAATTGTGCGTATTGACTTATTTTTTTAATAAAACGACAATAATATAATATGAAACTACAAAAGACGCCCCATACTGTTTTCAATCGTATTAGTTAATAGATCATTTTTCTACTAGAACCTTTTAGGGCCGAGTGGTTTGTGTATACCTGAGCCTCAGTTTCGATGTCCGGAAAACAGAAAAATCACATTTTAAAGATTTTTCTCGAGAATTTCGGATCGTACGCCTTACAACTGTCCGGTGAAAAGCCTCTCTGTTCAGTGAGCCCCAGACCGCGATTGATCGGCAATAGATTGCAGTTAGTGATTTTCAACCCCCAAAAAATCAACACAAACATGTGAAACACAAAATGTTAATTAAACGGATTTTAGACTTGTCAAACGGCTCCATCCTGGGCGATGCAGGGCACGCAACGTTCAAGCTATCCAGACTCAATGCTGGCCACTTGTGGCTATAAATAAATAGTTGCCGCATTAGGTTAATGTACCCTACCTTCTCACAACCATTCATTTTTTTGTGAGTTTTTTCTTTATTTTGGGAGGTGTTAAAGAGGTCTACTATTTTTTCCGATTCCCAACGGCTGGATGTGAAGCCTTTCCATAGCAATATTCTACTCTCGGATGCTTGTCAGATGTTGGCGAAAAGTGGCGCACTGGAAAAGACCTCAAAATCACATTTACATCTTGAGGTTTTTTTTCCACTGCGCCACGTCTGACAAGCATCCGAAAAGGCGCTTCATCCAGCCGTTCGGACTACGAAAATATGATGTAAACAGAGTTTCAATCTACCTATTCGTATCGAAAGGACTCGATCTCTCTGTGATAAAGTATGATTTTTGTCCATAAGTATGATGTTACCGAGCCATTGTAATCGACGTGTCTTGTCTTTTCGGACAGTAGTCACATTTGTGTTTAAAGAGCTATAGCTACCTCTCGCAGGACAAAAATCCCACCCTATTAAAATGCCTCATTCTTATTGAATTCGTTATCCTTTTTTGCGGAAAAGTCCCACGCGCTATTCCGCGAGGGAACTGCCATCCTAATTCGACGGCTGCATATGAATAAGTGAATCGAATTGACACATCAGGTGTTAACCTAACCTAAGATAATAAGTAAGCCATGATTATCATTGAAACAAATGGAAAATAATCGTTTTCAACCCTTGTAAGTGGCAGCCAACTTCGTGCACATTCTAACCACGCTGTATATATATATATGCAAATACAAAGATGCCAACCAATCAACATTCATGTCTCAGAAAGCCATGGATTAAATTTTATGACCGACCGAGTGTACAATGACTTTGGTATACCCTTTCGCTGCCCGGCCCCGCACAAATGAAAGCCATTGCTCCGCTCGTTTACATTTTATTCCCTCACACAGAAAACAGATAAAATAAAAACAAAAATCCTATTTGCGGTAAAATAACAATAAAACGTTATTAGCTGCAGTTATATATACATTTTTATGTCTATATTCTGTGTCTCTCAGAAGATACAGTTTTTTTTTTTTTTTTGTCTCCTCGAGCATAGATACTCGTATTAGGGGACGTTACGTTACACAAATGATAATTGCACTGTACATTTGTGAAGGTTTTTTTATTTTTGTATCCCACCCCACACTGCATCTTGCGGGAATCCTTACAACAGAGAGAATATTTCGTTTCCAATTGGAAGTCGTCCTGTTGCCTGTCGGAGTTCACTAAAAAAAACCGTTTTATTCGAATACTAGTACAAAAATAAACTTTATCCTTCCGAAATCATGCGGAATGCTAAATTGGAACTATTATGCTAATGATTTGTGTGTGCGACCTGCGAAAATGTTGCGACTGTTTTTTTTTTTCATAACGCATGTGTGCGGGGTTTGATTTTGTATGCTCAGTTGCGAATTCCCTAGAAAATACGCAAGCCTGCCAAACATATGGTCCCAAAATTGCCTTTGATCTGCAGTGGAAAAAAAAATTCTACTTTCGTCACAAAAAAAAAAATAATTTCTACCTCCGTCTTCATTTTTACTTGCGCCTAATTTAAATTTCACCCCCACCCTCAACTCAGATGGTCGGGCGTGTTGCGTGTACATAAAACGCAAAACATGTGTTGGAACAATTAAAACGCGACGAAATGGCATTTTTGTTGGCCCGCTTTATTGCTCGGCATTAATTTTGCGTCAGAATGGAATAACTCAGATGGTCGCATACGCGACAGACATGTTGGCGTTTTTTACTGGATTTTTTTCTTATGACTAAAAATGTATTTTTGGGTCAGAGGTCTGCACAAACCAAAGCAGGGCGCGTCACAATTCAATTCTATGCACCGAAAGAAAGTGTGTTTGATATCGGCCCGCTAGCTACTAGTTTTCGGATGAAAATGAAAAGTTGTCTACCGCTCAGGCGGATTCCATGGGTCTTTATTTAGAATGAGACTACGATCTGATGTAGTGTAGTCGTAAAAAACAATAAAGCAATAAAGCCAATTTTACGGTGCTGTTGGAGCAGATTTTAAATAAACAAACATTGATAGATATCCGAGTATCATCTCTTTATATGTGAAAGCTGAAATTGAACTATTTACAAGGATATGGGTGTGGAATGTGATGTAACAATTTGGCATTTATTACGTGCGGAAGTCATTTTGGTACAGTGATGTACATACCAGCGAACGAAACTTTTTTCCAGACGAACTTCTGACTTGTAAAGAGTTTTTGTCAGAGGCTTTTATGCGACCTTCTTAACTACCGCTAAAGAATAGGTTCCTGAAAGCAGAAAAGCAACCATTTAGGGGAAACACGAGTAATTGATATTGCAGATGATAGTCGAAAGAAGTGTATGAACTAGGCTTAGAGAGCAAGTGGTCACACAGAATCAAAGCCAATGTGTACCGACGGAGCCGCAGACCAACGACTTTATGACCTCCCTATACGGAGTATGCCGGGAATACAAAGCCAAAGCTGGGCCTAAATGTTATATTGCAACCTAAGGACAACCTTTACACAAGACAGCTACATCTGCCGATCGATTTAGTAGCAGTTTTTAATAGATGGCCCAACATCAACATCAGAGGCGAAAAATTTTGCAAATAGAAGGTGATAGTCGACTTTGGCAACTTTTGTATACCTAGATTTGTCAGAGTCAACAGGGGGCACCTAAAATGGAGGCTCTACACTGTGCATTCATTTTCCACTGACACTGAAGCCAAAAACGAGTGGTTTAGTATCGCGAAATCGTTTAAGAGGTAGCCGCTAGCCGCATGCGTGATATAGCCATATGTGCGCGGAACTGAAGCCTGATGATGAACACTCAGGCACGCTGCATATCATCGCGCGTTTTTCTTCAATCGAATTGTCTCCGCCTACTCCTGTTGAAATCGGCAGTTTCGCTAATGGTTGGCTGGCCAGACGCCCTTAGCGTAATTTCAACCGATCTGACTAGGTTTACATTGACCGTCAAAAGGGTACAGCTTCCGCTTGGTCAGCTTCTTTATGTGTTACCACGTATTCTTTTTATAGCTCGATTTTTCGATAGCTTTTGCACAAGACCTCCACCGGCCCCTGAGGTAGCTTCCTTTTCTTTGGCAGCAGAGCCAGTTCGACAATCGCAGCTTGATATTCCAAATAGGCCAGCAAATAATATACAAACTTTTTCAGAGATTCTTCAGATAAGATTGATGTCAATTAATCCGCCAAACAACTGAAACGTATTTGAGTATGAGTATGGACAACGCAATCCCGTTATAAGGCCGACTTCTTCCCGAAAGTAAAGGGTACCCTTACAAAAATGAATTGCATAGCTAGAACCAGGTAACTTTAGATAGAGCCGACAGAACTGTCATCAATCCCGATTCGACAGCTTAAAACTCGTTTTTGAGTAGGTATTTATTTGAATTTTAAGCTCTACGCTATTAAAGTATTCGAAGAGAGGAAGCCTTTAACTTTAAAAAAAATACAAGTAAGTGGTATTTGAACAGCTAACCTGAAATATGTTTTTTTTTTCACTTCGAATTATAATACAAACGAAACTATTCCCTCGGCTTGGGGTACCTACCTAATGGATTTCATAACCAGTTGGACTGCCTTTACGTTGTCAGACTTGAAATTTCTACTTTTTGTTGGCCAAGAATAGAAATAAGGGTCAAGTAAATATACCCCTAGATCAACTTCAACTGTTACCTTCTACCTACTTTCGTCCTACATTTATATATATATTTTTTTTTTATTCATAAAAACCAACCCAAATTCTCGTAAGACACTTCCAAAGGTAATACAGAATTTTTAAGCTTTTCGTCCCTTTTCCCAGAACAGAATCTAATAGAAAAATGATGAAAGTACTAATTTTTATGGAAATTAAGGTTAGTTTCCTCTTTAGCTGTTCACAAAACTGTTTCACAACGGGCCAAAATAAAACAAATAACAACGTAAGTAACTTAATAAGAGCCGGCATAGAGATGCGGGTGATTCCTTAATGTGGGGTATGAAATGACAACAGAATTCCTCCCAAGCTACCTGTCGAAAGGATAATATTTATTTACTTTTGTGGAGGTTAAGCTTTGACTACGATGCCAGCAAATTTAAATTAGTTCCACCGAAACCCATCCATATGCGGAGAGAATGCCTGCCTGCCTTCCGTTTGATCCTTCAAATTGTCTTTCATTTATTTACAGAAAAGGGTGAAAAAAAATCGTTTATTATATCAACGGCTTTGGCACAATGGTGTAACCAAGCAGCATGATACGCTTTGTAGATGAACAGAGGGTACCCGTAGCAACCGCTCTCTGGAAAATGGTTATATCGCAGCGTTGCCAACCACTTTTGACGTAAAAATGCATAACTTGAAAAAAAATAAGCATTTTCAATAAAATAATGCCTAAAATATTTTTTAGGTACAGTGGAACAATAAATCAAAAATTAAACATAAATATAAAAAAATAAGCAAAAAACTATTTTTATTGAAATGTGAAATTTGTTTCTAATTTCCACTTACTGGAAGTGGAAGCTGGAATTATTTTTAAAGAATGACAGATAAAGTGTTCGGCATATGGGCAGATAAAGGAGGAAACACATTCTTTAAAAAAAGTAAAAAGTCAGTATCTACGTTGAATATAAAAAAAATATTTGAAATAAATAAAAGATGCATTTTGAAAGAAAATAAAGTCTTAACGAAAGCCTTATATAATCAAATAATCCATGAAAAAGCCTCAGTTGGCGTGGCTGCCATATGATGAATATAAAGGATCCGCCAAATAAATTTTTTTTTTGAAAATGCTATAAAAAAAACTACTAGATATTTTCTCAAATTTCTTTTTTAATTTGAAAGTACTATCCTTCCGGTTAATATTGGAAAATAATTTCATTCAAATTTCTGCCTCGGCTGGCCATGCAGTAGCCTACACGATCGGTCCAATTTTTAAGCACATTATCGACTGTGTGCAGCTGTATTTCACCAATGGCTTCACGAATATTGTCCTTTAAAGCGTCAATTGTCTCTGGCATGTCGGCGTAACACTTATCTTTTACGGCACCCCACAAATAATAGTCCAACGGTGTCAAATCGCAGCTCCGCGGTGGCCAAACGACATCAGCTCTGCGGCTGATAATGCGATCTTCAAAAACAGGGCGCAAAACATCGAGTGTAGCTTCGGCTGTGTGTCACGTCGCGCCGTCCTGTTGAAACCAAATGTTGCCAATATCCTCCTCTTCAATTTTTGTGGACAAAAATTCGTTCAACATGACCCGATAGCGATCGCCATTGACTGTAACGGCCACTCTTTGCTCATTTTCGAAGAAAAATGGCCCAATTATGCCTCTGGACCAACATTTAAATTTTCTCGGGTGTACGCACTGTTTTTGGCTTTTCACGCTTTCGTTTATCGATGAGGATGCCAGTTTATTTCACTTTTTTCACAAGATAACGAACATACGGAGCTGGCGGTGCTTCTCTTCTTCCAAAATCAGTACGCAATTTTCGCACACATTCTGCAACATTACCATGATTTTCAAAGTAATTTCGCAATATTTCCCAGCGTTGTTCAAGCGTATACACAACCATATTCGTTCAGCGGAAGGATAAAACTAATTATCTGTCAAATCGGACATGAGCTAAGTGTTACCATTCGCGAAATAAGCGCTAGTTGAAAAAAAAAGTTAGATGGTGGACCCTTTATATTTTGGCAAATATTACCGATTTGGGGTGTTCCTGCTCGGTGGAAGAAGGAGATTTGTACAATCGTTGTTTACCGACGTGAAATCGTGGTGCTGTCATTGGTTTCAGGTATTTAAATGCATTGGAATTCTGCAGAAAACCAATTTTGTTGTCGATCAGAATTTCATGAAAGCCGTTAATTGAGAGTTCGATGTATAAAGGCATATAGATAATTTAAGGGCAAGTTGCTACGGTGACGACTTTTCATCTATATTGTACCAGAACAGAAGGACTAATGCAACCGTGTAATATTTGGGGGTATATCCTACCTTGGGCAAGTTTGTGATGTGCTTAAACTCGCGGGTTTCAGGAACTTCCCTGAATAAATGGGACAATATTTTCTCTACAAACCACTTACATATTACGTAGAGTTTATTTTTTTTTTATTAAGAGTGGTAAGCTTTAAATCTCTACATTAAATAAAATGGTTGTCTGTTTGCATGTGGATGTGAATCTGTTAATGATTCGAGTTGAAACTACCCACCTAATCCTGATGGATATTTATTTCTTTTCTTTATTCATCGCAATCGGCCAACTCATTCAGAAGATATACGGCCAAAGTTGGTACAGTAAATTTTGTAACAAAAACGGCTTAGCGAGCTTTATTTCGTAGCTTGGACAATGCAGTTACGTTCAGAACAAGATATCGTTCAAAAGTGCGCAGAGTCCTTCAATTTCTGATCACCCAATTCTTCGCTACACAAACATTGAGCATCCACATCCAAGTCAGCTCTATCTTTTGAAACACTTTTTTACTGCAACCTACACTGAATATTTCGACACCATGAAGTAAATTAAGCAAACAAAAAAATGACAAAAAGCGACATCGTAATGTGAAACAATTATAATGATAAAATAAATAAACCGAAAAAAATATATCTTGATAAAGCTATTGAAACTTCAAGTACAGTTAGCAATTATACGACCTTATGTCAAGTTTTGTTTAATTCGATTTATAATAATTCTAAAGCTATATTAAATGACTAAGATTGGGTTAACATAGTAAGTTTCGGTTGCGTTCCATAGAAACCACACTTGAAAACTACAAACTAGAAACCCTCGTCTCCCGTTCCTTAATTTGAATGATTTTTTTTTATCATATTTAATTAAAATGAATACCAAACAAAAATTGTACAAACAAATCAAAATCAATAACTAATTATTTTTACATTTATTCGATTACGATTCAGTAATCCAAAGTTCATATAAAAACTTGTACCAATTTATTTTAATACAAATAAAAAGCGTTCCTTTGATCCTATTGAAATGTAAAAAAAGAATCCCAACAAAAATAATTAATAAAAAATGAATCCACAAATGCCGCACATTTTTGGTTTTTCAATTGGTTTCCCCCATCAGCGCGAATACAAAAAAAAAATGGTATGCAATGAGTGAATTTAATTGGAAACTCATCGAATCGATAGAATTTTTTTATTTTTGTACATGTAAAAATAAAATCTAAATTAAATAAAATACAAATAAATTTAAGTGCTCGTTTTATTCGTTTAAACTTTGCAACTTTGGCAGGCAGGAAGATTATTATTAGATTCTAGAATAGAGATATACAAAGGGATAGATAGAGATATCTAGTGGTTTCTTTTTAAATCATAGGTTATTTTGACATCGACAGCTGTTTCCCGCTCGAAATCTTGACAGAAAGTCAGTAGCATACCTCCGCGGAACGAAATGAGTCGCTTTACGCTTGAACAACGTTGGGAAATATTGAAAACTTATTTCCAAAGTGAGTGTTGTGTAGCCCAAAGAGTGCGTTTTTTTAAAAGAAGTTTTGGCCGAAATGAAGGGCCTACCGCGCAAGTTTGTGCAAAAAGTTCGTGAGACTGAGAGACACTCATGGCCCGTACGGTGCGCACAGACGATAATGTGGCTGCTGTAGACGAGAGTGTGAGACTCAATTCAACATCAACTCGGTATTGTTCTCAACAGCTCAACTGAGGAGAATTCTGCACAAAGATCTTGGATTATTGAAGGCATGGATTTGGACGACCCCTGGTTCATGCAGGATCTCGTGCCATGCCACACAGTCCATGCCACAATCGATCTTTTGCGCACCAAATTCCCAAATCGTATTATCAGCCGTCTTGGCGATGTCAATTGGCCGCCTCAGAGCTGCGATTTGACACTTACTTTTTTTTGTGGGGAGCCGTACAGGACCGATGTTATGCCAACAATCCGGAAACGATTCAAGCACTTAAGGCCAATATCATCCAAGCAATCCGTGAGCTACAGCCCGAAACCATCAACAAGGGGTTGGAAAATTGGAGAGACCAATTGGCCAGCCGAGGCAGTCACTTGAACGACGTTGTGTTAAATAATTAATCGACACATTCCCATTAATTATATAACACAACGTCGCTCGGCTCTTACTAATAAGGGCATAATACATGGGAAAAAATTAAATTTAATGCATTTTTAAAAAGAAACTAGTATTTGGCCCAAGTATAAATAAATAACGAATGCTTGTGAGAAACGAGACCTGTTGCGCCGTCTATTTTTCCTTTTAACACAATCAAATTATTTGCAATTCAGCTTAGAGGTCACTTTTAATTAAAATTGTATTTTCAAATTTAATTTATTTTTATTTTGTTAAAGACTATTATTTTTTATAGTATTAAACTTAAAAATAAACGAATTTCAATGCAGGGGATTTGGGGAGAGAATGGTTGGTGTGTAGATTGAAGCCCATCGCGCCGTTTGACTATTTTTGTGGGGCAAGGGTTAGCTGCCGATATTACGGCGATAAACCAGCGTGATTTAGGTGCTTAAGAAAAAATTAGCTTGAGGCTTACGTGTAGAAAAGATCCCCAAATTCATCGTATATTTATTTCATTGGGCTTCCGCTAAGCGGCGGCAGTAATTCCATTAACATTTCAGTCCAGAAATAATCGAAAGGTTTACTCGTTTCAATAAATACTTTCAAAAATATTGATCGGTATTTGTTTTCCAGCAATTAAAAAAAGAAATGATGACCGTGAAAAGAAAGTAGCTCCTCTACTTTCCCCACACTTTGTACATACCTTTGAACAATTTTGAGTACAGTTTCTTGCAAAAGCTAAAAAAAAACCTTCGGCGATACTAATAATCACTTTTAGTGAGACATTTTCCATACAAAATTGCATATTGTGACCTACAAAACATATAAGGTGAAGGTTAAGAATGATTATTGGTAAGGCCGCTTGGAAATATTTTCAATACGCAAAAAGCTACATAGATTATAGATAAATAGATTACTAGTTAGGAGAGATTTCATGGCGGCCTTGGCACTGTGGCCTCCTTCAAAAGAGCCTACTCTGCATTTTCAGCGGTGACGTCTTAGAGCCATCTTTACACTCCGGAGACAGCCAGGAAGACAAAGGTGTACTCTGAGAGTATGCCTGCGAGGTTTGCTGAAGTAAAGATTTCATGGCCAGGGTTCACCGAGGACTAATGCAATGAAGCCTGACCCTAATGTCGTCGGCAAAACAGAGCAGAAGAATGACAAGGACGACGCACAGTGGGGCAGCCTATATGACGAAGTCGGAAACAACTCCAAAAATTAATTGAGAGAGATGAGTGTACAAAGTTGTTTTTGCGTTAATATACATTCCAATGCATCATTTGCAAAAACAGTTATGTTTTTAAGTTGCTTTGTCACTTCGTACAGTCTAATTGAGATTAGCAATTCAGTTCGTCTTGCAACGTGTGTCTAAGCAAGTAATTGAATTGGCAAGTGTTTGCATAGCTGTATTTTTTTTACAAATTAAGTGAAAGTTAAACATTAATATGGAACCGAAAGCTTCAAGTATGTACTAACTTTTAAAATTAAATTTTAGGTAAAAACTATAAAAATTATTTATTTATTTTTTTTGTGAATAAATGTGTATTCAATTTTGGAGGAAATTTAGTGTATTTTTTTCAATTGCTAAAGCAAAAGTAAAGTATCACACGCTCTCACACCGAAATTTTGATTTGCCAATAAAGCTTAACATCTTGTCTATGCAATGGAAAAAAAAACGGGTGAATACGTGTGCTCCATTTTTTTTTATTCCGTTTTTCCCTGAAGACCACTTGTAGCAAAAGTGTTTTTTTAATTTGTGCATTTTTCTTAATATTGTTATTTTCGCGTAGGTTCGCAGTCAAACGATTTGTTTTACACAAGGATGGAGTTGTTTAACATCATGAAGGAATCGGGACTTCAAAAGCTGGAAGAAAAAATAAAATTTTTGAAGGGACACCTTGAAGGCCACCATAATATTAATGTTAAAGAGCTACATCATGCAATTGCTCAATTTGGAATAAGATATAGGGAAAAATGGCTAAAAGCTGGCAGGAATGAAAAACGTTTTAAAAAACAAAATGAGTCTTGGCTGCAGACATCGATTGGCTTTAAACTTCTTGATAAAGTAGTCCCATTAAAACAGTTAGGTGGCCGCCCAGAGAAATCGTTTGAAGAAAGCAGCGATCGAAGCAAACGTCTCAAAACGGAAAGGATGCGAAAAGAGATGCCAACTTCGCAATTAGGGTTTGCCACAAAGGTAAGTTTGAGAGCAGCGGGTCATCCAGTTGCAGCAAAATTGGTAGAGGAGCTAGTCCGTTCACCTCAGCGCGCAATTAGGTATAAAAATGCCATCCGTAAAGAAGATCAACGAGCTCAGCAGATGTCAGGGGAAGAAGCACTGTCAACCGTAGTCGAGGCCAAGCTAACTAGACAGCAATACAATGTTATTCGAGCTAAAGACACTGAAATGTTCCCTTCTTAAAAAATTGTTCAAGCTGCCAAAATAAGGTGTTATCCGAAAAGGGAAGACATTCATGTAACAGATACTGTAGCTGAAGTTACGGTCCAAGCTTTGATGAACCATACCGTGGAACGCTTGATTGAAGCTCAAAAAGAAGTATTATTTACATTGAAAGACGAGAAATTACGCAATTTGTGTTTGATTTCTAAGTGGGGATTCGATGGCAGTTCTGGACACAGTTCTTATAAGCAGAAATTTGTTGGAATGAATGCTGATGACTCAAGTGTGCTCATAAGTTCTATGGTACCCCTTCAATTGGTGTGTGAGAGCTCGGAAGAAAAAGATGTCATATGGCAAAATCCCAGACCTTCTTCAACCAGGTACTGCCGTCCGATAAAAATTGAATATGCCAAAGAATCAGCACAAGTTACGGTATCTGAAAAGCAAAACATAGATGCTCAAATTCAGAGTCTTTGCCATTCAGTAGTTAATGTAGAAGAAAAAGTAGTTGAAGTAGCACATAAACTCGTCTTTGCAATGGTTGACGGGAAGGTTTGCAACGCTTTGACAGATACCGTCTCTTCTCAGCGTTGCTATATCTGCGGTGCGAGTTCAAAAGACTTCAACAATATCGAGAACTTGCTGCTGATGCCCTACAATCCCAATGCATTGCAGTTTGGTTTGTCAGTGCTGCACTGCTGGATTCGAGTTTTTGAGTGTCTTTTACATGTTGGCTATAGAGTTCCAGTAAAAAGGTGGCAAGTTCGTAAGGAAGATAAACTAATTGTAGCAGCAAATAAGGATCGAATACAAAAGGAGTTCCGAAATCGTATGGGTCTAATTGTTGACCAACCTAAGCCTGGATTCGGAAATTCAAATGACGGCAACACTGCTAGGCGATTTTTTGGCAACGCAGATGTGGTATCTGAAATATTGGGTATCGATAAGACACTTATTGAAAAACTGCATGTTGTATTGGTAGCGATTTCAAGTGGCTATGATATAAATATTGAGAAGTTTAAAGTGTTCACACTCGATACAGCCAAACACTTTGTCAATTTATACCCTTGGTACTACATGCCTCCAACTGTACATAAGCTTTTAATACATGGTCCAGATGTGATTTCTGCTGCACTTCTTCCAATAGGCCAACTTTCAGAAGAAGCACAGGAAGCCAGAAATAAAGACTTCAAAAAATACCGCGAGGGCTTTTCAAGGAAATGTTCTCGCAAAAAAAGTAATGAAGATGTTTTCAATTTAATGTTAATTACATCAGATCCACTTATTACGAGCTACAGACAACTACCCAGAAAAAAGCTCAGATCATTTCCAAAAGAAGCTTACGACTTAATCATTGCACCAAGTGTATTTTGTTCTGAGAACTCCAACACCAACATAAGCGATGAAAGCGCGAGTGATTGTTCTTCAAATGAAACCGAATTTTAGTTTTATTAAGCAAACATATATGAATGTAAATAAATTGAAAAACTATCGATTTAATTTATTTGTTTTTTAATACACATAATTATGTAGCTTCAAAATATGAAGTACAAAAAAAAATTTTTTCTTTAGATTTTTTTTAAGTGTTTTCTTGTTTCTAAGTTAAAAAAACATAATTTAAAAAATTAAATAAAGCTACTTAAACTCAAATGTCTATTTTTTATTTACATCTAACTGTTTATCATAAAAAAAAAATATTTTCAAAACCGCTAGCCCTTCAAATGAGTTGTTTCCAGTTTTGCAGGTATCTTGCCCCACTGTGCGACGGGGCACAAAAAAAAAGAGAAAACGAATTGATACGTGCGGTCAGCTTGGAGGTTGAAGTTTTTTTTTCCGGCAAGGAGGCTCTCACATTTTGGAAGCCGAGGAGAAAGCATCGTGGAAAAGCCGTGCACCGTTTTGGGCGGTGTGATTGGCTTCGTTGAAAGCTTATTACTTTCTTTGAATGGTCGACAAGTTTTGGATCAAGGACCTTGAAAGGAGAACCGAAATAAGCTCGAAAAACTATTAAAATAACCAAATCGAAAGAGCAATCACTGGGCTCAATGACAGGAGGAGAAATATTGTCACTACCGAACGAGAAGCTGCCGTGCCACCGAACGTCGTCGCCACTGCTAACAAATTAAAACGACCTACCCTAGAGGCTGGAAAGCAGATTCAGGCTATCGTCGTTGGACATTAACGACAATAGTAGCAACATCGAATGCAGGAGGAATAAAGGATGGTTTGGTGAGATTTTATTGCGGGTTTCTTTTATATTCTGCATAGTCTGCTTTTGTCTTATAAATCTTGGTCAAAGTTGTGAGAAGTACATTGCTTTTATAACGATTTAAAAATATCAAATATTGAATTCCAAACCAAACAATTAAAGTAAATTGAGTTCCCATCAAATAGAGTTTTCTTTCATTTGAAATCCAGCAGTGTTTCTTGGCCCTACCCCCATCTCCACTGAGCTTGGGAAAAGTCCGAAAGGAAAGCACCGAGCCAGGTAACTCGTTGTTCAAATCGAGTCACTAGCGAGCCCAACGCGATACTCATCGTAAGCCTATCCTGTGGACAGAACCGCTGTACGCATTCGAAGTGAGAGGACACACATTTATATTGGAAATCATAAAAAGAAGCAGTACCCGGTGTACTGCTTCTACCAACAACACCCGAAAAATTGGAATGGCGTAAAAGCAAACTCTGAAAATGGTTACCTAATATTCCCGTAATTATCACCGAGTCCATTTATATTCATTTGAGTGCTTGTTTACTTTCTCAAGCACTAAACCATCAATAACCTTTCGAATATCTCCAACCAAAGTACGACATTCATCAAATCAAATCGAAGCATTTCGAATTAATCGAATCGGCGAATCAAACACGAATTTTTTCCTATCGCATAGTTCCATCACGAACGTGTGACGTATTAAGCCTCCAGTTTCATACGTACAACAAAAGTCTCGCATGTTAATCTCATTTCGAGCAAATTTATGCAAACATTCATTCTCGTTTGTATTCTCCGCAACCCGGGATGACGGCGACGGCAACGACGACTCTGAAACAAATGCCATCAATCACAAATCAATATACCTGAATTAGCGGCAGTCCACAGGAGTCCGATTAATGTATTTTAATATATTCAATGACCGCCATAGCATTATTGGGAATATACTCGCAAAATGTTACGTATACGTCACAGTGTACATAATTCAGCAAACGAGTAGATTTTGCTTTGCATGTTTGTGTCAGCTGTCTCGGCCATCATGAATTCATTCATCCATAAAAACATGATTAAAAGTTGGTATAAGAAAAAAAAAAAAAAAAAAAAAAAAAAAACCGGAACTGAAAGACGAATGGCGGCAGAATCGACGTCGCCATAAACAAAAGAGGTAGAACAAAGGGACCACCCACTCGTGATACAATCTAATGGGCAACTAACAAGTCATTTGGAGCATCATTAATCAGCAAAGCCTGTCAGTTTGCCCAATGAGATCAGCTCGATTCCGAGTGGCCCTGCTGCGGATGGGGGTGAATCTAATTTGACACCTCGAAACGAGCAATGTACTCGTGTGTATCCCTCGGATATACATATTATGCTGGCTGACGCCAATGTAAATTAATGCGCTCTCTTGGTGAATTAAATTCCCGGCTCAAGGCTATTTATACGGTCACATGATGAGGTTCGGAAATTCAAATTAGTCCGATGATTTCGAACGCCGGAACTGTGTTACTTTTTGGATCGGTATTGTTGCACCGCAGGATGGGAGCGACGGATGCATGCTTATTTGTGTGCAGGACGTATTTGCCATGAATTTCGATTCTGCTAACTTAATTCATATTCATGTGGTTGGGTGAAACACAATATTTGGCTTTTGTTTTTGAAACCACCATAGGATACATGGAGACGACGACGAGCGGTTTATCGAATTCCATGAATTTGTGTGCCACAAATTGCTCCTGGTTTTTGTGGTATCCCATATGAACAACGCACCATCTGTATTTGAGGAAAATCCGTATCCATCAGTGAAATAATACCGAGTTCCCAAGGTTATAAATTCATTTGGAGGCATCATATGGCCGGCAGTAGATTGCATTTCTCACAGTTTGAGTGCACATGCTATTCACCAACCTAAGTTAATTCTCATTCAGCGAGCTTTTATTTTTGTAAATAAGATGAGAAGAAAAGGCTCCAAGGAAAACAACTGAATTTGGACCGATTGGGGATTTTTAACTTTCTCCATTACGTAGTTACAGAAAGATATTGAATTCGTACAGAATTTCGAATTCGAGATGTTAATCAATTCTGACATTACGATGATAGAGGAACTCAAAAAAGTGTGTGGCAAAATTATGTCTGTCTGTCTGTCTGTCTGTCTGTCTCTCTGTCTATCTGTCTCTCTGTCTCTCTGTCTTTCTGTGTCTCTGTCTCTCTATCTCTCTATCTCTCTATCTCTCTGTCTCTCTGTCTCTCTGTCTCTCTGTCTCTCTGTCCCTCTGTCTATCTGTCTCTCTGTCTCTCTGTCTGCCTGTCTGTCTGTCTGTCTCTATATTAATGATACTTCCAATATAAAATGTGCATACAAGTTTGATTTGTTCGAAAACGGCTCTAACGAGTTCAACCAAAATTAATATTTAAGCTTAAGTAGGTGAGCTTAACATTACTGCATACTCAGTTTTCCGCTAAAAAATTGAATAACAGTAGTTTTAAAATTTTGACATATCTCGAAAACGGCAAATACGATTTAACAAAAATTAATTTCTAAGGAAATATGATCATTTCCAACTTAATGGCAAACTCAGTTTTTCTCTGTATTATCGTAAGATGGATTTTTGAAAAAAGTCATTTTTTTTTTTTTTAAATTTAGATTTCTTTAGTTTACTTGAAAATGGCAACAACGATTTCGACAAAAATGCAAACTTAGAGTAAAATTGATATTTTCAAAATTATTGCGTTCTTAATTTTCAATTCGATTGACCGAAAACGCTAATTTCAAAAACTGTTCATATCTCGAAAACCCCATTTTCGACGTCGAAAAAAGAAAACTTTAAAAACCAAGTAATGCTTACATCCCGAACAATAACTTGTTTTAGATAAATTTTATGATGCACCGTAGACTTGTAATTTGGTACTTGTCCTACTGGTTCTTCTAATTAAATGGTCCCACAATAAACTGGCGATTTTGCGTCTAGTAGCCAGGCAAAAAAACATCGCTTTGTTTTTTACCGATTCATTTGTTTTTGAAGCTCACTTGGAGGCACTACCAGTTGGAGAACACGATCGAATAGGGGTGGGCCTATAGCCGATCCTTGTGGAACGACAAAAACAGAGTTGGGGGAGTTGGGCCAGTTCATCTAGGAATATGCAGGACTGCTGTAATTTTTTTTTGCGACACCTGGAAGAGGAAGGACATTTGCACTCTCCAATGTATGTCATACTTTTAACCTTAAGAAAGTAATAAAATGTATATAATTTGTGATGCTCCGGGGATCGAACCTAAGTCCCTCGCTCAGTACGTATGTCTCTTTTTGAAATAGATAATCCATTTTTTTTAAATAATTAACGTCCGTCCAATGTGCAACACATTTTATTGTGCAGGACCAGTTTCCTAAGTTGAATATATTTTTTTAGTCTACTTAGTACTCTGGGCCAAAGGGTCCCAGGTTCGATGCACGGAAAACCACAAATTACATCTTAAAAGGCTTTTCCAATGCGCTCGAATGGGCTCATTACACGAAAGAATTTTCCACGCGTAGGCTTTCTTTTTACTCGACTGGACACAGGGAGAGTTATGTTTTTCGCGCGTATCCTATGTGGTTCCAACGAGACGTATGTAGCCTTAACGGCTTGACAGATTTTGAAGAGTGAGGTGTCGTTATATTCGAATAGGTACTTGAATGTGTCTTGTTCATATATTTTTAATTCTTTTTTTTCGCAATCAGTCGGGTTTTTTCGTGTTTTAAATTAACTATTTTTTTTTTTTGAATTACTATTGGTTGTACTGCAGCCTTTTCTCTTAAGACAGATTTGAATCCCTTTTATGAAAAGCTTAGGTCTTCGACCAATTGGGTATTATTAGAGACTCCATCCAGACCCGTGTACTCATTGCTAACCTTTATATTTGCCAGCAACAATTCTTTCTCCGCAACATTTGAAATTTTATCTATGGGAGTTTCCATGACTTTTCGCCGACTGGCGTAATGCAAGGTTTTCAAATGATTAGGAACGCCTGTTGGGAACAATCTATTACTGTTCCCCTTTTTATGACGAGGACCGTATCCCAAGCAGTTTTTCCTTTCCATTATGTACTTTTTGAAGCTTTTCCTGTCCGAGTTTAAGCTTTGACTGGAGTGTTAAGCCTCTTAGCTCTTTGGCAAAGCCAATTCCTTGCTCCCATTAAGTCACGGCTTGTAAACAAACAGAAATCTAACCAAAAATCCATCGGTTTACCAAGGTCAATTGGCTTATGGGAAATACTCATAC
Source organism: Cheilosia vulpina (assembly GCA_916610125.1). Classification (NCBI taxonomy): domain Eukaryota; kingdom Metazoa; phylum Arthropoda; class Insecta; order Diptera; family Syrphidae; genus Cheilosia; species Cheilosia vulpina. The sequence continues at coordinate 79,682,554 of OU744276.1, read as the reverse complement.
AACATGATCTAAAGGATTGAGTTTCGTCTTTCAATTAGTAGCGTCTGATTCACGCGAGGTGGGTTTTGTTTTTTTTAATTTTCCACGTTGTTCTCTACTTGCCAACTGTCAGTCTTCATAAATGTCAAGTGCTGTCAAAAAGCATAGGGTAAATGGTATTCTGATCTCGAACTTCGCATTCACTTGACAGCACTTGGAGCGAAGCCATTCAGACGTCCAAATTAGTCGGTTGAGGTTGGGGCCACAGGGTCGCAGCCTTTCCGCGGTATGTTGATAGTCTATCGATGTTCACGATCTTAGCTTTCGTTCTCGGAGTGCGTTGTATTTTATAGGTGACACCGGTCAACACCATCATGATCATATATGGTCTCTCCCAATCCGACTGGAGCTTGGGGGATCTACCGACTTTCCGTTTAGCATAATGAAACCATAGGAAGTCTCCTTCTTTAAAAACGCTCGCCGTTCGAAAACAAATCGTATCTGCTCTTCATGCGATACGCGGCTTGAATCATCTCGCAACGAGCCTTCTCGTGTATTTCGTTCAGTTTTTCTTGCAATTCATTGGCATAGCCCTGAATGGTGGTGGTATTTTCCGGAACTATTCCAAACAACAAATCAGGTGGAAGACGCATTTCCCTGCCGAATAACATTTTGTAAGGGCACTCTTGGATAGAATCTTGTGAGGCTGCTCCGTAGGCCGAATAATGGTAGTAGATCGTCCCAATTTGATTGACGTTCATCGACAAACTTAGCCAAAAAGTCGAGTATCGTTCGATTGATCCGTTCCACTAATCCACCAGATTGAGGATGGAGGGTGTTGTTCGAGTCGTGTGAATGCCTAGTAACTGCATTACACTCTTAAAAACATCAGACTCAAAGTTGCACCCCTGGTCGGAGTGAAATTCTCGTGGTACCGCAAAACGAGAAAATACTTGCGAAACTAAGACTGTGTCTGCTGTTTGATCGGGAATAGGAAGTACTTCAGCCCATTTTGTGAAGTAGTCCATGAAGACTAAAACATATTTGTTACTGGATTGGTGCTCGGAGAGATGTCTTGATTACTGCATAGAATGTGACATTTGTGCAGCCAGAAAGGGTTCGAAACATAGAACTAAAGGCCAGTTAAAACTGTATTTGTCTGGTGAACCTTTTCAGCAAGTGGCGATCGACATTCTGAGTCCCTTGCCAGCACCTTCCAATGGTATTCTGATCTCGAATTTCGCATTAAGGAGTGTTACAATATGTATCCACGACTTCACCTAGCACTGGGCATATGAACATATTTATCATCAACTCGCGTCAACGACTGTCTCAAATAAAAATATCAAACAAATCGTTAATCATAAAACTTTACACTTTTCAAACAACTTTCGAGCAGGTATACATATTTTATTCAAATGATTAATGAGACGTCTCTGTCGTTGCGAACGCGCCATTCTAGATTTATGTTTCCAAAAAATTTGTCGAATATGTCCATTCGAACAAAAATCCACCAACTACAAATTTGCAACAAAGCGAAACTGGTCATTGACCACAAAACATATTTCGCAAACGCCCTCGTTTGTTAACTTCACTCTCGTATCCATTGACAAAAAATGTGTCAGAAAAAATAAAAATCCACTAAAAAATTAAAAAATTAAAAAAATAAATATATATATAAAAAATAATTAATGCCAATGACGTACAAATAATCCAACCAGCAGTGTGTACAAAGACAACTCTTGACGTATAATTGATAAGCAACAACCAAAAGGAAGAACAACATTTCAATAACAATAAAATGAGGCCGGTTTCAAGGTGGTTGGTTCGCCGTTGAATCCGCCAGCCCACAGTCGACCACAAAACCATCCAAAATAAGATACCAACAAACCTAACCAAGCCACCAAGATAAATAAAGGACGGCGGTGTAAAGGTGCTGCCGAAACACGATTTCGTAAAGAACCAAACGCCTCTTGACACTAACTAGCAAAACCAGTCTTCTCATAGTCCGTAGGTATAGGTACACACGAGCTGTAGCTCGTTACACCCTACACCGTCTTCCCTGAAATAGAGGTACATACTCGTATTCGTGGAGTATTCCAAAACGTGCACTGTGAAAATACTACACCAAGGTGCGGGCTTAAGGCTGCTGGTGATTTTATTAGATTAAAGAGACGCAAAAAAAAACACATTTCCCCACATGTGCGCTGTATACTATTTGTTTGTTTATTAAGCGACGGGTGAACAAAAAAAAGTAAATAGTTCATTAAAAGACGATAAAAAAAAGTGCTTAATGTACGCGTATTATTATATCGTTTGCATTTTATTGTAGTTCTTTTTTGCTGGTCGGTGTTGTTTTCAAATTATGACGTCAAATGAGATTGTACTTTGTTGGAATGTGCTTTGCGCATACGTCATCTATTTTGAAATTGCGCATCAGTGTGTGCTGTACAGAAAAATACCTCCGTATTTGTGAAACGACACTTGTCATGACATAAAGTTTGGGAAAAACCTGCATGTTCAAGATGGAGGGATTGCAGTTGCGATGCTTCTCTGAATTGTCAAGGAAAGAAATAGGAATGCATCTCGAGAACCACTGAACCAATTGAGCGCATTTCTCCAAAAAAAAAAAAACTTTTGTATTGGCTCGAGAGAAGAGGAATTCAGAAACTTTCTCAGGAAAGTTACACCCTCAAATGTTTGTCTGACGTTCGCGGGAGGTGGCGCAGTGGCAAAAACCTAAGGTTGTAGTATTTAGCTTTCGCTGTGTTGAAATTGAGACTTATCGCTCAGTATTCCACGTTCCAGTGAGCAATATCGGTGCAAATAACGATAACAGCTTCAGAATTATCTGCAATCTTTATCTTGGTATAGGGCCGGCCGTCAGTGCTGGCAAACACTAAATTTAAAAATAGGATTTCGATCACAGTATTAACCTCACACATACACATTCGGTGCAATAGAAAAATGGCTTCCAAATGTCATTGAAGCAATTTGCTATTAAATTCGAAGCGATTGAAATTGATGATACAGTATTCGTAAAGGCGAGAGATGTTCTACAAAATTGTGCCGGTTTGGCAGTGACAGATGCTTTCATTTATTTGCTGCAAATTCATTTTGCATCTGCATCTACATCTACATAAACATTCTCCGGGGGTGCCGCGCCGCAGCAGTTAGTCATTTATAAAACGAAAATGACATACGAAAGGGAACCTTACAAACATGCAGCCACTCATCTTCAACTAAATGGTCAGAAATTTAGTTTCTAATAGGTTGAATTAAGGTTGCATCGATGTTATAACAAATCATTTTCGTCATAGTTTCATGACAAACAAATAGAAATATCAAGACAAACAAGTTACGTTTTACGTTTTAAAAAGCCACCCTCGGCAGTATAGAACTGGAACGGCAACGAACCAGACCTTTATATGATTTTTCAATGGATATCAGTCAAGAGAGTAGAATTTATAGCATCTAAATAGCGTTTGAAACAACGAAGGCGCAGGACTTTGAGTTCCCTATGTACACTCCCGTTCACTTGAATAAAGGCGACGATGTCATAAAACAATTTTCTTATTTTTTTACAAAAAAAAACTAGGAATCAAAGTGGAACAAAAATTAAAGAATTTAGATCTGAAATTTTACAAGACCAAACAATTACAAAAGCTCTTGACAGTGAAAGGAAACCTATAGTCCGTTTTTTTTTTTAAACTGTCGAAAATGCAAGCAATTAAATCGGTTCACATGAATAAAGGCAAAGACAATAAATAAGAGAAATGTACAGTTTTTGCTTTTGTTTATTGATTTTGTTGATAGTTATTATAAAATAAGTATAAATTAAGGAAGTCAGTAATGTGTATGGCGACCTTTTTTGGAAATCACCTCGTAGATGCGGTCTGGAAGTGAGTCGTATAGTGATTTTATATAATTTAGAGAAATTTCTGCCCAAGCTGACTTAATACCCCTGAGAAGTGATTCTTTATCGTTGTACTTTCCGCCTTCGTAAACTTTACGGGTAAGCCAACCCCAAACAATTTCTATAATGTTCAAGTCTGGTGAATATGGTGGCCAATTCAATAATTTGACTCGCAACAAATGACTTTACTATACGAGCTGTATGGATTGGTGCATTGTCCTGTTGCAGAATCCAAGGCAAAGATCCAAATAACTCGTTAAGCTTAGGAAAAGCTGATTTCAATATCCCTTTGTAGGTAACTCCCGCCATTTTTGTGCTCTGAAAATTTAACTCGAATGCTCCATAGTAGCTGATCGCACCCCAACCCATTACTCCACCCTCTCGGCTGTGATGATGGGTTAGAACCCGTTCTTCTTTCCTTAAATCATGAAAGTAGAGTTATACCCATCCGATCCATTTAGATTAAACTTTTTTTCATCCTTGAAAATAACCATTCGCCAGTCATTCTTAAGAGTACATTCTCCTATAGTCCAGGCCATATTTTCTTTAGCAAATTGCAGTCGAGGCTGCTTACGCAAAGCATTGAGAGGAGGTTTTTTCACCAACTTTAACCGCTTCAGAGTTCTGTCATTCAGAATAACACGTCTAACGGTGGATTTGCTGGCATTTATACCGGAACGGAATTTGATTTTTGATATTGAATCACTGGAATTAGAAGCGCAGCGAAGAATCTTGCGCCTATCAGCTGCTGAAATCACTGTAAAAATTCTTCCTTTATCCTTTTTTCCAAATGAATCCGGATTCTTTAAATAATTATCAACAGAAGTTGGACTTCGACCAATTTTTTTCGCGATGTCGCGGTTGGAACAACCTTCAGAGTGGTACGCATCTATTTTTCCTTTTTCGTATGCAGTTAAAGAGTTTCTTTTGCCCATTTTTGATAACAACTGCACAAAACTTAAATAAATTACTTCAAACTTCACTCTACAATAATTTAGCACAGATTTTTCTAACAAAATTTCATGAATGCTTTTAATTTCGCAACTGCCTTTATTCAAATGAACCAATTTGTTTTCCTGCATTTCCGACTCTGTTTATGAACTTTGATAAAGTCCCGTTAATTTGTACACTAAAATTATCTTCGTTAACGTATTCTCCTGAGCAATTCTCGACAACCTTTTCTGGAACGATCACATACACGAAGTCCCCATTAAAATGCGAAATATTTACGCACCCACAAACGGCGTAAGATATTTTTCAACCCCATCTGGATGTGAGCCAGGATATATAAGGACTTTTTTGGCCGCCAAACTTCTTAGTCAACCGCAGTACTCGTTCCGCTAGGAGTGTTTAGTTTACTGTTCAGTTTATATAAGGACGTACTAAAAAATATTAATATTCTAAAGCCGAACACAGGAGTTTGAAATGCCTTACAAAACTCTCTAAGTCTTAGCTGACCATGCGTTTCACTTGTGACCGCAATCCAAATCGAAGGCTTCCTCCACTGCATTGTCCCCTGGGCTGAGAAGAGTCGACGGCTCTTCCGGCCGGGATGTTAGTGTCAAATTAAACGACTGTGATGCACTATGAGTCGATATCGCCGTTTAGCTCGAAGAGTTCGCTCTTAAATGGCCGTCTTTAAATCTTGTCAAGGTAAACGGGACCGAAAAAAAACTCGGAGGGTTTCAAGATCCAAATTATATCTTTATCAGTCGTCGCTAATAAGCTAGCATTCGCGTTCTGCCATAGATATCTGCATGAGGAATAAATTAAAGCTTAGATGGGTGTTATGACAGAAAGGTATTAAATAAAATAATTGACAAGGACAAGTTCTGTCTTTCCAGTTTAAAACTTGGGAACAGAAAGAAGAAAGAAAGCCACAACCTTTGACAGCGAAAGCCAAAACTTACGTCCACTTTTTCCAAACTATTCAGACGATTTGTACGGTAACATTCACCAACTCATTTCCAAAATTTTATCAGACGAATAAGACTATTTGGTTGGCCAAGTATAATTTCGTGTATGTCTTGTTTGGGCTTTTTTAGACGATTCATCTCAAAATGCGAATATTAAAACTAGTATTCCATTATTTTCCACCCTACGTATCGTTGGTATTATCCAACTTCTTAAGGGGCAAAGTTCTTTATTGTAGTGTTTGTTTTACAACTACATTTACGGTCCAGAACAGGCGAACAAATAAATAAATAACTAAACAACTGCATACGCTATACTTATACACTAAACAGAAACTCAAACTTATAATACAGATATATCACAGATCAAGTTGGGCCTGATTTCAGAAGAATGTTTGTATCTCTAATGCGAATAGAAACCCCATCAGCATAAATTGAATTAAAGCCTCAACATCAACTGCTCCTTCATCTACTGAGGTATCAGGCCCCTACAGTTTGAAGGCTCACTGAAGCGACCAAATATTCGCACAACTGATCGTGGAGAAGACCCAGGAAGTCAATGGACCTTAATAATAATCACTATTAACCTTCACACTAAATATTTTGTAGGTCACAATATGCAATTTTGTATAGAAAATTTGGCGACAAAACCACAATCATAAGCTCTGAATATCTATAAGAGAATTTAATAACGAGTCTTTAAAAACGTATCTTACTAGTCTTACAAATGATGCTAGTACCGACTACTCGCTCTGGAAGGCAACAAAGAAAATAAACAGGCCAATAGCTCACATTCCGCCAGTAAAAACCAGAGAAGGTAACTGAGCGAAAAGCAGCCAAGAAAAAGCAAATACTTTTGCAGAGTACCTTGAGAACGTCTTCAAACCTTGAGAAGATAAAGATTATCAAGAAAATGAAGAAAGGTGCGAAGAAGACAGACCTTTTCGGCCGGCAACAGCTAAAGAACTTGCCAAAGAAATCAAAGAAGGCATAATCATAAAAAAAGCCCCAGGGTTCGATTTAATCACAGGTGGAATTTTGAAACAATTTCCTCGAAAAGGTTTAAAAAAAAAACTAGCGCAGATTATAAATGCTGCAATTAAATTAAGATATGCGCCAAGCATGTGGAAGGTCGCGGAGGTAATAATGATACCAAAACTAGGTAAACCACCTAGCGAAGTAACCCGATACCGCCCAATATCGATACTACCAATGTTGTCCAAGCTATTCGAAGAAATGCTGGCAAAACTTCTACAAAAAATAATTGATAAAAGATCGCTAGTTTTAATTCATCAATTTGGGTTTAGAAGCAAGCATTCTACAATTGATCAGGTGCATAGAATCACAGATAAAATCGAAAAAGCATTCGAAGAGAAAAATGTGTGCTCTTCAATATTTCTAGATATAGCACAAGCTTTCGATAAAGTCTGGCATAAGGGACTGATCCATAAATTACAAAGGCAACTGCCGAAGCAGTATTCGACAATTCTGGAGTCATATAAAGGGTTTTTCTATAAGGGCGCTGCAAAAGTTTTTTTTAAATAAAACAAAAACGGTTTTGGATATCAATGAAATTCTTTATGCCTGTGAAAGTACGTTCGATGCCATTATGTATGGAACTCGATTTCTTTTGCATGGCCACCACGGGCACGCTTGCAGAAGTCCAGATGCTGAACCCAATTTTCGACGGTTTTCAAGCATAATTCGGCCGATACTGCTGCAATTTCACGTTCGATACTCGTACGAAGTTCATCAATCGTCGCCGGCTTGTTGGCATAGACCAAAGACTTGACGTAGCTCCACAGGAGATAGTCTAACGGCGGCAAATCGCACGACCGAGGCGGCCAAGCGACTGGACCATTTCGTGAGATAACACGTTCTCCAAACTTGGTTTCCAATAAATTGATTGTGACATTCGCTGTGTGGCTTGTGCCGCCGTCCTGTTGGAACCACATGTCCTCCAAGTCCATATCATCCAATTGGGGCCAAAATATTCGGTTATCATTGAACGGTAGCGATTCCCATTCACAGTAACGTGCCGGTCTTGATCATCACGGAAGAAGTACGGCCCAATGACGCCGCCGGCCCATAAACCACACCAAACCGTAATTTTTTCGGGATGCAATGATGACTCATGGAGTACGTGTGGATTGCTGCCTGACCAATACCGCATATTTTGTTTATTGACGAAGCCATTCAGCCAGAAATGAGCCTCATCGCTAAAGATGATATTTCGATGAAAATCCGAATCATTTTCAAGTTGTTGCTCAGCCCAATTCACGAACATAGGACGCTTCTGGTGGTCAAGCGGCTTCAGTTCTTTTTTCAATTTAATCTTGTAAGGATGTAGGCCAAGATCTTTTCGCAAAATTCGCCACAACGACGTCACAGAGATGCCCAACGCTTGAGAACGACGTGTGAGAGACACATTTGGGCTTTCTTCAACTGAAGCCTCAGCGACAGCAATATTCTCGACACTACGGGCACTTCTTTGTCTCACTGGCACGGGAACATTTTTTACTGTGCCTGTGGATTCAAATTTGTCCACTAGACGCTCAATTGTTGATCTGCTAGGATGATTATGACGACCATTAATTGGACGTAGCGCTCTTAACGTTGAGGCCACTGACTCCGAATTTCGGTAGTAAATTTTAATAATTTTCATCATGAAATGGCAAACCTTACTGAAGAGAAATGTCAAAAGAGCGGCAAGAAATTCGGCGTCGTTTGCTGTCCATGTCGCTCTACTTTTGTAGCGTCCCTGTTGAAAAACCCTTTATAACAGACCGATTCTTAAGAATTAAACAACAGACAGAGTACTCAACATTAATAGGAATTAAAACGGGTGTACCGCAAGACAGTGTTTTAGGCCCAGTGCTACATCTATTTTTCACTAGCGATCTGCCTGTTAGTGGAGAAACTACTATAGCAACTTTTTCAGATGACACTGCTGTGCTGGCTGTTGGAGCATCTGCTGATTTAGCAACAAAAAAGCTCAAAATGGCAATAAACAGTATTTCAGAATGGACTAAAAAGTGGCAGATTAGATTGAGTGACCTACAGTCAGTCCGTATTAATTTTACGTATAAAAACGTAACAATGTAGTGGAATACTAAAATACAGCTATATATCCGGGCATGACCCTAGACGCTAAACTGCGTTGGAAAGCGCATGTAAAGAGTTGAGCTAAACCTGCGATACAGTAAAATGTATTGGATTATTGGGAGATATTCATCCCTGTCCAACTACAATAAATTTAAAGCAAGTCTTGAAACCAATATGGACCTACGGGCTCCAATTGTGGGCATGCACATGCCAAACAAATTTACAAAAAATTCCAAGTCTTCCAAAATAAAGTACTAAGGAACGTAGTTAATGCACCTTGGTACATACGCAATGCTGATCTACATAAAGATCTAAATATTGAAATGGTTGAAGATGAATTTAAAAAAGTTACCCAAAGGCACAGAAGTAGGCTTCTCAACCACGTTAACGTTGAACTTACAGAACTATTAAATACTGACAATGTAATCAGAAGATTGAGGCGTGTAAAACCCCTTGATCTATAAGAGTTAGCCAAGCCCAAGAGATTAGGTAATATCTTCAAACATAAAAGGTTCGAAATCCGACAAACGGGGGATTCTTCTTCTGAATTTTTCAAATAATTTAAAAATAAATTGCCGATTAGTCGAACGACTAGGTGCAATCCCATTCGGAATGACGACAGTCAGTCGTTTTTTAGAGGTTGTTTGAGTCCCTCACTATTGCAGAAGCATCCCTCGCGTACTTGCTCTGCAATGTCTTTCGATGATTTTTCCTTCCAGCGAACCCCCAAACAAGCAAAAAAAAAATTAAAGACAAAACAAAACTTGTATTAATTTCTAAAATTATTATAATTTTTAGCACTAAACGAAAACTAGAAGCAGTGGAGGTTGATGTTTTGACAACAGATTGAGTGTGTTCAATAACAATTGCGGCGGAATTTCAATTGGTAGCGTTCAGACCAGAAAATCTAATAGTGAAAATATCTTTTTTAAGAATAAGTCAACTCAGAATTAAGAATTCACGTTGACAAAATATAAAAAATGAAATAAACAACTATATGGAAATATGAATGAAAATGTCGAAAAAGTGGGACATTGGCGGGACATTTCCTTAAGCGGGACAAAGGTTCAAAAGCGGGACTGTCCAAAGCCAAATGCGTGACATCTGGCAACCGTAACCAAAACCCAGTCACTCCACACCCAAGGATTATAGGCTAATTAGCCTTTCATCTTTTCTTTTGAAAACACTGGAAAGGTTATTGGACCTGCACCTTAGGAACACTCTCGAAACTACCGGTGCTCTGTGTAGTGCACAACACGCATATGTTAAAGGCAGATCCGTGGAAACAGCGCTACATGAAGTAACGAAAACGATCGAGAAATCCCTTGGAAACAACGAATTTACGTTGGCGGCCTTTCTGGACATAGAAGGTGCATTCAACAACCTGAACACAAGTACCATTATATCCTCACTTGAGGAGTCAGGCTCATCAGAATTTCTGACAAACTGGGTTAAGACTATGCTTAACAGCAGAGTTATTAACAGCAGCCTAGGGGACTGTGCGATTAAGAAAAGCGCTAATCGTGGAACACCACAAGGGGGAGTCCTATCTCCGCTACTGTGGAACATCTCGATTAACAAAATACTTACATCCCTTGTCAACAGAGGTATTAAGATAGTCGCTTATGCGGATGACATAGTTGTACTAATAACAGGAAAATACCATTAGAGACATTATGGAATCTGCGTTATCAGAACTATCCAAATGGACGGAACACAACGGTCTTGCGGTTAATCCGGGAAAGACCGAGCTCATTCTGTTCACCAGGAAATATAAGGTACCAAAATGGGACCCACCGAAGCTTAAAGGTGTCCGACTTAATCTTTCGACCGAGGCAAAGTACCTGGGTGTGGTATTCACCTCCGAACTAAACTGGAAACGGAATACTGAAGAAAGAATGAAGAAAGGACTCAATGCCTTTTATGCGTGTAGAAAAACCTTTGGGAAAAACTGGGGCTTACAACCGAACATTGTGCACTGGCTGTACACCGCGATTGTTAGACCCATTCTTACTTACGGTTCAGTTGTTTGGTGGGAGGCTGTTAAAACCAAATCCTATCTTAAGAACCTGAACAAGGTGCAGAGAATTGCGTGTTTGGGTATAACAGGCGCAATTAAATCCACACCACAACTAGTAGGTCTGGAAACGCTATTGAACCTGCTACCAATTGAGCTATTCACTAAGAACGTGGCAGCCAAAGCGGCTCTCAGATTAAGAGAGAACAAAACTTGGAAGCCTGGTTACTGCGGACACTCAAGCATACTTGAAATCTTTGATCGGAAGGGACTCATGTCACTCACCGATTACGAGAAACCCAGATATGACTTCGAGAAAAATTTCAGAATCACTATACCCAAAAGACAGGACTGGAACTCACCCAGTACCATCATTAAAGGTATATCCGTCTATACGGATGGTTCAAAAACAGAAAATTGTACAGGAGCCGGCGTATTCTCAGAAAGACTTGCTATTAGCCAGTCGTTTCGACTGACTGATCACTGTAGTGTCTTTCAAGCTGAGATCTATGCGGTTAAGAAAGCAGCACAGACTATCTTATCGATGGGACTACCAGCAATGGAAATAACCATCTGTGTGGACAGTCAAGCGGCACTTAAAGCTATCGGCTCTAACCTTGTTAATGCGAAGTGTGTTTCAGATTGCCTCTTGGCGCTCAGGGCTATACGTCATCACTCAGTTCTACTCTGCTGGGTTCCGGGACACGTTGGGGTTGAAGGGAACGAAAAAGCGGACGAATTGGCCAGATACGGCTCTGACACGAACCCTCAACTAGCGGACGGAGATGTGCTACCGCCTTTCAACACTGCTAAGACTTTTATTGAAGGCGTCACCGCACAACTGGCTAAGGAACAATGGAGCAACACCATCAGTTGCGTCATAACCCAAAGTCTGTGGCCTGTGATTGACACCAAAAGATCAAAGTTCCTAGTCTCCCTTAATAGAAGTCAGATCCGGATGCTCGTTGGGGTTTTAACCAGACACTGCACCATAGGAAACATGGCTAAAAGGCTGGGACTTTTTGCAAATGACTTCTGTAGAAGCTGCAGAGACGAAGAGGAAATAGAGTCGGTGGAACATCTTCTATGCGACTGCCCAGCTTTACAGGAACGCCGCTCATCCTATATGGGAGCAAGGTTCTTCGAAAGTTTGGAAGACTTGGCGGGGGTACCTCTATCAGACATAAAACTATTCCTAAACAGATCGAAGTGGTTTTGTTAGCCACATGTCCTTACATGTACAAACAGGGTACTCACAATGGGCCTTCACGGCTTCCGGGTGAAATTTGCATCGGCTGCAAAACTGCCCTCCCAACCTAACCTAACCTAACCGAGTGGCTAGAAGGGCGACTTATTCCTTTAACCAATTAGTAAAGTTGAAGATGAAATCAATTAGTGACAGTTTTTTACTAAAGCTTCAACTTGAAAGTAAGTGTATAAAAATATTCGAAAGCGATTCTATGAAGGACCAGCACTTAGACCTCGTAGCGAAACACCAAAGCGAACCTAAAGAAAAAAAATGACAACAATTATGAAGACGCAGAGTAAATATTATATATTTAGCTGAGTACTTATCTCGTAGGCTGTTGAAATCCAAGTGGACGAGAATACAATTTTTCATTTAGACTATGACTGTTATGCAATTAGGAAAAGAGCAAGTGCAACAGAGCAGGTTTATGAGAGCAAGAGACTAACGAAAAAGCAAAATAGAAAATGGTATAAATATGTATCTACATCGATTAGATTATAGACAAAGGGTAAGTTTAGAATATTAGGCAAAACAATTAAAATTATACATTCAAGTAAACAAACAAAAAAAAAAGAAACAATTTTAAGGGAATGATTTTTTAGTAAGCACAGCACCAATTCTGCAGTCAATATTCGTGTTTGATCACTTATTAGGAAACCTAGCGTGGGTTCCAGATGGTGAACATTAATTCCACTGTACTGGCTATAAAATTAAACGAACAATACCAAAGTTCCCTCCGCATCCCGCTATAAAAAGGGAATGCTGCAAGGTTTGGCAGTACAATGGACTGACATTCGAATCTGATTCCTCCAGGATATCTGAGACCTCTAAATCCCCTTCTAAATTCAGCCACATGCCCGGTTATGTTTGCCAGCTATACGTCTTTCAAGCCAAACCGCTACGGCAATCATTTATTTTATTTTTTTTTATTTTTTCCGTTTGTGTTCACGTTTCTTTTTGTCGTCAAAAAATTCAGTAAATGTTTACTTAAATGCCTTACGCCATTATTTACACTTTGTGTACATTTCGAATAATAATACCTCCCCATAAACAAAAAAAAAAACAACAACACACACGACGCAAAACGTCCCGACCACACCTCCACAGGGAAAAGTCACATAAAATATCGTGGCTCACGCATGACGACAACAATCGTGTCCCAAATTGTAACTGTTCGGCTTCGGTCTTTATTTGATATTTACTGATTTATTCTCTAAAGTAAATATTCATCGAAGAACCGTTATGGGAATACGTGCCTACGTACCTATCCATGCATTTGAATGTGTCACACTGGCAAATATGTGTGTCTCTGGTAAATAAAACGGACTTGCTGACTTACTACACAACAGCCCTTCGGCTACACTCGTACACAGTCAATCAAACACCACGATGATATGCCGCTGAAGTTCAAAGTTTACGTCTTGAGATTTTATTGACAGAGTAATAACGACGACGACGACGAGCGGAATATTCAACGTCGACCCATCAAAACAAAGTGCCTCCTGTCAATAAATAGAGAGTATCGATGCCGTAACTTATTTCGGACACGCTGCTCTGGGAGGTGCGGCTACCATTTTGGAAATAACGCCGCAGCGAATTTAGTCATCATTCTAAATAACGAACGAAGCCTGGTAGCTCACTGTAACATAATTATACGTGCCCTCGATGGGGGTGGCATGAAATTTAAGCTCGCTAGAGAGATTTCGAATATTTATGACACATGCCAGAATGTGACATATCTTGGACACGCAACCATAATTTTATTTCGTGACTTTGCCTACATGACTGAATGGAGCTGATTCAATAAATTAGACAGAATTTTCTCAGATCACAGGTTTGTGTATAGTCTACGGTAAATTGGCACGTATGTCGTGTTTTTTTTTCTGATTTGCGTGGATAAAAATAGCACTTCTGTGGCAGATAGTTGCTGCTGAGATGTTGGCTTACGTAAAGTTCGTATTAATTATTTGCAAACTTTCGGAAGCTGTTCATAAATACGGTTGAGGTTGTCACAAACGGTAGGGCATACATCGACGAATAAAGATTTGGTATGATCACAAGAGTAGCGACGGTCAAAAGATGTAATTACGAAGAAATGTTCAGGCCACCTTGAGGTTTAGTCAGGAAATTGCATAGATTGAAAAAGATACCGCCGACACGGGGAAATGGTAAGTTACCAACGATTAACCGTGGTTAGACGGCCCATCCCCGCCAACAACGAGCTGATTATTGATATTTTTTTGGTTTGTCACCATAGACTGCTAAGTGACCGCAAAAATATCTAATTGAGCGGAATCTAATCGCACGATAATGGGTGACGGTTATATTGGTCCATTTCGCGCTATTGTTTATCCGCGCTATTGGTAAACATTTTTAGAGTCCAGGCTAAATTTTTCCAACTCACAATGGCGAAATTTTCTATACAAAATTGCATATTGTGACCTACAAAATATTTAAAATATTTATTTAAAAATGATTATTAGTAAAGCCCTATGAATCGAGTCGTCAGTAAGTCAATCGTTTTCTTGGGCAGTATGACAATTGGCATTTGTTGTGCACCAGGATGGAGCCGCAGGAGCTCGGTTCAACTGGTTGTGCGGGTGGGTTTCGTACCGCCTCACCACCTAGTCAACAAACATTTATCTAAATTGATATGAAAAGAGAAGAAAGCTACTCTACTTTAACCTCGTCCAGGCAGAAGCACCATTTACGAGATACAGAAAAGGAAAAGTTGATTATCCAAGGATTAGCTTTAAACTAGCATAAAAGTTAAAACTGAGCCCTAAGCAAAAGCAACACTAACTTTCATAAGTCGAGCCTATCTAAATTCTCCTTAACCGCAATTCGCTTTTCCACTTCCGATTTAGGATAAAGGTTCTGACCCAAAAATATGCCTAATGTTAATCACAAGGGTTGGCGGC
Source organism: Cheilosia vulpina (assembly GCA_916610125.1). Classification (NCBI taxonomy): domain Eukaryota; kingdom Metazoa; phylum Arthropoda; class Insecta; order Diptera; family Syrphidae; genus Cheilosia; species Cheilosia vulpina. The sequence continues at coordinate 79,667,454 of OU744276.1, read as the reverse complement.
TTTAAAAAAACAAATAAGAGGTCTTTTGTTAAATACTTTCGCTTTGGGAAAGGCGAACTTGTAACGCTTCAACAGCTCCTCGGGGTGTTTTCAAGTAGGTGTTACTTTTGCAAATTGTTGTATGTTGAAAAATAAGAACAAAAATTAATAGTCCCTGACCTTCATTTTTGAATGGAAGGTTACTATGTAGGTTGGAGTATTTGCAAGGTTTGTCCTGTTACCAAAGGAGTTTTTGAAAGGTGACGTAGTCGTGGCTGTCGAGTTTACTGACATTAGTTGTGTGTTCCGGGCACTAACAAGTCGCATTATGAGCAATGATTCCTAAGTTTATACCATTTCAATTTGTGGTTTGGACGATGAGTTTTTTTTTAGAAATGAGAAGCTACAATCAAGTTTTCCTATCCCTATTTCAATATTGTGTCCAGATCTTCATTGATAGAATAATTTGCTTGCATATTTGGAGCTTACCCTGTTCGAGAACGAAGACATATGAGCGCTGTCATCAGCAAAACTATTTGAATACCGGTTTTGGGAATTTTTAAACAAACCAAAAAGTGTTACCCGTACCTATAAATCTCAGAAGACTTATTCAAAGTTTGTAGTTCCGGTAGCAAAGAACTGAAATTTTTAATAGACGTAATTTGAGTCGCCTTTAGAACACTGATTTTTTACCAAATACCGATTTTTAACAGCGTATTCTTAGGCAGAGACACTTCGTTACCAAAACTGCTCTATTTTAATTACACTATTCAAAAACAAGCACTGGAAAGCAAGGTCAAATGATGGATTAGGGGCGTTATTCGAAGTGGCTATATTTCCTGCCAAAGGCCGGTATTTATAAACAAATCTTAAACTATAAGCCTCATAAGCCTACTTAAAATCGAATAAAAGCGTTGACATTGTGAGCCGAACGTCTTAATTTAAGACACATTGGCTTGGGATCCACTGTCACGTTCATGAGAAACAAATGCTGGTCTTTATTTTTAGTTTATTTATGTTTTTCTTGTCAGTAATAATACAAACTCAAACGATTCCATCTGTTTGTCTTACAAAATTGTTTTTTTTTTTTTCCTAGTAAACCTCATGAGCTAGTTTGACAGTGAAAAAGTATCTATCGTGGGAATTGAGTACTGCACTATTTTCCGGTAATAAAAATAGACCAAAACAATTTTTTTATATTTGCATTTGTATTTTTCGTTAGAATGCAATTTTTGGGAGCTGACATTTTTTTTAAAAGGAAAAATACAAAAGCAATTATAAAAATTTGTTTTGGTCTATTTTTATTACCAGAAAATAGTGCAGAACTCAATATTGCATTTATTAACTATAATAAAAAAAAAAAAAACAAAAGTAATATGACAATCATCCGAATTCAGTAATTTTTTTCATAAAATTCCACATAAGACAGAATTTGTGTTATGTGGAATTATACGGCTGCTGTCTTTTCCAAAGGTAAATATCAAATGGGAAAATATTTGGAATTTATTTTACGAGATTATGAGAACAAAGGGAAATATTGGCAACTGTTTGAGGGAACAAATATCCATTCGGCACTAGGCGATGACTGACGTTGAATGTTGATAGAGCGAGTTAGAAAAATGGAGGATTTGTCGAAAATCGAAACAATAGCTGTCAGTGTTACTGGTTGGGGAAAACACACCGTCCCCCTCAATTGTTTATGTTAATTCTCTCAACTATAATTCTCATAAAAAACATTTTTACAAAAATTTACCAATTAAAGCAAAAATCGTTGTTACTTCTCACTTACTTACATTTCCATAATTAGAGAAGTGGTGCTTCGATTAGTTTAATTTAATTTATTTTTGGTGGGGGCAAAACCCCCATTTAATTGGCTTATTACAAGCTATTACAGTGACTTAATCTAACCAACGTTGCCGCCCCAAGTTCCTGGAGACTGAATGAAAGACAAGGTTAAATTTACGTATTAATAATCTTTCAATAAAATCCTTTAATCTGGATCTCGATCTGCGGTTGGGACAGGAAACGAGCTCGCCGAATACCTTGAGACACTTTTTGGAGGTTAGCAGGAGTGTTTGCTTTCGCCGCTGCTTTTCGCACTATATGTAAATAATTTGCATAAAGTTCAAGGGGCGGACTCTGTTACAGCAGATGATAACGCGACTTAAAGCTTACCTACTGTGAAAAATAGGACCTAGAAGTAAACATATCTAACTCAGAGATTATGGTGTTAAGCGTTCTTGTCAAAAAAAACTGCATATTAAATGGAGAAGGATTACGTATTGGTTCGCATTCTATATACCTAGGAGTTTTATTGTCTCCGAAAATGTCATTCGCAAGACATGTGGAGTAGGGAACAGTGCAGCGAAGGGCAGCATAAACTCGATGTGGCAACATTTTTTTGGTAAAACGAAATATTGGTCTAACTACAAAGTGGAAATTGTTCCAAGCGGTCTGTAGAGCTATCCAGACGTACAACGCTCAGGTCTGGGGTTTCGGAATGTTCAAAGAAGTGGATATATTACAACGGTACCTATTTTTTGAAACGAATTTTAAAGTTACTTCCATTTACCCCAAAGTACGCGCTACCATTAGAGACGGGATCAGAAGACGGACAATACTAAACCCTTGATCTTCACATGAGTTACACAGCAAAAACAATGTACAGTGAAAGGAGACAACCACACCAACTAACAAAAATACTTTTAAGGAAAAATGTATTCTGGATCAAAAAATTAAACCGTCTTGGGGGTATCTTTTTGCTGCTTTGGAATGAGAGAGACACTTCTCATAGCGATTGGGCCCAAAAGAGCTTAGAGATACTGCGGCTGCTGAAGTCGTAGGGTCCATAGCAAAATCTATGGAGGACATCTGGAAGCAGTACACGCATCCACAAATTTCTGGGTTCAAACTAAACAAAATCACATGGATATTTAAGGCAACATGCGACTTAATACAACTTAACGGGAATAGATTCGCGGAGAACGAAACATCCATCACTGAAAATAAAACCGTGGTATATTTGATAAAAATGAGGCTTGATTCAACAATTTTTTTCTGTCGATATAAGTCACACAAAATGTTTCTATCAAATTGACAAAATTTTAATAAGTTTTATCTTTTCTTAAAACTTTTCTTGTGATAACAAAAATTGTTTATGAAATTTTTTTTTTTAATTTAAGAAAACGCTGTTTTTGTTGTTTTTGCGAAAAAATCTATCAATTTGATCTAACCTTTTTTTTAAACTCACAAAAAAAGTTGTTAATACAATCAAAATTGTTTGTCATTTTGTCAAATCCACAGTAAATATTGTTGATATTGCAGAACTAATCTGTACTACAGTTGTCTTTTGTTGAATCTATAAGAATATTGCTGGTTATATTATTATCTCATTTTATTTATTTTAATTGTTGTTTCAATAAATAAATTGTTATCTAGATAGCATTAGGTATGAATAAATGCAAATACAATAAGTTCAGCAATTGGATTTATTAAAAGAACGAACAATAGAAATTAAATTACATTAATTTTACTGTAAAAAGTAGGAAATATTAAAATATGCATATATGAAATTAAAAAAATTAAAAAAGGCTATAACCTTTAAGACATAATGATACCGAGTGCCCTCATCAAAATTAAAAATGAAAATATCCGCTATACCTTAAACACCGACAACGATGTAGATGTAGTCATCACCTTCACTATTTAAAGTTACGTCTTTTATTTTCGTGTAAAGAATTCGGGAACATAGCGTTCAAGTCAAATTTGATCGATTTAATTTAAGATAAAATGTATATTAAACAATGTAAATAAACAATCAATATACAGTCGTCTCTCGTTAATTCAAACCTGCCATAGTTCGAAGCTCTCTATAATTCAAAGTTCACACGAGTTCCCTACAAAATCCCTTTATATTTCGATCTCAATCAATACATTTTTATACACTTGGTAATTCAAACTAAAAAATATTTGCTACCTAACAAGACGATGCCTAAGGGGTCGTTTACATGTTTTCCATTTTTCCTGTCCTCATCCATATGCGGATTTATTTGCTATTATTAAATGTTGAACTCACTTTTTTAGGGAATTTTGTATTCACATTAACAAACGACTTGTCATCGCGTGTCAAATAATAAATTACGCATCAAAGGCATTAAAAGAATTACCCTGTTAAAATTGATTGTATTTATTTCAATTCAAAACTTTTGTTATTAATTTAACAACGTTTATGTCAAATCTGCAAACAAAAATGTTAATTTCAACAGAATGCTTGTAGTACAGCCTACTCCGCTTATCTGAAACGGCAATTTGCCACAAATTTTATTTCACTTATGCGGTATTTTCACTTATACGGACTTTGGATAACTGAAAAATTGTTGTACTTAAGCGAAGTTCAAAGTTTTGTTAGCAATTCAACGAAGAATTAGGGTATGTAGTAAAGCCGAAGGAATGAGAATTAAAAACACAACTGAAATCGTGCTGTCAAAATTGACACATAAAAATTGACGAAATAAAAAATTTTACTAATGGGCGCGTTCAATAACTTTGTTTTAGTAATGCGGAGCTGAATTAGAATAATTTATTAATTTCTGACGTATTAGTTTGTTCAGTTAACCGGGTTTTTCAGTTAAGCGGAGCTATTCGTATGAATTTTTGAAAAAAAATGCTGCGTGCTAAATTCGGTTATTCAATTAACCGATTTTTTCAGTAAAGCGAAGTTTAGATAAGCGGAGTCGACTGTATTTACAATCTGTACTTCGTTTGGCTAACAAATATTTTGCATAAGTTTTGCCAATTTCACAAAAGTGAATTTTGGTTCTTTTTTAATGGATCTAATAAAAACTCTGTTAATACAACAATAAAATTGTTCAATTGATGCAATGTCCATTTATTAAACAGAAAATTGTGTTTTATTAAGCTGACAAAAGGCGCTCTGAACCGGGCGTACTCAGACAGTTCTGATTTATTTATGAAACGCACTTGAGCACATAGCTGTCATTCGTAATAAATCTATGTGTAAAATGAATATTTATTAATTGTGTAAGAGGATTTTTATTATTTATTTCTCTTTATTCGTGTCTCTACGTCAAAGTTCAAAAAGGAAGTGTTTGTCATTTTCAAAAATGGCTGCCGACCACTGTCCGCTTAGTACCTCGTGAAGTTAGTTATATTTATAGATTGGTTGCGTTCAGACGCAATAAGGCAAAATGAGAAAACGCGAAATAGTCTAATAGATGGCGTTTTTAAATATGTTACAATTGTTATTTATTAAATTGGTTAACCTTCAGTGTCATAACAACAAGGCTCGTCTGCCAATTCTACTATTTTGTTTATCCTGTATTTTGTCTGTCAAATGTGACTGGAAGTTTGTAATCAGGTTTTTACTCAGCCTGCTCAGTCAATTTATTCTGAGCTCATAGAGCGCGCTCTAACCATGCTCTGAACGAAAAAAGAAACACAAATTCTGAGCTCTGATGAGTCTGAGCTAAAATGAAACACGAACTTTTTGTATAACAGTTCTGGTTCTGCTCTGAACTAAAAAAGAAAAACACCTAAAGTAGTTTTTTCGTTCAAATTGATAAAACTTAAGTTGTATGGATAAATTTCAAGGAGCTAGCCCTCCGGCTCCAAGATGAATTTCGGTACAGGCACGGGCACCTTCAGCGAAACACTGGACCTGGTAGTATCATTCCGAATCAGCGATGATTGCAGTGTCTTTCAAGCAGAAGTAGCTGCTATTACCCAAAGTACTCCTGAGATTCATACTCAAATCTTGGTGGTTCTAGTTAATAGATAGCCTTCATATCATTAGGACGAACTAGAGGATGTGGTTACAACGGAGCTTAAGAACCCATGAGATTCTTACTAAATCTATGTGGCTCAAATTCAAAAAGCGGTCTGTTTCTTGTATTTTAAGAGGTATGTGATGGATGGTTCCCAGTAGCTGGACACAATGGACCCAACTGATAGTCTATGTGAAGCTGTGGCAGTAGCCACAAGAGCACGCGTTTACCAACCCACCCACCTATACCGAAATGAACTTGTTAGAAAATTTATTCCGTAATAACTGTCTTACATGATCAAACAACTTTGAATTCAAGCTAATATTTAATATAAATTTAACCCGATAGACGACTTTTGCGATTTTGTATTTTTAACTTTAATGCAAACAATCTAAGCTTAAATAAAAATGTACAATTGTTTGAGATTAAGTTGAAAATAAAAACATTCTACTACTACTTATCTGGAACTTTTAAATGTGTACTATTTTTTTAAATAGGCTTTGAGACCTTGCAATATGACGGCATTCGTTAGTCTCTGAATTTTTATTTTTTTTTTTTTTGTCAAACAAACACAAATTGAGCAAAATACACATTGGCAAAAGAAAAATATTCCCTTGTCCCACACTGTTGCCCGATAGTACACTCGATCAATATAAACGTAAACAAAAATGCTGAGCGACATTCCCGATTGTTCGTGACTCCATTATGTCGCATGATATGATTTTGTTCAAAAGCCCAAGGATACGAGCACTACAATCCAAACTCGCATATGAACATAGTGAGTCAACAACGACATATATACGCTATGATAATATACAAAAATCTTATCTAACCGCATGCAGTATCTAGAGTACCACTGCAAAATACTTGTCATACGAGTACCACTATCGTAATCTTGTGACCTTTTTGACTGTTTTATCTTATTTATCTCGTTTTTGTAAATTTTTCATGTACCGGTATTTAAAACGTTTGCTCATCTCTCGAGTATCCCATTGCGGTTTCAAGTATCTAGTTCGCAGTCGTTTCCAGGCATTTGCCAGATGACTACGGTTATAAAGAATCTAACTAAAGAAAAATATACTCTTTTGTGAATAATTTTTATTCGTTTATGTTCAAGAACGAAAATGGAGATCAAGCTCCTTGGATTCATCTCCCTCAGCGCGATCATTCTACTGGTGAATGGTCAAAATATTACCGAACCAGAACTACTGGTGGCCAACTACGACAACATAGATCATAAGCTGAAAGCCTTCACCATCAGACAGCCGCTGGTACTGCACTGTAACATCACCAAGGCAGGAGACTTTGAACTAATCTGGGAGAAACACGGCAAAGATGTGTCCACAGTCGACTCATTAAACGGTCGCTACACCATCCTCAGGTCGGAAAACAGTTTTATTATTGAACGCGCTGAAGAAGAAGATGCCGGTCACTATAGCTGCAGACTCAATACTACGAAGAAGGAATTCAAAGTTATGTCCACACTGGCGGTGCGTACGGTCGGGAATATTGTTGTTATGGTAGCGGAACCATTCACTATCGTATGTGACGTGCTTGGAACCAAGCCCAAGTTGTACTGGCAGATCGGAAACCGTACAATCTACAACTCAACTGAAAGGTATGCTCTTAGCGAGAATGATAATGGAGTTGATAATGCAATTCTACGTGTGGTAAACACCACTTTGGACGACAGAGGAGAGTACAAGTGTATTGCTGGGAACTTACTAACAGAGTTGAATGTGACAGTAGAGGCCATCGATGTGACCTATGTTCGTATAAAGGACAGTATGGCACCACTGTGGCCCGCATTGGGCATTTGTGTGGAGCTTCTGATCCTGTGCATTACGACTTGTGTTTTTAGCAAACTAGATAAGAATAAGGAACTGGAGCCAAGCGATGAGTAGGTGGTCAAAATATGCATATATTTTTTTTTTAATAAAAAAGTTTCAAGCAATTGTGGGTTTTTTTTTTTATTAAAAAAATAAGATTTTAAAAGTGATTACTATTGTTGTTCCTCATGCAAGAGGTAACGACGAAGCCGATTCGTTTCAATGGTTATAGTGGATTTTTTTGTAATATTTTGAGAGCAGACCGATAACAAACACCCTGTAAATTTAAAATGAACAAACATTTCAAAGCCCCAACACTCTCGAAAATATCCAGCATGCTCTTTTGAAAAAGATGCTTGATCCAATAGTTGTTGCGAAATCTAGGCCAGGCACTGAACTCTACTGATTGTCCCCTCTCCGAGTCTGTTAGGTCTCTGTTACTGATATGTTATTGCTCTGCAATCACTCTGTTATAGTGTTTTACACCTCTATTAACACGTTCAAAGCCATAAGCCGAAAACATCTAGTTCGAATCATAATTCCGTGCCTATATCGGGCCTAAAAGTTACAAAAATGTAAAGCAGCCACCGGCGGTACCATGGAGCTACCCTAGCGGTAGCAAGTAGGTAAACCTTATATACATATGTGGACATAATTATACAAAAAGCAGATAACAATGCGACAGATGATAGACGGATTGTAATTTTATCTAGATACAAACGCAGGTATTATCATTGCCAAACGCGCACAAACCGAATCAACTAATAAAATGGCTGACAATTTTATAGAGTTGCGTTGAGGTGGTGCGGGGAAACGAATGAAACGGGTGACAATTTTAGAGAGTTGCGTCGAGGTGGTACCGGGAAAATGGTGAGTCCACTTTCAACTCTATATCTAAACCAAAATTTGCAAACTTAATTCCGTCATATGCACATATCAGCTACAAGACCGGTAAGCAGATAGCTGGCAACAAAATAAAAGAACTGCGCACAAACAGCCAAAAGAATGTTATATATGTATGCGCGGTCTACAGTAAATAATTGAATGGAATATGTTTAGAGATCTTTACAAAAGTGCACACCGAGCCAATGAATTAAGCTGCACCATCTGTTAAGGCTTTCAAGTCGTCTGGCACTAATGGAGTATATTCATAACGTTTTTGTCCAACTCTGACAAAATGTTCCACTATGCAGGGTACCGGATTATATAAAAAAAAAACAATTTGGCGGACGGCTTGTGTCTCTTTTATCAAATATCGTTAAAGGCGAATGCAAACGCGCGCTCCGAAAGAATTTCAAATTACCAGTCCTAGTCGCTCTTCACTGAAAACCATGCGGAAACCACTAAGAATTGTGCAAATATTTTCTAAACCCGAGAGCACCTGTGAACCGTATCGCCTTTATATAATTCCTAACAGAGACAATACTGAGACCACTAACTTCGGCCGATTTCCGGTTACTTGCCTACAAGCTATATTTTTATGGGGTGGCAAATGCCAAGTGCGCTAGTATTGTTACATAGAAATTCGTATTGACAAATGTCACGTAACTTCGAAAAATTCCGGCTCACCAACACACTAGCACCTTGCATATGCCACTTCCGCTGTGGGCAAAAAGCGTGAGGCCCAGGTCAACCTCGGACTTTAGTAAATTATTTACCCAGATTAGTCACGTGGATAGTTTTTTTCTTCAGTTAACGCAGATGACAACTCTAGTCAAGAAATCCTGTCTGCAAATGATAATTTCAAGTATTAAAATTCCCAAAAAAAACGCGAGCAACGAATTCAAGCTGACTTGTCAACGCGTTCATATACCTAGAATACCAGACTTCATGAACAAGTCCCCCCTATTCGCTGCGTTTTGTTTTTGTAGGGCAACCTTTTTTTTTTTATTAAGTTTCCAACGACAGTCGATATTGGAGGCTGACGATTCGACGAAGAAATTAACCGATACAGCGTCTTTAAATTTAAGTATCGTATTTCCTTTTAACAATTCAATTTGAGTTTGGAATGAAATCGAAACTTCCTACTTATCATTACCAGTAACCAACAATTTGAGTTAAGCTTATTTTAAATTTTAAAGCTTCCTTGGAAAATTTGAACTCTCACGTTTTAAAACTACTCTATATAAAACAATTTTCCAATCAAGGAAACTTCTTGAAGTAACACCCGAGGGCAGTGTAGGTCTTTGAACGGGAACCTGTTCGTGGAAATATCCATGGTAAAAAAAAAAAAAGGAAAATTGTACCATACCTGGATGAATATCTATGATTTTGTTCATTTACAATGCAAGCAGTTGCAAAAAAAAAAAAAAAAAGTGTTTCTCTATTTAGTCGGCTAAATCCAAATAACTGCTCGGGTAAAAAAGTATCCCAACACACCGCCCGAGGAGGACTTTGTCTTTATTTTTCCCATGATTGCTTAATATAAAAATGCCTCCCCCGGTTCTTAAAGGAATAAATTCATTTTAAACAGGACTTTGTTCAAGTAAAATTTGCAAATATCAACTGCATACAACAGCTTCGATATGAATAACGAAACAAATGCATTAATTTGCTTTATGGTGTCTGTGGTTAGTGGCATTGGTGGAGCTGGAAACAAACCGCATATCATTTAATCACACGCGAAACCCAAACCAAATACTAACAATGGAATTTCCAACGCAATTAATTAGAATGCATACGTCACGTTTCGTCTGTTGTAGACTGGCGTACCGTCACAGACAATTGCAACTGAGCAAGACAAATGTATGCAAACATGCAACTACAGCTTCAATTTATAGGTCAGCCTTATGGTGGTATAGCCAACATGCGTAATGCAATAAGAGCCAAAACCTATTCACTGATAGGTGTTTGCTGGAGGTCGTTTGGCGAACTCATTGTGTGTATGTATGGTGCAACGAAATAACAACTTAGTCCGCAACTACGACAGCATAAGCTTGATTAAGAGTAATTACTGTTTGCATTGGCATTTAACCGGATTTATTATCTACTCCCGGCGTTCGTTATCGTCACTTGTTTCATGCGTAGATTTGTGTGTAGTTTAGTGATATGTACGCTGACAAAATTATATTTGTTTTGCATTTACCCTGATCGTCCGTTTAAGGGGTAGACATCCAACCAAACGACAGACAGTGTAAGTTGCACTGTTGTAGACGTTCACCCTTGGCATCAGTGTCTGTTTGTGCATCGTCGTTTTGCGGAGAGAGTCCTGACAATTGTTGTTCGTTTTTAGTTTCGCGGTTGATTGCCTTAGGGACTTGTAGATACTACAGCGAATGGAAAGAACAATGGAGAACAGTAGTGCATTCCTTGGAAACTATAAATGCTGGAGGTAGGTTTTGCTTTGTTGACGCGTCTTTCGTTGGCAAGGGCAGGGAATTTAACAAATTAAAGCCAACTTGGGTTGGTTGAAATACACATGCAGTTTGTGTGCTTAATAACTTTAAATACACTGGAATATAAAAAAAAATGCACTTGTACAGATCAAATAATCAGAATATATAGATATTGGATGCAATTATTGTATATGTCGATTTCTGGGAATAATGTGGTCATCGGAGACCACGATGGTTTCCTTGGCAATATGGTGTGGGAATCAAAATGTTCTGCAGACCACGATCACATCTTTAGAATCCAAAAAATTCTGTACGCCTTTGACGATGGCATTCAAAATTCCTTTGTATTTTGAAGAAGTACGGGGTACATCGGTGACTGATACATCACGCATGTGCGCAACGAGCAAATGATTCACAAACGTGTTTAAATGCTGGCTCAGCAAATACTAGACCTAATAAACGCGCAAACAAAGAAGAGAATGGTAAGTCCTAATCGCATAGAAATGTTGCCTAAGAGCACACAGTTAAAAACTTGATGCACCCTAAAGTGCGCTAAGAGTAAACTATTCAAAAACTTGACAAAAATACTAGAAGTCCAAAATACAGAACAAAGTTTTGAGCTATAAGTAACGCCGAACGCAATCGCACACCAATGTGCGCAAATTAAAATGATTCGCAAAAGTAATGGAAAAATAAATTCGAAGAGAAAAAGGAGAAAAATAAGTCCTTATAGTACGCGAACGTTCCTTACGAGCACACAGCTAAAATCTAAAAACTTAAAAAAAAAACCTTAGCAGAGCAAAATTGTGTCTAACAATAATGCGCACCCTTTTGTGCCTACAACTAGAACTTAAAAACTTGACAAAAATGCAAACAGAACAAAATTTAGAGTTAGACGCAATCGCACACGAATGTGCTCAAAGAGCAAATTATTCGCAAAAGTCATGAAAATGCTGAGTTAGCAAATACTACGCCTAGTAAGGGAGAAAACAAAGAAAAGAATGGTAGGTCCTTATCGCACAAAAATGTTGCCTAAGAGCCCACAGTTAAGAACTCGATAAAAATACTAGAAGTCCAAAATTGAGTGTAATATAAAGCGCACAAAAAAGTGCGCTAAGAGTAAACTATTCAAAAACTTGACAAAAATACTAGAAGTCCAAAATACAGAACAAAGTTTTGAGCTATAAGTAACGCCGAACGCAATCGCACACCAATGTGCGCAAATTAAAATGATTCGCAAAAGTAATGGAAAAATAAATTCGAAGAGAAAAAGGAGAAAAATAAGTCCTTATAGTACGCGAACGTTCCTTACGAGCACACAGCTAAAAGCTAAAAACTTAAAAAAAAACCTTAGCAGAGCAAAATTGTGTCTAACAATAATGCGTACCCTTTTGTGCCTACAACTAGAACTTAAAAACTTGACAAAAATGCAAACAGAACAAAATTTAGAGTTAGACGCAATCGCACACGAATGTGCGCAAAGAGCAAATTATTCGCAAAAGTCATGAAAATGCTGAGTTAGCAAATACTACGCCTAGTAAGGGAGAAAACAAAGAAAAGAATGGTAGGTCCTTATCGCACAAAAATGTTGCCTAAGAGCCCACAGTTAAGAACTCGATAAAAATACTAGAAAAGCAAAATTGTGTGTAATATAAAGCGCACCCAAAAGTGCGCTAAGAGTAAACTATTCAAAAACTTGACGAAAATATTAGAAGAGCAAAATTGTGTGTAATATAAAGCGCACCAAAAAGTGCGCTAAGAGTAAACTATTGACAAAACTTGACGAAAATATTAGAAGAGCAAAATTGTGTGTAATATAAAGCGCACCAAAAAGTGCGCTAAGAGTAAACTATTCAAAAACTTGACAAAAATGTAAACAGAACAAAGTTTTGAGCTATAAGTAACGCCGATCGCAATCGCACACCAATGTGCGCTATAAAAAAAAACAACCATTCAAAAACTAAACTATGAGATAAATGCATCATTTGCATTTTTCCAGCTCTTAACACAAAAAATATCTTAATATTTCTTTATCCATATTGTTAAGGCTTACCTTAATGAATGGATTATCGTCTGCTTAAGTATGCAGCTGCGTAAAAGGCCCTGAATCTGTAAGACAATCGAAACCAATTGATTTTGAAAGACCCGCTTTTGTTTCAAAGTGACTGGAAAAAATGCCAATCACCTAAATCAGACCAATTTTCAAATACGCATTCAGCCCAGCTCAATTACCATACACGCACCACTTGCACTTCCACATAGCGAACGTTCAAAATGTCTCAATAAAACTGCTTTAAGCGGACGCTGACTTCACTCTAACTAGACAGTCCCGCATGTTCCACTAATAGAAATCAAGTTGAAAGAAAAAACAATTCAATTTTGATTAAAGTGAATTTATTTTCATTAAAACAAAATGTTACCAACCAAATAAAGACACAAGTCTCTCAACGGTTAGCGTTGAAATTTTCAAAATTGCCTGCTACATGAAGTCTTCTCATATCTTGGATGTATCTTGTTAAACCCGCACTAATGGACTGAGATTAAATTTAATCATAAATACACACTTTATGCACTGTAAAAATCTCTTGGAAGGGGGAAAAAGTCGTTTGAGTGGCACTCACTTTAAGGTCGTTACACCACAATGACCGTGACTTTGTGTATGAAGACGAGACCCTCCATACACAGTCAATAACCAGGTCGAGAGTGATGCGAACAGCGAACATACAGTCAGCTGTCCAAATAGGCAAAACACTTGTCAGCAATAACACGATAGGTGTACACAAAGAAAAACCCTACCCACCTACATGGCCGATCGCGCACACTGACACTGTGATGCGTCTTCATCGTCTCCTCTTTTCTCGGCCCGAAGCAAGCAACATAAATAAACACAATTCCCAATCTAAACAAATAAAAACGACATAGATACGATTATGGCCAACCCATTCAGCAGCAGCGTGCGATAGACAGATACGCCCGGGCTGCAGCACGACCAACAACCGGTGACGACGGTGACATAAGTTATCATCACGGGCCAGCGCCATCGACTCGTCAGACTGCGGCACTCTATCACTATATACTAGTTACACGGCTACCCATGGTGACGCATTTTTCGTGACCGCAGGCCAGGTAGGTTAAGCAAATTCACCAACTAACGAGTGGGTTTGGGTTTTCGTAGAAAGCCGCCGCAGACCACATGCAGGGTGCTGCGATATTCACCCGCGGACTGATCTCCTCGTGAGCAATTAAACTGAACGCGAAGCGAGGAAAATCAAAAGCGCATATGGACAACGATGACGATGGGAAAGTCGGCGAACTGTAATAATTTCTGCGGCCCGCAGTTTTTTGCTCTAGCGTCTGGTTAGCTGTAGTAAAATAGCAATAAACTGAACGTTTCGGCTACGAGTATAGCTGGAGACAGACGGTGAGCGGTTGGAGCTATTTTCGCACGTGAAATTTATGAAAGTCCGCCGAAAGAATGTACCGTAAATAGTGAGGTTTTATTTGAAAGATACGCGTAGGTCGTTGGGATTTGAATTTAAGTTGCGCAGAGCAGCAGCGGAGTGAGACACGCACGGATTAGTGGACCACGGTGTCATTTCCTGATGCTGAATAATAGCAATAAATTGACGGCAATTGATGGTGATGATGATTTTTGATTTCTTCTGTGTAAATGGTGTAAAATTAGATTGGAAACAGCGATGTTTTCGATGCGAATTCAATGACGCATAAAGATGAGTTTCTAGCGCAAAGTTTTTAGTATGGGCTTGGGCGTATAGATAACTGTTTAATAAATTCACCGTGAATTGTGAGTTGTTTTTGAATCTACAGTTATGAGTTGGCTTTTAGTTTTTAACGAGAACGGGGGATGATCTGTGGAAATTGGATATAATGTGCTTACTTACTCTTTTCAGAAAACATTGGCAATCGATTCTAGCTGTTTAAATATACAAATAAGCTACGGACGACTGAATACAATTTGATTCTGTGCGGTTCTGAATAACGGCAATGTTTCATGTTTATGTCGAGTTTACTTATTAATTCAAATTGTGGCTGTTTATTTCAGTCATATCAATCTACAGTCCGTAACAAGTGGATAGCCTCACACATTATTTTTTTTTTTTTTTTTAACTAACTGTGGACCCAAGGAAATATGCATTGGGAGGCAAGCTAAGAGCTAGAGTATCCGAGATTAAGAGAGCTTTCAACATTTTTTTTAAAGTAAACGGGACTTTTCGAGCTAGTTTTGTGTGCATTAATTTTTTTTGTAACATTAGAATAGCCTCAACTAACTTTCTTATTCATTGTAAGCGAGAATCTAGCAACGTGATCTTCGGAAAGCTATCGGGAGTGATAAACGGTTTATTTATTGTGTTTATGATCTGTTTACTAGTTTAAATGGGTAGAAAAAAAATTTTTAAATGCAATGGAAATTGCTAAAATAGAGGTTTACCATGAGCAAAATCTCTCTAATCGCGCTATAGCTAAACAACTTGATCGATGTCCGAAAGTAGTTAACAGTAAAATCAATTATTTTACGGAAAACATTACAAGCCCGTACTTCTTCTGTACTTTCAAGCCGATAAAAAGGGCATATTATAAGGTTAGCCTCCATTTCAACTCATTCTCTAAGTAAGATGAGACTCGAAGCTGATGGGCTAGAAGTTAGTCGAATGACCAAAAATAGTGTCGGAGCGTCTGAAACTAAAAAAAAAACACCACTTAACAAAGCGCGAAAACAACAGCGGCTTAGTTTTGCAAGATCGTACATGGCTTGGAACACTGATGGTAGCAGTCACTCAAACGTTTGGCGGAAAGTGATATTTTCTGATGAAAAGAAGTTCAACCTCGATGGGCCCGACGAATACAACTATTACTACAATAATTTAAGAAAAGAAAAATTGTTTTTGGACCGTCACAGTCGCGAGGGAGGGGCTATGGTATGGGGCAGCATATCATATTATGGAACGACCGATTTGGTTTTTGTGAACTTCAGAATGACAGCACGTTAATACAAAATTGTACTGGAAACGGCTCTACCTCAGTTCCAGGATATTTTCGGACCACTGCCATCATTTTCCAGCAGGACAATGCGCCAATTCACACAGCTGGAATAATTAAGACTTGAGACCAAAATATAGAACAACTTTCCTGGCCACCCTACTCCCCAGATTTAAATGTCATCGAAAATGTGTGGGGTTGGTCGATAAGAAAGGCGTATGAAAGTGGGAAGCAGTATACCAACAAAGAAGACCTTAATGTAGGTATCAAAGTGGCCTGGGCCAGTATTTCTCTTGATCCTTAAAAATCATTGTATGATTCTTGAAAAGACCGCATTTTTGAAGTAATTCAAAATAAGGGTGGTTGTACAAAGTACTAAAATAATTGTGTAAGCTATAGTAAATAAATAAAAATGCTTTTAACTAAAAAAAAAACAAGGTAATGTTACAAAGAAAAACTTGCATTTTAGTGAATCAAAACGAAATAATCTTAGAAAATTCCGTTCGCTTTTCGAAACTATTTGAAACTTTTCTTAGTCTAAAGAACTCAGTCCTACCTTTCAACCCAATATACAATTACATATGTAATATCAAAAAGGTACAATAAGGAGTTAATTTAAAAATAAATTATGTGTGGGGCTATTCATATGTTACGGACTGTAGAATATTTAAAATGCGTATGTTTCACTCTGCCTATCGTACTTTAATTTTTAGATTCAGATTTAAGTGTTTTTATTTTTCTTGTTTGTG
Source organism: Cheilosia vulpina (assembly GCA_916610125.1). Classification (NCBI taxonomy): domain Eukaryota; kingdom Metazoa; phylum Arthropoda; class Insecta; order Diptera; family Syrphidae; genus Cheilosia; species Cheilosia vulpina. Next base: position 79,650,781 of record OU744276.1, on the reverse strand, counting down.
TAAATAATTATATAAAATAAATAAATAAATAGTTGGCACAACAGGCCCGTAGGGACCCACGGCCTATCTTCTCACAACCATTCGTCTTGTGTGAGTTTTTCATTTTTAGGACGAATGGAAAGGATCAACAATTCTATGCCGAGCTCAAATGGCCAATTGAGAAGCTCTTTTATGACAGTTATACTCTCGGATGTCAGGCGTTCGCGCGAGGTGGCGCAGTGAAAAAAACGTTAAGTTGGAATTTGGGTTTTTTTTTTTCGGGACCCCTCGCTTAGTAGTCCAACACACTAACCACTATTTTCAATATATACAAAAATAATACAGAAGCATTAAAACATTTGAAAGTTGGAACCATCAAACGGATTGAGCTCAAATTTGCAAGCGTTCTTTGGTATTGACCCGGGAAAGTGTTCCTATAAAGATGGTCAAAATTAGACAAAGGGGCGTGGCACTTGTCGTGCAAAAAGACATTTAAACCGCTATTTCTCGACACTTGTGTGAGCTAATGGTGTAAAATTTACAATTTTGATAAACGAAGCATTTTGAAAAAATGGATAGAAAAACGAGACGTTTTTTACAACAAAATTGTTAAGAAATTTTAAAATTATAATATGGACAGCTTTAGCCCTGAAATTTGGTAAATGGACGTATATTGCCTGCTGGAAGCAATCTACCGTGTGACAGTAACGAAAAAGAGGTGTTGCACTTCCCATAACAAAAAAAAAATATTTTAAACGTTGTTCGTCGGAACTAAAGTTGTTTAATTAAAATTACTAGAGTTCACCCAGTGGTAGAAGCTCTACCGTTAATTATAACTTTTTCGTAGAAAACGTATTGAAAAGAAAATTACATTCAGCAAAAAATAAAATCTGCAAATATGTTGTTCACTGAAAGTGGTTCTTAGCTATTTACCATCGCCTATTTATATATGAGATCAATGCGGGATTTAATACGAAAAATAAGACACGAACAAAGCCGAGCGAGTACAGGCTAGTAATATACGAATTCGTATCCTCGCGGTATGAAACGTTTCAACGTGTCTTTAGCGATGGTCAGCAGTCAACCGTAATTGTTTTCCATACAAAACCGTATACAACTTCTCGAAAAGGGACTAATTGCTTTTTATCAAGAAAACGTACGGCGGATGTAAATGTCTCACAGAAGGCTGTCAGCAGAATGTTAAGCCCAAAGTGGAGTCCCGCAAGGCTGCATTCTTTCTCCAGTATTGCTTTAATTTTTTTCTGATAAGCTATGTTCTTCGCCGGAGGTGGCAGCAGTGGTCCCAAGTTGAGGGAAAAAGCGCCAATTTAGGTCAATTCGAAAACGATTAAAAAAAGGTAAAAAAATCGAAAATCTCTTTAAAACTAAAATTGCTTAAAAGTAAAATCTAAACGCATGTCTACTACAAAAGTTTATTAAAAATGAAATGTTCACACTAAATATGAAAGAAAACAGCCCATCGAAAGTCTACGTAAGAATTTTTGTAATTAAATTTATGAATTTGTTTTTATTTCCTAATGAAGTTTTTACTTTATTTCGGGTTTCTATAGAATTAGCATAATACAGTGGAGTCCAGTATAACGAATGATATAATGTTTGATACCATTCACTATATCGAGTGCGTTCGATCGATATTTTATATTAATTTTTAAAAAATTAAGTCATTAAAAAATATGTTTATTCAAAAGGTTTTATTTGATGTTAAATCGAATCGATTATGGTTTTCCGTTTAAATACTTTTTAAACTAATTTATATACACGTTCGTTATATCGGATAGCAAATTGTAATGTATATCTGAAAAGTATTCGTTATATCGCAAATTCGCTATATCGGATATGCGTTATAATGAACGTCCACTGTATGTATATTTTTATATTTAATAAAGACAATTATAATATACGACTTTTTTTTAATTTTTTTTCATATAAAAATAAAGGCAAATTTCACTTAGGGGGAAAAAAGGGGAACTATTTTCGAATTTAGGGGAAAATTGTTGCCTTTGCTGATACAAAAAGAGGAAAACAGTCTTCACAGTCGGGGACCACTGGCAAACTCTGGCTGCAGAATGGTAAACTAAGAGTAACGGTCTCTATCAGTCGATTCTGACAGCGGAATTGACATTGTGCAACGCAGGATCACTCTTTGTAGATAAAAAGACGAAGTGTACCAACAGTTTCTGATTTATGCAAGTTGCGAATAAACCCTGACTAAACAAGTAAGTGTTACCATCGGCCTGGCCGATGATACCATCGACTGCATACAAGTCATGCATTGGTTTTGTATCGGAGGTACCAGAACTACTTGACCTACATAGCCCATTTTAAATACCAACCTGACGATAAAAAGAAGTCCTTTCACCAAATTTCATTGTCCTATGTGAATTCCTTTGGCCGATATCGTGCTTTCAGCAGACAGACGGACAGACAGACAGACAGACAGACAGACAGACAGACAGACAGACAGACAGACAGACAGACAGACAGACAGACAGACAGACAGACAGACAGACGGACATGGCTAAATCGATTCAGAATATGATCCTGATTCAGGATATATATACTTTATGAGGTCTCCGGTGACTCCTTCTTTGCGTTACAAACGTAATGACAAAGTATCCACTACCTTCCTGAAGAGGGTATCAAAACAAATAAAATTACCCAGTGTAACTGTTTGTGGCTGTCATCAAATATCTTCTCGTCTAATTGAAGATCTCTCAAGTGAATTTTACCATGCACACGCTGGCAGATAGGTACATATGAACTAGGTACATCATGCACTCGTCGGCAAAGTTCGCATCAGAGGTTATACCAAAAGTTGGAGGGGTTTTGACACCTCCTTAAACCCAGCCGCATCATCTTTAATGAAACATTTCAACGAACCAGACAGCAAGGCATTGAAAACCCCAAATCCACCCACGTCTGTGTTTAAATTAGAATAATTCCCTCCCCAAAGACAGCGCAATATCTTTGCCTCGCATACGAGTAGATGCTCTTCTTAATAAACATCAAAAGTGCTTCTTATCTCGAATCAGCGCGACCTCTCCCATACACACAGTTTGTATGCATGCATGTGTAAATATTATGCAAATGCATTCAAAATTAAACCTGGAAATGGAATGCATTTGATGGCGTCGTTGCTCCCTTGCTGCCTCGGCAGATTACTTAAGCTCCAAAGAAGGATTTGCGGAGGGTGCTGCTGAAGCAATCATCGGAATGGCAGAAGCAAAACACCCGAAGATCTATATAAATATCTAAGAATGCCATGCCATTGTAAATCTCTGTAAAATGGTTCTCCTCCGTATTTGTGTGTATGTGTGTGGATGTGTCTGTGTGGCAGATTCAAGGAATTCCGTGCAAACACCAGTTCGTGGATCCCGATAGTGGAATAACCGGAAAATGGAGGTGCATGCCACAGTGGGTGCATAGATAAGGCCTCATACATATATACATATGATTACGCATGATTTATGAAGATTTACGCTGAGAAAATGAGATCATGTTCAATTGTAACAAATGTTTCCTGTCCTTGGGTTATCTGGTAAGGGTAAGGCGAAGGAATCGTCTACGAGGGCGAGACCACATTAATTCTTACCATCCGACCAGATAGCACTGTTTCAGCTGCCTTTTCTGTGTGCGACTGTATATGGGACCGTATGAGGGATGAGGACGAAGCGATGTACACTTTAAAGTCTAATTGGATGGAAGTAAATTGTGAGCGATAAGGAGATCAAAAAGTTTAATTAGAGCCTTTTAAGTGAATAGGGGCTGCACGCTGCCCCATGGTCATTATGAAATATGAGTGTTGACTTTTATAATTATAAGAAGGATGTGATTGTGAACGGGCTATTCATAGACAGGCGTTGCTTTGAAAGGGCGATTGCTCCATTGTTGTGCGCGTTGACCTATTTTGATTGTAATTGACTTTACATTATCTTGGCGGGATATACTGAGTGGCAGAATAATTATGAACGTGGTGGACAGTCATTTTCCATACTGATAACTAGATTTATTGGAAAAGAACATGTGAAAGCGATTTTGATTTACCACAACGAAGTCATTTCTATGTCGAATAATTCAAAGAAAATGAAAGCGCACATTCAAAGTGCGCTAACAGAAGCGAAAATGTGCTTTCGAAAAACTTGTTTGCGAGTGAAAAAAAATATAATACCATGATATCTTCGAGTCTTTCCCAAGAATTATGAACAAGTCACAAAAGCGCACACGAAATAACAATATGTTTGTCCAATGTGAGTGCTGACGTTTGAATAGCACGTGTGCGTTTGGGTGAGTTTTTTTTTAAAGAAGGGGCCTACAATTTGATTCAAAATTTCTGACGACTTACTGAGGAAGCATTCTCTAACAATTATGTTCTCGGATCTTTGTCAGGAGTTCGTGGGTTGAAGTATATACTTTTCCAGGGGTCATACTCTCTATTTCGTTCCGAAAGTCAATTCTATTCGAAATTGCTTTTAAGTTGGTACTCTGTAATACTTTCGGAATTCTAAATGGGAGTAGTACTACATTTCATTCAGCTTTCGAAATAGAGAGTACGAAACGTTCATTTTCGAAAAATTTTACTTTCGAAACGAGATACAGAGTAGGGCCCCAGGGAGTTGAACTTTACACCTCCCGCATTTAGTGTGATAGTAACTTCCACAAATACCTGACAAACTACCGAAGCGCACACGAAAAAATGCCTTCTTCGGCTTTGCGCACACTTATTCAATCATGAAGTTGATCATATCCATATTTCAGATAATTCATCAATTTACTCTGCAAGAGCTCGAATGCGCACACTATTGTGCGCTTATGAAAAATATTCATGATGTCCTTCGCCAAATAAAAAAAAATTCAAGTGAAAATGCAGTTCAACTAACGCACACGATTGGCGCCCTCTAAGGTTTTTGTACAGAGCGAATTTTACAGAGGACGTGTTTTATTCCCGGAAATTAGTCACAGTTTTTTTTTTTTTTTTTTGAATTCCCGTACATCCCAAAGCTTTCCGAGTACAAAACAAATTCAAAGTTGTTGAAGAGCGATGTTTTGGCTTGTCTTCTGAAATATTATTTCAAACGAAGATGTCGGGGTACTCATTCCGTAAATTTTCAGACGATCATCGTTGAAACGATAGACCTCCAAATTAGCAAACAAGTGCTAAAATTACAAGTTTGAGAGCTTAATCCAGTTAATTTTCCAAAACTATAATGAAAGCTGACGTTTGTCAAAAGCATTCAAACCCAATATGACTTATTTTGTTGATCAAAGTTTCCAAAACGATATCGTTTAGACGATTGTTGATATACGGAATCTGCACCCAGACGAGTTTTGCGATCGATCCTAATATGAGTTTTTATTTGCAGCATTTCTCAGCTGTTGAAATTGTGCAATTAAAAAAAGCTTACAAACATCCTGTGGAAAATCTGAAGGAGTAAAAGGTCAAAAATTGGTTAAGAACAATTTGCGAATCGGCGAACGTGCCATCTAACATTTTACGAAATCGATCAAGCTACGGCAAGGACTTTAAAAACCACACCCCAACTAAAAAATTCAGTATCCAAAAGGGATTTTCACTCCTAGACGATATAAAAATGCAGTCTTTCTAACTCTTTTGTAGAACTTAAACACCGCTTTCAATTATGTTTAATTTTTAAAGAAATATTTTGCAACAACCCAACAAACGGGCTTGTCATGCAACGAACTTCCGGAATTAGCATCTTAAACCACCGGCATATTAAGAAGAAAAAAAAAACACTTTCATCGTCATAAAGTACCCACAATTACCTCAAAACCGACTTACTACCGTAGCTGTTAACCTTTCGTAGTTCCCGCTAAATAAAACCAACAAAAATCTTCGCTCATAATCATATAGCATGAGTAACGCTGTGACATCATTATCGCGCTATCTGTGTTCAACTTCGTCCTTGTGGTACAAGTTTCAACTATATGTTCTCCTCAAAGTGGACTTTGAAAATAATGTTGCCATTATGACAGCGATGGCGGCACATTCTGTACTTGGTGTGTGTGTGTGTCACAAACGACTGCGACGATAAGCCTTAAAGCTGAATGATGAAAATTGCACTTAAAATGTCGACTCTTGTGCTCATGTTATCTGCGCTTCGTCAAAAGATATATATTTTTTTTTTTGTGTCTTCGCAGTGTGTTGTCAGTTGAAATGGCTTTGAGTTCGACCAAACGGGTCATCACGCAAGAATATTAATCTCGTGTGGGGCAAGTTTATGTTTATGGATATGGATACTTGAAAAATTTGTTAAATGCCCCCTTTTAACAAGTGGCATTCCATCATGAATGGAACACTATAATGACCAACCGAATTTGTTGCGTCATATCGATAGACATCGTTAGAAACTGTGCAAGTTCTGTGCAATTTTTGGGAGTGTCCTTGTTCGTTGAGGTATAGAGAGGTATTTATTTATGTGAAAAAGGGAATGGCATTTGAAAATGATTTTAATTCGTTCTGTCTTCCTTCCTACTTTTTGAATGTCGGACAAGATTTTAATTTCCGATGGCATTCTTTGTGGAATCTTTGGGAGTAGGTATTTAATCGAAAATACCGACATTAGGATGAATGGCACCACGTTTTCTATACTGATTTCAGATTCAGATAGAAGTTGTCGCTGGAATGAGATCGTAATTGGAATGTTTCAATGAAGAAGGACACCTATCACAGGCGAAGATATACACAAAGAATGGTAATCAACAATTTAATGTAGTCACGCGTGAACTTCCGGTTTCTTCGAGTTGTAGACATTTTCTAGTACAGCTTGTCTCGATAGAAAGCTAATTTGCACTCATCTACAGAGGGAATAGCAAAGAGCTCAAAGCATTTGTACCACACAATGGCAGACCGTTTTATTGTTCAGAACAATAGAACCAGTGGCCTCACGGGTTGTTGCGCGCTTTGTTCCATAAGTTATAAAATTACTATTAAATATTTTTAGATCCATGCAATAAAAAAAAAAAAAAACTAAGAAAAATGCTCCAAAAAAATTGAAATTCATTGGATTAATTGAAAAACATGTATAAGTAACGAAATTTGCATGAAAATCCACTTAAACGGAATGGACTTTTAGGTCCTGTTTGTAATGTGAATATACTGCCTTTCTGGTTATATCCCAGTACAAGGACATTATCGTAACTAGCTCAAAGAGCTCAAGTGCGGGTGTGTATGTACTTATGTAAATTTGAGTAGAATATGGGTTACTATTACAACGAAGTCCGTTACTTCTTTATTATTTACATGCAGAAATTGGTTATTTGGAAATATTTTTCGAGGGAAATTCGTTTTGGGAACTCTGAAGAGTTTTTGGAAGGAGTCGTAAAAACCATTCGTGCATGGCGTCGCAAATTAGGCACATAAATTTAAAGAACATTTCAATTATAAACTCGTATAACTTGGATGAGTCATTTCGACCTTAATTCTCTGACGCATAATCAGCTGGTGATTTGCATCAGCATATTGTTCTGTCAATTAAGTAGCTGACCTCCGTCGAAAATGATGGTGGTTATAACGTAGCTTAGTAGGCTACGTTTTTTTGGTGTCCAGGCTTTTCGAGCTCATAATGGCGAAATTTTCCATACAAATTTGCATATAAAAAAATATTTAGTGTGAAAGTTAAAAATGATTATTAGTAAAGCCCAATATTTCTTTAACAAGGACTGGATAAAAAATAAAGAGTTGGCGTGACGGGTAGATGCCCTAGGCCATTCATTTTGTGTGAGTTTTTCGAGGTTTACTTTCAAAAAACTTGGGCAATTTTACAGATAAAACGAAACACAAAACGAATATTAAATTCGTCGCTTATTGCTTTTTCACGGATGAGTCGAGCATCAGTAGAATTATTTCGAATAGTGACCTCTTTTGCCCAGTAACAGAAGCAAGTGGTTCAGCTATTTGCTACGTGGATACATGTTTTGGAGTATAAAAATTGAAATGGAAAAAAAAACACGAAAATTAAATTCGTCACTTCTTGCTCTTTCACGGATGAGTTCATTTCGCAGCTAATCGTTTGGAAGCTTACGAGCATCAGTAGAATTATTTCGAATAGTGCCTCTTTTGCCTAGTAACAGAAGCAATTGGTTCAGCTATTTGCTACGTGGATATATGTTTTGGAGTATACAAATTTAAATGGAAAGAAAACCACCATTAACACCCCATTTGAACCATGTTCCTATATTACTTAAATATTTTTAGCCAAATATTATGTGTTGGTTCAAATCGTTAAGAGACATTTACTAAAAAAACTAACTTAAAATAAATAGTAAGTAAATAAATAAAGAACCAACTTTTAAAATAAATTTTAAAAAAAGTATAGAACGTATAATTAGTATCAGGCTAGAATGCAAAATAAAAATTGGTCTCGAACTGTAATTTAAAACACGTAGTTTGAAACAAATTCGTCCAACCGTTTACACAGACGGACGGATTTGCGAGAATTACTTTTTTTTTAAATCCCCAACTTGGTGCATATTTTGAGTTCGAAAAGTTTTTCTATTACTATACGTATAGGAGAAAGTAGATAAAAAATAACGTGTCCAAGAGAGTGGGACAACACTGTAGACTGTAGAGGAAGACCACGCCTTAAATGGCGCGCACACGTATAAATGGGACTGAAGCCGCTTGGAAGACACACCTAAAGACAGTTCGGAATAAGGAGGATATGACTGACTGGGAAGGCTTGCTAGGTAGTTGCTTAGTTCATCACGAATTATAGAGCCACGTGAATAAGTGAGTAGGTACAGTAGGCGCGCGAAAATGTGAACAATCAAAAACCAAACTTGTGCAACTTTGCGAGAATGTTGATGTTTGAGTAGAAGTCGTAGTAAAACACGTTCTCGAATATATTCTCAGTAAAAAGTCGTATAGTGGTTAGTGTGTTGGACTATTAAGCGAGGGGACCCAGGTTCGATACCCGAAAAAAAACCTGTATATATAGATTTCGAGAGATATTTGAATCAGACCACCATAGTCGGGTCTCTTTTCGTCTACTACTGTTAATCTTACTCAGAGAGACTCTCTGGATTTCTCCAAAGTTCTTCTCTGGGCTCGATTCCTGGTGTTAACGCTAGCATCTGTTTATGGGAGATCTGTTTCATCGAATGGGTCTCTGCCCAATGACGTCCCAAGATCCTCATTCTTCTGCCAGCCAACACCGGACATTGACACAGTATATGTGCCGCTGTCTACAAGTCTACAAGTATCATCCTCTCTAAGGCCCATTTTCCTTAAGTGATACCCGAAATTGCCATGTCCTGTAGACAAAGCCACCACCCATTTCAATGTTCCTCGACTCATACTTAGAACCCTTCTTTGAGTGGAGCAGGTCGACCACTTTATTGCCATTTCAGCCACGGTTGAATTGCAAGTTCCACGGTTGACCACCTTATCAGGTGTTCTGCCGTGATCCTTTTCTGAATCAGCTGTTCTACCATTTCTCTGCCAATTAATGAGAATGGTTCTGGTCCCAGCAACTTTTCAGTTGAACCCTGTTTTGCAAGGGAGTCCGCCTTTTCATTGCCTTCGATCTCTATCTGTCCTCGTACCCAAGTTACTTCATTTTTAAATGAACACTTAGCTTGAGTACACATTCCAGTGCCAATGATGTTCTGATGTTTGTTTGTTCCATGCATCTGATCACCGCCTGATTGTCCAGTGCTATAAGGATATTTCTTCCTTCCACCTGACACTTAAGCAAGTAGTCCAGCGGATGAAGCAAAGCAATCATCTCAGCGTGGTATACTGAAGTGTATTTCACTAGGCTAATGTGACGGGCAAGCTCCAGCTCTTCTGAATAGAAACCGCTCCGCTATCCATCATGGATCCATCCGTAAAAATCACTATTTCACCATTTCTTTTTTTCTGGAAGTAATCCGTTCTTAATACGAGTTTTGTGACTTCTTTCCATAATACGCACCCTCGTTATTCGATCCCATGTTTAGCATGTTTAGCTCCCTAATCGCGTTTTTGACAAGTTTCAGGATTTTCCTATGTCCATAGATCGTACCACGATTGTGCAATTTCGCATCTCGATGCAAACGAAATGCCGTTTGGGCCGATGTTTTCTTAATAAATAAGTCTAGCTGTAAGATCCCAAAAAAAAACTAAAATTCCACTGTGACACCCCTCGCGAACGTCTGACAAATATTCGAGAGTATAATTGTTAAAGATCTTCTCAATAATCCGTTTGGACTCGACACAAAATTGTAGATCCCTTTTATTCGTCGCAAAAATTATAAACTCACACAAAACAAGTGGTTGTGAAAAACTAGACCTAGGGTCCCTACGGATCTGGTGCGCCAACTCTTTATTTCCTTTTTTTAAGTTTTACAAAAACCAGTTAAACAAATTGTCAAACTGTGCGGCGGCGTCATTGATCCGTATTTTTACAAAATTGGTGAGGCCATCACCTTCAACGGCTCGTACTCAAAAAGGTTTTTAAAAAGACTAGAGGTACAGTAACTCTTGTTATAATTTTGTCAGACTAAAGTTGTAGTTGGGTTTAATTTTGGAACTCGTTTTTTAATGAAGTTCTCGACGTAAGAATAAGCTATTTTTCAGACGTTTTTTTAAGGCATGAAATGAACTTGTTGTATAGGCAAAACGTCATGATATGCGTCCATTAAAATTGGGCAAACGTTCTTGATCTCTTGCGGCAGGTACATATGTTATTATAGGCACCTTTGAGGTTTAGTTAAAGCCACATTCAACTATAAAACAAAATTGCTGTCCATTTTGAATGCTAAAAAGCAATACAACTGGCTTTATTCAAATCCAAAACCTGCAAATTATTACATAACCTATTCATTCCTGCGAAATCATACCAAATCTTTCAAAGGACAATAGCATCTACAAGAGAATTACCACCCAACCTTCCGACTTACATCATCGCACACACAAGAGTCGGACGTCGAGTGGATTTACGCAAAATTAAATCGATTTCCACTGCTGTGGTTGCACAATCAATTCCACCTAATTAAGAACACAAGGATCAACCGCATCAAACAATAGGAGCATGGAATTACCATGTAAGTTTTATAAAACCACAAACGTTTTCGCACATGACAAACTCAAAACGGAATTAAATTTCAAAACACATCAAAAAAATAAAGGGTATTAAAACTGTGGGGGACAAGAAAAAACAACAGCAAAAACAACTCACCTTCTCTCGCCTTTAAGTAGACCGTATTGGCCACAATGTTCTCTAATTCCATTAGTTCCAGGTTGGCGGTTTTTTATTAAATCCCTTTGACTTCTCGAAAATATTATATTAAATTCTCAATAGAATTTTTAGATGGTCGTGATGGTGGTGAGGGTACAGCAACAATAACGATGCAGGTGCTCCGACTTTGGTTGGGATTTCTTCTTGACTTTGGTTGAATTTCAAGCTGATGCAGAACAATTTGCTTGGTATATTGCAAAACAAATTTATCAACAATGAACTGTGAGTTTTCAGTTGCAGCAACAATAACAATGACTGTACCAAATGCAACAATGACAGCTGCTGCAATTGCTCAATGGCGGCACAGCTACTCCTCCAACAACTACCGACGGTCGACCGTTTGCCTCTTATTGTTGTTGCACACTTACAGTAGTTGCAGCAACAAATCAACAAATTAATTAAAAATATTTCATTTTTGATATTGCCCACGAGATTTGCAACGCTAAAATTTTCCATCAACAAACACAGCACAATGGGGGTGCTAATTAGATTCCTACCCCCTCCTGGTGTACACGATATGGGATACGATTTTCGAGCGTCTAGGAATTTTTCACCTTACCCCCTGAAAGCGAACAACACGACATGAACGACGGCGACGATGTATGCACTTTTGATGGGTGTGTGTATGTGTGGTGGAAAAATGCAATAATTTGGTTTTCTCTTTTCTGTAAAGAATTAATTTATGTATCTTTGCACGATTTCATTAAGTAAATGAAAAAAAAAAAAAATTAATCCCGAACGATCGACATAGGAATACCGTGCGCGGGTGTGTAATACTACTTTGGGAAAACTTCCACTTTGATCACTCGCGGGGTACAATGCATTTCATTAAATATTTCTTCTTCTTTTTTTTTTGTTTACTGTGCGAAACGGTGCTTTGTGCGGTTGCGTTGGTGGTGGCAATGGCAAAGTATATGTGATTAAATTAAATCTGAAAAGAGAACGAAAAATAAAAGATGATGTTAGCACGTTTGAGATGATTTTAATTCAGTTACTGAGGCGAAATGGGGGAAAGATATTTTATTTGCTATTAAGGGTGGGAATTTAGAAATTCAAATCGCCATTTTATTGTGGGAGACGCACGTCGAAAAGGAAATACTTTTGAATTGATTTCAATGCGCAGCGACTTTGAAAACACGGATTATTCTCCCACAATGTCGAGTATTTCCAACGAGAACAATTCTTGTCGAATGTTAGGTATTCCGTATTAAATTTTTATTATACCGCCCTCGTCAGGTTTGTTCAGGGCTGCCACATGGGCAAGTGTGACCATAAACTTATCTGACCTGTTTATGGTGGGAAATTATTATCGAATTTTCGCTAAAGTACCAGCAAAGATGGATTTCCCATAACCACAAAATTATATTCATTTTTTATGGGATTCCGAAATATGCAATCTACCCTCACTCAGTTTTTACATTCTTTTCGAGTTTCTTTCACGCGCAGTTTCTTGTAACGAGTGGGAGGGGGGGGGGGGGGCTTTTAACGCTTCCCAGAGCTGCTACTTACCTACATTTAGAGATTCAACTCCCAGAAAAATTTAAACCAGACCCATCCCTCACAAACTGTCTGTCTAAAATCGGAGAGCATGACTTTCGTGTGAAAGCCTTTCAATTTAGCCGTTCGAATTGTGTAGGTCTCTTCTATTCGCTCGAAAACTACAACCTACAGGAACGCATGGTAGCGGGAAACTATAAACCTAGTGTCTCTTATATGAATCTGTTCTATTTTCTTTTTAAGTAGGAATTTTACTATTTTTTATTTTAGTTTTCATTATTTTTGTGGTTTGTGAGAAAGAGATTTTTTTTTACCGCGCAACCGCCGAAAGACCTAACTTCGCACGAGGTCGATACAAACGTTGCCCTAAGATCGGTCTCAATATACCCACAAACAGAGTGACGCATGATATAAGGTTTTTCTTGAGCAATATTCTTATACCCTATTCACACCGAGCCGAAAACCGTTTTTTCGCGAAACACTGGAAAACAAAAGTTTTCTCATAGGTAAATATTTCAGTTCTCAAAATGAGTCGTTTTCCACGAAAACGCCACTATAACAATTTCCAATCGTTGGGTTGGTGATAGAAACACACCTTTTGCAATATTTAACAAGTTGAGCAGAACATCTGACCGAACAAATGTCAAAACTCAAAACTTAAAACCATTTTCCACACTTAATTGATGTAGCTACACTTAATTATTTTTAAATGCTCCGAATTAATTTTGTTTGTTAATTAATGCGATTAAAATTTGTTACCAAAATAGTTCACATAGAACTTTAACTACCAGTGTCGCACAGCTGATTGAAACTTCAAACGAAAACTATTTGGTGTTCGGTGTGAATGCATCGACGAGTTTTCGATTTATTAGTATTATTATGGCTTTCGGTCTTTAACGTTCACAATAAACTGAACGAAGCTTGTTATCTGTTTAACAAGTAGAACAGATGTCCCATCAGATGTCGGATTTACATTTTACATTGGCCAACAGACAGGCCTGTCAGATAATTTTGTGACATTTCTGTTTAGGTATGATATCGGTTAAGTCTAAGTGTTTGGGTTAGAATATTAACTACTACAACCCCGATGCCACTTTCGACAAAATGAAGTCACGAATGTTTACGTTGAGAATAAACTTTTTTGGAAAACGAAAAATTTCGGCTACTCACCGCTATGATCGTCACAAGAGGAACAAAATTCCGAGAAATCGGAAACTCGTCGGCTTGACCAATGACCAAATGAAGAAAAGTGTACTAGATGTACTAGTTTTTCAGACAGTGGTTTTGCCACACGTTTATAGATGGCGCTTGCAAATATTTTCGACTAATTTCTCGAGCAGATGAAGCCGTGAATCGTACCCAACACATAGCAAAATAACGAAAGTAAGACTACTGAAGTGAAATGGTAAACCAAAGTGAGTACAAATCAGCTGTCAAATTGATTGATTGTCGGATTGGCCATTCGAAAAACAAAACGATCTTCTTACCTATATATCCAAACCAATCTGCTTCTCTATAGAAAATGGTATAGGATATTATTCTCAGGATGAATATTTAAAAAGGATTTCGATCTTGACATATCTGGGTTCGGCTAGCTAATTCCGTTTCTGTTCACGGTATGCCGGTTTTACACACGAAACAAAAACAAACTTCGTCAGAAACAAGAGATGATTCGACCCCTGGTTGTTTAATAATTTAGAAAAGAAAAATTGTTAAGTCGAGATCCATTAGCGAACAAAACAAAAAATTCAAAATCCGCTTACTTTTTCAGGAATGGATTCACCATTGATGTAGTTTTAAGCCTCAACTACAATGGAAACCGTTCCTTAATGTTATTCTCTGTCCAATTCCGAGTCACCCCATACTACATTGTTTCTGTTATTCCTGGTTTATGTGTATTTTTATTATTAAAAGTAATCCTTAAAAAAAATTGTAAGACGAGAGTTTCTTTCTATTTTATTATTGTCAAATATTTAGGATATTGAAAACGGCTTGTTATTTCAGCTATAGTGGTTTTAGGTTTTACTACACATTTAAACACAAAATGGGTCCTCGGCAGAGTACACCTGATAAGTGGCAAAAATGTAGAAACTTGGTAACATCTAACGTCGACTTTATCAATTTCATTATTTAATCATCTTACGAGTGCTTCAAACCCCCATCACTATCTCTACCGCATAGAGGGAAGCTATACCGAGATACCTTTCAAAATGATGTTCATGTATAAAACAGCTCGTTGAATTAAATAAATGTGTACCTCCATTCACCAGACATACACATTATGATAAGGCCTTGTGCACACTGGTCGCAATCGCGTTCCAAGTCTAACGAATGTCGGCAAACATGACAAGGGGAGGTTGTTGTTTTTAGGATTGTTCTCGTCCCACTTCAAAGTTCCCATGAATGACGCCCAAGGCGATGTATATATACCAATTCTGTGAGGATTTTTCGCATAAATTTGTTCATATCATAACAGGCTCAGTTACTGAATGATTTCTTTGGTCAATATGGTTTAAATAAGTCGGTTTTTTAAGTGTACACTTGAAGCTTCGCAAAAAAATGAGCAACTATCTATACAATAGGAAGACAAAAATATTTTTTTTCTGGTTCGTGGTCGAACGAATTCGCTTCCAGTGGCCGAGGGGCCTTACGATTTAGCCACTCGTTGTTTGAACGCCTCTCGGCAGTTGACCAGTGTGTTTTATTGTAGATATTATTGCCTCAAGATGAACATGCACGACCAAAAAACTGCTGTACAAGAATAAATCGAAAACTCGTGTTCGTTGACGAAAACTCACCCCCAAACACTATGCAAAGAAACCTTTATCTTGTCTACCGTGATGCCCGTTCATGAAATTACAGAAAGTGAGTGAGTGTTGTTGTTTTTTTTTTTCTAAGAGTTATTTTTAGTGCTACTAACTTTAATTACACACGCTTGATCCGGTTCGTACGTGCGTTGTCTTTATATCATAAACGTATTATTTGAAGATCGCTTTCATTTTCAAATCCATTGCATATGGTTCGTCTTGAATTCATAAAGGGAAACAAATGCGCAAACACAAATAAACATAGTTATGTGTGTTCTGAGTGTAGCTGTTGAAAAATGCTTTTAGCGATTTGCGTTTACTATTTGCTGCTTTTTTTCTAATTTTATTTTTTGGAATTGCCAATGAACCTGTCGGGGCGCTGATGGTCCAGCAAGATGGATCGCGTTCGTTTTTTAAGTACTCAGTAGTTAAGTGAGATCCGTTTGATGTCATTCATAGCCAACATAATTTCAATTTGGTCGTTTTGATTTTGAGTATTTTACAAAAAAAAAAAACTAGACGTATATTTGTTTTATGTTTTTACAAATAGGCCAGGAAAATATACAAAGCATAAAGAAGGTCTATACAGATGTTTTTCGATGGAAAATTTGTTGAATTTTGTTTTAACTGAGAATCGTGTCTTATTACAGGGTAGCTTATGCGAATATTATTTATTTTTTAAATTCATTAATCAAAAGCTTTGGTCGACTTATCTATATTTTTGTTGGTATGGAACTTTGTGTGCACCTTCTTAGAGGAATGTCACCAAAATATCTCGAATCTTTCCGCTCGAACAAAACAGTTTGAGTTTTATATACTTTTAATGCGCTTCCACGAAGCAAAGTTGTAATTGAAAACGTTTCCAACAGGTAAGCAACACCAATTTTGGATTAAGTCTTACTTTCTAGTAATATCCTACTTTTATTAATTAATTATTTAGATTTTGTAAATTCCGAAGGTGTTTTTAAAGAGTTTTCAATTGGGACGGGTCGATGTTTGTAGCCTGTGGCGGCCATATTGTTTTGGTGGCGTTTGATTTATCTGCTGTTCATTATTTAAATAACCATGACAAGTTACATGATTGAGCAGCACGTCCAAATGATAAAACTTTTTTATCAAAATGAGTGGTAGTCAATGCAAACGATGAGCGCTCTGCGAGGTGGCCCCTCAAAGTCGACCCTCCAACGATTGGTGGCCAAATTCGGGACCACCGGTTCGGTGAACAATCAGCCAAGACAACACACATACGTCAAAGAAACGCAAAACGAGATGAATGCGGTTCGTAAAGTTTACAGGAGAACCCGAGGCACAATCAATTCCTCGCCGTGTACTAAAAGTCTGCCTTTCCGAACGAGCTTTGTATCAGGATACCTGGGGCCATACGCTGTATCTAGTTTCGAAAGTAACATTTCTTTCGAAATAGAACGATTTGTACTCTCTTGTTCAAAAGCCGAATGAAGTGTACTACTACTCCAATTTAGAATTACTTAAAAAACGGAACGGAAAGCAATTTCGAATTGGGTTGACTTTCGGAACGAAATAGAGAGTAAGTCCCCTGTACAAGATCGAACTGACCCAGGAGCTCAAAGTTAATGACCAAAGACAACGCCGTTTGGAGCGTTCGGAAGTGGCTCCAATTTTGGCCGAAAAATCATCTTTAGCGACGAGGCGCATTTTTGGATAAATGGCAAAACTGCCGTATACGGGATGACGCCAACCCACATGAGGCCCACCAGGCGGCAATGCATCCACAAAAAGTTACTGTTTGGTGTGAATTATTGGTCGACGGCGTCATTGGGTCCGTACTTTTTTGAAAATGACGTTGGTAAACCATCACCATCTACGTCGAGACCAAATTGAACGATATGGAGGTACAGAGCACGGAACCACGTGCTCGCAGGACGGTTTTACGTACGACACAGCAGACGCCACGATTGAAATTCCGCATGAACGATTTGACGGTGTGGTTATCTCTCGCAGATGCAAAGTGAATTGGCCACCAAGATCGTGCGATTTGCTCCCGCTCGACTTTTTCTTGGTGGGTTTCCTGAAATCCCAGGTCTATGACAATTAACCGCAAACAATCGATGCCCTCAAAACGAACGTAACCAAAGCTATCGTTAAAATTCAGCTCTACCTATGCGTCAGAGCCATTCATTTTCATGTTCATTTAATGCGCTAATGTTCATGAAAACTATTACATATTATTTTACATACAAAAATTGCAATCAATTACTTAAAATACAAATTTACAAATATATGAATTATGAAATTTAATTAATTGGTATTTTTTGAAATGAATACCAATTTTCATACACAATTTCAACAACTCTTCCATCATCATCATTATTATCATTATTTTCCAAAAGTTATATTATGGGTTTATGGGAAATTTAATAGGAAACGTTGTCAGCATTGCCAAACACTTTTAAGGAAAAAATGCCTTGAAAAAAAAGATGCCTTTTTCAATAAAATGATTCCTAAAATGTTTTTTTTTTTTTGGGTGAAGTGGAACAATAAATCCAAAACTAAACACAAATATAAAAAAGTAGACAGCTTTTAAATTTGTTTCCAATTTTATTCCACTTGCTGGAAGTGGAAGCGGAAATAATTATTTTTAGATAATTGACAGATAAATTGTTCGTAAAATGGGCAGAGTTTGAAGGTGCGAACACATGCTTTAAGACCGATGTTTTATATAAAATTCTTTTTGGCCAATTTTTTTTTAAGAATGTTAAAAATATAAAAGAATTAAAAAAATATTTAAAATAAAAAAACGGATGTCTTTTTTTAAAAAACAAACTAGCCTTAAAGCTAATGAAATAATGCCTAAAAGGCATGAAAAATCAAAAAAGACAGTAGTCCCTCGATAATGTGAACTAATTAAAACAAGGCGTTTTCAGATTTTAGAGGGATTCACATTACTGGAACTTTTTTTCAGTACTTACTAAACTGATTATAACGATTTTCAAATTTATTAAAAACAACACAAAATGATTTTTTAAAGCACAGTTTAAATGTTTATTAATTTAGAAGAAAAACGAAAATCGCACGCAAAACGAGCAAGAGAAACAAGAGAAAAATATAAACTTTTACAAAAAAATTCACATTGTAGAGGTTGAAAATTTCGGAAGTTCACATTACAGACATGTCAATGTAAAGTTTTGCCGATTCACATTTTAGAGAAATTCACATTATCGGTAATTCACATTATCGAGGGACTACTGTACTTCGTTTATGATACCAGCACTACTGACGGCATACCCTTTTTCTAACTCTCGTTAAGCCACGATTCCCTGGGGGTATGGGTATATATACTAGTAAAAAGAGTACATTTTTCCATGTTTTCTCGATTTCTTTCTTTTTCTACTTTTCCATCATCAGATGAGTCGTTATCTGTTTCTTTCTCTTTTTCTTACTTAGACAGCTATGCCAACTAAGACTTTTAGGCATTATTTCATTAGCTGTTTTTTTTTTCAAGAAGGCATCTTCTTTTATTTAAAACTAGCTGTACCCGCCCGGCTTTGCCCATGCAAAATGTGTTTTCAGAACAATGGATGGAAAACATTTTTTTTATAAATTTGTTGTCTTGAAGGGGACACAATTTTTTTTTTTATAATCGCTCGAAGGAAAAATCATCGATAGACATTGCAGAGGTATAACGCGAGGGAGCGTTCTGCAATAGTGAGGGACTTGAGCCCGTATTAAAAAACATCCCAAAGACTGAGTCCACTCTGCCTTCATGGCATTGCAACTGGTCGTTGGACTAATCAGCAACAATTAAATATTCTTTGGACAATGATAATGAAAGAAAATAATTTTATAATATTTAACTCACTTTTTATTAATGTAAGGCTTCTTTGTATACTATTTTAGCCGTTTTGTTTCTATCGGCTGAGATAGTGATATTTGTTGCATTACATCTACCTTATAACTGCCGGTGCCTGAAGCAATTCTTGCTTAATTAAACTCCCGTTTTTCATAAAGTTTGACCCTGTGACTTATTGATTGTCATGGCAGAACAAACATTAATAGGAAATTGAATCAGTTTAAACTGAAATGGATAGTTGCTGGGAATTATTTGTATTCTTGGTATAAATACCGTATCTCCTTTACCACACCCAGTTAAAATGAACGCCTCTATAACGTTTTTCTACAACGAAATCACTCTCAATCTGGTTCCATTACAATACTTGGGGGATTCAAATTGCGAAGCAACATAATGGGAACTCCAACTTTTAATTCAATTTTATCAACAAGAAGGCCATTGGCTGTAATGCTATTTAAAAACTCCACCGGCTAATTTACTGCCTCATCTTGATTGCAAATATCATTTATAAACAGGTACGACCAAGAATTTTCCCTAATATAAATTCCCTAATGTAATAATACCACGATCTGGTATCACTGGTACCTATACCTCTTTGACATTTCTTTCCAGACACTTTTTTTTGTAAGCAAAACAGACTTAAATAAACCTTTCCCACATATTGGCCATTTCTTTTGTTTTTTTTTTTATTTTCTTAGCAAACCACACAGCGTACTGTCTCTGTCTGTCTCCCTCTCCGCCACAGGAGTAAAATAAGGTTAAAATAGATGTCAAAATATTACGCGGTTAGTATGTTTGATTTCAGAATGAAGTGCATATCTACTCACTCAGGTGAAAATCGTAGAAATGTTTCAAATTTTGCCTATTTATTTAAAAACCTTTTAAGTTATCGAGTTATTGGATATCCTAAGTTGTACCTGCAGATGTCCTCTATAAGCTGGTATTTACTATACTTAAATGCTCTCAGTATTTTCAACCCCAAAGCGTAACAAAGAAAAAAGCGAAACGAAACGAAAAATAAATTACTCTCGACCAATTTTTTCCAAAATTTAAAAAGATATAGAGTTGAAACAAAGTAGATATTGTAGGCCTAGGTATCCTCTATAGGCCTGTGAAAAATGCACCAGAAAAATTGAGCAGTTTCTACGATTTTTGCATTTAAAGACATGCAGTCAAATTCAATCTTAGTCAAACAGAACTACACCAATTTTATTTATATGATGATAAATGTTCATTTTTTTTTTGATTCAACATATTTAACTTTGTAAACATTCTAAAAAAAATATTTGCCAAGAACAAAAAAAAATGTGTAAACTCGGTCTTTAAGAATGTGTTTCCACCTTCAAACTCTGTCTATTTTCCGAACACTTTATCTGTCATTTTTTAAAAATAATTCCAGTGTCTTTCTTTTTAGAAGAAAATTTCTCGTCCAAAGTGATTTGCAACACGAACATTGGTGTCGGGACATTGGGGTCGCGAGTTCAATGGTTTTTTCCCATCTCAAAAATGGATGTTATCAGTTCAAAAATCCGTTAAAACTTCACATACAGCTTTGTCTATTCCATATTCCTTATTGAAAACCTCGTTAGTTGGATATTTGATGGATTACTGAAATAGTCAGATTAATCGTTGGAATCTCTACAGCGCTCGAGAATTATTTTTGTACGTTTATCACGTTAACATGAAACAATTGTGTTCAAACGAACTATTGGTCGCTCTTTATTCAAAAGGAAAGCACTTCCTCCAGCGGTTATTGTTTGGTACCATAGACAAACGTGTCAAATTGAAGTAAACATATCAACAGAATGAGTTTGCTCAGTATCTGGAGCTAAAAAACAAGTCGTACTACTTCAAGACCGCGGATATCGGTCGAACAAAATTTAAAGCCGTTACGTTAGTGCTGAATTGACTTTCCTTGCGCACCCACTCGCTCAACTCGACAGCTTATAATAGACCACAATATCGTTTGCTTAAAATTGTGCTTCAATAAAGCGATTGAATCTATTTACTGGAAAACGAGAGATGGGTATCTGACAGTCCTCATAAGGACTGCGGACAACAACGAGTGCTTTAGCAATTCATCCAATAACCGATTCGGCTCCATAATGGTGGGATTGTAAAATTTTACGATTATAAGCCGAGATAAGCGCGTTTGACGTAGGCGAATCCTTGGCACTCTTCTCGCTCGCGCACACCTGCGCGCGTGAACAAAATAATTTGTCCCAACTACGAGTAGAACGATTTGAAATCAACGACGAACGAAGAAAGCAGAACCCACCAGACAGTAGTACAGTCCATGAAGCCTGACCCTACATAAATATATTCGCAAATAAACATAGCCATTAATGGCTTCACCCCGGAGTGCCTTCTAGCGCTCACGAAAATTCAATTGCACACATTTTATCCTTACTCTGACATCGTGAGGATATAGTGTCGGGCGGATGGCGAATACACTTTTTGTCGTGTGTGCACACCTACACTACCTGTACAACAAACAAAGATCACCCCCTACGCACAATTGCAAAATAATAAAATCAAATTATTGATATATTCAAAGGACGGCTAGCTGTTCGAATTGAAGTAGATACGAAGAAAAAAAGTTAATTGATTCCTTTCGCCCGCAGCTGCCACCTGCCTTAAATTTTCTATGTTTCCCTTGTGTTCCAGATTCTGCACACGAAACGATATATATCGATGAAAGAAAACGAAAAAAAAAAAAAAAAAAGGCTGAAAGAGTAAAACTTCAAAAGGAACGATGAGTGGTGATGGATGCGGTGTGAAAAACGACGATAACCGCCCACTATCCCATTAAAAGTACAAAGTGAGAAAACGGTGATGCAAATTATGAGGGAGCATCCCTTATCACCGCTGCTGCGTGGTGATTGCAAAAGTGGGGGAGCAGAATAAAATGGAAAACTATTGATTGAAGACGCAATGATTGTTGTTTTTACTAAACACTATTGTCCTAGCAGATTAGAGTGGATGCTTTGATAAATTATTTACATTTTTAATGCACAGAAGGGCAGAACTTATTGTGCTTTAATTAAGCTTTATACCGAGTGAGGTTCGAGTGAAAACTGGTAAAGCGCAAATGGTTTTTAAAGTTGGGTGAGAACCTTTTTTTATTGGGACAGTTTTTAAGCTTTAATTTTGATACGTTTCGTGTTTTTGTGTAAAACTTCTCCTCGTTTGGTAGTTTCAATTAAAAATACTCATCTGTAAATTTGGTCTCACTTAAGTAGGCCCAATGCACGGAATATTAGCAACGCTGAGGAATTGAGATGATACCTTGATCTGTGCCAACTAGACCTCTGCTGAGCTTCGCATTCAATTGGTACATTTGATACCTGATTCTTACTTGGACACAGCCCCTAAATGCATGCTCAAGATCGTACGTCTGGGTGTGGGCGTCAGTCCGCCGCATCAGATTAAATTAAGTTATTTAGATTCTGTAGCGAAACACGAGACGGATGTTTGAAATCGTTATCGGATCGTTTAGGCAATTGAAGAGCCGTGCTCCCAGAAAGAAGAACCACAGTTACTGGAGACCTTCCTCAGATTCGATTACCTTTTCGTTTACGTAGCTTCCGCAAAAGTCACTGGTAAAGATGGCAGGGATAAGTTTAGATTTACCTATACCTTGCTTACGGTTATGGCCACAGTTAGTGTTGATTGTTGAAAGAACCTTTTCAACTATGAAAAGGATTAAAACAGTGAATTTCTCGTAAGTTTTGGAAGCATGACTCCCCGGAAACAAAATCCTACGGCACTGGTCGTCACTGCTTTCCAGCATACATGCTGCCAAATACGCCGTCTCCGCAATTTCCACCATCATCGCAAAAGTTCTTTTCGCCATTTTTTATTTACTGTAATATTTTTTTCTTTTCATTGTTAATTAATTTATTTAAAAAAAGTTGTAGCACACGAAAGTGTACGACGAATCGTAGCTTGAAAATCACTCTAATGCGACAGTCCTGACGTCACAGTGCCATATAAATGACTCAAAAATGGCCGTTTAATCGTACCTTAAATCATTTATATCAATTTTATATGAGATTTTTGTACCTTCACTTTAAAAATGTGACACTAATGACTAGTGACGATAATAAAAATTCCCACTGATCACATTAATAACTTTTTGGTAATAAAATATATACACAATTATTTATTTAATAACTAACCGTTCCTTATTTCTGAAATACTTCTAAAATGATTTTTTAATGATTTGATTTAAGAAAATTCATTCCACTAATGGCTTTCAATAAGCATACGGGCCAGATTCATTCCACAGCTTTGATGTAACTGACTGTTTTCCCCCGTTTGAGTTTTTTGGCTACGATTATTGGGCGAAATTTTTTCTTAGAAATATAGAGCAGGTACCATTTGCAAAATAATGTCAATTTAAAATTGAAAATTTGAACGGAAAGCATTGCATGACGCGAATGACGAAATATGGGGACAGGTTTATTTTCAATAAAAGAATACAAGATAATTTTATTCTTAAATATTGTTTACTAGCTGTGCCCGCAACTTCGTACGCGTACAATAAATCAAACAAATTAATTCACCTATATCGTCTTCACTTCTTGAATTCTTCAATTCAATGTAGGTAATATCAGAATTACTGAAAACAAAATCCTTAAACTCAATATTATATTTTTACACCACCATACGCCCATCATCATACGTCATCAGCCATCTGCGCATTTCCTCAGAAAAACATTGTCGCTGTTGATTACATCCACGCTCACCTCGCATACTTCGCTTTCGTTTCACTTAATCGGAGAAAACTTCACGCAGTTTTTCTTGACATGTATGTGCTGGTGTGATGTGCACCAGACAACCACCCACCCACCCCAAAGCAAAACAGTGATCAAGAACAACGGTTGCTGATAGTTTTCGATTTGAGAAAATCAATTTAGTTTTTTCATGTTAGATTTTGGGTTGTAGATCAGATTCTAGATGACACAGAAAGCTGATTGATGGCGTAAAATAATTATGGATGTGTTGGTATTTTGTTTTGTTTGCATTGATTAAGAATTGTTTAAGTAATGGCGATTAAAAGGCGATAAAGTCAGAAAAAAAAAAACACTTTTTGGTCACGAGCGCTCCCAAAGAATAGGCATGGTAATAAAAGGAATAGCCTATGTCCTTCTTAGAATCTTAAGGGACATTTTAAAACAAGTTTCATCCAAATCTGTGCAGTAGTTTTCACGCCATCCGTTAACACATGAAAACGGCTACAGTTTTATTATATGTATATAGATTAGCTGTGCCAGTGTTGTTAAGCTGATCCAGAAACTATTGATATTTTATCGGGAAATTCAAATTTCAGCGTTGGGGACAAACGCCAAATTAGTACAAAACTATTTGTAGTCCTGGACTATATAATTTTTAAAATTTAAGTAAAATAAATCTATTTCAAGCTATACTAATTTATTACCAATAAATACAGGTTCTAAATAGTTTTTCAGACTTAAAAAAAAATGTTAAATATATGTGTTTTTAAAACTTAGGGGACATCTTATTGCAACAAATTAAAAAAACAGCCCACATGCAGCAAAACACATCAATTCAAGGACTGCATACCTTTTAATCATGCTGAATGCGATTTACGCGCAAGGATGGACGATTGTAGAGTGCAACTATGCACGCCACTACGATCTGCGAGAGTAGGGTAAAGTGGGGTACATTTGACTCTGCAATTTTCAATCTGTTTACGGCACAAGAGCCAAAAAATTGAAATGCAAGAAGATCCGTAATTTAATTTAAAGAAACGTCACGAGCTTTGGCTGTCATACTACAGTTTTTTTCAGAGAAACACGTGATTTTGTGGATTTGAGATCGCAGTTGTAATTTTTGGCTACTGGTATGTAAGTGTTTTGCGACCTAAATGTAACTGGAAGATCCGTAATTTAATTTAAAGAAACGTCACGAGCTTTGGCTGTCATACTACAGCTTTTTTCAGAGAAACACGTGATTTTGTGGATTTGAGATCGCAGTTGTAATTTTTGGCTACTGGTATGTAAGTGTTTTGCGACCTAAATGTAACTGGTTTTTTGAAATGATTATACAAATTTGTTAGCACTCATCTTAAGTTTCAATAAAATAAAAGTGAGTTGTGTGAAAAGAAAACAATATAAATTAAAAAATAAGAAAATAGTTATCAAACATGTGGGGCACATTTGTCTTTTGCGAAAGAGGTACATTTGACATTTCCCTACAGTGTTTCTTAGATGGCTATCATCCTATTTAGGAAACAGACACCAATTTGTTAAGTTTCGAGGACACTTATCGAAAGAAATCTTGGTAACATCCGGTGTCCCTCAAGGTAGTCACATAGGCCCACTCTTATTTATTTTATTCGTTAATGATGTTCTAAAATTTGTTCCACATTGCAATATCCTAATGATTTTAAAATATACTCTTCATGCATTGATTGGAATAGTTTTGATAAATTGAATGCACGTCTCCAAAATTTCGTTTTGTGGTGCACTAAAAACTACTTGTCCCTTAATGTTAGTAAATGTTCGGTCAATACTTTTTCTCGTCGTACCTCGCCTTTCATTCACGTTTATTCCGTCGACAGAAATGTTATTCCGCGTGTAACTTTGATAAAAGATTTAGGGGTTATGTTAGATAGTAAGCTATCCTACATTTATCACTATGAATACATCACAAATAAAGCCAATAGAGCATGGGGAATGCTTAAACGTTATGCTAGGGTGTTCACCGGACCATATGCGCTAAAAATTATATAATTGACGTTTGTTCGATCGCTCTTGGAATATGCGTCCAGTGTTTTACTACAATACTCATGTTGTAAGTATCGAAGCTATTCAAAAATGATTTCTTAGGTTTGCTCGCAGACGTCTTCCTTGGTCTTATATTAGGCCTGTTTTTTGAGCTTCGTTCTCAGCAAAGCAAAGTAAAGTAGGATTTTCAACACGCAATTACAACAACTACGCTCTACTTGACACTTCGAGACTCGCAGTAGTTATTGTAATTTGTGTGCTGAAAATCTTACTTTACTTTGCTTTGCTGAAAACGAAGCTCAAAAAAACACGGCTATTAATAACTTACCCCCTTATTCAGACCGATTAGGTACAACTTTTTCGACTCGAGTCCCTTGAGGTTAGGAGAAAGGTGTCAAGAGTTGTTTTTCTTCACAGAATACCTATTGGGAAGATTCACTGTCCTGATATTTTAAGTCTTTTAGGTCTTAATGTTCATCATCACATAATCTGCGTAATAACTGATTCTGTTATATTCCTCGATCTCGTACTAATTGCGGTAGATCCTCCTCTTTAAATGGTTTAATGTTATTGTATAATGATTGTGCGTCTTTAATTGACATTAATATGACAATACCATTAATTAAATACATCTTATCCAATTTGTATACCCTCCACTGGAAGGTATATTCACTTTGTCATTACATTTGTAACGCAAAGAAGGAGTGACCGGAGACCTCGTAAAGTAATTCTGAATCAGGATCAGTGATCACATTCTGAATCGATTTAGCCTGTCTGTCTGTCTGTTGAAAGCACGATTGCGCCCAAAGTTTTTAAAAGTATCCAGTTTTTTAAGAAATAAATTTAATTTATAATTAAATACAAAATCAATTTTAGACCGACTGTCTGTCCGTCTGTTGAAAGCACGATTGCGCCCAAAGCTAATGACATAGGCGAATGAAATTTGGTGAAAGGACTGCTTTTTATCGTCGTCAGGTTGGTATTGAAAATGGACTATGTCGGTCAAGTAGTTCGGGTACCTCCCATACAAAATCAATTTTAGACCCATGTGTCCTTCTGTCTGTTGAAAACAGGATAGAGTCCAAAAGAATCCACGTAGGCAAGTGAAATTTTGTGAGTGGATTCCCTTTTATTGTCCCCAAATTGTTACTAAAAATGGGCTTTGTCGGTCAAGTAGTTCTGGTACCTCCCATACAAAATATATATTAGGCCTATGTGTCCTCTCTGTCTGTTGAAAACATGATATCGTCAAAACAAATCGACCTAGGCAAGTGAAATTTTGTGAGAGGACTAATTTTTACCGCCGTCAGGTTTATATTAAATTTGGACTATGTTGGTCAAGTAGTTCTCGTACCTCCCATACAAAACCAATTTTCATGACTTCTATGCAGTGGAGGGTATCAAAGCATCGGCCAGGTCGATGATACCACCTTTCCTTTTTTTCATTCGCACTATGCTACTTATTTTAAATTCAAATTGTTCATATCTAAAAGAGGCCTAGTACCTTATTAACAAACACACAAATAAATAAATAAATAGACACACGAATACCATCGAATGTCACCTATAGCTTTCGAACTTTCAAACTTCGGTTCATGGGCAAGTGTATTCAAGTTGTTGTAAAAAAGCCCGCCACCGAGTGTGATTAAATGTACCTACCCCCTTATGGCTTATAGATAAAAATGTCATCGAAAATGTCACAAAAAGAAACCAAATAAAGGTTTCGCGCTTTCATTTGTACATTTACCAATAAATGCTGAAGCTTCCTTTTCTATACGTATTAACTATTTAAAAATATACCAAGAGAATTATTAACAATGAATTAATAAACACACCGGTTTTGTAAAGGAGAAGCCTTTTCAAACTATTTACCACCCGGAGGTTCAAAAAAGGTCTGGGTGGCTGCCTGAATGCCCCAACACAAGTATACCACTGCGACAATCGAAAGGGTCGATCTATTAACTACGCAGGATATAGTCTTACTGTAGCTGCAATCAATAATATGCATGTACCCAACATGAGTAGAATTTTGATTTAGCCTTGGCAAGTACATGAATAGCCCTGCGTTGTGTTCACCTTTGATTGGAACTGCCATTGTGTATAGCCAACATGCCATATCGACATGAGCTCTATTTTTTTTTAGAGTCCACAGACACACTCTGCGCCATCCGAAGGTAATTACAGGCAACGACAGTCCAATACACCTCCACAGTATACCTCTGAGAATCGACTGAAAAGCCCTTTCATGGAATTCATATAATCACCCTCGACACCAAACAACGTATACGCGATTTTCATACACAAAAACCAATCATTGGCTTTATAAGGTAATTCCGCAGTAGATTACATGTACCATTGAGTGCCCATAATGCCGGTTGGTAATTATTTTCCCATCAAAACTATGAACTTTTATCGATTTATGTACACCGCGCACTCCGAGCAGCGTCTGCACAGTGCACATCTGTTTCGAATTAACCTCATTCGCCATGCAAACAACGATAGCGCACAACAAAATAAAAAGCCAAAGGGGCTGCTCGCCTGCCCAGCGTACATCTATACTGAACATGTATATTTTGAGCTTTGCCAGCGATTAATTAAATCCCACATCGATCACAAAAAAACGAGCAATCACAAAATGGCAATAGAGGAAGACAGAACAACAAAAAATTCAATCAAAATAAAGCACAACGACAAAAAAAAAAGAAGTAAAAATCAATTTCCATTCGAATCAAAACGTCAACGGTACGCAGCATAGCTTCCTCTATCCAGTGCCGTACCAATCTATTTGTGAAATACAAAGTTTGACTGATTGGCGGGTGTCCTCTGTATACTTGCCTGTCGTTCGGATACAAGTGAACTTGATGATTCAACAGTTGTTGCAACAGAACTACGAAAAAACAAAAAAAGGTCTAGTCCCACACAAATGGAACTAAGCTTTTGTAATCAGAATCAATGAAGGGAAAGACGATACCTATTGAAGTTTGAAGGTGCTGATGGAGAATATATGAGGAAGACCATTTTTTTTTTTTTTTATTTTATGTGTTCTCCTTCTCTTTTGGGAAATCCGCTCGGTTCTCGTGATTTAGGTCATCGGAGTCATCTCCGCCATCGTAGTTCTTACAGATGCACAGCATCTGGAGGGCGTTGCGTCTTTGATGTTTTGAATTTTTGATTTATTGCAGTTTGTTTAGGGGTTTATCTTCATTTCGTGTTTGTGTACGTGTGGAAAGAAATTGGAGAAACCTCTTCTATCCTACCCCCAGGGTAGTTTATGAATTATAGACAAGTCGAGATAAAGCAAACGTAATTCGAGTAGATTGCCCCAGCGCAGCAGAAGATTTCCATTTGGTGAATTGTCTTCATTGAAAATTTATTCTTTCTCCAATAAGGAAGAGCAGATTTTCTTGTCATTCAGACTCAAAAGTCTTTGAAGTGGAATTGTATGATCGGACTTGTGCTGATAGATGAGAGTTTTTTTTCTCTTCATCACACAAAACTAATATCAAAGAAGATGCAGTTCATTGGAAATCCTGTAGTTTTTCATTCAAATTCCCGCATAACAATGAATTGTTGTGATAAGCATTTGCGCACACGAATGTGTGTTTTGTTAATTCGTGCAAAAAAATATTTAAGATCGAGAACTATTTTATAATTGCCTCTGTTTGCAATTTCATGGAAAATATTTTGTAATGCGCACATTTGTATGCAATTGGAAACGCACCTGCTGATGCGGGTGTGGCCGAATTTAAAATACATGTTCAAATGGCGTCACGCTATACCGACAGCGGCTGCATTTCAATTTTTGAGAATGCTGTAAAGCGCACGACATCACGTATAGTCTAACCCGTTGGCATCAAACGTGTTGGGGGTTGATGCGGGAAAGAGTTAAATTTGATACCGGAAAAGCTAGTTTATGACAAGAAAAAAGTTTCGATACACTCAAGGTTCGAATTTATCGACAAGACTCCGCGACAGACAGCGGCAGATTGACAGCACAGTAGAAGAGACTTGAACAACTTGGATCATGCTTAGGACAATGACGGCTCCCGTTGTAGTGGTTAAGAATTTGATTTTAAGTAAATTTTATGATCAGTTTGGGTTGAATTTGAATTAAAGTAAATTTTATGATGAGTTTGGGTTGCGCACATTAAGTGTGCGCTTACGTTTTTTTTAACCGTGAAGCTATTTATAGAAGTAGCAACTGTTTATAGGCGCACTTTGTGGATATTTGAAGTGTGATTTACATTGAAAAATGCTATGCTCTTTTCCACAGAAGCTGGTAATCATTATTTACTTAAATTTTACTACATTTAAGTCCGGAGTCGCCAGCTTTGATTATTAAGGACCACATCAGGAATGAAACTTCAAAACTAATGTAGCTGGAATTTGTGATCCAGATACCCCTGTGGTCGATCTCTTCGATCTGGGTTATTCGCACAACTTTATTCATATTCCGCACATGAAAAAAGTTGTGCACACATAAAGACAGTCGGTTCAGAGCTCAAGCTGTGTACTCGACGTCACTTAAAATGTTTTATACCAAAATCCATGGACGACGATTCAGTGGGTAAGACCTACTTAGAAATCGTATCCCTTCGAAAATATAGGGACCAACCAAAATCTCAGTCACGGACGATGTCGTTTGAAATTCCATTAATCTACTTGTTACACCATTAAAGTGTCCATTGCCAAAACGTTTAGGTATTTATATCCCTTAAATGAATGCACTAAACATGGAGATGAGTATATAGTTGAGGGTACACTTTGGATCATAAAGGGATACCCCGACGCCGTCTCGACACTGTCCATCCTGCGTGTATTTACATCGATTGCTAGAGTCCTTTCGCCCAACTAAACATACTTTCGTAATTAAAATTCTACAACCATGAGGGAGGGAGAGCTAATTTATTTATGCAGTTTTATCGTACAATGTCGTTATGTCCGGTGGGTTTTTTTTAATAGTTTTTATGAACAACTGGACCGATGATTAACCCCACTTCAGATAAATCCAGACTTTTGGTAAATTTTGTATTGAAATAGACCACCACCCCTTACTACTCTGATTGTGATTCACAGCAACCAGTGCTCATCAATTTTAATTTCGGTTAAGCAAACGGTTGGGACAATAAATGAATTATCGTCCACTGCATGCATCTCACACTGATCGCTTCTAATTAGTGATGGCGTTTCTTAGCCGTTAAGTCGTGGGGCCACTTAGGACGGGCAATGGCACACAAAACAAACACAACAACTTGGCGCTAAGCATTATTGTTGTGGTTCTGTGTAGCGTAGCGCTAATCATTTTCGAATGCCCTGCAACCGCGTTTTAATTAACAAACAATTTGCATTCCAACAATGGATGAAATTTTGATGATAAAATTTATTACTTAGCTGTTTGTTTTATTGCCGGCACATCTGTGTATGAAATTACATTTTGTTTTTCTTGCGGTACGCTTTGATTTAGTTTGTTTTCTTGTAAAAAAAAATCATTTTGCTGATACCGGCATAGTGATGTAAGCGGCGCGGCGGTGTTATCGTTTGGTTTTCCAAAACGTCACTGTTAGAATTGGTTAAACCTTGTTGGCGATAGTCCTCTGGTTGCCAAAATGTTTACACAAACAGAGTTGCGCGACGCGAAAGTTCCTTTAACGACCACTCATATACGGACTTAGTAAAAATATGGACTAAAAAATTTATAAATCGATATAGTGTGGTATATTACATGTACATGTCAACCTGCATGCGCACATGTGTGGTAAGTTAGTAAATAACTTATGTGCGATATTTAAAAGATACATCATAGTACGCTATTTTCCCTTTCTTAAAAAGGTTGCTATCACGTGCCACATTTAAGCAGAAAGTTTTTTCGAGTGAGCAACTTAGACAATGAATTGATTAGTTATTTATGTACGCTTGCTAAAAATATAAAATAGACGCAAAAAGTTACTAAGGAAATATCACAAGGGGACGAAAGTTGTTTCTATCCGCACATAAGTGTGCGTTGCTGCAACTTAAAAAAGCAAAAAAATTATAATAAGAAAATTGGGAGTGCTTTTTGAAGGAACAGTAAAATTGTATAAGAATTGAAAGAGCACATACTTGCCCCCAATGAAAGAGTTAAATGTTTATTTCAATGCGCACATCCGTGTGCGTTTGTGTATTCAAATTAAAGAAGGAAAACCCAAGAATTGAATTGTAATTTGAGTGCGCTTGTAAGAATTACTTGAAGACTTTGAATTTAAGAGATCACATTCGCGCGCCAAAATAAGGATTTGAATATAATTACAATGCGCACATTCGTGTGCGTTTGTTCCTACAACTTAAATGAAGAAACCCAACATTTGATTACTAATTTGAGTGCGCTTGTAAGAATTACTTGAAGAATTTGAATTTAAGAGATCACATTCGCGCGCCAAAATAAGGATTTGAATATTATTACAACGCGCACATTCATGTGCGTTTGTTCATACAACTTAAATGAAGAAATCCAACAATTGATTACTAATTTGAGTGCGCTTGTAAGAATTACTTAAAAAATTTGAATTGGAGAGAGCAAATACGCGCGCCAAATTAAAGTGTTAAATGCCTATTTCAATGCGCACATCCGTGTGCGTTTGTGCATACAACTTAAATGAAGAAATACAAAAATCGAATTGTTAGTTGAGTGCGCTTGTAAGTTGTGAGACATTTTTTTTGCGCACATTAGTGTGCGTTAATGACTGGTGATGAGTAGCAGCCCTGCCAAATATTGCTAAGATACTAGTCTTACTAAGACCATAGAATGCTAAGTATTCAGCGACGTCTCTACCTTTTTGTAATCTTTAATTACTTATACGTTTGCATATGATTAGAGAGCTCTGTCAAAAATATTGGCAGGAGTTTTTCGGATCCTTATTGAATCAAGCCTCAAAATATACGCAATTGCTAACTTTCAGCAGAAGACCCACCAATTAGGATATCGTAGTGCGGTCAGTTTAACAACTTCAAACATCGAAACAATGCCGAACTGGTACCACAAAAACGTGTGACAGAAAATGTCTGACTTGCATAAATAATTACTTGCGGTTTTGTAAGCAGGTAAGCAGGTGAGTTTTTAACTTAAATTAAATAATTTATAAGAAACCGCAAATTGAGTTCAGTTGGAAGACCAGATTGCTTCGGCATATATAATATTGCGGTTAGGAAACACATGTATTTTCTCATGACTTCAATCACCCTTACCATCAGTGTCATTATGTTGAAGTTGCAGGTTTGCGAGAAATTCTGACAACGAAATTGCTGTCAACTGCTGACCTGGAAAATATGTTTGCGTTCGGGGTGGACAAGATAAAAAGAAAATAACAAGCGGCTGTTAGTAACAATCTGAAAGTAAGGGCGAGGGAGGTATTTTACGTATAGTTTGCGTTGCGGCAGCTTCTAAAATAGAGAGATGCTAATTTGGCGAAGAAGATACAGTGAGGCTTTGATAAACACGAACAAAAATATATACGACAAGATTCAGGACGGTTCTTAATTTAAGCAAGGAAAAAAGAATTACCAGATCCCGAAGTAGGTATAAGAAGTAGGATACAAAAAATTCTCTAATAAATTCAATTGATGAAGTGAAGGCTGTCTCGCGTTGTCAACGAATCGTCGATGGTACTAAACCACTATTATTACTACAGCAAAGAGACGCACATCCCGTGGGGTGAAAAGCACTATCGCGTGATGCAAAATTGCGTGTGCGCTTGGTGTGTTGGTGTGTGGTTGTTGTTTGGGATAGGTTCGTTGACCACCTGGAACCGGATGTCGTTGATATTTCATGCGAATATTAGCAAGCAACTGGCTCTATTTAAGCCTAGTTGAACCCTCAAGCTTATAATTGCAAGGCTATCATGTCACTCATCTGCGATAATAAGGTGCAGTAGAGCAAAACCGATTACACCATTTCATTTACATAAACTACTTCGTCAGTCCTCGGATGTCGGATGGTTGGTGTTGTGTTCTTTGTTTTCTTTTGCACGACCTTAGGGTGTAACAGTGTCCCGGTGCGCTCATCATGGTATAAGTGTATATATTTTCAGTTGGCTTGTGGCAAACGAACCCTCTCTTCGAAAATAATTGTAATACATTTGTTTGTACAAATTATGGGGGAATGATGACTCAGACCGAGAGTGAGGACTCACGTCGCTTCGAAGTGATATTGGCTTTATTGATAGTCTGAGGTGGGGAATAGGTTAAGGCATCAGACCAGCAAACGATGGCTTCCGGTGAAACGAATGTGTCTGGTACTTATAGCGTGCGCTTTGTTGTTTTTGTGGTTGCAGGCCAACGGTTTGTCGATTTTTTTTTTTGTTTCTTCGTTAAGAGATAAATCTGAGGCGAATTTGAATTGCGTAGAGATTATAAGTTAGCAGGTTAATTACACTTGTGCGGAGTGTGGAGGACGTGACTAGAGCGCTTGATAACCGAAGACATTAAAAGGGAAATTGTTAGATTGATTATCCTCCAATTTGTGTCAAGACTTGATAGAAGCGCGTAAGTTCGTTCAATGTTTTTTTTTTTTATCTAGCTTTAGTTGATTAGAAGTTTGCTTGATAGGTAATTGCGCACAATCTTCAGGAATGAATTAAAATTTGTAAATGGCCCATTTAGTTAAAAAGCAAAAACATAAGCTTTATTTATTTTGAACTTGAACACTTTTAACAATTCGTTGCTTTGGAACTATTTCGTGCAAACGCACACGCATAAGTCTTGTTTTCATATATTGTGGAGCTATTTATGTCAATCGAATTACTTAATTCATAGTATATTTGTTACAATTTCGCTATTTGTTCAATATGCAGTCTTTGAACAGTTAACGCACATACTAAATGCAATAGCGCACGACCTGTGTGCGGTATGAATTCGCATACTCAAAGTACGGAGTATTTATGTACCGAAGATATTATATTTGTTGGAAATTTACCTGCCTTCAGCTATGTGTGCGCTAATGCTAATAAAAATATATACCTAAGCTATAAATACAGTTTCACTTTCTGTCTTCCCTATGCGATCTTGTCTAACGAACATTTTGAACCATGGTAGATCTTACAGAAAATAGGCGCAAGAATATAGCTGGGTTCTTAATTTTATAACTTACACACCTCGCAGAGGCTTAAAGTTAGAAGGAAACTTTTAAAGGTCTCCTAAAAGTACAACTTTATAGTGTGAACAAGACCGAATAATGTCGAGGATGGTTTTCCATTAAATAGTCTTGTGGAATACTCCTCTCAACAAAACGGTCTATCGGCTGATGACCTCCTATTCAAGTTTCGATTACAAATTTGTGCTGTGCAAATACTTGTGGAATTTTCAAATTACCCTGCAAAGTTAAACATATTTGAACAAAAAAGTTAGCCCATCTCTTTGTATAACCGCATTTATTAACAAATTCCTACTCTTCAAAATGTAAACATCAAGATATCAGCAATATTAAAAAATACCTTCTTACTTGCAATATTTATTTCGGCAAACCCAAAGGAAGATACAAAAAAAAATAAAAAATACAAAATTTAACTCCGCAAAGTAAAGCAAAACCTAAAAAATAAAATCACAAATATACAAGTCGAACTTTTCGAACATAATTTCTCTGGCAAATCAACAATAAACTAGAGATGGTGGTCGGTGATAAAAAAAAATTCTATCCCTATTTCTTACCTGAATGAACCTCTCCTACTGCTATGAATACAGACAAACAAAAACGAAAACATGGCGAAAAGTTGGTCGTCCTTTTTTTCTTGCTCTGCAATAAGTAATTCTAAGTAAGCACTTTGTGAACATCAACAACAGGGGAAAAAATCATCTTAATTCAAGTAAACTTGAGCTTGTTTGTATTGTTTGCAAGACTGTACCTACGTATAGTTATATTTAGAAAAACTTTGTGATGGATTTTGCCAAGGGCCAAATGACAAGATAGATGATAGAAACTTGCGCGCACACATGCACGCGAACGTTCAATCAAACGGAATAGTGAATTGCGAAGCGGACAAGAGCTACACCAACAATTGATTGTATTCAAAGATATAGATATATATCAGAGCCGGGGTCAACGATTCCAACGGAATTGCATGCAATCTAAAGGATTAAACGAACGACTTTTGCACATTATTATCAGTTATGTATGGGGGCCACATGAAAAGAACTTGACGTTGGCGAAAGTACACAAATCTATTCAATTGAGAGCAGACCACGCACTCGAATTTTCCACTGTATAAAGCATAATGAAATGCACATCCTAAGGACGGGGCACGAGTATATGTGTGCGCTTGAATTGCACTAGCATTTGTATAATCAGGACATGGGAGTGTGCTCTATTGTTGGCAGAACATAAATTTCAATGAACTACAGTCAGTGGGTGTGGCAAGAAGTAGAATAAAAAAAAATATACAAAATGCTGGTGGCTGCAGTGTTGGTATAAAAGGACGCCGAAGCCATCATTTAAAAAACAAGCAACTTTCCAACTGGCAGCTTATATATACTGTACGCGAGTACCGAATTAAATCCCTTTGGTATTGGGAGAATTCTGGGACGACTCAAGAAATGAATGAAAGAAATGGATAGGTGTGAGGAAGTCGACGGAATATAACTACCATTCCAGTCGA
Organism: Cheilosia vulpina; assembly: GCA_916610125.1. Classification (NCBI taxonomy): domain Eukaryota; kingdom Metazoa; phylum Arthropoda; class Insecta; order Diptera; family Syrphidae; genus Cheilosia; species Cheilosia vulpina. The sequence goes on along the minus strand of OU744276.1, from coordinate 79,614,034 downwards.
ACTCAAGCTGAAATAGGCGACATTACACCCCCATATATACCCCACGTCTTTGTTGCAAGAAAAAAAAAACAGCAATTACTACCCATTCATGGCGTGATAATCAGCGATTTCCTATTACCTGACTTTAGCAGATATCATTAACTGAGTGCGAATTGTTTACCAGTAGTAAGATCACAACTCAATAATGATAGGAGCCGAACGAGAGAATGATTTTGCGACCACATATAGATAGACAATCTTCGCAGGAAATAAACTATTAAGCTTTAGCGAACTTTACAGTCAGCTTCGAAAGTGGTTGTGAATTATAAGTTAAACAAAATTCGAATGTCGAAGAATAAATGCAAAAGATGCGCGAAATGTCAATTTGACACAAATCAGTATGCGATTGGAAAAACAAAATCTTTACCATCCTTTTTTAAATATCCCGTGTAAGTCTTTTGAATGACACACTGCGCGTGAAAAGAAACAATTTCTTTTTTTCTTCATAAACGTCAAAGGCATTTGGTTGGTTCTCCTGCACAGACAAAATTTTACCTAACTATTTATAAATAAAACATCGAAAATTCACAATTTTATGTTTGAAATATGCTAACTATTTAGCAAAGGTCTAATTCAGCAAAAAAGCAGGCTTGGATTTTCTTCGTTTTATTCATGCCGTTCTGAGTAAAAGGTGTGTGGCGCCGCTTTTCGAACACGTAAAAAGTTGGAGGTAACTCAAATCAGGGTCGGCATTCTGTAAGGCGAAACGTTCAAATGTTTTCGAAATTTGCAAATCATTCATGCGTACGAAAACGTTTGATGGTTTCGCTTTACAGAATCTGACTCCAGTTTTTATTCATGTCAAACTTAGCAAATGCTTCGATTTTGACATTTCCTTTGAGCCAAAGCAATTATTACGTTTTATACAAACCATTTAGCGTGTCACAGTTCCTACCAAAATCGTTGTTGTCAATTCTTTCAAAGAAGAGGGACCTCAAGTCTACTTCCTCAAGTATGACACCAATAACGCACATTCAAATTGATTGCGCACATTCATTTGCGCGTTCTTAAAATATAATCTTGATGCCTATATCCATTCATTATGGCAACTGACTGGCGTTTATGATTTCTGAGACAACACACTGTAAAATTAAAAATGGCGGCTAAATATCAAATTTTTCAGACGATTTTCGTCAAAACGATTAACCAATAGACTAGCAACTAATTCCAAAAATGACCAATTTGAAATATGAATCCAGTTAATTTTCCACAAACATAATAAAAGCTGAAGATTGTAAAACAAGCCAGCATATAACTTATTCTGGTCAATAAAATTTCAAAAACCATTTTTGGCGCTGCAGCCAATATTAACAAAATATTTCTGAAATTCAAAATGGCGGCATCGATTTATATTATAAAATTTTCTCATTTTCATTGCCATTTGATCCGGAATGAGTTTTCATGGCGCCGATTATAGATTTCAACTTTTAGGAATTATGAGTAGCAACTGAAAAAGTTGGAACAACATAAACATTTATGACGTCAAAGTTGTCAAATCTGTCAAAAGAAATGTTCCCTATGAAAACAATTACAACAAATCAACCACCACTGATTGTATTCCATTAGGAAAAAAATTCCTGACAGATGGAAAAGAAATTAAATATTTCAGTGTAAAGATTTGTTTTTTTCTGGAATTAAATGAAAATTTGATCGAAAATAGTCTTGCGTCCAGAAAAACTAATAAATTATTTTTTGAGAAAATTTAAGGATCGTTTGCTGATTTGCTTTCAATTAACTAACTTTATAATTCATAAGCAATATTTTACGACCAAAATTGAGTTAAGAAGTCAAAAAATGTAAAAGAAATTTAGAAAACAAATATAGCGACAACTCAAAAATGGTTATTTTTAGTTCGACTCAAAATCGGTGACGGACGGTTTTCGCTTTTGCAAATTCTTCGCCAAAACTTATTCAAAATTCGAGGGCCTTACTACACGTTTAAAAATATGGCGGCGTTTTTTTTAATAATCCTTAGTATTGCAGGTATATCCAATACAAGAAAAATTGTTTTTCAATATTTTTAATTTAATAAACTTTTATATATTTATATACAAATTTAATAATTGGTTTCATTAAAATGCTCATTATGATACAAATTTTCTAAGCTTTAATCTCTAAAGAAAAATAAATAATATTTCAATCAAGAACTTATTAAAATTAAGTTATAGTTGGCCTGACATATAACATCTACTCTGATTACATTTTAGTACGAACTTAGTAAAGCCATCAACTTCAGTACATTTGCAATTGGTTTTAGTTCAGGATTCGAACCAAATTGATTAGATTTAAATATTTCGGTATTACTTTTAAAACCAAATATATTATTTTGTCGCTCGGTTATGAATTTAGATCTAGTTTGAGCGTTCTCTTTAATGGAGTCGATGATTTGGATAAAGTTGTTTTAAAATTACAAACAAGTGAAAGTCATGCTGAAAACGGAGTTACATTGATATCCAATGAGAATATTCTTCTTACAAGTAAGTACTTTAATTTCAAAGTATTCTTGTAGGAGTATATAATATTTGCTTTTTTTCTTAAGCTGTGAAGCGCAAAGATGTGCCTAGTGGGTTTGCTTTTGAAGGCAGGGACGGTCTAGAGATTCGAGTTCATTGCCTCATAAATATGGCTATTACATTCCAAAAAGTAGGTAATTGCCTGAATAATTAATAAGATAATTCGGGCATACATGAGTTCTCCTTCATTTAAATTTTTAGAAAATGGAAGGCACTCTATAGGATTATTTTTAAAGAGAATAAAAGACCACAGGAATTTGCCTACGCTTGACCATTTTCTATATGTATTGTAATATTTAAAACCAATAGTATTAAAATAAAATATGTTCAGTGTTGAAATATATCGCATAGATATTAAAATCAAATCTAAAGAAGTATTGCAATATTTTCAGATTGTGTTATATTTTAATATTCCATGGGTTTATAAAAAGCAAAGAAATATTGAATTTGAGGTGAAAGTATTGTATTCTAATCTGCAGTATATTTAATTCGAATACAAATGTATTATAATTATTTAATTGTTCAATATAAATAGGGGTTTAATTTAAATACTTTTGCATTGAAATCCATCTTCCTCTATATTAAAATTTAATAATTCAGACATATTATGTAATAGCAGACATTATTTAAAATTAATAAATATTTTATTAGTTCTTTAATTTGAATACTATGCAAAATATAAAATTTTAATATTTTCTCGGCGTTGACTTATATACAACCCCAAAAATATTAAATTTAACGCCAGCATTTTTAACCGTGAATAATAATTTTTAACCTTCATATTAAATATTTCCTAGATCGCAATATGCAATTTTGTATGGAAAATTATGCCATTTTGAGTTCGTAAAATTTAACGTGGACACTAAAAATGATTATTAGTATCGCTGCGAGTGATTAGACACCGCAACCTGGTACACAAACATAGTATACATTTCAGAAGATCGGTATTTTCCGACATTTGGCAATGGCTTTTAAATTTTGGTAGCCATTTTCTGGAAGACTTCTTCTCGATAACCGCCAGTTACCTCTGTATTTGTGAGAGCTTATGTGAATGCTGCTCTCAAACGTCGAACTTGAAGTTTTCAGTTTTTGAAGTCATATTGTCTCGAATACAATTGCCCTAAAGGTTATTTGACACAACAAGGAAAATTTAACCAATGTGACAACTGTCAAACGAGCGAGCAATACGTCACTGAATTATGTGGATTTTACATGCAAAACAAAACCAAATTCAGGCGCCTCGATCACGGATGCTGTAATTCAACGATTTGTCAAAAACTCTGTTCAAATCCCGCAGCATCTTGTGTGGATTTGTGCAATTGGTGATCACTCTTTTTTTAACCTCCCATTATCGACCCAAGGATTTTTTTTTATTTTTTTTTTATCTGAAAGCAAATTGACCTAAGCGACATGGCTCTGGGTTTCTCATTAAAAATTCAACACACACGCCATGGCGTGTGCATTTCGTAAAAGAAACACGTTTCCCCGTTCGACATCAAATGGCCATCAGTCATTTTATTCCTTCGAATGACCTCACCTAATGTGGTATCAATTGGTTCTGCAGTGGCACCCCCAACCGCATGTAATCATTTAAAATTGTTATCCTGCCAACCTCCCCCGGCCATCGTCGTATCCATCATCAATAATAATTCATCGATTCTTACCTCGACCACCAACACAGCAGAGTGTTCACTTCCTATGGGGAGTTAGTATGCAATAAAAGGCTATTGCACAAGGGAGGACATAAACTCCTTCACAAAGGCAACAAAAAGTAGTCATTGATCGATCTATCGCCCAAACGAATGCCAAATTCGAACGTGGATAAAACAAAGAAAAGTAACTCAGACTTCCAAAGTGACGGAATAGCAAATAAAAACAAAAAGTCCTTGTATCTCTGCCAGGACCTAATTTGTATTCCATACAATCGAGTCTGTAACTCGATTTAAGATATAAAGCGACGTAAGAGGCGACAATATAGGACGTTCTTATATAACTGCAAAGTTTGAAAATTATTCCAAAATGTAGTAATCCTTGTTCGTCTGCCTTGCAGGAGGATGTAAGGCAGCAAATAGCCCAACATACGAATACATTAGGTTTTATCCTTTCCTTGGTTGTTCCGTTATTCGGTCGTCTGAACCTTTGCGGAGAATCCTTTGTGAATACAATAGGGATGGGGGACACATGAAAATCTCGAATACATACGTAAGCGTGGGAGCGATTGCAATAAACGACGAGAACCCCTCTGTGGAACCTGTGCTGTTATCCAGCACCTCAGTGTACGAAATTGCGGGACAACTTTTGGCTTAATATGGTTATTGGTTTGGTTTCTGGTTCACTGCAAATATATTTGGTTCTCTCCCCAGCTTGGTGCTGTTGGCGTTCAGTATATCCTTGAAAGCTTTTCAATGGAATTTCTCAAAGTAATGTTCTGGAAAATTTCAAAATAGCTGACATACGAGCTGATGTTCGAGTATTCCCACGCGGGTGGGGATGCCATATCAATGGTATTTGCAGTTATCAGAAATCCCCTTGGCAACAGATTTTTAAAAAAATGATTTTCGCTTGAACTATCTTGAGGCAGCTTATGGAATGTGAACTGTACAGAATTGAGGGGTGATCAAAGCTGTCGGAATATTAGCTGTGGCGAATATTATTCGGAAGCAGTTGGCGGAGTAAAGTGAGGTGGAGGAATGTGCGCTTGTTTCTGGACTTTGTAGGATGCGTTGGTGGTTGTGTGTCCTATCCATGTTGATGTTTGCTCAAGAAGACAGTGTCCAAAATACGATGTTCAACTGTTGTCTGTAACGATTTTCGGATCGCGAGGCGACACAGCCAAAGGGTGTTACAGATGCACGGGTAGGGGTTCGATGTCCAACCGGGACAACAGATTCGGTAAGCACCCTTACGTCAAAGGAACGTCAGATCGGCAGAGAGCATTGCCGCGGTCTGTAAACGAGAACCCAAGGCAGTTATTTCCTCGTCGTGCACAAGAAGGCGGCCCTTCCCCTTCGAAGACTTCAACTTGCCGAATTTCAAGTCGGGACTTGAGTTATACACCCGTACAAGATCCAACTGATCCAGGAGCTCAAAGCTAAAAGACAACGCCGACTGATAGCTGAGTGGGCTTCGAAGTTTTTGGAAGATGACACCAATTTTGGTGTAATTTTTTGATGAATTCTAACAAACAAAGTTGCCGTATATGGGACGAGGTTCAACAGGTGGCAATGCAGCCACAAAAAAATACTGTTTGGTGAGGATTTTGGGCCGCAGCGGCGACATTGGTCCGTGCTTTTTTGAAAGTGACGTTGGTGAGGCCATCCCCATCAACGGCGAGCGCTACAGAACGATGCTAACCGACTTATTTTGGCCTAAATAAAACGATATAGAGGGTTCGTGGTTCTTGCAGAGCTAAAGACTTATTTTGGTCTAAATTAAACGATATAGAGGGTGCATGATTCCTACAGAGCTACGTGTCATACAGAAGGCGCCATCGATGGACATTCTGCATGAACGATTGAGGCTATGCTCATCTCCCGGGGTGGTGACGCGAATTGACAACCAAGATCGTGCAATCTAACCCAGATAGACTATCCAAATCGCCGGATCCCGTTAAATCCAACAAAACCAATGAAATCGCTCAAATTCAGATGAAACGATGCGGCAGAGTCATTCAAAATTGAACCACCGGATCCAGGCTACTATGGGAAGCCACAGTGTACCTTTAACCGATGGTATACCCCATATATAATGGCATGCATGGGAATTCTAAATAAAAACAAGTAAAAGTGCTGTCATCGGCCTGGTCGATGCTTTGATACCCTCCACTACATACGCAAGTCATTCATAATTGGTTTTGTATGGGAGGTACCAGAACTACTTGACCGACATAGCCCAATTTTAATACCAACCTGACGACGATAAAAGTAAGTCCTCCCACAAAATTTCATTCGCCTAGGTTGATTCCTTTGGACGATATCGTGTTTTCAACAGACAGAGAGACACATGGGTCTAATACTGATTTTGTATGGAAGCTACCAGAACTACTTGACCTACATAGCCAATTTTTAATACCAACCTGACGACGAAAAAAAGAAGTCCTTTCACCAAAATTCAGTTGTATAGGTTGATTCCTTTGGACGCTATCGTGTTTTCAACCGACAGAGACACATGGGTCTAATACAGATTTTGTATGGGAGGTACCAGAACTACTTGACCGACATAGCCCAATTTTAATATCAACCTGACGACGAAAAAAAGAAGTCCTTTCACCAAAATTCAGTCGTATAGGTTGATTCCTTTGGACGCTATCGTGTTTTCAACCGACAGAGACACATGGGTCTAATACAGATTTTGTATGGGAGGTACCCGAACTACTTGACCGACAAAGCCCATTTTCAATACCAACTTGACGACGGTAAAAAGAAGTCCTTTTACCAAATTCCATTCGCCTATGTCGATTCCTTTGGGCGCTATCGTGTTTTCAACAGACAGACAGACAGACGAACATGGCTAAATCGTTTCAGAATGTGATCCTGATTCAGAATATATACACTTTATGGGGTCTGCGGTGACTCCATCTTGGCGTTAAAAATGTAATGACAAAGTGAATATACCTTCCTGTCGAGGGTATAAAAATGGCACTCCGGCATCTTTTTTTTTTATTTTAAATATGTTTTTAATTTTTCTTTTTGATTCAACATACTGACTTTTTAATTTTTTAAACATTCTTTAAAAAAAATCTTCGCCAAAAAAAAATTATATGTAACCTTCAAAATCTGTGCATTTTTCAAACACATTATCTGTCATTCTTTAAAAATAATTCATGCGTCCACTTCCAGTAAGTGGAATGAAATTGGAAACAAGTTTGAAAGCCGTTTGTTGTTTAAATAAAAATGGTTTTTGTTTATTGTTTTATATTTGTGTTTAGTTTCTGATTAATTGTTAAACTTTCCCAAAAAAAAATACTTTTAGCATTATTTTATTGGAAAAGGCATCTTTTTTCAAGTTACGCATTTTCTCGTCCAAAGTGGTTGGCAACGCGAACACTGGTGTCGCGAGTTCAATGGTTTTTTCGCATACAGAAGTTTTCACTTAAAAAAAATTTCGTTTTATTCCATTTCAACATCGACCCGACGTTATTGAAAAATCCTTTATGTAATCGAGTGCCAGGCAAATGTATGCAAAAGGGCAAATGGGATCAAGTGAAGTGTTGGTTGGCTCCGAAGACCTATATATTTATAATTCAAATCTATCTTACATTACGCATAAATTGAACTTCGTAAATTCAAAGATGTATCTAAATGATTCCGCCGTAAAAAAGTCTCCGTCGTGTACGAGTACTCACCTAGAAAGAAACAAAAGAAAAATATGAACATTACTTAGGAAAATGGTAGGAGAATTGAAAATCATTTAAAAAAAAAATCTCTGGCAGCCACCTTAAAAGCATTCAAACGTCTTCGAAAAAAGGAGAAACAAAAAACCCTCTTTCGAGTATAAGTGTTATCCTATATCGGTTAAGACTTCTTTTGTGTCGTCCTTCTCCCCACACATAAAAATTCATTCATTCTGCCTCCAACTGAGACATATACATTTGTTCGACCCTAAGGGCGAAAATTGCGCCATTACACCATTTCCCGCCTCACTCCGTTTCTGGTGTTTCTACGGTCTCTATCTGGATTCTTTACGAAAGTAATTGTTTTCTGAATCCGCTGAAGGGCGTGACATTTGTATAAATAAAAAGGAGGAAGTGCAAGAAAAAAAAATAAGTACAAAAAATATTATCTGGATGTAGGTGAACAGAAGCAGATCACAAAGAGCACGTAGTACTTGGGAATTATTTATTGTTTTAGAGAATTCATTTTGTTCGTGCATTGTGTGGAAGTAAATTGTTGCTAGGAGGACATGTACATTTGTAGAATGCAATGCGCACGACAGTAGTCCCGCATGCAATAAACAATACTAGTTGAGCCGAAAGTTTCTGTGCGAAATGCGAACAATGCAAGTTAACAGCACCAGTTACAGCACAGCATTCAAATCAAATGCAGTTGGACATGTTCGCATTGTTGTGAAGGGGGGGGGGGATTTTCCAACATATCCGAGATGTTTTAAAATAATTTATTCTTCGTCCTAGCTTAATGTGCTTATATGGCACATTTTTTGGCTGCATAGGAAACTTTTTGATAGCATCGTAAGCTGACGTTAAAGTATGAAGGATATGACTCTCTTTCAGATCGTTAATCTGATAATGGCGTCTTTTTTTAAGCTAAAGGAGTTTGCATGAAAAAGCTTTTAGACCGAGCGTATAATATCAAAATGCTCTTTTAGACAGTAAATATTCAAGAGGCATACGTTAGGAAATACGTAAGATCTTATACCGTGAGATAGTCACATAGTTATGGGCTCATTTTGGTGTGCTGTTGTTAGTATAAGGGCATTTGAGAGTGGCGCGTAGCATTGGTAGTCAGTTAAGAACGGGCTACATTGGTTGGTGTCTAATTTAAAATTCAAATGTATGCTATTAAGAAACGAAGAGCTTTTCGGCATCTATAGGTCAAAACATCATTATTTGACATTAGCAACAACTTGAGTTGAGGAATTCATCTGAGCACAAGTGACGTTCCTCAAGGCTATGCACTCGGTCCAAAGCTGTAATATTCAGTCAGTGAATGAATTCTAAGCCAATTGCCACCAGCGAGACCGTTGTGCGACTGAAGTTTCAATTTGACACTTTTTTCGCGAGCCTACCACAATTTTTTGCTATTGGTTTTAGAAGGTGTTTCGACAATTTTTTAAATTCTGTTATTTCCCAATTTAAGCCCTTACAATGTAACCCAGTTGCCTCAACACTGTGATAGTGCCAATGCTTGTTAAATATCGTTGAAAAATTCGACATAGTTTCAGAAAATGCACTTTTTTTCTCATTGGCCCTGCGACTTTTCAGAATACTGCAGCGGTCACCCTGATTGACACCACTGAAACATACCAAGGATGGTGTTACGGGATCTTCTGAGTGCGAGGCAACGAATCATGAGAACACTGCAGATGATTCGTCAGTCACTTGAATCGTCTCACAGACAAGAGAAGATCACTCTTACGAGTCTGGGTCGGAAATAAAAACCGAAGGACCAAAACTGAAGGCAAAAGTGGACCGCGGATATGAGTGCAAAAGCGGCACGGATGGCTGTATGACTGGCGGCTGTTCAAAGTGATTTAACGCTGCCAAACTTTAAGCTTTCGGGCAGATGGCTTGGTAGAGAGCATACACTAGTCTCCAGCATTTGGGCAGAGGAATGTATGTCCGATGAATGGAGCCTCAGCATTGTTTGCCGGATCCACAAGAAAGGACACCCTCTAAATTGCGCCAACTGTAGAGGCATCAGTCTACTTAACATCGCATATAAAATCTTGTCTGCCGAACTGTGTGAACCGCTGAAACCATTTGTCAACGAACTGATTGGACCCTATCAGTGCGGTTTAAGGAAAAAAAACCCAAGAAGTCCAAATCGATACCCACCACCTGTTTATCGATTTTAAGGCCGCATATGACAGCATTTATAGAGACGAGCTAAACAGAGCCATATCTAGTTTTGGCATCCCTGCCAAACTTGTCAAACTGTGCAGAATGACGACCGAGAACGCTCGCTGCTCCATAAAGCTCGGAAACAATCTCACCGCAACTTTTGATGTCAAGAAAGGAAGGTGCGACGCGCTGTCATGTGAATTTTTCAACTTTTTATAAAATTGTATCGCAAGCCAACACCAGAGGCACAATTTTCCAAAAGTCTATGCAACTAATTGCATACTCTGCCGACATTGACAACATTGGCACCGTCCAAAAACAGCGAGCTGTCACTGCTGCGTTTCAAAGTATCAGTACAAAAGCAACAAAAATGGTTTTAGTGGTGAATGAGGGCAACACAAATGATGTCAACAAGAAGGGACACACAACACGTGTCGACGAATCGGACAGAAAGTCACGATAGACAGCTATAACTTTGAGGTATTTCGCGACTTTGTGGAGCTCGGCTCCGCTATTAACTCCGAAAATGACATCACCTTAGAAATCAAGCGAAGAATCATACGTGCCAACCGTTGTTACTTCGGCCTAAGGCAATTGATTAGTAAGGCCTTGTCGACAAACACTCAGGAGACTCTATATAAGACCCTGATCATCCCAGTCCTGCTTTATGGTGCAGATGCACGGACGTTAGCAAAGGCGGATGAAGATCTCCATGGTCGCTTCGAACGCAAAATTCTACGAGTGATTTTCGGTCCCGTTTGCGTTGACGGATTTTTGGATGTGGAGATTTAACAGAGAACCTTAGAAGCTGTAGAATTCCGCATCAGTCGTCTAAGGTGCGTGGGATACCAACGCTGCGGCGCGGAGAGTCTCCGATTTCAACTCGGAGGGACAACGCAGTAGAGACAAACCTCGCCATAGGTGGCGCGCTCAAGTGGCAGGAGACCTCTACAGACTTGGAGTACGCAACTGAAAGCAATTAGCAAAAGATCGCGCTAACTGGAGAGGCGTGTTGGTTGAAGCCCAGGCCCACCCCGGACCGTAGCGCCACCATAGTTAGTAAACATTCAGTTTGAGCACTTTTGAGCTTCCTGACAGAAGAAAAACGAAGATATCTGTCCAAGAAAAATTGACTGTCGGAATTGAAAAGCCGAAAACAGTAACCTACAGAAGTCTGAAGATGAATGGCAACTCCAAATAACCACCAGAGAGAGAAGAGTAAACAAAGCTTTATAGCTTATTTGAAGTTTTTAGACTGTGCCTGTGCATTTCATATGGAGTATCATAGACACATCCTGTCAATGTTGATCCAAAGTGACAGTTCTCTTCATTGATTCCCTGATGGGGATCTGGCAATTACTGAAAGTCAGATTAACCATCTATACAGGGTTTTGTTTTTTAAAAGAAGTCAGCAAATTGATTCGACAACTCTCCCCAGCTACATTTCCATTTAACTAGATCTTCTATAAATCACCCCCTTTAAATCGGTACCATGCGCAGTGCATTCAAACGTCCTGCAATCATGTGTTTGGCATATCCCGACGGCATATGGTTTCCATTACAAGTCGTCACAAGTAACACATGGGAAAAAAAACCCTTGCATTAGGACGCCTCTGCCTAGTGCTTCTTTTTTCACGCGTCGAGTGGGCAAGCGCCGCAAATTAAAACTCGTTCACTGCGCCCCGAATGCGAGTACATTGCCATTGAAAATTGTATATTTCTCAGTCAAAGTGAATGCCCTACACCGGTGGTACGGTTCCCTTTGCAAATAACGCCTCGTCCCCGATGTTGCAATTCATTAATTTTTCAGACTATTTTGCCAGCAAAATCACTCTAGCTCTCGAAGGTGGAAACGGGGTATGAAGCCCCCCCCCCCCCCCCCCTCCACTACTGTTCAAGTGCCTAACTGCATTTTTTTTTATTACTGCAAACCCTTCTTTCATTTTGCACACAATTCAAAATGGCTGACTGAAGCAACCCTCAAAGGACACGCATCCAAATGTGGGGGAGCGACATATTAAAAAATAAAAAAAAAATCAGAAGTAAAATCTCTGCTCTTCTATTTGCGGTAAACCCCCAAGCCTTGAGTAACCCTTTCAGCTACACACGCCAGCAGCGGTGCTCTCTCTTATAGAAGACCAATTAGTGACGGCCATAAATAATTCACAAAAAGGACTGCACAAACACAAAGTTGGCAAAAGTAAGAAAAAATATAAAAAAGAAAAAATAATCACCCTCTCAATAGGATATCCCGTTATACCCTTCATATCCGGCTCGTTTCAGCAGTTTTCTTCTGGAAAAGATGATGAATCACTGTGTTCCTTTGGCTTATTCCTGTTGCTAAGGACTTGAGGAGGTTTAAATGAGTTTTTTTTTTCGTTTTTTAATTAGAATTTAATATTTAACAAGTTATATTGCCGCAGGAAGAAAAGCCCATATCCTTTGTGAACTGTGCAAATTTCCATGGCCCTAATCGCAATATCTGATGAGTGACACACAACCCCAGGCGATGCGCTGGGCGGTGGTATAGATATAGAATTAAATAGGCTTAAACGAGACAGACGGACCATCAATTTATTCACTTATTGATGCTCAAAGGATCGACTGCTGCTTCAAAGAATACGTTAGTGTTTTCGGTATCCTTGGATCCAGATCCACTACATGACGACCGAGGCCTCTGTATGTAATGTTGCGTTTCAATTCACCAAATGGGGGCGAACGGTTTTATGGCTCGACCATTACATACCGGTCATGGGGAGAAAGGAAAATCATCCTTCAAATGATATGGGATTTTTATCCTTTTGCCACATTGAAGAGGCTCATTTTAATGTGTGCGCACGGAGGAGAGTTGTGTGGAGCAGATTCAGAGAGGGGTCGAGCTCTTATTATGGGAAAGCAAAAACCTAACAAGCTACTTGGGGCAAAACAAACCCCCATTTCGAAAGGACAGCTGGGTAATACACAAATACACATACGCGTCTTATTCGTGCGACCAGAATATCAATGAGGAAGGTCCGATGGGTCGGCGTCTTAAGTACATTTTGTATATATATTCCATTGTGCATTCCGATCCAGGTATTTTACCAAAAGGCTGCTGAGAGCCTTGAAAATGATTGAAGGGAAATATTTGCGCCAACATATGTGGGATGGTCACGATTAGTTTGGCTTGGCCATGAGATTTGCACAACGGAGTGCTTTTATATCGAATGCGAGCGGATTGGCAGGCATTTTAGCGCAATAATCAAAGTAGATGACGAGGAGTTGTTGTTGATTTTGCAATAGCTAGTCTGGCGGGTCTTTCTTTGTTTTGTGCTCGTCCTATTGAAAGGAATTTCTATTTGAGTTAATTAACATCAAACTGGGGTAGCTTTTGATACCAGGAGGTGGCATTCATGTAAAAGTATGAGAGGGAAAAGATGTCTGCGAGGTTGTGATCTGGATTTCAGATCCAATTGTGGGTTTTGGACCGCCAGTAGTGTTGCCAGCTCAAAAGAAACGCATTCGCACTTCATTTTTATCGAGATGGGGGCTTGAAGGTTTCCTTCGGATTTTTTTTTATCAATACAACTTAAGTTTTATCAATTTGAACGATGTTTTGTCAAACGGATAAAACGTTTACTAACAAAACAACTTTAGGCGTTTTTACCCGACTGCACACAGAGAGGGTTATGTCTTTCGCACCTATCCTATGTACGTTCCATCGGGACACCCTGTGGTCTAAACGACTTGACCGATTGTGAAGAGTGAGGTGTCATAAGATTCGTATTCTTCCCCGGAGTGTCATAGGCTAAACAAAAAAGATATAAATCTAAATTTAAAGAAAAACGAAAAAACCCAATTGTCACAAAAATGTCAGTGAGAAATGTCAAGATATGGAATACACTGAACTGTGAAATAAATTACGTTCTGATCTATTCACAATAGCATCGCAACTCATACCCAGCCAATTTTCGCACCTAGCGGCATCTACATTTCAACTTAACATCGCAACTGACAGCCAAAAATCGCCTCATTTATTTTAGTGGAATACACTGAACTGTGAAATAAATTACGTTCTGATCTATTCACAATAGCATCGCAACTCATACCCAGCCAATTTTCGCACCTAGCGGCATCTACATTTCAACTCAACATCGCAACTGACAGCCAAAAATCGCCTCATTTATTTTAGTGGATAGTGTTACCATCAAACGGATATTATGCTGAGTGATAGGTTCAAGTTTATATAGTCCAAATAGATGCATAGGTTCGTTCGCGTACGCAGTTTGAATCGAACGTAATCGATATAAATCGATCGCAATCACACAAAGTCTATACACGTACTCATCAAAAATGACAGAAAAAGAGAAAATTAGCAAAGTAACGAGTAACGAGTGGTTCCTCTCTTGGCTCGAAACAGCTCAAAGAACTTCAACCGGCAAGTATGGATAAATATGTCAAATGCACAAAGTTGTCAAGAAACAAATTCAAAATCCGGCTTAAAAATGAATTGCATGCAGAGAACAATCAAATCTGTAAAAATAAAGAAAATTCGGTGGTGGTCGAATGTTGTTCTAGAACGTTTCATATGTTGCAAAAAGGCAAGTTATATATTTATTTGTGATATGGATTAGATGTCAAATATGAAAGTTGCTCAAAGTATCTCGAAGTCTATCCAAGTACTTTGGCGTATATTTTAAGCTCTCTGTGAGAGTTTTGGTCAATTTTTATAGGTCAATAAAGTATAGGTACTTGAATGTGTCTAGTTTATATCTTTTTAATTCTATTCTTTACAGTCAGTCGGGTTTTTCGGTTTTTTTAACGAACTTGTTTTTTTTTCTTTTTTAGTTCAGAGCAGAACCAGAACTGTTACACAAAAAGTTCGTGTTTCATTTTAGCTCAGACACATCAGAGCTCAGAATTTGTGTTTCTTTTTTCGTTCAGAGAATGATCAGAGCGCGCTCTATGAGCTCAGAATAAATTGACTGAGCAGGCTGAGTAAAAAGCTGATTACAAACTTCCAGTCACATTTGACAGACAAAATACAGGATAAACAAAATAGTAGAATTGGCAGACGAACCTTGTTGTTATGACACTGAAGGTTAACCAATTTAATAAATAACAATTGTAATATATTTAAAAACGCCATCTATTAGACTATTTCTCGTTTTCTCATTTTGCCTTATTGCGTCTGAACGCAACCAATCTATAAATATAACTAACTTCACGAGGTACTAAGCGGACAGTGGTCGGCAGCCATTTTTGAAAATGACAAACACTTCCTTTTTGAACTTTGACGTAGAGACACGAATAAAGAGAAATAAATAATAAAAATCCTCTTACACAAATAATAAATATTCATTTTACACATAGATTTATTACGAATGACAGCTATGTGCTCAAGTGCGTTTCATAAATAAATCAGAACGGTCTGAGTACGCTCGGTTCAGAGCGCCTTTTGTCAGCTTAATAAAACACAATTTTCTGTTTAATAAATCGACATTGCATCAATTGAACAATTTTATTGTTGTATTAACAAAGTTTTTATTATATCCATTAAAAAAGAACCAAAATTCACTTTTGTGAAATTGGCAAAACTTATGCAAAATATTTGTTAGCCAAACGAAGTACAGATTATAAATACAGTCGACTCCGCTTATCTAAACTTCGCTTTACTGAAAAAATCGGTTAATTGAATAACCGAATTTAGCACGCAGCATTTTTTTCAAAAATTCATACGAATAGCTCCGCTTAACTGAAAAACCCGGTTAACTGAACAAACTAATACGTCAGAAATTAATAAATTATACTAATTCAGCTCCGCATTACTAAAACAAAGTTATTGAACGCGCCCATTAGTAAAATTTTTTATTTCGTCAACTGAACTTGTCCATTGAACTTATGACACTAACTTCATTGTGTGTCAATTTTGACAGCACGATTTCAGTTGTGTTTTTAATTCTCATTCCTTCGGCTTTACTACATACCCTAATTCTTCGGTGAATTGCTAACAAAACTTTGAACTTCGGTTAAGTACAACAATTTTTCAGTTATCCAAAGTCCGTATAAGTGAAAATACCGCATAAGTGAAATAAAATTTGTGACAAATTGCCGTTTCAGATAAGCGGAGTAGACTGTACTACAAGCATTCTGTTGAAATTAACATTTTTGTTTGCAAATTTGACATAAACGTTGTTAAATTAATAACAAAAGTTTTGAATTGAAATAAATACAATCAATTTTAACAGGGTAATTCTTTTAATGCAATGCCTTTGATGCGTAATTTATTATTTGACACGCGATGAAAAGTCGTTTGTTAATGTGAATACAAAATTCCCTAAAAAAGTGAGTTGAACATTTAATAATAGCAAATAAATACGCATATGGATGAGGACAGGAAAAATGGAAAACATGTAAACGACCCCTTAGGTGTCGTTTTGTTACGTAGCAATTATTTTTTAGTTTGAATTACCAAGTGCATAAAATTGTATTGATTTAGCTCGAAATATAAAGGGATTTTGTAGGGAACTCGTGTGAACTTTGAATTATAGAGAGCTTCGAACTATGGCAGGTTTGAATTAACGAGAGACGACTGTATAGGATTGTTTAATATACATTTTATCTTAAATTAAATCGATCAAATTTGACTTGAACGCTATGTTCCCGAATTCTTTACACGAAAATAAAAGACGTAACTTTAAATAGTGAAGGTGATGACTACATCTAAATCGTTGTCGGTGTTTAAGGTATAGCGGATCTTTTCATTTTTAATTTAGATGAGGGCACTCGGTATTATTATGTCTTAAAGGTTATAGCCTTTTTTTAATTTTTTAATTTCATATATGCATATTTTAATATTTCCTACTTTTTACAGTAAAATTAATGTAATTTAATTTCTATTGTTCATTCTTTTAATAAATCCAATTGCTGAACTTATTGCTTATGCATTTATTAATACCTAATGCTATCTAGATTACAATTTATTTATTGAATCAATAATACAAATATATAATATGAGATAATAATTTTATATAACCAGCAATATTCCTATAGATTCATCAAAAGACAACTGTAGTACTGACAGATTAGTTCTGCAATATCAACAATATTTGCTGTGGATTTAACAAAATGACAAACAATTTTGATTGTATTAACAACTTTTTTTGTGAGTTTAAAAAAAAGGTTAGGTCAAATTGATAGATTTCTTCGCAAAAACAACAGCGTTTTGGTAAATTTAAAAAAAAAATTTCATTTTTTTGTTATCAGAACAAAAGTTTTAAGAAAAGATAAAACTTATTAAAATTTTGTCAATTTGATAGAAACATTTTGTTTGTCGTATATCGACAGAAAAAAATTGTTGAATCAAGCCTCATTTTTATAAAATATACCACGGTTTTATTTTCAGTGAGATGGGCCATTTTCTTTACATCTCTTTTTTCTATAAGGAAGTTTGGGTAGTCTAATCCAGTGTTTTTCAAACTTTTTGAGTATGCGACCCCTTTGATAGTAAAAACATTTTGGCGACCACCACATTAAAATGTGTCAGTTATTTAAAAAGCTTCATACACTGAACCCCTTCCAAACCCGGTCTTATTACACAAGATTTTACTTATTCTCGATGATATTTTCTCCCGAGTTGCAAAAAAAATTGTAGCAGGCCTTGCAGTAATAGTATTTACATTAATTTTTTGTGAATTCTGAAGTGCGCATCAGAATTGTCATTTAATTTTTGTCAACACATTCTCTTCAATGTTTGACATTAAAACTATGAAGAGAAACAGGCTAAATTTGGAAAATGATTTAATCGTACAAGTGTCAAAGACTAATCCAGGATTTCAACATTTATTAAAAAATAAACAAGCACATGTCGGCTTGCGACCGCGACCCCCAAGGAACTTTTGGCGACCCCCTAAGCGGACGCGACCCACAGGTTGAAATACGCTGGTCTAATCTTGTTTCGTGGTTAGGGGATACAAACGACATTTACTCGCAAATCTTAATATAAATGTCTCCAATTCCTTGTTGGAAGGCGTCATGTATCTGGGAGATGTTTAGATTAATTGGACCTGTCGCCATCCACAAGAAGCTTCCCTTGAGGATTGTTCACAAACTTGGTCGCTCAATAAGTAGATATTTTGTTTTGCCTTAATGTAAACTTCACTTTGTTGAAATATCTTATATCATCTAACTGCGAGCTATTGATTTTCAACGAAAATTATGAATTCGGTAAAGTCTGAGCTAAATAAACTTTCATTTTGCCGTCGAAAAGTTTCCCTTTTACTAGCTAAAACTTTGCCAATAGAAGTTATTACGTAAATACTGTATCAGTTTTAATAGTAAGAGTTGAGCGCATCTTTCCAAAGTGTACACTTCTTTATACATGTTTAATTTCATTAAATTTGCAATGATATCCTTGTCAAAGGAAAGAGTAAACTGCTTGATAGATTTCTAAAAGGTGTATGTTTGCATTTGAAAAGACGCAACTTTCTGCACATCATACCCAGAGAAGTTTATTTCCTCAGACGATGGACTGCAATGGAAATAACTCGTAGTTTGGGGATTTCATTTTGTTTATGTAGTTCGATAGGCGCCTTCAGAAACATAAGCAAGACACAAATGTATGTATTAAATAAAAACTTAATATTTTCCGAGAAAAGTTCCTTTTTGTGAGGTTAAAACACTCTGTACATTCAAATGTATTACGTACAAGTTTTTGTACAAACAGTGTCCAGTGTGAATTATTCGAGTTTATATCTCAATTTGCAAGGCGCGATGGCTTAGTGGTTGGTGCGTTGCAAGTGGTCCCAGGTTGGATCCCCAAATTTAGTCTTAAGGTTTTTTTGCACTGCGCACTGCCTCGCGCGAATGTCTGTAAAAACTTCCGAGAGTGTAACTGTCATGAAAGAGCTTCGCAGTTAACCGTTTGGACTCGGTATAAAATTGAAGGTCCCTTCCATTCGTCCTAAAAATTAGAAACTCACCCAAAACGAATATGGTTGTGAGAAGATAGGCCTAGGGTCCCTACGGACCTGTTACGAAAACTATTTTTTTTTTATGTACTTATCTATATTTGGTTGACGACTGAATGGAGATAGCTTTAGCTGCACCTTTTCGATTTCTTGTTAAACGATTTCTCTTGAATTACCCGATCTCTTTTCCGAATGATGATGATATGGAATCAGAAGTCGCAACAGTGTACCTTTGGCATCATGATAAAAAAATGTCACGGACTTGGAGGCAAACGTTTGAATTTGTATTTCGATTCAATTTATTTAAGGTCCCTCCTTAGTCATCTTGGGTTTAAAACGCCCCCAAAAAGCTTGACCTAGGTACCAGGTTTTCCTTTCTTACTGAAACTTACGGAACCACGCTTTGTAGTTGCGCCTCAAGAAACTAACAGTGCATGTAGCCTTATAGACCTATTGCTTTTAGCTTAGAGATTAAGACCACATTCATCCATCTCTAGGTTAATGCGATTCTCTCATTATAGCTGGCTCCAAATAAAATTTTCGCAAAATGAGGTCGATATAGCTTATGTTATACCTTTTATTATAAATAAGCTGTCTTTATCGATGGCTTTGGTTTGCAGAAACCTGCTGTCAATTTTCAATTTAACCTTATCTGGGCCTAAGAAAAGCAAGAAGCTTATCTCACAGCCAAAAGAAAACCGCTAACCACGGTCAGAGGCGAAAAGAATAAAAATTTCTCCGACGAAAACATTCGACAAACATATTTCAACTCCTATTTTTTATAGGATAGTAACAAGACGCTTTTCAGGCCTTCAAGAACAAATTCATATTCTCTAAGGTCGCAGTCAGTGCTGAGGACTGATTCAGCCAAAGCACAACATATTGACAACATTTGCGCCAACCTATCAATAGCAAGACTTGTATTAAAAATCAAACCTCAATGACAGTAGTGGCGCGCCAATTTTGTGTTTAAATGTCAAAACATCTTAACATGAAATCAGACAGCCAAATTAACCGAAAACATGAATGGACAGTGTGGTCACATAAATTGCATAAAATTCTAAACAAACTCCGTCCGTCATCATTTGGGAACTACCCACATGGATACAAAGCTGTCTACAAATTTGCGATGCAAATAATGTTGTCCACCAACAAAAGTCCAAAAACATTACCACAACAATCCAAACGGCCGGCCAACCAAACAATCCACCCGAATACTTAACGATTATCGCTTGGCCACTAGTCACATACCACACCCTCCGACCGACACAAGTTCAAATCTCTGCCATGGCAATGTTTGCATTGCGGGTGACTGCGCGTATGTAGTGGGTGGTTGTGCATATTTGAATATGCGATTAACCTTGTATTACAATAACAACGACGGAGAGTATCTTAAACATCTTTAGCGGGCAATACAACAGAAAAATTCCTCGACAATATGAAGTGCACTGTAAGTATATGTATTGACCAGCGCAACTGTCATCTGTCATCGCATAACCATTCATTGAGCGCACGCGATGATTAAAGCAAGGGTTTCAAGTAGGCGAGAACAAGTCCCACATAAAAATAAAAGACTACCAGACCGAACCAAACGGAACTCCGGAAATAGATACACATCGCAGTACTCCTTTCGAAATTCACAAAGCAGGACAGAGATCCAGAAGCAGACGCCCCAGGGAGACCGGAATTGCGATTTTATTTCGCTTTTAGTTTTATTTAACAAAGTTATGATTAAACATTTTCCTCGGCGCAGCTTCCCCTTTCCCAGGGCACTGTTGTGTTGCTCTTGCTGTACTTTTGCCATCTGAAGTGTATCCGCAGTTGGACTTTATTTATTTTAATGAGCAGAGCGAATGAAAACGCTACTTTGAAGATATCAGCAAACTCTACTGGGAGGGATGCTTTGTTGAAATCGGCTGGCTTTTCAGCGGAAATGGTATAGTGAAATTCAAGTCTGGAATTTTGCAATTTCATTGAAAAGGTACATTGACCTTGGTGCGCTCACGCTGCCGAGGTTCTCGCTATGTGTTTGTGTGCACGCAAACTATATTATTAATTCAACGGATGAAAAGTTCAGTTGTGCGATAAATTAAATGAATGCACTCCAGTGTGATCCAAACGGTGTGCGTAATTACTAATTGACTTTGGAAATTACACGCAGAATGGGTACTTGTTGAGAGACGTTGTTGTAGTGAGGCCTGATATAAATATTTTAGAGGAGGGCGGTCGAATCCAATGGAGGGTGCTTCCGCAGAGGCAATGATCGGAAGATTTACCAGTTGCCAAGCTCAAATAGCCACATCGACAAGATGAGTTTGAAGAGATGGTAGTAAATGCACAGTGTGTATGGCGAATTTGGAAGGAAAACTGTTATTTTATAATTTTGTTAGAATGTTACTTTTTTGTTCGCTTTGTTACACTTTTTTGCATTAAAAGCTGTTTTTGTTTTTCTCGTTGAGAAATATTGAAATGTTGAACTGGTAGCACTTTTTTCTTTCGAACAAACTTCTACCAATTTCTGTCAATATATTTGTTTGTTTACACAGAGCACAAGTTGTGCAAAACATCAAACTGCGAGTGGGAATGGGAATGGAAGGGAATGAGAAAATACAACAATATTTCTCTCGCCGCGTAGCCGTTGACAATCTGTTCTACATCTCGTGTCAAATAAAGTTTGTAAAATAGAAATTGAAATATATTTGTTTTCCAGTTTGTTACATTTTTTTCCAGTTTGTTACACTTTTTGAAAAAATGTTGTTACACTTTAAAAAAAATCTGCGGCAACATTGGCTATGAGCCATAAAGATCCACCGGCCGTTCAGCTTGGACGTTCGAGCAGTTGAATTC
Source organism: Cheilosia vulpina (assembly GCA_916610125.1). NCBI lineage: Eukaryota > Metazoa > Arthropoda > Insecta > Diptera > Syrphidae > Cheilosia > Cheilosia vulpina. The sequence continues at coordinate 79,592,168 of OU744276.1, read as the reverse complement.
TGACAGTCAGTGCTCCGTTTATTTATTTATTTTATTTATACGACTTTAGAGGCTTTTAAAATACAAAAAAAAATAAAAACAGTGGCACGAGTGCCGACAGAAGTGAAAACTTTAACAAATCGTCAGGAAATATTTTATTGTGTAGGAAATACTTTTGAATTAAGTGTTTTTTTTTTACTCATTAATTTAAACTAAAAAAAAATGACAACTAAGGCTTTTTCATGACAGGCATTATTCAATAAGCTTAGGCTTTAAGGCTTGATTTTTCAAAAAGGTAATTTTTTTTATTTTAAATATGTTTTTTGAGACTTTTTAATTTTTAAATATTCTTAAAAAATATTTGGCAAATCAAATTATGTCTAACCTCGGTCTTAAAGAATTTGTTTCCACATTCAATCTCTGTCCATTTTCCGAACACTTTATCTGTCATTCTTTAAAAATAATTCCAGCGTCCGCTTCCAGTAAGTGGAATGAAATTGGAAACAAATTTGAAAGCAGTATAAATAAAAATTGGTTTTTGTTTACTTTTTTATATTTGTGTTTAGCTTTTGATATATTGTTCCATTTTACAAAAAAAAAATTACTTTTGGCATTATATTATTGAAAAAGGCATCTTTTTTTCCAAGTTACGCATTTTCTCGTCAAAAGTGGTTGGCAACGCGACATTGATGTCGGGAGTGTTTTTTTTTTCCATCTCAAAAATGCTCAACGCGCCTGAAGAAGTTTTCACTTTTCAAGTTACGCATTTTCTTATCAATCGGAAGATTGGTGTCACGAGTTCAAATAGTTTTTTCCAATCTCCAAAAAGCCCAACGCGCCTAAAGAAGTTTTCACTTCAAATAGGTATTCCTCTTGGAAAGGCATTCACCTGTCAGGGTCGGAACCATACCCCTCGCTTCGCCGTCAATTATCAATTGTGGTAGCCCCTAGACGCCAGCGGTCGTCAATTGAGCAATGAGGATTAGATTAGATTAGATAGAAGAGTGGGAGAGCTTTCAAGGAGAGCTCTGGCACTGCGGCTTCTTAAAGGAGCCTATTGTGCCTACCCTGGTAGATTCCTAGAGCCATCTTTTCACTCCAGAGGTAGTCAGGAAGACACCAATCTTCTCTGGGTGTATGTCAGAAAGGGTTACTGATTTGACAATTTCATCACCAAAAATGTTTTTTCTGAGCCGGACATTCTGTGATTACGTGAAGAGAGGTGATTATGTGATTGGCAATAAGTTCTTGATGAACATAATAAAGAGAATGACAATCGGAATGCATTTTGTTGCTGCTCACAAAATTGTGTCCTACCCGCGAATCTACTTCTCGTTTTGTCGCTTCTTTAAAATAAGCCATAGTATTTCTAAAGTTTTATAAAGTACTTAGCAAAATCTAGGTTCTAGGTTATTGAGAACGGGTACCTAAAAAGGAGTATAACCAAATCAACCTAATTATAATTTTTCTATTGAAATGTTGGCGATCTACATCCCCGAGAATATTAGAGTAGGTATCCGTGGTTACCTAAAATCTTCTACCTTCTATGTGGGCTTACAAGTATGGTTATAACAACTCAGGGTAGATCTTGTAAGACGCTACGATAGCTATAGCGCACATTACTTGTAGGCCTGTTCTTGCTCCTGGCATCTATATTACTTGGCTGTAATACATCTTGACCTTTGGATTTTTGGTTAAGTTATTAAATGAAATTAAAACAACAAAAAATCACTCCAAGTTTCTGTTGATAAAATGTCCTTATTTGACCCACAATTTATAGGATTTTGCATTTGAACTACCTACTCGAAGTGCTGTCGACAATATTATTACCGAATTCCCTCAAAGTCGATATTCTCCGATACCAATAATCATTTTTATTGTCCAGCAAACATTTTCCATATAAAATTGCCCATTGTGACCTACAAACTATTTAGTGTGAAGGTTACAAATGATTATTTTTTATTATTATGTCCATCTGAGAATTCCAGACCAAAAATCAAAGCTATCGTCGCCTACTTTACATTTTGGGAATGAATATACTTCCCTAGGTTGTTTTGCAAAATCTTTCTGTACACATTCTCATTCTCCTTCTGGATGTTCGCATTTTGTTCTTTCTTGTTTGTTTTGGCGAATCACAGTCGATTATTTCAATTTTTCACGAAACATGGATCGCCTGGGATTCTCTGATGAATTCGCCGGCAAAGGAGTTTTGAATGCAGGGAATGTCAATATAATACTGAATTGCTGGAGTATTTATCGTGTAAAAGTTGCTGTCAAATTCGATGATATAATTGGCTGTTATTCGCCAAACCCCACATGGAAGAACAAAATGCGAACTTATAGAGTAAAGTTATGCAAATGCATACAGGAAGACATTCCAAGCTTCCAAGTGAACGACATACAAACTTATACGTGTTTTCTGCTATGGCGACGCGTTAGCAGCTTATGTTTTCTTCATAAGAAATCTTGGGATGTTTTGCTTTGATATTTTCTCAAAAACAGCTAGTTTTCTGACGGATCTTAACTAGTTCGAATTTCCTATTTGTTTCCCAAAAAGAAAAAATGGCTGCAATGACCATACCGCCATATAGAATTTTTTTTTTTTAAGAAAGTAGACCCAACAAAAAAAAACAAATACTTTTGACATTTAAGTACTGCAACTTTCAAACACTACTGCAAGAATCGAACATTCTAACTCTAGCAGAAATGTTAATTACAACAACGATGACTTGTTTTTTTTGCTCAACACACAAGAGGTTTTTGTAATGTGGCAAAACTGCCACTATAGGCAATCAGTGTTGGAGTACAATTGAGTAGCCCATTGATCAATGCGTGAACTAGTGCAGGTATACACATATTATACACTCTTACACATCGTCGACCAAGCGAGAACTCGCTTAATTAATTGCTCTACAAAAATTGATTAATTCTTCGATTTCCACACACAACAATGTTTGGCCAGAGTTCATTGTTAATTAAACAAAAGTTTCATGTCACAGTATACGTAAACTCAATGAATGTGCGCAAGAAACAAACAAACAAACACAAAAAAAGTTACATACTAATTTCGACTTGAATTGAGTCTTGACGTCTTGTACATAATTTGAGCTGATTGGTGTCGATTACGTGACATGATGTTAGTTGCTCATTAAGAAACAGTGGCAGGCAGGTGTTGAAATCGAGTGTTTAAGAGCAAGAGTGTTGCGCCTTGTTACGGAAATTTGAAGGACATTGTTGGGGCATGCTTAAATGTACATATTTTTGTAGGGTATGAAATTGTATCGATCGTTGGACTGCTCAGCGGGATATTCGGGTTCCCATTTGAGAAAAGGCTGCGGTCAGTCGGAGAAACATGTAAAAACAAAAAAAAAACAATTCATTTGTTAGAAATATAACAAATCGCTAAATACAGAATATAAACATTTGTCCGGCAGCCAATAGATGTGATCGGTTTAACATTTCAGAATCAATGTTCTGCATTTTTGAAGTCGCCTAATTGTATTTTGTATAGAGTACAAAGAGAGCGTTATCGCTCTCTGAGCGTATGCAACGTCAACGACTGGGTCAGAAAAGTACATGTCGCGGTCGTCTATAGTGGCTGGGATTTTATGTCGATCGAATGAACACCAACAGAAAATTAAATTTGTTCCTTTCTGTGAAGATTTCGAGCGGGAAACAGCTGTCAGTGTCAAAATAACCAATGATTTAGAAAAAAAACAGTAGATGGCTCACCCTTTATAGATTGAAGAAATCGAGTGGTGCTACTTAAGGAAATGTAGAAAAGTTTTACCAAAAGGTAAAAAGGTTTGAAAACCCTTATACCCTATTCACACCGCACCGAAAACTGTGTTTTCGTACAAAACTCGTCGATGCATTCACACCGAACACCAACTAGTTTTCATTCGACGTTTTTATAGGCTGTGACACACGTCGTGAAATTGCTGTGTAAACTATTTTGGTTACAAATTTCGACCGCATTAATAAACAAATAAAATTAATTCAGAGGATTTAAAAATAATATTAGCGCATCAATTAAGTGTGGAAAATGATTTTTAGTTGTCAGTTGTGACATCTGTTCGGTCAGGTGTTCTGCTGAGTTTGCTGAATATTGCAAAAGGTGTTTTTGTTTCAACAATTCGTGGAAAACCACTTAAACAACTCGTTTTGAAAACTGAAATACAGTGGAAGTCGCTTATAACGACCTCGCTTATGACGACCTCGCTTATAACGACCTCGCTTATACCGACCTCGCTTATAACGACCATTTACTTATAACGACCACTTTGCTTTCATTTGGTTAGTTTCATTATGTGTATATATATTTGTGGAAGGCAGTCGGATATAGCGACCGCCGGTTGTAACGACCTTATTTCCCCGGTCACTTCACCGTCGTTATAACCGACTTTTACTGTATGTACGGGACAATTTCTGTTTTCGATGAAGTTCTCGAGAGTTATCGTGAAAAACCAGAAGCAGACTTCACTCAACCTAACCTCACTCAACCAGAAGAGTTAATCTCGACGACCGACGTGCACTAACATCCCGCTGATGTGCAGACAGAATTTTCAAATTTCGACGATCATAGACAATAAACATCCGACCGCCTGATTAAAACCGAGTTATGAGAGCAATATTCAAGTTAAAGACCAACAAGGCTGCTGGGCCTGATTGTTTACTCGCCGAGCCTTTAAGATTGGTACAGAGCATGCGCCAAATGTCAGACCCCTTTTGCACTCTCAAACGGCACAAATTTGGAGCGATCCAGCCGAAAAGGGTTTTTTTTTTTTTTAAAAGTCAAAAAAAGTAATGGCGCCTGTAACGCAGGACCTCAATGGCATATGTGGTTAAGCCTGACAATAAAAACAACTTGAAAGTCTGAGCGGCTACTACTCAAAATAACCCAAACTGACGCAAGGCCCTCACTAATCTGTCTCAAAATATCCACCATCAACGGCGCTATTTTTTTTAATTTAAGCAGGCGTCCTCGTTGAACACTTCGTTTTGGTTCGCCTGCCTAAATTTACTGAAAGAAATTCCCGTCTCATAAAACAAACCACAATTATTCCCTACAAATGGATGATCCCCTAAAAAGAAAAATGCACAAATCACGAACCCGAGCGTCAAAAAGAAAAAGTTAACAAGTCCCCTAAACGTTACTGATGGATACTAACGACTTATAACACTCTTAAGGGATTTTCCAACACAGCTCTTAAGCATAACCAGTCTATCGGGATAAACACCATTATGTATTTATTGGATGAGATCTTGCATTATTAAACTTATCTCGAATCTACTCCATCATCAATATTAATACTCCTAGATAGCTGGCAAAAAAATAAACACGTCCATCATTTTCAAAAATTTATTAATCTTCGGATAGCCAGTCCATGCACAATACACTGGCCAGCCCCGCATTCCTACCACATTCCCCTGCGTTTTCTTCGTTTACACAAGCGAGCACAAATTCTTTGTTATACTACCAACAAAAAAAAAAAAAAACATTTGACATTTGTGTTCTCCAACTCAGCAAATATATTTTTATTTTTATTATTTTTGGGGAAAATCCTCATCGAATTTATGTAGACCCTTAAACTGTCCTTAAGTCATGCACAGACGGTGGTGCGGCCTCTCTCAAAATCTGTAATCATCATGGCGTTCGAATAGACACAATCACATACAGCGATGTTCGGCGATGGGGCAAGAACAAAAATGTGTTATCTGGCAAAAAAAAAACACCGCCGCCAACGACGACGATGACGACAAATGAAAATCACAGTAAAGAGTGAACAAAACGATGCGAATTACAGTCTAGAATGACGAGGAAATATGTGTGTGTGTGTGTGCCTGGAGGGAAGCAGCTTAGTCAGCACAAAATATAACTCACACAGCTAGCCAGATAGATAGATAGACTTTTCAAAATGGGTTTCAAATCGAATTTAGCCCTCAAACCTCAGCGAAACGCGTGGGTGTGGGAAAAGGGACACAACAACATTCGAAAACGCCATTCATTTGTGTGATTGTGGAAAATAAAGTGCACGACTGGGTTGAACGAAACTTTCTCGTTCGTCAAAATTTGGTTGTTTGTTTTCTTATTTTATTAAGTAGGTAGGTAAGAATCGGAGAACCGTTCCTAGATAAAAGAAACGGTGCATAGAATATAGGAAAAAAAATATGTAGTGTTAAATAAATAACAGTTTTGGGTTATTCATAGGCAGTACATAAATATAAATAGCTATGTGAGTTTTTATAAGTTGAAGCTGTCAGTAACAGTCCCAAGGTATGGTTAAAGAGTTGAAAGCGTCTACAGGACTATTTTAGAAGCTCTTACACTTTACACGATTTTTAAGCACGAGGACAAGCGTAGTAGGAGTTTCTGTTTTCTGATCTGTTAGACCATGTTTTTATTTTGATTAATAACGCTGGTATAAAGTGTCTATGAAGCATGGTTCGTGTTAGACCGATATCCTTACATAGATATTTATGTAAGTTTTCAGAGATTTGTTTTGAGTTTGCGTTGGCAGTTATAAATCGAATATGCCGATGGACATGTGTGGGGGTGCTAATGAAGGGGGAGTTTTTGATTGTGTCAGGAAGTGGTTGCAATTATTTTAAGGTCAACATTCAACAATGTTAAAAAAAAAGCTTAATATTTGCTAAAATGAAGTTTTGCGTAGCTGTATCGGAAGTGGGGAGATTATAACATAAATATAACAAATATGTGTGAAAATAGATCGGGAAATATAAATAGTTAAAAAAAAAACTGATTTTGTAGAATTTTTTGAGAAAATCTATGTAAAATAAATAAATAAATAAATAATTGGCGCAACAGGTCCGTATGGACCCAAGCTATGTACGGGATCTTATTTGGAATACTGATTTTATCTTTGATATGCATTTTGATCAAAATCGTTAGAGCGGTTTTTGTCAAATTTGGCAGACAAAACAGTACCAAATATTGCAATGTTTAGTTTGAAAAATACTATTGCTTAACTATTATTTAGCTGAAAACCGAGTACAAGTTATTGTTCGGGATGCAAGCATTAATTGGTTTTTAAAGATTTATCGAAAATGGGGTTTTCGAGATATGAGTAGTTTTTAAAATTAGCGTTTTTGGTGATTCAAATTGAAAATTAAGGACGCAATCATTTTGAAAACATCAATTTTACTCTAAGTTTGCATTTTGGTCAAAATCGTTATTGCCGTTTTCAGGTAAACTAAAGAAAACAAAATTTTAAAACAATTTCAAAAATCCATTTTTCGATAATACAGAGAAAAACTGAGATTGCCATTAAGTTAGAAATGACCACAGTTCCTTAGACATTATTTTTTTTTACAATCGTATGGACCGTTTTCGAGATATGTCCAAATGTCAAAAGTACCGTCTTTTGATTTTTTAGCGGAAAACTGAGTATGCAGTCATGTTAACCTCACCTACTTAAGCTTAAATATCAATTTTGATTTAAATCGTTGGAGCCGTTTTCGAACGAATCAAACTGGTATGAACATTTTATATGCGAAGTATCATTAATATAGAGACAAACAGACAGACAGGCAGGCAGGCAGACAGGCAGACAGGCAGGCAGACAGGCAGACAGGCAGACAGGCAGACAGACAGACGGACAAACAGACAGGCAGACAGACAAACAGACAGACAGACAAACAGACAGACAAACAGACAGACAGACAGGCCGGCAGGCAGACAGGCAGGCAGACAGACGGACAGACAGACGGACAAACAGACAGACAGGCAGACGGACAGAATTTTGACAGAATTCTGAGTTGCTCTATCATCGTAATGTCAGAATTGATTAACATCTCGAGTTCGAAATTTTGTACGAATACAATATCTTTCTCTTATACGTAAGGAAGAAACTTAAAGAACCGTCGGCTGTGCGCTCCCTTGAATTTGCATTTCCATTTCCAGAGCACTGTATCGATGATGGCTCAAAGGGTTTTTCATGTCATAGGTATTTCAAACAAATCCCAGATACCTAGATTACGTGTACCATTTGCAACTCCCCTTTTCTGTCCATTAGATTGTTTGCATGTCTGATTGGAATTTGACAGGAATTCAAAATTTACCAGGTGACAGCACGCGGTCGTTATGTAGCCAGGGTCTGTCTTCTGTTGTTTGCTGAACAACGATGTTATGTAAATAAGCCCAACGAGGACAACAATACTGCGTCAACAATTGGACCGGAAATTTTGGGAAAAAAAACTTAGATTGATAAGAGAACACATATTTTTACTGTCCTGTTTTTTTTTGTGTGAGGAGTACACACTTCGATGATGGTGACTGTGATGGCCGCAGGTATAGGAACCCATCTGCAGGCGGCAACACGGCAAAGAACCTATTGTTGTTTGCTTAGATGTATTTGTTTGGTGATTGTTTTATGTTTGTCAGGACATATGTTGGCTATGATATCGATTTTTATCGCAACGGACTAAATGATTTCAAGCCAAGTTGAGCGGGTGTATTATTATATATTACCATGTGCCAGTTGTTGAGTTAAATAATGCAAAGGGGCCCCCGAGAAACAGGCACGAAAAGAAGCGTCAATTAAGTACATAGTTGGCTGATAAAATCATCTTCTCTGCTGTCCGCTGGTCCTTTCTGGACTTCCTTTTTGGATCATACGTGATCCAACTGACCGTGGAGCTCTATGTTAATGATCAAAGGCTACGCCGTCTGCTCACTGACTGGACTGGCTGAGTGCCCCAATTGTGGTCACCTTTAGCGACGAGGGGCATTTTTGGATGAATTTTATGCTATTTTCACAAGCAAAATTGCCGTATATGGGACGAAGTTCACTAGGTGGCAATGCAGCCACAACAAAAATTACTGTTTGGTGAGGATTTTGGGCGACATCCGTCCGTGCTTTTTTGAAAATGACGTTGGTGAAGCCATCAACATCAACGGCAAGCGCAACAGAACGATGCAAACCGACTTATTTTTGCCCAAACTGAGCGATATAGAGGATAGGCTCATGGTTCCAGCGTGTCACACAAAGGGCGCCATCGATGAACTTTCTGCATGAAAGATTTGAGCCTATGCTCATCTCCCGGGCAGGTGAGGTGAATTGGCCACCAAGATCGTGCAATCTAACACCGATAGCCTTTGCTTCTGGCGTCTATGCCTATGCAAATAAGCCGCAATCGACGGATTCCTTTCAATGTCATCGCTGAAATTCAGATGGATGTCTTCGGCAGAGTCATTCAAAATTGGACCACTCGGATCTGATGAGAAGCCATAGTGGACCTTTAAACGATGTTATACTCCATTCATAATGGCATAAATGGGTCGTTTAAAAAAAAAAAATGCTTTCATAGCTCACACACAGCTTGGTTTATTCCATTTCAACATCGAACCGGTCCCTCTTGAAAAACCTTCATTAGGTAGGTACTCCTGAAGTTCTCTTTGCTCAGATCTCCGCTTCTGAAATGCGGATTGCAAAAAAGAAAAACCATATCCTATCTTTCAGTCGCAGCATTATTAATGCAAGTGTGAAAACCTGAGTGCATATCCGGCAGTAGTTTTTACACCTATTCCGGTCAAACACCTTACAGTCGGAAGAAAGTTGCAGTTTTCATATTTGAAAAGGTTTGCTATACCATTTTATCAGCGATTTGGAAAATAAATCCAAGGCTAAAAACGGTGCCATTGGACTGCCCCAGATTTTGAATTCTATTTCAAAATTGTTTAAAATGATAAATCCGCATCTCCCATTCTGTTGACAGCTTAAAAACCGATCTGAAAATTATATTCTCAGTCAAAAAGTGCAGGAAATTAATCTACATACAAAAAAATTGTAGGAGACTTTATATTCGTAACCGGTTGACATGAAAACTATACTGTTTAAAAAATTTACTCAGATTTGTCCTCTTTTTAAGAGGACTATAGGTATGGTTACCATTCGTTCTGTTTTTAAGAGGACAGTCCACTTTTTTCGCTACTGTGTCCTCTATGATTTTTTTTTTACAATTTGTTGTCCTCTTTTTACTGAACTGACCGCTAAATTTCATCTTTCTCTCCTAAAGACCATTACGATCAGAAATATGCAAGTCGGTACTTTCTTAATTCTTACAAAGCTCGAGTTAGGTCGTAATATTGATGTATTGATTTTAAAAGACCAAGTAAATTCTTTTTATCAAACCTACAAATGTTGATAATAAAAATGTGCTTAATCGTTCGCTTTTATGTGATTGAAAATATGAATATTTTGAATATGTATGAAATACCGTGGCTATGGGCTATGTCGTTCATTTGCCACGCCTACTTTTTGATAGCTCTTTTTGCCCGCAACGGTTTTTTTTCTGACTTTACTGGTATTATACTGAAAACATCCAAGAACCTCTAGGTTTGGAAAAGCAGAGAAACTGTCTTGATGCCCAGCACAAGGATCTTTCAGGGAAAGCCAAGTGCATCGTTGAACCAACAAAGAGAGGCACCCCATGAAGACGAGTTATCTCGCCCCTCTTGTTGGACAAATGATCTTCCGCTTTGGGGATTGACATACAAGACAAACCTAGAAAGCAATTACGATTTAGGTTCTTCGATCAATACCCAGTTCTCATGATTATTGTAAGAGTCTGGCCAATAGCTTATAGCTCTGAGACACAGTTGCGCCCCGCACAGACAAAAGATTGACCCAGCTGTTCCAAAGAAAAGAAAACTTCAGCATTGTGCTCGCTTAATCGTTTGTGAATAAGATCCAGACAGAGTTAAAACTTCACTTCAACATTTACCTGCAAGCAAACATCTACAAACCCTTGTGTACGGGCTGAAATTCAGTCTGTGTGCCATAAAATCTCAACCGTTCTGTCCATGATAGTGGACATAAACAGCAGCTTCTTTTGCTCAATTCACATACGCATGGTTGTCCCTTAAGGAATTGATGCTTTGACTTACCTAGAAGAAAAGAAAACGAAATTAGATACGGATTTCAACGAAAATTAAATGAGATTTAAATTCACACAGTAAGCCTAATTTTGGAAAGTGATTAAATACATCTGCAGTTGACAAAGACATGAGGACCCAACGAATGACACTCCCATAAAGAGGACATGGCGAAAAAGAGTCAGAGTCTAAACTAGACCTTGGCCCCGATTGACCAACAAACAAGGTCCTCGCTGACTCCCGTTCCGTATTTAATTACTTATTCAACCCCAACTATGTCACCCACCGCACTAAATGACGAATTTCCGGCTTCTTTTGATTTATAATGAGATGACAACTGTGTGCACGAACCCGCCATAAATCATCGGAAAGTTGTTCACTCAGTAGCCAACACTTAACTTACATTCAAATCAGTTTGCACACTGTCATTTAATTAGCGTTAGAAGAGAACCACCCGACAAAAGCCCATTTATGCAAATTACGACATTGCTGCCAACATCCAGTCACACCAGAGCGGCAAGCGGCAGTATAAAACGTAAGCCCTGTGCTATCGGCTGGCACACACCACAACACCTCATCGCTGCGATCTGCTAATTTCCACCCGGCCGGAAGACAGATACACTTCATTAGTGCGAAACAGATAAACGCTGACAACAAAAAAAAAAAAACCGTCTCTACCTTCCGGGTGGTCTGCTCGGCACACATACCTACGGTCGCACTCGCACTCGTCTAAGCCAGACACGAGTAAACTTTTATGGCTCGCGTATTCGCCATAACGTCCCTGTCATAAAATTCGTATATATTTTGCATTAAGCTGCGCCATAGACATATCCAATGGACGGGACATGAAGGGGCAGGTTCAGCGCACATATTGCGAGGTTCTTCCAGCTTCCTCCGGTTCGGTCGGTGGGTGACTCAATGAAGGTTTTGATTACAATCCAAGTAGTTCGCGGAACCCAATGTGACTGCGCCTCCATCAACATATATTTAATTTTCCTTTAGCTCTTATACACCTATTGTTGCTATTGATATATGTATATGATGGTAACAGCGAGCGGGAGCTTCACAATGCCACACATCAGGTATCACGGTTTTCAAATAAATTGTTCATCCTTAAAACCGGCAGGAGTGTGGTCTGTGCCATAAAATAGAGACTCTTTTTATTGAGTAACAACGCGATGTTATTGCGTGGGTGTTCCTCGGTTTTAGTTATAAAAACGAAATCCTCTTTCATTGGGAGTATTAAATTTTAATTGTAAAAAAGAATTCTAGGGTAGGGTAGGATTTCATCATCGAGAATTTGCTTTTATGCAGAACAGCTATTAAGTCGCACAGCCAATCGATCCTTAATGAAATGAACCGAGTTTATTTATCGATGGAGAGGGAGATATGTATTACGTGATATGTTATCAGATTTACAGTTCATTATGTCGGTGAAATTGCTTTTCAAATGAAAGGAGATAGACTCGTTTTTGTTTGCTAAAGCAAACGTGTTGAAAGTTATTCGCATTAAGGAAAAGGACAACATGGCGATGAATAAGATGAGGGGACATGCGGCATATTTATAGTCAACATAAATTCATCGCTTGTTAGGGTTTGCTGCGGTGATGTTTGAAACAACTTTTTGTCATTAATTCATTGCATGTAGGTGTAGGTATTCATTCATAGTTCTCGCACATTCAGTCAATTTTCATTCAATTGTCGTTCATTATTTTCAAACGTTCCATTCATTGAAATTGGAATTATTTGTTAGGCGAATGCGATTCTTCTCCTCTTCTGAACCGAAAATCACTCGAAGAATTTTATGTTGAAAAGAAACCAAGGTTTAATTATGGCAAGAGTCAAATGTTTGCTGTAACAAATTATCAGCAAATTATTTGTTAGAACTTGTTTGCTGGGGCTGTTGGTAAAACAAACAAATTAATTTGTATCGATTTGGAATGAAACACATTTTCCAACCATACTATGTAGCGCACCTCGATGTGCGCAAACAGTTTTACTTACAAACCATTCGAGCATTCGATTTTCCAATCGTGTAAATGTTCAATTTAAAACAAAAAACAAACCGTTTGCGCAACCAACATTCCTTATTCGTGTGAAAAAATGAAAACAAGAAATCTTTTGCACAGATTACTGGAGAGCGAGGGCCAGATAACATCGAAATGAGGAGGCAACATCAAAATAAATGTACAAAAATTACCCCTAAAACATAAAACGCACATGAAGCAGAAGATCGGGCAACTGTACACTAGGAAAATTTTGCGTGCAGTTTTTTTTTTCGAGAAAACGTCCTTACTTGCCAAAATATTTAAAACGCATTTTATAATCTTCAGTACAAAAACTCTAAAATGCAAGTTCAGCAGTTGCACGAGTGCCTTGCGCACATTTTTATGTGCGAAATCATTGACCTACAGAACGTGGAATAAAATAGCAAATGAACATACATATATCAATGTTCAAAAATACTACAAATAAATAAAAGTCTGCAAAACACTAGTTTTAAGCGCACACATGAGTGCGATATATTCGTATGCGTCTTCGTGGGAACTAGGGACGATTTTTAAGAATGGGGAAATGGTATCAATGTTCAAATATACTATAAATAAATAAAAGTCTGCAAAACACTATTTCGTAGCGCACACATGAGTGCGATATATTCGTGGGAACTACGGACGATTTTTAACAATGCGGAAATGGTATCAATGTTCAAAAATACTATAAATAAATAAAAGTCTGCAAAACACTAGTTTTAAGCGCACACATGAGTGCGATATATTCGTATGCGTCTTCGTGGGAACTAGGGACGATTTTTAACAATGGGGAAATGGTATCAATGTTCAAAAATACTATAAATAAATAAAAGTCTGCAAAACACTAGTTTTAAGCGCACACATGAGTGCGATATATTCGTATGCGTCTTCGTGGGAACTAGGGACGATTTTTAACAATGGGGAAATGGTATCAATGTTCAAAAATACTATAAATAAATAAAAGTCTGCAAAACACTAGTTTTAAGCGCACACATGAGTGCGATATATTCGTATGCGTCTTCGTGGGAACTAGGGACGATTTTTAACAATGGGGAAATGGTATCAATGTTCAAAAATACTATAAATAAATAAAAGTCTGCAAAACACTATTTCGTAGCGCACACATGAGTGCGATATATTCGTATGCGTCTTCGTGGGAACTAGGGACGATTTTTAAGATTGGGGAAATGGTATCAATGTTCAAAAATACTATAAATAAATAAAAGTCTGCAAAACACTATTTCGTAGCGCACACATGAGTGCGATATATTCGTATGCGTCTTCGTGGGAACTAGGGACGATTTTTAACAATGGGGAAATGGTATCAATGTTCAAAAATACTATAAATAAATAAAAGTCTGCAAAACACTATTTCGTAGCGCACACATGAGTGCGATATATTCGTATGCGTCTTCGTGGGAACTAGGGACGATTTTTAACAATGGGGAAATGGTATCAATGTTCAAAAATACTATAAATAAATAAAAGTCTGCAAAACACTATTTCGTAGCGCACACATGAGTGCGATATATTCGTGGGAACTACGGACGATTTTTAACAATGCGGAAATGGTATCAATGTTCAAAAATACTATAAATAAATAAAAGTCTGCAAAACACTAGTTTTAAGCGCACATGAGTGCGATATATTCGTATGCGTCTTCGTGGGAACAAGGGACGATTTTTAACAATGCGGAAATGGTATCAATGTTCAAAAATACTATAAGTAAATAAAAGTCTGCAAAACACTGTTTCGTAGCGCACACATGAGTGCGATATATTCGTATGCGTCTTCGTGGGAACTAGGGACGATTTTTAAGATTGGGGAAATGGTATCAATGTTCAAAAATACTATAAATAAATAAAAGTCTGCAAAACACTGTTTCGTAGCGCACACATGAGTGCGATATATTCGTATGCGTCTTCTTGGGAACTAGGGACGATTTTTAACAATGGGGAAATGGTATCAAAGTTCAAAAATACTATAAATAAATACAATTCTGCAAAACACTATTTCGTAGCGCACACATGAGTGCGATATATTCGTATGCGTATTCGTGGGAACTAGGGACGATTTTTAAGAATGGGGAAATGGTATCAATGTTCAAAAATACTATAAATAAATACAAGTCTGCAAAAAACAAGTTGTATAAAAAACATAAACAAAAGTCTGCCGAACACTAATTCGTAGCGCACACATAAGTGCGATATATTTTTAACAAAGGGGAAATGGTATCAATGTTAAAAGAACTATATAAATGTCTACCGACATTTACTTTACTGCTTTTTACCTATAATAAACAAAAATGTTAACAAAGTCAAGGGTGTAAAGCTCTGACATAAAGGACACTTTATTGGATTTTCTTTGTCACGAATCATAGATAAATGTTAATATCCAGGAACAAGGTAATAAAACCGATAGGAGAAAAAGTACAAATCGGCCTCCTGTCTTGTCGTCATCATTACTCGTATTGCCATCATCAGCAGGTACAAAATGGAATTCCCTCATCAGCCCTTCGTAAGTACTTGGGCTCCACATACCCCAGGCACAAGGCCTCCGTAAAGCTTTCATTTAGCACTCACACTTTTTTGAATAGGCTATATTTTAATGTTCTTTTCTTATTACTGCCGCGCGATTCTGTCTTGCTTTGTCATCTTAATTAGAACGGACTGCTACAAAACCCATTCGCATTATGGGCCAAAGAAAGCCCAGGGCCCGCCACCCGACGCAATTTAAGAAAAGGTTGCGCGCCTTCAAATGGCAATGCCAGTGAACAATATTCAAGAAAAGAATTTATGTACTCGACGAGCATTTATTTTGATATCTTTCTTTTAGCTCTTTCTCTCTCTCTATCTCTCTCTCTCTCCCTCTCTCTGTACTTGTACCTGCTGTCGTTTCGTGGGTATACAGTGTGTCCTTGTAAGTGAGACGCGTTCTACTTCTTGCTGCACGCCTCTTGGCATCAAGGTGAAGAGTGTCCTTAGGACAAAGCTTGTGAACTTGTTTTATTGTATTGTCTTCTTTTGCACAACTTTTTCCCCAATTTTAATGATCAGCACCTACTCCACCTGTATACGCTACACGTCCCACTTGAATGTTGACGATGAGGGGGAAGATAGAGCAAAATCGTGAATGTAGCTTTGGTAACGTTTCATCGGCCTATGTAGTTGTGTTGGGCGAAACACACGCCGCCACTTAATTAAATTCTTAGGCTGTTGGTAGGTTCGATTGCGTGCTTTTCTGCCTGTGAGAGTATTTCTTCGAATAAAATAACTTTCATCGTATTCGTCTAACGCACAGTTTCTGTTGTCGTTGTTGGGGGGCGTTTTTTTCCTCTTTCTTTCTATTTGGTGAAAGGAATTGATAAAAGTGTTGCCGTCAAAGTATTGGCGGTAAAGGAGATGACAAGCTCAAAGTCACTTGAAGTTTTCATTGCTTCCCGATGTCTATTGACTTCAATAAGTTGAACGATAATTTTTTTTTTGGGTTATGCGTTGGCGATAATATTTGCTGGCCGATGTTGTTTCTTTTTTGTTTTCCGTAGGATAATAACCTTACCACCTTCAAAGAAATTTCTTATTGCCATGGTAAAGGCACAGAACCTTTAATTTGCGACCATTTTTAGTCAGTTCGGGATGCTCCTTTGTGTAAGGACTAGAATGTGGACATAAGCCAATAGCGTCGTTCATGTTATCTGCGAAATTGTGCAGTTTAATTGACTTGTGACAAACAGTATTCAGTAATTGAACACGATTTGTCTCAGTGCGTATGTTGTTTATGATTTTGCAGAAATTGTCGATCGCACAAAGTTTTATGTGCGCAAACAGAAACAGCAGAAGATATACACGAATCGATCGCACCGAAGTTGATGTTTGTTGAAAATGTTACCAATCCTCACTGAACTGTCAGCAGCACAAAAGTCAACGAAAATGCGAAAGCGCACATTTATGTGCGCTACGAAGCACTGTTGTCGGAATCTTGTTTCACAAAACTAGCTTTTATTTGGACAAGGTGAAAGACCTGCTTTGGTTTATTGTTGGTTTTGACAAGAGTGAAATCTATTAAACGCATAGAGAAGTAATCGATTGTCGCGCACGAATGTGCGCTACGAAACAGAATATGGAAATCGGTTGTTTTTGTTTTTAAGTTATGCAATATTCATATAAATACCGAAACAAAAGATGGCGCACCCGTTGTGCATGTATACCTACATGTTTTTGAATCCTCGTCATATATTATTTAGTAATTTCAAATTAAAATAAACAACTACTTCAACATTGACTCATCATATCTGAGGTTAAGGTTTTGCAATAAACCTAACTCTCAACAACTATTCCATGAATGCAGCTGGAGATTGTAAAACAGAAATGTGTATCACAAGGAGATGCAGAAACTAACTAACCACTTCTGGCACGTCATCAACGTATTTACATACAAATCTACCTATCTCATATGCCAGACCCAGAACACTTGTTAAAAACCACTTGACAAATTCCAATCGTGTCGGTCTTATGCAAAGGCATCATTCTAAAATCGGTACTTGAACAACACAAGCGTTCTATACTCGTATACATGGGTTAACTGCTTCACCAAAATCTCAAGTAGAGTATACAAACAGATGTTTCTAACAAAGTTGTAGGTAGCCACAAGTACACAATCACTCGCAAACAGATGTTACACTTACGTAGGATTTACTTTACAAAAATGTCACACGTCATAAGTACTCATATGAGGCGGCATTTTGGCAATACCCGATTTTCTGCAACAATTCATTCAGAAGAAACTAAAAACTCATTACACTATCCTTTCATTTTTAGGAATAACAAGTTGAATAAAGCCCAATCAGCGAATTGTCATTCAAAGTAATGGCGGGTGTCTTTTCTGACATACGCACGCAACAAATAAGGACATATTCATTCAGGCGCAAGTCTACGGATTTTGAATTTGTTTCTTGTCAACTTGTGCATTTGACATAAAAGGTGTCTGTTCCTTTGCTTTTAAATTTTACAATCTTTTACTAACTCTTACGATTTGTTAAGAATTTTTACTCAATGAACTCGAGAAATTCTTGAAAGAGAGTCTCTCCGAGAGAGCAAGATATTACCCCTCCGCCTCCACTGAGAATAGCGTTGCCAGACGGTTCAAATATTTCCTCCTAGACAAATCTGAAAAACCCCCAGATTTAGCTGTTTTCTAAAAAAAAATAAACCGATCCTTTTTAATGAGAACAAAAATTAGTTAAACACAATTCCAAAAAAAAAACAGAAACCCCCCGGTAGGTTAAAAAAACCCTTTGTTATGGGGCGACAACCCCCAAAACTGGCAACGCTGACTGAGAATCTTACAAGATTTTACTCAATAAAAACTGTCAGTCACCTGACTGTTGACAGATGATTTAAAATTTGTTGTCTTATCTTGCGTATGCTTGCAAATACTTTGATTTTCTGCGTATTAAAATCCTATCAACAGAATGTTCTCCCCAATATTCTTTTCGAAATTACCGAAATTCTTCCTCGGTGTAAGAAGGGACAATCTCCCCACATGATTTTGAGCGCAGTGTCGCCCTTTCCTCTTCTCGAATGCTTATAGTTCAAACAGT
This sequence comes from Cheilosia vulpina, assembly GCA_916610125.1. NCBI lineage: Eukaryota > Metazoa > Arthropoda > Insecta > Diptera > Syrphidae > Cheilosia > Cheilosia vulpina. Next base: position 79,573,663 of record OU744276.1, on the reverse strand, counting down.
ACAAATTCTTCCCCTTACTGGGATTCATCAGAAATAAGTTCGATTAATTCCGAATCACTTCTAGATGAATCAACTTATATTGTTAATAAATTACCAAACACTTTCAGCAGTATTTATTAGATTCCCTTACGACGCCTCTACGATGTTGTTTAGTTAAACATCGCGTAAACTTGAATTTGAATTTGAATTATAAACATTTTCCGCGGTAACTTTAATAAACGAGGTTTGTGGGTAAGAATTTCGATAAACTATTACAGAAAGCACTAAAATCTACTACTTTTTGCAACTGAAACTGACATAAGCTTTTGTTGACAGGTTTAGTTTGTAAATAAAAACATAGTTCAAACGGATACAACGGAAAGCAAAAATAAAACAAAACGATCTGAAAATTGGAATGCTACTGAAAAGGTATTAATTCTTGATTGTTAAATGTAATACATACAAAATAAATAGGCTTAAACATTTAGCAGAATGAATACACAAAAATGGCATGTGTCAGCAAAGACTAAGCAAGCCTTACGCAGTCTCTAAACGCAAATTTTGGCGTTTAAGTTACGCAGACTTAAAGCAGCGATACTTAAGTTCGTAAAATCTTTATAAATTACATTTTCTTGCGTAAGGACATTTTAGAGGGTGCGTTAAGCTAAGCAGACTCCACGGTGGGTTCATGCACAAATAATGCTGTTTGAGTTAATCATTTTAACGACTTTTCGTACCATTTATGTACAATTTTTTTTAAATTAAGTATCTGTCATTTTTCATAGGTGTCCAATTGACGTCGACAAAACGTGAAATTAAGTGACCAGGAAATTTCTCAAGCAATAAAGCCATGATTGGTCGTGTTGTGTGGCTTGTTGCTCCGGTTTTTTTTTTATAATTTTACCGCGTTGTTCGATTGTTAAGCGATCCATTTTCGTAAATGGCAAACAACTAAAGTGTTCATTCCTGTACTTTTTTGCAAACATAAAATTATAAAAAATGAAAATGAAAAAATGAAATGAACGTACTGAGAAAATTGAAAGAAAAAATGAGAGAGAAATCCATTTCCCCTCTTTTCATTTTTTCGTAATTCTCTACTCGACGAATTGCGACTTACTGAAAAATGAAAACTGACAACTTATGTCGTTTTCCATTGGTTTCACTCGGGGATCCACTCATTCTGTGATCCAATTGAAAAACAAAACTGCTTCTGATTGAACCCACAAAAGTATTGGTGAAATGCCAAAAAATAATCTACGGCGGCTGTCAGCTGACTTGCATAAAATACATAAATTACATTTGTGTGAGTGCTTCTTGAGTGGATTCTAACTTCAAAGCGAGAAGCGAAATTCTCTTCTCAGAATCACCAGAAGAACATTTTTGTGCCAATTGAACGGTTTCAGAAGTGATTTTTTCGATTCCCGACTCTCCCGGACGCTTCTTTTTGCCCAATGGAAAATGACATAAGTGACAGCTCAAAAGTTTGACAAGTAAAACTCTATTTATTTTCGTGTTCAACGATGTCGGAGGAAAAAGCTGTAATTAGGTTTGTTTGACGTGGGCAAGACTTCAGTGCTGAGTTTAGCTGTCATTCATTTTCAAACTCATCATCTATATTCCGAACGCTTTTATCAACTAATTGCATTATGGCGCACTGGAATTCTGAATTGAGTTCACTCATTTTTAACGATAATCGGAAAAAAGTGTTACCAAAAGATAAATGTCAAAAACTGACAGGGCAACATTTTGCGTTCGACATAGAAGCTGAATTTTCAGGGTTGTGCAGGGTTTTTGATAGGCGTAGAAATTAGGGTACTAGTGCTGCCACGTCAAACACACCTATTGAATGTTCTCCTAGAACACATCAGCGCAATCAAAATGGTAAGTTTAATAGATGATTAGCTTATAAAAAATTCAATTCCAACTTATTTTGTAGATGCTGCATATTACGATTATGTCAAAATGACATTTCTTAAACTTTTTGTAAGAAACCCGGTCAGGTACTTCTCTTGAAATTGAGAGATTTCTCTCTCGATTTTTGATATTTGACGTTCATTCATTTTTCTATGCTGAAAGTACACGAACGAACCTAATATTGTGACACTTCATATGACAGATGTCAAATGTCAGTTACAGTTGAGTAACATTCAATATATGAATTATAAATAGACTTTCCTGGATTTCCTGACTTCTGAGCCGATTCGTGCCAAGAGAGAACCTGCTCGATAGTCGCTACTCGTTATTTTGTTAATTTTCTCTTTTCCTGTCATTTTTGTGAGAACGTGTACAGACTTTGTGCGATCGATTTATATCGATTGCGTTCCATTTAAACCGACTACGCTAATGAACCTTTTGCCAGGTTATACTGAGCACAAAATGCAAAAAGTGAACTCAGTATGTAAGCTCCGACTGTAAATCAACTCGGTTTTTACTCGATCAATAGTTTAACTAATTGCAGAATAGAAAAACAAACACGCGAGTCGGTCACATACAATTTAAGGGCCAACATTTTAGAATCCGTCGTGTCCGTTGCGACAATGTATTCCATTGACAGAATTATAGAATAAGATGCACAATAAAAGAATTCACATGGGAATTCGGTTTTCGTTTTGGCCCATTGAACTGCAAACAGTTTGCGTGAGTTAACGCTCCCATCTTACCCCCTCATGCCGTCCAGCGGCAGTTAGCAACGGTTAACACATACTCGCTTGTTGTTAAATAAAGTAATTTCCTTTCTTTCGCTGATTTCAATGACCCCCGCATCAGATTCAAAATAAATAAAAAAAAAACCTTCCTCTTGAAATACGTGTTATCTGCAACTAAAATCGTTCATTTCGGAGTGACCACCGCCTCCGCGCGCAAACCAAAGCCCACATCCCAGTTGAATTGAAGAACGAGAATCGGCTCAGCGTGGAATGTAACGCAACGACTTGCAAATCAACTGGTAAAGGACAGCGACAGTACACAAGCCTGTCATCGATCGCATACCCAACACAAATGCGATGTTTTATTGCTGTTCGATTTTATTTTGTTTTTGTGCCAAAAGACCGCAGCAGCAGCGTGTCATTTGGGTCAACAATACAAATGATATGTTAGGGGGCAACTTTTATTGCTGCCTCTCTTTTGCTCTCCCTCTCGCACGATGAGACGCCAGCGCCCCGCCAGCCAATGCTAACAATTATTTTTCTCCGAACTTTGCCAGAGATAAATCTTTGAGAAATTTGTAGCTACCTCATGTGGTGACCGACTATAGCTTGGCATCCGTATTTGGATCGAAAAATTAAACATTGACCGTGTGCATGTATGGTACGCCTCCACCAGTGGGGATTCCAATTCCAATTCCGTCACGATAACGATGCTGGTTGGTTCCATTAACGCTGTGTGGGCTCTTGGACACTTTTGCTCTCTAATTAAACAGCAAACGCCCTCAGTGCAGCGCCACCAAATACTCAAGCGACACACATGGAATCGATGCTTGAATTGATTTGGATTGTTAATTTCAGTCTCAGACAGACGACGACGATGTTGATAATGCGCATCATTATCATCGATCCTGCGACTGGGTTGGGCATACAGGAATGTCGGCAGTGCAATACCAGAGGCCGGCGACAGCAAAACAAAAAACAGACACAAGAGCTGAGATTGGAATGTCTTGATTACCGAATACCGACGTTGTAATTAATGGTACAATGTCAACTGATAACGACCAAACATTTGTTCATAATTTTCTGCAGACCAGACAGACACTGAATGTGTTTGGAACGCAAGCAGAGTTCATAGAATTGGGGGCGTCAATTTAATGACAGTCCGAGTATTAGGAATTCATTGGAAGTGTGAGGAAGAAAAACTCTAATGTTGGCTATGAGCAAATGTTCATCTTTAAACGTTGTTCGTGTTCGTTCCGTGTAAAAACAGACAATATTTATATACACGAATGACCGAATCCACAGAATGTGTTCAAAGTTAGATTAATCAGTTCTTGGTGGCTTCGATAAGGCATTCTTGGAAACAGATAAGGGCAAACAAATGTATACGTATACCTATGTTGCGATAAGGGGCCTGATTCTGACTCTGATTGTCACCATAGTCACTCTTGATTCACCCGGGCGGGCAAAACTTCCAAAACGAACGCGCATATAAAAACCGCCCTCGATTTATCTTTTACATTTGATTTTCATTTAACATCTAAGCATAACAATAACTTGAAAACTTTAGAGCCGTACATGTGCTTGGCCGATAGAAAAACTAGAAACCGCAAATTAGATTTGGTTGTCTCTTGCATCGTCTCTAACCTGTATTTTCTATGGTCTGCAAACATTGCCACTATTTTGTTACGAACATCAATAGCCTATATTTGCACAGGGGCTCATCCATTCAGTCTGCATTGTTTGCGAACGGTGGTAGATAATTCTTAAGGAGATCGTAAATCAACAGAGACACGAAAATCTCCAAAGTTGTTGATGTCTTTTCCACTCGAGTGCAGTCTCTTTGAATACCAACCGAGGGAAGACTTATCTACAACATTTCATTCACCCAACTTCAACATCAAGTTAAATAACTTGCGTACAAAGTAGCATGACTTGGCACAAAAGTCTTCCCCCTCGTATGCCAAATATTTCCAAACTTCTCCATCCGTCAACATAAACAATATGTACCGGGTGCCCTCGCCCCCTAGCTATAGCTCAACTTCAACTCCTCTTCCGATTCATATCATCCAAGACCAAGTCGGAAGATAAACATTATTTTCGGAGAAGCGCACACATAAATAGGTACGTACGAAGGGGCAGGCCATGCCAATGACATGCTGCGTGCGCCCGTAAACATTTCAACGAAACTGAAACACATGCGGTCAATGAATTTATTTTCGTGTTCACCAATGGACTACACCTACCAATGGTGAATGGGATTTCACATGTGAGTACTTACGTTTTAGATGCAGCTCTCTTAGCACCTATCGGGCGACGATGAGATGGTACACCTCCGGGATAATGTTCAAATCACGTTCGGTATTTTCACGAACAAGCTCAGTTTATCATTTAAAAGAGGGTGACGGACAAAAAACGACCACACGACAACGATAACAACGATGGATATAAAGCCGACGATGAATACTTCAACGGAGCGCAGATAGATGAAGGTGGTTCCACCTTGCGGTGACGCGGGACCGGCGTATGACGACGACTGACAATGTAGGCTGTTGCTAGAATATTGTGGGAAGTGGTTGTTGTCACTGAGGTGGTTGTAATGAATCCTCACGGTACACGAAGACGAGGACGAAAGGAACGCACTGTATTTATTTCCAGAGACACTTTCCCACGGAGGACAAACACACAGCAAAGGATACAATATTAAGTTTATGGAGGTGAAGTAAATAGATAATATTATTAGGAGAAGAGGCCCGCAATCGTGCTGCAGGGAAATTATTACACTTTATTCTTGGTTTTTGGCCAACACTCACACTGAGGCAGCGGGTATAATTCGCTTTTCCTTTTTGCACACACGATAGTGACGAGAAAAACTCTGCGATTTCGGGGGACTACTTAAAGCTGCCGCACTCACGTTTGCACTGTATACACGCACAGGGTGTGGTGGTGGAAGAGATGAACCTTCAAAACTTTTCAATCTATATTCCGTTTTTTGAGATGAGAATAAATTTCCTTTTTTTTCTTACTGGAGTTGGTTTTTTGCCATTAATGAAAAACTTCACTCGTGTACACAAAAGATGAGCGAGAAGGAGCGACGAAACGACTCTGCGACGAACGCACAGAAGGCGACGAAAATCTTTGGAAAAACTGCGGATAGGCCGTGTAGATCCTCGCTGGTAGATAACTGAATCGATTGGCAATTGGAAAATGCAATTTGGTTGGTGAAATTTTGAGGCTAATTCTTTGGAAAAGTGTTTACCGCAAAAATGGAACCGTGAACTTGCAGCAATGCCGTCGTCAGCTAGCGAAAACCGAAATGAAAACTTTTTACAGACTCGATGGTGGATGGAACTTTAAATCTTTTGGGGGGTATTGTGCAGGAGCTCTTCTTCTCGACGACGGGTTCTGTGAGATGGCTGAATAAAAATTTTTTCTGCTGACCCATACATGCGTGCTTGACGGCTTAAAGCTGAATTGCGTGCTTGCTGTCATGTTGTGCCTGAGTGTGTGTGCACAGTGAATTGTCAAAAGTTCAGCAGCGGTGCTGCCATGAGACAGGTATGTTCGGAGGCGGGGAAAAATTGTCCCATTTATTATTTATGAAAATTACTGGAAACAAAAAGCGAACAATTTTGAATATATTCAGCACTACTTCATGAACTTAAACCATGCTTTATCTGTGAATTTGCTATTGCCTTTTAAATGTACTTTATAAAAGGGCGATCAATTTTAATATTTTTTCAAAATAAGACCGTAAAATAAGTGCGTATGTAGCAAGTAACTGCAAAAAAAAAAAAAATACAGCAATAATTTTATATATATATAATATCATATTCACGTGATTTGAAATTGTGAGTGGTATAGACGAGTTTTATTGAACATCTATTTCAGAAAAGTAAAGAAAAGCAGACGAAATCGCAATAAAACTGTTCCTGTCACTTTTTAACGCATTTGGGAATAAATTTGAACATTTGTAACGCGCCAATTGAAAACACATGAAACGAAAAATCTCCTGTTTCTAGCATTTGTGTTCGGTTGCCCAAACATTGTTATAATGTTTACTATTGACATTTCGTATTCCACCCCCACGGTGACCTTGATGCTAGGGTTACAGGTTATATATACCGTACTGCAGATTTAGCAAGCATTCATCTGCACATTAGAGAGAAAATTAGTCGATTGAATTTTAAGCTAGAAACATCTGAGTTTGATCATGTAAATAGAAACAAAAGTACTAGATGAATATACCTACTGTTAGCCCATATGGCACTTCATATTTTCCTCATTCTTATCATGTTCAAAAGTCAGCGGTGTGTAAAAGTGTATTGCGAAAGGGGTAGATAGCAATTGTTTGCAATGCAACCACAAACTTTCAAACGAATTTCTTATCAAATAATCTTGAAATGTCAAAAACAAGCTGCTAGCAGCTGGAAAATGTAATTTGAATACATTTGGTCTGTTCCTTTACTTTAAATCTTACGAATTTTTACTAATTCTTACGAATTTTTACTCAGTGCCGTTCCTCAACTCGAAAAATTCATAAAAGCGAGCATGATCGAGAGAGCAAGATATTACCCTCCACTGAGAATCTTACGAAATTGTACTCAACAAATTTCTTGGAGTAAGAATTGAAAAGGCTACCAGTCACCTTACAATTAATAGCTGATTTGAATTTTGTTGTCCTATTTGACATAAATGAGTGCATTTGTTCTGATTTCTTGCGTATTAAAGTGGTATCAACTGTCGAGAAAATAAAATTGAATGTTCTCCTTAAATTCGTTTCGAATGTGGCGACGAAATTCTTCCCCGTTGTACCTATCTAAGGAGTAAGAAAGGACAATCTCCTTCACGTAATTTTAAAAGCCGTGTCGCTCTTACTTCTTCTCTTGCCAAATACTCAGATTCATGAAGAAGAGTTTCGATTAATTCCGAATTTTGTCCGTAAATTAGCAAACTGTTCGGGCTTATATGATATTTTAACGACTTTTCATACCACTTTTTTTGAATTTTTTGAATTATTTATCTGTCATTTTCATAAATTACTACAAAAGCGTTCCCTAACTTTTTCGTAAGTGTCTCTCTTTGTGAGAGAATTTATCCCCACCACTGCCATTTTGACAGTTGTTTCCATTCTTACTACAAAAGTAAAGGAAGAGACCTATTTTTAATGCATTTTTTATGTTTTTTGCTGTTATTATAAATTTTCAACAAAATAGGCCTGTTTTATTGAACACCTATGTCAGCATCTTTACTGACCTTATACTATGTTCCCACCGACGTAATTTAGCTAAAGTGATTTATAAATCACGAAAGGCGTCTCCACCGAACTTTAACTGATTTAGTTTGACATTTTTGTCGACTTTGACATTAGGTGTCCAACACCAGATAGTTAGTTTTTTGTTGTTCTGCCATACCTGCCAAGAATAAAACAATTTTTCATTGCATGAATTTAATAAAAATATCAAAAACTCACCGAAACACGAACAAAATTAGAAAATTGAATTTGAAATAATTTTTTTGACAGTTTTTCTTTCTTTTTTGTTTGCTGAATAAAGTGCTGAAGTCAAGAACAGGTATGTTCGTTTTTATTTTGTGTGGATTTGCGATGACAGATACGTAATTAAGATTTAAACACGTATAAATCACGTAATTACAAATCACGAAAATGTATGATAAATCACGTAATTTATGAGATGATTTAGCTAAATCACGTTGGTGGGAACATGGTATTATGCAATGACTGTATCGATAGAAATTCTCTGCGATCCTCTCAAAGTCGCTTCATTGAGAGGCGCTTTAAAGCGTGTTCTTTAATATACTCTTTTTCATTAAGTACAAATTTTGAAAAGGAAACCTAATTTTGATGGCCAAGGAAAAAGTTATATAGGTATAGGTGGTTTTTAATGTGAAATCTGTTTTATATATATAAAATATATAAAGGAACATTATACTTTAGCAATATTTAACTGAATAAGTGTACAACTCCCATAAGCTACCACTGTCACTGTCAAATTTATGACAGATAAACGTTTTCGTGCTTTTGCAAATTTATTAAATATGTCAAATTTTCTCACTACCTCTTCCGTGTTTTTCCCTCGAAAATATTTGAAAATCCTTAACATTCGCCTTAAAAATGCATCGGCTTCATCAAAAAAATACTTTCACACACCTGCAGGACAATGTCCCGACGTAGAAGTTAAGTTCTCCAATGGGTAAGCTCATACCTTCTCTCTAACCAAATAATTTTGCTCATCTCTAACTTTGATCCTCAGACGGTATCTCAATCTGTCTTCGGGGAAGTATGCTCGGTTTGCTAATGCCACTGGAGTCTGCACTATGGGTGACACGTCTGTTATGGTCACTGCTGTGGCGAAAGCCAAGCAAACGCCTGGTGCTTCATTCATGCCTTTAGTCGTGGATTACCGACTAAAAAGTGCCGCATCAGGTCGAATACCAATGAATTTCATGCGCCGTGAATTGGGTCCATCGGAGAAGGAGATCCTAAGTGCGCGACTGATTGACAGATCGGTGCGGACCCTCTTTCCCTCAGATTTTAAGACTGAAACACAATTGGTATGCAATATGCTTGCCATGGATGCAGTATATTCACCGGATATTCTTGCAATAAACGCTGCGTCTATGGCATTGAGTTTAAGTGACATCCCCTGGAATGGCCCCGTAGGTGCTGTTAGGTAAATATAAACGTTATCGGCATATGGATGCAGCCACTAACCCAAACATCTCTAGATTAGGATTATGCGAAGGCGAAATCATTGTGAACCCAACGAGAAGGGAACTACAACACTCGCAGTTGGACTTGGTGGTCACGGCGACGAAACAAAATCTGGTGGTGATGTTGGAGGGCAAGGGCAACGTAGTTCTAATGCAGGATTTGCTGAAAGCCATCAAACAGGGAACGAAAGAGGCGCAGTTGATTATCAATGAAATCGAAAAACTCCAGAGAACTATTGGGCGACAGAAGCGACCGTTGGAGCCAACACCAACAGTCGATCAGGAGATATCTGAAGCTGTGAACACCATGTCAGAGATGCGTTTGCGGGAAATCTTCCGCGATGCCCAGCATGACAAACTGTCGCGCGACAATGCGGTGAACGAGGTGCGTAGTAATGTGGTTGACAAGGTCTGGTCTAGCTACCCGGACGTTGAACCTGCGATAATTTCCGATTTTTTCAACAAAAAGTGTAAGTCCATATTCCGTGAGCTAATTTTTGAGGAGAATCAACGCTGCGACGGGCGCCAGTACGATGACTTAAGAAACATCGGCTGCCAGGTATGACAGGAGATCGAGAAACTCCAAATATTCTGTTCAAATGCCTTCTCTATCCACAGGTTGATTTGTACAAGCCCCTACACGGCTCGGCGCTGTTTCAAAGGGGCCAGACGCAGGTTTTCTGTACGGTTTCGCTGGATTCGCAAGAGAGTGCACTGAAACTGGACACCGTATCTGCACTGGAAAGGTATGAATGGTTTCTCCAATTGGAGCTAGTCGTTAAAATCTGTTTTTTTTTTCAGTGGCCTCAAAGCGAAGAACTTCATGCTCCACTACGAGTTTCCTCCGTATGCCACCGGCGAAGTTGGGCGGATCGGCCCAGCTGGACGACGAGAGCTTGGTCATGGTGCCTTAGCCGAGCGTGGTCTTTTGCCAACACTGCCAAGTGATTTTCCATTCACGGTTCGATTGACATCAGAAGTTCTCGAATCAAATGGGTCAAGTTCTATGGCCACTGTCTGCGGCGGGTCTTTGGCTCTTATGGATGCTGGAGTGCCTGTGATGGCACCGGCAGCCGGCGTGGCCATTGGGTTGGTCACCAAATACGAAAACGACGACACCAAGCATCTGCAAGACTACAGAATTCTCACTGACATCCTTGGCATAGAGGACTACATGGGCGATATGGACATGAAAGTAGCCGGAACTCGACGAGGATTCACTGCTATTCAGGCGGACTTGAAAGTTCCCGGCATTCCACTAAAAGTTGTCATGGAATCTCTACAGAAGGCCACCGATGCCAAAGCTAAAATTCTGGATATCATGAATGAAACCATTCGAGAGCACAGGTTAGGCTTATAACCGTTTTCCTTTCCTAACATTGTACAAGTTTGTCTTTGCAGAAAGTTTCGCAAAGATTGCTGGCCAGTGTCAGAGAAACTACGCATTGAACCACAACAGAGGGCCCGATTGATCGGACCCAGTGGCATCAACTTGAAACGCATCTACCTCGAAACTGGAACGCAAATCACAGCAGAAGATGAAACCACCTTCTCGCTGTTTGCTCCCTCCCAGGAAGCGTTGGACGAAGCAAAGGAGCTCATTGAAGCCTTACTGGTGAAGGAAAAAGTTCCCCAACTTGAATTCGGTGGCATCTACTCGGCCACAATCACCGAGTTGCGGGATACCGGAGTTATGGTCACACTGTATCCAAGTATGCCGCCAGCATTGTTGCATAATTCGCAGCTGGATCAAAGGAAGGTAAGGGTCTACCGGTGTTACATACTCTTAAACGTGATAATGTTTCGTTTGTTCCTTAGGTGGCCCATCCGTCAGCCTTGAATTTGGAAGTTGGCCAAGAGATTCAAGTGAAGTATTTCGGACGAGATCCTGTATCAGGATTTATGCGATTGTCAAGGAAAGTTTTGCAAGGCCCAACGACATCGGCGGTTAAAAGTTATAACAAGGCGTCCATCGAAGAATAGCTATATTCCATTCGTTGATTGTTTTACGTTAAGGTACCTGTTAGCAAAGATAAATAAATAGAGTCAAATTTGAGGAGAAACTTGCGTAGTTGAGGCTCAACTGTAATTGTATCATCACGTGGGCTTAAGTTCGGTCAAGTGATTGAAATGTGCCGTAAAAATGTATTTACCTGGATTTTGAAGTATAATTTTGAATGTCTAGCTCTTGTGTCAACGTCGTGCCCATGGAACATCTCGAAGTCTTCTAGTGTTCCTAATACGATCTTTAGCAATATAAATACAACGAAAAATAATCTCATTTCGGTTGTTTATACCCGCGGTGCCACAAACAACATAAATAATGGAGCCCCAGCTTAAAGGAGCCACTGCTTGTAAAATTGCACCAACAAATTTCATTGCAGTGACTATTTTAAATTTAGTCGGCCATTGCGCTTCCAACTTAATGCGAAATACTATTCATCTACTACATTCCTCCTTATCATTTTGACAACCAACTGTCACCCTAAGGGCAATTGGTAACATTTACCATCGGCGAAACTATATCCTTCAATTAATTCAACTATACAGACCGTGTCTCAACTAAACAAGAGCGTTTCTTTTCGGCAAATCTTCTAACAAAAATCTATTAATCAGTTAACTATATTTTGTCTTATTAGTATCTAATTGGGATTGAATTTGTTCTAATTATGCAAACGGTTGTAAGCGCTCTGTAGCGCCCACCGCGGCTTTTTACAATGGCAACAACAAAAACGTCGAAGGAATCATTTCGCGACCGTCAGAACGGGGAATTCGAAGTGATTAAGGTGAGAATGTGGGCGATTGCCTGAACAAGGGGGTATGATAAATTACCGCTGCGTATTGCCTCATTTACACGCGGGCTGCTCACTGTAATGCAATGATTCGTACAAGTTGTTTGTTCTAACCTTTTGTTTCTTTTTTTTTGCATTTGCAGAGTATATTTGGTTATGATGTCGAGGATTTACGCGACAAGAATGGTGGCGGATGGAAGCCCCTGGACATACGTATTCTCTTGACACCACTGCGCGACTCCTCCGGCTATGGGCAGGCGTATGTTAGGACAAAATTGCACATCATTTGTCCAGCAAAGTATCCTAAATTGTAAGTTACTGCCTCTGGGGGAGAACACAATTTTGATTTTATTTATGGCAGCAAAATGTTTGACCTTGGAATTAGTCTTTCCACCTGGCGCCGGTTCTCTTTTGTATTTATGGAAATGATTATGGAAAAAGTTTAGATGAGGTTATAATAACAGAAGTTTCATCTGCCGTTAGGTATTTGGTAAAATTGCGCCAAGTTTAAAAGGCAGAAATTCCCAAGTGACAGCTGCTAGGTGATGAGGTACATTTTCAGCCATTTTTTCATCGCAACTGTAACGGCTTGAAATGAATTTATTTGATAGAACAGTGGAAAACACCGCTTCAAATTATAGGAGACCGCAATGTCTGCCTTAACAGGTACTGGCAGTCCACAATATGTACATAAAAGGTTATAAAAACTGCGCTTTCAGCAGTTTCGAATTTGCGTAGTTCTTTTATGGTACAAGTAAGTATTTCGAATGAAAGCTGCCACACCGTGGGGTATTAAAATAGACAGATAGTAGCCTCCAATTGGACTAATAGTTCCTGCATACCTACAGTACATAAGAATGGGATTAGAAAAAAGATGGTTTGAGGCAAAACTAATTAGTTTTTTTTTCTCATGGTTATTTTAATGAGCCTCGTCTTAGGAGAATAGTTATCTCACTTCACCTAGCCGAAACATATTTCACGAGTCTGTGTGTATTCAGAACAAATGAATACACACAAACTCGTGCATAGTTTTGATAAAGGTAGGCTGAAACCAACCCCCAATTACAACTGATATGCCACTCAAACTTTTTATCACCACCTGTGGACGATTATCACCAATTCCATATCAATCAGCAGCAAAACGTGATAACATCATAATCATTCTGTTTTGTCATTTATTTACCCAGAGCATAAATGTTCAATTGTTCAATTACTTTCGATGGCTGTCACGAGACTTTGAAGCGTTGATACCGTTGAAAACCGGTCTGTGGACACTTTAGTACTGATTTGTAAATTGGCGCCATGATTTTGGGGCATAACTGTGCCCTAGAAACGAATTCAAACTGCTGCAAATTAACCTAGACGATGTAAGAGGGTAGCTGCACATTGGTGTAGCTAATTTGTAAGCGTGGCTGTTGAAGATGCTCCCAGTACAAGGAGAAATGAACAGTGGCATACGACTGGCTGGAACAACAAAACGAATCCACAAATCAGAGTTTCTTGAGAATATACCCAAACGTTATGGGGACACTCGTCATTCGTGGTGGAGTTGTAGCGGACTTTAGGTGATTCAGGGTATCAGGGTTTGTTACTGTTGTTTCTGTCAGGTTTGCCTCTCTCTTTGACAGCAAATGGACAAGACTTGGTTGGGCTTTAGGCCGTAAGTGAAGACAGCGTTCATCTTAAAAAACTTTGACTGCCGGACTATCTAAGAGTGACAGCCATATTATACTTATAGACTGTTAAATCCCCTTCGGCAACTTCAAACTGCCAGTTTCCCCACAAAATAAATCGTCTTATGTACTCCATTTCTCGCACAGGGCACCAAAGTTATCACTGGAGGAAACCAAAGGCATCTCGGACAGCCTCATCGATGAACTGCTCAAAATGTTGCAACAGCAATCGACGGAGCTGCGCGGCGAAGTTATGATCTACGAGTTGGCACAAACGGTGCAAGCATTCCTACTCAAACACAACAAACCACCGCGTGGCAGTTTCTACGACGAAATGGTACAGGAAAAGCAGAAACGCGAACAGGAGGAACTTAATCAGAAAATGCAAAAGGAGACACTCGAGCGACAGAATCGCCTGGACGAAGTAGAGCGCCGCAAAGAGATCTACAAGAATGAGGCACGTCGCCGTGGCGAACCGCGTCGCAGTATGAGTGAATCGAATCGAAACCAATCGTCTTCAGAGAGTTCGGAGAACTCTTCGCCATATTTTCGTGGCCAGGTGTATCCGCATAAGTGTGTGGACCATCGCAGTTGTGAAACACTATACTTCCAACGCGTCGGCAGGCAGATAAAACGCGGCTGCTGCCTGGGACACTCACAGAAGGGCTGTATTGCATATACCGGCGTGGATGTGGACAATGGCCAATTGTTATACATCACCGAATGGAACATAAAGTATGCCCAGCTCGAACAGCGTTGCGCGGGCAGTTGCTGCTGGAGTCTCGAAACCAAATGTGGCGGTCACAAAATCGAAGAGATTTGCCTCGCCATCGAGAAGCAAGTTGCACATCTGTCACAGTTGAGCCACAAGAATCTCATTCCATACGAGTGCGTGCTGTGTATGAAACGCAAGGAAGGTGTGCAGGTATATCTGGCGCAAGACTTTGTTCTCGGCACAAGTGTCTTTAGCATTTCATCGGCCCTCGGTTGGTGTATTGATGGGGCACGGATGGTCACCAGGGGCGTTCTAGACGCCTTGATTTATCTGCATAACAAGGGCGTGTCGCATAGTCATCTGTATGATTCGACGGTTTTTATGGACAACACGGGAACCATCAAATGTTCGGACTTTTCACTGGTTCCAAACTTGTTGGATCTGGTGGGCGGACAGAAATGCTCGAAAGGAGATTTGCCAGCATTGGGAGCTTTGGTGGAGTCACTAATGCCGACACTGACGTTCGAAATGAGAGATTTCATTGACAAGTGAGTTTGATTGCCTTTAAAGGTGGACATGGCTTTGAATGTTCTTCTTTTTAGGTGCAATTCTGATCGAACACTTTCTGCTTCGGAGCTTCTGGAGCATCCCTTCCTTAGATCAGCGTTGTATCATGACGATAAAGAGAATGCCGTACCATTGGGTACAACAAATCACACGCACAAAGTACTTAAGCCCGAAGGCGGCCCCGAAACAAATAACAAACTTGACACTCTGGCCGTGCCGACTTATAATGCAGATCGATCTGCGGCACCCTACTTCTCCATACCCACGCTGAGCACCAGTCATTCGAGATTGAAAACGGAGTTCGAGGAGGTTAAGTATCTGGGAAAGGGCGCATTTGGTGATGTTTTGAAGGTAAGCGACCGCTTGATTTATGATTGTTGCATTGAGACTAACGTTCGTGTCGCGATAGGTTCGAAACATCTTGGACAATCGGGAGTACGCTATCAAACGTATTCCGCTTCCAGCCAGAAGTCGACAGTTGTTTAAGAAAATGACCCGAGAGGTGGAGCTGTTGTCGCGGCTAAATCATGAGAATGTTGTGCGCTACTTCAACAGTTGGATTGAGAGTGCCACCGATGCGGACATGGAGGAAATGGTAAGTGGCGCAAGATCAGTCAATGGGCGTGCTTTAGATGTTTAATTCAATGTGCCGTCTCTCGCCATTTGACTACTTAATGTATATTCTGCATATTTCTTGCGGTTTGTAGGGGAGGTGGGTAGATTCTGAACGCAGAAGCATTTTTAACCACAAATTCCGCTCCGCAATCGTCGCAGATCTCCATTTAACGTGGAGGCTAGTCATAAGTAAGTCTCTGAGGGAAGTTCCTAGCAGGTGCTGTGCTTCATGTGGAGGCTCATGCTTACAAAATCCCTCACCGTAATTCATCCTATCATAACCATAATCTGGGGTTCTCTTTAGTGGTGGTTGATCATACTCATAGCTGTGTAACCTTGCAATCGCAATGTCGCACTTGTGGCATCACGAGATTGTTTCTTCTAATTGCGTTAAACTTCTTACAGTGTTGCGCGTCGTTTACGTCGCGAGAATGATGAGCAATCCAGCGCGATCATGGTATGATGATCCTTCCGAATTTGCCCTCGCCTCTCTCCCGTAATCGGACCAATTTGTGCTGTTTCCGTGTTGGCCCTCGATTGCGCGTTCTTTGGTAAATTTGTACTACCCCCGTTAACCACTTTCCTCGTTGCAGGACAAACTGATCTCGAATGACTGGTCACTAAGTCATGAAAGCGCTAAACCCATCATAGCACCATCGATTGCCGAAACCGAGGACAGTTCGTCGAGCATTTGGAAAGGTTTCATGTGAGTGATTCTCTACTTCCAACTGTGTATACCGATTATTTGAATCCCTCCAATTCAGGCCCACTATTGATGACTCGGACAGTGACGATGGCATCGAGTTTGTTCATTCCAATGGTGAGGTGGCCGTGTATGCCGAAGAGGAGTCCACCGCCGATGATACGATTGAAAAGACAGCGTCCCCCCGGCCCACAGCTCAAGTGATGTACATCCAAATGGAGTTCTGCGAAAAGTGTACACTGCGGTGAGTTGGACCGAAGTTCCGTTTTTAATGCGTCAACTATATTTTCGCTGATTTCACCCAAAAGCACTGCCATCGATGACAATCTAAATGAGGATTCAGATCGTTTGTGGCGTCTGTTCCGTGAAATTGCCGAAGGTTTGTCGCACATCCATCAGCAAGGCATTATCCATCGTGATCTGAAGCCGGTAAACATCTTCTTGGACTCGCACGATCAGATTAAAATTGGAGACTTTGGCCTGGCGACGACGAGCTTCTTGGCATTGCAAGCGCAGGGTGAGTGGGCAGTCGTCGTTCTCTGAATGTGATTGAGTGTGCGTCTTGTTGTTTTTTGTATAGAACATGTCACACATTCTCATGTGACGACCACTGAGGAAGGAACGGGCACAGGAAAGGTGGGAACAACCCTGTACGTTGCCCCTGAGCTGACGGGAAATGCGTCGAAATCCACCTACAGCCAGAAGGTTGATATGTACACATTGGGTGTGATTCTGTTCGAAATGAACCAACCACCATTCGAGACGGGAATGGAACGGGCCAAGACTATAATCTCGCTGCGTACTCCGGCTATAATCATCCCCGAGACTATGCTCAAGGAGCCAAAGTATGAGAAGACTGTACAGGTAGGTGGACTGCTGTTATTTTGGACGATTACACGAAATGCTAACGCCCTTTGTAGATGATCCGCTGGCTGCTGAACCATGATCCGTCCCAACGACCTACTGCTGAGGAGCTGCTAGCGTCCGACCTGGTACCCCCCGCCCAGCTGGAGGCTAATGAACTGCAAGAAATGCTTCGACACGCGCTCGCCAACCCTCAGAGTAAAGCCTACAAGCATTTAGTTGCCAGATGCCTTCAGCAGGAGAGCGACGATGTTCTGGAACACACCTATCACCTGGGCTTGGTGTCCCTCAATCCAGCCATTGAGTTTGTCAAGTCGAAAGTTGTCAATCTGTTTCGCAAGCACGGAGCTATCGAGGTGGACACGCCGCTACTGTCGCCGTTTTCCAAGAACAACAACGCCTGGCTAAATCCAGTCAAGCTAATGACTCATTCTGGTGGAGTTGTGGTACTGCCCAGCGATTTGCGTGGCCCATTCGCACGTCACATTGCCATGAGTGGCGTGAATATGATTCGGCGATACTCGGTAGATCGTGTGTATCGAGAGAAAAAGGTTTTCAACTTCCACCCGAAGCAGAACTACGAGTGCGCCTTTGACATAATCACACCGATGCCTGGCAATCATTTTATTGATGCGGAGATCCTGTCCGTAGCCTTTGAGATCACCAATGAGATTCCCCGCCTACGCGAGAAAAACATCTGCATTCGCATGAATCACACAAGTCTTCTGCGATCCATACTGATCTACTGCAACGTGCCAAAGACGATGTACGGCGATCTGTTTGGCAATATTCTCGACTACATCGAGGGACGATTATCCAAGTTTCACTTTCATTCGGCCGTGACTGCCATCATGGAGAAGAGCAAGACCAGCGCCACTGCACTAATCGATCTGTTGCTAGCTGACTTCATTGTTGGCGGTACAAGGAACAATGCAGACGAGTCGGCCTTGCGATCACTGGTCCGCGGAAAGGGCGAGGCATCCTCACTGGCTAAAGGAGCCATTCGGGAGTTGGAAGCCATTGTAATGCTTGCCAAGAGTCTCGGAGTCACCGTAAGTTGAGTAGACTGCATGTTTGTTTCTCTAAGTATTTTTCATTTAGTGTCCCATTCATGTGTGCGCCGGTCTGCCCATCAGTTTCGATCGCGCCAGCTCTGGCGGTATTGTTTGGCAGATGATTGCCAATTTGAAGCCGAACAGAACATCTCGACCATCAGTTCTAGCGGTCGGTGAGCGTTACGACACAATGCTGATGGAGTTTCAAAAGCAGGCGCAAAGTTTCAACGCGAACATCCCTAATCGGGGCATTAGCGGCGCCGGACTCTCATTTTCTCTGGACAAACTGGTCGCTGCCGTTGGCTCTGAATGCGACGAGGAATGTCGTGCGATCGATGTGGGCGTTTGCGTTACCGGCTCTCGACCTCCGCTTAAAGACGTCACACACATTATGCGTGTTCTCTGGTCGGCCGGTATTCGTAGCGGAATCGTGGAAGCGACCGGAGCAGACGAGGCGCAGGATCTTGCCAAAGAGCTCGGTGCAGTTCATGTGATTCTGGTAGCAGAGAACGGTTCTCTCCGCGTTCGCTCATGGGATCGCGAACGCTTCCAAGAGCGCCACGTAACCCACAGCGAACTGGTCGAGTATATCCAAAAACTTTTGAGGAGCGATAATAACACTGTTGAGTATGTGACGCAGAGTTTCTCCGGGCTTAGTTTGTCGGCCTCAAATACCAGTATTAGGAACAGCGGCGCTCTACTTAGCCATTTGCCGAAAGTACAAGTCGTATTCATGACCCACGACAAGATGACTGCCAATTTTCGACGACGTTATGAGAATAATGTAAGTAAAGTCTGGAAATTCCTAAATTGCACCTTGAATGACAATCCCCGCTATCTGTAGGTGACACAACAAATGACAACGACTCTCCTACAGTTTGGAAAAAAAGAAAATTTCACCGTCCTAGTAGTGGAACTGCCATCAACAACTATAAACGCCATCGTCGGTGCTATAAATCCACGAGAAGTCACAAAGAAAGAGACTGAACTAGAACTGAACATTGTGATAGAAAGGTTTGTTGCGCCGCTCGTCTTCTCCTTCCGCACCTAGTCAACTGTATTCCATTGACATCTAATTCCAGATTTCCTAAACATAGACGCTATATATCAACAATTTTCGATGAAATCGTCGACATTTTGTCCGAGAAGAATAACACTCCCATTGTGGCCTTGTACAGCATTACGGAATCATATTATCGCGTGATTATTTGACTCAAACATCATTCGAATTTATATCACAATTTCAAATGCTGTCATTTACATTGTTTCAAAGTCTATTTTCGTAATCTCTCTTCCTCTCGCCGATGTTATTGTTTGTGAGATTTTTTGTTGTGTATTTGTATACGGGGCATAACCCCGCAACTGTCTGAATTGCAGATGTACCCGGGATAGTATGTATGTTAGTGACTAGCGGCGAATGTCGTCCTCGCAATGTCTGTCTATTTGTCCGTCCGAGATTCAAGCCGAATGCCGCTAAAATTGTCAAAAATATTGCCTACACTTTTATGCTCGTTTAACTATGGCCTATAGAAAACAAAAGTTTTCAACAAAGATACCGCCGGAGATTGGGTATCTTGCGATTTTCCCCAAACGGATTGTAAGTTATCGTTATGTTTCGAGAACATAAAGTTTAAAATTTGTACACAAAATTGCGGAACTTCTTAAAATGTTTGTCATCTGTGTAGGTATAATTTTTGTTTTCATTTATTTTTACAAAGATATCGTCGTCATAATAAAAGAACGATTTGTAAATAATATTGGAGGTTGTTTCTACTTTATTTTATTACATCAGAACGATCTGAGTACGCTCGGTTCGGATAATGTTCGAGCTCAGCTATGAACTATAAAAGAAAAACGCCTATTGCTGAGATAGATGGCGTATCTTCTGCTTGCACGTTTTAGAAGTCGGATTAGGACATGCGTTTAAGGCGACCAAACCAACGTAGCTACGTTCTGGAGACAAGCTGCTCGAAATTGAGTAGTTCACGTATTCTCGGATTTAGGCGAGTCATGAGTCTACTTATGTGGTTTTCCATTGGGCAAAAAGAAGCGCCCGGAAGAGTCCGTAATCGAAAAAATCACTTGGACTCTGACTTCAAATCGAGAAGCGGAATTCTCTTCTCAGAATCACCAGAAGATTATTTTTTTGTGCCAATAGAACGGTTTCAGAAGTGATTTTTTCGATTCCGGACCCTTCCGGACGCTTCTTTTTGCCCAATGTGAAAACGACATAAATCAAACAAATTAAATGGAAGCACTTATTGAATGATATCCTTTCCCATAAATATGTTTGGAAATAGTGCCATTCGTTAAAAGCAGTCTTGGAACTCTAGGATAGTCCGGTTTATTTCGATTTAGCCTTACTGATTCATATACAAGGTGGCGCAAAAATAACCTTCCGATGTGTTTTGGCTGTAATTTAAAAAAAAAAAATGAAAAACTTTGATTTTCTTGTGCATTATTTTTATTTGGTCTTTTAATTTTTTTACATCAAGTCGAGAATGTGATGTCATGTAAATGGCCGCCGCCACATTTGATTGTCATTTGAGCCCTTTTTATGGCATTTCTCATCACTTTGGCCAAAACTTCCGGCGATAGGTCCTCACATTCTTGACGGATATTGTCTTTAAGAGCTGCAAGAGTCTGAGGCTTGTTGACATAAAACCGCGACTTCAAAAAGCCCCACAAAAAGAAGTCTGGAGCGGTCAAATCAGGCGATCTTGCTGGCCAGTGCAAATCGCCAAAACGGGAGATTAGGCGCCCCGGAAATGCATCCTTCAGCATATCGGTTGTGGCACGTGCAGTGTGTGCCGTTGCACCGTCCTGTTGGAGCGCTCACCATTCACAGTAACCGTTTGTCCCGCGACGTCTTCGAAGAAAAAAGGTCCGATGACTCCTCCAGCGAAAACAGCACACCATACAGTGACTTTGAGCGGGTGTAATGGCTCTTCGTGGGTTACACGCTGATTTTCAGTGCCCCAGAAGCGTAAATTTTGCTTATTTACGTACCTGCTAAGATGGAAATGGGCCTCATCACTCATGATTATTTTTGATGAAAAATCATCTCCCTCTTGGTGGTGATTAAGGATGGCTTGAGCGTATGTTAGACGCGATTGGCGGTCAGCAGCTAACAGCTGATGCACCGTCTGGACTTTGTACGGAAACATCTTCAAAACTTGAACCAAAATTCGCTGTAAAGACCGTCGACTGATACCCATTTGCGTGGCACGTCGTCTGGTCGATGTCGACGGCGCTTCCATGACATCTTCGGCTACAGCAGCAATATTCTCTGCAGAACGGCTACTCCGGGGTCTGCCACGCCTGGCAGCATCTCGTGTTGTGCCAGTCTCTTCGAGGCGAGCGGCTAAACGTCGCAGTGTTTCACCAGTAGGCGTTGGACGGCTAGGAAATCTGCGACGAAATTCACGTTGTGGCAAAGTCACCGACCAATTATTGCTCAAATAAATAGTCACCAATATTCCGCGTTCTGGAGCAGTGTAGCGTAACATTGTTTATTAACGTGTATTTCGCATGTGTTTACTACACAAATGTCAGAACAGAACTGACATTAGGGTCCAATCCCAAAATTTATAGCATTTTCTGATAGGAGGATTACTTTTGCGCCACCTTGTACTTGACGTATTCTAAAATTCTACCTCTTTCGAGAGGTAAATATAATTTCCGCATTGGTGGAAAAAAAAACTCGTACCGCTTTGAGAATACCAGTTTTTCTACTATGCGAACATTTCAGGCAGAGACAAATGATTGGTGGTCTCAGTATTGTCTCTGATTTCAGGTATACGAATTATGCTAAGCGGAATTTGAGAATTGGGGTCCGGTGAGTTATTCTTTAGACTGGAAACCCGACTGCTTATTTCCAAAACTTAAACTGGATCACACCTCACGTCAGAGATGATTGAATAAAAGAGATGGATATCTTTCGTACGTCTATCCCCCCAAAACCCATTTGTTAACATTGTTGTTTTTGTAATTTGAACCCCCGTCTGTGAATACGTGTGAGCTACAAGAAAGCATGTTGCTAATGGCCGGCCAACATTCCTTTTGCTTTTATAGACATCGCGCTGTTCAGTTGTTTTGTGTTTGGTGTTGAACTTTTTTATTTTTTGTTAAGGCTTCGCTTAAAATAAAAAAAATAGTGAAATACACATTTCGGAATAGCGAATTTTTGCATTAAAGTCCAATTCATGAACTCACATATTCTAGAAAAGAAATGAGCGTTTTTGCGTGACTTCATGAATTTTTCGGGAAAACAGCTTGTAGGCAGCCGCCTTTCCACTGGAAATTTATATATCTCTGTATTCCATTATTTTTGCCTCACGTTTTCAATAGCCGAAAGTTCTCCCCACCCGCCGTTTTTAGGGAAATAAAGTGGAACAATGGTGCAATCCTATCCTTAAACTTTTAATGATATTCCACTTCCTATAGTTCGTTAATAATTGAGTGCGATGACTGTAGTTAGGACATTTCTTTAATTTTCGATTTATGTCGTTTTCCATTGGGACAAAGAATCAATCTTTTTTTTGATCTAAATCACTTTTCGCGTTCCATTGGGAAAAAAATCAATCTTTTTTTTGATTCCGATCGCTTCTTGCAAAACTCGATATTTTTTTCAGATGTACACATACTACCACAAATACAGCCCAGCTGTTTTACATCATTTAAAGAAGTTTGTTTTAAGACAAATGTGCAAAGTTTCGTGAAAACCAAAATAAAGAAATACATAAACAGCAATGGACATCGTTTTGGAGGAATTATTATCTTCATTGTCTTCCTCAACATCTGGAAAATACAAATCACCAAAACTACTCCATTTGTAGCTACAACAGAGGAAATATTTTTCAAGCCGATTTCCATAGTTGATTTTACCAAAAACAAATGCAATTTGAGCAGCTGATATTGTTGTCAAATAACGCACTAATCCATTCACAAAAGCAGATCAATTTCGTTGCATGTTCCATGAGCCGCATAAAATCTGAGATCTGAAAAAGATTTTTGGTGGTCCCAATGGAAAACGACATTAGTTTCATTCAAAGAAGTTTTAGACCAAAGAAGCCGACGGAAAAACCATTTCCACATATAACATACTTTAGCGTGGAACCGCAAATGTAAACATCCCATTAGTCACCAAACATGTTCCATTTCCAATTGGATACTTTAATCTGTCAAATAAGTGGAGAGTGAGCTAATTCTAGAACCTTCGAGTTTGTTCGGGACAAACCAAAGGTAACTAAAAGTTTCTGGTAGATGGCGAGGCGGATATAAAAAGGCAGGTTTGAGAACAGGGAGACAGTTGACTTTTAAACAGTGATTGGTAAAGTTCGAGATAGTAATTGGTTGTGAAGATAAAGAAGTGTAAAGTATGCAGTGAATTAAGTGTTTGGTTTAAGTGCGATAAGAATTTAAAGAAATATTGTTTTGAAGTGAATTATTAGAATAAATAGTGTAATAAAAATGATTTTATTAGAAAAATTCAACAGAATAGCGTTTTATCTTTTTGAATCCCAGCTCTGATGTAACAATACTATAATTTTCGAATGCCCACCAAAAGATAACATATAGTAAACCTGAAATAAAGTAATAGAAAATTAATAAAAACAGTTTAAGCAGTAGTAATTTCAGTTTCCATTTATTGTATCTTAGCATAAATTATAATGATAACAATAATACATTATTTGATAATATCAACTTGAATCAACAAATTCACTTTAAATAAGATTTTATATTTACCTAATAGTTCAGACATTTAATACATTGTTTGTCTTTATACATTATTGTACATTGAATACATTAAGATAATATTATTGTCAACGAATTCCCATAAAATGTTTTATAAATTCTTTACATCTACGTTAATATCAATACATCCATAATAAATAATTTCTCTATACCGTTTATATGAGTCCCATACATTTTGAGTATCCCATCTCATGCTATAAAATTGTTTCCTTGGTACAATTATTGATGAAATGCTTAAAAATAAAAACACGTAATTGCTTGGAGGCTTAAGAGGATGTTGCCCAAGGTTTGAACTTAACTGTTGATATGGTGTGGTGTTATTTATTTGTATCTTTATATTTTCGAATATAAATACAATTTTGGTTATTTTGTCTCTTTGGTACAAATTCTAAGTGGCAGTTTAGTTGCTTTAAATTTATTTGTTTAGATTTGTTATAGGTACGTGTTTTGTTTGAAATGTTGAAAAACCGAGATATGATAGAAAGTACCAGCAACTATTACTTTTGTTTTGATGATGAATTTAACTAAAATTAAGTTTCTTACTTTCTAACAATTATATTTCCATTTAATACTTAGGCATATTTGTTTTATGAAACAGAATCTATATGGCAATTTTTATAACGAAAGCAGGTAATTTGGTTTGGGCACATTTAAAAATCTAGCTTTCTTAAGTCATTTGTCTGGAATAGATGGACCTTGAATGCAAAAACTTATGGCGTTTTCATTGAAGATGCGAGAAAATTGCCCCGAAATTCAGAAATGCTCTTTTTAATGAAATTCGTTGGAACATTTTTGTAATAGTGGTAGACACCATTTTCTGCTGTTACTTTTTTTTTTTTTCTACAGTAAATAAAAATGTTTTAATAGGCCAAATCAATATATTTAAATTTATTTCATATTTTCGGATCACATAGCGAACAATTTCTTTCTAATAACATAACAAACATTTTAATCTGACATTTTGCTAGTGTGTATTGGTGAGTTTACGGAAATTCTCTAAAAATAACCCGGACACTTCTGTCGTGTTAAGAATTGACCTGGAAGTACACTTTTTTTGCAATGAAACATAGAATACATCAAAAGAGCACTTCTAGATATGCTCTTTTCATAGAAAGGGCAGCTCTTTTTTTTCAATCGAAAATGCCATTCAAAACAGCCGAACTGTCAACTTTGTACTCTGTCAGGCATTTCTTGACTAGATACGTCGGCGACCTCTCCATACACGTCAACTGAAAAAGCTGTTCATGTCACCCATAAAGGCCAAACAAAACTGAGACACATCGAGGCAGACAGCTATCAGACTTACTTAACTAGATACTAGAACGTCCCCATTAATTAATCCAAATCTTAAGGCAGGCATTGACACAAAACCGTAGGTATTCGGTCGTTAATGGATGCATCAATACAAAAAGTTGCGTAATCCAGTTAAAACAAGATTTATTCGACTAAAAAGTTTGGAATCTGTTCAATTTATATTGTGCCAACTTAATAATATTGCAGCGTGGAACCTAAAATGTAAACAACGCATTAGTTACCAAACAAGTTCCACTTCCAATTGGAGACTCGAATCTGTCAAATAAGTGGAGTTAAGATCAAAGCTCAAAAAAACACATTGAAAAGTTGAAGGACAAATTAAACAACTGTCAATATTTTCAATCAATTTTCAAAAAGTTAACAGTCAACAAGTTTCCTACGAATTTTAAAATAACGTCAACTCCAACAAATATCGAGAAAAAAATAAATCTAACAATAGGACAAAACGGCGCTCCACAAGAAATTAATAAAAAAAAACTGGCATGTAGCACAATTTGTTATATCGGAAATGGTTGTACATCTCGTACATAATAGGATGTCAAATTAAAAGGTTGCTCGCCATCTAACGGTCGTCTTTATATTCAATAAACATAAATGAATTGCATACTGATTTGCAAGTCATTAAATTATTTAACGAAATTTCTCAAAAAATCTCACTAAACATCAACTTTAACTGATTTGTTCGTTGAAAGTCTTGCAAAGTTGTGCCCAGAAATTTGTGCAAGTTTTTGTAATCTGTCAAATGAAACAAAAAAAAAAACGGCGGTTAAGTAAATGTTCTAACCACTTTTATAAGTAACTTTTGCATTTGGTCAAAAATTGCATAACTAAAATGAAGTCCTTCAGAAAATGCTGAAAATAGCATTTCTATTTCACGGACTACGAAAACTTTTTAAATCTTAGGTAAATACTCGTTAAATTTTCTAATGGTGACAACATTTTTCATTCTCTCGCTCTATCTTTCGAAATGCTTGCGTGGGACAAGGATTTAGTAGAATTTTGTAAGATCCAATTTAGGACACCCAATTGTTGTTATCGTGTACAGGAGCAGACCTTATTTCTTCAAAGTGCAGTTCTAAGTCATACAACGTCCAGGAAGTGTAGGAAAATAAAATAAAATAAAAGTACTACTTTCTTTGATGAAATTAATATTTATTACAAAATAAAAAAAAAATATATTTAAAGCAAATATTAAAGTAATTATAATAAAATATGTTGCGGGTAGGAATCGTAAATGGTAACACATTTTCAAAATGTGCTTCTGGTATACATAATTTAAACTTAAAAAATTATAGTATTCAATTATGGACAACACATGTTTTTTTGTATCTTTTCTGTTGCCTTTTAAATGCTTGGCATCGAGTTTTCTACAACTAAATTCTTTTTTTTTTCATTTTCTTTTTAAACATTAAAATACATATATAATATTCTTGATTTGTACAGAAAACAAAAAACAAATGGAACGTTTGGCGAAGCATTCTCTGTTTTACTTTGCATGTAAATCGTGGGCTGTTATCATTTTCTTACTCTGTTAAAAATTAAATTTAATGAAATATTTTATATGAGTTTTGTTTACACCTGAGCTGGTTTGGTCTTTCCTAGAACCATGAGCATCTTTTGCAGGAAAATGGTCACGCTTACTGAAATTGAAAAAAAAAACAAAGAACAAGTAAGATAGTTTATAAAACAAAAAATTTAAACAATTTATCTTAAAACTATCAAAGAAAAAGTACTCGCATACTGAAAGTGCACGTGCGTTTTTTCATTGTTTCCATGTGCTGTACCAAAATGTATTTACAATTTTCTATGTGGTTTTGCTTAAAAATATAAATTAGCCTTGACAACCATTTGTTTACACCGCAGCCCGCTGCATGTTTTCGTTTGGTGGCTGGCGCGTTCAATTTGGTTTGTTCGGGTCTTCCAAAAGAAGAACCAAAATTTTCTTAACTCGATTTATAATCAGTCCTTTTTTTGCAGATACAAACATTTTTCAAGAATAACAAGAGATTTCAGAAGAATGTGTTATGTTTTATAAAAAAACTCATTTGAAATAAAAGTTTGATAACCCAATGGGAAAAGTTTAGAAAGCTAAAATAAAGTTGTCTTAACTTCGAATTCGAAGAACGGAAGAACTAAAAAGGTCTGACATTTGTCAAAAAGATTCTAATTAATTTTCTTATCACATTTTAATTGAAATGATCTATTTTGCAAACTAGTTTCATTGAACTGTTCGGATCTCGGGATGTCGCAATAGCGAAATCAAGAGAGAATACGATAAGTTGTCCATAAAAAGCTCTTACTGACTGGTAGAATCTTGAACGCGCAGTTACGTTACAAAAGTTACGTACTCTATTTGACACTTTTTAAAATTAAAAATGCAAAACTAAGGTGCATTGGGCACGTTCAAGAATCTAGTTATCTTAAGTCGACTATTTTGTTCTGGAAGAGATGTAGCCTGAACGCAAAAACTAGATTAGTCGGGAACGTCACTTTTTCTTCGTCAGCCACATAAGCGAACTGTCACCTTAGTACTCAGTCGAGAATTTTTTGACTAGATACGTCGGCTACCCCTCCATAAACGCCAACTGAAACAGCTGCTCATATAACCGATTTCCGCCAATCAAAAGCTAGGTGCATCTAGTCAGACAGCTGTCAGACAAAGAACGTCCCCATTGTTTAGGTCCGTTCGTGTACTTGCAGCTTAAAAAATGAAAAACGTCAAATATCAGAAATCGAGAGAGAAATCTCTCAATTTCAAGAGAAGTACCTGACCGGTTTTCTTACAAAAAATTTAAGTAATGTCATTTCGACATTATCGTAAAATGCAGCATCTACAAAATAAGTTGAAATTGAATTTTTTATAAGCTAAATACCTATTAAACTTAACATTTTGAATGCGCTAATATGTTCAATTACAACTTCTTCCTCCGGCATCGTTGAAGGCGAAAATAAATAGAGTTTTACTTGTCAAACTTTTGAGCTGGTCAGTTGTCAGTTTTTCATTTTTCAGTAAGTGGAATTTCAGCGAGTAGAAAATTACGAAAAAATGAAAAGAGGGTAAATTGATTTCTCTCTCATTTTTTTTCGATTTTCTCAGTACGTGGTCGCATTCTCGCAGTTTCTTAGCAAATTTTTAATAATTTTCGTATGCAAAAAAAGTACCCGAACGAACCTTTTATGTTGACATTTTGTTTGTAATGTGTGACTACTGCTTTCAGGTAGCGTGTATTAGAAATACGTTGGCAATTTAACATTGTAGGTATTAGAGCGTTAATGGTTAAGTCAATTTTATTAATATGATGTTTGACAAGCACCTATAGTCATCTAGCGGTCAATGGAACGCGGTCATCCAAAACTTTATGTTGTTTTTCATTGATTTCAGTCGAGGATTCACTCATTCATGCGTTTTAAATTCCGTCGATTTCAACTATTTAAAAAACATCATTGACAGTTGTGGCAGTTCGAAAGAGAAAAGCTAACTAAATTAACAATGGACAAGACTGGCTTTCAACTCATATAAATTTAATTCTCTCTACAAGTTGTTGTCGTTGAGCGCACACAAACTCTTACGCCTCAAAGAATTTTAACTCTGACACTTGTAACAATAGATTTTCAAAGGTTACAAAAATTAACTAAGCAACTAATTGTTGTTGTTAGTTCGAGTATAGTGAAACAAAACTACAGGTTACACTTGGAATGCACCCCTATAATCCAATGAACAGGAACATTTTTGTGGTCGAATCTACGTACGTAAATAGTGACATGTCAAAAAATAATAGCTGCAGTGAATATTTTTTTATTTTAAGACTAAGTGCTTGTGCAGTGTCTTCACAGCTCTGACTTGAAGTCGATGAGCGAAATTATCTTCTCAGAACCTCCGAATGAGTATTTTTTGTGCGTTTTTGAGATTTGTTTTTGTTTTTTTTTTTTGAACTCGTTAATCCTTGCTTCAAGTCAAAAAATGTTGACAGGAGCATTTGAAATATTAATTTTGAAACTTTTTTTGGGTTGCAATGCTGTTCGAAGGATTACAACGAAACTCTATTAAATACGAATTTTCTATATACAAATAATATTATACTAAATTAATACAAATATAAATAAAGTCTAAAGTTTTAAAACATAAAAAATACTTCTAAAGGTTTTCGGGACTCTGAAAACCATGTGCAAATAATTTCCATTTGAAAAGTAACAGAAGTGCATAAATTTTCATTTTTAATCATGCGAAAACATACATAAAAAAATAATATTAATAATAAAATGAAAGAAAAAATAAATAAAAACCTTTGAAGCGGTTTTAGGTCGAACAACCATCATCATTTTTTGCAGTACTTGCGTGAATCCACCTAGAAGAACACATTGGAAAATCACCATCGTGAGTTAAGGGACGTACACATTAAAAAATAAATTAAAAAAGATTGTGTGTGCAGGACAGGTAGATCTTTTAGACAAAAAAAAAAAAGAGAAAGAAAACGATAAATCGACTCACCCATTGTTTTCTGGAACCACATTGGCTTATTTTTCCACGCAATAAACACCAAATACACTGGCACACTTGACAGGATCATGAGAATACCATAGCCTGTCTCCACGGGGCTCGCGTACATCGGAACAATTGTGACAAAAAGTGTGGCCAGCAAGTAAATCACTGGGAATACCAAGGGGACACGGATTGGACGTGGTAGATTGGGTTGAGCCCATCTCAACCATGGCAGGCAAAGTACTGACACACCGATGCTCAACTGAAATAAAATGCCTTTCTTAACTGATTTCCTTCGAGGACAGGACCGCAACTCTTCAACTTACCCAAGTGGCAAAGCCGACATAATTAATTAGCGCAAAGATATTGGAACTCGTCAGATACAACATGGAGAGTAAAGCCATAACAAGGACAGCTGGGGTAGGGGTGAATCTCGATATTTGAATCATGGTAAGAATCTCTGGCATTTGTCCTTCACAAGCTCCGGCGTAGAAGAGACGCGATGACGTCAATAGAATGCCATTCACGGCACCGAATGTAGAAAGCGCCACGAAGACTACGATGGTGCAGAAAAAACGACGTCGTAAATAATTAAATGCAGTTATACCCAGTTTACTTACCAGGAATTGTCCAAGCAAACTGTCCGAATATTCTATTCGCATAGGAGACGGCGACAGCCTCGGATCCAAGGACTTCTTCGGGTGATAAAGTAGTGTAGAACGCAACGTTGGCCAGTACGTAAACCACTGTTACTAGAGTGCAGGAGATGGCAATGGCCTTTGGTAGATTTTTTACTGGATCCTTCAGTTCTTCAATGATAAAGTTGAGATAATTCCTGCGGGAAGGGAGAAAGGATAACCGTCAAGTTAATTCCCTTGTGCTTTCAGTAAAAATACTTGTATTAAGCTGCGTGGGTGCATGCGAAAGAGATTGCTATGTAATTGATTTCAGATGTCTTACCATCCGTTGTAGGCGAATAATCCTGAATAGAACGACAATGCAAGGGACGTTACTTGCGTATTTGTGTTTTCGAATGTAAAGTACTCAGTTTTGCCTGAAAGCAAATAATGCTAGTAACTGAGTAAGTAATAAGGACGCTTTCAATTGCTTACCCAAACTTAATTGATAGATTCCTGTAGCGATAACGATGAACAGAGCTAACAGCTTAGCGTAGGTGAAGATGTCCTGCACCCATGTGGCCCACTTCACATCCCAACAGTTCACAAATGTTAAGACCACTAAAAAGAAAGGAAACAACAATTTAATAAAAAGAATAACTAAATAATACCAAGTAGTTTCCAAGGACGGTATGTATGAACACGGACAGTCCTGGCGAGGATTTTTTGTTCAATGCAAACACCTAATACACCAACATAAACGAAATTCCTGACAAAATCGTTTACACGCAGTAGTGTTTAATCTTGTTGCCGAAAATACAAAGAATTTAATTTTAGACGCCGAGCAGAACGCAGTTCAAGCTAAATTTGTTCCCCACTGTACAGAAAGTCGCCACAAAATGTTACCTAGCGAATAATCTGACAGATTATTATTATGACAGATCAAGTGAAGTGATCATGTCAAACCATTAAATGTATGATGTTCTTACCGGTTTTATTTGTTTATCCGCTGAACTTTGAACTGTCAAAATTAAGCGAAGCAAGTGAACAGAAGCGTAAACATTTTAGAGGCACTAAACTTTAATTTATCTGAAACAGCGTATTACAAACAACGACCAGAATCAAAACAAGCCAAGTATATATCTAGTTCTGAAATGTGTTGCTTTATAATGCAGCCTTACTTACTCGTGGTTCAGAAACGCTAACGGCCATATTATTCACTTCCTTTAATCCTGGTTAAAGAGTTTAAAGTGAGTTTAACTCAAAAATTAAACTCAAGTCAATAATATTCAGTCGTTAAACCCGAACATAAACCCAGATTTTTTTAAACTTGACAGCGTTTAATCCGATTGGATTTAACCGCACTCCAGAGACCAGTTTAACTCGGGTTAAAACTCGCTCGTAGGGTGCGAGAAATAAATAAATAAATAAAGTGAAATAGAAAATGAAAAGTAGCAAGAAGCTACAAAAAATGGATTTTATTCGTGAACGTGATGAAATGTTGATGTCTTCGTCATTAGAAGACGAATTTGTCGGCGAGGTGATGGTAAATCAACGTCGTCCTCGTCGTCAAAAATATCGAATGCACAGGCTGTTGCGTCGACGATTACGATCAGAGACAATACTGAGACCACCAACTTCGGCCGATTTCCCGTTACTTGCCTACAAGCTATATTTTCATGGGGTGGCAAATGCTAAGTGCGCTAGTATTGTATCATAGAAATTCGTATTGGCAAATGTCACGTAACTTCAAAATTTCCGGCTCACTAACACCCTCGCACCTTGCATATGCCACTTCCGCTGTGGGCAAAGCTGCTGACAGCGTTCATAGAATTTTATCCGTTAAATTTCAAATTATTCGCTTGCGTGTGGATAATATTTTTTTTAGGAATAAAGTGTACATTTGCTTAAAATATTAATGAAACATAAACAACTTAGATTGGTTGAAGGAAAATAACAACATTTTGAGCAAATTTCGAAGTTAAAGATATTCAAAAGCAGAGAATACGCAACCATGTTTGTCCTAATAAGTTTCTGGTATATAGAACATCTCCATTAGATAGTTTTATTTTCCAACATAATCGAATTATTCGCCTTTTAACAATTTATAATAACTAACCAATGGCATTCAGTAATGAAAAAAAAGGTGGTATTCCCGAACTCTAGCACATTTCCCCACGGTTGGCGAGGTTGGCAGCATTTATTTTCTAAATTGACATAACACCGATGGGAAACAAAATGGCGAATTTGAAAATAAATTGAGGGGACAAGAGGATTGTGAGTTGGGGGTCTCAGTATGATTTGTCTATGATAACGATGTGTTTGATTTTCGGAAATATTTCCGTGCATTTCGGATGCTATATTCCATGATTTGACTAATGCACTAAAGACAAAAAATCGGCACACTACAAATCAAATCAATTTCCAAATGACAAACAACAAAAAAAAAAGAACCTCATTATTTGTGAAATTTGAAATTAAGTGGGTTTAAAACGGATTAAAAACGGTTTAAAGTGTTTTAAATCCACATTTAAATCCAATTTTAATTCATCGGGTTTAATGAATGTTTTTCAGTGAATAATATGGACATATGTTTAAATTATCGAGTTTAAAAATTGCGGATTAATGATCGGGTGTAAAATTAACTTAAACCTGAGTTAAACCCGGAGTGAATAATATGGCCGCAAGTGTTAAGCTTAGTATATAGTATCCTGCTCGCGCAACATTTAAGCGCCCCTCCATTTCATTTCTCCACACCTAAGATAATTTATTTTGTTATAATTTATGTCAAATTAAATTTATCTTCGATTAAATGTACCGCACATTTCTTTTACGAGCTAAATGAGTGGAGACTTGTCATCGGTCGAGCAGACATTTTAACATTTAGGTCTGTTCTTTTACTTTTAAATTTTACCAATTTTTACTTAACTCGAAAAATTCGTAAAATAGAGCGTTTTCGATAGAGCCATATTTACTGAGAATCGTGCGAGATTTTACTCAACGGCTCAAAATGCTGATCTAAAGACAAATACTTATGGGGTCGTCAAGAGGGTAAAGGACGGTGCTTTCCTTCACCTGGTCCTTCTGGTTAATGACGCTTCCATGACCAAACTCCTCGAGCTAAAGAGGGAAGTTTCTTATCATTTTGGTCAGATTAAGATGAGCACCGATAAAAATCCTGGGGGCAGATTCCGTATAACAATAATCGTCGGGATGATATCGTTTTTGAAACTTTGATGACCATAAGAAGTTATATTTTGCCCGAATTTGTTTCACTATCGTCAGCTTTCGTTACATTTGTGGAAAATGAATTGGATTAAGCTCTTAAAATCGTAATTTTGGCACTTAGTTGCTACTTTTGGAGGTCTATCGTTTCGACGATAATCGTCTGAAAAATTACGGAATGATTGCCCTGTGCAACAGCACTTGCGGCCATTATTGGGCTCTCACCCCTGCAAATCTTCATTATGAAGACGGCTGCTAGATGCGCCATTAAACTGCAGCTCGAATATAAGTTTAAATCGGATGAACATATGGGACAACTGAAAATACTTAACCTAATCCCATTGATATTTTCTGCTCCGTGCCTGACACTATGGTTAGGAAGTACAGTTTTGGGAAATTAATTGAATTAATTGAAGAAAAACTACTAGGCATAAAACTATTCCTAAACAGATTGAAGTGGTTTAGCCACATGTCTTTACATGTACAAACAGGGTACTCACAATGGGCCTTCACGGCTTCCGGGTGAAATTTGCATCGGCTGCAAAACTGCCCTCCCAACCTAACCTAACCTATCCTTAAACTACTAGATCGTTCTAGTTGGTCCATTGGTGTTCTGACACTGGACCCTTAAAGTTTAGTCTCGTACTCCGACAGATCAAAAATGGTTTCTGGAGTGGAGCTGGTGTCTGTGGACCACACACCAAAATCTCGTTACCCATGCGGGAATGTGTCCCACGGTTTTTCAATCGGAAATCCATGCTATCGAAAATTTCGCTAATATAATTTCCACTACCTAAAAGGTATTGTAGCTTGGAACCTAAAATGTAAACAACAAATGAGTCACAATACAAGTTCCACTTGGAGGCTCGAATCTGTCAAATAAGTGGAGAGTAAATGAGCTAATTCTAGAACCATCGAGTTTGTTCGGAAGGAACAGGAATTCACTAGAAAGTTCCCGACAGGTGGCGGAGCCGATATAAAAGGGCAGATTTGAGAACACGAAGAACTTTCTTTTAAACTGAGATTGTTAAAGTTCGAGATAATAATCTGTTGTGAAAATAAAGAAGTGTAAAGTATGTAGTGAATTAAGTGATTGGTTTAAGTCGGAGAAATATTGTTTTGAAGTGAATTGTTAGAATAAATAGAGAAATAAAAATGTTTTTACTAGAAAAGTTCAACAGAATAGCGTTTTTTCTTTTCGAATCCTAGCTCGGATGTAACAGTATGAAAGGCGCCTTCATAAAAATTTTCTCCGACAGTCGAGCAGCTTTACAAGCTTTAGCGTCCAATGCAATGGACTCCAATACAATTAAGGGCCCTGCAAACCCTAGCCAAATACAACAAGGTCAAACATGGCTGGGTACCTGGTCATCAGACAACGGACTTGCGGACAATCTAGCTAGGGCTGGTTCCGAAACCGTTTTCCATGGACCAGAACCTTACTGCAGAGTCAGTTGGGCTACTAATTAATGAATGGGAACAACAACTTCGTCTTAACCACTGGGAAGATGTCCCTGGTCTAAGACAATCCAAGCGATTAATCAAGCCCTCTTCCAACAAGAATCTCCTTAGACTCGGGCCTCTGTGGCTTATGATACCAGCTCAACAAAATGAACCTTTGTCCGGCTCCAGAATGTAGGTTCTGTCTGGCGGATGTCGAACCCTCTGAACACATTTTCTGTGACTGCCTGGCTTTTCATTGGTTAAGAAAACGTGTCTTTAATAGAGAGACTCGTACACCAGCAGATCTACTGAACTCTGCTACTAAGAACTTATTGGCCGTCACGTTTCTTAGATTAACTATTCCCCATTGATACAATAGATCTTTCAGGTAATAGTGTCAGCCATCAGCGCATGGGATTATTTAAAACAAAAAAAAATCTTTTAGAAATTTTTGTATGGGAGATAAAATATTTGCGCGAGCAGGATCCTAGGCCCAATGTACTTATTTCAGAGACAGATTTGAGGTTACCGAACAATGTCATATAAACATTTTAGCTTCTTGTTCAAAAAACGAATTTAAATAATTTGAGTGGCAGTTGGACTTGATTTTTTTATAATCTCCAATAAGGTAGTTCTTACAGCTGCTTAGCTAAAAATGCTGTAATTTATTGAATTCTCTTAAGACTTTGACAATCTGTTCAATAAAGTGATACATGATCATCTCATACCTGTAGTCGGGAAGTAGGATTTCACGCAGGCTAATAAAGAGTCTTTTAAAGCAGTTGGACACCATTTAAACATTAAATGTTTATACGAACCGGATTTAGATTTAAAAAAACTATTTCCCCATAACGAACTTGTGTTACTCATAGAATAATCATAAGAAAACTGTTAACCGATTGAGGAAAAATGTCAGCCGACTTAATTAAATTTGTCAGATTAAGCTGCTTGAGACGTTTTGGCATACAGCGTGACTGAGTTTTCGAATGGAGGTCACTTGAGTAATTATTGAAACAGTGTATCTACAATCAGTATAAAACGTTACCCTTTGTCCAATCATTTAATTTGTTTCCCTATCCCCTCCCCCCCTTTTAATAAGGCAACTGCGACTGGCCGACGCTCTTGAAGAAAAACACTACGAGGATGATGAAACTTTTCCCGATTTTACACAATCCACGAATCTTTGATTTTGCATCAGTACTAATAATTCATCTCTGTCTCTGTTGGGGTTGGCTGGGGTATATCTACTATTGTTTTATTGGCACAAATCAGAGATGAAAAAAAAAGGAAAAGACATAGAGCAACAGTCAACACTCTCATCTGGTATATAAGACCTTTGAAGTCTGGCGAGTACGACCTCATGTTACATTGTTAAGGCTGTCGCAAATTAAATTTAATAAATGAGTGCTTTGTGACGACTGACTGACTGTACCTACTTGACGTTGGCGATGAGATTTTCTTTCGATTGTTTTTTTTTACAGACAAAGTTACTATCATTAAGCTTATTGCATATAAGAACGCTGCGTTTGACAGTGCTTTAGGTCAGGGATTTCGAATTTCTATTCCTCAATAAAAATCACTGAATTGCAACATTGACTGTCACACTATCGATTGAGTAATTGATGAATGTGCTGATACTGTTCAAGGATTGAAAACAAATTCAATATAGAAACAAAGTTAATATACTCACATATACAGCAAACAGCTAGTAGTCGAGCTGAATCCTCTGGCGGTTGGCACTCTGGGAAGAACGGCTTTAGAACGTACACACTGAATGTGAGGGCGACGATTGCCTGCGAGCATGGACGCACGATCATGCATTCAATCCACAGTCTAATGAAGGCCATAAAAGGACCAAAGGTTTCCATGATGTATGCATAATCCGCACCGGATTTCTTGATCATTGTTCCCAACTCGGCATAGCAGTAGGCACCAACCTGTTGAATAACGAAAAATAAAACATCGATATGTGAACCCAGTTACATGTGAGCGAAAAAAATAAAAACAAAAACGTGCAAACAACGCCCTCAAAGATCGTGGGACATCTGGATAAGATCGGCTATATTGGAATAAATAATAATACTCTCGGTTCCGAGTCGGAATAGCACGTGGGCCGTGAATTTTCTTTAAAGTGTCTTTTTATTTGGAATATATTTCTTTGAAGGTCGTAATTTTGTTGTCGAGAAAGTGTTTATTTTATTATCAAGGTTGAGGGAGATAGTGTTTAAAAAAAAAAAAATACGGGCAATCAAACAGCAACAAACTTTCAACATTGGGGACGTTCGGATACCTTGTTCATGTAAAACTTCAATTAGATTTGTCTGGACTAACTATACGAACGCTTTAACTTGAATTGTTTTTTTAATCTCGCGGCTCATTTTGAATTTTGACACATCGAAATGTCAACTAAGTTTATTGACTAGATTTGGCGGGTACTCCTCCATAAACGTCAACCGAAAAAAATTATTCACATTACCAATCTAGTCCAATAAAAACTGGCATAAATGTCAGACCTACTAAACTAAAAATCCGAACGTCCCATTATCAAGACTTTATCCATTGATAATTATCAACTGACAGCATAGGAATTTTTCATGTAATCTGACGTTTGCTACATAGCTTGTATGAATTTGTGTAGGTCTGTTAGCGTAGGTAATTTCGGGAAAGAAACATTCTCTACCTACGGCTAATCTCAAACAAATAGAGAGGAGTAAACTTTGTATGCAGGCAGGATTTTATTGACTAGATTTGTGGGGTACTCCTCCATAAACGTCAACCAAAAAAACTATTCATCTGACCTATCTAGTCCAATAAAAACTTGTCATAATGTTATAAACTTGCACCATATGAACAGTAGATATAGGGGTTTTTGTTGTATTTTTTTTATACACTTTTCTACAAACTACTCCCTTTTCGAATCCCTGATCACGATTAGTATTAGGGACGTTCAAGTTATCTAGTTTAGTAAGTCTGACAGCTGTCTGTCAAGATGTATCTCGGTTTCGATTGGCTGAAATCGGTCATATGAGCCAACAGGTTTAGTTGAAGTTTATGGAGCGGTAGCCGATGAATCTATTCAAGAAATTCGTGACTGGGTACTAAGTTGACAGTTCGCATATGTGGCTGACGTAGAAAAAGTGGCATTCCCGACAAATATAGTTTATGCGTTAGGGTTACATCTTATCCAGACCAATCTGGTCGACGTAAGATAACTAGATTCTTGAATGTGCCAATTATATATGGTTAGATGTCAAAATATGCTGTGCTCAGAATTTTACTGCTCACTCAACTGAGCTGATAGAATGTGCTGGACGAAAGAAAAAAAAACACAAATTGTAAATCTATACTACATTTCAAAATTATAGGTAGGTACTGTGCAAACGTGATTAGACAACTT
The DNA here is from genome assembly GCA_916610125.1 of Cheilosia vulpina. Classification (NCBI taxonomy): domain Eukaryota; kingdom Metazoa; phylum Arthropoda; class Insecta; order Diptera; family Syrphidae; genus Cheilosia; species Cheilosia vulpina. The sequence continues at coordinate 79,535,090 of OU744276.1, read as the reverse complement.
TGTTTATTTTTCGATTTTGAAGCTTGTAGGTACTAGATTTCGCCGTCAGACCCATTTGACATTAGGATGAGCTTTTATTTCTCGGACGAATTAATTTGCGTTCACAGGAATGCGTAGTAATAGTGCTTATATAGTGACACACAACTCCTAAGATATGGAGATAATTCAAAAACTATTACAATGTTCCAAAAAAAACTGGATCCAAAACTTTTTTTTTAGGTTTCAGGCCACAATTAAAATCTCTGGGAAGTCTGCTGGAAAGATTTTTTGACCGTAACCTGTTTTTTGGGTCTATCGAGAACCATTTCCGCGGCTTCCGTATATGATAGGGCATCGTTTATATATAATCGAGCTCCTATGACAAACTGAACATATTTATTCGGATTAATGTGCAAAGTACAAAATAAAATACCGATTAAGGGGATTGGAAACAAGTAAACAAATGTCAAAATCTATTTAAAAACAATGTATACCTTGCCCAAATTGACATTAGTTTGACGTCTATATTGTTTCATCTTTCAAGCGAAGTCCTTGATCCCTGCCATCACAAACTACTTATCTACTCTACTGTTAATAAATTAAATAATGCCACTATGTACATAGTAACTCATCCGTTTTACACATTTTTCATTGATCCATTAGTAAACAAGTTGACGTTATCATCGTCTTAATGTGCTTTATTATGCCATACATCGATCAATCACTCCATTATGAGCACCCATGCACTGTAATGTGGGTGTGCTGTGCGCCACCAAACCAATTCAAGTAATTGATTAAATTTTCATCAGGCGACAAAACAAATAAATACGCCTCCCGCTATAGAAATTATCAAACACTTTGTCTGCAAGCCGCCTGTTTCCGGCAAGTTTCCTCTGGCTATCGTTGTATAGTGTAGGGTGTAGCGACAAACGAGTGCATACGTATCCTTATCACGTACCACCTACGTGCACAATGATACCAACATCTCGTCGTTCGTTAGTGGTTAGACATTACGACTTGGAATTTATGCAGATACTAACGCGTACGCGAACACATAAATACCTATCTTCATTCATAAGAGCGTGGAACTTCATTATTCGGTTCGAAGGAATGACATTCAATTAAGTCAATGAGAGGGGCTCTCTGGTCCGGGTCCAGAATGGATTTCCATTGATTTCATCAGCAGTAGCTGACACCGACATTCTTTAGTTTGCCCGGTATGGACTAGTTCATCGAATGAACGTCCTGCCAAATACCTCTCAATTGCAATGATAACGTTAACGACCGACGTCTTGTGCTTTGGCTTTGGCACATAATGGAGCAATTGTTTGTCTATGGATGTTATTGGTTTCTCTACACTCTTATTGGACCGAGTCTTTTCCTTTTTTATAGAAAAAAAAATTCAGTAAATTCAATGACAAGTTCAACATTTTAAGTAGGTGAACAATTCTGATGTAAACGGCACGACCATTACGAAGCGGACATTGCTAACGATGACGAGTGACGGGTGGCTGTACCAGACCAGCACCAGCGTGTCGTCGACTGTTAAGACTGTTCGATTTACAAATGCGGATGGTGTAGGTACCTACACGATGTAGACGCATCGAACGTTGGCATTTAATTAGAATTCCATTGGATTGGATATGGGAAATTTCTCCCCGGGGGGAATTTCATTTGTTGATTCATCAACATGATACCGATATCTTCAACTACAACTTGTGACGCACTTTGTTGTGCGCGAATGTGGGCAGTTCAAAAGTCGGAAACAAGTTGTTTCGGGGGGGAAAAACCGTCCGATATTTTTAAGGATATACTCGTAGCGGCACATCATAAAATTCTGATGAGGAATTACTTTGTGTCAATGGGTTCTAAGAAACTTTGGTGGGGAATTATTCACCCAGACTGAGAAATTTATTTTGGGCAACGTTTTACTTAATTAATACAAATAAACTGGTTAAGTGATGCATATAATATTTCCCAGAGCGACAGTGTGGTTAATTGCGAAAAATGTTGTAACGTATGTAAATATGAAGAAAAAGCAGGGCACTCATTCCGTAATTTTTAGACGATTATCGTCGTTTCGACAGACCTCCAAAACTAGCAACTTAGTGCTAAAATTACAAGTTTGAGGGCTTAATCCAGTTCATTTTCCACAAATATAATGAAAGCTGATGTTTGTCAAAAAAATTCGACTTATTTTGTTTTGACCAAAGTTTCAAAACCGATATCGTTTAGACGATCGTTGGTATACGGAATCTGCCCGCCAGGTCGACAGTCTTCTGTTCCCGAGCTGACTTAGTGTATCTGTATAAAGATGGTAAAAACGGAAATCTAAGAACTAAAAACAAATAAAGTGTGGCTTATTCTATAGTGCTCTTAATTGCCGCAGCAGGTAACGAGTAAAAATGAGATGTAAACTTCAACCTGCAATATATATATTTGCCTTTCACGAAAAGCCTCGGATAACGATGATCTTACGACCCCAGCTGCTGAAATGGGTATAATAACCTTCACGAAAATTTCATATCTGTCAGTAGTCGGTACCCAGGAAGGAGTAGGTGCCCACCGTTTATCAGCGATTTAAGGGAACTCAAGAATTGCGAGTGACTGATTTTTAAAGTTTACTCAACAAAATGAGTCCGATTAATGTAGGTATAAAATCAGTTCTTTTGTTAAGGCGGCCTATAGTTTCGCAATATTTGATGCAGCGGTCAATAGATTTTTTGGAATTTCAAACTAGAACATTTTTACCAATCAACAAAGTATACCTTTTCTGTAATTGGAAACAGATCTTCTATGAAGTTTAGTACGCTGCTCGAGCTAAATTTTCGCTCCCACACAAAATTCTCTCCAAAATTTAGCTGAGCTAAACTTAAGCGAACCCATTTAGCTGAGTGGTACGCGGCTCGAGCTAAATAATCAAACTTTTGTTTCCGAATGTACCTCATGTGTCTGGCAAAATTTAGCATGCCCATTTAATGGGTCGGCACAATTTTTTCAAGCTAAATTGTGACAGATCGTGTTATGGAAAAGAATACAAGGATGAGCTTTTTTAATTATTACATGGACGAGAGGACGAGTACCTAGAACCAGAAATAGTTGAACATTTTCTCAAGCTAAATTGTGACAGATCGTGTTATGGAAAATAATACAAGGATGAGCTTTTTTAATTATTACATGGACGGGAGGACGAGTACCTAGAACCAGAAATAGTTGAACATTTTCTCAAGCTAAATTGTGACAGATCGTGTTATGGAAAATAATACAAGGATGAGCTTTTTTAATTAACACATGGACGAGAAGTACCTAGAACCAGAAATAGTTGAAATAAGAGAGAATTAAACTGTTGAAGGAAGTTTTTTCAAAGAACAGCTGTTTTCTGTGACACTTATCCACGGCGTACTCTATGTCAAAATATAGCTAGGAATTTAGCTGATGTTTGAAGAGGAAAGTTGCAGACAAGATCAAATTTAATTTAGCTCGAGTGGCGTACGCTTAACGCTACAGAATATTTGTCTGCATATTCTTTGCTGTCGATACTCACCATAGAAAAAAGTCCAGAAGCGACCCACACGATCAATGCTAAATTCACACTTCCGGTGTGCATAAGAACACCTGTTGGTGACACAAAGATACCCGATCCGATAATTGAACCAACAATCACAGTCACTCCATTGAGCAGGCTCATTTTTGCCTTTAATGTGACCTCTCCACCCCCATCCCCGTCGCTGGATGCTTTATCAGCAGACCCATTTGTGGCGGAGTTCTTTCTTGAGGAAGACTTGTTGTTAAGCGATTCCGTTTCCATTTTATCTGTCAGTGTATGTTTGCTTTGCTTTTAACACTTTTTTTTTCTGATAATTTAGATGTTGCGTCGTTGTTCTGCTTTCTTCTTCACTTTTTCTTTCTTTTTTTTTGTCTTGTTGATTGTAATTCAGCCTTCAAGTCTGAAAGAAACAAGACAAATGTTTATTTAGTTAACAAAATTATATACAATCGTATGTGCAAAGAGTTTAAGAGTTTATTTTTGGGGTACATTCGAAAATGTACTAATTGGAAAAAAGTGGTGGGAGATTTAGTACCTGGTGGGTGCAAACATTCAAAATTTGATCATTGTGTAACAGAATTGATTTAGAATGAAGTCTTTTTCTGTTTGTTACGTGTTTAGATTTTCAAATAGAATGTTTAGATAACCCCATCTTGTTGTACAGAGATAACCTACGAAAATCGCAAGACTTTCCTTATCGCTTATGTTTATGCATTTCCATATTTGACATAATATAATGTACGGGTAAACATATGGAGTTATTAATAGTTGTGACCATGAACTTGTCATTGATGAAGTATTAATTAATCGCCAGCATCTGTCTGTATTATACTTAGGACTTGAATAATATTCTTATCGCTTTTGCATTAAAAAATATTACACTTCATTGGTTCGCCTTAATCTTTATGTTGTCGATATTTTTTATGGTTGTTTTAAAGGCCGAACTTTTATTTGCCTTTAACTTTAATATTTGATTTTACAATTGTGTACTACATTTTTAATGACAGAAATGCTGCTCTCATCTGACTGTTCGGTTCCACAGTGTTTCTACGGTGAACCTTTTCCATCTTTGGCATAGTTGGAGCATAGTATTGCTTAGTATTAGCTAAGATTAGCTTTAGTAAAAATCTACAGCATTAGTGAAAAGGTACCAATAAACAATTAGACCTCCACATTTCCTAGTTCGACAACTTTTTTAGAATCTATTACATTTGTTGTCATCCCAGAATTCAAATTCATAATCTGTTTTCATGAAAAACAAGGTCATTGGTTTATATCACAACGAGGATTTTATTCTAAAAAAGTATAATATAACAGGGCTTACAAAATTTAAGCTCTCGAATAAGTGCAACATTTTTTGAGTCCGGTTTCAAACCGCCTGCATCTGACTCAGGGATGGAAAATCAACATTATGGACTTGTTCAAAAGGTAGCAATTTTTTTTTATTGCACATAACATGCAAATATTTGTTGACACGTTGCAATGCGTATTTCAAAAGATTGAAAAGCAGGCAATTATAAAAAACCCAAATAAAAAATCTTCTTTTTCCTATACTACTACCTATACGCAATTACATTAAATGCAATGCTCAATTCTACCTCCAAAAGATGATTAAAACTGTAAAGTTACTTTTTTTTTTAACGCCACATTTGACGTTACACTCATTTGTCACTCAGAAAAATATCGCAAGCTAAATTCTAGTCCGATCAGGCTTATTCTTAATTTTCTTCATGCTCAATCTTAAAATAAATCGGATGATTCTTAAAACAATAACAGAAATCTAAAATCAAACTTTTTAGTATTAAATCAAGCCTATGCAATTTTAAAATCTGAATCATATGACCTGAATATTTTTTTTTGTACACAAATACAGGATCGAACAAGAATTCTACTCTACTACAATCAAGCCCAAATAATCTTAAATTTGCACGATGGATTAATGTGCATGTGCATAAGGATTTAAACGACCATGATATACGAATTTATATTCTCCAATTAAGCCGCACAATTTAAAACTTGCATAATGGATAAAATATGTTCATTCATTCCGATTCTCAAACAGTTTCCGTGTTTCCGTAGTTAAGTTTTCTTTCAAAAAATAAAACAGCGGAAAATTGTAATAAAGTGCATGTCATAACAAAAATGGTGGTAATTCCATAATTGAATTTTAATAAAAAATAAGTCTGATCTTTATAGTCCACCCTTACATTTGGATCCATCAAATAATGGAAAGACATATTTCAGATTTAAGTCCATTTATGCATTTTTGTTTCAATAAATTAATTTAAAAAAAAAATAAATGGTTTTATTTTCTTTAACAGGGAAGTGATGGAGTTGATAATGAATTCGACAAATAAAACTGTGAAATCTCAAATTTGGATACCTATGCTATTCTGGAAGCATTTCAAAAAAAATTTTATATATACATTTAATTTTTGTAAGTTTAAGAGTTATTATTCGGGTTTTTAGCGAGCATTATTTTTTCTGCTGATAAATAGGTGAAAAATAAGGTGATTTTGAGCTTAATTTAAGCTTACACATTCTTCATTGCGTTATGTTCAAGAATAAAAAGGAAAATTTAAGTTTACAACAATTTAAAATCAAGATGTTGCATTCTTCGAATGAATTGATTTTGGGCTTAATTTAAGCTTAAATGTTCTTAATACTGTTATAGAACAGCCTTAAAATAAGAATTACAGTTTAATCAAAGGCATACTCAAAGAAAGATTTTTGTATTTGGATTAAGAATTTCCGAACTTAACAGACTTTCATCAACGGAAAGGCTTAATCTGACACTGATAATCTTGACTTTATCTCGTTTTTTCCCCGAATGGTATATATACCTTAAAGTTACAAAACGTCAGTTTTACTTTCAAAATAACATTTCCAGGTATAACTTAGCTCAGGTCGTATTCTTATTCAGCTGCCGTTGCGAAATATCCTTGTCTGTTAGACAACTTTTTCTGCATAAACATCTATGCACGTAGAGATATAAAATCATGCACTAACAGCCAAATCCAAACGTATTTATAAGGAAAGTAATATATGTATTCGTATTGTATAATCAACTTGACGCAGTCAAAAGAAGCTTGACAGTATTTTATCTCTTCAGTTCAGAGGCAAAAAAAAAAAAAAAAACACAGACACACCCCCCCAATCTGTGGGTTGTAGGACCTGTTATATATTTAAATTGTTTATCAGGCAACCTCTTTTTTTTATATATGCAAATGTGAGTGCGTTATATATTTTTGAAGTCATTAAAGCAACGTTTTTTTTTTAAGATAGCCAAATCATCCGAAGCTTGCTCTGTAATGTAGACCTACAAAAAAAAAAGAACCAGACATTTGTCGAGAATAAAACACATTTCGGGTAATAGACAATTTATATTCTGCGCAATCAAAAAACGCTTCCATAACAACAATCCTTTTGTCCATGACTAAACCTTTCATTAGTAAAACGATGCTGGGGTTATTAAGTTGCTAACCTATAAAAAAGGTCTAACAATAGATTGACTTATTCGGAGACCATAGAGTTATTTATTCGTGACACGTGGGTATAAATGGCTGTACATCGCAATTTTTGTCAATGATAGTTTAATCAATATCTTCCATTAACCTCACCGTAACGTCATTAGCTCTTAATTGAATTATTCGGTAATGGAATATATATAGATCGACAACACCGGGCCGCCGGTAGATAGACGCGCTAAAAGTCACAAAAGCTAAAAGAAATGCCTAAAATGATAGCAGTAATTAATCAAAATGCTGTAGATTAGCACGATGACTTTGAATAGAACGTTTTTTCACTAAATTGGTTATCATTCGCCCTATCTGATTAGGAAATATATCCGAAACGTAAATCTGCGGATTATATTGTCATTAATGCGATATCAAAGTTCGCATCTACTTTTTGCAGAGATAATATTTTTTTTTATATAAATTACGGACTATGAAAATTCTATATTAAAATAGAAAATATTTTAATGCTAATATGGAAGATGCTATGGGAAATAGCAAATAGTAGGGTTCTACTTATATAATATTAACAGAGAAGTTATACAGTTCAAAACATCGGATACGCCCTTCGGAGTGCGCCGTATATCCTCAAAATTTAGAGCTACTTCGCTGTCTGCACTACTTTGTCAATTTTCACATTTATTTTAAGATATACATATTGCCAATTAGAATATCGTATTATTTTAGGGTTAACAAACAGAGTTGCCATTCTGACCGGATTCCGGTAACATCTGACCGAAATCTCTTCATACTGACCGGAGAAAATTTTAAAATCCGGTCTACCCGATTTTTAACCTAAACGACAAAAATTCTTTAACCGGAAAAAAACCTTTTTTTGACCTGAAAAATAATATTGTTCTATGACTAGATATAAAGGATAGTTTTCTATAATTTGAATGATATCTGGCCATACTTAACAAACACACTCACTTGGAACTTCATACGGAAACCAATTTATTTTGAATAATCCTAGAATAAACTGGCGGTAGTCTCATTTGAATGCTTCCACCAGCGTTGCCGGAGAGAAATATTATTAGGAAGTACTGCAGCCAGAAAAGGGGAGTATTTTGAAAAAAAATAGGAGTACAGCCATTTTTATTTGAACAAAAATCATAAAAAAATTCAGTTAAAAAAAACTAAACATAAATAAATAAATAATTATTAATTCTTAGTAAGTAAATATCTCAAAATCAAAAATGGCAGATAGCTTTAATTAATATTATTTTTAATATACAAATTAGGAACTTATTGAATCATTATTAAATGTATTAAATATATTGCATTGCAATTTGCATTAAATTTGAAGTGAATTAAATTTATTAATGTTGAAATTACGCTTTGCTGCAAGTTTTAGATATTTTAGGACCTTAGAAAAAATAGGAGTACGAATGTAAAAGGAGGAGTACGGAGGTGTTGAATGTAGTACAATAGGACTCATATGCGAGTACTTTCAGCAACGCTGGCTCCCACCAGCTGTGACTGGGTTTGTGCATTCTAACAGTGAAGTGAAGAAGTGAAGACCATTTAGAATATTTTGGAATTTCAATTTTGGTTTTACCAAATTCAGACGCCGAAGTTGAGTGGAAAGTTCGTTTTTCTGCAAAACGTTGTGATGCAAAGCTTTTCAATGAATTGTTTTTTTTTTTGTTATTATTATTACTATCACTGTCAGACTTACTAAACTATACTATGAACATTTTCTAAAAGGAAAATTAGCAACGTAGATCAAATGCGTTACTTACGAATTTGTGCTCCACAAATAACTTTGCTATTGTCATTCAAATATTTTACACAAATTGCACATTTTCTACAATTTTTTAATGCTGGCCTTAGATTATAGATAGACATTGCTGCCACCCCCCAAATGATTAACTTTCTTCTGGTGTGTTTAATGTGCCCGATAGTGATAATTCCAAAAAGGACAGTTGATGAGTCGATTTTCCACCTTAACACATTCGAGCTATTGCTTTGAATTAATTAAATAATTGTATGTTTGCTCAAACAGTTAAACATGAATAGATATCATGCGAATGAATGCACGTCACTTCTTTCCAGGCAATGACACTCTACGTGCAACAAGTCTAGAAGTTTGCTTCATTCATGCACTTCCAGCAAATAACAAATTGTTGTCGCTGGCGTTTTGACAATTTACCGAATTCTAATTTTTATTTGCCTGCCAGACTAAACTGGCGTTTCCAGTGACATTTCCCTTAAAAAGAGCAGTAACATTTAGTAAATAAAAGTTTGTCATGCCGTATATATTTATAGCCAATTATGGGTTAACGTATAGTACTTGTGTATGGCTTTTATTTACCGCACCACCAGAAATATTAACAGATCTCATTAATTTAATGGCAATCGATAGCCACTTGTAGCACATTGTTGTTTGTAAAAGTCAATCACCCAGTGAAATTGTTTACATGGATTGTCATCGAAATTGCAATTTAATTCGCATCAAAACGAATCAAACTCGTATTTATTGAATAAAGTGAACTGTGCTCCGCTCTCCCAATTAATTGGTTTCCGTTTCTTCAATATTGTTAAACAAAATACTCTGATGTGCGTACGCTGGAATGCCGGAAATATGCACACGTGTATTCAATAACCTTGGTATGAAATTGGAAATTAACTTCAAAAAGGTATATGTCATAATTATGTGCGTATACATCTTGAATGGTGGTCCTATCGGAAATCGGAAAACAAGATCTTTACTACGAGAAAGTATTTTTGATTTTGAATTTATTGATAAACAAAGTGACTCAAAAAGGGGTGACGGTGACAGACAATGACACTAATTTACTGTAAACAAAAATCGATACAAATAACACACGCGTCAAATGCTAATGACCTACAGCAAAGTGTTGAATAGTCGATGGGTGATGGTGTTTTTGGGGCATATAGAACAACATACCTAGATGTAGTTGTAAGCTTTGTTTATTGGCCGCGGTAATGCAATAATGTAGGTCAGCAAGTAGTGTGACTTATTTTTGTTACCTTCACAAATGTATTTGCAGCCAAAGCAGCGGCTGATAATGTGCTACTTAAAAGTGGTCAAAGGCATCGAAAAGTATTTATTAGATATAGGTTATTTAAAAGCTAAACAAAACAAAAAAAAATGCTCTACAAAATGTTTAAGATAAATGTTAAACCGGAGGCTCAATTTGTATTTGTAGGCTGATTTAACCGCTGCAGTAAATAAAAGTAAAAATTATACTCTACCTACTATTTATTACGGGAAAAGCCTATTTAATTTGGAATTAGATATGAATTCTTCGCAGTATTGCCAGCCGCTTTAAGTAAAATTCCCCATCACAGACATGAAAATTCCCCTTTTGCCATGAATTCCAATGCCTTTTCAAAAAGCATTGATAGTTATTAGAATAATAATTGAAAACAAACAAGAAAACAATTTTCTGCACAAAAAAATATTGAGTAAGCTGACTGCTTCTTGAAAATTTTTGTTCCAATGCAAAAACTCGAAAAATGTTTGATGATTTAAAATCCTCTACAAGAAGGGGGCAACATTGATTTTTTTTTGTCATAACATGTTTATTGAACTTTAAATAGCACAAAAATAAAAATGCCGTTGTAAAAAATTATGTTTTAGTGCAAAAACAAAACTGACAGCTGAAAAAAAATATATTATATAAACGGAATTCATCCACATTCTTAAAGTCACAGTTCATTCAAGAATAATATACCAGGACCACTGAAATATCTCAAGGGCAAGGCTATCACCCTCAAAGTTAAACAACCTTCCTATTAAGAGCAAATTGAAAGGAAATCGGGCTCTTTTCAAGCTTTTTCGGTTCATTATTCCTAAGAGAAGTATTGAAAAGAAAAAGATTAGGCTCCAAATCATTTGCAAGTTTACTGAGACGACTCATAGCGAATTTAAGTGCCACAACTCTTATGTGACAGTTTATGCCCTGAAAAAAAGTAGCCCATAAGTATTTAAGTAGAACTTAAATCGTTAAGAGTCGTATGAGCAAACGGCTCTTAATGTTTTACCGTAAACTACTCGTAACTATGTAATACACTTCAAAGCTTAAAAAAGAAACAAAAACATTTTCCACAAATTTCATTTTACTGGGCTTATGTGTCAAAATTGTTTGAACATTTGCATTCCTTATATCACGGCTTCAGTGTGACGTCCACCTTATACTCTTGAATTCCATCTAGTTCTAGTAGAAAATACAGAAGGTGTGATATCAATTCGAAGTTAACTGGAACTGGTTCTACGGCGTTTTGACTAAGTTCACACCTCGACAAACATCATCAGTTGCAAGTGGACAATAAAATTATTAACTTAACTTAATTATACAATTATACATATAATTCACTGCGCACAGTTGTTATAAATAGTAATATACCGCCACAAAAAACTGGTACCTACTTTAGCACGTATTGAGTCGTGGAGCTACTTGATCTCAGTCTTATCTGAAATTATTTTATTTTAACTGGGTGAACCCAGTTTAGTTTTTGATTTTATTAATAATATTTACATCCTTTTCAGATTCCTCGCCGTGTCAGCCGCTGTGTCATATCAAATAAAGTCAACAACATTTACATAACACAAATAATAAAATTCTATATGTTTGCACGTTTCGTCTAAATAGAACCTTCGACTTGACTGGTTCCAGTTCCGATTGTGACACTTCGCAATTATTTACCTGTTTCAGTAGCAAAACAAACTTTCCAGTTTAGGTAACAACTTCATAAGACTAGCCGCAGCTAAGTCGATGAATCTGCATGCATTTGTGACGGGTGGAGTAAGCTTCTGAAATTCCAGCTTCGATCTTCTGTTATCTAGAGCTCTGAATCTTGTTTCGAAGATGTAATCATTAAGGTGGACTTTAAAGTCAATAACCTTTCATTTTCTCGTTCAGACCATTCGTTGCTAAGCAATAAAATATCGTATAAGATCATGGTGACACTTATTTTGAAAGGAGGCATGACACCTAACTGCCTGGGAACTGGGATTCTGATTAATTGCATGCTAGTCATTTGTTTATGCACGAAATTCGTATAATTTAGTTCGATTTTATACTGGAAAGCGTAACTGATTTACATTTTGTATTTATGGCTGAAGGGAAAAGACGTCTTAAGTAATATCAGTGCAATGGCGCGAGTGACACCTGTTGTGTGCAGTAAATATAAATCGTCGATTGTGAATTCATTGATATTGTAAACAAATTGATTTCAAATTATTACATTTTATAATAGAACTGGCTATAACAAATTGCAGTTGTAGAATTTACGCGACAGATGGCGATTCATTTTATATATTTATGCATTAATAATAGGATTCAAATAGATTAAGCGCCGTATACCAATAACAAATTTAAGTCTCGACTTTAAATTTACGGAAGCTCACAATTTCGAAATTTGTATGGAAAATATAGCCACTGTCAACTACTAAAGTTTAGAGTTGAAATTGAAAATGTTTTTTGGTAAAGTAAGATTAAGCGCCGTACCAGTAAAAAATTTTAGTCTCGACTTTAAATTTACGGAAGCTCACAATTTCGAATTTTGTATGGAAAATATAGCCACTGTCAACTACTAAAGTTTAGAGTCGAAATTAAAAATTGTTGGTTTGATAAATCCAGATTTTCGACCACCCGGCTGCGAACAAAATTTAGTACAGACTAATCTTGAAGAGGCTTAATTTGCCGTTACATATTATGAGAACCATTTGAAATTGAATGCTAAAAATGCACAAGTTATTTATCAGAGACCTGAACTCACTTTAAATACAAAATTGAGGATAATTCTTCTGCTGATCGAAAATTTGGATTTAGATAACTACGAGCAAAAAAAAAACTTTGGAATTCAATTTGTTGACTGCATATTTTTTCTACTTAAAAATCAGTCATATGACACTCAAGTTCAAGGACAAAACCACATTTTTAGGCATGGTACGGTGAAATTAAGCAAGGACAAAGTTTCTCTGTAAATTCTTCTTAATTGTGAGACGTAAAGATAAAAAATGTGAAAATCAAGATTTTGTTCAAAATATAAAAAAAAGCGAAACATAAAATCTTTATTACCAATACATAAATCACATAAATATATATAAAAAAAACCTTGGTCCTAAATAAAAAGTTAATGTTTTTTGAAATTTTGGAACAAATTTGAGTGAAATTGACTTGGAATTTCATTGCTTGTATCAAGATCACTGAATTTCGGTTCATTAAAAGATTTGTAAAGATTCACATTAAAACAACGAATTCGAATTTTAATTTATTTAAATTTACACCGGAACATATATTATTTCAACATTTGCAGTGGAATGTAGAGATCAAATCAGTGGCCACAAGCCATAACCGCTTAAGTCGACTTAAGACGAAATTGACATTTTGATGCCATTAGATTCAGCGTATCCAAATCTATTTTGTAAATTTTTTTCAGCTTTATATCTTTAAAAACGTGGCCACAATTTCAAAAAAAAAACTGCTTAAGTCACTAGAGTCCATGTAGTAAAAAAAACTTTAAACTGCTCTCCTGAACAATGAGTAAAACAGACTTAAGCGGTTTTGCCTTGTGACCACAGATAATATTAAAAATAAAATCTGAATATGCGAAGTTTCCATCCGCTATTCACTGTTTTTACTCCTAAAACATTTTTCACGTTTCATCAGTTATTTTAACAAATATTTTAAAACGAATTTTTCTTTAGAGTTGATGGAAACATTAGTGAAACGGAAATTGTGCATGGGCTCTGTTTGACTCGCATTATACATAATAATGGAATTAATAAAAAATGTTTTTCTTGAATTGAAAAGTTTCTTTTAATTTGTTAGATTTATCTTGAAATTTGATGCATTTGAGGTAAAAACTCTTGAACATATTTTGGAGCTCAAAAATCTTGAAAAATAAGATATATCTTGTAATCTGGCATCACTGGTAAAGAGTGGTAACTTTTATTTACATAGTCGGAAAAAAAAAATAATTTAATAATAAATAATAAATAAATAAATAAAAATAAATAAATAATTTAAAACAGATCTTTTTTTTATAGCGAAGTATGATTTGAATATTAATATCAACGAGTCAACATATGCCTATGAATTAACAATTGCTTACTTTAAGGGATAGGGATAACTTGCATTCCATCGAAAATAGGTTAAAAAAGGCTACTAAGGCAATAATGCGGCGACAAATTCAATGTCACCAAAATGCGTTCAATTAAATGATAAACATTTTGCATGGGGAATTCTTAACTTCATGTTACCAGCAGTGTTCCCAGATAAAAAAAAATCTGAAAATCTTGTTTTTTTTCGAAATAAAAAATCTTTTTTTCAAGATTTTATCCAAAATATATAAAGAGCGAAATATATAATATAACTTTGAAGTACTTTACTGCTAAATCATAAATCAGGTAAATATCTATAAAAATACTTTGGTCATAAATTAATGTTAATGCTTTTTGAAATTTTGGAACACATTTGGCATCACTGGTTACCAGTCTTAATGGCCGCATTCAAGTCGACTAGATTGGTCTGGATGAGATGTAACCTGATTTGTCGGGAACGTCACTTTTCCTACGTCAGCCACGTATGCGAACTGTCAACTTAGTACTCAGTCACGAATTTCTTGACTAGATTAGTCGGCTAACCCTCCATAAACGTCAACTGAAACAGCTGCTCATATGACGGATTTTCTAGTCAGAGAGCTGTCAGACTTACTAAACTAGATACTTGAACGTCCGCAATGTCGACTATGCCCACAATTTTTCTTTGGGCACATACCTTTCGAATGATAGAAGTTTTATTTATAATAAATACTTAAATAGTGTACAGAGACTCTGGATGTTCACGTATTAATATAATGATGATGTATCATTATATACCCTCCACAGGAAGGTATAAATTCACTTTGTCATTACATTTGTAACGCCAAGAAGGAGACACCGGAGACCTCATAAAGTATATATATTCTGAATCAGGATCACATTCTGAATTTAGCCATGTCTGTCTGTCTATCTGCATGTCTGTCTGTCCGTCTGTCGGTTGAAAGCACGATAGCGCATAAAGGAATTGACATAGGCGAATGAAATTTAGTGAAAGGACTTATATTTATAGTCGTCAGGTTGGTATTGAAAATGGGCTATGTCGGTCAAGTATTTCGGGTACCTCTCATACAAAATCAATAATAGATCCTTGTGTCTCTCACGATAGCGTCCGAAAGAATCCACAAAGGCAAGTTTAATTTTGTGAGAAGACTTACTTTTATCGTCGTTAGGTTTATATTAAAATTGGGCTATGTAGGTCAAGTAGTTCTGGTAGCTTCCATACAAAATCAGTATTAGACCCATGTGTCTCTCTGTCTGTTGAAAACACGATATCGTCCAAAGGAATCAACCTAGGCGAATGAAATTTTGTGGGAGGACTTACTTTTATCGTCGTTAGGTTTATATTAAAATTCGGCTATGTCGGTCAAGTAGTTCTGGTACCTCCCATACAAAACCAGTTTTGCTTACATTTTTACTTGTTTTGGATATATTTGAACGTCTTCGAAAACCTTTCGGGAAAAAGATTATTTAAACGGGAAATCGTTGGAGGACCTTTTTCGCAAACCAGATAATTGATTATCTGTAGGTACTATTTGGCAACATTTTTGAATTTCTTGTCACACTTTCATCAACTCAAAACAAATTCGTACTAGGTTCCTACCTGCCATGTCTGTTTTTTTTTTCGTTGTAGTTCAAGTTCCATTCTGACATTTCGTGTCAACTAAGAGACTTGTCTTTATGATTAATCTGGCCCAACCAAAAAAGAATGACAATCCCAAACTGGTGTAAAATAGATATCTGAACAGTGAACATAATAACCAATTAAATCTACAGAGACACGAGACAGACTAACAAAGATGGAATAATTGAATTGTTACGACCGAAAGCCGACGCACGTCTAAATCTGTAAAGTTTGCATAATTTAGACTGAGTTGGCCGATTGTCACAAAGTAAAAACTAAATGTTGCTCCTTGTTAAAACCGATCATATTTTTTTTTTTGAAAGATGCATACGGATGGGGTTAGTAGTTTCAATCAAATCTAAGAACAAACAGACAAACTTGACAATTTAATTGCAAACTAGAACTGGCATGTAAGAAGTTATAGCTGAAAGAAACAAACCTACTGATTTGTTTTAACTGTCCGTCCGAAATTCGCAGTAAAACGAGTCAACTATCAACCAAAATATTTTTCACATCAAATCCGTAATCAAAATCTGGTAGCCTAAAACAATAGCAATAGGTAGGCGCTCAAAATAATTATATCTACAAATGGATCTACTAATATGGATAATAACCTAGCTGTGTCAAATCGAGAGGGCAACAACCTGTTGGTCGTCATTAACATCAGTTCAGGTTACACCTCCTGCATCATCTCCGGCGATACGCATAATTTATTTTTTAGAGCACACGGTACCTTCTTTAAATTGGTTACAATTTCTATCTGATCATGGTTGCCAGATTACGCCCGGAGGTGATGATCATCCTACTTCATTTTCAGAGCACAAAATTCACATTCATTAACAGCAACTTTATAACATATCATTACTCAATATTCTAACTTTAATTGGAACGCTAGACACACTTTCTAGAGCAGAGTCCGTCCAGTTGGAATTCATTAAAAGAGAATATATTTTATCTCTTCCGTCTTTCGAAATCCATGTAATTTACTTCAATCAAAGCCAATCATCCGCAAACTACACCTCAATTTTCGTTTGCTAATTTACGAGATTTGTGGCCGCAAAATTGCTACGATAACTGTCTGTTATTACACAAAAATACTTACAATTACAGCGTCAGCCGTACTACCAACAGTGCTAACAAAAACGATGTTCGATCGCGGGAAACACACACAAAAAATTCTAACAGCAAGAATTTCAAAATTCAAACCGTAGGCACGTATCTCAAAAGAGGGAATTCACAAAAAAAAAAAAAAAAAACACTCCGACAACAAAAGATCACAGACGAAGATGCAATTATGTCCGTAAAAACTAGTTAACTTGGTTTCCCTTACCCTTTTTTCTTCTGTCTAACACGTTGATGGATTTTGGTTATTCAATGATTTTTGTGTTCTTTCGCTTGGTCGATCATTTGTGACACACAATAGACGAAGAAGGTACAGGTAAACACTTTTTTGTAGTCGAGAACAATTCGTGAAACAGCGAAAACAAGTTTTCAATTTATAGGATTTATCGGCGCACAATAGAACCGGCTGCAACCCTTAACTTGAAGGACACAATTTGAGGCAAATGAATCGCGATCCCGAGGTATAGAACAGTCTTAAGTTTCCGCGCGCGCAAAAATTTAACTCGTGGTAGCCATGAACTGAGAGCTACACACCACCGCGATGAGGTGTTGTTCTGGAGAGACTGAATCAGCCGGCTCGAAAACACTTACCAAGAACCTGAACAGAGCTGAATACTGAAACTGATACTGAACCTTCTATCTGTAGCTAGCAATTCACATTAGCATAGCCTGCCGTACAGAAGAACCAGTCCCAGTCAGTCCACTATAAATGTACTGTGCTGTGCAGTACAATGTGTATCTGAATGGAGAGCTCCATCGAGCATGTGTGATGCTATGCTTTTGTGTGGACTTGTTCGCACAGCGAAGCTCTGTATCTGTTACGATTACGAGAGCAGAGGTGGTCAGCCTCCATTTTTTTAAACATGAAATGGAGTTCTAGGAAACACGTGTAGGGTGGTATTTCGTTGGCTCCACTGGTGGTGGGTGGGGGGTCGAAGTGGCCTTGGAAGGGGTTTTTTCTTCGACACGTGTTTTGTTAATGCTGTGTTTGATGTTGGCTCTGCTGTTGCAATGTTAGACAGCATAGTCTGTACATAGAACATTTGAATTCGCTTAGAGGGTGTGTTCAGCTGCAACAGTTGGTTCTAGTGAAAAGAGATACATACAACTTACCAAACCATACGTACAGGAAAAGTTTAGCGGTTATCTCAGACGGAGAGCTATTTTGGAAAAGATTTGCCATTTTCATCGGATACCTATATTTTTGTAGTCTAATCGGGGTCATGAGTCACATGTGTTACATAAAGTTTTATATGTTCTGCTGGAGGAAACTCCACAGATTGGGGGGTTACTCTTGTGCGTCTGTGGGTTGGTCTATTTACTTCGCAGACACATTGACGTCGAGCAATAATAATTTATAGCCGAGGGGGATTTGGTGACGTTTCGCATATACCTACTTATTATAATAGTAAGTATTAGTATTTAGATTGGATGACGCGTGAATGTCATCGTTTTTATTTTTTTCGTGGAGTGGTGACATTTGAAATCATTTCTCTTGCAAACATTTTGATGTACTTTTATGTCGTTATCCATTGGGACAAAAAATCAATCTTTTTTTTGATTCGGATCACTTTTTTCAGATCTCGACATTTTTTTCAGATTTACATATACTACCAAAAATACAGCACAGTTGTTTTACGTCATTTAAAGAAGTTTGTTTTAAAACAAATGTGCAAAAATAAAGAAATACATAAACAGCAATGGGCATAGTTTTTGAGGAATTATTATCTTCATTGTCTTCCTCAACATCTGGAAACTACGAATCACCAAAACTACCTACTCCATTTGTAGCTACAACAGAGGAAATATTTTTCAAGCCGATTTCCATGATTTTACCAAACACAAATGCAATTTGAACAGCTGGTTTTGCTGTCAAATAATGCACTAATCCATTTACAAAAGCAGATCAATTTGATTGCATGTTCCATGAGCCGCATAAAATCTGAGATCTGAAAAAAAGATTTTTGGTGTTCCCAATGGATAACGACATAAGTGATTCGATTGTGAGATCGAGTTTAACAAACTTGTCCAGGGTAAATCTATTTCTAGTTCGTTAATTTCCAATAAACTTATTGCGATTTTTCAGTTACTTTGGGTAGTTGGGATAAACCTACTTGAGGAATTTAGGTATTTAAGACAATATGGGCGTGAAAGTCCAGAGTGATGGGATTTCAGTTAAAAATAAAACAACAACCGGTATATACGGATCGATGTAATTG
Organism: Cheilosia vulpina; assembly: GCA_916610125.1. Lineage (NCBI taxonomy): Eukaryota > Metazoa > Arthropoda > Insecta > Diptera > Syrphidae > Cheilosia > Cheilosia vulpina. Next base: position 79,516,012 of record OU744276.1, on the reverse strand, counting down.
CTGCTTTATGGTCGAAAGAAATAATCGTTCCAATGCCCGGCGAGCGCTTTGACAACCCAATTCTCTAGTGAACAAGGGCTGAGCACTCACAGCTCACAGCTGAGCTTGAACTTGGAGTGTATTTTTTAATAATTGCTAAACGAACAAGAAGCGTCAAATTAATATGTTTACACGTGAAATTAAACAAAACATTATCAGGCGTCTGTTGACATGTAAAACTCACTGTGTACACAATTCAGATAAGATGACGTGTTATCACTTAGCACAAGAAAAACTCAGTAAATCCATTAAGTGATCCCAAATATCAATTTAAGTTAACTGCGCTTGTTTTCGGTTTAAACAGCAGGAAAATAAAAATAATGATTTGCAATCTGACTTTTGAGCAATAGTTATTGCATCAGGCAAATATTTGGTTGGAAAACCCGATAAAAATGAATGTTTACAACTCGCCTTTCATGCTTTCATTAGGCGTTTTTCTTTTTTAGTTCAGAGCTGAGCTCTGAACCGAGCTCGAGCATTATGAGCGCTCTCTGAACTGAGCGTACTCAGATCGTTCTGATGTAATTATGAAACACACTTGAGCACATAGCTGTCATTTGTAATTAAGTATATGTATAAATTGAATATTTATTAATTGTTGTTTATTAAATTGGTTAACATTGAGTTTCACAGCAACAAGGTTCGTCCGCCATTTCAATTATTTTGTTTATCCTGTTTTTTTTTTTGTCAAATGTGCCTGTAAGTATTTAATCAGCTTTATACTCAGCCTGCTCAGTCAATTTATTCTGAGCTCATAGAGCGCGCTCTGATCATGCTCTGAATGAAAAAAGAAACACAAATTCTAAGCTCTGAGCTAAAAAAGAAACACGAACTTTTTGTATAACAGTACAGGTTGTGCTCTGAACTAAAAAAGAAAAACGGCTATTATGGAACAAGTAGAGTGAATACATGCATCCTAGTATTCTGGCGGCAGATTCCGTATATCAACGATCGTCTAAACGATATCGTTTTTGAAACTTTGATCACCAAAATAAGTTATATGCTGCTCGAATTTTTTTGACAAACGTCAGCTTTCATTATGTTTTCGAAAAATGAACTGGATTAAACCTCAAACTTATACGTCTGAAAAGTTACGGAATGAGTGACCCGTTCTTTTTTTACTATAGGCCTCTTTGTACTAAGTGATAAGTAAATACAATCATCGAGTAGCTGTTGACGTGCGACAATAATTTGCTTTAGCTACTTGTGTGAATAAAGGTCAATTACTTTATAATGGGAAATTCATGTCGCATTTGAGATGAGAGAGATAGACATCCATTTGTCCTATGCCATTTCTTAAATGGGTAGGCTTCAGAATGAAATCTCAAAGCAGACGCCCTAAGTGCAATAGAATAGTAGAAGGCAAATAGTGGCTAAGCGAAGAGGCTCTCCGGTTCGAATCCCGAAAAAATACCCGAATAACTTAAGGTTTTTGAAGTGAAAACTTCCTTACATTGGACATTGGCCATTTTTGAGATGGGAAAAAACCATTGAACTCGCGACACCAATGTTCCGACCTGAAATGAATATCTTTCGTACGTCTATCCCCCCCAAGACCCCACATTGTTGTTTTTGTAATTTCAACCCCGTTTGTAATACGTGTGAGCTACAAGAAAGCATGTTACTAATGGCCGGCACAAAGTGTTCGGAAAATGGATATGTACGAAATGACACATAATTTTTTTTTGGGAAGAATTTTTGAGAATATTAAGGAATTTAAAAAGTCAAAAATTAAAAACACATTTATTTATTTATTTATCTACCTATTAGTTAATTTATTTACTTATTGATCTTATTTAATTATTTACGCTTTCATGTATATTTTGTTTATTTATAAGTTTATGTATATTTTATTTATTATTTTAATTTCTAGTTATATTTTTTTTTCTCTTTTTGTCACTTCTAAACTTTTTCCAGTAGAAAGACATAAATTTGTCATATCTCTGTACTTAAATTATGAAATTGTGCTATAACAAACTGTAAATTCTAAACGAAATAAATATCTATATACCTAAAATAAAAAAAAGAGTGTGCTTTTGACCATACGACTGAAGTAAGACCTCTTTAGCTCCATCTATATAATAAATATTTAGTTTATACATATTATTATATCAATTTTCTTCAATAATTTACTGGCTATGAGAGGAACAGAGCAAAAATGGGTGCGCTCACTGCTCTCTCTTGCTCCTACAGTATGATACAGACAACAGTCCAAGGTTGCCACTTACAAAAAAAAAAATCTAAATATTTAATTCGATTTTGCACAAAATTACCACCTGCTAGAAGATATGGGAGATCATCTACCTATTTTCTTATAAAAATTCCTTAACTAATTAGAGTTTCATGTCTGTACATGAATAATATGATTAATTAACCTATCCATATCTCAATATAGTTATAAACAGGAACAGAAACTATTTCGAAGCTCACCATCTGACAGAAGAAGTAAATGAGTGCATTCTGTAATTTTTTGAACAGCGAATAAAACAGTTTTATATGGATGGTGATGAAGCATAGCTATGCAAAAAATGCAGTGCGTTCACTCAGAAGCAGTAAGGTAGCATTTAAATGAGGTGATATCGAGTTCGCATTCTTGGTACATCAGCTCAAAAATTTATCATAACCAGATAAAAATTACCAAAACTCAATAAGCAAACAAAATTACTAAATTTTTTAAAAACTACCAAAGTGGCAACCTTGCAATAGGCGTGTCTTAGATAAACGAAACGTAACTGGCTATGAGAGAATGAAAAGAAACTGTGTGCTCGCACCTCTCTCTTGCTCCTACAGTGCGATATAGACAATAGGCGTGCACTGCAGTGATACCAGACTTTAGAGGCAGGTTATCCCACCGTTATACTCAAAATATCCCTTTTATGTTTACAAAATAAATCAATTTATTATTTAAAAAAAAATACTAGTGGTTCATTCACAAACACATATGTCGTTTTATGAAACAGTTTAGGGATATAAAAAAAAAGAAAATGAAAGCATTTAGATATTTTGAATGACTTTTTTCTAAACATGAAAACATTTAATTTGATCGTATGTTGAATAATTTTTGTATTATGAATGAAATGAGCAATTGGGAACAAAATTTGACCAAAAAGTAAAATCCCTTTCTTTTTGTACTATGAGGTCTGAAAAATTCCTTGTTCCCTTTTTAGCTTACTGTTAGTGAGAAAATCCCGCAAAAAGTGATAACTCCCCCGATCTGGTATCACTGCTGCACTGTATGATGTGTCTTAGGCTGGTAGAAAGAGAGAACGAAAATGTGGGCGTGCATCTATCTCTCTTGCCTCTACAGTAATATTCGAAACGAAACATAACTCTCTCTCTCTCTTTTTATCTCACTAACTTATATTTCCCTCTCAACTTCCGCTCGCAATTTCCGTAACGATTTTGTGACGCATTCACCAGCTTACCCCCCAAGTCAAGCGTGCCTAAAGAAGTATTACTTCGAAAATTAATCCCGTTTGTTTCCCCACTTCATTTGCTTTGATGGTACAAGAACCATCGCTGCGAGAAATAGTGTCTATTGCTGCTCAGTTGTGACTTAACTTCATTTACACATTCGACTGCGCCATAACACATACGCAACATTATTTCTGTTGGGTCATTAGGGAGCCACAATTCAATGACATACTTCCAAGTTCCAGAGTCGTGAAATCTCCCCGCGGTCAGGATTTATTCAATCATTTTGCTGAAACCCTACCCGAGTGCGAGTGTCTTTCATCGTAATCTGACACTCAAAGTAAAGCACAATCTGTTCACTTAAGGGAGTTTAAAGCAATTGAGATATGTACTTAAGACTAGCCGACAGCCACTCGTGCTTGTACTTGTATTATGGCTTCTTGTTCACACTTTTCATAGGGTGGACTTTTATTTTGATCCATACTAAACAAACGAAGTGGAAGGCAGAGAAAAACCAGACACACGATGTGTGTAGAGGTACGAAGATTTGTTTTTGTTTCCCCTTGAAATATAATTCACAGATTTATTCCTGACATAACAAGCGATGACAACATGTCTTCATTAACAAGAGCAAGGACAGATATGTACGAGTGGTCGAATATTTTATTAATCCCGGTGATGACAACGTTTTCCACCTAATGGCGATACTTTTCACTTTTTTTCTGCACTGCAAATTGAACGTAGGCAGCACCAATTTCGATGCTAAAGTGAAATTGTATCGCAACCCTACATAGTCGCAGTTAGCCCCATGTACTCGTACTCGTGTGTATTAAAAAAGCGCGTGGAGCTAATTTTCAAATAAAACAACAAGCACCATGCACGTATATTTCTGCATAGTATTAGTATCGCCATGAAAAGTCGCACGTAAAGTCTTTAATTGAATGTATCCTCCTTTGATTATACAGTTTAGCCAGTGAAATTGCTTGCAATGAAATCACAGATAGATACTCAAGTTTGGACGTTTTAACATTGGCGTCGATGGTACCCATTCATGAGCTTGAAACCGACAAAAAAAAAAACCGAAACAATTTAGCTATTCAGTGTAAATCTAAATCTGTTGTGTGATCTTGTCAGTGATTTGATCTCCAGCTGAGGAGCAATTCTAAAGCGAAACATGCTGTTCACGTTTGATTTATTTTTGGGAGCAGAACTCGTTTCTGACGAATTTTCTTCAATATGGATGTGAATTGGATTGGCTTACCGCGGGTATACTGAACCCGGTAATTGCCTTTGGGCATCAGATTGATTGTACTTTATTTTTGTTTTACATTCGGATACATTGTTTTTGTTATACTGTCTCTGATTGATGTTGCGATGAAGTGAAATGAATTAAAAAAAAAAACACGTAGTTAGGAATACCATAAAATTATGCGGTCCTTAAGCTCGAACTGATTGGGTTAATTAAGATTTTGAGCACAAAATACGAGAAACTTTAGAGTCTTCACCTTGGAAATTATTTCAGTCTTACGTATGTAGTTCACAATGAATAATCCATTGTGATTTTATAAAAAGGATCTTCAGTGCAAAACACAATCAATCCAGGCTGGATTTGGCAAATTTTCCATATAAAATTAGCCATTGTGACCTACAAAATAAAATGTGGAGCAGGGTTGTTACAATGTGCCCGATCGGACCATTTGGCCCTCTGGTTTTTATTTTGGCCCTTGGCCCGGGGCAACAGGAAATGGCCCGCATATCTTATTTTTTGTATTCCCTAAACAAAATAACAAAAAGCACACTTTCTTATTTCATCTCAAAAATTAGCAACAACCAAGTTCACATATTGAAAGCCACACTGAATTCATTCATTCTGACTTCGTATTTTTTTTATGGCTTTTCTTAATTTTCATTAAAGGGCAGTGGCCCAGACTTTTTGGAAATGGCCCTTAATATTTTTGTCTTTGTGGCAACGCTGCTGTGGAGGTTTATTATTATTAATAGTAATGCCCTATATTTTCTGGCATTTGGCGGTCACGGTCAAACGTGGAACCTTTTCCATTTTCCAACTACATCTGGTGTCAGACAGAGGAATAGAGTTGCGTTTTAGTCGGATTAAGATGTTTAATGTATATAAAAACGACACCATGTTTACGGTGGCCATTTTTGGGGAAATTTTAAGATTATAACAACAAATAGATAGAAAAAAATATATTGGGCTGATTTTTTTATTATTAAAGTGACCTCGTCCTAGGAATCCAATGGGAAAATTCGTTCTGTTCTGAATAGATGGAGATTAACTAATTCACATTCGCAGTGGCGTTAATCGTTTCACATGATTCATGGATCGCCTGCGAATCTCAGATGAACTCGCAAGCAAACGAAATCTTCTTCTGGGGAACTTGAATTCTTCTTCATTTACTCATTTGCTGTTAATAGTACGTTTCCATCGGACAATCGCGATATTTAAGGCAAGAGACTACAAATAAATCCTGAGGTGTTTCCACCAAAAAAAGTAAAAGATTAATTTGACGTTTCAATTGATGTTGTCAACTACTTTCAAATCAAACAACCCAAAATTGTGATAATTGAAAAAATTAAACAATTAAAAAGTTTAAAGTAACAAAACATGAATTCCAAATATGAATAAATACTTACTTTCGCAATTAAAAATTGAATTCTCTCAAAAATGAATTCGGTTTTTTTTTCATGACACAATGTCAAATACAGCTCTATTTGCTTTGTATTTTTGACATTTCGAGCTGTGGAAAGTGTGTTCACAAACCGGACTGTACATGCAAACCTGGTTGATAATCGAGATTTTTTTCTAATCTCCCTTTTTATGAGATTAACCTTTGTATGATAAATCCCGAGATTTATGCGGGATTTACAGAAATTTTTCTAAATCTCGCAGTTAATCTCCGGTGGAAATGTAGTAAATTGCCTGCGATTCTCAGATGAACTTGCTAGCGAACGAAATCTTATTCTGATGAACTCGAAGTAAACCAATGGCCAACCGCCTTACTTACTGAGGTGACGTATAAAACGTCAATACGACGGCCAACCCTTTTGTGCTAATGTGGTTTTCGATTGGGCTTCGTCAGATTTGCTCTCAGATTTCGTGTGTCGATCGAATCGAACATAGAAAGGTCACTTGCTGTTTTTTGCGTTGATATTTGTGCGGTTCGAATATGTGTGGCCCTCGACACTTTCCTTAGCGTTTTGCTTTCACTGGTTAAACTTTATATTAAAACATTCTTAATTTGCGCCCAGATTGATTTCTAAATATTTGATGCGATGTTATGCAGTTGAAAAATTTCACGAAAACGTAAACAAACTCCACTAGTTGTCAAACTCAAACGTAATTGAATTGGTAAATCTGAGAAAAGATCCAGATTCGCAAAAGTGCTCTGAAATCTGAAAAAGATTGCTTTTTTTTTGTACCAAACGAACATAAAAATTGCTCTGAGAGCAAAAAAGTGCTCTTGTCTTGTCAGTTCAATGGATTCAACGACAACCCTAAAAATTGTTCACATCCATTCTCTTCCAACAATTAAGAATTGGAAGAAACATTCTAAACAGGATTACTCATAGCTCATTGCGTTTGCTGCACATCTGCACTGCTGTGCTCATTATACCGTCGCGTCGCGTTTTAAGGGGCGGGCCTACTTTCTATACGAGTTGATGTATATCAGAGCTCAGAATCATCAGATTAACTACACATATTATCATCGTCATATCCCGCTGTAGGAATTCTCATCTCGCATCATTCTTATCGAATTAGAGTACTTTTCCAAGATTACTTCAATTGAATCTTCTGGATGGCGTGGCGGTTGAACCGAGTTCCCATTTTCTACACAACTAGATTTCAGATATTCAGTCGCAGTCGCGCCAGATAAACGAGAATAAAAAAAATGTGTGCGCTCCACAATAGACTACCGGATGATGAGATTTTTTCCCTTCAGTGGGACAAATTCAATTTATGGATTCCATTCAAGAGTGAGCTACCAAGAGACTAACAATATATATACAAAAAGTCTAGATAAAAGATATTGAAACTTCTTTGTTTGTGCGTACCCAGACAAATAACTATTGTCCGTCCTGCATTGTGCTCTTGTTTATAACAAAACTGGTTTCAATGGGAAATAAGGTTCGAGGAATGTGATAGCACAAGCAAAATACACACTGGACAACGGACAAGTGACAAACAGGTTCAAAGTTCGTATTTTGAGATGATCTCATCAAATTGCACAGCAAAAGCAATTTCAGTTTCGTAAAAGGATCCCCTTCAATATTTCAAACTTTCAATCCATTTACTTATCAAATTCGGAAAAGTAGCCGATCAACAGGTAGGTATGCGCTAAACTAACAGTATATCAATTGACAACAAATTGTAGGTGGCTCATCGATAAATTTGTTTTCTACGCCACATTCCAAAAAATTTGTTGTGACGCGAAAAAAATGCATTAAATGCAGCCTGCTCTTGGAAGCATTTTTCTATACAGAATTGAAAAACAAATTCTGTTCCAAATGCCCTGCTGTTGTGAATTATTCAATCGCACCGATGCATGATGAGATACCTGGAATAGTGACTTGATAATTCCACAGCAATATATATGCATTTAGCCGAACACTTTTGGTGAATGCATTTCAGGGCGACTTTGAAATGGAATCAGCAGAAAGTCAGCCAAAAATATTTCCGGGTAAATAGTTTGCACTGTCTGAATTAAATGTGTAGAAATGTTGCACTCATGGAGATAGCTGTCTTTTAAGACGATTTGTATTTATTGACTGTCGGCGATACTAATGTCAGTTTTAGTGCCCAGGCTAAATTTTTCGAACTCACAATGGAGAGAATTTCCATACAAAATTGCATATTGTGACCTATAAAATATATAAGAATAATAATTAGTAAGGCCCAGTGACACTGCGCCGTACTAATAACAAATTTTAGTCTCGACTTTAAATTTCCGGAAGCCCACAATTGCGAAATTTGTATGGAAAATATAGCCACTGTGAACTATTAAAATATAGTAAATAATAAATAAAAATGTTTATTGGCAGTGGCACTGACACCTTAAAAGAATAACGCAAGTTAAGGTTATCTGTTTATTGTTGTTTTGTTCAATGTTCTTCAATAGTTTGGCCTATTGTTGCTAATAGTCTATTCACACCGAGCCGAAAACTGGGGTTTGGCGAAAACACTCGAAAACTTCATCGAAAGCAGAAGTTTTCCCATACATATTTCAGTTTTGAAAACGAGTTGTTTACAGTTGTTTACGGTTGTTTTCCACGAAAACACCACAACGACGAAGACCACCCAATCGTCGGATTCTTGAAAGAAACACACCTTTTACAATATTTAGCAATTTCAGTAGAAGAGCTGACCGAATAGATGTCACAACTTAAAATCATTTTTCACGCTTAATTGATGGACCATTATTATAAGGTTCGTTCGGGTACTTTTTTGCAAACGAAAAATTATAAAAATTTTGCTATGAAACTGTGCGACAAAATTGGAAAAAATTAGCGAGAAATCCATTTCCCCTCTTTTCATTTTTTAGTAACTTTCCGCTCGCCGAATTTCGAATTACTGAAAAATGAAAAATGAAAACTGACAACTAAGTGACAGCTCAAAAGTTTGACAAGTAAAATTCTATTTATTTTCGTCTTCAACGATGTCGGAGGAAAAAGCTGTAATTGAATGTTCTCCTAGAACATATCAACGCATTAAAAATGTTAAGTTTAATAGTAAATACCTATAAAAAGTTCAATTCCAACTTATTTTGTAGATGCTGCATATCACAATAATGTCAAAATTACATTTCTTAAAATTTTTGTAAGAAAAGCGGTCAAAAACTTCTCTTGAAATTGAGAGATTTCTCTGTCTGTCTGTTGAAAGCACGAAAGCGCCCAAAGGAATTGACATAGGCGAATGAAATTTAGTGAAATGACTTATTTTAATCGTCGTTAGGTTGGTATTAAAAATGGGATATGTCGGTCAAGTAGTTCGGGTACCTCCCATACAAAATCAATATTAGACCCATGTGTCTCTCTGTTTGTGAAAAAAAAGGCCAAAAGAATCAACGTAAGCAAGTGAAATTTTGTGAGTTGACTTCTTTTTATCGTCGTTAGGTTGGTATTAAAAATGGACTATGTCCGTCAAGTAGTTCTGGTAGCTTCCATACAAAATCAATATTAGGCCTATGTGTCTCCCTGTCCGTTGAAAACAGGATAGCATCAAGTAATTCTGGTACCTCCCATACAAAGCCAGTTTTGCATGACTTGCATGCAGTGGAGGGTATCAAAGCATTGGCCAGGCCGATGATAACACTTTTACTTGTTTTTTGTTTGCATTTGTACCTATACTAAAGTTGAGAAGACACTTGAGTCCTCGTCAGTAAATGTCGTACTATTTTCTTAATTCCAATTGAATACTCTACAACAACTGTAATGTTACTGGTTACTGACCCAGCCATAGACATCATCTGGACATACCAATAATAATGTCTATAAATACGAGTATTATACCCAGTTACATATTTACATGCGATTTATCATGCACCGATATTGGTTAATGGAAATCGAAACCTATAAGCACTAATTAGGCCATAAAATGTATTTCTGTTTAAATAATGTTGTGCGTGTTATTTTCTTTAATTGGTTTCGGTGTGCTGACTATAAGGCTTGATTAATTGCTTTCGCACTTTAACTTGAAATGTGTTGATATTGAATTTCGCTTGTGAACGTTAAATTGGAAGGAATGTGGGCTGTTGTAAATGATAGTCCTTGATTGACCACCTTTGGTATTCCTTAGGATTTTCTTATTTTCTTAGCAATAGGTTTTCTTTTTGTTTACATCAAGGACCTTGTGACTAGATTTTGATGGCCTAATTTTTTACATATGTATAAGGTTCGGTGTCAACACTGTAAACATAAAAAGTATTAAAAAAAAGGCTACAAAATGACCTTAATAAGTAAATAGGTAGTATGTTTCAGCCCTGGAAAATATGTAGTATACGTGTCAATCGAGCGCAACAGTGCGCTTGGATCGGAAGTCGAATTACTGCGTCCGTTAGTGAGCGACATCACTGAAAAAAGTGGATTTTATGTGATAAACCGTAACAAATTTCCATCCGAAGAACTCGATCATGATAGCAATAATATCATGAATGAAGGAAAATACGATCGGGACATTCGTTTTACATTCTCTTTGCATAAACGATTACCAAGAGAAATGGTCAAAAGGGGAAAAATGGTAGGTAAGTGACGTTATATTGTATTAACGATTGAGCTTCGCATTTTCGCTTACTATGTACACATACCTCACAATATAAGAAATGATTATTTCTTGTAAAGCTTAGTACGCTGCTCGAGCTAAATTTTCGCTCCCATACAAAAATCTCTCCAAAATTTAGCTGAGCTAAATCTTAGCGAACCCATTTAGCTGAGTGGTACGCAGCTCAAGCTAAATAATCAAACTTTTGTTTCAACATGTACTTCATGTGTCTGTCAAAATTTAGCGTGGCCATTTAATGGGTCGGCACATTTTCTCAAGCTAAATTGTGTCAGATCGTTGTATATTTGTAGTTCTGTTGCGGAAAAGTATGCAAGGATGAGCTTTTTTTATTATTACGTGGACGAGAAGTACCTAGAATCAGAAATAGTTGAAATAAGAGAGAATACAATTTTTGAAAGAGGTTTTTTTCCAAAGAACAGCTGTTTTCTGTGACGTTTATCCACAGTGTACTCTATGTCAAAATTTAGCTGGGACTTTAGCTGATGTTTGGAGAGAAAAGTTGGAGACCAGATAAAATTTAGTTTAGCTCGAGCAGCGTACTACGCTCAAGCAAGATGGCATTTTGTTAGAGTTCTTTGACAGCCACTTCAACCTAACCTAACAAAGTCGGCCTAATTTCGCTAATTAACGCTAATTTCAAGGCTGTCAGGTTAAGCACAACTGCGAATGAATTCAGAAAACATTTGCAATCTACTAATTGAATTCGTTTGCTTTCAATCCTAATAAGCAGCTGATGTGAAACTAAAAATCCTGACACTAAAGTCGTAAACAAGCGGTTTTATTTTACTTTTTTGTTTCGCTGCCGATAGTGTCGAGAGAATTTATTGCAAAATGTTGACGTCTTAAATTTGCTGATTGTGAATTTGTTGTGTTAATAATTGGTATTGAATTTCTGGTTTTACTAGAGTTATTTTTCCAACTAAAAGCTAGTACGGATCTGTTCCGGAACGAAAAATCCCATACAAAAATGACACAACGAAATCATGAACGAAAAATTTCGCTCTCCTTTTCGGAAAAGTGGGTAGTTGTAGTAGATTGCTTAGTACTATTCTCCACTCTCTTTTCGCTCACGTTTATTGTCCGGGACATTATATTTGCTTGCGAGACTTTAACATTTGTACTGCAGTGTTACCAGGTTTTATAAGAGTTATGGGGCCAAATTTCATAAATCTTGGAGCCAAATACAAATACAAAGATCAAAAGTGAATATTTTTTGCAATTCCTTTATGCACAATTCTTCTTATTCATTTTTTTTAAAGACGACAATATTTAATTAAAAAAAAAACAACACAACACACACTCTCAAAATTGAGAGACTTTTCTAGTTTCCATTTTTCAATGTTCAAAGTGTTTTTTGCGGGCAACTCAATACGTAAAAGAATCATTAAAATTCGGATTGAATTCGATTTGGCAGCAGAAATCTGAAATACTATCGAAAACTACATAATTGTTTAGAAAGTTTTAGTTATACGAAAAGAGTACGTTCGCAATAGAAGTATTCATTTAATAAATTCCTAAGGAGCCATAAAATCCGCCAAACTTTAAAGTGAACAGCGTAAATTAGGATAAATCCCAACTGACAATTTTAAGGAGCCAGTGAAAAGTTCGAGTAGCCAATTCAGATATAAATAGCCAGTGCTGGTAACACTGCTACTTGTGTATCAGCTGATGGAACTCTCCACAAATTATTTTCCTCTGCGTTTTCGCAGACGTTTCGCTATCAATTTGGAGACCACCGGAAAATTTCGTTCCCGGAACAGGTCCATACTAGCCTTAATGAAACCCTGCGGTTGCGCAACCGTTTTGGAGAGAGATGGAAATTTTCGTTTCGAATTCGCAACTAGGTACTAGGTTTAAAGAAAACAAATTCGAATCCAATGTGCAAAATAAGGAATTTTAAGTTAAAATGGTGTATATATTATTTTACGACTTATGGTTTTCTATTTCCGGACAGAGTTTTTTCTTTCAATTGTAACTAGGTAGGTAGTGTGCGTCCAGCCTCGGCAAAAATGTACACCAGTCTTACATATGACAGCGATCACGACGTACCACGATACTAATAATTATTTTTATTGTCCAGGCTAAATTTTTCGAACTCACAATGACGACATTTTCCATACAAAATTTTTAATGCGAAGATTAAAAATGATTTTTAGTAAGGCCCGTCTACTTTAATCCGCGATAATCGTGCTTTTGTCGAACAAATGCTTGGCGTTCATTATAAATGCTAGAAGCTTCTGCCGATTGAGCTATTTTCGTCCTGATTTTCATTTTCGCGACAAATGCAACTCAACTGACACGATAGATATTTTTGTGTATGAATTGCAAAATATATCCTGAGTCCAAACGTATGTGAACTCGCTATTGGCAGGACTCACACTCCACAACCACAAACAACGCACAATGTGCACTGTAGACTTGAAATAAAAAGCGATTGCTTATCTCGATTACCTGATGGCGATGATGCTGGGTTCAAAAGCATTAATATTTGTTTTAAGCGTGTAAAGCGAAGAGGTCTGCTCTGTAGATGTAGAGTATTATAAACCAAACCCACCCTCGTTTCAAAACACCACAGACGACTCCTGAACGGAGACTGGCTCCCCCCTGGCTCCCCTCTATGGTTGACATTCAGCACTTGATTTTTAAAGCAGACCGGATACATTATGTATCCATTCACACCCTCTTGAGCCGCACTTCGCTTTGCTTCAACGAATTCCAATACGTAGTTCATTTTTTTTACCCACATAACTAATCCCATCACTTTTGATGTATAAATACACAGAGCCATGCCAATAGACATCTGAAAAGCTCACACATGTCGGCCATGTCCTTTTTAGACTGAAGCCCAATTCCCCTGCACTAGCTGATTTTTCCATTCATACTCCAACAAACCAAAAATTAGATGAAAATTTTATCTCGATCCATCAACGAACCTCTTAATTTAAACAATTAATCCGTATGTATATGCACTCCGCGTCCTGTGTGTCCTTCACTCGCGTAAAGACGGCTTTGTTGTGGCGTGACGCAATAAGTTTACTGCAAAACTATGTGCACTCTTTTAATTGAAAATTAAATTCACTTGGCAAAACCGGGCAACGAGTTGAGAAATTTCAATTATTTAGCAGACTGCTGGTAGAAGACGTTCTACGCCTTTACCGCACACGAAACGAACTGCGTTGATAAGGATTTCAGTTGTGTCACAGCATCCGCCATAGGATGCCAACCACTTTCAGAGGACACCCACACTTCCTCCCCTAAGAGCTCGGGTCTTTTACGTCAGAGAACCGAAAAATCACCTTCAAAAATTATTCAGAAAATCCATTTCTGGTGGTAGAAGCGAGACCAATCCTTGTACGGAATGACTGCGCTTTCTTTGTTCCTCCTCTGTGGAGGCATCGTGGACCATTATCCGTGACGTCATGTACTCCAGCGCAGATGCTGTATGAAGCATATGAATTGTTCTCTTCTTTTCTTGTGTTGCTCTACATTTTCTGTTGTGCACACGATTGTGCCGCTGTCGATACATACTCCTATACTTTCAGACATCCTGTCTGTATGTAACCGTAACCGTACAAGTCCCATACAGTGGGGAGAAGAAACAAATTTAATTTTCGGTATAAGGAAACGTGAGAATCCAATTGACGCGCGCAATTTCGGTAATTTCAGGTTGAAAAGAATCAGAACTGAAAGAGGTCCAACTTTATGGATTCTAATGAATTTCCTGAGACATCGCCTGGCATTGCATCATTCGGGATTCGGCCCGCTTTTTTGGCATCGGTCAAGTTTTTGTTTTGTTGTGGTTGGAACCAGTCTTCGGTTTGTTGAAATTCCAAGGACGTTTTTGCGAATCAAATTACGAACGCAAAGGAAAAGGCAGATGAAGATAATTTCAAGCGAAAGGGTAATGACTTTGACAACGAGCATTAGTGTCTGAAACATTATTCCTTTCAAAGGGTTCTTATACATATACGGTGAAGAGTTGAATTAAAATTATTTGCCGTGTTTTTGACGACAAAAAAGTGAACGCCTTACATTGGCTTGCTTTTATGACAAAACAATTTTTTTTTTTTTTTATTTTGTCTTACTTTTTGGAAAGGGGCAAGTTGCCAAATGTGAGTCCCTGTCAAGACGACATTTGGGTTCAACGTAGACCACAGACAAATCGTACTGAGACCCCCAACTCGCAATCCTCTTACCGCTGACACCCTCAATATTATTTTAAATTTCTACATTTTGTTTTCCTATCGGTGTAATGTCAATCAAGAATCTAGTTTAGTAAGCCTGACAGCTGTCTGACTTGATGTGTCTCAGTTTTGATTGGCCTGTACCGGTCACATGATCAGCTTATTCGGTTGAAGTTTGTGACGGGCTAGTCAGGAAATTCGTGATTGTTCCCCATTTCTATGAGCCTTTATTTGGGACTTGTTGTCTTCTTATTATATTTTGTTAAAAATGGCGAACATTGTTCCAGAATATACTCGTGCGATCGATGCATATAACCATTTGTAGCGTGTATGGGACGCTTTATTTTATATATGATACGAAAATCTTAAACTCCAAAATATATGTGCGTTCTTTTGTAATCAGCATTAAAGACATTTCTCTATGTCTGTAGAGATTTGCCGACGTCATTCGATATTTTTCATTATTTATGGCATTTGCTTTCAAAGGCCGATGCTGCCCAGCCCTAAAGTGAGTTTTAGAATAACGTCGCACGCAGCATTGTCGTGTTTCAAAATGAATGCCTTCTCATGAATTGAAAGTGAATACAAAGGGATCTGTCAAGCTGCAGGTGCGGCTTAAATATGATATGCTTCATTAACACTTAAAATGTGCAAGCATATAATTATTTTTGAATGCCTACACATTTTTGAAATGCGAAATATGTAAATCCCAGCTCAATAAATTAAAGTCAGGCGGCTTTACACTTTAAGGGGATATTTTTCCTTTCAGAAATAAAAACGCACAACACATCATTTGAAGGCTAAAAATAAATCGCAATACATTCCCAATTTGCAATGCGGGATATCAACTTTATCCCGCATTAGGGTAAGTCCGTTTAATGCCATTCGTATTGTATACAGCAATGTATTTCAATTTGACACATCGTTGTGCAAAATGAAATGAACTGCGTAAATGAAACAATAGGACTATCTGTCGTGTAGCCTTTTACTGGGGGATATACCGTTCAATAAAGAGTTAGAGTGCCAGCATTTGGGAAAATAAAGAGTTTTTGTAAAGTTAATATGGACAAGTTGGAATGTTTTCAACTTTGGTTTAACTTGTTGGGTTGAGAGTTGAATACGAAATGTCAAATATCTATTAATTTGTCTCGATTTACTAGATTTTTCCTGAACGCCAAAACTGTTGTTAGTGTCACTGGGGACGTTCAAGTATCTAGTTTAGTAAGTTTGACAGCTCTGTCACTAAGTGAATCTCGGTTTTGATTGGTCGAAATCGGTCATGTGAGCAGCTGTTTCAGTTGACTTTTATGGAGGGGTAGCCGACGAATCAAGTCAAGGAATTCTTGACTGAGTATGAGTACTAAGTCGACAGTTCGCGTATGTAGATGTGACGTTCCCGACCAATCTAGTTTTTGCGTTCAGTTTACATCTCGGACCAATCTAGTCGACTTAAGTTAACTAGATTCTTGAATGCGGCCACTTTTTCTATACTTTGGATATAAAATCAAAGTGTCAAATGAGTAAGTAGACATGCTAAGGCCATAAAGTACCATGTTCCATTGACCGTTATAGAAGTGTAACAGATAACGGCAATGGATCAAAAATGACAATTGGTTTGCTAAAGTCAGATTTAGATTTAAATAAGCTTTTAAGATGTAGATAGTAGTTCTATTTCCATCTCTAAGTTGAAGCCACCCCATATCTATTCTCTTTCAAAGGCAGTTGTCATTGTCACCGGTAATCTAATTAAGGTTTGACACTAATGCCAAAATTGCACTCACGGTGCACCAGTTGTACACCCCACAGTAATTTATTAACATCATCTAAGCCCCAATTACCCTGTCAACAGCGACAAATTATCGATTCAAGTGGTGATCAACTGTCAGGCGGCTGTGCAACATAAATTCACTGAAAATCACAAGCGCAGTAGCCGTCAGCATCAATACACTCGTTAGTTATTACTCATAATCTCAGTAAGATCAAAAAGCACCACTTGTCGATAAGTATGCCAAACAAGAGAACAAACGATCGCTGCATGATGGATCGTTAGCAGCTGAGCCGATGTTTTTGTTTGATAGCAGCGCACAAATTATCCGCCACTAGTATTTCATGAGTGCTGTTGCATTCTTGTCAGAGTCATTAAATCTCTAATTGTCCACTCACAACATTCTCCGGTATGTTTACAGAAAATGTACGCATAGCTTAGGTAAATAGCTTCAGGTGAGTCTCAATGCACTTGGGCGTGTTCGTGCAGTTACTTTATGTGTATTTAAAAGTGGAACTAGCGCGTTAATACAATGATCCCTGTCACCCCACTGACGGCAGAGCCACAAGTATCATTCATTTAGACATTTAGACAAATGTCGTGGCTATTCGAATTGTGGCGCGGAAAGCTTGAAACGGAAGGCATTTACGTTGTAGCTAAATTGAACATCACAAATGCCAACCGAACAGGGGTGAATTCAATTAACGCCGTCGGAAATAACGCCCGACAAGTTATTGCCAGCGGGATTTTGGTATATAATACCATTTAATGGCATGTATTAATAACCTTATTGATAAATTGATTTTAAGAAAGAGAAATTAATCAATCGCGAAAAGCTTGTTAATTTTATGATTCACAACACAATAGGGCAATGTATTTACTTATCTTGTGACTTGCTAAAGTTAAAGTTGAACCAATAGACGTCAGACAGCGTGCACCTACAAATATATTTTGAGACTGCTATGTAGTTACCTGGATGATAAGTTTTAGGCAGCAATTAAACTTTTTAAATATATTATGCATATGAGAACTGCAGGGGCCATGAGAACTTGCCCAACTGCAGCTATGGAAGTGCTGTTGGAACTGACCCCTTTACACCTCGTGCTTGAGGAATGTGCAAGTAAAACGATTCTAAGAATAGCCAAAGAAGGAATAGGACGAGAAAAATGCATTTCACTGAAACAGTTTGATGCAGTAGTCAAAAAACACCCAATATTGGCCCTTCCCAGAGACGATACCATCAAAAGATTTGATTTCCAAAAGAACTTTGTTAAAAAGCTCAGTAACAAGAAGAACTGGAGCAATGAATCCACAATTCACAGACTGAGCAATAACACAACAAAGTGGTACACAAATGGGTCAAGAACTGATGAGGGAACTGGAGTGGGAGTATGCGGGCCTAGAACCAAATATTCCGAACCAATGGGCAAAAGCAGATAGATGTAACCTCGACAGAAACATAACCAACTGTGATATAGCTATAATGTCAGACAGCCAGGCTGCAATTATGGCACTTAATTCCTACGGAATTGTATGGGAATGGCTATAAAAATTAAACGAATTGGGTAGGAGAAACAAAATAACCCACTGCTGGGTGCCTGGCCACATGGGAATAGAGAGTAATGAAATGGCCGACTCCTTAGCAAGAAAGGGACCATCTGAAACTTTCATATGTCCTGAACCATTCTGCGGAATAAGGGATCACACCCTCAAAGAAGAATTTAGGAAACTAGAGAAAGAAAACAGGGCAAGAACTTGGCATAACGCTCAAGGCATGAGGCAGGCTAAACAACTTCTTGGGCAATACAACCGGAAAAGATTCCAAGCTTGCATCGGCATGAGTAAAAATAACCTCTGTATCCTAACGGGGCATTGTAGACTCAAGGAACACCTCAGGAAACTGGGTATATCTGAAGAAGGTCTCTGCCGATTCTGCGATGAGTTCAGTGAAATCCCAGAACACGTGCTGGGATCATGTGGGGCATTGACCCACAAAAGACTGAAATACTTGGGCAAGTACCAACTATCTGATGAGAAAATACTGTCACTGGAGCCAGCTCTCATCCTAAGATTCTTAAAGGAAACTGGACTAGAGAGAAGTCTATAGGACGGACTTCTTCCGCCAAGGGGAAACGAGAGTACAAGAACCTCTAAAATGATTCCGAAAGGAATTAAAATGTGAGGGGAACTCTTATTAGGGCATATACCTCACTGAGACATAAGCAGGGGGTACAATAGACCAAAAGGTCGCAGTACAACAGGAACGCAGTCAGTATGGCAGTCTTCAATCGAGTCAATAGTTCCAGACCACCTTATTTGAACTGCTTCAATGTATTTGAAGGTTAGGGTCGATGAAGAATTTGAGGAATGTATTTGGGCTCTTGGAAAATGTCAATCTTTCACTTTATTTAGCTGAATTACTTTAATAATCATTTATTTATAAACACTGCGTATAGGTAACAGTTTTTAAACACCGTAGTCATTAGAATTGCGTCGAGGCTTTGTCCTTCACTTTGACGTTTGCTTATTATCTTCTGAATGAATTATCTAGTTCATCCCTACAAGAGGTTAGTCAGTGTGGACATTTGAATACCTAGTTCATATATTTAGTTCCAGTATCTAGTTTAGTCATGTGGTTTTCGATTGGGCTTCTTCAGATTTCGTGTGTCTAATCGAACATAAAAACGTCACTTGCTCTTTTTTGTATTGAAATTAGTGCGTTTGGAATATGTGTAGCCTTTGACACTTCTCTAAGCATTTTGCATTCACTGCTTAAATTTTGTATTAAAACATTCTAAATTTGCGCACAAATTGATTTCTTAACGTTTGTACATACATAATTAACAAACAAAATAGAGACACCCGATGCAATTCGTTTCTATGCAGTTGAAAAATTTCACAAGAACGTAAACAAACTCCACTAGTTGTCAAACTCAAACGTACTTGTATTGGTAAATCTGAACAAATCTGAGAAAAAATCCAGATTCGCAAAAGTGCCCTGAAGTCTGAAAAAGATGTTTTTTGTTTGTATCGAACGAACATAAAAAGTGCTCTGAGAACAAAAAAAGTGCTCACAGAGCGCCCAATCAAATACCACATAAGAGGGCAGAGGGGTAGCGGACAAAGTTAAGCTAGTCAAGAAATTCGTGACTGAGTACTAAGTTGACAGTTCACATTATGTGGCTGACATAGAAAAAGTGACGTTCTCGAATAAATATAGTTTTTGTGTTCAGGTTACATCTTATCCAGACCATTCTAGTGGACTTAAGATAACTAGATACTGGAATGTGCCCCTTGACTTGGTGTATTTCAGTTTTTTTTGTTTGGCCCAGATTGGTCACGTTTATTGTTTTATTAGCTGACGTTTGTGGAGGGGATGCCGGCAAATCTAGTCTGTTGCATACTAAGCTGACATTTCGAAGTGTCAAAATTCAAAACAAGACGTAAGAATACGAAAACAATTTAAGTTGTTCAGTTAATACGTCTGTTCCTTTACTTTTAAATCATACGAATTTTTACTACTTCTTACGAATTTTTACTCAGTGCCGTTCCTCAACTCGAAAAATTCGTAAAAGAGAGCGTCATCGAGAGCAAGATATTACCGCTCCACTGAGAATCTTACGAATATTTACTCAACAAATTTCTTTGTGTAAAAATTAAAAAGGCTGTCAGTCACCTTACAATTAACAGCTGATTTGAATTTTGTTGTCCTATTTGACATAAATGAGTGCATTTGTTTTGATTTCTTGCGTATTAAAGTGGTATGAACAGTCGAGAAAATAAAATTGAATGTTCTCCTTAAATTCGTTTCGAATGTGGCGACGAAATTCTTCCCCGCTGTACCTATCTAAGGACAATCTCTTTCACGTAATTTTTAAAGCCGTGTCGCTTTTATTTCTTCTCTTACCAAATACTCGGATTCATGAAGAAGAATTTCGATTAATTCCGAATTTTATCCGTAAACTAGCAAACTGTTCGAGTTTATATGATATTTTAACGACTTTTCATACCACTTTTTTGGAATTTTTGAATTATTTATCTGTCATTTTCATAAATTACTACAAAAGCGTTCCCTAACTTTTTCGTAATGTCATTTTCCATTGGTTTCACTCGAGGATCCACTCATTCTGAAATGCAATGGAACAACAAAACAGCTTCTGAAAGAATCCACAATAGTATTGGTGAAATGCCAAAAAATAATCTACGGAGGCTGTCAGCTGACTTGTATAAAATAAATAAATTACATTTGTGTGAGATCTTCTTGAGTGGATTCTGACTTCAAATCGAGAAGCGAAATTCTCTTCTCAGAATCACCAGAAGAGTATTTTTTGTGCCAATGGAACCGTTTCAGAAGTGATTTTTTCGATTCCGGACTCTCCCGGACGCTTCTTTTTGCCCAATGGAAAACGACATAAGTGTCTCTCTCTGTGAGAGAATTTATCCCCACCACTGCCATTTTGACAGTCTTTTCCATTCTTACTACAAAAGTAAAGGAACAGACTTAATGTGTTCATGACAAATCTAGTTGACATTTCACATGAACTAGGTATTCCTACGTTCCCAATGGAGTCATGGATCGGGTGGCATTTTTGACATGTCAGCAAATTTATTTCACACCTAAAGCTCTATCTACTGATGGCATTGGTATGAATTCACTTCGTACTTCACTTTCGATTGAATTGAGTTAAGAGTCAATTTTCATTTCATAGTTTCCTAAAAAATAGAGCAAAGGCAATTATTTGTGACAGAATCAATCTTACACAGGTGATTTAAAAATTGAATCCCGTCACCCACAGCAGTACAATATCATTTGTTAATAATGAAAGAGTGAAATGTTTGTGCAGGTTGGAAGTTGCCATCGAATTTCAGAATAATGGTTCTCTTGCGTAGTTAGAAATAGCGTAGAAATTTTATATCGAATTGAGCTAATTTCGAAACCAACTTTAATGTTTCCAACTAGAGTTGAGTCTCGGCTAACATAGAACTACTGTGCACAACCCTGATATTCTTCACCGGTTCCTATTAAATTCGCTGACGATGCAGCATAAAATGGCTTAATGTGCTGTTGAGTATCTAGATGGCACTGCAATCAGTAGATGGGCAACATTTGACAACAGCCTGACTTTTCGGTTCGTTTTAAATGACACTGCATTAGAACTTACACGCACCGCCAAACAATGCTTGTGCTCGCTACCATCCTCAGTGTAATAGAGAATGTAATATAATAACACAGTGCTGACATTTTCCGCTGTTTGGCCACAAACAATTAAATAAGGCATTAAGTAATCAGCACAATGAATATAGTGGTCTATCCAATGTATCCAATGTCATTAACTGCGGATCGGTGGTGCAAAGGAAATAGACTGTGGTAATGTAAAAATGAAGTACGAGTATTAGTAGAGTATCACAGTCGGTTGTGGACTGTACAATGGGTGTAGAAATACATTTCACAAAATATGTTGTCTTAGTTTGCAGCTGTACTTTATTACAATTTATTTTGATATTTTCATTTTAAATTCCCATCAGATTATTACTGAGCAAATATGTGAAATATAATAGGAAAGGCAATGGTCGTGTTCTATTGACAGCTAGATGACTAGCACAATGTCAAACTCCATACAAAAAATGTACATTTGTGCTAGAACTCTAGCTAGTACAATATTTTTCTTTAATCTAGCGCAAAATTATCTGTCGTTGCCATTCGATGAAAAGTCAACGACTTCGGAAAAAAACACATAAAAGAGAGGGTGGATGCAAATTATGCATATGAATGCCAACAGGCAAATTACTAGATTAGCTGTCAAATGACCAAAATGTCAGGATTATCAAAACTGTATATTAGACTATATGACCAAAATTAGCAATATGGTCATATTGCCTTGATGGTCATTTAAGGCATTTATTATTTATTACCAAATGTTGTAATGCAAAAACACAACGAAAATGAAAATAAATCGCAATTCCGCGAACTCAAACACCGATGACAACAAAGTAATTCTTTTTTTTTTCTTTTATGCCAGCAATGCCATAACGAAATTTCAAAAGACTGCATATGGACATATAAGGCTTTATGCTGGCATTCGTGCTTATTGTCCGATTACACTATATGCTATTTGGGCATTTTTATCTGTCAAATGCAGCCTGTTCATATTTGGCATTTAGGTTATTAGAGCATATGAGATATGCCTTTTACATTGCATGACCATATTTTGTCAATAGAACTATAAGAAATTGACATTTTATGATCACTTGGCATGCAGACTAATCTCACCTTAAGTGATTAAAAAAGTGAAATTATATTTTGTGTTTTTTTTTTTTACTCAATAGAAAAGTTGTAAATCTAAATTATAGCGATCGTATAAATTAAATGTAGCACTTTTGTTTAGGAGCCTTACAATATTTTACATAAAGAGAATGAACTTCCAAACTTTGGCTTATTATTTGGGCAGACGTATGAAGGCTGTTTATTTTAGTTTGGCCGAAGTTGTCATTGGGGACGTTCAAGTATCTAGTTTAGTAAGTCTGACAGCTCTCTGACTAGATGTATCTCGGTTGGGGTTGAGCAGCTGTTTCAGTTGACGTTTATGGAGGGGTAGCCGACGAATCTAGTCAAGAAATTCATGACTGAGTACTAAGTTGACAGTTCGCATACGTGGCTGACGTAGGAAAAGTGACGTTCCCGACCAATCTTAAGTTATTCCGTTCAGGTTACATCTCATCCAGACCAATCTAGTCGACTTAAGATAGCATTATCCGACTAATTCTTATCTTTTGCGCATCGGGTGAAATCAGGAAAACCTTATATACCACCTGTAAATCGAGCCCTAATCACGTTAGTTCTCAGGAAATTGCGATTGAAAGTCACCGATAACTTTGAGGTGGTCAGGGACTTTGCGCAGTACTAAAATATAACAAATTTTAGTTTAGACTTTAAATTTACAGAAGCTCATGAAATTTGTATAGAATATATAGCCATTTTGAATTACCCTAAAACTTAAAGCCTTTTTGGCAAGGCCTACGTTTAAACTCTGAAAATGACACCACAACTTATATCAAACTGTCAACTTAACACTCTGTCACGAATTACTTGACTAGATTCGTCGGCTAACCCTCCATAAACGTCAACGGAAACAGCTGCTCATAGACCGATTTCCCCCAATGTCTGATCTAGTCAGACAGCTGTCAAACTAACTTAACTAGATACTTGAACGTCCCCAATATTACAGACGCCCTGCAAGCACTTCTTTCAAGTGACTGCTTCATTCACTAGCAAAGAATACTCGTACATGTGAAGATGTGTGAAAATTGTTATTATTGTGACACCAAGCACCCATTTCATTGTCAACTGAGCTCCTGGCAATAGTAATAATTAAGACCCGAAGAATTAACAACGTTTCCGTCAATTGGCTCGTCATCACCCATGTACGGGAGATTCGAGTAGATATCTACTTACGGTGGGAACTCAACCTCATGGTGGCTAACATCTGGATCGGATGTGCTGTAAAACATCTGCTCAACAAGAATCGTATTACAGATAGTCCCCGATCGTCGGGTATGCATATATACTTGGCCAAACAGCAGGGTCTCGCACGCCTCGCGGTATAGGGAAGCTGCGTCGCTACCATATAGTTTTGTAGATTTTTTACTCGATTTGCGATCCGGCCGAGTGGTGTGTTGTGGTGTTGTGTATGTGCGCGCGTCTTCAAAGTCACACTCTGGCGCAAAACACTTCGCGGCGTAGTTCAGCCGGAGTGGTTCTGTGGAAATGTCTCGTCGTCACTGCTACTGGGTTGTCGTCGTGCTGGTGTTGTTATTAGTTTTGGTGAACGTTTTGGGGGCTTTATGATTCGGGAGCGCGTTAATTAATTTGCGCGGTTTTATTTTTTTCTGGCGAACAGGGCGCTCACAATCAATCAAAACACGCACACGAATCATGTGCTGGTGTATTCGTGTCTACTGGACTGTTTTGCAAAACTTGTTCGTTCGCTTTGTGGACAATATCACCAACGCGTACTATAATGGCTTCTGCTGTACCAAAAGCCGAAAGCACATTGAGCCGAAAGACAACGATGATCTTCGAATATCGCCGAATTTCGATGATTATATCATCGTCAGTAAGTATCGTTAGATCGTGTTGAATGGAATGCCGCCTTGTCGGTGAAGAAATACTCAATTTATCCAAATATTATTTTGTTTGTAAACAAAGCGTCCGCGTGTGCCTTTGGCATTCATTGATGCTGACTGCAAATTCGAATAAGTTGCTAAAAATGTTCGATGTGCTTAAAATAGGAATGACTTTTTTTGTTCGTTTATAGTGTCGGTTTAAAAATATGTGATCCACAGTTGAAATAAAAATTAACCTTTCTGCAAGTGAATTAATCGAATTACATCAGAAGTTTCATGTCGACTTTTAAGTATGCTAATTCAGAGATGAGTGGACAAAATGCTCTATGGCTCTCGGTTCGCATAGTTTATTTGATAGTGAAAGTATTTTCGTTTATTTTCATTCCATGACCAACCAATTCAGAAGCCATTCATTATAAATACCACAACAGAAATGTACGATTTAATTTGAATACATATTGGTTATGTGGTGATGAATACTACGCACCAGTTGTTCTTCAAATGAATATTGGTTTTTGCATCTAAATAATTTATACAACAGACGGGCGATTTGAGAAAGGAATATGTTAAATTGACTTTTCTTTTGCATTTGAAATTATTCAGCATTGACAGCAAACGAAGAAGCGAGTGAGATGTGAGACCTGGGCAATTAATCAACACGGATTTTGTTTTTTAGAAGTAATTCCTGAATGGGTTCGTTACAAATGTGCTGGTCTCAAAATTAACCTACAGCTGAATGATTTTTCCACTGGTTGATAGCACGCGAACTTCTGACAGACACCGGAGAGTAAAACTCTCTGATTTCAGAGCAGTTTCTGCTAATTCAGATGTTCGAATACGGCCTAATAGTGTAGTCCCAACAATATAAAATTAACTTAATTAACCGATTGGTTGTGAGGTATAGTTTCCTACATAACTACTGTGCCACCTATTCATTAATTTATCTTTTTTTTTTAATTATTCAAGGTTCCTCATTTCTAAATATAGAAAATGAGTCTCATGAATTTTATCGTAAGCCTTAAGGCCTGATATAGAAAATATCTTCCAAATCAAAATTTTTGCGTTCATACAAGGGTTGTAACTTATATTATTCTGCCCGTTCAGCTTACGAAGTTTTTGGCAAGGTCGTTCTGTTATATCCCAACATCTTAGCCAACTAATTTGCACCCATGCCAGTTCATAATGAAGTCATATCTGGACATTATGTTGATATTCTGGGCAGTGGTCCCAGATTGAGAGGAAAGGCGCCAATTTTGGAGGTTTTTCAATGAAAAAGGATGAAAAAACGAGGGGAAAAATCAAAAATTTCTTTGAAACTTAAATTACTTAAAAGTACAATTTTAACGCATTTCCATTACAAAAAATTTCAAAGCTTACTCAGAATGAATTTTTCACACTAAATATGAAGGAAAACAGCCCATCGAACGTCTACGTAAGAATTTTTGTGGTTTAATTTATGAATTTATTTTTATTTCTAAGTTTTTATTTTATTTTAGTTTTTTTTTTGTATAGAATTAGCTAACTGATCCTTTCATAATATGTATATTTTTACGTTAACTCTTGTTAATAAAGACAGTTATAAAACGACTAAATTTTTCCTATAAAAATAAAGGCAAATTTCACTAGAGGAAAAAAGGGAAACTTTTTTTGAATTCAGGGGAAAATTATTACCTTTGCTAATAAAAAAAAGGGGAAAACAGTCTTCAAAGTCTGGGACCTATGATTCTGGGACTTCGTTTTACAATTTTATGTTTTTATTATAAAAAAAGGGATATTATTTCAGGTTTAAATAAGAATAGCCTCCCACAAACTAATGGAGAATTAAAAAAAAAAAACAAAAAAAAAAAAAAACAAATTTTTATAAACCAGGTCCTAGAAGACTTGGCAAGCAAAAAAATTATTGCAAACCTGAAGTTTTTATATAAACGAAGTTTTTATATAAACGAAGTTTATATATAAACGAAGTTTTTATATTATACGAACGAATTTTAAACCAACAGGTATCTATAATCTGCAGTAAAAATTGCAAACAAGTGAATTTATTTTTGTAATTAGCCTATTATGTATTAACAGAAACAAACTTAAAAAAAAAACGGAAAATTGAAAGTTACAAAAATAAAACAAGTTTCCGGGTTTGGCATTTATATATGTTCATTAACTCATCGGATAGTGGGGTTGAACTTCAGTCTCAAAGTGATTCAAGTTTTGTTAAGTGGATGAGTTCAGTCTTATTTTTACTTTTTTAAATTAAAAACATTTCGATGTTTTAGGAATTTCCAAAAAAAAAAATGTTTTGTTGAGCCCTTTCAGCTTTTGATTGGACAAATTGTTTTTTACCAGGACTCTGGACACGGCTAAAAATATCTGGATAACCCCGGCAAGTCCCAGTTATCTGGCAACAATACTAACAGTTTTTCAGAGTTGCAATCGATACAAACTGGACGGAAATCAGAGGAATGGTGTGTCTTGACTACCAGTGCAAGGTCCCAACTTGTGCAATCCCATTGACCATGGTTTCTTTCAATTATATCGCCATCTTCTTCTTCCAATTTTCTATCCGTGCACGTCTGTCATTAAATATCCATTTTATTAAATACACCGTCGGCCATTTATTATTATTTTTATAATAAAATTTGATGAAAATATTCCCATTTACGAATAATTGTTAAGCCTCTGAAGGCCTCAATAATAATTATTTTTAACCTTCCCCTTATATGTTTTGGTGGTTACAATGTGCAATTTTGTATTGAAAATGTTGCCATTGTGAGATCGAAAAATTTAATATATGGCCTTGAACGATTACCGATAGTATCGTGGAATAAGTTGTGAACCCTTTTACTAAGCCGAAAAGATTATAAAGCTGTTTTTATTTGTCGATCGCGAACAATATTTTATATTTTCAATGGGCTTTACCAATAAACATTTTTAGTTTCGACTCTAAATTCATGTATATGGCTATTTTTTTCATAAACATTTCGCAATTGTGAGCTGCCGTAAATTTAAAGTCGAGACTTAAATTTATTATTAGTACAGCGCAACTAAATAAATAGAAATACTTTTATTACGTAACTCAAGAGACTAAGCTGTTATTCTCCGTTCTAGGCGAACTAGATTCAGAGTACTACGTGATACCCACCAAAAAGATCGAAACTGAAACATACTATCGTACAGTGGATCGTAGGTCAGCCGAAGAAATACTCATCGGTCGTGAGGATGGCGCCTGTTTAGTTCGTCCCTACAAAGAACAAGTAAGTAATTCATTTATTCACAATATCCCCATATTTATTATTTATTGAAATAAATCATCTTCCACAGGATATCTCAATTAAATATATAGTCAGCGTGTATGCGCAGAACAACTTTTTCCATTTGTATATTCGGAAAATTTTCGGCACTGAGATGTACGGCATTGGTCTTCAGAAGCCCTTCGAGAAGCTCTTCAATGCACCAAGTGATATTATCGATTATTATAGACTTAACCAACTTTTATGTACAAATAAAAAAATTAGCATAAGTCTTCAATTAGTACCGATATCGTAGAAAAAGATTTTACAAATTCTTATATATTACATAGTCTATAGTTTATACTGTATATTATTGCATTTAAAGAGAAAACAAAATACTATTATGTACAAATTCGTTAGGTCTATTAATTGACAATGATATTCGAGAGGAAAACGAAATACAATGATATTATGTAAGTTATTAGGTTTCGACGATAGCTTTGAAAACGCATTGATTGTTTTGCATCAGAGCTGGCCAGAGGAAAGCCTTTATAAGATCGGAACGACGATCCGAGTGTTGATGGCGATCGTGCTTCTCTGGACGCAGGAAACCTGAAACGAATAGGAAGTGTTTATAAATTTATCGAGTACGAAACAGTTGATATATGATTTGAGTATTAAAACTGCATGGAGACGTAGTTGGTTGGTATGGTAAAAACATATTTTTTCTTTAAGCATTTGCACTAAGGAAGGGTACAAGAACTATCGAGATCACACATGGAACTTAAGTGCTTTGAGAAAAAGCTTTAATTCGATTGGCTCCCCAGGAATGCAACATTATGGTATACCCTGTGAAATAAAAAGGTTCCCATGGCCTGTTTTGCTATACATAAAATATGTGTCAACTATATTTGATTTTCACAGTTTACAACAATAGCACAAGATCCAACTTTTGTTGAATTCCATGGAAATCAATGATTTATACAGATCATGTGAGCATAATAAAAAAGGCCTTATATTAGGTTTGTGTGAGCGAAAATTGAATTGAGCGGGTCACAGCATCTTCTGTCAATGTTATAGAATATTGGACTAAGCTAGATTACTCCCGTGTGATGCAGTTACTTGACACACTTTAGACTGACGAACGGATCCAGCAGACTATTGCATGATGGACATTTCGCGGAGTCTTGTTTCTTAGTTTAAGCCAAATTCTGAACAAGAAGACAAATGAAATGCAAAGGGCTAGCCAAATAATTGACTGTTGTTGTGGTCACCGTTGGCAATAAACCTCAGCTAACTTCCAAACTGGTCACATTCCATACAACACCGAGTTCGAGTATACATCGAAAACTATACTGATTTTCTTCCGAAAATTCCCTTTGAATTTTAGAACATCCAAAACGAAAAGTGGGAACACTTTTTGTAGTGTCATTGCTATGTACTAATATGAGCTTATGTGGTATTCGATTGGGCTCCTTCACATAATTTTTTTTTGCTGTCAGAACAATTTTTATGTTCGTTTGGTACAAAAAAAAACAATCTTTTTCGCACTTTTGCGAATCTAGATTTTTTCTCAGATTTACCAATGTTTGAGATTGACAACAAGTGGAATTTGTTTAGGTTTTCGTGAAATTTTTCAACTGCAAAGAAACGCATTGCATCGGGTGGATCTATTTTTGTTAATTATTTATGTAGAAATGTTAAGAAATCAATTTGGGCGCAAACTTCGAATATTTTCATATAAAATTTAAGCAGTGAAATGAAAAAAATATGAAATGGCTCAGCTAACAAAATTTCTCCGGAACAAAGCCTAACGCAAGCCTTGACAGATATCTATACGGCATATAGGCACTAT
Organism: Cheilosia vulpina; assembly: GCA_916610125.1. Classification (NCBI taxonomy): domain Eukaryota; kingdom Metazoa; phylum Arthropoda; class Insecta; order Diptera; family Syrphidae; genus Cheilosia; species Cheilosia vulpina. The sequence continues at coordinate 79,486,110 of OU744276.1, read as the reverse complement.
GGAGAGATATTTTACTTTATTATTAGGGTTTGAGTCTTGCATGAATATGTTCAAAAGAACTTCGGATCATTTTATTGATGAAGCTGATATGTTTGATATGTATTGGTTTTATGTCAAATTGAGTTAACTGATGCTCAGATTGGAGTCCCACAGTTCTCGGCCCTCTACAACATTATTATGGTGCAGTACGTAGGATGAAATTGTTACTATGGAAAAAAACTCTTGATAGACTCACCTAAATTGAAGTCGCTATCCAAGTAGTAGGGATTCTTTTGGTTAACCATCGTCCAAGCTATCCGCACACAGTCGCTGATGAATTTGGTTAGTGGCAAGCATGTCTCCAAACATGGGTACTCATGAAGTGTCGACAACACCTAAAATTTTCAAGTTGCGCATGACTTTTTCGAATCGATCCCATCAATTTATTCAACTTACCTGATTTGACACCTGTCGTTCGATGTCGCCCATTGGGAAGGTTTCAGCTGTATCATGCAGATGTGCACGCACAGATCGATCTAGAGCGAGAGACACCTCAGTCACACTATCCATTGGGCAGTTGAGCGTTCTTCGCACTTCGAAGACTTTACGTTCACGCATTCCATGGCATGCTCGGAACGAAAGCTGTCAAAGGAAGAGAATTCAATTTAGCGAGTGAGACGGAACACAAAAAGAAAGTGTGCGTGGGTTTTGTTTTTGTCTTTTCGGTTTATTAAGAAAGCTTGGGAACACTAATAATCTTGGCGAGTTTTTTTTTTGTTTTTTTTTTTTTACTGTCAACTACTGTGATGTTATCTGTCAGTGTTAATGGGCGGCTTGTTCATAATAAACGGCATTAGCATTTTATTTAAATTTGATTACAGGAAGCTGTGCGCGGCTTTGTGTGCGTAATTTTCATAATTTCTATATTGGACGTATTGGGTTACAACTGGAGAACGCGAAACCGATAAGTGGCGTTTGAAAGTTTAGCGTCCGTCCGATTTGTGCTTACAGTTATATATATTAGCATTCGCGCGAATTCCGGAGGCCATGCAGTACAGGTGGAACGAATTGAGATTGAAAGTAAATTCTTTGACGCAGAAAAGGAGCACTTTCCCGCCCAATCACGCTGGAATGGTAATTTGTCGTCTCTGCAGAACGGCCTGTAAGTGGTTAATTGGATGGCAGCTTGTAAGAGTCCGGCCTACGGCTGTTTTCAGTATCAGCATCAGCAGTCAGACCACGTAATTGATCGAGTTATCGGTTATAAAAATAGCATAGTCGATTGCTTTGCATTTGCAACCAATTATAATGTCGAGGAAACTGAGAGTGGCTTCGATTTATTGTAAAAAGGGAAATTTATGACAACGCGCAAGTGAGTGAGAGCAGCACTGATTGAATGCTGCGCAACATAATTATAAAATGGGTGGCAAGGGGAATCAATTTATGTTTTAATATATGCATTTATTTTTGCAAAAAATATTCCCTAAAGTTTGGAGTTTAAAACACGCACGCGCTTATTAGGGAAACATATTCATATTTAAAGAAACATAAAAAGAAATGACAGCTATTACCGTCGTTTGAGTTTTGTGTCCCACGTAATCATATTTCTAGTTTAAACTATTTAGTACGATACCATATTATGTGGCAACACTTATTGCGATTAAGTTCTGTTCGAGTGTGTTACCTTTTGCTTTTGAAATGGGAAATCCTCTACGTTCAACGGAAATTTAAAATGGAAGTTCTGATGCCTACATTAACCACCATATTCTTCATTTGAAGTGTGTGTTGAAAATAAATTTAAAAATTATTATGTAAGATTTAGAAAATTGATTTTCTAATGTCTTCTTCCCACCAAACGAAACTGAGAGGTTTCGTAAAATTTGTCCAAACCTCGGGGTTTTGCAATACATTTTTGAGGTGTCGAAACCTCGGGTTTTCAGCGAAAACTATTTGAAACCCCTCTAAATTCATCCGTCCGTGAGAGGTTATCAAGCCGAACATGCCTACAGCGGGAACTTTGGTTTATTTTGTGTTCATTTGTGGATGTCATAAACGCCAAAGCAATTGTGACAATCAAAGAAATAATAAAAGAAGAAAACAATCTAAATCAAAGAGAGGTAAGTAATATTTTTAAGATAAGTCATTATATTGATACGTGAAGCCTAGTATCCTGCTCGCGCAGGATTTTAGCGTCCCTAGTCTCCACTTCATTTCTCCACACAAAAGATAAATGCTCGCTAAATTATTAAACATCATACAGATGGGACAAAAACCATTTGTTCATGACAGTAAACGATATTTTAATTATTCGCGTACATACAATTTCGCAATTTCAAACTTTAAAGACAATGCATTGTTTGAATCGTTCCACAACAATAGATATAAGCAAAATTAAGAAAATATTATCATTGCTGGAGCAGCTCAAATAATTTCTATAGTTACAAGCAGAAGACGACACGTTCCTTCGTGTCGGGTAAATCCCTATTTGCATTGGAATTTTCCTGCAATTTCCATATTGCTCCACAAGCCCCGCAATTTTTTTATGTTTTTTTTTTTGTCGCATGAAACGGAATTTTTGGTTTTGCGTTCACTTTTATATATCGCACAAATGTTTCTGCGGTTTCCTCTAAAACAATTTCAAAGTAAACACAACACAAATTGTTTCCTCGGCTTTTTATGTCAAAATTTATCTTCGATTTAATGTAACGGACATTTATTTCGCGAGCTAAATGAGTGGAGACTTGTCATCGGCCCATCTATAGGAAGTTAAGAATTTAGCGAGCGAACAGGATACTGCTTTGCTAAACTGCTTCGCTAAATTTTATCTTTGTAGACATTTTTGTATGGGAGGTAAAATTTAGCGCGAGCAGGATACTTAGCTTGAACATCAAAAGTTTCGGTACACTTTTTAAGTATTTATTATGAGGAGAATAAAACTTATACCATTCGAAAAGTTCTGTGCCATAGATGTGCACAAACCAAAAATCGTTGGTATATGTCGCCATTAAGGCTGATAAAATTAAGTTATGAATTCCCCATACAAAACAGTTAATTGAACGGATTTTGGCGATTTTCAATTTGTCGCCAATACATTTCCATAGTAACGTATTCAAATATAAATCATCTTAGATTAGAACCTATTTCCAATGGAGCAGCTCTTTTACGTATTTTTTCGATATCTAGATGTTGCTCTTTTCGTTAATAAAAGAAAACATTATAAAACATTGGTATTTTTTTAGTATTACATTTTACATACTTATAAAAGGAATGGTTGATTTTCGACCACAATTTATAATTTTTATAAATGTTTCAATTATTTCCTAAATTTTTTCAGAAATCATTTTTATTTTGCATCAACAAACAGCTGTTTTGACAGCTTATGACTTTTGATCTCACTTCAACTCGGTGGGAACGACTTACAAGGTTTCGGTAAAAGTTCATGGAAACCTCGCGATTTCAGTTTGAACATGGCATAAGGTACCTATTTTGAATGCAGAATCATGGATGATCAATAAAAAGAAAGAACAGTTCTAAAACTTCTTAAAGAAGTCGACAGTGCCTACCAGATATAGCTGACAGACGATTATAGCCGTCATTTGTACGACAAATTAATAGTCGCATATAAGTGTCACAAATGGCGGCCATTTAAAAAAAAAAAAAAACTTCTTATTATTCCAGTCGCACAACGTTTCAATTTCAGACATTTACTCAGTTATTTACCTGACCTCAAATTTTATTTCTACTATGAATACCAGAAGTGTATTTCGTTTTTCTGACTAACTTTCCATATTGAAAAGTGAGAGCAAACGTATTAATAGCGAAGCAGTGTTTAACGATTTCCGACCGTTTAGAAACTATAGAAAATATATATTGCCAAACTTCGAGTTTTTGTGACACAGTGATTGCTTAATGCTTGTGAACTACAATTAGAGCGATTGGGCTGTGCGTCGGTTTAAAACAAAACTATGTTCGAAATTACAACGGTTTCTTGTTCCGAACCAAACGTGACTAAGTGACATATCTGATTCAGCAAACAACTAAATTAATATATCAAACCCAAGTCTTTTTTTTTGACACTAGCTGTACTCGCAACATCTTGAAATTTAGTTACTAGACGAAGTAAATTCAGTAAAGTCGGTTTTAAATACGTGTGAGAAGTTTTAAAGCTATGCAGAGAGGGCAAATATCTATTATTTTACACACTTTATTTCTCTCTCAATCTCATTAAGATACTCGTTAAAAAAAAAGCAGGCTGATTTAAAACGGACAATAAAAGTTAAAGCGTCAAACTTATAACAAATTTTATTCTCGACTTTAAATTTGCGAAAGCTCAGAGTCGAAACTAAAAATGTTTATTAAAAAATATTTTTTGCCAAAAAGCTCCAACAAGTTAGGCGTGACAATTTACGACTTCGTCAAAAGTCATCTCAAAATCTTAAATACATATTGCAAATAAATTTTCACCGAAGGGGGCAGATCGTCTAAGCGATATCGTTTTTGAAACTTCGAATACCATAAGTCATATTCTGTTCGAATTTTTTTGACAAACGTCAGCTTTCATTATATTTTTGGAAAATGAACTGGATTAAGCTCTCAAACTTGTATTTTTAGCACTTGGTTGCTAGTTTTGGAGGTCTATTGATTCAACGATAATAGTTTGAAAACTTACGGAATGAGTGTCCAGTATTTTTCAGACTTAAAACCGGTAACAGTTTTATTATTCAGATATACTGAAATCCTATCGCTCTTCTTGAAAGAGGTTCATTCATTTGATGCAAATTTACTGGCCGAGATCTGCAAGTAAGTGCCTTTTGACGTTAAGTGCGGTAAGCCATCACTCAATACTGCTGTGTCGGGTTGCTGGACATATGTTGGTGTGGAAATGAACTAGGCGGATAAAATTGCCAGAAATGGACATACTATATACAGACAGGTACTACCAGCTTTCAACGCAGCTTAGAGCTTCATTTATATTAGGCGTTTTTTTATTTTACGCATATGATCTGTAGAGATCATTGATTTCCACGGTTTACAACAATAGTACGAGATCCAACTGTTCTTGTCAACCATGGAAATCAATGATTTATATAGATCATGTGAGCATAATAAAAAAGGCCTATTGTCACATTAAATTCGACAAAAGAATGATGGTTGCATCATATAGCTCCCACCTTGTGGCCGCCATTGACACTGAAAGATCAAAGATCCTAGCACCTCTTGATTGAAACCAAATCCAAGTGCTAGTCGGGGTAATAATTTTTTGAAACCTATTTAAAATATGCCCAAAGTATGGGCAACTTTACAAATGACTTCGACAGAAGTTGCAGAGACGAAAGGATATAGAATCTGTGGAACATATCCTGTGTCACTGCCCAGCTCTCAAAGAATGTCGCACTTGGAAGGCTTGGAAGATCTTGCAACGATAGAAGATTCATCAACAGATCCGAAAGGGTTTGTTGGTTGCACGTCCTACCAAGTACTATAAAAGGGTACTCATGATGGACCTCAATGGCTTCTGCGCGATAATCGCATACAAGTAACCCCTAATCCCTAACCTAACCTAACCTATTGGCCGTTTGTAATTGAGAAGATGTCTTCTTGTCGTCCAACTCTTACACTCCAAACCTAAATGCAACGAACTATATTTGCCATAAAAAAAGGAAACAGTTCTCCAATGATGCAGAATATTTGCAAAACAAAAAAGACCTTATTTCCACAGCTTGATTTAATTGAGGCTACAAACAGTCTGACTCGCCCGTGCATTTTCTATTCACCACTTCAAGCTCCAGTGAACCCATTTGACAATGTTCAAAGACATTGTAGCGCAGGTCGAACCTACTACGAAGCTAATATTTGCATCTTGACGGTTACACCCATCTCGATGAGAAAGTGTTAAGCCTACCTATTAGTCAGCAATATCACTTTTCGCAACCTAAATCCTCTATATTCAGCCAGCTTTACACCTTGGGATTATTATTTATTTTCTTTTTACACAGAGAGACCCGCATGCAAAAACAATGACTATCATTATCTGCTGACTGTGCAGCGTCTACTTACCACGATAATCGAAAAAAGAAGTTTCGCCTTCAAATTGTGCACGTGCTTCAGTTGCGGCAAACTGTCCAACACCTCCAGTGTGTCTGTCCTATTTTCCTCGTACAAATACCGATACCGTGATACAATTTCACTGGAAATACAAACAATAATCTCTAACAAAAGGAAAAGTATCTACGCATAGCTTAAGTCGTAAGTGGCAGTCAAATTGGCATCCGCAGCTAAGTGCTTCACAGTGGAATGACACCAGAAGAGATGCCAATTTGAATTGATGTCAATTGATTCGTTTCAATTTGTATGGAAAGTAGGCGGGCAAGGTGTGGCGGACCGGCCAAACAATGGAAGAATTAAGCTTTTAACCTTTTAACACCCACTCACCTGAGCTCGTCAGCAGCCGAATCGTCTGAATGATAGCCGTCGCTGAAATTACTTCCCGCACTGGGGCTGGGTGGTGCGCTCTCCGGTCCCATAAGGCTCAGTACAGCTTCGCATCCGCGAGTGAAATTCATCAGCAGGCCCGCGGCAGGTCGTTTCTCTATGTTCGACTGAGCATCGAGTCGTTTTATCTGGCCGACACACTGCAGCACTTCCTTGTCGTTCTGTACCCTTTGGCTGAGATTCTCCACCAAGCTGGTCAACTGTTTGAGCACAGGCTTATCGAGCATCGTGAGAAGTGTCTTGTTGTCGATTAGCCGCTGTTGAATGTCGCCGTAGTTGATGGCCAACAGCCGCTGATGGGACGAGTGCGCCGGGTGTTGATTGACCGTAATCATGCTCAGTTCTTCGAGTTTGTGAATGGCTGCTTTGTAGGTGTCTATGTGACGTTGGAGTTCAGTCTTTAGGGCGATGTGTAGGGATATCAGTTGGCCGGTATTGTCTGCTGTTAGACCATGGATTCCGAGGCCTTGGACTGCCATGTCGAAGGACTTTCGTCGTTCGCGGATGTTTTGGCGGATGGCGGGCTCGTACTGGCCGATGGCTTGCAGAAGTTTGGAACAGCGCTGTCGGAGTCCCGATTCGTGGGGATTGGAGAAGAGTCGCACCAATTGCCAAATAACCGAGTCCACTGGCACGTCGGGCTTTGGCGACGGATTCACCGTCAGTAATCTAAGGAAAAAATTGTTCACCATACGATCTGTGCGACTTATGTAGTATACGTACCTCGAGAAGAATGACTCCAAGAGATAGGCGCTGTGCGGCAGTGCCTCCAACAGCAAGTCGATGGGGAGCTCTGCTATGACGGAGCGTAGCACGGATGGGCCCAAACGGCCAACAACTCCGGCTGCTTCGCGATACTGTCGTCCTTCGGACAGAAGCATCAGCCGGCGAAGTACTTGTCGAGGGCTGGTTAAGAACTCCCTGCCATCGCGGGACGGGCCTCTTATTCGCTCTCTACTGTCTGCCATTTTGAATTGATTATTCCGTGTTATCTGTTGCAGTCTTCTGAGAGTTTAAACCATTTCAGCGGTTAACACCGTCCGTTATGACCTGTAACAGAGAGTGGAACTACAATTTGACATGCAAAGCCCAAGTTCGCTGCGGAACTCTTTTGTTTCGCTCAAGAGAGTTGACCGGCGAACTATGGCATAATTGGAAGAAATTTTTTGTAAACGTTAAAATATGCGAAACGAGAGTTGCTGGGTATATGCGCTCTTCAAATTCAATTGCTTTCGGAGAATGCAATAGTTCCTGGGAGTAACATCACTTTCACCCCGTTTACATTGTGCGAACGATATAATTAATCATTTGTAAATTGTGTGCGACGTCTAAAGGAATTGGACAAATTCATTGTGAGCTTAGTAGGCTTTGAAGCGTGGGAGACTACTCGTTTTGAGGAAGCATTTTGTTATGCATTTCTTTTCAATTAATTCTATCAAAGGGTTAGACTTAGGATATGCGAAAAGCGAAATGCACAAGGTGTTAATTGTGGGATTGTATTCTTTATTGTGAACAGGTAGCGGATCACTGTGCTCTTGTTCAAGGTACGAAAGTGATTTGGAAAATTAAATAAAACGAAAGTTTCATTGTGGTGTCACCTTTTGTTTGTGTTGTGAGAAACTCCCATTACGAATGGTGCAGTTTTATTGACGCTTTTGCCCATGAATAGAGGTTGGTTACACTAATTTATTGGTAGCTACTTCTCATTTACTCAATTCGAGCAGTTAGCTTATAATAAATCATTTCGAAGGTGCAGCACATAAACAAAAGGCATTTTTTTTTTTTTTTTTGAAAACAGACGTTCTTATTCGAGGTTTTATTTGTTGACAGATTGCATTTTTTGTCTTTGAGAAGGGTCACTCTATTATCATTCATCCAATCAGAGGTTACAGTTAGTCTGTGGGAAAATACAAACTAGTTTGCCTGGGGACTTGCATTAGTATCCAGAAAACACATTTCACGACCATGAACCATGGCGAAATGGAAAAATGTGAAGCTTCGCAAATTTTGACATTTCATTAACAAGACACATTTTTTGATCTGACTGCGGATTTAAGCTGGCAGTTTTTACTTTTTTAAGTCAAAATTTGCATTTTTTTTGCCTAAGTTTGAGCTGTTATTTGCAAATGCGTACATTCAAAATGTTTGTTATCTGAATTGGAATAGATTTTTCGTGGTCGCAAAACTACATTACGTTAGATATAAAATTGAATTTTTAACTGAGAATCGACTAGATTTATCGACAGAGGTTGTCCATAAACGTGCACTGTGTGATCAACTCAAGTCAGTATTAAAAATCAAACTCATTTAGCTGTCACTTTTAGACAGATTCAGATGAGAGCGAATTGCGAACTGCGCAGGTACACGCGAATCAGTTTCATTGTTAAAGCTGCTCGAGCTAAACTGAATTTTATCTGCTCTCCAACTTTTCTCTCCAAACATCAGCTAACGTCATAGCTACATTTTGACATAGAGTACGCCGTGGATAAGTGTCACATAAAACAGCTGTTCTTTGAAAAAAAACTATCTTCAAAAATGTAATTCTCTCTTATTTCAATTATTTCTGATTCTATGTACTTCTCGTCCAAGTAATAATTAAAAAACCTCATCCGTGCATACATTTCCGCCACAGAACAACAAATACACAACAATCTGTCACATTTTAGCTTAACAAAATGGGCACGCTTAATTTAGCCAGACACATGAAGTACATTCTGAAACAAAAGTTTGATTATTTAGTTTGAGCTGCGTACCACTCAGCTAAATGGGTTCGCTTAGATTTAGCTGAGCTTTATTTTGGAGAGAATTTTGTGTGGGAGCGAAAATTAAGCTCACGCAGCATGCTAAGCTTAAAGGTTAAGTTCGACCGAATTTTTCATTCGTTGGTTTGTGGATCGCGACTGTTTTATGTGGTTTGTGAATAAAGTGTGACATTTCGCGGCAAGAATTTTCAATTCGCGGGAAAATTGCTGTAAATGTAAATTAAGTTATTTAAATCAAATGAGACACAGGTTTCTTTTTCGATTAGGTTGTAGATTATTTAAATGTAATGCTTTTGTGGTAGAACAAATAGAAATTTTCATTTAATAAAAACAGTTAAATTGATTTGTTCGCAATTCGCCCTCATGTGAATAGTCCTTACGTCAGATAAAATATGTCAGTTTGCATACAAAAATATGACGTTACTGATGTGCAGCCAGCTGATGAAATTTTCGTACCATTAATAAATTAAATACGGGGCTAGAGTTTTAAACGACCGCTTTGTGTGGATTTTTAATAAAATCCGACACCCAGCGGCACAGATTTTGTACATTGATGGAAGTACTTTAATATAAAAAAATGTGCAATTGGGTATTTCTCGACAGCGTGTGTGTGTGTGTGTTAAGAAGTATTACGAAAAAAAGGGACAGTATTTCTCGACAGCGTGTGTGTTAAGAAGTATTACGAAAAAAAGGGACAGTTAAAAAAAAATTAAGGAAACCAACAATTTTTTTTTTCGATCAGAGCATGATCAGATCGCGCCCTATGAGCTCAGAATAAATTGACTGAGCAGGCTGCGTGAAAAGCTTATTACACGTGTTCACGAAAACTAAAGTTAAAATTGCAAATCAGTTCAAACTATGAATTACTTGTGATTGCCCATCTGGCAACTCCATGTTCTAAATTTGGTCAATAGAAAAAAATTTTACTCCCTTCCGGCAATACCAAGTGAAAGAGTTGTTCTCGCTTGTTTATTATCGCTTAAAAAATCGCAATTATCACATTATCACACATTTGACGGAAAAAAAACAGGATAAACAAAATTGCTGAAATGGTGGACTAACCTTGTTGTCGTGGAACTGAATGTTAACCAATTTAATAAATAATAATTAATTAATATTAAATTTTTACATATACTTTCCAACAAATGTCAGCTATGTGCTCAAGTATGTTTCAAAAATACATCAGAACGATCTGAGCACGCTCAGTTCAGTCTCAGTGTTCAGCTCTGAACTAAAAAAGAATAACGCATATTGAGAGTAAAAGCGCAGCACTCGGGCTGCAAGTCGATTTAGGTGGTGCTCGATTTTTGTGTTGCCAAACTATTCCAAAAATTGCTCGCGTTTTCACTTGCTACAGAAAATGATTTGTTCGTCGGATTACGGTTCTTCGGAGAAACCCAGTAGCGAAACTATGAAATTCGTTCTTAATTTACCTCCAAGTATTATGCCTCAAGTAACTTAACGAATGTACATATAAGACATTATGCACCGTACGCACAACACTTTTAGCCTTATTTTTTGAAATGCTCAGACAATAATATTAACTACCGACTTTTTAGGGTTTCATATTTATTCACAGAATAAGGTGTTATGATGTCTTGGGCTTGTTTGTTACCGTAGAAGTTGCGCGTGTTTCCTGAGATTTTTTACAACAGTTCTCTGTAAGCCATTTCGTCCATGTTGTTCATTCAAAGAGTTGAATTCTTTTATCATTTGTTATAATAAATAATAAATAATATAAGCCAACAATTTTTTAGTAGAGCTAAGTGGAATAAAAATTAACTTAAGGTAATACGTATAATGTTTAAATTATTGTAGAATTAAATCACTAAAATTCGACTAAAAATTGTTATAAAATTTTGAAGCCGTATTGACAAAGAATTCGTATTTTCCAACATTCTTCGGCGACACTAAAAACTTTGCCAACAGTGAATATTCTTTGACATATAGTCAAGATACACGTCCACTAAAAATAGGTTTCAGCCTTAAACGAACTCTAGTGTCAGCAAAACTATACTAAAGGGCGATTTTTTAAGAGTTAAGTTTTTCAGGCTGGCAGCACTGGTTAGTAGTGGCGTCCAAACGTCATCTGTCAAAGTGAAATGTTTTCATTATACTCTGCCATTTAATCATGGAAAGACTTACAAACGGGCAACGATTGCAAATTATTGAAATTATTATTAAAATTCGTGCTCTGTGAAAAATGTGCACCGTTTGTTAAGACCATATTGTGGTTGTCATAGTCGACCTGGTGAATCCGTCAACGGCGAACGTATCGAGCCATGATACGCGACTTTTTTTTTGTCCCAGTTGGCTGAGTTGAACTTGGTTGACATGTGGTTTCATCAAGACGGTGCCACATGCCACACAGCTCGTGAAACAATTGAAATGTTGAAGGATTAATTTGGTGAGGAGCTTATCTCTCGAAATGGCCCTGTGAGTTGGCGCCAAGATCATGCGATTTAACGCCTCTTGATTATTTCTTGTTTGGCTATGTAAAGTTGTTTGTCTATGTGGACAAGCCGAACACGATTGAAGCCTTACAGGATAACATAACACGCTTAATTCGTGGAATACAGGCCGAAATGCTCGAAAAAGTGACGCAAAATTGGACCTTCCGAATAGACCATTTAAAACGGAGCCGCGGACTACCTTTACATGAAGTTGTCTTGAAAATGTAAATGGCAAATGCCTATTTATCGATTACAATACAAATTCTAAATATTTGATGCAAATTTGAGTGTTTTACTCGATTTAAAAAAAAAAACTACGCTTACAAAATCACCCGTTATATGGATCAACACCCAAACAGTCGTGGTAACTGGTGAACGGGTAGCGAAGCGAGCATCGCCAATGAAGAGCTGACACTCTGACAGCCGAATTGGTTCGAATTTGTTGAGCGAACTTTCGAATGATAGAAAAGGCTTTTAAAGAAATGTTGCCGAAGGCTTTAATATATAGCCGGTTCTACATACCACTATTAAAGTGGCAGTGGCCGAAGCGGGAATTCTTAATCGCAATCGCTCCCACAAAGATTGGGAGATTGTGTAAAAATGGTTATTCTAGTTACATAAGAAATCGGACAGTCAACGGATGTGTAGAGTAACTCTAAAAATAGGTACGAGGTGGTCAATTAACAACAAAAACTCCAAAACTTAGGTGGTCGGGGTGTCCAAAGCAACCAATTCAATGGCGAATGAGTGAGGTTAAGTAAGGTTAAAGTCTCGTTTCAGAATGAGTAAGAGAAGCGATTTAATACAAATTCGTAACGCAGTAAAAGTCATTTGTGATATTCCACAGCTATTGATAATGTCTCCCTGACAGTATTGGATCAGCCGTGCTCAATAGCAGTTGGTACTACTACCATTTGTTGGCACTGGAACTGAAGTAAAAGTGCATCATAATGGCGTTACCTCACCTCTGTTGACAAACATCTCATAAGCTTAATATAAATAAACTCTTTCGTTAAGTAGACACACAAAAGATGAACCGCACTTATAAAGTATACCGAACGCCTGTTTGCCAAGCGACAGCCATTAGAAAGTGTAAACAATTGTGGTGCAATACAGAGACGAAGTTTTCTTTAGTCTGTTTTCGAAATTCTTCCACACAGATTGTCTCCCCAAAAAGCCACCACATTTCCATTCTGTATTACAACAGCATCAACATTTCATAAGTACAGCGCATAACGAAGAAGGTTCTTGCACCCATTAAACGATAATTGTAATAATTGTACCTCGACTTGAAGGCACAACCGCAAGGTACTTAAACAAAGCGATAAGAACGATATAATAATAAACACGGAGATACACCATTATGTCAAAAAAAACAGACCCCAGGGGTTCACTGACCCGCACGGCGTCTTACGAATTTTCGGTTCAATTAGGGTTGGGTGTACCGACGAAAGAGCTAACCGTGGAAAACTGTCCGTCTGTCAGTGTGGTAGATTCGTTCTAGCGCACAGCAGAATTATTGTCACGCCAATAATTTCCTTACAAATTAGTTACATTGTGTAAACACATGAGTTCTCTAAGTATATCTGGGAAATGGTTTGGTTTCGGGTAATTAGTGATGACTCCCGATGCTGAAATGTATATCTTCTACTTAGTAATCGACTTTCGGAACCAGCTTTATGTCATTAGAGTGTTGCACATGCGCGCACGAAATGCAGTTATAAATACGATTGTTGACTCTGCGCTTCGCACGAAGCACATTAGTAAGTAGTTCGTGGCAAGTTGTAAAGAATGTATAGTCAGAACTTGGCCACCTAATTAGGGAGTCGGTGAAAATATGATTTGCGTGAGGGCAAATACAATGTTGGCCGGGACGACGATGAGAACTTTCGAGTTATTTGAGAACGTTAGAAAGAAGTGGAAGCTTTGACCATGGCGTGGCTAGATTGGGCGAAAGAATGAGGTTGTCCAACTAACCGTTTCTGGGTAGATTTTGATTGTCTTTTATGGTGGGACTGTTTTATGACAAAAATGCTGTTTATTTCTTAATGATGGCTCGTATAGTTTATCAGTTTTAGTACAAGACTAGACCTAATTGTTTAATGACCCAATGGTGAAGTTGAAACAGTTTCAAAACAAACAGAGGTTGTATATTAGAAGAAAACTGGTTTTCGGTAGGGCTTGCAATTTTTACAATTAGTTCGTTCTTGGGATTTAGGCAAAACGGTTTTTTTTTACGAAAATCTTGGATGTTCGTTAGCTTGAAATTTGGCTTTGGAGCAAGTGGAATTGAGCGGAATACTGCCCGGGTTCAAGCGAAAATTTGTTACGACTAACAGACACTCGTCGCAAAAATAAAAACTCACTCAAAACAAATGCCTCTAAAATGCTAGACCTGGGCTATCTATTGCATCTTATACTTTTAGAAAACCGGATCTTAACGAGGGTGTTATCGTGGATTCAGAGGTAAGATGGTTCATTATATTCAAATGAAAGTCCTAAAAAGACATGTGGGAAGTGATGGATAGATCTGTCAAACTTCCAGCTTCAAAGTTCAGAACGCGACAGAAGTTGCAGAGCGCTGTTAAGACCTAAACACGACTTTATTATTATTATTATTATTATTATTTACACGGTATTTTTCATTCAACAATTGTTACATAGGTAGGTACATACTTAGTGATGTAACAACGTTATAACTAAAAGTTGGTATAGTAACATTTTTACTTGAAAACAAAAATAGTGATGTCGCTTTTAGACAGTAATAAATCTATATACACAACACAACAACAACAAGATGACAAAAATAAAAATAAAAACAAATCAAAAAACATATCGCACCAAAATTTTAATTTCTTATAACGAAAGTGAGAAGCACCGTTGCCACAATGTGCCCGATCGGGCCATTTGGCCCTATGTTTTTTTATTTTGTCCCTTGGCCCGGGGCCAACAAGAAATGGCCCGCATATCTTTTTTTTTGTATTCCTTAAACAAAATATTCTAAAAAGCACTCTTTCTTATATCATCACAAAAGTAATTAGCAATAAGCAAGTTCACATATTGACAGCGACACTGAATTCATTCATTATGTCTGATGTTTAATTTTTGTTTGTTCCCGTCATAATAATTCAACTGCGTATTTTTTGTCCCGTACCTGTCACTTTATATTTATGTTGCCTTATAGCTTTATAAATTTTCTTTGAAGGGTACTGGTCCGCACTTTATAGAAATGGCTCTCAATATTTCTTTGTTTGTGGCAACGCTGGTGAGAAGTCAAAATTAAACCTTATTTATAAATTTGGGCAACGATCGTATTACACGAATGTTAACAAATAAATAAATAGTTGGCGCAAAAGGTCCGTGGTGACCCTAGGCCTAGCTTCTCACAACCATTCGTTTTGTGGAAGTTTTTTATGACGAATGGAAGGGATCCACAATTTTATGCCGAAATGGCAAATTGAGAAGCTTATGACAGTTATACTCTCGGATGTTTGCCAGACGTTTGCGAGAGGTGGCGCAGTGGAAAGAACCCAAAGTTGGAATTTGGGGTTTTTCGGGATTCGAACCTGGGACCCCTCGCTTAGTAGTCCATCACACTAACCACTAAGCCGAATATTAACAGGAAAACTATGAAACAGTTTACGGGATACAGTGGATTATAAGTTTATAAGCAAAGCGGTGGCAAAAGAAGGTAAAACGACAAATTACATGAATTACTACGCAAAATGCGGGTGTTTAAAATTGGACTCTGCATATAGCTACCTCTTATAAAAAAGTAATTCAAATGCTTTAGCGGTGGAATTTTCAATGTTATGAATAAAACTTTAGAACGAGCCAAGCGATCTGCTCCAGATGCTTCGGGCGTATCCAACACGGAAACCGGTACATAGAAAAGTAATCCCCTCGTGTAACCCTGATTTATGCAGTCTTTCTAATCGCACCAGTGATGCCAAATCAGGCTTTTTCATGTCTTTTAGGCATTATTTCATTAGCTTTAAGGCATGTTTTTTTCCAAAGGGGCATCTTTTTTTTATTTCAAAAACTGCTATGATCTGCAATTCAAACAAACACACATATCCTTGTTTTAAGAATCAATGTATGATTTCAAGGACGAATACGATCTGATGGACTAAAACTTAGTTTGTTTTGTTCAATACTTTGTACCTACTTATGAGTTATGAAACTTATTTGAATTTTGTTCCTATTAAGAATTTCTATTGTGATTTTTAATTAAAGTTTTTGTTTTAAAAATAAAAATTGTTTTTGTTTAATTTTTTATATTTGTGTTTAATTTTTGATTTATTGTCACAGTTTACCTGAAAAATATATTTTAGGCCTTATTTCATTAAAAAAGCATCTTTTTTTCTCAAGTCAAGGTATTTTTTCGTCAAAATTCGTTGGCAACTGCGCTAAACCGTTTTTTTTACGGAGATGAATTAAAAAAAAAAAAAAAAATTTCATAAGCCGAAAATTGCATTCTAATGGGTGTTGCATAATTCAGGCAAAATTGGAATTTTCCGCCATTTAATAGTGGAAAACGTGGGGTAATGGAAAAAGATAACAATATGACAGCTGACAGTTCGGGGTTAGTAAAAATGGAGCGCTATACGAAAGAACAACGCATTTTCATTGTTGAGCAGTATTTTAAAAATAACATAGGTTTGCAGGCTACCATAGTTTCGAACTAAATCATCTACAGCGATGATGCTCATTTTCATCTTGGTGGCTTCGTTAATCGTCAAAATAGTCGCATTTGGGGTTCAGAAAACCCACGAGTAATTGTTGAGAAACAAATGCATGCACAACGCGTGACTGTTTAGAGCGGGTTTTGGTCTGTATTTTGTATCGGGCCATTCTTCTTCGAAAATGCGGCTGTTCAGGCAGTAACAAATAACAATTAATGCTGTTCGTTATCGTGACACGATAACCCAGTTGTTAGTATCAAAATTATAAGATATGACCAACATATGGTTTCAACAAGACGATGCAACATGCCAGAGAAAAATTGCAATTACTGATGCATGAGTCATTTCCTAATCGTGTAGTTTGCAATCATAAATGGGCATCCAGTTCTTGCGGCTTAACACCATTTTATCTTTGGGGTTTATTGAAGCCAAAGGTCTATGCAAGCAAGCCCACGACCACCAACGCCCTGAAAGACGAAATTGGGAGGTTTATAATAAAATTAGGCCTAAATATATGTATGCGAAACGGTCATAGAAAATATCAATAAATGAGTACGTTCTTGCCAGCAAAGCCGTGGCGGCCATTTATCCTATATATTCCACACATAACCTTAATTTATATACTCTATGAGTCAATACAAAATTTAAGCTTTCTAATTAAACAAATCTGTATTTTCTATCAAAGTTACTTTTTGCATGAATTATGGGACACCCTTTAGATAAAATGAAGATGCCCGCTCACCCTAGACCACAAGTATTCAAAAATACTAACCAACGATGGGTCACCCTTTATGAGCGCTTGTGTGCAAAGATCGGCTGCCTAATGGATATAGGTTGACAGTCGTCTTGACAATTTGCAATTCACTTCAGTATCACATTTTCCCTACTTTAAAGCCTTGACCGACTGACGTGGAGCCAAAGAAATGTTTAAGTTGCTTCTTTGAAAAAATATGTGAGACGAAACAGTCTCCACTGTAAAACTGTGTAGGACTGAGGAGAGGGCACGTTTTATGACCAACAAAAAAAAATAATATTATAATGTACCCGCCGATATGGAAGGCTCTTTCAAGAATCTAACTTCTGGCACCATACCCCGCTCTGTCTACTTTTATAGGCTTGTTTTCTGTACCAATGCTTTGCTCAAATGGAATGCTCTGTATGCGATGCCGGACTGCGGTAAGCGCGTCGCGATTTGGATTTTGGTGGTCGATTTGTATCATTAGACTCAATGTTTCTGATGACAGCGACTAGGTCGTATACATGCTTCCTGTGGCTTAATTCTTTCCAAACCTTTTGCGCAAAGGCCCATCCCATAAACAATAAATAGTGCATACGAAATGTGTCTTTTTTAAATGCCTTTAAAACAGAAGTTGTCTCCTTTACAAAAAGGAGGCTTAGCTAAATGTCATATATATCCAATGCGCCAATGAATTAAAATATGTCGGAGTAATCGCCCAAGCTTCAACCATCAGACTTCGCTTTTCACTAGGAAGATGCACATCTATCTTTCCGACATTTTTACCGAAAGCCTTTAATTCGATTACGGACTGCCGTCCATCGCTCACAAATATGACAGAGCAGCTTACCGTACTCATATGACTTAGCCCAGTCATAGAGATATTCCAAAATTTTGCATACTTAACTCACCACTTTCGTCAGGAAGGTGACGCTAAAACGTACGCCCTACGGCACTAGATACCTAGAAATCAAAATGAATGCAAGGCACCGAGTAGGCAGAAGTATACATATAACATGCCACATCTTTTAAGAGATTTGGATATGTTTGAAACTAAAGCTCTGACGTTTTGGCGAGGCTCAATTTGTCGTGTCATGACACAGACTCACGGGCAAGTTTACAGTTTTTTTTTTAAATAACTTCTGTAGGAGCTACAGTAATGAACGAGAGTATGTATGGCTGAATTCCAAAACGTCAAAAAAATGCGCATTGTGAATGCACACTGTTACGAATGTTTTTGCGCTGCTTTGCATTTGTTACTGCAAACAAAGTGAAATTGGCAAAGTATTAGAAAATATATTATTTTACTTACGACTCAGGCCATTAATCAATTTTATTTGGCGTTTCAAACTGAAATGTCAAATATCATTTGCATCATAATCATTAGCGATGCTCTGTTTGCTTTTGTTTGCGCAGTTGATGCGTTCATAATGGAAAAGTATGCATTGCATCATAGTGATCCGTTTGCGTTTTGGAACGCTTGATTAAGCAGTAATGCAGAAGTACTGCGTTTCGGAATTCAGCCTATGAGATCGTTCTTCAACTTCTCTGTGACTATAAGAGAATGCTTCAACCTGATCCCTTTTTCTTTGACAACCTAGACAATTTTGCAATCACAAAACCAAATTACTTCCGTAGCTTCGTTGATAATGCCGATTGGGTTCAGAATATATAGGTCATATAACAAAAGACTGACTATTGACTTCAAAGTGGGCTTTGCAGACCTCTACAGCTTACTTAGTCTCTGATTAACTCAACTACATAGCTCATTTTAGGACTTATGGGCAATGGTCGTGAAATTTAAGTGAGGAGTAGTACCTCAAGCATAGGCTTTTTTAAGGAACAGTGTAAGCCTATTTCATAGACCTGGAATTTTTACTCGAAAAGGGTGAATACTGATTCAAAGAAAAACTGCATACCACTACCATCCGGAAGTTGTCTACGGGCTCCGCTGCAACTCTTTGGATTCCGCGCTCTTCCGATTATTTTCAGGACATTGAAAGTGTCCTGTGGTAAAATTTCATATAGCAAGCAGCGCCGGAATTTTGTATCCCCCCTTTTGCCGTTTTTGTAATAAACGACACTTCATACAACGGAAAAGTGAAAAAGAAAACTCTTAGCCGCAGAAAATCCCACAACAGATGCAACCGCACAAATCCAAGCACACATTGCAGTGGGCAATACAAATTCCTAAATTTATGTGAAGTATTTAGGTTAACTCGGCACTACATCATTAAACCGCTCTTCGAATGGGATCCCTCGAAAACCAAATGGAACAACGCCTAAATGGATTTTTTTTTGTATCTATAATTTGAGCTGAGGATTTTTCATCTGTAGCACACTGACCCAATGACTGGTAAGGCATTAGATCGCTTATCTTGGAATTTGTCATTCCATTTACATAACTTTCCGTTTATAGCCCTAAGGCTTGTCACTCAAACCACCAACATAACAGCTACCCAGACCCAGCACAACGGCTTAGAACTAGGCTAATTTAATTCAGAATTTCTATATAACATCAGCAAGACTTACGTGATATTGTGCTTAAGGCTTTTCTCTGCTATTATCAAATCTGTGTATCCAAACTTCAACGAATTATATTCAAAATCAGAAAAGGCAACTCGGGCTACCCGGAAAAACGTAACCACAAAACAGAAAAAAAAAAACACTCTAAATAGGTTAATCACTTTTGCACATGAAAGAGGTGTATGCCGGTATATTTCTATTAGTCGTAATCAATTCAACTTGATTTCTATTCGAGATGCACAAGGAACGATGAGATTATCTTTCTTCATAAATTTTGTATCGAATGCACTAAGAGTTCACTGAAAAGGGCAACCGGTGTGATGCGCGCTGCCGACCGTTGATGGTAAAATCCAAACGCAGACTGAATGTCATGACCAAAGCCGAGACCCAAACGAGCCTCACCAGATACTCGTCGGTAGATGTCGTGTATGGGGAATCTTTCTTTATGGGCAAGCTCAATCGAGGCAACGATTTGCGTCTTTCAGCGCACTAGCATCTGGTGGTGTGTGCTCTAAGTCGGCTGCATGTCACCTGTGTTTTGAGCGCAACTGGTAATTTGGAATTTCGCTTTTTTCCTTCACCAAATAGATTTACAGACCCTTGGGTCTGTAGCTGTACCTGCTCTGTGTGCTTGTAGCTGGTTGGTAATTTATAGAACTTGGCCTTGAAGGCATGCTTTTTCAAGATTTAACAAGACTAATGGTCCAAAATATAGCTTTTCGGCGTGTTTTGATTTTGTTTTTTTTGTAAATAACTGTGCATAGATATAAAGCCTGCAGAATCAAGTTGAGAAGATTGAAGTTTTGGCTAACATTTCCACTTGACGAGTGCTTTGCAAAAATAGTTTTTAAGTTGAATGGATCGCATAAGGCTTCATGAGCTTTTGTCCACAATGTCGCAAAGCCTCTCTAATTTATAGCGATTTTTTATTCAATCTGAGCAGTAGCATACGGAAGATTTAGTTTTGTGTGACGAAGTTTGCCAATGAAATCCATTTAAGCATTTTCACAGCTGTCTGAGCAGTTGGACCTGAAGTTTGTTGAGTACAAGGCCCTGAGTCACGCGTACGCCAATGAAACTGAGGTAATGACAAATGTCAAAAAAATTTGATAATCTATATATATAAAAATTGAACCTTAAAATTGTGTTCGTTTGTCGCCGATTCACGCATTAACGCATCTACCGATTTTAACCAAACTTTCACACACCTTTGGTCTTGGTCTATATATGGGTTTTGTGAAGTTTTGTTGAAATCGGAAAAAACACATGAATTTCAGTACATATTGGTTTTTTCCACACATTATATCTATCTATATATAAAAAAATGAATTGCTGTTCGTTAGTCTCGCTAAAACTCGAGAACGGCTGGACCGATTTGAATGATTTTCTTGTTGTTTTGTTTGTCTTGAATTAGGGATGGTTTAAAAAAATTGAATTCGGAAAATTCTCAACAGGTGGCGCTGTAGGCATATTTCGCTTTTCATCTATCTCCTTCTATAAATATATATCAAAATGAGTCGCATTGTGATTGAATTGATGTTCTCTTAATACGTCAACCGATTTTGTTTCTGTAAGTTTCAAATGAAAGGTGACGACAACACCAAGGTTTGTATGGATATACGGTCTTTGTATGAACATTCCTGTGTTATCGACCTCCGAAACCCCTCAATCGATTTAAATGAAATTTTGTGGATGTGTATCGTTGGTTGCAGCTTAAAAGATAGTTTTGGGTCCGATATATGCGGCACATTTCGCTCGGTAGAAAGAAGGGGAGGTTTAATGTGTTCATAACTCGTATACTATCCAGCATAATAACCACTGCGCCACCGTGTTCATCACGCGCAACTACTGATATTTCATGTTTTATAGCACCTTCATCGAATGTGAAATGGGATTAAAATTATCTGAACGGGGATGCTTTCTTCCCGGCAATCTTCGGACGACCGCCATGACACACCGCACAATTTAAAAAAAACAAAAAACAAAAGCTCAAAGCGATCATGGGCTTCGTCGTTAAGCACAATGTTTTTGGACAATCGCGATTGCCCACATTCTGCCTTGGTTGATTTGGTTAATTGAGAAAATCTGACCGGACCAACTCAATTCAATCAGTAGCACGGAAAAAAACGAACGAACACTCCCTTCAGTGTCATCCAGAGGCTTGGGGTAACTGTTTTGAGGGCCATTTACAAAAAGTGCGGGACACTACCCTTCAGAGAAAATTAAAAAAACGAAAGAAACGAGCGAAGGCAACATAAATATAAAGTGACAGGACAAGACAACAAATACGAATTTGAATTATAATGACGGGAGCAAACGAAAATGAAACATCAGTCGGAACGAATGAATTCAATGTCGCTTTCAATATGTGAACTTGATTATTGCTAATTTTTGTGATGATATAAGAAAGTGTGCTCTTTAGAATATATTGTTTAAGGAATACAAAAAAAAAGATATGCGGGCCATTTCTAGCCCTCTGTTATTTATTTTGGCCATGTGTTATTTATAATGGCCCCATCGGGTACATTGTGGCAACGCTGGTTGCACATTCTACTTCGTTAAGTTTGCATAATTTACCTTCTCTGTGTATTTATCATGACTGAATCTGTTTATTTTGGCTTCGCATTTAGTTCTTCCGCGTAGTCCTTGACGAATCGTCGACAATTCAATCTTAAACACTGCGGGCCTTACTAATAATCATTTTTAAGCTTCACCCTAAGAATTTTGTAGGCCATTGTGAGTTCGAAAAATTTAGCCTGGACGCTAAAAATGATGTATCGCGGTGTGACGTTAACTATCTGTCACGAAGCATGTTGCGCCAAAGCTTTGCGAGGATAAAACATTTTAATTCAGTGAACTCTAAGCGAACTAAACGCGAATCTTTCTGTTGGGTGAGTATATAGCTGTTACACCTGTATTCGAACGAATACACTTTGTCACGCAGTTTACAACAAACACTGGATTGCATCAGTCAGTTCTCTATTTCACATCTGTGTATCAGGTGTACCACAATTTTAATCACTGCATCTCTAAACTATAAATCCAACACCTCATATAACAAGACGACGTAATTGTAGGTGCTGGAAGTCTCAGTTCATATATGTTAATAACATTTTTATGACCCCAAGTTTGTGTAAACTTTTCACCCAGTTCATTTCGTGATCTCTATTTTTTTCATCATATATGCTTTTTTGAACGAAATTTTGAAATTACATCTTCTTTCAATCCACACAAGGCCAGCAGTAAACCATTTACATCACTTAGTTCGATAGTTGCAATTCTTGTTGTTGCTTTGATTTCGCGTGGTATATAATTATCGTGCAGTATGCATAACTCTTAAGTTTTGTTTTATTGCAATTACGATTGAATAGGGTGATTACTGGCCTAAAAAATTAATTGTTTCATGGCTTCTGCGTTTGACTGATGATGTTCGGTATTTAGTTAGGTTGGGGATGGATTGCAATGGCGAGTGATTTTTTATGGGCATGAGGCTATGGAACATGGTCCACCAAACCGACTTGGACGAACTGCAATGATTATTTTGATGGAGGGGGCAGCTTTGGCAGACATATTCAAGGTCAGGTTAAATTTTCTGACGATTTTGCGGCGGCCAGAAGCTAACTTTTGACTCAATTCATCGGAAATTTGCAGAACTTTGAAGCGAACTCATGGGAACTCTGAGGAAAAAAGTTTGAACTGTTTGATATTAGCCCTAGATTTTTGAAATTTTGGCTTTTAACTCCAAAGAAATTCGTGGTTCAAAACAGTAGTTTTGAAATTGTTCTTTAAGTTTTGAAAACTTTCAGGAACTCTCATCAAAACCATGAGAATATATTTTGAAGTGCCCTCGAAACTGCCTATGAATATTTCTGCTCAATACATTTTGTTTCCCACACAGAAAATTTGCCAACAATTTCACTTCAGCTCGTGTTTGGGTTCATTAAATTCACCTACCAACTTCTAATTGGCGCTCCCAACATTGTAAAGACTCAAATAATAGGCAATGATTAGCCATATTAGCCTTCACTTTCTTGATAGGTAATTCCATGTTATCCATCACAGATGATAGGATATCCTTGCAGACACACACGGCACTCAACTCAGTGGCCATGCTATTACCTCATGAAGAGCGGAGTGAATTTCATGCTTCACGCCTTTTATCCAACTAAAAAAATGGTATAACATTGAACGCTTCTGCGGATTCGCTGCACCAGCATAACCTACGGCATGCAAATGTGCAGACTGAAGAGATACTTTTACAATGGCTGGCTGGATCATTAAATGCATTTTTTGACACGAACATGTAACATTTTGAGTTGGCCTAGCCTAGCTAGACAAAGATGCCCCCCAGGATAGGCGGAAGTGGAGACTAACAGATATTTCTGCAATGGAGAAGCCGCAGTAATGGTCGAGTGGAATTTATTGACAATAATTTGCCGATAGCAAATGGTTATTGGTTGATGGGGCCGAACATTAATGGACACGTAATAAAGCAGCTGCTTAATGAGCGATGTGATAATTGGAAATTTCTGTGGTAACGAGACCCAATGTGTAGCCCATCAGGTAGGGAAGGCGCGGCATCTGAGAGATGTTTTAAATACGTTGTACGTGTACCCAATAACCGTTTGGAAAAAAATGACATCATTACCAAAAGTCGGTCGCTGGATGACACAAACGACTCACCCAAATATGACTCGTTCTTTTGTCATTTTGGGTGGGAATGCAAAGCTTCTGTTAGTAGGTTGAGACCATAGGAAAGCAAGTAGCTAGGGAGCCATGTAAGTAGAACGATTTTGCAAAATTACTGATTTAGTCAATAACACGACGAATTCACTTAGTTTGTGTTAAAATTTCACTAAGTAAGATGTCAGGGAGACACACTAAATATCTATTGAAGTATTCTAGCGCAAGCGAATGTAAGATTAACGGAGTTCTCTTTTTATTTGCAAGCCCATGTATGCCATTAGATATGTATGAAATATAACACCGTTCATATGTCCGCGGCGGCTGCGCACGGAATCGAGTGGTCCAATTTTGAATGACTCTGCCGCGTAGTTTCGACTGAATTTGAGCGATGCCAGTTGTTACGTTGGCTTTAAGGACATCGATCGATTGCAGCTCAATCTAGATCTGCGACGTCAAGACACACCATAAAAGAAAAATTCAAATCGCACGAGGGCCAAATCACGACACCTCTGCAAAAGAGAGAGGTACTCGTGTATGGTAACCCTCAGACCGTTCATTCAGAATGACCATGTTGGCGTCTGCTGTGTGGCACGAAGCCTCATCCAGATGGAACAACGTGGCGTCCACCTCTGTATCGTTCAACTTGGGCCAATGGAAATGGCAGCCACAGCCCGTCCCAATTGAAAAGCGCTTTATTATAAAAGTCATAAAAGTCATAAATACTCTAGCGCTGAAGTAAGCTGAACGCGATGGTGCTTACGACATTAGTAGTTAGATATTTTTAATTTAGTGAAAACATTAAAATAATCAGTTTAATGTCTTTCTTTCTAGGGCCAGTAACATTTATAATGGTAATTTTATACTTGCCTACATGTGACGGTGACGTTTCATTGTCCAACTTTAATTAATTCTGTTCTGATCACAACTGTGTCGGCGAAGCAAAGAAATGAAAAAACTGTGGTCTCAATGAGATTTTGTAGTGTTGATGCTTTATTGCTGAAGGCTAACTGCTTACTGCGTTACAACATTTTGTGTAATTCACAATAGCATAATTTAAGTTTTCATACAATAGTTTAATAGAATAATAAAAATAATAATAGTAATGTAAGTATGTGGAATGTAGGTAGATATGTGGCTTTCTGTCTGAACAACAACTATTATCATATGACTCAAATAGGAAATATTGTCATCGTAACTCACAAGTCCATACAACTTACTGCTCATTCCATCGCAGTTACTGGGAGTACCGTCACCATGCGCTACACTCTTTTGAAACCAATTCCACGTTGACGTTACCGCTACGCCCTACTGTTTCTTTTCACTTTTTTCGTTTCATTTGAGTTTGGAACGGAAGAAGGAAGAAGTTTCACTTCAAAAGGCGTTTCCCAACTCTGAAAATTTAACAAGTTTTACACGCATTTATTAGGCGTTTTTCTTTTTTAGTTCAGAGCACAACCTGAACTGTTATACAAAAAGTTCGTGTTTCTTTTTTAGCTCAGATACATCAGAGCTCAGATTTGTGTTTCTTTTTTCGATCTGAGCATTATCAGAGCGCGCTCGATGAGCTCAGAATAAATTGACTGAGCACGCTGAGTAAAAAGCCGAATACACACTCACAGTCACATTTGACAGAAAAAAAAAAACAGGAAAACAAAATAAATGAAATGGTGGACGAACTTTGTTGTTCTGGAACTAAAGTATAACCAATTTAATAAATAAAAATTAATAAATATTCAATTTTTACATACATTTATTAAAAATGTCAACTACGTGCTCAAGTGTGTTTCATAAATACATCAGAACAATCTGAGCACGCTCGGCTCAGAGCGCGCTCATAATGCCCGAGCTCGGTTCAGAGCTCAGCTCTGAACTAAAAAAGAAAAACGCCTATTATTGTCAGACAATCGATCAAAAGAAAATCTGTCATTGCTGTCAGCCAAATGAAATGTAGTAGTTTTACATTAACTGTATCCCATTCACGATGCGATGATCGTAAGGTTCTGTCATTGAAAATTTCTACGGACCCTACGACCGCCAGGAAGACCGTCGCAAAGTGAATGACATACTTTAAATGGCATGGTGAAATGAGAGGACATCCAGAAAAGGATGGGCACGTTCTCCTCACGTGATATTATATTTTAAAATAAATAACTTTTCTGGCGTCCTTTTAAAATTTGAAAACAAAACCAGAGCGCGATACTAATAATCATATTTAGGATCCAGGCAAGATTTTTCGAACTCACAATGGCGGAATTTTCCATATAAAATCACCCATTGTGACCCACAAAATATTTAGTGTAAAGGTTGAAAATGATTATTAGTAAAGCTTAGTGCGCTGCTCGAGCTAAATTTTCGCTCCCATACAAAATTCTCTCCAAGATTTAGCTGAGCTTAATCTAAGCGAACTCATTTAGCTGAGTGGTACGCAGCTCGAGCTAAATAATCAAACTTTTGTTTCTTGAATGTACTTCATGTGTTTGTCAAAATTTAGCGTGCCCATTTAATGGGTCGGCACATTTTCTCAAGCTAAATTTTGACAACCTAGGATGAGCTGTTTTAATTATTATATGGACGAGAAGTGCCTAGACTCAGAAATAGTTGAAATAAGAGAGAATTCAATTTTTGAAGGAAGTTTTTCAAGGAACAGTTGTTTTCTGTGAGACCTGAGACTTATCCACGGCCTACTCTAGTGTCGTTTTCAATTGGGCAAAAAGAAGCATCCGGGAGAGTCCGGAATCGAAAAAATCACATCTGAAACCGTTCTATTGGCGCAAAAAAATACTCTTCTGGTGATTCTGAGAAGAGAATTTCGCTTCTCGATTTGAAGTCAGGATCCACTTAAGAAGCGCTCACACAAATGTAATTTATGTATTTTATACAAGCCGCCGTAGATTATCTTTTTGGCATTTCACCAATACTTTTGTGGGTTCAATCAGAAGCAGTTTTGGTGTTCCATTGGATCACAGAATGAGTGGATCCCTAGGGGAATGGAGACCAATGGAAAACGACACATGTCAAAATATTGCTAGGACTTTAGCTGATATTTGGGGAAAAGAGTTGGAAACCAGATAAAATTTAGTTTAGCTTTTATAAAAATTCTCGCTTAATTTCCGTGACCCGTATACGTTTTTCCGACGGCTTGAAGTGGACTTTAGAAAATGTGACAAATCTATGGGCCTGACCAATAAACATTTTTAGTTTCGGCTCTAAATTTCATTAGTTCACAGTGGCTATATTTTCCATACAAAGTTCGCAATTTTGAGCTTCCGTAAATTGAAAGTCGAGACTTAAATTGATTATTAGTACGCCGCTATATATTCGACCTTAATTATTGTATCCTGTAAGTGCATTTACAATATAAAGATGAAAACTTACTTATTCATTTTCACAATGAACATTGAACATTTGCTAGATCTAAGTCTCTAATTTTCGATAAGAATCAAATTAGCTGTGAGACAAATTGCAGTTCGAAATTTTAAAAAACAAACCTTTTAAAAAAGTTAAGTGTCAGTTTAGTTTCGAACACAACTACGAGAAAAAGGAGAACCAACATAAGAACAAGCTCATAACGTTCGGCAAAAGCACGTACCTAACTTTACTATCCAATGTCGGATGCAACAACCTTAGGCACAATTTTGTACATAGAAGTGCCATCTGTTACTTAAAAGACAAACGAAATGATTTCCTGTTTTTATCAACAGGTGCCATTATTATTAGCAATGCCCACTGTATTGCTAATAATAATTTTTAACTTACATTTTGCATGGGTACAAAGGGTGATTTTTTGGCAAATTTTGTCCATTGTGAGCCTGGAAAATAAGATTATTATGATTAGTATCGGGTATAGTACCTACCTACCAAGGAATTTTTTAAAATCTTTATTCCACATGTCTTCTGACAGTCTAGGTAAATGTTTTTCGGTCAAATCTATGTACATCATCAGCAGTACCATGAGCATGTGAAAATCCAAACTTTGATTAATATGTGATTAACTTTAACACCTGCCAATTTTCGTGCCGGAATCGAATTACTAACCTCACAGGTAATCAAGATCAATTTGCGTTCGAATTTTCGAGCTCCGAGTCTGGATATGGTTACCTTCGAAGCCATTTTATTGCATATTCTTTACCCACTTAGTCAACGGTGTGCGGCGCTGGTCTTGGTTAGTTAACGAATGCACTTGAATGTGGTTTCGTGTAAATACCGGATGGATGGAAGTCAATAAACTCATCTTCACTTAATTCCAGGTGCTTACAGTTACACGCACACGTACGTTTACTCGCTTTTCTATTTTAAGCACCTTTTCTGACATAATGTGGTAATGGAAACCCTACAATTATGATGTAATTTGGTATGCATTTGTTTGTGGTTATACAATTGTTCATGCTCGATCAGATCTGTAGCTAGAAGATATTTGCGTCGATTTTATCAAATCTTTTGATTTTCATTTCGGTCTACTTGTGTTCGACAGCTAATCTCTTTTAGCTTTTTTTTATAAGATTGTTGTGAATATAGTTTTTGTGGGTCATCTTTAATAGCTGCAGGAAAGTTATTTAAAAACAAATGCCATCATTAGCATAAGCCCAGAAGAATGTTGTAAAAACAGTTATTTGCTTTGCGAGCGTTTATTTACTTAAATCGGTAGGAGGAAGCGAGAGCTATTTATCTCAATTTGACTGTTCTGACAATAAGAACGATTTATAAAGACGTCTGTGACTACCAGGCGAACTAAGAAGCGCCTTTGGGAAAACTTTCCACTGAACTAATAGTTTCGGTTTTGATAATTTTAAGCGTTTTAGAGGCAATTACTTTACCATTGGTTATGGTCTAAAACAAACGTAGACTAACGCGAATCATCGACTATTAGCTTTAAAGGGTCATGAAAGTAAGAATGGTGAACGCAGCCCTATTGCTACGGTCAGTGTGACCAACTCAATGTTTGAAATCATGCTAAGTTCAGCAGCATAGCATTTTTTTTGTATGACAAAGCGCTAAGAATCATGCTAAATATATTTTTTTTGAAACGAAAACCGGCTAAAAACCCCAAAAATTAAAAAAAAAAAAATGTTTTTCAGGAGAAATACGATAAATATTTCACAAAAATATCATTAAATAAAAATCACTTCGTGACGCTTACTCACTTATTGCAAAAAAAAAATATTTTAGTTCATTTAAGTTCAGCCTTTGTTCGTTGAATAAAAATATTATTATTATTAGTTTTAAAATAAATTAATATTGTTGATTGCAATTGCAAGCTAAACCTTGCTGAATTCATTGAATGGCTGTGTTCAATGTTCACTGTCCAATGAGAATTAAAATGGCCAGCGCCCACCTGGAAAATAGCTAAGATGGCTGCTTTGATTTTATTTTATTATTTTAATTCACACTGGTCACACTGCCCACGGTATGTCTCTTCGAACCATTGCCAGATTACTCAAATGACTTCAGGACATAATTCATTAGGTATATGACACTTACAACTTGCGGTAAGTAAAATTGCTCAGCAGGAAGTTGATGGTTCGATTCCTGTAAAATAAATATTTAAAACAATTTTTGCACTGTTATTTAAGCTAAGGTCCAATTTT
Organism: Cheilosia vulpina; assembly: GCA_916610125.1. NCBI lineage: Eukaryota > Metazoa > Arthropoda > Insecta > Diptera > Syrphidae > Cheilosia > Cheilosia vulpina. Next base: position 79,456,206 of record OU744276.1, on the reverse strand, counting down.
TTTTAATTTGCCTCGAATCGAGTATAACAGACTTTAGTCGACGAATGGGCTTGATAAATCAATTTCAACTTCCTATAATCTTTTCTAAACCCTTTTAAAGTATTTGGGTAATTTTTTGTAAGTCCTCGACCGATGCACATTATTTTTCAATTTCAATTTTCAATTTTAGTTTATTTGCAATAATCTTAACACAGAAATATACAGTATCTTTTAAAATTGTGCAAGCTTCAATAATGTATATATTATATGTTGCTGTTTGGAAAAAACAAGAGAGATAGAATTTAGCATTATAATTATGTTCTTAAGACTAATTTAAAATAGAAAGATAGAAAATAAAAAAAAATAAAAGTACAATGAAAAGTAATCAAAATTATTGAAGTTAATCTCCATCATCACTAGCTCAAAGTGCCTCTAGATGCCGCCTAAGTCTGCTCTTGAACGGAGATGTACAACTTATTACTCGTATGGTTCGTGGTAGGGAATTCCACAGCCTAATTGCGTTTACCAAAAATTGACGCTCAGAGATTAAATAAGAGAAACGTACTGGCGCAAGACCAGACGTTCTAGATCACGGAGTGGGTATCATATTATAAAGATAGAGTGGTTGACAGGTATGTAAAACATTGTGCAGTAGATTTATTGTCCTAAATTTTAACAGACTTTTCAGCGAAAGGCCATATATAGATTTCGAGAAACTAGAAACATGGTCATACCTCCTTAGTCCGTAAATGTATAGTGCAATGCTGTTATATGCAACATTAATTCTTCTTTTATGTTCAAAGTCACAATTTCCATATATTTCACAACCAAACAATAGAATTGGGATGACTAATGTCATGGCTAGTATTATCCGCTTCTGTATGGGTGTAATTTTTTGAGCTGTCCATAACATTCGTAGGCTCCCATATACTTTTCCTAGCGTCAACCTAATGTGGATATTCCATTTTCGATGAACATCTTTTCTTCGCCGAAAATGGTACCCCCAGTATAATTGTTATTAGATGTTCGCATTTCATTCTTCCGCGTAGGTTTTATTAAATCGCTGGCGATTAATTCTACAGATACACCATGGATCAACGTCTTGATAATTAGTTTGTATGGAACTTTATATCGTAATAGATTCTGATCCAGTGGTCCTAGATTGAGGGGACAAGCTCCAATTTTGACGCTTTTATAATGAAAACGAGGGACCAGCTTAAAAAAGGAGAAAAATCGAAAATCTATGTGGAACTTAAATTGCATTAAAGTAAAATTAAAACACATTCTCATTGCAAACAAATATCAATGTATACTCAGAATGAAATATTCATACTTAATATGAAAGAAAAAAAACAGCCCAGACGTTCGATGTACGATTTTTTTTTTGTATCCAAAGGCATTCACTCGTTTCAGCTATCTCCAGAAAAGGAAATCAGTCTATAATATGTGTGTATATTTTTATGTTTACGTTTATATTAAGCTTTTTAAAAAACGGCTTATGTCGTTTTCAATTTGGCAAAAAGATCAATTTTTTTGAGAAAAAAATTTGTTTTTTTTTTATCGAGATTGCTTTTCATATTTGATTTGTAAAAACAAAATCATTCCTTTTTATCTGATATTAATAACAATGTGTATAACGCAAAGCCGGCGGTTACGAATTGTTTATCGTTGGAAGGATTGCTTTTTTAGCTGAGTTATTAATTTTTCGCGTATGGAAACGATTTTTTATATTAAATTATTTCGAAATGCGTTATTATAAATCTGTGAGAAGCAATTGAAATGGTCTTCCAGTGCAAGTGATAAAAAAAAAATTGTTTGCAGACAACTCAATACAAAAAAGAACCAATAAAATTCAAATTTAATGTTCAATTTGGCAGCAGAAATCTGAAATCTCATCAAAATCTGAAAAGCCAAATCGAAAACGACAAAAAAATTTTAATTTTTTTTTTAAATTAAAATTTGTACATGCAAATTTCACTTTTGGAAAAAAGGGGAACACTTCTCAAGTTTAGGGGAAAACGAATGCTGATCCTCTTAAAAAAAAAAGAAGAAAACAGTCTCCAAAGTCTGGGAACACTGTTCTGATCATTAATTGATGGTTAACAAAAATCTCCTTCCGAAAAACTTTGAGCGAACTTAATGCAAATTAAATTCTCTGCTAGAAGGTTGAATAAATATTACCACTAAAATTGTTTACGATTTTTTCAAGCTTATTTGATACCTTTCCAATATTTTTTTCATACCACTTTACTTTTCTTTGTCCGACTCTTTATATTTGTTGGTTGTTGTTATAATTCCTTGACATTATTTCATATGCATTTCTTTTTTGTTTTTATGATACGTAAATAATTATGGGATAATTTTTAATTTAATGCAAACATTTTATTCTTTTTTTTACGCACGGTCACAGGTTTTCCTCTAATATACTGGATAAAGTTGCGAGTCATAACTGATGCTGTTCGTCTTTGATCATTTTTAAGGAAACAGTTAAAGATAAAAGTAGATCTTCTCCTGGTTTTATGTCTCTGAAATTGAGAGAGATGCGCCCTTTTATTATTCTTAAAATTCTATAAGCCGTATGATTAGCATATCGATGGCCAAGTGCAAAAATAACCTAAGTGAACTTGGTATAGTTTTGAGTTATGTATACATTCAGAATCCCCAAATCGTGCTTTTATTTTTTTAATTTTGTTCATGGAAAGAACCAAAGACCTTGAAAACAGAGCTAAAATTTCAATTAGGATAACACCTAAAGCGATCGCTAATCTTTTATTGAAAAAACTTCAAAACGCCTACCCTGAAAAATAGCATAGATGCACTTAGTATGTGCTTGCAAGGGGCCATCGATATTTTACAATTGAAATTTATTTACTATAAAACAAAAATAAGGACAACTATTTTCGAAGTTTTCGAATATAAATCGATGTCGAAGTTACGAATATTTTGACACAAATTCATTGAATTTTTATTGATTCCTTGGTTTTAATGGATCACATTACTCGATATAGGGAAGAGTGACACAAGGAAGTGAGACTACGAACAAAATTCAATTGGAGACAGTCGACATATGGGAACGTTCAATTAACTACTAATTTAGTAAATCTGACAGCTGTTTACTTGATGTATCGCATTTTTGATTGGTCATTTGAACATCTGTTTCAGTTGACGTTTAAGGAGGGGTAGCCGGCAAATGTGGTCAAGAAATTCGCGAATTGACAGTTCGCACATGTTGCTGACGTATAGCAAAGATAATGGAATACAGAGATATATAACTTTCCAGTCGAAAGGCGGCTGCCTACAACCAGTTTTTTTCCCAAAAACTCATGAAGTCACGCACATATGCTCAGTTCTTTTCTAGTATATGTGAGTTCATGAATTGGACTTTAATGCAAGAATTCGCTATTCCGAAATGTGTATGGCACTATTTGTTTTATTTCAATCGAAGCTTTAACAAAAACCAAACAAGTTCAATACCAAACACAAAACAATTGAACAGCGCGATGCCTATAAAAGCAAAAGGAATGTTGGCCGGCCATTAGCAACATTTGTTTTTGTAGCTAACACGTATTCACAGACGGGGGTTGAAATTACAAAAACAACAATGTAAACTACTGGGTTTTGGGACGATAGACGTACGAAAGATATCCATCTCGTATATTCATTCATCTCTGACGTATAGGAAAAGTGACGTTTCCAACCACTCTAGAGTCCATGTTACATCTAGTCAGTCTCGTCGTTGAATGTGCCCATTCTAGTTTACTAAGACACAAGTCAGATAGCATTTGCGTATTTTTTTTATTGCCCAAATCAGAATGGGTACTTGCCGCCATTTGCAAGTATTTTAGCATCTTCCGATAGGGTGATGACTTTTGCGCCACCTTGTATAAGAAAATAAACAGAATTAGACAATGACATCGAATCAATGCAACTATTACGCAAAGGAGGGCGTATCCTTCTTTAGTTGGTGATAGATGTGAACATATTTAAGAATTACAATTTATAAAAAATATTTACCTAGCCAAATACCAACATCCAAACGAAAGCAACACTAACAATCTGCAAAATGTTGGTATTCACAAATCCAGTGCTTAAACACAGATTGATGCTGGAATACGGATAAGCGATTAACCAATAAACCCTGCATGGCTATTTTCCTGTGGTAAATAGAAACTAGCCAGCACTGCTATTCGACACAATTTACTTGCAATTAAACCAAGAGAAAGATGCCAAATAACATTTAACAGCGCTGCGCCAATATAAGCCAAACAAACAAGCAAGCAACAATCGCTCGTCATTAACAATTTGATTTACTAATCGAATAAAACTGTCGTCTGTCTTTCACTTATTCAGTACACTTGTTTGGATTTCATCATCAGTGGATGTGACTTTCCTCCTCCCAATAGGCGACAGGTTCTTGCCTCTTTTTTTTTTAATGTGAGATAAAGGCGCACATGCCGCAAAAAAAAACTATCATCTGGGCATAGATTTTCTCTTTCTAGGAAAAATACAATCTCAAATTCCATTTCCACTCGCTCGCGTATCAATGCGTACACGCAAGGCGAAATTCCATACCAAATGCGAACACGAATGATGCCCCATAACATTTGAAGCAGTGCCAGGATAAAGCAACAAACAAAACAAGGCCATACGCACTTCGCTTTCATTTGCGCGAATAGATTTGGCCTGAGATTTGTGGTAAATCCACTTGCGAATTGGGTAAAAGTGAAAAGATGCGGCGACGATTTGAATAAACAAAAACTGTCTTCACATTCACATTGAAAGGCGCAGTGCGTATTTTTGTGACCGCGTAACCCAAATATTTAACTGCAGTACTCGACCTTCAAAAGGAGGAAACGTCCAAAAATCTCATCAAGTCAGCGCTATACGGGGAGCGGACGCACATGGAACACACGCTGTCAGTTGTCAGTTCCATCGACCTGAATCTAAAGAATGACCGATGCGATCTCTTCTTCGACATTGAATTGAATCTCCATTCAATTATAAATGATTTTATAAGGAGGTTTTTTTGTTTATATATTTTTTTTCGTTTCCATTACGACTTCCGAAATCCATTAAAGTATCTGGATACATTCCATTGTTGTATAGCTGAGGCAGACACAGCATCCGTGCACCGTCATTCCCATCATCATCTTCGTTTTTCCGCTGAGTGAATTACGATGATGTTGCATGCCGATCGCCGGAATGTGTTTTCCGGATTCAAATGAAGGGGAAATCGCTCTGATGATCCGTGCGCAGCACAAGGCGACTGACGCAGTAGCCGCGCGCCATTTTGTAGTGAACATATTACGCTGATGCATAGATTTCGTTTGAAAGTAACACAAATTGATGGGTTAACTAACGATTAGCTCTTGCAATGATTAATCCTATGGGTGTGATTTTATTGATACTCGCCTCGTGGAAAGTGTTGGGACTATGGTGTACGTTCGATGAGCAACATTTCAAAAATTAATAAACAAATGCAGAAATATAAATCGCAAGGACAACCGTCAGTATGTCAGATATGAAATCGGTTGCGGCCTTTATTTCGATTTTTTTTAGACTATAAATTTGGCTATTAACCTGAAACGGGAGTGTTAACTTTTCTTTTTCCAGTTGCAACCCTGTTTAGCAGGGTGAAGTTTTCCATAGCCTTTATGTACGTTCTTTATAGTACCCGCCGGCAAATTGTCATACCTCCTACACCTAGAAACCAACAATTGTTCGGATCGCTTTGTTTCATATATGAACTTAATTTCGCCGGGGTTCATAGCATAGGGCTTCATTTCGTGACCGATGTGACCCAACCTTTCGCAGAGAAGACATACCCTTACCAAGATCGAGTACTAGAGTAGGTCCCAACTTCAACTGATCGCTATTATGTAGCATTGGGCCTAAAACCGAAGACGAAGGTGTTGGTCCTACCCATTACTGCGGGTAGATATTCCTGCTGCGACAAACTGCGCAAAACAGGTCGCTAAGCGGTAAGTGTTCTAGACCTCTGAGCAATGAAGACTCTATAGAAAATCATCACGCATCTTCGAACGCGTTTGTGTGACTGCATCAAGGCGGCTCGAGCCCGGAAGTCAATCCGAAAGCTGTGTTTGCAATTGAAAGAAAGGCTAAAGCTAGCCTCGGCTCGTCTCGACCCAACTGCGGATATAATGGCCAAATATAGTTTCCGCCAAAATATCATAACACAGCCAAATCACTCATTGGAAGGTGAGTACTCGTTCACCAAACACTTTGACACTAATCTCGCAGTCAGAGTCTCGCCAGAAGCCTCTCTCTATATCTTTCGTCGAAAAAATCGTACGTCCACGATCTAAAGTCAACAAGTCGAGTGTTCCGCTCGTCACTGTGTTAACCGAATCACACATCCCAGACGTGGTCTAGTTCAGTGACTTTAAATGCATACAGCCAAAGCCAAGCCGACCGAACTTGATCTTCCACCTGAGCCAACCACTTCGGATACTCATCGTTTCAATCTGGCCAGTCTGCATTGGAATCATCTTTTTTGTGTATACTGTTGCTGTTCTCTTTCGCTGTCTCTTTTTTTTTTGATCTGAAATGCCTGTGAAAGTTGTCAAAAGACGACTCCACCACATCGTGATTTTCACTTGAAAAGTGCGCCATCGTCATCACAGCCCATCGATTTGGTACTGCTGCTTCTAAGCCTGTTCTATGTACAATCTCTCGCTTGATTTTCGCAACAGCTCCTTCTAATTGGCTGCAATTTCTCGTTTTTAATAACTTTTACTAATCGACGCTAGCGCGCAAACCGCTTGAAAGTCCGAACGTGACACGAGAGACGAGAATACTCGACCGACGGTATTCGCATTTACTTTCATCGAGTCGAGTTAGAGTCGGCTTGACTGTGTTTTAATTGGCGAAGCTGCACAGATTAGCAACATTTCTCCACCAGGCGCTGTACATACCTACGCAGTTGGGGAATAATCTCAATGGTTCTTCTGCCCGTGATAGAGTGCGCCCGTGATAGAATGCGGGCATTATTCATACTCCCGGCAACCAGTTTTCAGTTGTGCCAGCAAAATGGCTGTGAAAAAGTGGGTTACCCCTTAACACATCACAACAGCCCACTGACCGGGCAGCTGTGGTGCATGCGCCGACGGAGAATGCACCGGTGTCGGTGTCTGCTGCGAGACTTTTCGTCTTCAGCGATTTGAATTTGGCCGGCATGGTGTTCGGATTATTCGTAAACGTAGACGATGAAGAACCAGAAGAGGAAGTTTGGGATTCTAAGCAAAAGATGAAAGTCGTCGCACGGTGGAAGTGGAAGTACTTGATTTCGGAACTGCGCAAGTGAGTTAGAATTGATTTGTTTTATTTTTCGGTCTTCTGGCGAAAATTAGAAAGTAAACTAGGTGGGGATGGGGTGCAGCCGACAGGAGGGCAACTTTCTGCGGCTGCACTGTAACGAAAGTAAACAAGATGTAATAACGGGGTATTGGGTGCATATTTTTATTGTACGATAGGCTGAAGTGTAGGGGCAATCGAAGATGGGATTTATGGCTTAATAAGCTCAGAATGGTATGGTTGGCTCTTGTGTTGTCGTTGGCAACGCTAGTTATCGTAAATCACTGCAAGACGATAGTATCTCATGGTAGATGGATAATGCAGGAACGATCTCACTTGCATGTCGTTATTGCATTCAGCTGAAAATTAAATTTGTCGAGACAGAAGCTCTCGACAAATGGTAAGGTGGTAAGGTGTCGGAATTTGAACATCAATTCACTACAGATGCGAAACCCTAGTCATCCGACGCGGTTTTGTTTTATTTTATTATTGAACCCTTTTTGGACACCCGTTCTTGACAATGTATTTCTAAAGCAGTCATAAAGAGTGTTGGAGTAATGGGATAGCCTCTTAATGACCTAAATTGAGTCCACTTTTTCTCTTTTAGCAACTGCTCGTAGATAGGGACACTCTCTGATGAATTTCCTTGGGCTGGATCGCGTTGCTTACAATTTACTTGTTGAAGGAACCAAGAACTTCCGCATTTTCACTTTCTGTAGCTCTTGATATTATTTAAGAACTACCTGTACCCGACCGGCTTCGCAAGTGCAAAATGTGGTTTCAGAATAATTGATGGAAAAACATTTCAGAAAGAGCCTTCTGCAAAGTGAGGGACTTGAACCCGTACTTAGAAACCTCCCGTAGACTGGGCCCACTCTGCCTTTATCTTCATGGCATTGCACATCCTCGTTGGACTAATCGGCAATAATTTAATATTCTTTGGACAATGAAAATAATTTTATAATAATTACCTTATTAATGTAACGCTTCTTTGTATACCATGTTAGCGGTTTCTATCGACTAAGATAGAGATATCTGCTGCATTACTTACCCTGGAGCACGCTACATATAAGATGTAACTGCCCGTGGCTGTAGCAATTCTTAATTAATTCAACTCCCGCTTTTCTTAAAGTTTGACCCTCTAACTTATTGATTGTCATGGCAGAACAAACATTAATAGGAAATTGAATCCGTTTAATCTGAAATGGATAATTGCTGGGAATTATTTATATTCTTGGTATAAACACCGTATCCCCTTTACCAGACCCAGTTAAAATTAACGCCTCAATAACGTTTTCCTGCAACGAAATCACTCTCAATCTGGTTCCATTACAAAGCTTAGGGGATTCAAATTGCGATGCAGCATAATGGGAACTCCAACTTTTAATACCAGGTCATGGACTGTAATTCTATTTAAAAACTCAACCGGGTAATTTACTGCCACATTTATAAACAGGTATCATCATCAGGAATTTTCCCTAATGTAATAATACCACGATCTGGTATCACTGATACCTATACCTATTTAACATTCCTTTCCTACATATTTGACATTTCTTTTATGGCTTTTTCTGTTTTAAACACAGCAAACAGCATACTGCCTCTGTCTGTCTCCCTCTCCGTCACTGGAGTTAAATAAGGTTAAAAGAGATGTCAAAATATTGCATGGTTAGTATGTTTGATTTGAGAATGAAGTGCATATCTACTCATGCAGGTGAAAATCGTAGAAATGTTTCAAATTTTGCCTATTTATTTAAAAACCTTTTAAGTTATCGAGTTACTGGATATCCTAAGTTGTACCTGCAGATGTCCTCTATAAGCTGGTATTTACTATACTTAAATGCTCTCAGTATTTTCAACCCCAAAGCGTAACAAAGAAAAAAGCGAAACGAAACGAAAAAATAAATTACTCTTGTCCAATTTTTTCAGAAATTTATAGAGATGTAGAGTTGAGACAAAGTAGGTCTACAATCTAGGTATCCTCTATAGGCCTGTGAAAAATGCACCAGAATATGCTTAGCAGTTTCTAAGATTTTCGCATTTAAATCCATGCAGTCAATCTTCGAACAGAACTACACCAATTTTATTTATATGATTAAAAGTTGTTGAGGTAAACGTATCAATATAAAAAAGAACTACAGTAAAAACGTCATAGATTCAACCCATCATTAAACACAAAAAGTCAAAACATATAGCAAAACGCACTCGCACAAATACAGTCAAATAATGAAATATTAGCGCAGTAAATGGTACACTGAGCTGGAAGTTTTTGCTGATGCGTTCTTAGGGAACAATCCTGATAGCTGAGTGTGTATGAGTAAAAGAAAGGCGAATAGTGTACAATTTTCAATGTAAAACAACGATGGAAAATAAATATTATTAGCAAATAGCGATGCGGAAATGGTGGTAGATTTCGAGTTCAGGTTGGTGTATAAAAGTGGTAGAAGTCCCATCACTGGTTTGGTTATTGAATTTATTGAAAATTGAATTCATTATTTTATAATACTGCAGTGAAATAGGAACTATTTTGAAAAAGAAGAGGGGCCTGCTTCCTGAGTCCATTCTTGGAAACGACAGAAGCTGCACGAGACAGGATCTACTAACGCAAGCATGTCTGATCCCCCAGGAACAATTTGATGAATATATTTACTAGGGCCACACGGTTAAAAATCCTGGCATTAAATTTAATATTTCTGGGGCTTTTTCGAAGTGTAATAAAAGATTTATTAATTTTAAATAATTACTGCTATTACAAAAGATGGAGTTGGGTTTCAAAAATTCAACCCTTATTTATATTGAAAAATTAAAGAATTTTAATACACTTGTATTCGAATTAAATAAACTGCAAATTAAAATATAATACTTTCACCTTAAATTAAAATACTTCTTTTGCTTTTTATAAACCAATGGAATATTAATATATAATACAATCTTATTAAATTTGAATATTTTTTTTTAGATTTGATTTAAATAACTATGGGATATGTGTCAACACCGAAAATTATTTGTTTTAATATTAATTTTTATTGGTTCCTTTAGTAGGTATATTTTTCTAAAAATTCAAATGAAGGGGACCCCGTGTATGCCTGAATTATGTAATTAATTACTCAGTAAGCTATGTTTCTGAGGCAATGAACTCGAATCTCTAGACTGCTCTTATCTTCAAAAGCAAATTTACTAGAAACATCTCTGCGGTTCACAGCTTAAGAAAAAAAGCCAATATTATAAACTCTTACAAGAATACTTTGAAATTAAAGTTACTTACTTGTATAAACAAATTCTCATTGGAAGTTAATGTAACCCCGTTTTCAGCATGACCTTAACTTGTTTGTATTTTTAGATTTTTAAAACATTTTTCTTTAAGCTTTATCCAAATCATTCACTCCATTGAAGAGGACGCTCAAACTAACTTTAAATTCTTAACCAAGTGACAAAATAATATATTTGGGTTCAAAAGTAATACCGATATATTTAAATCTAATCACTTCGGTTCAGATTCTGTATTAAAACGAAATGAAAATGTATTGAAGCTGATGGCTTTAATAAGTTCATATTAATATGTAATCCGAGTTATGTTATATGATGTTATATGTCAGGTCAACTTTAACTTAATTGTAAAAAGTTCTTGATAAACATATTATTTTAATATAAACCGTGTTATGTAGTACAACAAAAATACTAGATTTTAATCTTTAGATATTAAAGTTCAGAAAATTTGTATTAAAATGAGCATTTTAATGAAACAATTATTAAATTTGAATGTAAAATAATGTATTACAGAAAATGTTTAATAAATTGGAAATATTGAAAATCAATTTTTCTTGTATTGCATAGACCTGTAATACTGCGGTTGTATTAAAAGCCACCCTCAAATTTTTAACCGTGATAGTAGCGCTACAGGTTATATTCAAATACTAAGGAAAAGATTGCAATTTAATACCCTATATTTTTGTGTAGACGAATTTAATAATAATTAACTGAAAACATCAACAGAATAAAATAAAATACCAGGTAATATTTACAAAATTCAATTGTAAAAATCAAACAAAAATAGTTTTTAACTGAAAAGAAATTGTTATAATGATAAATGAAATTTTTCAATACAACTTAATTGTTTTTCAATTTGAAGGATATTTTGTCAAACGGATAAAACGTTTACTACAAAACTGCTTTGCCAGATTAACAAAACACAATTTTCAGTTTAATAAATCGATATTGTAGCAATCGAACAATTTTATTGGTAAATTAACAACGTTTTGTTATATCCATTAAAACAGAAACAAAAATCACTTTTGTGAAATCGACAAAACTTATGCAAAATGTTTGTTAGCCAAACAAAATACAGATTATAAATAATGTTCAAATGAACATTTTTGTTTGCAGATTTGACATAAATGTTGTTAATTTAATAACACTAGTGTTGAATTGAAAAAAAATACAATTTAAACAGGGTAATCCTTTTCATGCAATGCCTTTGATGGCGTCATTTATTATTTGACACGCGAAGTAAAGTAGTCAATGTGCATAAAAAAATGCCTAAAAAGTGAATTCAACATTTTAAAAGTAAATAAAGATTAGGACAGGCAAATTGAAAAACATGGTAAATTGGTAAAATTTGCAATTTGGTAATAAAGGATTGTTTAACAAGCATTTCATTATTTTAAATTAAATATATCAGACTAAAAGACGCAACTTCAAACAGTACTGAAGGAGATGACTACATCTCCATCGTTGTCGGTGTTTACGGTATGGCGGATCTTTTTCTTTTCAAGTTAGATAAGGCATTCGGTATGAAATATACCAAGGTTTTATTTTCAGTGAAGTTCAAATCAGTCTCTCATCTAACAGGAGTTGCAGAAAATACGAAAAGAAAAAGAACACTTCCATTCCAAGGTCTTGCGGTTAATGGAGGAAAACTCTGAAAGAGCTGTGAAGAAGATTCAGCTAATAGAGAAGTTTTTAGAGATGAAAAACAGATTGGTATGCTCTTTGAAATCGAGCTGTTGTTTAGTATTCTCAAAAAACTTACCTAGATTAAAGACTGATCGTTTAGTAAATGCTATTTATATTTTGAAGTGAAGCCATCCATTTTAAGAAATATAAATAATAAAAAAAACAAGTTTCTTACACTAATACTATTTTACTTGTAATTTAAAAACGATTAAATAAAACGTTTGCTGCTTTATTGAAGTTCCAATTGCGTGCAGATTTGCTAAGTGTTTTTTTTTTTTTTTTGAGTTCTTCGTCGCTGTATGATGGTACCACCTCAGATAAATAGTTTTTAATGCAAGCCCGTGGGTTTCTGCCGCACATGTTCACTGCAGCACTCTTTATCCCTGAAATCGAATAACATTTCGTGTTCGTCTTCACTTTCAGTGAAAAGTTCGAAAACTACTTCCAGATTATTATTACGCATTTTATAATGTCAACGTTTATTTTACGATAGTTTCAAAATGTCAAACCCGTCAGGTACTTCTCTTAAAATAGAGAGATCTCTCTGTCGATTTTTTGACATTTTTCATTTTTCTATTCTGAAAGTACACGAACGAACCTAATATTAAATATCCGAGTTGCCAACTGCCATTGACAAATTGTTTTTTTTTTTTTGTTTGTGTCATTTATGACTTTAGTCTATAAAATGCAATTATGAACTCATTTTTGTCAATGCATGACGGCAGCATTCAGGCAGCAGTGGTTTGCGTTCATAAATTCATGAATATTTGCTGCATGGTTTGGACAACATTTACAATTATGAAATCACGCTTTAGCCGCAGCATTAATTAAATAAATTTCTAATTTGTTCTGTGATAGTCCAATTGTTTGGCAGCCTTACATTTCTGCGGGCAAGTGCTGATCCCTCCTGAAATGTTGTATTTGAGTATCACTGCTAGCTATCCATATTTTACGGTTACTTAGTTTAACACTGTTCAATGGTTAACATCTGAGATGTTCCATGTAAGTAAAACCGAAGTCAAAATTCTGTTCAGAAACTGTAAGTGCACTTTATGGCCCCACTGCAGCACAGCGCTATGATTATATTTCTTCATATTGTTAAAGGACATTGTTGGGAAGCTCGTGGCCATTTAAGTTTGAACTCCCCCTCAAAATGATTACCGGTACGTGATGCACTTGTTACTGTCAGACTCACCTTAAAAGTAACGTGCGTTCACGTACACAATCTGGGTATGATCCCCCTGTGAAATAACGTACGAAATTGCGATTGACTAACACTTCAACGTGCATGATGCGTGATGCCGTGTTTCCTGCCGAAAATAAACACCAATTATGATTTTCCACTTTCGTGCTACCTCTTTTATTTGTTAGTTGATTTTTTTCGGATAAAACCTCATACCCAACTAAGGGGGATAACAATATTGCAAATAAACTAAATTCTAGAATACAATTATTTGCTGGCACGATATATTTATTTAACAATCGGTATAATAGAAATTACAGCGCTGCGTCAAGTACCCGCATCGTCGGAATCGGATCATCAGCGCACAAATTTACTCCTGAACAGTGAAAGTGAGCTGCTTGCTGCGAGTCGTCTCGAACTTGTTTGGTGTCTTTATATCCATGAGGGCTAGAATACCCAAAAACAGGAGACCAATCAGAATGGCACTCACAAATAAGCCAGACCATATGGGTACGGTGGTAAAGCCGACACAATTGTAGGCATCGCTAAAGCTATTGGCGCCCTTCAACCAGGGTTGGACCTAAGCATAAGTAAACACAGTTTTTACAGTTTACACAGAAAATTAAACAGAGTGCAGATAATATTGCCAACCAACCTGATAATCACTCAAGGTGAGGTTATCCATATCCGTGCCGAATACGAGTGATCGGCATGAGCATCTGAAGGAGAAGCCCTTTGGAGCGTTGGGTGCCTCACCGATAAGGGGAAGACTGTTGCGGTACTCCTTGTGTTCGACTTCGACAGCTGTTAGCGACCAGTAGCTGAACCTAGAGAGGGTGAAATTGAAACGCAAGCGAAGCTGAAATGCGCAAACATGTTAAGACGGAGGACATTCGAATTATGGACTGATTTAAGCTTACTCGGGTGCTGTTCACAATGAATCCAATATTCAGACGGCTATAGTCGCCGCGATCATCGAAAGTAATCTCCTTGTTGTGTTCCATCAAGGCGTATGAGTGTTGCTGGCCATCGATGATCATGTTTAGGAGCGGAGCAGTTGTTGTGTATAAAATTGCTTTACCTGAAAAATATTTTACGAAATAAATCTTTATTTTATATTATGTGCAATAACTGTTTTTAATCCAAAAAAAGTGTGACGTAATGAGATAGCTACTATCCCCTTTAGTGAAAACCAGTCCTCTGTAAGTAGTCCCCTGGCAAATTAGAAATGATTTCGGGGCCTATTAGGCCTAGGCAACTGAAATATGAATCATAGGTTCGTCTCAAGAATGCCACCTCCTGAACGAAAGTCGGAGCAATGATCATACGTTTAAAAAATGTTATCTTTAAAAAGGTTTATCTAATGTTTTCCAACCAATTGTAGGAGAATTTTGTACGAATTTTACCATAGGAAAAATCCGTACTGAAACTGCCAACGCAATGTTTTTTATTCATTTGATATGATTCTTAAAATGTTTTGCATTGTGTCATATGACTGCGGGTTTTTATAAAAAAGATTAATTTTTAACCTGTTAGCAATCTGGCAACGTCGAAACACAAAACAAAATATGAAAAATACGTAGAAAATGACAGAAGAACAGTGTCTGAGAGAGTTTTGATTTATTTCTGGGACGAGACAGATCATATTCTCGTCGGGTTCTGGAAAAAGTTTGTCGATTGCTGCATTTCTTGTAATTCTTAAGTGTTTTTCTTAATTAAAAAATAACTTATTTATGTAATAAAAAAAGAGTCGAGAGTTTTATTTCTGAGGAGCGATTAGGAGGAGAACTACATAAGGATTGCTCTACCATCTCAAAAGCTTGGTGGGAATTGTTATTCGAAAAAAAAAAAAATACTAAGTAAGAGGTCTGTTTTTCGAGTTGGCCATACTTTTCCAGATGTAAACCAACCATATATAGATATAGGGGAGGATGGGGCAAATTCGAAAGTGCGTTAGATGGATCAGCCTGAATTTTCTTACAAGTAAAGTTTGCATCTAATCTAACAGGGAACAACTTTGTCTCAGAGCTAAATTGGCGAACAAAGCCCAACTTTTGCTAACCAACTTCACGATGGCTGTTGTTTCTTTTGACAGATGAACATTATTTTTTAACTACGGTTCGGTTTGCGGACTTTTAGCGTTAATTTCCATCAAAAACATCGAAGGTCATGTTTAACTGTGTTAAGTTGAAATACCCGTCACTCAAAATGTAAGCTTGTCCAAGTTAGTTAAAAACTTAGGAACTTTTCCCTTGCTGCTAATCGGATTGAAATGAATGAAAGCATTTTAGTGGAATATAATTCTTTTAGATAATAAGGAAATACGTCCGTCTTTTTATCTGCCAGCCACGAGGAGAAAATTGGCCGCTTTTTAGGTTATACTTGAACAAACACAAAGGTAGAAGCTATTCAATTTTTTTCTATTCGGAGAAGAACTCTGCAATGGAAAGTTTCGACAAATTACAAAGTCACAAAAGATCAAGAAGCTCATCATGTTCATATGTTTAAATTGAAGAAACGGTATTACTAAAAAAAAGTCCAAAAACTAGCATTTGGTGAGGTTGAAAACACATGTGTTGGCATTCCTTGAAATTTAAAGATTGGCTTTCTAAATTAACCCTAGAAAGCTAATGTTCGTCGAGTCGACGATGTCGCATTCTTAATTTTCCTGTCTCTTTTCAACGCGGGCACATAGTAACTTCTGCTCAACAACTAACTCAGTCGCCGATGCGTTCTTGCGAAAGACGGTTGTGTCCGGCAGGTAAAAACAGTATTTCTATTTTTATTTTTATTTTTATTTTTAAATGCAATATTGGAATTTGTGGTTAACATCGAATTGACTTTTGCGGATTTTGCGCAGAGAAAAATTAGTTCCTTTATTTTTTTTTCTTATCACCTGTTATTATTAATTTTATATTGCCATAAAGAAGGAATGTTTTTTTTTCAGTTTTTTTTTAAATATTGTGAAGACATGTTCATTTTAGACTGAAAAATGCTGCGTTTTTTAAAAGACTGCTTAATAATAAAAAAATGAAGAATATACTTAGTAAAACCAAGTTTTTTATTTGGGAATACAATCTTAATGTTTCAGAAAAAAAATAGAACAAACAAACCTAAACAAAGCTAAAAAAACATATTTTAGTACAGATCGGCGAATCGACGAATGTTTAGGTAGTCAGCAACATTAGCCTACTAGGGTTAAGAGCTAGACACTTCTTATTATAAAGTCCTTGAAGGAAATATTTTTTCTTATTAATTTTTTTTCTCTTTAAACGTTATAAGTGGACTTAAATTTTATATTCTTTTATATTTTATATTCTCGACATAAACAAAGTATTAAATAGACTGACAGCTTCAGCCAAAAAAGAGGGATTGCCTATAAGCTTAATTTGACCTTGGATGTAGCCCAGTTTGAATTCATGTTTTTGTGCCATGTTTAGCAAATTGGTCATAAAATTATCAGAAGATAATGATTTAATGCAAGCGACAAACTGTTATGATTTAAATAATCGTGTTATATTTCCGTGGTAACAAGGAAAAACAGCATAAGTCAATTTTAGTCACTTTTCAGGAGCGCAGGTTATAGGTTCGACTTTCAATGTGGGAAAATGACTTATGCGTTTTTTTACTGATCCATAACACAGCAACCATAAGAGATATTTCACATACAGAATAGGGTATTGTGTATCCGATCATAACATTAACTCAATTTTGACCGTTCCAACTTTTGCTGTTTTTCCTTGTTGCCACAGATTTATTTATATTTCTATAAAATAAAAACTACGGTGATAGTGCTATATCAGAAGTTTCTAGTCATAAAACGAAAAAGTTTAACACGACTATGTCTTCAACTGTATTATTATTCTACATCGAATACAGTTAAATGTGCTTGATGGACTCGAATTTCTTTTATTATTATTTTTATAATTAAAATTACTTGTTAGTACCTACTAATTCTAACGAGCCTAGCGGCAGTGACTATTGGCGCAATAACTTCTTTTAAAACTGATAAAATTTTGGGAAACAAGAAGGTTAGATAACCGGTTAGGTATATACACAGCTGGTCAAAAAAAATAGGTGTGCGTGCTTTGTTACTAGTTGATTTCTGGGTTAAATAACAGAGGCCAACACAATTGATATCTTCTGGTCGCAGTGTACAGGGCCTATTCCTTACAATACAATACAGTACTGGTTGAATTGTTTTTGTTGCTAAATAACAGTTGTTTTGCTAACAAGACTTGAACATTTTTATTAATAAATGGTTAGTTCCGTTAGTATGACGCCAAACTCATTGCAGTCAAGTATTTTATCAATTTTCGTTGCAATACAATTTTGTACGTTTTAAGAGTTGGACATAAAAATAGGTGTGCTTAAATAATTTGTTTAAATTTAGCGATTTGTTGCAAAAGTGTTATTAAAAAGTATCTTTAAAGGTTAGTTTGTTTTTTAATGACCTTATCACAATTTTTGTTTAAGTTTTTTGTTAAATCATATTTTAAGATGGGTCGAAAAGTCCACTGCTCTACGGAAGAAAGGCTAGTAGTTCAGCGGTTAAGGGGTGACGGTAAAACCTATAAATTTATAGCAGATGCCCTTGGAGGGTCACAGAACTTCGTAACCAATGCCAACATTAGAAACAGATAATAGAGGAAGGCCGAAAAAACCACAGCTACTACTGACCGCTGCATTTTACTTTTAGCGAAGTTAAATCCGTTTGTTTCATCACGGACTATAGGCGCACAAATTGGGGATGGAATCAGTGCACGCACAATCCGCAGGAGACTACAGAACTTCAATCTTCCAGGAAGAGTCGCCAGAAAAGTTCCACTCCTAAGAGCTAAAAACATAAGGTCCCGTAAAGAATTTGCCTTTAGCCATAGAAGTTGGAACGGACCTGAAGGTGTGAAAAAATGGCGGAATATTCTGTGGAGTGACGAAACAAAAATAAATTTGTTCTCCTCGGATTATGGCCGTAACGTTGGGCGACTAAAAGGAAATGAATTCGATCCTCGCTATACACTGAAGACCGTTAAACATGGTGGAGGAATTATAATGGTATGGGGCTGTTTTTCCTGGTGTGGTGTTGGTCCTATATTCCGTGTCAATAACATCATGACAAAATATGGATTTAGGGACACCTTGGAAAATGTAATGCTTCCATTTTCCGAGGAAAACATGCCCCTCCGATGGCATTTCCAACAGGACAATGATCCAAAACATACAGCCGGTATTGTAAAAGATTGGTTTCGGGATCAAAACATCTCTGTAGTTTCATGGCCAAGTCAATCTCCAGATCTCAATCGCATTGAGAACTTGTGGGATCAACTGAAAAGAAAATTGAGGGTTCAATTCTTCTCTAATGGTAATCAACTGTGCAAATGGAATGGTATTCCATTAATCCCGAAACATGCCAGAAATGCCAAAAAGTTTTGGAAAATAATGGAGGATACTCAGGTTATTAGAGTAAGTTAAAAAAAAAAACAAAAAAAAATTAAAAAAAAATCTATAATTAATGATTATTTAGGAACACACCTATTTTTTTGTCCAAGCCGAAAACAGAACTCCCAAAGTTTTTGTTATCTTTTTTGTTAAATTTTTTGAAAAATAAACGGATAACTATTTTCCATATTCAAAAATAATGTAAATTTTATTAATATAATTGTAAAAACGAAAAAAAAAAAAATTGAAAAAATATAAAAAAAATTTGGTTTTTAAAAAAGAAAGTTCTCACACCTATTTTTCTGAACAGCTGTGTATTTGCGATTTGGCATCAATTGAGTCACATAAAGTGAATTTAATAATAGAAGTAAGAACCACAATGTCAAAAACCAAAACCTCAAGTTGTGTTCAAAGTGCTTTGTGTCCGAATAAAATCCAAGAATAATGTTCAGGTCCGCAAACAATTTAATTCGCATGCCAACATATTTTTATTGCAAAGCAAACTCTTCGTTTTAATATTTTTTTACAAAACTAAAAACAGATGTATAAAATTTAAAATAAACTCGAACAAAAGAGTAAGTTCATAGGATTGAAAAAGTGTGTGTGTAAAGGACAGGAACGCGATTTGTCAATTATTCTTACACAAGTATCTTTAAGGCAGACACTCCTAAAACAACTCCAAATTGATTTAATGCGTCATTCCCTGTATAGATTGTGGAACTAAAATTGGACACTTGCCCAATATGATGCACATCAGATCAAAGCTTATCTGTACATCAGATATGAGTAGATAATTACATCTGACTAAAACTCATGTAAAACGAGTGCAAATAGTGTAGTACCCACGCGACTGTCTTGTGGTATTTCATGTTTTTTTTTGCATATCTATATATAGCCGCAAACGATTGAATTCGAAAAATTGAAAGTCATCGTCAGCGATGTATACAGAATTTCGCATGTTTAAACAATTCGCCTACGGTATGTGGGGTGGGTGTGTAAAAATAACTCATATCTCACCTGGAGCGAAATAAATGAAATTAGTCTCCGTTTGCTCGTCCGTTGGTACTGCGGCCGTTGTGGACGGAGCAGAAGTACTGCTGCTTATTTGTTCTTCGTTGGCTTCCCTCTTGTACATGTAATGAACTTCTTCCTCGCGATAGGCCAGCATTCCCAGTACTTCGCCCTCCCCGTAGATATTCACCGAGTCCTTGAATAGGGCCGTAATTTCAGTGTCTTGTTGGGATGTGGGGCCGACCAAATTAATCACCTAGCACAGGGAAAATGTCACTCGAAATATATAGAATCGCCAATATGAATTACCTCAACATTTCGATTGTAGATGAAGGGCTCCACAACTAAAGTGTGCTGTGGCAGGTATGTCCAAGCATTGTCGTGAACCAGTTGACGAAATTTCGGATAATTGTCAGCATCCAAGCGATTTGTGTTGTTTCTCATGAACACCACGACGGCTTTGGCGTCAGTGAAAAGTGTCGATAGACTCTGTTCGTCTGCCTCAGTGAGGGCTGGATATTTCATATTTTTCAGTTTTTCATGACCCCACATTAGATAGGGTCCGCTTAAGGTGGCACTTGCCAATCCTAAAAGTCCCAGAAACACCACAAGATTCGTCCACTCCATTTTCACTGCACTGAATTATTGAGAACGAAAAAATGTGGTATACTTCTGTCGGGAGATCGATATTTTTATGAGACTTCTAGGACATGCGCACTACCAAATAAATTCTATGACATTTCTGTCATTGTGGGGTTGTATATCTCGAGAGGATTTCTGTTTACATTTCATGCCTGTGTATACAGCCGGCGGCGGGGTGGAAAGCCTTCTGAATGGCAACCACCTGTTGGTTTACGTTCGCGTTTGCAGTACGTGCGCCCATTTGGTTGTGTTCAATTGTTATGTAAGATTTAATAGTCACAAACAGATGCAGAATGGCGTGTGCTTTGAGAAGTGTATTTATAAAGCAATAGATGAACAAACTTAATGAATAATACAAATGATAGATACAAAAATATAAAACAGTGTGAAAGTCTTTGGTCTCGAGTTGTTGCCGCTGCTGCTCCTATTGAACCATTTTTTTTCTGCAACAAAAACATGGTTATAATTTTGAATTGAAATAATGGAATACGCACTCTTTTTCTCATTGGGATCTCGTACACCACAGGTTCTGTAGGATAGAGTTGCCTTTCGTTTCTGATTTACGAATCCTGGGACATACAAGCTTGGCGCGTCCAGCCGTCCAGCTGCTATCAAACGGGACATGTCCTGCAAAATATAAATCGTGTTGTATTTATAGTTATATATTTTTATTTAATAGTTGTACCAATTCCAAGCGATGCGCTATTGGTCCCTTGAAGTGAATAATCATTTGAATGCAAGAGCCGCCATGCAGTTCCTTTGTCTTTCTGGCGTCAACGTCCAGCATCCATTCGGGTATGCCCATTACATCACGAAGTTCCTCAAGAAATTGTGCTCTATAAAGAAATTTTCAATTTAAAACTTAGGCTTGAGGAGGAAAAGTATACAAAAAAAAACCGGCCGCGAGTATCACTCGCGCACCGAAGGTTCCGTACTTTTGCCGAAAGTGCGAAGATTTATTTTTAAGAGTAAAGCTTAGTATCCTGATCGTGCTAAATTTTAGCGTCCCTAGTCTCCACGTCTCCACTTAGATTCTCCACACAAAGTCGCTAAATATTTATTTTTCATTTTGGTTTCGCGTTTTCTTTTATTTATCACGCTAACGTTCTCTGGGGTTTCCTCAAAAAAATACAAAACTTTTTCCTCCATTTTCTTCTGTCAAATTTTATCTTCGATTAAATGTACCGGACATTTATTTCGCGAGCTAAATTAGTGAAGACTTGTCATCGGTTCATCTATAGGAAGTTAAGAATTTAGCGAGCGAACAGGATACTGCTTTGCTAAACTGCCTCGCTAAATTTTACCTTTTTAGACATTTTTGTATGGGAGATAAAATTAAGCGCGAGCAGGATACTAAGCTGAAGAGTAGAGAATACGCTCTAATGAATGAAATGACCGAGAGCATGTTTGTGCACGTAAGAATGGAAAAGACTGTCAAAATGGTGGTGGTGGGGATATAGTCTCTCACAGAGAGAGACACTTACGAAAAAGTTAGGGGGCGCTTTTGTAGTAATCTATGAAAATGACAGATAAATAATTCAAAAACTCAAAAAAGTGGTACGGAAATTCGTTAAAGTATCGTATAAAAACAAATTTATTTGATTTATCTACCTAGCGATGAAAAGGACCCAGAATTAATCGAACTTCTTCTTCATGAATCCGAGTATATGGAAGAGTTTGTACTGATTGAACCATATGCATTCAAGAAGAGGAAAAAGCTACACGGCGTGGATCAATTTCGTCGCCACTTTCAAAAAGAATCTTAGGAGAACATTCAGTTTTGTTTTCCGGCCTGTTCATACCATTTTAATACGCATGAAATCAAAACAAATGCACCCATATGTCAAATAGGACAACAAATTTCAAATCAGCTGGGAATTGACAGCTTTTACAATTCTTAAGGCTCGTACGGACCTGTTCTGGAACGAAAAATTTCGCTCTTCTATTCGTTTTGCAGTATGCAGCTGCTGCGAAATGATGGCGGAAAAGTGGGTAATTGCAGTAGATTGTTTGGTACAATTCTCCACTCTCATTTCGTTCACGTTTATTATCCGGGATATTATATTTGCTTGCGAAAATTTAACATTTGTACTGCAGTGTTAACGGGTTTTATAAGAGGTATGGAAACAAATTTCAAGAATCTTCGAGCCAATAATAGCTAAACACAAGTACAAAGATCAAAAGTGCACATTTTTGGTAATTCTTTAGGCACAATTATTCTGATAACATTATTTCTAAAGACGACAATATTAAATTAAGAAAAAAAAAACAACACACACTCATAATTGACCGACTTTTCTAGTTTCCATTTTTCAATGTTAAAAAAAGAAACGCCTATGGAACAAGTTTTAATATTAAATTATTTCGAAATGGGTTTGTATAAATGTGTGAAAATCAATTGCAATGGATTTCCAGTGCAAGAAAAAAATTGACGAGCAACTCAATACGCAAAAGAATAAACAGAATTCGGATTCAATTCGATTTGTCAGCTGAATTCTGAAATACTATCGAAAACTACATAATCGTTTAGAAAGTTTTAGTTATACGAAAAGCGTTCGTTCGCATTAGAAGTATTCATTTAATAAATTCCTAAGGAGCCTAAAAACCGCCAAACTTTAAAGTAAACAGCGTAGGATAAATCCCAACTGCCAATTTTAAGAAGCCAGTGAAAAGTTCGAGTAGCAAATTCAGATATAAATAGCCAGTGCTGGTAACACTGCTACTTGTGTATCAGCTGATGGAACTCTCCAGATTTTTCTCTGCCTTTTCGCGGACGTTTCGCTGTCGATTTGGAGACAACCCGGAACAGGTTCGTATTAGCCTTGAAAACGGTTGAAAGGATCGTATATACTACGTACAGTGATTGACAGTTTTTTGTGGATATTTTGTAAAATATTAACTTTTCGGCAAAACAGTCTTCAGCACAGATCAAGCTGCGAACATGATCTAAAAAAAAGTTATGTACATCCATTTTTTTGTAAACCAAAAAATAGACAGTTTTTGTGTGAATGAAAATATTCTGTTCACCAAATTACTTTAAAACCACTCGATGTATCGTTATCACTGGTATTTGCCGTTTAACTAGAGGTTATACTGGATGTTGTGTGTAAATTTCAGATTTTTTCAGCAATTATTTTCTGAGATAGACCTATGGACAAAATTGGTCTAGTGCATTCGGACAGGCGGACAGACATCGTATCGAAACGGAACCTTAAAAAGAATAGAATTGGCTGAAGATGAGCACCTTCAAACTAGGTTGAGTTTGTCGAATAGTTTAAGAAATACCATAAGCAGTGCCGTGGTCATTTGATTTTGTTTCCGTGGGGACTTGTTTCAAAATCTTACGATGAATTCTTTTAACAAGAAACTATATAGGCATATTCATATTCATTGATTTTTTATCAGTTTTTAAATAGGATGTACTTAAACGAACATACTTAAACTATTTTTTACACACAGTTTTTCAAAGCAGAAGACGTCTTGATTTTTTTTTTAGACATGAGATCAATCACATCATCAGAATCCACATTAATATCCGAATGAACAGATATCATAGCAAGTAGGCTTAATCTTGCATTTCCCATAACGCTTCGGGACACGTTTTAATCCTTTTCCTAGTTAAAAAGGTCCTTTCAACATAAGCTGTGGTCACTGGAAGCGTGGCCAAAACCGTAAGCAAGAAGTTTATACCTCTAAAGTAAGTCTTGTCACATATATTAACCAATTTCAAAAAGGATCACTCGACGATATTTTTTTAAACCAAAAGCTGTTACAGCTGACAACGAAATTGCATTATCTCGATCGCTCAACTGCAGCAAAACCTGGGAGAAGAGCTTGAAAAGATGGTCTTCGTTGACCATGAGTCTATGCTAGGCATCAGTATAGAATAGACAATCTAAAATAGGCTTCAGTAGAAGAGGTTTCCGGATTGGAACGCGTTGTTTGGTTCAATGAATTTCTCGGAGCTCTTAATTCAACTGCAAATAAGTCCTCGGAAAGTTTGGATGCGGATTGAAAAGCCTCTCTGAAAAAATCGTCGGCATTTTCTCTGATATTCTTAAGAGAATTCCAGAACTTCTTTTGTGCGCTCGATTACAGAAACGAAATCTAAGGATTTGTTCTGTAGGAAGACTGATAAGGGCGGAGTTAAGCTGAATACTTTTTCGCATACAATGAGGCTTTCTAGGAAATATCTTTTTTGGACCGCTGCCGAAAAGGCTTTCGAAGACTTCGCCTACGTTCTACTCATTATTTCTTCAAGACTTATTGATACGCATTTTTTAACGAATTAAGTTCCACAAGGAAAATTTTTTAGTTTTTAATTTTTGTTTAAATTTTCAGGGGCAGCTTCACAAAACTTTGCAATAGAAAACTTGTTATTACTGACGAAAATTCAAATGTGGAAACTATTTTGAAATATAAATAGGCGAAGGCAAATAGTTAAGAACCAATTTCACTGTTTTAAACACAACATATTTGTTTGATTTTTGAAGTGATAACTTCTTTAGGCGCGTTGGGCATTTTTGATATGGGGTAAAATCATTGAACTCGCGACACCAATGTTGCGTTACCAATGTAGCGACCAGAGACAATACTGAGACCACCAACCCCGACCGATTTCCCGTTACTTAGCCTACAAGCTATATTTTTATGGGGTGGCAAATGCTAAGTGCGCTTGTATTGTTACATAGAAATTCGTATTGTCACCTAACTTCAAAAATTCCGACTCACCAACACACTCGCACCTTGCATATGCCACTAGATTGTACGTTAAAATAAATAAATAAAATAAAAATAAAAAAATAAATAAATAAAATAAATTATTCTCCTTTTAACAACATATAATTACTAACCAATGGCATTCAGTAATGTAAAAATGTGGTATTCCCGAATTCTAGCACAGATTTTTCTCTGCCTTTTCGCGGACGTTTCGCTGTCGATTTGGAGACAACCCGGAACAGGTTCGTATTAGCCTTGAAAACGGTTGAAAGGATCGTATATACTACGTACAGTGATTGACAGTTTTTTGTGGATATTTTGTAAAATATTAACTTTTCGGCAAAACAGTCTTCAGCACAGATCAAGCTGCGAACATGATCTAAAAAAAAGTTATGTACATCCATTTTTTTGTAAACCAAAAAATAGACAGTTTTTGTGTGAATGAAAATATTCTGTTCACCAAATTACTTTAAAACCACTCGATGTATCGTTATCACTGGTATTTGCCGTTTAACTAGAGGTTATACTGGATGTTGTGTGTAAATTTCAGATTTTTTCAGCAATTATTTTCTGAGATAGACCTATGGACAAAATTGGTCTAGTGCATTCGGACAGGCGGACAGACATCGTATCGAAACGGAACCTTAAAAAGAATAGAATTGGCTGAAGATGAGCACCTTCAAACTAGGTTGAGTTTGTCGAATAGTTTAAGAAATACCATAAGCAGTGCCGTGGTCATTTGATTTTGTTTCCGTGGGGACTTGTTTCAAAATCTTACGATGAATTCTTTTAACAAGAAACTATATAGGCATATTCATATTCATTGATTTTTTATCAGTTTTTAAATAGGATGTACTTAAACGAACATACTTAAACTATTTTTTACACACAGTTTTTCAAAGCAGAAGACGTCTTGATTTTTTTTTTAGACATGAGATCAATCACATCATCAGAATCCACATTAATATCCGAATGAACAGATATCATAGCAAGTAGGCTTAATCTTGCATTTCCCATAACGCTTCGGGACACGTTTTAATCCTTTTCCTAGTTAAAAAGGTCCTTTCAACATAAGCTGTGGTCACTGGAAGCGTGGCCAAAACCGTAAGCAAGAAGTTTATACCTCTAAAGTAAGTCTTGTCACATATATTAACCAATTTCAAAAAGGATCACTCGACGATATTTTTTTAAACCAAAAGCTGTTACAGCTGACAACGAAATTGCATTATCTCGATCGCTCAACTGCAGCAAAACCTGGGAGAAGAGCTTGAAAAGATGGTCTTCGTTGACCATGAGTCTATGCTAGGCATCAGTATAGAATAGACAATCTAAAATAGGCTTCAGTAGAAGAGGTTTCCGGATTGGAACGCGTTGTTTGGTTCAATGAATTTCTCGGAGCTCTTAATTCAACTGCAAATAAGTCCTCGGAAAGTTTGGATGCGGATTGAAAAGCCTCTCTGAAAAAATCGTCGGCATTTTCTCTGATATTCTTAAGAGAATTCCAGAACTTCTTTTGTGCGCTCGATTACAGAAACGAAATCTAAGGATTTGTTCTGTAGGAAGACTGATAAGGGCGGAGTTAAGCTGAATACTTTTTCGCATACAATGAGGCTTTCTAGGAAATATCTTTTTTGGACCGCTGCCGAAAAGGCTTTCGAAGACTTCGCCTACGTTCTACTCATTATTTCTTCAAGACTTATTGATACGCATTTTTTAACGAATTAAGTTCCACAAGGAAAATTTTTTAGTTTTTAATTTTTGTTTAAATTTTCAGGGGCAGCTTCACAAAACTTTGCAATAGAAAACTTGTTATTACTGACGAAAATTCAAATGTGGAAACTATTTTGAAATATAAATAGGCGAAGGCAAATAGTTAAGAACCAATTTCACTGTTTTAAACACAACATATTTGTTTGATTTTTGAAGTGATAACTTCTTTAGGCGCGTTGGGCATTTTTGATATGGGGTAAAATCATTGAACTCGCGACACCAATGTTGCGTTACCAATGTAGCGACCAGAGACAATACTGAGACCACCAACCCCGACCGATTTCCCGTTACTTAGCCTACAAGCTATATTTTTATGGGGTGGCAAATGCTAAGTGCGCTTGTATTGTTACATAGAAATTCGTATTGTCACCTAACTTCAAAAATTCCGACTCACCAACACACTCGCACCTTGCATATGCCACTAGATTGTACGTTAAAATAAATAAATAAAATAAAAATAAAAAAATAAATAAATAAAATAAATTATTCTCCTTTTAACAACATATAATTACTAACCAATGGCATTCAGTAATGTAAAAATGTGGTATTCCCGAATTCTAGCACATTTCCCCACGGTTGTCGAGGTTGGCAGCATTTATTTTTGTATTTTTTGTATGTTTTTGCATGTCACACGGATTCTTAATTGACACAACACCGATAGGAAAACAAAATGGCGAATTTGAAAAAAACTGAGGGGCCCAGCGGCAAGAGCATCATTCTCAGCATCATTTGTCTCTGGTTGCGACACCAGTGTTCGTGAAATTGGAACGAAAGTTGAGAGGGTATATAGAGTCATTGTATATAGAGAAATGTTTATGATAGAGTAGATTAATGTATCAACTAAGAACCAGCGACACCTAGCAGATAACAGATCTATCATACCTCAAAGAGAACAACAGACGCCATTAATGGTGTCACCATTATGTGTTACCATATTGCAAGACATTTTGTGTAATTGTTTTGGGAACCATTTTGTGAAATTAGAGTAGGAGCTACAAACTCAGGTTATATATTCACTTATGAATACTTACACACATGAATATCTTTGCGGAAACAGTTTTTTCATTCTCTAAAGTTAAAACAATAAGTTTTTTGAGAAAATAAATTGTCTTAACTGCAGAGAATTTGGAAAATAAAAGTAAAAAATTCGAGCGAATTTGAGAAGATATATGTCCAGTTGCAGTGCTGAGATGTAGATGTCGCTAAGTGCAGGGAATGAGTTGAACTGGCAGCACAAAGGTTAGTAATGTTGCGATACCAGTGTTCGCGTTGCCAACCACTTTTGACGAAAAATGCCTAATTTGAAAAAAAGATGCCTTTTTCAATAATATAATGGCTAAAATATTTCTTTTTCATTGGGACAATAAATCAAAAACTAAACATAAATGTAACAAAATGAACAAAACATTTTGTATTTGTACAACAAACAGCTTTCAAATTTGTTTCCAATTTCATTTCACTTACCGGAAGTGGAAGCTGGAACTATTTTTAAGGAATGACAGATAGAGCGTTCGGAAAATGGAAAGAGTTTGAAGGTGGAAACACATTCTTTAAGACCGAGGTTGCATTTAATTTTTTTTTTTGGCAAACATTTTTTAAGAATGTTAAAAAAATTCGAAAATTGAATTGAATTGGTATGGGAATCGTGGTTTAACAAGAGTTAGTAGAAGGGAATGCTTTCAGTAGTGCTGCTACCATTAGCTAAGTATTAAATACACTGCCAGCCAGCCTTGCCAGCTAAGGCTATAAGGCTTGTTTTTTTTTTTCAAAAAGGACACTTTTTTTATTTTAAATATGTATTATTTTGTTTTATATTTTTAAACATTCTTAAGAAAATCTGGCCAAAAAAGAATTTTATATGTAACAGCTTCCACTTCCAGTAAGTTGATTGAAATTGGAAACAAATTCGATAGCTGTTTATTATTTTTATATTTGAGCTTAATCTTTGATTTATTGTTCCACTTTACCTAATAATAATTTTCTTGTATAATTTTATTGAAAAAGGCATCCTTTTTTTTAAGTTATTCATTTTTTAGTTAAAAGTGGTTGGCAACGCTGCCGCAAGCTTAGAAAACTTGAGAGAATTCGCCTACTACAAGCTGTTTTCCTTGCTAATGTGGGATGGGAATGGAAATGGGAAAGTGTGTTTTATGGTAAAGTAATTTAAGAGAGAATTTTATTCTCAAAATTTGCTCAATCTGGTTGGTGTGAGGGAAGTGGATGAAGTATCTACCAATTATTTCTCAAGTTAGAGATAATGAAATTCATCATAGGTATTTATATTTGGTAAGAAATAAATGCACTTGCTGCGTATTTTAACAATGAATTTAAATGTGTAGGGCTAATTGGTTGGCTTGAAAGATCGAATAGTTTTCAACCCGATTGATATAAATATTTTAATGAGTTACTCGAAGTACTAATTATACGCAGACGAAGTCGCGGGTACCAACAAGTATGCATTATTTTTCATGTACAATAGCGCATTAAAGGAAATTTAAGATTATAGTATAATTTTTGTAGTACATATTATATTAATAAAAATGAATAAGAAAGCCCTTCATTTAACATAATTGCCTGCACATTAAAATATTTCCTGACGATTCAAAAAATACACACGTAATTGTTTAAGTTTTCACTTTTGTCCGCACTCCCGGAGTGCCATTGTTTTTCTGTTGTTTGGAAGACTTTTCAGAGATGCACTACTGTGTGCAATTTTTTTTCCAATATGTTGCGTATAAACCAGGTAACAAAAATGATAGAATTTCTACCACTGGGCGAACTCTAGTACATAATATCGTGTGAAGTTGTTGATGTGGTGGCGAATGTCGATGAAAGGATCGCCGGCGATTCGCCAAAACCCTCGCGAAAGAATAAAATGCAAAAAACAAAAACCAATTCCAAAACCAATCGACTTACACAACAAATCTCGGGGGCTTCTGCAAGTTCACGTATTTCACGATGTTATGGTCTGGCTCAATATTAGCGCAAGCATATCGCTCGTTCGAAAACTCGGGCGAGAATATAACAATCGACCTTCCAATAGCGCCGACAGGTTGTTCCAGCGGAAAGTTGGGATCCGTAAATACCGTTCGCTTGTCACCAAGACCTTCAAGTTGATAAAAGTATTTTCTAAGCTGTTTTTAGGCGATTTACTCGTCATACTTATCGGTCCCAATCTGGCGGAAATATCTCCCACATAACACCTCAGGGGATTGTCTGGTCCGCACTCTTGCTCATACAGGTCAATCTGGAAGGGAAAACAAAATCAGTCCATTGGCACCTTTTCCCCCACCTACACCACCTGACTTACATTCAGCGGGTCTGCAAGTTGGGTGTAAAAAGGATTCCACACATATCCGCCGGCGACGCACCGAGTCGCAGTCGGTTTGACTGCAGCGTCCACGCCAACTGGATTCACAAATATCTGCCACTTGTGATTGTGCGTCTGAAAGAAAGGGCATAACAAATTGGTGCCTCGATTTCGGAAACTTCTCAACATACCACATTTCGGTCGTTCTTTCCTGGATGCCGCAATTTGACCTCAATCACCGTATCCGACTGACTTCCGTCCGAGTGAACCAACTGTGTCATTTTCACATAGCCAAAGGCATACCCCGTGGGATGGTGGAAGGAGGCAATGGCACGCAGCTCTCTAGCCTCCTGGGGACTGTATCCGCGTTCGAGGGTACTGCAGGCCCATCTTGCATTCTTGTGTTTCTTGTGGATCACAACCGATCGGCCCAATATGCTGTTGTATCCGAACAGAGGAAGATTTGTGTCGTTGTAGGCATCCTCGAAGTGTGTCAGCCCGTCAAGTGTTCCGAATTTGCCGCTCAAGTCGCCCATTTCGTATTGATCGGTTGAGCCGAGCTTTGGTGGCGGAGAGAGCTTCGGATTTATGCCAAACGGATTCCAGTGATCGTACAGCGAAGTCGCTTCACAGGGGAATGCAAGATTAGCTTCCACGGGTGTCTGAAATTTAACACAAGTCTGTGAGATGATGATGGACTCGGCTGACAACTCACCATGTGAATGTGATATCCACTGTTTGCGACGAGACCCTTCAATTCCACCTCGATGTTGGTGAGGTCGTACTCGGATTGTTGGAAAATCTCCAGCTTGCCCTTCACCGTGAGCTCGGATCCGTTGGGATACCATTCCTTTGCCACGGCCTTGCGCCTCAAGTGGCCGGATATTCTGAAATTATTCAAAATCAGTCTTCTGCACTCTGCCCATCGAAGAGAAAAACTTACACTGAGCAGCCCAACCGCTCTCCTCTGGCCTTCGGCCCGTTGTCGTCATATATCACTAAAGACTTCCCCAGGATGTTGTGTTGGCCGGACAGCGGCAGATTCGAGTCGGTAAATATCTTTCGGCTGACCGTCGTAGCCTGCGACTTCCTACCGGCGATGGCAATATTTCCCAGTCGGACATCCATAGCACCGACCCTGCACATCGGCATCAGATGAGGCTTACAGAAGTCGTCGGCCGGCTTTTGACCCCAATCGACATTGAAAGGATTGAAAACATCTCCGGCACTGATGCACCGGTTTTGCCAGTCGTAGAAATCTTTGCCCGGTGCACTACTGTGTATCGCCCATCGATGGTCGAACGTGTTGTTCTGCGTCGATCCGTCGGCGTGGATCAGATACTCGAAAATCACTGTGGTGTCTTGCCAGGGCTCTTCGGCTGGCTGCCGGAAGAGAACTCTTCCCACAATCGGGTATCGGAACAGGACCTGTGCTGTGGATATCTGCTTCTGATATACTCCGTTCTTCTGGTACTGAATGATCGTGGAGCAACCCCAGGGGTTCTCCTTAATATTCTCCAGATCTGTCCTGTCGAACGTATAGATAACCATGCCGCGATGCACAATGCTATTGACTCCCTGCAGCGGCAGAAAGACGTCCCAATAGATGCCACTCAGTTCTGAACTGGCCCCTGGCAGCAGGTAGTTGTGGTAGTAGTCCTTGTTGCGACTCTGTAGCTTTCCACTCAGGTCACCAATGGCGTACTGGTCTTGGGTTCCGAACCCTGGTGGCGGAACTGACTTCAGATCCAACTGGTGAGGGTTGTAGATTTCATCGGTAGTTTGGCAATAGTCTGGCTCCCCTCGTCGAATCGGAGCCGGGGGCAGACTGTGTATTCGGAAGCCAGACACGTCTTCGGCGAATTTCTTGCTAACGTGATCGGTGCTCCGTCCCGTTGATGTGAGGGTAAAATTTAAAAATGTCGGATCGAATTTGGAGCGCACGCTAAACGAAACTTCACCCTTGATGCCGCCTGAGTTGAAGAAGGTTCTGAAACGAGAAATATCAACCTGATACACACACTAAGACTGCTCAAGTCTGAAGACTTACTTGTACAACAGCGGCTTGACATGCCGGATCTTGGTGCAGGCCAAATAGTTGTTCGAATGCAAATGATCGAACAGTACCAAATACAGCGTCCGATGTGGGATCGCAAGATCAGATGGCAATAGGACCAACTTGTCATCCTTGAAGATCGTCCGTTGATTCTGGCGCAATGCATTCTTCGCCACTTTGATCTTACCCAGTCGAGTGTCCAGATCACCAATGCCTTTCCCCTCACCATAACCCTGCGGGTCGAAGACCAACTGCAGAAAATTGCAGTTGTCCTCGTTCCTGTGATGATCGTTCTCCAAGATATCAGTTACAAAGATTTTCCAATAGTGCTTGGTGGCGGGGTCGTCATTGGTAGGCGCTGCCTGCGATTGGATGTGATACAAATCGGTGTAGATCAGGGTGTCACTGTTCCCTCCGTCACCTGTGGCCAACCAACGAAAATACACCGATCCTGATAGTGGCGTCCTAAACCTGGCCTCAGCCATGTGCTCCACTGTCGCATCCACGGTGGTGATACTGCCACATGCCCGAGTGCTGCCATCGCTCAGAACCAACGATTTGCCCCAAATTCCCTTTTCACCTGCAGAACAGAACATGAGAGTCGCTGTGGCCTTGAAACATCACACATACCTGTCAGGCGCATGTCTTTAGTCCAGGTTGTCGTCTCATTGCCGGGTAGTGTAAGGAACCCCAAATCGTCATCAAAACTTATCAACTGCTTGCCCAAATTGCCCAGATCGCATCGGGCATTCGCGTCCGCTTCGGTGTAATCGACTGGAAACTCGTGTATGCCCCAGCTCCAGACTTGGTCGGGAAACTGCAATGTTGTCTCAAGCTTGGCTTTGATTTCAACAGAAGAGTTGGAAGCCTGCCGGAAGGTTATCTCCCCATGTAGGCCATGTTGTGAGATGTACGCAATCAAGTTAACACCAACAACTGTGGACACAAATAATGGAGAAGTTGTTTAGTTTCCGTCTGAGTCACTGTTCTTGGAATTCCTCTGTGTGCAGTGCATACCTGTTTGGTAGGAAACGATCACACTGGCCAAAACAAAATTCAGAACGTTAAATAACATGATACGTTGGCGTGTACGGTCTGTGAATTTTTGATTTCACTTTTTTCCCGTTCGTCTCTTCGCACTGCAATGGAGTTGTTTTTTCACTTATTTCTTTTATTATTCAGGTTTACTTTCACATTTTCTTTTGTTCAGATCTCGCTTCGAACAAGCGAGTCAGTTGCGGTTGAGATCTGAAATGTAACTGAGAGATGGTCAGCGGAATACGACGTAGATAGAAGACGAAGACCGTCATTTCTTGGAGCTTGTTTCGTTCCAAATACGAGTTCTCTCGTCGATTAGTACGTGGTTTGGGTATTGCGTTTAGGTCGAAGCTCAAGCTTAGAGTGAGACAAAGGCATTGGTTGCGACTTTGTTGAGCAGGGTGTCTACAAAAAAAACAAAAAAATTGGTCCGATATTGTGAGCTGACTTTGTGTTCCTATAAATTGACTTGTTAACTTGGAACGCACAACAACAATTCGCACTCTTAGTTTTAACCAGTTTTATTTGGTTAGTTCACCTGGGCTCTAATCGCGTAAATTATTAAACGATCATAGTAGAAACCATAGACAAATCATACTGAGACCCCCAACTCACAATCCTCTTGCCGCTGGGCCCCTCAATTTTTTTTTTTCAAATTCTCCATTTTGTATTATGTCAATTGGTATTATGTCAATTAAGAATCCGTGTTGAGAGAATTTATCCCCACCACTGTCAATTTGACAGTCTTTTCCATTCTTACTACAAAAGTAAAGAACAGACTCATAGTGAACGACTGGCTCGAACGAAACTTTCTCGTTCACATCTAAAGTTTGGTTCGTTGTTTTATTATTTTATTAGGCAGGTCAAAATCTAAGAAGCGATGCTACATAAAAGAAAGGTTCACAAAATATTGGAATAGTGTTAAGCACAATCCACTTTGGGGAAATACATCTGATAAAAGGGCAATATTATATCGAATAACTGTCGGAGTTTTTATAAGTTAAATCTCTCAGGCAATTGTCGCAATTTCCGGTTAAAGAGTACTATTTTATAAGCTCTTGCAGTTTACACGATTTTTAAGTATCAACAAGGACAAAATTCTGTTTTCTGATCTGTTGGGGCATGTTTTTACTTTTGATTGGAATAGATTAGTGACGCTGGTTGGGGTCAAAATTTTTTTTAACAAAATTCTGCAAATAATAAAAAAAAAGGTTTAGAAAATGTTCAAAAGCCCGCGCTTTAAGAAAACACGTCAAAAAAATAATTTTAAAATTGCTATGGAGGCTTTACAAAAAACAAGTACACAATTTGATAAATCCAACTGTCTCCGTTCATTGCAAGTACGTCTTGAGATATGGACGACAGAATGACGACACCCACTTTTTTGATTTCGATTTGGACCAAAAGACAGCAACATTTGCTGTATGTATTTTGAAATAAGCCATGATTTAAACAAAAAAAGCCACGGTGGCTTTACGGAATAATCAAGTACACAACTTAATTAATGCAAACGTGCCTGTTCATTGCAAATACGTCTTGACATAGATTTTATATAAGAATTCAGAGATTTGTTTTTTAATTTCCATTAACAGCTGCTATAAACTGATTATGCCGATAGAAATGTGTGATTTGCAAATGAAGTAGGATTTTTTGATTGTGTAAGTTCGAAGTGGTTGGAATTTTAATTTTTAAGATGTGGGTAGTCATTTTTGAAAAATATTTTTAATACGACTTTGTTTGCTTTTTTTCAAAAAACCATTGTACTTTAATTTGGAGAAAAATTGAGTCTTAGAAATGATGTCAAAGAACGTTTTCGAGATGAGTCCTTTCGAGTTTTTAGCCAGAAACTGGCTACCATGTTAACCTTACGTACTAAATAAAGGGTCAAATTTCAATATTGGTTGAAATCGTTAGAGCTGTTTTTTGAAAAAATCCAACTTGTTTTAAATTGTTACATTGGAGGTACCTGTTGAGAAAAATAATTGTTGTTTGAATGCAAATAGGTAACTGTATTATGATATTTAGCATATCTGCCATTTGTACCTAAAATTGGCATCCCTGTCTTTTTGTTGCAAGAAGAAGAAATATATATGGTCGTTGTGAAGAAGATGGGAAAAGAGCGTGTTGACAGAAGCGATAAAATAAAAAGCCTAAAAAACTAAAACCTGTTTTGTTGTTTCAAACAAAATTAAAACAGTTTTCCAAGTAAAACTGAACAGTACCGTTAATAATGTGAAGAAGGTGCAACAAAAAGTGGCCCCGAACTGCAAGCAACCCAGAAACTCCAAATCCGCTGTTTGAAACAAATCTATCCAGCCGTTTAGCTTAAGACTGTTGACCTTATACTAATATTGAGGGGAAAAGCGCAATGAAATGAAAAAGGATGAAAAAGGGGAAAACTTAAAAAAGGGGATAAAATCAAAAATCCATTTGAAACTTAAATTGCTTAAAAGTAAAATTTAAACGCATTTCCATTACAAATAAATTTCAAAGTTAACTTAGAATGAAATGTTCACACTAAGTATGAAAGTAAACAGCCCATCTAACGCCTACGTACGATTTTTTGTGATTTAATTTATGAATTAATTTTTGTGTCTTAGTGAAGCTTTTATTTTATTTTAGGCTTAGGTTTTATAGAATTATTTAACAGTATATTTTTATGTTAAAGCTTGTTAATAAAGACAGTTATAAAATGACTAATTTTTTCAAAAAAAAAATAAAGGCAAATTTCACTGGGACAAAAAAGGGGAACTTTTTTGGAATTTAGGGGAAAATTATTGCCTTTGCTGGTAAAAAAAGGGGAAAACAGTCTTCACAGTCTGGGACCACTGGTAGACCTCAGAAGCCGACGGACAGAATTGCGACACCCACTTTCTTGAGTTCCTCTATAATTGCAATGTCAGAATTGATTAAAATCTCGAGTTCGAAATTTTGTACGAATACAATATCTTTTTCTTACCATATAATCGATAAAGTTAAATATAAACATTAATGAAGCTGTGGATATAAATTTTACATAATTTCAACACTACCTCTTGGATCTGTCAAATATCCGAGAATATAATAGTTCTGAAAAAGCTACTCAATTTAGCCATTCGGTCATTACCTAAGTCTGTTGATCCCATTTGTCCGAAAAATATATGTTGCTCACTTTTTATTTATTTAATTTCAACTTTTATTTAACTTTAATTTAGCCATTCGGTCATTACCTAAGTCTGTTGATCCCATTTGTCCGAAAAACACAAATAAATGGACAAACAAGCGGACGTGTTGCTCACTTTTTATTTATTTAATTTCAACTTTATATACATAAAACTATCATTATATTTACAAATAATTGTTGTTCAAGCTTTTATTCCAAATAAATGTTTAAACTTCTATTTAATGTTTAAGCTACGTTCTTCAGAGGGGTGATAAATTTGCAGCAAAGTAAGACACATGCTATCACCATAACTGCTGCTGTTTTATTTTATAAAACCTCTAGGGCTCACCTGTATGTAGCTTAGAAGCTTTTTCAAGCCTCCTTAGTTAGTGTTTTCTTTGACTAACTGCTTTTAGATCCACCTTCTAAGCAAGTTAAGTTCGGTTGAACCTTCGCGATGTTGAGGCGTTTCTAATGGTTTTTGGTTTGTGATGGCTTCGGTGTTTAACACTTGCTTCTGTCTGCATAAAAGTTTATTATAAGTTGAATGGGATGAAATGGATGCGGAACAAACCATTCATAGGTTTGTTGTGATTGCAGCCGTTCAACATTTAGTCAATTCGCTGTATTTATCCTTTCCTTCGGAGCATAAGGCATACAAAATTACGCCTTAGCTGACAATGCGCAATCTGTATGGTATTGCCCTTTGACCCTGACTAGGCTTAAATAATGCTTACTGACCTTAGCTTCATATATTTTTCGGAGTAGCTCAGGTTAGGTATCCGCCATATTGAATACAAATAATTTAATCAGCTGAATATTTTTCCCCCTTCTGAGGCTACGATAATATATCTATCGTATTTTTGAAACGAGTGGAAAAGTTCTGAAATTATATACAGAATTGGATCGTCTGAATGCTTTCTGAAAGCAGTTATACCCTGGAAAGCTTATCAGACAATCCATAAAGATGGCTTAAAAAAAAGCTTAAGATTTATTTTGTGATTTTCCAAGGATCAAGCCTAAGATTTTGTACTCATAAGTTCAGGAAACTAACCACTGAGTGATTAAGACCAAATGCTTGAAATCTATTTTCTCGTATTTGTATTCGTTATTGTGGTTTGAGGATTCTCACAAAAAGACACTATTTGTCAAGTTGCGCCCTCGCCATAAAACTGTCTGTTTATGTGAAAAAATAGATTCGAATAGGCAAACCAGGTCTAATAGGGTTTGATATTTT
Organism: Cheilosia vulpina; assembly: GCA_916610125.1. NCBI lineage: Eukaryota > Metazoa > Arthropoda > Insecta > Diptera > Syrphidae > Cheilosia > Cheilosia vulpina. The sequence goes on along the minus strand of OU744276.1, from coordinate 79,418,413 downwards.
TATAAATTTAGCAAACCGGATCCGGTTGGCTACGATGAGTATTTGGTGGCAAAATAAGTCCGACTGAGTTGCGACACTGTACAGCTTACACCCCTAAGTCGATGTCTATAAGAAATGTACCCCCCTATTCATTCAACACCAAAACATATAAAACACAGCAATCACTTTGATTTCTTAACATTTGTACATAAATAATTAACAAAAATAGATCCACCCGATGCAATGTATTTCTTTGAAGGTTGAAAAATTTCACGAAAACGTAAACAAATTCCACTAGTTGTCAAACTCAAACGTACTGGTACTGGTATATCTGATTAAAATCTGAGAAAAAATTCAGATTCACAAAAGTGCTCTGATAGCTGAATAAGATTGCTTTTTTTTTTGCACCAAACGAACGTAAAAAGTGCCCTGAGAGCGCCCAATCGAATACCACATAAAAATAATTTTTATTAATACGGCTCAACAGAATAAAACTATAAACGAAGAGTGAAATTTTGCTTCGGCAATAACTTTCCAAGAGAAATTTTCATATGAAATTTCCCAATTTGATGGAGAAATGTTGCTACTCCTTACTTTCACGAATTTTTTGCTTCTGCAATTGCCAAAAGCTAATTAAATATCATTTCTCGAATTCACAATACCGATACTTTTTTGTAATACTAAATAATCAATTGTAACCTGCAAAATTTAAGAGTAACCCGTTAGTCTAATTTATATTATCAGTTATCTGTCAGTTTTAAGTTCAAAAAGGTCAAAAAGACTTCAGACTTCACTCCGGTTTTCAGTTGAGCTTTAATTTTACTCGTGGGCTGTCGTAAGTTGGAAGATAATGTAATGGCCCAAGAAACATAAGCACGCGCAATAAATAAAATAAGAAATCTAGCAAATTATCAAACCGTTTCGGCGATTCAACATTTTCACTCACAGCCCGGTACTAATAACTAATTTTAGACGCGACTTTAAATTGATGGAAGCTCACAATTGCGAAAATTTAGTGTCGAAATTAAAATAGTTTATTGGTGAGGCCCAAATTCTTTTATTCATCTTCAAATTATATTTGGAAATGGTAACTCGGCACAGAGAGTTTTTATACATCACAGTTTAACTAACACTTATCAGAAATCCATCAGTTTCAGTCTCGGTTACGCTTTATTTTCAGATTTTTCTTGTCAGTTTAAGTGAATGTTTAACTGATTGCTCAGTTCAAAATGAAATGATTGGCTAGAAGGAACTTGCCGCAATAGCGAACGTTTCCCGTCACCCAGTCGTGCACTATGTTTTTATTTAATTTGTTCCTAAGGCTATTAAAATGAAAAAAAGAAGATAAAATTCACAAACAAATAGTTGAAGAGGAAAAGGGGACTTCAAAGATTCGAATCAATTGACATTTTTTTTGCTTCCATTTGGTAAAGGCTAAAAAAGAGAAGAGGTTTCCGCTAGATCGATCCTACAATTCTCCGTCCATGGAAAAACAATCACGGTCTCTTTAGAAATGAAATGAGTGCGTTCAGACATGTAGGTAGTTTTTGGCACAAGAAGTTATTATGCACTTTATACACTATATACCACGTAAGGTGGTTTTCCGCCTTTTGGTTCGAAACGAAGCACCTTTCAGTTTCGGGAGATTTTTCCGGCTTCATGTTAAGGTTAGGGTTTCATCTGTCACTTCATTTATCACTGTTTAAAATTTGTTCTAAAATTTTAAACATTTTCACTTCGAGAGTTCTCTGTTTCGATTTCCGTTTTGACGATGAGATGAAATTTGTGTTAATAAGTTTGAACAAAAAAGACAAATTTTTAGCGATTGCAAAGCCCGCATGATTCAAAGCCACACATAGTTGTTTAGTACATTTTAGTGCATTATAACCAGTGTTAGTGTATTATAGCAGATCCTGATCTAACTACCATAAGACAAGTATTATTTTATTTCTTAATATTTAAGTACAAAAAAAAAAAACTAATTCTAAGGAAATTGTTTTGAAATAAGAAACGAAATTTTTGACGACTTTTTTTCAACATGGATGTTTTATTTTGTTTCTTTGAATGTTGATGTTGGTATTTTTTTTTTTCTTTTTTTTTTTAAAGTCATCATGAAGCAATATATATTTTTTGCAAAAAATATTATTCATATAAATATATTTGAATTTAATGCGTTTTCTCAATTTAACATCAAACAACTCACAACAACTCTGCGTTCTTCTAAACAAAAAGTAAGCAATTTCGTCGAAAGCAATTTTTTTCTTTTTTCATTTTGGGTCCTAAATCATTTCCAATTTTCTTTCTTTGTTAAAAAAAAGTGTTATGAATAATTCATGTATAAAATATTCGAAAATATTCGAGTAATAGTATAATATTTATAAGAATAGTAATAATAATATTTTCTTGAAGATTTCGTGCGTTTAAACCTACTAAAGTGTGATTTTATGTGTGTGTGTGTATTTGCCGTTTTGATATTAGTTTTTTTTTTTTAAATTTCAGAAAATCAATCCACACACGAAACTGATTTCCCACTAATGATAATAGAATATTCTCTGCTGGGTAATAACCATACTAGATAATATGTGTATATATAAGAGTAGTTAATTTGTTCTGCATACTTAAACTAATATGATTAGAATATACGTATATGGTTTAGTAAATATTCAGTGTTGGATATTTTTTTAATATTTTTTTTTCTATCGTCGCTTTTGAAATAAGTATGTTAGGTTATAATACAAACTGTAATGTTTATATTATAAGAGCAGTAACTAATCTTGTGTATAGTCATGCCGTGATCTAGTTTTGTTTGTTTTATATATCATAATTTTATTTAATTTTTTTTTTTTTAAATTTTTTTTTATGGAAACTTTAACCCTTTTTTGATTTTATATGCTTTATGCGATTGTTAGTAATATATATATTGTTTCACACAGAATTTTGTTGGTTAGTTATTTTTGTTTGATACCTATAGATATATGTAAATAATGTGTGAATATTATATATGTAGTATAATAATAGTATTTCGATTAAATATAATAATATAGTTGTATTGATGCTTCTCATTGATCAATTGTATACTTTTGCATCAACTAATGAATAGAATAAATAGAGTGGGTATTAATTTATAATAGAAGATGAGTATTTGCTTTTTATATATATACGAGTATTTATATATATATTTTGAAGATGTGGTTTGGTATAATAATTATTTTATTTAACAACAATGCATTCAATTAAGTGATTTGGTCATTGAAGATGCTGGATTGGTAACATTACTTCTCAGATGTAAATGAAGTTAATTGAATACATTGTTGTTGTGTTTTTTTAAAAGTTATTCATATTTCTAAAGTATTTTTTATATTTTTTTTTTTTTTTTGATTTTTTAAATTGCTTGCTTTTCACACGAAAAAAAAAGTTCACACTAAAAAAAATGATATATAATATAATATACGAGTAAATTTACGATCGTATTAGTAGAGTTATTTAAATAAGTTCTTTTTCCACTTTTTTGTATGCTTATCCATTTTACGATGTTTATCATTGTTATTAATAATTCTTTTTTTATAAAGGTCTACACTTGTGATTTGGTAAATGTTTATATTGTTTAATTTTCGATGTTAGTAAAAATCTCCATGAAAACTGTTAAGATTTAGATACTTTTTGCTTTGCTTTTGTATGAGATAATGGACGAATGATTGATGTTTGCGAATTTGCTTTTTGTTGTCGAAAAACGAAAGCGTTCTGCATCATGAGATGTTTTTTTTTTCCTGTTCTTTGACGTAGCACTGAGAAAGGATTGAGAAATTTGGTGTAAATTGATTGATTTCACTTCTGTTGTTAAGATTAAATTAAAATATATTATATGTTGTTGTTGTTTTTTTTTTTTTGTTGTTGGTATTTTTTTCCTTCATTTATATTTTTTGTTTTGGTAATTTCCGACCGCCATGGCGGCCGAAAAGGTGGTAGATAACAATATTGCTTTGGTTTTTTGTGAAAAATAATAATAAAAATTATTTCATTTTTGTAAAGTAGAGGTGGTAATATTTACTTGGTATTTTTGTTGCAAAAAAATGAAAGTTTTTTTTTTTTAAATTAAACTAAAACAAAATTATTAAATTAAAAAAAAAATTATAAGATTTATGCAGCCTCCTCGCCTTCCTCTTCTTCTTCCTTGCCGGTGAGCATGGAAATGAGGGCGGCTGTATCGATCATGTTCTTATCGTCAATGACCATTTGGTCATAGGCGTCATCGACTTCCTTCATGGTGAACTTATCGCCGAAGTTCATGAGCATCTCACGGAATTTATCACCATCGATGAGACCATCGTTATCGAATGTTTTGAAGGCGGCAATGACAACTTCATCTTCATCGTTGGCACCTGATGTGGCCATACGATTGGCGAACAATGACAACAATTGGGTGAAGTTGATTGGGCCAGTTGCCTCGGATAACATGGAATCTAATTCCTTGTCGGCAGCGATTTTACCAACGGAATCGAATGCGGCACGCAAATCGTTCTTACCGATGATACCATCCTTGTCGGCATCCATTAGTTGGAAAGCCTAGAATAGAGAAAAGAGTCGTATAAGTATGGTGCTTTCAGGGATGATGTCGAAGTGAGTTTGTATAGTAGTTGGTTGAAAATGTTGGGAAAATTTTCGAAATCGTGGCTAAATTATTTGCGGTAGACGAAGAATGGCTGTGACAGCGACTGGCTCTGAGTCAACGGACATCAGTTGAGAGCCAGATCCGTACAAAAATAAACGAATGTAATAAAAGTTAGTTACCTCTTCGTTTCGAAAAATCACATAGCAGAAACATACATTTTTGACACTAGAGCAACTGAATAAAGTGCAGTCGTAACTTGATTGATTTTACGGTGGTATAGCGTATGGTGTGTTTGTAACTGAGTGTTAGTGTTCATGTTTAAACACAGAATAGGTATGTTCGTTTCGAATTTTTTTTTAAATCAAGTTAAATTTGCTTTTGATCTTGATAATCATATTTTTATGATAATCGTATTCAAATTTATAAGTAAACTATTTCGGTTTCTTGAATTGCACTCATTACTTCTTCCACAACAACAGAGTTCTAAGAATAAAAAAAAATGGTGGCATTTGCTTCTCATGTAAATATTGTTTGAAAATCGACAGCAAATGAGCTTTTTCACAATTTAGTGAGTGAATACTCGTTTTTCATTTTGTAGGAAAATTCGAAATTCTATACCACTACAAATTTCACAGGTATAGGTTTTCCGGGGAAAGTTGTCAGAACATGATGTAATGATAAACAATTCGCTTTGAATACTTACTTCCTTGAACTCAGCAATTTGCTTCTGTGAGAACACAGAGAACACGCTGGAGCCAGCACGCTTCGATTTCCTTGATCCACGGGATCCACCTGACGCCCTCTTTGAGCCAGTGGTCGAAGCTGGTGCTGGAGTTGCAGCTGGGGCAGGGGTTGCTGCCTCAGATGCGGCCTCAGAAGCGGTCTCTGAGGTGCCACCTTCTTCCTTGGTCTTCTTCTTCTTTACCTTCTTCTTCTCATCGGCCTATTGGAGAATTTTTAAAAAATATTAAGAAAATGTTTTCTTGAATGGGCTGATTGTTGACAGTTTTTTTTTTCTTGTCTCCAACAAATTTGCTCTGGCATTTTATTGTTTCATTTTTTTTTTTTTTATTTATTTTAATTCAAAGTTGTGGATTTTTTTGTATGTTCATTATAAAAAAAATCTTCAAGCCCAAGATAGGTAGAAAATATTAATATTGTTTCTGTATTTTCAAAATTTAATTTTTTATTGGGCGAGGATATATAACTTGTTCTGCATTTTGTATCTGGATTATTTTTTTTTTGTAATTTTTATTTTGTAGATGAAATGATATTCACCATTTTATTTTAAAAAGGTTAAAGGAAATATGCCTTTTAATTTCTGATTGAAAAGTCACTTTAAAGCATTTGACAGCTGTACCAACTTCTATTTGTCTACCGTTAAAGGTATAAACATATCAAGTTTCATTTCAAATCAATAGACATCGCCATGGAAAGTAAAAGTAGCACAAGAATAATACTTGTAACTGTCTGTAAAAAAATCTGCATGACAAGATATCATTGACATTTGAGGTCAAAGCGTTTGTTCTTTAATAAAAATGTCACAATTGCTAATTCCCTCGAACGAGGAGAGTGAAAGTTAAAGCAAAATTTGTGTGTACTAAATAGTGTTGCGTAAACGAAAATCATCTTTAAATTAGTACCAATCAAAAATGATTGCAAATTGAACACTGCAATGATTAATGCGAATAAAAAGTCTAGATCGCATTTCAAGAAGTTCGGTTCTTTTTTACGGTTCAATACGTCAGCCACATTTAAATTTTTGTTATAGTGCATCTATTTTAAGAATTTATTTCGAAATGGTCTGGCTTACGTCATGAGGCCGTTTGGATCATGTTACCGTTTAGATACACACGCATTATTCTATTTACGGTTTAAGATTGTTTTTTTTTTTATTCTATTTTCGTCAATTTAAATTATTAGTCCACTTTGTAAAACTACATCACAGGATCACTTGAGAGAGGAAAACAAAAACCAAATCCACAATATCCATGTTTGTGAACAAGTATATTATCCATAATCCTTGTGCCATTTGATGGAGTTAAATAATCCTTTTTGCACATTTTATTTTTTCATTTAATTTGTATCACAATTATAATTATTTTTTTTTTACACTTTATAATTTTCGCACTTTAATTATGAGCAAATTTGTTATAAGGAAGAATAAAAAAGGAAAAACTTTCACTATGCACTGTTTTGAAATATTTAGTCTCGTATCCTTACCATCTTGCTAAACTTTGCTTGTCTGGTTGGATCGAGTGGTCAGAGTACACTGACTGTTCTGATCAATTTTATCCCGAAGACGATGTACTTTATGTTAAATTTTCGTCGGTCGGAAATTTTCCAAATTTCGCATACACACACCGAAAATTTACTGTAGCCATGAGGTAAAATAAAAATACGATATGAGTTTTCCTAGATAGATAGCTAACAATGTGTTTGTAGTGAAGCTGTAGCTTTTGAGTTATATATGCTGATGCCTTATTTAGTCGCTTTGAGTATAGTGTGGCATTCTATTCATTGGACTAAATCTAAAATTAAATTTTTTTTTTAAAAACAATATTCTTGTGGGTCTTACACAAGAATGTTGGGGAATGGTCTTTTTTGCTTTTGTTTCTTTCCTTATGTATTTTATTGTTGGGCTTTTGTTTTGTGCGTATTGAAAGTGAGTCACACGCATACACCTTTTGGGTGAGCATGAATACGTGTAGGTCTAAGGAAAGCAATTATTGGCAGGGTATAGATTGAGTTCGTAGTTGAGAAGGCTGCCGCAGTCCATGGATGGGCGGGTGGGTTAGCTTAGCTGATTATAAATATAGGATTGATATGTGGGAATTGTTTTATTTTATTTTGTTATATTTCGATGAGCATACTGTGACACTTGAGCTTTGTGTGTAATCTTATATGAGTAAGACATTTTTTTTTAGTTTTGACAGGTGATTCTGAAGCTATGTTATGGGTTTTTACATGAATGCGAGTTTTTGTTGCATCATAAGGGTATTAAGTCCACTGGGATGTTCAACAAATTATGTTAAAGCGAGTAACCTTCCCCAACTATGCTCAAATTTGAGATAGATTTTTCGTGAGCTTACTGGGAATAAGACGATTTCTTATTAATGCATTAGGAAGTCGCTCTTAGTCGTAAAATTCAATATAGCTGAGTCATAAGAATAGATATCAATGGTATTCTGCGTGATGTGCATTTTTCGAGGGAAATCTTCTAGACTAAGCGAAGACTGATATCAGTCTTAACTATTTGCAGACGAAGTGGGAGGTTTAGGCTGTCCTTTGGTACTGTGGTCTAAAAATCATATTCGCTTTTAGTATGTACTAGTATGAAGAACAAAATACATTTGACGTTGACATAGTTTATTTCAAAATTCCCACTCCAAACAGCAGTTATCTGACGTCGCAAGACGTTGTTGAAAAATTGAAGCAATAGAGGGAACCCTTCCCAAGAGAAAAATTTAAAAAAGAGAAATAATTCATGTAAGAAGAGTAGATATGTATTTCATTCCAATTCCCTGACTTAAGCTGCAATAGTGGAAGTTGACCTCAACTAACAAAGGCCGCGATCATTGAAAGGCATATTTGTTGAGGCCCTGCACTACAGCGCCACCTAAGTAAGTAAGTAAGAATCAATAACACTCAAGATTACACCGAACAAATGGTGAACTTTATAAAGTACTCGTATCTAGTACTTTCTTATAAATGAGAGACGCCAATGTGTAAACACCGAACGTCCCACATTGCTCCTCTTTAAGCGATGCTACTGTTTACAATTTAAGACAAAGTTTTGCCTCGAGAGCCCAACTTACTCAAATGACAGATGAATAGAATGCACATTCGGTGATCTATAAGCCATGTTTATGTCCGATGCGATGGGTAAATAGGTTAAGTCTCTACTTTTCTGTACATCTGTCATAATTTGTGAAATCTGTTGACAGTCATAAACTAAGTATTAAAACTAAGTATTAATACTAAGTATTAATACTTAGTTTATGTTGACAGTTTTCACAAGTTGAGGTTAAGATCATTAATGTGTGTATTATGGCATTTTTCATTTTAGACCCGAGCGATCAGAATTGCTTTTTTCTATAAAATTCGATGTAGCACTTTTGTAATAGTGGTAGAAACCATATGTGAGATTTGGTTTTCTGTTGCTACTTTTTTTCTTTCCTAGAGTAAATATGAATTTTGTAAGAGACCAAATCAATATATTTCAATTTAAGTTTACATTTTGCACGCATAATTGCATATTTTCGAATTTGTTTCTGATAACACAACAAATATTTCAATCTGACATTTTGCAAGTTTGTGTTGGTTCAAGGCAGTTCTTTAAAATTGTCGCGGACACTTCTGTTGTGTTAAGAATTGACCTGGAAGTGCACTTTTTTTCAATGAAACATAGAATACATCGAAAGAGCACTTCTAGATTTGCTCTTTTCACAGAAATGGCAATTCTTTTCTTCAGCGAACAACTTTTACAATCAAAAAAAATTTCTGTTGTTCTGCAAAAATGAGATTTGTGTTAAATACGTTAATATTGAAGTAAATATGTGTCAATCGCCTTCAGTTGTAGATACAATTTCAACTGGTGTGTTCATCTAGTACTTTTTCCCTATGGGTAATGCAGGTCGCACACTGCATGCGCGTCGCATAAATTTCGAACTCAGCTCGTTCGACACTCAGTTCTGCCCAACCAAGACGATAGAGATAATAGCCCACAAACTTCAAGTATGAAGTTTGAAAAGGATCTAATGTCGTTTTCCATTGGGACAAGAAGAACACTTTTTCTTAGATTCAGATCAGTTTCTCTGCTCTCGAAATCAACTGGCTGTCAGATTTCATTGGCCGCCAAAAAAAACACATTTTTCAGAGTCAGAACAATTTTGTGAATCTCGATTTCGTAGCTAGATTTACACCTACTTTCACTAACCCCAAAACCTTCGGCATTTGTCAAACTTTGAAGTGTGTTATTATATATGTTTTTAGCTGCAATGGATATCGACACAAATTAAATGGGTTTTAATAAACACAAATTACAATTTAAGAACAGCCGACTTTAAATCACGCGCCAATACAAATGCAAAAACAAAAACAAATATTCTCATTTTATGTTCCATTGGGAACGAAATATCTTAAATCTGAGAGCAAAATCTGAAAATTCCAATGGAAAACGACACAAGACCCACTCTTTTTTAGTTCTTTTATTATCGTAATGTCAGAATTGATTAATTGTCTTCAAAATTAAAAATTTTGTAAGGAAGCAATATCTGTCCGTCTCTATCTACTTATATGAGAGTGTTAGCAACTTTGTGCTGTAAAATGGACCCGTATTCAAATCTTAGTGCTTCAGGACTTCTTCTTTTTTTTTAATGCACATCACCCAAAACTACCTTAACCGCGGATTATTAGTACATTATTTTTGTAAGCTCTGTGGTCCCTAACAGCGGATTAGGCAAGCCTCGTTGGGTCATTAAATTTCATAACTTATAAAGTGAATGGTAAATATAAAATTAAATAATTTCTTGGGGAGATTTATTGACCTTGTACTCGCATTTTCTTTATTTTTGTAAGCTCTGTGGTCCCTAAAAGCAGATTAGGCAAGCCTCGTTGGGTCATTAAATTTCATAACTTATAAAGTGAATGGTAAATATAAAATTAAATAATTACTTTGGGAGATTTATTGACTTTGTACTCGCATCTTCTTTTTTCCAGTGCAATAAAAAAAACACAGACACTTTTCGTGCACTTTCCTTGTGGTGACTTTTGATACTTTTTTTATTTATAAAGTGTAAGTTTAAATTATTGTTTGTTATTTTTTGTTTTACTACCAAACGAAGTGAATAAATGCACTCTTTCTGCAAATATTCAACAACCGCACAAACAATTCAACTCTATATAAAGTGTTGGAGAATGTTTTATAAATAATCGCTCAAGAGGAATGAAAGTACTACTCCCCGCTGCCGACCTCTGATGACTGCCCTTGTGACTTGATAATAGTCAATGCAGAGCTTCCCTTTATGCGGGGAATGCTGAAGCCATTTAAGTCCAAAGGTTAATCAGATGGAACAAATGATAAATGCGTCGTGTATACGCACACCCTTTTCAAATGCAGGCACACTGGCGCTAGAATTATATTTGAATGGATAGTTTTCATTCGTAATAGCGTGCCAATACTTAGTTTGGGTGGATTTAAGCTCTGCCGGTGAATATCTACCGCTTTCGAGGAATAGTCTTGGGAAGCCAGGTGGAGTCAATAAGTGATGGGAAACCCAGAGGGTAAAATAAGTGTGCTATCCATTCGCATCAACTAACAGTGTAGAATTTCGCCAATCGAGGGGAATTAGGTATTTATTTTACTTACTTTGTTAGTTTACGAAGGAGCTATAAAGTCACCTGACTTCTTGGTTATTTTTCAAATACGGAATTATCTGCAAAATTGGTTATTGAATTTGGGATTTGGAGGTCTGGCGATGTGCAGTTTCATGCGAAGCGAGTGCAAGGGACAAATTGTAGTGTATTATGCAAATTGTACTAGAATTTTGCTCATGAAAAGAAAATATTCACATACATCATTGCAGCGGTATTTGCAATACTGCACAAAGTTTGCGTATACACTAGTTTATTCTTAATTTAGTTCACCAAATTTACTGTGACAGTTTTCAAGAAATAAATAACCAGCCTCGTCTGCGTTGACCAGACGTATTACGTATACGCCATGCGTATTTTTAAAACAACTTAAGACGCTATAGTCTAAAAAGGCATGACAAAGATACGGCCCGCGGGCCATGACCGGCCCTCGAAACAATTACCTGTGGCTGGCGGCATCAATTCGATACTCTTCTAATTTCATGTGCATTTCAATTGCTGTCGCAATGCACCTGGTGTGTTTTTATGTCAAGTTTCTGGATCATTAAAATAATATTTCGACTTTTTACGTCTCTACAAAAATATTTATTTTTTCTCAAATAATCTTACTTATACATACATAGACTTTTATTTTTCATGTGGCCCGCTGTCATGTTAAAGTCAGACAATTGACACTTAAGGAGTTTAAGTTTGATAGCCCTGACTCTAAATCTTGTCAGAGAACACTGTCCTCTGAAAAAGTATTCCAGAAATATTAGACTGGAAGACATTAAGAGGCACTGGAAAAGTATTTCACATCAATTGTTAGATACTCTATAAATAAAGGGCCCTATTGCCGTTTCATTGTGTTCTTCTTTGAAACAAAGGGAATTGCTACTAATTCTGAATGTAGAATTGGACAAGCTTGCTTTGGTGAGATTGTTTGAAGATTTGTTTTTAGCAGTTTTTTTTTTAAATTTCGTGTAATATGTTTGCCTTTTCTTTTATATAAATATTAACAGCGATTTATAAACTATTAAGCTTAGTACGCTACTCGAGCTAAATTATCGATCCCATACAAAACTCTCTCCAAAATTTAGCTGAGCTAAAGTTAAGCGAACCCATTTAGCTGAGTGGTACGCAGCTCGAGCTAAATAATCAAACTCTATGTCAAAATTTAGCTAGGACTTTAGCTGATGTTTGGAGAGAAAAGTTGGAGACCAGATAAAATTGAGTTTAGCTCGAGTACTACGCTTTAACATAAATTTATCAGGGTGTCAACCGAATTGACGTTTATCGAAATTGAATTGAATTGAATTGATTTGTTGAGACTCTTATAAACAGATTTCAAGGATAACAATTCTTAAACGATTATAAAAAGAATATACGCGGCTGTAAAGTATTGCCTGGACATTAGATTGCGTTATCATTATATTAATATGTGAACAACAAAAGTTTCGGTACACTTTTTAAGTATTTATTGTGAAATGAGGAAAATAAAACTTATATCATTTGAAAGGTACTGTGCCATAGATGTGCACAAACCAAAAATCGTGGGTATATGTCGCCATTAAAGCTGATAAAATTAAGTTATGAATTCCCCTAAAAAACAGGTAATTGAAAGGATTTTGGCGACATTCAATTTGTCGCCGACATATTACCATAGTAACGTATTCAAATATAAATCATCTTAGATTAGAACCTGTTTCCAATGGAGCAGCTCATTTGCGTATTTATTGATATATAATAATATTTTCGCGCGGAATGCCAGAGGCGCGGAACTTATGTCGCTCTATCAGTTAATAAAAAAAAACGTAAGTAACGAAAATTATTGTGATACGTTTTTAAGTATTACATTTAACATACTTATAAAAGGAATTGTCGATTTTCGACCACAAGCGATACTAGTTTAAATTATTATGCCACATGGCTGTCATTTATATTATTGAACGAATAGCTCTTGCTCACGGAGCTGACGTTTATCGAAACCTTGCTGTCAATTTGATAAGTTCCGCGCCTCTGGCATTCCGCGCGAAAATATTTGGTTTCAGAAATGCATTTCGTTTAATTTCTGCTCGTTCAGTGTATTTGTTTAAAAAATATGGTCACCGTGTCTATACATATTATTATTGTGAATTCCTGCTAAAACCTGATCTGGATCAGATTACTAAAATAATAAGATATGGCTAATGCATCCTAGCACAGTCACCTATCGTTGATATTCAGTCAAAATTAATCACGTTCGAGCGAATATTATGCTCTCTTCTAACGTGCATTCCCTTGTTCTTCAGAGCTGTTTTCAAGAGTACACCCTATGCAATTTTTCAAATTTCCCACTTAATCGATCGGTGTTTAGTCGACACGATGCATTTATTTATTAATTAACGAAAATAGCGATAGATAGCTGTGACATTACAATTAATAGTCCGAATAACTTGATAAATTTGAAGTAAAATAATTAAATTTATATAAGATACGATCCGTGCATGTACATCTGTGTGCATATACAATAACGTCTGTCATTTTGGATCAAAGCCAACGTTGAAAAACATTCTTATTTCTGTTTTGTAATTTTCCTGTTCTTTTCTAATTTTAATTGCAAGTGTTTTCCTTTTTCTTTGCAGATCGATGGTGATCACGGTCCACCGACTCTTCCAATGAAATGTAATCCTGATTCCTTCCTACAAGTTCATTAGACACAAATGCACAAATGAAGTGATGAAAATGCATTTCTCAAACTAAATGATTCGATCTTTCTGGGCACACTCAAAGTCGCCATTTTGCTATTTTACTTTTGGTAGATGATTTGAATTGGTAATAGTTTTGTTTGTTTATCTCTTGCGCAAAAGTCCTCTACATGATTTCTTTTATACCAACCAACTTCCGAAGGCCCCTTCAACAATATATACAAAAGCTAACGGATTTTAAAAATAGTTTTTCTTTTCATGTTGAAAATATTTCCACATAGATTCGTGCCGGTCGGCCAGAATGAACTCGAGTTTTTCAGTTTCTAATTTAAAACATTCATAGCAGAGCAGCGCTCTATGTGTACGTGAGTGTACTACGCTAACGGATGGCATTCGCCTTTTGGCACACATTACCTGCGGTATATCTTGTATCGGTGCCTATAGTTTCTGGTTCTGAAAATCTGACTGAAAGGTGATCAGCATATGCAATTATGGTCATTTAAAAGTGTGCAAAACTGCAAAGATCCGGATTTTTGGACTTGATGCATGAAGTACGTATAACAATAACAATACATTACGCGCGTCATGCGTAAAGACTCAAAATAGTTGAGATTATGCCAAACCAAAAGATATCCTATTTCTAGGTGGCATCGCTTTTACTTTTGTGATAAGTACCACAAATTATTTTGTGTGTTTTCATTTAGAATGTCAGTTATGTACTTGTTGTAGCCGTTTATCCGTGGATACTTAACCTAGCTTTTTGAATATCGAATATCTATTCAATTTAGCCATGCCCTTCGAGCTTCGGGTCGGTCTAACGGTTTTCGACTAGAAGACAGAAAACATATTGATGTGACATTTAATTTTATTTCACACAAACAAATTTAATACGAGAAAATACAGTTCACCCCATTCGCTATATTTGCAATTTTATCGACAAACTCCACTGCTTTGAAGTCGTGCCCCAATTTGAATTCACAACAACAAAGCTAGAGCTGCGCTTTCATAAGCGTTCCACTTCTTTCTCTTCATCATTGCAATAAATGGCGTTTCCCAAAAACCACAATCCCGGCCTGGCTTTTAAGTTTGCATTCACCGTCAGGAAGTAGATTAAGTGCCTTTTTTGGATGTTTACGCAAACAATGGAAATGTCGATAGTCACATAAACAACTACTGACTGTGATTTCAAGCGATCGCTTATAATTCCCTAAATCTTCCTCTAAACATTTTTTGTCGCTCGTTATAACTATTGGCTTTGTAAGTGCACACGTAACCTTCCGCTTAACAAGTGAATGCATTAGTACTGCGGCACGATCACCCGCTCAAATATTTGGGACTTAAGCCTGCTCAAATCGAAATCAATTTTAAAATTCGCCTCTCTGAATGTTCGCGTATGAAATGTTATTGAAAGTGTTTTCAAACCTCTAGCTTCTTTATTAGAGAAACGGACATTTTTGTCGTGTTGGGAATTGACCTAGAAGTGCACATTTTTTTTATTGAAACATAGGAAGAACACTTCTAGACTTGCTTTTTCATAGAAAGGGCAATTCTTTTCTGAAATCGAAGAAGCTTTCTGGAGGTTAATTCCACACACGCCCTTGACCCTCATGTTTTCCTTAGCTTGTAGTTAATGCGACTAATCGTGTTATATCAAGGATAGTAGCACCCGTAGCACTTGGACAACGCATATGTCAATTATTGCAATACTCTATGCACTTAAGTGCCAAGGCCAGAGTCTCTCATTTGCATATGCCACCTAAACATATAGCATCCCCTCCAAAATAATAATATTTTCGCACATCCACTAACACTTGTATAGTTCAACTTTAATTACCATTTATTCATCACAACACATAAAAGCATTTATACGTGTTCACCCACCAAGAAGTGGAACGAGAATATTCGCTTAAAAACAAAACAAAACAAAACAAACAAAAAATGTAAAGCAAAACATCGCCTCTCGAGTATTTTTTTCTTGAATTCATTGTGCATCTCACACTGGCTACCGCTGGCGGTAAGCCTGTCGCATTAAGCGGTCTTCTTCATGCGATGGCCAAAAATAGAACTTCCAACACGAACGATAGTGCTGCCCATTTCAATCTGAAAATCACAAAATAAAATTGTTCGTGTGTAGGTATAGAGAATAACAAAAAAAAAATGTTTTAAATGAGAGCTGCCAACGCATCATCTCAAAAACTATAAAAAGAATCGAAAGTCTTGAGTTTCCTGCGCTCATTGTGTTACGTACCGCTTTGTCGAAATCATCAGACATTCCCATGGAAACTTCGACGGCGGAAGGACTGAGTTTGAATTCGTCGCAGATTTGCTTGTGGCATTCCATCAGAGCAATAAAATCGGGATTAGGACCCAGGGTGTAATCATGACCAAATTTACCAATTGTCATGAGACCATCAACCTGGAGGTTCTTCAGATTTTCACGAATGTGTTTGTACAGCGAGAGCGCTTCTGATGGATCGACGCCATTCTTTTCTGTTAAAAAATAGAAGAATAAACTGTCGTTAGAAAATTATTTTGTCAAAGTGTGGTTATCGTAGATGCAGATATCAATCATTCCCAGCTTTTAATTGGAACGTCCAGGAAACTAAGTCGATAGCAAAGACTGTCTCTTTGGTCTCAGGTTTCGCGGGGCCTAATTTGAATGCTGCCTATATAACATGAAAAATATACGAGAAAATATTTGCTCATTCATGAATTCATTTTTAAATGGCCTGTCTGTCTATTATACAGTTCGCGGGAATATAACGCTGGATTTCAATCTACAAATCTCTATACAGGTGAGGAAGAGATTTAGAGCTCTCGCGTTGGGGACATGCTTTTGAAGTGACTAAAGGGACCAAATCAACAAGGACCGCTCCGTTTAAAAATGAAGGTGCTGACCGAAAGTTATCAATTTCATATTGATGGAATTGTAAAAATCATGTACTATATATATAAGTGTTTAGTTTACATTGTACATGTGGTACCAGGAGATCTGTTCTTTGTGTTTTGTACATGAATGAAACATATGGCCCTGTCCCTCAACACAGATATCTCTCTAACTGTCTTCATTTGAATTCACCTCCGCTTGGTGTTGAACTAGAGGAATAATATAAAATATTTGATCTGCATGACGCCGAATGTGTATCGTTTTAAGTAGGACGATGCCACTTTGTAGCCATAATAGTCGTTGGCTAAGTCTTGTCCTCAAAAGGATAGCGATTCGCGAATCTGTTTATGATAGTATTCTTCGCAATTGGTTCAATACGGCAATTCGAAATTTAAGAAAGATGAAGGGTTCCACCGACAAAAAATTGGCACAGGGCAGTTAAACAGCAGCGCAAAGAATTGAAAGAGTTAAGAGCATATTGTTTTTATTTTCGAGAGAGGCGAAAATACCATGTCTGAAGAGCACCAAGGATGTGCATTTCATCGTAGGGGAAGATGACATTTGAAAAGAAAAATAAGAAATTTTGCTGTCTTTACAAAGAGTTGGAGAAAAAGGTACATACAATTTTATTGCAAAAACACATCTTACCTTCCTCGTTGCTGGTATTCACCTGGACCAATACTCTTAAAGGCTGTCTAATCTCCTTTGCAATACGCGCCCAAGCTGAATTTAAGCCATCAGCTAGCTTTTGACTGTCTACAGTCTCAATCATATACAAGTTGGGAACATTCAACACCTAGAGATTTAGATAGATAGATAGATAATATTTATTATTATACCTTCAAGATACAAACAAATGATCAATAATACAAAATAAACGGATAAAAAAGTATAAGAAAGGTTAGTGACATTTGGTATTTATATAAAAGGATAAAATAGTGCAGAATGTCACTTCAATTGGAAAAATTATACAATCTGAAATTTGTTGTTGTTTCGTAAAACTATAAATTGTTTTTCAAATATGTTTATGAAAATTTACTCACCTTGTTAATTTTGTTGGTTTGTAAATGTCCAATGAAGTGCCAACAAATATCCGAACATTGGGCCAATAGCTCTGGATTGGATCCTTTGTCGACTAATTCTTGAACGTAATTCTCACCAAAATGTCTTTGCCCAGTGGAATATGCATCGACAATCAATTCAGCTGGTTTTGTCTTACTCACTGCGACCAGAAGTGGTTTAGATGCATTAACGTTCTATGGAATTGCATTATCAAAAATGTCTTATCAGTGAATCTGTAGTTGTAGAGTGTAATACGAATGCATTTGATTCGTTCGTTCATACCTGTGGCCTATTTGCATAAGCTTCTTCAATTTTCTGCAAGACGAGCCTAACTCCAGCTTTTACATCAATATCAGTCATTGTTCTTTTAAGCATTAAACTATTTAAATAAAAAAAATAAAAACCTTTACTTTGTCAGCAGATACAATCGAAAAAAAATAAAACAAATTTTTGATAATGTTGACAAATGCAAATGTCAGAGCAATGACGGAAGGGCTGTGTTCGTTCGATGCATTTATTTTTTTGTAGCTCAGTTTGTTTTGTTAGTTTCGTTTCGTTTCGTCGGGTTAATATATAAATTGCTTACACTCTTCCATACAGCATTTTGCGGTATTTTTAATTTTTTGGACATAATGGAAACGAATTACAATTTAATGCCTAATCTGAATGGATGAATTGGGAGGCTTTATCAAGACTTTTACTATCAGGTCTTTATCAGACGTAAGGCGAAGGTGTGATCTCAGCTACCTACTGTTTTACTTTATTCAATACTCTTAAATGTTCTTCAAAAATAATGGTAAATTCCCATCAAACGACTTTTGCTCATCATTGAAAATTGTATTTCAAGGCTCGTTTTTAATGGCTTTTTATTTTTTTGTAGCATAATTTACTATGGCGCGGAGGCATGGAACCTTTCAAAAGCGGATGAGGTTACTCTTTTTTGTTTCGAGAGGAAAATTCTTCGAGTGATTTTTGGTCCCGTCATGCATAGACGGTGAATGGAGGAGGAGATACAACGACGAATTGTACGGGCTCTACAGTGACATCGACCTAGACAGAAGAACAAAGGTCCAACGACTGAGGTGGCTGGGTCATTTTGAACGAATGGACACGAATGCTACGGCCCGGAAAATCTTCGAATCCACACCCGAGGTACGGCGCAGTAGATGAAGACCACGACACATGTGGCGCATGCAAGTGGAAGGGAACCTTAACCAACTGGAGACAGCTGGCTAAGGATCGTGCTGGTTGGAGACGCTTGTTGGTTGAGGCCCAGGTCTATCCCAGATGTAGGGCCACCTTAAGTAAGTAAGCATAATTTACTAACAAATAATAATTCCTGATATTAAATAGGTACACAGAATATTTCCATCACAATTAGTGTATGCATCTATAAAATAATTCGCTTCAAAACTGTATAGTTACTATTTGAGCAATCAGAATTGTCTTGAAGATTTTGTGAAGGACTAGAATTAGTGGTGGAATATTTTCTTGCCTCAAAGGAATTATTTGTTGTTCTAGCCGCCAGTAGAAATCGTATCTAGGTTTATAATATACAATGAACTATTTATGACAGCTTGATAACTAAAGTTTTGCTCTTTAAATAAAACGTTCTCACTCCTCCGGATTTTTTTCATTTTTTATTGGTAGAACAATTAATGTCCTTCAAAAAATGTTTTTTTATAGGATTTTTAATGGCCTTAAGTTACATGGAATTTGTCCCTCTTAATTGCTCTGGAATTTGATGCCATTGATCCCGATGGTATTTCTACAATATACGGGTACCTTCCTGACTGAAAGCTACTGTTACTGGCCCCAGTTTCATAGTACTTAAACAGGAGTCTTGAAGTTGATGGCGATGGGAGCATTTCTCGGTCATACTAAATGTAAATGAAAAAAATATGTTTACCTATTTACCCATTTGAATATGGAATTCACCTCACCATGAAAAATATTGCCAACGCGATTTCATAAGTCAAAAAGAGAAGAATATAGAATTTTACCAATTCCAGGAAAATAAAGAAAATAAACTTTAGCCACGTGCGAAATAAATACCAAAACATCTATGAACAAATTATAAATTTTTAATAAAATAATTTGTATGGAGTGACATGTTTCATAGGGTAGATGTATTTGAAAAACTGCCCGACAGTAGGGATTGTGGAAAATAACTGTTAGGCGAAATTTGTGTATGAGCTTGTGACTTGCGTAGTAGTAGTAGTAACTATATCAAGCTAACCACTTCGCCACACAATGTATCAATCAATGTAATAGGTATATGTCAAATGTATGGTTCGGTAATTTCCTAAACTTTAATTTTGACATTTGACATTTAAGGACGTTGCTAAGCGAGACAACACAGGGGTCCTATCACCTATTTACATATGAGTTGGCTACAGCTACATCCCTGGGAATAAGTCTCAGTTGATGTACTGAATATGTCGAAAAAGAATTTGTAGAGTAATATAATGTGGATAGATGTAAAAGAAACTCGAAAACTAATTTCAAAGATCAATTGTTTACTGCATCTTTCTACTCAAAACGATTTCTGATGTAAACTAATGTCGTTTTCCATTGGGACAAAAAATCAATCTTTTTTTTTGATCTGAATCACTTTTCGTTCCATTGGGAAAAAAAATCAATCTTTTTTTTGATTCGGATCACTTTTTGCAGATCTCGATATTTTTTCAGATTTACATATACTACCACAAATACAGCACAGCTGTTTTACGTCATTTAAAGAAGTTTGTTTTAAAACAGATGTGCAAAGTTCCGTGAAAACCAAAATAAAGGAATATAGAAACAGCAATGGACATAGTTTTGGAGGATTTATTATCTTCCTTGTTTTCCTCATCATCTGGAAACTAGGAATCACCGAAACTACTCCATTTGTATCTACAACAGAGGAAATATTTTTCAAGCCTATTTCCATGGTGGAATTTTACCAAAAACAAATGCAATTTGAACATCTGGTTTTGCTGTCAAATAACGCACTAATCCATTTACAAAAGCAGATCAATTTAATTACACGTTCCATGAGCCGCATAAAATCTGAGATCTGAAAAAGATTTTTGGTGGTCCCAATGGAAAACGACATAAGTAGTTACAAGATAAAAATTGGAAAATAGCTTAAATATATAGCAGAGTATTCGGCTTCCTTATATTTGCTCTCAGATTTCAAATTTCGTGAGTCTAATCAAACATAAAAACGTAATTTCATCATTTTTGTGTTGATATTCGTGCGGTTCGAATATGTGTAGCCTTCGACACTTTTCCAAGCGTTTTGCATTCACTGTTTAAACTTCATATTCTAAATTTGCATCCAGATTGGTTTCTAAACATTTGTACATAAATAATTAACAAAACTATAACAACCCGATGCAATGCATTTCTTTGCATTTTTACGAAACGTAAACAAACCCCACTAGTTGTCAAACACAAACGTACTTGAATTGGTAAATCTGAGGACTATCTGAGAAAAAATCCAGATTCGCAAAAGTGCTCTGAAATCTGAAAAAAAAGTGCTTTTCTGTGTACCACACGATCATAAAAAATAGCTTTAAGAACAAAAAAAAAATGCTCACAGAGCGCCCAATCGAATAGCAATTAGTTTTCGAAAATTTGGCGACCATTTTTTACGCGAAAGCAGTTGAGAGATTTGCGTTCGGCTTCAATGATTTGCTCAAATTTATATTTGGAGTAATAGGAAAATAAAAGTTTTCGTACAAAAATTATTCGATAAAGCCCTTTTCTTCTATTTTGAAACATGCGTTCATGTATTCGATCACCAAAACAACATAAACGAACATCTAAAACTGTCAAATAAATAACCACTCTCGTTTACTTTATTTGTTTCTTTTATTTATTTAAGATGCATCTCGGTGTTACTTGTTATAATTTTAAATTTTCTCTTTCTCTTTGACATAATAAATAATTTAAAATAAATCGTGAACTTATATAGCTTTAACAATAATAACATTACATAATTACGAAAAGTAAAAGAAAAAAAAATACATCGAACTCCTTTGATCCTTCCCTTATTTTTATTGTATAATGCGAAAACAAAATCATAATCAATAATAAATTGCACACTTGACAGATTTAGTTTTTATTATTGCAAACAAAAGAAGACACTTACAAAAATGACATAGGTAACAAAATAAATCATTAAAATACTATGTATTTAACAGAGATTTATTCGTAGCAAGAAAAAATAAATAAATGTTGTGCTTGTGTTTCCATTTTTTTCACTTCCTCGCTAAAAATAAAATTATATATTATATATAATTTTTATTTTAAATTGGACAACTATAGGCGGAAACATCAATATAGAATCAATATAGAATATAATTTTTACTTTTAATTTGCTTTATTACAATGGTGTACAAAATTGTTATGTTTTTTGTTTTATTTTTTTGATATCGTGTAATTTTAATACATACAACTATTTAAAAAAAAAAAAGAAAAAAGATTTACACATTACCGGTCTTAACACAATAGTGTAGATAATTTTTACCTAGCTCTCCTATATTCACTTGTTTTTGTTATTATCTCATCACACATTTCACAATGATATTTAGTAAAACAAAAATATATATGTATATTTATATTCTGTATCCAATTTGAGTTGATTTTCTAGATTTTCGTATTTCCGTTTTTAGTTTTACAAAATTTGTTTCATATTTTCAGTTGTTTCTTTCTTTTATACACAAAAAAAATATATATAATTGAAATTATTTGTTAATGCTCTTTCTAAAGATTAGCATCGTTTCGACGGTGGAACTAAATGGTCAGGCAGTACATTCGGCAGTTCATTGCCATCCAATTTGACATTGATTAAGTGCATTGCTAGAGCGAATTCGTCAGAGTCCAAAAAACCATCGCCATCGACATCTGAGAGTTTCCAGATTTTACTCAGCACAGAGTTGGGTAGTTTCGATTTAATCAGTTCCAGTTTGGCAGCTGTGCGGGCGGGAAAACATTCAAATGATTTGGTTTCACGAAACATGTATCAAGGATAACTTACCAGCTCCAGAAATCTTGCCATCAGTTGGATTGAGGGCTTCAAAGAGTGGATCCGTACGGGCCTTGTCCCTACTACAGATCCAGTCGAGTTCTCCACATCCGGCGTCGATACCTTCGCCCTTTCGGTAGCCAAATGGTGAGATTGTGTCATCGACTATACCTTCAAATGCTCCGCCTAGAAAAAGAGTAATAAGAAAATACGAATTAGAATAATTGGTTAAATGGGATGTCAAGTAATTGAAATGCATAGAAGAGGACGAAATTGTGGTGTCCCACGGGTTCGAAACAAATACGTTTAATGTCACGCATGATGCGCTGCACGAGCATTGGATTGAGTGTCGTGCGTTAGTATCACGCATGCAGCAAACGTTGGTTGCATCAATTATTGAATTAGTAGATTGGAACAGAACGAAAGTTGCTATGCAGTGTTTTGTATGAATAGGGTTGCGGCAAGGGAAAATTGCCTTTCGTAGCGATATCTTTACGAGCAACTGAGGTTGTAATGTTTTCGGGATAAATTTGGCAATTCAACGATGAATGTTGCAGATTTTAACATCTGCATCGAAACCAAAATCGATAGCTTTTCGATAGTGGTTTCCTTTCAAATACAAAACTTAAGCTCTAGCTTCGTTTTCACGACAGAAAGCGCGCTTAAAAAATGTGTTCATTTTTGCATAGCGGCAATAAGACCATGGACGTCCCCGAAATAAATCGCCATGAAGGCGGAAGACAACGCCGAAGCTGACGTTCAAAGTAAACAAACGATCTACGAACGGCAATTGCAACTCAAACGTCATGCACATGGAAAACGAGAATACGTTTAAATAAATAAATTTAGTTTAACAAGAGTCTTAATTTTAATATTTTGTTCGGACGAATATATAAGACCTTAATTTTCTCGCCTTAAGAAGTAGAGAGCTATAGTTAGTCCAAATGTTTACGAAAGTGCATCTACACCCAAAATTCCGCGTAATAAATTGTTCAACAAATTTAAGAAGGTAGGCTCAATCTAAGGTAACCATCTATTATCGAATGTATGGACGACGTCGCCGTAATGTTTGCATAGATGACAGGTCGACCTGTATGTAAATGATCAGCAGGCGCCAGTTTTTAATTCGCCAATCAGAAAACGGAAGCAGTACTTAACAAGAGTAGAAAAATTTGCTAAGCAAATAGTAATAAGGGAACGGGGTACGGTGGCATAAAGTCATTTTCAGCCATTTTTTAAATACATAATCTTGTTGTAAATATTGATGCTCATTTTAACTTCAAAAACCAAGGAATTTGATGCGAAAGTCAAAAAAACACGGTCAATGTACGTTGCAGTGAATCGGGAAAGGAAATTAAACGGAATCATGTCGAAATTAACTTCTATTGGCGGGTCATGGATTTTTTAGAAAAACCTTTTCTTGAAAACGCGAAACACGTTTCTCTCATTGCCCTGGAAACGAAACCGAGAGAATTTGACTAGGGAATCTATTTGGTCGATGACTATATTTGTCATGAAAGGTTTTAATGTGCCTCAAAAAAAAAATTCAATAGCAATGTCTAATTAGAAATCCGATCGCGTGGCTACAAACAATACCAAACAATCGCCTCGCATGGACGAACGTTTGGCTTCATGCAACTTTGAAAACGAAAAGGAAAAAACGAAAGCTTTTTCATTGACACTTCTTTCTCCTTAATGTTACACAAAAAACCACAGTTTTACAATTTCTAAATTCAGTCCCATTTGCGTTTTGCAGATCCAATTATTCTTATCGAATAAGGTGTTAAAGACACATTTTTTGGATTAGTAATTATTTGCATTTTAAACTTTTAAGTCTCTTCAATATGACAATGCTGCTCTTGGCTACTTTTTTTTGGGAAAGACACAATAAAATCAAAGAAGAAAACAAACAAAACGATATGAAGCAAATTTTCGGTTTCGCATAATTTCATTCGTTTTCATTTTTTTTTTTAAATGCGAAAGTTTCGATCAGTTTTCATCCCACACTTTGCGGTAAAAGCTTTTCAAAGCATTTGAACCGAGTTGTACATCAAATCGAAATAATAGTTCTTTTCAGTAAATAATTTAATTATATTGCACTTGAAAAAGTTGGTAAAATAATAGTAAAGCGCTTCGATGTAAGGGCGAAACGATGCATTTACACCGAACACCAACTAGTTTTCGTTTGACGTTTCAATCAGCTGTGAGACACTTGTTACAATTTTTTTGTTACAAATTTCGACGGCATTAATTAACAAATAAAATTATATCAATTTTTAAGTGTGGAAAATTATTTTAGGTTGTGAGTTGTGACTTCTGTTGCTGAATTTGGCAAAAGGTGTGTTTGTTTCAACAATCCAACGACTCGTTTTCAAAAGTTTAAAGTGCAAACAATAGGTATGAGAAAACTTCTCTTTTCGATGAAGTTTGCGAGTGGTTTCGCGAAAACTCTATTTTCGGCTCGGTTTGAACAGGGTTTTAAGGATTCAAATCCAATTTTGGAGGTCTATAACTCATCATAATCTTGTGCTGCGTTCATCTATGACGTCGACTCAAGCGTTAAGTCTAAATCACAGCATAACTTCTTTAAACAAATCAACATATTTCCTAAGCTGATAGTAAATGATTGTAATTGTTAGGTACTGGAAATTCCATCTACTGTTCATTTCAACGAATAATCCGAAAAATAATCTGTCAAATCGTGCACTGGTTTTTATTATGATGTGAACTTTATATAATTGCCATACAAACAAAATGAAAAAAACGTAAATCTCTTAACGCACAATTGTACTGTCATCGTGTGCGATTTAATCGCAACGCTTGAGTTAATAATAACGCGTAATGCTCTAATTTCATTTAGCATGCTCCCATTTTTTTTCCACTTGTAATAATCAATATGTCCCTGAGACAAACTTATTTAAAAAAAAAAAACAGACATCAATTAAAAAATGCCAAACATTAGAACCTTTTAGAGATTATCATTTATCATATCGTAGGAAGACTGTGATGGTTTTAATTAATAACCGAGGAATTTCGTTAGGAACTGATGAAAACTAGTCTAGAGAGAGATAGAGACAACGGCAAAAAAACGGTATCTGCGTACATTCTGTTTGCACGGTGAGCTTAATAAACTTAATTGATGTTTTTTTTTTGTTTACTGCCATCGTTCTCATTTTAGAGACGGAAGTGGGCATGAATATTACAGAGGAATGTGTTCGTCCTCCCAATTAGCATAGCGTTTTTTATTTATTTATTGAGTTGCTTTGATCTAAGATCATATGAACTTATCATTGTTACTATGCTCATGTTTAAACAATTAATATTGACGCACGAGTACAATCATACAAGTGGATTCCTTGTGAACACTGTTTGTCTGGTGGTACTCGGTGTTGATAGCAATATTTAAACTTTGTTACAAGATGATAAATTGATAAACAGAAAAACGGTAACGACGAACGTACTGCAGACAGTTGCCAAAGGAGAATACAAATTTTTAATCCAATAAATACAAATATGATGTTGCTTGTACATAAACGTTTGCTATCTGCATGCTATTATTATCTTTCGTGATAACGTCTATTGGGTAGACAATTTTAGAAAAGTCTTGTGATATCTTCACCAGTTTTAGCTTGTTCAAAGTGCTATGACTTCATAAACTGTTTATCATACACTTGTGTAAAAATGGCAAACAAGAAAAAAAAAACGCGCTCGATTACGTCATGCGTGATAACGTTTCGAAACTCGAACTACATATACTTCAAAAATATATTACAGTGGAGCCGACCGATGACGTCAAGTCTAATGATCACAAAAGTTCTAATTAACTTAGTGTTTATTAATAAATCATCGTGAGCCCCTAAATTAGATGGAAATCCTTGTGCGTTTATATTTAAGTCATAAACTGCTGTGATATTCAATAAAAATATATATTTCTGCCGTGAATGCTTGCAGAGAATGGAATTTTATTCAGGGAACGGGTGATGGTATACAACGTTCAAGAAAATAGCTGCAAAATCAGCTACCAGTCGGTTGAAAAGCTTCCAAACTGCTTGAAAGTAATAACGAATTGATTGAGCAGACAATTTTTGTTGTAAATATGAGAAAATCTGCAAAATTGGCTGCCTTAACCCATTTTTAGGTAACTATCCTATAAACTAGTGTCACCATCTTTCAGCCCTTTGATGGGATCTACTTACATGATTCAAAAGCCGAAGAAATATAAAAAAAAAATTGTAAAAATATACAGTTAAATAATTGCTTGTCACTTTTGAACATTCTATGAATTGGTTTGTTAGCAGCGTTGCCACAAAGAAAAAAATATTGAGGGCCATTTCCAAAAAGTGCGGGCCACTACTCTTCAGAGAAAACTTTTGAAAAAAAAATTAAAAAAAGGTATAAGGCAACATATATATAAAGTGACAGGTAGAAGACAAAAATACGCAGTTGACTTACGGCCATATTATTCACTCTGGGTGAAACTCAGGTTTAAGTTAATTTTACACCCGATCATTAATCCGCAATTTTTAAACCCGATAATTTAAACCTATGGCCATATTATTCACTCTGGGTGAAACTCAGGTTTAAGTTAATTTTACACCCGATCATTAATCCGCAATTTTTAAACCCGATAATTTAAACCTATGGCCATATTATTCACTGAAAACCACACATTAAACCCGCTGGATTAAAAATGAATTTAAATGCGGATTTAAAACAATTTAAACCGTTTTTAATCCGATTTAAACCCACGTAATGTCAAATTTCACAAATAATGACATTTTTTTTTGTTTGTCACTTGGAAATTGATTTCATTTGTTTTGGGCCCAGTTATATTTTAAGGTGTATTAATTATGCCGAAATTTCTATCGAATCATCGAATGTAGCCTCCAAAATGACTCTTTTTCAGCACGAAATATTTTCGAGAATATACCACATCGTAATCGTCGACGCAAGCCCGATTGTGCAATCGATATATTCGACGACAAGGACGACGTTAATTTACCATCAGCTGCTGTTTCATCAGCTCTTCGACAAATTCGTCTTCTGATGACGAAGACATCAACATTAATTTCGTCCATTTCACGAATGAAGTCATTTTTTAGTTTCTTTTCCCCTTTTCTACTTTTCTTATTTCTTGTGAGCGAAGAAATGTCAATATTATGAAATTGAGTTTTAACCCCAGTTAAAGTACTTAAACCGGTCTCCGGATTGCGTTTAAATCCAATCGGATTAAACGCTGTCAAGTTTAAAAAACTGGGTTTATGTCCGGGTTTAACGAGTGAATATTATGGACTCGGGTTTAGTTTTTGGGTTAAACTCACTTAAACCCGGGTGTAACCTTTAACCCGGATTAAAGGAGGTGAATAATATGGCCGTTATATTTGACGGGAACAAACGAAAATGCAACGTCAGTCAGAATGAATGAATTCAGTGTCGCTTTCAATATGTGAACTTGGTTATTGCTAATTTTTGTGATGAAATAAATAAGAAAATATGCTTTTTAAAATATTTTGTAAATAAATACAGAAAATATGATATGCGGGCCATTTATTGTTGGCCCCGGATCAAGGGTCAAATGGCCCAATCGGGCATATTGTGGCAACGCTTCTTGGGAGGAATTCGTTTTCTGGTCGAATTTGAAAAGGCTTCGTCTAGGGTGAACAGATGGGGTGGGTTTGGGCGTAAAACCTCACAAAACTGACCTTTTTTCGTTTCCTTACATTATGTTTTGTTTTAAGAATGTAATTATTTCCCTGTGTAAATCAGTTTTTACAACTGACTTTGGCCAACGAAAAACTGCAGTCGGTAGGCGAAATTTATACGGCATTTGGTTTGTGTAGGGTTTGTGCATTTGACAGTCTGTCGAACAATAAGTTAGTAGCGCACTTCCAGTTAATAAACTGGGGCAAAAAGAAACCAATTTTCACCCAAATATTTATAATACAGTAAGAAGCGTAAGTAAAAGCCTACGTAAGGGACAGAAGTGGCACATTGCGTAAATGAATATTTTTTGGAGAATAGGTTACACCTCATAACTTTCCGCGATGATTTAGCTCGGAAACCAACCGCGAGAAGTTATGGAAGTCCACAAATGTCAAAGTAGTTTTTTTGATTTTCCATTTTCGATTGAAGGAAAGAATTGCCCTTTCTGCGAAAAGAGCAAATCAAGAAGTGCTTTCTACGCATTCTATGTTTCATTTAAGAAATAAGTGCAGACTTGAGCAGACCTCGAAAGGTCAATTCTTAACACGACAGAATTGTCCGGGATATTTTTAGAGAATTGTCCTGAAACACACCAACACACACTAGCAAAATGTCAGGTTGAAATGTTTGTTGTGTTATTAGAAATGAATTTTTCGATTGTGATTCGAAAATATACAATTATGCGTGCAAAATGTAAACTGAAATTAAAATATATTGATTTGGTCTATTAAAATATTCATATTGTGCCGTACTAATTACAAATTTTAGTCTCGACTATAAATTTACGGAAGCTCACAGTTGCGAAATTTGTATGTAAAATATAGCCACAGTGAACTACTAAAATTTAGAGTCGAAACTAAAATTTTTTACTGGTAAGGCCCATTAACTGTAGAAAACCAAAAAATAAATACCATATCTCACATATGGTGTATACCACTATTACAAAAGTTTTCCAACGAATTCCATTGAAAAGAGCAATTCTGAATTTCAGGGCAATTCTCACAGATTTTCAATGAAAACCGACATCACATAAATGTCATTTGATGTTAATTCTTCATGTATTTTCTTTTTCCAATTTGAGTTCGATAAGCAAAAAGTGTCTGCGGGAGCAATTTGAAGAAGAGAAAAGGAAAGAGACTCTTTTATTCAACAGACTGCAACTAGACTTAACTCGTGTCGCCCTTTTATACCCCAAATAGTAGCGTTTAATTCCATTTGCTTTCTGTTTATTGACTATTTTGCGTATAAAAGAACTACACGTTACAATTTAACTTTTTTAAGTATTTCGACAGAGTTAAATAATGAAAATTGTTTGTGATGTATTTTTTTTAATTCGTTTCAAGATAAAGCAAAATTAGTTGAACTCAAACATGTGTTTTGTGAATGTTGAAAAGATATGTACGTTTAGGAAAGTAAACGTAAGTGAAAAAAATATAAAAGAAAAGAAAATGATAAGAATTTAAATTAGTTATTTATCTGGCTTGATGGCTGTTACATTATTTATTTTTAAATTGTGAATAATTTGATTTATATATAAAAACCATATTAGGACAAACATGGTTTTGTATTCTCCGCTTATTAATATCATTAACATCGATTTCATGTGTACATTTTTTTTTAAATACCCGATAAAGGTTTGGGCAAAAGGTTTTTATTTTCATGCAATCATTCTGCATTCGACAATTCGCCGTAAATATTTTAAGCAAATGTACACTTATTCCTAAAAAAAAAAAATACTATCCACACGTAACGAATAATTTCAAATTTAACGGATAAAATTCTATCAACACTGCCAGCAGCTTTGCCCACAGCGGAAGTGGCTCATATTTTTTTCGAGTGTGTTGGTGACTCGGAATTTTTGAAGTTACGTGACATTAGTCAAAACGAATTTCCATGTAACAATACTAGCGCACCAAATCGTGAACACTCCGTTAAAGTATAGGCTAAGTAACGGGAAATCGGCCGAAGTTGGTGGTCTCAGTATTGTCTCTGACAAAAACCCTGATTTACAGAGATTTGCGTGAATTTGTAGGATTTAACATTTGCCAAATTCACGTGCAATTTTTCCGATTCCAGATCTTCTTGTAAAAAATAAATAAATAGATGGCGCAACAGGTCCGTAGGCCTAGCTTCTTTTGTGTGAGTTTTTATTTAGACTAAGAAGGAGCATGTTTGCAGTACTGATATAAATTTGGCCAACTACTGGAACGATTTAAAATGTCATAAGTTTCATCAATCGCGAACGAGCTTACATTGAAATATAACCTCCAAATTTCTTGTAATAGTGGATATATAGCTAAAAAATGATAAATATCCACTCTTTCGTTTCTATTGCAGAGAGTACATCTATCGGAATTAAGATTGAGAATTTCAACGCTAGCTCTAAATATAGTTCGAATAGAGTTCGCAGAAAGATCCCTGGAGAAATAACTATTTTCCATACGATGCGACAAGTTTCTGTATATATTTCTTGAATTGGACGAAGAAGCACGATCTAAGAAATGCAGATACTTTTTTTTTTATCAATTTTTTTCATCAAATATTTCACTCCATTCTTCAACGTTGGATTCACTTCATGAGAAAACGCAAGATGGTTCCATTCTTTGACCGGAGAAGCATTCGTGCGAAGCAGATACTCCATTATCGTCTTATGCAATCCATTTCCATTTTTTCGTATAACTCCAGTAATACAAGGTGGGCCATAAGAGATGGTCTTATTTTTACAAATGGCCGCCAATGTCAATCTGTTTGACATTTGCGATACACTCCCCAAGAACGTGGAATAATCGTGTCTATTTTTTTGCGTAACAATTCGTCTGTAGTGTTGGCGCAGCGCGAATTCCGTCTCGCCGATTCCACGGCCGTCCGACACCGACTGCGCAAACACTGCGCCGTTTGACCACCAACCTTGAAGAGTATGCGACCACACGAGACGTTGCCAAGAGTGGCCGGCCCCGGGGCGCCCGTTGTGCCGAGAACATCGCCGCTGTTGACGAGGATGTCGAGCTGTCGCCGATCATCGACCAGACGCCGTGCCTCGCAATTAGCCATCAGCCGGTCGTCGCTAAGGCGAATTTTGGTCAAAGACTTGCGCATGTTCCCTACAAAGTCCAATCCGTGGATCAGCTGTTGCCTGTCGACCGCCAAACACGTGTAACCTACGCCCAAGCCATCCTCAATCTCGAGGACGAAGTGGACGATTTTTCGACCAAAATCATAATGAGCGATGAGGCTCATTTCCACCTCAGCGGGTACGTGAACAAGCAAAACTATCGCTTCTGGGACACCGAAAATCCACGAGTAATGCACGAGGAGCCATTAAACCCGCTCAAAGTTACTGCATGGAGGGGTAATTTTTTTTCGAGAACGCCGCTGGTCAAACGACAACAGTGGAAGGTGCGCGCTATAGGGCCATGTTAACCGAGTTTTTTCTGCCGCAATTCGACGAATTTGCACTGGAGGACATGTGGTTCCAACAGGATGGAGCTACGGCACACACTGCGCGAGCCGCAACCGATATTCTGAAGGCGGCGTTCCCGGGTTGTCTCATCTCTCGTTTTAGCGATTTGCACTGACCCGCAAGATCGCCCGATTTAAACGTTTCAGACTTTTTTTTGTGGTTTTTTTTTTTGAAGTCCCGTGTTTACGTCAACAAGCCCGATACCCTAGAAGCCCTCAAGGACAACATTCGACGAAGTTCTCGCCGGAGTGATGAAAAATGCCATAAAACGAGCCCGTATGCCAATCAATTGTGACGGCGCCCATATGTCCGATATCATCTTCTCGACTTGACCAATAAAATTCTAAAGGTTCAAATAAACAGAATCGAAGTTTTTCATTAAGGAAAAAAATCAGAGCCAAACAACATCGGATGACTTTCATTGGCCCACCTTGTATAATTAGAGTGGGATTTAAGATATTGTATGAATAGCGGAGCGATTGTTGACTCAAGAAGTATCGCGAAATATGGGGTACTATTAGGTAATCGAAAAAGACGTTTAAAAAAGAATCGTTGCACTTCCTCAAATTCTCCAAAAAGGTAAGTAACCAAATGCCTGTACCCCATAGCACATACAGGTTTTAACTGTTGATTCGAACACTCGGTATTTGGACGCTACATCTATGTTCTGGCTACCGAAATATTTTGGCTGCCTCAGCTTCTGGACTTTTCTCCTTTGCATGCTTCGAGAAATATAAATTACTTGTAAGCACTACACCCAAATGTTTGAATTCTCTTGAGAGTTCAATAAGTTCACCAATTCTCATTCGCCAATCTTCTTCGACGATGACGTGATTCAAATATCATAACTTTGGTTTTTTGGACATTTATTTTTAGGTCCCATTGGTGACAATAATTTTGGAGCCTGTTGATTTGTAATTGCAAAGTAATCGGGTTATCTGTCATCATAACAAGATCGTCAGCAAATAGCAGAACCTTAATATAGATGCCTGCAAGCTGTACTCCACCGGGCAAATAAATACAGATGTCATCGAAATAAAGTGCAAATAGAATAGGGCTTAAGATACACCCTTGTGGTACATCCGAAGTTGTGTCAAACCAGTTGGAAGCCTCCACACCGTCATGCACCGCCGCCCTAGTCGACGAATGTAGTTTTGAATAAATCGAAACAAATTTATTTGATAGTGCAATTGTGGACAACTCGTAGATAAGGACATTCCTATTAAGTCCTTAAAATCCACAAAACATCCATACAACTGTTTCTTTTTTTTAATGAAGTTCTTGGCGATACTAGTAATTGCAAATATATGATCGATTGTAGAAAATCCGGACCGGAAACCAGCTTGAAACAAGCTAAGTTGGCTGTTAGCTTCAACACAAGTTGAGAGCCTCTCATAGAGAAGCAAAAATCTTTCTGATTGAGTTAAGTATTGAGATTCCCCTGTAGTTTTCTGCTAGACTGGTATTCCCCTTTTTAAAAATAGCAAATATGAGTGCCGTATTGAAGCTGCATGGAACCGTACAAGTATTGTATAGATTATTGTAAAAAAGTAATAAATATTGTTTAAATTTTTATAAAACTCCATAGGAACTCCATCAATACCTGGCGCTTTGTGATTTTTCATTTTTCTTAACCCCGATTCCAGCTCGAACATACATATAACGACTGTAACATTAGGAATGGCATATTGAAAAGAATTTAATGCCACATTCGAAATCAGTAGCGAGTGAAAATGAGAAGCTAGAACGTCCACTTGGATCATGGCTTGAGAATTTCGACTTCGCCCAGCCAGCTCGCGAACATTAGTCTAAACAATTTTTGAATTCTTGCAGTTATTCAACTTTCTACCAAGATCATTGAAGTAATTGGTACGTTTTTGTAGACATAAATTTATATATTCTTTGTTTACAACGATATAAGCATTTCTGTGAACATTTGAACATTTCGCCGAAATAAATTTAAACACCTAAACGATTTCTGTCGAAGTTTTCGGCCATAGCATTTATTGGCAGTACTCTTACTATGTCTAGTGCCCATAGAAACCGGTGATTTTATAGCACCTACAAGGCTTTTCTCAACTTGATCGGATGAACTTGAAGTTAGTGGCGGAAGAAAAACACAATTTTAGTCAAGATGTTTTCTATAAAAAGCAGTGAAAGAAAAGTCTCGGCGTAGAAACTAAATTCATCGTTAACGTCACTTTTACTACGGCGATTGACTAAAGTGTCAACTAAGTATCTACTCAGTCGGAAAATTCGACGAGTCACATCAAATGAGAATGAAAAATGTGAAACAGATTGGAAATCGATTTACAACCGTATGAATTTCTTGCGAGAGTATTTCAGAGATTACGTGAAATACAGATCCACATATTACTTCCGGTTGAATGTTATATACATAGACTAACCAAACTAGACAGTCGACTGAGAGCAGAAACGGTACTTCTGCCTACAAGCTGGCTGTCCTGCATAAGATTGCATAAGTATTCGTGCATAATAAAATAAATAATTGGCGCAACAGGTCCTTATGGACCCAAGCCTAGCTTCTCACAACCATTCGTCTTGTGTGAGTTTTTATTTTTGGGACGAATGGAAGGGATCTACAATTTTATGCCGAGTCCAAACGGCCAATTGAGAAGCTCTTTCATGACAGTTATACTCTCGGATGTTTGTCAGACGTTCGCGAGAGGTGGCGCAGTGAAAAAAACCTTAAGTTGGAATTTGGGTTTTTCTCGGGATTCGAACCTGGGACCCCTCGCTTACTAGTCCAACACACTAACCACTAAGCCACTGCGCCGACAAGTACAAATCGTGAATGGACAAATCAAAGGAGCGCCATTGATGCCGCACGCATACTTATGCAATTTGCTTCAGGGACTTCATGTCATTCGGGCGGCCATTATTATGGTGGGAAATCAAGTGTTTGTGACTGTGTCGGCATACTTTGTGCCCATTAGTTCTGCGGAGTTCACATCACAGTTCATTTTAAGAATTTTAAAGTTTTTGTAATTGGTGGTATCAAATGGAATTCCTGTAATAATTTCGTTACAATGCCAAATAAATTAATATAATATTTATTTGTCAATATCCATCTCATAATATTAATCAGGGAAAAATGAACTAACACGGTTTTTTCACGTTTGTTAAACGAGCATTTGTAACTTCAGGTGCATATTTAAAGAAAATACACCTTTTTCCATTGATTTTAATGCTTTAACTTTCGAAGAAATAATGAAAAAAATATATTCTAAAACATTTTAGCGAAAACGTTTTTTTTTTGTATGTCGTGGGGAAAATATTTTTTTAGTTTTAGTTTTTTTTTTATAATCTGTAATTAGTACGCAAAATGTATACTTGCACAATAATATAATTATGGAAGTATGCATTTGTTAAATTGAAAGAAAAAGTATTTTTTATATTATTACTATTACTATTGTATTCTAAAATTTTTATGCGCTTGGCTTTTTCTAGTAAAGATTGCTCTTTATTTTACTCGTAACGAAAAAAAAATGTTTTGATCACTTTTCGTATTCCAAAAACTCAAATAGTGCACTTGTTAATTAATAATAAGGTTTATGAAAAAATCTGTGCACATTTCAAAACACATTGTTTTAAAATCTGTAAAAGAATTATGTCTATGGAAAACGAAATAAAGCTTGCGAATACCAACAATTAACAAAACAATTTGAATTCTTACGTTCGATTGAATAAACAAAATCTGAAATCAAATTGCAGAACCCACTAAAATACAACATTATATTGTCTTTTTGTTTTGCATTCCGATAATCATTTTTTTTTTTTTTTGGTTTTAGAATAAGAGCAGCATTTGCATTCTTACTGTTCCTAATTAACATTATTCAACAATGTTAAGTGTTATTAAACTACAGAATTTCCAATCATACATTGATTTTGTGCAAATATGGTGTTAAATAAACGAATTTGAAAACATTCACCCTAATAGAAATTTATACAATATTCATGAACATTTACTAAAATTCGATTTTGTCTAGTGGAAGATTGGGTTAACCTGCATGTTGTTGACTCATTTTTGGAACAACCCCCACGAATTTCATTTATGCATTTTGCTGTCAAACATAGAATTCATAGAAACAAAATTAAAAATAAACTGAAATGTGAATGAATGAACACCTTCTTCTGGCGAAGATGGATAGAGGACGAATTAAGCTATCTAAAAAACCATACTCAACATTTACTTTTCTTACATTTATTGTTATAGATTCAATTACAAATTGTTTTTGTTATTATTGAAATAGTGCTACCCGACGGCTTTTAATACACGTATTCACAGACAGGAAAATAAAGAGAGCGCGAGAGAGAGCTGTCATTCAAAATTTGCGGGGATAATCGGGTGGGTGCACTGAAAGTCGACTGTCTAGTTTGGTTAGTCTATGGTTACATAGCTACACTCAGGGAAAAAATGCAAACTAATATGTAATATGTTCTATTTGATTTTACGTTGAATAAACTTTAATAATGAATATTCCTTTTCATGTTAAAACATATGTGATTTAAATACGCAATGTAATTTTAAATTAAGGCAACGTATTCACTTTTACATTTAAGCAAGATTCCACGTCAAATCAAGGTGCATACGTGGTTAGATCAAATTAAAAATATATGCATTTAGAGTAGGGAAACCCTTTGAATTAATGTTATGCCACTTTGATTTAAAAATGTTCGTAGTCGATGCTAAATGATTCCGAAAAATATAAAATTCTTTGATTTTATGTTGTTTTTTCTCTGGGTGTAGGGCCACATTTACATACACGTAATGTCCCGATAATGCTGTTTGTATATATATATTGAAATTGGTGTATTACTTCATTCGATTGGGGTAAAATTTTCTTCCAACGCATTCCTCAATAATCTCAACTCGTATAAGTAAAAGATAATGATAAGTTTGCAAATATTTTAATAATCATATCGCATGTGCCTCGGCACGGTTAAGCAATTAAAAATCATAATAACTACGGTGTATTATGGCTTAGCCCCCTTTTGCAGTGCCAGTAATCAACTTCTTCGAATATGAATCTTAAAAAATCGCCCCCTAAAATAACAATTAAACTTTGGTATACATAATTTCTTAGTTACTCGACATGCTGGAAATGCGTGAAAATAAACTCTCGCACTATGATTGTGATGAACTTTTCTTTACATGGCGCATAAAATAGCGATAATAGAGGCAAACAAACCATTCGCCATATTCTGCTTAATAGGCATCGTATTCAAATTGAATCTGTAGTAGATAAATACAGACAGAGGCAGAGTTGCTTATGTTCGGAGATAGTGTGTTCGTTGGCTGGTATAGTGCTTTATTTTAATGTGTCTTTGGTCTTCCATAAGCAAAATTTGTTGTTCAACATTTTGTTGTTAAAAATAGACTTCAGAGGCCACTCTGGGTGTTGCTTACATCGTATTTATTTACTTTGTTTTAAACTGAAAGCATTTCTTGAAGCATTGCAGCGTTTTGTGATAAGTAATCAGTTTAAAGGTTCAATAATAAAGGTCAAGTTCAAGAAAGTTTCGTGTAACTTGGTGACCGCCGCATCCAATTTAAATTCTGAGGAAGGTTTTTCAGTGTGTGTGTTTTTTAATCGTTACTCATTTTTATATTGTATAAGTAATTGGAAACTCAATCCTCTCTTACCGCGTTTGCATATGAAATTTTTCGCCTTCCTAATAATCATTTTTTATCGGCACACTAAATATTTTGCAATGGGTAATTTTATATGGAAAATGTGTGTTCGTAAAATTTATCCTGGACACTATATGATTATTACTATCGCGCCTTGACGTTAAGTAAACTACAGTAGAGACTCCACAATGTTCTGATAGGCGATTGAGACCAAAATACTGGAAGTCAGAAATGGAGGAAGCTCAATTCCTCTGTTATAACTATTTAAATGTAGCCCACTTTGTAACAGAACAGAAAATAGGGAGAATCCGCAAATATAATGTGCCAAAATATCCAACTAAGATTCGCAATGATAACCTCTGAAACAAGACGAAGCATGAGGGCACTCCGCACACATTCTTTGACACAGCAACACCCTGTCACATCAGAATTGGACATTTGGATCCTCTGAAGATACTTTTCGATGGCTTAAATGAACTTTATGACAGGTCTATAAACGAGGTGCTTAAAATTTGTAAATAACTCGGAACAGCTTGCCAATTTGTTATAAGTTTGCATAGTGCCAGGGGAATAAATCCCATGAAGACATCACAATGGTTCTGCATTGATCTGAGAGTGACGCGTTCAGGTTGAATGATTGAGATAGATCGCATTTATTACTGAAAACTTTGAAACACCGATTACAGTTAAATAAAAAGACACCGTGCACGTTCAAAAATGTAGTTATTTAGTTAAAGCGACTAGATGTACCCTGAACGCAAAGGCTTGATTTATCGACAACTAGATCAACGTTTCTACGTCAGACACATTTACCAACTGTCAATTTAGTACTGAGTTACGAAATTCTCATTTTTAGGGGATTTCCTGAAGTTTCATCTACGCCGCAGTCAGTCGACATCATGCATTGGACGAAAGAGCAACGCGCATTTGCTTGCGAGGCTTACTTTTCGAGCGGTCGTTCCATGATTTCCACTCAACGTGCTTTTCCGTACTCGCTTCAACATCCATCCCGCAGGTCGCGTTCCTGGTCGGCAGGCGATTGTTTCGTGGCTGAAAACATTCAGGGAGAGCGGAAACGGGACGAAATCTCATCCAGCACACCGGAGAATCAGAACAGAGGAAAACATTGAGAGGGTGAGAGTTTCCCCGGCGTTCGTTCGTTTCCCCGTTCCTGCGCAAACATGCTGTTGCTTTGGGCATTTCTGATCGCACTGTGAGACGAATTCTTCACCAGGATCTGCAATTCCATCCAAATTGGCTTTGGCGCAGGAGCTTCATGAACGCGATGGATCTTTTGGGGGAACATTTCCCCAAGCGTCTAATCTCCTTGAGGGGCGACCTTACGTGGCCGGCGCGCTCACCTGATTTGGCTCCGTGCGATTTTTTTTTTATGGTGTTACCTTAAATCTATCGTTTGCACCGATCGGCCTCGAACGTTAAATCATCTGAAGGAAAACATTTGTGAAGCAATAGCGAACATACCCAACGATAGGCTTCAAAGAGTTCAGAGGAGCTTCGAAAATCAGGTATCGAAAACAGAGGCCATCACTTGTCCGACATCATCTTTAAAACCATGCAATGAAAAATTCAGATCGTGTTTAACAAGAATAAACAAGTTTTGTAACGGTATGTCTACTACTTTTGGTTTTATTTCCTTTGAAAATCAGCAAGTTTTCTTGCCGCACCCTGTATCTACTAACAATAGCGAAGTCAAAAGTTAAAACTAAATGGTATAAAAATGTTGATTAAAGTCTTGCTGCTACCGGATATGTCAACATTTATCCAACGTACTATTTGGAAAGATTCGTCGCATATCCGTTGCACAAAATATTTTTATCAAAATACTTCCACATGCAGAAGGGGGACGTTCAGGGAGGCGTGTAGTAAGTAAGTCTGACAGCTGACTGAGACGATTTGTCTCAGTTGTGATTGGCCCAGATCAGGCATGTCAAAGATATGGCCCGCGTGCCATGACCGGTCCCCGAAACAATTACCTACGGCTCGCGACATCAATTCGATAGTCTTCCAATTTATGTGCATTTCAATTTCTGTCGCAATGCACCTGGTGTTTTTCTATGTCAAGTTTCTGGATCATCAAAATAATATTTCAACTTCTTACGTCTCTACAAAAATATTTTTTTTTTTTAATAATCGTACCTACTTATACATAGAATTTTATTTTTCATATGGCCCGCTTTCATGTTTAAGACAAACAATTGGCACTTAAGAAGTTTGAGTTTGACAGCCCTGGCCTAGATCGATCACATAAACAGTTTTCTCAGTTGACGCGTATGGGAAGGTGGGAGGGGAAAGTATACGAATCTAACGAACGACCCACATCCGACAACTCCCCCCGCTTGGCGCCAAAAACAAATCAGCAAGTTTTCTTGCCGCACCCTATATGTACAGTGAGAGAAAAGATTTGTTTTTTTATTCTTGTAAATGGTGACTGCAGTTTTTCAGCAGTTTATCATCTGGAGAATTGTCGACTGCATAAAGTTACCCAGTATTTAAATAGAATTAAAATAAGTTATGACTAAATGGTTACTGAGTTCTTTGAACCGACGTGGTTCTCAGCAGGCAGCGTTTGTTATAATCGAAAGATCGTATACGACTTTAAAAAAAAAAGTTTTTTTGTTTCATTTCATTCCGGAGAAAAGTTTCTTTTGAAACTGCGCTGCTGAGAACCACGTCGGTTCGAAGAACTCATAACACTTAAACATGTATGTAATCGGAGCTATCGTGAACAAATTCCGATGTAAATGTTTCTTTTGTCAGCAATGTAAATCAGATTGCTGAATTGAAAACATTCCGCGGAAAATATTATTCCCGATAGGGGTGAATATGTAAGCAAAATATAAGCTTTCAATTCGTTGCAGTATAGCTGACGGAATCTTGTACAGATACCCACTTGACATTTCTGAAAGTAAGCCCCCCAATTGAAGCTAAAGACAAATGTGTCACTCTTTCTCTTTTTTGGCCATTAATCATCGGTGATTAATTTGTTTTAAAATTACTTTTACTTTCAAGTGTTCCAAAAATTAAGGCTGTCGTGTACTTTTTTCACACACACATACATGTTATACGGACTCAATACAGATGTATATTATAAAATTTACCAAAACAGTTTGTAATTCAGTGTGACGCATTCAAATGCCAATGCAAAAGCTTATTTGTTTTAGACAAGACCAACCGCACCCATAACTATAAGGAAAAAAACCGCCAAAGTACAAGTTGATAAGCGATTCTAATAAATAAAATCTATCCATTCGCACAACGTCCAATTGCGAATAATTATGTCCATTTACAAAGAGTTAACGCTGACGATGCCAAGCACCGACGACATACGAGTCAAAGCCAAGCTTAGCAATCAGTAAAATGCCAACAGGTCAACTTGCAAACTGACAATCAAAACGCACTGCATAAGAAGAGAAGTCTACGTGTTTACATCGCAAATAGACGAGCACATCATGGCAGATACTACTACATATATCGCATAACGAGGCCACCACCACCTTAAGTAGTCACACGAGCCAACCGCACGCAAATCAATGACATGCATTGGATCACAACAAAGCCAATACGGCAAAGGCTGTTTCTAAATGAAAATGAAATTGAAAATGAACGTTTGAGAGGAAAAAAACGAGAGCCCCCCCCCCTTTTTAATTGCACGCAATTGAGATGGTGGATCAGTTTTTCATTCATCTACGCAAATTCAGTCTGTAAAAGACGCAGACCGTGTTGGAGGAGGTAGTCGTGTATAAAACGAATATGAATAACCTACATGAGATGAGCTATTGAGATCGAAATTAAGATTTCAACGTGGCATCAATTGCTCATCACATTACTCACCTAAATTAACGAGTTTCACCCATCACCGAGCGAACCGAGCCATTTTCGCGTTCGTTTCGTTGGTGTTGCGCTCAGACGAGAAATTAGCGAACCGCGATATGTTTAATTTTGTTTAAGCTTAACCACAGTTGCTGGTTGAGTGTGTGTGGTGAGGTGTTTTCAGTTTTCACAGACATAGATAAGCGGGATGATTCGCAAAAAACAAAAAAAAAACTAACGAGAGAATGAGAAAGGTGATTTTTTTGCGCTATGTCAAATGGCTTACCACATGATTCTACTAGGTTCAGATGCATTCTTTGAATATGCAACTGTAAACTTCAGATTGGTCCGGCATCATTAGTTAAGATATATAGCTACGAGTACATATTTGAGCTGAGCTTCTCATCAAGGTAACCAATCAACAACGACCTCTCAATTGTTTTTAACAGAACAATAATTAGAATGACCGCATTTCAATCATACAACGAGATAATGATATGTCAACTCCATTTCAACTTAATTGTTGTTACACTCTTAATGAATTGTTAATGAGGAAATTTCGGCACCAAATTAAAAAAAAAACCCACTTCAAACTGTGAAAAAGTTTACCAATAAATTTCAAAATACGATACAATGGGGACCTTCGAGTATCCAATTTCGTAAGTCTGACAGCTGGGCTGACTTGATGTGTATCAGTTTTGATCCGCCATATAAACAGCTTTTACCAGTTGACGTTTAAGGAGGGGTAGCCGACGAAGTAAAAAAAATGCGTGACTGAGTACTAATTTGACAGGTCGAATACGTGGTTGACGTAGAAAAATTGACGTTTCCGACCAATCTAATTTTTGCTTTTACATCTATAGTCCAACCCTATGTAGTTGACTACATAAAAAGATTTTTATATGTGCCAATAGTGTTCGCCGATTTGACGTGTACAAATATGACATATGAAATTGTATGCGTCTGTCAATGACCCATTCTGCATTGACATCATTACCTATAGGTAATATAAGACATACGACTTTTCGTAGGGCCTATCAGAGGTCACAAATCAGTTTTTTTTTCTGAACGGACTCATTAAACTGATATATATACTCATATGAAAGAACTGGGACTATTCTATTCTAGAAGTCATATTAGTTTTGTTTGACGTGAGCCCTAGCGCGCACTGGGTTAATGCTAATGCGTTCGATATAGCACTGAACTCGCCCTGGTACTGAAAACCTGTGTTTGCACCCTAGTTGTGCCCTGAACAGACCCCAGTTAATTTGACGGGACAAGAATTCAGTGCTGAGTTTAGCTGTCATTCATTTTCAAACTCACCGTCAATATTGCGAACACTTTTATCAACCTGTTTGTATTTTGGGAAATCCTAGTTCATAATTGAGTTCGCACTCATTTTTAACAATAAACGAAAATAAGAGCTACCAAAAGATAAACATTTGTCAATGTTAAAAACTGACAGATTTCACGGTATCATTTTGCGTTCGATATGGAAGCCGAATTTTCAGGGTTGTGCAGGGTTTTTGACAGGCGTGAAAATTAGTTGACACTTCTCAGTGCGCACTAGTGTTAGCCACGTCAAATAAACCTATTGAAATTGTGCACCTATTAACCCCAAGCGACGGATAGAATTTCTTTTTCCTTCAGGGTTCTCCTATTTCCCGCTCGCTTGAATTGAATAACGCTAAATGCAGTTCACCCGCTCTCATGGAAATGTTAATTCTGTTTTAAATGTTACCAAAGAGAAAGTCATCGCAGTTTGAAAAACGAAAACAGGGAACGCTATGATTTGTCAATTGATTTGATAAATCAAATATGAAATCATAAAAAGTCATATGACTTCTATTATGGTGTAAAGCGGCCATTTAATGATGCCAGGGTCGGCATTCTGTAAGGCGAAAAATTAGTTCGAACGTTTTCTTGTGCAAGAGTGATTTCCTTCTGTAACATCAAGCAAATCATTCGTGCAAATGAACATATTCGCCATACAGAATACCAACTCGGACTTAACGATTATGATTTAAGATTTGGCGTTTGTGAATGTGGCACTTGACTTAATTTTCAGAAATTAAGTTTTCACGAATGACTGACCGGCTTTGCTCGTCTACTTTATGGTTATAAGGATCAAAATCTTTGCACAACTGTCTGACAAAATTACTAGATCAATCCGTTTGTAATAGATTATTGCTTTTACAGATTTTATGTCAGTCTGGTTATGGAGCATGGTCGCAACTACCCTGAATGAGAGGTCTCCATTTCTTTTAAATGTCATCCTGTATTTTTAGGTTTATATACAATTCGTGTACTCAAATCATCGATCATACGGACATACATTCCCTTCACATTACTACTATAATTACCAAGCTAATGACGCAAAGAGCGCGCACTTACGTCCGCAATACAATCTTAATAAACCATCGAACGCAGTCGCTGGCTGATATCAGAGTATCTACTTGTTGCATAAGAACCGATAGCCGTGGCTATTTTCAGCGATTTCATGTATAGAAAGCGATCAGTCAGGAACTTCCTTAGTTTGGCGAGTGGGTAAGATGATCCAACGAATTAAACAAACGTGTAAAATCAACGATCAACATGATCTCGGACGATGTATACGAAGCGATTCGCACGTGTTCTGGATTACTGTGAATGCCTGCATCCCATTTCAGTTGTTTGGTTGTTATAATTTGTTCTCTCTAAAAATACCTCCTCTAATCTAAACAAAACATATTGCTACACTGCTCCTCTATAGCATTTGGAAATCCGCATGCAAAGGTATAAAGTACGTCCAAAGTTAGTATACGCGTACCGTGTACGTGTTCTAATTACTAACCGAAGGTCAGATACAATCGTGTGTATATATGGGGTCACTTACGCTCCACCCCGCTGGCTATTTTATCTAAAAGTTTCATTAAAACCTCCACACTCAACCACTGAACAGTGGAGCACT
Organism: Cheilosia vulpina; assembly: GCA_916610125.1. Taxonomy (NCBI): domain Eukaryota; kingdom Metazoa; phylum Arthropoda; class Insecta; order Diptera; family Syrphidae; genus Cheilosia; species Cheilosia vulpina. Next base: position 79,374,221 of record OU744276.1, on the reverse strand, counting down.
TTTTTACGAGTCTTTATAAAGAGCAAAACAATAATTGGAAAGGTTTCCTGTAGAGCATCCATCCATCATGCCCGTATTATGCATTTGAATAGTAGCACGTCCGCCGCACTGACTTCCAGTGCTGCCATGTGCCAGAGTGTGGCACACAAATTAAATGTGCAAAACGATATGACATTCTCAAGCGCGTATCTTGTCCATATCGCGCCACCTAACTATCTGTATCTCTGTAATCCATGTCGCCATTGTGATTAGTTTCGACAGAACACAGAGGCCTGTGTGCGCGCCATGAAATGCTAATGAATTTGCAACTGACACAAAGAAGACTCAGAAGAAGAAGAATGCCCCTCTGCTATTGACGATCCAACGGGCGGGATTGGGATTATTACATGCCCACTTATATTTGTCCCGTCCCGATAAGACCGGAAATAATGTAATTGCATGTGAAGAACGAAATTCAGACAGTTGCATTTGCTGTGGTGCTGCCCGGCGTGTGCGTTCCATTTCGGGAACACTGCACGTAGATCGTAATGTCGATACGATACATCAAGTTCAATATTGAATCACTTGACGGACGCGCACACAAAATGAATCTGTGCCTCTAATTACACTTGAATTGGACACGCTGGGTGCCCTGCCTTGCCTGTACGCGCCGACGTGACGATGTCATTGTGTTTGGCGAAACGGACAACTTTAATGAACGCTTCAGTTCATTCACTTATGGATGTGGTATGTGCTGTAGTTGGTGTCATTGTTCACAAATCTAAAATAACATATTGGCGAGCAGTAATATTGTGCACGCGAGTAAATCGAATTCTTGTGTGAGCGCTCAGCGACAGCGACACACTCTAGTACTAAAACGAGGGTCGATCATTGTAAAATTAGTCACAAAATGACGTAAGCAGTTTACCTGACGATGATGTTGAAGTGTACACAGTTTGTGAGTAACGTTTGATAAATATTTGGGTGTTGCGGAATTTTATACAGAAATAGAAGTTGGTCAATGTTTTGTCTAACCGAAATGATTGATCGATTGCGCAAACTTTTAAAAATAAACAATGTACTTCTATTCACTTTCACTAGGCTTCGCTACATGGGAATGGAAATAAAATAAAACTACAAATATCTATAGTTCGAGTCGACATTTACCTATCAACGTTTCTATATCGTGTTCTGTTAGCGTCATTTTGCGATTTTGTCACTCTTTGTAGATTTTTCGCGAAAGAGAAACAAAGTGAGGATTAACAAGTAAAAGTGTTATCATCGGCCTGGCCGATGCTTTGATCCACTTTGATCCCTCCACTGCATATACAAGTCATGCAAAACTGGTTTTGTATGGGAGGTACCAGAACTACTTGACCGACATAGTCCAAATTTAATGCAAACCTGACGACGATAAAAGTAAGTCCTCTCACAAAATTTCACTTGCCTAGGCCGATTTGTTTTGACGACATTCTGTTTTCGACAGACAGAGAGACACATAGGCCTAATATTGATTTTGTATGGGAGGTACCTGAACTACTTGACCGACATAGCCCATTTTTAGTAACAACTTGACGACAATAAGCGGAAGTCCACTCACAAAATTTCACTTGCCTACGTGGATTCTTTTGGACTCTATCATGTTTTCAACAGACAGAGAGACAATTGGGTCTAATATTGATTTTGTATGGGAGTTACCTGAACTACTTGACCGACATAGCCCATTTTCAATACCAACCTGACGACGGTAAAAATAAGTCGTTTCACCAAATTTCATTCATCTATGTCAATTCCTTTGGGCGCTATCGTGCTTTCAACAGACAGACGGACCGACGGACATGGCTAAATCGATTCAGAATGTGATCCTGATTCAGAATATATATACTTTATGAGGTCTCCGGTGACTTCTTTACAAATGTAATGACAAAGTGAATATACCTTCCTGTGGAGGGTATAAAAATATAGGTTTGTTCCTTTAACTTTTTCTAACGGAAAAGAGAAAAGACTGTCAAAATGCCAGTGGTGGGGATAAATTCTCTCTGAGAGAGAGTGATATTTACGAAAAAATATTGTATAAGAAGTACCTAGTCCATGAAAAATGACAGATAATTCATGCATTGAAGCGGTATAGAAGAGTCTTTCAACATGTCTGATAAAGGGAAAGAGGAAAAAGCGACAATGCATTAAAATTACATGGGGAGAACCACCACTTTCGTATATATCAAGAAATTTATATAAAAATCTAAGAGAACGATCCAAACACTATATATGAAGACGCTTTAAACGAATGACCAGCGAAAGTATTTATGTTACCACTTGTTGATACCATTTTAATAAGCAGAAAACCAGGGCACTCATTCCGTAACTTTTCAGACGATTATCATCGAAACGATAGTTTGAGGGCTTAATTCAGTTCATTTTCCAAAAATATAATGAAAGCTGACGTTTGTCAAAAAAATTCGAGCAGACTATAACTTATTTCGGTTATCAAAGTTTCAAAACGATTTCGATTAGACGATCGTTGATATACGGAATCTGCCCCCAGAACATAATGTACGCGTATGCGTAACAAATTCAAATCATCTGTCAATTTTCATGTAACTGACAGCTTTTCCAGTTCTTAAAAGAACTTTGTTGAGTAAAAAATAGTAAGGTTCTCAGCGGAGGAATAGCATAATGTTCTCTTGAAGCCACTCACTTTAACGAATTTTTCGAGCTAAGAAACGACATTTAATAAAAATTCGATGAAAGAGTCAGTAAAAGTTCGTAAAATTCAAATGTCATGGAACTGAACTCTTATGCTACGACTATTTTCTGAATAAATTTCTGTCGAATATAACAAATGAACTGACTTTTAAGTTTTCCGAACCGAGATCTGTATATTTCGTAAAATGTATTCTCGATGACACAACTTTCCGAGCTGCCAATTTTTGAACACAGTTATCCTTTAGAAAGAAGTAAAAACAGGAAAAAAAGAAATAAAATTGACAGTCAAAAATGAAAAGGGGTAAACTGGCTCTGTCGGATGTTGATCGGAGGAAAACACCAAACCAACAGCAAAAGTTAGTGAAAACTGTCAAAAAGCAATGGGGACGTTCAGTTATCTAGTTTAGTAAGTCTGACTAGATATATATCGGTTTTCATTGGTTAAAATCGGTCATTTGAGCAGCTGTTTCAGTTCACGTTTATGGAGGGGTAGCCGACGAATATGCTTTAGAAACTCGTGACCGAGTACTGTTGACAGTTCGCATATGTGGTTAACGTAGGAAAAGTGACCAATATAGTTTTTGAGTTCAGGTTACATCTAGTTTAGACTAATTAAGTCCACTTAAGATTAAACTAGATTATTGAATATGCAAAGTAATACTGAAATTTTCTAAATGTCATTCAATAGGCCTGTTTTTTTTAGCTTCGTTCTCAGCAAAGCAAAGTAAAGTAGGATTTTCAGCACGCAATTACAACGACTACGCTCTACTTGACACTTCGAGACTCGCAGTAGTTTGTAACTTGTGTGCTGAAAATCCTACTTTACTTTGCTGAGAACGAAGCTCAACAAAAACATGCCTAATGTAAAAAATATCACAAGTGAAGTCTGTCTTAGCAGAAACTTGTTTCAAGTGTATTGGATAGCATTGACTATTATATGCAATTGCAAATGAATAATTTAAATGGCGAAATAAACCCAATTTAACAAATTTCAAAAAGCCAACTTAATTTACAGTCCAGCTGATTTTGACATGAGTCTGCTCCATCTCAGATATAGGTACAGAAAGTTTTGGACTACACACTACAGTACAACCTCGTGAAGCAAGAGGTATAACAGCTTTTGGAACGTTACAAAAGTTGGAGTTTACTTAAACTAAATTTTGTTAATCTGAAATTTAGCAAATGCTTCGATTTTGACGTATTAATACATGGACTTTGTATTCGAGTTGACATTGCAAAGATGGATGGATAGAGTGTTTTTCGCCAGTTCCATTTCGGATATCTATATTCGATTTCAAATTTCGTAAATTATTTTTACTAGTTTGACATATTTCAAATTCAACTCAAATAACTCCTGAAGAGACTTTTTTTCGACTTTATTTCTACCCAACTATATTAAAAGAAGTATGAAATTAAATCGCTACACTTCTTTGTTTTTTTCTCAGTTTGGCAGGTTAACGTTCATAAAATACCCATCTCCCTTTTGTAAATGAAAATCCAAATCATTTTTAGTGTCCAGGTTAAATTTTTCGAACTCACAATCGCAGAATTTTTCATACAAAATTCGATATTGTGACCTAAAAAATATTTAAGTGTGAGCCCCCTTTGAATGTAATGATTGGGAATTGGGAATTTTCTCAACGTTCCAAAAAAGCTATGATTATTTTTAACTACCAAAACTCGTTTTTTGCAAAATGTTGTATAATCTTTTTCAACCACAAAAAATACTCTACAACATATCGCCGGCAAACAAAATTCTTATCAATAAGATAACCGAACCATACATACACTAAGAACACCGTCCTGACCGAAGCCAAAGCATACGAATACAGTGCAACGCCCAAGCCTGTTCTTATCAGTTGTCTTCATCACTAAGATTGCGTAACAAATTTTTCCGCCGCTTATGTGCCAAACGACTGACTAGATTTATATACCTACCGGTTTGCAATTTGTTGAACTTATCTGTTAGCACAATTAAATAAAACAAAATGTATTCGTTTGTACTTAACTAAGCAACGATTATCACTGTTCTCTATTGTTGCTTTTACAATTTTATCTCTCAAGACCCGTTACCAAAATAAAATTTATCTCTTAACTGGGTCAATTGTTTCGCACTTTTTCCAAACGAGAGGCACAAAACATTAAAATCTACACAACTACAAAGCTAATTTATGCCACCACCACCACACCGACGCCATTTTTCTATAATTTTGCTCTTCGCTTCTGGGATAATTTTGCAACATCTACTTGTTCCTGTAACTGTCTTTGAATTGAGATCATATTGTACTCTGAAATACTTACATGTGCGTATGTAGTTCACCACAATCTTGTGACTCTCTGAAGTATCGTAATTAAATGACAGACATTGTCAGTCTGATGGAATTTAATCCCATAGTATTCTTGAGCGCAAAATGCTTCTGGAATAAATCAATGACACCGCGGATCGATTTTGTGTATGCACAGTTGTAGTGGCCACACATTACATAATGTATGAGCTAGTGCTGATGAGTCAGGGCGGAGGTAACATGAGTTGCTTTCGTCATTACGCTTCGACATAGGCAAATGATTTAGCACTGTTCTTAGTCTGAATGGAACTGGTTTTAACTGTGCTCACGTGAGTTCTATAGGTTATGTTTTTTTTTTTTCTATTTTCTTCTTTGGGCTTTTCTTGTAAAAAGTAGGTAGGTAAGTTTTGTTTGTTGACCAGCCAAGGTTAATAAACTTATTCTCTTTCGGCGGTTGTAAGAACGCCGAAACAGAGTAACTTAGGCGCTATTTATGCAAGCCATTTCGAACAGCAATTGGTTACTCTGTTTCAGTATTGCAGTTTTTGCCACATCAGTACAGTCAAAATTAGGTTTTAAAAAAGATAACAGTTTTATTTTGCAGAAGAGCCAAACTGCCAGTAATACGAATGGCGCTAAAAATGTACTAAATTCGGCTAAGAAACCTGCATGCTGCAGATTTGGTTACAGTGGAGCGAAAATAATGAGTCATTCGCATTCTTTTACTACCGGAAAATTTTGTACAGCAGCGGTGCCCACTTCTGTGTCGATGACATTGCTAATCCAAAGGTGGGTCCATCAGCTTAAGCTAAAGAAAATCAAAATGTCCCGATAACCGGAACGCACTCTTAGCACTCAATTGAACTCTTATGTCGTTTTCCATTGGTTTCCCTCGGGTATCCATTCATTCTGTTAGCGAGTGGAACAAGAAAACTGCTTCTACTTGAACCCACAAAAGTATTGGTGATACGTTTTTTGGAGTGGATTCTGCCTTCAAATCGAGAAGCAAAATTCTCTTATAAGAATCACAAGAAGAGAGTCAATGGAATGGTTTCAGAAGTGATTTTTTTCGATTCCTTCTTTTTGCCCAATGGGAAAAAACGACATTAATGAAGATGTAACAAGTGTTCTGTTTTCGATTTTAATTCGAATCTCCCATTTGTCAGACCTAATTGGCGAATAAATCTGACAATGCCATTGTCTGCCCCTTTTGCAGGACATTAATGGCTGATGACGCTTGATATATGAATGTTTTAATTTAATGTGCACCGACCTATCGAAGGGAAGCCATTCACTTTCTAGGTGCCACAGTCACAAAATTTGCATAGACATGTGCAAACGCATTGTTATTCCACAGAGAGGCACCTCTTTCAAAGGCGTTTGTGAGTTTGTGAGTCCTCCATATTGACAATAAAGCAATGACAACTCGACGTTTGTTCAATTGCGCTAGAAGAAGCTGCATTGCTTTCGAATGTTAGAAGCGTATTGCCGCGACCCTGAGAGCTTCCTTCACCCAAAAACATATTTCATCAATTGGCTTTTCAAAAAAATAAAATCGATTGCCCTACTAATGAAGGCGCAGCTGAATCACTTGCCAGGCAACACTCAATGAAATTTTTATCAGTCATAGCCAACAGAATGGTCGTATCGTGGATTGTGTCCAGTACACATTTACACGCTCGTCTATTACTCATGAAACGGAAAGGAAATATCTTGCTGTCCCATATCGCACAAAAAAAAACAAGAGAGAAATACAAACAAAAAAATCCAATTGGACACTCACCCTTTACAGACTCAGAAACCAACTGGGTTTCTTCGTGTGGAATCATCTCCATCAGTCGGGCGATATCCTTCGCCAGCATGTTATCCACAACATCCAGAAGGTGCGGTTTTAGTGAATGGAACTTGGTGAAATCTTGATGCTGCAAAATATCCTGCATTTTCTTGATGTCTGGGAAGTCTCCGGGTGAAATTTGGTGTTCCCTCTGAAGTCGATCGTAGATTTGTCCCAAGTGTTTGATCAGGTCCTTCTTTTTGCTGTCCTTGCCAAACATCGAGGGCATTTCCTTGCGCAGTTCGGCGATTATATAGGCGTGCACCTTAGCAAGACGCGCTCGCTTGATCAAATCGTTCAGCTTACGCAGGGCGGCATTCCTTGGTAACGACTGTAAGTCTCTGAAGAGATCCTGCTCTTCATCTTCGAACAGCCGACGATTTGCATCGAATCTCAGCGGTTGATCCCAGAACGAACCGATATACACACGAGCAACTTCGGGTGTTTGCAGTACTTTACCCAGCGACCACATCAACGCGCCATACACTCGCATCAACTGTTGGTGATCTATCATATCGGCTTTATTGAGGATTATCCGAATCTTATCGTCGTGTCCCCGAAGAGCCTCAATCGCGCGTCGGAATTCATCGGAAATATCCAATTTATGGGCGTCGAAGAGAAGAATAATTCGGTCAACGCGTTCGGCAAACCATTCTAGCACTCCAGTAAAGTCATAGCCACGGTCGATGCGTTGTTTTTCACCAGATAAGATTCCAGGCGTGTCGACAATAGAAATCGCCTGCAGGACAGGTGAAGCCACTGTTGAGCATTGGAAACGATTCAAGAACGCATTACCGTACTTGCTGAGTGGACGGAATTGTCTCTTTGGATCGACGACTAGTGCATTGCCGGGGATAACGCCCTCCTTGTCATCATGCATAACAGCGATAAAACGATCTGTTGTTGGCTCCGGTCCAATACGAATGCCTGGGAAATCCCTTTCCAGCAGATATCGAATGAATGTGGTCTTACCTGTGGAGTATTGGCCAACAAGTAGAATCATTGGCTTGGCATCGAAGTCGGGATCTTCCAGCTTGGGCGAATGAAAATCATGGAACTGATAGTGCTCCTCTAGCGGAAGCAATTTGCTGCGATAGATTTTTTTCAGTTCGCCGATTACATTCTCCACAACCTCTTGGTTGGTTTTTTCTCGCTTAAGGAAACTGAACATTTCGCGTGTTCTCGTTGGAATTTCTTCGAGGGATTACAGCTACTTTTTAAGGACAAAAAAAAGAAAACAACGAATACACGCACACACTTTTTCCACGTCGTTCGAATGTCTGACTAATTCGCGCACGCACCAGCACAAAAATTATGATAAAAATAAGAATGAGCCAAGTGGTGAGAGAAACTCCCTCGAATGCAAACGAAAGGCGAAATGAAAAAAAAATCGTTCTATCTTTTCGATTGTCAAAATAAAATACGTCATTGAGGTTCGAATTGGTGTGGATGGAAATTTGGTGACGTTGCGAGAATTTCGAGTGATTACTAGAGCAGGTATGTACCTAATGACGGATATGTAGTTCGTGTAAATAACTGTTTTAAAATTACAGCAAGAGTGTAAAAGAATTAGAGTTTCAGCCAACCCAGAAATCAATGATCTATAGATTATGAGTGTTGCTGACAGAGAGGATAAAACGGCCATGATCTGAACGCACACATCCGTAAATTTGATGGTGGATGCACGAAAATGTGTCTGTAATGGCGTGGATGGGTAGAAAAGAAGAAGCATTAATTTGAATTTAAATAGTTAATTTTTTAGGTACACAACTTTGTGTTCATTATATATTTCTTATGTATCTAATATTATTTTTTGAATACTACTAAAAAGAGTATTGCAAAAGTAGACCGAATAATAATTTAGACCACTTTTATTGAATACACATTTTGTAGTCCTCCTCTCATGCAATAATAAGTAGGATTTTCAGCACGCAAATACAAAAACTACTGTGATTACTCGAGATGTCAAGTAGAACGTAGTTGTTGTAATTGCGTACTTTCCTCTTCTGAGATCGAAGCTAAAAAAAACAGGCCTAATATCTAATATTGGTAGATTTAGTTTCTACTACAGATATCATCATTAAACGCGCTGACTCTTATTCTCCATTGAGATTATTTGTTGGCCAAGTTTAATTTGTTGTGTATGTCTTCTGTGGGCTTATTGGTCGATATTTTATTTACGTTTTGTTTGTGTTTAGAAATGCAAGTGCTCGATAACAATTCTGCTTCTCCATTCTGAACTACAATTTTCCTGCACGCCAGCTGTCACTTTCACAGCTGCTTTTTGTTTACCCTAATAAACCAGAAAAATAACTTTCTTGGTGATGTAATTCTTTCTTTAAATTATGAAACTTTCAAATATATTGCTAAAACCGAAAGCTTCCAACGTCCTTACAGCATACTTAAAACAATGTAATGAACCTCCATGGACATCATATTTCGTGAAGGTAAACGAAGGCATCCTTTGCACATTCATTGCATGCAATCATCTTTCTCTAGCTTTCCAGCTGAAAGACGTAGAAAACGATCAATTTGGCCAATCTCATTTCAATTGGACTCTCGATACAGGAACCAACTACCACATCCTGCGAACTGGTTGCTATCCATACCTTAAATATCACTGCAGTAAGCGAGAATACCAAGACCTATCCCTGGAGGATAAATTCTTTAGATTTTTGAAAATTATCAATTTGGGTAAGAGAAATTATACCCAATTGAAGGCAAATCTCACGAATCATTTATTTTGTAGGTTTGCCAATGCTTTTCTATGGTCTAGCTGCAATTCGCTTAATAAGTCACAAGGAAATGGTTAACTTAGACGACAAGTCGAGAGTACCCATATACTTTCTCTATGAAGAGGACAAGGGTTCACGTTTTTAGTGAGCCAATTCGACTGATTTAGATGAAAAGAAAAAGATTCGTTCCTTAAAAGTTGTTGTTTCTGATAACATTAAATAGTTTGTGTTGGTTTACGAATTTGTACAATTTAGTCTAACGCACAACCCTGGAGAATAGATTCTATTCAGCATTTTTTTGGATTCTCGCATATTTCGTCGTAGTTGTCAAACAACAAGTGTCCAATGGATTCGGTAAAGTTCTCTAGAGCGCAAGGAGTTGAACACCTTGGTATGCTTATGGGAGTAGGATAATCCACTTCACTATCACTAAAGTAGACCACCTGAAATGTTATGCATTCATCAAACAAGATGAAACTCAGATAATATTACTCAAACTCACTCTAACTTCGAAAAATTCTGGAATGGGCTCGTGCAGTTCAAACACCAAAGCGGAAGCGTAATCTGGTAATTTGGACGTTTGGTCTAGGATACCCATGGAATTCATTACGTTTACCAAAGTAACATCGTGACCAGAGTAGAGAAATAGCTTCCGATCCGGCTGGAGTGTTGCTTCGGCCTTGGCGTTCATCTTGGCGTCAACGTCACCCAGAAATGCTCCACCCTTTATACGCTTCATCACATCATTATCGGTGAAAACTGTATAACTTCGTTCCGCCAAAGCCAGTAGTCGTTGTGGGTAAATACCCTCAGTCCAGGCGGGAAGTTTCAGTCCCATATCCTCTTCGGCTTTTAGGGTGTTGTACAGATATTCAACATCGAGGACTGTTCTAATAGTCTAAGAACGATAGATATTAATATTGAAACTCCATTTAGTTGAGCTCCACTTACCTTTCCTGTAAATGCGGTCAAATTATAGTACAGTTCAGCACTTTCTGCATTTAACTGACCCAAGTCCGATGGAGGTTTTGTGTACATCTTTTGAAGCATGACATCATACTTGGCACAGGGCTTCTTTTGAGCAATTAGCTGTAATGGTTGTTAGTTTGAATTACTGATTGCCGAAAGTAATAGCAACTTACTGTATCGTCCAGGCGTGGAATCGAAATCACTGGTACTGGCTGCCAAAATATTGGTAGCACCGAATTGTCCTCGAAAGTTGGCATCAGCCCAGCTAAAAGTGCCTGTGCACTCATTATACATCGTTCGGCGTAACTGCTGAGGATATGCATATCATGCTGGTGATAAATGCCGCCCTTTGGGAGCAGGGGATAATAGCGTAATCGTAAGCTTTTGCCCAAATTGTAGGCCTGGAGGCTGCCTTTCTAAGAAAAAAAGGGGAGAGTATTGGTTAATTGCATTTCCAATTAGTCACTTGTAATAGAATTAAATCCTGGCTGTGAAAGGAGTGAGTCTGCGATGTTTACGGTAAGGATTGTGATAACTTGGACCCTCTAATTCGGCATCAAATTGATATTTTGTTCATCTGTGTTGGCCTTTCAATTCTTGCAGTTTCACTGCATCGCACAGTTTGCAATGTATGCCTAATCCACTGTCACATTCATCGTGAATGGTGGCACCTGCTTCGGGCAAAATCTGTAAACATACCATTGTAAGCGCTCCAAGTCCACCAGCCCATTCATGTTTTGCATGCGGATCATTGGGGTAGAAGCTCGTTGGGTTCTTCTCGCCATGTCTGAACAACTATTAAAAATAAAACATTTAAACCATTCAACTGATCATAACTGCACCATTAGCAGACTTACAATGGCTGCCATGCGGATGCTACTCGCATTCGTATTATGGTTCTCTGCAAAAACATAGACAGACAGTAGGACTGCACATATGACGCCCACCAAAACCATCACCATCATTTTCATTGCACAGGTACGTTGCGTATGGCAATTGCTTTTTGTCGTCGACATTATTGTTGTTTGTAGATTGAAAGCTTTGGTGGAATAACGCGATAGTAAAGATTTAAACCAAGTTGATTACGTTTATGGTCGATTTGTTGTGTTTTTATATTACTGACGTCTGCTTTGAGTATTTGGAATTTACTGCCGTATTTGTCGTAAGAATAATAAAACGATTTTAGAGAATGTTATTAGTAGACACTTTAAACGAAACAGAACAAATAAAGCACGGAAACAATTTAAAGAGCCAAAGATAGGGTGTCCAAAAGCTGAACACGTTTGGCTTGCTGTCACTGCATGACTGACTGATTTTCTGTTTCTCCGCTTTCGACTTGAAGTGATCGTACGTAATCAGCTGTAGAGATGATGATGAAGTAATTTCAAAGCTTTTTTTTGAATAGAGATCGTGAGCTTTTTCAGATCTGACCACGAACGACTGATTGCAGATTAGTAAGTACATAGTCACTAAAACTACTTTGAAATTACCTGCTTGGTCCATGCGGTAGGCAAAGCTGAAGCAAAGGCTGAGTTTCTCTTGAAAAGCAATTGAGCAAATTGTTTTTTAAGAGTTTTGTCCGTCCATGGTAAACGGAGCGAAAGTTCATATAGCATAATATTTTTCAAACTCCAGGCATTTATTTGTAATAGAAATAACCGTTAAGAGCACCTAGGCGTATGCGTACTATTTTGTGTTTACTGCCGAAATCCCTGAAGTGTTCTATTTTAAAAAGTATTAAGAGGATTACGGCATACAGATTCGATTCCTACTTTTTTTGTATTAGAATTCATCGAAATGTATTCAGATTTTATTTTGTTCCAACAATTAGGCCGAAAATGCCCTTTTTGTGTTTTTCTTTTTTATTGCAGATCGAACCTACTTTATAAAATATATTTACAACAAGCATCACGCGACATATTTCCCAAACTTCAAGTAGCTTTAATAACGTCTTCGTCAGGTGGTTCTTCAACGATATAACCGGGGTGCTGATTGCACGCTTCCTCTTCGTCACTTGAAGTATTGTTGCGTATCCTTTTATTTACGGCTTCTGATCCTCGATCGCAAAAATCATCGCTTTCCATTTGAGCGTCTGAACAGTACACAATATTGTCGTATATTAGATAACCAACATCGCTGTTGTAAAATACATTTCCATACGAATCCACAATATACAGGCAATCATCAGTGCACGAATATTCATGCAAATTTGTATGCTCTTCCATTATAATCCTTTCTTGATTGTTACAACATTCTTCAGTCATCGAGGACTCCCATAGAGGGTTATAGTAGCATCCAGGCATTAAGTAAATCCCATTGTCCGAGCCATCCGATATGAGAAACGCTTCCTCATGCGATCTCTTGCGTGACATCTTGTCTAATGCAATCGGTTCAGGATACTGATATAAATTCGTATGGAAAATATATGCACCTCCAGCTGACGCATCAAATATAAATTTAGACAAATCTCAAAAATCATAAAATGCAAATCGAGCTTCAAGGAAATATTTATATATTATAAAAAATTAATCTAAAATATAATATACGTAATCCAAACGCTTGTATGTAGACTTTTGAATTTCGAAAATGTCACATTGACTTTTTATATTCTTGCTATATTGAAACTCTGGAATTTGGAAAAACTAAACGCACAGTAGTGAAAGCTTTGGTACAGTAGAATATCCTTTCAGGCAGACTATTACCTTTCCTTTTTTTATTTTTAACTCAGCCGCTACATGTCTCCTGTCGTTATCATATCTGAAAGGCATAGAATTGAAACACCTTGGTTCTAAAAAAAAACGTATTAATAAATTAATTTTATTTCTAATAAGCGTAAACATCTTTTAACATTGTCCATTATACAAATTCACTGCAGCGACCGTTGCTCGTCTTGAACACCGTTTTTGTCCTCAGAACATCTCTTATTAACTATATAACACAGCCAGAATGAAATCGGTAGCATTGCCAGACCAACAGGCATTAAAAACAATAACCAAAACTCCTTGGGATCAGTTCGTTCATCGGTCGTATCGTAATCGTCCCAATAGTTCCTATCTTCTTCGTCGTCCCGCTCATCGGTGTTATCCTGCACACCAAGGAATGCTTCCCGAATCCTGTGACCGCGATAACTAATCGCGACGCACGCGTAAAAGCCCTCATCCTGCATTCGGACTCCATTCAAAATTAATTTACTCAAATAAATCTCATCGTCGATGTTTTTCTCTCGGGCCGCTTGCAACAGCTCGTATGTCCGTCCATTGTACTGGACAATGTGCGAATTGAAATTCTCCTGACCCATTGCGTATTCCATACCAGAACTCATATCCGGTATTCGCTTAAACCACTTAATCGTTGGATGCACCTGACTCTGCACCCGACACTGAAAGACCACTTGCGAGCCAATCGATGCTGTCTTATTTTCAGGAAATGCATCGAGAAATTCTGGTACCAGAATCGTTGAATCTATAAACAGAAGCGTTGCCATTTAGTAATTGACTTGAAAGACTCAAGTGTAGTTAACGTACTCTTAATGTCTAATTGATATGTTCGAACTAATTGTATGTCCAGCGTTGTTACATCGTCCAGTTTGTACGGATAGATTGTGCACTTGTAGAGGCCGGAATATTTTTCGGTAACGTTTTTCAAGTGGAGCGACTGCCTGCAGAACTGTTCGTCACAGGGCAGATGTGCCCAGTCCTCTGATCGTATGCCATGGCAAGACTTCTGATGGGCATTGTCACCACATGGCTATGGAAGGAGAAAGATGTGTGTCTTAGAATCAAAATTTGTTGGATGCATTTGAGGGAGTCATGCCTTGAAGTACCAGTGAATTTTCATGCCATTGATCGACTCATCACTGAAAAGGTCCTTGAGTCCGCAGCTAAGTTTAATATCATTGCCAGCTCGTTGTTGAATTAGTTCTGTATTTTCTGAAATAAGAATGTTTGTGGTTTATTATTTTATGTATAACTCAGGGGTTTACTCTGTATCTCGTTTCGAAAGTAATATTTTTCGAAAATGAACTTTTTTGAACTCTCTATTTCGAAAACCGAATGAAATATACTATAATTTTTTAATTCCGAAAGTATTACAGAGTACCAACTTAAAAACGGAACGGAAAGCAACTTCGAATAGGATTGACTTTCGGAACGAAATAGGCGTCAGTTTCTGTTAAATCACTGCGTAAGGTATTCAATCCCTGGAACAAATGATAAAGAATCGTCGGATAGAGTCTTCGCCTTGAAATAGATCGAATTATTACAAACTCTTGTAGGTATAGTACCTACGGTCTTTATTTATTTTGCTTCTTTAAGCGTTAAAATTGTTTTTGTCTTGTTAAACATCTATGTAAGCAAAGCAAAATTGATTAGCTAATATGTCAATAAAAGTAGCCCGAATCACTTTTTCTAAATCAGCCTGAAAGTCTGCAAGCTTTTGTAATAGAGTGGTATAAAGTATCATATTTTTGGTGTATGTTTTTGGCATTTGGTGTGTTCTTGCGATTACAACACCATCACCATTTAAATGGGGTAACTAGTTCGGATTTGTAGTTTAGTAAATGAGCACATTCAAGAATCTAGTTATCTTAAGTCGACTAGATTGGTGTGGATAAAATGTAACCTGAACGCAAAAACTAGATTCGTCGGGAACGTCACTTTTTCTACGTCATTCACATATGAGAACTGTCAACTTAGTACACAGTCACAAATTGCTTGACTAGATTCGTCGGCTACCCCGCCATAAACGTCAATTGAAACAGCTGCTCATATGACCGATTTCCTCCAATCAAAACCGAGATAAATCTAGCCAGAGAGCTGTCATACTTAATAAACTAGATACTTGATAGTCCCCAATCTGACAGCTGACTGACTTGATATATTTAATTCTTTTACTAGCCTAGATTGGTCACGTGAATGGTTTTTTTAGTTGACGTGTATAGAAAGGTTACCGACTCAAGAGAATCCAGCATTCATTCTCAGATGAGAAGAGTCAAAATTCAAAATAAAGCGCTAGAAAACAAAATTAATTCAAGTTGACTAGTGAACGTGTTCGAATATCTAGTGCAGACAAATTTATTTGACGTTTTATATGATTCAGGTATTCGCACGTCGAATGTTTTCCATTGGGATTTCTAGATTTTGCTCTCAGATTTTTCAGATCCTTCGTGCCCAATGCAACATGAAAAGAGATCCCGCTTTTATTTCATTTGAGTTGGTGCGTGATTTAAAAGTCAGTTAGCTGTTCCTAAATTCAAATTTATGTTTATAAAAATCCATTCATATATGTCAATATCTATTGCAGCGGCCCAAAGAAAGTTTTTCTCTATTTTTCGAAGACTCGTCGTCTAAAAACGTAAATAATAGGCGTGTTTTTTTGAGCTTGGATCTCAGCAAAGCAAAGTTTGACAAATGTTAAATGTTTTGGTGTTAATGAAAGAAGGTGTAAATCTCGCTCAGAAATCTGGATTCGCAAAATTGCTTTGAATCTGAAAAAAAAATGTTTTTTTTGCGGCCAATGGAACATGAAATACTGTCAGATTTCGAAAGCAGAAAAAATGTTCTGAAGCTTAGTACGCTGTTCGATGTAAACTAAATTTGATGTGCTATCCAACGGCGTGGATAAGTTGTACAGAAAACAGCTATTCTTTGAAAAAATTTCTTTCAAAAATGTAATTCTCTTTATTTCTGATTCTAGGAACTTCTCGTTCATTGAATAATTTAAAAAGCTCATCCTTGCATACTTTTCCTCAACAGAGCAACAAAACACAACGACCTGTCACAATTTAGCTTGAGAAAATGTGCCAACGCATTAAATGGCCACGCTAAATTTTGACAGACACATAAAGTACATGCTATGTTTGATTATTTAGCTCGAGCTGCGTACCACTCAGCTACATGGGTTCGCTTAAATTTTGGAGAGAATTTTGTATGGGAGCGAAAATTTAGCTCGAGCAGCGTACTAAGCTTGAATCTGAAAAAAGTGTTTTTTTCTGTCCCAATGGAAAAAGACATTAGTTCTTATAAGGTATAATAAACGTTTTCCATTGGGATTTTTAGATTTTGCTCTCAGATTTCAGATTTCTTGTTTCCATCAAGCGATTCCCTACGTCGCTAGCAGTAAATATACTTTTTTATTTGAATTTCTAGTCACACATCACTTACCAGTATAATCTATATAGGAAGTGTTCACTTTGCAAACTGCATTTATCCAAAATATTAGTTGCAGCAACAACTGTCGATCAATGTTCATTATAGTTCCACATATATCATAGACTCCCGCGCATTTTCTCATTAATAAATTTGCCCGCCCTCACTTGTACAGCGCAAGGAATCGTTTCGATAATTATTTTATCAAAATTCGCAGACGTGTTTTCTATTTCCGCAAGTGTTTATAAAGCAAATCCACTTCTTCCCGCCAGCAATTACAACCAGCAATAAGGAATGCCTCTGGCTCAGCTGGTCCACCACTCCAGTGCAAATCTGTTCCAACTTAATTGTAGACTTTCCATAATTATATGCCCCAGAAACAATATCAAGCCCGACGGATCCACAACTGACCGATCGTGGAGGGGGGGGGGGGGGGGGGTGGAAGAGTGGTTTTCTGATGGGTTGGTTTATTTATTTTGAAAATTTGTTTTCCAATTTATTTCAAATGCCTCCGAGATGTGTTTATTTAAAAAATTGTTTCACCTCCTTGGCCTGATGGAACGGGGCTGCTGCTACCAGTTACGTTCCCCTGATGCGGATCGTGCTGAAATAACAGATGGATATTTGTTTGTTGTCTTTAAAATTGATATTATTTAAACATTTTATTGATTATTTGAAAAATCTGCACCCCCATTTGTATTATTCATTCATTGAGTATATTTTGCCATTCGGGCTAATAAATTAGCGGTTGGCTGGCAAATGGCCGCATGCCGTAAACTGTGCCTGTGCCATGTATTCAGCGAACTGAGAGAGATATTAAATTAACGTCGGATCCTTAATGCAATCATAACAGACAAACGCTCATCTATTGACAGATAAACAGACAGGCGGAAAGATATATATATCACTGAATACTTTATGGTGGTGGTTGTGGGGTGGACCATTCATCACGTCCTTCTTGCACAGTTTACACTATACAAGAGTATAGTTCAGGGAAACATTGCAGAACAAAAAAAAATAAATAAAAAATCTGTCGAAATATTTCGACATAGTATGCGTTCGGTAAAAACATGCAGTTTTTATATACGCCATTAGATTGAAAGTAAAATAAACAATAACAGAGATACAAATACTTTGGCCGTGGATTGATATGTTGGAGGGGATTTGGCAGATAAAAATGAGATATGAGGAAGTGAAAAGATGTCGTAGCCAGTGTTATTTGTAAATAAAGGGTGATTTTTGAAGAGTTAAGTTTTTCAGGTTGGCAGCTCTGGTTATTAATGGCGTCCAAACGTCATCTGTCAAAGTGAACAGTTTTCAGTATACTCTGCCATTTAATCTTGGAAAGACTTACAAACGAGCAACGACTGCAAATTATTGAAATTATTATAAAAATGTGTGCTCTGTGAAAAATGTGCACCGTTTGTTACGACCATATTATGGTCGTCATAATCGACCTGGTGAATCCGTCAACGGCGAACGATATCGAGCCATGATACGCGACTTTTTTTTTCCCCAGTTGGTTGAGTTGAACTTGGTTGATATGTGGTTTCATTAAGACGGTGCCACATGCCACACAGCTCGCGAAACAATTGAAATGTTGAAGGATGAATTTGGTGAGCAGCTTATCTCTCGAAATGGCCCTGTGAGTTGGCCGCCAAGATCATGTGATTTAACGCCTCTTGATTATTTCTTGTGGGGTTATGTAAAGTCGTTAGTCTATGTGGACAAGCCGAACACGATTGAAGCCTTACAGGATAACATAACACGCGTAATTCGTGGAATACAGGCCCAAATGCTCGAATAAGTGACGCAAAATTGGACCTTCCGAATGGACCATTTGAAACGAAGCCGCGGACAACATTTACATGAAGTTGTTTTTAAAACGAAAATGGAAAAGGCCTATTTATCGATTATAATAAAAATTTTGAATATTTGATGCAAATTTGAGTGTTTTATTCGATTAAAAAAAAAAAAAACTATGCTTGAAAAATCACTCTTTATAATTGGTAGGCGATTTGCTTCTACATTAGGCCTGATTTTTTGAGCTTCGTTCTCAGAAAAGCAAAGTAAAGTAGGATTTTCAGGACAGCAATTACAACATCTGCGCTCTACTTCACACTTCGAGACTCGGAGTAGTTATTGTAATTTGTGTGCTGAAAATCTTACTTTACTTTTCTTTGCTGAGAACGACGCTCAAAAAAACACGTCTATTGTGTGGGAAATGTGACTTCCTAAACCAAATTCTATTTATTTTCCTGTCCGAGCTGTCACTAAAGCTTAACGCATTTTACATATAAATCTACTTCTCAATAATACACACATAAAAAAAAAAATAGTTGGCGCAATGGGCCGTGAGGGACTCTAGACCTAGCTTCTCACAACCATTCGATTTGTGTAAGTTCTATATTTTTGGGACGAATGGAGCGATCTAACATTTTGTGTCGAGTCTAAACGTCCAAATGAGGAGCTCTTTCATGACAGATCACAGATATACTCTCGAATGGTTTGTACGACGTTCGCAAGAGTTGGAAAAACCCTAAGGTGCAAATTGTGTTTTTTTTTTTTTTGATCGAACCTGCGACCCCTCGCTTCACAGTCCAACACACTAAGCCCTGAGCCAATGCGCGTACAAACAAAGGTTTCTCTCCTTACTCAGAGAGAGCAATATAAGAAGTCGACCCGTAGACGACAGCTCTGCTAAAAGCCATCAGAACTTTTATCTATTCGTTTGAAGAAACCGTCTAACCCACATACCACATAACTTTTTCCAAATACTACATGTTAGAAAAGCACTACGTAGCCAATGATGGTAATGATGGAATGCTGTCAAATGGCGTCAAATTTCCAGTAAAATTGTTTTCTTTTCGTTTCAAATGTTTAAATAATGTAATTCCATTTCGGCCCAAGATTTCCCTGAAAGTACAATTCCGATCGATCAGGTATGAGTGAAGGAATCAAAATCAATTTTAATTTCATTTTAATCGAATCAATTTGATTCCTTTTCGGAAAAATAACGAGCCGTTTTTAAGTGTAAAACCACTGACAAGTTTTGTACAAAACCATCTTAGATATTCAGTTAGAATTCGAAGTATTATTTGTGGAGTCGTTTTTAAGATAAGCTTGGTTTCTTGATATGTTGACTATGAAAAACTGATAGTGTTTGGTCTAGATTTAAAAAAAAAATGACTTAAATTAAATGTACGATAGAGTCGCACGAAACTTTTCCAGCCAGTTCCCTTGTATTAGTTGACTTGTTGGAGCGCTGTGTCTCAAATATGACTGATATGACTGATTAGAAAGAGCATGATATTAATTTTTGCAAAAATCTATTTTGAATGTTTCTTCGCAAATTCGAGTCTGGCCCCTAGGAATCGGCGATTCCTCTTAGCAATCAAGACATTTGTACTGCTCGATACGGCTACGATCTTCCTGCTCTAGGTATATGTAGTTACATTCGACTTTCTGGTACATCAGGGTGATGTGATGTCCTTGCAACCGTTTGAATTTCTGGGTCTATCACCACTACGAAGCAGTTTGTGATATTATACCAGAAGTCACAGTGGGTGAGGCAAAAACGTCACACCAACTTGTAGGAAAACAAACCAAATTTCATATGGCGGGATACATGATTTATTTCGTTTTATGACTAAAAGTTTATGATAAAGTGCAAAATACTACCTAAAAACATTACCAAAAGCTGGAATATAATTATGGAATTCGAATTATATTTACAAATGCAAAACGAAACATATATGTCCTGTGTAAGCTTGTGTAAGTTTTTGCGTATATGCGTAGTTGAATAAAAGGTATATGTTTAAAAGAGCTCACGGGATTGGAAATAAAGTCTCTACAAATGTTTTCCAGTGCAAATAGCACTATCCCAACATGAGAACATATTTCAAAAAGGCCGGCTTTACATTTGCAGTGAGCAGATTCGATTTCACCATTGAAATATACCAACAGCCAAGTCTCAATTGGCTTTTCACCCAGGCGTTATGAATGAAGAACCTAAAGGTAAGAACATAGAGTTATTAAACGGTTGTGATACAATTCGCGTGTTTTAATAACCTTTCCCAGTACCACATAAATGTGTGAGAAACGAGCACTTTTTACATCTTTTAACCATCCGACTTCAAAAAGATCTTGGCCTTTGGTGATGCTCTGGCTGTTATTGCACTCATTTTCAGTGTTTACCGACTTTGTTTATATGAAGAAATTGGAAATTTAAGCAACCTTCACATTTCTAGGAAATTCGTTTGATAAAGGAAACAAGTAAGGGTCTCGCCCGACCTTCTCAATTTTTTTCTATGTAGCGGAGTTCATTCAGCGCATCAAGGCCTTTTGCGTAAGCTGATAGCTCCAGTTTAATACCTTACTGAATTACTTTTTATATAAAAAAAAGTTGTATAGATAAAATTATTCAGTAGGTACATATTATGCACCTTATAATTATTAGAGTTAAGTTACTATTAACACTTAAGCTTAGTACGCTGCTCGAGCTAAATTTGCGGCCCAATACAAAATTCTCTCCAAATTTGGCTGAGCTAAAAGCTAAATTGTGACAGATCGTTGTGTATTTGTTGTTCTGTTGCGGAAAAGCATGCAAGGAGATTTTTTTTTAATTATTAAATGGACCAGAAGTACCTAGAAACAGAAATAGTTGAAATAAGAGAGAATTAAATTTTTGAAGGAAGTTTTTTCAAAGAACAGCTGTTTTCTGTGACACTTATCTTTTTCAAAATTTAGCTAGGACTTTAGCTGATGTTTGAAGAGAAAAGTTGGAGACCAGATAAAATTTAGTTTAGCTCGAGCAGCGTACTACGCTTCAACAAACACTTTTTATATTTGATTGCTAGAAAAAAAAACATATTTTTCCGATTTCACAGCATTTATGTGAATTTTGATTAAATTCAAATCTATGCCTAACTATCTCTGGCCACATAAAATTTAGTTTGTTCTTCTACAAGTTTCTCAGATGTCACTTTGTTTTGTTTTTTCTCATTTGACACTGACGTTATCGCGAACTACCCTATTGGGACAGAAAAATCTTCTTTTTTCAGATTCAAACCAATTTTTGTGCTCTTGAAATCTGGCTGTCAGATTTCCATTGGTCGCAGAAAAAACAACACTTTTTTCAGGTTCAGAGCAATTTTGCGAATCTCGATTTCAGTGCGAGATCTACATCTACTTTCACTAACACCAAGCCATTTGACATTTGTCAAATATTGAACGTTACGTTGAAGTGTGTTATTATTGGGCACATTCAAGAATCCGGTTATTTTTAGACGACTAATCTGGATAAAATGTAACCTGAACGAGACATCTAGATTTGTCGGGAACGTAACTTTTTCTACGTCAGCCACATATGCGAACTGTCAACTTAGTACTCAGTCACGAATTTCTTGACTAGATTCGTTGGCTAATCCTCCATAAACGTCAACTGAAGCAGCTTCCCATATGACCGATTTCAGCCAATCAAAACCGAGATAAATCTTTTCAGACAGCTGCCAGATTTTTACGTGTTTAGACGAGAAGTCTAAGAAAAATAATGAAAAATTTGCTTTTGGCTGCTGCAATGGATATCGCCATAAAGGATTTTCATAAACAAATTTGAATTTAAGAACTGACTTTGAAGTCGCGCACCGACACAAATGCAAAAATAAAAGTGATCTCATTTCATGCCCCGTTGGCCACAAAAAAAATTGAAATCTGAGAACTGAACCTGAAAATCCCAATGGAAAACGACATTAGTTGTTTTTTCTTTTTTTCTGAAAAGCGTATATGGGTTACCTATATATTTTTTATTCTAAATAATAATAATAAAATCGTTAATAATTAGCCAGCTAGAAAACCAGGGCACTCATTCCGTAGCTTTTCAGACGATTATCGTCGAATCGATACACCTCCAAAACTAGCAACCAAGTGCTAATATTAAAAGTTTGAGATCTTAATCCAGTTCATTTTCCAAAAAATATAATGGAAGCTGCGGTTTGTCAAAAAAATTCGAGCAGGATATTTATTATTTTGGTGATCAAATTTTCAAATACAATATCGTTTAGACGATCGTTGACATACGGAATCTGCTCCCAACTTCAACTTCAAGAACATTGAGTAGCCTTTCGCAAGTGAACAAAGCTCGATTGCCATCTCCCAAATATATTTTTATACATTTTGATATAGTGTCGATGATAATGCCCTTTTTTTAATAATAATAACGATGTCGTGCGGCACTGTATCGAAAATGCTATGAAAATCAAGTTACAGACGAATATTCAATAGAATAAAATCGAAAATCAATTAAAATTTAAAACGACAGTCGTCTTGGTATTAGAATATTCATTGAATTTCTTTTGCATTTGTATTGTTTTCATTTTGCGCGAAAATTGTCTATTTGTCCAAAACCAAAAAACACTTGTAATATCTATGTGTTTCACTCCAGATGTAATTATTCCATAAAACTGTACAAACTTACCAACGAACAACAAACAAAAACGAAGGCTAATCCAAATTCACGCGAATACTCCCGAATATCTTCTTAACGCCATAAAAACTTGTTCACATCTAAATCGTATCACAAACAAACCCCAAGAGCTCACCGCACAGACTACATTATTAATCAATATACAACTGATATAAAAAAAAAAACGTTACGCCCGTTCAAATATAATGGGAAACAGTAGTCTGCGATATGGGCATACAAGGTGTTTTTTTTTTTTATTATTAATATAAACGCCGTACATATTATTAATATTTATTTTTATCAATATTCCTTATCATGTTTTCTGTCGAGTCTAGGTAGGCGATATTTCCGTTTTCCGATAACACTATTTGTATTAATCAAAACTGAGAAATCTCTATTAAGCTCTACACTTTATATATACAAAAGACATTTATTTAATCCCTAATGTGTTCTCCGATCAAAATACCAATCCCCCCCACGTTCCACTCCCAGTCGCGACACACAATAAAATCGAAATTGAAATATTGTTGATATTGCCAATGCTTCTGAATATTTGTGTGTGTGTCCGCTTCGGTTCAACTACTGAGCCAATATTTCTTTACATCACTACTTGTGGCTATTTCTACAACATTATTATTATCAACATGATCGGTATTGATAAATATTTACACACTCGTTTCGTTTTTATTTATTTTTATTAATAAAATAGCACTGCAATAGATCAATGTATCAAAGCAACGAATTGAGTGAATGCGGTTATTGTTAAATCTTATCACAGAAATTATTAATATTTACCACAAAAAAAGAGAAGCAAACACGCTTCGATCATTTAAAAAAAGTCAAACTTCTACGAATCGTCGTAGTCACTGCGGTAATCCAAAAGAGTACGAACTACGAAACAAAAATACTGATCGATACGTCTGATCGAACGTTTATCCGGGACGAATGCTTAATCAAATCTGAATTAGAACAGCGATGGGAGAATGCCTACGTTCCAGCACTAGAAGCGGCTGGCTGCTGGCCTTTAACGTCGCGACGCCTCGATGGGAATATCCAAAACTGAATCGCACGCAGAAGAAGCATTCATCAACGTCAATACTATCTACATACATATATAGCGAACTGTGTATCGAATTTTATATTAAAGCATTTAGATAGAGTACGCGACGTAACGACCCCTAAGTACAAGTAGCAAGGTATATTGGGGAATTTTGTGTGTTTAGATATTGTAGGCGCAAGGCAGGCGGCACTAGAACCCAAAGCACCCGATGTACACAATGGACTGGAAATTATAAGGCACGGACAGTAGTTGCTCACCTTAAGATAGCGATCGGCGCGGCGGTTAATTGTTTAGCTGCGGATTTGCATTTAATAATCGCCGAGCGGTGGAAATTATTTTATTTACATTATCGAATGGGGGCGAACTCGTATTGTGTATTTATGGCGATGTCTTGTAATGTGAAGGAAATAACAATTTAAATAATTTATTCAGAGTTCTTGGCATTGCGCGGTGGTGATTGGAATTTTTATAAAAAAGTCGTTTTTAATCTGAATACCATATTTGTTAGGACGCGTGGATGATCGAAAATTGTTTTATATTCTTGCACTGAGGTAATGCGGAAATGGTTTGCAATATTATTTACACAAACAATCGGCAAATTAAGTGCTTGCTAGAAACAATAGCAAAATTAGTTGATGTCCTGTCATGAATTTACTACTTAAAAAAGTTGTGCAAAACCCACAAGCCTGCAGCATATAGCAATCTATACAATGAGCTCATTTAAAAACTTGATTATTTTAAGTCGACGAAGCTCTGAACTAGATGTAGCTTGAACGCAAAAACTAGATTGTTCGATAACACCGTTTTTACTACGTCGGCCTTATACGAACTGTCAACTAAGTACTCAGTCACGAAATTCTTGACCAGATTCATTGGCTACCCGTCCATAAATGTCAATTAAAAAAAACATGTGATTGATATTGGCCAATCAAAATGATTTGGTTTTCCATTCCAAAAAAAAAAATCAAACTTTTTTTTGATTTGGATCACTTTTTGCAGATCTCGATATACTTTGCACAGCTCCTTTACGTCAATTTAGGAAGTTTACTTTCAAAACAAATGCGCAAAGTTTCGTGAAAACAAAAATAATGAAATAAATAAATAGCAATGGATATAATTTTGGAGGAATTATTATCTTCATTGTCTTCCTCATCATCTGAAAACTACGATTCACCGAAACTACTCCATTTGTATCTGCAACAGAGGAAACATTTTTCAAGCCGATTTCCATGGTTGATTTTACCAAAAACAAATTAAACAATTTGAACAGCTAGTTTTGCTGTCAAATAACGCACTAATCCATTTACAAAAGCAGATCAATTTCGTTGCATGTTCCATGAGCCGCGGAAAATCTGAGATCTGACAAAAAATATTTGGTGGTCCCAACGGACAAATCAAGTCAAGCAGCTGTGAGACTTACTAAACTAGATATTTGAACCGCCCAAATTACGTGCAGACGAGGAAGCCAATAACATGAACGAGCTGTCACAGACGATTTCCAAATAATGGACCAGAAGGGACAAAAATATTCTGTAGTCTAGAATGAGCGGTAAACCAAGTCAACAGGAAGTACATTGACAATAGGACAGAACGTCGAAATAAAAAGAACGTTTTGAAAAAAACTTTACAAATTTGTCACATCAAATCACTTCCAAGTTGACATTTGTTGAGACATTTGTCAGCGATCTAATGTGGTTTTCGATTGGGCGCTCTCTTTTTATGTTCGTTTGGTACAAAAAAAAGCAATCGTTTTCAGATTTCAAAGATTCGCAAAAATCTGGATTTTTTCTCAGATTTACCAATACAAGTACGTTTGAGTTTGACAACTAGTGGAAATTGATTACGTTTTCGTGACATTTTTCAACTGCAAAGAACTGCATTGCATCGGGTGGATCTATTTTTGTTAATTATTTATGTAGAAATGTTTTAGAAATCAATCTGGGCGCTAATTTAAAATGAATATAAAATTTAAGTAGTGAATGCAAAATGCTTCGAAAAGTGTCGAAGGCTACACATATTCGAAGCGCACTAATATCAAGTAACGTTTTTATGTTCGATTAGACACACGAAATTTGAAATCTGAGAGCGAATCTGAAAAAGCCCAATCGAATACCACATAATAGTTTTTTTTTCACCAAATTGCACAATTGTTGAACAATTGGTACAATTTATAATGATACTCGTATGCTATGAGACTTGGTAGTTAAATTGTTTAAGAATGACTTTTTCTTTTCGATTATAGAAGTGGGCGTGGAAAAAGTGCTGAATGTTAAAAGGACACATATTTCATGAACAACTAACCTTTATTTGTTTATAAAAAGTTTGCCCTAAAGCTGATAAAAAAAAAACAGAATTCTCATGCGTCTAAATGCATAATATCAGTAACAGTGGTTGTAAAGTAAAGATGTCATTGGGAATGTTCGGATTTCTAGTTTAGTACCTAAGTCTGACAGCTAACTGACCTGATTTGATGTACCTTTTGTAACGTGAATAGTAGGTATTTTTAGTTGTCGTTTGTGGACAAGTCTAGTCAATACTGCCTGCATATTTAGCTGGCATTTCGAAATGTCAAAATTCGAAATAAACCACGAGAATACAAAAATATTTCAAGTTGACCAGCCAACGCGTTAAATAAAATATAGGTCTTACTTTTGTAGTAAGACTGGAAAAGACTGTCAAAATGGCAGTGGTGGGAATAAATTCTCTCACAGAGAGACACTTACGAAAAAAGGGAACGCTTTTGTAGTACTAAATCTATGCAAATGACAGATAAATAATTCAAAAAAGTGATACGAAAAGTCGTTAAAATATCGTATAAACTCGAACAATTTGCTAATTAACGAACAAAATTAGTTGATTTATCTACATCGCGATGAAAGTGACCCGGAATTAATCGAACTTCTTCTTTATGAATCCGAGTAGATATATGAAAGAGTTTATACTGATTGAACTATTTGTTCTATAATGCAAGCTACACGGCATTTAAAATTATATGGAGGAGATTGTCCTTTCTTATTCCTTACAGCGAGGAAGAATTTCGTAGCCACTTTCAAAAAGAATCTTAGCAGAACATTCAATTTTATTTTCTCGCCTGTTGATACCACTTTAATACGCATGAAATCAAAGCAAATGCACTCATATGTCAAATAGGACAACAAATTTCAATTCAGCTGTGAATTGTGAAGGGCCCAACCCATAGAATCCGTTTCATTCGTTGCGTCGACTGATCCGTCAATATTGACGTATTCAACGGAATGAGCAGTCCCATAGACAGTATTGCCACTAAAAAATAATGAATCCGGTCAAATCTGACCGATTTATATTTTTTTAAATTCGGTCAGAAAATCCGGTCAAAAGATAAAATAAGAATTTTTGACCAAAAGTCCGGTCAAAAATGGAATACAGTAATATATTTTAACTAAAAATTGATAAAAAAAAAAATTTTATATTGTATGCATATAGTGTTTTTTATATTTCTAAACTAATCTTAATTAAAGCTAATAAAACAAAAAAAAAAACAAACAATTACTTGAAAAGCTTTGCATCACAACGTTTTGCAGAAAATGGAACGTTCCACTCCACTTCGGGGTTTGAATTTGGTAAAACCAAAACCGAAATTGCAAAATATTCTAAATGGTCGTCACTTCAGCCTTGTTTGAATGCACAACCCCAGTCACACTTGGTGGGAGCATTCAAATGAAACTGCCGCGAGAAGCCCCTGTATTCTAGGATTATTCACAATAAATTGGTTTCTGTATCAAATTGTGAGTGTGTTCGTTAAGTATGGCCACATATCATTCAAATTATAGAAATCTGACCTTTTTGTCTAGTCATAGAACCTGTAAGATGGTCAAAAAGAGGGTTTTCCGGTTAAAGAAATTTTTCGTTTCGGCTTAAAATCACGGTGAAATGTAGATACCAATTTTGATGAAATTTCAGCAAAAACGTATAATTTAATGGTTTTTTGCAGCTTTTTACTTTTTCCCATGGAAGGCTTTTCGGAAATCGAAATTCCCACAAAAAGGAAGAAATCCCACGATATAAGAAAACTGCTGTTAGCCAATGACAGTTTTCCTCATGCTCTCAATATTTCCACCAATGAAAGCGCTGCCTCTCTCGCTCTGAGAACCGTCAACGTATCGACGGACAGAAAAGTCGAAAGTAAACTTATCCATCGCATCCGGCACGTGGGCTGCTTATGGGTCAGGTTCCATAAGGTGTTGATTCTATGGGTGAGTGACAGCTTACACCAAGAAATTTGTTGAGTAAAAATTCGTAAGATTTAAAAGTAAAGGAACAGACCTTATGTATCCGAACGTCGCTCCATTGAACATTGATTGAATAGTGTAGAGCACCTATTTATATGGGAAACGGAAAAGAACACAACAGTTTAAGTAGGTGTATTTCCAATGTGCGATTACATTAGATTTGTCACGTATTTCTGTCGTATGGTGTGGAACACCAGCTTAAGCCCACACAATCCCATAAAAGTCGACGCTTGAAGGTCGAGCTGCTTGTCAAGCTTTATTGACTCAAGTAGAAAATTCAAGCTGAAAATTACTTTTAGTATTAGCGAATAACATTTTCTTTTTATACCCTCCACAGGAAGGAATATTCACTTTGTCATTCGATTTGTAACGCCAAGAAGGAGTCACCCAAAAACCTCAAAAAGTATATATATTCTGAATTAGGATCACATTCTGAATCGATTTAGCCATGTCCGTCGGTCTGTCTGTCTGTCTGTTGAAATCACGATAGCGCCCAAAGGAATTGACATAGGCGAATGAAATTTGGTGAAAGGACTTCTTTTTATCTTCGTCAGGTTGGTATTGAAAATGGGCTAAGTCGATCAAGTAGTTCTGGTACCTCTCATACAAAACCAATATTAGAAAACACAATCATGTTGAATACACGATAGTGTCGAAACAAATCGACCTAGGCCTATGTCGGTCAATTAGTTCTAGTACCTCCCATACAAAACCAATTTTGCATGACTTGTATGCAGTGGAGGTTATCAAAGCATCGGCCATGCCGATGATGACACTGCGAACGTTCAAGTATCTAGTTTAGTAAGTCTGACAGCTCTCTCACTAGATGTATCTCGGTTTTGATTGGAGGAAATCGGTCATGTGAGCAGCTGTTTCAGTTGACGTTTATGGAGGAGTAGCCGACGAATCTGGTCAAGAAGTTCGTGACTGAGTACTAAGTTGACAGTTCGCGTATGTGGATGACGTAGGAAAAGTGACGTTTCCGACCAATATAGTTTTTGCATCCAGACGAATCTAGTCGACTTAAGATAACTAGATTCTTGAATGCGGCCACTTTTACTTGTTTGTAAATTTAATTGAAATTGAACAGAAACGAGAAATTTTCCAATAATTCGAATTGAATTGTTGCCAACGCCTGCCCCTTGAAATTCCCATTTTGTCAAGTGGGTACATGTGCTTACTTATATACGCTTATATATTGCTAAATATGACAATAATTCTTTAGCAGCTACCTACTACAACAGCCTAGAGATAAGGACTGCTTACTTAACTCTTATTAGTCATTATTTATAACTGATAACACAAATCGATAGATTTGTATATACGTATTTGTTGTTGGTGATTCTGCTGCTATTCTATAGTCTGTGCAATCATAATCGGCTGTTAGTTTCAGGTGTATTGTTTGTTGGCTACCATACCATGTTTTTTTTTTTTTTTTTGTATACCTCTGTTATCTTTGGGGACAAATACGAAACTGCAAAGCTTTATACAGTAGACAAGTTTAATAAATATTTTGTTTAAGATTCGAACATAAGGCAATACTATGGGATATCTAATCTTTATTGCATCTCAAATATTGGATGCGTATAACCTTAGCACAGCTAATCACGCTGATAAAGAAGGCAGCCAATTTATTAACCCTAGAAAGATAATCATAAAATAAAGAGCGTAAAAGATAATCATACGTCTCATACGCCAATTAGTGTATTTAATTAAACATATGAACTTCTTATTATTTATAATTAATTTATTTAATTATATAGATACTATTCAAAAAAAATAAATTAATGATTTTTTTATATATAGTTGAGACAGTCAACGCGCTGCGGTTTAGAATTTAAAAGTTATCACACAATTGTTCGGCGCCATACGTCTCGTGCACGTGGGTTATCTTTCTAGGGTTAAGGTTTATTGTTTTTTGTTGCTGGCGAAATTTGTTGGCGCTGTCAATGGATAATTAAAATCGCTAAATCTGAAGAAGTAGCATTTCTCTTTCTCTCAGTCGGGCTTTCCGATCACTCATTTCGAATTATTGTTCGTCTAACCGGCGCTGTAACATCCAGTACACATAAGCAATGAAAAGGACAATCGAACGAAGGGACTTCAAACACGAAGCTTGTAAAGCTGTAGAGAATCGATTGGCTTTCATGAGAGAAAGAGTCGTAAATTTTGACCTGTAAATGTAAGCCAAAGTTACAGGCAGAGATGAATGAATAAAATTCCATTATCTTTGGTTACAGTTTACAGAGGCATCCCTTTTTTTTATTATCAAACTTTTTTTTTTTGTATATTTTTTTAAACAAAATTCTATGCCACACCACACAAATTAGACTACTTTCGGCTGTCATCCTGAATCGCTTTAAGTTGCAGTGTATTTTCCGTCAGTAAATCCAATAAAATTTCAACTTTCACGTGATTTAAATTGTTCTGCCCTTCCAGTGATTTGATTTTACGATTCAATCGTGTAAAATCATCGACCTCACCTTTTTTGGTCGCATGTATCCAAATGCCGTCGGTGAATTTTAACTCCTTGTTGCCCAGAATGAGAGACACATTCTTATATTCGTCTAGAGCCTCACTAACGGGCGGAAAGCCTGTATTGCATCGGCCTGTCCTTGCGGGAATGGGCTTCGATTCGAATTTCTTATTAAAAAGTGGCATTCTAAAAATGAAATCAATAAGATAACTGACATCAAGTCGCCACAAAACAAAAAAACCTTACCTTACCTCCTATGAGATGAAATAAAATATAAAAGTATGTTGTTTTGTTATGTTAACAATAACAACCCCTTTTATAATATAGAGATGGATATGTAATGGACAAACTTTCATTTACCAGACCTAGTTACACTGAATGCATGCATAGAAACGCTTGCTGCCACAACACAAAGTCAGTATTATTCGATTGCACACATAAATAAGTACTGGAGATTCATCTACATTTTAATTCAAATCAAAATTGAATAATACAAATTGAATATGTGGAAAATTTTCATTAGCTTTCGGTTTTACTATGACAGATATATTACCGCAGTCTGACAAGTTCGTATGGCTTTATTGAATGTTTAACTAATTTTGTGACAGTTATTTTGGTTGATTTAGAAGTTTTGCCGAAATTAAACAGAACTACGACCTTTTGATTAAGAAAATCGTCCTCGAACTGGAGTCGCATAGAGTAACCGAATTCGTATATAAAGATTATAAGAAATTAATTTAAATATACACGATTCTTATAGGAAGAACAGACTAAACTTAAGGAACAACTCTTAACTGTTATCGAGGACAATCGAATAAGTTCAAAAATTGATACTAATCGATCGGCACCCAGTTTTGGAAACGCTTGCGAGCATGAACAGCTGACTAGTGATGCAATATCGAATTTAAAGCAACAGGTTCACCACTTGAAAGAGGTAAGAAATAAGATGGTAACGAAATAAATGTGCAAAACGAGCATTTCCTGGAGGACTTTCGGGATAGGTATCCGTTAAAGTTAATTTATCATACGAACTATAAACGGAGGACATTACAATGGGCTCACTTGCGACCGTAATGATTTGGGATTGCCTCTATTACCTCCACCCCACAAGCTTATCTAATCTAATCTAGCATTCGGTTGGCACACAACCTCGTCGAAGTGTCTAAGTCAAGACTTCTTGATGGATTTATTTGAAATTTCCTGTCTAGAGTAGTTATTGGAATTGAAATTCTATCTGTCCAAGGTCTTTGTATAAAATATTATCTACAAAAAGTTCAGCGACAACTGCCAAACTCGGATCATCCTAGGTCCTAGCTTTTCTTATTTTGGTGAAGCAAAAAGGTAGTCAAAAATTGTTTGCCAATGGAACTGCATGCTACAGTATAAAATTTCATAAAAATCCATTCTTGTGCAGGAATACTCTGCTAAGTTCATACTGATATAAAGCAGTTGCAACTTTATCCAGAGACCTTAATTTCATGCAACGGATAATAGTCTTAAAGTTTCCAAAAATGAAAACAAAACAATTGAACTTTTCCGCTTTAATTTTAAGGAGCGCAGTACTATCAAACTGCTATGGAAGACTTCACAAGAAACCATCGCCAATCTAGAGACTGAAATTCAAAACTATCGCCATCAACTCTTCAAGCCGAGTGCATTCAAAGAGGTAATGTCTACGGTTATTTGCCTATGAATGGATTAACAAACATTCAAGTTCAACAGATTAAAGAAAAGTACTCCAGCACAATCGAAGGACTAAAGCACGTGATAGCAAACCAGAAAAACGATTTATCCAAACAGGAGAACACAATTCGTGAACTAACCGCCGATAGAAATCGAACAAACGAACGTATAAAAGAGCTGCAAGCAGTTGTAGTTGGTAAGAAACTATGTTTTTCAGCAGACCAGTTTTCCTATAATCGCCTCTCCTGTCTGCAGAGCAAGAAAATAAATTATCCGAATACCAGCAATTGGAAAAAACAAATGCAAACTTAAAACAAAAGCTTCAAACGGTTCTGCAAACGAATTCCGAACTCGAAATTTCAACGAATCTCGCAAAAGGTATGATTGACGAACGCTTTAGTCGAGAAAAAAATGCTTTGGAGAAGCTACAAGAGGCCTTATGCATAGCCGAAGCAGCGGTAGCTGAAAAGGAAGAAGCAATTAAGCGAGAACTTGTTATCAAAGAAGAATGTGAAACATTGGCCACAACCATAGGTCAAGTGATGGAGGAGGCTGCACGTAAAGTTGAACAAAACGTTGAAAGCCTTAAGAGCCAATACGAAGCGAAGGAGAAGGTTTTGATGAAAAAATACCAAGCGGTGAGCTTGAACTGTTGTCGGAACATGTCCTTTAATGCTAGACTCCTCTGCTTATAGGCGCTGCAAGAAATGGAAAATCAAATCAATGCAACTCGAGCAGTTGAGACTAGATACAACGAACTTCAAAAAAAATTAAAAGTAACTTTGCAGGAGAACCAAAAACTGGACAACGACTTGCAAATCGCGTCTGAAGCCATCGTAAGCTTTTATTATATTATGTTAGTTAAATCGTTGGGCAGTTTGTTTATTTTTAAGATTGAAATGGAGCTTAAGCTGGAAGCCACTGAAAACCTCCTTAAGGAAGACAAGAAATCGGACAGAATTTGTGATGATCGGGAGCAGCAGATAAGGCAATATATTGAAACTAATAAACAGCTAAAGGAAAGGTAATTGCACTTTGCTGAATGAGATATCATACGTTGTTTTGATAAAACACTTCATTTAGATGGAAGTCTACCATCGAGGATATCACCAGCAGATTCGGTAGCGAGATTCAAAGACTTCAAAAGGAGAATTCGAATCTCAAAGCTGAGATTCAATCTGAACGACTGAAATTAAATTCATAGACTGGTTTATTTTATTGTGTTATTTTTTTATTAGAAAATTGAAAATTGCATCAAGCAGTGGTGCGTCCTGGAAATAAACTGGGAAACCAATAACTTGTTTCTTTGTCCTGTTCGTCTACCCAGCACAAGCCTTCGCTTACGACCTTTTCGATTCCTTGTTTAGCACGATATTCAGTCCAGCTGGAAGCGAAAATATAGAGTAAAGAGATGTGCTTTTAAATTGAGGGAATAACTTTTACCTTAATTGGTTAACAAGCAGTTTAATAGTTACGAATCCTTGATCAGTGCTGGAGGCAGCAGTGAGTATTGCAGCTTCGTCTAAACTTAATTCGGCTGGTATTGACTGGACCATATATTTTCCCTTGGCGACCTTGTACACTGTGAAGCTATGGAAAATGTTAGTGGGTATTTAAAAGGCGATGGAAAAAAAGTTAAAATCTATGTTCAACGCGGTAATTTCTGCATCTATTTTTGAGATGCAGCAGCAACGAATAAATATTATGTTATTAGATCACTTGATCTACTTGAAGGTATTGACAGTCTCAAAGAGCACTGCAACGCCTGCTAACATATACACCTGGCAGGCAATGAATGTACAACCAGAAGCTACCCTTGTATCAGGAGATACCAAGCTTACCCATTTCCAAAAATGCCAAGTTTTTTTGTAGCAATTAGTATATCTTCGTTTGTAATTTCTTGATGTACAGCACTTTGTCCGCGTGATGCTACTAATCGATTTCGCAATTCAGCCAATTCCATGAGACCACCTGTTATTAGTTCAAGTTTAGTTATTAATTATTTCAAATGTTATTGTCTGATATCGCACCTGTTTTATCATTGAGTGCCAGACAAACTTCTACCACTTGTACGCCAAGTTCATAGTAAAAGTCACCCATACCCAAGACGCTCCAGAAGCCTTTTCCAGTGGCCAATGGATCTACGCCAATTGCTGCACACATTTCTTGAAATTGTCGACGAAATTGTGCATTTTTACGAATGTCGTTCTTATGGTTCATTGCGAATTCTTCAAGTTTTACGCGAAACACTTCCAATTGTTTAGTCATTTGTTCCATTTGTGACTCCTGCAGGACATTCCCTTTGTCTTTGTATTTCTCTGCTTCATATTGCTGCTGCTGTATAGCACCTAGCCCTGCTCGGCGTCTCATTCTTCAATAAATTTTTTAGGTATGGTTTTTGTGCTATAATTCTAATTAAACAGCTTAATTTATGAAATATTGTTTGTCTGGAAAGATATATGGTCATTCACAGCAACAGCTGTCTAACTCAAGATAAATTTTATTCAAAAACAAACGCGAAAACAGCTGAATGTCAGATTAACGTAACGTAAGGTAAAGAAAGTACTCCCAAAAACAGGCCGTTGTTTTTGGTTAACAGGATTTTGTTCCGAAACTAATGTGGTTTTCCATTGGGCAAAAAGAAGCGTCCGGGAGAATCCGGAATCGAAAAAATTACTTCTGAAACCGTTCCATTGGCACAAAAAATACTCTTCTGGTGATTCTGAAAGAAAATTTCGCTTCTCGATTTGAAGTCAGAATCCACTTAAGAAGCACTCACACAAATGTAGTTTATGTATTTTATACAAGTCAGCTGATAGCCGCCGTAGATTATTTTTTGGCATTTCACCAATACTTTTGTGAATTCAATCAGAAGTAATTTTGTTGTTCCATTGGATCACAGAATGAGTGGATCCCCGGGAAAACGACATAATAATCAGAAAAGACTGTTTGAACTTTCATAGTAAATAAGCTTTGGCACAATCGCACACGATATCATAACGCACAATAAATGTAACAAACACTGGAAAACCTCTAATGCCGAATTCATTTCATGTAGACAAATCTGCTGAAATAGCGGGTAAACAAAATCCTTCTTTGCTGAAAATAGGAGTCCAAAATTTGCTGTAGATGGGTAGCACTAAGACTTGTTGCTCATGCAAATTAATGATCGCAGCTATCTTCACACTGTTGTTATTGTACGACGTTTTATTTATCAGTTGGCAAACAAAAGAAAAATTTGCCAACTTTCGCTTTTATTTTACAACACTTATGTAAACTAAACAAAACTCCATCAGTTTATTTACTTTTAGTTTGATTACATCCCACGTAAAAACAGCACCCTAATATGGCTGTAAGTATAGCAAAATTCGCGCTCGCAACATCAAAAACTACAGCACAGTGACATAAACTACAGGAGTTTATCGTGTCACTGCGCATTCTCTCTTATTGTTATCGTAAAAGTAATAAATGTTCTTTCTTTAGGAAATGGTCGCACGTATCTCCTTCTATCCAACATTACTGTACAATGTAGTCTTGGAGAAGGCAACCACTAGAAACTGGTTCAACCGCATCGATGAGAATGTTATTCTGGGAGCACTGCCCTTTCGCTCGATGGCAAATGATGTGAGTGTAATAGAGCATTCCTAGTTCCAATTAATCCGTATTTAATATCTCAGTTAATTAAAAACGAAAATATGAAAGCAGTTGTCTCCATGAACGAGGACTACGAGTTGACTGTGTTCTCAAACGATGCATCAAAATGGAATCTTCTGGGCGTCGACTTCCTACAGCTGGCTACAGTTGATATTTTCGAATCTCCCTGTCAGGACAAACTATACCGCGGTGTAGAATTCATAAATAAATATTTAGCGGTGAAGGACAGAATACCGAATCTGAGCACGAGTTCAGACCCTGAGAGTTTTGGAACTGTCTATGTACATTGTAAAGCTGGCCGCACACGCAGTGCAACTCTGGTGGGATGTTATCTCATGATGGTAAATGTACTTCTATATCACCTATGATAAGAATCTGAAATGAAACTTTTTTATCGTTGTTTAGAGAAACAATTGGACTCCAGAGCAAGCTGCGGATTACATGCGCGAGTGTAGGCCCCATGTGTTATTGCATGCAAAGCAATGGGAAGCGCTTAGACTATTCTATAAGAACCATGTCGAAAATCGGCAGTCTTGATGTTCGTCCTATTTTGTGTTTCAAGTTGTTAATTATTAAGTCGGACTAACAGGGAAAAACCCTAAATACAAAACAATTTGTGGCTGTCATATCTAGCAGAAAAATGAATAGCTTTCCTTTATCAGAGGAAGAGGAGTGTAGAAAAATAAATATTACTCATTAGAGCGGCTTTAGCTGATAAATAAGTACACATTTTCTGCATAATGGCGATATATCAATGTACTGTTTTTAGGGGAGTCACAGCCTTACAAAACGTTCATAACAATGCACGTCTGTCATAAGGTTGAGTGTTTCAACTGACTTAGTGAAGAGAACGAGTTCTTAACCTCCATGTGAACTGTAGCTTGGATCGATTAGTGTTAAAAGCGATCGGGTTCCAATGGGCTGCACAGCCACCGCTGTGATTAGATTTCCAGTTTTTAGCATTTTACTTACTCATTTAGGACGTTTATCAAGATTTAACCATGCTTAATTATGGCCTCGGAAACAAAACCATTTACGTAGTCGGACTAATCAGAGTTTGGGGAGTTCTCGTTTATATATTATTTGGAAAAACTATTTACAATCAATTATTTATTTTCTGTTGCTGCTGACACTGACGGCTTAATCGCCCACAATTGCTTAACCGCCTTTGCAATGCCGATATCATTGTAAATGAAATAGAATAAACCACCAAGAGTAGCAGCCGAGATCAAGAAGAGAGCACCCAGTGCAACTTTTGGTATAACATTGCCGAATATGACTGGACGAACGTAATCAATTACCATAGCTTCCAAGCCCCTACAGGATAAACCCATTAAAAATACGAAGTTTACAAAAGAGAAAAACTCATCATCCTCACCAATGCTGATGCATAACAATGGAGGTAGCCAACAAAGCATCCATGACCTGCGAAGGAAATAGAAACGCGACTGGAATGACTCCCAGGAAGGCCACTGAAATTGCCCGTTCAGCTACCCATATTCCAGAATGTGATCCTCCTGCCGAAAGTTTGGGTGCGGTCACAGAGATGTTTCTCTGCGAATAAAAGCGCATTATATCAATGACCATTTTTCCTGCCATAAATACATACTTGAACAGATTTGACCAAAGACAGCTGAGCTTCTTTCTTGGGGGCCAGCAATGCTGATGATGTGAATGTCTTTAATGGAGTCGAACGAACAGATTTTAACAGATTAACGCCTAAAATATTTTAAAGAAAAATTTGTATTTTGTTACATAGGACGGGATGCCAACTTATTATATAACACTAAAAAATACAAAGACATAAAAGTTAGTGCCTCATGGTGGACTTACCATTCACTTTGCAGGCATTTCTAAGGACTAAGGACATAGCCATGTTTTACAGTTGTTAATCTGTGTTATCTTCGAGGTAGTAAAGTCGTGAATAAAACAAATTATTAACTTTTTTCGCTGTGACCAGAAAAATGAGATGTCGACTTGTTTTTCTTTTCGCTGGTGTCGTAGAGTCTGTGACAGCTTAAGTCAAGTTTGACATTTGTACATAAGGTTTTTTTTAGGAACTAGAGATGTGTTATTTGAAGTGGTTTTTGGTTTTTTGTGATAAATATTACGTACAAGAGGTGGCCAGAGATGAATGAATAAAAAATGTATTCCATTATCTTTGGAGGTGGCGCTGCGTTTTTTTTTAAACATTTTGAACTGGATCTAATATCATGCATTCATATAGAAAAATTTATTCCGTTCTGTTTTTCACACAAAAAATAGCCTGATAAATTAACTGACACCTTCAGATATGTAGCAGTATATTTCACATTAAAAATGTTTTAATTTTTCTGGATTTTTGTTTTTATACATATGAATAAGTAAATATTCGCAAAATTTAATAAGATACATCAGACATCTTTTTTTTAATTTTTGTATTTAAGCAAACAGCAATGGCAAACAAATGATTCTACTGCTTTCCTAAAATCGAGGAACATTTAAAAAACTACTGTGCAATAGGACTTATGTCGTTTTCCATTGTGACCACCAAAAATATTTTTCAGATCTCAGATTTTATGCGGCTCATGGAACATGCAAGGAAATAGATTTGCTTTTGAAAATGGATTAGTGCGTTATTTGACAACAATATCAGCTGTTCAAATTGCATTTGTTTTTGGTAAAATCAACCATGGAAATCGGCTTGAAAAATGTTTCGTCTGTTGTAGATACAAATGGAGAAGTTTCGGTGATTCGTAGTTTCCAGATGATGAATAAAACAATGAAGACACTAATTCCTCCAAAACTATATGCATTGTTGTTTATGTATTTCTTTATTTTGGTTTTCACGAAACTTTGCACATTTGTTTTAAAACAAACTCCTTTAAATGACGTAAAACAGCTGTGCTGCATTTGTGGTAGTATGTGTAAATCTGAAAAAATATCGAGATCTGCAAAAAGTGATCCGAATCAAAAAAAAATTGATTTTTATCCCAATGGAACGCGAAAAGTGATTTGATCAAAAAAAGATTGATTGAAAACGACATAAATCACTTCAACTTGAGAGGAAGCAGTTGTGTTACTTTTCCTGACGATTTTAAATAATCGCCACTTAGGAGCATGACCATTTTCCTGCATGTTGAAAACCCGTGCTCAGCCTAAAACAGAAGATAGCTCGGTAAAGCTCACTCACTGTTTGCTGATTGCCAGTCACCTGTTTTAGGGATGGAAGCAGTTTTGTAAATAAAAACCCTCATCGGGCATATAAAAGTCATCGGGGCATGTGGAATATTTGTGACGTTATTTTTTTTAATTACTTTCAGCCCTGGCTAGGTACTTTACAAAAGTCCAAATTTTGATGAGGAATTTATAATGTTGATACAAACGTTCTAAAAAAATGTCAATAGGTATTTCCACGTTACTATTTTAATTTGCTTTTCGCCTTAACAACGTATTGAACTTCGAAGTATAACACATGTGCAATTACGTATGAGTATTGTCCACTGTAGCCACTTTAGAACGTTCATTTTTTGTTAGGTAGCTATGGATATGCGATGGCTACATATTTACTGGGAAAAACAGAAGCACTTCACTTCAAACAAAACCTTTAGGTTTCTATAGCACTCGCTTGTTTGTCAAACTAACAATTATTTGGAAGAGTTCCACTAGTCTGGGATTTGTAAATGCTTTCGCGTTAATTTTAAAAGGATTTGAAAAGAGTTCTTTAAAGATATGTTAAAATTTGTTATTACAACAAAAGAAGACCTCCGCGAGGCAGCTAAAATTGAAAAACGCAAGCAATACGAAGAGGAACGGAAAAAACGTATATTCAATGGAAGGCAACGTCTCTTTGGTGTGAGTTTAAAAAAATGACCGTTGATCCTCATTTTTAACATGAATCCGTTCGTGTATTTCCCTTTCAGTTGGATTATGATGCACTAGAAAATCAAATTGCTGATAAAACGAAGCGTCAACACATTGAAGCCGAACGTGAACGCAAATATACGGAGGAGACCCAACGACAGGCGAACATACTTAAAGCAAGGGAAATTGAGCAGCAAAAGGTTGGTGGGTAGAGTTTGAGATACCGTCAAGACGTTACCGATAGAAACGCAGCACTTATTTGCTGCCTTTAGAGTAGAATCTAGAGGGAGGTAGTTATATCTACCGAATTCCACAAAAAAGCCGTATCAGAATCAGATATCTTGGTTATTGAACCGATTATTAGCTATGGCTAATATTCGTGTGGTATATTTTTATTCGAACATTTTCGCTTATGTTTTTATTCTCAGGAAGCCAAGTTTCGAAATTCTGAGCTAAACTATTTTCGGTGCCGATTCCAACGCAAAGATTTGGCTCGAGAATTTGACTTAAACAATCCAGACAGAATAAGAACTGCGGAACCGGCTCGTTTAGCTGATGACGATCCACGATTGGGTGTATCCAGTGCGCAGATGTAAGTATGAGAAGCATATAGAAGGCTCAAAAATTTCATTTCAAAAAGACCTCCAGCCATCCAATGGGCATTTGAAATTAACCCCGATAATGTAATATATCTGTGGCAACAAGGAAAAACAGCATAAATCGACTTATGTCAAAATTGAGTTAATGTTACGATCGGATGCACAGTACCCTGTTCTATATGCCAATTTTATTTCATTCAAATATACCTTATGGTTGCCTTGTTATCGATCAGGAAAAAACACACCATTCACCAACATCAAGAAAATCAAGCCTTTAAACTGCGCTCCTGAAAAGTGACTAAAATTGACTTATGCTGTTTTTCCTTGCTGCCACAGATATAGTTGACACTAAAGTTAACTTAAGAATTCATTTACTGTGTGTTTCTTTGCTTTTACAAATAACAAATGGCAACTCTTTAGTTTTTACATTTTATTTTTCTTACTTTACTTAAAAGTTTCATCGGAGAAGATATAAATTATGCCGATCGCAAACGCGCCCAAAGACAACAACAGAGAGCTTGGCTGGAACAACAGGTTAATGTACTAACAAGAGGTCTGTTCCCTTACTTTATCAGTTAAATTAGTTATTTTATTTAAATTGGAAGGTATTTTTTATTTTAAATAATACAACATCGGAAGGGAGGTAACAACAAAATTTCAAAATTTCTTGTTTTCAAGGAGGGAACACATAAAAGTCAGTTTGATTGTTTGTAATTTGACATACATGTTACGAAATTTACCAACAAACCATTTATTTGAGTGGCTTTAACGATTTGGTTTTTGGTATTGTTACATCCGAACTGGGATTCGAAGAGTTAAAACGCTATTCTGTTGAACTTTTCTAATAAAATCATTTTTATTACGCTATTTATTATAATAATTCACTTCAAAACATTATTTCTTTAAACAATTCTTATCCGACTTAAACCAATCACTCAATTCACTACATACTTCAAACTTCTTTATCTTTACAACCGATTACTATCTCGAACTTTACCAATCACTGTTTAAAACTGTTCAACTGTTTCCCTTGTTCTCAAATCTGTCCTTCTATCCGCTTCGCCATCTGTCGCGAACTTTCTAGTGAATTCCTGTTCCTCCCGAACAAACTCGATGGTTCTAGAATCAGCTCTAACTTTCCACTTATTTGACAGATTCGAGTCTCCAATTGAAAGTGGAACTTGTTTGGTGACTAATAAGTTGTTTACATTTTAGGTTCCACACTGCAGTATTAGGCATTTTTCTTTTTTAGTTCAGAGCTGAGCTCTGAACCGAGCTCGAGCATTATGAGCGCGCTCTGAACCGAGCGTACTCAGATCGTTCTGATGTAATTGTGGAACACAATTGAGCACATAGCTGTCGTTTGTAATAAATATATGTATAAATTGAATATTTATTAATTGTTGTTTATTAAATTGGTTAACCATCAGTTCCAGAGCAACAAGGTTCGTCCGCCATTTCAATTATTTTGTTTATCCCGTTTCTTTCTTCTGTCAAATGTGCCTGTTAGTGTGTAATCAGCTTTATACTCAGCCTGTTCAGTCAATTTATTCTGAGCTCATAGAGCGCGCTCTGATCATGCTCTGAACGAGAAAAGAAACATAAATTCGGAGCTCTGACGTGTATGATCTAAAAAGAAACACGAACTTTTTGTATAACAGTTCAGGTTGTGCTCTGAACTAAAAAATAAAAACGCCTATTATAAGCTTTTTCTAGTATTAGTGAAACTTCGAAAAACGTATCGTGTACGGGAACAGACCAATACTGATAATACTTTTTGAATAACTTTATAATACATAGTCGCTACTATTGCTACGTAGATGAAAGAAAGGCAGCAAGCCGAAGCGGATCGATTAAAAGCAGATCAAGTTGTTCAAGATACAATTAAGGCCAGAGATAAACGATTAATGGAAGTGTCAGCTGCTGAACGAGAAAACCAATCAAAGATGAAGGAATCGATTCGACGTTATAACGAAGAGCTTGTAAGTGATTTGGCGTATTATTTTGGCATCACATATATGTGGACATTATGTTTGTGGCAGGCTTGCGAAAAGCGCGCCAACAAAAAACTTATGAAAAAACAAACACACGAAGATGATTTAGCTGAAATATATAATATGCTTGGCAGTGATATCTTAACTGAAAATCCAAATGTTGCGCAGAGTAAAATATCTTTAAATAAGAAAATCGCCTACATGTACAAGGGTATGACACCAGAAGAAACAGAAGCATTCCGCAACGAGCAAAGCCGGCAATTGGAACAGAATCGGGTGAGTACTTAACGCATCCTAAAATTCTCTTGCTAAACTTACACTAGCCTTCAGGCTGTCATGATTTGTACAGCCTGCGTCGTAATTGTAATCCTTGTTGAATTACACCGTTTCCCTTTGCTATTTGAACATTTCTCCACCATATCTCCCGTTAAATTTCCATAAAAACCTGAATACTGCTCGAACTTTCAGAAACGTAAAGACGAAGAACAAATCAAAGAAAAGATTTGGGAACAACACGCCATAAACATGTCTAAGGAACTAACTCTCAAGCAAAGAGAGCTGGACAAGATCAAAAAGTATATTCACACCAAAGACCCAAATACATGGTGTCAATAAAGCATATCAATCTTGTTTCATTTTCAGAGCCAACTTAGAAGAGCAATACAAGGCCAACATGGCCTTAGCACGCGAGCAGAGGGCACGCAAAGAGTTCATAGACAAAGTTGTTTATCGCAATCAAGCCACCGAAAAATATTGGGAACAATTCAATCGCACAACTCGCTAAAGTAAAAGGTACATGCGCTCAGAAGAATAGACGAACATTTTCTTTTATAATTATCGTCGCTTATATTTTCTATTTCAATAAAAAAATTAACAATGAATTACAAAGAGTGTTCAACTGCACGTACGCGTACGTTCGTCGGGTATAATTATTCTAATAAATTGGGAAAGTTGGATCTACTTTGTAATGCCACGCGTATAGACCGCCAACAATGTCCTTAACTCGACAATTTTGCAGCTTGTTGCGCAAATGTTGGACAGCTATTTGTGAATCGTTACCACGTCGACACAGAACAACAACTGCAAACACAAATAATTGTTTAATGATTGTAAAATGATAAAAGTGCATGGACTTACCTGGTACATTGGAACTACCCATCTTAACCTGAATGTCGTTGAGTTTACTGTCATCTAGTATGTGTTTCAATGGAATGTTTATTGAATTATCTAGCTGGCACATTTCAAATTCCACCGGACTGCGAACATCGATCAGTACGTGCTGCTCTTTTGATAGATCCATATATTCGAAGACAGACATCCGATGATTTTCGTGTAGAATGGAAAGTGCAAAATCCTTCGAGAAAAAAATTAATAATTGTAGACAACTTGCGAATGAAATAGATTAGCCATACCTTGTCGGATGCACGCATTCCACAGAAATATTCATAGTTGATTAACCTTGTGACAAACGGATGATCTGAGCAGACATCACAGTCTTTTCTCTTGGAACGAAGTTTAATGTTGCGGAACATTGATTTGGTGCCGTCAAATAACAACAAGCGACCACTGAGCGTTTCCCCTAAGTCTAGGACAACCTTGATAGCTTCCAGAGCTTGAAGAG
Organism: Cheilosia vulpina; assembly: GCA_916610125.1. Classification (NCBI taxonomy): domain Eukaryota; kingdom Metazoa; phylum Arthropoda; class Insecta; order Diptera; family Syrphidae; genus Cheilosia; species Cheilosia vulpina. Next base: position 79,329,906 of record OU744276.1, on the reverse strand, counting down.
ATCCAATTACTCCAGTAACTTGCAAGAAATAAGAACTTTATTGCAATATGCGCACAGTGGACGAATAAAAAGTTAATGCAAATGACAATGTATGAAATTATAAAAAGGATGATTTTATTTCCGGCTGGTCTTTTTATAATCTAATGGGTGACCGCCGTCACATGAAAACTAGTTTTTCAGGTTGGCGTTTGTTAGTTATCAAAACGACCTAATAATTTTGGGACTGCTGCAAAGCAATGATGGGTGAAGAATTGTCACATCTTTTAGCGCAGCTGCTAGCAAGAGCCGAAGCATTAGCCAAAGGCCGGTCGTTTTTCACAACTAGATAATGAAAATGTTCTCCCAACTTTAAACGCAAAACGAAAGGCAATTTTGATGTTTTTTTTCAGCGAACTCATGAGACCTCACTAAATTAGAAATCTAATAAAATCACAAATCTAAACAGATCATCATACCTAAATGGTTTTCCTTTTATGAACTGTAAAAATCAGAAGTCTCTTTTTACCTGCTCCAAGGACCCCTCCATCCCCGCAATTAGTCACCGTTTCCGGTGGTGGTGGCACTGGGAATAGACATCTATAACAAGGACCTCCATTGAAATTGTAAACAGTCAGCTGCCCATCAAGCTAGAAAATCAATAATTAGCCAAATCCACAACCGCCTATCAACCTTACTTGCAATGCACTCCCCGATATCAGAGGCTTCCTTTTAATAACGCAAGCATCATTTAGAAGATATCTTGTTGCGACGTTGTCACTGCAGTCTAAGACAACATCGTATTGCTCTACAATATCCAATGTGTTGTCACTATTCAATTGACGATGGTATGGTACAATATTGACGCTGGAGTTTAGTTTCAGCAGAGACGATTTCGCGGAAATTACTTTTGGAATCCCTACATACTGTTCCGTGTGCAAAATCTGTCGATGTAGATTATTCTTTTCGACATCATCGTAATCCACTAGGCCAATGGTGCCTACACCAGCTGCCACTAAATACTGAGCAGCTGGGCAACCCAAGCCGCCAGCACCAACGATGAGGAACGACGATTGCTTCAGTTTCAATTGTCCCTGAACTCCGCCGAAATCGGGTAAAATAAGCTGACGACTGTATCGAGCGATTTCATCGTTTGTCAGTGCTCTAGTCGGAGGCGGAGCATTTTGTAGCTAATGTGATATTGTAGAGATTTATACGAACTGAATTTAGGTCACTACAAATTGATATTTTCTTATGTTTTTCTTACTTGAAGGCGTTTTAGTTCGGCCAGTTCATTTTCTTTTTCGACCAGTTGCAGGCGAATGCGTTCAATTTCGTTTTCCAGTTCTGTGGTAACATCCATTTCGTTGGGTGGCGACCTATTTTTTTTTATTTTAAACACTGATGGTGGTGAGAGGTACTTAAATATGGAAAATAAATACAAAATTATCAGTAAGATATTACCTGCTACAAACAATCGGAAGTACGATTTATATGAATGAAGTTGAGTTGATTGTGCAAAGATGCAGGGATACAAATTTTGACATTTCTTCATACTCACAACCAAACCAACAGATGTTTACTAAAAATGTAGTAGATTGTGTAGTAATACTCTCAATGCACTATTTGCTACAAGATGGCATACGAAATGATCTGAGCACATTTTAATTTCTAAAGCGGAGTTTCCGGTGTTCAATAAATATAACTTGAAAGGTAAACGACAAAAGTTTAAAATGTAGCGACTATTGACGATTGTTCCCCATTTTGCCCATTTTGTGCATGTTGTCAATTTAATCTTGTTTCTCAGTCACCGACTAGCTCTCGAGCCGATAGCATCGAACCTCAGTGTATCGTGTGATTTTTTTGTCGCTAAGCGCTTAAACCGGTTTTTCCCGTTAAAACCGTATTTTTTTTCCTATCACTAATTCTTATTCATACTCTCTTCTAAGTTCACGCGAGTGTACCCACCCAAGTGCAAAAATGGCCCACGGGCCAAAGAAAGGTGGTCGTTTCGGAATCCTTGACCCAGACCCTGACCCCGATCTCCAGCCAAGAAAAAAACCAAAACATAATACTCTGCCCCTAAACATCTTCCCAGACCTCCCCTCACTCTCCAACTCAAAAAATCCTCGATTTATTATCATGTCTCCGAAAAATAGCGAAAAACCAATCTCGTCCCTTAGCCCATTCCTTCTCAAAAAAGCTATTGACAGTATTAGCAAAGATTATGAAAACATAAGCCAACTTCGTGACGGTAGCCTATTAATTTTTGTAAAGTCACAAAAAACAGCAGACCTTTTCCTAAAAGCTAAAGACCTTGCTGGTGTGTGCCCAGTAATAGTAAAACTGCACGATCGCCTTAACCAATCGAAAGGAATAGCATTCGCACCATGCCTAATAAACGTCGCTGAAACAGAAATTGTTAGCGAAATGAAATCCCAAGGTGTAACGGAAATTTACAAATTTCTAAAAAAAGGTGACGATGGAAAACAAAGAGCAACAGGTCTCATGCTCTTTACATTTGACCTCTATCAAGTCCCCAAAACAGTTGATATCGGCTTCTACACTGCCAAAATAAGTGAGTATATACCAAACCCCATGCGTTGCCGCAACTGCCAGCTACTTGGCCACACAATCAAGCGCTGCAATAACAGCACAATATGTGAATCGTGTAACCTGCCACCGCATACACCGGAACCATGTACTCGAGTAATGTGCGCAAACTGCTCCCTCCCCCACCCATCGTCGTCCAAAGCATGCCCTGCCTACAAACAAGCGAAAGAGATTATCACGATCAAAACATCAAAGAAATGCACAATCATGGAAGCTAAACGGATATACAGTCAACAGAACTCAACTCAAACCCCTCCGCTGACCGAGTCCCTCGCCGAAAAGATTAAGAAAACTACAAATCCACTGGTTCAAAATAATGTCCCTCTAACCTCACCTTCCCTGCCCGCACCAGACACAAACAACGTTGAAAAAAACACAACACCACACACAAATAGCGCTAAAGTAAATACCCACACAAATAATAAACCCGATCTCACATCATACTCAAACTCAAAAGCAAACACCTCCAAACCCAATGCAACTCCAACGGCAACTCAACCTGCTCACACATCATCAATCCCAAACCCATCACCCACCCATCCATTTACAAACAAGCCTACTGCTGCCACAGCGATAGCCTCCATTACATCAAACTCTAACACTCCCTCCTCCCAATCTTCTCAGGCCATCTCGAACTCTTCACAACCTCTCTTTAATACCAACAAAAACAACCAATCTTCACCTACTCGAACCATAAACAATATCTCTAAATCCCCCTCCGCACCCACCAATTCTCCATTATCAACTGTCACCCAAACACTTTTGGAGAACAACGATTACTATATTATAAATAACACAGAAACACACGATGACGACATGCAATTATAAAAATATTAACCAAAACAATGACTCTGCAATTCGAGAGTCGAATCGATTGGGCTCTGTAGAGAGCCCGACCGCTTCGACTCCCGAATTGCGGAGTCTCAGCTCTGAACAACCTACGTCCACCTACCTCTATAATTTACAACAGAAAACAAACAACACAATCCAAAAACAAAACCAACGCACGACGAACTACACTTCTTTTGCCTCAGGTAAAACAAGCTCGTGGGTCCAGCGTAATCCTAACGGAGCTTTCAATATTCTGCAATGGAATATGAACGGCTTCACTAACAACCTTGATGAACTTAATATCATAATCAAACAACACAATCCCACCATTATATCCGTGCAAGAAACACACTGCCCTTTTAATTGCACCCCATTCTACCCAAGAAACTTTAAAGGTTACTTTCATAATCTACCAATTAACGACACACACACCCAAGGGGTAGCACTGCTTATCAGAACAAACACACCTCACAAAATAGTACCTCTTAACTCAAACCTACAAGTCCTAGCCGTCGAGATACAACTCAAAACAAAGTTCACATACGTTAACTTATACCTCCCTCCAAAAAGTACTTTCAATAAAAATGACCTGGTTAATATCATAAACCAAGTCTATCCCCCGATCATATTCGGAGGCGATATCAATGCGTGGAGTATACTATGGGGCTCCCCAAGCACAAATAAAAAGGGACATGTACTAGAAAACTTCTTTCTGAGCGCAAACTTTGTTATCTTAAACGACGGATCCCCTACACACCTTTCAACGCACAATACACTTACGCACATCGACGTAACATGTTGCTCACCTGAGCTGTTCCCAAAAACAACTTGGAGGACCTTAGATGATCTACATAACAGTGACCATTTCCCGATACTCACAACCTTGAACATTGCACACCTTAACAAATCAAAAACATTCAACCCTAAATTCAAAACAGACCTTTCCAATTGGAAGCTGTTTAGTAAAAAAACCACTGAATACCTGTCCGGCAAACCCGTATCCCCAAACAATAACAAAGAAGCCGCTCTGCTTCAAAACGCGATCAGAACTGCCGCAAATGCCTCCATCCCTCAAACGGCCCCAATAAAATGTAGTCGCGTTACACCTTGGTGGAATCCCGAGTTAACAGCACTACGGAAGGAAAAAATGGCTGCCCTAAAAAACTTCCAAAAGAATTCCACCACTCACAATCTCATAAATTACAAAAAATCAAATGCTAAATTTCGAAGATTGCTCAAGGAATCCAAAGCAAAAAGTTTTTATGAATTCACCTCAACTATAAGCCCCAACTCCTCCCCTGCTAAGATATGGCAAAATATTCGCCGTCTGACTGGAAATTCCTCGTCACTCTCAATTAATAGTATTAACTCCCCAAATGGTATTATAACAGATCCCCCTGAAATATGCGATTTTATTGCACAATCTTGGTGTAAAATTTCGGAAAATAATAACTTTTCCGATACATTTGTTAATAAAAAATCCAATATACTTAACAGCATCCCACCGCAACATCCAACCAACCTGACTGCTCGACGCATTGAACAAAAAATATCGTTTCTCGAATTTGAAACTTCATTAAACAAAATGAAAGGCAAAACTCCAAGTAGGGATAGGATATCCTACCCTATGCTGAAAAATCTTCCCCAGGATACTAAACAAAGAATTATATGCCTGTACAACAATATCCTAAATACCGCTATTATCCCCCAAACCTGGAAAACAGCTACAATATTACCCATCCCAAAATTAAATAAAGAAAAGACCTCACTTGAAGGATATCGCCCAATCTCGCTTATCCCATGCCTGTCGAAAATCCTGTAAAAAATTATTGCTAAGCGTCTACTATGGTATGCCGAAACAAATAAGCTTATCAGCCGCAATCAGGTAGCATTTAAAGCTAACAGAGGATGTGTTGATGCCCTACTACACATCGACTTCTTTACTTCGAAAGCATTATCAGAAAAAAAGCACATCTCAATCCTCTCCCTTGACTTTGAAAAAGCATTCGACAGAATAGGCCTTCACGTTATCCTAAAAAAATTGACCAAATGGGGCATTGGGAAAAAAATATATAGTTACGTTAAATCATTTTTAACTAATAGAAAATTCTCCATCAAATCAAATAATACCTACTCCCGGAACTACCCTTTGCACAACGGCATCCCCCAGGGATCACCTCTATCGGTGGTCTTATTTATAATTGCTTTTGACGACATTAACACAATTTTATCAAAACACCAATTACTAGATCACTGCATTTATGCGGATGATATATATATATTATGTAAAGCTAATGAGATAAATAGAAGCAAAACTGCATTTAAACTCGTAATCGAAGACATCTTACAGTGGTCAATAAGATCAGGTGCCAAGCTCTCAATCCAAAAATGCAAATTGCTCCACATTTGTAGAAAACAGAACTGTCCTCAAATTAACATAAATATAAACGACATACTAATCGAAAATGTTAGAAACTTAAAAATTTTAGGACTAGTTTTTAATAATAAGTATTCTTGGAAACAACACTGTTTAGAACTAAAGAAATCCCTAGCTGCAAGAACCAATATTATAAGGTATTTAGCCTGTAAAAAAAGCAATGTTCATATTAACACTCTAACAAACATAACAAAAATGTTAGTTTTAAGTAAAATTGACTACGGGTTATATATATATGGGTATTGTCCACAATCAACACTGAACATAATAAAACCCATATACCACCAAGCCGCCAGAAGAAGCATAAACGCTTTCCCGACTACTCCAATAAAAAACATCTTAGCAGAAGCAGGACTAATGAGCATTGACGAACGAAGAGACGCTATCACCTTAAAACTATCGGCGAAACTATTTTTCTCCAAAAATTCTGTAATTGATCAGGACGTAAAGAGGGCAAAGGATTACAAGCTTACAAAGAGGATACCATCCGCTATAGCTACCATACTGGAAAAAGCATCCCTGCTAGACATTCCAAATAGGCCAAAACAGATTGCTGCCCCACGATATCCCCCATGGCTAATGAACTCAGAATCTATCATACTGACCTTAGCCAACTACAAAAAAGCAAACACCAGCAATACAGCCTACTGTCAACTCTTCGCCAGCATCACCTCAGAGTTAAAAGCAGACGGGTGGAACCTTATCTTCACAGATGGATCAAAGACCACAGAACACACATCATTCGCTGTCTCACTTGAAAATGGTTCCATTATCTCCATTGGTAATCTACCGGAATTCGTATCAATATTTACAGCAGAAGCTTTCGCTATCCTTCAAGCCACAAATATAGCAACGAAACGCCAAGGAAAACATATCGTATGCTCCGATAGCATATCGGTACTTAACGCGATCAATAACCCTAACAACAACACTGAGCTCATATCAAAAATCAGACTCCAACTCATCAAATCTCCAAATAATATCAAGCTAATGTGGACGCCGGGTCATGTCGGGATCCAAGGAAACGAAAACGCTGATATCGCGGCTAACTCTGCCAGAAACGCCCCGGTATACAGATTTGACACATATACCAAACAAGATTTGTTGAAGCTTACTCGAGAAGCCACAAGTATCCGAATCAGAAACGACTGGAGTTTATACCACCATCACTATAAAAAAGTAAACGCTGATAGAGTGAACCCGGTATACCCCACAAATATCCCCAAACATCAAATTTCAAACTTTGTGCGATTACGACTTGGACACACCTCAGCTACCCACAAATACCTCTTGACCAAAAATAGCCCTCCAGCCTGTACCACCTGCAACACGGCATTGAACACAACCCATATCTTGGAGAACTGTACCGAGTTGAGACCCATCATTAAAAATATATTCAAAGACAACTCAATATATGAAATACTCAGTAACCCTAGTCCTGCCAATATTGAAATGATATCAAACTTTGTAACCAGAGCTAACCTTTTAATATAAACACTAACTAACTATAGAGCCAATAGTCTTTGCAGCTAGGCTCAGTAATTTTAATATTACCATGTAATTTGTAATTACCTGTTAATAAATAATAATAATAATAATAATAATAATCTTGTTTCTTGCATGATTGTGATTCAAAAGTGTTTTGAAAATTAATTTTCCACATCTAGAAAAACGTATTTCAACCTTATTATTATTATAATGTAATACGAATAAATCAGTATTTGCAGATTACAGTAGTCTCCTTTAATTTGGGTTGGTACCTACTAATTTTCATTACTTGCCAAATTATCTTTAGTTTACGAAAATCGAATGACGCTTGATACCGGCTGGCCGCTGCATATTTTTTTGTGATTGTATTTGACGTATAAGGGCAGAAAATAATTCTCAAAATAAGTGAAAAATTGGAGCTTCAGGATCTCATGGCTATTTATGAAACAAGACCACCATTCCATATAGTTAAATATAAGTATGTGTTCTCTAGTCCAACACTAGGCAAAAAATATCGGTTACACAAACTGTGCAATGTTATCGATGGATTAAAAAAAAGTGCCCACCATGTACTCAAATGAATACGTTACTTTATGTGGTATTCGATTGGGCGCGCTCAGAGCAATTTTTATGTTCGTTTGGTACAAAAAAAGCAATCTTTTTCAGATTTCAGAGCATTTTTGCGAATCTGGATTATTTCTCAGATTTGCGTCAGATTTACCAATACAAGTGCGTTTGAGTTTGACAGTTTGACGGGTGGATCTGTTTTTGTTAAATATTTCTGTAAAAATGTTTAGAATTCCATTTTGGGCGCAAACTTCGAATGTTTAAATACAAAATTTAAGTAGTGAATGAAAAACGTGTTAAAAAGTTTCGAAGGATACATACATTCCAATCGCACGAATATCAACAAAGAAAAGAGCAAGTGACGTTTTTATGTTCGATTAGACACACGAAATCTGAAATCTGAGAGCAATTCTGAAGAAGCCCAATCGAAAACCACTCTAGACAGGAGAAAATTAAAGGAGACAGGGACGTTCGGTTTTTATTTAAGAAAGTCTGACAGCTGACTGATTTTATCTATTTCAGTTCATATTGGCCCAGATTGGTCACGTGAATAGTTTTTTTTTTCAGTTGACGTTTGGGAAGAGGTAACCGACAAAATTTAGTCAACCAAATCTTTACTTCATAGGTACTCATTTGACATTTCGCAATAGGTATCCGAACGTGCCCAGTTCAGCGAAGCAGTATTGTGTTCGCATGCTTATCCATTCATTATGCGTATGACAGCAGGCCTGTTTTTTTTTAGCTTCGTTCTCAGCAAAGCAAAGTAAAGTAGGATTTTCAGCACACCAATTACAATAACTACTGCGAGTCTCGAAGTGTCAAGTAAAGCGTAGTTGCGTCAATAACCTGAACTATCGAGCGTAATTTTTGTTATTGCTTTTGATTTGAACTTTTAAAAATCGTTTAATTTATCGCCATTCATCAGTGTTGCCACTTATCAGTATTTATGTCGCTGTTATGAGTATAAACTAGCTGGTTTTAAAATAATCGCATTTATTTTGAAACACATTCGAAGTGATAGTTGTGTTAGGTACCAATACTAAACTGAAAAAATAAATAAAACAACATTTTGATAATTAATACAAAAATTTCGTCACATTTGAAAAATTAAAAATTTATTTCCAGCATGATTTTCTAGTGAAATCAAACAATAATCTTCATTTTATACAACCTTAGTATATATTAATATCCTCCTAAATAATCTCTTGCTGTTATCAAATTACCAAAATATCAAATGAAATATTCCTTACTTCATATTCTTTCTTGATGCCAATAATACGAAACAATTGTTTTCTACAAACAAAAATAAGAAAAGTAAAAATTGCATTTGGGTTAATTTATAATTAACTTTGGCACAAACTACATAGCCATCAGCTACCAAAAATTGTTAAAATCCTTAATCTCACTTCAATCATGTAATCCTACTTAAGATGTAAAAATAAAAACTAACTAAAATTGAATAACATTATTTTATTGCATATTTGCTCATTGTTGTTGCATATAATTGAAACAAATATATTTATTATATATTTTAATACAATCATTTACTCGTTCGAAGAGACAACAAGTTAAATTACAACTATTTGTGTAAAACTACTTAATAGCAAAACTTATTTTAGTTTTATATACAACCTATATACATGGTTTCTTTTTGTCGTTCAAGAATTTAACAACTCAAGTAGAATTTTGTAAATGTTATTTTTATTGTAGAAACATTTTGCAAAAATACAACCAAGCGTTGTCAAACTGACAATCCCATTCCCTGTTGGGTATTTATAAAAACTGCTCTTTGTTTCACTGATGTTCTCAACTAAATATTTTAATTCCTGTGATGTTTACTGATTTCATTAGCTGAAGCTGACTAGTGGGTGTTGGCTTACTTTTTTCCTGTAAATATTGTATGCATATGCGACAGTCTTGTAATAGATTTTTTTGTTGTGTTTCATCATATCAATGGCACTCTAGTCTAGACCCACTTCATAATTGTTTTAAATGCCTTTAGTTGGGAAATATTCCCAAAACACTATAAGAATTCTATAAAAAATAATAAAATAAAGATATTAAATCAATAAATTAGATAAATATTGCTAAATGTGACAGCAGCGTCTTTGAAGCGCTGCCTTCTATTTGTAGTGATATCGAAGTAGTGTTGTCTCTCGTAATGTATCTGTATCCGATTCTTCATCACTAGATGGCGGTGTTTCTAGTATTGGAAGAGCGAGGTCCAGATATTCCTCGTTGGCATTCACTTTCGCAAGAAGGATTTTATCCAGGTTTTCCACAATTTCCGTGAAAGTGGGCCGAGCATTGGCGTCAAAATGCCAACATTGACGCATCAGCATGTAGCTAGAAATAAAAGAACGCAAATTATTTATGTAAAATAGTAACAGGTGGATATGAATTATACAGGATGGGAACCCACTAGTTCTTTTAAATCATATGTCGTTTTCCATTGGGCAAAAAGAAGCTTCCGGGAGAGGCCGGAATCGAAAAAAATAACTTCTGAAACCGTTTCATTGGCACAAAATATACTCTTCTAGTGATTCTGAGGAGAGAATTTCGCTTCTCGATTTGAAGTCAGAATCCACTCAAGAAGCACTCACACAAGGGTAATTTATCTATTTTATTATACAAGTCAGCTGGCAGCAGCCGTAGATTATTTTTTGGCATTTCACCAATACTATTGTGGATTCTTTTGGAAGCTGTTTTGTTGTTTCATTGGATTTCAGAATGAGTGGATCCCCGAGTGAAACCAATGTAAAACGACAATAGGTTATTTTGACACTGACAGCTGTTTCAAGCTTGAAATCTTGATAGGAAGTCAGTTTCATACCCTCCGCGGAACGAAATGAGTCTCTCCAAAATTTGACCTAAACTTAAGCGAACCCATTTAGCTGAGTGGTACGCAGCTCGAGCTAAATAATCAAACTTTTGTCTCAGAATGTAATTCATATGTCTGTCAAAATTTAGCGTGCCCATTGAATGGGTCGGTACATTTTCTCAAGCTAAATTGTAGCAAATCGTTGTGTATTTGTTGTTCTGTTGCTGAAAAGTAGTCAAGGATGATTTTTTTTAATTATTAAATGGACGAGATGTACCTAGAATCAGAAATAGTTAAAAGAAGAGAGAATTCAATTTCTGAAGGAAGTTTTTTCAAAGAACAGCTGTTTTCTGTGACGGAAAAATTTAGTTTAGCTCGAGCAGCGTACTACGCTTAACTACAGAAAAAATATTGTTGCGGCTTAATACGTTCTTTATGATCTAATACAAATACTTAGCTGCTACTGTTAGCCTAAAATCGTTTTGAAGTTTTAATTTGTACTTGCTTTATGTCATACCACAATCACTCCGTCCTAATAAAAAAACCAAAACTATTGTTTGCATCAAAATCTACCACTAAATTCCTGCGCTGGCTAAACGCTTACGCTTAGGCGCCCCCCATTGGAGCGCCGCTGTAACAAAGATCTTCACTGTCAGATATAAGTGCGAGAGCCAACTCAGTGCGCAAATAAAACCGTCACACAAACTTTAAGTTCGCAAACAAATTGAGAGCACAGGAGAAAAGGGGTTTGCACTTCAACATTTTTAGAAGCTGGCTGTATTTTTATTAGTTGTCTGTTGTGCGGACTGAGAAGCAGATATTTAATTTACAGTTTTTACTTAGAGGTATACTTACATATTAAGCGAACATCTAGGTGGCTTTTCCATCCGTTGTCCTGACATCAAATAGCTGTACAGCTCTTCTGCAGACATAATCTGTGGATAGGGCTGTTCACCATATGTCATTATTTCCCACAACAGTACACCGTATGACCACCTAGAGAAAACGTTATATAATATACTTGTATGACAATCTATGTCTATCTCAGCACTTACACATCACTTTGTGTGTCGTAGAACTTCTCCTGCAGCGATTCCGGTGCCATCCATTTAATTGGCAGCCTTCCATTTGTATTCTTTCTGTAATAGTCCGTATCCTGAATATCTCTCGCCAAGCCGAAATCAGCAATTTTAATGACATAGTCATCACTAACTAGAACGTTTCTCGCCGCCAAATCACGATGAATGCACTGAAGAAATTGAATAGTCAATAACCACACATATTTACGAACTAACAACTAAACTTACCCTTCTCGAAGCAAGATACTCCATCCCCCGAGCCACTTGGAATGCAAACGAAATCAAATTCTTTTCAGTCAAGTGTTCGCGATCATTATGCTCTAGCAATGACATTTCAAATGACGATGGTGGTCGGTTTTTCTTTAAAAAGTCCTTCAAGTTGCCATGCGGAGCAAACTCCACAATAACATACAGTGGACCGTCCTGACTGCAACAGCCCAGCAAGTTTATGATGTTTATGTGTTTTCCAATCATTTTCATCACTTCCATTTCGCGCACTAAACTGGCCATATCAGCGTCAGTGTGTCCTTCTTTTACCATTTTCACTGCGACTATAGAATGGCCGGGATATTTGTTGAGGCCAGTCGCTTCGGCCATTACCACACGGCCGAAAGCACCTTCACCGAGAGTGGTACCCAAAATCAGTTGATTCCGTGGTAATTCCCAGTTCGAATCCAACGGAAATTCGTACTCGTTAAATGGAGCCGGATCAGTGTTGCTACTTTGAAGGAGTGTTGTTCTTTGCTTTTCGATTTTGATTATAGGCATGACCATTGTTTCGGGACTACTCGGATCTGCTGAGGGCTTGTAGATTATCACTTTTTTCGTCCACTGATGGACAGTTTCCATGCGATGTTTGAGGAGTTTTTCATGCTTTAACTTTCGCAGGACATACAGAATGAACATGGAGCCGACGAGAAATAGAAATATAATGACAATGCCGACAATTGTCATCCACAATGTTTGATTTCGAATTGGAAGCGATATCGGCATGTCCTTTTCGAAAAGTTCTATAAAAAAAAGCAAACGTAATAAAATCTTAAAAAGTGGAATTGATTTCAAATTACCATCGACAACTGTGAGGTAAGCGGTTGACGTTGATTGGCCCAAACTGTTGGCGGCGATACACGTATACCAGCCTTCGTCTTCGTAGGTAACGTTTTCCAATTTCAAGATGTTCGTCTTATCGGGATCAGTCTGTTATTTGAATCAACAAGAGTTATTGAGATTTTAGAATTTTTATTGAAGTGTTGCTGTAGTAGTTTTCTTTCACCCAAAACGTGGATATTGCATGCAGTCGTTAATAGTGGTCTTTTTTTAAATCGATTAGTCAACTATGACTGGTAACAGTGTTTAATGGACATGTTGAAATAAATGAATGAAATCTTTTTAAGAAAATGGCTGAATCTGTCATGAGGGACATTCAATTTAGTTGATTAGAAGTTTGTGCACTTTACTTTGAGAATCTTAAAAACTTCGAAAGGTCTTTAGCCTTTCGATGTAGGTTGAAATATTTATTCAAGTATTGGCAGCGATCCATTGACAGTCTATAGGTGTGTTTGTTTTTTAGCTTCGATCTCACCAAAGCAAAGTAAATTTGGATGCACGCAACAATTTCTTTGAGTCCTTGAAGTGCCAAGTAGAGTATGCTTGAAATTCAGCTTTATTTTGCTTTGCTGAGATCGAAGCTCAAAAAATCAGGCTAGCTTGATCACAGGTAGAGGAACACCCTCTAGCGGTGGCAAATAATAAATGATAGTTTTTTTTTATTTACGTTCTCTATATTAAAAAAAAATGTACACCTACTTTCATCGAAGAACTTTACCTCAAGTTTTGTTAACTTTTTTTCATTTTCTTATTACTTATTTATTTAACACATGCTTGTTTTTACTGTCCCTTTTTCTTAAATTTCACAAAATGTGCTAAAATTCTAGTGAAATTGATTTTCTTATGGAGCTTGCAATCCATCTGTCAATGGAACGCGCCCATTTTTAATTTTATGTACGGTTTTAATACTAAACAATAAATCAAATTTCATTCAGATATAAACAAATTTTGCAACACACAAAACAAACAAAAAATTTGCAAAAAGCAATTAGATTAAAGCACACACAAATACACACAAAAAAAGAATTAAAACTTAAAACTAATAACAGACAAAAGAGCCGAAACGAACCGTCACCTTAATTACTGTTCTATTCATAGAACAACGCTCGTTTTTACACGCAGTAAAAGTCCAAGCGATTTCTTGATGTAGATCAGATAAATATTTACATTTCATTTCACCGGAACCATTAACGTGTAAAGTCAAATTTGACAATGGGGTAAGTATGATTGGCTTATGATTAACACGATCTGCAAACGAAATTAAAAATGATGCCATCACCAAAATAGTAACAAAATCAAAGCGTATAAAATGATAAAACACAAAATAAGAATAAAATGTATGATTATAGCTACGTAATAATATAAAATATGTATATAAAAATGTATATAATATAGAGGAACATAAGAAGAAAATGGTTTAAGAAAACGTAAAAAATTAGACAACTATTCTAATATGCAAAATAAGTATAAATAAAATATGGTCATACTGCGTGAATGCCGCTAGTCGTCGGTTAAATTTTCGACATAAGTAGGCATATCTGAAAGTTGATGAAAAGAAAAGTCCACCTAACTCCAATCTTGACATACAGTTTTTTTTTTAATTTTACTCCATTAATATATTGATCTTCAGTGCATTACTTCTTTCTAAAAGTAGTGAGTCCGAAGCAAAAGGAAACAAAAATATAACTCAATATATTTAGCGCAATAGACATTCAACCTTATGGTGAAATTAGACTGTATGAAAAGTGGTCATAAAATGCCAATTTCTGACAGTTCTCCTGTCAAAATATGGTCATTCTGGTCATACAAGGTAATGGGCATGTCTCATATGCTCTAATGACCTAAATGTCACATATGATCATTCTGAATTTGACAGATAAAAATGTCCAAATAGCATATAGTGTAACCCGACAATAAGCACGAATGCCAGCATAAAACCCTATATGCCCATATGCACTTTATTGAAATTTCGTTATGGCATTGCTGGCATTTTTGACGGAACAAGAATTATTTTGCTGTCATCGGTGTTTGAGTTCGCGGAATTTCGATTTATTTTCATTTTCGTTGTATTTTTTGTACTACAACATTTGGTAATAAATAACAAATGCCCTAAATGACCATCAAGGCAAATATGACTATATTGGTAGTTTTCGTCATATAGTCTAATATACAGTTTTGATAATCATGACATTTTGGTCATTTGACAGCTAATCTCGTCATTTGCCTATTGGCATTCATATGCATAATTGGCATACAGTCTAATCTTAGCTTTATTGTCAAATAAATTTAGTAGGTAATGCTCATAAAATCCCAAATATACATCGAAATTAACACTTTTAGCTTACAACATTTTTAGAAAGCAAAGTAATCTTTAGACTAAAGTCATGTCATTTTTAATAAAACAATATGATGTATATTCTGCCAGAAGGGAAAAAACTTAGACGTGTACTTCTTTTGTTACATTGGGAATAAAGAACATTTACCAATTTGTACACGAAAGAAAAGTTTTAAATTGAAATCATCAATAAATGTCAAACATTGAAGCAACAATTGCAACGTCAAAATTTATCTGTCAAATTAAACATAACTTCAATCCGATATTATTCGAGCCGCTTTAAGGTAAGCATCGATTTTTCTAAAATAAATCTAGTACAAACTGGAAAGAAGATAAATAATTTGTATTAGGTTTGTTTGACGACCCTAATGCACTGAGCTCGCCCTGGTACTGACATGACTTCTAGGGCACCCCAGTTGTGCCCTGAACTGACCCCAGTTAATTTGTCGTGGCAATTCAGTGCTGAGTTTGCTGTCATTTCGCTTGCTGTTTCTTCATTTTCAAACTCATCATCATTATCATTAGTAGACACTTTTCAGTGCGCACAAGTGGACACTATTGCTATCCACATCAAACAAACCTATTGAATAAATTGCTTTACAATTACAAAATGTATTTCTTTATTTCTTTTTGCTAAACGGGTTTTGTCTAGTTTAGTCGTACGGTCTGCCAAGTTGTTGTATATTTGACAACATTTAAAATAAACAAAAAAACCGAAATAAGTTTTTCAACCACGTCTCTTACGAGTTATTTTATTGATTTTCTGTTGTCCTGTCATTGAAAATGAGAATTTATGTACTTATTTTCTGCGACAACGATCGTTTTAAAATATTTCGCGAAGTGTGTATTAAAATATGCTGCCAAAAACTTCTAGGTTAAGTTAGGTTAGGTGAATGGCTTGAGAGACACAACAGAGTCGAGCACACAAGGTCTTAGATCCAATGTGATGCAACATGACATATTATTTAAGTGGAAGAAGACAATTACATGTTTTCTTAAGAGACACTTCAACAAACAAAAGTCAAAATGATTGCGAAAATCTTAAATTGAGACTTTCGACATGACTCTGACTGACTAAAGTGCGCATAGCTACGACTGCATTGGCCTTCGTTCTGTCTGTCGTATACCAATAAGTGGGGTTCTTTTTACACAATAAAATGTCAAAAAGAGCCAACTTGCTAGCGCCTATGTAGGCAGCAGGGCTTACGCGACAACGGAAAAATACACATATTTAATCATGCCCAATAAAACGTTTGATAAAACGCTGTCACACCGGTGTCAGACAGAGTGAAGGTAGTCAAATGTTGGATGCATTCACCAATAAAAATCACCTATACTGATTCACGATCTACTACTTTTTCCAATTCATTTTTGACACCGTAGGCATGTTGACAAACTGTCACATAACCAGGCGATTTTGGATTTCTGAGTCTAATAACTGGCTAAAAAGCTAAACCCCTTTCAACAAAACAATAAAATATAAACACAAAATAAAAATTAATAAATCTACCAACACCAGTTGACGACAAGAGCCGTCACCACAAGCTCCTTCAACCGATTGATCCGATCCACCGAAACAAACAAAAGTACACAGTTAAATTTGTACCTCCAACACTCGAATGAACGGGTTTGCTGAATAGTTTTGGGCCACAAAACATGGCTCGAATCTCTTCAGGCTTTCGAATGATTCGTTCTGATGCACATAAGTGACCCAACTGATATGCGGCTCCAGATCCGACAACACTTTGCATTCTAGATAAACCGTACTGTTCTCTAAAACTGTTTGATTGTATGGATATCCTTCGTTCATGATCGGTCGAGCTCGTAAACGGTCTGTTCGATGATAGCGAATGTTTAATAAGTTGACACTTTCCTAGTTCTAGCTTAAATCAAAATCAATGCAAAAACGAACAGTGCTTACCTTGAATATACAGTCTTGTGGTGTGATCAATGCAGCCGTGCACATTACAAACCACACATGTATAATTGCCGGAGTCCTCTGGTATTGAGTCCTCCATATTGATGCCCCACTTCTTGTAGACCACCTTTCCCATGCTCCTCGAAATGGGTTTCTCATTTTTCGTCCATGTGATGTTTGGTGTGGGCACAGCATAAACTGCGCAATTCAGTTTTATGAAGCTACCCGAAGGTTTTGGCAGATACTTGGGTAGGGCGGTTCGAGGTTTGAATCTTGGCGCGTACTCCTGTGGATGACCATCTTCTGTGTGTTGGTTGTTGTCATCCTGATCAGTGTCCGCATTCTCCTCGAGGTCCTTGTCAATGTAATCGTCGGAGGATTTATCACGATGCTTCTGTTGTTCGTTGTCCATCGCTGTGGCATTTGGGTCAGTTGCGGCCACTTGTGAGTAGGCTTGCATGTTGCCAGCAAAATTTGCTTTCATCTCGCCGCCAGGTGATACGCTTAAAGTGAGATTTGCCCAACTGCCGTCGGTATCGGAACGACACGAATAAATGCCAGCATCGGTCTTTTTGATTTTCTCGAATTTCAATCTGAAAACGAAAGCAAGAGAGAGACAGAGCACGGTTATTGGTTGGTTTTAGTTTTGTGTTCCAAAGAAGCATCATCAATATTTGTTTATAGGAAACTTGTGGTAAAAATAGACGACACGCGAATGCGAAGACTTTCCAATCAAACGGAAAATGTGCTCCTTAGCGCTCGCCCAGATGTTTTCCCCGTTCTTACACGACTGGCGGGGCCGAATCTAAACACCACGAGGTGCGGAGGAAGATCTTCAGATCATTAGGAGCCACAGTTGGACTACCCTGGGATGATGTGGAGTTTTAATGGAGTCGGTTCTGCGTGCTCATAAAATGTGAATATATATGGGCAGAGCATTCGAAAACGCGTTTAGGAACTTTGGTCGGGGAAATGTTGGAAACGCGTGTGTGCGGATACAGATTATATCTGGCCACTTGGGGTTGCTCTGTGTAGAGAGTTCATTAAACGATTTTTATGAAGTCGCAGTTTACAGTGCACGCGTGTATAGTACGTGCGGAACGGTTTTGAGTTGAACGCAAATGGTGTCGGAAAATAGCTTACGGAATTTTTAGCGCCGTTTTGTGTTTTCCATGATACCATTTGAACTTGTATTGCAAATTGTTGAAGATAAACTATTTTTGGGGCAACCATGTGCAGAATACCACTATAGACACGATGTCAAAGTGATCATTTTCTACGAAGGATATTTTTAGTGATTGAAGAGTTATTTTGTTGATGATTTATGACTTTACAGGCTGAATACGTTGTGGGGCTTTAAAACACTTTAATTGGAAGTTCTGAAAGTTTAAAGTTTGGTGCGATTTGGTTCACAATTTGAATAGTCAATAGCCTATTAAAGTGACTTATAACAGTCAAAATGTGTATTGTCTTTAGGATGCGATATAGCTGAGTAAATACGGCTCATAAGGCGCATGGAAAGCCTTCGGAAATTCAGAATTTTAGCCGCCTTTAAAAGCAAACGCTACTTTTGAAGAAAGAAACAAAAACCACTGCTTAAATTCCTAAAATGAATTCCGTTTGAAAGTAAATGTACACAACATTTTATTAACCGTTATCCGAACCTGCAAACTTATTGGTACCACTGTTAAATTGCTTTTAGCGAGAGGGTACTGCGTACAGAACTATTCGTTACACGCGTGTGCATTGTGAACCATTTCTTAGTACTTTAGTCATTAACCATTTTATTTATTATCAGTTTTATTTCAAATAGAATATTTATGAATGCGCAAGCATTTACTACAACAACGGGTGAACTAGCACCATTAGTACTCTTGTTCTGAAAATTTGTTTAAAGCAAAAAACGTAGAAGTATGACAAGCACACAGTTTCGGTCGATAATCTGTTCTTTTTTTTAAGGAATTTCATATCCTGAAGAACTCGCATCCTACTCCACTCCATGCAGATACATCTTTTTTGGTAGGTAGCTATACGTCAAAGATAATGGAATACAGAGATATATAACTTTCCAGTGAAAAGGTGGCTGCCTACAAGCTGTTTTCCCGTAAAATTCATGAAGTGAACTTTAATGCAAGAATTCGCTATTCCGAAATGTGTTTTTCACTATTTTTTTATATTTTTATCGAAGCCTTAACAAAAACCAAACAAGTTCAACACCAAACACAAAACAATTGAATGCCTATAAAAGCAAAAGGAATGTTGGCCGGCCATTAGCAACATGCTTTTTTGTAGCTCACACGTATTCTCAGACGGGGGTAGAAATTACAAAAACAACAATGTAAACAAATGCGTTTTGGGGGGATAGACGTACGAAAGATATCCATCTCTTTTATTCATTCATCTCTGCTATACGTATACTGCACATAATCACTCAAAAATAATTAAAATGTAGTAGATGACAAATGACAAGCGAATGTTGTAGATCTGTTATCTGTAGCAAATTCGCAACATTACAATCTTGGGTATTGGTTTCCGAACATTCGGTACAAAATACTAAATAGATTTTGCATGATTCTATATATAAAAAAAATACCAACAGGTGACAGATGAAAGCTTTAAGTAGGTACCGAATTCAGATACCAAACTGACAAAAAAAGAAACAAACGCAGTGTGATTTCGTGAACCTGCACATTCTATTAGAAAACAACAATATATTCGTGGAAGCAACGCACAGCTTCTGCAAGGTTATTATTTGCAGAATGTAGTAAATACCTCACCTATTTCGTTCGTGCCTCCAGTGCTCCTCACAAAATATACCGTATCATACTTGTTCGTTAACATAAAATTTAATGAAATACATTTTATAAACAAATGAACTCGCATTCGAAGCATTTCATGTCAAATGATTGATACTATGTAAAGTGGGTGCCTACAGGTTTACTGGAAACTGGGCACATTCGATACCTGTCCAAAGCTTTCTTTTCTGTTAGTTAACCTCGGTACTAATCGTACTCGGTATAAACCATTTCGGTAGGAAAATATTATGCGAATTTCTGTTCGATCAAAAGATAACCTCGATTCAAACACGAAGAAATGCACGAAGATGAATTTATATTTCAAATCGAAAGTACACTTGAGTGAAATGAAATGAAATGGAAATGGAACATCGAGATAAATACCCGGAAATATAAATTTGAGTTTATTTTTTCGTAGAACATTTTATTTTGTAACACTTTCGGGTTCACTGACATCATTGCCAGCAAACTGTCAATTTCATTCGTTTAACAACATAAAGTTGTTCAACTCAGTTATTATTTTCAATGTTATTCATGAAGAATGTTTCTTTTGGACGCTGTTTCGTATTCAAGCCACTGGTCATCAACAGCGTTGCCGTTGCTATGGTTATTTTGGAACTATTAGCCGTATTTTATTATCAAGTAACTGATCCGGATCAGATCACGAAAAAAATAAAACAAAACGGATCAATGAAACGTTTAATTTTTTAGTTTTTGGCAATAATTGCTTTTAAAAACAAAACAGATAATACAGGGTATTACAAATTTCATATTGCCACCAGCCATATTGCAAATATTCTGCTTATCGTGACGTCACACAAGGCACATGACATTTCACTTGCAAATTCGGGGGTGTTACCATTTAAATCAAATTTGCATAATTTTTCTTTTCCATATTTTTTTTTTAAACTAGTTTTGTAATTTTGGTCTCGGGAATCACGCGACACGCGATTCAATTCAAATAATCGTATTAAATAAATCATTTTCTAATTAGGTATTCCAAGCTTTTCTGGGCATTTTTATTTTATTTACAAAAAATAGAAAAACAGGGAAACTTTGTAAAACAAAAATTATTTCCCATCACGATTGGGAAACTGTGAAACATTTCATAAATGTTTCTTTTGGTGTTCAGATCCAGACCAGCGAAACATTTTATAAACATTTCATAAAAAATGTTTTGTTGAGTAAATGCTTTAGGAATATTCATGAAACATGTAGGTATTTAATTGTTTGGCTGGTCTGGACATACCTTTATAGGACGGACGAATCAATAGACTTTTTGTGTTCCATTTTGTAGTCTCGCAATGCGATTGTGTGGCTATGGTTTACAGGCACACCAACATTTAAGAGTGAAAGAAACAACGCAGCCGGAAATAGTGGAATACATTTTCAGATCATGATTCGTGATCTCGATGAAAAGCAGGATCACATGTTGTTGTTGTAAATGCATGTAAATCGATGATCTATATGGATCCTAGCTGATAATATTGTAAAAGTGGCTACGTTTTTTCTTTGGGAAGTTTTCGGCAAATCCGCTAACGGAAACATGCCATGTTAACAACTGAGATCGGTCGCTCCTATTTTTCTTCTGAAATGTTTGCTTAGCTGCGCGCAAAACAAATTACCTAGCTCATAAAATTTATTGCGATGATACGCGACCCGTGTTGCTAATTGTAGGCAAAGTTTTATATTACTGTCGGATCTCGGCACTTTTATAAGCTCTCACTCGAAGCTATCATCTTTTTCGATAGATACGTTTACACAGTCTTAACCCATACCAAGGCCACCATTCCCCACCGAAAATAGCTCATAATCCTTTGCGACTGTCAGTTGAACTTCTTCACTAATCACTGCCACGACAATGACTAAACGTATGTTCGTTTCTCGTGAAACTAAACAATAAGGACTGAAATGGCTTGAGCCCACTTAGTATCCCTCCGCTTGGACGTAAAAAACTATATTTAAAAACAAATGCATTCGTCGCGTGGTAATCTCACTTTAATCGTGTGGGCCTCATGAATCAGACTTCAACAACAATTGCACCAAAGAAATATTGCGCGCTGATGATGATGACGATGCATGATGGTGCCTTTTTTACGCTCCCACCAGTCGCGGCCTCGTGCTCGTATATATTTCATCGCACTAAGTATGCGAGTGCGATTAACATGATTCGCGCGTGCAGCACCAAGGAGCCCAGGAGCACAATCTGTCGGATTTAAAGGAGGAATCCCCCTATTATAATGCCAGCAGATGGTTTTACTGCTAAATGGATGCGTACATCCTATTCAATCCTAATGTACGTCTCGCCATCGTTGCTACTTTGGCGGATTTATATCCAGTATCCACCCGTCATCTCAGCGGAGCGCACAAAGCGGATGGAAGTTGGCCACATATATCTGTCTGCCAGGAGGCTTTGTTTTTGTTTTGTATTTTTGTCTGGTGTTTGTGTTTGTCTTTGTTTTTGGTCCCCTCCTCCTTTGCCAGTAGCTCAAACGTCAACTTGTCGTCATGATGAGTGAACAACAAAAAAAAATCCATCTCCGAGTGATGTTGTCTTGTTTCTCCAGAATCTCAATCGACAACCACTGCCCGGAACACATTTGTTGTACGATTGGCCGACGAAACATTTTGTTTACCCTTCAACGCGAGATGTCCAAACGACCTCACCCCTTGGAGGTTGGCGATATTCGAGAGAATTACATTTTTTACATGATACACAAAGCCCACGATCAACACGAGCTCCGAGGCGTTTGTTTATTTTTAATTTGCCTCATCTTTGCAGTTGGAGGGTACACGGTACTGCTACATGCGCGCCCACCAACTTCTCACTCCCGGGCTTGCCGGGTTGAAGAGGTTGGCGTGGCACAACCGAAAAGTTCAGGCAAGAAAGTATTTTTAGGATAAACTTTCGTGTGTTGCTTTCTGAGGAACAAGCAGACTACAAGTGAAGTAAGAAGTAACTGATGCCAACAACATACAGCATGTTGTTATAATATTTTGTTTAAAACATTTGGGACACAAGATATTCGGTTACTTTGCTCTACTTACGTTTTCGACCTTCGTGTGTCCGTGCTCAGTTTTTCGTCGTTTTTGAACCAAATTGGATTCTCAAATTCACACTTCAGTTGAACTCTTGAGTTGGTCGCCACTTTTTCTACAGCTTTCGATTTGCCATCTGAAATGGTAAAAATAAATGAATGTAGAAATATGTATTGCAAAAGTTAATCTATGAATAACGATGGAAAAGAGACCTAACACTGGAGAAGATTGCCATGGGAGTTCGTTGACCACAAGAAACGATTTTCGTTGACATTTTTGGTTCATGGGAAGGCGAAATTTGGTAGAAAATTACTGTACAAATACCCCTAAGCCCATTATCGCTTTACGCAGGCAAGACGACCGAAAAAAAAAATGTGATTTTAGTTTGGTTTTATTCAGTGTTCTTCTGGTTCGCGCCCGCTGAAAGTTAATGTCGCTGAAAGCAGTTTACTTGCACCATCATGAACGTATCACTTTAATAAATACTTGTATTAAACTTGGAAAAGCCAAGTAGAGTGAAGTGGTTGTAATTTCTTCAATTTACTCTGCCTTACTGAGAAAAGTGTTTCCTTTAAAGAAAAATCGTTCCAAAATAATGCGTAGCGCTCTTGGAATAGTAAGAGCAATTAAAATTTTACCTATTGAAACTACCTGCATACCTACGAGTGTTTCGGTTATTTTTCTGAAGAAGTGAGTATGTAAAATACGTATCACTTAAATAACGATTGATGAAATACCAGTGTAATTTAATTTCGAATGAGGGAAAATAATTCCGTGGAAAAAAATACCAATCGTGAATGAGAATTCGCGGGGATTTTTGTTGGATTTTCCCTCCGATATTTCCGCCATTATTTAGTTGGAGAATTTATGACAAGCAAGACAAGTTGGTTGATTATTTTCTCAAAAATTAAGAAATTAAGTGAATCGAATTTCAAAAACCACTAATAAACAACAATTCAATGTTTTAATTGTTTCAAAAATGGCTAAAATCTCTGAAAGAACTTGGCTAAAACTTGATTGCGCCAGGCCCACATCGCTCTATTTTCCTCCTTTTTGATAGCCGCTTTTTCTCAGCCACAACTCTGAATGCAGTGCTAAACATTATTTTTAAAATATTTGTCTCACCGAAATAAAGTTTTAATCTTTGATTCTAACCAAATATAATTGACAGAACGTTTTCGAAATCAGCTGTTTTTCTTTTCGAGGAGACATTTCGGTTTACGAGGGAAATCCAAGTCGAGGGAGATTGCCGATAGGCGGATTTTATTCCTGGGAACACACAAATTCGGAGGAAAGCAATATTCCCTCGGAATTCACGATAAGGCTGAATATGTCAATATTGGCGACTATTTTTTAATATTGAGCATCCTAATCTTCCAATGTAAGTGTTAGGCTTGTTTGACGATGTAGTCAACTGCCCTAACATTGACTAGTTTTGAACTTTGACGTTGAATTTTACAGCTCTGTTTATAAATATCCACAATTTACGACTATAATATAATGGGGACTATCGCCCTGTATCATAAAAGCAAGGATTTACAAAATTTTGCTGATTCGTTTTTGATTTATATAGGAAAAATGTACTAGCAATAAATATTTTTCAATTTTATTTCTTATTATTTTATTTTTTTTTTCTCAAAAGTTAAGATTTAACTCGATTTACTCTTACTGATTATTTAATATTTTTTGTTTTAAATGTACATTTTTTAATACTTTAAATAAATTAAATAAAATTTTTAAATTTTATCTTTTATTTACAAGAATATTAATATAAAATTAAATTAAATTACGAGAAATTAGTTTTTTGAAGTATTTAGGGTAATATAGTCAATAAAATATTGATAATTGTTAGACAAAGTTTGAAAGAAACAGTGGTCAAATTCGAATAGCTTTTTCAAAAACCTGATTTTGTTTTAATTGTTTAGTATTTTCATAGGCAAACAAAACCATTTTTCAGTATAAAAAATATTGAGCTACTCCCTTTAACTATTGTTTTGCTATACATACGGTAGTTTCGGTACAAGTCAAAAGTTTGCACCACTCACGCACTTGCATTTTACTTAATAGGTCTGTTGCTTTACTTTCAAATCTTACGAATTTGTACTAATTCTTTCAAATTTGTACTCAATGCCGTTCCTTAACCCGAAAAATATCGTAAAATAGAGCGTCATCGAGAGAGCAAGATATTACCCCTCCACTGAGAATCTTACGAATTTTTACTCAACAAATGTCTTGGTGTAAGAATTGAAAAAGCTGCCAGTCATCGTACATTTAACAACTGATTTGAAAGTTGTTGTCCTATTTGACATATGAGTTCATTTGTTTAATTTGCTGAGTATTAAAATGGTAGCAACATGTGGAAAAATAAAATTGAATGTTCTCCTCAGATTCTTTTCGAATGTCGCAACGAAATTTTTCCTTGCTGTAAGAAGTAAGAAAGGACAATCGCCTCCACGTAATTTTTAATACCGTATCCTTTTCCTCTTCTCGAATGCTTGTATTCCAATCATTTTGAATTATGCATCTGTCATTTTCATAGATTATACTACAAAAGCGTTCCTTAACTTTTTCGTTAGTGTCTCTCTCTGTGAGAGAATTTATCCCTACCACTGCCATTTTGACAGTATATTCCATTCTTACTACAAAAGTCAAGGAACAGACCAAAAATTTACATTTCGCAAGTCTCATCATTTGACATACGGACCATCTTTAAATGACAATAAAATTCTACAAGAATAAGGAACATTTTATATGACAATAGCAGTCATGTACAAAAGTCCGGAATACCTTTCAGCGATTGCAAATACAGCAAAACGTTCTTGGTGTATTTAAAACTTTATTATAAACTTTTCAGTTTTGTTTTTTAAGCCAAAATAAAATCTGCTTTGTTTTCCCTTAAGGTTTTTTAGCTGTCACTTGGTTTTCTTCTTTTTTGACTCTGACGGAAACTACTTTTTTATTGAGCAACTTAAAGAGTACAGTCCGAAATGAATTTTGGTTGTTAAAATTAAGCGCGATGTTTGGCTAAAACGTTTTACTTAATCTGTAGGTAGCTGGTGGTAGTGGCGAAGCAAAATTTAATTTTGTTGACACATAAAATGTAACAGAAAATTAAAAAAAAAACCTAAACTTTTAATTTTGGTAACAGGAACTTGATAAATGGACCTTCAACTTGTTAAAAGAGTCACAATTTTAAGAAGTTTATTAAAAGAGAAACGAGCATTTTATCCAATAAACTTAAAGTTCCAAACTGTCATTTTCAACAAACACGGCCCCAACGAGGTATCCGTCGAAACGGAAAATTCTCTGATTTTATGCGATTTGGAGGGTTTTTGCTGCAAGCTATTTTTCCGAACAGCTTTTCGGAGAATTGTTCCAAAACAAATGTCACGCACTCCAGCGTTTTGCGTTGCAGTGCCATAAAGTTTGTTTTCGTGTGACATTTTTAACAGCTTCATAAGAATGGTTGTCGATATCCACCAACAGCAATCGGTCGCGGAATAGATTTACGATTTGCAGTGAAGTGTTAATAAATATGAACAAAAACTATAAGAGGGAGTTTATTTTGTATTTATTGCTTCAATTCTTTTTTTTTTTGCACTACAAAATCAAGCGAAAAAAAGTGCCAAACAATACGAGGACGTCATCGCATTTCAATTATTTTTTTTTCCGAAATCCGTTACCTCGAATGTGATATGAGGTTCGGACAGAGAATGAGCTGCGGAGAATTTTCCGCTCCGACTGATACCTCGCCAGGGCCGACTCCGACAGTCTCATTTGCTGATCGTAAACGTCAGTGCTGCATATAAATGAAAATCCCTCTCAAATGCATAAATCTCCGAAAAATGAAATTCACTTCACTGACAATGTTGACATTTTCATAACGAAACTCTCTCTACGCACACATGCCCGCCGTATGGACTTCCTGCGCCGCTGCCCAAAACCCGAACCCATTAACAAACTGATCTACATTTGCCTTAAAATGATCCCTGTCAAAAGGAGAAAAATGAGCAACAAAAAAGGATTCACGCCAAGTGAAATCCTTTCTCATTAAAAACACATCCGTGCGTTGACGCATCTGCCGCACACATGGTTATATCTATGGGGATGGGACCTCTGAAAATATTTTCCTTAGCCCATCCTCCTCCATTCGTTTCATTTTTGGGTATATATGTATATGTGGTATATATGAAAACAACCAGATACGAGCTGTCACAAATGTCAATTGATGTTTTTTCCCGGACACATACGTTTTTTTTCTTTTTTCTTTTGGGGGTTTTTCTCCTTTCCAATGAGAGACAAAGCAATTTATTTGAAGTGCATTCACGGTCTCGCACATAGACAAATCATACTATGGTGGTGCACTTAGGGACACGTTACAATTATCTATGCTGTGTGGCGGGGTGAATGGGCTTAGTAGGAGTAACACCAATATGAGGGTTCAATGTTGAGTGAAATTCTTAAGGGAAACAGTAATTAAAATGAGCACCTTTCGTTTATTTTTAAACATTGGAGCGCGAGAAAAGATTGATTCCGTTCCAGATGGACCCTTTGCTTTTTAGGATGCACGCAACGTGATGCTGCTGCCGATGCAACATCCGCATGAGGACGTCTTGATAAACATTAACGACCGGTGTTGACATTGGAATGAAAATTAAATGGCTTTTGTTGTGGTGTGGTAGGCCGCACCTGTTCAGAGGAAAAGAAACACCCCCTCGTAAATGCGACGCACCGATGTATTTGTCCCTATAATTAATTCGTTTGCATAAATTTATTGTATCGTCCACACATCTATCTTCACAATAACGCACAGTAGCATTTAAATTTTTCTCAATTGATTGACATTAATTAAGAACTCAGCTAGACTTAGAGGTCAATTGGGGCCAATAAGAAAGCGAATAACATGCCAATAATTGGCTTTTTCCGATGCGACGAGAAGAAACGAATAATTCCGAGAGCGACGCGTGCGGCAAAACAGTTTTCTAGATATTGGTTTCGCAATCTTTTTCACAATTTAATTAACTTTTCTTAATTTGATTTTCCAACGCAACATTAAGGAGGTGGAAAACTCATTAGTTAGCGCAAAAAAAAAAAAAAAACAAATCCACAGAATTAAAATGTCAAACAAGATTCGGAAACTGATTATTCGCGCGTGGGTGCAGATGTCTTCTGCAAAAGGTCATACAAAGTGAGCGAATGCTTCATAGGTATACGGTTGATTTATTGGATTTTGAATGTTTGTGTAGGAAACTGTGGAGGGCTTGAATTTAATTTGTCTACTTGTTATTTTGAGTCATCTTTGACTGGCATTATTTGGTGACAATGGGGACGTTCAAGTATCTTGTTTAGTAAGTCTGACAGCTCTCTCACTAAGTGAATCTCGGTTTTGATTGGTCGAAATCGGTCATGTGAGCAGCTGTTTCAGTTGCGTCTATGGAGGGGTAGCCGACGAATCTAGTCAAGAAATTCGTGACTGACTACTAGTTGACAGTTCGCGTGTGTGGATGACGTTGGAAAAGTGATGTTCCCGACCAATCTAGATTTTGAGTTCAGGTTGCATCTCATCCAGACCAATCTAGTCGACTTAAGATGACTAGATTCTTGAATACGGCAAATCTATAGTCGTTGTAAGATCTGTCACTTATTAACAAAATGCAACATTGTAGTTGCGCAAGTTTGATATGCTTTATATCAAACTTTATAGAAAGGTCAGTATGATTTTGGTATTATTTAAAATTTCCATATGCGTCTCAACACTCAGAGACCGGAACATGCAAGGAAGTAACTTGTTATATAAAAATAAAATAAATAATTGGCGTAACAGGTCCGTATGGACCCAAGCCTAGCTTCTCACAACCATTGGTCTTGTGTGAGTTTTTTATTTTTGGGACGAATGGAAGGGATCTACAATTTTATACCGAGTCCAAACGGCCAATTGAGAAGCTCTTTCATGACAGTTATACTCTCGGATGTTTGTCAGACGTTCGCGAGAGGTTATATAGGAGTGCAAAATCCAGTGCGCGGTTAATTTAAAATATGCACGCGTTTCTATGTACATACGTAACTTACGTAACAATGTAAGTACTGAAGTATTGGGTTGATGACTGCAACAGCAACTCAGTGACGGGCTTTGCAGCCTCGGATCTTTCTTTTCAGGGATGTTAGTGAGTAAAATAAATTTGAAAATTATTACTTAAAGTCTAGTGCGCTCCTCATGCCTAAATTAAGGTTGTATATCTTCAAAATTCCGGAACATAAAACTAAGAAAAGCATTTTACCCAAGCAGTATGTACTTACTTGTACGAAATTCGCGCTTAATTTTAACAACATTCTTCTCGGACTGTACAAACAAGAAAGGCAGTTTGAGTTCGAATTGCATTAAAAATTGATGTGAATATTTTTACATAAACAAATTGAGCAGTCATTAAGGGCCGTTTGCTCATACGATTTAAGTTCTAGTTAAATACTTTTAGGCTACTTTTTTAGGGCATAAACTGTCACATGTTATGTGGCTCTTAATTCGCTGTGAGTTGTATCCGTCTGATGGCCCAAAGCATTCTTGCGGAGAAACAATTCGTACTTAGCTTCGCCATCAAACGGACTTATCAACTTATATTTCTTAATTTTCGCGATCCGATTTCATACACGAAAACAACACAGCCTAATCAAAGGTGGACTGAATATTTGCAACAATTGCGCTGCATGCAACAGACTTATGGAAACGCAAACTCTTTTTACAAATAAGGCCTTCAGGTTCAATTTTTGTCTATGGTGACTTTTAAAATTATAAAGGGATGCTCCGGACTGTGCTTTATAAAAACATACACATTGAGGCTTAAGAATACACTTCAAAAATTGTCAAACAAACAAGGCCGTTCCCTTGTTAGCTCGCACCAAAAACAACACATCCACTACCGAAATACAAAGTAGGTATACCTATTAAAGGTGTACTTCCTACCTACTTGTTGCCAATAAAATGAGTCAACTATCGCACACTTCCGTATAACATTTATCTGATAGCTTTCAGCTTTGGCGCCATTTGCAATTTAAATCTTAAATTTAACTGAGTTTATGTAAACTGCCGTCCAGTGTATACCTACACACAGTCCATAGAGTCATCGAACCACCTCTCCCACTGGCGAAAACTTTTTTTTTAAATTCAAGCTGCTTGTTTATTAACCGATTGTTGTTTGTCGCTGGCTAGTCTACCCATCTGCACTGTGATTGGCAAATGATTTGCGAATTTTCTATCGCCTAGGCGTGGACGGCAGGGTACACCTTTTGCAAAAATTATGCTCACATGCCTCCACAATTAATGACACGGCGCGAAAAAAAGAAACCCTGTATGGTATCTATAAAAAAAAGTCAAAAAAACAAAACAATTTATTGAACCAGCATTCATACACCATTCCTTAGGCCGTCCGTCCATCCATCTATCTATCTTAGTTCTGCTAAGCACATTGTTGTCATGTGTGCGCCTCAAAACTACCACCATAGACTACCATGCCTAATCGTTCGAATTCTATTCGTGGAATACCAGCGAGCACGGGAACAATTACATATTCCACAGAGGATGTCCAAGTTGGACGTAAAGACCAGAAGAAGACTGTCGAAAACAAATAAAAAAAGAAAAATGTTTTTTCATTCTTCGGCTTCGCCCATTCCTCGTCTTCGTCTTCGTCTTCGTCAATTTGCATTCAGCGGTACGGTGTAACCTTATGCTTGTAGTTTAATTAAATGGGGAATACAAATTGAAAAAAGAATCAAAATGGTGGCGAGCATATAATAAGCGACCATCAAATGAAGCGCATTATGTTTCTCTCTTCGCATTCAGTTGAAGTATCTTGCACACAGTCTTCGAGAACGTTTCTAAGCACCAGCGATACAAGAGTATAGCTACTGCTGGTGCGTAATCGAAATTCAAGACACAAGCGCTGTTTAACTTTCCTTCCTGTTCCCAATTGAATATTGTAGAAGAAAGAAGAAGCGGGGGAGAATTGGAAACGGCAAAGGTTTTCATGTTTTCATATTTCCATATGCACAAGAGGTCGCTCTTCCGCGTATTTCCGGTGTTGAAAATGAAACCGAACTGAAGGAAAAACCGTAAGGGCCCTCCATTGCAACGTCCGTTGATTTATCAATATCTGTTTCCTTAATGGGAAATAACATAATTAATTACACACGAGTGTGTCTAAGTTTGTTGGTTGTCTGTATGTTAGTTGGACCGGACTAAGATAATCATTGGAGGGTCTGTAGCGAAACCTGTGAGCTGATGATTTTTGACAATTAATAAAAAAAACCTGTTTAAATGAAATCCGTATTTTTATAAAGGCTTGTTTGCAGTACAGAACTGAAGAACTTAGTACAAAGTTGAATGCAAGTGCGATAAGAACGAATATTTCGTTGCAGGAGTGCACGTCAGAGGTCATTTTCGGACCCCTGTCTTGGATATTCAACAAGGCAATGCCCCCATCCACAGTTCCAGGGTTGTTAGCAGTTGGATTCAATCAGAAGACGTGGACATTTTGACATGGCCGCCCTATTCACCGGACTTAAACATAATCGAAAATCTTTGGGCATGGTTATCTCGTAAAGTGGCAGACAATTTGAAGACAACGACACTTTCTTCTGGTCACAAGGCAAAACCATTTAAGTCGACTTAAGACGACATTGAGAACCAGAAATCCGGTGAAAAATATTATAATTATGCATATAGTTTTTTTTATTTTTCTTCACTAATCATAATTAAAGCTAATAAAACAAAAAAAAACAATTCCTTTAAAAACTTTCCATCACAAATGGAAACGGAAAAAACGGAACATTCCACTCCACTTCGGCGTTTGAAATTGGTAAAACCAAAACCGAAATTGCAAAATATTCTAAATGGTCGTCACTTCAGCCTTGTTTGAATGCACAACCCCAGTCACACTTGGTGGGAGCATTCAAATGAAACTGCCGTGAGGAGCCCCTGTATTCTAGGATCATTCACAATACATTGGTTTCTGTATCAAATTGTGAGTGTGTTCGTTAAATATGGCCAAATATCATTCAAATTATATCTATCCTTTTTGTCTAGTTATAGAACAATATTATCTTTCAGGTCAGAAAAGGATTTTTCGGTTAAAGAATTTTTTCGTTTCGGTTAAAAATCCTGTCTAACCGGATTTCAAAATTTTCTCCGTAAAAATTTTATTCATTTTTTGCTTTCTTTCGAAGATTTTGCATGTCTTGCCTCATCCTAGTGGCGCATCTTTTTATACGCCTTTTCATTGCTTGATCTTGGAAAATTCCAGCCGTAGTTTTTAATTTACCCCTTACTGTTGAGCAAATATGTACCTGTTCACAGGTGGTAAAAGTTTCCGGGTACAACATTTTCAACAGGTATAAAGAGTGAAAATCGATTGCAAAATGTATGGCCTCATCCTAGTGATCGCCAGTGTACATATCACGTCTGCATAGTTAAATTTAAAACTTTGAATAAATGATCCTGGAAATAGATTCAGCTTCAGCGTATGTTAGATTTTAGATATCATCAGGGTGAACGCTGCGGAATTCTGAAAAGTCGCAAGTAAAAGGAACAACGTGAAGAAAATGTGATGTTTCCAAATCACTCTGCAATTTTACAATTTTGTTACGATATTTAACAAACATGGGCTCGCTAAACACGATAATAATGGTGTGATGGGCAACTGCGGTACGTTTTAAAGGTTTCCATTTGTACTTAAGACTTACTTACTTAAGGTGGCGCTACAGTCCGGGGTGGACCTGGGCCTCAACCAACAAGCGTCTCCATTTGTACTTAAGAGCATTTGGAAAATTTTCGAAGCGCCTTTTCCAACTATAAAAAAGGCCAAAATAGAAAAATATTGTAACAAATTTTCGAAAAAAGTACCAAATTGCAACTTAAGTCCCACAACGGTCACTCTGACATAACACAGTTCAAACTAATAGCTTGATGGAGTAGGATATAGTCCCTTTCGAACAGTTCGACATATTTTGGCACAACTTCGGACAGAAAACGAAATTGAAACTTCAAGAACCAAATCCTTAGAGGAAATATCACAATAAGATGCCTTTTTTTGAATCAGAAAGAGTTGCTCGGCTGCAGTGATTTAGAACCTAACGGCCATATTATTCACTCCCTTTAATCCGGGTTAAAGGATACATCCGGGTTTAAGTGAGTCTTACCCAAAAACTAAACCCAAGTCCATAATATTCAGTCTTTTTTTAACTAGACAGCGTTTAATCCGAACGCACTCCGGAAACCAGTTTAAATACTTTAACTCGGGTTAAAACTCAATTTCAAAATATTGCCATTTCTTCGCTCGCAAGAGATAAGAAAAGCAGAAAAGGGAAATAAAAAAAATGCCAAGAAACTTAAAAAGGACATGCGTGAAATGGACGAAATTAATGTTGATGCCTTCGTCGCAGCGTTGCTGGAGAGAAATATTATTAGGTAGTACTGCAGCCAGAAAAGGGAAGTATTTTGAAAAAAAATAAGAGTACAGACAATTTTATTTTTATTTAAACAAAAATTATAAAGAAACTCAGTTAAAAAAAAAAAACATAAATAAATAAATTATTAATTCTTAGTAAGTAAATATCTCAAAATCTGTTTTATGGCAGATAGCGTTAATGCATATTAATATTGTTTTTAATATAAAAATTAGGAACTTCTTGAATCACAAGATATGTAGATATTAAATACATTAAATACAAGTGGCTTTGCAAAAAGTAAGGTATTATATTTTATGGTAGGACATTTGCATTAAATTTGAAGAGAATTAAATTAAATAATGTTGAAATTACACTTTTCTGCAAGTGTAAGATATTTTAGGACTTTACAAAAAATAGGAGTACGAATGTAAAAGCAGGAGTACGTGAGTACGGAGGTGTTGAAAGTAGTACAATACTCCTATGGGAGTACATTCGGCAACGCTGCTTCGTCGTCAGAAGATGAGTTTGTCGAAGAGCTGATGAAAGAGCAGCTCATGGTAAATCAATGTCGTCCTTGTTATCGAATATAACTAACGGGCTTGCGTCGACGATAACGATGTGGTATATTTTCGGAAATATTTCCGCCTGAAAAAGAGGCATTTGGAGGCTACATTCGATGATTCGACAGAAATTTTGGCATAATTAACGCATCTTTAAATATAACTGTGCCCAAAACATATGAAATAAATTTCCAAGTGACAAAACAACAAAAAACAAATGTCCTTTTTTGTAAAGTTTGAGACATTACACAGGTTTTAAACGGGTTACAATCGGTTTAAACTGTTTTTAATCCGCATTTAAATTCATCTTTAATCCAACGGGTTTAATGTATGGTTTTGAGTGAATATTATAGATATGGATCAAAATTGTCGGGTGTAAAAAACAGATTAATGATAGGATGTAAAATTAATTTAAATCCGATTTTCACCCGGAGTGAATAATATGGTCGTAAATGTTGCTTTTTAATAAACCCGGTTATTTGCCTGTAAGAGTCATGTAGATTAAGTGATGTAGCTTAGGCGTAATACGATTACAAATCCACTAAATAATGGTAGTATGGTGAACTGCGCATTTTTATACAGAAATCTCAGAAAATTTGCCACTAATTGACATAAGACCTAAAGCTCAAAACATATACGTTGCTGGCCATTCGATTAATACTGACAGCTTAAAAATGTGAATGGGGACGTATCTAGTTTAGTAAGTCTGACAGCTGGCTGAGTTGATTTGTCTCAGTTTTGATTGGCCTAAATCGTTCACATAAAAGTTTTCTCAATTGATGTCTATGGATGGGTTGCGAAGAAAAATTCGTGACTGAGTATTGAGTATACTAATTGACAGTTCGTATTTGTGGCTGGCGATACCGGCCAATCTAGTTTTTGCGTTCAGGGCACATCTGGTGCAGACCAATCTAATCGAACAAATTTTTAAATGTCGAAAACGATGAGCTTTCGAAGTATTTTTTTCACACAAAGTTCAGATGCCAACTACAAACTACTTTTCACTTGCGCCCCCTGTAATTCAATCATTTAATTTCACTTTCTACGATAAAAAAAAAACCTAATTTTATGCGCAATTTTATTACGTGTCCGATTATTTGCATCATTTATTTTAAGAATTCCAAAATCTAACGAACCATTCAGAATTTGGAACGCACATTATAATTGCACGCACATTCAGTCGGATATGTCGGTGGTGGCGCACACATGTGCTATTTCCATCAGCAGAAACGAAACTTTTTTTTTCTTTCTTTTCTGCACAGACACAGATCTGTAACAGATTTCTCTCTTCTAAATAATGTCATTCGCTACAATCGCTTCTATGTGCCGATGCTTTCGCATTTTATTCACTGCCCATAGCATATGTCTGAGATCGTGATGATCACCACGATGACAACAACGATGATGTAGACGACGACAATTACCGTAAGAGAAATTTATATACTTATATGTTTTTTAATTTATAGTAATCACGACATTTCATTCAAGGATCATTTCATGGTGTAATTAGAACATTTGCCTGCCTCCTCCCGTTCCATCCATCTGTTTCAGTTAAACTTTTATTAATTAAATTCATTCACCCCTTCTTGGAGGGTGAAACTGCACCAAGCACAATCATTTTCGAGAGGCTCGTGCCATTTTTGCTGCCCTGATAATCCGTTGCAATTGCAAGTACGGCCTATGCGGAGGGAATAATTTTTAAGATCTTGAGTTGATGCCAAAAGTGGATCAGAAGACTGCAACATTATGCCATTGTACGAGCACCACTTGTGGTTTTCAATTTTCACAGCACACTGATGGGCATAGGGGCACGCGTACAATCGCACATTATAGAGTGGACCGAATGTAGGTCTATTGTTTGTCAGAGTCTAGGAATTTCAGTGTGTTTTGTGTCAGATTATGTATGGTTTTGACGTTGATGCTGAATTGTTGTTGATGATGGCGATCGTTATGGTGGTGGCCACCGATATTGTGGTTCATTTGAACATGAACAAAAATCAGTGAGATGAAGTTGATGAAAATCCAATTGATACGCGGGCATGAGTGTGTATATGCGGTACGCTTTGTGTGGGGTCCATATATCAATTGAGGTTGTGAACGAAAGACAGTTTATGGAAATAGTTCACAAAACCGCTAAAGGACAGTCGGAGCAGTGTTTAAATGTGTGGAACGGTTGCAATTCGTTTCGGGTAAGCAGGCATTTCGCGTGTAGATCCCCGAAGTTATCTTAGGGCATAAATACGACTTTGTGCGATGAAATAGCTCGTTATTACGATATTGTTGAAGAGCTCATTGGAAGTTTGAGTGCTAGGAATATTTTCATGCGAGCTGCAAGTGCGTATCTCGGTTTAAAAAGCATTTACCATTTTTTGGGACAGGTGTTTAGTTTGAAATTGGAGCTCATGCGAGTCTCAAGGTTTTCTAACATTTTGCAAACCAATTTACTCGAATTTATCGGTTATCTTTAAGGCATTAGATGAAGATGGCTTTTCTATCTTCTTAAATTGAGATTTTGCTATTTACGAAATCTTCTACTCAAAACGTTTGTAAATTTTGTAAATTCCAAGGCTCTTCGCTTAAGTAATTGGGCGGGTTTTTTTTTTGTTTCCAATTTTGAATATTTGTACTTTGTCAAACAGCGATCGTCTTAAAGCGGATTGGAAGCAACAGGGTACAGCCATAAATTTTCCACAAATTAGCGGAAAAGTTCAAACCAGAGAGCCTTAAATTTTACAGAACTGACGGACATTTAGGGAGCAGCTAGTGAATTTGGATTGAATTTCGCTGGGAAAGAGAGACTCGCAATCTTATTAAAGTCCGCGGTAACTAAAGTCAGAGATTCTTATAAATTTAATAAACAAACTCAAAAAAATCCGTTTTTGTTGGACCAATAATGGCTTAGTGAACTTGCATACAAATATCTTTCTATCGATTCCACAAAAGAGGACAAATTAGACACAAAAAAAGTTAATTTTTCTCAGTGTGTCCCTACGTGTAAAAAAATAAAAAAAAACCTGTATTGCACTGAAAAAGGGAATTTTACTTTAATTTTCTTTTAACGCACATAATTTCCGTATAAGAAACATACTTTCATACAAACACTTAAAAAAAGGGCGACATGTCAAAATACTGAAAGGAGGGACCGAAACAAACGAACAAGGGAGACCTCGGAATTTCAAGTGAAACGAAAATAACCTCAATGACCCTGATTAAAGTAGTTAAAGGTAAATGTTTGAAATAATTTGAACTCCTTTCAATCTTATTTCCAAGGCAACTACACTTGACGTTTCAAATATCCAATGCTTTAGGGGAGAGACCAATCTGTTTATGCATTTTTAAATAGTTTCCTTTTTTTATTTTTAGAAGCCAACATAAAAGTTGGGGGAGAGCGAATTGTAGTTTGCTTTATTGGCGCCATTAATGCTTAAGGTTAAGAAACTATAATCTCATTCTTTCAGCAACCCAACGCAAGTTATGACTGACATTATTTTTGAAATAATGTTGCAAATAAAATATGTCTAGAGACAGAAGAGTGTGACGCCAAAAAGAGGGCAATGGCAAATGTGATGGATGGTGATGGTAAATACCACTTGTCTCATGGCTTAGTAATTCAGCGTAAGTGCTCTTGAAATACTGCAACACCAAGAAGACAAATTTTAGTGAGACATTTAACCAATTCAGGGTTGAAATTGGTTGACGCTCATTTTTTTTTCTTATAAAACAAATTTGTGTCACAGAAATATCTGAGCGAATACGGAGAATTTGAAATTAGTCAGCGAAATTGGGGTAATTTATTTTGGGGCTGAGATACTTTGAGTATATACAGTGGAAATGAGTTATAACGAACTTGAAGGGAGCGGGAAATGTTTGTTGTTTTATGAAATACAATTTTTAACAGATTTCTCGATACATTTTAGGTTCCAAACATTTTTTCCAATCTTTTTCGACAATCAATTCTACATTTTTGAAGTTTTTTCTTCGGATAAAGCCTAGTAGCTTAAATTAAGCTGCCATACAAAAATGTTTCCAAAGATAAAATTAAGCAAAGCAGTTAAGCCAAGCAGTACGCAGTTCAAGCTAAATTTGTTAGCCACTGTACGAAAAAATCTCTACAGAATTTAAGTAAGCGTATTAATGTAAAATACATTTTTCGACAGCTAAATTTTGATAGATCAGAGAAAATATTGGTATTCGCAACAAAGTTTCAAACGAAAGCAAATTAACAGTATGGAGAACAGTGTTGCCATTCTGACCGGATTCCGGTCATATTTGACTGAAATCTCTTCCCTCTGACCGGAGAGAATTTTGAAATCCGTTTAGACCGGATTTTTAACCGAAACTAAAAAAATTCTTTAATCGGAAAATCCTTTTCTGACCTGAGAGATAATATTGTTCAATGACTAGACAAAAAGGATAGATTTCTATAATTTGAACGATGTTTGGCCATACTTAACGAACACACTCACAATTTTAAACAGAAACCAATTTTTTGTGAATAATCCTAGAATACAGGGGCTCCTCGCGGCAGTTTCATTTGAATGCTCCCACCAAGTGTGACTGGGGTTGTGCATTCAAACAAGGCTGAAGTGACGACCATTTAGAATATTTTGCAATTTCGGTTTTGGTTTTACCAATTTCAAACCCCGAAGTGGAGTGGAATGTTCCGTTTTTCCGTTTCCATTTGTGATGGAAAGTTTTTCAAGGAATTGTTTTTTTTTTGTTTTATTAGTTTTAATTAAGATTAGTTTAGAAAAATAAAAAAATATAGATATATATATTATTTTATCTTTTGACCGAATTTTCTGACCGAATTTAAAAAAAATAAAAATCGGTCATTCGGTCAGATTTGACCGGAATTATTATTTTCTTAGTGGCAACACTGGTAGAATAATTAGAAATTCGTTGTTGTGAGTTTAATGTCTTTTAGAAATGGAATATTTTAACGAGGAGTAATGGAAAGGTTTTTGAGGAGAGAGCTGTAGAAGTACAAATAAAGAAAAGTCAATCAGCTTTACCAACACAGTTTTTTTTTTGTACGGAACTTACACTGTCCAAATTAAGCGAAATGGTGGAAACATTGGAGAGGCGCTTAATTTTAGCTTTCCTCGAACAGCATACTAGGCTTAAATAAAGGGAAAAGCTTGGCAAGAGTAAGGAGACAGAAGGGTGGAATACTCATTGGCATTACGGTCTAGGGTTGCCAACATTTGCATCATAGACTAAGTATTAAATATACCGTCAGCTCAGACAACTTAGGGGAAACTGCCTACTAGCTGTTTTCCGTGTTACTATGTGCAAAAGTAAGTGTACCGTGTTAAAGTGAATTAACCGCACGCATACACTTGCACAAAGTAACCTGACAGTTCATTCTGTTTTTTTTTCTTTTATTACACCTCCAGCCATTTAGGATTTTTTATTTTCGCTGCTTCATGGTTCACAGACAGGAAATTTAAGACAGAATTTTATTTTCAAAATTTTCGGGGCGAATACGGTAAGGAGCGCGGAGCTAACGGTCTATTAAATACTTAGTTTATGATTTCAATTAATATTTTGTTTTAGTTCGCTAAAAATATCTCATCATCTGGGCAGTGAACTGAACCGATTTCCTTTGTTCCACCACCGGAAACAACAACCGTCGGATCATGCTTTTCTGAAGTCAAATTTATTGCCGTCGTTTCTCCAAATTAGAAATTAGTTAATGAATCGGCAACAAAATTCGCAGAACAGTCTTCCATTGGCTGGACGCCAGAAACAGGTTCGCACTGATTTGTGCCAAACATTTCAAATTTCATACAAATTGGCTAAAATTTATGGCTAAATGGTCAGCGTCAACATGACCGAAACTACAATGATTTCAATGATTTGCAATTGCAATTTTTGGAAATCTCCTCAGCCAAAGTTAAACATCCAACTCACAGCTGGGTTGCAGGAAATGACTTTCGGAAATCATGGGATCCAGGACTGTTCTCAACTCAACCTGAAACGTGTGTTTACATTTGCATTCTTCGCACATGTAGTTTTTCAAGTGCACTGCACATGGTGTCTGCCATTTCAGAACTCATTCGACTTGTATTTATATGCACAAGGAAATAGCAAATAAAATTCGGCACAAATGGCTTACATGTGCCACGCCATCTATACCCTATCGATTAACATTCCAAGTTTCTCACGGGTTTTTATTATTCAATTGAAAGAATCTATTTGTTATCGATGAAAGAATAATGGCGCGCGAAATGGAATTAAAATACAACCGGAAACAATATGACCGAAAATCGAAAATTGAAAATTTACCAATCAAAAGGTGTGAAGAAACGGTTAACAGCACAACGATATATGGGCTGAGTAAGCACAGCGTGTGTGTGGCAGCATCAGCATATATTCTTTTTTGCTTAACACACCCGTGAAACTGTACACAAGACTGTGTCACTCAAAGGCCTGCAAACATTTCCAAATTTTGCGAGTTAAGAAAAAACTCAAAACATGTAAACATTCAGTTCATCAGCGTAATCAGTTGAGAGGGGGGCCTTCATAAATCTGAATACAAAACAACACATTGTTTATGTGACTGCATATAGTCTCTTGCTGACAGACGCTCATCCAACAGATAACCAGAACTATATCGCATACATCCGACTACGGATCACTTGATGCACAAAAATACGAAGCCAATGCACTGCGATGTTATCAGGCGAATAATCAAAAAGAGAAATTATTCACTTGCATGCAAATTGGCCAAAGCATCTACTTAACAGTGCAGTGCGTATGTGTAGGTATAGAAGCGACCGTCGGCGTACTCTCGACTAATCGACTAATGTGACCATTTAATCTTTTAGATAAACATTAAGAGCATCATCATTATGAACATGCTCTCACAATTTATTATGTTGAGGGTTTATTTATTAAGTTGTTTATTTTTCGCGTAGTTGTTCGGCTTAGGCGTTGTGGTTACACAAGTGCTCTGTGGGTCCTAAATTGAGCGCAGTGGCTGTGATGGAAATGACATATTTGTCTAATTGCCCCAACTTTCGCCTGACAAATATCCGTGAGTTCAAGTGAAAGAGAATGTGTCGGAACATAAGATATTTTTTTTTGAGCCAAAAGTCCATTGTCATACTCCGACGGCTTGGAAAAAAATCCATGAGAACTCAGATCGAGTCAGCGCACAATTCAATGAATTACCCAACTAGTCAACCCCAAATACGTCAAGTTCGTACAAAGATGTCTCTATCGTTTATTCATTCATTTAATTGCATCAGTATATTTTACGCTTTTTCGCATTCAAATTTTGGCAAACCCTCTTAAGCAATTGTCAATTAGCCAGGTGTTGTCAAAATTGTATAGCGTATAGCTCAAAATTTTTGTATAAACTTAACTTGTCACTTTTAGTAACACTTTTTATAGCTAAATAATGACCACGATTATTGAACGCTAGATGACTAGTGGGGCACAAAAATTTACAATTTAGCATTTGAGCTGGAGCTCTAGTACAATCTGTCAATCAAATTCAATTCAAAGTAAACAAATTAAGTAAATCAAACAAAAGTGGTGGTGAAGTTTGTAAGTAAAATTTAACTATTGAGGGAAATTAAATTTTAACATTAAAAAATAGCGTTTTTTAGTCAAAAGAAATATTAAGAAACCACAATTTGTTCCACTGGGTGTTCATTTCTATTTTGAGCTAGACGTCTAGCGGTCAATGGAACGTGACCAATTATTTTGCTACTGGAATTTTTTGTTTTAATCTATAAACT
This sequence comes from Cheilosia vulpina, assembly GCA_916610125.1. Lineage (NCBI taxonomy): Eukaryota > Metazoa > Arthropoda > Insecta > Diptera > Syrphidae > Cheilosia > Cheilosia vulpina. Next base: position 79,288,152 of record OU744276.1, on the reverse strand, counting down.
CTTTGGTTTTGGGGCAGTATGATCGCAAAATTTCTGTCTAGAATAGGTATATATTTGCATAGCGAACGTGCAAAACATTTTTGTAATTGGTAAACGTTGTGTCAAAAAAAAAAAACCGAAAAGGATAGGTAGGTATGGCAGAAACACAGGGCTAGACTTTAATAAGATTATTCGGTGTTTACCGTCAGATTTAAACTCCCAAGCTCAATTTTTAAGGTCTGACAAATAGATCCAGAAAACCCTCTTATTAATGCACATTTACTTTTTCACTCAAGCGAGAACGGCCTACCCCACTGTCTAATTTTGCCAACACAATTTTGCCAACACAGTCGATGACAATGCTGAATGCCGCTCTTCCTTCGGCAAGTAGTGGTGAAAAATAACCGTGGGCTTCCAACCTCCAACAGAGTCTACCTCGTTACCGTGTCGTTGGGAAATTTTACTACCTCCGCAAGTGACAGGTCGAGATTAATTTGTATCGGTGAGTGCGTTCATTTTCGAAAGAAGGTGGGATCATCACCATTGCATGAGGGATTATCAATTTTTTGGAACATACCCAACAAACGATCGTGCCTTCGAATAGAATCACTCGCTGTTTGCATTATTATGGATGACATGTTACGAAACGTTGTTGAGTTTTTCTGTTCCATAGAATTGAATATATTTTTGTATATAGGGGAGGCCATCCATTTTCAAAGGACAAGCCCACCGTGCTCTGGAGTCGCGTGCCCTTTTCTTTGAATCGGTTTTCGTTCCCCTTCTGTATGCACTTCATTAGGCTGCCATTATGTCAGTCATGTAACCGCATAGACAAACAACGAGTGCAGACGATTTGACAATTCTTTTCTGTGTGCACTTGCACTTTATGACCGCCCAGATGCAGCAGCACGTCCACATCCAGAGCCAGTGCAGCGCTGCTATCTTCTCCAGACAAGGAAAGTAATGTCGGGAAATACTCCGGAATTAGGTGTAGTTGTGTGCGCTTACTGAGGCACGGGCTCGGGATAATGGAACAAGATGATGAATTGAATGACAAAGATACATACAACGAACGCACTAAACATAAAGCAGTTGCAAAGATGCATAATTATGATGTTTTTTATGAGATTAATGAGTTTTTATGAATCCCATTTACATGGCAATGGAATTATTTTTGTCCGCCGCATTTGAGTGGATTTTGCGAATGTTTTGCTTAAAGCGGTGGGATTAAAGATGGCTGTTTGATTACAGATTTCGAATTTGGTATGTGGGGACATTTGACGGTTGCACAAATATTTATTTTAATTCAGTTCATGGTCGTTCGGGGTGGCATTTGTTTGATTTTGAATTTTAGATAAATCTATATTTGTTCCGGCTAAACTTGCAATGAAAGAGAAAGTTTCGTGTGACGCAGTGTTGAGCTTTATTTTTGTAGAAATCTCCTTTCGCATTTTTAGTTGATAGAATATCTAAAAAGTGGTGGAAAGATACAGCGTTCATGCTTAACTCTGAGGTTAAGAATAATTTCCGTTAGTATTGCTTAAGTCTCGAGACGATTTAAGCACAGTGAAAACTCATAAATACCATTAATCTCGATAATCAACCAGGTTTGCATGTAGAGTCCGGTTTATGAACACACTCTCTACAACTCGAGATGTCAAAATGCCGGTCAAACATAGCTGCACTTAAAATTCATGTAATTGCGTGGTAAAGCTTTGTAACGCTGCTCGAGCTAAACTAAATTGTATCTGCTCTCCAACATTTATCACGCCGTGGATAAGTGTCACAGAAAACAGCTGTTTTTGAAAAAACTTCCTTCAAAATTTCTCTCTATTTCTGATTCTAGGTACTTCTCGTCCATGCAATAATTAAAAAAGCTCATCCTTGCAACAACAAAACAAAACGACTTGTCACAATTTAGCTTGAGAAAATGTGCCGACGCATTAAATGGCTACGCTAAATTTTGACAGACACATGAAGTACATGCTGAAACAAAAGTTTGATTATTTAGCTCGAGCTGAGTACCAATCAGCTAAATGTGTTCGCTTGGATTTAGCTCAGATGAATTTTTAATAGAATTTTGTATGCTAGCGAAAATTTAGCTGGAGCAGCGTTCTAAGCTTAAACTAAAAAATGGCGTCAAATTTTTAAATAGTTTTTTGTTGTCGGAAACTTTCACATTACCTAGTTTAGCAAATTAATTGTTGATTATTTAAGATTATATGCACATATTCCCCCGTATTTATAAATCAAAAAATCAGCACAAGTTAATTAATTAGTTAGACAACAGACGTCAGTTTGAATACAAAAATTCAGGTGTAAAAAGTTAATAACTTTTGTGCGCTTTATAAATAGATGGATTTAGTTATGACTTTAAATTTCGAAATTGACCAAATTCCTTTTATTGGAAACAAAAATTTGCGGTGTATGATTTGACAACACCTGGTGTAACGTCAAAATTAACTTGTGTTTTCAGTGGCAACACTTCAGGAAAAATTTTAAAGCTTTTGATCTCAATCTCGAGATTGTTGTCCTTTGGAAACGCAGAAGTTCGCTTAAGAAGCGCTTCACAAATATTACACCGGTTGGTGAATCTGAAATGACACCGACATATTGTGGCTGAAGCACAATCACAATAATGTGCTTTGTTCGACTGGAAGGCGAAATTTTCGAAAATTTGCCCGGCAATTCATAAACGTCAAAGCAACAAATGGTTCGTTTATTCAGGAACGTTCCAGTGAAATACTGACTGGTTCTATTTTATCTTGCGTTAAAACGCTGGCCAGATCATCTTGTGCAGCAATATCAACAGCAGCTTGTTTTCTAAGCAGAATGTCAAACGTGTGATCGACTCAATAGAATATTGTGATTCAGGCATAAACAAATGTTCTTTTGTTTTGTGCCAGTAGACATTTTTGGTGTAGCTAAATTATAAATCGAGATGTGTTCCTGTAATTTTGTATAAAATAAAGTCCTCCAATTAAACTGCCTTCTGACAGTGGGATAAGCCTGTCAATCACCCCAGCGTTGAGAGTATACCCCATAGTGACAGATGACTTTGATTGCTATGCCACCCCCTATATAAGAGCCATTAGAATTGTAGATAGATTTGCGATGGAAAAAAATCCACGCTTACGTGATCCGGCTACTGATCTGCAGTTCAACTGATTTAAGCGGACGAATTTCACTAAAATGGATATTAGTTATAAAGAGCCTCTGTATATGGACGTATAAGAGTTCATCAATCGCATCAGTATTTTAAGTATAAAAAATTGCCCATTCAAAACAAAGCAAAAGGAAACAAAACACCAGCCGATGTTCGTCTCTCGTTTTCGAAACTAAAAACGGACACTGGCACAGTGTCATCCGAAACGAAACGACACATTCTCGCAATGTAAACAATAAAACACGGTAACAAATACCCAAGCGGGATGCATCTACATTCGATCTCTTGACATTTGAATCCCAACAGACGCCCACAAGACTCCTCATGTTAAACACTCTCCAACGTACGATATGCGTTACGATTTTTAAGTGCCCTCTTCATTATGATTCCTGCGATTCCGTACAAACTGTGCATTTCCAAGTGCGAACACATGTTAAGTGTTCTATAGCAGTTCTCGTATCGTGTGCATTGTCTGTGCGAAATGTCTCTCGATTTTCGTTTTCTTATTCGATTTCTCACACACTATGTGCGCCATGTGATTTATTAGCTCTTGCTCTGGGGAATTTCATTCAAAAAAAAAAAAAAAAACAACCTGACAAGGTCTCGTTTCCATTAAAATGCATCGGCAGGCGGCGCGAAAAAAATTCCACCCAACTCCACAAATTTTAACAAATTGAATCTGACACAAGAGTTCGAATACGTTTTTCTGGGGCTCTTCGAAAATTCGAAACACATTCGTATATTCTTTTCGACACAAATTGCGCTTAAACTACACAATAAAATGTGACATGTCGAAATAACAACTACTTACCTAAGATAAATTCCACAGCATTATGTTCGTTGGCGGCGGTAGCGTCTGACTCCGAGGGTATCCTTAGTGATGCCACATAATTAATATGAAATATTGAAATGACTACGACTACAACTAGGGTATTTGTAAGCAGATCGGAAACTGCCGTAAATCTGTTCGATATTTTCATTTTGGAACGTTTCTGTGCTGTCGAATATAAACACACATTCGAGTGAGTCATTCTGTGGGAATTTTCGGCTCCTGATGCTGTGAGAAATGGTTGTTGATTTTGGTTTCTTTTCGGTTCCTTTGCACTGCTACTTGGAAAAAAGAGTTTGTTTTCTCTTCAAGGCAATTTTGCAGTAATTTTTCTGTTGTTTTTGGTCTCTTTTTTTTTTTGATTTATTTTCGTTTAATTGGATTGATTTTCTTGTTTTCGATCAATTAATTATGATCATTCACAATGGGGGAGAGAGTTCTGAATAGCGATTCGCTTGCGAGGTTTTCATGCATTTTGCTGGTTCTGAAAAGATAAGACAAACAAAACAGTTAATTAGAGGTTAAGAACGGGATTTTTGTATATATGAATGAATGGTAGTTAAATAGACTTTGAGTATAATAATCGTTGTTGTAACCTTAACCTCATTTAATTGTAAGTAGATCATTATTCAATGTGAAAATTTTCACGATTGTGAATTCGAGAAATTTATCCCTGACACGGTAAATGATTATTAGTACAGCGCAGAATTTATTATTTAAAAAATGTTCAATGGCTTGAGTGCCTTCAAATAATTCTGGACAATATGAAGTTGCATATCCTTTAACTCTATGTGCTGTTATTTTGGGTCGCTCAATGAGAAGTTCCATGATCACGCTTATACTTATCTCGACGATTATCTCGGCTATTGTGAAATAAGAGAATCTAAACCTTAACGTATTTATTAGTCCGACCGACCCCTCACAGGGACACATTTTTCTAGCCAAGATTTTATGTGTTTGATTTAGTACATTTTAGGTTTCCCCTTGAGACTGACGTTTACAGTTACATCTTGGACAAATTATGTTACTTGGCAAAAAACTCGCCAGTGTTTAACAACTTGACACTTCCGATTCTTATTGACTTGGGAACACATTTTGATGAAGTTTCAATATCCATATGACAAATTTGTTTAACTAAAATCTTAAATATTAATAAGCGAAGGCAGATAGTTAGGAACCACTTCAAATTCCTTAAACACAACATATTCGCTTGATTTTGTTGTTCGAAACATTGTGCCCTGTCTGTAATTTGTTTTTCAATATGTTGTGCATAAGCCAGGTTCCCTGTGATGGTAGCTTTTACCACTGGCCGAACTCTAGTAATAAGAACTATTCTTACATTTTAACAAAAACTTTTCAAGGCTTCGAATAAAAATATTATTAGTTTAAAAATAAATGGACAAACCATGTGTATTACCGCCACTGCTACTGTGTTTTATTCTCAATACCCAACAGTTTCTTATTTAAATTAGACAGTTATTTGGTTCGTAAAATACAAAATTCTATCGTAACGTTCCGAGTTCCACGAGCGTGTCTATTTTTGAACGTTGCTAAAAATCTTCAAACCAACGGAAAATGTTTTCTAAATATTTACACCCGAAAGTTGAGTCACTCACATACCTCTCTGTAGAGCACACGAAGGAGTGGAAACGTTTTGCATAATTATTAAAAGCGATTCAAAATCTAGGCCAAATTGGTATTTGTGTAGTGTTGAGAATTCATCCGTTTTTCTTAAATTTTTTTTCACGACTAGTTGTGTAAAGTGCGGATGTACCAGTCTATCGAATTTCACTATTGAAGTTTCTGTTTTAACTCGAAAAAAAAATCTTCCCCAAAACAACACAATGCGTTTCCAAAAAAAAAAGAAAAATGTTCGTGATATACCAAATACCAACACCATGAGCGGTTTGGCTGTTTATTTATTTTCGGGTCAATCATGTTTTCATTTCTCGCACAACGGTTTTGGAAAAAAAAAACGAAGATCGATCGAGTAAAACTGGGCAACGTATCTTTTACCTTTGCATTCCGAAATATTTTATCTTTCTAATGTTTTTTTCTCTCTTTTCAGATTTGAAAAGATAATTTTTTCTTTATGGATTATAGGTGGTGAAATTTGCCTATGAAAGACTATATTTTTATTAAGTATGTGATGAGATGTTTACAGTCGGTTTTGAAGTTCCCAATTTGTTGTTTATTTTTTGATTTTCAAACAGCTTTAGAGGGATGCTTTTTAAGTTAAAAAAAAAACAGGTGCCGAGGTTTTATTTCATGTAATCATTTTTAGTTATTTATTAGTACAACGGTCATTTAAGAGGAAATTGAAACGCGTAACGATAAAGAGGACATGGTTTTCGGACTCACTTTCATTTGATCTCGAAAATATCGCTAAGCACATCTTTGGTGTTGCCATAATTCTGATTTGCAGAGAAGATTCAAATTTGACCCTGATGCATATTGTGACCAAGCGAGGGCACAAAATGGCGAAGGCCTAACACTTTTTGCCTAAATCTCTCTCAAAACCACATCAATATAGAAACAAATCTTGCTACTTGCAGCGCTCTTTCGCAAAGTAGTGTATTTATGAGAGGTTTACCCTTTATGAGGTTTTTATCCTGTTTGCAGTATTATACATACAGTATTATACTACCGTTCCTCATCGGAGATTTAATTCTAATAAATTATCTGTTGACGCCATTTGCAGCTCATAAAATATTATCAACAGAAAGCACGTTTCTAAAAATCAACGTCTGACAGGGAGCGGATCGTGTTGCATGGGACTAATTACCTAATTAGGCGGAATGCTAATTTATATTGTTAACATGCTATACCTACAACTCGATTAGACGGGACGAAGAAAGGCTTCCGCATTCCATTTCTGTTGGAAATCGAACACATAGCTGTAGTTAACCAAGAATAGATTTCTTCTGATTGAAGATGTACCAAAGCAACGCCTGGCATTTATTTGGAAATAGCTATGTCTTGGCAAACCTGCAAGCTGCAAGGAAGCCGGTATAGAGCCAGGGCTATACAATGAAAACTGAAAGTTAAATATTAAACAGAACGGAGTACTTTATATATTTGTTAAAATTTAGGAAATAATTTAATACCCCATTCACACCGAGCCGAACTTGTTCATACATATTTTAGTTTTCAAAACCAGTCGTTTACGTCGTTTTCCACGAAAACGACTTCCAATCGTTGGATTGTTGAAACAAACACACCTTTTGCAGTATTCAGCAAATTCAGCTGAACAGCTGACCAAACAGAAGTCACAACTTACAACTTAAAATCATTTTCCACACATAAGTGATGGGCTAATATTATTTTTAAGTGATCTGAATTAATTTTATTTGTTAATTAATGCTATTGAAATTTGTAACGAAAATAGGTACATAGTTTACACAGAAGTTTCACAACTAGTGTCTCACAGCTGATTGAAACGTCAAACGACAACTAGTTGGTTTTCGGTGTGAACTCATCGTAGAGTTTTCGTTGCAGTGTGAATAGGGTATAAGTCCGTAGCTTTTTATTCCAACCCAACGACAAGGCTATGGCTACATCAATACACCACTTTTCGGGCGCCGTAAATGTTGGGCTCCAAAGACCTCTGCCCACAACGGATAGACATCATTAGTCCCCCTTATTGATACATCGAACTTCGGCAAATTCCCATTTTGCATTGATGTTAAATGGATCATCAATCATTTCCATTTGCCCAGTGCACCAGGCACACCCATTAACCTCTTCCACCCACTGAGCCATGTCGTTCAATCATTCTGCAATAAACAAAAATGATCCTAAATACTGACCCAGAATGCATGGCTGCTCTGCTTTTGCATCCACTGTCAGTGTGCCGCTGCCGTTTGCCGCTTCCACACGCTATTAATTGAATACAATCATCCGAAGAACCAAATTGCATGACGACCAATCAAATCAATTAATTGCACAAAATAAAACATATCTGTCGTCGTCGTCGTCGTCGGTCGTACCGCGGTACGAATAGTGTCAGCTGAGTAATTCCTTCGAATTAAGCGCACAAAAATATATTGATTGCGTCAAGACTCGCTGTATGATATCGTCGTAAAACAAGGTCAAGTGTGTGCGCTCAATACCTTCACGAAGCACTAAATACCGTTCTAGCATACAAAATAGACCGGGCAAGCAGGCACACACTCAGCACACAAGTAAACTCAAAATTAAATAAAAGATTGAACAGAGCAACAAAAAATAGAAAAAGAAATGAAAATAAACACCTAGTCGGAGATAGACTTTTTTTTTCTGAAAGCGAATTTGTTTTCTCATTAAAAACACCAGAAACGTACGTATCCGCTAGAGAATAGCGAATCCCGTGCCCGTACCATAGCCTAACCTAAAGAGTGTATCTTCATGCCTCACGTAAACAAATCAAGAGCGAAACACTGGTGCAGTCGATACTTAGATTCTGTTATAAACGGGGTAAGTTTTTCTTTCGCTTCTGTATCTGTGTCTGTATCTGGCTAACGGCTAAGAATTATTGAAATTAAATTGCATTTTGATTTGATGTCTATTAACCAGACACTTTATATCAGTTTACTGCGCTGCACATTTTAAGGTTGTAGGTGGCTGTGAAACTTATAACGCAGATGTGCACTGCTGATGATGAGATGGAACGATTATCGTTACTTTTAGAATTAGAACGCCCCCGATATGAAAGACACTGGCAGACACAAGATTTTATTTACGACAATAGCGGTAAGTGTTGGAACATTTTAACGGTATTTACCAAATTTAATGAATTTATTGCTGCAACTGAAAAAAGATATAAATTGCATGAGTGAGATTTGGAAAGCTCGCCCAATAACTCGAATGGGGTATCGTTTTAAAATCACTGGCTAGTTTGTGACAGATTTAGTCGTGACTTATTTTCTTAAATTAAAAAGCGAGTTCTAAGATAAAGTGTTTTTCAATTGGGGACAGTCGATTTTGGCAGCCTGAGTCGGCCATGTTGTTTTGGTAGCGTCATGTAACCGTGAGAAGCCACGGCATACAAAATACCTCACACACAGCTGGTTTTACTTCATTTTAACATCGACCAGTCCTTATTGGAAAAAAACCCTTTATATATTTAAAAAATAAGACAGTTTGACAGTTGTAAAGGGTGAGCTGGAAAAAATGGAGCTTTAAAGTGCAGCTTTGGTTAACAGAATGACAATAGGGAAGTTAAAGTATCTAGTTAAGTAAGTCTGACAGCTCTCTCACTAGATGTATCTCGGTTTTGATTGGGGGAAATCGGTCATATGAGTAGCTGTTTCAGTTGACGTTTTTGGAGGGGTAGCCGACGAATCTGGTCAAGAAATTCATGACTGAGTACTAAGTTGACAGTTCGCATATGTGGCTGACGTAGGAAAAGCGAAGTTCCCGACCAATCTAGTTTGTGCGTTCAGGTTACATGTCATCCAGACCAATCTAGTCAACTTAAGATAACTAGATTCTTGAAAGCGGCGAATGATGATCTGTTTGTAAAGAAATCAGATACCTGTCATGATAATCGCTAGACATAAGAGGCACCACATTTGAGAACAGCTTCAGTAATAACTAGGTGAGAACTGACAGTGACAGGTGTGGGTTTTAATTTTGGAACGAATGGAAATAAAAGACAATAGCTTTGTGCCAAATCCATACACACGTTGAAAGAAGATTATTTTTCAGGACAGGACAGTTATAAGCTCTCAGACGTCTGTTAGACATTAGACTTTGCGACAGAGGCGATTTTTTTTTTGAAGTGGCTGAAGGGTACGTGGAGGTTAGTGTTTTTGCAGGAGTTAAAACTTTGACTTCACTACCGAACGTTGTAATACCAACCGTTATTGAAAGCAGTGAGAATTTAACAAGGGAATCAAAGAAGAAACAGTAACAACATCCACCTTGCGAACATCATCTTCACAGTTCACAGGATAAGTCGCCTCTCTGATCTGGCGCCCCGGGCGACAATTATATAAGCGCATTCACAATTAAAATTCACTAAAAGAGCTGTCAAGGCTACATATAGAGACGACACACTTTTTGTCTTATGAAACAAAAATTTACAAAATAAATAAGATTATCTACTCAAGTCTGATCCACTTACCCTTGAAGTCGAAACTACACTGCTTGTGCTTTAATTAGCCGGAAGCACACACTTCTTGATCCATAGCAGTTACACTCAATTATGACATTAGTTGGGCATGTTGTCTTAATTGTTCGAAATGCTCTTGTCATTAATTGGACGCGTGCCACTATAACAGCCAACAGGCGATATAATATGTAAAACTGAAACTTGTTTAACTGAAGAGTTTAATGACATCGAAGCATTGATGTTTATGCCGTTCGTACATCAAACAGTGGAAGCGCTGTTTGCTTGAACATACGAAAAAAAAAATGCTTTGATATAAAGCGATTCTTTTTCTGAAACAAACGTAAACAGTCATTTGTGCAAACATCAAAAACGGACCCGCCATGTGAAACAATCTGAAATAGTAATTGCGTTAAAGGGAAGCCCGATTCCCGAGGAAATTGTATTCGAGTGCGGGTGTGTTCGTGAAGTGTGGTGTTCAATGTAAATTAATTTTAATTCTAGTACTGCTTGAAAGTTGGCGCAGTGAGGGTTCCCAGGTTCGACCCCCGGAAAGACAAAAATTACATTTTAAGACTTTTTCCACCTATAGCGAACGCCTGACAAACATCAGAGAGTGTAACTGTTGTGAAAGCGCTTCCCAATTAGCCATTTCGGAAAAGGCATACAATTATTGTAGTTCTTTTCATTCTTCCTAAAAATCTAAAACTCACACAAAACGAATGGTTGTGAGAAGATAGGCTTACGGTCCTTACGGACCTTTTGCGCCAACATTTATTTATTTTTACTGGTTGAAACTTTAAAAGTAGTGCGAAAGTAGTTAGCATACAGCTGTTGCATAAAAACGAAGTGGAGAATATCTACCTTATCATGAAAATCATTTTTGGATTCAGTTTGACAGAAATGTAGGCTACGAAGATGACATATTATATAATGACACCGAAATATTAATAGATTATGTGTCCCTTTCAACATTCAACCTATAAATGGTCAAAAGATCAGGTCAGTCAGGTTGTATTTTAGACAAAAATATAAAAGATATTGTTGTTATATTAAGGGTATTCACTTAATAAACGCGTAAAAGCCTCATAAACTGCAGAAATTTACCACCTCGTAAAGGAACTGTCAGATTTTATATGATGAATAGTTTACGCAGACCTCATAATTTTCCTCAACGATTTAGGCTCGGAAATCAAGCTTTGACAGACGACTCTGTTGTTTGTTTGTTTCCAGAGTTTTTTTTAGTAAGATCTCAAAATGTTAAGAATTCAAGTAAAAAAATTATTTTGAGTACTTAGAAATGAAAATTTGTATTTTACTATTTAAATAATTGGGAAATAATTTGAACGGCTGAGTTTGACAGTCGATTCACCCAATGATATTTCCGAGGGGTGTTCACTTAAAGCGCCGCAGAAATTTATGAATTTTCGAGCTGCATAAAATTATGATATTAAGCATTTTTTCAACTCTGCTAATGTCAAAATAAGTTGACATAGCACAATAATAGGTCAAATAAACAATTGACCCAGAAAAAAAAAATTCAATTATCCATAAATGAACATAGAAATGAAATTTTTTACTACCGCATTGCATGTAGGTCAATTAAATATAATTTAAACATTTAAATATAATTAAACAATTTAAAATGAGATAAAAAACTCTCTGTAAAAATCACAGCAGTCATGTCTGCTTTATAAGTCATAACATCATTTGAAATATACATATTACCCCGCATGACGGTGTTCTGTCAAAGCGAACTGTCAGGAATTACAATAATTTGACCACTCGCCGTGCAGTCTAGCAGATCTTGTAGGATTCATATATAATCGTAATGTTGGCAGTAGTGGCAACAATGTCCATTCAGTAAAGTGAACAACCTCGTGGGCATCCATTTAATTTATATACCGTAACCGTTCCGATGACACACAGACACAGTCGCAAAAGGGGCAAACAAAATAAAAATCCAAATGTGTCGCGTTCCATTGCGGTTTCTTATTTAATTTGTTCAACATGCAAGAAGTCGCACAAGAAACCGCATATTCTATTTATTGTGGAAAATAACAATAACGATAACCATAATGGAGTGTCGTCTGCTGCCAGTGGTGTCTGGGCAACAGTTTCCGTGGGTGGTGGAGAATATAATGACGATTTACCTTCCTCTTTAAATGTAATAAAGTGATTCTGGTGGTGAGATATACTTTGTTGTATGTTAACGTCTTCCACAGATATACATATTATACGATAGTTGGAGGAGATAATTCATTTGGAGGAACAATTTAAAAGCGGTGCACTGACTCTGCTTAATGTCATAAAAAAAATGAGGGTAGCTTAATTGAATTTAATGACACTTGTGCAGAATCAATAAATCATTTCTGTTTAAATCGTATTGACGTTTACGGGTAGGCGTCGAGAGTCGCCAATGTGGTGCTCTATGGAATGCAATTCTAATGAAATTAATTCGTTTCTAGAACTTAACGATTATATTGATATTACCTAAACCCAGACATTTTTTAGTACTAGATTTCTTGTTTGGTCGTGGTCGTTTTGCAAGTTTTGGTATATTTGGCATTATCAGTTGTTTTTTGAATTTTGATTTTCTTAACTTTATTTTTTTTAATTAAAATGAAATACAGAACATTTATACGTTTTTGTATACAAAATAATTCATAATGAACATCGTCTTTAAACACAGAACTGTCCATTATTATAATAATTAGTGTTCCCAGATAAAAATCTTGTTTTTCCGAAGTAAAAAATCTGTGTTTCAAGATTTTGTTCAAAATATAAAAAGAGCGAAATATAAAATACAATTTTGTAGTACTTTATTACTAATACATCAATCACCTAAATATCTATATAAACAACTTAGGTCATAAATAAAAGTTAATGTTTTTTGAAATTTGGGAACATATTTGAATCAAATTGACTAAGAATTTCATTGCTAAAGCCTGCTCGCGCTTAAATTAAGCTCTCATACAAAAATGTCTCCAGATATAAAATTAAGCCAAGTATTTAAGCCAAGCAGTACGCAGCTTAAGATTAATTTGTTAGCCACTGTACGAAAGATCTCTACAGAATTTAAGTAGGCGTATTAATGCAAAATACATTTTTCCACACCTAAATTTTGATAGAACAGAGAAAATATCGGTATTCGCAACAAAATTTCCAACGAAAGCAAATTAAAAGTATGGAGCTTGGTTAGAAGTTCGTTGTTGTTAATTTCATTTCTTTTAGAATAAATTGAAATATTTTAACGAGGAGTAATGGAAGAGGTTTTTGCGGAGGAGGCTGTAGAAGTACAAATAAAGACACAGAACAGAGTCAATCAGCTTTACCAACATAGTTTTTTTTTTACGGAACTTACACAGTCAAAATTAAGTGAAAATTAAGTGGTGGAGAGAAACATTGGAGAGGCGCTTATTTTTAGCTTTCCTGGAACAGCATACTGTGCCTTATGCTTTTATCAGGATCATAGAATTTCGGTTGATTAAAGCGCATCCTTTGTAATGATTCAAATTACAACAACTGTTTCAGTACTCCAACGATTTCGAATTTTGTTTTACATAAATTTACACGAGAAAATATTATTTCAACATTTGCAGATGAATGTGGAAGAGATTAAAAGTTTCCATCCGCTGTTTTTACTCCTACATTTTGCCAAAAACGCCAGTTATTTTATCAAATAAGTTAATTGTATGTTGTTAATTGTATGTATGGAAATTGTGCATGGGCTCTGTTTGACTCACATTATACATAAAAATGGAATTAAGAAAAGGTTCTTTTAATTTGTTAGATTTAAAAAGTTTATGATATCAAAAATCTTGAAATTTGATGTATTGCACATATTTCGGGGCTCAAAAATCTTGAAAAAAAAAAGATATATATTGTAATCTGTCATCACTGACGACAATCTTAAATTATAGTATTTCCTGCCCAGTTAGGTTTTGCCTCAAACCTGAGACAGTCTTCCTCGGACTGTGACTACATTTTAAAGATCTTTTTTCGAAATAGCAAATTGCACAACTCACAGTATTTTCCTAGAACGATTCCCCACATCGCGAACCCCGATCAGAGGGGAAAAATTCTTCGAATTCCCTACAAAACTCATTTCGTATCTGGGGGCTTGTCTTCGATGAAACACATAATCATCCGCTAAAAATACACGCCACTTCGACAATTCTGTCAACTGAACGTCCGCAGAGATGCAGAGAGGGTTTGCGCGCAAACGATCGGCAAATTGCATACCGCAATCGCACTGCCGCCGACCGCCCCCACCCCATCTACATCCCATTCCTCGTCATTGCAAATTAACACATCATTTGTCATTTTCAATTTAACTTTCAATAAATCCACCCAATGGTGCTCCACACAAAAGAGCGAAATAAATGAATTTATTTATTGCAAACAAATTCGCATACTCCGGCGGCTGACATTGAATTCGGTCAACATGGAGTCACATATGGAAATGTTACAAATACGTCCCTCCACGATCCGCCCATTCGACTGGCAATTGACAATTGCGCGAACCACAAAATTGATTTATACCCTTCGACCAATTCCTACGTGGGCATAGGAGGGTAGTATAATGTCCTCAAATGGCGACGGCCACGGCAGTAAATCAAATTCTCTTTGCCAATAAAATTACAATCGACGCGCTCGTAGTCGATACGATCAGACATCAGCCGATCACTCTGCGGTTGCATGAGGTAGTTGACTCAGATATCAGATGGTCACGGTGGATGTGCACTGTCGACTTGTTTTATTGGTATTTATAGATCTGCATAACAATGGTGATTTTTAGGTGTCGCGAACGATGTCAGAGTTTGGCGACTCTCGAGGTGTTATTCTCTGCTGCCGAGGCTGACCAGGTGTTCCACGTAAATAAATTCAAGATCAAAATCACCTTCTATTCTGGGCAAGAACGCTTCCCATTCCCATTCCCAGTGC
This sequence comes from Cheilosia vulpina, assembly GCA_916610125.1. Classification (NCBI taxonomy): domain Eukaryota; kingdom Metazoa; phylum Arthropoda; class Insecta; order Diptera; family Syrphidae; genus Cheilosia; species Cheilosia vulpina. Next base: position 79,273,140 of record OU744276.1, on the reverse strand, counting down.
AGGTAGGGGTATTCGCCGCCCCCTGATGGTGAGCAAAAGTCACGTTTCGTCGTATTGTTCTCTATGACATTAGCATTTCGATATCTCTCGCGAGGTATGTGCACATTTCATGTACAAAACAACTTGTCTTTGGCTACGAGCTACCGGTGGAGATTTCATTGATAAACGCGCGTGTTGTTTTTCTTTTCTTCTTTTTTGTGGTGCATGCCCACCAAGGTCGTGTTGGTGCTCCATGAGATGTGCGGATGCATAAGTGCATCGTGTAAATCACGTTTTGGAAAACAAAAATATTTGAATAAAAATGTTCCCCTCTTCGGGGAATGTTGTTGTCGATACCTTTCATAGAAGCACATGCGTCGAGACAGTATTGCTGAGAGGATTATTTGTGGAATGCAGGTGATTCTCAGCGGGAAAACAAACTTGAATTCCTTGAGAAGAATGCTTGCAGCGTTGTAGTATATTTGTTGACAACACAATTAAGGCAGACATTTCCGTTGACATTGTAGAATTTGGATGGATATTTTTGGGAAATTTAAATGGAATTAGGTGCCTATGCATCTGGTACGATTAAGTGGAGATTTGGCGTGGTTAGGTTTTGCACTTTCGATTTTGAGCCAAAAATAAATAAATTTATATATTTTACTGTGATCGATTGTGATCTCGTGTAATCAGACGACCAGAATGAAAACGAGTGACAGACAATCGGAGATATATGAAATCAACGTCGGCAATAAAGCCAAATTCAAAATTACTTCACTAAAATTGGCTTTTGCTCCTAGTGTGGAATACGCCAAGGGGAACGTTTCACTCAAATTCAATTCTGGGCATCGTAGAATACTTTCGAAGCGAAAGTGCGTTTAACACCATCGTAGAAAATGATCGAAGTTAAACTCCCCATACAAACTTTGACATTTCAAATACGTAGCGTATCCTGGCCTATGTGCGGTTTCGTTGTGATTTTATCAAAATGTTGTAAGTACATGAGTTCTGTCATAAGAAGATCTTTCCATGTTATCAAATGTAAGGCTATACTATCCATTTTATTGATTTTCGTAAAATAAATTTGAAATTGCTTTGCTTTATTACTGCTGTCATTTGAAAATACCTGTCGATAGGGGAGTCTCGCCGGCGGATTTCACGATATTTATGGAAAGTGAAAGTGAATCGAGTATGCGAAGTGAATCTCAAATACGCCGTATTCCACGATAGGGGTGTTTGTTAACTAAAGCTTAGTACGCTGTTCGAGCTAAATTTAAACCCAAATACAAAAGTCTCTCCAAAATTTAGCTAAATTAAATTTAAGCGAATCGCTTTAGCTACAATTTTTTTTTGGAGAGAAAAGTTGGAAAGCAGCTAAAATTTAGTTAAGTAAATAATGTTTGTTGCAGTAGCGAGTGAGGTGAGCTTAGTGTGAAAAACGGTGATTAATAGGCGTGCTTTTTGAGCTTCGTTCAGCAAAGTAAAGTAAGATTTTCAGCACACAAATCACAATAACTACTGCGAGTCTCGAAGTGTCAAGTAGAGCGTAGTTGTTGTAATTGCGTGCTGAAAATCCTACTTTACTTTGCTTTGCTGTGAACGAAGCTCCAAAAACACGCCTATTAATCACTGTTTTTTCACACTAAGCTCACCAACAAACATTATTTGCTTAACTAGATTTTAGCTGCTTTCCAACTTTTCTCTCAAAAAAAAAAAATGGTGGCTAAATTATGACATAGAGTAAATACGCTGTGTCAGAAAACCCCTGTTTAAAAAAAAAACTAGATTTCAGAAATTCAATGTGAAATGTTCAAACATTTTAGGAACTTTTAATATTTTTCATATAATTGCAAATTTGAGCGAGTTTAGAGTTTTCCAAAATAAAAAATGTCGATGATGAAAAGTTATAAGTCGCAAAATTTTACCGAACTTATAACTTTTCAAATACTACAAATTAAACTGCCCCAAAAAAAAATGTTCGAAATGAAGATATTTGGATTTTTACTTGTTGGAGTTTCAAACTTTGTAACAACGTTCTACTTTCCCACATGGTCCGATGATTTAAATTAAAGCTGCGAATGCGCAGGTTTAAAAAATTAAAAAAAAAAAATTAAACTATTAATCTCAGAAAAACTATATGAAACTGATGACATTTTGAATATTTACTTCATCAAGTTCAAAATAGTTTTTCTTTTTCAGAAGCGTATCTGTTCTGATTGCTTTTCAAATATTTGTAAATATATTGCAAGTAACAATAAGGAAAATAAGGTTATTGGAACGGCTTTGAAAATGAATATTTATTACCATTTTACGACCTTAAATAGGTTTATGGGTAAACTGATAAACATTCCTAGCATGTCCAGCTGTGTCACTGAATTATTTAAGTGATGGAATGTGACTTTCAACTGACCAATGTTTTTTTTACGAATAAGTTGATCACGTAACATTTGTGTTTGAATATCATACAAGAGCTTAGAGAAATCCCAATATTCCTACCTACCCGGATTGGTTAATCGCAATATTTTGACTTCTGCTACTAGCCAAGATTAATGAATGAATGTCTAACTCCCGCCGTACACTTAATGACCAACTCATCAACCAATTTATGTTTTCTTAAGCTACACAAAATTTGTATCGTGTTTAATTTTGTTTACATTTCAATCGAATTGTGACTCGCACAGGAACACAGACTTCGTCGCACCCAACACAGCGAAAATCAAGAAAAAAATACAAGAATTTGAGCAACGCATTGTTTAACATTGTCGCACGCCATATTGCACAACTATGTTCAATAAGTAAACTCGTCTGCTATCCGAATTTTTTGTTCCATCAAAACGCGGGGTGCAGCTATCTCTATTCGGATCAAACTCGGCGGTTTCACAGAATTGCAAGCTTACAGTTTAATGTGTTGAATTCATTGATGCGTTTGGGCACTAAGTGGACGACAGCCATTACATATTGTAGCCCTATCTGCATACTTAACAAAAATTAGACTGATCGCAGGCAACTTTGTGTATGAAAATGTTATTCTTAAAGCTTAGAGATTTTTTGAAGAGTTTGGTTTTGTCTTACAGACCAAGACAATGAATTATATGCCTTGCAGACATTTGTAGCTCTATGGGAGTGTCATTTGGCAGTTCGGGCATAGGAGTACTGCCTTCCAGATTTTTTATCTCAATAGTAAGACGAATGTCCGAGTTTCCTCGGTGAATTATAGCTAGGCATTAGTTTTTTAATTTCGGTTAATAATTTTGCAAGAATAAAATTCAACTTTATAGTGTTTGCACTCCATTTTATAAATCTGATGTATTCGGAATCTGCGGAGCTTAGCACACCTTCCTGTGCCAGTCGTTAGTCCGAAAATAAATTGAATTAGAAGGAGTTGCATCCAACACATTGTATGACCAGAAATAAATTGCTCGTCCCATAAGGACGCAAAGAACTTGATGGCACAATCTGTCAAATGCCATTTATATGTTAAACGCAAACATTTGCAGTTCATAACTCAATTAATAAGCCAACTGATTTCTTAAGTATCACTTGATTGCAACATAAACAACGAAAATCGAAGCAGTTCGAGGGACAGGGGCAGTTGAAAAATTGTCATCGTATGAATAAGTAAAAGTGCATTTTTTGCACATTAAATTTGCAATGTTCTACCCGATCTTTCCAGTGAATCCCAACTGCAACATAAAAAACAATGAACTTGCCACTTCATAAACTGGAGCCACATATGCATTTCCCTTTCAATAATCGAAAGTAATCGATTTTGCTTACGCAAAAAAAGTGACTGAGCTCCGTTTTGGGATTACATCAGCCAAAAGCGCGGCCACTCTTTGGAGCGACTCTCTTAGCCAAAGTACAGGTACAGCAAATCTGGAGCAAGTCTCTGTTTACCAACAGAGAATGCAATCTAACTCTTTCGATAGAAATAGAACCGGTAGGCGGATTTCGCACATATGAAAGCTGGGAGTTGACACGATGAAAATTCGTATATAAAGGAATCCAAATGTCCCATTGGTATCAAACAATTTTCGCTAACAATACCAGCAACATGGCCCAATATGTAAGGCAAAACCTGGTCAGCTGTTGCCGATATTAATCGAATTTATTTCTTCCAGTTGATTGTCATCTTTGCCTGCATTGCATTCGCACATGCTGTCGTCTATCAAGGAGCGTCTGTCTATCAACCAACAGTGCTTACCAAACAAGTCGAGACTGTCGATTTGAATCCACAGTACACGTTCAGCTACGAAATTAAGGATCCAACTACCGGTGACATCAAGAACCAAATTGAGTCTCGTGACGGAGATATTGTGAAGGGTTCGTATTCTCTGTTGGATGCTGATGGTTTGACAAGAGTTGTGCAATACACATCGGATGGCGTGAATGGATTCAATGCGGTGGTATCACGCACTCCACTCACGAAGCAGGTTTTGGCCGCACCAGCTCCAACTTTGATCAAGAGTGTGCCGATTCTCCAACAGCCCACTTTGATAAGGAGTCTTCCAAGCATTGTGCACGCACCAACTCTTATTAGATCTGTTCCATCGGTTTACCAGACACAAGGTCTGACATCTCTGGTGCAGGCACCTAGACTGTCATTGGGATCAGCATACTCCAGCAGTAGTCTTGTCAGATCACCGCCTTCGTTGGGCTTATCGATTTCGGGACTGAAGTCGTCGCCATTGATTTATTAAAGAAGTAATGGGTATTTATTTAAATATGAATTTAAACAGACTTTGTCAAATATATTAACCTTTTGCAAACAAATGTATTCTTTTGTTTTTGTTAAAAATTTTGCTTTGGTGTAAGTGTGTACAGCTTATTTAAATCGCCATCCTAAACCGCATTAGTGATTGAACTCTATTGGTAAAGAGTCCAACAGAGTCTTGCTCTAAGATTTCCTTTTTAAGCTAAAGGGAATAGATTTTTCTAACCATTTTTTTTAAGTTAGTTTGGGATTTTTGAACAAATGGAATCTTTTATGGAGATTGACGCAAGATCATTACCAAAACAAATCAACGTTGGAATACCCCAACGATTAAGAATAGAACCGATTATTTTCAACATACACACAGCACGTGGCAAATATAGAAAAAAAGACAAGTTATATAAAAGGTGTCTTTTTTAAGAGGTTTGCTTTTAAACTGGCCACACTGTTTCTACAAATTGTCAATTTGACAGTTGAAAGTTGATTTGTGGTAAGTACGCTTTGCCATTTTAAGATGCAGACGTTGGACGGTTCGGATGTCAACATCAGCCGTGTTATTGCTGATATATACGGCGCCAGATAGAGTTATCGAAAATTGGACTTCACGATTGCACTTCGTTCAAACAACCGATGCTCATCATATTTAAACAGTAATGGCATAATAAAAATAGACATTAATATTAGCTTCAAGTGTTTGATTTCATATTGATTTTGTTCACCTCTAAAATAACGCCTTTTATAAGACAATCCGCGATAAATAATCATTTTTAGGCTAAATTGTTCGAACTCACATTGGCGCAATTTTCCATACAAAATTGCATATTGTGACTTACAAAATATGAACGTTGAACCACAGATAATATAAAAATTATATTATCTTTGGTTGAACGTTAAAAACTTACGCCACATCATTGCGTCGTACTAATAATAAATTTAAATGTCGACTTTAAATTTATGAAAGCTCACAATTGCGAAATTTATATGGAAACTATAGCCACTGTGAACTTACTTACTTACTTGGGTGGCGCTACAGACCGGGGTGGGCCTATGCCTCAACCAATACGCCTTTGGCTAACTGCCTCCAGTTGCGCACTCCAAGTTGGTTGAGGTCCCCTTTCACTTGCGCGCGTCACCTAAGACGAGGTCTTCCTCTACTGCGTTGTCCCTCTGGGTTGGAATCGAAGACTCTTCGAGCCGGACCGTTGGTGTCCATTCGCTCCACATGTCCCAGCCATCTTAGACGACTGATAGGTACTTTTCTGACTAGGTCGATGTCGCTGTACAGCTCGTAGAGTTTGCTGTTAAATCTCCTCCTCCAGAGCCCGTCAACGCAAACGGGACCGAAAATCACACGAAAAATTTTGCGTTCGAAACGACCAAGGAGCTCTTCATCCGACTTTGATAGGGTCCATGCTTCTGCACCATAAAGCAGGACTGGGATGATGAGGGTCTTATATAGAGTCTCCTTAATATTTCTCCACAAGGCCTTACTAATCAGTTGCCTTCTTAGACCAAAGTAACAGCGGTTGGCAAGTGTGATTCTTCGCTTTATTTCTGAGGTGATGCCATTTTCAGAGTTAATAGCGGAGCCGAGGTATACAAAGTCCCAAACTACCTCAAAGTAAAAGCTGTCATATGCGGCCTTAAAATCGATAAACAGGTGGAGGGTATGGATTTGGACTTCTTGGGTTTTCTCCAGGATCTGCCGTAGTGTGAATATTTGGTCGGTTGTAGACTTACTGACATATGGTTTCAGGCGATCACACAGTACGGCGGAATGATTCTTATACTGTGAACTACTTATTTTTAAAATCGAAAATTAAATTGTTTATTGGTAAAGGCTCATTGTCACTTGGAATTAAGTGATGAGGGTACTTGGTAATACTTTCCGAAAAAGTGGGCCAAAAACAAATTGCCATCGGTTGAATCTCGTTTCAAAAAAAAGTAAAAACTCCCACAAACAAGCGGTTGTGAGGAGCTTGACCAGGGCCTGTAACATAACGCGACAAGTCTAAATTCACTTGCCCACTTATGCTTGTCCGACAAGTACAAAGTAATAGTACATTTACACCGCAGCTGAATTCATCGTTTCTGCTACATCAACATTTCAGCCCAAATGTCCAGCATTTCGCCATACATTTTCCAACATTTAAAAAATGTTGAATTTCAGTGAAATGTTAAATTTCGTCGCTGCATTTGTAAGTATGTCAAATCGAACAAACCTCTTTACAAATCCGCACGTCATTTATTGTCTTTTCAGCCCGCTGACAGAAAAAAGTAGCTGTCAACATATCAATAATTTTTCATCGCGAACTCCATACCTCTATATTGAGTCAACAATATATTTAATGTATCTGAATTAGCACTTAAATTCATGTTTAAATTAATATACGTAGCTAAAAAAATGTTCTTTATGTTCAACCACTTCTGACTTCTAAACAGAAAAAGAGATCAGTAATGAATTCTGACACTAGCTGTCATTTGAAATGTTGAAGTTTCAGTGGGAACGCCAAACTGGATTTCTAAATTTTTTTTCCGAAATGTTGAATTTAGGTGCGGTGTAAATGTACTATAATTGTGTAACAGAACGTAAACCGTTGCACTTGTCAAAAGAATTAATTTCCCTTGACTTGTCGGCAAGTGTTTTATAATTATATAAGATAGCAAAAATCACGGAAAACAAAAAAAAGTTATATTTTAACAAAAATAAGAGAAGAAAAAGATATCCTATTTGGTGCTTTCAGTGGTGTCCTAACAAAAGAAAATAAATGTACAAAGTGGAAGGAAATAGATAGCCTGGCAAAAAGCCTAAATGTTTTGCGCAAAATAAGAATTTGACATAAGGGACTTTTTTTGGCAAAATATTAGGAAACTCACAATAAGTACTAACTAAGTAAGTGACATTAGAATTAATAAGTTAATTACACAAATTAAATGATAGGCAAAAGTGTACAACGCAAAATAAACGGGTTCTGCGGGTGTTAAAAAACGGCATCTTAACAACTTGCGACAACATTGTGCTCGATATCGTTGGGCGAAAATCGGAAGCAGTTATTGGACTCGGTGTTGCGGAATCTTTGAGTACCACTTATTGTTTGTGTAATAATATTACCGCATATCTACTCATTGATTAGTCTTGCAGCAAGATTGTGTGCAGTTGATTTTGATATGCGACATTTTTCAATACACAGATGATCACTGACATCAAAATTAATTCTTGGCCTAAAAACTTTCAACCTGTGCCGGTTCACTGTTCTCACTATCACCACCACTATCAAAGTCGGAATCAAAAAAGTACATTTTTAACTATATACTATTGTATTTCACTATTTTTGTTTTCTGCTTAGGTATTAAATTCAAAATGCACTTGTCAGTTTTTGACAATATTCAGATCATAGACTAACCAAACTAGACAGTCGACTTTCACTGGACCCACCCGATTTTCCCCGCAAATTTTGAATGACAGCTCTCTCTCGCGCTCTCATTTTTTTCCTGTCTGTGAATACGTGTATTAAAGGCCGTCGGGTGGCAGAATTTCATTAACAAACAAAATGTAAATGATTCTATAACAATAAAAGTACAAAAAATAAATGTTGAGTATGGTTATTTAGATAGCTTAATTTGTCCTCCATCCATCTGCGGCAGTAAAAGGTGTTCATCCATTCACATTTCAGTTTATTTTTAATTTTGTTTCTATGAATTCTATGTTTGACAACAAAATGCAAAAATGAAATCATTGGGGTTTGTTCCAAAAATGAGTCAACAACTTGCAAGCCCAAGCTTCCACTGGACAAAAGCGAATATTAGTAAATGTTAATGGATATTGTATAAATTTCTATTACGGTGAATGTTTTTAAATTCGTTTATTTAACACCATATTTGTACAAAATCAATATATGATTGGTAATTCTGTAGTTTAATAACACTGAACATTGTTGAATAATGATAATTAGGAGCAGTAAGAATGTAAATGCTATTCTTATTTTAAAAACAAAAAATATGCAAAAATAAGCAAATAAGCATTTTGATTTCCGATTTCAGATTTTGCGTATTCAATCGAACGTAAGAATTCAAATTGTTCTGTTAACTGTTGGTATTCGCACGCTTTATTTCGTTTTCCATACACATAATTCTTTTACAAATTTTAAAACAATGTATTTTGAAACGTGCACAGATTTTTTTACAAACCTTCCTAATTATTAATTAACAAAAACAAGTGCACTATTTCTGTTTTTGGAATACGAAAAGTGATCAAAACATTTTTTTATCGTTACGACTAAAATAAAGGGCGAACTATTTTTTTCGATTTATGTAACAAATGCATACTTGCATATTTTACTGTGCAAATATACATTTTACGTACTAATTACAGGTTATAAATTATGCTAAAACTAAAAAAAAATTTTTCCCCACGACATACAAAAAAAAAACCTTTTCGCTAAAGTGTGTTAAAATATATTTTTTTCCAATATGGCTTCGAAATTTAAAGCATTCAAATCAACGGGAAAAAGTTTATTTTCTTAAAATATGCAAAAAAAACCTGAAGTTACAATATCTCTTTTAACAAAACTGAAGAAACCGTGGTAGTTAATTTTCCCTGATTAATATTATGAGATGGATTTCTGCTACATATTGACAAATAGTTATTATATTAGTTTATATGGCATTGTAACGAAATTTAAACAGAAATTCCATTTGATACCTACAATTTCAAACTCTTTAAAAATTCTTAAAATAAACTGTGATGTGAACACCGCATAACTAATGGGCACAAAGTATGCCGAACACAGTCGCAAACACTTGATTTCCCACCATAATAATGGCCGCCCGGATGACATACAGTCCCTGCAGCAAATTGTATAAGTATGCGTGCGGTAGCAATGGCGCTCCTTTGATTTGTACATGCACGAATACTTATGCAATTTGCTGCAGGACAGGCAGCTTGTAGGCAGAAGTACCGTTTCTGCTCTCAGTCGACTGTCTAGTTTGGTTAGTATATGATTCAGATCACTTGTGCTCATTGAACTCATCATTGTCGCTCATTGTCATGTCCTGTTACAGAAAGAGTGAAATTATATAATTTCATCTTTCTTCGCGACAATTGTCGCAGTGCTCGCGGACTTGTCGCTTTGTGTTACACAATCTTTGACAAGATGTCGAAATTCACTTGTCCTACAACTACTTGTCGCGTTCTGTTACAGGCCCCAGGGATACCTATACAGACCTCCTAACTGGTATTATTTTCGAATTTTACAAAAAAAAACAAAAAAATTTAAACAAAAAGACGTTTCTTTAAGTGTCCCATCCACCTGTAATACATTGTGTGTCTTACTTTTTTTGTGTTTTAGATCTGGCGATGAGCGCAAGCGAATGATTTTTTTCAAATCATTTATCCATGTATTTTCACCCTTATACGACAGTGGATGAGCTCCTTTAGAAATAGATTCAAACCTTTCAACTTTCGAATCGAAAAACAAAGAAACTACAACCCAATATCCAAAATACAAATTTCCCGAACCAGTGCCTGTCACTGTTGACTTGTCGAAATCCTGTTGGCATGTCTTCGACGAAACGAAAGAATTGGCATCACTTTGCGGTCGAAATTCTTCGTTTTGTGGGTCAGAAATGCACAACAGTCTCGTTCTAATACATTTTCGATTTTTCTCTGCTGATGACATTTTCTATTTTCGTACGACCCGGTGTGGTTCCTGTATACTTAATTAGATATACACCGTGTTGTACTGGGCCAGTCGCACAGTAATTTGGTAGAAATCCTCGGAAGCCCTCATAAATTAGTCCGAATGCATTTCACTCGGATGAAAGTTGATTTTTAATGATCTGATTTCTGTTTCGTTTCGTTCCTCTCGTAGACACAGAGATTTCGGGTGGGACTCGGTGTTTTATTGCATGCACATCTGTTTGATGTTTTTCAGTTGAAATACACCAGTGGAATAGTTTAAATTAAAGCTCCGCACACCGTCACCGTTTTGTGTGTGCTTGTAAACAGTCAAAGACACACATTCGTCTGGGCGGCGATTTATGTGGACATCTTTCTCGACACATAATTGTCATATGCAACATTGGGTTGAAAGTTTTTTTTTTTTTTTGTCGGTGCACAAAATCAGGCGGTATGGCACGTTTGCCTGGATAAAGCAACAACTGTGGTTCGTGGAGAATATTGTTAGGACATAATTTATTGGTTGTCCCTTTCAAATAGACGGACAAAAAAAGTGGTGGGAAAATTTATGTTGAAAAAGAAATCATTCTGAGGAAGCGTAAAAGTGTCGCGAACAGGAAATATTATTGAAATTCATCATAATGGATGGAGAAGTTGTGAAGATTTAAGGCAGTCGTCTTCCTTGTGGTGCGTTGTCGAAAATGTTCGCCCTAATGGCAAATAATAGCTACATGTGTCCGATGTTTTAGACGATTTTTTTTTTGTTTTTATAACATAATTTATTGCTTGATGTATGCTTCGTTTAGGGAGCACAGTGCTCTGACTATTGGAGGTTCTATGGAATACTTTTAGTGAAAAGGGTTGCAAAAATTTGCATAATTTATGTGGTGCGATATATTTTAATGATATTACCAACAAGTCTTTCTTTTAAAGGATAAATTGGAAGACTGTCGTACACGTGACAATGAAGCGCTATGATTTTAAGTGCTGTTTGTGAATTCGGTATAATTTTAGGGAGATCATGACGTTGACTAGAAATGGACAAATTCTTGAAAACGAATTTCATAAATTTCGATTGCAAATATTTCGAATGGGACAAAACTAGAAAGTTAACAAATTTCGAAGGACTAAACTTTGAAAATAAAACTGCTTTCGAGTTTATTTTTTCCATAAACTTAACAACGAAAGTAATGCAACCTAGTCTTAAATGAAAATTCTGCAACTTTGTCTCCACGTTTCGCATGAATTTGAAGAAGCTTTGCACATACCCAACCTTGCTTCCGCTAAAGCTTAGTATCCTGCTCGCGCTAAATTTTAACGTTCTTAGTCTCCACCCAAAAGATAAATGCTCGCTCAATTATCAAACATCATATAGACGGGACAAAAACCATTTGTTCATGACAGTAAACGATAATTTATTTATTCGCGTACATACAATTTTCGAATTTCAAACTTTAAAGCCAATGCATTGTTTGAATCGTTCCAAAACTATAGATATAAGTAAAAATGAAGAAGATATTATCATTGCTGCAGCAGCTCAAATAATTTCTATAGTTACAAGCAGAAGACGAGACGTTCCTTCGTGTCGGGTAAATCCCTATTTGCATTGGAATTTTTCTGCAATTTCCATATTGCTGATCGTTTTTTTATGTTTTTTTTTTTATCGCATGAAACGGAATTTTTGGTGTTGCGTTCACTTTTATTTATCACATAAATATTTTCAGCGGTTTCCTCTAAAACAATTTCAAAGTAAACACAACATAATTTGTTTTCTCGGCTTTTTTTTTTCAAAATTTATCTTCAATTTAATTTACCGGACATTTATTTCGCGAGCTTAATGAGTGGAGACTTGTCATCGGCCCATCTATATGAAGTTAAGAATTTAGCGAGCGAACAGGATACTGCTTTGCTAAATTTTATCTTTGTAGACATTTTTGTTTGAGAGATAAAATTTAGCGCGAGTAGGATATTTACGATTGCAACAAAAATTCATTACTAAGGTAATATGCTCATTTCCAACTTAATGGAAAACTCAGTTTTTACGATAAAATGGATTTTTGAAAAAGGTGTTTAAAAAAACAACGGCTGTAAAGATTTTGACCAAAATACAAACTTAGAATAAAATTAATGTTTTCAAAACTATTGCGTACTTAATTTTCAATTAATCCAAAACGCTAATTTTGAAAACAGCTCATATCTCGAAAACCCCATTTTTGATTTCGAAAAAAATTTTAAAAACCGAGTAATGCTTACATGCCAAACAAAAACTTGTACTCGGTTTTCAGCTAAATAGTTAAGCAGTAGTATTTTCCAAACTAAACATTGCAATATTTGGTACTGTCTTGTCTGCCAATTTTTACAAAAACCGTTCAAACGATTCTGATCAAAATACATATTAAAGGTAAAATCAGTATTCGAAATAAGACCCCATACTTAGTTTTTCTCCGAAAATTCGAAAAATATCAGGTTTTTTTATGATTTGTATTTCCCGATCTATTTTCACATATCTATGTTATATTTTTTTTATAGGAGCTCCTCACTTCCGATAAAAATGCAATAACTGCTACGCAAAACTTAATTTTACCAAATATTATTCTTTTTTCAACCTGCACCTCGAAATAATTGCAACCACTTAATTACAAAATGAGAAACTCCCACTTCATTTGCACACCCCACACGCCCATCGGCATATTCGGTTTATAACTGCTAATGATAATTCAAAAAGAAATCTTTGAAAACTTGCATATATATCTATGTATATATATTGGTCTAACACGAACCCTACTTCCAATCATAGGCACCTTAAACCAGCGTGACTAATCTAGGCTTCGCCTTGTACTCGAAAACCTTGTTAAGTGTAAAAGCTTATACAATAGTACTTTAGACGCTTTTAACTCTTTAACCATAACTATAAATATTTGCCCCAATTATAAAATATTAAGTAAACCCCTTATTTTACAATTGGGGCTAACATTTTTTTAAAAATAACCATTTTAGACAAAAATGCGATTTTTTCAAAAATCCTTTTTTTGATATAAGCTACTATGTCTTATTGCCACAGATATAAATAGTCACATTTATATTTATGTACTGCCGATCAGATGAATAACCCTTTTACCATATTCTATGCACCGTTTCCTTTATCTAGCATCGGTTCTCGGATTTTTACCTACCTAAACAAATAAAATAAGAAAACAACCAACCAAACTTTACTTTTATCAGCAAAGGCAATAATTTTCCCCTAAATTCGAAAAAGTTCCCCTTTTTATTCCCTAAGTAAAATTTGTCTTTACTTTTATATACAAAAATTAAAAAAATATAAGTTCTTTTATAGCTGTCTTTATTAAAAAGCTATAACAACAAAATGTACATATTATGCAAGGATCAGTTAGCTAATTCTTTGAAAATGTAAAATAAAAACTTTAAGAAATAAAAATAAATTCATAAATGTTATCACAAAAATTCTTAAGTAGACGTTTGATGGGCTTTTTTCTTTCATATTTAGTCTGAGTAAACTTTGAAATTACATAATTCGTAATGGAAATGCGTTTAAATTTTACTTTTAAGCAATTTAAATTTCAAAGAGATTTTCGATTTACCCCTTTTTTAAGCTTCCCCTCGTTTTTACCTTTTTTATTCAAAAAGCGGCGAAGTTGGCGCTTTTCCCCTCAATCTGGGACTACTGTGCCAGCATGCCCTCATACACATTCCATGGTAAAATGGTAACAACTCGATCCCGCGGTTTGAATTGTATGTAAATTCGAGATTTTTTTCTTTCGTGGTAGACAAAGTTTTATGAAATGACTTGCCTTATATAAAGTGGAATGACTATCATGACAGCTATCTATCAGTCCTCAGTTAATCCTTGTCAGAATTAAAAAATATGCCTCAAGGGCATCGAAAGTTTTTGTAGAGCTAAAACTAGATTCTGAGAGGCTCTCGCGAACGTCTGTCCACATCTGAAGGTAAGCTTCTCTATTCAGTCATTTGGTAAACTGTAGGCCATTCAAAAAATAAATAAAAAATAACTATTACTTTTGTGTATAGATTTAAGAAGTTATGTAGGTCAAGAGTCCTCTTTAGATTGGGTTTACTGGACTTGACTATTTCTGATTTTTATTTTGTTAGATAACCTTTCTGGACGCGTACATTTCCAAACCCACTTAAACAATTCCCTTGTAAGTGGCCATTGTTTCTTCGTGTGGAGGTACACACTTATAACTTTTTCAAAATGAAAATCCAATCAAAATAACAACCACGATCTAACACCATTCGCTATCTCTTTCACAATGCATCAATCAGCCGACAAAAGTCAATTGCATTGACCTCTCCATTCAATCTCTTTCACAGTATCTACCCAAATCTCAGGTGACAATTAAACTCTCAACAACCCACACACGTACATCACATTTGAACTACCTCGCACCAATATTCAAGTGCCGCTTCATTTCACCAATCATTTCTAGTCAACATCAAACGTGGACTTGTTACGAACCGTTTCAATTGAAGAGAAAAATATTGAAAAAAAAAACTCTGAATGTGAATCCGAGTGCGGTCCCTCTCGTGCTGTGTCCCAGTTAATAAATTTCAAGTTCACCGCACAGATTACTCAATCGACTGACGGAATACTTTTATTGCCGATCGTTTTGCGGTGGACTCGTGCGCCGACAATAATAACGCCCCAAAGGAATCGAAGCAACACTGCATGGGAAGGCAACCCACACTATGAACGAGTATGTGCCTTTACCTCATCGCTGTGCAGCTGCAGTACTTTGAGAAGGTATACACTATTATTGGTAGCAGGCGATCGTCCGAATTTATCAATTTATTTGGTACAACTGAAAAATATCCACCGAAACCGATTCAATACAAAAATTTAGACTAATCTTCATGTGCAGAGCAGATTCATGTGGGTATGCTGAAAGAGTATCTATGTGGATCTATGATTAGACAATTGTTTATGCCTACGTTTATATTCATATCTGTACAGCGTAGATACGAGTACACATCACATCTGCTCTAAAAGATACATGCCGGGGAGCACTCTTTATGCACACACTGGCTGTGCACAGCTCGGTACAGTGTAATTTTTTTTTAGTTCAAGACTTTAATAGAATAATTGACCAACCACTTAATGGAACAAAAGAGATTTATTTCGCTTGTGTGTACGTATAGTACCATTGAGTTGGTGGATGATCTCGGCTTTGGATTTGGACTGCTCTCAGATTTGTACAGAGACATCATCATCCAGGCTGACATCGCATCGTAATCGTCCTCCCGGCAGTGTTTTTAATTTAATTCTTCGTTTCAATATGGAGGGGTGAACCCGACAAGATGACATATTTTTTTTTCGTAAATTATGTGAAGAGGGCTCTGACCAGTAGCATACAGAGGCGCATACGAGTAGCCTCCCCCAGACAATAGAAGAGTAGCTATATACAGCTATTATCTGCGTCTCTTGGCCGATGGGGTGATGCTTCAAATGGGGATTACATATCCAAAATATTATCGCAGATTGTGATTGCGCGGCTGACCGCGACATGACTTTCAGCAGCAGCAGCACACCAGGCAATTTGTTTAAATGTCCAGCTGGGTGAGAGCTGAGTGCACACATATAGGGGCATTGAAATCACCAACAGCCTCTTGGCCAGTGGATAATCAATTAATTTTGATTTTATTTTCGGAACAAACGCTTATGCTCTGCACCATTTGTGTAATAAACTGTTGTGTGCGTGATACAATTTATATTGCATTAATAAATCTGCGCGAAATTTACGACGCACACACTGTTGGCGCACTAAAAACGCACTGTGACTGTGAATGTGTTTTGCGGATGTTCTATTTAATTAAACATTTTCGCTTTTCTGTGTTTACATTTTGCCAATTGTTTGGTGTCGTAGACGTTTATTGGCTTAGGTTTTTCATAGCATTGTTGCTACTTTGTGGTTTTAAAAACCACATTAAAGAGGGCATTAAAATGTTTTAATAATTTTATTAAATATGACGTGCATGCATTTCTCGTGAATCTGATAAAGAAAATAACAGTTAAAGGCAGTTTTTGTATTTTTGGGCCACGAAAGTTCTATTTTAAAGGCTTGTTCGAACCTGTTCCGGAACGAAATTTTCCGGTGGTCTCCAAATGGACAGCGAAATGTCTGCGAAAAGGCAGCGGGAAATAATTTGTGGAGAGTTCCATCAGCTGACACACAAGTAGCAGTGTTACCAGCACTGGCTATTAATATCTGATTTGGCTACTCGAACTTTTCACTGGCCTCTTAAAATTGTCATTTGCGATTTATCACTATTCACTTTAAGGTTTGGCGATTTTTAGGCTCCTTAGGAATTTATTAAATGAATACTTCAATTGCGAACGTACTCTTTTCGTATAGCTAAAACTTTCTAAGCAATTATCTAGTTTTCGATAGTATTTCAGATTTCTGCTGCCAAATCGAATTGAATCAGAATTTTACTGTTTCTTTTGCGTATTGAGTTGCCCGCAAAAAAAACACTTTCTTTTTCACTTGCACTGGAGATCCATTCCAATTTATTATCACATATTTATACGAACCCATTTGGAAATAATTTAATATAAAACCTCGTTTGCATAGGCTTTTCTTTTCTTTTAACATTGAAAAATGGAAACAAGAAAAGTCTCTCAATTATGAGTGTGTGTTGCGCTGTTTTTTTTTTTAATTTAATATTGTCGTCTTAAAAAAAAATGTTATCAGAATAATTCTGCCTAAAGAATTGTAAAAAATATACGCTTTTGATCTTTTTTGATTTTTAGCTCCATGCCTCTTACAAAACCTGGTAACTTGGGAGCAGTACAAATGTCAAATTTTCGCAAGCAAATAATGTTCCGGACAATAAACGTGAGCTAAACAAGAGTGGAGCCACTATTCCGTCATCATTTCGCAGCAGCTGCGTACTGCAAAACGAAAAGGAGAGTTAAATTTTTCGTTCATGACTTCGTTGTGTCATTTTTGTATGGAATTTTTCGTTCGGGAACAGGTCCGTACTAGCCTTAAGACGAAATAAATAAATAAAAGGGAGGTTTGCAAAATTTATATTCAATTCCAAGACTCCGTCATACCTTTCGTGGAATAGTTTTCTATACCGATGAGCAAAATGGTCGAAGTGTGGAATTACTGTCCAACGACATTAATCGTTTTTGCTGTCGCTTTTTCGTTTCAATGGAATTTGGATATCTAAATCACTGCACTCAGAAAAACAAAGGCAGGACTTTCAAAAGTGAAACGTTTCCGATAAAAAACAAAGTTTAGAGTAGGAGGGCTTCTCAACTATAACCTTAAAGTTGTTAATCACGCTCGCAAAAGCTTCAAGCGCCATCTATTACTCATTATTCGATATCAGCAATATTGATAAAAATCTTATACAAACGGAACCGAAAATATCTCGCCTCATTCAAACCCATTAATATATGTCGGTTAAACGAGTTAAGTAAAGTTCGATTTAAATAGACCTTTGAATGAATCTGCGGAATTACCTAAAAATCAAAATATCGGTCTTTTAGTAAAGTTCGATTTAAATAGACCTTTGAATGAATCTGCGGAATTAAATAAAAATCAAAATATCGGTCTTTTAGGTAATTATGAAAAAAAACAGTCCCGTCGGCCCGACTTTAAGAAATAATCTATATATATAAAAATGGTGCGAAAAATGTATAACAATTATTCATTTTAGAACGGCTGGGCCGATTTGACTCAAATTATTTTTCAGTTGTTCAGTTTGCCAGGAGAAGGTTTTAACGAAAGAAACATTTTTGGAAAACCCTCCGGAAAGGTCGTGAAATTGGAAAAATCGAAAATAGATTTTTTGTATGGAATTTTGTGTGAAATTCGAATTTAAAAATAAAAAAATGTTAGTGGAAAACTCGGAATATTTCTTTTTGCGAAATTATATCGCATGATTTGACGATTTTGGACGATGTAAAGGTGGAAAATTCGTTGTGAAGCTTGGAAATTTTCTGATAATTGTGATAAAAGATGTTTTGCGTGCATTTTGGGTGGAGAAGTTAACGAGATAAATAATAGATGGCGCTGTGCTGCGATCAATGCCACAACCCATTAGATGGTGTTATACGTTGACTTAGGCTGTGTGCAATTTGACAGGTGGCCTTTTCGCATTGTCGTTTTCTATTGAGCAAATGTGCTATATTTCTTGCTGCAATTGATTTGAGTTTTGCGTATTATTACACTGATTACGATCAATTGAAATTTAATGCGATATTTATCAATTCGATCATTTTTAGAAAATAAGTTTGCGTGTAAAAAGTGAGGTTATCCAATTGGGTTTCATTGCGAAACATTCATTCCGTAAGTCCGTTGACAGCGTGACTGACGCGGATGAAGCGACCAACTATCTGACAAAATTTTTAAACTCGCTTGACGTGCGAGGAACTCCAACGCATAATGTATACCTGAAGGTGGGATCGATCATAATCATGTTGCGGAATCTGAATCATCCGAAATTGTGCAACGGTACGCGGTTGTCCGCCAAGAAACTGATGAACAATGTGATTCAAGCATCGATTATCAAGGGCATATTCAAAGGAGAGGAAGTCCTTATGCCACGATTTCCGGTTATTCCAACTGATCTTCCATTCCAATTCAAGCGGATTCAGTTCCCCATTCGATTGGCTTTTGCGATGACAATCAATAAATCGCAAGGCCAATCGTTACAAGTCTCTGGAATTAATCTCGAATTTCCCTGTTTTTCGCACGGTCAGTTGTACGTTGCCTGTTCGAGTGATTACAAACCGTCTTCGTTGTTTCGAAAAACATTGTTTATCAGATCAATCTCTACTGATTTCGATTCCATTCAAATAAATCACATTGCAATTTGAACTATCTGTGTTTAATTATCACTCTATGGAGTTCACCTGAAGGCTTTAAATTGGGGAGAGACAAAGTACGCCGCGTTCGCTAGTAATCATATAAAATATAAGCCGATAGTGGAACATTCGATGACAAATGAACATGCCCATTTGATGAAATACTGATGAGTATAGCCCTTAGAAATAGAAGTCATAAAATCCGTCTTTAAGGTCCAAAAGTTTTACAACTTTGCCCCTAGTTGTTGGTAGAATAAAGAAATGAAGCATACTCAAAAAAAGTCAGCTTAAGTTTTCTCTTTTAAATCACCCGCTCTTTGAAAGTGAATGACGCTGAAAGAATTTTCTTGGCAGTTTCATGAACACATCACCAGAAAGGTAATCCCATACGGCATCTTCTTGGGAGAAATACATTTTGTGAATGTCAGAAGTGTCAAGCGTATACTGTTTTTTTAAAATTCTTCTTTGCTTCACTTTGAAAAATATTTATTAGGTCTGTCGTTTCATTGGTCCAGGCGTTATTGCAAACCAATCTCAAACGTCAAATTAGAACGTAAAACAGTACACTGTTTATAAATATAATTCACCTGCACCGCATTAATGCGAAACTTTGTAAATCCAACTGATTAACTGTTCGGATTTGTTCCATTAATCAACCTTTGCATCCAACACTCTGTGTACTGCCTCTGTTCAAGTATTCATGCTCATTCAACAATGTCATACTAATCTTAAATTAGAATTTGACTCACGATCCGAATTCCTCGAATGATTTAGTTTAAATTCACCGTGAATTGATCGCAAGGGACAATAGCCTCTCTTTTCAGATCACGTATTTCTAATAACAAAATTAATGCTCACATTCATGCGCATATATAGTACGCATTTATAGGCCATAAATTAAATTGCATTTAGAGAAAACATGGCAGCAATTTACCGCCAACGAAACTGCTTTCAGACCCGTTGCTAATCGACCATTGACATGGTTCACACAAACACAGAATAGTTACAAACAAAAGCAGCGACTATATCCGATTCCGTACACTCAACAATCGAATCCTTTGTCTGAATGGCGTTGATTTCTCCTTTAATTGACTGCCTTGTCATTATACATGGTCATGCACGATGGTTGCAATCCCTTTGCTTTTTATTGTAACAAATTTTACGATGAAACATTAAAACTCTTCATTTTAACAACAAAACCGAAGTGATTTCCATGTATCCTGTCAAACCTCGAACCGATAAATTTTAAAAAAGAAGAAGAAACACGATTTATTTCCCTGCATCTGTCAATGAAAAACCATTCGAGGCAATGTGCCAAAATTGATTTCGAAATTCGAACATGTACTTTGGGAGAGGAAGACACAAAAAAATGTAAAAAGAAAATATGAAAGACCATTTTTTTTCGATCGATCGATGGTAAATTTGTATGCGGCACAACATTGACGGATCTAGTGTACCGTTGAGTTGATCCCTTTCGGTATTGACTTGACACATCGGCGATAAATTCAGCACACGGACAAAACAAACATTTTTTTTCTCTGTCTTATGTCATGCGCGTAATTCAGTTCTGCGCATGCATTCAGGATGGATACGAAATCTGACGTATGATGTTGTTGTTTTTGTTTTTTTTTTTTTTTTTCAATTTCTGGCAAACGCTGTTGTGAAATACGGGATTGTGTTGTTTTAACTTTTGGCACCTGTTTTGTTTTCCACTTGGGACGGTGAATGGAAATTACTTGTCGGAGTTGATTTCTTTTACCCGAAATAAATATGAAATATCCGGCTGTTGTGCCATTGGGAGAAAAATATTTAAAATAATTACACATACATTCGTTTTTTCAAAATGTTCAAGAACAAAATACGAGTATGGGAATTTTCTATTTTGAAATAGTTTTAATAAAGAATTTGTCATTGTGTGAATGGGATTTTTGATTCCATTCATTGGTTCGGGGAACGCCTAAGATCATAATTAGCTAATTGTTATTGCTTGACACCATTTCATTCATTGGAGGCGAAAAGAGGAGGAGGAGGAGGAGGTGAAAGGAGACGTTTAAAATGTTTTTAGTGGCTATTCAGTTTCTTGAAAAAATCTGACGGACTGAACCTTACATTTTCTCATGCAAACTGTCAGCTGTCACTTGATTGTGGATTTTGTTGTTTCCAATACAGTGCTGACCTCGAAAGTCACTCATTCCTTAAAATTAAACTCAAGTCATTTATAGTTTTATTAAGTGGATGCTTAGTTAAGTTTAATTTACTGACGAGTACTTATTATTATTTTTCTAGAGCTAGCTGGAATGAATGCACTCAAGTAGTAGTGCATATACCACATGTGGAAGCTGTTACAGCTTATCGCCCCACCTGTTGCGCTGTCGGGGTCAGAAATAATTACTTGTCTTCAACTGAAGTGGGTATTATGTCTGCATTCCTGATTTATCTTTTAAGTCTTTTGGGCATATGTCGCATCGGAAAGGCACTAACTTTACAGTTTTTTTTTTACAGTAGTTTTGATATTTCAAAGTGCCATCTATCGTCATATAGTATTTAAGCCATTTAAAATGCATTTCATTTCAGAACGTAGTTCCATTTTCGGGCAATAGGCTCTAGTCTTTTGTATGCAGTCAGAATTTATGAACACGTTCAACTTGTCAGACTCAACATGCAGAATGGGCAATTTGCCGTAATTGCGTTATGTGGGATAAGCTTGTGTCAAAAATAGACGACAGTATGCTTTTACTTGGGGTAAGCCAATTTTATATCGAAAATTTCACGTAGTAAGAAACAAGAAACAAAAAAACCTGAAAACTGACAGCTGAAATGTTGGTCAACATTAGGCGTTTTTCTTTTTTAGTTCAGAGTACAACCTGAACTGTTTTTTAGCTCGGATAAATCAGAGCTCAGAATTTGTATTTCTTTTTTCGTTCAGAGCATGATCAGAGCGCGCTCTATAAGCTCAGAATAAATTGACTAAACAAGTGAATAGCTGATTACACACTTACAGTCACATTTGAACGAAAAAAAAAACAGGATAAACAAAATAGTTGAAATGGCGAATGAACTTTGTTGTTGTGAAACTGGAGGTTAACTAATTTAATAAATAACAATTAATAAAAAATGTTCAATTTATACATATACATATACATATTTATTACAAATGACAGCTATGCGTCAAGTGTGTTTCATAAATACATCACAACGATCTGAGCGCGCTCATAATGCTCGAGCTCAGTTCAGAGCTTAGCTCTAAAATAAAAAAGAAAAACGCCTATTATGTACATACTCCACCAGCAAAAGGCTGAAATAAAGAAAATTGCAGATTGCATTTCACTCGCAGTTTCCTATTCAACAATCAGTTGTCATTTTTTTTTTAGAAGTTAAGTTCGAACGAAGCTCGAAAAGAATAGCGACTTCGTGAAAATCATTGCAAATAAAGTTGTAAACAATAAAATATTTTGATTCGTTAAAAAATGTCCATTCTCCTTTCAATATTACGAATTTTGAAAACTAGCCCTTTGAACAGTGATGCAAGGTTAATTAAATTTAACAAGCTGTTAAAATTATAACTTTAGAGTTGCAATCATAAGTGTTTTATTTGTTATTTCCATAATGAGTCAAAATTTTCGTCTCATGCTTAAGGTGCTTAAGTTTGTGGGACTGACATGATATTTTTTAATATTCATTTTGATTTTATTGGAGGTCACGATATTTAGTTTTGTATGCAAGACCCGGAGTTGAATGCTCGGATAAGTGTTCAGCTCATTACAACACAAAATATATCGTGACTGACTGAAGATGCAAACCTAAAATCGATTGTTGCTATTATATATACAAAACAGTAAACAAACGGCGTTCATCAAAAGCGATTGATAACAAAACCAAATTTTGTTATACAAATTTAACTCTTTTAAAGTAAAATCGATTGCTATTTTAAAACTGAATGGTATTGACGTCACTTCTAATAATTGATGGACTGATTATTGTTTTAAGATATCCCACGTATTGATTTAATACATAAAAAAAAAATAATAATGTGTACAAAAATATTTAAAAGATAAAAGCAATCCTTAACCAAATATTTACTCTTAAAAGACGATTAACTGGAGGAGTCGTTAAACTTTTTTTGAACAAGGAATACTTGAAATGTACTTAACTGTACCATTGAGTATGGAAGTCATTGGACTTTTAAAATAAATTTATGGGTTATCATTATTATCGTTTTTGTATCGAGTAGAATGGCCGAGGTAAGTCATGTCGATCTGTTGAGTAGTAAGCTTTACGAAAATGTTTGTTTAGTTGCTGTAAATTCACTATTTGTTTAAAGAAAATATATGATCGATAGGACAGCGGTATTGTAAAGGTTCGACCGAAAATTTGAGTTCAAATATCTTCTTGTTTGTTGTTACGAATTCTGACAAAATGTGGAAAGAATTGAATATTGAGACATTTTATATCCTTTAAATGGAAACCATTGTAGTTTTCGCAACACTCCAGTCTTATGACAAAATGTTCTATTACTTTCTGCAATGCCAAAAGTGACGTTAACAATCAAACAGAGGCTACAAAAATTGAACGTGAAACCGAGCAAAACTTATAACTTCTAAAATATTCAAGAAAATTAAATACAGCAAATTTTGTTTTAAGCGTGGAAGTTTATTTTATAAGATTGATCAAAAACAAATATTTATTTATTTCTTTGGTAAAACGTTTTTCTTTTTTAGGCACCTATGCTCATTAAAATTATATTTAGCGCATTTTGGAAATAAGTTTTGATTCTCAAATACATGTTAAATTAAGAAAGGAAGAGAAAAAATATGTAGCGAAAACTTTCTTTTTATTGGAATTCATTAAACATTTTTTGACAGCAATAATAAAGAATATAAATTAAATAAATAAAATGACGAAAAGAGACCCGACAATGGTGGTCTGATTCGAATATTTCTCCAAATCTATATATATATATAAATAAAATAATAACTATTTCATCATAGACGTAGGAAGTCATTAATAATAGTTCACAGCAATTTACTTTTGTTTTCATCATAGGAACTTTGGATACAAAGAAAGCATGATAAAGAAATAAAATAATTAAAAAATCTAAACCCAGCAGTACTGAGTTTCTTCGGGAAACTCGCAGACATCGGGTTGATCCTCAGGATCTTGCACAACATTTGCATCCGTAATACATTTATAAAATTGCAGGTCCTCGATTTCTCTCAATTGTTCACCACAATGATGTTTAAGGAGTTTGTCAACATCATTCTTTTTAGCTTCTGCAATAGGAACCCCTGAGGGCAATGATCTTAAATCCATCCGATCAATTATTTTACCAGGACGTATAACGGACCTTAAAACTCCAAACGTCAGGCTTATAGCTCATCTTGCCTCTAGTTTTTACAACGCCACAAACTCTTGTAAGGACAAACCGCTTAGTGGGATTGAACTTGAAATTCCATTTATTGGTTGGCTTTAAGATTTCTTGGGCGGCCGCCTTCCAGTCTATTAATTTTATTCAGTTTTCTTTTGAAAAAAAAATGGTATTTATTTGATTTCATTAAGAGAAAAAGTAGTGCTGTTTTGAAATTTACTAGCTTTGTATGAAAGATAGCTACCTTTTGATTGTTAGACAAAACATAAATAGCCTCGTTTTGAAAGCAAACTTAGAACTGAAATATTAATATGCGTCTTATAAGCTCGTTTTGAAAGAAAACTTTTCCACAGTCTATAGCGCTCTTTGATATATATTAAAAAAATTGACTTTCGCATCGTTTTGATTGTTAACGCCACTGTGACACTTATTGTTCGTTAAAATGTCTGCAATAGCAATTCTCTGACAATTGTTTCTTTAAATAAACAAAGATTTAATTGCAACCTTATAAAGGGTTATTTTTTAAGCGTAGTTTTTTTTTTTAAATCGAGTAAAACACTTAAATTTGCATCAAATATTCAACATTTCTATTGTAATCGATAAATAGGCCTTGGCCATTTACGTTTTAAAGACAACTTCAAATGTTTTTCCGCGGCTCCGTTTCAAATGGTCCATTCGGAAGGTCCAATTTTGCGTCACTTTTTCGAGCATTTCGGCCTATATTCCACGAATTACGCGTGTTATGTTATCCTGTAAGGCTTCAATCGTGTTCAGCTTGTCCACATAGACTAACGACTTTCCATATCCCCATAAGAAATAATCAAGAGGCGTTTAATCGCAAATCTTGGCGGCCTCACACGGCTATTTCGAGAGATAAGCTGCTCACCAAATTCATTCTTCAACATTTCCATTGTTTCACGAGCCGTGTGGCATGTGGCACCGTCTTGATGAAACCACATGTCAACCAAGTCCAACTCAGCCAACTGGGATAAAAAACGTCGCGTATCATGGCTCGATATCGTTCGCCGTTGACGGATTCAGCAGGTCGACTATGACGACCATAATATGGTCGTAACAAACGGTGCGCATTTTTCACAGAGCACGAATTTTTATAATAATTTCAATAATTTGCAATCGTTGCTCGTTTGTAAGTCTTTCCATAATTAAATGGCAGAGTTTACGGAAAACTTTTCAGTTTGACAGATGGCGTTTGAGCGCCATTACTAACCAGTGCTGCCAACCTGAAAAACTTAACTCTTAAAAAATCACCCTTTAGATATTATTTATGAGAATAGGGGCATACGATTTCATTTTGAGCACTTGAGACCTTTGTTTTGCGCCATTTTAAAGGAATAATAGACTCACAGTTACAGTTCCGTTCCTGCCTGCTGGTGATAGTCAAAATAGTGCAATTGAGAGCAAGAAAATACTGCGCATTAGTAACGTTTAAACTGGTCATGTGTAAGGAGCTCCTTGGTCAGTATAGATTTATACTGTTGAATCAAGTCTCGAACTAAGGAGTTGAGTTACCAGAAACAAGGCTGACGATATGGCGCTATTTGCTACTTACAACGTCGTCACTATAGACGCACAGTAATTGGTTCATGGAATTCTCCTGCTGGAATATAATATATGGAGAAGCTCTACGACTTATGGTGAAGAAAGCACCAAAGCTTACAATAACGCCTTGCATATGTGGCCAACTTTATTCTGAAGAAAGTGTTTTTCACACATAAAGCATTCAAAAAAATCGCTCCTTGTAACTAGCCGGAAGACTTGACAGATTCTGATAATTGAAAAGATGATAAATTATTGCTGCAGAGGATGTCCAAAACTGTCATCGAAAAATTCAACAAGACCTAGATGATTTATATATATGGCTTTGTCAAAACAAATTAAATCTTAATGCGACAAAAACGAAATGTATGATATTAAATAACAAACGAAACTTTAATGTAAAATTAAGTATTGAACATCAATCTATAGAAATTGAAGAAGAAATAAAATACCTTGGTACTATTATCGACAAAGACCTCAATTTTGAAAGTCACATAGATTATTTAGGTAAAAAAATAGCTTAAATAGTTGTTTTTTTTTTAAAAGAATCAGAAAAGATGTGACAACACTAACCTCTATTAATATATATAATGTTATTGTTAAACAACATCTTGAATATTGTTCCACTGTTTTGTTTTTATGTAATGAAAGTCGAATAAACAGGCTCCAATTCATGCAGAATAGAGCTATGAGAACTATCTTGAAGTGCAATAGATATACGTCAATAAATTTTGTGTTGAATTCGTTAAAGTGGCTGTCTGTCAAACAAAGAATTGTAATGAATATGTTAATGTTTGTCTTCAAAATTAAATATATTACAATGAAAAGGTATTTATCAAAATACATATTACATGTCAGTGAAATTCAGCCGTATAGTCTCAGAAATATGTGTGACCTTAGACAAAATTCTCTTATTTACAAAGGCTTTAATTTATTTAATCAACTGCCTAATTTTGCCAAGAGCATAACAAATTTAAGAACATTTTAAAATGTAAAACTTTAATTTTAATCAATTAATGTAAAATGTAACAATGTAAAACAATAGCCCAAGAACAAAATGCTAAATAAAGAAGTCTATCTATCTGCTTCTGACAGTCTGTGACTTACAATGAGAAAACAAGAAGGAAGCAAGGAAGCTTTCGTCAGACAGTTAAAGTTGATTTTACTTTCAACTTTCCAGTGTTCGCTACCATTTCTGGACAAAAAGAAAACCCAACTTATGAATTAACATGGCGAAATTTGAATTTACAGAAAACCTAATAACGACTCTTTCCTTCTCTGCTAAACGGGACACTTCAAAATAAATCCAATAATTAAATAAGGACTCAGCTAAAATTTGTTTTGTGCAAAGTTTTATTTTAAATTAATGTCAGTCAGTAAGTACCCGTAATTAACAACTTTTATATAGTAAATATATAGGTATGTAAAAATAAAAAATCAAACAGTCATAGTTCCCAAATTCCAATTTAAAATTACAACTTATTGTTTCTATAGCCATAACCTACTGACGCTAACTATGATTTAAATATTTAACGCATGTATATTGTATGAAAGGAAAATTTAATACCAACTTCCTTACCTTCAAAAACATTACCAAATATTCTCGTTGGCCAGTTGCTTGTGTAATCCAAAAGTCCAATTCATTTCGCCTTAGCTTTAATATTTTTCTTTTTTTTTAAACTTCTTAATCAACGCGCGCGCACATTTATTTTTCACTTAATTCAACCGGATATGGCACACTTTAAGTATCTATTCGTATACCTGTTTCGAAAACAACAAACAAGAGAAACACTTAAATTTTCTTCAATTCAATTAATATTCTTCTCAGTTTCAATTTGTTTCCTTAGAACTTTAATAGACTATCAACGCGCACATAGGCAGACACTTGCTCAAGAGGAAAACCAAACTAACAAGCCGAAGATGAGAACACGCAGGGAAAAAAATCAAATATTCAAATCGGAAACCACCCTCAAAAATCAATCTTAATTTCCGGTTCAAGATGGAATTTAACTAATTTCAAATTTGTAACCAACTTTTCGGTTTGGATCGTGTCAAAGGGTTTCAAAGGGTTTGTTGCGCACTTTTGTAAATTTATTTATAAAATTTGAATTTTTTTTTCACTGGTATTCCAAGATCGTTGGTTTAGAAGATTTATATTTGTTTTTAACAATTTTATCAATAAAACTTATTTGAAATGTTTTTAAAGTGCTGCGAATCTTCTTCGCATTTCATTTTCAAACAAACTTAACCGTTTTGAGATACATTTACGATAAACCTCCATCGAGGGACGAAGTCACTTCGCAGGCGTACACAATTCAACTAAATTGAAACACTCGAAAACATTTGAATCGGCCGGGCTACACAGCTCTACACTATCGAAGACCGAGAGAGAATTATAATTTTTTTTTTTTAATTTAAAAAAAGAAAATATCCGTCTGTCCGTGCGACTACCGATCTGTCCGTCTGCCTGCCAGAAAATATACAATTCTTTGCACGTAAATAAACAAATGTGTGTGCGTTTGCTGCTCGTCGATTATGGTGGTGCGTCTCTGACTCTGAGCTCTGATATGTGCGATAGTCAAGCGAAGGAGCAGAAAACACCCGCATATACGAGAATCGAGAAATCTATCTGCGACGACGGCGCATTGCCAACATGTGTTCCTCTTTTGCCGGGGGAAAATCGCATTTTCCCTAAAAACTGAAATACACGGAGAGCGGGTAAAAATGAAAAACCACAGAGCACGGAGGACACGACTACTCGTACGCGTATATCGGCGATGCGATGGTGGGCTGGGGTGAGATCGAAACCGAGATGCGCAAGATCAAGACGAACCAAAGAAATTGTAGATCGGTTTGATGCAACTGTCTGTGGCGATCGTTGTCAGACTGCCAACTGAGAATTTCATTCATGAATTCCATGAAGTAGACTGCCGCACATTGAACGTGTGCGTTGTGTGTATCTTGCGGGAGCAGCAACTTTTATCGATTCAAATCGTTCGGCTTCGGCGGCGGCGTGCTTCCAGCTTGAATGCATCGAACCGAGAGTATCTGAGAGATTTTGCTGTGGGAAAAGTAGCTGGTATCACGTTCTGTATTATCGACCGAATGTGGTGGCAATATGCTCTTGATGGGGCTTATCTAGAGCTAAACTCATGAATGGAGGTGGGAGCTAATATTCCCCAATTTATCGCATGAGATTTCTGTTGCAATGGGGGTGAACTAACTTCTCTTTGGGATTACCATTATGAATGTTGGAAGCAAACAAAAATCACACCCAATGGTGGGTGCAAAAAGGAAAAGAAATGAGTATCGACCGCTAGGGACATCTTCTTCGTTACTTCCTCATCAGTTAAATAGTACTGCGCAGTTAACTGCGCGCACACACAGTATCAAACTCAGTTTAACATTTCTTGTAAAAGCCATAACTCGTAGTAGTCACTTTATTTGTATAACCATAGTTGTAAATGGTCAAATCTATTATGCAAAACAAACATCGTTTAATAACAATAGCTGGAAACGTGAATTATTTTCCATACAAAATCGGTCGGAAGCAGACAAAGACGTAGGTAGGTATTCCCCCGAAGCCCCTTTGCCATACCTACTCGTCTATAGCGACACGAGACAGTAATATAATGTCTTGCAAACAATGCCAAGTCGTTCGGATCCCACGAGTTATTTGCAAAAAATGCAAATCATGTCACAAATCTATACTCAAGACACGATTAACTGGAAGCATTGGATTTAGTGTAAATAAACAACAAAAATGACTACCCGCGCTACCTAGGCTTTCGCCCCATGGTAGAGGTTAGATTTATTTAATTGCTTGTCGACCATTGCATTTGATGGTTTTAAGTGTTTTCGAATTAACCCATGAGTAAGTATGCAAAGGAGACTTCACAGCGAAAAGACCAACAACTGATGATGGTGCATGTATAATTTTATTATTCATCTGGTGGAGATCATCATCAGCAAACAAAAAACACGTTCTGCCAAACAATTCAGCCCACAACAATTTTATTTAACATCTTCTAGCCAAATCTAATCTTAGTCATGGTGGCCCTGTTCGGAAAAACTCTTAAAATGGAAATGCGAACAGAATGCGATTTTGACAAGTCATTGTTTTGAAAAAAGTTTTGCCCAACTTTTTACGCAGCAGAGTGACTTGAGGTATTTGACAATGAATTAAATTGATTGCTCATTGTATCGTAATTGATTTTTGTAGAGTTATATAGAGACGCTTACTGCCCATTTAGGGCTTAAGAGTAGGTAGGTAGGTGGACAGTGCTTTGGTAGTGATTTATTAACGTAGATAAGTGTACTCGAAAATTGAGTGACGCACACTCCGAAGTTATTGAATTTATTCGACAATCAATGCCGAAACACCGCCTTTTATAGATTTGTACATTTTTAGCAGTGTGTAGGGTTTTTGAAAACGCATCAAGAAACGAGTAAAAAAAAAAACGTCAAAAATACGTGAAAAACGCACCAAAAAAGCGTCAAAAATCATGTGAAAAAGAAACCGTCAGAAAACAATTCAAAAAACGAGCAAAGAAACGCTTAAAAAAAACACGTGAAAAAACTTTTCAAAAAACGCGTGAAAAAGCGCTTCAGACAACAATTCAAAAGCAGTTCAATAAACGCGTCAAAAAATCCTTTAATAACGCGTCAAAAAATTCTTAAAAAAAAAACGCGTAAAAAAGGCCTAAAACGCGTCCAAAGAAACGTAAAAAACGCGTCAAAATAGGTCAGTTCCTTTACTTTGGTAGTAAGAATGCAAAAGACTGTCAAAATGGCAGTGGCGGGTATAAATTCTCTCACAGAGAGATACACTAACGAAGAAGTAAGGGAACGCTTTTGTAGTACTCTATGAAAATGACAGATGCATAATTCAAAAAAATTGGTACAAAAAGTTGTTAAAATATCGTATAATACTAGAAGAAATTGCTAATTTACGAAAAAAATTAGTTGATTTTTTTACCTACCGATAAAAGTGACTCGGATTTAATGGAACTTCTTCTTCATAAATCCGAGTATATATATGAAAGAGGTTGTACTGATTGAAATACAAGCATTCGAAAAGAGGAGAACGACACGGTATTAAAAATTGCATGGAGGCGATTGTACTCCTTACAGAAAGGAAGAATTTCGTCGCGACATTCGAAAAGAATCTAAGGAGAACATTCAATTTTATTTTTCCGCCTGTTGCTACCATTTTAATACGCAGGAAGGTAAACAAATGCACTCATATATCAAATAGGACAACAAATTTCAAATCAGCTGTTAAATGTACGATGACTGACAGCTTTTTCAATTCTTAGACCAAGACATTGGTTGAGTGAAAATTCGTAAGATTCTCTGTGGAGGGGTAATATCAAAGATAATGGAATACAGAGATATATAACTTTCCAGTGGAAAGGCGGCTGCCTACAAGCTGTTTTCCCGAAAAATTCATGAAGTCACGCACATATGCTCATTTCTTTTCTAGTATATGTGAGTTCATGAATTGGATTTTAATGCAAGAATTCGGTATTTTCTAAGGTGTATTTCAGTATTTTTTTCAGTTTAATCAAAACCTCCACAAAAATCGAACAAGTTCAATATGAAATTCAAAACAATTGAACAGCGCGAGGCCCATAAAAGCAAAAGGAATGTTGGCCGGCCATTAGCAACATGCTTTTTTGTAGCTCACACGTATTCACAGACGGGGGTTGAAATTACAAACACAACAATGTAAACAAATGGGTTTTGGGGGGATAGACGTACGAAAGATATCCATCTCTTTTATTCATTCATCTCTGGGTAATATCTTGTTCTATTGATGACGCTCTCTTTTACGAATTTTTCGAGTTCAGTGACGGCATTGAGTAAAAATTCGTAAGATTTAAAAGTAGAGGAACGGACCTCATATAAATAATATACGTCAAATGTCAAGAGCAATATACATAGCCATGCACTCACTATCTCGAGTGTAATTATTGCAAAATTTCTTGGCACACTACTCGGAATAAAATATGGAGTTGCACAATCACCTACCTACCAAGTCTGCCCACTGCGGGATATCGCAATTCGCTAAAGTGCCGTAATAAATATTCAATTATCACAAGCAGACTATTTAAGGTGACACAAAAGGGCTTTTGTGGGAATAGAAGAATTTTTACTACCGGCGCTATACCTATTGAAATAAAATACCCCGCTACCTGCCTGTATATAATAAATTTCCTCATTTGTATCCGGAAGAAAATATTAAGTTATTTGGCTTGAAATTGTGCACACTGTATGTCCGTGGCACCTACAACAGGTAGGTAGCGTGTTCATCGCTCGATCAGATAAATCCCATGTTCCAGTTTCCATCTGGCATTCTAAACAGGGATTTTGTGTAAGAAAACCCGATTATGATCTTTTTCCTGATTATCCCTACAGTAAGTGTACACAAACGTGTTTGTTATGCGAAAGGACAAGCCGGGACAGTTTTGTTTGTATTTATAACACCTTCCTGGTTGCATGTGGCGCGGAATAATGCAATCTAATGTTGAGGTTGGAGTTGGATAAAAATCTGCACGATTTACGTTCGGCTTGTTACTGATCGCTAGGCAACCTGTGATAAGGAACGTATACGCGTGGGGGGATATTTCTCACGACAGTAAATCAATTTGTGTTTGTTGGATTGTTTGGTGTTTTTATCAAAAGGTTTTCGATTTTATATTGTGCTCTGTTGCATATCGATGAGTGTGGCAGTACTAGATCTTTGTACATCTGACATTGAGATTGCAAACGTGCAACAAATTGTGAACAGCGATGACCTTGTCTGATCATGCATTAGACAGTTTTTTTTTCAGTTTATCAATTATTTTTCGACTACTTTAGTTTGAGTATACAAATAACGGTCCAAACTAAAAAGCAATTTAAATGTCCTCTCATTTTGAGGTAGGAAAAGCTATATGCATCAGCTAGAGAGTCCATTTGAAATTAAGGCGGGAGTCTGTTAAGTATGCAATAATTATATTTACCTACACCCAAAGAAATGTCCACTGTAAATTTTACTGTCAAATTTACAATAAGTTGTATATTTGTGTATTTAACAGCAAATGCGTTCATATTCAGAATTAATTATAACTTTAACAGCGTTTGCTTGCATTTCAGCAATAAAATTGATAAATTGATCGCAATCTATTATTGTAAAACTGACAGCGCGTTGTCAATTTTTGTTGTTACATGTACATGTATCAATTGGTCAAATCTACAACCAATATGCAAAATGCTGTAGAAAGTACATACAACTTGTAAAATGCACAACATATGCTTTCAAATCTACAACAATTTTCAGTTGATAGTGATACTACATTGAAAGGTGAATATGACAGCTGATTTGCTTTTTTGTCTGAAAATCCTGAGGGTGTGGAAGCCAGTAATTTAAATAAGCCTATACCTACTTCAGAAAAATCCCGTCATAGGAAACGCGGCTACCGAAAAAAACATTACTATTGGACATGGAAGTTTTTGAAGTGGTTGATTTAATAAAAATACTTCATGATTATATTCTTTTAAACATTATATTCTTACAGTCCACCTATTCACGCAAATAAATTAGTTGATAGGAAAAAAGTTTTTTTCGAAATAAGTGTATTTAAATTTTAATTTTTTTTGTAGGTGTAACCAAACATAATGTAATTATGCCATTTATGGATTCATTACTATTATTTACTGTAAAATAAAGAATTTCAAATTATTTGGTGTATGTTTTTTATTTTGGAGCATAGATTTTACAGAAAAAAATTGTGTGAGGCTAAAGAGCTGTAAAAATAAAAGCAAAGGGTAATCGTTTCTAGAAATCGAGTTGCAGATTTTACGACGGAAATTACATTTTGACCGTACTAGTTTATACACATAAGTATTGTGTATGTTACATAGTTTGCTGTACATTGAACAACGAATGGTGTTTTATTTACAATTTTTCTAGTTGTAAAATCTGCAACAAATGCTCTCATTTTCATAATTTGGTCTTGGAAAGTACAAGCATGTCTCTGTTAAATTGAAAGCATTGGATGTCGGGTCGATTATGACAAAGAATGCAGTCGATTTAACAGCGGTTTTCAAAATTTCGACGACAAATTTGTTTGGGTGTAGCACGACGCTGGTGTCATTGTCTGAGCTCATAGAGGAGTCTAGGTAGACAAAGTCCCTAGCCACCTCAAAGTTATATCCGTTTATGGAGACGTCCTGTCCAAATCGTCGGTGTTGGGCGCAAAAATAACCTTCCGATGTTTTTTGGCTGTAATTTAAAAAAAAAAAATGAAAAACTTTGATTCTTCTTGTGGATTATTTTTATTTGGTCTTTTAATTTTTTTTACATCAAGTCGAGAATATGATGTCATGTAGATGGCCGCCGCCACAGTTGATTGTCATTTGAGCCCTTTTTATGGCATTTTCCATCACTTTGGCCAAAACTTCCGGCGATAGGTCCTCACATTTTTGACGGATATTGTCTTTAAGAGCTGCAAGAGTCTGAGGCTTGTTGACATAAACCCGCGACTTCAAAAAGCCCCACAAAAAGAAGTCTGGAGCTGTCAAATCAGGCGATCTTGCGGGCTAGTGGAAATCGCCAAAAACGACCCGGGAACACCGCTTTCAGAATATCGGTTGTGGCTCGCGCAGTGTGTGCCGTAGCTCCGTCCTGTTGGAACCACATGTCCTCCAGTCCTAAATCGTCCAATTGCGGTAGAAAAAAATCGGTAAACATGGCCATATAGCGCGCACCGTTCGCTGTTGTCGTTTGACCAGCGGCGTTCTCGAAAAAAAAAATGGCCGCGTCAACAGAGGCGATTTTCTCGACACAACGGGCGCTCCGGGGCCCGCCACTCTTGGCAACGTCTCGTGTTGTGCCAGTCTCTTCGAGGCGAGCGGCTAAACGTCGCAGTGTTTCACCAGTAGGCGTTGGACGGCTAGGAAATCTGCGACGAAATTCTCGTTGTGCCAAAGTCACCGACCGATTATTGCTCAAATAAATAGTCACCAATATTCCGCGTTTTGGAGCAGTGTAGCGTAACATTGTTTATTAACGTGTATTTCGCATGTGTTTACTACACAAATGTCAAAACAGAACTGACATTAGGGGCCAATCGCAAAATTTATATCGTTTTCTGATTATTACTTTTGCGCCACCTTGTACTTTGTCTTGCCGTCATCTTTGCCGCCTCAGTCTCAATACTCACAAACGCACCATTTACATCACGCTGCGTTCTGCCAATTATGTCAATGTCGTCTGCGTATGCGAGTAATTAGACGGACTTTTGAAAGATCGTGCTTCTGATGTTGGCATTTGAATTTTGCACTATTCTTTCAAGAACGATGTTGAAGAAATCACATGACAGCGCGACGCCTTGTCTCAATCGTTTTTTGACATCAAAGGTATGGGTGAGTTCTTTGCAGCATGTATTCTCCATCTTCATCCTGCACAAATGGACGAGTTTGGCAGGGATGCCAAAACTAGACATTGCTCTGTATTGTTCGTTCCTGTAAATGCTGTCATAGGCGGTCATAAAATCGATGAAAAGGTGGTGGGTATCGATTTGAAGTTCTTGGGTTTCCTCCAAGATCTGCCGCAGTGTATTTGGTCTATAGTGGACTTTCCTGGCCTGAAGCCGCACTGATATGGACCCATCAGGTCGTTTACGAAGAGCTTTAGGCGTTCACACAACACGGCAGATAAGATCTTGTAGGCAATGTTAATGATGATACCATTGTAATTGGTGCAGTTCAGAGGGTCTCCTTTCTTGAGGATCGGGCAAACAATGCTGAGGTGGCATTCATCGGGCATACTTTCCTCCGAACGTATTTTACATATGAGTTGGTGCATGCTCCGAACCAAATCATCGCCTGCTTTCGGCGGCCAAGCCATCTGCTCCAGCGGTTTTGTTGGACTTAAGCTTAGATATAGCTTTCTTCACTTCGTCTAGGTCGGCTGGACGGTATTGTTGATCTTCATCGTCCAGGTCGAATGGTTCCTTCCGCCTGACAGCTGGATTAAGTTCTTCATCGCCGTTAAACAGTCCGCAGAAGTAGTTCTTCCATATCCTCAGCATCGATGCTACCACAATTTGTGCACATTAAATTCTGAACCTCTAAAATCTAAAAAAAAACACCGAATCAAACCAGCAATATGTAAAAAATAAATAAATAAATAGTTGCACAACAGGTCCACATGGACCCTAGGCCTAGATTCTCACAACCATTCGTTTTGTATGAGTTTTCCATTTTTGGAAGCGATCTACAATTTTATGCCGAATACAAACTGCGAATTGAGAAGCTGTTTCAAGACAGTCTTATTCTCGGATGTTTGTCAGAAGTTCGCGAGAAGTGGCACAGTGAAAAACCTTAACTTGGAATTCGGGTTTTTTCGGGATTCGAACCTAGGACTCCTCGCTTAGTAGTCCAACTCACTATCCACTTAGCCGATGTTAAATTCTTATTTTCTTTAGAAAGAGAGCTCGATTCCGTTCATCATATCTACTAGAACTAGCAGCACTAGCTGTCATATGACTATAAAAATGCGAGTAGGTAAGGTACATCATGTCAACAGTATTTCTTAAGTCATCTACATTTTTTGCCGATCTATTACATTTTTTTCCAATCAACTGTTTTTATCTGTACCTACATTCGCATCCATGATCAGCAGTAATATTGTTAGCTGTCAAAATACGGTGTGTTCATATTTTCACCCAGACTCCTCAACCTCAGTCAATTCATTTTTAGCTCGTCGAATGCGCTCTAATCATGCTCTGGACAAATAATAAAATGTAAATTCAGAGTTCCGCTCAATTTGAGCTTAGATAGCAAAAACGAACTTCTTTGACAGTTCACGTTCTAAAATAAACGAACAATCTGTTTAATATAAGTTATCTAAAAAATGTCATTAGTTTTAAACGAAGAGCTCCGACTGGTGGACTTAAACAGCGGGACTTTTAAAATTCAGACTTGTGCAATTTATATACTTTTTACTTCTTATACCAGAAGTTTTATTGTCATTGTCGCAAAAAATGCCGGTCTTGAGGTGTTCATAAAAATTGATAGGGAAATATGAAAAATTGGGTCCAAAGAATTATTAGTTCTCGTTGAGCTGCTTTGTAGGTTTCGACCATTGTTAAGTTTT
The DNA here is from genome assembly GCA_916610125.1 of Cheilosia vulpina. Lineage (NCBI taxonomy): Eukaryota > Metazoa > Arthropoda > Insecta > Diptera > Syrphidae > Cheilosia > Cheilosia vulpina. The sequence goes on along the minus strand of OU744276.1, from coordinate 79,235,848 downwards.
TAGACAGATTTCCAAATAAACTATCGCTTTTCATAAACGCAAACCAGATATTTATTTGGTGTGATGAGAATGCGACATTAGGGTTTCTAAAAAATACATTCCCACGACCAATATTTCGCGTGCTGTCGCTGAACAAAATGAATTATGTGCTTATTGTGATGCTAGGCTTAATTATTCTGACCACGTTAATGCGTTCTTTTAAGTAGAAATTCTTCGGTGGCCTTAAAACGGCGATTACATCGAATTGATTGAGGCCGCATAATGACCAGTTAGCACACATGACAACCGAGCTCAATGGAACCTCGGCTTTGGCAGCAGCCACCACCCTTACTTTGGCAACCGATTCAAACAAAAAAGGCGTCTCTTTGCATATTTCCACCGGTCGGCTACTTGTCTAGAATAAATTATCCGACAAATTGAAGAATTCAATATGAGAAAGGCGACCTCGTCATATAGCTCCATAAGATACTCGCTGCGATATGATAGGTTAGGTTGTTTTTTTTTTTTCTTTTTTAAATAGAGATAGGTACCTAACACAAGATGCTATGCCGGATTGACCGGATGATTAAAATGCGCGCGCAAATGACAAGTGCACAGAACGGATAAACAGCTAAAGAAGAATGCCACTTGCGACTTGCATTCGGCATTGCAACTTGTTAGTTGGTACAATCTTACGATGTTCCGCTGCCGACATGAGTGTGCTGCTTTGTTTCTCCCTTTCCTTTCATTCACTGCTGTCATGATGTGCGTTTTCAAGCATTCAAACGGTCGTACGCTGTACCTGCGACGTATCAATTGGTGTACTTGACTCCAGACATAGTATAGTTGTTGGCTAAGGGGCACTTTGTATCTGTCAGATAGAGTCCCTTTGTGTAATGATCCATTTGGTTATCGGCAGACATGGACTGTTTCGAGACTATGGGCAATTAAAACGTTTTTATGTCGCACTTACATAGTTTGGCGCGGTATTGCCATGACGGGCGGCTCCTTTCAAAATATAAGTGCATATGAACGGTTTATGGGAAATTAATTGCATTCCACCAGGAGTTCAGTGAGTATTTTCGGTCTTAAGACCTAAATTGATGTCGTAAACGCCTTGGTGAATTATGTCGACCTGGGCTTGTTATCTGAGGTGCAATTAAAATATTAGCTGTTGGGACCTTTTCATTTATTAATCGTCCGTTTTAGTGTCGATCGTTATAGAGGTTGACCTGAACGACGCCACTCAAGTCTGAATAAGTCAATGCGTTTATTTTGACGTAACTACAAAACATTTCTAAAATGAACGCGCACTTTCCCTCGCGGCCAAAGGTGTACTCAATGTCTTACTAGGTCCCACGTTCTAATTGTGTAACACCCAAGATGCGAGTAAGTGTAGTTGTCTTAATTTATTTCAACGTTCGTATGGATGGGGACGTGTTGATCATTATGGCCAGTTGGCTGGCCATAAACGCTTAGCGACACATTTGTCCATTAAACACTAAACTTGATGAACTTACGGTTTGTTTCCCCACATGAGACTCACTTTCTTTATGGAAGTACAACGTTGCCTACACTGAATCGATGATGACAAGCTGACAACTTGTGAGACACGCAGTGAAAATTGCGCAACCCACGTGAGAATATGTGCAGTCTGTTTGCGATTTGCATATATTAGTTAAACAATTTTATTTAGAAAATTAATATTCACTTGATTAAAATGCAGTGTTAAAATAATCACAATAAATGTTATGCATTGTCGTACAATGAGCACTGCAACATAGTGTGGGAGGAAGTAGTCGGCTTCGCTGGAGCCACCTTTTTGTTTTTGAAATCTTTTCCTGTTGCCTGTGCATGTAGGTGCACTGTTTAGGTATTCCATTGAAGTGGCACAGACGCAACATGCAAAGAATGTTCATTTAATGTCAATTTATTGCGTGGTCAGTACTTAGGGAATTATGGGAAGTTCCTACACTTTTGGAAACTTATTATCCACAAACCAGCTGTGCGACTTCAGTCAAGCTTAGGGCGAACCAAATGAGAGATCTGGAAAATATATGTTTTCATATTTTGACACAAGGAAGGGTGTTGAAAATGTCTGCACTATCACCCTATTCTTGTACTTGTGGCTGAACGCATTAATTCCTTTTCGTCATTATCTCAAATGTACTTCCGTTTCTTTTTGGCCGTTCTAAGCAACTCTTTTTATTTTACTCTATTTTTTTCAAACTGCGTTTTAAAATAAATATGGTCACACCAGATAGGGTAAAGGTGAAACATCATGAAGCTCGATAAATAGTTGCAGTGAAGGTTCCGCCTAAACACTTAGCCAAGTCCTCTTGGCGGCTGAGGGCTTATTTCGTCCGAGTAAGTTGACCACCCTACTGCGAGTCCGTCGCCGTTTGTCGCAGGAACTACCTCACTACGTGTACTACCCCTCCAATTTCTTGTCGCTTTTTTGATTCTTTAGAGTTTTAAAATTACATCCAGCAATGTTCCAAAGAAATTTTGGAGCTGAGCCATTTTCCGAAATATTCCACACAAGTTGGAACCAACATTAGTTAAATGAAAATGAGGAGGGAGTCTTTTGTAATTTCTTAAAAAAATTAATGCAAAATTTATGGGTGCGTTCACTTGGTGAATCTTTCCACCAGCTTTTGTTTTTGTGACTGTGCTCTGTTGAGTAAATTCTCATTTCCTGATTAGGTTTATTTTATTTTTTTCAACATTTTTTGTTTCTTAAAAAGGTGACGTTTAAATTTTGAGACAAATGTGAGCGATTTCTCATTGACTCGGAGCATTGGTAAAAATACTTCAGCCAAATTACCCAATTGGGTACTTCAGCACAACGCTGAATTTACATCCTCACCAGTGTTCAGAATTCTTTTCTGTCTCACAACGAGTGCACACTCGTCACGTTTCATGTCGCTATTATGTCTCATCAGAGTTCGAAATTACTGCCCAACAATCCATCAGAAGCTCCACTTTCCGCGTTCCAATAAAAAAAATTTGTCAGAATGTATGTCACTTGTATGCCGACGGCTTTCTTTGATTGTTTTACAAAACGTTTCAATAACCAAAATGAGACACATTGAAAAATGTTTTCAAAATCGTGACATCATTTAGCTGACGTGACAATAACGGGCTTAAGTGTAGGGCTACGCCGAGCGCCACGGCTGGAGGAAGCTTTTTACGTGAGTGAGACCGGGAATAGTATGATCAAGTTTTTTTTGTACAAAAAAGTGCTAAAAATCATGCTTAATATTTTTGTTGAAACCAAAACCTGCTAAAAACCCAAAAAATTCACAAAAACGCTGTTTTTCAGGAAAAATAAGATATATTTCACAAAAATATCATTAAATAAAAATCACCTCGTGACGCTTAGTATTACATAAAAAAAAATATTTTAATTCAATTAAGTTCGTCTTTGTTCGTTGAATAAGGGTGTTTTTTCGGAGGAATACAACTTTGAAATGGAATAAAACAAAGATGATTTTTTTAAATTGACATGAAATTTACTTTATTCGAAAGATAATCTCCGGGCATTATAATTTAAGTATGATTTCTGGCATATGACCGCCACGGCTGTCTCGGGCGTAGTCTATTCGATGACTTTTTCCAACATTTGTGGCCGTAAGCAATAACGCGGCAAATGTTGTCCTCGAAGTGGTGAATCGTGTCGGGCTTATCGGCGTAGGCTATCGACTTCACATATCCCCACAGAAAATAGTCAAGCGGCGTTAAATCGCACGATATTGAAGGCCAATTCACGGGTCCGCAACGTGAAACGGTTACCAAAAACGTTTCCTTCAATAAATCAGTTGTGGCACGAGCTGTGTGACATTGATGCGCCGTCTTGTTGAAACCACAGCTCCTGCACATCATGGTTCAATTGATGAACCAAAAAGTCAGTAATCATGGCGTTATAGTGGTCACCAATGACTGTAACATTTTGTCCAGCATCGTTTTTAAAGAAGTACGGACCAATTATTTCACCAACCCATGAAGCACACTAAACAGTCCATTTTTGTGGATGTGACGGTGTCTCAACATACACTTGAGGATTATCACTCAAAATACGGCAGTCTTGTTTATTGACATATCCATTCAACCAAAAGTGAGCTTCATCGCTAAACATCGTAAAATGGACGTAGTGCGCGATACCTATTTCGAACAGAGCCGCGATTTTCAAAATAAATTTGCACAGTTTGGAAGCAATGTTCAGCCATCAGTCTATTACTGTTGAAATGCCAAACCAAACTAAAAATAAATCACTTGACAGCCGACAAACTGGCCGCCAGTCAAAATTGTTTTGCCAACCCTAAACGAAAGGGAAAGAAAAAGTGAGTTTTTGGAAAGTTGATTACAATTGCAAGCTGAATTCGTTAAATGGCTGTGTTCAGTGTTCACTGTCAAATGCGAATTATACTGGCTTGTTCAAAGTAATGTTCGTCTGCTTTGATTTTATTCTATTACTTTATTTCATAATTTGGCTAAACCAAAATCATGCTACAGCATGAAATCATGCTAAAAAAAAATGCTGGCATGATTTGAAAAAATGCTAAATTTAAGGCTGGTACGGAAACGAAAATTCCCATACAAAAATGACACAACGAAATCATGAACGAAAAATTTCGCTCTCCTTTTCGTTTTGCAGTACGCAGCTACTGCGAAATGATGTGGGTAGGGGAAATGTGGAAAAGTGGGTAGTTGTAGTAGATTTCTTGGTACAATTCTCCACTCTTGTTTAGCTCACGTTTATTGTCCGGGACATTATTTGCTTGCGAAAATTTTACATTTGTACTGCTCCCGGTTACCAGGTTTTATAAGATGTATGGAGCTAAAAATCAAAAAAGATCAAAAGTGCATATTTTTTTGGAATTCTTTAGGCAGAATTAGTCTGATTACATTTTTTTTTTAAGACGACAATATTAAATTAAAAAAAAAACAGCACAACACACACTCATAATTGAGAGACTTTTCTTGTTTCCATTTTTCAATGTTAAATGAAAAGAAATGCCTATGGAAACGATGTTTTATATTAAATTATTTCCAAATGGGTTCGTATAAATAAGTGATAATAAATTTGAATGGATCTCCAGTGCAAGTGAAAAAGAAAGTGTTTTTTTGCGGGCAACTCAATACGCAAAAGAACCAGTAAAATTCGGATTCAATTCGATTTTGCAGCAGAAATCTGAAATACTATCGAAAACTAGATAATTGCTTAGAAAGTTTTAGCTATACGAAAAGAGTACGTTCGCAATTGAAGTATTCATTTAATTAATTCCTAAGGAGCCTAAAAATCGCCAAACTTTAAAGTGAATAGTGATAAAACGCAAATGACAATTTAAGAAGCCAGTGAAAAGTTCGAGTAGCCAAATCAGATATTAATAGCCAGTGCTGGTAACACTGCTACTTGTGTGTCAGCTGATGGAACTCTCCACAAATTATTTTCCGCTGCCTTTTCGCAAACATTTCGCTGTCCATTTGGAGACCACCGGAAAATTTCGTTCCGGAACAGGTCCGTACTAGGAAATATGCTAAATTGTTCACACTGACCAGGAAAGAAAATCAGTGCTACCTTAAAGATGTTGCTGCACCTTTTCATAGAGAAACGAAGTCCTTATTGCGCTCGAACAGCAATTGTTTTTTTTTTTTTAAATCTGGAAGCGAATTTACTTGTTGGTTCTGCGGGCACGCCTCAACTGTGAATCTATAAACCACTTTAGTTTGCGAAACAAAGACGAAAATAGGACATATTTGATAATAATCGAAGTAGTCGTCTGCATGGAAATAGTAAAATTATTTATCTTTTATGATTTTTTAATGGTCTCGCTTACAATTATCGAATATTTACACTTTTGTGTATCTTATTTGTTGAAACTGATTTTCCCTCTACCAGATTTTTTTTTTTTTTTTAATGTTTAAACTCTATCAGTCCTTCTGACGTCATAAAACTAAACAATAGTGTCACCTCTGACACAGCCAATGGATACAGATGTTCCGTTCATGATCATGTTTACCTTTTTAATCTAAAACATAATTCACTTTAATCATTCATCATGGTACGGCGTATACATCGGAATACTTGCCTCACCAACCACCATTACATTTCAAATGACACGACGCAGTTAAGCCCTCCCAGAGACACTCGTACGTGCCCAATCCATTTCGTATATACCAAATTAGCGTACGATTGCGATTAATTCCAAGTACATTCCACCTATTTACAATTTTGATAAAGCACAATTTCATTTGAATTTTCGCCACGCCAAAGACTTTACGAGCTCGTTTGCTGATTGTGCGATCTGCCGTGTTGATCCCTCTTTTCCATAATATAGCGGGGGTCAAAATCAGTTCATCAAGTGTACTGATGCGAATGCTATTACTAAATTGCGAGCTCCATTAACACCCCGCCGGTGGTGGGTGAGGTGGGGCTTGATGCAGTGAGACAACCACCTAAGCGGCATTGGGTGGTGCTAACTAATACAGGAATTGGAGAAGGCCTCGAGGCAGACGAGTTTAGAGCCAATTGCAATGAACCTTGGGAATTTGTTCACGTGTGTGTATTAGGCGTACGAAAGCTGGCACCTCTGCTGACAAGCAAAATGTGCCCAAACTTGAAGATTAGGTAATCAAAAATATACGAAAATCATTCATCATCGATAACAACCAATTAAAATATGAACAAATACAAAAATTTGAGGGAGTTTGGACCACAAGATCGTCTGGCAGCGACTTATATTCACTTGCAAAAGTCATTGACGACCTCCCAAAGGTAGAGAAGTGAAGTTTTTTTTTCCAGAATTTGGAAGGGGATTCATCAGCAGCCCAACTTTGCAGCCCAATTGTTTGACATGCAACAGATCATAATAACTAATTGCGTTCCCATTATCAAAACTAGATAACTATAGATTAGCAAAATAGTAATCCCTTTGGCGCACTTCAAAAACAGTTCATTATAAATTTGATACAGCCTTCCCGGTTTAGAGAGATTTATTAATGCAATTTACAAATACACATTAACTACCAAAGGCAAGACAGCGAATGGTCTGCTCCAATCACGGGAAGTAATAAAGACTATAACTACTTGCACTTGCAGTGTGCAGTTCCTTCAAGCGAACCTATCTCTGGTGCACGCTGCATCTTTACATCCTTGAATGCATATAATAGCCCGCAGGTCTGTTCTTAACATCGTAACATCACTGATTCGCCGACTTGTGCCGCACACTCTACCACAATCATAAACAGCCATATGCCAACTCGGGTCGGCTTTTTAGAAGTTGTGTACGCTTTTAATTCCCCTCACAGGACTCCACGCATCGAAGACATAATTAAGAAACCATAAATATATATACAACGCCCTGGTGCACCAGGAACTGAGGAACTCTTTCAGACCCACTGCGTGGGCAGTTCTTGGATCAGTGACAGTGATCAGTGATCAGTGATCGCAGAATTAAAATAAAACAAAAAAAAATATAAGAGATCTTGCGATGTTGTGTATCCGTGCATACATTGAATCGGAGGGCTCATATGAAATATCAATTTGTCACGAGAATTACAAATGCAAAATAAAAAAGGAACAAAGAAAAAAACAGAAAATGCGGCGTCCTTTAGCCATTTTTCGGAAGTTGCCCAAATAAATATTTTATCTCTGATCTAAGGAAATGCGAAGGAGTGAGCCATATGAATATTTATGATGACAATTGCTGATTCTACAAAGCTCTCGACGGCTTTGACACTGACATTCAATCAAAGTTGTTATTGACAATGAAAGAAGAAGAAAAAAACACAAGAAATTGATAGTAATAATGCAAGAATCACAGGGGCTAAATAAAATTGGTTAAATATAGTCTGTCTAAGAAGTGAAGAGAGTGCAATGAAACGAAGATAAAATTTGTGGAAATATATTCTCTGTCAAGCAAGGGATTGACAATTATAAAAAAGTCTACTAACCATTAAAAATAAGAATAATAATTGATAAAGGCCTAGCTTCTAACAACCATTCGTTTTGTGTGAGTCTTTATTTTTAGGATGAATGGATGGGACCTATAATTTTATAGCGAGTCTGAATGGCCGAATTGATAAGCTGACTCGTAGTTGTACTCTCGGATGTTTGTCAGACGTTCGCGAAATGCATTGAAAAAAAAAAAACCGTTAGAAGTAATTCTTTGTTTTTTTTTTCGGGGGATCGGCACACGACAACTGAGCCACTACGCCATTTAACACTAGAAAAATGAAGCCGCTTAATATTGCAATTTTAGTGGAAGAGGAGATCAACATTGAAATGGTTCACAGGATAATTTCAAAGCTACAATGACACATGTCATATTATGTGGCAAATTTTGACATGCTGGCATCGCAAAAGTTCGGCCATTCGGTGGTCACTCGCTGCGTTGCCAAGTCATTCTGGCGTTTGAGCACCATTTTTAAAACTCTCAGCGTTAATTTTGAATTCTTGGGCACCAAAACTGAAAGCTTAAAAGTAAAAAAAAAAAATAATAAAAGTAAAAAAACACCAACAGCCAAAGTTTATTCATATTCAGTCATAATGGCGATTGCACAGTAAAATAAAATTATATATTTTTTTTAATGAATTTAATTTCAAGAAAAAGGATATAGGGACATCGGAAAGCAGAATACAATAATAAGCACGAATCAACTAGCAAATCATGTAAATTAGACAATGCTATTACTTGCTTTAATTTGTGAATACTTATATGTGTACAGAGTGAGTGAATAAAATACTCCAATTAGTGAAAAGGCAAACAGAAGAACGCATTGAATTTCAAGGGAAATTAACTGGTAAAAAAGGATGAAGGCATTCAAAGAAAGAGAAAGAAAGGCGGTGTGTAGCGGCAGCGTTATAAAACACTAAAATATTTTTTTAAGCACTTTAATAAACGACCAAGCGCTAATCTAATTTTTCGGCACTAAATTGAAATTGTTGGCACTAAAATTTACGCTGAAAGTACTGATTTAATAACGCTGGTCACTCGTGTGTCTCTCATATGAAAGTCCACATGACCTGACGCTTGACAAGCGATATATGTATACCTATACGTCATAATGAAGTCGGCATGTCAAAATTAGATACGAAAAGTTACACATGTAATCGTAGCTTAAGTACAGGTTGCAGCAACATGCACTTCTTTTCTTCCTAAAAAAAAATCAATTTAACCCATTTTATCAGATTTTATTTTTAATTTTTCCTAAATTGTTTAAGTTTTGTTTAGCAAAATTTAATATTTAAATAATAATCTGAGTGGTTTTCATGACTTCACCGGAATAAACTTACAAAAACTGTAATTTATTGCAAGTTGTAAAAAAAAAACATAAATTAACCCCAAAAATTAAAAAGAATATGTTGGCACTTTTTTTTTTGAATATAAAACAATTCCCTTGCGATGTCACTGTGAATATGAAGTCTTAGTAATCTAAACTTCTGTAGGATATGTCTGTCTATTTCGGCTTAATATACCTACATATAAATATTTGATACCTAGCCTCTTCGTTATAATAGTCGTAGGCTTTGCACATGCAGACCTCCACTGTCGACATTTGAAAACCGGAGTTTAGTCACAATAGCAATTTTCTTTAAAAATGCGGCAACTATGTCACAGTGGTGATTATTGACAAAAGTATAGGTATGACTAAAAAGAAAAAACAACCATTAAAGTTTACCATCAAAGTTAGTACATGACGACCAAATATAGTGCCGCGAAACTCAATTTGAGTTTAAGTGATAGTCGCCACTGTAAAATTCACAATGGTATCTTTTCTGCGTAGTACATTTATTTCTGTACCAATCTGCTATTGGTATCTGTAGTTACCTAAACATACATTTCAGAAATCGTGTTTTTACCCGACTGGACACAGGGAGGGTTATGTGTTTCGCGCGTATCCTATGTACGTTCGTACGTGACGCCCTGTAGCCCAAACGGCTTTAGCCATTTTGAAAAGTGAGGTATCATTAAATTCGTATTCTTTCTTGGAGTGTCAAAGGCTAAACAAATATCTACATATAAAAATATAAATTAAAAAAAAAAAAAACATTTGTCACACAAATGTCAGTGATAAATATCAAGATATGGAATACACTGAACTGTGAAATAAATTACTTTCTGATGCATTCACAATAGCGGTCCGCATTTTAAATTGAGATATTATTATTTTTATTTATTTTTATTACATAAGCATATCGAACACTCTATTTGCAACCGACATCAAATTGAAGTGCTTTAAAGATCTTAATAAAGTGATGTGGCTACACTCCTAAGACGGTGACAGGTATAGGTACTTGAATGTGTCTTGTTCATTTATTTTTATTTTTTTTTTGACAGTCAGTCGAGTTTTTTGGTTTTTTAAATTAACTTTTTTTGTTTATGGATTTGTACAAGCATGAATTCAAAATTACCCACACATACGGATCTTTAGGACAATAAAGAGTTTAATATGGAGCCATAATTATTTTTACTTAAAGAGGACAAATGTCATCGTCGGACGCCTATATGCACAAGTTTTTTAATGCAAATGCAACGAATACATTGGTAAGAATCACGATCTGTTCGAGCTCGAAGATTAAAAAAAAAAATTGGTTACGCGCTTTCAATGGTTTTGACAAAATTTAGCGGATCGAAAGAAGTTCACAGGTGTAGGGAATGTTTCGTGAAATTAATTAAAAAGAAGAGCACGAGCTCTTCTACCAGCATAGAACACAGCGGCCCCTGGTCTCCTTTTACTTCAAACGCGGTATTAAATAGGATATTGCTTTCCCTATAAAGTCGCAGTCACAGTCAATGAGCTGCCGTTATGGATCGATTTATTGGCACTATTAAAGCATTTTTTTTAAAAACACCAAAAGGAATATTTTTTGGAACTTTTATTCACTCTTTCCTCACATGACGTTTTAGGGAGACGTCTTTACATAAAACTCTAACTCGATAGGCTCATCGGCAAAGCCGATCAGTAACGTCCAAAAATACAGCAATTTAAGAAGGCAATCTCAACCAATCAGAGTGATATTTTCCCGTGCACCATACTGTTCCGCACTCATTTAGTTCACAATGTAGGAAGCAAAAGACTCTCTTAATCTAACTTAATTGCGTCAAGAGCAACACTGACACTCACAGCCAATCAAACCGAATGCAGCCCCTAAAAAACCAGCCAGATTAAGTTCGTTCAATTAATCTGATGTATAGCTCCCGTTTTGCCAATGACATTTATATGGGAATGGCAATGGGCAGTATCTTTTGGCCCCGACATTGCGTTGCTCATTTCAAGGTTAGTTTCGGTTGTGTTATTATTATTTTCGTTTATGACCAGACATTATCATGTTTTCAATGCCTGAAATTAGGTCCAGCAATTGATAACACATTCAATTGAGTTGTCTTTAGCTAATCGCGCGGTACGGTCGCGGCAACGGGTAGTCCCTAAAAACCGGCAATATGTTGTATATCCTGCTGTTGAGTGTTGGTATTTTGAATCTAAGTCCTTCGCTGGCTGTTGTCGAGAATTATATGAATACATCTGTGAGTCCGTGTGAAGATTTTTATCAATTTGCCTGTGGTAGGTGGTCCAATGTGAATAGTGACGTGGAGCATGGTGACACCCTGAGCCTACTCGACATGGCCATGAATGAGAAGATCGCAGGACTGCTGGAATCCATCCAGGTCACAGATGCGTTGCTGGCGAAAGTGCGAACATTCTACAGGTCGTGCAGAAACTTGAAGAACTACAGCCTGCAGGAGTTTCTCAATAGTGTGAAGCCGAAAAGTGATTGGGCGGTGAATGAAAACTCCTGGAAAGCGCAGCACTTCAACTGGCTCGATACAGTGGCCGATCTGCGAAAATACTCGGTCAATATCTTCCTGGAGCAAGCTGTTATGCCCAAGTGGGACAATACCAGTGTGAACATTATCTACCTGGATGTGGCAAAAGTGCACCCTGCGAGCAAGGCCTCGTTGCTTGAAATCCTGAACAAGGCATTGATAGGGAAAGCAAAGGCCGAAGCCATAGCCGAGGAGGTAATGACGTTTGAAGAGCAGCTCAGCGAAATTGTACCCAAGGGAAGTCAATCTGCAGAGAATGATGATTCGGAAGAGGTTGTCCTGGGATATCTCACAGAATCCCTACCTACGGTCAACTGGGCGAGGTATCTTTCGATAGTGTTTGGCAGGGAGTTGGACCTCTACACCCCCATGATCACACAAAACACCGAAGCGATGTCAAAGCTCGTTATCTTCCTGGATAACTCTCAGCCGAGACTTGTGTGTAACTACATCATGGTGAAGTTCCTCCAGTTCCTCGATCAGCACTGCATTGATGACACCAGTCGCAATGAATGCGTCAGCGCTCTTCACCAAAGCATGCCGCTCGCGGTGGGCTTCATCATCGAGAGCCATTTCTACGACCACGAGCACGACCAGATGGTGCAGGATCTGTTCAACTTCCTCAAGGTCGAGTTTCTGGTTGAGGTCTCCAAAATGTACGAGAACCAACGAGACGTGCTGTTGTTCCTCTACAGTAAGGCGTCGATTATGGACCTTCAGATCGGAAATGCCAGAAGAAACCTCACCTCCAAAGCTATCTCGGACTACTACGCTGGGCTTCGGTTCGAGGATGAGCACTTCCATGCGAATCTATTGTCCGCCTTCAAATACAAGACAGCGAAAGACTTGAAATCATTGAGCGGAACAGCTGTGGACATAGCCTACCAGTGGACAGTGACACCAAGCCCGTTCTTCGTCCAACCAAAAAACCGAATAGTTGTTCCGCTGACGCTGCTGCAAGACAGCATCCTTGGCAAGGAGCCCGCCGAAAAATACAGTGTTTTGGGCTTCATTATCGGTCACGAGTTCCTACATGGCTTCGACGTGAACGGGGTTAACTACAACTACGAGGGATCCATGGTGGAGAGTGCGGTCAGTCGGAATCCAATGTTTGCCGAACGAGTTCAGTGCATCGAGAAGCAACTGCAAACAAAGGGTGTGGGCGAGATGATCGCTGACTTGGGTGGGATACGTTTGGCTTTTAATGCCTTCCGCAGGTCCTTGGCGCAGGTGGGTGAAAACCTTTCTGGGAAGGCCGGAGCGCAGCGGCCTCTGGGGCAGTCGTTTTTCATCGATTTTGCGCAATTCTTTTGCGGCATCAACAGAAAGGAAGAGAAATCTCACTCAGGACCTGATGTGCACGAAGCCGATGAGCTTCGAGTTAGGCAGTCGTTGATGCACTTTGAGGAGTTCTCAGAAGCGTTTGAGTGTCCGCTGGGAGCCGTCATGAATCCGCAGAAGATGTGCAGAGTGTGGTAGAGAAATTTATTTTAAATGTGATGGTTTAATAAATCAATAGCTTGGATGGAGAGTCTTTTTGTTTTTTGTTTCTTTTTCAGGTGGCGTGTAAATTGTTGGGGAGTACTTGGAGTTGGCAACTTTAAAAGGTTTCCCGCGGTTAAAATTCCTTCGCACAGAACGGAGAATCTGGCGTTTACAATTTTTCATTATTCGATTATGATAAAATATCGATTCATGTGTGTGGGTGTGCAAGCAGGACAAACAAAAGAATTAAGTTCCACATTTGTGCAAATATTCACCGAGGCTACATTATAGGGAGCGGGTCGAAATTCTACTTTTGCAAAATTCTGTCTTCTCACACAAAAATTCAGCTTTTCAAATTTAAAGCAATAAAATTCAGTATAATAATGCTTTTTCCCAACTAACAAAATAAATAGCAAAAAAATAGCCACTAAAAACAATTTTAAATTTACAAAAAGTTGAAAATTAATAGTAAAAAAATAGAAATAACATTTTAATTAAAAAGATAAACAATAAAAATTAGATTAAATATTGAAAACAAAAATTAAATAAAAAAAAGTATCTATTGAAAAAATAGAGCATCTAAAAAAAAGAGAAATAAATAAAAAAAAAAAATAATATTAAGAAAAGAGGATTTAAAATTAAAGAAAAAAAATGTTCTCTATGTCTGTGCTTTACAAAATTCTGCAAACAATAAAATAAGAGCGAGAAAATGTTAAAAAAACGAGCTTTGTTTGCAGAATTTTGTAAAGCAGAAATTTGAATTTTTATATTTTGTAAAAACAATTTTGACCCCAACCCTACCGATCGAAACCAACAACACCGTAAAGTTATGTGAATAAATAGGTTTTTTTTCACGATGAGCAACTGAGTTTCCGACGGAGAGAAGTTGCAGTAACAACCAGTGATCCCAGATAGGGGGGAAAGTCGGCAATTTTGTCGATTTTTTTTAACAAAAGGGGAAATGGATTTTTTGGGGGAAAAAAATCTAAAAAGGGGAAAAACATTTAAAATTTTATTTAAATAAAGTTTTCGAAAGCTACACTATTTTTAAAACTCATTCAATGATCATAATTTTAAATGGGCCCATGTAACGTCTCACTTACAACTTTCCTTCGTGTTAAATGCATTCATTATTTGGCATATGGATTATCATAAATGTCATATCGAGATCATCGAGGAAAAAGTTTTTTTTTGTTTGTTTTTTATTAGTATTTCATAAAAATGGATTTTTGTTTTTGAAAAAGGGGAATAAATATCGTTTTGGTGTTAAAAAGAGGGATTTTTTTTTAATCTAGGATCCCTGGCAACAACACCAGGCGGCCAGACTTCATCGAAAATGAACAGATTTTGCAACAACCCTTCTACTTGTCAGAGTGGGTCACGATACATTTCTATCTACGGAGCTTGAGTCTTCTAAAACCGCAGAAAGCACTGAGCGGTACAACGAAACTAAAGAAAGTCGTACAAACCCTACAAACATTATGTTTTTCGCTCCTCCCTTTGTCCGACTTCAGCAATAGATATCAGTTTAGATCACAATCATTAATTTCGATGGCCTGTTAATTACTTCCCTAACAATGTCCAATATCTAGTACATGGTCAAGTTCAATTCGGCATCATTTAGCTGGCTTGAAAAGTTCCGCCGCCTGCAATATAAGCTACGATAAGATTGCCCTAACTTGAGTTGGGAAACAGTCTCCCTATAAAATCCCTACTGCCGCCACTATAACTTACAAGTTCAAAACCGCGACCATGTTCCATTGGATCATTCTGAGTTCTTTAGTGGTTTTCGTGCAAAGTGCAGCGCTTTTGCCAAGGAGCATAGCAAAAGCTCGCATTGTGTGTCGAGATCGATATCGACCAGGTGCCCTATCAAGTGTCGCTTCAAGACAGATTGGGCCACTTCTGTGGTGGAACAGTGATTTCGTCGACGATCATCATCAGTGCGGTACACTGCACATTTGAAAAAGCTGCCAGCGAAGTGTCGGTTCGCATTGGTTCGGCTCATCATTACGAAGGTGGTCTGCTAATTCCCGTCTCAACTATCATAAACAATCCCAATTATAACGACCTGACCAAAAACTACGATATAAGCATACTAAGGCTGGTCACACTTCAAACTTGGTGTACTGATTTTCCGAGACTTCCCGACACAAATGAACACGTCCTTGACAATGACGAGTGGGCGCTTGTTTCGAGCTGGGGTGACACCAACAATTCTCAACAATCCACAGATAATCTTCGTGCTGTGTATGATCCAATCGTGAATAATGACGAGTGCAACGCCATCTATGACAGTATTTCAGATCAAATGTTGTGTGCGGGGGATTTGGTTGAAGGTGGAATTGACTATTGTCAGGGTGACTCCGGCGGTCCACTCATATATGACGACTGCTTGATTGGAGCTGTATCCTGGGGTGAAGGGTGCGCTCTAGGCACTCCAGCCATACGCAGCTGGCTCCGACAGCAAATAAATATATAAATGTCTGTAAATAGAGGAATATTAATATATTCTTGTTTGCACACCAAATCACCGGCATTTTATTCTTAAAACTCTTTCCTCCATGTATAAAAATATATAGAACGGACGAACATAACTACAGTCCACGGCGGATATAAGAAACCTCTAAAATCTTAAAACAAATGAAATCCGAGTTGTTCATTCGGCATTCTGTAAGGCGAAACGTTCAAACGTTTTCGTGTGCACGAACGATTTACTTCTGCAACTTGGAGCAAATCATTCGCGCGCACGAAAACGTTTTAATGCTTTCGTATTACAGAATCTGAGTCTGACCCCAGGTCTACGGTATTTCCACATGGGTTTCTTATAAGCGATGTGTTCTTTTACGAGTGTTTCTTACTCGAATATCCGCCGTGGACTGTAATATAAACAGGCTACACACGTTTATGTCGCATCGACTACGGCGTTATTTTAAAGCCGAATTCTATGAAATCTGCATCAAATGAGAAGTAAAGATTCATAGAACGGAAGAAAGTATTTTTGTTTCAAAAAATGTTGTCGAAAATGGATAAAAACGTTAAGAAAAGAACGAGTTTTTAATTTCAGAACTAAAATATATTGCACATTCATAGGCGGCATGTTTTTTGCCGCACGCATTAGATCAATACGCAGGAAACAAACAAAATCTGCTTCGTCATTAGGCGTATTTGCAGTTATTATAGCGTAACCGTTCTGCTGGATCAAGAAATTGGTCTGTCTTCGCCCAAAGGATATGATTTTGATTTTGCTGTTGTCGAATTTTTAGTATTGTACTCTTATGTGAGTGGTGAATCACGGTTGCATGAAATCCAAAATAGTTCATTCTGTTTTTAACTTTCTCGATTACATAGTAAGAAAAAGATATTTCATTCGATCAATATTTCAAACTCGTCTGTCTGTCTGTTCGTATGTTCCCGAGCCTACAGCCTTAACAGCTGCCCGGATTTGGTTCAAACTTCTGATATTAATTTTTTTTTTCCACGGTTACCTCAAAATTAATCGTGCTTTCCATACAAAATGTCCATACCAGTTTGATTTTTTCGAAAACGGCTCTAACGATTTCAACCAAAATTGATATTTGAACCCACTTAAGGTTAAAATGACTGCATACTCAGTTTTTCGATAAAAAATCGAATAACGGTACTTTTGAAATTTGAAAATACATTGAAACCGGTCCTTTCGATTGTAACAAAAATTCATTTCTAAGGTCCTAAACAACAAACTTAGTTTATCACTGTTATCCTTCCATGGATTTTTGAAAAAAAAAAAAACATTTCTTAAAAATTTAGTTAACCTGAAAACGGCACTAACGTTTTTGACTAAAATGCATACTTAGAGTAAAATTGAAGTTTTAAAAACGATTGTGTCTATAATTTTCAATTCGAATCACCGAAAACGCCAGTTTCAGGAACTGCTCATATCTCGAAAACCCCATTTTCGATTTGGATACAACTTTAAGAACCAAGTAAAGCTTACATCCCAAGCAATATCAAATATCTAGTCAGTTTTTATCTAATTAGTTAAGCAATAGTAATATTTCAAACAAACAAATGCTGTATTTTTTAATATTTTGTCTGCCAAATTTTACAAAAACCACTCTAACGATTTTGATCAAAATACGTATCAAAAATAATATAAGTATTTTAAATAAGATGCCGTACTTAGTTTTTCTCAAAAAATTCGAACAAATCAATTTCTTAAATATTTCCCAAAACTTACTATACCCAAATCCTGATCTGTGTTCACCTAAATTTTCGGTACCTATATTTTTGAAATAATAATATGCCTGTTGTTCTTAGCTTCGATATCAGTAAAGCAGGATTTTCAGTTACGCTCTAATTGACACTCCGGGGCCTCACGGAAGTTGTTGTAATTGCGTGCTGAAAATCCTACTTAACTTTGCTTTGCTGAGATCGAAGCTCAATAAAACACGCCTAATAATGCCCCACTTCCAATGAGAATCCAATAACAGCTATAACTTCATTTTAGCATATATTACCAACTTGTCCTTTTTCCAATCGTTTTGAATATGCATCCTAAAAATGATTCCAACAACTTGTAGCTTACACAATCAGCAACTCCAACTTCAATTGCGCCAAAACTGACGAACGAGACAGTTACGTTCGACCCAGTCGTGCACTTTATTTCTTTCATTACACCTACCGCCATTTAGATTTTTTTCTGCTTCACATGCATACACAGACCAGGAATTTAAAGAGAGAGTGGGCATTGGGCACGTCCAAGTATCTACTTAAGTCGACTAGATTGATCTGGATAAGATGTAACCTGAACGCAAAAACTAGATTGGTCTGGAACGTGACTTTTTCTACGTCAGCCACATATGCGAACTGTCAACTTAGTACTCAGTCATGGATTTCTTGACTAGATTCGTTGGCTACCAATGCATAGACGTCAACTGAAACAGCTGCTCATATGACCGATTTTAGCGAATCAAAACCGAGATTCATTTAGTCAGACAGCTGTCAAACTAACTAAACTAGATACTTGAACGTCCCCAATTTTATTTTCAAAATTTGCAGGGGAAATCGAGTAGGTTAGGTGTGTGGCAGCTGTCAGTATATTTAATACTTAGTTTATGGTTAACATTTGACAGCCTTGGAGAGTGGTCGATAAAGGCCTACGATAAAAGAAATGTTGAAGGAGACTACGGAAGCGCATTTTTGGTAGTTATCTTTTTCATCATCCCAGAAAGTGCAATCGGCTGTCAATTTCAAGTACCTCTAGCATTAGGTACTTGACAAAATTTGACAGAAGAGCTGACAGTGGAACATTTTGAGGGCGGCAATTACATTTTAAAATACTAAACAAATATGATCGACAAGTTTTTGACAGCAGCTCGAATGTATGCTTTGTATGGAGAATCACTCATTTGTCCATTCCACTGACCTCAAGACATTTGAACTCTTTGGTAGAGGTGCATACCTCCAGACTGTAAAACAATTTTCTTTTCATACCGAGTTCAAATTTGGCTAAACTAATGTTTCCCCTAGTTTTAAAATACCGTTCCTATGTATAAACCTTCATAAATATTTGTTTAGCTCCTCCATGCTAATTACGAAATTCATTTTCTGACGCATCCAAACTCACAAAATTGTCACGTTCACGCCGAACTTGGTACGGCTGTTAGAGATTTTGAATTTCGGCTATGGCTACCAGCTTTTAAATGGTCAACTGACGTTGCTCTCGATATCAATTCTTTGGGTGTTCCATATTGGGCAAGATTGCGCGGATGTCGAAAGCATTTTCTAAATGGCACTGACTCTATGCCACACCCCATAGCACAGCACATCAACCCACAAACACAATGACCTTGCCACTGCGATACTTCATATTTATTTCGTTAAATGGAATTTATGTTTGAAATTAATATTCCACACCACTGGTGCACATAAACTTGTATGCCATGTAATTCATCAGCCATTCCATTATAATTCGGTTTCATGTTCCGTGCGCACATCGAAAGGGTGTACATAGGTATACACCTTGAGAGGTATTAAATCAAAGGCACATGGAAAGTCCGTCTTTTGAGCAAAAGCCGTATTGTACCCTTTTTATTAGCCAGTTATTTTTATTGCAATTACCTGGGTGGTTATATGAGTCGACAGACCATTGTGTCACCAGCGCCGCTATCAACGATTCCGCGCATGGGTAAATGCAATTTAGACTTTTGTCTGGGGCCTTCAAGGATCGCCATCACCATTGAGTGTCAGTCTCTATATGAAATATGGAACTTTAAGTGGTTCTATTATTAGGACGAAAATGCAATGACACCTATTTACACAGATTGCTTGCAATTTGCATGCATAGTGCATTCCAACTGTCACGTTGGCCAAATAGAACCCCCAACACGATCGATCTGGTGAAATAAATCCCATTTCTACGTTGTTTACCCAAGCATCCGTCTGTCAATCCATCATCGTCATCATCATCACGGCAATGGGGGTGAGTTTTCAGGACTCTGCGGCTATAGTTTGTTTTGCTTTTAGAATGCAATCGAAGATTTTGCCAGATAGCGTGTTTTGTAATGCAATGAACTTCAGTTCGGGATTTAGTTAACACAATGTGGTACAAGTATGTTTCTACTTACCTTTTTTTTAGTTCGGAAATAGAAGAATCACTGCCAATAATTTGTTTTCAATGCTCGATCTTTTGAACATACAGATGTCTGACTTTGCCAAAATTAAGAACAAAATTTCCAGGTGTCAAACGTCACACACCGGAAGGACGGATTTGCTACTACATTCGCGGGATCTCAACTTAAGGAAAACTGTTTTCAGTTGACGTATAGTTGTATAACAGATCAAATCTAGTCGTGATGTCACTTTAACTGAATTGGGGATTGGAGATGTTATTCGAGCAGAACATTTTGACAGCAAGAATCGAAATTCCTTTATTTGCCAGAAGGAAAACTTGTCACACAATCGAACCAACGTCAATTGAATTCATCGGGGAAATGTCAATTGTTGCGTATGTTCTCAGAATGAAAGCAACATTTCGACGCTCGTCAGTTCTGATTTGCATTCAGAAATTCGTCTCTTAAAACAAACATAACAGTAATAAAATGACAGCTTAGTCTGAAATTACGTGAAAATTAAAAGCATTTTGAAAACTGAACTGACAATAGGTTCGTTCGTGAACTTTCATCATAGAAAAATGAAAAACGTCAAATATCAAAAATCGAGAGAGAAATCTCTAAATTTCTAGAGAAGTACCGGTTTCATTAGAAAACAGTTTAAGAAATGTCATTTTGACATTATTGTAAAATGCATCATCTACAAAATAAGTTGAAATTGAATTTTTTATAAGCTAATTACCTATTAAACTTAACATTTTGAATGCGCTAATATATTCTAGGAGAACATTCAATTACAAATTCTTCCTCGGACATCAGGCGTGATTTTTTTAGCTTCGTTCTCAGCAAAGCAAAGTAAGTAAGATTTTCAGCACACAATTTACAATAACAACTGCGAGTCTCGAAGTGTCTAGTAGAGCGTAGTTGCTGTAATTGCGTGGTGAAAATCCTACTTTACTTTGCTTTGCTGAGAACGAACTCAAAAAAACAAGCCTATCGTTGAAGACGAAAATAAATAGAGTTTTACTTGTCAAACTTTTGAACTGTCACTTAGTCGTCAAAATTCGGCGAGTAGATAATTTATTACGAAAAAATGAAAAGAGGGGAAATGGATTTCTCTTTCATTTTGTTTTCAATTTTCTCAGTACGTGGTCGCATTTTTAGAACATTTTTAATTATTTTACGTTTGCAAAAAAGTACCCGAACGAACCTAATGATATTTGTAGTTTATGGTTTTTAAACGTCAAATATCAAAAGCATATTTATACAAGAAGTTACAATTTCGGGTAGACTGATTATGCACAGTAGGTCTCATGATCCCAATGTAGAAGCAATTTAAGCAAAATTAAATGCAATTTTTTTATGCAATAAAACATAGAAAACATAGAAAGTTCTATGTAACTAATGCCTTTTTTCATTGAAGATCGGAGATAATTTGCCCCCAAATTAAGAATTGCTCTTTTCAATGAAATTCGTTGGGGCGCTTTTGTAATAGTGGTTGACACCATTTATGAGAAATTTGGTTTCTGTAGCTACTTCTTTTTCGTTTTCAACAGTAAATATGAATGTTTTAATAGGCAAAATGAATATATTTCAATTTAAGTTAACATTTTTCACGTATAATTGTATATTTTCGGATCACATAGCGAACAATTTGTTTCAAATAACACAACAAATATTTCAATCTGACACTTTGCTAGTGTGTATTGGTGAGTTTAGGGTAATTCTCTAAAAATATCCCGGATACTTCTGTTGTGTTAAGAATTGACCTGGAAGTGCACTTTTTTTCAATGAAACATAGAATACATCGAAAGAGCACTTCTAGATTTCCTCTTTTCATAGAAAGGACAATTCTTTTGTTCAATCGAAAACGCCATAAGCCAATTCTAAATTTTAAATTTCAAATTATGTTTTTATCTTTCTAATATAAAGCCGTCATTCATTGACAGCTGACATGTTAGAGCACATAACATAGATCACGCTAACGTATGAATAGACCGCGAGCTTCCGTGGTAACCCATTTCGCCAGCGACGCGGTGTCTGAAACAAAACTAAACTCAAAAAAACTCTCAAATTTTTAATGTAAAAAATGGCCTCTGGTAGAGTAGTAAATCGAGTAAACTATACACGCCTGATATGTTTCATTTACTATCTAAATTAGTTACATGCTCAATGTATACGTAGAGAATGTAAAGTTTCAATAAAAATTAAAGCGGAAAAGATTTGGAATATTTCAGTTTGTCAGTTTGACGGTTGGATCTGACAACGCTCACTACATTTTGACAGTTAGCGCTACGTTTACTACATTTATTATTTGTTTGTTTGTCAATAAGGTACTAGACCTTTTTAGACATGAAGATTTGAAATTATAAATAAGTAGCATAGTACAAACGAGAACGAGACTAAAATTTGAGGAAAAGTTGTGAAAAAAAAAAATAAAAAAGATATAAACTAATTAAAATTTGAGCAATACAATTACAACTGGAAAAAATTTAACAAGATGGATTTTATTAATGGTATTGTAATATTAATGTCAATTAAAGACGCACAATCATTATACAATAGCATTAAACCATTTAAAGAGGAGGATCTACCGTAATTAGTACGAGAACGAGGAATATAAAAGAATCTGTTATTACGCAAATTAAGTGATGGAACATTAAGACCCAAAAGACTTAAGATATCAGGACAGAGAATCTCCCCAATAAGTATTCTGTGAAGAAAAACAACTCTTGACACCTTTCTCCTAACCTCAAGGGACTCGAGTCCAATAAGTTGTAATCGGGCTGAATAAGGGGGTAAGTTATTAATATCAGACCAAGGAAGACGTCTGAGGGCAAACCTAAGAAATCTTTTTTGAATAGCTTCGATTCTTACAACATGAGTATTGTAGTATGGATACCAAACACTGGACGCATATTCCAAGAGCGATCGAACAAACGTCAAATATAAAATTTTTAACGCATAGGGTTCGGTGAAGACCCTTGCATAACGTTTAAGCATTCCCCATGCTCTATTGGCTTTATTTGTGATGTATTCATAGTGGTAAATACATTAAGGGACAAGTAGTTTTTAGTGCACCACCAAACGAAGTTTTGGAGATGTGCATTCAATCTATCAAAACTATTAGAATCAGTGCATGAAGAGTATATTTTAAAATCATCAGCAAACATCAGGATATTGCAATGTGGAACAAATTTTACAACATCATTAACGAATAAAATAAATAAGAGTGGGCCTATGTGACTACCTTGAGGGACACCGGATGTTACCAAGATTTCTTTCGATAAGTGTCCTCGAAACTTAACAAATTGGTATCTGTTTCTTAAATAGGATGATAGCCATCTAAGAAACAAAGTAGGGAAACCTAAACGTTCAAGTTTGTAAAGAAGAAGCTTGTGGTCAACTCGGTCAAACGCTTTACTGAAATCAGTGTAAATGGCATCGACCTGATTACCCTTAGATATCTCACTAATAACAAAATTTGTAAAAATGAGAAGATTTGTAACAGTGGATTTGTTTTTTACAAAACCGTGTTGGTTATTGCAAATTAAATTTTTACAAAAAAAAATTTAACTTATCAGTCACCAACTCATCAAAGAGTTTAGGGATGGACGATTGTTTACATATCCCTCTATAGTTTTCAATATTATTTTTTCTACCGGATTTAAATATTGGTACAATAAAAGAGTTTTTCCATAGGGAAGGAAAGATACCAGTCTTCAACGATACATTGAATATATGGCAAAGAATGGAATGTAAAGGAAGGGCACACATTTTTAAAAAACCTGCTGGAATACCATCGGGTCCAGGATTGAAATTTAGAGCCAAATTTCCAAGTTTACTCAGTATCATATCTTCGGGAAAATCAATGTGACTGAAAATAGAGGAATGTGGTGCACCTAAGTAAGAAAAAAAGTGTTCATCTATAACTGAACAGGGATTTGAATACACTGATTGAAAAAATGCTCCAAAGTTATTGCAGATAATACGGGGATCATCAATAGACTGGTCATCAAAGGTGAAAGAAGCCGGAAAACCATCACTATTCTTTTGTAAATTAACAAAGTTCCAAAATAAATTAGGCGAAGATTTGATTTTTGATTCGACATCATTGATATAAGCAGAGTAGGCTAGGTGAATAGAGGTCTTAAACTCAGTTCTAAGCTGACGATATAAAGTACAATCATCATTCGACATACTCGAGCGCCACTTCTTATACGCTCAATTTTTAAGAATTTTAAGTCTACGTGTTTCATCATTATCCCAAGGACATATACCATTTATAAAATTTTTAATTTCAACAACTGGGACAAAATCAAAAATTAAGTTCTTTAAGACGCGATAAAATATCGAGCAGAGTTCTTCTAATCCAAGATTTAAAAATGGACTCCAGTTAAAATTATAAAGCTCATTACAGATGTTATTATAGTTAGCATTTTTAAAATCAAACTTATAAGAAGAAGAAATATTTAAAATATTAAACTCTATATGACAAAACAAATATAATGATGGATGATAGGTGTCTTCGGGAACCAGCGGAGTTAGACTTCTAGAAACATAGCTATCATCGTTATAATTGGAGAATATTAGGTCCAACGAGCGATTCTGATGGTTTTTAATTGGGTTTAGTTGAAACAGTCCAATGGATTGAAAGCAGTCGATGATCTCGGCCTCAATGGGTGATAAGGTATTGGCATGGGTAAGATACGTGCAATCAATATCTCCGGCAGTCCAATCAATTTTGGGTTGATTAAAGTCACCGAAGACATAAAGTCTGTCATGAGCGGTTGTAAGATTTTCAACATAGCGAATGGCATCCAAGTATCTAATTACTACGGAAAGCAGTGTTCTAGGAGGTATATAGACACACACGATGAAAACTTTTGATGAGGCGAGATCAAATTTACTGCCACAGATTTCGATATCCGAGAAATCGTCAAGTTTTAGTTCCTTAGGATTTAAATCTTTTCTGATTGCTACAAGAACACCACCAAATCGTTCAAATGAACTATTATTAGGTGATCGATCACAACGATTCACAGAAAAATAGTTTGGGAAAATAACAGCATCGGAAAAGCTGTCATCTAATCCAGCTTCTGTGATGACTATGATATCAGATGAGGAGCTGTAGACATTTAACAAGAATTTCGTACATTTTGTCCTTAGCCCTCTCACATTTTGGTAGAAGAATGCAAGCTCGTTAAGTTTTTTGGCTTCCTGTTCGAGTTGTTAGGGCGATGCGTAAACGTAAATTTGGCTACGTTATCTACTTAACTACCTCAGTTACGTAGCAGACGTAACAAATGTCGGATTTCCAAAAAATGGGTTAGTTTTGCCATCTCTGGCCGCTGGTAATCACAGGAAACTGTCAAAGAACTAGCATGTATAAGTGTCCATTTACTTTTGCACCAAACAGCTTGAAAGCATTTGGTTTTTGATTTGATATATTTGTTACTTCGTTGTGGCACAGATTGTGAAAATTTGCCCGAAAAATTGGCGAAAATTTGGACATTCCTGAGTTTTGTATTTTTAGCGCTTGAACCACCTCCTCCCGGAGCAATATAGTGAAAAACTTTGTCCGGGAACTCGGTCCAGTGTTAGCATGAATTAGAGATGTAACCGCGAACTAAGGCCTAAGTGGACATACTTTGCTCACCAAAACTAATCTTCGGGTTCCACTTAAGCGCTGTGAATCCGCCATCCAATTCCCAAAAAAATATCTCACTTACCTTGCTAAATAACGGTCTGAACGACTTTCCGCGATACCAATAATCATTTTTAGTGTCCAGGCTAAATTTTTCGAACTCACAATGGCGAAATTTTCCAAATTGAAATTGCATATTGTGACCTACAAAATGTTTAGTGTGGAGGTTAAAAATGATTATTAGTTATTTTTAGGCTCTTTATCTTTACACGTGCTTTGCTTATTCAAATTTGAACAAGAACTTACTTTGGTCTCTTTGGCAAGGCAGTCGCCTTATAAGGTATACCGCTGCTCAAGCCACAGATCCAGCAGTCACCCGGTCACTGCCAATCGAGAAATCCCCAACACAAAGCAGTTGTCATTATTCATTTCCCTATCTGCACAATCACCGCTAATTTATTGCCGCCAATGGGTTTCGGCGTAAACTTATCCGACCCGAACCTCATTAGCGGCAAGCCGTCTTTAAACTGTACCAAAAAAGAATGCATTCCTCTGCAGTCTACACCCTATATATAGATGGAGAGCACAGAGCACATTATACAAACAGCCCGGACGAACGCCCATAAAGTGGCTTTCGTATGCAAGGTGTGGGTGCTGCATACAACAACACTTCCCGCGTGTTCACATGTAATTGTGATAATCTCTGGGCCACCAAAGAGAAACCAAACACAAGCTCAAGTATCTTAGATTAAATTTATTTACTTAGCGAAAGACGGCTTAATTTGACTATATTTGTACACACGGCGGTCCTACCACAGACGGCACTTCTCATTCGGATTCATCGGGCTGCCCAGCGGACAGTTGAATACCAGGGGGAACTCCTCGAAGTTTTGCAGCGATCCCCAGACGCGGTATTTGTCCAGCGGATGTTCGTCGGACATCTCCACCCAGAGGTGCTTGGCGGTAGAATTGGAGCAGTAGAGTTGTGCGAAGCTCAGAAAGAACGTCTGTTCGGGCGACAAGTCCAGACCGGGGAGTGTTTCCATTCGCTCAATGTCGTCGCGATAGTCTTTGGTTTTCGCTGCCGCTTTGGAGACACTTCTGTATGCAGCTAGTGCTTCGCGCAGACCTCCACTGTCGGCGATATTCTCGTCCAGAGATGCCGTTCCATTCAGCTTCCGCTGGAGCTCGGGCACCTTAAATACACTGTAGTGATTAGCGAAGCAGTTAGATCGCTCGTCGAACACCTTGCCGGCTTTCTCCGACCACCAATACCTCAGGGTGAGGTTGGAATCGAAGTTCGAGCCCACATTGTCCAGTCCGTGGGTGAGCTCATGCCCCAGGATGTAGCCAAGGCTGCCGTACTTAACCGAGTTCGGCAGGTAAGGATGGTAGACCGGCGGATGAAGCACCCCGGCCATTATATTGATGCTGTTCTCCAGCACGTAGTAGAAGGCGTTCACTTGAACCACATTAAGGATGTCCAGCGGCACAGTATCCTCCGCTACGTCCGTATGCATAAATCCGTAGTGATTCATGTCGACCTGGAATTTCGCCAACTGAAGGTTGTTGGCATCATAATTGTCGGTGAAGTTCAGCCTTCTCATCTCCTTGATCAGAACGTCGGCAATGGGATCCTTGATCTGACCCACTTGAGCTCGCAATTTTTTCACCTTCTCCAGAGCTTCGAGTTTGGTCGGTTCATCCAACCAGTCAGCAGAGTCGACCAACTGTCGAAGGCTGCCCTTTAGCTCGGAGACAATGCCGTATATGTCAGTCTCGGCGTCTTTGTTGTAGTGCTCCTTCATGTAGAAGTGCGAAAGAACAATGGGCAATGCATTCTTAACCCTTATCACACAGTGCAGCCGTTGGAAGTTCGATGACTGCATCTCAAGATGCAGGGCAAAGAGAAACTTTAAGGCCAAGTAATTGGCGATAGCTTCGGGTTTCTTGGCAGCAATCGCCTCCAACTTGTTGTAGAAGGGGTGACACGGACACTCACTCATGTCAGTGTAATTAAATGCAGAAGTGTCCCAGGCGATCGGAAAGAAACTTTGCCACTTGGAAAACTCCTCGCCGTACGAATCATCCAGAAGTAGGTGTGCAAGTCCACAGCCTCCGTTGTCCTTGATAGCCTTCTCTGCCAAAAGCGCTTGTCTCCAGAACTCCACCACACCTTCTATCACGGTGTCAGCATTGGATGGGCTGACACCGTACGCTGTCAGCAGGTCCCTCATAATCTTCGCGTTGTGGACGTATCCTGGGGACTGTTCCGTTGCGATATTTTCCAAATAGACATCGAAATCAAAGCCAAACTTTGGCATCTCATAGTACGGCGGGAAGGGATGCTTGAGGAAAATCTCCTCCTTGACCATTCCGTCAATGCCGAAGCGACTAAGGTGCGCTGCCATTTTGAACCAGTCAAATGCGGACGAGTTCCAGGACGGATCTATCGCGGGAAATCCTCCGATCGCGTTCACCACCTCCAAGTACTCCTCGCTCGGTTGCACAGGCCAGAGTTTCGCCTTGACGCATGTATCCATGAACTGTCGGGCCTTTTGCAGCTCCTCGTAGTACTGCTCATCGGGACTGCGCTCCTTTTGGAGCGTCTTATCGACCAGGTCGGTCAATATGTAGAATATATCGAGGAGGTTGCTCCGCTTGCGCGTCACTTCAAGATATTCGATGGCATTGACGAAGTTGCCGCACGCGTACTCGTAGAAATCATCGCAAGGATCTACGGACGCGTTCATGAATGACTTCATTCGCCGGGCGTACGATTCGCGGAAACGCTTCACATCTTCACCTTTTCCCCTGGGGATTTCATTCGCGGATATTTCAGGCTCTACACCCGCGGGAGCCGCTAGCGTTAATAGATTCAAACCGAGTCGAACGATCAGCACGAACTGTAGCAGCAACACTAGTGTCAGAGGCGAATTCATTACAATTTCGAGCACTCAAACGACCGACCAGCCACCGTTGGGCTAACGAATTCAAATGGAGATCAGCTTAAAGAGAGATTGTTTTGTCATTCGTTTTTCTTGTCCACATAATAATGAACTTGATCTTTGCCGATCCCAAAGAGATAACCTTTTGCGACGCTGTCAGTGAGAATTTATTTTTGTATTGGCAGCACAAGTTTGCGATTTAGCTTCGAGCAAATTATCTCGCTGGCGTTGTTTGTCAGAAAGCCCACATTGGTCGGAACAGGGTGGCGTCCGCAGCTGGTGCGGGCAAGTAAATGCACAAGAGGAGGAGGGATTTCGTGATGACGATGCAGACCAAAGTGCTACTGTTTAAGTGATACAACTGTTTGGGCAGAACGTTTTCAAAAGCAGATCCTCATCTTTGCCAAAAGCGCTGACAATGCTCCGAATCGAACTTGTTTAAGTGTGGAAGAAGGAGGTCAGAGTGACACACGTTTCTAACGAAAATGTCTACCAACTTGCAACAAAATGTTGTCGTCCATGAAATTTGTTTTGCTTACAAGGATCACTTATATTTTATTTAAATTGCAAACAAAAATTGATTTTTCGCGAAATCGCTCGAACGATTGGTGGGAACGAGTCGTTATTCGTTATTTACAAATAGTATTATGTAAGTCTATCGAAACCGCTGTACAAGTAAATTCTGATGATTTACCCGCGCAAAAATTAGTTCTTTCCTTAACTAGGGAAACACTGGGTATACATACTCCTTTCTGGGGAACAGCACCCCTTTTTCGTCTTAAAGTCTTAAAGTCCATCTTTTTCATACATCTTTTCATTAAACAAAAAAACAGCTTTCACTTTGCCTAATTTTCTCTTTCAGTGTCTGGATTTGCGCAGCCATTGTGATCGAATGCTTACGAAGTGTTCTTCAAATGAATACATCCATTTAACGAATTTTTAAACGACATATTTAAAAATATTTCGTTATTTTATTTTTTTAAATTTAAAACTGAAAACTAAGAGCGTGAGTTCGTTATAGTTTCTGTCCCCCAATTTAAAAAAAAATGTTCCCCTTAAAAATGTAAAAAGTCCACCTTTTCTCATTTTGCACTCTGGCAAGCCTACCTTAAGCCATGTGCCAAATTTAAACTAGGAAAACCCAGCGATCAAAATTTGATTTGACATAGTGCACAACGCAAGTTCACGGAACCTGAACTACATCATACATCAATCACGCGGAACTAAATTCAATGCGGAATGCAATTCAATGTCGAATGTTGGCCATTGGGGTTGCCATTACTTTTTAATCGGCACAAAAAAAAAACGCCTATTTATATGCAATGGCTTCGTTCTTTTGTTTCATTTGGTTTTGTAGACATATATCGGTGATAATTTTTATCGTTTGTGACAAGACAATATACGCGGAAATACACCTACGGAAATTCACATATTACTAAGTTCATGCTTCATAGTAACGTTTCGCCGTAGTTTGTTCCAAAAAAAAGAAAATAAAAACACGTAGCTTGTTATAATGATGATAGGCCAGCATTTCTTTCATTTTCATATCATCAAGTGACTGCTTTCGCGCTGCTTTGATATTCTAGTACAAATTTTTAAAATAATGAAAAGAAATAAAAAAATGCCTAACTTGAGGAAAAATTATGCCTTTTTCCATAAAATAATGCCTAAATATTTTTTTTTAGGTAAACTGGAACAATAAATCAAAAATTAAACACAAATATAAAAAAATTAAAAATGAAAAATCTCGAGTTGGCATCACTGGTTGTGATGTATAAAAGTGGTCACTTTCTGACATTGTCAAATTGAGTTCTTAACATTTCTCACAAAATATAAAAAGTTTTGAGAAACGCATAATTTAAGAAAACAGGGTTTCGAAAAAAGCTAGAATACATTCATTTTTGGTACAGTTTAAAGACGGCTTGCTGCTAATGACGTTTGGGTCTAATTAAACTGCCATTGTTTGGATAGAGTAATGAATAGTGACAACTGCTTTCAGCTAGACGTTTCTTGATTGACATTAACCAGGTGAGTGGTTTAATTGAGGCGTGACAGCATGCTATTGAGTAAATATACGTTCAAGCAAAGCACGTTGGGTATATTCAGTTTATAAAAATTAAAATAATATTTAAGCAATTTATTTATTACTGAGAGTGCTACTTAATGTTAAGATTTCCACGCTTACGTCAGCTGAAAACTAAACTGGTAATAATCGGCATTACTAATAATCAAACACTAATGTCGACGATTAGCTGGTTGCCAGCTTTAGTAAAAATGTACAGTATTAGTGAAACGGTACCAATAAACAATTAGACATCCACATTTGCTAGTGCGACAACTTTCTTAGAATCTATTACATTTTTTGTCATCGCAGATTTCGAATTTCATAATTTGTTTTCGTGAAAAACAAGGTCAATATTTTATTTCAGACCGAGGATTTTATTCTAAGAAAAGGAATATATAAATCGCAAATTAATTTGCCCAACAGATATCTTTCGAAGGCCTTTTGAAGTTTCTTATAAGCAAAAAACAAAGCACAAAATAGGAAATGCACGAAATATCCGCTGATCTGTCAAATATCATATGCAAATCAGTAATGCCCTCTCCTTCGAACGGACACTTTTTATAGTACGTTTTCCTTTGTTTTCTAATCCTACAATTGATTTATGAGTGAATTTGTGTCGGAACACAGTTTGTTAGGCTGATTATGCAAATCGAAGCATATTGATCTAAATATTGGTTGGCAAGTGAATATTTTTGAAAAAAAAAAAATAATAGCCGGCTATTTTATTTTAGAATAAATTAAAAACTCACGTAGGAAGCCAAAAGCGTTCGCTTCCGTTTTTGAATTACAATCTGCCGAGCAACGAAACAGTGCTTATAAGATCTCGTAATGATCTTTTAAAAACTGTATAGCTCATATTACTTAATTCGGGAAACTTAGAAAGACAAAATGTTAAATTCATTCAGAAAAATATAAACCCGCGGACATTTTTCTATACGAAAACTGTCATGTGTACTCCTCTATGAAATCACACAAAATAAAACAGAATTCAGTTTATCTTGAATTCGCACATATATTCCTCCAGAAGTTCCTAAGTTTATTATTTCGCGGGGATTTTGCTGAATGCTGACAATTCTTATATATATATTTGCGCGAAGTCAACCTTTTTACACCAATCACTGATTCATTAGAAATTCAGATTTTTTGGGAACAAACTCCATTTCCAAAGAGGGTTTGGTTGCAGAAAAATATCTAACTGAGTCGCCTAAGGTACTGAGAGTTGCAGAAAAATGTAGGTATTCGGGTATGAGCAGTCCAATCTTAAGTGAACCGATATTTTGTTCTCTTCTCGACGACTCTCAAGAAAGTCTTAGAAACATCCTAAGCTTATATCAAATTTATTTTTTACTACATATGCATTCGTAACTTGCAAACTATTAAAAAGTGACAACCAATCAAAAAGCAAGCGCTAGCGGTTAAAAAAGATACCAAACTTTACCAATTTAATGAAAATATTCGAAATATATATTTCAAGTGTTTAGCAATAAAACAAAAATGCAATATTTTTCAATTTTGTGCATGCATTTGTACAAATTTGTGATTGCTAAACTTAAAAACCACCTGCATTGTTGTCTTCCATCGAAAAAAGTCCGAAAACACTTACAATTTACTAATATTAGTTAATAATTGTAAACCTTCAGGCTGAACAAAAGTGTTTTAAAATTCGCTCTATTACGAAATTCCTACCGCCATTTTTTGTGGTTGTGCAACACTCCTCTTGAAAATTACATTTAGGGAGGATTTCTTTAGCTATGCCCGACTTAAACATGGGTTTCCCAACATTAACATTTAACCCTGCAGTTAGCGATATTCTGGCAACTATATGTGGGATTCATGTCTACCCTGTATTTAAACTCTCCACGCCAACCTTACGCCTATACTGGTTGTCAAAAGAACTCTGATATTTCGAATAGACGAAGCAGTTGAAGACAGAGACAATACTGAGACCACCAACTTCGGTCGATTTCCCCTTAATTGCCTACAAGCTATATTTTTATGGGGTGGCAAATGCTAAGTGCGCTTGTTTTGTTACATAGAAATTCGTATTGGCAAATGTCACGTAACTTCAAAAATTCCGACTCAGCAACACACTCGCAACTTGCATATGCCACTTCCGCTGTGGGCAAAGTTGCTGACAGCGTTCATAGAATTTTATCCGTTAAATTTGAAATTATTAGTTACGTTTGGATAATATTTTCTTTCATGGGTAAGTGTACATTTGCTTAAAATATTAATGAAAAATGAGCAAATTTTCTTAAGTTATCTAAGAAAAATTAACACATGAAATCGAAGTTAATGATATTCAAAAGCAGAAAATACTCAACCATGTTTGTCCTAATAAGTTTATAGTATATAGAACATCTTCTTTAGATAGTTTAATTAACCAAACAAATCAAATTATTCGCCTTTTAACAATTTATAACAACTAACCAATGGCATTCAGCAATGTAAAAAAGTGGTATTCCCGAACTCTAGCACATTTCCTCACGGTTGTCGAGGTTGGCAGCATTTATTTTTGTATTTTTTGTATGTTTTTGCATGTCACACGGATTTTAAATTGACATAACACCGATGGGAAAACAAAATGGCGAATTTGAAAATAAATTGAGGGGCAGCGGCAAGAGAATTGTGAGTTGGGGGTCTCAGTATGATTTGTCTATGTTTGAAGACGAGCGGCGAAAGAACGAACACGACGCACGACGGGGACTTGTGCCTATCATTCATTTTATTTTTTGGTTATTACCCTTTTCTCAATCCATTCTTTCTTATTGTTTAAATTTTCTGAATTTATTTACCTAATTATAATTTACTTTAAATAAAATAGAATTCTACATATATTTGTTTATTCGTAAAAGGATTTTGGAGTGTGTAGAGTCTTTGGTAATGCCGAATGTCATTAGGAATCGAAGCAATTCGCCGTAAGTAATGTGTCAAAGCTGACATTGTTAACACTATGTTGTGCTTAATTTTGGCAACGCTCTTAATAAGTATATTAAAATATTTTGGAAAGCTAATTTATTTTATTTTATTTTAGATAAATAGCTATGACCAACAATTTAAGTGCCTGTTTACACCTGATTAAATTTCCTTATGATATTAACTGGAATGGCAGGGAACACATCTGATTTGCTCACAAAAGCATTGTTTACATGTTTGCGTGCCAATAAATTCGGCAAAACTTGCATAATCCGGCCTTGTCCGTATTTATTTACATTCCCATGTCGTGAATATCTTTGTGATATTAATAAATGATGAAACAAATTTAAATTTGCTGTTTGATCGTTCATTTAGTCCGGACTTACATCCGACACTTAAATCACAAGTATACGTATCCACGCATTTGACCTATTTAGCAACTGAGCTTGCTCCTTGAATTAGACTTTCTTATAAATCGACCTACTGATAAGGTTAATAAAATTTGTATTAAATAATGATATCTCTGGTTCATAGAACTTTTTATAGTAAAATATTTGTATTATTTATTTAAAATTAACTTGGCCATGTATTCTAAAGCGGTTTGAAAAATTACAAAAAAAATAATCATCGTTAATACAAATGAAACGTCCTTCGCTGTTATCTTCACTTTCGAGTTTCATAATTATGCCAATTTTAAAACTGATATATACCAGATAGTAAATTGGCCTCATTAATGCGCCATTACGCATGTCGCGTAATCGAAAAAAAAACGAATAATTTGCCGACTTTGTTGAAATATAATAATCTTTAGTTAAACAGCTGACATAGATTAGTTATATTTTTGTAAGTATTGCTATTAAAAATAAAAGTTCTGGAAAAAATTGTATTTTAAATAATAAACAAAAATGTCAGTTCTCAGTTGTTGCGGCATAGAAAACAATATTTTTAGAGAGAACCCTGATTACTCTTTGTCTGTAGACGAAGCGCGCCGTAATTTTGACAGCGTGACACATCGCTTAGAAAGCGCGTTTATTTTAACTCGTTCTTTAAACAAATAAGGTGACTGTCCAAAAAAACAATTCTCGTAAATACGTGCTGCATAGAACCGATGAAAAAGGTACACAGCAAGTTATGTCACATTTTTATACGGTGTCTGACTTATGCTGGCTTATGTGAACTTGTGAATTATTTTCATTATTACATAAACTGCTCCCATTACAATTTCTGAGTAGCTATTTTAAAGAATATCAAATGTGAGAACATTTTAGTGGCATCTGCTACAAAAATGCGTTTAAAGCCGATTTAGTGCGTATGTGCCAGTGTTACCATAGCGACGCTACAGAGCCATTTGACTCCTTTTTGAACGCCTGAACTCTCTCTTTTTAAATATCAGTGAATTCGGACTTCTTTTTAAAATTTAGGACGATTTTGCTTTAATTGAAAATTATTTAGCCTAGCTATTTATTTGAATTTATTTCAATCTTTTTATTAGATTAAGATCGGAATGACACTCTTTTTCAGCCGGTACGTTTTTCACTAACACTCGTATGGGCTTGGCTGCGTCATTTAATTTCTGAATTCTTACATTGTTTTTTTTTTATTTTTTTTGTAAGGATAATATTTTATCGTTATCCGCTATTTACAAGTTGAGACCGTAAACCGGAGAGTTAATAGCCTTTTCTAAATAACATGGGTTGTGGCTTTGATGGTCCGCTAGATTTAGGTATGGAAACATTTAAGTGCTGCAACTTCACCGTAAAGAATTAAGCGTCAAGCTGTTTTTCGGACTTTAGATCCTCAAAACGCTATTTTCAAATCAGAAATGTTTTAAAGTGAAGAGCTTAATTTGGACTCCGATTTATGTCATAATTTAAAGAAAATTTAGAGAACGGAGAACTCCTGTGGGAGTGATATCTTTCGCCTTGGAGTATTTGTCCTCATTCCAACGCAAACACATGCTGAGTGGCCCCCTTATCGCAATGCGGATTGCTCTTTTTTCCGTACCTCATTTGTAAATCAAAAACACTTGTTCTCTCTCTCTCTCTCTCTCTCTCTCTCTCTCTCTCTCTCTCTCTGTTATTTACTAAAAAATCCAGCCAACCTTAAATGCGATTAAAAATTCGCTTCGTTATCAGTATGTATTTAGAGTTCGCCATTAGAAGAAGCGAAAAGATTTGCTTTGAGAAATCGTTTCAACAAACTGTGAGTCGAATGAATTTCTCGAGAATTCCATTACTTCAGCTGACGCTGCTATTATCGGTGGTATGGTGCCAGGACACCAGAGACTTTAAGCAATTTCTCGACAGACGTGTGAACCCCTGCGAAGACTTTTACCAGTACGCCTGTGGGAGATGGACACCGAGCAATGTCGGTGCCGCAGATGTGATAACTGATCAAAAACTGGACAACCGACACACCCTCAAGCAGCACTTTGCGGCTCTGCGAAGAAGGGGCATTCGCGATAACCCTGCGAGTGAGTTCTATCAACTTTGCGTAGACAGCAAGTACCTGTCGGAGCAAGAGAGTCTTCAGCCTTATTTGAGCGCCCTTGCTGCGATCTCGGATTGGCCTTATCTAAACGGCACATTTAAGGCTTCCTCATTTGACTGGCTGCAAGTTGCAGCTAATTTAAGACGTCATCGAGTAGACACCATATTCAAAGTCTCTGTACAGCGGAATTGGAAGGACTCGACACAGCACATTGTCTACCTGACTCCGACGAAGAAGCAGTTCGACGGTCCACGCGATGGAGACGCAGCATTCATGTATAAGACATACGTTAAGTACATTCTGCTGGGGTTTGGAGTCCGCGTTAGGAAGGCGAATGCTGTTGCCCAGGAGGTAGTAGACTTCGAACTGGAACTGAACGATTTAAATCGCGAGGTTGAAGACGTGCTGATTGATCCAATTTCAGTGGATGAGCTCATGCGGCAAGTGCCGGGCTTAAAATGGAGGCAGTACTTTGAAACTCTGCTTGGCGATCCCGCCAGAGGCTCGCAATTGCTGGTCGCACAGGTGGATATGCTTAGAAAACTGGATCTTCTGCTCGGTAGGACGAAAGTTGAAACAGTGGCACTCTCCCAGCTCACACATTTTCTGCGACGCTACCAGGTACGAATGGAGGGCCCGGATTGGATAGCGTGCATGGATGAGGTTAATGCGAAACTGCCACTGTTGGTCTCGAAGATTTTTCTCACTCTACGAAGGACGTTCGATGCATCTAAGGTTAGGGAGGTTTTCGAGCACGTGCGCGACGAGTTCCAGCAGCAAATAAACAACACCAGCTGGTACGATTCCACCTCGAAGAACGAACTAATGGGCAAGCTGGAGTCCATCAAAATCCTGGTGGGCTATCCGGAAACGGAACTTCGAAATCAACAAGAAGTACAAATAGACCTTCAGAGCTATCAGAAGTCGCAAATGCAGCTGGACATGCTTATTGCCTCGAGAGAGTTTAGCTTACTGACACGTCCCACAGCAGCAGTTAACGACAACCTCAGGCCGCTCAATGTGAACGCGTATTACAAGCTTACCGCGAATACCTTAGAGATCCCCGTGGGTATTCTTCAGCCGCCAATTTACAGAGAGAACTCGAATGTCGCCCAGGTAATGGGATCGCTGGGTACAATAATCGCCCATGAACTGGTGCACGGTTTCGACTACGATGGGCAGAACTACGACGGTAGGGGAAATGTTAAGACCGACTCCAATCCAAAGGCCATCATTCAGTTTGGTCTGCGGGCCAATTGCTATGTAGACCAGTACAGTGGAGGAAGGGTTGCCGCCTTGAACGAGGACATTGCCGATAATGAGGGTTTACGTTTGTCCTATGGAGCTTACGAAAAACTCCGAAAGGCTGACCCCTACGCAGATTCCACCATCAGTGGCGATCAGCTGTTCTTCATAAGCTTCGCTCAGTTTTTGTGTGGCTCGGGTGCGTATACCGGCAGGATGAGGAACCATTCACCGCACAAGGACCGAGTAAACAATGTGGTGGCCAATTCGGAGGAGTTTGCAGCAGCGTTCTCCTGTCCGAGGGGGTCTGCATTAAATCCCGTCAAAAAGTGTCAAATTTGGTAGTAAATATAATAGCATACATACACCGAATGTTCTGTGTTTGTGATTTTGGCCTTTGATTTGATTTGGGTTAAGTTAGTGAGGTTATGGATTTAGGTGTATTGCCCCGATTTTCATAAGTTCCAGAGTGGCAGGGATATCACTGCTAAAGCGTTCGATATAAATTGCTGGTGAATGGCAGGCAAACTCCATTAGTATTGATTTGGACTCTTTAAAAGAGTACACGTGCATTATACGTGCGCCCACCACGGGCGTCCCAGACGCGGTTCTCTATTTCCGGCGGTGTATATCGACACTTAATAGAAAAAAAGAACCAGTTCTCCGTTCAAATGAAATTACTCCTTTGAAGTTAATTTAATTAACCCAACTTAATTCAAGGATGCTCCATCAACGGTGACCCCGCACTGTGATTTGTACAGGAAGTTTAAAACTGCTTCCGCAAGTAACAAGGTAATAAATCCAATTCCACAGCCGAAACGGAAGTATCTATTCTCTCGGCACAAGATATTAAAAATCTAATCAACAACGGTGTGCGCATCACTTTGGCCCAACATGCCGACAGACAGGAAGACGTTCAATGTGACGAACTATATACGAATAGTGCAGGCGAAACGGGAGATTTTGTCGGTCCATTGGGACTTCGATTTTCGGCGTACGTTACGTCTACTATTTATAGGCGAGTTCTTGTCGGATGATCTTGTCCGTCAGTTGGTGAAGGAATTAAACGCAAATCAAAACTAATTACCCTCATTGCTGATGCGTTGATGCTCTGTTCGACATTGCAGACGACCGCCACCCGACCCGAGCTAGTAGTGGTTTGAACTCCACTTTTGAGCGCAGTTCCGCACTATCCCATTAATGTCAAATCAATATCGACACTTGCCTAGTTGTGGCACAAATTATGGTAGTGGTGTTGGTATGGCCTGCTTGTCAGTGGGGCTGTTTATTTGTACCTAACGTTTGAGCTCAATTCTATAATAAATTTCTTCTTCCGGGAGTCGATTCATATTTTGTATTTGTATTTGTTATTAAATTGTAGCCGTCTCTTGATTGTATTTTTAGGGCAGGTGCTTGATGTTTTCATGGTCATAAGAGACAGATTTATTTAAAGTCAGCATGCGCCGCTGGGACTATACTTTTTTTATGTGTGGAAAACAAGCAGGCGCATCTGTGCCTGTGCGTTCAAATAATTCTCGTAGAATCGCAGTCCAATATACCGAATGGTTCGATGTTTTTGACGTACGTCGTTCGCTAAAACGAACGAGTTAAGGACTATTCCTTCATATGAGAGCAAATTGCTGCGAACAAGTGAGGACAAACTTTTTCAGTCGCAGTTATCCGGAAGTCAGTTTCATTTTCAAAGGTTGCGGTCGAACGAATTTTTCATTCGCGGGTTTGTGGATCGCGACTGTATTTTGTGGATTGTGAATAAAGTGTGACAGTTGCTTTAATAGTAGATTTCGCTATTTAAATTAAATAATACCATGTTCCCACCAACGTGATTTAGCCAAAGTGATTTATAAATCACGAAAGGTGTCTCCACCGAACTTTAAGTGTTTTAGAGTGACATTCACGGCAATTTTGACATTAGGTGACCAACTTTCAATACCTATCGTAAATACTAAAGTGCAAAAAGAAAATTACTTACATCAAATTAAAAGTTGAAATGAGTTCAAATGGCTTGGAAATCATTTCCATTTATCACAAAAAAGCCAAAAATGATATACCTAAGCATTTCAAACCAGAAGAAATGTTCTCCGAAAAAAGCATAAAAAATTACGTTAATAATAGGTATGATCGATTTTATTTGTGTATGTTCGATTTTATTTGTGTATGTTCGATCGTCGGCGCAGTGGCTTAGTGGTTAGTGTGTTGGACTACTAAGCGAGGGGTCCCAGGTTCGAATCCCGAGAAAAAACCCAAATTCCAACTTAAAGGTTTTTTTCACTGCGCCACCTCTCGCGAACGTCTGACAAACATCCGAGAGTATAACTGTCATGAAAGAGCTTCTCAATTGGCCGTTTGGACTCGGCATAAAATTGTAGATCCCTTCCATTCGTCCCAAAAATAAAAACTCACACAAGACGAATGGTTGTGAGAAGCTAGGCTTGGGTCCATACGGACCTGTTGCGCCAATTATTTATTTATTTTTTTTTTATGTTCGATTTTATTTTGTGTGGATTTGCGATGACAGATACGTAATTAAAATTTAAACACGTATAAATCACGTAAATATAAATCACGAAAACGTATGATAAATTAGGTAATTTATAAGATCAACTTGATTTATCACGTTGGTGGGAACATGGTAACTCTGTTTTTTTAAGATTAAAGCCGGTATTTATCAAGCGCTCTAAAATCGATTATTAGTTTACGAGGCTCATAAATGTAAGTTTTTTCGACGTATTCACAAAGCATAATTAGGGTTGAAACTATGCTAGTTCGAATATGTGAAAAAATAAAATTCGAATTTCCAAACGCGTTCTAAAACGAGTTTATGATCTTTTTGGAAAATGTTCATTGTCAAAATTAGTGATATGAGTATAAACTAATTAATTTTCAATTCGTGAGTTAATATGAGCGATATGTTTGGCATTTCGTTAGTAGTTCTTCGTCCTCGGAAACCAGCTCAGATTAAGAAGAGCACACCAAATATTTGGAGAAAGAAGAAAACACCACGTGAAAGAATTGACTTCATGGAACAATTTGACGATGCTGAATTCGAGAAGAGGTTTCGTTTGCCAAAATATACGGTAAATAAATTGTCGAGACGAATTGGTTTACTTGGATAAAAAAAACAATCCAGTCTCAGCGCGTGACTAAATTTTTCAAGGCTTACTATTTGCTCTTTTTCCTTATCGGGAAAATTTGGCTTCCTGCCCTTCCCATCCATTTTAAAAACGACAGCTGATTTCGAATTTTCGAAGTTATTACTGCTCTCAACTTAAGAGTGGTCGGGTCCACTCGTAAGTCTTACGAGCGCTCTTAAATATGCACTAATAGCCATTGATGAATAGGTTTAGGAAGCTCTTAGTTTAATATTGGTCGGTAAATACCGGCCTATATGTTCGATTAATGAAGTATAGTGCTTTTAAAAATGCAGTTCAATTGATTTGTTCGCGATTCAGCTATTCGTTATTCGCTTTAATGTTAAAATGCATACCTATTAATTTTTCTGCATAACATTAGAAGTTGTTTGTGGTAGTTTAGTGAATTTAATTTACGTACCTTACGTTGACGTCTTAGACTTGTCTAAACCTATATGCTGTTTCGGCAAACGTCATTCAGGACTGTATCTTTAATCACCACGGGTTTCTATCCAATCGATTGTACTCTCGAAATTTTATGAATGGAGATACCATATGCATAGCACTGATATGAGGTGGATACTATCTGAACTGTATCCGTGCAGTTTAAGCTCCACCATCGAAATTAATGGCTGGAATGTTTACGGATTCTTTGTACCTACAAACTGTCAGACGTCATATGTTTGGCATGAATTTGTTTTCTATTTTCTTATCAATAACTATAGCAAACAACTTTCACAATCTACATATAGGGACTATCTTATATATATCAATTTACATTGTGAACCAATGATGCCAGTTGAACTTTGATAAAAGAAACACGAGTTGAGGACGTGTTTTCCAAGTCGAAGTCGTTAAAGCCTTAAATAATGAAAGGTAGGTACGTCGGCCTTGAAAATTTTGTTTTCAATAATATACCCTTTTTTTCAACTAAAAGAGGACAATGTAATTACTAATTTCCGTTTTTCTACCCTAATAATGTGTCAAGTACTTTATTCACCTCCCCCATATTAACAAACGTTGCGTAAAAGTTATCAACTAGATACTTAGAAGTTACGTCAAATTTTTATCTGCTAAATGACAATATGCTAGCTTTCTTGTGCACATTTATTATTAGATAATAATTTGAATACGGACCTATTAGACAGTACTGCCAATAAATACAGATTTAAATTCTGTCATTTGCTTATTGCTATTGTGAATGATTTGAAAACTGTCATTACCTCTTTTTGATATGAATTAGATACAAATTCTAGTTGTCTTAAGTCGATTAAATTGGTCTGGGCTAGAATGGGAAAACTAGATGAAGTGGTAACGTCACATTTCCCTCATCTGTCATAGCCTGCTAAATCTAAATGTCAACTTAGTACTCCAGTCATGAAATTTTTGACTAAATCTGTACTCCTCCTTCAACAACGTCTGAAAAATAGACTGTAGTGCGTTCGGTTTCTCAAAGCTTCTAGATCAGTTCAATATCAAAGAAATCGACCAAATTTCCAATATGTCGACAAAAGGAACTCGAAGACGTTGATTCTGTTGATTTATAAAATGAAACGCGAGTTTTATAATGGTGATAAGTATAAAAATAAGTTGAATTTATTTAGACGTAAAACTTCAAAAGGTATTACAAAAATAATATGGATAGAACGCTGTTCTCGCAGCGAACATTCGGGAAGTAGTAAAAGGCTGCGTTCAACAATTGAGCATTGCAATAAGTAGTGCTGCCAAATCAAGATGTATATTTCAACAGATTCACCGCCAAGTGCAATTCAAATTACAACTGAACTGAAAGGTATTTACACATCAGTTTAACTATTAACTGAACTGACAACTTTTGGGAATTCCATCAGTTTTAGTTTCAGTTGCAATTGCGGTTAAACGCTTCAGTTTGTGCATTTAGACAATAGTTTAACTGAAAGCTTAACTGTCAGCTCAAATGAAACTGAAATGATTGTCTTAATGGGGCTTAAAAATAATATATATTGTTATGATTGATGTCTCGTATTCCATTTCAGTTGTGACCGCAACAGAGATCGCTCTATCTGTCTCTTGGACTGAATTTTTTTACTGTCACCATTCACAAAATACATTTACTTGTCAAATTTAAATGTTCACTTCACACACAATTTCAATTATTTTTCGAAATAAGCCGGCAAAAAGGGTTTGCATAGGTTGCAAATTAAGTTTATTTCCAATATTTCGTGCTTTCGTCTAATAGTTTTGAAAATAGTTTAAATATATTCAGCTTCAGGTTTTTAACAATTGTCTTTTATGTGTGTGTGTTAACAAAAATAATAAAACACTGTGATTAACTGTGAGAACTAGAAAAATGTCTGTAAATCCCGCATAAATCTCGGGATTTATCAACCATCGATTATCAACCAGGTTTGATGTCAAAAATACAAAGCAAACAGTATTTGTCATTGTGCCTTAAAAAGAAACCGAATTTATTTCTGAGAGCATTCAATTTTTAATCTATACAATCAACTGTGAAAAGTAAGTATTTATTCATATTTGGAATTCATGTTCAATTATCACAATTTTTGGTTGTTTGATTTGACAGTAGTTGACAACATCAGGTGAAATGTCAAATTAATCTTGTTTTTTTTTTGGCGGAAAAATCTCAGGATTTATTTATAATCGTTTGCGATAAGTGCCCGATGGAAACGTCCTATATTAAAACTGAAACATATGAAGTGAGACAGCTGTTTGACTTACAAAACTATATTCTTGAACGCCCCCATTGGCTGTCAGAACAATGTGCTTTATGAGGAACTCACTTTTGTAATAAATAAAATGAGTTTTTAACTCTTTTCAACTGCATTTTTATGCCCTCCTTTTCGCCATTGAACAAATTGTCAACGTAACCCAAATACGTTAGAAAAGTAGAGCAGTCCCTTAGGGAATTATAGTTGTTTCGGGAAACAAATCGTCGAAAAGTAGCAATCTTATATACCATCACCGGACTAAACTTCCCCAACATATGTTTATATTGAGGTTGCAGTTACAACATATTGTTCCGATCCGATTGCCCTACTGTGTACGCTTCCTTCCCCGTTTAAACGTATCTGCGGACTTTGGATGTTCGCTTCCCACATTCGCCTGTTCCTACACTGAAGAAAATATTCTTCGTGAAGTTATGAAAATTGTATGTTTACGCTAATTATTACTTTTGCAATGAAAACCTTTGTTCCGTTGTCTCAATGAAAGTTTTATTTTT
This sequence comes from Cheilosia vulpina, assembly GCA_916610125.1. Taxonomy (NCBI): domain Eukaryota; kingdom Metazoa; phylum Arthropoda; class Insecta; order Diptera; family Syrphidae; genus Cheilosia; species Cheilosia vulpina. The sequence continues at coordinate 79,192,280 of OU744276.1, read as the reverse complement.
ATGAACATTTTCATACTTTTTAATACAGTTAATTCAGTAAACAAAGTTAATGTTTTTCCGTTTGATACTTTGATACTCCTGCTGCCAAAGATGATTTTCAAATCTAAGAAAACCAGCATTACCCCTCCACTTGGAATCTTAAGTTTTTCGTCAACGAATCTCTTGTAGTAAGAATTGCCAAAGCTCTGTCACTTGACTGTTGACAGATGATTTGAAATTTGTTTTCATATTTGGCACATACGTATGCATTATGTTTTGATTTCCTGCGTATCTATTGTAATGGTATCAACAAGTGGCAAAATAAATATTCTTTGAATGTTATCCTCAATATTCTTTTCGCTGGTCATTCGTTTATCAGTGTCGTTTTTTCATTTTTTCGAATGATTGTTGATCAGTCCATACAAACTCTTCCACATAATCGGAATCATTAAAAAGAAGTTCGATTAATTCAAGATCACTTTCATCGCTAGATGAATAAAATAATATTATTTTTTAATAAATTAGTAAATTCTTCGCGTTTATCAAACATATAAAGACTTTTCGTTACCGCTGCAATTTTTATGAATTATCTGTCAATTTTGATAGATTACTACAAAAGCGTTCCCTAACTTTTTCGTAAGTCTCTCTCTCTAATATTAAAATGTTGTATATGTGTTGGAAAATATATCATGAAAATACTCATATCTAAATTCATTTGATTAATTAGTATATTATTGTTATTCGTTTCTAACTAATTCATAACTTCTTAATATTATTGATTTGCCTATAATTTAAAGTATACCCTATTTAACGTAACATCTTATACATAATTTCTCTTTCTTGCTCTCGTTCAATACCGGTTTTTTTCTGCTATTTTTTATGTATAACACATTGATAACACAACTTTGTTGAATTGGCGACATCGATTTCTCTGCCACTTGGATTTCGATCGTCAACCAAACCACAGCAGCTAAGTACCAATATACAAACCAACGCTATTTTATATTGGATGTTTTTTTATTCATTTGTTCTTGGGTTGATGTTTTTTTCTCTTTGCTAAGTGCTGGTCCTTCACTTCGTCTCGTTGAGAATAATCGAAATTTGGTTTGATTATTCCCAAACATATTTTGTGGTCCAAATCGAGCCGGATTCTGGGTTTAAATTAAGATTACCCACATCAGGATTCCTTGCGAAATACAGACATTAACTCACTTTAATCGGTCTTGTCAATCATTAACGGAGTTTGCGTTAATTGAATTTTGTTCATTCGTCGTTGCTGCAAGCATTGCAATCAATAAAATTGATTTTTCGGACAATAAAGTGTGAACATTTTGTGGATATAGACATTCGTTTGATCATCACCTCCCACGTGTGTATATTGTATATACCTAAAATAATTAAAATTTGCATGTGCTGATTATTCGTTTGCATTTTAATATTATTTCATCGCGCGCATATTTCGTGAATTAATTAGAGACTTCTTTCTAAAATGACCTCGTGTAATATGTCGGTTCTTCGTGCTACTCGCGGAAATCTAAAGGGTTCGCTTACTAAATTAGCCACATTTTCCGAGAAGATTACGGAATTGATCACTTTAGACGCACTCGAAGTACGTTTGGAGAAACTTAATGATCTGTGGGAAAAGTTCTATTCCTCTCAACAACAAATGTATGCATTCGCGCAGGAAGAAGGTTACATTGATCCTGAATCTGAATTTGAAGAATTCGAATCAAAGTACCTTGTTGTCAAATCTGTTTTGCTTTCAACTATTAGGGAAAAAAAGAAGCCTACAATCGAAGTTCAACGGTCAATCGACACACGTGCACCTATCGTCTCGCAGTCACTCGCAACCAATTCATTTAGTCATATTAATGACCATCTGCCTAAATTCCATATAGAGCCCTTTTCTGGTAATTATCGTGACTGGCCATCGTTTCGCGACATGTTCGAAAGTTCGGTTCATAATAAGATGAATTTGTCGCCGACACAAAAATTTCAATTTCTACGTTCGTCTCTTCGCGGCGATGCTTTAAATTTGCTGTCTCATCTTCCGTTGTCTGATGCTACCTACGAACAGGCATGGGAAAGATTAGAGAAACGATATGATAGGCCGCGTTTTATTATAAATAATCTTCTCGAAACCTTTATGCAACTACCATCAATTCAGAGCTCAAACGTGAGAGTTCTACGTAAGATTTCGGACTGCGCTGACGAGATTTTACGCGGTCTAACTTCGCTAAACTCAATGGAAAGAGATCCATGGATGATTTATGTATTAGTAGGCAAAGTGGACCCAGATACTCGTCAGGCTTGGTCAGCTGAGAGTGTAGACTCTGACTATCCCACGATACAGGAATTTCTAGACTTCATGGAACGTCGGTGTGAAGCGTTAGAGTCGTGTCGATCACATGTTCGTGAATCTGGAACAAATCGGAAGTCCGCGACTTTGAAGAGTATGCATGTTTCGTCCTCATCACAGTGCCCAAGATGTACTGAGTCCCATGCACTTCCTCAATGTCCAGAATTTCTCGGTATGGGAATAGAATCGAAAAGGGAATTCGTTAAATCGAAGAAACTTTGTTTTAACTGTTTGCGTCGTGGACATAATTCTGCTCGTTGTAAATCTAAGTTTCGATGCAACACTTGCAACTCACCACACCACAGCTTAGTGCATCTCGGTACGGGTACTGCAAATGTCGGTAGCTCTTCTTCGGAAAATATTGCAACATCTCGTCCCCATTCATCTAACTCGAATCTTCCATCTACGTCATTTAGTACAAACCAACTCGTCACTCATCACTCCATTAATTTCACCCAATTTCTTCCAAAAACATTGCTTCCTACAGCCATTGGTAAGGTTAAGGATTATAAAGGAAAATACCAACTTGTTCGTCTTTTGATAGACTCGGGGTCGCAGGTTTCATTTATCACCGAGTCTTGTGTCCAAAGACTCGGACTTAAAAGAACAAATGCCCGGATACCGATAAGCGGTATTGGTGCAACCTGCGCAGGAACATCCAGGGGTCTAGTCTCTTTGGCAATTTGTTCACGGTTTGATTCAGTCAGTATCCCGGTAGATACCTACATCCTATCAAACGTAACATCAGCATTGCCATCCGTTTCATTTGATGTCAAAGATTGGGTTCATATTTCAAAACTCGATTTAGCCGATCCGTCATTCAATCAACCTAGCGCTATCGATATTTTGCTCGGCGCTGATAAGGTCTGGGAAATCCTACAGGGTGAAAACGTTCGTGGTGCCAATGGGTATCCCATAGCACAAAAAACTGTCTTTGGATGGGTGTTAGCAGGACAATTGGTTTCAAGCGTCGACAATAACATTCAATCTCATCATACTATTCTTGATATCGATTCGAGTTTACAGGCCTTTTGGACAATCGAAGAGGTTGATCCAAAGTCTGTTGTTTCAAAAGAAGACAAAGCCATTGAAGAACATTTTGTTCGGACACATCGAAGGGACAAACATGGAAAATATATTGTTCAACTCCCCTTTAAACAACCACCGGTTTTCGCGAGCACCCTCGGGGGTGCAGTTTCTCGATTGACGACAATGGAAAGAAGATATCGAAAAGACGAAGCGCTTTCTCAATCTTATTCCGACTTTCTGGATGAATATTTGAGACTTGGGCACATGCGTAGAGTACCTCCGTCGGAGGTTTCTAAACGCAATGTTTTCTATTTGCCACACCACGCTGTGTTTAAGCCTGACAGCGCAACAACGAAACTTCGGGTTGTTTTCGACGGGTCGTTTAGAGATTCGAGCGGAAACTCTTTAAATGACGCACTTATGATCGGACCACCAATTCAACGCAACCTTTTTTCCGTCTGTTTGAGATTCCGTCGTCATAAATATGTTTTTACTGCCGATATCGTAAAAATGTTCCGCCAGATTTGGGTAGCAGATGAAGATATCGACTTCCAACGGATTGTTTGGCGAAAATCGGCAACAGATCCCCTTGAACATTTTCGTTTATGTACAGTGACATATGGCACATCGTGTGCCCCATATTTATCGGTACGTGTTCTACAACAACTTGCTTGTGACTATCGCGAAGAGTATCCTGTTGCAGCAGAAATACTCCTTAATGACTTTTACGTTGATGATGTTGTGTCAGGTGGAGATTCACTTCCTGATGCAATTGCTAAAAAAGACTCTTTAATCGAACTCCTATCAAAATGTGGCCTAGAACTAAGCAAGTGGCAAAGTAATTGCAAAGAGCTTCTGCATGAAGTGGAATCTATACAAAGTGAAATCGTTTCGTTCGAATCTGAAAATGATTCATGGGTGAAAGTACTCGGGTTGTACTGGAACTCTAAGCTCGATTGCTTCTCGTATCGTATAAATCTAACGCCAAGCGAACCTATAACGAAACGTCAAATTTTGCGGGAAGTTTCCCGAATTTTCGACCCTCTCGGTTTCCTCTCTCCCTCGGTCGTGCAACTCAAAATCATATTCCAACAATTGTGGCATCGAAAACTCGACTGGGATGATCCTCTACCTGAATTTATTGTAACACAATGGTGTAAACATCGCCAGGAACTTCCTGATATAGCCAAACTTACCATACCCCGTTGCATAGGTATAGCGGACCCTACCTTTCAACTGCACGGATTCTCTGATGCCTCGGCTTCCGCGTACGCTGCCGTCATTTACTCTCGCTACATTTTACCCAATGGAAGCATTGAAACAAACATCGTGGCAGCCAAAAGCCGAGTAGCTCCAATAAAACAGTTGACCATTCCTCGTCTGGAGCTTTGTGGAGCGCTTTTACTGGCACGCCTGCTGGTTACTGTTCAAAGGTCATTGAGCACAACCTGCTCAAATATCTATGCTTGGTGTGACTCCCAAGTAGTTCTTTCTTGGCTATCGTCTCCCCCTCGTCGTTGGGATATATTCGTCGGCAATCGGACATCTGAGATTTTAAACACAATTGATAGAAACAGATGGTTTCATATAAGGTCGGAGCAGAATCCAGCAGATTGTGCTTCGCGCGGTTTAGCACCGTCGGCTCTCGTTCAACATCCCATTTGGTGGACAGGTCCCCACTGGTTAAGAAAGTCTGAGGAGCACTGGCCAATCGAACGTCACCTCCAAGACCACCCAGACTGTAAACTGGAAGAAAGGAAAAACTACCAACAATCGTGTCTAGTAGTCAACAATGAACACCCTCTTCATCAACTATGCCCCAGAGTTTCATCTTGGTATCGCCTTATTCGAATCGTCGCCTATGTGTATCGGTTTATCTCGAAAAGCCGCAAATTACCGCGAGAAACAACTGCAATAACCCTTCAACTTCACTCTCACGACATCTACAATGCGAAATGCATGATCATAAAATGGCTACAGCATCTTTATTTCGGAGATGATATTGCATACTTCAAAGCCCACGGTCATTTTAGTAAAGGTTGTAGAATTGCTAATCTTTGTCCATTTTTAGATGATCAGCAGATATTGCGAGTGGGAGGAAGGATTCTCGAAGCCAATGTCGCATTCAACGTGAAACACCCAATCATCATACCAAAGCAACATCCAGTGACACAACTTATTGCAGTTGACTTTCATCGACGCATGCTACACCCTGGAGTTTCCGCATTGTTTGTCATCATTCGGCAGGAGTATTGGATTATCGGCTGCAGAAACCTACTTCGTAAGATAACCCATGAATGTATTTCTTGTTTTCGGCAAAGAAAGTCTACCGCTACACAGATCATGGGAAATCTTCCAGCACCTCGAATTCAGCAGAGTAGACCATTTACACACTGCGGCTGTGATTACGCTGGTCCAATTTTCATTAAAGTTAAAATCGGTCGAAAAACACAACATATAAAAGGATATATATCGCTATTTGTCTGTCTGGCCACTAAAGCCATACATTTGGAGCTAGTCAGTGATTTGACTACTGACGCATTCCTCGCAGCTCTCCGTCGTTTCATTGCGCGTCGCGGTAAACCTTCGCATATGTACTCTGACAATGGTACCAATTTTCGAGGAGCTACAAAACGATTATCCGAAATGCACCAACTCACCTTGTCGGAATACCATAACTCAATAGTTGCACAGTCTCTTGCTCGCGACTCAATCACTTGGCACTTTATTCCTCCATCAGCTCCACATTTCGGCGGGTTGTGGGAAGCGGGGGTAAAGTCTGTTAAACAGCACCTTCGCCGTGTTATTGGTTCTGATGTCATGACCTTCGAAGAACTTTACACCCTTCTCACCCAAATTGAAGCCCTTTTAAATTGTCGTCCTTTGTGTCAAAATTCTGATAATGACTTAGACCCATTAACCCCAGCTCATTTTATTATAGGTGAATCATACGCAGCTGTTCCTGAACCATCACTTGAAATACCTCAAAATCGGCTATCAGCTTGGCAAGCAATACAGGCAAAAATCAATGGGTACTGGAAGCGATGGAGTATGGAGTACCTGACTTCGCTACAACAACGCTCTCGATGGTCGCAACCCGAACGAAACCTGCAGTTGAACGATCTGGTTGTCATCAAAGACACAAACTTGCCACCAGGGAAATGGGCTATGGGACGAGTCATAGCAATACATCCAGGTCAGGACGGACGAGTTCGAGTCGTAACCTTACGCACTGCTAATGGAAATCTAGTGCGACCTATTCATAAATTGGCACCACTCCCTATGAGCTGAAACTATGTTCCAGGGGCGGCGGAATGTTGGAAAATATATCATGAAAATACTCATATCTAAATTCATTTGATTAATTAGTATATTATTGTTATTCGTTTCTAACTAATTCATAACTTCTTAATATTATTGATTTGCCTATAATTTAAAGTATACCCTATTTAACGTAACATCTTATACATAATTTCTCTTTCTTGCTCTCGTTCAATACCGGTTTTTTTCTGCTATTTTTTATGTATAACACATTGATAACACAACTTTGTTGAATTGGCGACATCGATTTCTCTGCCACTTGGATTTCGATCGTCAACCAAACCACAGCAGCTAAGTACCAATATACAAACCAACGCTATTTTATATTGGATGTTTTTTTATTCATTTGTTCTTGGGTTGATGTTTTTTTCTCTTTGCTAAGTGCTGGTCCTTCACTTCGTCTCGTTGAGAATAATCGAAATTTGGTTTGATTATTCCCAAACAATATGTATATCCGACCTCTATCACGATTGGCAGCATTGTATTTACTATGTTTTTGCATATCGCTCAGATTCTAATTGACATAACACCGATAGGTAAACAAAATGGCGGAATTTGAAAAACAATTTGAATGGGCCGGCGGAAAGAGGATGGTCTTTGTCTGCCATTTCTTTTCTTTTCTTTTTCATTCTGTTTCTGAATACAAATTACCTACTGTGACATGGCAAACCAAATTTAGGATGTCAAATCGGTTGTCGCTCGAAAAAAGTGTTCCCAATTTGCAAAGTGTTTTTTTCTGATAGTTTTCAGAATATTCTTTATTTCTCGTTGGGGGAATTTCTCCTCGCCGACGACAAAATCAGTATTTCTTCAAATAAAAACGTGATTATTTAAAGGGTAAGTTACAATCTACAGTCATGCCAATGCAATAAATAGGTATGTATAGGTAATTATGTATTAGTATAAGTATAAGGATTTTAATTAATTTTTAATTCATGCTGCCTTCTGCAGCAACACAAAGTACACCTATAAAAAGTCAATCATTTTAATTTCAGTTAAGATACCTATGTATGTCATTCCTTCGCTGACAGAAAAAATTAATAAGCCCTTGGAAAATGCAGTTCATCAAGAGAATGTTTCCTAAATTTTTTTGAAATATATCGGCCTATACTTAGGATACATATAATCAATTATATTTGGAATCCAGACTAGATTTTACGAACTCATGATGGCGAAATTTTCCATTTCAAATAAAACATCGTGAACTACAAAATAATAAGCGAGAAGGTTAAAAATGACTAAAGGCCCTTCGAGTTTTAGTTTGTGCAATGTGCGCTGCGACCACGAAAAAACTTTATATCCTCCTATAATTCTAAATGATAAATATAATATTGGGAGTAGAAAACGAGCTGATACATATTTCACCTTCTCATTGGTATAGCCATTAAATTCAGGATGAAAATCGTTGTCCATTGATTGGCAGGCTATTACCATCACGAGTGAAATTTATCATGTGGGCGGCGGCACCTTGGAGTGATTTGTCACTTGTTTGGGGTAACCAATCGCACCCCAAATACCGCTGTGGCAGCGCATTACTTCTCGCTACACATTCCACTGGCACTGCAACACAAATAATACATGGAATGTCACCCCGCCCCCCCTGTCACATCGAGCGAAAGAGTTCCTCTTGTTAATAATTTTCCTACCAATCTCCTGTTGGTTGTCTTCCTTTGATGAGAATATTTCAGAACTAATGTCTGCCGGAGGTGCATGTGACACCTATAGAGATGAAGTATATATATTCCACGTCGTTGTCGGTGTCCACCCAAAATAGAATTCCCGTCTCCTTTGGCTCTGCCGGTAAATTAAAACTATAAAATTGTGATATGAAAATGTCTTAAATAACATTAAAATGCTGGAGTCCCCCTCGCATCTGAAAGATATGCCACCGAAAAGATGATATGGTAATGATCCCACGGGGTCGGTGCCGGTTCCCTGCTATCCGATACAAGTCCTCTTCGGTAGTATTGGATTTTCTTTTATTTCCAAGCAGCATGTGTGTACACGCGACTGTGGGTGGAGGCGATGTCTCCCGCCGGATCTAGTTTTGTTGCGCCTATGGTGTGACACAATCATAGGTGTAGCAGGGATAAACACAACAACTGTGTGACGGCTGACGGCAACGTCATCGTGGGAAACATTGATTTATTACTGCAAATGGGAGATTTATTTTCGGCGAGGCGGGAGGAAGTCGTTTTCCCAGAAAATAAAAGAGGCCAAGAGTGGTGGCCACCACCGGAAAATGTGGTTGTCTGATGAACTTGTTAATTTCTAATGGCAGACGAATCCGTAATAAGCTCGTTTACGTGAGGCCGACAACATTTCCGGTTGTTCTGTGGGAAAGATTCCTTTGAAGGTGCAGCTTTGTATAGAAGATCATTTGGAAATTAGGTTGTGGTTACACTGGAAAAGTGAATCCGCTGGATTAGAAAATATTTAGGAAGTGCTTTGCTATAATTAGATGGGTAATGTTTCAAAATATTTAGAAGAAAACCGGAACTAGATTGCATAGCTATGTTTGTCTGTTCGGAGCGGGGATGTCACATTTCCATTACTGGGTGAATGATGATCAATTGACCACCGATTCTACTTCTACATCATCAATGACAATCGCCCACAGGTGGACGAGGAAATAATTCGCAACATTAGTGCTTCCTCAAGAATTATGTCTATGAAAAAAGTACGAATGACAGATGACGCAATACAGTCAGCAGCGGGAGTATGGCAGAAGTGTTTTAAAAAATCCCGTTCGGGTTACATTTGTTTGAAATATGAACCAGGCACAATAGTTGCTGTTATTTTATGAATTGAAAAAAATAATAAATTTGATTGGTGAATAGTTTGCTTTCTGGATGACGCAGAAAAAACGCGAAGCTGATTGATAGATTAATATATTTGCAGAAGTGTTGACTTCCTATTAAGAACTATCTAAAAATGACAAGAAAAAGGCAATGAACTTAGGGAAAAAGTTCATTTTGGTATAAAACGCTGATAAAATATATGCGTGACAATTAATGCTATAACTACGGGGAAATCTTTTTCGGTTCCGTGTCCTCTCTTCTATTTTTTACTAAAAGAAAACAATATATTGTCCTGTTTTTCTAAAATGTCTTTTTCCCCTAGAGACCATCTTCCTACCATAAGAAATATGCTTGCGAGTAGGTACCTTCTCAAGTTGTACAAAGCTGGAGCTAGATGGTAATCTTATATTGATTTTCAGAGATCAAGTCAATACCTTTTATTAAACGAACAAATTTTGATAGTTAAAATGTGCTTTAATCATTTTTGACTGTATAGGTATTTTTACTTACGGCGCATTGGCTTAGTGTGTTCGACTACTAAGCGAGGGGTCCCAGGTTCGAATCCACAAAAAACCCAAATTCCAACTTAAGGTTTATTTTTCACTGCGCCACCTCTCGCAAACGTCTGACAAACATCCCAAGGTACAACTGTCATGAAAGTGCATGTCAGAAGCTAGGCCTAGGGTCCCTATGGACCTGTTGCGCCAACTATATAGGTATTTTTATTTAAAAAAAAAGTCCTCTTATAGGTATGTGATTTAAAAAAATGGTCACCGTAGTTATCGTAGATACAACCTAAATATCTGCAGCGATACCACTTTACTTCAATTGAAGTAGATTAACTTCAATTTTGAAAAAAAAAATTCAAATCTGCTCCCTACTTCGCACTATTGTCAAATTCCTTATATCTACTTCACTTTAGAAAACCCTTATTTAATCCGCTCCAATTTAATAAAAAAACTCCTTAAATCTACTTACACCCATTCATTTAAGCTTCTCACAACAGATAAACATTTCAAAAGAATAAATTGCATCAAACTTCACTTTAAACACAAAATTTATTAAAATTTTCTGACGTTTATTATTGTTTTTCTTTTAATTTTCTGTCAAAGAGGTTGGTGATGTGTTTGGTTTGGTTTTGGTTCCTGTCTGTTCCGAAAAGTTTAGCCAAATACGTGAAAGAATTATTACAAGCTCGATGAAAAGATATTTTGAAGTTATCAAGAATGTGAACAAAGATTGGTACGCAAAATTATAATTTAATAAACATATCGTTGTACTGTGATATGATATTTTTTTTTTTAAAAAAACTCAACAATCAAGATTTGCAAAAAATAGTGAAGATGAAGTGAGAACACCATTTATAAAGACTTCATTTTCATAAAAAAAAAAAATATATTGTTAAATCTTAAAACGTTTTTTTGGACATTCCACTTGTTGTTGATTATCGGCCGGCTTGAGTTCTTGTGTTAACTGAACTTTATAAGCCTTAAGATCCAAGTCTTTATGCAAAATACGGTGTAATGACGTTTATGGAATGCCCAATTCCAAAGAACGACTAGAAATTGACAAACCTGGGTTTTCATCAACATTATGGGCTACAGCAGCAATTTTCTCAGTTGTTCTTGAGCGAAGTGTACGGGTTTTATTCTTCACATCACTAACTTGTCCCAACGGCTCGAATTTTTCCACCAATTTCTGTATTGCGGTCCGACAAGGTGCTTCACGACGACCAAAAAATGCTTTAGTTTTGCGAACTGTGACTGCAAGATTTTCACCATTTTTGTAGTTAATTTTAATAATTTCAATGCGTTGTTGAAGCGTGTATCGTTCCATTTTTAGTAATGGCGTAGTTTATATTTACTTGTCAAAGAATAAAAGCTTCAAAAGTGACAGCTACCGAAATAGCGGGTCATTCACAATAACACCTCTCATTGGAAAACCCTTTATTTATTATGAAATGAGGAGAATAAAACTTATATCATTCGAAAGGTACTGTGCCATAGATGTGCACAAACCAAAAATCGTGGGTATATGTCGCCATTAAGGCTGATAAAATTAAGTTATGAATTCCCCATACAAAACAGGTAATTGAAAGGACTTTGGCGACATTCAATTTGTCGCCGACATATTACCATAGTAATGTATTCAAATATAAATAATCCTAGATTAGAACCTGTTTCCAATGGAGCAGCTCATTTACGTATTTTTTCGATATCTAGATGTAGCTTTTTTCGTTAATAAGAAAAAACATAAATAACGAAAATAATTGTGGTACGTTTTTTAGTATTACATTTTACATACTTATATAAAACGAATGGTCGATTACTAGTAAATATGTAATATAAATATATTAAAATATCATCATTTTGAAATCTACTTCCCTTTTCTTGAATCTACTTCACTTTTTGGGTCAAATCTACTTCGCATATTTTTTTAAGTGGCAACGCTGCTGCAGAGTCTTACGAAACATTAGAAATTCTGTGCGGTAGTTTTTGCGCATTAGGTAACGGATATAAAACCCATTTAAATAATAAAAAGTATAAATAAAAAGTTAGCCAAACAGATCCGCATAGATACCCTAGACATCATCTAGCTTCTCATTCATAACCGTTCTTTTTGTGTAAGCTTTAATTTTTCGGACGAACGTACACGACCGACAATTTTATGCCGAGTCCGGACGACTGAATTGAGAAGCTCTTAGAATGTTTGTCACACCTTCGCTAGTATAAAATGACAACCAATAAACTGTCAGCTATCTAATTGATTGCTACTGGAAAAAGTGTTGCCAATTTGAAAAGTTACCTCTGCACGAACATAATGTTTTAAAATGTTCGGCTATTTTTTCGTGCAATTTGGGTCGTTTTAAATTTAAATCTGTTCATGGGGAAATAGCAACCGTAAGTCTTGTCATGGTAAAATTGAGCACGATCCAGTTATTAGGCGCAAAACAGGTTGTCCCTCGAAAAAAATGTTGCCAATTTGCAAAACAAACTTTTCAAAGAAACATCCATTAAATAATTGAAATGGACATTTAAATTTGGAGGGTTCATTTGTAGCCCTCTAAAAAGCTCTAGTTAACGGAGTTCCATAAATAAATCCTGACTTGATGGTGTTCTTTTATCCAGTCCTGCTATTTTACCAAACCAATATCGACTGTTCTTTTACCGTTTCTTCAACCGAGGTAAGTGATATTCTTTGGAATCCGTTTAGAGGTGTCACTGTCATCATTAGTTAGCATAAAGAAAAGTTGTTGCCAAGCAATTTCCAGATTTTTGTGGAGCTTTCGTCTTTCTCAACTCGTACCGTTTGCATCGGATGTATTTACTTTCAGAACGAAAGGTCCTCCCATATAACGCTGCGCATTGTTCTTTGCAACCAAAATGACTGAAATGTTTATTAATCTGACTGTTATGACTGTTGTGAAATATAACACAGAATGACTTGTAAATGCTGTCACGATTCCCTGACATGCACAAGCATTTCTGACGTCAATCAGCCATTCAACTGCTCTGCTTTCCAATCAAACTCTTGCTTTTGTTGTATGGGACGAACTCAAGTCGTTTCAATAGTTCGTTAGCAAAACAAAGAAGTTGCATTGCAGTTGCACAAACCTACAGTGAAACCTTACTTGGAAACCTCTTGCATAACAGAGGGCATAAAAGATTGGAAAAATATACGCACATAGCTCCATCCACTTGCATTAATAAAAATATCCTTCAGAAATGGAGTGATTACCAAGTTTACTGGTGGAACTTGCGCATAGCTTCATTAGCTTCCATTCCATGTTACGCGTATCTCCTCTGTTTGGTTAATCTCTTTGGTGGGTGCGAAAACACCGCCACCAGTTGAATGTGTGTGCCGCTTTAAATAACAAAGCATCGAGTGCTAAACGATTCAGTTGACTTTCAAGTAGCCTTAGAAACGGTTAACCGAATGAAGAAGTGTTTCCGAAGCCGTTAAGAATGTGTTTTCAAAATGTGATTGCACTCGTAGTGATGGTGTTATTGTTACCCATTATTGATGGAATAAAATTGATTTCTCCTGTGGATAAGTATTTCCTAGTTGCACTCAAGGACTATGGCAGTTTCATTGATGCCATACAGATTGCGCGATATAATCATTACAAATTTGTGAAGAAAGTATGTATCGGTGTGTGTTATGTTGTTTTTTGTGAAAAATGTCAAAAAAAATAATTCAGAAAGCGAGGTTTAAATCAGAAAGAACGTGATAGAGGAAAAAGTGGGGTTTCACAAAATGTTTTATTAGCCTTAAGCCCGAGTCTACAGTCAGCTGCTGTCTTAACGGCTGAGTGGATTTATGTAAAATCTTTTTTTCTCACTCCCTTCAGCTTATACCTCGCGCAGAAATCGGAAATTTTAATGTGGCTTTAAAATTCGTGACAGTTTCTTGCTTCTGGTGAATACGTTTTCTAAACCAGGTTAATGTACTAACAAGAGGTCTGTTTCCGTACTTTATCAGTCAATCAGTTTAAAGGCAGCACAGCGACTCTGAAGAAGAAGCGTCATCTTGCAGCGGACAGTGCCATTCATTCACAGAGTGGAAGTTCCTCGGTTTAGTCATCATTCATGCTAGACCACATTCGGTGTCTAAAATGACAACTATTTTGTTCAAGTGATAAAGAAGCTGGCTGTGACGCAGTTTACATCAAATATCATCGCTTTTCGGGCTTAGGTATTTCGTTTTCAAAAACGAATTGCATTTTCGTTTAGTACAACGACAGCTTTATACACACCAAACTGCTTCTTAAACATTTACAAATAGACGAAAGACGAAAAATAACTTTTCGCCTTTGCATGATTTCTTTCGTTTTTTTTTTTAAGCAAAAATGTCTTTCCTTCGTTTCGTTTTCATTTCTGGACTGGCGCTCAAATCCTATTACTTTAACTAATACATTTGATAAGCATCATTTTTCAATTCTAAAATTTTTTTATTCCGGTTTTGTGCACTTTGTTACAAACTTTTCAGTAATTTTTTAACATACCTATTACCTAATTATAATATGAAATTTGCGGCAAGATTTTTAGCTGTCACTACTTGTTTTTTTCTTTTTCTTATTTCACACTGACGTTGTCGCGAAATACCATATAGCGGATTTTATAACATTGTCATGTTTCCGAACGCAGCCGCTTGATTGTGTGCATATCGCCAGAAAGATGGCAGTTTTAGTTCAAAATGTGACTTGTATGAAATTTAAATAAGACAGTTGTGTCAAAGACGGAGAAAAATTGACTGGGATTGTGAGGTTAACAAGATCTTGAAGAAATTTGGTTTGATTTATATTTCTCTACAAAATTAAAATTTTTATCGTGTTAACGTTGACGTGGCAATAGACGGAGCTTAGTTTAAGCTTTCTGAGGTAGCACTTTAAGAAGTTCTAAGGATGTTACCTGTAGATTTTAGGGATCAAGTTCTTTTTTGTCTTGGCTAAGCTCGTTGGGTGTAGCGTTTCTTACCACTTTTTCGGACACATTAATCATTTCGTTTACTATGTAGAAAAGCTCAAACGTTTTCTCTAAAACGTCAGCTTTCTCTTTGTGGTTTAATTCCATGATTTCCCGGGATCTTCGGATCTTTATGTGGCTTTAAGAAGCCTTTCACAGCGATCAGTTGGTTTTTATTCAGCCTTCAGAATCGTTCTTGTTACAAATCAACGCCTTATCTTGCCATCTTTAGGGCTTTTCGTTTCGTCTTGACGGGGTTTTGTATTTCTTATTTCCTGCGTTTGCTTGACTATCACCGATTTTGGGAATAGTTGGGAGTTTCGACATGCTAAATTGTGTTTCCCCACAAAATGGAGTTGAATTTCTTCAAAACATTTTTAAAAGTAGACATAAAATACTGAAAAGCGGAAAACGTCTATACCTAGGATCTTTGCGTTCTTATTCTGATAATAGATCAAAAAACGTGATGCCTTAAAGTCATAAAAAAAAAGAATCTCACCCCGCAAAGAATGGCATCATATTTGTATACCCGACCTCCATAAATTGTGTCTCTCTCTCTCTCTCTCACCCACTCATCATCAGTTACTTGCATCAATCAATATCCATTTAACCATTGCTATCTGATCCCTTATGCAAATTTAAAAGTAAAATCTGTTCCCCAAATGTCCTTCTCGCGTTAATTACCATAGCTCTCCCACACTACAAAAAAAAAAGAAGAAAAGCGCCTCCACAAAAAACCATTTAACTGCCATTCCGACCAAGCCAGCTACAGATACATTGACCTAGTGTCATATTAATTACCATAGAACACAACATGACGCAGATTAGATAAAAAAATAAAGAAAACAAAACGATTCACATCGACCCTTGTTGATTGATTGTGTTGTAGCTGCATATGTAAAAAAGTTTATAGCCTATCCCCTAATCCCACACTTTGGACTTTACCACTCCCACGTCATGTACCATGTACGGACGTTAGCGGCTTATGAGTGCATATATATTGCTTAGCCTAGGTACGTCATGAGGGTTTAATGTTTCGATTACATTGTTCCAGTGAAAGCGATAAAAAAATGCTATCGCTTGGTAGGCAAATGAAATGTCATCTGTCGATAATGTGTAGTGCTTTTGTTTTTCTGCAGGTGGAAGGTTTTGAAAATATATTTCTGTTTGAAAAACTACCCGAACGGAACGGAGGCTTCGGCGTGAAAAGATCTGGCCACAGGGTGCTGGAGGCAGACAGTCGGGTGCTGTGGGCCTCTCAGCAGAAGATACTGCAGCGCGACAAGAGGGATTTCATCGAATACGATGAAGGGGAAAACAGCAATGCGATCGATGATGACGTGTCCTATCATAGCGCCGATGATCCGCCGTTTAATGATGAGCTCTGGAAACGTCAGTGGTATATGGTGAGCTGACTTATTGAGCAAGTGATATCAGTCTGCTTATTAAAGGAACAGTCCTCAAATTTAAGCTTTCCAAAGCAGTTGGACCTGAATGTGCTGCCCGTCTATGCGAAAGGTATTACGGGACGAAATGTTAGAGTGGCTGTTTTGGATGACGGACTGGAGTATGATCATGAGGACCTCATTCAAAATTACGTAAGCACAATTTGAATCACGCAGGCAGGGGCAGTATCTTTTCCTAAACTGTAATACCGACATGAGAATTTATTATTTAAGTGCGGTCAACTTATTGAACTAACTCCCATATGAGTTTCTTCCTTGTAGACCTTAGTTATAAAATTTCACACCACTACAAACGTAATCGATTCTTTTCATGAGCACACCTCCTGTCGTAGGACCCTCAAATAAGCTGGAACTACAACGAAGACAATCCCGATCCATATCCCAGACCTGACGACGATCGTAGCTCCCATGGGACCAGATGTGCCGGCGAAATCGCCATGATGGCCAATAACAAGAAATGTGGCGTCGGAATAGCTTTCAACAGCCGAATCGGTTGCATCAAGATGTTGGGTGGGGTTGTCTATGATTTGCTGGAAGGTTCCTCCCTCGGATTTGGACGCGATAAAGTCGATATCTATAGTTCTTCGTGGGGCCCCATGGACAATGGCAAGACAATGGAACTGCCGGGCGTTTTCGCAAGGGAAGCTCTAAGTATGGGTGTCGCTCTTGTGAGTATCTCATATACCGGTGACTATTAAACTGTAATTAATGGACGACATTTTTTGATTTTTGAAGGGCCGCAATGGACTTGGCAGTATTTACGTTTGGGCATCGGGTAATGGACGAAAGCGTGGTGATAACTGCAATTGTGATGGTTATGCTGCGAGTATTTATACCATAACCGTTGGCAGTGCAGATGACAAGGGACGAGGCGCTTGGTATAGCGAAAAATGTGCATCACTAATGACTGTCACATACTCCTCGGGCAATGAATCGGATCAAATGATTGTGAGTATCAGGTTGTGTTGTAGAGGGTTGTTTTTTTTTTAACCAGGGCGTTGCAATTTTGTATTTAAATAAATCACCGGGAAAAATTAAGCTGAAATCTATTTAGGGTGTAGTACACATGTTAAATTGAAGTATGGAATTTCATTTCGTTCATATGACTAACGCGAACTTGTTTGTAACGATCATTTCGCACCAATTTATGTATCTGCGGGCATGTTGGCGATATTACGTTCGATTGTTTGGGAGCATCTCTAGCATTGCTGCTTTGTTGACATAAAAATAAATTCAATGGAATTAAGTTGTCTGGCGTGATACATTTCACGACCGAAAATCGTAGAAAGTGTCCTTAAAGTTGCAACCACTGACAGAGAATTTCGAAAGTCATTTTTGTTAATTTAAATTTGTTTAAACTTTGACGGATGCTTTGACATTGACAGATCATAAAGAAACTTATCCCTAATTTAGTGCTGCATTGACTAGGTATAGTAAAAACAGAGACAAATCATACTGAGACCACCAGTCACGATTTGGTGCGCTAGTAATTTCTATGTAACAATATAGAAATTCATATTACAAATGTCACGTAACTTCAAAAATGCTGGGTCACTCGCAAAAAATATGAGCCAATTCCTCAAAGTTGTTGACAGCGTTCATAGAATTTTATTTGTTAGATTTTAAATTATTCGTTACGAGTGGATAGTATTTTCTTTTTAGTAATAAGTGCACATTTGCTTAAAATATTTATTTTAAATTTTATATTTATACTACCAATAGGCCAGTTTCTTTGAGCTTCGTTCTCAGCAAAGCAAAGTAAAATAGTATTTTCAGCACGCAATTACAACTACTACGCTCTACTTGACACTTCGAGACTCGCATTAGTTGTTGTGATTTGTGTACTGAAAATGTTACTTTACTTTGCTTTACTGAGAACGAAGCTAAAAAAAAGGCCTAATGTAGACTGAAAAATTCTGAACAAATTATTTTTATGAACGCAAACATAATATTAACGACATCTGACAGACATTGAATTCCCCACGTTCCTTAAGCGTAGTATGTTGCTCGCGCTTAAATTAAGCTCCTATACAAAGATGTCTCCAAAGATAAAACTAAGCAAAGTAGTTAAGCCAAACAGTACGCAGTTCAAGCTAAATTTGTTAGCCACTGTACGAAAAATCTCTACAGAATTTAAGTAAGCGTATTAATGCAAAATACATTTTTCCACAGCTAAATTTTGATAGATCAGAAAAAAATATCGCTATTCGCAACAAAATTTCAAACGAAAGCAAATTAAAAGTATGGAGCTTGGTTAGAAATTCGTTGTTGTTAATTTCATTTCTTTTGGAATAAATTGAAATATTTTAACGAGGAATAATGGAAGTCGTTTTTGAGGAGGGAGCTGTAGAAGAACAAATAAAGAAACAGAACAAAGTCAATCAGCTTTACCAACACAGTTTTTTTTTTCACGGAATTTAAACTGTCAAAATTAAGTGAACATTAATCGAAGTGGTGGAGAGAAACATTGGATAGGCGCTTAATTTTATCTCTCCTGGAACAGCATACTAGGCTTTAGTTTTTGTTATAGAAATATCTATTTTTTTCCGGAATAAAAACATTAAGTAATGTGGATATATGGAAATGGCATGGAAATATTGAAACAGTGTCATCACATGCAATATCATCATCACTTTTTGTCAGCCTTTATGAATTATGACTGATTTTGAGTGTTGTGACCTGCTCGATAGGAGATTACAATTTCGATTGTTTTTGTGAGTTACCTGCCAGAATTCGAAAACCTAACAAAATCAATTCTTTGCGTTGGGCAAAAAGGTCTTAAGTCAGAAACTGCAGTTTTTCGTAAAACCAAATTGAAAATAGTTTAATTATTTGCAAATCGGGATTAAATTTGTTTGACAAAAAAAAATACTAAATTGTTACGACAGGAGGCAGTTGTGCTATAGACTTAAGTCGTTAGTATCAAACGAAAGAGAATAAAAAATTTAGTTAAACCCAATCAAATACCCAAAATGCATTTTTTGACTTAAGACCTTTTTGCGTAACGTCAAAGAATTTCACCTCACCTTGTGAGGATTTTGTGACTAGTGAAATATCAGTGAGGTTTGCCAGAATCCGACTTTTAGTTTTATTAACCAAACAAATCAAATTATCGTTTCTTAACAATTTATAATAAATAACCAATAGCACTCAGTAATGCAAAAATGTGTTATTCCCTCCGCATATTTTGTATGTATTTGCATGTCACACTGATTCTAATTGACATAACACCGATAGGAAAAATGTCGGAAAAAAAATTGACTTGCCAGCGGCCTCTTGCCGCTTGCGGTTCTCAGTATGATTTGTTTGTCTCTAGTTAAAAGTGGCAATTCCGAAAAAAAAAACTATTGGAAAATTTCAAGAACATTTATCGTAATGACATTTACATCAAACGAAACTCTGTTTGTTCTGATAACAGGCAGCCGCCTTTCGTATGTCTGATTTTGCATTCGCATTGATTGGCCCCGTCAATATTTTCTTCGGTTGACGTTTATGGAAGGGATACCAAATCTGATTACTGATTACTTAACCGACATTTCGATTGTATGGCTGAAAAAATAAAAGTGACGTTTAGACGCCCAGTGACAAGCAATAGGACATAGAGTTCTTTAGAATTGTACGAATATTTAAAACCTCTAAAATCAAAAATAAAAAAAAAAAATTCTTCTATCCGAATTGTTCTTATATTTGACATATATAAGCAACAAAAGCGGCACAGTACTTCCACATGCTTTTCCTATTAGTTATTTCTTTTTATGAGTGAACATTATATCCGCCATGAACTTAAGTAAGTTCTCTTTGTGTTTGCGAAACCGAAAAAGATCTAGAAAAGCATGGCTGCCCAGGAAAGCATTTTTCTGTTAGTCGAGCGTTTCCTAAAAGCTGGTCGCAACAAACAAATTGTTTCGGTTCTGTTGCCAGGTGGCACTTTTCTGTCACTAAACTCTTTTGTTAAATTAAAACAATATTTTACTTTTTCTATTGTTTGTCACTTTACCGAACCGACCTATCTAGTTTTTACATTTAGGGGAAATCTAATCAAGACGACAAGTGTTTTAAGTGTGCTCTAGGTTAGTTCAGGTTAGAAGGGGAGTGCGGAGAGTGTCCTTTTGATTTGTGAAACTAAAACCTACTTTAACTACAAACAAACGCATACCTAACCTGATTCGTTCGAATACATTTTTGTGGACTAAACTGTCCGTGTTTTGGTTATCAGTCGACCGTTTTTTTTTTGCTTTTCAAATACTTTTTTCAGGTTCCGCTGTTTTTCACACATATTTTCAGACGACGACTGACGTTGGTAACTCTTGCACCGTAAAACACACAGGCACCTCTGCATCTGCACCTCTGGCTGCTGGAATCATAGCCCTGGGCTTGGAAGCCAAGTAAGTTTACACCCTTCCGACGTTTTTTAAAGCTGAAACCCTTCTTTTGTCAGTCCCGATTTGACGTGGCGGGACGTTCAGCACATAGTCGTCCGATCGGCCACACAGCAGCCCCTCGGCACCAAAGAAGGCTGGATACGAAACGGAGCCGGTCGACTTTACAGCACAAAAGTTGGATTCGGCCTCATGGATGCCGAGGCATTTGTCAATTTAGCTCAAGCATGGAGGACAGTTCCAAAGCAAAGAGTCGACTTTGTCAATGGTAAGCCCATAAGCAAGATCTGCAATTCAGACTACAATTCCTCAATCGCAGGCACCCTCGTCGAGGACCCAACTCAACCGCAGACGCACAAAATAATGTTCACCTACGCTGCCCAGACAATCCGTCACCTGGAGCACGTTCAGGTTATAGTCACCGCTAAGTGCAAATACCGTGGAGCACTGGAAATATTTCTGACATCACCAGCCGCAACAAGAGTCACCATTCTCGAACGAAGGCCACGTGACATCTTTTCCGCTGTTTGCCTCGAAAGTTGGCCATTCATGTCGGTTGCAACTTGGTCCGAGAATCCACATGGCCTGTGGCAGTTGGAAATTGTTGACAAGTCACCACTGGGCAAGAACATCCGCAACATTGGTACGGTACAGTTAGTTCTCTATGGAACCTCACAAGCCCCATTGGTGCCTATTATGCAATAGTTGAGTACCCAATAAATACAATTGAACGCATAAATTAAATTCGACTGACAGCCAACCGCACCTCATCCTTTTATCGAAATGTGTGATGATTTACGCTGTTGTAGGTACACGCAAATGATGTTCTAGGAATTTTTAATTAGCCTGTCGTCCAAGCCATCTAGCGGTAGCTAAAGAATCGCAATTACTGTCAGTTAGCAATGGTGGCGGAGGGCTGAATGACCGCAGCCGGAATACGGAAGTTTTTCTTCGACTCGCGATGGTTATGGATTCATTGCGATTATGAAAGGCGCATGAAATATATGAAATACGGACGGCGTATGTTGAATTGCAAATGGTCAGTGCGACTTCATAAATAGATGTGCAAGTGAGGTGGTTCTGCTTCTGACTTTCGCCCGAGGTATCACTAGATTCCTAATTATCCTATCCAAGATCCAAGAATGCCATATGCTGCTCCAACCACACATGTTGTGTCCGACTACGCTCTTACCAGATCAGATCATTTCAAAATCGAAACAAATTCAGAACGCCCAAAATGCCCGCGCTGCGCCTTCATTGACTCGCCCAACAACGGTCTGACAATTGGCCAAACAATCGCATCTGCTTCACATGTTCGCCCATCAAACTCGACCTCTTTGAGTGATGTCTCGAAGGGATGGTGTGTGTATTTTTATCCGTGAAAACAGAAAAAAAACATCCCACACCCACTCCAGCATATAACCCCTCGACTTTTGCGCTCACGCAAAATTTTGCATCAATTGACTACACACCGTTTTAGATACTTTCCAAGCGTTTGTAGATATTTTTACTTATCATCTGCCGTTATTTTGTTTTGCATCTCATCCACGAAGTTGTTTTTCCCCTCTACAGTTTGATCTTAGCTATTCGTCTGTATGAAAATATGATTTTCATGGGCTGATGCGATCGCCCGCTGGAAGTGCACACGCACAGCCTTGATGCCGTTCCACATGAGTGCCTGATTTTCAACGATCTCAACGCTCCCATTGCGGGCAACGGATATGTGCATCTGGATCGCATTTTGTCAACGATGACATAGCTTAAGTTTGGATGTTTGTTTGCTTGTGCGAGATGCCACTCAAAATTTGGACTTTTTGCACATTTGCGACAACTTGCCATATGCGAGCATCTGAACGAGTATATGTGCAAGCGAAATAAAAAGTCGACATGCAAAAGTCATCATCGTTGTCCCATTAAAATTGTATCTGAATGTGGTGATTCTCACATGTCTTACCAATTAATTTCGGATTTGATAAATTATGATGGAACAGCCAGATGCATGGGCCGGTCCCGGTACTAGCAGTAGTGTTGTTGTTGTCAGGCAAACGGTGTGCAATGGAAGACTTCTCCAACCTTAATTCCTGGAAATTCTTAATTGGCCGCAATTTTATGTCAATTTAATTGGCATAAGTCTTGAGCAAAGGTCTACGTGGTGGTTTGCGCAAGCGAGTCGCCTCTTTCGGATTTTATTTGGGCGTAGTCTTGTCAACAGATTTTCTGTTCTTTTGGTCATTTCATTGGACTTTCTTGGTCCGATCTATATACTATAAGAGTGACATCCGGCGATGGAGTACAGTTCATTCGGGAGTGTCGTGAGGTCAAGAGGAATTAATTAAACCGGCAGAGTTTCAACAAAGATTGCATATCGCGATTGGGTGAGTATTTGGCTAACGAAACTGCAAAAAGGTAAATTGAGATGATCAGCAGCAGGATCATCACAGATCCATATGGCGTGGATCACTGAGCCTCATCAAATCCTAATAGGGCTTGTAAGGTTGCCCCTAGGAAAATGGATATTATCCCGAGTGCTACCAGCCGCCTATTGCAAATGATGAGGGACACAAATTAGGCATGTCCAACAATATCCAAGGAAGGAAACACTTCGAATATATTTTGCATACGACAATGAATTAAATATGAAAAAAAATCAAGGACCTCAGCTTGTGCATAGTCTTATAGAGTATCGTACAGTGTAATAAATTATGCTCCTCAACATGTCATTGGCATACATTTCAAACGCTACCCAACGACAGCGAGTCTCAGAGCGCTTCTTCAAAAACAAGAAGTATAAACAGACATTGTGTCCTTGAACATGAAAGCCCTTATTAATATTTTGGTCAGCTAGCAAATTCATTGTCCATATGGCAACCGGTCGGACAACAAATTATGAACTCTGCACTCGTAGAGGACAACATTTTCAGAAGAACCAAGAGGTAGCGTCACCGAAAAGTGCCACAAGATCGTCTGATCGTAAGCCGTAACCCTAAACTCTCGTCTGTGCACAAACACTGTGAAGTGGCACGTACCGCGCGGATGGGATACTAATCCCGATCAAAGAACCCAAATCCAACGAGCTCTTCTTTCTTGGATATACCCACAATATGATGTGCGTTTGTGTGCGGTCGCAATCAGAATTGTTCGTTGTTCCTTCCAAAAAGGTGAAAAATTATGAGCAGTCTTGTGCACAAAGTGCTATCATGCCATGTTGACATTATACCGAAAAAAAAATGAAATAAAAGAAGAATATCCATAAACAACACCTTCCCTCACCAATACCGTACCGCAGGACCCACACACAGTTATCAATGATTTAGGGCCTCGCTGGTGTATCCTGTGCGATTAATGATTTATTGCGTCTGCAAGGAGGACAACCGTGACACTATTGAGCGCTGTCTGGCCAAAGTGGTCAAACGAAGATAAACAGAAGAACTGGAAAAGGTAATCGAGCTCGATCCACCTACACACACCGCTAAGAGTGTGTACAGCACTTGTGTGTCGCGTCGTTATCGTGGTCGAAAGGTGCAGTGTTTACTTTGATTTGACTTCTTTTCTGCCGATCCAAAGTGTCAATATTGATGTTGTTGCTTAAGTGAGGCCTTGCCGTTTGGCCAGCGATGCCAGGATCAGCTGGAAGAAATGAAATGCTGCGGCCATTAAGATAGCAAGTATCTAAAAGTGATCGCTGGTAATTTATTGATGCAGTCAATTAGTAGCGAGTCCTAAATAAAATTGCATGCGTCAGAAGTGTGAACCGCAAATTGAAGAGCTGTGTGCTGGGGCTGGTATCGATATTATTTCGAATTATTGGCAAGTTTACGTGCTAAAGCGACCGTTTGGCTTCTGGGTCTTGGCTGTTATAAGCCCACGCCGAAGAGTGCATCCTGTTGCTAAAATTTTCCATGAAAAATGCTGTCATATGGCAGCCAATAATTTGTTTAATTAATTGTTGACTCAGTAAATTTATACCTACCAGAGGAATGTCGAAGCCGAATTCTTCGGCGCGTTCTCTTCTTTTGGAGCTAAAAATTATCAAAGTGGAAAATTTATTGAACTTGGTCACATTGTGATGGGAGTAAGGAGCATTTATGAAAATACCTTCATGGTCAGAACAGTTAAGATAGATTCAATATGAACACGAACAGTTCTCAAAACCGGGTGCATAGAAGTGACGAATCTACTCTGTTGCGCATGCGCAGATAACCAGAAAATGAGTCCACAACCTAGTAGGAACCTGCACAATATTTAATTTAATTAGAACTTTCAATTCGAGGAAGGCGTTTCGTTTTTTTAATCTGGAAAATTCTAAAAAAATATGTATACACGGTATTTAAGGCAGCTCTCCACGTACCTACTACTCAACAGCATAGAGAGGACCAGCAGTTCGACTAAAAGGAAGTACGAGTGAAAGTAGTCGATGTTTTTGCTGATCCTGGACTCTAGATTACACTGCGGGGAGTTAGTAGCACCTCTGTGCATCGAAATTACTACTGTAAAGAACAATAATATAAAGGCAGCCAAATTTAGGTGGTTAAACCTTGCCGGACATATATTATCTAAGGCATGCCTAAAAATGGTTAGAAAAACGTTTACCAAAATTAAATAAAAACCACCAAAGAAACGATTCCAGAAACACGACGAAAAGAGCGTCCAAAATCGCGTTGGAAAATGCGTCGAAAAACAGGTCAAAAATGAGCAATGAATATGTACAAACCGAGTCGAAAGGCGAGTCAAAAAAGCGTCGAAAACGAGTCCGAAAATTCATCGACAAACGCGTCAAAAACAAGTCAAAATCACGTTAAAAAGGTGTTAAAAACGGATCAAAAAATAAGTCGACAAAAGGCGACCGAATCGCAGAGAAAAAACTGGACTAAAACATTGTCCCAAAAAAGGCTCAAAAATCGATTTTAAAAACTTACCAAAAAAAGTCAAAATCGCGATAAAACGACTTTCAGAAATGGGTCCATAAACGCATTTTAAACTCGTTAAAAAAGGTGTCCAAAAATGCATTAAAAAACGAGTCTAAAACAAGTCACAAACGCTACCCAAAAGGGAATCCAAAATGGGAAAAATCACGTTCATAAAAGCATGTCCGAAATTGAGTTAAAAAACACGAAGAAAACCGCGTCGGTTAAATTTCCAATAGTGAAGACATAGCTCTCAGGTTTTTTTCACAGATATCCTTTTCCCACACTGTCCGTTAGTCAAATGTATTTTTAATTCTGTTGCCCTAATAGAGTCCTTCTAATCTGAAATATTTGTAAGTTATTTTATTATTTTAACGTGGAAATTGCAAGTTGACTAAAAAATTTAAAAAAAAGAAACAATTATTTGCAAGGCGCTAAGCAATAAACTGATTATCATTTCATTTGATTTCATGCATGCAATAAACCGAAATCTAGCACGCGTCATACTATATTCCGGCATAATCCCGCATTTCAACGAAAACTCTTCACAAACGATTCGTCACACAGAAAGCTTGCGCATGTTTGTCCGATTCCGATTTCAAACGAAATCAGGGCAAACAAATCGCAATAAGAAATCTTTTGCTGCAGATTTTAAAAAATTATCTCCCACATAAAATAAAACTCAAATATCGCACAAACTGAACTAATTAATCCGGCAAGATAATCTTTACGAAAGGCGCTACAGTTCCCTTTTGAAAGGCCGACAATATTTTGCGCTGTGCCCATTAGTATTTAAAAATGAAACAGGCGTTTGCTTAATGTTTATCGAAGGGGCTATTCAGTAGGGCTGTCTGCAACAATAATTACTACAGTGAATGATAGATTGCGGTTGGGGTCAGTTTGTGTATTTTTCTGGGGCGCACTTTTTATTTACTCCGCAATGTTTGGTGTAGGAACAATATTACTGCTGATTTTTCGTTTCATCCAAGAGCTGTCTATTTATAGCAGATGTTTAAAATAGATATTTATGGGAGACAAAATTTAGGGCGAGCAGGATGCTAAGCTTTAGCACCAAAAAATATATATAACCCAAAATCTTCACCTTCCTACCCCAACCCACCGGTTTTTAATCGCGATTTTAGTATTTTTGTATGAAAAATATACAAATAATTTAGTCGTCGTTCGCTTTTAAAACAAAATAAAATTATTTATGAAGTTGACTGACAGATGGCGCTTCCCCCAATTGCGAATAAATTGTCGCATCACTTTGACATTTCACTCTATATTTTTTATCCGAAAATGTTGAACCGTGAAAATCAGAAATTACATTCTTTTAGAGGTGGATTTGGATAGTGGGGATTTCTGAAAATAAAATTTTGTTTGGGATGTACAAAATTGAATCTCTGACAATAGGCAAATTTTGTCCATCACGAATATTTTAGTTTCGTCATTCCAAATGAATCGAACGGACTTGCTATTTATTGCGGTCAGACATCTATCGAAATTGCATTGTGAAGAATGAGGCTAACCAACTGTATTTGATTTCGTTTTGGCACAATTTGAAATTAAAAGTCGGCTCAGTCATAATTTTGCTGCGCAACCTCAACCGAAACTTAGTAACGGAAAGCGTTTGATTGTGAAGAATCTCATATCAAATGTCATTCAAGTGATGAATTTCAGGGGAAAAATCAGAGCCTAACTTTGTTCTTACGAAAGTTAGGAAACGCTTTTGTTGTAATCTGTGAAAAATGAAAGATAAATAATTCAAAAATTCAAAACTTGAAGTTTATTTTAATAATATTCCGTACGATTTGACATTTGTATTTAAGCGCCTTAAATTTCTGTACGTCTCGCTTTCGGTTTGACAATAATTAATAAGTGGCAGGGACAATCGCTGTATGTTTGTGACATCAATCTTGAATTCTCATTTGCTATTATTGTATGTGGCTAGATCACGTGTTGACAAACATTCAGCTTTGATTGAAAAACATCGACATTGTTATAAATGTACGTACTGCAGTTTAACTTTTGAATAAAGAACGTGAATTAACCGAATTACATGAACCAGCATGTGCATACTCGGAATTATTATATTCATTACAATAATGATTTTGAGCGGAACGAAGTTCGCAGGGTCAGCTAGTATTTTATAAATAAAGACTGAGGAACTTTATGGAAAAAAGAAATTGCGTTCCAAATCGGAGAAAATGTGTTGGGTCTTGATTTTTGAAATGAAGCGTTGGGCATTTTTGAGATCGGATAAAACCATTGAACTCGCGACAATAGTGTTCTGTTACCAATGTCCCGAGATCAGTGTTGCCACTGGTTGCCGACCACTTTTGACGAAAAAATTCCTAACTTGAAAAAAAAGATGCCTATTTCAATAATAGGCGTTTTTTTTTAGCTTCGTTCCCAGCAAAGCAAAGTAAAGTAAGATTTTCAGCACACAAATTACAATAACTACTGCGAGTCTCGAAGTGTCAAGTAGAGCGTAGTTGTTGTTATTGCGTACTGAAAATCCTACTTTACTTTGCTTTGCTGAGAACGAGGCTCAAAAAAACAGGCCTAATATAATGCCAAAAATATTTTTCTTTTTGTAAAGTGGAACAATAAATCAAAAACTAAACACAAATATAAAATAAAAAACGAAATCAATTTTTATTTATAAATACAACAAACAGCTTTTAAATTTGTTTGCAATTTCATTCCATAAACATGGAACGCTGAACGCTGGAATTATTTTTTAATAATGACAGATAAAGTGTTCGGAAAATGGCAGAGTTTGAAGCAAAGATAATGGAATACAGAGATATATAACTTTCCAGTGGAAAGGCGGCTGCCTACAAGCTGTTTTCCCGTAAAATTCATGAAGTCACGCACATATGCTTATTTCTTTTCTAGTACATGTGAGTTCATGAATTGGACTCTAATACAAGAATTCGCTATTCCGATAATTGTATTTCACTATTTTTTTTATTTTAATCGAAGCCTCAACAAAAACCAAATAAGTTCAATACTAAACACAAAACAATTGAACAGCGCGATGCGCATAAAACCAAAAGGAATGTTGGCCGGGCATTAGCATCATGATTTTTTGTAGCTCACACGTATTCACGTATTCACAGACGGGGGTTGAAATTACAAAAAAAACAATGTAAACAAATGGGTTTTGGGGGATATACGTACGAAAGATATCCATCTCTTTTATTCATTCATCTCTGGTGGAAACACACAGCCGTATTAATAATTGTCGCCTAACTACATGTTAGGCCTAATTATTGGCAAACACATTCGTTAAACTAAAATTGCTATTAATAAACATTTCTAGAAGATAACTAACGCTTCGTAACTTTCAGATAACTAACTTACGGTAGGAGGTCTGTTAGCGAGTCAATAACTCTTAAAATAACAAATGAATGAATGGAAAATTGTGGAACAAAATGGCTCACCGTTTTTCAGTGTTTTTAAATAATGTGAATATGCTAGGGGAGGATTCGATTACCATCGCCCCAACTCGAAAAAAAAGAGTATAAAAAACTAAAAACAACTCTATGACAATGTTTACAAATAAAACATTCAAAAATAAATACAGATTTTCAAAAAAATTCTGTTTTACTTGATTTTCTGTTGTTTTTTTTTTTTCTTTTTCAGGTGTCATATTTGAAATGTATTACTCAGTCGTGATGACAGCCAATATGTAATAGATTTTAATACAATTTGGTTAGGTGATGACAGCTCTAAGTAGCTATTTCAGAGAAAACATCAGTTATTTCATCTTAGAATAAGAAAATTTAACTAATATGTTATTTATTTACCTAGGTCCTAGGTAACATACGAGTTGGAGAGTAGTTGCGAGTTTTTTTATTAATACGGCTGACATTCTTTAAGACCGAGGTTACATATAATTTTTTGTTGGCAAAGATTTTTCAAGAATGTTTAAACAATTAAAAAGTCAGTATTTTGAATCAAAATAAAAATTAAAAACATATTTAAAATAAATAAAGATTGCTTTTTGAAAAAAAATAAACAAGCATTAAAGCCTTAGCTAATGAAATAATGCCTAAAAGGCTTGAAAAAGCCTTTATTCGCATTTTTAAAAATTGCACACTTCATTTAAAAGTATTTCCTACACAATAACATATTTCCTGACGATTCGAAAAATACACACGTAATTGTTCAAGTTTTCACTTCTGTCCAGCAACATTTACCTATATTTTTCCGATGAAAAATAAATTCCACGCTTCCAAATTTGCTTCGCCGGTCAAAATACAAAATGTGGATGCAATTCCAAATAACACCGGAAGCATTGAGGTTGCATAGAATTTCACTTAATATTCCAGAAATAGTTTTCCGTAAAATTGGCATCGATATAAATATTATTATTGGGATGGAGCAATTCTATTCATTGCTTAGGTGTGGGATGCAGATGGTGTGTATATCGATAACCTGGCCTGGTATTCGATGCAATTGCATTTTTGATCAATGACACACGCGTATCGTTTCGGAGAATGTGGGCGAAGTTATGTTTCCTTTTCTTTTTCATTTTCGAACTAGGCTGCAAAAGTGGAATAATGTTTATTTGACATTCGAGATAGATTCAGATTCGCTGGCGACATTTACCTATACCACCGAAGAGGTTTAGCAGAAGATCGGTAATTCATGTGTGCATAGATGCCCACATAGTTGTGGTAAGACTGATCGATGAATGTTTGTTTAAAATGATAAAAGTGTATAGTACACTTTGTGTTGCGTACATGTCTGGTGCAGAAATATGCAAATCCATTCGTTGCGAATCAATTCAATTTGCACAAACAGACGACTTGTGGGAGAGGATGTCTGACCATGCATACAAATTGGCGACACAAAATGTCAACAAGGATCAGAACAGAACCTTTCTGCATTTTGTTGTTTGTGTGCATAGCGTAGGTGGAGATTGAGTTTTACCTAAAGCAGATCAAGCACATTTCAATCATTTATGTAAGTGAACGTCATAAATGATTGAAATGTGCTTGTAGTAAGTAAAGTTGTAGGATGTGTAATGCTGTCTTTACATATCTTTCTTTCTTTTGATTTTCTCTGTGATAAGGGTCAATTTACAAAATTTCATTTAGACTGATAGGTCCTTGAATAGGGATAACATTCAAATCGCTCTGTTACTTTTAATATTGCTTGGTTAAAAAAATTATCCTAATCCTAAAAATTAATTTCCAAATTATTAAGAATTATTTTCAATTCATTCTTAAATAAGCGCAAAACAAATTGCTTTAAATCGATCCGAATATTACAAGGGTTCATCGGAATACGTTAGATAAAAATGGCATTTTGCTCAGCGTAGCTGTCTCTGTCAATGATTTTTTTATATTATAACTAGCAATTCTTTTCTGACTCGGATCTATGAAATGTAGTGCTTCAAAAGAACTACGTCCTTGTCCACATGCATTCTATAACTATACGTTTTATTTGATTTATTTTTTGAGATGTCCAACAAAAGATAAATCAAACAGTACTTGCTATTTATCCATCTCTACTAAAATCAAGTCAATCAAATACACATACAGAGCAATACCTTCGGAAAGCTTAAAAAACAGCTTAGAATTTTTGTCAAAAGACCAGAAAATCCTCTTTTTCTTGGACTGAAGATAACACTGCGGGTAATAAGAATCAGGTCAGCACATCATAATGTGTACTAAAGGTTTAAAATTTTGGAGGAAGCCAAACTTAGGGGGTCAAATCATGCAGGACAGCTAGTATCTAAGGCACGCTAAAAAAAATATGTAGAAAATCGTTTCCCAAAAAAAAAATAAAAAAGAAACCCAAGAAATGTGTCATAAAAGTTCGACGAAAAAAGCCTCAAAAATAGAGTTGTAAAACGCATCGGAAAACAAATCAAAGAAGCATCGGTAACGACTCCAAAAATTTATCGATTCACTCGTCAAAAACAATTTAAGAACATATCAAAGAGACATAGGAACGAAAAGAAACGGGCCAAAATCACGTTAAAAAAGGCGACCGAACCGTCAAAAAACTAGACCAAAACTTTGTCCAAAAATGGCTCAAAATCGCACTCAAAAACGTACCTAAAAAGGGGTCAAAATCGCGATAAAAACCAAGGTCAGAAATGGATCCATAAATACATCGAAAAACTAGTCGAAATGCGACGAAAGAGGTGTCCGCTACCAAAAATCAGTCCAAAATGTGTCGAAAAAAGGGGAAAATCACGTTCAAAAACATGGCTAAAATTGTGTCAAAAAACGAGTCAAAATCACGAACAAAAACGCGTCGGTTAAATTTCCAATAATATATTATTTTTCATAAACTAAGTATTAAATAGACCGACAGCTTCAGCCAAAAAAGATGAATTGCCTACAGCTTAATTTGACCTTGGATGTAGCCCTGTTTGAATTCATTTATTTGTGCCATATTAACCAAAGGGGGATCACGCATACTTGAAAAATAAAACCAGCCTACACTTCCGGTTTCAACCGGATGTCAGATAGCCTGAGGTGAATTCTCATTTCAATATCGAGTGTTGTAAATAATAGTTTTTTCTTAGTCCCAATTTGAAATTGTTCGCTACATTTTTATATAAATAGCTGTTCGGTTTTCTTATTTCTTATTGGTATCGAGTGAAATAAATTATGTAGCATGGAATAAAAATCTAGACACCGCAAGTTCATTAATAAAAAAAACATACTAACTAATTGAATAGAAATGAATGTTTAAATTATAGGATATAAAGAAAAGGAATATTCTTTTAAGTCATTTTATAATGAATTTTGGATAGATAAATATTAATTTTATGATATCGATAAAAGAAATTGTTTGCATGTTCGCCATAGAATTTCCTCTAAATTTCGCAACCAATTTCTCCTTTCATATTCATATTTTTTCTAATGATCGATTTGGTAAAACAAATAACATTAAGGGTATATTCACTTAGGGCCGTTTGCTGATACGACTCATAGCGAATTAAGTGTCACATTCAGTATGTGACAGTTTACGCCCTAAAAAAGTAGCCTATAAGTATTTAAGTAGAACTTAAATCATATGAGCGTATGAGCAAACGGCCCTTAAACGCGTAAAAGCCTCATAAACTGCGTAAACTGCAGAAATTTACCACCTCGTAAATGAACTGACAGATTTTGTTTGGAGAATAGTTTACGCAGACCTTACAATTTTCCGCGACGATTAAGGCTCGGAAATCAACCGCGGAAAGTTGCGCAAATCACAAATGTCAAACTTTGACAGACAGTCGTCTGTTGTTTGTTTGTTTTAAGAGTTATTTTTTTAGGAAGATCTGAAAATGGTTAGTATTCAAGTAAAAAAATAATTTTGAGTATTAGGTACAAATGAAAATGTTTATGTTTTCCAACAAAATGAAAAAAAAATCGAATACACCTTCGACCAACGAGGACGGTTGGCGTTGCCTAGCTGCGCCTTTTCTCACAGATAGATTTTCACAGAATGCTCTAGAAAATAAAATTGTCTTCCAAATCAATTTGCTGCTGAATGGATTTTAAGCCGTGTTTTTTTGTTTTCCAAACAGATTTTGCAGTCTCTGTGGGCTGTGGCACAAAATTGCCAACTGATGCATGAACATTTCTCCTACAGGGTTAAGTTTATGTAACCTAGGGAAGCAAAGAAAAATGAACTGTCACTGGGCAAGTTGGAGGTAGATATATTAATCATCTGTCAAGTTCAACTGCACAATTATATTGCTGTGACGACTTCTTTTTGATTTCCTGCAATTCTAGGTGCTCGTCGTGTGTTTTTTTTCTCGATTTTACGTAATTAAAATAATTTGTTCTCCAAGTGATGGCATTCGTTTAAGACACGCGAATCACGAGTCACGACTACTATGAGACGCGTCTAAATTATCAAAACATAACAACGTAATTGCTGAAGCAAAGATACATGTACATATGTATGTAACACGACGGGATGATCATCATAAAGCTCAACACACCCGCATACTTTGCATGCTGCAAAGTGCATCTTCAGTATTGACTCATCAGTTGCATAGATCGAACACAGTTCTCATCGGAAATGTAAACCTACAAAGCCGTTTCTAAACACTCGTTCACTCGCACACCGCCGCTATCGTCTAAAAGCAGCACGCGGGGCCTACCTTGTTTTTTTTTTGTTAGTACCTACCTATGCGCAGAGAGCAATAACTTTTAATTTATCCGAATTAATTGTACGTAGCAATAAATAAAACAGAAAAAGTGTTTGTTTACAATGAATCCCAGAACGGCTTATGATCTAACCACAAATCCGATGGATGATTCGAAAGTATTGCCTCCACCGATCGATAGTATAACGCGATGCTTCAAAGTGAAAACATCGAAACTCTCGCGTAAAAAAAAAATAAAAAAAAAACAATGCGTAAACAAAAATAAGAAATTCCGTCTAAAAATACACTCAGAGTTTTTTTTTTACACATAATTTCTGAATTAGAACAGCCGCATCAGACTCGAATGTCCATGGCTGCAGCTATAAAAGTTTGCATTTTATTTGCAGTGCTGTTATTAGTGCTTACCTCGATTTTACTGATTTCTACAAATTACTGCCAGTTTTCCCTTGATGGCAGAACTAGCAGTGCAGCAGAGCCATTTGCATCTGCGACATCATCGATGTACTCATCTCCCTGGAAACTGAATAGCACACACGATGCAATCCGTGCCAGGCAATCAACGCTGATGAACACCTATATAAACAGTTCGGTGGATCCATGTGAAGACTTTTATAAGTACGCTTGTGGCAATTGGGAGAGCAACAATCCGATTCCAAGTGACAAATGGCAGTATTCCACAATAGAACTTCTGCATCACAACCTGGAGAACGAACTCAGAGAACTGCTTTCGCAGCCTATTGACACTGGCGGCGATGGGCCCATAGGTGCCATAGACAAGACGAAACTTTACTATAAGAACTGCATGGACGTGGAAGCTCTTAACAGTCGTGGAACGGAGCCTCTTTTGCGATTCATTAAGGACCTAGGTGGATGGCCAGTACTAGAAGAAAATTGGTCATCTGAGGATTTTGATTGGCTGCAGTTAGCAATCAACACGTCATTCTTTGGAATCATCATAAACTATGGAGTGCAAAAGAATCCAACTGTTCCGACGGAGTATTCAATATTTTTAAAGCAGACGACTCTGGGTATGACGAATCGGGACAATTACGTGAAGAAAGAGAACTCCAAGAATCTGGATGCGTATCGGTGAGTTTTATAATCAGTTCTTGGTTAGAGTGGCGTACTTTTGCATTACAAATTGCGCCACTCTCGGCTCCGGCTTTTGCGGTGGTTTATTCTTCTCAGGTAACAGAACAGGGCTCTTTAATGAGAGTTAAATGTTATTGTCGCATTTCATTTCATGCTAGATAGTGTTGACAGTTGTGACAGCTTGTTTCGCTGTCAATGAACAACTTCGGTTTAGATCTTTACTTCTGTTATGTGTCGAAAACGGTTTTAACGAACTATGCGGTCTCTACTCAGTCTTTTGACCAAAATTCAAAGATTGTCCCTCCCTGCTGCCTCAATCTGCTTAAACACAAAAAAACTTCATCAACAAATTATGCAATAGATTGTGAAAAATAATGTAACTGCTGTTATATGTCGAAAACGGTTTTGACGAACTATGCGGTCTCTACTCAGTCTTTTGACCAAAATTCAAAGATTGTCCCTCCCTGCTGCCTCAATCTGCTTAAAAACAAAAAAAATTCATCAACAAATTATGCAATAGATTGTGAAAAATAATGTTTTTTCAATTTCAATTTTTGTTCTCTTACGTAAGTTTAAAAAGTAAAGTGACCTTAATACAAAATACGCACAGAATGTGTTGTTGTAAATGATATACGTATAATTTGCTACCCCAAGGACCAAAACGCCTTCGAAACAACCAAACAGGAAAAACAAAAATTGCAGACAATTTCTTGAAGTTATAATTTAAGACTACTAAGCGAAAGTAGATGACTAGCGACAGTTTTTAGCAGCACATAGTTTGTTTTTAACCACCCTGAAGTCCCCTATCTATATCAAAATGCAATCGGGCATTAATTTGACTTTACTTCCTTAATGTTAACATAAAAGTTGTTTACCCGCTCTCTCTCACTATCTCTTTTATTTCAGGAACCTCATTGAAAAAGTCCTTCGATTGCTTAAGGTCGACGAGCAAACGGCTCGAAACGTCTCTACTGAAATCGTTGATTTCGAAGTGCGTCTGGCCAATGCAACACTCCCTCCAGAGGCAACAAAAACCGAACTTCATTACCAGCCGACCATTGAACTCGTTCAACAGTCTTACCCTTACATAGACTGGCAAAGATACTTTTCCTCAGCGCAGAAGCATGAGATCAGCTTGAATCAAACCCTCATAATACAACTCGGCGTTCAGTACTACGCAAATCTCTACGATGTACTTTTCGAGACGGAGAACCACACCTTGGCCAACTACATGATATGGCGATGTGTACTGTTCACCATGTTATCCCTAGATGACAATTTTCGTGGTGCTTTAGACGACTTCAATGCAGCTGTTACAGGGCAGGTGAAGCCGAACCCCATTTGGAAGACATGTGTGAATCAAATCAATTTCAGTATGGGAATGGCAACATCGGCGATGTTCGTTCGAAAGTATTTCGACGAGTCCAGCAAGAATGAGACGATAAGCATCATCGACTCGCTGAAAGAGGCATTCGATGAGAACCTCCTCGAACTGGATTGGATAGACGCTAAAACGAAGGCATACGCCAGTAAAAAGGCCAACGTGATGAAAATCGCTGCCGGCTACCCGGATTACATACTCCTCGACGATAGGCTAAATGCCCTCTTTAAGGACGTAGATGTCGTAGAGGGTATGCACTACGAGAACTTCCTTAATATTGTCAAATTCTCCCGGCGACATAATCAGGATCTTCTCTATAAGCCTTTCAATAAAAACCGATGGTTTAAGCCACCAACAACTGTCAATGCCCTATACGACACTGGCGCCAATCGAATTATTATTCTGGCCGGACTTCTACAGCCGCCTGTCTTTCATAAGCATTTTCCACAGTCGCTGAACTACGGAGCCATGGGAATGTTCATGGGTCATGAGGTTATACATGGCTTCGACGATATTGGACGGAAATTCGATACAGAAGGTGATGCATTTACGTGGTGGAGCTCTGAGGCGATTTTGGAATTCGAAAAACGACAGACCTGCTTCTTGGAGCAGTATGGAAACTTCTCGAAGTCTGACAAGAGCTTTAAGAGTATTGCAACTATGAGTGAGAATTTGGCCGACAACGGCGGCCTAAGGCTGGCTTATAAGGCCTATAGCAAGTGGAAAGAGCTTAATCCTCAGATGATGACAGAGCAAACCTTTGCCAATGTCGCACTGAATGACGATCAATTGTTTTTCCTCAGTTTTGCCCAGCTGTTTTGCGCAGCAGTACGACCAGAAGCTCTGCTGGAGTCACGAAGCTATGAAGCGCACAGTCCTGGTCGTTACAGGGTATTGGGAACTCTAGTTAACTTTGAGAAATTCTCTGAGGTATATGGATGTCCTGTGGACAGTCCAATGAATCCGGGCAAAAAGTGTCGACTATGGTAAGGCCAAATCCATTGGCTGTAGCTTTAGATATACTGTAGAAAATAAATTCTGCATTTTTTTGCTTAGAACAAAACATATCTGAGTTTTGAATTTACTATATACCAACTGCAAATGGCAGCGAAATAAAAATAGGCCAAATGATGTTCATGGTATTTCGAATAGGTATAGAAATATCGATGGACCTCATTGGTTTCAAATATTTTCGACTGCTTCGCATTAAACTTTCTCTATCCCAGAGAGTTCCCTGTAGCTGTGGCTAATGACCTAAGTCTTGTTTTTCTGTCAGAACTGAAGGAAAAGAGGATATACCAATTGCCAATTGCTGACGACTAATTAAATGGAAGTAAGAAAGGGCAGAACATTTCACTCCTTACCTTTTTACATGCGGTTAAATATTCGCCCTTACCGAACCTCACACTTTGTATTACGAATTTACGATGTATCCGATCGTATTAATGTTTGATCACCACCACACCACAACTGGTGTGGAACCGTCAAAAAGTCACAAAAAAATACCCAAACAACCCTCTGTTATTTAACAAAAATTGTTCCTAAAAACCACCGAAAATCGGATGGCAGAACGCCACAAAAAAAAACCTTCTAAAATCGTCCTTAAAAAACTCCCCAAATATACCCCCAAAAACTCTCGAAAAACACTACAAATTTGTAAAAAAAAAAAACAATTAGAAATATAGTAAGCAATGTTTGCGACTGAAGCTCTGCTGTGTTCTAATTTATAGTTCATGATATTGTTTGCGATGTCTAGTGTTGAGGATGTTTATTAAATTTAATTAATATTAAGTAAAATTGGCAAATTAAATCAATAATCAGTATTTTTAGAACCTTAAGCTTATAATTGACATTTGTCATAAAAGTCTACACTAATTTCTACATTAAGAAAAAGTATAAATGTCAAACCAAAAATAGATTGAAGATTCCAATAAGTAATAAACAAATTGTACTAAACATTTATACAAAATTTTGTTACAATGTACCAAAAACAAGGTGATGCGTCGGCTAAATTTCCAATTCAAGTGAACCAGAATTTGATTAAAGCCTAGTACAGATATGCTTCGGAAGGTAAATTTCCAGTGGTCTTCAAATGGACAGCGAAACGTCTGCGAAAAGGTAGCAGTGCTCCGATTTGGCTACTCTAACGTTTCACTGGCTGCTTAAAATTGTTATTTGGGATTTATTGCAATTAAGGCTACCCAATTTAAAGTTTGGCGATTTTTAGGCTCCTTAAGAATTTATGAAGAAATGCATACTTCTATTGCGAACGTACTTTTTAAACAGTTGCGAATGAGCCAACTATAATTTTCATACAGTTTTTGAACAGACTCCCACATCTCAGCAGTAAAAGCAGTAAAATCATTTCACAAGAGACAAGATAGCTATGCATAAATATGAATATTCACTGACCAAGTATGCAGGTAAGCCCAGAAAGCAAAATGTGTTTTTTTATTTGTTAAGCCTAGTATGCTGCTCGCGCTTAAATTAAGCTCCCGTACAAAAATGTCTCCAAAGATAAAATTAAGCAAAGCATTAAAGCCAAGCAGTACGCAGTTCAAGCTTAATTTGTTTGCCACTGTACGAAAAATCTACAGAATTTACTTAAGCGTATTAATGCAAAATACATTTTTCCGCAACTAAATTTTGACAGATCAGAGAATATATCGGTGTTCGCAACAAAATTGCGAACGAAATCAAATTAACAGTAGCTGTTTTTTATTATGATCGGGATCAGATCACGAAAATAAAACAAGACGGATCATTGAAAAGTTTAATTTTTGAGTTGTGGCAAAGCTGCTTTCAAAAACAAAACAGATTATACAGGGTATTACAAACTTCACATTGCCACCAGCCATATTGCAAATATTCTGCTCAACGTGACGTCACACAAGGCACATGTCATTTGGCTTGCAATGTCGGGGGTGTTACCATATTTGAATCAAATTTTAATAATTTTTCTTTTCCATATTTTTTAGAAACAAATTTTGTAGTTTATGTTCAAATATGCAAAACATGAACAATATTTTGCTGCTAGCACATCCGTTTATCTTGGCATATTAAGATGTGTCCAGACCAGCGAAACATTTCAGAAATGTTTCTGAAGCAAATCGGACACATTTCATACACATTTATAAGTGATTTCTGATATTTAGTTATTAAATGTTTATGAAATATTTCAATTTAATTTTTCTAGTCCAACTAGA
This sequence comes from Cheilosia vulpina, assembly GCA_916610125.1. Lineage (NCBI taxonomy): Eukaryota > Metazoa > Arthropoda > Insecta > Diptera > Syrphidae > Cheilosia > Cheilosia vulpina. The sequence continues at coordinate 79,152,764 of OU744276.1, read as the reverse complement.
AGAAAATAATGTGGTAGGGTTATTAGCAGCGAGTAAAGTTTATATTTTTGTAATTTTGGTCTCGGGAATCACGTGATACACGATTTAATTCAAATATTCGTATTAAATGAATCACTTTCTCATTAGGTATTCCAAGCTTTTCTTGACATTTTTATTTTATTTAAAAAAATAAATAATAATCGAAAAACAGCGCTCACTTTCTGCTGTTAAACTTGTAATACAAAAATGATTTCCCATCACGATTGGGAAACTGTGAAACATTTCATTAATTTTTCAATTAATTAATTAAAGCAGCAAAACATTTGATAAAAATTGTTTTGTTTAATAAATATTTTAGAAATATTTATAAAACATTTTGTTTATCAAAGAAAATAACACAGAGTACGAATGGGGATTTAATTCGTGCGTGAAAAAATCAATTGATATTTTGTTTTTCATTTTTTTGTCTGGCAACGTGATTAGGTAGCTATCGTTTACAGACACACCAACATTTAAAAATGAAACAAGCCATCTAGTGGGAAATAGTAGAAATAATTTTCAGATCATGATTCGTGATCTCGATGAGAAGCAGGATCATGTGCTGTTGTTGTAATTTCATGTAAATCGATGATCTATATGGATCATAGCTGATAATAAAAAGCAGCTAGTATTGAGAATGGTTAGTTCAACAGAAAGAAATTCCTTGTTGTTAATTTAATTTCTTTTAGAAATGGAATATTTTAACGAGGAGTAATGCAAGAAGATTTTTGAGGAGGGAGCTGTAGAAGTACAAATAAAGAAACAGAGCAAAGTCAATCAGCTTTACCAACACAGTTTTTGTTTACGGAACCTACACAGTCAAAATTAAGCCAAAGAGAGAAAAATTGAAGAGGCGCTTAATTTTAGCTTTCCTGGTACAGTATACTAGGCTTTAATATTGAAAAATGAAAACTAGAAAAGTCTCTCAATTACGAGTTCGAGTTGTGTTGCTTTATTCTAAATTTACTATTGTCTACTACAGTTACCAACTTTTCGCCATCATTTTGCATCAGCAGCGAAACGAAACGAAAAGGAGAGCGAAATTCTTCGTTCATGATTTCGTTGTGTCACTATTGTATGGGATTTTTCGTTCCGAAAAAGCTGCATATTTTAAGATTAACCCATGTACAATGTATAGAGAAAATGTTTCAGCAAAAAATGACATAAATCACAATAGCAAATCCAGATATCTATCTGAACATATAGGTGTCATAATACTAGGTGAATTGTTGTTGCAATAAGGCGGCAGATGACCGCTTTCACCTGACAAGTACAGTGAGTTGCAGAATTGCATGATGAAAGTTATAGACAGTTAATTTCACAATAGATGATTGAAAGTTTAAATAATTATAATACCAATAAATTTAATATACGAAATGTTAAAAACATAATTATAGAAAGAAATATGTCGCGAGCTGGCATTTATGTTGAATGTTTCCATTGTTTAAATGAATACCAATCCTATTCATAAGTTATTAGATTTATTTAAAAAACAACCAAAAAAACACTACCCACATAATAACTTATTTATTTAGTTATTAAAAGAAATCATTTAAATGAAACCATAATCGGGACTGCTAATATAAATTTCGACGTTTTTTTATATTACAGTTAAACAGTTTGTTTTAAATTTTTTAACACCGCCATGTAAACGGCTCGCAAAATAAAACAAATTGATTTTTCCCTTTTCCCACGGAATGCAAAATGGGAGAAATCCCACGATATAATAACACTGAGCAGCACTGACCTTTCAGAAATAAAAATTAATTGTAGTACGTTACGTAGTAAATCCGAAAAGTGTTTCTGTTCATTTTCAAATTCCAATGAATCACTGTTTAATTTACAATTGGTTCTATTATCGATATGGATAATCGCACCGCACAAGGGAGAGGGATGATTTAGAAATAATAGAGTAAAGATATCCGACAGTGTAACGCTGTGCTCACCAGTGAAAACATTGAAAAGCTCGGACTGTTTGCGAGTTTTTGGGAAAGCAATGTGTAAACAAACATTAGAAATTTTTTTCTTAAAATAGACGTAACGTTTTGCGCATAATTTTTAAAGGTATCTCAATGAGAACTGTGCGTTCGATTCGCATGGCTACGGCTATTAAAGTTTGCATTTTGAGGCTGAAGCTCTCGCTTGTGCTGGCCTCTGTCATATTAAATTCCAGCAATTTCTACTGGCTTTCTTTTGAAGCAAGCAAAAGTAGTGATAACAGAGTGACATCATCGACGTACTCATCTACCTGGAGGCTGAACGGCACACACGGTGCAATCCGTAACAAGCAGTTAACACTGATGAAAGCCTATATAAACAGTTCGGCGGATCCATGTGAAGACTTTTATGAATACGCGTGTGGCAATTGGGAGAGCATCATTCCGATTCCAAGTGACAAATGGCAGTATTCCACGGTGGAACTTCTACACCACAACCTGGAAAACGAACTGAGGGAACTGCTTTCGCAGCCGATTGACACTGACAGCGATGGGCATATAGGTGCCATAGACAAGACGAAACTCTTCTTTAAGAACTGCATGGACGTGGAAGCGCATAACAGTCGTGGAACGGAGCCTCTCTTGCGTTTCATTAAGGACATGGGTGGATGGCCAGTGCTCGACGAAAATTGGTCTTCTGAGGATTTTGATTGGCTGCAGTTGACAAGTAAAACGTCATTCATTGGGATCATTATAGCCTATAAAATAGACAAAAATCCAACTGTTCCGACGGAGTATTCAATACTTTTAAAGCAGACAACTCTGGGTATGTCAAATCGGGACAATTACTTGAAGGTAGAAAACTCCAAGAACCTGGAAGCGTATCGGTGAGTCTTAAATTCGTTATTTTTCTTTTACAACACAATTTGTTTTTATTATTGAGCTTAATGCAGTGGCTCCAAGTGTTGCAAGATTTTGCCACAAGTGCTTTGCATTTTCTCTTGTTTTGCGCAGATATTTAACAATATGATGTCGACAAGCTGTCAAACTTTGTAGGTAATAAATGTCTTTCTTTGTTTAAGGCCTGTGCAATCTTAATGACCTGAACACATCGTTTTTTGCCAGCTGACCATAGTTGCCCGATGGAAGTGTTTTTTGAACACCTATCTCAGCAAAGAAAAGTAAAGTAGACGAATGCGCTAAAAGTGGTTCCAGTGTCAAGAATAAAATATTGTGTGACTTTTATGTCGTTTTCCATTGGGACCACCAAAAATCTTTTTCAGATCTCAGATTTCATGCGGCTCATGGAACATGCAATGAAATTGATCTGCTTTTGTAAATGGATTAGTGCATTATTTGACAACAATATCAGCTGTTCAAATTGCATTTGTTTTTGGTAAAATCAACCATGGAAATCGGCTTGAAAAATATTTCCTCTGTTGTAGCTACAAATGGACTAGTTTCGGTGATTCGTAGTTTCCAGATGATGAGGAAAACAATGAAGATAATAATTCCTCCAAAACTATGTCCACTGCTGTTTATATATTTCTTTATTTTGGTTTTCACGGAACTTTGCACATTATTTGTTTTATAACAAACTTCTTTAAATGACGTAAAACAGCTGTGCTGTATTTGTGGTAGTATGTGTAAATCTGAAAAAATATCGAGATTTGCAAAAAGTGATCCGAATCAAAAAAAAGATTGATTTTTTGTCCCAATGGAAAACGACATTAGTTTCCAATTTCAAACATTAGCTGTTGCTGTCACTTGGCATAAGTATACGTAGTGCGAATATCGAAAATGGCAAGTTGGGTGAAATTGCGTGGAGATAGATGCTCAAAAAAACACTTCTTATGTTGTGAATGCTGGTACTGAAAATTAAGGCAGATTGTAATATGTGTAGCAACCTAAATCTTGGGATAAATTCTCTCACAGAGAGAGACACTTACAAAAAAGTTAGGAACGCTTTTGTAGCAATCTATGAAAATGACAGATAAATAATTTCGCGATGAAAGTGATTTAGAATTAATCGAACTTCTTCGTCATAAATCCGAGTATATGGAAGAGTTTGTACTGATTGAACTATATGCATTCAAGAAGAGGAAAAAACGACACGGCATAAAAAATTACATGAATCCTTTCAGCGAGGAAGAATTTCATCGCTACTTTCAAAAAGAATCTTAGAAGAACATTCAATTTTATTTTCCCGCCTGTTGATACCATTTTAATACGCAAGAAATAAAACAAATGAACTCTTGTGTCAAATAGGAGAACAAATTTCAAATCAGCTGTCAATTGTGATTGTGTGGTGACTGACAGCTTTTTCAATTCTTACACCAAGACATTTTTTGAGTAAAAATTCGTAAGATTCTCAGTGGAGGGGTAATATCTTGCTCTCTCGATGACGCTCTCTTTTACGAATTTTACGACTTAAGTAAGGAACGGCATTGAGTAAAAATTCGTAAGAATTAGTAAAAATTCGTTATATCTAAAAGTAAAGGAACAGACCTTTTGAAAATGCTCGTCTCAGAGCATGTTCAAAGTGTTCGAAAGGTTTTCTTCCCTCCGTTTTATTTGAGGTTAAAATTTACACAAGTAGAATCTTTCCCGTACTCTCCATGATCTAACGTCGATGTCTAGCTTGCTGTGATCATGTCTTACAAGCTATTAAAAACCAGTGGCTCTAAAAAGTACACTGTGGCTGTCAAAGTGGCGGTTGATATTACTGTGGATCAGATATTGGTGCGTATCTAACGAATTTAATGTGAACAAGTCATTCATTTGATGTCGTTTAAATTTTGCATTAAGTTTAAGCTAACGTTTCTCCTCACTTTCGTTTCAGGAATCTTATTGAGAAAGTCCTTCGACTGCTTAAGGTCGACGAACAAAAGGCTCGCAATGTTTCTACTGAAATCGTTGATTTCGAAGTCCGTCTGGCCAATGCAACACTCCCTCCAGAGGCAACAAAAACCGAACCATTCGTCCAGCCAACTATTGAACTAATTCAACGCACTTACCCTTACATAGACTGGAAAAAATACTTTTCAGCAGCGCAGCAGCATGAGATCAGCATGAATCAAACCCTTCAGATACAACTTGGCTTTAAGTACTACAAAAATCTCTACCAAGTACTTAACGGGACGGAAAATCACACCTTGGCCAATTACATGATTTGGCGATGTGTGCTCTTCACCATATTATCCTTAGATGATAGATTTCGTGGTGCTTGGGGCGACTATAATGCAGCTGTAACAGGGCAAGTGACGCCAAACCCCATCTGGAGGACCTGTGTGAATCAAATCAATTTATATATGGGAATGGCAACATCGGCGATGTTCGTGCGAAAGTATTTCGACGAGTCCAGCAAGAATGAGACGATAAGCATCATCGACTCGCTGAAAGAGGCATTCGATGAGAACCTCCTCGAACTAGACTGGATAGACGCTGAAACAAGGGCATACGCCAGTAAAAAGGTCAACGCGATGAAAGTCGCTGCCGGCTACCCGGACTACATACTCTCCGACGAGGAGCTAAATTCCCTATTTAGGAATATAGAAATCGTAGAGGGTATGCACTATGAAAACTTTCTTAGTATTGTTAATTCCACTCGGCGATGTCATCAGGCTCTTCTCTATAAACCTTTCAATAAGAACCGATGGATTTTGCCACCAACAGCGGTAAATGCCCTCTACGACAATGGCTCCAATCGAATTATTATTCTGGCCGGACTCCTACAGCCACCTGTCTTTCATAAGCATTTTCCACAGTCGCTAAACTACGGAGCCATGGGAATGCTGATGGGTCATGAGATCATACATGGCTTCGATGACATAGGACGTAATTTTGATTTATATGGTGAACTGCTGGCGTGGTGGAGCTTTGATGCGATTTTCAAATTCGAAGAGAGAGCGGAGTGTTTTTTAACACAATATGGAAACTTTTCCAAGTTTGACAGCCGCCTCAAAAGTATTGCAACAAAAAGTGAGAATTTGGCCGATAATGGTGGGCTTAGGCTGGCTTATAAGGCCTATAGCAAGTGGAAACAGCGAAATTCAAAACCTGAGCTTATGATTGAGGAAACCTTTACCAATGTCGCACTTAATGAGGATCAATTGTTTTTCCTCAGCTTTGCTCAGATGTTTTGTGCAGGAGTGCGTCCAGAAGCATTGATGCAGTCGCAGAGTTATGAAGCGCACAGTCCTGAAAAGTACAGGGTCTTGGGTGCTCTAGTCAACTTTGAGAAATTCTCTGAAGTATATGGATGTCCTGCGGACAGTCCGATGAATCCGACAAAAAAGTGTCGGCTGTGGTAAGGCAATCATTCGACGTCAAAGTTACCTGTTTCTAACTGAAGAAGATATCACACCAAAATCAACGCGGTTGTACTACTTGCCCACGGATTTTTGTCCAACCAAGTAGCCAAATCTATTAAAATTATTGTAATTATTACAACTCTTGACAACCATCAAACTTTTACTTTCTAAAAAAATATTAAACACTGTTAACATCTGTTAGTGCCAAAGAAAATTATTCCTCAGAAGGGGATTTTTTTGACGTCTATAAAAGAAGAAGAAAAGGAATCCAGAACAACAAGAAACGCCTAAATAAAACTGCATGGTACCGATTTATAGTTCCTATATTTTTAAACATATTATGTATCTATAGATTTGCACGCTTTTTCTAAAAGAAATTTGATGCCCGTAACATCTACAGAAACTGCACATAATAGGTCTGTTCCTTTACTTTTAAATCTTACGAATTGTTACTAATTCTTACGAATTTGTACTCAATGCCGTTCCTTAACTCGAAAAATTCGTAAAAGAGAGCGTCAGCGAGAGAGCAAGATATTACCCCCTCCACTGAGAATTTTACGAATTTTTACTCAACAAATTTCTTGGTGTAAGAATTGAAAAAGCTGTCAGTCATCGTACATTTAACAGCTGTTTTGAAATTTATTGTCCTATTTGACATATAAGTGCATTTGTTTCAATTGCTGCGTATTAAAATGGTAGCAACAGGCGGAAAAATAAAATTGAATGTTCTCCTTAGATTCTTTTCGAATGTCGCGACGAAATTCTTCCTTTCTGTAAGGAGTACAATTGCCTCCACGCAATTTTTAATACCGTGTCGTTTTCCTCTTTTTGAATGCTTGTAGTTCAATCAGTACAAACTCTTTATTTATTTATTTATTTGAATCATTTTGAATCATTTTCATCGCTAGGTAGATGAATCAACTAATTTTGTTCGTAAACTAGCAAATTCTTCGAGTTTATACGATATTTAAACGAATTTTTGTACCACTTTTTTGAATTGTGCATCTGTCATTTTCATAGATTACTACAAAAGCGTTCCCTAACTTTTTCGTTAGTGTCTCGCTCTGTGAGAGAATTTATCCCCACTACTGTCATTTTGATTGTCTTTTTCATTCTTACTAAAAAGTAAAGAAACAGACCTAATAATTTAACTGATTTACATCTAAGGTAAATTGTCTGTCAATTTGCCGCTTGTTACAGCTTTTGACACTTCTATGCCGATCTCTTAAAATACCTACACAAACACAGTGACAGCTAAACAACGAAGCAGATTTTATATCGACTTAATGAGTTATAAAACGGGATAGAAATATTTAAGAATTGAAATCTAGTATTTACTAAAAGTATTTGAAATGTTAAAGTAATGGGAAATGTTTGAATTTTAACAATATTTTTATAAAATACAAAAAAATATGAAATCAGTTTTTTTTTTAAGTTAAGAGCAAAGAGATAGCTAACCTGCGAAGGAATGGGCATTGCGATATTATGCTATTCACATTAGTATGAAGTGACTTGACAGCAGTTCCTGTTGACGTCTTTCTTTTGATGTGTTCGCATCACATTGCTAATAAACTGCCACTCACATTCAGCGAGAGGGAACTAGATGAACGCTGAACCAAACTCAAGGCGTTTTTCTTTTTTAGTTCAGAGCACAACCTGAACTGTTATACGAAATGTTCGTGTTTCTTTTTAGCACAGACACATCAGAGCTCGGATTTGTGTTTCTTTTTTAAAAATTCTGTGCTGAGTTTGCTTTCATTTCGCTTGCTGTTATTCATTTTCAAACTCATCATCTATAGTCCGAACGCTTTTATCAACTAATAGCATTATGGCAAACTCAAATTCTGAATTGAGGTCACTCATTTTTAACAATAATCGGGAAAAAGTGTTACCAAAAGATAAATATTTGTCAATATCAAAAACTGAGAGACTACAGGGCAATATTTTGCGTTCGATATAGAACCCGAATTTTCGGGGTTGTGCAGGGTTTTTGACAGGCGTCAAAATTAGCTGACACTTCTCAGTGCACACTAGTGGGCACTAGTGCTACCACGTCAAACAAACCTATTATTTCTTTTATTCTCAAAATTGTTTTGGCGTTTTATATTATGACATCCACAAATGAACACAAAATAAACAAAAGTTCACGCATTAGACTTGTTCGGTTTGATAACCTCTCACGGACGGATACACTCAAATATAGGTTATGCTGAAAACCCGAGGTCTCGACACCTCAAAAATGTATGGCAAAACCTCGGAGGTTCGGAAAAATTTTACGAAACCTCGCTCGTTCGTTTGGTGGGAACATGGCATTAGACATTTTTAGCAGAAATGGTTGCTTTCCTTTTGTGGCTCTGTCTCTAAAATACACACAAAACGTTCATGAGATATGTCAAAATACGGTTCCTTAGACATTTAACTACCGCCTGCTGGTAATTTTTAGCCTGTTGTCGGATTTTATTCAGCAACTTCTTTATCTGCTTTATTTTCGTTAATTTGAGTAGCTGCATATAAAAAGGGGCTGTATTATTGTTTTGCTGTTATCTGGCGCACGAGCGGGTACCACAAAATTGGAAGTGACTACAGGGACTATACATAATATCTACATATATGTGAATAAATATTCAACGGCTCTAATCAAACACAAATAAAAACATATGTCAATGAAATGATCTGCGGTGTCAGACAGCACAATCTCGCATCTAAAAACGTACTCAAAACAAAAATAATTACGTATCATCAAATCAGCCTCCTAGTTCCTAAAGCTTGGGAGCGACTTCTCTCAGATCTATTTCGGTTTTTGTGTTTTCTGTGTGAAACCGTGCTCGTGCGTACTTCCCCTCCAGAGTACTGATTCTATGAACTGAGACTGAGCACTGGAAGTATTTGCAATTGATAATAATTATTGATATTCCCCGTTGATTGTCCCAGACTACTGAGAACAAACGACCTAATCCGAAAATGTATGAATTATCTGAAAGTTCTTACCGTTTTTTTTTTTTTTCTGTTCAGTATGAGCGCAGAGATTTCATTTTCGATGATTGCCCAGTTCTGTTCTGACCTTATTCGTAGCAGTATCATTTTTCGAACTGGAAGCCAACAAAATGGGCAGCAATCATTGATAACGGTTAACAACGGAAATTGTAAGCAGATTTGTCTTCGATAAGCGCGACAAATACCAGAAAGTTAAAAAATCTAGTGAAAAGTTCAAAAATCTTCACCTGCAGTCAGTTCAAGATGAAAGTGAATCTCGCTGCTCTAGTAACCCTATCATCAGGGCTGTTGTGTGTGTGTAATGTTCAGTGTATTCCTAACGTACAGAGCGGCGCAGATAACGAAATTATTTCTGGCCAGAAGCCAAGCTCAAGAAACGCAACACACATGCAGGCGCCATACTCGTCGCTGTGGAAGATAGAGGGCTCCGAGCTGAATATTCGCGCCATTCAAGCGAAGCTGATGCGTAGTTACATGAATTTCACTGTGAATCCATGTGACGATTTTTATGAGTACGCCTGTGGCAACTGGGTGAATGTGAACCCGATCCCAAAGGACAAGTTCGAGTACACCGTGTTCAATCTGCTGTACAACAATATTCAGAACGAGCTGCTTGAGGTTCTGTCGAAGCCAGTTGCAGTGAGTCGCTCAAAACAGGAGCTCAGCGCCGAGGACAAAGCGAGAGTGTACTTTGCGACTTGCACCGACGAGGAAGCCATGAATAGACGTGGCGTGGATCCGCTGTTGTACTTCATCGACGAGCTGGGTGGTTGGCCGGTGCTCGATGAGAATTGGTCCGAGCAGGGATTTGACTGGGTGCAGCTCTCCATAAAGACATCACTCTTGGGGTATCCGTCGGTTCTCTTTACCGACATTGAAATGGATCTAAAGAACTCGTCGCGTTACTCGCTCTATCTGGAGGAGGCCAGGCTGGGCCTTAACAATCGAGACGACTTTCTAAGCCCCGATAATGTGGAACACTTGGACGCTTACAGGTAAGTCAGTGGCCATCGAGAGTAATTTTTGTAAAGGCGCATTCATTGCAGGAATCTGATTGTGACCGTACTGCGACTGCTGGATGTGGATCCCGAAAAGGCCGAGGACACTGCCAAGGAAATAGTGGAGTTCGAGGTACAGTTAGCCAACATAACGATTGACTCTCAAATCCGAATTGACCTGAAGGAAATCTATACTCCGATGACGATTGAGACTCTCTCGAAAAAGTATCCATACGTTGATTGGTTGGCGTACCTTTCTGGCGTTCAGGAGACTCCGCTAAACGCCAATCATACAGTGGTCATGCTTTCGGCGGACTACTATGGTAACCTGACTCGCATCCTCAAGGAAGTGGAGTCCAGGACACTGGCCAACTACATAATATGGCGGTCGGTGCACCCATTTCTGGACGCCTTGGATGAAAATTTTCGGGCAGCTTTGCATACGTTTAAAGAGGCGCTCACCGGGCAGAAGGAGCCGCTTGCGCGCTGGAAGGAGTGCATAAAGGAAATAAACTCCGAAATGGGAATGGCAACTGGTGCTATGTTCGTGCGAAGGTATTTCGATGAGGACAGCAAAAAAGAAACGATTAGTCTTCTGAAGGATGTGAAAGAAGCTTTCCGCGAGACACTGCGCGACCTAGACTGGATCGACGACAAGACGAAAAACCTGGCTGGGCACAAAGTCAACGCAACCAAGCTTGCCGTCGGTTACCCCGACTTTATTTTGAATCCCGAAGAGCTGAATAAACTCTACACTGATGTGCAAATTGCTCCTGGAAAGCGGTTCGAAAACAGCGTAAGCCTGGAAAGATACTCAGCACGGATGCGTCGGAAACGTTTCCGAGATTTGGTAGACCGGGAAATGTGGCCATCCGCTCCGGCGGTGGTGAATGCGTTCTTCGAACAGACCAACAATCGTATTGTCATCCCAGTGGGCATTCTGCAGCCTCCGGTGTTTCATAAGCACTTCCCCAGAGCCCTGAATTACGGTGCAATCGGTGTGTTCGTGGCCCATGAGATGACACATGGTTTCGATGACATTGGCAGGGACTTTGATTCCACGGGCAGCATGGTGCCATGGTGGACTCCTGAGGCTGTGAAGGGCTTCCAGGAGAGGGAGACCTGTTTCATTAAGCAGTATGAAAAATTCTCGGTGAATGGAAAATTCCTCCAAGGAAGCATGACAAGAGGTGAGAACATTGCCGACAATGGCGGCATACGTCAGGCATTTCGAGTCTATCGCAAGTGGCAGAACGTGAACAAGAAGACGAAACGGGACTCATCGGAAGCAATGCCTGGCCTAAATTTGACCAACGATCAGTTGTTTTTTGTGGGCTTTGCGCAGTCGTGGTGTAACGCAATTCGACCGGAAGCTGTCGAGAACCGTATTCAGACCAACTACCACTGTCCCGGTAAGTTTAGAGTAATTGGAGCGCTCGCCAACTTCGAGGAGTTTTCCGAAGCCTTTCAATGCCCGTCTGGTAGTCTAATGAATCCCGTGAATAAGTGCCGAGTGTGGTAAGTTTGAGTCGTGCAGACTGGGGTAAAAGGTAGGGGCATTTTGTTTCAATATCAGTTCAAAATTAAAAATACAATTTTTTTTTTAGAATAAAGGATATGGTGGTGTTTATTACTTTGATTCCAGTTCTAGCCATTCCTACGTTCTTACGAGTTTTTTAACTCTCACTTGTTGACAGTGACTGTGACCCTGTCAAGAACTATACCCTTTTCGTATTCAATTCAGTAACAGCCGATGGATAGCTAAATTTTGATGAAGCATGAAAGGTCACAAATGACTCGTCCACTGAAGTGGAATTACTATTGATAGTTTTTTGATCGCTTAGAATACCTTTTGGTGGTTGATATCATTAGGCGCGTTTTATTAAACAATTTTTTGGCGAATTAGACGAATGCGTAGAATTACTTCTATTCAATACATCGAATTCATCGAACTACTAAATTTTGATCGCCAAAAGTGAATACCGCTAACAGTTGCTTACTTTTAAGATAATGTGGACCTGTCACACTGCGTCTCCACAAGTACGAATTATGTCCGCCATCTCTGCAAGTCTTTGGGTGGACGCTCTGAACCGAGCGTGCTCTGATTGTTCTGATGTATTAATCAGAGACAAATCATACTGAGACCCCCAACTCACAATCCTCTTGCCGCTGGGCCCCTCAGTTTTTTTTTCAAATTCGCCATTTTGTTTTCCTATCGGTGTTGTGTCAATTAAGTATCCGTGTGACATGCAAAAACATACAAAAAATACAAAAATAAATGCTGCCAACCTCGACAACCGTGGGGAAATGTGCTAGAGTTCGGAAATACAACATTTTTACATTACTGAATGCCATTGGTTGGTAATTATATATTGTTAAAAGGCGAATAATTTGATTTCTTTGGTTAATAAAACTAGCTAAATGAGATGTTCTATATACTAAAAACTTAGTATGATAAACATGGTTGCGTATTTTGCGCTTTTGAATATCATTAACTTGTATTTCATGCGTAAATTTTTCTTAGAAAACTGAAGAAAATTTGCTCAATATATTTCTATTTTACTTCAAACAATCTGCATTGTTTATTTTTCATATATATTTTAAGAAAATCTCCACTTAGTCCTTAAAAAAATATTATGCACACGTAACGAATAATTTCAAATTTAACGGATAAAATTCTATGAACGCTGTCAGCAACTTTGCCCACAGCGGAAGTGGCATATGCAAGGTGCGAGAGTGTTGGTGAGTCGGAATTTTTGAATTTAGGTGACATTTGCCAATACGAATTTCTATGTAACAATACAAGCGCACTTAGCATTTGCCACCCCATAAAAATATAGCTTGTAGGCTAAGTAACGGGAAATCGGTCGGAGTTGGTGGTCTCAGTATTGTCTCTGGTATTAATTGTTATTGAATTGGTTTACCTTCAGTGTCAGAACAACAAGGATCGTCTGCCATTTTAATTATTTTGTTTATCCTGTTTTTTTTTCTGTCAAATGTGACTGTGAGTGTGTATTCAGATTTTTACTCAGCATGCTCAGTCAATTTATTCTGAGCTCATAGAGGGCGCCCTGATCATGCTCTGAACGAAAAAAGAAATACAAATTCTGAGCTCGAATATGTCTGAGCTAAAAATGAAAGACAAACATTTTGTATAACAGTTCAAGTTCTGTTCTGAAAAACGGCTAAAATATCAATTTGTGAAAGCCAAGAACAAAGATAATGGAATACAGAGATATATAACTTTCCAGTGGAAAGGCGGCTGCCTACAAGCTGTTTTCCCGAAAAATTCATAAGTACACACCCATCCTCATTTCTTTTCTAGTATATGTGAGTTCATGAATTGGACTTTAATGCAAGAATCGCTATTCCGAAATGTGTATTTCTTTTATTTTAATCGAATCCTTAACAGAAACCAAACAAGTTCAATACCAGACACAAAACAATTGAACACCGCGATGCCCATAAAAGCAAAAGGAATGTTGGCCGGCCATTAGCAACATGCTTTTTTGTAGCTCACACGTATTCACGTATTCACAGACGGGGGTTGACTTTACAAAAACAACAATGTAAACAAATGGGTTTTGGGGGGATAGATGTACGAAAGATATCCATCTCTTTTATTCATTCATCTCTGATAAAAAGTCAGACTGAAATGTCTAGATTTATGTCATGTCCACAAAATCGCGGTTAGACTAAACATATTGTTGTCATGACTTAAGTTTCGACTGAACAAAGTTGAGTCAATTTGTAAAAAGTCACTTGGGATAAAAGGATACCTAGTATGAATTTGAAGTGTTCAGTAGAGAACCTAGTAATAGTAGCTAATTGCGTGCTGTATATTATATTTTGCCTTGCTGAGAATGGTGCAAAAAAAAAATACGCCCAATGTAATATTTTGTATGGGATAAGACAGAGATAAATTTGTTTGCAGTTCCAGCGAAAAAGGAATTAGTATGCCATTACGAATAACCTCCCTAAATCATTGAATTACTTATGTGGTTTTCCATTCGGACAAAAAATCAATCTCTTTCTTGATCTAAATCACTTTTCATGTTTCATTGGGCAAAAAAAAAATATCTATTTTCTTTTTTGATTCGGATCACTATTTGCAGATCTCGATATTTTTACATGCATACAAATACTGCCACAAAAACCAAAACACTATGCACAGCTGCTTTATGTCATTTTAAGAAGTTTGTCTTAAAACAAAGTTTCGTGAAAACCAAAATAAAGAAATACCTACAAAAATAGCCATGGATTTAATTTTGGAGGAATTATTATCTTCTTCGTCTTCCTTGTCATCTGGAAACTACAACAGAGGAAACATTTGTCAAGTCGATATCCAACGAATGCAATTTGAACAGCTGATATTGTTGTCAATTAATGCACTAATTCATTTACACAAGCAGATAAAATTCGTTGCATGTTCCACGAGTCGCGTAAAATCTAAGATCTGGAAAAAATCTGGCAGTTCCAATATAAAACGACATTAAAACGGAAGCACACACAATTTCCATCGAACAACACATTTGCAATTAATTAGAAATATATCCGCTATTGCTTTTATACCCTAGGTACAAACTACACGTCCTACTTTTTTGTTTGCTTGTGATTTATGTAACTGAAATGATTATATTTCTTTAGTTATTTTTTTATATTTTATATTTTTGTACTTGTTGGCGGGGGTTTTGACTTGACACTAGTATAGCAGTCAACGAATGGAATGCAGGTGGCACTTCTTAATACAATTCATTAATTAGCAACGGCAATACTGTAACGTATCGTTTGAAATCTATTTGCGTTGCATTTTGACAGTACTGACAACACTATCCAGTATAATTTTTGACATATCTGTCAGGTTAAGGGGAATACGGAAAAGTGAAAAAGCTAGAAGTTTGTTTATTAGAACAACACAATTTATTCAATTATTTATCAAATCCATTATTTGTAAAAACAATGGGAGCTCTAACCAGTCGACAAAACGCTGCCATCGAAGAGGCAGATATTATTTCAACACACGCTTATAAATATCCCCCGAAATCTGGTAAGTAATGAACTACATAAACAATGATAAACCGATGGAAAAAAATGTGAAAAAATCGAACAAGTAAATCTAGTTTGTGAAAAGAAGTAATAAAAATGAAGTCCTTTCTGGTACATTTCCTATTAGGAAACTACTTTGGTAGTCATTTCATCATGGGCGGGGAACGCTTCGACACACCTCAGCCAGAGGCGTATTTATTCGGGGAAAATGCAGACTTGAACTTCCTCGGGAGTCGACCAACTGCTGTAAGTTTAGTGTCCAATATGTCAGTGGATTGTACACCTTATCTGTTTTTACTTATAGTTTCCATATCCACCACCACAAGCTAATGAGCCAACCAAAACTCTCAAGAGTTTAGTAAACATTCGCAAGGAATCTGTGCGTTTTTTGAAGGCACCCGATAGTGCAACCAAAGCGCACGGCGATGGTGGTGCCAACAAGAGAAATGCACTGAACATCGAGTTTGTCTTCGATTCAGATGCTAAATGTGCAATAACTATTTACTACTTCTGCACAGAGGAGGTCAGTCCAAGTGGAGTGACTTTCATGCCAAGGGAGTCACTTACATCCGAAACATTCCACTACAAGAAGGGAGTCAATCAATACTTCTCCCAGCCATCACATATTTTCAATCCACATCTGTTTCCCGAAGACGATTTGACGTACAATCCGACTAAGGAACAGTACCCGGTGGCGATTCATTGCGTTGTTGAGGAGGGAAATGAGGGTGAGTAATATTTTACTTATCTACTATACGAACTCAAGGGCTTTTGAGCAACGATTAAGTTGATATAATCGTATTTCTGTTTTCTAACGTTTAATTATTTGTCGCGTCGGTCAATTAAGTGACTTAATTGCAGCTCGGCAGCAATGGCGCAACTTAAAGCAAATTGCATTGCAAAACCAGTTTATATGGTTCGAATTGCCTGAGTATATAATAGCACTCATTTATCAAATCATATGAAGCACACTCTAAAATGATCGTAACCAGGGATCGTCACTGAAAACATTGGCGAAATGCTTATGACTACAGTTGAAAAAGATCATTATATGCAGTAGAAAAGCCCCATAGCTTGATGCCGACTGTTCGGTAAAAAAAGCGATTCTCAATCTATGTTAACCAATCGAAAGATGCGGGAATCTATTATACTAGTGACTTTGGCGGGACTATACGGGAATCTATTATACTAGTCAAATTAGGCGCCGCAGCAAATATAAATAAATCCTCCACAGTTTTTTATCCAGTCTTATTTTTTGCGATTGATTTTTAAAGAGCCTTAATCTAATTTTCCAACATCATCGACACGTTATAGCTAAGAAACTCATATTTCACGTTTGAGAGTCACTGTGAATGATAAAAGTCAACCAAAATGACGTTTGCCCTCAGATGTCATCGGAGAAAAAAATATTTCTGAAGAATTTTCTGCAAAATTGCACAAACATAAGAAAATAAACAAATTAAACGCAGAAAAGCACCAAAACTAATTAGATTATGATGAACATTAATCGCTGTTATTCCTGCTGAACTCATATTCGCTACGGAAAATTCGCAAGATTCATTCAAATTTTCGGTACGAAAAGTGAAGACTACAAAGAACATGCAAGCAGACTGAACAATAATTATTTTTGGATACATTTTCCAGATTCTCCTGAATAATGGCTATCCTCGAATGGAAAAAGTTTGATTTCTTTAATCTCGTGCAAAATGCCGATAAGGAAAAAGTCTCAGAAACGATTCGCATAGACTCGGAAATCACCTCTTGCACAAGTTATTCGAGTCAGAAAATTATCTGTGACTCATCGGGGTTGGTGCACATCTTCTACCGCAGTTGGGATCCAATATCGTTTCAAGCGCACAATGCCCCAATAATCCTGAGTTCCATTGCATCGCAAAGTAATCTGCTGGTGACAATCTCGAATAGAGATTGCGCCGATCCGCCCCTTGTCAAAGTTTGGGATTTGGCAAAAGTTAACAAACGAAATGGAGCCCCCTGCATGGGTACGGCAAAAGTGATTCTTCAGAAACCCACAGCACTTGCAGTGGCACAAGGAACTGGCAATCAACTATACATAGCAATTGGTTACGAGCGAGGCGAAGTTTCTTTATTTCGGGGGGGTGTAAGCAGAGATTTCTCGGCGGGTTTCAAAAATTTTACTGTCGGCGCACGCCCCATAAGTGGAATATCGTTTAAGCAGCATGGCAAGCAAATGCATATGTTCCTTTGTTCCGAATCGGGGATATACGTCTTCACGCTGCAGGACAACGACAAGGAGTCGAAGTTTCTGTTGGATGGAACGTACGCCCCCACACGGTGCTGTGCTCTTCAAACAAAAACGGCCAACGAGACGTACTTCATGGCGGGCAAAGACGATGCTGTCTATTGCTACACAAGTGACGGCAGAGGACCGTGCTACGCTTTGAAGGGCGAAAAGCAATTCATTGAATGGTTTCCCAACTACTTGGTTATCATAATGAAGGCGACGAAGAACTCGATGCTCTCGCAGAAGGAGTTTGTGTTGATTGTGATCGATATACAGAACAAGTTCATTGTTTTTCAAACGCCCATCGACCCAGTGGTGGCGATTCTTAACGAGTTTGGCACATGTTACATTGTGACAAAGGGCAAGCAGGTGTTTCACTTGCTAGAGAAGGACATCCAGAGCAAGTTGAACATGCTGTTCAAGAAGAATCTGTACGATATTGCGATTAGAATAGCCAAAGATCAGCAGTTTGACGATGAAGGCTTGGCTGGTATCCACAAACAGTACGGGGACCACTTATACAGCAAGGGCAATTACAGCGGGGCAGTGGAGAAGTATGTAAAAACGATCGCTTTCATTGAACCGTCTTACGTTATTAAGAAGTTCTTGGACTCGCGCCATATAACGTACCTCGCCGAGTACTTGCGAGCGTTGCACAAGCAAAATCAAGCGTCCCCACAGCACACGACGCTTCTAATGAATTGCTATACCCGACTGGATCTGCCGCAGAAGTTGGATGAATACCTGTTTAACGACGATGACACCAACGAGGTTATGTTCGACATAAATGCAGCTATTCGCAATCATTCAGCGACCACCGATTTTCACCTCTCGTTGTCCAGGGAAGAACAGAAGGAGGAGTATAACGTGAGCGTTTTGCTGAAGAAGATCCAAGACACAAAGGAGGCAGTGCAGATGTTGTCCAAACTGAACGAGGATGACATTTATTGTTTCTTCAAAAAGTTTGGATTGATTCTGATGAGCCATGCACCGGAAAAGACCACCGAACTGCTAAAACAATTGTGCCTAGGCCAGGTAACCTCGAACTCCATTGAAGAGTTGGTCCATGAACCACAGCGGACTGATTTACCGTCGCCAGAGCACTTCTTATCGCTGTTCGACAACAATTGGGAGCTGCTGCTGGACTTTCTAGAAAGTTGTGTGACAAATTCGTCAGCCGACTACCCCGAAACAGTTTATAACACTTTAATTGAGCTCAACTTGAAACAGTGGCAGAAGGAGTTGTCCACAGAAAGTCAGCTGCTAGATGCGTTAAAGGTGTATCGATCGCGCTACAACAAAGAACAGGTCCTGGTATTGTGCCGCATGGCGAATTTCTGGCCCGGAATCCTCTACCTCTACGAAGAGGATCAGTTGTACAACCTAACCCTACGCTACTACATCAAGAATAAGGACTACGACAGTCTGCTGAGCTGTTGCAAGAGCCTCGGCCAGTTCCAGCCACATTTGTGGATTCAAGCTCTGAACGAACTACACAATGACCAAGAGGCACCAATGAGTGTCCTCCTACAGATCCTCAATGTAATCACAGCCGAGAATCTCCAATCGCCACTGCAGATCCTGCAGTGTCTCGCTGTAGATCAGGGTCCGAGCATATCCCACGTCAAGGACTACTACACACAAGCATTCCAAAAGGAGACCACTGCCATCAATCAAGAAGAGAAGGATGTCGCGAACCTTCAGGCCGACTTAAAGTCCCTGCAGGAACTACTGAAAAACTTCTCTGCAAACCCGATCGAGTTTCGCAATACAAACTGTGATGCCTGCACCCAGCCACTGTCGCTGCCGGCTGTTTATTTCCTGTGTCAGCACTCGTTCCATCAGGATTGTGTGCGTACATACTCGGAGAACGAGAAGGATTGCAGTATATGCAGTGTGAAAAATGCCCAGTTGACCGAAATGCTGCGAACGCAACAAGAAACGCAGGGTCAGCACGAGGCCTTCCACAGGCAGCTCAACCATTCGAACGACATGCCGTATGTCCTGTCCAGTTACTTTGGCCGCGGCCTGCTGAACCAGATTGTCATCGTGGACGAACAAAAAGCGGCCGATGAAAACCGTTCGAATCAGAATACTGTTTCCTACGATTGGAAGTCAAAGTCTAAGGACGGCGATGGACCGATTCCTGTGGAGCATGTCAACACCTACAAGTGGAGTGGGCGAATCACAACCCAAGAGAGGGAGGATGTTGCAAAGCAGCAGCAACACCAAATAAAAATGGAGGAGCGGACAACAACAAAAGGAACCCACTACGACGAATCGAAAAACCCATTCGAAGCAGAAACTAAGGCACAGGATGTCGGAAGCAGTAAGAAAAAGAGTACCAACCCATTCGAAACGTACGACAGTAATTTAAACCCATTTGGCGATGACGATGACGATTAGGTCATACACTTGTTTAATTTAAGCTTATTGTATTTTCAAATGATTAGCATTGGAACGCTGTGTTCTTTTTGTCATTTGGAAGAAGATGCTTCTTCTTTCAGCTGTGCGTTGACTGAAAGTGACGTCAATAAAGTTAATAATAAATGAGCGATGTTTCTTCTCAATAGTTTTGCTTTCTGATTCTCTAATGTGAGTTTTCAGTATACACCTGTGAACGACAGTTGGCGCTTCACTTTCGAACCGGTTTTTACCGCCAAACATGTGTTGGTGCTTTGAATAGATATTGGGCTTTCAGGTTTGCTGATGTTATCGTTCGTAGTAGATGAACAAATGACTACAGACTGGCTCTACACTACCCACTGTCTTATTTGCCATGAGATCCACTGTTCTGGGGAATAAATTAGTTACAGAAGAGGATAAACGATTCTGGCTGGGTATACTGCATGTAAAATGACAACTGCAAAAAGCGGCGTAGAAGAACCTGGACCCCAATTCTCGAATTCCGCGTAGCATAATTTGTATACAAATCCGCCTGAAATTTTCGCATAGCAGAAAAATTGGTATTCTCAAAGCGTACGGGTTTTATTTTCCACCTAGCTATGTGAAAATTATATTCACCTCTCGAATGAGGTAGAATTTTAGAGCACATTTAAACGGGTTGTAAAGAAAAGCAATATTCAAATTTAAATTGGTTGGAAATTGTTGTTTTCGATTGACAAAAAAAAAAGTTATGTATGTTTGTTGTGTTTTCGTAGTAGCTACTTTGGGCGATATGAGCTACGCAATTTGTTCGATTTTAAATGAATCAGTTAGGCTTAATTGAAATATACCAGACAATCGAGAGTTCCAAGACTACTTTTAACGAATGGCACTATTTCAAATCATATTTATGGGATATCATTCAATAAGTGCTTCCATTTAAATTGTTTGATTTACTTTAGGTCTTTTAAATCTTACGAATTTTTACTAATTCTCACGAATTTTTACTCAATGCCGTTCCTTAACTCGAAAAATTCGTAAAAGAGAGCGTCATCGAGAGAGAGACCCCTCCACCGAGAACCTTACGAATTTTTACTCAACAAATTTTTTGGTGTAAGAATTGAAAAAGCTGTCAGTCACCTCACAATCACAATTCACAGCTGATTTGAAATTTGTTGTCCTATTTGACATATGAGTTCATTTGTTTAATTTGCTGCGTATTAAAATTGTATCAACAGTCGGGAAAATTAAAATGAATGTTCTCCTTAGATTTTTTTCGAATGTGGCGACGAAGTTCTTCCTCGCTGTATTTATGGAGTAAGAAAGAACAATCTCCTTAACGTAATTTTAAATGCCGTGTCGCTTTTACTTCTTTTCTTCCAAATACGTACTCGGATTCGTGAAGAAGAAGTTCGATTAATTCCGAATCACTTTTATCGCTAGGTAGATGAATGAACTAATTTTGTTCGCAAATTATTAAGTATTTTAACGACTTTTATGAATTTTTTTAATTATTTATCTGTCATTTTCATAAATTACTACAAAAGCGTTCCCTAACTTTTTCGTAAGTGTCTCTCTCTGTGAGAGAATTTATCCCCACCACTGTCATTTTGACAGTCTTTTCCATTCTTACGACAAAAGTAAAGGAACAGACCTATTAATTTGACTCCGGATTATTTATACGGATTTCGAGAATTGCAAATTTCAGTTTTTCGCATCGCATCGGAGATTTTGACAGATAAACGTATCCGAAAATTTTTGAGAATTGGGGTCCAGGGGTCGTCGAAATCGCGACATCCTTGAACGAGCTATACGTTCACGAAATTGAATCGATTTCACATGCAAAACAAAAACAAATTCCGCCATCTATTGCTTATTCGGGGATGACGCTATTCGCCCAAGAATTAATCAAGCAAAAGGAGTTTTGCGTAGACAGGTGATATTCACCTCCAAATGGTTTGTACATAATTTCCTTTGCATCCATCATAACTAATCATGCCATACATTTTTTAAGAAAAAACAGGAAAAATCAAAGAAACATTTTTTTGTATGTTTTTGCATGTCACAGGGATTCTTAATTGACATAACACCGATAGGAAAACAAAATGGCAAATTTGAAAATAAATTGAGGGGGCCAGCAGCAAGAGGATTGCGAGTTGGGGGTCTCAGTATCATTTGTCTATGCACACTACTTCTTTGGCAGAATAGCAAAAAAAAGATTGTAAATAATTATTAATTAGTTTTTAAGACTTGGTCGTGCTTAATTCTCCAACCTGTCATTTTTATATTTGAAAAAAAAAACTTGAAGCTTAGCAGATTATTTCAAATTGAAAATTTTGAATTCCCGAACTTTGACAGCAAAATGACAGCTATCTGGTGTTTATAGTACGCTATAGATGATATGCGATAAAAGCATGCAAACTATCGCATACTATGGAAATAAAGCTGAACGTTCTCCATTTGTGATCTTGAAAGCATGCTCTATCGCATACTCTGAACTCATCGCAAGTGGAGACAGCAATGAGGACACCACTGTTACTTAGGTTGGATGTAAACGTTTAGTTTTTAGTTATATGAAAAGTTGCTAATCGGTGGGAATACAACTGCATGATTACAGAGTTTTTCACAAAAACACAGGAGTCAAATTCTACAGGATTTTCGTTGAAAATGCAGCGGTATCCTGTAGAATACATGATATATGGCATGCTTAATCATGACATTCCAATTGTTCATTTCTGAAATACATCGTAATCTCAAGACACAAAAGATGTATTCAAACTGCTACCATTCTCTTTGCAGATTGTCGCCAATCTCATACAACAATTTGCGTAATCGATCATCATTCGGACAATACTTTTGCGCTGAGAGCTTTGAAGCAGAAGATTTTCGTCGACGGGCTCTGCTATCTATTGCAAGAGATTTACGGCATCGAGAACAAGGCCCTCAATAAGCCCACCATGGACGACGAGACTGACGACAATGGCAGCGAGTGTGTCATATGTATGAGCGACACCCGGGATACTTTGATTCTGCCATGTCGGCACTTGTGTCTGTGCAACTCGTGTGCCGATTCGTTGCGCTATCAGGCGAACAACTGCCCTATATGCAGAGCACCATTTCGTGCACTCCTACAGATACGAGCCGTTCAAAAAGGTGTCAGTTCTAATTTGCTCGCACCACAAAACTCACCAGATGTAAGTTGAGCTCAAGTCTTCAATACTTCACTTTGTACGAATGCATTTTTCTCTTCTCTCTCAATCCCTTTATCAGCCAAATTGTGAGCAACACATTCCACCTGGCTACATACCAGTATCCCTGATCGAAGCTCTTAATGGCCCACCACAGTGTATTGGCCGCACCATGTCCACTGACAGTACAGACGTACCAGACGCTGTTCAGGCAGCGGAAAATCTCAATCGTTTCGTCGAGAAGGGAAATGGAAAGCACAGTCCCAAAAGCGGTAGTCAACGCCGCTTAAAAAACAAGAAAAACGCCAACGAAAGTGCTCCAGAGGTAAGGCTAACATAATTGTACAAGAGAAAATAATCCACACTCCCGTCCCCCAGTTTCGAATGTCAGTTTTGAACAGCGAATCGAATCCAGCTCCGATCAACCCTACAACAACAGAAACCACCGAGGCAAATGATAAGAAATCTCCTCCAAGTTCAAATCGCAACTCGGCAATATACGAACGCTCGAACAGTGTCAAAGGCAAAGAGAAGACTCCAGCATCGCGCCAAGTAAGTCGCGACAGTTTGCATATCGTCAATGAACGTCACAGTTTGAAAAAGAAAGATAAAAAGGGTGAAAATAACGTTGCATCCGCTGCTGCACCAACTACTGTCGATAATAACGACGATGACAGTGATGATGAAAAGCTTTCACCACTGCTTTCCCCCAGCGCTACGATCAACAGTAAACACTTGAGTGGACACAAGAACAGCCCTCTTCATATAAAAGGTGTTGATGAGTCTATCGACGACGTTGATGCAGATGTCGATGAATTAAAGCCTGATGGCGGCTCCAAGGTAAGTTTCAAATTCAGGACTTGATATTTGACCTCATCTAATAATAAAAAAAAAACTATCCTTAGTTGATCATCAATCACAATTGGCTTTCAGTTGATACAACACGAAAACACACTCACACCCACAATATTCACTAACTAATCCGAAACCCTTGACGTACAACTTAACATGGATGCTTAGCTTAGTCTTAACTGCTTGACTTGCATTGGGATTTCCCTTTTCTTACTTTTAACGTGAGTGAACAGCCATAACGCAATTTCAGTAAAAGCTTCAGCCTCAATTAAGAAGCCTTTCCAGTTGCTTACGAAAAGTTGGTTGATGACTGGTGTGAATGAGGACCAGCGTCTACTTTCAAGATAAAGTCTCGCAAACGGCCATTTATTGTGATGCGTCTTCGGACGTGTTATATGCGTTCATGTTCCTCACATCTTTTGACTTGGTGCCGCGATCGACCGACAAAACTTTCAGCATTCCACTTAAAAACGATCAACTCAACATTCTTGGAAAGCGGTGGACAGTTATACTAATTGTTTCCACAGCAAAAGATGATCTTTTAATGCTTTCCACATCGATGGGTCCTTTATTCCTTCGATGTTATGTCTGGGGACTCTAGTGCTTTGTCTTCGCACTTATCGCAAATTGTCTTTTATTAGCTTGTGCAAACGAGGCTTTATTATGTCTGCGGTGTTTTTCCAGTTGATATCTTCAAGTATAAATTGGATACCCAAATACGCACCACTCTTCGTTCCAGGACTCGAATCACGCTGCGACTGAAACTGAAACAGAAACAGAAACATTCATTTGCATATAATTTTAAATGACGAAAACTGCAACCCATTGTTAAGTTTTACTAAAAGGAGGGTATCAATAATTTTCTTATTTTATTGTAATTTATTTTCTTACAATATTTTTTTTTCTTTTATGTTCTCTTTGTTTCCTCCCCATATTCATTTTGTACATCTACACCAGCACAAATTAATAAATCTTAGAGCTAACTAAAGACTTCTTTATAACGTAGTCCGACAAAAAAATAAATGCAACGAGCTGACTGCTAGTTCATTGCGCTGCTAACTATATTACACCGCTCTTTATTTAAAAAAGAAAGAACAGACAAAAAACAAAACATTATGTTGTGTATGCTTGTAGAAAAAGAATCGGCCTGCGCTATCAGCTGATGGTGATGGGAATTTATTGGCTGGCGCTGAAGATTCCGATTATTATACGCCCGAAGATCCTCACACGACTATACTAAGTCCGCTGTGCCCCGAAAAAGTATGGGTCTGATTGTAATTGTAATTTTGTTTGTTTATCGAAATTTAAGTGTGTAAAAGTAGGTTTTTTTTTTTTCATTTTTACCATTAGTATTTAACAATTTGATAAATTATAATTTTAATTCGTAATATACGCGTCGAGAGAGATTTTTAATTTAATATTGTAAATATTTTTCACCGCTAGATGTAGACTGCACAAAATTTGTTTTCTTTAGTTCAAAAGTATTATTCTTTTACACATATATAATTATGTATGATTTTTAAATTTAAGGCTATGTACATAGTTATATTTTGTTTAATTGATTTTCAGGCGGTGTTTTGTGTTTGTGTTCTTGTTAAATTCATATTTGCTTGCGGGGCATAATTCAGTTAAATATTATACAGAGTGCGCCATCTTTTATGTCGGTAGGTAAACATTGAATAACTTTGACATTTATCAACGGTACAATTTGAACCATGAATCGCTTCATGAAAAGAGCCGTTCAGTTTTGTTAACTCAGCGTGCATATCGTAGAAAATATCGCGGTCAACAATCACCGTCTGACAACACTATTCGTTGCCGATATCGGTGGACGTTGGCTCATTATGTCTGCCCACAAATGTCTGAAATGGTCTGGAAGGTTACTGGTTTCACCAACCCGGCGGGCCATGCCACACTGATAATGCTTATCAAAAAATGCAGTTTATGGAATTCAAATTCTCTGTATGTCTAATGTAAAAAAAATGGCGACATTGACTGGCCATCAAGTTCTTCAGATCTGACCAATCTGGAGTCCGGACTTCTTTTTGTGAGGTTGTTTCAGAAGCAACATGTACGCCAGCAATCCTCAAACCGAGCTCAAGGCAAACATTTGTGCCAAAAATATTGCTGTACCTACCACACGAAATGTGCTACATTTTACTTTGGTCAATAGAGGCAACCACTTGATTGCAAAAACTATTCCATACAAATTGTAACCTCAAATATGGATTTTTTATGTTATTCAATACTTACATACCGACCTAAAAGGTGTCGCATTACTGTGGTTTATTGAATGATGTTTAAATGTAATTATTTTAATACAAGAACAGCTGAATTGCATATTTTGAAGATTCTAATGGATGTTGCAAGCAGTTTTAAAGTCAACAAAAGTGCTAATGATGCTCTGCGATTAGATTAGATTATGAAGCGGGAGAGCCTTCAAGGGGCTATTGGACCTTCCCTGGTAGGGTAGTATATCCATATTTTCACTCCAGAGGCAGTCAGGAAGGCAATATTATCTTCTTTGGTTGTATGTCAGCAAGTGTTGCTGGGGCCCTACTCTCTATTTCGTTCCGCAAGTCAATTCTATTCGAAATTGCCTTCCGTTCCGTTTTTAAGTTGATACTCTGTAATACTTTCGGAATTCTCAATCGGAGTAGCAGTATATTTAATTCGGCTTGCGAAATAGAGAGTACAAAAAGTTAATTTTCGAGAAATGTTACTTTCGAAACGAGATACAGAATAGGGCCCCTAAATTGACGAGTTGATCACGAAAGTGTTTTTTTTCTGAGACGATATAGGGCCGGACATTCCATGAGTATGTGCAGAGAAGAGACGTCACTCTGCAAGTAGAATCCGGTCAAACGCCAATGATCGTGGCCGCTGATTACTACTTTTAAGATTCTCAGGTGATTTTTGTCCAGATTAATTAGGAAGGGTGAAAATTTGGGGAAAAATTGTCTGGTGCAGTTCTGCCCAGCTGTTTTGAGCCAGATAGGTTTTTGATGTAGGTCCAGAAATAGTTTTTGCTGACTACCCTTTGCGCACAGATACTAATGTCGAATTCCATTAGGATTCCGTCCGGAATCGAAAAAATCACTTCTGAAACCGTTCTATTGGCACAAAAAATACTCTTCTGCTGATTCTGAGGAGAGAATTTCGCTTCTTGATTTGAAGTCAGAATCCACTTAAGAAGCACTCACACAAGTATAATTTATGTATTTTATACAAGTCAGCTGACAGCCGCCGTAGATTTTTTTTGGCATTTCACCAATACTTTTGTGGGTTCAATCAGAAGGAGTTTTGATTTTCCACTGGATCACAGACTGAGTGGATCCACGAGTGAAACCATTGGAAAACGACGTAATAATCAATTTTAGTGTCCAGGGCACTTATTCCGTATTTTTTCAGACGATTATCGTCGAAATGTAGCCACTTACTGCCAAAATTACGAGTTTGAGACCTTAATCCAATTCATTATCCACAAATGTAATGAAAGCTGACGATAGTGAAACAAATTCGGAAATAATATAACTTCTTATGGTCATCAAAGTTTCAAAGACGATATCGTCCCAACGATTATTGTTATACGGAATCTGCCCCAGGCAACATTTTTCCAAAACTGTGGCGAAATTCTCCATAATTTGTGACCTACAAAATGTATG
This sequence comes from Cheilosia vulpina, assembly GCA_916610125.1. NCBI lineage: Eukaryota > Metazoa > Arthropoda > Insecta > Diptera > Syrphidae > Cheilosia > Cheilosia vulpina. The sequence goes on along the minus strand of OU744276.1, from coordinate 79,125,105 downwards.
TAAGGTGAAGCCTAAAAATGATTATTAGTAAAGGCCGCTGTGTATTTATGTCTTAAGAAAATTATATCGATAGCAAGTGCAAGGGTAAGTCATATTGTTTTATGATTATTTTATTGGCGCAATATTATCCTTACCTATTATAAACATATCAACGAACCTTTCATCCTATAACCTGTCAAGTCCGCCGCGCTGTCAAAAATAAGTATATCACAAACAGGGGTGCAGTCCATGTTTACATATTTAAAATAATTTAACAACAATTGTTTATTTAGTTACTTTTTCTAACCTGACACACAACACAAAAGAGGACAAGTGACGTTTTTGTTGTTCCATTAGACACACTTAATCTGAAATTTGAATACCAATCACGTACCACAGAAGTTAACAACGAGCAACAACCAACAAGTAATAGTAGGAACGGAGTACCCAGAGCCAGAGATGAATGAATAAAAGAGATGGATATCTTTCGTCCGGCCAACATTCCTTTTGCTTTTATGGGCATCGCGCTGTTCATTTGTTTTGTGTTTGGTATTGAACTTGTTTGGTTTTTGTTAAGGCTTCGATTAAAATAAAAAAAATAGTTCAATACACATTTCGGCATCGCGAATTCATGCAATAAAGTCCAATTCATGAACTCACATATACTAGAAACGAAATGAGCATATGTGCTTTACTTCATGAATTTTTCGGGAAAACAGCTTGTAGGCAGCCGCCTTTCCACGGGACAGTTCTATATCTCTGTATTCCATTATATTTGCCCAGAGCTAGTTAGCTGGAACGCACAGAACGACACGATTTGTTTCATTATAGACTGGATTACATCAAAAAGGAACCAAAATCGTTGATTTTTATTTTACAAAAATTTGTTAAAAAAATTAAATTTTTATTTAGAATTTAGTGAAAAGATGACATCCCTGGTAACTGACATCAGAGATGAATGATATAAAGGAGGTTAAGACATTTCAAATTGTAGGTAGGATATGAAAGTAAAACACGAAAAGCTTCAGCTTCAACCTCATATCACATTTATTGCAAAGTTATTTAGTAATTTTCTTAGTTTCATGTACAATTTTCTTAAAAATGTCAAAATATTGTTTATTTTGGTTTACGAAATACATTTGAAAATAAATTTCTAACATAATCGTCGTTAAAAATTTACAAGGGAAAAGGTGCCTCTGAACATAAATATACTGCCTATTTTTTTTATCTACATTTTACTAAAAATTCAATTAAACAAAATATCGATACACTTAAAAAAAATACTTTCACATTATATTCAATTTTTATAGTTAATGCATTTAATCTTGTTTTAATGGATAATTGGCTTTATTTTTTGATATATTTTTTTATTCTCTGTTGTTATAAGCATAATTAACTGTCATAAATATTTTAGTTATATAATCTTCATATTGAAATTTGAATCAAATTTGTACATTCATATAAACATATATGTTTATGATTTTTTATTCGTTGACACATTTAATAATAAATTAAGAAATTGTAAAGAGAGAACAACTTTTTTCTTGTTTGTTTGTGAAACTTTAAAAGCCATCCAAAAGTGGTGAAAAGCTAGCACAGAAAGACTCGTTGATGAGCGGAACATCGATGAGCCTGAAGAATAACATGTCAAAGAAGAGTTTACATCAGAAGTCGACGTCAGTGGGAAATATTTCAGCTGCACCAATAAGTGTACTAAAGGATAATGTTAGCTCATTGCCAGGTATGAATTTGACTTTATATTTTGATTTAAAGCGTCTATAGATGCATCTAAGGATTACCAACCTTTATTTAATTGTCGGCCTATAAAAATATTTGTCTTTTACAGTGGGCCCTACTTATAATCAGTTTTAACCTTCACACTAAATATTTTGTAGGTCACAATATGCAATTTTGTATGGAAAATTTACTCATTGTGAGTTCGAAAAATTTAGCCTAGACACTAAAAAAGATCATAAGTATCGCGGATTGTTTTTTTTTATTGTTGTCGTGTTATAATAACAAAAAAATAAATTAACAAATTGTAAGATTTAGTAAAATTCGTAAAATTTTAAATTAAACGAACAGGCCTAAAATGAACATCTTACAATTTGTGCCATATTTGTATATGAACTTTGACGTTTCTCTTAATACAACTTTTGCTGTCGAAAATGTTCCTGTTATGCCCAAAACACATGTGCAGAAATTCTAGACGCAGTACAGAACGCAGTGCTGCAAGCAAAACAGGTGTGCAGACATGTCTTGCATCGGCTAATATGGCTAATGCCATTCACCGACTAAGCAGCTGATGTGTTTGCATTCAAAACAAAAACAAACACGATCAGCAAATGTCAAAAGCCGATAATGCCAAATAGTTGAACTTGCAATTTATTTTCATTTTTGTTGTGGTACGCTTGAATTTTGCAGCAAATTTAGAAATAGAGAAATGTTGCAGTGCTGCGGTGAGTGCAGAATTTATCCATATAATCATGTGTATTCTAATCTTGCTGCGCAGTGATTTCTGCACATCTGTTTTGGGCATTACCTGATGCATAGTTGCGACAGCTGACAACAAAACAACAGTACGTTTTATGCGTTCAAATTCTTCCAAAATTATTGTTTGATGTTCTGTAAGTTTTGCCACAAGGAAATTCATATTCGGCCTTACCAATAATCAACTTTAGTCTGGCAGTTTGCGCAGACTGCACACTTTCCAAAATCCCTTTACCAATAAACAAATTTACTTGTCGGATTATCGTTAACTGTTGGGTTAAATATTAATAATCGGAAAGCCATGTTTATCTCGGGCATTAGCTAAAGAAATCCTCCCTAAATGTCATTTTCATTCTAATGTTTTCATTAAATTGGTTTGGTATCTTTTTTAACCGCTAGCGCTTCCTTTTTGATTGGTTGTCCCTTTTTAATAGTTTGCAACTTACGAATGTATATGTAGGAAAAAATAAATTTGATATAAATTTAGGATATTTCTAAGACTTTCTTGAGAGTCGTCGAGAAGAGAATAAAATACCGGTTCACTTAAGATTGGACTGCTCATACCCGAATACCTACATTTTTCTGCAACTCTCAGTACCGTAGGCGACTCAGCTAGATATTTTTCTGCAACCAAACCCTTTTTGGAAATGGAGTTTGTTCCCAAAAAATCTGAATTTCTAATGAATCAGTAGTTGGTGTGAAAAGGTTGACTTCGCGGAAATATAGATATAAGAATTGTCAGCATTCAGCAAAATAAACTTAGGAACTTCTGGAGGAATATATGTGCGAATTCAAGATAAACTGAATTCTGTTTTATTTTATGTGATTTCATAGAGGAGTACACATGACAGTTTTCGTATAGAAAACTGTCCGCGGGTTTATATTTTTCTGAATGAATTTAACATTTTGTCGCTTTCTAAGTTTCCCAAATTAAGTAATATGAGCTATACAGTTTTGAAAAGATCATTACAAGATTTTACAAGCACTGATTGTAATTCAAAAACGGAAGCGATAGGTCCTTAAAATGCTTTTGGCTTCCTACATGAGTTTTGAATTTATTCTAAAGTAAAATAGCCGGCTATTATTTTTTTTTTTTCAAAAATATTCACTTGCCAACCAATATTTAGATCAATATGCTTCGATTTGCATAATCAGCCTAACAAACTGTGTTCCGACACAAATTCACTCATAAATCAATTGTAGGATTAGAAAACAAAGGAAAACGTACTATAAAAAGTGTGTCCGTTCGAAGGAGAGGGCATTACTGATTTGCATATGATATTTGACAGATCAGCGGATATTTCGTGCATTTCCTATTTTGTGTTTCGTGTTTTGCTTATAATAAACTTCAAAGGGCCTTTGAAAGATATCTGTTGGGCAAATTAATTTGCGATTTATATATTTCTTTTCTTAGAATAAAATCCTCGGTCTGAAATAAAATTTTGACCTTGGTTTTCACGAAAACAAATTATGAAATTCGAATTCTGCGATGACAAAAAATTTAATAGATTCTAAGAAAGTTGTCGCACTAGCAAATGTGGAGGTCTAATTGTTTATTGGTACCGTTTCACTAATGCTGTACATTTTTAATAAAGCTGGCAATCAGCTAATGGTCGACATTAGTGTTTGATTATTAGTAAGGCCGATTGTCAACTACAATATCTACGAAGCCCACGCTTGTTTTTTCCAATACCTATGCAAATAGTTTCAATTTACTAAGAATTTTCTTCCTTGATTTGCAATTTCATAAACACTGTTAACGAGTTGCATTTTTTTTCTATTCCCCATAGATATGCTTGACAGTCCAATGGGCGCGAACTCGGCATCTACTCGCAGTTCCAGTGATAGTTACTCATCCAGTTCGTCGACCAAACAACTACTCAGCTCGAATCAACCAAGCTCCAGTGCTACCAAAATCATGGTAGATGACAAGGCTGCTGTTCAAAATGCAGTTAATGTTTGAAGCCACCAAATGTATGGATTTTAATCTCAATAATCTTGTCTATTCAAATAAAATACTCTTTCAAATGTTAAGTAAATACAGTATAGTATTTGTATTTTAATTTTATTCTAAGTAAATTTGCTATAGATCATTTTATAAGTGTGTCAACAAATTGTCTGTGGATTTGGTGTCCATTTCCTCTCGCTACCACAAGTTATTTCGACAATTCTTTTCTTTCCACAGTCTACAGCAACTTTGGCACCATAGAGGTAGGAGTTTTCGTTTTGTATTGCGGCATCATCCGACAGAATTGGTCGGCCGCAAGATATTCCTAACGGAATATTAATCCAGTTAGAATTCAGAGAACTAGGACAATTAAAATAGATCCTTACTTGTACACCAATGCAGTACTCTAGACCACGTTCCATTGCCAAGGCATTCAATGGTGTTGTCCTTGTTTGACAATTCAAAGCCACGATCACATTTCAGACTTACAACAACGCCAACATGGTAGCGTTTCAATGGTGAATCGACAATCATATTCGGTAAAGTTGGTGGTGCGTGACACCATGTCACTGGAAATTATTTGAATTGAAAAAATCTCACGAATGGCTTTGGTTTTTAAACTTACACTGACAACTGTAGTCCACCTCACTCCAATGGCCGTTAGTCAAACATACCGATACCCATGATCGTCCATTTGGCTCATAGTTCGGACCACATCCGTACACGACCTCGGTGCCAAAATCGACAGTTTCGCTTTCCCACAACTGCTTGATAGTACCATCTAGCGGCGGATCTGGTAGGCCACCCAAATCGCAGCCCTTGGGCTCCTCAAAGCGTTCACCTGAGGCCAACCAATTCTCATCCAAGCTCTCGTCGTAGTAGCCTTTAAGTGATTCGTCGTCGTCCAATGAATTTCGTTTTGTTCTCATAACAGTAGCAAAGTCGGTCGTCGAAGGCTGGTCTTTTCCGATTATAAAACGTGTCCTGCAATTTGCATACACAGGGCCAACCAGGCGACGAATTAACTTCTTGAGTACTGCACTACGGTTCTCCATCGCGGTTCCATCTTCGACTGGTTCTGCATGATCAAATTTACTTTCAAATGCTATGGCATCGATGAAAATGCACAAAGTAAAGCGCAGGGCGTTCTCCAAGTCCGGACTCAATCGCTGCGCATTGGCAAAGTCTTTTCCATAGAGAAGCATGTCAAAGAAGTCTTCAAACGGAATACCAGCAGACTGGTTTAAGATGTCTGTGGAGTGAAGCTCGAGCAGATCCAAAAGCTGTACATCCGGGTTAGGGAATTGTTCCAAATTGGTCTGATCGTAGTTCTGAAGACTGATGAAAGAAACGGGCTTCACTTTGAGCGCACACAGGGTGATCTCTGTTGAGCCGTCATCTAAGCAACCTTTCAATAAAAATTCGCGTAATAACGACCAGAAGTCTTTATCGGGGTAAGGAAAGGTGGTGTTTTGTGGTTGAAGCTGGCCTGGCGTGGTAATGGTGGTGAAGATATTTTGTTCGCTAGGCGTTGTGAGGGAAGTCGGGTTGTTTTCCATTACTAAAGATAGTTCTGTGGGTGCCGACGTTTGAAATTCTGCATCCGACGTGATCATAGGAGTTGGCAAGTCCTCCTCTTTTGAGGTTTCAGTGGTTGTCTTGGGCAAGGTGCTTTCTTCTAAAGTAGAACTTGTCTCAAGATTATTTGCTGGAACCTCCTCCGGTAGCGACCATCCAACAGTAATCTGTTTCGTAGTCGGAGTTGTAGTTGTGTCCTGGGCAGGAGGCGTAGTTGGTGGTACCTCCGTTGTCGAAAGTGGCAGGCACTCTGGAATTTGAACATCCCAACGACCTGCAAGTAAATTGCTGTTATTATATGAAGATGACGATTTTTGACTTTTGCGTAACCGTCATCCATGCACGTAAGAAAGTAGTCCTTCAAGGTTTCCTGGCACGTAAGTTCTGCGTATACTCCAACGGGATAATACTCGAGATCATTGGCAATCAATCCCTTGTCACTGGCGTAAATTGCTTTGATGTTCGTAGGTAGTATTAAATGTTCGCATTGAACGGAACCTAGAAAGAACAAAATTGGTTTAAGTACTTCTGCACTTCGCGGCTAAAAGCCAGCCTCTAGAAAATGCTGTTTTAACAAAGCTAAAATGTGCGAGATCCAAATAAATTCAAATTAGGTGCTAACTTTTCTGCCATAGGTTTTGAAAATCTTTCTGGAATATTATGAAGCGTTAATATTCTGAGTTAGCGTGTAAAAAAGCCTTACTCATGTATCCGGTCTAAGGATTTCAGTTTTAAGCCGAAAACCTTTTTTTTTTGGTTTTATTTTTTTTTGCAGACGTCATATTAGGCCTTTTTTTTATTATGCTCACATGATCTGTATAGATCTGTATAGATCATGTGGGCATATATTGTTGGCAGCCTTTGAGAAGTGAATGGACACATTCAAAAATATCAAGTCAACTATAAAGGTCAGGACTAGAGGTTAACTGAACGCAAAAACTAGATAAAGTCGGTTACGTCACTTTTCCCACGTCAGCCAGATAGGCGAATTGTCACTTGTACTCAGTCACGAATTTCTTGTTAATTGACTGGACTTGTCGGCTGCCACTACATAAACCTCAACGAAACAAGCTTTTCATGTGACTAATTTAAGCCCATGGGGACGTTTAAGTATCTAGTTTAGTAAATCTGACAGCTGCCTGACTAGATCTATCTCGATTTTGATGGGCTGATATCGGTCATATGAGCAGCTGTTTCAGTTGTCATTTTTGGAGGGGTAGCCGACGAGTCAAGAAATTCGTTACTACTAAGTTGACAGTTCGCATATGTGGCTGACGTAGAAAAAATGATGTACGCGACCAATCTAGTTTTTGCGTTCTGATTATATTTTATCCAGACCAATCTAGTCGACTTTAGATAATTAGATTATTGAATGTGCCCAATCAAAACTGGGACACCGTCCGAAATGTCTTTGCAAAGTGACAGCTATTTGTATGTTTTTCGTCGACCCGCCATTTTGTTTAGCGAAGAAGTGAATTACTCATAAATCCTTTCCCTGAATATTGGGACGAGATTTTGCACCGTTTTTATATTGAGTAATTCTTCTCTCTTATCCCATTGTCCAATTCCTTAGCAGTCCAATTTCTTAGCACTTCCTGCACTTTTCGAAGAAATATTCGCTGTCACTTTACCGAGCTACAGCTGCAATCTATCTTTACCGCACATGCCAAGAAATTGAAAAAAAAACCTACTTCTACAAACGGAGTCAACGCCGGACCAAACTCCCATTGCTAAGCAAATTCGCTTGTCATTGCCGTCCACTGCATAGCCAGTATTGCAAATGTACTGCGCCATACTGTGCAAAGTAGTGCCAGACGAATACTCGATCAGTCCATTTTCCACCATTGGAATTTCGCCACAATTTACCACTGAAACAAGGAGAAACCACCGTTAGACTCGCATTTGAAAAAAAAATTGGTATCCGAACTTACTTTCACAATACGGCACGCCCGGCGACCATCTTGAAGTCCGCAGACAGTACCTCACCGCTGTCACTCCACGCAAATTGTACCCCGTGTTGCATTCGTATAAAGCTGTATTGCCCAGGTACCGCACCGAGCCATTTGGAATGTGCAGGTTCCTCGGACACTCCTGACAGAAGTTCGACGTCAATATCTCAATGTCACCGCGAATTTTCGTTTTGAAGTCCGTCCATGAGTAAAGCGTTCCACGATATGGGTCACACTGTGTGTAGAAGCTGTGCACTTGCTCACCGGACAGGAATGCGTCCCAAACATCCAGATAAGCTATCTGTCCAATAAACGATTCGGATTCACTAAAACCTCCTCCAAGTTTGTCCTGCGAAGCAGAGAATGTATATAACAGGAGTTGGAAACGCCAGTTGGGTCAATACCTGCTCCTGGCCGATGATGAAAATACCCCCGCCAGCAATGTGTTCGCCTGCACTTAGATTCATGCCAGCATGTTCCATTCGACCGTCGTAGTACATTTCATAGTAGCCGTTCTCACTCGTCCAGGATACGCATATGAAATGCCACTCACCGTCGTTGGCAACGATGTCCGAGCTCGAGGAGTTGCCATTCACGTACAAAATAAACCTGCAAGCTTGATAATGAGGACCGTTCGGTTGAGCAACTAAGACTTACCCAGTGTAGTCGGTTAGGGTGAAAGCGTTGTCGTGGTCCTTGGTCGCGTAGGACAACACCGAACCGTATGTGAAGATGTCGTGGGTTTTTATCCACGTGCAAAATGAGAGCTGTAGCGGCAACGAGAAGAAGTTATACGCATTTCATCGGGTGGGGCTATTTCGAACTAGCTTACCTCACTCATGTCGTGGTCCGGACCCTTCATTTCCACGTAATTCAAAGTGCTGGCCTTGTGGAACCTCATCACGAAGTCTGGCTTGGTAAAGACCTCACAGAGGTCGCCATAGAAATACGGTAAACAAGTGCACGTAAACTTTGCATACACATCATCGTCCAGCAGATTGCTGTGCACTTCGTCGGACCTATTCATTCCGACCTGCCTCACTGCAACCGGCTTACAGATCGCATTATTCTTACACGGGCTTTTATCGCAAGGGTTGTCAATATCCTTGCAGTCATACCCAGCCAGTCCGGTGGGACATTTGCATTGGTAGCTCTCCCTTGTGGCTGGAAATGCCATCACGTCCATGCAAATCGCATTCCGGTGACAGGGGAAGTTGTCGCACGGTCTTAGATGACAACGCCGACCTATTACACCCGGCGGACACTGGCAACTATAGCCGTTGCTCTGATTGTGACAGATGCCCGTTTCACAAGGCATCGAGTCGCAGTAGTTCATAGATTCCTCGCACTGCTTTCCTTCAAATTCCACTGGACACTCACACGCAGCCGCGCCGTCCTCTGAAGTTATGCAGGTGCCGCCATTTTTACACTCGGTGACGTCGCACGAGCTCCGTAGGTCCTCGCAGTAGGTGCCTGTGAACTCCGGCGGGCAATGGCAAACTACTGTCGTCTCGTTGTAGCTTGAGCAAGCGCCATTGTTGTAGCAAGGGGCCGAGTGGCACGGATCTATTCTCTGCTCGCACTGCGCCCCCAAGTAGCCGGCCGAACAAGTGCAACTGTAGAGATCGTCACCTCCGAGCTCAGGAACGCATCGACCGAAATTCCCACAAATAGTCTGGACCTCACAAATGTGAGGCCTCTGCTGCGTACAGTCGTAGATCGACGTCGAGCCACGTGGAGAGTGCAGCTGAACGGGACATGGTTGGCAACTTGTCTGGTCATAAGCTGGCTGATACTCCCCCACCGCACACTTTCTGCAGAAAGGCATTAGACTGTGTGGCAAGGTGAGCCCTGGTCGAACTCGGCGCTGAGCTGGACGCATTTTCGCAAACGTTCCTGGCGGACATTGCGCTGTAAGTTGTCGTATTAGCCAGGTGCGCTTTGAACGGAGGTTACTTTGCTTACCTTTGCAGTCGGTTTCATGGAGTCGCCCTTCGCGCCTGGTGGAGTGATGCTGAGGACACCTAATGCACATAAGACGCCCACTGTCTGGATTATACGAGCCCAGGGGACACAGCTTACAGCGGTTCAGAGCAGCATCTTGATAGGTCCCTCGAGGACATTGAACTGAAAGGCAAACACATGTATTAAAGGGAATTCCGATACTTGCAGTTCTTACCGCAAATATTCTTCTTCGATATACTCCCATCCGGACAGCGGACAAAGTCCTCAACTTTCAACCGTCTCACATCGATCTGCATGTCCTGCAGAACCCGCTTCAGCGGCTCATTTGTGTCCAACCTCTGAACTTGATACTTCATCTGACGAATGTTCTCCGAAAGTGTGGCGTTCCTCTGCCACAGACCCAAGCGTTTGCTGATTTTCGTATACAAACGGATCCGAACGTTAGAGCGGACCCGCTTTCGGTTCTGCCTCGCCAGATTTGGGCTCGAGGGAGCTTCTCTCTTTGAGATGTGGTATTTTTCCCGATCGCCAAGTGACACATCGTCGTCCTGTTCCTGAATGCACTCCGGAATCTCCGATATAACATCACAGTCTGTCAGGTCACTGCATAGGTAAGACTTCATCTGGTCTGACAGGCTGAATATTAGCTGCCCAAAAACAGAGTGCATAATTCATTTGATCAGATTACCCGCAGTAAGGGGAACTCACGTTATTCTGGGAGCTCTGACTGGAGCAGAGAGGATTCGCGCTATCCAAAGTAATTGTAAAGGTTTGTCCAATACTCTCTGGGAGATCCAGTTCTGGAAAGGCGAAACTTCACTCTCAATGAAATGAGAAAAATCGACAAAACCCACTTGTACAATCGGGAACGGTTAGGTATTTCCAGCCCGGATGCTCGTGATCGCAGGAAAGCCGAAAATTGTCCAAATATTCACCGGTTTCGTCGTCATAGATTGCATAGCCATAATCACAGGTGACTTCGCACCATGTATGCGATGCATTGCGAGCACAGTACGAAAGACCGTGACGGGGGGCCGATAGTGGATCGCAGCTTAACTCTGAAATTGTACAGAGGCAGTGGGTGATTACGCAGCTCGTAGGAGGCGCTGTACTACTTAGGGGGACCTAGCTCATTGGGAAACAGAGAACTAGATAGAGAATATTTGACCAGGGCTAAAAATTTGACGGAGAAATCTCATTTCAAAGCAGTGATCTTGTTTTTTCGATCAGTACCCAAACCTCATAGCAATTAGAGTTCGAACAAGCTTTGCTTTAACAAAAAAATCGGTTCTGACGATAACAATTTGGCCCAGCAGACCCAAATTGACCGCGCTTGACCGATAATACAAAAAGCCAGGCATCGGCATTTATTTCTTGCATAGCTTGTAAATGGAACCCCCAAGAAAAGTAGGACTCATCCCTTAAAGCGGTTGGAAAAAGATCAGCCTCGAAGCCAATTGAAACTCTATAAAGCTTGAGAAATTTTTTAGAATGGGGTGGCTCATTACTCACCCTAGATCGCAAGTATTTAGAAAAGACGCACTCGATCTCTGCACACTTTACACGACTGAGCATTTGATTTATGCACGAGCTGTACGCTTCTAGTTCGCAGATGGGGAAACGATCATCTCCCGTTTTCTGTCGCCTTTTCGTTTCATTTCGGATTTTGGTGTTTCATAAAAAGATTTCACCAAAAGTTGAAACAGAGTAATGCCGATATTGAAAATGAGAAGGCGTATAAGACTAACGATCGCATAAGAGAGCTTTGAGCTAAGAGGGCAAACTGGTTACACGGGAGGTATCTACAACTCTTATACTACAATTGCGGATCCATGCAAAAGAACACAAGAAAATTGTGTGTTCCCTTCTTACCCTTAACGGTCACATTTAGTAGGCATTCATTGGAGTTCTGCCATCGGTCTTTGGCGCTGTACAAAACTGGATAGTCTCCAGCCACGAGTGGGTGCGCCTTACGTGGATCGAGTGCAGTCAACACCTTAACCACAACTGGTTCGTTGGAGTTGTCTACGAAAATTGGCTCCTGCCACTCAATTGGCGGCGCAACACCATCCTTCGATATCCAAAACTCCTCTGGATCAATGCAATTCTCGACGTTAGGTGGCGTTGTATCAATGACAGTCACACGAAAATGGCACTCAGCCTTGTTGTTGAATTTATCGCTTGCGAAATACGTGAACGTATGATGGCCAGTTTTTAGGCGGACTCCAGCAGTTTCGTCAACAGATGGCTTAGTCCAAATCGTCACCGTAGACGTTGATGAATCTGAAAGTTGAGGTGGAAAACTTTAAAGGGCCTTCTTGGTTTCGGGATACTTTACAAACCTTGCACCTCCAAGGGCAGTGGCAACGAGAGCAGTACAATGGCGTCACTATTGGAAGGCAGCTCAAGAGTATAATTGTCCGGGCACACCAGCTTTGGAGGCGTAACATCTGTGAATGAACGTCATGTACATAAGACTTAGGCACACTTTTGACAATCCTACCGACACATTTGGAGTTCTTGTTCTTTGGCATCCACAAGCCGTTCTTTTTTCCAGCACATGTTCGTGTCTCGGCGCCTTTTAGAGTAAATCCTTCCGGACAGATGAGCGTGCAATTCGTTCCATAAGGCTGCTTGCTCTTTGTACACTGTGGGGGGTCGTAACTGCCAAATTTCGGCTTTGGCAGGGGAGCACAGAGAACCGCTAAAATCGAAAAGAAACAGTAGGTATATCATCTGCGACAAAGGATAGTCAGCGCTTACTTTTGCAAGTCGTTTGGCGACCATCCCACTTCGACAAGGGCAGGCAATTCCTGTTCCTCGAACCGACTAGGTAGTTGCCTGGACCGCACCGGTATGTGCACTCGGTATCAATAGGCATTGGCTCTGTTCGTCGTTTTGTCTCGTCGCGATAGGTCTCCATAAAAGTTTCGTTTTGCGTTGAATAATCATACGAAGGCAGTTCCAAGTCGTGGTTTTGGCAAGTAATCATTCCATTCAGAGGCACAGCCAAACTTGGACAGCTTTTCACTGGAAGTTTAGTAAGCTATCACAGAAGGGAGACGAACCTTATCTCTAAAACTTACACACGCATTTTGCCTCCATTCCCGACCATGTCCCGTTCATCTGACAAAGACGCAGGCTACTTCCTAAGAAGTTTCGGAATGAGCTATCTTCCAACAGTGGTAAAAATGATTGCATGTACCTGTTAGCTGGTACCCAGACTTACATCTAGTCCCACAAGCCGCATTAAACACATTGGAACAGCTGTCGGGTTGTGCTACAAAGTACCCGTTCTCTGGTGGGCTCAACTTCGGGCATGTTATACCTTAAAGAGTAAAATAAGTCAAAAGGTTCACGTTTTAGACGCTCTAACCTTCACAGCGATCATCGGCGGTTCGCTTAAAACCAGTTTTGCATATGCAGTCCTTAACGCTCAAGGCCGGGCTTATCTGTGTGACATGGTTGATATCCGGGCATGGCATACACATGGCCGAATTTATCCAGTAGGTATTTCTCAGGCAGGCTTATCGAAAAAAAAATTAAACACTTAAGTATGTATTGTTGTTCTTGTTTAACTTACGAAGACAGTCTTCATCTAGACCTTCGCCGACATAGCCCTTCGGGCAGGTGCACGAATAATGACCAGAGGGAATGCGACACTCACAACTCGCAAGGGCGTTACAGCAAGACGATCTGAGAAATTACAAAATTCAGCTACGCAGTTAGGAACACATAAAAGAACTTACGTTCGATTGGAACGGTGATGGTTGGAATCACCGTCACATAGAACATTGCAGCGGTCCGAATTGCTAAGCTGTATACTGTAACCAAGCTTGTGATCTAAGCCGAAGAGAATTTGAAAATAAATTTCCACTTTGAGGTGCCGGGTACTCACCCTGTATAAGAGCTGCTCTAGCGAGCTTTTCAAATTGCTTGAAGCTGTCCAAAAGGAAGCTATGCGTCTCCTTGGGATAGCTGGAAATATTGTACAGCTCGGCGTAGTTGCCCGACTGTATGCCAATAGTGAAGATCGTCACGTTATTGGATTTCAAATCCTCGGCAATGGGCATGGGATTTCGGCCATTGGAGAATCCATCCGTCACCAGGAAGATGTATTTGCGACTCTTTGCACGTGCTGTACTGAAAATTATCTGCTCCAAAATGTTGAACTAAATTGTTGTGAGGTGAAGAGCAACATTTGACATACCTGAGCTTCCTTTAGAGCGCCATATGTGTAAGTGCCGCCGCCGACGAACTCAATTCGTGGTATGTCGTTTGTGACCGCGCTACACTGATCGTGATCTTCATTTGGCGAAGAAATCTGATCAATATGGCGCACCTGCAAAGATTATGGACAAATTGTGGGGACATATCGACATGATCGTCACAGCATGTGGGTAAAAAATGACTGATTTTTTAGAAACTTTTCTCACTGATCAGGGGATTGTATCGGTTGATCGGCGGATGATCATCTTTTTGGTCTAAAACTGTTTTGGTTTAGCGTTCTGTTAACTATTAAGTTGTGGAGGGGAATGTTTCAAAGAAAAATCTCCTACTGATCATGAAGCATTCACGTAAAAAGATCTATTCGCTTCGCCTAGTACTGATCTATCCCAAGTCAACGACCGGCTTCATCCATAATTGTACATCCAGTAAATTTCAAATCAAAACTAGATATTTTGACAACCCAGTGAAATATTGATAACCTCTTGCGTTGATCTACAAACAAAAATGTAGATCAACGTCTTAAGTGCATAGCCTTCTCTACCTAAACTTACGATCGCTGCGCCGTCTGTGGAATGCATCGTACCTACACATTTGAAAATGCTTATCAGGCTACTCGTAGTCGTAGTTCAAAATTGAGCGATAAGAATTGCCGGCCGGTAAAATAATCGCAAACACGGAGACTTGATGTCGCGACGTCAATTGCATATTCCGGTTTATGAATCACGACACTGAGTGCGGGTATGGGAGCACGTTTTAACCGGCTATGGAGGTTACTTTTCAGCATACCATTAAGTTGTAGATCAAATTTGCTGTTTTTTTTAGGAGATGTAAGCAATGATTGACCGCACTGCAAGATTGAGAGCTAATCTTTCGACCTTAAATCAGTTGCAGACATTTCCAAACGGGCGGCGGAAGTGGGTCGGTTGTACTTGAAAGACAAAAATGCACTCCTCAGAAGGAAACATTTTTTATTAAAGCCAACTTGTATTATAATTGACGACCGTGTCTATATGATCTAAATCCGTTCAGTGGTTCTGGCGATTAGCGCATTCATGGGGACATTCCAAGAGATAAATGCTGTGGAAGCACCAACGCCACCTATCGGATTTCATTTAATTTTCTCTCTAAAGTCTACCGGCACAAATAAGAACGAACTGTTTAATTTTCACATTCATATTTGAGTCCTAAGGCGAAATACATAACAGCAATATCTAATAGGAATAGTTTGACCTTTTGAATAGAGTTATTAACTTTTAAGATGCAAGTAAATGGACTTTTTGGAGATTTTGGTTAACATATAACGGGGTAGGAAATGTCTTAATAACTTGAGCTTAAGTAAGCACGATGAAAATTTAAATCTATGCCGAATTCGAAAGGATCGGAATCCATTGGTTTTTTTCTCTGGATGGTCAATATACGCTCGGAGGTTTCTCAGACGTTCCCGAGAGGTGGCGCAGTGAACGAACATTTTAATACTGGATCGCACGAAACTTTTTCGTTCACTGCTAGTTTTGAGAGTTTTGTTTTTGAGCTAAGTACGTAAAAGCGCCAGTGGCTCAGTGGTTACTGTGTTGATGAGTGAGGGATCTTCGGTTCCAACACTGCCACCTCTTGCGAAATTCTGACAAACAAGCGTTCGGACTCGGCGTAAAGTTGTAGGTAACCTGCAATTCTCAAAAATAAAAAAAACGCACAATCGAATGATTGTTTGTGACAAGAAAAGTTAATTGTGATTTTCAAATTTCATTCAGACTGTAGCGCGGAACCTAAAATGTAAACAATCCATTAATCACCAAACAAGTTCCACTTCCAATTGGAGACTCGAATTTGTCAAATAAGTGAAGAATTAAGTGCGCCAATTCTAGAATCATCGAGTTTGTTCGGTACAAACTGGAATTCAATAGAAAGTTCCCGATAGATGGCGGAGCGGATATAAAAGAGCAGACTCGAGAACAAGGAGGGACAGTTGACTTTTAAGAGTGATTGGTAAAGTTCGAGATAGAAATCGGTTGTGAAGTTAAAGAAGTGTAAAGTATTTAGTAAATTAAGTGATTGGTTAAAGTCGGATAAGAATTGTTTAAAGATAAATAGTGTTTTGAAGTGAATTATTAGAATATTGTACTAAAAATGATTTAATTGGAAAAGTTCAACAGAATAGCGTTCTATCTTTTCGAATCCCAGCTCGGATGTAACAATACGAAACATTTTACTTGCTAGCCGATACGCCCTTGAATCCAATGACTACAAAATAAAATGACAGTGCAATGACATTTACATTTTGAGGTTAAGTTGGAAATTATTTTGCATTCGATGATTTGTGGAATCTGTTTTAGTGGAACTTGTTTTAGTATTAGTGTGCATTAGCTGTTGCAATTCGCGGTAAAAGTTTGGAGTTAGATATTTCGGTTTTTTTTACATAGTCAGTTTAGAAATGCATCAAAAGTGGTTTGTTCGTTTTACTAATTCTTGTCGCTAGCACTTATTATAAAATGGTTGTTTCAACATTTGTAAATTTCTTAAAAGTGGTTCTCAGTGTTAATTGCTATTCAGAGGCTGTTGCATTTATACTGCACTGCAACCGATGTACTGGGCTCTATAAAAATATGTCCACATAGAGCGGGATTTTGGTAGTCATATTTTAAAAGAATGTATATAACACTTTTGCTTGCATTACAAAAAAAGAAAAAAAATAATAGACAAACAGGCGAATAGGCCGACGAAATCTTAATCTCAAAATTGACTTACACAGGTTTGAATTTGTGCACAAAAACATTATCCCCTCGAGAAAGCCTAACATTGTTGTACAAATTTTAGAGAGTCCAATTCAACACAATTGTACCAGAAAGTGTTTAATCTCAAAATTGATATTTGTGCACAAAAACAGTATCCTGTCGAGAAAGCCTCATATCGTTGTACACATTTTAGAGAACCCAATTGCAGCAGAAAGTGTTTAAGCTGGTGCTTTGTTCTGATTGAAAATATATTTCGGCCCCGCGGCGATTTGCACTGTTGTTTATCGTTCAATATTGTCCTTTCTTGTATTTTGAACAACAGTAGGTTTCACATTCTATCAATCAACAAAAGATTTTCCTCCGAATTCTTGAACTTACCACTTTGGTGTGTGAACTGAATGTTATCAACGCGATACGTGTGTAATTAAAACTCAAATCGAAATGGCTCAGCAGTTTCTTCACGAAATTAATCTCACTGTGAAAGTTCACTTTTCCAATACTAGAACTGGAGTCAATTAGGAATATTATATCGACCTGCTTGCTCTTCATTTTTATCGTATCGACACTGTGCCGGAAGACATCTTTTAAGTTATTCGCGCGTGACTTGAATATCGAATTTTCTAAGCTTTTCCATGGTACACCATCGAGCACGGGACGTTGGAATTTATTTCCCACCGACGGATATGACGTCAGATCTATATCGTTCTTGAAGTAGACTTTATGAAAGCTACCCCTCTTGCAGAGCAATGCAATTGACAAAACAAATAGTATTGATTTCATTTTCGAACGTTCATTATTTTGGTTGACACAAATAAGACCGCAGACACATTTACAGCGAATGAATTTTAGTTCTAATTTTGTGGAATAGGAGATAACCTTTTCGACCGTTTAAAGAAGTGACGGATTTGGGGAGCGTAGACGCGATCTAATCACAGGGAATGCTCAGTTGAAACTAAACTGAGATTGAGATTTGAAAAAATGTCATGAGATTGGTTGGTCACGGATGGCAATTTATTTTGATAACAGTGGATGCAGAATTTCTCTTAAATTATACTCGTATGTACGAGATACGCGCACTGATAGCGCTTTAAGTCAGTTGTCTGCATAAGCTTTATTTTTTCCATTCAGTCATCAGTCTGTTGTGGGGTTGCGCTGGAAGGCTCTCTTTGGAACCGCCTCTCTTTAGTTGTAAATGCATAGGTTAATATAATTTATTAGTCCGATCTTAAATCTTCTTGCGATAGCTACCGCCATATTGTATATATCTACAATAATTTTCAAAATTTCCGAATGAAAACCTACAAATTATATAATGCAAAGCTTACAAATTATTATTATTAAGGAACATTGTGGGAATATTCAACGCAAGGGTCTAGAGGACATCCAGGACCTAAGTAAATATGGACACATCAAAATTGTATTGAGCGGACTGCCAGTCATTTGATTTTGTTGATATTCCGCGACACCAATAACCATTTTTAGTATCCACGCTAAATTCTTCGAACTCACAATGGCGAAATTTGCCATACAAAATTGCGTAGTGTCACCTACAAATTATTTGGTGTGAAGGTTAAAAAAAGATTATTGGTAAGGCGCATTGTCTTTATTTGATTGCTGACATTGGGTCTAGGCGGAATGGTAAGTTAATGATTTATTAATGCTCTACTTAGTCAATTTACTGGATTTTATTTAAACATTTTTTTTAATGCTTTTCGCTGGAAAATTATAAATTTAGGCACGCGTAATACCGAATGTGATGAAAGAAGTAGGTATTTCAAATCATTGTGAAGATATGTATTGTTGTAACCAACTTCAGAACGTTGTAAGCATGAGACGAACGCACTGGTCGATTTTGACGTGGATTTGATATAGCAACCACGTTATGTACCAAGACCAAACAGTGTGATCGTCTCATGCCTACAACGTTGTGCGTCGTCTGTAGCTTGAGAGAACAACGACTTGGTAGCAAAAACGTTCTTTGGATTTCAAATCGTAGTTAATTCTCTGTATATATTTTTCTCTTGAAAATGCATTACATAATGCTTTTCTGACCACCAGGAAGTGAACCTATACGTTGCCTTGCCGTGGTAGGACGTATACCAATTAAGCCATGAGCAGGAGCATTAAGCTCACCATTTTTTAATACAAGACAGAGATTGACAACTGTAGCGAATGTCGTTGAGGTCGTACGTCTTTGTTTAGTTTCAAACAAAAAAAAAAAAAAAATTCAAAAAATCGAAGATCACGGATTTATTTTGATTTTACTCGTTCACGGACGACGCGATTTGTCGCCTGTTTTTGAAAAAGTTACGGAATGAGTGGCCAGAATAAATTCTGTAACCAACAACCACAATGACTTTTCTGAGTGTTTCCCATAAATTCTCTATATCCCCCAATCATCTACACATTTGTTCGCTTACGTCAAGTAAATATCTCGCAAAGCAACTTTTTGTTGAATTGTAAAAATGTTCGCCAGCCGCCTGCATGACCATCATTGTTCTTTGTTCTTTCTGATATAAAATGCGATTTTCAAAAATGTGCTTCCCTTTAAATAAGAACCAGGAGCATAATCTGAAGCTGAAGACTTCGTTATCCCTTTAAATAGCATGTAGAGTGACAGTCTTGATCAACTTTATCAACACTAGCATGCCCCGACAGATTTGCAAATTTTAATGGTATCGCAAGCATCATTGGACAGAATCAATATTTTTTGACCTAGACCACTTAGCTAAATTGTGATTAATGCTATCGCTTTCATCTTTTGTATATTAGTCGTGTTTTTTTGAGCTTCGTTCTCAGTAAAGCAAAGTAAAGTAGGATTTTCAGCACGCAATTACAACAACTACGCTCTACTTGACACTTCAAGACTCGCTGTAGTTATTGTAATTTGTGTTCTGAAAATCCTACTTTACTTTGCTTTGCTGAGAACGAAGTTCAAAAAAACAGGCCTATTGTCGACAAAATCGACAGGGTTTCGATGAGAATGGGAGTGATAGAAGAGTTTATTTTTGTACTCTAGAATTAGCGGGAAACACTTTAATAATAAGGACTTCTGTCGAAAGAGTTTTAGGAAAAATCTCTTCGTAGGTGTGCAGTATAGATAGTCGATTAATGGTTTTAAGCCCCCAAACACTCTTTGTGTTTTGGAAGCTATTAACTTTGAACTTAATATCAGTACTCTGTCTGGCATGGGGTCACTGTGACGTATACGTAACATTATTTTTCTCTTTTTTCTTAAACGAAATTTAAGCTGACTTGCATTGACACTTAAAGGCACATTTTGTAGGAGTTTTAATGTGCCGAAATAGGATATACGAAGCATCTTCAGTCTTTTGTGGGAACACATGAAATTTATTGTCCATTATTTAAAACAAATGTCGGTTAACACCCAAATGGGGACGGGAAGTGCGTGTTTTCAGTGGGCGCATTGGAAAATTAAACTGCGAATTCACATCACTATCGGATATGCTTTAAGAATTGCATAAAAAAAGGAATGCATTAGGCTTGTAAGCAAAGGAAAGTGTATTAGTTTTCTGAAAGGAGGAAGAACTTTTTAACTTATGCAAATCAATGATGCAACCTCAATTTTGGGAATCACAAAAGGACAGCAGTTTTAAAAAATATCGTAATAAAAATTGTAATGAATTAATGAATGAGCGAAATTTATTAAGCATTTTAAAAGCTATTAGATACAATTATTTAAAATTAAAATTTATTATAAATGTACATGTAGATGTCTACGGGTTACATTTATGGGAACTTTAATTTTACAAATTCTATTGCCAGTTTTTTTTAAAACTCTTATACTGCAAGTACTTTCAATTAGAGACAATAGTACTATTTGTCTCTGCTTTCCATGTTCAGTAAGTTATTAAATAAGTAGTTTAAAACCTTTATATGCTAGGGAACTCTGTGCACATATTTTTAAGTAATTTGGCAACCGGAAATCCTTAGGAGTATTGCTGTATATCGGTAATATATTGGATATTTGGGCGAATTTTTTACTTTTATTTGCTCAAATTCTCTGAAGTTCAAATTCAATTTATTTTCTCAAAAAAACTAATTATTTAAGCTTTAAGCTTAGTATCCTGCTCATGCTAGATTTTATCTCCCATACAAAAATGTCTACAAAGATAAAATTTAGCGAGGCAGTTTAGCAAAGCAGTATCCTGTTCGCTCGCTAAATTCTTAACTTCATATAGATGGGCCGCTGACAAGTCTCCACTCATTTAGCTCATGAAATAAATGTCCGATACATTAAATCGAAGATATATTTTAACATAGAAAGCCGGGGAAACAATTTGTGTTGTGTTTGCTTTGGAATTTGTTTAGAGGAAACCGCAGAAAACATTTGTGCGATAAGTAAAAGTGAACGCAAAACCAAAAATTCAGTTTCATGCGACAAAAAAAAAAACATAAAAAAATTGCGGGGCTTGTGGAGCAATGTGGAAATTGCAGGAAAATTCCAATACAAATATGGATTTACCCAACACGAAGGAACGTGTCGTCTTCTGCTTGCTACTATAGAAATTATTTGAGCTGCTGCAGAATGATAATATCTACTTCAATTTTACTTCTATCTATTGTTTTGGAACGATTCAAACAATGCATTGTCTTTCGAGTTTGAAATTCGAAAATTGTATGTACGAGAACAATTAAAATAACGTTTACTGTCATCAACAAATGGTTTTTGTCCCATCTTTATGATGTTTAAACATTTAGCGAGCATTTATCTTTGGTGTGGAGAAATGAAATGGAGACTAGGACGCTAAAATTTAGCGCGAGCAGGATACTAGGCTTAAGATTTAAATCAATTAAATATTCACAATCCTGAATTCTTATAAACCCGTTTAGGTACAACAAACATAAAACATTTCCCATCCTTATATCTTCCTCCTAGAATTACATAAATTTGGTTCCTACCTCCTTTCTTCCTCCATAGATTATCCGAATTCCACTAATGTATCTATTTAGACTTTGAGAAACTTATTTGTTTTTTTTTTTGAAAGAGTTCTGCATTTCGATTTACGAGATTTGTGCAATTTGTTTAAGAATGGAATGAATAAATTGTAGTGTTCACAATCCTCTTATAGCCGATACATCCACTGCAAAATCATAAGTCCGGAAATGCCAGGAATCGCGGATTTTCACTCCAGAATCGGGCCGTAAGAGCAATAATTCACAAAATTTCACGACAATTGCGAAAAATTGCAAAACCAAGATTTCCTAAACTGACGCGATAATAAACAAAATATCAATCAGACTGACTTAAGGGAGTTGAGATTGATTCACTTCAGCTGAGATATGACGTATGATTTGAGCCGCAAAAGAAAATCAATCGAAAATGGGCCATTTTTTAAGAACTTCTACCTCCGTCGGTGTAGGAGTTGGAGTCTTAATCTTTGCATGGACCAAAGAGGAAAAACCCGGAGCGTTCGACAAAAATAAAAAGCCAAAAAAATCAAAACAACTCCGGATTAACGTAACTTTTCCGAAATTCGCCAAGAAAATCGCGAAAATCCTGGCGATTCGGCATTTATCGGCGAATCAATCCTCAAAAACAACTCTTTTGAGGATAAAGCTATCACTCCAATGTATTTCATATGCGTAGAAACATATTTTTCTCGTGTGTTGTGTTGCAGAGTGGCGTGTTGAAATCGCTCCTGTTCCGATTGCGCCACAACGCTCTGTGGCGCAATGAAATGAGACAAATATATTTTCTGAAATTACCTATGTGACTTGTGACAATAGCCATGTTTTTTTGAGCTTCGTTCTCAGCAAAGCAAAGTAAAGTAGGATTTTCAATACGCAATTACTACAACTACGCTCACTTGACACTTCGAGACTCGCAGTAGTTGTGTGCTAAAAATCTTACTTTACTTTGCTTTGCTGAGAACGAAGCTAAAAAAACACGCCTAATGTCAAAAAAGCAAAACAAACAACATTGAATTTATTTAAAAAAAAAGCACGCACACTAGAGAAATGTGCACAGAACGTGATACGACACACCACACCACACACACGATACGTTAAAAGCCTGGTTCCGGCTTAACACTATCCACAAAAGGTGAGTGATGCGATTATTGGATTTTAGTTGTGGAGTTGAGAGGTAGATGGCGCCAGGTGCGAAATTTGGTTGGAGATGAGATGTCCGAGGGTGAGGTGAACTGCACCCCGAATGAATAAGTCAATAAATGTAAAAAAATATTTAATTTCTCAATGAATAATGTAAATAATGTAATAATTAATTGAAAACTATTTTTAGACTAGACTATACTTTATTTGGACGTAATATTATTATTTATAAGATATCCCTCGTAGGAGAGATACCTTTTGTTTTCGGTTTTTTGCACGAACAAATTCCGTATATAATTTTTTTCCGTTTTTACATGCAAAAAACTCGTGTAGAAAACCAGCAAACACCGGTTACAAAACCACACAGCACATATGC
The DNA here is from genome assembly GCA_916610125.1 of Cheilosia vulpina. Taxonomy (NCBI): domain Eukaryota; kingdom Metazoa; phylum Arthropoda; class Insecta; order Diptera; family Syrphidae; genus Cheilosia; species Cheilosia vulpina. The sequence continues at coordinate 79,101,783 of OU744276.1, read as the reverse complement.
ACAAATAAATGGCCTACATTCAGGCGTAAATTTGGGAGACTGATAGGTATCTAATGAATTTTTTAGGCGCAAAACTAAAGTCTTATGTCGCGTGAGAAGTTGTCCGGTCTGCATTTAAAAATATTTTGTGCTGAAATTATTTTCGAGAGATCTTGCATTCTTCAAGATTTTCTGAACTAAAAATAAAAATATGATTATACCTACCTAATTGCTCTGGATTGTGTCCCAGAGTTTGGCATTCAAATTATTTTTCTAAGTTCAATATTGATGATCCAGTATTATAAAGTTTAATAAAATGAAATTTGGTAAGGAGTTTATTGGGAACTAGCTGTTGGATGCGACTCCCAAACAAATGTTAAATCTAACTGCCCACAGATGGAATACAAATAAGTAGGATGTACTTTTTATAGCAACTGTTTAAGGTAAACCACATAAAGGTTTCAGCTCAGCTTTTGGGCTCAAAAATTGGACCACAAATCGGTAAGAATTATGGGAGTAGGTACGTTGAATAAATACTGCTTCTTTCTTGAGTTAATTCTGACTTAAAATCCACAATCACCAGGAAAGTATTTTTTTGTGGAATATTTATTCATGATTCCAACTTCGGCCGATTAACTTGCCATACAAAGGCTTTTCCATGTTTCTGTTGTATAAGATGTGCCATTCCTCGTTGCCTAATAACGTCCAAATTTTTCGAATTACTTCCAAAAGGCAATTTATGTCCATTAAATTAAACTTTAAGACAAACGAATATCACTATATGGGAGTTTAAAAAAACTAAACTTAGTTCTATGAGAAGAACATTTTGCAAAATGCTCGCAAAAGGCGGCTTTTATAAACATTCAACTTTCGCCCAGAATTCCCCATCCACTTCGACGGAGTAACACTTTTGGCATTTCCGTCAGAGTTACCAATTGAAAAAAATGTTTCTTACGAGCTTGCCACAAAAATCTATCAAATAAAAGAAAACTCTACAAAGATTAGTAGAAATCTACCAAAATCCAACTTTTGTTTCAAAATCCCATTGTGCTCGCAATAAAGCGTCAGGCTGGCAAAAAGTGCACCCAAGTCACGCCATAAAAAAAGGTAGTATTTTATAAATGTCATCATGGATTTTTTAAAGAAAATAATTGATTGTATAGCAAAGCAAAGAATGTAGTCGATTTTTTAATACTACTTAATAATAAAACTACAAAAATTTAATATTTATGCATTGAACTCATCCCCGTGGAATTTGTGCATCAAATTCTTGATGGCTTCCCTATTGCCGGCCACTTTAACCTTCTCCTGCAATGAGAAAGGGAAAACTTTAATATCCCGAATTAGCTCCCGAATAGAACAATAAAACTTACAAGCAAATCTGTGTAGGGAACTTGCTTGGTGGCCCACGCAACAAAGTCATCATCAGCAATGGTGATCTCGCCATCGGCATTGTCAACGGTTCCTTCGTAGATCTTGGTGTTCTTCAAGTCAAGCACTGAAACAAAACTATGAGTTTTTGCTTGCTTTAAATAATGCACACTAGTATTCCTTACCAATACTCTTCAACAGAGTTCCATCGGCGTTGTTGAAGTGGAATTGGAAGATCAAGAATGTTGTCCTCTTTGCTGGGTCGATGGACGCCAATTTGGCTTGAACTTTGTCGATGATGGCTTGGCTTTTCATTTTGCAAGAGATCTTTAGGTGCTTACACTTGGAACTACCGGGAAACACTGAACGGCTCTACCTTTATATCTGTAAATTTATCTATTGGATCGAGTTGGCAAAGTTCTTATCACCAAATCCGTCAAGATAAGTAAGTGATAAGCCAAACAAATCTGTTCACGTGGGCCTTCGATAGTCTAATGGCAAAGCTGTTCTTTGGCGATTTTTATTTCTTAAAATTTTTGAAGTACTCAGGTGCTTGTTGCAACCTCTTGACATTATAATATTCGGTGGACACATGTTGTATATACATGATACATAAAAAATCGTTCAATCACTAACCAGGGTACTCATTCCGTAACTTTTCGAAACGATTGACCTCCAAAATTAGCAAACAAGTGGTAAAATTACAAGTTTGAGAGCTTAATCCAGTTCGTTTTCCAAAAGTATAATGAAAGCTGACGTTTGTCAATAACATTCGAGCAGAATATGACTTATTTTGGTGATCAAAGTTTCCAAACCGATATCGTTTAGACGATCGTTGATATACGGAATCTGCCCCCAGGTTTTATGCGCGGTGCTACTCAATAGTTGTGCAACACCTCAACAAATAAAATATATATTTAAAAAGAAATCCGAAAACATTTATTTGGAATGAGTTCATAAATCCCAGGTGAGAAAAGAAATAAATAGACTTGCCACCATAAATTTAAAACTCCGCTGAAAGTAACTGTATGTCACATTAGAGAGTCTTAATTTTATTATGTGAAAATTGTACAACATTGGGCCTTACTAATCACGTAATCACAATATGACATTTTGTATGGAAAAATTCGCTATTGTGTGTTTGAAAAATTTAGCCTTGGATACCTACCATAGCATAGACAAACCATACTAAGACCAAAAACTCCGGTCGATTTCCAGTTACTTGGCTACAAGCTATATTTATATGGAGTGGTCACGATTTCACTATTTAGTGCGCTAGTATTGTTACATAGAAATTCGTGTTGACAAATGTCACCAGTCGCAAAAAATACGAGCAAATTCCGCTCTGAGCAAAGTTGCTGGCAGCGTTCATAGAATTTTATCCGTGTTAATTGAAATTGTTCGTTACGTGTGAATAGTATTCGTTTTTTAGGAATATGTGTACATTTGCCTAAAATATTCATGAAAAATTACCACTGTAGATTGCTTGAGAGAAAATAAAACATTTTGAGCAAGTTTTATTTATTATTTAAGAAACAATTACACATGAAATCGAAGTTAATGATAGGTATTCAAGAGGAAAACCATGTTTGTCCTAATATGTTTCTAGTATAATAACACATCTCTTTTAGATAGTTTTACTATTGACACAAATCAAATTATTCGTCTTTTAAAAATATATTATAAGAATAACTAACCAATCGCATTCAGTAATGATAAAATGTGGTATTCCCGAACTCTATCACACTTCACAACGCTTGGCCGCGGGTTGGCAGCATTTATTTTTGTATTTTTTTTTTTTTTTTGAGTTTTTTGTGTGTCACAGGGATTCTTGATTGACATAACACCGATAGGAAAACAAAATGGCGGATATGAAAAAAAGGGGAGGGAGGAAGTGGCAAGAGGATTGAGAGCATTGACTTATTATATATGGACTGCTAGTAGCCAACTTAACGCATGTTCCAAAAAACTGACGCGCTACTGTTTTACAGCGGAAAACAAAGTAAGCTTAATACGACCAAGTCAACTGTCATTTTGAAATTATTCAAAATTCGGTAGAGTCGGCAAATATTCAGTGGTTTAAAAAGTTAAAAAAAAAATACTTTAAAATATTTTAAAATGAAGTGGAAGGGTTGTGATTCCCATTACAGGCAACTAAAGGGTATCTCAGATATCCGCATAAGGATACAATAAAAATATGCAAATCCACACAAAAGGCGATTGCAATATTTGAAGTGCAATAATATGTATAACCTTTTAGTATTAAGTTCTTTAAGAAGTCTGGATTTAAGAAATTTATATAACGAACTTGATCAACGTGTCCTCGAATGTGATATTAGGCGTGTTTTTTTTAGCTTCCTTCTCAGCAAAGCAAAGTAAAGTAAGATTTTCAGCAAACAAATTACAATAACTACTGCGAGTCTCGAAGTGTCAAGTAGAGCGTAGTTGTTATAAATTGCGTGCTGAAAATCCTAATTTACTTTGCTTTGCTGAAAACGAAGTTGAAAGACAGGCCTATTCTTGAAAACCATAAATATTTATTGATAAAACTTGTTATCCAAATGTGTTCAAAAGTTTTGCTTCATTATACTGCAAACAAAATTAATTTAAATGATCATAAAACATTAATATGAAATAAATTTACAAAACATGTTCAGTTCATGGGACAATAAGTTGCTATTTTCGTTTTATATTTCAGAATAATGAACATTAGAGAATTCATTTGCAATCACTCTTTGCAGCTTTGCTTCTTGTCAATAGATCACGCTCTTTTGTTTACATGTTCCTATGGAAATGAGTCTATTTGCACAAGATATCGCCCTTTTATTTACATGTTTCTACGGAAATTAGCTTTTTTTTTTTAAATTTCGCTTTTTTGTTTACGTTACTATGGAAATTTAAACTTGACGGCGGCATGTGTTTCTTAGCTAATCCGCAGTAAAACAGTAGCGCCTCTGTTTTTTGGAACATATTTTCTCGCAGATGTGTATGGAAATGACATTTCACTAGCAGTGCATATCTAGTATGTCTATGACTGCGAGTCTCAGTATGATTTGTTACTGCCGTCTAAAGGAAATGATAAAAAGATAATGTGCGATACCAATAATCATATTTAGTGTCCATTCTATATTTTCCAAACTCACAATGGCAAAATTTTCCATATAAAATTACACATTGTGAACCACAAAATATTTAGTGTAAAGGTTAAAAATAATAGGCCTTAACCTTAACACTAAATAATTTGTAGGTCACAATATGCAATTTTGTAGGGCTAATTTCTGCATTGTGAGTTCAAAGAATTTAGCGTGGATACTAAAAATGATTATTGGTATCGCGGGATGATTAGTAAGACCCAAATGACACGCCTATATTTTTTTTTTCAATAAAAGCAAATCAAAGGAATCATAATCTGCTGAGTGATATCTTTGATTTCGAAAGAAACGACGACGAAACCAATTATTCACTCTTATGAGCGTTGATTGGTATAACAGGACTAGGTGTTTAGTCAATTCTCTTAAAACTGAAGTTGTAATAATCATTTTTAGTGTCGAACTCAAAATGTCGAAATTGTCCATACAAAACTGCATATTGTAACCTACAAAACATTTAGTGTGGAGGTTAAAAACGATTATTCGTAAGGCCTGATGTCTTTGCTTATGTAAACAATCAGATTTACTGTCAAACGAACTGCCACTAAGATTGCTACAATAAAGAGAAGCTGTGAGCCTCACTGACATCAGTGTATATTTCAGTAAAAATCGAAGGCAGAGTTCGCGGATAGGTAAATGGAAATAAATATCCAAACAGTTCCATGATTAAACATTTTTTGTGCAGGATGACGGATGACATTGGCTTGATTCTCTGACGAGGGCATCTAAGTCACATGGCAACTTCGTAGAACTTGATTGTTTTGCAATAAGAAAAAGCCAATACAAAGCACAGCTCGTGCGAGCTGCAGCTATAGAGTATGTAATGTTGCATTTGGTCAATGAGCCATATGTATGCCACAAGAAACTATACGATTATCTTATAAGCCCTCTTATTTCAGCTTGGCTAAACACGGTATGATTTTTGACAGACGATGATACTTTGCAGAAAGACGAGCACCAAACCAGTTTTACAATTTCATCATTACTGTACCAAAGACTCCTTTGTGTGAACGAGGAACAAAAAAATTGCTCCCAACATTAAAAAAAGAAAAGGAAAAATGATGGCTATTTCTCATATATTCAATTTTATGAGCTTTAATTTTTAAAATTTAACGTAATTCTTAAAATTTTCATATCGTTCCCAAGGAAAATTGCATTTATAATATTTTTGTATGCATTCGCGTAATCATTTTTCATATTTTGTTTTTTCCGCGTGGGTTTCGGCGAACATATTCCTACACTGACATTAATCAAATTAACGATATGCGATTCGCCTTATTTGTTGGGTATTATGTCATGCGTAGACTATTTGGTGCAATAAGTTGTAGTCTATTATAATTGCTAAGTACTTCGCTTTAACCAAAAAGTGAAGAAGTTGAATTTTCGGTCGACTTTAGTAATAATCTTTTTTAATCCTAAGCGTAGTATGCTGCTCGAGGTAACTAAATTTTATCTGGTCTCCAACTTTTCTCTCCAAACATCAGCTAAAGTACTAGCTAAATTTTGACATAGAGCACGCCGTGGATAAGTGTCACAGAAAACAGCTGTTCTTTGGAAAAACTTCTTTCAAAAATTAAATTCTCTCTATTTCTGGTTCTGATTGTCGGTATTTTCTCATCCATGTAATAATTAATAAAGCTCATCCTTGCATACTTTTCCGCAACAGAACAACAAATACACAACGATCTGCCACAATTTAGTTTGAGAAAATGTACCGACCAATTAAATGGGCACGCTAAATTTTGACAGACACAGGAAGTACATTCTGAAACAAAAGTTTGATTGTTTAGCTCGAGCCGCGTACCACTCAGCTAAATGGGTTGGCTTAAGTTTAGCTCAGCTAAATTTTGGAGAGAATTTTTTATGGGAGCGAAAATTTAGCTCGAGCGGCGTACTAAGCTTTATCTACACTTAATATTATGTAGATCACAATGGGTCATTTTGGCAAATTTCGTCATTGTGAGCTTGTAAAATCTAGCGTGGACACTAAATATGACTATAAGTATAGCGCTATGTCTAGAGCGATAGCATATTCGTTCCAAAAATAATGACTACTCTTACAAAACTATTTATTGAAGGAATCTAATGTAGGACCTTGAACGTGTTGGCCTTATGCGTGTTCCTTTAACTACCTGTTTGATAGTGCTACAACTCAAAAACTATTGGAATTTCTGTAAGGATCAATGAACATCTGCATAGCGTCATCTAGGTCTGATCTCTGTCTGCAATCGTAGAAAGTGAGATAGGTATACAATGTGGGTTCAAACAATGGTCTTCCGGGCTTCATTATATACGTGTACAAGCCAGTGACACTTCCTTCTGCATTCAAACAATGAACTATAGTTTAAATTTAGGAAGTTCACCATGAAAGTCATTTCCAGAACAGCAAAAGAAAAATGTTGCCCTTAAATGGCACAACTGCGATGCTTGTCGAGCTGGGTAATGATACTGTAAAGCTAACTGTTATTGGTAGGCCTTGTTCCTCTTCTGTTATGTGGTGAACTCTGAACAAGTAAGAAATGCCTTCCCCTTTTTTTAAACAGAGGCTGGGAAAAGTGGATACCTACAGTAAAATCAGTTCCCCGGCGGATATAAAACGCTTCCGGCAAAAAAAAAAAAACAAAAATCACCCAAACCTAAATCTAAAGTCCACCATTCAAACATTTAAGTTTAAATGTTTGCCAATGAGTCGATTTCAACAGCCGTACCGTATCAGTTTGTCTACCAATTGATTACAGCACATATCAATGATGAATGCGAGATTATAATATTGACTTGCAATAATTTAGGGTTTATTCGCCAAGTGCCAAAATAGATCGCTTGCCCAGTAATTAGTTTTGACTGTGAACCCTGTACCCTGACGTGTCTGCTTTTTTAATTTTTATCATCAGTTTAATGTTTGCTGTGGTCTCATTTTAAGTTCAAAGGCCGCTTTCTATTTTTAAATTCGCAATATACCCTCATACACCGATGAATCAAATAAACTAATTATGATAAGCAACGGCAATATGGATTAAGGGTGCGCCCTTATCAAATGCGTCAGCCTCGGACTGAGAACATACTTATGGTCTTTGCGATTTTGCAAATCGTTGATTAACGGCGATATGCAGTCGCATTTGTTATATTCCTTTTTAATTTCAGGCCGTTTGCGAAATTCAATCAAATGACTTGTAGTCTGTCGTCCAGGCTTTTGAATGTAGTCCGAGGACAAGGCTTCAGTCGATCCCAAATATTTTTTGCTGATATTATTTGGAGAGTGGGATAAACTGATAAAATAAGATCCATAAAAAGGGTGACAAATGGATGGCAAATATCCGAGAACGTGTATCATTGTCCTTAGGAAATTTCGCGTAAACATAAAAACCACATAAACAAAAATGGTTTTAAGAAATTCGTCCCAGAGCTAGGGCTAACTATGACAATGACTAACTATGACAGGAATGTAGCCTGTCAAATGTGTTATAAAACTTGCTCAATAGCGCATAACTTATTTAGTTTCAGTATGAAATTCATTTTATTTGGGACCTAGGTATTCAGGCGATTTCCACTTGCCCAGAGAAAAAATTCTTTCTAATCTCTTTCTTAAAAATAATCCCATAAATATTGTCACCTAAGGTGTAAATAATCTTCGGCTTATCTGCATACACCAAACCCTTTACACAGTTCCACAAGAAGTGGTGTTAAGTCGCACGATATTGGTGGCAAATCCACGAGTCCATTTTAGAATTAGTGTTACCTTATGTTTTTTCAGGCGCTGCATAGCCTTAGTCTGGAAACTACAATTTTACGTCGTCAAAAAACCATTCCACGATTCCTCCACGAAAAGCAATGAGTGATCTTCAAAATAACTTTGAGTGATAGTTCTTCTATAATGAACTACCTGCTTATACTTATAAACCGGTAAGCATCCCCCTGTCAGATGAAAAATAACTTGGAGTGTATAAGGCTTATGAATGTGAACCTTTAAACATAGGTACACGTAAATCTCACGGAGTATAGGTAAAGTAACATATTTTGAGCTATGTTAGTTTTATACACAAGAGTCTTAACCCCAAAACGTTGTTTGCGATCTACCCTGGTTATTCTGCTAATAGAATAACCTAATAGAGTGTTTATCTGATGGGCTATAGTGACCCGTTCGTCACTATAGCCATCCTTAGTTGGTCTCCAAAATGGCAGCTGGAGCTTCAACGCTCTCATAGCCTTTGTCAGTTATACCTTTGTTCGTCAGGTATTCCCTTAGTGGACAATGTTTTGCACGTTGCTCTTACTTAGATTGTTACAATTCTTGAATCTTTCATAGGTTTAAGTTTATCAAATGTATCTTAGCCAGTATCAGGTCTTTAAGGCAAATTGGAGCAATTTTATTGCAGCGGATTTTAAATGCGCCAAAGTCTGACAAGCGTAACAGAGAATAACTATCCGGAGAAATCTTCAGTGTAGGTCCCTCGCACAATCAAATTGTGTCCCAAAAATTAAACTCACACAGGCTATGAACACTTAACTCGAATCTTAACGTACTTTTGAACCTTTTTTTTTGGGAACCTTCCTTATCTTCCCACATGACAATGCCCCAACAAATAAATGTGCGGCAAATTGGAAATTAACAACGATAGCCACTATGAGCTTGTACTTTTTTAGGTAGTATAAAGTTTCGGACCTGAGCTCATAAATGAAGATAAAATTCAATCTTTAATGTCTGATTGTATACAGGAGGGACGTTTATGACAGTCCGATCATACGACCAAACAGCAGGTGGTAACAAGTGGGGTCAAATTTTGTAAGATTTTGTTTTCGTGCGCCCGAATTATTTGCCCACAAGGAAATTTCTTGGTCCACATGAAAACGTTTGAACGTTTCGCATTACAGAATACCGACCCTGATTACGTACTTTCTCACTAGTTAAAGTTTCGATATTCAAATTTTAATTCAGACTTTCTCCGATCGGAAAAAAGTCCCAATATTATATCATAACTCAATAACGGCAGTGGGTACCAAGCCAAACCATATCAAACTTCTATAATCTGATATATCGGGTTGTTTAATTATTATTGTGCTTGGACTTTCCCTGATGACTTGTTGGCTATCAAATTAACTTGGCAACAGAAAAGATCATGCGAAAACTGCTTATCTAGTTTTGATAGGATGCACACGGTAGGGGAATCAGGTGCACGGTGGGCTGTTTTTAAATGAATTTTCTCTGAGAATTTGTTTTTGAAAGGATTAGTGGCAGAAATGTCTTCCTACTGAATATATTTTTGTAATGCATATTTTGTGATCCTTTCGGGGAAGCTGTGAAAAGACATCGAAGTTTGAACTCTGTTCCTGATTGTCTAGGAATTACTGCCTTTTCAAAGTTGGGTACTTAGTTAGGTGGAACTACAGTCCGGGATGACTGAGATATATTGGGGGTCTTATATAGAGCTTAATAAGTGTTATTATTATTATTATTAAAACTTTTTTTACTATTAAGATTACAAAATTTTTCATCACATATTTAGATGCATGTTCCTTTTTTTATTAATACATTAACATGTCATTGTTTAATTTATATTAGGTACATAAATTAAATTTATCATATCAAATTGTCTTCTTGAAAAAACAGCGATTTGGCTGATTTCTGACGCGCTGTCATTTTCACAGTTAGTAGCGTGGTATAGTAGACAAAGTCCTTAACGACCTCAATGTTATAGTTGTTTTTATGTCCATATTATTCGCTCCAGATGTAAATCAAGTTTGAGTGCATTTTACAACTGACCATTTAATCCGTTTTTTAATCCGATAATTTAAATCTATATCCATAATATTCACTCAAAACATGCATTAAACCCGCTGGTTTAGAGATGGGTTTAAATGCGGATGTAAAACAGTTGTAATGTCAGATTTTACATTTTTTTGTTGTCTGACACTTCCTAATTTATTTGATTTGTGCCCAAATTTATTTTTAGATGCATTAATTATGCCGAAAAATATAAATAAACGTAAAACGAAAATGAAACCCCGAAACAAACGACATTTACGACAATTACGAAAGTAACCATACAGTGTCGTCAGGGTTGCTATATCTTGAACTAGTTCTATAGCCCAATTTCCAAATTGTTGTAACCCAAAATCGGAGCTAAAAACGTAGCACAATCACAACAAATTTTTTTAAGAATTTATTTTTATTTTAAATTTAAAAGAAAATGAACACCTTCTTACAAAAAAAAAAAAAAATAAAACAAAAAATACAAATTATAGTTGCAATTGATTTGAAAATTCAAAATCAGTGAATAAAAAGTAGCGACAAATTGTAGAATACCTTAAGAGTATATTTAGGGGGCGAAAAGCGCTATAGAAAAATTAACGCCCAAAATAAAAAATGTTCAGATTTATAGCTCAATTAATATTGGGCTATCATACTACATTTTTTGTCGGAAATTTAGGAAAATAATAGCCCAATCTGGCAAGCCTAAGTGTCGTCTCTCGACGATGAAATAGAAGCCGAGGACCTGTGGTTGGAAGCGAATGAATGAACACACACACGTATGTTTTTGTTGTTGCTGTTTTTGATGTTTTTGCTCATGATCATGTTATTTTCGCCTTTGTCTTCGTTGAGATGCATTTGGAAAGGATCGTGACGGATGTGGTTCGATTTCTTTCCACATTTGCTCATTCACGTCTCGTGACAGGCAAAATGCCTCTTTTTTCAGCCGGAAATATTTGCCGAAAATCCACCAAATCGTAATCGTCGACGCATATATTCGACAGCTGCTGTTTCATCCGACAAATTCGTCTTCACACGGCATCAAAGAAGGAGTTACCGGAGACCACATAAAGTATATCTATTCTGAATCAGGTTCACATTATGATCCGATTTAGCCATGTCCGTCTGTATGTCTGTTTGTCTGTTTGTCAGCCTGTCAGTCTGTTTGTCTGTTTTTTGTCTGTCTGTCCGTCTGTATGCTGAATGCACGATAGCCCCTAAGGGAATTGAAATAGGCGAATGAAATTTGAGGAAATGACTTCTTTTTGTCGTCGTCAGGTTGGTATTGAAAATGGGCTATGTCGGCCTAGTAGTTTTGCTACCTCCCATACAAAACCAATATTAGAAAACACTTATTAGCCCTGTTTTTACTGTGAGTCTCGAAGTGTCAAGTGAGCGTAGTTGTTGTAATTACGTGCTGAAAATCCTACTTTACTTTGCTTTGCTGAGATCGAAGATCCACACGCCTATTATGCAATGGAGTTTTTTTTTAACCCGAGTTAAAGTACTTAAACTGGTCTCTGGTGTAGTTAATGCAATGGGATTAAACATTGTCAAGTTTAAAAACTGGGGTTATGTTTGGGTTTGACGACTGAATACTATGGACCTGGGTTTAATTGTTGTTGTCACTGAAATGCGGGTGTTAACTTTAACCGGGATTGAAGTGAGTGAATACTTTGGCCGTAAGTGGTGATCGCTTTAGAGTTTTCGGGTGTATAACCGCACTAATACAGCTCCGTGTATACATCCTTCCGAACAAATTCTGAAGATACTTAGTACACTACAACAAGTCTTACCTAAAGCTTATATATTGCTATCCTCACCTTATTTTGGTCAAGTCTTGTCTTTTACTGTTCTGGTTGAATGGTTAATTTAGCATGAGAGTGATATTCCGTTCCCTTGACACACCGCGAATTTAGGATGACCTGTTCCTAATCTCTTTCTCTTTCTGGCATGAGATCGACCGCAATACGATCAATTTTGAATACGGGGCTCCTGATAGACTTCCGTCACATCACAATGCTTTAAGAAGATTATTTGCTTTTATTCAACATGCAGTGCACTAAAATTGACAGACAGTCGTATTAGGGTCATTGAGTTGACCACATTTCGGGCTGGAAGCTATGAAATTGTTCTCAGCACCAGTGTGTATTTACCATCGTAAATAACAATAGGCGTGTTTTTTTAGCTTCGTTCTCAGCAAAGCAAAGTAAAGTAGAATTTCCTGCACGCAATTACAACAACTACGCTCACTTGACACTTCGAGACTCGTAGCATTTATTGTAATTTGTGTGCTGAAAACCTTACTTTACTTTGCTTTGCTGAGATCGGAGCTCGAAAAAACACGCCTAATATCACGAACTTCACTTTTTTTTTTAAATTTTAACAAGACTCTGTTCGATTTCTCTGACTTCCCCTGCTTTACAGAAGAGGATCATGAAATCACCCTATGCGAGCCCATGAAGGTTGTGCAAAATCGAATGCGTTGCTTGGTCATAATCCTGTTATTGCCTTAGGTAAAATTTAGAAATAAACATTCAAATTGGTAACAAAATTTTAGATAATTAGACACTTATCTAAAGACAGCGATACCCCAAGGTCAGCCTTAAATATAAACTTTAATCGAAAGTTTCGAAGGCCCTTCATGGATATCTATGTCATTTTTGAAAGATTAAATTTACGAAATTTTAATTTTTGTATACTTCCAGATTTTAGTAGCTTCTTTATGTCGATAGGAATCGTTGGACTGCATCAACAGCTATAAAAGGAGGGCAGATTGCAGCATATCTAATTTTCACATTTCTTCCTTAGCCCTCGTTTCGTGTGTCAAAAACGGAGATTAATTGACTTGCTAGGGACCTACTTAGGTAGTATACTGATAGGTATAGCATTTCCTAATAGTCGGCTAATTTAAAATAAATTATTGATTGCCACGAAGGTAAAAGTTTAATTGCGACCAGTGTTTTATCAGCTTTTATATTGTCTCTATTATTAATGCTTTGCCCTGTGCTTAATTTCGTTTATCTGTATTTTTCCGATAACCAAACAGGTGCAGCAGTAATTTATTTTATGGCGAAACTTATTATGGTTTAAGAATAAATAAAATTATATATGAATTTTATAAGCTATGCACCAAGAAAGTTACACTAGAAAATAATCCGCATGCTAAATTTTTTCATAATTCGTATAACATCAACAAGATGCTAGACCTAAATATGCGTCACGTATTTGGGGTACTCTCCCTTTCAGTCTAAAGTATATTTCTTGAATCTTAAGTTATAATGATTGCATAGTTATTTCAATTGCTGATACAATTATTATGTTCAGTAAGCAAATGGAAATGGGGCCGTTAAAGGATCTATTTAAGTAAGTGTGACAGCTGGCCAACTTGATGTGTCTCAGCAATGATTCATCTAGATCCATCACTTGAACAGTACTTTTCAGTTGGCGTATATGGAGGGGTAACTGACGAATCTAGTCAAGTATTACGTGACTAAGAACTAAGCTGACAGTATAATTATGAGGTTGACGTAGGAGAAGAAGCTTTACCGACTAGTCTTGTTTTTGCGCTCAAGGTACATCTAGTCCAGACCAATCTAGTCGACTTGCACATTACCTACACCTGATATATTTTGGCAAATATATGACCTAGTGTCAGCTGGTGTTTGAGTTTCATTTGGATATTTTCAAAGAGCAACTGTCGCGCGAACGTATGACAAACAGCCGAGAGTCTAATTGTCATGAAAGAGCTTCTCAATTGGCTGTAGATTCCTTCCATTCGTCCCAAAAACTCACACAAAACGAATGGTTATGAGAAGCTCGGCCTAGAGTCCCTACGAGCCTAGATGACTAGCGGCCTGTCAAACTCCATATAAAAAAAAATTACTTTTTACCATTTGCGCTAGGCTTCTAGCACTTTCAGGGAAATTTCTCAATCTAGCGCAAAAATACCCGCTGCATAGAGAAAAAAAAACACCTGTCAAAGAAAATCGGTCAAACGTTTACAAAATAAAAATAAATACGAAGACGAGCAAGTGTAATTGTGAGAAAATTGTTAATAAAGTCAGTAAAAAAGCCATTCGGACATTGTTTTTGTAATATATTGTATCATTTCTTTAGTTGTAGTACCGAAATAACTGTTGTCAAATGTCAATTTGCCGCTGGCGCTAGGGTTCTAGCGCGGACGTTCCTTCATCTGGGATATTTTGGGCTAGACGTCTAGCGGGCAATGGATCGCGGCCATTGATCTGGTTTTGTAAATGGATTAGTGCATTATTTGACAACAATATCAGCTGTTCAAATTGCATTTGGTTTTGGTAAAATCAACCATGGAAATCAGCTTGAAAATGGAGTAGTTTTGGTGTTTCGTAGTTTCCAGATGATGAGGAATACAATGAAGATAATAATTCCTGCAAAACTATGTCCATTTATGTTTATGTATTTCTTTATTTTGGTTTACACGAAACTGCACATTTGTCTTAAAACAAACTTCTTTAAATGCCGTAAAACAGCTTTGCTGTATTTGTGGTAGTATGTGTAAATCTGAGAAAAAAATTATCGAGATCTGCAAAAAGCGATCCGAATCAAAAAAAAGATTGAATTTTTGTCCCAAAACGATATAAGTCGCATGTAGGTATATACAAGCGAATCAGTTTTATTGTAAAAGGTTAAGTTCGAACGAATTTTTTATTCGTGGGTTTGTGATCGCGACGTTTTATGTGGATTGTGAATAAAAAGTGACAGTTCGCTGAAAGAATTTTCAATTCACGCAAAAACTGCTGTAATTGTAAATTTAGAACAATTTAAAACAATTCAGACGCAGGTTTTTTAGATTAGATGTGAGATTAACTAGAAATTACATATAAATGTACCAATTTTCAATTCATAAATACAGTTAAATTGATTTGTTTGCAATTCACTCGCATGTGAATTGTCCATTACTTTTGACACATACATTTTTGTTAAAAGCGGTGAGGCGGAAAACACAAAAAAACGATCTAGCTAAATTAATGTGAAAAATAGTCAAAGAAAACGATAAGAGCCAAAAGTCAAATTGTTCGATTATAATACAGTGAAGCATTTAAAATATTCCCATAATACTTTGAAAAACTAACTGACTAACTGATACTTTAGCGTTATGAATCTTTCCTACGGCCACGAGTGCATCTTCTTTAGAACAAGTCTAAGCGCCTACCAATTGCGCTACCGCCATATCTTTAATTTAAGGGAATTTTCTCTCCTCGCCTGATTACTAATGGTGAATAATCTGATCCAGATAAGCTGCAGTTGTACTGCACATTCTAAGTATTACTTTGTCTATCTCCTTTTGATATTTAACAATTTAACAGGAAATAATGTGCTTTGCGGCGATAATACTTATTGACTACATATCTGTAGGCATATAAATAAAGTTCGTTAGTGGCAAGTTTTGTGATAACGAGGGCGACGTGTTTCTTGCACCTATCGATAAGCGTTGTCTCTTTCATGTGTATGTATGTCTTTCCATTATACCATGCTTGCCCCAAATTTGTGAGTTTGTAAAGTCAATAGTGCAATAGTCCACTCCAAAGTAATAAACCTTGGACAAAGTGGAAAGTAGATAAAATGTGTCGTTTATAGCGCAATAATAATAATTGTTGCAACTTAATGTTGACTAAATTATTAATTGTGTATGAACAATTTCTTCCTACAATAAAATGTTTGCATAATCTAATACAATAATAACTCATTGCTTTTGTTTAAATAATGTGCAAGACTGGGACGCACGAAGCTTTCTCGTTTTGTTTTTATTTTATGCGATAGGTATCTAAAAACTCAAAAGCAATACCGACAGTATAAAAAAATAAAATGGAATATATTAGAGATATTGAGATTAGGCTATGGTTAGAAGTTTAGGGTTCGTAGTATGCCGATTTAACAGAGATACATATACCTATGTAAAGGGTCTTTCATTAGCGACTTGACAACTTCAAACTTTCAGTGTGAACGCAGCTTTAAACCGATTACCGAACTGTCAATGTCAAAATATTCAGTTAGGAACAAATATTAAATTTACAAACGGACCCGTCAATTGGACGCCGAGATCATGTGATTCTCTAGACTCTAGACTTTTTTATGAGGCTACATTAAATCATTGGTCTATTACAACAAGCCGACGACGACAGAGCAGCTCAGAGCCATTGTGCGGCCGAATCATCGAAAATTGAGTTCAACGTGTTGGAATAGTTTGCATTTTATTTAAAAAAGAAGTTGTCAAGTCCTTATTATAGTTTTTACGAACGAATAAGCATGAATCCAGCATGAATCCTATTAATAAATATTTTTGATATTTGACGTTTAAGAAACCAGCGAATAGCAAAATTGGCTCTCGTTAAATCCCAAATAACTAATGACAAGAAAAAATTTCAGCTGGTAATGATTTTTAATTGGATTTTGGAGCATTGCTTCCACTTGTCAAAAAACTATAGTTGATGAGTTGATCCAGGTACAAATTGTAATGAGAAATAAAGGCTCTAAAGAAACCCTTTATCATTTGACTCCTCATTTGTTACGACTGGTTCACCGTGAGGCACATAAAATAAAAAAAACAGACAAATATACTATCTTAAAAAAATCTCGGCTGAATAAACAATTAATTTACGCCCAGAGTTTTGACCTCTTTACACCAATACACTCCACTAGGAGCTTCAGAGACTCGCAAGGTATTTATGTCAAGAAGTCACTGGGGAGTATCACTAATACCTACCTTTCTGGTAGCCGGATTGACGGCACTGCTAATAAACTGTTTTCAGTGCCATCCACTTTCAGCGAACGGGTACTTAGAAAACGTTAAATCAAAACAATTGTTAACTTATAATAAATGTACATACTAGTTTATTGCCTTTTTATCGCCAATTTCATACTAAATTGTTTTGTTATGCAATCGCTTAATAGCGGATAAGTCGCACTAAAAGCCTTTGTAAGGTTTCGTCCCACCTCAACGGATTGGGCTTACAACTTAAGTAGGTTTATACCAAGACTTGAGATGGATTTTTTTCGTACACAGTCAGTTTTAAACCTATATTTTCAAAAGGGTGCTTGATGGTGGTTTGAAAAAATACCACATCAGTCCGACTCTGATGATTGCGTGAGCTCCGCACCCGTATGAAAAAGTTATTTGGTTAGAGTTGGACAAAGAAGTCGGTAGACAGCTGAGGCGTCTTTGAAATTTCAGGAGCAGTGTTTTGACAGTAATTTATTCAATCAGACAAAGGACAAGTCTTTAGCTCTTCGCTGATATAAAAATCCATATCCCTCCCTAATCCTGTGTGCTACCTACTCCTACTTGCTTATTCGGAGGGTTTTCTGCAACTGAGCGAACTTTTATTATTTGTTTGTTCATTTCGCCATTACCACTTTTACCAATAATCCACTTGGACTCTAGACCGAGCTCTAGACTCTATTGCATCATTGAATGAAACGCGAAAGGGTACCTTCAAGCTACAACAAATAAAATATCAACCAATTTTGGACTTTTGATGGTCCCAAATCAGAATTTTTACCTCATTATCGACAACAAAGTATATGAATAATTACGTCGACGTAAACCAGCGATAATGCCTTAAGACAATCTTGCCATAAGTGTATAAATATGGTGCCTCTTGAACTTGCTTATCTCAACCGATAAGAACATAGCAATAGCAACTCGATAAATGCATAAATTTAAAGATATAAAGGTCTAACCATTCAGTATTGACCAACAGTTCCAAGCGTTAACACCTTCTTAAGATCTCTTGCAAAATGAAAAGCCAAGCCATCATCGACAAAGTTCAAGCCAAATTGGCGTCCATCGACCCAGCAAAGAGGACAACATTCTTGATCTTCCAATTCCACTTCAACAACGCCGATGGAACTCTGTTGAAGAGTATTGGTAAGGAATACTAGTGTGCATTATTTAAAGCAAGCAAAAACTCATAGTTTTGTTTCAGTGCTTGACTTGAAGAACACCAAGATCTACGAAGGAACCGTTGACAATGCTGATGGCGAGATCACCATTGCTGATGATGACTTTGTTGCGTGGGCAACCAAGCAAGTTCCCTACACCGATTTGCTTGTAAGTTTTACTGTTTTATTCGGGAGCTAACTCGGGATATTGAATGTTTTCGCTTCTTCATTGCAGGAGAAGGTTAAAGTGGCCGGCAATAGGGAAGCCATCAAGAATTTGATGCACAAATTCCACGGGGATGAGTTCAATGCATAAATATTTGTAATTTTATTTCTCTTATTAAATAATATTTTATGAAAAAAGCATGCCGCCTTTAAGTTTAAAATTTTTGGTGTGGGAGTATGAAACCCTTTTATTTCTGGACACAATGGATTCAACTATGTGAACCTGTGGCAACCGCCAGAGCACCTCTTTACCTACCAAAGACCCTACTCTGAAAGCAGAATTATGTCTGTATTTAATTTTGCAAAACTTATCTCATATTAAAACTGGCGTTACGGACCAAATTGTTTTTAGCTTGAGCGGAAATCTTGCCGAAGGGTTTTTGGAATAAGAAAGAATTTCTGCAATTTATAAACTTTTAGCCACTCCATCACCATTCTCCATTCACATTCATCTATTGCAGGTTTTTTTCTTGTTCATCTCCTCTCCTTATAATAGAAAGTCTTAACCACAGCTGAAAATCTTACTTTACTTTGCTTTGCTGAGAACGAAGCTCAAAAAAAGGCAACTATTGTAAATCATGCAAATGAATGACTGAGATTTAACCAATAGATTTAACAAAATGATTCTGTGATAGAGACAGCTCTTATAGATACGGGGCCACAAAATGCTTAAGATATTTCAAATACTCAAAAAAACGTTTACGCAATATTCAAGCCCATAGGTATATTAGTATAGCAGTCACTCGATTTTTTTCTTAAATGTCGTTAAGTAAAATTGATGAATGAGTTGGTACCTACATCGACAACCTACTACATCCCTGAACTAAAGTTCGAGTCTCGCCGCGACCGACTGTCGAACTGTAATCGGTTGTTTTGTCAAAATTGACAATTAATTTATGTGAACTCCGAGGCAAAACAAAGCAAAACAAAACGTTTTAAAATATTTCACTCTAATCACAAAATATAACCAATCACAATGGTAGGTTTTTCTAAAACTTTTAAATTCGCATGAATTTCTGACTATAATTATATTTCTTTTCATAGGCAAGAAATGCGGAAAAAGCAATGTAAGTAGAAAAATCCGCCATACATCCAATTTTCAATTTTAAATTATAACTTCTCAGGACAACTCTTGCTCGATGGAGAGCGGCAAAAGAAGCCGAAACTGGCGCTAAAGACAGACGACCATACTTGGCTTCCGAATGTACGGAACTACCAAAGTGCGAAAAATACCGACTAGAAATAATACGAGAAATATCAAAGAAGGTGGCACAAATACAAAATGCCGGTTTGGGTGAGTTTCGCATTAGGGATCTGAACGATGAAATCAACAAACTGCTACGAGAAAAACGTCATTGGGAGAATCAAATATCAGCACTGGGCGGTCCACATTACCGTCGATATGGACCGAAAATGTTCGATGCCGAAGGTCGAGAAGTACCAGGTAACAGAGGTTATAAGTACTTTGGTGCTGCTAAAGACCTACCGGGCGTTCGAGAGCTTTTCGAGCAGGAACCACCTGCTCCACAGAGGAAAACACGAGCTGAATTAATGAAAGACATTGACGCCGAGTACTACGGCTATCGCGACGATGATGATGGAATACTAATCCCGCT
Organism: Cheilosia vulpina; assembly: GCA_916610125.1. Lineage (NCBI taxonomy): Eukaryota > Metazoa > Arthropoda > Insecta > Diptera > Syrphidae > Cheilosia > Cheilosia vulpina. The sequence goes on along the minus strand of OU744276.1, from coordinate 79,081,774 downwards.
CGAAGAGAAAATCGAAAAACTGGCGATACAACGTGCTGTTTTGGAATGGAAGGAGAAAATGGCGAACAACGAAAAGATCGATGATGACGACGAGGAAGACATTTATCCTGTGTCCGCGCCGGTGGAAGACAAAAACGAAAATGAATCTAAAGCGACAGATCCCATGGAACTATTGGCACCTCGATTTACAGCGCATGTTCCGGTACCCACGCAGAAAGACATTGAATCGGCTTTGCTGCGAAAGCGAAAGCAGGAGCTTTTGGACAAATATGTTGGGGGGGAGTGAATGAAATAAAACAAACAAAATTACTGCACCCTTGTCAAAAAAATATCATATGTTTAATTAAATGGAACGTTTTAAATACGTGTTTTCATATTCCTGAACAACAAGATTTGAGATGAACTGTGTCTAATTCAGTAAGTTCATCGGCAAGTAGAAAACTGCACGATGTTCAAACTTCAAAGGCAGCATCCAGATTAGATCAAAACTGCCGAAGTTCGAAGTCAGTCAGATAAATGACATATTTATTATAGTCTTCGTTGACTCGTCTCTTTAACGCAAGGAAAGGAAAGGATCTTTATTCGCACACCGTGCTTAAAAATACGATTGAAATGTTGAGTTAGGTATTCTTGGTTTGGTTTTTGGATATACAATAGGCCTGTTTTTTTGAGCTTCGATCTCAGCACAGCAAAGTAGGATTTTCAGCACACAATTACAACAATTACTACGCTCTACTTGACACTTCGAAACTCGCAGTAGTTTTTGCAATCGTGTGCTTAAGATCTTACTTTACTTTGTTGAGCTGAGATCGAAGCTCAAAAAAAAGGCCTAATATTGTTCTCAACGGTGCACGTGCAATTAAGAGTTAATACAATTTCTGGGAAGAGACGAATAAAATATATAACTTGTACATAAAAATTTGTTAAATAGCTTTTAAAAGGTTCATGATTCATGAGTAGATGTCGCTCCACCGAAAAAATTCATTGCCAGATGTCGTACAATCAATAAAAGGAAAACTTTTGTAAAAGTACTCATCGAGTATCGAATACCCTTTTTTTCGTCGAATGTCAGTGATCTGCGCTGAATCGTTTTGCTTCTGTCATCTGAAAATTGGCTGTCAAACAAAGCATAGTAGAAAATTTATATAGCCCGTACTATTTGGCAAAGAGAAAAAAAAAAATTGGGCGTAGAAGAGATTTACACTTTGGAAATAGAAATACGATTTCATTTTATTCCCACTAAACTATAGTTAAACAGTATCTAACGCAAATCGAAAATGTTGGCATTAATCAATAGAATATTGGATTGGTTCAAGAGTATCTTTTGGAAAGAAGAAATGGAACTAACACTGGTCGGGCTACAGTTTTCTGGCAAGACAACATTTGTAAATGTTATTGCAGTGAGTATCATTATTTTTTGTTGATTTCTAATCGTTGTGCTAAATCAAACGCGATGACGTTGTTTAGCCATTTTGTCGCATCAAACAATTAGAAACTATCGCAGGGCCAAAAGGCGACTATCAGGCTGTTGGTATGGTCCGGTAGTACGTCTGTCGGTAAAATCAATAAAATTTGATATTCTGCATTTGTTTTAATTACACTTCGATGAGATAAGCGTTATGACTATGCGATCAGAGTAGAGAAAAACTGATAATTTGCTTTGTGATTTGCCTGTACATATTTGTAATATCAAGTTACTCGATGTGATCAAATTGTATACCTCCCACTGATCAAGATCATGAGAAATAATAACACAAAAGAGTTTTCGTTTGGGCTAGCGATAGGATAACAAAGACTGCTGTTTGCGAATAGACGGTTCAAAGTTCTGTAATCATGAGCACTGTGTTGGGTCATCGTTCTGTGGTTAGCCGAGAAATATCAGTTGACACACAAGACACAAGTAGTTTCCTCCTTTCTTTCGCTTATAAAATATTACTCTGCACAAAAGAAAACGGGTAGTAAACAACGAAAGGTTAATTTATTTCAATTAGAGTTTTTTTATTTTATGTCTGCATTTTGTTTAGCAGTGTTGTTGGGTTTCTAAGGTGCCAAACGAAAAATAAAAGAGTTAACTCGCTACAAGAAGACGTTACTCGGTAATTATTGCTAACTTTCGTATTTTTTTTTTGTTCGAATGGAGTAAGTTATGGCATGTGCGACGTTCTTCTATAAATAACAATGTGTCACCCCTCGTATTGGTAGCGTTATGGGGATGGATGGTTTAGAAAGGTTTTTGTTAATTGGTGAGCTTATTTAAACACCCGCAGGTTGTATAAGGTTGACATGTCTGTCAAACATGCGGGAATGGCTAAATCTCTCGACCTCAGAAATAATGAGAGGACAGAGGAGTAATGAACAAACAAACTATAAAAATTATTATTTCCAACCTCCGGAGCGGAGAGGAACCTCAAGAAGAAGAAGGTTGTAAGGGAAATCTTGTTTTATTTTAGTTAAACACCAATAGACTGTGGTCACGGTGCAGTCGCTAGACTGTTTGTTTCAGCAATAGCACAACAAATAACATCAGAGTTGTTTTGAACGCACACTAAAAAATAATTTTCCGATTTTTAGTACAATGGCATTCGGAACTTTTAGCTTTTGGAAAAATATATCCATTATTTACTTAGGTGGCGCTATAGTTCCCGGTGGACCGCGGCCTTAACCGCTACGCCACTCCAGTAAGCGCGGTCTTTGGCTTACTGCCTCCAGTTGTTTGTTTGCGCTCCAAGTTTGCTGAAGTCCCTTCTATATTGCGTTGAAATCGAAGAGTCTTCGGGTCGGAGCGTGGGTGTCCACTCGCTCTACATGTTCTATCCATCTTAAACGGCTCAGCCGTACCCTTTTGACCAGCTCGATGTCGCTGTACAGTTCGCTGTTAAATATTCCCCTTTAAAACCCGTCGCAAACAGGACCGACAATCACTCAAGAATTTTGCGTTCGAAGCGACCAAGGGGTTTTTCATCAGCTTCTGTTAAAGTCATCGATTAGTGTAACATTTCTTTTAACGCTATGGAAATTTTATAACCCAGGGCGACCAATTTTTGTATGGATGTGCTCACGAAACTTCTACAAGGACCTTTAATCCTACGGTTGTTAGGGACATCATCTTCCGCGGCTCCACTGTCAGTATACTCTAAAAATTACATCACATCAGAAACCCAGCAAGGAATTACGCTTTTAATCGCTTAAAGGTTATTTCATCTTCTTATCGTCGCTTCGGTTGAACTTTCGTATTTTGAGTCAACAAAAAAGTGCCACTAGCGACAAGAAGGAAGATTGGTTTGAAGAAAGCCTACAAAACGCTCCGAATTATGATGCCAACCACCCAGGCGTCGCCTGTTGCATCCTACTTTAATCGCTATAATCCTGGAGATGGTAAGGTCTTATGTATTAAGAACTGGTTTTCCATGCGATCTTTTGTATAAAATCTCTTGTCGTCTTCACTTATGAAAGCCGCTAAATTTGTAAAGCTGCCGCAGACGGTGGCCAAAAGTCGTCAACGTGTATTTTCTCATTTCCTTTAGGTTATCATGCATTCATCTTGCTCTCATAACGATCACCTACATTTTATTACATTTTCTTACATGTACCTAATTGATTTACTGTTTTTGTTTTGTTTTTCTCTTAGTCTGGCCAATTCGCAGAAGACATGATTCCAACAGTGGGTTTCAACATGCGCAAAATTACCAAAGGTAATGTAACCATAAAAGTTTGGGACATTGGTGGACAGCCAAGATTTAGATCTATGTGGGAAAGATATTGCCGCGGTGTAAACGCAATTGTGTAAGGAAAATGCAATTTCCATAGTTTGCGTAGGCTGTTTTTTTTATTATAAGAGTTTTGCATTTCAGATATATGGTAGATGCTGCTGATGTCGATAAAATGGAAGCATCTCGGAATGAACTGCATTCACTATTGGACAAGCCGCAGCTAGCAGGCATTCCAGTTCTTGTTTTGGGTAATAAACGAGATCTTCCTGGTGCTTTGGACGAAACTGGTCTCATTGAACGAATGTAAGTTGCGATTGATGTTTGCATAAAACAAACAAGGTTTTATTGCTGCTGTTATATTTTCTCTGACCGTTGAGTCGCGATTTGTTCCAAGCCTGACTACCTTGAATGCAGAGGATGATGCCGAATACGAATAATACTAAATAAGTGTGAGGGGATAAGTTGCTATAGTTTCTTCGTGCTGGCAGTTGCTTACCGATGAACTAAAGTCTCAGTGAAGAACTCAGAAATGACTCCAAATGTATGGACGGACAACAATGATTCATAGGATGTTTGGACTGAAATTATTGTAGTCTCCTGTGTGTTGTCAGAAAGAGATTGTCACCGTTTCACTTGTTCGTTGTGATACATGTTTTGTATTTGACGGTATGCATTAATGGACACTCTAGGTCTGAAATCGACGCCTATGTGGTTCGCTGTTACATACTAAGTACAAAAGTAGTTATTGTAGTACTGTTTGCAGCCCGCCGGAAACAAATCATACTTACGTACTTTTGCCCTGTTCAAATCTCCAGACTGGTGCGAAATTATGGCCACGGCAATTCCAACTCACAGACGGATTGTAACGTCGTATTTTCCAATCCGTGTCCAGCATTTGCTGCTTCTCTGTGGTGCATCTTTAGGGTTTCTTGTGAATTTAAACACTTTTTGGAGCTACTTCGGCACATTATCCACACATTATCCGACGGAACGGACAATTCTCCGAACTTGTACAATTCGGCGGAGTTTTGCTTCGCGGTATTCTTGGGCCGGTTGATTTCACGTCATTAGATATACTTTTTGTTTCTTTACTTATTCTCCTCAAATCATAGGCTAATTTAACAATTTCCTTTGCAGGAATCTTTCAAGCATACAAGACAGAGAAATATGTTGCTACAGCATTTCGTGTAAAGAAAAGGATAACATTGACATCACGCTTCAATGGCTGATCGCTCACTCAAAGAGTCAAAGTCGTTAAGGACCCATTTATTTATTAATTATATAATTTTATGTATAAACTAATATATTATGATAAATTCTCCGTCACTATTGATTACCAAAATTTTTATAAGCATTTGTTTTCTATACGATTATTGTTTTTACATTGATTTTGTCTATTCATTTCTATAAGTTGGCCGCTAGTGCAAGCAAGCCTGCTCTCCCTTATTCGAATTTCTAAGCTTAATTAACACGTGTTTTACATTCAAATATCATTTCCTCTCCGGTGCAATTTAGACACAATGCACGTTCTTAAACAGAACAAAAAAACAAACGAGCCACCATCGCTTTACTATGATATACATAGGTCATGTTGTATAACCTCTAATTATTGTTCCACTATGTAACGTTATGGAAATTAGTTTTATTATGATTTTGTAATTGCTATTAAACAAGAAGAACAAAGAAAATATATTTGAAACAAAAGTTATGATTATAATTAAATTGAAAATAACAAACAAGTAGGAAAAATACAATTTGTTTTAATAAGAAATGAAAGTGAATAAATAAGAAAAATAAATAAATTTGATTGATTCACCCTAAGTTCACGCAAGTAGTGAGGGACTGAATGGGAAGCACTGTTATGATTTGAAGTAGTTAGCATATTTGTTGATAGAGATTCGATGTTTGTGGAGTTTATGCTAAACAAATAAGTTATTGATGGAGGGACGCATTCTGTGAGCAAATTATAAACTTAAGTCACACACAACACTAAATCAAATAAAGTAAACTTGTGAACGAAATATCAATTGTTAGATGTAACAGAAGTTATGCCAGTCAATATGAGTTCAACAAATTACTGAGAATAAATGCAGTTTCAAAGAGGGCAAAACACAGGTGGCGTTTAGGATTCAAGCTTTCAAATGGAACACTATGCATGTTTTGATGCCAGTCAAGTGATCACTCGCCTACGCATGCAAGTAAACCTTTGCTAAACTCCCCGCGATACTAATAATTATTTTTAGTGCCCAAGCTAAACTTTTCAAACACACGATGGCGTTATTTTCAATGCAAAATGGCCTACAAAATATATAAGGTGAAGATTGAAAATGATTATTAGTAAGGTTCTCTGTGTTTTTGATGCAAACAGCGGTCGCATACGACTTATACTCATATATGCGTGCATTTTAAGCAGCCGTTCACAGATAGAGCGATGCGATGAGTCAAACAAAACGAGATGAACAACTTTGACATAAATAACACTGTGACATGTGTCAGGGTCTTCGCTGCTTTTTGAAAGGTCGCTGTTTATCGTTTCTCCATACGTGTTTTTGTCGAAGGATATTTCTCTCTGCATCTATTTCGTAAGTAAGTCTTCTTCTTCTACATATATAATTTGAAGACGTCATAACTCGATAACTGATTTTCATTGTTCTGTTTTTGTTTTGTTCGTATTGCTGTATTTCAGGTTTAAGCAGAAAGAAAAAACAGATTTATTCGCACATTTTGCGCAAAACGGAGTTATGCCGGATCCAGCTAGTTAATCATAAAAATCATGCCTTTGACGGACGATGTCTTTGCCACTTGTTACCACATGTGTTTAAATCGTCAGCAATACCTAACCACTGAGCGCTGATGGTTTCCATAGAGCCACTGCATTTCTTGAAGGATACATTCTTTGAGTAGGGCTCTTTCGTTGTCATTTGTGCAACCAAGTCTTATGGGAAGGCACTGTGAAAGAGCTTTTGTTTGATTTTACAAGACGTACATGCAATTTGGAACTATCTGCCACGTACTACAACGTTATCTGGCTTGTCTTACATCAGGTACAGATTTGTGCCTTCTAATCCACCTCATCTACACTGCTCAGATAGGTTCATTATATTCTTGCATCAACGCGCTGAATTAGAGTGCTATAATGTGCCTGCTTGTGCTCATAATCATATTTACAAGAATGTTATACGAATCGCTGCCTGGAACATAGGCTCCTTGACAGCACGAAGCTGCGAATTAGCTGAAACTCAACGAATGAACGTGTCCTGCATCCAGGAAACACATCCACCTACACCCGTTAAACTGGCAGTGATAAGGTCTCTATATACTGGACTTTTGGAAAGAACTTAAAGACGCATTCTAAACATTTAAAAAAGGGGAAAAATCAAAGCTTATAAGCGGCGATTTTAATGGGCATTTAAAAAGGAAAAGGGCTTCCGTGCGGCCCGAGGAATGCTTCGGGATACCGAATTTGTGGATGAGGCTCAAGCGTATTGGTAATCGTAAACTCCTTCTTTGCAAAACATATTAAAAACTTAATATCATTGGAATCAGCCACAGCAAGGTTACAGAACAACTCTATCACCCCTATCGAGGTATCCGTTGGGAAAAAATTCCGAAACGATAGTCAAATCTTTTCGAAACTCGTTTCGGAACAAAATAAATAAATTATATAAATGCGTTCATTTGACATTAGGTCTGCTTTTTTTAACTTCTTTCTCAGCAAAGCAAAGTAGGATTTTCAACACGCAATTACAACAAATACGCTCTACTTCACACTTCGAGACTCGCAGTAGTTATTGTAATTTGTGTGCTGAAAATCTTACTTTACTTTGCGTTGCTGAGAACGAAGCTCAAAAAAACACGCTTATTAAAATATTCCGAAGCAATTAGTTGTCGGAGAGTTTCGGAAAAAAATGTGCCGTGTAGCTGTCAAAAGTAAGTTCACTTTATGTCATCGGAGATTTTTTCCGAAACGTATACCTAAAGGCTTTTTTTTTTTAGCTTCGTTCTCAGCAAAGCAAAGTAAAGTAAGATTTTCAGCACACAATTACAATGTAGGCAGTGATAGGTACCAGACGTTTCGGACTGAATTGTCCACGACGGTTATCAGAAATAACCAAAAAATTACCTTTTTGTCCATGCAGACGTTAAAAAACAACAAAATAAACAATTTTTTTTTGTGACGTTCGCCCGTAAATTTTATCTTCCATACAAAAATGTAATAAAATTTAGCGAGGCAGTTTAGCAAAGCAGTATTCTGTTCGCACGCTAAATTCTTAACTTTATATAGATGGGCCGATGACAATCTTCAGTCATTTAGCTCGCGAAATAAATGTCCGATACATAAATCGAAGATAAATTTTCACGTATAAAACGGAGGAAGAAGTTTGTGTTGCATTTATTATGGATATTTTTTTTAGGAGAAACCGCAGATAAAATTTGATCGAGAAAGAAAAGAAAACGCAAAGCCAAAAAACCCTTTAACCATGTTGATGGAAAATTCGTTTTTTTGAGCTTCAAAAAATCGTACGTCTTTTGCAAATCGGCACTTTGATTACATTTTTTGCAAATAGGAATTAATGGGAAATTATTTGAGCTGCTGCAGCAATGATAATATCTCCTTCAATGTTTCTTATAACCATTGTTTTGAAACGATTCAAATACTGCGATGTCTTTGAAGTTTGAAATTCGCAAATTGTAAAAATTACGTTTACTGATTACTGTCATGAACAAATGGCCTCTGTCCCATCTATATGATGTTTAATAATTTAGCGATCATTTATCCTTGGTGTGGAGAAACGAAGTCGAGACGCTAAAATTTAGCGCGAGCAGGATACTAGACTTGAGAGATAACAAATCCCCTTTTCACCCTTTTAGCTTATTTTGAAAGGCAAAGTGCCCACAAAATTGGTAACCACGATATGGTATCACTGTATTTGTAGGTACACAAAAAAAAATTTCATTTATATGTGAAGAAATTTCTAATTTTTTATCATTGACTTCGATGAAGTCCAACAATTTAAACTATTTTATTACTAGCAAAGCAATAACTGTACTAATTGTTAAACAGTTACGATTTTCAGCAATACATCTATTGGTGCTCTTATTAGCAGCATGCGACATGGTCGCGTTTCATTGCCCGCTAGACGTCTAGCACAAAATATTCCAGATGACGGAACGTCCGCGCTAGAACCCAAAGTGACATTAACACTAATTATTTCCACATTTCAACACTACAATTAAAGAAATGGTGCTCTGCTTCGTATTTATTTTTATTTTCTACGCGTTTGAACGATTACCTTTGACAGGTGTTTTTCTTTTCTCTCAATGCAGCGGGTAGTTTTGCGCTACATATAGAAATTTTCCTGAGAGGGATATTTCACAAAAAAATGCTAAACGTCTAGCGCAAATTGTGAAATGTCAGTTATTTTTATATGGTGTTTGACATGCAGCTAGACATCTATCGGGCAGTGGAACGCGGCCAATGGGCCATCAATTTCGGCCGAATATTCCAAATCGTATTTTTTCTGCAAATTATTTAGCTATATATAATTCGACATAAAAAGCAAGACTTCTTATGTTAACCATCAATCACAATGCGAATGTCAGTTGCAAAATGGAGGGTTTACACAGGACAAAAACAAAATGCACCAATGTTGGAATTTTTTTTTAATTATGAGTGCCAAATTTATAGATTTTAAGTGCCAATGAGTGCCTAGGAGGCAAACATGTTTGAAAGTGCCAATTGGGCACTAAATTGCCTGTTGCGACAGCGCAGTAGGTATCTCGATATGGTGTAGGTACTTTTACTTAAATTATGTTCCACATACGCCCGAGTAGCTCGATCATTGTTCTTACGAAAATACTTTTTTTAATTCTGTAAGGGGGATAAAGATTTATGGAAAATACATGCAGCCCACCATTAAATTGAGTCTTAAAAGCAAGTGCTATTGATTTAGTAACCTTGCAAATGGACAGACCCAATGCCCACCTCATAATATATTTTTCTTGTGTACGAAATATACCCGAGGTTCACTAGTCCATCAGCGGCCAGTTGTTCTTTTCACAATTTGAAAAAAAACTCACTTTAAGACTTTCAACTGGTAGTTTGGCACTTCCTGGAAGAGTAAAAAAAAATTCCAAGTAGGTCATCTAACCCCGTCCGGCGTCAAAAGACGAAGAACAAAACTGTGATTAAAGTTCTTGTAGCAATCTGTGAAAGTATGAATTCCTGTAGTGCATTCATTCGCTGATGGACTTAAATCTCACCACAGGATACTTCACAAGAGTCAAAAAAATCATTCATTCAGGACGTACCCTCGCAAGGTAGGTGCACGGTACAGCCACTCACCCACCCCATAGACTCGTAAATTCTCGCGAGCTTTCTAGTTGCCACTCTGCCATTGTTTTTTGTTTGAATTTTCCAACACCCTGAAGGAAAATAAACAGCTTGCTTAATTAGTAGCACTCCGGTGGGTATATATACAGCAGGGCCGGCCACCACTATCGCCATCATCCTTGGTGCTCGGTGGGTGCGAAACTGGGGTGAAGGAAAAGTAAATCAAATTATCCCTTGGTCGTTAGAAGCTAAGTATGGCTTTAAAATTCTCAAGAATTTCTTTTATTTTTGCTTAACTTTTTATCACACCACTGCCAGGGATTCGTCATTGGTTCGCACTCTTCGTTTATAGTTGTTCGCATAACGAACACTGAAAATAGCTGAGTAGACAACCTAGGCGCACTATTCTATACGGACGACGATTATATGTAGGTCGACTGTACGATGACGATGATGGAGCTGAACCTGCAGAAATATGACCCGGTGTTCGTACGAATAAGGAGCGCTGTCTGCATAGAAAAGGTGTGGAAATCCTGTGAGCCTGTGAAGATAGCGTGACATCACGTAGCGTTGATTAAAAATTTTCTCATGTTGCAATAATTCAACCCGTGTTTTCGTCCTCTGCACACCGCTGGCAGTGGCCCCAAGTTTGGTTCGCTTTCAAATGAGTACTGCTACTGCTGGTGAAATATATACTCGTATACATCCACAGAGGGACCGTCTGTCCTTAATGGCGAAATGCCGAAGGTACACAGCTACTGAACAGAGAATAGTGAGCTAAAAAGGGAAAATGAAAACAAAAAGAACGAAAAGAGAAAATTCTTTGCTTGTTGGTTAATTCAAAATGCGGGGGATATAGAGATACAATAGAGGGTTATAGCAAGACAGCAACGACGGGTACACAGTGTAACCCTAAGACTTCTGCCGGATGTCACGTGGACATCGTTTACTAAATATTTCATTTCAGTAATTATGATGCGGATAAATTAGCCAGGAGTTAGTCGTATAAGAGGAAATGGACGGTTCCGGTGGCATAGGCTGGACGTACGAGTTCTACCCGCAGGGCTTGCTCCATTCCGCATTAATTTATTCCAGAGACGTGTGTGACCGTCAGCACGGGGATGTGTTTATATAGTTAACTTCGGTTTTTTTTTCTACTTGCCTTATGGGCTATCCATAAATAGTTTTGATGCGACCGGAAAGATAACAATGTAAGTATATTAATAATGGTCTAACGACTGGATACTTAATCATGTATAAATGGTCTAGTGAGAGATAGTAGTTGATGAATGATGCTCTGTGTAACTCAAAGATGCGTTTTTTTAAGACGTACTAAGCTATTTGAATATTAATGATGTATCTGTGCAGTATCTATGATATTCATTCTAAAAGAAAATTGACACTTGTCTTTGTCGAAATCTGTCGCTCAATGGATGGTTCTTTGTATGTGAAGGCGCGATAAGTGGAGTAAACTATATTTTTAGTTACATAGTTGGTAAAAGATCCGTAACTGATTTAAGACGTTCTTTGTGAACTACAATGGAAAAAGGCACGCGTCAGGACTTTGCTTATTTTTTTTTGTGCCCGTAAGAAACACTACCAATAACAGAAAACTGTCTCAAGAGTTTGTTTTTGAAGTAAAACTTCTTTAGGCACGCTTGACTTGGGGGGTAAGCTGGTGAACGCGTCACAAAATCGTTACGGAAATTGCGAGCGGAAGTTGAGAGGGAGATATACGTTAATGAGATAAAAAGAGAGAGAGTTATGTTTCGTTTCGATTATTACTGTAGAGGCAAGAGAGATAGATGCGAGCACACATTTTCGTTCTCTCTTTCTCACAGAGCCAGTTACGTTTCATTATTTAAGACATAGCATAAAGTGCAGCAGTGATACCAGATCGGGGGATTTATCATTTTTTGCGGGATTTCGCTCACTAATAATAAGCTAAAAGGGACAAAGGGATTTTTCAGACCTCATACTACAACAAGAAAGGGATTTTACTTTTTGGTAAAATTTTGTTCCCAATTGCTCATTTCATTAAGAATAAAAAAATTATTCAACCTACAATCAAATTAAATGTTTTCATGTTTAGAAAAAAGTCATTCAAAATATTTAAATGATTTCATTTTCTTTTTTTTTTTATTTCCCTAAACTGTTTCATAAAATGACATACACATATGTATGACTGAATCACTAGTTTTTTTTTTAAATAATAAATTTATCTATTTTGTAAACATAGAAGGGATATATTCGTGGGATAACCTGCCTCTAAAGTCTGGTATCACTGCAGTGCAGGCAGAGAGAGGTGCGAGCACACAGTTTCTTTTCTTTCGCTAATAGTCAGTTACGTTTCGTTTATCTAAGACACGCCTATTGCAAGGTTGCCACTTTGGTAATTTTTTACCAAATTTTGTATTTTTTTTTGCTTATTGAGTTTTGGTAATTTTTATCTGGTTATGGTAAATTTTTGAGCAGTTGTACCAAGAATGCGAACTCGATATCACCTCATTTAAATGCTACCTTACTGCTTCTGAGTGAACGTATTGCATTATTTGCATAGCTATGCTTCATCACCATCCATATAAAACTGTTTTATTGGCCATTCAAAAAAATACAGAATGCACTCATTTTTTTCTTTTGACAGATGGTGAACTTCGAAATAGATTCTGTTCCTGTTTATAACTATATTGAGATATGGATAGGTTAATTAATAATATTATTTATATACAGACATGAAACTCTAATTTGTTAAGGGTTTATTATCAGAAAATAGGTAGATGATCTCCCATGTCTTCTAGCAGCTGGTAATTTTGTGCAAAATCAAATAAAATAATTTGATTTTTTTTTGTAAGTGGCAACCGTGGCCTATTGTCTGTATCACACTGTAGGAGCAAGAGAGAGCTGTGCGCGCGCCCATTTTCTTGCTCTCTTCCTCTCATAGCCAGTAAATTATTGAAGAAAATTGATGTATATTAGAATGTGTAAACTAAACGTGTATATATAGATGGAGAAAAAATGCTGCCCCATGTTAAGCCCTTCATTTCGTGAAATGTTTCTACTTGCTGCACGAGATTTGTGGCAGGACACTTCCCTCTGATAATCGGCACAGTACTGAGAGACTATTGGAGATGCTCGAATTACAAGTTCAAATGAGACAACTTCACCGAAATCATTCAAAGTTTAAAAAGGTCCGTATAGAGTTACGTAGAGTCCTCATTTTTACCGACATTAACCGGCCATACCTAGGTGATGGGTAGGGATGTCTGAAGGTCTATTTTTTTTTTAATAGTGTTACAGCCGAGCTGGGATTCGAGAAGATAAAACGCTATTCTGTTGAACTTTTCTAATAAAATTATTTTTATTCTTCTAGTAATTCACTTCAAAACAATATTTCTTTAAACAATTCTCATCCGACTTAAACCAATCACTTAATTCCCTGCATACTTTACACTTCTATATCTCCTCACAACCGATTACTATTTCGAACTTTACCAATCACTGTTTAAAAGTCAACTGTTCTCTGTTTGTTCTCGAATCCGCCCTTTTACATCCGCTCCGCCACCTATCGGGAAATTTCTAGTGAATTCCGGTTCGTCCCGAACAAACTCAATGGTTCTAGAATTCGCTCACTTAACTCTCCACTTATTCGACAGATTCCAATTGGAAGTGGAAATTGTTTGGTGACTAATGGGCTATTTACATTTTAGGTTCCACGCTACAATAGGAAGGTGAAAAGATCAAAGGATGGCTCGCATGACATCTTGACTTTTGGCAGCTGACTGTTTGCCAAAGATGTAATGGATGTAAAGTGTTTTTCAATACGAACGGATCGATCATGAAATAAATAAATAAATAGTTGGCGCTACAGGTCCGCAGGGACCCATGGCTTAGCTTTTTATAACCATTCGTTTCTAATTTTTGGGACGAATGGAAGTGATCTACAATTTTGTGGTAGTCCAACCGGCTAATTGCGAAGCTACTTCTCGACAGTTATACTCCCGGATGTTTGTCTGACATTGGCGAAAGGTACCGCAAAGTATCATTCGACTACGCCTTATTGGCGTTCCTGGGACTCCAGGAAACCCCCAAATAAAAAGTCCAGCGGGGTCAAATCGCACGAACTTGGTGGCTTATTTACGGCACCTCTGCGAAAGATAACCACCCCTCAAATCCTTCATGCAGAATGTTCATCTGTTGCATGGCGCGTAGATTTGTTGTGATCCGCACAACCATTCCCTACTCATGACCTACCCTAATCATCACCTTCTCACTAGCAATCCATACACCAAATACATTACCAGAGCACACGGCTATTAATAGGTCATTTGCTTTGTTTTTCTTTAGTTTCCATTTACCCAAACGCCACCCAAGCGCAATGACTCAAGTGCATACCTACCCGATACAATACACACGTAACCCAACTCCGATCCGATTGCACAGCGGCACGCCGACACATGGAAAAACTGCAGTGGTTGCATATCGGAGGAATACTACGTTGTGGTATCAGGGAATAATAATAATTTATGAATGGATGACACTTGACACCAGCGTAAGGCAAATGACACCCAAGATGTCATTTGGGTACTTTTAATGGGAACGGAAAAACAATTAAGCAATGCCTAAAATACTGCGTGTGCACATATGGTAACTATTAAGGAACTATGGTGCATGGAGGGGGAAGATGGGAGACGGGTCATGAGAATTAAAATGTATAAAAGGCAAAGGTTGTGAACAGGGAAGGCAGAGTTAATTGTAATATCCTAATGAATAGACTGCAGCCTAGCTAAAGACAGCGGGTCTATCTCAATAAGTAAAATATAAGAGAAACAATAAAGATTTAATACAGAGTCGCAGCCTCGCAATAGACAGCGGGCTCTGTTAATACACAAATTCTTTCGTCTCTTTTACTTTTAACTTCTCCGCGATTCACACTCTTCTCCGTTGATACGGAAAGCACGGTGTGAAATCTACGATACAACATTTGGTGGCAGCGGTGGGATTCCTAAAAGGTCCCGACTACCAAACCAACTACAGAGGTTAAAATACTTCTGATGCGTACTGGGGCTAAACACCAGTAAACTAATAAGTAAAAAGTGAAAAGTGAAAAAAAAAAGACCCACAACCGTAAGACCTGGCGGATTCTCATAAGAGACGCGGAGGCAAAAATTGGGCAGTGACAAAGACCAGGTGTAAAAATCAACTTTAAGACGCGAAGTCTACCTGGCAACCAACAAGCAGCTATCACCACTAACAACAGAACAACCACAGGAGAGCAGCAAAAAAAAAAAAAACGACAAAAGTAAATAAGTAAATTTAAGTAAATATTGTTTATATTATATTCAGTGCACACTTTTTTTTTACACACACATACCCAGTCGTCTATTTTACATCCCCTCGTACACAAATTTTTCTTTTTTTTCACAAAAATACATACCTTGGTCCCATAAAAGTTTTTTAAAATTTTCACGAGACAACGGAAATTAACAGTAGAGCTCTTCAAAGCCCTACCGTTTGCAGGAATGAGCCTTCCCACAAATAACCCCGTCCATCCCAATAGTGATTCTAGGATGGAAGTTAAAATTAGTCTTAACGACATATACAGCATTGTGCCAACTTTCGATGGCAATCCTGCAGAACTCAATAAATTTATTGCCTGCGGCAATACCTTATTCTCATACATTGGTGATGACCGGAACAATTCGCTTTTCCTAGATATAATTAAAACCCGACTGCAGGGACCAGCCTTCGATTTGATTCAGGTCAAATCATTCAATAACTGGTCGGATATGGTCGCGGAATTGGAAGCCCAGTTCAAAGCTACCAAATCTCGGTCCACTATCCAGAACGAATTGACGGCATTAAGGCAAAAATCAGCAGAATCGGTTAAAGAATTTGGAGATCTAGTCGTATCTAAATTAAACGAATTAGATACTGTTACCTTTAACAGTATCAAGGAGGCGCCCATACGGGAATTTTTGCTGATAGAAAACAAAAACCTGGCTCTACGGATATTTGAAGACGGACTTAAATGTCCCACTTTGAAGATCCTTGTCAAAGCCCAAAACACCAGAGATATAAAAACAGCAGTAAATTACGCTGTTGAACAATCAATCCGTCTAGAACCAGCCCTTCTATTAAGTTCCAAAACCCCAAACACGCGCGCAACCGTATCATGCCAAATATGTAACAAGGTTGGACACACAGCTGTCACTTGCTACAGAAACCAAAGGAACGTTCACGCGAATGAACCTCCTCGACCTGTCTGCCAAACGTGCAACAAAATAGGGCACACTTCGGCAAATTGTTTTAAGAATACGAACTTCCCTAATTTTATACCCAATAACATAAAAAGGGAAGTCCAGGTAATCCGCTGCGAATACTGCAACCGACCAAACCATTCTATAAACGAGTGTCGGACTCGTTTATCTCAGGAAAACCGACAAAATTCGGGACAGGGAACCAATCAAAATCCCACAAATCACAGAACCTCTAACCCCAACGTAAGACACCATACGTCCAGGCGTCAACGTAATGCACCTCGTAGTTCGGGAAACGAGAATGCTCGGGAGGAGACTGTGAACAATCATTCTCGAGCGATAGTTCAGGCTACCGTTCACCAATCCCAAAATTAAATCCCCTCGTTACATTTCAAATGTCCGTATCACTGCGTCCAGAATTTAAGGAACCAGTGATCCGTATTAAATTTCATCCTGGAGCTAAAGCCAAATATTTAACCTTCCTAATTGACACAGGAGCCGATATAAGCCTAGTCAAAAGAGACAAAATCAGGCCCTGTAGACAGGCAGCAAACACCTGTCAAATATCGACACTAGCTGGGGACTCTCTTCATACCATAGGAGAAATTCCAGCTACCCTAGAATTTGAAGCAGATGATCAATCAATTTTCCTAGATCATCCATTCTACGTTGCTCCTTCACGGATAAATCTCAGGTACGATGGAATAATTGGTAACGATTTTCTCAGTAAATTTGAGTGTCACATTAATTACAAAACTAATGAATTAAAAATAAAAATTGAAAATGAAAATATTCACAATAAAATACGCCCTGACGAAGTAGCCGTTTGTAGCCCAGCGCATCCATATCAGGACACCACTGGGACCCAACCAAACTTTGATAGCGAACCAAAAGTAGACACCGATTGTCTCCGGGCCGGGTTACACTGTTCGCAATCACTACTTCCTGAGGCTAAGAAAGACCCAGCACGAAATAAGACTGTGGCTAAGAAAGACCCAGCACGAAGTAAGACTGAGGCTAAGAAAGACCCAGCACGAAGTAAGACTGAGGCTAAGAAAGACCCAGCACGAAGTAAGACTGAGGCTAAGAAAGACCCAGCACGAAATAAGACTGTGGCTAAGAAAGACCCAGCACGAAGTAAGACTGAGGCTAAGAAAGACCCAACACGAAATAAGACTGGGTCAGTAACAAAAAATTTCAGTATCAAACAGAATGTAGTGACACTCAAACCCCGAACTCAGCAGGTAGTGGACATCCCTGTTCCCCTCAAAACCAATTTTAATATCGTTATCAAAAAACAGATAATAAAGCCAGGAATTTACCTAGGCGAGTCTGTAACCAAACCCACAGATTCTAAAGTTAGAGTCATGATGATGAACACCTCGGACACTGAACAAGAAGTTCGGTACCAGGACATCGATCTCGAGTGGGACAAGTTAGAAAATTTTAACATTATAACAGGTAAAACTCAGGATTTTATTAAAGAAAGGTTAACCAAGTTAGAGTCGGTAATAGACCTTAATCACTGCAATAAGGAGGAAAAGGAGTCTATACTCGAAATTTGCCGACAATACAACGACCTCTTCTATCTAGAAGGTGACCAGCTAACCTTTACCGACACTGTTAAACACCCTATCATAACTGATCCCCATCAACCACCTTTGTTCGTGAAACCTTACAGACTACCAGAATCACAAAAAAGTGAGATCCACAAACAAGTGAACGAAATGCTGCAAGAAGGCATAATCACTCCCAGCGCTAGTCCATGGAACTCTCCGTTGCTCCTGGTTCCGAAAAAACCGGACAAAGAAGGCAACAAGAGGTGGAGAGTAGTAGTTGACTTCAGACGGTTAAATGAATTGACAGTTGGTGATGCATATCCCCTGCCGAACATTACCGATATCCTGGATCAACTAGGAAAAGCCAAATACTTTAGTACCTTGGACTTGGCCAAAGGATTTCACCAAATCCTCATGGATGATGACGGAAAATGCAAAACTGGTTTCAGCACTCCCTATGGACACTACGAGTACACCCGTATGCCATTTGGTCTTAAGAACGCACCAGCTACTTTCCAGCGACTGATGAACACGGTGTTGATAGGATTACAAGGTTTTGATTGTTTTGTGTATGTCGATGACATAGTCCTATACGGGTATGATCTCGAGGAACACAATAAAAAGTTAATACGAGTCCTAAGCAGATTACAAGAACACAACCTTAAGCTTCAGCCTGACAAGTGTAACTTTTTAAAAAGGGAATTAATGTATCTCGGGCATATTATCACCGAAGACGGTCTTAAACCAGATCCTGAAAAAATAAAAGTGGTTAAAACTTACCCTATACCTAAAAACGTAAAGGGAATTAAATCATTTTTAGGTTTTGTTGGTTATTATAGAAGATTTATAAGAAATTTTTCAACCATAGCCAAACCCTTGACCAAATTATTAAAAAAGGACGTCGAGTTCAAATGGGACGCATTTGCCGATGAAGCATTCCGCAAACTCAAAAGCTTGCTCATCGAACCACCACTTTTGGCCTACCCCAATTTCAACCAACCCTTTATAATTACAACTGACGCTAGTGACATCGGATTGGGAGCAATTCTCTCACAAGGTAAAATCGGAGAAGACAAGCCAATATGTTATGCCAGTCGTACATTAAATGATGCGGAAACCAGATACACAACTACGGAAAAGGAACTTTTAGCCATTACTTACGCAGTAAAGCAATTCCGACCTTATGTGTATGGTACAAAGTTCATTATATGTACTGACCACAAACCGCTTCAATGGCTTATGAATCTAAAAGACCCAACATCAAGGCTAGCTCGTTGGAGGATCCTCTTGGACGAATACGAATACCAAGTTCTGTATAAAGCAGGCAAAAACAACTCCAACGCCGACGCACTAAGTCGCATTCCGAAGTCTGATGCAGAAATCCTTAACGGACAACACGTCTTAGTAACCACACGTGGACAGAAACAGAAACTGGGGGAGTCTTCGCGACAACCGCACAATGACCCAGACGAAATCCAGGTTATCTCAAGGTTTCTTCTACAAGAAGAAAGAAAACCAATTTTTAAAGACCAAAGTGTACAATTTAAAGTAATAATACTCCCTTTAATTGAGTCCAGGGATGAAGAAATTCTTAAGAAAAAATTCACTGATTTCTCGAAACCCCAAATAGGTGAAATAGTTTCGCTCCAAGCAGACAACAACCAAATAATACATGTGGTGACTCTACCAATACCTTTCAGAAGCACTAGAGATAAAATTATTTCTGAAAAATTTTTGGGAGAAATCAAGGAAATAGTAAATAGAAATGGTCTAAAAAGTGTAGGTTTTTCCGCGGCAGTTCTAGGGGCCGAAACACGGCTCATCTTCAAGACCCTCCTCGAGGAAGTCTTTCAAAACCTAGACGTGACCTTACACTTTTTCATCGATGATAGAATCTTTCTAGCCGATCAAGACTCCATAAACAAAGTATTATTTGAATTTCACGATTCACCATTTGGTGGCCACCAAGGAGCCACACGAACATTGAAGAGAATAAAACTTAAATACTTTTGGACAAACATGGCGGAGGATATAAGCACCTACATAAAAAGCTGTGCCTCTTGTCAACTCAATAAAAGTATTAAGAATCCCAAAATTCCCATGAAAATCACCACAACAAGTTCCAAACCATTTGAAAGAATCGCCCTAGACTTAGTAGGACCTTTACCTGTGAGTTACAATGATCAAAAGTACCTACTAACCTTTCAAGACGATTTAACAAAATTTTCGGAAGCTTATGCATTACCCAATATGGAAGCTTCAACGGTGGCAAGAATCTTTGTGGAAAATATCGTTTGCCGACATGGCATACCAACTTCACTGCTAACAGACCAAGGTTCAAACTTTTTAAGCACACTCTTTAAAGAAATTTGTACACTCATGAAAATTAAGAAATTAAACACAACTCCCTACCACCCACAAACCAACGGAGCTCTTGAAAGAAGCCACAGAACTTTGGCCGAATATCTTCGTCACTATGTGAACCAAGACGCACTAACTTGGGATACATGGATACCGTATGCTATGTTCGTATACAATACTACACCCCATAGTAGCACCGGTTTCACCCCTTATGAGCTTCTTTACGGTTATCCCGCTAACATTCCCAGTACCCTTCAACAAACTCCAAAAACCTCGTACAACTATGATAATTATGCCAATGAACTCCGAGCCAGACTCCAACACGGATATCAAACTGCTAATAAAATCCTCCAACGAAGGAAAGAATGTTCAAAACGGCAATATGATAAAAATAGTCAACCAAAGAATCTTAATTTAGGAGACAAAGTCTTGTTGAGGAAACACGTTAGGAAAAATAAATTCTCTTCCCTATGGGAAGGTCCCTATGAGATCATCAAACTTATCTCTAACGAAAACACCATGATACAAGTAGGCAACAAAAACAAGGTTATCCATAACAACGACATAAAATTATACAATGAATAACATACACAATACACGGATAAGTGATGTATGTTTTATTCATTTCTCCAGACCAACTCAGAACAGTTTTAACAAAGATCAAACAAGATCTCCCCAACGGTACAAAAATATCATCCATAGTCACAAACGACATTTTATCTCTTTACCAAATCAGTTCAATCTGTGCGACTTTACGTCAGCAAAAAGTAATCTATGAATTTAGAATTCCTCTACCCTATCTAGAAAACTTTCACATTTACAAAATAATCCCTCTACCTACAAATTACCATAATCGTTTTATATTTATACAACCAACAACGGAATACCTAATAATTGACTATAACAAAGAATACTATAGTAATATTAATGCAAATGACTTGACAAGTTGCAAGAGCCAGAAAACTACATTCTTATGTCCAATGGTACACCCTCTGTTTAATTCAAACTCAAAATTGTCTACATGCGAGGTAGAACTATTACGACGATCCGAAACTATACCAACTTCATGCGAGATAAAACAAGTAAATACCTCAACAATATGGTTACAGCTATCTACCCATAACAAATGGCTATTTTCTACAATACGCAGCTATGAAATCGATGAAATTTGCAAAGATGACGTAACAACGTACACCCTTCAAGGCACAGTTTCAGTCGAAATTTTAGGAAACTGCTACTTGAAATCTAAAGATTTAATCATACGTTCATACAATGAACAAAATATGATTTCACACAATTCTTATATACCACCCCTAAATATTTCAAAATCTTTAGCCAACATTACTCTCCCGGCAATCAGCAAATCTAATCCCCTGGCGTTTATAAAATTCTCAAGCCAAGAAGGATTTAAGCTCATTTCAGAGGGAATAAAAAACCTTAAGACAAAAGAAAATGTTCCCCTCTTATCTCTTAACTCACACGATGTACATCACTACACGTTGATCTATACAATACTATTTCTGGTAGTTACCATTTCTCTATACTGTTCGATCAAACGCCTACGAACGAAGAGAGAATCACCAAAGAATACTCAAGAACTCCATGTTATCAAAGAATCACTCCCGAGCACATCCCAGATCACTTCACAGAATCCCAAAGAGAAACACGAAGAAGAAAATACCTTCAAAAACCCCTCACCCCACATTTTTGTATTGAAATAAAGGTATGTGTGTATAAGAAAAAAAAATATACGTATAAAGTATATATTAAGAAATTTAAAGCAGTTTAAAATTTATTTAGTATGTAAATGATACAGAAATACAATGTTATACTATTAAATTCTTAGGACAAGAAAGCGGTTATACTCTCCCTTGGGAAGTACTGCAAATAAATTAAAACATTATAAGAAAAAAAAACATATTATAATAAAAAAAAAAAATATATATATATTAAAATATTAAGTAAACTAAAACATTATAAGGCAAAAAAAAAAAAAAAAAAAATATATTTTAACAGAAAAATTTTTATATATACCTATATTAAAATATTAAGTAAATTAAACCATTGTAAGAAAAAAAAAAACATGTAATATATATAGGCGATAAGAAAACAAAAACGAATACCTACATACATAACGACAAACCTCTTCAAGGATGAAAAAATTATTTGTAAACTCCAAGCTACTTCATTCAATTTTTTTTTATTATTGCAAATTCCTTCCTCGTCACACCCAAGCCTACCTAGCAGAAAATTCTAACCCTTCAGGTAAGAATTTTCTTTTTCTAAGGGGGGTGGGATGTTGTGATCCGCACAACCATTCCCTACTCATGACCTACCCTAATCATCACCTTCTCACTAGCAATCCATACACCAAATACATTACCAGAGCACACGGCTATTAATAGGTCATTTGCTTTGTTTTTCTTTAGTTTCCATTTACCCAAACGCCACCCAAGCGCAATGACTCAAGTGCATACCTACCCGATACAATACACACGTAACCCAACTCCGATCCGATTGCACAGCGGCACGCCGACACATGGAAAAACTGCAGTGGTTGCATATCGGAGGAATACTACGTTGTGGTATCAGGGAATAATAATAATTTATGAATGGATGACACTTGACACCAGCGTAAGGCAAATGACACCCAAGATGTCATTTGGGTACTTTTAATGGGAACGGAAAAACAATTAAGCAATGCCTAAAATACTGCGTGTGCACATATGGTAACTATTAAGGAACTATGGTGCATGGAGGGGGAAGATGGGAGACGGGTCATGAGAATTAAAATGTATAAAAGGCAAAGGTTGTGAACAGGGAAGGCAGAGTTAATTGTAATATCCTAATGAATAGACTGCAGCCTAGCTAAAGACAGCGGGTCTATCTCAATAAGTAAAATATAAGAGAAACAATAAAGATTTAATACAGAGTCGCAGCCTCGCAATAGACAGCGGGCTCTGTTAATACACAAATTCTTTCGTCTCTTTTACTTTTAACTTCTCCGCGATTCACACTCTTCTCCGTTGATACGGAAAGCACGGTGTGAAATCTACGATACAACAGATTCGTCCTTATTGAACCACGCCTACCTTCATGTCGGTCAATTTGAGCGAAAAAAAAATCGTTGTATCGTTTGTCGCTGATGTTAATGGCCTAACCAATATAATTTGCAAAAAGTACGGACCAATGACGCCATCAGCCCATGATCGCCCACCAAACAATAAGTTTTTATGGATGCATTGGTGAACCTCATCATCCCTCAAACTGCAGTTTTGCTTGTTAAAATAGTCGTTCATCCAAAAAGCGCCTCGTCGCTAAAGATGATTTTTCGGCCAAATTGGAATCCGCTTTACAAACGCCCCGAAGCGACTTTGAAGGGCCACCGCGTCTGCCCTAAAATGGGAGCAGCGAGCGGAATGTTTGCACTGATGAACACTCATATGGACGTGCAATTGTATAACTTATCATGTGATTTGGTATCAAAAACTGTATAATAAACACCAGATTAGACAGACCGACGCCCCACATGCCAACATTGAAAAGTCCCAATTGAAAAACCATTTAGTAAGAGAGGTTCACTTACATGAAGCTGCAGACAGCTTTTTGGACTTTGTCTATTGTTTTTCGGTGAAGAACTTTTCCAACTGAAGACTGTTGGCAGATGCAATCCTTTTAAAAAACGAGCCAAAGTCTCACTCAGTTTGGTGCTAAGAGATCAGTAAAAATGTTCTCTTTCTTAGCAAGGATTCCACCATCAGATCCATGATTCTACGATCGCCTCTATTCTGACGCTTTCAATACTGACTAAAGCATCTTAAGTGCATTTAAAAATACAAATTCTTCTGCCCTGACTTTGAGTACTCGCGCATGCTGGGATGTTGAGGATAATTTCGTGCTGATGCTGCGTCATAAGTGCTGTTTAAATGAAAATAAGCGTTTCAACCTTTAGTTTTAACGAGGAACATCCCTCAGTCAAAACACCTTTTTCAACTTAGGCTAGGTTGCTCCTTGCTCGCTTTATCCTTTTTATGATAATCAGAGAACTCTTGTCCTTTACCACAAACAGAAGTTTCAATGGAGGCTTCTGCTCTTTGTTGAACCATTGCCTACTACATTTTCTTAGAGGACTGAGTGAGTCCTTTGTTCTACTACGGTAGATTCTTTAGACTGCAAAATTTTAGCCGAGGACGGTCTACTGATCTTGAATATTCTTTGAGGACTACAACAATTGAGTTGTCTCTCTTTGTGCTATCCTTTAACGCAAGAAATTCGAAGCTTTTTGCTTGGGCACTGAGTTTTTCAATGGTTTTGAGGTTAGGATATGTGTTTCCTCAATCCACAAGCTGTTAGCTTGCTTTGAGATTCGCTTACAACTCACAAGGCTGTGGACGCTCAACCACTAATTATTGTGTTTTTCCTGGCAGGAGCCGGAAGAAACCTCACAAACTAACCAACCAACCAAAAAGTTCCGCAGAACAAACACCTTCTAATCGTTAGCAGATCAACTTGGATTTCCAATCTAGCAGTCGACAAATTACATGTGTCTCTGAAGGGGTTCAAGATTTTCGTTTACAATATGATAAACTGTGCTACTGATTCCATGTATTAAAACTTCAACAACGTCTTCTACTTCTCTGTTGAGCTAGCCGGATGCGGATGTACGGATGAACATCATAACAGTAAACCAACATTTTCTGGGACTTGGGGGCTTCATTCCAACCTGAAACCCTAACTACAATGTTATTGCCCATGGACTCGAAAATGTATTCAATTTTTTGTTTACGTAGCCATAACAATGTCTACCTTAGGCAAAATAACTCACTGCCTATTGAGCAACATTAAACAAAAGCATTTTCCAATGATACAAAGTTGGAGAGCAACTCCTTCATGCTCCAACGTAAATGCTTACTTTTTAAACACTTGTATTCAAATTAAAATTGCAAATGCCAAACAGGCAAGTTGCTCTGCTTGAGTCTATAAATAACTAAAAAAATCCTAAGAAACTCAGTCAACCTCAGCGTAAAGCATCATCCATCAGCGTAATCCTGTTATGGCTGTATTTAATCGAAATATCTCCCTCAAAAGAAGGCGACTTCAAATATCTGTGCCATTGTTATTTCGCCTGAATACCTACTTCGCATCATTTGTCCCCGAAAAAGAATTCACCAATCAATTAATTGAAATAGAACTCAAAAGGGACGTGCATTCTAATTGCGTGTCCACTTGATTTCAATCAGACATCATTATACATTTAGGAGGGAAAATAAAATAACCCAGACGAATACGAAATCGTCGTTATAAAGTTGAATTTTTTCAAGCATTTAACTTCTTGGAATTCTGAAGGTAATATTTGAACGTGCAACAAACAAGTCCAAGACGTAACACAATGCGTTCGGGGTTGAGGAAGGGTAGGCCCGAGAAGTCAGTATTTTGTGAATGAATTTTATCTAACGTAGAGCGACAAAGGAACCGACAGCCGGCACGGAGAATAGACTCTCCGAAGAGCTGTACTCTATGCGCTCGCGATGGAATATTTTTTGAAGCAGGCGCATTGCGCCTTCAGTGTCTCTTTGGAAGTATTCCAATATGGTAAATGATCCCTTAAATGGGAAGAGCGAGATGTTGGAGTAGTTTCATTTTGACACGTTGAGTGAATCAAGGATACCTACTTCATCTTTAATATCAAAAAATATTTGGGGTAGGCCCACATTCGCGCCAGTGATTTATGAGCTCGATTGTGGACTTAACGGAGCTTGCTGACAACAAGAGACCATCATATGGCTTACCAATGGAGTCCTTCAGAAACGAGGGTGATGTTTTAGCATGACTCGTGCATCAAGTCATCGACAAAGTATGGTAGGGAAAAAGTTTGCTCGACAGCTCCATATCAGCTCACATTATCCACCTTGCGGCGGGCAATTCCATGTCATGTAAGCACTATTCAGGTACGTCCCTGTTTAATGTCGCATAAAAGATCATAACACAAATCACATCTTCAGTATTTCTCCACTATGGGGTCCACCTCTCAACGTCTGACAAACATCTGATAGTATAACTGCCATGAAAGAGCTTCTCAATTAACTTTTGGACCCGGCCTTAAATTGTAGATCCCTTCCAAACATCCCAACGGAAAAAAGGCCCAGCAGATCGGCCTTGATCCAAGTTTTTATACAGGAAAATAGCTGGAAAAAGACTCCGGTCGAAACTCATCTCTTTGTCTGATTACGTTGCACCATAATTAAAAATATACTATACGGGTACCCCTTTTTGAAAAATTCTAAGCACTACGACGAGGAAATGCGTTACCACTTGAATTCCCTAATCTCGTACTGTAGCAGAAAGAAATCTTTAAATCTTTAAAAAATATTCATTTAGCTACTGCTACTGTATGCAGACGTTTTTGACATTATTGGACCGCTTTACGCAGGCCTTCAAGTCAATTGGAGAACTGGCGCAGTTGAACGGTCTAAGACAAGACTGAATGCAGCCCATCGATTAATAATGTTAATATGAGTTTTACCATCGAGGATAGAAGTTCACACTTGATTCCTGATAGCGGCGGCTTTGAGGTTTTTAAGGAGTGCATCTATATTGGTGTCAACACAAAAGATCTCTTCTGGTCGCAGTGTACAGGGCCTATTCCTTACAATACAATACAATATTGGTATCAACTCGATGAATGACATTCTACTGGAGATTTGGCAAGAAATACCGCTGCTAATTCTGTCGGGCAGCACGAACGGGTTTACAATTTCTGAATCGAAGGGCAAAGTGCTTGAATGACTTATTTTGCCTTCTGTATGCAGCCGAGGGACGATAAGCAGAAAGGAGAGCTTCGGAGTGCTTTCTTTAGAAGCGGGAGGACTTAAGCCTTCTATGAGATGGAGCTTTACTTTTTAGATGCCTTCGTAGAATGAAGATACAGTGGCCCTTAATCATAATCATTTTAAATCTTCACACTAAATATTTTGTAGGTCACAATGGCTAGGTGGGGAAAGTCTTTCGCTATTTTGAAGTTAGATCTGCTTACTGTGATATTTTGCCCGAGTTGCCGATGTTGTGAGTTATTTCTTGATGACAGCACATACATCGTCTTCTCCGCCATGTTTTACAAAATTAAGTGTTTTTTTAATCATTATTATAAGTCACTACTCCAAAATAAGAAATGCCAACTAAGGCTTTTTCATGGTTTCATGCCTTGTAGGCATTATTTCATTAGCTAAGGCTTTAATGCTTGTTTTTTTTAGAAAAAGTCTTTTTTTTTTTTTATTTTAAATATGTTTTTAATTTTTATTTTAATTCAACATTTAATTTTTTAAACATTCTTAAAAAATCTTTGCTAACAAAAACAAATATATGTAACTTCGGTCTTAAAAAAATGTGTTTCCTCCTTCAAACTCTGTCCATTTTCCGAACACATTAGGTTCGTTCGGGTACTTTTTTGAAAACGTAAAATTATGAAAGAAACTGTGCGAATGCGATCACCTACTGAGATAATTGAAAAAAAATGAGAGAGAAATCAATTTCCCCTCTTCATTTTTTCGTAATTGTCTACTCGCCGAATTTTGACATGCTGAAGAATGAAAAATAAAAACTAACAACTAAGTGACAGCTCAAAAGTTTGACAAGTAAAACTCTATTTTTTTTCGTCTTCAACGATGTCGGACGAAGAAGTTGTAATTGAATGTTCTCCTATATGAACGTATCAGGGCATTAAAAATGCTAAGTTTAATAGTTTATAAAAATATTTAATTCCAACTTATTTTGTAGATACTGCATTTAACGATAATGCCAAAATGAAATTTCTTAATCTTTTTGTAAGAAAACCGGTCAGGTACTTCTCTTGAAATTGAGAGATTTCTCTCTCGATTTTTGACATTTGACGTTTTTCATTTTTCTATACTGAAAGTACACGAACGAACCTTTTATTTGTCATTCTTTAAAAATAATTCCAGCGTCCACGTGGAATGAAATTGCAAACAAATTTGAAAGCTGTTTGTTTTATAATGTATAAATAAAAATTGCTTTTGTTTTTTTTTTATATTTGTGTTTTGTTTTTGATTTATTGTTCCACTTTACCAACAGAAATTATTTTTGGCATTATATTATTGAAAATATAATTTGCATAATTTTTTTTCAAGCTAGGCAATTTTTCTTCAAAAGTGGTTGGCAACGCGAACAGTGGTGTCGGAACATTGATAACACAACACTGGTGTCGCGAGTTTAATGGTTTTATAGATAGAGTTCTGATTGATGTTTATATGTAATTTGTGAAAATGATTTTTCCATCGGCATTTTTGGTCATAGGCGTTTGAATGGTTTTATCCTATTTTAAGAATTCCCAACGCGCCTAAAGAAGTTTTCACTTCAAAAAGACCATCGCCTCCGTATGGCTGGAAATTTTGAATATAATCGTCCATTTTAAACAGATCTAGACCGGACTGGCAGCGAATTGAATCGGCAATAATGTTCCAACAAAAGGATCCGCCAATTTGAGATATCGTTTCACGAGAAGACAAGGAAAGGCGTATTCAAAAACAAGCCCAGTCGTTGCCAGAGGGTTTTGTTTTGGCCAAATGAAAGCGATGTGTCTGGAATTGCAGATGACGGAAAGCTCAGTCTTTCAGGGAGCGGTTTTTCACTTTTGGTCATGTTCTGCAATGTTTGCAATTTATAATAAAATATCAGAGATCGTCACATCGTTTTGTAGAACTAGTTCGGGAGCTTGTCTGTTCATCAATCGGAAACAGAATAATTGTTAACGGGATTGAAAATATAAACAAATGACTTCGCAGAAGTTTTTTACTGGGACGAAGTCCCATTGAGTCTGTGGAACATTTCTTTTGCCCTAACCAAACCCTTCAGTTATGCCGCTTGTCTTACATCTGAGCACGGTTACTCCCCGATCGTTCTCAGTAGGAGCGGATACAAAAGGGGATTCAATATCGAGGGAGAGGATCGCGGGGTGCTGGCGAGGCACGGTTAAGCTCAAATCGGGGTGATTCTTCGGTCCGTTACTCGACTAAATCTATAATGAAACATTAAACAGTCCAAATATAAGACAAGTTGTATGTAACTTCAGATAGACTGGTCCTACCACACTGAGGGTGGTGCGGTGTTGGTCCTCCTCTCGAAATCTAGCTGCCATTTTGAACTTTTCCAAAAAGCCAGAAGCTATCGAAAATCTTACCCATCTTAACCGAAGTGGGTTCAACATACCCTAGGCAAAAACAAAAAAAATGTCCACTCCACCATGTGAAAACCTCCTTTTTGTTTGCTCCTCTTAAAGGTTTTTTTTTTATGCTAGAATTAAGATCATCTGAAATATAATTCCAAATTGTTTCGTATTCTTAATCATTCTGTGAAATTGTACACCACTTTAGTGAGTCGTAAGGATGCTGAAGCCTCTGAGTGAAGTACATTTTAAGAAATTGCCCGCCAAAAAAAGTATTAAATGAACATTTAAAAAAAAATCCCATCTTTCGCCTAAAGTACACCCCTCAGGCTATTTTTTTACTATTCAGCCAAGACAGACTCGTTATCAGGTACAAATTCAAAACCTGAAGCGAGTTACACCTGCTCAGCCCCCTGCGTTCGCAAGCATACAAATCGGTTCCGCTGCCACATCATTTCCATCCGTTAACATCCTGCTCTGAGCAGATTTACTCAATTGAAATCGTCCACCCAGGAATACTGTTATACGAGTAGAAACTCATCGATTTCTCTTATTCCCTCTCTTCCACAAACTTGAGCGCCACATGCCAGGAGAGTGGAAAGGACACAGAGGCGCCCAGCCCGGAAACACCAGAAACCACGAAAAGCTCTCTTTAAATCAAAAATTGCCCCGTGGACCACATTCCCTCGCGTTCCTTAGCTCTCGTTCATGTTGTTGTTTGTGTTTTTTTGCATATCTGTGCCAAAAACAAAAACAGCACCCTAAACAAACGGACAAGCATCCTTGATCAGTACCCTATACGTTATCATTAGATGCGCCTCGAACGCCGGATTAAACGGTCACAAAACGGTCGTGTGTTTAACTTTCATGTAGTGCGAAGAACATCGCCAAACGGACGAGCCAAGGGATTGCGCGATAAGGCTCTTTCGCGTTGTTGTGAAGTTTTACGAAATTTATGCTAAATCCCCGCGGATTTACATTGAGAAAAGGCAAAAATACAAATAAAAGTTACATAATTAGTGCGCAAATTATTAAAAGGATTTTTTTCACTTTTATTTTTCTCCTGTCTATTGGCGCGGTGCTTCACATTCATCATCAGGGCAAGGGGCCGTCCTTCAACCCGTTCTGGTGAATATATTCCATCTTGTAATTGCGTTCCTTTGGATTTCTGTGGCGTGTTTTTTTCTTTATTTTGTTGTTGTTGGTTTAAATCCCTCTTTCCGGCTGGGTAAAAGTTATCCCTCACATCTTTGAAGCGAATTATTTTAAATAGCTTTCCATGGTGTAACGTTGAAGTGGCAGAGTGCTAGATAAGGGATTTCCATCGGCAGCAGCGTGGAGTCGTGGTGTGTATGAAGTGTATATCGTGTGCGCCTTGGCTGCTTTCATCTGTCTCTGGCGTTCTGTGGGTACGCCAATCGTTGGTGTGAAACGATTGCGGATTTGTTGAATGTACTTCAGTGCAGTGCTTCTTTCGCTTAGTTGCGGTGCAGAGCGCCGTTAACACGACCTCTTTTACAAATGTTAATGCCTTGAGTGTGTCTATTCCTTCTTGGTGACAAGTGTACAGAAAAGCGCTACGCGTGTGTTACTGTTTTCTTTGCTGCTGACGGTTTTTCTATACGATAACTTGCGATTTGTCAAAGCAAAACTTAGTGTATACAGGACGAGCTGCTAAGGGCAACCATTTCCATTCAGCAAAAACATTCACTGTGTCGGTAATGCTCCTTTGAAGGCCGAACATAATCGATTTCCAGGCTGATAAGACACACGGTACGAACGGCCGTCCTACGGGAATACACACATTTCATCTGTTTATCTCTTACGTATCGTTAAGCTGTAATTGACGGAAGGAAATTGACCGTGGGCACAAATCTATTTATAATAGAACAACGCCAGATAAAACTGAAAAAAAAAAACAACGACAGCAGTAATGAAATTTTAAAGAAAACAAAAAAAAAAAGAAATATCAAACATCAACTGAAATGGAACAAAAAATCTCGTTTCCGTCAATTTTGAAGGATGATTGAGTAGCGGTGCTGGCCGGGCACTCTGGTTGGCCGCATTTTCCAGATTCAATTCTGTACAATTCCCCCTCCGCAGCCGCAGCAAGGATATATAGGAGTGGGAGCCCTAAAACGCGACCAAGTAAGGTAAGCATAAATGAAAATGTACAACGATTGTGTGTTACTTTTGTTTTGATTTCCTTTTTTTTTGCGTTTCTTCAAACAAGAAACGGATATTGATGACGGAGAATTTTTCTCAAAAAAATTCACCTCCCCCACCACCGTGGCTGAGTGGCGGTAGGTTTGATGAGTTTCTTCTTATTTCGGTGGGTGGTAGAAAGATCGCATATTGTGCGGGTGGTAACGGGCTTGATGACTGATGTTTTGACGCTAGAGAAACACAAACCAGAAAGAAGAAGAAAAAAACCTCGCTTTCATTTATCTCTCTGCGTCCGCCCCACCCGCAGCGCAACCAATTGAATATAGTATACCTCTATACTGTCTTGACGGCACAAAGGCGAAGTAAGCTCATTTTTGATGGATGCGAGTTTACTTAGAGGTTAAGGCTTTGTGAATGTGTATAGTTGGATGGATTCTGTGGGCGAATAAGTGCGAGTGTGCTGACAGGGCAAACAGGTTGCTGATTCTCTAGGGGTATTGAATTCCTTTGCTATCTTAATTCCCATTGTTTGCATTAGCAATGTGTATTGAAGCATTAAGGACAGGGAAATTATGTTCTAGGTTGATTTCAGTTCATTTTGGCACGTTTTCACGCATATGTGAGGTTGTATGATAAATGTTTGCGGTAAATATTCACATAAAGAATTTACATGAGTCCAATTACATCGTTGTTGCCATCGGATCGGAGTGATGTACGTTATTTGGGATGAGATTGGTTTTGTGACTATATTTACTGTTTGTAGTTTACCCGATGTAGAAGGGACCAGTGTTCAACAACCAGACGGTCTATATTCACCTGCATCAGGTTACGTCGGTGAGCTCAGTTTTCAACTGCCAGTTTGAGATTCTATTCCAGTGGATTGGGATCTTTGTTCTCAATTTACTCTAACATTCTACTAAATGAGTTTGAGTGCCGTTTGATACTACTCATAGCGAATTTAAGTGCCACATAAACTCTTATATGACAGTTTATGCCTTTAAAAAAGTAGCCCATAAGTATTTAATTAGAACTTAAATCGCTGTGAGTAGTATCAGCAACCGGACCTGAATCATTCATAGTTAATTGGTTTTCGGACTCTTGAAGGACATCATTCATTTGTTACGTTCCATTTTTAATTAGTTTCTTATGACCGGCGAACTGTGAGTGCTTCAACAATGCCCCCGGCCCCGAGATACATAGGATGTTTTTTTTTTTGTAAAAAGCGAACTCAAAATCGCGGACCAATGTACTCCAAGTGGACATTCTTTTTAATGCACAAACTCTGATATTTTTTGATGTTTTTTGGAGGCTCAAACATGTACCGATCGGGTGACAAGCAAGAGAAGTCATTATTTCGAAAAATCGTGTTTTCGTGCTTTTCAAATGAGTACTAACTAGTAGTTTGTGTAACTCGACACTAGATGGCGCTGCACCACATAGACTTGTGGCAGCTGTCGGCGTATAGGCACAGCCCCCTGTCAAAGAGCAGCGCCACAGCGCCACGCCAACAAATGAATACCAGTAGTAGGTCTGTTCCCTTACTTTTAAATCTTACGAGTTTTTACGAACTTTTACTCAATGCCGTTCCTTAACTCGAAAAATTCGTAAACGAGAGCTTCGTCGAGAGTGCAAGATATTTCCCCTCCACTGAGAATCTTACGAATTTTTACTCAACAAATTTCTTGGTGTAAGAATTGAAAAAGCTGTCGCCTTACAATTTACAGCTGATTTGAAATTTGTTGTCCTATTTGACATATATATGAGTGCATTTGTTTTGCTTTCTTGTGTATTCAAATGGCATCAATAGGCGGAAATATAAAACTGATTCTTGATTGAGTGCCGACGCTGTAAGGAGTAAGAATGGCCAATATCCTCTGTGTAATTTTGAATGCCGTGTCGCTGTTTTTTTTTCTTGAATGCTTATAGTTCAATTAGTACAAACTCTTCCATATACTCGGATTCATGAAGAAGAAGTTCGATTAATTCCAAATCATTTTCACCGCTAGGTAAATAAATCAACTAATTTTGTTCGTAGATTAGCAAATTCTTTGAGTTTAAACGATATTTTAACGACTTTTCGTACCACTTTCTTGAATTTTTAAATAATGTATTTGTCATTTTCATAGATTACTACAAAAGCGTTCCCTAACTTTTTCGTTAGTGTTTCCCTCTGTGAGAGAATTTATCCGCAACTGCCATTTTGACAGTCTTTTCCATTGTTACTATACAATTAAAGGAACAGACTTAGTATTTTCTGACCTTTAAGCTGTCACATTGACTGTTGACTTTTTGTTACTTTTAAATAGGCTGTCCAGCCACGCGCTTAATATTAATTTCTATCTTTTGTAATGCTTTTATAAATAAACGAGTTTCCCGGCGAACTTCGTACCGCCTAAAATTGATTAAATTATTAACATCCCTGTTGAAATGTGAACATCTATATTTTTCTAATTAAATACTTTTCGTTATAAATACTTTGTAAAACGCAACTTAGGCACTTATTCCTATTAAATGTGGGAAATAAGTGTTACCATATTACAAGAGATTTTGTGTTATTGTTTTGGGAACCATTTTGTGAAATAAGAGTAGGATCTACAAACACAGGTCATATTCACTTATTAATACTTATTCACATGAATTGTTTTTATTCTCTAAGGCTAAAACAATGAGTTTGTTGAGAAAATAAATTGAATTTTAGCTTCAGAGAATTTGAAAAAATAAAAGTAAAAAATTCGCGCGAATTTGAGAAGGTAAGTGTCCAGTTGCAGAGCTGAGATGTAGATGTGGCTAAGTGCAGGGAATGAGTTGTACTCGCAGCACAAAAATGTTGTGCTAAAATATTTTTTTTTTTGGTAAAGTGCGACAATAAATCAAAAATAAAACATAAATAGAAAAAAAATAAATAAAACATTTTGTTTTTATACAACAAACAGCTTTAAAATTTGTTTTCAATTTCATTCCATTTAGCAGAAGTGGAAGCTGGAATTATTTTTAAGGAATGACAGATAGAGTGTTCGAAAAATGGACAGAGTTTGAAGGTGGAAACACATTCTTTAAGGCCGATGTAACATTTAATTTTTTTTTGTTGGCAAAGAGTTTTAAAAATGTTTAAAAAATTAAATAAAATGAATCAACAAAAATTGAATTGAATTGAATGGCTATGGGAATCGTGGTTTAACAAGAGTTAGAAAAAGGGAATGTTTGCAGGAGTGCCGCTACCATAAACGAAGTATTAAATACACCGCCAGCCAGCCATGCCAACTAAGGCTTTAAGGCTTGTTTTTTTTTTTTTTTTCAAAAAGGGCACTTTTGTTATTACAATTTTTTTATATTTTTTTTATGTTTTTTATATAAAAAATATTTTTAAACATTCTTAAAAAATCTGGCCATGAAAGAATTTTATATGTAACCTCGATCTTAAAGAATGTTTTTCCAATTTTAAACTCTGCCCATTTTGCGAACAATTTATCTGTCAATCTTTAAAAATAATTCCAGCTTCCACTTCCAGTAAGTTGATTGAAATTAGAAACAAATTCGATAGCTGTTTTTTTTTTTATAAGCTTAATCTTTGATTTATTGTTCCACTTTACCTAAAAATATTTTTTTTGTATTATTTTATTGAAAAATGCATACTTTTTTTAAGTTATTAATTTGTTCGTTAAAAGTGGTTGGCAACGCTGCCGCAAGCTCAGACTTAAGAGAATTTGCCTACTTTAAGCTGTTTTCCCTCTTAATGTGGGATCGGAATGTGTGTTTGCTATATTAAAGTAATTTAAGAGAGAATTTTATTTTCAAAATTTGCTGGGGCAATCTGGTTGGTGCGAAGAATAGAGATAATAAAATTCATCATAGGTATTCATATTTGGTAAGATATAAATGCATTTGCTGCGTATTTTAACAATGTTTTTGACCCGATTGAAATAAATATTGTAATGAGGTACTCGAAGTACTAATTCTACGCAGACGAAGTCGCGGGTCATGTACAATAGCGCATTAAAGGAAATTGAAGATTATAGTATAATTTTTGTAGTACATACCTGGTAGTTTATAATAATGAATAAGAAAACACTTCATTTAAAAGAATGTCCTGCACATTAAAATATTTCCTGACGATTCAAAAAATACACACGTAATTGTTCAAGTTTTCACTTATGCCGGCACTCCCGGGTGCCATTGTTTTCTTTCGGTTCAATTCAACCAAATTAAAAAAACAAACGCAAAAGACTCCAAACTCCCATAGAAACTGCTTACATTCTGAATTTCCACCTACAAAATGGAAATGGAAATATTCCGGGGGGAATCACATCCGTGTGGAATTTTTGTTCATGATACCAATTTATTCCGGGGAGAATTTTTTCCCTTTTTCGAAATTCATTGCCGATACCTATTTTTGAAAAAATGGAACATATTTCGGGGGGAATTTTGCTCACGATAGCCCTTAATAAAGGGACGTTAATAATTATGGAAAGTCACGAAATTTGTCTGCTCTCTTGAAGAACTGAATTTTATACTTCTAAGCCAAATACGATCTCCAAATATTCAGCCTCAATAGAAGATGCATCTAATTTTCAATCCGCCGAAGCAGGATTTCAAAAAATAATTTAAAGTACAGTGCCACCCCCACCAGGACCTAAATTTTATGCCGAAGGAGATTCTTATCCCATAGACAAAGAGCAAAATTGTTGGTTCGAAATATAAACGAAAAGAAATTACACAATTGAGTTAAAGGATGGGATAAGGCTGATGCTATAAACCAAAGTCTTGCAGCTTATGGTCGCAGCTTTAGTGAGTAATACTATGTTGGAAACCTATGTTTTCTTCAACTGAGATATGTAGTTAATATAACCAGTCAATGTTAGTTTCAGAGCGGTTCAAACCACACTTTCCACATATTTTCGGTATTCTTATAGAGATTTTTCCGAAACTTAAGTTCATAACCCTCTATAAACTGTGTATATGCTTCGCAAAGGTCATACAGAAGTCATTTTCGAAATATTTACTTCGAAATCGCTCTACTTCGGTTAACAAACACTATTAGAAAAGCTCTATCGAAGCGGTTGACTACAGAAATTATAAATTTTAACCTTTCCGAAGTTAAACTTGGGCCTTATAGGCTTCCGGGTGAAAATTGTATACTGCCCCTCTAACCCAACCTCACCTAAATAAGACTGATTTGGATTTGTTTATACCAAAGTAGTTCACTCATTGAACCTTTGAAAAATCTGCTAATGCTCGAGAAGACTCTCTTGGTCTTGAGGACATTATTTTTCACTAAGATGAAACACTAATATGGAGAAATCTATTATATGAGCGAGTAAGTAAAAGTAACGTAATGGAATTTGTTTTTGTTTCGCAAACAAAATCAACTTAATTTCGTGAACGTATAGCACGTCTACGAATGTGGCGGTTCGACTCCAGGTTTTCGTTAAAGTGGACGAAGGCAATTTTTACTCCTGACAAAAAACTTGCACTCGATTTGTAGTAACGCCACCACGCACATGTCCAGTCCAGGTGTCTCATCAGCTGTGTGCGCATTTCCCCAGAAACACATCACATACATCCAATGTTGCCAGAGAAGTTTATGACAGAATATCCCAGATTGACCATTAAAAAATCCCTTTTCGATGGACTTTATCCCATTTTAATAGAATACCCCCACCCAAGAAAATAAAGAAACAAATTGTCTTCTTATGCGTTCGCTGTGGTTATTCTCCCATTCCGCTATTCTTAAAACAAGGAATAAGGAATGACGTCTCAACTAAAAAAAATATGTAGTTTCATCAAATTTTCCTGTCGACAAAAATCAGTTTAAAATGTATGAACGACAACGAACTAATTCCAAATGATTTTGTTTAACTGTGAAGTGAGTACCATTAGTTCATTTCACTTCCGTTTTATATATGAAAGAAATTCCCTTTTATAGCTAAAATGTCCCGTTAACCCTCGGACATATAAAAATTCTCAGAAAATTTCTCAAAGAGGGGTAAATCCCTCAAAATTGCATCACTGCGTATATATCTTTCGTTCCGATTCAAAAAAAAGAAACGACACACAGTGCTATCGATGTGCGTCGGCAAACTAGACTCGCGATTTGATGAATTAAATTTAATTTTGATTTGTAGCCCAGCTTCGTGTTATAATCTGTGGCCACAAACCATAACCGCTAAAGTCGACTTTAGACGATATTGAGATTTTGATGCCATTAGATTCAGCGTACTCGAATCTATTTTGTAATTTTTTTTCAGCTTTATATCTTTAAAAAAAGCCACAATTTCAAAAAGAAAACAACAGCTTAAGCCATTATATTAAAATAAAACT
This sequence comes from Cheilosia vulpina, assembly GCA_916610125.1. Taxonomy (NCBI): domain Eukaryota; kingdom Metazoa; phylum Arthropoda; class Insecta; order Diptera; family Syrphidae; genus Cheilosia; species Cheilosia vulpina. Next base: position 79,043,891 of record OU744276.1, on the reverse strand, counting down.
TTAAACTGGTCTCCTGAACAATGAGAAAAAAGGCTTTAGCGGTTTTGCCTTGTGACCACAGCATACATATGATTGGATGCTTAAAATATTCAAATGTGTTGGCTCCCCTACACTGAGGGAAAACCACTTTAAACTCCTGAACAAAATTTAAAAGTTAACATGTATGAAAGACAACCATATTCAAATGTTTACAATTTGAAAGTTACAACTTAAATTTTTTACGTCAACGCAAATAATTTAAAACTTGAAAGAGAAATCATTTAAATTTAAAGTCTCTGACTTTCAAAAAAAATTTGTACTCTTAAATTCAAGGGAAACACTTTAAATTTAAGAACTCTGTTATTATTATTCTGTTTAAATACAAATTAAAAGAATTTTCCTTTACTTTTAAATGTAAAAGTTTAAAAATGAAATCTTTTCCTTTTAACTTTCGCAAATATTTGTTTTTATTTACATAAAACACTTTAGATTTGCACACTTTAAATTTAAATATGCGAACTTTTAATTTCAAAGTGCACTTTTTTCCTCAGTGTAGTTACATTTTCCATTGATTAAGAATTGTTTAAGTGATGATGCCAAATTAAGGAAAAAATACCTCCAAAAAGTAAATGTTTAGGGATTTGGGATGTAACACTCTCCAAATGGTGTATGCGGGCTTGCCGCCACAAAAAATAAAACCACCTATCTGAACACTGATGCCAACGGTAGGTGCCGCCACAAACGGTTTATTTTATTAAACACATTATAATTAATTAATGGTAGTGCCGCTATATAGTTACAATGAAAATTTACACTACTAAAAAAAAAAAAAAAATACTGCACTACTACTAGTTACAATGAATTAAGGTTTTATGAATATTAAAATGACAACCGAACAATTCTAGCGAAAGCCAAAAAGAAAATTGATGAACCGAGACAAAATTAAAAGACCACAATTGTTGGAAAAAGAGCCAGGAAATGCAGTTCAGTGCAGTGGCTTACGGCTAACAAAAAGTACTAGATTATTTAGTGGCTGAAGGCCCAAGTTACATTCTAAGGAGGAGTTATAGTTAGTGCTATAATTTTATTTTCACTTGAACAGAAGACATGGCAATGGTTGACATAAGGCCCTCTCGGAGTCTTAATAAAGCCGCCTAAAAACCCCGTCATAAAACCACCTAAAACATCACTTGGTTCTTGGTTATTTGAAACCGAAACTTGGTTCCCTTTTATCAATTTTTCTCCGCGCGTGTCATTAAATGTAAAAAATTCGGTAGAGTTACGAAAACCTGACCTTTATAGCGGATTTCTATCCTAATTCCAATCAGTACCAAAACAGCCTACGAACCAAATCAAAAAATACATCGACTGGCAACTGTGCAAAAGAGCCCATAGAATAATCGTTTAATCTTCTTAGAAGGTTCTACGTAATTCCCTTCCCACATCTGTATACATTTTTGCTAAGCCTAACGCTCTCAACAATTAAAAAAAGAAAACTCCCACTCAAAATGTTGGTGTTGCTGCAATTGGAAGTGGAAAGTAAAAAAAAACAAGCACACACTCTACGAAGCTCGGGAAAAATCTCACTCCCCCTCTCTATTAATCTAATATTTAAAAGTGTATACCTTCCTCACGGATAATGTCCTTGTTTAATTAAAATTTCCCATGAAGCACCTTTCATAAATTTAAATTTAATTACAAATGGCATAATGAAAACGTTTCTGCGAGCAGCCTAGTATGCTCAAACTCAAGCACACCCACCATGGTGTCCTCTCATCACAACTAAACAACACTGTATGCCAAATAAACACATATTTTTACGAACAAAAATATATATACAGGTATAACTAACATCCTTCTCGTTCGTAGTTTTCAATTTTCCATTTTTTCCCTTCATATACGAAAATGAAAACTAAGTGTGCATGCTGCCTCCACATACAGGGCTCGCCACAAAAATTCTATTCCAGTTTTTGGATCACAGACAATACACGAAACCACTTGTTTCCATGGCATCCTTGTAGTGCAACATCAACAGGCTTTGGATTTGGAGTAACCACCAGATCGGGGTGGAATGTGTGGCATCTCTGATTAAATGAGACTATCTTTTTGTTCATATCGATGGGATACTCGTACATGAAGTATCCTATTCCAATTTGAATACAAAGAAAATTGTTTGTGAATAAAGTAGATAGATATTGTTCTGACAATAAAATTACCGGAGTTGTTGTCCTGTGCGGGAGAGTCTTTGCTTTGTCATGGCAATGCGTTTCTGATGGGTCCCCTTCTCCTTCTGCGACCGATAACGATAGTGAGTGGCAGAACTTCAACGAATGATATTTATAAAATTGTATACGATATGCAATTGCAACATTTTATTCCAAAGTAAGGTACCTCTACATATACATAGCATGGGACTATTCCGATTCTGGTACTCTCCATCATATTCCATTCGTATTCTTTTGTTATAAGTTTTTTATGAGCTATGAGCTAACTGCAGTTCGTCATGAAAGTCGGAGCACCATCAGCAGCAATCGTGGTTTGATGCAACATGGGATGGATTTGAACCGGAAGATTTCGCCGAAAGCAGTTCGTTTCTTCTCAACTCCTTTGTGTGTGCATACAGGGAGTACTTCTATGATGCTGCTGCATTATATATGGCACATTGTATTCGAGTGGTGGTGGGCGGAGCGCTATCCGTCGAGGGGATAAGTGGAAGCGAAAGGAAATTCTTAGTTAGAATGTTTCTTGTTAATAAAAAATGAGAGCTTTCCTCAAGAGGATGTAAAAAGTTTCAAGGACATTCCGCATATATATTATATGTATGTACATTACTATAAGACAGTTAAAATGAAACGCGAACTAGTTTTTCATGCTGCGCTTGATGCGGTGTAGATGTGGCGGCACACTTGAGTACACAAAAGGAAATTAATTCCAATGCACTTGAATTACTTTGTGGCAAGGGGGAGGTTACTATGGCTGCGTGTACGAGTATCACTTCTTGGAAGTACTTTTGATGTAGTTTGCTCTGAAAATTGAACTTTTCTTTTTCTTTGAATGAATTGCGGAGAAGTCATGTAAATGTTGTTCTTGGATGTGTGTATTCAAGATTAAGGAGTTGAAGGAGTGTGTTCCTCCGTGTGCTCATTTAAAGGCGAAATAACGTTCTTTTCAATTAGTCTGTGCCTTTGTGCAAAGATGGTGGCTTTTTCTTTATGCGGTTTGGTATGGAATGTGTGGTACTTTTTTTTTTTTTGATGCGCCATGGATGTCTTAATCTTCTAAAGGTTTGTGGTAGCCCGTGCTGCCAACATGCACGATTCACAAACCCGAATAATCGATGCCAGGAGTGCGCCCACGTACTAATCCACACCAGCACGTCCTTCGACCACTCTCCCCGTGGGACTGCAGTTAGATATTACTTCTCGCGGCTGGTTAGCTATTTAATGCTGCATCTTGTATTGTGTCAGCTACTTCTGACGCTTCTGCCTGCTGTACTCTTTTCTATTCTTCGTAGTCCAAATTGAAGAGTCGTTACAAGACTGCCAAACATTTGTCCTTCGACTGGCGCATGTGTTCTATGAGAATGGCAGATTTCTTCTCCATTCTGCGTATCTTCTAAAGGGTTTTCCAATAAGAGGTGTTATTTTGGTATTCAAAGAAAAATGCAATTTTTTGAGATAAATGATCGGATGTTTATTTCATAATAAAGAGGAAGGTATGCCGTTAATAATGAAAAACAGCATCAGCGAAATGGCCACTACGAGCACGCATACAGGACCATATCCTTTTCATGAAATTTTCCATAACCAAATCGCAAAGTGGCTGCCCTATGTTCTCGATAGCCTCTCGAATTTTATCTTTGAGGTCTTGAATCGACGGTGGGCTCTTGGCGTAGACCTTATCTTTCACGTGGCCCCAAAGGAAGAAGTCGCAAAGTGTTAAATCCCAAGATCTCGGTGGCCAATTGTGATCACCTCTTCGAGGGATAACACGGTCCGGAAACTTTTCCCGTAAAAGATCAATGGTTTCGTTGCTTGTGTTGTTTCACCATTTTTGTAGTGAATTTTAATAATTTCAATGCGTTGTTGAAGCGTGTATTGTTCCATTTTCAGTAATGGCGTAGTTTCTACTTGTCAAATGTCAAAGAATAAAAGCTTCAAAAGTGACAGCTACCGAAATAGCGGGTCATTCACAATAACACCTCTTATTGGAAACACCTCTGCAGTGGAAAACTGCATGCTCCGTATCTTCCTCCTGCTCTGGACAATCTGGGCAAAATGGCGAGTTATCATGTCCAAATCGGTGAATATATGCGTAAGATGATAGTTGACGCTTCCATGTGGTTACTTACTTACTTAACGGGCTCCCGACCCGTGAAGAGTCTCTGCCTGAGACACTGTAGCCTTCCATTCTCTGTGATCCCGGGCACGTTGCTTCCAGTTATCAGCGCTCTGGCATCCGCGATGGCTTGGTCTTTGAAACGGAGGTTCGGTCTTCCTTGTCGTCTCGAACCTGGCGGCTGGGATTCGAAGATCCTCTTAGCTAAAGCATTATTGTCCATTCGCTCGATGTGGATCGAGCCAATGTAGTCGACGTATTTTGGCCTTTTGGACTTTATCCACATCTTGGTTCAGCTCATAGAGTTCACGGTTGTATCTTCTCCTCCGTTCGCCCTCCTCGCACACAGGACCAAAAATCCGGCGAAGAATTCCTCTCCCTTCCTGGGCACTCATTCCGTAACTTTTCAGACGATTATCGTCAAAACGATGCACCTCCAAAAGCAGCAACTAAGTGCCAAAATTACGAGTTTGAGACCTTAATCCAGTTCATTTTCCAATCCAGTTTCAAAAACGATATCGTCCCGACGATTATTGTTATACGGAATCTGCCCCCTGCTTATCGTCCTGTAGAGCATACATTTTGTCCTTCGAGTTAGAAGTAGCAGCGGTTTTTAAGGGTAATTCTTCGCCGGATCACCACTAGGATGTCATTTGTGGAGTTCATATTTACTCCGAGGTAGATAAACTCCTTAACTACCTCGAAATTGTTGCTATCAATAGCGACGTTCTGTTCTAGGCGGTGGACAGATGCTTGTTTGTTTGTTGACAGCATGTACTTAGTCTTGTCCTCATTTACTACAAGACCAACGAATTTCGCCTGTTCTTCAATCGCCGCAAAAGCCTCTATCACGGCACGCTGGGAGCGACCAATGATGTCAATATCGTCTGCATACCCCAGTAGCTGGACGGATCTGTTGAAGACAGTGCCTTCCGTGTTGATACCTGCCCTGCGCACTATCTGGTCCAGTACGAGCTATCATGCGCTATCGCATGATAGCGCGTCCCCTTGCCGAAATCCGGTGCATGTTTGGAATAGTTCGGAGGAGCTACTTCCAAATTGCACGTTGCATTGCGTGTTTTCGGGTGTCACGCGACACATCTGAATCAGTTTTGCCGGCATTCCGAATTCGGCCATCGCCATATAGAGCTCCTGACGATGTATACTATCATACGCGGCTTGAAGTCGATGAATAGGTGGAGTGTCTCGAGTAGAAATTCGTTGGTCTTTTCCAGGATTTGCCTCAGTGTGAAAATTTGGTCCATAGTCGATCTGCCGGGCCGGAAGCCACACTGGTACGTGCCGATTAGTGTGTTGCAAAACGGTGTAAGACGTTCACACAGTACGTTGGATAGGATTTTATATGCGACATTAAGCAGGGATATGCCTCGATAGTTATTGCAAGACATAGGATCGCCTTTTTTGTAGATGGAGCCTATGGAGCTGATAGTCCTGTCGTTGGGCATGTGGTGGTCTTGGTGCATGCGCCCTACCAAACATCACCACCGTATTTGAAGAGCTCCGCTGGTAGACCATTAAAAGCCGGCGGCCTTGTTGTTTCTTCAATGTGATTGCTTTTTCTAAATCGCAGCATTCCGGATCAGCTTGTAGGTTGATCTGTCTTTCGTAGTGTTGACACACCTGGCTTGCCACATGACTAATGAAGCAATTCAGAAGCAAATAATGTGGTAGGAATATTAGTAGCGAGTAAAGTTATTATTTTTGTACTTTTGGTGTCGGCAATCATGCGACATGCGATTTAATTCAAATAATCGTATTAAATGAATCACTTTCTCATTAGGTATTCCCAGCTTTTCTAGACATTTTTATTTTATTTTAAAAGAATAATAATCGAAAAGCAGCACTCACTAACTTACTGCAAGGAAACTTGTACAACAAAATTATTTTCCATCATAATTGGGAAACTGTGAAACATTTCAAAAATGTTTTTTTTTTTTTTTTGTGTCCAAATCTACACCAGCGAAACATTTCATAAACACTTCATAAACACTGTTTTGTTTAGCAAATGTTTTAGATATATTTATGAAACATATAAGTATTAACAGCCTTATTTATTAGAATTTGCTAAACGCGCCTAAACACCTGTATAGTTATGCAATGTTTAAGTATTTATACAGCCTCTATACACCCTCCCAAAAATTCTTATTTATAAAACATTTTCCCCTACATACTAGTTATACAGGGTTTGCGTCAAAAAAAGTACTTAAAAGGGGAAATCTATTACATATATCTGTCCGAAAAGCTGAAAAAACATAGCAGCTTGTGAAAAATGCAATTTCAAATACAAATAGAAATAAAAAAATGGAAAAGTAAAGAAAAAGTTGGGAATTATGGGCCTCCTATGATATGGTAGTCTTCTGCAAATTATACCAAATTGAAAAAACAATTCAAAACTTCCCATATTTCTAATCGAGGATACTTTTAGAATCTTTAAAATTGAAAAAAAAAAACATAAAACCATACATCTATCCAATTTCTTTTTGATTTAATTTAAAATCAAATGTTACAATTTTTTTTCAGTCAAAATGACATTTCTATACTATACAGGCACTAAACAACCTCCAAGCGCGTTTAGCTTATACAAGCTCTATACAACGTTGAATAATTTTTATCAATAAGGTTTTTGCGTATGGAGTCATTATAAAGGGTGCATAACTTTATACACTTCTTATACAAGTCGTGTTTTTTTGAGCTTCGTTCTCAGCAAAGCAAAGTAAAGTAGGATTTTCAGCACACAATTACAACAACTACGGTCTACTTGACACTTCGAGACTCGCAGTAGTTATTGTAATTTGTGTACTGAAAATCTTACTTTACTTTGCTTTGCTGGGAACGAAACTCAAAAAAACAGGGCTACAGTCGACTCCGCTTATATAAACTTCGCTTTACTGAAAAAAATCGGTTAATTGAATAACCGAATTTAACTGAACAAACTAATACGTCAGAAATTAATAAATTATACTAATTCAGCTCCGCATTACTAAAACAAAGTTATTGAACGCGCCCATTAGTAACATTTTTTATTTCGTCAACTGAACTTGTCCATTGAACGTATGACACTAACTTCATTGTGTGCCAATTTTGACAGCACGATTTCAGTTGTGTTTTTAATTCTCCTTCCTTCGGCTTTACTACATACCCTAATTCTTCGTTGAATTGCTAACAAAACTTCGAACTTCGGTTAAGTACAACAATTTTTCAGTTATCCGAAGTCCGTATAAGTGAAAATACCGCATAAGTGAAATAAAATTTGTGGCAAATTGCCGTTTCAGATAAGCGGAGTAGACTTTAATACGTTTATAAATATAAAAGATTACTCGACATTGGGTTTATTCCAAGGCGAAATAATCAATTGAATTTCTATGTTCCATTTTGTAGTCTGCCGATGCGACTGTGTGGCTATGGTTTACAGCCACACCAACATTCAAGAATGAAAGAAACAACGCGGCCGGAAATAGTGGAATACATTTCCTGATCATGATTCGTGATCTGGATGAAAAGCAGGATCACATGTTGTGGTTGTAAGTGCATGTAAATCGATCTATATGGATATGGGCTATTATTGCTTGCTTCATGAAACCACCTCAACAATGATATGTTGATCGGAACTTCGAATTACGGGTCCGAGCAATAGGCTGCCTGCCTCTCAAACTTAATTGAGTGCGAGTTTCTCCCAAATTCAAAATTGATTTTCATATACGGTATAAATATATATTTACTGACATGTACGCAACTGCGAACATGTATATAACGGCCAGGTTTTGCAAGGAAAACTTCCTAGAGAGTTGCCAAACAATAAGGCTCATTGAACTCTGCTCAAGCACTACGCACGTTTTGTTTGCACATCAGATAAAATTTAATGTTTTGTTGCAAACTCTTTTCGACAGAACCTTCACACCAGCAATTTATTGTTCACTGTCCTTTCTCTTTCATTGTTCACAAGTTTAACTTCAGTTTTCTTTGCTTGTTTTCGTTTCACAAAGATAAGAAACTTATTTCGCTGAAGAATACAATGCAGCCAGAGTCTAGACGGGTACATAATTTTCCTCCAAATTGCGCCCTAAACGAACCAGAACAATATGATATGGTGTGCATGAGTTTGAGTGGGTAGTGGTAGTGGCAGAGCTTGTAATTCAACCGTGCAAAAGCCGGAAGGCTTTTAGTGAAAGCACATGTAAAATGTAAATTAAATGCAAAATAAATCAAAGCAAAAACAATAGTAATGGCATATGGAATTTTAATATTCCTGCCAAAAGGAATGAGTTTCGTTTGTCCTTTTTGAGGATGGCTGGAATCTTCTTCGTTCTTGTATACGGCTTTCTCCTACTTGAAAAGAATATAAAACCCACTTTACATTGTCAAAGTGATGAAAGGGAAAAATGACAGATATACGAAAACGCTTTACAGGACGGGGGGAAACTGTTTGCAGCGCAACTCATCGGAGAAGCGAACGAACTAAAAGCCCCATGTTCGGATAGTAAACACAATGAATTTAATTTAAAGGAGAGACCATTGTTAATTTACCATAGAGTGAATGCAATCATCTACCTGACTGTGGGAGTGAACTTTTGTTAGGTCCTGGCTATAGTTCGTATAATTTAAAATGTTATGAAAACTATTTCAGGTGTTGTGCAGAATGTTGGGTTAAAATTTATTTGGGATTTGGATTTTGCAGCTCTTAAAAAGTAAGTCCAACTTTGAGCGAACTTTGACCAGTGTTACATCCAGCCAATTATCGCAGAGGAAGATGGTAATTTCAGTATTGCTTGTTGAAAAGCAGCTTTGTTTGAAAAAGTTAAAAGACTATCGGCGTCTCAGGCAGTAATAGAAAGAGCAAGTACCACTGAGCGAAAAAAAAAACAGAAATTCTTCAAATTAAACTTCAGCAATGCGACCGGGCCTGACAGCTTATCCGAAGAATACCCCCTCAAGTTGACTAGTTTGACATTAGGGGATCGTTCCAAAAAATATCTCGAAGAGCAAACCGAAGAAAACGATGTTGGGTGCTCTTTATTTTGGTTAGACGTACTCGTTGAATGGCTATCTAGCTAGGCTCCGCTAGCGCTCTCGATGAGGGCCAATAAATGTGTTGCAATGGTTGGAAAATTCAGTTACAAAGCTTGCTTGTCCCACGGGTTGCTAAGAGTAGTGGTTGATATATGCTATGCCATTGCGTATATGAATAGGTCATTGCTATGTTGTCTGCGGATTTAGAATTAATGCCATTGCAGAATCTCCCGCTCGCTCTTCCTTTGCACTACAAAATTAACATAGTTCAGTTCAAATCCTGACGATGAGACGAAGTATACCATGGACAAAAGTGTGGAAATGCAATTTAAACCATGGATTTGGAACAGAGTTCATTACTTGTTGCAGGTACCATTTTTCCCCAGTGTTGAATACATCAACCCAATAATGGTAATATTATTCCACCCCAAGTATTCATCATCTGAAGGGCAAATGCGCGCACACAACAGAGTAGTGCTGGTATAAAAGTTCTCAGTGACCCATTATATAGTATATCTATCTAAGAGTGCTTTCTAGAAATGGTACCACATTCACATCAATGACACATTTCCAGTCACACATTGCTAGCTGTAGGTATACGGGTGACTTAATGGCCGCCCATCATCATTTCACATTTCCTTCATCTTTTTTCCCCGAAGCTTCTTAGAAATTCAAATTATTTCATGCAAGTTATTCAAGGATGCAGCAAGACCGTGAGTGCAGTTGCAGTAGTAGTGTGATAATGTTTTAAGGAGCATAAACAAATTGTTCGTAGTTGTTGGCAGTGCATATTTGTTCCTTGATTTCTGACCTCAAACAGAGTCTTTAACTTTATTGTCGGCTTGTTGCGAGCTATCTCAGTCATCATTGAATTTATAAATGTTAAGGACTATAACTAATGTCGTGTTGTGTCGATGTGAAAATGCGTTTAGTTATTTTTTTTACATTTTGCAATATGTTCTACCTTTATACTTACCATAAGATCTAAAATTTGTGGTGCCTCTTACCCACACTCATAGGTTACAGCTTCAGCTTCCTACGGCGTAATCTTAAGAGAAGGTCTTACGATGACATTGTTTTGAAGATGTTAAAAGTAATACTATAGCCGGTATTTATCAACAAATCTTAAGCCATCAACCTAACATAAATAATAGCGTTGATTCCGGACTAATGATTGGTTATGCAATTAAACCCCTTCACAGGCCCCACTTGGTACAATCGAAGACTTCGGTCTCTACGTAATAAGACAAACAAATTATGGGCAGTTTTCCTTCGAACCAATTCTTATTCTGACTATTCCAACTGTATCGGGGCATACCTTCCATTCACTCAACTTTATAACTCCCTATACCAACACCATCTTAATGGTGCCCAAACCAAGCTCATCATCGACCCAAAGTCCTTTTTCCAATTTGTTAGCTATAAAAAAAAATCCAACGGTTTTTCTCCATCCCTTTCATATGAAAATATATCATCTTTCGGCCACCATTGCCAACTTTTTTGCTTCTGTTTTTAAACAGTCTTTCGCTGAAATTCTTTATTTCCCCTAACCAGCACGGTTTTCTCAAAGGTAGACCAACAACTACTAACTTTATCGAATTCATATCCCCTACACTCTCTTCCCTAGAAAGCGGTAAAGAAATTGACGTTATTACAACTTTTCATTTCAGTAAGGCTTTTGATAAGATTTCCTATAAACAAATACTTTTCAAATTGTCTGCCCTCGACTTCAGACGCATATTGCTAAAATGGTTAACTTCATACCTGGGAAACCGTTTTATGGAGTTCGCTTCAGGCGCGTTCTCTCGGACCCAATCTTAGCCAATCGAAAATATGAATATACCTTGAAAGAAAACTAAAAAAAAATCGCCACTGAGATCGATTTGAAAATCTTGGTCAATTTACAAATTGGTAAAAAAGGAATTTCGCGAAGCATTTGTTAATATTGCTCAGCTGATATAACAAATAGAAACTACATTTTGGACTTAAAAGATGTGCGTTTTATATACATATATAAAAACTGGAATTAAATTAATTCGAATAGACGAAGGAGAAGTTCACTTTTTTTGTGTTTAAAGTCTAATTATTGAATTTCTTGCACTTCCGCAATCAAAATCAAATATTTTTAAATGCACGAACTTACTCCTCATAAAAACCTAATAAATAAAAAAAAAAATTCAAATCCGTTCACCCGTTTGTTGTGTAGCTTCCGATCAAAAAATATTCACTTTGTTTTATAATATTAATGATATTATAGAGAAAACAATTAAATAGATCTTGAGACATTTCGATGCAAAGTTTTTTTGTTTGAATTTTTTTTACATATTTTCGACGAATACCAACAGTGAGACTAACTTTTTTTTGTTAAAATATTAGTCTCACTGTTGACGTAGGTGTACCAACAGTGAGACAAAGGAGGTACGCCGCCGTTTTGATTTAAATCATTTAATCGGTAAAGGTAAATTTAATTTTAAGTATGCAATAAACAGCACAAATAATAAAACTACTTTAACCGCGAGTATTTATTTATTTTTTAATCTGTAAAAAACGTTGAACCAGAAACACAATTAAAAACGGGGGGGACCACTGATTTCGCACATATTTATTGTCACGCAGTCGGGATTCAACTGCCGAGCTATTGTTCCAAATAATACCTATCTCTTCCATTTCTCCCGGCAGCCAGTCTCTCTTTCTTTCAGATATTAGGTCTCTTTAGTATTTATTTATTTTTTTTTTTTTTTTTTACTGCCACACTACCTAATGCAATTAAAATGAACTACGTAATTACTGGAAATACATAACAAGATAAAGTACATAATCTGAAAAAAAAAAGTGTCTCACTGTTGGCGACGGTCGCCTACATATTTTGAATTGTTCATTTAAATTTTTCCATTAATATATAGAGCAAGATTAATTATTGTATTTGCATTCAAGTAGTTCTGTCTCAAATATCTTGTTTTTATCGATGTTTTCCGCTGTAATTGTTGTAAGTTAAAAAAATTATCAAACTTAATATCTACAGCTTTATAAGCAGACTTCTTTAAGACTTTAACTCGAGCATTTGAACATATTGAGCCAGTCGTTTACGAAATTTAGTGTGTGCAACTTTTCCTGATTTCCTATTTTGCATAGAATCAACTTTCATACACGAGGAACCATTGTCCGTAAATTTTGTAGTCTCCTCCAAAATTTGTAGTTTGTTTTAGAAGAAGAGCATTTCGATTTTGAACAGCGGATATATACATTTGAAAAAAATCAGGTAGCTTTCTAGAAAGGGTGCAGATTTCAAATTACACCAGCACAATACATAACCCCCGCCCTTTACCGTTTAAATCTGTCAAGCTATAGCTAAAAGGCTTATCGGGCTGATTCTAAATTTACGGAGTATAAGGTTCCATCGAAATTAATTTAACATCTAGCTCCGAATTAGCTCGTTGTTTTTCTTCGAATGACTCTTATTTCGCTTAAAATCGTTTTCATAATCTGCTAATGAACTTATACATTTATTACAAAACAAGCACTGGTCTTTTAGCGGATCAAAAAAATAATTAACATTATAGGAAAGAGGAGGGTGTTCCCTTGGGTTCACTGCATGCTCTGTTCAACTCAAACGTTTTTCCTTTTCTATGTTTACTGACTGAATATTTTCTTTTACTGTTCCTTCGATAATTATGACTTTTCGTGCACGAAAAACTTTTAATAATGCTTTTTAACATTCAGACTAATACCAGGTTTTGTTTTATTGGGCGGAGTAAGATTGGAATTTTCTTTTTCTTTCATTGAATAATGATAGCTTCTCTTCTCCAATAATCCATAATGACGCTTAGATCGAAAAAAAAAATATTTAGCGTGTTTAAAACTCTCGTTTTGCAACAATCTTAACAAATTTACTCATCTCCGGTTCTGAAGACTCACTCAATACTGTTTTCTGCTTCGACATTTTTCAATAACTTGTGATTTTTTTATCCTGTTCTGTTTTTATTTTCGCTTTCAAAAGATTTTATCATTGAAATTATATTACCATACCAATTTTATATTATTTGCAATTAAGCATAAATCACTTGAGTATTTACTTATTTATTTATATTAAATGGGACATTTGAATTTATTGTGTATTAAGTCTGACAGCACTTGTCCTACTTTTGGTTAGTCTAGGTTTGTCAAATTGCCAAATAATGTCGTTGACGGAGGGCTAATCTAGTCAAGAAATTCTGCCTGAATATTCAGTGTTGAGATGTCGAACTTCATATAGGCGCCATTGTAAGTTCGTGTTCCTAATTTAACTAACAAAAATTGTTAAGATTTGACAGTTAAAGCAGGGGAACATTGCTCTGCATAAACATCGTTACCGAGTCTTGTAACTTTCATGGTACATCATGCAATGGCTTTTATACAAGGTGGGCCAAAAGAAGTCATCCGATGTTGTTTGGCTCTCATTTTCTTTTCCAAATTCTGTTTATTTGAACCTTTAGAATTTGATTGGTCAAGTCGAGAAGATGATATCGGCCAAATGGGCGCCGTCACAATTGATTGCCATAAGGGCTCGTTTTATGGCATCTCTCACCACTTCGGCGAGAACTTCGGGCGATAGATTCTCGCACTCGTGTCGAATGTTGTCCTTGAGGGCTTCTAGGGTCTCGGGCTTGTTCACGTAAACACGGGACTTCAAAAAAAAGTCTGGAACGGTTAAATCGGGCGATCTTGCGGGCCAGCGATTTGCCAAAACGAGAGATGAGGCGACCCGGGAACGCCGCCTTCAGAATATCGGTTGTGGCTCTCTCAGTGTGTGCCGTAGCTCCGTCCTGTTGCAACCACATGTCCTCCAGTCCTAATGCATCCAATTGCGGGAGAAAAAACTCGGTTTACATGGCCCTATAGCGCGCACCGTCCACTGTTGTCCTTTGACCAGCGGCGTTCTCGAAAAAAAAAATGGCCCCATGACCCCTCCAGCGTGAACAGCGCACCTTGCAGTAACTTTGAGCGGGTGTAATTGCTCCTCATGGATTTTCGGTGCCCCAGAAGCGATAGTTTTGCTTGTTCACGTACTCGCTGAGGTGGAAATGAGCCTCATCGCTCATTATGATTTTGGTCGAAAAATCGTCCACTTCGTCCTCGAGATTGAGGATGACTTGGGCGTAGGTTACACGCGTTTGGCGGTCGACAAGCAGCAGCTGATGCACGGACTGGACTTTGTACGGGAACATGCTGAAGTCTTTGACCAAAATTCGCCTTAGGGACGACCGGCTGATGGCTAATTGCGAGGCACGGCGTCTGGTCGATGTTTCCGGCGACAGCTCGACATCCTCGTCAACAGCTGCGATATTCTCGGCACAACGGGCGCTCCGGAGCCGGCCACTCTTGGCAACGTCTCGTGTGGTCACATACTCTTCAAGGTTGCTGGCCACACGGCGCAGTGTTTGCGCAGTCGGTGTCGGACGACCGTGGAATCGGCGACGGAATTCGTGCTGCGCCAACACTACAGACGAATTGTCACGCAAAAAAATAGACACGATTATTCCGCGTTCCTGGGGAGTGTATCGCTCCATGGCTTGGTCACTTGTACATCTGTCTAGTCCACAACTATCAAAACATCTGTCTAGTCCACAACTATCAAAACAGATATGACATTGGCGGCCATTTGCAAAAATAAGAGCATCTTCCGGTGATTTCTTTTGGCCCACCTTGTATAAGGTTTCATCTTTCAGAGACGGCAGGTTTGACTAGTACAAGACAACTGTAGCCGCCGGCGCTCACAGAAGACTAGTCGTTGAGCTATGCTAATTCTACTGTCCTTTAGTTCAGAGGAACTTAACGAAGTCACTTCTAAATGAGCATCCTACAAGCCAGACCGTCCTAATAAATGGACTCGAAAGCGTACCGCCATTAAAATAAATGTGTACGTGCACATAAAGAGTGGCATTAGGAAGAACAACGTGATCCAATTACCTAACTATATTTCGCCCAGTGGTAGAAATTCTACCAATTTAGTGACCTGGCTTATACCCAATATATTGGTATTGGAAAACAAATTACAGGCAGCATTGTATACCTACCCTAAACAATCTTCCCAAAAAATAATCAACCGATTAATTAAGTTCTGTTTAAGGCAGTGAAAATGGTTTTTAACTATCACTAAAGAAACAGTTTTTATTAACAACACTAACACTAACACTAACTATTTATTGGTGATTCGATTACAAAGAAGGCTCAGATTTTCAAAACTCTCTTTAAGAAATAAATTCCTCCCAAGACCGCTTTTAGTGTTTGAAAGGCGATTCGATTTGCTAAAACTAAAACCTTCACACAATGGAAATTCAGTGGCACTCTTCACTCAACATCAATATACAGTTGCAATATTTCGAAAAGCATCTTCTACGTAATTAAAAGAAGTTTTGCAATCTGTTTCCCAGCTGTGCTTGGAGTATACCCTTTAAAATTGTCATTCAATTCCCCAATATCAATAGTCGAACACACCCCAACACATCGCATCCGGTTTCTCATTTGCATTTACATCAAAGAACACGAACATTTCCAAAGGACAACCCCTTTCGGGATGGGACTCGAATGTAGAATGCACCTAATCTAAAAAGACAATATTAACATCGGGTATCGGTGTATGGCTATCAATCTTTTGCACGTCCTGTTCCTTGGGGATAACATGAAATGAAATCAGATGGCACACGTGCTTTTGACACTCTATAGCCTATATCCACCTACCCCCAGAGAGTTTGTCGGTATATGCTCTGTTCATATAGCTAGGGTATCTGTTTTAGCAGAAATATATTGTACTTCAATCTGGAAACAAATAAAGTTTGTCGTGCCTCAAGAACACCGATTCTCCTGCGAGATATCAGCAGTTGGTCTTGGTAGATATACCCAGTGCCATTCCCCTGTTGCGTGCGCCTGCAACAAGCGGTGAAGGGCTCAATTGAATTATTTCTATACCATCGAGTGTAGGGAAAGACAACAAAGTACTTACTCTGATGACACAACAGCCTTTTGTCCATTAAATCGGATACTATATCGAGCCTTGTTGACATATGCCAGACAGGCTGACAAGATTCTTGCCATTCGACTAGGTAGACACCATAAATATATATACACTTCCTTCGTCCTGGTTGGAGGGGGACACTTTAAACCCGAGCATGTGGCAGTAGTGTAGTGTGTGCTGTAAAATAATTATTATTGCTGGCATCTTGAATGAGTGGGTGCTAGACGTTTACAATGTTTCACAAGTGTAAGGACATGCACTGGAGCCAGACGCATCTTAAGCACTTTATCGTCATTCTGTGCTGGTGGTGAAATGAATACTTTAAGTGTGTTTGCATTTGCACCGGATTAGGGGAAATCCCAATACTGGGCTTTAGCAGATAATCATTGTTATATCGAAAAGGGGAAGTACTCAGTTTTGTTGCAGGAGAGGTCAACTTTTTTAATTGCAGCCTACTTTATAATGAGCACATTTGATATATTTAATTTATCCTCGCAACAATATGATGAAGCCGTTTATTTACAGATGCGGTCCATCAGTTACCAAATTTGGCTGTTGTCAGTGATGAGTGACAAATTTAAACCTTTTGGTCGTAGAAGACTGGTCGTCTGTTGCAAAACTTAAACATGAAGTTAGACACGCCGTACTTGACCAAAGAAATCTCTAGGAGCATGATTAGTTTACATTTTGGTTGAGACACTTCAAGTTGGCTAAAGTCGTCCTCCAGTCGTGCGTGCCACCGAGGGTGTGGTCTTACTAAGCTGGGTTGTCCCAACGTCCATTGTAAATTTCTCCTTCGGACCGAACAAGAGACGAAGAATCATTTTCTCTCTCGTTTTGGACAAAGTACATGCTTCTGCTTCATATTGCTTTTCTGGAATAGTCACAGGGATAATACAATATATCCTCTTTCTAAGAGCTATCTGTTCCAGAATAGCTTTTGTTTGTGATTAAACGGTTATTATCTCCCACTCCTGATCGCAGCGCTGTTTTCTTCCAGCGAGGTATTAGCAGAGTCAAGGTAGACAACGTCTGTAACATCTGCAGTTTTTTTTTCGCCAGGTTGCCTAAGGTATCGCACGCATTATGTGCTCTTGTGCTTAAAAGTTTACGGATTCGTTACGCGCCGTACTATAATAGCAAATTTTGGCCTCGACTTTAACTTTACGGAAGCTCACCATTGTGAAATTTGTATGGTAAATATAGCCTCTGTGAACTTCTAAATTTAAGAGTCGAAACTGAAAATGTTTACTGGTAAGGCCCATTGACATTCAAGTAAGTCTGATTGACATCTAACGATCTCCTGAATCTCTCCACTGACTAGTGCACCTTTTAAAAATAACTAGATATCACTTTGAACGTTGTGTTCAAGATTAGTTTAAATTTTTACAATTTTATCGTCGTGTTCTTTACAATATACCTATTCGCAGATAGAGTGTTTTGACACGACCACTTTTTAAGGTGTTATTGGAATAAAATTTTGATTTTTTTAGAAAACGAATAAAAAAATTCCATTACAAAATGCAAAAATAGGTATGACACGCCTACATTTTAGGGGCGTTTTCGAAGATCATTGTTCAAATGACTCACATGTAAGCTCATCGTTTGGGTTATAATGATTGGTTTCCGATTAATTTCACATTTGCAAGTGAATTAAAAGGACTATTCATTCGAGAGCGAATTGTTAACTGCGAACAAGCAGTTTTATATTTTAATATTTATAGTTTCTGACATTTCATTCAGTGAAAACTTTTTTTATTCGCAGATATCCGCGGTTCAAGTTAATTAAGCTCGAATGAAAATTTCATCCGTTGTTTTTTGATCGCGACTGTATTCGTGGATTGTAAATAAAGGCTGACAGTTGGCGGCAAGAATTTTCAATTCGCGGGAATATTGCATTAAATGTAAATTTCGCAATTGAGGTTCAAGTTTTTTTTAGATGTTAGATTAACTAAAAATAATTCTGTTGTGGTAGAACATAATATAGCAATTTTTAATTCATAAATTACAGTTGAATTGATTTGTTCGCAATTCGCATGTAAATTGTCCATAACAGAGTATCGAAAAATATAGGCAAGATGATAATTTGCTGCCATATATGCGGTAAGTGTTGGCAACCACAAAAAGCTGCTTGACAGCTTACAGCTTGAAGTTTCCATGCGAAAGAGCAATGCGTTTTAATTGTGCAACACTATTTCAAAAGAATAATGAAAGTTTGGCTGTAACATTTTCGAACAACATCGTCACAAGCGATGAATATCATTTTCATCTTGATGGCTTCGTTAACCGCTAATTTGGGGTTCAGATTGCCAAGAAACCGATGACGATTTTGGTCTGAACGTCTAATTGGATAACATTTTTTTTTTCGAAAATGAGACTGGTCAAACAGTGAGTTGCATACTGGTGGTTGGTATCATGACAGCCAAATTTTATCTGCCTAAATTGAATAATACTGGGGGCAGATTCCGTATAACAATAATCGTCGAGACGATATCGTTTATGGAACGTTTTTATATTCTGACCGAATTTGTTTCACTATCGTCAGCTTTCAATACTTTTTTAAAAAATTGAATTGGATTAAAGTCTCAAACTCGTAATTTTGGCACTTCGTTGCTACTTTTGGAGGTCTACCGTTTCGACGATAATCGTCTGAAGAATTACGGAATGAGTGCCCTGATGTAAACTACATGTGGTTTCAAGAAGACGGTGCGACATATCAAACAATCTGTGACACAATTCAATTACTGGATGGGTGGGACATTTTATGGTCGTGTAATCTCTCGTTTCGGTGATCAGAAATGGCGCCTTGATCATATGATTTTTAACTCTGAATAAGCGAAAGAAATCCCGATTCAATACCACAATTCTGGTTATGGCCATCCTTACCATAAGGTGTAAGACAATCATGTGATTTAAAACTATTGGATTCATTACTATGGGGTTATTTTAAAGTCAAAATCCTATTGCAATAAGCCGACATCCTCCCGGATATTGAAGGATGAGATCCGATGCTTTATTAAAGAAATTAAATCAAATGTTTATGCAAAATTTTCAATGAAAATATCGACAGAACAGTGTGTACCTCAGCAAAGCCGTTGAGTTAATTTGCCGAACGTGTTATTCCACACATTACCCTATCATAAATCTACTTAATGTTTGAATCAAACAAAAATGCAATTGAAAAAAAGATCGCTTCTATTTATTTCTAATCTTTCGTCAATTTTGGGACACCCTATTCAGGTTTTTTATTTTTTAAAAAAGAGCTCAGCAAAATTTAATTCAAATATATACATTGCTGAAACTTCAAACCTCCATCCAAAAGCGTGAACCAAATGCAGTAAAACCCGCTTAAGGGAAACCCGGTTAAGTGAAAATTAAATATTATATTTTTCATTGAAAAAAATTCTCTTGTGTTAAAAAAATGTTGAATCGAACAACATAACAATTTTTTTGAAATTTTTTTTTTCTCGCGTTTATTTTCCAGGATAAAAAACAATTTTTCTAGCTTTAAATTTACACTTAATGAAATTTTTAAACCCGTTTAAGTGACATTTTGGTTTCACTTATCCGGACTCCGCTTATGTGAATTTCTTTTTCACTCAAGCGGGGTTCGTTTAAGTGAAAGCCCTGTTTTTTTTTATGGGGGTTTTACTGTATTTATTCTGGGCAATCATTCCGTAACTTTTCAGACGATTATCGTCGAAACGATAGACCTCCAAAACTGGCAACCAAGTGCTAAAATTACAAGTTTGAGAGCTTAATCCAGTTCATTTTCCAAAAGTATAATGAAAGCTGACGTTTGTCAAAACCATTCGAGCAGAATATGACTTTTTTTGGTGATCAACGTTTCAAAATCGATATCGTTTAGCCCATCGTAGATATACGGAATCTGCTCCCTGATTATTTTGACAGAAGCATTGTTTCAAATTTCCTTCTCTCAATTATTGGTTCTGTTTGTTTTACCAAGCGGAGTAATTCCCGACTGATTTAATGAGTTGACTGTCAGTTAATGAAGCACATTAGGAATGTTCTTGCTTGTGAAGTTTTGAAATAATAAAAAAAACTAAATGATTCGGCACATTTTCCACTCCGTAATGACCGAAGGGTGTACCCTGTCTCTACATTTTATATTTCATATTTTATGTCAAAAATAGAGGAGTAAATATATTTCATGCATTTAGCGATCAAACGTTTGGAAAATGAGTATTTCCCTTCTGTGAACAGTTGGAAAATAATATTTTTTTTTGCAATCACAACAAACAATAAACATAGACGTATGAAAAAAAAGTAATAACAAAGCTACACCAGTTAACAATAGAGAGAAAAGGACATCTCTACACCCATATTGAGCTACAAATCAAATCAGATGGCGAGTACTCGTATTGATTTCAAAGAATCATTTTGTTCACTCTCATGAACTGTGCAGTAGGCAGGACTCGCCTCGATGATGACGTAAACTCTAAAGTTCTGCATTTAGTATTTATTAATTTTTTTCCTTCTGCTCAGTTGCAAAAATTAAGGTCGAGTGTGTAGCACGCACATGTACACATGTGACTGTTGTTGGAGGCTATAGCCGCACACAACGTTGTTAGTTCGAGTATAAACGCAGCAAAGGACTCTGCATACAATGGTAATATAATTCAAAACCATTGCTAGAAGTGATTACTTGTACAAAGGGACATACAGGATATGCCTGCATGCATATTCCTCTCTGCAACAGCAGCAACAACAAAAGCATCAGTTGAGTGATGCTCTATATGCTTCATAGTTCAGAGGGGATCTAGGAGAAGTGGTATTCCACTTTTTTTTTCCATGCTGATTGATGGAGACATTGAGAATCGTAAATATTAAACAGTCGTTCAGCAGAGAGTGCGAGATTCCTGTGTCGTTGTCGTCGTAGTCGTCATAAAATTTACAACGATTTTCATCCTTTTTTGCTGTTTTTATTTTGAAGGATCAGCATTCAACACTTGGAGAATACATACGTGGCGAGGAGTGTTAGGGTTTGCATTTGTATTCATTGCATTCTAAGCACACGAATCGGTTTTATCTTCAACTGGAAGTATCGACAGTTATCGTTGAATCGATTTTGGAGATCTATGCAAAGGATGAGGTTTTTAAGAACTTCATCGCTGTTTGCTCTACTGAACAGCGAACAGCTGCAATGTTTAAAGCAAATTCGATATCCTTTAGGAAGTGGCCATGCTGGCTGGGGCTTATAATGGGGAAACTTATTTAAAATGTATGAGGGTATGTTTGGGAATCGTTTTGTTGGAGTTCTCTGTGTGCTGCCGGACAAGTATCTTTGCTCTAATGAAGTCGTAGGTTGAAATATCTTGCGGATGGTTTTTAGGGAAATAGTCAGACATTTCGCAATTTTAGTTTTTGACGATAGTTCAGCTTCCATGAATGAAGGTGGAGGGTTTATTCGACCTCCAAGCCTGAAAAGATCGACTTTGCATCGGATTGGTGGACCGTGCACCTTGACCATGGTGAAAACTGATTTTAATCAATTATAACTTACAACTGCAGAGTGGCCGATAGAATGCAGGGACTCCTCACCTATAACGTTGCATCTTACGAAAGGACACGTTGGTATAGGCAAACCTCCAGAGCAACTGTTGGAGGACTTAGCGAGGGGCATAGACTTGTCGCTTATAGTAGTCACGGTAAATTTTGTCACCAATAGTATGATTTGTTAAGACGGAGTCATTGCCTTCAATAACTGCAAGAGCTTAATTATCCACCGAGACCTGGCACCTGGTAGCTTTATTATTTGAATAAGGTGACGGCCGACGTAAACCTCAACCTCGTACTCGTAACCACATCCGGCATCGGATCTCTGTCATAGCATTCACTGCCAACCTTTCAGAAACCGCCGATGGAAGGATACAAGAGCCCGACGGCTTCCATCACAGCACCAGTTAATTAGACTAAGCTGGTATATACCGTCAGCATTCCCACCCAGTGTCTTAATTCCACTAGCAGCGGTTCTGCCTACTCTTCGGATAAGTAAGCCCTTTTAATAGGATCAGCGTTGCCACTTTGCTGCAATTTCAGTAAATATTTTTTTGCATTTTTGTCGAAATCTAGATCTACTGCCAAAATATTCAATCTACTGCTTTTATGCATTTTTGTAGAACTTACGCTTGTAAGTAAGTATTTTCTCTAGATCGAGAAAATGTAGGTATCCCTTTTGGCAGAAAACATAACAACAAAATTAATGACATAATTAATTTGTCTGTTTTATTTAAATAGTCGTTTTTAATTAAATTTTGTATTTGTTTATATTATTTTTTGTTATTTTCTAGGTTTCGTTTGGAACCAAGCGTTGCCAACAAATTTTGACGAAAAAATGCGTAACATGAGAAAACAAAAGATGCCTTTTTCAATAAAATAATGCGTTAAATAATTTTGGTTACGGCATAATAAATCAAAAATGAAACGCAAATTAAAAAAAAAAAAAAATAAATAAATTAAAAATCACAAAATTTTTAAAAGGAACACAATTTATGACTTTTTATGATTATTATTATTTATTAACTAATAAACACAAGTGTACAGGTTAATCTTAAAACAACTAACAGCACGAGCTCTAAGGCTTACGGCTGGGTTATGACTTTTTAGTTCCATAAGTACAAAGTAGAAAAACATTTGAAATAAAAAAAAAGATGCCTTTTGAAAAAAAAACAAGTCTAAAAGGCATGAAAAAGCCTGAGTTGGCATCACTGGTCCCGCCCTTGTTAAGCAGTACAATATTAAAATGATGTACCTACTCTTCTTAAGAGTGCCATGGTTCCTTTTCAGCTCTGACCCCCCAAGAGGTCGAAAATGTAGTACGGGGGCTTTTAAAATATAGTACAATGTAGTACAATTTGAAAAAAAAAACAAATAAAAACACCAATAATTACTTTATAATGATTTTTTTTTAAGTAAATAAACATGAATTCATAACTTAACAATTTAGAAAAAATTAAATACATATAATAACACAGCTCGAAAAATAATCACAGAAACTAAAATGAATATTACATATTACTATTTACTAAATAGGTAGATAGCAGAGACAATACTAAGACCACCAACTCCGACCGATTTCCCGTTACTTAGTCTACAAGCTATATTTTTATGGGGTGGCAAATGCTAAGTGCGCTTGTATTGTTACATAGAAATTCGTATTGACAAATGTCACGTAACTTCAAAAATTCCGGCTCACCAACACACTCGCACCTTGCATATGCCACTTCCGCTGTGGGCAAAGTTGCTGACAGCGTTCATAGAATTTAATACGTTAAATTTGAAATTATTCGTTACGTGTGGATAATATTTTCTTTAAGGAATAAGTGTAGATTTGCATAAAATATATATGAAAAATGAACAATGCAGATTGTTTGAAGTAAAATAGAAATATATTGAGCAAATTTTCGTCAGTTTTTTAAGAAAAATTTACGCATGAAATCGAAGTTAATGATATTCAAAAGCGCAAAATACGCAACCATGTTTGTCATAATAAGTTTTTCGTATATAGAACATCTCATTTAGCTAGTTTTATTAACCAAAGAAATCAAATTATTCGCCTTTTAATGGCATTCAGTAATGAAAAAATGTGGTATTCCCGAATTCTAGCACATTTCCCCACGGTTGTCGAGGTTGGCAGCATTTATTTTTGTATTTTTTGTATGTTTTTGCATGTCACACGGATTCTTAATTGACACAACACCGATAGGAAAACAAAATGGCGAATTTGAAAAAAAACTGAGGGGCCCAGCGGCAAGAGGATTGTGAGTTGGGGGTCTCAGTATCATTTGTCTCTGGTAGATAGTACCTACCTACAATACATTGAGTTTGTCAGTTTGTAGTAACAACAAGCGTTGGCAAAAAATATAGTTTAATCATTTTTTTATTATTATTTTTCAAGTGTGAGAAATTGTAGTACTTTGGGAGAGCTTTTTTGACCAACAAAATGTACTACAAATGCTACAATTGTAGCAAGGGGGCAGCGCTGTTACTTTTCCAAAGGCTCTAGAGGACTGAGTTAACTATTGGATGCAGACTTGTTCCCAAAGAAGCATTAAGCTTTGAGTCGATATATGCATTTTTTTGTTGTTGTGAAACACTGAAGCAGGGCATAAATAATGCACTGACACCTGTCGGCTGTCGCTGTCCTCCTCCGTATCTCTCAATATCCACATCGGGGCTGCCACTTGTGTATTTTAAGAAAGTAAGTCAGTGTGAATTGTATGGACGAATGCAAAAACCTTTCTCAATTGTAAACCTTCGAGGAGAAACTGTAGTCGGTCAGTGAAGAAATGTGTACTGTGCGAAATGGATAACAAGAGGCAAAGCGAAGCACGGCGACCAATCGGTTTATGTCTTAGATAAAATTATACCAAGCTGGTACTTGTAAAGTGGGCAGAGCACTGTGGACTGTTAGAAAATAATTCTACCGCAGTCAGCTGGTCAATGTCTGATGGAGTACTAATTAGGTAGAGAAATGGGTGCTCTTGTGGCGGTTCCCACAGATTCACTTAGAGCTTAGACCATCAGTTGTGTCAGTTGTGTCCTGATGGACTACTAATAAGGGAAAGGTGTTACAATTCGTCATATTAGATACTCCTCCTCATCGTCAGATGAAATGCTCCATCTTATTGTTGTCTAATTGAATTCTTGCTGTGTCTTCGAAAGACCGAACACGCTCATCCCTATCGTAGGGCTACTAAAACTAACTTCTTAGTTACCACCTCTTATGGCAATGGTAAACTAACTTCTGCATTCTGAGTATAAACTTGAGTTCCAAGTTGCACCTCTCCGGACATCAACATCTGTGAAAGTATGTCCGCTGGCTACCAAACATGTGTTTGTTGCACTAAAATGATTTGACTTCTTGAACAAGCCCTCTACGCAAATGTTAAGAGCAACAAGGGAACCGCTCTCCCACCAATAATAATGCCTCCGAATTTGTGTATTTCAAGAAATGGAGCTTGCGACTTATGATTAAATTCGGCAATGTTAGCCCAGCAGAGCATAAATACGACTTCCGCCAACAAACTTTAGATCTAAACTTATCAGCCAACCGCGCTTTCCACAGCGGCGTTCAAAAGCAGAAAGAGGTTTCCGCCTATCAATAGCAAACTGTAACGACTCTGTTTTGATTACATATGTAGGCATGTACCCACCTTTCCATACAAATAATAACTTTCATTTCAAAGGGAAGCAATTTGTCGACAGGTACTACAACTGCCATCCAATGCTTCCTCCTAAATGCCCAAGGATACTTGCCGCATTTCATGTTACTCATAGTCTCGCATATTTGAGATAATTCCATTTTCTAATTTAAAGCCAATCGAAAAGCTCTCCAAGCCCTGCACACGGCCTGAACACGAACCCCAATCTAAATTATTAATTATGAACTTGATGTAAACACTGCTTCGACGTAACCTCATAATACCAATGCTGGAGTTGGATCACATCTATCGGATCTCAGGCACGCACCCAGCTACCACAAGAGTTAAATTCAATTTCATGTTAATGCTCTTCAGTGGGATGTGCACTACTCATGTACATTTATTAGATAAAGGCCCCAGCACAAGAGTGCCGACGCACACAATGCATAGCTTCGATTGTGTATACGTACACAATGTTAACACTTATGCCATTAAGGTGCAGTCATATCATTAAATTTGATGATTTTGCTCTGCATTATGTAGATGGCCATGGCTGCATCATCGATACGACTTACTGGTGCAGAGGCAGACTGAAGACGAAAGGTCGATTGTATGTACCTTGTACCTATATCAACAACTTGGTCAAAGATGCATGTATATGAGCAAATCCTGCAATTTGCAGTTAGTCAACATGCTATCTGTCCAAGGTGTTCCATTATGTAGGCGATGAAATTTGTTGAATCGTTTAACAAACACCTTGACAGACAGAGAAAGAGCAGGCATTTAATTATGAAAAGCTCCCTCGTCCTCGCCAGGTTAAGCTGGTAATGTGGTAAATTGGCGCAAACTCCACCTTGATTAAATCGCTCTTGTAGTTGTTCGACCATTTGTACCGGCTATTGTTATATTGAGGAGCAAACGCAAAAGAGGAGGATTTTCGGTCTCGACACATGTACACGTTTGGAATCGGGATTAATCAATTGGCATCTCGGGATGGTGTAGTTGCATGTGCTGTCTCTGTGGAATGCTATCTCATGGTACCTATTACGCTGTCTGCCACTGGCTAAGTAGTTGAAAACATTGGCGTGACAACGGATTTGAATTAAATTGTTTTTTTTTTTTTTTTTTAAAAACTTTCCCGTAGACACAAATTCCATTATCATGAAAGTTGGAAGACCAATTTTAATCCTTTTGTGGGGATAATTTCACGAAAATGAAAAAAAAAAGTTCGTTTAGTTCGAAAGCCCCGAGCCATGCCAATGGATGGTTCATTAAATCTGCGATCAACTCAATGATTTTAAACTTTTCATATTTCAGTTTAATAGTTTCGTTATCCCGTTCGTCCTGATTCTGTTGGACTGCGCTTACAGGTCGAGGCAAACTTTTGGGGCATTCAATTTTGGTGAAGTTGATTTTGAGGGCATTTTCGAAATTACATGCGGATGTGAATGGCAACAAATTTAGCTGCAGAGTGAATTTGAAAAATAGTTTTTTCTTATGGTCCTAGTAGGTTTGAAGGTTTTTTATTATAGTGGGACTTTCTTCAAGTGAAAACTTCTTTAGGCGTGTTGGGCATTTTTGAGATGGGAAAAAACCATCGAACTCGCGATACCAATGTTCCGATGAATGAATAAAAGAGATGGATCTTTCGTACGTCTATCCCTCTAAAACCCATATGTTAATATTGTTGTTTTTGTATTTTAAACCCCCGTCTGTGAATACGTGTGAGCTAAAAGAAGCATGTTGCTAATGGCCGGCCAACATTCCTTTTGGGGTTTTGTGTTTGGAATTGAACTTGTTTGGGTTTTGTTAAGGCTGCGATTGAAATTACAAAAATAGTGAAATACACATTTCGTAATAGCGAATTCTTGCATTAAAGTCCAATTCATGAACTCACATATCCTAGAAAAGAAATGAGCATTTGTATATGGCCTTGACTGGGCCGCCTTTCCACTGGAAATATATACATCGCTGTATTCCATTATCTTTGGATCCGACACCAATGTTCGCGTTGCCAACCACTTTTGACGACAAAGTGCGTAACTTCAAGGAAGAAAAATGTTTTTTTTTTTTTCCAATAATATAATGTCAAAAATAATAGTTTTTGGTAAAGTGTAACAATAAAAAAAACAATTTAAATTAAAAAAAAATAAACAAAAGCAATTTTAATTTATACAATAAACAGCTTTCAATTTTGTTTGCAATTTCATTCCACTTACTGGAAGTGGACGCTGGAATTATTTTAAAAATATAACAGATAAAGTGTTCGGAAAATGGAAAGAGTTTAAAAGTGGAAACATATTCTTTAAGACCGAGGTAACAGATAACTTTTTTTTTGGCAAAGAGTTTTTAAGAATGTTTAAAAAATTAAAATGTCCTTATGTTGAGTCAAAAAAAAAAAAATTAATAACATATTTAGAATAAAAAACAACTCACTGCACTTTGGAAACGCACCCCGCAGCCTCTCAACACTTTCCATCAACCTAGTTTAATTTTATTTTATTTGCGATTGTAAGGTAGAGGTAGATGGTAAAGAAAAAATTAAATACATAATTAAAATACAGTGGATCTTAACTTTCCTATGAATACAAATTTTATTTTATCTATGCAGTCAAATGAATAGCCTCTTCCCTATAACTTGGTCATGAAACGTTGGTGTGTTGCAAATGGTAAGACAGAACGAATAAAATGGAAAATTGTCTGACAGCTTTTAGTGTAACCCTTTGCATATGGTGTCTTTTAGCATCACATTCAGTGACCAGGGGTAGGTAATGAAAACACTTTTGCATTTCAAAAAACGAAAGAAATTACGCGAAAATTTGCTTATCTCCTTTCGTTTTAGAAACTGTGTATTTTGAATTATAATCGTAGTTCGAAGGGCTTTTGTTTTTCACAGCACCACTCGAATGCATTACCTCTTTTCACATCTTGTTTGTTATGTATGGTAATTATGCTGTAGAAAAAATTAGAGATAATGAAAAACTTTAAAAAAAATGCTACCATGGCTTACTTTTCGCAGGAAAAACAGAAATGTCTTTCGTTTTTTAAGTTAAATAAAGCAGCGAAAAAAAAAAAACAAAACGTTAGTAAAAAAGCTTTCGTTTCCTTGCTTTCGTACGAATTTCTTTCGTTTCCGAAGCGACATGAAGCAAAACGTTTTACGTTTTAATTTAACAGAAAAAAACTTCAAATCTCGTCTCTTTTGCGTGGCTTTTCGGACTTTGCTGACGTCCGACTGCCTCTGGTGTTAGTTCATCTTCCAACAGATCGTTGTTGTGGTAAGTGTTAAAAGAAATAGGGTATTTATTTTCTGTGCCATTATACCAGGCTCTCAGTCTGCATTCGTTGCATGGACGACAAATTTTACAAAACTACTGCCTAAATTAACAATACGTAGGTATTGACTTTGCATTTTGATTCATAGTTCACCAGGGTGGACATTTTTCACTCGCATTCGGCGGAGCTCTACCCTGAGCTCAAGTTTCGTAATACATCCCCATTAAGTTGAATCCAATGTAATAGCATCCAGCAATATGTTTCGTATAGGAAATGCTAATACATAAGATAAACATCGAACAGGTGTTTAACATTTCAACTGCTATTCCCATACAAATGACCCAATTTAAGGTCATTTGCTGCGTCCTCGTTTTACACAAAATATATTCGTCATTGTTTCAATGTGCAATTTGCCAATAATCCAACAATAATCACCCGTTTATTGCCGGAATGCATATATGCTTAAGAACCGATAATCGTCCATAAAGGGGGAGACGAATCGATTTCTAACGGGCAGCCTTCTCTCTTACTTTATGAATCTTGGTAATGTCTTTGATATGGCGATCAACAGTCTCCAGACGTTTCGTCCTCATTCCGTTCAATTTCATTACATCCACCTCCGCAGCCGGCAGCCGCCGCCTTCGTAACGGCAACATTTAAAGGGACTCATGCACACAGTTTACTCGTAGCAGCATAATTTTCTCATAAATGTTGTTTTCGTTGGCTAATAAAAATCCCTGATTTTCGAAAAAGGACCACCGGATGTGGGGGTGGATTCCGCTGTGGATGCGTGTGTACTGTGTAAGCCTGACTACGTAAAATGTTTTAAGGGTTAAAACAACCCTTGTCGTTGGTATTAAAAAAAAGGTCGATTGTAATGGTTAGCCATAGGGTAGATAGGAAGCTGTTTATATTGTGGCATTATGTTTGGTTATGTAATGTTAAAGGATGCGAAATGAAGGAGTCAAGGAAACTCATAAAATGTTGCGTATATGGGTTTCCAATTTTGATTTTTTGTTTCGGGATTTGTTTTTTTTTTGTTCTCTCTGACTCAACTTACTTAATACTCGTACGTTTTGGAAGGAACCGTATTATTATTTCATTGATCTTAGTTTCGTGTAGATAAGGAGATTAGGTGGGACCGAAAATATTTTCAATTAGTTGTGGGGTTACCAGTGGGCAGGAACTCCGACTGGGGAGGTGGTTGCTGTTTTCTTTTGAAAGTGAAACACTAAATAAGAGATTTTTTGTGATTTAGTCTGGGACCGGGGGCGATGAGTCCAAGCTCATGAAAACTTAATGTTGCAATTTACGAAGGGAGTTCGAAATATGTTTGACTGAATATGTTATTCAGTTTATAAGAGGGGTCTGCAGTAAACTGCTGTTGGATTGGACATTAAAGTGTATAGAGGCAGCTAAATAAATGTAAATGTAAAAGTATGCACTCCTGGTTCAATATTCACATATTCGTAGGTAGAATCGTTTTATAGGCCTCAAAGCAAAACTCATTGGGTAGAACTTTAATCAAAGGACTCTCACTCAGAGTTGGCAAATTGTCAGGGACTCGGTTAGAGACCATTTAAAGGGTTCATACAATGATCGGTAAGTATCTCTGGGTGTATGGGGTTTTTAAAATATTTGTTTACTATTTCATAGTTTTCGAAACTACCCTCGGTTTTTTTTCAATTTTTGGTTATACACTCCTGCGAGAAATGCAGTAGATAATAACAAAAACCCCGCCAAAATATCTGCAGTACATCTCGAGCCCAGCACCAGCAGTACCAGATAGGTGCATTAAAGGAAAAGCGCCACCTATCGGATTTCTGTCTGCACCTGATGCAATGAAATGTTAAGCTTCCAGCCAATTAAGCAGTTTTTGAGAAGGCCAGATAGATGCGCAAAGTGGCAGTTTTAAAGCTCATTACTGGACAAAGAAAAGTCCGCCTATGAGTGAGGTTTTTGTCCCGGGGAGACTGAACTATATTGATCAATTTAAAGCTTTTGAAACGATGTAAATGTAAGAGCCCGTTGCCATTTCAACAGCTTTACTGAGTGGCTTAAGTAAAGAGAAATGTGAACTCTTCCGTCAGGCGTTAGAAGATCGATATCAGAGCTTGGGCTACTTGAATGCACATATCGTTGGCAACTTGTGCTGGAACATTCAGATAGCAAGATTCATTAAACATTTTTTTATACAATTTTCTTTCATGAGAGAACATACATAAGAGTACTACTGAGCTGGCTTATCCAAGAAAAATAAATAAAAGATAATTAAAATTTGGTTTGTGCACCAGCTAAACAAAATTTAAATTTGAAAACTGGTACATGTTTTTTAAAATGTCTCTCCTTCATATCTGCTATTAAAAAATGGGCGCCAAACCTGGTATCAGTCCGACAAATAGTGCGGTAATATTATTGTCGTATGATTCTTCTTGAGTCCTTTGACACTAGATATTTCCGACATAAGACTATATAGTTATTAATCTATTAATACGTGAACATCAAAAGTTTCGGTACACTTTTTAAGTATGTATTATGAAATGAGGAGAATAAAACTTATATCATTTGAAAGGTACTGTGCCATAGATGTGAACAAACCAAAAATCGTGGGCATATGTCGCCATTAAGGCTTGTAAAATGAAGTTATGAATTCCCCATACAAAACAGGTAATTGAAAGGATTTTGGCGACATTCAATTTGTCGCCGACATAATTACCATAGTTACGTACCTATTCAAATATAAGTCATCTTAGATTAGAACCTGTTTCCGATGGAGCAGCTCATTTACGTATTTTTTCGATATCTAAAAGCTATATTATTCACTCCGGGTGTAACTCAGGTTTAAGTTAGTTTTACACCCGATCATTAATCCGCAATTTTTAAACCCGATAAGTTAAACCTATGTCCATATTATTCACTGAAAAACACGCATTAAACCCGCTGGATTAAAAATGGATTTAAATGCGGATTTAAAACACTTTAAACCGTTTTTAATCCGTTTAAAACCCACGTCAAATTTCACAAATAATGACATTTGTTTTTTTTTTTGATTTCATTTGTTTTGGGCCCAGTTATATTTTACGGTGTATTAATTATGCCGAAATTTCTATCGAATCATCGAATGTAGCCTCCAAAATGACTCTTTTTCAGCACGAAATAATTTCGAGAATATACCACATCGTAATCGTGGACGCAAGCCCGCTTGTGCAATCGATATATTCGACGGCAAGGACGACGTTAATTTACCATCACCTGATGTTTCATCAGCTCTTCGACAAATTCATCTTCTGAAGACGAAGACATCAACATTAATTTCGTCCATTTCACGAATGAAGTCCTTTTTTAGTTTCAACATTTTTTTTCTATTCCCCTTTTCTATTTTTCTTATTACTTTTGAGCGAAGAAATGCCAATATTATGAAACTGAGTTTTAACCCGAGTTAAAGTACTTAAACCGGTCTCCGAAGTGCGTTTAAATCCAATCGAGTTAAACGCTGTCAAGTCTAAAAAACTGGGTTTATGTTCGGGTTTAACGTTCACTACTATGGACTTGGGTTTAGTTTTTGGATTAAACTCACTTAAACCCGGGTGTAACCTTTAACCCGGATTAAAGGGAGTGAATAATATGGCCGTAAATGTCGCTCTTTTCGTTTATAAAAAAAAACATAAATAACGAAAATAATTGTTGTACGTTTTTTAGTACTAGTACGACCACAAGCAACACTAGTATCTACATATTATTATGTGAGAGGGTTGGTTGTAGTCCAACATTTTGGTCTATTGTACAATAGTTATATCTAGCAAGTGTATATGAAAATCAGTTTGGTTCATTTTTTTAAATTTTCTGAAACTTGTGCTAATCGCATCGATTGTGGATAATTTGTTGCTCTCGATCATATTCCGTTTTTTATAGACCCTTTTTCAAGTTATCTTATTTTATCATAGACCATGTCAACTATTTCTATCAATTGGCATTTAAATCCACGTTCACTTGACTAATAGAGCTGCTGGCCGATGAAGAGTTCCTGGATAAAATACTGAAAATCTCTATTATCTGCTATCCTGGGGGCAGATTCCGTATATCAACGATCGTCTAACCGATATCGTTTTTGAAACTTTGATCCCCAAAATAAGTTATACATTATGTTCGAATTTTTTTGCCAAAGTCAGCTTTCATTATATTTTTGGAAAATTAACTGGATTAAGCTCTAAAACATGTAATTTCAGCACTTGGTTGCTAGTTTTCGAGGTCAATTGTTTCGACGATAATCGTCTGAAAAGTTACGGAATGAGTGCCCTGGCAACTCCAATTTCAGCTGACAAGACTAAGTTTTAGTTTTGAAACCTTTAAGTTCGACCACAAAATGTTCCTTTTGAACTTTTGGACTACTTCCACAAGTTATGGTGATACAGCTCTTTGAGTTCGCCGTTGTGACGTCTACTTCATAGGTAAAATAAATCATCTATGAATTTTCCAATGCGATTGTATTAGTTATGTTCTTTTTTCTTATTTTGATTGGCATCAAAAGTGTATTTCAATAATCCCTCCCTCAGGCTATATTCCACAAAATATATCTTCACTGCGCTGTAACAATAACACATTCTAGTCTCGTCTTTAAATTTATGCAAGCTCACAATTGCAAAATTTGTGTAAAAAAATATGCTGCGAATTGCATCTATTGTGAATTATCGAAACTAAAAATGTTTTTTTGGTAAGCCCTTATCATTTTCTCCGCCTACAAATGAATATTTCGTATCAATCTGTCAAACTTTCTCTTCAATTTTTATGAGAGTTCACAATAAATATATCTAAAAAAAAAAAAACATATTACAATTGTGAGCTTTCGTAAATTCAAATTTGCGACTATCATTTTTTTTTGCGCTGATTTTTTTTTTTGCGCTGTATTAACAATTATATATGTTTAGTGTCCGGGATCACGTATACTCACAGAGTCAAAGTTTGCCGTACAAAATAATCCATTGTGACCTAAAAATAAGTTTGAAGTTCATCACTCCACTTTATACGGGGCCAATGAGCCAGTAACGTTTTGTTGTAGATTTAATATCGTTTATGAGCATCTTGATTTAGTTTAGTTTTGCCTAGATCTAGTACATTTAAGGAACTTGTCTTGAGTCTTAAGTTTTTTTTTTTTATTTGTAAATATTTTACATCGATCTGTTGATATTATAATGTCGTAGATCTAAATTAATAAACAAATAAAATATTAGCTGTTAACTTTAGAAATGGTTACTAGCACAGCATTTCCCCTTTATAGCAATTTGTTCCGCACAATAAAATTAATTCTTAAATTCTAAATTCAGAACCCTAACATCTTCGGTAAATACGAAGTACAAACCTACAATAACACCGGAGATATGCATGTCCCACAGGTGCTTTGGCTTTACTTCCACTTGCCACATTTTGTTCAATTGCTGAAAACACATATATGAAATTTATGAAATTTGGCACCTGTCAGATGCAATTTCTAACTCAAATTTGAACGCCGGCCGACATGTTCGAATTTTGCAGCAACCGTTTTCTGCGAATGGTTTTTGTTTCCAACGGACGCAAAACTTCAAGTATGAATCCCTTCGTTTACATTGAATTGGTATAATACCTTAAGCCAAATAATGTTCTGAAAATGTCTGCCAATCTAACATTAACATTACTCCGAATACGAGTCTGAATAGATTGAGAGAAATGTATCCATGGATGTAATTTATGTGGTTACCGTATACTCCACAGCGACAGTTACCCACAAAATTGTACCAAGTTTTAAGTAACTACAAGTCGATAGCCCTGATTCGTACCCGTACACAAAAATATGACTGGCCAGGCCAGTCATGTTAACCACAGCCAGCAGTTCATTCTCTTATTTTGAAAGAGACTAGCTGCCTTTCCTCTCCATATACAACGCGCATACAGTGGAGTTCCAGTTCGAAAGGAGGAGGTTTATTATTGTTTACAAATCATTCGGGATTTGCTGGCAATTATATTGGAATTAATTGGAGGAAAACATTAGGCTGATGATGGGGGGAAATGCCATTCGGTGGAGATATTGTGTTAATTAATACTCGAGCGCATTAACATAATGCGAATTAATTCCGTGTTTGTTTATCGTTGATCCAACATATTAATTGAAAATATTTACATTTCTTTCTTTTTTTATCCCTGTTTTTCCATATACATATATGTATTTCTTTTTTTGTTTAATAAAGTTTTTTCCTGATTAATTAAAGCCGCTTGTGATTGTAAAATCAGCAAATAAATAAAAGCACAGCCTAATTGATTTGTCTGCATTGAACATGTGTTTAGGTTCTATAAGCGAGCTGGAATAAATTTCTTAATTGTATTAGATATATACCAAAGGGGAGTGTTGGCAGTTGGCACGCCTCGGTTAATAAATAACCGTCACGAAATATTCAAGCATACTTTATTAGGCAATTACAAACGATTAACATTGACCTTCGTTCTTGGCAGCCAATTTACGGCACCTCTGCGAGAGATAACCGTACCCTCAAATCCTTCACGCAGAATATCGATCGTCGCATCTGTTTTGTGGCACGTATAGACTTGCCTTTTGGACCCACGTGCCGTCTACCTTCATGTCGTTCAATTTTAGCGAAAGAAATTCGGTTAGCATATAGTTCTGTAGCGTTTGCCGCTGATGCCGATGGCCGCACCAATGTCATTTAGAAAAAGTACGGACCAATGACACCGCCAGCCCATAATCGCCAACTGTACATTTTTGACTATTGTCACCTGGTGAATCTCGTGTAGGCTAGCGTCGTCCCATAAATGGTAATTTTGCTTGTTAACATAGTCATTCATCCAAAAGCTGAGGTCCTCTTCCAAACGCTCCGAAGCACAGTCAACATATAAATTGAGTTGTCTATGGGTATTACATTAGCGCTAAGCTCCTGGGCCAGTTGGGTCTAGGTTCGAGTGTAGCGGTAGTCCCAAATATCGCCAAGTTGAAATGTGCATAAGGCCGACTTATTGTGCACGGCGAGGAATTGACTGCCTTGGGTTCTCCTCTACACTTTTACGGACCGCTGCAAGTTCTCGGCCAATGTGACGTTCCATTAACGTAAGGGTGTAGGCTGATTGTTTACCGCGCCGGTTGTGTCCAATTTGACCACCAAACGTTGGAGAGTCGACTTTAAAGGACCACCGCATCTGCCGTAAATTGGAAGCAACGTTTGCACTGACGAACGCTCATTTTGATAATAGCACTTGGACGTGCTGTTCAATCGTGAAGTGTCATGATGATTTGGCATCAGTGAGCAAATAAAAAATATCAAATAAGACAGACACCATATAAAAAAATGGCCGCAACAAGCTGCCAATATCCACCCGCCCTAATTGGAAAACCTTTCGTTTGTTTTCCGTTTCCTCACAAACTGATATACAAACCTTTCGAAAGCGCGCTGATCTTCAGTCTGGGATCGAGGATCTTTAGCCATTTCGAAATGTTTTCCACCACGGGTGCGTTGTAACACATTTCGGCCATCCAATTCAAATGGAAATGGCAGAACCCATAAACGCAACCCCCTCAAGTTGCTCAAATGAACCACAATCTAAATATATAAAACTAAGTTGAGATTTTGTGCGTTTACGTATAGCTCACGTAATTTTCAACCAATTTTCTTGGTTTTTCTTTTAAACAATTCAGAAAAGCAATGAGAAGGACATAGGCCCATTTTCAAAAAACAAATACTACTTTTTTATACAAGAAAATGCAAAATGTATATCTACGGACACAAATAATTCAAGACGTATGGCATAAATTCTGTTAACAAAACATCCGACGTTAAGTGGTGTCTGGCATTATTTATTTATTTAAAGTTTACAGTGAATCGCTTTGCTATGAAATCCATCTTTTGTTAAAGTATAGTGATGGGACATGTGTGTACATTCAGAATCTATATCCATAAAAGAGAGCGACTCCCGTGTGTGCACGCATATCTCCAGAACGGATCGTTCGATTTTCACGATCTTGGGCTTGAAGGTTGCGCGAAAACGAAACTTTTAGAGGATGCAAATTTGTATGGGGTACGGCACCTTACAAAATAAAAAGGATAGAAAAACGGGGAATTCCACTTCAAATACTACAAAAGCTGCTGTCCAAATTGGAGACCGAGATAGAAAACAACGCAATCGAAATCAACACACGAGCATATGCTGTTTTGCACATCGACTTTGACATATGTGCAGATATTTGCGATAGCCACCGTGACCCGATAAGAACTGCGTAAGGTTATAATTGCAGTCTCCATGGTCACGTTCTCTCCATTCCTGGATTACCGGTATAAGTCGGTATGTGGATCTGCCTTTCGTTGTATTATTCCAGCGATCTTGCCACATTGCTATTGAGGCTGCCTTTTCTTCCATTTTAATCAACTTGATTTCACCACCATTGTTTTGGTTTAAGGCTCTTCTACTATAAATCCTCAACATTTCGTCAGCAAGAATATCGACAAGAACCATTCCAGCTATTACAAAGGCAGCCTCGTCCGATATGGTTCGAAAGCCGCTAATTGTTCGTAGCGCGGAGAGTCTGTATGTCGGTAATAGTTTCCTTTTTGTCTCCTTTGTCGTCAGTGCCTGCGCCCAGACTGGAGCTGCGTACAGTAAAACTGATGTAACAACTCTGGAAAGTAGGATCCTTCTTGCGTATCCAGGTCCGCCAATGTTAGGCAGTATGCGCGAGAGAGCACCTTGCATTTGCGATGCTTTCTTGGCTATATAGTCCACGTGTGTTTTGAATCGCAATCTATTGTCCAGCATTACTCCAAGGTATTTAACCGCTTCTTTGGAACATATTGTTTGGTTACCAACCTGGAAGTTGGCGAACTCTACAGTTTTTCGACTTGTTATGAGGACAGCTTCTGTTTTATGATCTGCTAGTTCTAGGCTGGACTACTAAGCGAGGGGTCCCAGGTTCGAATCCCGAGAAAACCCAAATTCCGACTTAAGGTTCTTTTCACTGCGCCACCTCTCGCGAACGTCTGACAAACATCCGAGAGTGTTAACTGTCATGAAAGAGCTTCTCAATTGGCCGTTTGGACTCGGCATAAAATTGTAGATCCCTTCTATTCGTCCCTAAAATAAAAACTCACACAAGACGAATGGTTGTGAGAAGCTAGGCCTAGGGTCCTACGGACCTGTTGTGCCAATTATTTATTTAGTTCTAGGCTGCATGTTGCTAGCCAATCCTTTATCCGCTTCGTTTGCAGTGGATTCAACGGTATGAATCTCTTTACCCACTGTCACAATGGCAATGCCATCGGCGAATCCAATTACAGTCACTGCCTCGGGCAGCGCCAATCGTAGTATTC
The DNA here is from genome assembly GCA_916610125.1 of Cheilosia vulpina. Classification (NCBI taxonomy): domain Eukaryota; kingdom Metazoa; phylum Arthropoda; class Insecta; order Diptera; family Syrphidae; genus Cheilosia; species Cheilosia vulpina. The sequence goes on along the minus strand of OU744276.1, from coordinate 79,005,774 downwards.
CGTCATACAAATTGTTCCACAATAAGGGCCCTAAGACCGATCCCTGTGGAACTCTGGCAGTGACGTTGTAGTTTTTTTCACCTTCATCTGTGTTATATCTGAACTTCCTGTTGTTGAAGTAACTTGTCACTATACGTAGCAAGTACGGTGCATCGATGTACGGTGTATCCATTCTGGCGATGGATCTTCTAATGGAAGACCAGTTCGCCGAGTTAAAAGCGTCTCTAACGTTTGTCCCGTGGAGCCATATTACCCCTTCAATGGCGCCTTGGGCAATGTCACTACTACTGGCATCAACAGTGGATCGCATTTTCCTAAAGCCAAATTGGTAGTCCGAAAGGGCTCCTTTCTCTTCTGCCACTGCGAGTAATCTATTGAAGATTATCTTCTCGAGGATATTTCCCATGGTGTCCAATAGGCATATTGGGCAATAAGAAGATGGATCTCCTGGAGGCTTCTTCCCTTTTGGTAGCAGGACCAAATGCTGAATTTTCCACTTTTCGGGAAACGTTCCTTCTTCGAGGAACTTTTGCATAGTCGTCATGAACAGGTCTGGTCTCCTTTTTATAGCCTTGTTCGGGATGCCGTCCGGTCCTGGGGTCTTTCTGTCGCCTATCTTGATGCATGCCTGAAACAGCTCATCCTGAGTAGTTAGTGGAATGTCCATTGCCCTGACTTCTCTCACGATGGTGCACATAGGAGTCGGTGTTCGCGGGAAAAGATGCTCCACTATGGATTTCAGTATTTTTGGACATGTTATTGGAGGGGTTCTGTAGCCCTTCGATTTGGTCATAACCATTTCTTTATGCCGATCCCAATGGGGTTATTTTAGACTCTTCGCAGGGGCGTTTAGAACAATTGGTTTTGCTCTCCTTGATGGCTCTATTTAGACTGCGCCTTGCATTATGAAGAGTGTGGTTAACCAACTGCATTTGATTTGGGCAATTTGCCACACAATTTGAAATTAAAAGTGGGCTCAGTTATAATTTTGCACCGAAATCAAATCAAATGTCATTCAAATGACGATTTTGAAGAAAAAATTCAAAGATGTTCTTTTTTAAGCGTCTTGAATTTCCCGAGTGTCGCGCTTTCAATTGACAATTAATAAGTCGCTAGGACAATCACTGTATGTTTGTGGCATAAATCTTTAATCCCATATTTCTCAGCTGGACCACAATTCTCAAATTCCGGATAGCATAATTTGTATACAAATCCGCCTGAAATTTTTGCATAGCAGAAAAATTGGTATTCTCAAAGCGGTACGGGTTTTTTTTTTCCACCTATGTGAAAATTATATTCACCTCTCGAATGGGGTAGCATTTTCGAGCACAGTTAAACAGGTTGTAAAAAAAAAACAATATTCAAATTTAAATTGTTTTCGATTGAAAAAAAAAAAGAAGTACTAATGGATGTATATGTTTAATGAACATTTATGTGTTTTCGTAATGGCTACTTTGGGCGATATGAGCTCCGCATTTGTTGGATTGTCAATGAATCAGGCTAAGTCGAAATATACCGGTCTATCCGAGAGTTCCCAGACTGCTTTTAACAAATGACACTATTTCCAAACATATTTATATCAATTGGAAGGGATATCATTCAGTAAGAGCTTCAATTTGAATTGTTTGATTTACTTTAATTTGACTCTTGTTTTCTTACACATTCAAATCAAAAATAAACGAGTGTGCTTTAGACCACACGACTGAAGTAAAACGTCTTTAGCTCCATCTATATATACACGTTTAGTTTATACATTCTAATAATCAATTTTCTTCAATAATTTACTGGCTATGAGAGGAAGAGAGCAAGAAAATGGGCGCGCGCACAGCTCTCTCTTGCTCCTACAGTGTGATACAGACAATAGGCCACGGTTGCCACTTACAAAAAAAAAAAAAAATAATTTTATTTGATTTTGCACAAAATTACCAGCTGCTAGAAGACATGGGAGATCATCTACCTATTTTCTGATAATAAACCCTTAACAAATTAGAGTTTCATGTCTGTATTATTATTATTATTTATTATTATTATTTTTATTTATTCATTATCACTATAAACTAGTTTACAATAGTAATTCTGCTTAATAATAGAAAGTGACTATAATAAATTCATTATCATTCTTAACTTAACAGTTAGTGTTGAATGATAGCTTATAAAAAAACAATTTGCATACAAAGGAATAACTGACGTGGGGTACCATCAGTTGATCTTCTGTTAAGAACCGATATTGAGAAGAATTTAAAGTATGTGAAGAATCTTATTGCCTTTTTTGTATTAAGTTTTTACTTCATAAGTATCTCCAGGTTAAGAGGGTTCACAGTAAAAAGATAGTCTTTAAGTGATTTCAAGAATGAGTGAAAGTTTTGTTTTGATCGTATGTATAAAGGGAGTTTATTAAACATTCTAATCGAGGAAGCTAAGTAAAAGTTCATAAAATGGGATTTGTGTACGCGTGGAATGTCAAATAAAGCCATGTTATTAACTCGTAAGCTGTAGATTGAAGAATTTCTAGAAGGAACATTACCGCTTCGTTTAAAAAACTCTTTTAGTACCTTAAAAACGTAGAGATTTCTCAGTGGAAATATTCGCAAGTTGATAAAAAGAGGCCAACTTTCCGCATAACGATTTTTTCCACACATAATTCGAATTATATGCTTTTGGGCAATCAATAGTGGTCTCAAAGTATTCATGTATGCACCTCCCCAGCTAACGATTCCATATTGGAGTTTCGAATGAACTAATCCGTAATAGAACATTGAAAGAACTCTTTGCGAGCAGTATGGTTTTAAATGATACATTTTACGTGTTACTAACGCCATATAAGATTTTAAATTTTGAGTTTGGACCTTCCAGTTAAGTTTGTTGTCAATGAAAACACCGAGATATTTGTAGGAATCAACTAATTCAACTTTGAAACAACTAGTTGTACATTGTCCGTTTACGTTGAAGTTATGCCTCCCACAGGTATGTAGTGGTAAGCTAAATTTCTGACAAATGCTTGAGTGAAAAATGAACTCGAAATTTTCTAAGACATCTTGTGATAGCTTGAAGTTCATTATTTTTGTTTTTTGACTGATAAGAAGCTTGTGGGTATTAAACCAGACCCGAAGTAATTGAAGATCTGAGCTAACTTTTGAGACGCATTCATGGAGCGAAAGGTCAGTGTACGTGAGAGCAATGTCATCTGCAAATGCACTACGATTGCCATGAAAGCTTTGAATGAAAAGTGAGTTAATGTAGATAAGGAACATTATGGGACCTAGCACGGACCCTTGTGGTACACCATTTTTAAGATTGAGTGATAGACTGTAAGACCCATTTACGAAAACTCTTTGTTCCCTTTCCAACAAATATGACCTTAACCATTCATGAGTCATACCTCTAAAACCAGCCCTATATAGCTTATCCAGTAATATTTGCAGATCTACCATGTCAAATGCTTTGGTCATGTCAATGAAGAGAGCCATAGTTGACTGACTTTTGTTAATACCATTAAACAGATCGCAACAGACTTTTAAGATTGCGTCTTCCGTGGATCTACCTGCCCTAAAACCATATTGGTCTACCGAAAAAAAATTATTTTTGTTTAAGAACGAGATTATTCTTGATTTCATTAATTTTTCAAAAATTTTAGATATCGTAGGAAGTAGAGAAATCGGTCTGTAATCACTTATACATTTGCGATTCCCCCGTTTAAACAACGGAATAACTTCTGCCTTTTTTAGAGACATGGGAAACTTACCGCTGTTAACACTGAGGTTGAAGATATAACATAAAACATCGACAATTTCCCACGCAATTTTTTTCAATAGTATGGCAGAAATACCATCACTGGTGCATGTGTTTTTGTTTTGCAAGGACATGATTGATTTAAAAATTTCATAAGATGTTATCTGATGAAACCTGAAGCTATTACTTTGCATTACTTCTTCGGCTAAGCCCGATGCAATATTACAGTTGCAACTACTGGAAGGAGACTCGAAAGGTTCCAAAGTCTCAGAGACATTGACAAAAAAGTGATTAAAATGGTTTGCAATTGAGAGTGGATCCGATATCATTGAATTTTCGATCTCTATATGCGGAATATCATTTGACTTTTTTTTCCTATCTAATATGCTATTTACTAGACCCCATTCTTTCTTAGAATCTCCTCTGGATTGTCTTAAACGATTGGCGTAGTAAGTGTCACGTGCTTGTGCGACCAAACTCTTACTTTTTTGCACAATTTAGTGTAATAAATTTTTAGACTTGTATTGCTTGGATGTTTTTTACATTTTTTTGCGAACTCATTTTTACGTTTTATATGATTTAATAGTCTCAATGTCATCCAGGGTTTTAAGAATGTATTGCACTGGCTAATATTTACAACGGAAGTTGCACTATTAATATGACTTGATAAAATAAATATAAAACTATCGTATGACACAGAAGGATCATTCTCAGAAAAAACTGGTTCCCAAAATTCGTACCGGAGTTTTTCACAAAGATCTTGGTAGTCGACTCGAGTCTTTATCCTGTTCACGTTAGTTTTCCTAGATGCGGTACCCACATGGTATTTAAGTAGACATAAGTGATGATCAGTAATTTTATAGTCATGCACTTCACTGAAGAAAAAAGAATTGTTATCCTTATGTAGGCGGAGAAAAATGTGGTCGATACAGGTATTTGTAGAGTCAGTTATGCGAGTTGGTACATTCACTAAACTTTTAAGACCATACGAAGCCAGAAGAAGCATATAATTTTCACAATCCGAATCTGAAACATTTAGTATGTCTATATTAATATCGCCTAAGACTATTAGATTCTTAGCTTTTGTATTATCTAGAACGGTATGCAACTCATCAATAAAAACGCTTTTTTGACAATTATGTAGTCGATAAATACAGAGCATAGTATAGCTTAGATTTTGAAAAAAGAAATTTACTTTTATCATATCCGCGCTTCTTAATTTGATTTTTAAACAGTCGTGCACAATATCACTTTTTATGTAAACGGCTATACCGCCGGCAGAATAATTTTCATTGCAGTTCCCAAAAGGTATGTAACCATCTATATTAAAAGAGCCAAATTCACTTTCATACACCCAAATCTCACTTAGAATAATTAAAATGGGCAACTTGTTAAGAGACTGCAAGTGCACCAAAAAATTATCAAAATTCATTCTCATACTTCGAATGTTTTGATGGATGCAAAAAAATTCTTCAATACATGGAGCATACATTTCATTATTTACATTATTTTTGTTTACATTGGAATGGAGAATGGGATTGTTTAGATTTAAGTTAACTACGCTCATTATGTCAGTTTCTTCAAATCAGAAGTACAAGTAATTTTAAAAGAAATATCACCCTCTTTTTTCCTCATATAAACAATCCCATTTTTAGTCCACAAAAATTTAAAGTTCATAGAATGCTTAACTGCTGCTGCTGCTTTGTAAAGTTGTCGAGAATTATATGTCAGGCTTTCGTTGATGTAAATATTACCAATTGCTGCATGAGCGCTGATGACGGTCGTTTTTAATTTTCCTTTCGCTTCATTCTTGGCTCTCATTATTTTCTCCTTCATGCTCCGAGCGATAAATTTGACGTGCAAAATATAAATAATGTTATTAATTAACCTATCCATATCTCAATATAGTTATAAACAGGAACAGAAACTATTTCGAAGTTAACCATCTGTCAAAAGAAGAAAATGAGTGCATTCTGTAATTTTTTGAATAACGAATAAAACACTTTTATATGGATGGTGATGAAGCATAGCTATGCAAATAATGCAATACGTTCACTCAGAAGCAGTAAGGTAGCATTTAAATGAGGTGATATCGAGTTCGCATTCTTAGTACATCTGCTCAAAAATTTACCATAACCAGATAAAAATTTCCAAAACTCAATAAGCAAAAAAAAATACAAAATTTGGTAAAAAAATAACGAAGTGTCAACCTTGCAATAGGCGTGTCTTAGATATACGAAACGTAACTGACTATAAGCGAAAGAAAAGAAACTGTTTGCTCGCACCTCTCTGTTGCTCCTACAGTGTGATACAGAAAATAGGCGTGCACTGCAGTGATACCAGACTTTAGAAGCAGATTATCCCACAGTTAAACTCAAAATATCGTTTACAAAATAAATAAATTTATTATTTTAAAAAAATACTCGTGATTCATTCACAGACACATATTTCATTTTATGAAACTGTTTAAGGAAAAAAAAATACTTCAAAAAAGAAAACGAAAGCATTTAGATATTTTGAATGACATTTTTCTAAACATAAAAACATTTAATTTGATCGTAGGTTAAATAATTTTTGGATTCTTGATGAAATGAGCAATTGGGAACAAAATTTGACCAAAAAGTAAAATCCCTTTCCATTTGTACTATGATGTCTGAAAAATCCCTCTGTCCCTTTTAGCTTATTATTAGAGAGAAAATCCCGCAAAAAGTGATAAATCCCCCGATCTGGTATCACTGCTGCACTTTATGCTATGTCTTAGATAATGAAACGTAACTGGCTCTGTGCGAAAGAGAGAACGAAAATGTGTGCTCGCATCTATCTCCCTTGCCTGTACATTAATATTCGAAACGAAACATAACTCTCTCTCTTTTTATCCCTCTCAACTTCCGCTCGCAATTTCCGTAACGATTTTGTGACGCATTCACCAGCTTACCCCTCAAGTCAAGCGTGCCTAAAGAAGTATTACTTCAAAAACAAACCATTCTTTGAAATCCGCATGGACAAGGCAGGCGAGTACAATTCGAGGAGAAATTCTCGTATACGGATTTCGAGAATTGCAAATTTTATTTTTTCGCATCACATCGGCGATTTTGACAGATAAACATATACGAGAATTTTTAAGAATTGCGGTCCTGGTCAAATGTAATGGGGTTGGTTACGTCTCGGCAGACATCCCGGATTGTATCCGCGTACGCATCCGAGAATAGAAATAGAAAATAGAATAGAAAAATGTACGAAAAAGCGGAACGTTGGCGGACATATCAATCATTGCGGTTTGATTAAAACACATCGACATTGTTACACTTCAGTTTAACTTTTGAATAAACCGAATTGAATTGACGGAATTACATGAAGCAGCATGTGTATACTCGGAATTATTATATTCATCAGATTAATGGGCGGAACGAAGCTCGCCGGGTCAGCTAGTTTGATATAATCCACATTACTGCCAACTTTTTATCACAGACCTCCATTCAAGATCAGACCCCCAGCGCACAAGTTTCAATTCTTCTGGCCGAGGAAAGAAACAAAAAGAATAATGACTAAATAAATGCAAAAGCGGATAGTATTCGAAAAGTATCTAAAACTCACATTCGCAACATCCGATTTATTCCGAATGGCATTTGTGCTGCTTTCGGTTGCTGTTTTATGATGTTTTGTCGAAAGAGAATTATGATTCTTTTTATCACTTCGCAATAATGATCAAGTTACAGAATATTCGTTTTCCAATGGATACGCATCAAAAAATGCCAAAAAGCCGAAATAATTTACATTTTTATGGCAAAAGTTTCCTGACACAGAAATAAATGAACAAATGCGGCCTATGTGTCTCTAAGGGCAGGGTGCGTGTATGTGTAGTTCCTCTATACGCGCTTTCAAACACCCAGCCCACCAACTGCGGTATATTATCAAATCGAAATTAGTATACGAAGGGCTTTACTTTTTCTATTGGTTTTCCGCAGACCAAGAATTGTAAACTTTTCCCATTGATTCGGTATACAATTTTAAAATCGCCTTTTAACAATCTGCGAATAAAATGTATCTTCGTTCAGAATGTTTGGCCAGGAGAACGTTTTCTCTTTTTTTTTTTTTTTAAATCCCATCCCGTCCCTATTGCAATCACAACTGTCAAATATTTTGTGCGTGACTTTTGTTCTACCTTCTGACCATGACCGTCGGGCAATAAATTAAATTGTTCAACTCATATTTCCCTCGAAAGATAATATCCTCCGATTCTGAGCAGAAAAGTCATAAAAATCGGAATAATTTGGAGAATTGCTAGAAGAATGAACGAAACGAAGGAGAGCCCCTTTTGGAACGGGGTCGTGCTGTATATCCATCAATTTTGTCGTAGTCGTCGTCGTCGTCGTTGTCGTTGTCGGCGGCGTCGTAGTCATCATCGTAGTCAATGTTGGCTTCATAAAAATTCCGTCATTTTAATAAACTGAACATCATTGGAAAGTTTGTGTGTATGTAGACAGTTTGTCTTTCGCCGGGCTTCACAATAGGACCTCAAAGATCTTCCAAATGAACTCAATAAAATTCTATTAAGACTTTCTGGCGAACAGGAAACTAATGCCATAACATTTGAAGAAGTTTTTACCCCAAAGAAAATGTCGACAAAAAAAAATACACTGAATGGTCAAAGTTTCTCTAATTTTGTAGAGTTAGTGTTGCCTGATGGCTGTGTGTGAGTGTGAGTGGGTGTGTTTGATTTTTCGGTTTTCTATTGTTCCGAGGTGGATCTCTGGATCTGGATCCGGATCTATATCTCAATGACATACACACACATCCTTTGATGATGATGATGATGTGAGAGAGCTATAGCTAACTCGATTTCGAATCGAAGTCCCAAATTAAATTATAACTTGCAAACTTTAACTATCGACCCTTGACTATGACAGCAATTGGGGCGGAGTTGGAACGCCAGCCAACCGATGATAAGGATATTTTGCGTATGTGGAAGAAGATTGTAATGACCAGAACACACACATCCTGTCAATAATTCTAAACGAGTGGGCGAATGTGGACATGTCAGGGTAGATGTAGTTAAGAACTTTTTTTTTTTTTTTTATTTCTTCCTTCTGCAAACAAGGGAAGGAATGTGATAATTCACCATGATAAGGGTTTTTGAATTGAGACGCTGCTGGCCCAGGGACGAATACAATTTCAAATGCAAATCATACTCAAAAGGTTGTGCGCCTATAGCACATTTATTGCGAAAGGGTGAGTTTTGTTTGTTGCTGTGGAAAATTCTAGAAAAAAAATAAATAAATGTGAAAAATTGAAAATCTGTCGTTGTTCCTTAAAGACGTATGCAAATTGGAAGGATCAAATTTTATTGAAGGAGAATTTTAAGCAGCTTTGCAAATTTATAACGTTCGTGTTGTTAGTTGTTGTATAAGTTTCAGGATATTTAAAGGTTTCCTTTTTCATTTTTAATTCGAAGGACGCCATCATCGGTGGCTGAATGGGGGCAAATTTACATTTAATTGTTTTAATTAAGTTAATTTCTGAGAACGTTCTTTAGATACGGGATGTTTCGGTTATAGATGTTGGAAATACAAAGGTCTTCCGAAAGATGGGGGCGGGGCGGGGTGCTCATACATACACTAATTTGGGCTAGGTTAAACTGATATCTAGATGAAATTGCAATACAAATTTTAGAGGAAGCTTTCAAAGCCAGCAAACCTAGGCTACCAACATCTGCGGTAAGGTGAATTAATTTTCATCAGGCAGTTGATGGGCCAACTCTGCTGGATGCTGAAAAGCAAATAAAATATGATCCGATGTTTGTGAAAAAAAAACGTAAAACTTCCGTTTTGCCCTAAGAAGGAGCAAAGAAATACACTTCCCAATCGCCGTGTCTTAGAAAGGCTTAGAAGGCTATTGAGCTGGCCATCTCACGAGCAACTAAGAAGACGTTGTACCCTCATTATTCTCGACCTGTGATATGGCGCAGAAGCATGGAATGGGGGTCGCCTTCAGTTCCTTTAACCCGAATTATCCCAGAAATATTTTTTTTGTAATTTTTTTATGATTTTGGAAATTAGTCCACATTTTGTAATTGTAATACAAGTAATAATTAAATGAAACACTCGGTCTTTATAAAAAGTTATATTTCATTTTTAATGTACCTTTACAATTATGTAATTATTTCTCTATGAGAACTTCTGTGCACACTTGGAACTTACAAGTGATAGTCTTCACTAACGAAAGAGACTGACTTATCGACAACATGAGAGCTTTCTTCAGTCTGTGTTGCTATCACGAAAGTCGGCTGGAGCGTTGTCTACTGCAGTTATTGTCGCAAGTGCTTCTCTCGCTAATCCATGGTACATGGTAACAGCTTTGGTTTTTTTTGTTATATGTTGTTGTCATATGTTTGTTATATGTTGCTTATCGACGCTATATCGCTGTTGCTAGGTAAGAATTATGTTCGAGCAACGGGTGGTGCAGTTTTTAATTTTAGCTGATAATCCATGTTATGGTACAGTGGTTATGATGTGCATATTATTGATTATGGATTGATCGATATGATTGATACGTTCCCATAACTATTCCCCCCTTCAAGCGAAGTCGTCCTCGGCTTACATTCTAAAGATTGATATAAAGTGTAATGTTTTCTATAATCCTTCGACTAATCGCTTTCTTGTTTTTTAATGTAAACTTATAGATAATATAAGAATAATATTTAATATCAGCAACGAACAAGAAAAAAAAAAAATATAACAATAATACTTCTGCAATAATGCTTTTATAACAATTTTCTTACCCACTATGCTTTATCATTATAAACAATATGTTAATATGTTATGTATTCCTTTTACAAAATTCACAAAATATTTCGTATCCAAAAAAACAAAAAAAAAAAAAATCAATGAATCTATATTATTATTCCAAATACTTTCTCATTTTCCTGAGTTAAATTGCGGCATTTATAAATTAAACATTTCTCTGAATTAAAGGACACAATTTATAAATTTGTTAATTTGTATTTAAATTTAAATGGACAATTTTGAATCACCTTACATTGACTTTATGAACCTTCTTGTTGTCTATTAAAACCGTTGTCCCTAGATCTTTTTGGACAATCTTTTCAACGAAAAGCTTCCTAAACTTGTTTCCGATACGTCTATTTGTACGTACAAAAACCTTTTCCCCTGGTTTATATGTCTTCGTTTGTCTCTTCCTATTGTGGTACTGTAAGTCCATTCTCTGGGTGTGGGCTATCTTTCCCTTAATTTTGTCTACTAGAATATCGGGGATTGAATGTATTACATCGATCGGTCTATAATTTGTCACTGAGTGAATCGTCCTATTGTACTTGAATGTTGCAAGTAAAAGGAGCTCAGCAGTATCATTGATGTTTTGCTCTAGTTTCGTACACCTCGCAATCTCGGAAAGAGTGCTATGAAACCTTTCGACCTGCCCATTTGTTTCGCTGTGAAAGGGTGGTGTATTAAACATGGTTATCTTAAAGTGATCCCTAAGCAAGGATGTTATGGTTTCCGAGACAAAAGAACGCTCGTTATCAAAAACTATTGTTTAAGTGTTTTTAAAAAGGTTAAGTATTTCTAGCAGTGGTTCCTTTATGTCAATTATTGATCTTGATTTTATTGGTTTCAGTACTGCAAATTTGGAAAATTTGTCAAGACAAGTAAGAAAATACTTTCCGGCCGTTGAATATATGTCTATGTGGAGTATTTCCCCTGAGTGATTTGGTATGGGGGTTTCACCTATCTCGGGTTTCGGGGGATGCCTTTGATATTTCGCCTCATGGCAAATTCTACAGTTCGATACTATTTCCTTTAACCTCTTTCGAATTTCTGGAAAGTAATAATCCTTTAAGATTTGTTTCGTATTTTCGTGGACAGATCGATGTGCGCGATTATGTTCAGTTGAAAGAATTTCGATTTGGTCAGTTGGGTTAAAAATGTCAGTCACTACATTTAATGTATGCACAAATTTTACTGAGGGAAACAAGTTTCGTAGTTTGTCTTGAATCTGTGCCAAAACAGGAAGATCACAATAAATTGCATTAGCAACGTTGGGATTGATAACTTCTTTGAAAACTGGGAAGAGATTGTCCAGGCTATCGAATGTTATTGTATGCCTTATTTGAGACTTAAAAATTATTTTAGTTTTTTTAATCACTTCTAGTCCTTTATCAAGAATAATTTGATTCCTAAAACAATTTAATGGATTTTGGATGCTGCGTATTGTTTGTGTTAAGGAGGATTCACTATGAGCCGTAAAAGAGTTTGAGCCTGTAGAGTGCTCGAAGGCATTTAAGTGCTGTCTAGACAATGCGTCAGCTACAAAGTTATCTTTGCCTGGCTTATAGAAAAAGGTTGGAGAAAACTCTTCTACAAAGGCCCTCCACCGTTTAATTTTTGCATTGGGGTTTTTGTCGGAAATTGCAAAGGTTAATGGTTGGTGGTCTGTAAAGATGTTCAGACGATTCACGCCATATAGATAGTTACGCAGCTTTTGTAATGACCACACTATTACAAGTAGTTCGCGCTCATTAGTAGCGTAACTTTCTTCGGTAGAAGATAATGTACGAGAAATCATTGTGATTGGTCTCCCCTCTTGAGAAAGAACAGCACCGAGGGCATGTGACGAGGCGTCAGTTGTCAAATCAAATGGCTTTCCGTTGTCTGGATACAATAGCAAGACATCCTCTGAAGCTAGGATTCTTTTTATTCTATTAAAGGCATCCATAGCTTCGGCGTCTAATTCTATTTTCACATTTTTTGAACGATTTGTGCCCACATTACCATTTTCGCCTCGCAAATATTGGGTAAGAGGCTTCGCAATTCGAGCGTAGTCTCTAATAAATCGTCGGTAGTATCCAGACAATCCGAGAAAAGATCTTAAACTTCGGAGTGTCTTGGGAACCTCGTAATCTACTATGTCCTTAACCTTATTTGGGCAAGTCATAATTCCCTTATTGGATACTACAAAACCGAGAAATTCGACCTCTTCTTTAAAGAAGTGCGATTTTTCTCTAGCAACCCGCATATTGGCCTCAAAAAGCAGTTTTAAAATTTTTTCTACATCCTCAAGGTGCTCTTCTTTAGATTTAGAAAATATGATGACGTCATCAATATAAACATGACAGCATTTGCCTATTTCTCCCCTAAGCACGTCATCTATTGCCCTTTGAAAAATACTGGGGGCATTTTTTAACCCAAACGGAAGTCTGCAAAATTCGTATTTTCCGTTATTAATGGAAAATGCAGTTTTTTCCCGATTTCCTGATTTCAGGTCCAATGTTGAGAAATATGAAGCTTTTCCAAGATTGGAAAGAATAACGGTGGTATTCGGAATTGGATATTTATCGCTTATAGTGTTATTATTCAGCTTTCGAAAATCTATTACAAGACGCATTTTCCGTTTACCTGTGCCATCAACCCCTTTTTTGTCAACAACCCATATAGGATTGTTATAGGGAGATCGTGATGGTCTTATAATTCCATTACGAAGCAGCTCAACAATTTCGTTATTAAAAAACTCTGCTGCTGACATAGGATAGGGATAAGCCTTCGAATACACGGGATCACTATCGGTGGTTCGTATAGTAGCAACAACATTTGTGTTAAAAGGAAGCGACTCATTAGGATCAGCGAAAACTTTCGAATGCCGTGCCATCATTAACGAAAATCTTTTATCTAAGTCCGCAGAGATATTTCCTTTTCCTACGGAGAGGCTGTTAACATTCCTGCAGTAAAAATATAACAACTTTTCTTGACCCCCATTGTAACTTACAGTTCCTTTCACCAAATCTAATTTTGCGTTTATTTCTTTTAAAAAATCAAACCCAATAATACCATCAAAAGTTTCAAGGTTAGGAAGCAGAAAAAAGGTGGTATTTCTATTAAAAATATTTATAGTGCATTTGGAAGTGATCTGATTGGTTCCATGTATTGACTTAACGATAAATTTTTTTTCAATTGGCTTGATAGCTTTGAGAGTATTTAAATTCCTGATATAATTTTTAGACGCACCGGTATCCACAAGAAGCTTTATTTCTTTTCCTGCCAATGTTCGACCGACGTATGGCAGGAGGGACTTACCCCTAAAAAATTGATTTCGTCAAAAACTTCTTGATCTTGACAGTCTGTATTTTCCTGTGCGACGTCATTACATTGGTCGGCAATGTTTTGCTCACACTGACGATTGCATAAATCATCATAGTGTTCATCATTAAATCCGCATGGAAAATACTGATTTTCAGTGACAGCGCTTGGGGTCGATAGTCTCTGGCTAAGGTGATTGACTCTCTGATGTTTCGGAAGAGTTTGACGGTCGGATTCGCAGTGTCGCTTGAATTGATTGGGATTTAGGACAGGCCTGTGGGAATGATTTGGAAGCCGCATAAAACCTTGGGAGTTATTGGGATTCTGTATAATAGGTCTTTGCATATTTTGATTTTGTATAGGCATTTGAAAATTTGTCGGACTCCTGTAATGTGAAAGTGTTGGGTCGATATCCATAGGAGTTGTTCTAGGTCGTGTTTGATTAGCAGGAGTTTGGCTGTAGTGCGGGGAATTATATGGGGTATACTCATTATAGCTAAAATTCTGCCTATATAAAAGTTTAGCAGGGCGTTCGTTTCTACTAGAAAATGAGTTCGCAAACACATATCGTTCTTGATTTGCCGCGAGTTCCTGGGCAAGAGCGAGTGCACCTGGCATGTCGGTAGGTCTCGAGGAAAAAAGAATGTCACACATTGGCTTTTGCAAACCTGAAATGAATACCCTTAACGCATCTTGACGGTATTTCTGGCAAAGGGAATCAATCAACGTCTTATTGCCCTCATGCAGCATAAGTTAATGATTAAGGTTAACTTCTTTTCTACCTCGTCATAGAAATCTATGATCGACATTCTGCCTTGGCGCAAAGTGGACATTTCCTGCTCTATAAGATATACTGGTCTTTTATCTGCATAAGTAAAGTCCAACCTAGCAATAATCGCTTTAAAATTAAGAACAGTGTTGAAAGATGATAATACTTGATCTGCAGAGCCGACGATTTTATTCCTGATTATAGCAACAGCTTGGTAATGCTTCGAGCTTCCCTCGTGTCCCTCAAACAATTTGTAGGCGGCAAAGGCAGCCTGACGCCATGAAACGTACCGAACCTGTTCACCACTAAATTCGGGAAGAGATTTAACCAAATCTAGCGATTCTTCACAAACTTTACCAGCCTCAATTGTAACTGGCTGATATTCCTCAACAACCGTAGGAGTCTCTAAAGCACTAAGCCTAGTCGTCAATTCGTTGATCGTCGTTTCAAACGCTTGAAGTGTTGCAGCCTGAACTGCAGCGTTAACTATCGCGCTTAATTGTGCAGCGTCCATTTTTTACAAAGCAAAAAGGAGGTTCAAAATATCAATTTACAATTCTGTAAACTATCAGATTTTTCTTACTTTATATATTTTATATGTGTTAAATTCAAATTAACTTAAAAAAAAGATTCCAACAAAGAATTTTGAAAAAAAAAACAATACTCTAACTCACCCAAATGAAATTACAACAACTTAACTTATGTATCTTAATTTAAATTTCATATAAACAAAGCGATGGCTTACTTTCAAATAATCTAATATTAATTTTATTCCGCTTCTCCCCAATTATGCTCGTTATTTTCTCCAATATCTGCTCTGATGATTTTTAAAGATGATACGCAACGTTTTTTTTTTTAATGTCAAGGTAACTATCTATTCTATGTATTTTTTTATTTGTTTTGTTATGAATCCAATGTATGTTTATGTTCACTTTTATTTTTAACTTTTATAATTCTGTTTAAGGTTATTTTTTTTAGCAATTAGTTTTCTGTTCACTTGTCTCTTAGTTAGGTAAATTTATATTTAGCACCGGCCAGACTATAAAATTTAGGTACTGTGAGATCGTAACGCGAACTGTTGTCCTTTATAAGGATCTTTTAGCGTAAAATTCGCGTAACTGCAAGTTGGGCGCCAGTAATAATTAAATGAAACACTCGGTCTTTATAAAAAGTTATATTTCATTTTTAATGTACCTTTACAATTATGTAATTATTTCTCTATGAGAACTTCTGTGCACACTTGGAACTTACAAGTGATAGTCTTCACTAACGAAATAGACTGACTCAATCCACAACTTAGGCACATAGGGGAAGTCTTATGGACAACATGAGAGCTTTCTTCAGTCTGTGTTGCTATCACGAAAGTCGGCTGGAGCGTTGTCTACTGCAGTTATTGTCGCAAGTGCTTCTCTCGCTAATCCATGGTACATGGTAACAGCTTTGGTTTTTTTTGTTATATGTTGTTGTCATATGTTTGTTATATGTTGCTTATCGACGCTATATCGCTGTAAGAATTATGTTCGAGCAACGGGTGGTGCAGTTTTTAATTTTAGCTGATAATCCATGTTATGGTACAGTGGTTATGATGTGCATATTATTGATTATGGATTGATCGATATGATTGATACGTTCCCATAACTTACACAAAGAAAGCCAAAAAAAAAAAAATTACTTACCATTTCCTGGGGATGATGTGTACCCTGTATGGTACAGTGGGATAATGCACTGTCATAAATCAATATTAATACATAACGTTATTTAAAGTATTCTTTCATTAGGCAGTAAGTTTTAATTTGAATATTATTGAAAAGTGGTTACATAAATGCTTATGGCATGGTGTGATAAGTTTTGAAACAACGCACGTGTAAGGCAACACCACATTTTTCACAACGATTAGCCGCTTGAGTATGGCAAAGTCGACACCTGGTTCGTTTGTCTTGGTCGACAATCAAGTGGTTGATTTGGTCATACCGGACATTTTCTGCGCTTGCGGGTCTCACATTGCGTGGCCTGTTGTGTTTTCCGTGCGTTCCCAGCAAACTCCTAGCTATTCTACGACGAAACTCTAAATTGTCCAGTGTACCTTTATTATGTTTATGCAGCTGCCATGCATTTGAAATTGCCATATCGATGCAATGAGCAAACAATGGATAGTACCATTTTTTCCCTCTAATGGCAATGCGATAAAGACCGATATTTTGGTCAGACCTATCGACTCCTCCCATGTTTTTATTGTACGTTCTTATAAGTTTTGGCTGCGAAACCGATATTTATTTTTTTTGAGCACGAGAGTATCTTTTCACCAAGTTTGTTGGGTGAACTGGAACAGAGTTAGAAATCATGTTAACAATGTTGTTGTCGTTCCATTTGCACACAACAGCATTCTGAACAGCGTTCTGAACAGAGTTCGTAGCTATAGGCACCCCTACCTTTTTGTTTTAGAGCTTTATCAGATCCACGCAAAGAACAGTTTTTTAAACGATTATCTCTTATAGTTCCAGTGCCTCTTATTTTCAAAGCGTTTATTTCTTGAAAGAGTTCGAGTGAAGAAAAAAAATTGTCAAAAAATAAGTGGAGGCTTAGATTTAAGCCTCGTCCAATCAATGCGTGACAAAAATTTAATACAACCTGCGTTCCAAGTGAATGCTCTTTGTTTTTAGGAGTTGAGGATACTCTCGAGCCAAGATAGGGTTCAAACCAAACTATGTATCCGGTTGGAGTCGTTCCAACCCAAAATTTATAGCCCCATCTGATTGGCTTTCCCCTTATGAACTGTTTGGTAGGGTGGCGTCCAAAATAGGGTATCATACCTTCATCCACGCTTTAATTTTCCACAACTGGAGCAAACAACAAGAACTTCTGAAGCAGGTGATGAAACAAAGGCCGTACTTTTGAGTAACGATCATTTGGATCCAGTTGAGTGTTATCGCAACAATGTAGTACTCGGAATATGTGATCAAATCTATTTCTAGTGATTGATTTCGATATGAGAATATTTTGTGAATCTTCTTCATTTTTCCAGTACATTCTTCGTCTTGATACACTATTATAGCCACTCAAAATAAGTACTCCAATAAAGGTTTTAAGCTCATTAATCTGTATATCAGCCAGAAGATTATGTTGCTGGGCATATAAATTAGAGTATTTGGTTATGTGTTCAAATAAAGTTTCATCAAAAAAGAGTAAGAACAGGTCCAAGGGAGCGGAAGATGGATTCAACCCGCAAGCTTCGTAACTAAAGTCTGTTACTGTTTCATCCAAGTCTTTTTTCTTCCATGAAAAATTCATAGTTCGTGCCTTCTTTTTGGGGACAAAACAAGAAATTGGGATGTCATCTTATTCATCGAAGCTTTCCGGCTGTAGGACAACCTCTGCCACAAGCTGGTTACGAGGCAAATTGTCTACACAAACCACATCTTCCTCACCTGAATCTTCATCTGTAATATCCCCCTCCAGCAATGGTGGTAAAATTGGTATTTCTGAATAGAAATCGTCGTCATCGCTTTCGTCTATGCAATTTACGATCTCATTAACGGTCAACCTAAAAAAAACCAAAAGGACATGTATTATCCCACTGTACCATATGCGGTACATCAAATTTTACATCCATGTAACAGTAACATCGCATATTGGAATTTTTAAAATTGTTCATAATTACTATTTTTTATTGTTTAAGCTATAGTAATAATGTTTATTTAACTTATTTGAGTACATTATTAAGAAATTACTTACCTTTTCCTCGACATTGTTTTGCTACGAAAAAATACACACACTTCACTTCAACTTTACACCTAATTGAACGAAAATAAGTTTAAATTGACACATAAATATCTTCGCCTACTTATATTTAAACTGGATTATTCAAAAAAGTAGTCGATAAAATGCTTTTTTTCTAAGCTTACATTTTTTAAATTAGGTGTACGATATGCGGTACATTGGGATGATTCGGGTTAAGTGATAAGTTCCCCGTGTGATCTCCGGTCCAGATTGTATCGCAACTCTTTGAACACGAAGCTGCACCGAAGAAATGTACTGGCTCTAAGATAGGTACAAATCGCTTGAGATGATCCGGATATATATAGAACGTACGGACATCAACGATTCGGCTTGCAGAATATGAAACTCTACTCTATAGAGGGAAAAAGCGGTAGAGGACGACCTTACTTAAATGGGGCGTCCAGTTGAAAGTAGACCTCAACCAAGATGGCGTACGTAACTGACGGCCGTTAGCAATAGATCATGATGGTTGGAGAAGCACACACTCGATCCACCCTTTAGCGCTATGAAGATTGAAAGTGAGAAAGGATGCGGAGATCTCTCTACTCAATTGTAAGCAGTATGCGATGAGTTTAATTGTTATCACTTACACTCAGGGAGAAAATGCAAAATAAAATGTAATATGTTCTATTTGATTTTACGTTGAATAAACTTTAATAAAGAATATTCCTTTTCACGTTAAAACATATTTGATTTAAATACGCAATGTAATTTTAAATGAAGTCAACGTAGATTCAAAGTGAAACGTATTCACTTTTACATTTAAGCATGATTCCAGGCAAATCAAGGTGCATTCGTGGTTAGATCAAATTGAAAATATATGCATTTAGAGTTGATTTAAAAATGTTCGTAGTCGATGCTAAATCATTCCGAAAGATATTAAAATCAAAGTGGTTTTCTTTGATTTTACGTTGATTTTTCTCTGGGTGTATCACTGTCGCTTGGTATGATCCAATTTGTGGCCGACAAAAAAACGACGCCTTTCATTTCCTAGTTGCTTTCTTTTTTTGCCGATATTTCAAGTTGTTAAGAGCGGAAAAATAGACCTCAGTTTGAGGTAGGCGCGGTTTCAAAACAGCTTATGTTACACGTTGGTTGCCAATAACGGGCATGGCCAACAGACACCATTGAGAAAACTGACCTCATTGTCAATTGCTTTTCGCACGACCTGTCAACATCACCTCACTCTCACCCTATCACCTGCAAGAGCAGTACACAGTTCACACCTGGCCCCGCAGCGCATTTCACTACAATCTAATGATAATGTCAATATCAGCAGTATTTTCTTATCAGCGTGATCTGATCCGGAGCAGATGACAAAAATAAAACAAGACGGATCATTGAAAAGTTTAATTTTTGAACTGTGACAACAGTTGCTTTCAAAAAAAAAACAGATAATACAGGGTTTTAAAAATTGCATATTGCCACTAGCCATATTGCAAATATTCTGCGCAACGTGATGTTATATATAGATTTCGAGAGATATTCGAATCAGACCACCATTGCCGGGTCTCTTTTCGTCTCTCTACCACTGTAAATCTTACTCAGAGAGACTCTCTGGATTCC
Organism: Cheilosia vulpina; assembly: GCA_916610125.1. Taxonomy (NCBI): domain Eukaryota; kingdom Metazoa; phylum Arthropoda; class Insecta; order Diptera; family Syrphidae; genus Cheilosia; species Cheilosia vulpina. The sequence goes on along the minus strand of OU744276.1, from coordinate 78,985,845 downwards.
TCCACAGTTCTTCTCTGGGCTTAATTCCTAGTGTTAACGCTAGCATGTGTTTATGGGAGATCTGTTTCATCGACTGGGTCTCGACCCAATGATGTCCCAAGATCTTCATTCTTCTGCCAGCCAACGCCGGACATTGACACAGTATATGTGCCGCTGTCTCAGATTCCTCCAGGCATAGTCTACAGGTATCATCCTCTATAAGGCCCATTTTCCTTAAGTGATACCCGAAATTACCATGTCCTGTAGACAAGCCACCACCCATTTCAATGTTCCTCGACTCATACTTAGAACCCTTCTTTGAGTGGAGCAGGTCGGCCACTTTATTGCCATTTTAGTTAGGTTAGGTTGGGAGGGCAGTTTTGCAGCCGATGCAAATTTCACCCGGAAGCCGTGAAGGCCCATTGTGAGTACCCTGTTTGTACATGTAAGGACATGTGGCTAACAAAACCACTTCGATCTGTTTAGGAATAGTTTTATGTCTGATAGAGGTACCCCCACCAAGTCTTCCAAACTTTCGAAGAACCTTGCTCCCATACAGGATGAGCGGCGTTCCTGTAAAGCTGGGCAGTGGCATAGAAGATGTTCCACCGACTCTATTTCCTCTTCGTCTCTGCAGCTTCTTTAGAAGTCATTTGCAAAAAGTCCCAGCCTTTTAGCCATGTTTCCTATGGTGCAGTGTCCGGTTAAAACCCCGACGAGCATCCGGATCTGACTTCTATTAAGGGAGACTAGGAACTTTGATCTGTTGGTGTCAATCACAGGCGAGAGACTTCGGGTTATGACGCAACTGATGGTGTTGCTCAATTGTTCCTTAGCCAGTTGTGCGGTGACGCCTTCAATAAAAGTCTTAGCAGTGTTGAAAGGCGGTAGCACCTCTCCGTCCGCTAGTTGAGGGTTCGTGTCAGAGCCGTATCTGGCCAATTCGTCCGCTTTTTCGTTCCCTTCAACCCCAACGTGTCCCGGAACCCAGCAGAGTAGAACTGAGTGATGACGTATAGCCCTGAGCGCTAAGAGGCAATCTGAAACACATTTCGCATTAACAAGGTTAGAGCCGATAGCTTTAAGTGCCGCTTGACTGTCCACACAGATGGTTATTTCCATTGCTGGTAGTCCCATCGATAAGATAGTCTGTGCTGCTTTCTTAACCGCATAGATCTCAGCTTGAAAGACACTACAGTGATCAGTCAGTCGAAACGACTGGCTAATAGCAAGTCTTTCTGAGAATACGCCGGCTCCTGTACCATTTTCTGTTTTTGAACCATCCGTTTAGACGGATATACCTGTAATGATGGTACTGGGTGAGTTCCAGTCCTGTCTTTTGGGTATAGTGATTCTGAAATTTTTCTCGAAGTCATATCTGGGTTTCTCGTAATCGGTGAGTGACATGAGTCCCTTCCGATCAAAGATTTCAAGTATGCTTGAGTTTCCGCAGTAACCAGGCTTCAAAGTTTTGTTCTCTCTTAATCTGAGAGCCGCTTTGGCTGGCACGTTGTTAGTGAATAGCTCAATGGGTAGCAGGTTCAATAGCGTTTCCAGACCTAGTTGTGGTGTGGAACTTGTTATACCCAAACAAGCAATTCTCTGCACCTTGTTCAGGTTCTTAAGATAGGATTTGGTTTTAACCGCCTCTCACCAAATTTCCAGTTTTTCAACATTGTTCCACGGTTGACCACCTTCTCAGGTGTTCTGCCGTGACCCATTTGTGAATCAGCTGTTCTACCATTCCTCTGCCTATTGAAGAGAATGGTTCTGGTCCCAGCAACTTTTCAGTTGACCCCTGCTTTGCAAGGGAGTCCGCCTTTTCATTGCCTGTGTCCCCGTACCCAAGTCACTGTTACTTCATTTTTAGATGAACACTTATTGAGCTTAAGTACACATTCCAGTGCTAATGATGTTGTGATGTTTGTTTGTTCCATGCATCTGATCACCGCCTGATTGTCCAGTGCTATAAGGATATTTCTTCCTTGACACTCAAGCAAGTAGTCCAACGCATGAAGCAAAGCAATCATCTCAGCCTGGTATACTGAAGTGTATTTCCCGAGGCTAATGTGACGGGCAAGTTCCAGCTCTTCTGAATAGATACCGGCCCCCGCTCCGCCATCCATCATGGATCCATCCGTGAAAATGACTATTCCTTTTTTCTGGAAGTAATCCGTCCTCAATACGAGTTTTGTGATTTCTTTCCATAATACGCACCCTTGTTATTCGATCCATAGGCATGTTCAGCTCTCTAATCTCGTTTTTGACAAGTTCCAGGATCTTCCTATGTCCATAGATCGTACCACAATTGTGCCATTTCGCATCTCGATGCAAACGAAGTGCCGTTTGGGCCGCTGTTTTCTTAATAAATAAGTCCAGCGGTAATATCCCCATGATGACCTCCAATGCGCATGTTGGGGTTGTGCGTATTGCACCTGTAATTCCTATACATGCTAAACGTTGAACCCTATCCAGGTGCTTCCTGACGGTTTTCTGAAGGGGTTTCGCCCACCATATAACCGAGGCGTACGTGATAATGGGTCTAGTTATCATCGTACACATCCAGTATGCTGACCTAGGCGAGAGTCCCCACCTCTGTCCACATACACGTTTGCACTGATGTAGTACCCTTTTTGCCTTCCGGACCTTCTCAACATGGTAATTCCAAGTAAGTCCAGTATCTAGATAGACTCCCAGATAATTAACCTTCTTAGTCATTGTTAGTTCCGATCCGAAAAGTGTTAAGGGCCGAAATTCCAGATTTCTCCTCTTCCTAGTGAAGACTATTAGATCTGTTTTCCCCGCATTAATGGAGAGCCCTTGTTCCAGACACCACCGCTCAACCGCTCTGAGTGCGTTCCTCATGATAGCTGCGGTGACGTCCATGCACTTGCCTCTGGCTATTATTGCTATGTCGTCGGCATATCCCACTGTGTGAATGCCCGTCACCTCAAGGCTGTCGAGAAGAGAGTCCACAGTGATATTCCACAGTGTAGGTGAGAGAACACCTCCTTGTGGGCAACCTCTGTCTGAATATTAATCGCTCTTGTATTCAACATATTGTCCACCCATCTTACCACCAGTGGGTTAACCCTAAGTTTTTCCAAGGCTTGTTTCAGACTTTCAAAGCATATCTTATCGAAGGCACCCTGTAGGGCAGGGGGTAATTTGGGTGTTAATTTCTCCCGGTAGCAGAAGTGGCACGCTGGTGGTCGCACGGCGACAGCTCGTTGTGCCATGTCATCATAGATCACAAAAAATGATATTGCAGGATGCTATGTTTATGTAGAATGGTGTTGCTTGCTTTGCACGCCTAAAAATGGTGTATTGGCATCCGTGTATTGGATGACCAGATCGTTGAGAAGGGGAAAGGAAACAGAAAGAAGAAAAGTTTGAAGTTTGAGAGATTTGGTGCCAGATGTTGGTGACACTTTAGGAAGCTGTCGTTGGCGTAAGAAACGAACACACAACCACTAGGCTAACCCACCATAATTCATGACCGAAGTCAAAACTCCTTGACTATCATTATGCCTTGATGTTGTTTATGATAGCCCCTGATATAAACTCTCTGTCTACATCGAAGCTCACATTTAGGTACTCATTGAATGTTGCTCACGCTTATCATCCACTTATCGCCATTAGAAATCCATTATTCCATAGTAAAGACAGAATGATTTTCAAAATTCATTACAGTTTGTTTATTCACGAGAGACTGACTGGGTGTCATTGATAATTTCTCATGTTTCGTAGATAGTAAACATTAAGAGAGTTGTTACAAATCTCTTAAGAGAGAATCTATTTCTCTATATATGCAAAATCGCATATTTGTGCCAACAAGCACGCGAGTTAGAATAACAAGCTAGAATTCTGGTATTATCCAACTTATGTTATCTGATAAGGTAGGTATTAAATCGAGATATTATTCTAATCGTAACTATAATTTATATAGGGAATTATAAATCCTTAATAATTTTAGCAAACTTAATTCAAAATCGTGATCTTAGGTAGGCATTTTTTTTTTTGATTTAGCAAATTAATTGTACTTAAAATGATTTAAATTATTAAGTGAATATGAGACTATGGGCAATATGAATAGGTTTAACCATGTCTTAGCGCAGAGGGCACGCGCATGTGATATGAAATATTTGGTTTTATTGTATTCTATTTTAAGTTTTACCGAAATGTATGTATGAATCTTAGAAATGCCAAAAGACTTACGGTTTTACTGTTGCTGTTTAGTTATTCTTTATGCAACTTTTATCGTTGACTGATGATTATGATGATTGTTTCCTGCAGAGTCGTTGTGCGCACATCGGTTCTGTGGTTCTTTGAAGATTGTGTACTGTAGGAAAAATGCAAAGTTATGATACGAACAGAATGAAAGAATCTTTTGGCGCTTCTTACCTCGAATTCATAAACTACCTATTCTTAACTATTATAAGCATACAAACTGTTGGGTCTTGATGTTTAAAATTCACTAATGATTTGGATTTAAAGATGTTATTTCTGGGATGAGATTAAACGGTAAGTAAATGCTGATCGTATCTCTCGACTGATCACAGGTTGCGGTGTGGTTGAAAGTCCGGGATTTAACGGGATGATTGACCGAGCTGTTTCGAACAGGTGCTCTTGAGTGACGCAGGTTGATTAGCGACGTGAGGACTGCGTTCGCGGGTGCTCCTGAGCACTGTGGCGTCTTTAGTACTTGATGCACTGAGGTTATGTTACCCATATGCGGTGACGGCGAAAATTTGTTGCATATGTCTGACATGGACAATTTCTTCAATTGGATATGGCGGCACTAGTGACACTCATGAAAAGTACACGCACTGAGTAGCCTCGTGCTTTCATCTAGGGATTTTATGTTTGATAGCATTTAGTGTTCAACTGCAAGTTTTTTTTTAATCCGCCTAATAAATGTAAATGAAGGATGTTACGACTTGCACACTTTTGAGACAGTATTATCACACTCTTACCTTCAATTAATATGGTAATGAAAAATAGGTACCTATGCACTTTTAATAATTCGTCCAAGCTCGCTTAATTAACATCTATATGCTAATTTACGAGGATGCTTGGCGAATTACTGCGCAATCGCGGCAACTAAGGGCGGAAAATAAAAACAAAGTGCCTTTTCTTATGGCAACTTAAATTTTTTTTTTTCTAAAAACTGAAAAAAAGGAAATTTAATTGTTTTACGATTAAATGTATTAACCACGCGGCTTACTAGTGATTTGCTTTGCCGAGATTACGCACTATCACTTTCCAGATCAATGGTCAAGTGGAAAAAGGACCGCCCACTCGATTTACACAACCTATATACCAGTGGTTTGCGCGCGCGTTGTGGTAGATAAAGTGTGGTGTCAAGTTGAGGTTAACTTTTGCACAGCGGCTAAAGTTATTACCATCAGTGCATGGAAAATATTTTATAGCACGTCAAGTGCGACGTCAACAGTCTATATTTTTTTTTTATTTTTTTTTTTTTTTGCATAAAGATGGAGGGGGATTATTCAAGGCGATTGCTACAACCCTCAATGTCCATTATAGTGGTCATCGCAATGCCCCCGCTATTTAGCTCTTCCTCCGCAACGCGTACTACTTGATGTAACGCTGTTTCTGTAGACTTGCCTACCCTGTATGCATGCTGTCGACTATTTAAAGGATACGTCCTAAGCGCAGTACTCTCCATATAGTCCACTATCACCCTTTCCATTGTTTTTAACAGGAAGAATGTTAGGCTGACTGGTCTGAATGACTTTGCCTCGGTGTAGTCCTTTTTTCCCGGTTTTGGAAGGAAGACCACATTTGCTTCACTCCATGTAATCGGGATATGGCCCATTGCTAGGCATGCAACGTATATATTCCTGAGCCTTGGTGCAATTACGTCTATACCCCATTGCATTAGACCTGGAAATATACCATCCGGCCCCGCAGTTTTGAAGGGTGAGAATGTTTCTATCGCACCCTTGACCGCTTCAACAGCTGATTGCAGATGCTTCAGTTGTGATTCCACATGCCAAGTGTTTTTCGGTATTCCGAATGTCCTTACATTCAGTTTTACCTCCAACACTTCAAGGTATTTTATCCTATCTGTGTTCTTCGGAATTCTGATATATTTCCGTTCTTTTTTCTTTTTAGATCCATAGCCAACATCAAATGAAATGGCTCTGTGATCCGACAATGTAGCCTGATCCATTACCCTCCAGTTTGATACTCTTTCAATTATCTGGCTACTGCACGGGAGTGTTACCATTTGAATCAAATTTGCATAGTTTTTCTTTTGCATATTGTTTTTGTTTAGAAACAAATTTCGTATTTTATGTTCAAATATTTTTATCTTGCCATATTAAGGTGTGTGTTCAGAAATGTTTATGAAATATTTCTGAAGCAAATCGAACACATTTATACAAGATTTCTGAAATTTCTTTGTTTATTCTTTTTTTCGATTTGAAGAAAATAATGTGGTAGGACTATTAGCAGCAAGTAAAGTTTTTTTTTTAAAACAACACAGCCGGAAATAGTGGAATACATTTTAAGATCACGATTCGTGATCTCGATGAAAATCAGGATCACATGTTGTTGTTACAAGTGCATGTAAATCGATGATCTATAATCTATATGGATCATGGCTGACAATAAAAAAATAAAGTTAACTTCAAAACAAAAAAAAACCCAACTGACTGTTAAAAAAAAAGTAAAAATGTATGAACAAGACACATTAAGTACCTATACCTACTTAACTAATTGACAATCGGAGACTGTGTACCTACACAGCCAAATAAATATATAAGAAGGGGTGTACCTTGGAACGATTATGTCTCCGAACGTTCGTTGTTTCCCATACTTTTTCTTTGCTTTTTGAAAAAAAGTTTCACTGCAGTTCATGCCGAATCTTGTTGCAAAACTATTCAGTTTCTATTCGTACTCTGTCGTTGTCGGGTTTATAATTAAATCGCATAAACCTGCACCAAAAGAAAATTTTTGTGATATTTTTGTAAAGTCGGTCGTACTGACATTAAGCAGTTCGTAACATATTTTGAATAAAGTGGGAAATTGTACAAGTTTGGTTGAAAAGGTAAGTTAAATCGGTTGAAATAAGAAAATGTTGCAAGGCCTCAAACAAAAAATGATAGTGACGTGTACCTTGGACCGAAATATGGGATGTACCGTGGAACACGACCAAAAAACGAAATCTTGCAAAGCAAAAAGTTTTAAACGCGTCTTCTGATGGCGAAACGTTGGATATGTCAATAATTCCTAGAGCTCCAACACATAGACAAGTAAATGCCAATAAAGTGCCCGGTTAAAAATGAGGAGAGTGATGCAGACGATTTCAGTGGAGAGGACGATTTAACATTTGAAGAAATTTTTATTGTTTGTATTTAAGAACGGAAAGCAAAGCGCGGAAAATAAAAACGCATCCGATCAGGGTTATGGTTTTATTCAGACTAAGTAAAAACAAAAGAAACGTGTGAGGGGAATGATTAAGAGAAAGAAAGAAAGATATATATTTGTAAGACAATGCAAATGCAGACCCAAATATGTGGTGTTGCCAACTTTTTACTTTAACAATTTTCAAGCTGGCAAAGGAGGCCAAATGTTGATATAGGTACCTAAATGTACAAATTGTAATTTTTTTGATGAATTTTTGATAAAATGTGCTAACTTTTAATTTATATTTATTTTGAAGTATAAAACTTAATTTGTGTTTCTCATAACACCTCATTCTTGATACTTTATGTTCATGTTCCAAGGAACAATACCATTTTTTTTTTTGTTATTTTTGTTCACATTCAGTATGTACAAATTCGACCTTCCCCTACCATCCGACTGCCAAACCGTTAGGTATATGTACTTGAATGTGTCTTGTTCATATATGTTTAATTATTTTTTTACAGTCAGTCGGGTTTTTTGGTTTTTTAAATTAACTTTTTTTATCTTTTTAGCCTATGACACTTCGGGGAAGAATACGAATCTAATGACTCCGCACTCTTCAAAATCGGTCAAGCCGTTTAGGCTACAGGGCGTCACGTACGAACGCACATAGGTTACGCGCGAAATACGTAACCCTCCCTGTGTCAAGTCGGGTAACAAGGGCAATCGTCTGCATATTTGCAAGCAGTTGAGCAGACATTTGAAAGATTGTACCTCTCATGCTGACTTGTGCGTTTCGTATACCTTCAATTACTTCGAAGGTGATGTTAAAGAAGTTACACGATAGCGCTTCGTCTAGTCTCAAACCACTTTTTTGACATCGAACAGGATGATGATTTTCTGGATAACCCCGTTGTATAAAAATTTGCTTTGGGCACTGACCCGATCTACCTATATATGTACATGCCAATCAAAAAAATATCCCAGTCGAAAGTAAATATCCTGCATCACAGTTGACAGTATTTTTAATTATCATTCACGCTCAATTGCCTATTCTATGGCTGTGTACACAACACAATAACCCTGTGAGAATTAATCAAATAGCCGAAAGCCCACACACAGATTTCCAAAGAATAGACTCCTGCACTGATCAGTGATTCTGAATGCCGAAAGAACAACAATTCATCGCGATGAATAACCCAGTTCAGTTGGAAATCCCAATCCCAAGGCCCATTTCACTCAAACACAAAGCGGAAATAAACGTCAACAGTTTCGAAAATTGAAATCACTGCACAGGCACAGAGGCAGATCCCAGTCCGTTGAATACATTCACACCTTGGGCGAACCCGTCATCACTGCCGTTGCTGAATATCTATCAATTATCCTTTTCGCAATCATTTGAATGTACTCGTCGTAATGATGATATTCCATTGTTTGGTGCTACTTTTGCAATTTTCCTTGTTTGCATTTGCCTTTGTTTTCAATAAAAACAACTTTTATTATTGTCGGGAAGCTAAATAATACAGGATAATGGTTCTCGATTCATTGTTGTTGACACGGTTACACTGTCTTCTGTGCTTGTTGTTTTCCGTTCAATGGAAAATATTACTCGTGGAATTTAATATTTTTCATTTCGGAATATTCGATCATTAGCTTGTGGTCTGCTGATTTTAATTGAATTCCGTAGACTTACCGTATATGGATATGAATACAGGTATTTTTTGGTTTAATTTGCTTGCAAACCTCGAGCAGTTCACCACTTTTAAATTTATTTATTTGTTTCTAGGAAACGGTGAAATGTGTTTGCCAAGCTTTAAGTTTATTTTAACTTGTTTTTCGCGTTTTTGAATGCGTTTTTGAGCGCGTATTTGAAAATGATTTTGCAGGCTTTGTTGGATGCATATTTGAAAGTTATTTCGACGCGTTTTTTTAAGGGCATTTCTGGCGTGTTTTTGACTCATTCGTCCCTTTTGGACTTGTTTTTGGATCCGTTTTGGACGTGATTTGTGACGCGTTTTTGATCGAGTTTTTGAACATATTTTTTAATGCGCTGCAATCCCCATTTCGCTGTTAGCCCTTGACAGAAATATTCGCTAAAAATATTTAAAAAATCAGTTGCGTTCTAAAGAATATTACTGCAACCGTATGCAGCCCTAAACTCAAGGAAAACTAACATTTTAGGTGCGACGTAGGTCGTTGTATGGTGGCGGCAAACTGCAGCCCTTTAGCCAGAATCCTTCCATGTGAAATATGTTTCCCAAATACGTATATGTCGACCAAGAAATAAGAAAAGATATGAACAACTTTTCCCGAACAATATAGGATGAACGAAATGCGAAAGGAATTCCAAAATGGGGCTGGTACCACATATTTTAATCCCATTTACCTACTCTTTTCATGAATTCTAAACATTCTTCAGTAAGTTTCGAACCACAAACTTTTAGATAACACTTTTCCCATGATGGGAGGCATCAGCCTTTGATAAGTGGATGACTGTAGTGAAATTTAACTGAGCTGTTACTGTTAGTCATTCTTGTAAGCAAACATTTTGAAAGGGAAGTTCGTCATCCTTTTATTCAAAATTACAATTCATTTCTTGAGCACTTAACCTAACGTTGTTGCAATCATTTTTGCACTTCAGAAAAGAGAGGCGCCCATATCCTTTTTATTGGATGTCCCAATTTACTACGAACCAATTGCGGCTAATCGGACTACCCAGAAAGTAGGTAATCTCAGCTCACTTTCTCGATACATATTTGGGTTAATTATCACGCCAAAGGAAGAGAACAACCCCCTTCAATGAACAACATCACAGAAGGTTCACAAAGGTTATCCCTTATCACACGGTTTTGGTTTTTTTTTTGTTCTGTTTTAATTTAATTAAATTACATTTTTTTAAATTTCCTGTTCGACCTTCTCATCCACCGCATGAATTAGATTTCCACGTGTCAGTAATTTATCCCATCTGCATACTCTAGAGGGTATACAGTATACACCCACATCGCATTTGATTAAGGAAATTTAATATAATTAAAAAAAGGAAAAAAAAAAACAAACACGCCTCACGAACTCTGATCCTTATTGTTGTAGGCACCTCCGGTTTCGAATTAAAGTGCTTCATGTCCTCAGTACACAGAAATAAACCGCCAACTTCACGTGCCGCACGTACATTCTTGTCAATAAACACGTACACGTAAGGCATACATCGTGATGCCGCGAACAACGAAAAAAAAGGCATCCACATATGTTTTACTTTCGCCGACCTCATCCTGGGCGCCATGCTATATTAAAAAAATCGCGTATTCAGTTTCAACGGAGCAGGACTCAATTTTTATTCAATGTTCCAAACATTTAGCCAACAAATACAATTTTACGGGAACTCCATGGCGAATATTTTTCGAGAATTGTTGTCCTGTAAACCGCCGGCGACAAGACCAAAAGACGGTGAAAAAAAATACAACAAAATGCTCAACACCATTTATTATACATTGAAAAGCGTTGTTTTCTGTAAAGTTTTTATTTGGATTCTTTTTTTTTACTTCTGCTGCGAACTTTTCGAAGGACGAGTCTTACACCGGCGTTTTTGTACTTAAGAATGAATTCAAGTCCACTTGCTGGCGGAAGGACCCTTATTGGGAGCACTGGAGTTGTTTTCGCAGTCAGTAAATTTGCATTTGGAAAAGTTTTCTCTTTTTTTCCCGGATTTTTTTTTGCTTAGACATGCAGCCGGCTGGTTGTTGGTGTTTCTTCTTTTTGCGCAATTTATTTCGTTAGAGGAGGTGGCCTGCGTTACTGAATACTTTAAATGTGGAGCAGCGGCAACGCGTCATAATTTGTCAAAGGTGCACGTTAATTGCATTATGCCAGTAATTTTCTCCTCTGCCCTCCGCATCGTAGACTACTCATTGAAGGGATGTAATTAAATGTGCATGTTGTTTGGTGTTTAAGGCGCTTAAAGTAAGGATTCGTTCTGGGGGATATGCCTATAAAAGTGGTAGTCGGTTGAGTTGGTGCTCATAAACAGAGTACGCTCTTGTCCCGATGAAAAACTAGGAAGGTAGGAAGCAATTCATTGTGGCATCATAAAGTGTGAGGAAATTGGTAGTACACCAGATATTCGGTCGTTTAAACAATATAGATCGTGAGGAGAGCAGGTTCACTTTCGGTTCAGGAGCATTGAGTTTCCAGTAGGAATACAGGGTGCGCCATCTTCTATGTAAGAATGTAAATACTGAATAACTTTGACATTTATCAGCCATTTGACTTAAATAGACAAACATCAATTCAGTACAGTCTTAGCCATGAATGGGGCTTCACATCGAAAGAACACACCCAATCAGTGACCCTGTACATTGAAAATAAGCGTTCGTTTGTGTTAACTCAAATTGCATATCGTCGAAAATATCGTGGCTAACAAGCACCGTCTGACAACACTATTCGTCGTTGGGTGTTGAATTTTGTTAAGCACGGGACAGTCGAAGATCGTCGACCTGCCGTTCATCAACGTCCAAGACGCGTGCAAATCAATTAATGAAGTTTACGCAATGAAAACTCCATTGACGTGTGCTGTCAGAAAATGGCGATATTGACTGGTTACCCAGATCTCCAGATTTGACCCCTCCGGACTTCTTTTTGCGGGATTATTTGATAAACAAAGCTTACGTCAGCATACGTCAGACCATTGACGAGATCACAAGGCAAACATTGGAGAACATCAGCGCTGTACTGACAGCCAGAATTCAAATGAATGAACCCAAACCTACAAAACTACATCAAAATAAAAGTGCGGAAAATTAGAAAAAGTAATAAAAATCATAGCCGCTCTATCATGGCACAGCCTGTATATTTCTTCGAATTTACCATTTTCTCTGTGACTCAAAGGTCAAGCATGATGAAGCTAACAATTTTCATACAAAGTTTTAAAAACGAATATACTCATAGAATGGGGACGTTCAGAAATCTAGTTCAGTAAGTTTGACAGTTGACTGACTTTATATATCTCAGTTTCGATTGGCCTAGATCGGTCACATGAACATCTTTCGCAGTTGACGTTTATGGAGGGATAGCCGACGAATCTAGTAGAGAATTTCGTGACTGAGTGCTAAGTTGACAGTTCGCATATGTGGCTGACGTAGGAAATGAAATGTCACCGACCAATCAATATTTTTCGTTGAGAATATACATCTTGCTCAAAGCAATATATTCGACTTGGATAACTCGATTTCTTAATGTGCATAAAAGCTTGCCGAGTTTCTGTCAAATCACGCCGTTTCCATCACCTAGTTCCTGTCAGTTCAGCAAGTAAAAGATACTTTGATAAACAGGTGACAATAATTCATTTAAAATTAACATATTTCTTGTAATTTGTGCGAATGAACGAATATTTGTTGCTGTAAAGATCAGAGGGGGATTCTGTAAAAAACGAAACGAAAACAACTTTCGCATTTAAAAAAAAACGAAAGAAATGACGCGAAAGTGAACATTTGCTTCATTTAACTGCTTCCGTTTTCTTCTTCTCGTTTGCAAGGGTTTAAGAAACGGTGTGACAAAAAAGTGTAAGTTTAAGAAGCTTTATATTTATATCAAATACGTTATTTTCACGGCTAACAGCTAACTCTTTTCAATTTAAATATTTTATTTGTTTATATTTTGGTAGTAACAAAAGGTGAATATTCAAATAATAATGTCAGACAGATTACAAACACCGGGCGAAAATACAACTGTCACAATTCACATCAATTTAATAATTTCATCGGAAAAATCTCATAAATTTTTTCTAAATTTACACAATTTTCCACATCGCTATCGCTTGCTATTAATATTTTTTGTGAACTAAAAATTATTCACACCACTAATTAAACAACCAAAGTTAATGCGAAACGTCAAAGATTATTCGCTGTATTCCTTTGACATGAAACGAAAATGTCTTTCGTTTTTGGAGTTACATGAAGCAAAGAAAACGAGATTTGCTTTCGCGCAAATGCAATTTCCTTTCGTTTTCAAAGTAACATGAAGCAAAACGTTCGTTTAAACGATAATAATTGAACAATCAATCTTACAGAATCCCAACCGTGTGGTGTAGTTAAAAATCACAATTTGAAATCTTTCAGCTTGAGTTTAATCTCACCCAACGCAATCATTGGTTGAAACGTTTTCTTTATTGGTCAGCAATAAACTTATCGACAGCTACTTCGAATATGCGATTTGCAATTCCTCGCTCCTCGATCAACTTCTGTTGCTTGTATTTAGTTGTATGTCTTGAATGACCAGTAAAACTACATACGCCAAACAGAACGAAATACTTGGATCCTCACCCAAGTCGTTCATACTTGTCCAAGTATTTTGATTTAAAATTGCCACAGCACCATTGACGTAGGATGTCTCATCCCACTTGCTGCGTATCTCAACCTCCGATGGTCAAGGCTGTCAAAAATGAATCTGCGGAAGATGGCTGATTGGAGTGTTTTCGAACTGATGTACAATATAAAAAAATGTCCCACGATCTTGCTTGGGTTCAATGCGGGTAACGAATACTCGTTTGTTTTTCAACAGAGACGTAGTTAACTGTAACCTTTTTTTTTAACTTAGCTTTTGCTATCGGTTATAGAGCCAATTTTTGAATTTTCGTCGGTAAATTTCACAGTAAATTCATTTACGAAAACAATTTCTGTTTTGAGAATGGAGAAGAACCGAAGATGGGTCTAACTGCTACCGATGGTAAATCGAAGTATATGCTGTCATATGCTCTCAACACCGGTCGCTTGGGCAATTGTCACAGTGGACAGCTATAGCTTCGAAGTAGAATAAGACTTTGTAAATCTGACAAAGAACCATCGGCGCAGTGATCAAACGAAGAATTACTATTGCCAGTCGCTGTGTCTTTTGACTAAGAAACGAAACCGTCTAAAAAAATAGAAAAAGGCTCCATTCGGCAGTCAAATCGTCGAGTAAGTGGAACCTTGCATCTTTAGACTCAAGGTGAAACCAAAATGAGAACAAATCTGCTGTGAGCTGCAAAAGTGGCCAGTGTGACCGCTGCAGGATTATAAAAAGTCAAAAAAGACCGGTGAAAAAAAAAAATGCCAGCTATTTTGAAAATCTAGAATTTTCGCACGATATTTAACAAGCATTGACTCGCTTAGCACTATAATAGTGCTGTCATAGGCAACCGCGTTCCATTTTAAACGTATTTACTTGGAAATAAAATTTTTTGAAAAATTTGCAAAGTACCTATTCCAACTAAAAACCTTCTAAAACTTGAAAAAAGTTGTGGCAGGCTCTCAAAACAAGTGCCAGATTGCACTTTATTCACACTTAAGTCACGCTGGTGGCTGCCGGTGGAAAAAGTGTTGCCAATGCGAAACAAAAAAACACACTTCAAGCTTCAAGCGACTCAGTCGTGCACTATAGTTTTAATCGCCTTAAGTTCATATGCAACCACAGATGGGACTCAAAATAATATAAAATTGTTACATTTGCGAGCTTCATTGAGACCCACAGATATGTTCTAAAGTTTCTTTCTCTTCCCTAAAACCCGTTCACCCCATCTTGTGCCATCTAAAAAAGAAGCACCCAATTAACTAAAACATTAATTTTAATTAAGTAATCACAATTAATTCCAACAAAACATAAAAACTATCATCACCGCATCATCTGCGCGCATCGGAGCAATCCTTTATAACAAATTTTGCCATCAATTGGATTAATGTTCGTCGTTAATGAAGCACTTTGCCGCACTTGAAACAGATCTCAACATCTGGTGCGCGGCTGTCATTCAAACGAATCGAAATCAAAAAACACACAAAGGTATAATCCACAGAACAATAAAAAAAAAAAAAAAAACACAAACACACAAAATTATCCGCACACTCCAAATAATTACATCTGAGGAAGACCGAACACCGATTGCAGAGAGGACGTCCCGCTAAAACACCACCACTGTGCGCTAATTAAAATCCATTTTGCTTCTCTGGGCGGCGAATTCATTGGCGAAGACATTAAAGTCTCATAAATTCAGCGAAACAGGGAAAAACCAAACATACTTCGCGGTCTCCAAGCACGCTGTATAATTGAAACAGCATACCAACCCCGGGCGCCACCACAATTTGTCCCCCGGTGCGAAGTGGCGACCGGGCTATTGTCTACATGCCAAACGAATGCACAATTAAAATTAACGCTCATAAAAGCACTTCTTAAAAAATCCATAAAACTTGATGATCCCGAAATTCGAAAAAACCAACGAGAGGGAAAGTGTATTTTTATCTTGCGTAAGCTTCTGCGGGGCGGGGAGCACCCCACCGTGCAAAATGGTATTGCGCGTTCGATTTCTGTCATCTTGTTAACTATTCCTTGCGGTGGACCTCATTGTCATTAGATGCGTATTGGCGTCGTCGCTGTCGCTGTCGCCGTCCTCGTCATAGTTATTACAGAGCAACGTGGTATCGTTCCAGCACAGACTCGTCCAAGTGTGGAAGCCATCACTTTGCGACAATAAAACGCCAACTAAAACTCGAACTAATTTCGTTAAGAGCTTACACCTCCACTGACTCTTGAGCGGGCACCAATCTATGCGCACTTATTGTGTTGATGCTGAAATCATGACACTACTCCAACACTGCGAAGC
Organism: Cheilosia vulpina; assembly: GCA_916610125.1. Lineage (NCBI taxonomy): Eukaryota > Metazoa > Arthropoda > Insecta > Diptera > Syrphidae > Cheilosia > Cheilosia vulpina. The sequence continues at coordinate 78,969,869 of OU744276.1, read as the reverse complement.
GGTCGCCAAATGCGAGTCCGGGGGTCAAGGGTTCGAAACGCTTTCGTTTGAATATTGGAATGTGCAGAGTACGTCTGTTTTTTGTGCTGATTTATAATCCGTAACTAATTTGAAAGAAAAAAAGAAAAATTAGAGCTAAATTTATGAGTGCGGCACTCGGTTCTATGGTGGTGCCGTGGTACGGTGGCCACAGCCACGCTCTTGTGTGTGGATAGCGTTTCAAAATGGAAAACCATTCACCCAATTGTATCTCGCTGTGATAATTTATTATAACGGTAGTCGGAATGCTTCTGGTGAGAAGATTCTGTTTTGTGAAAATTTTAATTAGTGCGACCCAAGTCTACTGGGGGGCACTTTGCTAAATTTGTTTTTGGCATCGATTTGATAAATGGTTTTCTGAGCGATTTTTGCTCTTAGCGTCGAGTGTGCGATGAGTTTGCAGATATATTTAAGGAACAATTAAGAGTACATTACATTCGGATGAATTAATGGTTAGGCTGAGTTTCATTGGTGGAACTGGTGAGAATGTTGCACTCTGGCACAGCCTGTGTGGGGCTCCCTCTCAACTATGTTATATGTAGATACAGGAAAAAAATCGAACACTTTAAAATACGATGATGGTCACCCTAACACCAACCTACTTAAAACGACAAGATTTTATTTAAAAATAAAAGGATTCCGCTTAAACTACGTTAAATTCAAAATTAACTTTTTATTTTATTTCCATAAAAAAATCCTCTTAAAATGAATCCGTCTCCATTGTTATAAAATTTACTGAATTTAGAAGAAGATTCCCATACAAAGTGAGAATCATTGTTGAATATCAGGTGAATATCTGTTTAAACCAAAAACCTTTGCTGGTTGTAGTTGTGTTTTTACAAGACTTACTTACTTGAACAGATGCATTGAACGGATTTCTCATTGAATGTATGTTCCGACATTCGATATAAAGCAGATGTAGGTATGTAGTTTTAGTTCTGAATGCATTTCCGCAATGCAAACTCATTATTCTTCGATGCTTCTATCCATAGACAAATTATACTGAGACCCCCAACTCGCAATCCTCTGCCCCTGGCCCGCTCAATTTTTTTTTCAAATTCGCCATTTTGTTTTCCCATCGGTGTTATGTCAATTAGAAATCCGTGTGACATGCAAAAATATACAAAAAATACAAAAATCAATGCTGCCAACCTCGGCAACCGTGGGGAAATGCGCTAAAGTTCGGGAATACCATATTTTTACATTACTGAATGAATGAATTGGTTAGTTATTATTATATTGTTAAAAGACGAATAATTCGAGATGTTATATATACTACGACATACATGGTTGCGTATTTTCCGCTTTTGAACATCTTTAACATCGATTTCATGCGTAAATTGTTCTTAGATAATTGATGAAAATTTGATCAAAATGTTTTTATTTTCTCTCAATCAATATAAATTGTTAATTTTTCATGAATATTTTAAGCAAATGTACAATTATTCCTAAAAAGAAAGACTATCCACACTTAATGAATAATTTCAAATCTATAGAATAAAATTCTATGAACGCTGCCAGCCACTTTGCCCACAGCGGATATGGCATATGCAAGGTGCGAGCGTGTTGGTGAGCCGGAATTAAGTGACATTTGTCAATACGATTTTTTTTGTAACAATACTAGCGCACTTAGTATTATTGGCACCCCATAAAAATATAGCTTAACGGGAAATCGGGCGAAGTTGTTGGTCTCAGTACATATTGTCTCTGGTCTCAGTACTGTCTCTGCTTCCACCGGTTTAGTGTGGTCAGTATTTTTTCGTGATTAGTGAATAATTGAAAACACAAAATTATAAAATTTGAAACGAAGACAAATGAAGTATTTCAAATCTTTTATTCAATAATAGGTATATGTTATTTAACAGCTTCAAAAGACTGCCTATTTGTGCTAAAAGTGCACGCTGTTCTTAAACCATATAGATCTGGAGTAAAACTGGAAATTAAGACGCTTTACAATCAATAATAATCGCTGAGGGTCCCAGTTTTTCGTATATTGTGATATAGTCAGTGCCGGCTCTAGCCAAACTAGCGCTCTGTGCAAGATTTACAGAAAGTGCCCGTTTTTGCACACATTCATAAGTCTTTTCCACATCACCCAGTAGGTAGACTTTCCATGCGCTTTTCTTGTTGAGGTATCCCCGGTAGGCCTAATCCTCAGAAACAAACAACATTCTCAAAGGCGCTGCAGTGGAAGAAAATATTTTATTATTATTATGAAATATAGAATATTATAACACAATACAAAGCTACTTATTCTCTTTGTAGCTGTAATAGAAATTTGTTACTCTCTTTCGTAGATCAGAAATCCAATCCAAATGTGTAGAATCAAAATGTTTTTTTTTGTTTAAATTTTTTCATATGAAAATTTTGTGCAAGAAATAAAACCTGCACATACGAGGTGAAACTTATTTTGTTTTGAGATTGTTGAACTATGTAGATTCTTTTGCAAAATGCAAGAGGATGTAAAAGAAATATACCTACAGGAACAAGGTGGAATATTTTCAGTTTAGGTAGGTAAGAAATGAACTTACATAGGCCTAGTTGCCTTTTATTTTGCGATATTTTGAGTTAGATTCTCCTTGAAGTTTCAAGAGTTAATGTGCAAGAAATAATTCAGCACAAGTGTGATGTATGTTTTTATTTTGGGCTTATTTGCACAAGCTTTTTATATAAAATGCAAATGGTTGTATTTGTTGGCGCAAGATAAAATTGATTTTTCCTTCCTTGCGATCGCCCCCAGAACTTGGCGCCCTGTGCATTTTCACATCTTGCACATATGGTTGGTCCGGCCCCGTATATAGTATGGTATAAACTTACACGGCCACATTTTTAAAATGCATTGATTTGAAATTATCAAATGTAAGCAAAATTGGTCTGGCTTTTTTTTCAACAATATTGTTTGATTTAAATCTTCAGAACAGTTTTCGAAAATTGCTTATATTAAACATAGCCTAAAAAACTAATCATAAAAATGTGTTCATTAAAAGAAAAAAAAGGAAAAGTAAATTGAAAAATAAATGTAATTAAAAAAAAAAAAATACTAATTTATGTAAATTAATACAATATGTTTTTTCGTTAATAAAAAGAATAACTTTATTTCAGTCTAAAATAAAATACAAAATACACGACACTGTCTGCAACTTTCGTGAAACTGAGCATGGCGAGTCTGATGTCCTAGTCCTTTATATTGTGAATAAGTAGATAAGGATGTTGTGTGATGATGATACTATTTTCGGGTTCGTTTGTTGAAGGATGGTATCTCTGGTTTGTTTATTGTTTTTATCGGGTCTGTTTGCTTAGGTGGTCTTTGGATAGTATCTCAGGTTTGTTTGTTGTGTCTGCCTATTCGTTATCGGGAGCGCTTAGTTCGTGCGTTTGTTGATAATTGCTGCTTAACTGTGTTAACTTGTATATAACATTTTGCCGCTTTTGTTATATAATATCTACGTGTGATATTTATTTTATTTTTCAAACTAAACTTAAATATTAATTTGACATTGTATTGGATATTTCAATGGGATATTTAAAACTGAAAGCCTAGTATGCTGTTCCAGGAAAGCTAAAATTAAGCGCCTCACCAATGTTTCTGTCCACCACTTCGCTTAATTTTGACAGTGTAATCTCCGTAAAAAAAAACTGTGTTGGTAAAGCTGATTGACTTTACTCAGTGTCTTTATTTGTACCTACTTCTACAGCTCCTTCCTCGTAACCTCTTCCAGGTAGGAAGATAAAATATTCAATTTCTAAAAGAAATTAAATGAATAACAATGAATTTCTTTGTATTGAACTTGAACTAACCATTCGCCATACTGTTAATTTGCTTTCGTTTAAAATTTTGTTGCGAATACCGATATTAGCTCTGACCCGTCAAAATTTAGCTGTGGAAAAATGCATTTTTTTTAATACGCTTACTTAATTTCTGTAAAGATTTTTCATACAGTGGCCAACAAATTTAGCTTGAACTGCTTGCCGTAATTTCTCTGCTTACTTTTATCTTTGGAGACATTTTTGTATGGCGGTTTAATTTAAGCGCGAGCAGCATACTAGGCTTAAAGGTAAGAACATTATTACGTTATCATTAGAAATTTGAAAAAAAAAAAAATTGTTTACTACAACTTACAGATAAACGTGTGGTATTAAAGTGCCCAGCATCTTATTTGTGTAGGAATGCAGTTAAGTTTAAACGCATAGTTCACAAATGAATCCTTTTTTGTTCCTTGGAACATCAGCACAGGATGCATGAGCCCAAAGATTACACTTCAACCGACGTAACCAAGCTTCACCAGGCTTTGAGTGACAAAATTTATCGTTTGTAACCACAATTAAAACAGTATTCCCTGAATTCCCATGTCGTTTTGTCCATAATTATAGTATACCATTTTTTTTGATAAAATAGTTTTGATAAAACTAAATAAACTGCAGTAAAACTGTGATTTTAATGCAGACAGTTAGCTAATTTCCTAAATTTAGTCATAAACTATTGATATTATAAATAGTACGAAAGAAAATTTTCAGAAAACTCACCAAAACAAGAAAAATAGTTTAAACCAAAAAAAAATTTATTTACTGCTGAAAATACTTTTTACTTTTTGGAACTGAAAGGAGCTGTCGTTTTGACAGCATTTTAAATATCACCGAAATAACATTGGAAGATAGCATCTAGTGCTGTAAGCTTATCACATTTCAAATTAAGGCCAGTATGGCATTTTATCCATATGTGTCATTTTGAACGTACTTTTAATACAAGAAATTAAGGTGATTTGTAACTTATTTTAAACAGGACGTCTGCTTAGCAAAAATTCATGCACAAATCCGCTTAATTTCATACAGATTCTCTTTGTTTTTACAATGATTTTGTTCTCTGTGTAAAAATTTAGCGGCATAAGTCACTATTTTGAATTTATCTATAGGTAGTACTTAACCCTATGTATGGGACTTGCCAAGGCCTTTACCTACTTGCCCTGTAGACAGAAAGATCGATTTGGTTTGGATGGACTAGGATAAAAGATCCGTCGTCGGTCTGTCTAATTGATTCCAATTCAATGAATTGGGGGGGTTTTTTATATTATATTAAATAGGTCACCAACATCGTGAAGCTGGTTAAAATCAAAAATTGAATCTTCCTCAACGAGAGTGGAATGAATCTTCGAAAGAAAAATGAAAGCATCCAGCGAACTGTGTAATAAATTTTATTTGGCACGTACTTAACTCGTTTAGAGAACATTTCTTTTAAGTTAGTATCTGGAACTATAGGGCATTTCAATAAGGACGGGTCTATGTTGAAATAGAATGGAAACAAGTTGTGAATGTGGTTCTACCGATTTTTTTTTTTATTTGTAAGGCCCATGATTGCCATTATTAATAACATATAACATCGTTCAAATGTCGGCCGCAGCTTTTTACGGTGCCACGACTCCGAGTGGTCCAATTTTCAATGACCCTGCCGCATAGATACGGCTGAATTTGAGCGATGTTATGTTGGCTATAATGGCATCCTCTGCGAGAGATAACCATACTCTCAAATCGTTTTTGCAGAATGTCCATCGTGGCGTTTGTTTGGTTTCACATAGACTCATCATAATGGAACCAGATGTCGTCTACCTTTATGTTGTTAAAATTTGACCAAATTATATCGGTAAACATCGTTTTGTAGTGTTTTCCGCTGATGGTAATTGTCTCACCAACGCCATCTTCAAATATTTACCAATGACGCCTCCGAACCAAAATCCTCACCGAACAGTACCTTCTTGTGGATGCATTGCAACCTGCGGAACCTCGGGTATGATGGCATCATCCCATACATCAAGATTTCGCTTCTTAACAAAGCCAATCATCCAAAAAGGGCCTGTCGCTAAAAATGACGTTTTGGCCAAAACTGGGATCATCTTCCAAACGGAATCCAGTCAGCGAACAAACGGCGTTGTCTATGGTCATTAACTGTTAGCTTCTCGGTCAGTTGGATCTTGGTACGGGTGTAGGTTTAGCTCCAAAATTCGTCAAGTTAAAATCTGTGACTTCTTATGCGCGGTAAGGAACTGATTACCTCGGGGTTCTCTTGTAAACTTTAATAGACCGCGGCAATGTTTTCGGCCGACCTGCCATTTCTTTGATGTACGGTGTTGGCTGATTATTTACCGAACCGGTTACATCGAATGTGTCCACCAAACGTTGGAGAGTCGACTTTGAATGGCCACCGCGTCTGAAGTAAAATGCGAACAACGCACGCAATTTTTGCGCCGACGAACACTCATTTTTTTATTAAATATTTATGATTTGGACGCGTTGCTCTTTCGTGTAACTGGCCATGGTGATTTGGCATCAGTGAATCACAAATACTAGATCAGATAGACGGCCCCAAAACCAAATGGCCACTTTGAGCTGCCAACATCCCAATTGAAAAACCATTCAGGATTATGACCCAGCCCTAGAATCTCGCTTTATGTTTGACAAACAAATTTTAGATGGTTAATTGTACCACTTGATAAATGACCATAAGCCTTATTTCATTTTACGACAAACTAGATCTACACGTACACGCACATGTGAGTGGCAAAGCTCACACAACTGAGCTTGTCACAGTTAATATTCAAACTAATTACGAACATGCAGATGCACCTTTCAAAGCCGCACATGCCTCTCACCGTGACAGAGTCGCCTCCGCGCATCTAATGCGAGATAAAACTTTTCTTATTATAATTCTCCATTTTACGCTCGATTAAAGTTCGAAAACTTGGAAATTCAGCATCGTAGACCTTATGTTGGTTCGTACAAGACTTTTATCGTAATCTCATGGATACGCAGTGCTTTGCCGAGCTAATCCACTGAGCTAACTAAGTTTGTGTTTTTCTTCGTTCACTCTACAGCGTCGGCCCCACCTATACATTTCGTTTTAATGAAAAGCAAACATTTCTGTAGCGCGGGTGGCGTAAAAACAGGACGAATGAATATTTTTTACATACAAACGCACGATTATAGAATTGGATGCCTAATCACATTCATTTGCATTAATTAGCCGTCAAGTCGATGCGTAGAGGGTTAGGATATCACATAACTCTCGGCGGTGTTTGTTTTGCCGGATAGTTCGTCGCTGTGTTCGCACCATACTGGCAGTGCAAACTCGAAGGTGTGTTCCCACCTATAATAAATTAGTTGAGAAACTGCAAAGCGTATTCAGTCACACAGAGAGGAGGAAAAGTTTGAGGCTGTATAGCAAGGCAGATGGCAACTGACAACAACTACGAAACGCTGTTGAAACTTCACTGTAGCGTGCGGTTTGCTATGGATTTGAATGCGAACGGCAGGCTAATCGCAGGTCCCAAGGACGAGATGAAATGCACAACTTGCAATAGTGTTGTGCGCTTTGAGGGTGCGAACGAGTTCTCTTTGCGGGATTTTATTATTCTTGGCACAACACATGCAATTGATCGTTCGGAAATTAAATGGAAATTAAGGGAACGTGCATTTGGTACTGTTCAGGATTAGTTAAGATGTGGCTTTGCCAAATGGGAAATATGATAACGAAACTAATTAGTTTCCTTGCACGACTTTAGTAGATGTTCTCTAATAAGGGGTCTTTCGTTAAGGACTTGACAACTTCTTTATTAAATAAAATGCAAACTACTCGAGTTATCTCGACACAACTTGTATTGGCTTGAATTATGAATGGAATTCGACCACGTTCATATGTCCACCACGGGAATGTATGCAGCGGTGGAAACATTTCATTTTCGATGACTCTCGGCCGTACATTTCGACAGATACGGCCGCTCCTCTAACGTCGCCGGCTAGTTGGCATAGACCAAAGATTTCAAGTAGCACCATTAAAAAAGTGTCTAGAGGCGTCAAATTACTTGACCTGGGCGGCCAGTAGACGGTTCCGTTTCTAAATTAAATTTTTTGTAAACGTTGTTCCTTCGTGTACTTAGCCATGATGAAAATGTTGATTTTACTGAATCTTTCGATATTGACAGTTCGGTAATCGTTCACACTGACAGTTCACACTGACAGTTTGAAGTTGTCAAGTCGCTTACGAAAGACCCTTAATATGCGCACGGCTCTGGGTCAATGTGTGGGGTTCACATAGAGCAGCCGCATTGACACACATTTGACTGCAAAAAAAAGTATTTCGGCAGGCGGACTTCAGGCGGATTGTTTTCTCAAGAGAAATGTACGGCAAAATTGTTTTTGGGTTTGAGCAATTCTTGTGAGTGTGCAGCAGTGATAGCAGACTTTAGAAGCAGATTATCCCACGGTTATACCCAAAAAATCCCTTTTATCCCTCACCAAAATATAAAAAATCCCACGAAATATTAAATTAAAAGAAAACATGCATTTCATTAAATTCAGCCTTTTTTATTATTAACAAAAACAAGTTACATTATACATTAACTATTTATTTTAACGAAAATAAATTCAAATTAATATACGTTTATATATAATACAAAAATAGAAATGTAGGTACATCTTATACATTTTTAAAAGGTTACATAAAATTACATGCGGCATTAAAATTAAAATAATATTCAGCATAAAATAAATATCTTATGAATTACTAAAGGGTCCGCCATCTAACTTTTTTTTTTCAACTAGTGCTTATTTCGCGAATGGTAACACTTAGCTCATGTCTGATTTGACAGATAATTAGTTTTATCCTTCCGCTGAACGAATATGGTTGTGTATACGCTTGAACAACGCTGGGAAATATTGCGACATTACTTTGAAAATCATGGTAATGTTACAGAATGTGTGCGAAAATTGCGTACGGATTTTGGAAGAAGAGAAGCACCGTCAGCTCCGTATGTTCGTTATCTTGTGAAAAAAGTGAAAGAAACTGGCATCCTCATCGATAAACCAAAGCGTGAAAAGCCAAAAACAGTGCGTACACCCGAGAAAATTGAAATTTTGGTCCAGAGGCATAATTGGGCCATTTTTCTTCGAAAATGAGCAAGGAGTGGCCGTTACAGTCAATGGCGATCGTTATTGGGCCATGTTGAACGAATATTTTTTTCACAAAAATTGAAGAGGAGGATATTGGCAACATTTGGTTTCAACAGGACGGTGCTACGTGCCACACAGCCGAAGCTACACTCGATGTTTTGCGCCCTGTTTTTGAAGATCGCATTATCAGCCGCAGAGCTGATGTCGTTTGGCCACCGCGGAGCTGCGATTTGACACCGTTGGACTATTATTTGTAGGGTGCCGTAAAAGATAAGTGTTACGCCGATATGCCAGAGACAATTGACGCTTTAAAGGACAATATTCGTGAAGCCATTGGTAAAATACAGCTGCACACAATCGATAATGTGCTTAAAAATTGGACCGATCGTGTTGGCTACTGCGTGGCCAGCCGAGGCAGCCATTTGAATGAAATTATTTTCCATTATTAACCGGAAGGATTGTACTTTCAAATAAAAAAAGAAATTTGAGAAAATATTCAGTAGTTTTTTTTTATAGCATTTTCAAAAAAAAAAAAGTGATTTGGCGGACCCTTTATTTGAAAATGACTGGTATGCAGAAAAACTTTATCTCGATTTCAAGTCTCATTATTCTTGATTGTTCATACAATAATGAAAAAGAAGATATGTCAGTTTATGAAACAGTTTAGGGAATTAAAAAAACAGAAAATGAACGGATTCAGATATTTTGAATGACTTTTTTCTAAACATGAAAATATTTAATTTGATCGTAGGTTGACTAAATTTTGTATTCTTAATGAAATTAGCAATAAGGAACACAAATTGACCAAAAAAGTAAAATCCCTTTTTTTGTACTAGAGGTTTGAAAAATGGATAAATCACCCGATCTGGTATCACTGGTTTGCAGCACTAAAGTGAAGACAGTTTTGTAAGATGGCTCGTGAAATGTGGATATAGAAGTTAATACTCGCAACAATCGATAAAAGCAGTTAAGGACAACCAATATTTATTTTTTTCATAAATTTGGCAATATTGCTTTAGGTAGGTGGAAAACTCACCAAAATTTGCTAAATTTGGCGATTAATGGTTGAAAGACATAGAGAACGTCTTTGAAAAATGCCTGAAAATATTGCAGGCAATGACCCAAAAATTGGTTAAAAAACAGCCAAAAATTACGGAAAAAACGTGCTTACATGATGCCATAGAAAACGCTTCCAAAAACCTACAAAAACTACTCAGCGTTAAAGTCACAGTTGCTCAAATAAAAAGCGGACTTTTAAAAAGCTCTTTATTTTTGTAAGAATTGATACGCCATTATTTTTGAAACGTTTTACAACTTTCAAACAAATAATTCTGAATCCTTATATGGCGCAAGCGTAGCATACCCAATGGCCAATACGCAATACCCCATACTTGGTCGAACACTAAATAAGTTCATCAAAAATTGTTGCAGTCGATAGGTATCCTTCATCGTCATTCGCTTTACCAAAGCTCATGCAAAAATGTCTGTTTGTACAAGGTTTATCATTTGTAGGGTTGCCAGATTTTTCTCCCAGACCGATGGAACAATAATTATTGACAAAAATATGAAAAAAAGCTCGGTACCTTAAACAAAGTAAAAACTTATAGTCCAGAATGCAGGACACATTTTCTAAAGATCCAACTTTAAAGTATCCAATGGATCCGTTGCGTCTACAGATACGTTATCATCTACGTAATTAACGGAATGAACAGTCCTATAAAATCCGTTGCAGTGCGTTGCGTAAAATATGTTTCGTTCAATAATTCCAGAGATAGAATGGCCACCATCAAAAATTTTGTCATCTTCAGCTCATAGTCTGGTTGTTCGAAAACGTCGCTTTTACTACTTCAAGTACACAATCGAACTGTCAACTGAGAACTCAGCTCTCAGTCAAAAAATTCTTGACTAGATGTGTCGACTTCATAAACAACCTCAACTGGAAAAAAACTGTTCACGTGACCAATCAAAGACATCAAAAACTGAAACATAAAATAGTCCGCTGTCTAATTTACTAAACTAGAGTAAGAACGTTCAAGTACCTAGGTTAGTAAGTCTGACAGATGGCTGACTTGGTGTATCTTAGTTTTGATTGAAACAGATCGGTCACATGAACAGCTTTTCCAGCTGATGTTTATGGAGGGGTAGCGGACAATTTCCTGACTGGGTACTAAGTTGACAGTTCGTATATGGACTTGATGTACGAATCACGATGTTACCGACCAATCAAGTTTTTGCGTTCAGGGTACATCTAGTTCAGAGCAATCTTTCCGACTTACGATAGCCTGATTTTTAAATCCGCACAGTTTTGAACATGTCGCAATATTTTGCCACTAAACTGTAACTGCCAGCTCGTTTTAATCACAGGGTAATATAAAAACTAAACAAAAAGCGCTAGATTTCGCAGAATTTTTTAAACTAACCGGTAATGCAAATCCTTTTATAATTGGATAAGCTTTAAATGACTTATTTAATAGTAGAAAATAATCTAGAATTTACAATGTCTAAAAAATTAGTTTTTCTTTGTTCTCATCGCCTTACAAATATTCTCCCGTTTTTGAAAACCACTTATGCAATACAGTCTACTTCGCTTATCTGAAACGGCAATTTCCCACAAATTTTATTTCACTTATGCGGACTTCGGATAACTGAAAAATTGTTGTACTTAACCGAAGTTCGAAGTTTTGTTAGCAATTCAACGAAGAATTAGGGTATGTAGTAAAGCCGAAGTAAGGAGAATTAAAAACACAACTGAAATCGTGCTGTCAAAATTAACACACAATGAAGTTAGTGTCATAAGTTCAATGGACAAGTTCAGTTGACGAAATAAATAATTTTACTAATGGGCGCGTTCAATAACTTTGTTTTAGTAATGCGGAGCTGAATTAGAATAATTTAATAATTTCTGACGTATTAGTTTGTTCAGTTAACCGGGTTTTTCAGTTAAGGGGGTTTCAGTTAAGCGGAGCTATTCGTATGAATTTTTGAAAAAAATGCTGCGTGCTAAATTCGGTTATTCAATTAACCGATGTTTTCAGTAAAGCGAAGTTTAGATAAGCGGAGTCGACTGTATTTTCTATAAGAAAACGTAAACCCTAAACGGTCCTTAGATAAATTGTAATGCGAAGATTAATCCAAGTAAGTATATTTCCGTGAGGAGTTTCCAAATAAATTAAATTGGCAAATAAAGCAAAGGTGCTGAAAATATTTAACCCGCCCGAAACCTCTTCAAGCCTAGGTAATTAAAAAAGCACCAGAGCTGCTAAACAGTCATCGACGTTTTCAAGTTCTCACCAATGAGTGGACCGAATCTGACTTCTTTTTCCAATTGTGAAAACTGTCACCGAATTTAATGGAAAAAAAAATAAAAACTTGGATAGCTGACTTCATCCGTCGCTTCCACCATTTGTGTTGCTTTCAGGTCACATTTCTTAAGCCGACATGTTTCCTATCCATCTGTCAGTTAAATACATTATAGCAACGGGCACGATATAGTTGGGGCAATTTGAATGGCAACACCTCTCAGTGTACAATAATGACAATCTGATGCGCTGGCTGTGTTCAATTGAATGCCAATGTCAATAGTGTTTTGTAAAAAACTTTCTTTTTTATGCAGCTGAGTTACAACTCAGCACAAGAGTTGGCCCGACGAAATTAAGTCTAAGATCCGGGTAAACCCAGCATTGAATTTTCAGTAGATAATTGCATCGATGCCAGACGGCTCGTGAACTAAATTTCTGGCACACAATTTTGGCCCTCGATTTTGATATTTTCGACATAAAATCCATTCAGCAATTGACTCTTCTCTGGAAAACTTTGAGAACTATATCCACCTACTATCTGTGCTATCTTGTTCCATCTAGGCATTTCTTACAAGTTAAGAGAGCTCTGTTGTCTCCGGGAAAAACATCCGCTTAAATTTTGACCGAGCAGGTAGTACTGAGCTTTATTTTTTAATTATGCGTTGGACATTCATTTCGAAGTGTTGGGTTACCCCAATGCGGTGGATCGGTCGGCTGTTAAGTGTTCAATTCGTCCATAGATGGCGATGACGCATTTAAGTGCCTGGTGTTGTTTAAAGGTCCTTAACCTCTGCTTAAACCTATTGCCAATGTTTTTTTTGGTAGACACTTTTTTCAAGCTTGCCGTTGGCTATTTTTCTACGAACCAATTTCGTAAACATATAAACACACGCCCTCAGGCTACCTAACCCTGAAAGTCGACATCTGGCCATAAGCTAAAACTCCAAACAAGCACTATTTGACTGCAAACTGAGCATTCATCGATTTGTTGATACATTTGAGCGGCCTGAATTTTGAAATAGGTACTTGATGCGACTGTGAACCATTTTCGGCCTACCCACACTTGAGGCACACATACCAACCAAAGTGGTCCACCGGTTGGTCGTCCATCCATACCCCCATTCAAATTCATCACACTCCCCTTGGTGTATTGAATTAAAGTGAAACATAAATTTAAATATGAAAACATTCCGATGGCTCAGTTTTGCCGCATTTGTCCTCGGAATATCAAATTCAGCAGAACGAAGTCATTGGTTTCGATATTCCTTCGAAATCCAATTTCATCCTATGGATAACAGAAATGACAACAACAATCCAATAAACATAGTATCCACAGTACTCTCAAGTGCAGTGCCAAGTGGATATCATTCATTTCTACAGATTTTATTGTCCATCCACTTCAGATGCATAACTCGAAACGGGCGAACAGAAAGAAACGATTCTCCGAAGTGATACCGAGAAATGTATGCATTCTATAGAAATCGCAAACAAAAAGGATAATGTACGACAGCCGTGGTTCTGGTTCAAGAGAACCATGAAGGCCACTTAGCCGCATACAGAGACACATAGTGCAACTGTCAAGCGCCTCAACAAGGGTTTCCATTCATTACCAACATAAGAGCAAATTAATAACAACGCAGTGGCGCGCGGGGGGTCGGGCGGAACTGCTTTATGGGAATCTTAAGCGCGCACTTCAAATCGAACTTAAACTGTGATGGCGGTCATGTGCATTGAATTTGCCGCACACACAGCACGGAATATGATGAATAGCGAGGGCAAACTAGACCACCGGCACCCTGATTGCGATAAATGTGACACCCGGATCCCATACACAACACTAAGCGCAGTCGGTAATTAAATTGTTTTATTCCTTTGAGACGGTGGCTTAGCTAATTACTGCACGGCGGATAATTTAGTGAAGACATTGCCACTGATGCTGGTTGCGATTCGAACGAGACGTGGTGTGATATCGTTGACACTCCACACGGAGTAGGCGAGGAGGCGCGCACCGCACATGGAAAACTGCTGCTGGTAGCTGGTGTGCGCTCTGAAGAATGATGTGTTTAAATTTAGAAGAAATGTCAAGTGGTGTTGCATTGTAGCGGCATGAATGTCTCTGGCTAAAAATACGAATCAGAAATTATATGACAAGCGCTCGCTGTGCAACTGGCGGAGTCCAATTAGGCACTGTTGCTGTTGCACTGTGAGAAACAATTTCGATGAAGAGAACTTCTTCCCTTGATATTCTAGGTCCGCCGAGATAGACATATTTTTCGACAGCGAGCAAAAAAACGACACTCGATATGCCCACAGGTGAGCATCAACACTTTCACAAGTCACAACACAACTGTGAGCTTCAGTGTTGAACTGAGATGAAAGAAAACGGCCCTTAAACGCAGTTAGGTCCAGCAGGTTTTTCTGTTTCAGATAGCTCTATCAGAGTAAGTACTTCATTAACGAAAAGTGGCTGAAAAAATTGTATCAATGGAGTATGTAATCCCCAACTCGACCTTTATCATTATATCAAAAATTGAACATCCAAAGTGGCCGTATATACCTTTTACAGTATTTATTATTATGAGAAGAATGGAACTCATATCATTCGAAAGGTATCGTGCCATAGATGTGTACAAACAGGGCTGGTTAAATTAAGTAAATTCCCCATACAAAATGCTTATCAAAATTGAAAGCATTCAAATTGATTACATTCAATTTGTCGCCGCCATAAATTACCATAGTAACGTATTCAAATATAAATCATCAGATTAGAACCCATTTTCGTTAGAGCGCCTTATGAACCCATAAAGGAACCAAAAGGAATAAAATATACCTGCCACTGAACGTAAGCAGTTGTATGATAATAATTAGGGGGCATGGACATATATTGACCAACCTCTTTCGTTTCAATGATGTTACTATGGAAACGAACGCTTTCCATTTTTCGACATCAATTTTTCGACGTATTAAAATGTAAAATGAGGGATTAAAACTCATTTTCCAATTGGCGTATTTTTTCGATATCTTGATGTGGCTTTTCCGTTTATATAAAAAGAAAACATAAAATGTTGCTAGGTACCTACGTTTTTTACAATAACATACTTACAAAAGGTAGAGTTTTGACCACAAGCGAGACTATAGTTGTAATGATGAGTTTACCGAAACTTCTGTCATATTGTCACACGCGAAAGGGTATTATTCAAAGCATTTAGGAGGGTCAGCGGTAGATAGTCTTCGGAAGTTGATTTGGTAACACAAAACGACCCTTAAACAGTTGAGAGGTTGAGATCCAATTTAATGGAAGCTGCGGTTAGTCAAACTGTAAACAACATTTAAGAAGGCTTGCGAATGAAAGGCTTAGAGACATTAGTGTATAAATATGTCTCTAACGGCTTATACAAGGTGGGCATAAAGAGATCACCCTATTGGAAGATGGTCTTATTTTTGCAAATGGCCGCCAATGTCAAATCTATTTTACCATTTGTGGACTAGACAGATGTAGAATACAAGTGAACAAGCCATGGAGCGATACACTCCCCAGGAACGCGGAATAATCGTGTCTATTTTTTTGCATGACAATTCGTCTGTAGTGTTGGCGCAGCACGAATTCCGTCGCCGATTCCACGGTCGTCCGACACCGACTGCGCAAACACTGCGCCGTGTGGCCACCAACATTGAAGAGTATGGGACCACACGAGACGTTGCCAAGAGGGGCCGGCCCCGGAGCGCCCGTTGTGCCGAGAATATCGCCGCTGTTGACGAGGATGTCGAGCTGTCGCCGGAAACATCGACCAGACGCCGTGCCTCGCAATTAGCCATCAGCCGGTCGTCCCTAAGGCGAATTTTGGTCAAAGACTTGCGCATGTTCCCGTATAAAGTCCAGTCCGTGCATCAGCTGCTGCCTGTCGACCGCCAAACGCGTGTAACCTACGCCCATGCCATCCTCAATCTCGAGGACGAAGTGGACGATTTTTCGACCAAAATCATAATGAGCGATGAGGCTCATTTCCACCTTAGCGGGTACGTGAACAAGCAAAACTATCGCTTCTGGGGCACCGAAAATCCATGAGGAGCCATTACACCCGCTCAAAGTTACTGCAAGGTGCGCTGTTCACGCTGGAGGAGTCATCGCGCAATTTTTTTCGAGAACGTCGTTGTCAAACGACAACAGTGGAGGGTGCGCGCAATAGGGCCATCTAAACCGAGTTTTTTTTACCGCAATTAGATGAATTAGGACTGGAGGACATGTGGTTCCAACAGGGCGGTGCTACGGCACACACTGCGCGAGCCACAACCGATATTCTGAAGGCGGCGTTCCCGGGTCGCCTCATCTCTCGTTTTGGCGATTTGCACTGGCCCGCAAGATAATCCGATTTAACCATTCCAGAATCTTTTTTTGCGGGGTTTTTTGAAGTCGCGTGTTTAAGTGAACAAGTCCGAGACCCTAGAAGCCCTCAAGGATAACATTCGGCCCGAGAATCTGTCGCCCGACTTCTTTTGGCCCACCTTGTAAAAATGACGTGCCTAATCAAAAAATAAATAATTGGCGCAACAGTTCCGTAGGAACGCTAGCCCTAGCTTCTCACAACCATTCGTCTTGTGTGAGCTTCTATTTTTGGGACGAATGGAAGGGATCTACAATTTTGTGCCGAGTCCCTACGGCCAATTGAGAAGCTTTTTCATTACAGTTATACACTCGGATGTTTGTCAGACGTTCAAGAGAGGTGGTGCGGTGAAAAAAAAATCATAAGTTGGAATTTAGGTTTTTTCGGAATTCGAACCTGGGACCCCTCGCTTAGTAGTCCAACAAACAAAGCCACTGCGCCGACGTACTTTACTTACTAACATTTGTAGTGCATGTCCTGGGCCTTATAGAGCGCAATATTTTATGAACTTTAGCTAGCAATTGAAATGCAACCTGGAGATCTAGTACGGCTCTTGGAAGTCGATGTTTATGGTTGGAGCATTCACGGGTGAATGAACGAGTAGTGGAGGCGCTGAATAAAGGCATTTAAACTCAGGGCGCGAAAAACTTACTGTCTTCGTAAAATGCTAACGATTGTCAACGGATGATTACTGTCGCCTGTTCAAGTTTTTAACGCCATCTAACAAAACACATCGGTAGCTATAAGTGGTCGTTTAATGTTATTGAGTATCGTCAAAAGCCCGATCCGAAAAAGGACAACCAGGTGTTGTCTGTTACAAGTAACGGGTGATTTTTTAAGCGTAGTTTTTTTTGAAAATCGAATAAAACACTCAAATTTGGGTCAAATATTCAAAGCTTTTATTGTAATCGATAATTAGGTCTTTTCCATTTACGTTTTAAAGACAACTTCATGTAAATGCTGTCCGCGGCTCCGTTTCAAATGGTCCATTCGAAAGGTCCAATTTTGCGTCCATTTTTGGAGCATTTCGGCCTGTGTTCCACGAATTACGCGTGTTATGTTATCCTGTAAGTCTTCAATCGTGTTCGGCTTGTCCACATAGACTAACGACTTTTCATAGCCCCACAAGAAATAATCAAGAGGCGTTAAATCGCATGATCTTGGCGGCCAACTCACAGGGCCATTTCGAGAGATAAGCTGCTCACGAAATGTATCCTTCAACATTTCCATTGTTTCACGAGCTGTGTGACATGTGGCACCGTCTTGATGAAACCGCATGTAAACCAAGTTCAACTCAGCCAACTGGGGGACAAAAAAAAATGTCGCGTATCATGGCTCGATATAGTTCGCCGTTGACGGATTCACCAGGTCAATTATGACGACCATAATATGGTCGTAACAAACGGTGCATTTGAATTTAAAAGAAGAAAGACAAACGGTGAATATTTTTCACAGAGCACGAATTTTTATAATAAATTTCAATAATTTGCAATCGTTGCTCGTTTGTAAGTCTTTCCACGATAAAATGGCAGAGTGTACTGAAAGCTATTCACTTTGACAGATGACGTTTGGATGCCATTACTAACCAGTGCTGCCAAGCTGAAAAACTTAACTCTTAAAAAAATCACCCTTTATATTCATGTGCTTACTTACGTGTATTCATGTTAGATAATTTTTTCGAATGAAAAATCAAAATTTGTTCACAGCCTTAGAGAAGGTCGATGGCTTGTCACCAGTCATTGTCCCCCAGCCCAGTTATTAACTATAGGACTTATAAGAATTTACCTGCAACTATTAGGTAGTATCACATCGCTGGTGTGGAATAAAACGTTCATGCTGGAGTCATATGAGTTGTATTCCAGGTGTACAAACTTTCCATGCCACAAAGATATTGATCCGCACCACTCACCTGTTAAAACATATGTATGAATGCAAATACTTTGTGATTCTACATCAAAGGTGAAAAAAAAAACCAAATCAAAATTAACATTGAACATCTGCAGCCGCAATACACCATCAGAATCTCTATGAATAGCGTATGCCCCTTAACCTATGTGCATTCAAAGGATTCAATCCAAAGAAATACCAAATACATTTCTCGGTGTCAAAGTTTTGGAGATTTCGGCGCGTATAGCTCTACGAATCAACGAGGAGTGAAGAACATTGAATTCTTTTCGAGAGACAAGAAAGGGCTGGAAAGACAATCTCTACACCAGGAACAATACTACCAACGACGTCAACGTTATATAGCAAAAGGTAAAAGGAACGTGTCGAGAGTCCGGTAGAGTGGAGCCGTAATTGGCGGTATTTCTAGAGAAAAAGTATACAGACACACGGAATAATAAATGCCGCAGAACTCATCATGCTGTTCAAAATGACGATGCCCAACGTTCTCTGTTCTATTAAGCTCGGAAAGAATTTCAGTATTACTTTCGATGTCCAAAAATGATATAGACAAGGTGCTGCCCTGTCATGTAGATGCAACTTCCTCAAAAGCATAACTGTTTACTTGAGGTAAATTCGGAGCTCGCCAGCATTTATCATTCATTTTTTAAAAGTTGGTACCTACCTACCGAAGGTTAGGTTAGGTTAGGTTGAGTGGGAATGTGAGATCGTCAGAAAAGACCAGGCACCAAGACGGCACATCGCCATCCCCAGGCACCTACCGTAACTTGATGGCATTTTACTAGCCAGGTGCGTTGGGAAATATTGGGCTGGACGCATCAAGATTGGCTTATTTCCGAATTACAATGGGACACTCTAATGGACATCTAGAGCTTTGAGGTACTAAGCTACCGTCTACCACAGCTACGCTACGACGCCAAGAAACACTATGGAGATTTTATAAAAGATCTACATCATCCCAACCCTGCATGGACATTAGCGAAAGCAGATAAAGATATTCATGTTCGGTCTGAAGATAGAATTCTTTGACTGATGTTCGGGAATATTTGGGGGATTTAGATATGGTTTTGTGAATAAGATGAAACAGAAAAAAAATTTGTAGCAGGATCTCGAAAAAGTCAATAATTGCAACTTTAGCCACATAACGGTCCCGCTGATGGTGATCGAGAATAGAAACATGTATTTCCAAATTTTCGATCACAGCCCAATAAGTCGGCTTTAGCGTTCCAAATCAAAAGAAACATTCCGCAGCATATTTAAAAATGTTTCCCCTAAAACAAGGAGTTGGGAGAAAAATACGAAAAAGTTGAATAATTTCAGCATTTTCTTATGAGGTTTTCACGGGGCTGTAGGGCTGTAGGGTTGTAATGGGGAAAAATTATCTCAAGCGGGTTAAACAAAATAAAAATCTCACCAAGATGGAGCTGATCTTTTGGCCCTCAATTAAATATTGTGAAATAATATTCATAAGTGGAGCAGAAAGGCAACTGAATAAATCCACTTTCTGAATTGTTGAAAAAATAAAAAAAAAAATTCAAAATATTAGTTAATTTTGAAAAGAAATAATCAAAAATAATTTATTTAATTTAAAGACATCAACAAATTGTATATTAAAGTAAAAGACATAAATTTGTTTTTGAAAATGTTCTGTTTTTGCACCGTTTTTGGTGAGAATTAAAGTTCGCGCTCGTTGTCATCTTCTTAGTCTGAGTTTTCAGCTGCATAAAATTATTGTAAAAATGCATATCCGATGGAGAAACATTGTTTCGCGCAAAGCTTATTACATCCTCATATTTCTTGGGGTTGAGGGAGAGATTATATATGTAGTATATAACAGTTTTGGCTTAAAGGGGTCACCATGCAGGTATGCTTTAATTGGCATACAGTCCGGATCAGTTTTTAGTGAAATTGTTCATGCAACAAAATTATCCATTGTGACCTGCAAAATATTTACTAAGTTTTTTAATAAGATTCAGAACCCGTTAGGGGAATTGGTTCATAACTTTGTGGGCCTTAATTATATTCATTTTTGATGTACCTTAAATAGTTGGTAGGTCACAATAGTGAAATTTATATGGAAATGAAAAATGGTGCCAGGATAAATTCGTTAAATTTACCATCAACACAGCTATGATCATTAGTAACAAAAAAATAATAGTTCAAATAATTCGATTTTAAAACTACTTAAAGGGGTTTTTGCACGGAAAGAATTGAAAATCACCAATTGCAAAATTTTGAGTTGCAATTCACGAATTATGTCTTTGTCGCAAATTACAACGATTTTTTCTTGGATTGATATAAAAATTCGTAATTCGACATTGAAAACGGCGTAGAATACAAAATTCTGCTTGTTGAATTTTGCGATTAGAAGTATTAATTCGAGCTTCTTTTACTTGTAGTGATTTGCGATATTGTTTGGCGCAATTTACCACAATCGCAAATTGCAAAAAGTATTTGCTGATTTACAAACACTGAGTGATGAATCAATGAAATCTTATAATAATTTAACACATGTAAATTCAAAACGTAAACTGACGTAGAGAAATCGTGAATTACAAAATATTTTTTTGTAATATTCATGGAATTAACTACCCGATGTGTCGAATTTTTGTGCGCACAGGCAGCCGACAAAAACGAAACGTCATAGAATGTCATGTAAAGAAATCCTCTTAAGTCCTTTCACTTTCTGCATGGACAGCTCCAACCATGCGCGTTTGGCTACATTAGAGTCAGACAGTCGGTATTCAATCTTTGCTTAAAGCAGTTCTTGTCGGGTCAAAGTTATTTATAAGTTTAACTCATTCGTAGTGATAGTGAGTGTACTAACCAACAAATTGTAAAGAATGTTGGAATGTATCTTGTAAGTACATATTGAATAATACAAAAACAACTGAAGTAGGTATATAAATTAGTATTTTTTTCATAAGGTACATCTCGCTATAAGAAAGAAGTATAAATTGGAATGGATTCTAAAATATGTAATCGAAAACGATTGTAAAGGTTCGTATCAATGGCAAGTTATTCTAAATAATTTGTTTGTATTTTAAATTTCAGCATAGACCGAAAAACCACCCCAGACATATCCCGTTGTCTCCGGACGATGTGGCGCCGTATGCTTTTCATGGATATCAGCAGGAAACAAATTACAAAATGTGACTTTAAATATCTATGTATTCGAAAATAACCTAAATAATTATACTACGAATTTTGATTTGTAAATCAGAAGATATAAGTTGTAAATTGAGAATAAAGTTTTCTAATTCCACTATAAAAAAATTTCAGTTTAATACGGTGATGCCTCAAATCACTACTCAAGAACCGTAAATTGCAAAATATGAAATGCAAATTGATAAAAAAAAGATTCAATTTACCATTACGAATTCGTAAATTGCAACTACTACTGAAGTGGTAAATCTACCCCTTTTGTTCGCAAATCAACACTTTGAGTTGCAATTCAAGACTAAATGGTTGTAATTTGTTAAGGGAGGAAATCCGAATTTACAACACAAAAGTGGTAATTTACGAAATATTTTTGCAATTCACAATCCAAAGCAATGGCAAATTAATAACTATTTGTGTCAAATTGCGATTGGTTATTGCAATATGTATTCCTCATTTGATCGCATCATTGACAATAAAAAGTAGCGATTCGCGACTTTTGATGGTCAATATCTTCACTTCGTACAATTTATAGAATTGCGAATAAAAAGTCGTGAATTAGTAAATCCTGAGCTAAGCTCTAAAACTAGACAAACTTTTCGTGATTCTGCGCTCATTTTTCTTGATTTGATCTTAAAATTTTTTCCATGTGTGTTTTAGCTGGTGTTCACTGTTCACTCATCCACCGAAATACACATGTAACCAAGTAGAACGTATGAAGGAGAAAGAGATGGCAGATGTCTATGAAGAAAGTCAGTTTTTCGTCATTCATAATGACGATCTGGAATCTAGCAGATTTTACTAAGATAATTCATCTGAAGTTGTCCTATTGGTATATACAAGGTGGCGCAAAAATAACCTTCCGATGTTTTTTGGCTGTAATTTAAAAAAAAAAATTAAAAACTTTGATTCTTCTTGTGGATTATTTTTATTTGGTCTTTTAATTTGTTTACATCAAGTCGAGAATATGATGTCATGTAAATGGCCGCCGCTACAGTTGATTGTCAGTTGAGCCCTTTTTATGGCATTTTCCACCACTTTGGCCAAAACTTCCGGCGATAGGTCCTCACATTCTTGACGGATATTGTCTTTAAGAGCTGCAAGAGTCTAAGGCTTGTTGACATAAACCCGCGACTTCAAAAAGCCCCACAAAAAGAAGTCTGGAGCGGTCAAATCAGGCGATCTTGCTGGTTAGTGCAAATCGCCAAAACGGGAGATTAGGCGCTTAGATTAGGAAATGCATCCTTCAGCATATCGGTTGTGGCACGTGCAGTCTGTGCCGTTGCATCGTCCTGTTGGAACCACATGTTTTCCAATCCCAATTCATCAAGTTGCGGCAAAAAGAACTCGTTGATCATTGCTCTGTAGCGCTCACCATTCACAGTAACCGTTTGGGTCGCGACGTCTTCGAAGAAAAAAGGTCCGATGACTCCTCCAGCGAAAACAGCACACCATACAGTGACTTTGAGCGGGTGTAATGGCTGTTCGTGGGTTACACGCGGATTTTCAGTGCCCCAGAAGCGTAAATTTTGCTTATTTACGTACCCGCTAAGATGGAAATGGGCCTCATCACTCATGATTATTTTTGATGAAAAATCCTCTTGGTGGTGATTAAGGATGGCTTGAGCGTATGTTAGACGCGATTGGCGGTCAGCAGCTAACAGCTGATGCCCATTTGCGTGGCACGTCGTCTGGTCGATGTCGACGGCGCTTCCATGACATCTTCGGCTACAGCAGCAATATTCTCTGCAGAACGGCTACTCCGGGGTCTGCCACGCCTGGCAGCATCTCGTGTTGTGCCAGTCTCTTCGAGGCGAGCGGCTAAACGTCGCAGTGTTTCACCAGTAGGCGTTGGACGGCTAGGAAATCTGCGACGAAATTCACGTTGTGCCAAAGTCACCGACCAATTATTGCTCAAATAAATAGTCATCAATATTCGGCGTTCTGGAGCAGTGTATCGTGACATTGTTTATTAACGTGTATTTCGCATGTGTTTACTACACAAATGTCAAAACAGAACTGACATTAGGGGCCAATCGCAAAATTTATAGCATTTTCTGATAGGAGGATTACTTTTGCGCCACCTTGTATAATGTAAACGCATTCCGTGGAGAACCGCATCCCACTTTTTGCAAAAAATATTTTATCTGTTTTCAATTCTCTCATTTCCAAGCGTTTATAAGTGAGCATGCAGTCTATTATTTTCAATATCCAGTAACACGCTTTCCTCCCTGGAGCATTATTTGTTGTTTGCTGAATAGTCTTACACCAGTCTTACTCCAATTTGCACCTAAAAGTCCCATACAACTCGCGTACAACACGCCTATTCTCTCCGTGTATGCGGCTTAGAATTTACACTCATGTTTATTACTTCGCGCCATTCTGTAATGACAAGAGGAAATGCTGTGCGCACTCTGCCAATGAAAGACGTTTGCAAAAAAAAAAAAAAAAAATCCATTACAACTGCACAAGGGATAACACACATTCGCGTTGTATTCGTAAAAGCGCAGCAACAGGAAACAGCGAAAATAAATAGCAAGTGCCCCTCGCAGCCGCGTCAAAAATAAGATGCATTGTGCGTCTGTAAGTATGTCTTCTTCAGAATCGGAATATGATTCAAATCCTTTCAATATTTCCAAAAAAAAGGAATACTCGCCGCTGTTGTAAAACGGTTGCAATAATGACATATTGACATATTGCTGAGATGTATCTGCATATTTGAATGCGTTTTACCGATTATGACGACAACGACAACGACGACGAGTATGCTTTCCAGATGTCTGCGACGCGCCGTCCTTGATGCCTTTACATTCACGGTTGCATCGTGCTGGTATTGACGCGGGTGGCGCGAAGAACAAATTCCCCCGCAGAGGGGAAAAATTAAGTCGAAGTGATTTGTGAGGCGTTAAATCTGAATGTGTGCGTTCGCATCGCACAGATACTGTACAGATATTCCGCTCCAATTTTTCGGGAACTGTGCTAATCCACTGGGGTGGATCGTAAAATAAATCTACATTGGAATTTCTGATGGAATTTTTGAAACTGTCACCTTACACGTTTACAATGGGGAATTCGGTCGATTGCCGGTCGGAGTGGGGAGGGCGAGGAATAATTTATTGCTGCAGAGCGGCCTTGCGATGACGGCGAAGATGTTTTAATTAATATTTAATTTGGAATGGGGCGAGGCGACTATTAAGTGGATGATTCTGTGCAGAATGTTCCGACAATGAAATTGGAATATTTGGCTAATTAAGCCGATCGGAGAATGGCTACTAAAAATTTGAATTTAATTTCCCAAAGAGGGGTCGTCCTGCGGATGGAATTTTGAGTCATTTTTGGCATAAATTTGTGGATGTAAAAAAACCTAAATCAGTGTGTTGAGTCGCAGATGTAGGACGTCTTAAAATGTGTCCGCAATTAAATTGGCGATTGCTTTACCTGATTGAGCTGAGGAAGTAATTAGTTGGTTGTATGTGGCTGTCATGTTAGGGGAGGGCCATGGCCATACAAGTTGAATAAAGTCCTTTCCTAAACAAATTTGTCTTGTGTAATCCCACAGGCATGCAGTGGCCAAGTGACATAAGAGGTGTGCTGCCGAATCTTCCTGCTCCTAAAACCTATAGCAACACGACATGGGGGCCCGGGACCACTGCCCCCTTCCTCAGGAGCTCCGCACTATAATTGTTTTTCTATTTTGGTAGATATAGCTTGACAAAAAAATTAGAGAGGCGCTGTTCTTGTTAGTGACTTAATGGCACCAGTGATAACCCAATGACATTGGCGATGCCGAACAGAAAGTGTTTTGGCTAGGAAATAAGTAGTTCCGCATTTCGCCTCCGCACCGTATTGACAATTTTGTCGGCGGACTGTGTTAAGAATTACCGCCAACATTTTCAAATTAAAATATTGTTACATTCGAGCTGGGATTCCAAAAGATAAAAAGGTATCCTGTTGAACTTTTCTAATAAAATCATTTTAACTACACGTATACGAATTATTCTAATAATTCACTATTAAACAACATTTCTTATCCGACTTAAGCCAATCACTTAATTCAGTGCATACTTTACACTTCTTTATTTTCACAACCGATTACTATTTCGAACTTTACCAATCACTGTTAAAGTGTCAACTGTCCCTCCTTGTTCTCGAATCTGCTCTTTTATATCCGCTCCGCCATCTATTGGGAAATTTTTAGTGAATTCCGGTTCGTCCCGAACAAACTCGATGGTTCTAGAACTAGCTCACTTAACTCTCCACTTATTTGATAAATTCGAGTCTCCGAATGGAATGTAATGGAACTTGTTTGGTTAGCAATTAGTTGTTCACATTTTATGTTCCACGCTACAATATCAATCCGACACCAGATCATTTTTTTTTCTAAATGTTTCTATAATTATTAAAAAACCCCAAAAGTTGTTAACTGTAACACCCGAATTATTTTTAAACCTGATTTCCCTAGAAATTCAGTTTCCTTTTCACTCTAAATATTTTTACACCTGTATTTGAAGACAACAAGTTTAAATAACATTTTAGAATTGTAAGGCCCAAACTGAATTTAATAAAATTCTTATTTTCTTGCCTTTATATTTATTAAAAATGTATAAAAGCAATTAGATATTTGACCCCAGACGAAAAATGTTCTCTATTTTAATGCTAAAGCCAGTGAAAACTTTATTTTAACACTAAACCTCATGAATAAAATTATTTTCGCCGCTAAGTCTACAACAAAAATATATTTTTGAGCCCCTGAACCATCTCACAGAAGTTATTTTAGACCAGAACCTTCTGGCTTAGTTTAGATTTCCAATAACGTATATACAGGTGGGCCAAAAGAAGTCATCCGATGTTGTTTGGCTCTCATTTTCTTTTCTAAATGAAAAAGTTCGATTCTGTTTTTTAGAATTTTATTGGTCAAGTTGAGAAGATGATATCGGCCAAATATGCGCCGTCACATTTGATTGTCATACGGGCTCGTTTTATGGCATTTTTCATCACTTCGGCGACAACTTCGGGCAACAGATTCTCGCACTCGTGTCGAATGTTGTCCTTGAGGGCTTCTAGGGTCTCGGGCTTGTTCACGTAAACACTTATTTATATAATCTTAATCTTTAACTTTATGTATATTATTTGTTATTTATTTATTAGATTATTTTCCTTCTATTTATTAGAGTTACTATATCCAATTATTCATCATGGCCTGACTCTCTCAACCTTAAAACGCCATTTGGGTGTCAGTGTCCAAAGAATGTATGAATTGCTTTCGAGATGTCTGCCAATAGTACAAGTTGAGCCTTGTGCATAACCAGGGCGCTTATTTCGTAACTTCTCAGGCGATTATCGGCGAAACGATGGACCTCCTAAACTAGTTGCTAGTTCTCAAAATACAAGTTTGAGAGCTCAATCGATTTTATTTTCCACAAATTGAAAGCTGACGTTTGTCAAAAAAATTCGAGCAGAGTAAGACATTTTTGGCGATCAAAGTTTCAAAAACTATATCGTTTATTTACGGAATGTGGCCCCAGCTTGACGGAATGACCAGAAAGCCAAGTGTGGTCCATCTTATTTTCAAAATACCGGACCATATAGGCCCGTACGTTTGTGTGGGGGTTTTTTGTACACATTTGATAGCTTTTGACAGCTAATTGGAATTTATATCACAATACATACCACTACGCAATTTTCAACATTTTCAATCCAGCAGCGGAGTTTTCAACAAAGCTATTTTGAATGTCAATAGCTATGTGAAGTAGAAGCATGTACTTAGGTCCTCTTTGGAGATGGATCTAGCCTCATTGATTTATTAATTCAGACGACTCTAATCACTTCTGTCCATTGAGTTCGCTGATCGAATCCAAATTAAGCTAACCGCGAATCTATCTGAAGGCGGAAGTTAGCGCGATATTTGGCAGTTGCTCACTCCAAGTCGGTACAGGTCCCCTTCCACTTCTGGGTTGGGATTGAAGACTTTTCGTACCGGAGCGTTGGTGTCACTTGCCTCCTTAGGTGACTGATGCGTGCATTTCTCACCAGTTTGATGTGAGACAACTCGAAGAGTTCGCCTTCCTCCGAAGGCCGTCAGAAACTGAACCGAAAATCAGTCGAAAAACGACCAGATTTTCATCCGTCCACTCTTTTGCACCATGAGTACCATGATGAGTACAGGACTTAGATGATGATAGTCTTACTTAGAGTCTCGTTTGTGTTTATTGGCATAGCCTTACTAGTCATTTGACATCTTAGGTCAAAGAAACATCAATTGGCAAGTGTAACTTTCATCCAACCAGATTTCACAGATAAGTCGGTGATCCTTTGCAGCTTCTAAAGTCTTTCTCCATCTTCAGTTCGAATATCGCTTCTGTCACTTCGTGCTGGTTGGGTGGACGCAAATTTTGACTTTCGTCGTTCCATCCATCCTGAAGGCGCGCGTTTCTAAGAACCGACTCTTTATCTACTGCCTTAAATCGTGTACGGCTTTGGCTCTTGTGTTACTTCCCCATTCTTCGGAAAAGTCGATGCTCCGTTTTTTTGTTGACAGTACTTATAGCCTGCGGGGAGCTCTCGCAGAAACATAGGTTTTCACCTACAGCACTGATTGACTTGTGTCAGCCGGGCATGGGTTCCAACCATTCAACATAGCCTACAGAATTTTGAATCTGCAAATAAAGACTCTCGCTCCAAGGAAGACGCATTGTAATTTCAAGGCCATTCCTTAAATTAAAGTGAACGATACAAATTTCTAATTGGCTTACTCAACTTGAAAACGAGTTACATTACATCCATACATATTAGGAAACGAAAGTACCGAATTAAGAAAACGAAGATGCTGCATATACACATTCATTCCACCATCGCAGCCAGTCAAGCGAATAAATTTATACAAGTCGTTCCCTAAGACTCGTCTTCTACCAGCAAATCTCCTCATTTATGTTATCAGATTGCGAAGCAAACTTTTCCACCCCCTTGGATAGGAAAAGTGCGGGGGAAAAAAAAACTTTCCTTCAATAGCCCACTTTCGCACACATAAATACCTTAGAGTAAATTTAATTAAGCATATAATGCGCAAAATAAGGAACGCAGCCCGAAAAATCAATGTGTACATATACGTAGACGGATTTTCTCCGCAATTTCTTTTCCAAGCGATGCGAGGGTTGGCTCATGCGAGAGTTGCGGCAAAAGTTGTTGGAATTTTATGTGAGATTCCCTAAGCTCGTGCTGCTGTACGGTTTGTCTTTATTTTTTTTGCAGATGTATCTTGTAGCTACCTCCCACCGCCCGCCATTAAAATTATATAATTTACTTTGCAAACTTTTGGCATTAGAGTCACATCGTGGTAATTGATAGAAAATCTATGAGACGAGAAACATTTTCACTACTGACACAGACAACTCGCGCACATGTGCATGTAAAAGAATTTTTATTATGATCCAGCTGCAAGGAGATTTTGTCTTAGCTTCGATTTAAAGGACCTTTGGTAGCGCCTGTGCAGGAAGTTTTTTTGCGTTGACAGAATACCTCAATTTTTTTATCGCATTGGATTGAGAGTGGAGAAAGGGGCGTGGCACCTCCCATAGAACAAAGCTTTTTAAATACTAGGTATAACTTACCTTTACATTTACAACAGCTTTAGCCTTGCAATTTTAACACCAAATATATTTTAATAGGGAACGTAATCAGTCCTAATTTTCATTTTAAGGGCATAAGAAAGTGTTGCAGTGGTTACTTACTTACTAACTTAAGGTGGCGCTACAGTCCGGGGTGGACCTGGGCCTCAACCAACAAGCGTCTCCAGCCAGTGGTTAACGCTTTTAAAATCTCCAGTCTTTTGAGCTTCTGCTAGAATGATTGTCTTGGTTCCTACCACTTCGATGGCCTCACTCGATTCATTGAGTGCTTGAAGGATTTTTATCTGCGGGAAATGGAAAAAAGGCACAACATGGTGGCTCGACCGACATCGCTGAAGGGACATTCTGCAAACGTATACCAGTTAGCTTGAGGAAGGCGAAACCACATCACACAATCCCGACAACGGTAATGCGCACGAAGGAGGAAAACTACGAACAGAAAGATTAGGTTAGGTGAGCGGGTAGGGGCAACCTACCCCGCCGCACTTATATCAATGAAGATCCGTCGTGATGCCCTTGGGGCTCTAAATGACCCCCATACTGTGGAAACCTATGAAACCAGGTAGTGAAGCCATCCCAAGAATAATAAAAATCTATGTAAGTCTTACAAAGACTTCTCAGAAAGGGTCTTCGAAGTCTCCGAAAAGAGAATTCTGTATCTGCTGTGGCAGAGTGCCGGGCAGTGGCATAGAAAGTGTGGAGTGTCCTCATGCACATCCTCATCATTGCATCCTCTGCACAGGTCGTCCGTATTGATTCTTGTTGTGATATTTCAGAATGTTGTGTTCTACAAGAGAGAATTTCTAAATAATAATAATAATAACAGATTGGCCACATTTTCCTGGTTATGACACAGGATTATGACAGGATTCGAGTTTAATCCATCTATCATTCGTCGCTGCCAGTATTTTGCTCTCAATTTGCTGTTTGAGGAGTTAATACTGTGGCATCAGCCTGAAGTTCAAGTGAAGAAAACTTGTTTTGCCAGCTCATGAGCCTTTTCATTACCGGCACTCCTTTATGTCCGGGGACACAACAGATTCTTACAATTCACCATTTCGTCACCGACATCAAATTTGTTTTTAGGTCTGGAACGAACATGACTTCATCCAATCCTAAGTTTAGTGAAGTATCATCATCTGCCACAGACATTCCTACCGAACCTATACCCTGTATTGACGTTGTCCCTCCGTTTGCCAAGCTTAATTCCTTTTTTACATATCTCGGCTGACCGAAACTGGACTTCAACGACGTCATAATATGAGAAGTGCATCCACTATCGAGGCACCAGTCATCGCAGCTGCCGACATTATTCTCAGGGGAGTGTTTCAAAGCAATTTCCGTTGTTGATCTTGAATGATCGTCCTCCTCCGCGCACACTTTGGAGAATTCCGTTCGTCCAAATGATTTATGGCTCTTTTGTCTATACATTCGCTTTGTGTCCGACTTTTTTTGCAGTTGTGACACTTAAATTTGAACGCTTTACGGTGACACTTGTTTTGGGAATTTCTAATATATGAAGTTTCGTGTTTGCTTTTGTTATCTATTCGCTTTCGTGTATAAGGGTTTTTCAATAATTATTGTGAATGACCCGCTATTTCGGTAGCTGTCACTTTTGAAGCTTTTATTCTTTGACATTTGACAAGTAGAAACTACGCCATTGGTAAAAATGGAACGATACACGCTTCAACAACGCATTGAAATTATTAAAATTCACTACAAAAATGGTGAAAAAAACACAAGCAACGAAACCATTGATCTTTTACGGGAAAAGTTTCCGGATCGTGTTATCTCTTGAAGAGGTGATCACAATGGGCCACCGAGATCTTGCGATTTAACATTTGCGACTTCTTCCTTTGGGGCCACGTGAAAGATAAGGTCTACGCCAACGGCCCACCGTCGATTCAAGACCTCAAAGATAAAATTCGTGAGGCTATCGAGGACATAGGGCAGCCACTTTGCGATTTCGTTTTGGAAAATTTCATGAAAAGGATATGGTCCTGTATGCGTGCTCGTAGTGGCCATTTCGCTGATGCTGTTTTTCATTTTAACGGCATACCTTCCTCTTTATTATGAAATAAACATCCGATCATTTATCTCAAAAAATTGCATTTTTTTTTTTTTTTTTTTTTTTTTTTTTTTTTTTTTTTTTTTTTTTTTTTTTTATTATTTTTTTTTTTTTTTATTTATTCATTATCACTATAAACTAGTTTACAATAGTAATTCTGCTTAATAATAGAAAGTGACTATAATAGATTCATTATCATTCTTAACTTAACAGTTAGTGTTGAATGATAGCTTATAAAAAAACAATTTGCATACAAAGGAATAACTGACGTGGGGTACCATCAGTTGATCTTCTGTTAAGAACCGATATTGAGAAGAATTTAAAGTATGTGAAGAATCTTATTGCCTTTTTTGTATTAAGTTTTTACTTCATAAGTATCTCCAGGTTAAGAGGGTTCACAGTAAAAAGATAGTCTTTAAGTGATTTCAAGAATGAGTGAAAGTTTTGTTTTGATCGTATATATAAAGGGAGTTTATTAAACATTCTAATCGA
Source organism: Cheilosia vulpina (assembly GCA_916610125.1). Taxonomy (NCBI): domain Eukaryota; kingdom Metazoa; phylum Arthropoda; class Insecta; order Diptera; family Syrphidae; genus Cheilosia; species Cheilosia vulpina. The sequence goes on along the minus strand of OU744276.1, from coordinate 78,937,963 downwards.
GGAAGCTAAGTAAAAGTTCATAAAATGGGATTTGTGTACGCGTGGAATGTCAAATAAAGCCATGTTATTAACTCGTAAGCTGTAGATTGAAGAATTTCTAGAAGGAACATTACCGCTTCGTTTAAAAAACTCTTTTAGTACCTTAAAAACGTAGAGATTTCTCAGTGGAAATATTCGCAAGTTGATAAAAAGAGGCCAACTTTCCGCATAACGATTTTTTCCACACATAATTCGAATTATATGCTTTTGGGCAATCAATAGTGGTCTCAAAGTATTCATGTATGCACCTCCCCAGCTAACGATTCCATATTGGAGTTTCGAATGAACTAATCCGTAATAGAACATTGAAAGAACTCTTTGCGAGCAGTATGGTTTTAAATGATACATTTTACGTGTTACTAACGCCATATAAGATTTTAAATTTTGAGTTTGGACCTTCCAGTTAAGTTTGTTGTCAATGAAAACACCGAGATATTTGTAGGAATCAACTAATTCAACTTTGAAACAACTAGTTGTACATTGTCCGTTTACGTTGAAGTTATGCCTCCCACAGGTATGTAGTGGTAAGCTAAATTTCTGACAAATGCTTGAGTGAAAAATGAACTCGAAATTTTCTAAGACATCTTGTGATAGCTTGAAGTTCATTATTTTTGTTTTTTGACTGATAAGAAGCTTGTGGGTATTAAACCAGACCCGAAGTAATTGAAGATCTGAGCTAACTTTTGAGACGCATTCATGGAGCGAAAGGTCAGTGTACGTGAGAGCAATGTCATCTGCAAATGCACTACGATTGCCATGAAAGCTTTGAATGAAAAGTGAGTTAATGTAGATAAGGAACATTATGGGACCTAGCACGGACCCTTGTGGTACACCATTTTTAAGATTGAGTGATAGACTGTAAGACCCATTTACGAAAACTCTTTGTTCCCTTTCCAACAAATATGACCTTAACCATTCATGAGTCATACCTCTAAAACCAGCCCTATATAGCTTATCCAGTAATATTTGCAGATCTACCATGTCAAATGCTTTGGTCATGTCAATGAAGAGAGCCATAGTTGACTGACTTTTGTTAATACCATTAAACAGATCGCAACAGACTTTTAAGATTGCGTCTTCCGTGGATCTACCTGCCCTAAAACCATATTGGTCTACCGAAAAAAAATTATTTTTGTTTAAGAACGAGATTATTCTTGATTTCATTAATTTTTCAAAAATTTTAGATATCGTAGGAAGTAGAGAAATCGGTCTGTAATCACTTATACATTTGCGATTCCCCCGTTTAAACAACGGAATAACTTCTGCCTTTTTTAGAGACATGGGAAACTTACCGCTGTTAACACTGAGGTTGAAGATATAACATAAAACATCGACAATTTCCCACGCAATTTTTTTCAATAGTATGGCAGAAATACCATCACTGGTGCATGTGTTTTTGTTTTGCAAGGACATGATTGATTTAAAAATTTCATAAGATGTTATCTGATGAAACCTGAAGCTATTACTTTGCATTACTTCTTCGGCTAAGCCCGATGCAATATTACAGTTGCAACTACTGGAAGGAGACTCGAAAGGTTCCAAAGTCTCAGAGACATTGACAAAAAAGTGATTAAAATGGTTTGCAATTGAGAGTGGATCCGATATCATTGAATTTTCGATCTCTATATGCGGAATATCATTTGACTTTTTTTTCCTATCTAATATGCTATTTACTAGACCCCATTCTTTCTTAGAATCTCCTCTGGATTGTCTTAAACGATTGGCGTAGTAAGTGTCACGTGCTTGTGCGACCAAACTCTTACTTTTTTGCACAATTTAGTGTAATAAATTTTTAGACTTGTATTGCTTGGATGTTTTTTACATTTTTTTGCGAACTCATTTTTACGTTTTATATGATTTAATAGTCTCAATGTCATCCAGGGTTTTAAGAATGTATTGCACTGGCTAATATTTACAACGGAAGTTGCACTATTAATATGACTTGATAAAATAAATATAAAACTATCGTATGACACAGAAGGATCATTCTCAGAAAAAACTGGTTCCCAAAATTCGTACCGGAGTTTTTCACAAAGATCTTGGTAGTCGACTCGAGTCTTTATCCTGTTCACGTTAGTTTTCCTAGATGCGGTACCCACATGGTATTTAAGTAGACATAAGTGATGATCAGTAATTTTATAGTCATGCACTTCACTGAAGAAAAAAGAATTGTTATCCTTATGTAGGCGGAGAAAAATGTGGTCGATACAGGTATTTGTAGAGTCAGTTATGCGAGTTGGTACATTCACTAAACTTTTAAGACCATACGAAGCCAGAAGAAGCATATAATTTTCACAATCCGAATCTGAAACATTTAGTATGTCTATATTAATATCGCCTAAGACTATTAGATTCTTAGCTTTTGTATTATCTAGAACGGTATGCAACTCATCAATAAAAACGCTTTTTTGACAATTATGTAGTCGATAAATACAGAGCATAGTATAGCTTAGATTTTGAAAAAAGAAATTTACTTTTATCATATCCGCGCTTCTTAATTTGATTTTTAAACAGTCGTGCACAATATCACTTTTTATGTAAACGGCTATACCGCCGGCAGAATAATTTTCATTGCAGTTCCCAAAAGGTATGTAACCATCTATATTAAAAGAGCCAAATTCACTTTCATACACCCAAATCTCACTTAGAATAATTAAAATGGGCAACTTGTTAAGAGACTGCAAGTGCACCAAAAAATTATCAAAATTCATTCTCATACTTCGAATGTTTTGATGGATGCAAAAAAATTCTTCAATACATGGAGCATACATTTCATTATTTACATTATTTTTGTTTACATTGGAATGGAGAATGGGATTGTTTAGATTTAAGTTAATTACGCTCATTATGTCAGTTTCTTCAAATCAGAAGTACAAGTAATTTTAAAAGAAATATCACCCTCTTTTTTCCTCATATAAACAATCCCATTTTTAGTCCACAAAAATTTAAAGTTCATAGAATGCTTAACTGCTGCTGCTGCTTTGTAAAGTTGTCGAGAATTATATGTCAGGCTTTCGTTGATGTAAATATTACCAATTGCTGCATGAGCGCTGATGACGGTCGTTTTTAATTTTCCTTTCGCTTCATTCTTGGCTCTCATTATTTTCTCCTTCATGCTCCGAGCGATAAATTTGACGTGCAAAACGTTTCTTGTGTTGTTCACTGCTGCCAATGCCCTTGATTTAGAAGAAGATGCAACATCAACTGGTGGTGAGCGAAGTTTGATTTGTCTCATGTAACAGTAATCAATGTCCCCCTCACTGACATCAACGTTCAGTCCATTACGAAAAACTTTAAGAGCGAGTTCCGTGTTTGTTGTTGGTGTGTTGTTAGTGTTTTCGATAGGAACATTAATGATTTCTATGCTTTTCTCAAGCAATTGCTGTTCCAGGTTATTGACCTTCTGCTCCAGAGAATGAATTTTTTCTTCGTATTGTTTATTGGCGGTTGCTAGTGAATCAATTTGTTTGCTTTGTATGGTTTTAAGCGATATTATTTCTTTATAAACCATTTCAAGAGTTATTGTATGATTGGATTCTTGTAGCGGATTCAAAGATTCTTCTGGTGTAGATGAGGATGCAGTGGTTGACTGTTTAATGTTCTGTGTTTGTTTTGTGTTGAGTGATGATGGTATTATATTTGATGATTGGATTTGCTGGTGAATTGTAGTGTTAGCATCAGAAATAGAAGTGCGTCGCTTCTTGGTGCAATATATGCACCGCCATGCAGATTTATTCTTTTTCATAAAATCTAATTCAGTCGCCTTTAAGTTAGCGCAGTTTCCATGAAAAAGATTCTTGCAATCAATGCACTCCACTTTCAGATCTGCTCTATCAATTTTGAGACTGCAAATGCCGCAAGACATTTTGGTAGGGATTGGGAGACTTTAAAAATAAAAAAACGAAGTTTAAGAGAGAAAGTTCTCGTCACGTTTGTACCCCACGACGTTCACAAATAATACCAAAACAACACCTCTTATTGGAAAACCCTTTACATTGCGTCTTGATATGAGTCTTTATCTCTGCATTTTCTGGCATCATACCCTTCGACGACCTTGATTTTTAATACTTCTGGATTTGATAACTGATCTCTGGACTCGATCGCACATCGAAAGTTGTCAAAACTTTCGGGCAGGCTATAGAGGAGCATAATCGATAAAAGGTCGTCGTTTACTGAAACACCCACACCCAGTTATTTGTCAACAAGGACTTGTCAACTTGAAATATAATGCCAACAAGCGAAATGCCAGCTGATATACTAACAAAAGCACTACCTCGGATAAAACAGGCAGCATGCAGCTCATCTTTAGGAATGAATTTTATAGACAACTAAATAAAACTTTGAGGGGGGCTGTTGACATACCCAAGTTTGCCCTATTATAAGATTATTACGTCATCCAACATATCTAACTATTACAATATAACCTTGGTGTCAAAAACAGTTTTTTAAAACCACACTTTGCCTTCCAGCTAACCTTATCTAATTTTGTACTTTCTTCATCATGTTGGATTCACAAATAAAGTTAAGTTCTTGAATTGTAAAAGTTATCGTATTTTATTTCAACCATCCTACTACAAGAGCATAAATTTGCAACATCGCTGAGCGCCAAGAACCCCTAGCTCTTCGAGACAGCGACTTTCAAGCTTAGATTTTATTTCAACGGCGGAGATAGATTTTATTGCCGCTTGGCTGTCACTGAAGAAAGTGAAGTCGGCTCCAGGTACGGCCGAATATTCTATTGCAGGCATAAAATGCTACCATAGACTTCTTTGCCCGTTTCTTTGTGTTAAGATTCTAATTCAATTTACGATCTATGACTACGCCAAGATACTTGGCGTGTTCAAAAATTGTTAGCGGAATCGCTTCAATTGTAGCCAGGCTAAATTCGGTCCTTGCGAAGAGGAAATGAGTCGCCTAGATCGTTAAAGATTAGAGACCACGGAGGCCTGAAAACGGAACTCCACATCAACCAATTGTCAGATTTCTATTCAAAAGACCCAAAGCCTCTAGACAAAACATGCTCTATTCAATCTTAGAAATTACTCGCTCGCAATCTACCTCGACTTGAGTGGATTTATCATCCCCAAACGCATGTATGCGCCTCTGCTATGAACACGCAAACTTTCGCGCTACCCGTTATCTGCACCTCAAGTAATATAGTTTTGTTTAGTATGGTGTAACCTTTTCAACTGACAGTGTGGGTGCAGTGCCCTCAGGGCTCAGAGGTATTTATGGAAAAAACCACTGCCCAAAGTGCAACTCAGACTAATCAAAGTGGACGCGCTATCTTGTTGAGCGACTGGCCGCAACTCCATTGTTGGTCACGCACCAGCTTAGTCCATTATTATAAACCCTTCCGGTTGACTTCGCATTCAATTGCAGCATTCGCTCCATTCAGTCCATTCAACACCAGAACACGGCCATCCCTAGGGGGACTGAACTGGCCCCCATTGAATGCGAGAAAACAATGACGATCACAATCACAGTGAAGTTGTCCGCCAAAAATCCAATGCCTCAAGTTGCAAGCATTAGTAAGGCGCCTTCTATTCGTACATCCCATGCTCTCTTTCGCTAATCATAACATTTTAAGCGGTGGACGAGGTAAGGCAGCTACGCCATCACCCGGATGCAGCGGGTGCATGTACTCGTATATCTATCAAGCCAACAATAACAATCATCATTATGGCACAGGAACGACAGTTGCTTTACTGACACGAGATCGACCGACAGCGGCGCGTCGGCGGTGGCATTGCCGGCACAGGCCGTCTCCCTTGCGTCCAATCAATTTTTAAATCACTTGTTTACACTCCCGTTCGAGTGTTTCATTCAAGCGTCGACGGACGGCATTTGGTGCGATGTAAACAAACAGCTCCATATGGCTACAAGTGGTGGTCCTTAAAGCCGTCAGTGAACAGTGATTTTATCCCAAACAAAGCGCACGATATGGCTGCGGGAATAAAAAGAGGCGACGACGACAACAACGACGATGACCTGCATGAATATAGTAGTGAATACACATGTACTCGTATGTAGGTAGGTACTCGAGGCAAGAAATGAGTAACATTTTGGTACTGCTATTGCTGTTGTTGTTCTTGTGCTAGTGCCATTGCCATGTCATTATGGTGCTCTGGTCGGGAGGCTCGCGAGAGGATAACAAACCGACAACAATGCCATCCAAACGGTGAGTCGTGCCGTTGTTTTGCTGGCAAAGGACTTAATTGCTTATTCGCTTTCTTTTGTTATGCTGCCTGCTGTGTGTTTGTATGCACTTTCCATCTACCGCTTCCAGTGTATGCCGCTCGAATCCATCGTGCGCAAGGATAAATGAAGAATGCCAGCTAGATAGGAATACACCGGGGGTTGGTGGGAATTTTCGTACATAACGCGACGGATTTCGCTGGCTTATCTTCTGCTCAGGGAATGGATATTGTCTCCTGGATGCAAATGCTTTTATTTCGGTTGCGGAATTGTGTTGTTTTTTTTTTCTCTTCCTTTTTTACTGTCGTTGTCACAGTCGTTCCAGTCATTGCTTTGTCACCTACCACATCGACATCGTGCGGATGGGTGGGAAACTTATGCCGTGCGGTGTTGGCGGAAATTAGGTGGCACCGTCTGTTGTAGCCGTGTTCTCGACGGTATGCTCTATAACGCGGAAGGTGGCAAATAAATTTGTTCCGCATTGTTGGTGTACAGTACACATAGATGTATGTGCGCTTACAATTCGCTGGTTAGCTGTTAATGAGGACACTCATTGTTATTGTTATTATTGCTATTTGAGTTGTTTGCCACCGCCGCCGTCGTGCTCCGGATTTCCTTTGAAAGCGGTAATAGGGGTGGTTTTCTATGACTGTATGGGGTGCTCATCATAAATAACATTTTGACATTCAAGCGATTTCAATGGGCATGTGCACTCGCAGAGTTGTTGCAGTTCTCAAACAAAGCGAATTGATTTTCTTCAAGTACTCACTGGTGGCGGCGACATAGTCGTTGCATTCCTTAACGAGTTCACTATACTGATGTTGACAGCTTAACGGTGCAGTGTATGATGCTGTCTTATTTTCTTCCTTGCCGGAGAACTGTCGTAAAATTCAGACGGCTTCGAAGCAAATATTTCTGTCATTCGACACGTTTTTGACCTTAATTCAAATACTCATTCCACCTTCACATACTTAGCCCAGACATCTATAACATGGATTTGGCACTAAGCCTACAGAACTAAGGTGGTCCACCAAATTCTATCCATGTGCTGGCTATCCACTATGCTCCGCAAATCTGCGGTTAATGAAGCTTCGATAAAGGTTAAGGAATTCGGAAATGTGTGTGCTTACAAGTTAATTCAGCGGTTAACGTGGCAGTTGATTTTGAAAAAGGCTATGGTAGCACATCAATGTGACGATCGTAACTGGAGGCAGCTATCCATGGTTCAAATCAGATAAAGAGGTTTGTTGAGTGGCTTCAATAAAAGAAAATTTGGCAAGTAGTGGATCCCTACCACTGTCAAGGTCTGTGACATAGACTAACCAAACTAGACAGTCGACTGAGAGCAGAAACGAGAATGCCTGTCCTGCATAAGATTGTGATTTCTTGAATTTCTCCGTTTTTTTATTTTCCAACTCCATGGATTTCCTTTTATAAATTTTTGAAACTAATAATTAATAGAATGAAACCACTTTCTTTGACAATTATACCGAGTTTTTATTTCAACCAAAAAAAAAATTAACCTCAAATGTCATTAAAGTGACATAAAAAAAAACATAGACTTCATTTTGACATATTATTGTCTTAAAAGGCATTTGCATGAGTTATAAATACAAATAAGATTGAATCAAATTGAAATGTGAAATTGAAACAATAAATTATTTTAATTGAAAACTTTATAATCAATAATTAATTTACTCCAACAGATTGCATAAGTATTCGTGCATGTACAAATCAAAGGAGCGCCATTGCTGCCGCACGCATACTTATACAATCTGCTGCAAGGAGTTCATGTCATTCAGGTGGCCATTATAATGGTGGGAATTCAAGTGTGACGACTGTGTTCGGCATATTTTGTGCCCATTAGTTATGCGGTATTCACATCTCAGTTCATTTTAATAATTTTTAAAGTTTGCGAAATTGTTGGAATCAAATTGATTCCTGTTATAATTTCGTTACAATGCCAAATACCTTAATATAATAATCATTGGTCAATATGTAGCAGAAATCCATCTCATAATATTAATCGGGAAAAAATTAACCAACAAAGTTTCTTTCAGTTTTTTTTTTGTATATTTTAAGAAAATACACTTTTTTCCGTTGATTTTAATGCTTAAATTTCGAAGCCATATTGAAAAAAAATATATTTTAACACAGTTTAGCGAAAACGTTTTTTTGTTTGTATATCTTGGAGAAAAATATTTTTTAGTTTGCATATATGCATTTGTTAAATTCAATATTATTTCGATATTTTTTTATATTATTACTATGTATTACTATTATACTCTCAAATTTGTAATGCGCTTGGCTTTTTCTGGTAGAGGCCATAATACAAAAATCCTCGTAGATTTTATTTTGCTCGTAACAACAAAAAAATGTTTTGATCACTTTTCGTATGCCAAAAACACAAATAGTGCTCTAGTTTTTGTTAATTAATAATTTAGAAAGCTTTATAAAAAATCTGTGCACATTTCAATATACATTTTGTTTTTTAAATTTGTAAAAGAATTATGTGCATAGAAAACGAAATAAAGCGTGCGAATACCAACAGTTAACAAAACAATTTGAATTCTTACATTCGATTGAATACGCAAAATCTGAAATCAAAATGCAGAACCCACTTAAATACAACATTATATTTGGCGTGTTTTTTTGAGCTTCGTTTTCAGCAAAGCAAAGTATAGTAAGATTTTCAGAACACAAATTACCATAACTACTGCGAGCGTCGAAGTGTCAAGTAGAGCGTAGTTGTTGTAACTGCGTACTGAAAATCCTACTTCACTTTGCTTTGCTGAGAACGAAGCTCAAAAAACAGGTCTATTGTCTTTTTGTTGGGAGTTTAAAATATTTTTTTTTGCTTTCCGATATTCATATTTTTTTGGTTTGAAAACTAAGAATAGCATTTGCTTTCTTAATGTTCCTAATTACCATTATTCAACAATGTTAAGTGTTATTAAACTACGGAATTTCCAATCATACATTGATTTTGTACAAATATGGTGTTAAATAAACGAATTTAAAAACATTCACTCTAATAGAAATTTATACAATATTCATGAACATTTACTAAAATTCGCTTTTGGCTTAAGTTGCATGTTGTTGACTCATTTTTGAAACAACCTCCACGGACTTCATATATGCATTTTGCTGTCAAACATAGAATTCATACAAACAAAATTAAAGATGAACTGAAATGTGAATGGATGAACACCTTTTACTGCCAAAGATGGATAGAGGACAAATTAAGCTATCTCAACTTTTACTTTTTTTACATTTATTGTTATAGATTCATTTAAAAATTGTTTGTTATTGAAATAGTGCCACACGGCGGCCTTTATAACACAGACAGGAAATAAAAGAGAGTGCGAGAGAGAGCTGTCAGTCAAAATTTGCGGTGAAAATCGGGTGGGTGCAGGGAAAGTCGACTATGCGGCCTTAGATCGATGGGGGCAAAGTTTAACGACTTCCTATGGCTTTTCGCCAGAATGGGACGCTGTTTGAAAATTTAGTCATTTGTGAACTCGCCGGACTGTAAACCGTACTGATAAAACTCACTTAAGGTACTTACGAAGGTTATTGTGGCATTTAAATAACAAGACAGACAGGATCTCACACGAGACTCAGGACTCAGGAGTCTAATGTCTCAGTATAATGGGCGCAACTGAACGGGTCGCCTTTCTTGTCATTCTTGTAGATCGGGCTGAGTATGTTAAAGTTCCAGTCATTGGGCGCACCTACTTTCTTCTGATCCCCGTTTTTGATGCTTCCTTAAATATTTCGTCAGTTGTAGCATGCTTGTTAGACTTAAATTAAGACTGAGGCTCCATTTTGGTTAGAGCGAAGCAAGACTTGGATTGCCTGGATTTTTTTTTGTTACTCGCCCCAATACCCATTTAGGAGGTTTAGAACGGGATAGATTGATTATCGATGTGTGGGCTAGGAGATATTCACTAATTGTCAAAATAAATAAACTTCGAACGTATCATCTTGTGCTGCAGCTTATTTCAGTCATCTCGTCTGTAGGTTCGAGGATGGGGTTGACCTTCACCAGAAATTCTGAGGATATTTCCACCTTAACAACTGATTCGGTCAGTAAACAGTGGAGGCCTGAGCCTTGCCTAGGGAACTCTCAAGCATAAACGTTACAATGCGCTGGAACCCAAGTCGAGGTCGGCATTCTTTAAGGCGAAACGTTTAAACGTGTTCGTGTGCACGAAAAAATCGATAAGCCGATGTAAGAATGGGTCGGGGTTAGTGTTTTGTGGTCGGTTTGGTCCGACGGGGTGATTGTTTCATTACCACTTCTATTTCCACCAGCATTGTTGACGGCTCTTCACAGTGGAGTTTGGCTACCTACTGTGCAGATGAACCCTTGCGTAATTGATGGCTGATTTAAAAAGAGTTTTATTTGTGCTTGCCCTACAACAATAACTTTGAAATATATGCATGTCCTGTGATGATAACCTAAACAACAAGTTGAGCTATTCACTTAGTCTTATGATGAATATGCGCCAACAATAGTTGCTTTGTCAAAATGTACGTCTCTAGGAAGAAAGGTCTTCCACTCACTTTAGGCTTGCAAGAAAGTCGGCGATAGAATGATCGGAAACGGTCTCCAAGTCTATTGTCTCGTATACGGGAACCACACAAGAAGTTAAATTCAAGCGTCGTAGGCTAACTTTTCCTGATTTTTAAAGTGAATAAGAATTGGACCGCAAAAATCTAGTCACAGCAAAAAGCTCTGCCCATAACCTCCTCAAATAGCTTTGGATGTCATCTTATAAAATTAAATCATTGGTTAACAGCTTAATGGTTTCAAAAATGTATTCCCAGATAGTGGAACTTTAGAGTCTTTGGTAGGTAGCCAATATACAAGTCGAACTACGGTTTATTTAATATCTAGTAAAATTTTCGTGGAATAATTAGTGGTATTGCGTACTGCCTCTCCTTTGGAGGGCATGTTTCATCTCTACTCGATATATTTCCAGAATATCGTTAACCCCTTTTAAAGATACCAACAATCGCCTTTATCCTATGTGATGCGTGAATGCACGTAAAAGGCTAATGTTGACAAATTCAACTAAGATACGGATCTCCGTAAGACACTCTTTAGCATCCCGAAAGCTAAAGCTCAGCACTGTTTTCTTAATACGACAAATCCTAACCTGGTTATCGGCGAGGCCACTATAACTTAGCATCACGTCGACTAACACCGACAAATCTTCTCCCCTATCTGCCTCTAATTTGCCCGAGTTGCACAAATAAGCCATATGCCCATTTGACTATTGACGACAAGGTTCATTCAATCCAGGTTATCCGTCTTCCGTATGTCCTCCTTATGAGGAACCTACGCTAGTCTTCTGAGACTTATTCAGCCGACAAAACGTTAAGTTTGGTAGGTCGTCTCCAGATGGAAAACAGGAGTACCCGAGACTACCATTTGGAGTAATAAAGCGCGTATCGTTCCATTTTTAGTAATGGCGTAGTTTCTACTTGTCAAATAATAATAGCTTCAAAAGTGACAGCTACCGAAATAGCGGGTCATTCACAATAACACCTCTTATTGGAAAACCCTTTAAAACCCCAATATTTGCAAATTGCAACTTAAGTGTTTACCAGAGCCGATCCACACTGTAACACCCAAAGACCTTACAAATAAGAAGCTGCTCATTTTTATAGTTCGTCACATCAACCAACAATTGAAATGTTCATACTTCTCACTTCACGTAGGACAGCGAAGAGCGCTGTGGCTGATGCTCAATCCATTTTTCAGCATTGCTATACCTCGGGATTACGCATCTTTCGCTGAGGGGTACCTTTGTTCCCATCGCATTAAATTCAATTACAAGAGTAACTCCACACTTCGAGGGTGGGAAATTCGTTAACCCCACCTAAAAAAAGAAGATACATCTCCGACCATACCTCTCATCTCACGTTGACTAAAAATAGCTCACGCAATCGCCACCTACATCACAATATTATTAGGTGTAGGTTTCCATTTCAACTCATCCTTAAACCACTTGGGTGCGATCTCGCTTCCAACTTGGTATATCTCAATCTGAAATTCAGAACTGTAGTGTTTCTGACGTGGGTAATGTGTAACCGCAACCACCACTCGGGGTGTGTGTGTATTGTGTATATCTATTATTACACCAGTGTTAAATATTTTTGTTCAAATTGCTCCTGACACGCAAGGGAACGTCTTCTGTCCGCCGACAGACATATGGTTGCACAGAACAGCACATCGCATGTATGCGACGTGCTCACTGCTTTCGAGGCATAGTGACGCGTCAGCATCCTACATCGTCATCAACCACCGCAGTACAGACCCGATATATCCATCTACGGATGTGTAAGCACTTCCCTATATAGATCGTCGTGGCAGGCACAGAGTCGCCGACGAATTTGCATTCGTCAAAGTCAGCATCACCCCCGAACAGTGTACTCCATTACATAAGCGCGTGTCTATCATAAATTATACATCCACAGACGATGAGTGATTGCATCCGTCAGGCGATTTAGGTGATTGTAAATTAATTAGTTCTTAATGTTAAGTAAAATGCACACGCATGCACATTGGATTCGCTGATTAGGTCTGCTCGTTGCACGGGTGCAAAGATCAACGACGTGTGTCCACATATTCGATGCGGTAAATTTGCTATTCGAATTAGGGACGCGAATATCCATGGGGAATGTCGTATGCGCGTATGCGGGTAATAAATGACTGGCGGTGGTAATGGTGTATGCATCTATCAGTTTAAAGAGCCTGAGCTGTTTGTTCCTAATAGATTGGCGGAACCATCAAATGGGCTTATTGCAATTGGCCTGGTCATTTGCAGTTCATGCTCTCTCTGTCGGCATTGGTCTCAGCGTCAGGGGGGACTCAGCTAATTCATTAAGAGCTCAACGTGCCTTTCGTTACACATCCTAGATTCAAGGTAGATAGCCTCAAGATCTGGGACTAAGGCTGTAGAAAATATGCTTTTGTGGAAGTAATGCGAGTGTCCTACGAAAGCGGGAAGCGTTTCGAAAGCTTACGAAGGAGTGCTCGATTCCATATTGGGCCTTACGAAAAATCATTTTTAACCTTCACACTAAATATTTTGTAGGTCACAATATGCAATTTTGTATGGAAAATTTCGCCACTTTGAGTTCGAAATATTTAGCCTGGACACTAACAATGATTATTGGTATCGCGGATTGTGTTTTAAATACTACAAAATGCTGACTGTGACCGGAATTGTAGTAGGGCAGAAGTTTCAATATAAGGGCCCTGGAAAAGACTCAGCGTTTGGCACATCTCTGTGTTTTAATGCGTCACAGGTGCACTGAAAACCTCACTGGACGCTTATTTACAAATCGCACCTAGATTCCTCTTCCTCTAGACATCGTCAATAAGGAAAGTGCTATATTATCAGCAAGTCACTCCCACGAAAGGCGGAAACTAGAGGCCAATCGACAAATTCTCTAAACTTGATATCACCAGCACTGCCAACATACATTGATTAATCGGCAGGAGGAATTCGTTTGCATTAGTATTTTTCATGGTTTTCGGGGCGACAGCTTTAGTATGGACTTAAATTTCATATTGGGAAATAGGCTGGGTAAGAGCAATTCATTTCAAGTCGACATCCACTACCTTACCTTTTTATGCGGCCTTGAACCGCATATTACAGCATTCAGCGTCAGGAGCTCTACATGCTCATGAGCAAATTCAGGATCTCTGTAAAATGATAGAACTTTTTCGACAGACGCCAGGTAACTTGGGTGCAACCTGAAGGTACCACTTCCGAGATCTTAAAAACTTACAGGGTGGCCCACAAACACTCTCTATATTTTTATTGGATATTTAAAATGAAACTATAGAATGCAATTTCTTTTTTTATGAGCGTTTAAGTTCTATTCCAATATCTTTTGAAGGCGATAAGCTGATAACCGTGCGGCGTCAGTTAAGCTGGGACGACCGTCGTAAGGTTTATGTCCAAGAGTGTTCGTCGATTGATGCCTCTACGCAACTTGTAGACCTCTGCACAGAGGTCTCCCAGTGATCACAGTTCTTTTGTGACGAAAGTAAGTTTTGTATCTTACCGCACCGGATCACACATTAAGAAGACTGTGAAAATTGAAAATGGAGGAGCTGTACCGCATGTAAGATTCGACAACGCATTCCTTTTATTATCGTCCAGTGCACACTATTTTTAATAGAAATACCTAATTGAAATTTATATAAATAATTGCAAAATATAGCTCAGTTTCAATGTTTACAAGCTTTTAAAATTGCAAATAGTATTTGTAGTTCACCCTGTAGAAAATAAACAGTGACACCATCGAAAGGATGCGATTTGTCTAGAATTTCATTCGACCTTACTAATAATAAAACACCAATCTCGACGATTAGCTGGTTGTCAGCTTTAGTAAAAATGTACAGAATTAGTGAAACGGCACTAATAAATAATTAAACCTTCACTAGGACTAGAAAATTCCGATACTTTTTTAGAATCTATTCCATTTTTTGTCATCGCAGAATTTAAATTTCGTAATCTGTTTTCGAGAAGAACAAGGTCAATGGTTTATTTCACAGCGAGGATTTTATTCTAAGAAAAGGAATAAATTAATTGCAAATTAATTTGCCCGACAGACATCTTTGAAATACCTTTTGAGGGTTATTATAAGCAAAATATAAAACACAAAATAGGAATGGCATTCTGTAGGATCAAAACGTTCAATCGTTTTCGTTCAAACGAAAGTTTTGCTTTATGTAACTTTGAAAACGAAAGGAAACTGCATTTGCACCAAAATAAAAAAATTCAAGTGGCATATCAGTTTTAATATATAAAACATCTTTCCTTCTAGTAAGTTTTTTTATGGGCGGCCCAATTCCACTTAATATTTTACACAACTGTTCCCACTTTTCTGCGGTTTTATCTCTTCGTTGAACAGAGCATTGCCTTGCGTATTTTTTTTGTTAGGTAGGGATACTTCTCCATCCACTTGATCATGATATTTTTTGAAGTGGAAACTTCTTCTGCGCGTTAAGCATCTTTGAGATGGGATAAAACCATTGAACTCGCGACACCACTGTTCTGTTACCAATGTTCCGACACCAGTGTTCGCGTTGCCAACTTTTGGCGAAAAAATGCCTAACTTGGAAAAAATTCATTTTTCATAAAAGATAAAGTGATCGGAAAATGGGTAGAGTTTGAAGGTGGAAACACATTCTTTAAGACCTATTTTTTAAGAATGTTTAAAAAGTTAAAAAGTCAGTATACGTTGAATCAAAAAAAAAAATATATAAAGGCATATTTAAAACTAAAAAAGTTGCCTGTTTGAAGAAAAAACAAGCCTTAAAGTCTTAGCTAATGAAATAACGCCTAAAATGCATGAAAGCCTTAGTTGGCATTTTTTTTTGTAGTAGTTGTTTTTAATAATGAATAAAAAAACACTTCATTTAAAAGTAAATAAAATATTTCCACTCTTTTTTTTTGCGTTTGTGTTGTTGTTGACATAACAATGTATTTAATTAAAATAAACAGTCTGTGTGTCGGTAACTGTTAATTGTACTTACATTATTGTACGAATGTTCACCTTTTGTTGCGAACAAAATATGAACAAATGAAATATATATATTGAAAGCGGTCAGCTGTTAGCCTTCAAAACAACATATTTGATATACACAGCTTCTTAAACTTTAACTTTCTTGTTACGCCGTTTCGTAAACCCTAGCGAACGATAAGAAGAAAACGAAAGCAGTTACATGAAGAAAATTTTTGATTTCGCGTGATTTCTTTGGTTTTTGAAATGCGAAAATGGTTTTCGTTTCGTTTTTTACAGAAACCCACCCCAGTATTGCCCTATCGTTCGATCGGACACAATTTTTGGTAATTTTTATATAACGTTTTCCTTTGTTTTCTAATACTTCAAGATTGATTTCTGAGAAAATTATTGTCGTAAAAAGATCTCTTTCAAATTATTCAATTAACGGAACACAGTTTGTTAGAATGCTGATTTATTCGTAGGCTGTCACATTTAAATCTTTAGCAAGTGAATATTTTTGAAAGAAATAATAGACTGCTAATTCATTACCCTTTGAATTACAATTTGTCCAGCAACAAAACAGTAATTGCAAAAGTAGATACATATATGGAAATGTGAAAATAAATATAATTTGATCTTTTAAAAATTGAAAACCGGTGACATTTTTCTACGTGACAGCTGTCATGTGTACTCCTCTATGAATTAACACCAAATAAAACAGAATTCTGTATATCTTCAATTATGTGCAAATTCACCTGTTAGTCCTCCAGAGGTTCCTAAATTTATTATTTTGCTAAATCCTTACAATTACTCTTGTATCTATATTTTCTGCGAAGTCAACCTTTTCGCACAAACCACTCATTAGAGATTCTCGTTCCCGGGGAACAAATTTGGTTGCAGCGAAATATCTACATGAGCCGCCAAAGGTACTGAGAATTTTTGAAAAAAAAATTAGGTTAAGGTCCAATCTTAAGTGAAGAGCTATTTTTTTCTCTTTGCGACGACTCCTTTCATGGGAGTCATTGGAAAGATCCCAAACTCATATCAACTTAATTTTTTACTAAGCATGCATTCTTTACTTGCAAACAATTAAGCAAAGGTAAACCATTCAAAAAGCATATACCTATACTAGCGGGTAAACAAGATAAAATAAAGAAAATCAATAACCATTTCATTTATTCAAAAGTGCGTTGGAAGAAATAAATATAGGTATACGTATAGAAATATATATTTCAAGTATTTAGCAATAAAACAAAAATGCAATATTTTTCAATTTTGTGAATACATTTGTACGAATTTGTGCTTACTAGACTGAAAAGTCACTTGCATTGTTGTATTCCAGCGAATAAAACCAGAAAACATTTACAATTAGCTAAAATTAAATTATAATTATAAAAGCACAGGCTGAACATTGAACAACAGGGTAATTAAATTCCCTCCTATTACGAAATTTAATACCGTCATTATGGATGGTTGGGCAGCACTCCTATCCAAAATGACATTAAGGGAGGATTTATTTAGCTAATGCCCGAGATAAACAGGGGTTTCTCATCATTAACAATTAACTCTACAGTTAGCGATATTTTGGCAACTATATTTGTTTATTGGGAAAGGGATTTTCGAAAGTGTTGTTACTGTGGTAGACAAAGAGGTTGCAAATCTAGCTGATGAGGCAATCCCGGCTAAGGGCTGTTTCAGGCGACAGCACAGTACAAATAAAATAAAAGAAAATCAATAACTGATTATTTAGAGCAAAATTTGTAGGTATCCTTGGTAACAGGCAGAAGAGAAATCATCTGCATATGGAGTCTTAAATGATAGCAATACGACTCCTTGGCCACCCACCGATTTTTATTATATAACTTAAATTAAAGTTACTCATATTTTTCTTTAACTTTCGCCATTTCTGGGTTATTAAAAATCAAATTAAACCATAATGTTTACAAAAACAAACATTCAGTTTTTAATTTTTAAAGTTAAATTAAACATGACTATTGTTTCCAATTGCATTTCTCTGATATTTTAATTTTGGAATTCACACATTAATTTTCCTTCAATTTGTTTTACAAATGAATAACTCAATACCACTTCCTTTAATTATATTTTTATATATTTTATATAGTTATAGTTTTTTATTCTATCTCAAAAGAACAAATCCATAGGTTAATTGTCATTAAAGTGACAGACAAAAGAAGTGTAGACTTAATTTTGACAAGTTATTTTAAATAGCGTCCACATGGGCAAAATTACAATTAATTGAATTGAATACAATTGAAAAATAAAATATTTCAATTTCAATATTCATTATTCAAATTGAGTTAATAAAGTCCAACAACTGTACTAAATAAACTATTTACTTGCATGAATTATTTGATATTGATTGAGATAAATAAAAAAATGTTATTAAGAAAGAAAAATGTACTTACCTTAAAAATTCAAGGACGTCCGTCCGCACGAAAATCTTTGTTTGTTTTGGCTATAGTCAATAATGTTGATATTATAAACATATGAAATGAAAACAATAAATAGTTAGGTTGTAGTAAATTACCAACAAAAATGTGATAATTATGATTTTTTTGTTTTAAGAATTTAAAGTTAATGAAATAAAATAGGATGGAAAACTAATTAGAATAAACGCATTTATTTATTTATTTATTTATTTAAATCTACAAGCCGCTTAAAGCTAACAGATATTTGAGGTATAAAAATGAATTAAAGAAAGTACATATCCAAAAGCATTGCCTTAAATTTATCTCTAGATACACATAAGTCAATATTACTGCAAGCTTCATTGAAAGATATAATTGCTCTAGATAAAGGTTCGTTACTCCCATATTTAGTTCTGTGCGCGTTTTGAAAAAGAAAATCTCTAGATCTTAGTAATCTAGCAGGTACATAGATAGGTACCATTGAAAGAAGAGGTGGACATTTGATATTATAACTTAATATATCTCTTACAAACATTACGTCATGAATAGTTCGCCTCGATTTTAATGATTTAATTCCAAGTAATTGGCATCTGGCTGAATATTCTGGGCGGAAATTCCAACGCATTTTGAAGAATATTAGTCTCGTAAAACGTCTTTGTATTCTTTCGATGCGATCGGAGAGAGTATTAAACGCCGGATTCCAAATGACATCGGCATACTCAAGAAGCGATCTTACCAAGGAGAAATATAAAGATAAGAGGGCATATGGATCTTTAAAATCTTTACAGTTTCTGTTAATAAAACCAATGGCAGAATTCGCTTTCAAGACAATATAGTCAATATGATTTTTGAAACAAAATTTTGAATCGAGAATAACGCCTAAATCTTTGATTTTATCAACCCTACAAAGTAGATTAGTGTCAATGACGTAATCAAATTGTGAAATCGAGATCAATTTTGAGAAGGTTATCACATTACACTTCTTTATGTTAAGCTTTAAGTCATTGAGGTTACACCATTCCGAAATAGAATTTAGATCTGACTGAACTAGGCGGCAGTCATATATGCTTTTAATTTTTAGATACAGTTTTAGATCATCGGCGTATAATAGACATTGGCAGTGCTTGATAGCCAAAGTTATATCATTGATAAAAATTGTGAAGAGCAATGGACCTAAATGGCTGCCTTGGGGAACCCCAGATGTGCATTGAATCGATCTGGAGCAAACATTGCCTATGCGTACTTTTTGTGTTCTCCCAACAAGATAAGACGATAACCATGATAAAATCTTCGAGTGAAAACCAAAGAGTTCAAGCTTTTTCAATAGTGTTGCATGATTTACTGAATCAAAGGCTTTACTGAAGTCGGTATAAACTGTATCGACTTGATATTTGTTCTCAATAGCGTTGACAACATACGATGAGAAAAGTGCCAAGTTAGTGGTAGTAGACCTACCAGAAACGAAACCGTGTTGAGCAACTGATAAGAACTCTTTAGTGAGGAACTCAAGTTTGTTTGTGATAATGCTTTCGAAAACCTTAGGAATTGCGGATAACTTGCAAATTCCTCTATAGTTTTCGACATTATTTTTCGGTCCAGACTTTAGGATAGGAACAAGGAATGAAGTCTTCCATTCTTGAAGGAAGATACCCTCAGAAAGTGAATGGTTAAAAATATTAAGCAAAGGGAAGCAGAGAGAGTCACAACAGTAACTAAGAATTATAGTTGGGATGCCATCAGCCCCAGCAATAGGATTGCGTTTAAGCAACTTAAGCGCCAAAAGGACTTCATCATTGCATAACTGGAGTGAGCCGATATCAACCTTACATGCTATATTGTCTATCGAGTTATTATTTAAACCTGATTTGGAGTAAACTGATTCAAAGAAGTTAGAGAACAATTCAAGATTAGAGCCCAAATTTGAGGACTTACTATCCTTAAGAAACATTGCATCTGGAATTCCCACCGACTTCTTTTTAGAATTTATAAATGACCAGAATGATTTACTGTTATATTTGACGTTACTTTCAATATTCATGATGTAAACCTTGTAAAGAAATTTACTAAGAGTGGAGAATTCTTTGCGTAGTTTACTAAAAACGGAATAATCATATGAACTATTTGATTTCTTAAATTTATTAAAAGCTTTTCGCTTTACATTTTTTAAATTTGAGAGCTGTCTATTATACCAAGGGGGCTTAGACAATTTATTTTTGGAAAAACAAGGAACAAATTTAGCAAAACCATCTTCTAAAATTTCAATGAAGCGTTTATACATGCCATCTAGCTTAAGATTCAAAAATTCATAATTCCAGTCAATACTACTGAACACAATATTAAGTTCGAAAAAATTAGCTTTCGAGAAGTTATAACATTTTTCCTCAGTTCTCTTGGTTCTTATTGAATATGTATATAGATCAATTTCAATAAAAAGTTCTTTATGATTAATAGAGTCATTTAAAAGTGAAAAGGGAACATTTGTTACATTAACTTTAAACTCTTCACAGCAGATGAAAACAAGATCTAAGATTTTATGCAGTGAATTCACGATATGATTAACTTGATTTAAATTGAGCGAGTAAAGAGAATCAATAAAGAAGAATTCAATGTCTTTTTTCATATTATGGGGAGTCAACATATTGTCGCTCTCTGACCAATTCCAAATTATATCAGTGAGATTAAAATCACCTAACACACAAATATTGTCTGAACTCAAGCATGCATTTGAAATAAAATCAATATTACTAAAATGCTTTTCATAAACATCTAGGCTACTATTTGGAGGCACATAACTAACGATAATGAAAACACAGTCCTGATTAACGTTGTTCCATTTAACTGGGATGCAAAGCTGTTCGACATCGGAGACCGGCAGGGGCATTTCATCTGAGCCGAGGGTTGAACGGACAGCAACAATTATTCCACCACCACGTTCATTGGCACACTTACAGCGATCCACACGATATACTTTATATAAGCGGTAGTCGAATATTTCAGTTGAATATATTTTACTATACAGCCAAGACTCGACTATAACGATTATATCATAATCAAGATGAATTGATTTGTTGAATAAATCCAGCACTTTAGTTCGAATCCCACTGGCATTGTGGTAATAGATTTTAAGAGCAGAGTTATGGACTGCATTAGCATTGAAATTAGGCGGCAGTGCGTTATTATTTAAGTCAGCTCTTGGGCTCTCTCCTCCAAGTAGTTTTTTGATTTATACACGAAGGGACGAATTTTGACACCAATCGGCCAGAAAGTATCATCAAAAACATCTTTGGCGTACTCAACAGGAATACCAAACTTGAAATTAATGAATTTCAAATCCCGATCGGCATCAGCAAGTTTAATTAACTTATGGCACATAATAAATGAGGAATCAATTCCAAGACCAGTTGATATGAAGTCAATTATTTCATCGGATGTGGTAGTCGACCGAAAACTTCCAATATGAAACCATTTATTTTTTCTGGCAACTTTAAGAACACCGCAAGAATTTGTTCCAACAATCACATTTGAAGATTTAGCAGCAGCATTCATTTTATTACCGGCATAACTGCCCTCGGATATGGCAGCAGCATCAGATGTCACAATAATAGCATCATCATTGCAAATGTCCACAAGATTATCAGCATTAATATCACGCGCAGCGCTGGTATACACAGCTACGGTATTGCTACGGTCAATAAGACGCACAACATCGGTCAACGAATCATTATTAGCAGCAGCAGACGAATCAATTAAATTTGGAGTCCCCTTATCATTGATATTTACACAAGTAGACACAGGTAGGGGACCAGAAATATTAGAGACGGCAGCATGAACTATGTTGTTATCGACATCACACCCATCTTGCTGAGAAATAGTCTTACTCTTATCAGAGTCAGCATTACTAGAGCGCAAAAGATTATTTGATGGCAATATTTTTTTTGCTGATGTTTTTTTCAATCCGCTAACAGAAGCAGCATCATTATCAACAGAGCGACCGCTCATGGGAGAACACTTGCTGTTCTTCACAGAGAGGCGAGTTACAGCGGGCGATGATATTCCAGGCTTTACAGTAGATAGTTGTTTGGAAGGTTCGTTGACCTTAACTTTCCTCTGATGGCGGGTACTGACGCGAATTTCACGGCTGGCATCCAAAACATTACTAATTACGTTAGGCAATTTTTTTTTTGCATTCACATCTAATGAGGAAGCGAATTCATTAATATCACTTAAGTTGGTTTGCAAATATGCGAAAAGATCATTCATTTTCTGCACACATATTGATAGTGGGCTGTTTATGCACTTATTACACTTGTAGAAAATATTTAAATTAGAATTAATCAATTCAATGTCACTATTAGGGATATTAGCACATTCACTGTGAGTGTTTAATCCACAAATGCCGCATGATATAAAGTCAAGGTTAGTTATCGAACTTATGCATTTGGCGCACATTGAATTCATTTTACAGAGCAAAAAAAATTAAACGTGTGTATTAAACAGTAGGCAACAACGAAATAATTATGATTAGTATCTTTTTCTTTGTTTTAATTATTACATTTTTTTAGGTTTGATTCTTTTTTTTCTTTTAAGCCTAGTATGTTTTGTTGGCGCAGTGGCTTAGCGGTTACTGTATTGGACTACTAAGCGAGGGTCCCAGGTTCGAATCCCGAGAAAACCCAAATTCCAACTTAAAGATTTTTTTCACTGCGCCACCTCTCGCGAGCGTCTGACAAACATCCGAGAGTATAACTGTCATGAAAGAGCTTCTCAATCGGCCGTTTGGACTCGGCATAAAATTGTTGATCCCTTCCATTTGTCCCAAAAACAAAAACTCACACAAGACGAATGGTTGTGAGAAGCTAGGGCTAGCGTTCCTACGGAACTGTTGCGCCAATTTTTTTTTTTTTTATGTTGTTCCAGCAAAGCTAATTAAATGCCTCGCCAATTTGTCTCCCCCACTTCGCTTTATGTTCGCTTAATTTTGACAGTCACAAAAAAAAAACTGCGTCGGTAAAGCTGATTGACTTTGCTTGTTTATTTATTTGTTCTTCTACAGCTCCCTCCTTAAGAACCCCTTCCATAACTTCTCGTTAAAATATTCCATTTCTAAAAGAAATTTAATTAACAACACGAATTTATTTCTGTTGAACTAACTTTGCTCCATACTGTTAATTGGCTTTCGTATGAAATTTTGTTGCGAATACAGATATTATTCTCTGATCTGTCAAAATTTAGCTGTGGAAGAATGTATTTTTCATTAATTCGCTTACATAAGTTCTGTAGAGATTTTTCGTACAGTGGCTAACAGATTTAGCTTGAACTGCGTACTGCTTCGCTTAACTGCTTTGCTTAATTTTATCTTTGGAGGCATTTTTGTATTTTAATTTAAGCGCGAGCAGCATACTAGGCTTTAGATTTGGATCTATGAAGGTCAATAGTTACCTTTAGAACAGATATTTTTTTTTTGTATTGTTGAGTATTACATTTTTGTCTTGGATTGCAAGCTGCAGATCAAGACCGAGACTTCGGGGCACAAGTCCAACCGCTTTTATTTTTGTAATTAATTCACGGTTCAAAAACAAAATCCTAAATGTTTTGAAAAAAGATTACTCCAACTTATTTGGATAAAATCTTATACAAAAAATTTACCTAAATGCCAATTGCGTGGATGCTTCGGTGTCCATTTTTCTCTACATGCCACCTCAAATGTGCAATACGTAGTTTTTCGTCTTTCGTCCAAACCGGGACCGAAATCTTGTGAATGTTCAAAACGACCAAATATTGCCTTCATACGTCAGACATCGAGTATATGGATGGCTCCAGTCCCGCACTTCGCATCGCAGACAAAGATATCCTTGAACAGTTTTATCATAAAATTTCGTAAAATATTTAGTTTCATTTGCTCTGATGGCTTTCTCGAGGAGAGCCGTGCAAGGCGGAAAAATCTGAATTCATACACAATGACTGGCTGTATAAGTGACACCACTTTGTGTGTTGATCCATTTGTTGTTGCATGTCAGTATAACCCCAGACTCCTGTACGGTTCATCTCTTGTAACCCAATCACCCTAGAGCACTAGCCGTTCTCGTGCAATTTTCGAATAAGACGCTTCCTCTCATGTTCTGTCAGATAGTGGATTCCATTGTTTGCAATGCTTGGCAGAAGGAACTCCCACTAATAGCATGTGCATGATACACATATTTCCTTTCTGTTCGTTTGCAGCAGTGACGGCATGACTGAGTTCTTTATTTTGACTAGCATAGCGCGACCCTTTGGAAACTTTCCGACTGCATGGGTACGGGTTATTGGGTGTAGTGTTTTAAGTTACTGCACCCACAGAACAGGTGTTTTTTTTTTTTATTCTTTTAATTTGAAGAAGGTGCAGCGTGGTGTTTCTGGTGTCACTTACATTGTTTGATAACATTTTAGATAAGGTAGTGCAGTCTTTATGCCCGCGGAATAAGTTTGATTGTCATCTAGCGTGCCCACATGGAATGTACATGTTTCAGGTGGATAAATAAATTTTCCCGGATAGGGATAGGCTGCAAGCTGTAAGTTTGGTGTCTACATACTTGCAACTACGTACATGCAATAAATCTAGTTACGTACTCCGCATTGCTTGTGGAGTGCGGGTGTAAAGGTAAATAGCGCACTTTGATGAAGCAACTTTTTAAGGTAGGTAGTTACATTTTAAGAGGCAAGAGCAAAATAATTTGAAGCTTGTCTATATGTTTCCTGGTCCATTCCAACAGCAAACACTTATTTGACTATAGCGACTTATTTTTTAAGGAGTATAGGTAAATCCCGATGATGTCGCTAGCTTCATTCATCTGGTTGCATCGGTAGCTGATTGATCACAACCACAACAATATTTCGCGAACAAAGAAAGCCTTCGCGACAAAAGTGAGCCTCAGGAACACAGAACAAGTTTTGCCCGTGGAGAAGTTGATCAACTTTTAGCTGTTTAAGCGCTTTCCAATTAATAAACTTGCGGTCCAAACGATGGTCGTCTGATGATTTGCCAATCTTCTTCTTGGTATATAAAAGATTTAAACTCACAGACACCGCATAGGCATAGATCAAATCGCTTGCAATTGTCTTAGGGTGTATTTAACTACATTTTTTAATGTGACTAAGTCCTTATTTATTTATTTATTATGTGAGAGGGATTGTTGTACTGCGACCTTTTGGCCTATTGTACCCCCTGCTAACGCCTCAGTGAGGTATATGCCCTCATAACAGTTGCCCTCACATTACAATTCCTTTCGGAATCATTTTAGAGGTTGTTGTATACTCTCGTTTCTCCTTGGCGGAAGAAATCCGTCCCTTAGCACTCTCTCTAGTCCTGTTTCCTTTAAGAATCTTGGGAGCTGAATCCAGTGACAGTATTTCCTCATCAGATAGTTGGTACTTGCCCCTTTTTCAGATATACCCAGTTTCCTGAGGTGTTCCTTGAATCTACAATGCCCCGTTAGGATACGGAGGTTACTTTTACTCATGCCGATGCAGGCTTGGAATCTTTTCCGGTTGTATTGCCCCAGAAGGTTTTTAGCCTGCCTCATGCCTTAAGCGTTATGCCAAGTTCTCGTCCTGTTTTCTTTCTCTAGATTCCTAAAATCTTCTTTGAGGGTGTGATCCCCTATTCCGCAGAATGGTTCAGGGTTTATGAAAGCTTCATATACTCCCTTTCTTGCTAGGGAGACGGCCATTCCATTACCCTCTATTCCCATGTGGCCAGGCACCCAGAAGAGGGTTAACGGTGGTCCTTTATCATAACTCTAAAAAGCAATGATAGCCTACAATGGTCTTAACTTAAAAATTTTCAGAAAGCTAGAGAAGCAGAAATTATGAGACAAATATTTTCCCGTTTTGCAAAGTGCCCCCCATACCCCTTTTTGAGGTCTAAACTACAAAAATTGTAGGTAAGTCTGTAAGAGGTCTTACTTTCTAACTTCTTCCTGCAGCGCTGTCCAATTTTACACGGTGACAAAGAATAGAAAATAATTTGACACGTATTTAAGGAGATTTGAATGTTTTCCCAAGAGCCCCTTCCAGGAGGGGTCACTCAATTGTTTGTAGTCGGATTCACTCTATAATATTCACAAGTCCGGCGGTTGGAGTTTACCTCGTTGCGCTGCTACCTCCGTTTCAAGCTAGTCTTTAAACTTTTGTAAAGCTTTAGTTAAGTGACCTTTTAGGTTGCCGTCCTTTAAACGAGACTGCATCAGGTCAGTATAGATTTTGCTACAACATGAAGGCTTATGGAATTTTATTGATATTTCATCAAGAAAAACGTATAAAATTCCTAATTAAATTCACGTGCAATCTGACTTGTAAGAATTTAGCAATTTTCAATCCGCTCCCAAAGTAGGTCGCTTTCTAGCTTTCTTAACAAGACTTGGAGTTTTCTAGTCCCACAGGCAATTGGGATTCCAAACAAGTGTTTGTCTGCAACCCAGGTTTTTTTTATATTTTGTGAACTACAATCCAAAGAGATTTTTTTGAAGGAAAACCAACTTCTTGCATTTAAAAAAAAAAGCACTAGAATTTTTTTGCCGCTTCAAAATATCAACCCCATTTGTCGCTACCACTTCATCCTAATTCGATTTATGCACAAACGTGCTTGGGCCACATATAGCCTCCCACCAACAAAATGTCCCAAAGATGACCTAGTCACGTGCGTATAGGCCTATCCATTCAGTAAAGTCGTTAAACAGACCTCCGCGTTGGAGAAACAAAAATAAATCGCACCTACTCTCCCACACGAATGATGAACAAAATCCTATTACACAACTTAACCCAGCATAAAACTAATTTCCATTATTCACTCAATGCGTTCGACTAATACACAAAATTTACATAGCTCCCGCCAGCACTCTAACAGCGACTGTTCCTAATCAACTTTCAATTCCTCTGTCATTGCAGGTCATAAACACAATCGTAAAAGTCAACTAGAAGACATCAACGTCCGCAAGAACACCCAACCTAACGGCTAGCCGCCGCCAAAAAAAAAAGCAATAAATTGTGCACAAAAATAAAGAACACCCAAAGGATATATACAACAAGGCCAACATCAAGACATCAAACACCCGCTCGCCCCAAGGCAGATCAAATCTTAATATCACTCAACGTGGTGACATTAAAAATAACATAATCTCCTCGCATCTAGCGGTAGGAGTGAAAGTCAACATCCGCACAGCAGCATCCCAGAAAACTCGTCTAAAGCCAGCGAGACAACTTTGACACGGTATACTGTAAATGTTGAAATAATAGCGTGTGATGTCATTCCTTGGTGAATTTAAGGAGCGCTGCAAGACTAACAGCCAAGCAACCCCTGTCCCACACCCAAAAGCAGCAGCAGCAGCTGACACGAGACAAGAACTCTTTTATTCCTCACGTCTATCCAAACAAATGTAAATGCGCACCATCCCTCACTCAGGATCGCTCTCTCGAAAGTCAACACTTTCGAAATTGCCCGTTGATGTGCCAATCATAAAGCCTTATAAATAGGCATTCACACACGCGATCGCGGTCCAAGTAATAATATTTACGCACAAAGCAAACATTAGGCCCGGACCTAAATTGGGAAAGAAAGAAATATACAAATCGATTGGCTGCTTCCGCAGATACCATCGTGATACAACCGTGCTGTTTATTATCATTGTGTTTTCAAAAAGATACTCGTCATACTCAGTCCCACGTTCCCACTTGGTTTGATTGCTCCGCGACCGTTTGTCATTTATTCAAAATAATAAACAACACGGAAAACACAGGAAGAAGCGAGTAATAAAAATAAAGGGGGCAGCCAGCAGCCAGCAAGCTCTGTGTATACTGGATGTGGATCTGTGTCTGACTCTGAATACGGAGGACGAAGCCAACCCTCTCTCTCTGCGGAGTGTGCGCCTGCCGCCTGCAGTTGGCTGTCTACACACGCGGCAACAGCAGTGACGTGAGAGCCACAACAACAATACGGTGGTGGACAGCACGACACTCGGTTCGGTTTTCTTTCAACCAACTGCCGGCACAGTAGTTTTAGTTTCATCCCCAACAACATCATCGTCGTCGTCGTCGTCGTCGTCGTTTTCGTGTTCGCGCTCGTCATCGACATCGAACTCTTAGCGTCTTCATTGCCCTCGAATCGGTCGGTGGTCCCTTTTGGCTTCAAATAAAATATAAAATATCCACCCCAACGCGAAACACTCTTCCGTCGAGGAAATAAGGAAAATAAAATCACCGCTCGCCCAATACGCGATTTTGATTAGGGCGCACTCACCAGCGCGTCCGTACCATTCCCCACACAATCTCTGCAGAGCATTCGAAAACAGGCACCAGCACCAGCATCAGTGCAGCAGAAGCAGCACCTAACCAGTGAAACAAGACAAATTGTTGAACATTTTTCCGGCAACGAAAGTCTCAATCCATCGCCCGCTGCCAACGCGAACAAAGATACATTCTAGGTATCCATTGCCATCCTCTGCTCCATCTACGTCTACGTCTAGTTCCACCACTGCGGGTGTGTTGTACTCGCTGCTCGTTCGGATATCATTCAAGAAAACTGCCAAATAAATACGTTACGCGTTGTGGCACTGTCTATCTGTCGGCTAAACGAACGAACGCTCGTATATTTATAATTTCTTTTCTTCTTTTATTTAATGTTTTTTTTTGTTTTCTTTTGTGATATATCGACATCCTTAATTCGAATGCACGGTGAAATTAATTGCGCGTGAAAGTCGAACTAATTAATGTGTAACATATGAGAGTCCAAGTTCAAGTCGGATAAAAATGTTTCAATTTTTTTGACAGCTCGCCGTGCAACGAAGTTTGTCTTTGAATTGCCACCGCATTGCCGTTGTCGCCGGTGTACATGTACAGTGTTGTCGGTTAACCAACGAGTTTGTCCCTTTTATGTCGGATCTACTAGTGGAAGAAATTGAATTTAGTTCTGCCCTCTAAAGTGGTAGATAGAATTTGCGCGAGGCACCACACCCATCTAACGTGTTCATAATTTTTGAAGAGTCACTTCACTGAAGGGCACCGCAAAATGAGTGCCATTAGAGAGTGTTGAAAGTGTCAGAAGTTGAAATTTAATCAGAACGCATATTCGCGTGCGAGTAAAGTGCGAAAGTGCAAAATTTATCTAATTAGGGAGAGCCGACTGAAGTTGGCGGTTGTTTTATTTTCCACCTAAAAATATTATACTCTACTACATCAAGTTTGTGAAAATGAAAAATTCAAATATTTGCAAGATGGCATTCTGGACACGGATATCAACTATTGGATTACTTTTGCTACTGACGTCGTACTGTGGTGAGTTTTTGTTGTTTTTTGTTTGTTTTTTTATTGTTATAGGTGTGGGAAGTGCAACAGATTGAACTGATTTTTTAATGAGCGCATTTGTATCTGCACAACCGCAGGAAATTCGTTGGGCCTACGTGTTAGAAGTCCAAGATTCTCTTAGCTCTCTCAGATTGGATTAAATATTTACACAGTAGGAAAAGGGTAGCATTTTGGCAGATTCTAACTTGAGACGTATTTCGAAGTAACAATCGATTAGATATGTAGCTGCGAATGGTCAGTGCTTAGTTTGGCGTTCTTCTGATGGTGTGAAACATCAAAAATGTTTTATTAGCGTAGGTTAGGTGATTGTCTTGGCTGAGTCATGACAAACTAAGTCCAGAGTAATAGGTCCATTGCGGTACCAAATGCGAGAGGGTGGAGGAGATGGCCTGAATTCTGGCACAGAGCCCTACTGTTGGAAGTTAAACACACACTTCCTTTAAAAAGATGTTTGGTTCTTATATATAGGCAGACCTCATATCATTAGGTACTCTTAGGACGTACTAGAGGATATGGTTTCAACGGAGCTTAAGAACCCATGCGATTCATACTAAATCTATGTGGCTCTAATATGAAAAGCGGTCTACTTCTTGTCTACAATTGATGGTTCCCGTAACTAGACACAATAGATCCAACTGATGGTCCATATGAAGCTGTGGCAACCGCCACAAGAGCACCCATCTACCTACCTACCTCAAAAAGCTGTAAATTATGTTCTGTTGAGAGGCTTGCAAGTTTACTGGAACAAATAATATATGCAAGATGTGCATCTGTTAAACAAAGAGTAAAAATAAATAGGAATATAATGTTGATTTTTGTGTTCGAGATAAAAATCAAAACAATCCTAAATATTGAACAAAATAAGTTACTAGTCCAACCTAGCACTCAAAGGATAAAAAACGACGTAAGATTGCCTAATTTTTGGAAAGCAAGAGCAAGGCTTTAAATTGCGGAATGCACGGCCCACAAATGTTAAAGCCTATTACGCTGTTCGAATGAAATAAAGTTTTCACTTTCCTCAAAAGAGGGCTCTGGAGTCGAAGTGAAATGTTTGTGGATTATTCTTGCAGTTCAAGCTCAAACGGTTTGCCTGCTAAGAATTTAATAAGATTTTAATATATATGCACGGTGATCAAGTTCAAACAATTTCCTGCTAAGAATTTAATAAGATTTTAGGTGAGTTAAAATATTAAAATCAATATTTCAATTAAAAATGCTTGCACTCTTATTTTACTTAAAATTGTTTATTTATTTTTTTTTTTGTTTCAATTCAATTTAGTTATTTTAAGGGTTTACACATTAAAATAATATCTTTTATAGTACATCGAACTTTAAATAAGTTTTATACATTATAAATTCAATTTCATGCGACTTAAAATAAATTACAAAAAAAACAATCGGTTTGAAGTGCAGAAAAGTGTGCAAAATATTGCGAACCACGAGATCAATATATTTTTTTATAGTAGGAACCTATTCCATTTGCTAAAGCCCTAAATTTTTTCCTCATTTTTATCATTTTGAAAAGCCAGCGGTGTGTAAAAGAGACTGAAAGTATATTACGAAAGGGGTAGCAATTGTTTGCAAAGTAACCACAAATTTTCAAACGAATTTATTTTCAAAAAATGTTGAAATGTCAAAAAAAAGTTGCCAGCAGCAAAAAAATGTAATTTGAATACATTTTGTATGCATTTTCTTTACGTTTCTACATTAATAAAGTTGGTCTGTACGCACCCACTCCTATCGGGAATTTTCGATATAATTTTTCGTACTGCTCTAGTTTCATTTTAAAAGCAGAAGAAATGCAAAAAAATGTAGTGTCATACGGGCTTTAGTCATGTCCGATAATTAATATTAATATTAGTGACTATGTACACTTTTACACCATCAATAGGGCATGGAAATTCTACAACTTTTAAAAGATCCGCAAATTATGGTGATATGTTTACTAAAGTAGGTAGTAGAAACATAGCATTATTTATCAAAAAACTGCGGCAATTATACTTTCACTCAAAGTTTCAATTTGGGGATTTTACTCTCTATGTATACTATTTTATTATTTACTAGAGATCGCCCAGTGGTAGAAATTCTACCATCATATTGACCTGACCTATAGAAAACTTATTGGAAAACAAATTACAGACAGGGACAGCATTGCATCTCAGTACAATCTTCAAAACAAAAAAAAATCAAGCTAATATGTTATGTTTTAGGCGGTGAAAGTCGTTCATAACTATTTGCCTTCGCCTATTTTTTATATATAAGATTTTATAAAACTAAATGGCTACAAGAAATTGCAAATAAAAATTAATGGCTATACAAGAAATTGCCAATGACGGGCTTCCTTTTAAACACTAGACCATATCGTTCAATGTAATCCTGTTGTACAAGCAAGGTTATTATAGTGGTAGAAAACGTAGTAGATAGCTACCGATTTTTAAAATGTGATTCCTCTTTACAAAAAAGGTAGTAAGAGTGACAAAAACAATTAAAGGCCAATTTCTTTGTTATCTTCAGTTTGAAAAAAAAACAGATTGCTGAGTTACCTGTTAAAATTGAATCTCCTTAGTCCTGCTCAGTTTGGTTTTCGGAAAGGTCTTTCTACAGAAGATGCCCTCTTGGAGTTCTGCTCCATTATTTATAAAGCACTGGATGAAAGAAAATGTTGCGCCGGTCTTTTTGTGAACGTTGCCAAAGCTTTTGACATGGTCAACCACAGAGTTCTAATTAGAAAATTACACTTTGTAGGATTTCGTGGTTTTATGTACAACTGGTTGGAGTCCTATCTAAAGGATAGAACTCAAAGAGTTGTAGTAGGTTACTTTGCTAGTGAACCGAAAACTATAAACTTAGGCGTACCTCAGGAATCAGTCCTTGGTTCCATACCGTTCCTCATTTATATCAACTCCTTATTTAGCCAACCGTTTAAAGGAAAAGTTACTACTTTTGCTGATGATCGTGGCATTGCTTACCTCTGATAGTCCTCTAAACTTAAGCGCAGACATAAATCATGTTCATCTACTGGGATTGTGGTTTTCGGAACACCAACCAGTTATCAGCAATAAAACTAAATTAATGCAGTTCAATTTTAATAAACTAGAGTCCCCTAGAATTGAAATTATCTTTCATGCAAATGTGTCAAATTGTGGTTGTGCTAATGAGGCCACAGGGACATTGTTGCTTAGGCAGGCATCCTGTAACACAAGCTGTCTTAAAATTGAAACAGTAAAACAGTTTAAATATTTAGGCATTAATTTTGACCAAAATATGAGTTGGTCCAAACACTTTTCGGTTTTGAAACAATATTTACGATCCACAGTACAAAGCTTAAACAATTTTGTGACAAAAAAAAAAACTCTAAAAACAGTATATTTTGGAATATTTCAATCAAGACTGCAATACGGAATAAGTTGTTGGGGTGGGACTTACCAAACAAAGATTGAGCCATTAATTGTTCTGCAAAAGTGTGTGTATGTGGGGTCAATCGTTTAACTCCTTCTATAGATTTATTCAGAGCACTGAAAATTCTGCCACTTAAACATTTGTACTATTTCAAAGTTTCAAAAATCTTTTTTATGAGAGGTGGCTATTTACAGAGCCCTATTTTCAACACTCGCATTCTGCGAAGCAATTCAAGTAATACTGTCGTTATTCCTCCTTTCCGTACTACTCTATTCAAAAACTTTTACTCCGTTGTGTTGTGCAAATTATTTAATCAGCTTCCTACAAATACCCGAGGAATAAGATCATTGTCTAAGTTCTTAAAATATGTAAAAATGTGGCTTCTGGATTTTGATCACGAGGAATTTAAAGTTTTGCTGCCCTATGTTGTCGAAATATTTACCATAGCTTTATTGTTCTAATTTTTATTTAATGTACAAATGTTCTTTTATATGTTGTCTATTTACGTTTTCTGTTTTCTACTCTTTTTATTGCTAATTTATTGTAAATTTTTACATAAATTTATAGAAAATTAATTTTTGTATATTTAATTTATCATTTCACCCCGCACTTCCAAATCATTATATGTTTTATGAAGTGACATTATTGCTATTTATTTATGCACAAATACTATTGACACTACCTGTTCTTATTATTATTTTCAATATTGTAAATACAATGTTTGTGAAAATAATAAGAATGAATAATAAATAAATAGAAAAACAAATTATTTATATTTATTCTCTAAATTATTTTTCAATTCGAAATATTAAAAAATTAACGCGACTGAGAAACTGAACATCAAGCCAAAGAGCTGTGGAGAGAATTGAGTATCGTCAGCTACAAATCAGTTTTTGAAGCAGCTACTTACACTTAAAGAGTTCATTTTGACACTTCGCATTGAAAAATTTCTATAAAAAATTGCATCGTACGTGAACTGCGTACTGTTAGCAGATATTATTTAGTTCCATGTATTTAACTCTTCAATCTTAAGGAAATGTATACAGTTATGGGCCAAGCTGGCTCGTTATATTTTTTAATTTGATGTACCCAACAATGAGCTAGTTTCTTGAGCGCACTCTTCTACAGTCACAATTTTTTACATAAATGGTTTCTCTTTGCTAATTTATGTCCACATTATATTTTAAAGATGATAATCTCTCAAATGGTGGCCATTGCTTGCTTCAACCTGACGTGCTCTCTCCAGACAATTTGCCATCACTGTTTTTTTTAGAATTTTAGGTACCATGGTCATCACTTCTTCTCGGATATTAAGCCTTTGCATAAGTCTTGACTTGTTTCTAAACCTTACCCTTTAGGTAGCCAGAAAAAGAAAAAAAAAATCTGGAGCCGGTAAATCGGGCGAAAGTGGTAGCCAGTTAAAATCCGAAAAACACAATTTTATTCGAGCCGAATGGGTGTATTTGAACTTGTAAACCAATTGATTGTTATATGGAACATTGAGTAACTGCCATAAAATTCTTTGCGTCCACCGCCTAGACATCACCAACTGCTAAGAACGTCGGCTGGTGGAATTTTATAGTGATTATCCACAAAACTTGCTTGCTTATTTTAAACTGCAAAAACGCGGAACATCAAAGACGGCCTCTTACGGAGTGCAGGGCGATGTTGAACATAAAAAATAAAACAGCATTGAAATCTGTGCCCGAATAAAAGTAAACAACTATTGGGACTGATCTGAGTCTTTCCATCATAAATTTCCCAAGTTTTTTCAAAGATAATTCCGAAAAAAATACGTAAACAAAAAAATTATTCAACAATTAAATTATTTCGCTACTTATGCCAATATAAATTAAATATTTTTAAATTCTTTGTTTCTTTAGTCCGTTAGCCAACCATTATTCGTTTTTTTTTTTTTCTTTAACCCTGAATTGGCGATCGAAATTCGAATGCAGCACGAACCTTTTGCACTATTTTTCCAATTCACGGTGACCGGTGACAGCGTCCTACCCGAAAGCTGGCACTCACCAACTTGTCAAAAATTTGTTCCGATCTAGAAAACCTTCCCCAGTGGCCAACAAGTGAAACGTTCAAATTGGCAATCGAAGTTTGAAAAATACGCTTTTGTTGATCAAGCGAACTTAAAATCGAAGTGCTGCTGAAAATGCAACCGAAAATGTAAAAGAATAACAAAAAACAATTAATAAGGAATCAAGATAGTGTATTTGAACAAAATAGCTACCCGAAACAAAATGTTCCCACATTCGGCTTTTAAGCAATTGTTTGCTAGAACAGAAGAGGCCGAACTTCGGATGACTATCACTGCCGCTGGTTTTCTGGAATTGAATGTTGCGGCCTGGGATTTTTTTAAAGGCAAAGGCGTTGCTGATTTCTTGCGTCGCAGCTTTTTAGACTGCAGATATATTCCCGGAGCAGTATGTTTTAAAATGAAAAGATTGAACCAGCTCCTAAATATTCGACTAAGGTTACAATACGGCTTATCCAAGACGTCTTAGGAGTGGGCTAGCTCCTGCAATAAATGTGCGCTAAAAATTCCAATTTTGAATAGTACTTGCGCCAAGTGCAGTTACCTAAACCTAAGACATTTCTTAACATCGCTTAGGTCTTGAATTGTGCGCTCTTATGTTGTGAAGCTCACCTTGTCAATGTCCATATGAGAATGATTCATAAACCTCATTCATCACAAACACATTTCAATTGGTCAAGGTAGACTAGAGATTCGCTCTGGAGCTTCAGGCAACTTGTGGCTAGTGCTCTCGTTTGTAGCTAAAGAACGATGGTTGACCAGTGTGACCGTTGCAGAATTCTGAAAAGCCGTAAGGAAAACGGCTAAAAAAATAAATAATTGGCGCAACAGGTCCGCAGGGCCCATAGGCCTAGCTTCTCACAACCATTCGTCTTGTGTGAGTTTTTATTTTTGGGACGAATGGAAGGGATCTTCCATTTTATGCCGAGTCCAAACGGCCGATTGAGAAGCTCTTTCATGACAAATATACTCTTGGATGTTTGCCAGACGCTCGCGAGAGGTGGCGTAGTGAAAACAACCTTTAAGTTTGAATTTGGGTTTCCTCGGGACTCCAACCTGGGACTCTTGTTTAGTAGTTCAACACACTAACCACTAAGCCACTGCGCCAACGGCTAATGAGAAAAAAAAGTTTAATTTCTTAAGCAGAATAGCTTACTTGTTTTGAATTTTTGGTACGATATTTAACAAATATTGGTTCGCTTAATTTAAAAGGTTTTTATTTGGAAATAACAGCATTTAAATAATTTTTGAAGCACCTTCTGCCAACTAAAAAAGGGCCAAAATAGCAAAACATTGTGACAGGCTCTGTAAAAAAGTGCCAAATTGCAACATCAGTTGCACAGCGGTCACGCTGTGGTTGATTATTCAGAGCCCGACACATGTGTACGCAATATACCTACACTTCATTCCATTAAGAGTTGTAGTGTCTCCGGTAATGTCTCATTTCGCCGTATCCTTACACCGAAAGCGAAACGGAATTCTTTCCCAGATGGTCCTAAATAAATAACCATACCTCGTCGCCCACAAACATCTCGGATTAAATATGTTGTCGTAGGACAATGGCATAAATGAAGATCGTACATCAAAGTGTAATAACATTCTTTACTTAGTC
Source organism: Cheilosia vulpina (assembly GCA_916610125.1). Lineage (NCBI taxonomy): Eukaryota > Metazoa > Arthropoda > Insecta > Diptera > Syrphidae > Cheilosia > Cheilosia vulpina. The sequence continues at coordinate 78,901,371 of OU744276.1, read as the reverse complement.
CTTGTTGGTGGCCCTTATCAGATGCAAAGTTAATTGAATTCAGAAACTTATTGAATATAAGTTGTGCAGCTCCCCCAATCTATATCCACGTATCCTTAAGCTGTGCAAATACCCCATCGATGATGGGTCGGTCCATACAACCACAGGTCCTTTGGATCCGTTTAAGACCACTTCAGCAACAAGTCAATACCCCAAGGGTTCATTTAACCCTCTATCACAAAGATGCTTTGCTATTATGCCTCCGGACTCAATTCGTCGCAGTCTCGTACTGGCGGAATAGAACTTGCTGCTGCTGTAGCCACCAACAACTATGCTCCTCGTCCTCATCCTGGGTACTTTAAAAATTCATTTACTCGTCTCAATGCCTTTCGTGAATGTATACACGGCATGTGTGAATTGCTTTCCCATAAATTTATAATTTACATGTGTTGACATCCTTTTGAATGGGATTCCTTTGAAATTAACTGCGGTTTTGAGTAGCACGTGTTTTCCGCGGCGCAAACACCCATTATACCTGTAGCAAGTAGCGTTTTCCTTATACGAATATCATAATGTGTTACTTTGCAAGGCGGGTGTGGAGCGGCAGACGGGTGGCTGACTCTTGCCTTTGAGAATTCAATTTCGTCCCCAATTCGTCCTTTGTTTATGCACTCGTTGTATATAGTATAGAATAGAGAGCTCCTGCAGACACTGAAGAAGGGCGTATATTTTGATTAGGTCCTTATCTAGTGTGTGGATGGATTTACTTTTTGTTGCTCTGCCAAGTCAACAACGGCAACGAAGAGAGATGGCAGATGGGAGACCAAGTACAAAAAGAAAACAAAAAAAAAAAACAAGAAGAAGTATGGCGCATGAAAGCCAAATTGTTATTTTTATATTTATGTCCTTCTACTGTCTGGTGTATCTCTGTTGGTTTTGTGTTTATGTTTTTTTAAAAGCACTCCTCGAATGGATACTTTACGTACACTGGCATAAATACACGCACTTGTATAGGACCTAAAATCGTTTGAAGAGGCTGTTTGGGAATGTCCTAAGCGAAATGATTCTCGTTGGTAGCGCACTGCACGACCAACTTTTGCATTTCTGATGAGAATGAGTTTGTGTATGTGTGTATGTGGGCCTATTTCCTTTCTTTTGTGAAAACTCGACGACGCGACGGAGGCTGTGTGTAAGGACGATGTGTTTACCTACGATGCTGTTGTTGGGGTTTTTTTTTTTTTTTTTATTAATGTAATGAATACTTGGTAACTTTTTGTTCGAGTCCTCTTTTTAGTGTCGGATGTAGGTGGAGCCTGGGAGGGGGGGTAGGGGGGGGGGGTGTATTACGATGGTTATTGTGCCTGCTGCGAAAGAAAAACACATTACTCGTACATCGTACTTGTTTAACTGGGTGTTGAATTTTGAAGATGTATAGCCATGCATGTGTGTCTGTTTGTTTTCCGGAATTGGAATTACATAATAAAATATTAATGCTTGCTGAAAATGAATTAATGATGGAGTGTATTTTCTGCAGGGTAAGCCTACGCTGTATATAGTCACCATGAGCTGTTAGTAATTCCAACCACAAATCGCTGTTATTCGGGCGATAAGTTAAGGAACGTAGTTTTCATTAGTAATTGGTTCATTCTGCGTCAGGTATGTAGGAAGGGTACACATTGGCCGCATTCAAGAATCTAGTTATCTTAAGTCGACTAGTTGGTCTGGGCGAGATGTAACCTGAACGCAAAAACAAGATTGGTCACGTCACTTATCCTACGCGAACTGTCAACTTAGTACTCAGTCACGCATTTCTTGACTAAATTCGTCGGCTACCCCGCCATAAACGTCAACTGAAACAGCTGCTTATATGACCTTATATTTCCGTCAATCAGAACCGAGATACATCTAGTGAAAAAACTGTCAGACTAACTAAACTAGATACTTGAACGTCCCCATTGTAAAGCGAAGGAAAGTAACTTTACTACAGTTAGACCATCTGCTGTCATTCTGACACTTCTAAGATGGACAGAAGGTATTTATCTCCAGTAGAATGGCTTGGGTGCAGCTTGATTCGGGGCGTTAGGGAAAATGTGCAGCTCATGTTGATACCTTTTTTGTAGGACGTGTTCATTGCACTGCTGGCAACCTTCTTTGCCGCCACTCATTTTCAGCAAGCACGTACTTAGTCTAGGAAAACTTTGAATCCAACCAAAACCCGAGACATGTAGCAAAATGAACAGAACTTTATCACAAATACTTGCACACCTACAGGCTGATCCGGAACAATAGTGCAACCCAGAACGACTCTTATAAGAAGACTAGGAGAAGTTATATTCATTTTATAGAATTTGTGTGTAGGGCTTGAGGCATCAAGCTGGTGAACTTTGAAAAAGGTTAGAGGAGCCTTCATTGACGCGCCAATGCTGTGTTCCTTTTATAAAGGTTCTAAAAGTAGTTAAGTTCCGATTTGTTATCAAACAGGTAGAATCTTAAGCTGTAAGTGCTGTTCGAATGTCCCTGAGGTTATGGATGGGGGACAGTTTCAAGAATGGCTTTGGAACATTATAGGAATTTTGTAACTTGGCCTTCATACATCTCGGCGCAGACTTTACATTATCGGATTCACCAAGAACAGTTGGTATGTTCCATATAGTTTTGACTGAAGGGTACCTGCCCACGCTAAGGTTGAGCTGAAGGCTTGAGGTTTATGTGTTAAACTGCTTGCTGTTATTTATGGCGCAAATCATATGGAATTACTTGGTCAATTGGATCTGCAGAACTTTTCTCCAATTCCTAGAAGTCTGACTCCGCAGCGGATCGTCATATTTGTGATACGAATACGGAGTAGGACTAGTTCAATTTAAGCTTAGCTGTACAAATTAGGTGCGCTTGGGACTTGAGATTACGATTTCTTCTAGATACAGCTTTTATGAGGAATTTTCTGGTGACTATGCTAGCACGTAGAAAACCAATATTGGGTCATACGAATTAAACGTAGCAATTGCTTTTACTCAAGAGAAATGCCAAAATCGAAGCATTTGCTACATTTCGTATGAATTAAAACCAATTTGAGTTAGTTCCAACTTTTGACATGCTCGAAAATCGGCGGCATTGGCCTTTAACTCAGATCGGTATAATAAAACTTATCAGACAAAGCAAATGCTATGCAAATTCTGAGTCTGCTATTTAGTTGACTCAGACGTTTTGCTAAATATTTTGTACGCACATTTTTTACATAAAACAATGTACGCATTGTGAGTTTTCGATGTTTTGTTTATAAATACCTACCTAGTTAAAATAAGTTTTGTTTATGCAGGTAAACCAAACAAAACATGGATGCGATAAGTTTTTTTTTAAAGTTTTGATAGTTGTAGTTTGGCATCTTTCCTACAGCTTCTATGGACTGGACAAAAACAAACTCATTTTGATCACTCTTAGGAGTAGACGTGGTACATGGAAGTTCCTCATCATCTGCTTAAATTCTGAAGAGTTAATTCAAAATCGAATATATATATGCTTACCATAAAGCTCTTCCAAATAGTCGTCTTCGTCGGTCTGCATATTTTTTTTCGTTTTTATTTATTTATTTTCACTTTTGATAATTTTCGCGAAAAAATTTGAAAAAAAATTCAAAATAATCAAACCACCGGAAAGCGGACAGTTGTCACTTGTCAAGTTTGACACAAATTGCAAGGCAAGGACATGTTCAGCGAAGTAAATGCTATGTTCGAATTTTCGAACTAACTTTAGCAAACTAGCTTTTATTCATACCGATTCAAAGCATTTGCTCAGGGATTTTACTTTGCCACCTTTTACTCAAAGCAAATGCTAGTTTTTATGCATACGACACATTATGTTCCATTGCAGTGGATGGAAGTAACTGCCGACAAACTAAGACTTTGGTATACCCTTATGAATTACCAACGCGTTGCACTACTTTAAAGCTTTTATTGAAGGGTAGGAGTCTTTCAAACTTTAAAATAATAATTAAAGAGGGTAGTTCTTCTTTAAGACAAGAACCTGTCTTTTAGAAAAATAGTATGGATAATGATCTTATCACTAAAAATATTTCAATAAATGCCGACCTTAATTCATTATGAGACTGTGCATATTGAGAAACCCTATATACGCAGTCTTTCGAGAAAGAAATCAATATTTTAGGTTTCAGAACCAGCTTAACCTAAATATGTACTTTGGCAATAGACTGGTGTACCTAAAAATGTCATCCAGCTTTACCAAGCGCATCGGAATTCTTAAGATGCCTGCTTGGTGTAATTATATGCTCAAAAACTGTCTCTAACCGAGCGCGATTTTTGCTCGGTTAAAAAAAAAATGGGTTAAAATGATCCAAGTCTCTGTAGAAAATAAACGATTATTCGTTGTTAAAAACTACCGAAAAAGAAAGGTTAAACACATTCTGTGAAACACACACTTTATGAGATATTTTCAACGAAGTTTGTTGATTAATATCAACCAGTTGGTTAAATTCTACAGAATTTTACCGACCGAGAAAATTTGGAGGAAATTTATAAATTGGGTATTTTTTTAGCGAGTTTCCTTCCAAGCTGACTCGGTTACTTTCCACTAATTATGTAGGAGCTTTATTATAAGTATTACTTGGTAGTCTTTAACCGAAATTTGGTTGATTTTAAATAAGTGATTTTTCTGCGTGTAGGTATATTTTAGTTGAAAAGAGGTAGTCTTCAAATTTTCTGGAATGTTCCTATGCCCCTGTGAATATTGAACTGCCCCGCAATCTCCTGAAAAGTTACGCGTCAGCCTAACGTGAGTGATAAATACTCTGATATCAATGACTTGATGAGTTCTATATATCGCACTAATAATACAATACTGTTGTAACTCAAAATGTGAGGTTTTTCAGAATCGGCGAAAAAGTGATAGCTTACTCTCTGTCATAGATTATAAAGAAATGATAAAGTATTCATACACTTAATAAAAATAGAGAAATAGTCTATTTACCTATTACTTTAAATATTGCTGGTAATAAATATGTTTCCAATTTTTGATTTAGGATTGTATTGCCAGAACAAAGTTTTCAGAGAGATGAATTATTTTTTATTGTGTAATGACTCATAGTGTTATATCTTTTTTCTTTCTGGCACTATGCTAACGACAGTTTTATTTTCGTGTAGAGAATTGAGTTTTACTCAAATTTGGCAAATTTTGAGTTACTACAGTATTGAATTATAAGTGCGATATGTTTAGCTGATATGTGCAACCTCTTTCTTTGGCGACGATAAAACTTCTTTTTCGTCATTATTACCTGAAATCTTGAATAAGCCACATGGAAGAGGAGACGTAACTTAGCGCATGCCTAAGAAGGCACCGCCGCCTACCCCGTCAATACTTTTTGATCCACCTCCATAGAAGTATAGGTCATTTCGTCTACCAAGAGTGCATCATTCTCCCAGAAGACTACAAAGTTTTAGTCAAACTTCAAGAGAGGTATGATCTAGTTCTTTGAAACGGTGCTGAGTATATTCAGAATAACTGGTCTGATACGACTGTGTTAACAAGCATTTCGGATTAGTTATGAAATGTTGCGCCCAAAAATACAAGGTGGCGCAAAAGTAATCCTCTTATCAGAAAATGCTATAAATTCTGCGATTGGCCCCTAATGTCAGTTCTGTTTTGACATTTGTGTAGTAAGCACATGCGAAATACACGTTAATAAACAATGTTACAATGCTACACTGCTCCGGAACGCGGAATATTGGTGACTATTTATTTGAGCAATAATCGGTCGGTGACTTTGGCACAACGTGAATTTCGTCGCAGATTTCCTAGCCGTCCAACGCCTACTGGTGAAACACTGCGACGTTTAGCCGCTCGCCTCGAAGAGACTGGCACAACACGAGATGCTGCCAGGCGTGGCAGACCCCGGAGTAGCCGTTCTGCAGAGAATATTGCTGCTGTAGCCGAAGATGTCATGGAAGCGCAGTCGACATCGACCAGACGACGTGCCACGCAAATGGGTATCAGTCGACGGTCTTTACAGCGAATTTTGGTACAAGATTTGAAGATGTTTCCGTACGAAGTCCAGACGGTGCATCAGCTGTTAGCTGCTGACCGCCAATCGCGTCTTACATACGCTCAAGCCATCCTTAATCACCACCAAGAGGAAGATGATTTTTCATCAAAAATAATCATGAGTGATGAGGCCCATTTCCTTCTTAGCGGGTACGTAAATAAGCAAAATTTACGCTTCTGGGGCACTGAAAATCCGCGTGTAACCCACGAAGAGCCATTACACCCGCTCGAAGTCACTGTATGGTGTGCTGTTTTCGCTGGAGGAGTCATCGGACCGCTCCAGACTTCTTTTTGTGGGGCTTTTTGAAGTCGCGGGTTTATGTCAACAAGCCTCAGACTCTTGCAGCTCTTAAAGACAATATCCGTCAAGAATGTGAGGACCTATCGCCGGAAGTTTTGGCCAAAGTGATGGAAAATGCCATAAAAATAGCTCAAATGACAATCAACTGTGGCGGCGGCCATTTACATGACATCATATTCTCGACTTGATGTAAAAAAAATTAAAAGACCAAATAAAAATAATCCACAAGAAGAATCAAAGTTTTTAATTTTTTTTTAAATTACAGCCAAAAAACATCGGAAGATTATTTTTGCGCCACCTTGTATTTACACACTGCAAAATTCTTCATGATAAAGTACTCTCATCATTTATCCGACGAAACGTGGTAATTTTTCTCTTTATTCCCTTTTCACCGTACACAAATTGCCTTTTAAAAACCCTCGATACTTTTTTGTGTAACAATCGAACATTTAAAAGTAAAATTTGTATTATACAGAAAAATAAAGTGCACGACTGGGTCGAACGAAACTTTCTCGTTCATCAGAAGTTATAAAGTAGGTAGGTAAAGATCTGAGAACCGCTGCTTGATAAAAGAAACGGTGAATAGAATATAGGAAAAGGAATATGTTGTGTTAAATAAAATTCACTTTTAGGTTATTCATCTGATAGGCAGTACATAAATGTAAATAATAATGTGAGTTTTTATATGTGAAAATATATTGTGAAATATAAATAATTAATAACCCTGATCTTTCCGACTTTTTTGAGGAAAACTAAGTACAGGATCCTATTTCGAATACTGATTTTATCTTTAATATGTATTTTTATCAAAATCGTTAGATCGTTTGTAAAATTTGTCAGACAAAACAGTACCAAATACCAAATAAAATTGTTAACTATTTAGCTAAAACCCGAGTACAAGTTATTGTTCGGGATGTAAGCATTACTTGGTTTTCAAAGTTTTTTTTCGAAATCGAAAATGGGGTTTTTGAAATATGAGCGGTTTTAAAAATTGGCGGTTTCGGTAATTCGAATTGAAAAATTAAGGGCGCAATAATTTTGAGAACATCAATTTTACTCTAAGCATTTTGGTCAAAATCGTTATTGCCGTTTTCGGGTACACTAAAGAAAACTAGAATTTAAAAAAATTACGTTTTTCAAAAATCCATTTTACGATAAAACAGAGAAAAACTGGGTTTGCCATTAAGTTAGAAATGACCATATTACCTTAAAAATTAATTTTCTATCTATTAATCGTATGGACCGTTTTCGAGATATGTCCCAATTTCAAAAGTACCTACTCTTATTAAGTTGTTTTTTAGCTGGAAACTAAGCATGCAGTCATGTTAACCTACTTAACCTTAAATATCAAATTTGGTTGAAATCGTTAGAGCCGTTTTCGAACAAATCAAACTGGTATGAAAATTTTATAAGCTTTTTATAGTACCATTAATATTGAGGTTACCATGCAAAAAAAAAAACGCCCCGAACTGTAAGCCCCCAAACTCTAAATCCCAAGTTTGAACGAAATCGGGGTAGCCGTTTGGCTGTAGGCCTCGGGACATACAGACAGACAGACAGATGGACAGAATTTTGCGACCCACTTTTATGAGTTCCTCTATCATTGTAATGATTAACGTCTCGAGATCGAAATTTTCTACGAATACAATATCTTTCTCTTACTACGTAATGGAGAAAGTTAAAAATCCCATTAAATAAACCTTAAGTATAAAAATCGCATTTCCTTAACATTAGTATGATTGTTTTTTAATCTTGGAAAGGACTGCTGTTTCATGATGCATAGATTTTAATTTTAAAGTCATTTTCAGAAAAAAAATTATAGATTCAATCCGCGATACTAATAATCACTTTTAGTGTCCAGGCTAAATTTTTCGAACTCGCAATTGCATATTGTGACCTAAAAAATATTTAGTGTGAAGGTTAAAAATGATTATTAGTAAGGCCCAATGTCTTTTTGTTAGATTCCTAAAGCTCCTAAAATCCCCGCTTCGTCCCAACTTTTCTAAACAGTGCAGTTCAAATAATGTAACGCTAAAGGTCCGACCATGGTAACACATGAAAATTGAGAACCTTGCATCCAAAGGGTGGCATATTCTTAGCCAAACGGCACAAAAACAAAAAGCAATCTTTTGGTGCATAACCGAGTCAGTTGCGACTAAAAATAAGGGCGTTATAGCAAAATATGTATCTACCACTCTAGTGCGTTTGGTGCAAAAAGGCGGCAGATTAAAAAGTTCAATTTGGACATGCCACCCTTTTGATGCAAGGTCCTCAATTTCACCAATGTAGGTATGCAGAATAGGTCCACAAAGGACCTTCTAGTGTGAGCGTTTCAATGACTTGATTGCTAGTTTTATTTTTTCGGGTGCATTGTATTTTTCTGGGCGATTGTAATCAGGCTTTGCCGGCATGGAACACTTTCTTAAGAGCGTTTTAAAAGATTGAATTTCTACTTGTCAAAAGCTCTACCTTGTGTGATTTTTTGTTAAATTGCAGAAGCTCTCCCCGTGACTCCCCCTAACCTATTTCGAGCCGTATAGGTACACCTCAGAGGACGCATTCTACCCCAACCTTAGTTGAATGCATTTCATTTCATCGCGTGGCTTAGCTAGCAAATCAAGCGACACCTCCCTTATATAGCTTGTATTTGTTATACAATCCAAAATATTCGCACAATAGTGCACCTGCTTCACATCTGAGGATAGCAAGACGCCCGAGATGGAAGGACTCTATACAAAAACAAGCAAAAGCGTTATCATCGGCCTGGCCGATGCTTTGATACCCTCCACTGCATACAAGTCATGCAATTGGTTTCGTATGGGAGGTACCAGAACTACTTGACCGACATAGCCCATTTTCAATACCAACCAAATTTCATTCGCCTATATCAATTCCTTTGGGTGCTATCGTGTTTTCAACAGACAGACGGACAGACAGAGAGACGGACATGGCTAAATCGTTTCATAATATGATCCTGATAATGAATATACGACCCAAACGCAAAATAGTTGGCCCGTTTACTTTCCGTCTTATGAAATTCGAAAAAAAAAAAGATTGGCACTCCAAAGTAAACAAACAAACTCAAATTTATTTCGATATTGTAAAAGTGTTAGACATATACATTTAAAAATAATTCTTCATAAAATAATAACAGTTCATTTCATGATTAAATAAACGAAATTATTGTAACTCAAATAACGCAAAATAGTTGACCCACTCTTTTATCGACGCAAAAAAGTTGGCCTAATATAAAAATAACTGTCTTTTACCACTGAGTGACGCCACCTTTGTTTTTAATAACGGCTGTAATTCGACTTGGAAGAGTTTCCACTAAATTAACGCAGTATTCAGGAGTTATACCATTCCAAACTTCTTGGATCTTTTCCTTCAATTCATTCAAGTTTTTAGCCGGATTTATTCTTAATTCTTTTTTTCATTTTTCCCCACAAAGTCTCAATTGGAGACTGGTCCGGGCTATTTGGAGGCCACGTTAGAACTGGAATGGTGTGTTCTCGAAGCCAGCTCATATTTAGCTTGGCTGTAAGACATGATGCGCCATCTTGCTGAAATGTAAAACTGCCATCTTCTGTTTGCAGCCTCGGAATCGAAGGTAAAAGTTGTTGCTCTAGGATGTCTTGATATCTACTGGCATTCACAGTACCATCGATGAAGGTCACCTACTCCTTGAGCTGACATACATCCCCATACCATTACTGAAGCGGTAAATTTAGTTTTTCGTCTAAAGCAGTCTGGGTGAAATGCTTCTGCTGGCGTGCTGGAACTCTTGATCGTGAATCTCCAACACAAAGTTCGAATCGAGACTCATCGCTCCATATTACACTCCTCCTTTGCTTTAGCGTCCAGTTTTGATGATCACGAGTCCACCTTAAGCGCTTCTTTTTTTTGCAAAGGAGTTAAAAGTGGTTTTTCTTTTGCCTACGTGAAGGTTTTTTAGAAGAAACAATTTTCTAAGTTAATAAAACAAAAACAATTTGGTTAAAAGTTACTGTATAAAATTTGTATCCCATTTTCTTCATTTCTCGAATGCAGGTGTCTCTTGAAACTTGCTTTTTAATCACATTTTTCCACTCTAAGATGATATTTTCCGTTGTAGCACGACGATCTTTCTTGAGAATTTTTCTTAAAGCCCTTCTGTTACGATCGTTAGCAATTGATGGTCTTCCAGTTTTCTTCAGTGGGTTCACATTTCCAATCTTCTTGAATAAATTAATAATGTTTCGAACTGAGGACCTCGATATTTCCAAATTTTTTGCGATGTTATATGCCGAAACGTTTGTTTTGTACGCTTTTATTATTAAATTACGTATGTCTTCCGATAAACACTTGCCACGCGCCATAGTGAACTTTGATTGCGACTGCAATCAGTGAATGCCTGACTTGAAACATCCGCATTTAAATAACGCAACAATAAACAGTAAATGTCAAGAGAGAAAGACATTATCCAGCTTAGGCCAACTATTTTGCAAAGAAAAAAGTGGGTTAACAGTTGAAATTTGTGGCAACAAACATTAACTGTTTTAACTTATTGATTGCTTTGTAAAGAACACATGTTCATGGATAATATTGATACAAAAAAAAATCAACATTTTATTAATTATGCATAATAATAACGCATATTGAAAATGTATGTGATAAAAAATAAAATACTAGGCCAACTATTTCGCGTTTGGGCTCGTACATACCTTAGAGGTCTCCGGTGACTCCTTCTTGGCGTTACAAATGTAATGACAAAGTGAATATACCTTCCTTCCTAAGGTGAACTTAGATAGTTTCCTTAACAATCTATCCAAAGACACTTAATTCGGACAATGGAAACGCTTTGAAGTCCTCAGGTCATTTTCGGTCGACGAACTTGAATTACCGACTTATATTCCGCCGAACAGGATACGTTATATCTCTTACACAAGTCGGCACAATGTATTTTACTTATCAAAGCTAACGCACCAACCAACTGCTCCGTGCTCATCCAGGCACTCAATCTTTTTGTCATTCAACGCAGAAAGCATTTTATAGTCCACTAGACTATACACATTGTGAACACCCAAGACATTTACGAACCCAGTGACAATATTAACAAAACCGGACAAGTGAACCAACCCCTGGAAAATCCCTCGAGTGTAATTATTTTAAGTGAATCCCACAAAAGCGTATCGTTTTGTCCTTTAACACCGTACGAGTATACCACAGCGGCTAACGATTGGCCAAGTCCCTTTATTTCTACAGCCGAGCTAAAGAACAGGCAGGGTGTAATTTTCTTTTTTAAGTCGAGCGGACGTCTTTGGGGGAAATCTCTTCCACTTGGTGGCGCATTCATCACCAAAGTGATATGTGCGAAATCCTCCCCCAACGGGATGATACATTTTTATCCCCAAGATGAAAGCCTCTGCCACTCTATGCAGTGGACAAGCTGACTATTTATTTGTATCTATCATCAAGAGTGTACCACCCACCTCTATCGGGTGTTGTTATACAAATAGATTCTCCAACAAAACATCTTTCAACACAATGGGGGACGCAGTAATTGTGCAGCGACAACCGGCCGCGTGTTGTTTGTGTTCCATCAATTAGCGCCGCATGAAATTTGAGCAGTCCCCATATCTGTCTCGCCTTCAAATACAGCTAATAACATGTTTTGATGAGATACTCGTATCTAATATCGAACGCACTGTTTGTCTATAATTAGCACGTATATGGCCGCCCTTAGGTGCGACACTCCATAGTGTCCAGAGAGATCCTCCGTCACAACAATATTATTGTGTGGACGTGGTGGAAGTGTGTGCCGTGTTATTGTCTCACATCAAGGGGCGTATTGTGGGATCCTTTTGTGAATTCTCTTCTTCAGCCATTTAGGATTCATTAAAATCTATTAATTGGGTATCGTATTTCGTTTTGGAAAAAAAAGGTAACAGAAATCAATACGCCTTTACACAAGGACTTGGTGTCGGCCGGCATTGTATGCTTCTAAGAGAGAGCGTAGCGGAACGAACACATACAAGGGTTGCTGTTGGCCGTCATCACTCGGGCGTGATGATAATAAATATAAACCGTCCGCGTGTGTTCGATCAACAACGGAGGAGGTGCGATTTAAAAATATTGTTTTAAAGACGCGCATCTGTTGTTTGTAGGACACCGCCGTCGAGCCGCGCCGCTGTGTGTACCGTCTAGTTCGCATGAGGGAGATGAGAGTGTGAGAAAATTTCCGGCGCATTATTTATCGAACAGCGTAAATTTATCTGACATTCTGTAAAGAAATATATGTTAATAGATATAAATAGACAGATACAGTTCGACATGTCAAGCGAGCGTGAATTATGAGAATTGCTCCACAGGAGCACACGGTTGTAATAAAACGGCACCCAGACTTGTCAAAGATTTGATTTAGGTCTACCCCTAATGTTGAATTGATGTGTGAATTACATGGCAATATTAGGATCTCACCTCAATTCGATTTGTACTTTTGGACGGGCATAGTAGGTTATTGCCGTGATAAGTGATTTGCTGTTGAAATGTATACAAGAGAGGGTTCTACATAAATTGTGCTACGTAGGAGCAAACAATGACAGCATCACAGCCAAGTTGTTGATGCTTTAAACAACGCGAAGGGCTCAACGAATTTCGGTGCAAAGTCCTTCGAAATGATTTAGCAGGAGTCCTATTGAATTGATGTTACCATCGATTTTGTGATTACAACTGATGTAGAGAAAAAGTATCCGTATATGTGTTGACTTGAATAAAGAGAGTTGCCAAAGCAGCTGACATTTCTACTGCAGGAGACAGAATTTGAAAGGTTCTTGAAGCACGCAACCAAATTTAACGCGACGTTTAGCTTACAGCAGGCTGCAAACTTCCCAGGTGGGCGCGAAATGGCCGTCAATTTTGTTAATCGCTACCGCACCATCGACATAGAAGCACACAAAGCTCGCGGTCTTAAAGTGCAAAGCGACAAAAATAGCCAAACATGCAGCAGTTTCGATATCAGTAAACTCAACTTTAGTTATCGTCCCATCCAAATAGAACGTTTTAGCCACAATTGCAGAGTAGCTTGATCCTTGCTGCCTGGTCACACTATGCAATGAATGGAAACCGATTACCGCCGATCCACTTTCATGGGCTTAGCTTTTCGCAAGTTCCAAAGGATCTAATGAAGTTCATACCCTTTGCGGTGGCTCTCCAGTGATCCCAGATGGAGGAAAAAATCGTTTTTATAATCAAAAAGGGGAAAACGAGGGACAGGCTTCAAAGAGGGGAAAAAGTCGAAAATTCCTGTGAAACTTGAACAGCTCAGAAGTAAAATTAAAGCGCATTTTCATTACAAACAACTCTCAAAGTTTACTCAAAATGAAATGTTCTTATGAGAGAAAACAGCCAATCGAACGTCTAAGTAAGAATTTTTGTATATCCGAAAGTATTCACTAGTTTTGATGTTATATCGAATAGAAAGCAAATTATTGTCAATTTTATGTTATATATTTATTTAAAGGTTGTTAGTAAAAACGGGTTACATTTTTGAATGCAAATTCAAACCGGAAAAAAGGGGAACTCTTCCGAATTTATGAGACAACTTACCTTGACACGACTATTCTTACAGAACACTACGAGCTGTCCAGTTAATTTTATGACTCTAGCCAGGTTATTAAGTTCTTATCTTATGATTGGCATATTTGCTCTAATGAGTCAGTGCTGAACAGAATTCCCAAATGACACATAGAGATTCGGCGCTACTGTCGTAAAGATCACCGACTGATATACCTACACTGATTCTCATCAGGTGTTCCCCGAGTCTATACTGCCTGTTAATATTCGTAGTTTGTTCTTACTTGCGACTGATACACGTTGTAATTTTTTTTATGTTACAGTTCCAGTTTCCTTTGACCTTAAAAGTCCTAGCTCTATTCTTTTGAACCCCTTTTTTAAGATGTGTTGCCACAAACCAAAGAATGGTTCAGAACCTGCTTTTCCAGAGCACTCGCTACCTCCTGGCCGATGATGTCCAGGCTGTACATGGTCCGGTATCCCATAGATGGTTGCTCTATTTCATTTGCCTAGTTTGTTAACCTCGTGCAGATGTAAGGTCTGCATACTCACATTGTGACAGGTCTTATGGACATACGGTGTGCGCCATCTTTTGTGTCGATATGAATAACTTTGACATTTATCAACCGATGGGCTTGAGTAGGAATGTTTTTAGAACGTCAATTCAGTACGATTTTAACCAAGAATCGCTTCATGCCGAAATTGTGGATCTGTACAGTGAAAACAGTCGTTCAGTTGTGTTAACTCAAATTGCATATTGTCGAAAATATCGTGGCCAACAAGCATCGTTTGACAACACTATTCGTCGTTTGGTGTTTAATTTTATTAAGGGCGATCGTCGACATGGCATTCATTAACGTCCAAGGCGCATGTCACATTGCAAATCAAGCAATTCAGAAACAGTCAGTATATAAGATGTGCTTTCTTGCTTGCTAAAGAGTGGCTGATCGAACCCCTCAAACTTTTTTTTTTCTGGGGTTATTTGAAAAGCAAAATGTACGCCGCAAGCCTTAGACCAATGACGAGGTCAAGGCAAACATTTGTGCCAAAATCATAGATATACTGCCCCAGATGCTTGAAAAGTGATTGAAAACAAAGTCAATACCTAGATCTGGCCACTTGATCGATTTCGTATTCAAAAAGTAGTCCAAACAAATTATAAAGGACCAAATTAAATGAAAATACCTCATATATCGGCTATTCTTTTCAAAGTTAAGCCGAATGTCACAGGCTCAGTGGCTTAGTAGTTAGTGTGTTAGAGGGGTCCCAGATTTTTCCACTGCGCCCCCTCTCGCGAGCTTCTGACAAACTTCCAAGAGATAGTACAACTGTCATGAAAGAACTTCACGATATAAGACGTTTCAATTTGGCATAAAGTTGTAGATCCCTTTCATTCCTCTCAAAAATTAAAAACTCACACAAAACGAAGATGGGCCTAGGGTCCTCTCGGACTTGTTGCGCCTACTATTTACTTTTATTTTCTTATCCATAGAGTAGTCTTGACTTTACTCTAAATAGTAATATCTCACGTCTATCAAATTTACTACCAGGATGCATGTCTGTCTGCACCGACAGCCAAGATCTTTGCCATTCTTTTGAACAGGCACAGAAGCTAATAGTCTTTTGTCTTCTCTACCTTGTATAGGTTTAATGTCAGTCGAAATACACGTCTGAGAAGTGATGTATCTAACATAGGTTAGGTGAATGTTTGGGCTCCGAGCTGCAGCTCTGAAAAAATAGTAAAAATTAAGAGACATTTGCAACAATCTCATGTGGATGTCGGTCTCTCTTCTCTTGGTAAAGAAACTGGTATATAAATCATTTTCCTCTATGTTATGTGAGTGCCCGCCCGAGACTCAAAAAACTCGACAAGTTAAGACTCTACCCAACACATCATTTCCCGCAACTGCAGAAGGTCATTTATATGAAAAAGAAATAAAGTAGGGGTAAGTAGAGACCCTTTGGGCACCCCTCTATTTGTTGGATGCTATTCAATAATTGCAAAATTATTGCAGATCAGATATGAGAGTTGCATACTCAGGTTTGAGGAAAACCAGACATTTTGTTGCATTCCCTTGTCGTCGTGAGCACACATGCCAGAAATGAGAGTTTGGTGATGCCAGTGCCATTCACGGATAATGACTGCTGGTTCAGGCTTCGCATAAGAAAAATCAGTCAGCATTGCGTTTGGAAGAAGTGTAAAACCCCACTCGGTTGGATGCTGGACAGGTCAGACTTTGATGAGCTTAACCTTCATCTTGTACTGAAAACCTAACAAATGGAAGGTTTATGCCCACATAATAATTATTTAATTGCCCGAAATGCATAAGCCCTCAACAAAGTGCCAATCATCTATAAACACAAACAGTCTTTCATCTCTCGGCTTACTATCAATCCCATACACACCCAATTACTCAGTTTTAACATACAGAAAACCCCTCTAAATAATCACAAAATTCACATGAATCTTGATCTATTTTCGACAAAGTCTGTGTTCAATTGCCAATTTGTCTTATGTTTTTCGTCGAAACCGAAATTTGTTTTCATTGAGTGAGCTGTGAGCCTTTGAAGTGGAAATTAAATCGTTGAATGAAAACGCGTATATGCGAACAATGTTCTACACTAAAATTAAATTTAACCTCACCCATTTATTATAAGTAATAATCATCTGCTCTGTGTGTGTGTGAAAATAAGAACTTTCCGTCTGCCGATGCTATTAATCTTTCGCTAAGGTTGTGGTTCACTGACTTTGTGCCACACACACGAACTCGTACTCGCACTCCATCAAGGAGTCATATATTCACTTCGAATGGCATGCAAAATCTTAATCAGATACACCACACGAATCAGGGAATTTTTACTTAGCATAGCCAGTCGATTGGGCGAGCCCACTTTACCATTAAATTAATTAATGCGGTTGATACACATTAAGTATCCGGAATGGCTACATCGACACAAGCAAACGGAATGAATAATGAATTAGATTTCTCAGCTGGCACAGGAAATCTGAATGAAATCCGTATCCGCACCCACAAAACTATCCACGATCCGCCAACATCAGCTGTTTGGCCATAATTTGCAATAATACTTCCGCAACATGTCGAGGGGGAGAAGGCCGTAATGATGACTAAAAACCCAGACAAAGGACCGCACCTCTCAATTTACACCTGACCACGAAGCCGACTGTACGGGTGGGTTCTAACTCAATTATATGTTACAAGGTTCGACTTATATCGTTGTATATCGAGCTACCACCCAGAGAGCGCCGAAGACATATGGAAACACTTTGTGGCTTATAGCTGCAAGGAATCCTCTTATGGTCTAAGTATTGGCGGAGCGGCGCCTGGTGGTTTCTGATTTATATTCCCGTTGTTGCTTTTAGTATAGTATATGGCTCGTCATTATCACTGAGCCACATATATCTTTTCAGCGAGCTACAAATGGGGTGGTTTATAAGAAGCTTTAGTTTTCGTGGAATACAAATTGTAATGGGTGTATTCGATTCTAATGGAGTATCGCCATTTATCATTTCGGTCTATCGACTACGGACGGTGGACGGAGGAAAGCGTGCAAGTTCGATGCGCCGAATGGGTAATTGATTTTGCATTTTCATTGATGACTTGGGGAAATGGAATGAAATTGCACGACCTGGTGAACGTATGGGCGCGAAGACTGAGCTATTTGCTTATTTTGGAAATCGAATGGACTTGGTCACGTCACAAAAGTTGGTAGCGGAACGGGTCAGATACAGATTATTTATTGCGACCTGCTGTGTGCACAGAATGTGCGTGGTCTTTTGATGATGTGAAGGCCAGCTTAGGTAGCATGCGGTATGACTTTCGAGTGGAGGTTCTAAATTCAAAAATTCTTTCCTTAATATGGCTGAAGCCCCTGTTTTTGATCAGCAGATAGATATTCCAACAGTGAGTTGCTACTTCCTTTTAGACTATGGATCGCCACGGAGAACTTGGCCTTCCAAGCCCTTGTCTGACATAGGGATTTGATTTGCGGGACTGCTGCGAGATGTTGAATTTGGCATTCTTAGTACTTTAAGGCTATCCTGCTCAGTTTACGAGCTTTTTTTGATGAAATACACTCAAATAGAAAGAGAATACCTTCGATGTACTCGTAAAGAGGAACGATTTTAATTAAAATTTTAAATAAAGAAAAGAATCCGTCATAGTGACAGACGGAACACCATTACGGCCGTCTTGTGGTGGTCTGGTGGACTGCAGCCGAGTAATGTGTGGAACCATATTTAGCTTCACCCAATAGATTTGCGCCAAAGCAACCGATTGATAGTATTACTACTTTCTTGGAACATCCCCTTGCATTGTTCTTCCATAGAGATTATTGACGGCGGTAGCAGTGCCCTGTAAACATCTGTCAAGAATTATAAGACTTGTTAGTTTCTGAACGAGCAAGTGGATACAATGTAAATAGGAATTAGTTGCTTGGGTTAAAATGATTTGTATAAAGTGAGTTTATTGGAGTTTTTGTCACCGTGTCTAGTGGCAGCGTTGCCGCTTGGCCCCTTTAGGGAGCAAGTGGCACCCACACTTTTTTAAAAAATACTCAAAATCTGCCTTTAAAAGTTTAACTCAGATTTTATATTCTTTATTGAATGAAAAAGAATGCCAAAGGAGCAGAATGTAATTTTTTTGTTATTAATATGTATTTATGAAATGTTTTTTTTTCTTGCTGTTTATATATTTTGCTTTTTAGTAGGTACCTTATGTGGATGGCCCTTTTTAGGTTCGGACCATTTTTAAGACCCTTTTTCAAATTTTACATCGTCAGCATTGTCAAGTGGGAATCAATTTCACATGTGATAGATGTTTTTTGCTCAGCAAGTTATTCCATTTGAGCATGAACATAAACATGCATTCGACAAAACATCGCTTGCTAAATGAGGGAATTTTTTTCTAGGGAGTGAGTTGGTCAAACTTACGTCGAATTTACGGTCGGCATCAACGTCACGCCCAGTGGCTGAGTGGTTAGTGTGTTGGACTACTAAGCGAGGGGTTCCAGGTTCGATCTACGGAAAAATACAAATTAAATCTTAAGGTTTTTTCCACTGCGCCACCTCTAGCGAACGTCTGACAAACATCCGAGAGTAAAAGTGTCTGTCTGTCTGTCCGGATGTCGCGAGACCTACATCCTAAACGGCTGCCCGGACTTCGGTCAAGCTTCGGATTTAAAGTTTGGGGGCTTACAGTTCGGGGCTGTTTTTTTATTTTGGATGGTAACCTCAATAGTAATGGTACCTGTCATATAAAATTTTCATACCAGTTTGGTTTGTTCGCAAACGGCTCTAATGACTTCAACCAAAATTGATATTTAACCTTAAGTAGGTGAGGTTAACATAACTGCATACTCAGTTTTCCATACAATTGGCAAGCTTAGTTTTTCTCTGTATTATCGTAAAATGGATTTTTTGAAAAACGTATTTTTTTTTTAAATTCTTGTTTTCTCTAGTTTACCTGAAAACGGCAATAACGATTTTGACCAAAATGCAAACTTAGAGTGAAACTGATGTTTCCAAAATTATTGCGTCCTTAACTTTCAATTCGAATCACCGAAAACCGAATTTGAAAAAGTGCTCATATCTCGAAAACCCCATTTTCAATTTCGATAAAACTTAAAAAAACCAAGTAATTCTTACATCCCGAACAATAACTTGTAAGCTAACTAGTTAAGCAATATTAGGCGTGTTTTTTTGGTTTTAAATTCGTTCTCAGCAAAGCAAAGTAAAGTAAGATTTTCACCACACAAATTACAATAACTACTGCGAGTCTCGAAGTGACAAGTGAGCGTAGTTGTTGTAATTGCGTGCGGAAAATTCTACTATTATATTTCAAACTTAACCTTGCAATATTAGGTACTGTTTTGACTGCCAAATTTTACAAAAACCGCTCTAACGATTCTTATCAAAATACTTATTAAAGATAAAATCAGTATTCGAAATAAGATCCCGTGCTTAGATTTTCTCCAAATATTCGAAAAATCTGTTTTTTTAATTATTTATATTTCCCGATCTATTTTCACATATCTATTTGCTTTATTTTTGTTATCATCTTCCCACTTCCGATAAAAATGCAATAACAGCTGCACAGAATTTTATTTTGGCAAATATTATCCTTTTACAACCTTGTTGAATATGCACCTTAAAATAATTGCAACTACACCTTACACAATCAGAAACTCCCAACTTCATGTGCACCCCCACACGTCCATCGGCATATTCGGTTTATAACTGCTACTGCAAACTCAAAAGGAAATCTTTGAAGATATAACATAATATATCTATGTAAATATATCGGTCTAACACGAACCCTACTTCCAATCACAGGCACCTTAAACCAGCGTGACTAATCTATTCCGGTCAAAAATAAAAACATTCCCTAACAACTCAGAAAAGAGACACTCCTGCTACGCTTCTCCTTCTACTCAAAAACCTTGTTAAGTGTACAAGCTTATAAAATAAAACTGTAGACTTATAAAATAAAACGGTAGACGCTTTTAGCTCTTTAACCATAACTTGGGATGGGACAATTGCCTGTTACTGACAGCATCAACTTATAAGAACTCGCATTGTTATTAATATTTTTGTCAAATGAATAACCCAAAAGTGAATTTTATTTGGCACTCCATATTGTTTTTTATTTATTGTATGCACCGTTTCCTTTATCTAGCATCGGTTCTCCGATTTTTACCTACCTATTTAATAAAAGAAGAAAACAACGAACCAAACTTTTGAAGAAGGAGAAAGTTTCGTTCGACCCAGTCGTGCAATTTGTTTCTTTATTGCTCAAGCAACTTAGTGAAGTGGGTGCAGTGGCTCAGGATCTAAGGTTCGATCTCCGAAAAAAAAGTTACATCTGAAGTTTTTTTTCAACAGCGCCAAGACTCACGAACGTCTGGCATCCATCTGAATACTTTCCAAATTAGCCGTTCGTACTTTGCATAAAATTGTAGGTCCTTTCTACACATTGCTCAAAACTCGTCACACAAAATGGTTGTAGGTTCTATTTATTTTTTTAATTCACTCTGTATATATTTTCAGTATATCTACTGATTTTTCTGCTTTTGAAATTTACCTCAGCTATAAAAAAATACCTTCTTCGAAAAAGATATTGCTTTAAGTTTAAAATGCATTACTCTTAAAAATATGCACCAAGTTTCCATTTCCCACTTAGCAAAATAAAAAAAAATTACTTCCGTGACGGTAGGGTACATGGTTTAATTTAATAAAAAAAAAACAATTACCATTTCGGTTAACAACAAGCCATTAAACTAAAATTGTAATTATAATTGCAAAGAGGACCAAGTTAAAGAGATTATTTCCCAATTCGCAGGTAAAAGTTTTAGCATTTCAGTTTGCCCCAACAAATATTAACAGTGCATCCTTTGAAAACGTTCAAGTGGTTATTTTTAACTTAGCAGCAATTCGGTCCCGCTTGGCACAGTGGTCTCATCCAAATTCCTCAATAGAACAGCAGTATACACGAATAAGAAGAAGGCATTCGAAAAAGTTAGCCAACATCCAACTCTGAACTGAATGAGAATAAATGGAGACCAACGGAAAATTGTTATCGGCAACCGCACAGGAAACTTTTCAATTTGTTTGAATTTTTCTCTGTTTTCTTTTTGTTTTTTGTTGATCGTATTTTTTTACGCTGTCAAGACGAAACACCACTTACGAGTATATGGGCAAAGTTTTGTAAATAGAAATATACCGGGCAGTTGCATTGTGTTTCCACAAAACTTACAGATTTGTTGTCTCTGGGTTGGTGGGAAAAGTTCCATGCGCCATAACTTGGCGAAACGAGGAGTTTTCCAATTGATGCAGCATTCAATGGTCAGTGACGAGGAATTTTTAACGCAAACACAGGCGAAATGCCTTTAAAGCGATTTAAACTGTGAGTCCTTGGTAAATCGGTTAAATAAATCATTTCATTCTGTCTGTGCATCTTGCATAAATTAAAATAAATTGTCGACTTGGCACTTTCCGAGAGGACATTTAACAATTTCGCTCGGACAACGATTTGAGTGAGCGGGTACGAATAAAAGTTTTCCGTATTGAGGCAGAGGCATGCAAAATATTTCATTTCGTTTTTATTTTGTCGCTTGCCAAATCGCAGGCATTTCCATAAGGACATGTCATTCAATGAAGTGTTTCATTTTGGGGGATGACTGAAATGAAGCATGAAGTTTTATAATGTACACGTAGCATCCTTTGACAGTCAGGAATGTCTGTGAAAAAAAGTGTTCTCAATGAGGAACTGTGTCAATAAAAGCTGGGTATACCTGCTTTGTAAGTTTGTTAACGATTGCGTTTACAACTTTATTTGGCACGGAAATGGATATGGAAGCCCATTCATACCTCCGCATACCAATTGAGGCGTTATGACATTTTCAGTGGACTGGTACATGCATATGAAAGCTTTAACCCCAAATCTGCAAGTTGTAACGAAATATCGGGAATATCAATTAGGACGAGCTACTTTTTTCTATCCCGTAACCTTCCGCTTCTTAAACTACCCTTATGACCCATAGCTGCAGGACTTATTGAGTCAGTCCGGGCAGTGATAGCGGAAGGGTGTCCCTGTCCGTGTTTCTTCGGCATCAGCATGCTTACATTTTGCACGACCTAGCTCGACGGATATGGGGGATTCTTTCTGAAGACACAACGGACTCTTCCATGGTGAAACTTTGGGAAAAGGTGTCATTTTTCCTAATATTGATATTTTATTAGGCCAACATTGAAGATCTCTAAACATTTTTTTCTTATTTTAATATTAATTCCTTTTAGGGTGGCAAGCGAAAATTACTCATGCTTGCCCTGAGTTAGCTCTCCTCTATGTCATCAACTACAACTTTAGGACACTTCCTTGCTACCAAATAAATCAAAGTTTCTATTTTTATAGTAGCATCACCCTGTCACATCCACCAAATTAATGTTTTTGATATTTCTTTTCAATCTCTAATAATTTTAACTCATAAAACTATATATGTTGCATAGTAACTAAAATTACGTTTGATAACATAATCATATCCTAATTGTAGATTAACAATTAGAGGTATCTCAAAGTAAAATTATTAATTAAGAAATTGGTAATTAGACAAGAACAATTTTTAAAATGGATCGTTATCTACCTATTAAAATTATAAAATTTGAAAAAAATAATCACTCGGCTCGTGCACAACGGCCGCTGTATTTTGTATTTTGATAACCTATTCACTGAGAAAAGTATAAAATCAATCTTTATAATCTTGTTTTTAGACCTGACAAGATAAATTTCAATTCAATTAATCAGAATACTTAAATTTAGCAATTAAAATAGAAATAATTTTCACTATTCGTGGTTTTTCTTCTTTTTTCTTTTTTTTATTTCTTTATCCTATGTTAAATCTCGATTTAATTATTTCATTTTGTTCTCAAAATGTATCCAGTTATGCGTATTTATTTCTTTTTTTAGCTTATTTAACTTTTAATACAAATTTATATAATTGCTTGTTTTATACATTTTTATTTAGATTTTCTTCTCTATCTTCTATTTATTTATTTAGCTGCACAAAATGCTGTTATTTCCTGTTTCAGGAAGTTTCTAGTCAGGTTGCAAATCTTCTCCTTGTATCAAAGTTTGCTCAAAGTTTCTTGATAATGAACAATTTTTTTTGTTTGTCCTTATTTATTTGTTTTTCAGATAAGATAATCTATTCGGTACCAAAACTCGGCGGTAAACTTTTTTTAAAAACAAACTATATCGTCTGAAATTCTCGGCAGGAATAAGTATTTTTTTTTTTTTAAATAATTCTGACATAATAATTTTTATTATCTAAAATTTATTTTTGCTTATGTAATATTCTTTTTTTTTACAGTATGATTTTGTAAAGTAGCAAAGTGGATAGAAATGGATTGCATGCCTAATATTATCATTTACTCCCTTATGCCGTTCCCTACAAAGTTGACAACTAAACCTAAGTTGATGCGATCCTCCTTCTATATAGGCAGACTTGACCTATCGCCTGTTGCAGCTGCGATAATTTTATCATTTTCTATTATCTTTGTTGATAGGTTATTGTCCTGTTAATTGGACCCATTCACGCTCGAACTTTTGCAAGAAAAAAAAAATCGTTGAAGGTGACCCGATTTTTTCGTAAACTAACTAAACCCGACAATTTTTTTCTTTTAAATTTTAAAACAGCCGAGAGGCGTCGAACACTGTATAAAAAAAAAACACATTTAAGACGGGATAGATCTTTTGGAAAACCAACACCCTTATTGACGGACTCTTTACAAACACACGTATGTAGATGGTTCAGTTGAATGTGCAGGCAAATGACACACCATCGACTATACGGTGTCGGTTTAATAAACCAAAACTAAAACCAAAACTCCATCTCTATTTGCCACTACCTCCGTTTTTTTTTTAAACTTCGCCGCAAGGGGTTTGCATCCTTTTACTATCTATATCTAGTGCAAGTTATTTTATCAACACTACTTGTTAAGACATTCAACAGGCACTGCTACTATTAGTCCGAACTGATTTTGACAAAGCCTTTCAATTCAGTCGCTAACACGCGGCATAAAGTTGAAGGTCTATTTCAAAAAAACAAATTATAACACAAACGAATGATTGTGAGAAGCTATATAGGTCTAAGCTCCAATATAGGCCACCTGTTCCGGTTCAGTTGTGTTAAAAAGTATCCGTGTAGGGTTTAAAGGAGGCTGAGATACATCAGCTTCTCCATGATCTCGGTTTATCCATATTAATAGTTTATCTCATCCTCCTTGTAAGACTAGCTGCATCACTTTTGTCATGCCCATGCCAAATCGCTGCTGGTAGGGGTTCCTTCAATGACATACAGATCATCAACTGAAACTGTACGAAGTACACAGCTTCCCTAAGTGCACTTATTCGGCTGACGTTATGCAGACATATTTGGCGTAAGATTACCGAATTGGCCTAAATTGCTGCCGCATGGACTGCAAATAGCTTGTCCGAATTATAGATGCTGTCTGAGTATTCTGGATCAAGTCTCATTCAGAAACTTTACCGCGCGTTGTTTGGAGGTGCTCTTTGAAGCAGTCTCTTTGTTATAGATGGTTGTGCTCACCATGATGGTTATTGCCACTCTTTTCTTGTTCGCTAATAGTTTTCTTTCATTTTGTGTTATGTAAGCTCTAGCCACTAACGGGCCATCAATCGCATCACTTTTCAGTCACAATATCAATGTCCTTTGATGTATTTTGCTGTAGTTTCTCCGACACAACAATTGGAAGGTCGTTGGTAAAGCCTATGATTTTCATCTAACTTGGGAATTCAACCCTTGTATCCCTACCTATAGGCTCCATAGGAAGGGCTTCCATTATCGATCCAGTTTGAAGAGTCAAATACATTTTTGATGGCCAATTTTTCAATGGCTATCTTAACTCTAGTCCAACAAGGTCGATCTATTCAAGGTGCCTAGCAACGAATTGGTTGAGAGAATAAAGAGGCCAACATCTGGTCGGAAGATAGCACACCTGGTGCATGGAACCTCAGCATCATGTTTGCTTAGAGATAGAGATCCTCTTAACTGCGCCAACTGTCGATGCTTCGCAGTTTCGTTAACATCGCCTACAAGGGCTTGTTTGTCGGGAACGTTCACTGCTCCGCATGAAGTTCGAGAACAATCTTACCGAGACCTTTGAACTCGCACAAGATGCTTTAACTTAAACTCAAAGGTATCTGGAACGCAGTAGAGGAAAACTTCGAAGGTGGAAGGGACCTTTAATATAACTTGAAGCGAGCAACTTCAGACACATAATAGTTGAGGCTCTGGCGACAGTTACAAAGAAGTCTTTTGCGGTCGCAGCGTAGTGAGCAGAGCCCCAAAATGTATTTACATCACTCTTAGTCTATTCCTTAAAAAAGACAAACCACTATGTCTGTATGTATAAAGTTTATTTTCACTAGTAATAAAGTTACAAATTAATTCGAACTATTCTTCGTTCATTATACAATAAATATTATTAACTAGGGAAATTGAGAGACATTTTATATTTCTTAATCAGAAATAGTATTAAATGCCACTTCAAAAGTTAAATAACAATAATGTAAATAGATGGGTGGGGTGACCCTTTCCGATAAAGCAGATTTTACAATTTCACAAATTATATAAGAATTTCATTAAACGTTAAGTACGAAAATATATTATGTCATTGAAGAAAAATGAAACATAGGCAAAATCCAAATTGGATAACAAAATTAAATTTTGGAGAACAAAACTACATTTTATAAAAAGAAAAACAAAACACCAAAACATCAAAAAAATCAGTAATCAGACTACGAATGAGAACTCAAAACGGACTCCAAGCCAATGTCTTACATGATTCATAAATTTATTAATATGACTAAGAGTCCTAATCCATAAAGGAAGCTTATTAAAAAGGCTGCGCGATGAAACCGTGTAAAAATTTCTAAATGCTGTGGTTCGAAATTGAGGAACAGCTACTAGATTCAAATGATTACGACGAATATTATAATTTTCAAGAACTCTAATATTCAAGTTACCAGATCTATAGAAAAAAGACTTAAGAACCTTATAACAGTATAAATGTCGTACAGGAAGAATTTTCAAATCGTAAAATAATGAATAGCTTGGATGTAACCGGTTTTTTCCGCATATTTTTCTTACAATAAATTTCTGTAAAACAAGAAGTGGTTGGACTCTGTTGAAACATGATCCCCCCCAACAAGTAATGACATATTGTAGTTTTGATTGGAAAATTCCAAAGTAAATTATCTTAAGAAGGTTTCTTGAGCAGACATTCTTCAGATAAAAAAAATTCCTAAGCGTCATACGAAAATATTGCCTTAAGTTATCAATGTGATAATTAAAACTCATTTTAGAGTCAATAATTAGCCCCAAGTATTTAAATTCTGTGACGCTATCAATTTGAAAACAATTTTCACTGCAGTTGAGATTGCTACAAAATGTTTGAGCGGAATGGCTGGTGCCACAGAAGCAACTCGGCAGTTTAAACTTTAGGCACTCTGGTGCATGAAAATAAACATTAGCGTCAAATGAATTTTGAGATGCTAGACTGTAAAACATTATTTTTGTTTTAGAACTAATCATGAGCCTGTGTGAAGCAAACCATGTTCTAAACAGTTGTAAATCTGAATTGATATCCGCAATTAAATTTAAAGGGCTTACTGAACCATAGGTTAAACCAACATCATCGGCAAATGCAGTGATAAGGCCTTTGAAATTTTGCTCAAACAAAGAGTTGATATTTATCAGGAATAGAATTGGTCCCAAAACAGAGCCTTGTGGTACGCCTAGATTTAAAAATTTTATTTGACTTCTAGTCCCTTCAATCCTTACTCTTTGAGATCTATTTTCCAGATATGATTTAAACCACTCAAGAATGAAGCCTCGAAAACCAGCATTTTCTATTTTCCGCAACAAAATAGAATGGTTAACCATATCAAATGCTTTGGTAATGTCGACGAACAGACCTGCAGTAAACTTTTTTTTGTCTAAGCTATTAAAAATTTGGGAGCAAAAGTTAAGTAGTGCATCCTCCGTACTTTTACCTATTTGAAATCCATATTGAAGAGAACTGAAAAAACTTGTTTTATTCAGAAAATTTAATATCCTTTTTTTCACAACTTTTTCAAAAACTTTGCTCACTGAATTAAGGAGTCAAATATGTCTGTAGTTGCTTACATTGTTTGTGGCACCTTTTTTAAAATGTGAACTACATCCGCTGATTTAAGATCTACGGGAAATATTCCTGATAAAACACTTTTATTAAAAATATGTTCTAAGACGTCAACTAAAATACATGCAATATTCTTCAACATCCCATTTGAAATGCCATCAATGCCACAGGACTTTGAGTTTTTCAGAGAACCTATAGTCTTTAACAACTCTATGCCTGTGATTGGCTGAAAGAAAAAAGAACATCTCTGAGCAGTTTCATAAGGGGTACAAACAAAACTGGAATTCTTACAAATGGAACTACTAAAATTCGGATGGCTAATGTTGGCAAAATAATTATTGAAGATGTCTACAATTTCAAGCCTATCAGTGACGATGCGTTCATTAAAAAGAATCGTAGTAGGACTTTTAAAGGAAGAGGGCTTATTAAGGATGCTATTAACAATTTTCCATTCTGCTCTTATATTTCCTCTGTTTATGTTAAATTGATTTTTGTAAAAGGTATCACGGCAAATAGGAACTTTATTTTTTACCTCCAAGCATAACCTTTTGTAAATATTTTTCAGATTTGTTCTACCAGGGTGTTTATAACATTTCTGTCGCAGTCTGTTTTTCTTATTGATTAATTGTACTAACTCTGTAGTTATCCAAGGTTTGAGTCTTTTGGACGACCTTTTAATATTCTTTGTAAAACTACAATCATGTATATGATTAGTAAGGCATTTTAAAAAGAGATCATACGATGTCGATACATCTGGTTCTGTAAAAACACATTCCCATGACTCAAAGCTAAGAATAGACTTTAATTTTGAAAAATCAATTTTGGTTACCACATTGTGTGAACTAGGCTTATGGCTTTTACTTTTAATAATCGTATTTACTAATAAACCTGTCATTGAATGATCAGTTATTGCAACATCCAAGACATATTTTTCACAAGCGTCCAGAGAAATTTTGGCAAAACGTCCGTAAATATGATCTAAACAACTACCAGATGTCAATCTTGTCGGTACATTTACAACAGACTCCAACCCATGAGATGCCAGAAGGGCCAAATATGTTGCTACTGTATCAGTTTTTTCGAGAATGTTGAAGTTAAAATCCCCCAGTATTATTAAATTTTTTGAGTTTTCATTATCTAATAGATTTGAAAATTCTTCAACAAATACCGAAAAATCATATTTGTGTAGCCGGTAAACACACAAAACAACGAAAATTGTTTTGTTTACTGTGAAACACAATTTCAAAATATCAGCACTTAAGAAATCGACAAGACACGTCGGTACACAATCATCAAATTCCTCTTTAACAAAACAGCCTACACCGCCTGCTGCATAATTCTCATTTGTTTTTGCAAAAAATTCATAACCCGGCAAACTATAATCATTTTTCTCAAATTCATAAATCCAAATCTCCGAGACAAATACAAAATCCGGCAAGGAGACGAAAGAGTCTAGATGAGATACCAGTCTAATAAAATTTTCTCTTAAACTTCTGATGTTTTGGTGTATGATATCGGTATTTGGTCGCCGAAAAAAAACTCGGTTTCCGATTAAGACCAATTATTTTTTTTTATTATTATAAAACTCGTGGGCAGCGTTGCCATTTAAAAAAAGAGGATCGCAGTAGATCGTTAAAAAAAATTCAGTACCTAGATTGGATATTTCCGCAGTAGATTTTTTTATTATACAAAAAAACAAAAATCAATTGCTTAAAACTATATATTAATAATCACTTTAATGTTTTTGTTTTTATAAACGTTCCATAAATTAAATTAAAATTTGAACTGCTGTCCAAGTGAAGGTTTATCAAACAAAAAAAGCGCAGAAGATTGGATTTAGTGACAGCAGATTTATTTTTTGCGAAAAGTGCAGTAGATCTAATGCTATTGCAGCAAAGTGGCACCGCTGCTCGCGGGTAGTTCGCCTATCGTCTCACCGGTTTCGATTTCTCTCTTACTCGGCCGAATTCATTGACGTTACCTCGAAACGTATTTCCACACCTTAAGCCGACCATCTTTATACACATTTTGTGCATTGCGAGTGCCTACAGAGAAGCAACCCCAGTGCACGTGAAACTTAAAACGTTGATCGAAAAAAATCAGTCCTTTCTAAAAGAAAAATAATCTCTAGATAGGATCCAGAATCCATATAGGTTCTCTCTTCAAGTGGATGACACAAATTCCCCACATTGTAACGGTAAACAATCTTGAAATTCCAGCAGGTTGTTCTGCACAACAGCGCCCCACGTAAGTTGCCAAGACTCCTTCCTTACTGCTCCTTTGTACAGCTGCTTTGTCATCACACTTGAGTTGTGATGGGAATCCTTTAAAAAAAAAAAAACCTCTCCTTACTGCTACACTTTGCCTTAAATGAGTCTGCAATATTATTTATGTTACAAATGCGATTCGTAGGTAAACGCAAACTTGTCATTTCCCTATAAAACTTGTTTTTTACAATTTTGTTTTGGCATATCTAAGCCATTACCGTTTAGATGAAGATTAATTTGTTTTCGTGCCGTAAAAACCCGTCGCAATGTTTTGTGTGGGGTAAAAATATGCAACCTTAAACGGAATTTATCGGTCTACCTTTGTGGCCCGAACGAGAACGTGTGTATTTCAGATAAATATCCTTGAATCGAAAAATGCACGCTGTTACCAAAGCAATGTGGAAATAAATTAAGGATATATCCCGCTCTATTAAGGTTGATATGTGCACAATTTTCCAGAAAAGGTAGTCCAATTTATTTGGATGCTAATGCATACAACACGTCTCTTAGCATTTATATATAGAAGTCGAGGAGGGAAAACTGCAGAAGCAGATGGAATCTGCAAGGAATATCGTTGGCGTCTATAGTAAACAGAGCTACGTGCCGTAAGCGCATGCATAAATTCCAACCGACTTGGAAAGCATTTTAGTAAATTACACAGATTGCTTGTTTGCATTTGGGAGCATGCATGCGTAAACACAATGGCAATGTCCTCAATCAGGTTGTACTCGATGTGTGACGGTGTCATGAGAATAGCTCAGCAAACAGGAAGTGCGCATTACGAAGAACGAAATTTAATTGCAAGTAATGCTTTGATAAATGGAAAATGCAATTTAACATCGCGTTTGTAAGGATTCTATTTTATAGATGGTAAGGATCTACCTTAGAGAGGATGTTTTGGTTGTCTATATGAGTTATGTCGAGGAATATTATTGAATGGAAATATCCTCGTAAATTCTTCAACTCCTTGCCGGTGCTTTGTCGAGGGAGACTTTTTTCTTGGAGCTTAAAAAGGATGCAATGGTTGTATTTGTTAAGCTGATAAAGGGTAGAGGCACTAGTATCCGGATAGTGTTATTTTCGGACACTTTGTTGTTTATACTTGTGAAA
The DNA here is from genome assembly GCA_916610125.1 of Cheilosia vulpina. Lineage (NCBI taxonomy): Eukaryota > Metazoa > Arthropoda > Insecta > Diptera > Syrphidae > Cheilosia > Cheilosia vulpina. The sequence continues at coordinate 78,870,389 of OU744276.1, read as the reverse complement.
AATAGCCAAGTCGAACATAAATATTTTAAATATTAACAAAAATATAATCGATTATTATGTCACACAAATAAAAGCAAAGTTTCAAAAGAATCAGCCGCCTAGTGTTATTTTGCCGTTTTGGATAAAAAAAATTAGTGGAGATCATTAAATAAGTAAAAAGGAGTTTTTCGATTACCTACTTAAAAAAAAAAACTTTGTTTGCTTTTAAAAACAATCAGCTTGCATTGTCCACAAATTTTAATAAAATATTTGTATTGAAAATACCTCTTTAATTTTAGTTTTATTATCCGGACACTAAGGGCCGTTTGCTGATACGACTCATAGCGAATTTAAGTGCCCCATAAACTCTTATGTAAGAGTTTATGCCGTGAAAAAAGTAACCCATAAGTATTTAGGTATAACTTAAATCGTTTAAAGTCGTATGAGCAAACGGCCCTTAGTGTCCGAATAATAAAACTAAAATTTAAGGGGTATTTTCAACACACAATCGCTTTTAAATGCCGCAAAACGACACATATGTATTTTGGTTACATATATTTATATTTTTAAAAAAGGAAATTATATTTTTCTCGCTTTCAGTATTCAAACAGGGACAGGGTATGGACGAGCTGTTAATAAAAAATAAAAATTGGCGCAACAGGAACCGTAGGCCTAGCTGCTCACAACCATTCGTCTTGTGTGAGTTTTTATTTTTGGGACGAATGGAAGGGATCTACAATTTTATGCCGAGTCCAAGCCGAAAATTGAGAAGCTCTTTCATGACAGTTATACTCTCGGAGCTTCGTCAGACGTTCGCGAGAGGTAGCGTAGTGAAAAAAAACATTAAGTTGGAATTTGTTTTTTTTTTTCGGGATTCGAACCTGGGACCCCTCGCTTAGTAGTCCAACACACTAACCACTAAGCCACTGCGTCGACTGGCTAAAATATTTTTTTCAGTGGTTCGTAATAAGGAAAAGGTTTTTACGAAATATTCACTCGTTAGTTTTTAACAACAAAAACTTGTTAAATTTCTACAGAGACTTACTTAGTTAATTTCAATCAATTATTTTTTTTTCAAACCAAGCATAAATCGCACTCGGTGAAGATCAATTTTTAAGCGTGGAGCAGGCACGTGGCCAGTGGGATTTGGCAAAAAGATCAGTTTTTTTTTTATTGAGATTGATTTTCATGTTCGATTTGCCAAAAAAATCAATCTTTTTTTGATCTGACTCTCTTTTGAGAAATATCGATTTTTTTTTCAGATTTCACACATACTTTCACTAATACCAATGTGTATGACACACAGCTGGCGGTTACGAATTGTTTATCGTTGGAAAGATTGCTTTTTTAAATGAATTATTAACTTTTCGAGTTTTTTTTTATATTAAACTAGCTGACCCGGCAAACTTCGTTTTGCCCAATATATATTTTTTGACTGAATTAATTTCAAGCACTCACGATTCCACCTGAAATTTGTTTCTTTGATCGAAATTTAGCGATACTTAACAGATGACTTCGTCCCGGCCAATATTTGGCGAAAATATAATAAAATTAAGTATTAATTTCCTTAAAGTCTATTAGATTTATTGAAATCTAAAACAAAGAATATATTAATGACTCAATTTAAAGCTGCACGATACACTACATTTTTTGTGTTCTGCTCCGGAGCGTAAATGAAGAGTGAGGATGGTTTCCCTACTCGGGAACATGCCACATATAACTGGCCGTGTGAAAAACATGATTTTTTCAGATTTATGCCGCACACTTCCAGCGACTGCCCTTGTGACTTGTGTATTGTCATCGCAAGTGCAAGTTTCACTGGGAACTGAATACGTTTGAATTGGAATGGCAAATCGTTTGAACTCCAGGGAATTCGCGGGATTAGGCATTCTTCTCCTTTGAACAGCCCTTTCAAAATCCTTGCCACTATCACATTGTTCATTAGCTTCATGACAATCAGTCGGGTTCCATTGCTCAGTTTCGGGGCATGAAGATTTCTTAGCATAATCACGACAGATCCAACTTTAAGAGGAAGCTACTCTGGCAATTTCACCTTTCCGCCCGCGCAACACAATCCAGGCGGTTCTTTCTCAAATTTAACTGCATTGCAAACGACAGACATTTGACCAAATTGAAGTGATGCGTGCGCACTGTATTGAATGTTTGGGTCATATCGAAAGGCTGCACGTTCAATGCTCCCCGGAATAAATTGTTGTTGCCAACGTTGTCGTTCAATAGTCGCACGTTGTGACCTTGCTTCATCACTTTGCCGAGCACGAACTTCTCTTCTTCTCAATCGTTGTTGCTCATTGTAAGCTTCGTTGATCTCTTCTGACTGTCGCGCACGATTTTGAATCATTCTGATTCGTGCTGATTCCCTTTCAATAGCACGTTCCTCTTCCGTTTGACGTGCTATGACATTTCGGTGTCGTGATGCATTCTGTGAACGCCGACCAATGTTACCATGACCTCTTTTTGGCATCGTAACAAATATCGAACTGTAAATGATCATAACTTTTTATAAATCGCACGCAGTTTTCACAAATCACTAACTTACCTTTGAAATAGCCAAAATACAGAAAGCAAACGAACGAAAAGGGTGCAATTGAAATTTTGAATACAACTGGAAAAACAGAACAAAACACTTAACAATCTAACAAAACAATAATAATAATAGTAAATTTAAAAATTTTATTTAAAATTAATTTGACTTTCTTTCAAATGTTGTTTTATTTTTCTTTCTTGATTTACAAAAGGGTACAACGTCTTTATCAGTACATTAGTTAATTCATTGCCCACCCCCCCTCCTCCGTGAGCACACAGCCCAAATTATCAATTCACAAAAAACATATACCGTGCTTTCAAATGGAATGACCGCCTACAGCGCCACCTGTTGAGAATTTTTCAATTTTTCTTTTTTCCTAAACCTTCGCGGAGCAATTACGAACAAATCCGCAGAAGGAAGTATCCAATTTGGTCCAGTCGTTTTCGAGTTTTAAGCATCCGAACAAACCAAGATCCATTTTTATATATATAGATTATTTCGAAATGAGTTATTAAAAATGTGTAAAAATCACTTCAAATTGATTTCCAGAGCAAGTGAAAAAATATATATTTTGCGGCCAACGCAAGAACCAATAAAATACGGATTTTATGTTCGATTTGGCAGCAGAAATCTGAAAGCTCAGATCAAAATTTGAAAAGCCAAATCGAAAACGACAGTAGATAGATTTGAAATCGAAATTTTTTTGGAGGTTGTTGACGCGATAAATCATAAACGTTTAAAAAGCTGGCAGGTGTCTATTTTGAATTTGACATAAAAAAGAAAGTGACTTTTTGTTTTAACCATCAAACAAACAAATGCACTAATTCTCGAATATTTTTTTTGGTTTTGATTAATATTTTTTTTGTTTTATTTACGAGTGTCAAATCTATAGATTTTAAGTGCCAATGAGTGCCGAGGTGCCAAACATGTTTGAAAGTGCCTGTTGCTGCAGCGCTGTATTTTATTACGAAATATTTGTCAGGTGTATGTTATTTTTTAAATAAAATTAAAATTGGGCCCAAAAAAATATTGGGCTCTTATTTTATTATGAAATTAGGCTCCAATTGAAAAAATTAAATAACGCTCCAAAAAGTGAAATAGCACCCCAAACTAAGACAATTTTTGTTGTTGTTGTTTTGTATGTGCATTTTCGAGGCCTTATTTCGCTATTACTTAAGGCTTTTTGGTCTTATTTCCTGGGGATTTATTTATCCTATCAAGTTGGCTACAAGTTCACATTTTTGTCATTGAATTAAAAAAGCCCAAGTTAGTTGGTTCTTGCGCTCATGTTTTTGACGCTCCTCCATTGGGCCAAATAAGAAGCCGAGTGAACAGCCACCAACTGACGACTGATCTTCTTGCTGATTATTGATTTTTAGAGAAAAAGTAGATCGATTTAGTTTTTCAACTTAAGGCAAAAGGTTTTGCCCAATATCAGAAATTTTTCACGAACCTTTGTTGGCAACGCTGCCCCAGGAAAGTCGTTGAATCTGAGCCATCGGCTGGCAGACAATTTATCACATAAAGCTGCGTTGTAAAGCGCGATTGCCAAAATATTTCAGGCTCTAAAAGTTTAAGGCATACAAATAAATTCGGAAGCACGTTCCTAAGCAACAATAACTTATATCTAGCACACCTTCCTTAAAGCACATACAAAATCAAATTTAACCTACCATCATTTATTCCACATTAAATTGAGTATTAAATGGTTAATTATAACATTTACCTGCATATCCTTGTAGGGTGGGCAAAGCTTGTAATAAAGCCTTACTCATTCTGGGTAATGAATATTTGTCACGATTATTACAAGGCGAAAAATGTTTTATTTCAACCACTCCTTAGGGATACACCCCGTGATGGGTATTCATCATTTTACAACATCACGCGACATTCCCTGTTGGTCTTTCTTTTTAATGAAGCGACCGATGCGACGCACAGCGTACTCAGAATTTGTTAATTTACTCGCGAGCACATAAGCGGAACACGTTGGCCATTATGCACTGAAGGACTTCTACATTTTCATTTCATGTTTCATGGAGAGCTAAAATATCAGAATAAGGTGTGACGGCGCTGGGTGATGGTCGTCTCTGCATTCATGACTGGATAATATTTATGTAGATATGACTTTTTTATGTTGCTTCATAAAACTTGTCAGCTCATCAGCTAGAGCACAGCGTGTAGTTCGTAATGAATTTTTGGCGCTAAGTCCTTCAGGTTGATTAATTAAAATCGCATAACACTAATGAATATGACTGTAGGTCCAGAGGCATCGCGTATAATGTCATGCGCTCGTTAAAGTAAAAATTGCTCACAAAGCCAACCTTGTCCTAGTCGTTGGGGTAAGTTTTGGCGATGGCGTAATAGGACGTGCAAAAATTTACTGATCTACTGGGCGTATTATGAAAACTAAGTAGACACTTATTTTGTTTAATTACTCAGACCGCAGCTCTGTGGAAGCATGCGAAAAAGGATTTAAGGTGAATTGCAAGTGAATGAGTTTATTAGTCATAAGGGTTAACTTGCGCGACTTAGAGTGAAGCACGTAAGCTGTAAAAACTCGCAAACATTAACCCAGGCGCCAACAATGCCATGAAACAATTAAATCATAGTTATCCAGAGTTTCCCTTAGACTTAGATATGTATTCCTATTTAGAAACTGTATTTCCTTAGATATCCCTCTCGGGAACAATGATTTTCTGCATCGACAGATCCGCAGAGAAAACTCTTCCTTACCATCCTACAAAGCTTTGTAATGCTGGAGGATCTGGGTTAAACCGGTGCTGATACCTTCAAAGTTTAAGACGCAGACTAAGCCGCTGGCGGGCGAGCTCCCGGCGGATGTGTGTGCCACGCTCCCTTCTGACAAAAAAAAACTGCTGCTATTACCATTGTTCGCTCCCGATGATATGAATGTTGATTTGGGGCCTCCAGAAACCTTTCGCAGTCGAAAGGAACGCGGGTGGATTTTCACTTTCGTGAGTACCAGCATTTTAAAATGTTTCCGGCATACTTTTTGTTAACTGGTTTAACGTCAAAGTCAAGACGTAAATTTCAGTCTTACTCATACGACGTTCATGCCTTACTTCTGGTATGTTCTAACCCCTACCTCCGTAATACAAAATGGAATCTTTAATAGGGCCAAAGCTTAGAAAGGGTTTTAGAAAGGTCCGATTTCAGTCCCCTCTGTTAATACTGCTTTATACTCTGTCTGTTTTAGTTAGCCAGATTTGCACTCAAAAATCTGCAAGAGCTTCTTTCTCACCAGAACTCACTTTTGGAGAAGATGACAAGGGGTTCATTTGGTACAAGTCTGGTCGGGAGTTCAGTGCCGACTTTCCATCAACATTTTCATCATCATCATGTCTCGTCTACAAGAGGATTTCTTAGACCTTGCTTAATTGAATTTATTGGAGTCCGATTGTCCTTAACTTTGGCATCCACAGAGGCATATACCGCTCCGTCCCGAGAAGTTCGGTGAACTGCGTGTATTTTAGAGTTCTTTTTACGTCGAGGCACCACATTTACGATTACATGCAATAATTTATGTGTACCTACAGTCTTTACAAACTTTCTGGAGGGGGTTCCGATCAACATCATTTAACGAAGCTATTTCTTGCGCTTAAGCACTCAAACATGGATCGATGCCGCGTTTTTTGGAAAATAAACGTCTTATCTTTAGTTAAGAATAACAGAATAGCGGTTGCGGAACACCCTTTTCGAGTTCCCCTTTTACAAGTCAGGTGTTTCTTACTTGTGGAGTGCTTGCTGACGAACTGGTGTCGCAATGGCTATCGTGGGTCGCTCTGCTTAAGTTCGTTTGTTTCTTTCTTTTCGTCGACCTGACTTTAAAAAAAAAGGAACTCAAAAAAGTGCATCTCGCAATTCTGCCGTTCTAAACTCAAGACGCACTTGCAATGAACGAGGATTGTTGAGGATTGTCAAGCCGAAGTAAGCTAACTTCGCATATTTAATCGAAACAGTGTTGGACGTCCGACAGTGACAACTGTCCTCTGTTTTAAATTTTAAATATCTCCTCATATCATACTAAGCGAGGGGCCCCAGGTTTGATTCCCAAAAAACCCAAATTCAATCTTAAGGTTTATCTTGACTGCTCCATTTTTCGCCAAAACTTCTTTTCAAAAAACGCACTGTTTGGGCTACACAGCATTCACTTTGGAAATAAGTTTTCAGTATTTCCCAACGTTGTTCAAGCGTAAAGCGACTCATTTCGTTCCGCAAAGGTATAATGCTGACTTTCTGTCAAGATTTCGAGCGGGAAACAGCTGTTAGTGTCAAAATAACCTATGATATAAAAAGAAACCACAAGATGGTCCATCCTTTACAAGTCTTAAATTTAATTATACATTCAGATCTGAAAATTCTAATCCGCTTTTAAGGAGTCAATGCTTCCGATCTAGCATTTGTGGTGTAATTAAGGTCATATTCAGAGGCTCCTTAGTTAGCTATTGGGGAAAGAGGTTAAAGGTTCTACAAAGATGGCTTCTCAGAAGAAATTTTGATTTTCAAGAGTTATCCTTCGTTCGATATCTGTTAATATTTATTAATCCGCCGAGATGAGCTGGACAAATTATTACTTTATCACAAAGTTACCAAAAAGCACTTAGCCTATTTGAACTTTTGGTTTTTGCTCGCTAAGCGCTAAACCCATTTTACCCGCCTCTGACTTACTGACTTTACTGTCGCTGATAATTGATTTATATTTAAAGTTGGGTTTTAAAGTTGGAACCAGACAATCTCGACGGTTGATAATGATCGGCGGCCTCTATGAAAACCCTTCGCTAAGAATAGTATTTTATAACTAACAGCCTTCTCAAAGAACAGCTGAATATCTAGACTCCTAGGAGATTCTTCTTAAACTACAAAGACTAGCTTGCCAGCGCAACAAAAGACAAGACAGTTCCCGACTCCTCCAAAATATCAAAAATGTTTCCTCTTTTCAAAAAAGGGAACCCCAGCAATGTAGCCAACTACGGCGTTCTGTCTTTTATGAACACTATATGCAAGCTGTTCACAGCTGTTCTTCTGAATCGACTTAATCGATGGGTCGTAGAAAATCAGACTTTGAAAAAAATCCAAGCTACATAGAGGCTACTCAATTGTGGACCAAATTTTTAATCGCTCTTGCCTACTACAAAACTACAACTCCATCAAAAATAGAAACTATGCGTTCTTCATTGATTTGAAAGCTATTTTCGACAATATAAACAGGGATGCATTGTTCCACGAACTGACAACTTTGGGTATGTCAACAAAAATGCTCTCAATTCAAAAGGCTAGCTACCTCAATAACATTGCAACAGTATGGAATGGACAAAATCCTCAACGACTTCTGTCCTATTTATCAATCGAGGTGTAAAAGAGGGATTTGTTTTCGGTGCTCTGCTATTAATCCTGTTTCTGAACGACCCCGAGTCTGGTTTACCAGGTTGAGTAACTATTGAAGGCATATCAGTAAAAGTCTTACTTTATGCAGACGATATTGTGCTACTCTCCGATAATCCTGCTTCCCTGCAAGCAATGTTAAAAAGAATTAGTGATTTTCCGAGCAGCTGAAGAAAAAGGTCCTTTTAACAAAGATATCTAACAAATACAAGTAGGTACCTAGGAGTAACTCTGACGTACAATATGATCATCTTGCGCAGTGATTTGCAATGTCTTAAAATACGAAAAGTAATAGATTCCAGTGTTTTCTGTAATAGTTTATCGAAATTCATACCTATTTAGACACAAACCTCGTTTAGTTACCGCGGAAAAATGTTTATAAATCACAATTTCAAGAAAGCCACGAATAGACTGCGTAAATTGTAACGCGATGCTTAACTAAACAACATCGTAGAGGCGTAAAGGAATCTAATAAATATGGCTGTAGGTACGAATTGCTCAATCTCAATGCAAGGGCATTGGGAAGAGATTCGGTAGGCATTTGTACGTTCTGTAACCCTGACGCTACTGAAAATACATTTCGTTTGGTGGGAGTGTATGTCCTTGTTTTCGGATATAAAGAAGACAGTTCCTTGGAAGTGAGAGCCTTAACAGTTAACCGTGATCAGTTCCTCGAAATGCTCAACGGACAAAGCTATAGTCAACTTTAGAATTTCTTAAAAAACGCCTTAAAATACCGAAACCTAATTATCAATGAATATTCTTAATAGAATAAATCCATCTCTAAATTTTTTATGATTTTAATACAGTTTAGACTTTAACCTGAATGGCAGCTTCAAAAGATATTCAGCCTTACCAATAATCAACATTAGTCTGGCAGTTTGCGCAAGGACTCCACACTTTCCAAAATCCCTTTACCAATAAACGAATTTAGTTGCCAGAATATCGCTAACTGTAGGGTTAAATATTAATAATCGGAAAGCCATGTTTATCTCGGGCATTAGCTAAAGAAATCCACCCTAAATGCCATTTTCATGAGGAGTGTTGCCCAACCACAAAAAATGGCAAAATGGAATTTCGTAATAGGAGCGAATCTTAATACACTTTTGTTCAGCCTGAATGTTAACGATTTTAAACTAATTTTAGTAAATTGTAAATGTTTTCGGAGTTTATTCGTTGGAATACAACAATGCAAGTGGTTTTTAAGTTTAGCAAACACAAATTTGTAGAAATGTATGCACAAAATTGAAAAATATTCCATTTTTGTTTTATTTCTAAACACTTGAAATATATATTTCGAATATTTTCATTAAATAAAATGATTGGTTTTTTTTTTAACCGCTAGCGCTTGATTTTTTATTGGTTTTCCTTTTTTAATAGTTTGCAAGTTACGAGTGCATACGTAGTAAAAAATATAAGTTTAGGATGTTTCCAAGACTTTCTGGAGAGTCGTCGAGAAGAGAATAAAATACCGGTTCACTTAAGATTGGACAGCTCATACCCGAATACCTACATTTTTCTACAACTCTCAGTAAGTTAGGCTCAGGTAGATATTTGGCTGCAACCAAACCCTCTTTGGAAATGGAGTTTGTTCCCAAAAAATGAGAATTTCTAATGAATCAGTGGTTGGTGTGAAAAGGTTGACTTCGCGGAAATATAGATATAAGAATTGTCAGCATTCAGCAAAATCCCCGTGAAATAATAAATTTGGGAACTTCTGGAGGAATAACAGGCATTATGTTCGAATTCAAGATAAACAGAATTCTGTTTTATTTTGTGTGAATTCATAGAGGAGTACACATGACAGTTTTCTTATAGAAAAATGTTCGCGGGTTTATATTTTTCTGAATGAATTTAACATTTTGTCGCTTTCTAAGTTTCCCGAATTAAGTAATATGAGCTGTACAAATTCAAAAGGTCAAATTGTATTTATTTTTATATTTCTATATACTTCTACAAGCACTGTTTCGTTGTTTGGCAGATTGAAATGCAAAAAAGGAAGCGATAGGTCCTTAAAACGCCTTTACCTTCCCACGTGAGTTTTTAATTTATTCTGAAACAAAATAGCCGGCTATTATTTCTTTTTTCAAAAATATTTACTTGCTAACCATTCAATCTTTAGATCAATAAGCTTCGATTTGCATAATCAGCCGAACAAACTGTGTTCCGGCACAAATTCACTCATAAATCAATCGATAAGTATTAGAAAACAAAGGAAAGTGTGCTATAAAAAGTACCGAAAATTGTGTGCGATCGAAGGAGAGGGCATTACTGATTTGCATATGATATTTGACAGATCAGCTGATATTTTGTGCATTTCCTATTTTGTTTTTTGTTTATAATAAGCTTCAAAAGACCTTTGATAGATATCTGTTGGGCAAATGAATTTGCGATTTATATATTCCTTTTCTTAGAATAAAATCTTCGTTCTGAAATAAAACATTGACCTTGTTGTTCACGAAAACAAATTATGAAATTTGAATTCTGCGATGACAACAAATGTAATAGATTCTAAGAAAGTTGTCGCACTTGCAAATGCGGAAGTCTAATTGTTTATTGGTACCGTTTCACTAATGCTATATATTTACCAGCTAATCGTCGACATTAGTGTTTGATTATTAGTAAGGCCGATTGCCATTTAATTAAATTTTAACATAATGAAAACCGAGCCATTGTAAAAACTTTCTGAAAATAACACTTTTTATCTATCTACCTAGTCAAGATAATGAGCTTCATCAAATCTTCAGGATGATTTGTATGCATCAGCAAAATGAGTAAATAACTAAAGATATTTTTAGATAGGGTTATAAAGGGACAACCTTTTCCCCCAAGGACATCACAATGGGTCAGTATCGACCTGAGTGTGGCACGGAATACTCCCTAACCTAGATTATCTGTTCGTTAACAAACTTCCACAACCAGGTCAAATGAGTTGTGATAATAAAACGCCAAATTGTGTATTGTATATTATTCAATATTATAACCGTAACTAAAATATTTAATTAAATTTCATATAAACTTTGACGAACAAGCAAAAGTAACTAATTACCACTTTTTTTTGCTAACTTAATTAATTGCTGTAGTTTTTCATCGAAAGTCAAAAACACCTCAAATTTGCTTTAAACACAAACTGCATTCATTCTAGTTTGGTTTTAATTAAACCCGATTCAGTGGATATTGGTGAATCGTGTCATTGGTCGGGCAAATTTAAAGCTTTGCATGTGAATGGCCTCGTTATGGCGCATTCCCTTCGGTAAATATTCAAAATATCCATTGTACACACTGTAACATAATAGTGCATCCCGATGCAATAATTTTCGAAATATATAACAATTTGCCACACAAAACACAAGTCCCAATGGCAACTTAATTAAAAATCTGAACCACAACTGAGGAATGTTATGTGGTTGTGTCGGCTATCGGGCACATCAGGGCATCCTTTTGCGCCCTCTAAATCGAAAATAACCCAATTGAGAGTAATTAGCGAAATGGGAACGAATTCAACAATTTCACTGAATTTATTGTTTACTCAAAACAGAGTCATTTATATGTGTGTGTGGTGCATGGTACATGCACTCGGAAATTGCTAAATACTGACTTATTGCATTTCAGGACGACGTTTCAACATATCGCTGGAAATAAATTAAAGCCGAGTTCCTTTTCGGGTGTGCTGCATGTGTACTTGCGGTGTACTCTCCTATAGGAGTGGTTCATTTTTGATTATCATGCCAGCCTGCATATTTGGTTGGGTATTATTGGTATAATTTGATGCAAAGTGCATAAATTCACAGGCCAGCGAACTATAATATTTGGCCTTTTGAAATTGAGTACACCAATCGATAGCGTCACACCGGTTGCAGTCGTTGCCATTCCGTAAACGGGCTAGGTGTAGCTAGGTATAGACTCGTATAACGGCTGTGATGCCGTAAATATTAAATAATAGCATTTGGTAATTATCAGGAGATTACACTCTGGATGGATAAATATTGTATTTGGGAATTGTTTTTGGCAGAGTTCTCAGATCTCGAAGTTGGCATAGCCGACTGTTCGGTCATTGATTGGGCCGATGGAATACGGGTGATGTGCAATCGTTTTAGATGCAATCGGAACGTGTGTAAGTAAACACTTGAAATAAGAAGGGACGGTGCTTGTGGAAACGGTACCTATTTGCCGAACAGACCGATAGATTGACGAATTTTTAATGCTGCAACATAACCATTGCCATCAACCGGATCTGTGTGCGGCAGAGTCTTTAAAAATTGCACCACTCGGTTCTGTGCCACCGTGCGAGATATTAGAACGATGTAATATTCCATAAATAATGGCATACATGGGCCTTTCAAATAAAAAGAGAATTTCGTCAGTACCTCACACGCCGCTTGTTTCCATTCCTTTTCCACATTGACCCGTTCTTACAGAAAAAAAAAACCTTAAAAATCTCAGCGTCGAAGGGCCTTTGGTCAGTCCTAAAACTAAGGTTGTTGGCTTCGCTAGGCTAAGGAGTCAGACAGTGCTGAAAGTCACCATCCATCATATTGCGAAACATCTGGGAAGGATCCAAAATATGAAAGTTCATTGGACAAAGCATGTTCAGTAGAAGACATCCAAAGCGCGCTTAGTTTTTTGGCAGAACATGTGTACGCTGACCATCCGTCCCTTATTTATTTTTGGAAGTAGAAGTCCTTGATTGGTCTTAATTCGTGAAACACCGGAGTGGCCAAGTATTGAGAAAAGTTTATTTCGTTAAAAAAAAAACTGACTTAGTTTTAAATGACGGAGGACTTTTCTAAGAAATATCCTGTGTATAAAGATATGTTAGTGCAAATAAATTAAGTGAATGGCAATCCAACGGATGCCATCAGAGATGGAATGAAATCTTGATTCACTTTAATTCTAAAAATTTTGCTTGGACAAATTTATTAAAAATATTTGATTTCAGTTCGTGACTACCGGGTTCTAACGCAACAACTGAAATTGAGTTTTCAATCATGAATAACGTTTTAACAAATCAGAAATAAATTTAAATAGGTACTGCAAAAGTCATTCTCACTGCTTAGATTTAAGAGATTTTCTTAATAAAATTGAACATGTTTTGAGATCTATTCACTCTTCTCAAAAATACGAAAAGTGAGACTAATCAGTATGTAATTTGAACGACTGTGGTGTGTAGCTTTGGAAATCAACTACTTTCTACCTTTCACACCCTTTATGTGAATAATTTATCCAATGAAGAAAAACTATTCTTTTTTTATAGCTTTTTGTTACCTTAATGTTTTTTTTTTTAATAAATACCTACTAACATAATAAATAAAAAAAAAAAACTGGCACTCCGGGAGTGCCGACAGAGGTGAAGTATTTTTTGAATCGTCAGGAAATAGGAAATATTTAACTGTGTAGGAAATACCTTAAAACTAGGTGTTATTTTAATCATTGTTATAAATTACTATCTACTACAAAAAAAAGCCAACTAAGGCTATTTCATGTCTTTTAGACATTATTTCATAAGCTAAGGTTTTAAGACTTGTTTTTTTCAAAATGGCATGTTTTTTTTTATTTAAAATATGTTTTTAATATTTTTTATTCATCATATTGACTTTTCAGTTTTTTTTAACATTCTTAAAAAATCTCTGCAAACAAAAAAATATATGTAACCTCGGTCTTAGAGAATGTGTTTCCACCTTCAAACTCTGTCCATTTTGGCAACACTATCTTTCATTCTTTAAAAATAATTCCAGCGTCCACTTCCAGTAAGTGGAAAGAAATTAAAAACAAATTTGAAAACTGTTTGCCGTATAAATAAAAATTGTTTTTGTTTATTTTTTTTTTGTATTTGTGTTTAGTTTTTGATTTCCACTTTACCGAAAGAAATTATTTTTGCAATTATCATTGAAAAAGGCTTTTTTCGAAGTTACGAATTTTTTCGTCAAAAGTGGTTGGCAACGCGAACATTGGTGTCGCGAGTTCAATGTTTTTTTTCCCATCTCTGGAATGCCCAACGCGCCTTAAGAAGTTTTCACTTCAAAAAGTTTGGAACCACAAAAATGATTGTCATTTTTTTTCATTCGATAAATATGGTCACCATATACATGTGGCACACCGATAAAGGTCCTTTGGATCTTTGTGGCTATACGGTCAGAACTTAAAATATTTAATTAAGAAGGGCTTCTAAGTGACTGCTATCTGCACTGAAACGGGCGGTCTCGTCGGTACATGAGCTTTCCTGTGCACGTCTAACTCTGCTTTAAATTATACTTTGCTTGATTTATTTCCTTTTGATGCTTTAATCATTGGGTGATGTTTGTACTTTCAAAGCAATCTACCGCGCGACACTTGTCTTTGTATGTCTGTAACTAAGGTTTCACGCCTGTCTTAATTCAGTATAAACATATGGTTGTCAAATAAAAAAGTATAAATGGAATAGTAGAATCTATAAAAGAATATAGAATATTTTATTAATCGTTAATAGAATTTCAAGAATTAACTATTAAATACTTAATATCTTTCCAAAACTACGCACAAACAACTTCCAGACAAACAATAAAAGAAATGACAAACAGAAGTGACAGGTACAAGACAAAAAATACGAAGTCGAATTATTATGACAGGAACAAAAGAAAATGAAACGTCAGTCAGAATGAATGAATTCAGTGTGGCTTTCAATATGCGAACTTGTTTATGGAGGAAACACGTTGCTAATTTTTGTGATGAAATAAGAAAGTGTGATTTTTAGATAAGTTGGTCACGGAATACAAAAAATAAGATATGAGGGCCATTTCTTGTTGGCCCCGGGCCAAAATGGAAAACATAGGGCCAAATGGCCCGATCGGGCAAATTATGGTAACGTTGACTCGTACACCCATTAAAATATCGCAAATTTTAGTCCGATCAGGCTTATTCTTAATGTTATTCATTCTTACGTGCTGCTTACGATCTGAAAATAAGTCAAACCAAAATCTAAAATCAAGTTTTTAATTTTAAATCAAGCCTATGCAATATTAAAATCTGAACAATATCACCTGAATTAGATTTTTTGCACTCAAATACAGGATCGAATAAGAATTATACTCTCCAATTAAGCCGAAATAATCTTAAAATCTGAGCCATATTATCCGCATGATTTTCTGCACACCAATACACATTTGAACAAGAATTATACTCTCCAACTCATAAGGCCGCATAAGCATAATGTAAAACTTGCATAGTGGATAAAGAAAGTTCATTCATTCCGATTGATAACTTGTTATCGTAATTAAGTGTTTAAACAATAAAATAGTGAAAAATTGAAAAAGTGCAAGTGATAAAAAAATGGATAGTGCTTTGACTTATAAGTATTTGCTGGACAGCGCGGAGGACAATTTAATTCCCGTGTCTAGCAATAATAATCCATTGCAACAAGTTGCACCCTATGAAGATGACGACGAAAAATAACTGAAGAATCTTCTCGGAAAATTTAAATAATGGAAAGACATATTTAAGATTTAAGTCTATTTGAGCGTTTTTCTTTTAGTAAATAAAAATATTTTAAAAAATTAATAATTTGTTTTAGTTTCTTAAACAGGAAAGTCACGGAGTTGATAATCAATTTGACAATTAAAACTGTGCAATCTTAAATTTTGATACGACATTCTTGAAGTATTCCAAAAAATTTAACATAAGGATAACTTGTTCTTATTTAAATTTTTGAATGTTCATTTCAAGAGTAATTATTTTGGGCTTTCGGGAGCATTATTTTTAATGCTGATAAATAGGTAAACAATTAGGTGATTTTGAGCTTAATTTAAGCTCACACATTCTTCATTGCGATATGTATAAAAATACATAAGCTTATTTTAAGTTTACAAAGATTTAAAATCAAGTTGTTTTATTCCTCGAATGAAAAGACTTCGGGCTTAATTTAAGCTTACACGTTCTTAACACTGTTATAGAATAATCTTAAAATAATAATTAAAGATTAATCAAAAAACATACTCAAAGTATGATTTCCGAGCTTAACAGACTTTCGTCAACGGATAGGCTTGACCTGACACTGATTATCTTGATTTTATCTCGTTTTTTCCCTGAGTGTATACAAATTCTCCATGGGGAGTTCTCTAAAAGATCTCGAGTTCCTGCGAAATTCCATAGCAATTTATGTTGTTGTTAAATTGATCAGCTCTTTCTATTTTCTGCATAAAAGAACTTTGAAAATTGTCATTAAAAATCAGCGTCATAGTCTTTTTACTTAAGAAAATTAATCTTTGATGAAGACAAAAGGGTACTTTTTATGCCCCAAACATCCAATAGAGGCATGTTTTCGATTAATTATTCAATGCTAGGGTTTTATCGAATAATATTCGCCATTTCTGGACGGACAGATGTTGAACAAACAGTTCTTCCATTGATTCGCTTACAAAGTACCTATCCAGACAGCTAATCACACTTCAAAAAAGGATTTTCCGAAGAATGAACGTTTGAATTTTAAAGTCCTTTAACAGCCTCTCTCTATGTTAAATCATACCCTTCGCCTTGATAGTGCTATAAGTTCACCTATAGCCATAACGGCCCAACGAGACAGGTATCTCGCAAACTCGAAAAACTGGACTAATTAACTCGCGTTACCTAAGCCGACGGTCAGCTACAGCTAGACCCTGCATAACCATATCCGATGAAGCTATTACCCACTTCACAAAAGAAAAAATGTGAATATAGCTAGGGCACACGAAAGATAATAACTCCTGAATTTAAGTTAATTTTATTCCACCACACACTATATTCAAACGTACAACATGAACGAAAAATAAGCACAATAAAATAATAATTTGTAGCACCGAAATAATTTTTGTATGTAAATGTTTATCGCAGTTGAAACTTTTTGCGTTAAAAAGAAGAAAAAAAAAAAACAACCCAAAACTCGAGCACAAAAGAGACTCCGAATATGAAACGACTTTCGCAGATATCATTCTGAAATTTGCATAATTGTGTGGATTTTGTGAATACATTTCCACACACACACACACAGACACCAACCGTATAGTGAAGGGTTGGGTTTGGTGGTAGAACGCAGAACAGGCAAATCTTTGGAAAAACAAATTTAATTTACGGGTTTCGCAGCAAAACGAAAGAACAGAGTTCATCAGTGCAATAATATACCCGCAATTACACGATTGCCACGAGGCTAATGGCAGCGAATACCGTCCATGAAGAGGAAAGAAAAAAACTAGAGCATCTGCGGAGAGTAGCAGTAGCCCCGACCCCCGACTCCGGCCGCCGCGGCAGCCAGCTGGTCGGGTCAGTTCGGCAGCTACCAACTCTGCATAAAGGGTCGCCATCGCCAGAGTGTTCCAGTTGCAAGTAACCACTGCTATCATCGCACACAACCGCCAATTGATTGTACAACACACAATGTCGGTGAGGTTTGAGCTGGCGGAAGAACGACGCAACAGGATTTGCATGCATGCACTCTACTTTCTCCGTCGCTCTGATGGGGCGGAACCTCGGAGGCCAAGTGGTTGGGTGGTGCTGGTGGTTACGGGTGATCAGGGTTCCCTTCCCGTGTATATATGAATTGTTTTTACTTATTTTATCTTTGAACTGGTGTTTTGCGTTCTTGTTGAACTCGTTGTCGTTGTTGTTTTCATTTTCGTTATTCCGACAATGGAGGCACTTAACCCATGGTCGGGTTTCAAGTTGGCTTGCAGAAGGCTAAAGGTTTCAATGATGCTCCAAATGAGGTAGAACAACCACAATTTGTTCCTGATTGTGTTGTTATGTTTGACCTGAAGCTATCTAAAGTACAGGGGTGGCCTTTGAATATCTCGACACGCATGGAGAGTCGGTACCTATAACCTTATCTCTGTATAGTGCCCGAGGATGGCTGGCAGTAATGTATATAATTGCGAGGTTAGTGAAAGCGGTATTCTAACCACGAGTGATTTTGAGTTTTAGCATGTAAAAAGTATGTCAACAGCGATTGACTATTACAAAGTTCACAAGAAGAATTTTTTTTGTTTCATGCGGATCGTCTAGAGGTCATGAACTGTGACCCAGATTCGAGTGAGGTTGCGTCTTGGCTTTTGGCTACACTTTTTCGCTATTTGTCGGGTCGGAACGGTACAGAAATTTGATTCATAAATGGAGTTCCCAGATGAATTGGTACTGAGAAAGCTTCTCAATACAGCCATTCGGAATAGGCTTTAAATTTTAGATTCCTTCAACTTGTCTCAAAGAGAGACCAAACCAGAAAATATTTCCAAAAATGTTTGCATACCTTCAGGCTAATTGAGGGCTGTTAATTTGTTTGAGCTCTTGTCTTCTTTACCTTACTTTGCCAAGGTAGGAGCTCAATAAATCAAGCCCATGAAGGTGACCTAAAGTCAAAATATGATTATTTGTTTAGGACGACATTGAACGTTGACAAGAAAATTGAATTTCCAACTACATTAACCCATCAACTGTAGAGGTATAAAGCTGCTCCTTCTTGAACGCAGTTGCCCTTTCTACTGATATTTACCTCTTGAACTGTTTTATCTAGTGTGGCCAGCTTACGTAGAAAATACAAACCAACATAAAAATGTCGTACAAAAAAAAACAGACACAAACTGCTATTAGTTTGTTTGCGTTTAGTGAAGCTATTCCCATACATATGGACGTATGTTGTGCCTATTTTTCCAGCAAAGGAAGACCTCGTTTGGTGCAATGCGCATAAGTGAAAGCACGTTACAAATCGTCGGATCAGCAGACTGCAGTGCACCACCCCGTTGGGCATCAAGAGACAGTTCAAAGAGGTCCAGGAGAAGCTTCAGAATCCTGTCGAAATTGTGTCCATCATGAGGGTTCTTAATAACACGTTCTGGAATAAGCTAGGTTGATGTATCACATGTTCATAGAAAATGCGCATATAAATGATAAACCTGTCGTACACAAGACAAGGGACTCCGAACCCAGCTTCGCAGCGCGTCAAGAAGACTATTGGGCTTGGACTGTGAGGAAGGCAACTGTCGAACTCGCTGCTGCTCGGACGCACCTCGCATAGGTGAAAGAAAAAAAATACTCGCAAATCCACACCCTATGCCGCACTCAAAAAAAAGAAACCCTTCAATATACAAATACAGTATATGTCTGCCCAATGTCCACACATTGTGTGGGTACCTATAGCTACTCCGCACTCTAAAGCTCAACCCAAATTTCACACCTCCTTTTCCATAGTCGTTTATCTCCATTGAGTCTGACATAAACTCATTTGCGGAAAGGGGGAAACCTAAATGCATGAAAAACCACTGCACATTTGTGTACTCATTTTACATTAAAACAAAACGTTATAGTTATTAGTATTGCTGAACGCTGCCGATTCACAACAACTAGGTCGAATGGAACGCAAAAATAACGGAATCAGCCGTTTTTTTTGCGACGGAAAAATGCGGTGCACTCGTGTCTATGTGCGGGCTTTGCATAAGTTTCATGTTATAATATCTGTCCTAGGGGATGGCCCCAGACAAAAGCCATGCATACAAATTCAAAGTATGGCTTCTGGTATTATTTTGTTGTGGCCTCTTTGAAAGTGTTGCCACAACACCTTAATTCTTCGGCGTTCTACTTTGCCGATGCTTACTGTTAAGTACATTGTGGCAAACATGAGCATTAGCAGTTACTTATGTGACATTAAACTAAAACTATTAAGGAAACACTGAGCAAGTATGTAGGCCAGTAATGGCGCAGAGTGCCTTGAACATCGATTAATAATTTGAATTGAAATAGTTTTAATTTTCCCCTTCTGTGGGCAATGGTATACATCAAGGTTGCCAAGATTTTATGACAGTTTTGGAAAAAAAACTTAAGCGCTCTGAAGAAACTCTAGGAGACGAAAATTGAAACATTTTTCCTACTAATATAAAACCAACACTTGGGAAACGCTATTCTGCATACATTGCTCATGTTAACTAAAATTGTAATAAGCAAGTGTAACCTCTGGTTCGAGTTGGCTCAATGTTGGAGCTGCCAACAATCTCTACCCGAAGCCGGACTTGAAATTTCTATTTAAAAGAAGAGAAATAAGAAACACTTCGCATCACGCTATAAGTAAACCCATGACCAAAAATGTTTCCGCAGATAAAATTAAGCAAATTGAATTCCCACTGCACTGTAATTGGAAAAAAAAGTACCTTATGACTTAATTTTGACAGGTCAAGTGAACAAATCGGTGTCCATGTACAAGGTGGGCCAAAAGAAGTCATCCGATGTTGTTTGGCTCTCATTCTTTTTTTAAATAAAAAACTTCGATTCTGTTTCTTGATTATGCTTAGTTGAACCTTTAGAATTTTATTGGCCAAGTCGAGAAGATGATATCGGCCAAATGGGCGCCGGGCTCGTTTAATGGCATTTTTCATCACTTCAGCGAGAACTTCGGGCGACAGATTTTCGCACTCGTGTCGAATGTTGGCCTTGAGGGCTTCTAGGGTCTCGGGCTTGTTCACGTAAACACGGGACTTCAAAAAAAAGTCTGGAACGGTTAAATCGGGCGATCTTGCGGGCCATCGATTTGCCAAAACGAGAGATGTGGCGACCTGGGAACGCCGCCTTCAGAATATCGGTTGTGGCTCGCGCAGTGTGTGCTGTAGCTCCGTCCTATTGGAACCACATTTTCTTCAGTCCTAATTCGTCCAATTGCGGTAGAAAAAACTCGGTTAACATGGCCCTATAGCGCGCACCGTCCACTGTTGTCGTTTGACCAGCGGCGTTCTCGAAAAAAAAAATGGCGCCATGACCCCTCCAGCGTGAACAGCGCACCATGCAGTAACTTTGAGCGGGTGTAATGGCTCCTCGTGCATTACTCGTGGATTTTGGGTGCCCCAGAAGCGATAGTTTTGCTTGTTCACGTACCCGCTGAGGTGGTAATGAGCCTCATCGCTCATTATGATTTTGGTCGATCATGGAAAATGGAAAAATCATCCACTTCGTCCTCGAGATTGAGGATGGCTTGGGCGTAGGTTACAAGTGTTTGGCGGACGACAGGCAGCAGTTGATGGACGGAACATGCGCAAGCCTTTGACCAAAATTCGCCTTAGGGACGACCGGCTGATGGCTAATTGCGAGGCCCGGCGTCTGGTCGATGTTTCCGGCGACTGCTCGACATCCTCGTCAACAGCGGCGATATTCTCGGCACAACGGGCGCTCCGGAGCCGGCCACTCTTGGCAACGTCTCGTGTGGTCCCATACTCTTCAAGGTTGGTGGCCAAACGGCGCAGTGTTTGCGCAGTCGGTGTCGGACGGCCGTGGAATCGGCGACGGAATTCGCACTGCGGCAGTGCTGCCGCAGACGAATTGTTACGCAAAAAATAGACACGATTATTCCGCGTTCCTGGGGAGTGTATCGCTCCATGGCTTGGTCACTTGTATTATATATCTGTCTAGCCTAAAAAAGTCAAAACATATTTGACATTGGCGGCCATTTGCAAAAATACGAGCATCTTCCAATAGGGTGATATCCTTTGGCCCACCTGTAGTAACTTGAAGGCTTTTTTTTCGGAGGTTTTTACTATCCGATTGAGCACTCAGACCCAACTACAGGTCCATTGTACTTGAAGTCACTCAGACCTAACATCAAGAATGACACTGATTTTCTTGATGATATCAATCCCATTTCCGAAAAAGGAAATTTATTAACCAAGTACGAAAATCTTATTTTAGTCAGTTTCTTCGATAAGTTTTTAAATCTTATTTCTACAAAGCATTGCCAACCAATTTTGACGAAAAAATGCCTAACTTGAGAAAATAAGATGCTTTTTCAATGAAATAATTTTAAATTATAAATCCCAGAAGAAGTTCTTAATAGGAACAAAATTCGGAATATTTTTAGTTTCATAAATGGGTACAAAGTATTGAACAAAACAAACATAGTTTTAGTCCAATTAGAAAAATATTTAAAATAGAAACAAGCCTTAAGACCTTAGTTAATGAAATAATGCCTAAAAGCGATGAAAATGCCTCAATTGGCATCACTGGTTCTACATTACCATTAGGAATAATTACTCTTGAAGTAAGCAGACACAGATCTATACAAATTAAAATGCAATATTCTTATTATTAAGGTTCAAAATGGTTAAAGAATTTCATAAACGAATAAAAAATATTGCATGTTTTTGTTTGTCGAAACTCCAATCGAATCCGTCACGTTTGTCCTTAAGAAATCAAACAAACTATTATTTCAAGACATATAAATTGTGAAAATCAAATCAATTTGCACACAAAAAAAAGTTTCTACACAAATGTTTAATTTATTTTGATTTCCAAATTTTATTGATTTAATAAAAATTTCATAGGGCCATAACTGAACACAACAAATTTCATACAAACATAAAGGGTTCCGTGGCTTAAACTCACAACATCGTTCGACATTAACGCTGAATATGGTTCTTCTCTTTAACCTACATAGATAGCAAGAACTCAATTTTGTTTTGCATAGGCAAGTTTACACATGACGTTCCGTTTGATAAGGTCCTGAATGGAAGTTATATAGTTCAAACACCTTTCATAAGTCACTTCTAGATTGTTAATCTGGTAACTTTTGCAGTAAGAATGGAAAAGACTGTCAAAATGGCAGTGGTGGGGATAAATTCTCTCAGAGAGAGAGAGATACCTACGAAAAAGTTAGGGAACGCTTTTGTAGTAATCTTTGAAAGTTTAACAGATTAATAATTTAAAATTCCAAAAACGTGGTACGAAAAATCGTATAAACTCGATGAATTTGCTAATTAAAGCACAAAATTATTTGATTTATTTACCTAGCGATAAAAGTGACCCGGAATTAATCGAACTTCTTCTTCATGAATCCGTGTATATGGAAGAGTTTGTACTGATTGAACTACAAACATTCGAGAAGAGGAAAAAGCGACACGACATTCAAAATTACGTGGAGGCGATTCTTTTTTTCTTACTCCTTACAGCGAGGAAGAATTTCGTCGCCACTTTCAAAAAGAATCTTAGGAGAACATTCAATTTTATTTTCCCGCCTGTTGATACCATTTTAATGCGCAAGAAACTAAAACAAATGCACTTACAATGTGAAATATGACAACAAATTTCAAATCAGCTGTGACTTGTAAGGTGACAGACAGCTTTTTCAATTCTTACACCAAGAAATTACTGTGGTGTAGTGTAGGTAATATCTTGCTCTCTCGAGGACGATCTTTTTTACGAATTTGTTGAGTTAAGCAACGGCATTGAAGAAAAATTCGTAAGAATTAGTAAAAATTCGGAAGATTCAAAAGTAAAGGAACATACCTACTGATTAAATTTACTTAATGTGGTTTTACGTTAGCACTCACTACGAGCATGTGATTTGTGACATAATGGGTCGTATGAATAAAAACTAGCATTTGCTTTGAGCGAAAGGTAAAAGCCCTTAGCAATTGCTTGGGATCAAACCTACTTTGAAAACTCGAACATGGCATTTACTTTGCTGTACTTGCTTGCAGTTTCTGTCAAACCTTACAAATAAATTTGGAATATTCCTTGAGATTTAAACGACTTTAGTGGAAATTGAAATTGAAAAAAAAATAAAATGCAGACATATGGAAGTGGAAACTGGAAAAATGATTTCTTTTCTCAAAAAAGGTGACAGAAGAAATGTATCAGATTATAGGCATATTTCTCTTCTCTCCACTTTTTCTAAAATCTTTGAAAAACTGCTTAAAGTTCGGATTTTGTCGTTCCTAGACAAGTTTAATTTTTTTAGTAGCAACCAGTTCGGGTTTAGAGCAGAAATGTCAACAGAGGATGCTATTTTGAGAGTATGTAGTCAACTGTATGGTAGTTTAAACAACAATAAATCTACTATGGGTCTATTTATAGATATGACTAAAGCTTTCGATATGGTGGACCATGATTTGTTACTTAACAAACTTTATAATGCTGGTTTTCGAGGTAATATTTTTAAATGGCTGCATTCGTTTTTAAAATATAGGAAACAGAGAGTTAATGTAAATGGCGTCCTGAGTGAGTCTCGATTTCTGAAAAACGGTGTTCCTCAGGGCTCTGTACTTGGTCCTTTGTTTTTCCTAATTTACATAAACTCTCTTTTTAAACTCAAGGCAAATGGTATTTCAACGGCATTTGCAGACGATATCGCGTTTATTAATGAGTGTAAAAGTGCATTTGAATGTATCGCAAGGATCGAGGAAGATCTTGAAATTTTAAGGGTGTGGTTTACTGGCCATAAACTGATCATCAGTGAGAAAACAAAGTTGATGTCTTTTACGACATCTGGTAATAGCCTACATGACTATAATCTCTGGCTTCATGCAAGCGACTGCAAACTGTTTTCTTTACCTGTTCATAAGTGTGGTAGTAGTAATTTTGTTAATAATATGCAGTGCTCAAAGAATTGTTTCAAAATTGAATCAGTACAACATTTTAAGTATTTAGGCGTTTCAATTGATATGAATCTAAATTGGAAAACTCATATCCAAGCAATAAAATCGTACATGATGTTGGTCACACGTAAAATGTACCTACTAAAGCCTTTTTGACCCAAGAAAGTGTTAAAAACGATTTACTATGGTCTTGCGCACTCAAAGTTACAATACGGCATCACTAGCTGGGGGGGGGGGTTCGTATGCTAATACCTTCAAGCCTTTATTAATAGCCCATAAACATCTAATAAGAATTATACTTAACAAAAATCGATTTGCTGAAAGTTGGCCTTTATTTAAAGCGTTGCATATTCTACCTATCAGACATTTATATGTTTTTAAAGTCTTAAGAGAGTTTTTTAAACAAAGTGGTAATATACCGAGCAGAAACTCCCAAATGGATAACCTACGTATAAATAATATGAGTTTAGTCATTTCACCATTTGCTCACAGAACACTTTTTTCTCGTTTTTATACGCATACAGCTGCAAAGTTTTTTAATAACCTGCCCTTTTTATTAGAGAAATGCCTTGTTTTGCTTCTTTTATCAGAAAACTAAAAGACTGTTTGTTCACTTTAAGCTATGATAGCATTGAAGCTTTTTTTAACATTCTTTTTTGTATATTTTTTTTTCTTTATCATCACGATAAAGAAACTTTGTTCACTCCAAAAGAATATCACACCTCCAACGGAGTCGGGTTGACCACAACTCATTTTTTCGTCCCTAAATTGCCATTCCGACCATCTCTTCACCAATCATCTCCTAACAAAATTCCTTTTACTTTTTATTACCAGAATGTAAGAGGCCTTTGCTCCAAAACCAGTTCTGTTCTGCGCCAGTCTCATGCTCTTCCATTCGATATTTATGCCCTAACCGAAACCAACCTAACCCCCGACATAAAGAGCCGAGAGTTATTTCCCCCTTCATTCAATGTCTATCGAGACGACGAAATTCCTCGCCCCTCAAACAATTCTCCTTGTCGAGGCGTTCTTCTGGCCATCCACAATAGCCTTGACTCATCCCCTGTTGCTACTTCCTCATCTTCGAAACTGGACTTTGTGTCAATAAAAATAACACTCCCCCAGAGATCCCTGTACGTTATATGCTTCTATATTCTACCAGCCCAACCTATTGAATCGTATCAACTTGCCATCGACGCGATTGACAAATTAATCGACACATCTGACTCCCTTGACAATATCCTCATTTTCGGCGATTTTAATCTGCCCCAGCTGCACTGGTCTCCATCAGATGATGAATCTTTCTTCGTAGCTTCAAATGCCAAATCAACTAAGGAATGCCTCTTCTTAGATAGCCTGACAGACTCTAGTCTATTTCAAGTTAGCGGGGTCTCAAACTTCATGGGTAGGCAATTAGACCTAATATTCACAACTGACCCCATTAATTCCTCAGTCTCAACCTTGTGCTCTTTCTCTATCTACTATTGATAACCTTCATCCCCCTCTTCTTCTTTCATTTTTCCTCAACTCTCCACTACAGTCCAGTTCCTCCGCAGTCATCTCCTCGTACGACTTTCACAAAGCTAACTTCCAAAAAATTAATGCCTATCTCAGTAGATACATTTTCGATTTTGCCAATCTATCATTAAGAGATGCGCTTTCCATGTTCTACAGAGAGCTATTTACCTCTATTTCTCTCTATGTTCCCTTTTCTCGCCATAGAACTTCATCCAATTCCCCCCCGTGGTATAACCGAAAACTTCGTTCCTTACGTAACAAAAGGAATAAGCTATGGGCAGTATTTCTCCGCACTGGTTGTTCTTCCGACTATTCCGACTACCTCGGTATTTATCTTAATTTTACCCAGCTTTATAACTCCCTCTACCAACGCTATCTAAATGATGCACATACCAATCTAATAAACGACCCTAAGTCCTTTTTCCAATTCGTAAACTATAAAAAAAAATCCGACGGTTACCCTCCTTCGCTCTCTTACGAAAACGTATCTTCCACCGACCCACATACCATTGCCAACTTTTTTGCCACATTTTTTAAGTTATCGTTTGCCGACGACTCCTTCGCACCGGATCCCTCCTACTTTGACTACCTACCTAACTTCTCTATCGGTCCCTTTCTCTCTCAAATTGTTGACCCTTCCATTATTGAAAAAAAATTACAACTGCTTAATGACGAATTCCTACCCGGCCCAGATGGTCTTCCAGCCATTTTCCTTAAGAAGTGTTCTTTTAATCTCTCGCTCCCACTTTCTGCTCTCTTTCATCTTTCTCTCTCAAATGGAGAATTTCCCCAAATTTGGAAAACCTCGTACACAAAAAAGGATCAAAAAATGAAATTACTAATTACCGCCCAATTGCCAAACTCTCGCATATACCCAAACTTTTTGAAAGTATTGTATATGAAGTCTTAAGTTTTCGGAGCAAGTCCCTTATTTCACCCTACCAACATGGCTTCCTGAAAGGTAGATCGACTACTACAAATCTCGTCGAATTTGTTTCATATGCCCTATCATCCCTAGAGAATGGCAATGAAGTTGACGTCATCGCAACTGACTTCAGCAAGGCCTTTGATAAGATATCACATCAATTAATCCTCTTCAAATTGTCTGCCCTTGGTTATGAACCTATATTGATAAAATGGATATCTTCCTACCTTAAAAACCGATATTACAGCGTTCGCTTTAGGGCGGTACATTTGTCCTCTTTCTTAGCAACATCTGGTGTCCCACAAGGCAGCCATTTAGGTCCCCTTCTCTTCATCCTAACGGTAAATGATCTTGTGAAGATCATCAAACACTCATCTCTGTCTCTCTACGCAGATGATGCTAAAATCTTCAAAACCATCTCTTCACCTCAAGACTCTTGCCTCCTTCAAGAAGACCTTGACAGTTTTTCGACCTGGTGTCTCAAAAACTGCTTAGAACTCAACATCAACAAATGCCAATTCATTACCCTATCACGCAAGCGCAACAAGTCCCCTAGCCGACGTTACCTTCTCCATGGTCAACCAATTTCTCTCGTTCATTCTCTTCGCGACCTTGGCATATTGTATGATAGGGAGCTAAATTTTCATTCGCATATTGACGAAATAATTTGTAAGGCCAACTCATCACTCGGCTTTGTTAAACGTTGGTCTAAAGAATTCTCCGACCCTTACGTGACTAGATCTCTCTACATCTCTTTAGTTCGCCCCCTCCTTGAATACGCTAGTCAAGTGTGGTCTCCTTTTCATAGAGTTCATGTAGACAGAATTGAGAACGTCCAACGTCGCTTTCTTCGATTCGCCCTTCGAGCTCTGCCTTGGGATGATCCTTTTATCTTGCCACCCTATATTGACCGGCTCAATCTCATTAACCTGAATACCCTAGAGGAACGCAGAGACGCTGCAGACATTCTTTTCATTTTTCGTCTTTTCTCCGGCTCCGTCGACTGCGCCTCTCTTTACAACTCTATTTTCTTCAACACTAACCCCCGTAATTTACGTTGCCCTCGGCTCTTTTACCCACCACACCATCGTACCTCATATGGCTCCAATGAACCGATATCCCGTATGCTGCGAAAGGTAAATTCCAACCTTTCAGTTTTCGATTTTAACCGCAGCGCTGCCCACCTGAAACTCGATCTCCTTCACCACTCTCCTTATCTTTAAGTCTTTTCACGTCTTATTTTAAAGTGTCTTAGATTTAAGCTGTTACCTTAAGCCTAAATGTTAATTTTAGCTTGTATTAAGCCAAATATATGGGGGTATTGCCCCCACTAAAATTAAAATTAAAATATCATTGTATTATCATTAAAGTATCTTATATCTAAATTGTTACGTTTCTATATGTTTGCTTTATTTTCTAAATTGTGCATAGATTTTTGCATTTAAGTTATATAATGTAATTATTTTTATTTAACCAATGTCACCCCACATCAGATAATATTTGAATTTTTAAAACATTTGATGTGTCATTCACCACTAACTTTCTAGTTAACGAATGATTACTACTATTCTATGTCACTCATTCATGAATATTGTTAGTAATTTAAGTATGAAATGAATGAATGAATGAATCTAAGAATAAATAAATGAATCTAATCTAATCTAATCTAAAAATCTAATAGCTTGTTGATGTTTCATTCCTTTTTCAAGAGCCGGGAATTGTATCCGATCATAGGCTTGTTGGAAATATCTGTTGACAAAATAACCAATTAGTTACAGAAGAACTATGAATTGCCAAGAGGCTTTTGAAATATCAACCTGAAAGTCCGGATCTCCTATATACCTTAGAAATAATTCTCTTTAAACAAAAAAAATATCAGCTTAGGGAAATAGTCCAATCTTCGCGTGACACGAAACAAACAGAATTTAACTTAACTATTTATAAGCAAAACATTGAAAATTCACAATGCTATGATTATTGTATGTTAAAAATGTGCTTACAAAATGTTTACCAAAAGGTCTGAGTCAGCTAAATAGCAAGCATGAATTTTCGTAGCAATTGCTACGATTTATTAATAAATCATAGCCCTCTGACTAAACGGTAAGTGGTGGCGCTTTTCGAACATGTCAAAAGTTGTTGGCTCAAATCAGTTATTATTAATACGAAACGTAGCAAATGCTTCGATTTTGAAATTTTGTTTGAGTAAAAGCAATTGCTACATTTTATTCATACCTCCTCAATATTTTTTGTCCAATCTCAAATTTTCTGCCAATGTAAACTTAAAATCCGGACTTAACAATTATATAGGTTCTTCGATATTTTTGATGCGTATATAGTATTTGCCAATCAATACTACGATGGTGCGATTCAGCCAGTACAAATCAATTACTCGCAGTTATTAAATCTCTGTATAGTCGCGGGCACGCACATTAAAATAAAAGCATTTTGCTATATTTATTTGTACACTCTTTATTGTGATTTCCAATAATTTTATATTTCGCATTAAATATGAATGGATGTTCAGTTGTACGTGACCGAAATCAATTGTCGATATGAAATAAAAAAGGACACCTCATGCGCGTACATCATTTTATCCTTGTACCGACAAATTTGACCACGCAAAAGATACCATTTATTTTTTTTACACACTTAAATAAATACTGCAAACGATATATTTTAAGTAATTCACCCCATGTAATGACGTCCTTTAAATGGTAATGAATCCGAAAATATATTGTCTGTGTTGGTACTCATATAGAGGTGGTTACTTTGTCCGAAATCACTTCATCGCATCGGTCTGATGATACCACTTTATGGCTGGCCGTCGATTCGAGTGCATTTTTTATATCTTCCCATGGCTCTCTGCTTCATTTGGGTTTAATCTTTTTTTTTTGTTGATAAAGAAAGATATTTTTCAGTGACACGTTTATGATAATCGTTCAATAAAATAATGTTCATTCAATTTTGCTGGGCGGTTTAAGGCGTGTGAGAATTACAGTATTCGAATTCGGGCAGCGATTATAAGAAGGATGCCATGGCGAAGCATGATCCACTTATTGGGAGATAAATAATTTAACAATTCCGATTGAGTTGCATTGAGTGTACGTTGATCCTGTTTAATTTACGTAGCTGTGGATGCGAGTGGTATAATATTTATTTCAATTCGATTTACGTGGAAAATAGTTACAGCTGCGATTGATTTTCTTTTTTTCCTACAAACGAAGGTGCATCCTTCTGTAGGTACAGTCTATGGGAACTCCTCTCGGTATTACTTTGGGAGCAGATTTTTAATTCTTTCACACGGCCGCTCGATCTGGGTTAGAGTAGCTCTTTTTGTTGGCTTTCCATACAATTTGAACGTGGTTTTTAGGGGGATTTTTATTCACTGGACGTTTTAGAATTTGGATCGTAGGTAGTTCTTTTAATGCCACCACCTTTTCTTTATTTTTATACCCTCCACAGGAAGGTATATTCACTTTGTCATAACATTTGTAACGCCAAGAAGGAGTCACCGGAGAGCTCATAAAATAAATATATTCTGAATCAGGATCACATTTTGAATCGATTTAGCCATGTCCATCTCTCTGTTTGTCTGTCTTCCTGTCTGTCTGTTGAAAGCACGATAGCGTCCAAAGGAATCAACATGGACGAATGAAGTTTGCTGAAAGGACTTATTTTTATCGTCGTTAGGTTGGTATTAAAAATGGGCTATGTCGGTCAAGTAGTTTGGCTTCCTCCCATACAAAACCAATTATGCGGTGCAGGATATCAAAGCATCGGCCAGCCTGATGATAACACTAGTTTATTTTTGTATTCTTTCTCTTTTTCTCTATTATTGACTGTTAGTTTCAATTTACATTTTAAGAACTTTGTTACCTCATTTGAACTCACTTTGTACTATACACAACCAAGTCTTATTGGATTTCTATAGGTAAATTTTTAAATAATTCGAATTGAATTGAATTTTGTGTACTACCCTTGAGATCACTTCGAGATCATAGTCGCTGAAAAGTCTTTAGGCTAGTTTAAGCATTCTTCCGTCTTTTGCAGGGCATTCGCACACGATGTGTTTTGTTGTTTGCCGATCTTCTAGGTACTTCTTGTGAAAGTAAAGGGAGGTGTGATAAAATCTGCGTAGATTTTTGCATCACTTTTGCTTATGAATAGTAATTAAAGAGAGCGCTGTCAATGTACACAGCTGATGAGCTTTTTGACCCAACGCACAGCCCTTTTCAGAGTTTCAGTTCGATAGTCTGATTTGGGGCTCCTAAGACGAAGTTGCTGAGTCTTTGCGAGATTGGTACCAGCCTTATGGTGTTGGCATTGAATTTCAATTGATCTGGAACCCATTAGAGAGTGAGAGTATCTACAATGACATCTGCTTAAATGTATTTAAACGGTTCGAGTTAAATTTGTATTCGAATTTGTATGAATCAAGAGACTTAGCGATTTCGACTTCTTTGACATAAATTTCAGTTCCATGGACTTCTGCTTAAAAAATCATTCTGCTGTGCCCAAGGAGGACTGACACTGATTCCTGTTCCAACATTAGTTACAAGTTTTCCCAGCTGACTCGAATTCATATAACCAGCCTCCGTACATAGACTGAAGGATATTTTAAACTGCCTTATGGAGGCTGACGTCGCAATATATCAGGGGTTAGAGTGCTGGACTAATGAGTGAGTAGTCTCAGAGGTTCGAACCCCCGAAAAATCCATGGTATTCCCATTGCGCCACCTCTTCCGAACGCCTGATAAACATCCGAGAGAATAGCAACTATCAGGTCAGACCTTTGAAATCAGCATTCAAATGTAGATCCCTTTCACTCGCCTCAAAAATAACTCAAATACAGCGAATCGTTGCTGTTTGAACGAATGATTGCTGTTTGAATTTTTAGAGGTTTCTTAAGTCGTATACGTGGGAGATAGTTGAGAAGTTCTTCTAAGGCTATAGCTAAGCAAAAGCGCATGACAGTTGCGAGGGCACCGTACTCCAGTTTTTTATCTCTCTTGGTTGAAGTTTGATTTTCCTTTTCCCCACGACACTAACGGGATGGTTGACCAATAAATTACTTTTGAACTTTCCAAATTTTAGTATATGTTCTGCCGAAGCCAATAGTCTCCGCAGCAAGGCTCTTTTATTCTATTAATTTGTAATTACCTGATAATAATAATAATACTTTTACCCCAGGTTTTGGCGAACAATTTAGAGCTAAAAAAACAGCAACTGTCCGTTTTAGGGTACTTCA
The DNA here is from genome assembly GCA_916610125.1 of Cheilosia vulpina. Taxonomy (NCBI): domain Eukaryota; kingdom Metazoa; phylum Arthropoda; class Insecta; order Diptera; family Syrphidae; genus Cheilosia; species Cheilosia vulpina. The sequence goes on along the minus strand of OU744276.1, from coordinate 78,838,425 downwards.
TCGTAGCCGCTCCAAGTGAGACTCTGATCTAGTGCGATATTTAAAAAAATCTCGATGTTTGCTGCTATTTTATCTTGCTGTAAGATCTTTGCACTACTAAAGTGCTGCTTCTGAAATACCTCGCGGGAAAGCTTACACAGCCCGAATGTTGAATAGCGAATTTCAAAAAGTTGTATGCTTTGAGCGCTTTCCTAATGTCCAATGTCTCGATAGAGATAGACATTTGGAGTAACCGTAACCGAGAAGATCCTATCACATTTACACATATTGAACGATCAAAAAGGTACTGAACCGTCTATCCTTGTTGACCCGTAAGCATCTAGCGACAGTTTCGACAACTGGATACCAAACGGGGTATAAAGAATTTTAATAATCTGCACATCACGAAGACGTTTGGAAGCCTCGTTGAATTCGAGTAAAAATTTCCAACCAAACTGTACCTGTACATCGAAGGACCCCACCGATGTGAAAATAATTTTAAATACATACGACACACACTGATGCTATTATCCGTATGCGAACTTGCGGGCTGGGATATCTGAAGGCACCTTTCGCAGTTCAAACAACCTGTAATCTTCGTCCACCCCTTATCCACGTAGAGGTAGAGACACGTAAGCCAACAGAAGTGGCAAGTGCTAAAGACTAACCGGATGTAACAAAAGCCATTGCAGAGACATGAAAGGGGTGTACCTAACAAAAATGTAAACCCTAATTGCATGCCCATTCATCCGTCGACATAAACTAAAAAGTCAACCTCCGATGAAATAGTATCGTTATGCTGTGTACTATCCATTTTCCTGCACTCAGATTTCCTTCGTCATCATATATACGAGAGGAGGATGATGAACATCCTTCAGTACGAGAGTAACTAGACATGTACATACAAGTAATCGATCGGGAAATCGTTTTCCCTCCTACCTCGTTTCTTTTTTTTTTTGACAAAAAACCGAACACATTTTGCTGAAAATCCAATATAAAGCAGGCAAAAAAAAGGATAATGTAATTTTTGATCCTGGCTGGTATACACATACACACACACACAAACATAGAGAGAGTGCAGAGCGGCGGTTTATGCTAGCGCTTGAAACAGCCATCAGGAATCTGGTGGGTCCGGAGTGGAAGTTGCACGTTTGAGAAGTCATTTGTCATTTGCCACGAAGCGATAACACTTTCTGGTGAGGATTTATGAAAAACTTTTTAACTTAAACTTGAATGGGTTTCACCCAGTTAATGGATTTATGTTCCGCGTTCAATGATACTTTTTTTTTAAATTCTTTTTTCGCCTTTCCCTCCTAACAAATGTGCAATATACGGTAAAATGGAACGGAAAGTATCCAGAATGGAAGTGAAATTTGTTTCGGGAGAGGATGCGATTCCAGGAAGATGTAATGGAGTTACTTGGCTGGCAAACAAACTACAAGCGGAAACGAAATATCGATCGATTTTATAACTAGGACATGTGTTGTGCTGTGCAGGTGCTTTTCAGAACTATTAAATTTGAAACCTTTAAGGTGTGAGTTTAAGTGAAATGCAATGAAATGCAATGAAATGCACTGAGGGAAACAACGCGGTGGAGATGACAATGGCCACTGACATTTAGATTGATTGCAACAGAAATGCAGACCAATGGGCGTCCTGAACGTTCCTCGAATATGGAAGAGCTACTTCTTAAGCAGTCAGAAATTCATAGGACAAAAGCCAGGCAAAAGTAAATTGCGCAAGAGGTACTTACAGTGGCGGATTTGCAGTCCTAACCGCTCCAGGCCCCTGGCCATGTGTCGACTCTTTCTCAACACCCATCATTATAGACTAGATACATAATTCATGAATTTACTTTATTCCCACTTTTAATTGAGTCAGAAAATTGTTTAACTAAAAGCTAGCTTACAAAGGCTAGTTTATAATAATTGCCGAGGTTTCAGGGATGATTGGACATTTAAATAAAACATTTAAAACGGTTTTAGGTTTTGTTTTTAATAAATATTTTACAATGTGATACAAAACTCGTCTGCACTTAAGCGCAGCAAAATCATTAATTTAATCTTCGCAATCCAATTTGCTTAAAAAAATCAGCTTCTATGACAACCCTCTGCGACTGACGTGAACTAATTTTCACAACTCTACTGACGTGGTAGTCCACCAGACACCATTTGGGCAGCTTGTATTTTCAAAATTCCTTTTTAATTCAAATTATTAACTATTATATTTTAAAGCCAATACTGCGCGTTATTATTTTAATTTGAAAATATATAAAATAAAAAAAAGCATATGAAGGTAAACAACATTTATTGGTATGTCATAAATAATTTTAAAAAAAACTTACACATATAGAAAAAGATAAAAAAAGAAACATAAATATTTTCTTCATTTACTTATTCATTTATTAAAGTTAACGCTTAAAGTAGTCAGACTAAAAAAAAGAGATCCATTCATTGGTTCAATTAAAGGATGTGTAAGCTCAAAATCACATTTTTTTGGCAGTCTTCACATAGTGGCTTAGAGCATTGAAGACAAATTGGCTTCAAACAATCACAGCAAAAATATCTAGTTAATTAATAATTGGCGCAACAGGTCCGTATGGACCCAAGCCTAGCTTCTCACAACCATTCGTCTTGTGTGAGTTTTTATTTTTTGGGACGAATGGAAGGGATCTACAATTTTATGCCGAGTCCAAACGGCCAATTGAGAAGCTCTTTCATGACAGTTATACTCTCGGATGTTTGTCAGACGTTCGCGAGAGGTGACGCAGTGAAAAAACCTTAAGTTGGAATTTGGGTTTTTCTCGGGATTCGAACCTGGGACCCCTCGCTTAGTAGTCCAACACACTAACCACTAAGCCACTGCGCCGACAAAAATATCTAGTTACTCTTTTTATTTTTGTGGGGCAAATAGAGCATAGTTTTCTTCCACTTGGTGGAATCGATTGAGGTCTTGGTGGTGGAGGGGGAAGATCTTTACCCAAAACTCTACTGACAGTCATCCGCAGTTCTCTTGGTAATCTTTCGTTGTATACGCGCCCTTTCATGTGATCTAGCGCTATTACTCTCGCCATATTCAAAACGAAAGTACCTCTTCTCATTTAATCATCACTGTCTCCACACATTTGATACAATACAAAGCTGTTAACACCTGCCATATCAATTATTCTTTGGAAAATTGCCATAGGCCAACGACGAGTTTTGCGCCTGCAAGAATATATTGAACACTTCTTGTCGACTTCGTCAATTGTAATCTGCAATAACTGAATTTTGATACCATACTTTGCTGGTTTCTGGGGCATGTAAATAATAAATTTGCAACGACCTCTAAATGGCAGCAACATTTGATCGATACAAAGGTATGGTCCAGGGGTATATTGCGACTGGCTGCTTGAAATGAACTTGTTGAACATATCTGATATTGGAGCAAGTCGATCTTCCTTCAGGCGTTGCTCTCTGGTAGTGGAATCATCAAATCGGAGGCAGTTGACCAAACAAGAAAAACGCCATTTGGACATAACACAGCGGAATATTTCATGACCAGTTCCATCGGTGGCAAATATTATGCGAAGATCAGCGTCATTACACTTAAGTACTGATCAGTAGTACATTAGACCTATAAATGCTTTCATTTCGGTGACATCTGTGTCCATAAGTTCTACCTTAGTGCTATGTTTGAACTGGGCTCGGTAACTGTTGAGCTTTTGATTCGTAAAAGTCACTAAAGATTCCAACATAGAATGATCGAAAATCTTGGACCAAAGTTCAAAATAACCTTCAAAATTATTAGTATGCAAGCGGCCAGGTAACCTTATTATGTTGTGGGCTGCAGTTTGTGATGTCCTGGGACACTCTTGTCTATTCCAAATAAATCCTTTCTTACCTTTGTAATATCCAGATGATTCTCTTGAGGTTTCTTGATGCACATTTTCAGTGGTGGGTACATGTGGCACTTCTTCAAGTAGTTCTTTATTACCTCCCTCACCTGAAACTTCGTCGGCTTCTAAAAACTCAGTTTCTGGCTGAAAATTCGGGTCATCACCTTCATCGTCAAAATCGCTGAACTCGTGCTCGCTTTCTTCATCTAACCACTGTTCTATTAGCTGGTCGTGACATACAAAGGTTCCAGTCGATGATCTTTTAGATCTAGAAGACCCTTGGTTGTTACTTGAGTGAGCCATCTGAGAAACAAATAACGAATTGAATATAACAAAAGAATTTTGCTGACGTGTTGCTTAGGAGACACTATGAACACATAACTATTACACTGAGGTGGTTGTTTGTCAGAAACATACCTTAACACTGACGGGGTTGAATAGTAGACACCCTCCCTCACACAGGAATGCATGCACACGACACGACTAATGCACTAATGCACGATTGAGCATACAACAGAAAGGTACTGAGAAGAAGAGAGCCAACATTTGAAAAATAACGACGCAATATATCTTTTCCGACTTTATGGTGTCTGTCATACTACCACGTCAGTCGCAGAAGGTTAAGCAAAGCAAGATCGTTTAACGTCTGCTCCGCCATTTTGTATAAGCTTAGTACGTACGAGCTAAATTTAAGCGAGCTCATTTAACTGATTGGTACGCAGCTCGAGCTAAATAATCTAACTTTTGTTTCAGAATGTACTGCATATGTTTGTCAAAATTTAGACATTTAATGGGTCGGCACATTTTCTCAAGCTAAATTGTGACAGATCGTTGTGTATCTGTTGTTTTGTTGCGGAAAAGTATGCAAGGATGAGCTTTTTTAATTATTACATGAGGTTTTTTCAAAGAACAGCTGTTTTCTGTGACACTATCGACTCACGGCGTACTCTATGTCAAAATTTAGCTAGGACTTTAGCTTTGGAAGATTATAACCATACGGTACGGTACGCGAGCCTTTAAAACATTAAGATACTTTGAATTTGAGTTATTTCTTGTTAGTCTTGTTATGATCAGTGACTTGTTTTGGCACGATTTGCCGTCCTAGACCCGGGCCTACTGGGTCTTACGGCAAATCCGCCACTGGGTACTTAGTATATGACCCTACATATCGAGCTCCGGTGTGAGTTTGTAATTAACAATTGTATGTTCGAGTGGGTCAAATAAGAAGCTTTCTCATACAGTTGTACCCTTTGATACCTTCAAGACGTCTGCTAGAGGTGGCACCGCAGAAAGAAAACTTCCGGTGTAATGTAGGTTTTTTCGCGGGTAGACCTGAGTCACTACCAACCGATCGAATTTTCAAAATGTCACATATTAGGAAGGATATACTTTCTGCAGGTGCTCGAGGAGGAGTATAGTTTTCAACGATTTTCTGACACACATTATCTGAATCACTCTAGTCGTACCCCAAGCGAATGAAGAGGACTTACTAGCTTTGGGAAAGTATCCCCAAAGTTTGCCGTAATTCGGTACCCCTAAACTCGGCTCCCTAATCGAAAGATGAACTCCTAGCATTAGTCGGCCAAGACAAACTTTTCTCAAGCCTGAGTTTGCCAACTTTAAGGCTTTCCAAACCCAAAATAGTGCATTGCACGGACTTAACATCACCGATTCTTGAGGATGTGTTCGCTAGTTTGATGGCATGCTCTAGAAAGAAGAATAAAAAGTTTCAGCGTCTGGTATGCCACTGCTTAATAGGTTCAAAAAATAAACAGCTTAAGCCGGCGCTTTGCAAACCGTGCTGAATCTTCTTACTCTCACAACATCGGTACTAAAGTATATGTAACAATTTTAGTCTGGAAAAGCCCACTCTTTAAGACTTACCCAGACAACTTATTCGTCCAAATTTCCTGATCTCCTGCCAACAAATATCATCGTCGATGCCGGCTTCGATTTTGAACGAACTACTAGACGACATTGGATAAACGTAATGAGCTCGCCTCCTCGACAGAACGCAACCAATCATTACAGACGGCTCAAGAACGACCTATGGTGGGATGGAGAGCTTTAAAAGACGCCTTCGTCCTCACACTTGACACGAGTTTCATCACTAGATTTCAACTGAAGTATATCAATAAACAAAGGAGTAGTAGAAGTGAAAGATGTAGCTCTCAATACCGACAGTTCAAAGACTGGCGATGCAGGCGCTGGAATTTTCTATAAAGCTCTTGTCTACCTATATATATAAATATATGAAGGATCTTTCACAAGACCCATTTAAAACACCACGGGCTCAATATAATTCACAAACTTTATTATATTATTATAAACTCTTCTAGTGACGACTGGCCCGTTTGAGAGAATTGCTTCAACTGACTACTTTTATTTCGCTGTGGTGTAAACGGAATGGGAGGGACGCGAATTCTCTCGTTCCCCGTTTATTCGTTTATCGTTCGATCGTTAAGTAACTGTCTGGTTTTCTCCTGTTGTTCGTTTACTGTGCGTTTGGACTTACTTTGTGCTGTCAATTCTCGTAGGGTATGTTAGTCCCCATCCTACATATATCTGAGGATACATAAAACTAAAACGTATTTCAAAATTAAGCCGTAAGACATTATACATTCCAACGCGACTTCTATAGGCTCGCACTTTGCACTCTTGGTCTGTACCGAAAAGCCACCCTGTAAGAATGTGATTTGCATTGATAGAAAGTACGGCTTATGATAAAAGTATCAAGGATTATCCTCCCAATCCAGAACCGATAGAGATAGAGATACCTGAACTCTCCCGTGCAGCGAAAAGAGGAATGTTCTTTACAGGCAGCTTCATACTTATAACCTCTTCACAAAAAAATCCGAATAAGCTGGAAAGTCTTATATCTTACCAAAAGAATTCTACCAGAATACTCCCTTAGCCTTGGATGTTTTAACGTGCTTTTTCCAACAAAGTTTCTCATTTCGGATCGCTCTTAATTACTTCGGCCTTATCGGACTTCTGGACAACGATGTCTCTTGGCTGAGCTAGACCGCTCACAATTCTTACACTCGTTACGAGAACAACTTCAATCCGTGAAGGCAGAGACACTGCAAGCTTCTACGTTGATTCCAGTTTTCCAGTCCAAGCGAACTGGCATCCGCGATGGATTGGTCGATAAAATGGAGGTTCGATCTTTCTTGTCGCCTCGAACCTGAAAGCTGGGATTCGAACATTCTCTTAGCTGGAACATTACTATCTATTCGCTCGATTGGCCGAGCCATTGCCAATCGACGTCTTTTGTTTTTTTTTTTTGACTAAATCCAGATCTTAGTACAGCTTATAGGCTTTGTGTTGAATATTTTTCCTCCGCTACGCCCTGCTCTCACGAAGGACAAAAAATCCGCCTAACAATAATTTATCTTTCGAATGAGCCCAGTATTACCTCTCCCTTGCTGCTTACGTCCAGCACTCGGCGCCATACAGCAGAACTGTCGGTATAAGGTTCCTTTTTGCGGCTGCATTTCGCGCCTCGTATTAGAAGCTTGGAATTGTTATGCCAAACCGGTTTTTTTTGGGTAATTCTTCACCGAATCCCCAATATGGTGTCCTGTTCGTGGAGTTCATGCTAACTCCGAGGTAGGTGAGCTGATTAACTACCGCCTTGGAAGCAGCCTCTGTTAACCTTGGTGACCATCTTCAGTCAAAATTCTATTCATTGGAATTCCCCTGATCCACAATACCAAAAAGGAGATAGGAGCTTGAATTATTTCAAAAATTCGTTCACAGTTCAAAAACCTTTTACTTTTGCTTTGTTCGTTTCCAACCTCATTAAACAAACGTGCCGAATAATTCCGCTGGTCATATTTAATTCTAATGGTGTTCCAAGGGCACATTAATCTAAAACTTACGACCTGAACCATGTGACCCTTGCATTCGAAGGCTTTTTGGGTAATCCCCCCTTAATCGCAACTCTCCACGCGATCCACGCAAATTCATTCCACTTACCTGCTAAGTAAAACAAGATGCCGCTACATAAATATATTTCCATTTAAAGAGCCAACTTCACACTTCATAAATGCATAAATTCAGTAAAGCAAATTCCACGCTGAGCTGGGCAGAACACTAGAAGAAGATACGCAACCAGCCTCCCTCAGCGGAAAGGACATTACAGGCACCATCTGCAAATATATGAGATCTCATAAAAATAAACCTGAGTGAAAATTGCCTACCCGTTGTAGCGATGAATTTAATAAGCATATTCCAAGGTGTGGTGTAATAAATTTTTGTCTGTCTTCGCGCTTCCTTTCAACTTTGACCCTACCCGCTGATGTTCGCCGAAGTGGGTTGCTTGGCAATGATATAAACAGACGGCCCGGCCCTTCAGATAGCGGCCCACGTTTGTACACATAAAAGGCAGCCATCCACTGTCACTCGTTGTCCATCGTTGCATCGCATTTACATTCCGATTTGAATTTTATGCCTTTGTATACGGGAAATCAGGTGCGATTTTGAAAAGATGGATTCGCGCTTCACAAAATGAGTGTATCTGGGCAATCAGGGCTTTTATTTATTACAACACCATCCTTCAAGCGAAAGAGGACACGAGCAGCACGGTAGCTCCAGTGCTAGGTATGTGTTTGAGTGTACGGGATATATGACTGGTTGGGTGGCGGGTGGGCAATATATCACCTGAGTGAGGTGCTCCTTTCGGACCAAATTACTTCATTCAGAGGAGACTGAAATTAATTTTCGAAAATTAACCTAAATGAGGGCATGACATAAGCCATTAATTTGGACAATTCTCGCAAATTAACGGTGTAGAGGCTTGTTAAGGGCACGTACTACGTATGTTTGTATATATGCATTTTTTTGTTGTTTTGTTCCATTTTGAAATTGGTCTGGCAACAAAGGACTGTAATATTGGCGTTTAAAAGGTTGTGACACCAAATGGGGGAATAATGGAACTCCAGCGAGCCGCACGTATTTTCAGAATAAATCTTTATTCGCGCGCTTAAAGCGGCGCATTTAAGAGTTTGTTTTACGGAAGTTTAATTTATTGCTGGTGGTTTTTTATCTACGTAAGGTTGTTAAGTAGCCAGTGGGCGCTAAAGTAATAATATGAATGCGAGTATAAGTCGCGTCCTTGGTTAATTTTTAGCACCGGAATTCGATTGTCCCAGACTTTACAGAAGGTTTGAATTTGCCGACCCTTGTGCGGTTAAACCAAATAAACAAAAAAACAGTTTAACAGCGGACATCAGACATCTTGGGGTAAGTATAAATGAGCAACGAACGTGTTTTCACTGTTGAACAATATTTCAAAAGTAATGAAAGTTTGGCTGCCATATTTTCGGGCAAAATCATCCAAAGCGCTAAAGCTGATTCTCGCCTAGATGGCTCTGTTTGTCGTCAAAATTGCAGCATTTGGAGTTGAGATTGCCGGAAAATGAAAATATCCACAAATCGTCACTGCTTGGTGCGGAATTCGGTCTGAAGGTTTCATTGGACCATATTTTTTTTCGAAAATGCGACTGTGACTGATGCTCAATATCCCGACATGATACCCGGGATCTTTCTGTTTAAACTGAATCATATATTGATGTGGACAACATGTGGTGTCCAACAAGACGGTGCGACATGTAATACAGTCCGTGACACAATTGAATTGCTGTATTTTTTTAAGTAAAAATAACTATACAGTCAAAAATTGTTAAAGCACATTTTAACTATCAAAATTTGTAGTTTTTTGTGGGTTTGATAAAAGGAATTAATTTGGTCTTTAAAAATCAATACAAGATTATCATCTAACTCCAGCTTTGTAAGAATTGAGAATGTACATACTCGCGATCACGCTTATTCCTTATGGTAGGAAGATGGTCTTTGGGGGAAAAAGACGACATGTAAGAAAAAAAGAGGACAATGTTTCGTTTTCTTTTAGTAAAAAATCAGGGTGGACTCTCTTCTCAAAAATAGGACGAATGATCACCTTATGTATGAAATATTTTCTGGTCGTTTATAGGCTCTCGTTAAGGTGATCAGATACAACCAGCGATACCACTTTACTTCAATTTTAGAAAAAATAAAATAAAATCTGTTCTCTACTTCGCACTACTGTAAAATTCTTTATATCTACTTCACTTTAGAAAACCCTTATTTAATCCGCTCAAATTTTAATAAAAAATGCCTAAACCTACTTAGGAAAAAAATAAAAAAGTTTTTTTCGTTCCTGGCGATCATCACCCCGCACACATAGTTGTAAGAATTTAAATGGTTATTGACCTACTTCAATCACTTCCATCAGCACACTCATCATTATTAACCCAACACCTCCTATTTTTTGCTTATTCTTTAAACTCACTCACCTGTTTCACTAATTGTTTTCCCTTCTGCAATACCAGCACTATAGCCCGATGCATTAAGTATTATTTCTGTCTATGTAAACAACTTGTTTAGTATATAAGAAATAGACTCAATAACCAAGATCGACATTCAGTACAATCAGTACGATTAAAAAACATTGTCTTACACATCATCTTTGAATTAAGAACTTGAGACTTCCCCCCACCAGAGGTAAGGGGTCTCAAAACAATTCGCAGGAAAGAAGAGAGGAAGAAAAACGACGATCACCACATCGATTGGGTGTTCTTGTTTATGTGCTAGAATAACCCAATGTCGTCAAGGTTCATGCGCCTTGGTCGACATAGCGATTATAAGATCGTTCAAAAGTACTTAAAAAATGTTTTACACTCTTTCATTTAAGCCCCAAGCTCAGGGGGCCCCCAAAACCTGATTAGCAAACCTCTTGTTGAACTAGCGAAAAATTCTCCCATCGTCGGAATCTAAATAAAATAGGTTGCCACACTGCTTTAATCATGGCAACTCATTTATAAAAATACAGAGAAATTCTCGACGAGGTTTCAACTTCTATTCGCTTGTGGGGAATTCCCCTGTATTATTTGTATTGTTTGTGCTGTGTTGTCAACTCGCCACCCCAAACCCTTTTAGAAAGCAACAAATCAAAAAATCTTACATAAGAATACTAATATAAACAAAAAAACTACTTAATTATAAATTGTATCTATTAAAAGTATTCATCACATGTGTTCGGCAGCATTTTCGTGTTGAATTTGTATTATACCTGTAAGATTTTTAAATTTGCCGCCATTTTTAAGGGTTTCTACTCGCTTGTCAGACTAGAAATCTATGGTATAGATCCCAACTTTAAAGAAAAAATGCAAAGGAAAGTTAAAAAAACATTTTGATGAATTAGCTTCGGAATTGCCGATTTCGCAACAGGGAAGAAATATATAAATTAATATTTTCAAAAATGTACTAGACACAATAATAACTCAATTTAGTGCACGTTTTACTAATATGAGTGCAATCAGTCAAATAATCAATTTTCTAACACCATCATTTTTACTAGAAGTGGATGAAACAACTTTTTACAAAAGTGTGACCAATTCCAAAGTAAGTATTTGATATAATAGGCCCCAAATTTTCTCTTCAATTTCTTAATATTTATCACCTACTTCTACCTGAATTAACTAAGGCGTGGACGCTTCACAAATTTTGTAAAGAAATAATGACAAAATATGGAGTGCGACCTGACAGAAGTATACAGCAATGTAACTGTTCCATATAATTCCAGTTACTTCTGCAGCTGAAAGATCCATTTAGCAAATTAAAAATAATAAAAAATTATTTAAGGAATACTATGGGCCAAGCTCGACTCCGACATTTATCGGTAATAGCGATCGAATACAAAGCCGCATCAAGCCTAGACTTAACCGAATAGATTGATAATTTTGCGAAAACTAAGGCCAGGAAAAGATTATAACTAAAATAAAAATTTTGATTTGATTTCCTTCGTTTTATTGCTGAATACCATATTGATCAAAGTATAAATTCCTGAACTAAGTGGATTTGCTGTGCCCTACGATAAAGGGCTGATGATGGTGATGATACCTAACTATTACTGTTTATGATAAAATATCTTTGCATAAAATAAGTATATATATTGATTAAACTTAAACAGTTTAGGGGGCCCAGTTTTTTTCGCCCCTGGGTCCTTAGTCATCTAGCTATGCCACTGTGTCTGTTGCGAAAAGTTTAGCCAAATACGTGAAAGAATTATCAAAAAAAGATCGGTACACTAAATTATAATATAATAAACATATCTTTGTGCATCGTTTATTATTTTATTTTTTTTATTTCTAAAAACTCCAAACAATCAAGATTTGCAAAAAATAGTGAAAATGAAGTGAGAAGACCGTTTATGAAGACTTTATTTAAAAAAAAAATATTGTTAAATCTTAGGACGTTTTTTTTTGACAAGTTTTATATTTATGCAAAAAACTATGATTTTGAAATCTCCTTCCCTTTTCTTCAATCTACTTCACTTTATGGGTCAAATCTACTTCGCATATTTTTTTGATGTGGTAACGCTAGATACAACGCCTTGATCATGTGATTTTTGACTCCGAGGAAACCGCAATTCAATAACATAATTTGACACTCATGTGACTTCATACGATAGGATTTATTTCCAGCGTTATTTGGAGTAAAAAGGTCTAGGATAACAAGCTCACCCGAGCATTAAGCAAGGAGATCCAACCCTGCGTCGACGAAATTCAGCCACATTTATGCAAATCGGTCGTGGAAAATTTCAACAAAAGAGCCAAATGTGATAGCTCTATCCTACTAACTTTACTAACAATAACTCTAATAGCCTAAACAAACAATTTCTGATCCTATGGCATAATAGATCTACTCAGGTCGAAGTGCCTCTTATCGCGACGGCGAATCAGGATTAAAAAAAAAAAAAACTTTATTAACAATCATTTATAACCTTAAAAATTTTATAACCTTAACACTTTACCTAATAGTTTTTAGTTCACAATGGGCAATTTTATATTGAAAACATTAGTTCGGAAAATCTACCCTGGGCACTAACTAAATACGATTATTGGTATCGCGCTTTAAGTTAAAATTAAAAAATAAACAAAAAAACATTTGGAACTAAAAAAACTGTGTTTTCTATATTTTTAATTTAAATCTTGCGCAAATTTTGAGATACCATTTAAAATTAAATAAAAAAAAAAACATTTCAAGTCCCACACAGAAAATTGTATGAGAAAAGAGAGTGGATTGGTCCAAGTAATCTAAGTTTTTTTTTTGTAATAGGATAAAGTCGGGTCAATGTTGAAATGAATTAAAACAAGCTGTGCGTGAGGTATTTACAAAATTCTATTTTTATTTGAAAGTATGGAATCGTTCAAATGCTCGCCGCGGCTTCTCACTATGGCATAGATCCGCGTGATGTAATTTTGAATGACTCTGCCACACAGATCCGGCTGAATTTGGGCGATGACAAAGGTTATGTCAACCTTATGAGGTCATTGGTCGAATGGGGATCATTGGCATAGACCTGAGACTTTAGGGATCTTGGTGGCCAATTCAAGTCGCCTCTGCGTGAGATAACTATGCCCACAAATCGTTCGTGGAGAATTTTTTAATCGTGGCGTCGGCTGTGTGAAACATAGCCCCGTCGACCTGTCTACCTGTCGTCTACCTCCATATCGTTCAATTTTAGCCGAAATAAATCGGTTAGCTTCGATTTTGAACGCTCACTGTTGATGAGGATGGCCTCATCAATGTCGTTTTCAAGAAAGCACGTACACATGACGCACCCGTTTGGACCCAAAACTGCACCAAACAGATGAAATGCCACCTGGCCAACCTCGTGTGGGATGCCGCCGCCCATATACGGCATTTTTGCTGGATGACATAACCATGACCATTCATCTAAAAATGCGTTTCATCGGTCGTCGCTGAAGGTGATTTTTTTCCAAAATTGGCTCCTCTTCCAAATGCTCTGAAGCCTAGTCAGCGAACAAACAGCGTTGTCTATGGTCATTACTCATTAACGTTGAGCTCCTGGGTCAGCAGGAACTTGTACGGGTTTAGGCCCGACACAAAATCCTCCAAGTTAAAGTCGGTCAAAGGCCGACTTCTTCTGCACGGAGGGAAATAGACTGCCTCAACGCATACCTACTGATAATCTTCTATGTATATAAAAGAGACTATGACGTCCGTGTGTGAACGCATAACTCGAGAACGGATCGTTAGATTTTCGCCATCTACTTGATGGATTCGCATTGGCCAAAGGAAGGGCATATGCCTTATGTTTGGGGAGCCGCACATTGAAAAAAATAAACTGGATGTGAAAACAGAGTGTGTCACTTAAAAAAAAAAAAAAAAAAACAAAAATTATTTAAAATTTTAAATTGATATTATTAATTGATTTTGGCGGCTCCCAGTCTCATTTGATCATTCCGCCAGTAAGAAGTCCAACCATTTCGCGTCTTAGTCGTAATGCACGACTTATAGTGAGGGCGACAGTTCGTGAAAAAGAAAATCCAGCCAAAGGCTCAAATCGGAATGTAATCGAGAGAACATGTCACAATTTCGAGAAGGATTATCACAAGAACAACGTGCGGTCATCCAATCAAAACTGGAATCGGCAGAACACCAAAGACTGGTTTTAAGTATCTACATTTGTTCGAAAACAGATGACGCTGCACATCGACTTTGACATTTGTTGATGATTCCAAAAAACGCCAGGTGGCGTGGTTGATGCATGTGTCTTTCATTTCGTCATTCCGAATGAATTGGACGGACTTGCTCTTGCGTGCGGTCAGATATCTATCGCAAAATAGCATTGTGAACAGTGAGGTTAACCAACTGCATTTGATTTCGCTCCGGTGCAATTGGATTTGAGGAATTTGCCACACAATTTGAAATTAAAAGCCGGCTCGGTAAGAATTTTGTTGCGCATCCTTGATGCAACGAATCTTTGTAACGGAACGCGTTTGATTGTGAAGAATCCCAAATAAAATGTCATTCAAGCGACGATTTTGAGGGGAAAATTCGAAGTCGAAGATATTCTCATTCCACGGACTCCGCATATTCCGTACGATTTGAGATTCGTACTTTAATTTTTCGTGAGCCTCTATTTCGCTATGACAATTAATAACTCGCAAGGATGGATGGATATGTTGCTTGTTTGCTTTCCCATGTTTCTCACTTGATCACGTGTCGGCAAACATCCCACTTGTACGTGTACAAACTGTACTTCAGTTTAACTTTTGAACAAAGAACTTGAATTGGCCGAATTACATGAAGCAGCATGTGTATTGTGTATATACTCGGAACGGAGTTCGCCGGGTCAGCTAGTAAAATTTAGATCAGCAATGGAATATTTTTATATTTAACTTGCTCGAAAATTATCCATTTTAAAACACATGAAACGAATCGTTATACAGAAATGAGAAACTTATTGAATAATATTGAGTTTCATACTGTTTTTATTAACAAAAGCTGCTCTCAATAACAATTGAATTTTTTATTAGTGCATTTTTGCCATGTTGACATGGTTCTCTACTTAAGCTACTGTCTCTGTCGCACACCATTCTCTGCTGCTGGCAAACGTTGCGCGTTGAACTACGCATTTTCAATAGATATCACTACAGATTTCATTTTCAATGCACGCATACCTACCAAATGGATATAGCTATGCAACTTTTGTGATCGAACGCAAATTTCCCACATCTACCACATCATGTGCCCAGGACTTTTAACCGCCATATGGAGAATGTCCAAAATTCAATTTAAAATACAATTCATTTTGGAAATAATAAATGAAAGGATTTTTCCCATGATTTTTTTCGTTGGCGTTTTATCTTGCAACGTTATGGATGGCACATCTATTTTTTCGATTTGCGTATATTATTCATATGCATAATCTATGCTTTGCTGTATAATACATATTTAATCCTTGCGAAATGACAGTGGTTCCTATATGTACTGGTTTTATTTTTTTTTTTTTTTTTGCTGCAATATCTGAATAATTTATTACCTGGGATTCGTTCATAACTAGTTTGCATGGTCTTTTAAATCTCTGAGGTACCTACCCACCATATATCTAGGAAATTTCATTTTTCATTGTTCTGCGGTGAAAGTCGGAACCATCCCTGAAAATTGCTCTACTATAGTATGGCAAATGGAAAAAAAAATAGCGCAACACTGGTTTCTCGATTATTCAAACATGGCTTCGAATTTGCCACTCTTTGATGTCTGCATAAAATATTACTACGCCTAATGGAATTTTCACCGATATATGAATTTCTATGAATGTGTGTGTGTTTAAACTCCTTTACGTAGGTACACGTCGCGTTAGATTAGAGTTAATGTAGAATAAACGATAAGTACGGAACGGAGGTTATTCATAACGAAAATCCAAATGACAAAGGACCCAGTTTGAAAAAATGACACTGATCTGGGTATGAATGGAGGATAATCGGATTGGGCACCTCCATGATGCACTGGACAATAGTTTTAATGGACTTAAGGATAAACTTCCAGTAATTTTAATTCAAGCCAGTGTAGCGTGTTTTCATATAAGCGCGGCAGAACTTTAAATGGAAATGAAACAATTGTGCGAAGCGAGTTAAAACAAATGGTTTCATTTGAAGTTTGAGTATTTTTATCGGGACATAACAATTTCGTAGAAACTTTGTTTATGATCTGTGAAAACGTGAGTTTAGGTTCAGATTTCGATCGTGGTGAGCCCAGCGTTTGGAAATTATTAAAAATGTCTTCCGAAATTCTATTCCGGGTCGGTGGTCTCAACTTTACAGTGTGAAATAGCATCTCATAAAAAAAGTGAAGTCCCACTCGAGGAAGTTACTTCCCTGCACCTACGCCAACTACATCTATAACGCAGATGTTAAAAGCATAACAATCTCAGTTGTTAATATACTCCAGTTCTTTTTCAATTGACCCACAGTTAGTTTTACACTTCTTCTGATCCCTAAAAAGACTCATGACTATGTCCAGATTATGGCGGTTATTTCTCGACACGGGGTATTTTAAAGCAATAACAAAATCTGCCAGGACGTCAGAAATCTTAAAAACAACAATAAAACTGGGAACAGGAAAACTGCATCTGACATTGGAAAAACACCCAAACTAAGACAGGACAACCGCGCCATTCTTTTTATCATTTAAAAGTCCCTGAAATTAATTAGCCGTATTTCAAAGTTGGCATTCTGAAAGGAGAAACGTTCAATAGTTTCCGTGTGCACGAACGAATTACTTCTGGAACTTAGAGCCAACCATTCGTGCGCACGAAACGTTTTAACGTTTTCGCCTTACAGAATCTGACCCCCAGGTATCTAGTTGAATGTTTTATAGGTCACAAAAGCTTATAGAACTCATAGTCACCTCAACGAAATGAAGTAAGTGGACTCTTATAACTGCCGACTGTGTCTTTAAAAAGAAATCAAATATTTGAATCTTTGGCACTTGTTGATTTTCAGTCAACAGCTAGCGCCTAAGTAAATTCGAAAGGCATCCCCTGGTAGGTTACTAAATTAACAATGAATGCAGTGAAATACAGTCCCGGGTGGAGCTGACAGTTAACCAAACCGCTTCAAACCAACTTTAGTCACTAAAAGGGAGGTCTTGCTTTACTTCGGTGTACCTGGGTTGAAATGGAAGATTTTTCGGTCCGGAGACTTAGTGTTTATTTCATTAACTTAATTTTTTAACTGAGCGATTGAGCGACATAGTTCTGCTTATAACAAATCATTCAGATCTAACGTGGCCACCACCATACGATTTCATGTATTTTAATTTTTTTTTCGTTGCTCAATCGCTCACTGCGTGACCGAATCCTTAGGCGACTAATTCGCACTTTCTTAACCAGGTCAAAGCTTGGTTCAAGCCTGCTCCGAGTCCAGTCAACGAATGCGGGATCGAAATTCACTTGAATGATTTTGTGTTCGAAGTGACCGAGCTCATCTTCAACCGGCTTAGCTAAAGTTTATGATTCTGCACAATAGAGCGGGACTGGGAAGTTAAGTTTCCTAGTCTCCTTAATGTACTGAATTGCCTTCTCAGGCCTTATAGGTAGACCGTGATTAGCAATTCCCATTGCCAAATCCGATTCGTCGTTTCATTTTTGATATTTTCAGAGTTCTGAACCACACTAAGGTAGACAGTCCTTCCTGGAATTAATATGTAGCCGGGCCTAAAATTGGACTAGGATCGGGCAAACCGTACTAAGTCATACTTTTTGCTCGACCTAATAATCGCGATGAGTTGATGAATGCTCTCTAATAACTTGTCTTTTGTTTGCTTCCGGTCGAACATGCAGCAGGCTTTTATCGACTTCGTCGGTTAAACAGCTCATTCTATCGGAACTTCAGTTGTCTTCGCCATTTAGCAGTCAGTGGTGGTCAGAAGTGGTTATTCCATATCCTCAACACTGTGCATATGACTTTAACAAGGTATTCTTGTTCATATCTCTATTCGGTTCTTCTGGATATAACACATTCTTTCCACTTTGCAGTTGAACTTCCGATCAATATTCCTGTAGTAGCGCCTCTCTTGAGGAGCCGATGGTCTTGCTTTCTCTATTGCAGGTTAAAACGCAACATTAGTTGCGGCATTGATAAGGACTGCTTGCCGTCGATAGAGCTTGTCTTCCGCCCTTGATGCTGGCTGCATGTATGTCTTACCAGATGAAGATATCAAATATGTCAATAAGTAGACATCTTAGTTCGACATGCCTTCGAAGAGCTAAGCAAACTACAAGTTGAATTTATAGTCGGAACGAAGCTATAAGTGATTGTATATATAGACAAATATTACAGTCAAAAAAAGACGTGAAATGGTATTCCTGTGCCATATTTCAAACCAATCGCATGGTAGCTTAATTTTGCTGTTGCTCACCTCATCGTGCACGACGGCGGAGTATCGATAGCATATTTTTGAGAAGCACTATAGAAAATGTGTACAAAATTTGATAAAAAATTGATCGAATGAAATAAGTCCTTACCGCAGACACATTTTTTATTCGGGCAAGGCGGGATTTTTAAACTTTTTGAGTAAAAGCGGGATTCTTACACCAAAAGCGGAACACAAAAAAAGCCAAGTAGGAGTAGTTTTTAATTAATGATCTCTTTATTTTATATTGAAATTAAGTTTAAAGTCAAGATTTAGAAATTTGATTTGGCAACGCTGTACTATGCTATGAGTTGAAATTGACCTTCTCATACTTCTTTTTTTTTTTGTTTTCTTGTTATTTGCCATTGTGCCATTGTGAAAGCAGGACTGAGGGTGTCCCGCGCGTGACATTTAATTTTGTGCGAAAAATCCGGACGTCTGGCAACGCTGCTATAAGTATACGTAAACCTATATCTGTAGAAAAATGGGTAAAGCTATTTCTTCATGACAGATTGAATCGTGTTTAAGCCCTTACTTGCCAAATCGCCCAACGAACAATATACATCCAGCTAACCTTTTGTTCCAGAAAACATGACCTCCTCAGCAACTGTTAAGGTCTCAAGTTTATGAAAACCTTGTCGCCCTCCGAAGTCTTGTTTATGGTTTGGGAACTATATGAAAACTCTCATTGCCCCTCACAACAGCTCAGCTTAGAAATCTACTCATCAGAACTATTATTTTCAAAAACATCAGTTCAACAAGGAGCTAGTTTTACTTCAAATTAAAAAATAAATTAAATAAAAAATTGTTCAAAATTATCACTAACGTGTAAATAAGCCGTGGCTATTTTGAACTTGAATCCAGAAACTAAATGTTTTGCTTTCAAACTCTGCAGATAGGTAATGTCCTCTTCAAATATGGATTAAAGGACGCTTTTCTTGCTTTACCCTATTTGCGGGAGACATACTCATACTCACTCTGGTGTCGTAACTTTTTGGTAAAAAATCCCGTCTGTATCAAACTCTTTAAATCTAAACCTTATTTCAATTTACAACATCCTAATAAGTTCCATTGTTTTCTTTTACTCTTTGCAGATTTTATTGAGGGAGCACTGCGCAACGTCAGTCTAATTGTTGAACCACCTGCCGTACGAAAGGGCCAGCATGCAACGTTACGCTGTTTATATGACCTGAGCGGAGCTCCGCTATACTCGGTGAAATTCTACCGCGGCCAATTAGAGTTCTACCGTTACACACCTGGCGAATTTCCAAGCACAAAAGTTTTTCCATTTGCCGGACTTTCTGTTATTGTGAGTATGGCTGAAAACATTTGCCACATGTCCTTGTTGTTAGGTTTTGCATTTGACATCTAAATATTTACAAAAAAAAAACTAAAGCGCACCGTTTCTATTTTAAAATCCTTTTCTTTTCTATAGTGATTTTTTTTTTTTTTGTAATTTTAAAAGTTTGAATACCACCAACAGCATCACCGGTGAACGCGCTGCAAAATTTGAAATATTTTTTGTTTGTGCATTTGCTATAGGATCCGTTTTTGTTTTCCATTTCAGGTTCCCATGTCAAATGCCAGTCAAGTTGTTATACGAAAAGTGGGGTTCAGTTTATCCGGCAACTTTTCCTGTGAAGTAACAGCGGATGCACCACTTTTTTCAACAGCAACGGCGTTTGCAAAACTTCAAGTAGTGGGTGAGTAGTGCTCTTGACATTATTTTTGATATCTAAATCCGAAAGAATGTGATGGGTATGATGGAAATCGTAAATCCTGAAAGAAAACTTATAATTGAATTGGTTTCGTAAATTTGAGTAGGTAAGGTTGGGTACACGTTGCCTTGACAGTCATGCAGCGCAGACTTGAAAATCCATCTTTTGACAATCAAATTTATCGAGTGCCATTGTTTGTGACTTACCTATTGCATTTACCTTTTGTGTTGTGTGCATTTGGAAAACCAGCTCAAAGTTGTCCCTCGGATATGTATGATGAAATAGAATAGAAACGAAGGTGATGTTTAAGGGCAAGGGGTTGTCCAAATACAAGTTCAATTAGTAAACACGAGAAAACTCTTCTATTGAATATATTTTTATTCGCTGCACGGTAGCGCATTTTGTCAACACAGATTTCCAAAACCTAATTGACTGTTTCAGGCTCAATTTTACGAATGGTACGGACGATATTCGCCTTAAGGGCTTGGACGTTACGTCATTGTCCGCATAACACCTATCTTTAGGGACACAATACAAACAGAAAGGTCTAACGAGGTTAAATGCGAGTACCCATACATATGGAACAGGCAGGGGCTACTATAATTCCGTGCGCCAGCTGTAGGGTAATTAGATACGTATAGGGTCTTCTATTAAGTCCAACTACAGTAAAATCCGGATAAGTGAAGGTAGTGCACATAGGCACTTATCTCTAAATTTATAAACATACCTTCGCAACAACACAAAATTATGTTGACAGTTTTGAATTTTGACAGTGACAG
This sequence comes from Cheilosia vulpina, assembly GCA_916610125.1. NCBI lineage: Eukaryota > Metazoa > Arthropoda > Insecta > Diptera > Syrphidae > Cheilosia > Cheilosia vulpina. The sequence continues at coordinate 78,817,303 of OU744276.1, read as the reverse complement.
CTACCCAGCCAGTCTCCACCATTGTAGTAGATTAAGATTATTCCTTTTTTTAATTTTGATCATTAAAGCATGAAACACAAGGAAGCGCCAAAGGAAAAAAAGCTTTTGTATTTTTTCAGCTGATTTAAAAAATGTGTACCTAAAAGAATTTTGTTCAGGTTAATTTCAATAAAAGTATACAAAATAAAAGGCAATTAAGCGAAAGGTACTTATAAGATGCGTTTTATATGAAAAAATCTTCAGAATTTTTGTTCTCAAAAAAAAGGTAGGTACTTATGCAGGTTAGGCACTTATCAGGGTTTTACTGTACTTTTCTCTATAGTGACTGTTTGTGGACCTACGTTCATACTGAAATAATATTCAAACATTGTTGTACTAATTCTATAAAGAAGGAGAAGTTTCCGCAACTTGAAGCGCTCTCCGGTCTAAACAGGAGGACGGTAATCTTGTGATTTTGGACATGTTGTTCGAAAAAATTGTCAAAATAAAAACGTGCTTGCTTATTGGATTGACTGCGAATTTTTTGAATAAAGAAAGTTAAGGCCTGTGAGGTCAAAAATAAATACATTTTGGTCAAAAACGCTTCCAAAAAGTTGTCGTGGCAAAGGACGATATAGCCTAAAGCCGTATCGGAGTCTTAGAAATAACTTCAAAAGTAATTTGACCACAATCTACTCATCAGTTTTCACATCAACCGCGAACAAATAAAGCTCTTCATATTATTCCCGACATTTGCTGCATTTCCTTGAAAACGGCAAACACTATTCGAAGGTAGTTTTGTAACAAACATTTCCCTCCTTTTCTAGAACCGGTTGGATATATGTGGTCATTTGGCATGAATTAAAAATCGTCTGAGGGCAGATTTATGTGGAACAGCCTTCAAGGTGTATATATTTGTAAGTTTTGGTGCAGAGATTTTTGAGTGCTGTAGCTGGAATTCCGTCGGGCGCCATTGGTCTAGTGTCATTGAGTTCTTTGAGGTTGCCATTGTAGTCGAAGTCTTAATCCATCTATTTAGGATCGATGGCCGTCTTGAGGTGTGCAAAATCTTAAATAGAATTCTCCGAAAATATTTAACCACAAACACTTTACAGGCTTAAGTGTTGCTGCTGAAAATACGTCTGGTAATAAAAAAGTCCAACTGAAGAACTTTTACCATAGGTGGTAAAATGAATAGAAAATTCGGCTTCGCGAAATGAAGCTCCAGGAAATAAGACTGCAAATTAAAAATGAAATAAGACACCAAAAATGCGTATTCAAAACAACAAAAATCGTCTAAATTTGTGGTGCATCTGAACTTTGAAAGGCCTTATTTCATTTTTCCAGCTGAATTAAAACCCCAACATTATTTTCGGGGGCATAAATTCATTTTGATATAAAAAATACTAAATGTCAGTGAAAATAGCGTAATGGAAAATGTAAAAAACGCGACTTTTTCAGCGCTGATGGTTTTCAACGTAAAGCTTACATTTTAAATTAGTAATGCAAACGAGCTATAGATTATAGCTGAATAAATCAAGTGAATCATTAAAATGAGAGCTTCGCATTGCAAACCATCGACGAGTAACAGAATAGAAGAACTAATCGCTTGATTTTCAACGCGAGGCTGACTTTGTACTAGAATAACTGAAAAAAATCGAGCATTGAAAACCATTAAATAAAAACATAAGCCTAATTTCATTGAGGCCTAATTTCCGCTTTAAAATGGGGCAATGTTTCATTAAGAAAACTTATCCCAACTTTGGTATTTAATTCTTTTATTTCTTGGGCCTTTTTTCATATCATTTGGGCTTAATTTATAATTAAAAAATGGGGCATTGTTGCATTACGAAAATTCATCCCAATATTGGGCCCTTATTTCATTTTTACTTTTGGGGCCTTATTTTCTGGGGTCTTATTTCGCGGAGTAAATATCTCGTTGTGACTTGGTTTGCTGACTTGATAGCTCATTCTCAAATGTTCACACAACTAGACCTTTTCGAATTCACCTGTACTGCGTTTGCTGGTAGTCTGTTTTGAACCAGGGTAAACTCGAAGCCATTCTTCTTTCTAAGGCGATGGAACTTGGTAGGACCCTAAAGAACCAATGCCCGGCCATATGATTTTAAGATTATCGGATTGCATTGCCTCTTTCCTTTTACTTATTAAATCGCAACAGTCAATCAGACAACATTTTAACTTGAATCGAACACGGCGGCACATCCCGACGGGCTTTTGAAGCAGGTTTGCCTTTTCCGAGACAGCAGGTATTTGTAAAGTTGGTTTATAGATTTGTTTCAGAGACTAAATGCCTGCGTTTCCATATTTATAACGGATTTGTCGGATAACAATGTTTGACTGGTCATTAATCGTTCATTTCTGCGTCGATTCGTGTTGAAGAGAAAAAAAAAAACGTAAACAATAAACGATTTTTAAACTTAATAAGGCGTGATGAGCTAACCTAACCATCCAATAAGCACTTTTACTTATTGAATGCGTATTCTGAAGGATAAATATTTGCCAAAACATGCCTATTCGGGTGGACTTAAATTCAAATCATTGGGCCTTACTTATAATCATTTTTAAACTTGAGCTTATATATTTTGTTTTGTCACAATTAGTAGTTGTTTATGGAAAATTTCGAAATTTTGAGTTTAAAAAATTTAGCCTGGACACTAAAAATGATAATTAGTACCGCTCACTAATTTTAAATCTTAAGGTTAATAAAGCAGAAATTTTGGTTAGGTAGGTCGCGGTTCGCTTGATTGTAGTAGCGTAACGAAAAGTAAAACACGGAAGGAACGCCACACTCTTCGACGCATCCAATAACCTGTGAGTAAGGTTGACGTGTTTCCAAACAAAAGTCACCTAAGCGACGCATATGAGCGCAGCGTTTAACTTTTCGTTACGCTCCTCAATGTTCCTTTTTTAAGGATATGCCAACGCAGTTTATTTTCTTTTTTTTTAGAATTAGGTAATGGTTATAAAGGGTGTCCCATAATTCACCCAAAATTTGAATTTTGCGCCATTTAATAGTATACAGTGATGCCAACGGAAGAAAAAGGTAACAATGTGAGAGCTGACAGTTCGGGGTTAATAAATGGAGTGCGACCCGAAAGAACAACGCATTTTCATTGTTGAGCACTATTGTCAGCTACAGTCCACAATTTTTGTGCAAAAAATGGCCGTCATAGAGATTTAAAACCATCAATTGTGAAAAGAATAATTGAAAAAAATGAAGGGAGACATTTAGTGATCTTAAACACTCTGGGTGTCCTGTCACAAGTCGTTCAACAGAAAACATCGAAGCTGACAGTCCGGTACATTAATTCGGCGCTGTAGTCCAGAACTGGACATTTCGAAAAGCTCTCTCTACAGCGAATTCTTACTTGAAACCCTAAATTTTGAGATATTGATGTGACCAACATGTGGTTTCAACAAGACGGTGCCACATGCCATACAGCCAGAGAAACAATTCAATTACTGCATCAATCTTTTCCTAATCATGTAATCGGCCGTTGCGATCAGAATTTGCAAGCTGTGGCGGCCATTTATCCGATGTATGCTATTCCATAAATAACCCCAATCTGTATGCTCTATGAATCAATAAAAAAAACAAGTTTTCCAATTAATTTGTATTTTCTATCAAAATTACATTTTGCGTGAATTATGGGACACCCTTTATTTGCGGTTCCGACTGGTTTTCCAGCACATACAAAATTCATTTATTTATCCGTGTCCGTTCCTTAAGTTTGGCTGCAGCAAATATGAGTTATCTCTGATTAACCGACCTGTTCTGACGAACTTGTACGGGTTCTGAAAAATAAACGGTGACCACTGTACAAGGTCTTATTTAAAATATAATCGATCCTATAATCCTGGAACGGCACGGCCATAGCAACGAGTTATGTATCAAGCCAAAAATCGGGTGGGCTGGATGTAACACTCCACAGTGGTAGTATTTTGTTGGTTCCCAGTCCCAAACCCAATATGTATATCCTTTTTTTTTTGGAAATGCCAACGGATGTGATAATCTTCTAAAGATGCGGTAGCCCGTGCTACCAACATGCACGATTCGCGAACCCGAGTAATCGATTACAGGAGTGCGCCTGCGTACTAATTCACACCCGAACCTCCTTCAACCACTCTCCCCGCGGGACTGCTGTTAGGTACTACCTCGCGGGGCTGGTTAGCCTCTCAGGCTGCTCCCTCCTCTTCGGCGTTCTGTTGCGTTCAATCGCCCTCAGTTCTTTAAGAACGCTGGTCACGAACTGACTAACTTTGCTCCATGTGTCATCTGACTCGATCATCTCTCCAACTATGCTATTTCCATCTGGCAGATCTGAATCCGTTCTCCTAAAGTATGGGCAATGGAAAATGACATGTTCTTCGTCTTCCTCCTCGTTTTGACAGCGTGGACAAATTGGTGATGTGTCGTGTCCAAATCTGTGCAGGTATTTTCTGAATCCACCGTGGTTGGTTAGAAACTGCGTGATGTAGAAGTTTAACCCTCCGGTTTTTCTTTTTACCCAGAGTTCTATGTCCGGGATAAGACGACGTGTCCATCTTCCTGTGATAGCGTTGTGCCAACGATTCTGCCACCTCAGCATAGAAATTGGCCTTTCCTCTTTTTGAACTTCGCCGCTTGCTACGTTTTGATAGTTAGCAAGTTTCCTTGTGTACACTCTCTTCATTTCGTCAGCAAGGATGTCGATAGGTGCCATGCCCCGGCTAGGACGAGAGCCGCTTCCTCTGAGACCGTTCTAAAAGCGGATATCGTCCTCAAAGCACTAAGTCTATAAACTCGCGATAGCTTCCGCCTGCATTCGTTGTGGGCATGCGCCCACACTGGAGATGCGTATAGCAGAGCTGAGCTTATTACTCTGGACAGATGTAATCTGCGACTGCCTCTAGGTCCACCGATGTTTGGCAGCATTCGTGCAAGCGATGATTGGAGGATCGATGCTTTCTTACCGACGTAGTCTATGTGCGTCTTAAAGTTAAGTCTATTGTCGATCATTACACCTAGGTATCGGATCGCTGGTTTCGATCGAATATGTATATCCTTGGAATGGGTTACAGGATGGAAGAAGAGTGTATTTCAATTCCAAGATAAGCTAATCTTAACACGCGTCACTTTAGCCGGGAAATAAGAAATAAAACCCACATAATACACAAAACCGTTCCAAGGACTAGTTTCCAGGTCAATGAATGACACAAGAAATGAATTAAACCTCGAAGGCATCTTTTCGAAACAATTTTCGATGTGCATATTTTTACAATGGCTGCTGGGTATCAAGTTAAAATACCACTTAGCTGCTAAAACTCATATCCCCACACGAACATGTACACATCCTCGTATATTTCGTGACAAGAGATGTGCGAACCGAGATAAAGAAAGAAACCAAACCATGGAATCATGGAAATGGAAATCCAGCTTAAGGATACGTGAAGGGTGAAATTCCTTTCATTATTCTTGACTCTGCAACATATAGTCAAATACTCGTGGTTTGGGTATTAAAGGATAAACGTCTTCCCGTCGCCCATTATCAGATATTTAACCCCTTCTAAAGAGAAATTCCTATATTCCAGCATCGCAACGCAAACGCTTGGCCAACACCCGCAGTCACACAAACAGAGCCTCGCAACGTTTACTTGCCGCCAATATATTTATAATTGCTACCCAGATGTGCCGTCGCAAAAGTTCTCTCTGACTATAATTGCTTGTGAGCGCTGTTCAAGTTTTCACTAACAACCTTTTAAGAGACGCCTTATACGCTATAAACAATTGCTCTCGCTCCTACAAGGACAGATATATCAGTTCCTAGATATATACCCCCTATATGTGCTGACTGTGATGACATAAAGCTGTCAGGCATTAGATTGCGAGCAGAATACGAGAGCGGAAAGCATGGGAGCGTGAACGGCAACAGCATATGTCACTATACGCCCAAATACTATTTTATGAGTAATTTAACGCTCTTTATGGCATCAACTAGCACTAAAGTTAGAATCCATAAAACGAAAACGAGCCGTGGCCGGGTCTGGAACTGTGCAGGGGAATCTGGATTGTTGTCGCACAAATTCAAGTGTCGTTGTTGCTGTTTGAGTGACGGATGGCGTTCTTCTGTCTTCTGTGCCGAAAATCAACTCTGCCGCACGTAAGGCATCTTAACAAATTCTTTCAATTGAAAGTAGGACTATATCAAGTAGTGCGAGGGAGGAGGATATGGTCTTGTCTTTATCCCTTTGTGTCGTAATAATGTACTCTGTGCGGATAACGATCGACAGAGGCGAAAGTTTAACGAAAGAGAAAAATGTATGTCAACTTTAGGATGTGTTGGGTGGCAGATTAGAGCAAGCCGTCGTCGCTGATATATTTATTTATTAAGACATCATGCTCGAGCTCGAATGCAAAAAGTTGAGAATTTTTTTTTATGACCAAACACAGATTACCGGGTGATAAACAACTCGTGATTGTTTATTACGGTTGTTATGAAACAGCGACCATCATGCTGGTGGTGCGGGTAGATCGCATGTTTCGCTTAATAAGAAACGAAATACTTTCGGAATAGCTGTGGATGGTTTGTCTCTGTCTCTGTTGGTCATACATACGCTGCCGGCTGAAAGCTATAGTGGCATCGCTGGGTGCAATAAAAAGAAGAAGACCACCGAGAAGAGATTCGTGAAGGCTGCCAGTGAGCCTATTATGCAGCCAAGTAAGAGGCGTATATCACAACGCTGTAAACAGGGAGCAGAACCTTGAGAAAAGCTGCTATATAGAGCGGACAGTAAGGCAAACAAAAAAGTTAGAAAAGACTATATGAGTCCGAGTCAGATGCCATGCATGATATTTAAAAGTTGTAGAAGACCGACGGGAAGCCTGCCAAGACTAATAGAGTCGCAATCAGAAGACGCGCATAAATTCAACGGCACCTCTTGTACGGAGTGGTTAACAGCCAGCGGCGCGTACCTATTTAAGAGTGGCAGGTTATTAAAGCCATTCCCAAATGACAAAGACGGACAATGATATTGCCGATTGAACTCGGAGAGCTATACCTATATTTATTATGTTGGTTGCGGCAGTGGTCCACCCCGGACTGTAAGCGCCACCAACCAAAAGTAATTAAGTAAGTATAGGTACCTTTAAAATGTATAAGGCCAAAAATATGCTACTTCTTAAAGCAGGCACCAACAGAACTGTTTTATTTGGATGGATCAATGTGTTCCTAAAAAGATCGTGTCATGGCGAGAAGACCCGAACAGATACCTGTAGAAACGAACAAGGAAGTCGGAGTCACAGTCGCTGCTGAGGACATGGAAAAAACATTTCTGCAGACTGTTAAACGGCGAAGACGACACAAATTCCACTTTCAGGCCGAATGAACCATTCAACCTGGGCGATGAAAGCTAAGACTTACGTCCACCTGGCCAAAATGAAGTGAGGATAGCAATATACAAGCTGAAGTCCAACATGGCTGCTGGACCGGACGGCTTAACTGCTGAGCTTTTCAAGGCAGCGGGAGATCCTTTCTTTGTAGTCGGCGCAATAAATTACTCTCACCCAAAATTTGTCGGACTGTATTGTTGATATGTCCGATTAGTCGGTTTCTATGCTTACGGAAAGAACTTGTCGTAATTTTAAGCCGTTGTGCCACACCTTATCAAAGGCTTGTGAGACGTCAAATTATACGCTTGAGCGTATCTTTTTTTTCTTCAAATGCTTTCTAGATTACGTCAGAAATTCTATGCACTTGGTCAATCGTCGAATGCTTCGTTCTGAACCCAAACTGGTGGTCAGGGATAATATTATCATCTTCTATAACCGATTGTAGACGCCTTAGTAATATTCTCTCGCAAACTTTGGATATGACTGGAAATTGGTCTCTACCATTTTACTTCATTTGGCGGTTTTCCTGGTTTTAATACCATAATGACTTCCATATGTGATTTTTGGAAATGGTTATTTCCGTCGGCTTTTTTGGTCATACGCTTTTCAATGAAACTATATTAGTTCATTGATTTTTTGCCGACGTTTCGGCAGGGATTGCTGCCTTCTTCAGGGTATAATATTTAGAAAAGTCAAACTGCTTAACCAAAGAACAACGCACAACGTATATAAAACAAAAATGGATAGAAAGAAAATTAACCCACTTTAAGTGTAATACTTCAATTGAAGTTTAGTCTAATAATGACTTCGGCAAGGTAGAACTTTGAGAACTTCTCCGGTGATCAAATCATAACCAGTGGACAGATTCCGTATATCAACGATCGTCTAAACGATACCGTTTTTGAAACTTTGGGCACCCAAATAAGTGACCAACGTCAGCTTTCATTATATTTTTGGACAATGAACTGAATTTAGCTCTCAAACTTGTAATTTTAGCACTTGGTTGCTAGTTTTGGAGGTCTATGGATTCGACGATAATCGTGTGAAAAGTTACGGAATGAGTGCCCAGGAGCTTTTTTAGGTTTTAGAGATTCGATTTCACGTTTTAGTTCCCTTAGCGTTGCATTTGCGAGTTTAAAGTCGTCAGATAGTTATTCCGTTCCACTGTTGTTATTGTCGTGAGCCGCTTGACCTTCGTACAGTTTAAAGGTTTCTTCTAGATGGGCGGCAAAAACGTCCGCTTTTTCTTTACCTTCCCTTGCCCATTAATTTTGATTTATTTTAATTGGCGGCGCAGGGATTTTGGGACTTTTGGTGCCTTTTAGAGCCTTTTACAGCTTTCCCAAAGTGAATAATTGGAATCTTTTTTCGCTGTTAAACTTTCAAAATCCTTTATAGCTATTCAAAAAATTACTCAAATATTTCAAATGTGCTTTATATTGCGTAGCACGACTCTTTTGGCATTTGTACGCGCCTTCCTTTTTTCGTTGACTGCGATTCTTTTATTTCGGGAGGATATCGTAAACCGTATTTGGCCAGCGTTTTCCTTGGGTTAGGCGTATTATTCCAGGAGGCGAGCTGAACGACCTCACGAAGCGATCAACTTCAACCTCATGTTCATAACAACATTCAACATTGTCTTCAATTTCGTTCCTAAAGTCTTCCCAGTTAGTTCTTTTACCAGCTAATCTCGCTGGCTCTACGTTATTGACTAGTTTTACGCTCAGTGTTAAAATATGAATGATCAGATGACAGATCAAAGCTCTCTTCAATGTGGTTGGTATAGAAATACCTTTCACGACGAAAAAATTATCAGATCAGGTATTTTTTAATTATCAGTTGGCCAGTAGGTCGGTCGGCCCGTCGAGTGGAAACCACCTGCCCCAATAGAGCATTCTACCTTTTCGCGAGATGAATCTAGAAGTCCAGAACGTGTGTTTCGCATTAAAATCGCCGCCAATAATGACATTTGGTTTGAGCGATTTAAGCAAGTTCGTATAATCATTTTTTTCAAGCGCGGAGCGTAGTGGACAGTAGTTAGATGCTATTCTAAGAGTACGCTGATTATTTTTTACTCGAATCGTTGCATAGCTTCAAGCTCTATCTTCAGGTCTTCGTATTGTTCAATGCAGTCTTTAATAAACAATTATGATCCACCTCTCGCTTTTCCCGATGGGTGACAAGCGTGGAGATCATTACAGCCTTCTATTTTTAAAAGTGATCGCTCTTTTACGTGGGTTTCAGATATCAAGCAAATGTCAATATCATTTTCGCGCATGAATACTTCCAATTCGTCAAGTTTTTGCGGGAAATGGCTTGGTAGAGAGCAACCACCAACTCGTGTGCAATATTTTGGTCAGAGGAAAGTATGCCTGATGAATGGAGCCTCAGCATTGTTTGCCGGATCCACAAGAAAGGAGACCCTCTTAACTGCGCCAACTATAGAGGCATCAGTCTCCTAAACATCGCGTACAAGACCCTGTCTGCCATACTGTGTGATCGCCTGAAACAATATGTTGTGGCGGCAACCAAGACTAGAAACCTGAACTGCTTTGCGGTGGTCTACTGAACGCGTCGAGACTCGAGACTCGAGTTCACACTCTGTGAAGCGAACAAACATTTTAAATGTCACCTCAGATCTCTCTGGACTTCTGAAGTGGACACGTCTGGTAGCGTTTCGTGGTGGCCCGTAGCTGTTGACCAAATCACTTAATTTTCTTATTCTTAATCTTTTCATAATAAATAAAAGTTAATTGTAAATAACAAAACACATCACGTTTTAATATTCGTGGTAATCTACACCACAATATCAACAAATTTATTGGACCCTATCAGTGCGGTTTTAGGCCCGGTAACCGACCAAATATTCACACTACGGCAGATCCTGAAGGAAACCCAAGAAGTCCAAACTACCTGTTGATCGATTTTAAGGCCGCATATGACAGCATTTATAGAGATGAGTTATACAGAGCCATGTCTAGTTTTAGCATCCCTGCCAAACACGTGAGATTGTACAGAATGACGATGGAGAACGCTCGCTGCTCCATAAAGGTCGGAAACAACCTTACCGATACCTTTGATGTTAAAAAAGGATTTAGACAAGGTTACGCGCTGTGATGTGACTTTTTGAACATCATTCTTGAGGAAACTGTGCGAAGCTCGCCAGCCAACACAAGGGCACGATTTTCCAAAAGCCTGTTCAACTACTTGCATATGCCGACAACATCGACATCATTGGGCGAATACAGCGAGCTGTCACTGATGCATTTGCAAGTATCAGTACAGAAGCGGTAAAAATGGGTTTAGTGGTGAATGAGGGCAAAACAATATATATGCTATCAGCAAGAAGGGACACACTACATCAACGAATCGGACAGAAGGTCACGATAGACAGCTATAACCTTGAGGTAGATCGGGACTTTGTATACCCCGGCTCCGCTATTAACTCTGAAAATGACATCACCTCAGAAATCAAGCGAAGAATAAAACTTGCCAACCGCTGTTACTTCGGCCTAAGAAGGCAATTGATAAGTAAGGCCTTGTCGAGAAACACTAAGGAGACTCTATATAAGACCCTCATCATCCCAGTGCTGCTTTATGATGAAGAAGCATGGACGTAATCAATGGCAGATGAAGATCTCCTCGGTCGCTTCGAAGGCAAAATTCTTCGAGTGATTTTCAGTCCCGTTGGCGTTGACGGGCTTTGGAGGATTCAACAGCGAACACTACGAGCTGTACAGCGACATCGATCTGGGCAGAAAAGTGCGCATCAGTCGTCTAAGATAGCTGGGACATGTAGAGCGAATGGATGCCAACGCTCCGGCCCGAAGACTCACCGATTCCAACGCGGAGAGACAACGCCATAAAGACCTCGCCTTAGGTGGCGCGCGCAAGAGATTGGGGACCTCAACCAACTTGGAGTGCGTAACTGGAGGCAGGTAGCCAAAGATCGCGCCAAATGGAGAGGCGTATTGGTTGAGGCCCAGGTCCACCCCGGACTGTGAGCGCCATACCAAAAGTAAGTCAGTACTTTTAAAATGTATAAGCCCCAAAATCTGCTGACTCGCTTAGTTTCTTACAGCAGGCATCATCTGATCGATGTTGTTTGGACGGATCAATGTGTTTCTAAAGGCAGTTTCGGGAATGGCTGCCAGCGGCCTTGAAAATCACTGTTTCTGTGGACTCGACTTCCATCTGCTCGCTGATATTATCAGGCTGACCGGTTTCGGCGTGGCCCTAGTCTAAAAAACACGCCTTGTCTTTCGGGCCATTCAGAAAAAAGTTCGTCGCTGTCTGTCACACTGACAAAAGAACAGCACTATGTCGGCGGAGCCTTTTGGAATAATTAAACTGCTAGTTAGGCTTAATTGATCCTTTCGCAATTGACAAATGAGTAACTTCTCGAGTACAAGTTTTAAGCTACGATTAAACACGTCACTTTTCATGTAAAATCTTGACATGCATTAGTCCAAAAGCTGTCACTACGTGTGATCGCTTGTCAAGCGTCTATTCACACGGACTGTAGCAGCGCACTCTCACAAAAGACACACGAGTGACCACCGAATGGCCGTCAGCATGTCAAAATTTGCCACGAAAAATGACACGTGTAGTCGTAGCTTCAGGAGTTTTGCTCTGTCTAAAAATTCTGTCTCCAATAGACGACAACGTGTGGTATCTTCCATGTGTTTGTGAAAATTGCCAGCTCGATTTTCCGAGGGCTAGACCGCAGCTTCCGGTTCAAGTGTCGTCATTTTTAGGGCCTCAGCGATGTGTTGGAAGGGCTTGCGGTAGAATTCCATCAGCATCAGATGTTCTGTGATGGCTATTTCTTGCCTACAAAGACACTTCATCTAGAACATTGACACAAATTTTTATTTTTATTTCTTAACGCTGGGAGGTGGTAATCTTCCAAAGACGAAACCGAGCCCGTACTAATTAACAGTGTGTGTTTTGTTTTGCAGATGATTGACACCAATAGTGGAGACGAAAGCTTCTAACTTCTATAACGGGATTGGCTCTGTCCTTTGGCTCCTGAATTTTTTTCTATTTAATTTTTTTGTTGTGTTTTGCTGACATTTTGTTGAGTCACATTTGAATCTCGCGGGTATTGGCAAGGCTATTTTTCAAGCTACCGGATTTTATACCCGATACACCATTAAGACACGGGTCGTCTTAAACCGTGCTCCAAGTATATGAGTGATTATACGACCACATGAATATCTACCTTACCTTAGGGCTTGCATATTCCCGTCCCTGCAGGGCAACTTCTACCTTAGGCGGTGCTCCTATTAAAAAGTGGACCCCAAAAGCCATAGTCTGTCGAACTAGCTTGCGGATGGTAAGGCTTTAAAAGAAGGCAAGTGCTACACAAGCCAACTAAAATATAATTTACCACTTCTTTCGTGTACCTACATAAAGTCGGTATACCCTCAAGCAGATATTAAGCAGATGTCAAAGCAGTTCGCTCTTAAGTGCGCCACTAACCATATACGCTGGTGAATTAGCTCACAGTTTAATCGACGAACCAGATAAATTCATGTAAATGTTTCAATTATAGGCCTATTTCGAATACATTTACATTACCCATGCATAGCATCCTCTATATGTTGATCACACTTGAGAGCAGGGGCGGCTCAGTTCGCCATGTCACCCCAAACAATATTGTCTTTAATACGGGCGTCGGGTGTATCCGCGCACTGTGGCGAAGCAACGCAACAAAATGACATAACACTTGCTGCCATTGCCACGTCCTTTTCATGCTAAAGCAAGCGAGATGTATCCTTGTTCTTGATCCCGGAGCTGGAATATCCCCTGAGCATTATGCTAATTCAATCCAATTTAAAGAGGCAAAAGCAAAATAAAAATAGGTACCCAAGAAAGATTGTGTCAATAAATCGGGGAAAAAAACAAATTTCCCTTGTTTACTCTTTCATCCTGGCTGATGGTGCGGCTTTCCGGTTGGCTGTCGCACGCGTCCAACAGTTCATTGTATACCCGAGTATATATAGTTCGAGAAACACTTTCCCACTTCTTGCCGATTCAAATCGGTTGGCATGGCAGATAGAGGCAGTTGACAGGCATATCCCTGCTGCTATTTTGTCTTAACCTTGCTTTCCGCATAATATTATCCCCATTCGCTGTAGGAAATCCCTCAACTAATAAAACTCCATCCTCAGAGTGGGAGTCGTCTTTCAGTTTCTCCGTTTGTGTGTAGTTTATACATTTTTCCTCTTTTTTTTACCGAGTTTTTTTTTTTTACTCGTCCTGTTCCTTGCCAACGATAGATATCATCGTTTGACGCTGTGTGTCTATCGTTAAGTTTCTTAGCAAACGGCTTATCTTACAGATATGATGGTTGTAGGAAAAACTGCTTTCTGGGAAGTGGGCAGATCTGACGGTGTACAGGAGATATCCTTCAATTGAATTATAATAGTTTTTCTTTTGCGGAATTTCAAGGATACTTTTGATAACCGATCTGGTATACCTTTAAGTGGTACAGACTTTTGTGAATAATTTGTTTATGCTGCCATCCAATGGAAGGGGGGCAAATCCCCTTTTCATCCACACCGAAACGAAAGAGATATCGAACAAGAGTCACATGTTATGTAGTTGACTTTGCCAAATTGGCTTAGGTGGAACTTGAGCTGAAAAGTCGACACGCTCTGGAGGAGTAAATAAACCAGAAATTGATTCCAGATCAGTGGAAACATGAGTACACTTTCAGGGGTTGTTTTGATCCAGTTACAAGCGTTGGATCTAGCTATGGAATGCCCGTGGAGATGTCACAAACAAGTGCGCGTGGGATAGAATTATTAATAAAAAAAATCTCACAAGAAAATATCTTAGCAACTCAAATATATACGTACGTTGGCTTTTTGTAGAAGTACCCTGAGAGGTACTTCAAAGAGCTTTATTTGATGGGGAATCTGCTTGGAATGGATTCACCTTTCTGAGAGGACTTTTAACAGGGACCAAAGTTCGGATGGATAGAAAGTTGCTATAAATAAATTTAAAATACATCGACACTTCGTGGTGTATCTACAACTACATGAATCAACATACAATTGACGTCGGTGTCTAGCCAGGGAATTTTTTTTATTGAATTTATTCCGTTATTGTGTTTGCGAGAGAAACTTTTAGCATCACTTTGTTGGCGGGTAATTGAATCCTTTTTGAGAAACTGAAACCTATTGCAAATGGGTTGGGAAGACCCGAAACAGACAGTTGACTTTTAACTTTGATGGGAGAGCATAGTTTGGTGAGAAAAACAGAATGTACCAAAGGACGCAGCTGAAGTTCGATGAAAGCACTCACAATGTACTTTATAGATGGACTGTCCATAGTTCAGTGGAAGGAGGTATTTCAAAAGAATGACACTGCGACCTTAAAGATCTATAGTATCGCAGCGGAGGGATGAAGACTAAAATGCAATTGATCAACCAAGTGAAGGCCGCATAGTATGTCCTTGGTAGCAGAGTTTCTTAGGTCTGATGGTGATGCAAAGGGTCTTGCCTTAGCGACTTGACAACTTCAAACTTTCAGTGTGAATGCACACTTAAACCAATTACCGAACTGTCACTGTCAAAATATTCAGTAAAATCAACATTTTCATCATGGATGAAGTAGACGAAGGAACAATGTTGACAATAAAATTAACTACCGAAATTCCGAGTCGGTGGTCGCAACTTTTTTGCCAATTGTCATCGCAAAATCATTTTTAGCATTTTTGGCTTCGTCAATCAGCAAAATATGCGTTACTGGACAGGTGAGAACCCTCATGTGCTTCATGAAACAGCACTTCGTCCCCAAAAGGTCACTGATTGGTGCGGTTTTCATGCCAGTGGCGTCATTGGGCCGTTCTAATTCGTCGATGAAAATGATCCTCACGTTATGGTAAATGGTTTTTGTAAACGTTATTTCTTTGAGCAATTGCATGAATTGGACATCAGTGATATGTGGCTCCAGCAAGACGGTGCCACAAGCCTTATACCGGGTGCAACAATCGAGTTATTGAAGTCTCAGTTCTCGAGAAACGGGCCCGTGTATTGGCCGCCGAGATCGTGTGATTTAACGCCTCAGACTTTGTTTTTATGGTGATACAGTAAGTCATTGGTCTATGTCAACAAGCCGGCGATGTTAGAGGAGCTTAGAGCCAATATTGAACGAGAAATGGCGGCCGTATCGGTCGAAAT
The DNA here is from genome assembly GCA_916610125.1 of Cheilosia vulpina. Classification (NCBI taxonomy): domain Eukaryota; kingdom Metazoa; phylum Arthropoda; class Insecta; order Diptera; family Syrphidae; genus Cheilosia; species Cheilosia vulpina. The sequence continues at coordinate 78,801,742 of OU744276.1, read as the reverse complement.
GTGCGGTAGAGTCATCGAAAACTGGGTTCAACGTGTCGACAGCTGCAAACGGTCCCGTGGTCGACTTGTGAACGAAGTCGGATTCCATTCATAAAAGTTTTAATATTAATTCCAGTCAATAAAATATTGTTTGAGATATCTCTAGTAGTTTGCATTTTATTTAAAAAAAAGATGTTGTCTAGTTCTTAATCCATCTCTTGTTAAAGGTACGACTTCTTAACAAGTGAAGTGCCGGGCAATCACAGAGGAAGTGTTTAGAGGATTCTAGACAGAATCTGCATTCTGTTACCGAACACAAGTTCAACTTGTTAAGATGATCTAAAGCCACAGTGGCATGTGGGAAAGCCAACTAGTGGTTTTATTGAAGTCGTTGTTCCCACTCGTTAATAAGCCCTAAAGCAGAAGCACAGTTGACTCTGCAATATGGCTCGGGTCCAAAAAAATGCGGATTCTGATCCAGCTGCAGCTAGTTCATCCGCCAATTCCTTTCCTGCAATGATCAGGTACCCCCATCCAAGTCGTACCATATTATGTTTGATTAGGGCTTGTAAGGCTGCTTGACTACATGAGAAGATTTGTGTGTTTGGCGCCTTTAATTCACATGTTTTTGTTAAAAGCTGCAGATCTCAATGGCATGAACTTTTCTGTCTGAAGTACCGTGGGACCCTATAATTTAATATAGGATCCAACGACGACCGCACCCAGTCCAGACTTAATTTTGTATCCGTCGGTGTACCAAACCAACTATTTTTTTTTGTTCGTAACACCATTGACCCATTCTGAACGGTCCAGTATATCTGGCCTCAAATATTTTCCAAAGTATGAGAGATGGAACAGATCAATTTCATGTTTGGGATTGAGTGAAGTTTTTTCAGGTGTCCCACGTCGTCCGCTGTTTTAAAGTTATACTCTAGTTGCAACTTAGTAGGCCATCTAGTTGCTAAGTTCCTAATAAAGATATGTAAAGGTAAGATATCAGTTGTAGCTTCTAGTGCGCAGGGTCGCTTTGCACAGGCAAGACGTTGTAGCTATTGGAGCTTATTCGATGTTGTCCGTTTAAGTACTTTCGGCCAACATACACTTCCCGTGGACGTGATAATGGGTCTTACCATCATGATGATGTATAACCGGTGAATCATAACGGGGTTTAGACCCCAAGATCTGCCGTACAGGCGCCTACCGGCCCACATGACTCTAGTGGCCCGTTTCGCTTTACAGAATGCCGACCCAGGTTATCAGCTAAGGTGATGACATAGAAACCTATGCTATGACGACTGACTAGTAGACTGCCAATGACAAATGATCACAAAAGCGAGGAGTATACCCCAGCTTAAGGGTAGCCGTTTGCTGCTGTCACTGAACAGGCTCTTCCCCGGACGAGGAAGTTATTATTCGACTTTTGTATGATACACTATATCTCTCCAATTACAAAAAAAACGTATTTTAACAGAGGTAGCCCGCTTTCGGTTTGCGACATGCGATTGTGCAATTACGTAGGCTCCTAACCGACTTTAAGCTCCTGAAGAGATTCTTCTGTTCATTTTTGACTTATAATCACGAGACGTAACGCTTTCGCAGTCGTAGAGTTGTGGCGATCCACACAAAACGCGATTGGAAACTTAACCAGGAAACGAAACCATTTTTGCATTTTAATAAAAACGAAAGAAATCACACGAAAACGAAAATTTGCTCCATGTAACTCCTTTCGACTTCGACCTACTATTGGCAAACGGGTTTAAAGGATTACGGCTTAAATTGAATAGTTTTAGGATCATTTTAATTTTTCGACGTGCTTCGTTCGTTTTTAAATGGTACCTTTCGCTTTTTAGGATCCATATACTGTACTAATATATCACTTGACAAATCGCTGCACTGTCTTTGGACACCTCATTTGTTTAGAATGGTTGGGTGTGAAAATATCAAATGAGATTTATGCTGTGGAAACAATCAGAGAAAATATAGGAAACGTCATAAATCACAAGAAACGAAAACGTCAATGAAAAATCTTTCGTTTCTTTGCTTTCGTTCAAATGAACATTGCTTTTGTTTTGGACGTTCGTGCACGATAACTTTATGTTCATCTTTAAAAATATTACCGCCAAAATTAAACTAAAATTTAAATAAGAGAACAAAATTTAAAGCTAACGCTATGGCCCCTTAATATAAACATTGTTAATCCTCACTCTCTAATTTTGAAGAAAACCCCATTTTCTCCTAGGGCAAGTGAGAGAGAGCAAGTGTGGTTTATTTTTAAATCATAGGTTATTTTGACACTCACAGCTGTTTCCCGTTCGAAATCTTGACAGATAGTCAGTATCAAACCTCCGCGGAACGAAATGAGTCGCTTTACACTTGAAAAACGTTGGGAAATACTGAAAACTTATTTCCAAAGTGAGTGATGTTTAGCCCAAAGAGTGTTTTTTTTTTTTAAAGAAGTTTTGGCCGAAATGAAGCACCCACCGCGCCTGCTGTACGCAAGTTTGTGCAAACTGTTGGTGAGACCGGTATTGGACAACAGTCATGGTTCCCGTCGTCGTACGATGCGAAAATGTGGCTGCTGTAGCCCAAATTGTGAGACTCAAGCCACGAACATCAACTCGCTGCGAACAACGTTTCGGTCAACGGTGGGCGTTACAGAGCCATGTTAAGCGACAATTTTTTTTTTTAAAGAATTTGAAGAAATGGATTTGGACGACCTCTGGTTCATGCAGGATAGCGCGACATGCCACACAGTCCGAGCCACAATCGATCTTTTGCGCTCCAAATTCCCAAAACGTGTTATCAGCCGTCTTGGCGATGTTAATTGGCCACCTCGGAGCTGCGATTTAACCCCTTTTTGACTTTTTCTTGTGGGGAACCGTGAAGGACCGATGCCAGTAATCCGGAAACGATTCAAGGCCAATACCATCCAAGCAATCCGTGAGCTACAGCCCGAAACCATCAACAAGGTCTTGGAAAATTAGAGTGACCGAATGCGCTACTGATAAGCCAGCCGAGGCAGCCACTTGGACGACATTGTGTTCCATAATTAATTGTAATGTTTGCTCTTACTAAAAAATAAAAAAATAATAACGCCGTAATATAATTTATGGGAAAAAATTGAATTTGTTCATTTTATTGCATGTTTAAAAAGAAACTTGCATTTGGCCCACCCTGTACTTACACAGTAATTAATCCATCGAGTTGGGCTCGAACAGCGTCCATTATTGTTTGGCAAGGATATCTCATTGGTAAAACATTCGCACTATAATTTGATTACAGCCTCATTATAAAAGCAAATATCTGTTGGAATCACAACTCCTTCAAATAAATAATTGAACCCATGTCGATAGTACTTCCTCCCTAGATAGCTTTTCGATGAACAACAATTCCTCTTGCGAGAAAATCAACTGATTATTCGATTTGACAGACGGAAGGGAAGAAACAAACAATCTGCTCTCCTTGCAAAAGCGTATTCTTCTACAACGTCCTTTGAGTAGAAATCTCTAAGTGGAAATTCCTTGGAATCCATCTGTGTGCCATTCCAAAAGTCACATTTGGAGTTCGTTCACGTTGCCGGCGACAGTAACGGATTATAACAACAATATCAGACTAATTTATTTGCCAAGGGACGATCGTTGTGTTGGTCCTTGTGGTGTCGACCGAATTGAAGAAAAGAAAATCACCTGTTATAACTCAATAAAAAGTGAATTTCAAATGACTTTCAATAGCTTCATTTCCATTTTGGATCCGCTTCCCGTGCAAAAGTTTTCTCTTTCGTTTTCTGTTTGCACTTGGCTCCTTTCGATATGCGGCTGCTGATGGCGATGGCGAATCCCCCCCCCCCCCGTTTTTCTTCTTGTGCCTTTTCTATTTTCTTGGAAGATATAGCGACGACTAGCGAGTGCTTGTAGATAGAGCCGAACCTTTTTGCCATGGTAGGTGAACTAACTCTTAATTACAACGAATGGCGGTGGCTGGTGGCTGGTGGCCGGTATAAAAAGGAAATTTCATTTTGAGATTTTATTCTTCCGACAAGGATGTGATAGACGATGGGTGGTCGGTTGGCTTTGCGCGAACGAATATTCTTCTTCTTCGTTGTCGTAATTAAATGCAAATTAGGACCGGAAATGTATATGTACTTGGTTGGCAGCGGATTTAGCTATTCTGATACTGAGAGAGAGACTTTTCGAAATCAGTCGTTGATGAAGGATTTTGCGCTTTGTCAGGGCGGGAGCAAAAGGATCAAGAGGAAGCAGCGAAGAAATAATAGCGGATTATTAGCAGAACGTAAAGAAGTCTCTCACTATACTGTCTGTAGCTGCTGTAGCAAAATTTATAATTAAGGTTTCCTTGAGGAGTGGCCGCCTCTTGTCAATAGGTAATGCTTCTGTCAAGGTATAAAGCATGGATTCGTTTGGCTTTTGATATTCAATGGAGCATTTGTAATTTTGTATTTTAAGGATAGAAGTCGTCGCTGGCTGCGGTTGAAGAAACTTATCGTTCAGTTCATTAATAGGGGGTTGCTAAGAGCGGAATAATATTTTGAATAGTGATGGTAAGCACAAGTTTAGTTAATTGTTGATGCTGTTAATTATTTATGGGGAGTAAAAAGGAATCGATTCAAAGAACCTATGCTTTGGAAAAGACAAATTGAGGGTATCACCTTGAGGTTGTTTAAGAAGTTATTCAAGGAGCCTGTGTGACATATTTACTCCTTGGGAGAGCCCAGTAAGTTTTGTCAACGCAAATGGCCACGACATCTCTGTGGTCCTATATGTTATAATGTGTGGAATTTCGGTCGATTCTGACGTTTAACAGTCTACTTGAAGTGGATCTTCCGAATTTTGCTCCTGGAGTAGCACTTTGATTTTCTTGATCACGCTCTCCAGGGAGTATTTCCTTTTCTTTATAAGAAGCCGGTTGTTTTCGATCTTATCCTTCTCTGCAGCGATTTTTCATCGTACCGTTGGTTGATGGTGATGGTGCCGTTGGAGTGGTCGAGTGAAACCCACCACATCATCTGCGGTCTTTCGAATGGCCTCTCGGCATTGATGGCAATGGGCCAGCGAATTAGGCTTTTGGTGGGTTCAATTGTGGATCTCTTCAAAGTTGTTTTACGGTCTTTTGGAATCAGAGACCTTTTGGCTACTCTGGATGTTTGTATATCTTGAATACTGCAGGATCGCCGTACATTGATTGCAACATAGCCGATCATGGTTGTAGGTTTGATGCCATTTTTATGTTGATTCATTTTGGAAAATCGACGTTACCGTCCCGCAGCACAGTTGACTGCACTTTAAACACTTTACCAACACCTCTGATCTAACAAAGATGTTTCCATGCCTCAATGTAAGCATCATAGTTAAAACATTGATGAGAAGTAATGCCTTCATCTTTCCCCTCTTCAAAGGTGTCAATACCAGGTAAAATTCAGCAAACTAAGCCCACGAGCAGCCAAGTCCGGCCCAAGTTCAGCAATTAAAAAATATACGCACCCAAATAGACGATTTTCTTTGTTGTCTGGCTCATTCCAAAGCAACCACTGCTCTGTGGCAGTCTGGAACTTTCGCTGATTCTTCGACTGCAGGCCTTTTCTGTTTTATTTTCTTTTAAAAAGTAGAAAGTGCTTATGGGTATTCATATATTCACCAAATTCCAAGCTTTAGCGGTCGTAAATGGCATTTTACAGAACTTTCATATATGTGAGGAGCCACGCCTCATTCTACAATATACAGCCTACATTTGCAATTGCTGCAAGCAATAAGCATTGATGCATTAAATTTTGACAACCAGAACTGCCACAAGTGCCGAGATATAGGTTTTTAAAATTAGTACTGGAGGTGGCACGCCCATTTCGCAATTACGCGCACATTTTGCCATGGATTCTAAAACTACAGCTGCATTAAGTGCCAATATTCAGGGGTTTAAATTTGTTTTATTTGAATGAGAGACTCCACACCCCTTCGACCAATCCCACCTACATTTTCTAAGCCTTTCGAAGTCAAGCCTAGTCATAAATGCCGGGTTTAAGTCGCTTTAAATAATTCTCCTGTTTGTACATATGCCACGTCCCCTAATCTCAAACTTGTAAAGTGGCAGAAACTTGCTTAAAAGAGCTGTGCGACGATCATGGATAATGGAAACGTGCAGCAGAAATATAGACGTATTGCTTTCAGTTTTATATAGACAAAGATTAAACGCTGTCATATTTTCAAACAACCATTTATTTCAAATGCACTGCAGACAGCCAAGCTTAACCTTTTAGTAGGTAATTGCAATGTACCTTACAATCTACTCCAAGAGATGTCACAACACAATTATTTACTGTGCATCAAATTACAAAATTCTACAAATCCCCTACCCCGGAAATTTCATTTGCAATTTTACGAATTCCCTTAAATCTCAACAGACCAACATACTTTCCGTGAAAAATATCATTTCTTACGGTCTAGGCTTAGGCAGCCGGCGCGCGGGTGAGTAATTTATGCAAAATGCACTCAAAATAATCAAATACGAAATTAAACCATAAAAAAAAAATGCAAACCGAAGCGGGGGTAAAGGATATTCAAGAATTTGAAAATTTATTTCCATGCATTGATAACACTCTTAGATACACACTCTCAGACATATTTTGCAAAAGTTTCTCTCACATAACTTTTTATTATATTTTTGCTCGAAGCATTCGCATCGCAGTCTTTGCCATGACGAATATCGAAGCAAAAAAATTGTAATCAGAAAACTTTATGCAAAATTATGCTGTGTTGAGGAAAACTTTTGCATTGCTAAAGATACATTAGCAAAATTACTTCCGATACGCTCCCGACATATTGATCCACTTTCGGTTTGATGTGATGTGTCTATGGAATGCAATTCATATTATTTATGCATTTGTGCTGTGTACGAGCACTTTCCGATTTAACACTATTTGAAACATTTTCTTTATACTAACAGTTTTTTTTTTTGTTGTTGTTTGATTTTCCTCTTGCAGAGTATCCTGAGAAACGGCCCATGCTCTTTACCGAACTCAATCGATATGAGCCGGGAGATGTTTTGCGCGCCAACTGTAGTACTCCGCCATCGAGGCCAAGAGCTGAACTAAAATTCACAATCAATAATATGGTGGTAAGTCTTGTGATTACTTTTACTTTGTCATTTGTTGAACGTCTAGTACATTTTTTGGCGCCAAAGTTGTCGTACGGAGAGCTTTAATAAAATAATAAAAAAAAAAACCAACCAAACATTTGATAAACAAAAAGTTTACCGCGACTTAGTCGTGCAACTTTTTTAAAGCAGTACCTAAAGATGTAGTTCTTTTATGCATGTAATTTTCTGGAAAATTCAAATAAGGGCCGAACATTTGTTAGCTGGAAAATAGTTTCCAAGCAGCCGTACTAATAACAAATTCGAGTCTAGACTTTAATTTAGGTAACGTGCGCACACAATTGCGAAATTTGTATGGAAAAAAATCCACTGTGACCTATTAAAATTTACAGTCGAAACTAAAAAAATATTATTGGTAAGGCCGAACGACTTTTAGTCATATTCAAACATTTTTTTACTTAAAAAGAAAAAAAATATTTAAAAAGGCAACACTTACAATAAATTACTATAGCTTTCAAAGCCAGGAATATTTTCTTTGGTATTATTTTTAAATCAAGTTATTTCTGTTAGTAGTTTTTGAAAAATTAAGGTCACCAACAGTGAGACATTCCGAATAACTCCGAAGAAACATGTAAGAACACGTCGCGCTTGTTGTCGTAGGTCATGCAACGGCCGAATGGTTCAGTTTGTGTTTACTTGAAATGAAGAGTAGTCGCGCCGTTATCGGGCAGTGGAAAAAAACACTCAAAAGTAAATTTTAATTGTCTCAATAAAAAAAAGAAATAGTTTTTCAATCAATGTTTTATATATTGTGTAGCTTATATTATAGAGAAAAAAATTAACTAGATCTTGAGGTATTTCGATGCATATATTTTTTTTTTTACATATTTTCGACGTTTTACCAACAGTGAGACAAAATGCCGTTGCCATCAGTGGGACAGTGTCTCGCCTAAGAAGACATACAAATGATTCTCGCAGAGCCGATTCTTTGCGGCCACACCAGTCGGCAAGAAGCCAGTATCCATTTTGGAATCACATTTGACCAAATTGAAGTGCGCTAAATTTTTAATTTTTATTTCGTGTATAATGACATTTTTTTCTTATTATTTATTTATTTGTTACTGAATATATTTTTTGTAACTTTTATTTTCGTTTTCTATTTATATTTCCTTATTTTTATGCATCAGACTTTTTTGCATAGTAAAATATTTAATGTTTATATTTTACTATGCAAAATAAACAAAAGAAAACAAACAAAACTTTTTTTTTAAATATTTGTTGAAGGTGTCTCACTGTTGGGGAACGACTATCTCACTGTTGAATCAGTCATTAAATTTAAATTATTTTATCGGTAAAGCTAAATTTAATTTTAAGTCTACAATAAACAGCACAAATAATAAAACTAACGCAATTAAAATCCACTAATTACTAGGAATACTTATTTAGTTATAGTCATCTGAAAAAAAGTGGCTTACTGGCGACGCTCCCCTACTCTCAAACTTGAAATTTAGTGAAAACATTTTGCATTTTTACCGTAATGAAAATGTTGATCTTACTGGATATTTTCGGTTTTAATCGATTTAAGGGCGCGTCCACACTGAAAGTTTGAAGTTGTCAAGTCGCAAATGAAAGACCCTCTATTTACTGCCCCTATTAATTTTTAATTGAACAATGCAAACCAAAGTAGCTTCTGTTTTAGTTTCAAAGCAAATAAAAAATTCATCCACAAAAAGTGAAATTCGACCCCAAATTTAGACAATTTTTGTTGTTGTTTTTGTTTTGTATGCGCATTCTTATTTCATTTTTACCTTGGGGTCTTTTTACCAGAGCCTTTACTCATTTTTCGGAACCCAACACAATTCGATTTTTTGTCAATTATTGTAAATAAATGACACTTCATTTGTTGAGATTGGTTGAACCGCAAAAAGGATCTATACAGAAATTATATAGAGGGGATCAGTATAGTCCAAAAAATACAAACGCTATTTTTCGACACTCAAGGGAGCTATAGCTGTAAAATTTTTAAAAATGATATCTACACATGGTTCGAAGAAAAGTCCTTTGAAAAGTCCTTTGTTAGATGGTAATAGACAAATTTAAGCTACAAAGTTACCGGACCCGGGCAAAGCCGGGCGGCTACATCTAATTAATATAAAAGCGAAAAAGACAGTCTCTGTCTGTTACCTTTTCACGACAGCAACTGCATCTCTATACCAATCGTAATGTAGTTTCATAAATAGGTAGCGTGGCACGTGGGATAGAGTGGCTAAAGGGGCGGGGCGAAAAATATTCAAAGCCTTATGTCTCAAAAACACATTAAGGTGTAATATCGGTTTTTTTTTTTCAAGGGTTAAAACTGAAACCAGTATTCCGATATACAATGTCTATGAGCCATTGGTCAATATCAGTAGAAATTTATGATATTTAGGCGAGAAATTTGTTGCAAAAACCAACAGCTTTGATGATGACAGATGCTTTTATTGTTTCGCTGCCAATTTATTGCCCATAGGCACATTAATATTCGCTGGCAACGGGGCTACAGCTAGTATCTTATAAAAATAACTAATAAACATTTAAAGGTACTGAGATTACAAAATGTAAATCACCGCCGCCAATTTAAATCGCGCCTACAAGGTTTTTGAGCAAAGTGTGGATGGGGCTGTTGAGTGTTGACCATTCAGGGGATGTTTCTTTATTGAGTGAAATAGATTAGTGATGCTGAGTTGAGGTGCCTTGTGCCCTTGGCTGGAATAGAAGTAGAGTTCGCTGTTCCTTACACAGGTACATTCATAAATAAAATGATGTGCTTCAAATTCGCAGCTTTTAGTGAATTTTCCAAACAAATTTCGTAGTAATTTGTATTTATCTCAAATAAGTTTCTGAGTCGAAATAAGTTTGTAAGAAAATAAGAGGATAACAAAAATTTGTTTGAAGATGTGCTGTACACTTTTCAGAGCGCACAGATTTCTTGTGAAAGTTTAAGATGAAAATAAGATTTTTTTTTATATAAATTTGCATTGGATGAAAGTGTATGTGTGAGCGTTAGTGAAGTGGGAGTACAATCGTTAAGCAACTTTTGTAGCCTATACAGGCTATATTAATACGCAAGTCTAATGAAAAACGAATGAAAATGAATTTATTATTTGCTTTGAAGAAGTTTTGTAGTCGTTACTGTAACTTCATTGGAAATTAAGTATGTATTGAGTTTAACAATAATCATACAGATTGAACTTTGGGAAGTTATTTTTAAGTTGTGTTCTTTAAACGACTTTATTTGCATTTTTTTTGACACTAACTGAGTTAGCACTTTTTGCTAAGTTTGGCTGTTTGTTTGAATGCTAAGCTTTAAGCTTGAGTTCAAGAAATCGAAAAAGTGGTTTTCAAGATATGACCTGGTTTTCTTCAAACATTCATTTTAAGCAAATTTGCAAAAAATGCCCATAATATGGGGTAATTTAAAGAATGTTCAAATTACCTTAGAATGATTTGAAGCAAAATTTACTCAATTTTTTGATTTTAGTTTTTGTAAGTTGTTTGATTTAGGGGTGGTCCATGATGAGGTGTACTTGGGTCAAACTCTTCGCTCCTGAAATCAGCGTTGCCACAGAAAAATTAAAAAAAGGCGAATAAAGTCACGGGGCACGACGCAAAAAATGGCCCCCACATAAAATACTAGAAAATAAAAAAAAAACAGCGCAAAAATATTAATTAATAACAAAACCAAACAAAACACCATTGGAAAAAAAACATTTTGCATTCTTTTCATTAAATAACGAATAAAATCTTACTTGAACCGAAAGGGGGCCATTTTGATAATTTTTAAAAAGTGGGGGCCCGGCTTTTTTATTTTTTAATCAAAATTTTACAAGTAATCAATCAGTGCAAAAAATACATAAGGTCGATTAAATAACACTGTAGTAGGTTAGTTAATTTGTTAATAAGAGCCAGACTGTGAACGGAACACGGCCTTTTAAAGACAGCATTGCTTTGTCTCTCGAACACCATTTAGCCACTGCCAATGATTCAGTTGTATTTAAAATATTTTAAAGCTTAAAAAATGTATCGGACTGCAGCAGCTTAACTTCAGTTAAGTTTCTCAAAACAGGAAACAAAAAAGAAATTTAAACGTTTGTAACGCAATAAAGAAAAATCACAAAGTACTTTTTTTATTGGTACAAATCAATTATTTTATTGGTGATTTTGTCGCGCTGGTGGTTGCTAGCTAAAAAAGAAAGATTTTTCTAAAGCATCACAGCGCAATGTCTATTTGCCAGCCAACTTAACCGTTTTGCCTTTTCGCCGTCTCCTTTCCTGTCATATTCTGGTCCTTTCCAGTCGTCAGCGTATATTGGCGTACGGTTTGTCATTACAAATCTAACATTTGTTCTGTACCGAAAGAGCAACATAATTATTTGGTAAAACAATATCAAAAAGCTAAATTAAAAATAGGGTACTGGTACAAATGTTTGTTCATATAACATAATTAGATTCAAGAAGGTAATTCAATTGATATTTAAGAAAACTAATTTTAAGTAATTTCAGAAAAGGTAACATAACCAAAAAAGTTTGTATTCCCCAACAACGAAAGTTTTCTAATATATTTTTATTGTTAGTTTCTGTATTGATTTATTTATAGTTTTTTTTAGACTTACTGCGAGGTATTAATTCATTTTTAATGTCCAGTTTAAATTATACAAACTCACAATGGCGAGCTTTTATACAAGAATATGTATTGTGACCTATAAAATATTTAAGTTGAAGGGTAATTTAATTTATTAGTAAGGCGCACTGTCATCAACAACATAATTATGGTACCTACCTTCTAGCGAACCGTGTTGGCGGCGTAAAATGTAAGTTTTGCATATATTTTATTCTGTTATTAAAAACAAAAATTTGAAATAGGTCAATCAACTATTTTTCACTTTTTCAACTCCTTTCTATGGAAAATTTTTTCATGTGAGTCTCGTTGTTGGGATGAATGAAAGGCACCAACTTTATGTCTTTGCAAGTTAGCTGCATTGAGAACCTTCGGCAGGACCGTAATGTAGGTTCCCTCGGTTTTGCGGCAGCTGGTTTCGTGGTAAATCGGTAGTTTGTGTTTTTTGGGAGTTGAACCTTAAACAACATCAACGTTGCATTTTTCAACTCTTTCTTCTTCTTCTTCTTATGTTGGCTCAACTAGAGCGTGGTGCTCCTAGGCCTTGCTCAATATACCCCTCCAGCTGGCTCGATCTCTAGCCTGCCGTCTCCAATTTCCCACTCCAAATTGTCGGAGGTCTCCCTCTACCTGGTCGCTCCATCGAAGATGAGGTCTACCTTGGCTTCTGACTCCCTCTGGTTTGGCGTTGAAGACTTTTCGCGCTGGAGCGTTGATGTCCATTCGCTCAACATGACCCAGCCATCTTAGTCGTTGAATTCGAATTTTCCTGGCTAAGCTTATGTCGTTGTACAGCACGTATAGTTCGTCGTTGTATCTTCTTCGCCAAACGTTGTCTTCATGGTTTACGCAGACCGGACCATAAATTGTACGCAGAACTTTCCTCTCGAAGACTCCAAGTGCCTTTTCATCCGATTGGGACAGGGTCCATGCTTCTGCACCATATAGCAGGACCGGGATGATGAGTGTTCTATACAACGTCTCTTTGGTTCTTCTCGATAGGGCTCTGTTCCTCAATTGCTTGTTTAGCCCAAAGAAACAGCGATTTGCGAGAGTTAGGCTGCGTTTGATTTCAGCGCTGATGTTATTGCCTGAGTTTACAGCAGTGCCTAGATAGACAAATTCACTGACTACCTCGAAGTTATACCTATCAATGGTCACATTTTGACCAAGTCGGTGGTGGGATTGGACTTTTGTTGATGAAAGCATATACTTCGTCTTATCCTCATTAATTTTCAGCCCCATTTTGCCTGCTGCTGACTCCATAGTAGTGAATGTACCGGTTACTGCTCGCTTCGTTCTTCCTATCACGTCAATGTCGTCTGCAAACCCAAGTAATTGTGTTGATTTATTGAAAATGGTGCCCGATGTACTGGCATGAGTTCTCCGTATTACATTTTCAAGCACAATGTTAAAACAGCTACATGACAGTGCGTCGCCTTGTCTAAGCCCTCTGGTGGTTTCGAAGGGTTCAGTAGAGTCTCTACCAATTTTGACGGAGCATCGAGCATTCTCCAACGTCATTCTGATAAGGCGTATCAGTTTAGCAGGTATTCTAAAGTTAGACATAGCACGATACAGTTCAGCTCTATTAACACTGTCATAGGCTGCTTTAAAATCGACGAACAGGTGGTGTGTGTCGATGTTATATTCTTGGGTCTTCTCCAGGATCTGGCGTAATGTGAAAATTTCGTCGGTGGTAGATTTTCCAGGTCTGAAGCCGCATTGGTAAGGACCTATTAGATCATCAGCAAACGGCTTCAGACGTTCACATAAAACGCTGGAAAGGATTTTATAGGCGATGTTTAAAAGACTTATGCCTCTATAGTTGGCGCAGAGTAGGCGGTCTCCTTTTTTGTGGATCGGGCAGATGGTACTGAGATTCCACTCATCGGGCATACTTTCCTCCGACCATATTTTGGAGATGAGTTGGTGTATGCTCCTAACCAGGTCATCTCCAGTGTGCTTAAAGAGTTCCGCTTGTAGAGCATCGCACCCAGCTGCTTTGTTCATTTTTAGTCTGGTAATGGCTACTTTGATTTCACTTGGGTCGGGCGGTTGTAGATTGTGGTAGTCATCTAGATTAACTGAGACGCGTTGATCTTGGGCGGGATCTTGGCTGTCATCGCCATTTAACAACTGGTTAAAGTGGTCTCTCCAGATGGTTAACATCGCCTGCGTTTCCACTATGGTATTTCCATCCTGATCTTTGCAGGGCCCAGGGCGGCCTGTGAACCCTGATGTAAACTGTTTCACTCTTCTGTAGAAGTTCCGCACCTCTTTTCTGCGAAAACATCTCTGCATCTCCTCGACTTCCCGTTGCTGGTGTTCTTTTTTCTTCTTCCTGAGTAAGCGTTTCTCATCCTTCCTTCGCTCGACATAGAGATTTCTGGTGGCTCTAGTATCTCTCTGGAGCCATGCCTTGTATGCCTCCGTTTTGGCTTTGTTTGCCTGAGCACATTCGAGTCGAACCAGGGGTTTCTGGGGGGAAGTTTTGAGAAGCCCAATACCTCAGACGCAGCACTTCTTATGGCTTGTTGACATAGCTGCCATTGGTCTTCCGGGCTCATATCATTTGACGAAGGATTTCTCGCAAGCTCAAGGGATACGCGGTCGGCAGAGGCAGCGGCGGTCTCTTCCGATTTAAGTCGTCCAACATTGAATTTCCTCGGCGTAGTTGGTGTTCGTCTTAGAGCTTCCATGGAGATGCGTACTCTAAGTTTTGCACCGACTAGATAGTGGTCCTAATCGATGTTTGCTCCTCGGAATGTTCGGACATTCAGAATGTTGGAGGAGTGCCTTCCGTCAATCGCAACATGGTCGATTTGGTTGCAGGTTCGACCATCTGGGGATCGCCATGTGCCCTTGTGGATGTCTGGACGTGGGAACCGCGTGCTACTCAGCACCATATTTTTCCCCGCTACAAAATCGATGAGCCTGAGTCCATTATCAGAAGTGGTGTCGTGCAGGCTGTGCTTTCCGATCGTCATACCAAAGATATCTTCCCTCCCAATTTTGGCGTTAAAGTCCCCCAAGAGGATTTTAATGTCATATTTGGGGCACTGCTCATAAGTTTTAGCGAGGAGCTCGTAGAAACTTTCCTTAGTAGCGTCGTCTTTCTCTTCTGTAGGGGCATGGGCGCTTATGAGACTTAGGTGGTGGAATTTGGCCTTTATGCGGATCGTTGCCACTCTCTCGCTGACTTCGCGAAAGCTGAGGACTCTTTGCCTTAGTCTTCCTCTGACAGCGAATCCGCATCCAAACAAACGCGATCTCCCATCAAGGTGGCATTTCCCATAGTAGAAATTACAGTCTCCTGTATTTCTCAGGCCCGGTCCATCCCATCGCATCTCCTGGAGGGCTGCTACATCAGCTTTAAAACTGGCGAGGATCTCGGCTAGCTGCTCGGCCTTGCGCGGCCTGTTAAGTGTGCGTACGTTCCATGTGCAAATGCGTAAATCGTTGTCCGTTTTTCGTTTGCGGGGGGGGTCGTCAACATTGTTGGTTTGGTCATCCGAGGCATAATTTGCATTTTTTATCACAATGAGTTTTCCCTTTCATGACCGGCTTGTGAGGCCTGTGCATGACGTGTAGATCGTGTTGGTGGGTGGATCTTCAGAGCGTGTCTTTTCTCCTGCTCCTAGTTCCTGAGGCGGAAACTCAGGTATCTACACCCATGGATCCGGTGGATCCAACGCTCGTCGTTAGTTCACCTTTCGGCTATCCAGCGGGCACCGCGTGGAGGTGACGATGCGATTTTGCCCACCTTTTCAACTCTTTACTCACTTTAAATAAAAAACATTTGAATTTTTACTATCCACTGAGCAACTGCGTATAACACTTGATATACAAACTTCACTGTGTGGGCTGGGTATTTTAGGGACCATACATTTTGCTTTAGGACCCATCGAACCTATTTTCGAAGAACAAAATTTGTGCAGATGGTGCTGCGTTGAGGAATGTCAGGGTAGGGCCATGCTATAATATG
This sequence comes from Cheilosia vulpina, assembly GCA_916610125.1. NCBI lineage: Eukaryota > Metazoa > Arthropoda > Insecta > Diptera > Syrphidae > Cheilosia > Cheilosia vulpina. The sequence goes on along the minus strand of OU744276.1, from coordinate 78,786,014 downwards.
TTATCCAGTGTGATCAAGTCAACTGGCCTATTTGCTGAAATCTGATTATGCCGCAACAACTTCTAGATAATTAGCATTTTTTTATAAACCTATGAATGCGCCACCAAGGCAAATCTGCAAGTAAAGGTCTTTTGCACTTTTTTCTCGTACATTCCTCTTACAACAGCAACTTAAAGAGCCACCTATACCCACCCTGAAAACTCGAATAATCCACCCAACGGCGAGTTGTAATTGCCTTCACTAAACCCGCAGTGCACACAAGTTTCCAAACCTAAGATTCAAATCTACCTTAAATCCCACCACTTAAAGCGACCAAATATCACGTTCCAAACCCATGCAAATGGAAAAAAAAATCCTGCTACACATCCCATTTCCATGTGTGTCCCGTGCAATTAGATTTATTTTACTTGATACATTTTACAAACAAATACCTCACTTCTATCACCTTGCACAAGCAAAGCCAGTCAGCAACCAGTAGCAGAAATGCACAGCCACCAGGGGAATCAACGGAATAAAAAAAGTAGAGTGCCTATCAGACCCAAAGCGCTGTGGCTGTAGAAACTTAGAGCTTACCCAAAAGTCTGGACACAAACAGCAGCAAAAAGAGAGGTAGCCGGTCTTTTAGACAATTTACAATTTTACGACTTTTGACCCATAGCCCGAGTGTATCCTTTGCCCGGTTTCACAGGATTGCAACAGCATTTGACCTCAAAAAATTTCCACAGCACCGTGTGCAGGGCTATCTCTAAGAAGTGACGAGTGAGGCGAAACAAATGTGTCCGAACCAAAAATAGTGCTTCATGCGCAGAAAAAAGGCCAACGGAAAGTATTTTTCAGGAGCAGGCAAACAGTAAAAGGGAAACAGTAGCCGTTGAAATGGGGCAACAAACAAAAAGAGCTTTATCATCATCATCCTTTTCTTGTTTTTTTTTTTTTTTGTTGCCTCGAGGTGTTGGTGGAACCTTTTATCCATTTTGCAGGATCGTGAATGAAAGGCAAACGACGAAGGTTGCACAGGACCAGAAGGATGTTGTGTTTACCTTTTTCATTACTGATTTTTTTATATTTTTTGCTTTTTCGCAGTGACTTATTTATGGATCACTGGATTATCCGGTGGAACGTATAAATACAGGCCAACTAGGGGAATCGTATTTTCTGGTATTCTCAAAATAAAGCAGGTACCGTAACCGTAAGCGTATGTATAAGACCAAAAAAAATCCTTTGTAGCATGGTAGGTCACATGGGGAATACAATTTGAAATGAGCTTGGGTCGGACGTCGTCACCGATTTGTAGTATTTGTCTGCAGAAGTTGGTTTTCTTAGTTATCGTCAGGGACTGCGGATCAACTACATTGTTGGAGTGTATTTTGAAGGCTTCGCTTCGGGCTTAGCTTTTTAGATGTATTTTCCTTAGGTTTTGACCATCTGGTCTCTGGTGCAATTTTCGCGCTATCCGTGACGGCATTCGTTTTCCTTTCGCACTAAAAATCGAGAGTTAATTTCGTAAACGTAAAAGTCGTTTACGGATGTGGCGATTCGGAGGCACGTCTGTACAGCTTTTGAGTTCCATTCATATATTCATATTTTACTTTCGATTCCCACAGTAAGGCCGTGTATGTTCAGGCTTCGAATACAAAATCGTTAGCTCTAGCAATTCATTTTAAGCGCAGTAGTTGTGTGGCAATATACTTTCTTTTCTTCAAATTGCATTACTTTAGCAGCAAGAGGGAAAAGTCTTGTGGGTACATACATTTGAGTAGTTACTTTTGGAATTTGCATCGCATCGGTAAGATGGAAACGTGCAATTCGTTTTCGCTTGCACAAACGTTTTGCTTCATGTACCATAGTTTGAAAACGAAAGAAAACTTCGTTTGCGCCAAAGCAAAACAATAAAAGATAATTATTTCATTCACGTTTTCTATTTATTTATTTATTTCGTTCATGCGACTTTAAAAACGAAAGACATTTGCGTTCAAATAGCCAAATTCGAGTACAGCTGTGATAATTCAAAGCCCCTCGATCTATGAAAACATTCCCAATTTAAACTATACTGCTCGTTAAACGTTTGCGCATTGGAAGATAAAAACGAAAGGTTAAAGTAACATAACATTTTCGCTTTTGCATAATTTAAATCGTTTTTTGAAATGCGAAAGTTGTTTTCGTTTCGTTGCGTAATGAATTCAACCACAGAAATTTTACTTAGGCCATTTGAGTCATAAAAATGCCTCTTTTCCTAGCCCCTTGAGTACTTCTGGCCGCAATTTAATAACTTAGGAAGATTTGGCAACTTCTAAGGGACTTGGTGGTCCAAGTGAGTTTTTTGCCACGGGACTATTGTTAAGCCTGTGAACGTGATAGATCTCTCAGGGCCGTTTGTTCATACGACTCTTAACGATTTAAGTTCTACTTAAATCCTTATAGGCTACTTTTAATACGGCATAAACTGTCACATAAGAGTTTATGTGGTACTTTGCTATGAGTCGTATCAGCAAACGGCTCTCAGTGAAAATATTCGCCCATATAGTTACGTAAGGTGTCCTTTTTATTGATAAGTAGTTTCACTGCAGTTGAATTTGACGCATTCAATGAAACTCGCAAACCAATAACTTTCTTTAAGAGTGCGGTGGTTTGCAGGGGTCTGTTTGCTGATCACGATCTACCGGTTCGCTGGTCTTCTTCCAAGAATGTACTTCAACTGCTTTAGCTAAGATCTTGTGAATTATTCGGTTGCTTTCGTCCTACTTCCTACATATGTTTAAAACGGCTTCAGTGACTTGCAAGATAATTTTCTACCTACTTAAGGCTGCTCAAAAAAAAACTGTACTGGTTCAAAGCCACCCTATCCATGCCCACGTCCAGTAATTGACCCTAAATCTAATTTATAAAAGACCGTAGTCGTCAACAAAGCAGCTTAGTCAAACCCAATAAGAACGACTTCTGATATGGACACATTTTCCGTTGTCAGCTTAGCTGATCTGAATTATATTTCTGTTAATGACATTTGCCATCTGCCCCCAAACTTGGCTCCATTCAATCGAAAGCCAGTCGAAATTTCTATAAAAAAACGAGTGTGCGACCACACGACTGAAGTAAAACTTCTTTAGCTCCATCTATATATACATGTTTAGTTTATACATTCTTATATATCAATTTTCTTCAATAATTTACTGGCTATGAGAGGAAGAGAGCAAGAAAATGGGCGCGCGCACTGCTCTCTCTTGCTCCTACAGTATGATACAGACAATAGGCCACAGTTGCTACTTACTCAAATTATTTTATTTGATTTTGCACAAAATTACCAGCTGCTAGAGGACATGGGAGATCAGCTACCTATTTTCTTATAACAAACCCTTAACAAATTAGAGTTTCATGTCTCTATATAAATAATAATACGATTAATTAACCTATCCATATCTCAATATAGTTATAAATAGGAACAGAAACTATTTCGAAGTTCACCATCTGTCAAAAGAAGAAAATGAGTGCATTCTGTAATTTTTTGAATAGCGAATAAAACACTTTTATATGGATGGTGTTGAAGCATAGCTATGCAAATAATGCAATACGTTCACACAGAAGCAGTAAAGTAGCATTTAAATGAGGTTCACATTCTTGGTACAACTGCTCAAAAATTTACCATAACCAGATAAAAATTACCAAAACTCAATAAGCAAAAAAAAATTAAAAAATTTAGTAAAAAATTACCAAAGTGGCAACCTTGCAATAGGCGTGTCTTAGATATACGCAACTTAACTGACTATAAACGAAAGAAAAGAAAGCTCGCACCTCTCTCTGTTGCTCCTACAGTGTGATACCATATGCCTGCACACGAAAATATCCCTTCTATGTTTGCAAAATAAATAAATTTATTATTTTAAAAAATACTCGTGATTCATTCATATATATGTGTATGTCATTTTACGAAACAGTTTAGGGAAATAAAAAAAAAGAAAATGAAATCATTTAGATATTTTGAATGACTTTTTTCTAAACATGAAAACATTTAATTTGATCGTAGGTTGAATAATTTTTGTATTCTTAATGAAATGAGCAATTGGGAACAAAATTTGACCAAAAAGTAAAATCCCTTTCTTGTTGTAATATGAGGTCTGAAAAATCCCTTTGTCCCTTTAGCTTATTATTAGTGAGAAAATCCCGCAAAAAGTGATAAATCGCCCGATCTGGTATCACTGCTGCACTGTATGATGTGTTTTAGATAATGAAACGTAACTGGCTCTGTGAGAAAGAGAGAACGAAAATGTGTGCTCGCATCTATCTCTCTTGCCTCTACAGTAATAATCGAAACGTAACTCTCTCTCTCTTTTTATCTCACTAACTTATATCTCCCAGCATTCACCAGCTTACCCCCCAAGTCAAGCGTTTCAAGTATTACTTAAAAAAAAAAAATAACTGGCGCAACAGGTCCGTAGGGACCTTGGCCTAGCTTCTCACAACCATTCGTCTTGTGTGAGTTTTTTTATTTTTGGGACGAATGAAAGGGATCTACAATTTTATGCCGAGTCCAAACGGCCAATTGGGAAGCTCTTTCATGACAGTTATACTCTCGGATGCTTGTCAGACGTTCGCGAGAGGTGGCGCAGTGAAAAAAAACCTTTAGTTGGAATTTGGGTTTTAGTATAAGTACTTTATAAAAATATGCAGTATATTTCGCAATACAAAACAACAGGTTGAAGTTGTGGCAAATAGTATGTACAAGGTGGCGCAAAAATAACCTTCCGATGTTTTTTGGCTGTAATTTAAAAAAAAATGGAAAACTTTGATTCTTGTGGACTATTTTTATTTGGTCTTTTAATTTTTGTTACATCAAGTCGAGAATGTGATGTCATGTAAATGGCCGCCGCCACAGTTGATTGTCATTTTAGCCCTTTCTATGGCATTTTCCATCACTTTGGCCAAAACTTCCGGCGATAGGTCCTCACATTCTTGACGGATATTGTCTTTAAGAGCTGCAAGAGTCTGAGGCTTGTTGACATAAACCCGCGACTTCAAAAAGCCCCACAAAAAGAAGTCTGGAGCGGTCAAATCAGGCGATCTTGCTGGCCAGTGCAAATCGCCAAAACGGAAGATTAGGCGCCCGGGAAATGCATCCTTCAGCATATCGATTGTGGCACGTGCAGTGTGTGCCGTTGCACCGTCCTGTTGGAACCACATGTCCTCCAGTCCTAAATCGTCCAATTGCGGTAGAAAAAAATCGGTAAACATGGCCCTATAGCGCGCACCGTTCACTGTTGTCGTTTGACCAGCGGCGTTCTCGAAAAAAAAAAAATGGCCGCGTCAACAGGGGCGATATTCTCGACACAACGGGCGCTCCGGGGCCCGCCACTGTTGGCAACGTCTCGTGTTGTGCCAGTCTCTTCGAGGCGAGCGGCTAAACGTCGCAGTGTTTCACCAGTAGGCGTTGGACGGCTAGGAAATCTGTGACGAAATTCACGTTGTGCCAAAGTCACCGATCGATTATTGCTCAAATAAATAGTCACCAATATTCCGCGTTCTGGAGCAGAGTAGCTTAACATTGTTTATTAACGTGTATTTCGCAAGTGTTTACTACACAAATGTCAAAACAGAACTGACATTAGGGGCCAATCGCAAAATTTATAGCATTTTCTGATAGGAGAATTACTTTTGCGCCACCTTGTATATGATGCACAGGTTGAGCTTTGAATAGGCCATCATTTACGAACGCATAGTTCAACTGGCCGTCATCCGCATTTCAATGCAAAATTTTTTTCATGCACCCTCAACCTTTTTAAATCACAAGTCCCAATCCAACTGAACCTACCCAATTAATTGTAACGAATTACCAAAGCATAAATACAACTAATTCACCCACAATCATCATTTGAAAATATAATACTTAAAATACCCCAACATACCGCCAAGGAGTCCTTTTGCAAATCTCTCCAATTACATCCCAACCAACCGTACTCGTATAATCTCAATTCTCCCTCCACCCCATACCTGTTATTTAAAAGAACATTCCCTCAGATATAACGCGTTTTCCTTTTGCCTGAACCTCAGATAAATCACAGCAAAAGGAATTAATATCTCGCATCCTCGAGCACAAACATGCGCCCGCATGAAACTCTTCCCTTTTACTTTCATATGAAGAAAGCCTTGAGGAATTTAGAAGGAAACACCACCGGATTACGCATACACAGGGAGCACACAATCGAAAACTTACAGATAATGAATAACCATCGATAAATTTACGCAGATGCTGTATAGATGCGGTTTTAATACTGTTCCCGCAAAATATATATTGTATTATATTCCTTCAGTGAAATTTTTGGCATTTCGCACAGAAACAGAGAAAAGTGTGCAGAAAAAGTGGGAACATGTGCCAAGTAATTTCATGGAACATTTATGCCCAAGATTACCACATACCCCCATTGTCATTGGTATTAATGGGTAATTAACATATATTGTACCGTATGATTAATAGATGAGCCTGCCAAAGAGTGCCCAAAATGGATGTGCATACACAAGCAGTATAGCAGCGGGATTTTTGGCTAAGCGCTAAGGATTTGCGTGAAGACTTTGCGTTTGTTCGTCTCTTTGAGTATTTTTTAAGCGCGGTAGCAAATTTTGGATATTCGGACATTATCATCGCTATATTTTAATGATTTTCAAAATAAATTCGGAGAGACCACATTCTGCCTGTACAAAATTTTGGGAAACATTCTCTATTTGATTGTTTGTAGCCGGCTACATCAATCAGTTTGAATCCAAGTCAGTGGTCCTAATACCAAAGTGTCTTGAGGTCTAAAGACAATGTAACACTGTAAAGTTGTTTCAAAAAGTCTGTTGTTTCATGTTACGTAGACAAAATTATATTTATTCCTTTAAAACCAGGGAAGTTCTGATGCCAAGTTCGTAGGCACTCGTCTCGGTTCCATGTTCCAAACTTTCTCCGAGTTTAGAAACGCTCCTCGGAAGTGATGCCGTAGAGTCTGAATTCCGTCGTCTCCTTCTTTACGCAGGGAATTGCATGCTAAAAGGTTTTTTTTTATACTGATTGACAGACAGAATCAACATTTTCCTAGTGCGATGTTAAACATCCAACTAAGTTTAGGTTCGAGTGTGATTTCAGAGTTTTTGGCACTTTTGGATATATGGATAGATTTTACCTACCAGCGGTCTGGAATTTGGTGGTAAAAACCAGCAATTTAGTTTTACTTGGCGCAAATCTTACCCGCACTAATTATATCCAGAAATATTTTCGATACTCTTACAACCACATCATCAACTTATGCAGCAATTTTGATGTCGCCACTGTCGTCATTATTTTTCCTACTAATGTCAAATCCGAACTGAAATCGTCAAGCTACGATTACACGTGTCAGTTTTCGTGGAAAATTTAGACATGCTGACTGACGTCATAAAAATTGGACCTTTCGGTGGTCACTCGTTTAGAAGCTTGACGGCCGATCACACGTAGTGACAAATTTAGGACAAAATCTAACGTCATAATGACGTCGGCATGTCAAAATTTGTCATTAAAACTGACACGTGTAATCGTAGCTTCAGCATCAGCAGTGTCGCAAACGCTTCTAACTTTTTACAAAGTGGCGTCAAAACATTCACCCGATGTTCTTTGGCTGTATTTTTTTTATGAATGTAAAACTTTTGTTCTGCCTTTGGAATATGTTTATTTGATGTCTCAACTTTATTTCCATTGAGTCGAAAAAATTATATCGGCTAAGAATTGATAACCATCCCATCACTCTTGCCACAGCTTTCGACGATTGGTCCTCGCCGCATTCTTGGAAGGTATTTGTTTTTTTTTTTGAGGGCTTCAAAGGTCTGAGGCTTGTTGACAAAGACTGGTGAGTTCAAAAACAACCCCACAAAAAGGAGTCTGAAACGGTTAAATCAGGCGATGTTGCCGGTGGATGCCAAAACCAAAGATTAAGCGACCAAGAAATGCAGCCTTCGGTTGTGGCCCGTGAAGTATGCGCCGTTGCTGCTCTGGTTCGAACCACATATGCTCCAGTTTCAATTCATCCAATTGAGGAAGGAAAAAGTCGTTGAGCATGACGCTGTTGCAATCGCAGACGGCGATACTCCGGGGTACTCTAATCCGGCATCTTCAATGACAGCTGCAAAATTCTCAGCAGAAGTGCTGGTGTTGGAGTTTATTAATTTCATTTGAATTATGAATATTGAAATTTAAATAATTTATTATTCAATTGCATTCAATTCAATTAATTTTAATTTTGCCCATGTGAACGCTATTTAAAATAACTTGTCAAAATTAAGTCTACACTTTTTTTGTCTGTCACTTTAATGACATTTAGCCTATGAATTTGTTCTTTCGAGATAGATTAAAAATCTATACATAATTGAAAGAAGAGGTATTGAGTTATTTATTAGTAGAACAAATTGATGGAAAAGGAGTGTGAGTGCCAAAATCAAAATATCAGAGAAATTCAACTGGAAACAGATGGTCTAAATCCAGCCAAACCTGGCAGCATCTCATGTTGTCCTATACTATTTTAGGCGAAGGTGTCGGATGACACAACAAAATCGAAACAATTGTTCGCTGTTTGTTGAGATGATAGCCATTCATGTGTATTACATCCGCTTACTTCATAAACGTAAAAGTAGGATTGACACTAATTGCCGCCAGTTGCTAATGTGATTTCGACAATGTGATTGCACCACCTATATTTATATATACAGTCCACGATGGTTATAAGAAACCTTTAAAATCTAAAAAAAATTGTTTCTTATATCCAAAGTGTTCTTATATACGAAAACGTGTACAAAAAACAAAGTCAAACGGTGTTTCCACATGCGTTTCTTATAAGCAAAGTGTTCTTATATTAGTATTTTATATATCATATATATTATTATATGAGTATTTCTTATATCCGTCGTGGACTGTATTTTGAATGCTGTCGAAGACCTCTTCGCTTCTTGTTGGGTTGTTCTCGTATTTGCAAATCTCTCTCTCCACCTCTCTGTATCCAGAATGGGATACATTATTTTAACGGCGCAGGGACATAAGTCCACGAGACATAAGTTAATAATCGACTTTTGTCGCACTTCGGTGGGAAGTCCAGAATTTATTTTTTTTTTCAAAAATGGAACATTTGTAATTCCAACATTTTGTAAGAAGAAGAATATGCTATCATAAAAAATTCCAAACCCCACGTTTCAGACATTATTTCTACAAAGTAACCATAAAAATAACACCCACATTCTCAAATCCTTAGTGTCGTGTATAACAATTTAATGTTTAAGTCTAGTATCCTGCTCGCGCTAAATTGTAGCGTCCCTAGTCTCCACTTCGTTTCTCCACATTTGAGATAAATGCTCGCTAAATTATTAAACATCATATAGATGGGACAAAAACCATTTGTTGGTGAAAGCAAATTTAATTTTAATTATTCGCGTACATACAATTTTCGAATTTTAAAACTACAAAGACATCGCTGTGTTTGAATCGTTCTAAAACAGTGCTGTGGCAACAACGAAAAAAAGCATTGGTCATTTTTAGTCATTTTTCAGGAGCGCAGTTTCAAGGTTTGACTTTCAATGTGGGTAAATGACTTATGCGTTTTTTCCTGATCCATAACACAGCAACCATAAGAGATATTTGAATGGAAAAAATTTGGCGTATAGAACAGGGTACTGTGCATCCGATCGTAACATTAACTCATAAGTCGACTTATGCCGTTTTTCCTTGATGTCACAGAGTTGCTATAAGTAAAAATTGGAGAAGATGTAGTCATTGCTGCAGCAGCTCAAAAAAGCAGAAGAAGACACTTTTCTTCGAATCTCATTAATTTGACAACAAAGGCGAACAAACTGACGATTTGAAAAAGACGTAATGTTATTAGAAACTTAAAAAAACGAATTTTCCATTAACATTTTAAAATGAATTTTTTCACTTTACGTTTTCTATTCTTTCTCGATGTAATGTTCTCTGCGGTTTCCTTCAAAAAAAATTCATGTAAACGCAACACGAACTTCTTGCTTCGTTTTTTACGTCAAAATTTATCGTCGATTTAATGTATCGGATCGGACATTTATTTCGCGATCTAAATGAGTGGGGTCACCAGCCCACCTATATGAAGTTAAGAATTTAGCGTGCGAACAGAATACTGCTTTGCTAAACTGCCTCGCTAAATTTTACCTTTCTAGACGTTTTTGTATGGGAGATAAAATTTAGCGCAAGCAGGATAAAAATGTATTTTCTTAATCAACTTTTTGTTTTAGTTTCGCGGAAATTTTCCACTTTTATTTTCTCGACAAATCAATATATTTTCTCTAACAACATTTTAAAAAACTTAAAATCAATTCATTTGCTTAAACAACTTATTGTGTTATATTCAAAAAAATTGAGATAATAAATAATCACCCAAAGTAATATTTTGCTTTCCATTTTTAACAATTTGGGCGATACGTAAAATAGCCCAAATTTAAAACTCACAAAACTGTCGGAGCTTAAATGGACCATCGTCCAAACTGAACAACTGCTTCCTCCCTACAAGAAGTGCGAATACCTAACTTATTTCAAAAGTCAACAGTGCTCAACCCAATCTACACTTCAACACCTTTGTAATCCGAAAACAATATTGTTTCACAAACAGGTTCATGGTACAGGCGCTCCAAGGCAAAATGAAACAAACACCTCTGCCAGGGCCAATTTGAATTTACTTAACATTTGTCAATCTTCTTTGCGGAACAAATCTCCGTTTATGTGTGCCTCTGGGGCTCGCATCTCATGCACTCACATCCACATGCCCATCATGCAAAGTGATTAATAATATCAGAGTACTTGTTATAAATCTAGCCCTTAATGTCGATAACAAGTACCTAGTGTAAGCCCAATGACCAACAACATTTCTGAGCTAATAGAAAAATTCAGATTTCACTATCAGGCCTCCTCCCAAATTGAGGTGGAAAAAAGTACTTACCTTAGTTATCGCCTTTTATCCAAATGGTTACACTTAGGTAGTTGTGTTAAACCTTATACGTATGCACAGAGCATGCCTATGGAAATAGGAAAAGCCCTTTTGACCGGCAATCATGAAAAACGTGAGCTCTACCATATACACATACCAGACGGGGTGCTCCGCAACGACGACATCTGATCTGGGAAGAGAGAGGAAGTGCACGCTCGGTTAAGTGAATCCCATGATGGTGCGCTCTCCAGTGCTAGAAGTGTTGAGAAAAGAGCTCTTCAGCGACCATCATCAGCTACAAGGACGTGTTTGGGTTTTTGGTGCCCCTGCCTGCATCTGACTGTGAGGAATTTATCTACGAAAGTATGATAAAAGCACTTAATTTGTGTAACGTTACCGTACGTGAAGTGAAGACAACAAAATAGAAAATACATCATGGTGTTTTGCTGTGCGGCATTACGGTTTGTATTAGATAGAGCTTGAATGTTCGTTATCGGATTGGGCACAATCTCCAAACATGCATGTAAAATCACATGCTAAGTGCTTTCCTTTGATATTGGGAGCATGGTCAACCGATTCAGTGGTAGTTTACTGATCAATGTTGATTTAGGTGTGCACAGTCTGCATTTCTTTTCTCAGTGTGGGTAAAAGTGCTAACCAGAATCAGTGGTCCTGACCAAATCGCAAATGTAAGAGATGATAGCGAATTAATATCCTAAGCCTACTCATTTACGCCTTATACGAAATTGTAATTTGTTGTTTGCATAATAAAATAAAAAAATTAAAAAAATAAACAACTAGTTTCAAAGTTTAGTTCCGTTCCTAGCTATTTATCTATTTTTATGAAATCTAAAATTGAATCTGTTGATAAAGATGAGGCACATGGCTTGCGCAGTCTTTATTTTGTCGGAATTCTCCATGATCGTTTGGCAAAAATAACGCTGCAGTTACCCCATCAAGGTGGCGGTGGTTGTGCATGTGCACTTGTTGACATTAACTTTAGAAACCCTAAAGAACAAATGTCAATGGCATTAAGTAACAATGAACTTGATCATCAATCAAAATTAGACTCGTCGGTTAGATACGAAACTTGCGAACTGTAGCTGCCAAACCTGTATTACTTTTAAAATATTTTTGGACAACAAAGAAACGTTGCTCTTTCGTCTAGCGGGCTTTATTTTTATAGCACTCAACTGTCAGCTGTCTTTTTAACTTTCTTGTATACTTAGGACCGGTTTGTTATCTTGGTTAAATATCTCGGCCGACTTTGCGCGGTTAACGAGATTACAACAATGATTTGCTGGAATTTATTTTATTCAAGATTTTATAAGGAATTCGCAGGTATTAGTTTTGACATATCTGCGAACTTTTTGTAGAATGTTTCGAGCAATTTTGTGCGATAAAAAAAATACAAATAATACAATAAATACCTAAACTTATATATGACACAAGATGGAGCGAAGGCCTTAACCAATAAAATCTGTCGCTTCGGTAATGTTAACGTTTTCAACTGTCAGATGTTGCACGCCAGTCTACGGAAGGTGAGGGTACATTTTTGTCCCTTGACAGTTCTCATAAGTTGAGGAATTATTGAGAGAATGAGAAAATCACGGTCATAGAATAAATTGAGATGAGACCAATTAATGGGTAAACAATTTTTTATTTGTTGTGCTACTGATTCAGTTTTGCTCTCAAAAACTAGCTTATTGCCTCACACCAACAAGATTATATTCCCATGTTATTGAAAATAAATCCTGTAATTAGATTTTGACATTTTAAAAAAATTCCCGTAATAAGATTTTAACATTTTTGTACTAAAAAGTGAAAATATATTCATTAAAAAATAATCTAGAAAAAAACAAACGGACCCAGAAAAACAAATGTAACCATAGATTCGGCTAATCACTGGAGTTGACAATTAAACTGGAAAATGTAACGATTTGTCGCAAATCTATGGTTTGTAAATGGGCAACAAACACGTATATTGGTTATCACTGATTGCATAAAGATTAGCAGACTCTACAGTAAGTTTATAAATAAGGCTGTTAATATCTTTCCAAAACTACTCACAACCAATTTCCAGACAAACAATAAACAATAAATGAAATGACAAACAGAGTGACAGGTACAAGAAAAAAAATGAGAAGTCGAAATATTACGACGGGAACAAATGAAAATGAAACGTCAGTCAGTGTTCTACTTAGAACAAAGGAGATATACTTTGCGCAATTGCAAGTTGAAAATGTATAACCGCTTTAAATAAAACAAACACCGCTTCCTTTACGTTATAAAACTGAATTAATTTATTTAACAAGACAACTATCGCTTTATATACAATTCGTTGTTTACATTATTTTTATTGTTGACAGCTGCTGGCAAAATATCCCATGTGGGAAATTCTTTATGGAATGAGTGCATTCTGCAATTTAGATCACGTTCCACTTTGTTGTGAAGTCAACATTCTCCCCCCACCGATGAGCGAATATCATCATTTTCTGCTGGTCGTTCGTCTCTTTTGCCTTTTGATGACCCTTTTGGTGCTACTGCCTTGCTTGCTGATAATAATACCTTCTCTGTATACCAATGCATTTGATTACATGAAAAGAGATAATGAATTATTATATATGTTTACATGCAAAACACAAAACAGTAACGCAAACAGAAAAGTAAACGAGTTGCTTCTAGCCAACGTTGATAAGCCAAATTACACGAGATCCCGTTCTTGTTCTCTCGCATATGTTCTGGTTTATTGCATCTTGAATGGCCTTTTGTTGTTGTCGCTGTTGAGCGATGACGATTAAGTTGAAACTTGAAATTCAGTTTCGGTGTTTTTTTTCGTGTAATGTTGTTGTGTTGTATTCTGGTGCGCGAAATATTATCGAGTGTTTTCGTTGTCGTAGTTTAAATTTCTTTAATTTATGTGTATTGAGCTGTGGAATTCAGGTGAGTAATTTATTAAACAATAAAATTTAATTGTGTGTTTTGAATTCTTGGGTGAGTTTGTGGTGATATGTAGGTATATATATATTTTTTTTTTTTTTGCGTCGCGTCCATCGATGATGAATGCGTATGCGTGTGGTGTGTGGGTGTGTATTCATATTTTGCGGTGTGTGCTCAATGAATGAAAATGAGATGGGTGCGTATTGCGGTGTTGTAAGTGGATCTGATTTAATGTGCGGTGTGTGTAAAATGAATTCAATGTGTGTTTTCTTCTGTGTGGTATTGACTACAGAAATTTAATAAATGAGTAAAAGCGAGTAAGTAGTGATTGAGTGAGTGAACTGTATTTGACGTTTGTTAGCGGATGGGTTGCGGTTGTAGATGGGTTTGAGAGGTATTGTGTGATACTGCATTTTATTGGTTGAGTAGAGTACGATACAGTGGTGTGTTTGAGTTTGCGTACTGATGAAAGTTGTATGTTTTAAGTGTTTTATTATTTCATTATAATTATTTTAATTTGATTAAATATGTTTATGATGTTAATTTGTGTTGAATTGTGAGTCAAGTTTAGATTATTCTGGGTTTTCGTTAGTTGGGAGTGGACACAATTTGGCAATTGGACGTCGAAATTCTCCTAGTTGGGTTTTTACCTTTACTACTCGTACGATGGAGTCTGCTCCCGGGTAAGTTTCAAGGATGCGGCCTAAGCTCCATTTTGCTGGGGGAAGTCGCTCATCCCTGATTAACACCAAGTCTCCTACTTTGAGTTGAGGTTGAAGTTTCAACCACTTTGGCCGCTGTTGTAAACGGCTTAAGTACTCCGTCTGCCATTGTTTCCAGAACATCTGCAAATGTGCCTGGATCGCCTTCCATCGGTCGGTGTAGCTTTGCTTGCCTACGATCAAGTCCGGTTCAGGTACTGTGAAAAGGGTTTCGCCTATCAGGAAGTGTGCGGGTGTTAGTGCGTTGAAGTCCTCTGGATCTTGTGTTAGGGGACAAAGGGGTCTCGAATTCAGGCATGCTTCGATTTGGGTCAAAAGCGTGGCGAGCTCCTCATAAGTTAGTGTCCCATTACCAACAATTCTCTTTAGGTGGAACTTAACACTCTTCACTCCGGCTTCCCACAAACCTCCAAAGTGAGGAGAAGCTGGGGGAATGAAATTCCACTTTGTTCCCTGTGTTGCTAGGACGTTCGCAATTTCTTCCCAGTCCTGGATTGCACTTTTCATCAGACGTCGTAGTTCGGCATCGGCTCCTACAAAATTTGTTCCGCAGTCGCTGTATATTTGGGCGCAAACTCCGCGCCGGGCCGCAAATCGTCGAAACGCTGCTAGAAACGCTTGAGTCGTTAAGTCGCTGACTGCCTCTAGGTGTATAGCTTTAGTGGATAAGCATATAAATATGGCTAGGTACCCCTTGTGGCATTTAGCTCCGCGCCCTTTCCAAGCACGTATGTTTATAGGCCCTGCATAATCGATGCCCGTGTTTGTAAAGGGCCTAGATATTGTAACTCGAGGGGCTGGCAACTCTCCCATTAGCTGTTGTGCGGTTTTGTTTCGAAACCTGTAGCAGGTCACACAGCTGTTAACGTATTTCTTTACCGTTCTTTTCAGTTGGAAGATCCAATATTTTTGTCTTAAGTGTGCCATCATTAGTTGAATACTCCCGTGCAATGTTTTGATGTGTGATTCGTGTATGATTAGTGATGATAACTTGTGCTTGGGGTCCAATATGATGGGGTGTTGCTGATCATAGGTTATGTCTGCATGTTTAAGTCTTCCGCCCACTCGAAAGATACCGTTGCCGTCTACAAATGGGTTAAGGGATGCCATACCTCTTGCCTTAGTTATGCCTTCCGGAAACATTTCCCTTTGTGCGGTTCTAATCAGCATTATAATTGCTTCATTGAGTTCCGTCGGCGTAAATGGGTTTCGGTTCTGCCTTTTGTTGTCGGCTTGCAGATTCCGGATATAGCGGCAAAATTTGGGGTGGTATAGTCGGAAGTTTTTGACAAATCTACGACAATAAGCCGACGTTCTTACCAGATTTTGGAACCGGGAAGCCCTATTTATCAACGCAACGAATGGGTTTTCTGTTATTTCCGATCGGTGAACTTGTTTACGTTTTTGGCCCTCCTCTGTGGAAAAGTCAGTTGGTTGCTTCGGAACCTCGAAATCCCAGTAGGAGTGCAGGAAAGATGGCCCATTCCACCACAAGCGTTCGGATATTAGTGCCGAGGGCAGTACTCCTCTGGACGCTAAATCAGCAGGATTCAGCTCGGTTGGTATGTATCTCCAAATAGTGGGCATTGTCAACCGTTGAATCTCTCCAACTCGGTTTCCCACAAACGTTTCCCATCGTGATGCTGGCGACTTGATCCAGCAAAGAGTGATTGTGGAGTCTGTCCATGCGTGCATCCTCGTGTCCGGCAGATTGAGGACCTTGGCAACGTGGCTTAGCAGTTTAGCTAGAATCACTGCTCCGCATAACTCCAAGCGTGGAATGCTCACTGGCTTAACTGGGGCCACCCTAGTTTTTGAAAGTAGCAGACTCATGTAAATTCGACTTTCTTCATCCAGAACGCGAATGTAGATCGCTGCTCCGAACGCCTTCTCAGATGCGTCGCAAAATCCGTGCAATTCCACGTTGCCAAATCTTCCGCCAGCATGTACCCATCGAGGTAAACGAATATGGTTCACCGCTTCGAGGTCCTGGGAAAATGCGTTCCATTCATTTAGAATGCCTCCGCTGATAGGCTCGTCCCATGCCATCTTTTTTAACCAAAGCAATTGCAGGAAGCACTTTGCCTTTATGATGCAGGGCGAGATCCATCCCATCGGATCAAACAGCCTGGCTATGGTTGATAAAATGGATCTCTTCGTTGGCTGTGGATGGTTTGGAGGGGTATAGCTGTACAAAAAACTGTCTGCTTCGGGGAGCCACTGAATTCCTAGGGTCTTCAGTAGACTTGAATCCTCTGATGGGAGAGCAAACTTAACCTCACGGTCCTTATGGGGTATATTTTTCATCAAGTCGTCTGTGTTCGATGCCCATTTATGTAGATTAAGTCCCGCTGGTTCGAGTACTGTTTTTATTTCCATAATTTTCTTTTCAGCTTCTTGTTTTGAATCAGCTCCCGAGATTAGATCGTCCACGTACATCTCCTCTCGAATCATCGTAGCAGCTCGTGGGTATTGGACCCGGGCTTCATCTGATAACCACTTGAGAGTACGGATAGCCAAATAAGGAGCGGAGGCTGTCCCAAAGGTTACCGTTTTGAGCCGGTACGTTTTGAGAACCTCGGATGGATCGTTGCGCCAAAGTATGAGTTGATAGAAAGAGTCTCTCTCATTCATCCAGATTTGACGATACATTTTTTCGATGTCGGCTGTGAATGTGTATCTGTACAACCTCCATCTCATGATGACATCGACGATATTGTTTTGGAGAGTTGGCCCCACCATCAGCGTGTCGTTGAGTGCCTTTCCATCCGATGTCTTGAACGAAGCATCGAAGACTACTCTCAACTTGGTTGAAGTGCTGCTCTCTTTGATGACTGCGTGATGTGGCAGGTAATAGTGCCGTGTGTTCTCCAAAATCAGCTCTGTCTCAACTTCGCACATGTGACCCAAACGTAAGTAGTCTTTCATACACGTGGAATAATCGCTGTGAAGTTGCTTATTTTTGAGTAGACGTACTTCTAACTGCTTATATCTTCGCAGGGCACCTTCTCTTGAACGTCCAAGCACTGGATGAACATTTCCTTTGAAGGGAAGGGCGACTTCACATCGTCCATCTGACAAGCGCTTGATGTTTCTTAAGAAGTGTTCCTCACACTCTGCATTTTCTGGAGTTATTGCATTTAAAAAAGGAGCTTCCTCTAACTCCCAGAATTTGCGCATGTCTACATCGAATGTGCACGTTTGGTGGAAACTCTTAACGGGTTGGGACGCAAATGGTGCACGTCCAAAAAGAATCCACCCGAGTTTGGTACTTTGTGCCAAGGGAAAATTGGCATTATTTGGTCTAACCAATTCTGGCAAAAGAATGTCGGCTAACACGTCACTGCCCAGCAACAAATCAACCTTGGCTGGCTTAAAAAAGGATGGGTCGGCTAAGCACAAGCCATCGAGGTGCCTCCAATCGGTAACTGGAAGGCTCCGGGCCGGGATATGCCCAGACAGCGACTTATACACAAGTGCCTGTGTGGAGGTTTCGAAGGCTGAGTGGTGAGAACCGATCGTGATATCAACGACCTTCTTACATGTGCCACTGCTGACCAAACCTAACCCGGAAACCTCGACATAAGTTGATTTGTGCTTCGAGTGTAAAAGTTGAAATGCTGACTCCGTTATGAATGAAGCCTCAGAACCTGAATCCAGCAATGCTCGTAGTGAAACGATCTTTCCTGACGATCCGCTCACCTTCACGATAGCTGTGGCCAGCATAACCTGAGTAGACGCATGTGGCACACAGTGATACGTGTTGATGGATTTGCTGCAACAGGGTGATTCTCCGTCCGATGACAGTGGATTCGGAGCATTACGTTGAATCGCTGACGACTGTTCCAGATTATGGGGTTGGAAACGAGGAGCATTTGGATTTATTCCCGAGGTAAGAAAGTTTTTATGCAATATTGGTTGCGATAAATTTTTACCATGGGCAACAGTATTACAGGGATGAGGATGCGACTGATGATCTACCTGTGAAGTGTTGTGTGACGAATTGTGCAAGAGTGAATGATGTGGTTGCTGACAGTAGAGACATCGATGGGTACTTGGACAATTATCCGAAAAATGGCTGTAAGCGAGACAGTTTCTACACAAACCTAGTCTACCTATGCTTTGACATCGGTCAGAGATACTCATTTTGAGAAATTTACTACACTTTCTAATCGAATGTGCTCCCTTATTGCACAGCTTGCAAGTGTACTTGGAAGTATTGGCCTGAGAGTGAAAAGAATTCCGCTGGACTACCTTCTTCGACGGTTCGGGGATAGTTTTACCCTGCTGGTAACTCACTGCTTCCAGAGTACGAAACCTGCATTCCAGAAACTGTTTGAACTCGGCAAACGTGGGCAGTTCTTTGGTTTTGTCTTTAGAGCTCAGCTTCTCTTCCCAAAGCTGTTGTGTTTTTGAGGGCAGTTTCTGAAGCAGCACGTATACCAATAGCACATCCCAGTGTTCAACCGGCACCTTCAGGCTATCCAGGCTATGAATAATTTCGGTCGATGCATCTAACAACTCCTTAATTGCTTCAGACCGTTCTTGCGTTATGCACGGCTGATTGAAAAAAGACTTCAATTGCGTGTTGACCAGAAAGCGTTGGTGTTCATACCTGTCTTGTAAAATTGACCACGCCGTAGAATAATTGCCGTTAGCAATCGGTAAATGCGATAAAATTCTTTCAGTTTCGCCTGAAACACTTGTTTTTAAATAGTGTAATTTCTGAATTTCAGAAAGAGAAGTGTTATGATGGACCAAAGAAGTGAATAAATCTCGAAAACCTCGCCAAGACTCATAACTACCAGAGAAAACGGGAACAGGAATGTTTTTCAAACGGATGTCTGCGTTGTGAGATGCTACTGTTGTATTTAAATTGGCTTCTGTGGCATCGCCCTTTGTTTCCTTTGGAGTCACCTTATCCATTGCATCGAGAAGGTTAGCTCTGTACTCGAAATACAACTCGCGAATTTGTTCGAAAACCTCTTCTATTTCAGAACATTTATCCTCCTCACCATCTGACAAACCACCTAAACACACTTCATAAGCGCTCTCCGCTGACTCCAACGTTTTCTCCAGTATTAACAAACGACCTGACAAATAATTTGTCGTCCTAGTAGCGGATCCTCTTTTGCCGAAATTCAAAACGTCTTTCTCAAGCTGCGTAAGTACCCTACTTAGCTTATTTGGCTTCATAATTATTTATTCTATTTTATTTGCAGACGCAACAGAAATAGTACAAGAAGTTATGTATTTACTTACTTGCAACTATATCCTGAGAATCACCGTCACACAGTCCAGTTCACCACAGTTCCAGATCAGTTCAACCGGGTAATTCCAAATAGAAACGCAATTTGCAACGAAATCCAAAGCAGTACTTCCAAATCCCGCAAAAATTGTTTTGTAGTTGGCAATAAATCGAATCCAGCACACAAATTCACACAACGAAATCGAATACGTATATATGTATATAATTGAGTCTTGCAATGTACGCTAATTATGATGGGATAATACAATCCGGCTCGCAGTGACCAAAATGTTCTACTTAGAACAAAGGAGATATACTTTGCGCAATTGCAAGTTGAAAATGTATAACCGCTTTAAATAAAACAAACACCGCTTCCTTTACGTTATAAAACTGAATTAATTTATTTAACAAGACAACTATCGCTTTATATACAATTCGTTGTTTACATTATTTTTATTGTTGACAGCTGCTGGCAAAATATCCCATGTGGGAAATTCTTTATGGAATGAGTGCATTCTGCAATTTAGATCACGTTCCACTTTGTTGTGAAGTCAACAGTCAGAATGAATGAATTAAGTGTCGCCTTTCATATGTTTATGGATGGAACACATTGCTATAGTTTTTGTAATTAAATAAGAAAGTGTGCGTCTTAGAATATTTTGTTTAAGGAATATAAAAAAGAAGATGTGCGGAGACCAAGGGCCAAAATAAAAAACCCGATCGGGCACATTATGGCAACGCTAACGCTGACGTGCACTAGCAATTTCAAAAGTCTGGGATTGAATTACCCCATCATCCGTGATCGAGTACTATACGTTTCCAAATATGTCATTGTTTTGCATGTAAAATCCTCAAAGTTCAGTGACGTATTGCTCGCTCACGGATGCGGTAATTCGACTCAAGTTTTCAGCCTAAAGTGACACTTTGAGAGACGACATTGCATCTATTTCAGGAGTCACGCGGAATTATTCTGTACTGTTCCGCAAAAAAAATCATTCCATTTATTTACAGAAAATTCGATTCATTTATTTAGTTAACGTAAACACAAACACAAACTGGACACCCCTTCGCTGCTAAAAGAACCAAAGTCACAAACGATTGTAAAAAGCGGACAAAGCCCATCATCAGTCCGTGACAGTTGTTGGCACGATATCTTACTCCCAAAGAGCCATAAGGAAACCGAATAATCCTGTTCAGCACCGTAGCTTAGTCCTGTACACAAAAAAACAACAACTACAATACGGATGGTCCTTTGATGGGATTTTAATCCATTCACGCTGATGTGTTGTCATATTTCATGCACCTAGTTATCTGCATTGTCTCAGTCTCAGCTACCTTTGCTTACCTTATCACTAGCGTCAAACTCATTATCCCTTATCATCCGCTGGCACTTTTTAGTGAGGCCACTGGCTAACACTTTGTCAACGTCACTTTAAGAAAAATCATCAATTATCCCCAGTCTTCTAACGAAAAAAAAACAGAGAAACGAGAAATTCCAACTGCTGTTGGAAAGTTAAATAAGCCCCGATTATTTATCGCACGGAAAGAACGGACGAGGAAACTTTCTCTCAAAAGTGAGATTTAATCATTCCAAGTCGTAGGCCTGCACGTATGGGTGGGGCATCCGGTATAAACTGAAATTAGCTATGATAAATTGACAAAGCGCTCTCTCACATTTGTTATGAAGACATTTTGCAAATTACAAATTAGTAGTTACCCGCAATCGGGAAAATTACTACAAATGACTGCATACATACACAAACACGCGTGTCTCTCTGCCTAAGTAGTAATTATCTCTGGCTTCTAGACCATGAAAATCCTGGCTGGGATGTGAATGTGAAAGTGCGTTAAGCACCCCACACCCGCAGCCCACACAACTCGTAACTAGTTGTAGCAGCGGAGTGGGCATATTGATGGTGCGGTGGTGGTAGTTTACCAAATTGGGATATTCAAATGCGAAGATTAGGCAAGCATTTCAATGGTGTACCGCAAGGAATTCAATCCTAGACACTCTGTGAAGCTGCGTGTGCGGGGCAAAATGGCATCAATTCATACCAAGAGTGGAAGGATGCCGATGGTGATAGCCACACGGTTTGGCATAAATAGGTGTCTTAGGCATCTATTACCTTAGCTTGTGTTATCCTTTCTGCAAATGATTTTACGGAAATTACTTGCCTATTTCCATTTGCTGCATATTCGGGGCCAAAAACAACGAGTTCTCTCTGTTGTATGGCTGTTGCTCGGGGTGTCTTCTACGTGGTTGTTATTGTTTTTGTATAAGCCATACAAAGTCTACTCAGGCAGCTGGGCCCTTACGTGCGAGTGGCATACATATCAACGTAGATCTTGGGATATAGGTACGAGGAGGTATATATATTTCGCTCAGGGGGGATGGTGGCTATGTTACATTTAATCCCGACAATTAATTCTGTCAGCAAACTTTCCCTGGTCGGTATTTAATTCAGATTCAGGTAGTTAAATATTTTACTGCATGTACTTACACACATCTCTGTAATGTGTGAAACACTTGCCTCGTTGGTTGCTTTTGAATATTTCATGTCAAGGATAAGGAGGAAATTCACAGCACACGAGTATACGCGTATGGTGCTAATAAGTAATTAATTTTTAAATTACGAAGCACACACCGAAGCACAACAGATGACGATGAGTGGGATTATCTTGTGTAGTTCTAAAAATACTCTCACTATAGTTCCGTATAGCCTTACATGAGCGGGTATTTTTTCTTTTCCAAACTGAGCATGTTTTATATGCTGTACATCCAACATTCTGTCCCTGCGACCCTGTCGTGAACTATTGTTACATTTTTAAATCGAACCTTGTATTTTCTCATAGTGGATTTAATTTAATCCTTTTGCTGGTAAAATCGGAAGACTTTAAGTTCAATAGCAGGCGAGTGTTAAAAATATATCGCACATTAACATATGGTCGGATATATAGCAGGCATCTGTTTTATGAGCTTGGGTAGACGGTTTTTTCTTTAGATGGCTCTCTCGTTTACGGGTCTGCGACTGGTCACTATGCGACATCTGTCCCGACATTTTACTGTCTGACGTAGAAACAAAAAAAAATAGTTTTAGACTGAGCAAGCAAACAAGAATTAAAAGTATGAAGCAAATTCACTTTTAAAAACCCCAAAAAGTGGTCTTGAAATGAAGTGAATAACAATAGGCGGGTCAGCAGTAAAATTGAAAAAAATATATAAAGGGTGGGCCCTGGCCCATTTCGTGGTTTCTTTTTAAATCACAGGTTATTTTGACACGCACAGCTGTTTCCCGCTCGAAATCTTGACAGATAGTCAGTATCAAACCTCCGCGGAACGAAATGAGTCGCTTTACACTTGAAAAACGTTGGGATATACTGAAAACTTATTTCCAAAGTGAGTGATGTTTAGCCCAAAGAGTGTTTTTTTTTTTTTTGAAAAGAAGTTTTGGCCGAAATGAAGCACCCACCGCGCCAGCTGTACGCAAGTTTGTGCAAACTGTTCGTGAGACCGGTATTGGACAACAGTCATGGTTCCCGTCGTCGTACGGTGCGAGAATGTGGCTGCTGTAGCCCAAATTGTGAGACTCAAGCCACGAACATCAACTCGCTGGGAACAACGTTTCGGTCAACGGTGGGCGTTACAGAGCCATGTTAAACGACAATTTTTTTGTTTTTAATGAATTTGAAGACATGGATTTAGACGACCTCTGGTTCATGCAGGATGGCACGCCATGCCACACAGTCCAAACCAAAATTGATCTTTTGTGCTCCAAATTCCCAAAACGAGTTATCAGCCGTCTTGGCGATGTTAATTGGCCGCCCCGGAGCTGCGATTTAACATCTTTTGACTTTTTCTTGTGGGAACCGGGAAGGACCGATACCAGTAATCCGGAGACGATTCAAGGCCAATACCATCCAAGCAATCCGTGAGCTACAGCCCGAAACCATCAACAAGGTCTTTGAAAATTAGAATGAAAGAATCCGCTACTGCGAAGCCAGCCGAGGCGGCCACGTTAACGACGTTGTGCTCCATAATTAACGGGAATGTTTGCTCTTACTAATAAAGCCATAATACATGGAAAATATTTAATTTTGTTAATTTTATCGCATTTTTAAAAAGGAACTTGTAATTGGCCCACCCTGTATTTAAACCGCATCAGGCACTCTGGATGCGAAGTAAATTACTCGATTAAACAAAATCTGATTGTAAAAGTTTCTAGAGCAGACGGTCATTGATTAAAGTGCTGTCCTACACAGCTAGGGGTCTTTGGTTCGATCCCGAGAATCCTCAAAAATGTAATTTTACGGCTTTCGAAGTGAATCTGGCTGTGACTCCTTTCTGAGCTCCTATGAAACGAAAAAGCAACAAGTCGATGTGCATCAATATTTATTTTGGATGAAACAAACAGGCCATTCGTCGTTTGGCACAAATTACAAACTTGGATGAAACGAAAAAGCGACATAAAACGATTGAGGGTACAAATTAGCTCGGCCATAATGAAAGACGGGCGAGCAACGATAAGTCATCAGACCCGGAGTATAAGGAACAAAACCAGATATGGAGAACCCACAATCAGCGATAATCTGAGACGCTGAGATGGGCTTAATGTACGACCCTTGAACACGGATCATAGGAAAACTATCAACCAACGAAGCGGGGTGTGGACTACTGGCGTTGTCGGTGGCTTTATAATGTTTTCGCAAGTTCAACGATTGGGCGCGATTCAACCAAGAGAGGCAAGATTTGAATGTCAAACTTAGCACACTGCTTGTAGGTCCTCCCCAGCGCGTATTAGGATTATGATGGCTAACTTGCCTTGATGCGGATGGTCACATGCCCTAAGCTCTAAGCTTCTTGACTTAATCTACCTATGAATGGCAAATTCACACCCAAAGAGTTGTTGCTCTTAATATAAATGTCACAGTTTTCTTTATACCTTTCTATACTCGGTAAATTCCATTGAACCCCTTGGATGGCGTTGGTGTCCATTCTTCGCTGCCCTTCAAATATCTCAAGCAATACGACAAAGCTAATTTTGTCACCTAGTTATTTTTGCAATCCAAATCTGTCCGTAAATATAAGACGAAGGACAATAAACCCTCCTTTGCAGCAAATTCATTCTTTCTACTGACATATTGACCTAGCTCTCTCCTAGTTTATCAATCCTGCAGGTTAGTCCAGAATTCTCTCTTTCTTTTGTTCGGAAATAATATGCTGAAGTAATTGAGTTGGTGGTTAGTGTGTTAGACTACTAAGCGAGGGGTTACAAGAATCCATCCCACAAAAAAACATCTTACAGTTTTTTTTCCACTGGGCCAGCTCTTACGAACGTCTGACCCGAGAGTATAACTCCCATGAAAGAGCTTCTCAATTAGACTCGGCATAAAGTTCCATTCGTTCCCAAAATGAAACACTCATACAAAACGAATGGTTATGAGAGAAGCTACGCCTATAGGGTTCCTACGGGTACGGACGTATTTTATACCTATGGATGTCCACCAACATTCTAGAGGGGTGGCCATCACTAGAAATTTGGTCACATTTAGCTGCCTTTCTAAAGCTTTTTTACACAGATCTATAGATTTTTCGTTTGCACACGAAGGACTGAATTACTAAACTTTCAGCGAAGAGCAAGTGAATTTGTCCAAAATATCTCATGTTGGCGCTGTCATATCCAATCCACTTTGGTTATGAAAAGTTACTGATCACTTGTACAACTGGTGCAATTCCTATTTTTAACTATCAAGTTTAAAATAGTCCTCAGAATTATTATGGCTACATCCAGATTTTGTTTGTATCCCTCCTTGATCTTTTAGGCTTTGCCGTTCTACGTTCTAGGTTTTTTTTTCTCAAGAAAACTGCATCCATAAGAATTGTTTGTATGGTGAAAGATCCCCAAGGCGGAGGGTGACGTTGAGCACATTTTCTTCATCGTCCTTTGTTTGAATTTAAAATAGAAAAAAACTACCGACGAAGGATTTCTTTGCTTATATCCGTCTAAGGGAACCAAAGTAAGTAATTGCTAACAGATATAGTTACTACGTTTAAGGGAGTCTTCGCTTAAAGGAATATAAACGCTGACAATCTGAAATATTTATAAGCTTGTTTGGACAAATTCATCAGTCTTGGCAACCTGTCCGCCTGTAAAAGCTCTGCGCAATGTGAGATTAAAGATTTCACTGTACTTGTTCCGCCATTTAGTAGATTAATCCATTTAATCCATTTATATTCCACTGAAGCTGCAAAGATATTTCAGACTATATCATCAAGTACAGAGACCCCATCTATACATGCATGTGATACTGTATTCCTAACTGGTGAACGCAATCCGTCAAATTTATGGCAAAAGTATTTTGTCAGAGTGAAACACTTCGTCTTTCTCCGCACACCAGATCCGAAGACATTTCCACACGTAACTTGCCCCCATTAAAACACACAGAGAAAGGATAATGTACGACTCTCTGGTTGGTGCATCGTTGGAGAACAAATGTCAGGGGCTTTGGTAGTGACTTTACGTGCAACAGAGATTTAGAGAGCACTGAAGGGATAAACTCTGTAAAATTCCGTGTTTTATTGCGATAAATTATTACTTTTCTCATTCCATTTTCGCTCCAACTCTTGCAACAATATTTAACGAAAAATGTGAATGTAGATGGCAATTTATTTAATTTTTTTTTTTTAAATAACTGCCAGCATTTTAATAAACAAATAGTTTTACTTTGCGCAATGAGGCATTTGCAATTTAATTCATATAAATATAATATTTCTGTAGAAAGCTTGTTTGCAATTGGAATTATGTAAACAACAACGGTTTAAAAATAATCCAGCGAAACAAATAGAAATGTGGCATCTACCATAAAGCATTAAGCCCCAAAAGTTAACCCTGCCAGAGAATGTCCATTTGGATTATGCCTAATTATTCGGTATGCAAAAACGGACTTATTTATTTTACGTTATTTTTTTAATATATTTATAATATTTATATGCATTCAACAATGTCATGAATTAAATTCCTCCAACATGTATAAACCTTTGCTTCGCTGTTCACAAAATAAAAAAAAATATCAGGTTATAATTTTCCCAATGGGAACAAGCATAAAATGTTGAGCGCTCTCGAACTATTCACACGAGGTGCCATTTATACTAGATTAAACTGCCAACATAAAGAAGAATAGATATCTATGGGCGCACATAAAACACACAATATACACAGTGGCATTTACACGATAACAATTTATTGCCGTCATTCATCTAAGTTTATAATGTCAACCGAATCGATTCGCATAGACCATTTTTAACGACGATTCACTGGCGCAACCCAAAAAGTTTGGCTTTTCACAACATGTAGTGCCCCATTGAGTTCAAATCCGAAATCTGATAAATTTCATCTGCTTGATTATTCGATTTTGAATATAATGTTGCGTTTGTGGTTTTCGAAATGTGTTCGAAGTGGGTGGTGTCTATGAGAGATCGACGAGTTGATGTTTGTGTTCGAAAACGAGTGCTTCTGACCAGAGACAAATCATACTGAGACCCCCAACTCACAATCCTCTTGCCGCTGGCCCCATCAATTTATTTTCAAATTCGCCATTTTGTTTTCCCATCGGTGTTATGTCAATTTAGAATCCCTGTGACATGCAAAAACATACAAAAAAAAAATAAATGCTGCCAACCTCGGCAATAGTGGGGAAATGTGCTAGAGTTCGGGAATACCACATTTTTGCATTACTGAATGCCATTGGTTAGTTATTATTAATTGTTAAAAAGCGAATAATTCGATTTTGTTGGTCAATAAAACTATTTAATGGAGATGTTCTGTATACTAGAAACTTATTATGACAAACATGGTTGCGTATTTTCTGCTTTTGAATATCTTTAACTTCAATTTCATGCGTAAATTTTTCTTAAAAAACTGACGAAAATTTGCTCAATATATTTCTATTTTACTTCAAACAATCTGCATTGTTCATTTTTCATATATATTTTAGGCAAATCTACACTTATTCCTTAAAGAAAATATTATCCACACGTAACGAATAATTTCAAATTTAACGGATAAAATTCTATGAACGCTGTCAGCAACTTTGCCCACAGCCGAAGGGGCACATGCAAGGTGCGAGTGTGTTGGTGAGTCGGAATTTTTGAAGTTAGGTGACATTTGCCAATACGAATTTCTATGTAACAATACTAGCGCACCATTTGCCACCCCATAAAAATATAGCTTGTAGGCAAGTAACGGGAAATCGGCCGATGTTGGTGGTGGTCTCAGTATTGTCTCTGCTTCTGACTAACTAAATACCTGCACAGAAGTCAACTCATAGGATGTGCTAAAAAAGTGTCAAATGACGTATTCAAATTAAAAAGTTGCACTGTTTAATATTAAGGGAAAAGCCAAGGGCCATTTAAGCATGAGAGTGAGAGTTCGGCAGTGGAATAGTGGTTAGGTTCGATTACAAACACAAATTCCGTTTTAAAGTTTTCTTTTTCACTGCGCCACCTTTCGCTAACGTCTGGCAAACATCCGAGTGTTGTAACTGCCGTAAAAGAGCTTGTCAATTGGCCCTTTGGACGCGGCATAAAATTATATCCCTTCCATTTGTCTCAAAAATATAAAAACTTACAAAACGAATGGTTGTGAGGAGCAGCGTTGCCACGTCAAAAAAAGAGTAGCGCAGTAGATCACTAAAAAAAATGCCGTAGATTGGATCTTTCCGCAGTAGATTTTTTATTATACAAAAAAACAAAGATAAATTGCTTAAAACTGTATTAATAATCACATTAGTGTTTTTTTATAAGCGTTCCATTAATTAAATTAAAATTTTGAAAATACTCTAAAATCCCAGGAGAGTCTGAGGGTGTCAAAGAAAAAAAGTGGGTTTGGTGGGTTTTTTAGGGGTAAAATAATTTATTTTTAAATTGAACACCAAGAGATATGCTTAGTGTGTACCTTGCCTAAATTTGTTAATGATAGTTACGACAATCTGGTGGTTCAAAAATGTTTCCAAATTAGCAATAGCCTTGCTTTGTCTGCCTCTTTCAAATGCAAGTGCTGAGAGCGCGTTTTTCATCTACGCAATAATAAAAAAATAAATTGAGGAACAAATTATTTTTTATAAATATTCATAAAGCAATGTTTGAAAAAATATGAATGTAGGTAGTACTATTAAGAAAGTTGCCACTTTTATGACCACTAAGACTTGTTGCTTTAATAGTGAGAATATGAATGGAAGTCAAAGTTGGCATATACGTTAAGTGTCCGGAGACTGGTCACTTTACCCTATCCCCTCACAGTGATCGAGAGGGTTTTGTGCGATCCATTCGTACCTGAGTGGCCGTCTTAGGCTAGGGGCGCACTTGCGATTTCAATCGCACGACAATGTGAATGCTCGCACATAACATTTACAAATCGCATGGTTTATTATCGACGCGATTGTCGCCAAAATAAATAACCCATATCAACTTCAAGCAATATACACACACTTGTTATTTAAATCGTTGCGATCAAAAAATCGTTGTCGCAACAAGATATAGGTATGAACGCACTTGCGATTTTCTATCGCATCGTAATTTAGTCGCAACATTTTGATATCCATTGTTTTATACATGAATGCACACATATGCAACTAAATAACTGCAGCAATCTACATTTTTAGACATTATGCAAACTGCATAATTTTAGTCAACAAACTGGTCGCAAGTGCGCGCGAGTTTATGATCACCCATATGATACAGTTTATTTGGCGACAGATCAATCGTCAAAAATCTGCAGAGTGTTAGCCGTAGCGATTATTTGATCGCATATGTGTGTAGTGACAGTAAAAGCAGTATGTTCTATTTTTTTTGCGACTAAATAATCGTGCGACAGAAGACCGCAAGTGCGTGCATGGTTATTTTTTTTTGCGACTACGATTTTTCTATCGCATGTGAGCTCCTAGCCTTATTTTTAACATCTTGTCCGCATTCGGTAGGGGGACACACTTACACAATTAAATCGCGCGCCTCTGCCTTGGGTTCAATTTCCAATTCTCATAAGAGTAATAGGGCTGCCAACTACTTCATATACCCCCATGACCCCCTTAGCCACACCTGAAAACTAACGTTATATTCATGCAAATATTTGCTTTGGTGGGGCGTATCTGTTTAGCACTCTCTTTGGAGTGTACATTCCCAAAGTGGAGCAACGGTATTGAAAAATCGACTGCTTGTCACATTGAAGGAACAACTTTCCATTCTTATTCTCGTAACCGGCAAAGTAATGCTTCTTCATTTTATTCAGATGCTAAATTGCTAAGCCAGTGGAGTTTTTCTCCGCATACTTAACCGACGCTAAAATGTTTAATCAGATCACGTTCCATTCACACCGCTGCACACACTACCTCCGTGCACTTTATTTACCCGCGCGCTTTACCTATTTACACTCAAGTCTTCCGAGTTACTGTAACAGAGAAACCAAGGGCGAAACTAAAAAATTTATGTCGTCTATTCGTTGTGAAACCTTATTAAACGGATCATAAATTTTTACGGGGTGTACATGCAATAATTTAAAAGTGTAACCAAATTTGCTATGCAACATTACACCGACCGAGCAACAATGCCACCAGTACCACCACCATCATCAGCATGGTGGAGGGGACACCACCACCGATTCCGACACACCAGCAATACCCATCAACTTTGGTCAAATCGATGGTTTCTCTTTTAAGGGATGTGAAACTCGAATATCATTTTCATTGTGGTATGGGTATCCTTTTCCTATCGCATCCAACTCGTTGTAGCATCTCATCGAGAGGATGTATTTGGTCGCTCCTTCAATGGCGGCATTCGTGCTGTTGTCAGGACGGCCATCGTTCCTTTCATATCCTTAAATTCAAATTGACAGAAATGAGGCCGATGTCCTCTTCTTCCTTTTTTTATGTCGCTGCTGGGTGCAACACCCTGAAAAGGATGGCTGTTTGGATACAGAGTGCGGCATGGATGGTTTGGCTTGTGTTTGCCTTCGACGACCACCAAGACACATTTTGTAGAATCAATCGGCGTGAAATAAGCGATTTCATGTTGCGAATACAAATGTCGAATAGTGTTTTGTCCCACTTCCGTTATAAGGAAAATGTGTGTTGCCCTCCTGTCAATGTGTATGTGCGCCCGGTATGAGCTCTGAGGTGATTTGTACGAAACTAAGGACCATGAAAACACAAAACAACCAGTTTTAGCTCTGTGGGGAAATTTATGTCGACATTTCCGGAATACACATCCTGCCGTTTAAATAGGGAGAACGAAATTATGGACTTATGGCTCTTATGTTTAAACGGACGTAAAAAGGCAACACAATCATTGCTGAAGGATGGTAGGACTGTAATATATGTGCGACACCCAGAAAAGGACGAAAAGGATGTGTACCATTCACGGATAAATCATGTTATATGGGGATGTCGCTTATTATTTTGGTCTGTCCACAATTGAAGGAGACTGTGCATTTTGACAGGGCGGTTACTGGGTATTAGTGTTGGATGGCTAATTACGGTTTAGTATGACAAATGTAATAAGTTTTGATAAATCACAATAAATGACAACGCCACAGCTTTTAGCATCCTTGCAAAGTCAAAGTCATTTGCTAGCATTGTGTGTGCCCAAACACATTCAGGGAACAGATTCGGATAACAGTAATCGTCTGGACGGTATCGTTTTTGATAATTTGATGACCTGAATTTGACTATCGTCATTACATTTGTTGAAAATGTACTAGATTAAGCTCTCAAACTGGTAACTTTTGTACTTGATTGCAAGGTCTATCGTTTCTTCTGTAAATTTACGGAATGAGTGCCCAGGCTAATGAAACCATATCATACCTATGATGGCTATATGACCTGGACAACAAATTGTTTATGGAATTCGAAGACTGTTCAAGAGCTAACGCACTTCCATTGGTATACTTTTTTCATATAAGCACATCACAGCAGCTCCTGGTTTCCTTCAGGGAAACTTAAACGTTAAAGCGAACGGAACACTCTTCTTTCGCTTAGGGAAAGTATTCAACAAGATTGCTGGTAATTAATTAAATTACTTAAATTATTAGTATTAATCAGACCTACATGGATGCGTGCTTCTTTGCGTGGCTCTCTTTTTCAAGTTTTTAATTTATAGTTGGTCCAACTGAAACATATAAAGGGTGATTTTTTAAGAGGTTTAGAACTTTTTTTAAAAAAAAAACACAAAAAATTCGAAAAAATGAATGAAATATTTATTTGAATCGATAGTTTGAACCTTGCAATTTAATGTTTAAAGATAATTTCATGCAAATGTTGACCGCGGCTGCGTCTCAGGTAGCCCATCCGCTGAGTCCAATTTTGGCATACTCTTTCACACATATCGGCCGGTATCTCACGAATGAATGCATGGATATTGGCTTCCAGTGCGTCAATCGAAGCGGGCTTGTCCCTATACACATTAGCCTTGACATACCCCCACAAAAAATAATCTAATGGTGTCAAATCGCACGATCTAGGCGGCCAATTGACCGGCCCGAAACGTGAAATTAACTGTTCACCAAACTCGCCTCGCAATTGCGCCATTGTTTCTCGTGCTGTGTGGCATGTGGCACCGTCTTGTTGAAACCACATATCATGCAAGTCAAGAACTTCCATTTCGGGCAAAAAAAAGTTTGTTATCATCGCTCGGTAGCGTTCACCATTGACAGTAACGCTGCGATTCGCATCATCTTTGAAGAAATATGGCCCAATAATGCCGCCGGCCCATAAACCGCACCAAACAGTGGCTTTTTCGGGATGCATTGATAGCTGTTGCAATGCTTCTGGCTGATCTTCACTCCAAATGCGGCAATTTTGCTTATTTACGTACCCATTCAACCAAAAATGAGCCTCATCGCTGAACACAATTTTTCGATAAAAAAGCGGATCCTCGGCCAGCTTTCCAAGAGCCCATTCACCAAAAATTCGGCGTTGTGGTAGGTCGGCTGGCTTTAGTTCTTGCACCAGCTGTATCTTAAAAGGCTTTACGCCCAAATCCGTCCGCAAAATTTTCCACGTAGTGCTGTAACAAAGGCCTAACTGCTGGGAACGGCGCCGAATCGACATTTCGCGGTCTTCTGTCACACTAGCTGATACGGCCGCAATATTTTCTTCACTACGCACAGTACGTAAACGTGTTGGTGGTTTAATGTCCAACAAAGTAAATTTGGTGCGAAATTTGGTCACAATCTTCCGAATAGACTGCTCAGAAGGTCGAGAATGCCGATCATAAAATGGAAGCAGCGCGCGATGAACATTTCGAACCGAGCACGAATTTTGATAGTAAAATTCAATAATTTGCAAGCGTTGTTCATTTGTAAGACGATCCATGGTTAAATTGCAAACCAAACTGAAGCTGTTTGACAGTGACACAAGGTACTAAACACACGTCAGCTGTCAAAACCGGTGTTGCCAAAACCAAACCAGCTAAAAAATCACCCTTTATAATATCTTCATAACATAAACATAACTATAGCTTCTCACAACCATTTGTTTTTTGTTTAGTTTTTCATTTTTAGGACGATTGGAAGGGATCTACAATTTTATGCCGAGTCAAAACGGCTAATTGAGAAGCTCTTTCATGACACTTATACTCGCGGATGTTTGTCAGACGTTCGCGAGGGGTGTCGCAATTGAAAACAAATATAAGATGTTATTTTTGTTCGAAACTAGGACCCCTCGTTCAGTAGTCTCACACACTAAACACTTAGCCCCTGCGCCTGCGTGTCTTTCCCGTAAGAAAATACCCATTCCTGTATGAGCAGAGAGCTATGTTATGCTTGGTTTTCGCTTGACCTACACCTGCCGTCCTTCAGAAATGAATAAATCTTTCATAAACAGATACTTTTAGGTAACTTGGAACATGAACACAATGTAGACAAAATGAATTGTTATAAGGAACACAAATTAAGTTTTATTCTTCAAAATAAATATAAATTAAAAGATAACACATTTCATCAAAAAAAATTACATTTTGTACATTTAGGTAAATCAAAATTTGGCCTCCTTTGCCAGCTTGAAAATTTCGTCAACTGTTAAATCGTCCTCTCCACTGAAATCGTCTCCATCAATCTCCTCATTTTGATCGGGCACTTTATTGGATTTTACTTGTCTATATGTTGGAGCTCTAGGAATTATTCGCAGATCCAACGTTTCGCCATCAGAAGACTCGTTTAAAACTTTTTGCTTTGCATGATTTCGTTTTTTGGTGGTACATCCAAGATTTCGGTTCAAGGTACACGTCACTATCATTTTTTGTTTGAGGCCTTGCAACATTTTTTTTATTTTAACAGACTTAACTTACATTTTCAACCAAACTTGTAAAATTTCCCGCTTTATTCAAAATATGTTCCGAACTCAACTGCTTAATGTGAGTACGACCGACTTTTCAAAAATACAAAATAATAATTACTTTTTGTGCACAAAAACATGTTTATGCGATTTAACTATAGACCGACACCGACAGCGTACGAATACGAATAGTTTTGCAACAAGATTCGGCATAAACTGTAGTGGAACTTTTTTGCAAACACGAAGAAAAAGTACGGGAAAAAACGAAGGTTTACACGACTCTCCCCTACTTATCCATGCAATTAAGCAATACCACTAAAAATAAAACCCTGGTATAATTGATAAAAATGAGGCTTGATTCAACAATTTTTTTTGTCAATATTCACAAAAATTTAATAAGTTTTATCTCGTCGTAAAAGTTTTGTTGTGATACCAACAAAATTGTTATGGGTACAAAAATTGTTTATTTGTGGGTATGAAATTTGTTTTTTTAAATTTACCAAAATGCTGTTGATTTTGTGAAGAAATTTATCAATCTTTAGTTGAATTAACAAAAATAAAGTTTTTAATAAAATCAAAATTGTTTGTAATTTTGTTAAATTAACAGCAAATATTGTTGCCATTACAGAAATAATATGTCAGTACTACAGTTGTGTTTTGTTGAATCTATAAGAATATTGTTGGATAAATAGAACTATTATCTCAGTTCGATAATTTTATTTTTGTTGATTCAACAAATAAATTGATATTGGATAGCATTAGATATTAATAAATGATACGCAAAACAAATAAGTTAAGCAATTAGATTTATTAAAAAAAGGAACTATAGAAAAATTACATTACAATATTTTTTACTACATAGGAAATATCAAAATATGCATATATAAAATTATAAAATTTAAAAATCTTATTACTTTTAAGACAAAAATGATAATGAGTGCTTTTATCTGACTTTAAAAGAAAAAGATCTGCCATACCTTAAACACCGACAACGATGTAGATGTAGTGATCTCATTCACTATTTATAGTTAGTTGCGCCTCTACGGGCCATTTGCGTATAGCGAATTAAGTGCCACATAAACTCTTATGTAACTGTTTATGCATTAAAAAAAGTAGCCTATAAGTATTTAAGTAGAACTTAAATCGTTAATAGTCGGCCCTAAGTCTCGGTTACAAAAATAGCGTTGAACTCAGATTTAATCTATTTAATTTAGGGTAATAAAATGCATATTAAACAATCCTATACTGCCAAATTGCAATTCTTACGAATTTTTATCTAAGGGCTTGTGTACAATTTTTCCTGACCTCATTCATAAAAGGATTTATTTACTTTTAAAATGTTGAACTCACTTTTTTAGGGACCTTTTATGCACACTAACAAACTACTTTACTTCGCGTGTCAAATAATAAATGACACCATCAAAAGCATTGCATTGAAGTTATTACCCTGTTTGAAATGAATTTTTTCAAATCATGTCAAATCTGCAAACAAATGTTCATTCCAACAGAATGTTTGTAGTTTTTATAATCTGTATTTTGTTTGGCTAACAAACACTTTCCATAAGTTTTCTCAATTTCACAAACGTGATTTTTGGCTCTCTTTAATTGATATAACAAAAACTTTGTTAATTCAACAATAAAAGTTGTTCAATTGATTAAATATCTATTTATTAACTGAACGTTTTTTTTTTTTTTTGTTAATCTGACGAAGCAGTTTTGTAATAAATTGTTTATCCGTTTGAGAAAATATCGTTCAAATTGATAAAACTGAAATTTTATGGATAAATTTAATTTATCAATTACAACAATTTTTTGTTAGTTCAACAAAACTATTTTTGTTGAAATTTTAAATTGAACTTTGTCAATATTACCTCGGATTTTATTTTCAGTGATAGAGGGCCGTACTAATAATCATTTTTAACCTTCACACAAAATATATTTTAAGTCACAATATACAATTTTGTATTGAAAATTTCGCCTTCATGAGTTCGAAAAATTAAGCCTGGGCACTAAAAATGATTATTAGTATCGCGGAGAGACACTAAGTTCTTGCCAATTGCTTCCCGAATTTCCTAAACTTTGACTTCGTGGACTAATGCCCTTTCAAGTCGCTGACATTCTGGTCATGTGGCCAGGCATCGTGTCTAGGTTCACACAGGAATAGCTAACGAAGCACGCGTATTGGAAGACAATTGAAGAATGTATTCCAAATTAGGAAGATGTCCTGTGAGATTTGGATGTACACGGAAAGAATAAGGTTTCCAGCTACCGGAATGCGATATACCTTCATTTTATCTCTGAGGTTAGATCAAATTTGCATAAAGAACAGCAAAATAAAATTGGTACCTACTAAATGTCGAACATTCTTTGGTGGTCTAGCTATCTCCAAAGCACGCCAAAACTTGTTTCGAAGACGTGGTATCGAGTTCGCCCTATAAGGCCGGAGTCCTTTAGACGTAGGCCCACAATAAGGTGGTTGAATAAAGTCCGACATCTATAACCTGTACCTATATACGGGGATTTTCCCAGACGATCTGGAGGAAAGATCGAAAGCTATAAAGGGGTTGGTTCACTTGTGCATCTCACGCAATGGACAGATCGAATATTTGACAGCTTTGTACTGCATATTTCTCTCCACCACAAAATCGATTAGCATCAATCCGTTTCCGGAGGCGGTATCCGTGCAGTCTTTCACTTATTCTTTACCCACGAAGAATTCCCTTCCGAATTTTATGTTAAACTTTTCCTGGGGAACTTTTAGTAGCTGTCATCACAATTCTCATTCTGTGAGACATGGTATCGACTAGGGCGTAGATTTTTGAAATCACTTTTGAACCCTCCACGGCTATGGACATAATAGACTTTCTGTTTTTAAAATAAACTGACCAGTCGACCCACTCTACCTTTTAAGGGGTCATGTGTTTTTGGCATATTTCTGTGCTGCTCCTCGGAGGTATAGAAGCCCTCCACATCAGCATGCAGTTCAAAAATTATGAACTCATTCATCATAAGGCTTGATAACTGCTGAGTAAGAGCCATTGGGTTAGTCCGGTTCATGGCTCCCGTTTTTGTCACATTATCCAGTGAGATTGGCATTTACCAAGCAGGCGATCATCCCGAATTAATTGTTCCACAGAAAAAAACGACCCAATGTCACATGCTTTAATTTTTTTTTAACGCCGAACGTCCATCCATTTTCCCAGCAGCTCTTCCGTTTATTTTTTTTATCCCGAAGCAGGAGCATGATTGTGTATACTTAATTTCCGCTTACTGTCGAATGTGACCCACATGTCCAGTCAACTGTGGATTAAGCCCATCCCATACACAGCATTGCCCACAAGATTTATTGACTTTGTCAAGCGGGCCAATTTGAAATCCCATTCCGGAGGAAATGTGTCAAAATATACTTACCCTGGGTTGGAAGGAAGCAACCATCATCATTGTCGCGTTTGCATTTTTTATATAATAAAGACACTTATTACATGGCAAAGTCTCCCAGGGATAATATCGCATGTGTGTTCAAAAAGTCAACCTCCTTCTCCTCCTCCGCCAGCCAACTTAACATATATGGCAATCGCAAAAGCATTCCGTCACAGAAATTCCCCCACCCCCACTCTGTATGTGGTAAGTCATATGTGGCCATTCGGTATTGTAAAACATGATGGGAATAATTATTTTTACTATTCGTTTCGACTGAATGAGACAGACCCAAATACGGAAAAAAAGAAAAAAACATGAAACTCCCAGAACAAGTGCAATAAAAGAGAACAAGGTCCTTGGGACTTGACAAAAGTAATACTGAAAAAAAAGTAGATCCCTTTCCCACATTTGCAGGCAAAGTTCAACATATTTCTCCGGTTAGTGATTCCATTGTTATTCCTTTTTCGTTTTGAAATTGACAAATGATGTTTCATTATGAGTTCCTCTGTGTCCCCAAACTTGATACCCACTCAGTTACAGACTGTACCGCGCGTCGTACCCATACGACCAGGGAAATTTTGCGTAAGTGCTCACATAGTGAGTGGGCGTGGGTAGGTGCATGTTGTGCTCTACCATGGCCATGGGGTGTACCTACAAAAAGGGATCACAAATTGACGTGTAATAAAATTCGGTCCTTTATGGTATGTTGTCAAATTTGTTGTCGTCCTGCGAACCCCG
The DNA here is from genome assembly GCA_916610125.1 of Cheilosia vulpina. NCBI lineage: Eukaryota > Metazoa > Arthropoda > Insecta > Diptera > Syrphidae > Cheilosia > Cheilosia vulpina. Next base: position 78,747,693 of record OU744276.1, on the reverse strand, counting down.
TTCTCTGTGCGCCACAGTCCGCAGGAAATTAATAACAATCATCGACGTTATAATAATGATAAATGACTGCCGATATTTTATTCAGTTATTGATAATGGCAAACGAGTACACTCGCACCAGATACAGAGTGTAGTGTGTAGTCGACTGTCAATCAACTTCGCTGAGGGCAAACAAGGCTTTCGCGAAATTAGCTGTGTGCCTACAGGGTGTTTCCGTTCAACGGGCCGAGAGAATAGGCAATGATGCTGCAGTTTGGTACAAGTAAATATATGAGTAAAAGTCGCAGGGTTATGATACAGGGGGTAAATATTAGAGTAATAGCCGCAAGCACTCTTTTCGTCATGCTAATGGAAGATTATATGTTCTGAAAAGCTGTCACCGCGTTCGGCATGGAAATAGCTCTTGTTTTGGTATTGTTTGTTTCAGGCAACAGATGACTTTTGCTTTATTTTCAAACGCCATTGGCTTCAAAACCACAGCCAATAAAATTGAAATCAGAGAGAATGAGAGAGGGAGATGCCTTTGAAAATGTGTCGGCGGAAACTGTGAAACCATGTTAAAGATCGAGCTATGGATCTACTCCTAACTAGCAACAGAGCTGTTACTATTATTTTCGGTTTTTGGACTTACAAAAATTTTATTTATATAAACGCCAAAAAATGTCTCAATTTTGTGCTCCAGCTTTTAAGGAATTTCTATAAGAATGATGTTAAGTTTAAGTTTTGAAGCTAGATATCTAATATATTTTTCAAAAAAATTTTGTAGAAAATTATGGAGAAATCTCATCGCTAAAAACCAAATATTCAAAAGATTTCTAGAAGTACCTATCCTCTTCAAGTCATTGTCGAATTGAATGGATACAAATTAAAAACTTATTGAATCTCAAGCAGTATTACGGCAAAGATATTTATCTGTGGACCAAATCTTTGTGCAAAGAGAACTTACATAGCTACTTAACGCGCTCCCGTTAGCTTAATATGCCTTAAACTATTGGCCTTGGGAATACTCAACAAAATCTGAAACGTATCCCATCTTCACTTCTTAAACTATGGACTACCATACTTAAACGGAGAATCGAAATACCTAATGTTAAAATGAAAAAACATATGGTTGTAGTTTTGATGACAATTTGACATTAACTGATAAACGTGTAAAGCTTCAGATGATGATCACTAAACTCGAGGTATATTGCAGAATATGTTTGTAACAGCAGGGCAAGCAAGTCGACGTCAACCCGTTTTAAACACGAACAGAACTGCTGCCTCTAAATTACATTATTTTATACCGCATCGACAAGACCTACCTATCAGACGTGGTCTGTGTAATATGTCAAAATGTCCAAATGTTCGTGGTACTCGTCTAACTGAATACTTCGTCTAACTGAATACTTCTGTTTGGAAGAACACGTCGATACAGGATAAGCGTTAAAGCTGCCAGCCAGGTTTTTCTTTGACCTAAAATTTGGTGAACGGTTGCAGCTTAAAATTTATTTATTGGTCTCATTCATCGCTAATTGGATAGTGAATCTGATGATAAGTAAAAGTTGTGAGTTTATATTTTTTTTAGAGGTTTTTTTTTTTTTTTAAATTGGCAGCACTTTTTCGAGTTGACAGCTGATTTGTACTCATTTTGGTTTGCCATATCACTATGAGTGCGATATCTAACCCTAGCTGCTCAAAAAATAGTCGAAATTAGACTACCTACCAGGTTCCTCCTAATTTGGCAAAAATTATATTCAAAAAATAATGCCATGATGTGATCTCCCTTAAAAACTAAACACCAAACCCTTATTCAATAAATTATCAGCGTCTCCACCAACTCACGCCAAATGAGTTAATTTGACTTTAATCTTCTTGTAAAAAAACTTTATTAATAAAAACAATTTTGAAATGGAGTTGCTAATTTATTAATTAAACAAAACTACTCTGAAAATCTGGCAATACTCTGGCAAAAATGGGAAAAAGTATAATTGAGAAAATGAATAAATAAATATAGGAATAAATAATGAATCAGATGGTTTTGGGCATTTTATCAACATTTTTCTGTTCGAAATAAAAATAATTAATTCATTAATAATTGCAAAAGGAGCGTCATTTTATCTTTGCAAAATTTATAATTGTTTACTTCGTATTATACCTAATATGTATTTTTAATAATATTGCTTAACTTAATAGATTTATTAAAAATTTTAGAGAGCGTATGCACATTTTTAAAATGCGAAAAAATTTATTTAATTCTTTTGACATTTGATTAAGTGTGAATAGTCTTTAAAAAAAGTTTATGAATTAATTTTTTGCCGTTAAACTAAAATAAGTTCTAATTCAGTTTTAATTACATATTATGAAATGGTCCGTCGGTACGCATTTTATTTTTTAAATTTTGTGTCTAACTTTAAAAAATAAACACCTCATACATGTATCTCAATCAAAAACCAGTAGATTTGACTGGTTAAAAATGATATAAGCAGTTGTTGTTTATGCAGGTGGCGACATTTAAATTCGACAATAAATGTCGACCAAAAGCTATCGACGCTAGGTCTGTTCGCAATACATTTGGAATTTAATCAAATTTCGTTCCCTTACGCAAAAGTTGGGCAGAAGAGAGCAAAAAAAACTTTGTTTGGGCTAGTTCCTAGTTGGTTTTAGCTGACAGGTGGTTGTCAAATCGTTCAAGTGCTAGTTGGTAACTGACTATTTCACTTAATTTATATTTTGACTAGCTGACTGACACGTATAGCACTAAAATGGATGTAAGAAGTAAAATACGAAGCGAACTTTTTAATTTCATTTAAAAAAATCCCCTGAAATTTATCGTATGATTATTTTTGAACTGAAATATATATATATTATGAATGGTTGAAGAATATTAGAAATATGTAGTAATAAATAGTTAAAAATAAAATGACTTGCCAGAGTAGTCAGCTGACTATTTTCATAATTACTACACACATTTTGCACAATAACAATTGAGAATTAAATTATAATTATTGCATAATAAATTGATACTTTTCGGTATTCAAAATTCTAATAAACTCATTTTTAAGAGCACAAACCGCAACAGAAAAGGAAAAAATAAGAATTTAATAACGATTTTTTTTCTACATTTTTCTATAAAAAAAGACAAGTTCATCAGCCTCGTTAAAATATAAAATAATCTTTCTTCAAAAAATGTTAATTTTATTTATAAGGCGATATGCCAAGTGTATAATAAAATCAGATGCTGTAGCAAAAAACTACGAAAAACTAAAAACTTTGTATTACCTTACTATAGTTTGAAATTAATTTCTAAATAGGGAATTATTCAGCCAATTTCGATTTTATTGTACAAAAATAACTATTAGGTTCATCTCAGGGCTGTAAGAAATTGTTGTGTTTGACAGGAAACATAAACAAAGTAAATCAACAACCTTTTAATATAATTAAATCTAACAACGTGTTGCATTGACATTTTAAAAGTATCTATTTTAACTGCGTAACTAGTGCGCATAGTATAGTTGACTATTAAGAATGTTTTGGAACCTCTTAAATGACAGTCAAAATAGTCACAAATAACTGTCTTTACTAGCAGCATTCGGCCTTACCAATAATCAACTTAGGTCAGGCAGTTTGCGCAAAGACTCCACACTTTCCAAAGTCCCTTTACCAATAAACAAATATAATTGCCCGAATATCGTTAACTGTAGGGTTAAATGTTAATACATTAGCTAAATAAATCCTTCCTAAATGTAATTTTCCAGAGCAGTGTTGCCCAATCACCAAAAATGGTGGTATTTAATTTCGCAATAGGAGCTAATTTAAATACACCTTTGTTTAGCCTGAACTTATTTTAGTAAATTGTAAATGTTTTCGGTTTTTATTCGTGGGAATACAACAACGCAAGTGGTTTTTAAGTTTAGCAAACACAAATTTGTAGAAATGTATGCACAAAATTGAAAAATATTCCATTTTTGTTTTATTTCTAAACACTTGAAATACATATTTCGAATATTATCATTAAATAAAATGATTGGTATCTTTTTTAACCGCTAGCGCTTGCTTTTTGATTGGTTTTCCTTTTTTAATAGTTTGCAAGTGCATACGTAGTAAAAAATATAAGTTTAGGATGTTTCCAAGACTTTCTGGAGAGTCGTCGAGAAGAGAATAAAATACCGGTTCACTTAAGATTGGACAGCTCATACCCGAATACCTACATTTTTCTACAACTCTCAGTAAGTTAGGCTCAGGTAGATATTTGGCTGCAACCCAACCCTCTTTGGAAATGGAGTTTGTACCCAGAAAATTTGAATTTCTAATGAATCAGTGGTTGGTGTGAAAAGGTTGACTTTGCGGAAATATAGATATAAGAATTGTCAGCATTCAGCAAAATCCCCGTGAAATAATAAATTTGGGAACTTCTGGAGGAATAACAGGAAGTATGTGCGAATTCAAGATAAACAGAATTCTGTTTTATTTTGTGTGAATTCATAGAGGAGTACACGTGACAGTTTTCGTATAGAAAAATATCCGCGGGTTTATATTTTTCTGAATGAATTTAACATTTTGTCGCTTTCTAAGTTTCCCGAATTAAGTAATATGAGCTGTACAAATTCAAAAGGTCAAATTGTATTTATTTTTATATTTCTATATACTTCTACAAGCACTGCTTGGCAGATTGAAATTCAAAAACGGAAGCGATAAGTCCTTAAAACGCGTTTGACATCCTACGTGATTTTTTAATTTATTCTAAAACAAAATAGCCAGCTATTATTTCTTTTTTCAAAAATATTTACTTGCTAACCATTCAATCTTTAGATAAGCTTCGATTTGCATAATCAGCCGAACAAACTGTGTTCCGGTACAAATTCACTCATAAATCAATCGATAAGTATTAGAAAACAAAGGAAAGTGTGCTATAAAAAGTACCGAAAATTGTGTGCGATCGAAGGAGAGGGCATTACTGATTTGCATATGATATTTGACAGATCAGCTGATATTTTGTGCATTTCCTATTTTGTTTTTTGTTTATAATAAGCTTCAAAAGACCTTGGAAAGATATCTGTTGGGCAAATGAATTTGCGATTTATATATTCCTTTTCTTAGAATAAAATCTTCGTTCTGAAATAAAACATTGACCTTGTTGTTCACGAAAACAAATTATGAAATTTGAATTCTGCGATGACAAACAAATGTAATAGATTCTAAGAAAGTTGTCGCACTAGCAAATGTGGAGGTCTAATTCTGTGGCAATAAGACAGAGTAGCTGATTGTCCAAAAAAAGGTGTTTTTGAAATAATCGCATTTTTGTCTAAAATGGTTATTTAAAAAAAAAATGTTAGCCCCAATTGTAAGATAAGGGGTAACCTTATTTTTTTATTGATAGCGTACATTTTTACTAAAGTTGGCAACCAACTAATCGTCAACATTAGTGTTTGATTATTAGTAAGGCCGATTGACCATTAAGAAGTTGATTTTGAGACAAATTCAAATGACATTTAAAAAAAAATCATGTACAATTATTTGTTAAAAATATTTGAAAAATTAATGACAATTTTTTTCTCTGAGTGGCAATGTATCCAATATTTAACAGAAAGTTTAATATTGTTTAAGTTTAAGTGTAATGACTTGCCGAGATTAAGCAACAGTGGGACGCCAACTTCGAATGCAAGGATGGTGCCTCTGTCGTTCCTCAGCTTTAGGTTGACATAGCGACGAAATCTGTCACTGAACTTATGTTTTCCATGGAGAACTTTATTCGATTTTAAAATAGAAAAGCCGCAGTTCCTAACACGGTAGGTAGAAGAGTGCTCTTGTGGTTTCTGCCACAGCTGCACATAGACCATCAGTTGGGTCCATTGTGTCCAACATGCCTCTACCAATCTGTACCGAAACATTCACGCTACAAATACACGGCGGAAAACAACATCCGCTTGAATCAGTAATAAATAATTATTTAAAAAAATCAACCAACATAAATCTGTATAAAAGCCGCTAACTTTAACTTTCTTTTTTCTTACAGGTAAGTCTCCATTTCTACCTCATCCATCTGCGAGTGGTAAGAAAAGTTTCTCCAGCCCCATTGTGTACCTTCATAAAATCAATCGAAAATTAAACACAAATCTACTAACTGAAAGTTGTAAATAAAACACTCAAGATCTGCCAGTAAATCAGAAACCCTTTCATTTCAACGTGCAGAAAACCGGTAATACCTCAAAAGTTTCTTCTTCGTTGAAACGATCAACGGGGAATTGTTTCCATATCCAATTTCTAACCGGACAATTTATTTTCCAATCTCCACGCCAAAGCAGGGCGATACCAGCCAGTCATGAGTAAACTTTCAAATAGGCATTTGTATTTAGGTTTTGACCTTTGCCAGTAAATCCTTCTGTCGCTTTTATATTTCGAGCACGATTTTGCTATTCATTTTTCGTTGAGCTCGTAAAATGGCAAAAATGTATAAAACTTTTACACATCTACTCGTATCGCAAACTCAGCCCCAGTTCAGTTCAGTATAGTATCCATCGACCAATTTAATTTTATTATTATTGGGGGCGCATTCATATCGTCAGCTTTCGTTTCGCGTTATTTCTTTTTCTGATGTAGTAAGCGAAACACTATTAACGGTGTTCTGAACTTTCAAATACAAATTGTATGTGTGTGTGTGTTGTTACTACAAATCCTATAGAAAAATAAAAATATGAAACTGGAACAACTTAATGATAAATATGCCGCGCGTTCTAGGTATATGCCATGTCCTTGTTTCGTAGACAGTCGTAATTTTGCTGACAATCCTCGCAGCACAGAAACCCATTGATTGGAGATACTTGATTATAAATTGAGAGGGCGTTTAGGGGGCCGTCACAAGATAGATTAAACATTGTATCTGCTGGGTGACGAAAAATGGGGAAAAATATCGACGACAGCCATAAAAACGATTTGCTGTTGTTCGTATCTATGCAAATGGACTGACAACTTCGTTATCGGCTAAAGCGTTTCGCTCTACATTTTTTTGCTGAATTTTAATCACAAAACCACTTTGGATTAGTACTTTTTATACAAATTAGAAAAGTCAACCTTAGCAGATAGATGATGACTTAACGAAATTGCTTTTGGCGGTCCAAGGATTATTATTCTAATTGTTGCCCTAATACATAAGCTCGAAGACTGCTGCTGATCGAATGTTTGCAGTAATCAGTGCTACGGCCGAGTTCCGTTGCTTAATTGGGAATAATGCCTCCCATTAATAAGGAGCGTGCGGTTAGCCTCACCAATATCTATTAACCACACTATCTCTGGATATTGCTTTCGCTTGATTAATGATAGCTATAGGTAGCACCTGGTGCGCCATTGACTGTGCTTAATGCTATTAGCATATATTACACATATTTGTGCTAATCACTAAATTCGTTGAATCGATTTGCAGCCGTGTAATTATCTAGATAACTACACCCCTGCGCCCTACAGCTACTTGAATATTGCTTGATGATTTCTTAATTGTATCTGCCACACGGAATGAGTGTCCGTAAATAAATTTGTCGAAAAGCAATTTGCCTCAAGTGATGATGGATACGCTGAATAATGTAATAGAGGGTTATGCTTGGATAGAGAGGATAAAACGCGAGATTCTATCGTAAAACTATCTGAAAATGGGTGCGAACTTGCCCCTGAAATAATGTCGTGGAATTCAGTAATTGATTATGAGTTGGGCCGTTTCATTATTTTATGTGTTGGGAGTTTGCTGCAATTAAAAATCATCGAAAAAGTCTCGGGGGACTGACATTCGCCATCCCGAATAAGATTGCACCTCGTCCTACGACTAATCAGCAATTTAGTTTTGAATTATTTTATGAATTTAAGAGATAAATGCGCCGTTTGTCGGATTTCTTAACTTGATTTGTTTGAAAACAATACCTGATTTTCAAGCCCTAGCTAAATCTTATATTTATCCTTCTCAAAAGCGGAATTCGAAAGACTTTCAAGATCCTCATACTCTTAAATGTCTATTTTTTGCATTTGTCAGATAACATCTTGAATACTGCAGTATAGTATGGAATCCTTTTTACGAAGGACATTCTTTTAGAATTGAGAAGATCCATAACCGTCTTACTAGAGTAGCTGTTCGTAGACTGCGATGGAATATTGAAATGCCATCTTACGAGACGAGGTGCAAATTATTTGGTATCTTACCACTTTTCAGACGGAGGCAATATTTTTCCATTATGCTTATTCGCGATTTGATAGATGGTCATATCGATTGCCCTACTTTCTACTATCATTAGTTGGATTTTATGCTCCTGCGAGAGTTCTTAGAAACCGCTTTTTATTTCATATACCCTATCATAGGGTTAACTATGGTTACAATGAACCAGTTTCTAGGGAATCCAATAAATATTGTAATGTTATTGATTTTAATATTAGTAGAGAATCATTTAGGAATAAACTAATCCTGTTGTTAGGCTTTGGTGGTCATTTTTAAGTATAATTTGTTGTATTAAGTATCTAATCTAACTCATTTGATTGAAATAAATAAACAAACAAACAATATCCTGATTACAAAGTCATTATTTAAAAGTTCTGTTATATCTGTGTTTATGTGGTTGAGAAGCTTACTTCTGTGCTTCCGAGCATCCTTCTTAACCTCATCTTCAACCATTTCAAGTGTCAACATTTAGGTCTCTCTGCAGATCGACATTGCGTATGTACCAAGGTACTATGCTCCTTAGTACTTTACTTTGGAAAACCTGCATTTTTTGAAAATTTCTTTGGCATTTGCATGCCCACAACTGGAGCCCGTAGGTCCATACTGGTTTCAGAACTTGCGTGCATAGCAATATCTTATCGCATGTTCAACTCATCTTTTTTTTTCTTTACGTGCGTTTTCCAACGCAAAGTCAGAGTCTTGCCTATATATTTGGTTGTGTTTGAATATTCCACTACATTGTTGTTAATGTACACTGGAATGTGTGGGACGTTTTTATACTTAAAATTATATGGACTGACTTAAGGTCATTTAATCTATTCTGCCATTTCTTAGTCCGTTCTGAAATATTGTTTATTGCTGTTTGAAGCTTTTTTTGTTGCTATTTCGACAGTTGCTCCCACAGCAAGGACAGTTGTGTCTTCTGCAAAAGTATCTATGGTGGTTTCTTCACTTTCAGGTAGATCGCTAGGGAAAAGTAGGCATGGAACTGGACCTAGCACACTGCCTTGCGGTACACTAGCTTAAATCTCTCTTAATGTTGTGTAGGGGAGAGTGGGACACCTTTGAACACTTTTTGCTTCCAAGTCTCATATGAAAACCTATGTTTTCGATTTTTTGATCTGTAACTTCTATTTGCTTTTAGAAATGGAACTCAGCTTTAGTTGAAACGCATAATTCTATCCGTCTTATGAAGATTTCGATTTATTATTATTTTTTCAATGAAGCAGGCCTTTATGTTCAAAGGAGCCCCTATGAGGGGCAGTTTTTAACTAGGCTGGGCCACCTTTGCAGTTTGCCTATTTTCATAAGAAAACCATTGTACTTTTTTCTGATTTAGTATTTTAGTGAGGGTTCTATATCCCTCTTCTTTAATCACATTGATTTTGATATCATTTTTGTTTAATAGCGCTATACTAGCTTTGATTTTAATTTCCTCCAACACTTTGGCCAAGCGTTCATACGTATTTACTTGCAGCGCGATAATTGGCGGGGGCTTGGTTGGATTTTGTGTTTTATTTTCTTTATTGGAAGCATACACAGTGACTGTGCAGCTTTCTTTTGTTGGTGAGACTTTGGGGGATGCAATCATTGTGGGTTTTTTTTTATTTTTATTTTCCTTGTGACGATGTCCTTCTGTCTCTTTCTTTTAGTTCTTTTTCGTCTGTTGAGAACTCGACATGTTGGACATTCACTTTTTTTTGCGGTTGTTGACATCTTCTTTCAACAATTGCAACTCTTGCTTAAGATTATTTATTTCCTTAAGCAGTGTCTCATTCAGTTGCTTAAACCCGTCTTTTTCATCACAGACTTTTAAATACTTAGCCTTCAATGTTTCATTTGATTCTTCTTTTTTAGGTGGGGGTTTTCTCTCTACCCTTTTACTTCTCCTAAAAGGGTTGTTGCTTAGCAATAAAGTATCAGTCCTTTGTGCCAGACTTTATCGAAAGCTTGTGCTATATCAAGATATACTGTAGAGCACACATTTTTCTCTTCTTCTATGTACCTGATCAATGGTTTGGTGAATTGGGACCAGCGTTGTCGGAAAGATATACTATTAGGAAGTACTGCGGCCAGAAAAGGAGAGTATTTAAAAAAATAGGAGTATACAGATATTTCTATTTTTATTTTTATTTAAACAAAATTCATTAAAAAAAGTCCGTTAAAAAAAAAACTCAAAAGAGGGAAATTCCATTAAATTTCAAGTGAATTAAATTTAGTTATGTTGAAATTACACTTTTCTGCAAGTGTAAGATATTTTAAGACTTAAAAAAAAATAGGAGTACGAATGTGAAAGGAGGAGTACGGGAGTACGGAGGTGTTGAAAGCAGTACAATATTCCTATTGGAGTACTTTTGGCAACGCTGATTGGGACTAGCGTTTTTCCATCTATTACCTACTTTTTGTAGACGTTTTGCAAGCACTTTTTCGAATAACTTGGACAACATTGGTAGGATAGAAATTGGGCGATATGAGGTAACTTCGTTATGTGTCTTGCCTGGGCACTCATTCCGTAATTTTTCAGACGATAATCGTCGAAACGATAGACCTCCAAAAGTAGCAACTAAGTGCTAAAATTACGAGTTTGAGACTTTAATTCAATTGATTTTCCACAAATGTAATGAAAGTTGACGATAGTGAAGCAAATTGGGCTGAATATAACTGCCAATGGTTATCAAAGTTTCTAAAACGATTTTGTGCCGACGATTATTGTTAAACGGAATCTGCCCCTGGTTTTGGTATCAATATTACATCAGCGACTCTCCGCACGCTTGACACACATCTTAATTTAAATGTATTTTATTTATAATCTGCGCTAGTTTTTTTTAACATTTCGTAGAAATTGTTTCAAAATTTCTCGTGTAATCAAGTCAAACCCTTTCTGTAATTTCTTTAGCAAGTTCTTTAGCTGGTACCGACCGAATAGGTCTATCTTCTTCTCACCTTACTTCGAGTCCTTGATAAACTTTCTATCTTCATAAGGTTTGAATACGTCTTCAAGAAACCCGTGTTTGCTTTCTCTTGGCTGCTCTTCGCCCAGATCTACCTTCTCTGGTTTTTACTGGCGCAATGTGAGCTATTGGCCTGTTTATTTTCTTTGTTGCCTTCCAGAGCGAGTTGTCGGCACTAGCATCATTTGTAAGACTTGTGAGGTAAGTTTTCAAAGACTTATTATTGAATTCTCTTACCGATTTTCCAAGCTTATAATTTAAGTTGTTCAGTGCGGTTTTGTCGCTTGGTGCCCTTTTCTGTTGCCAGCGTTTCCTAGCTTTCCTCTTTTCTGTAATAATTTTTGTTTTGTTTAATCTTTATTGTTGTTTTGGGAGCTGCGGCCCACACAGCTTTGTCAATATTTGGACTGCTTCTTCTAGTTGATCTTCTGTTTGATAGCTGATGATAGTTGGATATTTTTTTAAAACTTCTTCTAGTCTATTAACTACGTTTGGGCCTTGGTCTTTTATTATTATTTTATCGCCAAGTGTTGAAGGTATAGGGGAATGGTCTGATTGAAGATCAGGTCCTTCCTCTATGCTTATTTTATTTGAAGATATATTTTTGGATAGAAATAAGTCGACAAGATCTGGGGTTTTATTCCTATCTGTTGGCCAATAGGTAGCTTTTCCCGTTGAGTGATATCTGGCGCCCTGTAATTGCCTCATATAGTTTTCTGCCTCTAGTGTTAGTTAATCTAGACCCCCAATATTTATTTTTGGCGTTAAAATCCTCACCCACGATTAATCTATTGGGAAATATGCGGAAAAGGCTTTTAAAATCACTTTTCTTTCGTCTATAGCTAGGAGAGCAGTATACTGCTGCAATAGATATTTGCCCGCTGCTCCTTACACTTATGGAAATTCCTTGGATGGCAAATGATTGGAATTGACATCGTCAAAAGCCGTTTGTTCTATATGAACTCACTCAGTATCGCCTCTCAAAAAAGTGCCTTCAATACTTCCGCAAAATCTACATGTCTCAAAGGAGACGTATATCGGATGACCTATAACCGCAGGCACAAGTTTTCGCCTGATAATTCTACTACCAGTGCCGTTGAAAAACAGACTCAAATGAATGCTCCTTTTCAACTTCAACGATAGACTGACAAAAACAATGACCAAGGGCACTGCTGGTTGAAGGATGGACATTTTATTGAGACACCGCCAGAGCGTTTGTCATGTCTATTTCCGCTTAAATATACTTCGCAGTGTCCTTACACCCTTCCGCTACAAAAACACCAAACAATACCTAAAATTCTCCAACAAAATTCGCCTAACATTAAGATTTTCTGTTAAACAAACCCATTGTCCCCCGATAGGACCATCAATTATGTTAAACAGACACCGCCCCCTAACCCGAGTGCTGACTGAATTCTCATTGAATAAAAGTGTACTCGAAAATACGTATATTTCGAAAAATTTCTATTAACCCAAGTCATCTTGTTGTCGACAACGACAACGACAACGACGATGACGACGAAAGATGGAAGCACAAATTCTGTTGCTTCAAACTTCAGACACAAATTTCGTTATGACAAAGGAGAAACCACAATTTTCGCGAAAATTGTTTTTATTCATAGAAAATGCAATTAGGGATTCAAGGCACGCAATTTAGATGACAGCTATGACGACAACGGCGACGATGACGGCGGCAAGGACGACAACCATGGCTATATATATACAACAGCCCCAGCTTCATTGACAACACAAGGGATGCCTAAGTAAACCCAGTCAAAAATGTACTCGTCGATTGGGGAGGAGGATATTCTTCTGCACAGAGTTGTTCTTATTTCCTTGTACAACGAAATAGTGTGAGAGCTGTGGAGCCTCCCGAAGAAAATCCACGGGGGTTCAGCTCTTGTTTTGTCACTTAATTATTCACAAATGGCGAAAGGTCCTTCTTTGTCTCGTACTTGGTGTATAATGAGAAGCAGAAGGTGTAGTATAATGCTCGTCGTTATTTGGAAACCATAAGCGAAATTGCTTCGACACTTCGTATTAGTGGGACGATGAATGACAGCACAAGTGGAATTGTTGATCGCACATTAGTTGGCGAGACTGATTTAAAGGATGTTTCACAGAGTGTAGGTAAATGTACCACGGTTCAAAAAGCTAGTAAATATATTCAGCATTGTGGTTAGTGTGATGGCATTGACCAAGGGCTCACAAGTTTCTCGAAGGTCGCTCCCTTTTTTAAATAAAAATCGCCAGCAAAAGGGTGTCCTACAATTCACGCAAAATTTCAATTTTCCGCCATTTAATAGTACAGTGATGCCAACGGAAAAAAGGATAACAATGTGACAGCTGACAATTCGGGGTTAGTAAAAATGGAGCGCTATAAGAAATTTTCATTGTTGAGCAATATTTTAAAAATTATAAATTTTTGTCAGCTACAGTCCGCAATTTTCGTACAAAATCATCTTCAGTAATGAAGCTCATTTTCATCTTTTTGTCTTCGTTAATTGTCGATTTGGGGTTCAGAAAACCCACGAGTAATTGTTTAGAAACAAATGCAACCACAACGCGTGACTGTTTGGTGCGGATTTTGGGCTGGCTGCATTATCGGACCATTCTTCTTCGAAAATGCGGCTGGTCAGGCAGGAACAACTAATGCTGTTCGTTATCGTGACATGATATCTTTTAGTGCATAAATTACAAGATGTGGATCTGACCAACATGTGGTTTCAACAAGACGGTGCCACATGCCATACAGCCAGAGAAACAATTCAATTACTGCATGAGTCATTTCCTAATCGTGTAATCGGCCGTTTTGGCGATCAGAATTGGCCATTCAGGTCATGCGGTTTAACACCATTGGAATTTTTTCTTTGGCGTTTTTTGAAGTCAAATGAAAAGCACACGAACAACAAAGAAGAATTTGTGAGGTTTATAAATGAAGTTCAGTCACATTTATACAAAACGGTCATAGAAAATTTCAATAAAAGAGTACGTACTTGCCAGCAAAGCCGCCGGTTAAATCGATGTGCTATTCCATACATAAACCCAATCTGTATACTCTATGAATCAATAAAAAATGTAAGCTTTAAAATAAAAAAACTTTACTTTATATCAAAATTGCATTTTGAGTGAATTATGAGACACCCTTTATAAGCCTCGGCTGTAGAAGACCTGTTTCGGATATTGGATTAGATGAGATCGGTTGGGGGAGGTGGAAGGAAGTTACCATAAAATATTTGCGGCCACAAGTGGGCCTATTTTTATTTCCGCCAATTAGAGCCCGCTCATGATACCTACCGGACTTGGTGATAAGTCCTAGTAGATATTTGAGTGAGCTGTCAGATACGTTCTCTGCCTCAAGGTGGAGTTTACCTAGATGGAGTTGGCGTATTCTGATCAGGCAGTTGCAGTGACGCAGAATGCGTTCTGCTGATTCCTCTTTTTTTTTTTTTTAAATTCATTTTTATTTCTTCAATCTTTAAACTTATATCCTAGACAAAAACGATTAAATCTAATTTAAAACTAACTGTTTAGGAATTACTAATCGTTTATTTATATAATTCTCAAATAATTTCATGATCATGATCATTAGTTTGCACCATATGTTTTTCTAATTGTCGTATTTGCCAATCATAACATGGTTTACCTATAATAACTTACTTTAGCTAAAAGTCACTCAATTTGCTAACGTTACTCAAAGTTCTTATTGCCGTTTATTTTCGAACTTGTTTGTTAGAATCGCACTGTAATGTATTGAGCATTTTTGTTATCTCGTCCACTTGGATTTCGGACGCAGCACGGTAAACACCTCCAATAAATTATAATTCTGTTTTGGGATATCTCGTCGTTTTTTTCTTCGCTCGCTTTTTCTAATTAAAATTGATTATCGAACATATTTTTGGTCCATATCGAGCCGGATTTTTTCGCTTTATTTCCTCGTATAATTCATCTTTTACAACAAACTTAAATAATTGTGCATGAGCGCATGCGATAATCAGAGACAAATAAATTAAAGTTAAAGTGTATCATACGTTTAACATACCTATATTTATGTATGTATAGTACATACAAACTCAGATTTTAATTGAATTCACGGTTCGCGCTTAATGTGCATGGTATTTCAAAGTAGTTCGTTTGGCACTTAGTCTCAATATTTAAAAGAAAATGAGTTCGACAGTTTCTCTTTCCGCACTTCGTCTCACACGTGGTCACATCAAAGGTTCACTTACGAAACTTTGCACTTATTCGGAATCTATCAAAGAAACTACATCGCTAGTAGAGCTCGAGGTCAAATTAAAAAGAGCAGAGGACTTGTGGAGCGAATTTAATGCTTCTCAGCAATTGATTTATGAGTTCGCGGATGATCAAGGTTACACAGATCCAATACCCGACTTTGAAGAAGTGGAATCGAAGTTTTTACTTTTAAAATCAGTTTTGGTATCAGCAATTAGGGAGCGCGAACAAGTTGAGAAAAACAAGGATATTGTCAGTCGTTTAGCCGAGCAACAAAAGGTTCTAATTGACTCGCTTAACAAATCTAATCCCACAAAGGGCTTGGATATTTTCCTTCCCTCGATCCGTATCGAACCATTCTCTGGCAATTATCAGGATTGGCCCGCTTTCCGCGATATGTTTGCAAGCGCAGTACATAACAAATCCAATCTGACTCCAACTCAAAAATTCCATTTTTTGAAATCCTGTCTCCGGAATGGAGCACTTACACTGCTCAATGACATAACAATTTGTGATGCAACATATGATCAGGCTTGGGAGAGACTAGAAAAACGTTTCGATAGGCCCCGTTATGTAATTAATGATTACATAAAAACATTTTTGGAGCTTCCATCAGCACCTAATTCGAATGTCGTCCATCTTCGCAAAATATCAGATGGCGCGGATGAAGTTATACGAGGATTAATTTCGATTAACTCACTTAATAGGGATCCATGGCTGATTTACATCCTACTTAATAAGGTGGACCCTGACACTCGCCAGGCGTGGTCCGAAAAAAGTGTTTTGGAGGACTATCCCACTATCGACCAATTTATTAGTTTCTTAGAACATCGTTGTGAAGCTTTGGAAAGTTGCAAAGTTACAATTCGTGAACCAAAACCTAGGATCCAGACAGCCAGAAGTATGCATGCCTCGTCGTCTATTATTGCTTGCCCTAAATGTAAGGCCCTCCACAGTCTTTCTCAATGTTCCGATTTCTTAGCCATGACTGTGCAGTCCAGAAGAGAATTCGTGAGATCTAACAGAATTTGTTTTAACTGTTTGCGTACTGGACACTCCTCTGCACGTTGCCAGTCTAAATTTCGCTGCAGGACCTGTAACACTCGTCACCATAGTTTGGTTCACGAAGCTTCCGTTAGCAGCAACACCAGCTCTACGGCTAATGCATATGCTAACAATTCTCTTTGCCAAACTAACGAAATTCAAAACTATTCGTTCAATCCTAACATTGCCTCAACTTCGGGAGCTAACATCGCATCAACTTCGGGAGCAACAAACTTCGTCGTCAATAACCATTCGGTCAATCTCGCGCATCACATACCACAAACGTTACTTCCTACAGCTATTGGGAAAGTGCTAGACATCAACGGCAGATATCAACATGTCCGCATCCTAATTGATTCAGGCTCGCAGGTTTCATTCGTAACTGAGTCCTGTGTCCAAAAACTTGGACTCAAGCGAAGAAATGCTCGCATACCGATAAGCGGTATTGGATCCACCAGTGCTGGTAGATCCAGAGGCCTCATTTCGCTCACTATATTATCACGCTGTGATAAATTTAGTATCCTGGTTGATACATATATTTTATCGAGCGTTACATCGAATTTGCCAACCTTCTCGTTTAGCGTCAAAGATTGGGATCAACTAACTAACCTGGAACTCGCTGATCCATCGTTTAATGAATCGAAAGCTGTTGATATATTATTAGGAGCTGACAAGGCATGGGAGGTTCTACAGGGAAGTGTTGTTCGCAGTAATAAGGGCTATCCGATTGCTCAAAAAACGGTATTCGGCTGGGTCTTAGCCGGTAGCTTATCAACACAAAATGAATCCAGAATTGTCTCTCACCACTCTTGTCTAAACATCGATGCAATTTTACAATCGTTTTGGACGATTGAAGAAGTCTCCAAATCAAATCCGTCTATCGAAGATAAACAAATTGAGGAACACTTCCTTAAAACCCACAACCGTGATGTAAACGGAAAATACGTTGTCGAGCTACCCTTCAAACATTCGGTCCAATTTTCAGACACTCTCAGCGGTTCGGTTTCGCGCCTTAAAGCCATGGAGAGAAAGTTCTCCAGAGACAAAACCCTCTTCCAAAGCTACTCCAAATTCCTCGATGAGTATCTTGAGCTCGGACACATGTCTCGAGTTCCTGCTGCGGAGATAGGAAACCCAAATGTGTTTTACCTTCCACACCACGCTGTCCTTAAACCAGACAGCGCAACCACTAAGTTGCGTGTCGTTTTTGATGGCTCGTTCAAGGATACCAATGGAAACTCTTTAAATGATTCGCTGATGATAGGACCGCCTATTCAACGCAATCTGTTTTCGGTTTGTTTACGATTTCGTCGGCATAAATTCGTTTTCACCGCAGACATCATTAAAATGTTTCGCCAAATCCTTGTCGCGGAAAAGGACTGTGATTTCCAACGGATAGTTTGGCGCAATTCATCCTCAGAACCATTGCAGCATTTCCGACTTAGGACGGTTACGTACGGAACGTCATGTGCACCTTTTTTGTCGGTAAGAGCATTGGAACAACTCGCGACGGATCATAAGGAAGAATTTCCTATCGCTTCTGAAATAATTCTAAATGATTTTTATGTAGATGACGTTGTCTCCGGGGGGGACACTTTATCTGACGCTATTTTCAAAAAACAATCGCTAATTAAACTTTTATCTAAGTGCGGCATGAAATTAAGTAAATGGCAGAGTAATTGCACCCAACTTCTTGACAACCCAGACACCTTGTCTAGTGAAACGGTTTCGTTAGATACTAGTGCGGACTCGTGGTTTAAAGTGCTTGGCCTTCACTGGAACCCCCAGCGGGATATTTTCAGTTTTCGCATAAACTCTCTTTCGAACGAACCAATTACAAAACGCCAGATTCTCAAGGATATAGCACGTATATTCGACCCCCTCGGTTTCCTCGTTCCTTCGGTGGTACCACTTAAAATCGTATTCCAAGAACTCTGGCACCTTAAACTCGATTGGGATGATGAAATCCCTACTCCAATCGCTATAAAATGGAGTCGGTTTCGCGAAGAACTGTCAGTGTTTTCCAAAATTGAAATACCTAGAATCATAGGGTTGTCGCATTCTTCTTTCCAAATACATGGGTTTTCTGATGCATCGGCATCTGCATACGCCGCAGTGATATACTCTCGATACGAACTCCCTAATGGTACATTTGAAACAACTATCCTTGCCGCTAAGTCTCGTGTTTCCCCATTAAAACAATTAAGTATCCCTCGGTTAGAACTGTGTGCAGCGCTTCTACTAGCAAGATTACTTGTTGCCGTACAAAAATCACTGAACATAACATTCAAAGATGTCTTCGCATGGTCGGACTCGAAGGTAGTGTTATCGTGGCTGTCTTCTCCTCCCCGACGTTGGAACATCTTTGTAGGAAATCGCACATCTGAGATTCTCAATACAATCCCAAGAGACAGATGGTTTCATGTCCGATCTGAAAGCAATCCCGCCGATTGCGCCTCTCGCGGAATACTCCCTTCGCAACTTCTTTCCCATCCCATTTGGTGGACAGGCCCTACTTGGTTACAGCAACGATCCGACAGCTGGCCGATTCTCGGTCATCATGAAGAAGACCCTAGCTGCTGGGATGAAGCAAAGAAGCTTTCTCCCCAATCGTTATTCGTGAGCTACGATGAGCATCCATTCGAAATACTGGCAACACGCATATCATCCTGGAATATTCTAATCAGAGCAGTTGCACGAATGTATCGTTTCACATCCAGAGCTCGCAAAATCTCATCAGTTTCGTCAGTTCAACTACAGCCTCAGGAGATATATGACGCCAAAACGCGTATCATCAAATGGCTTCAAAGTCGGTACTTCGGTGACTACATCAATACACTTAAGAGATCATGTCCTCTTCCCAAAAACTGCAAATTAATAAATTTATCTCCCTTTATAGATGCTGAGAATATTTTACGCGTTGGAGGACGAATACAGCACGCAAGCATAGCATACAATGCTAAGCATCCAATAATCATCCCAAAGGGTCACGCTATCACAAAACTAATCGTTCTCGACGGTCACATTCGGTTTTTGCACCCGGGAATCTCCACCCTTTTCGCGCTGCTCCGACAGGAATTCTGGATAATCGGCTGTCGAAATTTAATTCGAAGGATAACGCATTCCTGCATTCGATGTTTTCGCCAGCGAAAGGCTACAACCTCACAGCTCATGGGTAACCTTCCTTCGCAACGAATACAACAAACCAGGCCATTCGCGCATTGCGGTTGTGATTATGCTGGACCTATATTACTGAAGGTGAAAGCGGGCCGAAAATCTGTACTTTCTAAAGGCTACATCTCGCTTTTCGTTTGCCTTGTCTCAAAAGCAATACATTTAGAACTCGTTAGTGACCTAACAACTGACGCATTTCTCGCCGCCTTCCGTCGTTTTATCGCGCGTCGTGGTAAACCCTCACACCTTTACTCCGATAACGGCACAAACTTTCGCGGAGCCGCTCGTCAACTTTCAGAAATGCACCAACAAGTTCTGTCTGACAACCACAACTCCATAATTGCTGAATCGCTTGCTCGTGACGGTATTTCCTGGCACTTCATCCCTCCTTCGGCACCACATTTCGGCGGTTTGTGGGAGGCGGGCGTGAAGTCAGTGAAACAACACCTTCGGCGTGTTATCGGAACAGACATTTTGACGTTCGAACAATTTTACACTTTGCTATCACAGATCGAAGCCGTTCTTAATTCGCGCCCCTTATGCCAAATTTCCGATCATGACCTAGACCCATTAACCCCTGCACATTTCATTCTAGGTGAATCGTATGCAGCCATTCCCGAACCAACGTTAGATATCCCATTAAATCGCATGTCCTGTTGGCAAAGCATACAGTCCAAGGTACAGGGCTATTGGAAACGCTGGCAAATGGAATATTTAACATCGCTTCAAAATCGACCTCGCTGGCAACAAACGCAACCAAACATAAAGATCAACGACCTTGTGGTGATCAAGGATAGTAATCTACCACCAGGGAAATGGGCAATGGGCCGAGTCGTCGACACACATCCGGGAAAAGATGGGCTTGTCCGCGTCATCACTGTGAAAACAGCAACTGGCGATCTCACCCGACCAATCCACAAGGTAGCAGTTCTCCCTGTATTCTGAAACGTCGTTCAGGGGCGGCGGAATGTTTAGGAATTACTAATCGTTTATTTATATAATTCTCAAATAATTTCATGATCATGATCATTAGTTTGCACCATATGTTTTTCTAATTGTCGTATTTGCCAATCATAACATGGTTTACCTATAATAACTTACTTTAGCTAAAAGTCACTCAATTTGCTAACGTTACTCAAAGTTCTTATTGCCGTTTATTTTCGAACTTGTTTGTTAGAATCGCACTGTAATGTATTGAGCATTTTTGTTATCTCGTCCACTTGGATTTCGGACGCAGCACGGTAAACACCTCCAATAAATTATAATTCTGTTTTGGGATATCTCGTCGTTTTTTTCTTCGCTCGCTTTTTCTAATTAAAATTGATTATCGAACACTAACATTTCTTATTCTAGCTTACTGGCCCTTAACGAGCGCTCTAAACTTAAAAATATGCTTAAAACTATTGCCTTTCGGCCTTAAATTTATCAATATATATTTGTTTTGTTTTTTAATTTTCAAGAAACTTTTTTTTAAAAACTTGAATTCTTTATTATTGTACTGATTCCTCTTCCTCGTAGCATAGTGTGCAAGTGTTGCCTTGGGTTATTTGCATAGCCATGAGGTGTTTTTCAACCTGGGGGCAGATTCCGTATAACAATAATCGTCGGGACGATATCGTTTTTGTAACTTTAATTACCCTAAGAAGTTATATTCTGCCCGAATTTGTTTCACTTTCGTCAGCTCTCATTTTTGTGGAAAATGAATTGGATTAAGGACTCAAACTCGTCATTTTTGCACTTAGTTACTACTTTTGGAGGTCTAACGTTTCGACGATAATCGTCTCAAAAATTACGGAATGAGTTCCCTGACTTTATTAATTTACAGTGCGCGTACAAATTTAAAGTTGTTTGTTGTGATTAAGATTTTTACCGACCGCCGACTGTCGCTGTGTCAAAATACATTTTGATATTTTGTTGGAGAAGTTACATCGACGCCCAACGCTCTACCCGAGACACGTCGCTCAGGAGTCCAGCATATTTACCACTGAGCCTATTTAATTTATATAACCACTAAAATAATTAGTTTCATGATTTTTACAGCAGCGGAAATTATTTCCACACACTCAGAATGTAGTTTGTTAAAATTAGAAAATTTCTTTCACGCTATCAAATAAAAACAAAAAAAAAACAGTGGCACTCCGGAAGTGCCGACAGAAGTGAAAACTTACTTACTTACTTAACGGGCTCCCGACCCATGGAGAGTCTCTGCCTGAGACACTGGAGCCTTCCATCCTCTACGATCCCGGGCACGCTGCTTCCAGTTGTCCAGACCAAGCGCTCTGGCATCCGCGATGGCTTGGTCTTTGAAACGGAGGTTCAAAAATGTCCTCATTTACTACAAGACCAACGAATTTAACTTGTTCTTCAATCGCCGTAAAAGCCTTGACACCTGCGCACTATCTGTTCCAGTACGAGATTGAGAAGTCGCATGATAGCGCATCCCCTTGCCGAAATCCGGTGCATGTTTGGAATAGTTCGGAGGAGCTACTTCCAAATTGCACATTGCATCGTGTGTTTTCGAGTGTCACGCGACACATCTGAATCAGTTTTGCCGGCATTCCGAATTCGGCCATCGCCATATAGAGCTCCTGACGATGTATACTATCATACCAGGCTTTGAAGTCGATGAATAGGTGGAGTGTCTCGACTTGAAATTCGTTGGTCTTTTCCAAGATTTGCCTCAGTGTGAAAATTTGGTCCATAGTCGATCTGCCGGGCCGGAAGCCACAATGGTACGTGCCGATTAGTGTGTTGCAAAACGGTGTAAGACGTTCACACAGTACGTTGGATAGGATCATATATGCGACATTAAGAAGGGATATGCCTCGATAGTTTTTGCAAGACATAGGATCGCCTTTTTTGTAGATGGGTCATATGGAGATAGTCCAGTCATCGGGCATGTTTTCTTCCACCCATACTTGGTTGATGACTTGGTGCAAGCATCACCACCGTATTTGAAGAGCTCTGCTGGTAAAGAGCCGGCGGCCTTGTTGTTCTTAAGCTTTTTTTATTGCTAAGCCAATTTCTTCTATACTGGGTGGTGGAACTGGTTCTTCATTGACTGGACGTGGGTTCTCTTCTTGCCCTACAACTCTCTCTACATGATGCCCATTTAGCAGCTGCTGGAAGTGCTGCTTAATCACATCTACTATTCCCTGCGCTTCGGTGACTAGGTTTCATTCACTGTTTCGAAGAGCTTGCATTCCGGTCTTGAAGCCAGTTGCTTGGCTTTCTTGTAAAACTTCCGGATGATTCTTCGATCGCGGGACTCTTCGATCTCCTTGAGCTGGGTGACTGCGTAGGCCCTCTTCTTTCTACGCAGGATTTTCTTCTCCTCCCTCCTCCTGGCTCGATACTCTTCCCTCGCGCCCTTGTTTTGCGCTGCAGCGTCTTCATATGTGCATTTTCTGTCACCTTTCTCCGGCGTACGCATTCATCATCATACCACGGGCTCTTTCGCTGGGGTGCCTGGTACCCTAAAGTGGTTTCGGTTACTTCTTTGATGATGTCGCGATACTGGGACCACTGGGTGTTGGCATCTGTGGTAGGTGAATGCACTGCGGAGAGTTTCTCACTCAGGCGCTCTTTGTAGACTCTGACTACTCCAGGTGTGCGAAGGCGTGCAACGTCGAATTTCTTCTTCTGTGCGGAACGCAGCTTCTTCTCGTTGGATAGTCGAGCTCTGAACTTTGCCGCAACAAGAAAATGATCAGAGTCGAAGTTTGCCCCATAGACAAATCATACTGAGACCCCCAACTTGCAATCCTCTTGCCGCTGGCCTCCTCAATTTATTTTCAAATTCGCCATTTTGTTTTCCTATCGGTGTTATGTCAGTTAAGAATCCGTGTGACAAGCAAAAACATACAAAAAATACAAAAATAAATGCTGCCAACCTCGGCAACCGCGGGAAAATGTGCTAGTGTTCGGGAGTACCACATTTTTACATAACTGAATGCCATTGGTTAGTTATTATTAATTGTTAAAAAGCGAATAATTTGATTTCTTTGGTTAATAAAACTAGCTAAATGAGATGTTCTGTATACTAAAAACTTATTATGACAAACATGGTTGCGTATTTTGCGCTTTTGAATATCATTAACTTCGATTTCATGCGTAAATTTTTCTTAAAAAACTGACGAAAATTTGCTCAATATATTTCTATTTTACTTCAAACAATCTGCATTGTTCATTTTTCATATATATTTTAGGCAAATCTACACTTATTCCTTAAAGAAAATATTATCCACACGTAACGAATAATTTCAAATTTAGCGGATAAAATTCTATGAACGCTGTTAGCAACTTTGCCCACAGCGGAAGTGGCATATGCGAGTGTATTGGTGAGTCGGAATTTTTGCAGTTAGGTGACATTTGTCAATACGAATTTCTATGTAACAATACTAGCGCACTTAGCATTTGCCACCCCATAAAAATATAGCTTGGAGGCAAGTTGGTGGTCTCAGTATTGTCTCTGGTTTGCCCCTCGGAATGTGTGCACGTCGAGGATGTTGGATGCGTGCCTCGCATCGATTAGCACATGGTCGATTTGGTTGGCGGTTCGACCGGGAAGTGAAAACTTGAACATGAGTATTTTTTAAATCGTCAGGAAATATATTATTTTGTAGGAAATACTTTTAAATTAAGTTTTTTTTTGTATTCATATACTACAAAAATAAAAATGCTAACTAAGGCTTTCATGCCTTTGGGGCATTATTTCATTAGCTAAGGCTTGTTTTTTTTTAAAAAGGCATTTTTTTTTTATTTTAAATATGTTTTTAATTTTTTCTTTGATTCAACATACTGACTTTTGAATTTTTTAAACATTCTTAAAAAAATCTTTCAAAAAAAAATTATATTTCACCTCGGTCTTAAGGAATGTGTTTCCCCCTTCAAACTCTGTCCATTTTTCGAACACTATCTGTGATTCTTTAAAACTAATTCCAGCGTGGACTGAAATTGGAAATTTGTATAAATAAAAATAGTTTTTGTGTATTTTTGTATATTTGTGTTTAGTTTTTGATTTATTGTTCAACTTTACCAAAAAAAAAAATATTATTGAAAAAAACATTTTTTTTTAAAGTTAGGCATTTTTTGTTAAAAAGTGGTAAATGCGAACATTGGTGTCGGAACCAAAGATAATGGAATAGAGAGATATATAGGTTTCCAGTGGAAAGTCACTGTGCATGAAGTCAGAAAAGGAAATGTACAATTGTACATGTCCGAAATTCTTCTATCGAGTACAAACAGAAATCAGTTCGTCCCAACAAAAGTAACTTGACGAAGTAGATACCTTCCGCCACCCTAAGGGCAAGGCTATCATAAAATTGAAATCACAACCTGATGCCGGCGACAAAGGTTGGTCAAAAATACCAACCCCACGGAGAATGTTAACTACAACCACACGCATATAGCAAAAACAAATTTCACTTTCGAAATTAATGATCCCATATAAATGACCCAAATGGGACTTAATGTAGCTGAAAAAATCAAGAAACATCCCTCGCTCATGTATACTTGATGGCATTGCCATTAATTTATTCCACTCTGCTCCAGTGTATCGCCTCAGAAATCAAATAAATTTAAATTGCAATTAATATATCTCATTTCGAATTAGCAATCAATTAAAACAAGCGCACAGTAAAATAGAATGCTATGTTCAATTAAACAATTCCCAGTTTGTCTGGCCCTAAGAGTTTTGCTTTCGCGGCACTTAAAATCCCAGTTTTATTAACGAATAAAGGAAATGGAATTGCCAATACTAAAGCTGCACATCTATAGACGTACATAAGGCATCCTGCTGCTGCTGCTGGTGCTGCTTCCTTATGATCGTCCTCTCATTATAAACATCCGGAATTATATTTGAAAAGTCTCTTAAACGTTAGCCCCAATTTCCGCTTTCCTCACAGTGGGGGGTGGGGGCTAACTGGGGGGTCGCATACCCTCCTTCGGGTGGATAAAAATGTTCGACGGATGAGCAAGTTTTTGGCAAAGCGAACACCCAGCACAAGGACGACGATGTGAAACATCGCTTTTCATCTTAATTGTAAAATTTAAAACTACCGTTGAGAGATTTTTAACGATAATTGATTCTGGTATTTTCCGGAACGCTTCTGGCACAGAAAATTGGATGCAAGACGACGACTCCATCTCTAATAGCCTCATACACAAATTAGGGAGTTTCTGTTATTATTTTTTTTAGCATTTGTGCGCCTGGACATGAAAGAGAATATTCGACCCTGGAACTGGAAACTAGTCCACAAAATTGGGTGGAAGATTTTGTTTTTTTATTATTTTGTTGTCAGTTGCCTAAGAGGACGTTTGCCTAATTAGGTATACCGTATACGTGATTCTTTTGCAATTAGCGCTGTGTCATCCACCATTTTAGAAATAACTCCGAGAGATTCTTCGCATCATCCTTTTAAATAAAAGTGTCCGTGTACGTGTCCCTGAACATAAAATATCTGCCTAAACATGCCAAACAATCGAGAATGAATGACATGATAGAGGAGAAGACCCAAAAGACTCAAAGAAGGCCCGACATAGCAAAGCCCCGACAAGCAAATAAATAATCGAGCATTTAATTTAATTAGAAATCTCAAGCAGAAATTATATTTACATAATCCTCGGGAAATTAACGTTCGCGTGTTCAAAAAACACACCCACCATACCCATACCCAGCAGGCACTCTGTGAAAAGCGTTCGGCGGTCGGCGATCCTCTAGTCAGAGCCGCCACCGATGCGACGCACGGTACGCTCTGTCCTCGAGGAGAAGCGAAGTGAAATGAAATTATGTTCCGCGCAGTTTTCGGCGGTGCTGAAGGCACAGCCATTATGTATTTGGGTTCTTAAGTTGAAGATAAAATCTTAATTTTGTCGTTGATGCGCCTTTGGCGGCGGAGGGTAAAATGTTATCAGGGATTTGCGTAAATATAACGTACACTCAGACTCCCAAAATGTGTACAGTATATATATTGGTTAAATGAATTCCAATGGTGACTTATTGGGGAAACTGTTAGCGAATAATAATTGGATTATTTGCTATCATTTGCATTTAGTTCGCGTATATATGGATTTATCAATGTTGTTCCTGAGGAAATTTATTTATCTCAACTACGAAGGCAGTGTTTTCGGTTTTTGGTTTTTGGTTTCACAGGGTATACATAACCGAAACAATGGCCGGCGAAGCGGGAATGATGTAATTGAAGGAAGTTACCATATTACATTTAATTAGGGGACATCTCTCTTGGTCCGATGGAATTGAAACGAATTTGTCTACAGGGGATATTGATTTTCTTATGGCATTCTCTATGTGGACTTATCTATGGGCTGTGCGTATCACATGAAATTGGATCTCTGAGGGTGCGGCAAACACCGAGCACCGTGGGCTATTTAGAAGAACAGTGTGTAATTCTGTAAGTAGTCAACATCTGATTCGCCAAACTTTGCGGCTTTCAATTGCTGGTTCAGCGATAAATCAGGCGAATCGCAGCCACTGTATACTGAAGGTAGATCTCTGTTAATTTCGAACAATAAATGTGTCGCAGTAACCCAGACAACTTGCGACGAAAAGGTATTGGCTGGCATTTGCCATTGGAAACGTGGGCATACGCCGTTTTTTAAACAGGATACGGACAGTTTGTACAGATAACAAATTTTAGTTTTTTTATTAACACTGCCTCAACTATAAAACCCTTCATCTGGGGCGGTTTTCAGGGTATACTCATTCCGGAACTCTTCAGATGATTATCGTCAAAACGGTAGACCTTCAAAACTAGCAACTGGTCCAAAAATGTTGAGTCTGATAGCTTAATCCAGTTTATTTTCTACAAATCTTATGAAAGCTGAAGATAGCTAAAAAAACTTCCGTCCTAATATAACTTATTATGGTCATCAAAATTACAAAAACGATATCAATTGTTTTCGGAATCTGACCGCAAATAAAGAATAATAATAGGGAATTTTAGCCGTGGTATTGACTTAAGCAGATAAAACTGTTTGTTACCTAACCTACTGGTAAAGTTTGGATTCTTGGCATATGAAGTCGTGGCTCGGTCGGAAAGAGAGCGGGATATTGGAAGAATTACAATATAAAAATGACCAAACAAACTGCACAGAAATCAAGTGTCACGTGCCAAATTCGTTCTCGCTGGAAAAAGTTTAGCCAATTAAAAAAATCAAACCTCCATAATTATTACCATAAAAACCTACCTATCACCGATTTTTTAACATTTCTGACATAACGTGGATTGTCTGTCATATGGTTCTTGAAATTTAAATGGCATAGGCTCATTTTTTAACCACTTTCCACTATACTTCTCATCTTAAATATCATTGCCCTGAAACGAAATGCCAGCGTCTTTTCCAGGGGTAGAGATTTTTTTAATCTTCACATTTTCTATCTCTATATATCACTAGATTATGTACGTTGAATTTATTTGAGCGGCCCCTTTCTTCCCTCTACGATCTAACAAGTTTCCTCTGTAACCATCAAATGATCCTCAATCAAACCGCCTAAGCCCGTACTATTACTGCGATAAAATGGTGTTAAAGACAAATTGCCAATAACCTACATTTCAGTCACCCGTAAAACTTGCTATCCTCGTAAATAAATCGCCACGGGAAGTTGAATACCCATTCGCACCTCCAAAAGATATCATCCTCCATTCGTTTCCCCCTTGTTTTCATCACTTATTCATTTAAAATGTATCCGCCGTTTGCTTATCCTAGAAGAACAATTTGTATTCATATCAAACGAGTGAGTGCTTTGAAAAAAAAAATGACAACTAAAAGAGGAGATGAAAACATCAAAATTCGAATCCACTTCAAAAAAAAGCGAAGGCAAAAAACAAAAAACATCGACGAAAACATCAAAAAAAAAACTTAAATCGTGACCAATAAGTTGAGAGATTTGCAGACTTTCTTGATACCACGGATAGTATTATTAAATTAGTAAAGGACTGACGGAATTTGTAGCCTCTTCCTCTTAGCACTTTGCAGACTCTTTCCTTCCGTCTTGGTCGTGCTGATTTTTCTTGTTCTTGCATTTTTTTTTGCTTTATATTAAAACAGAATTAAAAACTCGGAGCTACAGTGGGATCCAACTGACGAAAAAAAATAGAAGGAAAATCCTGCACCCGCACACACATCGAGCGCTGTTGAGTCTGAGATGATGGTTTTTAATATTTGAAATGTACAACGAAAAGGAAATCGCTAGATGGTTATAAATATTTATATACCCACCAAGTGATTCGCTGAAAAGACTCTGATTTACTGCGATGTAATTTGTTAACCTTTTTCCCTGTAAAAAAAAAAGATTGCGCTTTTAAAAATATCAGATGAAAGTTGAATGAGGATACTTTTGTTCTCCCTTCTTGCATGTGGTGCTAAGAATAAATCTTGTTGGGCATTTTTTTTTCCCATCGCAACAGGAACGTCTTTACTGATTTACGTTGCTGAAACAATTGTTTGTAATTGGGCAACGGGCTCGTTTGGAACGTTTTAAGCTTAATTGCTTATGGCGCAAGTTTTTAATTTAAGAAATATGCAGATGCGAACAGACGAACAGTGTTGGCGGTACCTATATCTTCCTACATGGTCTTACAATATTTTTTTTTATATTTGTAAAGCGGCCATATAAGATAAGCATTTGGCGAACATTTTGAAGGAATGAGGGGGAAGGCTCAAATTTGAAGTGTTGGTTCAATTCCACTCAGTGATGCCAGACTGAACTGACTGAATTGCCCATGACAATTATCAAAAAAAAAACAAAAATGTCCTTTTTCCAATGTCGGCGTTAACAAACACCAAAATTCACTACTTTTTGTTGTTCTGAGTAATAAAATTTAGGATTTTTGAAAGCCAAAATGCCCACGAAATGGGAAATTACCTGCGATCTGTCACCACTCATTCCACTATCGTAAATTTTATTCGTAGAAGTGGAGTGGAGATAGTTATTCTTGGGAATATTACAGGAATTCGAATGTTTTCGAAGGAGTGGCATTCTTTCATCTAGACATTTTTTATACAACTTAAAAAATGCACGACTGGGTCGCACGAAACTCTCCATCACTGCAAGTTGCTTTCGACCAGTTCCGATCTTTTTATAGCTGTTCAAGCGCTGTAGGTATGTGTAATATCCGAAAAGTCTTCAATTCCTAGAAGAGAAAATCACGTAATATACTTTTTATATTCACTTGAATTTTTTACACTGCAGAAATAAAAACTATAAAGTGCGGCTGCCCAGCACAAAAATTCGTTTGCCAACTTACAGCTTAGTAAGCTCACTCACAACTTGGATATCGTGCACTAGTCGAGGCAAGGCAAGGTAAGAATTTGTCAATTTTTTTGACAACTTTTTGCTTTAAAATAAAAGAATACCTGTTACCCACGTTTTTAACAAGACAAATAGCAAACAGTGAGAAGGGAAAATATTTGTTGTCATTATTACCCATTCAGATTGGCTACACAAGTTTTCTGATTTTCAGTTTTCAAATAGTGTTTCTTTTACTCCCAACTGCCCCTAGATTACCTACAAAACGTACTACAAGATATCGCACAATTTCATCAAGATATGAATTGAAAAAAAAAACCAGTGTGACATCTGTCAGTTTGGATATAATTATGAAAATGGAGAGCTATAGAAAGGAGCAACGAATTTTCAGTATTGAGCAATTTTTCCCAGGTTCGAACCACGACAAAACCAAAATTCCATCTTAAGGTTTTTCTCCGCTGCGCCACCTCTCGCAAACGTCAGACAAACATCCGAGAGTATAACTGTAATGAAGAAGCCTCTTATTGGCTGTTTGGACTCGACATAAAACTGTAGATCCCTTCCATTCGCCCCAAAACTGAAAACTCACACAAAACGAATGGTTATGAGAGGCTAAGCTACCTACGGACCTTCATTTACACTTAAGATCCTGGGCCTTACTTAATATGCCTCTCCAGTCGCCTCGATCCCTGGCCGGCCGTCTCCAATTTCGACCTCCAAGCAGTTGGAGGTCTCCTTCAACCTGGTCGCTCCATCGGAGATGAGGTCTTCCTCGATGTCTACTTCCCTCTGGCATCGCGTCAAAGGCTTTACGCGCCCGAGCAGCAATGTTCATCCGCTCTACAAGGCCCAGCCATCTTTACCGCTGGATACGGATTTTTTTAACTAGGCTTATGTCGCTGTACAGCATGTAAAACTCGTTTTTGTATCTTCTTCGCCAAACATTGTTTGCTTGGTCAACGCAAACGGGACCATAAATCGTTCGTAGGACTCTCGAATACAGCAAGGTAGCTTTCATCCGACTGGGCGAGAATCCATGCTTCTGCACCATATAGCGGAATGATGAGTGTTTTGTATAGCGTCCCCTTTGGCTCTTCTCGATAGGGCTTTATTACTCAATTGCCTACTTAGCCCAAATAAACAGCGATTAGCAAGAGTTATTCTACGTTTGATTTCCGTTCTGATGTTGTTTTCCCCATTTACAACAGTGCCCATGTAGACAAATTCACTAACTACCTCAAAGTTGTACGTTTACCTATCAATTGTCACGTTCTGACCAAGTCGGTGGTGGGATTGGACTTTTTTTGTTGAGAGTATATACTTCGTCTTGTCCTCATTTAAAGCCAACACCATACTGCTTGCTGCTGACTCCATTGTAGTGAAAGCACCTTTGTTCTTCCTATCACATCAATGTCGTCAGCAAACCCAAGTAATTGTGTTGATTTATTAAAGACTAGCTGTACCCGCCCGGCTTCGCACGTGCAAAATGTGGTTTCAGAACAATTGATGGAAAAAAAATTTCAGAAAGAGCATTCTGCAAAAGTGAGGGACTAAAAAACCTCCCGTAGACTGGGCCCACTCTGCCTTTATCTTCATAGCATTGCACGTGCTCGTTGGACTAATTTTATAATATTTAGCTTATTAATGTAACGCTTCTTTGTATACCATATTAGCGGTTTCTATCGACTAAGATAGTGATATTTGCTGCATTACTTACCCTGGAGCGAGCTACATAAATTTATAACTGCCCGTGGCTGAAGCAATTCTTAATTAATTCAACTCCCGCTTTTCTTAAAGTTTGACCCTCAAACTTATTGATTGTCATCGCAGAACAAACATTTATAAGAAATTGAATCCGTTTAAACTGAAATGGATAATTGCTGGGAATTATTTGTATTCTTGGTATAAACAGCGTATCCCCTTTACCAGACCCAGTTAAATTAACGCCTCAATTACGTTTTTCTGCAACGAAATCACTCTCAATCTGGTTCCAATACAAAACTTAGGGGATTCAAATTGCGAAGCAGCATAATGGGAACTCCAACTTTTAATGCCAGGCCATGGACTGTAATTCTATTTAAAAACTCGACCGGGTAATTTACTGCCTCGTCTTGATTGCAAATAGCGTTTATAAACAGGTACGACGTTTATCATCAGGAATTTGCCCTAATGTAATAATACCACGACCTGGTATCACTGATACCTATACTTATTTGACATTCCTTAATTCCTTTCCTACATACTTGACGTTTCTTTTATGGCATTTTTTGTTCTTAGCACACCGAACAGCATACTGCCTCTGTCTGTCTCCCTCTCCGTCACAGGAGTAAAATAAGGTTAAAAGAGATGTCAAAATATTGCGCGGTTAGTATGATTGATTTAAGAATGAAGTGCATATCTACTCATGCAGGTGAAAATCGTAGAAATGTTTCAAATTTTGCCTATTTATTTAAAAACCTTTTAAGTTATCGAGTAATTGGATATCCTATGTTGTACCTGCAGATGTCCTCTATAAGCTGCTGTTAACTATATTTAAATGCTCCCAGTATTTTCGAACGGAAAGCGTGACAAAGAAAAAAGCAAAACGAAACGAAAAAATAAATTACTCTTCTCCATTTTTTTCCGGAATTTATAGAGATATAGAGTTGAGACAAAGTAGATATTGTAGGCCTAGGTATCCTCTATAGGCCTGTGAAAAATGCACCAGAATGTACTGAGCAAATTCAATCTTAGTCGAACAGAACTACACCAATTTTATTTATATGATAGTGCCTGATGTACCGGCCTGGGTGTTGCGTACTAGCTTTTGCAAGCACAATATTGGAACAGCTGCACGACAGTGCGTCACCTTGCCTTAACCATCTGGTGGTGTCGAAGGTTTCGGTATAATCCCTACCAATTTTGACGAAGCAGCGAGCATTCTCCAAAACCATCCTAATAAGACGTATCAGTTTAGCAGGATATCCAAAGCTGGACATGGTACGATATAGTTCATCCCTATTTATACTATCGATGAACAGTTGGTGGGTATCGGTATCGATAAATTCTTGTGTTTTCTCCAGGATCTGGCGCAATGTGAAGATTAGGTCGGTCGTAGATTTTCCTGGTCTGAAGCCGCATTGGTAAGGACCTATTAGATTGTCAGCAAACGGCCTAAGACGTTCACATAACACGCTGGACAAGATCTTATAGGCGATGTATAAAAGGCTTATGCCCCTGTAGTTGGTGCACAGTAGGCGATCTCCTTTTTTGTGAATCGGGCAGATGGTACCGAGATTCCAATTGTCGGGCCTACTTTCCTCCGACCATATTTTGCTGATTAGTTGGGGTATGTTTCTAACCAGGTCATCTACAGCGTGTTGAAAAAGTTCCGCTTTTAGCCCATCGGCTCCAGCTGCTTTGATGTCATTTTGTTCGGGCGGATTCAACTCTTGATCTCCATCTAGATTGATTGGTACAGGTCGATGATTGGCGGGATTTTGGCCATTGCCATTCAACAACTGCTTAAAATAGTCCCGCCATATGGCTAGCATTGACTGTGTATCCACTACGGTATTTCCATCCTTATCTTTGCAGGGCGAACTATGAATCCTGATATCGATAGTTTCACTTTTCTATAGAAATTTCGCACCTCTTTCCTGATAAAGAATCTCTGATTCTCGTCGACTTCCCGTTGTTCCGCTAAATATTTATTTTCTTTATTTTTGCTATAGCTAGTTTTTAAACGTTGTAGATGTCAAACGTCAATTTTGTCTATATTCTGCGGTTCAATAATGCAACGATTGTTGAGAAACAAATGCATCCCCAATGTGTCAATGTTTGGTGGGGATTTTGGACTGCAGTCTGCAGGCATAATCGGAGCACTCTTTGACATTTATGGAAAATTTCAATTTTCTCTCTTATTTGAATTCGCTGGTCTATGCGAATGACGATTACTGCCTCTGAAAGCAAAATCAAGCGCACAATTGGTGAGATATCGTCTTTAAAAGCTCGAAAATGTGGTCAAAAATGTAAGCTTCTGAATATGGAGTTCCTGAAACGCTTCC
Source organism: Cheilosia vulpina (assembly GCA_916610125.1). NCBI lineage: Eukaryota > Metazoa > Arthropoda > Insecta > Diptera > Syrphidae > Cheilosia > Cheilosia vulpina. The sequence continues at coordinate 78,713,800 of OU744276.1, read as the reverse complement.
ATGCTGATCATCTGCCAGAAATTTGTTGCCATTTATGTCGTTAATTGAACAAAAAGCGAAAGCATTGGCTAATTTGCGCTATTTCAATTTCTACAGGTCTTAAAAATCGCACCCTGCACCAGGTTTGAGGCTAATTTGTTCAATGTCTTAGCTGATACGAATATTGATTGACACTAGACGAATTTACAGACGGAATAGTGATATGCATATTCCACTTTCGTGGAAATTAAAACGGAGGACAGTTTTTACAAGCTTGCATTTCTAAGAACTTCCAAATGCCTCTTACCTCTCATTGTCGAGAAACGCTCCTTTCAAACTAATCTTCTCTGCTAACATTCAGATGATTTTTGAATACCAAGAAAATGGATTTATGAATATAAAAAAAAGGATTCTTTTGAGCATTTCGAGGTTAACCTAACTCAATATACAGACATGCGTGACGCGTCCAGTCTGATGCCATTGTTGTCCATGAAGAGCTTTTTATTTGATTAGCGGTTTGAGCCCGGCCGTAATGTTGTAAGAAATCCGCTGTTAATCAAAAGATTTAACAAATGGGTGGCTGCAAACTGCAGATCTTACTTTAGGAAGTTTAAAACAATTTAGGAAGCTAAAAATACAGCTCACGCATTGCCTTGCCTTTTTAGGGTAGGGCTATGCATAATCCTTTTCCTGGTGCTTTAGAAAAATATTTAAACTGCTTAACCCAAGACCTTTCTGATGCCGACAAATACCAAGTTCAATTGTGTATAAGTATACTGAATATTATTATTATTATTATTATTTATTAACTAGTAAACATAAATGTACAAGTTAATCTTAAACTAACAGCACTAGCTCCAAGGCTTACGGCTGGAGCATATACTCGATATCCAAAGCTAAACGAAACAATTCGACTTTATTTTCTCCGGAATTAGCGAAATCCCGCGCAATATTCAACTAAACTCAAATTTAACATCGCCAAGCTGACATATGTCTCCGGTAATTTGCGAAATGTCTAATAAAATGCCCACAAGGCCATAACCTTTAAAGCCAACAACACACATGTTCGCTGCGTAAAAAATTATACGACATCGTTTTTTTATTATTTGAAATTCTGATAATTTTATGGCACGTTTGCGGCTATTTTGATACGATTTAAATTGCACCATCCCCAGTGTGTGCGTCCCAGCCCTCAGTTTAGAATGTTACATTGTCTTGAGCATTCAATTTCATCGACCAGCAGAAAAAGTTCCGATAAGATTTTCCACTCACTCGTACCATCGCCCATCGCCATCCGAGCCGAAGTATGACAAAATTCCACAAACAGATTGTCCTTTCTGTTTGCCAAATGTTCATATGAGTAGCGCAGCGCAGGGACGTAGGATGAAAGAACTGCTGTTAGAAAAAGTTCCTAACTTTATGGCATTGAATTTAAAATGTGAAATCTTAGCTTCCCAACACATTTATGACAGTTTGAGCGATTTGGGGGAATAATGTTCCTTCGTTGTATAGAAACGCTTTTAGTCCTGGGCATTGCTCTTCGATTTGAGAAAGACATCATTCCGCTATTTCGTTTTAATGTCACATATAGTGTACGTATATAAAATCATATGATTTGGAAAATTAGATCTTTGTATTGTTTTGCTTTGTAAGGTTCCAGCACTCAGTGGAGCCCATCAGAAGGGAGAGATTGTCAAATGCGTAGTAGGGGGCTTTGGCGGACAGATGTAGTGGGTAGAAAACACTTTGACACTCATCCAGGGATAATCCGGATAAATCCCTGAAAATAAAGGATCACAGTCGCACCTGCCAGAGACGTAAGTACTTGGAATTGGAATGCCTCCTCGTATCGTATGCGAGTCGGCAATGGAAATCACTTTAATTAAGGAGTGCCATATGTACCTACCAAAGTTGGGGTTTGTTCATAGTATGCAAGGACTGTGAACAGTGAAATTTTCTCTTTACATGAATGGATGCCTTTAGGTAGGACCTTTGCAATTAACACACTGAGGGACACACATCTCGTTTCAAGTGAATATATCCTGTTCATGTAAATGTATGGCTTTGAAAGGCACACAATGAGGTAAGCCACAATCACAATCTCCTTTCATACGTTCCCGATGGTAGGCCCAAACATTTTGTCATACGTGTGTGCAAAACTTTAAAACATTAAATGTTCTTTATGCGAAAAGAGTCCCTTGCGGTGTGGTAAGCGGTAGATACACTGGAAGAAAATAGGTCTTGTGCAATTTTGCCGTCTTGATTTAGCTTTATTTAATTTTCCACTTCAAAGGCAAAATCATTGGTTAGCAGCACCTAGCAAATGTTGAACCCTTGTACGAGCTGTCCTCCATCTATCGAAGTATGGGGAGGGGTAATCATTTAATGTCGCATCGGCTATTAAATTTTGAAAGAAGTATTAAGGAATCGAAAATAGCAAACCTCTTTTCTTGTCCTAGGAAGGCCTCGAAACTGAATTAAAGATTTTGTGAAGGATGCTAGAGGGCTGTTTGTTAAAGTTTCGAAGTGCTAGGTAAAGCCGAAGACGTTAACAGAGCCGCTACTGCCTTTTCGAAATCATGACCCGCTGTCACTCTCACTTCCATGGTTGGAAAACAGTGGTTATATTTATTGGTTCCTAATATGTTTTCATATACATATAGCTACTTGTTGTAGACACAGCTTAGTTTTGTTTTTGGAATTTAAAAAACAGTCAAAGTCAAAGCCTTTAGTCCGAGTCAGAAGCTTTGCTTTAAGACTATAGTCGCTCTAGACAAAAATTTCTATTTCGGCTCTCCTAATTGGAGTTTTGAGTAAGTCTCTGTGATGAAGAACTCTGTTTAAGACCCCCATCGTTTTAATGCTGCTGCATTTAGGGATACTAGAGTAGCTGAAGGATGAAGACATGCATGTTCGAGTTATTTTCGGTTTCGTTTCAGTTGACAAAGGTGAAGGATATTCTACGAGCTGTAAATCGTTATCGTTGCGGTCTGAAAAGTCAGAATCAGTCGGTGAAGATGGTTTGGATAGCAAAATGAATAAGTTCAAATAAGGTCTGTTCTGAACTTATTGTAGCTTAGCCACTCGAGGGAACAGAAATATATGCCTCAAACTACTCGAGGTAGTGTTATTCCCTAAAGTTGACTTCCAGGTTTTTTTTTTTTGGATTCATGACCATTTACAAATAAATTTATTATTTGAATAAACAACTGATACTGTGGTAATAAGTTAAAGTAGCTTATTTATTACAAGTAACAGTCAAAAACGAATTTCATTGTAGTAGGTCCTAGGTTAAAAAAAAAAAAAACAAATAAAGTGAACGACTCGGTGGCACGAAACTTGTTCATCAAAAGTTTCGTTGGTTGGTCACTGAGAATGGATTCTAGATAAAAGAAACTGTTCATAAGATATAAGAATAGTGTTTAATAAAATTCAAATTTGGGTTATTCATTTGAAATGTGAGTTTTTATAAGTTTTACCTCTCAGAAACACGCAGTTTTCAAAAGTTCTGCACAGAGAACTATAGGCATCTAATTTACTAAAGAGTCTTTCTTAAGCGACTTGACAACTTCAAAACTTTCAGTGTAATGCACCCTTATACCTTTTAGCGAACTGTTAATGTCAAAAAATTCAGTAAAATCTACATTTTCATAGTGATGAAGTACACGAAGAAACAACGTTTACAAATAATTAAAATTTACTACCGAAATTCCGAGTCGGTGGTCGCAACTTTAAGACCGTTAACGCCAACTTTCATTGCAAAATCATTTTTAGCATTTTTGGCTAAACGGCTTCTTCAACAAGCAAAACATGCGTTACTGAACATCAGGTGAGAACCCTCATGTGCTTCAAGAAACAACACATCTTCTGCACAAAATTCACTTATTGGTGCGGTTTTCATGCAGGTGGCGTTATTGGGTCGTTTTCATTCGTCGATAAAAATGACCGTCACGTTAGGGTAAATGGTATTCGCTACAAAGACGTTGTTGGAACGTTATTTCTTTGAGCTATTGCATGAATCGGACATTAGTGATATGTGGTTCCAGCAAGACGGTGCCATAAGCCACACAGCGGGTGCAACAATCGAGAAACGGACCCGTTTATTGGCCGCAGAGATCGTCTGATTTAACGCATCAGACTTTGTTTTTATGAGGCTATAGTAAGTCATTGGTCTATGTCAATGCCAATTAGCCGGCGATGTAAGAGGATCTCAGAGCCAATAGCTGTTTTTTATTATCAGCTATGATCCATATAGATCATCGATTTGCATGCACTTACAACAACAGCACATGATCCTGCTTCTCATCGAGATCACGAATCATGATCTGAAAATTATTTCTACTATTTCCCACTAGATGGCTTGTTTTATTTTTAAATGTTGGTGTGCATGAAAACGATAGCTACCTATTCACGTTGCCAGACAAAAAAATAAAACACAAAATATCAATTGATTCTTTCCCGCACGAATTAGACCAGCCTAACACTTGATAAACAATTATATACCTCCATGTTTTATAAAAATTTCTAAAAATTTGCTGGTTTGGATCTGGACACAAAAAAAAATGAATGAAATGTTTCACAGTTTCCCAATCGTGATGGGAAATCATTTTTCTTTTACAAGGTAAACTGCAAAGTGAAAGTGAGCGCTGTTTTTTTGATTATTATTTATTTCTTTAAATAAAATAAAAATATCAAGAAAAGCTTGGAATACCTAATGAGAAAGTGATTCATTTAATACGAATATTTGAATTAAATCGTGTATCACGTGATTCCCGAGACCAAAATTACAAAAATATAAACTTTACACGCTGCTAATAACCCTACCACATTATTTTCTTCTAGTTGGACTAGAAAAATTAAATTGAAATATTTCATAAACATTTAATAACTAAATTTCAGAAATGTGTCCGATTTGCTTCAGAAACATTTCTGAAATGTTTCGCTGGTCTGGACACATCTTAATGTGCCAAGATAAACGGATGTGCTAGCAGCAAAATGCAAATGTTCATGTATTGCATATTTGAACATAAAATACTAAATTTGTTTCTAAAAAATATGGAAAAGAAAAATTATTAAAATTTGATTCAAATATGGTAACACCCCCGACATTGCAAGCGAAATGACATGTGCCTTGTGTGACGTCACGTTAAGCAGAATATTTGCAATATGGCTGGTGGCAATGTGAAGTTTGTAAAACCCTGTATTATATGTTTTGTTTTTGAAAGCAGCTGTTGCCACAACTGAAAAATTAAACTTTTCAATGATCCGTCTTGTTTTATTTTCGTGATCTGATCGGGATCATATCACGCTGATAATAAAAAACAGATAATATTGAACGAGAAATGGCGGCAGTATCGGTCGAAATGTGCGGCCGAGTCATCGAAAATTGGGTTCAACGTAGCTTAGCAGCTGCAAACGTTCCCTTGGTGGACACATGAAACAAATCGAATTACATTTATAAATGTTTTGATAGTAATTCCAGCCAATAACATTTTTTTTCGATATCAAGTATTTTGCAATTTATTTAAAAATTAATTTGTCAAGTCCTTAATGAAAGGCCCTTTATTTATAACCCGTTATTTATTTATTAAATACCCATGGTACGATCATTTAGCGAAAGACTGAGTTTGCTATCAAGTTAGAAATGATCATGTTACCTTAAAGGATGTATTTTTTTTTTCAAAAAGTATAAACCGTTTTCGAGATAAGTTTACTTTTCAAAAGTCCCATTATTCGATTTTTAACCCAAAAACTGGGTAGGTAACTATGTTAATCTTAACTTAAGTTCAAATATCGATTGAATCAATTGAAATCGGTAGAGCCGTTTTCACGAAAACTTTTGCAAACCAATTTTTTACAATATGTCCTACATATTTTTTTCAAAAAAAAGTCCATTGTTCGATGATTTACAGAAACTGAGGCCATCAAGTGAGGAATTACCATATTAGGTACCTTTGGAATGATTTTTTTTAAAATCGTTCGGACCGTTATTGAAATAAGTCTAATTTTCAAAAATATCTTTATTCGATTTTTAGCGAAAAACTGGTGGCAGGTTCCTAATGACAATAATCGTTTGGATGATATCGTTTTTGAAACTTTGATGACCATAACAAGTAATAATCTGCCCGAATTCTTACCACTTCAGCTTTCATTACCTTTGTGGGAAATGAACTGGATAAATCTGTCAAACATGTAATTTTTCCACTTAGTCGCTAGAGTTGGAGGTCTATCGTTTGAACGATAATCGTCTTGAAAGTTACGGAATTAGTGCCCTACCTAAAAAAAAAATTAAAATCTGTTCAAAACCGCTAATAACAGGGCTAACGTTCAACAAACAAAAAGTGTTGTAATCACGCAAACTCCAAGTCCGAAGTTTGAACCAACACCCACCGGGCGTTTATGCTGCCGGCCTCAGGAGTATTATGGACAGACAGACGGAGTTACAAGACTCATCGTAGGCGCAGGGACATAAGTCCACGTGACATAAATCTATTATGGGCTAATGTCGCATTGAAGTGGAAAGTAAGTTCAAAACTTTGAACAGTACTTCACATCCTTTTTGATTTTTTTTTTGTGGCTGTTTTCTAAAGCCTAAGGTAATTGAGTTCAAGCCCAAATTTTGGAAAATACTTACAATGCCTAATTGATTGCATGTGGATTTGTACATATCACATAAAGTTTCATTATACTCTAACAGTACGTATTATTCAGGAACTCATAGGGCTTAACTTGGACCGACATTTGGCCCTTGAACCTTTGTTAGCTTATTGTTGACAAGTTTATCCCTTCAACAAACGAAAAAAGGTGTAAGAATTATTGTTTTGCTTTGTAATTTTCTGCATCTACATTTTTACCTGGTTCTGCTGTTAAACCCTGTGAGCTTAAAGACTGAGTTCGTCTTTCTTTTTGGCAGTTCATTTGCCATTTCGACTTCCTATAAAAACATTGACAGAAAAATCTCCATCCAATAAAGGACAATATGGCGCATAAGTCACATGACAGACCCTAACATCGCATACGTATTCCTCGCAGTGTAGTGGTCTACTTTAAACATCCTTTTGACAGAATGGAAATGAAAGACACAACTACTCCCACTCTATGAGGTATGCAATTATAAATTTGCTTCAACGGCAGAAGAATCAAACAAAGTTGCTTGCTGGGTGAATTATCATTGTAATCACTCGAAAGGCTCACCTGCCTACTCTTCCGGGAATCATAATAATAAAGATAGTTGTAACTGTGTGTCCCCTTAAATTCAGAGCTCCGACTGTGAGCTTTGTTTTCGGAATACTTTCGATTCGACAGTAACACAGTAGGGATTGGTACCTTTTGCAATCGAATATTCCATCCGATAATGTCTTGGGGCGGCAATTTTATAATTGCCGGTGTAGCCTGTCTACCAGATGCACTACATCATTAGTTAAAAATGACACAGAAAATGTCGAAAGGGCGTTTTGGTGTGACTTATGTTGGATTGCAGTTATTTCCAAAAAGCAATTTTGACTTTTGCAAATGGATGTAGACGAGTCCTTTGAGGACGCTCACAAACAACTGCAATCATTTATTGAGAAGTGAATTTTTCAGTTTTCTTGTAGATAAAATTTGGTTCTGGGAAACTTATTTCCCAAGGTAGATGTGTGCTTTAAATTGTTTATGCATGTCATCTTTGGAGAACATGAACAATTTTGATTAAATAAGCACAGTGGGCGTATGCTCTCTGATGTGTCAAATTTACTAAGAATACTAAATTTCCAATTAGACAGCAATACGAAAGTAGTTAGGTATAACAAAGGAACAACAAATATTTTAAAGCAAAATGAGAACAGTCATGGGATGAGGTGTATGAAGTTTGATTGCTATAAAATATATTTTGAATCAATTTGTAACTTATTCCCAAAACGGAAATAGCAAACATTCATTTTGTATATTAATAGGCGAAGGGGATTAGTTAAGAACCACTTTAACCGCCATAAACACAACACACGAAGATTTGCTTTAATTGCATTTTTTTTGTTGGGAAGATTGTGCAGAGATGCACAGCTGTGTGTAATTTATTTACCAATATGTTGCGTATAACCCAGGTCAGTATAATGGTGGAATTTGTACCACTGAATTACGAAATTCGGCGCAGTGGCTTAGTGGTTAGTGTGTTGGACTACTAAGCGAGGGGTCCCAGGTTCGAATCCCGAGAAAAACCCAAATTCCAACTTAAGGTTTTTTCACTGCGCCACCTCTCGCGAACGTCTGACAAACATCCGAGAGTATAACTGTCATGAAAGAGCTTCTCAATTGGCCGTTTGGACTCGGCATAAAATTGTAGATCCCTTCCATTCGTCCCAAAAAATAAAAACTCACACAAGACGAATGGCTGTGAGAAGCTAGGCTTGGGTCCATACGGACCTGTTGCGCCAATTATTATTATTAAATACGAAATACGTTCGCGTTCGATTAAAAAGCGCTCGGAAATCCACAAAAATGCGCTACAAAATCTATGCATACTTTTGGGCAGAGACAATTTTTCAGGAACTTAATTTCTGGTCCACCCATCGCAGAATTAATTTTTGTTAAATCAGTTAAATCAATTTTAGGGAGGTTTTTTCTGACGTTTTCCCTTTAATTTTTGGACAATTTTTTGAGTCAATTTTTGAAGCCCTTTCAAGACAGACAAACAATAGTGAGCTAATCCAAAAGTGGCTGCTTTTTGATGAATGGAACAAGCACACACATTCTGACGTTTTCCCTTTAATTTTTGGACAATTTTCTGAGTCAATTTTTGAAGCCCTTTCAAGACAGACAAAAAAAAATGAGCTAATCCGATAGTGGCTGCTTTTTGAAGAATGGAACAAACACACACATTCTGACGTTTTCCCTTTAATTTTTGAACAATTTTTTGAGTCAATTTTTGAAGCCCTTTCAAGACAGACAAAAAAAATGAGCTAATCCGAAAGTGGCTGCTTTTTGATGAATGGAACAAGCACACACATTCTGACGTTTTCCCTTTAATTTTTGGACAATTTTTTGAGTCAATTTTGAATGCCCTTTCAAGACAGACAAATAAAAGTGAGCTAATCCGAAAGTGGCTGCTTTTTGATGAATGGAACAAGCACACACATTCTGACGTTTTCCCTTTAATTTTTGGACAATTTTCTGAGTCAATTTTTGAAGCCCTTTCAAGACAGACAAAAAAAAATGAGCTAATCCGATAGTGGCTGCTTTTTGAAGAATGGAACAAACACACACATTCTGACGTTTTCCCTTTAATTTTTGAACAATTTTTTGAGTCAATTTTTGAAGCCCTTTCAAGACAGACAAAAAAAATGAGCTAATCCGAAAGTGGCTGCTTTTTGATGAATGGAACAAGCACACACATTCTGACGTTTTCCCTTTAATTTTTGGACAATTTTCTGAGTCAATTTTTGAAGCCCTTTCAAGACAGACAAAAAAAAATGAGCTAATCCGATAGTGGCTGCTTTTTGAAGAATGGAACAAACACACACATTCTGACGTTTTCCCTTTAATTTTTGAACAATTTTTTGAGTCAATTTTTGAAGCCCTTTCAAGACAGACAAAAAAAATGAGCTAATCCGAAAGTGGCTGCTTTTTGATGAATGGAACAAGCACACACATTCTGACGTTTTCCCTTTAATTTTTGGACAATTTTTTGAGTCAATTTTGAATGCCCTTTCAAGACAGACAAAAAAAAATGAGCTAATCCGATAGTGGCTGCTTTTTGAAGAATGGAACAAACACACACATTCTGACGTTTTCCCTTTAATTTTTGGACAATTTTCTGAGTCAATTTTTGAAGCCCTTTCAAGACAGACAAAAAAAAAATGAGCTAATCCGATAGTGGCTGCTTTTTGATGAATGGAACAAGCACACACATTCTGACGTTTTCCCTTTAATTTTTGGACAATTTTTTGAGTCAATTTTTGAAGCCCTTTCAAGACAGACAAATAAAAGTGAGCTAATCCGAAACTAGCTGCTTTTTGATGAATGGAACAAGCACACACATTCTGACGTTTTCCCTTTAATTTTTGGACAATTTTCTGAGTCAATTTTGAATGCCCTTTCAAGACAGACAAATAAAAGTGAGCTAATCCGATAGTGGCTGCTTTTTGAAGAATGGAACAAACACACACATTCTGACGTTTTCCCTTTAATTTTTGAACAATTTTATGAGTCAATTTTTGAAGCCCTTTCAAGACAGACAAAAAAAAAATGAGCTAATCCGATAGTGGCTGCTTTTTGATGAATGGAACAAGCACACACATTCTGACGTTTTCCCTTTAATTTTTGGACAATTTTCTGAGTCAATTTTTGAAGCCCTTTCAAGACAGACAAAAAAAAGTGAGCTAATCCGAAAGTGGCTGCTTTTTGATGAATGGAACAAGCACACACATTCTGACGTTTTCCCTTTAATTTTTGGACAATTTTTTGAGTCAATTTTGAATGCCCTTTCAAGACAGACAAATAAAAGTGAGCTAATCCGATAGTGGCTGCTTTTTGAAGAATGGAACAAACACACACATTCTGACGTTTTCCCTTTAATTTTTGGACAATTTTATGAGTCAATTTTTGAAGCCCTTTCAAGACAGACAAAAAAAAAATGAGCTTATCCGAAACTAGCTGCTTTTTGATGAATGGAACAAGCACACACATTCTGACGTTTTCCCTTTAATTTTTGGACAATTTTCTGAGTCAATTTTTGAAGCCCTTTCAAGACAGACAAAAAAAAGTGAGCTAATCCGAAAGTGGCTGCTTTTTGATGAATGGAACAAGCACACACATTCTGACGTTTTCCCTTTAATTTTTGGACAATTTTCTGAGTCAATTTTTGAAGCCCTTTCAAGACAGACAAAAAAAAATGAGCTAATCCGATAGTGGCTGCTTTTTGATGAATGGAACAAGCACACACATTCTGACGTTTTCCCTTTAATTTTTGGACAATTTTCTGAGTCAATTTTTGAAGCCCTTTCAAGACAGACAAAAAAAATGAGCTAATCCGAAAGTGGCTGCTTTTTGATGAATGGAACAAGCACACACATTCTGACGTTTTCCCTTTAATTTTTGGACAATTTTTTGAGTCAATTTTGAATGCCCTTTCAAGACAGACAAATAAAAGTGAGCTAATCCGATAGTGGCTGCTTTTTGAAGAATGGAACAAACACACACATTCTGACGTTTTCCCTTTAATTTTTGGACAATTTTATGAGTCAATTTTTGAAGCCCTTTCAAGACAGACAAAAAAAAAATGAGCTAATCCGATAGTGGCTGCTTTTTGATGAATGGAACAAGCACACACATTCTGACGTTTTCCCTTTAATTTTTGGACAATTTTCTGAGTCAATTTTTGAAGCCCTTTCAAGACAGACAAATAAAAGTGAGCTAATCCGAAACTAGCTGCTTTTTGATGAATGGAACAAGCACACACATTCTGACGTTTTCCCTTTAATTTTTGGACAATTTTCTGAGTCAATTTTTGAAGCCCTTTCAAGACAGACAAAAAAAAGTGAGCTAATCCGAAAGTGGCTGCTTTTTGATGAATGGAACAAACACACACATTCTGACGTTTTCCCTTTAATTTTTGAACAATTTTTTGAGTCAATTTTTGAAGCCCTTTCAAGACAGACAAAAAAAATGAGCTAATCCGAAAGTGGCTGCTTTTTGATGAATGGAACAAGCACACACATTCTGACGTTTTCCCTTTAATTTTTGGACAATTTTTTGAGTCAATTTTGAATGCCCTTTCAAGACAGACAAATAAAAGTGAGCTAATCCGATAGTGGCTGCTTTTTGAAGAATGGAACAAACACACACATTCTGACGTTTTCCCTTTAATTTTTGGACAATTTTCTGAGTCAATTTTTGAAGCCCTTTCAAGACAGACAAAAAAAAATGAGCTAATCCGATAGTGGCTGCTTTTTGAAGAATGGAACAAACACACACATTCTGACGTTTTCCCTTTAATTTTTGGACAATTTTCTGAGTCAATTTTTGAAGCCCTTTCAAGACAGACAAAAAAAAAATGAGCTAATCCGATAGTGGCTGCTTTTTGATGAATGGAACAAGCACACACATTCTGACGTTTTCCCTTTAATTTTTGGACAATTTTTTGAGTCAATTTTTGAAGCCCGTTCAAGACAGACAAATAAAAGTGAGCTAATCCGAAACTAGCTGCTTTTTGATGAATGGAACAAGCACACACATTCTGACGTTTTCCCTTTAATTTTTGGACAATTTTCTGAGTCAATTTTTGAAGCCCTTTCAAGACAGACAAAAAAAAATGAGCTAATCCGATAGTGGCTGCTTTTTGAAGAATGGAACAAACACACACATTCTGACGTTTTCCCTTTAATTTTTGAACAATTTTTTGAGTCAATTTTTGAAGCCCTTTCAAGACAGACAAAAAAAATGAGCTAATCCGAAAGTGGCTGCTTTTTGATGAATGGAACAAGCACACACATTCTGACGTTTTCCCTTTAATTTTTGGACAATTTTTTGAGTCAATTTTGAATGCCCTTTCAAGACAGACAAATAAAAGTGAGCTAATCCGAAAGTGGCTGCTTTTTGATGAATGGAACAAGCACACACATTCTGACGTTTTCCCTTTAATTTTTGGACAATTTTCTGAGTCAATTTTTGAAGCCCTTTCAAGACAGACAAAAAAAAATGAGCTAATCCGATAGTGGCTGCTTTTTGAAGAATGGAACAAACACACACATTCTGACGTTTTCCCTTTAATTTTTGAACAATTTTTTGAGTCAATTTTTGAAGCCCTTTCAAGACAGACAAAAAAAATGAGCTAATCCGAAAGTGGCTGCTTTTTGATGAATGGAACAAGCACACACATTCTGACGTTTTCCCTTTAATTTTTGGACAATTTTTTGAGTCAATTTTGAATGCCCTTTCAAGACAGACAAAAAAAATGAGCTAATCCGATAGTGGCTGCTTTTTGAAGAATGGAACAAACACACACATTCTGACGTTTTCCCTTTAATTTTTGGACAATTTTCTGAGTCAATTTTTGAAGCCCTTTCAAGACAGACAAAAAAAAAATGAGCTAATCCGATAGTGGCTGCTTTTTGAAGAATGGAACAAACACACACATTCTGACGTTTTCCCTTTAATTTTTGAACAATTTTTTGAGTCAATTTTTGAAGCCCTTTCAAGACAGACAAAAAAAATGAGCTAATCCGAAAGTGGCTGCTTTTTGATGAATGGAACAAGCACACACATTCTGACGTTTTCCCTTTAATTTTTGGACAATTTTCTGAGTCAATTTTTGAAGCCCTTTCAAGACAGACAAAAAAAAATGAGCTAATCCGATAGTGGCTGCTTTTTGAAGAATGGAACAAACACACACATTCTGACGTTTTCCCTTTAATTTTTGAACAATTTTTTGAGTCAATTTTTGAAGCCCTTTCAAGACAGACAAAAAAAATGAGCTAATCCGAAAGTGGCTGCTTTTTGATGAATGGAACAAGCACACACATTCTGACGTTTTCCCTTTAATTTTTGGACAATTTTTTGAGTCAATTTTGAATGCCCTTTCAAGACAGACAAATAAAAGTGAGCTAATCCGAAAGTGGCTGCTTTTTGATGAATGGAACAAGCACAAACATTCTGACGTTTTCCCTTTAATTTTTGGACAATTTTCTGAGTCAATTTTTGAAGCCCTTTCAAGACAGACAAAAAAAATGAGCTAATCCGATAGTGGCTGCTTTTTGAAGAATGGAACAAACACACACATTCTGACGTTTTCCCTTTAATTTTTGAACAATTTTTTGAGTCAATTTTTGAAGCCCTTTCAAGACAGACAAAAAAAATGAGCTAATCCGAAAGTGGCTGCTTTTTGATGAATGGAACAAGCACACACATTCTGACGTTTTCCCTTTAATTTTTGGACAATTTTTTGAGTCAATTTTGAATGCCCTTTCAAGACAGACAAAAAAAAATGAGCTAATCCGATAGTGGCTGCTTTTTGAAGAATGGAACAAACACACACATTCTGACGTTTTCTCTTTAATGTTTGGACAGTTTATTTAGTCAATTTTGAATGCCCTTTCAAGGCAGACAAAAAAAAATGAGCTAATCCGAAAGTAGCTGCTTTTTGATAAATGGAACAAACACACACCAGCGGGTAGGTGTCAAATTTCTTGCGCTGCCAATTTCGAAAACAAACCTCTGCAAAAACCCAGGTTTTGAATTTTGGCAACTTTAGCTGCAATTTAGAGATCCTCCGTTTGTTCATTACAATTTATATTTTTTTTTTAAATTATTAAGGCCGTATAGCTTTGCTTACGCAAAACAAATTCGTGATAGTTTTTAGGGTGTGAAAGGGAAGACAATCAAACAGATGATTTGCATTCCCATCTCCCATGCCTATTCGCATATTATCCCAGAAGACAGATCAAATTCAGTTCAGAGATGGGAGAGTATTTTCTTAAGTTTTAATCGAATTTTCTTCGAAGTAACCCCGCAGGGGTATCTTTTCCAACTCGAGGGTTGTATTACATTAAAATTTCGTACGATTTTCCCAGCTTTTGTTTTAGATCCGCACAGATATGTACTTAGCCCCAGCTGTAGCATTGATCCCTACTCAAGTCCTCACAAATGATTGAACATGGTGTAACCATCATGCCTCTTGAAACGGCCACTTTTCACTCTGCATTCCTCATCCCTTTACCGTGAATTCAAATTCAAAACTCGGTTCGACTTTCAAATTTCTTTTTCCAGTATTCATACCTACTGGTACCTCCATCGCAATCCGCGACTTGCACAGCTGGATAATTGCTTTAGGGAATTTCCGTTCCAAAGGGTATACCCAGCGATGGCTACCAGTCATTCCGAATTGGGAATTGTTCAATTAAAGGCAGAGTCGATTCATATGGCATACGAACCGTGAAATTTAGTGCCCAACGTAGGTAGGAGTAGGTATCCCACCTTTGGCCAACTAGAATGCAGCGTTCCTGTGAGAGGACAAAAGGCGTAGCTTTCAAGCTGATTTAATTGCTTTTCCATAAAACCGAACTCATGAATTTCGGATTTTCATAAATGAAAATATTTTTCGCGGACCTATCATATGTGAGGAGGACATATGATGGGTCCGCGAAAAATTGTTAAACCTTGCTACACATGGACGAGCACTTCGTAAGTCCCAAAATGATTAGGCTGCGGTTGAATTTTTATGAGTCGGCTAGCACCAGTTATCCTGACACATTAATACTACTAGAGAAAATAAATGGAAAAATTGCAACTGCATGCATCATCACGTGCACAGGCCGACGACAGCCCATTTAACCCACTATACTCTCCTAAGGCAAACACTTCTCCGGAGACTATCGTAGATTTCGAGAAGCAATGGACCATAGTAGCACTTAACAGCTTTAGCTCATATGACTGTAAATTTAATTTTGTTCGTTTTTCTCTCCTTTTTGTTCTTCCATTTTCACCCCATAAAGATCCTTTCAACAGTGTCACTTGCCCCGGCTCTCCGGTTGCGTCTACTATATAGTATTTTTTTTTTATTATAAATTTTCACTTGGAAGGAGTTCCGCACCACTAACTCCAGTCCGTCGTTCAAATCATTTTTCACTTTACTGCGGAAAATCCCCGCTCTCGAGTGAACATAAATATAACGGCTAATATACGACGTGTATAAGCACCTACACAGATTATAAATATTTTGTTATCTTTTCGCTTCCACTTCGACCGAAGTGGCCTGCGTCTTAAGATGCTGAGACGACGACGCGATGGTAGCAACGTTTGCGAGTATATTGGCTCTCCTGAGGATACTCTCATCGCAGTTGTCGTTCGTGTATTCGTATCCCTCTATATATATAACTTGAAGAGGCAGCGAACTGCTTCTGGCGGTGGTTGGTGGCAAAGGATTTCGTTTCGTACGAAGTCGGTAATAGCTTTTGTGCAAACAATTTGCCACTTTAACCTTGGGAGAGTCGACATCAGCTTTAGCGAACAGGAAACGGTAGCTGCTGCTCCTGTGGCCGTTGCTGCTGATGCGATGATGAAATTAATGGAAAATTTCGTTATGTAATGTAATAACCGTGTCGCGGCAATGTAACTTTTGGCCTTACACGGACTTATTGTGATTGTCCGTGGGATAGAGCCGCGTGCCGGAATAACTGCAAGCTATAAGTTGTAGCACAGGAGTGTGCAATTGAAAATGGGGATTAGCAAACGATTTAATCCGGTTTCAAAGCACGGTGACGATGTGGTAATGCTTATGTTGCTAGCTTTGGTATGTTCAGTTTTTACCTCTTGGCGTTGAGTGAACTACGCTGGATTCAGGGTGTGGAACTTGCCACTGTTATGCAGTTGTGATTGGAGAATGGAGATGAGAGCTTGTGTTTTGCAGCTGTAATTTTAAGCACGTATGAGGTGAATTGGACCTTTTTCCCGGGGTAGAGCATACATTGATGTGTATATTCAAATGGGATGGTTGACAAGTCGGACTTAACGAGTATTCACGGACTAATGTTAGGACATTGAGATTTTGGGAGCATTGTTAACCACATTTAGCTATTATGAACTTCTTTACCATATTTGGCGCTTTAAATAAGGCTGCGAATTTGCCAATGGCCTTGTGCGTTAAAGGCTTCAACTGTCGATACAGCCACAAAAAACACCAAACTTGATGACAGCTACCCGAAAAACTAGTCGAAAATATGACCGTCAGGTTGCGATGTGCCCGAAATGATGCCTGAACAGTATTGGCATGGAACTATCCTTCGAATGAGGTTCACACCATGGTTAGGACCGTGATCTGCATATGGTTGGTTTATCTTCTTTGTGTAAATACCCTAAGAAGTCGATTTTTATTGCGCCAGTCTGCAACAGATCAGAAAAGCAGACAGCATTTGGTTATATAGATCTTCGAAGCTAATCCTGCTGCTTATATCTTCGGCAATAAACACTTAGTTAGTGAGTAGATCATCCGTACTTTTTATACCCTCCACAGGAAGGTATATTCACTTTGTCATTACATTTGTAACGCCAAGAAGGAGTCACCGGATACCTCATAAAGTAAATATATTCTGAATCAGGATTACATTCTGAATCGATTTAGCCATCTCCGTCTGTCTGTCTGTCTGTCCGTCTCTCTGTTGAAAGCACGATAGCGCCCAAAGGAATTGACATTTGGTGAAGGACTTATTTTCATCGTCGTCAGGTTGGTATTGAAAATGGGCTATGTCGGTCAAGTAGTTCGGGTACCTCCCATACAAAATCAATATTAGACCCATGTGTCTCTCTGTTTGTTGACAGCGTCCAAAAGAATCCACTTAGGCAAGAGACATTTTTTGAGTGAACTTATTTTTATTGTCGTCAAGTTGTTACTAAAAATAGGCTATGTCGGTCAAGTAGTTCGGGTACCTCCCATACAAAACAGCGTCCAAAAGAATCCACTTAGGCAAGATAAATTTTTTGAGTGAACTTATTTTTATTGTCGTCAAGTTGTTACTAAAAATAGGCTATGTCGGTCAAGTAGTTCGGGTACCTCCCATACAAAATCAATATTAGACCCATGTGTCTCTCTGTTTGTTGACAGCGTCCAAAAGAATCCACTTAGGCAAGAGAAATTTTTTGAGTGAACTTATTTTTATTGTCGTCAAGTTGTTACTAAAAATAGGCTATGTCGGTCAAGTAGTTCGGGTACCTCCCATACAAAATCAATATTAGACCCATGTGTCTCTCTGTTTGTTGACAGCGTCCAAAAGAATCCACTTAGGCAAGAGAAATTTTTTGAGTGAACTTATTTTTATTGTCGTCAAGTTGTTACTAAAAATAGGCTATGTCGGTCAAGTAGTTCGGGTACCTCCCATACAAAATCAATATTAGACCCATGTGTCTCTCTGTTTGTTGACAGCGTCCAAAAGAATCCACTTAGGCAAGAGAAATATTTTTTGAGTGAACTTATTTTTATTGTCGTCAAGTTTTTACTAAAAATAGGCTATGTCGGTCAAGTAGTTCGGGTACCTCCCATACAAAATCAATATTGGGCCTATGTGTCTCTCTGTATGTTGGAAACGGGATAGCGTCGATCTAAAGTGAAATTTTGTGAGAGGACTTACTTTTATCGTCGCCAGGTTGATATTAAAATTGGGCCCTCCCATACAAAACCAGTTTGCATGACTTGTATGCAGTGGAGGGTATCAAGGCATCGCCCAGGCCGATGATAACGCTTTTACTTGTTTTTTTTTTCATTGACTTGCGCAGTTTTTCCACTACCGCATTTGAGATAATCCTCCACTAGTTCGTTGATTTTAATATTCCTGCGCTCACAGCGGCATCTCCTTGTTAACGTAAGAATTTCTGGCTGAGGCGTCACCGCGTAAAAATAAAAGGTTACGTCTTACGTGATCAAAAATCTCTGTCATATAGCGCAACGCAATTCATCATTCGATGTCTTTGTCCAATTTTTATTAAAAACAATTTAAGTGCACGAATGATTCGCTCCAAACTCTCGCACTCATTTTGCTGAGAGACTATGCGATACCTACTATTTGATTTGTTCGTGAATTATCTCCGGTCTTCAACAAGATTTCCATTTGCATGAGAAATGTAATAGTTTAGGTTTGGATCAACTAAAATAGATTGAAAATTGAAGTTCCCCTACGAATGATACCACATGAATCTGGTTGAAAGCGTTCTCTTCTATACTGATTATAATTTATAAAGAAACGCCAGAGTCTTCAAAGTTCAAGTGTCTGTATTTTTTGAACCATTTAGATTGTTATAGCTGAAAACTTCCAAATGGAATTTTCATATTATGGTCAAATTCGGCCACGAATACAGGGAAAGTGTTGAATGATTTTCTCCTCCTTCTCATCTTTTTACTATCACCTGAGGCAGTGGCCATTGATGCCACCCATTCTAACGCTGATATGCAGTCTGCCGCCAGGGTTTGTTTTGGCAACCAGCTTCATCATCAGCTTGCACGTTAGGGTTAGGAATACCAACGGAACCTTCATCTGATAGAATACTCGTAGGTAGTATAGATCCATGCTTGGCGAGTTTATTTACAATCTCATGGCTCATGTCCCTATTCACTGTCGCACGGTTAATGTTGAACAGATATATCTGCCATCTACCTAAGAGATGAACGTCAGTGTAACGATGAACTACTTAGGTTCCGTATACTGATTCCATGCACTTAAATCCAGAGACTGATACCTTGCACTTGATAGCCGCCTGGCTATAAAGGAAGACATTCGGATATTGTAATGGCCGACGTTCACTAAGCGCCAAACTCATCACCCAATTTGACCCAACAGTTTATTCAACTCTTTTATACAACAAATAATCTTTTAAGCACAAACTCATGTTGTTCACGTTGAGCAACATAAAAGTAAACATTCAGTTTTCAAATGCGTTGGAAGCCCCGTACAAATTATCAACTCATTCAATTGTTCACTGACACCGTACACTTAGTTGATCAACTTCCCCGAGTTGATCAAATATGTTTTCATTGTGGTTAGATAACGAGTTGATGAAAGCGTTGGCACCCGTGTACACTTTACCCAGCACCATTGGTTGGACATCCCGTTCAACACACTCGGAAACTTGTGTGAATACGATTTCCTGTGAAATAGGAAGAAAGGTGGTTAAGCTAAAAATAGAAAAAAAAAATATTGTTCAATTCTAGGTGGATGAATATTTTTTTAAGTTGCGAAATCGATTGTTTTTCTTTTTAATAGAAGTTTATGAAAAACTAGCTGCCCGTCTTCGCCCGTGCAAAATGTGGTTTCAGAACAATTGATGGAAAAAACTAATTTATAAATTTGCTGTCTTGTAGGGGACACAATTTTTTTTTGATAATCGCTCGAAGGAAAATCATCGAAAGATATTGGAGAGGTATAACGCGAGGAAACATTCTTCAATAGTGAGGACTTGAACCCGTATTAAAAAACCTCCCAAGGACTGAGTCCGCTCTGCCTTCATCTTCATGGCATTGCACCTGGTCGTTGGACTAATCGGCAATAATTTAATATTCTTTGGACAATGAAAATGAAAGAAAATAGTTTTATTATATTTAACTCACTTTTTTGTTAATGTAACGCTTCTTTGTATACTATATTAGCCGTTTTGTCTCTATCGGCTAAGATAGTGATATTTCCTGCAGTACTTACCCTGGAGCACGCTACATAATTATCTATACCAGCCCGTGAATTCAACTCCCGCTTTTCTTAAAGCTTGACCCTGTGATTTATTGATTGTCATGACAGAACAAACATTAATAGAAAAGTGAATCCGTTTACACTGAAATGGATAATTGCTGGGAATCATTTGTATTCACACCCAGTTAAAATTACCTCATCTATAACGTTTTTCTGCAACGAAAGAAATTCTTTCACCGGAAAACCCTTTTCTGACCTGAAAGATAATATTGTCCTATGGCTAGACAAAAAGGATAGATTTCTATAATTTGAATGATATTTAACGAACACACTCAGAATTTCATACAGAAACCATTTTTTTGTGAATAATCCTGGAATACAGAGCTCCTCGCGGCAGTTTCACTTGAATGCTCCCACGACCATTTAGAATATTTTTCAATTTCAGTTTGGTTTTACAAAATTCAAAAAGTGTGTTTTTTTTTGTTGTATTAGCTTTTAATTGATATTAGTTTAGAAAAATAAAAAAGCTATATACATATAATATTTTTGACCGGACTTCTAGTCAAAAATTCTTATTTTATCTTTTGACCGGATTTTCTGACCAAATTTAGAAAAATAAAAATCGGTCATTCGGTCAGATTTGACCGGATTCATTATATTTTATTTTAGTGGCAACACTGTTTATAATAAGTACGACGTGTATCACCAGGAATTTTCCCTAATATAGATAAATCCCCTAATGTAATAATACCACGATCTGGTATCACTGGTATCTATACCTATTTGACATTTCTTTCTAGACAATTTTTTTTTTTTAAAGCAGAACAGAGATAAATAAACCTTTCCTACATATTTGACATTTCTTTTATGTAAATCGAAAAAAAAACCTTTCGTAACACGCTGGGTGATCAAAGACATTTTTTTTAAATACCCGTACTGAGAAAATACCTTTCCATCAAAGTATAAATCATCAAAATCGGTTCGGCCAATCTCGAGTTATGGGATTACATCGCTTCGGACACTTTCTTTTATATGTATATAGATTGAATTAGATTGCTCCGGTGCAGGGCAATAAATTCACCTCGAGGGCGAAATACATATTATGCCATCTTGTGTTAAGCGAGATTATTTCCCAGAAACAAGTGAAGTTATTGTAACTTCACATAAAAAAAAAACTGAAACTATTTCCCACTCGATGTGAAGTTGTCTCCCATTTGAGTTACTTTCCTGTACCGATTGCTCCTACTGCTCCTAGAGCTCGAAAATACACCGCAAAGTACGTGGATAGATTTCGAAATACTTTGAGCCACTTGCATCTTTGACATCTAATGCATATCACAAACAAATATAATAACTTGTCTTTTTGCAGCATATGAAACATTCTGGGAGCACATTCGACCACCGCCGAGTTTTCTTTATTTTCAGGGATTTTGTTTTTGTGCGCAATTGATTTTTAAGACGGATTTTGAATTTGTTTTCTTGTCAACTTCGTTCAGTTGACATCATTATATTAACCCATTACTACCCATCGTATGATTTATCATACGTTTAACTGTGCTGCAATTTTTAATTGGTTTTGTAACGGTTTCTCTTAGTAGGCGGTCAAATTTGAATTTATTCGAAAGAAAAATGTTCAAAGAAATTTGCTGCCATCCGTATAACCTATCAATTCGGTTCAGTCATTTGTGAATACCAGTGCAGTAAGTGTCAACAAATTTAAAGAAAAAAATGAAGAGATTGTGAGTTAACTATCTGAATTTTTTTTCTAAGCTTTTTTAAAGTCATTTATAACCTATTTATATCAATTGATAAATCATCAATACATGTTTAAAATATGTTTCTAAGTTATACTTATGTCTTTTATAAGTTATATCCTGTGATGAAACATTGATGTATGAAATTTCATACGATGGGCAGTAGTAAATGATAGAAATATTATTTTTCAGTTTCAATCCTGAAGTTGATGGAGAGGCCATTTTAAAGCATGCCCTAATTGACATCTTCCGTTTAATATTTGATGATGAAGTTTTACACAAGATCTGTAAGGAGACTAACTTATATGCCATGCAAAAGGGGCTAGAATCAAAGATTTTTCCCGAAGAAATTCTAAAATATTTTGCGATATTACTTTTGTCTGGCTACAGCTCCAACACGCATAGACGAATGTATTGCGAGACAAGGGAAGGCACTCACAACTCACTTGTTTCTTCTGCATTGTCGAGGAATAGATTTGAACTTATTCATCGGTATTTCCATTTAAATGACAACAATCAGCTAGACCACCAAGATAGATTATATAAAGTTCGCCCTTTTATTGACCACCTAAACAACAAATTTCAAGAACTTGTTAGACCATTAGGGAGTAAATTTTCACTTGATGAAGCAATGGAACCCTATTATGGGCACCATTACGCAAAACAGTTCATCAGAGGGAAGCCCATTCGTTATGGTTTTAAGTTCTGGTGCCTCAACAATTCAACCGGATATCTTTTGAAATTTAAGCCATACATCGGAGCTGCAGAGGTGAAAACAAGAAGCAAGCCGCTTGGATCAACCGTAACAGAAAAGCTCTGCTTGAACTTTCTTCCTCCACATAGTACTGTCTACATCGATAGCTACTTTAGTTCTTTGCCACTCCTTGAATCGCTTAAAAGCGAAAATATAAACTGCCTGGGTACAATTAGGAGTGATCGAGTGGAAAAGGCTCCACTTAAAGATTTAAAAACAGAACCAAGGGGCTCACACCACGCAATACAAGATAACGATAACCACATTACCCTGGTCCGATGGCATGACAATAGCCAAGTAACTATTGCCACTAACATTGAGAATGAGGCCGTTCTTGGTCAAGCGTCATGTCGTCGATGGGATAGAGTCGAAAGAAAGTACAAAATGATTCCTCAACCAACCGTTGTACAAGAATATAACCGCTATATGGGAGGTGTTGATCTCTTTGACAGATTGAGAGGGAATCATAGAATACGAATAAGGAGTAAAAAGTGGTATTGGCCTCTTATCCGATTTGGACTTAACGGAGCGGTGATAAACGCATGGCTTCTTTACCGACTAATAGATAAAGATATGCCATTGCTTGAGTTTACCAGGCGTATTACGTTGCCAGTGCTCACTGTCACTCAATTTCATCTTCCTAAAAGGGTTCGGCCGAAATCTTCCTCTCAGGTAAAATGACCAATAATATATGTTTTTACTGAAAGTAATCGTAACAATTAAGGTATTAGACGAAGTGAGATACGACGGAATAATCCATTTGGTGGACGAGGGTAAGACGCAACGCCGATGTGGACAGTGTGGCAAATGTGCAAAATTTATATGTACAAAATGTAATATCGGACTACACCCGAAGAATTGTTTCTCTCTTTTTCATCTACGCCGTTAACTTTCGCAACCTCTGGCCTAATATTTCTTTAACAATATGTGATATATAAAAATGTCTATGGTTTTTATTATAATAAAGCTCAAAGCAGACATAAATAAATTTTTTACTTGTTAGTTCCCAGCGTATGATTTATCATACGTTAATAAAAACACATATGTTCATATTTTTTTTTCAAATTATCCTGTTTTATTAGAAAAGTATGGTAAGGACGTGCCAAAACATAAATTTTAACGAAAAATTCCAAAAATAAATTTCTTGGGCAGTAATAGGTTAATACGTGAACATAAAAAGTTTCGCACTTTTTAAGTAATTATTATGAAATGAGAAGGATAAAACTTATATCATTCGAAAGGTACTGTGCCTTAGATGTGCACAAACCAAAAATCGTGGGTATATGTCCTTATTAGCACTGGTAAAATTAAGTTATGAATTCCCCATAAAAAAACAGGTAATTGAAAGGATTTTGGCGGCATTCAATTTGTCGCCGACATTATTATTTTATTATTATTATTATTTTCTTTATTCTCAAAATTCAATATAAAATAGTAAATTACCATAGAAACGTATTCAAATATATAAATCATCTTAGATTAGAACCTGTTTCCAATGGAGCAGCTCATTTGTATTTTTCCGATATCTAAATGTCGCTCTTTTCGTTAATAAAAAAAAACATAAATAACGAAAATAATTGTGGTGCGTTTCTTAGTACATTACATTTTACAAACCTACTTATAAAAGGAATGGTCGATTTTCGACCACAAGCGATATTAGTTTTTATAAGTACATGCCGGTTGAAATTCTCTGAGCTGTCTCTCTGAGAGGAACTGCTTGTCACTCGTTATTTTGCTTATTTTATCTTTTAATGTAATTGTTTGATGAGAACGTGTGTAGACTTTTTGCGATTGTGATCGATTTATATCGATTGCGGTCGATTTTATACTGGAGTGAACCTATTTTTTTATTTTTGAAAAGGTTTCCTTTATATCTTTCAAATCAAACAGATAGGAGTTTAGTTTAATTCGGTTCAATGAAACCTTATTTTTGCTAAACAAAATATTTTTTTTTGATGTTTGCGTTTGGTTTTATGCATTTAAGAAAAATTATGTATAAAAATTTTTTCTGTTTCAGTACTATTTTCATCTATTTTTTCAGTAGAATTGAGAAATTTCGATTTTCATCACTGATACACATTGTAAGAATGGCTGTGAGCTGATTGATATATCTTGGCAAGATGTTGAGCAACGAGTTGAACAGATAATGTACGGCACATTAGCCTTTTTAAAAACGCTTTTATTTGCTTGACCTGCATGTCTGTATGTATGTATCTATGTAACGGAATCTTTCAACGCAATTTTCACCCAACGTTTGATTTTAAAATTTGCACACATATTAAAGACCGCTGAAAATACAAAAATTTAACTGTCCCCGCACCCTGTGACCACCTCTCAAGTGCGTTTTTGTGCAGCAGGGCCGAGGCCTTGTCGCGAGACTGTCGAACGAACCTTTCATAATTAGAATAAATTCAATCGATAACATCGCCGACCATCCACCTTCACTCGCAGCTCAATCTTGTAGCAGTCCCGCGGATGTGGCGCGGCCATTTCTCCCCGCGGGTTTTTAAGCCACGCGGCGTGCGGACGTGGCATTTGGTGTAGTTTTCAGTTTGTAGTAAAAGTTAGTTCTCAGTCTTAATGAATAAAGTGAATATTATAAAGACTATCTCTAAAAGGCCGACGACCGAACTCCGCGTAGGAGCAAAACTCGGAAGTGTTCCCCTGATTGACCCTCCACCACAAAGCCGCACTTCCCCCCCACATGTGTATGTTCTCCGGTTGGGATACAAACCGATATCTGGCATCGGCAGGGTATGGTTATTGCGATTTTAGAAAAAAATTGTGGGTCCCGCCAGTCCAATTATTGGTTGCGAAACGCTCCTAGGGATAAATGGCAAGAGGGTGGCTAAAAACATCATGTTGCTAGCGGCGACCTCCCCTGGCAGACAGGACTGGCGTAGGAACTTAGTCTTGAGGGACAATGAGATCTCAATATATACTGACGGTTCCAAAACCGGTGAGGGTACGGGGTCAGGCATATACTCCAGCGAGTTGGACCAACATTTAGCCTTGAGACTTCCGGACACATGCAGTGTGTTCCAGGCGGAGATTCTAGCCGTACTTAAAGCTGCGGAGGAACTTGAGATGAGATCGATATCCAATAAGAATATCGCCATCTACATTGATAGCCAGGCTGCGCTTAGAGCGGTAGAATCATATACTACCAAATCTGAAATAGTCAGGAATTGCCACATGTTCGCAGAGCCATGTCAGATTGAGTTGGGTACCTGGGCATTCTGATATTGAAGGTAACGAAAAAGCCGACGTTCTGGCTAAGGAAGGAGCTGAGCTCCCACTAAATACAATGGTTAAGGGTATCAGACCACCTATGGCCATTGCTAGAAGGGTTGTCCTTGATAAAACCTTGAAGCAGCCACCAGATGGTCACAGCTAGAAGGACACAGTGTCTCAAAGGCAATGTGGCGCGTCTTAAATAGGAAAAAATCTGAAGGATTACTAAATCTCAGTCGAACAAAGTTAAGACTAACGGTAGGAATACTCTCTGGACACTGCCTTCTAAGGAAGCATGCCATGAGACTAGGCCTAGCTAACACGGATATTTGCAGGTACTGTGAGGACCTACAAGTCACGGGAGATATCTCCCACCTTTTTTGCGAGTTGCAAGCAATTCCTCGGAGTAGAAGGAAACACCTAGGCAGGTACTTCTTTAACAACGTAGAGGAGGTTGGTTCCTCTACCAGTGTTGGAACAATAATTAAATTCTGCAGGAAAATTAACTGTTTGGGCGATTTGGTTTAGGTTTTCAACCGTAATGGTTCCCTGGGGATGGCGATGGGCCCGTCTTGGTGCCTGGTCTTTTGTGACCATCTCACAGCCCTACTCAACCTAACCTAACCTAACCTAGCGGCGACCTCCGGGAACCGGAACCCTGTTGTATGAGAGCCTTACCCTTCTAGCAGACCTCTGCGGCGGTTGACCGTTTAATTGTCCATTTCGCGTGGAAACAATATGATAATTGGATCCATAAGACTAAAACTGTGGCCACAAGCAAAAATCGCTTATGTCCAAAAATTCCACTTTCAACAAAGGCACCTTGAAACTTATTTTTAAGTCTGGAAAAAACTGGCTTTTACCGTATTTGTCTAAACTACTTTTCCTTTCTATAATTTCTTTATTTTTCTATAACACAACAGAACATGCAGATTATTATGGAGCACAAAACTGAATTTTGTCTTCAATCGACTTAAGCGGTTATTTCTTGTGGCCGCTAAGTGAAAATATTAAAGTTACGTTTTCATTCAACCGTTTCAATAAAAAAAAAACATTTATTTGTTTTTTTTTTTTTTTTTGTTCTTCTTTTTTTTTTATACGTTTATTTTTTTATTAATATATATACATATTATTTTCCTAGAATCTAACTAAAGAGGCCGCTGTCCAAAGCGAGGCTGCACCTCTTAAGTCAGTTGTCGGAATTGAACTGAATTACATCAAATCATAATTGTTATAATGTTGGCTTAAAGCTAATGACAAAATGTGAACCATGCAGTAATGAATTATCCCACGATTTTTAGTTATATGATACGGGTTTTAAATATCCGCGTGCATGTTGGGGCGAGTGGAAGAAGGGGGCATATCCGTTTAGGATTGCATTTGCAATGTATGCAGAAATGGCGTGGGAAACCGTTGTGGGATTTACTTTTTGTAATAGGAGGTGTGGGGAAGGAAAATACCGTTGACCTACAAAATGTCGACTAGGTGAAATAACGGGGGGCGGGGAAAAGGGAAATGCCGTTATGTGCAAGAGGAAGTGAAGTGTCCGACGTAACTCCTCCCCCCTTAAGATTCTGCTCCGAAGAATCCGCGTTTTTTACATTGACTTTAATTTTTGTTCCGTTATTATTTTTTGAAATAAAACTGAAGATAGAGACTATAATTAAGATAATTATGATAGCTGAAATTATGCCAAGATTTATGTATTGATGTGCGATTGTTTTTAATTTAATTTCTTCTATTAAATTACGATTTGCAATATTTTTCAGGTGTATTTCCTCTGTAGAATAGTTCATTACAACCTTTTTTATAGTTACATTATTAAGGCTGGGTATGATAAAATTATCGTATGTTACAAAATTTTCATATTTTAAATTATTTATACTTAGTTCACAATTTTCGAATCTTAATAAGTTGTTACCCATAACATTTAACGTGAAATTATTACAGTTATGCAAAATTTGGGTATACGGAATGTTTTTCGTTATTACATTATTATTATGAATTTGTTTGATTTCTATATCTTTATTTTCTTTAAAATTACAATTAGGATTTAGTTTAAAAATATTAGATATACAGTTATCATTTATAATTTTTAAGTTTTTGAACTTAACTGTTCCATTTATATATTCATAACTAAGATTATCATCTATTATAAATTGATTGTACGGTGTTACTAACTCTAAGTTGTTATTATTAGGAATTGGTTCTATTAAAATTTTATAAAAATTTTCATCTGAGTAATTAGGGATTAATAGTATGAATATTATTTGGTCATTGTGTATAATAACAGTACTTTTGATGTTGCTTAATTTACTAATTGTTATGTTAAAGTTTGTTATTTCTTTTGGTGATAGAATATCCTTCCCTAGAACTCCTAGTTTGCTAAGAAGTAGATTTTCCTTTACCTTTCTAACTTGTTCTCTTAATAAATTTATATCATATTGAATTTGAAATGCCTGTTGCATACTATATATTTCTGAAGATTCCTTATTTATTGCGTTGCCTACATTTAGTAATTGGGCCTTTATTTCTAGTTGTTGTTCGTTAATGTGTTTCGTAATATTGTTAAAGGCTTCGTTGAAGTGTTGATTTATCCTAATTTGGTCGTTAAGTCCGTCGATCAAGTTTCGGTTGTTTTGTTCGTTAGTCTCTAAACTGTTTCTAATTTCTCGTTCGTCGTCAGAGTCCATCGTTCCTGCTAAGTATTTAAGTCCTTTACCGACGATGTTAACTAGTCCTCTTCTTTGTTTATGATGGTTTTCTAATAAGTTTTCTACTTCTTCTGATAACATTTTAAAATTATGTATTATTGCAGGGTATTCGTTTTGGTGATTTAGTTTATTTATATTATGCTCTATAACGTCTAGGTTATTCATCCATGAGGTTAAGTTTATACTGTGAAGTATTTTCGTATGGCTTATTATTACCGGAATCTTTTCGTCTCTAATTGTAATGTACCCATGTCCTGCGTTAAGGTTTTGTACGTCTAGTCTTTGTCCGTTTGTTACTGTTGTTGTAAGTAAAATGATAAAAAGTGTCTGGAAGGAAAGGTTTTAATTAGTTTCTTCGAATTTATAATTTCGTTTCAGTTGAGTTTTATAGAATTTACACCCTTTACTATCAGTAACGTGGTCTTTGTCTATAACTCTAGGGCTATCTTTTTTGTGAGTTATTTTTAGTTTATTGTTAGTTCTGGATTTAAGATAAACATGGTTTGTTTTTGTCAAATCTACGTCAGTTCTGTCTTTATTTCTCTTATTTATATATCGTTCTTTATTTTTGTTTATTAGTTCAATTATTTTTGGGTACTCCTGATTGGTTATGGTTCCGTTAACAAAATCTATTGGTCTTTGTTTTGTTGCGGAATGAATTGTTTTATTGTATATTGTAACAGCTTTCAGGACTTTGTT
Organism: Cheilosia vulpina; assembly: GCA_916610125.1. Taxonomy (NCBI): domain Eukaryota; kingdom Metazoa; phylum Arthropoda; class Insecta; order Diptera; family Syrphidae; genus Cheilosia; species Cheilosia vulpina. The sequence continues at coordinate 78,684,528 of OU744276.1, read as the reverse complement.
TCTTATGGTGTCTTGATTATTGTCGTCAGCTGCAAATGTTCTTATGTGCTCGTTAAGAGTAGAGTGGAATCTTTCGATATCCGAGTTCCCAGTTTTATGGTAAGGTGTAGTTATGTGGAGATCAACGTTATTTTCTTTTAAAAATTCTTTGATTGTAGCGGATGAGAAACCCGTTTCGCCATCCGTAACTATTCTGTTCGGAATACCATGGTTTGCAAATCTGCATTTTAATGTATTTAATAGTGATATCCATGTTCTGTGCTTGATCTCTTGCACCGTTACATGTTTTGTAAATTTGTCAATCATTGTCACATACATTAAGTTGATATTTGCGTACCAAATGTCGATGTGTATGATCTGATTGGGTTTTGTTGGTGTTTCCGTTATTTTTAGTGGTATTTTATAAGGCAATCTTTCATATTTAGCTTTGTTGCAGACTTCGCAGTTGTTTATGTATTTTTGAATTTTATTTTTAATATTTGGACTGTAGTAAGTATCTTTGATTTCTGCGTATGTTTCATTGATTCCTCTATGGTTCAATGAGTTATGTGTTTTTGAAATTACTAGTAGTTCTTTTTCTTCATCCTCTAAGTCTCCCAAAAATTTGCTACATTTTATGAATTTGAAAAGTTTGTTTTTGCTAAAGTATTTTATGTAAACATCCTGAAATTTAGCGAATAAGTTGTCATGCCTGGAGAATATGCCAACTATTCCTTTGGGAGGAATAAACTTTTTCAAAATATCTAAAATAAGCCTTTCGTTAAAAACTTTTATACCTATGACAATTCTCTTTTTTCCAAAGGTCGTATATATTTTATGGTTACTAGGACCTTCTGTTCTATTGATTATAATCTGCGTTTTATATATATTGACTGGTGACTCAACTATGGGTATGTAATCGTTGCTGTCCTCGTCAGCACTATGAATAGTAGCAATAATGGACTGATTATCAGGAATCGTTTCATTATTATTATTTAAAATTTCGTGGTTAGATGTAATTTCAATGTTTTCGTTATGGTAAATTTCTATCCTTGATAAACCATCTGCTACTTGGTTATCTTTACCTTTAACGTACTCAATATCAAAATTATACTCCTCTAATTTTATTTTCAATCTTTGGAGTTTGGCATTAGGTTCTTTCAGCGAACTTAGCCAAACAAGGGGTCGATGGTCTGTTCTGACAGTAAACTTGCGTCCATACAGATAGGGTCTGAAATAATTCATCGACCACAGGATAGCCAAAAGCTCCTTCTCGATGGTCGAGTAGTTTATTTCATGTTCGTTAAGCGTTCTGCTTGCGAAACAGGTCGGATGGCCCTCCTGGGATAGAACAGCGCCTAACGCGTAATTTGAGGCGTCTGTTGTCAGAATGAATTTCTTACTGAAATCCGGGTATTTGAGTATTGGTTCGGAGGTTATTAATGTTTTTAGATTCTCAAAGCTTTCAATGTATTCTGGATTATTTAAGTTAATTTTTACATTTTTCTTTAAATAGGCTGTCATTGGCTTCGCTATTTTGGAATAGTCTCGTATAAATTTACGGTAATAGCCGGTAATGCCTAGAAAGGATTTGATCTGTTTGGGAGTTCTTGGTAGTTGGTATTCTAAAATTGCCGTAATCTTTTTGGGATTAGGTTTTATACCCTCGGTTGTTACTATGTGCCCTAAAAATTCTGTTTCTTTTTTTAGAAACTCACTCTTATCCAGTTGAACCTTTAGGTTAACTTCTTTGAGCCTTTTAAAAATCTTCTTAATCGAAGTTATATGTTCTTCCAAGCTAGTAGAAAAGATAATGATATCGTCTAGGTAAACTAGACATATCTTACCAATAAATTCATTAAGTATTGAATTCATCAACCTCTGGAAGGTCGCTGGGGCATTTTTCAACCCGAATGGCATACGAACGAATTCATAGTGACCATTATTTGTTGAAAAGGCCGTCTTCTTTATGTCATCTTCCGCAATTTCAATCTGGTGAAAGCCTTTTGCCAGATCGAGTGTTGTGAAATATTGGGCCCTACCGAGTTTATCAAATATGTCCTCTATGTTAGGTATCGGAAATTTGTCGTCTATAGAAACTTCGTTGAGCTTCCTATAATCGACAACAATTCTCCATTTCTGCTTTCCGGAAGCGTCCTGTTTCTTTGGGACGATCCAAATAGGAGCCGAATATGGGGAATTGCTAGGGCGAATAATGCCCTGTTTTAGCATTTCGTCAATTTGGTTTTTTACTTCGTCCTTGTGTACCTCTGGGTATCTATATGATTTAGTGTAAATCGGGATATCATTTACGGTCTTTATATTGTGCTTAATCGCGTTTGTAAATGATAAATCACTCCCTTCTTGATAAAATATTTCGGAATATCGAGAGATAAGGTTTATGACATTAGTTTTTTCTTCTTTGTTGAGGTGACTGGTTCTTATTTGATTAATAACTGGTTCTTTACTGGTTTCAGTATGATATATTTCTAGTTGCGGTATCTGTTTATAATACGATTCGTTTTTGAATTCCTCTTCTTTGTTAAAGAAGATAGGAATTTCTTACTCGTCTATAATTAACAATCTCCTTTTAAAGTCAAGAATTGCTTCTAATGGTAATAGAATGTTATTCCCTATTAGTCCATCGAATATTTTATGAAATTTAAATTCAAGAAACTCGGCAGTTTTTTCTTTTCCGAACTCTTTAAAAAGTGGGATTCTGACTTTTTGCCCTACGAAAATAGGTGTGCTAGTTGTTTGAATTTGGATGGGTCTTTCTAGTTGTATTTGCCATTTGGGATGGCATATACCTTTATTAATTATGCTCGTTTCCGAGCCTGGATCGATAAGGATCCTTAGATTGGTATTGTTATTGCAAGAAACTACTATATAGGGTAATTTCCCTGAAGGCTTTCCTGCTGAAAATCCGAACCTCGAATGTTATTCACCTGTCTAGCATAACTTCCGGACAGGGTATCCATGGGTTCCACTTCGTTCCTGAAGTCACCTGAGTTACCGTTATTGCGCCTATTTCGATTAACGTTATTATTTTGATTGTAATTTGGCCTATAATTATTATTATTATTATTATATTGGCCACTACGATTCGAATTATTGTTATTTGACTTATAGTTATTTCTATATTGACCCGAGTTATTATTTTGATTATAACTCCAATGAGAATCCGAGTTATTGTTTTCGTAATTATTCCTGTTCGTACCTGAATTATGATTTTGGTAACTATTCCTGCCTAAATTGTTGTTTTGTCTAAAATTTGTTCTACTTTCATAAGATTGTTGTCTGTTCTGGTCTCTGTATCCGTCATTTAGTTTTTGAGAATTTTTATTACACATTCTATAATTCAAATTACTTTGATCTTGTCCTATAAAACTATGCACTGTATCTCTAATTTCTGTGATATCATACTTAGACATGATTGCATACGCTAATGACCCAGATGATAATTCTTTAATTTTTTGTACTAACATTCCATTAAAGATATTTAACACTATTTCACTGTTGTCGCTAAAGGCGGCAAATTCATTTATGTTTTCTACAATATTCTTTATTTTAACATCAAGATCTTTAATACTACTTACAGTTAATCCCCCGATGTCTTTAGTTATCGTCATTTCATCTCTGGAGGGTCTGAAATGCTTTTTCAATTTTCCTAAGCATGCGTCCCAATCCGCGGGTGGATTTGTGTTTAGAAGATTCTTCGCTGGTCCTTGGATTTTTGTATCATATATGATTTCGTAAACCTGTGGTCTGTCTTCCTCTCTGTAGTTTTCCAATATTTTATTGACAGAGTTTGCGAACGAGGGCAGTGTTCCCGGATCGCCTTGGTATATTGCGAGGTATCGGATTTCCTTTTCTATTCTCGATCTCGCGCTGGATGCTTGGTTGTTTTGCACTAACATTTGGGTCAGTGCAATGAGACATTGCTCGATGTTATTTTGTGCCATTCTATCGATTCTTTGTTGATCGAAATGCCGATTGCGTTGTCTATTAATTTTGAGTCTTTTTTTTCTTCAACGTTCTTCTTGCACGAAGTTATTGGGTAAGGTTTCTTAATCGAAACAAACGTTCACACACTTTTTACACACGTTGGCTTGCGTTTCTTTTTCGAAACAAGCGTTCACACACTTTTTACACACGGTTTCTTTTTCGAAACAAGTGATTACACACTTTTTACACACGGTTTCTTTTTCGAAACAAGTGATTCCTTGATCGGAATTTTGAGTTCGCTCGAATTAAATAATAGAGATTAACCGCGAAACTATCGGAATATATTCGCGTATTCGAGCACTACCGACTGCGCCAGTTACGTTTTCATTCAACCGTTTCAATAAAAAAAAAACATTTATTTGTTTTTTTTTTTTTTTTTTTTTGTTCTTCTTTTTTTTTTATACGTTTATTTTTTTATTAATATATATACATATTATTTTCCTAGAATCTAACTAAAGAGGCCGCTGTCCAAAGCGAGGCTGCACCTCTTAAGTCAGTTGTCGGAATTGAACTGAATTACATCAAATCATAATTGTTATAATGTTGGCTTAAAGCTAATGACAAAATGTGAACCATGCAGTAATGAATTATCCCACGATTTTTAGTTATATGATACGGGTTTTAAATATCCGCGTGCATGTTGGGGCGAGTGGAAGAAGGGGGCATATCCGTTTAGGATTGCATTTGCAATGTATGCAGAAATGGCGTGGGAAACCGTTGTGGGATTTACTTTTTGTAATAGGAGGTGTGGGGAAGGAAAATACCGTTGACCTACAAAATGTCGACTAGGTGAAATAACGGGGGGCGGGGAAAAGGGAAATGCCGTTATGTGCAAGAGGAAGTGAAGTGTCCGACGTAACTTTAATTATAGTTTAAAAAAAAAACTTAAAAACACACTTTAATATCAAATTGAACTAAAAAGCAGAAAATTGTTTTTAATTATTGATATTTAATTCAGCAGCTATAGAAAGTCTACTAACTCAATATACTTCAATTATTTTCAAAGATTCTAAAGTAATAAAAAAGTGATAAAAAGAAAATTAATTTCATTGTAAAACACCGTAGGGTGAAAATTGCAACATTTAATAAATAAATTTCAGAAATCTTTTATAAATGTTTCATAAACATGTCCGATTTGCTTCAGAAACATTTATTAAACAATTCAGACACATTTCATAAACATTTCTGAAATGTTTCGCTGGCCTGGGCACACCTAAATATGCTAAACGAAATATTTGAATATGAAAAAATAAATCTGTTTCAAAAAAAATGTTCAAAAGTAAAGGAAATTGTGCAAATTTGATTCAAATGGTAACACCCCCGAACTGGCAAGTGAAATGTCATGTGCCTTGTGTGACATCACGTTGTGCAGAATATTTGCAATATGGCTGGTGGCAATATAAAATTTGTAAGACCCTGCATTATATGTTTTGTTCTTGAAAACAACTGTTGCCACAATTCAAAAATTAAACTTTTTCAATGATCCGTCTTGTTTTATTTTCGTGATCCGGATCAGAACATGCGGATAATATACGGCTATTTGAAAGTTGGTTCCCAACGCATGCAAACCTTGATCGACGAGCAACACGAGCTCGTACGCGCCCTCCAAGCAGGGCCATCTATAACCTATTGGAGGCCCTGGGCATATTAGGATAATGGGGCCCCTATGAATTTGACAGAACACTATTTTGTTAGAATAGACAAAGAAAGTAGATAAACAAGGTTAAATGTTTATTTTTATTAACAATCACATGAAACGAATAGATAAATGTTATATAGTCCACAAAAGTAACTCTTTTAGCATTTACAGTGCTTAAAAACCAATGTCATTTGAAGAGGAACCCTTCTAGATTTCAGATAGGCAAAATCGTTATTCATTTCTTCAAAATGTATGCTTTTTAGAACATCAGATTCTATGGACATCAGCGACAAACTGGTTAGTCAATCTTGAAGCATCGATCGCGGAGCTCTTTGCACTTGCCCAAAGTGCTTACTGGGAAAGATGGGTCTGCCTTCAACCTTCAGCCCAATCAAACACGTTCGTAACATAAAGTTGGAAGAACAGGACATTACAGCAGCGTTGCCGTTTGAACGCTTTAGTGGCATGGACCCTTTTGGCGAGTCAACACCTTGACCCCACTTTCTTAAAAATTATCGAAATGGACCCTTTTTCAGTTTAACCCTAGAAAGATAATCCACGTCCACGAGACGTATGGCGCGGGACAATTGTGTGATAACTTTTAAATTTTAAACCGCAGCGCGTTGACTGTCTCAACTATATATAAAAAAAATCATTAATTTATTTTTTTTGAATAGTATCTGTATAATTAAATAAATTACTTATAAATAATAAGAAGTTCATATGTTTAATTAAATACACTAATTGGCGAATGAGACGTATGATTATCTTTTACGCTCTTTATTTTATGATTATCTTTCTAGGGTTAAGTAAGATTTAATTCTTATATGGAAGGCAAGCATATGAAACGAAGTGTTTCGTAATGAATATATTTTGTTGCTGCTCTGTTTTTTTTTTTTATCTTAGCGCCCCTTTTAAGTCCCCTTTTTGACATTTTTCAGCGGCAACACTGTATAAGAGTTGAATGTGCTCAATTTGAAATTGATGCGTTGCGATGTCTTTTTTCACCCTTCTTTTATCGCGATCATTTCCGCCTGGAAGGGTAGACTTAGATTTATCAGTCGAAGAGCAAGCACTACCGTCAAAACTGTCCCTATTTGCTAATCCAACTGTAAGGATGTTACTCGATCCACCGTCCTAGAAAACACCATACTTCCAGAATGATCTGGTACAAATCTCGAGTTGGAAGTTTTTCTTTCTCAACCTGTATCTAGAATGGTGGTCCAATTCTTTGTACAGAATGGCCGACCAAAAAAAAATTGGTAGCCCGGTTCATCCCTTGACATAATCCACTTGGTTGAGGACGCATTACATACTCATACAACATTTCGTAAAAAAAGATACCCGACCCATGAAAAGATGCGCCATAAATAAAAGTTTTTTTTTTTTGTTTTTGTGTAAGCGTGAGCTCCTTTTTACGTGCCCAGGAAGGTACCTGTAAATGCCAGTAATAAAATGCGATAATGATGTCTATTCAGAGAGCACAAAAGGCGTTTAGCATTCGTCACCAAACACTCGCCTGGCGACGGTATTGCAGGCAAACGCATCCGGATTGTGTAAATGCTTCGTTGTTTCATCACATATTCACACATTCACGTAGGTGAACTCCCTCGCAATTGCACACTTTGCACGTTCCCCAAATAAGAATGGGGTCCTTCTCCTCACATGCATACAACCACGAATAGTATAAATCGTGTAGTATAGCTTTCCAGCTTCCAGGAGAATTTCACAACATAATTCTTGTACGTTCTGACATAAAAAAAAAAGAAACCGGAAGTTCTCCCAGATACAAGGAGGAAAAATGCATGAACCGTCCTCGGCGCGTTCGTCTTGGCTCTTTGTGGATTCCGAGTGCATTTTCCCAACAGTTGCATATGATTGTAGTGTAGTGATGACACAATACTAGGACGAGTTCATTTCACAGGAAAGGAAAAATATACGTACATCCGTAAAAGAAACGAATGAAACTTAAATGCTGATAGATAGACGGATGAATGAGTTCGTTTCGTTTGCATTTTTCGTTACTTATTTTTTTTTTAAGGAGTTTTTTTTCACATTTCTTCCTCGGAATGTTATGAGATATTTTCAACGGAATTTTTTTCTTTTCTTTAGTCACAAAATAATTGCGATGCCGAACCAATGCATAACGACTGACTTCATTTATGATGGCTTATTTATTTCAAAAAGGATGTTGAATGTCTGGAGCAACAGAGGGAACATCTCATTTCCTTGATGTAAATGTCAGAATTTAATGGCAAGGAATAAGGACATTATTCGATGTGATGAATGTTGAACGGAATTTCTTACATTCGGCAACATAATTGAAGTTACATCAGAAGCGACCTGAAATTTAAGATCGCGGATGTCTTTAATTTAAAAGTAGGGACGTATCTAAGATCACAAAAGGCAGACACAATATTTAAAAGCTTGTGGCTCACATGTGAGAAGTATTTCGAGTTTTATAAAAATGTCCTGTACGTGGTGTGGACGTGGGTGTCGTGGATCAGACTTTTTTTTTTTGTTATAGACCAATAGGCGTTCTCGGTAGTGAGGCTAAAATAAAATATCTAGTCGAACAGGTCTAGTACGGATCGCCGGTATAAAGGGTAAACTCTATTACTCGAACTTGGCGCTCGAAACACCTAACACAGCTGAGTTAGGTAGTCCAGTTTTTTTTTTTTTAAGAAAAGGACACGCAGTTTATGAGAAAATCCACTCCAAAAATTGCTGCCGTTATGTGATTCTGTCGGGCATATTGTAGGCAATCAAAAAACACGTGTCAACTGTATGGAATAGGTTCATGTAAATATTTTCTTCAACAGCCGTTAAAAACTGCGCCAGGTATGAGTGCATTGCGCGCTCTTAACGGGAGACGGGAGGTATCATTTCTCGGAAGAAACTACACATCTTTTATATTTTTGTAGTGAGCGTACACAAGTATTGAACTGGCTTCAAGACATTTGATTCAGCCCAAAATTCGTTGGTAGTGTTAATCATTTTGACGCACTTACAAAGTTCGAAACAGACCACAGTCCAAACGACCAACAACCGTCTCCAATCAGCTCGGTTGAGGTCGCTCAATTTTCTGGGTCTCTAGCGATGGATGCCTTTTCTGCCTGAAAAAAAACTGCGACTAGTTTGACACTTCGCTTGATCTCTGAGCCGATATCCACTGATACTAGGTATAGGCAAAGTTTTGAACTACAGTCTACTCCGCTTATCTGAAACGGCAATTTGCCACAAATATTATTTCACTTATGCGGTATTTTCACTTATACGGACTTCGGATAACTGAAAAATTGTTGTACTTAACCGAAGTTCGAAGTTTTGTTAGCAATTCAACGAAGAATTGGGGTATGCAGTAAAGCCAAAGGAAGGAGAATTAAAAACGCAACTGAAATCGTGCTGTCAACATTGACACACAATGAAGTTAGTGTCATAAGTTCAATGGACAAGTTCGGTTGACGAAATAAAAAAATTTACTAATGGGCGTGTTCAATAACTTTGTTTTAGTAATGCGGAGCTGAATTAGTATAATTTATTAATTTCTGACGTATTAGTGTGTTCAGTTAACCGGGTTTTTCAGTTAAGCGGAGCTATTCGTATGAATTTTTGAAAAAAAATGCTGCGTGCTAAATTCGGTTATTCAATTAACCGATTTTTTTCAGTAAAGCGAAGTTTAGATAAGCGGAGTCGACTGTACTCGAAGTTGTATCCGCATGTTGTGAGTCACCTATGTAGGAGACTTTTATTTCGAAGTTACACCTGATAATGCTTCTTGCACGTTTTGAAAATCGCTTCTCCATGAAAGCGTACAACTTCGTTTTGTCCTCATTAATAGAGTCCTTCTCTCCTCAGTACAGTACTCTTTTAACTTGCTAGTTTTTCCCGTCGGTATGCAAGTAGCTGAACCCAATTTTGAAAAATTTACAAAACAATGTTGCTTCAAGAAGGAGTGGCATACGTCGCTTCGTCACCATTCTCGATATTTTGCCGACTTTTTGGCAGCGGAATTTCTCCACACCGTCAACAAGATGGGCGGGATGACGAATCTTGCTATGGATTTGTCTGTAGTCACAAGGCAAAACTTCTTAAGTCTGTTTTACACATTGTTCAGGAGAGCAGTTTAAAGTTTTTTACTCTATTGACTCTAGTGACTTAAGCTGTTGTTTTTTTTTTAATTGTGGCCATTTTTTTAAAGATATAAAGCTGAAAAATATTTACAAAATAGATTTGGGTACGCTGAATCTATAATGGCATCAAAAACTCAATTTCGTCTAAAGTCGACTTAAGCGGTTTTGCCTTGTGACCACAGTTGTATTGCCAGTTCTTTTATATGCTATTTTTGGTAGCCTAGCATTTTTTACGATTTTTTTTTCTTCGCCTATGTTCCTATCAAATATATTGAGAAGCTCTGCGAACTCTTCCCAATTTGTGTTTAAAGTTGTTCATTCATGAATTTACCCTGGATAAGACGGATCTACATTAACAAATCCAGGATTTAATGCCAGATCCACAGGAGAAGTCTCCAGTTTGAAAAGATTCTCTGAACTTTTTTGTAAACGAAACCATATCAACGAAGGTTTGCTCAAGGCAGACCCCCAGTCAGTTACTTAACCACTCAATGTGAAATTGTGAATTTAATTTTCAGATTTACTCCCTTTTGCCGAGTTTGCTAAGGATTTTAAAAAAATCCTCTCCCCCATGCTGTCAACTTTTGTGGCTGTAAATACGTGTGAATGACGGCCGCATGGAGAAATTACAGGGCACTCATGCAGTAATTTTTCAGACGATTATCGTCGAAACGATAGACCTGCAAAAGTAGCAACCAAGTGCCAAAATTACGAGTTTTGAGACCTTAATCCAGTTCATTTTCCACAAATGTAATGAAAGCTGACGATAGTGACACAATTTCGGGCAGAATATAACTTCTTATGGTCATCAAAATTTCAAAAACGATATCGTCCCGACGATTATTGCTATACGGATTCTGCCAGCAGTTGTTTTGTGGTAATTTTTCATCACTTCGGCGAGAACTGTGGGCGACAGATTCTCACACTCGTGTCGAATGTTGTCCTTGATTGCTTCTAGGGTCTCGGACTTGTTCACGTAAGCACGGAACTTCAAAAAACTCCACAAAAACAAGTCTGGAACCTTTAAATTGGGCGATCTTGCGCACCAGTGCAATCGCCAAAACAAGAGATGAGGCGACCCGGGGACGCCGCCTTCAGAATATCGGTTGTGGCTTGCGCAGTGTGTGCCGTAGCTCCGTCCTGTTGGAACCACATGTCCTCCAGTCATTATTCGTCCAATTGCGGCGGAAAATGCGACCGGCTGATGGCTAATTGCGAGGCACGGTGTCTGGTCGATGTTTCCGGCTACAGCTTGACACCCTCGTCAACAGCGGCGATATTCTCGGCACAACGGGCGCTCCGGGGCCGGCCCCTCTTGGCAACGTCTCGTGTGGTCCCATACCCTTCAATGTTGGTGGCCAAACGGCGCAGTAATTGCGCAGTCGGTGCCAGACGACCGTGGAATCGGCGCTGCGCCAACACTACAGACGAATTGTTACGCAAAAAAATAGACACGATTATTCCGCGTTCTTGGGCAGTGTATCGCTCCATGTTCACTTGAACTCTACATCTGTCTAGTCCACATATGTCAAAACATATTTGACATTGGCGGCCATTTGCAAAAATAAGAGTACCTTCTACTAGGGTGATCTCTTTTGGCTCACCTTGTAGTAGTAAATATTGCTTGTGGGTCGCAATTCTGTATTTCGCAACTGCGCGAAATTTTGTGTCTGTTTTAATGATTGTGTCCACTCTTCGTCATACTTGCGGGTCTGCCAATTATTCATTTTATTACCTTATGCGGCTATAATATTTGCAACAATTTTATCCAAGAAAATCTCTTGTAGATCGCAAAGTTCTTCTTTTTAATGCGGATTTGATCCCATATCTTCCTCTCGTTTACAATTTTCATGCAATTTTTTTTTAATTACAATAAATTATTTTCTAATTGTTTTACGTTGTTTGCTTCCTGCACCCTTCCACCATTCTGTCAGTGAAAGTGTTTGCACAATTGCGCATTTCCCTTATTGTTTCGCCTTTATCTGTTTGACTCCCACCTCACCTCCACCACATCCCTTTAAGATCTATCTTAAACTGTATCCTAAATCCAAACTCAACCAGTATTGTGATAGAAGGAACTTAGGAAATTTTCTGCTGTTACCTTGGCATTATTCCATGCTCGAAGCCCTAATCATCCCAACAACCAACATTGATCAATTAAGTGACCTGACCTTATATCGTATTTTCTCGCAACTGAGTTTCTGGAATTGAAGAAACAAATTAAATTCGGTAAAAGCTCCATTGTCTGCGCGAGACAATCAAGATATAAGGAATGTGCTGCTTGCAGTTTTTCTGTATTTCGCTCAGCTGATTCGATTGTTTGGCAATGCCATCAGTCGTCATCGAGATAGAGAGCACGTCTGCGAGAGTATTTCTTTTAAAATTCGCCCGCGGTGCAATATGCTACACACACAATGGCCTCACTATCATTAGAGAAACCACACAAGCCCCTTGAGAATGTAGGAATGCCACAACATCAATGAACGAAACTAAGAGGTTTATCGTTTCTCTGACCTCCTTCCAGCAGTTGGCTATTTCTTCGTGTGTGTAATTAATGGCAGCAAATTGCATTAGAAGTTGTAATTTCCATTGACAGTCAGATATAAGTGTATGAAGCGAAGCAATACCAAGCGAGCATTTATTCAACTTCAAACCAATTTCCTCCAACTCAAATTCGCACAGATGCAGGATGCGCGCACAGACCCGCTTCTCATCAAAATAGAAACATTGCGAAGGACAATGATATTATTTTTCGCAGCATCGTGTAATACTGCTAACGAGGTCTGTGTACACTCTTGACTGTGCATAGATGGAAAGTTATGCCACGACGACATCAGTTCGCTGCAGCTTGCAACAGCTAAACAATTGAACTTCACATGATGAAATGAATAATTTCACGGAAATGGAACAGAAATCCAGAAAGAAATGCCAGCTCTATTTCAATTTACCACTTTGAATGTTCATAATCTATGAGCAGAGGGTGCACTACACAGTGCACACTGCGAGCGAGCCCTTGTTCCCCCCGCAAAACGAGGTAGTATCTGTTTTACAAAAGCGGGAGTAAATCGAGAGTACACTTTAGTCGTGGATGCTGTAGTTCGTATCTTGTGTCTATACGGTATAACTGCAACCGGGAAGCTTGGAATATTTACAAATTCACTGAACGTATTGAACGTTACGTGGTGCGGGCGGGAGTCAATTTCGTGCATATGCTGGCGAGGACACATCCATCCAGAACATCACTCAGCATGTCGTCCTCGTCTTCGCTGAGATACCTAAAATGCAGAACAACGTTTAGATATCAAATAGATTTAGTTCGCAAACATAAAGCCAAGTCGTCGTCATTGTCGCCCTCGTGCCTTGTCGTCGTCATCGTCAGCAGCAATGCTGTAGCTTGGGTGCGGAATTCGTGAATGAAAAAGACGATACACAACTAGGTACTGCTACTGCCTCCTTTTGCCCGCATACTGTTTGCCGGTGCTGTGTGCGTTGTTCGAATTTTCAATCACATTTCGAGTTAAGTTATGTAAACGAACGATGTAACGGTTAATCTGCTACAATATCATCGACTTCATTTGCAATTTAGATCAGCATTTGTTTGGCCCCTTTTGTTTTTGTGCAAATGTGAAAACGAAAGATGAGTTTAATTGGCCGAAAACCTAATCCATTCTCATGTTCATGATTCGTGTTGCGATAGGTTGTTGAATGAGAAATTAATTGAAAGAAAACAAAACAATAGGCGGAAGAGACGTTAGTTACGTGTTTCGAAAACGGTGCGCATTTCCGGCAATAACACTTGTGGGAAATGCTTTTTGGCGATCAAAAGGCGGATGTGGGTGGGTATGGTATTCATTTTTTACATTCAGTTGGAGTTAATGAAATGATAACTCTGCCTCGCTTTGTGCTTAAGCTTGTTTCTAATGCAGGAAAGTTAGAAGCAGGTAGTTGGTGAAGTGACCATCGATGAGAGGCTCCAATCGAACTTTCTGTCAGGGCATTTGGTTTTCATAGAAGTATCAACTGTCTCTTTTGTGAAAATACAGTAGACGTCCATTATAACGAATATCCGATAAAGCGATTTTGGGATAAAACGAAAGCTTTTCAGATTTACATTAGTGTCTCTATATAACGAATGGTGTCCATGATTTAATTTCATTTCATTTCATTTCATTTATTTCATAAAATGGTTTGTGCATTAAGATATAATCTTTTTTAGTACTTAGTGTGGTGTAAAAAAACAGAAAATGATTACATTAAATAACTTAAGACTAGTATACAGACAGATTTGCTATCCGATATAACAAAATGTAGATATAAATCTTATTTAAAACCATGGAAGTATTTAAATGGCAGGACCGTCATCACTTCAATTTAACATTAAATAAAAACGGTTAATAAACAAATGTTTTAATGAATTATTAAAAAAAATCAATGAATATAAAGAACGCTCTCGATTATAATATCGTTATACTGGATGTCCACTGTATAGGGGAATGCCTAGATGGCCGTCCTACTTCCGGTGTGAGCACTGGATAGTAAAACAGGACAGTTTACCACGTTGGCATCATCTCAAAACAGAATGAGTGTCCTGGAGAAACAAAACTTGATTGCCCAGAAAATCAGAAAGATCTGTTAGATGGGATCTGGATCTAAAAACTGGGTTTAGTTGGTCGTACTGACATTGACTGACACGGCTTTGCCAACTTACGAGAAAGTGTTCATCAACTTGCTGAAGGGGTTTTCACTTGAAACATGTACCTAGTGGGAAAAACAGAAACTCTTACGAATGCCCTTAAAATGACGGGCCACTAACATTGATCAAAAACAGGAAAATATTCCTAAACAGACAGTTTATTTATAATTTCTACATATTTTTTTTTTTTTAATTAAGCTATTTGTCACTAGATGTCATATTATATTATGTTGAAGATTAATACATATTAAATGTATGTGAGTTTTAGCGGGAATTTTTCAAGTGCTCCTAAAGTTGGCCCGAAACAACCATTTCTCTAGCAAAATAATAGTCAAGTGGAGTCAGTGTTGTTATGGATATTGTTTGAGAATCGTATATTTTCTCGGTTCAAAATCGTATCTGGCGTATTTTCTAATTTTAAAATTCATTTAAGTCATTTTTTACTTAATTTGAGTGTTATTTTGTAATGCCGGCCAGTTGTTGTTCACCCCGGCTGTAAATCAGGTTTAAGTTAATTTTACACCCGACCATTGAACCCGATTTTTTAGAACCTGACAATTTAAAAACATGCATTAAGCCCGCTGGATTAAATATGGATTTAAACAGTTTAAACCTAAGTAATGTCAATTTGTTTTTTGCTGTTTGTCACTTGGAAATTTATTTCATTTGTTTTGAACCCAGTTTTATTTTAAGGTTATGCCGAAATGTTTGGCGAATCATATCAGAAATGTATCTTTTTTCAGGCGAAAACATTTCCAAAAATGATCACATCTTTATAGTCGACGCATACCCGCTCCTTGCACTCGATATATTCGACTACAAGGACGACTTTGTTGTTTCATCAGTTCTTCGACAAATACGTCTTCTGACGATAAAGACATCATCATAAATGTTTTCTTTTCACTTTTCTACTCTTCTTATTTCTTGTGCCCTGCAGTCGAAAAGATGTCAACATTATGAAATTGAGTTTTAACTCGAGTTAAAGTACTTAAACTTGTCTTCGGAGTGCAATTTAAATTCAGTCGTATTAAACGCCGTCATGTTTAAAAAAATTGGGTTTAAATTCGGCTTTAACGACTGAATATTATGGACTTGGATTGAATTTTTTGGGTTAAACTCACTTAAATCCGGGTGTAAACTTTAACCCTGATTAAGGTGAGTGAATAATATGGCCGTAAAATAAGCCATTGCCAATTTGACATAACGCAACAGTAGCATACAGCGAGTACGGCTACCACTATCTAGTCTATCACGCAAAAATAAACAAAAAAGGGTATGCTCACTAATCGATGCCGGCTAATTGCAAAGGGATATGTTGGTAAGGTGAAGTCATATTAAATGCAGTTCTAAATTTTTGTGGGTTATTTTTCTGGAATTGTATTTTATTTATCGAGTTGTATTTCGGTTTACCCATCGTATTTAATGTTTGTATAATATCGGAAAAAATCGGAAAAATATTTAAGAAATCGGGCGAAAAAAACAAAAATCGGAGCGTCGTATCAACCTTCGAAAATCGTAACATTTACGATCACATAACAACGCTGAGTGGAGTAGCTCAACATTTTTTTTTATAATGGAAAATATTTCTATTTAAAAATACTAGACAATTTTAAATAACTAGCTGAACCCCCGCCGGCTTCGCCAGGCAAAACAAAAACGTTTTCCCATAATTTGTTTAAAAAATAAATCAAAACATTTATTGCAATGCTTTTACCTAAACAACATTCTTGGTTCTTTTGTATTCATCATGCCATGCGAGAAAACTGGATTTTCCAAATTTATACCGCACATTTGAAAAGATTATACTTGCGACTTATTAATGGTAGCGGCGAATGCGAGGCGAATAGGAAATTGAAGACGCTTAAATTCGAATGGCACATCAGATGGAATTATTGGTATGCGATAAATCAAAATTCTGCATTCGCCTGAACTGTCAAACCGCTGGCGAATACAAAGTCGCCTAATTGCGGTTTGCGAATTTGTGAAATGTCATTCGCCTTAAACTTCAAATTTTGAAGAAGAAAACTATTTGGTGAGACCAGAGGTGGAATTTATGAGCTAAATGAATGAAATTTCAAGAAAAATGTATAAAACCCATTTAATTCATGTAGAAAAATATATATTTTATGAAAATCGCCTTTTATAGTTTCAAAAGAAGCAATTCCAGCCAAATCTAGAAGCCTATGAGCTCATTGAACAAAACCCCATAGGGTTAGACAATTTGGAACTTTAAAAAAATCCAACAAAGAATATTGGGATAATTTCGATGTTAAATATAAATAAGAAAGTTGCGCAGGCCAACTTTATAATAGGAAGGATTGAAGAAGTGCGCATATATATGAATTTGTCTCTTATTTGGTCCAATACATGCACGAATGCTTCTTTGGTTAGACTAAAGTTTGACACAAATCTAAAAAAAATTCACTGAATTACTTCGTAAATTAAAGTGCTTAATGTATTCCGGTACTAACAGATGGTTTGGAAGTTCTAGAATTTCTAGTTCTAGAGGATTGAGACTGTCCCTTCGTCTCAATCTACACATATCTAATGCTATCTCCTTCAAAAATATATCATTATTGCTGATCAATTTAAAGGCACACAATTTTTTTATTTTGAATTCTTCGAATTGACGTTTTGGTGCTGCCATTTTCGTTTTTTTTATTTTGGCAGCCTTTGATTTTTAGGCGAACCACCAATCATAATCGTACATTAATATCACAAAAAAATGACCCACTTTGAATTAACAAAAAATGTCGAAGAAAGCTCAGAGCTTTTTTGTTGGATTTCAAATTTCCAGAAGCAACAAAATAACGAAAATATGTCGACCTTTAGGTTCTATTTCACTTTTATAAAAAAAAATTATATAATTATCTTTGAAGGATTTCCAAAGCTGGTTTGATTTTTATATTCTGCGTTTTTAACCACTGATTGCGGGTAACCGCAGCAGGGAAATATTTCGCGGGGATGGTCAGCTAAGCTGTACTTTAATAGCCGGCCTTCGATTTTCTCTCGAAGCGGCTTTTTTGTCCTACTTTGCGGGCTCTTCCAGCCGAGTTTTGAATAATAGCTGCTCACATAAAGCCATATGGTTGGCCATAATGCCCCCTTAAAAGACATGCTTTCCAAAACCCCATATTACGGCATGAATTATACAGTCACATAATAAAATATTGCTGTATATGCATGTAACCCTATTCGAAGCTTCATGTCTTATTTAAAGGCACTTGAACACCTACAATTTCAGCTAAGTAACGACTGTCTATGCGGTCGGCAACAAGCCATTAACCCTATGTTGGAAAACTTGCCTTTTAATTAATTGCTTTCGCAGAGATGCCTGTCACTCCTTTGAAAGAACTTTCTGTTAAGTGTTTGCTGCGTCGGATATAAAGTAACAAACGTGACAACCGAGTCATCAACTGTAAAAGTTCTGTCCAGAGGTAACATCTGGATATGTCAGAGAATTCAAATTAAGGTTTCTTTAAAGTTAGTTCTTAATTGGAAATAATGGTAACGCGATTCCATTCCAGCTACACATAAAAATCCAACAAGCCCCCCATAAGCAACTTATTACACAAACTACACAGCCAAGTACTCATGTGAAATCACTGCGTAGCCACAATAGATCACCAGCAGGAAAGCCCAGCTCTAGTATTAATATTCGGTGTGGCATCCGGTTACATGTACATTCTGTCCTCTGATGATGTGAAATGCCTCAAAGAACCTTCCCACAGATGTCAAGAAATAACAAAGAACTCATTTATCTCATCCTCAGGTGAAACCTAGAATGAACGGGAAATGTGTATCGTCCACCGTTATTACACTTCTCTGAATATTAACATGTCAGAACACCAGATGGCGCCTTAAAGTACATGGAACATCTTTTTCTACATGAACTTGTTCATGCCTGACACATAAACATCGTATATTTCACTGGTTCCTCATTTGACGTTTCCCTTTCATATAAACGAAATCATTTGTCAACCGAAGTGTTCAAAAAAAAAAAAGGGATATCTGTCACGTACGGGTTGTATGACTTTAAAACTTTATGTTCGAACGTGGAAAGACATTCGTCAAATGAGAAAACACATTGATACATGCACAGGCAGACGATAGGTACTGGTACACCGAAGAGCTTAGTTGTCATTGCAATTAAATTTGATGAATGAAATTGGGTCAACAAGAAGACTTTTTTTATAGGGGGAGTGACTGTCCCAACCCTACCATGACCATATTTGTCCAAACACTCATAGCACCGCTTCGATTCCTACTTTATCCCCTTTTCCAAAATCCCTTATTGGACATAATCTCTAAGTTTTTTTTTATATTTTTTTTTTTCTAAAATCTCCCTGGACGAAATCCCCCATGCCAAAATCTCCGATGTGAACAATTTCTTCTAAAATCCATCGCTAAAATCCCCTGTTCGCGCGATTTGGAATAGTTTTTGCACTTAAATGATACGAAAAGCCGTCAACCAATAGTTTGTCGTTTTTATTTTTTTGGTATTCTTCAATGCGTTACATTGTAGATTACAAAAAAATCTTATCACACAAAATGAATTGCAACGACGCCTGAGTGGGATGTCAAAAAGTTAGTAGAAAAGTGTTTACAAAAATAACTTTTAGTCCTCTATGTGCACATTCATAAAATACATGAGTATTATGTACATATTTATGAATTTTTTAAATAAGCTGTACAAAGAGGAGAGGATTTCTCTCTCTATATATAAGAGAATGAAGTTCGTATGTGCACGCTTAACTCGAGAAAGGATCGTTCGATTTTCACAATTTTGGGCTCGATGGTTTCTATTGGCCCAAGAAAGGACATACGCTACTTTTTATCACGAAAACAAAGCTTAAAGGGGATAGAATAGGGCATAGAAGTTTGTATGCGGAACCGTTCTTTGGACAAAATAAACTGGATAGAAAACCGGTAACTCTCACTTCAAATGCAACAAAAATTATTTAAAATTTTTAAAATTATATTTATAACTAATTGATTTTGGCGGCTCCCAGTCTCATTTGATCACGCCGCCAGTGAGAAGTTCAAACATTTCATGTGGTATTCGTAAGGCGCGCACGACTTTCCGTGAAAAATTAAAATCCAGGGGAAGGCTCAGATCGGAATGTGATCGTACACAATCGAGCGAAATGTAGCAACTTCGAGAAAAATTATCAAAAGAACAACGTGCGGTTCTCCCATCCAAACTGGAATCAGCGGAACACCAACTACTGTTTTTGTATATACATTTGTTCGAATACATATGACGCTGCACATCGACTTTGACATTTGTTGATGATTCGAAAAAAAAAACTCCAGGGGGCGTGGTTGATGCACTTGCAATTGCGGAATATATGACAGGTGTCTTTTTCGTTTCGTCATTCCGAATAAATTGGACGGACTTCCTATTGCGTGACGTGAGATATCTATCGAAAAATTGCATTTTGAAGAATGATGTTAACCAACTGAATTTGATTTCCTTCCGGTACAATTGGAATTGGGTTGTTTGTCACACAATTTTTCAAACTGAAAGTCGGCTACGATATAATTTTGTTGCGTAACCTCAATGCGCCGAAACTTTGTAACTGAACGCGTTTTATTGTGAAGAATCTGTCATTCAAGCGACAATTTTGAGGGGAAAATTGAAAGGCGAATATGTTCTCATTCCGCGGATTCCGCTTAATCCATACAATTTGACATTCGTATTTAAACGCCTTAAATTTCCCGTGCCTCTCGCTTTATTCGCTATGGCAATTAATGAGTCGCAAGGATTTATTGCTGGATGTTTGTAGCATCAATCTGGAAATCCCATGGTCAATTGTATGTGGCTTGCTAACGCGACGCCAAAGATCCCGCTCTCCAACTTTCAGTTTTGGTGTTATAGCTTAGTATCCTGCACGTGCTAAATTTTATCTCCCATACAAAAATGTCTACAAAGATAAAATATAGCGAGGCAGTTTAGCAAAATCAGCATCCTGCTCTCTCGCTTAATTCTTAACCTAATATAGATGGGCCGATGACAAGTCTCCACTCATTTAGCACGCAAAATAAACGTCCGGTACATTAAATCGAAGGTAAATGTTGACAGAAGTAAAAGGAGGGAAAAGTTTGTGTGTTCGTGATAAATAAAAGAAAACTCAAAACCAAAATACAAAATAATTATTTAGCGACCATTTATCTTTGGTGTGGAGAATCGAAGTGGAGACTAGGGACGCTAAAATTTACCGCGACCAGGATACTAAGCTTATAAATTCAGTCGCGCGACTAAATTTATAAATGGGAGGTTTTTCCCTCTGCTATTTTGTGCCAGTGCTTTTGGAGTAAGCGATTTTGGAAAGGGGATTTTGAAATTAGAGTTTGGAAACGGAGATTGCATCACCAATTTGGAAACACAAGTTCCTCAGGAATTTGAATTACAGAGTTTCCTGTTACTTGTAGATTTTAACCTAAGACACTTTTCTCCACCGCTGTAAAAAGAAGGATAAAGAATGTGATTGCGTTCATGAAATTCCCTGCATAGGTTACAGGACTAAAATAAAATGGATCATAGGTACACCTATTTGCCCAGTCGGTACGGCTATGGTGGCGACATACAGTGTTGGGAAAAAACACATCACACTTAACCCTCTTCGGTGAGCAACATCTTACGAACTTCCGACAAACATCCCAGATTACAAATGACCAAAGAAAATCCTCCCAGCCGTTCGTTTGCACGATAAAATGGTCGCACGATTCACTCGCGAAGAAGTGTAGAAAAATCAAAAAGTGTGTACTGGTGATTGGAAATATTTCCCTTTCAAGATCCTTTCTGCAGGTTGAATGTATTCGCAAATGGTGCAAAAAAGCTTTGCTTAAATCAGGTCCGCAGTCACATACTCTACTTTCCAGCCCTAAATGAATCTTAAGCAGTCTCTTCCTTCTCCATTCTTCGTTTAGGTAATTTAAAGCAACTTTATACACATCCACTTACCTAGCAACCTCGTGTATCTGCCCAAACTTCTCCAAATGCATAATTTAACACCGAAAATTAAAAGTTGGCCTGCAGTCCGAAACGCTTTAGTCCTCGTTGCCCTGTTTTCACGCTATCTCTCTTCGCAGGTTTATCTCCTTTATTTTCCCATCATCCTTGTACATCCTTGGCCAACTGAGAGATGGAAAAAAAACGAAAACCGTAGCGAGAAACAATAAAACTAATTTCACATTGATAAATGCTCTAAATTAACAAAATAGCTTAATGGCGCCAAAAATCCGCAGCAACAAGAACGCGCAGCGTCTAGGATCCCAAATTAGCAGTCGAGCGACGGCCATGAGGAATGCACAAAAAAAAGTCCTTGCAAATAAAAGAAAAACATGTCCAAGGGACATTCCATTTCTTCAGTGTGTCGTATGGAAAAACTTGTTCGAAAAGTTCTCCTTCTCCCGCTCGTGCACGTGTGTATTGGTGTGAACATCTCTAGGTCTCGATGTGCATGTGCCTGTGTTTTTGTCGGTGCCAAAGGCTCTTAGTTATGTTGATATTCTAATGCGCTCTACGAGTGTATATCTGATGCTTAGTGTAGCGTAGCGCCTCGAGGATTTTCTCAGCATAGTATATGATGGCGTTTCTCTGCCACCCCAGCTGACGGCACACATTTTCGAGGATTCATCCCAAAATCCAGGCATTGAAAATAAAAACGATTGCAAGGATAATGCAGATTACACAGACACATCTTAATTCAAGAATGCCGTGTGCCACAGCCGCCGCCGCCGCCACATGGCTAAGCTGCTCACTGCTCTATTTTGCTTGCATATACACGGACTTTCATCCTGCCGGAGAGAGAGCCAGATCAGAGAGTGTGCCTGTGCGGTGGCGGTCGGTGGTGCACTGTCGTTTCACAACGATAAAGCAGACTTAAAAACAAGGAATAACTGTCGGATATACAATGCAATAAATGACGCCACTGTGATGATCCATATATGCACGAGTATGGGTGCATGTTTCGTGCGCAAGAAGCACCAGTCGGTCGTAGATAAAGTCGCAGGATAAGAAATTTCCATCTCTGTAGCACAGCCCCGGCAAGTGCGCCACCAAAAAGCAAAACAAATGCCGAATGAGAAAAACCGACAACAAAAAAACACACACACACTGGGAGCATAAAGAAACGACAAACGAAAAACACTGTTGTGTAGTAAAAACCATTTGGAAAGGACATTTTAGAGAGAAATTCAGCGCGCATCCAGCATGCACACCTAACAGCCGCCATCAGTTGGCAGCACTCCCCAGCCACCCCCATTTGCCAATTCGGGGTGAGAAATGGCTCTAAAGTGGTTTGTTGAAAGCGTGCCAAAAAATTATTCCATCAGTTGTGTTCGGGAGACTGCCTGGCAGCTCGGCCTGAACTATACCTTTGGCAGTAGTTAACCGAGAGGCAGAAAACACTTTTTCGCCGCTAAGAAGTGTCCTTCGGATGGTTATTGTGTCCATTCGCTCACTGTCGTCGTCGAGTGCAATTACCGTAATGAGAGTGCCCAAAATAGTGTTAATTACATTAAAACATTAAATTTATGGCTTTCGAATATCCCATAAAATAAGCCTGCAGTTGGCAGCGTCCGAGTTTTATCCTGCCATTGCTCCTACCCGCCCCAACAAAAAGAAACAAAAACACCTCCCCACAGCCACATAAAAAAACAACGGTATAATGCAACACATATACATAATAGATGCACATGCGGGACAGGGAAGGATAAAAAAGTAGGCACCCTTCTCCTCTCCTTTCACATCTATGCGGGACCGGATTGACTGGATAGAAGAAGAGGCAGCTACCCGCTCATACTGCGTTGCGTGGACGGTTGCTTTCATTCACATAATGTGACATCATACGCGCTTAATTAAAAGCGAAGTGTCCGCACTCTGCATACCTAATTTGATTTGTTTTAACGCTTGAGATGGTTTTTGCCGTCCACCCG
This sequence comes from Cheilosia vulpina, assembly GCA_916610125.1. Taxonomy (NCBI): domain Eukaryota; kingdom Metazoa; phylum Arthropoda; class Insecta; order Diptera; family Syrphidae; genus Cheilosia; species Cheilosia vulpina. Next base: position 78,661,133 of record OU744276.1, on the reverse strand, counting down.
ATGTCGGTCAGTCGTTGCGCGTTGCCCAAAAATCGCTTTTCCATTATGGCTCCCTTTTTGCTTTTGTTGCTCTTGTTGTTGTCCCCTTTAACTGATGCTGTTGAAAAGTAGGTAGGTATTCACCAAAAGAGTGTGTGTAATCTAGTTTTTTCCCTCTTTCTTTTTTAAATACACTTAAAGCGAACTTTTTTGCAAATTAGCATTTCCATTAAAAGAGAATTTATTCCATCCTGTGAGAGAAAGTTAACGCCTCCTAATTTTATATGATGACCAGTTTTAGATTCGGTTTTTTTTTAATTCTTTCGTAGAGCATGTGAGACCTTGGTAAACCACATTTCCGTTAGGCTTTAAGACTTATAAATCTCATTAATGGCGGTAAAGGAAGTAATACAGATTTGAACTTGAGAACGTTTAACTGAAAATTCAGCAAAATTTTTGTATTCTATTTTTTTTTTTAAATTGAGGGATGTTTTTTTTCAATCCTTGTGTGACTGGCAACAAAAAATCACACTTAATAGTGTTTTAGTATATTTGGTATGACAATTGTGGCCTAATTTGTGAATTATGATTCAGAAAAAGAATATTTTAAAATGTTTATAAAAGTTTATTAGTTTTAAATTAAATTTTACTTGGACACAACTTACTTAGCCCTTCAATGCATGATTTTTTTTCGGGTCGAAAAAAATATAGGTATATAAATAAACGATATAAACACCAAAAAATATGTAAGAAAAATATCCTCAGAACCGATTTTCCGGAAAATGGGATTTTCTATATGATGCATATCTGCAACGCCATGCATAAGCGGTAGGTATGTAATTAATAACAAAAATTTGACACAAAAAAATTGTTCTGTGAACTTATATTTATTTTTTCAAATAACTTAAAAAAACAATTAAACAAATTGTGTAAGCGAAACGATAAATAATAATTCATTTTATATGAAACTTACAGGAACATATCTATGTATAGAATTCAGTTCGAGCTCTATTACTAATATTTGTTAAAAAAAATGAATAAATATTAAAAATTTAAAAGAAAAGGACAAAATAATAGAAAAGATTAAAGTAGGTAGATTGGTTTAATATTTACATTATAAATTATTATGTGTGAAACTCTTTAAAACAATTATTCGTTTTATTAAAACAGAGGGCAGTGCAACATTTTTTACATTGTATGTATATATAGAAGCCGCGGCTAACTGAGTCATGGTTGCGTCAGTGAAACGGTTTCACAGCGGAATTGTAATAACATAATAACACAATTCCACTGAAGCGACAGCACAACTACAATTCACTTTCGTGACGCAATGATTCAATGGGTCGCGGCCTACTAAGCAAATGCAATCACTTCCGGGTCATGCTGACAAATGCATTTTCCCGAAGTGACCAAAGCGAAGTTCCAGGTAGGTCTTGGAGAATCGGCGAGTCGAATTCCAACGAACGAAACAAGCGATCGTGTGTTCTTAAAACCCGCAATTACCCATTATTGGACCTCATCTCAATTTCGTCTAGGAACGTCGCAATCATTTTCTTATTCTCTCAATAGTTCCTAAATTTATGAGTGCTGTCAAAGGACAAAAATGTTGAAAGTTATCTTAATTCTTCCGGCTGAAGTTGCGAACCTGTCTTCTACTGTATTGTATACATCTGTCAGTTGAAAACTTCAACTTAACCGAACACATTTTATTGTTCATTGCCTTTGTTCCGTCTTACGTTATATATAAGTTTATATATTTTATTATTTGTATTATTTATTCGCACAAATGCTAGCAATATTCAACAAAAAGTTGTTGTATAGCAGACACGTCAAAACTTATACCTACGAAGGCCTTACAAAATCTTGAATAAACAACATTTTTAGAAAAATCATTGTCACCGCGCAAAATCGGCTGGTTATCGATTTCTCTGGTTAATTAACCAAACAAACGATCCTCTGGTTAATATTTTACTGAACAGACACCTTCGATGATTACCAGCTGAAAGAACCGATGATTAAATATTTATAACTAAGATTGAACAAACCAGGCCTTAACACACTTATTAAAATTGCTTATACTTAGATAAAAAATAGAATGCACTGTTTAAAAAAGAAAAACAATTACAATGCAGAAAAAGTATTTCAAAATTCGTTATTTATAATTAATTAAAGAAGTTACGTTTTACGATATTTTTTTAATATATTTGGAACTAGCTGTACCCGCCCGGCTTCGCACGTGCAAAATGTGGTTTCAGAACAATTGATGGAAAAAAAATTTCAGAAAGAGCCTTCTGCAAAAGTGAGGGACTAAAAAACCTCCCGTAGACTGGGCCCACTCTGCCTTTATCTTCATGGCATTGCACATGCTCGTTGGACTAATTGGCAGTAATTGAATATTCTTTGGACAGTGAAAATAATTTTATACAATTTTTTTATTAATGTAACGCTCTTTGTATACCATATTAGCGGTTTCTATCGACTAATATTGATATTTGCTGCATTACTTACCCTGGAGCACGCTACATATAATATATAACTGCCCGTGGCTGAAGCAATTCTGAATTAATTCAACTCCCGCTTTTCTTACAGTTCGACCCTCTAACTTATTGATTGTCATGACAGAACAAACGTTAATAGGAAATTGAATCCGTTTAAACTGAAATGGATAATTGCTGGGAATTATTTGTATTCTTGGTATAAACAGCGTATCCCCTTTACCAGACCCAGTTAAAATTAACGCCTCAATAACGTTTTTCTGCAACGAAATCACTCTCAATCTGGTTCCATTACAAAGCTTAGGGGATTCAAATTGCGAAGCAGCATAATGGGAACTCCAACTTTTAATGCCAGGCCATGGACTGTAATTCTATTTAAAAACTCGACCGGGTAATTTACTGCCTCGTCTTGATTGCAAATAGCGTTTATAAACAGGTACGACGTTTATCATCAGGAATTTGCCCTAATGTAATAATACCACGACCTGGTATCACTGATACCTATACTTATTTGACATTCCTTAATTCCTTTCCTACATACTTGACGTTTCTTTTATGGCTTTTTTTGTTCTTAGCACACCGAACAGCATACTGCCTCTGTCTGTCTCCCTCTCCGTCACAGGAGTAAAATAAGGTTAAAAGAGATGTAAAAATATTGCGCGGTTAGTATGATTGATTTGAGAATGAAGTAGTAGATATGCTACTCATGCATGTGAAAATCGTAGAAATGTTTCAAATTTTGCCTATTTATTTAAAAACCCTTTTAAGTTATCGAGTTATTGGATATCCTAAGTTGTGCCTGCAGATGTCCTCTATAAGCTGCTGTTAACTATATTTAAATGCTCCCAGTATTTTCGAATGGAAAGCGTGACAAAGAAAAAAGCAAAACGAAACGAAAAAATAAATTACTCTTCTCCAATTTTTTCCGGAATTTATACAGATATAGAGTTGAGACAAAGTAGATATTGTAGGCCTAGGCCTAGGTATCCTCTATAGGCCTGTGAAAAATGCACCAGAATATACTAAGCAGTTTCTAAGATTTTTGCATTTAAATTCATGCAGTCAAATTCAATCTTAGTCGAACAGAACTACACCAATTTTATTTATATGATATATAAATATAGATATATAAATATACTTTAAGGGTGCGTATAATGTCTTGGAACATTTTAAGAACAAAAAGCGCATATTTTAAAAGAGCAGTATTTTAAGTAGCTGTGCAGTACAAAGATACAGAAATCAGTACAAATATTGCTTTTGCAGTACAACGACAGCACTGATCACTATTGGGAGTTTTGACCGTTCTTCGATACCTGGCAGCATGAATTGTCCCAAATTCGATTTGGGACTTATGTCTCACTTAAATGGGACATAAATCAGAAAGTTAATGTTGGGACTTATGTCCCTCAGTCACCGACAGCGTGGCATTTGGGTGAAAATTGCACGTAACCTTACCTAACCAACGTGGAAGTGAAGCGAAATTCAGACCTTTTTCTTAACTTCATTTCGTGGTACCTATTATTTTGTCATGATTTAATGTTTAACTTGTATACGAAAAGGATGTCTTCTTTACAGGTTTTTTAACTAAAAATAGAGGCGAATTTGTTTGCTAATCAATGAACCGATTCAAAGCGGAATACAAACTCACAGGATCCTTTGTTCCTTTTATGCCGTTCATTTTCGTTGGTTCTGCCTCTCCCACACATCAGTCTGACTGTGATTACACGTTAACTACATTAACGATAATTATTTATCAATCTTCTCTTGAATTTTACAGCCCGCTGAATGCTCATTCCACAAATACACAGATTGTTCCATCATTCTCAGAATATCCTATAGACTGATACATTTAAGACAAGGACTTGAAAATAATACCCAATCCACGTTCCTTGACAAATATACATGTTTGCTTTATATTGCCTACTCATATAAAGTCCTTATAATTGGTGGGCAAAGTTGGTAGGTTGGAAAACGATTAACGTCAGAGCCGCAAATGACTGTTTGTGTTTTCCATGCCACATTACATGCATAAATGTCACTGTTGAAGGAATATTATTTATAAAATTATTAGTCTGCAATATAGACGAGATTGAAATCATTCTCTCTGTCAAAATACGTTCAAGGAGTGAGGTGGTAATTAATTCAAATTATATTTGTGATAGGGGGCTGTATATGGCGTCAACAATTGAACTCGAAATGGACGTGGTCTTGCCGAACGCCACGGGAACAAGGGATAAGACGATGACCAACCAGAAACTAACGAAGACAAATAAGTTTTTAGCGAACTACATACGTGGCGTATCAAGGAATGATGACTGAGTGACTGACTGGCATACATATCAGCTGATGCGCGCTGAGCCACATCCATCAATCAGGGATACTCTGAATTGGAGCAGTTATGATTTATGATGTGTTTTGATGATTAGGGAAGAAAAATCCCGAAGAAATATATCCACCGCAGTGGAGAATTTATCGATTGAAGTTGGGTTGAATTGTGTGCTATATCTCAACAATAATCGAGAGAGTAGCAGCGAGATGTATGTTTCTGAACAATCTGTCAAACTGTAGGAGGTTTGTGTCTGTTTTGAGTTGCCGTGAACACTTGGACAGATTTGGATGAAACTTCTTTAAAAATGTTTGCTAGCACCCCGATAAGGGTTATTCCCATGTCGGTTATTTCTATTACCACGCCTTCTTTTTTCGGTATTATTTTTCTGACTTCACTGTTTCAAATTGTCGTTTCTCAAATAGTTCTTAATCTTTACAAGGGAAATGGATACCTAAGGGAGCGAACACATTCTTTAATATTTAAAGCTATAAACCAAGGCTCTGCTTAGTTCAGAGAATGAGCTCCAAGCAATAACCTAACATGAACTGCAACAATTTAAAATTATTTTATCAAATCTATTGATTGTTATTGATATTGCTTCTGCGTTAGAAAGGTGGGCGTGTGTATTTTTCTCTGCTGAAACGGAAAAGCAGTATGCGATCTGCATAACCAACTAATTCCAAACCAGCTCTGGGTGTAACTTGGCCTCCCAATTTTCGACGCCTCATTTTTATTTATAAGGGACGAATTTAATGAGTTCAGAAGAGTCAAATTAATACAGTGAATCCACAGTGAAGACGATTAAAGATCCTTTCCTGAATTCCTCGTTATTGCCGCTCATTAAATACTACAACTATACAAAATTTAGTTATTTAAAAAGTTACACCCACAGATATTTTAGAATAAGTTGGTCTATTTTGAAACTGAAAAGCAGTACAGTCGCCATCACATTTTAACTGAATGATTTACGAGACTATACAGTGACAAGCAGAAAGCAGAGCTATAATGAATATAATAATTCCGAACATACATATACTGCTTCAATTCAAGTTCTTTATTCAAAAGTTTAACTGAAATATAAGAATGGCGATGTGTTTCAATCAAAGCGCAATGATTGACGTGTCGGCCAACATTCAGCTTTTTCATTGAATTGATTTATGGTAAATCTTTCGTTCTATTCTCTGGCGCGTACATGTACAGAGCGGGATCTTTGGCGTCACGTGAGCAAACCACATACAATTGACCATGGGATTTCCAGATTGATGCTACAAACATCCAGCAATATATCCTTGCGGCTCATTAATTGCCATAGCGAATAAAGCGAGAGGCACGGGAAATTTAAGGCGTTTAAATACGAATGTCAAATCGTACGGATTAAGCGGAATGAGAACATATTCGTCTTCGAATTTTCCCCTCAAAATTGTCGCTTGAATGACACTTAATTTGAGATTCTTCACGATAAAACGCGTTCAGTTGCAAAGTTTCGGCGCATTGAGGTTACGCAACAAAATTATATCGGAACCGACTTTCAATTTGAAAAATTGTGTGAAAAATAACCCAATTCCAATCGTACCGGAAGGAAATCAAATTCAGTTGGTTAACATCATTCTTCAAAATGCAATTTTTCGATAGATATCTGACGTCACGCAATAGGAAGTCCGTCCAATTTATTCGGAATGACGAAACGAAAAAGACACCTGTCATATATTCCGCAATTGCAACTGGATCAACCACGCCCCCTGGAGTGTTTTTTTTTTCGAATCATCAACAAATGTCAAAGTCGATGTGCAGCGTCATATGTATTCGAACAAATGTATATACAAAAACAGTATTTGGTGTTCCGCTGATTCCAGTTTGGATGGGACAACCGCACGTTGTTCTTTTGATAATTTTTCTCGAAGTTGCTACATTTCGCTCGATTGTGTACGATCACATTCCGATCTGAGCCTTCCCCTGGATTTTAATTTTTCACGGAAAGTCGTGCGCGCCTTACGAATACCACATGAAATGTTTGAACTTCTCACTGGCGGCGTGATCAAATGAGACTGGGAGCCGCCAAAATCAATTAGTTATAAATATAATTTTAAAAATTTTAAATAATTTTTGTTGTATTTGAAGTGAGAGTTACCGGTTTTCTATCCAGTTTCATCCCCTCATTTACCCCCCTAAGGCTTTGTTTTCGCGATAAAAAGTAGCCTAAGTCCATCCTTGGGCCAATAGAAACCACTGAGCTCAAAATCGTGAAAATCGAACGATCCGTTCTCAAATTATGCGTTCACACACGGACGTCATTTTATATAGAGGATAAGTCATTCATTTCTGCTAAAATTAATTTAGCTCACGTATGCGAATGGTTCTAAGAATAGTATCCGAATGGAAGGCATAGGTACCCGGGCGGATTTTTGGCCTTGACATTATATATTAAAAGGTTTTATATGAAATTCGATGATTAAATTATTAGAGAATGGGATACTTTGCACTGCCATCGTTTTGGTCTACTGTACCCCCTACTTAGACCTTGGAGATGTAGGTTTAAGAATTTTTATTATCCTGCACTCTTACTACGCCTGTGGACTGAAGAAATTCGTCCTATAGCTACGGTGACCATTTTTTTCAATCTCAAAAAAGTGGACTTTTCTTTCTTAAGTAAAAATACAGTCGAAAATAGTTAGAGCAAATTATATTTTATTGTCAGAGTTTGTAGGTTTGGTAAAAGCTATTGATTTGGTCTTTGAAAATCAATTCAACAAGATTTACATCTTTGTAATTTATCTTGTATCTACTTGCATAGTTCTTATCGTAAAAGGATGGTCCTTAGCAGAAAAGGAGGACATTTGGAAGTGAGTTAAGTAAAAAGGGAACTGATGTAGGTATTGTATTATTTTAGTAGCGAAAAGAGGTCTGTCCTCTCAGTAAGAGAACGAATGGACATCGTCCATCCAGTTGCCCTTAACAATCGAAGGATGAAATCGAGTTGTTCTGTTTCTCCGTCTGATGAAATTGGTACTAACAGCTGAAATATTTCAGCCTGTTGTGGGTGAATATCCACCTAAGATGGATCCATACAAAATTGCAGTATATGATCCGGGTTTTCACCGGACTCATCGCAGAATCTGCATAGACATATCTGACTTCATCCTGATGTTCTCGCTTTAAGTATACTGAAATAATTTTAGCCCAAGTTGATGCTTTCAAATCATTTTTGGTTGAATTGGCCTGAAAGTCACCTTGCCTTCCGCTTATGCCCTGAGTGATGTTCCACGAAATAGCCACGTCTTTTCTCCTTACCCTCTTCATTGAGGGTTTGATCGTCTATTCCGCAGATAGGTTCAGGCTCTATGAAAGTAGTTGATACTCACTTTCTTGCTACTTTCATTACCATCTATCCCCAAATGGCCAACTGCCTCGTCTCTTTTACTCAGTTGTTGAAGTTTTTCCAGACATTCTTACAGGGACACTAGTTTAGACTTAGGACTTAATAGCACACGAGTCAAGTGCCAGGAAAGTAGCTTTGCTGATGGCTGTATTCAAGTAGGTTTTTTTCTGTCACGGGCCACTTTGGCATATTAATTTGTGGCACAAAGTTCAGCCCAATAGATGCTGTTAATGGGTCAGCATCAGAATATTTTGATTCCGAAGAATCTCGATACAGTTCTTGCATCAGTTCTCGACCCACCTACATGTACCAATTTATTGTGTAACTGCACCGTTTGTGTATTGTGGAAGCTTGGTAGCAATTTTCTTTTTCAAAATTAATATATTATCAAAAAAGCCAAGAGCGGTTGCATTTCAGCTCATTTTTTTTTTGAATCATTTCACTTGCAGACCGAACAAAAAGCTGACAAGGAGTCACTTTCAGCAGTGGTTTTTCAGTTCTCATTACCCCTGTATGATGTGTTCAACGGATGGTTATGTTTGCCCATGCATGGCAAAGAAGATGCAATGCAACTGCACAGCTCCTTGCCAAAGCATGCTTACATAGGACAGACCAGGACCAAAACCAAAATTCTAACATTTACCTTGTGAAACTAATTGCAAGACTATTTAACAAATTATGAAAGCATTTATGTATGCATCCACTTGTTTTCCCTGTCCCGTTCCTACGGATAAACAGGACAAAACAATTAACTGCATTCCTCTCATTACAAAAGAACAAAACAAGACATGACAAATTTAAAATTGAAAAAGTCCATTGGCCATTGCCTTTTTCACTCGTTTCATCATATTTCGCATACATTTCCCGTCCCACTTCATAACGTAGCAACTTGTGTAATGAAAATTCCCAACTGCGGGTGCATTTCCTGTAGTTTGCATTCGCCCCTTCTGGCCAACATCTTATTACTCACTTCCCAGCGCTGCGGGTAAGCTGTCTTAAATACAATATACAATGGAAGTGCAAAACTAAAAGCCAGAGAAAAGGACTTCATGTCACCCATTAGCTTTTGTGGAGATCGGTTGTTTTTTTGCTATAGTCTTCTGGTAAGTAATTCACTTGACATCTTATTTATAGGAATAATTTAGTTCTGAAAAGTAAGTGGCTGCCAGCCGGTGCAACGTGAGCACAAGTTTCCTTTCAAAATGGTTTCATTGTCTGAACATTTTCTTTTTCTTGTTCCCTGTAGTCTCATGTAACTGTAGTGCGATAGGAAGTTGGTCCTATAATTTAATAAAGACATTTAGTTTTGAATTCAAATCGTTTAGGGGAGGGAGGAAGGAGCGCGATATTGGGATGAAGGGGTATTGGAATTGCTGCGCAGAGTTGACTTCCCCGTTGGCGCGAGTTGTGACACAGGACAGGTGAATGGCGAACTCACACAATCGGGAAATGAAGGAGATATACCAAGTGTCGAGTATCGTCAGAGTTGTATAAGGACGAATCAGACATAACGCGGAAATTAGAATCGAGAAATGTGCATACTGTCGATGAGAAGACAACATCAGACGTAGATCTTCAGGGATTCAGAGTCTAATACGGAATTTACGCAGATTCGAAGCAACAAACTGGCGTGTTCCTGAGTCATTCGTAAAACCAAGGTGTGCGAAAAGAGATCACCCTATTGGAAGATGCTCTTATTTTTGCAAATGGCCGCCAATGTCAAATCTGTTTTGACATTCCTGTGGTCACAAACCATAACCGCTAAAGTCGACTTTAAACGAAATTGAGATTTTGATGCCATTAGATTCAGCGTACTCAAATCTATTTCGTAATTTTTTTTCAGCTTTATATCTTTAAAAATGTGGCCACAAAAAAAACAGCTTACGTCACTAGAGTCAATGGAGTAAAAAAACTTCAAAATGCTCTCCTGAACAATGAGTAAAACAGACTTTAGCTGTTTTGCCTTGTGACCACAGATTTGTATACTATACAGATGCAGAATACAAGTGAACAAGCCATGGAGTGATACACTGCCCAAGAACGCGGAATAATCGTGTCTATTTTTTGCGTAACAATTCGTCTGTAGTGTTGGCGCAGCGCGAATTCCGTCGCCGTCCGACACCGACTGCGCAAACACTGCGCCGTTTGGCCAACCTTGAAGAGTATGGGACCACACGAGAAGTTGCCAAGAGTGGCCGGCCCCGAAGCGCCCGTTGTGTCCAGAATATCGCCGCTGTTGACGAGGATGTCGAGCTCTCGCTGAAAACATCGACCAGTCGCCATGCCTCGCAATTAGCCATCAGCCGGTCGTCCCTAAGGCGAATTTTGCGCATGTTCCCGTACAAAGTCCAGTCCGTGCATCAGCTGCTGCCTATCGACCACCAAACGCGTGTAACCTACGCTAAAGCAATCCTCAATCTCGAGGACGAAGTGGACGATTTTTCGACCAAAATCATAATGAGCGATGAGGCTCATTTCCACCTCAGCGGGTACGTGAACAAGCAAAACTATCGCTTCTGTGGCACCGAAAATCCACGAGTAATGCACGAGGAGCCATTACACCCGCTCAAAGTTACTGCATGGTGCGCTGTTCACGCTGGAGGGGTCATGGGGCCATTTTATTTCGAGAACGCCGCTAATCAAACGACAACAGTAGACGGTGCGCGCTATAGGGCCATGTTAACCGAGTTTTTTCTGCCGCAATTGGACGAATTAGGACTGGAGGACATGTCGTTCCAACCGGACGGAGCTTCGGCATACACTGCGCGAGTCACAACCGATATTCTGAAGGCGGCGTTCCCGGGTCGCCTCATCTCTCGTTTTGGCGATTTGCACTGGCCCGCAAGATCGCCCGATTTAACCGTTCCACACTTTTTTTTGTGGGGTTTTTTGAAGTTCCGTGTTTACATGAACAAGCCTGAGATACATAGAAGCCCTCAAGGACAACATTCGACGCGAATGCGAGAATATGTCGCCCGAAGTTCTCGCTGAAGTGGTGAAAAATGCCATAAAACGAACCCGTATGACAATGACATGTGACGGCGATATCATCTTCTCGACTTGACCAATAAAAGTCTAGAAGTTTAAGTAAACATAATTCAAAACCAGAATAGAAGTTTTGTATTAAGAAAAATAATGACAGCCAATGAACATCGGATGACTTCCTTTGGCCCACCTTATGTATTCAACCGTATGCTCTCCTCCCGGTTCTGTTTTTGGCTGAACACGGGCAAGTTCAAGTGAATAGGTTCATCGCAATACGATATCAGTGCAATATGATATCGATGCCATATAAACTCAAAAGCCAGAAGTCGAAATAAAGTTCTAGTATAGATAGTCATGCACCTCAGCAGCGAAAGTAGGCTTTTAAGTAATTGCTAAAAATGGTAAGAGCAGATTTTAAGAACTTTGCAACTTCCGTCGTTAGAAAAAGTTACTCGCTTATGTCTAGTTTTTAAAAAAAAAATCCAAAAGCCTGAGCTGTACCATCGAATGTGGTAAACAAGAAGAACTATCCCATTTCGTCAAAGCCAGTCATAACTTACAAGCTAGTCCTCACCAAAAATAGGCCAGAACTGCCCTGAACCTTTTAAAGGGAGTGGACTGAGGGCCCAAATAGTTATCGACTGGCTCTAGGTATCCTCATAGCCGGCGATGCTTTCAGCAGCTCCACCATAAGTGGTCGTATAGCTTTCGGTGGTTTTTTGATCGGCAATTGTCTTTCCTGTGTTTCAAAAATTGTTTTACTTTAGATCAACGCAGAAGGGTGATTTATAGAACAATCGACACGGCCTTACTTTATCGTTTAGCGCCGTTTGAACCTAAGTCGAATCGTTATCTGGCCTGAGAAGGATAAGGATCATTAAGGTTGTTTAAGAAATACTCTAATGCTCACAATAAATCAGGTTGGATCTTGTGGGCAATGTTAAGGAGACTGATACCTCTGTAATTTGTGCGGCTGAAGGTGTTTCCTTTCTTGTAGACCGGGCAGACGATTCTAAGGGTTCCATTCATAAGGCATGCATTTTTCTGACCAAATCTGAAGTGAATGCCAAGCCATCTCCACCTGTTTTAAGAATCTCAGGCGGGTAAACCGTCAGGCCCAACAGCTTTATTTGTCCTTGTCTTCTCCACCCTTACTTGGGTTTGATCAGGTGGACGGAAGCCTTGCTTATTGTCATCTATATTGAATTGGACGTTCTGCCTAATGTCTGGTCACGGTTAAAAATATTGACCTGTCAAGACTTTTATCAACACCTCAAAGTAACGCACAAAATTAAAATCAATTGAACTGGGTACGAGTATGCAGCTGAGTTCTAGAAGGAGGTGTCCATGATACTGGAAGTAAACTGTTTTCAATGCCATTCGCTTTTAGCGAGCGGGTGCCATTCAGACGCTTGATTAAACCAAAAGTTTAACAAAATAACCAGTTTATCAGAAAGGCTTGCAAACCTACCGGGGTTGATTTGGAGCAACTGAATTGTCTGACATAGTTGCTCAAGAAAACAAACAACATTTGTTTACCTGCCAGTTGAAAAATGCCGCAAATTTTATTCCCAAAGGGCATTAATGAAGGTCGCTATATACCGTAATAGTTCATCATATACAGCAAACCTCGGAAGGGCAGTCACAAAATTCACAGGTCAAGAAATAATAATCCCGGCGACTTTCTGCCTTCCCAAGTAAAACGAAATCTTTAAATTTAAAATGTCCCCCCATGTAGAATGAATCTTTTTCTCTTCATCTACACTGCCCTTGGGGAGCAGCAAGCGCACTGAAATAAGAGGGCTCATGGTGGAAATAAATGATGACAAGGTTATAACCCGACCACATTTCTGAGCGTAATAATGTTTTATGTTTTTATTTTGCTAGCAGTTTTTAACTGGAAAAGTATTGGCAGTTAAAGCGAATGATACATGCCCATGCTCGTACATAGCCGACAGCCGACAGCCGACAGCCGACGAAAATCATTCTATTCCAAAAAAAACAAAAAAAAGTTAATGGCCATATAGTTGGTGTTGAAATATGTTTGCTCATAAATTGTAAACTCAATTTTCACGTCCAATTGAACTCGGTTTGGTTGGAGTTTTTCTTTTTGTATATACAGCGCTCTTGTGTTGTGTGCGCCTTTTTGCTTTCGTTTTCCTTTCGTTCATCCGCTTTTTTCTTTATTTTTTTTTTTTGGAAAGTTCCTGCCAACATCGGATGCGTGATGTGGTGCTAGGACATTTCTTATTTATATATGAAACTCATAAATTGGAGTTCTTTTAACGGTGCTGCTGGTGGTGTATTCGGTGGAATTGAATCTTTTTCTATTTACGTATCCTTGGGAGAACGAAAAAGTTCACTTTTGGAAGTTGAAATGACAAAAAAGGGACTTCCTCTGTTGAATTTGTCATCGGCACTCGCTAACTTCCTGGTTGCTACAGCTTAAGGACATGACATTTTGATGGGAGCGTTTTGAATTGCCATCAGGAATGCCAACAAAACTGAGGAATAACAGCAGTAGTAGTTGAAAGAAAAGAAGAACACGTTGAGTCAGTCGAATGACTTGTTCTCGATTTAGAACTCGACTGTTCAACGAGAAGATGCTTTGAACGCACTTAAAGACGAAAAGCGACCATACTAGCACTGCCAGAACATGGACCGAACGTCTGCGTTGAACTCACACAGAAGAGAGGCTACTCTTAGGGTCCTTACCTTACTATTTATTTTTATTTTAAAGAGACTATATCATCCCAGAAGAAAACGTTCAATCGTTTTCGTTCAAAAACGAAAGAAATTTTCGAATGCGAATGCAATTTGTTTGACGTTTCTCACTATTTTTGGTTGTTAAGTAATATTTGTTTCACAAAGAGCAACGATATCACAGCGCTATGCTGTAAAAGCTGTGGAAATTTAAGAACAATCCGAAAAAAATCTTCGAGATTGTTCGGATTCTCTTACTCTGCCCTATGCAAGATTTGTTTATTAAATTGATGTGCATTAAAATTGACAGCTTTGTTTTCGCTCGGTGTATGTAATCTGCCCAAGTCAAAAAAAGTGAGATATCTAGGAAAGGTGATCTTTTGTGGCTTTCAAGACCTACGAATGGCATATGGCTGCCTTAAGTCGCATATAAGTTCATACCCAACCCAATGTACTGTGTATGCATTTCCAAGAACGTTCTGCAACGGAAGGAGTCTGTGTGGATTTCAGATCGGCCGTTTCACAATTTACATCTGCTTTATCGCAGTTTGTATTAAAAAAAAAACAAACAGTTTTTTTTTTTTTTATTCTTTATTTTTTATTTATTATTCAGTTTAGTATTATCCTAACAAATGAGGCCGCTGTCCAGAGCTAGGCTGCACCTCACAGGTTAGTTGTCGAATTAGAACTGAGTTCCAAAAAATATCTTAAGTCTAACAATACTTCTTAATCTATCTCACGGTTTACCTGTTGGTATCAAGTAACCGTGCTCGTGTTAGGTAGAGGGGAAAAGGGGTGCATCCGTTTAGGATTGGTTTTTGCAATGTATGCAAAAATGGTGTGGGAATCCGTTGTGGAATTTAAATGGGAGTGTGGGGAAGGAAAGTGCCGTTGTCCGACAAAATGCCGACTAAGCAAAAAGGCGTATGCCGTTGAATGTGAGGGGAAGTGACGTGTCCGACGTAACTCCTCCCCCCTTAGGATTCTGCTCCGGAGAATCTATATTTTCAATATCGACTTTAATGTTCGTTTTATTAACTTTATTTTTCGTGAATAAAACAAAAATTAATGCGATTAAAATTATTACAATTATGAACATGACCCCAATATTTATAGATAAATGTGCCATATTTCTAGATTTAATTTCCTCTATAAGCTTGCGGTTTTCTAAATGTTTCGTTTGAATATCCTCTGTAGAAAGGTTCGTTACAATTTTGTTGATAGTTACATTATTGAAGCTACGTATGATAAAGTTTTCATATGTTACAAAGTTTTCGTAGTTTATATTGTTTATATTAAGTTTACAGTTTTCAAATTTAAGTAAATTGTTACCCATAACATTTAAGGTAAAATTATTACATGTATGTAAAATTTGTGTATAAGGAACGTTTTTAGTAATAATAATATTATTTTGTATTTGCTTAATTTCTATGTTCTTATTTTCTATAAAGTTACATTTAGGATTTTCTTTAAAGATATTAGAGATACAATTGTCCTTTATAATTTTTAAGTCTTTAAATTTTGCTGTTCCGTTTACATATTCGTAGTTAAAATTTTCATCTGTCATGAATTGCTCATATGGTGTAACTAATTCTAGATTATTCTTATTTGGAATTGGTTCGATTAGAATTCTATAAAAATTTACATTTGAATAGTTTGGGATTAATAATATGAATATAATTTGTTCATCGTGTATAATGGCGGTGCTTTTGATATTGCTTAATTTACTTACTGTTATGTTGAAATTTTTTAATTTCTGTTGGTGACAGTATATCTTTTCCTAGAACTCCTAATTTGCTAAGCAGCAAATTCTCTTTTACTTTCCTGACTTGTTCTCTTAGCAATTGTATGTCATATTGTATTTGAAATGCATGCTGCATATTAGTTATTTCTAAAAATTCTCTGTTTACTGCATTACCTAAATTCTGTAATTGGGTTTTAATCTCTAGTTGTTGTTCATTAATATGCCTTGTTATGTTGTCGATAGCTTCGTTGAAGTGGTAATTTATTTTTATTTGGTCGTTAAGTCCGTCAATAATATTTTTATTGTTTTTCTCGTTTATGTCTAGACTTTGTCTAATTTCCTGTTCGTCGTCATAGTCCATAGTTCCTGCTAAGTACTTAAGGCCTTTTCCTACAATGTTGAATAATCCTCTTCTTTGTTTATGATGATTTTGTAATAAATTACCTATTTCTTCTGATAAAAGTTTAAAGTTATGTATAACTGTTGGGTATTCGTTTTTGTGGTTCAGTTTATTAATATTTTGTTGTATGATGTCTAAGTTGTCTGTCCATGAGGTTATATTTATGCTATGAAGTATTTTCGTATAGCTTATTATTACTGGAATTTTTTCGTCTCTAACTGTAATGTATCCATGTCCTGCGTTTAAGTCTTGTACATCAATTTTTTGTCCGTTTGTCATTGTTGTCAACAAAAGTACAATTAAAATTGTCTGAGTGGGAGAGAAAAGAAAATTTTTAAGTGTCTTCATATTTATAAATTCGTTTGACCTGTTTTTTATAGAACTTGCTTCCCTTACTATCTCTAACATGATCTTTGTCTAAGACCTCGACATTTTCCTTTTTGTGAATAGGTTTAAGTTTGTTACTATTTCTGTTCTTTAGATAGGTGTGGTTTGCCTTTGTTAAATCTACATTGGTTTTGTTTTTATTGTATTTTTCTATATATTTTTCCTTATTTTTATTAATTAGTTCTATTATTTGGGGGTAGTCTTCGTTTGTTACAGTCCCATTTGTAAAGTCAATGGGTCTTTTTTTGGTTGTGGAAGGAATTGTTTTATTATATATGGTGACAGCTTTTAGGACTTTGTTTCGCAAGGTGTCCTTGTTACTGTCATCTGCTGTGAATGTTCGTATATGCTCGTTAAGAGTCGAATGGAATCTTTCGATGTCCGAATTTCCTGTTTTATGGTATGGGGTGGTTATATGAAGTTCAACATTATTCTCCTTTAAAAATTCCCTAATAAGTATTGATGAAAATCCTGTTTCACCGTCTGTCACTATTTTGTCTGGTATGCCTAAGGATGCAAATCTATACTGCAATGTGTTTAACAGTGCCATCCACGTTCTATGTTTGATCTCTTGTACTGTAACATGTTTAGTGAATTTATCTATCATTGTTACATACATCAGATTAATATTTGCATACCATATATCGATATGTAGTATTTGATTGGGTTTGATCGGAGTTTCGGTAATCTTTAGTGGAATTTTGTATGGTTGTCTCTCGTATTTTGATTTATTGCAAACCTCGCAATTGTTAATGAATTTTTGAATTTTTTCCTTTAGGTTTGGGGTGTAATATACGTCTTTTATTTCCGCGTAAGTTTCATTTACTCCCCTATGATTTAATGAATTATGTGTCTGTATGATAACATGGGCTTCTTTTTCTGGGTCTGTGAGGTCTCCCAGAAATTTGCTACACTTAACGAATCTTAAGGATTTATTCTTGCTGAAATATTTTACATAAACGTCCTGAAATTTTGCAAATAAATGATCATGCCTGGAGAAAATTCCTACTATTCCTTTGGGAGGAATACATTTTTTAATTATGTCCAGAATGAGATTTTCGCTAAAGACTTTTACTTCTATGACTGCTCTTTTTTTTCCAAAAGCATAGTATGTTTTGTGGTTACTAGCATTATTGGTGTTGTTCAATATTATTTGGGTCTTGTACAGATAACCTGGTGATTCAACAATAGGAATGTAGTCGCTACTGTCTTCATCAGCGCTGTGGATAGTGGCTATAATGGATTGGTTATCCAAGACTATTTCACTGTTGTTGTTATTAGCTATTATTTCTTGGTTATCTAAGATTTCGAAGTTTTCATTAA
Source organism: Cheilosia vulpina (assembly GCA_916610125.1). Lineage (NCBI taxonomy): Eukaryota > Metazoa > Arthropoda > Insecta > Diptera > Syrphidae > Cheilosia > Cheilosia vulpina. Next base: position 78,643,412 of record OU744276.1, on the reverse strand, counting down.
GGTATACCTCTACTCTTGATAGTCCATCCGCTACCTGATTATCTTTACCTTTCACATATTCGATATCGAAATTATACTCTTCTAGTTTTACCTTCCATCTTTGGAGTTTGGCGTTTGGTTCCTTAAGTGAACTCAGCCAGACAAGGGGTCGATGGTCAGTTCGAACCGTAAATTTGCGTCCATATAGGTATGGTCTAAAGTAGTTCATTGACCAAAGAATGGCCAAAAGCTCCTTCTCAATAGTCGAGTAGTTGATTTCATGGTCATTCAAAGTTCTGCTTGCAAAGCATGTTGGATGGCCCTCCTGGGATAATACCGCTCCTAACGCATAATTAGATGCGTCTGTTGTTAGTGTAAATTTTTTGCTAAAGTCCGGGTATTTTAGAACGGGTTCTGATGTTATCAAGGTTTTCAAGTTTTCAAAACTTTCAATATAATCAATGTTATTCAGATCAATTTTTGTATCTTTCTTCAAACAGGCAGTCATAGGTTTTGCCACCTTGGAGTAATCCTTAATAAACTTACGGTAGTAACCAGTGATGCCTAGGAATGATTTTATTTGTTTTGCCGTTCTGGGTATTCTATATTCCAGTATTGCCTTTATTTTGTCAGGGTTCGGTTTGATTCCCTCTGTGGTAATTATGTGGCCCAAAAACTCGGTTTCTTTTTTAAGAAACTCACTTTTGTCCAACTGTATTTTCAGATTAACTTCCTTGAGTCTCTTGAATATCTTTTCAAGAGAACTTATGTGTTCTTTGAGACTTGTGGAAAAGATAACGATATCGTCTAGATATACTAGACATATCTTACCAATATAATCACAGAGGACTGAGTTCATCAGTCTCTGGAAGGTTGCCGGCGCGTTTTTCAAACCAAATGGCATGCGAACGAATTCGTAGTGTCCCATGTTGGTTGAAAATGCCGTTTTCTTAATATCTTCTTCTGCGATCTCTATCTGGTGAAAACCTTTCGCCAGATCGAGCGTAGTGAAGTACTGAGATTTTCCCAGCTTATCGAAGATATCCTCGATATTTGGAATGGGGAACTTATCGTCTATTGAACACTCATTGAGTTTTCTATAGTCGACAACGATCCTCCACTTTTGCTTATTGGATGCGTCTTGTTTTTTTGGGACGATCCAAATTGGTGCTGAATAGGGAGAGTTGCTAGGGCGAATGATACCCTGCTCTAACATTTCGTTAATTTGTTTCGTTACTTCGGTTTTATGTATTTCCGGATACCTATATGTTTTTGTATATATGGGAATTTCATTCACAGTTTTTATCTTATGCTTGATCGCATTTGTAAAGGAAAGGTCGCTTCCTTCTTGATAGAATATCGACGGGTATCGGGAGATAAGATCTTTGATGTCTCTTTTCTCTTCGTTATTAAGGTGGTCAATTCTTATTTGATCACGAATTGGTCTTTTATTTATTTCTGTGTGATAAATGTTTAGTTCTGGGACTTGTTTTTCATAGGTTTCTGTTGTGAAATTTTCCTCATTTTTGTTAAAAAATATTGGGATTTCGTTTCTTTCTACTATAAGGAGTTTTCTCTTGTAATCGAGGATGGCTTCTGAGGGTAGCAAAATATTATTTCCAATTAATCCGTCAAAGTATTGATGGAACTTGAATTCTAGAAATTCTGCGGTCTTGTTCAACCCGAATTCTTCGAATAGAGGTATTCTTACTTTCTTGTTTACGTATATGGGAGTGCTTGTAGTTCGCACTTCTATTGGTTTATTTAGTTTAATCTGCCATTTAGGGTGGCATATCCCTGGTCTTAAGACACTTGTTTCTGAACCTGGGTCTATGAGTATCCTAAGCTTAATTTTAGTAAATTTGGTCTCTACTACTATATAGGGTAGTTTACTTGGAGGCTGTCTATCTGAAAATCCGAACTGTTTTCTAAGTTATTAATTTGTCTTGCGTAACTTCCTGATGTAGTGTCCATCGGTTCTACTCCGCTATTATTTCTAAAATTACCTGAATTATTATTATTATTGCTCCTACGGTTATAATTTTGTTGGGCACTCTGATTTGATCTATTAAAACTAGGGTTTTGAAAATTGCTTTGCTGTGGATTATGATTGTTCCAGTTCGAGTTATTATTTTGGTTGTTACTTTGGTTATAATTCCATTGAGAATTATTATTTGGCCTATCACCATTATCCTGCCTATAATTATTCTGATAATTATTTCGTTGGAATTTTTGATTTGACGTAGTGGGACTATTGTTATTATTATAGAATTGGCGTCTGTCTTGGTCGTAATATCTATCATTTTGCCTTCTATTAGGGTTTTTGTTGAGCATTCTATAGTTCAAATTGCTAGAGTCCTGTCCGATAAAATTATGCACTATTTCCCTAATATCTGCTATATCATTTTTATTCATTACCGCGTATGCTAATGAGCCAGATGCGATTTCTTTTACCTTCTGAACAAGCATTCCATTAAAGATATTGACCATACACTCGCCATTATCATTAAAAGCAGCGAATTCTGTTATTTCTTCAATTATAATTCTTAGCTTAACATCTAGTTCCTTAATACTACTTACTCTTAACATTCCAATATTTTTAGTTATTTCCATCTCGTCCTTTGAGGGCCGGAAGTGTTTCTTCAGTCTTGCCAGACAGTCAGTCCAGCTCGCCGGAGGGTTGATGTTAATCAGGTTCTTCGCTGGTCCCTGGATCTTCGTATCGAAAATTAGTTCGTAGACCTGTGTTCTCTCTTCTTCTCTGTAGTTCAGAAGTGTTTTTGTTACGCAGTCTGCAAATGAGGGCAGCGTTCCTTGTTTGCCATCAAACGTTGGGAGATGTCGAATCTCCTTTTCGATTCGAGCCCTTAGGCTAGTTGGATGGTTTGCCTGCACTAGTAACTGTGTTAATGCCACTAGGCATTGTTCGATATTGTTTTGCGCCATCCTTCGTTGGTCGAATAGCTCGTTGCGCCTTCTATTAATTTTGGTGGATTTTTTTTTTGTGTTCACTGATTTTTAATTAATCGGAATTTGTTAGTTCACTTCCCTTGGTCGGGATTTGGTTGTTCGATTTTTCTTTTATTTCACTGATTTTTCCTTAATCGGAATTTGTTAATTCACTTCCCTTGGTCGGGATTTGGTTGTTCGATTTTTCTTTTATTTCACTGATTTTTCCTTAATCGGAATTTGTTAATTCACTTCCCTTGGTCGGGATTTGGTTGTTCGATTTTTCTTTTATTTCACTGATTTTTCCTTAATCGGAATTTGTTAATTCACTTCCCTTGGTCGGGATTTGGTTGTTCGATTTTTCTTTTATTTCACTGATTTTTCCTTAATCGGAATTTGTTAATTCACTTCCCTTAATCGGGATTTGTAAGTTCACTTTTTCCTTAATCGGAATTTTTTCGATTTCAAGTCGAATAGTTAAAACTAACCGCGAAACTTAACTTTCTTTATCGAAATTATCGCGTACTTGAGAGTACCGACTGCGCCATTTACATCTGCTTTATCGCAGTTTGTATTAAAAAAAAAACAAACAGTTTTTTTTTTTTTTATTCTTTATTTTTTATTTATTATTCAGTTTAGTATTATCCTAACAAATGAGGCCGCTGTCCAGAGCTAGGCTGCACCTCACAGGTTAGTTGTCGAATTAGAACTGAGTTCCAAAAAATATCTTAAGTCTAACAATACTTCTTAATCTATCTCACGGTTTACCTGTTGGTATCAAGTAACCGTGCTCGTGTTAGGTAGAGGGGAAAAGGGGTGCATCCGTTTAGGATTGGTTTTTGCAATGTATGCAAAAATGGTGTGGGAATCCGTTGTGGAATTTAAATGGGAGTGTGGGGAAGGAAAGTGCCGTTGTCCGACAAAATGCCGACTAAGCAAAAAGGCGTATGCCGTTGAATGTGAGGGGAAGTGACGTGTCCGACGTAACTCACACTGAGAACAATTTCCTGAATTTTATCTACTTGAAAGTTGCCTGCTAAAACAGCGATGGTCAATAGTTACATAATGGCAATGAACTGAATGTTGGAACTTAGAGGGGGCTAGGGAGTTCACCTGCGTTGGAGTAAAACTTCAGTCTTACGAAGGACACGATATGAAAAAGGGCAGTCTCCATCATACTTTCGTCCTAACACTCAAAAATGTATGCCAATGTCAAGTCTGACCACAACCTAGCCTATAGTATCAGTCAAACTACGCCTGCCGCTAACTCGCGGTCAGCAACTAAAGTTTTGAAGGCTACAATCGCAAAAGATACCAGAGCCCTTGTCGATCGCGTTTATCTCAATCTTTAGGAAGTCTATGTCACCACAAAGCCATTAGAAGTGCCGTCTCCACCAGGGCCGGTGGGCTTCTTTTGGCAGAGGACACAACAAGAGCTTAAGCTTCTCCGGGGAAAAGTGTCTGAATACGAGAAGCCCGCACCTGAGTCGGCAGCCAAATTTCACCCTTTACTAGAAACACTTTTCAAACCGAACCATTGCGTTGTCTGCAGAAACGAGCAAGGAATTAGTGCTGACAGATTATCATCTCTGCAGACGATGATGACCACCACCACGATCCCGATGTATGAGGCAGTATGAGCCTCTTAATGGTAGATAAATAATTCGTAATCGAAGTAAATTGATTCAAACCATACTTGTAATGAAAATCCCACATAGCTAGCGTAGGTTACAACTTGAGTCTTGACTTGACTGGGCCGTTCTCAAATCCGATTTGGGGATAAGCACACAGCCCCAAATTTTGTACAATAAAAGTATGTTCAACGAGTGGCATTTCAGCTTAATTTGGCAGGTCCTAACGCAAGGATACCCTTCGATCTACGTCCATTAGAGTTTCCTTTGTGTGCGATAATCCGTGAACGTCTTAGACGGATCACCAGCAACTTGGTCGGCCCTAATCAGCGCACGTTTTGACCGCAAAAGTGCGCAATGAACCAAATATTAAAACTGTGGGCGAACGTGTATTATCGTCGATTTAAAGACTGGCGGTGGAGAACTTTCGCTGCTCCGCCCAGTTCCGTATGCAAACCGCCAAATATTTTGAAGTTAGGCTAGGTTTTAGGTGTGCGATGACTTCGGATCGTACAAAACTTACAGGCCAGCCCCGCAGGTATCACAATCTTTCAAAAGTCTGTGCAACTTCTCGCCTACAAACGTGGCTTAACTAATTGAACGCACCAAGCCATAAAAAGAGCCAGTTGACGAATCCCCTTGGTTGCGCCCGGGGCTCTAGCGCTACCAAACGTAAAAAGTATGTAAATATAACGCAGGAAGACAGCGCACATCATCTCTCCCTGCGTTCTGGAACCCCCAATTAAAACTACTTGGGATCCACTTCTTATGGTCAAATCGATTTCAATCCATACTCGTACCTGCATGGTGAATATTTTCCACATGCTAACAAAAACTACCCAACTTCAAGGATACCATTTGAATCAAATTTTCGACCACCCAATGAACTGCAAACGAATACGAGTACGAGCTACAGAGCTGCATGTTTGGGAAAAAAAAACCCAAGCATTGTGTGGCATCCCACAGTGAAAACGCAGGTTCGTTTCCTTTCAATTAAAATGTTTTCAACTCTCAGCAGTTTATTAATTGAGCGAAAGTTTTTCATTTCATACCTTCGATTAATTTCCACAATCGTGGCTTTTACATATTTTTTTTTTCGCTCTCGCCTTTTTATTTATAGCGAAGCGAACTGCAATTGAAAACTTTTAACAGAAAAGGTGTGCGAAATATGAGTTTCATGAATTGTCCTGAGCATGTGTATCTGGCCAAAGTCGATGCCATTCCCAGGGGATTGTTAAAGAGTACACACTTTCAAAACCAATAATGGTCAGGTTGAATGGATTGAGTCTAATTAATCTGTTCAGCACCCGAGGCTATAAAAAATTAATTGCACACATTTTTAACTTCATTTTGTTGTAGTTTTCTTGTTCATTGGTTTGGACACGTTTTTTTTTTTATGGACGTAGTTCCTGCAACGGAAGTATGGCCAGCGAGGAAGGTAAAAATGAAATTTAATGAGGGTTGCATTAAATAAAACTTCGAGAATGGCCTTGCAACCGAAATGAGTGTGGCAGTACGCAAAGGAAGGGGTGATGTGAGTAAAATTATTTTATAAGGCCATCGTTTGAAGTTGTATTCTCTAGTTGAATGGTTTGTCTGGCTCGCATTGAAGCTTCAATTATTTGAGAGAAGTTGTAGAAGCGGTACGCTAAATTGATCAGCTGACGATACAAACGATAGTTCCAAAGAATGGTTCTATGTGAGGGACATATCGATGTCAAAACAGAGTCCGTAGCATCAGTAAACAAGTTCGGTAACAGAGTCACATACTTTTGTGGTAAACATTTGGCTTTAGTTCTGGAAGATAAATATAAATTTGACTATGCACTCGTGCACTTTCCATATCTCGATAAAGTGAGTAAGAACCATCTTGACAAGGCTATAAGGGATCCTCCAATAAGAACAGGTCGAGAATAAAACAAGCTGGGTGTGAGGTAACGATTTTTCTTTGAATCGTCCATGTACGCCATTATGTATGGCATATAATTTCGTTAAAAAATCCGCCGAGGCTTCCCAATGTGGCGCGAAACCGAGAGATCCAAATTTTAAAACTCTGCCGCATAGATTCGTCTGAATTTGAGCGATGGCATTGGTTATGTTGGCTTACGGTCGATTGCGGATTATTGGCATAGACCTGTGACTTCGGGAAACCCAGCAAGAAAAATTCAAATCCAAATCGCACGATCTTGGTGGTCAATTCAAGTCACATCTGCGATGGGGAACCATATATCCTCAAATCGTTCTTGCAGAATGTCCATCGTTGTGTCGCATCTATGGCATGTAGCCCCGTCTCGCTGGAACCACATGTCGTCTACCACCATATCGTCCAATTTTGACCAAAAGAAATCGGTTTGAATTGATGGTGATGGCCTCATCAAAGTCATTTTCTAAAAAATACGAATAATGACGCCTCCGGCGCAAAATCCGAACCAAATAGTAGCTATTTTGGACGCATTGCTAACTGGTGGCCGTCGTGGTGGCGTCGTCCCATATACGACATTGTTACTTGTTAACATAGCCATTTATCAGAAAATGCGCCTCATCGCTATAGAGATGATGTTTCGGCCAAAATTCGGGTCCTCTTCCAAACGCTGCAAAGTCCAGGCAGGAAACAATCGACTTTTCCTCCGATTCACCGTGAACTGTTCAAGCGACTACCACCTGTGCGATGAACTCTATTGAATTGCAGCCGCCGAAATTAATTTTTGTTGTTACTTTCAAAGTGCACTTCTATGTGTGGTCTTCTTTTTTCTCTTCTCCAATGCAGGTCGTATTAAAGACCGCCCGAAGGGCGTAATCATTTTTTTGGGCATTAAATCGATGATAATTCCCGTAGGCAAGGGGCGCAAGGAGATGGGGAACGAATTGCTGGACTATTTCGAACTAATTGTCTTACAAAGATATGCCACAAATTTAGAATGAGCGCAGACAACCTTGAAGGCGGCTTGTGGCCTTATCGCCGAGTTCTACAAAAATGACCTTATGGATAAACAAAATTTTACAAAAATACAGCAGTGAAAAAAAGGAATTAACAAAAAGGTAAAAAAGCAACCATTAACAAAAATACAGTTTTGCCATGTCATCGTCTCTTTTTTATTCAAACTTATAACAACTTTTGGCCTGTCGCCTGTCACTTGGATGGAACATTAATGGGGAATGGAAGCCCTCAGCACATGAGTAATTGATTGTGGGATTTGTCTACCTATACACAATAGAAATAAACCAATTAAAAGTGATGTCATCTGGGCGATGCTTTGATAACCTCCACTGCGTACAAGTCATGCAAAATTGTCTTTGTATGGGAGGTACCAGAACTACTTGACCGACATAGCCCATTTTCAATACCAACCTGACGACGATAAAAATAAGTCCATTCACAAATTTTTAGTCTATGTCAATTCCTTTGGGCGCTATCGTGCTTTCAACAAACAGACAGACGGCCATGGCTAGATCGATTCGGAATGCGATCCTGATACAGAATGTATTTACTTTATGAGGTCTCCGGTGACTCCTTCTTGGGGTTACAAATGTAATGACAAAGTGCATATAAAAATGTGTAAATGTGTATTAGCGAAAAATCCGGTAAAGCATATACTTCTTAAGTTCCGACGAACAAACAATTTTATTCTGTTGAAGTGGAAGTGTTACGACTTTAAATAGTAGGGGAAGCCGGGGCATATCGGGATTTTTGTAGATAAAATCTTCAAAAATATTTTTTTTGCCTTCGAAACATTTTTATAAGGTAATTGATATATTAATACGTGAGCACATAAAAGAAATATGAACAAAAAAATTTAATTCAAGATGTTTTATTGATTCTTAAATTTGATTGAATTTGCCCGTTGTGCCCCGACGCTGGGGCAGAATGGACATAGGTGGGGCATGATGGGCACAAAGCTAAATTGGGTTGCAACGCGAGCAAATATGGCTAGATTCATCGTCAACATCATCTTCTCCAGCACAAGAACAGTGCGCCCACTTACCACAGGCTCTGCAGGAAACCCATCCTTCCGTAGATTGAGAGTAAAAATACCCACAATAAAGGCACTCCTCGTCCTCCTCCTCGCTTTCAGAAGTTTCTTTATTCTTATTAATTTTCTTTTTCTTGTTCCCTTTTTTATTTTTCATCATGGGATGCTTTGACTTGGTGGATTCAGCTTCGAGCTCCGCCTTGTACGGAGAGCTTGTTACAACAGCAGTTTTTCCTCGGCGCTTAGAAACTCTTTTTTTTGCTGATGCTTTAGGAATAGCAAAAATTTGAGATGGAGAAAACTTTTGAAAAGAAGTTGAAGTCGTTGGCGCATCGTTCTCTGTCGAAACGGGCTTTGGGGATAACATCAAGGAATCTATTGATCTCGGTTCATAGGAATTGAGGGAAGCCATTGCGGATGAATTATTCGTTTCCAAAACAGGCTGTGGAGATATCATCAATGGATCAGTGGGTGTTGAGGATGGTGGCAACTCTTCTGGTTGCAAATATGGGTCAACAAACGAGATCTCAAGATTCGGAAATCAGTGGTTTCACATGGTAAAAAGTCTTGGTCTACAAATACATCTCGATTAACAGGCCATATTCCAGTCTTTCGAAAGCCGTTAATCGCGGTTGGCATTGTGGCAGCTTTTAAATAGGCATTACCGAACAACTGTCCTACTTGAAAGTGGGTAACTGTTCTTCCAGGATGTTGTCTTAGCCATTTCTTAACTTCATCTCCATAATACGAACTTAGGGGCTTCATAAAGGTAACATCCAGGGGTTGCAAGCGGTGAGTGCAATGTGGTGGGAAACACAACATGACCACATCACTGGCCCTTGCAGCATCTATCACTTCAACGCTCTTAACGTGGCTTGCATGTCCATCTAAGAGTAACAAAACGGGTTTATCTTTTGTTGTCCGTGACCATTCAATAAACTTTTTGATCCATTTTAAAAACAACTCTTTGGTAATCCATCCATTTTGGTTACACTCGGCCCATGAATTTCGTGGTGTCCCATCCATTAGTTCGGCTTTCATCCTTTTTCGTGGAAAAATAAACATGGGTGGCATGTAGGAACCATCAGCGCTCATGCAAATTTCCACTGTAAGAAGCTGTTTTAGCTCTGATGACGAAAGCGATCCTACCTGTTTTCTTCCTTTTGTTGCCAAAATTTTTCCCAGACTCTTCGCGACTGTTGTGATGCCTGTTTCGTCAACATTGAATATCCTGTTTGATGAAAATCCATGTTTTTCGACGCACTCTTCCAACAATTGAAAAAAGTTTCTGACAGCGACACGGTTAAATCCCATAGCTCGAGCTGCAGATGTTGCTTCTGGTTTTCTTAAGGAAATTGTTGCATTCCGTTTTAAAAATTTGCGTGCCCAATCTTCTCCAGCCATGCGTGTTTCAGTGTCAAAATTATTTGCTAATCCATTTTTTTCGGCGAGTTCATAAGCTAGTTCTCGAAATTCTTTCATGGAAAAGCCAAATAAACGCCCCTCCATATCTTTAAGATATTCGGCTAACTCTTTTTCTTGAGCCACTAAAAACACTGGTTTAAAATTTCCCACTTTAGTTACAACAAGTGGAACGTCCGGGCTTAAATCAGCTTTTTTTATGAATCTTTGTAAAGTCGTTCGAGGAATTTTATGATTCCGGGCAGCAGACTTGCAACTCATTTTATTTGTTCTTACGTCTTCAACAGCTCGACGCATGTGATCTACATTCCATTGTTGCCGGTCAGTCTTTCTTACATAATTTCGAACCATCTAAAAAAAAACATAATTAATGCTTAAATAAAATGACGTAAGTACAAGAAAAAATGAATGGGGCATGACGGGCACCCATGCCCATTATGCCTCGCCCATTTTGCCCCATAACCTATTCTTCTAATAATCTTTAAAAATTTATTTTCAATTTAACAGTTTAAGACAAATAAAAGGATTTTTACAAACAACATTTACTTACTTTGATGAATAATGATGAATATAAAATTTATAATGAACCTTTGCAGAAAAAAAAACACACTTCACTTGGCACCAAAATAACTTCAATTGAATGAAAAACCTTCTATTGGCTTCAGACTTCCCACTTTACTCAACAAAGAAATATTGAGGGAGCCCGTTTTGCCCCGGGTGCCTGTTATGCCCCGGCTTCCCCTATAGGTATAGCCCCTGCGAGTCAGTTTCTTATTTCAAATCGTCGATTTCCTTTTTCCACAACATGAAACAGTAAGATGGGCTCCGTACTGTGTCGCGCTAAAAAAGGGGCACATATCCAAAAGATGCCCAGAAAAAGCTGTTCAATTTCGCTGTTGGGACTCTATATAAAATTTGCTGGTCTCTTCCATCAGCCTCGAAAGCAAGAACCCACATGAATCAAATGCAAGCAAAGCTGGACCTACTTTGGCGTCTCCATCTTTTGAGGTATTCAATATTTAATTTAACACATTTATCTCTATGTCTCTGTTATTATTTTATACTTTTATGGAATATTTATCAGATCTTCCTATTTGAATAATTTCGATAAAGGGGATCTGGCACATTTTATGCAACAAAACCACTGTCTTAAGTAAAATTCAAATTCAACTTCCCAATCTTTGGATCTTTGAAAGTTTCTAAATTAGGTAAACGGATTTAAAAAGCCTTTTAATACTGAGACCCCCAACTAACAATCCTCTTGCCGCTGGACCCCTCAATTTATTTTCAAATTCTATTTAGGATCCGTGTGACATGTAAAAACATACAAAAAATTCAAAAATAAATGCTGCCAACCTCGACAACCCTGGGGAAATGTGCTAGAGTTCGGGAATACCACATCTTTTCATTACTGAATGCCATTGGTTAGTTATTATTTATTGTTAAAAGGCAATTATTTCGATTTTATTGGTCAATAAAACTTTTTAATGGAGATGTTCTATATACTAGAAACTTATTAGGACAAACATGGTTGCGTATTTTGCGCTTTTGAATATCATTAACTTCGATTTCATGCGTAAATTTTTCTTAGAAAACTGAAGAAAATTTGCTCAATATATTCTATTTTACTTCAAATAATCTGCATTGTTCATTTTTCATATATATTTTAAGAAAATCTCCACTTATTCCTTAAAAAAAATATTATGCACACGTAACGAATAATTTCAAATTTAACGGATAAAATTCTATGAACGCTGTTAGCAACTTTGCCCACAGCCGAAGGGGCACATGCAAGGTGCGAGTGTGTTGGTGAGTCGGAATTTTTGAAGTTAGGTGACATTTGCCAATAGGAATTTCTATGTAACAATACAAGCGCACTTAGCATTTGCCACCCCATAAAAATATAGCTTGTAGCCAAGTAACGGGAAGTCGGCCGAAGTTTGTGGTCTCAGTATTGCCTCTGGTTTCCGGGGTTGGATAACTGTGCGAAGCACTTTCTATACTAATTTAAAATGATTTTTATTTTCATTTTAGTTTTAGTTTAGAAAATCTGGTAGCTAGAGGTGTATTGTCAGTTAAGAGCCTTTTAAAATTGTTTTTGTATTTTGAACCATGAAACTATAGTAAATACAAAGCCTATCTTTAAATGCAGATGGAATTGGTAACGACACAGCATGCAGCAGATATCTCATCAACGGGCAGAGCATATCTCGAAAATTTGACACTCGTAGAATATAGAAAACAGCTGTACAATGCTCAGACTTTCAACAGCTTAGTTGGTGGCCAAGCTTAAAAAAAGGCTATCAGCCCCATAATTGCCACTTAATCCTGCAGCTTCCGGTACTTTCCCACACCTGCGGTATTAGTACTGGTTACGCCATCGATTTTAAAACGCACTTATATCATGTGAGGGTGCTATGCTTGCCTTACAAAAGGCCAAGAAGCCCAAAGTTTAGCGTCGGTGGAAAGCATTTCCCTGTTGCAGATATTCCGCCCAATATTTAAGGCTAAACCGGTATATGTAACATGTACTCTTCGACAAAAATTGAAACACATATCCGTGGACAGTCAAAATATGCGTAAGGTGCGCGGGATCTTGAAGTATGAGTGTTCTCCAATGTAAGTGCATCCTACATTTGGGTGGTTTTTCAATCCGCTGAACTTTCGCATTGCAGACAACTATAAAAAAAAAACTGCAGTGACCCGCCCCCCTAACTTACAACTATACGATTTCTAATGACTTCTTTTGAACAGTTTTCTATTTGTCCGTGCGCCACTGTGAAAGGCTTCAACAACTCGGCTATAACTGCAGCTGCAAGTCACAAGTGATTACAAATAAATGAGGGTATCCTTCCTACCCACACCATCCTTCGAGTCGCTTTAAATGGCAAAAGCTTCCACGCTTATTATTCGTTTAAGAGTTCCCTTCATCCCAGCGATGATAAAACATTCAACATATTTTCTTTTTCTGAATACTGCTTACCATCAGGACGTTCTGGACTTCGACCAAATTAAGTCAGTTAACTCAGAAAGCATTTTAAACTTTTCAGCTCGCCCGTCTTTAAGAGATAGGTACTTGCAACTCCATCCATCAAGTTGTCGTAACTGCTTGAGTGTCTACGCTCGTCTCTCTGTGGATCATTTCTCAGGATCCGTCTCCCGTTTTATGCTGACGTAAAAATCCATCACAATGAAAACCGTTAAACTAAAAATGCTTAATGAAATGACAGGAGCAGAAAATGTTCCGATTTACAATGTGAAGCAATACTTTCGCTGCTGCAGCAGAAAGAATGTTCCATTTTCGAGTCGAACAAAACAAACTTTAACCCACCGTCACAATGCATCTTACATAATTATTTTCCCATTTGAATAAAACCGCGAGTACAAAACAAACCCCGCGCCATGTGAAAACTGCCGGGAGAAAACACTATTTTTTTCCCTTTGTCTTGTGGTTTTCCCACTGCTGAGGGTAGATGCCCCAGGAAATCCTTTTCATACATATTTTTATTTTATTTTTATTATTGTCCTTTCATTTATGGGAATAATAAAGTGAAACTCAGTGAATGAAATATTCCACCTTCCTCTTCCGATTCGAACACAATGAATCAACAGGAAAGGCAAAATTGTCGCATACCGTCGACGACGACGATGATGTCCTTCTCTCGCTACCAATTCTTTATGGAGCCGAGTCGCTTTTTATTACTTGAAACTTTTTCGAAAAGGTGTTACATCCTGCATCTTCTAAAGTTGCGGGCTACCTACTCGCTTTGCTGTTTTTGGTAGACAGCTCTGCAGATCCTTCTCAGCCATAGCCATCTGTATAGTATTTACATAGCGATGCCATCCGTTGACCTGCATTATGTTCTTTTGAGAAAAGAAAATTTTATTAAATGAGGAGAAGCATTTTTTTTTTGTTGCTGTACATTGCTTTTTATTTTTCAGGTGTCCCTTTGATTTTTGTTTATTTTTTTTTTAAGACTACATATTTTCAATGCAGACTTTTGAGTCGTTGTGATTGAAGGTATATGTTGCACAGTCAACCTTGTAATATTGCCGCCTAGCCTGAGGAAGAAAGGTATCTCTTTGGTAAGTCGTAGGGTTTGGTGTTCCATTTTGTCTGGACTCTGGAGAAGGGAACCAAAATCCTTTGCTTTAACAAAGGAGGTGTTCTCAAACCGAAAACCGAGAGGGAATTTATTTTTTAAAATGCGATAGGGGTACGTTTTTTTTTGCTTGTCAATTACATGGATTGTATTGTATAGTATTGAACAGAGTTACCAGTCTTGGGTGGCAGATCCTTCAATCTATGGGCTGTTAGTGTACATACCTGTAAATATACACTCGGAAAATAGTAGAGCTACGATAGCGCTTTTAGATGCACCACCTTTGTTGGGCGTAGGTACCCTAACAGCTGACTTCGTGACTGCTATTACGGAAAGTAAGTCATACTATCTGTATCATGACTACAGCGCATTAAACAGATCTACGGGAACCAAAAAATAATATTTTGGGACATAAAAATAAGCTCTCGCACCCGTTTAAGGAGCTGTCGGAATTGGAGCCTTATCAGAGAGGTTTTGGGTCAAAATTCAAAACTGGATAGCCTAGTTAAAGTAGTGTTAAAGGTATAACATAACGAGCCAACCTTTGTGGATATTATTGGATCGTACAAGCTTTTAAAGACTCCTATTCTTATCCTGTTCGATCACTTGAGAGATTAAGGAAGCTCACAGCTGTCATAGTCTCTTAAAACGCGATAAATACCTACGCATACCTCCTTAGCTGTTATAGCATCTTTAGCTATCTAGAGTAGTCCACATAATTATCTGAAAAACCCTGGATAAAACTAAAAAATGAAATCAAAACGTTGCTCGGTGTCTTTCTTCATTTTTAAAATGCTTAAAATGTGCATGCGAAACTTTGGGGTAGTTTGAACACAATTTAAAAACTCTTACCGATTTTTTGCAACAGCAATAAAAACAAAAATTGAGGATTGCTGTGTAAACATCGCAGAGCTGTCATAGCCGCACGTCAGGTAATAATTACAGTCCTCTTATTCGCTACTGTGAATTTTATGATTTTTTTTACTAAACAAAAACAGTATCTACATTGTGATCTTTTTACTAAACTGACCTCCAAATGCCCTCTTTTTCGTTTACGATAAGGAATATGCAAGCGGGTACTTTCTCAATTGTACTCATTGCTTTTGAAAGCCTAAGTTACATAGTTCCTTTCAAACCTCCAAATTTTTCTAATAGAAATGTGCTTTAACTATTTTCGACGTTGATGTGATTGAACAAATGGTCACCTACATACAAGACTCAGTTGTCACTGTTGTAGGAGCCAGGTGTAGGTACTTTGTTTTTACCCAACTCACATGTAGTCCGCTAACATGTTCATCTTTAGGGGCTATGGTAGCTCTCTATGTCATCTACAATAGCCTCAATAGATACGTAATTGCTAAGTTTTGTGTAAACAAATTTTTGGTTTTTGGTACCCGTACGGTTAAAATTTAACCAAGGTATTTGCGACTTTCTCTGAAGCTTCATTGTTCCATGTTCTTTTGACCAGAATTCATTTTCCTTCGTGGCCTTGGTTATCTATTATAGGGATCATATCAGTGTTGATATTTTCCAAAAAAAAATGTTTAGTACCTTATTGACAAAATAGTAGGTTCTTAATATTTAAAATCAAAGTCATATTGTTTTTAAGGGCATTTATTTATACAAATAAACAATTACATATATTAATTTTTTCCCGAAAACTTAATTTTTATCAAATTAAAAAATTTAGTTATACTTTTCCATCGCGTCCTTGCCGTGTTCCGCGATGATATTGCTGATAGATGTCAGTGTCGCTATTCACAACGGTACATGTCAAATTTACATCAATAAATTAAAAGTGTTACAAAAAAAGTGTTGCCAAATTATTCGCAAACATCACGTTAATAAAATTTGTAATAAACCGCAAAAATAATTTAAAATACAAATTTTGAATGTACCTGTACAAATTGTACCTAATGTACTTTTTATTTGAAAAAGGTCGGAAAAAGGTACAAATGTACCTAAATAATCAACCCTGGATAATACCCACGATGGCTTATCTGCGCATATACGACTTCTTCCAAACTGATATAAATCTAAGCGCATTCAGTCTATAAACACTCTTTCTTTTTTTTTACCCGCCTGCATACAGAGAGGGTTATGTGTTTCGGGCGTATCCTACGTACGTTCCAGCGGGACACCCTGTGGCCTTAACGGTTTGACCGATTTTGAAGAGTGAGGTGTCATAAGATTCGTATTCCCCGGAGTGACATAGGCTAAACAAAAAAGATATAAATCTAAAATTAAAGAGAAACGAAAAATAAACCAATTGTCACACAAATGTCAGTGAGAAATGTCAAGATACGGAATACACTGAACTGTGAAATAAATTACGTTCTGATCTATTCAGAATAGCATCGCAACACATACCCAGCACCATTTATTTTTAGTGGATAGTGTTACCATCAAACGAATATTATGTTGAGTGTTAGGTTCAAGTTTATATAGTCTAAATAGATGCATTAGGTTCGTTCGCGTACGCAGTTTGAATCGAACGCAATCGGTATAAATCGATCGCAATAACACAAAGGCAATACACGTACTCATCAAAAATGACAGAAAAAGAAAAAATTAGCAAAATAACGAGTAACGAGTGGTTCCTCTGTTCAGTGGTTCCAGCTCACAGAATTCCAACCGGCAAGTAATATGCAAGTAAAGATGTCAAATGCACAAAGTTGTCAATAAACAAATTCAAAAACCGGCTTATCCCATTTTCGCCCGCCGTACTTTAAAAACGACACCACTTTACTAAACGTTCTATGCCAAATAATCATTTGAATTCTTGATTTATTTCTTAAAATTGATAGTAGTGGGTTATTTGTTCATTTATATGTGAAAAGAAAGTACCATACATAAAATTTGGCGCCAAATGTTGACAGTTCTGCAAGTTGAGTTGAGTTGAGTCATAGTGAAGCGGGTGAGTTTTATAATAACTGTAATTAACTGCTGTTTTTACAAATCATGACTATTTACAACTAAATAGAAAGGATACTGGAGAACCTTACTGTGGTAACTCTTTTTCTGTGATTCAGAATTCATATACAGTATTTGGGGCGCTGTTTATGTAAGTGTCGTTTTTTTAGTACAATGGGCCCAACTGTATAAAAAACTCGATTTTTTTTTTGTTAGGCATAGAGATTGAAAATGTCGAAATTCAGGGCCAAAAATAACTATTTAGGACTTCAAGAAGCTATCAACTCCATCTTTCATGAAAAAAATGACAATGAATTTGATTTGGTGATTATGCCACCGGAACCTAGTGCTCTCACAGACGAAGAGGAAGGCGACGAAGATGACATTGAAATGTTCGCTCTGCCTAGAGACGTGCCAGGTACTTTGCATGTAATGCGCCGACATATGCCACAAGATGATGATAGTGGCTGGGGGGATAGTGATGACGAACCGCTTTCTAAAAAACGACGACGAACTGAACCAATGGATTCCTTACCAATTTGGAAAAGGTGCGATGGAGCATATTCTGAAAAAATATCAGTTTCGAACGCGGTACATACTAGGAGGAGTTGGCTAAGGGAAGAATTGGTAAACCTTACTCCTGTGGACATATTTGAGAAATTGTTTGATGAAGAGGTGTATGAGCTGATTATACGCAACAGCTTATTTTATGCAGGAGAGCATAATCGACATAGCTTTGAGCTAAATAAGGATGATTTGCGTGGATTTTTGGGGATTTTACTATTGTCTGGTTATCATAAAATAGCTCGAGAGCGCTTGTACTGGAGTTTAGATGAAGATGTTCGAGTATCTATTGTAGCTGATTGTATGTCGCGAAACAGGTATTTAGATATAAAGAAAAACATCCATTTGGCTGATAACACCTTTGCCGAGAAGTCTAATGATAAAATGTTCAAAGTGAGGCCTTTATGCGACCTACTGATAAAAAAGTTTTCAATGGGGCATATGCCACGAAGATCTATCAGTCGATGAATCAATGATAAAGTATTATGGTCACCACCCATCGAAACAGTTCATTAGGGGGAAACCCATAAGATTTGGGTACAAGGACTGGGCAGTGGCAAGTGCTAATGGCTACTGTTACGCATTCGATGTATACTGTGGAAAATCGGTTGGAAGTACTAACGAACCGCTAGGCGTGGTTAAAACGTTGCTCCAAAAAACATCAGCAATACCACAAGAACATACGGTGTATTTCGACAATTTTTTTACAAGTTATGATTTGCTAAAAGATTTGAAAGAGTGTGGGTATAAAGCAACAGGAACAGTTAGAGAAAATAGAACGAAAAAGTGTCCACTGCGATCAATAAAAGAGATGAAAAAACTAAAAAGATGTGAGTATGATTGTCGCTTTGACACTAAAAATAAATTACTCTTTGTGAGATGGAAGGACAATAGTGTATGCACCATTGGGACCAATTTTGATAAGGTTGAGCCTATAGGCAAAGTAAAACGGTGGTGTTCGGAAATGAGTGAAAAGGTGGATATGGATGTTCCACATCTATTTAAGAATTATATCAAATGTATGGGCGGAGTCGATGAGATGGACCAGTCAATTTCATTACGTCGCACAAGTATCCGGGGTAAGAAATGGTGGTGGGTCATCTTCACTTATTTGATGGATATGGCCGTTTCAAATGCATGGCGCTAAGAAGCTGGAAAAACAACTGCGATGTGTGATGTGTCACGCGCCCATCAAATGGAAGTGTGATAAATGCGACAAAACGTTGTGCATTGACAAAAATTGTTTTGCAATATATCACTCATAAGTGCCCACTGTACTGCAAAAAGTACACCTATCTATTAGAAATATTCCTTTAAAGCTAATAAATAAAGACATTTCAAAATTATAACCATTTGTTTGACCTTGGACGTAAATGGGTTAAAAATGAATTGCACAGAACAATAAAATCTGCAAAAATTTTTTGAATTTGACCAATTTGTAGTGTTTGACTCGGGAAAATACCTACCCGATTAGACCTATTATTACCCGACTGGGCACAGGGAGGGTTATGTGTTGCGCGCGTATCCTATGTACGTGCCTACGTGACGCCGTGGTACTTGAATGTGTCCTGTTCATATCTTTTTAATTCTTTTTTTTACAGTCAGTCGGGTGTTTTGGTTTTTTAAACTAATTGTTTATCACATTCACATTCCCTAGTGCTGGTGCAGTCTTCTGCTGCAAGAGTCTCACCAAACTTTTGACAATGTTCTTAAATGCGCTGAATATTATTCCAACCAACTGCATATGACTCTTAATGCCTATCCCAAAACACCCATTCAGCTTTCAACCTATTGTAATGATCGAATCATCGTGTTTGAGTATTACCCTGCGCCTGCATCGTACCACTTCCGGATAGGCTACCTTTCCTTTAAACTTGCTCATTCCTTTTGGTAGCGATGTGTCTTTCGCAAGAGGTCATTCCTGTGCAATCCCACTAGATGCGTATACTTAATCGTAATATAACAGGTAAATGTCAAAAAGTGTACATTTCTTTGAAGTCACTAAAAACTATAATTTTCAAAAATCTATCGCAAGAAAAACTCACTGCCTCGTACAATTACTAGGTTAAGTCTAGACTTTAAATTTATGGAAGCTCACAACTGCGAAATCTGTATGGAAGATGTCGCCACTGAGAACTGTACTAAAATTTTGATTCGAACCTGGAAATGTTGGTAGGGCCCAGTAAGTTCATTAAGCGATCCCAAATATCAGTTGCAGAGCTTTAAATTTTATTAACTGCATTTTTTAGGTTTTAACGGAATTATTTGAAATTAGCTCTAAACGCACAAAGTGAGTTAGACTTGTCAACCGACGATCGCATCGTTTCAAAATACAGGGCCATTCATTTCGTGGTTTCAAGTTGATAGAGCTGGCATTTGACACCTGTCAAACTTAGCTGTCATTTGAAGTATCATAATATTAGTTGAATGTTGTCCATTTACGATAATGGATCGCTTAACAATCGAACAACGCGTTAAAATTATTAAAACTTTCTACAAACTCACAACAAGACGGGTCAACAAGTCACACGACAGGACCAACTATGGGTTTATTGCGTGAGATGTTTCCTGGTCGCGTAATTTCACGTTTTGGCGACGTCAATTGACCACCAAGATCATGTGATTTGACACCGTTAAATTTTTTTTTTCTGTGGCAAAAGACTGTGTTTACGCAAATAATACCGGAACGCATTAAAAACCGACATTACTCAAGTTATGTCAGAGATACCGCCCGATACGTGCGAAAAAGTGGTTAAAAATTACCTTAAACGAATCTTCCCGAGGTGGCCATTTGAATGATATTGTGTTTCACACTTAACGGCAAAGTCCGAACTTTATAATGAAATAATACATTTTCATCAAAAATGTATCGCTGAGTATGTTTTATTTAGCTTCACCTTCGCAACCGAAAAATGAATGACCCTTCAGCGTCATTTGTTGCCCTTCTGTATGATTTAGTCCTAATTTCACCGCGCCACAGGTAATTTTCATTGCCTCATGTCTGTCATATCCTCGAGATATTTATTACCCGCATTATGGACTGTTTTGTATGGTTTCAGTCTCCGAATTTGACTTCAAGGACTGTCTTTGAGCTGTGCGCCTCTTTGGCCATATCGTCATTCGTCACTCTTCAAAAGGCATTACGTGTTTTATAAACAAATTTATTTTCTTATCCTGTCTAAGATCTCAAATACCCACGCACACACACATTATGCTCATACTTTACTTGCACCGTTACTTGGTACATGTCTTGTATCTTATGTCCTAAATCAATAACGAAAATTTCATTACGAACAAAAGGGAGTGAAATGCGAAAGTTATGCTGAAGTACCCTCATGAAAAGTTAGCCATGCCCATGTGTATGTACGTATTGCCCGGTGTGGAAATACTTTTAGCCAAATTGAAATTTAATTTACCGCATTGATGGAGATGTCTTGGAAAAGTTTTCTGCAATTTTCTCCTTTGTTTGGGTCCTTTTGGTTTTATTTGTCGTCGTGTCGACTTCGTTGTGGTGATTAAAGACACTTCTATACTAGCATAGCCACAGCGCAAACATGTCATCGGGGACAAAAACAAATGCCAAAATGCAAAAGTTTAAGACATCGCACAACGGGATGAACAATGAACTGTCGCCCGGGGGGAAGGCAAACACCGCGTATACCTATTAGCAGTTCAGTGCTGACAGCACTGAGAAGTGGCGCGGGTGTGCGCTTGCAACAAGTTGCCGAACGTGTTTCAGCTTTAATTCAAGTCCTCAATCTATGAGAGACGTGGTGGCATAATAGTAAATTGACAGAACGCGGGAAAGTTTACTTCATATAACTGACAAAGTTTGTCGGCTGTCAGATTAATGGTATATTCGATTTGAAGGGGTATTGTGTACTTATGGGTGTATTAAATAATTAATGAAGATGGAAGGCACTTTTCGGAAGATAATAAATACTACCACAGTTAACTTTCATTCATTTTCGTTATATAGGCACTATGTCATTTATTTGTATATTTTTAAGTGACAAGTTCATTTGCCTGCGCGTCATTAATTTTGTACGTCCTCTGTAGCGCTTTCGTTTGCTCTTGTGTGATTGATGATTTGGTGGCCATTTATGTCAAGTCCATCATTTCTGAACTATTATGCTGTTAGATAATCTATTCCCTCGGCCATCTGCAAACAAAATGTGCTCGGTTGTGTCGCTCGAAAATTATTTGTTCGTTGTATGCGTGTGTCTGAAACGTCAATCATTCGAAAGTGATAGTTTTTACTTGCCCTTTGTTGGTGCACGTCGTTTTACAACTCTATCTTTAAGTTCGGGATCATTAAAACGACGGTGAGAGTAGAACAGTCTAACGTCTTTTGTAGGGAAGGTGCCACGCCCCTTTTTCTGAAATCCTTCATATAGTGATACGAACACTCTCAGATGATACATAAACTGATGTTTGAACAATCGTGGATATGAGATCAATTTCAATTCAAGTCAATTTCAATTTATTTATAAAAGAGAGTACAAGTAAGAACATAGTCTTTTATAGTACATCTTTTTTTGGAATAATAAACTAAAACTAAAGAAATATAAGACTAGGGGAGTAAAAAAAAGAAAGAGAGGAAGATGTAGCAGACGAAAAAGCTGTCAGAAATGAAAAAGAAAAGAATAAAAGTCGGATAAATATTCGGCAAACGTTTAAAAGAGACAAACTGACACGTTCAATTCACTAACCCGAATAAGCCCCCACAGAAACTAGAAAATTAATTCAAATTAAGTGAAACAGCAGTCATTAGTGAAACAACATAAGTCAAACAACACGAATCCAAACAAGTTCTTAGAACAGCCAATTTTAGAACTCCGTGCAAATTTATAATCCTCGAATAATTTCACCGGTAAATTTAAATCGCTTTAGCGATGACAGGGTCCTCTACAGTGAGCAAACTAATTATAAATTTAATATTCATGTGAAAGTGAATAGGAATACTTGCGATTTCCATTTAAAGCAAAAATTTACTTCAGCAGATTAAAATTAAATGGATTCCCAAAATGAATCGAATAGAATTCGGAAAGTGTAGAGATGACTTCATGCAAATGAATTCTGTCCTCGTCCTGATCGGCATCGGATTGAGGGATTTGGTTGAGAGTTAGAGGTGGTCGTGAGTGTATAAAATAATCCGCGTCTATTAAGGGTGTATTCCGTTATTTTTCCCTGCACGTAGGTTACGAATTTGAGGAGTGGAGTGAGTGAAGGCAACACCTTTTGATGGCATAATTCTAGCTTTACTAACAGTCGACTTCAAGTTTCAATGTTCATTTTTATTTAATTTTTGTGTCTTTTTGAACAGCACCATGTAGTCATTGGACAATTCCAACTTAGTTGCTGAGCACGAGAAGGTTGAAGTTGAAGCGGCCACATTTATTTTCCTTTTTTGTGTGAACATACAGCTCTTTCTCGGCTACGGTCCATGTCCAACTGATCCTGCTATTGCATTATTTTATCTTGCCTTGCCAAGCACTTGCGCATTTAATGTCTACAGACAGCAAATAATTTCTTTAATATTCGTGCAGTCACAGTACTTTAACAGCTTCAAATGGGACACTCTGTTCAGACGGTGATTTTCAAAGCAATTTCTTGTCCATTAGATTTATATTTGTTGATTCTGAGGCCACACAGCATTTGTTATGCTCCACTGTAAGCTCGCCGAGCTGTCAGACTTTTGTTACGAGCCTTACTTGCTTACAACTTCAATTGGTTAAGTTAACCTTCGCCGTATCTGAATCTGATGCATTTCAATACACTGATAGCTGAAAATGATGATTTTGACTGACAAGTTGCAGTTGCAGAAATCAGCCTGTCACTAATCGAAACTAATTGAAAATAGCAAAACAGTCTTCAGTATATCCAATGCATGCAGTACCGGTGATTGTGGCAAACCTCCCCCACCCACATAATGTATCGACAACAATACTCGCAGCTTACCTGCAACCTGCACATCTTTCACGGCATTTAAAGAAACGCTGCAGCTGACATTTTCGATTGCTGCACAGAAACTTTTCGACAACAAAAGTTAGATACAAACGTATACATTGCCCGGCAGATACAATTCTGAGGTACTTATGGTAAGACAGTGTTTTTGTGCATAGACTTCAAGTCTTAACTTTTCTATCGGCCATGGTGGCCAGCCATCATTGGGTTGTGTAAGAGTGTTGTTTGTTTTAGTATTTAGGGGCGAGGCCATGTCCTACAAATAAGGACGATGAATCTACTTTTAACTTCAACTTGCATGTACAGAGGCGATGCTGGTTTTCGTTGAATTTTGCCGCTTATGTGGTTGGTTTTATTTTGCGGTGTTTTTGTTTTCGGATCCAATCTGACTCACAGGCGTATGTGTACCTATTGTGTAGCAGCATCAACGTCTGCCTCTACTTAAGTACCATAACCAAGTCATTGAGTAGGACTTTTGGGGACTCGAAAAGTTTCTACCGTTTTCTCACGGTATTTGTACGTATGTTTTTCAAGGGGATTTCACGTTTTGCGAACTCTTACATTTTTGGAGCGATGCCATTTGAGTTGCCCACTGTATGCCAATGTAAGCAAATATGGTGGATTAATTTAAGACGAAGAACTGAAAGAGGAGGAATACAAATTCCAAGTGAAGTTAATCTAAAACGAGTGTAATGTCACAAGCAGCCATGCAACTGGTACACCGTATGTCACTTGTGCTCAGTTTGGTGTAACGTTTAGGCTTGAATAGACTTCAATACAGAAAATGGAACGAAAATGAGACAGCTTTTAATCGTCATTGTCACTGCGAAATTTCGTTCCTCGATTAGGATCATTTTTGATTGAATATGGATACTTCAAGTCGGTAGGAAAAAAACCAGCCGTCAGTATTGAGACGCAGCTACATTCAATGGAGATTCGTGAATACTGTTTTATTTTTTCCCCAATCGCATAAAGTTTCACTCTTTTGTACAATAATAATAATTTCTCGGAATTAACCGGCCAATTGGCCTATAAGGTTCTGCGAATTTCCACCCTTAGATTATTTTCTGTGGGACTGTAGAAAGTCACTAGTTTAGGCTGATAAATCAGAGACGACGAAAAGTCGAAAATCTTACTACAGATCAAGCTGCTCAAAAAGTATCAGAAAACTGGGTCTCCAGATTGCGCTTTTTTTTAAATCAGCATTTATTATTATTTTATTAAAAAAAATTGGCGCAACAGGTCCGTATGGACCCAAGCCTAGCTTCTCACAACCATTCGGCTTGTGTGAGTTTTTATTTTTTGGGACGAATGGAAGGGATCTACAATTTTATGCCGAGTCCAAACGGCCAATTGAGAAGCTCTTTCATGACAGTTATACTCTCGGATGTTTGTCAGACGTTCGCGAGAGGTGGCGCAGTGAAAAAACCTTAAGTTGGAATTTGGGTTTTTCTCGGGATTCGAACCTGGGACCCCTCGCTTAGTAGTCCAACACTCTAACCACTAAGCCACTGCGCCGATTATTATTATTATCAGCAATAAATTTGTGGACACAAGGCAAAACCGCTTAAGTCGACTTTAGACGAAATTGAGATTTTGATGCCATTAGATTCAGATTCTATTTTGTAAATTTTTTTCAGCTTTATGTCTTTAAAAAAGTGGTCACAATTTCAAAAAAAAAACAACAGCTTAAGTCATTAGAGTCAATAGAGAAAAAAAAATTAAGCTGCTCTCCTGAACAATGAGTAAAACAGACTTAAGAGGTTTTGCCTTGTGACCACAGAAATTATCCTTGCAACACTCACATGGAAATGAATAAAATTTCTCTGCGATGCTAATGATCATTTTTAAATTTTTAGTACAGGCTAAATTTTTCATACTCACAATGACAAAATTTTCCATACAAAATTGCATATTGTGACCTACAAAATATATAAGGTGAAGGTAAAAAATGATTATTAGTAATGCCCTCTGTGCCTTACTCAGTTTTAAAGTTCTATTACCCAAAAAAAAAAAAAAAACCTCATTCCACAGTCCACAGATAATTTTCATTGTCATTAGGTACTATTATTTTTTAAATAAAGGGTTCTTCATTTGGGACGGGTCAATTTGCTGCGGCAATGTAGTTTCAGTGGCGTCTGTCTAATATAAACGCCAAATCACAATAGCAAGCTACACGATTGAGCAACATATGCAACTCATAAGACTTAATTATCAAAATGAGTGTTCGTCAGTGCAAACGTTGCGCCAATTCTATGGCAGAGTCAACTTTCCAACATTTGGTTGCCAAATTCGAGACAACCGGTTTGGTAAGCAATTAGCCAACACTCGTGCGGCGGTCCGTGAAAGTGTACAGGAGAACCCGAGGCAGTCAATTCCTCGCCTTTTACAGACTTCAAACTTGGCGAATTTTGGGCCTACACCCGTAGAATATCCAACGGACCCTGCGGAGCTCGCTCTTAATGAGAATGTTTGCTGACTGGGTTTCGGAGCGTTTGGAAGGCGACAACACGTTTTGCAGAAAAATCATCTCTAGCAACGCGTCGGGCGCATGTTTTGATGAACGACTATGTTAACAAGCCAAATTTCCGTAAATGGGATGACGTCAACTTCTACGACACGCTCACCAGGTTGCAATGCATCCACAAAAAGTTAATTTTTGGTGCGCTTTTTGGGCCGGCGACTTCATTGGACCGTACTTTTTTGAAAATTGCGTTGATGAGGCCATCACACTCAACTCAAACCGATTTATTTTGGCCCAAATTGAACGATATGGACGTTGGTGACATGAGGTTCCAGCGGGACTGGGCTACGTGCCATACAGTCGACACCACGGTGGACATTCTGCATTACCGATTTGAGAATATATAGTTCTCCCTCGCAGATGTGACGTGAATTGGCCACAAAGATCATGCGATTTGACTCCGTTGTACTTTTTCTTGTGGGGTTTGCTGAAGACGCCGGTCTTTGCCCATAATGTGCAACTATACCGATTCCCTTAAGCCCAACATAACCAATGCCATCGCTCAAATTCAGATGCTGCACTCATTCAAAATTGGACTACTCGGGTCCGTGCCACTGTGGGAAGCTGCGACAGACATTTGAACGATATTATATTCCCTATATAATTATAATGACATACATGGGCCTTTCAAATAAAAAAAAAAACAGTGGCACACCGGGAATGTCGACAGAAGTGAAAACTTGAACAATTACGAGTGTATATTTTTTAAATCGTCAGAAAATATTTTACTGTGTAGGACATACTAAAAAATCAAGTTTATTTAATTCATTATTATAAACTACTACTACTACAAAAAAAATGCCAAATAAGGCTTTTTTTATGACTTTTAGGCATTATTTCATTAGCTAAGGCTTTAAGGCTTGTTTTTTTTTCAGAAAGACATCTTTTTTTATCTTAAATAAGTTTCTAATATTTTTTATTTTGATTTAACATACCTACTGACCTTTTTAATTTTTTAAACATTCTTGAGAAATCTTTGTCAACAAAAAGTTATATGTAACCTCGGTCTTAAAGAATGTGTTTCCACCTTCAATCTATGTCAATTTTCCGAATTTTCTGTCCATTATCTGTCATTCTTTAAAAATAATTCCACGTCCACTTCGAGTAAGTGGAATGAAATTGGAAACAAATTTGAAAGCTGTTTGTTGTATAAATATAAAAATTGTTTTTATTTTTTTTTTTTAAGATTTGGGTTTAGTTCTTGATTTGTTGTTCCACTTTACAATCAAAAACTAATTTTTGGCATTATATTAGTGAAAAAAAGGATGTGATGTGCTTTTTATCTCCGGCCGGGGTATAATCGTCGGTTCCAGGGTCACCCCCAAGGAAACACGAACTTTGGAGCGTTGTACAAATTAACCTTTAATTTATTATTCTTTAACAAGTTGGTTATACGGTCTTAAATCTTGATTAATGTCATGTAAAGACGAGATCTGGTTGAAGACTGACTGTTTATTCAAAGAATATGTACAACGTAATAGTAAGTGTATATACACATATACACACATAGACAGTATATAGTTACAATTCACTACATCTCCCTTTATTTAAACAAAAGTAGAATTCAAGTATGTATTAAGAAGTTAGTGAAATTCAAATTCAAACAAATTTCCATGAGTTACTTAATATTAAAAAAAGAAGGAGACTTTAATGTAGCATTGAAAGAATTCAAATAAGAAAATGATTAATCTGTTAAATACTTCAATTAATATAATATATTTTTGTTAGATTTTATTGTTTTCTTAGGGTTCTGCCAAAACGTAATACCATCCCTTCTGTATTAGGAGATGGGATGACTTCCTCTGCTTCTCGCTGGCTATTCGATGTGTTGATATGTTCTGAGTTGTCATTGTCGTTTTCTGGTATGATGGCTGGATCAGGAATGATATTTGCTCGAGTATGTTGAAGATGTATCGTGTTACGGCGTTTTACTCTGCCGTCGTCAGTCCTTATTATGTATGATCTCGGTTCGGATGATTTCTCGAGAATTTTTCCTGATATCCATCGTCGTTGCGCTAGTTGTACTCGAACTTTGTCCTCGGGGTGGAATTCAGAAGAGGGTTTTGTGTATTTATCGGCGTATGATTTTTGTGTTTTTCGTAAGTTGGTTATTTCTTCGTGGACGTTTTCGATCACTTTTGGGGTTAGTGCGTTTTTCACTTCTGGGAGGATACTTCGGGTTTGTCTACTGAATAGACGTTGGTTTGGTGATCTAAGCTGAGTTGATCTGGGGGTGTTTCGAAAGTTGAGTAGTGCCAAGTAAACGTCTGAACCGTCTAGTTGACATTTCTTCAGAAGTTGTTTTGCCATCTGCACGTATCTTTCAGCCAGTCCATTGGAGCGAGGATAATACGGACTAGAAGTTTGATGTTTAAATCCCCAGGTCTTGGCGAACAATTTGAACTCTCTTGCTGAGAACTGAGGTCCATTATCTGATTCAAAAATCAGCGGTATGCCATGCGTTGCAAACCAAGTTTTTAGCTGTCTGATAACTTCAGCTGATGATGACCTATGGAGTTCCACGAAGTCATAGAACCCAGAGTAGCTATCTACAATTAAAAGATAATTAGTGTTAAATACATGAAAAATATCACTTGCTACTATCTCCCAAGGTAATGACGGGACTTCCTTTAACATAAGCGGCTCCTTAGTCTTCGAAGGTTGTAGTCTCTGACAGATTGAGCAAGATTCGATCATTCGGACTATGTCGTTCGTTATGTTTAACCAAAACAATTGTTCTCTCGCTCGGCTGAGCGTCCGCTGTATCCCGAAGTGTCCGTAATGTAGTTTTTTAAGAATGCTGGATCTGAGGCCTTTAGGTACAATGAGCTTTTTTCCCTTGAACAGTAGATCATTTTCAATTCCAATTTCATCTCGAAAGGTCCAGTATCCTTTTAAGTTTGCGTCTACTTCTTGTATTGTTTTTGGCCATCCTTTCAAAATATATTCCATGAGTAGTTGAAGTTCTACGTCTTTATTGGTTTCTTCTATGAAGTTGTTTTTAGATTCGTCAGTTATTTGCAATGAGGAGCAAATTTCGAGTTCATTACATCGTTCAGGTTCTGATTCATTGAAACAATCACGGCTTAAGGCATCCGCTAATGCTATTTCTTTACCCTTACGGTATTTGATTATCGGTGAATATTGCATAACTTCAAATAGGATTCTCTGCAGTCGATGGGGCGACGAGTGTAACGGCTTCTTCGCTATTGCTTCAAGAGGCTTATGGTCAGTTTCAATAACTAATTGCTTACCATATATGTATTCTCTGAATTTAGTACAGGCGAATTGCATAGCCAATGCCTCCTTTTCGATTTGTGGGTATTTTTGTTGCGTTGACGTCATAGCTTTTGAAGCATATGCCATTGGGCAATCATCTTGTAGTAGCGCAGCACCTAAGCTATGTTGGCTCGCATCTACTTGCAATGTGACGTCTTCGTTCGGATTATAGAACCTTAAAACTGGTGTATTGGTGAGTGCATGCTTGAGAGATTCAAATGCGTCCGTTTGTTGCTGAGTCCACTGCCATTCGACATCATTCTTCAATAGTTGTCTCAGAGGATATGTAATGTGAGAAAAATGTTTTGTAAATTTAGTTAAATAAGTGGCCATGCCTAAGAGTCGCAAAAGTTCTGCTTTATTTTGTGGTGTTTTTAATCTGCGAATTGCACTCACCTTTTCCTCATCTTGAACATGTGCTGATTTTTTTTCCAGCTCCCGCGCAGCAGCAAACCAGTCATACTGCTGCAACCAATTTTTCCAGTTGATTGCCATGTTGCCTGCTATTTCCAGCGGTTTTGGTGGTCTTGCGTATCCCTCTGTTATGCCAGTTCCACTTGTTGATGGGACAATTTCGTCTCTTTGATTTTCTGTCATTTTGCTGATAAGTCTATAACCGTACTTAATAACTTTTTAAATTGAAAGTACTTCTACTTCACGCATCCCACTTCTGACACCATGTCATGTAAAGACGAGATCTGGTTGAAGACTGACTGTTTATTCAAAGAATATGTACAACGTAATAGTAAGTGTATATACACATATACACACATAGACAGTATATATATGTAATACGGTTTTAACGATCTTAAATCTATTTAATTGACTTTAACAAGCAATTCGTAAGTACCTAATACGGTTTTCACGATCTTAAATCAACCTTAACAAACATGGTTCCTTTAAAATACGGGGGGGATAGTTGGAAGGAAGGAAAGAAGGCTGTGGCGGATTGGAATGCTCACAATGCACGCCCACAGAGGAAAGAACAGAAGGCTGTGGCGGATTGGAATGCTCACAATGCACACCCACAGAAGAAAGAGGAGAAGAAAGCGGAACGGATTGGAATGCTCACAATGCCAGTTTCCTATAAGTGGCTAATTCTGATAGCAGAATTCGGCGGCCAAAATTTTAGAGAATAGTGCAAGTCTCTAGAGAACAGGTTCAGCACCAAATGTATTGCACCCGGAGCTGAGTGTACTGTCCTCCTGAATCACTCTCGTCCGCGGTTACTCATGCTATTCGTGGCACATAGTGAGTGTGAATTATGACCGGTTTGAAAATCTGCCTTGCGTGTTGTTGTTGTTTCAGTTGCTGGTACTGGTGTTGGTTTTCTTTGGCGGCGGTCGGCGGGGTTGGACACCGATGATGGGTGACACTTCGTTGGTGGGGAGTGTCCCGTGGGGCGATCAGTGGCGATCAGTGCTGCCGGTCAGTGGCGTTGTGGTAAACGCCCTTTTTTTTGCGACGGGTCGTTAGAAGCATACATTTTTTTCAAGTTTGGCATTTTTTCGTAAAAAGTGGTTGGCAATGCGAACATTGGTGTCAAACCAAAGAATGGAATACAGAGATGTATAACTTTCTGTTGGACTTCATGAATTGAACTTTAATGCAAAAACTCAATATTTATTTTCATTTCAATCGAAGCCTTAAGCTCAGTATTCTTAGTATCAATTGTTTTGTGTTTTTTATTGAACGAACTTGTTTGGTTTTTTTTAAAGCTTAGTATGCTGCTCGCGCTAAATTTTATCTCCCATAGAAAAATGTGTACAAAGATAAAATTAACCGAGGCAGTTTAGCAAAGCAGTATCCTGTTCGCTCGCTAAATTCTTAACTTCCTATAGATGGGCCGATGACAAGTCTCCACTCATTTAGCTCGCGAAATAAATGTCCGGTACATTAAATCGAAGATAAATTTTGATAGAACCGCAGAGAACGTTAGCGTGATAAATAAAAGAAAACTCAAAACCAAAATACAAAATAATTATTTAGCGACCTTTTATCTTTGGTGTGGAGAATCAAAGTGGAAACTAGGGACGCTAAAATTTAGCGCGAGCAGGATACTAAGCTAACAGAAACCAAACAAGTTCGTTCAATAAAAAACACAAATCAATTGAACAGCGCGATGCCCATAAAAGCAAAAGGAAAGCAAAAATGCCCAACGCGCCTAAAGAAGTTTTCACTTCAATAATTCCGTAATACCTCACACACAGCTTGTTTAATTCCATATCAGCATCGACCAATCCTTATTGAAAACTTCTCAGTAGTAGGTGTCCCTCTTTTTCATATTTCATTAACCACCTACTTTTTCATTACGAACTGTGGTGCTGGTCGGAATGTTATCCACTTTCGAGTTATAGATAGCCCAGTATAGTCACAAACTAAAAGCTGGACAAGATGTGCAGAATCATTTAAGGCAGTGTTCTCATTTTACATTTGCGCGGCAGCTTCACCAACCGAACTTTCGGACAGTGCTTTACATATTTCACATAAACCATTAAATTTGATGTTAAAAACTCGAACCTATTTACGGCGTCAATTTAAATTATTCGCCTACTTGTCAGTCATCTACCTCCGAGCGCTATATTTCACTAGGTTGGCACATTTCGATCGCATTGTCAGAACTTCGGAACCTTTTACGTTTTCAAAACAACAAATTCCAAAAAATAAATATAACATCTATTGAAATAACATCAGTTGCAATAATGTGGTAGTGTTCCAGTTCGTAGGAAGCAGAACTATAGTATTGTCTACGTAGAGCCCGTTGAATTCAAAAGACCAAAAGCTGTTACACTCACTCAAACTCAAATCAACGCAAACCCTTACAAACTAAAGAGGACACGACAGTCTATTATTGTTTTATACCTACCCACCTATTCACATCAGCAAGGGTGCTAGCTGGGCAACTGCCCATCTAACGAAACGTTGAATGGTGATGATGAGGTTTATGGTGATGGCGGCATCAGTACAATGCCAGTCCATGTGGTTTGAATGTGCTTCAAAACTTTGTAAACCGACTTTGTGCGCAGAGTTTCGGACTTTGTTTCGTTAATAAAAGCGTCATTCGAGGGAATGGTTCGAGGTGTAGGTATATGCTTCGCAACCATTTGTGCGAGAAATGGAAGAGACTTACTCTGAAGCCAGGGCAAAATTTTAATCCTATTTTTGGGGTTGAAAGATTTAAATAGTGGTTCGGAGGCTTTTATTTTCTCGGTCAAAGTTTTTTGCCAAAAATGCTACAACCTCAGAAGGCAAAATGTTGAAGAGCTGTTTGCGGTTATTTTTGACCATATACATTTTTTTTTCTTCTGTTAGTTTTGAAGGAAGAATAAAGAGAATTAAATACTTTACATTGTGCTTTTTAAATCCCATTGATAGAGAAGCTTACAAGAATGTTACTTTCCTGAAAACCAACCAAATAGGTGTGCATTGGATGAGCTCGAGCATATTAAAAAGGACGTCGCGTTGTTTTCGAAGGGAGGCTAAATGAGTTGGCGTAACTGGTCGACAAAGGTGTCTAGGAATTATTTCTAACAATCAAAGACATGCGTTCATATTTCTTGGGCTGTAATTTGAGTTTTTCCATGGGTTAAACCTGAAACATTCCCCACTCTGTAGTCCAGCATATAATAAGACTAACCAGAGAGCCACTGCGCTCTGCGCCTATTGTTATTATGTGTTTTAGAGAATATTGCTAACTAAAATAATTTTTGAACACGGAAAGCGAGGATTATCAACGTTTCTCACTTATATTGGGAGTGGCACCCGACCAATTTCAGTCGGTATATTTGTTTACTGATTCTTCGCAAGTGCAACAACTTTCTTAACAAATACATTGGTGGAAATTAGCTATTTCGAACTACGAAACTAATTCGTCGTAGGTTCCTTAAAGTGATGGCCTTTAACAGCTGAACTCTGACAGTCAATTCTCTGCACAAGTTCCTCTTGAAAAAAAATAGTTTCCTGTCAAGAATTGATGAATTTGAATAGCTGCCCCGAACACCACTTTTGCCAACTGATCTATGAATAAGCGAAAAGTACATGCTGTGACCAGTGGTCCCAGACTGTGAAGACTGTTTCCCTTTTTTGTTATCATCACTTTTCCCTAAATTCTAAAAAAATTCCCCTTTTTTTCCCCTAAGTGAAATAGGAAAAAATTTAACAAAAATTTAGTCGTTTTATCACAAATATACAGATTTGAAAGGATCAGTTAGCTAATTCTATAAAAAAAAAAAAATAAAATAAAATAATAAAACAACAACTAAGAAATAAAAATAAATTCATAAATTAAATCACTAAAATTCTTACGATCGATGGGCTGTTTTCTTTCATATTTGGTGTGAACATTTCATTCTGAGTAAACTTTGAAATTTATTTGTAATGGAGATGCTTTTAAATTTTACTTTTAAGCATTTTAAGTTTCAAAGAGATTTTAGATTTTTTTCCCCATTTTTTAAGTGCTCCCCTTTTTCATTGAAAAAGCGCCAAAATTGGCTCTTTTCACCTCAATCTGGGACCACTAAATTTTCCTACTAACAGCATGTTTGAGGGGTTTTCCTTCCACCATCCGATTAAGATTTTTTTTTTGTCAATGGGAAGAAGTATGGGCGGGTAAATTTGCTGTTATTTTTGTTAAATAACAGCAAATCGGAAGGATTTATAAAGGTTTGGTAAATTCTCTTACAAGATGATTTCAAAATGAAAGGGTGAGCATTCAGGAAAGTATTTGCCGCCGTTCAGGAATGCCAAAAACCAAACTTTTACATTCACAATACTGCATTCACATGTAGCGAGTGAAAATTAAAAATTAATATCTTTACGTCGTACATAAATATATAAAATAAAGTTAAAATAATAATAATAAGAAAAGTTGGGGATTTTTCGGGAAAAAATAGGGGCTTTTCAGAATAAATACTTTGACCATCTGCCAACGCCGACTCACGCTATTATTCTTGCATAAAAATTCCTTTTGACAAATGGATCCTTAAAAATTCTTCTGCCTTACCAAATGCACATCACATCTTCTGAAATTTCAATTTTGCAATTTTGCTGGGAGGGTTCGTAGAATTTCATTGGTCAAATTTATAAAACATTTCTGATATTTCTAAATTGTACGTTGGCTAGGAACTACTTAAGAATCAATTGCACATGTTAAATTTAGGAACAATAAACTGCAAAAACGCCCATGTTCACCCGGACTGTATCGAGTAAGTTAAGTGCCGGAAAAATGGTCGAGAAATAAAAAAACATTTTTAATAAATTTTAATCATTTATTTAAGAAAAATAGTGTAGCGAAAATTCTACATAATTGTAATCAATGTTAATGTCGTCAAAAAAACTCAATGTTACTTAAACAAATCAAATTATTTGACAGTAAAGGTTATTTAACACTATTTCTTAGGCCTGTCACATTCCACCACGGTCGGCAGCTGATTGAAACATTATGTTAGTTTTTTGTTGTACCTCCCTCATGCGAATTCTATTTGACATAATACGGATGGGAAAATTGAGAGAAAACAAAGTGGCTGAAACGCTGAATGGCTTAGGCAGGTCAACCCCTTAGTTGCTGCTATTAAAGCTTGAGTTGATCTCTCGAAAGCTCTATTTTTTAACTTGAAATTCCAATAAATGCTGACATTGCAATAAAAAGGAGAGTTTACCAAAGTTGACCGCCCATATGCCCGTCTGCTCCTAACGCTCACAGTCTTACTGGCCGAACGCATTTGTTTCAAAATTCGTAATTTATGAGTGGATGGGGTAATTTAAAATTCTGCATGTTTGCCCAAATATTAACGGTAGGTAGTCCCCTTAAAATAGTTTATAAAAGTTTGTTTTTATTATAAACGACTGAAACGGTTTTCAAAGCCTACTCAGATTTTTGCTAAATATGCAAAAAAAAATGTTCTTAAATTAATTTTAAATTGAAAGTGTCATCGTGTGATGGATTTTTTATTGCACGCATTTAGAAAAGAACAATTTTTATTAAAATGAATACCTAGAGTAAAATCGGTGTTTTCAAAATACGTCCCTGATTTTTTAATGAAATTTCCAATAGCAAAAGGTATTTTAAAAAAATAAGTCCCTGAATGTGGAAATTTAGGCTTTTAACTTTTTCCAGACAAATTAAAGGGCAGGTAAGGCTCCAATACGTTGTACTTCATTTTCAGCTAAGCAGTTGGAGAATATTATACTTTCTGAACCAAGTTTTGCAAAGTTTCGAATTTTTTTATTTACCAAGTTTGTAAAAGTCGCTGCAACGATTTAAACTGAAATGCACGTTTGATACCACCACTTCCGATTGAATTTCTGAGAAAAACCTTCTCTCAACAGGCCAGAGGACAACAAATCATTCGACGAAGAAAAAAAAACAAACAGATTAAGACTGCAATTTAAGACATAAGTGATCATAATGAGATAATAACCTTAGTTTTCTTTTCAAAAAATGTGAAAGTGTTTTATTCTATATTTTTCATAACCGACTTTCTAAATTACAATTTGTGCATACTTTTCCATTCAAACATTGGTATTAGATGTTGCAGCCTCGCAGTGAGCGACTTAGCGACGTCACTTAATCGCTCAGACGTTCAAATCGCCTTAGTTCAAAACAGCGCGCGATACTAATAATCATTTTTAGTGTCCAGGCTAAATTTTTCGAACTTTTTAGCTTAAGTTCCAATAAAAATTCAAGCCCAGCAGCGGCATATAATTCTCTTCTATCGGCTGTAAAAAGCTTTACGCGACTTCTAACCGCAAATTGTTGCATTTAAATAACGCAACCATATATCTACTTTACTATTGTTTACAAATCACGTTTTCTGGCTTAGAGGAGTTGCTCAAATTTAAGCAGACGCTGCAATCTGTTTAGAAGTTGGGCTGTCCAAAACATTAAAAACGGACTCTCCACTTGCGTTGACAATAATTATAAGAACTTTCGAATCTATATTTTAATATTTATAACTATACCTGAAATGAAAAGTCCACATTCCCAGAAATCTGAAGACTAGAGATAATCTTATTTTATTTTCAGAAAAATAAGTTATTCTTTTATTTTCTCGAAAAAAAATATTTTAGTTCAGAGACTATTTTACAAGTTTCATTTTATAAAAAAAATTCTAAAAATCACTAAGAGCAACAATTTTGAAACACATCATATTCACCTCATGGTGAATTGGAGTATAGAAATTGTACTGTCATTTCGAATGAGCATGTCTAGTCAAACGTGCACTTTACTTATCAATATGCTTGTTTATGTTAAGTAAAGAATTTTGAAATTTAAAAAAATATAAAAAGAAAGATTAAATTAAATTAATAAATTAAATCGATTTTAAGCTGTCAAGAATCAACAATCAAGCCATAATTATATTATACTCTCCATAATTATTTTCTTACATCGTTGCCCACAGTTTCATCCTTGAATCAAAAAGTTCGATATTTGACATAACAATGTTTTTTTCTGAGTGATGTTGTTATCCCAAACGAAACTTGCAAAGAGCGAGTAACTTTCGAGCGACCTTGTCCTATGTATTATTTTTTTGAACCTAACCCGGCATCTTCCTGGAGATATATAGGTAAATAATCATTTTGCTTTACCACGAATATGAAATTCTAAATCTGGCTTATTACGCGTCTTTCGTTTGACGGTACACCACTCTGACCTTGAATTTAAATGCCAAATACAATCACACGCAACCATTTGTGATTGTGGTCCGCTATAACCTGCAACTTAATCTTATGGTTTTAGCTGTCAATTTATAAAATAAGTCAACTCCTCTGACTCTAGATCACAGAAAGTCAATTAAGAATTCCCAAACTTATGCAAACATTAGGAATCGCTTTGCACTACAAAAATACAAACAGGAAAAAAAAAGTATTTCATTCAATTTGTGCCATCGTGATGAACTCTTCATTTAAGGACTTTGTCCTGTGAAATAAACCAATAACTGGACGACATTTCGTATATATCAGTGCAACCTTCAAAGAAGAGTCCTCGTTAGTGAACCTTCCTCTATAGCGTCCACTGAGTTGCTCGTATTGATAATTTGGGCCAAACAAATATAAACGGAACGAACGAGAATAAATATTTGTCCGCTGCTCTTCTTTTTTTTTATTTGGTCGACGAGTCCTCGTCGCATGTCCCAGCGGCCATCAACAATAACAACAACAAACCGAATTCTGAACGGCACACTGGATGCGCACTACGTTACGTATACTATATGAAGAGGCCCAAGTGCTTTCGATAGCTACCCAATAAATGAAATTGATTTCCTTTGCAAGAGACCGAACGTAACCGTTGCTATATAGGTACATAATAATAACTCTTATGGTATATCTGTAATAATGCATCGGGGATTGTATCGTCTGGTCTCGTCCGCTGTCACAATGCGCAAAATTAAGTTTAAATCGAATGCACAGTCTGCTCGATTTGGGGTCTGCTCTGATGCAATGATGCCCTGAAGGAGAAAATATAATTTCCTTTAGTGCATTTACATTATTGTCGAACATAGATACGATTCGATTAGCTGATATTTGTTTTATTTAACTTGCAGGTATCATCCGGCGAAACAGACTACATCCGAACGGCTGAGAACTTGGTGGCTTCCAGAGTGAGCTTGAAACTTCAGCTGCAAGCTATCCATTTTGCGGGCGGTAGTCCTTCGTCGTTGAATGGAGGCTCTGGCAATGGAGGTGGTGTCAATGGAAATCAATTGTTGAATTCGGTGCACAATAATCAGCTGGGGAGCGGCGGCCAGGCCGGCGGAAGTCTGATTCTCCGGTGTACGGCACAAATTGGAGACTTGTATCAGGAGTATAAAGAAATCGAATTGGGAACGCCGCAGCGGGATCCGATTCCAGCAAGAGGTGAGTCGAATTTGTTTATTTTAAGTTTGAATTTTTTTTTTGGTTTTACTACGAATGGGGCAGGTCAATGTCGGTGAGCTATGGTGACCTATGTTTATATATATCAACTTTTTGCATGTATATTCGAGATGGTTTTCAAGCTTCGCCGAGTGTCAATAACCATCCCAAATGGCAGTCCTTAATACACGGTTGGGAAATCACTTTCTGCCATCCTTACTCTAAACATTATAAGTATAGTTACCTGCTATCTTTTATAGAGCGCTGCTTCAGTCTTCTGTCACGCTATCCATACAGTACAGTTGTATCATTTCAACTACTTTTAGGACTCTTGCAACAGCCATCACAAATTATGTCGTGCAGAGATCGAACAGATGGCGCGCAGAATTTCGTCAATCAACGGGCCTTAGTTCCTCGCTAAGTCAACATCAGTCCTCTAATTGAGGGATATAATTTCAAAACTCTTCTATTCCACTTCTTTTCAAAAAAGGGTTAAATATGATAAAGTGTTCTGTAAAAGGGCCCTCATCGCCTCATCTAAGTATTTAGCTAAAATTTCTCAAAACTTATATACTTTCGAGTACTTAAAAAGTGAAGTTTTTTTTCAAAACTGCATTCTCAGTCGTTTGATTTGAAACTCATTTATTCCGATATAGCCAAATTCCGCACCAAAACTCTTCGTTACCTAATGCAACTAAAAGTAGCCGCTTTCAAAACCCGTGTATTCCAATGACAATAAAAATGGCGGGAATTTTTGTTATTTTCAGATTATTTACGGGTTAAACTAATAACAAGTTTTGCAATAAATCTTCTGCAGAAAGCATCTTTTGTAAGCTCGCAGATAAAATAATATTTAAGAAGTTTATTATTATTATTTAATAATTAAATTTATTACTTAGTGAGAACAATCCGATAGACTTTTATTTTATAAAAGAAATGTCAATCTTGATACAGAATCTGAAGCAAGTCAAGTTTGTGAAGACCAAGAAGAAATCAAAGATCTTCGTATATAAGTCTTTAAACTTATAATTTTTATTTTCCTTAAATACTTCGGTAAAACTTTCAAAGTTTTATTATTTGTATTTATTTTTATTTATTTTTGTTTAAATACCTTACTCAAATACGGTGCTGTGACATTTTTCTTTAATAATTAAATACTTTTTTGTGATCTTGCGATTTGAAGCCTCTTGAGGTTTTTTTGTTATTAGTTTTCTTATGTTTTAAATAAACCAAACTGAATTAATTCGATAAAAAGGTTTTCTTTCTTTTCAAAACCTCTCCATTCCTAAGTTGGTTGAATCAAAAGTGTAGTATTCCAATATTAATTTTCAAAACTCTTCTTTTCCAAATTAAATTGATTTTTTATAATTTGTAGGTTCAAAACCATGAGGAAAAGATAAAGATCATTCCAAACGTAGAAGTTAGCCTTCATGTCAAATCCAAATATAGAAGTTAGCCTTCATGCCAATCGTTTATATCATTTTAACAGCTTTTCGTTTTACTCAAAATTCTCAAAAGTGGAAAAGAAGAGTTTTTAAATTATACCCCTCAATTACAAAATATCTCGCTACAAGTCTACAGTACTAGTATTTCAATCCGATGTAGAGAGATCTTGTACATTTGTTGGTGTCTCCTTTCAAGTGATTTCCCTCTATACTCCGGCTCTCTCTATATCTCTCTCTCTCTCTTTATATATATCGGTATATCTCTTCGTTCGCTCTTCACATAGTCAAACACGAACATTTTGACGAACAAGCACCTTTGGCGAGGGCGTTGGGTCGCCACCACAAACAATAAGTATTAAATAGACCGTCAGCTGCCCGATTCCCCGCGCAACTTTTGAAAATAAAATTCTCTCTTAAATTTTCTATCTGTGACTACATGTTTAGCAGCAAAAAAAAAATCTTAAAAAATCTTAAAGGAGGTTAAATAAAAGAAAAAAAAACCGAACGAACTGTCACGTTACTATGTGCAAGTGTGTGCGTGCGGCTAATTTACTTTAACATGACACACATACTTTCCCACCTAGTAACAAATTCTCTTAAGTTGTCTGATTGTCTGAGCCGACGGGCTATTTAATACTTAGTTTATGGTCGCCACTTATGTCATACCTGGACTGTTTGTCTTTTAAGTCTTATTGATAAATGATTTTGTAAGCTTTGCCCTAGACGTCGATATTGTGTTGCAATGGTGCCTTAAACAAAAGCGCCAGCTGGGTTTCAGGATGAATTGAGCTAATAAATGTATAAAGAAAACAGACCTACGAGTCTTAGTTCTAACAAGGGTTGCATAATGGGTTGAAAAACAAAAACATTCCGCAGAACAGTCGTTATCCCCTTCAAACCGCTAAGGTTTCACCTCACTCAAGATTGCTATGAAAGCGAATTCTTAAAATGTTTTTTTTTTTTCTTTTGCAAAGATTTATATTGAAATAATACCTTTTGAGGCGGTTTGAGAAAATAAAGGTAAAGTAACTGCTCCAACACCTGGAACATTCATACACCCGTTCAGGTTAAATCTTCTGTTCCATTTGCTATGGCGAACAAACAAAAACCACACAACAAACTACAGGCCAACATAAAATCATGTGACATACAGTCGTACTCATTTGGTCTACGTTGGTCGCATTAATCCATCAAGAGTCATTTTACAGAGAGAACAAAAAGCGCAAAGCTTCGTGTTGCTTTTGATTGCAATATCTCCGAAAGGATGTCCAACAAAGGCACCCACAGCTCTTGTTTGCTCTCATCAAGAATCTTTTATGATGATGTAAAGACGAAACTGGAACAATGCTCATTTTTTTTTTTACATTTTACATAGAGAGTCGGAGGTTTGTTTAGTCTTGGACAGTCACATTTTTTTATTTTAATTAATGGTGCAGCTGAATAAGGAGTGCATTTTCTCTCATCGACTAGCAAAAGATTTTGTATTATGCAGCATTAAATGAAGCCAACATATTCCTGACACATACACCTGGGTGCATTGTTGTGTTGTTCTGCCAACAACAACTCTTCGAGAATTCGCACAGTAAATATAAATTTCCAGCTGAAAACTCAGCTGTTAAACTTCGTAAAAGATCCAAAGTACTCATATGTGGAGCTGTATAAGAAACTTTTCAGATCAGATGCTGTCAATGCATCTCAAAGAACTTGCAGTACCTAACCATTGATAAAAGATCTGTTAGCATGTCGTAAAAGATGACAGCAGTCTTCAGTGATACACAGCTTCGAGTAAATTTTTCAACATCGAGAGAGCCCATTTTGAAAGCTCCTCCTCTAAGAATGTATAGCATCACTCTTGAGATCTAGGGACCTCACATTAGAAGCTCTGCTTAGCCTTTTCAAACCTGTGCTCAAACCTACCCTTGCATCCCATGCTGTTATGCTGTTTATGGCAAAAGAAAACTGTCAGAAAAGTACAAAAATTTCATCGGTATTTTGATTTTTAATCGTTTAAAAGAATACTTATTTCTATTGCTCATATTTGTATTCGTTATTTAAAATAAAAATCAAACTCTTGCTCTTCAAGGCTCTTCCGTCAGGTAAGGTCAGGCCCTGCCATACAACTAAATACATATCTACTAAGGCTAGATTATAAACCACAGAGCCATAATTCCAACTATTTGCCTGATTGGTAGTACTCCTCCATAAAAGACTGATGGATTTGGGTGTGTTCTACAATGAGAAGACGTGATGAATACCACCTGTAAAGATAGAGATTCTTCGAGCTTGTTCGTAACAATGTCTCCACCATTTCGATTGGTTTATCAACATTTTGACTACGCCTTGGATATAAAGAAAAAGAAGTAATGATGTAGTGGGTTGCACGAGCTATTTTTTCCTCAACACACAAAGTCGTCAGAGAATTGGTTTGACGTATACGCCATTTTTTTATTTTTGTGAAATGGCATTTTTAGGTTTGCGCTTTAATTGAAAGAAAACGAGTCGCTAGGATTTTTTAATTTTTGTTTAAATGTTACTTGAATACCTAGTTCCTAGTCATAGTAATCAAAAAATAAAAGTCTGTTTCAGTTTTCTAATTTTTGGAAATTTTCCTCAGAATCATTTTGACGTAAACGCCATATAAAATCACTTTGTTTCTTGCTCTCGAATACACGTATAAATGTGCGTCAAAAAATGCTCCTGTACAAAAAAAAAAAATTAAATTAATGATAGGTGCTGAATAAAATGTTGCAATGATCAAAATTTAAAATAAAAAATGGTTTGCATGAAATTATTGCATTTTCATTTTTTTTACAAAAGGCAATCATGGGTTCTCTTTGTTCCTGGGCAATTCATAACATCCAAAACTTTATTTTTGAAAATGCTAAACTCGCAGATTTCAAATGATGTATGTTGCGAATTTCTTTTTATTGCAAGTAATCGATGGAAAAAATTGATTTTCGAATTTGATTGGCGGGTGTTTGTGGCAGGGTAGGGGCTGGCAGCCCAATGTCTTCGGCTTCTTTCGGCTATCTTTCTTATGGCCAATCACTTAGTTATCATTTTAATGCCTCAGCAAATACAAAAAATGCATCGGAAATGTATCAATCAGAATACGCAAAAACGTTCGCCAACCTTTTGCACTTTGTCTAGGTAAATGAGCAACCTTTCATTTTATACACAATGCAGCCTTACTTTTAATGGATTAGGACATCACACGCTGGACTCTCCTACTAATTGTAATAAGCATATTTTATTTTTGCAAACAGTGCCTTCGAAAAGTTTCAATATCCAGAATTTGTAGTGTAAGCCTTTAAAGATGCTGGTTACATCTGCATTATTCTAAGTCCAACTGTTTCGTATGGCACACTTTTAGTAAATCCAACGAGCGGCACCGGGCTAAATATTTCAAGACTTCGAAGATTTCACTCTATTCCACTGTTAATACAGTAAGCCTTTTAAATAAGAAAATGGGCTAATGGTGCTCCAAATTTGTAGTTATTTAGAACAAACATTTTAAAAAAAATAGCAAAGCAGTGGCCATTATTAAATTTGGGTCACTTTAAAGCGCAATGAATTCAACTTAAATGTTATCAAATAAAAGTTGTTTAATATTCCTGCAACTGGGAATCTTATTCCAAAACATTAAGTAATGTTTGCCCTTTGAGAAAAACAAACAGTATCAGTTATGTTAAAAACGTAAAGTTTTCTTTTATGACACAAATACTAAGTTGTACCTTTTGGTAGCGAAGACACGCCTTCAAGATAAGAGCAGCTACATGCGTTGGATCTGTATTGTTGGTCTAGATCCCTTTCGGTTTTCATAGACATACAGGGATATAAGTCCACGAGACATAAATATATTATGGACTAATGTCTCACTGAAGTTTTGATTTTAAAGAAATGCTCTACCTGTTGCTCAAGTTAATTGAAATTAATAGCAGAGCTGCCTTGCCACTTGCCAGACTCATAAACATCCAGCGGCGCCCAGTGTATTTTGACCAATGGTCCATTTATGCTTGGTTTGTGAATTTTGGAATTTTGGCCATTTTACATATCGAATAGTCGCCCAAATTGTTTGAATTAAAAAGCTGTGATCTTACTATCTCAAATTTTCTGAAGCCAAAATAATAATTTGTTTGAGAAAATAAATTCACTTTTAGCTTCAGAAAAGTCGGTGAAATAAACGTATAAAACTTGCGCAAATTTTCTACTTTTATTTTCTCAAATTTTCTAAAGCTAAGACAAAAAGTTATAGTTTCTGAAAATACGAGAAAATAAAGTCGAAAATTCACGAGCAATAAAAACAAAAAGTTGATTGAGAAAATAAATTGACTTTCAATTGATTTCAGCTTTTTTTTTGTTTCCTTTTCCTTATAATAAACATTAAATATTAAATTAAATGTTATACATGACAGTATTGTGGTAAGAACTAGGTATTAATTTGATGGTTACTTTGTAGAAAGTAATGTCTGAAACGTGGGGCTAGAATTATGTCCCATGTTAGAAAAATTATTTATGGACTTACCTATATCCCATTTTGGTGCGACTTAACACATTCAAATTTTGAACTCGTGTCCCACCGAAGTGGAAAAGTCATTATGAATTTGTGTCTCGTAGGCTTATGGCCCTGCGCCAAATTCAGACTCATATTGTGACGAGTAAAAAAAAATGTTATTTGTGGGTCAAAATAGTGCGCAATATAGTTTTACATTTTTTGTGATGTTTGATGGAGGTCTATGAACAATACTAAATAAAAAAAAATTAATTTGTATGAAAAATTTGACGTACATCCATAAAAATGGCGCTTACGTCAAACCAATAATCAAACTTGCTAGTTTTGGTTGATTTACAACAAAAGTGATACTAGACATCTCAGGATTGGCTAGATATACACCCAAACAGATGACACTTTCGGTAAGAGCGGACGCGAAAATATGAGACCACATTCACAACTCAAAAAGTGCATTTGGCATAATACGTCAAACCAATCCTCGGGCGAGGACAATTTAACTTTCAAAACATTTCTTCTACACGCCCACATTTATTCAATATATTCTTCAAATTGCAATAGAGGATGAAGCAAAACACACATTTCATTTTGTTTTAACCCGCAATACTGGCTGATTGTGAGTGAATATTTCGGTTTATTCGGATTTTTTTTTTGCATTGATTCATGACATTGATTGCTTTTATT
Organism: Cheilosia vulpina; assembly: GCA_916610125.1. NCBI lineage: Eukaryota > Metazoa > Arthropoda > Insecta > Diptera > Syrphidae > Cheilosia > Cheilosia vulpina. The sequence continues at coordinate 78,598,618 of OU744276.1, read as the reverse complement.
CCAACAATTGAAACAGATTTGCATTGAACCCGATAAATCAAATTCCATTCAAGTTTTATTAGTTATTTAAGAGCTGCTTTATCAGGAACAACAGGTTGCACAGTTGTTTATATTAGTTTTTCTAAAATGTTATTTTTTTCAAGTCAAAAAAAGGCCAAATCGAATTTAAATTTTATATGAATTGGTTCGCTGATTGAGTCCTTTCTACAGCGATTGGGCATTGAAATAGCATTAAAAAAACGGCCTTTTGTTCCCGAAAGAAATTCCAATAAAATATTAATGCTTTCAATCGTTAAATTTAGTTGAATATTTTCCAAAAAAGATGAAGCGCTCGAATGGGTGGCTCAGAAAAATGGGCGCGCCATCAATTTAAGCTCGTGTGACATTGGCCTAAGAGCATTCAGTCATAAACGCCAAAACAAAAGACAATAATTCGAGTCGAGATATATGCGAAAGCCAATAGAAGAAGCTGCGTATTATTGTGAAATAATGGGCTAAGAATACAACAATCAGTGTTGGTGGTGCCTAGAGAGTTAGCCAGGGATGTTATAATGGTAGGATCTGCGCTCCGCTAATGGATGCCGTGAAGTAAGTCAAGTGAATGTTTCCAGCTCCATTAATAGCAGGGATGCTGGTAAACATTTTTTTTTTAATTTTTCACAAAATGAAGGTAAATTTAACCCAACGATGGAAACTTTTCCATCAAATGACTGTGTGTTTCTATTTTAAACAAACTGCCAACTATTTACCAAAATTGAACACACCTTAAACAAAATGCCACGTCCTCATATAATATATACGATATTTTTACGTTTATTTACAGTGACACTGTCGTCTGGGTCCGGTTTGAAAAGTTTCTTCAATTTATATTTCTCGTCGTCCTCGTCGTCACCATCATCAGTGCAGACAAAGTTGCTGGCAATCAGTATAGCTTCAGGTGTAATTGGAAGCTTTCACTGGATACAGTACAGGTGCAGATAGTTGAATTTAACTTTTTCAATGTTCTAAATTAATGCAAAATTGAAAACTATGTTCAAATATGAGTAAATATGATGATTTAGCTTAGAATTAAGAAACAACAAAAAATAAAATTTAAAATGCGCAAAGGAAGGTAATTTACAAAAATGCAACAGAAACCAAAATATATTCTATTTGGACTATACACAGAGGATAAACGAAAATATTTATTTAATGATGCGGTTTGAAAAATATTTCATTGGTGGTTATGTTTTTTATTGCACAGAAAAATGCTTGGACATGTATAATATTTATTTAGGGAATAGAAGAAGCAATTTGATATATTTTGTTTTTTTTTTTTAAGTCGCTTACCCACATTATAAGTCGTTTTGCATGAGCTTTTCGTTTTAAATTTACAGAGAGATTACGTCAGTAAGCTTAACCATCGCAGAGTTTGTAGGAACGAATTGAACAAGATCTTTATAAGCAGTTTGTAATGGATATTGCGCTTACCCATAGTTGGGTTATATGTGGACTTGCCAATAGTGGACCCCAATGAAAGGTATAGCTCGAAATGAACTGAACGAATGACGACCACCCTTAAGACAATTCGAATGAATAACGCACTAAACCATAAATAGGTCATTTGTCGAGTTTTAGTTTGTCTAAGAACGCTCTTCGAGTCAATGGATGACAAAATCGTGGGTCTTGTAGAGGTGAAAGCCCAGGGGTGGAGGAGTCCCTTGAATTAGGTCTGCGCAGCTACAAAGATGATTGAAAAGAGTCTCCGTATATGCTCTTGATTGCTTTTCTGTTGGAGGGTGGACTAACTTTGTTTTGTCAGCTTAAGAGAGTCAGATACGGGAACCAAGATGATAGGCCATTTCAATCCAAGTCGATGAGAAAATTACCACCGGGCGCAAACATTCTCCAACCCCGAAACAATCTCAATCAATGTTGAGAACCGGTCAGTTTCTTTTACGACACGGTCACAAGTACAAGCTCGATCGGACTTCTGGTTGAACGCGTTTACCAGCAGTTTGTGGCCACTAAGGAAAACCATGTCGATGGAATCGACACCGATGTGTTAGTTGAGGACAACTCTGACAACTGAGGCCCGTCAGTGTATCACTGCGTTTGGAAGACACAGTTGAACAGTTAACTTAGCTTTGCAAGCTGCGAGTGTTCTGTCTACTTCGAGTGTCCACCGAATTGATTGGCAACCCCTGCTGAGACTATCAATCCAACTAAAGGAGCTTGAGCATATAAGCGTCAATTAAAATTTCACTATATTCTTAAAGCCAATCCAATTTTCGTCAGAGGTTTGGGAAAGTTGGCAGGTTTAATACTGGTCTTATTGATGTTAGAAACATCTCACCTCGGGGCTTATGACTATATATGTTGAACACCAAGCCAGATTCTTAAAGATCGCCAAATATACCAATGTGGGGTTTAGCCTGGAGGGCTGGTGAAAAGTGCGATGTTGATGAAGCCTCCTACAACGTCAAAGTCAATAATGAGCCATTTTTGAGATTTAAGCAGCATCTTCCTTATGTTGCAAGCCAACTGGATTTTGTTAAAAAAAACTAAAAAGGCTGATGGTTTCGGATTGTTCTATAAAGTCGTGAAAAAAATTATTTCACCGCGTTGATTTCTGAAATCGACTGTAACCCGAGCAATGGAACAGAAAGTCCCTCTCTTTCTCTACATTTCGACGTCTGTAAGATGAATTTTCTGTATATAGTTTCTTACTGAGTGTGGGCATTCCAACAAAATTGGAACGGATTACTTGTTTTTTTTTAGAAAGTTTGTGGGCCGTACCTTGGCTGCATGTTCTTACATGTTCCACAGGTTGGTAGGAAATTTTGGCGACTTTTAAGTTCCGTTGTCCCACACGGCTTAAAAGTCTTTCCAGATCTTTGCGACTTTTAAAATTTGTTGCCCCAGCTGTGCTTAGAAGTCACAAGACGGTGGGTTTTTGGTGGATCCATTTCTTTCTAGTTTATCGGTAATTGCATAACCTTGTAACGTGCTACTATATCCAAGGCCCTCCACAATTCAACAACTACAACCTTAAACTCTTCGGAGATTGCATCCATCAAACGCTTCTTCATTAACGGTGCTATCGATGAAATGAAAAGAAATATCAAGTTAGGCACCCAAAAGTCATGACGTTGAACTCAAAAAGACGTAACGCTGCTATAACGGCCGTCCTTTTGGTGGCTCCCTATTGCAAGTAGTGTAGTGGTGGTGCCGGAGATGTGGTAATCTGTGGTCTTAGGACCTTACTAATAATCATTTTTAACCTCCACATTAAATATTTTGTAGGTCACAATATGCAATTTTGCATGGAAATTTTTGTCATTGTTAGTTTTAGAATAGACACTAAAAATGATTATTGGTATCGCGGTTAATATGTTTAAGATAATGTGTAGCTCAGCGAAACCGATTGAGTGTTAACTGCTCCTCTATCCAACATAGCTGCAGTTGCAGTGAGCACTAAAATATTTCTTCACCAAAAGAGTTACAAACCAGCAGTAAATCAATATCCTTTTCAATTTGCACCAAATTGTTACAAATTTGAGTATCCACCAAAGCAACGGCTTAATATTTTGAGCGCATAACATTTTCTTTCTACATTCTGCAAGAATAAATTCACTAAACTCCTTACAAGATCTAAGCAAAACGCATTTAAAGTGTATATCTATTATTGATAAAAAAAAATCGTTCACGTTATTACCTTTGAGGTTAAAGAGTTTATAGAATTAATTTGTTTTAAGGAAAACATTCTGTAAATACAATATTTTTTTTTTAAGTTTCTAACAAAATTTAATTATCAAACAAAAATAAATTTGGCAATAGGTTCTAATAAATTGTTTAAATACGTAAAAAAATTAAAACAAAATACATTAATATTTAAAAAAATTTTACGCAGATAAGATATATATATATTTATTATTGCCTTTAAATACATTTTTACAAAATCTAGTTTATAAGGTTTATAAGGATAAGGTATTGCAATTTGAAAGTGAGCTTTCGTTCATTTTGTTTGTGTTTGCTAAATAATAATTCAGCTATCCCCAGTCAGAATGTAAATTATACCATATAAGAAAATATGTATTGTGTAAATAGACATAAAATTTAATTAAAGAAATACATTCTGTTTTGCTAAACAAAAATACACCTAAGAAAAAATAAACAAAACTATATTGATAGATGTAATAAAAAAATAACGAATAAGTTTATGATAAAGTGTAAATTAAAAAAAAAAAAAAAACTAAGAACTTATTTGGTTAAGGGTAAGCACAGATTCAACTATAATATCTAAACAAACAAAAGAACTCATAATAAATGTATCTGTATTTGAGATAACCAAAGAATTAATAGTGTAACATTTTATGTTAAATAAAAAATTATTATTGATAACTGGAATTCGAAATAAAAATGCGCTGTAAATTGCAAAACTGTTTTGTTTTTTAGTTATAGGGTTTTTATACGTTTCCCACAGAGAGAGTCACGCAATAAGCGCGCAATTGTAATATAGCTAGAACATATACGAAGATTCTAAAGTTATGCATAGAAAACGATGTCCTATCTGGCTTTGATAGACCATTGTCTTTCTCTTTTCTCAACACGGCGTAATAGCATCCTCCTGAAAGGTATTCGACAACCAACTACACAGATAGAGTGGAGCCGATGACGGATAATTGTCAGAGGAATAAAACTATACAACACTGCCCCATTAACAAAATCCAGTAGCATCTTTCAAGCAGAGGTTCCGGTAATCACGCTTCAGATCTTTGTCAGGCGTTTGCGAGAAGTGGTGCAGTTAAAAAATATCTGAGGTATAATTTTCGGGGGCTAAACCGCACACACTTCATTAAACATTCATTAAACCGCACTTATATCACAAAGCCACTTATAAAACTTGTCGGCCCTTGAAGTAAGTTTCGAGACTAAAATTGAATTCAGTAGAAGCTCGGGTATCGTCTTGTAGCACAAAATAATATGAATCTCTGCTGAATTCACGAAAACTGAAGCGAAGCTGGACTTCAGTCGATTAGGCTATACCTGCTCCGAAATTTCGGGAACTGATGGATCATAGAATTCAAATGAAAGCCAATATCATGCGGAAGATGTTAACAATCTCCTCAAAACCGGACAGTTACAGTTTAACATCAGATTCTCCAACAGGTATCATAACTTTCTATAAGAGCTTAAGGTCCTATGGAACAAAATCTCAAGGTATATGTAAAGGTTGCGGTATAAAGCAGGCGCATAAGAATGCACTTATCTACTATACGTCCGTAAGGACCTACAGGCCTAGCTTGACACAACCGTTTGGTCTTTTGTTGGTTTTTTTTTAATTATTGGAACGAATGGATGTGATCTGTATAAGCCCAAATGGCTAATGGAGAAGCTCTTTGATGACAGTTGTACTCTCGGATGTTTGTCAGACGTTCGCTATAGGTGCGGCACACTGAAAAAACCTTTAGACATAATTTGTGTCTTTCCGGATCGAACCTAAGCCCCCTCGCTTACTAAAAATCAAATCCATTTAAAATCTGTCTAACAATCTTAAGTAGTTTCCGAGGTAACGTCGCCTCACCACTTAGCTTTCTCTTTCATTCGCTTTGCAAAAGGAAAATGTCCCATAAGAACTGTTTCTGTTGAGAGACAGCAAGAATGCGGCCGATTTCTTGAAGACGTTTAGGAGTATATGCATCCTGGAGAGGCTTGCCAGGCACAACTGTGATTATAGGTGAGTGGAGGCCCTGGCCGAGTACGCAGGAGGCCCCAAAGCAGGAAAGACTCTAAGAATCGACTACATACCAATCCAGGCTCAGACTCTGGCCGAATTCAGTCCTGAACGCAAGGATAGACTTCGAATCGACTACATCCCAATCCAGGCTCAGACTCTTGCTGAATTCAGTCCTGAACGCAAGGAAAGACTCTAAGAATCGATTACATCCCAATCCAGGCTCAGACTCTGGCTGCATTCAGTCCTCAACCCAACGAAAGACTCTAATAATCGACTACATCCCAATCCAGGCTCAGACTCTGGCTGAATTCAGTCCTGAACGCAAGGAAAGACTCTAAGAATCGACTACATCCGAGTCCAGGCTCAGACTCTGGCCGAATTCAGTCCTGAACGCAAGGAAAGACTCTAATAATCGGCTACATCCCAATCCAGGTTCAGACTCTTGCTGAATTCAGTCCTCAACACAAGGAAAGACTCTAATAATCGACTACATCCCAATCCAGGCTCAGACTCTTGCTGAATTCAGTCCTGAACGCAAGTAAGGACTCTAAGAATCGACTACATCCCAATCCAGGCTCAGACTCTTGCTGAATTCAGTCCTGAACGCAAGGAAAGATTCTAAGATTCGAATACATCCCAATCCAGGCTCATACTCTGGCCGAATTCAGTCCTGAACGCAAGGAAAGACTTCGAATCGACTACATCCCTATCCAGGCTCAGACTCTGGCTGCATTCAGTCCTGAACGCAAGGAAAGACTCTAATAATCGACTACATCCCAATCCAGGCTCAGACTCTGGCTGAATTCAGTCCTGAACGCAAGGAAAGACTCTAAGAATCGACTACATCCGAGTCCAGGCTCAGACTCTGGCCGAATTCAATCCTGAACGCAAGGAAAGACTCTAATAATCGGCTACATCCCAATCCAGGCTCAGACTCTTGCTGAATTCAGTCCTCAACACAAGGAAAGACTCTAATAATCGGCTACATCCCAATCCAGGCTCAGACTCTTGCTGAATTCAGTCCTGAACGCAAGGAAAGATTCTAAGAATCGATTACATCCCAATCCAGGCTCACACTCTGGCTGAATTCAGTCCTGAACGCAAGTAAGGACTCTAAGAATCGACTACATCCCAATCCAGGCTCAGACTCTTGCTGAATTCAGTCCTGAACGCAAGGAAAAATTCTAAGAATCGAGTACATCCCAATCCAGGCTCAGACTCTGGCTGAATTCAGTCCTGAACGCAAGGAAACACTCTAAGATTCGACTACATCCCAATCCAGGCTCAGACTCTGGCTGAATTCAGTCCTGAACGCAAGGAAAGACTCTAAGATTCGACTACATCCCAATCCAGGCTCAGACTCTGGCTGAATTCAGTCCTGAACGCAAGGAAAGACTCTAAGATTCGACTACATCCCAATCCAGGCTCAGACTCTGGCCGAATTCAGTCCTGAACGCAAGGAAAGACTCTAATAATCGGCTACATCCCAATCCAGGCTCAGACTCTGGCTGAATTCAGTCCTGAACGCAAGGAAAGACTCTTAATCAGCCGAAGTTCCGGTGTCATTGCATTAGGTGGCGTATCCACGGAACCAGGGTCGTATAATAAGGTCGCGCAAGTTCATCGAGACTTTAGAGTAGATGATACCAAAAGCCACCCGGGCTAAGCGAGGTAAACTAAACAGAGCAACTAGAGTAGAGTCAGGCGTGGCCAGGATCCCGTGCAGCTGACACAAGCCATTCTTTGGAGTCTTGTGCAAAAGGCAGTTACAAAATTACTCCAAAGCTCTCTACATCAAACAATAACGGATGCATAAGCTAGAGAAGGTCTTACCATAGCCGTACAGATCCAAATGACAGTTATCCGAGATAAGCCCCGTGTCTTGCCAAAAGCACCCATATACTGCCAAAAGACTGAGAGCGCTTTGGACGTCTTCGTCTTAAAATGCATTGCCCAAAGTAGTTTCTTATCCACGATCACTCCCAGGTATTTCGCTTCAACTAATAGTGACGCTTTCTTGCATTCGCTGAGTTAGACCTGCTGCAGTCCTTCTTCAAGTTGAGAGAACAACTTCAGTTTCCAAAGCCCTTTCCTAGTGCAAGATAAATCGACCAAGCCCATCTAAGCGTAAGCATCCATAGACATGATCTGACAGAAAATATATGGCAACATTACGAATATTTGAACTAATGAGGGTATCCATAACTACTCCAAGCACCATAGACAAAACGTCACACCTTGCGGACAGAGGCTGTCCTTTCCAATAACTAGAGCTTACAGTTTGCTTCACCACAATCCTCGTCTCATCTACCCCTTTGTTGTCTGGCGGAGTCACACATGCAGTCAGAAGTTGCAACATTGAAAGCGCCATTTAATTCAGTGAACATGCCCATGCTCGTTCTTTCCTATCAAGCGCGCATTGAATTCTATAGCAACTAGGTTTTGAAGCGCAGTCTCACCTTCCACGCTGGTACTCAGGTTGCATCTAAGACAGAGGATGCATCCTCAGTGCAGACCTGCGCCCGTTAATTTCGAACAGTCTCTTTAAGCCTTTCAGCGGGAAGGAAGAAGGACTTATAGGAATAGCGTGAGAATAGTCATATTCTCCAATGAGTTCGACAAGTAAGTTCAGATCCAAAGTATACCAAAAAAATGGTTTCGTTCTATGCCTCGCCTTATATGTTAAATGTGGTTTGTTGTCGCAGAAGATATGACTCCTCTCCATCTAATAATAATATAAGGGTTGCATAATAATTAACTATAAATACACCACGGCCGAGGCCTGCCGACCCCTTATCAATATCAATTGACGTCACTCACCATATTATCTGTACTCGTAGGTTTATTTTCGTATGCACAATCTGATATGCTTACACATTGAAAACACTCCAAGGAGAACAACTTTCAGCGGCTAAAGGCCCTCCCCTTGTCCTTACGTAAACAAAACACATGCAGATACGCGAGCACAAAACCGAAATAAATTTTCGCCCCAATCATAACTTTGCATAATCCCCCACATGGCATTTAATTTTCGGTACTGACGCTCAACACACCGAACATAATTAACATTTTAATTTGGACACATTCGCTGAAATATTATCAGCAATCAATTACGCGCCCGTTGACGTTTCTCCCCCACTCCCAAAACCGAAAACAAACAATTTACCTAATTAATAAGGGCTTCCCTTACCGAAGGCTCGACATCGGCTCCTCTATGGCAGCAGAGTACTACTGTATGTTATATAATTTACAGGACCTCAAGCGACTTGGATAATAATTGTGAACTTTTCGTAGCCCACCCAAAAATAAAACAAAATTACGAATATCCTCTTTTTTCCGCACCATCAGATATACCAGCGGTTGTTTGTCATATCTGGGCAGAAGCAAAAAGCACGTATAGGTGAAACTGTTGTTTGCATACGACCAGCCAACCTGATTGTAGATATTCATATGCGTGTCCTCGAGGCTGGCAGGCGTCAGAATTAAATGTCCACCAAGCCGCATTGTGTTACCCTGACATGAACTGTGGGTGGGGCGGAAACCAAAACCACTCGGTGAACACACCATAGCATGCCCATACATAGGCAAGTGCATAAAATTGCATAATTTACAGAGTTTTAAAACGAACAGCCCCTATAGCTGTGGCAGTGGTGGACCGTGAAGTTACTGCAATCAGATTTAAAACCGCTGAATTTAACCGCATTAAGTACGTGTCAAAATACCACCACTGTGGGCCACCCACAGCAGTAAAATAAAATAAATAAATGCATTTTGACATTTTATATAATATATTGCGAGAAGAGGTTGAACAAAATATGGGCAACCGAAAGCGTTCAATATATATTTACATGGGAGAAGCCCCCTTAGGCACTCGTATTTATGTTGATTTGTATCGGGTTGGGGCGCTTTTTGACAGCCATTTTGAACGACGCTTACATCGCAATTTAGGATTCGAGATACTGTTCATTTTTCAGTTGGATAGCTCGCTAGATATATTTTGGAAATCATAGCAAAGACGACTTTGGAACGATTGCAATTGGACGGCCAAAACGACAGAACCGTAGAGTTCGACTGGATCACACGAAGTTTGTTCAATCACAGCTATTTCCTTTTGATTAGTTTGGTGGATTTGAAAAATATTCAAACATTGAACAGGATATGTGAGGGGTATAATTTCAAAACTCTTCTATTCCACTTCTTTTCAAAAATGGGTTTAATATGATAAAGTGTTCTTTAGAAGGGCCCTCATCGCCTCATCTAAGTATTTCGTATACTTTTGAGTACTTAAAAAGTGAAGTTTTTTTTCAAAACCGCATTCTCAGTCGTTTGATTTGAAACTCATTTATTATAGCCAAATTCCGCACCAAAACTCTTCGTTACCTAAGCAACTAAAAGTATCCGCTTTCAAAACCCGTGTATTCCAATGACAATAAAAATGGCGGGAATTTTTGTTATTTTCAGATTATTTACGGGTTAAACTAATAACAAGTTTTGCAATAAATCTTCTTCAGATAAAATAATATTTAAGAAGTTTATTATTATTATTTAATAATTAAATTTATTACTTAGTGAGAACAATCCGATAGACTTTTATTTTATAAAAGAAATGTCAATCTTGATACAGAATCTGAAGCAAGTCAAGTTTGTGAAGACCAAGAAGAAATCAAAGATCTTCGTATATAAGTCTTTAAACTTATAATTTTTATTTTCCTTAAATACTTCGGTAAAACTTTCAAAATTTTATTATTTCTTTTTATTTTTTATTTTTATTTATTTTTGTTTAAATACCTTACTCAAATACGGTGCTGTGACATTTTTCTTTAATAATTAAATACTTTTTTGCGATCTTGGGATTTGACACCTGTTGAGGTTTTTTTGTTATAAGTTTTCTTATGTTTTAAATTTTCTTTTAAATAAACCAAACTGAATTAATTCGATAAAAAGGTTTTCTTTCTTTTCAAACCCCTCCATTCCTAAGTAGGTTGAATCAAAAGTGTAGTATTCCAATATTAATTTTCAAAACTCTTCTTTTCCAAATTAAATTGATTTTTTTTATAATTTGTAGGTTCAAAACCATAAGAAAAAGATAAAGATCATTCCAAACTTAGAAGTTAGCCTTCATGCCAATTGTTTACATTATTTTAACAGCTTTTCGTTTTACTCAAAATTCTCAAAAGTGGAAAAGAAGAGTTTTGAAATTATACCCCTCATATGGGGAAGAAGCCAAGACCTATTATGTTCGTAATGATGTGAAACGTACAAGCCGGGGAAAAGGTTCCCTGACCGCTGACCCCACGCACAGACTATAAAGATCGTCAAGATAACCTTTTTGCAATCATGCAGCACTTGCTCGCACAAATGTTGTAAACAAAATTTAATATTGACAAATGAATGAAGGTAGGACATGCAACTAACAAAACCATTCGGATCTGTTGGTGAATCTTCTGATATAGAGGTATCGTTCTTAGATCTTTAAAGCCTTCGAAGAACCGTGCACCCAAACAAGAGTAGCGTGTTTTTTTAGGGCTTAGCAGTTACATAGGAAATGTTCCACAGATTCTGTTTCCTCTTCGGCTCCGCAACTTCTGCAGAAGTCAGAAGTCATAGCCAAAATGCTAGATCCGGAAAGTTAGCATACGTTTATTGCAGATATGCAATCAGCTCCAAGCAAGCAGGTCCAATTTGGACGCAAATAATCTGCTCCACATGCGAGGCGGCAATTTCTAAAATATCAGCTATAAGAAGAGTGCACATAGTTACTGGTTGTAAGATGAAGTCAAACGATTCGACGAAGTCTAACCAGGCTGAACCCATCATAGGTTTTCTTTAGTAAAAATACCAACGAACTACGCCAATAGCTATGAGCCTTACTTTATCTAACGTATTTGTCCCTCCTTTCATTGACCGACAAATCGACAATCACGACTATATTGCTGTTGCTGTCCATATTGTAGGTTTGCAGGTCGTCTAACTCCTAGGATTGTTTGAAGTGTTTAGACTCCTTGTCCTCATCGAGGGATCTAATAAACAGTTTGGCGTGTTTGGACGTTTTAGGAAACCTCATACAAGGCCATCGAAATTCTTAAAAGGGATATCTGTTTAAAACGGCATTCGAAATATTTGTTTTCTTTTCAGTGATGTCTAAATGTCTTTGTAAATACGATTCGTCTTAGAAATCTTTAACAATTACAACTTTCAATCTCCTTAGAAACAACGGTATAAATTTTGGTAATCTTGAATATTTTTCACACTGCTGCCCCGAAAAAAAATTACATTGCTTCCCAAAATATACTTCAAAAGTAAAAAAAAAGTATTTTGTTATTTTGAAGAATATTTCAACAAGAAAGACCTTGAAAACTAGATTTCTACGGAAATGTCCTTCCAATCCTTGAAAAGGGCATTTCTCCAAAGTGTTCTTAAATTAGCGGTGCACTTTAATTTTCATGCATATTTTACCCAAAGGACCTGGAAACTAGTGATGCGCGATATACATCGAATCACTCGATTCATCGATATTTTCATAAAAAAATATCGATATTTTCACTCGATAATTTATTTCCGATATTATCGATACATTTATTTTTACGAAATATTTTTATCGATTTTTTGCACTCAAACACCACTGTAACGTGACGACGCAAAAACATTTTCACACTCCACCAATTTCTTTTCTACATCGCAGCTTCCCCCCGTCGGCTGATGGATTTGTTTGTGTGTATTATATTTTTATAGAGTCCTGCATGTTATACACTGCAGCGCACATGCAAAACAAGTTCAACGGAAACCATAATTGGGGAAGAAGATTTTATTCTGCCTACATTTTATAGATACACTGTATAGGTATTACGGGTGATTTTTTGAGCTTCGATCTCGGCAAAGCAAAGTATTTATAACTCTTTTGCAAGTAAATAGAAAATCTAAATTATACAAAAATCAAAATTATTCATAAAAAGTCGGTATTATCGATTTTTTCGGGGCGATTTTTTTTTGCATGGATATTTTCTTTTCGATTATCGCGCAAAACTACTGGAAACTAAAAAAAAAAAAACAAGTAAAAGTATTACCATCGGCCTGGCCGATGCTTTGATGCCCTCCACTGCATACAAGTCATGCAAAACTGGTTTTGTATGGGAGGTACGAGAACTAGTTGACCGACATAGTCCAAATTTTATACAAACCTGACGACGATAAAAGTAAGTCCTCTCACAAAATTTCACTTGCCTAGGTTGATTTGTTTTAACGATATCCTGTTTTCAACAGACAGAGAGACACATAGGCCTAATATTGATTTTTTATGGGAGCTACCTGAACTGCTTGACCGACATAGCCCATTTTTAGTAACAACCTAACGACGATAAAAATAAGTCCTTTCTCTGATTTTATTCGTTTCTCTTTATGTTTGGGTGGCCGAGTGTTGCTCTCGAGCCTGCGCTGTCCGGGTCCCAAGCAATAACTCTATCTACTAGACTATTGCCACCCAGGGCAGAATTCCTTAGAAAGTCTCTTGGAAATTTATTTTCTTTTTTAAAAAAAAAGTCATTCAAATCGAGAAGACAACTTTTTTTTACGGGACCAATGAATGATTATTCTACTTGCACTTGCACTTGCACATACGTGGATTCTATAGATGTTTTGGCATAACTCTGTCTTAGAGCTTTTGTGATGTCAAACACGTCAGAAATAGTCTCAACAACTTTGATGGAAATCGATGAAAGAAGCTCTCCCACGTAATTCCGCATAGACGGACGAGCTTAGAAATGGCAAATGTAGTGTGCCTAATGATGACGACTCTTACTTTCAAGTCAGTCTGTAACTGTTGACGTTAAAAATAAATATAATCGGTGTCGTTTGCATTAACAGAACTGCAATTATAGCTAAACTGCTCATACTCAAACCTTTGTGGATTGTCGGGATAAATTCGACTTTAAGTTAAATGTTTCCAAGTCAACGAAAATTATTTCCAATACCTACCCCTGAATCTGCCTGCTTCTTAACAAAATTGGGTACTCGTCGGATTGGCAGTTTTTTTATTTTTTTTTTGTTCTGTACCCACACCTGCTGTTGTGCTTGTGCTCTTCATCCGATAGGCTCATTGAAAAGGGTTTTCCAATAAGAGGTGTTATTTTGGTTTTCAAAGAAAAATGCAATTTTTTGAGATAAATGATCGGATGTTAATTTCATAATAAAGAGGAAGGTATGCCGTTAATAATGAAAGCCAACATCAGCCAAATGGCCACCACGAGCACGCACAACCAATTCCCAAAGTGGCTGCCCTATGTCCTCGATAGCCTTACGAATTTTATCTTTGAGGTCTTGAATCGACGGTGGGCCGTTGACGTAGACCTTATCTTTCACGTGACCCCAAAGGAAGAAGTCGCAAGGTGTTAAATCAGAAGATCTCGTTGGCCCATTGTGATCACCTCTTCGAGAGATAACTCCGGTCCGGAAACTTTTCCCGTAAAAGATCAATGGTTTCGTTGCTTGTGTTTTTTCACCATTTTGTAGTGAATTTGACTTATTTGAATCCGTTGTTGAAGCGTGTATAGTTCCATTTTTAGTAATGGCGTAGTTTCTACTTGTCAAATGTCAAAGAATAATAGCTTCAAAAGTGACAGCTACCGAAATAGCGGGTCATTCACAATAACACCTCTTATTGGAAAACCCTTTATCTGCTATTTGTCCTTGGTGTAGGTACATTGCCATGTGTCCCGTTTTCTATCGTGGGATCTGTTGATAGTCCTGATTGTAAATATAACATGCCTTTCGTCTGTCTGGCATTCTACCAAACATACCTGCCTACATATTTTATCTCTGACAGCTTTGCAAAAGTATACCTTTCGTAATTGTGTATATATGTCTACTTCTTTTGGCATTTCAATATAACAGGAATCGCATGCCTGTGAGGACGTTTATTTGAAGCAAAAAACAAACGTTACGCAAGCTCTGTCAAAAATGATTTCGCTTCACAATTACTATCTTTGACAAATGCCAGCTCGCAATCGCATACAGATTTTAGTTTTTGCCCTAAACGTTCTTGGTTTGTGGGGTTGAAATAAATCATATCTGATGCAGCAAGGAATAAAAAAAAAAGTATTGTAAAACATGTCCTGCGAAAACAAATAAAATTCCTGCCAGAGGTGGTTTACCTCTATAATCCGTGTTCTGCTACATTTGTGGTTATGCAATTTTTAAAATTCTGAAATATTTTCCATGTTACTGTACCGAACTTGACGTTCAAAAATGGGATTGAGAAATGTTGATTGGAGAATTTAAATTCACGATTGGGTTGCAGGAAGCACTCGCTTTCATATGACTTGACTTACAGTTCCTATATTTCCTTAGAACATTGTTGAAGTTTGATTTTAATTGCTGCGCGTTTTAAGCGGAACACGGCAGAAGTTCCTTCTTGGAGTGCTTACTGGTTAGATAAGGACGATTTTTAGAGAGTCAGAAAAATAAGCTCTTGGCACTGTTGATGAAAACGCTCACTCGCATAGGTACCTACTCGTTTTTTGTTCATCGAGTCTATTAAATTTTGTCTAAACCGCGCTGTAAACTACGTAAATATCAGTCGATAAGTTTATTTTCTAACCGCTTCCACACTGTAGACACCACCTGCTCAACACACATTTTGTTTCATGGCAGAAGCTTATAATAAAAAACAAAACTCAGATGAACCAACGTTTATACGGAACATAGCATCGCGACAAAAATGAAGATACGAACGTGAAAAGAGTGATATCGACCAATGCTGATAAGAAACAAGCGGAAGGTTACGTTTGATGGTCGAAGTTACTCTTAGGTATATGAAAAAATGAATTAAGTTCTATCTTGCTGCTCTTGTAACTTGAAGTGAATCTACAACATTTTGCAGGATGGAAATGTTGAGTAAGTGCTGCGAATTCTGAAAATAAATCCGGTGCAAGATAGTTAAGCAAAGTGAAAGATCGCCAAGATGAAAAGAAACCTAGCATCGCTTTTAGGAATATCAGCAATGTAAAGGTTTTTTTAGGGGTTTGTTTGACCTATTAACAAAAGGGGAGAGTGGGCACCTTTGAACAGCACTAAAAACTTATTAAAAAAATATTTCAGAGCGTTAACTTAATTTTTATCCTGGCAATATTGTTCTCTTTAAACGTCAACGCCTTTCGATCATTTCCTACTTTATTTTTTTTTCTTTGTTGAGCTTTTTTATTTGGGAAAAAATATTTTTCGAAGGCGGAGGTTCTTTTAGAACCATATTAAGTTAAGTTTTTCTTATATTATGAGTACAAACATATTATTAAAGCTAAATTGTTCGTGACAACACCCGTTGGGGCAGGTTTGAACAAAATGGTCGGGGCAGGTTTGAATGTGTTCCAAATGATGACTTTCGCTTTTGACTTCTCTAAATTTCAGTTAGGTTAATGAGGCTACTCCTCGTTTATGTAAAAACTCGTTTGTTGCGTTATATGTAGTGTAGGTGTCTAAATAAATAAAGTTATCTGTGAATTCTTGTTTGTGTACCTATTTTAAGTTTTTATTTCTTTTTATGTTACATGTTCTTCCTGATTTATGAATTATGGTTTATTTATGTTAAGCTTTTTAATCTCTAATTTAAAAATCAAATCTTATTTCAATTTTAAATAAAGCGTTAATACTTTATTATAAAAACTTTCGTTCAAAGGTGCCCCAGCCTGGCTCAAAACTGCCCCACATGGGAGGCACCTTTCAACATAAGGACCTGCTTCATTCAAAAAATAATTATAAATCAAAATCTTCATAACGGATAAACGGAAATTATACGTTTCAACTAAATCAGAGTTTCATTTCTAAAAGAAAAAAGAAGTTACAGATCAAAAATTCGAATACATAGGTTTTTATGACACTTGGAAGCAAAAAGTGTTCAAAAGTGCGCCATTCTCTCCTTCTATTTTCAGTGTCAACAAATTTCACAGCTGGTAGTAAATTTATGCCCAATTGAGCATACTTATGGTAGTTCCATTAGTAGGCTAACGTTTGCCATCTCAGGACGTCGTCCATCCTTGGGACCCAACGTAAAAGGTACATACCTATGGGAAAAATTGTCAATTGAGGTTTATTCTAATAATTCTAAAACAATCAAAAACAAAAGCTTTGAAGACAAGTTCTGGATGCGACCGCCGGAATATTGAATACAATTATATGAGAACCCTACGCTCAAGTAGTAGAGCCAGCTGCTCTCAATCGCTTACCGTAGGCAGCGTTCCCTCCCGCGCTACAATTGTATGGTTTATTTTAGCTTTTGAGTACATTTTTGCCAACTGAGTACGGTACTACTTTGGATCTACCGCGTACTACTTTTTTTTAAATTCATATCAATAATTCATTTCTTATTTTTCAAAAATTGTTTGTAACACGAGACTTACGGCCATATTATTCACTCACTAAAAACGGGTTAAAGTTTACAACCGAATTTAAGCGGGATTTACCCAAGAACTAAGCCCAAGTCCATAATATTCAGTCGTCAAACCCCAACATAAGCCAAGCTTTTTAAACTTGACAGTGTTTAATCCGATTGGATTTAAACTGCACTCCAGAGACCAGTTTGAGTACTTTAACTCGGGTTAAAATAAAACTCAATTTTATGGAAAATAACAAATGTAGAATAGTGAAATAGAAAATAAAAAATAGCAAGAAAGTAACAAAAATAAACTTCATTCGTGAAATGTTTGAAATGTTGATGTCGTCTGAAGACGATTTTGTCGGAGAGCTGATGAAACAGCAGTTGATGGTAAATCAATGTCGGTCGCCCTCGTCGTCGAATGTATGCGTCGACGATTACGAAATAAATATTTTATTCATTCGCTTCCAACTACAGGTCCTAGTCTTCTATTTCATCGTCGACAGAGGACACTGTATGGAAACTTTCATAATTTTCGTAAATGTTATCTTTCATTTTCATTTTGCGTTTATTTATATTTTTCGGTATAGTTATGGCATCTAAAAATAAATACACTGGGCAGAAATCAAATCAATCTAAATTGATGACAAAGTAACATTTCTTGTGAAATTTGATATTACGTAGGTTTAAAAGGTTTATTACCGTTTAAATACATTCGAAATCCGATGGGCTTAATGCATGTTTTAGATTGAATATCATGGATATAGATTTAAATTGTCAGGTTTAAAACAATCGGAAAAAAATTAACTTAAACCTGATTTACACCCTGTGTGAATAATATGGCCGTTAGACTACAATATACACGGTCCAATTCAAATTCTAGAGCAGGATACACCTCGTTTATTATCATATATTAAACTAGATAACTTATAATTTATTTTATAATCTCGATATATATATAAACAAGCTAATATAATTTATGTCGAATTTTTTTTTAATGAATAAAAAATGTGTGTTAAAATAAAACAAATATTTGAAAATGTATAGTATACCTATATGTGAATTTTGTATAAATAAAATTTCTGATTCTAATTGAAAAATACCACAAAACCGATTTAGGTACATTATTGCGTACTACCTTCAGACCCATTTAAGTTCCATTTTCTACCGCAATGAGAACCCTGCCTAACGACAAGGGAGGGAACGCTGACCGTAGGAAGGGTCATGAATCTATGAGAAGAGCACCTTTCATCTGAGTTGCTGAAAATCTTCGCCACGAAAGTGAATCAGTTCATTTAAGTGTGCGTTTGGGCCCATTCACTTAGTTAATGATAAGTTGCATTGAACCCCTCACTCAATAATCAAAAGCATGCGCGTAGACTGTAGTTCCTCGCCTCGGTCACCACTGAAATTATCTACGCACAGTTTTTAGGACAAACGACAAGAGACTTATCTATGTTAGGTTGTTAACTATCCTCTATGGCCATGTTGCGGCGAATCGTACACGCTGTGTTCCGATAGAGGGCATTCAACTTCGTCGCCCCTTTGGTATCCGCTTATTTTCGTTACGTAAAAATGGATACAGTAAAACCCGCTTAGAAGAAGCAGCACAATGGCACAGTCTTTCTTTCCCTTAAACGGGTTTTTCACTTAAACGAACCAACTACCGAGGGAGTTGAGTCCGGATAAGCGAAAACAAAATGTCACCTGGGCTTAAAAATTCCAATATATTTTGGAGTGACCTGGAAAATAAACACTTGTGACATATCAGAAACTCGAATGTCATTTCCGAAAAAAAAGTGAAACTGAAAATATATTTCAGGTATCCGGGTTTTCACTTGCGAGTTTCGCTTAAGAGGCGTTTTTTATAGGTAATTGGTCGACAAATACTCGGGTATGAAAAAAGTGTTTTAGATAAGCGGGTTTCTTTTAAGCGGGTTTTACTGTATGTATATTGTATACTGAGTGTAACAGCGTAACCTTAGGACGCGTCGATGATGTCTTGGTGAAACTTGGCTCTATGTGTCCGTCTACGTTGTAACTGAGGTGAAGGTGAATATGAACATATCAGAAGGCCTATTCAATGCACTCTGGATGTAATTGAAGTTCCAATAAAACAGGTGGATAAGTTTTAGTATCTGGGGTTTTTTTTTTCACACGCCATGAATGGAGTAATGTTGAGTTTTC
Source organism: Cheilosia vulpina (assembly GCA_916610125.1). NCBI lineage: Eukaryota > Metazoa > Arthropoda > Insecta > Diptera > Syrphidae > Cheilosia > Cheilosia vulpina. The sequence goes on along the minus strand of OU744276.1, from coordinate 78,579,350 downwards.
ATGTAGGATTGGCGACGCTGGCTGGATATTGAGACATTAAAGTGATGTCAAAGCTAAGTTGTCAGTCAGTTCTTTTTGCAAATCATACTTATAGTCATGCGAATTTGTTAAAGTCATAAATACAAGCTACCGAAATGAGATTATTTAGTTGTATTACTGGAGTGACTAAAGACGAGATCGCATAATGACCACCAGAAGACCTGAGCAGCTCAATGTCGTGCAGCTAAGCCTTCAGATTCAGATGGAACAATAAACGCATGACTTCAACTTGGATTCCAAGGCGTGCTATGTATAGTCCATGCCATCAGACAGGCGTCCTCTATGAAGTCTCAGAATAAGACCAAGTCCGAAATAGTCCCTGATCAAGATTATAATTTGATGAATTAAAAATGCACGACTTCCAAACGTTATAATAATAATATTTAATAATAATTCAAGTTTAATCTCGTCAAGACAATAGCGCGAACAAAGATGTTGACGCGGTGGTGGTTGCTATGAAAAAGAGAACGATCTGCCGACTCACCAACGAAAAATCAAAACGAAAAGTACCGCTCGCTCATGTCCCACAGCAAAGTGCAAATAGCAAGAACAAAAATGCATAACATTGCATAGGCAAACGAGACAAACCGTATAGGTGTGATCCGCTAGCCTATGCCCTGCAACAAGTACGGTGCGTGTGCTGTGCGAAACATTACGAAAAGAGGTACCTAAGTTAGGTATATAAGGCGATTTAGCTGAACATCTTTGCTCGTGTAAACAATATAAAAAAACTGTACGGTAAGCTTTACAATGTTTGGTAATGAAAGGTAATTATTAAGAAAAATAATGTTGGTATTTTGAAGGCAATATAACTGAATTGCGATATAACAAAAGCATTTCTAAACAGTCCCCTTTACCCGAATGGGGTTTGCGCTTGATGACTTATAGTCGCTGGCGGAACTTCAAGAGTTACTAAGCATCCCCACACCCGCGACCCTTTTAAGTTGGTTAATGTCCAAATGATTGATGCAGTGACAGAAGCAGCGGCGCATTTAACCAAAGAAAGTCTTAATTTAGGCAAACATTGGACCCTACCTTTTTAGCGATGAATTCCACAGGTTCTAATGATCGATTTCATCGCTTGCCTTGCCGAGGTATTTGACCCGAAAGCTTTCATCTCATATACGTTGCGAAAAGACAAATATACGCTTAGTGCTTACATATACATGAAATTGTTTGCATTAAATAATACATCTCGAAATCCCCCCTGCTAAGACTTATGTAAGCAAATACTCTTCTGGAATCTGCTAAGGACTCGCAGTTGCATTGGGCAAATGGCTCAAATATACATATTCATCATCCTAATCCGCTTACAATGAAATCCATCGGTCAAATATTTGTCTACGAAAGATTGCTTTGCTTGGCAATGTCCTTCAGAGATATGTTTGCAAATGCCATTCCCAAATTATGAAACTACATCTGTATAGGTATACATCGTCCTGAATACGACAAGGGTGGGATAAAATGCCATCACCACAATGAACATGAGTTACGAATGTATCTAGTAAAGAGTTAGATTTATTTCGAGTAAACATGTCATATTGCTGGTATGTTTATGACCCTAAACTGGTAGATAGATGTTGACAATTTGGCTAATCAAGCCTACAACTAATGACAGTAATTCCCAAGCAGTGAATTTGTAAATTTTGCATAAAAATACATCCCCCTCTATTCCATTTGCCACATATGATTAACCTTAAATCATTAATTTACTGTTTACGCCCGTAAAAAAACCACACACATACACACCATTTAACGGCGAATTTATCTACACATTCACCACACTCAAGCATTTGAAATGGTTTTCACAAAATACATAATTCATGTTATCCACAAATTGACCTAAATCAGTGACAATTGTCGGCCAGGCCCGACTGAATTTTAGCTTTTGAACATCGTGTAATGCGTGCGGATAATTTGTAAAATTTAATTGATTATACTCTTTGTGATATCGTTAATTGTGTTCGCAATTTGTTGCCATTTGCCATTTTCCAATCGCCCATCGCTGGACCGTCATAATTTCACCACATTCGTAATGCGCCATTTAAAACAACCCATAACTGGATCGTAGATGCCCCCATGTGACTCACAGTCTCACACACCACACAGAGCTCTGATAATAATTTAACAACCGAAAAGCCACAAAAGAGGAAAATTACAATTTCCTAAAAATTCATTAAAATAATTTATGGTCGAGCGGGACGGACATTTTAAATTATTCACCATCTAACAACCGTTCACTGCGCTACCAACATACTCGTGCATGCCATTAATGAAATGAATTATAAATTAATGTTTTGGATACATTTTGTATGTACCTAGATCTACTACCATATGAATATGATGGTCATTGTTCAAACAAATTAATGTACATGTTTAATATATCAGCCAGTTCAATGAAAATGTATTTTCTATTTGGCCTCATATAATGGCGGCGCAGAAAATATGTTGCCTTTGATGGAATTTAATTTCTTTTTTTTTTTTTTATTGCAATAGAACAGCATTCCGAATAGAGACATATATACCTCGGGTCGACTGACGTTGGCAAATATGTATCCAAAAATTGTTCAACATTCAATCCAGCACCAATCGAACTGCATTTTTCGAAACTGACATAAATTGACCATCTATAGGCCTGTTTTTTTGAGCTTCGTTCTCAGCAAAGCAAAGTAAAGTAGGATTTTCAGCACGCAATTACAACAACTACTCTCTACTTGACACTTCGAGACTCGTAGTAGTTACTGTAAACTGTGTGCTGAAAATCTTACTTTACTTTGCTTTGCTGAGAACGAAGCTCAAAAAAACACGCCTTATATATATATATATTTCTACATTAAAGCCTAGTATCCTGCTCGCGCTAAATTTTATATCCCATGCAAAATGTCTACAAGGATCAAATTTAGCGAGGTAGTTTAGCGAAGCAGTATTCTGTTGGCACGCTAAATTCTTAACTTCATTTAGATGGGCCGATGACAAGTTTCCACTCATTTAGCTGGCGAAATAATTGTCCGGTACATTAAATCGAAGATAAATTTTGACATAAATTAATCATACTTATATTAGTTCTAAGAGATTTTCATTCTTTCATAGAGAGGCTCGTCTTTGGAAAGGGATATTGATAATTTAATCAATTTAAGGCGGCACGAGGTTCGCGGGGCCAGCGACTGATTTGATATAAATGTTTCTACAAGGTGGGCCAAAAGAAATCACCCTATTGGAAGATGCTGTTATTTTTGCAGTGTCAAATCTGTTTTCACATTTGTGGACTAGACAGATGTAGAATACAAGTGAACAAGCCATGGAGCTATACACTCCCCAAAAACGCGGAATAATCATGTCTATTTGTTTGCGTAACAATTCGTCTGTAGTGTTGGCGCAGTGCGGATTCCGTCGCCGATTCCACGGCCGTACAACACCAACTGCGCAAACACTGCGCCATTTGGCCAGCAACCTTGAAGAGTATGGGACCTCACGAGAAGTTGAAAAGAGGTTCCGGCCCCGGAGCGCCCGTTGTGTCGAGAATATCGCCGCTGTTGACGAGGATGTCGAGCTGTAGCCGGAAACATCGACCAGACACCGTGCCTCGCAATTAGCCATCAGCCGGTCGTCCCTAAGGCGAATTTTGGTCAAAGACTTGCGCATGTTCCCGTACAAAGTCCAGTCCGTGCATCAGCTGCTGCCTGTCGACCGCCAAACGCGTCTAACCTACGCCCAATCTCGAGGACGAAGTGGACGATTTTTCGACCAAAATCATAATGAGCGATGAGGCTCATTTCCACCTCAGCGGGTACGTGAACAAGCAAAACTATCACTTCTGGGGCACCGAAAATATACGAGTAATGCACGAGGAGCTATTACACCCGCTCAAAGTTACTGCATGGTGCGCTGTTCACGCTGGAGGAGTCATCGGGCCATTTTTTTTTTTCGAGAACGCCGCTGGTCAAACGACAACAGTGGACGGTGCGGCCATGTTAACCGAGTTTTTTCTGCCGCAATTGGACGAATTAGGAGGAGGACATGTGGTTCCAACAGGATGGAGCTACGGCATACACTGCGCGAGTCACAACCGATATTCTGAAGGCGGCGTTCCCTGGTCGCCTCATCCCTCATTTTGGCGATTTGCACTGGCCCGCAAGATCGCCCGATTTAACCGTTCCATACATTTTTTGGGTTTTTTTTTTGAAGTCCCGTGCTTACGTGAACAAGCCCGAGACCCTAGAAGCCCTCAAGGACAACATTCGACGCGAGTGCGAGAATCTGTCGCCTGAAGTTCTCGCTGAAGTGGTGAAAAATGCCATAAAACGAACCCGTATGACAATGACTTGTGACGGCGCCCATTTGGGCGATATCGTCTTCTCGACTTGACCAATAAAATTCTAGAAGTTCAAATAAACATAATCAAAAACCAGAATAGAAGTTTTTCATTAAGAAATATAATGATAGCCAAACAACATCGGATGACTTCTTTTGGCCCACCTTGTATATAAGACTCAAAACAAATGTTCGTGTTCCTTCGGCCTAGCTTCTCAAACCATTCGTTTTGTTTTTAATTTTATTTTCTATTTTTGGGAAGAGTGCAAGGGACCTACAATTATACGCCGAATCCAAAGAGCTTTTGGATTCGTGCTCTTGGATGTTTTTCAGTGGTGGTGCAGTGGAAAAACCGTATGATAAGATTCGTGTGATTTCAGAGCACTTAAGCTGAGCCACTACACCTTAAGACCTGGTCTAGATTGCACGAAATTGTTTTCCAATCGCCAATGAAACCAAAAATCACTCGAACAAATTGGCACCCGATGGATTTATTTATTCTTCCTTTAACCCTAGATAGATAACCTACGTCGAATCGACGTAATCAATTTTTTAAATTCGATGTCATTTGTGCATATATGGCGTCACTGCGCCCGCCACTTCTGCCAACTCAGTCGACCAAAAGAGCTTGCAGGAGACACACGTGCCGCTCAGGTAAGTGCACTACTTTTATAGATACATACCTGCCGAAAAATATCGTATACGTCGAAGTGACGTAGGTTATCTTTGGCGTTATTTTTTTTTTTTACTTTTGTATCAAGATTGTATAATATTTTACATTAGCATTATTTTATTTTTCATATGCTTTTTTATTACAATAATATGGCGTCACGAGGCTTAGAAATTTCACAAATTAACCAGTTATTGCGAGAATTGAGTGATGAAGAGATCGAGGGATCCGACAGTGAAACTGAAAATAATTTATTCGAAGATGACGTGCAAAGTGATATAGAAGATGATCCGCCACCAGTGGAAACGGAAAGCATCTTGAATACTGAAAATGTGTCTCAAAGTACCTCGTCGAGCATGCCGAATCCTATTGTCATGCCGCAACATGAAACACTTAAAGGCAAAAACGATCATCGTTGGACGGCTACTAAAGGCAGAACAAGTGGCAGGACATCGGCTTCTAATATTATACGGACAACTAGAGGCCCCACACGAATGAATAGAAGCCTTCATGATCCTTTAGAATGCTTCAATGCATTTATAAATGACGATATTGTGGGGGAGATAACAAAATGGACCAACGCAGAAATTCAGTTGAAGATTTCAAGGCCTGATGTGAAAGCTACTTTCAAAGCTACATCTAGCGATGAAATTCGAGCTATAATCGGCATATTGACACTGACAGCAGCTTTGAAAGACAATCACTTGACCACGGATGAACTATTTGATTATTCGTATTCAGGAAATAGATACGTTGCTACCATGAGTAGAGACAGATTTGATTTCCTGATAAGGTGCTTGCGTATGGATGATAAAACTTTGCGACCAGAACTAAGGGCTACTGATACATTTATACCAATTAGAAAAATATGGGAGATCTTCATAGGCCATTGCCGATCTAATTACATCCCCGGAGCGTATGTGACAATAGATGAACAGCTTTTAGGTTTCAGAGGTCGATGCCCATTTCGCATGTATTTACATTCGGAATAAACCCAATAGATACGGAATAAAAATAGTAATGACATGTGACAGCGCCACACGATATATGATTGATGCAGTTCCATATCTAGGAAAATGTACTCAAACCAACGGATTGCCTCTCGGTGAGTTTTACGTAAAGGAACTTACAAAGTCTTTTTTTTTTTTTTTTTTTTTTTTTTTTTTTTTTTTTTTTTTTTATTATTAACACTTTTTCTTCATTACAATTTTTTCTACCCGCAAAGCAAAGTGCTTATCTGCAGGTAGTAACAGAAATGTGACCTGTGATAACTGGTTTACGTCAGTTCCTTTAGCAAAGAACTTGCTGAGGTCGCCATATAATTTAACCTTAGTTGGCACTATAAGGTCGAATAAACGGGAAATACCAGAAGAGCTGAAAAATATGAGTTCCAGACGTGTCGGAACATCCATGTTCTGTTATGATGGGCCCTTGACTATAGTGTCTTACAAACCAAAACCAAGTAAAATGGTCTATCTTCTGTCATCGTGTGATGAAGATGGCACGGTTCATCCTACGACATCAAAGCCACATATGATTCATTTTTACAACGAAACTAAAGGCGGGGTGGATACGTTCGATCAAATGTGTTCTTCGCAGTCGTGCAGCCGTAAAACGAACAGATGGCCGATGGCCATGTTTTATGGTATGTTGAATATGGCGTTTATAAACGCATACATTATTTATTGTTACAACGTCATGTCTAAGCAAGACAAACCCCTAAATCGTCGTAATTTCATGAAAAAACTGAGCAATAGCTTGATGACTCCGTGGATATTAACAAGGCAGCAATTACCAACTTTGCCGACGAATATAAAGGAAAAAATTAGTGATATTTTACCAAAAGGACATTCCGAATCTCCTACACAATGTGAAGCTGTATTTGAGCCAAGGAAAAGGAAATATTGTGCATTTTGTCCATCAAAAATTAGAAGAATGACAAAGTCGATGTGCGATAAATGCAAAAATCCCATTTGTGGAGAGCACAAGACGAGCGCTTGTCCTAATTGCCTTGGGGACCAAGATGAATAATTTTTTTTATTACCGTTCCTTTTCAATATATATTATAACATACAAATTACAAAAAGTTGATTTTTAAAAGTCTGAAGAAATAATTTATGAGTCTGAAGATGATATCTCAATATTTTTTTTTAGTTTTTCAAAGAAAGTTTTTTTTTTTTTATATAGGTATATATTTTTCCTAATAAAAATGAAAATAAACTTTAATGTTGTATTACTCTATAGCACAATGATATTTATAGTACTACATTGCCACTTGCAGAGACATATTATATACACAATCCAAAATTGGTGCTTCCAAATATATACACGTCGAATTGACGTATGGTTATCTTTAACGTACTATGAAAAATGGTTATCTCTCTAGGGTTAAAGAGTTGTGTCGTACTGTCGTTCTGTATGCATGCTGATCTTTCACTGTGACAGCAGAAGTCATACACGGTCCCATCTAACTATTGGATACCCAAAAATCAAAATCAGAATAAAAGGTCTACCAAAAACCAATTTAGAAGCAATTTACATAAAGGTAGGCAGATCAGCGAACCCTAAACGATGTCGTGTTTACACTGTACCAAGTCAGACTTCTTGGCTTAAGGAAATTCACAAACTTTTAAGTAACCCAACAGTGATTCCTAAACGAAAAACCTCCGCAAGAGGAATCAGTTCCCTCGCACACAGCACATTATCGAACTTATTTGTCTCTGTCTGCATGTAGGTCACCTCAGGATAGTGGATGGTCCCGATGGCCCTTAACAACTCAATTCGCATCCCTTTCGGAAAGTGTATTGTGAATATCACAACCACCCGAGCCCTCACAGCTGGGAATTGAGTAATTTTCAAAAACCGCCCCCATCCACATTTCAATTCAAGTTGTCGTCGGTCGCAACGAAAGGCCATGCAAGCATCTCGCCGCAGTGTGTATCAGGCACACATGAATGGCACTTCTTAACTACTTGTTACAACTATTTATGTTAACATAAACTGTAGAAGAACCGGGTGATTTCGCACATCCTTCGCCCCCACCAGTCCACTCGTATGTCGGATGGGCGTGATTGAGAGGATGAGAGTACAAGAGCGACGTTGTGTGTTGGCTGGTCGGGTCTCGGTCTCGGGCTCGGGTGAAATGTGTTTCTTCTTCCACTCAATAATGTATGCAAATAGATGCAATTATGAACTTTCAAACAACATTTATTTTCCCGTCTTCATCAAACACAAGGACTCGAGCTCGAGGAACTAGACGCGCCCCGCACGCCGCACCCGGCAGTCGTAGCTCGCCATAAATTTGCATTCATCTTAGACAGTGTATTCCAAACCGCAGAACCACTTATTCTCCCTCCTGACCGGGAGCGGCCGGCGGGATGGTGCGTGCGGTGAACTGGGTATCAGTGCCGACGGATCGTTTCTTGGGGACTGGTTAGATTTTTGGTAGAATTACACAAAATGTCTGGTAAATGCAACCTTAAATAAACTTCTTCACACGCTGTAATAGCCTCTTAATATCATAGATGCGGTGTGGGCTTACGACTGGTCCAGGGTTTGGTGCCGCTTCCCTACACACGGGTGGGTCGGATCGTCCGATGTGTGCCCTTCAGATAAGAAGGATAGAGCATCCCCTCGAAAGGCGGCATTCCTATGGTGAGTGTGATTTTGTCTGAGGGAAAAACTTTAATTCGAAGCTAGAAGAAGCTCGGTTAGGGGGTACCGCCGCCGCATTTCACACACCCAGATGTAAGAATGACTCTATGAAAATATTAATTTACATATCACTGTGTGCGGTTTCGACCTACCCTCTCCGACCCTGCCACACCGAACGGAAGAAGCAAGAATTCATAATGAGCGTTTCATTGGATCTCGGCAAAGGAAGGCTGGTGGTAAAGTTACCAAAGCCTAGCAATGTTTGAATAGAACTGACTGTAAGTATCAAGATGGCGGTAGTAGGTACATGGTGTACACGAATGTAAGTAACCACTTGGTCGTGCTCGTGCACTACGCTGAACTGCAATTAAAATTTTGCGGAGAAAGAGGGAAATTTAACGCTTTAGTCACTCCGAGGGAAATTATATCTAATGACCTGCGATTGAAATACTTTCGAGTGTTGTCATGCCAGAGCAGGAGTGCAAGATGTGTACGCAAAGGAGAGAGGTTAAGTTCCCATTTTGTGTGTGATATTCGGTTGTGCACTTTCGACATGCAACTAATGACATGTAAATTAATTTCAAAAATTTCGCACTTGACACAGATTGTGAATGCGAATGTAATGTTGCTTTTTCGACACTTGGATAGGTGTAAAGATAAAAGTACATTTCCCCAACTGGAAGAGCTCGAGTGCGCCTCTGTACGAGTTTGCTGTATATGAAATCAAGTGCCACATCTAATGTGAGTCAATTTTGTAAAGGCGTGCGAGAAATGAATAGTCGACCCACTTTTCAGTGAATATTTTTGAAAGCTTGGGTAGGTATCTGCCTTTGAATTTGAAGCTAACTAGGTAGGGAGTGGGCTCTGAATATTCGGGGGCATTTCGGCTTAGTAGGTAAAAGTACTTGCGATGTTCTAACTCACTGAACCGGGAAGGTTGCAAGGTTACATACATTTACCGCTGCGACTTGTAAAAAGAATCGTAAGCTTTTTAATTTTCAACAGCACTTATTTTCTTTGAGGACTTTTAAGGGCCCGCTCATGATCGCGCTGCTACATTAAAATCGGGGACCATACCTCTCAATAAATGATTCATTGATGTCAAAAGCGCTTCATTGATACAACATCTTCGACATCATACTTAAGAAAATTTGGTGGAGCTTTCAAGCCAACTCCAGGAGCATAGCTTTAACCAAGTCGGTCTGCACTATGTCATTGATACGATTTTTTTTAAAAGACTCATTTAATCTGTTGTTTCCAATGAAAAACAGTGGTCCAAGTACAGGTTACCTTTCTTTTCATGCGTTAATTTGACAGCTCATTGCCCTTTGTCACTATCTGTCATTTTCATTCATTAACATATCTTCGCAGAAAGAGTTGAATCGCTTTTTATGCTTGATCAAGGTTGTAAAATATTGCAAACTTGTGTCAAAAGTTAGTCATGCGTTGCATAAACATTGTAAAGACAGATTTTGTGCCAAAATGCTGCAGCACGTTCGCTGCACGTAAGTTTGGTCAAAATGTGTGCAAAATTCGCAGAAAGAGTTGAATCGCTTTTTATGGATGAAAAAGGTTGGCAAATATTACAAACTAGTGACAAAAGTTAGTCATGCGTTGCCTAAACATTGTATAGAAAGATTTTGTGCCAAAATGCTGCAGCAGCACCACGTTCGCTGTACGCAAGTTTGGTCAAAATGTTCTAAAAATGAGTCAAAAATTCACAGAAACAGTTGAATCGCTTTTTATGCATGAACAAGGTTGGAAAATATTGCAAACTTGTGTCAAAAGTTAGTCATGCGTTGCCTAAACATTGTAAAGAAAGATTTTGTGCCAAAATGCTGCAGCAGCACCACGTTCGCTGTACGCAAGTTTAGTTAAAATGTTCTAAAAATGTGTCCAAAATTAAAAAAAAAAAACAAATGGACTTGCTGATGGACACACCATTTCGATTAACTGTGAGTACTACAGAGCCACGCTTACCGAATTTTTATGGGCTGAAATTTAATAAACCGCCCTGGACGATCTTTGGTTACAGCAGTATGGCGCGCAATGCCACACAATCCGCGAAAACGTAGGTATTTTTGGGTAATCGTGATATCAGCCGCCTTGGAACTGCGACTTGCATAGTCCAGAAACAACCCTTAACGTGATTAACGGGCAAGCGACTCGAGATATAGGACGAAAAACAGTCAGTTAAGGTCTAGAAAATTTGGGTTGGTACATGATAAGATATAAAATAAAATTGTGTTCCATAAATATCCAGGACCGTCTGTTCTCTCTCTGTCGAATAAAGCCCTAAGATACGGATGATAGTTGATTTTTATTCATTTTATTCTATTTTTTAAAATAGGAAGAGGAACTGTACTGTACACTGGTTTCGGTTTGTTGCTTCCGAAAGATGTTTCTGCGAATTTGTATTTACTTGGTAGTACTTTTATTGCTTTTGAATCTGAAGGTAAACTCCAAACGCAATACTACTCATACAAGCTGAAATATTTCCATTTCATAATAATGACTTCTGAGATCAATGCGGGACTGTCTGTATCTGTAGAACTGCAGTCGACTAACCAACTAACTAGTCCTTAAATTTTCTCTGAAGTTCGTTGGAAGGTCGTAATCAAAAAAGCAGCTTACAATTCTCAGTCGTACACTTGAAAATGAGGTGAAAGCGGGTTATTTATATTGATGAAGTTGATGAACGACCATATTAAGAGCATTTCGTAGGAGTTCCAGGATATATTCATTATATTTGAATAGAAAATTAATATGATGAAGAGAGCCTTTCAACAAGATGCCAGAACCAGTCTATGCTATTCTTGAGGCTTACAGTTCTTCAAATGGCAATCAAATTTCGAAGTGGCACAGTCATGAATTTCAGCATCAAACCGATGTATGTATATGCAATGTGATGGTCTGTATTTCGATTTATTTCGCATACCTACTTGATGTGGTAATGTTCAAATTACCATCAAGTTTTTAAGGGTAATCCCATCTATTTATTTATGGGTTTTTAAAAATTCTTTTGTGTAATATACAGGGACGATATGGTATGGTGGTGTCAATCTCAGGATGGATATAGATGGTTGCTGCTTAAAGGATACTACAGTTTTGGGCCCGATAGGTGGCGCTGTTGGCGATCTTTAAAATAACAGAACCAATTTCAATGAAATTTTGTGGGTGGGTATGGTTGGTTGCGGCCTAAGTGATAGGATAGTTTTGGGCCCGATAGGTGGCGCTGTTGTCCATCTCCGATTGAGAAAATTTGACCGGACCAACTCGATTGAATCGTTAACGCGGAAAAAAACGATCAAGAAGCCGACCAGGAAATATTTGTAGGCGCAACAATGCAATTTAATTCAAAAGGAGTTTCATTCGTTCAATAATAGAGGGGTTTAATTTTCAAAAGTGGTGTTAATAATAAAATAAATTTTATGCTAGTTACCTTATATAAAAATGGGCTGATAGAATAACCACCCTTAAATAAATGTATTGTAATAAATTAATTTTCTTATAATCAACTTGGATATAAGAAACTATCCATAAAATTGGTTTCTTATATCCAAGCTAATTATATTATGCGAAAAAGCATATAAGATAATAATATTAATATTACACTCTTTTTCATTTATTTACTACAGCTCTTTTCGGAGGTTTCTTATATTCCTAGTGGACTGTATTAAAATAGTGAAAAAAGTTGAGTGCGAGTGGTCATCTCAACAGTTTATTTTATGTATTTTATTTAATCTTGTTTTTTTGATCTCATAACATTTTTTAGGTTTATAATTTCATAAAGGTCTTACTTATAGCAATTTTTAACGTTTACATTAAATATTATATTTTGTAGGTCACAATTACACATTTTATGTGAGTTCGTAAAATTTAAGCTGGAGAATAAACATGATTACTAGTATGGCGCATTATGTAAAAAGGATCGAATTCAGCCACATATTAGAAACCAACATACAATTCAAAATTTTGTGACATTTGGTATGACATTTGACAATCGATTTGTGTTTTGACAGAAGATTTAAAGTCAACTTTCTACGTGTATTTATTAAGGAAAAGTTATAAAACAAATTTGACTATTTATAGACCATTTTGTTGTCTTTAATCAAACTAAACAAATTGAAGGGGTATTTTATTCATCATTCTTGTGGGAAATTTTAAGCGCAAATTCTGGCATCACTGTGATAGGCCTAACAGAAAGGAGAATGCGGATTTGATGGAGTAATGCACAACTGCACAAATTAAAACAAGTTTTTCTATCGAAGAAAAACGGATTCTATTAATCCCATTATTAATTATAATGTGAGTCGAGAGTCCATCCAAAATTTCTGATTTACTAATGATTGCATCAACTCTAAGGAAACGTAAATTTCAAAGAATTTGATCGAATAACTGGAGACTTTGCATATCCTATCTTGAAAAATATTGTAATATATTGTATCGTAGTCCTCTGCAAATGCTGAAACAATATTCAATTGTTTGAGTACTGAAACAGTATAAAATTAAATTTTTGCGAAGGATTTGTTGAGCCTGAAGCGAACTGCTATGATCTTTATAATTATAAGCAATGAAATTCTAAGTCATTTTAATTCAAACATAACCAAATAAATGTGGTCCAAAATTTCCAAAAGCAAGAACATTAATTTTAACCAAAGTTATTTTTTTAATCGATATTTATGTGATTTATGTGTTATGTATTTACATAAATAAATTGTGTCCTATAATTCAGATTTTTAATTAGAAAGCTTACATTTTTATTGATTCAGATTGGGGTTGTTTATGGAACAGCACATCGGATAAAGTACGTACTCCATAATTGAAATTATTTATGACCGTTTCGCATAAATACGGCTGAATTTTGTTAATTTACCTCCCTCCTTTCCAATTTCAGGGCGTTGGTGGTCGCGGGCTTGTTTGCATAGAACTTTAACTTTCTAAAAACCCCAAAGCAAAAAGTTCAATGGCGTTAAACCGCAAGATCTGGATGGCCAATTCTGATCGCAAAATTCTGTTCGAAAAAGGTGACAAAACTTCACTATTTGCGTTGTTATTTCGTATAGCGCTCCAATTTTACTAATGGCGTTTTCGATTGAAGAAAAGAATTGCCCTTTCTATGAAAAGAGCAAATCTAAAAGTGCTCTTTCTATGTTTAATTGAAAAAAAAGTCCACTTCCAGGTCAATTCAACACAACAGAAGTGTCTGGTAAGTCCGAAGTGTCAGCTGTCATATTGTTGTCTTTTTGCGTTGGCATCACTGTACTAAAAATTAAAATATTGCGTGAATTATGGTACACCCTATATATATGTATATCTACTATAACTATAATTTTGTTGAAAAATTAAATATAAGTTTTAATCAAAGTACTTCAAAATTGTATTTCATCTTTTAAAAAAATATTGAAAAAGAAATATGTATTTCGGAAAAGCAACTAAAGGGTGAATTTTTAAGCGTAGTTTTTGTTACAAAATCGAATAATTTTTATTGTAATCGATAAAGACAACTTCATATAAATGTTGCCCGCGGCTCCATTTCAAAAGGGTCTATTCGGAAGGTCACTTTTTCGAGCATTTCAGTCTGTATTACGCATGTTATGTATTATGCTATCCTGTAAGACTTCAATCATGTTCGGCTTGTCCACATAGACTAACGACTTTACATAACCCCACAAGAAATAATCAAGAGGCGTTAAATCGCATGATCTTGGCGATTTTCCATGTGGTTGAGTAACACATGCCCAATTGCTGAAAACGGCGACGAATATACATTTCACGATCTTCATTAACATTGGGCGCTACGACTGCCATATTCTCTTCGGAACGACTACGCACAGTACGCATGCAAGTCGATGGTTTAATGTCCAACAAAGTAAAGTGCGAAAATTGGTGATAACAGCATGAATTGTTGATTCACCAGGTCGATTATGACAACCATAATATGGTCGTAACAAACGGTGCACATTTTTCACAGAGCACGAATTTTTATAATAAATTTCAACAATTTTCCTTCTTTCCATGATTAAATGTCAGAGAATACTGAAAACTTTTCACTTTGACAGATGACGTTTGGACGCCATTACTAACCAGTGCTGCCAACCTGAAAAGCTTAACTCATATCAACTTAAAATCATATATACAAGCTGTTAAAAAAGATAAAGCAGAGAAAGCGTTAACTACTTCATTTAATCAAAAGCGCATTGAAGTAAAGAAATAATACACAGAAATATGCATTTTAACAAAAATGCAATACTTTAAAATTTGTTCCTCACAGTTGTACAAATTTGTGTGTTGCTAAATGTTTTTGTCATTGAAATTATTAATATTTTTCTGCAATACTATTCTATTAGATTCTTCAGTGATAATGTCGAAAAGCTTAAAAGTAAATAGGTATAAAAAAAACTCAGCGGGAGTCTCAAAATCAGACATTTCTCTGGAAAAGAATATATTAAATTCACTCTACACATACACAAACAATACAAAGTCACTCAATAACGGTTTACTTCCCGTCACTTTTCTGTAGTACTTCCAATCGACGCCGGAAATTTAAAGTCCATATATGCAGTAGAGGGTTAAATGTTAAATTTGAGTTTCAGCCCGCATTCAAACCATGCAACGTTGATGCCAAAGAGAAAGCTTCCCATTTCCTTCCTTGTCCAAATTGTTTCAGGGAATTCATAGACTGTTTTCTGACAAAAGTAAATTTACTTCGGGTTCAAATTTTCAATGGCTGCGCCGAAAATAAAACAGCGGCTAATTATTTTTGTATTAAATTTTTATGCCAGCAAATTTGCCAATATAATTAAAATGTTCTATAACGATAAGTGTATTTTATCAATTCATGTATGGAAGAATCAACATTTCTCCACATTGAATTTGGTTTATCGTTTATTAACTAAAATATATTTTTAGCTTGGCACACATTTTTAAAAACAGAATCAGAACTTTATAGACATTTGTCGAGATTTTTAATTCGAAAACAGAGATTTTCAATATAAGTTAAAAAAAGCGCTTTGAAAAGGCGTTCATCAAAAATGTTGTAAATTCGATACTTTGTAGGTAAGTCGACATTTTAAAAATGCAACGGTCGTAACCATTTCGCAATGAAAAAGGTGCAAACCACGTTTCAAACATTTAATTTTGACACATGTCAAATGCAAAGCCCAGATATCTGTCAGTCAGTTATCAATTTTTTTAATGTTATGTAAAAATTTCTCTCGGTATAAAATAAATAAAACAGTTTTGCGAAAACAATTTTTTTTTTAAATTTTATCATTGAACGCTGAAACGTGTAGCTGAATCAAAAAATACATCAAGCACTGCAGTGTTCCCAGACTTTGAAAACGGTTTTCGTCTTCTTTTTTTTATGAACAAAAGTATTAGCTTTCCCCTAAATTCGAAAAAGTCCTCCCTCAAGAAATTTGCATTTATTTTCATATGAAATTATGTTATTAATGTATTTTTTTAATAACGAAAAGAGCGACATCTAGATATCGAAAAAATACGTAAATGAGCTGCTGCATTGGAAACAGGTTCTAATCTAAGATAATTTATATTTGAATACGTTACTATGGTAATAATGTCGGCGACAAATTGAATGCCGCCAAAATCCATTCAATTACCTGTTTTTTATGGGGAATTCACAACTTCATTTTACCAGCCCTAATGGCGACATATACCCACGATTTTTTGTTTGTGCACATCTAAGGCACAGTACCTTTCGAATGATGTAAGTTTTATCCTCCTCATTTCATAATAAATACTTAAAAAGTGTACCGAAACTTTTTATGTTCACGTATTAATATAAAAATTATTTTAAGTAACCTTTGAAATTTGTTTTTAATAGAAATGCGTTTTAATTTTACTTTTGAGCAATTTAAGTTTAATAGAAATTTTCGGATTTTCCTCAATTTGTCCATCGTTTTCCCCTTTTTCATTATAGAAGCGCCAAAATGTCCGCTTTTCCGCTCAACCTGGGATCACTGTCGCACTGTTACATCTTAATAAATAACCATATACCTAAAGACAATAATGCATTAATTGTACATTTCCCGCCCCGCCATCCCACAATAGTTATTACAGGCGGCTAGTAAAAAATCCAATTACAAATCAAAAGAAAAAATGCAGGAAAGGGTCGCAAAATTATACCCGACTCGGACCAGTCACCATAGCTAAGGGCAATCATTTTGTCAAAGAAAACTTTCTGATTGCAATTACCCAAGCCAAAGCAATAGCCGACCTACCAACAACAAACAACGGGTAAATATTTACATTTTATCACAGTCTAGAGAGAGTATATACGTATATCCGAGAGCGTTTGGTCTCTAGTTCAAATCAAATTCTTCGTGTATTCCATAAAAATCGACCATACCACAAGGCGTGCTCGCGTAAGAAGTACCTTTGGCATTTGTCGCACCTGAATAAAATTTATTTGAGTTAGCATGGAGCCGGTTCGCATGAAGCTGCAGCGACTTGGATAAATTGCTACAACAGGTTTTCGTGTACACGTCTACTTACATATAATGCATATATTAATGCAGGTCCTTTTCACAATTTTCCTTAAAACATAGGAAAATAACAAAATGTATACAGCATGAAGTGCATTATGCATAAGGAGAGTGTGTGTACATTTTTAATTCCATTTTTAAATTAAATCATTTTGACTTGCGTTGATATTTTGGTGGACCTATTCATATTTTGCATGGAACCTTTAGAAAACCAATGAAGACAAACCTATCTTTTTTTGTAAATCTCAAACATTCATTCCAAACGGGCCGTAGGGCCAAGGCGATCATTTCGACCATAAAGTATAATTTTTGATTCTGATTAGGATAGCCTCAATTTAAGCAACCTTAGACGTCTGCCTACAGCGATACCGATATTACCTTTGACATGTGTCAGTACATTTATGCACTGGCAAGAAAGGAAAATTCATCGCATAATCGAGAAAAGACGTGTCAATCCGCACGTTTTGAACAATAGGCAAAGTTGACTACATACGTACAATCAAGTTTAGCTTCTGCAGTGATCTAGAGACAACTTATTGTAAGAGAATTCGGTTTATTGTAAGTTTGCTACCGCACATTACACTGTAAAAGTATCTCTCTTCTCCTTAGACTCTCAATAAAGTTTCGAGGCATCCCATTTAAAACCGAACACTAGTTGCAGCAGAAGCTCATCAAAAGTAAGCAGAACTAGCATGAATTGAAAAAAAAAATTCCTTTCTTCGAACTGTTTTAACAATTTCATCTCGAGATGATCGCAGACAGATTTAGCTATAAGAGGCGAATTTCCTTGAAACTGACTTGTGATCAGATTAGGTTACGGACCTTTGTATTGTTAACTGCTAACCGCACCTGCATTTTCAAACGAAATTTCTGTTATTCTTCTTCAATTCCAAGCCTAATGCCTTCAGAAAAGCCCGCCTGCATTTCAATGACCTCTGTTAACCTTTTTTGTTCATTGTAAGACTTGTTAAAGGGAATTTAGAATTGATGTCACTCCAATTTGATTAGGCAAATGTACGACTACTAAATCTGTAAGGCAAGAACACCTACTCTACAAAGTCTTTGCCAATGTGTTTAAAATTTCCTTTTAAACAAGTGCCATCTGCATGGAAACGGGTACAACATGGTTCTATTCTGAGTCCACTTCTTTTTGTTTAATATCTACTTCGGTGTAGTCTTTATAAAAGCCTACCAGGAGGACTGGAAGTACACTCCTTTCTGAAGAAAATTTTTCTCACAGAAATGCACGTACAAAAGAGTGTTTTTAAAGTAACGTAATTCCAATTCCAGCAACTTAAAAGACTTTTTAAACATTTATATCGGCTGCCAATATCGACACGGACCTACGCACTTTATGTGCAGTCCAGATTACCTCCAATCTACATCCAGCATTTTTACAAGCTTACTCTGTCTAAATAGTATAATGAAAAAAAAAAAAGGAGAAACCTTCACAAAGGACAATAATGGTATCTCTTCCGTACAAATGCTTCGACTTCTGTGGAATAAAAACAAACGACAGATACCCCCATATTTTTCTGGAATAAACCGAAACTAAAATCGGTGAATGGCGAAAAAACTTTTTCGATATCTTATATCCAAAATGGACAGCAAATGTGTGGCCAACATTTAATATCTGCGTCCATTTCTGCAATTGAAATGTAACAAAAAAACTTTAGCCATTGCCTGGGCGAAAGGAACTATATCGGTAACAAACATCTACGGTTACCAGGACCGAATGAAAAATGGTCTACCCGAACTTTGTGCCGCTTCGAATTAATCTGCTCAAAATGTATTTTTCATACAAAAAAAAACAATTGCCCTATTTTACAAAGTCTCTGGAGGCTGTACTCCAATGGAAGTTCACTACAACAAATATTAATTTTTCGTACAACTTATAGGAAAACCCACCGTCTAAATTTTGACTGCATTCTGGGGAGTTGCTTTTTTTTTTGAGCTACTTACTTAGTCTAGACTGTGTAAAAAAGAGCACAACATTTATTTTTCTCTGTTGTTATAGGATCAAACCATGACCAACAAATTCTAAGAATAGCAAAGAAATCAATTAATTTTGACTGACGTTTATTTAGTCATTAATCACGTGCGATGAAGAATTAATTGATTTTAATTTGATTTACGATGACTGGTTGATCTTATGTCTGGAAGAGCAAAAGTTAAACGATAATACAGCGAAAAAAGTTGGGTATAGAGGAGGGCTGCCTTGGCTAATTATATATTTTCAATTAACACAAGTTTTGTTTATTATTTCTTATCATTAAGAAGTTGGTTTTTAATTTCTGTACTTTATGCCGCATGTGCATGTCGGATGACAGCCTACTTTATAGGTGCTGGATCGGAGTGTGCTGTTGCGAAGGGTGAGTAAAAAAAATTATACTTCTGTCGATATATAAACAGAAATATGGACCCGGCATATTGTCGGAAAAATTTCCCGGAATTTTCTTTTTGCCAAAACCTGAAATACGTGAATACGAACAAAACAAAAAAGAATCATGAAAATCGGCCCAGCGGTTATCGAGTTTCACCCCGACGGAATTGTATCTTCTAGAGTTCGCCCAGGGGAAATTCTACCCCTATAGTTACCTGACTTACATAGATAAAGCATATTGGAAAACATATTACACACAGCACTGCATCTCTGCACAATCTTTCCAACAAAGAAAAAAAATATCAAGTAAATATGTTCTGTTTAAGGCAGTGAAAGTGATTCTTAACTATTTGCCTTCGCTATTTAAATATAAGATAGCAGGTAGAAGATTGGCTTGTACACTCTAATGGCGAGTTTTTTCTAACTTTTTTATCGTATTTCCAATATTGTGGAGTATCAGAGGGTGTCTCAACATTTACACGCAAGCTTTAAATTTGCCGACGTTTGTGAGGTAAGTGTTGGCAGTCAAAAAGAAAAAAAGAACTGGGCACTCATTCCGTAACTTTTCAGACGATTATCGTCATAGACCTCCAAAAACTGCAACTAAATGCCAAAGTTACGAGTTTGAGACCTTAATCCAGTTCATTTTCCACAAATGTAATGAAAGCTGACGATAGTCAAACAATTTCGGGCAGAAATTAACTTCTTATGATCATCAAAGTTTCAAAAACGATATTGTCCCGACGATTATTGTTATAAGGAATCTGCCCCCAGTTTGACAGCTGACAGTGTGGGGTTCATAAAAAAGGATCACGACGCGAAGGAGCAACGTGTTTAAATAGTTGGATAATATTTCAAAATTCATAAAAGTTTGACTGACACATTTTCGAGCAAAATCATCCTAAGCGATGAAGCTTATTTCCAAATAACAAATACTTACTTACTTAACGGGCTCCCGACCCGTGAAGAGTCTCTGCCTGAGACACTGTAGCCTTTCATCCTCTGCGATCCCGGGCATGTGGCTTCCAGTTATCCAGACCAAGCGCGATCCGCGATGGCTTGGTCTTTGAAACGGAGGTTCGGTCTTCCTCGTCTTCTCGAACCTGATGGATGGGATTCGAAGATCATCTTAGCTGGAGCATTATTATCCATTCGCTCGATGTGGCCGAGCCAACGTAGTCGAGGTATTTTGGCCTTTTGGACTACATCCACATCTTGGTACAGCTCATATAGTTCGCGGTTGTATCTTCTCCTCTATTCGACTTCCTCGCACACAGGACCAAAAATCCGCCGAAGAATTTTTCTTTCGAAGGAGCCCAGTATCAGCTCTCCCTTCCTGCTTATCGTCCAGCACTCGGCGCCATAACGCATAACTGGCAGGATAAAGGTTCTGTAGAGCGTACATTTTGTCCTTCGACTTTGAATCCAGTTGTTTTGCCAAACCGAAGTAGCAGCGGCTTCCTAGGGTAATTCTTCGCCGAATCTCCACCAGGATGTCATTTGTGGAGTTCATGTTTACTCCGAGGTAGATAAACTCCTTTACTATCTCGAAATTGTTGCTATCAATAGTGACGTTCTATCCTAGGCGGTGGACAGATTCTTGTTGTCAAGCCAGCAGCCAGTTGCTTGGCTTTCTTGTAAAACTTTCGGATGTTGCTTCGATCGTGGGACTCTTCGATCTCCTTGAGCTGGGAGACTGCGTAGGAAAAATAAAAAATTCATCTACTGTTTGGTGCGGATTTTTGGTCTTCATTGAAATATATATTGTGAAAATGAGACTGACCAAGCAGTGAGTGCTACTGCTCTTACTCGATATCGCGACATAATTTTTGATCTGCCTTAATTGAATGATGTTTTGGATTGTGGTTTCAACAAGACGGTGCCTGTAAAATAATTCATTAACTGAATGAGATATTTTCTAGTCGTGTAAACTCTCTTATTCGAAGTCAAAGTTCTATATCAACAAGCCCACATACACCATTACATTAAAGGAGTAGATTCAACGCTACATCAATGAAACTCAACCACATTTATGCAAAACAGTCGGTGAAACTTCGACAAAAGTGTGCGTATGTGCCAGCAAAGCCGCGGATGCCATTTGTCTTGTCGGATGTGTTCTCCCATACATAAACATATCTTATCTAGGTACTTTATATTGAAATAAAAAAAAATTAGACGAAAAACTGTCTTTTCCATTTATTTTTTCAAAATTTGGGTAAACTTCGGACCACTGTTTAGAAACCACTTCAATATCTAAGAAATAAGATAATTTAGATCATAAAAAAACGCTGGGTCAAAGTGATAAACGCCATCTATCGGGAATTTATACAACTGCCGTGTGGACTACATGAAATCATAAATT
The DNA here is from genome assembly GCA_916610125.1 of Cheilosia vulpina. Taxonomy (NCBI): domain Eukaryota; kingdom Metazoa; phylum Arthropoda; class Insecta; order Diptera; family Syrphidae; genus Cheilosia; species Cheilosia vulpina. Next base: position 78,557,424 of record OU744276.1, on the reverse strand, counting down.
TGGGTTTTGGTTAAATCACCCCTGATCCAAGGCAGTGCAGCGCTCTCGGCCCAGAACATCTGAGTAACTAGCCATATATTTGCAGGAAGCCCATCTTATACTGATGCATTAAGTAAATAACAGTAGACCCGAAAGATATCACATGCAAAAACAATAACCCCATCTAAGCCCAAGGCAACAAAGTTAGTCCTGTACTATCTAAAACATTTAAAATCTAATAGCGTTAGGTAGTATCCTTAAACTATGCATCCCTTCAAAAGTATAGCTCATTAAATTGAAAACTTTTCTCACTAAATCGTACTCGTACACGTATACAGCAGTCAAGCCAACCGTATGCATTTCATTGTGTTCACCCACTGACAAAGTTGATCAAAGAATGCGAGAATAAAACTTTTGATATAACTTCAACTCTGTCTGCATCTCAATTATCTTACGACAGAAGCTATGACAGGGACAAGTGTTGCTTTAATCGCAAAAGTTAAACAAAGGTCACTCTCCTCGCGAAGGACAAACGTTATCTCCGTATTATTGCCATTGCTTTATATCTACTACGCTGTACATTGATAAATGAAGATATGGGGCTGTCTGTGATTGCTGCCAACTTACAAGTCATTAGTTGGGAATAACTTTATGTTAAGAGTGGGTAAGTGCAAAAGTATTAATGCGAAATAATTCATCACAGAAAATAATAAAACTCGAAGTGCGAGTAGCAGATTTCGATTGAATCCAGCTTTTTTCCAAATACATATGTTGCATGCAGCGTTGCCAGATAAAAAATCTGAAAATCTTGTTTTTCCGAAATAAAAATTTTTTTTTTCAAGATTTTTTTCGAAATATAAAAGCAACGAAATATAAAATACTATTTTGAAGAACTTTAAAAAATTGAATTTATTTTTTCAACAAAACTATATAATAATGAATTAAAATTTTTAAACCCGATAATTTAAACCTATGTCCATATCAGGGATGTTGCGGATATTCACATCCGCATCCGCAATCGCGGAACATTCGCATTCATTTTCGCATCCGCATCAGCATCCGCATCTGCAACAATCAATGCGGAGTTTTGCGGATGCGGATTTTGTGCAAGACATGACAAGAAAAGGTGTGCGGTGCCAATTGATGAAACCAGCTGCGCGCTACTAGTGTGACGAGGAGGCAAATAAATAAATAAATGTTTTTTTTACACACACTTTTGAGAAATTTTTAAGTAGGCTGTTTTTTTCTGCTTGGAGAATGTAGACTGTAGGTAGAGTGAACAGTGAAGTCGAACCGGAGTGACGCCAAAGTAGTTAGTTTTTTCGTGTTTCGCCGTGAAGACAGGGAATTTATAATGCCACCACCGACGCAAAGCTTGATATGGTCTTAAAATAGATGAGCATAACCGAGATTATTCTCAGTGCAAATTATGTAAAAAGACATACTCTCGCAAGGGCCGTACAACCACATCGTTGAAAAATCATTTAAAATCGATGCACCTGGAGCAATTTAATCTTTTAAACTCCGAAAACGAAAAACAATTGCAGAAAAAAATGAATCGGCTAAGCAAAAAGAAGCGCCCGGGAGCACGGAATCTTAAAAATCATTTCTTAAACCGTTAAGCTTAAAAACATTATATTTTATTCATATAGTTTCTAGTTTCCAGAACGAGTTATGATTTATTTATGTATTCCTCTTTCAGATAAATTAGTCACTCCTCTACAAGAAGCAAAAAGACAGCTTTTGTTAGAGGAAGTATTTCAAAAAGAAAAAAAGTGGGATAATAACAATATGAACACGAGAAAAATTGATAAACTCGTGGGAGAAATGATTGCACTTCAAAATTTACCGTTTAATTTCGTAGAAGGAATAGGATTTCGCAGACTAATGCAAGAAATATCACCAAAATATAATTTAAGCGGGCGCAACTTCTTTACTGATTTCGTGTGCAAGGAACTGTATGAAAGAGTTGCTGAAAAAGTTAAAGCATTGATTGAAAAGTTTGATTACATTTCATTTACTACTGACATTTGGACGGATCCAAGCTCTAATGCTTCTTTGCTTAGCCTGACTTGTCATGGAATAGCAGTAAACTTTGATCGATCGTATTGATGTATTGAAATGCGAGACTTTTGACTGAATGGAATATTTCAAAAGACCAAAGGAAAATCATAGAATGCTGTGTTGAGCTATTAAGACCATTTGAAGAAGCGACACGGGAATTAAGCAGCTCGCAGACCCTCATATCGTCTGTGATTCCATTAAGTCAAATGCTTATAAAATAACTAAATGACTATTTATCAAGATTGCAGGATTCTGATCCGATTCGGCTGGCAGTCACGACTCTTAGGACTGAAGTTTCGGCGAAATTTGCTGCTTTGGAGGAGAACAATTTGTTTGCCATATCCACCTACTTAGACCCTCGATTTAAGCATAAATTTTTCAAACCAATGGCCGAAGAAAAAATAAAAGACGAAATTTGGAAAAATATTGATAACGAAGCTACAGGTTCTCCGAATTTCAAAAAAGCTAAAAGCATGAGGATGAGAGATTTCTTTGAAAAAAATACAGAATCAGATACGGACACGGAGCAACCAGGGACGTCCGGTACGGCTAGTAAGCCATCCTTAAAAACCGATCTTGAATTGATGCTGGATTCGTCAAGTGAAGATGAAAGCCAAGACGAAACATCGGACAATATTAGCCCCGGTAATATTCTTAAGAAGGAATTGCTCTCGTATCGCAACAAAAAAAAAATAAATGTTTCTGAAAGTCCTCTTAACTGGTGGAGCGTTAATCGCGGTGAGTTTAAAATGCTATCTGCTATAGCACGAAGATATTTATCGCCTCCACCAGCTAGTGTTCCGAGTGAGCAATTATTTAGTGGCGCGGGACTAATATATGAACCTCTGCGAAACAGGTTGGAAGCTGAAAAGGCCGCGACATTACTTTTCATTAAGTATAATGCACCAATTTTTAAATTTCAATACTAAGCATTCGTATATTAAATAAAGATTATTAAAAATTACCATATTTATCATTTATTTATGTTCCTATCCTAATTATTAATCCCTTAAAAAAAAAATTTAATTTTAATCCGCATCCGCGGATGTGAGCTTTAAAATATTCGCATCCGCTTCCGCATCCGCGGATGTCAAAAATTCTGCATCCGCAACATCGCTGGTCCATATTATTCACTGAAAAACACGCATTAAACCCGCTGGATTAAAAATGGATTTAAATGCGGATTTAAAACACTTTAAACCGTTGTTAATCCGTTTTAAACCCACGTAATGTAAAATTTCACATATAATGACATATTTTTTTTTTTTCATTTGGAAATTGATTTCATTTGTTTTGGGACCAGTTATATTTTAAAGTGCATTAATTATGCCGAAATTTCTATCGAATCATCGAATGTAGCCTCCAAAATGACTGTTTTTCAGCACGAAATATTTTCGTGAATATACCACATCGTAATCGTCGACTTGTGCAATCGATATATTCGACGACAAGGACGACGTTAATTTACCATCAGCTGCTGTTTCATCAGCTCTTTGACAAATTCGTCTTCTGAAGACATTAATTTCGTCTATTTCACGAGTGAAGTCCTTTTTTAGTTTCTTAACATTGTTTTTTCTATTCCCCTTTTCTACTTTTCTTATTTCTTGCGAGCGAAGAAATGTCAATATTATGAAATTGAGTTTTAACCCGAGTTAAACCGGTCTCTGGATTGCGTTTAAATCTAATCGGGTTAAACGCTGTGAAGTTTAAAAAACTGGGTTTATGTTCGGGTTTAACGAGTGAATATTATGGACTTGAGTTTAGTTTTTGGGTTAAACTCACTTAAACCCAGGTTAACCTTTCACCCGGATTAAAGGGAGTGAATAATATGGCCGTTAGAAAATTCTTGAAATTTGACGAATTCAAGGTAAAAAGTCTTGTTCATATTTTGGAGCTCAAAAAATAAAAGATATATCTTGCAATCTGGTATCACTGTTTGCATGTAAAGGGTCTTTCATTAAGGCCCGTATGACACTACATTTTTTTTTTTTGCTTTTAAAATTAAACTAGAGCAGTACGAAAAATTAAAACGAAAATTCCCGACAGGAGTAAGTGCAACACACCAACTTTATTAATGTAGACACATAAAAAAAATCGAATAAAAATTCATTCAAATTACATTTTTTAGCTGCCGGCAGCTTTTTTTTTTGACATTTTAAGAGTGTTTGATGTCAAATTTCGTTTGTGGTTGCTTTGTAAACAATTGCTATCGTTTTCGTAATACACTTTCAGTCTCTTTTACACACCGCTGACTTTTCAAAATGATTAAAATGAGGAAAAAATGTGGTGTCATACGGGCTTAAGTAATTGACAACTTTTTTTTTTTAAATAAAATGCAACCTACTTGAGATCTCTCGAAACATTTGAAAGGAATGCGACTTTGTTCGTATGTCCACCACGGGAACGTATGCAGCGGTCGATTAAACTCCAGAGTGATAATAAAACACAGATAGTTCAAATTTCAGTGTTATTTATTTGAATGTAATCGAAATAAGTAAACAGCTATATGATAAACTATGTTTTTCGATTTTTTTCCGGCGCAAAACCAAACAACGAAAACGATTTGCCAACAGGCTACGTATACAGCCCGTGCGAAAAACACGGAAATTCGAGAATAATCCCACAGACTTTCAACGATTGGCCTTGTGATTTATTGAATTGTCATCGCAAAAGCCAATCGAACGGGGAACTGAATCCGCTTGAATTGGAATGGAAGATCAGTTGGAATAATCGGAATTCGTCTGAGAAAGACTTCCTCTTGTTTGAATTTGCCCTTGATGATCGTCGCTTGAATCCCATTGTTCATCAGTTTCCTGACGGACAACCGCGTACCGTTGAACAATTTCGGATGATTCGGAAACATGATTATGATCGATCCCACCTTCAGCTGTAAATTATGCGACGGAGTTCCTGGCACATCAAGCGAGTTCAAAAATTCCGTAGGATAGTTGGTCGCTTCAACCTCGTCGGTCACGCTGTCAAAGGATTTGTACGAATGCACTTCTCCAGCGATTTGACTTTGAATAATGAAATTCAAGCTATAGACGTCCTTATTCTTTGCTGCTAGTATTCAATAATCCAATCGAGATTTTTATAATTTTGTGCAATGCCGGGGAGCACTTTGATGATGAGTTCCTCATTCGACGATGTGAACTTGCCGGGAACGATATCAATTCAGTCGAAACATTGCCAAGCGCCAGCAGTTGTCTCGAGTATTCAGCAGCGGATGGGTCGTTCCGCAATGCGACTGTCATATTCGTGGTCAATTACAACTTCTTGACATGCCACCACAAAGACGACGATTTCAGGCATGCATTAAGTTCATCGGCAGCAGAAGAAAATCTCCGGAGAGCAATAGCATAGCCCCACCAAATCCTTCAACGTTCGGTCAACTGCCTTCAAAGCTCGTTTATGCGCCATCGTGCATCTATCCCCAATGATTTTGCATTCTCGCATCAATTTAGCTATCGCCGAATTCTTGGTCATACTCGATCTCAGTCCGGCTTGCTAGTCTTATAAGCTCGAGTGTTGATCAGGGAGACAGAAACTCGGTACGAATTCATCCTCGGAATGAGGCTTTGAAATCTGAGCCGCTCTTTAGGCTTAATCAACAGCGTGATTGTAGCTGTCGATAGCAGGTACTTTCGTGAGCTTACACCCAGAGAAAAAACAACGTAAAATCAAAGAAAACCAGTTTGATTTAAATATTTTTCGGAATGATTTAGCAACGACTAGGAAAATTGTTAAATCAAAGTGGCATAACATTAATTCAAAGGGTTCCCCTAGTCTAAATGCATATATTTTTAATTTTACCTAACCACGTATGCACCTTGATTTGACGCGGAATCATGCTTAAATGTAAAAGTGAATACGTTTCACTTTGAATCTACGTTCAATTAATTTAAAATTACGTTGCGTATTTGTTTTAACGTGAAAAGGAATATTCTTTATTAAAGTTTATTCAACGTAAAATCAAATAGAACATATTACATTTCAGTTTGCATTTTTTCGCTGAGTGTAGAGCGCTGTTAAGGAGATTGTATCAAACAACTCCTTTGTATATGGGCCAATGGTAACTCTTCTTTCTTTGTGGTTCTATTGTCCTATTGTTAAAGCAAGGGCCTTACATTGAGGTTGGAAGCTGACTGGGGTTCAACAATCCAACCCAAAGAACGCTGGTTATACAACAGCCAAGAGTATCAGAAAATGACGGATGTACTATTGACGACTCTGGAAACTGGAAAAAAAATGACACCGACACTCGGACCTACAAGCGGAATATTTTGGCCCCGAATATGCAGCGCTTAGTGAACAAATAGCTGAAGCATGAAACTGCTACCACCAACGAGGCCGTGCCATTGGAAGAGCAAAAGAAGTATGCAACACTGTGGCATCGACAGTGATGACTGCTACAGATAAAAAATTCTATTTGGATTCCGATTTTTAAGAAGGAAGCTTCGTTAATGAATGTTTTATGACAGATCACTGCCAGAGGACTGGTATCATGTAAAACACAAATGCGGAAGGGTGTAATGTTTAAAATTGTTTAGCTGAATAATATATTTTGTACCCACGTGTGATTACAATCAGTTGGCGCTACTACCCGTACACCCCGAGATACACTGACATTTCTTTGAAAAATGTTCGTATCGTTCCGAAAAAATTGAAACATCAATTGGTCAATTAGTTCTTGTAACCTAACAACTTCTGAGTTTTTTCCCCATATAGGGCTTTAGGGGTAGGTACATCAAATCCCAAGTATTGGTTTTTAGTCGACAAACTTTAAGAAAAAAAGTGATTGAGTTTTATACAAAATTTAATAAAGTAGCCCCACGTGGGCGATACAATTTTTTATTATAATCATCATTAGAAACAGTAAATAGTTAAATTCAAACATTTTCTAATTTTTTGTCCCAATTTGTTTTGACGGTCCTTGGATAACAGGGAATTCTAGGAGCTGTTCATCGACATCGACGCATAATTCGTCTACGATGGCTGGGCCGGTAGAGCGAGTGATGACCAACGTTCCGGTTCGCCCGAAGAATACAACCAGAAGGGACAAAACCGGGAACTCAAACACCTTTACGGTGCAGCCACGCAGTGAGTGACTAGCGATTAGCTCTGCCTAAAACAAAATCAGGGCTTACGTGGCCACCGCCATAAGATTTCATAATACGCTTTAATTTTTTAGAGCTATGTCGCTAGTCGCTCACTACAGGGCTGCATCTGCGCAACTGGAGTCATACTTAGTCGAAGGTCACGCTAACTGAAGTGCCGTAGGTCCACCCCGGACTGTAGTGCCACATAAGTAATTAGGTACTGACTTTTCCTTAACTTTTATGGTTTACATGGCAAGTTCACCGAGAGGAGCCTTCGGCATGAACTCCATTACTAGGGTCAATGTGGGTAAATGTAAGCAGGGGTAAATGTAAACACAGCCTATACTTAACAAGAGTATAGCCTCTTTAACGCACACATTGAGTGAAATGGCGGACGTGTGCATGTTTTTTCGCATACATAGAATATTTTCGTGCTAATAGCGATTTCAGTCGGTCAGTGTCATTTTTGCAAAGAGGTTGTTTTTTAAAGTGTTGTGCAAGTCGGAAGGCCTAAGTGCAAAGTAAATTTTTTTTAACAAATTAAATTGGTAAGTCTTTTTTAACGAACTTTTTAAGTATAGAATTTGATTTGATATCTTTTTAAAATAAAATGTTCAAGTAATTCATAGAAGATCTATATATTATTTTGTGTTTACATTTACCTCAGAAAATATTTTTATATGGGGAAATGTAAACATCGATTTGGGGGTAAATGTAAACATACATTTGAGTTAAAATTTCTGTGATATTTCAAAAAAATAAATTTTTAGATGTCAATATGCCTCGAAAATACATTTTGAAAAAACCACTGCCATCATATTCATTAGATGATGTTGTCCATGCAGTGGCAGATGTCCAAAATAAAAACATGACCTTTAGGGCAGCCCAAGAGGCTTATGGAGTACCAGTGTCCGTTATATATAACAGAATTAACGGAAGAAGAAACTCTTTGTAGAAAATTGGACAGGGCCGTGGTAATGCTTTACCATTAGAGGTCGAGAGCGAAATCGTTAAATGCCTCCTACAACGATCTTCAAGTGGTTATCCTTGCGATAAGGAAGAATTGCGAGAACTAATAGCTCAATACGTTGTTAGTAACAACTTGAAGACCCCGTTTCATAATTCAAAGCCCGGTGAAGAATGGTACCGCAACTTTATGAAGAGAAATCCAGTATTATCCCTTAAGAAACCAGAGCTTCTACAAAAGTGCCGGAAAGATGCTAGAAAGCCTGAAATTATTTATGATTTCTACAATAAGTTAAAGAAGGTTGTAATGGAGTGTGGACTAAACGATGAAAAATCCAACTTTGTTTTCAATGCTGATGAAAGCGGCTTTTGTAGCGATCCAAATAAACTTCGGGCAATTGGACAAAAGGGAGTTTCATTGAGTAGGCTCACTGGTGGCTCTGGTCGCGAGTCAACCACTGTTTTGGCATGTGTGTCAGCAGATGGCTATACTCTGCCCCCTTTAATTATTTTTAAAGGCGCTGCTGTAAAAGCACGATGGACAAGTAATGAAGCGTATCCTGGCACTTTGTATGGAGCTTCAAAGAATGGTTGGATGGAGGAACCACAGTTTTACCATTGGTTTATTAACGGATTTATTCCTCATATTATAAGTTCGAGAGAAAAGCAAAATGTCCCTGGTCAAGCTGCTTTGTTACTCTACGATGGACATTCTAGTCATATTAGCGTACGAATAGTGGAAGGCGCCATAAAGAATAATATTCAACTACTTCGATTCCCTAGTCACTTGACGGATAAACTTCAACCGTTAGACAAAGCAGTATTTGGTCCAGTTAAGGTGGCTTGGGAAAAAGTTCTTGTAAGGTATGGAAACGAAATGATAGGCAAAGGCTTATTTCAGCTGCCGAAGGCTAACTTTGTTAAACTACTTGGAACAGTTTGGAAGAACGCCCTGATTCCCAAAAATATTCAAGCTGGTTTTGACTCGACGGGAGTTTTTCCTGTTAATGCGTCCAAGTTCCCTGAAACAGATTTCAACCAATTGGAACTTAAGAAGTACTACCGAGAAATCCTTGAAATACCTCCGGAAACTATTCAAAACGCTGAAGCTGAAGAACCACAAACGACGCCTTCAAATTTGAGTGGTTAGCTTTACCTAATTCTTGAAAAGAATTGATATTAATTCCAATTTTCTCTAGCTCCAATACAATCGCAGAATAATGTTCAATCATCAACTTCTCAGCCAACTCAAGCTTTAAATTCCATGCCCCAAACCTTCATTGAAAGAATAAATTCGTCGTCATCATCCGTTGGATCACCTTATATACATGCCAATTCAGGAAATGTGTTAGTAACGCAATGTACAACAACATCACTAACTTCCAGATGTAACTTAGAATTTGTTTTAAAATTAAAGAATTAAACTTCTAATCTTGTTAATATTCCTTTCAGCAAGTTCAACCAGTGTTATTGGAGCGGAGTCCAATAACACTACGTATGCCGAGTAGAACTGGTAGATATTGGTGATGCAGAAATAAAAGTTCAAGGTCTAGCTGCCGCAAATTCATCTAAAACTATATTCAAAATCTTGCGAAACGACGTCAGCTTCATTAAAGTTTCAGAAGTCATTGCTATGCTCCCACCACCGAAGGAGACATTAGAGGATGACGGGAGCGTCAATTATACGTTTGACAAAATTGTCCCAGTCAAGGAAATGTGCTGACCAATAACACTTTTCTCGTTTAGTAGTTTGAACTACTTCTTGCCCCTTTATGTTGTAAACTTTTCCTAATATACCTACTCAATTTTAATAAAACTTTTTGTTGGCGTTTCCTTTGCAAGATTTAGATTTACACGCTTCGGATTCGTATTTGTTTTCATTTGCCCTAACAGAATATTAAGTATCTCTTATATATACTGAAATCTTTGTTTACTTTTACCCCCGGATTTAGGAAAAAACAAAAAAAATATTGGGTAAATGTAAACATACTAAAATTCATAGTAGTTTTTATATTAACATAATAACTATTTCAAGTTATAATTGACAAATACAATACTTTTATATTGCTATTGTTAGATTTTCTCACGGTCTTCTAATAAAAAAATAAAAAATATTTAAAGTCAATATTTTTCTAAAATCATAAATTTGTTTACAATTACCCACATTGACCCTATAGTCTCAGCATACGCGATAAAATATGTTTCCCTTTCATTTTTGCCAAATCGAAACAAGATAAATCCAACGTTAAAAAAAACTCAGTTGGTGCAACAGGTCTATAAATATAGGTTCCCTAGGCCCAACTTTCTACGATAATTTGGGACAAATGGAAGGTGGCTACAATCTTATGCCGAGCTCAAACCGCTGAATTGAAAAGCATTTCCGGGACAGTTCTACCTTCAGGACCCCAATTCTCAAATTTCGCACAGCATAATTCGTATACGAGCAAATCCGCCCGAAATTTTCGCATAGCAGAAAAATTGTTACTCTCAAAGTGGTACGGGTTTTTTTCCACCTGTGCGAAAATTATATTCACCTCTCGAATAAGGTAGAATTTTAGAGCACGTGTAAACCATTTTAACAGGTCGTAAAAAAAAACAATATTCAAATTCAAATTGGTTGGGAATTGTTGTTTTCGATTGACAAAAAAAAAGTACTAATGGTTGTAGAGGGTTTTCCAATGAGAGGTGTTATTGTGAATGACCCGCTATTTCGGTAGCTGTCACTTTTGAAGCTCTTATTCTTTTTTATTTGACAAGTACAAACTACGCCACTACTAAAAATGGAACGATCCACGCTTCAACAACGCATTGAAATTATTAAAATTCACTACAAAAATGGTAAAAACCTTGCAGTCACAGTTCGCAAAACTAAAGCATTTTTTGGTCGTCGTGAAGCACCTTGTCGGACCGCAATACAGAAATTGGTGGAAAAATTCGAGCTGTTGGGACAAATTAGTGATGTTAAGAATAAAACCCGTGCAGGTCGCTCAAGAACAACTGAGAATATTGCTGCTGTAGCCCAAAGTGTTGGAGAAAACCCAGGTTTGTCCATTCCTCGTCGTTATTTGGAACTGGGCATTCCACAAACGTCATTACACCGTATTTTTATGTTCGGAGTTGGATGGTACTGAACGGCACAACATTTACTTTCAACCAGATGGCGCTACATGCCACACAAGAAACGAAACCGTTGATCTTTTACGGGAAAAGTTTCCGGACCGTGTTATCTCTGAGAGGTGATCACAATTGGCCACCGAGATCTTGTGATTTAACACCGTCGACTAGCGACTTCATCCTTTGGGGCCACGTGAAAGATAAGGTCTACGCCAACAGCCCAGCATCGATTCAAGACCTCAAAGATAAAATTCGTGAAGCTATCGCAGACATAGGGCAGCCACTTTGCGATTTGGTTATGGAAAATTTCATGAAAAGGATATGGTCCTTAATGCGTGCTCGTGCTGGCCATTTGGCTGATGCTGTTTTTCATTATTAACGGCATACCTTCCTCTTTATTATGAAATAAACATCCGATCATTTATCTCAAAAAATGGCATTTTTCTTTCAATACCAAAATAAAACCACTTATTGGAAAACTCTTTATATGTTTAATGAGCATTTATGTGTTTTCGCAATGTCTACTTGGGACGATATCAGCTCCGCATATGTTCCATTCTCAATGAATCAGTTATAGGCTAAATCGAAATATACCGGACTATCTGACAGTTCGAAGACTGCTTTCAACAAATGACACTATTTCCAAATATATTTATGTCAATTGGAAGGGATATCATTTAGTAAGTGCTTCCATTTAAATTGTTTGATTTATTTTAATTTGACTCTAATTTTTCAAAGTCACATTTTCACAATTCCGTATGCGAGAAACAAATCCGCATGGAAAAGTCAGACGAGTACAATTCGAGGAGAAATTCTCGCATACGGATTTCGAGAATTGCAAATTTCAGTTTTTCGCATCGCATCGGAGATTTTGACAGATAAACGTATACGAGAATTTTTTAGAATTAAGGTCCTGATGTTTGTCACACGTCCGCCGGAATTTGTTGCGCAGTGAAAAGATCGAACCTGTGACTTCTCGGTCTAACTAACACTGACCACTAGACTGAGCTATAGCGCCTACAAAGTGTACACTTCGTTTTAATTATCCTTAGGCGTAACGCATAACCCTCGCCCTCGCCCAAATGCTGATTTGCAGAATCTGACTGCAGGTCGATCACAAAAATATCTCCGTCAATCATTTAGTTCCCACAATGTTTTCTAATACGCCTCAGACTACACAAACACAAATCCAGCTAAGAATGCAAATGCAATACCTACTATTCACTCATTAGGTTCACTCTCTTGTAGATATTAATGCAAAGAAGCAAATTTCCACGGAATGCCGTCAAAAGAACAGGACTTATGGCTTGCATTAAATGGCTTTGCACAAAAACCACAGCAATTCCTTTGCATAAAGTCACAAAGCTTCCGATCCTACTTATTAATTAAATTTGCTGAGAATATGCCTCAGCGGAATGTATCCAATCGAAACTGTTTTTGAGGCAAATGCAAACTGGGCATTCGAAATTAGGAATTCTCCATTAAAAGCATTAAAGGTCGGGCTAATTTTGGCTCAAATGCCCACCGAGAAAGTACTAGTTCAAAAATTTAAATGATTTAAAAAAATATATCACATATTCGCATGTGTTCTGTCGTCAGTAACGAGGCATTCTTAAAGGGATAATTCTGAAAAGGAATGCCGCTTTGTTCTAAGGAAACCATGTTTTTCCTTCCATCCATTGACCGGATTGGATGAAACATTTACCTCATTATATCCGCTTTATGTTTACGCAAAGTACGTACCGCACATTCCATGTTGAAACCGGTATAACGTATCTAAGAGTATCTTAGGTAGTTATCTGCAACAAAACAACGAGCGCTTGTTCTTTTTATGAACATGGTGCTCCATTAACCTGTTCCCGGTATCTGATTTTCTGGAAAGAAATGTCCTTGTTGAATATTGCACAGCATACTTTCCACGTCAAAGTTTACCATCAACCAGCAAGTAACAAAGGGCTTAATGCTGGATATACTTTTGTGGCGTGCACTCGTGTACTCGTATTGCAGTTTGTTTGCAATTTTTTCGTACAGTTGAGTTCTACTACACTGCCGCTTGTTATACACTGTATACTCTGAAACTATTCTATTGATTTTAATTTCTATGCGCGATACTCATAATCATAAGTAGATTTCACGAACTGACAATGGCGAAATTTTTCAATAAAAAATTGCTCATTTCGACCTACAAAATATTCAGTTAAAATGAAGTGAGACCCTATAACGGCCATTTGAGTTAAATAAAAGTTCAATAAGAATTGCTTGGCAGATGGGTCGAGGGGGCGATCTCTGTTACTGTGGCTTCAACGTATGTTAAATAAAAACTCACATTCACCTTTTTCCTATATCAAAAAAAAGCAAAAGTAAAAAAAAACTTCGACATACCAAAGGTTACTCTGTCTGCAATGATCTGCGAAAGATGTGATACTGAGTAAATTTGAAAATTTGGCTCTAAATTTCAATCCTGGACCCGATGATATTCCAGCAGGTTTTTGAAAAATGTGTGCCCTTCCTTTACATTCCATACTTTGCCACATTTTCAATGTGTCTTTGAAGACTGGTGTCTTTCCTTCCCTATGGAAAAATTCTTGTATTGTACCAGTATTTAAATCCGGTAGGACAAATGTTGTTGATGTATTGAAAATTATATATATATGATGAGTTTATTTTTTTTTTTGAAAAAAAATAATTTGCAATAAATAATATGGTTTTGTAAAAAACAGATCCACTGTTACTAATCTTCTCCTTTTTACAAATTTTGTTATTAGTGAGATACGAGTAATCAGGCCTTTTACATCGATTTCAGTAAATTGTTTGAACGAGTTGACCACAAGCCTCTTCTTGCAAACTTGAACGTTTAGGGTTCCCTACAGTGTTTCTTAGATGGCTATCATCCTATTTAGAAAACAGATACCAATTTGTTAAGTTTCGAGGACACTTATCCAAAGAAATCTTGGTAACATCCGGTGTCCCTCAAGGAAGTCACATAGGCCCACTCTTATTTATTTTATTCGTTATTGATGTTGTCAAATTTGTTCCACATTGCAATGTCCTGATGTTTGCCGATGATTTTAAAATATATTCTTCATGCATTGATGCGAATAGTTTTGATAGATTGATAGATTGAATGCACATCACATCTAAGAGATTCTTTTATATTCCTCGTTCTTGTACTAATTACGGTAGATCCTCCTCTTCAAATGGTTTAATGTTATGTGTACAGTGATTGTGCCTCTTTAATTGACATTAATATAAAAATCCATCTTGTTCAATTTTTCCCAGTTGTAATTGTATTGCTCCATCACAATTGAGCAATTGAATTAGTTTTGTAGTTGCATATTTTTCTGTATTATTTTTTTTTACATACTTTTTCCTGAATTTTAGTCCCATTTTTCATTTGCATTTATGCATTTAATTTCATATTCAAATTGTTCATGTCTACATTGTTGACAAACAAATAAAAAATAGAAAAAAAAAAAATAAATAGACAGTTACACCTATTTAGGTGCATAAGTAACACCTATCTCCTAACATCTTGGAGCTTTGAAGCAGTTTCACAGTTCTACCTTTTCCAAGAGAAGAATTTAAATTAAAATCGATGTTAAAGGATTTTCTTTGGCACAATTTTTTACAAGAGTTAGCTGTCGATTGTTTTGCGTTGTTTGCCACATAAATAATATAAATGGCTGGCGCAGCAGGCTATGGCATCTCACAATCACAATCAATCGTGTTGAGAGTTTTTTTTTTTATTTTTGAATCGAATATACAAGGTGGGCCAAGAGAAATCACCCTATTGGAAGATGCTCTTATTTTTGCAAATGGCCGCTTATGTCAAATCTTTTTTGACATTTGTGAACTAGACAGATGTAGAATGCAAGTGAACAAGCCATGGAGCGATATAGTCCCCAAGAACGCGGAATAATCATGTCTATTTGTTTGCGTAACAATTCGTCTGTAGTGTTGGAGCAGCGCGAATTCCGTCGCCGATTTCATGGCCTTCCGACACCAACTGCGCAAACACTGCGCCGTTTGGCCAACAACCTTGAAGAGTATGGGGCCACACGAGACGTTGCCAAGAGGGGCCGGCCCCGGAGCGCCCGTTGTGCCAAGAATATCGCCGCTGTTGACGTGGATGTCGAGCTGTCGCCGGAAACATCTACCAGACGCCGTGCCTCGCAATTAGCCATCAGCCGGTCGTCCCTAAGGCGAATTTTGGTCAAAGACTTGCGCATGTTCCCGTACAAAGTCCAGTCCGTGCATCAGCTGCTGCCTGTCGACCGCCAAACGCGTCTAACCTACGTCCAAGCCATCCTAAATCTCGAGGACGAAGTGGACGATTTTTCGACCAAATTCATAATGAGCGATGAGGCTCATTTCCACCTCAGCGGGTACGTGAACAAGCAAAACTATCGCTTCTGGGGCACCGAAAATGTACGAGTAATACACGAGTAGCCATTACACCCGCTCAAAGTTACTGCATGGTGCGCTGTTCACGCTGGAGGAGTCATCGGGCCATTTTTTTTTTCGAAAACGCCGCTGGTCAAACGACAACAGTGGACGGTGCGCGCTATAGGGCCATGTTAACCGAGCTTTTTCTGCCGCAATTGCACGAATTAGGACTGGAGGACATGTGGTTCCAACAGGACGGAGCTACGGCACACACTGCGAGAGCCACAACCGATATTCTGAAGGCGGCGTTCCCGGGTCGCCCCATCTCTCGTTTTGGCGATTTGCACTGGCCCGCAAGATCGCCCGATTTAACCGTTCCATACTTTTTTTTGGGTTTTTTTTTTTGAAGTCCCGTGTTTACGTTAACAAGCCCGAGACCCTAGAAGCCCTCAAAGACAACTTTCGACACGAGTGAGACAATCTGTAGACCGAAGCTCTCGCTGAAGTGATGAAATATGCCATAAAACGAACCCGTATGACAATGACTTGTGACGGCGCCCATTTGGGCGATATCATCTTCTCGAATTGACCAATAAAATTCTAGAGGTTCAAATAAACATAATCAAAAACCAGAATAGAAGTTTTTCATTAAGAAAAATAATGAGAGCCAATCAACATCGGATGACTTCTTTTGGCCCACCTTGTACTTGTCCAAAACAATTCATACAAAAATATTTACCTAAGGTTCTTAAGGCAATTTAGCCTATTTTTCATAATTCCATGCATAAATTGTCATATTTGTTGGCTGATTTATGTCTGTCCAAAAAATTCCATACAAAAATATTTACTTAAGGCCAGCATATTTCTCTGGATGAAATTTGGTTCAATTATTACCAAATTTGCAACCTTGGACCTGTACCGTTGTAGGTGCGTTGTATACTATTTAAAGTGCAATTCTCACCATGTATAGTCCCCCAAGGCTTCAAACAGATCTTTTCAATATTTTTTTTTTAAACAGAAAACTGCTCTCTATATATTTGATGGAGCTTTGTAAGTTTTTGCGTGCACATGGTCGGTTGTGACAATTTTTATTGTCATTCACGAGTTTTACTCGATCTTTGCAATTTAGAACGCAATTCTTGCGTCCCCATATCGCTTCCCTACCCAGTCAAATAAAGGCAACCCATATTGATACCCATTTCCACTTCGTGCAACGTCCACCCAACCATCGAGCCAAACAGTGCATCCCTGGTAAAGCGGATTCAACGATTTGATGGGCAATTTCAAAGTTCAAGGTCGTCTGATGTTGCCGATAAATTATCGTCGTTGCTATATAAAAGCTGCACACAAGTACACCAGCTATGGCTGTAGATTGAATGCCAGCATGCATTTAATGCCAGTCATTCATAGTAATGAGCTGTTGAGACAGCTGTTGTCGTTATTTTTCAGTAGGTACTTTGTGTACCATGCATCCTAGTGGTTTACATCTGAGTTTGAACATGAGGCCAATATTTTTAGGTCAACTTCGCTTTTATGTTAGTGATATAAAGTTATACAGTTTCAGTGTCCCCTGCACAATGACAATCCAATTTACACTCTTAACGAACTGACAGGAACTTAATTTACAACTATCTACAATTTCGTCCGCTGTCTCGTGAACATATCCCGTAGACTATATTTTGCCCGTTGACACGCCGCCATTAAGCACTCGTGCCAGCACGTATTTAATTCAAGGTACGTGCATCCTCTGCGGGGCATCCTGCATTGCATTCTCTAGCTGGTTTTATTAACTCATAAAATAATGTTAACGACTGGCCGAGTAGGAGCCTCCTTGCAGATCGTATGGCTGTCGGCCGTATTATTTTTTTCTCTGGTGGTTACACAGAGCACACAAAGTGCTAGTCAGAAGTAGGCGGTCCTTTGTTAGCAAGTATCAGAGGTTAATCGAACTGTTCATTGAATGTGTTTCATATGTTAGAACAAACGTGATTCCCGAGTGGCCCCCAGGAAGGGTTAACGAATGAGGTCCAACATGACCGCTCGCAACCACCATCGCCGCCGCCAGTAGCTATCGAACAGGTTGTTAGTGTTTCCGCTTTTAGTTCCACGCTATTGCCATTCAGAGACGTCAGCCTCTAAGGACGGGTTTTGTGTATACGTGCACACAGCACAACTCAAATGATGAAGGTACATACACCAAAGTATCCTTAGTTGGTTTTGTTCACTGTCCTCATCCTCACGAGTGAAGAGCATGAAACGTGAAGGTAGGCAACCCCTGAGCTGTGTTCTGCAGAGTTGATTTACCAGACAATAGATAGCAAGGAGGCCATAATCTCGAACAAGCCTTGCTCAGAATAAAAAAGCAAATTTGTTGATTGTTGGGGATACGAGTACATAAATAGAGATACACACTCGTATTTGAATAGATATCTAATGAACCGGATGTGATCAATGTTGCATGAACCCGAAGCTAATTGTGTTTCGCATCTCAAAATACTGATAAACGGCCTAACAAATAATCGACTTTAGTCTGGCAGCTTACCAATAAACAAATATTGTTGATAGAATATCGCTAACTTTACTCAGGGAAAAAATGCAAACTAAAATGTAATATGTTCTATTTGATTTTACATTGAATAAACTTTAATAAAAGAATATTCCTTTTCACGTTAAAACATATTTGATTCAAATACGCAATGTAATTTTAAATTAATTGAACGTAGATTCAAAGTGAAACGTATTCACTTTTAAATTTAAGCATGATTCCACGTAAAATCAAGGTGCATACGTGGTTAGGTAAAATTAAAAATATATGCATGTAGAGTAGGGGAACCCTTTGACTTTGTTATGTCACTTTGATTTAACAATTTTCGTAGTCGATACTAAATCATTCCGAAAAATATTTAAATCAAAGTGGTTTTCTTTGATTTTACATTGTTTTTTCTGTGGGTGTTTAGGGTTAAATGTTAACGTTGGGAAACCCATGTTTATCTCGGGAATTAGCTAAATAAATCCTCCCTTAATGTCATTTTGAAGACATTTATGTTGTAAACAATGGAAATCGATGAACTATATGAATCATCGACAATAATAAAAAAATATCCGTTTACTAATCATTATTCGCATGAATAAAAAGAAAATTGTATGCAGCAAAACTTAAATGCGTGAGACATATCAGGGTACAAATCAGCAAATATATATATTTCAAATTTATCTATTTGGAGTTTCGTTCTTTCCCGTACATTTCAAAGAAAATACATTTTCGTTGATTGTGTTTTATAGACTTTTTCTTTTTATTATAAGTCCTTATTATTCATATTCTCGGCATTTTATTTTAAAAGTAATTTCATATTTAATAATTTCATTTGTTTCAAATTTTCTAATAAATTTAATTTGTTTTCCATAAATAAACGGAATCTTCATGGAAAGATTGGGCCTTACCAAAAAACATTTTTATTTTCGACTCTTATTACGAGTAGTTCACAGTGGTTTTATTTTCAATACAATTTTCGCAATTGTGAGCTTCCGTAAATTTAAAGTCTACAACTCCAAAATTATACCCGAACAGAAATGTTTATAACTTTCCCCTGAAACATATCTTAAATTTTAATATTCTTAATCAATTTTTTTCCATCGGCATTCGCCGGTGAAATAATTTTTCGCCAAAAACAACAAACGAAAAGAGACATAATAATTATAGGAAACAAATATTTTATTTTATTTCAACGAATGAATTTTCACACTTTACTATTTCATTTATTTATGTTGATTGCGTTCGCTATTCTACATTTGGTAGAATACATGTTTCCATGGTGAAATACAACAACGAATATAAACTCTCAGAACGCATCCGTCAGCTGACAGAAACTCACCAAATACACTAACTCTCAGTCAGTGTTCTTAGCAATGTCTTTATTTTTCCCACTAAGGGTGTTCATTTTACTCTTTTCACTAAACTCAAATTACCTCGATTTTTTTATGAAAAAGACATACTTTCAAAAGTATATGTATTGTTCGGAAAAAAAATCACACAAAATTAATCTTCAATATAAAAATCGCAGTTTCCTAACATTATAATGATCATTTTTTGGTACTAGAAATTGTTGCTCGCTCTAAAAATCTCCATTTTGTGTACATTTAGTGCGTTGATATTCATGGTAAAATGTAGTTTGAATGTTTTTTTGTCAGATTATTGATATTCCCACAATTTTGATGTTTTTTCCTTTGACGCACAGAAAGTTTGTGAAAAAAAATTAATTTCCCTCAAACAGGTAGAGGTCCCACGATGTAGGAACACTGCTAAGTGTCAGTATTTTATTACACCTCCCGCCATTTAGAATTTAATTTTTTGCTGCTTCACACGTATTCACAGATAGGAAATTTAAGAGAGAATTTTCTTTTCAAAATTTGCGGGCGGAATCGGGTAGGTGCGCGGGAGCTGACGGTCTATTTAATACTTAGTTTATGTCCAAAATGATATATTGAATTTCCTAATACGAGCGAATTTAAATACCCTGTTCTGTTGTGTTGCCTGGACGTTTATAATTATAAATTAATTTGAGTAAATTTTCAATGTTTCGTAGGAATACGACAATTCAATTGGAACTATCAATGCATGGAATTTATTTTTTTTCTTTTTGATTTGTAATTGGATTTTTTACTAGCCGCCTGTAATAACTATTGGGGGATAGCGGGCCGGGAAATGTAAGGTGTATGCATTATATTTTGTCTTTCACTATTATATGGTTGACAGTTTTTATTTTTATTTTATTTACTTAGATGTAACAGTGCGTCAGTGATCCCAGGTTGAGCGGAAAAGCGGACATTTTGGCGCTTCTATAATGAAAAAGGGAAAACGAGGGGCAAATTGAGGAAAATCCGAAAATTTCTATTAAACTTAAATTGCTCAAAAGTAAAATCAAAACGCATTTCTATTAAAAACGAATTTGAAAGGTAACTTAAAATAAAATTTTTATATTAATACGTGAACATAAAAAGTTTCGGTACACTTTTTAAGTATTTATTACGAAATGAGGAGGATAAAACTTATATCATTCGAAAGGTACTGTGCCTTAGATGTGCACAAACAAAAAGTCGTGGGTATATGTCGCCATTAGGGCTGGTAAAATTAAGTTATGAATTCCCCATAAAAAACAGGTAATTGAATGGATTTTGGCGGCATTCAATTTGTCGCCGACATTATTACCTACCTTACGTATTCAAATATAAATTATCTTAGATTAGAACCTGTTTCCAATGCAGCAGCTCATTTACGTATTTTTTCGATATCTAGATGTCGCTCTTTTCGTTATTAAAAAAATACATTAATAACGAAAATAATTAAAGCTAAAAATATAGACTTTCGCCCCTTTTGATGCATGGTCCTCAATTGTGGTACGTTTCTTAGTATTACATTTTACATACCTAGACCTACTTATAAAAGGAACGGTCGATTTTTGACCACAAGCGATACTAGTGTTTATAATTATGTAAACATGAAAGAAAACAGTCTGTGTCTGCGTAAGAATTTTGGTGCATCCATATGTATATTTGATATTAGGTATGTCTACAAGAAAAATAAACATTCTATAATTTATGCATATTTTTATGTTATAATATGTTTATTTAAAGGCTGTTAATAAAAACGGCTTACATTTTATTTTTCATATGAAAATAAATGGAAATTTCTTGAGGGAGGACTTTTTCGAATTTAGGGGAAAGCTAATACTTTTGTTCATAAAAAAAAAGAAGACGAAAACCGTCTTCAAAGTCTGGGAACACTGCAGTGCTTGATGTATTTTTTGATTCAGCTACACGTTTCAGCGTTCAATGATAAAATTAAAAAAATTGTTTTCGCAAAAGGTTTTTAAAGGACCATAAGCACAATGGACGAATGGTCGAAATCTGCTATTTTTATACCGAGAGAAATTTTTACATTACATATACGTCCTTTAAAAAATTGATAACTGACCGATATTTCGCCTTTGCCTTAGACATGTGTATTCAAAATTAAATGTTTGAGACATGGTTTGCACTTTTTTTTTAAATGTACCCATGCCCAGCTGGCTGACACTGCGACCTGTAAGATCTATTGTATCAATGGGGAATAGTTAATCTAAGAGACGTGCGACCTCCCTAACGAAGGTCAATAAGTCTTTAGTAGCAGCGTGCGCTATATCTGCTGGCGTACGAGTCTCTCTATTAAAGACAAGTTTTCTTAACCAATGAAAAGCCGGACATTCACATAAAATGTTCTCAGAGGACTCGACATCCTCCAGACAGAATCTGCATTCTGTTTCCAGACAAAGGTTCATTTTGTTGAGGTGATATCTAAGGCCACAATGACCTGTGAGGAAGCCCGTTAGCTTTCTTATGTTATCCTTACTGAGCCCAAGGATTCCCTTATAGGAGTAAGGCTTAATTAATCGCTTGGATTGTCTTAGACCAGGGACATGTTCCCAGTGATCAAGACGAAGTTGTTTCATTAATTTGCCTTAGCGCAGAAGTCCAATTGACTGTGCAGTAGGGTTCTGGTCCACAGAGAAGGGATTCTGAACCAGCCCTAGCTAGTTTGTCTGCATGTTCGTTGCCTGCAATACCTTGATGGCCCACCCAAGCCTTACCTTGTTGTGTTTGGCGAGGGTTTGCAGAGCATCGTGACAGCACTTAACTATTTTGCAGTCCATTGTATTGGATGCCAATGCTTGTAGGGCTGCCTGACTGTCTGAAAATCACCACCTTTTGCGTTGCGAAAGGATTCCGGCCGTTGCATTTTCAAAATGTCGACTTACTTACAAAGTTGGTATCCAATTTACAACATGTTTTTGACTTGTCCAAGCGTTTTCTTAACATATATTGATAATCTTTATTTTTGAATTAAGAATCTCGAAAAATGTTTATAAAATTCTGATTCTGTTTTTAAAAATGTGTGCCTACCCAAAAATGTATTTTAGTTAATAAAAGATAAACAAAATTCAGTGTGAAGAAATGTTGAGTTTTCCAGCTTGTCAACTGTGTTTCATGAAATTGATAAAATCCACCGATAGTTATAGAAAATTATTATTAGATTACCAAATTTTTTGGCATAAAAATTTAACACAAAAATGTTGTCTATATTAGCCGCCGTTTTATTTTTGGCACAGCCATTGCAAATTTTAACCCCGAAGTTAATAACCTTTTGTCAGAAAACAGTCTATGAATTCCCTGAAACAATTGGGACAAGGAAAAAAATGGGAAGCTTTCTCTTTGGCGTCAACGTTGCATGGTTTAACACTCGTGGTTTGAAAGCGGCCTGAAACTCACTTTTAACATTTAAGTTGGAATTTTTAAAAATTTAAATATACTTCGAGCAGGTACTGGGTATAATTCTACCAAGGTAATATATATGCCGAGCAATCCACTCGCTGGCGTTTTTCTCCTACAAGTTTATAGACTTATTGATCTAACAGCTTTAAAAATTGTTTTGAAAAATTTGAGGTATTCTTGATTTTACATGAACGCAATTTGTTGACAATTCTGGAAGTCTTATAGTCGAAATATTTTTGAACTTATTCTGATGTTGGTAATGACTTGCTCAACTATTGGCTTACTAATAATCATTTTTAACCTTCACACTAAATAATTTGGCACAATGGGTAATTTTAGAGTAAGTTTAATTTTTATATTTTTACAGTCTTTTTATTGCAAACTTTAATTAACAAAAAGTTAGAAACAGAAAGTTAATGGAGCTTCATAATTCAGTTTTGAAAAAATTTGGGGCTAATGGCCGACTGATGTTAAATATGGCACAGGGTGTGCCATGTTTAAGTTTATAATAACGGTCGTATTGTCAAAATCTTTTCAAAGAGAATTTGTGCATTCAATTTCGTACTTACTTCGTTAAGCTGAAGCTACAGTCCGGGGAGGACCTGAGCCTCAACCAACAAACGTCTCCAGACAGCTGTCTCCACATTATGTGTGTTTTTTTTTTTTTTTTGTCGAATTCCTATACTTTGGGAAATATTTAACTGCTACCTCTTTTTCAACTCTAGGTCTAGGAAACCTTTAATATAATCTCCTTGCTAGGAAATTCCGTTGGTTTGACCAACTTGAATCCAAGTGCAACGAGAAAGTTAAAAATCATTGGGCAATATTCAGCCGAAGCCGCTTCTGTTTTTTGGTTATCCAATCGACAAAATTCTCTTTCCAAAATAAATGTTTTAACACGATTTTCCCGATAAGAAACTGAAATATACAATATCCGCAACTCTTACCAATTGTATGCATTTCGAGGGAGATAATATCGATTGGATTGGATGGTTAGTGGATAGTGGTGCGTTGAAGCTCAAAAGAATTCCTAATTAATAAAAAAAACCTTGTGTCACAGAATTTAATTTAAATTCACGTTCACGTGGAATCTCTTTGGCGTTCATTACTCGTGTAATTAAAATCCACAAAGCTTGAGTCTATATGACACCACCGTTGACAACCGGTATTACCATATTAACGTGATGTCCTATTTGCGTGAAATTTCTACTAAAGGATGATAATCACATACTTATATCATTGAAATTTCAATTCTGAAACTTTTGCCAATGGAGCGCTGTAACATAGTTCCGCTGTATACAACCGTATACTTTACCTCTGCGGGTAATATTACAAAGAATAAAATAATAAAAGTATCTGGCTCACCGGTAATACATACTTTGAGATTTAAATTATTAAATTTGTTCAAAACCGGCAAGTAGAAATTATAGTATTTTGATATATTAACTCTGGCGACAAATAGGTTTTCTAAATTATATTTCATTATTAGCTAGATAATTTATTTTCAAACTGAAATTCAATAAAAAAAATAATATAAAGAAGAACAATTTTTTTATAGAAAATTTACTTACAAAATATTCAAGGCCTCAATTTAAGTAAGAATACAGTCCACCAGTCATCGAAACAAAATTATTTCCAGCGGCTTAAAAATTATTGTTGAAGAATTAATATTCTTCACAATTGCAAGTCGCATAAGTGGTAATATTTGTGGAACTCGATTTTCAAATTAATGCATTCTGTTCAAGCCAAAAGCCAAGTTTAACGTTCTTAAAATTCTAGCAGTTATTTTCTAATATTTTTCTGACGCTTTTTTCCGCGCGTTTTTTGACGCGGTTTGCACAAGCCCAATTATAATTATTCTTACATTTGTTTAATTTTTCACAATTAAACAAATATCCGTCCACGCACAACTTATCTTTTCCTTTATTGGATTAAACGAATGAAATATTAAGGGTTGAGGGAAAAATTTTGGATTGGTCAAAATTCTTTTACAAAATTCTGATTTCAAATTTTTTTTGAAAATTCTGCTTTACAATTCTGCAAACATAAAAAAAAATGATTTGGAAAATGTTAAAAACGCAGCGGTTTTTGTAAAACAGAGATGGAGAGAACGTTTTGTTTTTTAATTTGTTTTTTTTTTTGTATAATTTTAACTCCTCTTTTCTTAATTTTTATTTGTAGCCTTATATTTCTTCCTGGGAGGAAAATAAAAGATGTCGTGGGAATTTTTGGATAAATACGATTTTGTTTTTATTATAGAAATACGAAAGTTAACAAAAGAAGCGACACTGCTATTGATAGTTTTTAGGAAGACTGAGCACAAGTCCTTGTCTGTTCACTAACCCATCAATCGCAGCGTAACAGTAGGTTTTTTTTATTTTGCTCACATGATCTGCATAGATCATTGATTTCCATCGTATACAAGAAAAGTTGGATCTTGTACTGCTGTTGTAAACTGTGAAAATCAATGATCTATACAGATCATGTGAGCATAATAAAAAATGCCTAGTAATTACAACGAACCTCCTAGGAAAATCGTCTTAGAGTATTCGAAGATCCTACCGAGTCGATTGTCGAAGGAAATCTTTCTTCTTGATTTAGACCTCGTCGAGGTAAGACCCACTCATAAGAGAAATAAAGAGCTTGAACTTTCTTCCAAAAAATCATCCTTTTGTGATTCTTGGTCAACAAATCGGTGAGCAACCAGCAGGGGATCCTTTTACTTCAACACATTATGATCTAAAGAGCTGGTGTGTGGGTGTAATGCATCTGCGGTGCTTTCTTTACATGGGTACTTGCGTGCGAAGTGGCTCTGAGGTTAGTGTCCTGGACTACTGAACGAGGAGTCTCAGGTTTGATCC
Source organism: Cheilosia vulpina (assembly GCA_916610125.1). Taxonomy (NCBI): domain Eukaryota; kingdom Metazoa; phylum Arthropoda; class Insecta; order Diptera; family Syrphidae; genus Cheilosia; species Cheilosia vulpina. Next base: position 78,531,650 of record OU744276.1, on the reverse strand, counting down.
CCGAAAAACACAAATTACATCTTAAGGTTTCATTTCACTGCGCCTCTAGCGAATGCCTGAAAAACATCGAAGGGTACAGCTGTCATGATGGAGCTTCTTAATTAGCTATTCGAACTATTGTAGGTGCCATTCATCCGACAAAAAAATACTCACAAAAAACAAATGGTTTCTAGACTTATGAAACACGAACCTATTTATTTATTTATTTACTTGAGGATTTCCCTGACAATAGAGTTTTTCTTCCTGAGGCTGCTCTCATTCACCTGAGATCTCGGACACATCCTTTATAGTTGCCCAGACGGTCCAGACCGAAAACTCGCCGGTAAACGCAATAGCTTGCTGTTTGAAGCAGGCTCACAGAACAAAAAATAGAATAGATAGAAAAGTGCTCAGTATTAGCAGAACAGCCACGATGAGGGTTTCCGTGTACAGTATAGGGGAGAGTGGGGCATCTTTGAACACTTTTTGTGTCATAAAAAACTATGTTTTTGAATTTTTGATCTGTAACTTCTTTTTTCTTTTAGGAATGGAACTCAGCTTTAGTCTAAACGCATAATTCTATCCGATTAATGGAGATTTCGATTTATTATTTTTTTTGAATGAAGCAAGTCCTTATGTTCAAAGGTGTCCCACCCTGTGGGGCAGTTTTGAACTAGGCTGGGGCACCTTTGAACGACAGTTTTTATAATAAAATATTAACCTGAAAAAAGGCTTTACACTTTATTTAAATTATAAATAAGTTTTGATTTTTAAATTAGAGATAAAAAAACTTAAATAAACTATTATTCCTAAATCAGGAAGACCATGTAACATAAACAAAAATAAAAACTTAAAATAGGTACACAAACTGGAATTCAAAGATAACTTAATTTATATAGATACCTACACTGCATATAAAGCAACAAACGAGTTTTTACATAAACGAGGAGTAGCCTCATTAACCTAACTGAAATTAAGAGAAGTCAAGAGCAAAAGTTATCATTTGAACACGTTCAAACCTTCCCCGACCATTTTGTTCAAACCTGCCCCAACGTGTGTTGCCACGAACAATTTAGCTTTAATAAATTTGTTAGTACATATATAAGAAAAACCTAGCTTAATATGGTTCTAAATGAACCTTCGCCTTCGAAAAATATTTTTCACAAATAAAAAAGCTGAACAAAAAATGTGTTTACTCTTCCAAGGAAAATAAAAAAAGTTGGAAATGCAGCATAAAAACATCCAACACGATATAATTTCGAGCGACTACTGAAAAGATGACCGAAAGCTATTGATATTTAAGCAAAACAATATTGCCAGGACAAAAATTTAGTTTACGCTCTCAAATATTTTTTTAGTAAGATTTTATTAGTGATGTTCAAAGGTATCACACGTTCAAAGGTGGCCTACTCTCCCCTAAATTTAATTTTCCGAGACAGGAGTACACATCCTTTCTCTTTTGAAAAAATTCCAAAAATACATGTGCGGCGAAATCGAACGCTTTCCCGCAAACTTAGTAGTGTTAAAACGGGTAAAAAAAAAGAACTTATAGAGAACGTAAACCTAAAAACATCTCCAAAATCGTGCCCAAAAAATCTCGTCAGAAAAGACTTCAAAAATACACGAAGACATCATAAAAAGTGCGTTCTCACCCATTTTTTTCACAATTACTTTCAATTTACTAATGAGTCAAAAATAGCATGCAAAACTGATCTAAAAAACCATTGAAAAACGCACCAAAAAAATCCCGTCAAAAGCGCATGCAAGAACGCATCAAAAAACTCATCATTAATCGCGTTACGATCACTTCAAAAATGCGTGCAATAAAAAACTCATCAAAAAACGCGTCTAAAACGTTTCATTAATCGTTTCAAAATGACGTCAAAAAGCCAATGCAAGACCGTGTCAAAAAAACTCTTCACAAGCGCGTCAAAAACATGCCAATAATAGCGTCAAAATCACGTCAAAACGTGTTCAAAAATGATGTATTTTTACAACATAACCTTCATCACGCAGGCCGCTGAGCGGATTTGTCTTCCGTTTCCCATCGCTTTCTATTAAAAATTTCCAACTGCACTACGGAGCCAGATATGATGTTAACATAAGCTCTTATCTTAATTATGGAGAGATACAGAAACAGAAAATATAACTCATCTACAGCCTGAGGAGCGAATCCGTTTATATCCTGGATATGCAGAAACGTGCAGCACAAGTAAAGAAGTATTTCTCCAAATGCACTTACTTCAGAAAATCCCTAACGTACCGCGATGCTGCTTTACTTTAAGTTTCTTGGGAAAAAGGCAAAAAAACTCACCTCCGCTCCAGAGTCCTGATACCATATTCTTACCACATCCTTGAAAAAATTTGCAAAAACATATGCTCCATGTACAAATATCAATACGACGACGCCGAACCCAAATTAAACATCTCGAAGATGGCCTAGAGCCGCTCCATATATTTGTGTAGTCCCCCCTTGCGAGCACGTACCATTATGTACATACAAATGTTTACGTATTATCATCTCGGAACGCTGTGCTTGGCGGCAGCCATGGTATTCCAGCAAACACCTGACTGCTGACGGTGCGAAAAAAAAATGTTTCTAAAATTGAAACACTCGGGTCTGTCTCCGTGTATGTGTATAGTGGCTGAGCTTCATAGCTATCGTTGCCATTTCGGTTTTATTCCCGCAAAGCCACTCAAAACAGTATAGCAACCAACAACACCGACTATCAACCGTCCTACATTGCATTAGCGTGTGAAGATGACTAAGAGCTTCAGGCAAATGAAAGACAAATATTCGTTCTAGCCAAGCCGGCAGAATGAAGGCAGTCGCAGTGGTGTCAGAGTGGCAAATATTTACGAAAAACCACTAACAACATTCCCAAATTTAACCTCTCGAAAGTACAATGTGTGTATTGGTGGGAAATCCTCGCAGAAAAAAGGTGCCGCCACCACCCACGAAAATAAAGAAGACACGAATGCGGGAGGGAAAGCGGTGGCAAAAATTTCAAGAAACGAGTGTGTTCTTCGGGAAATCAGAGTTGCCGTCAGCAGGGCACATGCGACATGTGATTTGTAGGTTTCCACTCCACCATCATATATAACAAAACGGAAAAAATGTTTTTTTCGCACACACGATTTGGCGTCTGACTGTGTTGCCCTCAACGCCACCGCCGCCGCCGGTTTCAATTCGATAGCACACCGGATGTGACTTATATCTACAACTCGCTACGTGGGAAAAGTGAATAAAAGTTTTTCTGCTTTATGTTCGAGTTTACAAAATTCGCCAACCGATTGTTCAAGTACGAAGCAGATACGAGTGTGTTCAATATTCGATGCGTGTTGGGCGGGAAATGGAACTAAATCTTTGTCACGCTCTAGATGATGGCAACGGATTGAAGCTGTTTGCATGATTTAAATTAGATTCCATATATCTACATCTACATGTTATTTGGCTCACTTGAATCCCATGAGGGGAGGTAAATGCTCCTCGGCGGTGAAACAGAAGAGGAGGTCCTCAAGCACACAGACAAACTGCATGTGTTCATTTTGTGTTGGAGTACACTGACAGAGCAGACAGTTGGAAAATTGTCGAAGACACATAAAGTAACCGTCACAATTACTTAAAAAAAGGGTTGTTGTCATAACATGGGTCTCGGTATTTACATACAGCTAGTAATAAGTCTTACTAGTTGACCCGAGCTCGCTTCAACCAAAAACCGAATAAGTTGCATTTTAAGCGTTTCCAATACGAACGGGTCGACGTCGAAATGGAATAAAACAAGCTGTACTGACGAAATTATTTCTTCATTTGAAAGACCCATGTACCTTTATCATAATGAATGGAATAGACATCGTTCAAATATCCACCGGGGATTCCCACGGTGGCATAGGTCCAATTTTCACTGACTCTGCCGCATAGAACCGCCTGAATTTGAGCGTGGTATTGGACATGTTGGCCTTAAAGAATTCGGTCGATTGCTGCTCTTTTTGGCATAGGCAACTTCAGAAAACCCTACAAGATAAAGCCTTGCGAGGTCAAAAGTCAAGAACTTGGTGGGCAGCTCACCTATTGAGAGATAGCAATTTGTTTAAATTGTACATGCAGAATGTCCAAAGTGGTGTACCCCCGTCCAGCTGGAACCACAATCGCCGCCAAAATGCACTTTTTGAGTTGTGAATGTAGATCCACGCTTTCGCGTCCACTCTTTCCGAATACGTCATCTATTTGGGTATATCTCTAGCCAATCCTGAGATATCAAGTGTCACTTTTGTCGTATATCGACCAAAACTAGCAAGTTTGAATATTGGTTTGACGTAAGCGCCATTTTTATGGATGTACGTCAAATTTTTCATACAAATTATTTTTTTTTTATTTAGTATTGTTTAAGGACCTCCATCAAACATCAAAAAAATGTAAAACTAATCTGCGCACTATTTTGACCAATCAAATAACATTTTTTCTTACTCGTCACAATATGAGTCTGAATTTGGCGCAGGGCCATAAGCCTACGAGACACAAGTTCATAATGACTTTTCCACTTCGGTGGGACACGAGTTCAAAATTTGAATGTGTTAAGTCGCACCAAAATGGGATATATGTAAGTCCATAAATAATTTTTCAAACATGGGACATAATTCTAGCCCCACGTTTCAGACATTACTTTCTACAAAGTAACCATCAAATTAATACCTCATTCTTACCACAATACTGTCATGTATAACATTTAATTTAATATTTAATGTTTATTATAAGGAAAAGGAAACAAAAAAAAAGCTGAAATCAATTGAAAGTCAATTTATTTTCTCAATCAACTTTTTGTTTTTATTTCTCGTGAATTTTCGACTTTATTTTCTCGTATTTTCAGAAGCTATAACTTTTTGTCTTAGCTTTAGAAAATTTGAGAAAATAAAAGTCGAAAATTTGTGCAAGTTTTATACGTTTATTTCCCCGACTTTTCTGAAGCTAAAAGTGAATTTATTTTCTCAAACAAATTATTATCAGAAAATTTGAGATAGTAAGATCACAGCTTTTTAATTCAAACAATTTGGGCGACTATTCGATATGTCAAATGGCCAAAATTCCCAAATTCACAAACCAAGCATAAATGGACCATTGGCCAAAATACACTGGGCGCCGCTGGATGTTTGTGAGTCTGGCAAGTGGCAAGGCAGCTCTGCTATTAATTTTAATTAACTTGAGCAACAGGTAGAGCGTTTCTTCAAAATCAAAACTTCAGTGAGACATTAGTCCATAATATATTTATGTCTCGTGGACTTATATCCCTGTACTATGTCTATGAAAACCAAAAGGGATCTAGACCAACAATACAGATCCAACGCATGTAGCAAAAGGTACTACTTAGTATTTGTATCATAAAAGAAAACTTTACGTTTTTAACATAACTGCTACTGTTTGTTTTTCTCAAAGGGCAAACATTACTTAATGTTTTGAAATAAGATTCCCAGTTGCAGGAATATTAAAGCAACTTTTATTTGATAACATTTAAGTTGAATTCATTGCGCTTTAAAGTGACCCAAATTTAATAATGGCCACTGCTTTGCTATTTTTTTTAAATGTTTGTTCTAAATAACTACAAATTTGGAGCACCATTAGCCCATTTTCTTATTTAGAAGGCTTACTATTAACAGTGGAATAGAGTGAAACCTTCGAAGTCTTGAAATATTTAGCCCGGTGCCGCTCGTTGGATTTACTAAAAGTATGCCATTCGAAACAGTAGGACTTAGAATAATGCAGATGTAACCAGCATCTTTAAAGGCTTACACTACAAATTCTGGATATTGAAACTTTTCGAAGGCACTGTTTGAAAAAATAAAATATGCTTATTACAATTAGTAGGAGAGTCCAGCGTGTGATGTCCTAATCCATTAAAAATAAGGCTGAATTGTGTATAAAATGAAAGGTTGCTCATTTACGCAGACAAAGCGCAAAAGGTTGGCGAACATTTTTGCGCATCTGATTGATACATTTCCGATGCATTTTTTGTATTTGCTGAGGCATTAAAATTATAAGAAAGATAGCCGAAAGAAGCCGGAGACATTGGGCTGCCAGCCCCTACCCTGCCACAAACACCCGCCAATCAAATTCGAAAATCAATTTTTTCCATTGATTACTTGCAGTACAAAGAAATTCGCAACATACATCATTGGAAGTCTGTGAGTTTAGCATTATCAAAAATATAGGCTTGGATGTTATGAATTGCCCAGGCACAAAGAGAACCCATGATTGCCATTTGTAAAAAAAATGAAAATGCAATAATTTCATGCAAACCATTTTTTATTTTAAATTTCGATCATTGTAACATTTTATTCAGCACCTATCACTAATTTAAATAGTTTTTTTGTTTATTACTGCAGTGTCGTACAAGAGCATTTTTTGACGCACATTTATACGTGTATGCGAGAGCAAGTAGATATACAAGTATTTAATAAATCCCAGCGACTCGTTTTCTTTCAATTAAAGCGCAAACCTTAAAATGCGATTTTACAAAAATTTAAAAATCGTGTATACGTCAAAATGATTCTGAAGGAAATTTCCAAAAATTCAAAAACTGAAACACACCTTGTTTTTTGAATACTAAAGGGTGTCCAATAATTCACGCAAAATGTAATTTTGATAGAAAATACAGATTTTTAATTAGATGGCTTTAATTTTTTATTGACTAATAGAGTATACAATTGGGGTAATGTATGGAATAGCACATCGGATAAATGACCGCCACGGCTTTGCTGGCAAGTTATCGAAATTTTGTATGACCGTTTCGCATAAATGTGGCTGAATTTCATCCAAACACCTCCCAATTACCTCTTTCAAGCGTTGGCGGTCGTGAGATTGTTTGCATAGACCTCTGATTTAAAAAAAAAAAAAAAACCAAAACAAAAAAGTCGAATGGCGTTAAATCGAAAGATCTGGATGGCCAATTCTGATTGCAAAAACGGCCGATTACCCGATTAGGAAATAACTCATGCAGTAATTGAATTGTTTCTCTGGCTGTGGCACCTTCTTGTTGAAACCACTTGTTGGTCACATCCATATCTTGTTATTTAGGGTTTTTAGTAAAAACTCGCTGTAGAGAGCTTCTCGAAATGCCCAATTCTTGACTACTCGCGCGAACTGCTTCGATATTTTCTCTTGAACGACTTGTGACAGTACACTCCGAGTGTTTAAAATCACTAATTGATCCAGTTTTCAATTCATCTCTTCACAGTTGATGGTTTCAAATCAAATGACGGCCATATTTTGTACAAAAATTGTGGACTGTAGCTGACAAACCTTCCTTATTTTTAGAATATTGTTCAACAATGAAAATTTGTTGTTCTGTCGTATAGCGTTTCATTTCAACTAACCCCAAACTGTCAGCTGTCATATTGTTGGCATCACTGTACTATTTAATAGCGCAAAATTCAAATTTTGCGTGAATTATAGGACACCCTTTATAATTAGAAAGTAGATATATCAAGTAACATTCAAAAATAAGAACCTCCAAAAATATTATAGTAAATTGTGCAAAAAAACAAATAAGCTAGTGTTTAAAGCTCGTAATAACTACTACACAAATAAATAGATGTAAAGGTAACATTAAAGAAGAATGGTGTATAGTTGATAATATATTGGGCAAGACACCAAAATCGAAAAAGGTTAGTAGTATAAACGTGGATAATGTAAATATATCTGATCCCACTACCATTGCAAACAAGTTTAACGAATTCTTTATAGAAATATCAGAAAAATTAAAGCCAAGTTATAAAAATAACAACAACTGCAATTGTAATATATCTTCCAGTCTTTCTACTGACCCTATGCTTGTAAATAGTTTTGTTTTTGAAGATATCTCCTCTAGGGAACTATATATGCTTATTTCGTCCTTGCCAAATAAAAGTTCCTGTACAAGCGATTCTATTTCGAATATTCTTCTTAAAAAAGTTGCTTTTTATATCGTCGATGTTGTTTGTTATTTGTATAACCAAAGTGTAAACAGTGGTATTTTTCCAAATTCTTTTAAATGCGTTGAAGTGATTCCTGTTTTTAAAAAAGGTAACCGTAGTAATTTATGTGACTATAGACCTATTTCCCTGCTTCCTACTTTTTCCAAACTTTTTGAAAAATTAATTAAGTCTCGAATGGTTTCATTTTTAGAGAAAAGCAAATTCTTTGCTAATAATCAATACGGTTTCAGATCAGCCAAATCAACAGAAGACGCTATTTTAAAAGTGTGCTGTCAGTTATACGAAGGTATAAATAATGACAAATTTACGATGGCAGTCTTCATAGACATGACAAAAGCGTTCGATCTTAGATCATGATTTATTAATAGATAAACTGTACAAAGCTGGCTTTAGGGGAGTTGTTCTTAACTGGTTTATTTCATACCTAAAGAATAGACAGCAGAAAGTAAATATTAATGAAAGATTCAGTAGGTCGCTTATATTAAAAAATGGCGTTGCCCAAGGATCTGTCCTAGGACCGCTTATGTTTTTATTTTTCATTAACTCTCTGTTTATTCAAAACCTTAATGGCAAGTCAACTGCCTTTGCTGATGAAATTGCATTTACTTATGTTGGTAACTCTATCTCCGATTGCATAATTGCTATAAATGAAGACCTACAAACATTAAGATCTTGGTTTGCATTCCACAAGCTAGTTGTTAGTGAAAAAACGAAAATGATTAATTTTAATTTATCGGGCGATACTCCGACAGATCTTAGTATTTTTCTTCACTCCTATGACTCCAAAAGATTTTCTCTACCTGTTCATAGCTGCGGTAGAAACAATTTTGAAAAAACTAACAAATGTTCCTCTCAGTGTTTTAATATTGAATCAGTTCAGAACTTCAAATATTTAGGAGTACTGATTGACTGCAAGTTGAATTGGAAAGATCACATTCAAACAGTTAAATCACATATGATACTAGTGTCACTTAAGATGTTTATGCTTTTAGAGCCTACTGCTCAAAAACTTTGCTTACTATGATTTATCATGGTATGGCTAACTCGAAGTTACAATATGGTATAACTTGTTGGGGTGGAGTCTACTTCAACAGTTTTCGTACACTTTTGGTAGCACAAAAATGCCTGATTCGACTTATCTGTGGTAAAACCAGATCTATTTCTAGCTGGCCTCTTTTTTGTGTATTGCGAGTTCTTCCGCTTAGGCACCTTTATGTATTTAAAGTCCTGAAGGAGTTCTTTAAGCAAAGTGGTAACATCGCAACAAGAAACTCCAGTCTCTATAACTTACGTGTCAACAATTTAACTCTTGCCGATGTACCTATTGCCCACAAGACTCATTTTTCTCGTTTTTATTATGTGACTGCACCTAGACTTTTTAACAACCTCCCCTTTTGTATTAGAACAATCCACAGTCTCTCTTTATTTATTCAAAAATTAAAAGGTTGGCTCCTCACTAAGAATAATGATGAAATTGAGTTGCTGTTTAGAGTTATTGTATAATCAATGTCAAGAGAAGGATAATCTTCTAATTGGTTGGTGATTACTTCTGTTTTCCTTTGTACTCTTTATTTTTTTTTCTCCAGAAACTTTTTGCTTGAATTTATTTATTTTCAATTATTGTATATTTTTGGCTCCATGAATTTTCTTTATTCGTTATAATAATATTTTTTGTTATTAAGATTTATTTCAATTCCTACCTGATTGTTACCCCACATCAGATTTTTTTTTTTTTTTTGTAAGGTCGTTCGCCCCTAACTGTTTATAGTTACAGAACGATCATTGAATTTATTCATTCCATTACATATGTCAAAACTTAAGGTACATTTTCTAATTTTGTAATTAGTGAGAAATGGATAAAAATGAAATGAAATGAAATGAAAAAATTAAAAAATCCCTGCGACTTCAAGTTGGGAGTAAAGAAATCGGTTACCATCGTTCTGTAGCGCTCGCCGTTGATGGGTATTTTAAAACAAGTGCGGAACAAAGACGCCCCAAATCCGCACCAAAAAGTAGCTTTTTGTGCATGCATTGCCACGAGGTGAACATCGTGTTGGTTGGCGTCGTCCCATATACGTCATTTTTTCTTGTTTACATAGTCAATCATCAAAAATGCGCCTCTTTGCTAGGGATGATTTTTCGGCCAAAATTGGGGTCCTTTTCCAAACGCTCCGAAGCCCAGTCCCCAAACAAACGGCTTCTTCTTTGGTCATTAACTCCTCAGTCAATTCGATCTTGTACGGGTGTAGGGGCAATGACGGAAAATTCATTGAAGGCCGATTTCTTGTGCACGGCGAGGATTTGAGTTTCTCCCGTAAAATGTTACGGACCCTACGTTCTCGGCCGATCAAGTGTTCTTTCGACTTGCGGGTGTTGGTTGATTGGTTTTCAAACTGGTTGTCGTGAATTTGACCACCAAACGTTCGAGAGTCGACTTAGAAGGGCCACCGCATCTGCCGTAAAATTGACGCAACTCGAGTTGTACTTGTACGTGTGTGTGTAGGTCAAATTAGTGAAAAATGTCAGTTGGCTAGAACTCTGAGCGAAACGCGGCATCCATCTGTATGGTGGGTGCAATTGATTGTCAAGATAAATTCCGTTAAAACGAGTCATCTCACCTTCGGCTAAAATATTCCAATATAAAAAGTAGTTGACGTAAAAACTAAACCGTCATGCTTTCCATGTTCTTACAATGCTTCCTCGGAGGAGCAGGCGCTGTCCCTTACTTATTTGCTGGTTGTAGTCCACCCTTGCAATTTGTTTTTTTAGGTTACTTAGGGCGGCAGTCAGATGTCCGTTTTTGACCCGTAATTCCAAGCAGATTCTAGCCGCGAATGCCGTTTTCGCAACAGGAAGTTCATCCGCCTTAGCATACCAAGTTAAATAAACTCCTTGTACTCCTCTACTCACACACACGATCCAAATCGCAGCATCAAATATAACGCCGCGTCTCTGACATTTGCTTCGAAGTGTCATGTCCGCTTTAAATGCACTAGAAACAGATTAGCAACCAACACAACGGTGATAGCCACGATTCCACGAGCAAAGACATCGTTATGCCCCTTATCTCCACATGCAAGACGATATAAATGTGATGTATCTTGTATGTGTGCAAGTTGTTAAACTATTCAACAAATTTTCCAGGATTTAGCACATTTACAACACGTCAAAGTTCTCCGAAGCATGATGTTTATGTTTATTCTTCCTCGTATTGCCGTCACCAGCACCAAGCCGACCGACCGACCGACCGACATAAGGCCTAATACAACCTCCTATTTAGGAGAGGAATATGCTTCTGCATTAACTATTAGGGCGGCTTCGGGTTGGCTGGAACACGAAATGTCAGCGGCGGTTGTTTGGTGTGGTTAGCTGCAATGTTTCTGCCTTTGTGGATCCTGTGGTTTTTACCAGTAGCGTGCTATGATTTAGGGATTTGCTCTTTTATCCTTTCAGTATGGGCGAAGGCTTTGCCCCAGTCCAGCAGTATTCCGGTATACAGAATACTTTTGACTACACGAGATGAATTCGCCCCAAAATCCAAAACATTTCCATCTGAAACTAAAGACATTGAGGACATTTTTGATACGGTTGAGGAAAGATTAATTACCATGTGCTTTGTGATGGATATTTTGACTTCTTGATGTCGGTCGGACGGTCGGCTGGGGCATATGGCCTTATTAAATTTTACTCGACTTTCGGTTGCGAATCATATTTAAGAGTTTTGTCATGTAGATTGAGCGAAACGTATTTTGGCAATCGTTGTGTGGGTGGGCGGGTGGAGAATGGACTTATGATGTAGACAGAGTGCTCTCTAAATGCAGACAATTATTTGTGGGCGGTATTCCGGACAGATAGTCATTTATTGTAAAGACAGTCAAAATGGCTTGTATGATAGGAAACATTTATATGGAATTGTGGCCCCAGTGGGAACGGAGCTCAGTTACTGAGCAGCAGACGTTATCTACATTTGTGCGTCATTTATTCGTAGGTACATGAGCCGCCCAAGAGACTAGATTCTATCGGTTTCCAAGAAGCTCAATTAAATAAATTGGCAGTTAAATAGACAAACAGATGCGACTGTTCAATTCATGTGCATATTATGCTCGCAACGGGCATTGGTCTCTCTGGCTGAGGTAGCTTTTGATTTTTATGCCACTGTCTACAAGAGATACTCTATATTTTCTGTTTTCTTCTGCTAAATTATTTAAGTGGGATGCTGATGGCTACAAATGGAAGTGGTAATGAACTCAAAAGAGTCAGTTCCAGCTATGAACTATGTGGAAGGTTGACTGGAAATTTACTAGACAGACTCACTTCGCTTGTGATCAGTAAGACATTTTGAATTGAAGTTGGGTAGATAACTACGGAACTTCTTATTGGGAAGACCCTTACAAATTTTAGTAAGCAACGGACTTAAATACCAATCCCTTCCGGGCTAAATCTGGATCGAATATCATCCGAAAAATATTTCTCTCAAAATGTTTCACTATCTTGTTATTTGTCTTTGACGAAGTTTGCATGCTTTTGCACTCCAGACAACCGGGATAGCTATAGCTAGAGTCTGTGCAGTTACCCTTGCCTCGAAGGGAGAGGGCTTGACCTGGGAGAAATTATTCGCCCGACCTGTGGACTGATATGATTTTTAAAAGTAATAATGGCGCCCAGCTAGACAAGTCTTTAACCACTTCGAAGCTAAATATATCTATGTCCAATGTGTCGTTTAACTCGAGTCGTCTTTGTTAGGGGTTCTTTGACAGCTTCGTTTTGTTCAGAGCTGGAACTATTATCGTTGCATAATATTCAACGCTTACTCTTACCTTGCTGGCTCTGCTTCACAATGCAAAATAGCATGTGCAAGAAGTTGTACCGACTTTTGAGAAAAATTTGCATTTATTGTCAACTTGTGGGCTTCATGCCTAGATTTGTGTTCTTTGTCAGAGCAGTGAGACTTCCACATCATCATCTTGCACAGAGCAGTTCATCTGATACCTGAACTTCAAGAAGCTTTATATAACTCGTACCTATTAACAAGCTATTCCGGATGCAACCTTAAAGTCTACGAAAGGTGGTATACGCATATTGGCATGATATTACTGGGCAATTTAAGAGACATGTCGTTGGTTGACTTTCCGATATAAGTTGCACTGATATGAGAGGTTTAAGGTTTAATTGACAATTTTTGAGCCTTGATTGAGTGTGAAGATTTTGTCGGCGGTTCTTAGAGCGAGCTAACACAATAAAGAAAATATATCATACGCAACGTTCAGCGGATGATCATTTTGGCAGCGAACTGCGCCGGCAGTATCTTCCTACCTGTGGCTTGGTCAGACGTTTCTGAAGTTGCACTCATCGTTTCAAATGACCAAATTTTGAAGACAAATTGGTGCGTCTTCATTTCCAAAAAGCTCTGTCGACTGGCCATTTGATTCGGTAGTTTGAATGGATGCGTGTGAAAACCTATGAGACAGATGGCGTAGGGAAAGACATTTAAACTCCAGTTTCAAAATGCACCTCACTTTTATCAAGAGAAAAATAAAATAGATCTATCCAGAGAGGAGAGATTCATAAGAGCATCTGTAGAAGATAAGGGAAATGCGAGCATGCTTAAGAAATTCTTAGAACAGTTCTTTTAAACACTGCAAAGAAGCATAATACATTTCGAACCTCACACTGTCAGTTGTCCGACAGACAGTGCTTTTTAAACTTTTCTGTCAGTTGTTGTAATAATACGAATATAGTCCGGAGTTACATCAATAGCTTTATTAGCATAAACTAAGTATTAAATAGACCGTCAGCTCCTGCGCACCTACCCGATTCCGCCCGCAAATTTTGAAAAGAAAATTCTCTCTTAAATTTCCTATCTGTGAATACGTGTGACGCAGCAAAAAATTAAATTCTAAATGGCGGGAGGTGTAATAAAATACTGACACTTAGCAGTGTTCCTACATCGTGGGACCTCTACCTGTTTGATGGAAATTAATTTTTTTTCAGAAACTTTCTGTGCGTCAAAGGAAAAAACATCAAAATTGTGGGAATATCAATAATCTGAAAAAAAAAAACATTCAAACTACATTTCACCATGAATATCAACGCACTAAATGTACACAAAATGGAGATTTGCCTTTAGCAACAATTTCTAGTACCAAAAAATGATCATTATAATGTTAGGAAACTGCGATTTTTATATTGAAGATTAATTTTGTGTGATTTTTTTTTTCCGAACAATACATATACTTTTGAAAGTATGTCTTTTTCATAAAAAAATCGAGGTAATTTGAGTTTATTGAAAACAGTAAAATGAACACCCTTAGTGGGAAAAATAAAGACAGATTGCTAAGAACACTGACTGAGAGTTAGTGTATTTGGAGAGTTTCTGTCAGCTGACGGATGCGTTCTGAGAGTTTATATTCGTTGTTGTATTTCACCATGGAAACAGGTATTCTAACGTAGAATAGCGAACGTAATCAACATAAATAAATGAAATAGTAAAGTGTGAAAATTCATTCGTTGAAATAAAATAAAATATTTGTTTCCTATAATTATTATGTCTCTTTTCGTTTGTTGTTTTTGGCGAAAAATTATTTCACCGGCGAATGCCGATGGAAAAAAATTGATTAAGAATATTAAAATTTAAGATATGTTTCAGGGGAAAGTTATAAACATTTCTGTTCGGGTATAATTTTTGAGTTATAGAGTTTAGTATCGACTTTAAATTTACGGAAGCTCACAATTGCGAAAATTGTATTGAAAATAAAACCACTGTGAACTACTCGTAATAAGAGTCGAAAATAAAAATGTTTATTGGTAAGGCCCAATCTTTCCATGAAGATTCCGTTTATTTATGGAAAACAAATTAAATTTATTAGAAAATTTGAAACAAATGAAATTATTAAATATGAAATTACATTTGAAATAAAATGTCGAGAATATGAATAATAAGGACTTATAATAAAAAGAAAAAGTCTATAAAACACAATCAACGAAAATTTATTTTCTTTAAAATGTACGGGAAAGAACGAAACTCCAAATAGATATAAGCAAAATTTGAAATATTTATATTTGCTGATTTGTACCCTGATATGTCTCACGCATTTAAGTTTTGCTGCATACAATTTTCTTTTTATTCATGCGAATAATGATTAGTAAACGGATATTTTTTTATTATTGTCGATGATTCATATAGTTCATCGATTTCCATTGTTTACAAAATAAATGTAAACATCCCGTACTATATACATTATCCTGGTAAAATGAGAGAAATCCTCTACACCTATGCGTTTTAATAAATTTGGTACTAAATTCACCACACTACCCAC
Source organism: Cheilosia vulpina (assembly GCA_916610125.1). Lineage (NCBI taxonomy): Eukaryota > Metazoa > Arthropoda > Insecta > Diptera > Syrphidae > Cheilosia > Cheilosia vulpina. The sequence goes on along the minus strand of OU744276.1, from coordinate 78,516,387 downwards.
CGTTTTCTTAACACGACCCGATAGCGGCCAATTATTTGAATTATTTGAATTTTTGCCAATGTTACCACAGAATGAACTGTCCGGCATCTGTCAGGTTCCTAGGTGCGAGTGTATGCGTGCGTCTAATCTACTTTAACAGGGCACACATACTTTGCCACATAGGAACACGGCAAACAGCTTGTAGGCAAATTCTCTTAAGTTGAAAGAGCTGACGGTCTATATTATACTTAGTTTATGTTTATTAGGTTAAAGCGTTACAGAGGAACTGAGGCTGATGACTTAATACTAAACAATAAAATAGAAACTATTAGAGCGAGGAAGAAAGATTAATATCTCTGTGTACAATGCCTACCGTATGATGGTGGTGGTGGTGCTTTCTTTAGATTTATAAAATGAGAATAAGCGGTATACATTATAACAGTGGTAGCTTCGAGATAATTTGCTTCGCTGGCCATCCGGATGGTATAATACCCACTAGAATTGTCTACGCAAGAGAAGTTTTTTCCAGACATCTTTTATAAGAGAATATCCTGAAAGCGCCTTCCTTATGCAACTTTGTTTGTAAGCCCAAAAGAGTACGTAACCACATCATCAGCATAGGTCGGCATAAAGGCGGTTTCACGAAACATCGTGTAGGATGGTCACCATTACATTTCACATTCATTAAGGCAGCTGGTAATTTAAACGAAAAGAAGCCTGAAACTGGTCATATATACAGGAGGCCTTGCCAGTGGACGCTGCATTTTATAGCACTTGCATCGAAACAAGTGGAAAAGTGAAAAGAATCGAGTCCGTGAAGTTGTATCTATGCAAATCGGCCGCAACTATTACAGAAACGCTACATGGGGATTTGAAAACACAGAAAAGTTTCTCGACTTTCAACCGTTCCTCAAATAGTAGACTAGGTATACTTACCTGCGAACCAAACTCCATTCAGCTAAACGCAGTAAAACAAATCGTACTTACTATAAATGGGGAAATATTCAGACATGAGAGAAGATCGTCGCTTACACGCTTACAATTCGCTGAGTTTGGTCATAGGTGGCTGGCATCCCTATAGATCTGGTCGCCTTTAATTTTTCTGCAATTAATTGCAATAATTGGTCTTTAATTTAGCGTTTATATCACAACATGTCCCAACATGAACGATGCCGACCGACAATACGACCGTCCACAGCGAATAACCAACCAAACGCACCTATATACATGGAAAATGCACAAGAGAACCGTCTGCAACGATTAAGCTTGGGTAATTTTTTGAAAATGAATTTTTAATGGACATTTAATAGACGCTGTAACGAGGCCATACTTCAACGTCAGGCCAGCTCTCACCATCAGTCTCACGAACCACCAATGCTGCCCGCCAGCGAAAATTCACTTTTCACCAAACCGCTCCAATGCAGTTCGAGCCCCGGACATGTACATATAAACCATGAACTCGAGGAACGTCAAAAAGTAATTTTTCAAATTGATAGCATGTATGCACTCGCCACCGGAGCCAACGAAAATCACTCCTGACAGTACGATGGCCTGTCCCGAAACTGTTGTATGGATGAATTGATGTAATTTCCAGACCCGTAATTGTTCTAGCAAACACCATGATTTGCTGTGGCAGCGGATGCAGAAACAAGCCACGAATACACACCGCCGAGCCACCACCCAGTGACACACGATTTGGCAATGAACTGGCATACTTACGAGTATGTGTACGAGTGAAGTCGGTCTGTGAAATAGAAAAAATATTATATAGCAATTAACGTAGGCAAAGCATGCAAGTCCTCCTAATACAAACACGACAGGATATATCACTTTTCCGTTTGAAGTCAGGCGCAGAGGTAATGTCATTTAAATGCCGTATTTAATTTCATTACCATGACTGAAAGGGATTGCACAAAAGTGAATCAAAGGGTATACGAGAGGCGTGTCCTTTGCAGGATTTTGTTGACTAAAACCACCTCCACATTTGAAATTAACTCGTTCAATGATGCAGGTCCGCAGGACTATCATTCACCAAGATCTTTCTGAGTTGATAAAAAAAAGTGGACCGACTGGGTCGCAGGAAACTTTCTATTTAATTACAACATTCGTTGGGGTTTTTTTCTTAAGCAGGTCGGTATCTTAAAAATCAGGAGGGGAACTCAGAACAGGAAATAGTTGTAGGAAAGGACGGAGCTATTCGAAGCCTGCATAATATTTTTCAATGATTTGTGTGCCTTCCAAGGTGACCGCGTTGCCGCTGAACATTTTCAAAAAGGGGAATAAAAAGAGGCCAAAAAACCGGTCCAACATAAAATTTTCATTTCTTTGTATTCTTTTTCGTTCGATAAAGAATAAGATCTTGCTGAAACTAAAAGGCACTATTTTGATCATTTTTAAGAAAGTGGAAGCCATCGGAAGGGGCCACGCTGCATGGTGTTCCTTTAACATAATAAATACACAATTTCCTTTTATGGGACATTTGCTTTAGTCGTCTGTTTCAAATGGCTGTCACAACAAATCCATCAGCAGCTCTTTCTGCAAATATTTTTTCTTTTGAAAGATATTGCTTGACAAGCAAAATATTGCAAGGACATACCTACGTATTATTGACCCACCTTCGGAGGCAAAAAAATCGTAGTCTGAGTATTTTTTTAAAGTAGCATTCGAATGAAAACGAAGGATGCAGTCGTGTTTGAGACATAACCTTTACACCAAATACTCATTTTGGTAGTACCTAAATTTTTTATGTTAACCATTAAAAACCAAATTACATATTTTTCGTATTCAAAAATCCATTGTACGATAATATAAAAAAAATTGAGCTTGCTATCAAGTTAAAATTGTAATAAAAAATATGTCTGATTTTTAATAGTCCACCTTATACACTTTTTGTACTCATGAAATAACGGAAAGCCATATTTTAGATTTAAGTCCATCTTTAAACATGATAATAATAAGTATGATTTAAAAAAAAAAAAAAACGAGTGTGCTTTAGACCACACGACTGAAGTAAAACTTCTTTAGCTCCATCTATACATACATGTTTAGTTTATAAATATTAATATATCAATTTTCTTCAATTACTTACTGGCTATGAGAGGAAGAGATCAAGAAAATGGGCACGCGCACTTCTCTCTTGCTCCTACAGTATGATACAGACAATATGCCTGCACTGTAGTGATGCTAGACTTTAGAGGCAGGTTATCCCACGGTTATACTCAAAATATCCCTTTTATGTTTAAAAAATAAATAAATTTATTATATTAAAAAAATACTCGTGATTCATTCACAGATATGTCATTTTATGAAACAGTTTAGGGAAATAAAAAAAAGAAAATGAAAGCATTTAAATATTTTGAATGACTTTTCTCTAATCATGAAAATATTTAATTTGATCATATACTTTTGTATTCTTAATGAAATGGGCAATTGGAACAAAGTTTGACCAAAAAGTAAAATCCCTTTCTTTTTGTACTATGAGGTCTGAAAAATCCCTTTGTCCCTTTTAGCTTATTATTAGTGAGAAAATCCCGCAAAAAGTTATAAATCCCCCGATCTGGTATCACTGCTGCACTGTATTATGTGTCTTAGATAATGAAACGTAAACGTAACTGGCTGAGAGAAAGAGAGAACGAAAATGTGTGCTCCTATCCCTCTTGCCTCTACAGTAATATTCGAAACGAAACATAACTCTCTCTCTTTTTAGTTAGTGAGATATAATTTATATCACCATCTCAACTTCCGCTCGCAATTTCCGTAACGCTTTCGTGACGCATTCACCAGCTTACCCCCCAAGTCATGCGTGCCTAAAAGAAGTATTACTTCAAAAAATAAATTGTTTTATTTTCTTAAACCGGAAAGTGACGGAGTTGATAATAAATTCGACAAATAAAACTGTTAAATTGGGATATGACATTCTTGAAGCATTCCGAATAAATTAAGTATAAGGGAAAACTTGTTCTTATTTAAATTTTTGTAAGTTTTCAAGAGTTATTATTCTTGGTTTTAGCATTATTCTTACAGTTGATAAATAGCTGAAATATAAAAAAAAATTTAAGCTTAGCCTAAGCTACACGATCTTAATACTGTTATAGAACAATCTTCAAATAAGAATTAAAGGTTAATCAAAAAGCATACTCAAATTTAGATTTTTGTATTTGGATTAAGAATTTCAGAGCTTAACAGAATTTCGTCAACGGATAGGCTTAATCTGACACTGATTATCTTGATTTTATCTCGTTTTTCCCCTGAGAGTAGCGACCCTAGGCCTAGCTTCTCACAACCTATAGTCTTGTGTGAGTTTTTCATTTTTATGGAGAATGAAAGGGATCTACAATTTTATGCCGAGTCCAAACGGAAGCCTTAACAAAAATCAAACAAGTTCAATACCAAACACAAAACAATTGAACAGCGGCCGTAAGCAACATTGTTTTTTGTAGCTCACACGTATTCACAGACGGACGAAAGATAAAATAAATAAATAAATGGTGCACCAGGTCCGTAGGGACCATAGGCCTAGCTTCTCACAACCATTCGTCTTGCGTGAGTTTTTAATTTTGGGACGATTGGAAGGGATCTACAATTTTATGCCGAGTCCAAACGGCCAATTGAGAAGCTCATGACAGTTATACTCTCGGATGTTTGTCAGACGTTCGCGAGAGGTGGCGCAGTGAAAAAAACCTAAAGTTAGAATTTTGGTTTTCTCGGGATTCGAACCTGGGACCCCTCACTTAGAAGTCCAACACACTAACCACTAAGCCACTGCGCCGACGTCGAAAGATAGCCATCTCTTTTATTCTCATCCATCTGTGATTTTTGCTTTGGAAATGGGAAATCCCCTACGTCCAACAGAAATTTAAACTTGAAGAGTGGCACAAATGACGGCTATAACATTCATTTTAAAATACGCATTTTATTGTTCCAGTCGATTTAAATAAAACATATCAGACATTCCTGCATACTTGACAGACCGCAAATCGTAATTCTACCACGATTACCAAAAGCGTATTCCTGAGTACCACTTCCCACAAATAAAAGTGAGCGCGAATGTGTTTTAAAGTCGCTTTCGAAAAATCAAAAAAAAAAACAGAAAAAGTGACAGCAACATTTTTGTGTTGGCTGCCGATTTGGTCTCAAAAATTTGATATATTCCAACTGATGTTATTGATTTCACTTTGCCTGTAGGCCAGATAGTTGCATGTGAGTAAAAACTATCCAGAATCCTTTTTCCATTCGCACCAATCGGTAATATTTTTCTTAGTGGCATATTTTATTTGTGGTAGGTAATTTCCTGTAACAAATTTAATGGGGCTTCCTTGCCTACATCTGAGATATCAAATCGTTTGCATTATGTAATTACATTTTATGAGCCTTGAGTGTAGTTAACTTGAAAAATTACCTTCTCATAAAGGAATAACTCAGAAGCCGGTCGTTTCCGTCGGAAAAAGCTCCCATAAATCGATGATTTCCAATCGTTTCCTCCACATCTGAGGAGACCCAGCCGAGGGATCCTATTTAACATACCGTCAAGTATATATTTTCCTCCATTACAGGAGATACCATAGTTGGCTACATATACCAGCCCACCATGTATCGAATACGAATAAAAATTTCATTTTTATTAAAATTTATTAGCAAAAAAAAACAGCAGCTACCATCAATTTCAGTTTATTGGAGATGCTCCAGTAGTTTTCAATGTTTCCTGCCGCAGTTTGATAAATCCTCTGATGCGTGAACCACTATCAATATTAAGTGGGACAATATTTATTTTTTTTTTGTATTTATTTCCAAGGATAATTGAGTCGCTCTGGCTGGAAATTTTAGTTTAAAGTGCAGTAGATATAATTATCAGAATTTAATTTGATTTATTGCAAAATATTCAAATCAATTTTTTTTTGCTAATGTAATCATATACGGTCTGGTGGGAAATGTTTTTTATTATATGACCAAGGGGGTGGGTTGAGTTAGAAAAGTTGCTTTTATTGCGTTTTGATTTTTGTAATAAATTACTCCGCCTTTGATAGCCGTGGACTAAAGCTTATTTTGGAAAAAAAGTTATGAAATTTTATGAATTTCTATTTAATTTTACTTCAATTTATGTTAGAAATTTGTTGTCTAATTTAGGTCACGCTGAAGTCTGGACCCATTCTTCTGTTTTGGAAAAATCGGGAAAAAGGTAGATTTCGTAGAAAAACATGGCGGCGGAAATTATCACCTCATGATTAATCGAGTACCTCATTTTATTGATTGATTGAGTTGGTCATTTTATGGATGGGTACAGCTGTGCTCTACTCAGCGTTACCGATGGCCAAAAAGATAAAGTCCCCAGAAAACGTGAAAAAAAAATAATAAACACTTTAATTGGAATGAAATAAAACAATACTTATTAGCACAGCGAATATTTCAATAAATGTCTTCACTTTGTATGGACAATGACAGTTATTTGACAGATTAAAGTACTTTTTATTTAAATATAGTGGCCCGAAAGTCGCAGATGTTGTGAAAAGGGATGAAGACATAGAAAAGTCGCCGCCGCACTGTTGGACCTGAGATGAAAAAGTGGCCAAATGGATACTAAAGTTTCCCTTCGGTAACGCTGGCTCTACTTATCGGCGAGCGGACGTGTTCGTTTGATGTGTCGCCAGAAAGTAAATATTTCTGTAAATTTAAATCAAGTTTAAATCTACTAAGCTGCAGCATACACGCAGATGACTTAACACCGCTATGGCGACGGGTAAATTTAATTCACTACCGAAAAGACAATACCTTACCCATGGCTAATACCTGGAAAAATAACTCGAACTAATAATTTTTAAGAGTAATTGGCTTCTCATTTTAATGTGCTGTCAAATGGGGAGGACTCCATTAGAAATATCAGACCGTTCCTTAGGACTAAACTGTTTCTGGTCTATGGAGTCTCATTATTTGGGAAATAACAAAGAAGGCAATTATTTTTTTCTATGTCTTCAACAGCATATTCGTCAAATTCTAGAGTTCTAGGGAATGGAGAATCAAAAATGGACACTGGGGTAGGGTGAGGAATATTCTCTGAACCGCTGGGCATCTCAACATCAATAAGCAGAAGTCAGGGCAGTGACAAGAGCAGCCCATAAGTATTCGGTCAGGCCAATACAACCGAAAGGTATCACCTCCTTTATTGACAGCCAGGCAGCTTTAAAAGCCTTCACTGCCGAAGTAATAAAATAGAAGCTTGTGAAGGCTCTTGGAACACAGCGCAAAAAACTGCTCTGCTGGATCCCTGCACATCTGTATTTTTGTCTGAAATTTTCTGTGCTTAACCAATGTTTCACCGCTCTAACTATGATAATGGAAAAGGCAGCACCGCTTTACATATTCTAACGTTCTCTGTAAAGATTTCGCAAAAAATGTCCCAAGTGCAGTTGAGTTTCTCCATTAGATAAATTTATCTGAAAGTAGCTATTTTGAGTTTACTTTCAGTTACCACAAATAAAAATGTCTATATTTTTTAAACTCTGCACGTCGCTTCCGTCATCAATCTGTGGCACTCAAAAGTCGACCCTCCAGTTTTTGGGGGCCACCACAACACAACGATGCTAACGTAGGTATTTTTTTTCGGCCCAAATTGAACGAACACGTACAATACGGATATAATGTCATTTATGGGCCTTTCAAATAAATAAGGCATTTTTTTTCAAAACCTTACACACATCCTTCTATTCCATTTCAATATCGGCCCGCGCCCCCTTAACTTTAGTTATTCCCTCATCAGTCATATTGACAAAGTATTTCCTACCGTGCGGATATGAAACTCCATCAAAATCGCTAGACCCTTTCAATTAAAAGATTGTTCAATTAATATCTCCACCTAGACGACTACACCCTGTCGTATAATTGCTCAGCTTTGAAACCCAAATCTTTTAAGCGCAATGATAATATTTTCAATTGTGGTACTAGAATAAATTCCAGAGGTATTACTCAATCTCTGAAATAAAAAAAACAAGTCCTTATACCAATTCGAACCTTTTTTGCACAAAATTTTGATCGAATAAATCCCGAATACCAAGCGAATATTTCAATCGACTTTTTCCTCTCCTTTACATCCTTTCATTTGGAATTCCCTCAGTAAATCCACGATTAGGATGTCTGCCAGAATAAACACAAATTATTCCCACTTTGGTGGCACTAAACCGATATCGAAAGATTAAACAAAAAATGAGGCATAAAAAAAAAAAGACAACAACCTCACTCCTGCAGTAAGGGCAGGCAGGCAGACAGTTTCAACAAAAAGAAAAAAATACACACCCCATTATGGCATGCAGATTCGCCCAGTTTATCCATGTAATTGATGTGAATTTACGATTCATTTAGCTTGCCGAATGATTTCATCAACGGCCGGCGCGCGGCTTGTCTTCCGATTGGTGAATTTTGTTTATGTTGGGCAGATGCACCACAGGACATTGTGCGATTAAATTTTTAAATTTCGAAAACAAGTCAAATTTAAGTCAAATCGGTCTCTAGATAATGGACTTGCAAGACTCTTTCCAGTGACCACTTACCATTGCCGGATCGCAAAAAGCGACCTAATGTCTGAATAAAGTCGATTGTTTACATCGCAAACGGAATTGTGGTGAATTCTATGTAGGGCTGGGTGTTTGGATTATTCGCTCTTTAATTGTTTAATTTACAATTCGTTGTTGCTCTGTGAAAACTGTCGCTTCTTGTGGATGGAAAAGACTACAGGTAATTTAGGGTCATCATTCAAATGTGAAATAATAACTCTGGTCGTGAGCTAACGTGTTACAATTGAATACTTTAAGATTTGCCCTAGCTCTCGTACCGTGGCAGTTGGCTTACTTCCTTATTTTTTGATTGACAAATTTGATTTTTTTTTGTATACGAATAAATAGAAGCTAGTGCGAGGCTTCCGGTAGAAAGTTCTGAAGAAAACTATGGGTTTAAGTCAGTGATCCCAGATTAAGGGGGAAGCGCCAATTTTGGCGCTTGTTGAATGAAAAAGGGGAAAAACGGGGGCCAGACTTAAAAAATGGGGGAACAATCAAAAATCTCTGTCAAACGTTAATTGTTCAAAATGAAATCATAACTTGTTTTCATTACTAAAAGTTCAAAGAATGAATTGTTCAAATTAAACGTGAAAGAAAAACAGCCCATCGAATGTCTACGTAAGAATTTTTGTGTATCTCAATGCATTCACTCGTTTGATATTATGTGTAATAGTATATTGTATATTACTAGGAACGCAATGCAACTTCATCAGTTGTCAAACCAAGTTATGACTGTCTGTTCTCTTCGTAACCTAACCTCGTCTCTTCGTGCAGATGGTAGGTTCACACTCATTATTTCCCTTGTAAGAATAAAGTATTAACTATCATTCGCTTTAGAATAAGAGATATGAATTAATAAATATTATTATGCTGTTAATAGTTTTCCTTTTGATATGTTTACAAATACTTTTTAAATAAAAGGGAAAACAGTTTTTTAAGCCTGGGAACACTATTTAAGTGCATTTGAATTTATTTTTCGGAAACATACTTCATAGATGACAAAGTTGAAGAAGAAGTATCAATTTACAACTGCTTAACAAATAGCAAAAATTATTAAAAAGAGCTCAATCTTAAAAATTAAACCCGACTGCCAGCACTTTTAAAGACCTATATTTCAATAGCTCCACCATCGAAAATGAAGCAAGCATAAATATGTTTTGAACCCAAACAAAAATTAACGGCCGTATTATTCACTCCGGGTGTAACTCAGGTTGCATAATAACAGCAACTAACCGTAAAAAAAATTATTTGTTAGCCCTCTACAACGACTCAAAAGTTTTGCAAAATTGGCAAAAAAAGCCTTAATTTTTGTTGTCGGCTCTTTAACTTTGAATTATAATTAAAAAAAAAGAAAATATTCTAAACAAAAGAGAGAGAAAATTCAATTTCCTCTAAAAATGGCACAAAAACGTGCATACTCGTATACGATAAGCCGTTCTCAAGATACATATTAAAAGGCGCCATGGTGTCCCACTTAAAAGCATTTTTTCAATGTAAATATTTAAAAAAAAAATATAAAATAAAAATTATAAAATTTCATCAGTATAATCTTTATTTATTTATTTATTTCAAAGAATAGGTTCACAGTAAGATTACATCTTATAGTTTGTGAAGGCTTTAAAAGATTTAGAGTTCAAAAGCAAATTTAACATTAGATAGATGAGGACAGACTACATTTAATTAATTGGAAGCGTACATTAGAAAATTAATACCAAAAACAATAACAAAATATAATAAATGACAAATCTGTTAGATTTATATTTATGTTATAACTGGCCAAGTGTTTGAAAAAGGTAAGTTTTAAATGTGCTTGTGTTTGTGGTTCTCCGTGGTGTAATGGGTAATGAGTTCCATAGAAGAGTGGCATGGACGAAGAATGAGCGCTCAGATTGCAAGCAATAGAATCTGGGCCGAATCATGATGGCTGTTCTTTGTGAACTGGGAAAATTCAATCTGCTGTACAAATACTCAGGCTGTTGGGTCTGTATAACACCATGAAAGAGGATTAGCGTTCTGAACTTAATGAGGTTATCGAAGCTGAGACCCATTATTTGCCGAGAGTAACTTGATATGTGGTCGAAATACTGTTTATTAAAAACAAATCTTGCTAAATTGTTATAGATAACATTTAGTTTATGCCTAGTGTTATAGTCAACACAGCAGAAAACTTCGCAACTATATAGTAAGATAGGTAATAAAAGGGACTTAACAAGTAGCAGCTTAGTTTTCACTGGCAAAGAGTTTTGCGTTGCCCGTAGCGATCGGAGACCACTATATACTTTTCCGATAGTAGCTGCAGCATGTTCTGTCCAGGTAAGAGTATCATTGAAAACTACACCAAGATTACGACACTTTCAATGGATGACTGTCCTAATTTAATCGGGGGGAAAGTGGTAGTATCTAGAGACTGCTTATAAATACAGAGTGTCTTGGACTTTGCTGGATTCAGTGATAAATTGTGTTTGAGGGCCCACTGTTGTATGATCTCCAGATCTTCGTTCATCAGTTCAATCGCATTACTAATCATATCCAGCGGGCAGCACAAGTATAATTGGACGTCGTCAGCAAACATATGGGCGGTACAATGTTTAACAAGCTGTGGGAGTTCGTTCACGTAAAGTGAGAATAATATGGGCCCTAGAATCGAACCCTGCGGAACTCCCGCGGGAACTCTAAGAAACTAAGATATTTGGCTTCCCACTGCCACACATTGCTGCCGGCCCGCGAGATATGAGTGCAAGAGTTTGACTGCCAGAGACGAAAATCTAAATTCGTACCGCAACTTCTTACAAAGGAGAGAGTGGTCCACCGTGTCAAACGCTTTCGAGAAGTCCAACAACGTCAGGAACGTGGGACAGTTAGTATCCAGGCCATTGCGGATGTCATCGACAACGAGTAAGAGTGCAGTTTTGCAACTCCTCTTCGCGCGAAAACCGGTCGAACTCAAAAGTTTGTTGGCGCGTAGGTGCGCTTGGATCTGTTTTGGCGTGGTTTTCTCAAATACTTTGGATAAAAATGGTAAGATTGCGATTGGCCTATACTCAGTGTTAGTCCGGCTTTGCGACTTGGGTATCGGTAATATTTTAGCCTTTTTCCACGAAAGGGGGTATTCACAAGTGGTAATTATGTGATTAAAAATATGTGTTATGTATTTGAGAATGAAAGGAAGCAGGAGTTTGAGAAATTTAGGATTTATTTCATCCAAACCTATCGCGTCAGATTTAACCGATAGCACTGCCTCAACTACATTTTCATCCGTTAGGCGATTAAAGCTGAAATCTTCTGTATTGTCATCGTCGCTAGAGAGGTTTGTAAACTGTGCGGAGGCTTGATATGAAGTTGACGGCACAGAGACCGACACGAACTTCGAATTCAGAACATTGCAGTCTACATCATCATTTGCACCTGAACGCTGTTTACCATTGCCTAGTTTACGCAGTTTTTGCCAAAGAACTTTCCCGGGCTGAATTTCAGGGTTAAGGCCATGTTCGTAGTGGCGTCGCTTACACGAAGGACAACTAAGTGGCGAAGTGACCGATATGTGTCGTAGAGCACAGGGAGTTTGTATCGTTTCCAACGAGCGTACGCAGTATCACGATTATGGATTAGATCTAATAAGTATCGATTAAACCAAGGGGGGATCTGGAAATAGGGACCCTATGTCGCAATGGAACATACTGATCAAATATAGCTTCTATATTTTGTTCCAGAAATGATGTTTGCTGATTTACTGATGGCATAAAATAGATATCATCCCACCGAGTTTGAATAACGGCGGACCGTAAACTCTGGTAATCAATATTTTTAAAATCTCTATATGCAAAAGCATATGAATATGAAAATCGTTTTTTGTGTCTGTCGACCAGAATATCAGTTGTTGACGAGAAAAAAGGCTAATGGTTTACTGAATATTATAGTTCGGTTCTGATCTGGTGTGTCGGACTTGCAATTATCACATTTTCGTTCAATTAGCTGCCAGGAAGCAACAGGTTTCCAGTTTCACATCTCTTTATTTACCTCTTATTAACAAAATTTAAATTGTTAATAAGAGGTAAAGACAAGCATTGGACTGCCCTATTTTTGGAGCCCCAAGCCTTATAAATAAAAGAGTGTTACCAACAAACGCTGACGTAATAAAACATATATTTTTGGTGCGAAATGAACGTACAAATCAGAATAAAGCAAAGCAGCCTGCTATTACTCAAATATTTGAAACCCTAGGACTTGATATACTTAATGTTTGGAGGACTGCATCTCTGCCTTTCGTTGCAATACAACGTGTAAAACAACAAATGAAAAGTGTTTATAATAAGTATTTGCATTTTTTGAGATACCCCAAATCCAAACAAAATGAGAACTAGAAGAATAATTTAAAAGTGTGGAAAAATAAATCTCTTACTGAACTATTTGACATTTGTTCATGCATAGCGTTAATATAAATAATTGTGTCTGTCCTAAAGACAAGAAAGTTCCGGTATTAGAAAGATCTTTTCTCACCGATCAGAGAAATAAAAGAATAATGGCTATAGAAGGGTTGGACCTTTTGGTAACGAAAAAACTGTAAGAAAACATTTTGAGGAAGCAGAAAACAAATGAAAAGATTTTTAAACACCAAACTCCAACGTCATCACTTGAAGCAAAAACAAGACCGAGATCTCAATCAAATCCTCCTGCTTTTTCGTCTTCAACTACTCATAATACTGATACTGAACCCCAGCCAAGTACTTCAAAATGTAATGAGAGTAGTGAGAGAAATCGGTTGTATCTTCCAAATTTAGCAAGAGTTTGTGGTCAGTTCGGCATCTCGGATCGATCAGCAGCAGCAGTGGCGAGTGCAGTGTTATAAGATGTTGGCTTGGTAACCGCAGAGAATATCGAAAACGTAATAGATCGAAGTAAAGTTCGTAGGGCCAGAAAACGGCAACGTGAAGTTCTCCAAACTGAAGGATGTCTTTCGTCCATAGAAAGTGTTTATTTCGATAGAAGAAAAGACAAGGCATTGGTTTGTGAAAAACGAGGTCAACGCGTTCACAGAGTGACCAAAGTAAAGGAACATATTTCACTACTCATCGAGCCGGGTTCATACTACCTAGGTCATCTAACTATAAGCACACCATCTGCAACAGGGTAAACTATAGCGGACTCGATTAACTCCTTTCTTTCGGACAGACACCTAGACGTGAGCAAATGATCTGTTATTGGTTGCGATGCTACAGCTACAAACACTCGATGGAGAAGTGGTGTTATCCGGCTTATGGAGTTGAACTTGGGGAGACCGTTGCAATGGTTCATATGTCAACTGCATGCCAACGAATCGTCACATCGTCATTTATTTATTAAATTGGATGGAGCTACATTAGGACCTCAACTTTATTCGGGACCCAATGGAAAGGCGTTGGAAAATTGTGCTGACTTTCCCGTTGTTGAGTTTTCACCAATCCCAGGTAACCTAGGTAGGTTTATCAAAAACTATTCAAGATTCCTTAAGTACGGATCAAAAATATTTGTTTCAAATGTGTGACGCTATAAGCAAAGGTTTCTGTCCTATAGATCTCTCCAACAGAAACCCGGGAAAAATGGTACACTCGAGATGGTTAACAACTGCCAATAGGATATTAAGGCTTTATGTAGCCACATCGAATCCAAATGATTACTTGACAATACTTGCTAAATATATACTAAAAGTCTATGGTCCAGTTTGGTTCAGTATTAAAAAAGAAAGTTCATTTAAAAATGGCCCAAAGCATATATTCAAGTTAATAAATTTGTCAAGATGTTTTAGGTCTGTTGTAAGGGAAATAATAGACCCCGTTATTCAACGCAATTCATGTTTTGCACACCCAGAAAACTTATTGATGGCAATGCTAAACGATGAAAGACCACATATCAGAGAATTAGGCTTGGAAAGAATCATCTCAGCTAGAAAAAAACGCCGAGTTGGGGGTTCAGTCAAAATTTTTAAACTTCCAAAATTAAATTTTAGAGCAAATGATTATCTTGACTTAATAATGTGGTCTGAATCACAAGTCACATCACCCCCATTGCTGGATAGAATGAGTGATCAGGAGTTAGAAGATTTCTTGTCCTAATGAAGCTAATATATATTGATTTTTGTTTTCTTATTTCATTAATGATATAATATAAAGGTATTTCAAACTTGTGGACGATTCTTTTCTTTAACAAAAAAAAAACCTTTTTTTTTCAAAACCTCAAAAGTTTGAGCCATTTTAGAGGGCTAAAGACTTTATCAAAAAAAAAAATGAATGTCAAATTATTCTACTCAACGAAATGGGGATATTCGAAACTGATACATCAACTTTTTTTCTCTCCATACATTGACGCTCCACCCTAATGTCCATATTATTAACTCAAAAATATGCATTAAACCCGCTGGAAGAAAGATGAATTTAAAATACTTTAAACCGTTTTTAATCCGTTTTAAACCCACGTAATGACAAATTTCACATATAAGGACTTTTTTGTTGTTTGTCACTTGGAAATTTATTTCATTTGTTTTGGGCTAAGTTATATTTTAAGGTGCGATAATTATGCCGAAATTTCTGTCAAATCATCGAATGCCTCTTTTTCAGCCGGAAATATTTCCGAAAATATATACCAGGTTGCGTATATTTTCGGAAATCGTAATCGCCGACGCAAGCCCGCTTGTGCATTCGATATATTCGACAACAAGGAGGACGTTCAAGACATCAACATTAGTTTCGTCCATTTCACGAATGAAGTCGTTTTTTAGTTTCTTTTCTACTTTTCTAATTTCTTGCGAGCGAAGAATAATGTCAATATTATGAAATTGAGTTTAAACCTGAGATAAAGTACTTAAACTGGTCTCCGCGTTTAAATCCAATCGGACTAAACGCTGTCAAGTTTAAAAAACTGGGTTTATGTTCGGGCTTAACGACTGAATATTAGGCGTTTTTCTTTTTTAGTTCAGAGCTGAGCTCTGAACCGAGCTCGAGCATTATGAGCGCACTCTGAACCGAGCGTACTCAGATCGTTCTGATGTATTTATGAAACAAACTTGAGCAAATAGCTGTAATTTTTAATAAATATATGTATAATTTGAATATTTATTAATTGTAATTAATTAAATTGTTTAACCTTCAGTTCGAGAACAACAAAATTCGTCCGCCATTTCAATTATTTTGCTTTTCCTGTTCTTTTTTCTGTCAAATGTGCCTGTAAGTATGTAATCAGCTTTATACTCAGCCTGCTCAGTCAATTTATTCTGGGCTCATAGAGCGCGCTCTGATTATGCTCTGAGCTAAAAACGAAACACGAACTTTTTGTATAACAGTTCAGGTTGTGCTCTGAACTAAAAAAGAAAAACGCCAATTATGGACCTGGGTTTAGTTTTTGGGTTAAACTCACTTAAACCCGGGTGTAACCTTTAACCCGGATTAAAGAGATTGAATTCGGGAACATTTTTGAGTGCGCTCCTGAACGATAAAACATTGCTATAGCGACGACTTTGATCTCGAGGTAGTGAAAGATTTAATCCGTCGCGCAGTAAATTGGGACGTTCATATCTAGTGTAGTAAGTCTGACAGCTGTCTGATTTGATGTATGTCAGATTTGATCGGCTTAGATCGGTTCAAATGAACAGCTGTTTCAGTTGACGTTTAAGGAGGGGTAGCCGACGAATCTAGTCAACGAATTCATGACTTTTGTCGTATTCAATTGAGATTTTCAGATTTTGCTCTCAGATTTCAAATTTTTCGTCTGACAGCTGTCTGACTTGTTGTATGTCAGATTTGATTGGCTTAGATCGGTTCAAATGAACAGCTGTTTCAGTTGACGTTTAAGGAGGTGTAGCCGACGAATCTAGTCAACGAATTCGTGACTTATGTTGTTTTCAATTGAGATTTTCAGATTTTACTCTCAGATTTCAAATTTTTCGTTCCCACGGGAACATAAAAATGAGATTATTTTTTTTCTGCATTTGTATCGGTGCGTGATTTAAAAGTCAGTTGTACTTAAATTGTAATTTGTGTTTATAAAAACCCATTCAATTTATGTTGATGTCCATTGCAGCGGACAAATTTAAATTTTTCTCTATTTTCCACAGACTACTCGTCTGTCGTAGGAAAAGTGACGTTCCCGACCAATATAGTTTTTGCGTTCAGGTTACATCCAGTCCAGACCAATCTAGTCGACTAAATATGAGTAGATTTTGTAATGTGCACAATGTCAACTTGAAAATTTGTATCTAGCTAAGCTAGTACATGTGCCAATTGTGAGACCCTCATCTGTCAGCGCAGAGCGGAACGAAAATTAGTTATTGAAATACATTTTCACTATTCTGTCGAATCTGTCATGACTTTTTTTTTTTGTTATCGTCTATCTCAGCAGTGAAAAGTAAAATATAATTTTCAGCACGTAATTACAACAATCAACTCACACTGGACACTTTTAAGATTCGCACCACGTTATCCCAAGTGGATGTGACTTGATAGCAGAAGCTTATACGTTGGAACTTTTCTGGTGATGTGGGTGGAAACGGGAAATTGATAGTAAGTTGCAAACTAAAAGTCGAGACACAAAACCTTTAAACCGCTCAAGCAGAAGTGTGACTGGAGCTGGTTTTTATTATTTTTTTGGGCAATCATCTTACTTTGCTTTGCTGAGATACCTTAAAATGGTGTCCAAACAACTGAACTGGATATAGATTAATCTTTTTTTTAAATGTTTCGAAAGACTCTGAAAACATGACAGGCTTTGTTGCTCATTCCAACGCCTATAATTCGTCAGCTATTTCCACCAAAGTGTTTTTATTTTCTGACTTCACTGCCTTTAACCTGTCATAACTAAAATAGTTCTTCATAAAAACAGAAAAAAAATACTTTAATATGCCAACACTTCGACAAATATTCAAAGGTATCGATCAGTTTTCTACGTCATGCGATGTAAATGTGGGTGTATTTTAGGAGAGGGAGAAATATCAGCAATGATTGTTCTTGATGTAAATGCGAGAGGTCAACCTTTCCTTAAACAATAATGCTGTTCCCATTTCCACGTATATCCTGAATGCGGCATCATTCATCATTTCCGCTTGTACATACATCTTTTATACGCTTTTTGGACACAATCGTGAAACTTGAGCGCAATTTGTCAACTGGTGTGACTGTTATACGAGTACCTCGCCGGTAGTTTTATCACAGCGCAGAAACATTTAAACATTTAATTTCTTATTCCATCCGATTCCAAAGTGCCGCTCTCGCGGATAGCAAGGAATTTCAGGAGCAATACTTAATATTGCAAAAACCAAAAATTGGTGAAAAACTCTTCCCATGGAGACAGACTTACTCGCCCAAGGCGTCTAAAGAATTTGTTGAAAGGATTTCGTAATCCTCTTCATGTGAAGACTATGCGTTCCGGAAATATGCTGCGGTAGTGCAAATCATCAAGATACAAAAGTTAGCTACCATCCATTCGGTACATCCTCTGCAACAGAAAGGCAGGACTACGTGCCTTGCCTCCAGCACGCAAGTCATATATGATACAAAGCAGCTAAGGAAACGCTTCACACCGTGCAAGTGAATTTACTAAATTAAGATGGAGTTCATGAGGTTGACAGGAATTAAATGTGTATGCGAATATAGTTCCTATAGATGTGGCTGCACAACATTCCTTGAGATGCATCACACCAGACTGTAAACTGAATACGTAACGTATACAAACGTTATATATGTTCGTTACGAAAACCCATGGCTTGACTGCATGGCTGTAGGACAACCATAATTGTGTTTAGCTCTCCCCTCTGTATTGTATACAGATGCAGAGGAAGTATATTCACATGGGGGATACGTTGCCATTCTAAACTTGGCCATGGACAGAAAATATTTTATATTTTCACAAAGTCCTTGCAGGTATTTTCCAAATTTTCCTCTCTACGTTCTGCAAAGAAAGAAACGTCTAAGAATAGCGTTTTCGAAATGAACTTTAGTCAAGATGAGTGGCATCGGGGCTGCCGACATTAAATTGGGCACAAAATGTGTTTAA
This sequence comes from Cheilosia vulpina, assembly GCA_916610125.1. Lineage (NCBI taxonomy): Eukaryota > Metazoa > Arthropoda > Insecta > Diptera > Syrphidae > Cheilosia > Cheilosia vulpina. The sequence goes on along the minus strand of OU744276.1, from coordinate 78,497,848 downwards.
ACATTTGTGCGATGTTTCAGGAAGGTCTGCTAATTGGACAGTCTATTCCAATTCTGGCAATTCATTTGTGTCAGATGAATGCTGTCACTAAAGGTAAGCAAGGCAACAAAATGCTTCCCTTCGTCATACGAACTACATTGCTTCCAGTGCATAACCCACTTGCTTGGATGTTTATATAATTCACAAGCAAAATAATGCGTTACTACTGAACAGGTGCAAAATGCGAATCCTCATCCTTATGTGCTTCATGAAACAGCACTTCATCCGCAAAAAGTCACTGTTTGGTGCGGTTTGCATGTCGGTGGCGTCATTGGGCCGATAAAAATTACCCTCACGTTACGGAAAATGGTATTCGCTACAGAGATATGTTGGAACGTTATTTCTTTGATCAATTGCATGAATTGGACATCAGTGATACGTGATTCCAACAATACGGTGCCACAAGCCACGCAACAATTGCGTTACTGAAGTCTCAGTTCGGTGAACGTGTTATCTCGAGAAACGGACCCGTCCAAACGCCGCCGAGATCGTGTGATTTAGGCTTCTAGACTTTTTTTTATGGGCCTACATTAAATCATCGATCTATGCTAACAAGCCGGCAACGTTAGAGGAGATTATTGCAAATATTGAACGAGAAATAGCGGCCGTATCGGTCGAAATGTGCGGCCGAGTCATCAAAAATTAGGTTCAACGGATAGACCGCTGCATACGTTCCCGCGGTGGACATATGAACGAAGTCGAATTCCATTCATTAATGTTTTGATAGTAATACAAGCCAATACAATTTTGTTTAAGATATCTCAAGTTGTTTGCATTTCATTTAAAAAAAGAAATTGTCAATGAAAGACCATTTAGACGCTCAAAAATTGACCCAAACAGAGTGCGGATTTTACTCGGTTAAAAATAACTATCTCTGTTGAAAAGGACGTATACAGTCGACTCCGCTTATCTAAACTTCGCTTTACTGAACAAATCGGTTAATTGAATAACCGAATTTAGCACGCAGCATTTTTTTCAAAAATTCATACGAATAGCTCCGCTTAACTGAAAAACCCGGTTAACTGAACACACTAATACGTCAGAAATTAATAAATTATACTAATTCAGCTCCGCATTACTAAAACAAAGTTATTGAACGCGCCCATTAATAAAATTTTTTATTTCGTCAACCGAACTTGTCCATTGAACTTATGACACTAACTTCATTGTGTGCCAATTTTGACAGCACGATTTCAGTTGTGTTTTTAATTCTCCTTCCTTCGGCTTTACTACATACCCTAATTCTTCGTTGAATTGCTAACAAAACTTCGAACTTCGGTTAAGTACAACAATTTTTCAGTTATCCGAAGTCCGTATAAGTGAAAATACCGCATAAGTGAAATAAAATTTGTGGCAAATTGCCGTTTCAGATAAGCGGAGTAGACTGTATTTCATTGTTAAAAAACTACCGAGATAAAAAGTTTAAATACATTCTGTTTAAAAAAAAAGACTTTATCACTTAATAACAAAACAATTTTATTATTGATTTTTGATACATCGGATATTGTTAACCGAGGTTATTTAATTTTTTAATGTAAGAGCTATATTAACTGTATTAACCGAAAGTTGTCTGATTTTAAAATAAATTATTTTTCTTCGTGTTATTTATACATTTATGGTCAGCGTGGTCGTTGTGTGACAAGTTGAGAAGTGAAAGTTGCAATTTGGCACTTTTTTCGAGAACGTGCCACAATTTTTTGCTATTTTGGCTCTATTTTTAGTAGGAGAAGGCGCTTCAAAAATGCTGTTATTTTCTAACAAAAACCCTTAAAATGTAACGCATTTCCTATCACAACTCTATAATAGTGTTTAGCGAGCTAATCTTGTTATAAATTTAGTTCGAAAATCCAAAATTTACAGAGAATAGCATCAGAAATTGCACTTTTTTCATTGCCCGTTTTTCTTGCGACTTTTTAGATCACCCGGCATAGGGTAACTGATTTGATGTACACGCGGAATATTTTTGCGGCTAAAGTTGTCATTGGAAAATTGGATTCAAAACGGCTGCGAATGCGTCAACACTTTTGTTGATATGTTTGTCGTTAACCTTGGCGTGCTTCAAGTTTGCGTCCACTCTCGGGAGTCCACTGGACAATTTGGCCTTCCCTCACTCACTCACAAATCCACTGAGGATCCACATTTTGTCGTTGAGGCGCTTTCTATCACCATGACCCAGCAACGACACTTTATTGTAGCCGGTAGGTCCGCTTTCGGTCACTTTGATCCATAAACGACTTTTGACCTAGATCCAGAAACTACGCTTTGTTTGCTGGACCGTTTTCTCTCACGCTGGCTAAAGAACCACGACTTGTCGTAGGGAAAGGGAAACAATGAACAACTTTCGTCGTTTGCCCGCTCTCTGACAAACTTAAAATAAAATTGGCGGCTTTCCAAATATTGAGGAAGTTTTGAGACTTGGTTAAAAGTGTTTTTTTAAAACAGATTTTTTTTCTAACAAGACACCGGGTCCGCCGAGTTAAACGTCTACTCCTCTAGACCGTCGAATTATTTAGGGAAACGGAAGAAGACTTTATGGAGAACATTCAACTACTCATTTCCAAGGTTTCTTTGGAGGAAAATATGAATGCACTGCAAACCGAAACATCGTTTGCCCAGTTAATAAAAGTCGTTCCTTATTTTGGCATCTCTTGCCGTTCAGAATGACGATGCCAAATAAATTTCACCAATGGCTTTGATGTCAAAACGAACTTAGAAAAGGCGATGCGCTGTCATTGTGATAATACTTGAGAGAAGAGTGCCCAAATCACCACAATGGTCGGAACTATAATTATTGCACAGGTGCACTTCAACTGCTATGAGGATAAAAGGGCTAACCTTCTTCATACGAGTAAACACAATATACCCAGATCATACCCCGTTCGGTTGAAAAATCTCTGTTTTCACTACACACGTAACTCTCAGTCTTTCAACTATGCCCCAGCCTTTCAACACGAACTGTTCGTCACCACTCACGTTCCAAACTCCAAGTAATCTTAAATCGACATCAAAACTTACTTCGCATTCGTCAGACAGGCGAGGAAAGCGTCTATTCACACCTGTTGGTCGGTTTCTTGGTCCAGTGATTTTATTCAAATTTGCACATGCTGAGAAAATCCGTAGCCTCGTCCTTGGAACACATTTAACCGCACTTTGGGCTGTGTTGATTTTTCTTTTTCATTTCCACCTTTTCCTTCCGAAGAATTTAACTTTCCAAAAGAAGTAACACTTCACACCTGAGCAAACCTCAAGAGGTGGAAATTGTTTGTCAATTGAATTCGCATCATTTAAATGTGAATGCGCTACCACTTGGAATCGGACTGTCGGGATCGGGATACGTATATGACCTGCGGAGAATGCAAAAACAGCAAAAAAAAAACATTTATTTAGATACATTCAGTGCTACTTTAAACTGTACAAGAAATAATTCAGCTTATTTTTGAATTGAGACAGATGATGGAGATGGAGGGGCAATAGGTTGAAGGTTCGTCAACATCAAAAGCATTCTAACTGAATGAACGCGAATCGAAGAATTGCTAATTTACGACAGAGCTTGTTAAAAGATCAAACGGATATTCCCCTTCAATTTTTATATCTGGCTGTGATTTTTCGAATCGTTTTCAGAGGAAATTATTTGGTCTGTTTCCTATACCTGTCTACGATACTCCATCTCAACAGTGATGTTGACGGCACCCAACGTAGCTACATATATGAAACCTTTGATTTAGACAGAAATTACTTGGTGCTTTAAACGCACGCTCAGTGATCAAAGTTGCTGTTCGTGTTTTTATTTTTCCATTTTTAAATGTTGTATTATTTTAATGATGTTGATTGCTGCCAATTTGGCTCGTTTATTCTTTTGCCGAGGACTAACACAACAGCGCTGCAAATTTGGGCTAAAGCAGCCCAGGTGTATAGGGCTTTGCTTCCCATAATTATCTTTGATTGCGAAGCTGTAAAATTTTCATACGAGAAGAAACACCCAGTACCAGTCAGTATAACTTTTATTTATTAGTGATATAGAAGTCATCGAATTTCAGGTCAATGGAGCGCAAAGGAAAAATATTTATCAAGTTCAGCTTTTCGATTTAACATGGAAGGGTATAGTCATCGAACTGACTATCTGCAAAATATATTAAACATTACTACAGCTGGCGGATCATAAGCTTTCGTCGGTCAAATCGGTTCTCGTTAAGTTAGTTTTTTTTTGTCTGTTAAGAGTTTCAAGTGAAAAGAAGACGAATCGTAACAGAAACGCATCAAAAAACGTTTAGAAAAAGGTGTCGACATATCCACCAACGGGTCCGAAAACGGGTCGGTAAAATCATCTGAAATTCGTCTACAAACGCTTCCAAAAACAGTTTCAAAGAGGCGTCCAAAAATGTGTTTAAAATGTGGCTAGGTCCAAAAACGAGTCGAAAACTCCTTCAAGAATGACTCCAAATTCGTGTTACAAAACCAGTAAAAATGAGTCAAAAAATCCGCCATAAAACCGTTTCGCAATACGCCTCCAAAGAAAATTTCAAAATCATGTCCGCAAATGGGCGCAAGTTGAAAAACGCGTTTAAAAAACGGCCAAAAATGTTATCAAAAGCCAAGTCCAAATCAATGCAGAAAACGTATCAAAAAACTCAAAGAACTAGTTCCAAATCGTGTCTGAAAACACCTTCCAAATCGGAGTAAAAAAACAGGCTTCACAAAATGCTTTCAAAAATATAGTCGGAAAAGGCGTAAAAAAACGCTTCAAAAATGTGTTGATAAAATCGTCGAAAACATGTCTAATAAACGCGCGGGAAAACTTTTTCAAAAAAAGCTTAATAGAAGCGTCTAAAAATATGCTTAAAATGTTGGTCCACAAAGCCGTCAGAAAACGAGTCCAATATCGTGTCAGAAGAGCCGTAAAAAAGGAGTGAAAAATGGGTCCAAGAAAACGAGTCGATAAAACGCGTTTAAAAACGACGAAGAAAATGTATCTTATTATGCGTCCGAATAGTGAAAAAAGAAGTGAAGAAGAAGGCGTCCAAAATGTGTCGATAAAATCGCCCGAAAACATGTCTATAAACGCGTCCAAAAACACGTCGAAGCGGGTGGAAAATACGTTGAAAAACTTATACCAAAACAAGTCCCAAATCTTGGTTGGCAGAAAATGCGTAAAAGTGGAGTTCAAATTGGTACCAAAAGAACTCTTCCAAGAACGAAACCAAAATTGTTCCAGAGAACGGGCCCAAAAATGCTTGATACCGCAAAAGCTTCCAAATACGAGTCGAAAACCCCCTCCAAAAAGAAGCCCAAAAATTCGCCTAAAAACACATATCAAATGACCGTATCACATCAGGACTGCCCTTACTATGCAATGAGACCTGAAATTCAAAAAAGGCTACCAACTTCCAAGTTATCCCATTAACACAGCAATAGGTAGGAGAAGTCGCTTTTGACCTATGCATTTTGACATTTCCTGCCGATATTCGACTCCTTTTCAAACGTTACGTGCGAACATGTTTCGGCTTTAGGGCACATACAGGCGAGGGATGTCTTAGCAATAGATATAAGTGGAAAATAATTTCATTATTCCCCTGCAAATGTATTGCACGTTGAATATATTCGCAGGCTCAGTCGCAGCTAGTGGAATATTAGAAAGACAAACCAGCCGATGGTACATCCGATTATTTATCAAATAAATAACAAGCATTAGCGGAGTACTTAACTGCTAATTATAAAATATTTACACATTTCCCCATCAAGTTGACAGGCGAACGCAAACGTATACACAAACTTACTAGAGTAATTGCAAAACTGTTGCTGTTGGTTTCACACATCTCGTATACCTTCTGCACTCAGCATCTGTTATCAACAATCCAAAGTGAATAATCCGAGAATACCAGCCGCAAGGTTTATCTTCCAAATGTGGGACCTATTTAGTATGTACTGCAGGTACACGCGCGCCGCCATTAATACAATTTTAACTTGAGGCTATAAAACACCGCACCGAGCTGCGAGAAAAGTGAATGAGAGTTTTCCTTTTTAATTGGACGACCAGGACGTGCCCGCTGCACCATAAGTGCTATACAATCTGGTGCTTCCAACAACTGGGTTGTACAGACCGTATACACCATCATAACATCAAAATGAATATTGTGAGTGGGGCCACAATATTAAATTCTTCGGAATAAAATCAACACAGCATTCGGTTAACTTTCCTTCATAAAAGACCAACGAAAACCGTAATAATATGAATTCAGAAAAATAAGGAAGGCCCTTGCTCGTAGGAGAAGGCCAAGCTTTCCTGTTATTGTTATTATTATTGTTGTATTTTGTTTTCGCCACCCTGCCCTCTTAATCAAGGACCTCGGCCAACTGCAAACTCGTATTCAGGAAGGAACAAAGTTGTTGGATGTACTATTGCATCGATGGATTTCGCAACGGTCCGATTATAGGGTGATTTGCTTGCGCATACAAGACTTAAAAAAAAACTTATTCTCCCATGTATACCTATGGTCCGCGAGTCCATGCTTGCAAAAGTGTGCATATGTTTAATCAATGGGTAGCGTTTATTCAACAACAACTCGATGCAGCTGGGTACCAACCCAGTTTACGCTGAAAACTTTTGTATGGCAAGTTAAACCCATCCATATCGACGATGTGCAATTACGTTTTCTGCTGATGATTTTCTTCTTTCAGTATGATGCATCCAATAGTTGGAGGACCGATTGGTTTTGCACATCTACCCATGATTGTGGTCAAGGCGTGCATATTTACGCTTTCACAAAAAATACGTATAGCAAATCTGCAACATTTATTTACGACTTACTCGTATGAGGGCACAATATATGCCATCGACGTTTTACTGTTTATTGACAATAACATAAGTACTAAATAGGCTGACAGCTTCAAAAAGGGGGACTGCCTACAAGCTGAATTAGACATGTAGCCCAGTTTGAATTCAAGTATTTGTGCCATGCTAATCAAAGGGGGCTAACGCATACTCGTAAAAATAAACAACCTACACTTCCGGTTTAAACAGAATGTCAGCTGGCCTGAGGTGGTTTCTCATTTTAATATCGCGTGTGGGGCTGTGTTGTAAGTAATGTCGTTTTCGATTTGGCAAACAAATCAATCTTTTTAAGAAAAAATATATTTTTTTTTTGATCGAGGTTGCTTTTCATGTTCGATTTGCCACAAAAATCAATCTTTTTTTTATCTCAGATCACTTTTGAGAAATCTTAATTTTTTCTCAGATTTTACACACACTTTCACTAACACCAATGTTTATGACACACAGCTGGCGCTTACGAATTGTTTATAGTTGGAGGGATTCCTTTTTTTTTTTAATTAATTATTAATTTTTCGAGTATGGAAACGATTTTTAATATTAAATTATTTCGAAATGAGTTATTATAAATGTGTAAAAATCAATTCAAATGGATTTCCATTGCAAGTGAAAAAATATATATTTTACGGCCAACTAAATACACACAAGGACCAATAAAATTCGGATTTTATGTTCTATTTGGCAGCAGAAATCTGAAATCTCTGGTGAAAATCTTAAAAGCCAAATTGAAAACGACATAATAGTTTTTATTAGTTCCACGTTGAAATTTCTCGTTATATTTTTATATATTTTTTTTTGTCGATTTTCTCATATCTTGGTATCAAGTGAAACGAATTGTGTAGCAAGACTCCATGCAATAAGTTCTGAACACCACAAATTCGTTAGTTAAATGCTTATTTCATCAAATGTTCTTAAAACAAACGTACAAAATAATTTAATGAATGTTTAGTTTGTTCGGTATAAAGAAAAGGAATATTTTGTTTAAGTCCTTGATTATCTCACCCATAACAACAGTTTTAGGGCGTTTTAAAAAATGCTAGGTCGAGCGAAATTTTTAGCGCTTTTTATTCGATAATTTATATTAATATATTGATATTACAGTTTGACATGGCATCGTCCTAAAATTCATCTGAAACCAAGAAACGGAAGAATATTTGTAAAAATAAAGTAAAATGCATTTCGCTTTATGATATCGTTCAATAGACCGCCACCATATTTTAATCTAGACACATTGGGCCTTACTAATAATTATTTTTAACCCTCACACTAAATATTTTCTAGGTTACAATATGCAATTTTGTATGGAAAATAATGCCAAAAAATAATGTTCGAAAAATTTAGCCTGGACACTAAAAAGTATTATTAGTATCGCAGACTGTTGCTCGATTTTTCACCGAGAATATGTTCATAAATTTTTCTAGTTGATGTCTTTCAAATTTTCTTAGAAAATAAATTCTTTATAGGTGTTATTCGTGTACTTTCAGCATAGACAAATTAAAAACTACAAATATCGAGAGTGAAATCTCTCAATTTCAAGAGAAGTACCTGAACGGTTTTTTTTACAAAAAGTTTAAGTGCTGCCATTTTGACATTATCTAAAATGGAGCATCCTCAAAATAAGTTGGAATTGAATTTTGTATAAGCTTAACATTTTGAATGCGCTGATATGTTCTAGGAGAAAATTCAATAACAACTTCTTCCTCCGACATTGAGCGTGTTTTTTTGACCTTCGATCTCAGCACGCAATCACAACAACTACTCTGAGTTCTCAAAGTGTCAAGTAGAACGTAGTTGTTGTAATTGCTTGCTGAAAATCCTACTTTACTTTGCTTTGCTGAGATCGGAGCTCAAAAAAACAGGCCTATTGTTGAAGACGAAAATAAATAGAGTTTTACTTGTCAAACTTTTGAGCTGTCACATAGTTGTCAGTTTTCATTTCGAAATTCGACGAGAAAAGAGGGGAAATTGATTTCTCTCTCAATTTTGACAATTTTCTTAATACATGGTCGCATTCGCACAGTTTCCTGCAAATTTTTAGCAATTTTTACGTTTGCAAAAAAGTACCCGAGCGAACCTTATAGCTAAGTAAAATATATGAGACTAGAAATTAATTTCATTATACTGGTGCTTAATTAACCTCTAAGAGTTCGCGCTTTTTGTTCAGGCTTTTATCTCCCTGTGGTTAAAACGATCTGGCAGCACTGGTTTCATGTTCATTGGTCATGGTAATGTATTTTTGTGGACGCATACTTGGGAAATGCTGTACCCGGACTTGAAGTTGCACTGGTTGCGGTGGGTAGTGTCAACGTGGGTTATGATCGATAATTTTTCAAGTTCGATCACACGACAAACAAGACGAAAAAATACAGCAAATCATGATTGAAATTCGTGTTACTATAGAAGCTGGTCTAGGTTAGGTTGGGTTTACGGTTTAGTATAGCAGGGTCAATCCTCCTGAACCATGGTCCTTGGGGATCTATTGTGATGCACTTTAATGGTAGCTAGTCTAAGAATAGGAGAATGTATGTTTGAGAAAAAAAAAAATTGCGCCCATTTTACGGCGGACGCGGTGGCCCGTCAAAATCGACTCTCCAACCTTTGATGGCCAAATTAAAGACATCCATTCGGTTGACAATATACCAACTCCTTTACGTCCAAGGAACGCCATATCGGCTGAGAGCATTGCGGAAGCAGTCAATTTCTCGCCGTCGACCATAACTCTGCCATTGGAGGACTTCAACGAATTGTGCGGCGGAACTTGGACCGACACCCGTACGAGATCAAATTGACGCGGGAGCTCAAAGTTAATGAACATAGACAAAGTCGTTTCTTCGGGGACTGGGCTTCCGAGCGTTTGGAAGACGATCCCAATATTTGCGAAATGAGACGAAGGACATTTTTTATGAATGGCTTAACAAGCGAAATTGCCGAATATGGGACGACGTCAACCCCTACGAGGCTCGTGACCCTCGTGGCAATGCATCCACAAAAAGTTATTTGTGCGGTTTTTGCCGGCGACTTTGGTCCGCACTTTTTTGAAAATGACGTTGGTGATTTTATCGCCATCAACGGCGAGTGCTACGGAACGATTTTTTTTAAACGATATAGAGGTAGAGGAAAAAATGTTCCAACATAACGGGGCAGCGTGACTTACAGCAGACGTGGCGTTTGAACATTCTGCATCAACGAATTGGGGTATATGGTTATCTCTTTTCTTTCTTTTCTCTTTTCTAGCGTAAAAAAGCCACGAAGGGCCAAAATAACCAATGCCATCGCTAAAATTTAGCCTGATCTATGCTGTAGAGCTATTGAAAGTTTGACCGCTTGGATCAGTGTCACCGTGAGAAGCTGCGACGGACATTTGAACGTTGTTATATTTCGTACATACTGACATTCACGAACCTTTCAAATAAAAGAAGAATTTCGTTAATACCTCACACACAGCTTGTTTTATTCCATTTTAATGTCAATCCGTCCTTACTGAAAAATGCTTTGCTACATTCTGCAATCCCATAAAAAATTATAAGCCTTTCATCAAACAAGAAAGGGTGATTCTATAGGTAGCTAAATCAGGTACCGGGCTATCACTTGTTTGACCAAAGCTAAACGTCGAAAGATATAAAGAGATCGGTTATGGTCAGCTGTTGGTCGTAACTCAGCCTCCGTCTGGCTCAAATCGGAAATAAGATTGTCCAACCCAAAGAAGGGAAGATGCTTACAGACAGGCATGGGATTTTGTTGGCCTAAAAAATAAAAATAAGGCAAAATAAAACATTCAAATAAACACAAAACAAATCATTCATTCAAACAGAAAGTAAAATAAAAACTTAGTTATAGAAACATTTGGCAACCATAAGTTTCTTAAACCTTTAACAGCGCCTTAAAAGAGCCGAAAGATCTCTCTACTTCAGCAGAAACGAGTGGAAACACTCGACATCACCCACTTCAATACTTTCAGGGAGCTCACTGTTTGCGTAGCCTTTGATAACGCAATTTGTTTGCTTCACTGTCTGAAGTCCATTATTAGCAGAGAAAACGGATTTGAAAATATCCAAAATATTTCTTACGATTGTCCCTTTGGCCGTTTGTCCAAAATCTCTAAGACTTCTCCAAGCGTGTTTTCTAAGTACAAGGTAGGCCAAACGAAGTCATCCGATGTTGTTTGGCTCTCATTTTTTTTCTAAATGAAAAACTTCGATTCTATTTTTTGATTATGTTTATTTGAAGCTTTAGAATTTCATTGGTCAAGTCGAGAAGATGATATCGGCCAAATGGTCGCCGTCACAACTGATTGCCATACGGGCTTTATTGCATTTTTCATCACTTCGGTGAGAACTTCGGGCGACAGATTCTCTTACTCGTGTCGAATGTTGTCCTTGAGCGCTTCTAGGGTCTCGGGCTTGTTCACGTAAGCACGGGACTTCAAAAAAAAAACACAAAAAAAGTTTGGAACGGTTAAATCGGGCGATCTTGCGGGCCAGTGCAAATCGCCAAAACGAGAGATGGGCCGACCCGGGCACGCCGCCTTCAGAATATCGGTTGTGGCTTGCGCAGTGTGTGCCGTAGCTCCGTCCTGTTGGAACGACATGTCCTTCAGTCCTAATTCGTCCAATTGCGGCAGAAAAAACTCGGTTAACATGACCCTATAGCGCGCACCGTCTACTGTTGTCGTTTGATTAGCGGCGTTCTCGAAATAAAATGGCCCCATGACCCCTCCAGCGTGAACAGCGCACCATGCAGTAACTTTGAGCGGGTGTAATGGCTCCTCGTGCATTACTCGTGGATTTTCGGTGCCCCAGAAGCGATAGTTTTGCTTGTTCACGTACCACCCGCTGAGGTGGAAATGAGCCTCTTCGCTCATTATGAATTTGGCCGAAAATTCGTCCACTTCGTCCTCAACATTGAGGATGGCTTGGGCGTAGAATACACGCGTTTGGCGATCGACAGGCAGCAGCTGATGCACGGACTGGACTTTGTACGGGAACATGTCCAAGTCCTTGACCAAAATTCGCCTTAGGGACGACCGGCTGATGGCTAATTCACTTGTCTCTGTCTAGTCCACAATTGTCAAAACAGATTTGACATTGGCGGCCATTTTCAAAAATAAGAGCATCTTCCAATAGGGTGATTTCTTTTGGCCCACCTTGTATAAATTATAGCACTCTTAAGGACCCCCGCAATGATCCACCCCTCAGTACACACCAGCAAGCAATTTTAAAGAAATATCGTATTACAAATATTCACTGCGAAAGGATGCCTGAAAATGACTATCATTTTAAATGTCCTTGCTCTGCCTATATACCGCAACTCTGTACACTTTGTATTAACTCAGTTACTATAAAGTTTTCCCTGCACAATTTGCAATGCGCCTTTTCCGAATGCCATCAAAATAAAGTATCCTATTCCCAATCACGCGAATAAAATTTCCCGATAACAACCTCAAGTCGCATTTAATTAAACTTTTGAACACGAGACCCAATGAAGAGTATACCCTGTTGAAAGTAATATTGTTGCCTGCTCAAACCAACCAGTTGTTTGCTATGTTTCGCAAAAGACGCCGACTACATATCTGAAACAAAGTGCAAATGATCGCTTGCGAAACTAAATCAAGATGCAAATTACCCACTCCGCAGCGTCTGAAACTTTCCACAAATTTAACTATGACCAGATGACACTTTCTCACTCGCCATGTCTCTCGAAATCCGGTAAACGTTTTGCATTTTAGGGGATAAAGTTTACCACCACCAGTGTCCGTCGACTTCGCATATTGGCATCATAACCCCCGCAAGGTATGGGCGGTGGGGCTGCCGTAAATACCCTTCTCCGATGTAATTTTCTCATAAAAATGCACACCCATCTCTAGCAGAGCTATCTGTTACCAAATCCATAGTTGAAATAGAGGAGTCTAGGACTCGTATTGATATTTTAGACACGACTTCAATTTTTCGTAAAATTGGGCAAAGTTTTAGTGCAAGTGAACAGTTTAGATATAGTTTTTCTTAGCCTGATGCGTTCCAGAAAAGTCGCTGGAAGGTTATTTGCAATAAATTTATCATTTTATGGGTATCGGTGGCGGGCGGGGGTTTCGTGATTCGGGTATTGCAGTGCTAACTTACTTGAAGTTGGCAACGGATTGGGTTTAATGAGGGCAAGCAATAATCCACTAGCAGTGTTTGTCGACCTTGTGAGCGGAAGGATGAAAGTCTGATACTTCGTAGAGTACATTACATAGGTATTCTAAATATGCATTTTAATCAGAAAACAAAATGGTAGCAAATACAAAAAAATATTTCCAGTATTTGTATCGAAAACTAGCTAAAAGCCGGAGTACTGGGTGTTTTTGAGAATGCAAACTTGACCTACTGTAAAAAAAACGTCCATCGGAAGAGGGGGTTTTCGAGATGTGAGCTCAGTTGTTTTAAGTTAACAACTACGTTGAAGAACGAAGGACGCATTCATTTCGTATGCATTTTCGGCGTAGTCGTTAGTGTGTTGGATTGCTAAACGAGGGTTCTCAGGTTCGAATTCCGAAAAACCCATATTCCTTATACTTAAGGTTTTTTTCACTGCGCCACCTCTCGCGAACGTCTGACAAACTTCCGAGAGAACTGACATGTAGGAGCTTCTCAATTATCTGGTCGAACTTGGCGTTAAATTGTAGGTCCGTTCGTAACCAAAAATGAGAAACTCACACTAAACGAATGGTTGTGAGAAGCTAGGCCTATGTTCCCCACGGACAAGTTGCGTCATCTATTTATTTATTTTTTTTTATGCATTTTAGTCAAAATTTTTCTGTCCGTTTTCGGGTAAACTATTTGCCTGTCAAAATCTAAGGTATGTACCGTTTTTGAGAAAAATTTGATCCTCAGAAATATCGTTATTAAGATTTAGTTATCGTGTCAACCTGGTCAGCCTTGATTCAATTGCCAACTGAAATCGTTAGAGCCGCATTTGAAAAAATCTAATAAACTCTAAGCCCACAAATATTAAAAACGAAGTTTTTCAACCGTGTAAGCTGTAGGTCTCAGGATCCGATGGACAGACAAACAGACGGATAATAATTGATAAACTTATAAAGCTACTAGCTTAATCGCCCGGCTTTTCCCGTGGCTTATCTTTCGTATTCAATTCCACGCATGACTTTGGCTCCGGGAAATAACATTTGAAATGTTTTTTTTTATGGAAGGTGCAACGCCCCTTTTCTGTAGAATGCTTTTAGCAGGAAATATACGTGCATTTACGAAATTTCAAGTCGAATACCCCGATTCTGGCAAACCTGACTGATAACTACGTCAAAAGTCATAAAAACCTTAAAAGATCAATATATTGATTTTGAGCGGTTTTCGTATTCTGGCCCGATTGTGGCGTTTTAAGGCATCACAATTCAAAAGCTCTTGTAAGGCTAATTTCTTGTGGGAAAAAAATATTTTTGATAATTTCCCTGTCAGAAGTGAACCAGAGATTCTCTCTCCGACAACTTCTTTTACCAACTGAAAATGATCGATAAACGATAAGTTTAAACTGTGAACCCTAAAATCAAGAGATTTGCAGTTACTTTGCCTACTAGCTAAATTTGACATCTCGGAAAGCATTATTATACTTTTTGATAGAAATTCCTGACCGACAAATGTAACGTTAAAAATTCTCTCGCTTTAGCAAATTCACACTGAATCTTCTGACATTTCTATTTTACGAAGTTGCTCGTAGCGTTCGTAGAATTCCATTGGCCAAATTTTAAAAAATATTCCTGAGATTTGTGAATTGTGCCTCGATCGGGGACTACTTTAAGAATAATTACACACTTACGTGAAATATTTAAGAACAATAAAAAACTAAGCAGAAAAAATCGTCTAAAAAAAAACATTTTCAATAAACTTTGTTGCAGTTATTTATAGAAAAAAAATAAACAATAATAATGCTAATGAAAAAAATATACTCCGTGTTTAGTAAACAAATTAATATAGTTGACAGTAGGGAATATTTAACAATTTTTCTGAAATTTGTAACATTACAATTCCACCACGGTCGGGAGATGATTGACAGAATATTTTTCGTTTTTTGTTGTTATTTATATGGATTCTATTTGACACGGATGAGAAAATTGAGAGAAAACAAAATGGCTAAAAGGCTTAGGGCGTCAATCTTATCGTTGCTGCTGGAAAAGTTTCCGTGGATATCTCGAAAGCTTTTTGTTTTCGTACAAAACTTGAAACTTACGATTTAAATAAATGCTGACACTGTGCCAGAAAAGTCTTGCAATTCCGTTCATCTGCCCGTCAGCCACTGACTCCTGAGGCTTACAGTCTTAACGGCCAGACGGATTGGTTTCAAAAATTCGGAATTGGTGTTTGGGGCCATTGTTTTGTTTTGTTTATCAAAGTTCTAAATTGTACAACATAAGCTCCAATAGGTGTCGAGAAATTTAATTTTGAATGTCTTTTTGCACGGAAAGTGCCACACCCTTCTTCCAATTTTGACCAAACAGTAACCCAGTTGAAAAAAAAGAACACTTGCAAATTTGAGCTCAATCGTTTCGGTGGTTTTTTTTTTAATGTTTTTGATTTTTTTTAATCTATCACCTTTGTACCGTAAATTTATACATTTAAACAGAAAAATTGGTTGAAAATTACGGGCGGTAGAGGGAAACATGCGCATTTTGCCCGCCTCTTAGTTTTATATTTATATAGATATAAACTTACCCAACCTAAGCAAATCTTCGAAAGACCTCCTGTTCATAGCACAGGAATCCGATGACGCAGTATTTACTACACAGGGTGGGCCACACGAAATTATTATAGTACGTAATTGAAATGGTAATTAATTTGTAGGGATTTGTTGGACGCACTCCTGAAATGCCTACATATTTTGTTCACTGAGGTAGAAATGGGCTTCGTCTCACTTAATCAAATGCCGAAGCGAATAGCAAACCGACTTTAGGAGTCCCTGGCAAGAAGTTGCTGTCTAAATTGAATTTGAAGCCAATTCAAGTTCATTTTAAAAATGTTCCGCAAAGTCGCCCGTGGTCTCTATACGCCTTGTGTTGGGTCAGGAACGTGCGTCGGGCACCATTGTGCATCTCTTTCGCTAGAGTGGGTGTCAGCGAAATTCATAAAAAAAAAAACAATGTTGAATTGTTCAACTAATATGCTCGATGTTAAGTAGCAGAACTATAGCTATCTATCTGTCAAATTCGGACTACTTGTGACAATTAAAGCTTTTTAAAAGATACCTCCAAATGATGATAGATAGAAACTTCATGAGGACATTGCCAAACTGTGGTCTACACACTCAGGGGTACGCCGATGACGTCGTAGCCGCCATAAGAAGTAGCCGCGAAGCAATTCTACCGAATTTCATATAAAAAATGCCTTACGCAAAGTATGGAACAAGTTTCAGCAAGAAGGAAAATTGTACATAAATCCCTTAAAAATCCCTTTTACAAGAAGAATAAATCTTAATCTCCACCTTAGCCTTAAGCAACGCACAAATTCCATTCCCAAAATGATGTCAAACATCTTAAACTAAATAAAAAAACTGACTTGGAAGATAACTGCTCTGCTATAAGCTTGCTCCTGGAAATCCGAAAAAAAATAGGTTTCCGTCCAAAAATGTTTTACTGGACTGAACGTACTTTACGATTGTCACTCCAATTATAGCATTCATTTGTGCGGTGGGAAAAGCCTTACAAGACCTCAATTCAAAACGTGTGTCGAAGATTGCAAAGACTGGTGTGCGTTGACATCATAGGCCAACTATAATAGCCTTAGAAGAACTATTCAACCTCGTTTGACTTAAGAAGATATCCGCAGCCTGCGCTATAAAACCTTGTGCATCAATTCAGACGGAAGATTCTTTGTCTAACCGCTCGATAATTCCCACTAAATGGGTACACAAATTCTAACTTGTTTGGGGGAGTGGCAGTAGAACCCTCAGCCTTTGACACGCGACATTGATTTCCCAAGCCGAATTCTATGTAATTGAACTTTGTGCCATTGAATGCTGAAGTCAAATATCAGCATATTTCCAGAAATCGAGCTAAAGTCTATTGACTCGTGCAAATCAAGATCCAAACTCGTCTGGAACTATCCAACCTCCATCGAACAGCTGGCTGCCTATAGCAAAGCCACGCTTTCATGGCTTTAAGGTCAAGAGGGATTCAAAGGCGAAGAAAGAGCTGATGAGTTAACCCCCAAAGGCCCAACAGCTCCTTTCAGCCCAGAACATTTTTATGACCTGTCAAATAGCAACATCAAGGAAGAACTCTATTCCCTGGAGCTCCAAATGAAGCTTCCAAATTGGAACTCGACACAGGGCAGGTGTTAGGCAAAGAGCAGGTCAGCTGTGGCAACAAGAAACAGACCTTTTAACTGCTCTCAATGAGTAAAAGTGATGCAAACATCTAAATTCATTTGATCTGTTCACCGGTCACCGCTGAACTCTTATAAAATTGACAGAAGTTTCACTGATATGTGCAGATTCTGCCTTCAAGTGAAAGAAACTAAGGATCCCATCCGATGTAAATGACCCGTATTTGCCTTAAAATATTGAGACACTTTAACAGATCAATTCATCAGCAACGACAATCGGAAGGGACCTTCATATAAATCCATGACCAAATTAATCAGAAGGCAAAGTGATTCCTAAGGGAGATATAAAAGTAGGTCGATTGCCATTCCAGGAGTCAACCAGAACCACCTCAAATTGAAAACAAAATTAATCGGTGACCTTCTAGATGCCTTTTCAGCCGACATATGGGTTGCTGCTCTCTACGAGTATATTCAATCCACTTTTCTGTTGAATTCTTTGGCGCAACGGACAAGATAGGTTCTTCGGATTGTGGCCTTGCTTTCCGCTCGACCTGAATTACCGGTCTTAAAGTAAAATTATACTTTAGTTAATGATTTACTAGACTCCAATTCTTTCCTCTTTCTCTGTGAGTAATCAGTGGTCCGCAAGTAATAACTTACCTTCCGCTCCCGCCCGTTCACGGTCCTTCAAACTTCAACTGTCGTTTTTTTAGCTTTGTTTCGATTCATTCTGCTTCTGCTTAGTAATTCTTTGAGTTGGGTCCGTCAGATAATAATCACACCATTGCACAAACACTATGCCGAATGCAAAGTTGGGATGCGTGTTGTAGCTCCTCTGAAAAAACTGCAGTATTTTCCGTTAAATCCACAATGCTTGATAACGAATGAAATGAAAATAAACTATTACTTGTTGCTTACATCCGACAAAATTAAAATCGTTCCCATTTAGTTCGAAAATGTAATTATAGCTTCACGGACTAATAATATTACTGAAAGGGTCCCTGTTCTGTTCCAGTCCTTTGATATCAGGTGCAAAGAAGTAGATACACCAGCAGACACCACTTCCATCAATGCATGTCCTGACAGTGCGACGCGACGCAATCTGCTATACCCTGAACTCCTACCCACTCGGAGCGTCAACTTTGGTGTAGGTATGTCTCAAAAGGAAATTGAAAGAACGTAATTGCGAGACATATTTACATCTCAGTTTAATCAATTCCTGTCTTTCTAAATTATAGCAGTATCACTGTCAAGGAGAATCAGCATCAGCGCAGTCCTTTGCAGTGCGCTAAAGGTGAGGCGTAAGGAAGTGTAAGAGCAGAAATTAAAATTAAAATCCAATATTCAGAGAGGGAGTAGTGAACAAAACTGCAGCGTACAGCAAAAGACAGAAACTAATTCAAGAAATTGCTTTGACATTGATTTTCTTTTGCAGTGCAGTGCTAGAGGGAAACAAATTCCTATTCCCTGCGACTGTAGAAGAGACATAATCGCCGACAAAGTTACGTCTCCAGGACGAGGTGGATGCAATTGCAGCATGCAGCAAGACGTTACGTTGGGATAGTGATGTACGGCTGACAGATCTTGACAGAAGGGGTGACTTTAATATCAATCACATTACAATGTGATGGACTTGGAAACGGACAACTGAGTAGCATCTCATCGCGGTTTCGAAATAGGGGGACTCACTAATTGCGAAAGAGCCTTCATAATACTGATACTCGTTCGAAGGACTTTCGCTTCAACTCAATAATTAGTCTTTCCGAACGCAGGCGGCATAACACTTCAGTGGAGTGCGAGGGTCTTCGCGATGGTCTTCATTACGCGATTGAGATTGAGATAACATTTTCTTTCATATTAAGTTTCTTCGGGCCTCGAGACTTATAGTGATTAGTGTGCCGAACTGCTGAGCGAGGTGTCTCTGGTTGAACAATCTGGAAACTACATATCAAATCGTAAGGTTATTTGCACAGCGTTACCTCTCGTTGTAAATTGTGGTATATCCGACCATCTGTCAAAAGAATAAAAACGCACACAAACGAATAGTTCCGAGAAGAAAGGCCTAAGGTACCCCTAAATCCCAAATATTTATGAAGTAAAACTTCTTTAGGCACGCTTGACTTGGGGGGTAAGCTGCTGAATGCGTCACGAAAGCGTTACGGAAATTGCGAGCGGAAGTTGAGAGGGAGATATAAGTTAGTGAAGATAGAAAGAGAGAGAGGTACGTTTTGTTTCGTATATTATTGTAGAGGCAAGAGAGAGAGATGCGAGCAAACATTTTCATTCTCTCTTTCTCACAGAGTTACGTTACGTTTTATTATCTAAGACATAGCATAAAGTGCAGCAGTGATACCAGATCGGGGGATTTATCCCTTTTTGCGGGATTTTCTCAATAATAATAACCTAAAAGGGAAAAATGAAAGGGATCTTACGTTTCGGTCAATTTTTGTTCCTAATTGCGTATAAATTTATTTTTTTGTAAACATTGAAATGTATGCAAAAAAGCCTTACCTCATTCTCAAATCGATTTTCTGTGTCTTTTTTGTATGAAAAATGAGACTTGGAACCGAGATAAAATTTCAAATAATTCATAAGATATTTATTTAATGTTGAATATTATTTTCATTTTAATGACGAACGCAATTTTATGTTCCCTCTTGTAACGTTTTAAAAATGTGTAAGATGTACCTACATTTCTATTTTTGTATTATATACAAACGTGTCTTAATATATATTAATTTTTGTTAGCTTGAAGTTAATGTATAATGTAACTTGTATTTTTTAATAATAAAAAAGACAGAATTTAATAAAAGAAATGTTTTTTTTTTTAACTTAAAATTTCGTGAGATAAATGTAGGATTTTTTATATTTTGGCGAGGGAGAAAAGGGATTTTTTGGGTATAACCGTGGGATAACCTGCCTCTTAAGTCTGGTATCACCGCAGTGCAGGCCTATTGTCTGTTTCACACTGTAGGAGCAAGAGAGAGAGGTTTCTTTTCTTTTCTTTCTCAAAGCCTGTTGCGTTTCGTATATCGAAGACACAGTGCAGGCCTATTGCAAGGTTGCCACTTTGGTTATTTTTTTTGCTTTTTGAGTTTTGGTAATTTGAGCAGATGTACCAAGAATGCGAACTCGATATCACCTCACCCCCATCTCTCGTTTTGGCGATTTGCACTGGCCCGCAAGATCGCCCGATTTAACCGTTCCAAATTTTTTTTGTGGGGTTTTTTGAAGTCCCTTGCTTACATGAACAAGCCCGAGACCCTAGAACCACTCAAGGACAACATTCGACACGAGTGCGAGAATCTGGCGCCCGAAGTTCTCGCCGAAGTGGTGAAAAATGCAATAAAAAGTGCCCGTATGGCAATCAATTGTGACGGCGCCCATTTGGCCGATATCATCTTCTCGACTTGACCAATAAAAGCTTCAAATAAACATAACGGAATCGAAGTTTTTTATTTAGAAAAAAAATGGGAGCCAAACAACATCGGATGATTTCTTTTGGCCCATTTTGTATATCTAGTGCCTATGATATAAATATTGAAAAGTTCAAAATTTTTACGAATAATACTGCGAAACACTTTGTCAATATTTTTATCCTTATGGTATTATATGCCTCCAATACTGTGCATAAGCAATTAATTCCTGGTCCAGATGTGATTTCTGCTGCACTTCTTCCGATAGGCCAACTCTCTGAAGAAGCGCAGGAAGCCAGGAACAAAGACTTAAAAAAATAGCGAAAACTTTTCAAGGAATTGCTTCCGCAAAATATATTACATATTTTTACACAAGATATTTTTAATTTATTGTTAATTACATCAGACGCGCTGATAACAAGCTATAGGCAGCTAATATCAGAAAAAAAACATCCTAAATCATTTCCAAAAGAAGTCCTTTTAAACGTTCAAGAACATGAACTTGCACAAAGCTATATTTAAGATATACCTAACGTCTCCACTGATTACACTTACACAAAAGGCTGATAGTGAGGCCATGAGTCAAACAGATATACGTCCCACTGATGTGTTAAACTTGGATGCAAACACATTGGCAATAGGCCCAACGTTCTTGGAAGACTGACTCCTAGGAAGAGCGCCTGTTTTACTAATTAGAACTATCCTTATTGGAACAGCAAACTTCTGATCCAAGTGAGTAGCTATGATCGCCACTTGAGTACCTATCCGCTTACTCACCTACCTACAGTAGGTTCTGCGTCTTACAACCAGTACCGAGTCAATTTGTGTCAATTTTCAGGTTGCTTCACAATCAAACCAACAAACCAACAAGAAAAAGGCTTGTTCATAGCCTTTGACACGCCTCTTTGCCAGTAGATAATGTACAGCGCTCCTCTAGCACTAATTGGATTGCGTGGAAATCCCCCAAAACTTCAACTTACAGAGCTCAGGGCAATATAGGAAAAGCTAGCCTGCGGTTACTTATAAACCGTCTTTTCCTGCGTCAAAGATGTAAGGCGTTTTTTCCCCTGTTTTTGTTTCTAAATTAAACATTCTTTTTCGAATGCAAAACATTGAATGGCATTTCCAATTTCCAAGAGTCTGCTAATTCCACATGCCCTACCCCAAATGCAAACATCTACAACCTCCACATCCTCTGTTGTGTGTACTCCAATCTATTATTCATTTTAAGTAGGTCGTGCAACAAGCCCCCTAGCCTTAAAGTTAACAGAAAGAAAGCATTTGCAAATTAATAGATGAAACCACTCCCCGTTGCCTGCCCGGGTCCAAGAGCAGAAAATGTGTGTGCTCACTTTTTTATGTAACCCATCAGAACACCGCAGAACAATGCAAATGCGGAATCGGAGAATCACTCATTTAGGCCACGGTAAGGGGAACAGATTGGGCCATCCTAAAATATATGATTTTGTGATTTCTTTTCTGCGCCTTCGGGCCGCCCTGGGGTTGGACAGATCCCTTGATTAGCATACTACTACGATTGGTCTACATAAAATGTAGGTCAGCTTAATATTGCTGTTTTGTATATGTCTGAGGCAGGAGAAGGCTTTTTTTAGGGACATGGAAATAAACTCATCGCTGAATCGGTCACTGAAATTCTGATGTACGATTTTGCGTTCGTTTCGTCTGAGGTGACACTCTCATTACGTCATTTGCAATGAGAACGGAAATAGTAACAGGTTGGCATCAGTTTGGTGGGATGCCATGTCGCATATCCTGCTTAGAAAAAAGCGAGCAACCTGTGAAAGTAGCGCGACATCGCACGTAGCGTTGATTAAAACTTTCGTCATGTTGCAATAATTTGCTTGTACGACTCTCGGAACAGTGCGCCCTGTTTCAAAAGCGGGCTATATCCGACAGAACGAACAACTCCGCACTCTTTACTGCGAAACATTGAGCTGGATCCTGGTGTAAGAAAATTCCAGAGGTAATCCGCAGCATACATAACTGGTAAGTGGATGTTAAAGCCGGCGTAAGCCTTTTATATATTAGCCTCTGACCGGATGTCACGTGGGCATCGTTTACTAAATACTTCATCTCCGTAATTATGGGACGGCAAAATTAGCATCAGAGGTAGTTCTGACAGGAAATGTGCGTTTGGGTGGTACCACAGTCCCATGGGGTTTAACAGCCCCCAACTACGATGGGCGTGTGCTTCACGTTTAAGAGGAAACGTCTAAAATTTTAATTTAGAGAACGCTTTCGTGCGACTTTTGCAATTACATCAGATTCTGGTGAAAGTTTTTTTTAGCTTGGGGGTAAGCAACAGGAACATGAGATATGCCCTACTGTTTAAAAAATTGTGGCGGCAGCTTTAACTCTGTGCGAGGGTATACTCTTTTTGTATATGTAATACTTGTATAATAATTATTCTAAACTGGTAGTCGAATAGTTGCCAAATGGCCATTTGATATAGATTTACTTTCGGGAGGATGAAACGTTTTCTCCCTCGGTCTTAACAAAGGAATATGCGGTCTTGTAGAAGGTACACAGAGAAGTATGCAGGAATTGAGCCGCAACAAAAATGGCGGTGAACTGTGTAATTTACTATTGGCCCCAAACGCAAGTCCAATAGACCTTACTAGAGTTCGCCCAGTGTTAGAAATTCTACCATTTAAGTAACCTGGCGTAAAATATTGGAAGCAAATTAAAACAAAGCATTGCATCTCTGCACAATCTTCCCAGCAAAAAAAAATCAATTGTTCCCTGAAATTACGCCTCAAGAAATTACACCAAAAGATATTTTGGAAAAAAGACCGAAATAATTGGGGCGTTATAATTTTGGCAAAAACGCCAAAAACTAAAAATGAAAATTCACCAGAATGCCAGGAAATTAGGCCATGTTTTTGGCAAAATAGCCAAAAAATTAAATGGAAATTACGCCAGAAAAAGTTTATTCTTTTGGTGTAATTCCCAAACTTGATTTCGAAATAAGACCAAAAAAGCGGTTTTATTTCTGGCTTAATTTCCAGAATTTATTATGAAAATTAGGCCCAAAACTCGTTTTGCACTTACTCAACATAGTTCTTCTGAAATAAAACTAAAGATTCGTGAGGAAACGCGGGGGGAGGGCGGTCCGTCGCGTCAGGCGGCTGAGCTTTGCGGCACGCTGTAGGCCATCACTTTTTTTTTGCTTTTCTATTTTTGAATTTAAAAACAGTTCAACTCTACATAATATAATAGTTATATAAACACCTGAAGGTACTTCTTGACACTAAATAATCATTTTTTAGTGTCCAGGCAAAGTTTTTCGAACTCACAATGGCGAAATTTTCCATACAAAATTGGATGTTCTGACTTACAAAATATTTTGTCTGATGGTTAAAAATGTAAGGCCCGTTGTGTTTAAGGCATTCAAAGTGTTTTTTAACTATTTGGCTTTGGCATCTATTGTACCGAAAACCAATGGCAATAAAACAGACATCAGAATATCCACTATGCAACAAAGCTATCCTGTGGTCGGAACGCGGAAAATCAGGGGGCAATCACTTGGAAGTGCATACAAATAAAGGGGGATTTTTTAATGTAGATAGAGTTCTCGATCAATTTGATGTTTATATGTGATTTGCGGAAATGATTACTTCCGTCGGCTTTTTTGGACATATGCGTTTGAATGAAACTGTATTAGTTCATTGATTTTTTCCCGACGTTTCATTAGACTAAACTTCAATTGAAGTGTTACACTTAAAGTGGGTTATTTTCTGTCTATCAATTTTTATTTTAAACGTTGTGCTAAATTTTATAGTATTGTTCTTTGGATAAGCAGTTTGACTTCTTTAAATATTATACCCTGAAGAATGCAGCAATCTCTGCCGAAACGTCGGGAAAAAATCACATATGTGATATTTTAAGCGTAGTTTTTAAAAAATCGAATAAAACGCCCAAATTTGCATCAAATATTCAAAATTTCTATTGTAATCGAAAAATAGGTCTTTGCCATTTACGTTTTAAAGACGACTTCATGTAAATGTTGTCCGCTGCTCCGTTTCCCATTCGGAAGGTCCAATTTTGCGTCACTTTCTCCAGCATTTCGGTCTGTATTCCACGAATTACGCGTGTTATGTTATCCTGTAAGGCTTCAATCGTGTTCGGCTTGCCCACATAGACTAACGACTTTACATAACCCTACAAGAAATAATCAAGAGGCGTTAAATCGCATGATCTTGGCGGCCAACTCACAGGGCCATTTCGAGAGATAAGCTGCTCAGCAAATTCATCCTTCAACATTTCCATTTTTTCACGAGCTGTGTGGCATGTGGCACCGTCTTGATGAAACCACATGTCAACCAAGTTCAACTCAGCCAACTGGGGCAAAAAAAGTCGCGTATCATGTCTCGATATCAGTGAATAACTATGGTGCCAAGAACTTTGCCCATCTAATGGATCGAAGGTACGCAATGCCACCAAGTAAAGGCCTATTCATGTATTCATTTATGAAAGCGACCAACTACCTATGAACGACCGAATATTCGCAAGTTTTGACAGGCCACTCACTTGTTACATTTTTTTATTCGCTTGTTTGTGGAATGTGTTTCTCTTTTGTGGATTCTAATTGTAAATATAATAAAATTATAATAAACTTTGGAAATAGAAATTTTGTTGTTTTGACTCTTTCAAAAATAGTTTTCTTAATACACTTCGAAGGTTTAATCATGTATCCTTCTCTTACAATGGCTAAATGTATACAATTTTCTGTTCGTTTTGGGCACTCTAGGAAATCGTTTGAGATAACATTAAATACAAAAAAAAAAGATTCTTCAAAAACTCAAAAAACCCGACTGACAAAAAAAAAGAAACTTAAATGAACAAGACTCATTTAAGTTTACTCAACTAATTGATGATCGGGGACTATATCTTCAGCAAAAATATGAGTAGGTACCCTCCGATTGCCAAATAGTTAGGTAAACTTAAATGTGTCTTGTTCAGTTCCGTTTTTTTTTTTGTCAGTCGGGTTTTTTGAGTTTTTAAAGAATCTTTTTTTTTTTTATTTTTATCTTTTTAGCCTATGACACTCCGGGGAAGAATACAAATCTAATGACACCTCTCGGTCAAGCCGAACGGACATAGGATACGCGTGAAATATATAACCCTCCCTGTGTACAGTCCGGTAAAAATATCTACACACTCGTCTTACTGTTGGCACGCATTTGACCAAATGTAATTTTCTGATATATTATTTGTTAATTTGTTACATATAAAATATAATTTATTGTAAAACTATAAATCATAATCTTTTACGAGCAAAATATGCTATTTAATAAAAGGAAAATGTGAATTTTGAGCGACCAAAGTCGCTGTGCCATCTATCAGGCTGGATATTTACCACAAAATCTTAACCGAAATGAACTCAGGACCATCGACAGGGGAGGGGGAGGGGGAGAAGGGGAGAATTTTTCAGGGCCCGACTTTTTGATTTATTTGATAAGTGTCTATTACAACTCTTTTGCCCTCCCTTCACAATTAAAAAAATCTACATTCAAATTATTCAATGGGCCTTACTAATAATCATTTTTAACCTTCACACTTAATATTTTCTAGTTAACAATAACAGTTTTGTGTGTCAAATTATGTGTACTGTGATTTCGAAAAAAATAGCCTGGACACTAAAAATGATTATTAATTATTGGTATCGGGAATGATAATATTCATTAAATTAGGACGCTTTTGAACTTCTTCCATTTTTCCTTCCCGGGCCTGAGTTGTCTTTTGGCGGCCCTGAATGCACATTACGGAAGGCAGTTAAAGAAGCCAAATTAGACGTTAAAAATATTGGCATGCTCGCCTTACTGATATTCGTTTTTTCTTCACACCAAATATTTTTTAGGTCACAATGGATAATTTTATATGGATAATTTCTCAGATTTATCTTGCCTGGACACTAAATATTTTAAATCGATATTGTGTCTAACCAATTAAACTATACAGCTTTCAATATAAGCTCTGTTTTATTGAACCACCTTCCTACTTCAGCATTGTGAGTAAAACAGACGATTGCACAATAAAACAGTCACATTTGTGATGGCGTGATGCAGGTACCTATGTTTTGGTATTCCCCTCAACTTTTAGTTTGATTTAACGTTCTCGTAGTTTCAGCTTGCTGAAAGTGAATAGCGATGACAGCAATTTGATAGAAATGTCACAACCACATCACCATCAGAGAGGTGTCAACATGATTTATTTATTCGCCGGTATCTGTGTTATAGGACAGTTAAACGAACATAAAGTCCCGCCACAGTCAATCCGCGTCAACATTAGCAAATAATTCAGTACCTTTCTTATTATGAATCTTTGTGATCTTTTATTTTTTGTCTAAAACAATAAAATTAAAAAAAAAAAAGTGGCAACATTTTTGCGCCTTTTAGGGTCCAAGTTAAATTTAACGAGGTCACAATGATGAATTTTTCCCTTCAAAATGGAGCTTGAAATGATTAGAAATTGGTAAGACGTAATACCCATTACGCAGCGGTAATAAAAATATTTTTACCAACAATATTAAATTTTCCCTTTTGAAAATTCACATTGTGATCTAAATATATAACCTACTTAATGGGATGGTTATTACTTTTTAGGAAAACCCTTCAATGCAATGGTACATCGACTACTTTTGAACATGTAACCACCGGAAATAATTTCCATTTATATTTATTACTAATAACCATTTGAATCTTTGGTTTCGTTTCGTCACAAATAATAAAAATTCTCTATGAAAAGTAATTTCTTAAAATTTAACCGGCCCTTGGACTGTTGCTACTCTGATGCTGATGGACATAAAATGTTTTTACATTCACTTTT
Organism: Cheilosia vulpina; assembly: GCA_916610125.1. NCBI lineage: Eukaryota > Metazoa > Arthropoda > Insecta > Diptera > Syrphidae > Cheilosia > Cheilosia vulpina. The sequence continues at coordinate 78,470,411 of OU744276.1, read as the reverse complement.
AAATATATTCTCCTAAGAAGAGAATATGGAATAAAGAGAATTACTTGGCCAAGAGTGTATAACAGTTGGAAGAATTTTATAGCCTTGTGAACGTGAGTGATTTATTTTTGAGTGGAAACAACCCTAAAACTCGAAACTACCTTTTGATTGTAGCAGACAGAGACAAATCATACTCTTTGTCTCAAACATTCTCTTTGGTAGCAGACTTTCAATAATTCACAAGCTGCAAGTGTTCAGTTGGTAAGTCAAGGCAAACGTTAGTTAAATGTGACATATCAAGTGAAAAGAACGGCGATAAAACGAAACGACACGCACGAGCGAAAAAATTCAAATGCTTCGAAACGTATTAGAAAATAACGTAAACATTGTACAGATCTTAACGTTACCCGTCATAAATTTAAGGGATTTCCTGGATAAAGTTTTCAACTAAATAAACATTTTTATGTACCTACATTGGGCATTCATTGGAGTCCTGCAATGGAAACGGGGAGCTGAGGGTACTTAAGATTACGAGAAACCCTGTCTTAGCTGCATTCTACAATCCAGAGACAAATGCAACTCAGTCCAATATCTCTCTGCAAACGAAAAATGTATATTTAAGAGAAAATAAACTATTAAAGTTCTAACGGGTAGGGTGGAGAAGGGGGTGTTATTTTGTGTGTGATATTTAACAGAGAACTGAAATTTGTAGTTGCGTATGACACAGATTGGCATCAACTTGGCGGTGCCCAGTCGTTGGAACTCGCTCATACACATCAGCTGTGTTTATTTTACCATCTTGCCGATTCGAACTCGAACTTACTAAACTAATGGCAACATTGCAATGTTCTGTTGAAATTGACTAACTGAATGAATCTCAGAAGTCGAACATAAGGCTTTCAGATGAAGGACGTGCAATAAACTAAAGGCACTGTTTCCTTAACCGGGAAGTTGGCTGATACCGTACGTGAACCTATTTGTCTCATTTGTTGATGCTTCTAAAAAAAATAAAAGATGTGTCCTTTTTGGGGCAATGACAGCTCTCGCTTAATTTGAGAGGACTACTGGAACTAAAATATCCACTCTGATATTTTTAAATCAAATCAATGACGCTCGGCAACTACCCAACCACGAAAAAGTAACATAGGTTACCAGAAAACCAAGAACCTTTAAAAGAAGTCTTCGGGTTAGGTTCATGGGTGGGTGCGGGTGAGCAAGCCCCTAAGCACAGCACTTAGGTCCATGTGGACCCATTGTGATGCCCTTGATGAGGGTTAGCCGATGTTGCTGACGATGGTGTCAAAAGAACCTGATAATTATGGTACTGCAGACGCAACTGCACTCAGTAAAATACATCCAACTCCTCTTATGGAGTTTGTCTTTGTTGTGTTAAGCATTTGTTAAAATTTATAATAGCTGGATTCAGCTGCAGAGTCTATTGTGGTAAAAACGAAGCTGCTGCTCATAAACATGACGGACGGAAGGCAAGGCGACTACAAGAAATCGCGAACCGATAAGTCAGAAGCCACAAGCATTCAAAAAGGCTCGAATTTCAATTCATAAATATCGCCTCAAACCAAAACCCTTATAGAAAAAGGTCAAATTCGATTGCAATCCCACAAAGGTGATATTCAGCGAAGACTGGGGAAAATGTTCAACAAATCATCGCGAATTGTTAAAAAAAATATGCATTAAACTTATTTGCTTTGCCTGGAAAAATTTCTCTAATAAACTCAGACTCGCAGAATGTCCTTAAGAACTGGAATGTTGAAGATGAGATTCATTCATTTGAAATTTGGTAGAATCTGCTTAAATAATCGGACAAAGAATTACTGCCGCCAATATACTCAATTTCAGTCTGTTTGCTGGTCGCCTTACCTACCAACTTACCCACCCTATAGTCCACCCTATCTTGTGAAGCGACTCTCTTTCGTAGACCCGTTTTAGTAAATATGCGGCAATTGAGGTTTATTAACAGACTGTTACGAATGTTATCAAAAAATAATTATAATAAATAAATAATTATAGATATCCTACCTTTCCACCTTACCTACGGAACTAGTTCTATGTTCTGAGCGCGCTGTATTACCTTGTACTAAAAAGGGGGATATTTCGTGCTAAACATTAAGCGGAAACGAATATAAATGATGAAACAAAGGCACAAGAATGAGTAGGTTGCTAGCTAGAAAATTTTCCCACGAGAATTTCTTTTGATGGTGGCGTTCACAGAGACCAGTTACAGTCAAATTTTTTCTTACTGTGAGTCCAAGGAATCACATATTTTTTTGCTTTAGTTCTATTAAAGTCAAAGTGGTTTATTTTGAAAATTAATTTAATGATACACAAAAAATAAAATATATATAAAAACTCTAGGCAATTAGTTGTTAAATAAATTCGCTTCCATGTGACGCGGAATGATTATAAAATTTCTTTAGCCGTCTGTGTGCGTGCTTATTTCGCATAGATTTGAGCAGCGATAATTTTGCTTGCCGCCTCCTCCCCACCCCAGACTGTTCCACTGTGCAAAACACGGCCTTTAAACGACCACTGCCACTGACTAAATGCGACCACGTGTCAAGAATGATAGAATACAAGATTACGCCGATATGTCAAAAGAAAATTGGCATAAAATCGTGTGACGTCATTCGGGACCCGTAGTTTGATATTTTTGTACGTTTTGTTTTTACTTCCGAATTACGGGTTGAAATGTTCTTAGTTCTTAGGAAATATTTAAGTAAATTTAAATGATATTGGTTAATTAAATATGTGCGTTTATAATAGCGATGTTTCTGTTTCATTTATCGTTTATTTCTTTGAATTAATTTCGATAATTACCTATCTATTGTGGTTCGGGCATGATATCTGAAAATGTCTGTAGTGTGAAAATTACCAGAATATGAAACAATAAAGAATTCGAAGTGAAATTGTGCATTCATAATTTGTTTCAATGAATTATTTATTATTCTTCTTTTTCTCTTGTTTGCATTTTCTGCCATTGTCCCTGTTTAGCTTTGTAATCCTAAAAAACATTCGCGATCTAAAGAATAAAGTTTTCAATTTGTCGTCGCAATTTATGTCTGCCACTAACTCAAGATGTGTCTTCAAAAAATCTTTTGTTATCAATAGGTCATCTCCGTTGACGGAATCAAAGATTTTTTTAAGGGCAGTCATCTGCAGCATCAAATCTGTTGTTGGCTTTGACAAACCTCTTTCGCTGAGGTGATTTACCCAAGTTAATGTGTTGTCGTTTTCATTGTTCACCCTTATATCTAGGACTTTATCACGCAATCGGTGGCAAATGTATCCAGCCAGATTTTCCAATCCATCGTGAGCTATGGATTCGAGCTCCTTGCCCTCCGCAGTCTGAACATCAATGTTTGCTGGACTTATTGTTATGCTCTTGAGAATTGTACCTTTATAAATAATAATATAAACAATTGAACATTTTGTCATGCAATCTAAACAAAGAAAAATAACCTGTTAAGGTACAATCCAATCTTTCTAGGTCAGGCGTATCATCGACGGACACATTAGCGCTATCTGATAGGACGCCTTCATTGTATATACGATCGCAGTCTATACTTAAACTCCTGACGATCTGGATGGTCATGTAAACCTCCTTTTGTCCGTAGGACACTAAAAGAGTTTTCCAATACATCTTGATTAAGCCGATATGTCAAGATATATTTAAATTTGAAGCGACCCTTCAAGTCCATAAGCAGTAGTTTAACTGCATTATTGGACTGAATAAAAGAACTTTCGGTTAGTATCTTCATAATAGAGTTTTAAATCGTAAGTATATCCACCTCTCTGAAAGGGTAATAAGCTATTTTTTCCAATAACCCTCATTTGGATCATCAGATTCGTCATTTCGTCTAAAATTTTGTTTTGACTTTCGATTGCTAGACCGTAAGCATGTGACCGCTCTCTGGAATCTTCAGTTGGGACTCTCACGTTCATTACCTCAAACCAGTCATTTGTCTGTAAGAAAATAAAATTATAAGGAATAGGTAGGTTCAGTAAGTTCGATTGAATATTGTAACATACCCATTTCAAATTGAAGATTTCTTTCAATAGCATCCGGAGCGAAATGTAAACAACAAATTCGCGTTGTTTCGACATTAAATTGGTCTTTCCCTCGACAACAATGAACCCATTGCTTCCTAATAGTCTTGTCTTTAGGGAAGCAATAGAACCAAATACTATTTTCATCGTTTTTATTACTTGAATTGCAATTATAAGCCGCACACCTCATTTTGAAAAAAATAAACACAAAACCGCAAATTCAAATAAAGTTTACCGGGTCACGAATGATGTCACAACTGTCAAAAAAGAAAAACCAACATGGAGAACAAGCAGACGGCGTAATCTTGTATTTTATTATTCTTGACCACGTGTCATACCGGCACACATTAGTAATCTCATTGAGAGAGTCCCAACCATAAACTAAATATTAAATAGACTGACAGCTTTCCTACGTCTCCCCGATTTACCCCGCAGATTTCTTTCAATATAAGCCCCTCCCACCGCTCGCTATTTTACTGTCGGTGAATACGTGTGAAGCAGCAAAAAAAACACTGACACTCAGCAGTGTTCCTACATTGTGGCATCTCTACCTTTTTGTGGGAATTTCAATTTTCGGTGAAATTTCCATGCGTAAAACATCAAAATTTTGGGAAAAATATCAACCATCTGAAGAAAGAAAACATTCAAACTACATTTCACCATTAATATCAACGCCCTAAATGTACATAAAAAGGAGATTTGCCTTTAGTAACAATTTCCAGTACCAAAAATAATGATTATAATGTTAGCAAACTGCGATTTTATACTGAAGATTAATTTAATGTTATTTTCTTTCCGAAAAATACAAATTTTAATTTTATAAGCATGTTTTTTAATACAAAAATAGAGGAAATTTGAGTTTAGTGAAAAGGGAAAAATTAACACGCTTCGTGGGAAAAATAAGGAGAGAGAGTGCTAGAACACTAACTGAGATTTATTGTATTTCATGAGTTGCTGTCAGCTGATAGATGCGTTCTGAGAGTTTAAATTCGTTGTTTTGTTGCACCACGATACCATTTGTTTTCTATTCTTCAAAATTTAAAATGGCGAATGTAATCAACATAAATTAATAAAGGAATAAAGTGTGAAAAATTCATTCGTTGAAATAAAAGTAGATATTTTTGTTTCTACAATTAATGTGTCTGTTTTGTTTTGTTGTTTTGAGGAAAAAATATGTTAGTGAAATACTCAAAATTAAGAAACACACCAAAATAATCAAAATGAAGTTTCAATGACAAACTCAAGTATTCTTTTTATTTTTAAATCAACCACATCTTGACACGTTCACTCATGAAGCTTATTCAAATATGTTTTCGTGTTGTCTCTTTTTTATGCTAGAAAATATTTCGCCGGCAATGTCAAAGAAAAATGTCAATGGATTGATTGCGATTATTATGATTTGAATTATGATTTTTTAGTTATAATCTTTTCATGAAGATTCTATTTAATAGCGGAAAACAACAAAAAATTTATTAGAACATTTTAAATAATTCCATTTGAAAACAACTGCTTCAGCCAAGAACATGAATAGTGCTAGTTTTAAATAAAAAAAAAACACAAATGAAAAATGTTTGGTAGACATTTTATGAATGAAAATAATGTCATTTTTTATGTGAAAAGTAAAATAAAGTTGCAAAATGATGACTGCACATTTATTTTTGTTCCTTCACGTCTTTTTTTCTAGGAAACTGGCGAATGTGTTTTACTTGATGTTTTGTTTGTAATTTTTCTTACACTTTTTTAAGTGACAGTACAGTTGTCAGTCTCGTTTAATACTGTTGTCAATAGTTTCACCAAATAGATCAATTAAAAAAAATGGAAATGTGAAAGGAGAAATTGGTTGCGAAACTTAAAGGAAATTCTATGGCGAACATGCGAACAATTTTTTTATATCGATATCATAAAAATTATGTCCATCTATCCAAAATTCATTATAAAATGACTTAAAAAATTATTCCTTTTCTTTATATCCTGTAATTTGAACATTAATTTCTATTCAATTATAGGAAAATCGAACAATTATTTATATAAAATGTAGCGAAAAATGTCAGCCTGGAACTCAGAAAAACTATGGTTTACAACACAGCCCACGACATTGAAATGAAAGTCCACCTCAGGCTACCGACATGGTGGTTTAAACCGGAACCGGAAGAGTGTAGGCTGTTTTTTTTTTCAAGTATGAGTGAGTCCACTTTGATTAACATAGACACAAATACATGAATTCAAACTGGGCTACATCCAAGGTCAAATTCAGCTTGTAGGCATTTTATTTTTTTTGGCTGAAGCTGTAATAGTTAGTTTATGGTCCCAACTCACACCACTCTCAAAGCCAGCATCATCATCCAGCTCGGCATCAAAATTCTCAACCAACACCTTCATTGGAACACAATTATCTTTCGCCATTGTATATAAACATTATCTCTATATACAATGCTTTCGCGCGGCGAATCCAATTTCGGTTATTGAAACCCAACGTCACCTCACCAGCAACATATTGCAGAAGCAGAATTTCACCTCCATCAAGCTACCAGCAGTTGCATCACGGAACACCAAGCCAGGTCGCAACTTTCAAGCGGTTTGAATTCCAGCACCTCAGCCAGTATCATCACCACCAGATCTCGCATGCAAGTGTTCTTTGCCGTCTCAATCAATTGACAAGCCAAGAAGCATAAAAAGATAGAAAAAAAAAACAAAATAAAAGACGGTGCTGTCGTTGTGTTTTGCCAAATTGGTCTTCCGAACTTTAGCCCCCGATTAAGTGGTGAATACTCTTTTCTTTGCGAGGACTTTTATTTCCTGTTAATTTAGTTTTAAGTATAATATACTATACAATATATTTCGGATTCATAATATTCTTACTTTTTAGTATTCCAATTAGGCTATGTAATTTTATGTTTTTTTTTTATTAATAATTCAATAGATTTTATAAAATATAATATAATAATAACTTTAGGATGAGGTGCAGTCTAAATTTTCCCAATTATCTTCGCGCCTTTTGCTTTAGACAGTCGCCCTTTTTCCGCCTAGCCATTGTTGCCATTCGTCGTGACTGGCTTTGAAGTGCTGCCAGGTTTGGCAACAGACGGCTAATCGGCTAAGCTCTAAGTGAACCGCACTTGAGCGAGTAATCAGCGCTCGGCCGCTTTGGTATTGTAGAATATTATTATTATCAACTTTTGGTTTTGATTGATTTTAGTTGTGAGTGATATTTAAATATGATCTTCTTGTAAACTTACATAGTATTTAGAGATTGAAACTTAAAGTAATAGTTACTAGGTAATAGGTAAATTTTGTTATAAACATATAGACTAAACTATTTCTAAATTTACAATCAAACAGATTCCAACGAAGGATTGTGAGCACAACACTTCATCAAAGAATACCATTGGAATACACATTTACATGAACATTGACATTGACAGATACCTACACAAATAAATTTGTTTAAAATTTGCAACAAGCGAAATCCCTCAAGAGGATCCAATTGCGTAAGTCTTTTGTTATCCAATTATTAAGATAAAGATTACATAACATAAACATAGAAGGTGCATATACTTGTACATATCATGCGACATTAAATTTGTTCTCAAACGTACGATTTTTACAATTAAAAAAAATGAATGAGTCTTTAAATACCTAAATTCTCACAACCTTAAAGTAATTCTGCTTTAAAATACAAAGTAATTCGTGCATTCACACTGTTGTAATTGGTATCCAGGTATCTCTTTTCCATCTTTGATTAACTAATCACTCGTTGCATTACTTAAGAATAATAGATTAGATACTTGAAGTGAATTAAGTATTAGATTATTCGACCTTTACAAGTTACCATACCTGTACATTAATTTATGTGACATACTGACCTGTCTGATAACTGTCAGGAGTTTTTTTTTTATGCAATGGAATTAATATTTTGAAATGAGACTTTTAAGATCAAAATCTAATCGAATAAGTTTGGAATGTTAAGCTTAATTGATGGCCTAATTTTTTAATTTCTTTGGGGCTGGAAACATGCTGACTTTCTTGACAATTTGTTAGTTTCCATTCGTTTTACATTTGGGGGCAGCTAAGTCAAATTGTGGGTATTTAAGTTGCCATAGGTGAGTCACATGAAGTGATTTTGGGAGGGTACAAGTATACCCAATGCGGCATATCATCCGCCGTGCATAAACGCTTTTGTAATTGAGTGACGCCTTTCTGTTTAGTACTTCGTAGGTACTGTAGATTCGAATCTTGGCATGATTAATTTTGTTCTTCAAGTTGCTTTTGGTATTAACCGCATTAAGAATCCCCCCATATCCGGCGAGTTAGACCGAGCCTTGCCGCAAGCATGCCAAGTACAATGCTTTGTTAATATATTAGAACAATTTTTATTTTTTTTTTATCTGGTATTCTTGTCATCCTTCAGATACGCAACAAGACATGTCAAAGAACTAGCTAATTTCTGGCCTCCTTAAAAATAAAAAGGTCGACTGATTTTCGACCTATAATTTAAATAGCCATTAGAGTTGTGCATTTGTGAGGTTATTCCTTAAAAACGTGTCATTAATAACTTAGAGTATACAGATCTTAAATTTTGTAAAGCCTCATTTGTCAGTCAAGCTTATTTTTTTTAAAACACCAAACGCCCACAACTTCAATATATTCATATATTCTTTAACATGATTGAATTTTCTTTACAGAAAACGAGTTCCCGCCACCAGTCCTTGTTAACCACAAACATGGGTGTTAGTAGTTATACGTGCTAACTACGAATGTAGTTCCCCTTAGGGAAGCTGACATTTTGCCGATTGTCCTCTCATATTAACTAACCTTAATATTAGAACACCTTTGACGTTTCGAAACGTGGTTCGTTCTCTCGAATTTACTCTGTACTTTTGAAAGGTAATCCCAAAAAAGAGACCAAAGTAAGTTAAATTTTGTTAATTATATTCGAATTGAATTCTTAATTAATTATTTAATAAAGGAATTTATAACTCATCATCACATGGAAATTCGTGTTTGACTTAACAAAAGTGGTCTATTTTCGGCAATTTGCGCCAACAATGGGATTGCCCACAAGTGCTCACATCGCAGAGTACATCTCATTTGGGTAACAGGACAGAGCGGATATGTTGGCAATGAAATAGCAGACATACTAGCCAGAAAAGGATAGGCATCATGATGCCAAGACCATTCTGAGGATTACCCATTAGCACTGCTAAGTTCTACATCAGAACCTGGCTAAAAAAAAACAAGGCAAACCATTACTGGACCAACACTGAAGGAAACAGACAAGCTAAAATGGTCATGCCAACTACCTCGCTTACAAAATCAAAACAACTCCTAAACCTAACAAGGAGTCAGATACATACAGTGACAGGGTTCCTCACTGGATATTCTCTAGTCAAAAAACGCCTCATGAATATGGGTATCACACCAAACAATACTTGCAGACTATGCAACGAGGACGAAGAATCAGCAGAACACATACTGTGTCACTTTGAATGTCTAGTCAGACTACGTCAACACCATCTAGGAAAAGCTTACTTTGAGGCAGAGGACTGTCAGATATGCCCGCTCAAAGATCTACTAGGATTCATCACAAAATCCGGTATCATGAGCGAGCTCTAATTGGAGGAAATCACAATAAAAAAAAGTCCAAAGGTCAAATCGCAGCACCGAGGCGGCCAATTGACATCGCCAAGGCGACTGATAACACGATTTGGGGATTTGGTGCGCCAAAGATCGATTGTGGCATGGGCTGTGTGGCATGGTGCGCCTTGAACCAGAGGTCGTCCAAATCTTTAATTTCATTAAAAAAAAAAGTCGGTTAACATTGCTCTGTTTCATGTCCGTGATTTGAGGGTCTCACTCTCGGCTACAGCAGCCAAATTATCGTCTGTACGACGACAGGGACCAGGAGTGTTGTCCACTAGCATACCAGTCTCACGAACTTTTTGCACAAACTTGCGTACAGGAGGCGCGGTGGATGCTTCGTTTCTGCAAAAACATCTTTTCAAAAAAGCCAGGGCCGTACTAATAATCATTTTTAAACTCCGCATTAAATATTTTGAAGGTCACAATATGTAATTTTGTATGGAAAATTTCACCACTGTGAGTTCGAAAAATGTACCCCGGACACTAAAAATGATTATAAGTATCGCGGGCACTGTTTGGGCTTCACAGCACTCACTTTGTCCAATCGTAAAGTGACTCGTTTCGTTCCACGGTGGTATGATACTGACTTTTTGTCAAGATTTCGGGCGGGAAACAGCTGTCACCTGTCAGGGTCAAAATACCCAATGATTTAAAAAGAAACCACTGGATGACCCAACCTTTATTTAGCATCCAATTTAGTTTCAAAGACAGATTTAATAATTCATTTGCAAGAGGCCTGCCACAATAAGTAGTCGTGTGAGGTATTCTCTGCCTGATTGATTTAAAATTGCTTAGAATTTTCTGAACCATAGAGAAGAGATTTTCACTCATCGAACAGCTCTTTATTCGATTACAAGAAAATAACTGGAGAAAGATACATAAACAAAAAGAGATATGATGTGCTAGTGCGATTGCTTCGTTGCACTTATTTATCTCTGAAATTCTCTCTTTTGTTCTCATCGGCCTCATTTAGATGGAACCATGGAAAATACTCATTTGGCTCTGGTCCGAAATATTGTAATTGTAACACTTCAAGCGAAAACGCACACAGACAAATTACCACTTTGACAGCTGACGGAAAGGTAGAGGTACACCAAACTAACGTAAATCAGGGGATGGCTGTTGTTCAAACAAAAGTGATTGCTGTCCCAGAGATTCGAATAAATTTAATACTACTTAGTTGCTAAGATTTTGTCTTTTTTTAATATACATAAAAATGAATCGATATTTTGTTGCTAATGGCATAACTTGAAAACGGCTGGTTATAAATAAAAATAAATAGTTGGCGCCCGCGCCTGACCATAACGCCTAGTTTCTCACAACCATTCGTTTTGTGTGAGTTTTTCATTTTTCGGACGATTTGAAGGGATTTATTATTTTATGTCGAGTCCGAACACAACTTATTGAGAAGTTTTTCCATGACAGTTAAACTCTCGGATATTCATCAGACGTTCGCGAGAGGTGGCACAGTGGCAAAAGAGTTATTTGTTTTAATTATTTCGCTCCGGCACACTAACCACTGAGCCACATTAGAATGAATCTAGTTATGAATGCGTGTTTTATGAAGCCCAAAAGCCCGTGATGATATCTTTCCACTTATTGCACCAGTAAGTTCAACAAAATCAGCCCCGTAATTGCACAATTTCGAAAAGTGAAAGTTTGACACTACAGCTTCAATGAATTCACACACAAAATTTCAAAAATATTTCGGGGCGAGTGTGACGTTTGGCGTCGGAAAATAATAACGGATTTTCAAAAGTCTAAGTAGGAAAGTAATTTTTTTTTAAAAACTACTAGTAATGGAAATAAATGGAGGAAAGTTGGACTGACAGATAGAGCCTCAGCATTGATTACCCGATCCACAAGATAGGTGACCCACTAAACCTCGAAACCTATAGGCTCCCTAACATTATGCAGATAAGCTCCTGTCAGCTGTACTGTTTGAACGCCTGAAACCATTAGTTAACGACCTGATTGGTCTCCACCAGTGCGGTCTTAGGCTGGGTAAATCATCAATCGAAAAACTAGTTATCCTTGAAAAAAAACCCAAGAAGTGTAGATTGATACTCACTCCGCGATACTAATAATCATTTTTAGTGTTTTTTTTACAAACTCACAAAATAGTGAGCATTTTCCATACAAAATTGCATATTGTGACCTATAAAATATTTAGCGTGAAGGTTAAAAATGATTATAAGTAGGGCCCACTATCTTTTTATTGGTTAAAAAGACCGTAAATGGGAGTATTCATAAACGACGAGCTATACAGAGCCATATCTAGTTTTGGCATCCCTGACAAACTCGCCAGATTAGACCTAGTTATGTCCATACGTCAAAAGAGACAGTAAACATTTTCTTTAGCTTTTTTTTACCTCTTAAGCCTAATGGTTGAACTCTTGATCGTAAAATGCTGCATATGAATTATAAAGTAAGTTTATCAAAAACAAATAGGCAAGGCAAATGATCTTTAAATTTTCTAGAAAAATAATTTATTCATTTTTCCGTACGCAAAAAAAAAAAACATCCAAATCACTGAAATATTTCTTTACTGTTCCAACTGTTATGCATTTTTTTTTCTGATGAAATTCAGTGGCAGTTGATTTGTTGTAATTGTTTTCATAGGGACATTGTTTTTTCTCACAGATTTTTTGCTATTAAAAAAACTCATTTTCATGCGTCTCAACTTTCTCGGTTGCATTTTACGTATGGCTATAACTGAGGCCTGATGCAGAATGACGATGGAGAATCTTTAAGAGACCTTTGATATTTAAAAAATGATTTAAACAAAGTGATGTGACTTTTTAATGTCATATCATATTTGAAAACATTGTGCGAAACTCGCAAGCCAACACCTGGGGCACAGTTTTCCAAAAGTCTGCGCAACTAATAGCGTGACGCGCGACAGTGAATGGAGCCTCAGCCAACTTGGAGTGCGCAACTGGAAGCCGTTAACCGAAAATCGCTCTAACATGAGTTCAATTAATTTCCTCTGCCTGCCTTGTGAATATGCGAAAAAAAAACTTGAACAGAAGTGTACATTATTTGCCAGATCAGACGCACACATTTAGCATACTTTTAGGGGCGATTTCTTTATTGCAAGCCCGAACCACCAAATCTAATGACAAGTGAATGTTCTACCACACGGCGAACTCTGCGCAGCATAGTTTTAGGTGTTCACTTTCCAATGGTGGTAAAACGTTGGAAAAGTTGGAAAACTTAAAAAAAAATATGTAAAGTGCAGCCATTGACACTGACGATTCAGAAAACAAAAACAGCCTTATTCATTAGATTCCCTTAATCAACAGATTAACAGTGTATCCACTAACTCACACCAAATGAGTTAATTTGACTTTAATCTTCTTGTCGAAAATGTTTATTCATAAAAATAATTTTGCCATGTAGTAGCTAATCAGTTAATTAAGCAAAACTACTCCGAAAATCTGGCAGCACTCGCATATTTCTGTGTGGAAATTCTCTAATACTTCTAAATTTCGAGATGACGTCAATTTTTTCTGAAGTCGGTATTGGCATATTTATATAAGGAGGTCTTTGCGACACAAACGCCTTACTTTCGAGACTTTCGATCATATTCGGCTTAGAGTGAGTTGACTGAACCCATGAATATCTGCGCTGTCGTCCTGAATCTACGAAGTTATTAAAAATTACATTTTGACCGAATTTTCTTTGCTGAATCTATATTTACTTCTAAAAACACTTTGCGGAAGTTAAAAACGGTTAAAACGGGGTTTATAATTTTTTTATCGCCTTTTGATACTTATTTGAGAACTCAAAATATTAAAATTATCTAAAATATTCGAAAATGTATCCGCCATCTAATTTTATTTTGGGCACAACAGGGAAAACGAAAGTTAATTCACCGCTGAATGCAAATTTAGACATTTAATTTTTTGACAGTTGATTAAGTGTGAATTATCTTCAAAAAAAAACTTTATGAGTAAGGTTTTCTTCAATTAAACCAAAATTAACTATAATTCAGCTTTAATTACATTTTATGAATGAGACTGAAAATGAAAGAGGCAGTAAAATCAATCGAAACTGTTGATTGAAGATGAATGGAAATATTGTGGAAATTAATAAATACAATCATACGAACAATTTGGACAGATGGGACGAATGCTTATTTAAAACCAATCAACTTTCAGTTGAAAACTATCCGAAGTCATAGAGCGCATTCATTAAAGCAATGGCCGCAAAATGTGCTAAGCAGTGAGTTCACAAATTTATGATTTTATTTTAATGCCTAGCAGAGAATTCATAAATGTGGTAGGTTTTTATTTATTGCGCAATTTTGAGCGCAATCGTGCAGATGTAAAAATCGTACTGCATTTACATAACCTGTCATTGCGCTGTTGATAATTTAGTTTTTAATTTCTTTTTTTTGAAATCGGGTGAAAAAACTGCAGATAAGTATATTAAAAAGGCCAATTCACATTATGGCCAAAACACATGTACAGAAATTCTGGACGCAGCACAGAAAGCAGTGCTGCAAATAAAACAGATGTGCAGAAAATTATTTGCCATGTCTTATGCATCGGCTATTATGGCTACTGTCATTCACCGACTAAGCAGGCAGCTGATGTGTTTACATCCAAAACAAAAACTAACACGATCAGCAAATGTCAAAAGCCGATCATGCCAAATACATGAAACTGAAATTTATTTTCTTTTGTGTTGTGGTACGCTTGAATTTAGTAAATTTAGAAATAGAGACATATTGCATTGCAGAATTTACGTGTGCCTATGTTGAGGACAAAGAAAAATTTAATTCGAACAGTTCGTCAGAGAACTGTCAACTTCAACAAAAATAAGCGAAATTTGAAATGAAGATAGCTTACAGTTTGGTAACATATGGCAACGACCGAAGAAGCTGCTAAAAAATAGTAAGCATTTATTTTAATGAATTCTCCTTTATTTTACTAAAGCTATGTCATAATTTATAGAGAATAAACTCGTCTCATAATTTTTAGTAAATGCAGCTAAGGCTCCCGGCGTTACAACAGCCTATATCCATATAAACATGTGTATTCTAATCTTGCTTCGCAGTGATATCTTTACATGTGTGTTGGGCATTATGAGCGCGTTTTGAGCCAAGTGTGCTAAGATCGTCATTTTAAACTATTTTATTTCTACTGAATTCTTTTTCTGTCAAATGTGACTGTAAGTGTGTATGTTTTGTATGCTGATCAGCTTTTTACTCAGCCCAGTCAATTTATTCTGACATCGCGCGAACGAAAAGAAAAAAAAACGCCTGAGTTAGTGGATTAAAAATAACCGAGTCGACTTGTTTAAAGAAACTCGGTTAAAAATAACCGATGTATCAGTTTACATTACGCCTCTAAATTTTCGTGGTCGTAAAAACCAAGAAAAAACTGTTTGGTTAATATTGATCTAGAAACATGGTTGATAACAACTGATGAAGACTGCTTTTTTATTTTTTTTTTATCTCTGTATCGTTTTTAACCACAGAAACTAACCCATTTTTTTTTAACCGAGCAAAAATCGCACTCGGTTAAAGCCGCGTTTTGATCGCGCAAGTACATTTAAATAGAGAGCTAACCTAAAAATTATAATATCCCTTTGAAGCTTAGTATGCGCTCGAGCTAAACTAAATTTTATCTGCTACCCAACATATCTCTCCAAACATCAGCTAAATTTTGACATAGAGATCGTTCTGAATAAATGTCACTAAAGACAGCTGTTCTTTGAAAAGCACTCCCGTCAACAATTCAATTCAATGGAGCAAACATTTAAATTTGAATAATAGGTAAACAAGTATGGACGGACGCAAATGAAATTGAAGAAGACTTGAGTATTTGTGCAGCTGCGCAAGTTATTCCAATAGCTTCAATGAAACAAAAAAAAACCCTGCTCGTGTAAATCCCTACTTAAAAGAAAAACAAAGGGGCGCACGTAAAGATATTTCTGCAGACGAGTACCTACATATTAATACATATAAACTTTAATATATCCGCTTATAGTTCTTGGACATGGTTGCAAACGAAAAAGTTTTCAAGGAAAACTTTTGTATGGATCCAGAAACGTTCAGAAATCTGCTCGAACTTGTTGAAACGTATCTGATGTCTCTGAGACACACCAGGCCCCAGGATAGCATTACCCGACTAGAAAATAATTTGCTGTTGTAATAGAGTACATGGAAATATTCTTTTGTTAAAGTGATGATGACTGACGAGAAATTCATTTCAGGTTTCTATCAAGTGGGGCAATACAAAGACACATTGCAGCAGTTTGTAGCAAACAACATTTTGGAACAAGTTTAGAAAATGTTTGTTCTGCAATTTGCAAAGCTTTATCCGGAGAAATTCCCTCACGTTACGAAGTTGAAATGGTGAAGATTTCCAATGAATTTAATGCACAATGGAATCTTCCGAATTGCGTAGGGGCAATTGATGGGAAGCATGTTGCCGTAAAATGTCCACAAAATGCGGGAAGCATGTTCAACAATTTCAAAGTAAGTCATTAAATATTTTAAAATTTCTTTTTTTCTTATTAAGGGATTTCATAGCATTGTGTATTGTGTATTGTGTATAGATCGATGTAGGAGCGTATAAGAGTGAAGGTGAAGATTACATTTTTAGAGCAACTCAACTTGCAAAAGACCTAATTCAAGACAAGTTGCCATTTCCACCGGACATTCCAGTTGGATTGGAGAAACTGCCTTTGTATTTTGATGCACATGATGCGGAGCATAGGTTTGCACCAAGAAAGCCAAATAAGCTGCCAAACGAGGATAACTACAGGATAAGCAGGGAAGCACGTTGCTTTGGAATTTCCGTTTCAAAATGGATCTGCCTTTCAAGAATAATCCTTTGTGGCCCAGACAAGTCGGATTACTACGATGAGTCTGGGATAACAATAGAAGGCAAATGGATAAAGTAGTGTTACATCCGAGCTGGGATTCGAAAAGATAAAACGCTATTCTGATGAACTTTTCTAATAAAATCATTTTTATAACATTATTCTAGTAATTCACTTCAAAACAATTCTTTTCCGACTTAAACCAAACACTTAATTCACTGCTAACTTTACACTTCTTTATCTTCACAACCGATTACTATTTCGAACTTTACTGTCTGAAAGTCAACTGTCCCTCCTTGTTCTAGAATCTGCTCTTTTATATCCGCTCCGCCATCTATCGGGAACTTTCTAGTGAATTCCGATTCGTGCCGAACAAACTCGATGGTGCTAGAATTAACTCACTTATTTCTCCACTTATTTGACAGATTCATGTCTCCAATTGGAAGTGGAACTTGTTTGGTGGCTGATTTTAGGTTCCACGCTACTGTAGGTTTCATCAAGTGCCGAACTCTTTTCTTTTAAGTCTGTACCTGGAGGGGAAACAAAATAAAATATTTCGTTAGTTTTCCTGTGGGAGAAAATCCTTGGCAAACAAAAGCAGTTTCCTAGAATAAAATGCATTTCTATTTTCTTTTTTTCCGAATTATTATAAATTATTATAATTATAAGGTCTTAAGTAGGTAAGTATACGCTTTAAGGTTCCAGGACTCCTTTGCTTTGTTTGCCGAAGAGGGATCATCGCCTGTTGTTGAAAACTCAAACCGAGTTCTTCAACCGCGTCATCGGGTAACTTTTGAAGAATTCGATCTGGGTTGGTCAGCACTGAATAGTGAACTACGGGAGGTTGTGAAGGCTCGTCCTTATCTTCCCTCCGCATTTGGCTAAGGTTCGTCTTACTGTCTGCGTTATGGAAGCCACATTTTCCGCAATAGCATCTTTTTTTGGTGGTTTTGCAGTATTCTGATATAATACATATATAAATATGTAATTAATATAAAGTTAAGGAATGCAAAAACATACATATGTGTAGCTGGAGCATGGAGTACTTGACATCTCTTGTCGAACTTCTTCATCTTGAACTATATTCTTATCAGATACTGGAACAGATCGATATCTATATCTTCCTTCTTTTGCCAGATGCCGGCGTGATGAATGAAAGACACGCAAGGAATTCCCAATCAACGGTATCCTCAGAAAGGTGTTCGTCATTGTCTTCGGAAAATTCTTTTGCGGCACTCCCTGACTTCTGCGATTTTCTGGCGGTTTTATGACAGCGATGTCTGTCCCGTAAAGATTTTTATTGTACTTTCAAATATAATTATAATGCAAATGTTTTATGCGCTTTTTAATAAGTAAGCAGAACTTACCTGCTTTTTCTTTTGATTCAGATACTGTTTTCCAATCAGCGTTAACTGCGTCCAGGTTGCTATGGTATCTATTTGCAGGGCTCCATATCGATGGATGTTACTCCAGCAGCATCGCCATCTTTTTTTTTACATTCTCTGTTATTTCAACGAAAGACTCTAGCTCTATGTACCTATACATACTCCTCGTCAATGTATTAATTAAAATCAGTCATCTTTGGAACACAACAAACAACAGAGAGTATCGATCTGTCAAAATGTATCTTTAGAAAATGCCCCCGACCCGTTAAATGGGCGCGCTAAATTTTGACAGAAACATAAAGGACATTCTGAACAAATGTTTAATTATTTATTTTTTTTTCGCTGAAATTTAGCTCAGCTAAATTTTGAATAGAATTTTGTGCGAAAATTTAACTCGACCAGCGTATTAAACTTGTGGAAGGAGTAGATATATGACCCTCTGTCAACTCCAAATGGATATCATAGATCAAATGCAAGTTTACGACATTGGCGACATTCAAAAACAGAGTTATCTTAAGTCAACTAGATTAGTCTTGACTATATCCATGTAAGATATAACCGGGACGTACTGTTACTTTTCATGCGTCAGCCATACGTCGGTTACCCTTCTATAAATGTCAACTGAAAAAGCTGTTCATGTGGCCAATCGAAACTGAAACAAGTTAGCCAGCTGTCAGACTTACTAAACTACTAACTTGAACGTCCTCCTTTTGAATGGTTCTCTGTAAGCAACGCCATGCAAACTTCTTGCCTTTTGATGATGATTCTTGTTGCGCAAACAGCTGAAAAACATTTTGTTTAAATACATTATTTCAATATTATTGTACCGTGTTAATGTCCTTATAAAGCTCTACGTATTTTATTATAACTTGTGCCCCCGCAAAATGATTCAGATAGAGAGGCCAACAAGGTACGCAAAATTTGATCGGACCTAAAGAGAAGCATGTCCGCTTCAATTTAAGATAATAGCGATGGTCTTTAGTGGCGAAGGTTCTCAAGTTCGATTCCAGTAAAACCACAAACACCTTCAGCTGTGAGATGGAAAGTGAGAACGATGGGTTGGGGCATGGAATTTACCGCAACCCAACAATTGTTGGGAAGTCACAGTCAGAACATAAGCTGAATAGCTATATTACAACTAGGCTCATGGTAATCACCATCTAGCACATTTATACACCATCCGCAGCCACCATAAGCTAAGCGAACTCATCACAAAAAAAAAAGTATCCGCATACAGTCCCTTTCATTGCAAATCTGGGATTAATAGGGCAACGGACACTTACTGTGGATTTCCAAAGAAACACAACGATGTCCATAAAACTTAAGAAGTATGTCAACTGAAATCCCGATACACAAACATTCCCAAATGACGACAAGGTCATTAAGTCCTCGACGTACCATTGCAATTCATTTGGGGCCCATAAACACATCAAGTGACCACAACCGTAAGCCACTTAAAATATTCGCAGAGCCGAGGGGTAAACATGGTGTCATAAGGTTCATAACTGTAAGGTGTACAGATAGTCGATTGCGATAACGAACAGGATCCAGTTAGGGTTACCGAACTACGCCTGATGGTCTGGTGACATCATTTACGAAACGACCGTGCGCGATGGTTTTTTTCTACAATCGTTAGGTTGGCTTTAGCTGCTTGCATGTTTGGGGGAAAGCACAACAATGCTGCAGAATCTGGGTTACATCTGAGATGCAAAATGTATAAATATGCACAACCAGCTCAAGTTGTACTTGAGAATTCAAAGATTTTGCCACAAATGAGATGCCGCCCGTTTGGTGGTTACAGTCGTGAAACGTGTTGCATGTACGAGTACCAGCTCCAGCTGAGATCTGGAGAACGCCATCCTGTTTGCATAGTAATAACTCTAAACGGTGGTTATGAATCAGCTTCTTCGTTACACCGAAGTGAGATTCATCGGGGAATCTTAAATTAAGAGATACGATTTATTTAGTCGCCGTGCAGGTCACAGACGAAGTCAGTCGGCTGTGCTGCACTTTATTATACATTGTGCGGAATGGGAATGCGTTTTCGCATGAGACCTTGCTATGTAGGCTGGGACGGTGCATGCATAGAATGTTCATCCTAACGAAGTCAGTTGTTCCATTTAGAAACGTATTACTATGCTACATTTCGGAATTAGCCTGAGCCTTGACGGACATGATCCTTTGGTAGCTTTCCCCAGTTGTTGCGTGCACCGACTTAATTGCCGTCATCATTTATATGCCCCCACAGATAAGGTAAAGTGTCATTTTTGTATTCCTGGGCTTTCTATCTTCTGTAACATATCAAACAGGAAAGACAAGGGCATCGTTTTGGTTGGTTTGACTGATATCATTTCCAAAGTTCATTGAAGATATGTGCAAAAGATTCAGCGGAAAGTTGTAGAGAATAAGGGACCGGTCAACAATAGCTGGTGACCGTGGACTGTTTTGCTTACTAAAATTTAGAAGTGCCATGCTTTGGACAGATAACCCGAATGATCAATAACCAGTCAATTTTGTCATCGTGTTAGGTTCATTGGCGCACTCGTTTCAATTCGAACGCAATCGATATAAATCGATCGCTGTCGCATATAAATCGATCGCTGTCGCACAAGTGATGCCTAATTTTTAGAAATAAGTGTACATTTGCTTAAAATATATATGAAAAATGTACAATTTAGATTGGTTGAAGGAAAATAAAAACATTTTGAGCCAATTTTCTGCAGTTATCTAAGAAAAATTTACACATGAAATCGAAGTAAATGATATTCAAAAGCGGAAAATACGCAACCATGTTTGTCCTAATAAGTTTCTCTTTGTAGTATGTAGAACATTTCCATTAGATAGTTTTATTGAGCAACAAAATCGAATTATTCGCCTTTTGACAATTTACAATAACCAAATTCAATCATCAATTTAAAAATGTGGTATTCCCGAACTCTAGCACATGTCCCCACGGTTGCCGAGGTTGGCAGCATTTATTTTTGTATTTTTTTGTATGGTTTTACATGTCACATGGATTCTGAATTGACATAACACCGATAGGAAAACAAAATGGCGAATTTGAAAAAGTTTAAACTAAGGGTCTCAGTATGATTTGTCAATTGTTATTACAATCGGTTCACACAAATAAATTTTGCGCTTTGTAAATCTGGTACTTTGATCAAAGTCGCTCCAATCATTTTCATTCATAATTGTGGGTCGTGCTTTATGGGCAATTCTCAATTTGGGTTACTCAAAGTCAAACAAAATTATGTACCAAAAAGTGGGAACAAAAAAACCAACAATATTCCCTATTGGATTCATGGATTACATCAGAGCGCTAAAAATGTTTAATTAACTATAGATCATCCCATCAAAAGTGACAGTAAAAGAGCAAATTAGCAAAGTAACGAGTAACGCGCAGTTCCTCTCTTGGGTCGAAACAGTTCAGTGAATTTCAACCGGCAGATACTGTTAAATATGTCAAATGCACAAATTTGACAAGAAACTAATTTAATATTCGCCTTAAAAATCAATTGCACTCGAAAATTAAGTCTTTGAAAATAAAGATGGTGGCCGAATGTTCTCCCAGAACGTTGCATATGTTGTAACAATATAAGTTATATATTTATTAGATCATAGACAAACCAAACTAGACAGCCGACTTTCAGTGCACCCACACCCACTCGATTCTCCCCGCAAATTTTGAATGACAGCTCTCTCTCGCGCTCTTTTTTTTTTTTTTGTCTGTAAAAGTGAATACCCGCGATACTAATAATCATTTTTCGAACTCACAATGGCGAAATTTTCCATACAAAATTGCATATTGTGACCTACAAAATTTTTAGTTTGGAGGTTAAAAACGATTATTAATAAGGCCCTACGTGTATTAAAGGCCGCCGGGTGACACAATTTCATTAACAAACAAATTGTAAATGAATCTATAACAATAAATGCAAAAAAAGTAAATGTTGAGTGTGATTTTTTTAGATAGCTTAATTTGTCCTCTATCCATTTTTGACATTAAAAGCGTTTATCAATTCACATTTCAGTTTATTTTTAATTTTGTTTGTATGAATTCTATGTTTGACAGCAATATGCATAAATGAAATCCATGGGGGTTGTTCCAAAAATGAGTCAACAACATGCAAGTTTAACCCAAGCTTCCACTAGACAAATACGAATTTTAGAAAATGTTTATAAAATTTCTATTAGGCTGGGTGAATTTTTTCAAATTCGTTTATTTAACACCATATTTGTACGTTAAATATGATTGGAAGTTCTGTAGTTTAATAACACTGAACATTTTTGATTAATGTAAATGAGGAACAGTAAAAATGCAAATGCTACTCTTAATTTAAAAACCAAAAAATACAAATTTCGGAAAGCAAAAAAAGTTTAAACTCCTAAAAAAAAGACAATATATAATGTGGGTTCTGCTAATTTTCGATTTCAGATTTCGGGCATTCAATCGAACGTAAGAATTCCAATTGTTTTGTTAATTGTTGGTATTCGCACGCTTTTTTTCGTTTTCTATACACATAATTCTTTTACAAATTTTAAAACAATGTATTTTGAAATGTGCACAAATTTTTTTATAAACCTTCTCAATTATTAATTAACAAAAACAAGTGCACTATTTGTGTTTTTGGAATACTAAAAGTGATCAGAGCATTTTTTTATCATTACGAACATTTTACATAAATAAAGAGCGATCTACGAGGATTTTTGTATAACGGCCTTTATTTTTTTTCGTACAGCTAACAAATTAAACTGCGTACTGCTTGGCTTAACAGATTTGCTTAATTTTATCTTTAAAGACATTTTTGTATGGGAGCATAATTAAGCGCGAGCAGCTTTACCAAAAAATGCTAAGCTCATACAAATTTGAGAGTATAATAAGGCTCGTTCGCGTACGTGGTTTGAATCGAACTCAATCGAAATAAATCGATCGCAATCGCACAAAGTCTATACACGTACTCATCAAAAATGACAGAAAAAGAGAAAATTAGCAAAATAACGAGTAACGAGCAGTTTCTCTATTGGCTCGAAACAGCTCAGAGAATTTCAACTGGCAAGTACTGATAAATATGTCAAATGCACAAAGTTGTCATGAAACAAATTCAAAATCCGTCTTAAAAATTAATTGCACAGAATAATCAAATCGGTAAAAATAAAGAAAATATTTTGGAAAACGGTAAGTTATATATTTATTTGTGATACGGATTAGATGTCAAAGATGAAAGTTGCTCAAAGTAGCTCGAAGTTTAACCACGTACTTTGGCGTAAATTTTCAGCTCTCTTAGAGCGTTCTGCTCAATTTTTTGAGTTTGACAGATTTGTAGTGTTGGGCTCGGGAAAGTACGCGAGCAGCCCTATAGTAATAGCATAACAAATATCGAATTCATTTTGTGAATTTAACAAATCAGTGGCCACAAACCATAACCGCCTAAGTCGACTTAAGACGAAATTGAGATTTTAATGCCATTAGATTCAGCGTACCCAATTCTATTTTGTAAATTTCAGCTTTAAATCTTTAAAAAAGTGGCCACAATTTAAAAAAAAAAAACAGCTTAAGTCACTAGAGTCAATAGAGTAAAAAAGCTCTCCTGAACAATGAGTAAAACAGACTTAAGAGGTTTTGCCTTGTGGCCAATGAAATGCATACTTGCATATAAAAGCCTGAAGTTACAAAATCTCTTTTACCAAAAGTGAAAAAAACGGTGTTAGTTCATTTTTCCCTGATTAATATATGAGATCGATTTCTGCTAAATATTGACAAACGATTATTATATTAAGGTATTTGGCGTTTTAAGAAAATTATAACATAAATTCCATTTGATACCAACAATTTCATGAACTTTAAAAGTTCTTAAAATGAACTGTGATGTGAACACCGCATAACTAATGGGCACAAAATATGTCGAACACAGTCGCAATACTTGATTTCCCACCATAAGAATGGCCGCCCGAATGACATGAAGTCTGTGCATAAGATTGTATGCATGGTTCAGCAATGGCGCTCCCTTGATTTGTACAGCCACCAATACTTATGCAATCTTATGGAGAACAGACAGTTGTAGGCAGAAGTACCGTTTCTGCTCTCAATCGACTGTCTAGTTTGGTTAGTCTATGGATTAGAGTCAAAGATGTAAGTAAGTAGCTCGAAGTCTGTCCACGTACCTTCGAGTCATAAACTAAGTATTAAATAAACCGTCAGCCCCCGCGCACCTACCCGATTCCCCCCGCAATTATGAAAATAACATTTTCTCTTAAATTACCTATCTGTGAATACATGTGAAGCACCAACAAAAGAAAAAAAACTAAATGAACTGTCAGGTTTCTATGTGCAAGTGTATGCGTGCGGCTAATTTACTTTAACATATCAAACATACTTTCCCACATAGTAACACGGAAAACAGCTTGTAGCCAAATTCTCTTAAGTTGTCTGAGCTGACGGTCTATTTAATACTTAGTTTATGCTTGGAGTTTATTTTCAACTCTCTCAGATGCGGAAGTTTCGCTAAATTTTTTGAGTTTGACGGATTTTAAGGGCATTTTCCGGGAAAGTACGCGAATATACCTAGACTAGGTTACAGGATTTTTTTTGTGTCGTCCGATTAGGGCGTTATGTCGAAACAGATTTTATACAGACCAAGTGAAAGGTGGATTTCAACAGGTGAATTCCCGCTAGGTACTGTTTTGAAAGGGATGATATTTTATGGCAAAAGTTTTTTTTACGCTATGAGAATTTATTACACGGACACAGGTGCACAGAGTCGATTACTGATGTCGATTGTAACGATCAGATGTCCAAATCGTCGACGTTTTATGTCCGTATTTCTTTTTGGACCTCCGGCTACGAAGCTTCAGAAATGTCGGCTATAAGTCAGCCGTTCGGACAACTGAGGCAGGGTGTTATATTTTCTCATTTTTCCGCGGTTTTACCACCCGCTTTCCCTCGCGTATTAGTTCAAAAAACCTACTACTGAGTTAATGCGGCCGACAGTAAGGTTGGCACAAGATAATCCCCACCCACAGTTTAAAAAAAAAGCCGACAACACCGAAAGCTCTGGCAGAAACAAGTAAAAATGCACATTTACCTCATATAGTACTTCGTATGGCTGGCGCACGTGTATTTATTCCTTTTTAAATGACTAGGAAGCACACCCTCATGCAATCTATATGTACGTTCTATATTTACTCAACAACCATAAGCCGCTGAGTAAATCTTTTTGGTGCTGCACCACTTACGTTGTTGAACAAACACCGAGATTCCATATAGAGGCAGAGGATTAAGCAAAAAGAAAGAAAATTTCGTTTTCAATGGCTTTCGCTTATAATCACATTTCGGGGTGTTACCGGATTATCTAAGGCTTGCTTCTGAAATTTATTTATTTCGCCGTAGGCAACTGTGTGCCGAGTAGTTACTTAGCTAGAGAACAATGTACGCCGAATGCAATTTTAAGTAGAACGATTTAATTCCGACGTTAATTGACACTAATATAATGCGTGTTCAATGCCTAATAGCGTGCCCATCCCCTAGAGAAGTCGCTTTTCTTCTGCCAGAAAAAAGTTCCTTACACTTCTGCGACCACAATCTGAGACACTGTACCTATCATACTACACCGTCGCCAGCACCGAAAAGTTTAATCACAAAACCAACCCGAAATAGGTTATAAATTAACGTCTAGAGCACAGTTCTGCTTTCTAAATAAATATTTATTTTGTTCGCATAATCAAATTCGCTAAGCGCATTTGTATATCCAATATAAGCTGTTTAAAATTTCTTATCAAACAGTTTTGGGCAGGTTCCTTGCCATGTGCAAATTTGGCCGATAAGAGGTCACGGACTTGGACTTCCATTCGAGCTCCTATTTGGATATAAAAACCGAAAGCCTTCACCACCAAATCACAGTCAAAACACTCTCAATCAGAACTACTCGTACATCCACTCCAAGGAGCACTTTCTAAATCACACACCATGCCGCCTCTAGTGTCCCTGACGACCCTTGTGGCACTCGTCGCCTTCGCTGAATGCCTGCCAGTCAACGATAATGAAATAATCGATGTGGTCAGGAATTCAATTGACACAGTCGCCCCGCCACCAGATTACATCGACCTCGCCCAGTATGGGAGCGCACTCTATGGACAGCCCGATAACGAGACCACTGGCAAGGCAGTAGCAGCGTACACCTCAGAGTCCGACATCAATCCCGAGGAGTTGGGCTCCTACTTCGAAGGTGATATCCTGATTCCGCGCCAGATGGGGCGCAACGGAATGGCATCGCCCAGTTTAAGGTGGTTAAATGGCGTCGTACCGTTCGAGATTCAGGGCAACTTTAATGCCCGCGAAATGGCGCTCATCGAGCAGTCTATAGACGAGTTCCACAGAAGGACATGCATTCGATTCGTTGCCCGTATGAGTGAGCCCGACTATGTGTCCATAGTCAGTGATAACTCGGGCTGTTGGTCCTCGGTGGGACGCATTGGTGGCAAACAGGAAGTTAATCTCCAATCACCTGGCTGCCTGACAAAGCCGGGAACACCTATGCACGAGTTAATGCACGCAGTCGGCTTCCTGCACGAGCAGAATCGCAACGAACGGGACGATTATGTTGCCATTCGGTTCGAGAATATCCAGCCTTCAGCCAAGTCGAACTTCGACAAGGCCTCGGCCTCTCAGGCTACCGGATTTGGAGTGCCCTATGATTACGGCAGCGTCATGCATTATTCGGCAAATGCCTTCTCGGTGAATGGGAATCCCACCATCGTTGCCAAGGTGAGTGCGACGTCTGAGAGTGAGCCAATGTTTGCGCCTCTCGGGGTGTTGGTCCTTTCAGAAGATTTTTCTAGATTAAGTCGGATTGATATTTGTCTTTTCTTCTAGTCGAAAGGTGGCAGCACAAATATGGGCCAACGTGAAGGGTTCTCCGCCTTGGATATTCAAAAGCTGAACGCGATGTACAAGTGCGGCAGTGCTCCCCAAGGGCCTGCTCCAGTTGCGCCAGGTGCTGGACAGGGTCAGCAGGGCCCGAATGTGCTCACCAGCTTTTTGGGTGGGCTGATCAGCGGTCTGGGACTGGGGGAAGAACCCTCAACTGAGGAGCCAAAGATGTAGGCACGAATACCGACCCGCTCAGTATCTCCATTTCATATTTATTTCGCACTTCATAACGGATTATATTTATAATAAAATTCAAAAATTATTTGGAAACACAATAAACTCTTAAGCAGAATGCAGCTGCCTTAACTCATTACATATCATATGCCACCATCGTAGTCTTCAGCTGCGGAAACTGATAAAGTAGTTGTTTCTAAAATATATGGCTTGTGTCGTTCGCGTGTTGAGGTGGAACTGTGCTGTCGACTAATCAACATCATATCCTGGCCTGGTGTTGTGCAGATTTTACTTCTTCGATAAAATACCAACATCTCTTGCTTAAGAGCATACCAATACACGACTAAGCTGGGCTGGGTTATAGAACGATGAATCTAAGAGTAAGGAGTCGTAATGGCTGGTTTGAAAGTCTTTAAATTTTTTCAATGAATGCAAGAAAATGGCGGCTATAATCGGCAGTCTGGTGGTGAGAAAAAAATGTCTATTTGAGCTGCGCGGAAAATAGTTCCGCTGTAGAGGATGCCCCTTTTTCGAGGTGAATAACCTTCAAACTTGGAAAATCAATGAATGCGCTTAAAACCTTTCTGGAGATATTTTCTAGTT
Organism: Cheilosia vulpina; assembly: GCA_916610125.1. Taxonomy (NCBI): domain Eukaryota; kingdom Metazoa; phylum Arthropoda; class Insecta; order Diptera; family Syrphidae; genus Cheilosia; species Cheilosia vulpina. The sequence continues at coordinate 78,442,802 of OU744276.1, read as the reverse complement.
TTGAGACTGATTCCTTCTTACAAGGAACTAAAAACAAAACATATCCACCCGCTCGTACGTAAGGAATGTGAAAGGTGAAACTAAGCTATATTCAGACGATTGGCAGATCTGACAACATTTTCAGGTCTACCATTAATCTGTGAATGATCTGACAATAGCGAACTACCTTACCACACTACTACAATACCAATTTCCCAGTTCACACGGTTGCCAGGTTTTATTTTAAACCCTGACAATTTCATTCGCAGATGGTTTGCCTGCAAAGAATTTGATTGACAACATTGTCAAGTAGCAAATTGTCAGTATATTTACAAAAGATCCGTTGGGAAGCATTGTCAGACAAATTAAAAATAGTTTTTTTCATTCGGTGGTGAAGTTTTTGCTGAGAAACGCGACTAGAAGAAAAAAAATGGAAATGGACCGAAGACGTACTTGCGATAGTTTTGGTACCGTGCGTTGACATTGAAAAGCAGCGAGGAGGATGAATTGCCACACAAACATTGCCGTGTTTGGACAAAGTATTGGTTGTCCCGCCGACAGCACAGGCCACAATGTATTTACTCAAAATTGCTCGTAGATTTGAGAGCTGAGGCGTCAGAATTGTATCGCAATTTTTCGCGAATAGATTTCAAGCAAATTGATGATCTCCTGGCAAAACATTTCTAGATCCAATTACAAGCATCATAAAACGGAAGATATCTACCCGAAGTGATTGAAAAGGTTCGTAAAAAATGGCCATTTCCTTTTACAAGTATCATTAAAAAAAGAAAGGGTCGTACTTTGCTACATCCTTTTCGTTGTTGGATCATATTCTTCTTCAACGTGTTCGAAAATATTAAATTAAGTCATTTTGCACCAATTACAGATGAATGCAACGATCTTTCAAATATGAGAAATATTTATCTGCAAAGGAAAATTTGCCAAATGTCGTAAGCACAGCACATCTGACAATAGCAAATGAGCCTTCAAGTGTTTTTAACGTCTGGCAATGGTCTGAAAATGATAAGTTTGTGTGTTCAGACTATTGGCAGATATAATAAAATGTAATGCATTTGATCCTGAGCCATATGGGTTGAAAATGTCATTTCTAAAATGCAAATCCAATATTGGCTAATGGGGGCGAGTACTTCCAGCAAATCCGTTATGTGTTCAGTCTGTACCTGAGTCACCTAAGCTGTGCTACCAGGTTGTTTTAAAAAAGATGGCGATGCATGCGACGATGAGCATTTCTCTAGAAATATTTCCGTTAAAAGCTGCCATCTCCTCCACCTAAAGAGTTAACTTCAATGACAGGCCTACAAAAAGTGTCTCCAGTTTACTGAGGGCTAAAAAAGTAACAAGAAGTCCCACAGCATTATAGGTTTGAATGGAGAATTTCATCAAGAGACTCTCGCTTGAGTATTACTAAAACCGATATGCTGGTCGGCTGGCAGCCATTTTCTCACTATTAACATAATAAAAAACAGCAAACAGACATTTTTAGTGTTATTTAAATTTTGTGAAAATGTATTTATCAAGTAAAAGGTTAGACTTTAGTTTAAAATTCACTTGAAATGTTGGACTCACTAAGACTAAGCGAGGGGCCACAGGCTCGATCTTCGAGAACGTCTGAAGAACATCCGAGAGCTTCTCAATTATTAGCCGTTCGCACTCGGCATAAAAATCGTAAATCCCTTCCATTAACCGCAAAAATTAAAAACCCTGCGCTATGGTAACTGCTGCGCCAACTATTTATTTTAATTAACGAATCCATTTTCTTGCCAACACTCGAAGAAACGGAATTTCATTGGATTTTGATAAAATTCTGGACGTGTTTTGAAAATTTAAAAATTCCTTCTAATAGCTATATAAAATCGTAAGAACGGCTCCTTCATCTTGATACCTACTCCCAGTTTATTTGTATGCCACTGTGCGCAGTAAGGGGTACAAAATAAGCAAAGATTCCTCTTTCACATATATACAAGGAGGACACTGAATTTCCATAGGTGTCAATTCATATAAGTTCCAGTACTTCCAACGCATCGCCAAAATTGATGATACTATTCAACCACTCAAGCAAGAAACAAGAATGTTTGGTGGGAACGAACACTAAAACATTTCTGTAGAGTTCATCTTTTTGTATTTTATTAAATAATCCGTTATAAAGTGCGAAATAAATATGAAATGGAGATACTGAGCGGGTCGGTATTGGTGCCTACATCTTTGGCTCCTCAGTTGAGGGTTCTTCCCCCAGTCCCAGACCGCTGATCAGCCCACCCAAAAAGCTGGTGAGCACATTCGGGCCCTGCTGACCCTGTCCAGCACCTGGCGCAACTGGAGCAGGCCCTTGGGGAGCACTGCCGCACTTGTACATCGCGTTTAGCTTTTGAATATCCAAGGCGGAGAACCCTTCACGTTGGCCCATATTTGTGCTGCCACCTTTCGACTAGAAGAAAAGACAAATATCAATCCGACTTAATCTAGAAAAATCTTCTGAAAGGACCAACACCCCGAGAGGCGCAAACATTGGCTCACTCTCAGATGTCGCACTCACCTTGGCAACGATGGTGGGATTCCCATTCACCGAGAAGGCATTTGCCGAATAATGCATGACGCTGCCGTAATCATAGGGCACTCCAAATCCGGTAGCCTGAGAGGCCGAGGCCTTGTCGAAGTTCGACTTGGCTGAAGGCTGGATATTCTCGAACCGAATGGCAACATAATCGTCCCGTTCGTTGCGATTCTGTTCGTGCAGGAAGCCGACTGCGTGCATTAACTCGTGCATAGGTGTTCCCGGCTTTGTCAGGCAGCCAGGTGATTGGAGATTAACTTCCTGTTTGCCACCAATGCGTCCCACCGAGGACCAACAGCCCGAGTTATCACTGACTATGGACACATAGTCGGGCTCACTCATACGGGCAACGAATCGAATGCATGTCCTTCTGTGGAACTCGTCTATAGACTGCTCGATGAGCGCCATTTCGCGGGCATTAAAGTTGCCCTGAATCTCGAACGGTACGACGCCATTTAACCACCTTAAACTGGGCGATGCCATTCCGTTGCGCCCCATCTGGCGCGGAATCAGGATATCACCTTCGAAGTAGGAGCCCAACTCCTCGGGATTGATGTCGGACTCTGAGGTGTACGCTGCTACTGCCTTGCCAGTGGTCTCGTTATCGGGCTGTCCATAGAGTGCGCTCCCATACTGGGCGAGGTCGATGTAATCTGGTGGCGGGGCGACTGTGTCAATTGAATTCCCGACCACATCGATTATTTCATTATCGTTGACTGGCAGGCATTCAGCGAAGGCGACGAGTGCCACAAGGGTCGTCAGGGACACTAGAGGCGGCATGGTGTGTGATTTAGAAAGTGCTCCTTGGAGTGGATGTACGAGTAGTTCTGATTGAAAGTGTTTTGACTGTGATTTGGTGGTGAAGGCTTTCGGTTTTTATATCCAAATAGGAGCTCAAATGGAAGTCCAAGTCCGTGACCTCTTATCGGCCAAATTTGCACATGGCAAGGAACCTTCCCAAAATTGTTTGATAAGACATTTTAAACAGCTTATGTTGCGGAAGTATGCGTCCATAACCAACTTGCTTAGATAACACAAGAATTTAAATTTGCAAACACAATATTTATTTTTTATGCAAACAATATCTTTTTACGGCGGACTTTTGTTTATGACCTACATACATGGATTAGTTTTGCGATTAAGTTGTTTTGTATTTTATTTATTTTTCAGGTTTCTGTGTGCGGCTTAGAGCTTGGAACTACTACCAGATAAAGTTATTTGCTGGCCATGAAGAGTCACTGGCCGCGCGAACGCGTTTATCGACTTTTGGTGGAAATGATACTGTAGTTAGTTTGGTAGGTATTACGATCCAACGCAAGTCCGTTATTGAAGCTCTTGCGATTGTGGAAACTGCTCTTAGGTCGTTCTTTCAATTCAAACATAAAAGGGCGGGAAAGTGGATGGTGGATACTCCGTAGCTTAATACTTATTTGTATACGGAGTGTCCACCTTTTGATGCAAACCACAATGGAGTCCTTAGCTACTTGCGAATGGTCCCTCAGATCAGTCTTAATAGACAGCTTTGAATGGGCCTTCCTTCAGATCTTCGCTGGTTTTTTCAGCATATTTCAATATCTAATTAGAGTCAGCCACAATTCGTGATCAGCCTCGCGGGCAATTTATAAGCTGAATCTTCCACAATGACGTGACGTGAGGAACATAATACAACATCAATTAGATTTGGTTCAGTGTCTCAGATCCAGCACGCCATTCATTCAGCAACCGTCGATTAAAAGATAAATTTGCTTGATCGCAAATCATAACAAAACCAAAACGCGAGACAGAGCAGAGTATAGGTGCACATCTACGCAGCTCGTTCGTGGAATTTCGCGCGGGGTCGTTGTGCCAACGAAACTCAAAACACTGGATGACTCAAATGTTATTGCTGTTTGACGTTCCATCGCCCGTATCCATACCCATTTGCATTCAAATTTAATAGTCTCCCCCGATTTCAAAGATCGCTCTTTGGACAGACAGATAGCTGTAACGTTGTTCGATGGCACTGAGACGACAATCGCCGCAGTGTTGGTGGCATGTCCGAGAGGGTCAACTTAAGATGCGGTTCTGCAATTTGATGGCACTGTACATCTCACTTGGGCATAACGCCGATGTTTTATTTTTCAAGGGAAAACCACTCGAGTTCGAACGTTCGTAAGTGGTTTTGTGGGTTAAAGACTATTGGCTGCGCGGTGGGACACACTGAGGGAAGTTCGAATGGGAATGGAAACGATGGCGGGATTAGTACGGCCCATGGGTGTTTGGTAAAATTAAAAATTTCAGCTCAATACTGCAGTTGAAAGTTCAAGTAACAAGTTTTTCTAATTACTATCAATATAAATTTAAATCGCATCTAAAAAAAAAAAATAAACGAAAAAAGTTGGCGCAACAAGTCTGTATAGGGTCCTAGGACTAGCTCCAAAAAAAAATTAAATAAACAACACCCACGCGCTTTATTTCTTCGTTGAAGTGGCTTTAAAAGCTGTGGGTGTTCAAGCTTTTCTGTTGTGGGCCTTATGACGACTTAGAAGAGGAAATAAAGCCCTTAATAAGACCCGTGGGCTTTAATTTCGTGGTTATTATTTCACTGCATCTCTCACAACTTTTCACTTGTGTTTGGGTTTTATTATTGAGGCGAGTGAAAATTACCTACAATTGTACACCGAGTCTGAACAGTTGAATGAAGAAGATTTCTAAAGACAGGTATAGACTGAAATGTCTGTCAGACGTTCACCATAGAAATCGCGCACTGTTTGGGTGCTCTAAGAATTTAAGACCGCTGCCTCTAGCTCAATAGTTCAACGCACTCTCCACTGCCCCAAAGATTGGTTAGGAAGTAGACATGCTGAAAAAATTCTGCGTGGTCTATGGCGTTCTTCTTCAAGAGAAACGTATTTTTTTTTTTCAATTTTTTATTTAATTCGTTCACTAATAGACAGCTCTAGCATAACACCCACTTAAATGTGTGCCTACTGTTTATATCCGTCACAGTAATATTTTGGTTGACAACACAGTAGAGTCCCGAAAAAGTGGTCTATACTTTCTCTTCCTCACCATAGAGTTTTCTCTTTCTCGCCTTCTGTTAGGTACTCCTTCATCTGCCGGCAGCACTATTAAACTGCTTTTGGACATATTTCGTAGGAAAAATAGTGGCATTTAACCGCCCGGACTTTTTTTTTTTAAACAAATTTGATAAAAGATGAAAGCGCTTCAAACTTCTCAAGCTTCGAAACTGCCAGTATCGTTATTTATGTTGTTCTACTACGCTAAGAAGTATTGTAATATGTCATTTGAAAAATAACTATTGTCAGCCATGAAGACGAAGAGTCTTGAAATTTTTATGAAAAATTGCAGGTAGATCAGTTGTACTGCAGTTGTTCTTCCAGTCTACAGTGGAGCATGCATTATGAGTTTTTATGTTCGAAATGTAGACTTCGGGATGTTGATTCGCTAACAAAACTGTCGTATGGAAAAAAGGTGAACAAGGACAACTATATGACAATATAATGAAATATCTTTCCGTTGGCCAGTAAACGGATAAAATTAAAAGACACAGTTTTTTTTCGTATAACGTTATAAGAATAATAATTGTGGGTTTATTCAAAAAGTTTCTTATATCCAAAAAAAGAAAGAACATTATTTACATTTCAACTGTCAAGCTGTCAAAACTCTCTTCGATTTAAGGCTTTCATGTTAATAGAAACTTTAGTACCTATTCATGATGTAAATACAAATTTGTTTAGAAAACACAATAAACAAAGGCCTTGGGACCACCGAACTGAATACAAATTGTACTCCCCATTATTTTACACAATTTTTACCACTTCTAGCTTTATACTGTTTTAATAACCCAAAGCCTTGGGACCACCGAACTGAATACAAATTGTACTCCCCATTATTTTACACAATTTTTACCACTTCTAGCTTTTCGTTGTTCTGAAAATAAATCTAGTTTTGAAAAGAGGCTCACCTTTCATTCTGCGAAGGTCCGAATCCGAACACGGTTGCCACTTTTGAAATATTTTACTAAATTTTGTAACTTTTTGAACAAGAGCACCAAAATATATTTGAATTCGGAGAACCAATGCTTTTGGTTCAGGACCAAGGAAAAGGATTAAAAAAATGAAAGTGCTCTTTCTTTTATTTTATAAAGTAGCGGTTTTTTAACTGATGACTGAAAAAGTTCCTACTTGCATAATGTACCTAATTGAATATAAAAAAGAACTTATAGGTTTAAAAAAAACATTTTATAAATACAAATAAAATAAGTTCATATCTGCACTTTTTTCACGCCGAAATGTCAAAAATTTAGAGCGACGCACAATGAAAGCCAAGTGAAAAAGCTGTGCAGAGATTATAGTATCGCCAAATACAAATCAGTCTTTGAAGCAGCTATTATTCACTCGTACTGTGTACTAAAATAAAAATAAATAGTTGGTGCAAAGGTCCGCAGGGACCCTTGTCACAACCATTCGTTTTGTGTGAGTTTCTCATTTTTGGGACTAATGGAAGGGATGTACAATTTTATGCCGGGTCCCAACGGCTAATTGAGAAGCTCTTTCATGACAGTTATACTGTCGGATGTTTGTCAGACGTTCGCGAAAGGTGGAACAGTGAAAAAAAAACATTAGTTGGAATTTGGGCTTTTTCGAACTGCCAAATGAAATTTTCACATGGAAAGTTCATTTTGACATTTCGGGAAAAATCTGTGTGAAAATTGTACTCCATGTCAAGAGCATATTAGGCATACTACTGTGTATGATTTTTTCATGTTTTATCATCTTTCTCAACAAATCTTTATCAACTTTTAACTTACTTTTTAATTTCAGTCGCTATTTGTTTTTAATTATTTCAATATTTGTTTTAATTATTTCACTATTTGTTTTAATTATTTCACTGCACTTACAACTACAAATATGCTATTTTGGCTTGCAGTGCAGTTGAAAACGATAAGGTTAAAGGTAATTAAGCTCGTCGACTTTCACACGACCCAAGATGACAAGGAGATGACATTTCCAACGTTCGTAAATCAAATCGTACTTTGGCGCTATCAGTACCAAAATATGGGGAAGTAGGACCCTTGGCTGTAAAATCGAGATATGCATAACTGCATAGCCTACATGGCACGACAACTAAAAATACGCATATTTCACATCTAACAATAAAAGTTGACTGTACTCCGAACAAAGGGATCCGATTTCGCAGAGTATATTAACAAACGAGGTGCCAATACTGACTCGGACCAATACGAATATTGGCAGCCAAGGTACGGAATGTTTGGCAGCGAAAATCGTCTGCCAGAACGTATGCCAAGAGCCTCTGCTTGTCATTAAGTAACGTTTCGTCAGATTTATGAGTAAGCCGAAAAAACAAGTAGCAGATCTGCCTTCAGAGAGCCACTAAAAATCGGTCTTTGATTCGCATACAAAGTTAAAAATCCTAGCGTTAAATTTAACATGTTTGGGGTTTTATATAGGACAACGCCAAGAAAATATTAAAATTTAATATTTTGCATATTATATTCAAACAACTAATAAAGATTTATTAATTTTCAATAATGTCTGCTATTACAAAATATGTCGGAAGTATTAAATTTTAATATAGATGCAGATGGGTTTCAATTCAACCCTTATTTATATTGAAAAATTAAAGAATTTTAATACATTTGTATTCGAATTAAATAAACCGCAGATTAAAACATAATACTCTCACCTCAAATTCAATACTTCTTTTTCTTTTTATAAACCAATAGAATATTAATAAAGGGTCCGCCATCTAACTTTTTTTTTCAACTAGTGCTTATTTCGCGATTGGTAACACTTAGATCATGTCTGATTTGACAGATAATGAGTTTTATCCTTCCGCTAAACGAATATGGTTGTGTATACACTTGAACAACGCTGGGAAATATTGCGACATTACTATGAAAATCATGGTAATGTTGCAGAATGTGTGCGAAAATTGCGTACGGATTTTGGAAGAAGAGAAGCACCGTCAGCTCCGTATGTTCGTTATCTTGTGAAAAAAGTGAAAGAAACTGGCATCCTCATCGATAAACCAAAGCGTGAAAAGCCAAAAACAGTGCGTACACCCGAGAAAATTGAAATTTTGGTCCAGAGGCATAATTGGGCCATTTTTCTTCGAAAATGAGCAAGGAGTGGCCGTTACAGTCAATGGCGATCGTTATCGGGCCATGTTGAACGAATTTTTGTTCACAAAAATTGAAGAGGAGGATATTGGCAACATTTGGTTTCAACAGGACGGCGCTACGTGCCACACAGCCGAAGCTACACTCGATGTTTTGCGCCCTGTTTTTGAAGATCGCATTATCAGCCGCAGAGCTGATGTCGTTTGGCCACCGCGGAGCTGCGATTTGACACCGTTGGACTATTATTTGTGGGGTGCCGTAAAAGATAAGTGTTACGCCGATATGCCAGAGACAATTGACGCTTTAAAGGACAATATTCGTGAAGCCATTGGTGAAATACAGCTGCACACAATCGATAATGTGCTTAAAAATTGGACCGATCGTGTAGGCTACTGCATGGCCAGCCGAGGCAGCCATTTGAATGAAATTATTTTCCATTATTAACCGGAAGGATTGTACTTTCAAATAAAAAAAGAAATTTGAGAAAATATTCAGTAGTTATTTTTTATAAAAATAAATAATTGGCGCAACAGGTCCTTATGGACCCAAGCCTAGCTTCTCACAACCATTCGTCTTGTGTGAGTTTTTATTTTTGGGACGAATGGAAGGGATCTACAATTTTATGCCGAGTCCAAACGGCCAATTGAGAAGCTCTTTCATGACAGTTATACTCTCGGATGTTTGTCAGACGAACCTGGGACCCCTCGCTTAGTAGTCCAACACACTAACCACTAAGCCACTGCGCCGACAGTTATTTTTTATAGCATTTTCAAAAAAAAAAAAGTTATTTGGCGGACCCATATAATACAATCTTATTATATGTTAATACTTCTTTAGATTTGATTTAAATATACATATATGGGATATATTTCAACACCGAAAATATTTTATTTGAATACTAATTTTTAAATGTTTATTCAGGTTTTAATTATTACAATACATATGGAAAATTGTCGAACGTAGGCAAATTCCCGCGGTCTTTCATCCCCTTTCAAAATAATTCTATAGACTGCTGCTGTGATCCCTTAAGTAGGTATATTTTTCTAGAAATTTAAATGAAGGAGAACTCATGTATGCCCGAATTATCTTATTAATTTTTGAGTCAATTACTTACTTTTTGGAATGTAAAGCTATATTTCTATACTCTAATTTCGAATCTCTAGACCGCCCTTACCTTCAAAAGCAACTCCACTAAGAACATGTCTGCGCAAACCGCTTATAAACTCTTAAAAGAATACATCGAAATTAAAGTTACTTACTTTTAAGCAGAATATTCTCATTGAATATCAATGTAACCCCGTTTTTAGCATTACTTTCACTTCAATGTATTTTTAAAACATTTTTTTTTAAAGAAATTTTATCCAAATTATTCAAACCATTGAGTAGGACGCTCAAACTAACTCTAAATTCTTAACCAAGCGGCAAAATAATATATTTGGGTTCAAAAGTATTGAAGTTGATGGCATTAATAAGTTCATATTAAAATGTAATTAGAGTAGATGTTTTATGTCAGGTCAACTATAACTTGATTGTAATAAGTTCTTGATTGAAATATTATTTTAATATAGACCGGGTTAGATTGTGGAACAAAAATGCTGGATTTTAATCTTTAGAGATTAAAGCTCAGAAAATTCGTATTAAAATGATCATTTTAATGAAACAATTATTAAATTTGAATATGAATATATTACAGAAAAAGTTTAATAAATTGGCAATATTGAAAAGCAATTTTTCTTGACTTCCATTGATCTGTAATACTGCGGATGTATTAAAAAAAACACCCCCATATTTTTAACCGTGTGGCTGTGCGTCAACTAGGCGCCAAGCGATTCAAAAATAAATAAGGAATGCATGTACACTCAGGGAAAAAATGCAAACTATAATGTAATATGTTCTATTTGATTTTACGTTGAATAAACTTTTATAAAGAATATTCCTTTTCACGTTAAAACATATTTGATTTAAATACGCAATGTAATTTTAAATTAAGTCAACGTAGATTCAAAGTGAAACGTATTCACTTTTAAATTTAAGCATGATTCCACGTCAAATCGAGGTGCATACGTGGTTAGATCAAATTAAAAATATATGCATTTAGACTAGGGGAACCCTTTTGAATTAATGTTATGCCACTTTTAATTAAAAATCATTCCGAAAAATATTTAAATCAAAGTGGTTTCCTTTGATTTTACGTTGTTTTTTCTCTGGCTGTACATCCCAAAAAAAACACCAAGTTCCAACTTTTTTTTCTGACAAATATCCGAGAATATAACTGCGATACTTGGCCTCACAATATTTTCCGAGCTCATAGCTTCGTCCAAAATTGAAAAAAATTGCTCACAAAAGGAGTCCTCCGAAACCGACAACCTCCCAACTCGTCCGTTTGTGCAGTAAGGCATTCGAGATCTCTCGCTGCTCGCATGAAGTTGCGTATAAGAACAGCACCAAGGACGCAAAATCTCTTCAACAAGGTGACGCATACATATCTTATCGTTAGATGCAGTTTTTTTTGGATCTTTGCTCTTGCGTTGGCTATTGATCAACTGTCCGATTATAGCCATACAATATAAATCCAAAATTGAATGTAAAAATGCTAAATAAGTTGGCAAATGCGAAGTACATTCAAATAATCGGCAACGAATGTCCGCAATAACAAAAAATGTAGTCCCATCTACGTGGTGTTAACAAAACACCGAACCTACCTCGAGTCATGCCCAACAAGGTACACATCCCTCCAGTATTGCCGATGACTCAAAGACGCCCGCTTCCATCATCCGGGTGCATGTTTGTGCATAAAGAGCGAGTAATTCTCGGCACACCAGCCCAGCAAGCATTCATCACATTCCAAATTAGTTCACATGAAAGTCTTCCGCAACACTACCAGCCATAAAGCATGTTAGCAAGCACCATCATAAACCCAATCAAAATGGAAAGCATCCACTCCTCCAGAAGCCCACAACACTTGGCAAATGTAAATCTCTCGCCGAGTACTGTATACCTGTTCGTATGTGTACATTACGCAAGGTAACCCATCGCATCCGCCGAAAAGCATTGCAAACAACGCTCCACCAGCTCCATCGAGCAGGAGGGACCTACTGACCAAATTGTGTCGAAAATCCGCGCCAATAACCTTACATCATGTCGCCGAAAGTAGTTCGCCCCATCCGAGTGCGGCACAACGCACAACACGCCTACCATATTCCACCACCGTATGTACGACATTTTATTATGACTTGTACCGGTTAAATTTAAGCTCACGCTTGACTACGAGCCTTGGGTATCTGATTGGAATTTCTAATTAGCCTGTTGCTGGTGGCTCTCAAATCACTGTCATCCGAAATCTCTGTGCCAGGTATGGCGCGGAATTAGAATAGAAAATCGCCATACACCGCGCGCCGCCCGTGAGTAGGTGACAAGTAATCAAAACGCACCATGCCGTTGACCAAAGCCGAACTGGATCAAATCGATTTGACACATTTTCAGCGCTTCTTCGACAGATGTTATCGGCCAGTGGTTCTATTGCGGAACTTTGAATTCACGCAGCTCAAGTTTCGAGTGAAATTCCGCAATTTCGCAAAAAGTGTCTACCAAAAAAAACAACAACATAGAATTCCCCAATTTGTCAGTCAGTGACGTTCATTGATATTCAAGGCGCGCCACTTGTCTTATTCGGTGTCAGAAAGGGAAAAACAAGAATGCTGCACCAGTCGAAAGAAATGGAAATGAATTTCATATGGGTGCTGTCTGAAATCTGATTCTGATTTCACTGCGCATTTTTAGGACAAAAAGAAAGGACACTACATACGCAATTGGGGACAGATATTGTATGGCTGTCAATATAATCGAGGACCGAACGCAAACAATTCTCAGGGCGCGGCTAAGAATGTGTAAATACGGAGTTCAAACGTGCACAGGTGCAAACTGTACATCATTCGTCAGTAAGAAAAAATTATTTTCATTATTTTGATGTACAAAAGGCGTCACCCTGGACTCAGCCATTGACACAAAATATATGAACTCTTGGTAGCCAAATTTAAGCGTGTTATTTTAGACTTGGGACCCTTTTCCAAAAGGTGTTACCTTGGGTTCAGCGATTGACACAAGTAGCCAAGCTTTCACGGCTTTGCTACTGGTCTTTTTGAACTTGGGACCGTCTTTCTATTGACAGTTTGCCAGAAGTATTACATCAAGTATGTCAGTTCGCCATCTGCTGGTATCGAGCGAACTTTGCTCTCATTGTACTTGCATTGGGAAGGAATTTTCAGCTGTCAAGTCTTGGAGAATCATCTTGCGAACGTCTAACAAACATCCGAGAGTATAACTGTCGTGAAAGAGGTTTTCAATTAGCCGTTTAAACTCGGCATAAAATTGTAAATCCCTTCCATTCATCCCAAAAATGAGAAACGCACACAAAACGAATGGTTGTGAGAAGCTAGGCCTATGGTCCCTACGGACCTGTTGCGCCAACTATTTATGTTTTTTTTAGTCGCACGCCTTGGGTGCAAACTGCTCCGTGCTGTCACACAAGCTGCATTTTGTCCTCTGATAATGACTGCTAAAATAGTCTTTCCAAAACTGATGCAGCTGAAAATAAAAACATTTTCAATCCACAAGCCCAAGCCGCGCAAAATTCCAATCAATTTCTTACAGCACTCTTAAACATGTTACGGTTAAAATATTCCGAAATACTTTCTTCGTCAAAATGTAAATCATTTAAGCGACGTTTAGGCGAGCACACCAATTCTATTCAAATTTTAAGTTCTCAACGAACTAATGCTCTTCAAGGTATACAGGCAATTGAGAAAAGAAACACTCCTCATCTCCATGTTTGCATTTTGCATCCTAAACTAGAATGTCCTGCAGCAGACAGAATGGATTGCTCTATTTAGAAAATGAATGCCATATTAGGAAAGTGTTGCCATGGTTTTAAATCAATGCAAATGAATTCTGTCCTTATCCGGATGAACGCGGGCTTGTGAAATGAGAGAACCAACGTCTCTTGAGAAGTTTAACATAATCTGCAGAGTTCGGTAGGCGGCTCTGGCCTATGATGATGGTGCACACTTATAGCCCTGGTTATGGGGTTGAAGCTGTTGAGTGACATAAAGCTATTATCAGGAACCACTTTCATTGCTTATTCGGACTATTACTTTGAGTCTTGAATTTTTAAAAATTTTACATATTTTTCTGATTAATACTTCTACAGGTATGGTGCAGCGATTATTTTGCAGAATGCTTTTGAATTACAGAGGCCGGGTCAAAAAGGTAGATTAATTTTTGGAAATCTGAGGTGAATCTATTTTTATTTTAGTCGACAACTAAATAAACCCAGTTTAAAAAAATATCCTTATTTCCTGTGTGGTTTAAATATTACTAAATCACAGAGACTATTATAAACAAAACCTGTTGATAATATTAAATGTATAAAGTTACGAAAAAGCGTAATAAAAATTGAGGTTTCCAAAAGCTGTTCAATAAAAATTTGGATATATTTCGGTGACCGGAAATTATTTTAAACAAATAGACAGTCATGCTAAAAAAAATATTATTATTATTATTTATTAACCAAATATGCATAAATGTATAAGTTAATCTTAAAAAAAAATCCTAACAGCACTAGCTTACTAGGCTGGCTTGAGAAAATAAAACACAGAAGAGTCATGCGTTTTGATGTACGAAATTTTTAACTCGGTTAAATTCAACTTATTTTTCAAATATTGGGATAGATGGCACGCCACCGATAAGACAAACCGTGACAGGTCCTTGTATATTCCCTCAGAGCTGAACTCGACTTCAGTAGGATTGGGTAAATGAGTCTTTATTCCACAATTGAAGTGATATGTTTTGTCAAAATAGTGCAATTCCAGAAATTTAATTTGCCTATTTGCTTTATGTAAGAAATACAACATCGTTCGAATATTTTCGTGTGGGCACGGTTCCGATTTTGAGCAATGGCATTGGTTATGTTAACATTAAGGGCATCGACCGGTTCCGAATTTTGTCATAGGTCTGCGATTTTAGGAAATTCCACAAGAAGAAGTCTAGCGGGGTCAAATCGCATGATCTTAATGGCCCCTACACGCCACATATGTCATGGACCCGTCCCAATTGAAAAGCCCTTTATAAAACTTTAGTACATGAAAGAATTCTGGAGCTTTGTATTTTAAATATGTGGGAAACTACAATAAGAGGAGCCACCTTTCACAGCTTAAATCAATTAATTAAAAATTCAACTTTAGGAAATAATGAAAACAGTTTTATTTGACGCATTCTGCGATACACCTTTTAAAAAAATTATAAAACATTTAATATTTCAGAAACTGATACGCCAAGACACGATTTAACACTCCAAAACCTGGTTCGTCATTTTGTAAGGCGAAACGTTCAAACGTTTTCGTGTGCACGAACGATATACATCTGCACGAAAACGTAACAACGTTTTCGCCTTACGGAATCTGACGACTGGTAAAATGTATTGCAGGTTTTTGACTCTGAAAGGCACATTAGCTTTAGGATGAATTGACTCTGCAAGGTATATTACTGAAGCTAATTAATCAACTTGAGTACAACATTTCAACATAAATAAAAAGGGAACAAAATAATTCTAAAAAGCATTGGATGTATTTTTATTTTATAAGACTTTGCAAATGCAAAAAAATTTCTGAACTTGCATCAATGGGCACACTCACAACTGGTCAATCACTTGTAGTTGTTGCACGATACTAAGAATCACATTTAGTGTCCAGGGGTCCTGGCCAGTGTCAAATTTCGTGTGATTTATCCCTTTTTGTGGGAATTTCCATGTCCGGAAAACCTTCCGTGGGGTAAACAAATATTTAAACTATAATTTTTTGCTGAAATTTCATCAAAACACCTACATTCCACCATTATTATCAACACATTGAATGTCAAAATAAGAATAGCTCATGTCAACCGTCTTTTATCAAAATGTTCAATTACCAAAAATAATCATAGCAACGTTACAAACTGCGGTTTTTATACTAAAGGGTTAATTTAACGCGACTTTTTTCCCGTGTAACACAAATTTTATTTTGAAAAACTGGATTTTGAGGCAAAAAAGTATAGTGGGATTTTTAAAAGGGAATTTGAGTTGAGAAAAAAGGGAAAAAATACCACGTTTTATGGGATAAATGAAGAGACAGTGCTAACACACTGCTCCTGGCTAGATTTTACGAACTCACTACAAAATATTCAGTTCAGTAAAAATGATTTTTAGTTAGCCACACAATGGAAACGGAATGGGGGTTGGCTCAGTTCTTGTTCGTCTTTCTGTGCGTTCCTCTCAGAATTGAAAATTCAATTTTTAACAGGACCGACGACATCTTAACGATCTTATCAAATCGTTGGATGACTTCTTTTGAGAACACAGACGAAAACCACTCGCTCTCTGAAATCGTTTAAAACCTAAAGCCTCGTGATATAAATCAGTCACCCAATTTGCCCATTTCTACCCTTTTTATTGCAGTTTTGTCAGAGTAGTTCCCTTTATAACTTTATTTCGACTTGTTCTATACTAATACCCTATTCACACCGAACCGAAAACCGTGTTTTCGTCGAAAACTCATCGATGCATTCACACCGAACACCAATTAGTTTTCGTTTGACGTTTCAATCAGCTGTGAGACACTAGTCGTGGAACTTCTGTGTAAGCTATTTTGGTTACAAATTTCGATCGCATTAATTAACATATAAAACTAAAGCATTTAAAAATAATATTAGCCCATCAATGAAGTGTGGAAAATGATTTGAAGTTGTGACATCTGTCCGGTCAGTTGTTCTGCTGAATTTGCTGAACATTGCATAAGGTGTGTTTGTTTCTACAATCCAACGATTGGGAGTCATTTTCAGGGAAAACGACTCCCCAGTTCCCACCAAACTGAAATCGCGATGTTTCGATGAACTTTTATCGAAAACTTGTAAGTCGTTGTGAGTTCAAAAGTCATAAGCTGTCAATTTTGAAGTGGCTGGGAAAACGCTGTTTGTTGACGTAAAATAATAGTGTTACAAAGAGGAATAGGTAAGTACAAAATGAGTTCTGAACAAATTAAGGAAGTAATTGCAGCATTTATAGATAATTTCGCAGTACAAGTTCTGAAACTCTTACATCTGCTTATTAAGAAAACGTAATAAAGGTCAAAATCGCAAGAAATCAATAAAAGTTTGGAGAAAAGTAAGTAATGTTTCTAATTATGATGTTCAACCCTTTCTTGAACTGAGATCATTTGCAGTCACGTAAAAGCACTTTCTGGTAGAAGGATGTTTGTGAAAATGACAATAATTTCTTAAAAAAAAAAAACCTTCGGATATCGCGAGAAGTATTTACCTTGCTATGCAATAATATATTAATAATATTTATTAGAGTCTTTAAATGTTCATTTCGTTCTTTTTCTATTTCTAAAAAGTGTTCGGTTGTTTTTTGCATAACTTTTAACATTTTTTTGATTTCTTCATCAAGATCGTTCTCATTCCCCTTCCTCTTTTTTGCAGCTCGCAGGGTCGACGTGCTTAACGGTAACGCCCTGGTAGTTGATCCGTTTGAGTTGATGGGCTTGTCGCGGAGTTCGTGAATTTATCACCTATGAATAATACAAATATGTACATTACATATGTAAATCACTTTATTGCTTAAAATAAAAGAATGCCATAATTTTTCTTACTTTCTATGATGCTTGTCTCGGGTTTCTTGAATTCATCACCTATAGAATAATATAAATACATTATGTAACTAGGTGGTTTCAAATAAAAGCATGTTAAAATGTTGCTTACGTTCCAAGATGCTGTCCTGGACCAACAGCTCCGCGTTGATTTTTTTTTAAATCCACCTAGCAATTGATGGACTTTATCATATAAGTGACATTGAGATGGAGAACTTCCAGATGGACCAACCAATTTCTTTTCATTTCTGTAAAACAAATTGCATAAAAATGGATTAGAGCTAACCAAAGTTTATTTAAAAATAATAAGTTAGACAATCGTACATGAACCGGTTTGTGAGGTTATGAATTTTCATTTGCACTTCGTCAGGCGTGAATAATATATTCACTACCAGTTTTTCCGCCATTTCGACATATATGTGACCATTTCTTGTGTTGCCACGAAGCTCGAACATTTTCTCCTGCCAGAGTTCAATGAGAGTTTCTTCCTCCGCAAGTGTCCATAACTTCCTTTTCTTATACCACTTTGCCAAATAAATTACATTTAAAAAAATTATAAATATTTCTCTTGAAAATATTACTTACCTCTTTTTTTGATTCAGGATCTTTTCTTCTTATATTATTTTTTCGATTGTCACAATTGTTTTGGCGTTTAATATTTTGACATTCACAAATGAAAACAAAATAAACCAAAGTTCACGCTGCATGCTTGTTCGGTTTGATAACCGAAAATCTAAAGGTTGAATGAACTCAGAGGGGTTTCAAATAGGTTTCGCTGAAAACCCGAGGTTTCGAAACCTCAAAATTGTATGGCAAAACCTCGGAGGTTTGGAGGGAAAAATTGTATGAAACCTCGCGGTTTCGTTTGGTGGGAACATGGTATTAAACAACTTGTTTAAAAAATCGAAATACTCGTATATATGGAAAAACTTCTGTTTTCGATTAAGTTTTCGAGTGTTTTCAGTTAAAGAAGGTTAACCAAATCGAACACCAACTGCATAATATTTTTGTTATTACTGTGCGAATATTTCGAATTTTTCATTAATAGATATTTAAAATGATTTAAGCCAATTGGACGTCTCTGTTCCTTTTTCAGCTGTTATAGTTGGAGGTGGTTTTCTGTTTTTTTTTTTGTTAGCTTTAAACTATGCTCCTAAGTTACACGTTTGTTGTATTAAATGGGACTCTTAAAAAAAATCAAAAATGTTAAATCGCACGATCTTAAGACTTGCATTTGTCTTTCGATATCTAACATTTCGCGTCAAAAACAATCGACTGTCATGTGCGTTAAGCGCTCACCGATTTCATCTGTATAGGCAGTTGTTGTTGAGTTTTATTGACATAGGCCAAAAATTTAACGTAACCCCAAAGATAAAAGTGCCTAAATGCCTCAAATTGCACAATCTTTGATATGGACGCATAGTCGGCTGTCAAAGTTACCAGGTAAACCTCTGAGGAGCTTGCTGAAAGAACCGCACATAGAACCATGCATCGTCGAATTTATAAGTCGCATGTCAAGCTTAAATCATGTGAAGGTAAACCTCTGAGGAGCTTGCTGAAAGAATCGCACATAGAACCATGCATCGTCCAATGTATAAGTCGCATGTCAGGTTCAAATCATGTGAAGGTAAACCTCTGAGGAGCTTGCTGAAAGAATCGCACATAGAACCATGCATCGTCCAATGTATAAGTCGCATGTCAGGCTTAAATCATGTGAAGGTAAACCTCTGAGAAGCTTGCTAAAAGAGCCGCACATAGAACCATGTATCACCCAATGTATAAGACACATGTCAGGCTTAAATCATGTGAAGGTAAACCTTTGAGGAGCTTGCTGAAAGAACCGCACAAAGAACCATGCATCGTCCAATTTATGAAATTGAACGGACTCGACATGTGGTGAGAATGTAAAACGAAAGAAACGGGCAGGGGAAACTTGTTTTGACACAGGAATGGTAAAAACCTCTAAGAAGACTGTTACATCAAAGGGTAAGACACCGTCAAAGTGGGTCCTTAGAAAGTCACTCTGATGGAACAAAGCTTGAACTTGCCCAAAGCCAACTATTGGTAGGCGATTTTTCAGGGAGCGAAAAGTTTGCCTGTGCTCTTATCACATAACTTTTGAGACCTCCGAATCTAGCATCAAAGATTACGAGTTTAAGTGCTTAAAGAGCCTTCATCTTCATAAACGAATTGAAAACTTACGACTATCCAAAAAATCGGCTTGAACAAAATTTATTTTGATCAGTAAAATTTCAAAACCGATGTCGGTTACGCCTCCTGAACAGCTTTCTCGTGATCTGAATATGTGCGCTCTTTCTGGGGCTTTAATTGAAAACTGGGTTTCAAACAGACTCAATAACTGAAATATGGGATCTTTGGGTTGATCATACCTTTAAGTCTGCAATCTGCAACGAAGGCCGCCACCACGCTCTTAAAGGCCTCGGAGATGAGTCATCATTAACTGCTAAATGAGACTAAGAACCGCTGTTAAAAGACGCTAAATGCGAGCATTACGGACACATTTGCTTTGCTCGTATAGGAAAGGATTAAATATTGAGAGGGCAGGGCGATACAGAGCAACCGGAACTATTTTGATTTGTCCGCTTGAAAGGAAAAATTCTGCGACGCTTATAGAAAGGGCCATGAAAATATGGAACCTCTTCCCTGTGTGTGATTGACTTTGCACTTTGTATATTTCTGATTCCTTATACCCAGCCCATACTGGGCAGTGAAATGGTAGCTTTGTAAATTTAAGCTCTTTGCCATGAAAGTGTCTTATTGCAGTTCAAATGAAGCCTTGCAAATTACTATAGTAGCACGAAGTGCCACATTTGAGAGCTTAAAGGCCATAGAATTTCAATCTATTTTATTGTGACGTATCTGGATCATTGATTTCCATGGTATACAACAAAATTTGCATAATTACAGAGCATAATAAAAAAGGCCTATTGTATCCTTTAGCAAACACGTTTTTCGAGCTTGTGCGTTTTTTCCTAATACAAATTACCTATATTTGGAATAAATATTTTTTTTTTTCTTTTGTGCTTCTTTTCTTTTCTGTGTGCTTTTGTGGCGATTGTCCAACAATTTGGGTAGTACTTCCTGCCACTTCCTGCGAACTACTTTGGTGGGTTTTTAGGACGGCTCTAGGGTCTTTATTCAGCATTTTCAGGCGTTATTCGAAGCCTTCATGGATAAGTTGTTCGGGTCTCTTGTTCACTACACAACTAGAACAACCAAAGTAACACAAGATAAATCATATTCCAATAACAGCAACGCTATCGGCAAACGAAGGCGCCAAGCAAAACACAAAACACAGATAACGAGTGACCTAATGGCTATGCACTTCACATTGCATAAGCATTGACTCACTCAGGGCACTCATTCCGTAACTCTGAGAATGATAATCGTTTGCGCGATAGTAGTGACCGATCTCGTCATTAATTTGCTTCACGTAACTCCATTACTATCGTGTTGTCCATCGTTTATTTCACACAAAGTTTGAGAACTTTCGGTATCTCCCAGAAGCTCACAAACTGTAGTTGGAATAGGCACTAGACGTCATCGTAATTGTCATAAATGGCATTTGTTAAACAATTTTGGTTTTCGTCTTTGGTGGAATTTTGGTTTTTGTCTTTGGTGCCGGCGAATTATTTGATTCTCAAATTGCAAAATGTAAGTACATACCTAGTTAAGCTTTGTTAATTTTTGATTAATAATATAAATGCGCAGTGGCTTAGTGGTTAGTGTGTTGGACTACTAAGCGAGGGGTCCCAGGTTCGAATCCCGAGAAAAACCCAAATTCCAACTTAAGGTTTTTTTCACTGCGCCACCTCTCGCGAACGTTTGACAAACATCCGAGAGTATAACTGTCATGAAAGAGCTTCTCAATTGGCCGTTTGGACTCGGCATAAAATTGTAGATCCCTTCCATTCGTCCCAAAAATAAAAACTCACACAAGACGAATGGTTGTGAGAAGCTAGGCTTGGGTCCATACGGACCTGTTGCGCCAATTATTTATTTATTTATTTTAATATAAATGTCTAACATATTTTTATTAAGGTCAGCTACGCCGAAGCAACTGGCAATTTTGATTGAATATATGGAGTCATATCCGGACTTGGCAAAGGGCTACAAACCCAATTCTGTCCAAGGAAAACACCATATAAGTAAAATGTGGGATGAATTGGCAGGAAACACATATATATATTTGGAATCATTAAAAAAATTACATTCAAAATTATGAAAAAAAAATTCTATTGTCTGCAAAATACACAAAACAGTGCAAGACGATACCTCTTTAGCTATCGCGCAAACGCTATCGTCTTGACGATAGTAGTCTGTCGATTATTGAAGTTACGTGAAGCAAAGCTTTCGTCGAAACGCTATCGTCTGGTGATAATCGACATACGGAATGAGTGCCCAGGTTAATGTTGTGTAAACAAAACGATAGTTTACGATACACAAGTGTCATGCATTTACTTATCGCGCCACAAGGAATAATCGGACTCTTTCAATTCGGGTCAATTATTGAAATAGATTTGGGAATGCTAAGGAGGATCAACTAATATATTATAAGTAGAACATTTTGGAAAAATAAATCAGATTCATTTTGACTATCAAGCGACTTGTTTCTCATCTTATGGCATTTTATGGCGTCTTGAGCCTGCCTCCTTCTCCGTACTATCCACTGTAGGCACCTGCACTCAATAAGAGGCGTAGTTTACACTCGTTTTGGAAAATTTTTAGATTATTTTTATTTATTTTTGGGACGTTTCTAGGAGCTGTTCTTATATCTATGCGAACATTTTTTGTAACGCTTTTGTCCTTGGCGATGTTTTATGAAGCATTTTGCGACATTTTTAGATGAATTTTTCGGGGAGTTTTTTTACCTTTCTGTTAACATGATTTTTTTTAAATATTTCGCCCATCAGTATCAGCTTACTCGGCAGTAGTCCTGCTAAGATCGCGCACTATTGAAAGTTACAATCCTTAAAAAGGCCCTATATAAGCACTATTGAAAGCTACAATCCTTAAAGAGGCCCTCATTCCGGTCCAAAATGAAAATAATTGACATTTCCACGTAAGAAAACTTTACACATTATCTATAGCATTCATCTCGTCAGAAAAACAGATTCATCAGAAGTGGCACAGAAATCTACCCCACTTTGCATAGCGCAAGCATTCCACACAGTTTTCGTACGCGTTCCTACCCCATTAGGTGCAGGAGGTACAGCGACCTTATAGCGGTCAATATATCTCTTATCCATTGCAGGCCAAAACACCTTTCTGAATTATAACCTCGTTATTTTGCTCCACCCCTGTGAATAAAATCAAAACAATCGCATTGTCGTTCTGGCGAACTTTCACCAGTCGAATGTTTACATAGAAAGTTTGCAAATTCATCGCTTCGGGCTACGCCAGAGGAAAAAGAACAATTCTGAATTGCAAATTCGAATTGTACAAGCGAATCAAGTTTAATAAACATTTACGGTATGGGAACACGCATATCAATCACACACTTCATTTCGCCATCGTGTGATTATTATAATTCGCCTGGGTCCACATTTACGTAGATAATCCCATACGGCTTTGGATACACTCTACGCAACTGGAATTCGTTACGAATTCTTGTCGATCGCGATGACGTAGTTGGTGTTGGTGTTGGTGTTCAGGCGGGCACCATAAATAAAAAGTTTTGCGCCGCTCGGAATTTATGTTATCGGCAATTCACTGCCTAACGAATTGTATTCGTAAAGCCTATATTCCAGAAAGCGGGTCTTAATTGTTTTGAGCTTTGTTTATGGCGAGAATCGTGTAAGTGCTCAGGCTGGGTACACATACATCAACTAGAATGAGCTGGTGTCTTTATTTGTCCGTTTTCGGTTCTATGTATTTCCCACTGTATTACCATGATGAGCTTGTCGAAATGCTGGCTTTTCAGGCAGCAACCTGATAAATCACACTCGCAGCTACTATCTCTGTCGAGCTGAGCAGCGCAGAGTGCCTCTGCTTACATTCGTTTAGCTGCCGAGCGATTTATTGTCTGTACAGAGGACAAGCTTCCTCCGAACGCGATATATGGTTGATTGCTATGAATCATCTGCGAGGAATCGTAACGCGCTTGTGAATGGGAATAAGAAGACCGAAATCTTCGTTTGGCAATTGTCCATAAACGTTCCTTTTATTTTCCAGTGATAAATGGTTGAAGGATGAAGCTGTTTTTTTTCTGGAGTTTGATTCTTGACGCATTGTCATGGCTTACACTTGGTACGTGGGCAGAATATTCGGGTGAGTGGCCTTGAACGAAACCGGCCAGGAAAACCTTTTAAAGGAGATTATAAATCAGTTTATCCTTAGTGTCTCAACTGACACCTGCTCGTTCGACGACATTGAATGCACTTATCAGTGGTAACAGATGTGATTTGAGATAAACGTGATTGTTGACCCGTTCTTTGTTGATGGTCTTCTGTGTTGAGTTGTCAGTTATGTAAAACGACTGCAGATAGACGGTAAAAATATTTAAATGTGCTTTCGAAACATGATGGGAATTGCTCGTCTTCCATATATTACCCCACGTAATTATAAAAAAAAAAATGCACAAGTTAGCAGACGTTTGCATTGAAACATTTGACGCAACTGCTGTGTAGCCAGTTGAGAACTTTTACGCAGCCTTTATAAATACGGCGGTACATATGCTATAAACAATTGCGGACAGACCTCCTTTTTTTACTTGAAAATAACTCAGCCACATTCAGAAAGCGGAACTTCTCATAGAAGTTGCTCCAAGAACAACCTCGAAAATAACCAGAACGTCAAAAGGAAATAAATAAAATTCGGTATGCAAGTTCGTCCTTAAAAGCCCATGATTTTCGGCAAACTTCGTTGTTCATTTATTTTTGAAAAGGTGTGCTCTTTTAGAAATGACCGAATTTTGGCCCCAAAAGCACGGACGATTTTTTAAATGAAAGCCTTTTCTTAATTGCCATCGAAATGTTCACTTCTCTAAGAAAAGGGCAGACCCATTCTGCTTTAACAGCTGTAGGACGTAATACGTTTTCCATCGAATTGTTGTGAGCTGTGGAATTGTTTAAGTGCGAAAGTAAATCAAGCGATTCGCATTTAATTCCCCGCGGAATCGCCGGAAGATGATTTCATTCGCCGACGAGTTCATCCATATTTCGCGTGAAATGGTTGACATCGCAAAATTAAATCCGATAACATTTGAATATCTAATCCCGTAAAAATCGTCTACTTCTCCTTTTGACGTCTACTTTCGATGTTAAAGGAGTCAATACTACTCCACCATTCCCAATCCATTCGCCAACGACCTCGCCATCTTTTTGTCGGCTTCATTAGAGCATTTGTAGAGAAGAGCTGGAGCTGTCTATTTTCGCCATGCCTACCAAAATTGCCAGGGAACTCATTCCGTTACTTTTTAGACGATTATCGCCGAAACGATAGACCCCCACAACTAGCAACTAAGTGCTAAAATTACAAGTTTGACAGCTTAATCCAGTTAACTTTCCACAAAAATATTGTGAAAGCTAACGTTTGTCAAAAAAATTCGAGCAAAATATGGCTTATTTTGGTGATAAAGTTTCAAAAACGATATCGTTTTGACAATCGTTGATATACGGAACCTGCCTCCAGATTACGCATGTCGATGGAGAAAACTCGCTGCTCCACAGAGCTAGGAATCAATCTCACCAAGTCCTTTGTTGTCCAAAATGGATTAAGACAAGGTCACGCGCTGTCGTGTCATACTTGAAAGGATTGTGCGAAACTCCGAAGCCAACACCAGGGGCACTACCTTCCAAAATTCTATATGCAACTACTTGCATAAATTGACAACATCGATATCGTTGGCAGAACACAGCGAGCTGTCACTGGTGAGTTAACAAGTACAAACACAGAATCGGTTTGGTGGTGAATGAGGACAAAACTATATATAGGCTGTCAACAAGAAAGGACACACAGCATCGACGAATCGGATAGAACGTCACGATAGACAACTTTAACTTTGAGATAATTATAGGGACTTACATCACACATCAGCTTCGGGATCAACTCTTAAAATGACTCCAAATGAAACCAAACGAAGAGTTACACTTGTCAATCGCTGTTTCTTTGGCCTAAGAAGGCAATGGATACTTGGGGCCGTGTCAAGAAACACTAGAAAGACTCTAAATAAGATCATCATCGTCCCAGTTCAGCTCTATGGCGCAGAACTATAGACTTTAGCAAAGGCGGATGGGAGTGACTTTCGGTCCCGTTTGCGTTGACGGGCTTTAGAGAATGAAACTTAACAGCAAACTAAGTCTATACGAACTGTTTACAACGACATCGAAATGGTCAGAAAAGTACGTATCGGTCGTCTAAGATGGCTAAAAGGCTGTTGCCTTGTCCACCTAGAAAGTTCGTCTACCTCTTAGTTACTTGGAAAAAATCTAGTAAAACATTCGCGGCATTCTTTTACAAACTTTGATCTAGTTGTATGCGTATCTAGGGTTTCTATAGCAACTTATTTCCACCTCCCCCTAACAATCTAATCTAGGGTTTCTATAGCGTCCTGAGTGTAGCATTTCAGTCTATCGCCAACATAAACTAAGTATTATATAGACCGTCAGCTCTTTCAGCTTAAGAGAATTTGCCTACAAGCTGTTTTCCGTGTTCCTATGTGGCAAAGTATGTGTGCCATGTTAAAGTAGATTAGACGCACGCATACACTCCGTGTTCCTATGTGGCAAAGTATGTGTGCCCTGTTAAAGTAGATTAGACGCACGCATACACTCGCACCTAGGAACCTGACAGATGCCTGACAGTTCATTCTGTGGTAACATTGGCAAAAATTCAAATAATTCAAATAATTGGCCGTTATCGGGTCGTGTTAAGAAAACGGTGGGTAGTGTGGTGAATTTAGTACCAAATTTATTAAAACGCATAGGTGTAGAGGATTTCTCTCATTTTACCAGGATAATGTATATAGTACGGGATGTTTACATTTATGATCGCAAATATGCCAAGTCTGGAAGCTTCCTGCGCGTATAGCCATCAATGCTATCAAAATTACAAATTTATTTAGCTCGTAAGCCACCCACTGATATTTCATGAAGGAAATACAGTCCCTTGGCATACGAATAAAGACGAATAAAGTGTGCACTTTGAGCAGTTTCAAGTTGGGATCATAGGCGTGGGTTTCTTACCTTTGTCATGGACCAAAAGACACGGCAATCTACAAGCAACAAGGTCATCCTATGGCTGTGTTAGTTTCATTTCATTGTAACCGCCGATTACATCAATTTTGACAACAACTGTCCTGTTCAAATGTTGTTTTGGACATTTAGTATCCTGCTCGCGCTAAATTTTAGCGTCCCTAGTCTCCACTTCGATTCCCACGCCAAATAATTATTTTGTATTTTTGTTTTGCGTTCTTTTTTTCTATTTATCACGCTAACGTTCTATGCAGTTTCCTCCGAAAAATCCTTAATAATCACAACACAAACTTTTCCCTCCTTTTTCGTCTGTCAACATTTATCTTCGATTTAATGTACCGGACATTTATTTCGCGAGCTAAATGAGTGGAGACTTGTCATCGGCCCATCTATATGAAGTTAAGAATTTAGCGTGCGAATAGGATACTGCTTTGCTAAACTGCCTCGCTAAATTTTATCTTTGTAGACATTTTTGTATGGGAGATCAAATTTAGCGCTAGCAGAATACTTAGCCTAAACATGGAAAGTCTGATTTTTCGCAGTCGCAGCAGTTTCGGACCGGAGCTTGTTTTTTGCTCTGAGAAAAGTAGAAAACGCACCCGTTTGTCATATATCCGCCCGTCTACTAAGGTACGCCTACGAATCTCAATCAACATTTTTACAACTATTATCAGTAGCAGTGGTACTGCTGTCGGAAAAACTTAAATAGCTAACAATACGTGATGGTTGGTGAATTTCTACGTTAGTTACTTACTCCTGACGAATAAAAGGCGAACTTTTCTACCCGCGTCGTTATTTCTTGAAGGCCTTTGCAGCACAAAAACAGGGTCTAGCTTTGTAGAATGACGTCGAGAGCAGCAAGCATATAAGTATAAGTATATCAACTGCGGCTACCATGCTCTCACCCTCATCTTGGTTGTACAAAGTTTTGACTACCGGAACGACAACAAATCAAAACGCCATTTTGCCAACTAACAATGGCGAAATTTTCGAAATAAAATGACCCATTGTGACCTAAAAATGATTAGTAGTAAGGCCCAGTCAATTTATTCGTTACTAGTTTTTTTCTTTTTTTTTTTAGTTAGTTAGTTTTATTGACTAAATATTTATAAATAAGTGTATGTACATTGATTACAAAAGTTAGCTTATAGTCTAGTTGGTTTGGCATTATGCCGTCTACCAGAATATGACGTTTGTTCATATACAAGGTGGCGCAAAAGTAATCCTCCTATCAGAAAATGCTATAAATTTTGCGATTGGCCCCTAATGTC
Source organism: Cheilosia vulpina (assembly GCA_916610125.1). Classification (NCBI taxonomy): domain Eukaryota; kingdom Metazoa; phylum Arthropoda; class Insecta; order Diptera; family Syrphidae; genus Cheilosia; species Cheilosia vulpina. The sequence goes on along the minus strand of OU744276.1, from coordinate 78,414,945 downwards.
AGTTCTGTTTTGACATTTGTGTAGAAAATACATGCGAAATACACGTTAATAAACAATGTTACGCTACACTGCTCCAGAACGCGGAATATTGGTGACTATTTATTTGAGCAATAATCGGTCGGTGACTTTGGCACAACGTGAATTTCGTCGCAGATTTCCTAGCCGTCCAACGCCTACTGGTGAAACACTGCGACGTTTAGGCGCTCGCCTCGAAGAGACTGGCACAACACGAGACGTTGCCAAGAGTGGCGGGCCCCGGAGCGCCCGTTGTGCCGAGAATATCGCCTCTGTTGACGCGGCCATTTTTTTTTTTCGAGAACGCCGCTGGTCAAACGACAACAGTGAACGGTGCGCGCTATAGGGCCATGTTTACCGATTTTTTTCTACCGCAATTGGACGATTTAGGACTGGAGGACATGTGGTTCCAACAGGACGGAGCTACGGCACACACTGCGCGAGCCACAACCGATATTCTGAAAGCGGTGTTCCCGGGTCGACTTTGGCGATTTGCACTAGCCCGCAAGGTCGCCTGATTTGACCGCTCCAGACTTCTTTTTGTGGGGCTTTTTGAAGTCGCGGGTTTATGTCAACAAGCCTCAGACTCTTGCAGCTCTTAAAGACAATATCGGTCAAGAATGTGAGGACCTATCGCCGGAAGTTTTGGCCAAAGTGATGAAAAATGCCATAAAAAGGGCTCAAATGACAATCAACTGTGGCGGCGGCCATTTACATGACATCATATTCTCGGCTTGAAGTAAAAAAAATTAAAAGACCAAATAAAAATAATCCACAAGAAGAATCAAAGTTTTTCATTTTTTTTTAAATTACAGCCAAAAAACATCGGAAGGTTATTTTTGCACCACCTTGTATGTTCGACGGAATCAGATAAAATAAAGTACATAATTTCAAAATTCGCATAGCATATTTGCATAGCACGTCCCAACCGCGGTCGCCATTAAGAATGGACAATGTTTCTTCTTTTTCCAGCTGATTTACTCCAAAGAACATTCTCCGTAGTTCTCTCAAAATCGGGCATTTTGCTATAAAATGGAAGACGTCTTCTCTTTCTCTAAGATTGCAGAGATTACATTCGACTGGAAGATCAGGCCGGTGTGGTATATAATTCAAGTTCGTTAATTCGCCTCTGATTTTAAATAGCATGTTTATTTTTTCAGTTGAGTTGGTATTCACAAAATATGACTTCTCCTGCAGATTGTGACTTAGTTTGCTGTAATACGCTCGTTAATGTGATGACTGAGCTTCAATCACATACGAGTCGTATAGAAGATTACCTGTTTTTTTGAGAATTTTCTGGAATTTTATTTTACTCGGTATAGCCTGTTCGTCGATTCCAATAATTGGATTTAGCTCACAATTACGTGCCAAAATATTCCATTCGTGTACACAGTTAGCTCTTTTCGATAGGACTATTTTTGGCAACCTACGATCATCCATTTCCAAAACTTTAATTACGTAGTCAAAATGTAATTTAAGTGTTTCCAGGAAGAGGGGAGCCATTCCTGTATCCAGATATATCATATAATTGGGGCTGCTATTTGGTAGCCTGAACACTCGTTTAATGCAGTACCGCAGAAATGTTTCGACAGGTGCAAACTGTTGGTATCCCCATATCTGAGCTCCATATAGCAAGATGGAAGTTGCAGTTGCACGCATAATTTTTTGCTTTCCCCATTCTGAGCTCTTTTTGCTTCTGATAATTTGGCTTTAAAGTGTTTCTCCATACTAAGGTTAGCTGTGATTAAGACTCCTAGATATTTATATTCTCTTACGATTTCGACGCGTTCCCCATCATAAGTCCACTTGTCGTTTCTAGAGAACCTTCCGCCACCATTTCTGAATATTATAATTTTGGTCTTCGACAGGTTAACAGACAGGCTCCACGTTTGGCAGTAGTCTACAAGTCTATTAATCATAAGCTGCATGGTGTTAATGGTCTCAGCTAAAATAGTAATATCGTCTGCATACATTAAAGCAGGAATGGACGTCGCGTTCACCTTTATCAGTTATGTCATTTATAAATAGAATAAATAGTAACGAACTTAGGATCCTTGTTGGACACCTGTTGTTGTTGGAAATTCTGTAGAAACGCAGTTACCATCCCACACCTTCGCTAAGTTATTTTCGTACAAAGCTCTCAAGGTAATTATCATTCTTGAAATTCCAATTCCATAGAGTTTATAAAAAAGTGCTTCACGTGGAATGGAATCAAATGCGTCGCGAAAATCTACAAATCGTCAGCGGAAAGCAAAATCGTTCTATATCCACTTTTTATCGAAAATCAGGTAATGATGCAGTTTTACTAATTTGAGTGTGCTCTTTCGTTTTGGTCTACCTCTTTCGGTTCAGCAGATATTTTATAACCTCTTTGTTCTAAGTGCCAAATTTTTCAAGCGAAATTCATTCCAAATCGTTCAAACTGACATTTTTGTATGGAGTAGAACGTTTTTTTTTATACATTTTCATGTTTCAAAAAAAAAAAAAATTCCAAAATAGTCTAAGTCCAATTTACAATATCACTTAGACTAATTGGGAATTAAATACTGTGCATACGATTCGCTAGGCCATTTTGTTCTAAGTGACAACGAATTCTCATTTGGTCTATCTCCAACGAGTAATCGAGTATACATTGCTAAAATTTCAAACGGTATTGTAAGTGACAAAAATACGTTACCAGGAAAATTGATTGACAATGGCAGTGCGTGATTTGCTTTTGATGTTGAAGGTCTATTTGTGCATTTTGTTAATTAAATTACAAAACAATGATGGATACGGAAAATAAGTAAGTAAAATAAGAGCAAAATATAGGGCCTGTTAAAAAAATTGTAAACATAAAATATTCATTTAATCTTTTAGAAATATTTCCACTTCTGCTACATCTGAGAGCTCTTCGGATATAGATTTGTCACTATCACTGCAAGCATATGAATTAAGATTCTTAATATTAACTTAACTATTTTTTTTTATATAGAATTATGGATTGCATAAAAAATCCTTAACGCAGTGCTAAAAGACAATCCGGAAGTTACCAAAATTATTCTCTGGTCAGATTCGTGCATACCTCAAAACAGAAATCGCCTCACATCTTTAGCTATCCTTAAATTTCTGGAAACCCATACACAAATCGAAATGATTTCACAGCGCTTTTCTTCGGGACATTCAAGAATACAAGAGCTGGATGCAGTTCATTGTGTTATTGATCGGCATTTTAAGAACATTTCATATTTCAGCCCAATTTCACTTATGCGTAATCTGAAAAACATGGATTACCCAAATATAAAATTAAAATTGATGCAATCAAACCAAAACGATTTTTTTTACTATAGCATCGCTACAGTACGGTTAAATTTCATCCCATTCTCAAAATGTAAAGAGATAGTTTATGAACAAAAGAATATACTTCACATACAGAAGAAAACATAATCTTAAAATCTGTTTCGTTATTCGCAAACAACAAAAAGTTAAGAAACCCAGAAAAAAAAATGTTTTGCCTAAAATAATAAAAACGTCAATGGGAGGCTTGGTTTCCAAGGAAAAGAAAAAGGATATCGAATCCATGTGCAATTGGATGCCTTCCGAAGATGTCCAATTTTATAAAACAGTTCTTAAATAAGACGTACATAAAAGCTTTTCTCTTTTCTTTAACTTATTTTTTGTGAGTTATTAACTGTAATTTTTGCTAAGCTTTCATTTTTCATTAATTTAATAAATACATTTTTGTTTAATGTTATACGTTTTGTTTTTTTTTGTCTGAGTAGATAATAAGAAATAATATTTTTTTGATTAAAATTTAATTCGAAGTTTGACATAGAACACAGCAATGCAGAGGTGATGACTCACTTTCATTACACCAACGTTGTTCTCAATTGTTCTAACTACCATTTTTTGTTCTAAGTCCATTTTTTTTTACGAGAATGCACACTTGTATGGGAGTTGTTCTATGTCCATTTTGGAGGTTTTTGTTTTTAAAATTATTTATAAATAGTAAAAATTTATTTATAAAGCAGCTTTTTTTATTTTTGAAAACAGAATTGCAAAAAGGATTTTAAAAAATTTACATGAGCAGTGAACTAGCCAATAAGTATGGCAGTTATTCAATTTGAAACCAAATTATTGTCTCCTGTAAAATTTCGTTTTTGTGACTTAGACCAATTATGCTTTCCACTGACGAAATAGAGTATACAACTTTTTATTCCTTTTCTTGTATAACTCTGCTATATTCACAAGTGTAAATATTTGGTCCACCGTTGAATACCCCTCTCTAAATCCTGCTTGAAATTCGTTTAGGACACCCTTTTCTTTTACCCGCCGTGAAATCCTGTGGAAGAGTAAGGCGCCAAACAGTTTAGATGCAGTGTTAAGGAAAGATATCCCTCTGTAGTTCTGAGGGTCATCATATCCTCCTTTTTTATGCAATGGAAATATTATCGACTTCCTGAAGCTGGTTGGTATATTGCCAGTTTGATATATTTCGTTGTACTGCTCTGTGAACTATATTCGTTACTATATCAAGACAACCACAATGCAAGCTCTGATATTTCGCTCCTAAAAGCCCTTATCAAAGCACTCGTGTTGTTAATTATGGGATATATAAAAAATCGACCCACCTATCAATCTCATGGCACACTAATCGGCGTCTTCCACGAAATCGGGATCTTTGAGAGAACCCGCCCATATATTTCAAGAGAGCGCTGAAAACCCCAAGTCATAATATATGCTTCCTCGTGTTTAAATCATCCCCCTTGACGAAGATGTCATTTACCTCGGGCTCGTGTGCCAAACAAATGGGCAACCGCAACTGCCGAAAGGTCAAGTAAGAATGATAAAGTTCCCTCACCAGACAACGTCCCCGTTGCGCAGGTGAATGAATGCATTTTTAATGACCATACACCGCTTCTTTCCTTTGCCAAAACTCATCGCAGAGGCGAGAATAAATAATAATAAACGATAAACAGACTACAGGCTACAGGCATTCGACAAAAGGACAAACGGCTCCCGCACACAAGATGCATGAATGAGTTTGGCCAAAAAAAAAACCCAACTTCACCCAACCAAAGAAAACAAATTCGGTCAGTCGAAAATAAACAGGAGAACAAATGAGATGAGCAAAAAAAAAAGAAGATAATATCTTTGGTCGGAGCGCCTACCAAATAACGAGCTCTCACACCTCAGACGCAACTCAATTGAATTCTCGCGATACGGTCATTAAAAGTTGAATTCCTTCGCGCACAGATGATAGTGCTGCGAAGTATGATTGTTTTACCAGTTTTTTGTGGGTAATTACATTGATCTTCATTCTGTGGTCGGCCACTCCCGACATAAAAATCGCTCATATCTTCATAACCTGGTTAATGGTACTCGCCTTAGGGCATCTCAATTGGTGTAACGAAATGAACGTATGAATTTGTTTCTGTTTGCACGGGGGAACTACAAGTTCCCCGAACTGTGCGTTGACTCTAAAACTCCAAAGTGGCCATTATAGACGAATTAGTATGCAGTCCTGGGTCCTTGTGATGTCGTGACGTTTTAAAGCTAAAATAACGATTCACACAGAAAATGATTACTCAGCGATTGGAGTCGTTTAATGCGACACTTAAATTGGGTGCACTGTTTCAAGTAAACAGAAGACAATGATGATGATGGACGAAATTAAGGTAGTTAACACACTTGCTGAAGAAGAAGGAACCCTCACTCCTTGCTGACCATGTGCGGGCAAACTGTTTCGCTGTTTGCCAAGCTTTTCTCATGGCACACTAATCGGCGTCTTCCACGCAATCCGAAATTGTTTTTCAATAGCACTAGCAAAGAAGTTTTGATTTTTTTTAAATTATTCCTCATTTAAGATCTACCCTCTATAACACCTGGAGTTTTTGAGAGAGGAAACTGAGAAGCAGTTTACCAGCTTTTACTTAAATTGCATATATAGTAATTTAAAGTGGGGCTTACAACCGCACATTGTCCACTGGCTGTACACCGCGATTGTGAGACCCATTCTTACCTACAGTTCAGTTGTTTGGTTCGAGGCGGTTGAAACCAAATCCTATCTTAAGAACCTGAACAAGGTGCAGAGAATTCTTTGTTTGGGTATAACAGGCGCAATTAAATCCACACCACAAATAGGTCTGGAAACGCTACTGAACCTGCAACCCATTGAGCTATTCACTAAGAACGTGGCAGCCAAAGCGGCTCTCAGATTAAGAGAGAACAAAACTTGGAGGCCTGGTTACTGCGGACACTCAAGCATACTTGAAATCTTTGATTGGAAGGGACTCATGTCACTCACCGATTACGAGAAACCCAGATATGACTTCGAGAGAAATTTCAGAATCACTATACCCAAAAGACAGGACTGGAACTCACACAGTACCATCATTAAAGGTATATCCGTCTATACGGTTGGTTCAAAAACAGAAAATGGTACAGGAGCCGACGTATTCTCAGAAAGACTTGCCATTAACCAGTCGTTCCGACTGATCAGCAGCACAGACTATCTTATCGATGGAAATAACCATCTGTGTGGACAGTCAAGCAGCACTTAAAGCAATCGGCTCCAACCTTGTTAATGCGAAATGTATTACAGATTGCCTCTTGGCACTCAGGGCTATACATCATCATTCAGTTCAACTCTGCGGGGTTTCTGGACACGTTGGCTTGGAAAGGAACGAAAAGGCGGACGAATTGGCCAGATGCGGCTCTGACATGAACCCTCAACTAGCGGACGGAGAGGTGCTACCGCCTTTTAACACTGCTAAGACTTTTATTGACGGCGTCACCACACAACTGGCTAAGGAACACTGGAGCAACACCATCGGTTGCATCATTACCCGAAGTCTGTGGCCTGTGGTTGACACTAAAAGATCAAAGTTCGTAGTCTCTCTTAATAGAAGTCAAATCCGGATGCTCGTCGGGGATTTAACCGGACACTGCACCATAGAAAACATGACTAAAAGGCTAGGACTTTTTGCAAATGACTCCTGCAGAAGCTGCAGAGACGAAGAGCAAATAGAGTCCGTGGAATATCTTCTATGTCACTGCCCATCTTTATAGGAACGCCGCTATTCCTGTATGAGAGCAAGGTTCTTCGAAAGTTTGGAAGACTTGGCGGGGGTACCTCTATCAGACATAAAACTATCAAAGTGGTTTTGTTAGCCACATGTCCTTACATGTACAAACAGGGTACTCACAATGGGCCTCCACGGCTTCCGGGTGAAAGTTGCATCTGATGCAAAACTGCCCCCAACCTAACCTAACTTTTAGTAATTTAATTACCATATTCACGCAGATGAAAACAGTGAAAACCGCATCGAAATCGGTTCAGTGGTTATCACGAGAGAAAGACGCACTAAAGGGTAAACACTGGATAAGCAGCAGCGCCACCTATCGGATCATATTTAAACCGCTCCCTTTACAGTGCCAGTAGATATCTGCGTGGGGTGAGTTCATTTGAGTAGTGAAAAATTGTCTGGGGAAAAAAAAGTCGGCTGGTTACCCTCAAAACGAATGCTGCACTTTTAGGGTCTTGGGTGTACACCTTTCCTCATCAGCCATTTAGACAATTCCCCTTAAAATCTGTATGATTTTGCTGAAGAGCAAAAAAAGTACTTCCATCAGAGCAGTTGGATTTAAGAATAACGATACCAGTGTGACCGTAGTGCATATTATATGATGCATTCAGAGTAGTACTAAGTACTCTTACTCCTTCTCCTAAGTGGAAAACAAAATAGTTATATTCAACCAAGATTTTAGCTTGAAAGCTTTTGTAAGAATTCCTCGCCTTCACAAAAATACAGGTTCTGGGAATTAAAATTTGGAAGCTGGACAAAATCATTTAGCATCAGGCTTAAAAATTGTAAAACTTGATGTCGGCGCAGTGGGTTAGTGGTTAGTGTGTTGGACCACTAAGTGAGGGGTCCCAGGTTCGAATCCCGTAAAAACCCAAATTCCAACTTACAGTTTTTTTCACTGCGCCACCTCTCGCGAAAAACACAAAAATCATCCGAGAGTACAACTGTCATGAAAGAGCTTCTCAATTGGCCGTTTGGACTCGGCATAAAATTGTAGATCCCTTCTATTCGTTCCAAAATTGAAAAACTCACACAAAACGAATGGTTGTTAGGAGCTAGGCCTATAGGGCACCTACGGGACCTGTTGCGCCAACTATTTATTTATAAACTTGATGAAACAAAAGCACTGTTAGCCAGTTTAGTTCCATTTAAGAGAGCAGTGCTGCGTCCTATTTTTGTCAGACAAGGCCTGTTTGTTGTTCCCTGAAACTATGCTCAAGCGGATCAAAATGAAATAAGTGCAAGACTTTGACCCTTATGCTGATAAAGTTTCCCTACTACTTGTAGGTTAGTCTCAGTCGGAATTATGCACACCGAAATCATAGAGTGCCAGGAAATTGTCTGTGGTGGACTTGGGCGCCCAACCAATGCGTCTTTGCAGATAGCGCGTAGTTTACAATGGCAATCGAGTTTAGGTGGCTGGAAACCATCCTATTTTCCCTTTCGATCTGTACTTTTTCTTCTCTGTAGATGGAGCCACATGCGAGTACTGTGGGGCCCGCCATTTTGCCCACAAGTAGTGGCTGATTGAGTCCATCAACCATATAGCCTTCTCTGTCTTATATTGAGACTCTTGCCACACTCTAAGGAGCTTTGAATTAATTCCCGGGAACTAATTCTTGTTTTTAATATTTTTGTTCAAGCTATATTCAGATGCTCGTCTCGGTATCTTGTTAGTTGGTTTTAACCCCCAAGCCTTGACGGTTTTCTATGGAAGTTTGGGTTTGTTCGCACGTAGTGTAACTTGGGCTGCATCATAGCTGTTACCTTTGAAAACAATCGAATCCTTCTGAGGTTTCCCTTATCCACCTCAAAGTGACGCCACTGATTCGGAACTTACCCTGTTATTTCGTCATAAGGAGCCGAGTTATTATAAGTTCAACACCCTGAAAAAAACGCACATTACTTTTTCAGTTTTTTTGGCCACCTTATTTATTCTGAGTAATCTCCTCGAAAAGCAGCTCAGAATCGGCGTAAAATTTAATTAGGCCCCTTTCATTCGTCCCAAGAAAAAAATATAAACACTGCCCTCTTGACCCAACTACTTACGAATATTTGTGTTAAGATAGCAGGGTGTCTGGCTAACCGTCTCCAGTTAAGCACTCCAAGTTGGTTAAGGTCCTAAGGCGAAGTTTTTCTCCGTTCCTCCGGATTGATGTAAAAGACTCTTCGGTCCGAAACATGTTTGTAGTCATTCGCATTAGGGTTGTAGCTTTGGATGAATGATACACACTTTTGACTAGGTTGTACGTCGATTTCGTCGCAGTTAAATTGTTTTCCTCCGAAGCCCATCAAGGCAATCTAGTTGGGCCGAAAATCACTCAAAAAATGTTCAAAACGTCAAAGGGGTTAAGACCGCCTTCGCCAATTAGCAACCCACAAAAGTGGTTTTTCAAAACCTTTACACCGTCTACGGCTCTGCTACAAGGTTTCCGTGTTTATCACTTAATGGCCTGGACTTGTTACCTTGACAATTTAATTTCCCCCGAGAATAAAGACAGCTCCTAGAATGATGATCGTGCGGTTTTCGTGATCTTTTTTTCTCAGAGATGCTGATTTTATTTTCTAATCGCTTGTAGAAGTCCTCGAACAACCCGGTTTGTTTTTTGCATCTTATTGGTGTTTTGCTGCTATGTATATGTATGCCACCAACAGCAATCTTCATCAAGTGGTTAAGAGGTTAAGAAGCATCGATCTTCTTTTCTTGATTCTGGCTGCTATCGACTACTCATAGGTTTCAGGGATAGGGATACCCGATAGCCAAAGGGCATGTACTTCCAAAGCCAGATATTCAAAGTTAAGTCTCTTTATGACGTTCAGCAGTCTTGGAGCGTCCGAGCCAAAGGGCATGTACTTCCAAAGCCAGATATTCAAAGTTAAGTCTCTTTATGACGTTCAGCAGTCTTGGAGCGTCCGAGACGCGTCCGCAAGGACGCATCTTTGCTGCAATTGGGTATTGATCCGGGTTCATGGTTAGTTCGGACATTGGATATCAATAACAGCATGATCAATTTGGCTGACAGTTTACGCTGATCTAGTGACGGTCACGTTCTTTGATGAATATTGAAACGAGAAAACCATTTAAGTCAGTAAGCCCAAGTCGATTTGTATAGACTTACTGTCGTGGGTGGCTTCCGATTGTATACGCAATCAAAAATATTCCTCAGTCGAATTATTCAATCAATTTACTGACGCTTGGACAATATACCCAAAAATTTGTGTGCGAGCTCGTAGAAGCCGTGGACCTTGCCTCAGCTCCAAATGTTTCAAAGTAGCGTAGGCAAATAAAGCTGACTTCTGACACAGACAATATAATGTCACACATACGGCTGTTAATATTCCCATCTGCCTTCTATAACAACCTGCCGATCCCGTTTTGTATCCGCACAAAAGTTCAAACTCAGGCAGAAGATAAGATCAGAATTAATGACTTTGACAGGCCTAGAAGGTGATCACAACGCATGATGAATGTTAACACGGTCCATCTGTCACAGACCCACATTACCGCAATTATACACACTTGATCTAGTATCAGGAAATTAATCCAAACATGCTGCCTGGCAAAAATCGACGAGCCCACTCCGTAATTAAGAGTCAATTCGATTAGAATCCCCCATAGGAACAGCCCAAAAACCGGACCGAGTAATGAGCGGTCGCGCCATCACAACATTTCGTCACTTAAATGGGTATCTAGCAGATCGTTAATTTCATAACTAGCCGGCACGTACACGACGGCCAAGTTTAAGGCCATCCCATTCATTATATTGTCTGTGTGGATGGCGGCCGGCGTCTCAAATTCAAGCCCCAGCTTCAGACCAGTCGTAGTGCGTCTTCTCTGGCTTGCTCATTAATGTGCAACACCTTCTCGCATTTCATTAAATTTATTTTTAATAGGCTGATATTTTTTTTGCAGCGCGTTAGGGCCATTGCCCCATTTCTGCGTCGTTGTTGTCGTGGTCGTGTCGTCAACCGCCCAATGGTTAAATCATGCAAATTTCTGGCCAACGTTGGGAAATTCACACCGCATAACGTTAACAACTGTTGCCGCCCATAGATAGCATCTTGTGAGCTCTTGTCTTCTGCCAGGCCAACAACAACGAATATGGGTTAATAATTTTAACTGGCCATCAGTTTAACAAAAAAATATGCTCACTTCTCAGCGAGTAGATAAAGTTGCGAACCGGATCTCAGGTATTTGCAATCGAACCAAAATAGGTTCCACTCGCTATTTGTACCTTCGGCTGCCCGAAGGGACACACAGCCAAGCTAAACAGAACTAGTGCGTGATTCTACGGACCTCTTAATGGGGCCGGCTTGGAATTGTTGCAGACTGGTTTCTTGGACGCCACGAATGCTGAGGTATGCGTCGCGTAGTTATTGTGTAAAGACCGAATTTGTATGACTAATTTGTGGAGCTGCTTCAGCTGTAATTAATAGGCTGGTGCATGCTAAGCTCAGTGGATTATGAAGTTGTTGCCTGCGTGGATGCCTCCTGTGGCCCCTTATGCGCTGCCAGGCGTATAATGGATGCGTTTTGCTTATGAGCCCATTAAAAGCAGCGGATTACAATCTCTTGTATGGTTTGTTTGTAGTGTTTGTGCCTTTGAGAGGTGCTTGGGCTACTGGACCAATTATAAATTGACGTGGATGTGTATTTTGGTTATATAAATGGGATAGGAAAGGCGGCTTCAACTTGGGTCGTGGGCAATAACTTACAGCTATCAATGCAAAAATATTCCATATACGCAGACTTCGTTCTCAGTGGCTATGTTGATAGAGGTTTTCATCCATACAAAAGCACCGGGATGATTATGAACTGACAAATCCACGCTTCGATGAGAGAGAAGCTGTTCTTCTGAGATGCTATTGGTTGATATTTTTTTTTCATTTCATTTTTTTTTTTTCATTTCATTTTCATTTTATTCCAAGCAATGAGCATATAATTAAACAATCTACTGAAAAACTTAACAGATATTACAGCAATGGACATTAGGAATATAAGATACATCCTTTAGTTAAAAAACTAGTGACGGATGCATTAATTCAATTAAGAAATGTATAACTAAAGTAAATACAATTGTTGTGGGGTGATTAAGATGATCTAAAACTGATAAAGTTATAACTACTTTTAAATTTAGTGCATAAGATAAGAAACTGAAATTTTCTTAAGTAGAAGTTATGCTATATAATTACTTTTATTATGTTGTTTATTTCATTGAAGTCAAACCTAAATAGCCACTTTTTAATTTCTCTGTTGAATGAATAGATTTTGGTTATGCTTCGAAGTTCGAAAGGTAGCTTGTTAAACAGTCTAGGTGCTACTGAAGTGTAAAAGTGCAAGAAGCGATGAGAATTGTGAGGTGGAATATTAGCAAGACATCGTTCAGTGCTGCGAAGTCCATAGGCAGTTAAATTCTGATTTAATAAATTCCCACTTCTTACGTAAAATATTTTTAAGACTTTGTAAAAATAAAGATGTTTCAGCGGAAGTATCTTTGATTTGCAGAACAAACAAAAACTATGTTCACGGCGTTGTTTTTTCCATGTTAACCTTAATATATGTTTTTGAGATACGATTAGGGGTTGTAAATTATTACTGTAAGTACCACCCCAACATACGAGCCCATATTGCAACTTAGATTGTACCAAACTATAGTAAATTGTTTCTAAAAGTTTCTGGGAGCATAGTTTCCTTAGGTGATACAAAATATATGTTGCTTTTAAAAGATATTTTTTTAGTAAGGAAGTATGTATACTCCAGTTCATATTGTTGTCAATGGTTAAGCCCAGATATTTAAAACTACTAACATTTTCAATTGAAAAACATTTCGATGAGCAGGTAAGGCTTTTCGAATTTGTGTTTAGTTGACCGTTATTTGCAACATAATTACTATTACTAAAATACATTTTCTTACAATCAAAACTATGAAAGATACAATTAGGAGAGTGCCTGTCTAGTGATGGTAAGTTAAAAAACATGATTTTAGTTTTATCACTAATAACTAGCTTGTGCATACCGAACCAATGCCTCAGTATTTCCAAATCGTGGTTAATATCAGCAATCAAATCCAGTACAGACACATTTGAATATAAGCATCCAATATCATCCGCAAAACCAGTTTGATTACACTTTAATTGTTGGTTAAAGATAGAATTTATAAAAATTATAAATAATAAAGGACCAAGAACGGAGCCCTGTGGAACTCCGATCCGAACGTCTCGACTTTCACTAAAGGAATTCCCAATCTTAACCATTTGTTTCCTACCTTTGAGATATGAAGCGAACCAATTAAGAATAAACCCCCTGAGACCAGACATTTCTAATTTAGCCAATAGGATATCGTGGTCAACAGTATCAAAGGCTTTAGTGATATCTATAAAAAGAGCAGCAGTGTTTCTTTTGCAATTTAAGCTATCGTGCACCTGACCACAGAAATTAAGAAGTGCATCTTCCGTTGATTTGCCAGCTCTAAAGCCGTATTGATTTGGGCTAAAGAATAATTGCTTTTCAAGAAATGCGACAACTCTGCTCTTTATCACCTTCTCAAAAATTTTTGAGAAGACCGGAAGAAGAGAGATTGGCCTATAGTTATCCACCTTTGTTCGATCATCTTTTTTAAATATAGGTATGACCTCAGCATTCTTCAATCTATCCGGAAAATTAGAGCAGTATACGCTTTTGTTGAAAATGTGTGCTAAGACATCAACAACATTAAAACAGATTTTCTTCAGAAAAACACTTGAATAACTATTTAACGTAGCAGAATTCGAGTCGACCAGCAACATTATACATCTATATAACTCGAAAGAAGAGATTGGTTCAAAGAAAAAACTATTTTGTTGACTACTCTCTCTATTATGACAGTATTCCGAACACAAAAACGGAGACGCTGTATCATAACCAGCATCAGAAAGAGTTATGATAGGAACGCTAATAAAAAAATCATTGAAAACATTAGCCATTTCTACTGAACTCGTGATATCCTTATTATTAAACTTTATTTTAGAAGGTCCATCAGAAGTGACATTTTTATTGAACAATTTATTGACGATTTCCCATTCCTTTCTTATATTTCCTTTCGCACAGTGAAATTTGTTTATGTAATAGCTATCTTTGCAAATTGAAACTTCAGAGGCCACTTCTTTACAGATTTGATTATACATTTTGGTCAGATGAGTGTTTCTGGGCTGTTTTTTGCACTTTCCCCGTAATTTATTTTTCTCTGCGATTCGCTGTAATAAATAATCAGACATCCAAGGCTTAAGTCTTTTTTGTTTACCTCTTCTCTTTTTTGATACTGTAGTACAACACTCAACGTGGTAATCTAATATGTTACAAAATATATCGAATGCAATAGAAGGATTGTTTTCTCTATATACACCAAACCAGTTTTCCTGTAGCAAACGTGCATTAAGACAAGTAAAATTAGTTTTATGAGATAAAAAATCAGGCGCAATATTCTTTGAGCTTTTAATCGTATCACTCTTTAAAAAAAGGCAAGTCATACTGTGATCAGTAATTGTATAATCTGATATTGTACTTATTAAGGAGAGATTGGCATTTAGATCCAACCTAGCAAAAATATGGTCAATACAAGTTTGAGTACTACCAGAAGTCCTTGTTGGTTCATTGATACAAGACTCCAACCCACTCGCAGACATTAACGTAAGATATCTTTCCACTACTACAGATTCTTGTAAAATGTCTATATTCATATCACCTATAATGAACAAATTTCTTGAGCGTTCGTCACACAAAAGGGAAGATAACTCATCAACAAAAACATCCTTACTTTTTTCGTGAAGTCTATAAAAACACATAAAAACAAATTTGTTATTGTCTCTATAGCACGAGACTTTTACCATATCAGACCCTATCAGATCAGGGCTGCAGATCTCACAATTCTCATTTAGATTATTACATACAAAAACTCCAGTACCACCCGCTGCATATGAATTGTTACATTTAGGGTAAAATTTGTAACCAGGTATATTGAAATAATCCTTTTCATGGTCATAAATCCATATTTCGGAGAGAAAAATTAAATCCGGCTTTTTTAAGAATGAATCCAAATGTGATAAAAATAAATCAAAATTTTTTCGTATGCTTCTAATATTTTGGTAAATAATAAACCAGTTGTTTTCTGTTACATTAGCATTATATACTACATCATAAAAATCTTTGTCATATTTGTAGAAGGAGGTTAAATTACTATTTAAAGGAACTTCAATTTGATTCATTTGTATATTAACCATAATTTAAGATAAATTTTCAAGATCCTCAAAAGAAGAAATTCTAATGGGATTTTCCCCTTCCTTTTTTCTTAATAAAATAACCCCATTTCTGACCCACAAGAATGAAAAATGTTTGTCTGCCTTAATCTGCTTAGCTTTGTTAAACAATGATCTATTGTGTGTTGATAAACTTTCATTTATAAATATAGGCTTATTACCAAATTCTGCACCAAGAATATTCGCTGACAGCTTCTTCCTACGGTTGTTAACAAGTATTTTTCGTTTGCATTCCAAACTATTAAATTTTACACAAATAATGTTCATCGTTCTCACTGGCTGAGATGATGGTCCAGATTTCATGTTTATGTTTTGTGTTTGCTTCTTTGCAGTTATTGTTCTAGTATAGCAGGATTTGATGTCATCATGAGTAATACTGCTGTCCACACCTTCTGCTAGTAGCTTTACCGCAGTATTCAATGCATTATGCTTGTCGACAGTTGGAATGCCAATGATATCAATACACTTGAGTAGGGGCTTTTGCTGCAGTGAGTTCACTATGTGTTGTAAAGTATTCACCTTTCTCAAGAGCATTTCTTTTTCTTCTTGTAGAGTACTAATGAGCGCCAGAGCTTTGCTGTTCATGAGCTTCAGAGCAATGATTTCATTGTAAAGCACATCAAGTGTAATGACTGCGGGAGGGGTGCTGCTTGCTTCTACGTCGACTATTGTTTGCGATGTCGGTGGTTTGCTAGAGCAAGGCAGAATAACCTCCTCAGCAGTTGATGGTGATGATATCGCGTTGTTGTTCCTAACGTTGTGAAAGTTAGCTGGTGGAGAGCGCAGAGAGTTTCGCCTACGCTTTGTACATGATGCACAGATATGCGGTACATTTCTTTTTTTCATAAAATCACAATCACTTTGCTGCAGATTTTCACATTTTAAGTGATATAGAACTTTACATGAACCACATTGGATTTTTGCATCAGCGCGATCGACTTTTAAGCCGCAAGAACAAGGCATTTTACAATTGTTAATAGCTTTTTATCTTATGATTCACAAGGAGATAACGACTTTGGTTTTTTAATTTATTCAAAAGTAAATGTATTTACAGGAGGTTAGAGTAGAGTTCACAAACTTCCGATAAATTCTCTGAGTGTGTTCACCCCACAACACTCTGATGACAACTGATATTAAAATTGATCAAAAACAATTTGTTAAAGTGCTATTTCCCCTGATCCCTCCGCCGATTCCATTTGGCGATCTAGTTGTGGAGCCCCGAGAAAGGCTTTAGCTACTTCAAACATTGATTCATTTTTCCCCGAAGTCGTTCATGACAGCGCATGCGGTTTGCCCCAATTAACAGCCAGACCCATCTCCGGCGCAATAGTTTCAAGACTTGCAAGTAAGTCACTGAACAGCAGCGGCATTCTCAAGAAGATATTAGATATCTTTAAAAAAAAAAACAAGTAAAAGTGTTATCATCGGCCTGGCGATGCTGTGATACGCTCCACTGCATACAAGTCATGGAAAATTGGATATAGCCCAATTTTAATATCAACCTAACGACGATAAAAACAAGTCCTTTCAGCAAATTGCATTCGCCTAGTCAATTCTTTTGGGCGCTATCGTGCTTTTAACAGAGAGACACATGGGTCTAATATTAATTTTATATGGGAGGTACTCGAACTACTTGACCGACATAGCCCCTTTTTAATACCAACTTGACGACGATAAAAACAAGTCCTTTCACCAAATTGCATTCGCCGAGTCAATTCTTTTGGGCGCTATCGTGCTTTTAACAGAGAGACACATGGCTCTAATATTAATTTTGTATGGGAGGTACCCGAACTACTTGACCGACATATCCCATTTTCAATACCAACCTGACGACGATAAAAATAAGTAATTTCACCAAACTTCATTCGCCTAGGTTGATTCCTTTGGACGCTATAGTGTTTTCCACCGACAGAGAGACACATGTGTCTAATATTGATTTTGTATGCGAGGTACCCGAACTACTTGACCGACATAGCCCATTTTCAATACCAACCTGACGACGATACAAATAAGTCATTTCACCAAACTTAATTCGCCTATGTCAATTCCTTTGGGCGCTATCGTGATTTCAGACGGACAGACGGACATGGCTAAATCGATTCAGAATGTGATCCTGATTAAGAACATACTTTATGAGGTCGCCGGTGACTCCTTCTTGGCGTCACAAATGTAATGACAAAGTGAATATGCCTTCCTGTGGAGGGTATAAAAATTGGACCTCTGTTGAGGGCTTGTGGATCTTATAAATGGCCTCAAGAATAATACGACAGAAGTTGCCACCTTGTCTTAAACGTTACCGACATCAGAGTGTGCGGTGATGTTCTGTTTTTTGTTTGCTTTCCTGCATTCAAAAACGACACCAAATCAGAGAAGAGAAGAAAAGGTAAAAGGACTCGAAAGATCGACAAAAACAAGAGAAATGAATTATGGTCTTTTGCCATACGCTCAAAAATTGGCTCTAATCGAGTGCGGTTCTTGCTCGGTAAAAAAAGGGTTACAATTAATTAAGCGAGTACCTATTCGTTAGTAAAAAGTACCGAGTTAAAAAAGTTATAAATAAAGGAAAATACCTATGGTTGCGACCCTAGATAAGAAATTTCTTATGGCAAAGCATGTCAAGTCAAAGATATCCAAGGCGTTATTTATTTTATTTTTTGTGGCATTTTATGTGCTTTTGGCAAGACCGATATGATAAGAGCTTTTTCAGGTTAGGAGTCGATTGATTGGTGGAGGTTTACTAAACTCTTAAGAACGACCCGAGTTGGTTGGGCGGGAGCTTTTCCGACTGCGCCTAGCTCTGCTCAGTGGCCTTAATGCTTTTATGGGCTATAGAATCAGGCAATCTAACGTCTAAGGCTTTTGATGTCATTCACAATACAGACTCGATGACTTACGCGACACTTGTTTTAAGTCTGCTGCAGTGACACCGGGACTTTGGCTGCTGGCAAATTTAGAGCCTAATTTCCTTGCGTTCACAACTGGCTTCAATAAGAGTCTGAGCCTGGATTGTGGTGCAGTCAAATCTCCACAAATGGCTACAAAACTATAGTCAAGGGTTCGTTGCTCATTACTGCCTACTCGTTAGGAAATCATGCGTCTGCTTTCCGAACGGAGCTGTATGCTATCCTCATCTAATGGCCGCCGGAACTATATTGATAGGAACAGGTAACAAACAGTCAAACTGCACTTAAGGCCTGACTTAACCTTACGAATTTCAGAACAGCTCGGAAGTGCATGCACTCTTTGAGTCCGGTCGCAATAGGCTCAACTCTTTGACTCTTTTGTCTGTTTTTCAGGTCGCATCCATGCTTAGTTGCTATGCGATTATGGACGCTTTTTTCCCGTGGTTTTTTACTCGTTTTTAGATGTGTTTTTCAATGAAGTTTTCAATCCTTTTTTTGGAAACACTTTTGACCAAAAAACACGCGTTTCGGACTGTTTTTCAGACTCGTTTTGGAAGTGTTTTCGAATGGGATTTAGGACGTATTTTTCACGTGTTTTTAGCCCGTTTTTAGGTGTGTTTTTCAATGAAGTTTTCAATCCTTTTTTTGGAAACACTTTTGACCAAAAAACACGAGTTTCGGACTGTTTTTCAGACTCGTTTTGGAAGTGTTTTCGAATGGGATTTAGGACGTATTTTTGACGTGGTTATTAACCCGTTTTTAGATGTGTTTTTCAATGAAGTTTTCAATCCTTTTTTTGGAAAGACTTCTGACCAAAAAACACGCGTTTCAGGCTGGTTTTTAGACTCGTTTTGGAAGTGTTTTTGAATGGGATTTAGGACGTATTTTTCACGTGTTTTTAGCCCGTTTTTAGGTGTGTTTTTCAATGAAGTTTTCAATCCTTTTTTTTGGAAACACTTCTGACCAAAAAACACGCGTTTCAGGCTGGTTTTTAGACTCGTTTTGTAAGTGTTTTTGAATGGGATTTAGGACGTATTTTTCACGTGTTTTTAGCCCGTTTTTAGGTGTGTTTTTCAATGAAGTTTTCAATCCTTTTTTTGGAAACACTTCTGACCAAAAATCACGCGTTTCAGGCTCGTTTTTAGACCCGTCTTGGAAGTGTTTTTGAATGGGATTTTGAACGCATTTTTCACGTGGTTTTTAACCCGTTTTTAGATGTGTTTTTCAATGAAGTTTTTAATCCTTTTTTTGGAAACACTTTTGACCAAAAAACACGCGTTTCGGACTGTTTTTCAGACTCGTTTTGGAAGTGTTTTCGAATGGGATTTAGGACGTATTTTTTACGTAGTTTTTAACCCGTTTTTAGATATGTTTTTCAATGAAGTTTTCAATCCTTTTTTTGGAAACACTTCTGACCAAAAAACACGCGTTTCAGGCTGGTTTTTAGACTCGGTTTTCGACCCATTCTTATATGCTTTTTGGACGGTTTTTCGACTCTTTTTCGATGAGTTTTCAAGACGCGGTTTGCGATGCGGTATTGGACGTATTTTTATGCTCGTTTCTGTCTTATTTTTGTAAGTATTTCGCATTTTGACACACTTTTGCGCATGCCAATGAAATTATTTATGTTTTTCCATCATTTGCAAAAAATTCCCAAAATTTAGTGTTTCAACATTCACATTAAATCAGTCTGTGAGTTTGTAATAAAAATACGCAATTGTAGCCTGAGACCGACAACCTTTCCGGTGGTGTTGTCGTCCTGAGCTGTTCCACGGATTTTATTTGTTATTATTTTCAATATTAGGCATTAGAAGCACAGAAAATTTAAAAACAATTTTAGAATGCGTATATTTTACGATTTAAAGGATAAATATCTTATTTTTAATTTATTTTTTAATTTTATTTGAACCGCAGAAAAGATACACAATTTGTGTGCACAATATCTGGGCAACCCTGAACTGCCTATGAAAATGTTAATAAATGCACTTTAGGTGCATGTAAGCAACAGCTCATTAATCTGTTTGATGTCCCAATTGTGAGTGTCCATCATTAATCGAAACTCAATTCAATTTAATTCAATTATTTACTGGCGTTTATTAACGCCTGAAAAACTTCGACTAGACGAAGTCAATTATTTTCGAGTCCATTCATCAGGCAAACGAAACGTGAATGTTCTCCTCATTAGCATAATTTTGTTTTCCTTTACACCTAATAAGCGAACGAAGTGGATTTTGGTAAATTCGCCAAATGCCGTTGACATGGTAAATATTTTCGTGCGTACTCATAGATGTATGACCTATTTGTGTTGTTGTCTGTCACCTTGACACTTTACAACATTTCGATACTGAGTTATGTTTTCCTGAAGGCGTGAAAACGAAAGGCAAGAGAAGGAATGGGGCTTGGTGCTGATAGAATAAATTTTTGTAACCCATCATCCAAAAATAGGTGACATTTTTTTTCAATTTGAAGCCATTGTTGAACTGTCACCATTCAAGTATCATTACGATGATGGTAAAACTGAGGTGGTTGTTTCATATGAATCGATACCTCGAACGAAAGTATCGCAGAAACATTTTTTTACTACCTCTGATGGTTATTGAATTAAACATGCAGCATCTTTTCGCACAGTGAATTTGAAAGGTCAGTCAACCCTGCAAGTTCTCTTAAAGTTTAACAGAACCATTATGTTGGAGGCAAATTTCTAAAATTAGATGGCGTTATTGGAACGTCTAAAAAAATGATTATTATGATGAAATTGCAAAGACTAAGATAAACTAAACCCGTAGCGTTGAGTGGGATATACACAACTAATCAGCAGCGAGTTTTAAACTAGTTCTACGCTTACGTCATGGGAATGTCCTTTCAGCACTGTTAAAATTAATGTGTCGATGAGCGCAATATTTTGTCTGTTGTGTTTTTATTCGACTATTGAAGACCAATGGTATAGGGTTCCAAAAATTGCAAAGTGAGAACCTTTTTTCCGGTTTTTTTTTAAAAGTGGTTGTGATTTCTTTTTCCACGAATAGAACATGAAAATTCTTTGGTTCAATTTGACACTGTGACCAAGAAAGGTCACATAAATAAATATATCCTCAAGACTCCTCGAGTCTTTCCTTCGTGTGCCGAGTCTTGTACGTTTGATCTATTGTATTGTTCCGTTAGTGCCGATATAAAATAAAACCGACATAAAGCACGCAGAATATGTGCAAAAGTGTAGAAATGCTTGACGCCTTAAGCCAACAAATAATTCTACATTTCAGAATCAGGTCGTTAATTATTATTTCATAAAATAAACAAATAGTTTGCACAACACGTCCGTAGGGACCATAGTACTAGCCTCGCACAACCTTTCGTTTTATGCACGTTTTTCATATTTGGGACGAAGGGAAGGGATCTACAATTTTATGCCGAGTCCAAACGGCTAATTGAGACGCACTTTTATGACAGTTCTACTCTCGGATGTTTGTTAGACGTTCGCGAGAGGTGGCGCAGTGGAAAAAAAACATAAAATTGAATTTTTGTGTTTTCTTCTTTTTGGAATCTAGCCCGGGACCCCGTCGCTAATTAATTCAACATACTAACCACTAATCCACGGCGCCTACATAAATATTTAAAAGCCTGAAGCTGATCTAATCAATTAGTAAATTATAGTTGGCATTAACTTATGGCTGAATAACCTGTTTCATTTCTTGTGGTCAAAGATGTAACTCACTCTTTATTGTCACACCACGGACTCAGTTTTTGTAGATAGAGATGTTCCTTCTAAGCATATTGAGGATCGCTCTTCGTTAGTAATGCCATACTTTTCGGACTGACTATCGCACGACTATTATCAAAAATACCCTTTATGCCCATGGCGTTGTTAGAAAAACCTCGATCTGCGAGTGTCATAGATATTGTGTAGGAATCGAAATCTAAGTCACCACTAAAACGGGTCTTCTTTGGGTAAAGGTTTCCGTTGCAGCCTTTACTCGTTGAAAAAATAAAGAAAGAAAAAAGTGCACGACTGGGTCGAACGAAACTTTCTCGTTCATCAAAAGTTTGCTTGGTTGTTTTCTTATTTTATTAGGTAGGTTTATGTAGGTAAAAAACTGAAAAACAATGCTAGATAAAAGAAACAGTGCATAGGAAAAGGAAAAGTGTTGAATAATATAAGTAAATAAATATGACCGTTCACTTTGGTTGGTAATTTTATTCTGTTTTATTGATACAAATTCTTAATTCTATTTCTTAACCAAGGGAAGCGGGAAGTGCTGATTATGTGAAATAGCTTGTGTAAGGTGAGTGGATACAATTTGGCGTGCATGTGCTGCCAAAAGTGCAACGTAGTTAAAGATAGTGTGCAATGGAAATGAAATGAAGGTCGATGGGTGAATGTGCTCGGGGTAAATGATCTTAGAGTGAGTAGTGAATGAATGTGTTGGCATATAGAAAAGTAGTGTTAGTATTGCTATATTAACTTATACACTTTTGGGTAGTTCATCTGATTTGGCTTTATATCTAGCAAATAACAATGTGAGTTTTTAAAAGTTGAAGTCACCACTAAAACGGGTCTTCTATGGGTAAAAGGGAATTGTCGCAAGTTCTGGTTAGAGAGTTATAAGTGCCACTGTACTGTTTCACAAGCTCTTACATTTTACAAGATATTTGAGTACGAGGACAAGTGTAGTAGGAGTTTCTGTTTTCTGATCTGTTAGGTCATGTTTTTATTTTGATCAGTAACGCTGGTATAAGATGTCTATGATTGGAAGCACGATTCGTGATAGATCCATATCTTTACATAGATGTATATTGTAAGAATTCGGTGATTTGTTTTTGAATATACGTTAGCAGTTATAAACTGAATATCCCAATTGGCGTGTGTGGTGTGAAAATGAAGTGGGAATTTCTGATTGCGGTTGGTATTATTTTAAGGTGCATACTCAATATGGTCAAACAAAAAAAGAAGTGGGTTATATTTGTTAAAAATAAGTTTTGCTTGGCTGTTATTGCATTTTTGTTAGAAGTAAAAAATTGAGATTATTACAAAAATATACCGTAGATTTGTGAACACAAATCGGGATTTCTGAAGTTATTTCTTATAAATAATTATTTATCTGATTTATTCGAATTTTTTGAGAAAGACAAAGTACGGGATCTTATTTAGAATACTTTTATTATCCTTAATTTTGGTCAAAATTGTTAGAGTGGTTTTTGTTAAATTTGGCAGACAAAACAGCACCAAATATTGCAATGTTTAGTTTGGAGAATACTATTGCTTAACTATTTAACTGAAAACCAAGTACAAGTTATTGTTCGGCATGTAGGCATTATTTTTTTTTTTTTTTTAATCAAAAATGGGGTTTTCGAGATATGAGCAGTTTTTAAAATTAGCGTTTTCGGTGAATTCAAATAAAAATTAAAGACGCAATAATTTTGAAAACATAAATTTTACTCTAAGTTTGCATTTTGGTCGAAATCGATGTTGCCGTTTTCAAGTAAACTAAAGAAAATTAAATTTTTAAAGAATGACTTTTTCAAAAATCCATTTTACAATAATACAGAGAAAAACGGAGTTTTTTCATTAAGTTGGAAATGACCATATTACCTTAGAAATGAATTTTTGTTATAAACGTATGGACCGTTTTCGAGATATGTCCAAATGTCAAAAGTACCGTTATTCGATTTTTTAGCGGAAAACTGAGTACGCAGTCGTGGTGGTATCACCTACTTAAGCTTAAATACGCATTTTGCTTGAAATCGTTAGCGCCGTTTTCGAACAAATCAAACTGGTATAAAAATTTTGTACATTAAGGTTACCATGCAAAAAAAAACTTCCCCGAACTGTAAGCCCCTAAAATCCAAATCCTAAGTTTGATGGAAATCCGGGCAGGCGTTTAGGCTGTAGGCCTCGGGACATACAGACAGACAAACAGAATTTTGCGACCAACTTTTTTTAGTTCCTCTATCATCGTCAGAATTGATTAACATCTCGAGTTCGAAATTTTGTACGAATACAATAACTTTCTCTTACTAAAAACTTAACAGCTATCGCCAAAATATCCGACGACAAAACAGCAAGAACGAACAGAAAATCAGTATATCAACCTGACAATGACAAAACCAATAAAACAAATCATTAAGGAAGATTATCAAGAACTTGATGCAAAGTGTCACCCCATCAGTGTTCGACGCTGATGGCGATATTTAAAAACAAGTCTGTACAACAACAAACCAACTTCTTAACAATGTTAGAAGAGTACTTAAAATAATAGAGAAAGCTATATCTTCATTCCTCTCTAAATAATGCCTCACGTGGTTCCATACCGAATTCGGTCTGATCAAGAATGAAGGTTGTTAGCCGTCTATGATACAAGAAAATTCCCTTATCCGTGCGGAAAGGCGAGATATAGAAATTCCACATTCAATGCAACCTAAGACCCACAAATGGTCCACCACCAGAGGCATGCTTGTGGCGTAATTTCTAGAGTAAACTCCTTTTGCACTTGAAAAGGCACACCTATCTGCTTTAGGGCTTTTGAACGTTTAAGAACGATCAAAGTTGCATATATTCAAGTGTTAAAAAATTGATCTTCTCAATTCAATGCCCTCTCCATTGACTCTCGCCTAGCGCATTGCATTTGAATAAAAACTCCCTCCCAATGGGGATGAAAACGGCAAAATATAAACAAAACACACCCACCAAACACCTGCACACAACTCACTAATTCCCAATTCCCAATCCAACCTTCCTATTCACCGCACTTACAGCACTCATATGCAGGTACGAATGATCATCAAGAATATGCGGCGAATTCAACTACAGTCGGTCCGTCACTATCTCTCAACGAATGAAAGAATTTAGGGAATCACCAGCACCACAGAGACGGAGACCACACCATATACATAGCGCAAAAGGCGGACATCAGCAGAATCGCCAAAGAACTCTCAATCTCAATTAGGTATTTCAAGAGCGGCGGCGGCGGCGCGGCAAGTAATTCAAATTGCAAAACAACAGCGCGTCATCTACACACACACAGGGAGGCCCGCGAATAATAGCAACGAAGAAAAGACACAGAAGCTCCAGACAATCGCTGTGCGATGTAAAATGTAATCCACGCGGTGTAGTTGTAATCTCTGGCGAATTCACCAAAAGCCCATAGCCCCAGCCCCATACGCCTGCCTGGTGGCCAAAGAGAAAGAAGACCTCAGAAGATCAAACAGAAACGAAAAAAAAATATGAAAAAACTTCTGATTCTTTTGCGTACTTCGGATGGACTTGGATGAGGTGCCGCTGAGGAGATACCAAAGGTATATAAGAACCTGCCGCAATCATCAATTGAGCAATACTTGCGACGGAACTGTGGGATCGCGATGAAGTTCTAGAGTGCAACTGCGGTGGCAACAATTCGCGAGAAGATCTCAGTGGTGCAAAGTGAATCATCCCTTAAAAGGATACAAGTGCTTTTTGGTTAAGGAAATTCGCGCAATCGTTTTCTAACAGTGGGAAAAGGGTTTTTTTTTTTTGTTAGTGTTAGTGCGTTCTTTTTAAATTATCGCAAGGATACGTCTGAATTTTAAGTGCCATTCAACCGAGAAGAACAAAGTAAAAACACGCGGATTTTGTGGTCGGTTTGGAGTCGAAAAAAATCAAACCAAGGACACCAGTCGCATCAAGGACATTTCATCACGGCTGACGGACGGAATACAATTTCACATAACTCACAGCAGGTATGTTTTCGCTGAAAGAAATCTTGTTGGTCGCCAACACAGAAATATCCATTCGAGCATTGAAAGCTCGAGAGCATAAATTTAACGTCAGGATAATAAATCAATCAGGCTGCGCCGTTGACCAAATGAACGCGTTTGCCCCCAGTCTGTGGCTATAAATGGACACTGATGGCGTTTGCGTAAGCCTTGTCTTTGTGCCATCATCGGACAGTATGCGAACGCGATAGACGGCACTTATTAACATCCGGGGGTTCCTTCGGGTGCCTGTGCATTTCCGAGTAACTAGTAAGTTGTGCGCTTTAATTTATGAAAATGAAATGAACAAGTGCACAGGAATTTTGTCTCCAGCTACATCGCACAGGAATATAAAGTTCTGTGGGTCGAATTGGATTGCTGATTTGCTATAGAGATACACACACCAGGTGGGTGTACGTGACTGGAATTTATTGCTACAATCGCCTGGTACGATTCAACTCGTGACAATGAATGTCTCAATTTTGTGGTCTGAATGTGTTATTTTAATCCTCCGATGGGCAGATTATTATGCTAATTTTTAAGCTTAGTGACTCTGAACAAAGAGTGCCATTCGTTAGACGATAGGAGGAGGGCTATGACTTGATGAGGCGATCGATTGACCTATTTTATGTGATCGGGCAGACTTGTAACAGGTGTAGTTATGACTGGGCGGTAGTTGTTGTTCGGTGCTATGGGTTTCGGCCTGGAAAATATAGGTGGGCTAAAGGAGATAAACACAGTTCTTATTGGTTTTTGAAAGTTCACATAAAAGAACTGAAAGTTGAAAGAGATCAGTTCTGGAATGAAATTTCATTCAAATATCTGGGGCGTTGGCGGAAGATCGAGAGCTTCGTGAGCTCTTTCACAACTTGCAGTGGATATATGGGACATTTGAAAATCTTTATAAATGAAAAATGATATGATTCAGTGAACTTTTTGAGGAATAAGTTGACCAAGGTATTGCCTGAGTCGCTGCTGGATTACCTATATGCATAACATCGATTTGCAGCTACGGCAACGTTGGCAGTTTGGGGGTTTTCCCCAGATCTACGGTTTTTTTTTTTGACTGACGGGGGGAAATCTGGATTTTTTTTGGAATTGTGTTTAACTATTTTTTTTTTCTAACTAAAAAGGATCTTTTTTTAGAAAATAGCTAAATCCAGATTTGTCTAGGGGGAAATATTTGAACCGTCTGGCAACGCTGAGCAGCGGAGTGGCCAAGTGACCTGCGCGATTTTTATCTGGGGCCAGATTCTGTAAGGCGAAAACGTTGAAACGTTTTCGTGCACAAGAATGCTTTGCTCAAAGTTGCACAAGTAAATAGTTCGTGCACACGAAACCGTCTGAACGTTTCGCAAAATGCCTATTTCCTGGAAACAGAGCTCGTTCAAAAAGTGATCAGCTATCATGCCTTTGTGGCATGGCTCTCTTTATGTGAGATTTTTATTTTCGGAAAAAGATCTACCAATTATGTTGCCGCTTCAAAAACCACTCCAACTCCAAACTGAGCATAAATTTGTTGAGCCTTAAAAGTTCTCACGCACTTTTTTCACAATCTTTCGGGCAGAACAGGAGCAATTGGTGGATTATTTGGACCGAAATTACTTTCTCAAATTCGGACCCGTTTTTGAAAAACACTTTGGAATTTAGTTGGCAATATTTCAAAACATTTTTCAAGCTTGAGATATAATACTGTGATCTGGTAACTTGTTTGAGTGTAGCAAAGTTACCGCTGTCGAAATAGCATATAATGGCTCACTAATAAGAGTGCATAGGTCTATATCATAAAAATTGCGGCTATGGAAATTGCAACCTGGCAAAGTTAATGACTTGCATTTTTCACGCTTGTTAAAATACATTTTTTAGCAGAGTATCGAGCTAGTACTTAATCTGGGCCCTAATCATGTAACTTTTGAGACGACTTTCGTCGACACGATAGATCTATAAAACAAGCAACTACATGAGTGCAAAAATTAAGAGTTTGACAGCTCCATCAAGTTCATTCCCCACAAATGTATTGAAAACTTATGGTAATCAAAAAAAAATCCAATTTTGGTCATCAAAATCAAAATTTATATAAAAAAACTTTATCGTCTTCACGATCATCGTCTTAGGTGATCCGCCCTTTGAATTAATGGAGAACAGGGCAAAAAAAATCACCAGAAGATTTTTCAGTCTGTTTTCAGTTTTAAAGATGATGAAATGAAATAAAATTTCACATTTGAGATAACCAAAAATTCAGAATTAACTGTAGAAAAATAAGACTGAAGACTGAACGTAGTCTAGCTACATATGGCTAAAGAGCTATTCAAGCTGTCTGATCTTTTAGGGCCGTTTGCTGATACGACTCATAGCGAATTAAATGCCACATAAACTCTTATGTGAAAGTTTATGCCCTAAAAAAGTAGCCTATAGTATTTAAGTAGAACTTGAGTCGTAAAGTGTCGTATGAGCAAAAGGCCCTTAGTAGCCTAAGGATTAAAGTTCTGGAATATTAGTTATAGTTCAAAACATACACTGCATCGAGAGGATAAAGCTTTTCAATTCAGCAATTTGAATGCAACACAACAGATGAAAGTCGCTTCATTTATCATAAAGTATATATTTATCAGTGACAAATCATACTGAGACCCCCAACTCGCAATCCTCTTGCCGCTGGCCCCCTCAATTTATTTTCAAATTCGACATTTTTATTTCCCATCGGTGCTATATCAATTTGGGATCCGTGTGACATGCAAAAACATACAAAAAATACAAAAATAAATGCTGCCAACCTCGGCAACCGTGGGGAAATGTGTGTGTTGGTAGTCGGAATTTTTGAAGTTAGGTGACATTTGCCAATAGGAATTTCTATGTAACAATACAAGCGCACTTAGCATTTGCCACGCCATAAAAATATGGCTTGCAGGCAAGTAACGGGAAATCGGCTGAAGTTGCTGGTCTCAGTATTGCCTCTGATATATATATTTTTTTTTAACAGAATTAAATTTGAATTTGATCGCAATTTTTCTCATGATTTGTAAAGAGTTTGGAAAAAAAATTTCAGTGCTTTCATATTTAAAAAATATAATTTGTTTTTGAATTTAAAAAAAAAATGTTGCTCAATCAAGTATTTAAAAGATTGAGATTAGTAATGCAAAATGTACGCTCGGTTTGTAGGGAATTGAACTTAGACCGAGGTAAAATATCTGCTCTCTGTGAATTTGGGCGGATAGGTCTGATACAGATACCCTGGCTGTCAAATCTACACATTTCCACTTAGAATAGTTAGTGACCAATTTATCTCAAAATATAAGAGATAAATAGTTGGCGCAACATGACCATAGTCTAGGCCTACCTTCTGACAACCATTCGTGTAGCGTGAGTTTTTCATTTTTGGGATGAATGGAAGGGATCTACAATTCTATGCCGAGTCCAAACCAGTGTTACCGGATTGGGCGCTTTGTCGTATTTTGGGCTATCTTCGATAATAATTTCTTCCATGAGTGCCCAGCACAATTTTCGGGCTATAGATATATCGTTTTATAAATTTTGTTTGTTTTACTCCTGCACAGTACTACAAAAAAAATATTTTCGAAAAAACCCGCACTTTTAAAACTTGGCAGCACTCTTGCAGTCAAATGACATTGAACAGTCGTTCAACTTGCGGGCATACCAATTTATTTTACAGGCATTTTCATTTGACACAAGCCATAAAAGTCAATTGCAGAAGAGAGTAGTCAAATAAAATTTGCGCCACGCATAAGTGAGATGGGCAAGTAAGGGAAAAATACCAAAAATAGGTGATTAAGGAATTGGAAAAATTTTCAACGATATTTGGGCTTCTTTCTGGATAACGATTTTGGGCTATATTTTTTTAAAGCAAATTAAATTCTGGCAACCATGTCCAAGCGGACAATTATGAAGCTGTTTCATAACAGTTATACTCTTGAATAAGTTCCTTCGTGTACTTTCAGCATAGAAAAATGTAAAATGTCAAATATCAAAAATCGAGAGAGAAATCTCTCAATTTCAAGAGAAGTACCTGACCGGTTTTCTTACAAAAGTTTTAAGAAATGTCATTTTGACATTATCGTAATATGCAGCATCTACAAAATAAGTTGGAATTGATTTTTTTAAAAGCTAAATACTTCTTTAACTTAATATTTTGAATTCGCTGATATGTTCTTGGAGAACATTCAATTACAACTTTTTCCTTCAACATCGTTGAAGACGAAAATAAAAGAGTTTTACTTGTCAAACTTTTGAGGTGTCACTTTGTTGTCAGTTTTCATTTTTCAGTCGAAATTCGGCGAGTAGACAATTACGAAAACGTGAGAAGAGAGGAAATGGCTTTATCTCTCATTTTTTTTTTCAATATTCTCAGTACGTGGTCGCATTTGCACAGTTTCATAGCAAATTTTTAATAATTTTACGTTTGCAAAAAAGTACGCGAGAGTTAAAGTGTAGGTTTTGAGGTTCATAATAGATGTGATTAGAGTTTGTTGACTTGGTGACAGCGGCTAACCAATTACCCTATGTCCATGTTAAGACGTGATGTCGTATGTTCCTGATTATCGAACTTGAAAGAGTCATTCTTTTCTGTTGAGGAGTAGAAAATCCATTTTTTTTACAGAAAAAAGATCGTTGTCTATGGCTTAATCATTATGTTTATTGTTTTAAGACATTTACTGGCTGGTAAGACCTCTTGCCTAAGTCTGCTGCTTAATAAATAAATAAATCATCACCAAAATTGACACTTTTATCTATCACCGAAGATTGATAATTATGTCACAGAAATGGCAATGATATACAACTAACAAACATACAACAGATGACTGTCTGTCAAAGCTTGACATTTGTGATTTCCGCAACTTTCCGCGGTTGATTTCCGAGCCTAAATCGTCGCGGAAAATTATGAGGTCTGCGTAAACAATTCTCCATACAAAATCTGACAGTTCCTTTGCGAGGTGGTAAATTTCTGCAGTTTATGAGGCTTTTACGCATTTTAGTGAATACCCTTAGTGATCAGATTCATTGCTCTCGTAAACCGAGCCACGCAGGTTCGGAATCTGGTGGAGGACGAAGAGAAACGAATTATATCAGAGTCTCTCTAATACTACACCGAGAAACGTACGAAAAGGGATCCATATAAAGTAGTCCGTTTCAAACACTTCTCAGTTTTGAAATAATACAATTAATATTTACAAAAACAAAAAAAAACCCGACTGATTGTACGAAAAAGAACTAAAGATATGAACAAGACACATCCAAGTACATAATGTACCTATAACTTATTGACAATCGGAGACTATACCTACACAGCCTATAACAAAAATATGAGTCGATAATATTTGGCCCTTCGACGGCCAAATAGTTAGGTATACTTGGATGTGTTTTGTTCATATCTTTTAGTTCTTTTTTGTACAGTCAGTCGGGTTTTTTTTTCAATTAACTTTTTTTATTTCTATATTTTTTTCCTATGACACTCCGGGGAAGAAAACGAATCCAATGACACCTCACTCTTAAAAATCGGTCAAGCCGTTTAGGCTACAGGGTGTCACGTAGGAACGGACATAGGATACGCGCGAAAAACATAACCCTCCCTGTGTCCAGTTGGGTAAAAAGTAGATATCATGGTTCTCACTAATTTATTTACCGACACGCACAGCATTTTCTGCGTGGTTGTGATATTTGACTACTACACTTTGGCTGCTCAAGGCATATTGAAGGTTCGAACACTCGAACGTCGGTCACTGGGTGAATGTCGTTATACCTTTCCTTATGTCGTTTTCCATTGGGCAAAAAGAACCGCTCGGGAAAGTCCGGAATCGAAAAAATCACTTCTGAAACCGTTCCAGCGGCACGGTTCTGAGAAGAGAATTTCGCTTCTCGATTTGAAGTCAGAATCCACTCAAGAAACACTCACACAAGTGTACTTTATGTATTTTATACAAGTCAGCTGACAGGAGCCGTAGATTATTTTTTTGGCATTTCACCAATACTTTTGTGGATTCAATCAGAAGCAGTTTTTTCGTTCCATTGGATAACAGAATGAGTGGATCCGAGAGTGAAACCAATGGGAAACGACATTAATTTAGCTGTCACTCATCTTTATCTGAGTTCTTCGGAGCCGTTTGATTTTGTTTTACTCATTTTATGGGAAGGAATATAAGAGCTGTCGTTGACCCATTATGAGCTCTGATTTACGAAGAAATAACTTGAACGTGTAATGTGGTGGTTCTGGACTTTGTGACAACAAAATCTCATGCGATCCTCTAACAAATTCAAATGGTTTCGTTATTCGCACTTTAGGATTTGTTTTACGTATTCCAGGGCTGAATTGTTAGGACTAATAATCATTTTTGACCTTCACACTAAATATTTTCTAGGTCACAATATGCAATTTTGTATGGAAAATTATGCCATTGTGAGTTCGAAAAATGTAGCCTAGCCACTTACAATGCACAAACATATAATACTGCTTAAAACGATAGAACGCACAATAGAATTGTAAATATTTAGTGAACAAGTGTTAAGGTGGATATTTTCCTTCGTTTGTCTTCAAAAATACCAGTATTAACCGATCGAGTAGATCCTTCCTACCCCAAACTGACCCATACTGCCCTACCAAGGGAATAAATTTAGCACTCTTCGTCTTCGTGCGAAAAAAGTTCAACAACTTCGGTGGCCCTATGGAGTATCTTGTAACTAAATCAAACAAACAACTTTGCATAATTCATTTAGAAGTGAGGTCAATTGTCATCCAGCGAGTACCGATTCTCCTCTATCAGCTACTCTATCCACATACACATCTTAGCCCAGCATAAGATATTAATCGCCATTCCACTTGAGGGCAAATATTTGAAAAGAAAACCACTTCGACACACAGAACAATCAAATACCAAACACCATGAACAAATACGTTCGTGTATCTGCAATTCTGTGGTAATTGCCAACAAGAGTACTATCGTATTGTGTTCCTGCCCCCACTCGAACGGCTGGCCGCCACTGTCTATCCAACTACAGTATGTGGATAGAAAAATAGTTTTTTTTTTTTTGTATTTTTGGTTTGTTTCTCGAGTATCTACGCAAAAATAACTATGTCAAACCGTTAGTCGCGCAAATATGCAAACAATGGAAAAACGATTAAATTTGTTTGATTCAAATCTAGCGTTCTCGTTGACGCGACATCCAATGCGAATTGATTAGCCTATGGTTTTGGCAATATCCCCCGCCCTTTAGCGGTGGTCTATGTTCCACTTGACTACAGGTGACAGCATTAAGTTTTCGCACGAATCATGGGCGTGAGTGAGTAATACTTTAAATTTATTTGCATAACGAGATTTATTCAGCGCATCTTTGAGTTTTCGACGGATTTGCATATGGATATGTACAGACGAGCAACCTTCGTGGAAGGCCTTCGAAAGAAAGCATGTTGACAAATTGTTTGTTGCTGTTTTTTTTTTGTATCAGAAAAAGCTACTAAAAATATAAAAATATTTAATTTGCTTTGTTTCTGCGATCAGTTAAGTGGGTCAAATTAAATAACAAATAAAAAGAAGGTAGGAAGCTGAGATTGTGATCGGATTATGTCAGAGTTCTTGAGCAGTCGCAGTTTTTGGGATCTTTTATGTTTGATTGGATTGATGGGCATTTAATAAAACCCGAGTTTTACGGTTATGCGTGGTGGTGGAAACGACGAATTGGGTTAACGAACTCGGAAAAAAAATTTGTGCGTACCTGGCGCAAGCTGATTTGCTTTTTATTGCCTATTGTTTGAGATGTGAACTTTGCGGAGTTAGACTGTTTGGGTTTAAGGCTGTTGTTGCACTGTTTGGGTTGGAAAAAAATCAAGTAAATGGTGTGTTTTTTTATAGTTTTATTTGTTCGAATTGGCGGCACATTTTTCTTTTTTTAATTGAAGGCCGCTTTTAACAACATTTAGAAGAGAGGCAATTAAACGTGTCCTGGAAAGGCAAAATGTTTAGTTTAGGGCACGAGTACGATATTTTAAGGGCCAACAAATGATAATTTTTTTTTATAGAGTGGGTTTAAATAACATAGTATTCCATTTTTTACTAAGGGAGGGGGGGATCAATGCGTTTAGGCAGAAGGGGTAGTTTGCAAAAAAAAAATACTTAAAATGAAAAACAAAACTTTCCTGCAGAATGGCAACACTTGCAATAAAGTATTACAGCTTTTATAGAAGCCAGGAAACTGTTGTTTTTATAGAAATAATATAAGGCGTACCTATTTTTTTAGCTTCGTAAAGTAAAGTAGGATTTTCAAGTTATATCTGGTAACAAAATTAAAAAAAAAATAATTTCAAACTTCAAATTTGAGGGAAAAAATTTAAAAAAATGTCGAATGCTGATTTTTACAATATTGTGAACAAAGACACTAAATTTGTTTTCAGTATTTACTGTCCCTAGTATGCTTTTATTTAACCCTCTACATAAAACCGTTATCATTTTTCGGCGCCTAAGTTTTCGTACACTCCCTTACTTTTGCATTACAAGTTGGCTCTGTTAGATGGTCGCCACCAGAAACATAAGTTTCTCTTTCACTTTCAGACACAGTTTAATAAGAAAACTTGTTACTGACTAACTCCCCGGAGATGGGTCATCATCTCTTCCTTTCTATGGGTGCTTGTTATCGACGATATACTTAAAGAACTAAGTAAGGCAGGATTTAGCCTCACTACTTATGTGGATGATGTGCAATTGCAATTCAGGTTAAATTTCTTTGCACACTGACCGAAATGTTAAATAGCTCAGAAAGCAGTCGTGGACTCAAAAATAATGCGACTTCAAACTTTCAGTGTGAACGCACCCTTAACCCGATTACCGAACTGTCAATGGCAAAACATTCTGTCAAATCAACATTTTCATCATGGTGAAGCTAACGAAGGAACTACGTTCACAAAAATAATTTAAATTTACTACTAAAATTCCGAGTCGGTGGTCGCAACTTTAAGAGCGTCAACGCCAATTTTCGGCTGTAATTTTTGTCCCAGTAGACAAGTTAAACGGCTTCGTCAATAATCAAAATATGCGTTACTAGACAGCTGAGAACCCTCATGTGCTTCATGAAACAGCACTTCATCCGAAAAAAGTCACTTTGGAGGGGTTTTTATGCCGGTGGCGTCTTTGGACCTTTTTTTTCGTCGATCTAAAAGACCGTCACGTTACGGCAAATGGTATTTGCTATAGAGACATGTTGGGACGTTATTTCTTTGCGCAATTGCATGAATCGGACATCAGTGATATGTGGTTCCAACAAGACGCTGCCACAAGCCACACAGCGGGAGCAACAATAGACTTCTTAAAGTCTGAGTTAGGTGAACGTATTATCTCGAGAAACGGACCAGTCTATTGGCCGCCGAGATCGTGTGATTGAACGCCTCTGGATTTTTTTTATGGGGCTGCATTTAATCATTGATCTATACCAACAAGCCT
This sequence comes from Cheilosia vulpina, assembly GCA_916610125.1. Lineage (NCBI taxonomy): Eukaryota > Metazoa > Arthropoda > Insecta > Diptera > Syrphidae > Cheilosia > Cheilosia vulpina. The sequence continues at coordinate 78,379,503 of OU744276.1, read as the reverse complement.
GCGACTTTAGAGATGCTCAGAGGTCGAAATGTGCGGCCGAGTCATCAAAAATTGGGTTCGACGTATCGACCGCTGCATAGGTTCAAGTGGTAGACATATGAACAAAGTCGAATTCCATTCATAAATTTTTAAATAGTAATTCAAACAAATACATTTTTTTTTTTTTGAGATACCTCAAGTAGTTTGCAGTTTATTAAAAAGAAGCTGTCCAGTCCTTAATAAAAGACCCTTTACAAGATACCGCGTAAACTGCCAGCAGTGCAGATTTCGCCCTCGAAAAGCGCAAAATATAGTGGTACGGTACATAAGAGAGGGTCCGCAAGTCTCAAAAAGCTATCTTCATTTGAAACAGCAGGAAGAAGGGGGGCTTGAGACCACCACTAATGTATTAGCTATACATTATGGTAGCTTGGGCACATAATTGCATATGGGTCTCATCTCTCGTTTAAGTCCACAACAACGCAGCATTTACGGGATATATTGACTAGGATACAACAGACTGCATTGCCATCATGACTACACCCGCCCGGTTGTGCCTCTTTTACGACTGCACTTACAAATAAAATTACAATTAAAAGCGTGAAATAGTGCTGCTCACTCCATAACGTAGGGCTCTTGAAAACTAGACACAGCTGATGAAAACCTTGGGGCACTTGACTAAACCTGACGATGCGATGTACCTTGATGGAGATGATTATCATCTGTCAGCGAGTTAGACCTGCAGGTAGCCCTGAGACTTCCGGAGACATAATGTGTTCCAGGCATAGGTTCGGGCCGCACACAAAGCTGCAAAACAAGAATATCGCCATCTAAATTGATAGTAAAGCTGCGCTAAAGACGCTATAAAGCCGTAAGTCACCAAATCTGAACTAGCCAGGAATTGCCGCACAAGGGTCAAGACATTATGCTCGAAGAACCGTGTCAGAGACGGAGTGTGTTGGGTATACTCATTCACTGTGAGATTGAGAGCAACGAAAAGGTCGACGGCTAAAAGAAAGGAGCAGAGCTGCAACTAAATGTAACAATAGAGGTCTAAAACCATCACTTGCCGTGGCTGTGAGGGTTACTCACAATAAAATCTTCAATACGCCAGAGGCCAGACTCCAGATCGTCACACCTAGAAGAGCACAGGTTTTCAAATGCGTTATAGACTGTTTTAAATCGAACAAAAAAACCGACAATTCGTTAAGACTAGCTATAGGGATAGACTCTCTGGGCATTGTGAATACGGATACATTCAGGAACTGTAACCAATTACAAGACACATAGGAATGTCCAGCAATTTCTCGGAGTAAATGGAAGCGCAAGATACTTCAACGCCCTTTTGGAGGATGTTGGTTCTCAACCAAATTGAGAACATAAATAGTTTTTCTAGCGAAATTGTTATTGAGTGTTTGATGGGCGAATTGGTTTAGGTTTTATCCCAGACTTTTGTGATTATCTCACAGGCCAGCACAACCTAACCTAACATAGTCTATTTTTTTTTAATTTGCCATTCGGAATGGTTTTAGCGATTTTTTGTTCACCCACATCCGATATTGTTTTTCTGCATCATCTCAATTGAAACTGTTCTAAAACGTTTGGAAAAAATGTGTCTCAGCGACCGGTCCCCTTCGTTATCGTAGGGTCCTTGGAGTTACAACTTTCTTTAGGTCCCTCACTGATTAGCTACTTTTACAAATTATTTCAGCGACCGAAATATCACATCCGTGAACGAGGAGTTTTCAAAATCCAAATAGTTTCTACCAGCTCAATGACTCAGTGTGGGATATTCCCTCAGCCACTTTATAAAAACCCGTCCATTTGACTAGAGCCACTGCACATTGCATCGCACAGTTAATCAAAAAACCTGCGTCATTCGCAAGCTTCTTTCAAATGACACCAAAGTCAGCAGGCCAAAAGTCATCATCCTATAATCACGTGCTCCTGTATGGCAAGGTGCGCGACACCACTTTACATCCGCAAAAGCATCCGCAGTATATTCTCATGCACTGTTGGAAAAAAAATAAAATCGTAGACGGCCTCTGGAATGACAAATAACATGTAATTCGTGGCTAACGACCTGTGAAGGGATTATGCGAATTCTTACGAGATGGCTATTTGCGCCTTCAGTCTTTATATACAAATCGCCGCACACAACGTCAATTCCGCCGAGGCGCAGACCTATCCGAAAAATGTTATAATTCAATATAATCGGCAAGAAAATTGTGACCAATTTGCTGAGTCAGCACATAATAGCTCGCTGTGAATGTGAAATTAAGACCGTGGGTATTTAAGGAACAGTCGCAGTCATCTCGTAATAAATAATCGCTTGCGGTAGAAGTGATTTCTGAACAGAATTACATCGCTCCCAGGTCGCGGCGAATTCTTTTCAGGGCCTGTGGGGTCGGGCATTCTGCTCTAACTTTAGCCTACGCATATCGTTCTACTGTCTATATACATTTACTTTCAGTGGCAGTTAAAAAATCGTTCCTCTTGTGGAAGATAACGCCGGTGTATAATGACCGCTTGTTGTTTTAATTTTTAAAGTACATTCGGGCGATAGCGATACACTTTGAAATGAAAATAAACATAATTACACCGTCTACTTAAGTCGCCAGGGCCTATGCATAATGGGGGGCAGCACTTAGCATCTCTCTGTATATGTCTTGTAGGTGCAAGTCGCATGCATTTGTGTCAAATCAAGCTCCAGCAATAACTCAACCATTTACAAAACGAAAACTGAAAAATTCGTCTGTTTTGACCGCACGCACAGCCAGCAATCACTTTGTGTTTCCTGATTGCATGTCCAGGCCGTAGTCAATGGCCACTGATCAAACCAAGCCAAAGAATAAAAATACTAAATCTCTGTGAAGGAACAAAGTGGAAACAATGAAATGGATGTCCACACAAGGCACATTCCTTCCGAGGCAGTGTCAAGTAGTTCTTCCTTTTAGGACAAAAGAGTTCGGACACACACTATCACTATCCCTAGTCAAGTGCATATGACTATGTTTTCCAGTTCAGTTGTTTTTCTTTTTTGCAAAGTTCTTCTTTGCTGTTGTCGCCAGTTGCAACTAGGTATATACCTGTGCTATGGATAGCTCTTTGAGAATAGTCGCTTCGGGCAGGTTGAAGTCGACTTTTGCCTGAAAATCAAACCAAATCGCGCAAGAGGAGATTTTAAATGGTTTTACCTTAAAATGCATTTTTTTAGGGGCGACTGCAGGAGAGTATGATTTATGGCTCGTGAGTGAAGGGTGAATGTAGTTTTATTTATAATATCTAGCAGAGATTTAACTAGCTCGCAGGGCTACCTATGACGAGTTCTTAAAAGTCGCAAGAAAAAGGTCGAAAGACTGTACAAGAAGTGGCAATTTCATAAAAATTTCTGCCTATAATAGAACTGTTTCTATGCGGACTTGGATTTGTTACCGCATCAATTTGAAACTACCCACCCAATTCATGTGAATTTCTCAGGCAAAACACGGAGCTTAATTCAGCAACATTTGGTTTTTATTTCATTGCAATCGACCTTCTCAATCAGAACATTATACGAATTTAACATTTTCTGAAAGATGGCAGATATCATTGTCGATCACTCACGGCTAGAGTTACCGTACGTACCCTTTTTGGGGGGACAGTAATTTTAGTCTTAAAATTTGCTTTAACATTGAAAATAACTTCTAAATGAAATATTTGAAAATATTTCGTTATTTTTATTTTTTTTAAATCTAAAACTGAAACCTAAGAGCATTTTGATGTTTGTTGAAGTTTTTGACCCCCCAATGTCAAAAAAGGAATAAAGTCCTACATTCGTTTTTCAATCTGGCACTTCCCGCTGCACATACAAATTTCCATTAGAAATAACTGTCTGGGAATAATTGTTTATCCGCCATTTTTTACCCGACTTTTACTCTTTTTAGCCTTGTTTCTGATTTAAACCATTTCGGGTTCTAGGTACCAGTGTTCCCAGACTTTTAAGACTATTTTTTTTTTTTGTATCAATAAAAGCATTAGTTTTCCTCTAAATTTGAAAAAGTTCTCCTTATTTTCCCCTAAAATGAAAAAAAAATCATAAATTCTACACAAAAAAAATTAGACTTTTCAAAGTGCTTAAGGTTAAGTACAATGCATTTAATTTTTGTAAATGTACGTAGACACTCGATGGACTGTTTTTTTTTATAATAAGTATGAACATTTCTTTCTTTGAAATATTTTTGTATTGAAAATAAACACTTCTTAATTTGACTTTTAAACAATTTATATTTTGTAGAGGTTTTGGATTTTGTTTCCCTTTTTTATAAGCTTGTCGCTCTTTTTTTTATAAACTGCCGCTTTTCCTCTCAATCTATGATCACTGCTAGGAACTACTCCTCGCCTAGGTACCTACTCATTAAAATAACTCATCATCAGATAATAGCCAGTGGTCCCACATTGAGGGAAGAAGAACCAATTTTGGAGCTTTTTCAATGAAAAAGGGGAAAACGAGGAAAAATCAAAAATCTATTTGAAACTTAAATTGCTTAAAAGTAAAATTTAATCACATTTGCATTACAAATATATTTCAAAGTTTACTCAGAATGAAATTTTCACACTAAATATCAAAGAAAAAAGCCCATCGAACGTCTACGTAAGAGTTTTTGTGATTTAATTTATGAATTTATTATTATTTCTTAGTGATTTTTTTTTATTTTAGTTTTTTTTTTTATAGAATTAGCTAACTGATCCTTTCATAATATGTATATTTTGATGTTAAATCTTGTTACTAAAGACAGTTATAAAATGACTAAATATTTTTTTTAATTTTTTTCCTATAAAATAAAGGCAAATTTCACTTAGGGGAAAAAAGGGGAACTTTTTTCGTATTTAGGGGAAAATTATTGCGTTTGCTGATAAAAAAAAAGGGGAAAATAGTCTTCACAGTCTGGGACCACTGGTAATAGCAATCTGTCAAAATTTAGATTGAGAAAATGTACGAGCGCGAGCGCATTTAATGGACGGGCTAAATTTGTGACAGAATGAAATCCATGTACCTACATTCTGCAACAAAAGTTAGATTTTTTTGCTCGAGTTGCGTACGCTAAGAGGATTTGCTTAAATTTAGCTCTATTTCTAAATTTTTATTCGAGCAACAAAAATCGAACAATTGATTTCTAAAAGTCAATTTTCCGTAAATATGGCAACCTCTTTAGCCAATATTATTATTTCTTCCATCTACCATTTGAGCGATGAACACTATAGGTCAACACTGTCATCGTCGTTGCGTAAAGTACGCTTTCCAAAGGATTTGTCTATAAGGACCCGTACTAGAAAAAGACAACATATTGGTACAAAAGAACGCAGTATTCGAATAGAGACAAACAACAAATTCATCAAGTGTGTCGGCTTCGATTTTAAGTTGGAGAGTAGTAGTAGGAACGAATGGAAAATGTTTCTTCTTTGTGGGAAAACCATTTTTAATGAAGAAAGGAGTGTTTCGAAAACGGTCCTTCGTTGTGACAGACAATTTCTCCATTGAGAGTTCGGAAAATTTAGCGGGGCAGATTCTGTTTATTAACGATCGTGTAAACGATATCATTTTTGAAACTTTGATCACCAAAAGAAGCTATGTTCTGCTCGAAAGTTCTTGACAAACGTCAGCTTTCATTATACTTTTGGAAAATGAACTGGATTAAGCTCTCAAACTTGTAATTTTATCATTTTGTTGCTAGTTTCGGAGGTCTATCGTTTCGACGGTAATCGTCTGAAAAATTATGGAATGAGTGCCCTGGACACCAAATCAAAATATTAATTTTTAGTGTCAAGGCGTTTTGTGTTTTCCATTGTTGGCAAAATATTGACAACCCCGGAATCGCATTGATTTTATTAGGAAGTGTAGAAAAATTTCAAATTCTGCTTAAAAAAAAACTGGGTTTAGACAAAAAAAAATTGATCGACAAAAACACCAAATCAAAAAAAAAGCCACATCCACTCCAATCAGCGTCATTCGTTCTGATGTAAAATCCGTTTTCAAAATGAATTTATGCGCTTGCGTCAACGACTGTAAAATGCAGCGTAATCGATTCATCGATTCGCCGTTTTGTTTCGATTGTAAACGATAGGGTACAAAAATAAACAGGACCGGTGTCCAAAAACAGTCAACGTTGGGGCTTATTTATGTCGTGGCGCTCCAAACGTAGCCATCATTAAATTTCATTTGTTCCGAATTATTGTAGTTTGCACGTCTGACTTTACAACCAGAGCAAATGCAGGCATCCAAGCTGCTAATTTAACTGAGGTGTGAACTCTGTTTAGGTGCTTGTTGCATAATTACTTGTGCTTTGGCGTCACTTCAGTTGGGTATTGTAAGTTCAACAACTCGTATATTTTACTGTTTGCTGATAAGAGGATAAATTGTATAAGCTTTTGAGATATTTTCGACATCATGATTTAGTTGAGATCTATGTCATTATCGGCTCGCACTCTCAGTAAAGACGGGCTTCATGAGTGAGAATAATATATCCTATAGAATTATTTTAACATGCTCGCTCACCCGTTAAATACAAAATTTAAATTGCTTCTGACACACTTGTTCATTACAAGTTTGAAATAAATCGTGATAATTTTGATTTTTATTGTAAAAGTGAATCGAAAAATTAATGAATTTTGTGCCAGATTTCATTTCGTGAGGGAAATTGAGAATTCCTCGGAAGCCTTTTAAATATTCAAAGCAGTTTGGTAAGTTCATTGATCATCTCTATTTTGAAGAAAATTCAAGAGTCTTTTCAGTCAACTTTTAATTTAAACGCTTATTTGTACGGCCCGTTCTTTTTTATGCTGTTTTCTTCATAGCGCTTAAGTTTCCAGATAAACTCTTAAGCGCAGTACGCTGCTCGAGCTTAACTTAATTTTATCTGGTCTCCAACTTTTTCTCTCCAAACATCAGCTAAAGTTCTAGCTAAATTTTGACATAGAATGCCCTGTGGATAAGTGTCACAGAAAACAGCTGTTCTTTGTTCTTCATTCAAAAATTGCATTCTCCTTATTTCAACTATTTCTGATTCTAGGTACTTCTCGTCCATGTAATAATTAAAAAAGCTCATCCTTGCATTCTTTTCCGCAACAGAACAACAAATACACAACGATCTGTCATAATTTAGCTTAAAATTTTGACAGACACATGCAGTACATTCTGAAACAAAAGTTTGATTATTTAGCTCGAGCTGCGTACCACTCAGCTAAATGGGTTCGCTTAAGTTTAGCTCAACTAAATTTTGGAGAGAATTTTGTATGGAAGCGAAAACTTAGCTCGAGCAGCGTACTAAGCTGCAAACTGGGTATTTTTTGTTCACTTTTCTGAAACGCAGTGGCTCGTGCAGATGCTGAATTTATCCAATAATGTGTATTGGATAAATTCAGCATCTGCATCGCATTGGAAGCTGCATTTTCAAGTAAACAATTCGGGTCGCATGAGACTGCCGCATAAAGACTTGTCGTTGTCAGCATCATCATTAGCTATAAAGCATCGTGAAAATCTTACATTAAGTGAACACACTTTTCCTTCTCACGACCAGGACTGACAGTTTTGGGAATTTTCCACTCAGATTTAGGGTTTTTTTTTGTCGACGGGGGGAAATGTGGGGAGAGAAATTGTTTAGGGCGTAATCTAAGGTTATTTAAAATTCTATTTTATTTGTATTTCGTTATATTCATCAAAAAGAATTGTAACTTTCAAATGTGTAAAACAATTGATCGATTCTACAAATCTTTATTTGCTTGTGAAAATTATTTGTTCAAAAATTTTTGGAATATTTTCGTTTTCAAAACAAGTCTTTTAAAAAAGCTAATGTCAGTTTCAGTAGGAAAAAGTTTTAGTTTGTTGTAATAGTTCCTTAAATAGTTTTCCGGCTTTAAGATCAACTCCATCTGTAAATTTTATAGACCACAACTTTATGAAAGTTGCTTAAGGGCTGTGTAAATTCCTACAAGATGGTTTCATTGACATTTTCATCGGCTGTATTTATTTGCCGCTCATTTTTACATTCGGAAGACCGAACTTATATGTTGGCGTTTCAAATTCGAAATTTGCTTAAGGCATATAATGACAAAACTTTTGGTTTTTTTTTAAAGAAATAGCCAAGTCTGGGTGCTTTTCAGATTTATGGGGCTGGGTGGGAATATTTTGACCATCTGGCAACGCTACCCACGACGGAATCTACACCGCGGTTATATGGCAAATATTATGACGATCTGTCTGTATTTCGATTGTCACTACCTATTGGCTATTCCGACGAAAAATATCGACAGAACGAGCAGTCCCATAGAAACCGTCGCATATGTCATTGATAGCCAGTGTTTTAAGTACTCTATTTGGATTTTTCCCATCAAACGCGGTAAATTTTCCCTTTTTCCCGTACTCAAAGCCTTTTAAATTTCCTCGATACTTTTCTGTGAGAAAATCGAACTTTTGAATGTAAAATTTATAATAAATAGACAGAAAATTAAACTAAATTAACTTTTAGTATAAAAAACGCAGTTTGTCAATATTACTAAGATTATTTTTTGGTACAAGAAAATTTTGATAAAAGACGATTTACACCTCTCACTTTTTTATGGACATTCAGTGTATTGCTAATCGTGCTTAAATGTAGCTGTTTTGATGAAATTTCAGCCCAAATTTTTAGTTTACAAGCGCATAAAATCATTTTAAAATTTATGTTTCCTGCTACTTTTTCCTTTTCCCCCCATTTCGGACATCGAAAAGGGGAGAAATCCCCCGATATTAGTGGGATTAGATATTAGACAGCCAATGACAGTTTCTCCCATTCTCTCAAAATTTTTCCAAATGATAGTGGCCGCATTCAAGAATCTAGTTATCTTAAGTCGACTAGATTGGTCTGCATGAGATGTAACCTGAACGCAAAAACTAGATTGGTCGGGAACGTCACTTCCACATCCATATACGCGAACTGTCAACTTAGTACTCAGTCACGAATTTCTTGGCTAGATTCGTCGGCTACCCCTCCATAGACGTCAACTGAAACAGCTGCTCATATGACCGATTTCCCCCAATCAAAACCGAGATACATCTAGTGAGAGAGCTGTCAGAATTACACACTAAACTAGATACTTGAACGTCCCCAGTACTTCCCCTCACGCTGTGCCAGCTGTCAACGGTTGCAACTAACAGAAAAGTAGAAAGCAAAGTAAACCTAATTTATCCGTCGCGCTGCTTAAACCTGTCAGTTGAATACATTGCCGCCTTACGAATACGTTGGACCCTTCGGGTTAACAGTATTGTATGTTAGGAAAACAGTAATTGTACATGTAGACAAAATGATGACATATTATTAAAAGTACTAGTATCCTGTCAGTATTTTTTGTGTCGAGGAGAAGGAGTAGTGTTCCTTTTAGTTTCCCTATATGTCTCTGCACTAGGCTTGGGTAGCAGTTATCTGTTTCAGCTCCTTTAGCATTTTTTCAACCATCCTGGCGTTCGTATTATAAGAAATATACTGGCTTAACAAGAAACCTTTTCTAAATCTTGTTTTTTACCACTTTTCTTCAGATGTCTTTAAAGCCTTCGCTTCGTGTGAAACCTCACGTCATCTGCTGACTTTTCTTTTCGACGACTAGAGTCATGTCACTCGATACATTCGTGTGGTTCATTGATGACTTTGTTAGAGATTGACTATAAGGCCGTTGATTGCGCTCTCGGTTCCATACTTGGTCGTTGACGTCCTTTATTGCCCCTTAAACGGAAGAGTGAGCTATACATGAGCGCCATAAATGGTTTAAAATTATAACCCTTTTCTCCTTCTTACCCATGGTTCTGATTCCTGACTCATGACCACGAGCCTATACCATTTGCGGCAATCGTCGACGAGCCTTTTGTCACCAATTTTATTGAGCGATTGACAACAATGAAGCATTTTGTCGCTGCCAAGCAAAGCTCACCAGTCTTCCGAGTCTACTTTCCCTCCAGATTCGGAACTTATGTAGAGAAGTTGTCGAAATTAACTGTCGCCTACTTAAAAATTTCGATGCTCGAGTAGTATAAGCATGCAGTGAGCCTTAGCATAGCTGCGCTCTCAGGTCCGTGGATCATTTTTCGACAGGTTTTCCATAATATATAGAACAAACCGCAACAGTTTGGGAACGGAGCTCATTTACATAGGAAGAGCTTTAGTTTCCAAAGAAACACAAACAAAGTGACACGATATTATGTTCTCTTTTGACAGATAGCTATATCGATTGAATATTGTTATCGATAAATTGTTGAGGCTGAGGATTCGTTAACATTTATAGTTCAGGCGCAACAATACCTTTTAGAGGATCTGTACAATTTGACACTGACACACTGAGCTGAGGTTGGCTTCAATCTTTATAAAATTTTTCAACTTTAACGTATCAAACTCAAAAGTGACAGATAGTCAATCAGTCTTCTGTTTAGGGTGTGCCATCATATTTCTGACTTTCTGTTGTCATTGTGATAGTGTGCTGTAACTCTTGGTGTCGCCAGGACAACTCTGGTGCTATTCTTATATTTATTTTAAAATGAAGTAACAATGACTTGGGTACGGGGACATATAGGTATCGAAGGCAATGAAAAGGCGGACTCCCTTGCAAAACAGGGGTCAACTGAAAAGTTGCTGGGACCAGAACCATTCTGGGGTTCTAAGTATGAGTCGAGGAACATTGAAATGGGTGGTGGCTTTGTCTAAAGGACATGATAATTTCGGGTATCACTTAAGGAAAATGGGCCTTATAGAGGATGATACCTGTAGACTATGCCTGGAGGAATCTGAGACAGCGGGACATATACCGTGTCAATGTCCAGCGTTGGCTGGCAGAAGAATGAGGATCTTGGGACATCATTGGGTCGAGACCCAGTCGATGAAACAGATCTCCCATAAACAGATTTTAGCGTTAACACTAGGAATTAAGCCCAGAGAAGAACTGTGGAGAAATCCAGTGAGTCTCTCTGAGTAAGAGACGAAAAGAGACCCGACAATGGTGGTCTGATTCGAATATCTCTCGAAATCTATATATATATATTTATTTTGAGCTTAACCGAACCATGCTTGCAGCAAGCACTGTGTCATTGGAGGTTGTCTTAAAGACCCTTGATCCCATGCGCTGTTTCCTCTGTATATCAACGACTCATAGCCCTTATAATACCCAGACCTACCACAGCTAATCACACTCCTTCATACTCATGACATCCTATAAAAAAAAATGACACATTGCGGGCTGCTGCTCAGGCAGCATTTATTCCCCCGCTTCTACGACTGACTCTTGAGAATATTTATAGCCCTCCCAGGGGCTGTAAACTGTTATAAAGAACCAAGTTTCAGTGGCGCTCCTCATTAAGTGGCAGCTTTATCCTCCGGCAGATTAGACCCATGTGACCATGGGTTAAGTGCACAAGCCCCCAGCATGGGATTATTATCTCCATAAATAGCTTTAATGACCAAACGTTTAATATATATTCAGACACTGCCGGTGTCGCGCACAGAGTACACTATCAATGTTTTGCTAGCAAAAAGGACCTCAGACAACACCCCAACAGAGCCCGAGCAGCGCCGAGAATAGCACATCCTTTTAACCCATTTACACAAATGCGTCCCTTTTGAACTGTCAACACGCTTAGCTGCACTCCTCTCCACACGCATAATGAACTAAGAAAATCGCTACCAAAGACTGTCGTGTAACAACAGGTGCACACAGTCCGCGTCAATATAATCGATAACCTTGAGACAAAGCACGAACTAAATTCGCATTCTTCAAGGCAATATCACTCTGGCTGGTCGCTTCCATGCCAATAAGCCATAAATAACGACCACAGAGTAATACCCAACACTATGCGGCCGCTGCCGCCGAAGCCGATGCCTAGCTAAGAACATTTTGCTCCTCGGCCAATAATTCTCCTCCCCACTGAAGCACAATTGAAATTCACTGTGCACAGCGAAATCCGGTTTGCAGTATTGTTGCCCATCAAAGTGTTTTCCGTGCCACAATAAAGTGTTATTAAAGACCAACCGAGTTCCACCTGAACTGAATTATGAGCCATTGTGTGTATACCGACCGACGCGACGGATGAGCGCGAGCAGCTAGCTACGCATCGGCAGCATAAATTCGATTTTCCCTTCGAACCGCAATTTAAATCGCATATTGATCCATCAAGGACTTGCCAATCCATCATGTGAAACTACATGTCGACAGCTTCGGCTTCCCGGTTTTCAATTCGAAAATTCTCTCTATGCTGCAGCCGCACATCAATTATAGACGCTCCATTGAACCACTTGGTGAATAGGAAAAACCTGGATGAGATGGCGGCGCGGGGCTAGGTTACGCGGACCGAGAATGCGATAAAAATGCAAATTTTCCCCTTATTTTCATTCATTATGTGAAAATTGAGTGGAGTTGACTGGGGATCTACTTCTTAGGATGTAATGCATCTGCAGCGACGTCGTCGTCGCGTCGTGTTCCGTGTCTGCATCTCGCTGGGAGTAGTGTTCGATTTTTCCCGAAATCTTGTTGGTGGCTCCAGCTGCAGCTTCGCAGCCCCATCGACGAACGAGTCAATTGGAAAACAAACGGAAGTACTAGATCTTTGTAGTTGTTGGATGTGCCTCATGGGTGGATGAGTAGATTTTGCGATGGTGCTGTGTGGTGTTTTGAGGTGGCGTCAGCGGTTGTTAGTTTTCGTTGAGGTAGGTGCTGCTGTTCAGACTTCCAGAGGTCTGACAGTTGTTATTGCTACGCTCGGCGAAGCATGGAATCGGAATGATTATTGTCGCGTTGTAGTTTCAAGTTGTCGTTTGTAAACAGATGAACGGATGTCAAGTGCAATATCCTCGTCTGCATGTCTAGATATATGCGTCAATAAGCAGTTAATTTGCATAGAACGTAATAATGCAACTGCAAAGTCGGTTCAAGTGCAAGGTGATTCTTGTAGTTGTTTGACGCGCGTTCTATTGCCTCTCCGGTACAGTTAGGTTTGCCTTTATGAGAACACTGCGGTGAGGTTTTCATTTCCTAGCTCACAGAATTCTCACGATTTCTTTGATTCACTAATTTCGAACAAGAATCGCGGTTGTATTATTGACTAAGGGTGAGGTTCTAAATCAATTGGCATATATACCTACATCGATGAGTCGCAGCAAAGTATAAGCGTTTCAAGTGGAATGAAGAAGGCATCTTCATAAAAATATTCTATATTGGTGGACTTCACATTACAAATATATTAACTGATGGCGCAACAGGTCCGCATAGGACCTCCATTTGTGACGAATAAACTTACAATTTTAAGGCGAATTCGAGCGGCAGAACAGAGAAGCTTTTCCGCAATAGTTTTGTACCCGGCTGTTTTGTCAGACGTTAGCGACAGGTGGCGCAGTTGAAAGAAACCTTAAGATAGAAATAGTTTTAATTTCCTGGGTACGAATCTGAGACGAGACCCATCGCCCAGGAATGCAGCGAAATATTTTGAAAACTCCATCTGGTAGAAAAGATGTGTACCTACATAGAGAAAGTGACAGCAAAATTTCTGACAAATTGCGAGCTTTTATTAATTGTTTCATAAATTGAAATAATTTCAGTTTGTAAATAATGCGCCGTACTAATAACAAGTTTTAGTCTCGTCTTTAAATTTACGGGAGCCCACAATTGCGAAATTTGTATCGCCATTGTGAACTGTACTACAAAAGAGTCGAAACTAAAAATGTTTATTAGTAAGGTTTAATGAGAAGATTTGTGTAAAAATATTATCAGCGTCTAAAAGTTAAATCCTGCGAGTAACATAAATTAACTCTTTTGAAGTATACAAATATACAAATATGCAGTAATGATCGAGAGTTTTATCCATTCTGTGGGATCGGCTAAAATAAATATCCCTAATAGCATATTTTCGTCAAAATATTTCTCTTTTTTGAATTTGCAAAAGGCATGTTCCATTTTGTTGTACAAAATACGGTCTGCTTCTTTTTTCTCTAATTAGTTCCTCATATGGCCACCAGATTGAAAACCTCCAGTCGCCAGTAAAAGCGAAAAGAGGTCTGATTTGAAATGCTGTTTCTAGTGACAGTCAATTTAACTTGACAGCTGACAGATGATTTATGTTTTGCCACGTTGCGATGATACCAACATAACGATTGCAGTCTGTGCAAATTCGATTGGAAGTCAGTTATTCGAAAAATTATGGATCGTTCTGCATAGTGTTCCCAGACTTACGCCACATTTTGTCCCCTAAAAAGTTGGTCTAGATCAATCTAGACAAACCAAAAGCGAAGACAACTGATGTAAGAATGCTTTTAGACTGATGACAGACGATTGCAGTTTGTGCAAATTCATTTCGAAGCCAGTTATTCGAAAAATCATGGATCATTCTGCATAGTGTTCCCAGACTTACGCGACATTTTGTCCCCTAAAAAGTGGGTCTAGATCAATCTAGACCAACCAAAAGCAAAGACAACTGCTGTAAAATTGCTTTTAGACTGATGTCAGACGATTGCAGTCTGTGCAAATTCGATTGGAAGTCAGTTATTCGAAAAATCATGGATTGTTTTGCATAGTGTTCCCAGACTTAGGCGGCATTTTGTCCCCTAAAAAGTGGGTCTAGATCAATCTAGACCAACCAAAAGCAAAGACAACTGCTGTAATACTGCTTTTAGACTGATGTCAGTCCGAACGTCGCTTTTGAGTTTAGATTTAAAATATTTGGGGACGCTCAAGAATCTAGTTTAGTCTGTTGTAATACTTGTATGTCTGACAGCTGGCTGAGTTGATGTGTCTCAGTTTTGATTGCCCTAAATCGGTCACATCAACAGTTTGTTCAGTGGAAATTTATGGAGGTAAAGTTGACGAAACTTTTTAAGAATTTCGTGACTGAGGACTAAGTTGACAGTTCATATATGTTGTTGACAAAAAATAAGTGATATTCCCAACCAATTTAGTTTTTGCTTTCAAGAAACATCTACACCAGACCAGATAACTAGATTTTTGAGTGTGACCATTTCCTTTCTTTTTAGACAAAATGTCAACACAAATGAATGCATTCAGTTGCATAGAAATTTAAAAGTAGACGGTTTCATTAAATCAATTTTGAAATCTGTTTTAAATTTATATTTCACTGAGATTTGTTTCCTATTTCTTGAAGGGTAGTCCCTCGTTTTCTCAAATATCATTATAGAATCGGCATAATTGGGACTTTTCACCTCAATCCGGGAACACTGTCACACACAATATAGTAGGCATATAACAAAGCCATCGTGCAGTGCGCACTGAAGAAGTCAATAGGTTTGTTTGACGTGCCAGCACTAGTACCCACTAGTACGCACTGAGAAGTGTCAGCTAATTTTTACGACTGTCAAAAACCCTACACAACCCTGAAAATTCGGCTTCCATATCGAGCAAAATGTTGCCAGTTTTTGACATTGACAAATATTTATCTTTTGGTAACACTTTTTTTCGATTATTGTTAAAAATTGGTGAACTCAATTCAAAATTTGAGTTTGCCATAATGCATTTAGTTGATTAAAGCGCTCGGAGTATAGATGATGAGTTTGAAAATGAATAACAGCAAGCGAAATGACAGCAAACTCATCACTGAACTCTTGCCCCTACAAATTAACTGGGGTCAGTTCAGAGCACAACTGGGGTGCCCTAGAAGTCATGTAAAATACAGGTTTTTAGTACGAGTTTTTTAGGGCGAGTTCAGTGCTATATCGAACGCATTAGGGTCAACCCAGTGCGCACTAGTGTGCACTAGGGCCCACGTCAAACAAACCTAATGTTGCTGTGGAGAGTAGTGTTGAAAACAAATCGAATGACTCGATTCATCAACCTACACAGCACTTGGACGTGTGGCCATTAACTTTATGAAAGACTCTAGGAAAATACCTTAGCTTACGATCTTGGAGTATTCAACTTTTATGAACTGAAATAGGCAAAAGGTCTGTGTTTTTAAAAGCTCTCTGTAGACGAATGAGCAATAAAACAGCTCTACCAAAAGTTGCATATAATTAAAACTGATACCTACGTATATCTTTTTGACTTTTAGTTTGATTTAACGTTCTCCTAAGACCCATAACTAGCACTGAAAGCGGTTCAGTAGCATAGTCAAGAACAAATCACCACCAGAAAGGTTTTAAGCTAATATGGTATTCCATTTGGCACTTTCATAGCACTCTTGGTCACTTTTTCTGTTCGATTGGTCTATCGATCAAATCGATCTTTTTTCCGATTTCAGGGGGCCTACTCTGTATCTCGTTTCGTAAGTAACATTTTTCGAAAATGAACGTTTTGTACTCCCTACTTCGAAAGCCAAATAAAATGTACTACTACTCCGATTTAGAGTTCCGAAAGTATTACAGAGTACCAACTTAAAAACGAAACTGAAAGCAATTTCGATTAGGATTGACTTTCGGAACGAAATAGAGAGTAGAGCTCCAGAGCACTTTTGCGAACCTGAATTTTTTTCTCAGAGTTGCTCCAGAATAAACAATACAATTGCGTTTGAGTTTGACAACTAGTGAAGTTTGTTTAAGTTTTCGTGATTGCATTGAGTGGATCTATTTTTGTAAATTATTTATGTACAAATTTTTAGAAATCAATCTGGGCGCAAATTTCGAATGCTTTAATATAAAATTTAACAAGTTAATGCAAAACTCTTAGAAAAGTGTCGAAGGCTAGACATACCCATATTCCAATCGCACGAATATCAACAAAAAAAAGAGCAAGTGACGTTTTATGTTCGAATAGCCACACGAAATCTGAAATCTAAGGAAGCCCAATCGAATGCCACATAAGTTGCTGCTGTCAAGTCACTTCTAAATAAATAAATAGTCAGCATTTGGAAGAAATCTTAGTGCGACAGACTCTATTTATCCACATTACGATACTTTGATAAATCAGCATAAATTATGTCTCCCAGTTCATAGTTTGCTAACTTCCTATAATACTCCATTATTATAGTTCATTGGACCATAATGATGAACACTTAAGTTAAAACCGTCCAAATGAAACTGCAACAGCCCCCCAAATAAAAACCATCATATAGTAGAAGAAATAATTTACTGTCAGGCTAATCCCTGTCAAATAGCGCTGGCACTATAAGCTTCACAATACCACTTCCATTATCATATACTAATCCAAATTGATTCATAATCAAAGCGCTTACCTTTGGCTCATTTACAAAATACAACAATCCTGCCCGACATCACTGCTGGGGCAGTATGAGTACGATATTCCCGCCAGCAACCTGAAAAATATTTCAGTCGATCCAAATGGGTATTTTCGCACCGCTTTAGATTCCGGCGAACGAGTATGGAATTTTCGCTTGCTGTTTTTCTCTACAGCAACATACCTTCCCTGGGTTCAAGATATTTTTGTGCTAAATGCATCGAATTTTTACACAAACTCGGTGTGATAACATCAACAATTTACATAAAATATTATCCACATGTTGAGAGTATTGTGTGGGGGGATAAAGGTGTTAAATTGAAATTACTCGCGGGAGACGTTTTATCAAAGTCAATTTCGCATTGAAGTGAAAATAACGCCGTCAAAAAATTGTGTTCACTGCTTAGTGAATAACGCTTATTTAAGGCAATCAAATGGTGTAGCTGGGGATGTTAAAACCAATGAAACGCGTTTTGTATTGCATTGCAAATAATTATACATAAGTAGGTGTGAGTGGGCAGGATAACATGTAACACACTCTTTGATAATGCTTTATGGGGGTGGGTATTTGTTTGGAAAATGTGTTGCGGGGTTTTATTGTACCCGTTACCTTAGCTGTGCATGTGCATAGTAAGTACAGGTTCAGTGCTGTCGGTCTTTGTTTGTTGATTTGCATAGTTTATTTATGGGTGGGTTCAAGTTAGGTGTGTACGACTTTTCAATTTTGTTCGAACTATAGTGACAGAGGGTTGCCAGTTTGGGGGTTTTCCCCCTAGATTAAGGATTTTTTTTTGAAACTAGTTTATTTCGGCTTCGTTATAATTTTATTTTTGGTCTCCGGCGAAAAATTTATAGGCAGTTTGCGAACGTAAAAAAAAACGCTGATTAACCTAAACCTAAGAATAGTGTTTTGTCCACTGTTGCATGATTCAAAATTTAACTTGTCTTGTTCGAGGATGGAATAAGTGTGTGTGTTATTTTAAAATGACGATCGATTCTCTACAGCAAAATTTTCCAGGGAAAATTATTTGTTTTAATATCTTTGAACTATTTGCCTACACAAAAGAACCTTATACAGGTTTCACTAGGAAAAAGTTATAGTTCCTTGCAATATTTGTCCGGATTTAAGGACTAACCTCATCTGCAAAGTTGCACAAGGGCTCTATGTAAATTCCTACAAGATGGTTTCGAATAGCAACATGCGTAGATATTTTCATCGGATGTACTATTGCATTTGGAAGACCGAACCTTACATGTCGCGTTTCGAATACGAAGTTTCCACTTTTAAATCGTTCATAAAACATGTTAATAAAAATATGACAAAAACTTGGCAAAAAAATAACCAATAGCCTGGGGGTTTTTCAAAATTTGCTTGGGGCGGAATTATTTGATCGTCTGGCAACGCTTTATTCACATGAATCTGAGTCTATTAATCGTTTTAAGTCAACTTTTAGTTGAGCGACCTAGCTGTTTGTTAATAAGCGTGTTTTTTGAGCTTCGACCTCAGCAAAGCAAAGAAAAGTAAAATTTTCAGCACGCGATTACAACAACTACCCGCAGTTTCAAGTACAGCCTAGTTGTTGTAATTGTGCGCTCAAAATCCTACCTAACCATGCATTGCTGAGATCGAAGCTAAAAAAAAACAGGCTAATATACGTAGCGCCATACTAATAACAAATTTTGGTCTCGACTTTCAAATTTACGGAAGCTCACAATTGCGAAATTTGTATGCAAAATAGCCACCGTGAACTATTAAAATTTAGAATCGAAACTAAAAATGTTTATTGCTAAGGCCCGTATCGGTACGTTTACGTACATAAATTCCTCACCGAACTTTTGACTACAAAAAGTTAATGGGCCTTACTAATAATCATTTTTAACCTTCGCCTTATAAATTTGGTAGGTCATAATAATTTATGCAATTTTGTATGGAAAATTTCACCACAGTGAGTTCGAAAAATTCAGCCTGAACACAATAAATGTACCTCGAAATGGATATTCGCCTCTCGATAGGGGGCATTCACACATTTAAGTCTTAGGCCTTGAAGTTTACCTTTGATGCTGATCTTAGCCAGTCGATCAGGTTAGGGTCAGTAATTTTCTTTCCAAGCCGAGTTCCGACGAAAAGTCCGCATAATGTCGCGAATCACAGCAGTATCTGCTCAGTAAACACAATAAGCACACACTTTTGAGTAGCGCCTGGCAAGTGCAACATCTGTATACATTCGAAAGCATGCTCTTCTTTAGCAGCGCTTAGCCTTTTCATATTTGTATCTGACCTCATAGGCGCCCAAGTTTAAAACGCACTCAAGATTCCACTTGGATTTCTTTTTTTTTACCCTACTTTCCGTTTTTATAAAAATATAAGAACTTGGGATCATAGCATCTCGGTTATTGCCTGTATAATAAGTGAAAAGAGAATGAAATGAGCCAAATGTAGGCCACGACAAAAAAGGACATGAGTAGGCCTACACATATGACCTAAAAAATGATAATACGCAGGCAAAACGTGACAATGATTCTACAGAATGAAGCGTGAAAATATGCATTATTTTGCGGGCACGTGACTGTCAAGATTGTGGGTTAACGCTTCCATCACATCTATCTTCATAAATATACGAACGACTTCAAATAATTGTCGAGAGTTGTTTTTCATTTTTCTTCCTTTTTGACATCCCCATGTATGGGAAGATATAAAATATCTGATTTTATATAATTTGACCAGTAAATATTGACGAAATTGATTCAACGTATCAACGGAACATCAATGGATCCTTGTTAAAGAAGACTATTAACATGTGCGTCACGTATTAGCGGAGAAATCGACTGCTGAGAGGACAGTCCGCAATGTTTGACTTTGTATGAATACAAAAAATCATCAGGAAAGTAAATTACTTTCATTGTCACAGTCTTTGCCTCTCTATAGTACATTTTACGACAACTATCATTGCGGGTATAGCACATAGGCTTAGGCTTCTCAGGATTTGCTCTTTAAAATGTGCACACCCGTCAATACCGCCCGCATTAGGTCAGAAACCTCAGCGTACAAACCAGTGGTCCCAGATTGAAGGGAAAAGCGCCAATTTTGACAGTTTTTGAATGAAAAAGGAAAAAGAGAGACAAGCTTAAAAAAAGGGGAAACATAAAATCTCTTTGAAATGTAAAATTTTTGAAAATAAAATTGAAACGAAAAAATTTCAAAGAATGAATTATTTGTATTAGACATAAAAGAAAACAGCCCATCGAACATCTACGTAAGACTTTTTGTGCATCTGAATGCATTCACACGTTTTGATGTTATGTATAGTAGAAATGGAAATTTTTGTAGAACATATACATGTTGACATATACAGCTGACCCGGCGAACTTCGGTCGGCCCAAATTCGTCAATGTAATGAAAACAATAATTCCCAGCATGCACATGCTACTTCATAATTTTGTGTTAAGTAAATACAAATACAGAAATAACTGACGTAAGTATAGCAATGTCGATGTGTTTCAATCAAACCGCAATGATTGACGGGTCGGTCAACCTTCCGCTTTTCACTTAAGTGCTTCACGATACACGGCGTACAAAGCGGAAGGATTGCACACACGTGAGCACGTCACATACAATTGAGAAACATGTGAATGCCACAAATATCCAGTGATTATCTCTGTGACTTATTAATTGTCATAGCGAAAGCAAGACGGACGGTAAATCGAAGACGCTTAAATACGAATCAATGACAATTCGTTCTGAATGAGCGGAATCCGCAGAATGTGTACGTTTGCCTTTGAATTTCCTCTCAAAATCGTCTCTTGCATGATTTAAGATTTTTACAATCAAATCAAACGCGTTTATAACTGAGCCGACTTTCAATTTCAAATTGTGTAGCAGTAAGTCCGGAACATCCAAAGAATTCTAAAATTAAAAATTTCTAATACTTTTCTTTTGTATTGGAAGTTGGTAGTGGAACCGTTTTTCTAAAGAGTTTGTTCTCCATATACAAACTTCTATCCCCAATCTCATCCTCAAAAAGTAGCATACTCCTTGGGCCAATATGAATACACGAAGTTCAAAATCGTATAAAGCGAACGATCCGTTCCCGAATATAATATAGCTAATAATTGTCCGCCGCGGCTTCTCACGGTAACACGGATCTTGGTGACCCAATTTTTGGCCGATTATTTACAGGCGCAGTGGCTTAGTGGTTAGTGTGTTGGACTACTAAGCGAGGGGTCCCAGGTTCGAATCCCGAGAAAAACCCAAATTTCAACTTAAGGTTTTTTTCGCTGCGCCACCTCTCGCGAACGTCTGACAAACATCCGAGAGTATAACTGTCATGATAGAGCTTCTCAATTGGCCGTTTGGACTCGGCATAAAATTGTAGATCCCTTCCATTCGTCCCAAAAATAAAAACTCACACAAGACGAATGGTTGTGAGAAGCTAGGCTTGGGTCCATACGGACCTGTTCCGCCAATTATTTATTTACAGATTGTCTTGAGAATAGCCACCAAAAGTTGCTAGAGAGTCGACTTTGAAGGGCCATCACGTCTGCAATAAAATGGACGCAACTCGCGCAACGTATGCGCTGCCGAACACTCATTTTTATAATAATATTTTATCAACTTGCAATTGTGATTTGGCATTACTGATAAATAGTAAACACAAGACTAGACAAACGCCACCAAAAGAGGATAACCGTCACAGGTTACCAACATCAACCTGTTCCAATAATTGGAAAACACTTAGCTAAAAATTAATTTCCTGAAATTTGTTCCCGGTACTCCCCAAAAAAGTAATATTATACTCCCAAACAATTTTATATAGAGTTGTACAAACCCGGTTTTGCCCGTGCCTTTCGTATTAAGTCCACCCACATTTTGCAAAGCGCATTAATAATTTTAATTGCCTACCTAGAAATTGCGCTTGATTTTTTTTTAAAGGGAGGTTAAACAACCCGTTTTGTTATACCGTTTATCTTTAGCAAATTTCCACTCTATCGGGTCCAAAAGCATCCTATCCTTCAATCTGAAACCAACCATACACATCCACAAAATTTCATTGAAATCGGCTGTGTGGTTTTGGAGATCGACAACAGCGCCACCTATCGGGTCCAAAAGTATCATATCTTTTAAGTCTGCCTAAATACAGTAATACGAACAAAACAAAAAAAGAATCATGTAAATATTGTTTTTTTTTTGTATTTAGGGTTAAACTAAAGTTTTTCCTAATTAAAAAAAAAGGTGAAACCGGTCATCAAGGCCTGGGAACACTGGTACAGACAAACAAACTGACAGGCAATGGCCGCATTCAAGAATCTAGTTATCTTAAGTCGACTAGATTGGTCTGAATAAGATGTAACCTGAACGCAAAAACTAGATTGGTCGGAGACGTCACTTTTCCTACGTCATCCCAATATGCGAACTGTCAACTTAGTATTCAGTCACGAATTTCTTGACTAGATTCGTCGACTACCCCTCCATAGACGTCAACTGAAACAGCTGCTCATATGACCGATTTCCCCCAATGAGAGAGCTGTCAGACTTACTAAACTAGATTCTTGAACGTCCCCAATTAGTATTTATTTACATGTACGTATAAAAATATATAGACTTTGAAGACTGTTTTCACTTTTTTTATTAATAAATTAGTTTCCACTTAAATTTGAAAAAAAAGTTCGCCTCTTTTCCGCTAAGTCAAATTTGCATTTTTGTTTATATGAAAAAAACTAAAAAATATAAGTCGTTTTTATTAACAAGCACAAAATAAACAAGTTATATAAAAATTTACTTATTATACAAGGATCGGTTAAGTGAATGGTAAAAATGTTTAAATTTGAAACGATTTCCACAGTTGGCGTGATAGATTCAAGCGAACATGTAATCGGCTGTGTGGTTTTGGAGATCGACAACAGCGCCACCTATCGGGTCCAAAAGTATCATATCTTTTAAGTCTGCCTAAATACAGTAATACGAACAAAACAAAAAAAGAATCATGTAAATATTGTTTTTTTTTTGTATTTAGGGTTAAACTAAAGTTTTTCCTAATTAAAAAAAAAGGTGAAACCGGTCATCAAGGCCTGGGAACACTGGTACAGACAAACAAACTGACAGGCAATGGCCGCATTCAAGAATCTAGTTATCTTAAGTCGACTAGATTGGTCTGAATAAGATGAAACCTGAACGCAAAAACTAGATTGGTCGGAGACGTCACTTTTCCTACGTCATCCACATATGCGAACTGTCAACTTAGTATTCAGTCACGAATTTCTTGACTAGATTCGTCGACTACCCCTCCATAGACGTCAACTGAAACAGCTGCTCATATGACCGATTTCCCCCAATGAGAGAGCTGTCAGACTTACTAAACTAGATTCTTGAACGTCCCCAATTAGTATTTATTTACATGTAAGTATAAAAATATATAGACTTTGAAGACTGTTTTCACTTTTTTTATTAATAAATTAGTTTCCACTTAAATTTGAAAAAAAAGTTCGCCTCTTTTCCGCTAAGTCAAATTTGCATTTTTGTTTATATGAAAAAAACTAAAAAATATAAGTCGTTTTTATTAACAAGCACAAAATAAACAAGTTATATAAAAATTTACTTATTATACAAGGATCGGTTAAGTGAATGGTAAAAATGTTTAAATTTGAAACGATTTCCACAGTTGGCGTGATAGATTCAAGCGAACATGTAAACAATCAAAACAATTGTATTGTCCGCATGGAACATCTCTTCCCCTGCTACAAATTCAATATTTGAAACTACCCTTCAGCACCAGGACTATCTGACGTTTAATTAAAACGGCTTCTCGATTAAATGTCGCGCTTTGTTTTCGAATAATTGCGTTCTTTCTTCCCGGTCTGGGTCATTATATCCTAAGGTATTGTTCGTGTTCCCCTGCAATCTAATGGTCTGTTTCATATCGAAATCCGCACAAGTCCTGCCTCTCCTGTACAGCTGATCAAAACCATTGTTTCCCCAAAGAGAATCCTTGCAACAAAATGGCAATACATCACCTCAATGGTGTTCAGCCTGACCGCATAATGCCCTAAGGTGTCTAATAAATATTCATTCAGCTTTCAAACAGAAATCTGTCACATCTCTGCAACCCGCACCCGTTGCAAGGGACAGAAAGAATAAGCCAGTACGTGCACATCGGATCTTCTCGCAGTGTAAACCGCTTCGGCCATTTGGAGAGTACTTTCCGACCACGTATCACTCAACCACACAGTACAGCATTGAACTCGAAAATCCCCCCCATTCGTTTCGCACTCAAATGCTCGATTCTCGAATCTCATACGGAAGGATGATGGAACTATCATTAAATTTATGTACGTTCGATTACATCGTTGTACGTTTCCATCCAATTTGGATCGGTATGGTGACCGAAACCGGCAACGACCGACTGAGTCAAGAGTCATCTAAGCATTTGCCTGTGTGTGGCTATCTGTGTCTGCATGAGAGGAGGAAGTGCATCTGTGTATTGTCCACAATAGATGAGAATCTGACGGTGAGATGTGTGCGGTGTTTGATTCTTCCTACTTCGAGTACGAGGTTGTACCTCGATGGAATATAAGCGCGTCTTGTTAGCAATGAATCGACTCCCAGTGGCGCTGGCGATGTGTTTGGATATAAAATTTGAGCTGTTTGTTGGGCCGCAGCGCAGTGAGGTAGCACATCCGCTCAACCTACTGCCATCATCGCCCATATATCGAGTGTGTATCCAAAGTATAGGCAGATATAGATGCCAGTCGAGTTGTATTGAGGCTAAGCATGACAGGGCAAGTGGATAAAGCAGCATATGAATTGACTTGAGCCAGTGGGACATCTGGTCACCAGTGGACGATGAGAATGGGTTCCAGTGGGCAGCGAAACAGTCATAGTCGACTGTTTGGGGTGCATCTACCGTGGTTAGTGTACTGCAGCATGCAAAAGAGTAGCCGTAGACCACATTGGCAGAGAGTTGTTTTCGATTTTCAATTACCGACCATCATACTTATGTGATGTTTTGACTTTGGATGTCCGATTTTTGGCAGACGTTTTGCTTTGATCAACGATGTTCGATTAATGTTTACTACTTCATGATTGGTAAGTGCTTCGGAATCATGTTGAAAATATATTGTGAATTAAAACATCTACGCGGTGAGTCCTCTTCTCTCTTTTATTACGATTACAAGTCGTACCAAAGCCCGTTGGTGGCTGGATTTAACTGAGGTTAAAACGTTCAATCGTATTTGCTTGCACGAATGTTTAGCTTCATGTAACTTTGAAAAGGAAAGGACTTTTGGCTTTACCAATACCATCATTGTTTTACTATCAAAGGTGCCACGTCCCGTTTTCTAAAAAGCGTTCACATTTCACAAATTGCTGCCACCAAGCAGTTTATGTTAATTATTATAAATACGATTTTAATTGCGCATGGCCCGAACTCGTCAAGCGCCCTTGCTAGTCAAATACGAACCGTGATCGTAACTCAATACGTCTGACTCACTTGATGGACTGCATATCATTGGTCCCAGATTGAAGGGAAAGCGGCAATTTTTGAAAAAGGGGAAAACGAGGGTTTAAACTTTACCCTCGTTTTCCCCGGGAAAAATCAAAAATCTCTTTGAAACTTAAATTGCTTAAAAGTAAAATTTAATCACATTTCCATTACAAATAAATTTCAAAGTTTACTCAGAATGAAATGTTCACACTAAATATCAAAGCAAAGAAAAAACCCATGGAACGTCTACGTGAGAGTTTTTGTGATTTAATTTATGAATTTATTTTTATTTCTAAGTGAATTTTTTTTTATTTTAGTTTTTTTTTATAGAATTAGCTAACTGATTCTTTCATATTATGCATATTTTTATATTAAATCTTGTTACTAATCATATAAATAAAATTTGTGTAGTTCTGTTCGACTAAGATTGAATTTGACAGCATGTCTTTAAATGCAAAAATCTTAGAAACTGCTCAATTTATTCTGGTGCATTTTTCACAGGCATATAGAGGATACCTAGGCCTACAATCTCTACATTGTTTCGACTCTATATCTCTATAAATTCCGTAAAAAATTGGACAAGAGTAATTTTTTTTTTCGTTTCGTTTTGCTTTTTTCTTTGTCACGCTTTCCGTTCGAAAATACTGGGAGCATTTAAATATAGTTATCAGCAGCTTATAGAGGACATCTGCAGGTACAACTTAGGATATCCAATAACTCGATAACTTAAAAGATTTTTAAATAAAAAGGCAAAATTTGAAACATTTCTACGATTTTCACATGAGTGAGTTGATATGCAATTCATTCTCAGATCAAACATACTAGCTGCGCAATATTATATTGACATCTCTTTTAACCCTATTTTACTCCTGTGACGAAGAGGGAGACAGACAGAGGCAGTACGCTGTATGGTTTGCTATGAAGAACAGAAGAAATGGCAAATATGTAGGAAAGGTTTGTTTGCCTCTGTTTTGCTTACAAAATAAAATGTTTAGAAAGAAATGTCAAATAGGTATTGGTACCTGTGATACCAGATCGTGGTATTATTACATTAGGGGATCTATATTAGGGAAAATTCCTGGTAATACACGTCGTACTATTTATAAATGCTATTTGCAATCAAGATGAGGCAGTAAATTACCCGGTGGAGTTTTTAAATAGCATTACAGCCCATGGCCTTTTTGCTCATAAAATTGAATTAAAAGTTGAAGTTCCCATTATGTTGCTTCACAATTTGAATCCTCCAAGCTTGGTAATAGTACCAGAATGTTAGTGATTTCGTTACAGCAAAACGTTATAGATGCGTTAATATTAACTGGGTGTGGTAAAGGAGATACGGTATTTATACCAAGAATACAAATAATTCCCAGCAATTATCCATTTCAGTTTAAACGGATTCAATTTCCTATTAATGTTTGTTCTGCCATGACAATCAATAAATCACAGGGTCAAACTTTAAGAAAAGTGGAGTTGAATTCATGGGCAGTTATATATAAGTATGTAGCGTGCTCCAGGGTTTATAATGCAGGAAATATAACTATTTCAGCCGATGGAAACAAAACTTCTAATATAGTATACAATGAAGCGTTACATTAATAAAAAAGTGAGTTAAATACCTATTTTAAAGCTATTTTCTTTCATTTTCATTGTCCAAAGAATATTAAATTGTTGCTGATTAGTCCAACGACCAGGTGCAATGCACATACAAGGCAGAGTGGACTCAGTCCTTGGGATATTTTTTAATACGGGCTCAAGTCAGCTCCCTCGCGTTATACCTCTGCAATGTCTATCGATGATTTTTCTTTGAGCGATTATCAACAAAAAATTGTGTCCCCTACAAGACAGCAAATTTTTAAGGAAATTGTTTCCATCAATTGTTCTGAAACCACATTTTGCACGGGCGAAGCCGGGTGGGTACAGCTAGTATAATATAATTTTGTTCCTATAAAACAAAGGCAAATTTCACTTAGGGGGAAAAAAGGGGAACTTTTTTCGAATTTAGGGGAAAATTATTGCCTTTGCTGATAAAAAAGAGGGGAAAACAGTATTCACAGTCTGGTACCACTGGCTGTATTATGCAGTCCTACAATCCTACCTTTGAGCAGTAGAGATTTCCCTGCTCAATGACGCTGCACCTGATTAACAAGGTAACACAATTTACCAAATGTTAATACAAAATCTTGAAGAAATTATTTTTAAACAAATTTACTTTATTTGGGGTTGTCCAACCCCGCCAACATTTTTTGGTACGCTTTTACTTAAATAATTCATTCATCAAATCTCCAAATTTTACGAGGAAAACCGCTTTAAATGTTTTTTTCTTGACGCCATGCATCTTTGTTGAATTTGAATACTGCCCGGATTAAGTCAGAAAGCAAGTACGCACAACAACTCAGAGCAGAGTTTTATCACAATCAGATGAATGCAGAATGCCATCGGGGCAGCGTTATCATGGCCACTTTTTTTCATTTCAGAGCCCCAGGTGACGACTTTTCAAAAATTCTCTGTTTTCGCCCCTTTTTAAATCTCTATTTTCGCCCTTTTTATGCCAGACCCTATAAACTCTGACATAAAGTCGAAGTCGAACCTCATGTGTGGGTTCCAATTAGGACTTTGATGAAGGACGACACGGGGAGTGACTAAAACGCACTGTAGTGATTAAAGGTATGGTTCCGTTCTTCTTCAGTAGATTTCCTCATAAAACGCTCTTCTTTTTTGCTCTATTCAAGGACTTGTAGTAAGCTTCCTGCGTTAAGATGTTTGCGATGTGCTTTTTATTAAAATGGCAGGTTATCAATTGGTTATGTGGAGACTGCATTGACTAGAAGAGAATGACAAATAACCTCAAAAGAGGAGAAAGTACCCGTCTTTAGGGACGAGAAGAAAGTTATTCCTCGACTTTCTGGCACGGCTGTGACCAATTGGTTGATCGAATCTTTGTTACCTTTACCAAAGGCAGCTTTTGTCATCGAACAGTATCCACCGAAATCTATCGAAAGCGCCTCGATGTCAAGACTACCTAGGTTTTGACTTTGTCAGGATTATTGTCAATTATATAATTGCGGACTTGACTGCATTCAAAACGGGCTCGAGCGGTAGACATTTCAATTAGACCAACCTCATGGATTCGTCCCCGGATTTACGGACGAATGCGATATTAGTCTAATAGGCCTATAGAATGGGGCAGTTCACGTAGCTTATTGCCAGGTCAGGTGATAACATTTACATTCACCCATCTTTAGATCAACGGAATGTATCCCCAATTATAGGTAGCCCTGCATAAAGCGATGGCTTTTGGAAGAATTATGTCAATAACAGTGCGTATTAAGGCGGGAAATAAACCGACTCTAATGGGGGGCTTTAAATGGGATTCTATAGGCACTGCTTATTTAACTCTTCAACTAGCCAAATAGAAAGCCTAGTTAGCTTCGCGTACAAGATTTTATCTGTCATATGGTATAGCCGCCGAAATCCTAATTGAACTCTATGAGGACAGACCATCGTTGACCAATTTTCCTCACCACAATAGTACGAATCGATACTCACACCTTGTCAGAAGTTGAAAGGTGACAACAATGAACAATGCCAAATTTTGGTAGACCCTGTTAAGCTCATCCGTCTATGTAGAATGAGAATGGCGAAACTTGCTGCTACATAAAAATCTTAAAAAAGGGTGTAGACGAAGGGTGTAGACGAGTTGAAGTAGTCTCATGCGACGTCTAAGAATTTAACAAAACTCACAAGACCTACAGATGAGGTACTACCTTGGAAAAGTCTGTATATGTCGACTGCTTGAATACGCTGACAATATTGACAATCGTTAGAACATAGTCCAAATGCCATAGACTGCGACTTCAACCTTACCCAACCTAGAACATAGCCAGCTGGCACGAGCTTTCCAATGCGCCCTAAGCGACCGTTTAGCGTGCTGATTTGTGAGGCAGCTTAATCAGCACACTAAACGGTGATATTATCAAGACGTAACAAAAGTCAAACGAACACATATTCATAAGCCCCCTCTCATCATCAATAGCATCTCAATCTCATCTCGATCCATGATCCATCATAATAAACGTGAGTCCATAAATCGCGTGTCATACCGGTATCTGTCTGTCGCGGTCATCGCTCGCTGCTGCTACCTGTTTTATGAAAACATGTTTACACCTTCGCAGTCACCTTGTCACTATACTTCATTTGGCGCACCGGCTGAACTCGTGAATTATTACATCACACTCGCGCAATGGCAGAGATGTCAAAGTCAAGGTTGCATTCGGCCAAGCAAAACCAACGTCGACGATACAATCTCGTGCATCCCACATGCAAATGCTGCAACTGTTGGCTGAATGAAATTTTGTTAATGCGCTTGTTGTGTGTGCACGAAGTGTACCTGTACCTGTACGCAACGCAGCAGTAAAGAAGGCAAATAACAACATAACCGCGATTTGCATGCACAGCCATCAACGAGGCGGCAGTATTGTCTATGGCGTTGCAGAAGAGTACGCGGCAGAGAGCAACTACCAACTACTACTACACTGCACTGCAGTTACTAATGGCGTGCGTTTTTATTTCAACTTCCGATTGACAGTTGTTGTTATGCGCACAAGAATGGCTGACGCTTGGCTAATGGTCGGTCTTCAGTCACATTGACACTTCACCTGAACATGTTCCACACGAACCGCGTTACTCCATTAAGTGGTGTGAATTGGTTGGGAATTACCTGTTGCATTTAATGACACCTTCAATCAGAACGACTTATCAGATGTGTGCAACTTGAACGACAACGCTACGTGCATATTAATGTGTTATGAATAGTTGCTGGTTGGTGTCATGTTTATGTCTTCATTAATGAAAGATACATATCACGACAACACGATCGAGCGATAGATATATTTGATGGGAAGTTTTATTCACTCATGGCATTTGGAAAACTGTGGCGGTATCGCGAAAACAAATTTTCGTCGCGGTGAGTTTTAAAAGTCGACCATTGTCCGATTATTATTGGTTGGTTGGATTTCACAAAGAGAACCGTTTATCCGTAGTCTTTTCTAATAAAGGCGTAAGAACGAGACCACAAATCGGACGTCGAAAGTGTCATGGATGTTCTTCCCATAATTATAGATACTGAAAACAGAAATAAACACAAATTCAGGCGACCAACATTTCTGCAATCATTTGAAATCATTTCAATTTGTGATATGAGAGTGATAATTAGTGTCAGTGAATTAGCCCAAGAAATCATCAATCAGTTATACGAAATAAATTAATAATTCATCATTTTCGGGAGCCATTTTGTTTTATATGAAAGCGAAATTTCGTGAGCCATCGGTATAAGAATATCAACATGCTGAACTTTGCCATAATTCCTACAACGTAAACAAAATGGCCGACTAAAATACGTGGCATGTATTTTTGAGTGTTAGGTAATGCTATCCCTTTTATTAATACGGCTATTTAGAATTGGTCATTCCTTTAATCTTCCGTGTGACGAATGTGTCATGTTGTAACTGCAGTATAAACAGTCAAGAGTTCCTACAACTTGCTAATATAGGGTTTTCCAATGAGAGGTGTTATTGTGAATGACCCGCTATTTCGGTAGCTGTCACTTTTGAAGCTTTTATTCTTTGACATTTGACAAGTCGGAACTACTCCATTACTAAAAATGGAACGATACACGCTTCAACAACGCATTGAAACTATTAAAATTCACTACAAAAATGGTGAAAATCTTGCAGTCACAGTTCGCAAAACTAAAGCATTTTTTGGTCGTCGTGACCGCAATACAGAAATTGGTGGGAAAATTCGAGCTGGCAGTGATGTGAAGAATAAAACCCGTGCACGTCGCTCAAGAACAACTGAGAATATTGCTGCGGTAGCCCAAAGTGTTGAGCAAAACCCAGGTTTGTCCATTCCTCGTCGTTCTTTGGAATTGGGCATTCCACAAACGTCAGTACACCGTATTTTGCATAAAGACTTGGGTCTTAAGGCTTATAAAGTTCAGTTAACACAAGAACTCAAGCCGGCCGATCATCAACAACGTCGTGTCTTTCCTTGAAATGCATGAAAATGATCCGGAATTCCATCGAAAAATCATCTTGACTGATGAGGCCCATTTCCACCTCGGTGGCTACGTCCACAAGCAAAATTGTCGCATCTGGGGCTCGGAAAACCCAAGATAAGAAAGATAAGGTCTACGCCAACAGTCAAGCGTCGATTCAAAACCTCAAAGATAAAATACGTGAGGCTATCGAGGACATAGGGCAGCCACTTTGGGATTTGGTTATGGAAAATTTCATGAAAAGGATATGGTCCTGTATGCGTGCTCGTGCTGGCCATTTGGCTGATGCTGTTTTTCATTATTAACGGCATACCTTCCTCTTTATTATGAAATAAACATCCGATCATTTATCTCAAAAAAATGGCATTTTTCTTTGAATACCAAAATAGCATCTCTTATTGGAAAACCCTTTACTATAACTTTTCAGCTTTTGAAAATACTTTGTGTTTTGAACAAAACACTGCACTTGCCCTTTAAAATCAGCTATTATTTTCCTGCTAGTGTTTTAGTTGTCACTTGGTTTTTTCTACATCTAGTTTGACACTGACGTTTGAATAATGAATGGGTGAGGGAAAAACCAGCAATGGCTTGATTAAAGCATTTTGCCTGACTCACAATTTTTGTACTGAGTTTGTTTTCCTGTAAATTGAGTCTAAATTATATAAGACACATACCTGGATCCACTTCTCCATTATGTACTTATACAATCTCGAGTGCTCTTCGCGGCGGAGTCCTGGGGGCAATTGCCAGATCTATACTGGAATGAGAAATGTGCGAAATTCATAGCCATTTACATTATTGCAAGCACTTTTTTATTTGTTTGTTGGATATCCGATTAATTTAAACCACAATTGTTAGGTTCATCAACACATAACCTGTGCTTTGACCAACTAACCAATTGTTGGCATGGTTACAAATCCCGAAAAATATGTAAAACGCAGTCAAACAAAAAATAACAAACCGTCGTCGTCCAACAGCGAATATGCAAATTTCCTCGTTCAGATTACATTTCAATGGTGGAAACTCTAATTGGCAGTGGAGCTGCCCTATAGGCCAATCTTTCATTCTGGAGTGTAGATACTAGGCGAAACAATAGTTCGTTGCGATATTTGCACTAGACCATGGCATGATGTTTCTGATAGTGCGCACACTTTTTTTTACGTACACCTCAGGCCTGGCGAAGCTCATTCAATTTTGCTTCGTTCTCTGGCATGCACGAGTAATTGGGACATGCCAGGTACCTACTCTGACAATGATGGCAATTTGGGAAACAATTTATGTTCAACTTAAAGTATTGTTAGATGCAGCGTAAATAAAAAATAAAATCCCCCTGACGGCCAGTGCAATCGAGCCACAGTCTTTGAATTGCGCGGGCATAATTTGATAACGGCTCGAGAAAAGTGATGTGTACCTTTGACAGAAGATCAATGTGAAGAAAATACAGTCCTGAATCTCGGACAATATGTCTTTCAAATTAAATTAAAATGCACAGTATTCAGTTCGGTCTATCCGGAGACACACCTAATTGCCTAGATTTTTTTTTTAAACAGTCTTACAAAATCTTTGCCAAAAAAAATTAAAAAAAGATGTGTTTCCACCTCTGTCCATTTTACAAGCACTTTATCTGTCATTCTTTAAAAATAATTGCAGCATCCACTTTCAGTAATTGGAAATATTATATAAAAATTGTTTTTGTTTATTTTTTTATATTCGCGTTCAGTTTTTGATTTATTGTTCCACTTTACAAAAAAAAAATATTTTTTTCCATTTTGCCAAAGGCATTTTTCTTTATTTCGAGTTACGCATTTTTTCGTCAAAAGTGGTTGGCAACGCGAACACTGGTGTCGAACATTGGTGTCGCGAGTTAAATCGTTTAAAGCGTTGGGGTCTAAAGAAGTTTTCACTTCCAAAAGTATATGGAACGGATCGTTGGCAAATAATTTTGAACTCCACTGAAACGAAAAAGCGACAAAAAAAAGTAGGAACTAGCGCTTATAGCGCTCGTGTTGTTGCACCTCAGGCAGAATGAGACATGTGAAACGAACGAAAATGCGATAGACTCGAAGTAGGAAACAAAAAGAGGGATACCCACACTCAAACTCGTGTAGTTTCTGTGGAACCGAGTGTGACATATGGAATCATGGCTGATGGCGAGTTCACATCTGTGAAAATTTAAAATTTAAAATAGGGTACGAAAAAGAGTACATCTACGAAATTAACAAATAAAAAAAACACTCACAAAACTTCAAAATTGGATTTTTGAATTGATTTAAAATTGATAAAGTTGAAGTTTGATTTGACAGCCGCTTGCCGCCAGCCATCACTTTTCTTATATACATCCTGAAAAAAGTAGTAGTGCTCTGAAATAAAAGAAACAATATACCTAACACGTAATACCTCGCTTACATCTTGCTATAAGTAAATAACCAAATCTTTTGGAAATTTTAAAAACAAATTATGTAACTTAAAAATAGAAAAAAGAAAATTGGATCCGCAATTAAAAAGAAAAGTAAACATGGACTGCAATAGAAACCCTAACCTTTCCCTCTTGTACTGTTCCTAAGCCTAAAAGCAATCTTCAGAACTTGTTTTCGAACAAGTACTTCTTATTTAGGTAGCCGTCACGAAACGTATCTAAAAATATAATATCGCATATCGCCTTGTTTCCCAAGGGAATCGACACCCACAAATGTGTCTCCCCACAAATTCTAAAACCATCCCCACATGATTACCAACTCCGCTTGCTCAAAGAAGAAAGAACCTCTGCTGAGATATAATATTCTTTTGCAATAAAAACATTTTGCGAACATCTAAAGAAATCTTTTCAATTCATTTTTCAGGTGCAAACGGCAACAAAGTACATCAAAAGGTTGGCAGCCAAAAGGCGATTCACTGCATTTGTGCAATTTGCCTTTCAAGGAAATGGCATTGGCACGAGACCTGAGATGGGTGGGGAAACTCCTATTTCTGATCGCTTTGCTATACACGATGGCAACAGCTAACGCTTCTACACAAGGTAAGTTTTAGTTGAAATAATTGCTTCGAATTTCTTTCCTTAAAACCGGTTAAAAGCCAATTAGTGTTGCTGAAGGAAGTTGAGGCGAAATATGAAATTCGCCTTCGTCGCTATTTTCCCAAAGTGAATTTATGGCATATTGAAGAATATTAAGCCGTCTATCAGTTGTGCTAAATAATTTTATTCGGAAAATATCTGTAAGGGCTTAAAACTAAAGTTCACTTTACTTGCCAAAGTTTTCTCTGGTTTAGCGCGGTGCATGGGACCAACTGTCAGTTTCATAAGGCATACATTTTACTCTTAAAGATATGAAAAGGAATTTTTCTTAGGCAGTCGGTTGTTTACACAGCTGTAAGTATGTTGAACTCAATTCAGGGATGGGATTAGCGAACTAAAATAATTAAATTTTCACTAAAAACATTGTTTTCAAAAGAAGAAGAACAACATGAGAAAATAATTCAATTAGCAATGCCCGTCGTCCACTAAGTGAGCAACGCATCAATTTCGAATACATCACATTTGACTCTGATCTCTGTTGTACGATGGTGTCTCATTCCAATGCAACTAACGCGTTTTATCCAGATGGAGATTATTGCTTAACATGTCGCACTTATAATTCAATACTGTAGTAACTCAAAATTTGCCAAATTTGAGATAGATCATTAGTCAAACGTAAAACTCAATTCTCTACACGAAAATAAAACTGTCGTTAGCATAGTGCCAGAAAGAAAAAAGATATAACACTATGAGTCATTACACAATAAAAAATAATTCATCTCTCTGAAAACTTTGTTCTGGCAATACAATCCTAAATCAAAAATTGGAAACATATTTATTACCAGCAATATTTAAAGTAATAGGTAAATAGACTATTTCTCTATTTTTATTAAGTGTATGAATACTTTATCATTTCTTTATAATCTATGACACAGAGTAAGCTATCACTTTTTCGCCGATTCTGAAAAACCTCACATTTTGAGTTACAACAGTATTGTATTATTAGTGCGATGTGTTCGGGTAGTGTTCGACCTCGTGTTGCTGGTTGAGCATTGCTGCGCGTTGAGCAACGATTTTACGACAATCCGCGATACTAATAATCGTTTTTAATGTCCAGGATAAATGTTTCGGAGCTCACAGTGGCATAATTTTAGATACAAAATTGCATATTGTGACGTAGAAAATATTTGGTGTGAAGGTTAAAAATTATTATTGGTAAGGCTGAATGTGTTGCATATTATCTGCCCAACTAATATGAGTTGGTCTGGGTACAACGAAATTCATGTCCCTGTTTGAATTGAGCAATTTGCAATTGGAATCAATTTATTGTCATTACAAAATAACAACAAGGTTAAAGAGCCTATAGCTGCGGAGAATATTGGCTCTTAGAATCAATCATAACAAACAACAATGCTAATCATGTTTCTCATTTTATTGAGGAGTGAGCAACTGTCCGCACCCGTAGGTGTTCAACCCAATTGCTCATTGCCCAATAAATGGTGCTTGGTTACTCAAAAGGGTAACGAGGCAAGGTACCTGGGTGTGGTATTCACCTCCAAACTAAACTGGAAACGGAATACTGAAGAAAGAATGAAGATAGGACTCAATGCCTTTTATGCGTGTAGAAAAACCTTTGGGAAAAACTGGGGCTTACAACCACACATTGTGCACTGGCTGTACACCGCGATTGTTAGACCCATTCTTACCTACGGTTCAGTTGTTTGGTGGGAGGCGGTTGAAACCAAATCCTATCTTAAGAACCTGAACAAGGTGCAGAGAATTGCTTGTTTGGGTATAACAGGCGCAATTAAATCCACACCACAACTAGGTCTGGAAACGCTATTGAACCTGCAACCCATTGAGCTATTCACTAAGAACGTGGCAGTCAAAGCCGCTCTCAGATTAAGAGAGAACAAAACTTGAAAGCCTGGTTACTGCGGACACTCAAGCATACTTGAAATCTTTGATTGGAAGGGACTCATGTCACTCACCGATTACGAGAAACCCAGATATGACTTCGAGACAAATTTCATAATCACTATACCCAAAAGACAGGACTGGAACTCACACAGTACCATCATAAAAGGTATATCCGTCTATACGGTTGGTTCAAAAACAGAAAATGGTACAGGAGCCGACGTATTCTCAGAAAGACTTGCCATTAACCAGTCGTTCCGACTGATCAGCAGCCCAGACTATCTTATCGATGGAAATAACCATCTGTGTGGACAGTCAAGCGGCACTTAAAGCTATCGGCTCTCACCTTGTTAATGCGAAATGTGTTTCAGATTGCCTCTTGGCGCTCAGGGCTATACGTCATCACTCAGTTCTACTCTGCTGGGTTCCGGGACACGTTGGGGTTGAAGGGAACGAAAAAGCGGACGAATTGGCGAGATACGGCTCTGACATGAACCCTCAACTAGCGGACGGAGAGGTGCTACCGCCTTTTAACACTGCTAAGACTTTTATTGACGGCGTCACCACACAACTGGCTAAGGAACAATGGAGCAACACCATCGGTTGCATCATTACCCGAAGTCTGTGGCCTGTGGTTGACACTAAAAGATCAAAGTTCGTAGTCTCTCTTAATAGAAGTCAAATCCGGATGCTCGTCGGGGTTTTAACCGGACACTGCAGCATAGGAAACATGGCTAAAAGGCTGGGACTTTTTGCAAATGACTTCTGCAGAAGCTGCAGAGTCGGTGGAACATCTTCTATGCCACTGCCCAGCTTTACAGGAACGCCGCTCATCCTGTATGGGAGCAAGGTTCTTCGAAAGTTTGGAAGACTTGGCGGGGGTACCTCTATCAGACATAAAACTATTCCTAAACAGATCGAAGTGGTTTTGTTAGCCACATGTCCTTACGTGTACAAACAGGGTACTCACAATGGGCTTTCACGGCTTCCGGGTGAAATTTGCATCGGCTGCAAAACTACCCTCCCAACCTAACCTAACCTACTCAAAAGGGTATCAACTTGTTGAGCAAATTGGGAACATTCCAAAAACAATTATTGTCAGTTTACTTCAATTGGATGCCGACTGAGACCTATTACTCCCAAAAACGCCATTTTGACCTAACCCAATCTAATCCTGTATCGCATAAAGTATTGAAAAATATTGTAATGTTCCGTGGACGAACGAAAAAAACCGAAATCTTTAAGTTCGTACACCTTTGTTACAAGTTGCCCGAATGCGATGAAATAAAAAGTATATGCCGCTCGATATTCAGTCCGGAGTGAGTAATTTTACTCTTATGCGATTTCAAATCCACATACGAGCAGAAACATGTTCAAATTGTATTGTTGGAAACTACGAAGCTTCCAAAACAAGTACAGCCGATATGTCAATAATTCCAAAGAACACTGAATGCAGCAAGCAGTAACAACAATGCCCAAATGTCAAATTGTAAACAAAACACAAAGGGTACATTGTCAAATAAAGAAAGAAAGATTTATTATCTTCTATCTTTTGCCGTGGTTCAAATAAGTTGCCTTTTTTGCCGTTTTATCTAACATAGCTTCAGAGTTTGTAGTTGAAGCAACCTTGTCTCTGTTTGAGATATCACGCCGTCTTTAACAAGAAACTTTGCCTTGTCTCTGCCAGCGATCCACTAAGTTCGATTGGAAAAGCTCTTCAGTTCTTAAAAGAATAGTATCGATGATGCATTTAAAACATGAATAGGTAAAGTTGGAGCATCTTTTTCTGCTCTAAGTGGGTAGAAAAGGCATACCTATAAGTAGAAAAAATAAATACATGTCCTTAAAGCTCCAAAGGTCTAACTTATAATAACTTCATAAACTTCTATTAGTGAGTTTTAACTATACAATTTTTTGGCGTGTTCGATCGGCTGAATTGTGAAGCTTTTCGATGACAGTTATACTCTCCGTAGGACTGCTACTTTGTCCGAATATCAAATAAATCAGCGATTGATTTTTAAGCATTTTTTCCAAATTTTGTTTCCCAAAGGATGTTCCAAATTTACTTAAATATCAACTTGGTAATCTAAAAAATCGACAATTGTCCAAAGAGCAATCTACCTAAAACTACCGCCATCAAACAGTTAGTAATAAGCAATTAATTACCATCAACTTCGAATGTGGCAGATCGACTTTTAGCCACATCAATACCTGGCACGTTTCAAGTATTGGCTGGTAAATATAAACTAACCAAGTCAGCTCCGGCGACTTAAGAGAATTTGCCTGCAAGCTGTTTTCCGTGTTGCTATGTGGGATACTTGGTGGAGCTTCAGTAGACTAAGCTATTTTTTTTTCCTTTTGTTACACCTTCCGGATTTATTTGCCGAGCATCTACAAGGTGGCGCAGAAATAACCTTCCGATGTTTTTTGGCTGTAATTTAAAAAAAAAAAAATTAAAAACTTTGATTCTTCTTGTGGATTATTTTTATATGGTCTTTTTATTTTTTTTACATCAAGTCGAGAATATGATGTCATTTGAGCCCTTTTTATGGCATTTTCCATCACTTTGGCCAAAACTTCCGGCGATAGGTCCTCACATTCTTGACGGATATTGTCTTTAAGAGCTGCAAGAGTCTGAGGCTTGTTGACATAAACCCGCGACCTCAAAAAGCCCCACAAAAAGAAGTCTGGAGCGGTCAAATCAGGCGACCTTGCGGGCTAGTGCAAATCGCCAAAACGGGAGATTAGGCGCTCGGGAAATGCATCCTTCAGCATATCGGTTGTGGCACGTGCAGTGTGTGCCGTGGCACCGTCCTGTTGGAACCACATGTTTCCAATCCCAATTCATCAAGTTGCGGCAAAAAGAACTCGTTGATCATTGCTCTGTAGCGCTCACCATTCACAGTAACCGTTTGGCCCGCGACGTCTTCGAAGAAAAAAGGTCCGATGACTCCTCCAGCGAAAACAGCGCACACCATACAGTGACTTTGAGCGGGTGTAATGGCTCTTCGTGGGTTACACGCGGATTTTCAGTGCCCCAGAAGCGTAAATTTTGCTTATTTACGTACCCGCTAAGATGGAAATGGGCCTCATCACTCATGATTATTTTTGATGAAAAATCATCTTCCTCTTGGTGGTGATTAAGGATGGCTTGAGCGTATGTTAGACGCGATTGGCGGTCAGCAGCTAACAGCTGATGCACCGTCTGGACTTTGTACGGAAACATCTTCAAATCCTGTACCAAAATTCGCTGTAAAGACCGTCGACTGATACCCATTTGCGTGGCACGTCGTCTGGTCGATGTCGAAGGCGCTTCCATGACATCTTCGGCTACAGCAGCAATATTCTCTGCAGAACGGCTACTCCGGGGTCTGCCACGCCTGGCAGCATCTCGTGTTGTACCAGTCTCTTCGAGGCGAGCGGCTAAACGTCGCAGTGTTTCACCAGTAGGCGTTGGACGGCTAGGAAATCGGCGACGAAATTCACGTTGTGCCAAAGTCACCGACCGATTATTGCTCAAATAAATAGTCACCAATATTCCGCGTTCTGGAGCAGTGTAGCGTTTATTAACGTGTATTTCGCATGTGTTTACTACACAAATGTCAAAACAGAACTGACATTAGGGGCCAATCGCAAAATTTATAGCATTTTCTGATAGGAGGATTACTTTTGCGCCACCTTGTATTAGAAGAAACATTCAGGCCGTTCGATGGACGACCTTTAAACGAAGAACCGAATGCTAATACGCGATCCGACAACTATAAAGTAAAAGCCGTTTCTCTGTCCGAGCTTCGAATGATAATAAGAAAGTTGAAAAATAACAAAGCTCCAGGATACGATCTAATCACTGACGAAGTTCTGAAGGAGCTACCGAAAAGAGCACTAGTTAAGCTGCTGTTCCAAGACAATGGAAAGTAGCCGAAGTCATTATGGTTCCGAAGCCAGGGAAGAATACAAATGATAAGAAATCATATAGACCTATTTCGCTACTGCCGATAATATCTAAGGTTTATGAGAAACTTCTGCTAAAACGATTACAACCAATAATTGAAGAAAGACGCGTGATACCAGATCAACAATTTGGCTTCCGGGACAAATATTGTGGGATCAGGTGTATCGAATAACAAATGAAATTGAAAAAGCTCTAGAATGCAAAAAGATTTGCTCTAGTGCTTTTCTCGACGTATCGCAAGCCTTCGACAAGGTATGGCATGAAGGCCTAATGTATAAGCTAATGACAATCCTACCGGAAAAAATTATACAGAATATTGATATCCTACCTTGAAAACAGACTCTTTCGTGTAAGACATGAGACTGAATTCAAGGAAATCCACGCCGGTGTTCCGCAAGGAAGCGTTCTCGGCCCAAAATTATTCCTGAGATATACCACAAGATGAAGGGACCGTCGTAGCAACGTTCGCAGACGATACGGCTATCCTCGCAATGGATGAGTCTGTCGAATCATCAACTGGAAAACTCCAACGGGCTCTTAATAAAGTATGCGAGTGCACAAAGACCTGGCGAATTGCCCTTAACAAGACCAAGTCGACGCATGTCAATTTCACGTACAAAAGGATAAACAACTTACCTGTTTTCATTAACTCGGTACAAATACCATACGCAAACGAGGCGAAATATCTAGGAATGATCCTAGACGCAAATCTTAAGTGGAAGCCACACGTTAATAAAAAGCGCGACGGGCTCGCAATCAGACTTAGAGAAATGTATTGGCTACTCGGAAGATATTCGAAGACAAGCGTATACAACAAACTGCTCCTGTATAGCCAAGTGCTAATTCATGGACATACGGTATACAACTTTGGGGTTGTACCAAACCAAGCAATATGGCTATAATACAAACATTCCAAAACAAAACGCTAAGAGCAATCGTGAATGCTCCATGGTATATAAGGAAGTGTACTGGTGGACGGAGAATATAGCGGCGCTACGCAGAAGATGCTTACATCTCAGACGCAAGGTCACTAGGGGAAGGAGAAGACATGCTGAGTCAACGGAGGAAGCTCTATTGGAATACAGAAGCAAAAGATCCGAGCTCAAGAAGGCCATCATTTCGAGCAAAAAACAGAAGTGGGGGGATCTCCGTCGAGACATCAACAACGACCCCTGGGGGTTAGGCTACAGGATAGTTATGCGAAAACTTGGAGCCCAGACATGAAATCCTGTTCTCGACGAAGAAAAGATGAAGGGTATTGTGGACACGCTTTTCCCAACTCACCCCGTTAGGCCCCTCGACACCACATTGGTCCAACGTGAGGAAATACCACCCTTTAATGAAGAAGAGCTGTGTTCAGCAGTGAAAACCCTACAAAACAGAAGAGCCCCTGGACTTGACGGGATACCATCAGAAGCGCTAAAGGCGATCGCCAACTCATGCCCCCAAC
This sequence comes from Cheilosia vulpina, assembly GCA_916610125.1. NCBI lineage: Eukaryota > Metazoa > Arthropoda > Insecta > Diptera > Syrphidae > Cheilosia > Cheilosia vulpina. Next base: position 78,337,494 of record OU744276.1, on the reverse strand, counting down.
TACTACTGAATATGTTCAATAGTTTCCTGGAAGATGGAGTCTTCCCTAGAAATTGGAAGAAACAACGCCTAGTGCTAATTAGTAAAGGCAAAGGAGACCCAGATTCTGCATCAGCGTACAGACCTCTGTGTATGCTTGACACGCTAGGGAAACTCTTGGAGAAGATGTTGAGACCGCGACTTACCGCTGCAGTATATCGAGGAGGAGACCTCTCGGAAAGACAGTACGGCTTCAGAAAAGGTCGCTCTACTATTGGAGCGATCGAAGAAGTAGTAAGGACCACCCAATCCGCCCAAAGGGGTAGTAACTACTCAAGAAAGATCGTACTGCTGGCAACTCTGGATGTCAGGAACGCCTTTAACTCAGCCAGGTGGAGTGACATGCTGAACGCGCTCGAGAACACTTTCAACATCCCAGCCTATCTCTTACGGATGGTTAAGGACTACCTCAGGGACCGGGAGCTGATCTACGAGACTACAGAAGGCCAAAGAAGAATGCAAGTAACCTCAGGAGCAGCCCAAGGATCAATAGCTCTACGTGTTGCAAGCGCATACCGAACCGTATCGGAGCCAGCCGTTCTTTTTGTCGCAGGGGTGACCCCAATAGACATCTTAGCGGCAGAAAAGAAGTACGTCTACGACAAAAAGACGGAAGCTGGAGTAGAAAGGGCTACGGAAGAGGCCAAAGAGCTCACGAAACAGAAGTGGCAAGAACGCTGGAGCTCGGAAAGCAGAGGACGATGGACAGCGAGGCTTATCAGGAACGTGGCTGAGTGGAATGACCGGAAACACGGTGAAGTTAACTATTACGTCACACAGTTACTCACCGGACACGGATACTTCAACGCCTTTCTCCACAAGATAGGGAAAACAAACAGTCCAGCCTGCCAGTACGGGGACTCCCAGGAAGACGACGCGCATCATACCTTCTTCGCCTGCAGCAGGTGGGAATCCAAAAGAAGAGAACTGGAGACGAATATCGGTATCATCACTCCAGACAACATAACAGAAAAGATACTGGCCAGCGAGCAGAACTGGAACAAGATCTGCGCCTACGTCCAACGCATTCTCAGAAGAAAGAAAAGAGAAGAAGAGCAATCCCGCGAAACAGAGTGAGCCCGAAAGTTCGTATGATTACAGCCCCCCTGAAGTAATGCGAACAGCGGTCCCAGGGGGGCGGGTCAGAAACCGAAGGGAAGGAGGAGTTTTAGTCCGTAAACCTGTAAACCTTGTACAAACGCGTTGTACAAATGGGAGTCGGACACACAGGGATGGTCAACGCCAAAAAGACCTCCCTACGGTGCACAAAGCATTTCTCCCCCCCCCCCCCCAACAGGAAAAAAAAAAAAAAAAATGGTATATAAGGAATAGTGATATTCACAGAGATCTAGGAATTGCTACCGTGATTAACGAAGTAACAAATTTTGCTCGCAAGCTTCGTACTCACATTCATGGTCACTGCAATAATGAAATAATTCGTACTCTGGACGTGACATACCTTGAGCGCCGACTAAAAGGAACAAGACCGTTCGACCTAGCGCCATAAGAAAAAACCGCATGTAATGACGGTATTAGTAGGTGCGTTCGCTGGAAAGCTACCTACCAAACGCGATTAACACTACAGAAGCGTAAACTACTTATTAAGGTAACTTAGTCGTAGTCACCACTAAAATGAAAAAATGAGAGGAACAAATTTCTTACTACTATGAAAAAAAAAACACCTTCCGCCATTTAGATTTTTTTTTCTTCACATGGATTCACAGATAAGGAGAAAGTTTTATTTTCAAGTCGGAGGGAATCGGCTAGGTGCGCGGGAGCTTGCCTAGAATCGTCATTCAATGATACGCAGCATACTCGAATACAAAAATATTTCTTAAGTTAACTGATGACCGCCTATTCACCGGACTATAAGTTAACAAAGTACAAGAAACCACTTGTTCTCGCTCCGCAGAGTAATCGATATTTCCTGCACATTCCTATTCCCACTATCTTCACCAATTCATCAGAGCGGTTCCATCGGCTGGCAATTATTCGCCATGCTCGATTCCGGTCGGTCCTTATTAAAACGTGATCTTATGAACAGATAATCACTAGCCATTGTTATGTCTTTATTCGCCTTTGTTCGACAGCTATTGGTATGCGGTCTTATTGCATTAACACAAATAAATAATAACCTGCAACATTCTGCAGCCGCATTTATAAGACAACATTTTTGTATCAAGCGGGCACAATGCTTTTTTTTTTTAAAGAACTGCTCTGTGAACACATTGATTCGCACAACAATATGCGCCTATGAGGGGCCGTTTAATATTTCCTGTCAGGATAGCTGCCCCATTGATTCATGACCGCATTGAAAACCATTTTGCTTCGGTATTATCCTTCTGTGTGTGTTTCGCCAAACAATGCTCCTTCAATTGTGATTAACATCCGCAACGCAATACCAATTTCGTCTTCGACTGTGATGTCTGACAAGAGACGTCATCTGATTTATGCTCCAGGCGATTCGCTGGAAATGAAGAGCGCTTTGTGTGCAACAGCTTACAAATCGATTTTACTAAGTAACTTCAGCGGGGATATGTGTTTCGGGAACTGCCAAAGCTTGTGAAATGGAGGTCAATGTGCATCTGCCTTGATTCGTAAACTCGAAAATTTTATATACAAGTTCGTTTTTCGTTATCCCCGACATTTCGAATAAAAGAGCATTGGGGACGTTCAAGTATCTAGTTTTGTAAATCTGACAGCTCTCTCACTAGATGTATCTCTGTTCTGATTGGGGGAAATCGGTCATATGAGCAGCTGTTTCAGTTGACATCTATGAAGGGGTAGCCGACGCATCTAGTCATGAAATTCGTGAACGAGTACTAAGTTGACAGTTCGCGTATGTGGATGACGTAGAAAAAGTGACGTTCCCGACCAATCTAGTTTTTGCGTTCAGGTTACATCTCATCCAGATGAATCTAGTCGACTTAAGATAACTAGATTCTTGAATGCGGCCATTTACGACTTTTTGACGTATATTCATTGGGTAAGTTCAAGTATCTAGTTTGGTAAGTCTGACAGATGTCTGACTAGATGAATCTCGGTTTTGATTGGCTGTAATCAGTTATATAAGCAGCTGCTTCAGTTGACTTTTATGGAGTGGCAGCGGGCGAATCTAGTCAAGAAATTCGTGACCGAGTACTAAGTTGACAGTTCGCATATTTTGTATATTTGTATGTTTTTGTTTAAAGTAGCTTTTCGTGAGCGAGACCTTTTTGGAAAAAATTCATCAGCTTTGTAGGCCACTGCAAAAAATCACTCATTATTTTATGGGATTGTTAAAAAAGTTAATGAAAAAGTTTTTTTTTTTATGCAGTGAATCACGTTTATACGCATTTTAGTTAGAAGACATTGCTTGTCCTTCTTAATGAATTCGAGTCGAATTCACCTGCCTGGTTTCCTTCGATACGGACGGTGTTTCTGTTTGCGATGCATGAAAAAAAAACCGCCACTATAATCTTTTAACGTCCATTTCAGTCCTACATTCCATTGGCCCATTAACCAAGTGGTTATGTTTTTTACGAGTACTTTACAACATCCTCTCAAAGGGATAAAAGGTAAATAGGAACAACATCTTGGTCTTCTGCCGGTAATGTGTTTACGTCTTCAGACAACGATCTCTATTTATAGCAACAATTACATTCCATGTGAAATTAATGCGAATCGACTCGAGTTGACTTTTGTTTGAAAAATTGGAAGATTTTTTTTTGGAAGAAACCGTAGAGGAAATTTGATCGAGAAATAAAACGTCAAGCCAAAAAAACCTTTTATAATGTTAATGGAAAATTAGTTTTTTTTTAAGCTTCAATAATAATCTAATATCTTTTGCAAATCGGCAGTTTGATCGGCTTTTTTGCAAATAGGAATTTATGGGACACGAAGAAAAGCGTCTTCTTCTGCTTGCTACTAGAGAAATTATTTGAGTAGCGATGATAATATCGTCTTAAATTTTTTTTTATATCCATTATTTTGGAACGATTTAAAAACTGCGACGACTTTGAAGTTTGAAATTTGACTTTAAGCCCTAGCTACTTGTAAATGTCAAAAAAAAATAAAGCAACTAATCAACTTCGAAACAAAAGACATTTTCAAAGTCGCAGTTACTTCTACTTAATTATGTACGTCAGCCACTAACTGTCAATTTATTATTTAGTCCCGAAGTTCTTGACTAGATTCATCGGCTACCTGACAATAAATGTCAAATGAAAGCAAGATGAGGACGCATCGCACATTATCCAGTCATACTGTTTTTTTTACGATTATCGCATTATGTTATAGTCTGTGGTGAGATTTTGTGGTTGAAGTGCTGTTTCATGAAGCACATGAGGGTTCCCAGCTGTCCAGTAACGCATATTTTGCTTATTGACGAAGCCGTTTAACCAAGAAAAGCGCTTCATCGCTGAAGATGATTTTGCAATGAAATTCTTCATTTTCTTCCATCATGACCAGAGCCCAATTCGAGAACGTACGTCTCGTTCAAGTGACTTTAGTTCTTGAGTCAGCTTGTAAGGGTGTAGGCGAAGATCATTATGCAAAATTCGCCATAATGTGGTTTGGGAGCGGCCCAATTCTTGAGAACGCTGTCAAATTGACTGATTTGGCTCGTTTGCGACGGACGTCTCTACGGCAGGAACATTCTCCACACTTCGAGCAAAACGTAGTCTTACTGGCACAGAAACATCAAGCAGCGAATATTCTGACTCAAATGTGTTCTTCTTCTTCTTTTGTTCCGGGAGCTGCTGTTTTTCACTCGAATGAATTGCTTGTCTACTGGGACTAGAATTAAAGCCTGATTCACAACACAGCGTTAGCACGAGGCGAGAGTGATGACGAGTCTAGCGCGAGTTGTCAAAAAAAGTCAATCCATGGAAATACATGGAAATATACAATGATGCAAGCCTCGTTGCCTCGCAACGCGAACATTTCGGAAAATCGAAAAAATCTCGCGCGAAACAGCGATGACGTTCATTTGAAGTTGTCTTTCGTAGCTCTCTGCGGTTTAGGTTTTTGCGCGCTTATTTGGAATTATACTTAAAATGAATAAGCTATCAACACTGGAAGTTGAAAAATTAATTGAGTTCATTAAGGAAAAGCCTTTAACGTACAATTAAGCAGATACTTTACAAACATACACAAATGAAAGAAAAAATTTGGAAGGAGATCGCAGAACATGTCGGGGCGTCATTTTTCATTGTGAGTTGATGGACGATTATAAAGCGAGAACTAGGCGACAGCGTTTATCGCGTCGCTCACGTCTCATTATCTAGTCTGCATTGTGAATCAGGCTTTAGGCCGAAAATTCTCGTTGACGCTTTTTAAGTTGCGACCACCGACTCGGAATTTCAATAGTAAATTTTAATTATTTTTTCTAAACGTTATTCCTTCGTGTACGTCACCATGATGAAAATGTTGATTTTAATGAATATTTTGGCATTGACAGTTCGGTTTTAGGGTGCGTTCACACTGAAAGTTTGCAGTTTCAAGTCGCTAATGAAAGACCCTTTACATCCGATCCAAGTAGGAATGTACGACATCCAAGAGCGCTCATAAATAATAATTTACTCTTGCAACATGGCATACGTCCAGCGTTACCGAACACTGCATACGTCACCACCATTCATCTACAATTACATATAATTTACTTCACTTTGTGTAGAGTTTGATCCTATCTTGAGAAACCTTGTAGATCAGAAAACCGTAGTCGGTGACTTCCCCTAGTATTGCGTATTAAGCGTTACAAATTTTAGAAATTCCGTCAAGTGAATCTAACAAATCTATTTACAAATTCCCAACGATAATGACTTTCTCGTTGAAACCCCTCACCACGCTCGCAAATCAAATGAAAGGACACTCAACAGCGTTACCGCTGACTTGACATGAGGGCGGCGGTACATGCATCTATCTCATCGTAGAGGAGCACAACAAGACAGTAATTTGGAATGGCATCAATTGGTCCCACTGCACCGCAGAGCATCGTCTTTAATGCCATACTATGCCAACTCCCGTTGCTCTATACAGGTAGTTGCATCGCATCACTTTCAACGTGACGGATAGATGCTACTACCTCAGTTAACTTGACTTGACTCTATGACGTCTCACAACAGTTCGGTTATCTCCATTTGCAGAGTTGTAAATTCCATAATTAGGTTTGCGCTGGTTCGCATTCGCCCATTTCGTAGTGGGGTGCATTCCCTGCAACCAGGCAACGACAACTAATTGCACTTGATTATGACCTTCACCTTGAGTACTGAAGACATCTTGACAACGCACCGTGCATATACAACATTCATTTGTAATTCCACGTTATATTCTGCCGCACAAAAAGGAGCGTCTTCATAATGCGGCTGCAGAACGAGAGGCACATCCTTTGAGTGTCATCTCCAGTTTCAGCAGCGCGGCAACCTGTTTCGCCTGATGCCTTCAGATGAAACGTTTAGATAGCATAAAATTAAAAATTAACTTCGCATGCCTTGCCACAAGATGAACGCACAAGTATCCATTGCCCCATCGTTATATAGGTTTTATTCTACTTTGACGCTGTTTGTTTCAATCTGCGATCTGGCTTGGGTGCATCTAGTTATCGAACGGACGTTAGTGCGGGGGGTGCGACTTCTCCCGCTGTGTTTGGCCATCACTATTAGCATTCAAACTTATGTCCTGCGCGAATGGCAACAATCTCCTTCTCATGGGCGAAATTTATGGAGTTTTTTGGACGCTGCCGAAGGATATCTAAATATATACTTATGGATAATTCAACTTCAAATGTCAATTTGCGGCTAATCCAGCTTGATGGTTTGCAAACACACATGCGGTTGCTATTGCGATACATCAATCCGTGTCCATGCGTGTTAGTAGGGACCTGTTTTCGATGACTTGTCGTAACGTAACTATTACCACCACAATTGACTTTATTGAACACGATACGAACGTCACATAAATCATTTTACTGCGTCCCGCTGGTAGGCGTGCCGTGACTGGCGCTTCGGATTAGGCTGTGACGTACACGTAGACAAGTGTTTACTAATGGGTATCATTTTTTATGAGTGGACACAACGCAGTGGTCATGGTCAAGTTCGTAATTTATTGACTTGTTGTCGCTGTGAATGGGGCTCGTTGTTTAAATGTTATTGCAAGTATTGAGACGTGTGCCGTTGAGTAATATTTAAAATAAAAAGAGAGGGCTTTACGGAACGAGTCGCTCGATTGCGGATTAGCAATTTATGCGGAGTTCATTTGTCTACTACAATGACTGGGGTGTGTGCTGTGATTCGCCTTATGAATTAGGAATTTGGTGCACATTGTTGTATTGGGGTTTCAAAAATCCATGCAAGAGCAAATGCTTGCAGCTCGGAAAAGAAGCTCTGCTGCTTGTCTCCCATACTTATGGACATCTAGACTCCGTGAGTGTGCGATTGAAGCGTTTTCCAATCGCCAACCGTGTATCTTTATTTTGATGATTCGTAATAGTGAGATTCTGGTTGTGAATCTATTTTATTTCGCGGAAAAGGTTTATCCAGAAAGAAGTTAGCGAATATCAAACAGCGACAACGAAAGAAAAGATCAGTTTTGACCATCCATGTGGGGTTTTAGCGACTGTTTGAAGCTTTTATTTTTTGGGAGTTTTTAAAACATATTTAGCTTACGACTAACTAACTAAAAATTTACGAATTTTGTTGATGTTCGTGTCAAAATTTATAAACTTGTTCATAACCGTATAAAAAATTAAGAAATTTTTGAAGTGAAAACTTCTTTAGGCGTGTTGGGCATTTTTGAGATGGGAAAAAAACCCTTGAACTCGCGACATCTATGTTCCGACCAGAGATGAATGGATAAGAAAGATGGATATCTTTCGTGCGTCTCTCCCCCCAAAAACCATTTGTTTTCATTGATGTTTTTGTAATTTCAACGCCCGTCTGTGACTACGTGTGAGCTACAAAAAGGCATGCTACTAATGGCCGCCCAACATTCCTTTTGTTTTTATGGGCATCGCGCTGTTCAATTGTGTTATATTTGGTATTGAACTTGTTTGGTTTTTGTTAAGCTTCGATTAAAATAAAAAGTAGTGAAATACACATTTCGGAATAGTGAATTCTTGCATTAAAGTCCAATTTATGAACTCACATATTCTAGAAAAGAAATGAGCATTTATGTTCGTGCTTCATGAATTTTTCAATGTTCGCGTTGCCAACCACTTTTGACGGAAAAATGCGTAACTTGATAAAAAAAGATGACTTATCCAATAATATAATGCCTAAAATATTTTTTTTTTTGTAAAATGGAACGATAAAACAAAAACTAAACATAAATATAAAAAAATCAACAAAAAAAAATTGTATTTCTCGTACAACAAATAGCTTTCAAATTTGTTTCCAATGGCATTCCACTATACTGGAAGTGGACGCTTTAATATATATAAATGACAGATAAAGTGTTGGGAAAATTGACAGAGTTGGAGGATGGAAACACATTCTTTCAGACCGAGGTTACGTATAATTTTTTTTTGGCAAAGATTTTTTAGGAATGTTTAAAAAATGAAAAGCTTAGTATGTTGAATCAATCATATTTAAAACTACCTGTACCCGAGGGAGCGGTCTGCAATAGTGAGGGACTTGAACCCGTATTAAAAAATATCCCAAACACTGAGTCCACTCTGCCTTCATGACATTGGACCTGGTCGTTGGACTAATCAGCAACAATTTAATATTCTTTGGACAATGAAAATGAAAGAAAATAGCTTTAAAATAGGTATTTAACTCACTTTTTTATTAATGTAACGCTTTTTTGTATACTATATTAGAAGTTTTGTTTCCTTCGGCTGAAATAGTTATATTTCCTGCATTATAAACCCTGGAGCACGCTACATAATTATCTATAACTACCCGTGAATTCAACTCCACTTTTCTTAAAGTTTGACCCTGTGACTTATTGATTGTCATGGCAGAAAAAACATTAAATTGAAATTGAGTCCGTTTAAACTGAAATGGATAATTGCTGGGAATTATTTGTATTCTTGGTATAAATACCGTATCTCCTTTACCACACCCAGTTAATATTAACGCATCTATAACGTTTTGCTGTAACGAAATCACTAACATTCTGGTACTATTACCAAGCTTGGAGGATTCAAATTGTGAAGCAACATAATGGGAACTTCAACTTTTAATTCAATTTTATGAGCAAAAAGGCCATGGGCTGTAATGCTATTTAAAAACTCCACCGGGTAATTTACTGCCTCATCTTGATTGCAAATAGCATTTATAAATAGTACGACGTGTATCACCATGAATTTTCCCTAATATAAATCCCCTAATGTAATAATACCACGATCTGGTATCACTGGTACCTATACCTATTTGACATTTCTTTCTAGACACTTTATTTTGTAAGCAAAACAGAGGCAAACAAACTTGAATTGCATATCAACTCACTCATGTGAAAATCGTAGAAATGTTTCAAATTTTGCCTTTTTATTTAAAAACCTTTTAAGTTATCGAGTTATTGGATATCCTAAGTTGTACCTGCAAATGTCCTCTATAAGCTGCTGTTAACTATATTTAAATGATCCCAGTATTTTCGAACGGAAAGCGTGACAAAGAAAAAAGTAAAACGAAACGAAAAAATAAATTACTCTTGTCCAATTTTTTTTCAAAATTTATAAAGACAGAGTTGAAATAAAGTAGAGATTTTAGGCCTAGGTATCCTCTATAGGCCTGTGAAAAATGCACCAGAATATATTGAGCAGTTTCTAAGATTTTTGCATTTAAAGACATGCCGTCGAATTCGATCTTAGTCGAACAGAACTACACCAATTTTATTTATATGATGATAAAACATATATAAATAAAACTGCATACAAGTCAGGCAAAATTGGTTTTGTATGGGAGGTATCAAAAGTACTTGACTGACATAGCCCAATTTTAATAGCAACTTGACGACAATAAAAATAAGTCTTCTCACAAGATTTCACTTGCTTAAATCGATTTGTTTCGACGCTATCGTGTTTTCAACAGACAGGCGGACAGACAGACAGACAGGATCATAATGTGATCCTGATTCAGAACATATACCTACTTAATGAGGTCTCCGGTGACTCCTTCTTGGCGTTACAAATGTAATGCCAAAGTGAATATAGGTACCTTCCTGTGGAGGGTAAAAAATGATGGCTTTTTGAAAAAAACAAGCCTTAAAGCCTTAGCTAATGAAATAATGCCTAAAGGGAATGGAAAAGCCTTAGTTGGCATTTTTTTTTTTTGTAGTAGGAGTTTATAATAATGAATAAAATAACACTTCATTTAAAAGAATGTAACTCCTACACAATAAAACATTTCCTGACGATTAAAAAAATACACACGGACCTAATTGTTCAAGTTTTCACTTCTGTCGGCACTACCGGAGTGCCACTGTTTTTTCACAATATAATATCATGTCCGAGTAAAAATGAAAAGCATATCCGGGTGAAAAGAGAATATAGTTCATGTCGTGGTCGAAATTTTGTCCATGCCTAGGTCTTAATTCTGAGCTTTTTCATGTCGGGGTCAAAATAAAGAAATTGTTCGTGTCCTGTTTAGAGTGGTAATACTTCATGTCAAAATTTTCAACAGTTTCATGTCCGTTTCAAAATTTAGAACCTGTTTCATGTCCGGGTAAGAAATTCAGATTCTGTTCATATCCGGGTCATCATTTTCAGTTTTATTTTCGTGTCCGAGTCAAAATTTAGAAATTTTTTCATATCAGGATCATGTCCCAGTAAAAATTAAAAGCTATTTTATGACCAAGTCGGAATTTTGAAGTTTTTCATGTCCGGCTCAGAACGTATAGTAAAATTTTGAACTCTTTCTTGTCCGGCTGCAAAGTTTAGAGTTAAGTTTCATGTCTGGGTGAACATTTTGAATTTTGTTCATATCCGGTTCAAAATCTAGAATCTTGTTCATGATATCCGGGTAAATTTTTTGAATTTTGTTCGTATTTAAGTCAAAATTTAGAATTTTTATGTGTCGGGGTCAAAGTTTAACATTTTTCATGTCCGGTTCAGAACATGTAATACTTCCTATCCTTGGGGGCAGATTCCGAATATCAACGAACGTTTTTGAAACTTTGGTCACCAAAATAAGTTATATTCTGTTCGAATTTGTTTGATAAACGTCAGCTTTCATTATATTTTTAGAAAATTAACTGGATTTTGCTCTCAAACTTGTAATTTTAGCACTTGGTTGCTAGTTTTGGAGGTCTATTGTTTTGACGATAATCGTGTGAAAAGTGCCGAGTCCAAGTCAAAATTCAGACCTTTTTTCGTGTCTGGGTCAAAATTTTTAAATATGTTCGTGTCTGAGTCAAAATTCTGAACTTTTTTCTTCTCCAAGTTTAAACAAAATATATATATATATATAACAGACATGGCATACATACAAACATACTCCATCGTCCTTACCAATAAACATTTTTAGTTTCGACTCATAATTTTAGTAGTTAACATTGGGCCTTACTAATAATCATTTTTAACCTCCGCACTTAATATTTTGTAGGTCACAATATGTAATTTGGTATGGAAAATTTAACCATTGTAGGTTCGAAAAATTTAGCCGGACACTAAAAATGATTATTAGTATCGCGGAGTGATTATATTTTCCATACAAATTTCGCAATTGTGAGCTTCCGTAAATTTAAAGTCGAGACTAAAATATGTTAATAGTACGCTGCTATGTTTTGAATAATTTATGTTTGTTAATGGCTAAACTAAATGCGGATTTTGATTTTGGCACTAAGCTTTCAGCTCCGAAGCTCTATCGTTCCGCAATAAACTTCTGTAAAACTAAATGCGGTGATGTCTAATATACGACAGTTCTACGTGCTGTCAACCATAAAGATTGTGCCGTCGATAGATAGGTCCTTTACTCAACAAAATGCTCGTTGTGTTGTTATGACCCACGAATCATATTTAATGATCCTGAAACCAACCGCCACAAATAAATAATTTTTCTTTTTACTTCTAGGTGAAGTGCTTTTCAACTGTCCCACAGAAGGACTATTTGTCGACGACTTCGACTGTCGGCAGTACTACAGATGTGAGGAGAAACCGAACAACCACCGGCCCGAGGAGAGCTACATCAAACCGTACGTGTTCAAATGCAAGGACGGCACGATATTCTCTCGAGTGTTAAAAATTTGCGTTCCACCGATGATAGCTGGCCGCAGCGAGTGCATGCAGTATATGAACGAAATTGGCAATGAGGACGACATGATGACAATTGGCTCACCGCTGCGCACTCTGAGCGTCGGTTTCAATGGCGTCTCGGTGATTTCAATGTCAACATCGTCGTCGCGGGCACTTGCCGATGGATCGCCGGATCCACTGCCTTGTGAGGATGATGGGTTCTTGACAGATCCAGACGACTGTACCGTCTTCTACAGGTGCATATCGAATGGTCGCAGTTACAACAAGATAGGATTCCGGTGCGCCGAAGGAACAGCATGGGATGAGTCGCTACAATCGTGCAATCATGTGGAAGAGGTGATCGCTGCTGGGGGCTGCCGCAGATTGGGCGAAGAGAATCTCAATAAAATTCGTGATTCAAGCTACAGTCAAACGGCATCAGAACAGCAAACCAACGAAAATGCGTGGTCTTCGTCGTCATCGTCTTCGACGCAAGCTAGTTCTACCCAAAGTAGTCAGTCGTCTTGGTCCTCATCGAATCAGAGTTCATCCAGCAGCAGTAATCAATCGGCAACCAGTAGTCAGGCTTCGTCTACCAGCGCTAGCCAGACAAGTTCAAGTCAGTCGTCATCGAGTAATCAGAACTCATCGGCCAGTGAAAGCCACAATGAATCAAGCAGTGAAATCTCCAGCGGTCAATCGGAGTCGTCCAACAATCAAAGCTCGTCTACCTCGAGTAATCAATCAAGTTCGTCAAGTAATCAGTCGAATTCTGGAAGCAATCAAAGTTCGTCAGAATCAAACAATCAGAACGCTTCCAGTGGAAGCCAAACTGCGGCAAACAATGAAAATGTGTCGAGCTCAAGCAATCAATCAAGTTCGTCGAGTGGTGGATACGACCAGAGTACGTCCAACACCGGCAATCAGAATCAGACAGGATCGGAATCTGAAAACAACCAGAGCTCATCGAGTAACAACAATCAGAGCTCCAACAATGAGGCGTCATCATCCAACAACAGCAATCAAAGCTCCAACAACGAGACCTCATCAAACAACAGCAACAACCATGGCTCCAACAACGAGTCATCGACTTCAACGACCGAATGCACTTCGGACAACGATTATTTAGCGGATAAGCATGACTGCACAAAGTTCTACAGATGTATCGATAATGGTAATGGCGGCTATAATAAGATTCCATTCACCTGCGCTCCTGGCACCGTATGGGATGCCGAATCTATCGCTTGCAATTACCCCACTTCACAGCAGAGTGAGCAATGTGCAGCATCGGGAAGTTCACCGGGTTCGGGTGGTGAATCTGCGGGAAGTAACAGCAACGAAAGTTCCTCTGGCTCCAGCCAAAGTAGTGGTAGTCAGCAATCTTCCGGAAGCCATGCTTCCAGCAGCACCGAAAGCTCTTCCAGTTCTTCCCAAACCAGTAATCAACAATCCTCCAGCAATCAGTGGTCCAGCAGCACTCAAAGCTCATCGAGCTCCAGCCAAAGCAGTATTCAAATATCATCCAGCAGCACCGAAAGCTCGTCGAGCTCCAGCCAAAGCAGCAGCAGTAATCAACAGTCTTCCAGCAGCAGCCAAAGCTCATCGAGTTCCAACCAGGCCAGTCAGTCGGGATCCAGCAGTACCGAAAGCTCATCCAGCTCCAACCAGGGCAGCAGTAACCAACAATCAGCCGAAAGTAGTCAGAGCTCCTCTCACGGTCAATCAAGCGGAAGCAATCAGCAAGGATCATCAAGTTCTTCTCAAAATCAGTCGGGATCTAGTCAGAGTTCGTCGGGCAATCAGTCGAGTAATTCTTCACATAACCAAGGATCCAACAACGGCCAAAGTTCGAACCAATCAGGCAGCAATAATCAAAGCTCAAGTGGGCAAGGCTCCTCAAACTCGCAAGGTTCCCCTCCAACAATCGGTGAGCCAGTTGGTAACTGTGAAAACGAAAGCAGCTTCCTTGCCGACAAGTATGACTGCACAAAGTTCTACAGATGTGTAAACAACGACATGGGTGGTCACGATAAGATCCCGTTCACCTGCGGACCAGGAACTGTTTGGGATTCAGACATAAATGGATGCAACTACCCATCGGAAGAACAGTCTAAAAAGTGTGCTGCTTCTGCCGCATCGAGTGGGTCTTCCGGCAGTAGTCAGTCATCGAGCAGCAACAATCAGTCATCGAATAACAACCAATCCTCGAGCGGATCACAAGGATCCAGCAACAATCAGTCTTCGAGTTCATCTAGCAATCAATCTTCTCAAAGTTCTTCATCTGGCAATAACCAAAGCTCATCATCGTCGAGCAATCAGAGCGGCAGTCAAGGGTCTTCTTCTTCGAATAATCAGTCATCTTCGAACAATAATCAGAGCTCCTCGAGCAATCAGTCGGGAAGCAACAATCAATCCAGTGGTGGCAGTCAGAGTTCAGGATCGTCCACATCGTCATCGAATAGCACTCAGAGTTCGTGGACCAACCAACAGCAACAAGGTTCGTTGGGATCTGGTGGCAAATGCACAAAAGAAGGATTCGTTGGAGATGAGGCTGATTGTGAGAAGTTCTATAGATGCGTCAGCAACGACAAGGGTGGTTTCGAGAAATACTCGTTCAGCTGCGGCAAGGGTACTGTATGGGATGAGTCGGCGGGCGCTTGCAACCACATATGGGCCGTAGGTGGCAAGTGTGGAACGTCCACTGGTAGCGCAAACCAATCATCAGGCAACAGCCAAAGTTCCAATAACAACCAGTCATCCACCAGCAATCAAGGTTCAAATAACAACCAGTCGTCAGGCAGCAACCAGAGTTCCTCATCAAGCAGTAACCAGGGATCAAGTGGCAGCAACCAGTCATCGAGCAGCAATCAAGGCTCAAACAACAATCAAAGCTCAAGCAACAACCAGTCGTCCGGCAGCAACCAGAGCTCCTCATCAAGCAGTAACCAGGAATCAAGTGGCAGCAACCAGTCTTCGAGCAGCAATCAAGGTTCAAATAACAACCAGTCGTCCGGAAGCAACCAGAGTTCCTCATCAAGCAGTAACCAGGAATCAAGTGGCAGCAACCAGTCTTCGAGCAGCAATCAAGGTTCAAATAACAACCAGTCGTCCGGCAGCAACCAGAGTTCCTCATCAAGCAGTAATCAAGGATCAAGTGGCAGCAACCAGTCATCGAGCAGCAATCAAAGCTCAAGCAACAACCAGTCGTCCGGCAGCAACCAGAGCTCCTCATCAAGCAGTAACCAGGGATCAAGTGGCAGCAACCAGTCATCGAGTAGCAATCAGGGCTCCAACAATAACCAAGGCTCAAACAATAATCAGGGATCAAGCAATAACCAGAGCTCCTCGGGAACAGGTAAGCTTATCACTGTCAAATTGCATGGGTAGTCTGTGTTTTAAATAGTGACAGCCAATTGTGGGCTTACTTTTCAGTCTTTCGCGCGCCAAACTTGCCCTGTTATTAATATGTGCTCTTTTCTCACTTACAGGATCGACTTCGTCGCCACCGACAAGCAGCACTGTTGGACCCCCTGCTGGCCAGAATGGCATTTGCGAACGCGAAGGCTTCATGGCGCATGAATCGAACTGTGAAAAATTCTACCGTTGTGTCAGCAATGATAAAGGGGGTTATCAGCGATACGAGTTTGATTGTGGTAAGGGAACAGTTTGGGATGCCTCGCTGGAAAGCTGCAACTACCCATGGGCAGTGAGTGACGAAAAATGTGGTCAATCAGCGCCGCCGCTATCATCGGAATCCCAAACAACTGCCTCTGGCGGTCAGGGTGGAAGTCAGCCAAGTACCAGCAAACCAAGTTCATCGACCACTCCGACTTCAGCTACCAGTGGGTATCTGACCACTGCCCAAGCTACGGAACAGACTACAACTCAAAAGCCACAAACGACAACCAAGAAGCCAACCACAACAACGCAACAACCATCCACGACATCGGATAAAACAACCACAACATCACCACATAGCCAACCTACTCCAACTCCAGCGGCTAATGCAATTTGCAAAAAGGAAGGATTCACAGGCGATCCAAACGACTGTGCTAAATTTTATAGATGCGTAAGCAATGGAAAAGGTGGCTTTGCTCAGTACGAATTCAAATGTGGCGATGGAACCGTCTGGGATGATGATATTCAAACTTGTAACCACCAAAGTACTACGTGTGGTTCGGGTGCTGGTCAACAAACAACTACAAAGCCTACAACACCATCAACCATACCGAACCCAACAACAACGTCTTACCCAACTACAACCACACAATGGCCTACAACGACCACAAATCCAACCACAACCACACAAAAGCCTACAACGACGGCATACCCAACCACAACCACACAAAGGCCAACAACTACTGCATATCCAACCACGCAAAAGCCCACAACAACGACATATACCCCCACAACCACAACTTTTCCAACCACAAAAACAGAGCCACCTACTACAGACAAGACAACAACCCAAATCTATACAACGACGCAAGGCTACACAACCACACAAGGCTACACAACAACCCAAGGTTACACAACAACAACATACCGCCCAACGACTGAATCCGAAAAGAACCCAGAGACAACAACTTATCAACCTACTACCACCAGCGGTTATCCGACAACTACTGAGCAACCATCAACATCAAAGCCATCGTCTGGTGGAAAATGTAGCCAAGAAGGGTACATGGGTGATCCGGAGGACTGTAAGAAGTTTTACAGATGCGTTGACAATGGAAAAGGTGGCTTCCATAAGTATGAATTCTCTTGTGGTAACGGAACCGTTTGGGATGACAGTACTCAGACGTGTAATTATCCCGAAGCCGTAGAAAATCCAAAATGTAACACTGGCTCTACTACCACATCGTCATATCCACAGGATACAACAACTACCGGGTATCAAACAACAACCACTCAATATCCTACAACGACGACTGGTTATCAGACCACAACGAATTATCCAACAACAACAACTGGCTACCAGACGACAACTACAACGTATCCCACTACAACTACATCTTATCCGACCACAACTACAACGTATCCCACAACAACTACATCTTATCCGACCACAACTACAACGTATCCCACAACAACTACATCATATCCGACCACAACTATAACACCTCCTCCGACCACAGCTTATCCCACAACAACACCGCCACCAACTACGACTTATCCTACAACAACTTCATCTTATTCCACCACAACTACAAATTATCCCACCACAACTGTAGCTTCGCCTCCCTCGACAACGCAACAGCCAACAACGACAACTTCAGTTTATTCCACAACCACAAATACACCAACAACAACGACTACAGAACCCACAACAACTGACACAACAGTATCGCCATCAACGGGCAAGGAGGAGCCTATTCCCAATCTGCCACCAGGCACTAAATGCACAGGAGACGGTTTCATGGCCAACCCCGATGACTGTAAGAAATTCTATCGATGCGTTAGTGACGGCAAAAATGGTTTTATCCGTCACGAGTTTACATGCGGTGACGGCACTGGCTGGAGTGAAGAGAAACAAACCTGTGACTTTGAAGGAAGCATTGACAGATGCGCCGGCCAAACAACTACGACAGGATATCCAACAACAACGAACGCATATTCAACAACAAGCGACTATGGAACAACTACGACTAGGTATCCGACGTCTACGACACCAGGATATACAACAACAACCGCCTATCCGGCAACTTCAACCGAAGTAAGTGAATCTTCGTCCACAACATACCCTACCACCAGTACAGAGACGACACAATATCCAACTGAAAGTACGACAACTCTGCCGCCGAATCACGAATGTACACAAGAAGGATTCTTCCGCGATCCGGAAGACTGTTCGAGGTACTATAGATGCGTTGACACGGCTAAGGATGGTAAGTATACCATATACAGCTTCCGGTGTCCCAATGGAACCGCCTGGGATACATCTGTCGAAACTTGCAACCATGCAAGTCAAGTGTCTGATCAGTGTTCTTCGGGAAGTGGTGGATCAACAACTGAAGTGCCAACTGACAGCACAACGCAGTATCCAACGACTATAACAACGACAACCGATTATCCCTACAGCACAACAACAACAGGTAAATTGATCTCAAACTCAACTAGCTTACTTTGATTTATTTCTCCGCAACTAACCCGCAGAAGAGCCAAGCAGCCCTTATCCAACGACAGGCGCTCCGGCTACCGGTAGCACACAGTATCCAACCCAGGCCACTGAATCCACAGAAGTGACGCCAACCAAGCCACCCGCGCCAAGTAATAACGAAAGCTCGCCCTGCCCACCGAACAGTCCAAATCAAGATTTGTTTGTCTGTCCAACTGGCTTCAGGAAACACCCCAAGAGCTGTGACATGTTCTACCAATGTACAAACAAACCGGATAGCTATGACCTCAGTATAGTGATGTTCAAGTGTCCGAACGGAACTGTGTATGATGAAGAGAGGAATCTGTGTGATGTGCCATCACAGTCGGATACTCAGTGCCAGGGTTCAACGGTCAGAACGTCGTTCTACGAGGAGGAGGTGAAACAGAGGGATATGGTAGGTTTTGTGTTTCAAATCAACTCTATGTTGGTCTATGAATCTGTACTGTCGAATGTGAAACGTGCTGCTTCTCTTGTCCGAAGTTGCATTTGTCATAATTTGTAACACGTGTAAAAAAATTTCTGTTGAGGCACGCGAGCACGAACTAGAGTTTCGCTTCTTAAATTAGCTCTGAATGAGTGTGTGTCGTGTGAGCTGTTTTTGTTTGACGATCTGTCTCCATCTCCAGCGTTATGTGATGTCATCACTGCAATCAAAAGCGAGATCTAACCAGTGGTCCCAGGTTGAAAAAGGATGAAAAAGGGGAAAACGAGGGGAAACTTAAAAAAAGGTGAAAAAATCAAAAATCCCTTTGAAACTTGAATTGCTTAAAAGTCAAATTTAAACGCAAAGTTTACTCAAAATGAAATAATAATTGGCGGAACAGGTCCGTATGGACCCAAGCCTAGCTTCTCACAACCATTCGTCTTGTGTGAGTTTTTATTTTTGGGACGAATGGAAGGGATCTACAATTTTATGCCGAGTCCAAACGGCCAATTGAGAAGCTCTTTCATGACAGTTATACTCTCGGATGTTTGTCAGACGTTCGCGAGAGGTGGCGCAGCGAAAAAAACCTTAAGTTGAAATTTGGGTTTTTCTCGGGATTCGAACCTGGGACCCCTCGCTTAGTAGTCCAACACACTAACCACTAAGCCACTGCGCCTCAAAATGAAATGTTCACACTAAATATGAAAGAAAACAGCCCATCGAACGTCTACGTAAGAATTTTTGTGTATCTGAATGCATATTAACTTGATTTGACGTTTTGTCTAATGCCGCATTTACACCATCACGCATGCGCATTTTTGCATGAGACGGGACAGAGAGATCCTTTTGTCCGCAGTCAATGCTAATAGAGGCGTAAGAATGAGATCACTAATCCGACGCCTAATGTGTCATGGATGTTCTGCCCATAATTATTATAGATACGTAAAACGGAAACAAACACAAGTTCCGGCGAACAACATTTCTGCGCTCTCAGAACAATTTTATCTCGTATGGTACAAAAAAAAAAACAATATTTTTCAGATTTTCTTCAGATTTACCAATACAAGTTCATTCGACTTTGACAACTAGTGGAGTTTGTTTACGTTTTCGTGAAATTTTTCAACTACAAATAAACTTATTGCATCGGGTGGCTCTATTTTTGTTAATTATTTATGTACAAATGTTTAGAAATCAATCTGGGCGCAATTTCAGAATGTTTGAATATAAAATTTAAGCAATGAATGCAAAATGCTTAGAAAAGTGTCCAAGGCTACACACATTCGAACCACACTAATTTCAACACAAAAAAGAGCAAGTGACGTTTTTATATTCGATTAGAAATCTGAAATCTGAGAGCAAATCTAAAGAAACGCAATCGAAAACCACATTAGATAATTGGATCATACCGCCAAAGAAAAAGGACTGTTTTTGCTGTATACCTATTCCTTGTGACAGTCAGTAGAAGTTTTGTTGCCAAACCCTTAACACCGACTGTAAATCAACTACCCTTTCTCACATGCTTCTGTTCGACGATTGTATCCTTGGGAAGATTTTTTTAAAACTGTGGTAGAAATTTCGAAGATTATCCAGGAGAAATATTCGACCTCCTGCGGTAAGCACTTTTTACTCTTACTTCTAAGATGGTGGTGGTTCTCCACTATCTTTTTCGGTCCGCTTCCGGAGGTGTATATGTATTTTTTCAATCATGCACTGTCCGACAAAGAAGCAATCTTATTCGATTCTGTGGTTAAAGTCGGTGTAAAATCTTATTATACATCCGCAATCGCAAATTGGCTCTGGCAGCCTTCAAAGTTTTACCTTCCTTCATTGGATTCGATACTTAAAGCCAAACAAAGTGAAAATCAAGCCCCTTTAGCTATTAAAACAACTCGTCAAAACAGAATCTTACTTACGTTGCCAGCTTAAAATGCATTATTTGCCAATAAAGCCTACTCATTGCACGTACCTCTACGTCACACACCACTTCCATTCGTAAATCATAGTCGCTCATTTCTGTCGGGGGAAATTAATGGTTCCCTACAGAGGCTGCAAACACATGAATTCCTACAATAAAAATGAAACCATCTCTACCTCTTTCTCTCTCTTTCTCACCTCCAGATCCACGTTAAGGCATCAAAAGCACTCTGCCCCGGCGAAGGACACTACGCGCTCAACGATGATGATTGCGGCTCTATGTTCATCAAATGCGGTCACTCCATGGAAACAAACCGAATGGAAGGGCAAATTTATCGCTGCCCTCAAGGATTCGCATATTGGTCCGTCAGCCGACGATGCGAACGTACACAGAAATTATTTAATTGCCAACCGCCGCGTTACGACGTTACCAGTGCTATTCCAATCGAATGGATAAATATTGGCAATCGTCGGCGAAGTCTTCGGACATAATGCTTGCATTTAGTTTCGTAATTAGTTTAGGCACCAGCACTCGTGCAATAAATCTCTAGGAATAATCTCTGCATTTAGTTGCTGCCATCGTGAACTATATTTGGCCAACTTAATGATCGGCAACTTGCGATGGCAGCATCTAATGCCGCACAAGGTGCATTATGCTTTTCACCCATTTCGGTTTAGATATTATAATTAAACTGTATTCTAATGCAGAATACATAAGCACTACGATAAATATAGTTGACTTGAGTTTGGGGTGCACAGGGTGACGGATTAAATAGCAATAAAATGAGTATAAATAAGTTTGAGTAAATTGTCTATTTTAGAATGAAAACAGAATAGCAAAGCACTTCTTCCCTTAATCGTTAATAGGATAAGAGATGATCTTCTCAACTTTAAAAATTACGTTAAGATAAGACTTATTTAATGTATCGAATATATTTAGACTTTATGATGATATTTATTTTAAGTTTAAAAATAAAATGCCATATATATGAATGCAATAAAGGTAATGATGTAAAAAAAAAGTATCCATCTTGTATTGCGTTATTTCTTAAGGAGTTGAACCTTACTTATAATCATTTTTAACCTTTACCCTAAATATTTTGTCGGTCACAATCAGTAATTTTCATCCCGCGATTCAAATAATCATTTTTGTCCAGGATAAATTTTTCGAACTCACAATGGCGAAATTTTCAATACAAAATTGTATATTGTTACCTATAAAATATATAGGTGAAGCATAAAAAAGATTATTAGCAAGGATAATTGAAAATCCGTAATAAATTCGTTCGTAGAATTTAGTCTGGACACTAAAAATGATACGCATAATACATTGTAAGGTTTTTCTGCTCACCCAATTCGTATGGATTTCTCAGAAAATATAGCGGATAACATGGAGCAGCATTTCGTTTTTATTTCATCGCAATCACGCAACTTATTCAAAGGATATTTAATGTGGTTTTACATTGGGACAACAAATCAATCTGTTTTCAGATCTAAATTACTTTCATGTTCCATTGGGCAAAAAAAATCAATCTTTTTTACGATTCGCATCACTTTTTGCAGATCTCGATATTTTTTTCAAATTTATGTCGTTTTCCATTGAGACAAAAAATCAATATTTTTTTTTGATCTAAATCACTTTTCGTCTTCCATTGGGGAAAAAAATCAATCTTTTTTTTGATTCGGATCACTTTTTGCACAGCTGTTTTACGTCATTTAAAGAAGTTTGATTTAAAACAAATGTGCAAAGTTTCATGAAAACCAAAATAAATTAATTCATAAACAGCAATGGACATAGTTTTGGAGGAATTATTATTTTCATTGTCTTCCTCATTATCTGGAAACTACGAATCACCGAAACTACTCCATTTGTATCTACAACAGGGGAAACATTTGTCAAGTCGATATCCATAGTTGATTTTTCCAAAAACCAATGCAATTTCTACAGCTGGCAAATAACGCACTAATCCATTTACAAAAGTAGATCAATTTCGTCGCACGTTCCATGAGCCGCGTTAAATCTGAGATCTGAAAAAATATCTGGTGGTCCCAATGGAAAAAGACATCAATTTCACCGCACGCATGCAGCGCTGTTTCGTATTGTTTTACTTTAAGTTCATATATTCCTTTTCATCGACGTTTGAAGTCGGAAATAAACTTTATAATTAAATTTTTTTAAATAAATAAACATATAAGTTTATTGATAAACTGATAAACACATCATGCGAATTTATATAATTATATAATTAAGTTTATACTATCTAAGAAGATATTGTATCTTTATACAATAAATCCATACCAATAAATATGTTATTATTAAGCATATATTACTAAACAATTAACAAACAATTAAAATAAATAAAAGCACAGCTCGAAAATAAATAAATCTTTTCAAATGCAGGCTTTCGTTCAAAATTGTTGGTACTTTTTAAACTGACCCAAAATTGACTCAAAACTTCATGTGCACCCACCAATGATTAAGTTTTCTTTATAAACTTGTGACTAAAGCGTTGGGAACAAAATAAAATACTAATCGAAATGTTTGCCTATATTATGCTACAGAAATGCCAAGACATAGCACTTTCATGGCTCACACCGATTTTTATGAACTATTTACTCAACAACCACTTACCCCACTCATGGCGGCAAGTGAGAGTCATTTTTATTCAAAAAGCGGGCACGGACAGACGCGGCCACGAAATCGCGAAAGATTTCAGGCCAATCAGTCTAACATCCTTTGTTATGAACACCCTCGAGCGACTCTTAGACAACCATCTGCGTGGTACAATCGAAATATCATTATCCAAGGCACAGCACGTTTACCACAAAGGAAGATCGGCAGAAACGGCTCTTCACGAAGTAGTGCGAACAATCGAAAGGTCAATAGGTACACTATAAAGAATACACTCTAGCAACCTTTCTAGACATAGAAGGGGCTGTCAAAAATGTACATTCTGAAGCAATTCTAGAGTGCCTTACGGAGCTAGGGATAGAGAACCATCTTAGTCTTTGGATTGTCTCTATGCTTAGTACAAGAATAGTTCAGTCAGCACTAGGAAATAGCATTATAACGAAATGTGCCAGCAGGAGCACACCACAAGAAGGACTATATTACTCCCAAAATGTTTCTAACTAGACACTTTATAGTAGAATTCCCCTCAAGATTATATTGGCAAGATGGACGGTTGAACAGGGACACGTATTAAACAAACTGTACAGACGGTTCAAAAATGGGCTGTGGAGTAGGTTCAGGTGCTTTTTTTCTGAATCTGTAAACATATCTAAATCCTTTAGGCTTCCGGATGCGGCCAGTGTATTTCAGGCGGAATTACTACCTATCCCTGAGGCCTGTCGTCAAATCCAACTACACACAAACATAGTTCCGAGGCAAAAGATAGACATTTTCATTGAAAGTCAAACTGCCATCAAGTATTAGAGAGTCGTAAGAGAGTTGCTTGACCAGTCAAAGGTTACCTTGATTTGGTTTCCAGTCGAAAAGGAAACACTCACTCACCAACTTTGCGCCTGTCCAGCACTTGCTAGGACCAGACAGCGATCTATGGCCATAAAAACACCACGCAAATCGAAATAACGATTCTTAACCTTAATTATATCAATCTGTACTTCTCCAAACTGTTTGACTTCACGTAAAGTGTTAAACTCGGAAGCCTTAACACCCTTTTTACAAAAAAAAATAATAAAAAAAAGGGGAAAAAACCCAAACTGCAATAAAAACGACGCAACTTCTACACGATCATTTTTAAATGATCGTGTAGAACAACTTCGAAACGACGCTACTCACCTGTTTGACCAACAAAGCGCTGGGTATTAGTAATTCATTGCGCCGTAACATATTTTAGTCTCGACTTTAAATTTACGGAAGCTTACAATTGCGAAATTTGTGATCTAAAAATGTATTTGTGAACTAAATAGTATTAATTTTAACGAAAGGATGAAAACAATGAATAGCTATGCCAAGTTTCTGGTAAAAAGGAAAGTAATAGATTCGAGCAATAAGTCGCAAGCATAGCTACTAGGTACCTAAAGAATATAATTATGAATTAGCTGTAAATAACAACGAAGCAGGAAAATTAAGCAGTAACGGACTGTTTGAATTTCAGTTGAAGCCGCATAGGCTAATTTTAAAAGCGAAGTAGCTGAAAACAAATATCAGCTCCTGCCGTCGTTGTACTGAACTATGTATTTCATTTTTTACCATTGCGAGCAAGGCCCATTGTCCTTTAGACAGAGAAAATCAATAAACTTCTCCGAATAAACGAGAAATATAGAAAAAGCGGGCTGTTGTTCATCAGCTTGGGCAGATCTTGGAAAAGACCCAGCAATTTCAATTCGACACCAACCATCTATTCATCGTTTTCATGTCTGGCTTTGAAAACGTATATAGATACTTGTTGAGGTATCCCAGCAAAATTCGTCCTTTTGTGCTGGTTGACATTGCAGAACTCGAACCCGCAAAGACGAGTCGACCGGTTAATGAAACCAAAACG
The DNA here is from genome assembly GCA_916610125.1 of Cheilosia vulpina. NCBI lineage: Eukaryota > Metazoa > Arthropoda > Insecta > Diptera > Syrphidae > Cheilosia > Cheilosia vulpina. The sequence continues at coordinate 78,312,299 of OU744276.1, read as the reverse complement.
AAATATGTGCTGTAAACAAGAAAGAACGTTCCCTATCGGCGCCTTGGACAGACCATCGCATAGGATAAATATAGTTTTGAGGTAGTGAACGTTTAACAAACATTCGAGAGTATGAGAAAGCCTCTCAATAAAGCAATTCGAATTCGAGGTTCGTTCTAAAAATAAAAACCCACCCAAACAACTGGTTCTGATGTGATTGGCTATATGGATCTGTTGCATAAACTTTTAAGGTTAACATACATTTATTCATCTTATAAACATTATAAACTTAATTAATACACTGTGCAAAATGTACAAACAACCGGATTAAGTGCAAAATATTAGTTCTTGGTCTTTGGAACAGGAGCGGATGGATTTTCTCCTTTATAAAACGTTTTCAGTAATTCCATGGCTTCGTCTCCTCGCACGCCAGCAGTGATGGGTATGCTATTTCCCATTATTTCCTCAAAATTGATTAAAGTGGTGCCACCGAAACGATCATTGGAGCAGCCGTAGATGATCTCCCGTACATGGACGTCGTAAAGCAACGATGCGCACATTATGCACGGTTCAACAGTAACAAATACCGACACGTTTGGCAGGACATCTTTGTAATTTAAGTCATGTTTCGCGCAGTACACTAAAAGCATGTCAATGCACATAAGTTCGGCGTGTCGCGTTGCGTTTTTGGTTGCATTGACATCATTACTGCCTCTCGCTATAATTTCTCCATTGTACACAAAAACACAGCCAACAGGTACTTCACCTATTGCCAGGGCTTTGCGAGCTTCTACGAAAGCTGCATCCATAAACGAATTCATTCTATTTGAAGTTAGATATTCAAAATGATTAACACTATACAATAGCAAGTTGCAAGTTATACCATATGGACTAGGTAAGACAAATATGAATTTAGTTTAGATTTCGTTTCGAAGATAGTGTATGAGGTTATTGTCTTTGAGGAATTGTGTCGCTTTTTCCGGCCAATTTGTGTTGTTGACACTGCGAGGACTAGGATGGGCCAGCTGTAAGAATTTGATACCGGACTCGGAGTAATTTTGTCGTTTGGTGAGCCTCTTCACACAGTCAGCAACGTAATTACCAATGCTTACAACTACGTCAGGCTGTATGAGTTGAATTTCCTTGTCGAGGTATTTGAGACAGATGTCCCGTATTTGAGCTTTTGTTTCACCCTGCAAAGAGAGGGAAATGTTTGTCTTGAATAAATCTTTCATTTAGCATTCACCTTACCTTCAATTCTGCGGGCGTAATGTTCTTGCCAGCTGAATCAAAAAACGCGAGAGGACACAAATTATGCATGAAGCACTGTTGGCTAAATATATCCAAATTGCCAGCTAATTCTTCAATTAAAGTCCAGATACGAACGCCACTTCGTTCCTCCGTAGTGCACGATAAACCTGTTATAGAACGCTTCGGATGAGTCAATGGAGGTTGCTCTACGTGACCCTCTAGCTTCATTAAATGGCGCACAGTGTTTGTGTTACCAAAAGGTACCTGCAATTGAACAAAAGGAAAGATTTGAAATTGCTAATTTTGCTCGTTTCATCTTACGAAAAAGCAAAAATGTAAGTATGTGCCTACCCCATTTTGCGCCATACCATATGGGCCGGGATTCATTCCCACAAACATCAACTTTTTTGGACCATTAAGAAATTTTCTCAAATACGCGCAATGTACGTCTGATGCGTATATGATTGGGTTGTAAACATGCGGGATGTGACTTAGTTCAATTGAAGCTAGTTCATTATTCAGTTCACACTCAAGGTTGTAAAAACGTTTCCACATTGGTGTTGGAAAGTGTCTTGAAGTTGAGGTATCAGCCGCTGCGTCTGGTGTAATCGCAATTTGGGATGGAGCTTTAAGTTTATTTTTTACATCGTCTTTCAATTGTCTCATTGACATTTTACTTATTGTTTAGTATTGTAATTCGGTCTTTAAATAGACAAGTCTACAAGTGGAGCTTCTCTTCAAGTGGTGTTATACCTACTATTTGTTTTAATAGTTGCTATTTGTATTGTACAATTGATTGTATACAAATATTTATAGAACCTTGAGTACCTGTACAGCAGAGTTAAACTAATATACCATCCAACAATCAGAGAAATCGAAAAAAGGCCATCATATAATAAACCCGTGAACGTCGATGGTGCTATTCGAAAATAAGGAATAGAGAAACTAAAAACACAAGAATACGATTATGCTCCTGGAAAGATAACCTCGTTTAACTATACACTTTTGGTGTGTCACTTCCAACTGTTCGACCGCGAACGATTTCTATACAACTAAATTTTACATTGCCATCAACAGCATGTAAGCTGTTAGTTATTGAGATTATTGTTAAGTGCAAGTTTGCTTATTAATGCATTTGTGATAAGCTGAAGTGGCACAATTTTATATCTGTTGCCGTTTGTTTGCAATTCTCAATAATAGACAAGTGAGGGACACTTACCATGAATTTTTGCTAAGACTATTGTTTTATTTTGGCGATACCTACACTTATTTTACAAACAAACTTCTGGCCAATTCCTTCAGACTCTTTAATTTTTTTTTTACAAAATAATGCGAATATGCATGCAGATGACAAACAAAATAATAACAATTAGATACGTCACGAGGAGCCGGTTTTCTCCAAACCATCAACAGCGACATCTATTTGTCATGTGTAATTTTATATTACTTCTTAGGAAATATTTGCTGCAGATACTTTTCTAAACACCGAACAGGGGCAAGATAATAGACACTGTAGCACAGAGATGAATGAATAAAAGAGATGGATATCTTTCGTACGTCTATCCCCCCAAAACCCATTTGTTTACATTGTTGTTTTTGTAATTTCAACCCACGTCTGTGAATACCTGTGAGCTACAAAAACGCATGTTGCTAATGGCCGGCCAACATTCCTTTTGCTTATATGGGCATCGCGTTGTTTAATTGTTTTGTGTTTGGTATTGAACTTGTTTGGTTTTTGTTAAGGATTCAATTAAATAAGAAAAATTCTGAAATACGCATTTCGGAGTAGCGAATTATTGCATTAAAGTTCAATTCATGAACTCACATATACTAGAAAAGAAATGAGCATTATTGCGTGACTTCATGAATTTTTCGGGAAAACAGCTTCTAGGCAGCCGCCTTTCCACTGGAAAGTTATATATCTCTGTATTCCATTATCTTTGCTGTAGCATAACATTTCTACAAAAGTAAATACAGTGGAATCCGGATATAGCGACGGTCAAGGGACCGGCGACATTAAGTCGTTCTAACCGGACTACGCACAAATCGAGCTGAAAATTTTATATGTAAATATTAACATATCTGTATGTAAGGAAGTAACATCAATGAAAACCAAATAAACCTTTAAATCAGAAACATTTTTCTTTTAATTTCACTCAGAATAGCTATTAGTATATGCCAATTACAAGAAAAACAATATTTTAATATAATTAAAGACATATATATGTATGTACCTGAATATGTATTATGTATATAGCTTAAAAAGTCTGCAATTTTAGTCTGCTTTTGATTAGTTTTTAATCGGTAGTAATTACTACGTACAGCATTGTGTAGGCGAGACATCATACTTTTCACGGCATCATCATTGAATGTAGTATGCACAAACACATTCAGCGTTTCTGCAGCTTTCAAAGCATCGGATGCACTGGGGATAGAACACTTTTCCTTCAATTCGTCATCATTTTCGTCGCTATCTTGGTTGTTGATAATAACATTTTGCACAACATTCTCCTCGGAGGGTTCTTCACAAGTTGCTACGGCATCATCAATAGCAGCATATTCTTCAAGCTCCTTGTTTTGTATAGGTATCTGATCATTTAAAGCTTTCATCCAAACTGAGAGCGGAACTTCATCTTCGTCGTCGAAATCAGCCGATACCGTAAATTCGGGAGCATGACAATTTCTTGGGCAAATCCAGCATGTCTGAAGCAGTTAAAAATTGTGTTTTGTGTAATTTTATTCCAGGCATCGTAAACCATAAGTATAGCATCGAGAACCGTAATCTTTGTTTCTTTGGCGCTGGCGACTTTATTTATATCAAGATAGTCGATAATTTTTAGAACTAGATTTTTACGGAAGTGTGATTTAAAAGCTTAATACGTTGATCCATGGGCTGGAATACCGAAATGGTATTGGGGGTCAGAAATCTCATAGTTACGCTTTTTAAATCACTGATTTTCGGATGTGCTGGACAATTGTCAATTAAAAGCAGAATTTTTTGTTTCTTGCTAGTTAGTTCACGGTCCCAATCACGTACCCACTTGATGAAAGTCTCAGATGTCATCCAGGCTCTCCGATTGCTCTCATAATCTACTGGCAATGACCGTACATTTTTAAAACATCTTGGGCGTCGGGCTTTGCCAATTATCAACAGCTTCTTTTTAACCGAGCCATTCATGTTTGCTGCAACCATCACAGTTATTCTCTCTTTGGACAGTTTTCCTCCAAGGCATTTTTACCTTTGAACTTTAATGTTTTATCTGATGTTAGTTTGTAAAACAAACCCGTCTCGTCCGCATTAAAAATTTCATCGTCGCTAAATTGCGCCCGCAGGTTAGGCCAAACTTTAGCTTGCCGCTCACTCACATCACTTTGTTGGATGGACATCGACTCTCCAGCTATCTTACCAGCGACCATATTGTGTCGATTAATCCAGCTTGCAGAGCAATGAAAATTAGGAATTCTCAACTCCTTAGCGAAAAAATTGCCTTTTCCTGAAACATAGGCCCGCTTACGAGTATTCCCCGATTACGCTGCAGCTTAAACCACCGTAATAGTGCTTCCGCAACTAGTTCTTGAGTGGAGGCCCTCGCTCGTTTCGGTTTCAAAGCATTTGCATTGAACAGAGGTTATATCTTACACCAAATTCCTTTGCAAGATTGACATTACTTTCACCAGCTTCCAAACGCTGCATAATACTTTTTTCTTCAATTGAGAAACTTTTCTTTTTAATCGAATTCATTTTAATTTACAAAAAACTTGCAAAAAACTGTCGCCTGTCGCGCTAATTGTGCTACCTACTGCTATTGCATAGAGAAGAGAAAATTCAAAGAGTGACATACTACGATTGCTTTATATTTGTTTAAACAACAACCAGTCGTCGCTGTAACCGAACGATTTATTGGAAAATTACGTCGTTAAAAGCGGTTGGTCGCTCAAACCGAAGTCGCTCTAAACGGATGCTCGTTCATAGGAATTAGTATGCAAACCTAATAAGTTGTTGTGTGTATGTCGCTTAAAACGGTTCGTCGTTATAAACGAAGTCGTACTAAACGGATCCACTGTACTTGGAAGGGAACAGTTATATAAATAGACTTCTTTAACCATTCGTTTGTATGAGTTTTTATGTTTTTGGAAGAATAGTCGGACATTTATTTATTTTTTTCCTGACGCTGCATTCATTTAAGAGACAGCAGATAGTACAAGTTTTATGATCACAGATCACACTTTTGATTTCTGGACGAAATTACAGGCAAAGATAGTTCGTCTGCAGACAATCTTAAAGGCGTAAGAAATAAGTCTTTATTGTTGTGACAAGAACAAACAACCAATAATTATAGATAGATAATATGAACGTTAGAAAAGGCGGATGAAGATTTCCTTGGTCGCTTCGAACGCAAAATTCTTCGAGTAGTGTGAGTGGAGCGGATTTAACAGCGAACTCTACGACCTGCACAGCGAAAACGACCTGAACCCAAATTTTAAAATTTCGCAAAGCATAATTCGTATACGAACAAATCCGCCTGAAATTTTCGCACAGCAGGAAAATTGGTATTCTCATTTCTCAAAGCGGTACGGGTGTTTTTCCACCTATGCGAAAATTATATTCACCTCTCCAATGAGGGAGAATTTTAGAGCACGTCAAGTAAAACATTTTAACAGGTTGTAAAAAAAAACACAAAATTCAAATTTAAATTGGTCGGGATTGACAAAAAAGAAGAAGCACTAATGGATGTATGTTTAATAAACATTTATGTTTATGTTTCATAAACATTTATATTTTTCGATTGGAAAAGAATCAGTTAGGCTACATCGAAATATACCGGACTATCCGAGATTTCCAAGACTGCTTTTAACAAATGACACTATTTCCAAACATATTTATGTCAATTGGAGGGGATATCATTCAGTAAGCGCTTCCATTTAAATTGTTTGACTTACTTTAATTTAACTCTTATTTTCTCACACACAAATCAAAAAACAAACCGTTCTTTGAAGTGTCAAACCCGCAATTCCGTAGCGAGACGCAAATCCGCATGGAAAACGCAGACGAGTACAATTCGAAGAGAAATTCTCGTATACGGATTTCGAGAATTGCAAATTTCAGTTTTTCGCATGGCATCGGAGATTTTGACTGATAAACTTATACGAGAATTTCTGAGAATTGGAGTCCTGGGCCCATGTTATGTAACTCATACGATTAATTTTCGCATCGACGACATAGGAAATGTGTGTCAGGTTTTGTGGCGTTACTGAAAAAAAAAACAAGTATCTATGTATAATTGTGTATGTTTTTCTTTTATTATTTATGTAGTTAAAAAACTAAAATTACATTTACATTGTGTGCTTATTTCGTTTGTGGAAAACAGAAGAGTCTGTGGGTTATAAAAGAGAGATTTCGTATAGCCCGAAAATTTCTGGTATATTATTAAATTTTTACATTTTTGCCGTTTTATAAAACATTAGTATACAATTATACTTTATTTGCTTAACAATTTTGCTTTTCCTTTGTAAATATCACAATTGTAGTTTTTTTTTTTTTTTAATTTACAAATAAGTTTTTTTATTCTAGTTGTGATTATAACTTTGTTCAATTATCATATATCAATTGTCACAGAAATTTTGGGGCATTGCACTTTTCAAATTAAATGTCAACCTTACACAGCTAAAACACATACATGAATAATTCTAGTTGTATATAATGTGAAGTATATGTTAGAATTTGCATAAAATACATTAAAGCTCTTCATTTTGACATATTTTTTACATATCTTATTATGCTTTATCTCGTAGGAGATGACAAAACTGATAAGTTAGCTTGCTAGTAGAGAAACTCAAAACAATATTACAGCACTTAGTTCAAAAATATTAACAAGAAGCATTCAATACGAAAACTAGTAGATGAGTTCAATTAAATATTTTTAGAGTTTTGGTTTTATTTATTTATACTTAAATTTGGGGAAATTGTGTGCATTAACAAAGTTCACAAGATTTAATATAAATCACTTACTCAAATATTAGAGGGTTGTCTTTGTTTTCTTGTTTTTTATTTAATATATTAAGTAATTAAATAAGAATAACAAATTTAAAAAAAAAATGCTTAATTTTAGGGAAATATATATGTAATAAGAAATGCATTATAGTTTACCAAACAAAATAAGACTGAAAAGAGAATGAATCGAAAAACCTTTTAGTGAACAAATTGCGAGAGTGCATGTCACGGTGACCATACCAGACAGCGTTAGGTATCTTTTTTGCTTTATTTTCTAATGTGTAAGATTTCATATTTCTGGGCACTCATTTCGTAATTTTACAGACGGTTATCGTCGAAACGATAGACCTCCAAAAGTAGCAACAAGGTGCCAAAATTACGAGTTTGAGACCTTAATCCAGTTCATTTTCCACAAATGTAATGAAAGTTGACGATAGTGAAACAAATTCGGGCAGAATATAATTTCAAAGTTTCAAAAACGATATCGTCCCGACGATTATTGTTAGCTAGGTCAGCAAAATAAAATTCCCACGATTCATCGCTAACTCTGCTCGACACCTGGTAATTTAAGTTGTAAATATTTGTACCTAACGTAAGCAATATTTTAGTATTTTAGAAAGAAGAATAATAAAAATGGATTCTTTCGTAAAGAAACGATATTAGAGAGTTATCATTCGACTTCCTCACCAGCGGCAAGGGGTCTTGCAACATTTTCTCTAATCTTTGCATATGGTCCTTCGAGTCATTAAAACGAATCGGTGAATAATTTTACATAATATACAACACTAGTACATAAAACAAATAACAAGCGTTGGCAGGAACAAAAAAGTGATAATTCAATTCAGTGAAAGAAAAATGAGACTGAACAATCATGGATGATGATGATGAGCTTGACATTTTTATAATTGTTGCTAAACAAAAGGCTGTTGTCGAAGAGCTAGAAAAAAGCAACTATAAATTTCAAGAACGATAGTCTAGAACGCCTTCAGAAAATTCAGTCGATTTGGGAAGAATTTGACGATAATCACAGTAAAATATAGGATAAAATAGAATTCGGTACTGCATACATGGAGAGAGATACATAAGGTAGGGTAAAATCTGTTTATCGAGCTAAAACCGTTGCTCGAAAAGATTACTCCCGCAAAAGAAACGCCATCCTGCTCTCCACCATCCATTTTCACAGATAACAACCTCCAGACTCTCCGATTAAGAAAGCTGAATATAAAAATAGAAGCCATCATCGGAAACATGGAGGAATTTGTGGAAACATTTCATGAATATTTTTCAGAAATATGTGAGTGAGATTTTGTTGGATCAGCTCAAAAACATGACAGAATTACATGAAGATTACATGTCAAATGCAACAGCTCAAGATATGCAATCCCCATACGTCATTAATAACAAATACAAGGTGGGCCAAAAGAAGTCATCCGATGTTGTTTGGCGGCTCCATTTTTTTTTTAAATGAAAAACTTCGATTCTGTTTTTTTATTTATGTTTATTTGAACCTTTAGAATTTTATTGGTCAAGTCAAGAAGATGATATTGGCCAAATGGGCGCCCTCACAATTGATTGCCTTACGGGCTCGTTTTATGGCATTTTTCATTCTCGCACTCGTGTCGAATGTTGTCCTTTAGGGCTTCTATGGTCTCGGGCTTGTTCACGTAAACATCGGACTTCAAAAAAAACACAAAAAAAGTCTGGAACGGTTGAAGCGGGCGATCTTGCGGGCCAGTGCAAATCGACAAAACGAGAGATGAGGCGACCCCGGAACGCCGCCTTCAGAATATCGGTTGTGGCTCGCGCAGTGTATGCCGTAGCTATGTCCTGTTGGTACCACATGTCCTCCAGTCCTAATTCGTCCAATTGCGGCAGAAAAAACTCGGTTAACATGGCCCTATAGCGCGCACCGTCCACTGTTGTCGTTTGACCAGCGGCGTTCTCGAAAAAAAAAAATGGCCCGATGACTCCTCCAGCGTGAACAGCGCACCATGCAGTAACTTTGAGCGGGTGTAATGGCTCCTCGTGAATTACTCGTGGATTTTCGGTGCCCCAGAAGCGATAGTTTTGCTAGTTCACGTACCGAGCTCATTATGATTTTGGTCGAAAAATCGTCCACTTCGTCCTCGAGATTGAGGATGGCTTGGGCGTAGGTTACACGCGTTTGGCGGTCGACAGGCAGCAGCTGATGCAGTGACTGGACTTTGTACGGGAACATGCGCAAGTCTTTGGGTTTTCATTTAAAAACCCTTTATGATTTTTTAGCTGGTTTGGTTTTGGCAACACCGGTTTTGACAGCTGACGTGTGTTTAGTACCTTGTGTCACTGTCAAACAGCTTCAGTTTGGTTTGCAATTTAACCATGGATCGTCTTACAAATGAACAACGCTTGCAAATTATTGAATTTTACTATCAAAATTCGTGCTCGGTTCGAAATGTTCATCGCGCGCTGCTTCCATTTTATGATCGGCATTCTCGACCTTCTGAGCAGTCTATTCGGAAGATTGTGACCAAATTTCGCACCAAATTTACTTTGTTGGACATTAAACCACCAACACGTTTACGTACTGTGCGTAGTGAAGAAAATATTGCGGCCGTATCAGCTAGTGTGACAGAAGACCGCGAAATGTCGATTCGGCGCCGTTCCCAGCAGTTAGGCCTTTGTTACAGCACTACGTGGAAAATTTTGCGGAAGGATTTGGGCGTAAAGCCTTTTAAGATACAGCTGGTGCAAGAACTAAAGCCAGCCGACCTACCACAACGCCGAATTTTTGGTGAATGGGCTCTTGGAAAGCTGGCCGAGGATCCGCTTTTTTATCGAAAAATTGTGTTCAGCGATGAGGCTCATTTTTGGTTGAATGGGTACGTAAATAAGCAAAATTGCCGCATTTGGAGTGAAGATCAGCCAGAAGCATTGCAACAGCACTCGATAAGTAAAGTACACAACACCTGCACCAGTACCAATCGGAGTAGGAAACATTGGGTGAAAGCGTTATCTGTTTCGGCATTTCGGCATCTGCAGACAGGATTTTTCTTCGAATCCCTATAAGACAAAGGATATCAAAAAATGCAAGAGTGTGATAAATGCAAAAGTGCAATTCGTGGAGAGACTGGTATCCGATGCATGGGAGTGTGTGGTAAGGAATTTCACAACACGTTAAAATGTAGCGGGCTAGACACATACAGCTGTACCGTTCTCCAAAGGCCTACTTTTGTGAGGTATATGTGCGATGACTGCTTAACATACATACACAACGTGGACTTGGTATTGAAAGACATGCAAGAACAAGTAAAAAAGAACGGAACATATTTAAAAGAGTACAAGTTGGAATTTGAGGAATCACTCAAAAAAAATGAAAGCGAAATTAAAGTTTTACTAGAAGCGATTGAAGGGAGGTATAACAAGAGACTGGAATCAATTCTGAAAGCACAAGAAAAATGCGAAAGAAGTGTTAAAGAAGTTGAAAAATTGAGCGAATTCACTGAGTCGTTTAAAGCCCAAAGCGGAATAATCATGGAGAGTGTAAAAAAGATAACAAAAGATAATGAAGTGGTAGTAGATAAAATGAAAGAAATGAAAAATGATATAAAATTAGGAGTAAATGAAATGAACGTGTCGAAGAAAAGAGAAGAGAAAATGAATTATGCTGATCAGCTAAAGCATGCAGTGTACATAAAACCGAAAAGCAAACAAGAAAGTGCAAAAACAAAGATGGAAATAAAAGAAAAAATAAACCCTGCCTCCCTTTCCCTAAAAGTCGATAGTGTTTCTGATAGAAGAGAGGGTGCGATAACAATAAACTGTAGAGGTGAAGAAACAGTGCAGAAAATAGAAACGGAGGTAAAGCAAAAGATGGGTGAGAAGTATGATGTGAAAATTTTTAGTAAAAAGCTCCCAAAGGTAATGATAACAGACATAAGTGAAAATTGGCAAAGGGAAGAATTGCAAGAAGCAGTCAAAAAGCAAAACAACATTGCTGGAACAGTAAAGTGCGTAAAAACCTTTAAAAACAAAAAGAGAGAGGGACATAATGCAATTATTGAACTTGATGAATGCGATTACAAACATATATTAGAAAACCGGAGGATTAATTTAGGATGGGAAAAGTGCCGGGTATTTGAACATGTTGATTTGTTCAGATGCTTCAACTGCTGCGGATATTATCATAGCGCTAAAATATGCACAAATGAAATCAAATGCGCAAAGTGTGGTGGTACTCATGACACAAGAGGTTGTAATCTTACTGAATTGAAATGCATTAATTGTGTACGTTATAATGAAAAGTACTCTCTGAATCTTGAGATTAATCACGACAGTCGAGACGCTAACTGTGCGGTATATAAAAAGCTTATACAGTCTGAAAAAAATAAATTCGTGGTTTAGCAACCAAAGAAAATAACTGGTATTTATTGCAATATACAAGGACTCACAGGCAACTTAATAGAGGCTGAACAGCTCTTCATTGGAAAAAAACTTGACTTTCTTGTATTTTCCGAAACGCATGTAACATCTGATATAGGAGACGACGAGATTTTGTTAGTGGATTACCACACCCCCGTTCGCTGTAATAGCGACTCAAGGCATACAGGTGGGCTGTGTATTTATGTTAGAAAGAATTTTGAAGTTAAGCTAGTTAAAGAAATTGTCATACGCACTCATATATATTTGCTTGTTGTGAAAATTACCAACATTAACCAGTCAATCCATCTGGCTGGAGTATATCGGTCACCCAGCTCATCTGAGCGAGTCTTCTGTGACGCGTTCAAGGAATGGTTAGAGGAACTTGTGCGCTCAGATATGAAATTTATTCTAGCAGGTGATATAAACATTGACTGGTTTGATGAATCAAATATTTATAGCCGAGAAATAAAAAACACAATCGAAGTAGAAAATCTTTGTAAACAAGCGGTAACTGAGCATACAAGGGTAACGTACTCTACCCAAACGCTAATCGATTACGTTGTTACAAACACGTGCACAACCGTTGTAAAAACAATCCCGGAACTAAAAATAAGTGACCATGAAACCCTTTTAATCCATCTCAATCTTAAACACACAGTTGTTGAAAAAAATGAGGCTAAAAAACTGCAATTCCTTAAATACAATAAGTCATCGTTCCTAAACATGCTTAGGCAAAGCGACCTAGTCTTAAACAGTGAAGACCTGCATCTAAGTGGGAGAACACTGCAAAATGAATTATAAAACTCAAATAACTAAAACTCAAATTTGTACTAAAGTAATAAAAAGCAGTGACAATATCTGGTACAACGAAAGACTAAGAAGACTAAAACGGCAAAAATTAGATCGCTATATGGAATTTAAAATGTTTAACAATGAATTTAACTGGAATAGGTACCGTGCTGTACGAAATCAGTATAAAGCTGAACTAGTGAAAGCAAGAAACAGCAGCATTAGGAATAAAATTGAAACAGCTAGAGACCAAAAGGCCATGTGGAGAGTGATCAAAACTCACGTTTTAAATAAAACAAATCAATCAATAAAGGATATTTTCTTTAATGATACATGCATAAAAGGAGATGAGAATATCGCCAATGAATTCAATAATTTTTTCGTGAAGAGTGTTATGGACATCAACAAGTCGATTCCATATTCACAATTTACCCAGAGTACAGAAACTACAAATACATTATTTAAATTTCAACGGGTTGGCGTTCAAAGCATTATTCAGGTGGTACGATCACTTAATCAAAAAAAAGATTACAATTACATCAGCGCTAAAATGATGCTGGACGCTAAGGAAATAATCGTACCCGTCATGGAACGAGTGATAAATTATTCCTTCAGCAGTGGAGAGTTTCCCGAATCCTGGAAGGAATCAGTTATCACACCCATCGAAAAAGTTAAAGGAACCAACAAATGCGAAAACTTTCGGCCAATAAACGCGCTACCAGTGTATGAGAAGGTTTTGGAAAAGATTGTTCAATCACAACTGGAGACTTATTTCGAACACAATAACCTGTTTCTTGAAAATCAGTCGGGATTTCGTAAAAAGCATTCATGCGAGACAGCGCTTAATAGCGTATTAATATCGTGGAAAGAGGAGCTAGCTGCAAAAAACAATGTGATTGCTGTCTTTTTGGACTTTAAAAGAGCGTTCGAAACGATTGATAGAAGTATTCTTTTGTTAAAACTTCATAGTTACGGAGTTAGAGGCAAAGAACTGGAGTGGTTTGACTCGTTTTTAAATAGAAGGTATCAGAGAACAGTAGTAAATGGAATATCATCTAGTAGTGTTGAAACAAAACATGGTGTTCCCCAGGGATCTATTCTGGGTGCACTTCTATTCATAATATACATCAACGACATTAAACAACAGCTTAAATACACCCAAGTAGCCCTATTTGCCGATGATTCTCTTATATTTATATCTGGGAAAAACTTGGATGAATGTGAACGACGAATGCAAGAGGACTTACATAGATTAAGTATGTGGCTAAGAGCAAACAAGCTTAAATTAAATATCAGCAAAACAAAATGCATGATTCTTAACCCTAGAAAGATAATCATATAATAAATAGCGTAAACGATAATCATACGTCTGAGGGACGTATGACACTTAATTAGTGTGTTTAATGAAACCCATGTTGGTAATTTTGATCATATATTAGTATTTTATTTAATTATGTAGGTAATATCGAAATAAATAAATTAATGAGTGCAAATAAAGTTTAATATGAACAATACAATGTTTCCGCGCCATACGTCTCGCGGACGTAGATTATCTTTCTAGGGTTAAAGCCAATTTCAGTATAAATATATCCATAGAAAATGAGACAGTTGAACAGGTCCAAAATATTAAATATCTAGGTGTAGTAATTGACTCTAAATTAATTTTAAGCCCTCATATAGAATACATTGCTAAGAAAATAGCAAAGAAAGTAGGCTTCTTCGGTAGAATTAGAAGCAAGATCTCGATAATGAGTGCAATACACATATATAATGTTATGATTAAACCCCACTTCGAATACTGTTCATCAATTTTGTATCTCTCATCTGACTATATGATTATTAAGCTGCAGCGTTTGCAAAATAGGGCTATGCGAATAATTTTAAAATGTAATATTTATACACCAATTGCAATGATGTTGGATGCGCTAATGTGGTTAAATGTGAAGCAAAGAATATTGTTTAATGTTTTAATATTTATTTTTAAAATCAAAAATGATCTCTTACCGCGTTACTTAAAAAAATATCTGCGATATGTGAGGGACTCTCAACCTTATAATTTAAGAAGTGCTGACGACTTCAAGCTTCCTGACTATCGGGAAAATGTTACACAAAACAGCATCGTGTATAAAGGCTGTAAATTGTTCAATTTACAAATATTCAAAAGATTAATAGCTAAATATATAAGATGCACTTTTCCACATATATAACTTAAATGGAAACATGAATTAACATATGTATTAGGTTAAGTTAAACGTGTATAATTTTGTATACTTGATATTGAATGGCAATGTATGCTAAATAAATGAAATCAATCAATCAATCAAAAAAAACCAATGCATCCCGAAAAAGCCACTGTTTGGTGCGGTTTATGGGCCGGCGGCATTATTGGGCCATATTTCTTCAAAGATGATGCGAATCGCAGCGTTACTGTCAATGGTGAACGCTACCGAGCGATGATAACAAACTTTTTTTTGCCCGAAATGGAAGTTCTTGACTTGCATGATATGTGGTTTCAACAAGACGGTGCCACATGCCACACATCACGCGAAACAATGGCACAATTGCGAGGCGAGTTTGGTGAACAGTTAATTTCACGTTTCGGGCCGGTCAATTGGCCGCCTAGATCGTGCGATTTGACACCATTAGATTATTTTTTGTGGGGGTATGCCAAGGCTAATGTGTATAGGGACAAGCCCGCTTCGATTGACGCACTGGAAGCCAACATCCATGCATTCATTCGTGAGATACCGGCCGATATGTGAAAGAGTATGCCAAAATTGGACTCAGCGGATGGGCTACCTGAGACGCAGCCGCGGTCAACATTTAAACATTAAATTGCAAGGTTCAAACTATCGATTCAAATAAATATTTCATTCATTTTTTCGAATTTTTTGTGTTTTTTTTTTAAAAAAGTTCTAAACCTCTTAAAAAATCACCCTTTATATAACGGCAGACCCTTGTCAGCAAACACGAGACAGTATCCACGTCTGACAACATTCACTGAAATTTATTTATGTAATATTTTCAGGCACAAGTGGATACAGTAAGAGACTATTTTCGGAAGCAGGCATAGGGGAAGCGCAATCGTTTGCTACCAACAACTGCGAAAAAAATTTGTGTTTATTAAAATATCACATTTTGTGAATGCAATGGATATATTTTTCAGTTAGATAAGCGTCTTTTTGTTTATGAATTGGAGTTGAAATAATTGACCAAAAAGGCCGAATACCGAAAGCAGACGAATATTCGTGGGATCTCTAGTGTAAAGTGCCACAGAGGAGTTCTTCAAATTCATTTGGGTTCAACAGTTTTAAACTATTGCCAGTATATAACCACATGATAATCAATCAGGCAGTCCATAGTTCGGGTCAATAAATGAACCAATGACCCAATGAATTATAATTTGAAAGTGTGATTTTATATTTAACTAGCAAGCAACCGTTTTACCAGCTGCGTCATTCCAAGAAAATAACATCCTAATTAAAGAACTTAAATATTTAGCTTACTTTAAAATTAATTTCCCTATTGTCTGCGCCAATGTTAAAATTAAATTTTTGCATGATAATGCAAACGACCCGCCTTGTCTAGCTCTTAAACTCAAGTCAACTCGGATGTGTCATGCATCGACCGAGAAGCCTAAAGTGGACTCGTCGGTACGTTTGAATAGTAGGCAAAAATTGTTTTATGCAATCTAATTCAGACATCCGAAGAAAATTGCTGTTATATTTTAGCAAAGGTGATGCCTAGCGAATTCCGATGATACTCCAACTCACGACGATTACCTCAAAATTGGGGTCAAATTTGAACAAGCATTTATTAAAACTAAACTTTTCATCTGCTTACATTATAAAGGGTGATTTTTTAAGAGTTAAGTTTTTCAGATTGGTAGCACTGGTTAGTAATGGCGCCCAAAAGTCATCTGTCAAAGTGAAACAAAGTGAAAAGTTTTCATCAGAGACAATACTGAGACCACCAACTCCGACCGATTTCCCGTTACTTAGCCTACAAGCTATATTTGTATGGGGTGGCAAATGCTAAGTGCGCTAGTATTGCTACACAGAAATTCATATTGGCAAATGTCACGTAACTTCAAAAATTCCGACTCACCAACACGCTCGCACCTTGCATATGCCACTTCCGCTGTGGGCAAAGTTGCTGACAGCGTTCATAGAATTTTATCCGTTAAATTTGAAACTATTCGTTACGTGTGCATAATATTTTTTTAAGGAATAAGTTGAGATTTTCTTAAAATATATATGAAAAATAAACAATGCAGATTGTTTGAAGTAAAATAGAAATATATTGAGCAAATTTTCTTCAGTTATCTAAGAAAAATTAAACATGAAATCGAAGTTAATGATATTCAAAAGCGCAAAATACGCAACCATGTTTGTCATAATAAGTTTTTAGTATATAGAACATCTCATTTAGCTAGTTTTATTAACTAAAGAAATCAAATTATTCGCCTTTTAACAAAATATAATTACTAACCAATGGCATTCAGTAATGTGAAAATGTGGTATTCCCGAATTCTAGCACATTTCCCCACGGTTGTCGAGGTTGGCAGCATTTATTTTTGTATTTTTTGTATGTTTTTGCATGTCACACGGATTCTTAATTGACACAACACCGACAGGAAAACAAAATGGCGAATTTGAAAAAAAACTGAGGGGCCCAGCGGCAAGAGGATTGTGAGTTGGGGGTCTCAGTATCATTTGCCTCTGGTTTTCATAATAATCTGCCATTTAATCATGGAAAGACTTACAAACGAGCAACGATTGCAAATTATTGAAATTTATTGTAAAAATTCGTGCTCTGTGAAAAATGTGACCGTTTGTTACGATCATATTATGGTCGTCATAATCGACCTGGGAATCCGTCAACGGCGAACGATATCGTGCCATGATACGCGACTTTTTTTTGCCCCAGGCTGAGTTGAACTTGGTTGACATGTGGTTTCGTCAAGACTGTGCCACATACCACACAGCTCGTGAAACAATGGAAATGTTGAAGGATGAATTTGGTGAGCAGCTTATCTCTCGAATAGGCCCTGTGAGTTGGCCGCCAAGATTAAGCGATTTAACGCCTCTTGATTATTTCTTGTGGGATTATGTAAAGTCGTTACTCTGTGTGGACAAGCCGAACACAATTGAAGCCTTGCAGGATAACATAACACGCGTAATTCGTGGAATACAGGCCGAAATGCTCGACAAAATGACTCAAAATTCTTTGACGTTAGGCAAAAAGGTCTTAAGTCAGAAACTGCAGTTTTTCGTAAAACCAAATTGAAAATAGTTTAATTATTTGCAAATCGGGATTAAATTTGTTTGACAAAAAAATACTAAATTGTTACGACAGGAGGCAGTTGTGCTATAGACTTAAGTCGTTAGTATCAAACGAAAGAGAATAAAAAAACTAGTTAAACCCAATCAAATACCAAAAATGCATTCTTGACTTAAGACCTTTTTGCCTAACGTCAAAGAATTACACCTGCCGAATGGACCTTTTGAAACGGAGGCGCGGACAACATTTACATGAAGTTGTCTTTAAAACGTAAATGGCAAAGACCTATTTATCGATTACAATAAAAACTTTATTTGATGCAAATTTGAGTGTTATATTCGACTTTAAAAAAAAAAACTACGCTTAAAAAATCACCCGTCGTTTACTTTCGATTAATATTATTTCTTTAGATCCGCCCATAGCGAGAACGAGACTACTCACTGTTGGAGACACTTCTTCCATAAAGAGATTGTAAGGTTTGTGGAACTGATCCTGTATCAATTTTTAAAGGACTTGGTGTTGGTATATCCTAGTAGTGATCTTGTTTTATTTTTTTTGAACCGCCATTTAAATGATAGACACATTCATTAACAACTATAAATGGACAGCTACTGAAATGTCAGTTCCATACAACTTCTGCCCAAAAATTGACGCCAACATAACTAAGGCTCTTGGTGCAAAGCGAATAAAAAGTGTAACAAAATGCCAACCATCTTGGTTCTCTCCATAGAATGCTAGATTCGAATTGTAGCGGAATGTTTTTCAATAGATGTCGAATAGAAATTGTGGTAGTTCAAATTCTGAATAATAAATGGAACCATTTTAAAACAAATCGTATTGTAATGCATTTATTGCCAATAAATTGCACATTTATGGCAAATGACTTTTTACTATTGCTTTACATTCCTTTTTTTATATTTTGCAATACCACTTGGCATGTATTTCAATCAACAAAGTTTTCAGGGGAGTTTTACAAATTTTCTTTTGATATTTTCACAACTCTGGAAGATGTACTGAAGGTGCCAAATCACCTGAATGGTGAAAAGGCTGCAGTATCGGATGGAAATTCCTCCGAATTTTACAAATATTGGATAGGGGAAAAAATTCACTTCCTTGTTCAACTTATAAGACGAAATGTATTCTAATTTTTTTTTAAGTTATTTTTAAATTTCAAATACTAATAATGAATCCCATAAAACCTACTTTATTTCTGCTTCTCATAATTTGTTTCCAATTTACTCCGTTCTGAACCAAAAGCGCAAACGCTAATGTTGGAACCAACCCGAAGTTGGCTACCTACTAACAGTCTATATACAATAAATCTATGGATAAACCTTATAATTCCACAGTAGTTGCATAGTTGCCATTATTTTCTTTTTAAACACCATCCATCGTTGTTTTTACTTTAGGATGCAAAAGTCAGATTTTTTAAGACCCTAAATGAGTTTCAATATTTAATTGTAGACTTAGACTCCAAACCATTCAAAAGTACACAAGGACAAGTGAGTAAATTACATTTGAAATCATTTCTCTGTAACCTGATTCTGGGGGGTTATTCCCAAATTCGCGCCGGATCGCTTTTGATGGCGGATTTTAATTTTCAATCCGTCACCTAAACACCTATCGCTTTAAATGCAAAATACAAAAATTCAAATCCGCCATCAAAGCGATCCGCCGCGCATTTGTGAACAGAGACAATACTGAGACCACCAACTCCGACCGATTTCCCGTTACTTAGCCTAAAAGATATATTTTTATGAGGTGGCGCTTGTATTGTTACATAGAAAGTTGTATTGACAAATGTTACCTAACTTCAAAAATTCCGGCTCACCAACACACTCGCACCTTGCATATGCCACTTCCGCTGTGGGCAAAGTTGCTGACAGTGTTAATAGAATTTTATCAGTTAAATTTGAAATTATTCGTTACGCGGGGATAATATTTTTTTTAAGGAATAAGTATATATAAATATATATAAAAAATGAACAATGCAGATAGTTTGAAGTAAAATAGAAATATATTGAGCAAATTTTTGTCAGTTTTCTAAGAAAAATTTACGCATGAAATCGAAGTTCATGATATTCAAAAGCGCAAAATACGCAACTATGTTTGTCATAATAAGTTTTTAGTATATAGAACATCTCATTTAGCTAGTTTTATTAACCAAAGAAATCAAATTATTCGCCTTCTAACAACATATAATTACTAACCAATGGCATTCAGTTATGTAAAAATGTGGTATTCCCGAATTCTAGCACATTTTCCCGCGGTTGTCGAGGTTGGCAGCATTTATTTTTGTATTTTTTGTATGTTTTTGTATGTCACACGGATTCTTAATTGACACAACACCGATAGGAAAACAAAATGGCGAATTTGAAAAAAAAAAAACTGAGGGGCCCAGCGGCAAGAGGATTGTGAGTTGGGGGTCTCAGTATCATTTGTCTATGATAAATACCATAGCTAACTCCAAACTTATATGAACTTCCTTCTAAGACTGTATAGTTTACGTTTCAACCAAGAATTGAAATGCTTAACGAACCCTTATAAGAAAAACACATTGCACCTTACCAATAACCATTTTTAGTTTCGAATCTAAATTTAAGGAATTCGCAATACTGTATTTTCCGTACAATATCTACTGTTGGGAGATTCCGTAAATTGACAGTGGAGACTACAATTTCGTATGAGTAAAACACAATGTGGTACGAATTGAATTGACTAGAAGTAAATACACTCACTCACTCACAGTGTTCCAATTTGTTCGCTATGTTAGGTTAGAGAGAAAAAAAAATGGTAACAAAGAAAAAAAACAAACAAAACAATGCAGTCATAGAAAAATGTGCTTACATTGATATAATCAATTAACGTTAAAAATATTTGTATAAATAATCTGTGAAAATGTTAATTTAAAATTTACATTATATAAAAGTAGAAACAAATTTATAAAATCATTTAAAATACTAATTACTTAGAAATTCACCTCAAAATGCTTTATATCGACTGGCGGCTCTGCGTGGGTGATGAGGAGCAAGTGTCGCTACCTGCTGAATGATAGCCATTGCATTGGGCAACTCCGCTGGCTAAGTCATACTCTTCTTCGACATTTGCTGATGCATCAATTACCATTTCGCTGTCCACTTTTGGCTCACCTGGAGCACTGTATTCGCTGAGGGAACTTTTAGACGATGACGAGCTCTTACTGCTACTGCTGGAGCTATCACTTTCGCTATCTTCACTGGATGAATCCATTGGTGTAGGGTTTTGTGTTATCGCTGTTGCTGTGACTGAGGAAATGGCCACTTGACGGCGTAAGTCTGAAAGTAAGAAGTAGGTTTCGAGTCAGTTTTTTTTTTATTTTTAAAGAGTTTTAAACAGAATTTTAAGTATTGGAAGGTATACTTCCTAAGCCTATTCGAATGTGTTTTCAGTTAAATGACAAGTAACTAGCTCCAGACACACACTAAGGATTTTATGGCTGTTCGAAGGAGGGACGCGGGCCTTCCACTTATTAAAAGTAAAAAGAAGCAAAGCTATCAGATCACTCTACAGCTGCAGAAAATTAAAGAGTTCTTCCGGCTATTCCCATTTTAATCTTTTTTTGAAAATGCCTCTGAAATGTTGGCGGATATGAAGTCCGAAGCATTAAACGAAGTGGCTATTCGAATGTCGGTTGGGACACGGCTACTTATTTGACGTAATAATTAAAAATAGTATTTTAAGAAATAAGTTGAACCTTAAACGTACAGGCGCGTGCCCGAAAATGAAACACTGGTGTTTAGATTCCTTTAAGCGAGCGAAGCGAGCCACATTAGCCCTATTTGTCGCGTTTAACCGTAGCCGTGTCCCTAACAACACGTGCGAATTGCTTCAGCCAACAATAAATGTTCTAACACCTGCCTATATATGTACAATTTGTAGCTAAAACACATGCTCGTTTACGAAAATGAAAAGTTTCAGTATTCATACCATAGTTCTCCCTGGTGAGGTCACGAATTTTTTCCTCTAACTGCCGGATCTTTGATTGATACTCTGTAGATATCTTCTGCACATTGATTTGTTGTTGTCGTTGAGCACCTTGTTCGGAATACCTATCCTCAATTTGAAGGCATTCTTCAATTAGCTGCTGTTTGGTTAAAGTCTCCAATTGTTCAACGCGGGCCTTCTCATACACATTGGCAAATTCCTTGGTGAGAAATTCTTCTTCATCTTCGGGTAAAGAATAGAAGTAGTTATCTTCGGAATCAACAGAAAAACTTGAATCTCTTGTCCTACCAGATGGTGTCAGTAGAGCAGATGGCACCTCCGCTAAGTGTTCTTCCATAAGAAACTTATTCGTATTGTACGGCACCAGCGAACGGCTCCTGTTCAGTTTTATGCGACGTCCACTGCTTAAGTTGGAGTTACTACTACTGCCACCACCAAATGCGCCACTTTGACTGCTGCCATAGCGTGGAACTTGGAATTTCCAGTTAGTCTTCTTGTAAGGTTTAATATTTTTAGTTTTGGGCTTGCCCCGTCGATGTTTTCTCTTATTTTTAGTTTGTGGACCTCCAACTGAGGCTACCGCAGCATTTGACGAGTTATTGGGACATGAACTGCTCAACGAACTTAAATTCGTAATAATTTCATCATGGCGCTCGGAAGCATCGGTGACTCCCTCTATTGGAAGTACTGACACTTCAATGGCCGGCGAAGCCGTGATTTTAGACAATGTATTTTCTTTCGTCTCCGACGACGTGAATTCAGTCGCCATTTGCGATTGCTGCGTATGAGGGAGACTGTTTTTCTCGCCACACAAAATGTCCATTTCACTTGCTTTATCGTCAATTTTCTCCGACATTTTAATGCAATAACAATTCTTACCAATTCACAAATTAATTATGACCACTTTTTGAAAGTTAATTGTTTATAAAGTATCGTAAAATTCACCAAAATTACTGAGCACAAAAGTAACCGATGCTGCTTCTATCGCCATTTTTTCCAATGTATAATTGTTTCTCATGTCCACCACCAAGTTGGTCTCAGTCGTCGCCGTTGTCGTCGTTTTCGTTCTTTGATTTGGTTGGTGTTTTTTTTTTCCTTGCTTGCTTTGCTTGTGGAGTGCACTATGCTCTTTTGTGTTTTATTTTCATTCTTTCTCGGTTGCTCTGCTTTTCGTTGATAAGTTGGTTGCATATGCCACTGCAAGATAAAACAGGGAAGTAGTTTCCCGTATATTTGGCTTATTCTTTCACACTTGTGTGTTTTTATCGGAGTGGTTATCAATAGATTTTATTTTCGCGCAATTTTGAAATTGATATGTCATGGGCGTGCATTAATTTGTTCTCACGTTGGTGGGGTCAACGTTTATAGTCGTTTGGAGGCTCACTCCAGTAATGTAGAAAATTTCACCTAAACGAGCTTAAATTGAGATGCTATGAAATATTATACCTAGCAAACGTTATAAATAGGAAAATGGAGGGGTATTTGTCCTACTTGTCGAATAAAATCTTGTGAGTCACTTTTAGAGCCTATGGCAAATTTTGTGAACAAGCAATTTTGTTAAAGAATAACACTCGAATTGATAAACAAATATGCATATGCATGCAGAAACTACGGAGAGTAATGAGTTAATAGGGGCTAGGAGTTTTGTGAGGAAATACGGGACTAAAGATCGATAAATATTTTTGAGAATAATGTCATTTTGGTATTTATGACGTCTAAATATTTTTTTAACAGATACCCACGCTACCTACTAGGTATAATTTGTTTGCAACAATTGTTATTAAAAAAAAAACTCGCAAATTCTACTTGAAATACTTATTCTTATTTTTTGAAATCATTAAATGAAAAACCTACATCAAATCAGTCAGCTGTCAGACTTATTAAACAATTTTTTTTTTGTTTCTTAATATTAAAGTCAGTTCATAAATGTGTATTCTGTATTCAACCATTTGGATATTCAGTATTCCTACCACAGATGAATGAATATTCACAGACGGGGGTTGCTATCAGAGACAAATGATACTGAGACCCCCAACTCACAATCCAAATCCGCTGGGCCCCTCGGTTTTTTTTTTTCAAATTCGCCATTTTGTTTTCCTATCGGTGTTGTGTCAATTAAGAATCCGTGTGACATGCAAAAACATAGAAAAAATACAAAAATAAATGCTGCCAACCTCGACAACCGTGGGGAAATGTGCTAGAGTTCGGGAATACCACATTCTTACATTACTGAATGCCATTGGTTAGTAATTATATATTAGGCTTGTTTTTTTGAGCTCCGTTCTCAGCAAAGCAAAGTAAAGTAAGATTTTCAGCATACAAATTACAATAACTACTGCGAGTCTCGAAGTGTCAAGTAGAGCGTAGTTGTTGTAATTGCGTGCTGAAAATCCTACTTCACTTTGCTTTGCTGAGAACGAAGCTCAAAAAAACAGGCCTATTGTTAAAAGGCGAATAATTTGATTTCTTTGGTTAATAAAACTAGCTAAATTAGATGTTCTATATTCAAGAAACTTATTATGACAAATATGGTTACGTATTTTCTGCTTTTGAATATCATTAACTTCGATTTCATGTGTAAATTTTTCTTAGATAACTTAAGAAAATTTGCTCAAAATGTTTGCATTTTCCTGCAACCAATCTACATTAGGCGTGTTTTTTTCAACTTCGATCTCAGCAAAGCAAAGTAAAGTATGATTTTCAGCACGCAGTTACAACAACTACTCCGAGTTCTCGAAGTGTCAAGTAGAATGTAGTTGTTGTAATTACGAGCTAAAAATCATACTTTACTTTGCTTTGCTGAGATCGAAGCTCAAAAAAACACGCCTATTGTTCATTTTTCATTAATATTTTAAGCAAATGTACACTTACCCATGAAAGAAAATATTATCCAAACGTAACGAATAATTTCAAATTTAACGGATAAAATTCTATGAACGCTGGCAGCAACTTTGCCCACAGCGGAAGTGGCATATGCAAGGTGGGAGCGTATTGGTGAGTCGGAATTTTTGAAGTTACGCGACATTTGTCAATACGAATTTCTATGTAACAATACAAGCGCACTTAGCATTTGCCACCCCATAAAAATATAGCTTGTAGGCTAAGTAACGGGAAATCGGTCGGAGTTGGTGGAATTATGCAATTACGCCTATTAGGCGTGTTTTTTTGAGCTTCGTTCTCAGCAAAGCAAAGTAAAGTACGATTTTCAGCTCACAAATTACAATAACTACTGCGAGTCTCGAAGTGTCAAGTAGAGCTTAGTTGTTGTAATCAGAGACAAATGATACTGAGACCCCCAACTCACAATCCTCTTGCCGCTGGGCCCCTCAGTTTTTTTTTCAAATTCGCCATTTTGTTTTCCTGTCGGTGTTGTGTCAATTAAGAATCCGTGTGACATGCAAAAACATACAAAAAATACAAAAATAAATGCTGCCAACCTCGACAAACGTGGGGAAATGTGCTAGAATTCGGGAATACCACATTTTTACATTACTGAATGCCATTGGTTAGTAATTATAGTTGTTAAAAGGCGAATAATTTGATTTCTTTGGTTAATAAAACTAGCTAAATGAGATGTTCTATATACTAAAAACTTATTATGAGAAACATGGTTGCGTATTTAGTGCTTTTGAATATCATTAACTTCGATTTCATGCGTAATTTTTTCTTAGAAAACTGACGAAAATTTGCTCAATATATTTCTATTTTACTTCAAACAATCTGCATTGTTCATTTTTTATATATATTTTAAGCAAATCTACACTTATTCCTTAAAAAAAATATTATCCACGCGTAACGAATAATTTCAAATTTAACGGATAAAATTCTATGAACACTGTCAGCAACTTTGCCCACAGCGGAAGTGGCATATGCAAGGTGCGAGTGTGTTGGTGAGCCGGAATTTTTGAAGTTACGTGACATTTGTTAATACGAATTTCTATGTAACAATACAAGCGCACTTAGCATTTGCCACCCCATAAAAATATAGCTTGTAGGCTAAGTAACGGGAAATCGGTCGGAGTTGGTGGTCTCAGTATTGTCTCTGGTTGTAATTGCGGGCTGAAAATCTTACTTTACTTTGCTTTGCTGAGAACGGAGCTCAAAAAAACAAGCCTAATATATAATTACTAACCAATGGCATTCAGTAATGTAAAAATGTGGTATTCCCGAATTCTAGCACATTTCCCCACGGTTGTCGAGGTTGGCAGCATTTATTTTTGTATTTTTTGTATGTTTTTGCATGTCACACGGATTCTTAATTGACACAACACCGATAGGAAAACAAAATGGCGAATTTGAAAAAAAAACTGAGGGGCCCAGCGGCAAGAGGATTGTGAGTTGGGGGTCTCAGTATCATTTGTCTCTGGTATATAGTTCTCTTTCGAAGTTTTTGGTCCTAAATTGTTTTCTTAAACTTTTCCATTAATGTGTCAAAATTCTTGTTGCGAGGCTCAGTCGCTCTCGAAAAATCAACTCATTTGACTTGCGCTCTGTCGGGAAAGGTTTTTGTGTGAATTTACTGTCGAATCGTTAGTGGAATTGCTGTCTGAATTAGTATTTTTTTGTGAAAATTTTGTGGGTAATTGTTTTCAAATGTTGTTTTTTAATTTATTTATTTTTAATAATATAAATAATTTTTGTTCATAAATTTTCTGTAATAGAACATTTAAATAAAAAATGTTAAACAATTTAAGCCCTATCTTTTCTGGTTGGCCGAATATGGGACACGAGATGGCCGGCCATAGGAAAAAATACCTTTTTTTACTAAAATATAAATAAACTATTTTCTGATAAGAATAATTAATATTTTCTTCATATTACAAACGAAAAATTTTATAAAGAATACTTTATTTTAAGAATTATTCGAAAATATTAATATTTGTTGTTACTGTGATATATATTTTATGACGATCCTTAAGCGGCCGGCCACTATCGACTCTACCCTATACCTCCTTCCCGCATATCCATTCACTTTACACAACTTTAATTCAAATAAATGAATGGAAACTGCGCCAATGTTGGTACTATTCCTTGAAAAAAAAACTGGTAAAATCATTCTCCTCCGACTCACACCAACAGTGTTTTATGCATGGGTGCTTTGGCGCTTGCGGTTGAGACATATTAAAACTTGACAGCTTACCAACAAAAATAAATATTAACCCAGAATTGGACTCTAAGGACACGATTCACGAGATATTGATATAAAAAAGGAAAACCGAGGTAATTAACAGCAACTAATCAACCGCTTGCATAATTCCAAACTGACTCGGAGGAGGTGAAATTGTTTTGTTATACCTACTTTACTTTGGCTGAGATAGGATGTTTGTTTTAAGTCGTACAACAAAAACAAATGGACAAACAAATTTGATTTTTTTGTCGGTAAATAAAAGTATAATCTCCGAAATAACATAAGTTTACCAGGAACGTGGATTTCTTGTGTGATCGGGCCCTTAAAACTGGTTCAACGTGAACACTAGCCTTGTTTTTTTGAGCTTCGTTCTCAGCAAAGCAAAGTAAAGTAGGATTTTCCGCACGCAATTACAACAACTGCGCTCTACTTGACACTTCGAGACTCGCAGTAGTTATTGTAATTTGTGTGCTGAAAATCTTACTTTACTTTGCTTTGCTGTGAACAAAGCTCAAAAAAACAGGCCTACTATTAAAGGTGAGTGGTTCAAATATTGGCTGTCAGTTTCATATTTGAGATGTAAATGGCCTTAAGGGGCCAGTTGACTTGGGATGAGTAGTTGCCCGGGAATGAATTGTACCGTTGAAATATTTCACGAAAACGTAAACAAATTTCACTATTTGTCAAACTAGTCAGATTCGCAATTCGAAATCGGAAAAAGATTGCTTTTTTCAGGCGCTCTCAGAGCCCCTTTTTCGTTTGGTACAAAAAACAGCAATCTTTTTCAGAGCACTTTTGCGAATCTAGATTAACCAATAGAAGTACGTTTGAGTTGTAGACAATAAGTGGAGTTTGTTTACGTTTTCGTGAAATTTTTCAACAGAAAAGAAACGCATTGCATCGGATGGATCTATTTTTGTTAATTATTTATGTACAAATGTTTAGAAATCAATCTGGGTGAAATTTAGAATGTTTTAATATAAAATTTAAGCAATGAATGCAAAATGCTTAGAAAAGTGTTGAAGGTTACACATATTCGAACCGCACTAATTTCAACACAAAAAAGAGCAGGTGACGTTTTTATTTTCGATTAGACATACGACATCTGAGCTAATCTGAAGAAGCCCAATCGAAAACCACATGAGAGTGACCAATCGAATACCACAATAGGATGTGTTGATGGAGATGAATGATGTTGATGAAACAAGCACACGACCCCTAATTTCTCTTTATTTCACAGCAAAGTGCCATCTTTATGTCGAATTACAATTATCACGAAAAAGTATCCAACCCACAAACCACAAAAGTCGCACGGATTCTCTCAGCGAGATATTTTTTTCTCAGCTTGTTTGTGTTTCACTACCCCTCCTGTAAACAGACCACAAACACATACTCAAGCACCTAATCGCGCCTTCACTAAAATGAACAGATACCGCGGCCATTTTAATTGCGTGCTGTCATTTCTCTACGTGACGCATATTTTCACGTATTTTCAGTGTTTATCTTTGCATTTAATCGCAAAAAACTAATGCAAAACATTAATCGGACCTCCCGCCTTCGAATTTATATTCATAAGTAATCCCAAAGCCGCCGGATTTGTGCTAAAAATCAATTTGAAAATCTCCCGAAACCAAGTGAACAAATTCTTTTTGCAAGAAAATCTTCCAACAAAACACCAGTGAATTCAGCGCTATGTTCATTACACCAAAGCAGCTCTAAACAAAACAAGACAACAACAAGCAACGCAAAAAGGGACAAAACTCGTCAAGCGTGTAGGTTTGCTAACAAAAAGAACAAAAGACTTTCTAGTTTATTACAATTGACCGAATATATGTATAATATCGGGGTCGTGAGATCATTTGAAAATGTGTACCCTTTTGGGAAATTCTGAACAGGTTTTTGTATCATTAATTTTTGTGCATGTGGCAATTGTAAGCGAGAAATCACTGACAGGTGCTCCTATTGGCAAAAGGGCGATGAGTTTAGATACACTCCCCTAGGACTTTACCCCTAAATGACCTTTCTCAATGACAGTGAACTTTTTTCTTGTCTGTATGTACCTATCGGGATAATTGAGCTGCAAAGTCGTAAATTGTCGCAGTTTGCACTGGTAATCAGAATCACAGGCTATTCTTCTTTATCTATGTGTGGGCGAATTAGTTCACGAAGAACAAATTTCGCGAAAAACAAGCGTTTGGCGGCGGCAAACGTAAAGCTAATCGGAATATACACATTCGGAGTGAACTCCGGCCTTTTATCATTCATCCGGCTGAATGAATTTCTTTGTGATTCATTCAGTTGTCAAAACTTGACAGTAGATTTCTGTGTAATATTTTGAAGAAACTCCTATGCCTTGATGAGCATTTTTCTATTGCAAAATAAACTTAATACGCATAAACTACTTTGTGGAATTGTGTTGATATTTGATATTATTAAACTGTTCGCATCGCAAAAACGTATGTAGAGTTGCAGAGTATTTAAAAAACCGTTGATAAGCTTAGGATAAGGTCCAAAGTTATTCAAAGCAGCATCACAAATAGATGGGAAACCCCTGCAAAGTTCAAAGGCTTTATGCGGTTTTGACGTTGTGTATTTGTTTTGGGGCTCTCTCTCAGAGGGGTGAAGTGTACAGGGTAAACAATAGGCATTTGATGAACCATAGAGTTGGAGGAGGGCGGTGGCCCCGCTCTAGTCAGTACTCTAATTTATTCCGCCAGACCGAAAGCAATGAAGAATTATACGGCAAAGAAGATAACGTCTAAAATAAACCAACAATATTCTTCAGTCGGATCTCTGCTTTCTTTCTATTTCTATTACTCACGTCGCATTTGTTGTGTATTTTGTTTTGGTTGGCTATGTATCTACATACCTATGCTGTATCTCACGTAAGCAGTTTTATTTTTTTTCGTCTGCTGTTTGCAATTTCCAAGTAGAATAGAGGTTTTCGTTTAAGGCACTACGTAGTCATTGGATCGCATCAATTTGGCGACAGAGAGGTATCGCGTTTTGAAACATGTTTGCTGTGTACGTTGGTAGCATTTTTGTTTGTACCTAATGTAAACTTAGCGACGTTTTCTTAGAAGTTGTTTTTACTGTCGCGACAATTGCACCGAGATGGCACATTCTTACAAAAGCTAGAAAAAGGCATAACAAAAAGATGTCGAGGTATGCGAGACAACACAAATTTTGCCTGATTTTTAATGTAGTTTGGTATTGCAGCTACGGGGGTTGGACAATTAAGATCATCACCAAACACTTGCGTGGGTGATTTGGTTACTTTTTTCGTCCAATTTCTTCTTGCGATGGAAGCAGTATCAATTACTATTCCCAGGGCCTTATTTGGCTTGTTCTTCGTCATCAGCGCGCTACAATTTCAGACGTATTCGCATTAACGAAAGACAAGCCACATGGTCATATCATGATATCTAGGCACAAGATGAATAAAAAATGTTTAAAATAAAATGTTTGAAAGCTCCAAATAAAGCGATCATGAAGGTGGTAAACGAATTTAGTTATATTTGAAGTGGAGCACGTTCCAATCCTTTTCCTCCAGCAGAAAAAGTGCCACAAGCGTTAAAGTTGCCAAGGTTAAAAGCAATATTTCCGTCTGCTGAAGGAATATTATATTATGTCTGTGTATTGTGACGTTGTGTCCGATGTACTATCTCCCTTCTTGGTGCGTAAACTGAGTTCTTTCCTGCTAAACCTAGTTTAGCCTCTTATATCTCTAAACACTTAGAAACGTACCAACCCGCTTTGTTTTATCCTTTATGTCTATGTTGTCACCGTTTGTCGGTTTGAAAGACCGTTTCTCGAGTATTGGTTTGTGAATTGTTTTCGCCCCTTTCAAATATTGTAGCAAGTCGCGTCTGCTGATGTTATTTCAGGGGAATTCATCGTCTGTCTCTTAGTTAAAGAAGTGCCTCAGTGGAAACTTGTTTCAATTCTATATTTAATACGCAGTCGATGCAATAGTTCCCAAAAAAAGCTGAACAGAGGTTGTTGTTTTACAAAGTGAGAACTTTAGTTTATTTTTTGTTTGTTTGGCAGGATCAGCCACCTGCGGCCATCTTTTCACATGCACTGTTATCGGAATGTCTGATTGTACAATATAAATAACAATATATTGCGATGATATATTTTTTGTTTGCACAATCACTAAACGCGTACGCCCAGCACATTAATCAGCCTACAGTTAGTCATCCAACTACTTACACACTGCTTATGATACATTTCCATTACAGGACAGAGTGATAAAGAAAAATTCATTTGTAATTTGGACATGTCATGTCAGCAAGCACCCAGACTTACTGAAGATCCGTATATTTTTACGGAAACAGTGCCAACAACGCCAGTTTTATTTAATCCTCAGGTGCGTAACCATCATTTTTTGACCCATCAGTTTATTTTATATCTTTTGTTATAGAAGCCAAGAAGTCAACAACAACCGAAATTAGTTAATCAACCGCTTCCAGTACATCCAAATGCACAGGATACATCCAATGTCAACGTAACCCAACAGTTCTTTGGCGGTCGTTTCAACGGTACCACCACCGCGATAGAAACACCATCAGCGTCAATTACGCAACAGCAGCAAATTATCAATGGCATGCAGAAGAATGTCATTTCGATAACAACGATTAGCAATGGCAATATTAATTTGCCGGTTCCCAGTAAATTGCCGCAGCAAACTCAACATTCTCATCCAAAAATCGTGACAACTGCTGCTGTCACTGTAACGCCTACTGCTGTTACAACATGCAGTGCATTGCCAACGCAAGTAATCTCATGGAATCAAACGCAGCCCTCAGCTGTGTCTCCACCCGCCCAACATCTAACTACACAACAGCAGCACCACCACCTTCAACAACAACAACAACAACAACAACAACAACAACAACAACAACAACAACAACAACAACAACAACAACAACAACAACACCAACAACAACAACAACAACAACAACATCAGCAGCAGCAATCATTCTTCACATTGACAAGCAACTGTAGCAGTAACGTGCAGGGTTTAGCATGTGCGCCAACACTGCTGCCGCCGTCGAATTTTCACCAAAACACGTTGGCACAACAACTCCAGAAAGTTGGTTCGACGCTAACGAATGCGAATTCAATTGCGACACCCGCGGCAGTGCCTTGGTCCAGGTCACAGCAGCAGCTGCAGCAGCAACAACAATACTCAAAAGTCGCAGTCTATCCCCACAATCCGCCAGCTACGGTCTCCTATAGCCGTGACACTGCGGCGCAGTCTGGTGCGACAGCGACGGCGGTGTCATCATCTTCATCTTCGTCCTTTTCATCAGATACATCATTATCCGCAGTGAAACGAAATCATTCCGATTTAAATGAAATTCCAGTTAGTGTTATTTACCGAACAGCCACTCCAACGAGTGAACCAGGAACTAGTCCAAAGTTTTCTGGAGAACAATCCATCGATGTGTTCCCCACTACGCTGTGTAGCAACGCACCACCACCAGCCCGGAAATCTCTCGATTCTTGTGAGAAAAATGTAGTGTTCGCCACGCCTGCCAAACGAGACTCTAGAGTTTTATCGTCTTCCGCTAAAAAGTCGCTCAAGGGTGCCAACGCTGGGGCACCCGGTAAAGCGAAACGCTCACACAGCCAAACAACCCACCATGAAGCTTTACAAAGAATATCATCGATCACCCATCATCCATCAGCGGCGTCGTCATCATCATCAATACCACCGTCTACGTCACCATCGATCCGGCGAAGGATTAAGGTGCGCCGAAGTAGTGGCGACTGGCATGCTCCCGATACGTATATATTTGACAGTGTGTCACCACTAACGTCGCTGATTGAACGTCGACAACGTACGGCAGAGAAATGTGATAGTACCATAGCCTCGGCCAGAGCATTGTGTGTACAACAGCACTGGCTGGGTGTGTACGACTTGAAAGATTCTGCAGACATATCGGCACGTACATTGAATATTGGACGTGAGGAGCGAATCGAGAGGCATAAAGCATTGCTGCGGCGCCAAGCGGTCCAGTTGATTTCATCGCAGGATTTCTTAAAGCCCACAGCTGCCAGAAATCGATTGGTTTTCGTCTCGAAATTCTTACACAAGCTCAAGTGTCGTGAAGATGGGTGAGTTCAGTTAAATTATCCATATATATCGGAATAAAAATCATTTTAGATGTGGTTATGTGATGCGAGTGCCATATAGGAGTGCACAATCGTTTAACATAAAGTACATCTCCGTGTTTGTCGAACATTTTGTAGGGGCGTTTACCATGCCAACGCCGCGTCATATTTAGTTACTAGCGTTTCCATAAGTCTGGATTGAGAAGATTTTTGCAGTTAGCCACAAGGAAAG
Organism: Cheilosia vulpina; assembly: GCA_916610125.1. Classification (NCBI taxonomy): domain Eukaryota; kingdom Metazoa; phylum Arthropoda; class Insecta; order Diptera; family Syrphidae; genus Cheilosia; species Cheilosia vulpina. The sequence goes on along the minus strand of OU744276.1, from coordinate 78,279,137 downwards.
CGAACATTTTTGGTTGAGAATGAGAGTGATCGATGAACAGCGGCTGCCGACACAGCTTTTCGTCATTTGTCGATGCTGTGATCCCAAGTCGGTAGTAATGTTCAGTAAGAGTTGTTTAGCTAGTTTATTATGTTCCCAAGTAATACAACAGCAACATTGGCTTGTTGTGGTCTCTTATTTTCTTCCTGCGTTGCTACTGATCTTCATCTCAGAGCCTTTCGCTTTGGCTAAATGCTGCCACTGCTCACGGTGTCATCCATTTAATAAAGAAAAAAGAACACCACTGTGCAGCTCCGTTGCAGCTAGCACTTTGTTGCTTGTTAGGCATTATTAGACACAATGCTTGCAAAATGACAGACGTTTTACCAAATGTCTAACGCATCATTTTCTTTTCATTTCAGTGTACCAGCGAAAAAATGCTGCGTTCCATCATGTACGAATAATTCTTTGGCATTAACCGCCCAATGCTACATTCACATTACGCGCAATTTAGATCAACAATTGTTCCTACCCTGTACGGCGAAATTCTCCGACAACACACAATGCCGCATTCCAGTGTTCGATATATCGCACGAGCTGCCACTATGTCGGGAGCATGGATGGAAACGCGACAACTACAATCGCATAGTACAGGAGCAGAGGCCAAAGGCGAAAGTCACACGGAAAGGTACAAAATCGACTGTGATGTGTGGCCGCCCACCAAAACGTAGCAAGAAGAAACGAAAGGGCAGCACCTCATCATTGGAATCAATTGGTAGCAATAGTACCACAATTGTTTCAACGCCAACAGGATCTGGTGGTGTCTTTGGTCTGGCGCCTCCAATTCTCTCATCGAATTGTATCGCTGCGACTATTGTTGTCGATCGAAACGCTTCAGCCGGAACGAATCAAGGCGGTTATACATTAAAGATGAATGAAGTTACTCAGGCTGTTACACATGCTAACATGCCATCATTTAATACCGGCATGGATGTTCTGAACATGATGAGGTCCCACATCCAGGAAGATCTGCTCACACAGGATATGCTTGGCATATGCGAAAACAGTTCTGTGTATGCCAGTTCCGAGGACACAGGCGTTGGTGGCTTAAGTGAAAGCGAATTGATGGTTGGAACTCAAGATGCTGGTGAGTTCTTAGTTTTGGTTCTAGATGGGACAACAAGTTAAAAAATGTTTTTAATTACAGAAGAGATTCCGCTGGGGGATACGCGTCTCTTGGAAGAGCATGACCTTACTAATGTTCTGAATAATTTGCCGGTAGATGCTTTCAACGAATTGTTTACAGTGGGTAAGTTCAACCAAACAAATATAATAAGTTTAAGGCTTGGCCAAATTCAACTTTCTCTTCTACAAGGGTTTTTGGTACATGTTCTACTTATAATTGAGACTTCCACCTTGAAAGTGTGTTTGATGAATTTGTGTGCATGCTTTGTTTCTACAAGTTCTTAGCAACTTATTCGATCCATATAGTTGCGTTACGATGCAGTTTCACTTCCTCTGACGTGTTTGGTACTACTATCGCGGCGATGCTGTTTACGAAGCCAAATTCCCTTATCGGAGTTGTTAATCAGGGACCAAAATACCGTATCAGAATTTGGTAAATCCACATACAAATCTGTGACGTTATTAACGCTTATGGATGCGGCTATTGGCCCGATCAGGGCGAAATAACCAGAAATGTAACAATACTATTTGTTGGCTCATGTCAACAAATTGAATTTAATAAAAGGGTGCAACGTTGGGATCACTATTTTATTGGCTCAGAACACGAATTTCGCAAATAAGTCGCCTTGTGTTCGATTTTGTAAACTCTACATGAACAACCAGCTTTTTTGTAGTAGCTTCTTACTCGCTTCGAATTAAAAATTATCGCGAGATAAATTTTCACTAGCACGCAATTGGTAAGACTTAAAATAGAATAAGGAAACTTGCGAGTATTCTCGTAGTTTAGGGTGGACCTGGGTCTCAACAATGCATCTCCTCAGTTATCGCGGTCTTTATATTATTTTCGCCAGTTGCGCACTTCCCTTCCTCTTGTTTGTGAAGAAAGCAAAGCTCCACATCGTTGGAGCCGATGTAGACAAACGACAGTTCCAATTTTCTATTTTGATCTTACGTTCTATTCATCGATGTTGCGTGCCTCTTCCTGTTGACAGTGTCTTCTAAGTTTTCGCGTCATTAGGAACTAAATTAAATTACTATTGTAATATTTGCAAACACGCAATGCCAGATTGTGGCTTACGTGTTTCGTACAATTTTAATTATGATGTTGAAGATACCGCATCAGCCAGCCTAAATCCTTTTTGACATCAAAGTGAAATGTCGAGCCGAGCGATCTCCGTCATCCTTCTGCACAATCGGGCGAGATTAGCGGGGCTGTCGAAAGATTTTCTTGGGCTTTGCAAGCATTTTTAGGGCGGAAATGTGTTTTGTTGTGCTCCATTTTTTTTAGCTTTCTTTTGTCCAAATGATATTTACAGAAAATTCAACTAGAAACACCTTCACCATGTCATCTATGTGACGAACAACCTTCCCTCACCATGGCACACCTGCTGACCTTATCTGCAGAAACACAACTGACCACAAACTCTCCTATCTTCTATCCAACATCAATTCAAAAAACATAAAGACGTATTCAAAATGATTTGTCCTCTTAAACTTGCAGACTTCATATACGATATTACATTATCTCCCTTATTTTCTGACACTAGTCGAAAGCCCTGGCAGTTAGCAATAGACCAAAATATTATTGACTTTGTAATTTATGTTAATAAAGTTATAATTGTAATAATAATCCAACATTTTCGAATTTTCCAGTGCATCAAGACGAACGAGAAGAAGTTGAAAGAGCTCTGGAACTTGCCGATAAACAAATAAAATCTCTACAGCAAATGACCGGCAGCGATACAGACTTCCTACGAGATCTTTTGGACGGCAGTGATCAAATCTTAGACGACAATGACATATGCACAGAGATAGTATCTTCACACTCGCCCGATACCAGTGGCATAGATACAAACACGCTCTTTGTCGATGGCGGCAGCAACAGCACGGCAGAAAGTTGTACAGGCCACACCCCAGCGGACATCAGAGGCCTAGTGCAAACCTAAAGCGGTGTCATCCAAACGAATGTCATGTCATTACAAATTCAAACCAGACAAATTCAAACCAGACACACACTCATTTATCATCTTCCTCTCATACACTCCATTTCTCGCGCCCCACCCTTCATAAAAAAAATCATTCATTATGACATATAAAACATATTATTCAAGTTCAGTGTATTATTTTGTGTATAGTAAACCAAATCAGCAAACATAGCATAATTAAAAAAAATAGAAAACAAAAAAAAAAACAAAAAAAAATTAAAATAAATAAATTAATTAAACAAATAAAAAATTTGTTGAGTGAAATTGACGAACAAGGGTGAATTATGAGACAGCAGGACATCCAGCCAGCACCTCGGCGAAGGGATGTCTCACCTCCATAAACAAGGAAATTTATTTTAATCGTTAAAATAATAATTAATGTTAGTCTGGCAAAATAAGTGTGTTTTGCTTTGCGCTTACGTGTACAAGGGATCGCAACCACGAAACGTATTATATTCTCTTTAAGCTATGTATACCATTATATGAGTAACATTATTATTTCCTGTAGCTTTTTTATATCATAGTACATACAAATTGTTTAATTTTATTTTATACCTGTGTACTTTTTGTTAAGGTTTAGTTGTTAAGGTATTTGTTTTTCTTTTTTTTAGTTTTTTTTTCCATTTCCATTTAACTAAATTATGCGTATTTTTGTATAGCGAGAAAGAGAAAGAATTCAACGGAAGAAAACAAAAACAAAAAATGGCAGTAAAATATTTAAAAATATTTTTCTTTATGCATTTGTGATTTATTTTGTTAATGATTTTAAACAGAAAATAACAGAATACATATTTTAAGATAAAAACATAAATCAAAAACATGCTTCTTCCTTTCTTGTTTTTCTAATTTTTGTTTCAGTTTTCCTTTTCAGTTTCCATTCGTACTTTCTCCTCTATAAAACAGTAAACACTAAAAAGAATGGTTTTGTTTTCATGTTATTTGCTGTCTCCTCTTGAGCTTATATTCTCACTTTTTACGTCTAAGCGAACAAAAGAAACTATAATTAAAATGATTGCATTGAATAAGGTGTTGGGATTATAGTGTTACTTTCGGAGAAATATAAGTTGTTAATATGTTAACGGTTCTTATTATATTGAGATTATAGTACAAAATGAATTTGTTTCTTTAAAGAAGGTTGTTATTTATTTACCCCCAAAATAAATGAGGTGTACACAACCTGCTGTAACGTTTAACAGTTTAAAAGAGCGGCACGTGTCTGCGATATACCAGATAACACCGTAATTAAACTCTTAAAATTAGAAATAAAATGTTGCAAAAAATGCAGTTCACTGCCAAAAAGACTTATTTAAATAAGTTTTAGCAATTTTTTGGGTTTAGTCGTTAGTTTTACCTATTTGTTCATCGGTAGACACGAAATGCACGTCCAAACGGACAAGTTATTTTGAAATCCATAAGAATTATTTGAAGCTAATGTTGTACGATCAGAAAATTAAGGTTATGTTCAAAAGGCGATATTTTTTTTTGTATAAACACTTAGTTTCAACTTTGAATTTTTCTATATTTTCCATTTAAATTTTTTCAAATTTGTTATAAGTCCGTCGCGGCGCACAGAGTCCATGCGGGACCGAGTTTGTCACTGCTATTCGAAAAATCTCGAACGAAAGCAAATGTTTGCAGATTGGACATCTGTGCTGTCGAGATGCTGCGCTTGCCACTTAAATTTAATCTGAGACACGAATATTGCGCTTCATTATGTCTCTGCAACAATTCAATTGCAGTACTCGTCGTCATGCCAGAAATGATCATTATCATAAAAGCGTTTTTACCTGTGTCCTGACATCGCACAAGCGCCTTACTAAGAACTGTTTTTAGCCTTTACTTTACATTCTGTGTAGTTCACAATCACAATAAATAATTTTGTACGAAAAATGTCCCCACAGAGCATTTTTTACATTTAACCTGGACATTTAATTTTAAAGTCATCACCATATACAACACGTCATTCACTTTCCTTGTGAAATCGTATCCAATTATGTTCCTATAGGTGTTTTTGATAAGAACTGTCATTTCGAAGTTGCATTACAGTACAGTTACAGCACCAAGCACGAGGTTTTGGGTCCATTCTGTCTTTGGTTGTGTTGTCACATCTGTTTTGCAAGTGTACTTATTTTGTTCTCTAACAGTTTTCAGCGCAACGTCGGGTTTTCAAGGTCAATGATATTTTTAACCACATTATACTGCATTACCTATCTTGGATAACGATAATTGACCGGAAAGGAAGGAGATCACCTCGATTACCGTTGTCGTTTGTCGAAATCGACTTGTCGTGTCGGTTGTCAATCCTCATAAAACAGACGATCCGCCAAATTTGTAGCAGATTTGTAGTAAAATCTTTTCGAAGGATTGGTAGCACTTGTATATAAAACTATCAAAGTCTGTTTGTTTATTTTGAAAATAAATGTTTATGGAAAGATTTCAGTTTTCAAATCTTATGTCGTTTTCCAATGGGCAAAAAGAAGCGTCCGGGAGAGTCCGGAATCGAGAAAATCACTTCTGAAACCGTTCCATTGGCACAAAAAATACTCTTCTGGTGATTCTGAGAAGAGAATTTCGCTTCTCGATTCGAAGTCAGAATCCATTCGAGAAGTGTAATTTATGTAATTTATACAAGTCAGCTGACAGCCGCCGTAGATTATTTTTTGGCATTTCACCAATACTTTTGTGGGTTCAACCAGAAGCAGTTTTGTTGTTCCATTGGATAGCAGAATGAGTGGATCCCCGAGTGAAACCAATGGAAAACGACATTAATAAGATGAATAGCATTGACATTTTTCACAGTTCAGATAGTGAGGAAGAAGAAAGCAGTGAAATGGCATGGAAGTGGATGTTGTTGGCGAGTTTGTGGTGAGAACGATGGCTGACGTTTCAGGGAAATCATCCCATTATGATAGGATTGGTGTGGAAATAGCCTGCGATGTCGATGGATAATAATTCATGTTACAATCAGGCGATTGTGCCCGAACTATTGAAGGTCCTACGGCCACACCTTTCGGATTCAACATTGTTTTCAAACGACAACAAACTCGCAATAGCTTCATCTTGAGGCGAAAGTATCGACGTTTAAAGTTACCTCCTGCGGTTGCTGGAGACTCCTTTTTGTTGTGACCTAGTTTTTGTTTTACTTTACATTTTAAATCTGCCAAAACAAACAGATTAGGTATATAAAATACACAATGCACTATCAAAAGTAGTGCCTTTTGCCAACCCTTTCCATCTCTTGTCGGGGCCATAGCTATTTATAGTTGTAGCAATACCACTCCAAGAACGTTCAAAATCGAACAAAATAACGAACCCCTGCATTTGTGTGTGCGTTCTTCCGTTAAAATGAATTCTGTTTAAACAAAAACAAATACAAACGCAGACACACAGCCTTTTCGAACCAATCGACTACCTAACGGAAGCGGAATTGCGAACGACAAAAAAGGACATTTTTTAGGTTATTTGACATTTTCATCCTACCTTTGTCGTGTAAAAACGACAAGCGTAATACAGATTTGAAGGAGTCGTGTATTTTTGAGTCGGAAACGACAACGATAATCGAGGTGATTATAGTCGTATTATTCACATTTTGAAAAGAACGACCGATATGTTAAAAAAAAAAAACCCAAACAGAAATAGCTATAATTGAAGCTCGACGCTGACATATTTGAAAACAAGTGTGGAGCATTGGCTTATTATATATGGACTGCTAAAAGCCAACTTCATGCATATCAGAATATTCCAAAAAAACTGACACCCTACTGTTTTACAGCGGAAAACAAAATAGATTCACTGCTCCAAACACGTTTCCTAGCTAGAAATTTGAACATCTGTCATTGTCCATTATCCATCAATTAAATACATACGGCAGCAACATTTGCAGTGATGCTGACTCCGTGCAAAATATAATTTGACTATGTTCCAAATGGCACGGATGCTTATTTAAACTAGTTATAGCTCCAAATCTTGCGGCATCAAATGGAAAATAGTTAGAGAACAATAACGCAATTTTTAAGTATTTAAATACTTCTTGTTGTTTCTATTTTGGCAATGTGGGGTAAAGTCATTACTTATAGGTACCGACGTGAGCCTTTTGCTGGTGTTTCACGAATGCCGCAACCTTATAAAAAAAGCAATCAAAAGTTATTCAGGGGTTTCTCCGAAACGTTCTGCAAATTTTTCTTGTTCAAGCCACCCCAGAGTGTACCTAGTCTACTGACCTGCACCTCATTTAGCGCTTTAACGGAAATGAAGAAATTTAATCAACCGGTTTCGTTAGAAGTCAAAAATGGGAGTAGGTACATATCACGGTCCCCACATAAAAACGTTATTTCGGGTCTCATTCAATGACTTCATTACAGGTTCACGACGACCTCTTCTTTAAAAACAATGACCTTTCCCGTGATATACGAGCGAATTTGTTTAATGCTCTTGTTTTAAGCAAATTGCTAACTGGCGCGCATCGCATAGTGTTACCTCGAGCTACACTATGGGAGGTTTTCCAACAAATATCGCTGTGCAACACGTTGTGATAGTTTTAATTACTGAAAGCGAAAAATAAAGAAACGAATTTGCAGAATGTGTGTTTTTCTGTGGAAATGACTAAGCAAGCCCTGACGAGAACAGAGGCTCAGGCAAAGATGAATGGCAAAATGTAGGAACACGATGTCAGCTCTTCATGCTTATTCCCTGTTTAATGAAAAACTTGTTACACATTACTACGATACTACTGACGCTCTATGAGTGTAGATCGTTATGTGCTCGAGCTTGGTTTATTAGCAACAGCAGATCCACACGTTTTAAATAAGATAAGCACACTCAATGCAAACACAGTAGTGGCCGCATGAACTTATCAAAATTCTTCTGGTGATTCTGAGGGGAGAATTTCGCTTCTCGATTTGAAGTCAGAATCCACTCAAGAAGCACTCACACAAGTGTAATTTATTTTATACAATTCAGCTGACAGCAGTAGATTATTTGTTTGACATTTCACCAATACTATTGTGGATTCTTTCAGAATCTGTTTTGTTGTTCCATTGGATTTCAGAATGAGTGGATCCCCCAGTGAAACCAATGGAAAACGACATAAAAAAACAACTCAAACCCAATGCATTGTCATAATAAGAAACAAACATGATGTAGATTTGACTCAGCTATATTATTTTTTAGTCAACAATTGCAGCATTATGCGTTTGCCATAAAGTGGTCATATGAAAAAACCGGTTAAATTATTCCTTATTGGTTCTTAAGTAACCATATCGACTTTCATAAAGCTCATACCTCCGCAAAACCTGTTAGGAACCATAAAACTTAGCGATATTAATTTGTTGGTCCCTCCCAAAAATAAAAAAAAACTAACTATTGGTTGCATACACCTGATGTATGCGAGACTTTGAGGTTAGCATATTTTCTACTCATAATCTCTCAAACACAGTGTTCCCTGCATCGCAATAGCCAAAGCAAACACCTTTCTTTTCTTACCAAGCACTGCTACCTAGTGTGAGTACGAAATTAATAGGGTATATCCACACAGAATAGTAGGTATCGCCACAAAGCCCGACTTTGCTATGAAAGGTGTTCACATAATTCAGACCCACACTGTGCGAATTATCTTCCCAAACCGAAAATGAATTTGGCTCTACTTTATGGTGCGACGGTGATATACTCGTGCGTATAGACCCCCTTTTGTTTATGCATGGGTAATTTGAGCTCGAAAAATGTACCTTACCTGTCGCGGTGTTCATTACTAAGTTTTCCGCCGCTCATTTCATTCATAATTCAAGTGTCGAATCGGATATACAACACGGAGTAGCAAGTCGCCTTTTGTGTTTTTTTTTTGTATTTCTTTTTTGCCTTTCCAAGGTAATACAACCCAAAATTCTGTGCCACTACTGCATTCAAATTTGATACGTGTTCATCGACAGAACCGCACATGGTTGACAAACGCATTTCCGTTCGGACTGCAGTTTAAAATTCTACAACGACAGGATTCACGTGTGCCCTAGAATTTGAAAACAAAACACGAGGTCCGTGCGTCGGTATTTTTGATGCGGTCTTTAAATTTGTTTTTGTGAGTGGTTGGTTACATTTTTGATGGAATGGTTTTGAAGATTTGTACCGCACGATAAACGTGGAATTAATTAGTCACTTGAGTGTATTATGATAATTGGCGCGAGTGGTCGTGTGTCCGTTTGGATGATCAAATGATGTCCTGCAAGACGACAGATGCATTTTGATCGAGGGTGGGCAACTGCCTTGGGTGTCACAGTGTATATGGATGTGATGTGCGTGTATAATACTGTTTCATAATTTTATAACGTTCGCGTGAATTCTTGCTTCTGCGCCGCACCGTGTCGTCGTCCTAACAATCAGTTGTTAACTTAGTTTTGTTTATGAAACGTTACCGTGGAGCTTCAAAAGTGAAGGCTTTAAAGTGAAAATCTGTAAATATTGACAATTATTTTCATTACTATTTGTTTGGAGTTCATTTTGGATGGAATCATAAATGTAAGTTAATACTAAAGTGTAAATACATGTTCTAAAACAAATTGTGGTTTCTGCTAAAAATTTAGTGTGTTTTTGTTCGTCCGACTTCCCACAATAAAGCAGAAAATCGGTTTGTTTTAGAAGCATGATAATCTAAAGAAAGCTTTTAACCTCCTACTTACGATTTTAGTTTTAAAAGTCGTATCTTCGAATTGATTTGACAGAAAAGTATGTTTTTTAAATAAAAATGGCTGTTTTTTTTTGTATGGTTTTCAAATTGGAAATACCTAGATCATAGATGATATACCTAGGCCGGTTGCTGTCGATGCAAAGCAATAGTGTTTGATTTTGTGTGTGGTTTCATGTGGAGCGGGTGCTGGTGAACCTGACTTTATGTAAAATAATGAAATCAATGAGATTAAATACAACAAACAAAAATAAAAATAGTGCTCAAGTAAATGATTTCGTTTAGGTATGTTCAAGAGATAACAGCAGTGATTTCTTTAGCGCACTTGCTACTGTGGGGTAGGGCTCCCAAGTTCGATGGATGAAAAAAACCCAAATTGCATCTTAATGTTTTTTTTCACTGCGCCACCTCTCGTGAACTTCTGACAAACATCCGAGAGTATAACAAACTGTCACGAAAGAGCTTCTCAATTGGCCGTTTGGACTCGGCATAAAATTGTAGATCCCTTCTATTCGTCCAAAAAATGGAACACTCACACAAGACGAATGGTTTTTAGAGGTTAAGGCCGGACCCTAGGCATATGGACCAGGGTTGCCGTTTCAAGTTAACATTTCTTTGGGGGAGAAAAATATAACTTTTTTGGCGGAACCGGGGAGTACGGAATGAGAATTAAGAAATTATTTATTTTTAGCCCTAGCGTTTGTCAATAAAGACGGTTTCAATATTGGAAGCCTGTGGCAGTCTGTCTAATCTGGTAATAGTTAAATCCGTAATTAAATACAGGATTACAATTTGACATTGGGGAGTGACGGAGTACGACTGACGCTAAAGATCATTAGAAGTTTGGGCCAGTCTTTAAAAATGAACAATGGTGGATCGCAGAATGGACTCGTCTGGGCAAGCAAATAATAAAAATCCCACTGTAATCACACAACGAGGTAAAAAGGGAAAACAGAGGGCTATCATGTTAAAAATAGAAACTTAAAATTTGAAATAAAAAATAGTGAATACGAAAGGCGGAGAATAAAGTAATTTTTAAAACCCTTATTTCAAAACTTAAAGATGAAATAAATGGCCAATATTGTAGGCGTCTATTTATAAAACCAAAGGGTATTGTTTGCAAGAAATTGAAATGCAGTTTATTTTATGTTTGAAGTTTCACTATAGTGTTTGTATTTTCCTTCTGTATAATTATTTGTACTTATGCATTCGAACAGTTAAGTCAAATCATGCGGCAATCTCTGTTTTCGTATCCAAGAGTTGGGGCCCTACTCTGAATCTCGTTTCGAAAGTAACTTTTTTCGAAAATAAAATCGATTTTTCGAAAGCCGATTGAAATGTACTACTACTCCGATTTAGAATTCCGCAAGTATTACAGAGTACCAACTTAAAAACGGAACGGAAAGCAATTTCGAATAGGATTGACTTTCGGAACGAAATAAAGAGAAGGGCCCTTGGACACAGAGAAGAAATGTACAGAAAAAGTAAGCAGATAAAATTGCAAATTTCTGTGGGCTGCTTCTTGGTTAGCTGACAGATCATTTTTCTAATAAAACGGATGCAAAAACTAGAAATGTCAAATTTTATTTGTACAAAGCAAGCAAGCATGCGAAAGCGATTAATATTTGACGTTGTTTCGCACAGATATTTTTTTCTGACTGCCTTTCTTAGGCAAAAAACAACCTTTGAAAGTTTGTTGTTCACTGCGTTCCAAATCCAGTGCTCTGCGGTTGAATTGCATCATCCCTTTGAGAGAAATATGACATTTAGCCAAGGCCCAGTAAATACGACATAAGACAAATAAAGTCACAATTAAGCATTTAATTTTGTTACAACCACTCTGGTCTCAATAAAAGCGGAAGTAAGTCCGAACTGTTTCTTTTTTCAGGATTCTATAAGAATAGCGAGTCTTTAAGAATTGAAATATGGTGTTCACATTTCATTGGGGTGCTTCCTTAAAGATTTGAAGTTTTAGATTTCTTATTTCGGTTCTCATGAAAAATCATATTTTTTTAATTATTATTCTATTGTTCTCAGTGTGAGTTTTTAAAAAAAAAATTATATTTGGTGGTTACTGCATATTAGCTTCTGTACCTACCGTAATAAAACAATTCATTTTGTGAATTTTCGTGGACCGTAAAATCCACTTTGGTATTGAAGAAATGGGCGTGGCTCCTCCCATACAAACAAATTTAAAAAAAAAACCCTATTTATTGACATTGCTGGGAGCTATATTTTTTTTCTTTTAAATTTGTATCTTCAATGTGCACTGTTTGAGTAAAGTATTTCGCAAAATGCGAGGGGGATTAAACAACAAGGCGTGGCACCAAATGCATTTAATATACTATATCATTGCATTTATGGCAGCTTCATCTTTGAAAGTATCTTGCGAAATGTGGGCGATATTTGAAATGGACGCCTGACGAATACTTACAACAAAACATACATAGCAGCTAGAACTCATGAAATCTACAAGATGAAAGTATTTTAAATACCAGGCACTACACAAAATGTGGCATTGAATACGGCAGAAATTATTCGTCGAAATTCAAAAACATTGTAAGATCTTTGAAGGAAAAAAGGACATCCAAAGTACCTACCTATTTGTTTGAAACGATTGAAGTATCATTCACAGACACACATTATGATAAGCTCATAGTTGATTGATTGGGTTCATGAGGATAGTGGATAGAGCGGAATCAGGATTCCTAAGAAGGCAATACGAGTTTGTTTTGAAACATTTTCATACCTTGTTGTCAGGTCCGGATGTTAAGAATGTCGCTCAAAGGGTAGATACATCTAATTTTTGTATTTTTAGGCAACACACATAACGATTGGCGACAAACGCACCCAGTCGTAAGCGAATTGAATTGACCCACTCATCTAAATATAACAAAAAAAATAATTTTGTAGTATGTTTAGGTATTGCTCATATACCAACGTATTTGCAGTACTATACGTTTATATAATGATGACTGTGTATACGGAACTGTTCAACTCAGTCGCTGAATGTTCGTGATATTTTTAGTTCATCAACAATTCATTTCCGTACTTGAAAGTATTGTAATCTGATAAGTGCAGTATGTGAAAAAAAACGTGGCTTAACGTCAAGAACGTGAAAGTGTAAATAATATTGCTAACATGTCAAATATTATTTAAAAGACAAACATGCTAGGTTGAGTAACGAGAAGGTTTTCTTCACAATTTACTAGCACTTACAAATACTCGTAGGTATCTACTTGTTTCTGGCCTTAAACATAAAGCAACCTCGGTAATTATTTTGTCAAGGGTTTTTAAAGAAATTAATAAGAAAACAATTTGAATGCAAACAGCAAAATGTAACTCAAAATTATTAACTAAATTGTGCGCTAAGGACAAGCTGTTAGCTGTTGCATTTGTGTCAAATGTATATTAAAAATGTCTTCCGCCGAGATAGTGAAAGCTTTAAAAATGTGCCTAAGGTTGTAGCTCGATGTAGCCATGTTACAGAGACTGTTATAACAAGGTAAAGCCCAACAACCATCACTTATGTTGTAATTTCAGTATTTTCGCCCTAAATCCCAATATAGTGGGTTTAATAGGACCCTTGGTCGAGTGGCTGTTGGCTGACAACCAAAAGAGTGGTGTAGCTTTTTTCATACTCCTTGCCCTCCTCCACATTACTGATTAACAAAAACTACGTCGTTGCCGGCAAAACACTCTTTGACAAATGGTATTCTGTACATACTGAAAATCCAACTAATTTTCTGATATCGTTTACTTACTTCAAACTGTTCACTATATTTTGATTGCAAAAGAAAATTCTCAGCAAACCTTCATTAACTTTTAATATGTGCAATGTGCATATCTACATAATATCGAATTTAAAACCTATCGCTGACAGAAGCAACCACGTCAAGTGTAAAATTTGTACGCATTTGAGTAAACTGAAAACAAATTCCATTGGCAGAGAAGAACATTAAACTCGAAATTAATTGTGAAGCATACACCTTGAAGCAAATTAAACTGACCGCGAGCCATTGCGAAACATTAGTTTTACTTGAAAGTACGCGAAAACTATTCGTGTGCAGTCCAGTGAACAAATTGTTTGAAGTTATTGGGACATTCGCGGGGTTTGTTTTTTTCTTTGGCTACCGTGTAATAAATAAGACACGAAGCAAGATCTATGAGGGAAACCATCAACCATTGGATTGCATAAGAAAAAACGTTTTTGTTTTTTTGAAGGTGCAACATAAGAGGATGGCTGTGGTGAACAGAGAAAGTTAAGTGAAATTTACAGCTAAGTTCTATAATAATTTAAATAATTTACGATGACTGTAACATCGATTAAGGTTTAAAATTATCAGATTATTTTTTTTTTTGTAAATGTTGCAATTTACAAAAATAAAATGAGAAATATATACGCCAACCGCAGGTTGAACCCCTGGTCACTTGAATATACCAGATATATATGAATTGACTTTTAATTAGCGACCGGATGTAGTTAAAGGCCGAAACGCAAGGTCTTTGAAACAGCCTAGTCACCAAAGCACAAGAAACTGAAATTGTATTTCAGCAGTGTTTCCTGCTACTTATTTTGGAACATGCCCGATTTTTACTGCTTTCAGTTTATCTGGAAATTCGCAGGAACGTAGTTTTTGTACTTGGTACTTCTGTGACTTACACTAACAGACCTATTCTGCTATTCACGTGGATCGTGGATTCGATTCTCCCATTCGATTCCCTTTCACTCTGCCTTTCCATTCTGCTATCCATCGGGTGAACTACATTATCCAAATGAATTTGACATTCAAGTTCAGCTGTTCAAGTGAAATCCTTAAGAAGTTTTTTTTTTTTTGAAAATTGAAAGTAATGTATTCAATTTGATCTCTATTCACGAAAATCTTTGGAAAATTATCCAACTTTGGTTAAATATTTTAAATAAAGCAAAAAATATAAACAAACAGGTATGGATAGTATTGGATTTTTTTCCACTTTCTTTAATTTGAGTTTATTAACAGCGATTCGTTGCATTTGAATGTTGTGTTCATTGAACTTTTATTTCCTCCAGGACTTTGTATATTCTTCTGGTGTTATATTGAATGTTTTGGGAGTTCTCTTCTGAAGATTTCAATGACTTTTGAATCAAATTCCTTTGGAAAGTTCGAATAGAGTCGTCTGTTTTTTTGTCTCTTCGGCACATTTTCCAAGTCTTTAACATCTATGAATTGAATTTAAGTAAAAGCAATATTTATTTATATACACATATATATATAAACAAAAACGTTTGGTCTCACCAAGATCATTCTCATCATTTTCATTGAGTTCCAGTAAATCTTCATCTTTGTCGACATCTCGAACTGGTCTCTATTTGTTGTTCTACCCATAAAAATTAATAATCTTATTCAAAAACAAATAATCAAGCAATAAACTAGTTTTTATTTACATTTTATCAACCACCGACCAGAAAGACGATCCATTTAATTTCAAATCCGCAACATTTGACATGCGGATCTGAATTGTATAGAATATATGCATTCACGTGAATAAGAGAACACCGCACAGTATTACCAACGTTACCGATACTAACAAGTTGAATCCACATTCGATTCGAATGAATAGTAGAATAGCGTTCAGTGAAAATTGAAGAAAAATTCCCCCCGATGAATAGCAGAATAAAGCTGTACGAATTTGAAGTGACTTGGGATCATATAGTTCACGCTGACGCCTTTCTGAATATCTGGGTCGGCATTCTGTAAAGAGAAACGTTTTCGTGTACACGAAAAAAATTGCTTATTTAACACTGTGGAAACCATTCGTGCGCACGAAAATGTCTTATCGTTTCGCCTTACAGAATTTGACCCTTGTTTACGAACTTACTAGTGAACTGCTTTCAGCGCCATGCACTTTCTGTCAGCGGATACTTAAAGAACGCTGAATCAAGCCGAATGTCGAGAAATGATAATACAAAAAATATACGCTTTATTGTGGGCTCAGTGGCTCAACGGTTAGCGTGCAGGACTACTGAGCGAAAAGCCTCAGGTTCAACCACCGGAAAAGCCCAAATTACTTCTTTAGGTTTTTTCCACTGTTCCACTTCTTGCGAACCCCTGACAAACATCCGAGAGTACAAAAATCATGAATGAGCTTCGCAATAAGCCGTCCGGTGTAAAAATTTAAGGTCCCCTAAAGTAAGAACTTTATATTATTGCTGGGATAGGTGTTCAACAAAACAAACCCAATAGACAAAGCTCTCAGTGTTGCCATTCTGACCGTATTCCGGTCATATCTGATCAAAATCTCTTCACTCTGACGAAACGAAACGAACAAAAATCTTTAACCTTTAAATCCTTTTTTGACCTGAAAGATAATATTGTTCTATGACTAGACATAATGCCCAAAACACACGTGCAGAAATCACTGCAAGATTAGAATACACATGTTTATATCGATATAGGCACTCACCGCAGCACTGCAACATGTCTCTATTTCTAAATTTGCTGCAAAATTCAAGTATTTGGCATCATCGGCTTTTGACATTTGCAAATCGTGTTTGTTTTTTTCTTTTGGATGCAAACACATCTGCTGCTTCGTCGGTGAATGACAGTAGCCGATATTAGCCGATGCAAGGCATGTCAAATAATTGCCTGCACATCTGTTTTACTTGCAGTACTGCGTTCTGCACATGTGTTTTGGGCATAAAGGTTAGATTTCCATAATACTTAACGAACACACTCACAATTTCACACAGAAACTAACTTGTTGTGAATAATCCTAGAATTCAAGGGCTCCTCGCGGCAGTCTCATTTAAATACTCCCACCAACTGTGACTGGGTGTGTACATTAAAACAAGATTGAAGTGAATTCAGATTATTTTGCAATTTCGGTTTTGGTTTTTCCAAATTCAAACGCCGAAGTGGAGTGAAAAGTTCCTTTTTCTGCAAAACTCTATGATACAAAGCATTTCAATGAATTGTTTATTTTTTTTTTTTGACTTATTAGCTTTAATTAAGATTAGTTTAGAAAAATAACAAAACAATATAAATATAATATTTTTGACTGGACTTCTGCTCAAAAATTCTTATTTTATCTTTTGAACGATTTTAAAAAAATAAAAAACGGTCATTCGGTCAGATTTGACCGGATTTTTTAGTGGCAACACTGATAGCTCTATATTTTATAGGGTAACACATTCATATTGCTATTTTCTTTGCTCAACTTTTGTTCAGTCCAGTTCTCCAATATAGACATTGGAAAATTCGCGTCATTACTTCACCAAATCATGAGGTGGCTGTAAAATTGCAAACATCGCATGACTACACCTCGTTAGCATGCAAAGCAATGCAAAACAGTTCTGCATCAGATGTTACTATATAGGATATTCAGAACCATTAGTGGTATAGTGTTAGAAGTAAAAAGTACTCTTTCAAGAAAATTGATTTTGCTTCTCGCGTGTGTATCTCTTTTGGTTCGGGCTTGTCCACCCCAATTAGCTTCGAGCTCTGTAGCCGCACTAGTCCGCGCATTTGCAATGCGCTACATTACTTTTCACCTTCACCGCTTTCCCTTTTAATTAGAGACTATAGTTGAGTTGTTATTATTTTGATTACATTAAAACCTGCGCTTTTGTGGTAAATAAATATAGTCGCTCAGCGTGCATCTGTCGTTGCACGTTAAATAATTCGGCTAAATGTTTACACTGCCTCTCGGATCTTATAACACGGGTGGAGTCAGTTATACAGTAACTCAGATACTCAGTGCATACGTGAGTGAACAAGCGCACTATGTACGTCGTATAAACATTTGTTTTAATTGCATTTTTCTCTTATTGTTGCGGTTATATAATATTGTCGGCACAATGGAATGCTTGCGGGACTACATTGATACATCCCACAATTGTGTTGCCCACCAACATTGTGGTTTATGATAAATCGCAAGAGAACGTCATCTGAGTGGATAGCTTTTCACTTTCATCGAGGACAAGCCTCTAATTAAGAAAAATTCATTAATGCAAGGCGAGGCACTCTCAGTTTTTGGTAGTGAAATGTTGTACAAAAACACATAATGTACATTTCTGTGTTGCACTCTGGAGCCTTTCAATTTTCATATAAAATTTTGCTAAACTCAGAATCAAAGCGTGACGGATTCATCTACAAGTCTACTACAGAGGGTGCGGCGGCTTAGTCGCTTAGTGGCGGGTGGACAACTAATGTCGAGTGGTTTTAAGTTCGATTTGTGGATAAACACAAATCACAACTGAATCTGAAGGCTATTTTTCGCTGACTTTGCTAAAACTGCGTTTACATACCCATTCGGTTTTTATGAACATGTGCTTCAGATTACGAAGCCCTGAATAGACATTTCAGCTTGTGGCCTTGTCCATATTTGGACCATATATCCTTTGTTCACTAGACGCACAAAAGTAATGCCAAGAGCTTTGTTTATTTTTTTTTTTTTTGTGAGAAATTGCGAAAGCACTGCGCTCTAGACAGACCAGGAGTATACACATTCCAAGCACTTATGGACCACAAACTCCTCAAGCGAGTTTGCTTGCTGAGGCGCTTAATGGTTATGATGTGTCCTTTTACCGGCGATTCGTTCCCGACCAAGGAATCAACTTATCCCAAGAAGGACTGACTTGGAAGCGCATAGTTCATGTTGGAGAATGCGGAAGTGTTCATAAAGTAAGTCTTTCACTTACAGCGATCGGCAACAAGAAAAATGTCAAATTAAAGCAAAAGCAAAGGGTTTGAACACAAATGTAGCAGATATCAGTGGGCACATTCAAAAAAAGATTCGTCGGTAAATGACACGTCAGCCAAATACAAATAATAAATCAATTTAGTACTTAGTCATGAAATTATTAACCAGATTCGTCGGCAACCCGAAAAACTGCGTTCATGTGTTTAATCAGGGCCAATTAAAACTGATATATTTCAAGTCAGCCAGCTGTCAGATTTATTGAACTTGGTACTGGAACGTTCCCAGTCTCAACCACTTTATCTCAAATGTCACTCTGAGCTGTTTTACTGAAGCTATACGATTACACGTGTAACTTTTCGTGGCAAATTTTGACATGCGGTGGTCTCTCGTGTGACTTTCGTGAGAGTGCGCTGCGACAGCCCGCGTGACCAGACGTTTGATAGGCGATCACTCGTAGTGACAAATTTTGGACATATGTATGTTTTCGTCATAATGATGTCGGCAAGGCAAAATTTGATATGGAAATCGTGGCTTTAGCATTCGCCTACTTCATTTAGGTTTACTTTATTTTCCAGAGCTGGGAGTTAATTCTGGTTGTGTGAAAGAGTGAATCGAATAAATCGTTTCACATTCGCTTTCGCTTTCTACACTGCTTTCTTTTTTTCGATTCACTCGGTATTAAAAAGCGATTCTCGTTTAATAAGTGCGATATCAGGTTCAAAATTTTCAATTTTTTACTAAAAACATTTACTTGTAAAAAAATTATTAATACGAAAATTTTTTTAAGTTTGGTTTCACATTTTCGTAGAACGAGAATCGAAATTGCGGTGAAATGGTGAAAACATTTTCATTTCACCAGAATTGACCCCCTGGAGTTCGATAAAACAAATCTATGATTAATTGAAAGTAAACTTCTACAATTTCAAAAATATAGTTCAACTTTACCTTTAAGTGTCAAATATTTGCGTATTAAATGTATTTTTTTTTTTGTTTGCGGTGTCATAACCTCTTGTCCAGTATTGCCCACATTTTTCAAATTGCTTCCAACGGCCATGTCCATATATAAAAGCAATAAAATCTGCTTTGAATGTCAAGATGGTAAGTTCCGAGTTTAAAAAAAAACTGTAGGGATAGTTCCAAGCTCCTTTGCCCAATACCGTCCACATAAAGTTCGAAACCTTCGCTCGCGTGTACACAAAAACGCGCCAAAGTTTTATCACAATCGGATTAATGGAATGGGAACGCATATCAAACTGACAATAAGACAAACATTAGTTTTTATACAGATTAGCTTCCATACAAATAACACCCAGAACTATCTATGCATCCAACAGAATATCATCAACTGGTAGTAGATACCAGCACCAAGTAGTTACAAAGGTTTGACAGTTAATTACGTCACTTGACTACATATTTACTATACGAAACCTTGAAAGAGTAGCTAACCCCAGAGCAGATATGCATTACAAGTCACACTACTTACCCATAAATGACAGGTGCACCAAACCATAGCCACCAGTTCCAGACAATACCATCCTATTTGCCAAAGAACATGCGTTTGGCCTACAGGTCGTCGTTGAGTGATTCAGTTGGCCAACACCTTACGTTTACATACTATACAGTGTGGTTGATTAAAACATTCGATTCCATCCTCAATTCCGTATCACCTTAGCCCACATTCACCGCTCTCGTACGCATCCAACAGAAGCATAGCACCGCCAGCCAACTTTATTCATTCGATCAACCATCCATGTCCGGCCATCTATCCGCCGATACAGTCAAGTTCAACGTCACCTTCTCGTCGTTGCGGGCTTGTGATTCTGTTCCAAGTAAGCTACTTAGCGAACTTTTTTGTGTTTTGTTTTTTTATCGTCACACCTCGTCGCAAATCAACAACAAAAACAAAGCGTTCCAACTTCGATTCCAAGTGTCTGGAAATTTATAGAGTTTTCAACTTCTTTTGCAGATTCCCAATCCCAACCAGAAGCCACTCCACCATTGTTTTGTGGGGCTTATGGGTGAGATCCAACCGAAATATGAGGACCGTCATCAAATAATCACTTTAAATAAAAAAAAACCGCTACATTTGTGAAGAATTTGTCGACCATATCTCACGTAGAAGATTTCTCTTGGTTTTTTGTTTTGTGTCTTACGGCGAATGTGAACATTTTAATGGAGGAAAATTATTCAGGTTAAATGTGGTGGCATTAAGACTGGCTTTTGTTTTTGGTGAAAAGTGAACCTAATTTGATCCATTAATAAGTGGATATGTAGGCGTCGTATATGTGGCGAAAGCAAGCCAAACATTGAAATGGATTTTCTTGTTTCCTCGTTATGCTTGGCATTGAAAATGAAAAGCGCTGACCCGCGGACTGCAATTGACTTTTTCACATCCCTTGTGGGCGATTTATTTGCCTATATCACTTGGCTTCTTAAGCCACATAGATCAGGAGTGTTGGCTCGAACTTGGTGTAATTTGGACTAAGTGGTTGACAAGAAAGGTAACCTTTGTAACTTAATTATGTTGCAAGTCTGTTTTATGCAAATATGGTTGATCTGCAACAGAAGGGACATAATAGTCCCTTACAGATAGCACGGACCACCAACCAAGACGACAGACCCAGCACCAAGCACTAAGGCAAATCATGCAGACTTACAGAGGCAAACCAATTTATTGATTTTTATGAGTTTTTAAATCGTACATTCGAACATGCTTAAACTATTTTTTATAGACAGTTTTTCAAAGCAGAAGACGTCTTGATTTGTTTTTTGACATGAGATCAATCACCTTATCTGAATCCACATTAATATCCGAATGAACAGACATCATAGCAAGTGAGCTTAATCTTGCATTCGCCATAACGCTTCCGGACACGTTTTAATCCATTTCATAGTTGAAAAGGTTCCACACTAGCAGTGGTCACTGGAAGCGTGGCCAAAACCGTAAGTAAGAAGTTTATACCTACCTCTAAAGTGAGCCTTGTGACATATATAAAGCAATTTCAAAACTTCGGTAGAAGGATTTGTTTGCCTGGACATAGTAATGGGATTTCCACAACAAAAAACCCTATTCCTTCATAACTTAGTATCTATTTTTAGTTAGTGTTTGCGTAACCCACGCAGTCATTTGCACAAAATCGCGAATCCCAAACGAAGCTTTTGATATTTTATTTGAACCGGTTTTGGCAAAGAGCCTGCCAAATTAGCTGCGCTTCTTATGGGTTGGAACATTTATTCTATGTTTTTATTATAAAAACGGTGTGACATCGAAGGGTACACTTTAAGCTCCTGAGCTAAACACTTTAAAATTAAAAGTTAACATGCATGAAAGACAACCATATTCAAGCGCTTTCAATTTGAAATTTACAATTTACATTTTTTACTTCAACGCAAATAATTGAAAACTTGAAAAAGAAATCATTTAAATTCAATGTTTTTCACTTAAAAAAAAAGTTATACTCTTAAATTCAAAGGAAACACTTTAAATTTAAAAACTCTGTTATTATTATTCTGTTGAACTACAAATTAAAAGCATTACCTTTTACTTTTAAATGTAAAATTTTAAAAATGAAATCTTTCCTTTTAACTTTTGCAAATATTTGTTTTTTACATAAAACACTTTAGATTTGCACATTTTAAATTTAAATAAGGGAACTTTTGATTTCAAAGTGCACTGTTTTCCTCAGTGTATAAACGGTCAATGCCCTCAGGATGTATTCTTTCACCGCAACAATAATTATGTCTTCTGACAGTAGGTACTCTAATAACTTCCTTCTTGAACAACGTACCTATGATGAATACAACTACTGTCTCACACATTCAAAGATGCGGGCCAATTAGTTGGGAAAAAAATCTTGAAGGGAGAAAAATATAACTCATCTGTTCATCGGAGAAAAGACAAATCAAAACTTTTGTCAAGACAAGTAAAAGTGTTATTATCGGCCCTGCCGACCCTCCACTGCATACAAGTCATACCAACTTGACGACAATAAAAATAAGTCCTCTGACAAAATTTCACTATGTCAGAGGTAGATTATTTTCGACGCTATCGTGTTTCAATATTTGTTTTCTAATATTAATTTTGTATGGGAGGTACCAGAACTACTTGACCGACATAGCCCATTTTTAATATCAACCTGACAACGATGAAAGTACGTCCTCTCACAAAATTCCACTTGCCTAGGTCGATTTGTTTCGACTCTATCCTGTTTTCAACAGACAGAGAGACACATGGGACTAATATTAATTTTGTATGGGAGGTACCAGAACTACTTGACCGACATAGCCCATTTTCAATACAAACCTGACGACTGTAAAAAGAAGTCCTTTCACCAAATTTCATTCGCCTTTCCTTTGGCCGTTATCATGCTTTCAACGGACGGACAGACGGCCATGGCTAAATCGATTCAGAATGTGATCCTAATTCAGAATATATATACTTTATGAGGTCTCCGGTGACTCCTTCTTGGCGTTACAAATGTAATGACAAAGTAAATATACCTTCCTGTGGAGGGTATAATAAATGCATTATCTGTACGACAAACTAAAATGAACGACCAACCCATTCAATTCCAAAGGTTCAATGTGCCTTCATAGAATCGCAGTCAATTCGGGAATAATTTGCCCGGACCATGGTCCGCGTCATCAAAATAAAATTACTTATTTATTGCAAAGAGTTACTTCTTATTCTTCAGTGTGTTGCGCAGATATTGCTTTTATAAAATCTCTCGACAGCCTTTAGGATAAGCATACTTTGGAACCAGAAAACATATTTTCGAAAGACTACAAAAATGCAAGTGCAAAAGCATCGGCCATCTTGTTTATACATGGTAGGCATTTTTGTAGTCTTTCGAAAATATGTTTTCTGGTTCCAAAGTATGCTTATCCTAAAGGCTGTCGAGAGATTTTATAAAAGCAATATCTGCGCAACACACTGAAGATGGTAGATATATAAACAAGATGGCCGATACTGAATTATGGGACAGTTCAGCATATTGATATTTTTACAGCGATGGCTTACGAAATTTCGCTTTCCATAAATCAAAATGGCTTCCGGAAGTGACGAACCGACAATTATTTATTTATTTCGTATAACTGATTGATAAATTGTCATTTTAATTTACCGACATTTATTACCACATGTTTTAAATCAGAAATAGAAATGTTTCCAAGTGATTGCAGAAATGTTGGTCGTCGGAACTCGTGATTATTTCCGTTTTGCGTTTCAATAATTATGGGTAGATTTTCGATGGCACTTTAGGCGTCTGATTTGTGATCTCATTCTTAAGCCTGCGGACAAACGGATCTCTCTGCAAAAATGCGTGATGTATAATTCTGACAATTTTTTTTAGTGTAGTACAAGTATGCAGATTTATACGCAATAATTTGCAAAAAATCAATTTTGTTTTAATTTTCTTCCTTCGGTACGCGAATGCCTGCGAGTATATCAAATTCATTCGTTTTCGTAGTGCATTTTGCCAACTAAGTATTAATTATCAATGAAGTTGCACATCTTGCGATTATCCGAGTCTTTTGTAACCGGAAATGTATTCCAATTTGTTTTCATTTTCATTTTCAGAAATATATGGCAAACATGAGCCGCAGTCGAATTCCAATGAATTGCACAAACTACCTGATGACTTGCATTCACCTGTTCGTTTTGACTCGAATTTCAACGCAGTAACAGCGCGAAAGAATTACTTGCTCATGTACCTAACTCTGATGTGCCAATTGCATTTCATGGCTCGATTAATTTCAGTTCCATCATAAGGTCACGCCAACCGCACTGGAAATGTTCAACAATAGCGTCTTGACGTTACAGCTGCAAATATGCAGCCAAAGAATAAAATTTAAAAGAGTCCGCTTGAAAGGGCTTCGAATGTGCTTCGCCTTGTGTGCCGTAGCGCTTTTTTCTTGCCTTATTGGAGGTGTGACGTGTAATAGGCCGCCGAGATTTGTCGTCGAAGGACAATCGGAAATAGTGTTGCGGCTGAAAGAGAGTCCGGAAACTACTGTTGGTAAGTTCGTTCGAATCATGTAATGAAGTTGGCTTTGCTCATTATGATTTTTTTCTTTTTTAACAAAAGGTACCCTCATCTATCGGCTAAAGGGCTTTGACCCTGACAACGATCCACTGACGTTTGGAAAGCGACCCTCACCCGATAGTGATGTAATAAGAATCGAGAACAGCGGCTCAAACGAAGCGAATGTCTATCTGGCAAAGGAGTTAGACAGAGAGGTGAGTTTACCGAGTTTGTTAATCGAGTATAGAGTCACCTCTATGGTATGTAAATTATTTTCCAGACAAAAGATGAATACTCCATTGTGCTGACATTGACGGACAATCACCATTTCGGTGAGTTCAATTATGTAACGCAGAGCTTCCTGTTGCTGGTCGAAGACATCAATGACAATGAACCTGTGTTTCGACCGTATCAGTCGGCGATTGAGGTTCCCGAAAATAGTCGACCGGGAATCGTCACCGCTTTGGAGGCCGTTGACAATGACGAGGGCGCATACGGGCAGGTGGTGTACTATCTGCAGGAGCTGGACGGTGACAATGATGTTTTTTCGATATCGACATATCAGGGTAAGGGTATTCTTCGGCTCTCGGGGAAGCTTGACTACGAGACCAAGAGCTTGTATCAGCTACGCGTTTTGGCCATCGATCGGGCCAATCAGGGTCCAGTGAATACAGGCACCGCTGCGATTCTAGTCAAAGTGAAAGATGTCGAAGATCAACCGCCAGAGTTCGTGCAAGTTCAAGCGGTCGCACGAGTTCCTGAAGACGCCACCGTGGGCACTCGGGTGTTGCGCGTCAAAGCGATCGACGGTGATCGTGGCATCAACAATCCGATCGAATATGCCGTCGAATCGAACGATTTATTTGGCATCGAGCAGAATACCGGTTCCGTGTACACGCTACGAGCTCTGGATAGAGAGGACACGAGTAACCAAGTGAATGGGGCTTACATTCTTAAAATAACTGCAACTGAAGTGTCCGAGTTACAGGTATGTGTGCTTTAGCGAATGACATTGACCACAATCATCATCGTTTGCCCCTTTTTATGCAGACATCGCCGTCTGTTAAAACGGAAGTAACAATTATCGTCACGGACGTTGATGATGAAACACCCACATTCAGCGAACAGGTCTATCGATGTGAGATCAACGAGAACTCACAAGTCAATACGCCGCTGACTTTCATCGACGATGTGCACAATTTCGTGTTCGACCATGACGTCGGCAACAATGGCACTTTCCGACTGTTCATGGATCCGCCCAACGACATATTTGAGATTGTACCTGAATTGGCGGTCAACGAGGCGACATTTCTGATCCGAGTAAGGGATCCGAAAGTGATCGACTACGAGATGCACAGGGAAATGAATTTCACTCTGTTTGCCCGAGAGGTGGAGGATCCAGATAAGTGGAGGTGAGTTAAAGGGAGTTCTTTTGCTAGGGTGACCAACATGTGGAACCTGATTATAGTGGTCTTAGTTAATTTTTTTTTTTTGTGGGGGGATTTGGTTTTCTTCCGGACATCCGGTGCGCAGTCATGTGCATGGGGACCTTCATAATTGCTGTCATTTGACAGAACTATGATCATTGAAACATTTATGAAATATCATCAGTTGTATCAACAATGTTGCTGAATGCGTTGCTATGAGACAAACTGTCAGACAACCAGCCACAGCTAAAAAGTTGGCGATTTACAATTGTTTGCTTGGTATGAGAAAGTAAGTTATGGCAGGATCTTGTTCTTCTGGGCATTTGTTCTATAGCACATCTTACGATCTTTTGCCTTACCCTGAACCAAGCATGGCCTAACAATTTAACGTTTTACTTTAACTATTTTTGAAGTATAAGTAAAGTATGACACGTCAATCACTTGAACTGTCATTGCCAGTGTTTTTCTCTGTTTGCTTTCAAGCACACGATGTTAAATATATATTTCTGGCCATGGACATCAGTTCCATATTTTTATTTCTGCCAACTAAATGTTGCCAATGCAAATAGCTCTATTGTTCCATCTGTAGCCAAATAAGCACAAAAGATATTTTCTTCTCATAGAAGCTTGTGATATTCCTACATGAAAAGCGAATATGCGAAAGTGCCATCTCTGGTTTTGATTTGAGGACTGAAAGTCGACTGTCAAAAAAGAAACTATATTGAGAACAAGAATCAGTTAGTGGTCAGTTAAAGAATAAAAGTTGTCTAGGTAATGAAATATGTGAATAATCATTTCCATAATAGAAAAATCAGTAGGAGAATATTAGAAGCAAATGACAAGCAACCGAAAAAAGTGTTATGTGTAAATTTTAACTTGAGAAAAATCTGGCTTTGTAGTTAAACATTGCAGAGCAACATATTTGCAGAGCTACTTAATAATGGAGCCACTAGGTACTGATGTTCAAAGAAGTCATGTGCAGTCAACAATAAAAAGCAATTTAAACTACGTCTGGCGGGTTAATCCGAAACGAAAGGGACTATGAGAAGAGCTTGGTTAAGAAAACATGCACATAAACAAAAAACAGAAAAATTGACAGCTGAGTTTACAAATGGTTCAACTACTTTCATACTATTGCTGAATATTTAAAATAGCTATTTATTAACTTGTTTTTTTTTACGTTAAGTGCACGAAACATGGACCCCTTTCATCTTTAGTATTGTTTGGGAATTTAATTTTTGAAGCATCTACCCAGTGTTGCCAACTTATTTTGAGGAAAAACCTAACTTAAGAAAAAAGATGCCTTTTTCAATAAAATAATACCTAAAATATATATTTAAAATTAAACACAAAAATAAAAAATAAGCAAAAAAAAATGATTTCCAAACAAAAAATTTAAATTATAAAACACAGAAAAGTTGTTAATAGGAACACAATTTATGATTTTTTAGTTTCATAATTGTACCAAATAAACATATTTCCAATTAGAAAAATATTTCAAATAAAAAGAAGAGCCTGAACAAAAACAAGCCTTAAAGCCTTAGCTAATGAAATAATGCTTAAAAGGCTTGGAAAAAACCTTAATTGGCATAACTGCATCTTCCTAAATATAATCTAATATAATACAAATCTTGTTCGCCTTGTGCAGGTGGACTTCAATGTTTTACACACGAAACTAGCCATTTCTTAAGATCCATTTTACATAATAGACTTCATTTCGTTAGCTTGTCACTTACTGTACTGCAATTATTTAAGCAATCATTTTTCGTCATTCTATTCTCAATTAAGTTCCTCATTTGCCCGTCAAGTTTCTTTTCTAAGTTTAATGGCCAATGCACAATGTCGCGTTGAACGCGTGCGTGCGTCTGCGCACTTTGACACGCTTTATCGAAACTTTACAATTTTAAATGCCAAAGTACGCGAGCAACAATTGTGTAAAACGAAATGCTGCTTTGAAGCGAATGCGCATCTAGTCAAGGCGTCGCGTTGAGCTTTACGATATTTACGATCTAAAGTCAATCCAACGCCTGAAGTTGTATTTTGTGTGGCTGCATATGAACGCTTTATTTTTACATAATCTGTCAACGCACGCACGCGTCAACGCGACATTGTGAATTCGGCATAAAGTATACATTTCGACAAACCAGAGTAGGCGTGTGCAATTTAATTATATTTTGTTTTTAATATACTTCTTCTCGACGCTTTAAACACCAGCAAGTTTTCGACATATTTTACCGAAATTCGAAAGCATTTGTTAATTGATTTGTCAATCCTGATCCTTGTAAAAGAAAGTTATTATTTTGTCTAACCGACTGGAAATACTGACTTGTGTGCAAATGCACTTGGAAATAAAAATTGCCTCATTGGAACTTTTATTCACGATAAGACACGATACACAATGTTACGAAACGCGTGGGCATGGATTTTGTCAAATGGTTTAACCAGTTTGTCATAAACGAACTGGGTTTAATTTATATTTGAAAACTTATTTATAATAAACGTTCAAGGTGTCAACAACTGTGTTCATTAAAATGAGGTTTGGCCCCTATCTGCCCCCAACCGAGACACAGCTTACATTCCGCGATCTATAATATTTTCATTATGTATTGCTTTTCAACACTGTTACTGCACCCTTCAAATTATGTATGAACCCAATGAACTCACCCACAAAATTTCATTTTGTCAAAAGGTGTTTACCTACATTTTATACATTTTACCTGTGTAGATCTCTATCACAGACTTTGACTTTCTGAGGTTTGTAATAAAGTCGGAACAGAAGGAAACGACTCTCGCTGGATGATGAAGTTTCATTGGGATGAACTGCATTGCAGATCGTCTGATGGGTTCGATTTTGACGTTTGAATGGCACGATAATCTGAATATGATAATTAAATAGATTTTGCGAACGACGGAACTAAATTGACTATGGATTGGGTCAGTTAAGATTGGCAGTTAAATTGGTGGATAGAATGTTTTTTTGCACAATTAGTGGAGTTTTCTCCTACAAAATGTGCATACACCCTTAGGGGCTGTCCGCTAAAATTGGCTCCAAATCCAAACCTAAGACGTCTTCCGAAGCAGTTAAGAAATGTGAATTTTTCGTAAGCGGGAATATTCAAATATCTGTAGAGTAAAGTACAAATTTATTTCTAAGAGCAAGAATTTAATTGCTTTTATTGCGGAAATTAAAAAGTTCACTTATTTTGCTTATCGCATCGATTTTAATGCTATACAAGCACAAAGCATAAATGGAATCAAATAAAAGGCATTTACAAATTAGCATTTGAACGATTTGACAACCATCTGTCAGCTATAACCAACTAGCACAAAGCAATGGGGACGTTCAAGTATCTAGTTTAGTACGTCTAACAGCTGTCTGATCAGACGTACTCGGTTTTGATTGGCTGAAATCGGCCATATGAGCAGATGTTTCAGTTGACGTTTATGGAGAGGTAGCCGACGATTCTAGTCAAGAAATTCGTGACTGAGTACTAAGCTGACAGTTGTCATATGTGGCTGACGTACAAAAAGTGACGTTCCCGACCAACCTAGTTTTTGAGTTCAGGTTACATCTAGTCCAGACCAATCTAGTAGAACTAGATTCATGAACGTGAACAATTTCTTGGGCTTATATTTTTGCAGGTTTTTTGTGGTGGGGAAATGTTTTGTTCATTTCTTTTCTCTGCCCATATTTTGCGTAAGGGAACGAAGTTTAACTAAATTTGACTAATGTATTCGAATACATTATCGTTAGCATAAACTAAGTTTAAAATAGACCGTAAGCTCGGCAAACTTAAGAGAATTTGCCTAAAAGTTGTTTTCCGTGTTACGATGCGGAAAAGTATGTGTGCCATGTTAAAGTAAATTAGCCACAAGCATAATTTTACACATAGTAACCTGACAGTTCATTAAATTTTTTTCTTTTACTGCACCTCCCGCCATTAAGAATTTTTTTTTGCTGCTTCACATGTATTCACAGATGGGAAATTTAATAGAGAATTTTATTGTCAAAATTTGCGGGGGGAATCGGGTAGGTGCGCGAGAGCTGACGGTCTATTTAAAACTAAGTTTACAATCGTTAGGGAACAGGCCTATTATTACATTACCAAGTGACATTGCACGGGGCCAACTGGCTTTGCAAATTCCACAACTTAAAATAACATGTTCCCTCCTAATTTTACCTTTGCAGCTCCGCTCATCTTCAGATCTACATTCGAGATCAGAATGACAATTTCCCCGAATTCACGCAGGCCGTTTACAATGTAACGATTCTCGAGAACAGCGAACCAGGGACAGTAGTAACTCAGATTTCCGCAATCGACAACGACTCTGGAGATTACGGTACAATGGGAATACGTTACAAGAACCTGAGAGGAGGGATCGCAAATCTGTAGGGCAATTGATAAAAAGTGAGAAGATCAATTAATATTTAACGACTCATTTTAGTTTGAATCTAGATCCAATTTCCGGAGTGCTCTCTGTTCGAATATCTGGCGGTGAGGCCTTTGACCGCGAGGTGATTTCACGCCATTACCTGACAGTAGAGGCCCAGGACAACATTGGCTTAGGGAACCGCAACACCGCTCAAATCATCATCAACATCGAAGATGTGAACGACAATTCTCCCCTGTTCCTGCAGCGCTACTACGAAGCTAACTTGCTGGAAAACAAAATCGATTTTGAAACTCCGTTGGTCTTGGAGGCAAGGGACATCGACCTCAATGGCACAGAAAACAGTCAGATAACCTATGAAATTGTGGAGGGGATGTATCGGAGGAACTTCACCATAAATGAAGAGTCTGGTGTGCTCAGACCAGTTCGGTCATTTGACTTTGAAGATCTCCCACCAGAGGGCCACTCGAATGTGCGAAATATTGAATTGCTGGTCAGAGCCCGAGACTCGGGAATACCTATGCTGTCGACAGTTGTGCCAGTTGTCGTGTATCTTCAGGACATCAATGACAATCCACCGATTTTTCACAAGTCCTTCTATGAGAAAATCATTCCAGAAGATCTTCCGAGTGGCAGCTCGGTTCTAGAGGTGAAAGCTCTCGATCGGGACGGCTCATCGCCGAATAATAATATCGTCTATAGAATACAGTCGGGGGCGGAAGATAAGTTTATCATAAATGCAGACACCGGGACTATTTATGTGGCAAATGGCGCTTCTTTGGATCCGGATCTTACAAGCTCCAAGAAGATGCTGTACACTTTGACAGTGGTAGGCTATTTAGCAACATTTCCATTGCCCCCAATGGGTTTAATTTTGTAAAATTGCAGCTCGCTCTAGATGGCGGTCTGGGGTCATCTCAGTTGATGAATCCCACAACGGTGAATATAACAATTAAGGATGTGAACAACAAACTACCAATGCTGAATGACTTGCCCACCTTGAGGATTATGGAGAACATTCCAGTGGGCACTGTGGTTTATCGCATAATGGCCAGTGATTTGGATGACGCCCCCATACTTAGGTACCAAATAAATAGAAGCAAGTCGGAAGCCCGCAATGAGGATGGCTCGTTTGTCAAGGACAGTGAATATGATTTTGTTGGTGCCTTCGACCTGAACACGATAGATGGGACGCTTAAGGTGGGGAATTCGTTTAACTTTTGATTATTATTCAAGCTGACGACTATGATTTCCAGGTGGTCAAACTGCTAGATCGAGAAAGGGTGGAATTTGTTAAGCTGTGTATTGTTGCCGAAGATCTGGGCGCTGCCCATGGACTGCAGATTGTTGAAGGTAAATTGCAAGTGTTGTATGAGTACTTATGGGAACCAAAATCACAGGTAGATTTCATAAAACTAAGGACAGATGAGTGCTAAGTGAATAAAATTTAAAATAAAAGGGACTTCCGTTACCACAAAACTTTCTGTTTTCCTTTCAGCTTATTTGAATGTACAAATTGAAGATGAGAACGACAACAATCCCAAGTTTAAAGTTCCATTTTACAAGAGGACCATCACCGAAAATAGCATGAATGGTGTACTCATTGCGAGTGCCCTCGCCTACGATGTGGACAAAAATAAAACGATAATCTATTCGCTGGAAGGTAGAATGCGAATCCTTATATAATTCACTTTAAAAAATAACACTCTGCATAGGTAATCCCAGCTTCACAAGCCTAGTGCACTTGGATCCTCAGACTGGGGAAATTGTTGTCGCCAGTAAGATCGATCATGAAGTCTATCAGTGGATGAACTTTACTGTTCGTGCTACTGATTCGGGGTATCCGTCGCGATCATCGATGATCGATATTTACGTATCGGTTTTGGATGAAAACGATAACAATCCGTATTTCAAGCCGGGCCATAAGAACTACACGATCAGCGAAAATGCAGCCATCGGTACAAGAATAGGAACAATCCAAGCCACTGATGCGGATTCTGGGGACTTTGGCAAAATCACATTCCTCATGGATCGGATTAGTTCACAGGTTTGAATCCGTCGGCATGATTTAGATTTGCGAAAAGGACACACAATTTTCAATTCGGTTGCAGGGTAAATTTTCAATTGATGCAGATACGGGGGTATTGACTGTGGTGGACAAACTAGACCGCGAAACCAAAGATGTGTATATGCTTGTCATCGAAGCGTGGGATAATTATCAATTTGGATTCCTGGCGGGAGAGAGTCGAAACGCTTTCAGGCAAATTACGTAAGTGTTCCTTTATTGGTGTCGGTGATTTTCTGGCAATATAGTTCTTTTTGTAGTCGGTATGGTGTTAAAGGTTTCCGTTTAGGTCCATTAACAAACTGACGTTGCGCATTTAATGGAACGAACTGTCCCATTTAATGCTTCGCATTATTTTCACTCAAAATAAATTGTTGGCAGAATTATTTCATACAGACAGCATGTTTTCTTATTAAACTAGCATCGCCGGCCGGCATTTTAAAGTTTTCACCAATGAATGGACTTAACCTCAATTCATTCAACGTCCATGACAGTTTTTTTTTTTTTCAGTCTTTCAATATTTTCACCAATGGAAACAATTTTTTTGCAAATTTAACAGATTCAATGAATACAAATTAGAAAGTAAATTTAGGTATTGGTCGTAATAGTTGCTTTCGTGTCGAGTTCTATAAGCTAGCGCGTCACCTTTCCACTATACTAGCGCCACGTCATTGTTAAAGTCATATTGGAACCCATTAAACTGCTTTTACCATTTACTTTTATGTAGGAGAAAAAAAAGTCTGTTCCTTTACTTTTAAATTTTAAGAATGTTTACCTACTAATTTACCAATTGTTACACAATACCGTTCCTGAAATCGAAAAATTCGTAAAAGGCAGCGAGAGAGCAAGATAAATATCATAGACAAATCATACTGAGATCCCCAACTCGCAATCCTTTTGGCGCTGGCGATTGCCCCCCTGAATTGTTACTTCAAATTTTGCCATGTTGTTTTCCTATCTGTGTTATATCAAATTCAATCCGTGTGATATGCAAAAACAACAAAAACTACCAAAATAAATGCTGCCAACCTCAGCAACCGTGGGGAACTGTGAATGAGTTCGGGAATACCACATTTTAACATTACTGAATGCTATTGGTTAGTTATTATATATTTTTTAAATACGACATTTTTGATTTGTGTGGTTAAAACTAATCTAAATCTAAATCTCAAAGAGATGTTTTATATACTAGAAACATATTACAACAAACATGGTTATGCATGTTCCGCTTTTGGATATCATTAACTTCGATTTCGTGTGTAAATTTTTCTTAAATAATGAAGAAAATTTGCTCAAAATGTTTTTATTTCCCCTCAACCAATTTGCATTGTTAATTTTTCATAAATATTTTAAGCAAATGTACACTTATTCATAAAAAGAAATACCATGAACGCTGACAGACACTTTGCCCACAGCGAAAGTGGCTCATCAAATTTTTCGTGAGTGTGTTGCAGAATTTTTGAAGTTACGTGGCATTTGTCAATACGCACCAAATCGTAACCACTCATAAAAATACAGCTTGTAGGCAAGTAACGGGAAATCGGAGTAGCTGGTTTCAGTAGAGTTTTTGTATGATAGATATTACCCCTGCCCTGAGAATTTTACGAGATTTTACTCAACAAATTTCTTGGTGTAAGGATTGGAAAGAAAAGCTGTCGGTCACTTGACTATTGACAAATAATTTGAAATTTGTTGTCCTTTTTGGCATACGAGTGCATAATGTTTTCATCGTATCAAAGTGGCGGCAAAATAAAATTGTATGTTCTCCTCAATATTCTTTTCTAAAGTGGCGACGAAATTCTTCCTCGCTTCAAGAAGAGGACATTTCCTCCACATAATTTTTAATGCAGTGTCGCTTCATCTTCTCGAATGCTTGTAGTTCAATCAGTACAAATTCTTCCACATACTCGGATTTATCAAAAAGCAGTTCGAATAATTCCAAATCATTTTCATCGCTGTATGAATCAACAAATATTGTTAATAAATTATCAGACTCTTCGAGTTTATCAGACATTTTAGTATCACTTTATTGAATTTTTGAATTATGTCATTTTTTCCTAGATTACTACAAAAGTGTTCCCTAACTTTCTCGTAAGTGGTGCTCTCTGAGAGAGAGTTTATCCGCACCACTGTCATTTTGACAGTCTTTTCCATTAAATTTGTATTGGGGATCGTACCGAGTGTCAATAAAACAACCAAACTTTGTGCGCTGTCAATTTATATAGACTTTGACATTGGGGACGTTCGAGTGATTAATGGCATTTTTCATTGAAGATCCGAGAGAATTGCCCCGAAATTCAGAATTGCTCTTTTCAATAACCTCGTTTGAACATTTTTGTTATAGTGGCAGACACCATATGTGAGATTTGGTTTTCTGTTGCTACTTTTTTTTTGCTTTCTACAGTAAATTTGAATGTTTTAATAGGCCAAATCAATATTTTTCAATTTCAATTAACATTTTGCACAGATAATTGTATATTTTCGGATCACATTGCGTGAAATTCGTTTCTAATAACACAACAAACATTTCAATCTGACATTTTGCTAGTGTGTGTTGGTGAGTTCAGGGCAATTCGCTATAAATGTTCAGGGCACTTCTGTCGTTTTAAGAATTGACCTAGAAGTGCACTTTTATTTTCAATGGAACATAGAATACATAGAAAGAGCATTTCTAGATGTGCTCTTTTCATAGATAGGGCAATTCTTGTCTTCAATCGAAAATGCCATAAGTCTGACAGCTGGCTAACTCTGTTTTGATTGGCCTAGATCGGTCACATGGTTTGTTCCCTTACAACAGCCTTTTTTTCAGTTGAAGTTTATAGTGAGGTGCGAATCTAGTCAAGAATTTCGTGACTCAGAATTAAGTTGACAGTTCGTATATAAAGCTGACATCTACTTTAGATAATCAGGTTTTTAAACACGATTTTGAATAGAATTTAACATTAGTTTGAAATATCCCTTTACATCTAGCCGTCAATAGAACACGGACAATAACCTATACAGTTTCAGACGCACCTTGCTTGACACTTTTCTGCTGTCGTTTTAGAATCAACGTTCTAGATGAAAACGACTCTCCACCAGAGGTCACTGTTCCAACTGGATGTGTCTTAATAACTGAATATCACGATCTGAGTGAGGTAATAACAACGATTCACGGAAAGGATGCCGATGATCCCAATTTGCCAAATGGTCGTTTAGAGATGAAAATCACCAAGGGGAACTCTGAAGGTAACTCTCATACAAGTTTAAAATCTGACAACCACCCATTCACTTTCATTTTCTATTTGAGGACTTTTCGAGCTTCAACAAAGTGACCACTGGACAGCTTATATTCTTGCGAGGACCTCCCTTAAGAGCAAATATGGAAATCACTCTTTAGAAATTACGATCCGAGACTTGGGATCGCCTTCAAATATCGTCAGGAAATCCATTGACGTGTGTATATCCGATTTTAATGATCATTCACCGATATTCGTTTCACCCATCCACAATACAACTCTCCGGATACCGGAGGTAACATAAGGACTGATATCAAATCACACCAGCTGAGGTAACACTTGCATTTTCAGAACACAACAATCGGCACAATGGTTATGCAAGTTTACGCCACAGATGATGATGTCGGCTTGAACGCTTTGGTGCGATACCGGCTTAAGCCGGATCCCATGGGAAGTTACAAAACATTCGAAATTGACCCCGATAATGGAATGATCATTTTACGAGAAGCTCTTGATCGAGAGAAGCAGCGACTTTATGAGGTTTGTGTCTAATCTGCATTTTACATCGACTTTGTATAGAGAAATTGTGTTTCTAGCTCCGAATTGAAGCCTACGATCAGGGCGTACCGACATCTTTGAGCACAGATCTCGATCTGACAATATACGTACGAAATGTCAACGACTATGAGCCGCAATTTCTCGTCGAGCAAATCGTTGTCAACTTTACTGGTAAGCTTTTACACACTAAGACTATAAATCTTCAGCAAACTAACACACTTTGGGCTGAATTCCTCACCCCCAGAGCATATGGAACCCAGAAGCCAGAGAGTCAAACTGCCAGACACAATTGACAAAGACGAAGTCGATGACCTAGATGATCCACCCAGTTCGGTGTGTTATTTCATAGTGCACGGCAACGATGAAGGTTACTTCACACTTAATCCAGAGACGCACATCCTGATGGTTGATAAGGAGTTGGATCGCGAAACCGAAGCCAACCATACCCTCTATATTCGTGCAACTGAAAACTGCGCTGAATGGTACCCTAGCTCGGCTGAAACAAAGAATGTGAATCGGCGGATCGATTCACCACATATAATGCCACTGTCAGGCCGAGGCGGCAAAGAAAATCCTTACGATCGCTACCAGCACTTGAGAAATTCACAAAGCGACGAAGTGACTAGCGATGAGAATGAGGGCTTTTTTAGAGACGAAGATCTAATGTCCGACAGTACTGTCGTGCGCGTATTGGTTCGAGTATTGGATATCAATGATAACCCGCCGAGATTTAGCTCAAAAGTATTCACTGGTGGATTCACGACCACAGCTGATTTTGGAACTAAATTCATGAGAGTCGAAGCATACGATCCTGATGATGGAAAGAATGCTCTTATTTCGTACTATCAGGTCGGTGAGATTAGGCAGAGCCTCTCCGAAGGCTTGGAGAATGTTGAAAAATACCCGTTCTTGGTCGATTCGGAAACGGGAGACATTCAACTGAATTTCGATCCGCAAAAGGACATGAAGGGTTACTTTGACTTTATGGTCGTGGCAAACGATACAGATGGACTGAAAGATACTGCCCACGTGTACATATATCTGCTGCGAGAAGATCAAAAGGTCCGATTTGTGTTCAGACTGCAGCCATCGGAATTGAGGGAAAAGATTCACAAATTTAAAGAGTGAGTATAACATATTTTGTAAGCAATCTGCTGATGTTGTCGTTGATAATTCTCAGCTCCGCCTTTGTTCGATTGTTCGTCTTGGCAGGATGCGGTTTGGTCTTTGTAGCCTTTTATCGCTATATAGCTTTTGATCTCTTTCCGTTTTCTTTTGTCGGTTGCAGTCATAATCAGTTTTTATCTTGATCTCTTTCGCAACCAAGCATGGCTTTGCCGGCACTTTTACAATAGTTTTAGGTTTGGCGAAGTTGCACCTTTTTAGATATTGTGGAGAACGTGCCCCGTTTAAGGTTTGGTAGTCGCAATCGCAGCCATTAAAGGTCTGTGAGAAATGTTCAAACGGATCAGTTAGACCAACAACTGCGCCCATTTCTGCCACCTCGTATTTAAATTCGATTTTTTTTAGAACCAGATCTATGGATATATGAATTCACAAGTCCTTTCAGCTTACGATCTTCTAGTCCACCATGAGGTCGAATAGGTTGTGACTGTTGAGAGATAGATTCCGAAATAGCTTTACCCTTTAAAGTGAATAAAGATTGGAACTAGCTACTTGACTCTTTCGCTGCTATGTCATTAGATTTTTTTATTTATTAGTTTAAAATCCTTGGCTTTAAGAAATTTCTCCTCGAACCTTGATCAAATATCCGTCCTCTTACAGCACAATGAGCAATGTGACCAACGCCATTGTTAATATCGATGAATTTAAAGTGCATGCCAACAAGGACGGATCTGTTGACAAAACTAAAACCGATCTATACATGCACCTGGTTGACAGAAAGGAGAATTCCATATACGAAGTTCCAAAAGTTCTACGACTAATCGATCAGCACATCGAGAGGCTTGATGCACTATTCAAGGAATTCAATGTCCTAGACACACAACCAGCTGAAGCACAACTTCTTACTGCTGGTCAAACGAAAGCACCTATGTTCGTGTGGTTGGTATTTTCAAACTTGTTCCTTGCCACTCTGTTGGTGGTAACTCTAGCTCTTTGTGCATCCCAACGAAATGGCTATAAGAGACAGCTGCGGGCAGCCAAAGTTAACATTTTTCGTAAGTTTTATCTAAACGTTATTTTCGAGCGAATTGTACATGCATTTCCAATTGTAGATCGCTCTTCGATGTCAGACATTCATAATGGCCCAGAACCACCAAGCACAACTGTACCCAACACCAACAAACATAGTGAGGAAGGATCCAATCCAATTTGGCTAAAGGGATATGAAAATGAATGGTTCAAAAACGACGACAATTTGAGGTAAGTTTTTTGATAAATCAACGGGGTTTATTTATGAAATTTGTTTCAAATTCCAGCCAAACTGGACACGACTCATTGGACGATAACTTCTTGTCAGCCGAACGGATAAATTCCTTTAAGCAAAACTGCAAAATTTTCGAACAAACCAACGACTTGAATCGACACTTTAACGTGTACCAACAAATTGATAAACTAACGAATAATGCTCATATACTGGTTAAGAAACTAGAAACTACCGAATTATAGTAATAGCTGCATAGAAAGCGGAAGGTCTTAATTATGTTTCGCTGAGCACCATAGGACTAGATTGTAAATAGAACCTACTCTATATTTGTAAATCATAGTTTTGTACCCTAGAAGCTGTAGTTATTTATTTCAACGAATACATACTTAAGATATCATGAATTGCTATAAATTTGTTAATAGTATTAAATATAGGCGAATAATTTAAACAAAACTGAGTATTTTTTTGATAGAACGCTTTGCACTTTATTTTATTTAAACTTTATTGGCAGCAGGTGATTGTCTCCGTTCCAAGTAAATAAAGCTTCGACGCGCGACGACTTCTAATATGTAACAAGTAACTGTTGAAGTAGAAATAAGCCCTTTAGGTTTTTTCGTGGCCCAAGGTGGTAGATCTGTTTGTTTAGTTATGTTATATTTTGCAAGTGACACAAACAGAAAATGACTACGATTTAAAACGGTAGGTTTGTTTGATGTGGCTAGCGCTAGTGCCCACTGGTGCGCACTGAGAAGTGTCAGCTAATTTTCACGCCTGTCAAAAACCCTGCACAACCCTGAAAATTCGGCTTCTATATCAAACGTAAAATGTTGCCCTGTGGTCTGTCAGTTTTTGAAATTGACAAATATTTACCTTTTGGTAGTACTTTCTTCCGTTTATTGTTAAAAGTGAGTGAACTCAATTCAGAATTTGAGTTAGCCATAATACAATTAGTTGATAAAAGCATTCGGAATATAAATGATGAGTTTGAAAATGAATATGGACTTAATTCCTTGATATTGGTACACTCTCCCATCAGACTCTTGAATGTCAAAAACTCGCAGTTGACAAGCAAAAGGATTTCACAATTTTGATAATTAATATTCGCTTTAACAAGATTTGTATGAATATTATTTTCACAAATAAAGCAAAATTATGTTGCGTTATATATTTATATTGAGAATTAGTGGCGATTTGTAGGACCAACAGCAATTCTAAAGATCGAGTTGTTCCTCTTTCGATAATGTATAATTTATTAGTGTTTCTGACAAGCTTCATAATATGATGTTCAAGCTTGTTTTACTTTTCAACATAAAGCTTCATAAGCTCCCATAC
Source organism: Cheilosia vulpina (assembly GCA_916610125.1). Taxonomy (NCBI): domain Eukaryota; kingdom Metazoa; phylum Arthropoda; class Insecta; order Diptera; family Syrphidae; genus Cheilosia; species Cheilosia vulpina. The sequence goes on along the minus strand of OU744276.1, from coordinate 78,239,229 downwards.
AAAAATGTCTCCAAAGATAATAGTAAGCAAAGCAGTTAAGCTAAGCAGTACGCAGTTAGAGCTACATTTTTTAGCCAATGTACGATAAATCTCTATACAATTTAAGTAAGCGTATTAATGCAAATTACATTTTTCCACAGCTAAACTTTGATAAATCAGAGAAAATATCGGTATTCGCAACAAAATTTCAAATGAAAGCGAAGTAACAGCGTGGAGAATGGTTAGAAATTCGTTGCTGTTAATTTATTTTTTTTTAGAAATTGAATATTTTAACGAGCAGTTTAGAAGCGGTTTTTGAGGAATTTTTTAACAAGGAGTAATGGAAAAGGTTTTTGAGGAGGGAGCTGTAGAAATAAAGAAACAGAACAAAGTCAATTAGCTGTACCAACACAGTTTTTTTTTGGCGGAACTTACACTGCCAAAATTAAGCGAACATTAAGCGAAGTGGTCGAGAGAAACATGGGAGAGGCGCTTAATTTTAGCTTTCCTGGAACAGCATACTAGGCTTAACGCAGAAACAAAAACACTTAAAGAAATATCTAGACCCCCAATTGGCTGCAGTGCAGAGTCGTTACATGTGAAAGTATTTATATCTGATCAGTTCAAGTAAATATATGTACATGCTCCTTCAAATTGTTAACTTTTGTCTCTTAAAACTGTTGCATAATATAATGTCCTTTGAGTTTTAATTAACTTTTTTTTATTTTATTTATGTGTCCCTCGCAAAGTGACTGACGCCGAAATTTGTCAACTATACTCACTCCCCAAGACTCTTTTATTTATGATAAAATTCTAGTGCAAGTCAAAGGAGTGAAATTTGAAAAATGTTCACTTAATCAGGGCGGCACTGTTATAATTTAAAAACAAAATCACAAACGAGTAAAAATTCCATACCACCAGAAATGTCACTTAAAATACTAAAAGTATGCAAAGCGAAATGTATTTTGATGAGTGCATATGTTTAGGCGCATCCCGCTTCCTTAATGTTTAGTTGCAGAATATCAGTTGTAAAGTTAGCGAAACATGACAGCCGCTTAATTTCCCATATACAAAATAGAACTGTTTGAGTTCTTTTTGCTACAATTTTATGCTGACACAATTCTGTTAGTAGTCCATCACACTAACTACCTGCTTGTTAAATAAGTTCTCATATAAATAAAACACCAACCAAAATCACATTGAAAAAAACAACAATACATTTATTCTTAATTATTCGTATCGATTCTTATTATAATATGCTGCAAGTTACTTATTAGTTTTGCTTTTTAAGTTTGTAAGTTGGCAGGAAGGGCACATGATAAGTCCATTTCCATCTGTAAATAAAGATTGTGTAAAAATGTTCATTTAAGCTGTGATATCGACAAACTGACTTCTTAAGAAGACTCATTCCATAGGGGAAGTCATAATCCGGTGAATGTTCTGTCTTTTCTTCATCGGTACCTAAAGGCATTTCCTTGGCCCATTCCAAGAGACCTCGCTCTTCGGGTGTTCCTAAAATTATGCAATCTATGTAGCACAAGTTCTATCAGATGCTTCAAGCAAGTCTTTACCTGGAATCACATTGTCCAAGAAACAGCCCAATATTCCGCCAACTAAAATTGTCGTTCCCAACAGCACCGAAAGTGTCGAGTCTACTGTTTCGTTTCCAGTTTTAATGACACCTGGATGCTCTTGCATCCATTTGCACAGCACCATTGGAAAGAAAATCGAAAGTCCCAGAATGTACAAATTTCGCGCTGATCTCAAGTCGACATATTGTAGCGTGGACAGGCCGAAGGCAGTGATCATTCCGAACATGACACAAAATATTCCACCAACAACAGGATCGGGAATCATGATAAAGACTGCGCCAAACTTCCCAATTACACCTTGCAGAAGCATTATGAATGCAGCCCACTGAATGACGCGACGACTTCCAACCTATAAGTTACATAAAGGTTGTAAAAAGTGCTTCAAGACACACTGTAAGGAAGTTACCTTTGTCACACCAATTGCGCCAACATTTTCACCGAAAGTGTTGGTTCCATTGCCAGCACCCCACAAACCGGCCAGCATTGTTCCAAGTCCCTCAGTTCCAATACCTCTGTTGATGGCGTGAAGTGGCGGTGAATCCGCTCCTGTAACGAGAACCAACTTTTTATTGAAACTTCGCAAAGTGAAGTAGACACATGTTAAATGAAACTATTCCGATTCAGCTGTTCCGAAATCGAGGCATTCAGTCTGTAGGTCTGTAGGTAATTGTGATAAAATTAAGAATACTGGTAAATTGGGAGTATGTCTCGAACAGAGATGAATGAATAAAAGAGATGGATATCTTTCGTACGTCTATCCCTCCAAAACCCATTTGTTTATATTGTTGTTTTTGTAATTTCAACCCCCGTCTGTGAATACGTGTGAGCTACAAAAAAGCATGTTGCTAATGGCCGGCCAACATTCCTTTAGCTTTTATAGGCATCGCGCTGTTCAATTGTTTTGTGTTTGGTGTTGAACTTTTTTAGTTTTTGTTAAGGCTTTGATTAAAATAAAAAAAATACTGAAATATACATTTCGGAATAGCGAATTCTTGCATTAAAGTTCAATTCATGAACTCACATATACTAGAAAAGAAATGAGCATATGTGCGTGACTTCATGAATTTTTCGGGAAAACAGCTTGTAGGCAGCCGCCTTTCCACTGGAAAGTTATATATCTCTGTATTCCATTATCTTTGGTCTCGAATCTCGATATTTTACATTTTAACATCATTTGAACAAATCGTTGTATGTAGTAAAGTTTCCATTAAATAAGGGTTGTGAAATGTGATTGGAATCCCTTTTTACTCCAACTCACTATTTAATATGCTTGTCAAAACGAAAAGTGAAAAATAAAGCGAAGTTGTTATTGTTCTACTTTGCTTTGCTATGCTTTCTGAGAAAAATGTTCATCATAGCAGGCAGTACCAAAATCATTCTGAACTGTCAGCTAGTCAGCTTGATATCGATCTTTAAAATCATTCCACAAAAAATATATCTAGAGTCGTCAAAACGCAGCTCCACTTTTCCTACGTAAGCCACGTATGTGAACTGTACTTAGTAAAGAATTTCTTGACTAGAATCGTCGGTCACACCGCCATATACGTCAACTGAAAAATATGTTCCAGTGACCGATCAACAGGCCAATCAAAAATGAGACACAACAAGTCAGCCAGCCAGATTCTCTTTTTGCTTAATTTAAAACGACATAAACTAGATACATGAACGTCCCCATCACCAAAGGCTGGTACTTCTGTCAATATTGAGCTGTCAGTGTCAAAATGAAATATCTATTATTTAAAAAGAAAACAACAGATGGCCCACCCAAACAAAAGACCCGGTTGTAGGTTAAATCACGGTGAGAGGAAGAGCGCGTTGCCCAGACAGATCTAAGCCAGGGTTGTGATTGTGAATATTCTACATAGGAAGGAGATCTACAACATTTGTTCAAAATTTGCGATTTACTACGCAGTGAACACATTTTACTACACTTTTCTGTTCCCTACGAGTAATTTTTTTCAACTTTTCAAGTAATATATGATTTTCATTTTTTGTTCACAGCAGAGTCTGAACTGGCAAAGAGAAGATTGTGTTTCATTTTTAGCTAATTTGTTTTTTTTTTTTCGTTCAGCGCAGATTAAAAGTGGACTTAAAGGAATTCAGATAAAATTGATTGAATTGTTTGAGTAAAAGTTCAAATTGTTGTGTTTGACATCAGATTTTGACAGTTGACCATCAGCAATCCAATTACGAATGCTAATTCTGGTACAGAGTGGATTGTGGAAAGTGTAGTAGATCGACAAAAAGTGAATCCGTTTAAGGCAATGGAAAAAATACAATTACCATGGTGTATTGTCTTATGATAGCAAGGATCTGGTGTTCAAATGTGTTTCGTTAATAATTAAGATCACTCTAAACATTCTCGACGTGTTCTGCTCTGAATGATTATACAAATTCGCTAAGTTAAAGCTTAGTATGGTGCTCGAGCTAAACTAAGTTTTATCCGGTCCCCAAATTTTCTCTTCAAACATCCGCTAAAGTCCTAGCTAGATTTTGACATTGAGCATGCCGTGGATAAGTGTCACAGAAAACAGCTGTTCTTTGAAAAAAAATCTTTCATAAATTTAATTCTCTCTATTTCTGATTCTAGGTACTTCTCGTCCATGTAAAAATTAAAAAAGCAACAGAACAACAAAACACAACGACTTGTCACAATTTATATTGCAAAACGGCCACGCTAAATTTTGACAGACACATGAAGTACATGCTGAAACAAAAGTTTGATTATCTAGTTCGAACTGCGTACCACTCAGCTAAATGCGTTCGCTCAGCTAAGTTTTGGATAGAATTTTGTATGGGATGGAAAATTTAGCTCGAGCAGCGTACTAAGCTTAAATGCTTAAATGCAACCATTGTAAAATATGAAATCGAATGCCTATATTTTTGTTCTTTGCCAATTTTAAAAACAATGTAATCTGCGTTACGTTTCTTTACAGCTGCTCCACTTCATGTCGACTTACTTAGCAAGCATGTCCCTATTTGTAAATAGGTACAGGAGAAGTCTTACTTTCAATATGCAAAATTTTCAAGCCAATAAAAGTTGGCAATATTTTTCACTTTTGAAAAAAACCAAGAGTCATAACTTACCACTCATCTGGGAAACTGTTGGATAATAGCTAATTGATTCCACTGTACACGCAAGAACTCCTGCCATCATTCCAAGGACACCTAAAATTCCACAAAAATCCAGATTACTGGCCTTCAAATCCTTTCAATTTACAACCACACCTGACAGCGTCACAGACGGTAGTCCAAATTGTCCAGGATACGGAATATAGAACCACGAAGCATCTGTCAACACCTTTATACGTACATCGGTCCTAGCTGCGTGTCCTTCTTCAAAGACTCCCGTCAGAGTTAAAATCCCACACAAGCCCCACATTATGGCAATCGTTAGAAGCACCTAAAGATCAAGTTTAAATACCAGTTTTGTTGACATTTTCAAGGTAGTCTCACGGGAAAAAGTTTAAACAAACTGAACTGTCGAATCTCCAGTCCAGAGCCCTTTCTATAGGCCACAATTGGTACGCTCACATTCACCATTATTTGCGAGAACAGAGTCAGCATGCTAGTTGTTCTTAAAAAATATAATTAAAATTTACATTAATTTGATTTTGAATTATGACATGCAGATCTTACCCAACGGCAATACCCCAATGTTTGGAGGCGGTCGACGCAGCATGCTCGAACAAAGTCAATCCCACCAGCGACACTGTCGGCACAATTGTCAAAGGAGTAACATACTTGAGAATTTTCCCCACCAATCCCGTATACCCAATGAAGACCTGAAGTAAAGCTGACACTGCAATCGCTCCCGATAGCTCCCGCATTCGAACTTGCCAGAGTTCGTTCTTCTCCTCGGCATCCATTGCCGCAAACTCATTCTCTGCTGGGCACTTCCATTGCGGCAGAGCTAGAATAGCTAAAGTTGGTACTAAAAACGATATAGTACCACCCTGTACAATGGGAAGGCGGACGCCCCAAGTTGCCTGAAAGAATGTCACAATACCGGTGACAAATATCATAGTGGAGATAATGACACCTCGGTTCGGATCCTCGTCGGACATGCAGAGTGCGGGTGTCAGAATGAACGGAATCGATACAATGGCGCCGATCATTGTGAGATAGTGTTGAAAGGCTAGAAATATACTCAGGTACCATGGCGGATTGTCGTTTATACCGTACAGCAGTTTGGGGGGCGCCTTTTCTTCGTGCATCGATTCGACTTTGTGATTCCCATTCACCTGCAATTGCAAATGGTCGTTTTAATGGATGAGTCGTTTGAATTATATACAGAAAACTGGTTGTGACAGTAAAAATTGTTGCATTTTGAGATTATAAAAACCGCAATCGATAAATATCGGAAATTAATCAGCAATGCTTGGCAGATAATTAATGACTTAATGCGCAATAGTTCGCAGTCAGCCCACTTGTTAAAGGCGGTACCCTGAAGCAATTTGCGAACTTTTCCATCTTCGGATTTAGTTAACATTGTTGTTTATTCTGAAATCTATTAAGATATCATGGCGGCATTGATTTTTATTATCGACAGTAGCTGACAATTTAATTGATAGCTTTGAGAAGCTTTTCTGCATTATGGCTTGTACTTTCCACTGAGAGTAATAAGAGAAGTCTTAATGGCCATAAGGAAAATATTCGTTACTGGACATGTGAGAACCCTCATGTGCTTCATGAAACAGCACTTCATCCACAGAAACTCACTTTGGAGCGGTTTTCATGTCGGTGGCGTCGTTGGACCGTTTTTTTCGTCGATCAGAATGACCGTCACTCTCGCGACCGTCTGACAAACCGCCGAGAGTTTAACTGTCATGTAAAAGCCTCTCAATTGGCCGTTTGGACTCGGCATAAAATTGTAGATCCCTTCCATTCGTCCCAAAAATAAAAGCACACAAGACGAATGGTTGTGAGAAGCTAGGCCTAGGGTCCCTACGGACCTGTTGCGCAAATTATTTATTTTTTAGAATGACCGTCAAATTGCGGTAAATGGTATTCGCTACGAGACATGTTGGAACGTAATTTCTTTGAGCAATTGCATGAATTGGACATCAGTTATATGTGGTTCCAACAAGACGTGCCACAAGCCACACAGCGGGTGCAACAATCGAGTTATGGAAATATCAGTTCGGTGAACGTGTTATCTCGAGAAACGGGCCCGTCTATTGGCCGCCGAGATAGTGTGACTTATCGCCTCTAGACTTCTTTTTATGGGGCTACATTAAATCAGTGGTCTATGATGCCAACAAGCCGGCGATGTTAGAGGAGGTCAGAGCCCATATTGAGCAAGAAATAGCAGTCGTATCGGTTGAAAGCTGTGTTCAACCTATCGAACACTGCATACTTTCCCGTGGTGGACAATTGAACGAACTCGAATTCCGTTCATAAATGTTTTGATAGACCCTTTATATAGGGAGTCCAAGTCATTCAATCGATCAAATACATTTCTGACACTCGGGCGTATACGTAACACAAATTTTAAGGTCAGCCTCGAATGGAATGTAACCTGACCGCGAATTGCGAACACGCGAATTACGAACAAATCAATTTAAATGTAGTCATGAATTGAAAATTGATATTTGTTTTACCAAAATTAGGGGCATCCGATGCAACTGGCCTTGTATCATTGCACTTTATCTATACCCTGACCCTATTGTAACTGAAAAATACAAATAAAGAGTAGCCTTGTCAAGGTAACAATTCGCTAAATCATTAATTCCTGTGTGTAGCTATCGGAAACAAAAGAGAATGGAAAACAAAAGTAAGCGCCGCCGAAGGGATAATCCAGTCAAAAATTGAACATGATATCATCTTCGTCTTTACTCTCTCCATTACCCGAAATATATTTTCTTTTCGCCTTTTTTAGCATAATAAACAATTAAAAAAACATTGTTCAGTTTCAGAAGAAATTAAAAGTTTATTTTTAGGACATAATGTCCATTGTCTGTCATTTTTTTTTTCAGTTTTGCAAGAGATAAGAAAAAGTGTGTTCGCGATCTGATAAAAAAAATCAAATGTCGCAATTTTACCAGGTCTATTACATCGAATCATGAACACCCCTATTATATTTAATTAATGTAGATTTAAATAACGATATTTACAATTACAGCAATTATATGCGAATTGAAAATTCTTACCGCGAACCAGAGTATATCCAGTAATGAGTAGGGACGCTCTCCACATGTTTCTTATCAGTTTACAATTTGCAGTACACATACACGAGAAATAGACGGCATTAAAAGTGCTCTAGTAAAAGAGGGATGGAAGAGTACCACAAAATGTGGTACAGGGTGTGACGTAAAAAAAAAGCAAAATCAATTTGTAATATTTCTTATTGAACATTTTATATCTAATATATGTTCACATGCTACACTTAAATATTTTTGTTTGTTGGTACATTTTTTGTTATTTTTATTGAACTGTTTTAGAATAAAGTAAACCCGGACGTAAAATTTGATAAGAAATTCCGTATTTTGATTTTTGCAACAATTGTAATGAAATTAATTTTTCAAAAAGTTAAAAATATTCCCCTCAAAATTATTTAGGTAGTAGGTACATATTTGGAAAACAAGAAATAAATTTTTGTTCAATATTCTCTAACGAGTCTAAAAATTCTTGATTGGGCCTTGTCAATTTCGCATCTTCATATTCTTTAAAATCTGTAAAAAGGGAGGAAACGTTAAGTTGCGGACTCAATTTTAACTCACACTTGTGGTTTAGGCGGTATTTTTTTAAAATATAACCTGCGAAATAGTAGAATGCATTATCAATACCAAAGTTCACAGTTTAATAATCAGGTTCAGTTTTGAAAGCATAAACCAAATTGTCCTTATTTTGTTTTTGTGGTTCCATCTGCACTTCAATGTCTGGATTCAATTCAATTCATTTCATGCAAAAAACTAATTTGCTCCGGGTTTGCGAAAAATGGCCTTCTGAATTTTTTGGATTCTCGAAATTTAGATGAATTGAAAATATCAAATATCTTATCTATTTTGTCAATAATTTCAGCGGTATTAATAGCTGTTGAAGATACAGCAACGTGACTAGCTAGAGTATAAATACCAGCTGCAACTGTTCCAACTCCGGCCCGCCTTTAAAAATACGTGCGAAAAAAATTTAAACAATCCCCTCTACAGCCAACCTAAGTAATTAGTGTGACCATCTGCTATGAAATATATTACCTAAAAAGTGCTGGCAATAAAACTTAAAATCATAAAAAAATGGTTATTAACGAAGTCGTAGCAAAGCAAAAGGGTTGAATTTCGTGATATAGAATGAAACATTTCTTTTTCATGTTCATAACAAAGACTATTTAATCAATAACCAATGGCAAAAAATATAAATATTACCAATTCTACAAAAGCAAAGCTGGTAACCTGATCATATTAATTCATACTGCATGGTTGAGAGAGAATACTAATATACTGACAGTCACTCAGGCCCGCCTTTAAAAATGCTTTATGAAAAAACCCACAATCGTTCGTCGTACGCAGTAAGACCCATGTAGTGGTTCAGGTAAAATGTGCTGTGTACCCTTTTCTTCTCAAGCAGTCGTTGTATTCAGGTAAAAAGGATTCTTTCGACCTGTTTCCACTTATTGTACGATTTTGTCTGCATTTTGCTTTGTGGTAGTAGCAAATGCATATGCAGAGAAAGTGTCCCTACTCATTAATGGATATACTCTGCCGCGAACTGTCACACTTTATTCACAATACAGTTGCGATCCACAAGCGAACGAATGAAAAATTCGTTCGAACTTAATCTTTAAAAATAAAACTGAATCGTGGGTATCTGCAGTTTTCATGTGAATGAATTGTCAGAAAATACACGAACATTCGATTGTTCGCACGTCGCAATTCGTTCTCATGTGAAGAGTTCTTTTAGGTAACAATTTCGAAAAACAAAATTGGGTTCTAAACGAAAATACACCCTCAGCCAAGAAGTGCGATGAGAGAACCGGTTCCTGCTACAATTGCAATTCCATTTTAGTTTTTAATTACAGACCTTAAATGGAATATTAAAAAACGCTTCTTTTGTAGAAAGCTAAGCCGTTGCCCGATGGATTTAATTTCATGCCCATTTTCACATTCCTCTCATTTATCACTGCACCAGTTACAAAGTTAGATAGCTATAATAACAGCGCTAAAATTGACAACCACATTGTTGCCGGTATCGTTTTTAGCAATTAATCGCATCCCCATTAGAATTTAATTATTATCGTGAGTGTTGCAGTGCAATTGATCGTATATGAAAGTCAGCCACCTCACGTGTCCTTTATTAATTCCCTGAATTCCATCAACACCTCGTTGTAGTGTAATCGACTTGATCGATCGCGTCGAACTTCTTAAATATGTAAATAAATTCCATTCGACAGATTGTGCAGCAATTATTCAATAACTTGAATAAATTTACATTTTTGGTCAAGCGAGTTACTGGCTTACAAAGATAGTACGTACAGGTACTTACTTACTTAGCTTACATCTATTCTTCTTTGCAGTATAGATACTACAGTTGTAGCGACTGTGATTAATTGAGTGCAAATCGTCAACAAGATTTATATTATGGGAGTTATAAATATTTATAATGAGCGATTACATCAATTATTTCTAAATCGCACGAATAAATCTTTTCACGAGTTATTGTGAAAACAAACAAGAGGCGTAACTTTCCCCGTTGGGCATGAGGGTGGCAATAATGGTATTAAAATTATATTACAGCGGTATCACATAATTACAAGTATTCGTTAGAGATTTATGTAATATCGTTAAACAAACACAGTGCCGATCAGGAATAACTGGTACCTAAGTGTTAATTGCAATACCAACGATTGGGGGCTAGAAACTGTGTTCACGATAACTCCAGTTACGTTGCGCTCGTGCGACTTAAAATAAATCTTTCAATAGAAACTTAAACTGATGCAAGTTTTGATTTTTTGTTAAGTTTTAGTTCCCTTAAAGTTGTAGCCTTTCTTAAGTCTTTTTTTTAAGTTTTTCTTGTGGTTGCAAAGGGTGTTTAAACTTCAAGTTTCTAAATGAAATTAACAGTGTCTTCCAGGGAAGCCCAGCTATTAAAATATTACTTCTTCGACATATTCGGAGCGTCTACAATTTGAATAGATTTGGTTGTGAATGCGCCCATTATGGGTCAATAGTGAGATCTATAACTATAAAACTGGTCTTTTAGGTTGAGGTCTGCACTGTCACAGGCATAATCGTGCCAGAAATAACTGCCGTCCATGAATTGCAATATTTTAGCAAAATGGGGATAAAAAAAAACTGATACCTTTGTTCAAGACTTTACTAGTAGTAGTGTACCTTTATTAATGCAAAAAAAGACTCAGTAGTTGTTACAATGATTACAATGATAAAAGATAAGCGTTGGCTGTCGCCGTTAACTGAGAAAGAGAGTTTTTTTTTTTAATTATATATACGTAACTCAATTTTAAAAGGCTTGGTTTAAAATTTGCATCCGGTAATTTATTTATTTATTTGATTGTCAATAAGGTATACTAGGCCTTTTTAGACATACGAAAGTTGTATTTGAAATAAGTAGCATAGTAGAAATGGAAAAGAGACTAAAAAATTATGTAAAAGAAAAAAAAAAATAATATAGAAACAAAATGTAATTAAAAAATTAATTAAAATCTGAGCAATACAATTACAACTGGAAAAAATTGAACAAGATGTATTTTATTAATGGTATTGTCATATTAATGTCAATTAAAGACGCACAATAATTATGGAATAACATTAAACCTTTTAAAGTGGAGGATCTGCCGTAATTAGTACGAGAACGAGGAATATAAAAAAATCTGTTATTTCGCAAATTAAGCGATGGAACATTATGACATACAAGACTTAAAATATCAGCACAGTCGACAGTGAATCTCCCCAATAAGTATTCTGTTTAGAAAAATAACTCTTGACACCTGTCTCCTATCTCAAGGGACTCGAGTCCAATAAGTTGTAATCGGGCTGAATAAGGGGGTGAGTTATTAAGATCAGACCAAGGAAGACGTCAGAGGGCAAACCTAAATAATGTTTTTGAATTGCTTTGATTCTTACGACATGAGTATTGAGTAGTATGGACACCAAACAATGGACGCATATTCCAACAGCGATCGAACAAACGTCAAATATAAAATTTGAATCGCAAAGGGTTCTGTGAACACCCTAGCAAACGTTTAAGCATTCCCCATGTTCTATTGGCTTTATTTGAGATAATATTCATAGGGGGAAATGTAGAAAAATTTACTATCTAACATAACCCCTAAGGGCCGTCTGCTCATACGACTCTTAACGAATTAAGTTCTACTTAAATACTTATGGGCTACTTTTTTTCAGGGCATAAACTGTCACATAAGAGTTTATGTGGCACTTAAATTCGCTATGAGTAGTATCAGCAAACGGCCCTAAATCTTTTATCAAAAATACACGCGGAATAACATTACTGTCGAAGGAATAAGCGTGAATGAAAGGCGAAGTACGACGGGAAAAAGTAATGACCGAACATTTACTAACATTAAGGGACAAGTAGTTTTAAGTGCACCACAAAACGATGTTTTGGAGATGTGCATTCAATCTATCAAAACTATTCGAATCAATGCGTGAAAAGTATATTCTAAAATCATCGGCAAACATCAGGATATTGCAATGTGGAACAAATTTTACAACATCATTAACGAATAAAATAAATAAGAGTGGGCCTATGTGACTACCTTGAGGGATACCGGATGTTACCAAGATTTCTTTCGATAAGTGTTTTGGAAACTTAACAAATTGTTATCTGTTTCCTAAATCGGATGATACCCATCTAAGAAACACAGTGTAGGGAACCCTAAACGTTCAAGTATGTAAAGAAGAAGCTTGTGGTCAACTCGGTCAAACGCTTTATTGAAATCAGTGTAAATGGCAGAGACAAGCTCTATACTATTCCGATCAAGAAAATAGTTCTGTTCCCCAAGGTCATGATTTAAGATTTTATAGATGTTTCTTAAACAATTCCCGCGTGGATCCTTCGATCTTTATTAAAAGTTCGTGCAATGCTTTTCCTAGGTCTGTTTTGTTTGCGTCAGCTTCGTGTAGAGTTACATTATGTGAACATCCCAGCCTAGTCCAATCGGCAAAGAAATTTAGGTTAATTTTTTTAAGGTGCATTGCAATTTTATAGGAAAGACTTGGCGCTTGGTTGCGATCAAATTTTCTGAACATATAGGAAGTGTAGTCTAAGCGTAAAAACATATAGTGGTGAACGTTCCTAATGTCAAAGTCTATATAAATTGACAGCTCACCAAGTTTGGTTGTATTATTGACACTCGGTACCTTCTCCAATTCAATTTTAATGGAAAAGACTGTCAAAATGACAGAATAAATTCTCTCTCATGTGGTTTTCGATTGGGCTTCTTCAGATTGGCTCTCAGATTTCAGCTGTCGTGTGTCAAATCGAACATAAGAACATCACTAACTCTTTTTTGTGATGAAATTAGTGCGGTTCGAATATGTAGCTGTCGGCATTTTTCTAAGCATTTTGTATTCACTTCTTAAATTTTATATTACAAAAAAACGAGTGTCCTTTAGACCACACGACTGAAATAAAACTTATTTAGCTCCATCTATATATACATGTTTAGTTTATATATTAATATATCAATTGTCTTCAATAATTTACTGGCTATGAGAGGAAGAGCGCAAGAAAATGGGTGCGCGCACTGCTCTCTCTCTCTTGTTCCTACAGTACGATACAGACACTTACAAAAAAAAAAACTCAAATTATTTTATTTGATTTTGCACAAAATTACCAGCTGCTAGAAGACATGGGATCATTTACCTTTTTTCTTATAACAAACCTTTAACGAATTACAATTGTATGTCTGTATAAAAATAATATAATTAATTAACCTATCCATATCTCAATAAAGTTACAAACAGAAACCGAAACTATTTCGAAGTTCACCATCTGTCAAAAGCAGAAAATGAGTGCATTCTGTAATTGTTTGAATAGCGAATAAAATACTTTTATATATTTTATATGCATATGCAAATAATGCAATGCGTTCACTCAGAAGCAGTAAGGTAGCATTTAGTGAGGTGATATCGAGCTCGCACTCTTGGTACATCTGCTCAAAAATTTACCATAACCAGATACAAATTACAAAAACTCAATAAGGAAACAAAATTACCAAAGTGGCAACCTCGCAATAGGCGTGTCTTAGATATACGTAACTGGCTATGAGAGAAGAAAAGAAACTGTGTGCTCGCACCACTCTCTGTTGCTCCTACAGTGTGATACAGTGCACTGCAGTAATACCAGACTTTAAAGGCAGGTTATCCCACGGTTATACTCAAAATATCCATTTTATGTTTTCAAAATAAATAAATTTATTATTTTAAAAAATACTCGTGATTCATTCGCAGACACATATGTCATTTTATAAAACAGTTTAGGGAAATAGAAAAAAATAAAATGAAAGCATTTAGATATTTTGAATGACTTTTTTCTAAACATGAAAACATTAAATTTGATCGTAGTTTGAATAATTTTTTTTATTCTTAACGAAATGAGCAATTAGGAACAAAATTTGACCAAAAGGTGAAATCACTTTCTTTTTGTACTAAAGAAAAATCGCTTTGTCCCTTTAAGCTTATTATAAGTGAGAAAATCCCGCAAAAGGGATAAATCCCCCGATCTGGTATCACTGCTGCACTGTATTCTGTGACTTAGATAACGAAACGTAACTGTCTATGAGAGAAAGTGAGAACGAAATGTGTGGTCGCCTCTCTCTCTCTCTCTTGCCTCTACAGTAATATACGAAACGAAACGTAACTCTCTCTCTCTCTCTCTCTATCTTCACTAACTTATATCTCCCTCTCAACTTCCGCTCGCAATTTCCGTAACCCTTTCGTGACGCAATCACCAGCATACCGCCCGCCCCAAGTCAAGCTTGCCAAAAGAAGTATTACTTCAAAAAATATTCTAAATTTACGACCAGATTGATTTCCGATCCACGCGATCCAATATAGCGTTTCTTTTCAGTTGAAAAATGTAACGAAAACGTAAACAAACTCCATTAGTTGTCAAACTGAAACGTACTTGCATTGGTAAATCTGAAGCAATTCTGAGAAAAAATCCAGATTCTCAAAACTGCTCTGAAATCTGAAAAATATTCCTTTTTCTCTACCAAACGAAATTAAAAATTGTTCTGATACTAACAAAAAAACGGTACTGAGAGCGCCCAATCGAATATCACATAACTGTCGACCAGACCACACAGCGTTATAAAAAACAGCTGGCAATGAAACTGTATTTTCATCAGTAAATATGCAGAATCCGTTGGTGCCAATTCCTATACGTCAATGCGAGAACAACACTTAAAAATGCTGCCAAAATATAACCTCAATCGCCAAAGCTGTGAATTAAAGACCCTTTTGCGGCAAATGATTTTGCAGGGTGAAAAGATTTCTGTACAATTTTCTGTATTACACTATTAAGCCTTAGAATGTTAGAATGCGATACAACGAACATCACATCAAAACCTATATAAGGTGTCGAAATAAATAATAAAGTTTCCACCACAATGCCAACAAATCAGATAGAAGTGTACTAGTATTTTTTTTTTTTTTTTTTTAACTTCTGATTCGCCAAGGCGAAATATAGGCACTGTGACCTAGAAGGACAATGGACCTTCTAGGTCGCAGTGCCTATTTTTTTCAGTGCCGGATTTATCAGCAAATTGTGTTTAGGTTAGCAGCGTCTCTACCTCCCTAATGTAGCTGGTAATGTTTCCAGCAGAGGACTTCTTCAATTCTTCTGGACTTTGTATTTCCCGGAAGAAGAATTTCCTTCTAATTCTAGTTAGAGCTAGACATTCACACATGATGTGCTCAGCTGTTTCGTCTTCTTCAAGACATAGTCGGCACTACGAGGAGTCGGCTATATGAAGTTTGTGTAGGTGGTAACCTGTAAGGTAGCCTACAAAGTTTTTGATATCGTGCCCTCGTAGATTTAAAATTTTGTTGGCATTTTTCTTGATTGGCAGTATTGTTCTCTAGTGTACTAGTATACATCTACCTGGAATGTATCTCAGCACTGACAACTTTTGGTGTTTCCTGGCACTGTTTAAGACCAACCGTCTGTAGACTTGATGAACACTCAATGTCAGGACTGTTTGATTTTTTCATTTTGCTAGACCTATTGTTTTTCGGCAATTACTTTTGCACTTCGTGTTTAGCAGACACATGCCTTTTTAGACGGTAGGAAAATGAATTATTTACTTAAATTCTTAAGTCACAAACGGAATATTTACTTCAACAATTGGCAACAGTATAACCTTCTTTATTGGGCTTATGGTTTCTATTACTTTTTTTTAAATGCATATATATTTTTTCTCTGTTTTAACAAAGCAAAACAAAAAAAAAACTTTGTAGACAGATAATTTGTCGTTTTTAGGCAAATACTAAACGGCAACATTTAAATACACAGGCCAACATGTGTTCAATTGTTTATCTACTGCAGTCTATATTAAAAAAAAATATACGGCAGTAGTATAAAAAGATGCCAGAGGCACCAAAAGCCATCAGTCTTAGGACATCCCATCTAGACTTCAGTTTAAGTAAAGGAATTCTAAACAACAAAGAAAATCGCAAAATGAAGTCTGCCATTATACTTGTTGCTATTGGTAAGTTCATGAATATAACGTAATTCTTAAAAAATCGTCTTTTAATGTTTAAAACTTTCAGCTTTGATTGTCATTGCATGGGTGCCACAATCTACATGTAATACACAAAATAAAGAAGTATGCGGAAGAGTTTGTGTCAATAATAAAATTAATTATTGCAGGCGCTTCAAAGACATCTGCAAACTAAAATACTTCAATTGCGCCAATAATAAGTGTAAGTGTAGGACATTTTATGTGTGGTTTGTAATGTGAATGTTCAATTTTTAAATGTTTGCTTATAGCATTTGTTAATGTAGCCATTGGACATTGTCATGGTATTGCTATTGGAGAACGCAAGGTATGCTGAGTTGTAATTTAAACTGCATCAACAGCAACATAAGCAGTAACACTATCGCCAGCATGACTTTAAGTGAACAGTTTATAAAATAAAATGTGATCAGCTTAGCCACATAAATTAGTTATATTTATTTTTAAGAACGCATTTTCAGAAGGAGCTTCAAATAAAATAAATAGTTGGCGCAACAGGTCCGTTTGTGAGTGGAAGGGATCTACAATTTGCTCTTTTTATAACAGTTATACTCTCGGATGGTTGTCAGACGTTCGCAATAGTGGCGCAGTGGAAAAAAAACCTTAAGATGTAATTTGTATTTCTTCCGAGAATCGAGTCTGGTACCCTTCGGTTATAAGTCCAACACACAAACCACTAAGCCACTGCTTCAGAAGGAGCTTAGTCATAATAAAGGGTCCGCCAAATAACTTTTTTTTTTGAAAATGCTATAAAAAAAAAACTACTGAATATTTTCTCAAATTTCTTTTTTTATTTGAAAGTACAATCCCTCCGGTTAATAATGGAAAATAATTTCATTCAAATGGCTGCCTCGGCTGGCCATGCAGTAGCCTAAACGATCGGTCCAATTTTTAAGCACATTATCGATTTTGTGCAGCTGTATTTCACCAATGGCTTTACGAATATTGTCCTTTAAAGCGTCAATTGTCTCTGGCATGTCGGCGTAACACTTATCTTTTACGGCACCCCACAAATAATAGTGCAACGGTGTCAAATCGCAGCTCCGCGGTGGCCAAACGATATCAGCTCTCCGGCAGCGATCTTCAAAAACAGGGCGCGAAACATCTAGTGTAGCTTCGGCTGTGTGGCACGTAGCGCCGTCCTGTTAAAACCAAATGTTGCCAATATCCTCCTCTTAAATTTTTGTGAACAAAAATTCGTTCAACATGGCCCGATAACGATCGCCATTGACTGTAACGGCCACTCCTTGCTCATTTTCGAAGAAAAATGGCCCAATTATGCCTCTGGACCAAAATTTCAATTTTCTCGGGTGTACGCACTGTTTTTGGCTTTTCACGCTTTGGTTTATCGATGAGGATGCCAGTTTCTTTCACTTTTTTCACAAGATAACGAACATACGGAGCTGACGGTGCTTCTCTTCTTCCAAAATCCGTACGCAATTTTCGCACACATTCTGCAACATTACCATGATTTTCAAAGTAATGTCGCAATATTTCCCAGCGTTGTTCAAGCGTATACACAACCATATTCGTTTAGCGGAAGGATAAAACTAATTATCTGTCAAATCAGACATGATCTAAGTGTTACCAATCGCGAAATAAGCACTAGTTGAAAAAAAAAGTTAGATGGCGGACCCTTTATATTTACATTGCCAGACGTCTGTAAAAGAAGTAAGTCTTAAACAAGAAAATGATTATCTGAAATAACATCGTCAAAAGCTTCTGTCTAACCTTAGGAGTCGGTGCCGTGAATTGCAAGGACCGCTTCTTACTGAAATTACTGTCAAACTTCAAGAGCCCGTACTGTCAGGCAGTATGAGTCATTCAACGTTGCTGATGATGTACACGAACACCGTCAGCCTGGCCAGAATGAAGTGTGGATAGCTAAATTTAAATCCAATAAAGCCATATGAGCTGACAGCTTGGCTAGCTTTTCAAGGCTAGAGGTTATGATTTTTTAAGGCATGCACAAACCATAATCTGTACATTTTTTTGTATGAAAGTAGTTCCGATGGATGGAATCTCCTTCTTGTGATTGCCTAAAGTCGATTTTCAACAACCCAGTTCCAAGTCCTTAAAGTCCAAATTTTGGCAAAAGATACAGGATACCATGCAAACAACCATTTAAAGGTTGCATTTAATAACGTTTATAGAGGCGAACTCTATAGAGCTGCATGTATTGAATTTAATTGACTAGCAATTATTCCTTACGAGGAACTCAGACCTCAGTTAAAGTTGTGTAAGACCCTTACTATACCCACCCAGGTATATGCACAAAAGCATAGACCCTCCTGAAAGCTTTATCGCATTAAGCTTAGTACGCTGCTCGAGCTAAATTTTCGCTCCCATACAAAATTCCCTCCAAAATTTAGCTGAGCTAAACTTAATCAAACTTTTGGTGGAGAATGTACTTCATGTGTCTGTCAAAATTTAGCGTACCCATTTAATGGGTCGGCACATTTTCTCAAGCTAAATTGTGGCAGAACTTTGTGTATTTGTTGTTCTGTTGCGGAAAAGTATGCAAGGATTAGCTTTTTTAATTATTACATGGACGAGAAGTACCTAGAACCAGAAATAGAGAGAATTTAGTTTTTGAAAGAAGTTTTTCCAAAGAACAGCTGCTTTCTGTGACCCTTATCCACGGTGTGCTATATGTCAAAATTTTGCTAGAACTTAGCTGATGTTTGGAGAGAAAAGTTGAAGACCAGATAAAATTTAGTTTAGCTCGAGCAGCGTACTTTAAGTGAGAAGATTTCCGTGTGAAAATTGTTCCGGTTCACAGCTTTGCCTTTCAGTATTAGGTATATGAAAAAATGTGCTTTTCTTGTGGAGTCTGAAGTCAAGCGATCCGGAACCGCATATTGAAAGTAACTCCAAGTTACGTGATCTCGTAATTGAACCCTCTTCGTATCTATAATGCCTGGTTGTTGGTGTACCTTTACAATTTACAATAAACTTTCTCACATATAATAAAATGTATACCGCCTTATAAATAACTATACTATTATTAAGCCACATTTGAGAGGATTAGAAGCGCATTCTAGCGTGACCCGATTACACGAGCCGAAGCCATAAAGAATATTAATATTTGCACCGCGCAAATGCAATTTTACGAAGGGCTACTGCGGTTATAAAACATGTCAACTACATAACTTCGTAAATGAACTGATAAATATTTATACGAGTATAATATCTTGATTGCAAATTCAAATACAAAAATTATCCAGTGGACAATTAAAATACCACGACAGGAACTTGGTTTTACAAAAGACGTCTGCCATTTGTACATATTTTAGAATTCTTTATATGAGCTCTTATAAAACATGAAGGAACTTTAAAAATGTGTCATAAGCTCATTGACTTGTGTCATTTTTTTCTCACTTTACTGTGTAATATCCTAATTAGGAACGTTCGGATTTCAAGTTGAGTAAGTCTGACTGATTTGATGTATTACAGATTTTATTGACCCCGATTGGTCACGTGAATAGTTTTTCTCAGTTGTCGTTTAAAGCCGGTACGCAGCTATTCCGGAACGTAAAATCTCGTATAAAAATTTAAATGATGAATGAAATCATGAAAGGCGTTTTTATTTTGTTAATATCGGAAAGTTTCTCAATTAGTGTGTATTGTTTGTTTTTTTTTTGTTTTTTTTTAATGTTGTCGCCTTTAAAAACAATGTAATCAAAATGTAATCGATCTTTGTATTTTAGTTTGTTAAATATTGCTCCATATCCTTATAAAACCTGGTAACAGGCTCTCCTTTTCGTTGTGCAGTACGCAGCTGCTGCGAAATGATGGCGGAAAAGTGTGTAGTTGTAGCAGATTGCTTGGTACAATTCTCCACTCTCTTTTCGCTCACGTTTCTTGTCCGGGACATTAATTGCTTGAGAAAATTTGACATTTGTACTGCAGTGTTTCAAGGTTTTATAAGGATATGGAGCAATATTTAAGAAATCTAAGAGCCAAACTTAAATATAAAGATCGATTACATTTTGATTACATTAAAAAAAATCCAAACAATACAAACTAATTGAGAAACTTGTCTAGTTTTCTTTTTCCGATATTAACAAAATAAAAACGCCTTTGGAGTTTTTATTGTAAATTATTTTGAAATGGGTTGGTATAACTGTCAATTGCAATGGATGCAAGTGAAAAATTTCGGATTTAATGTTCGATTTGGCAGTAGAAATCTAAAATCTCAGATCAAAATCCGAAATGCCTAATCGAAAACGAATAATTGTTAAGAAACTTTTAGTCATATAAAAAAAGTGCATTTGCTATAGAAGTACGCATTTTTTTATAAATTTCTAAGAAGCATATAAATCGCCAAACTTTAAAGTAAATTAGTATAAACCCAATGACAATTTTAAGGAGCCAGTGAAAATATTTAGTAGCCAAATCTGGGATAAATACCCAGTGCTGGTAACACTGCTACTCCTTCTTCAGTTAATGGAACTTTTCACAAATTATTTTCCGCTGCCTTTTCGCAGACGTTTCGCTGTCCATTTGGAGACCACCGGAAAATTTCGTTCCGAAACAGGTCCGTACTAGGCTTAAGGAGGGGTAGCAGACAAGTCTAGTCAAGAAAATCCTGACTGCATACGCAGTTGACATTTCGCAGAGTAAAAATTTATGTTAAACCGCGAGAATATAACAGTTAATTCAAGTTGACTAGCCAAGAAACGACAAATCTAGTTGACGTCGTACATGCACTAGGTATTCGAAAGTCCCCACTGACTTGAAAAATAATTACTTTGACAGTGTTTCTAAGAGACATAAGGCGTGTTTTTTGAGCTTTGATCTCAGCAAAGCAAAGTAAAGTAGGATTTTCAACTACGCTCTACTTGAAACTTCGAGACTCATAGTAGTTGTAATTAGGCGTTTTTCTTTTTTAGTTCAGAGCACAACCTGAACAAAAAGTTAATGTTTCTTTTTTAGCTGAGATACATCAGAGCTCAGAATTTGTGTTTCTTTTTTCTCTCAGAGCATAATCAGAGCGCGCTCTGAGCAGGCTGAGTATAAAGCTGATTACACACTTGCTGGCACATTTGACAGAAAAAAAAAAAAGGATAAACAAAATAATTGAAATGGCGGACGAACCTTGTTGCTCTGGAAGTGAAGGTTAACCAATTTAATAAACAACAATTAATAAATAATCAATTTATACACATATTTATTAAAAATGACAGCTATGTGCTCAAGTGTGTTTCATAATAACATCAGAACGATCTGAGTACGCTCGGTTCAGAGAGCGCTAATAATGCTCGAGAAAAACGCCTATTGTGTGCTGAAAATCTTACTTTACTTTGCTTTGCTAAGAACGAAGCTCAAAAAAACACACCTATAATAGAAATACTATTGCAATACGAATTCTAAACTATGATTGTCATATCTGAGGTATCACCGTGGATTTATATTATAGAGAAATAGAATTATTACAGAAGTAAAATAGGCCTTTGACGAACACAGCTGTAATTAAAATTCTAGATGACAAAGGAATAATATCTAATATAAATATTTTCTGTTTGGTAGACTTTTCTAAAACAAGCTCATTGATGCCAACATACTCAGGTATTTCAAATTTCTTAGCTGCGTACTTACTTTGATGTACCAAAAGAAGTAATTTTAGCTTTTTTAATCAGTGAGATGCCCAAGCTACTTGTCTTAATGCATCAGTGGGCACGTTCAAAAATCTAGTTATCTTGAGTCGAATAAATTGGTTTGAACTAGATGTAACCTGAACGCAAAATCTAGGTTGGTCGGGAACTTTACATTTCTTATGTCAGACACTATGTGATTTGTCAACTTAATACTCAGTCACGAATTTCTTGACTAGATTCGTCGGCTACCCCTACATAAACGTCAACTGAAATAGCTGTTCGTATGACCGATATAAGCCAATCAAAACAAAGATACATCAATTCAGCCAGCTGCCACAATTACTAAACTAGATGCTTGAACATCCCCATCGCAGTTTTTTTTTTTTTTTTAAATAAAAATGTTGGGATTGGATAAATTGACTGTGAAGCTTGATTCAACAAGGGCCGTTGTAACTTGTAAGCAAACTGTCCCTGAACCCCGCTCAATCCAGAGGAATTATTCTATGAAACAACAAATTGCCTACAGTTCCTCGAAAACAAAATGTAATGGGAGAGTTAATTTCTTATGACATGCCGGCATGTATCAATTGCAATCAAAAAGAACTTGTTCCCATGATTAAGTAGCAATTTTCAAAATAAATTTGAACGATAAAGAAGCGTGTTAGAAATATGTAGGCTGCATTTTAAATTTGAAAACAAAACGCAAATATCAAAGGTGAACAAGCCTTGGTTAATATGACTTTATTTATTGAAAATACATTTTCTACTTCCTGAAAGTTTTTCGTTTAATTTTTAAAATAATCTGATTTAAGTGATTGTCCGGAACGACAATGTAGGTACCTATTCGATTTTGTCTTTGGAAAATATAACGTTGGAGAGCGGCCCAATGCAATATTGTGATTCAGGCAACAAAAGTCCTTTGCGCAAGCTTGACAGGACAAATACTTGGAAAATGGATAGTGACTTGAAAATTTGAAATATTTTGAGATAAATATTGGTGTTCATATTTCACCTCATTTCTTAAAATCGCTTGTTGCTTTAACGTACAACATGAAAAGTGCATATGCGCTGTCATGAATGACAAAATAACACAATTTGAACGCAAACTTTGGGACGAAAAAAGCCTCTTATAAAGAGATATATGAACCACTACCACTGCCTTCCCCCCAGTTACGAAAATAAAAAGTATAACTAATATTAATATGTGAGTAAACAGGGCTGCCGTTTCATAATTTCGGTGGGTAGAAATTAATTGGGGTCTGTATCGGCCACGTTGTTTTCGTAGCGTCATTCATTCACTAAGGGCCGTTTGCTCATACGACTCTTAACGATTTAAGTTCTACTTATAGGCTTCTTTTTTTAGGGCATAAAGTGTCACATAAGAGTTTATGTGGCACTTATTTCGCTATGAGTCGTATCAGCAAACGGCCCTAATAGTATAAATGAGTGTTTGTCACTGAAAATATTTCGTGCTTTTGGGGCCGTTTTAATGCAGACGTTGTGGCCCTTTAAAGTTAACTCTTCAACGTTTAATGTCTAAATTCGAAAAGAATAACGAGTAGGTAAACGACAACCTAATAATTGGACTACTCCTATCCGTCTCACGGCGAGAAGCTGGGGCGGACATTTGAACGATGTTACATTGAATCTATTTATAATGGCATACATAAGCCTTTCAAACAAAATAGTAACTTCTTTGATACCTCACACACAGCTTGTTTTATTTTATTTTTCGCCTCGTCTTTATTGGAAAATCCTGTAAATAGTGTCAGAAGAAGGGGATCTTTAGGAATCCGCAAAAGTTTATTCGATGCGAATGTAACGAAACATGGACATCCAGAACTTAAAATTTGTTTTGCAATTTACTTGGTGGTAGAAAAATGTGCAAGTGAACATAAATAAATCGGAAATTGGAAATAGGAGTACAATTTGTCTTTGGGGACCACCGACGTACGGTAGACGAAAAAGGTTGGTAACCAACTACGTAAGTCATACCACCGCAAGGTTCGGTAATCTACATATGAAAAACTCTTTTGTATGAATACGGTCATACTCGTATATACATTCTATTATTGTAGGTACACTTAAAAAAAATAATCATAAAAAACGTTGGCTTGTAGGCACTAATAAACTTTATCAAAAAATACACGAGGAATTCGAAATGTTCAAACATGCTTACCATAAATATAGTGGTGCCTATACCCATTTCAGTTTATGGTTAAGGTAATTTTTATACATTTTATGTACAATCGCATTGTTTCAATTGGGATTTTCGACACAAGGCCATAAACTATAGCAAACAATACCGGTAATGGTTTCTTTTTTGATAAGGCAAACACGACAAGTTGACAGCAATGAACGAAAGCGTATAAGTATAATTCAAGAAACTATTTTGACAATGGCTGCACAAATGCTCATAGTGCGTACCAACGGTGTATAAATTAGACACGATGCTGATGTTTGTTTAGAAGAAATCTATCACATTGCACCATAGTGCATCAAAATGATTTCGACTGACCTTGAAATCACGTAATCTGTTCTTATTCGTTGATGACAAAGGCAATGAAATGCATTTCCTTATGTATTTATAGCTGCCTTTCGATTTCACATAGTCAGACGTTTATTTACGCAGCGGGAATGTAGCATTTCAATTAAACTTAATTCTCAGCCAATTATCACAATAAATTTAAATCACGAAAATAAAATTCAACTCACAGGATCGGCTGTAGACACATCTGTTAATTCCATTTCTAATGACGTCAATGTAAAGTATACCTTTCACAAAATTGACGGTAGGTAGCAAAATCACACGTTAATAGCAAAATAACAATTTTGTATATCAAACAGTCATTAACAGTTTTAAAGAAAATTGCACGGAACGGAAATTCAAAAATACGCCGACCGATCACATCAAACCACCGACAACGACAGATCAGGAGAAGTCCACAACGAACTCTGCTTCATAGTCGCGTTCTTGACGTACAGCGAACCCTTAGCTCAGCGACAATAGAGATACCGACTGCCTGAAGCACGTGCTGTTGCTAGACTAATCATTGCCTTCATTAATTTTGTCGATCGGTTTGCTGGCGATCATTTTGAATCGCGTGAAAAATAAATTACTGAATTACTATCAATGACGACATGCCGCCGAGCACTAGCTGTCTTCTTTGTCTTTTGTAGCGGTAGTTTTCTAGCCAAAGCTATCTGATTTGCGTTTATTGTGAAGAAAAGCCATCACAAGCAGCTGCATCGATTGATTCCCGCAGGGGTGTGTCAATTTAACTCAATCAAAAAATCATCGAAAGAGTATCAAGTATTTTGTTATGGGCGATCTCAATCTTTCGATCAGTATAGGTACGAGTACCTACCCACATCGCATGACAATCGGAAAAGTTGCAGAGAAAGCCCAATCTAAGACCGATATCTGCCTAAGCCCAATTCTTACGTATGAGCAGTTCCTTTTTTAATGGCTTAGCCGTTATGGAATTCATGACGTAATCAACATTTGACATCTCTTGAGAGCTGTGCTGAATCCGTTCCGTTCAGGCTTTGACAGCAAGTTCAGTCCTCCTGATCGTAGACTGATGAGGTATTCGATTGGGCGCACTTTTTTTTTGCTCTCAGTGCACTTTTTATGTTCGTTTGGTACAAAAAAAGGCAATCTTTTTCAGATTTCAGAGCACTTTTGCTCTGGATTATTTGCTCAGATTTACCAATACAAGTACGTTTGACAACTAGTGGAGTTTGTTCACGTTTTCGTGAATTTTTTTAACTGAAAAGAAACACATTGCATCGGGTGTTTGTTTAATTATTTATGTACAAATGTTTAGAAATCAATCTGGGCGCCAATTTACAATATTTTAATATAAAATTTAAGAAGTGAATACAAAAATTCTAATATCAACACAAAAAAGAGCAAATGACGTTTTTATGTTCGATTAGACACACGAAAGCTGAAATCTGAAGAAGCCCAATCGAAAACCGCATTATTATATATATATATGGATGAACTGCTAATAGGAAACTTCGCTTTGGTTCCAACACTAAAGCTAGCGCTCCTGGTTCAGATCGGAATTAATTGGAAACAAATTGTAAAAAGCAGAAATAAAGCAGATTTTATGGGCTTCATTATTAGTAAGAGGATTTCAAAAAATAACCTTTTTTAAAATACATTGAAGACAGAAAAAGCTTAGAATACATTTCGTCTTATAAGTTGAACAAGGAAGTAGGTTTATTCAATAACTCCCCTGTCCTATATTTGTAAAATTCAGAGGGAATTCTCTCCGATCCTGCAGCCTTCCAAAGTTATTAATCTATACAAAGTAGCATTTGAGAATTTTTTAATTGAAATAAAGCCAAAAGTGGTATTGCATAATATTTCCAAAAAAAAAAACAATTGTTAAACGTATTCAATAAATACAATTACAAACGATTTTATTTTTAAATTTTGTTTGGTTCCATCCATTATATCAATTTGAACTTAACACATTTTCGATGCGACATCTATTGTAAAACATTCCGCAACAATTTGAAATGCAGCCATTTTTTTATTACACCTCCTGCCATTAAAATTTTTTTTGCTGCTTTACCTGTATTCACATTTCACAGATAGAAAATTTAAGAAAGACTTTTATTTTCAAATTGCACGGGGTGAATCGGGTATGTTAGCGGGAGCTGGCGGTATATTTATTGCTCAGTTTATGCCTGTGCCATTTCAAGAAGGTGTTTTTACAACGATAAGAACATTTCACATTTTGAGTAATTATACTTACTTCGCATTTTCTTCAGTACTTACACAAAAAGTCTACATTAAAGAAGTAAATAATACGTCACAATAAAGACAACTATACTACGAAAAGCTGTCAAATTTAACAGCAATAACAAAGAATCATACGATTTGCGTAGTCTTGTATTTATCTGATTAATGGCCCTAATCCGGCAAGGTTATTATCACGGCCATATTATTCACTCCGGGAGTAAATTAGGTTTAAATTAATTTTACACCCGACATTTAATCTGTTTTTTTTAAACCCGATAATTTTAAATCTATATCCATAATATTTACTCAAAGACATGCATTAAACCCGCTAGATTAGAGATGGTAATGTCAAATTTAAATTAATTTTGCGGTAGTGTTGACGATCGTGGCGGAGGTGGTTCGATTTCATTTCACATTTCCTCATTCACGAAATATATATCGGACGACCGACGTTGATTTACCATCAGCTCTCCGAAAAAATCAGATACACTTGGGCTAAACTCACTTAAATCTGGATGTAAGATTTAACCCGGATTAAAGTGAGTGAATAATATGGCCGTAAGTATATACACGATTGTAATAATCAACTTATTACAATCTTGTTAATAACGGCGCGAAGTTTGCAGATATTGCCACAAAGTCGTGCTTAGAAAATCAATAATTATCGATGATAGCCTATAATCAAGTTATTCCTTACCATTCGTTGTTTAAGGGGAACTACAGCTGAAAAATGTGGGCTTGTGATTTTAGCTATATAATTCAAATTAGTTCGTAATTACTGTTGGAATCTGTTAAGTAAATTATCATTACTTTCTCGTAAAGAAGAATGTGTGTGAGTGAACCCTATATGCTGCATTTACACCATCCCGCACTCGAATTTTCACACGAGGCGGGACAGAGAGTCCGTTTGTCCGCAGCATAGACAAATCATACATAGTATTGTCTCTGGTCCGCAGTCAATGCTAATAAAGGCGTAATAATGAGATCATAAATCAGACTGACGCCTAAGGTGTCATGAATGTTTTACCCATAATTATAGATACGTAAAACGGAAGCAAACACAAGTTTCGGCGAACAACATTTTTGCAATCTCTTGAAAACATTTCTATTTTTGATTCAAAACATGTGAAATGAGAGTGGTAATTAGTTTCAGTAAATGGAACCAACAATAATTCAAATAAATAAATAATTTTCGGGTCATTACTTCCGGAAGTCGTTTTGTTTTACAGGAAAGCGAAATTACGTAGGTAAGCCATCGCTATAAAAATATCAACATGGCAAATTATGGGAAATTCCTACCACATATACAGGATGGCCGACCAAAAACCGTGAAACGCGTGTTAGGTAATGCCGTTCCTTTCAGTCACACGGCTATTTAGTATTTAGCATCCCTTTAATCTTCCATGTTAGCAATGTGTGAAGGTGTAAATGCAAATGATAATGTACATCTACATGTATTTATCGTTGACTTATTATATATGGACTGCTAGTAGTGAACTTCGCGTTGGTTCCAACATATGCGCTAGCTCTCGTGGTTCGGAGCGGTGTAAATTGGAAACTCACATCTGACGTTTCCATTTCGTTGCAGATAGTTTTGAACAGAGACAAATCATACCAAAGATAATGGAAAACAGAGATATATAACTTTCCGTTGGAAAGGCGGCTGCCTACAAGCTGTTTTCCCGTTAAATTCATGAAGTCACGCACATATGCTCATTTCTTTTCTAGCATATGTGAGTTCATGAATTGAACTATAATGCAATAATTCGCTACTTCGAAATGTGTATTTTATTAGATTTTTTTTTAATCGAATCCTTAACAAAAACCAAACAAGTTTAATACCAAACACAAACCAATTGAACAGCGCAATGCCCATAAAAGAAAAAGGAATGTTGGTCGGCCATTAGCAACATGCTTTTTTGTAGCTCACAAGTATTCACAGACGGGGGTTGAAATTACAAAAACAACAATGTAAACAAATGGGTTTTAGGGGGATAGACGTACGAAAGATATCCATGTCTTTTATTCATTCATCTCATTATACTGAACATAAACAAATCATACTGAGACCCCCAACTCACAATCCTCTTGCCGCTGGCCCCCTCAATTTCTTTTTTCAAATTTGCCATTTTGTTTTCCTATCGGTGCTATGAAAATTAAGAATCCGTGTGACATGCAAAAACATACAAAAAATGCAAAAATAAATGCTGCCAACCTTTGCAACCGCGGGGAAATGTGCTCGAGTTCGGAAATACCACATTTTGACATTACTGAATGCCATTGGTTAGTTATCTTATATTGTTGAAAGGCGAATAATTCGATTTTGTTCGTCAATAAAACTATCTAATGGAGATGTTATATGTACTAGAAACTTATTAGAACAAACATGGTTGCGTATTTTCTGCTTTTGAATATCTTTAACTTTGATTTCATGTGTAAATTTTTCTTAGATAACTGAAGAAAATTTGCTCAAAATGTTTTTATTTTCCTTCAACCAATCTACATCTTTTATTTTTCATTAATATTTGAAGCGAATGTACACCTATTCCTAAAAAAAATATTATCCACACTTAACGAATAATTTCAAATTTAACGGATAAAATTCTATGAACGCTGTCAGCAACTTTGCCCTTAGCGGAAGTGGCATATGCAAGGTGCGAGTGCGTTGGTGAGTCGGAATTTTTGAAGTTACGTGACATTTGTCAATACAAATTTCTATATAACAATACTAGCACACTTAGCATTTGCCACTCCCTAAAAATATAGCTTGTAGGCAAGTAACGGGAATTCGTCCGCAGTTTGTGGTCTCGTATTGCCTCTGCTAAAAACCATAAACTAAGTCATTGACTTATTATATAATAAGTCAATGAACTTAGTATTAAATAGACCGTCAGCTCAATATTCTTACACTTGGCATTGATGCAAGTGAGCAGACACAGACATTCGTTTAAGTCGTTCCCTTTCTAATTACAATACGCTTTTTGGGATTACCAAACAAATTCAATACTTTACGCAGATGTAGACTGCAGTTTATGATTGCAGTTTATTCACTTGTTAATAACAATAATAATATCAGACGCTTTCCTGAACAGAATACAATATTCAAGCAATATTGATTTATATTATGCCATATTTTGTTTGGCTAACTCTGGATTAAACTGGCTATTGTATTTTTGAACAATTCTTGGAGGACCACGAACCTCCTCTACCGATTTTGGCTTCTCAACTTTAGGATTTAAAAGCTCTTCCTGTCGAGCTCTTTCTCGAGCTTCGCGTTTCAATCTCTCCTTGCGCAATCTAGCGATGAGTTCCTTTTTGCGAGCGAGTTCATCTGAACGTTTTTCCTCTTTTCGCAGATGCTTTTCTTTCTTGTCTTTATTTTTCTTATCTTTTTTTCTTTTCTTATCTTTTTTTGGCTTTTTTGTCTTTTTCTCAACTTTGTCAACCATTTCATCCACCACCGGTTGCGATGTATTTACTGTCACTACCTTCTTTACACCCTTCTCCTCCGGCAGAAGCGTCTTTATTAGTGTCAAAGGATCGTGAAGATATTTCGTTTTCAGGTCCTTTTCAATAATATCATGTTCACCAACTTCCGCTCTGTCTGGCACGCGCTCATACCAACTTCGCAGCTTCAAAGCTTCGTTTGTGTCTTGCCCCAGGTACGTTAGATACCCAATTTGCTTTTCGTATTTCTCTTGCTCTTCCTTTTTTTCTTTTTCGTGTTCCTTATTAGTGGTTTTTATATGTGATTGAAAATCAGAGAACAGATCAACATGACCGTCACTGGTGGTGATATTTCCTGTTGAAGCAGTCTCTATATTAGCAGTCGTAGATGCACCTGTCGATCCAGCTTTGGATCGTAGGAGGTTTAACCGAGCTTCGCTTTCCTATAAATAGATTCGATGTTAAATGATAAATTTGTAAATACAAAACAGCTTACCGCATATTCTTGTTTTTCAACTCGCTTTCGCTCTTGTTCAGCAGCTTCAGCTTCATCGCGTCGAACTCGAGCAATATTGTCCTTTGTGCGGACATGCCACCTTTAAAAGAATTATGTTTGTTATTTTCAGTACACATAAAAAATCTATGGTAAATGAACTACCTCTTTTTTGGTAAAATATTCATTTTCAAAAGGCGGAAAATGTAAACCAAACAAATATTTGTTTTTGTTGGTGCGGAAGTCAGATGCTTTAGGCCTATCGAACTGTCAATAAAGTTGACTTTTTAACGTGACGTAGTAAACAACCATCCATGACAGCCACTTACATATAAGTTAAGGTGATGCCTGCACTCTTACCCTCTGATTAATAAAGAAGAACACGATATCCACTCTTTAACACAAGCTTTAATACGGATGGATGGATAGTTAGCCTTTCTATTGAGAGGCTATACCTAATTATTTGAAATGTGCAAATAAATTAAGCCCATAAAAAAAATTTTAAATTAAGATTCTGACATTCTGCATAAAATTTGGTACGATTTTGTATCTTCAATAATACAATGGAACTGAATTTCGTGACTGCAAATGAATGTGTAGCACATATCAAACAATGACATAGATTCGATTTGTCCCATGCCGCTGACAATTTCTATTTTTTAATGGTTGGCAGATCTTCAATAAATTTAACAGCGATGCGGCTACCACTGCAGCGGTATAGCCAATTACTTTGCCATTATGCGTTTTTCATTTTACCCACATGATCTAGGATCATCGATTTCCACGGTCCCAATTGTTGTTGTAAGCCATGGAAATCAATGATCTATTTAGATCATGTGGGCATACAAAAAAATGCCTATTGTCATTAATGTTATACATATTTACTATTATACACATTTATATATATTACATTCTCAATTAGGTAATAATAATATAAAAAAAATATAAACAGTCTAATTCCAATTGGACGTCCTACCTCACATATTTTACATTTGGTAAGAAAACTATTTTGAAAGCAAAAGCTGCCAATACTAGGCGCTCAAATTGCAATGTTTACATCTTTGCTTTTTCTAATTCCTTTGTGTTTCCATCTCTCTTTTCTTATAGCGCAAAAGAGACAACCTCGAGTAAAATTTTCATCTTGTCAGTTTTCTATTCACTCTGATGGCGGACGTAAAAGTGTTGAAAACGGAAATTCTTTGCAAAGTTTAATTATTTTTTAACCGATATGGCTGGCGATCAGCGAATTCTGAAGCAAGATGGTTATCTAAATATTGCGACTGAATCCTGCAATATAACATATCATCCCAATTTGAACGTTATAATTGTTTTTGATACAAAGAACCAAGTGAAAATTCTAGACGTGCACTCTGGTGTAATATTGCAAGCATACACACTTTCTGGTGGTAAAATTCTTTTGCAAATTATATTTTATATGTATATGTAGATCCCAACAAGTAATTCACATTTTTGGAATTTTTTATCTCGATCCTTTTAATAATCATGTTACTTTCAATTTTAATTCCGACCATTTAATGGGTGTAGTACCCGTTTCGTGAAATTCCAATCTGCGCATTATTGGGAAACACAAATGGCCTCCGTCATGCAACGCAAAAAAATGTAATCGTTAACGTGTGCTTTTTATTTTGCAGGTAATAACGAAAATGTTTGCGGAAAATACATGCCACTGCAGGAAAAAGTTCTCTTCTGGGACGGAAAGTGCCTGGGATTCCGTGGCGACTACAATGGAGTATTGTTATTGGACACCATACTGCAGTCACCGGTAGTACAAAATGACGATATAATAAAACTGGAGCTCCTACTGTCTGAGGCGAAAATATTTGAGGAAAGTCTACGGAAATTGGAGGAAGATGGACTAGAATGTCCCACAGATGTCAGCAATGAGCTGATGGAGAAAATTCGCGACGCTCAGATAAACTCTAAAAAAGGCATCAAAGCACAAAGGGTATGTAAATTTATCAACAAACATATGATTTGCGTACATTTTTGATCAAAATAAGCTTTAATTGAGTGTCGGGTTATTTGAGGTTTGCGCTTCTAGAAGCTGGCAGCGGTATTGAACCTCAATGCACTTGCATGTAAGAGCAGTATAGAAGTATATATGATGGGAATCATTTTCAAACGGGAACTGGCGATTCCGTTTTCGGCTGGATATAAATCATTTTTTTATATTTTATTTGCTGGGAATTAATACCGGTATCTGTGTGGGTCTATGCGTAGGTAAAAGTAACCACCATGGACAGTTGAATTTGCGTGGACGGTTCATAACATATTCGAATTGGAATTGGCACAAGGACAAAATGCAAAAACTGTTCCTACTTCCACTAACTAGTGCCAAAGTGTTTAGGCTTTGTTGTTTTCGATTCTAGCTGTAGATGATACATCCCGTACTTTTTCTAGAACAATAGAATAGTAGAAACCGGGTGAAATGGATTACTAGGAGGCGAAAGCAAAATGTGTTGGTTACACTTTGCAAGACCAATGTTTCCGCTGATCATGCTCGGCTCAATGTACGCATGGAAAAGATGACAAAAAAATAACAGTAACGCGGCGAAATAGTGACTGTAAATGCTTACAGCCTTTTCGTTTTTCTTTAAATTATATTTTTATTGCAATACTGTGAATATGGAATATAAACCATTTTGGTTTTAAACAGTTCATTGCACAAACATGGATATGCGCATGAATATTTTTGAAGTCATGCGTGGGTGTTCCTATCTACTGGATAGCATATCCAGACGCAGAACTTAATTTTGCTGCAACGTAGCCACCTTTGAATCCAGACCTACAAGATATTGTATCCCGGGAAAACTACGTAATTAATAAGCTTGGTTATATTTATAACAAAAACAACAAAAGGAATTTATTTGATATTGCGCACAAAGGCAGGGCAGTTGTTCCCTATTCATATTCGAACAACAATTTGTCTGTACACGTGTTGAAGTTGTGTATGTGCTATTTATAAATTTTTGCCTATGGTCGGATTGACGTATTAACTTGCTCCTCAGTCACAAGCATATAAAATTTAACCCCAGTAGCAGAACCTCTAAATGCTTTCTGTGAAATGTGTGTAGGTATAGGTAAAGTAGATAAATACAAATATTAGTGCGTCCATTATTTCAGAATATGGATGACTAAGTTTGCTCTATGTGAGAGGCCATATCGTTATGGGAATACAGCAAGAAGTTTTGTAGACTCCAAAGCCATGCAAATCTTGTTTATTTACTCTCTGAGGCAGAGTCTAAAACAAGTGTTGAAAATTGAGTATAAACATACGTTTTCCACGCATCACTGCAATTATTTTGCTGATTGATTTTAACCAATAGTTCCCTGGTGCTAGTTGTATGGCAAACAACTACATACATATTTATAAAATGAAATATAGATTTATGTTCTGAGTCACATAGCCTAGAAGATTCTTCGGGCATGTCGCATTATGCTCCCAAGCGATCACATATTAGGAATAATTTTTCGATCAATAAAACTAAATCTTCAGAACATTTCTCTCCGCACAGTGGGAGAAGCGGCGCGACGTTTTTTACTTGAATTCAGTTTTTTAGTTAGGTATTCCGCGCAAAGTAGTCACGTAATCAAGAAACAACGCTGTAGTTAGGTCTTCCACAACTGCGTTGTAGTCGGAGACTCTTCGGGCTGGGATACTAGTATCCCTTCGCTCTAGATGTCCTACTCAGACAACTGATGCAAATATACAATTTTTTGTTTGTTTATTCTTTCTATGTAGTGGAATACGATATGCCTGGAACTGCCGTATTCAAGCCTCAAGATGGTGGCAAATAATGCAGTGGTACAGCTGAAGCGGCTTGAAAAACACATCCCAGCACTAGCTATAGCATCTGCAATAAACGAGCGACTCACCGACTTGCTAGTCGGTTCAAGACTTACAGAAAACGGCTGCAACAATGGTACAATTCAAAGAGTGCTGATGTACTCGGAGGCAGTACGTCGACAAACATTCGAAAAGTGGCCGCACATGGACTACAACTGGGCTCTGCCCGATCAAATGGCACAAGCCGGTTTCTATCATCAACCCAGTACATCTGGCGAAGACCGAGCAATGTGTTTCACATGCAACGTATGCCTGGTGTGTTGGGAAAAAACAGACGAACCATGGAGCGAACATGAGAGACACTCTCCCACATGTCCCTTTGTAAAAGGGGAATACACGCAAAACGTGCCGTTGGCCGTTACATATGCCACCAATCCCGCAGCAATGACAAATGGCTTCGATGTTATATCGAACAGCGACTTTGCGCACGTTTTGTGTACAAGTTCATCGAGCACTAACGAAATAACCGTCTGGAGTATTGAGAGGAACCTAAAAGAAATACAAACAATCAACCTATCGACTCTGATGAGGGACATTTCTTGGGACGGCTATAAAGAAGCAAAAGTAACAGCAATGTGCGTATTGCCAAATAAACTGTTCAGAAATACGACCAACAAGATGCCGCTGACAAATTCTCTGAAATCCAGTGTCATAGGCTCGAAAGTCGTTCTCGGGCTGTCGGTGAAGAAAACAAACCATACGACACTAATGTTGGCCGTAATAAATATTTGCGAATCCAACGCTAAATTAATATGCGACAACGCGCAGCAGCAAAACTGTCTGGAGAACTTGTGCAACAAGTACGAACGCGATGATGATAACAAGATCCTCATGGAGAAGTATGAGGACAGTTTCGACAGCAACGGTTTCATGTCAGATCTGGTTACAATTAAGTTCAATGGAACTAAAAAGGCAGACGACTTTAATGAGCTGCCCTACTTGGATGGTGACATTATCAAAATGGACCATGAACTCTGCGACCTAGAGCTATCGCCGCACATTCTGTCCGATCAGAAGGTCGACGAGGAACTGGACAATAACAACATGAAGTCTTCAGATCAAATGAGTCAGTTGAACAAAAAGCCAAAGAAGGAGGAGATACATTGTGCTGTTCGAAGCGTCGTAGATGCGACTCTCACAATCTCGGGCAATTTTGAAATTGCGGAAATTATACCAACCAACCGCAGTTGCAACGAACTGTTGGTGAAACTTATCCGTAGCCAAGATGTGCCGGACAATTCAATGGAAGTCGATGAAGATGATGACTGGGTCAGTGGACAGCTGTTGCTATTCGAGGTGTACACGAACGGTGACTTATCCGATGACAGCACAGCATCGGTCTCTTTTAACAGATACAAATGTCCGAATCAAATATGCCTGCTGCCCGCGTGCGACAACTTTGATAGGAAAGTGCAAGGCGTAGATTTTGATGGTGGCGCTGTATGCGTTGTATGTGCCGACGGAAGTATGCAGCTACACTCATTGCAAGACTTTAAACTGATCACCAGTATTGAGGTGCCAAACGAGCAGTTTGTCTCAGCGGCTTACTGCAAAACGCTCGACAGGCTCTGTGGATGCACCAAGAGCGGCTCACTCATTTTCTATTCACTGCACGACACAGACAGTGAGTCTGGCGACGAAATGGCGGACGACGAGAAT
Source organism: Cheilosia vulpina (assembly GCA_916610125.1). Taxonomy (NCBI): domain Eukaryota; kingdom Metazoa; phylum Arthropoda; class Insecta; order Diptera; family Syrphidae; genus Cheilosia; species Cheilosia vulpina. Next base: position 78,203,116 of record OU744276.1, on the reverse strand, counting down.
GCCAACGTTTGTGGAAATGTAGACTTGTCCTTGGGCGGCAGTGCGGGCGAGGCGGAAGCCTCCGAAACAGATGGTCGAAAGGCTGCTCGTGGAGTTGGGTGCAGCCGTAAACAACAAAACGATGGGCCTACATTGAGCAACGTGCCTGGACCGAGCACGAGCGAAGCGGCATCCACATCGTCAAACTTGATCGCGCACAAAAGCGATCTATCTTTGGATGACCTGCGAACCCTGAATGAACTGACGCAATTCGACGAAATGCTCACGCCATACACAGCTGAGGTACCCAGTTGCTGGAATGAGCTGGTTCAAGCACAAAAACAGAGGAAACAGCCCCAGCATCTTAGACCCGGCGACGACACCCATCACACGAAAACATGGCGACTACACAATGACGCGTAAGTTAAAATCCATATATGTGTGTGTGTGTGTGTCCTAAAAGACTTCTTTATTTTGCAGCACAACTTGGGATGAGCACATCATCGAAGTGAATTTGGTACAGCCTGTCGCACTGGGCCACATCGATTTAAAGTTTTCTCTGTACCAACCGTGCCCCAATCCAGCCGCGATTCAGGTGACGCTCTTAAAGCAGAACACCAGTGGCTTTGGCTACCGCATGAAAGGGCCACATTCCGTCAACTTAAGCTTCAAGCAATCGGTTGCGGTGGATGAGAACATCGATTTCCCACTTAACAGTGATGGTATAGTTATTGCATTCCAAACGGTTTTCTTCACAAACAGTTTTTTGTTTCTGCTTTCTGCAGGCATTCACGAGAATCCCGTTCTGACTGATGAGTATTTACAAGCACACAATGCTGAAATTCTAGCTGGCCCCATTGAGCTGTCGTCGTGCATGGACCTATGCGATCAGGGAGGCAATGTAACCTTGACCAGCCCAAAGTTGTTCAAAACCCGAGCACGGAATTTCCTATTGCACATCAAAACTATGGGCGATCCAGCAAAGGAGGGACAAGGAAGGACAAGAGGTAAGGCTGTTTGTGGATAGGGTGATTTTTTTTATTTTGCTTGTTTGACTGTGTTTATGGGGCTGGCCATAAATCAGATGGATACCATTTGGATTTTTGTTTTATGTGTCAATAATATGGGAAGGATTGCAGGATTTTTGTCGGTTTGATAGTTATTATATTATGCTTGACTGGGAAATACCGATTTGTTTAGTAAAGTAAAGAAATTCCAGTTGATCAAGCCTGTTAAACATGGAGTTGGACCTTGCGATTGTTTCGTTGTATTGTCTATTGTCTTAAAGGCAAATTGTGGCGTTTGTTATGTCCGTACCATACCTAACCTATTGGTTTTAGTCATTTCTGTTATGCAGCGGACCGGTATTGAGGTGAATAACCACATTCAAAAGTTGTAAGAGTTTTAACGAGACATTCTGCTTTCATACTTTGCGATCACATCAGTTCAGTTTTCATTTACTGAAAACTCTACTCAAAGCTCTAATCAACTAATGACTACTAACCAAAGTCCATGTTGTCAATGTTCTTTATTCACTGGATATTATATCTGTCTATGGAGTATATTTGTTTAGCTCTCTTTTCCCAAGCTATCACTTAGTATTGGTCAGTTCGACTCGATTCGTTGTCAATGCTGAATGCCATACTGCCGGATAGAAGAATTTTGGCAGTCGTCGCTGTTTAACAGTCTGCCACTGGTCTTCTTTTCCTGTTGGCATAGTACCTCTTGAGAGGAAACTTTTTTCTGTTTTCTTGAAGGCATCCGCAAGCCGACCGACCGAAGACCATTTAAGCTGAATATTCGGTCGGACAGGTAGTGGTCCGAGTCAAAAGTACTCAACTGAGTTCATTGATCGATGGCAATGTGATCAATACGTGAACGAATGGTTTTTCAGTTAGTGTTGATGTAAAACTCTGATAATTCCGTGACGGATGCGCTCTGTTTCTTCGTGTGCCACGTCGACTTGTGGATGTCGTGATGTGGGAGACGCATGCTTGCTACTGCAGTGTTCAGCACCGCCCTCACTGATTTTATCTAGCCTTTGTTCGTTTCAGCATGTGGCGTCGTTTTTGTTCCTCCAACGCACACCGTTTTCGCACGTACATTTACCAATAGAAGCTAGAAGAGGGGTAAACTCTTGGATGGCCGATAAAACAGCTTGTTTCACGAGCATATCCGAACGTGATTTACCCTTTTTTGTTTGCGCAGATAGTCATTCTGGACTGGGGTTGTTTTTGTTGCATTGAATTGGTGAAACCATTGCCTTGACTTGTTATTATGACGATATTATGACGTCTTTTTAACTGCATGGCATTACGATTAGTTGGCTTCCACTTTACCACTGTATTCGTTCCCGGCTGCATTGCGAGACGCGCTCGAGTACTCTGGCAAGTGGGGCTCTTATACTTCGGAACGAATTGTTACTTGGCTTCTGAATTCTACCGAGCTGAACTTGCTCCGATCCTAGTGTTAAGCTCCCCCGGGTATGTATATATTATACTCAGGGCACCAATCATGTTCGCTATAAAAATAGCTTCACGCGTATGTGATGATACGATCTGTCTCAAATTGTCTCGGATGGAGATAATTCATAACGGAATGATGTCGATTCCCCATACGGCATTGAGCGCAACTCTGCTCATTTCCCAAATAGTTTTATGTTGTAATTTATAATAATAAGGGCTACGCAAGTCACGTGCTGTAAAATATCATTTGTCGACAGTACTAGCGGCTTCAGTGTTCAAAACATTATTCTCAACAGACCCACTGCTCCTTGATGTTTGAAGGCAAAAGCGAACCTAAACTTGTTTTAAGAAACAAATTGCCAACTAGGCTTTTACTAAGACCACTTATGAGCACAGCTATTTCATAAACTCAACACCTACCACTGTTTCTGGTTCTCTGATAAATTTCCACTGACCGATGTATTTGTGGCTGCTTGGGTTTGCAAAGCCCGATCGATCGACAACATGTCGATCCATGGTGTGTTTTCGATCCACCTGCTTGTTCGTAAGCTTGTACTATGAAAAGACATCGTGTGTGATGTGTGGTTGTCCAGTTCTATCTATCTAGGTTGCTCGTAAATGTTTTTGCAGTATCCTATGTCCGTGCATGTGTTTGGTATTTGTTTTCTTTTACTTTTGTCTACGTAACTCAGTTCATTCATATTTCATCTCTTTTTTAACTACATGTATCCTTTTTTATGATTTTCATATGCAAGAACAAAAAAAAAAAAAACCTTTTTTGCTACCAATTTTCAGTTCCGGTTAAAAAAAAAGGTGTCATGCGTTTCCTGATTTCATCATATGCAAACAGTACATCACAAAAGTTCACTAATGCCACATTTTCTCAGAAATATTTCTCAATCACCACCAAAACCTCCAACAAAACCTCCAACAAAACCTTCAACAAAAAATCACGAAATAAATTGTACATAGGTATGCTATTTCTCATTTATTTCAAATTTATGTAATTCATTGCTTCTGTCCATTCATCAGTTGTTGTTCTTGTTGTTGATGTTCTCTATATTTTAAGTTATCGTTTATTGTCTTTATATATGATTCTTATTTTAAGGTAGATAGAATCGGCTCGACTCAGTGTTCTATCGAGTGACAGCATTCGCTCTAATGATAAATCTTGATCGTTTGATGATTCTGCAAATTTTTGTTACATTTGTTATATATTTCCTCTGATAGGTTGCGACTGGCTTCATGAAATCTCAATAACTGTGCGTGGCACAAAGACAAACTCGCGTATACCGAATGAGCGACTCCAAAGGATTGCACTATTGGAAAGCAACAATGTTTTGGAGAACTTACTCAAAACGCTTGGCTGTAGTTCGTCGACGGTGCTGCAAAAGAATCTTGCCCTGGACATTCTGTTATGGATTTGCACAATTAGACTCAATCGGATAAGATCACCAAAGTCAGAGCGATACAAATCGGGAGAGCCGAGTACTAGTAAAATTGGTGCGTCGTCTGGAACGTTCTCAGACAACGCCGCAATGGATATACAATCGCAACAAGTCGATTGCCTCGTCAGTGTGGAGAAGTATCTCAGAGATCTTTTGCTGAATTGCATCATCCGAAGCGACAGAACATTGGCACACAAATGCGTGAAGCTTGTGCTGATTTTGACAGAGTAAGTATACATTTATCGAGGTCAAAGGGGAAAGTCGGAATAATTTGTCTTTTCTGCAGAGGAGTGCGAAACCTACCACCAGAATTACAAAGCAAGATCAGCTTTGATGTTTCGCTGAAAAACGCAATCACCACAACACTTCCCGATTTGACTTCGGCAAAGCATTCCAGTGTAGTGCGCTGGTTCATCCTGTTGGCGTGCTCAACTTCAACCGCTGATTCGCATAATTCGATTTCTGAGATTTGTGTGAAACTGTTAATGGAGATAACCAATGAAATTGAAAAGCGATGGGACCCGTATTGCTCATTGTTGGGCACCAGGTAAGCTGATTTGTTTTTGCCACCAAGTAGGGTGTACTTGAAAAGTTGTCTGTTTCCAGATTTGGCTTATATGGTTTCCCATTCGAGCCCGAACTGTTTGACATTGATCTGCCGAATTTGAGCAAGAACAACACATCCTCACCAAACACATTAGTAAACATAATCCGCTCAAATGCAGGACTTTTGCAATCCCAAGGAATGGACTTTAAGAAACTTAGCTCAATAGGTAAGTTTTTGGTTTCGAAATCAGAAAGCAGATGGGAGCGTTTCGCTGCTGTGTGTTGTTGGACTCATAGTGCTGAAAGACATTCAAGTTATGATTGCCACAAGTATACGGATTTGCAATGTAAGCCAGTGACAGCCAGCAGTGATTACTCATTTAAGAGTCGGCCGACAGTTCATACGATATCAAAGGATGGCAATTTGTTTAATTGACTAATTTTTTATGCCGCAGAGCTAAATCCTAATCAATCATTTGTTGCGACGATTGAAACTCTTCATTTTCAGATGGCGTTGAGTTCCGGTCATTCCCTCACTTGATCAAATGCAAAGGAGTCAGCAACCAACTGCGCGGTCTTCTGGAAGTCGAACAGCTGCATTTCGTATGCTCTGCAACATCGGAAGCTACGCGAATCGATAACATGGACAGTGTGTCAACTAGCAGCGCCTCAAATATAAACATGGAAGAGATCATAATACCAGCGATGTCAAATGCCCTGGACTCGCAAAAAGATAATGAAAATGGAAAAGTAATTAAACATGTCTTACCTGAAGTACCTTTGTGACTTGAATTTTTTTTTTTTTTTTTTAGCTGAACGACATTGTTAACAATGTGAAAAATATTCTTGCTGACAAACTTAAGATGTGCAACATCCTCGGAAAGGACGAATTGAAAGCCAACGGCATTGGTAGGTTTACGCGCACAAATGACCTCTCTAAGTAATTCTAATGCTACATTTAGTTGTAGCTGAACCATTGGAGTCCACATCGCAATCAAACAAGGAGGGTAAATCCTTCAAATACAAACACTTGCCAAAATTCAAGGCCATATGCCAGTACATTGAATGCTGCGATGAAGGCTCAAGTGGTGTACCAGACAATGATCCAGAGGTGAAACTATCAAACAAAGTCATTCAGCGTTATCTGAACGAACAGAATACAGAGGAGAATACAAGTGTTTTTCCGTGGCATAAAATTCTATCACCTCCACCCAAACAGATGGTGGTTATCGACAGAATGCATTCGGGAGCGAGACGCTTTGTCGTGCTTGACTTTGGATCACCCATCCTCCTGACGGACGTGGTAATCCCGTCCTGTGACGAACTCGCTTCGCTGCACATTGACATTTGGTGTTTCGAAGAGGAAGCCGATAGCGTACGCTTAGTTGTCACTCAAGACATCGGCACCAAGACGCTGGTACTGAGTGATCTGCAACCACCGCCGATTTGTCGGTACATGAAAATCACCATCATTGGTCGTTACGGAATGTCAAATACAAAATGTAAAATTCCACTTGGATCGTTCTACGGACACACTGTTGTTCTAGACAGCGATGGGTATGGTGATCCATGTAAGTTTTTTAATTGATATTGTTTTCTTTGAATGTTTCGGGCTGACAGCATTTATTGACAGTATTGCAGTACATGAAGCATCCACTTGGTAACATTCAGACACAAATAAAAGCACTGAACTCTCTGTATGAAGACGTGCACTGCCGTTACAGTCTGGCTAGTTGTAAATTAATGGAAATGCTGGCACCAGTTCTCAACTGCGAACTGTCGAATGTGGCCCATATGCAGGCGTTCATCAACAAACAACGTGAAGATGACAGTAATCTGGACAACACTAAGATTGTCGCTACGTATGAGGTAAGGGTTTGACATCCCTACTGAATTTTACAAGGGAAATACATTGCCTGACTTTGTTTCTACTAGCAGCTTCTTTGTCTAGTTAACCAGTGCCTTTGCCAATTTGCGTACAAATTGATTTTTCAGACGTTTAAAGTTTTTTTTTTTTTTTCTCTTAGGAGTGCATAATGTTGCAACACCAAATTAACGTCATTAAAAACGTAGTGCTACGCTTGGAAGCTTCCCTTCAAACCGAGCCGGTGGGTCCACAGAAAAACGTGTTGCAGCTGGCATCGAGGGATAAGCTGAGAGTACTCAGCCAAGGCCTAGTCGAGATTCTATTGCATTTTTCCATAGAATATGGACTAAAGGTATGAACAAATGGCGAATATTTCCATTGTATTCCATAAACCGTGCAAACATTTATTCTAGAACATATTGCCGCTGCACTCACTCTTCTCAATAGACGTGGCCAACACACTGTTCAATACACTGGTCGTTTACGGTGATGCTCATATACAACTTGCCACATGCTCGCTGCTGGTGCGAATGTGCTGTTTCCGTAGCTGGTGGGGCGACTTCCTTGCCGATATATTTTGCAATCTGTTCTCCTCGCAGAACAGCAAGGTATTCCCACAAGATAGGTGAGAACGTTGCTTCATATTTTTGCCTTCATTTTGTCTTTAAATGCGAATATCTTTCAGAATTTTCTTTTTGTTGACCTATTTGGGTCGGCGAAGTATTGCTATGGGCACTTGCCGATCAATTGTAATCGATGCGATTCTGAAGACACTCGCCAAGTTGCTTGCTCCCATATCACCAAGGTACCAAGCGAATGAGAATCCTCTCAATATGAACCGCAGCGACAACAGCGGTGACTTGTGGTCAAAATCAGACTTACAACTAGTAACGTGGCTGCTGCTGTTCCTGTCCGTCTGTCTGGATGATAGTGTCGAAAAGAAGGATAAATGTAGGTGATCTTAAGATTGACTTTTCAGTTGTTTAATTCAAACATTTTTAACCTCAGCTGCCAATCGGTGGGAGTTCATGTCATGTGAAACTGATTTCGCCAAGACGCGATCGCAGTCGAACAATAATTCGGGCAAACAACTGCGTGGCTTCAAGAAGCGAATGATTCAGCAAAACAAGTACAGCATCCAACCGTACACAGATTGGGGAAAGAAGATCTTTATGATTCAAAATGAAGTGAGTAAATGAAGCGCACATGTTTTTTTCGATAGACAGCATATGTTTTTTTTTCCAGCACCCGGATATATTTATGCAGTTGACAGGTAAACCGAAACCGAAAGCAGCAGCTAAGCCCAGTACCACACCGAAGGTAATGAAGGATCCCAATCCGGAACAGGAGAACAACTTTGACAAGGGATTGAAGACCATTCGTCTGAACAATATTCTGATTGTTATTCGTGGACTGATTGCCCTTCTGCTGGAAATGGACTTTAGTTGTAACATGGATTTGTTCCTGTTAACGTGCAAGGTAAGTCAACGTGATTAATTTTCCTTCGGTAGTGCATAACCTTGCAATATTGCGGCACAACAGGTAATTGCAAGGCTGGTATCTGCATGCAAGTCCTCAGTTCAGCTGTCCAAGATTGTAACCACAAACCAGTTGGAGCAACTCGTACGCTTGGCTGTCTGGAATGACCAGCAACAGCCGTGGGCTGTTCATGCCATCACTTGTCTCTTACAAGTAAGTAGACGTTGTTTTCAAACATTTTTCAGCGAACTAAGAGTCTCATCAAATAGGATCTCCTGGATGCTGATAAGCATTTTAAAGATCAGCCACAAAGCTCAGAGCCAAGCTGCAGTGAGCCGAGAGGAATGGAAGGTGTACAGGAGGCGGAGGACGTGTTTGTCGATTCAACAGGTAGGACTTACGTACTTACTTTATACTCGTTGGGTTGTTAAGCAGTTGAGTAGTTGACGATACATTTTAGTTGATTTGATTACTGATACTTCCTTAGGTCATATCATGTAACGCGATATATCCTGATGGTTTTTAGGTAGGAATTTATCTAAAGAGTATACCCACAAGTACTGACAAGGGGGAACAAATGCCTTGTAAAAATTTAGGTCGAGCCATTTATGACGAATTTTTTGTCGGCAGTTCTGCCTGATGGTGTTATTATGATGTTATTGATATCTTTCGCATTCAAAATCAAAAGCACCGCACAAAACTTGTAACCACTTGAAAAATAATACCTAAACGAAAAGCGAAGTTCATTCATTCATCGACTGTCATCGTGCACTGTTTTTTTGCTTGTTTTTGCGCGAGCGTCGATGTAAAGCATTGTATATTTGACCAATGACGCTTTACGGAAACACAACAGAATAGATACATGAGAAAGGAAAATTAGAATACAGCCCGTGCACAGAAAACCGTCGCACGAGTTCACTACAGAGTTCATCAAAGTAAAGCGATTTTATGTACGGTGACGAATGCCGATGGGCATAATTACTGGGGAAATCTTTTATATAAAGGGTTTTCCAATAAGAGGTGTTATTTTGGTATTCAAGGAAAAATATAATTTTTTGAGGAAGGTATGCCGTTAATAATGAAAAACAACATCAGCTGAATGGCCACCACGAGCACGCATACAGGACCATATCCTTTCCATGAAATTTTCCATAACCAAATCGCAAAGCGGCTGCCCTATGTCCTCGATAGCCTCACGAAATTTATCTTTGAGGTCTTGAATCGACGCTGGGCTGTTTGCGTAGACCTTATCCTTCACGTGGCCCCAAAGGAAGACGTTGCAAGGTGTTAAATCACAAGATCTCGGTGGCCAATTGTGATCACCTCTTCGAGAGATAACACGGTCCGGAAACTTTTATCTTGTATCGTTGCTTGTGTTTTTTTCACAATTTTTGTAGTGAATTTTAATAATTTCAATGCGTTGTTGAAGCGTGTATCGTTCCATTTTTAGTAATGGCGTAGTTTCTACTTGTCAAATGTCAAAGCATCAAAAGTGACAGCTACCGAAATAGCGGGCCATTCACAATAACACCTCTTATTGGAAAACCCTTTAGTTTGGATGAATTTATTTGATGAAATAAACAAAACATGTGCGCAGCGAGATTTCGTGCAAGTTTTTTTTGTATTTTTCCTCACGTTGAAGGAATTTTGAAAAAAAAATTAAAAGGAGGAATATGAATATGGTGTAGGCTGTGTGAGGAATGTTTTATGGGTTGTGGAATTGTGCCCGCTAGCACGAAATATACTAGATGAAGGAACGTCCGCGCTAGAACCCTAGCGCCAGCGGCAAATTGAAATTTGACAACAATTATTTCGACACTAAAGCTTAATATCCTGCTCGCGCTAAATTTTATCTCCCATACAAAAATGTCTACAAAGATAAAATTTTGCGAAGCAGTTTAGCAAAGCAGTATCCTGTTCGCTTAGCTTCATATAGATGGGCCGATGACAAGTCTCCACTCATTTAGCTCGCGAAATAAATGTCCGGTACATTAAATCAAAGATAAATTTTGACAGGAGAAAAAGGAGGAACGAGTTTGTGTTGACTTTGGATTTTGTTTTGGAGGAAGCCGAAGATAACATTTGCATGATAAATAAAAGAAAATGCAAAATCAAAAATTCCTTTTCATGCGATGAAAAAACGAAAAAAAAAAAAAAAACTTGCGGGCTTGTGGAGAAAACAGAAATTTGGAGATTGCAAAATAATTCCAATGCAAATAGGGTTTTACCCGACACGAAGGAACTGCAATGAACATAATATTGTTTTTGTCCCATCTATATCATGTTTGATAATTTAGCGACCATTTATCTTTGGTGTGGAGAATCGAAGGTAGGGACGCTAAAATTTAGCGCGATACTAAGCTTAACTAAAGAAATGATACAATATAATATTATAAAAACAATATCCGAATGGCTATTTTACTCGTTTTATTAACAATTTTTCCACAATTACATTTGTTTTGGCTTATTTATTTTTATTTTGTAAACTATTTCCATTCAAACCGTTCCTGTTTATTCTCTCAATGCAGCGGGTAGTTTTGCGCTAGACGTCTAGCGCAAATGGTAAAATGTAAATTTTTTTTATATGGAGTTTGACATGCCGCTAGTCGTCTAGCGGGCAGTGGAACGCGGCCATTATTATTACACAGTGTTCGATTAGAGATTTTTTTTCTGTTAGATCAGGTGTTCACCCTGACGAGACGCCACTGCTTTGAGGAAAGTTGCCCTTACCTTACCGTAAGTGCTGATGATAAATTTGTCGTAGTAAATTCGCGAATCCTCTTTGCCATCATGAATAGCTAAATACCTTTCGAAAACCACATTAAAGTGGGAAGTCAGTGTAACTCGGCATGATTTCATTTTTACTTATCACATTTTCGCGACAAACTCTTTTTTATTTACGACTACCACCACACTTGGCTTAGGTTATGGTTGGCTTTTCTATTCAAATTCGAAAGGAGATGTTCGTCTTAAAAACATTTTTTCTTTCAAGGTCTGCTGCTGCCACCGGCGATAATTCCCATTTCTGGAAACAGTAGTATGTCATATGCAGATGGTACGCTTGCGTTTACTTGTAAAGGGTAGTGGCACAACTAATAACCACATTCAATATTTCAGCGGTGAAGTACTCGCATCTGCCATCGCTGATCGAGTGTGAGGATACCGAGTTCGATGAACTAATGAATGAGATTGACATCGAGAACAGATCGAAGAATCTCATTAAAACAGACTCTGTGGCCCAAAATAAGAACAATTTCAATTTCTTCTGCAAGACTGTGTCGAGTGCAATGGACGCTCGTCTAGATTTTGGGCTCGACACCAACGTCGAAATTTCAATACGGCGACTGACAATGATCTCCTCGTTGGACATGTACGCATCGCTGCCGCAAATTCTAACCAACGAGTTTATTAATTCCTCGCCGGATACAGCAGCGTGGCCAGAATACGTTACTGATATATGGTCGGGGCCGGAATACAATTGTGGACTGCCAACGTATCAAATGTTTAAAAATGTTTTCGATTGCATTTTCTCAGATCTGCATCTACAGGTTTGGCTGGGCTTAGATAGATGAAGTGTTGTTTGAATTTTTTGTTTGTAATTCATTTTGCAAATTGCAGGACACTTGGGTTCACTTGGAACAAGTTCTACAAATATGGCTTACGCTGAACAGTGAACTGTCGGATAAGCCGTACAATTCAGGACTCTGCCCGAATGATATCCCAAAGATTCCCTTCGGACCGAACGCAGTTCAGGGTCTACTCCTCGCACTGGCTTGGCACAATGACATTAAGCTACGCACCTGGTGCTTGGGATTTCAGTGCTTGTTGTTGGCCTGCAACTCGCAGTCGAACTTCGATTGTGGTAAATACGGCTTCGGTATTTTTTGCCTTTTCTATTCTAATTAAATAACTCTAGACGAGACTAGCAGCAACTCGAGAATCGGTGTTATAATAATAAGCGATGAGAACTTTGAGAAGATGCTGCTGCGGTTCTATTCGGGCTATGGTATGAGTTCTTCGATTATAACAAATCGTTGTGTAAGTGTCACTGACTACTGAAATGCCATGAGTTGAAGCTACACCTAATTTTGTTAAAAATTTCCCAGGCTGGACCGACTATTTGCAAACACCTGCATGAGTTACTGCTATGGCTGCACAAGAAAGCAGAGTTCACGGATTCGGGCCCATCTGCCAAGAAGAAACTAAAAGACACATTGCTGAATGTAATCCTACAACTAGTGCAACCGGGAGGCGCGATTTGCAATCAGCAAGGACCCATCGATGCCCAAAGTCAGCTTGTTCGAGACCTACTTCTTATACAGTATGACAAGGCGGACTTAAACGTCTCGCTAAGTATCATAGAAAGTGTCTGTAAGTTACTTTTGCAAGCAGATTTAAAAATAAAACCGCATCTTACATCGTTTTGAATTTTCAGCGTTCCTTGTGTACAACAACATTGCAAATGCGGATAAAATCCAATGTCAGCGCTCATCCGACGCCAATAGTTCGACCAATAATTTTAGCAGTTTGTTCGCTAATGTCCTGGGATCTGAAAACTCGAAACAAAACGCATCCATATCGGATAATTCGCTGATTATAAGCCTACTGAAATTGTCGTCGTCTTTGATTCAAACAGAATTACCACGCGACGATAATGTAAGTTTACTTGAATTTTTAATAGGAAATAGAGTTCGTTCTACATAAAAGTGGGGTCCTGGCAACATTTATGCACACGATAAAAGCAACGACGTCTTTACGCCTTCATCAAAATAATCATTTTCTTTGTTTCAGGTCGTTACAGTGCACGAGTCTGATGTATCCACTGAAAGCCAAACCGATGAGACAAAAGCCGAGCAACTGAATATTGATTGCAACAAAACCAAAGTTCCTTGCATTGCCGACATGGGTAAACATATTGAAAATCAACTGTTTGAAAGTATTTTGTATACAGTCGTATTTTCATTTGGGTTTTAGTATTACGTCATTTTTCAACAATGAAGCGTCTCCTGGGATCGCTATCCAACTGCTCCAGCAACTCGCTCACACTAATGACACCCGGATCCCTGTATTCGATGAAATCGTCAGATTCCACATTTCTGCTGGACGAGCCACAGACAACAACCGATGCTGTTTTCAGTCTGTTAATGCTCCTAAGTGAGAAGGCGTCCGAAGTGAGCTTAGTTGTTGCTCCTTTGTGCCAGTATTTGGAGACAAGTAAGTACACTCTTTCTGTTCAATGAAGTTTTGCATTGCGAAGACCTAAATAAAATTGTAGATTCAATAGCTCGAAATGCGCTACCGAGATTGCACTTGTCCGAACCATTCCTTTGGTACATTCTAAAAGTTTTGGAAGCTCCACAAGCTGTTCACATTTTCACCGAAATGGGCGGAGTTCAAATTATCTGCCATAATTTGGTTAAACTGAACAAAGTACTGATCAACATTCAGCCGGGATTGGTGAGTGACTGACTAAATGGCGTGTTAGCCACAGTTGATACGCTTTTTTTGTTGTTGCAGATATCCCTAATCATGCAACACATGACAAAGAACACCAAACTGAAGCTGCACAATAGCTCAAATGGAGGAAGTAAGAAATGCACATCACAGCAAAACCAGCGCAATCAAGATGGTTTGATCAACTTCGCCCCGTTCTGCAGTATATCATCCGAGAATGATACCGCACAATCAGCAGATGTCTTGATACTGACTCCAATTGCATCGCACCGACGTCCACGTACTCCAGCATGGAGCTATATGTTCTATCCAAATGAATCGCACGTAGATTTGACAATAACACTGCCGACAGCCATTTTGCTGAAAGAAATTCAACTGCAGCCACATGCACCGACGCTGGTGTCGTGTCCTTCAGCTGTAGCGGTTGAGATATCACGAGACTATGGACTTGGTCCGATTCCATTTGGTCAGCCTCTAACAACAACCGGAATGACTTGCATTCGACTGAAGTTGTCGAAGCCCGAAATCGCCACAAGCATAGTGCTTCGTCTGTACAGGTATGAACTCGTTACAATCTGCTGCGCATTGTTGCGTTTGGATTTACACAATTTCTCTTTTTGATTTTAGACCCAAAGATAGCTCCAATATTGGATTGACGCAAATTGCCATTCTTGGCAATACGATTTTCTCAGCCGGAAGCTATGCATTTGTCGGCGGTCCCGAATCGGGAGTGGATGATGACTCTCTGGCCAAGACCAGCGTCGGATGGATTCGTATTTTAGCGCGATGCTATACTGTGGCTGCGATAATGTCGGAGAACAAATTGTCAAAGGATGTTATTGGTGCATCCTCCGAGTACCCGGGCTTCCTAGAAGCTTGTTGTTCCCTCATGAATATCATGCCATTGATTCCAAACTCGGCGCTGCAAAATTTGGAAACTGTTTTGCTGAAACTGGGATCGTATAATCGAGATCTATGTCTGGCGCTTATTCGCATCCTACTGTGGGGAACAAGTCCTCAAAGTAAGTTTCTATACATGTTTGCTTAATTATTTATGTAGTTGTAAACATGACGAAGGTACCATCTGCGGTCGGTCAACTTTATGATATAATTCCTTTTAACGCCCTTAACTAGCAACTAATACACTGAAATCTATTCTTGTTTAGCGTACAAGCTGTCGAACGAAGCCGTTTGCGACCTGCTCTACGATCTGGCCACTTCGAAGGACTCATATGTCAGTGAGAAGATACAAGTTCTTCTCGATTGGGTTCTGAAACTTCGACAAAACTTTAGCAATCGTTCAGTACGCTGCACCAACCCACAGAGTGGATTCGTCAAAGCCACCGCTTCCATCCTATGGAATGTTCACTCTCAGAACTGTATTCCCAACTTGGCGGACCTCATCACCAATGATATATTCGAAGCGTGTATTTACTGGATTGATGCCTTGGACAACGACCAGCCACTAAAGATTGCTTTCGATTCGTTGCTCTGTTCTCTGTGTTGCATTAAACCGGATTTGTTCAACCAATTGTTGAGCAAAGTCAATGTTTCGCTGATGCAGCAAGATCCGTTCGAGAGTAATGCAGCGCAGCAAGAAGAATCGTCGTCTGGCATCACAGATGACAACAAGGAAGCCAGCGGCAGTGAATGGTTCAACAATGTCGCCGAAGAGAACCTCACCACCCTGCTTCGAAAGTCGACTTACTTAACCACAATCGCAATGTCGTGTCAGTCACCGCAGGCCATATATGAACTTGTAGACTCTGGATTACCCAAGTTGCTGGCGCACGCTCTTTTCGAGTACTGCTGTTTCTTATCGCCGGAAATACAGAAAATGTCATCGCACACCGAACGGACGCAATCGACCAGCAGCGACGAGGGCCTCACCGACTCGTACAAAGCAGAGAACCAAACGCAGGATACCAGATGCGCAGCTCAGTCGTTGATAACATTCGAGCATGTCCCGAAGATCTTGGACTTCTTCTCAGAGTGCTGCTCAGAGGGTCATATGCGCGACACACTCGGCTCATATCAGGGCTCGATCTTTTGGAAGCCATTGCTCGAGCTGCTGTGCAACTATAGACCCATGGAAACTGGTGAGGAGCCCATTCAACAAGCTCTAATTCGCATGGAACGAGCTACGATCAATTTCTTCACACGCGTCACATCCTGTCATCCGCGGAATCAGGAAAAACTCACCACCCTCCTGATCTCAGTCATTAAGAAACCGACCCAGATCTACGTGAATAGCAACAAAGCGATCATATCGGGATTCACACGGCAAATTGTACTACAATTGCTGTTGGAAAACGAGCGAATTCTGGTATCGGTGCGAAGCAAACAACCTCTGCAAAAGCGGGAGAATAACATCAGCTTAGTAAACAATCATCCCTCGAAGAGGGTGAATGCCCACCATCTTCTCTTTTACGTGAGCGTAAATACAAAGTGCCAGGAGATCTTGCAGAACTGCGTTTCAGGTATGTTTCAGCCAGCAAAAACAAAGTTTAGAGTAACTTTTTTCTATCACCAATTTATTCAGAACCCAGGCAATCGGATTCCACAGTCTCCAACATCTCGAGCAGCAGCCACAGCGAGAACAAGAGCGACGACAAGACAGAAGCCTTTGAAATCGCAATGGATTTCAATGGTCACGGCATGGAGTTCCTAAGTGTTGCAGCCGGAGTAACAGCTAAAGACAAGCGCATAAAGGACGTTAAAAATCAGGTGGCCGCCATCAAGGATAGCAGGGTTATATTCCCCAAATTCCCAAGTAAGTTAACTATATCCAGTCGTCGGTTGGTTTTATACTATTGTAAAGTTTTCTGCTCAGGGCTCTTCCAGCAAGATGACTTCCTCACATCCTCGAATGCATCGAGCATGACTAGCTGCGCTCAATTAGTACACCCAGAATGTCCCGAGGTGATGCTGACGAGCGACACTACAATATCGCAAATTTTAGCCGCGCTCTTCATGAAGGGACACCGACTGTCTGAGCCATGCATAACACTGAATTTGGTATGACAGCACATCTTGTTAAGACAAGCACACGCGTATTAATATTTCTGTTCACAGATCCCCTCCAAGAACCTGAGTGACGAGTTCGATGATACAGTTCTAAAAGCTGCCAACATGGAACCACTACCTTCACCATTACAGCGATTCTCGAGTCGCGGTGGTCTATCGTTGTTAGCGCAGTATTTGCCAACTGTATATCCGGACAGCGCCGGCCGAAAGAGCCCCACACTGTTGGGAGATAAGGAAAAGAGTCCTCCCACAACGGACTGGGTGAAGTTGGAGCCAAACGAAGAAATATACGAAGATCTGGAAGATCCCATAACTGAACCGTCTTCTAAGCAGCCCAACATAACATCCGTTCCTCAGCATTCACTTGCCGCTTTTGGGTTGTTCCTTCGGCTGCCCGCCTATTCTGATGTCTTGCTGCGTGACAAACTGCGAGCACAGTGTCTGCTGCGGTTGGTATTGGGTGTTACTGGCGACGGCGAAGGAAGTACGTATTTTTTTGTATTAACAATTCTTGCCCCCGCTAATAGTCGACTATTTCAGATGACATTTACAGCTTGTCGCTGGCCCCAACCCTGCCCACGCTGCCGTTTGAAGTATTCCGCCAACTTCTTGATAATTCACTCCTCACGACTGACGATGGCATGTTGTTGCGGCGAATGGTCGTCGAAGTTGGTGCAATGCATTTGGTACTTAATTGCTTAGGAATTTTTACGCACCAATCTCAGAACTACCAAATCAATGGACCCCAGCAGGAGGTAAGTAATCATTTTGTGCGTGTACTTGGTACATTTATCGGACATTGTAAGCAGGGGCGGTAGTTGAATTTTCGGAGTGAAATATACCCAATATATAAAAACCATTTTGAATTTCAGGCTACTCCTGGTGTTAAGGCTCCACTGAATAGCATGGATGACTCCTCCGTAATCATATCCGATGATAAGAGCCACATGTATTGGGCAAAGGGAACTGGTTTTGGAACCGGTTCGACGCAGCAATCCTGGAACGTTGAACAAGCGTTGCTGCGCCAGAAAAGTGAGGAGGAGCATGTCACTGTCCTCCTGCAGGTAAGATCGGTCATCCAAGCAAACTAAATGATCGCAGTCCAAAACGTGATCCAAATACATTTTGTTTATGCAACAGGTACTCTCGAGCTACATTAACCCGGGAGACAAGGTACCATCCGCCCTGCAAAGCGACGACATCATGAGCTATCACGAAATAAGCGATGTAGCTGGTGAACTGCCGATAGCATTCCTTGATTTACTAAAGAAATCTTGCTTAATTCCCGCGCTTAGCTCGTATCTACGCAATGACTCTGTGTTGGATATCACCCGGCACATTCCTCTCTACCGAGCTATTTTGCAGTTGTTGCGCGCCATTTCACTTTCGTACCAATTGGTTAGTCTGCTGCAGCCATACGATCGACTTGAGAGTTCGCCATCCATTTCGGAATTGCTTGCCAATATGAAGACTTGCGTTGACACCTACGCCAATCGCCTAAAGTGAGTAGACAAGCAAGAAACATCTCCGCCACGGTGAGGTGACGTGACTAAATATCTCCAATTCTAGGCTCAACAAGAAATCCAACATCAAGGGACAAACGCAACAGGTGACCGTCAACATTGACGACGGTGACGACGAAGGACTTGCATTGCTGATACCCGACATTCAAGAGACTACGCTATTGGTGCAAAAAGCCACTAACGTCGAAGATGCCCGTGTAAGCCAACTGCGTGACCATGAGCACTGCAGTAGCCGCTTGGAGAAACCCCTAAGCAAATCCATTGAGGAGAGATACCTGGAAGTTATGAAGAAAATGCAATTCGACACCTACGAAATGATTGTAGAGTCGGAGAAAAACGGATTCCGCTTCGCCATCTCTCATCATTTTGAAAAGATGGTCCACAAGGCTGGCGATCGCTACCATCCGTCGCGAGTGAAACGTCTAGCTCAAGAGGCTGTCACGCTTTCCACGAGCTTGCCGTTGTCATATAGCAGTTCCGTTTTTGTACGCTGTGATACTGATAGACTGGACATTATGAAGGTATATGTTGCGTTACATTTCTGTGTTTGTACTGAATTGATTTCTCCCTCAAGGTACTGATAACTGGCCCTGCCGACACCCCGTACGCAAATGGTTGCTTTGAGTTTGATGTCTTCTTTCCACCGGACTATCCAAATTTGCCAATGTTAATTAACTTGGAGACAAACGGTCGGCATTCGGTTAGATTCAACCCCAATTTGTACAATGACGGGAAAGTGTGCTTATCTGTGCTCAATACATGGCATGGACGACCCGAGGAAAAGTGGAATGCACAAACGTCTAGTTTTTTGCAGGTAACTTTTGTTGGTTTTATAAAATAGTTTGCAATATTTTTTTTTCTTGAGTAAGCTTTAATTCGGACTGTTCACGAATGTTTCGTTCGTCGCAAATTTCTGTTCCACCGTTGTTGATCGCGGGGCCTGAACACTGAAGTGCTCGCCACAATGTGTCTTTTAATTCATTTTGTTCGTGTTGTACGGTTTATTGACAAGTGCAAACAGAAATTTTTTTCTAATTAATTATTTATTATAATGCAAGCGTCAACTACAATAGGAGCGTCCGGCTGTGATTGCTTCGAATTCTCAAAACTGCTTACGTGTTGGTGACACTAGCCGAAAATGTCAAAGGCACAACCCCACCGCGAATTTGCTAAAAATTGCTTTAGAAAACATGTAAAACTAGTTCCTGTGAATGGAACTCTGTTCACCATTGCATTGGATATCGTGTGCACAGCCACTCTTGACCGATTTCAATAAAATGTTGTTGGAAGTATTACAAGCTTTGCAAAGCAAACACACTGCAAAGCAGCGCAGATGGACGTTCACTGCTCAGCATTGCTGCCAATCCATGCATTTGTAAAGTCTCTGCTTAGCACATCTTGCGCTGTATTGCATTTATGATTGGGCTCTATTGTTCTTGCCGGGCTTAGAATAGATAACGTCTTGCAGTTGTTCTATACTCGCAAGTTAAGTGTTCATCATTGTTAGAGGAGAGTTAGTCCTTTGCTATATTTAAGTTTTTTTTTTGGAGTTGTAAAAGTTTGTAACTATTTTTTTTTTGTTAACTTTGCCAGGTCCTTGTATCGATCCAGTCACTAATTCTTGTACCAGAACCATACTTTAACGAGCCCGGCTTCGAGAGGAGTCGTGGCACTCCGAGTGGAACACATTCATCCCGAGAATACAACAGCAACATCTATAAGGCTTGCGTTCGATGGGCAATGCTTGAACAGATTCGGAATCCAAGTCCGTGTTTCAAAGACGTAATTACAATTCTAACTGCTTGACTGTTTATGTTCTCATACAATTTGCCATTTCCATAGGTAATTCACACACACTTCTGGTTGAAACGATACGAAATTTGTGCACAAATCGAGGGTTGGATTAAGGAACTCAGCAAGCCACAGTACAGTGAACGCAACACCATCACTTTCAATTCCATGGTTCTTCGCCGTGAGTACCGGCATTTACGTGAAGAGCTTGCCAAGCTGAAAGTACCAGAGGGCTTGGAGGATCTCGCCATGCCATTCAATCCGAATGTAACACTCTCTGTGATGACTGAAACTGTATCGCCAACATCAACAATCACGGACGTCACATCAGCAATACCACCACCACCCACAACAACAACTACAACAAGTCCTGTACCCAATGAACCATCGAGCAGTAATGTCGCCCAGCAATCGTCTTCGCCAAACACTATACCTACATCGCCGACACATGAGTACATGGAATACGAAGAGGTCCAAATTGACGATACCATTTAAATAGCAAATGATGCGTCTGCGCCGCCAACTTCACAAACGTCCTCGTCAGCGCCCCAAATAATACACGTTGGCGTTGAAACCCCAGACTCGCCTGTACTGCTGGAGGAGACTGATGTTAATACTATAATCAACAAGTGGAAAGCATACAATGAATAGCTTATCAGACAAATTACAATTTAATCACATTTTTTATACAAAAAGCAAGAATTATATCTTAAAAATTGAATTTAACTAAAAAGAAAACAAAACAGTAAGTCAGCGGTTTATAATATATAATAATTTCTGTTTTGTCTTTACGTTCTTAGGAAACTGTAACTGTTTGGATGCGATTTTTTTTTTCAATACACAAACATTTAAAACATACTTTCCAATTGACATTAAATCATTTTTGTTTCGTTTTATATATAAATGTTTAGATTTTTATGGAAACTAAACAGAGGACAGGAATTTGTTTATACTTAAGTGTACCTATGTTTCTATTCTACTCTGTGGTAGTCTCCTTTCCTCCCTATATTGGCACAAATGCTTATAATATACTACACACACAAGAACAAAAAAAGCAAACCACGTCTAATGTATGTGTTCGCTAAGCAACTATCAGTTAAGCACGTCTAAACTTTATTTTTTTTACTGAGAAACAAAAATATTATGTTACCTTACCGACAGCAGTTATAATAATTAATTTCGCGATAAATGTAATAAAGAAAAACAAAAACTAAAAAATTAAATGTAGAAGTAAAATTTCGAAAGGAAACAACAAAAACATTGATATGAATAATTTATTTTAGTTTTATTTGTTCTGTTATATCTTTTATAAAATAGAAATAAAACAAAGCATTATTAATGTATTCAATGTATAAAAAAACATGTGTTTTGGTTTTAAATGATAATATCGCAATTTTACACCACCTTGAAACTATTTGGCGTACCCGTGCCACTGTAACAGACACACGCCCTAAAAAGTTTCCATACAAAAAAAATACAAGAGTGCAATCAAGAGCTATGAAAATCGGAGGGTTCACGGTTCACAAACGCAAGCATCAGCTCTTGAAAACCCAACAGAAACTGCATAGATGGTAACATTGGGCGAATCCAAAAGTTTTGCTAGCAAGTCTAATAAGAGATCTGAAATAGCCGAAATAGCAAAAACCCTTTCTGTTTTGTGTGTAATATCGCCATACTACTCGTTTGCAGATGCTGCGAATCGAATCATATTTTCAATGTTGTTGCTGTTGGCACCTTCCTGTACAGAAAATTGATCGCGTCGTCAATTATTTCAGCGAGCAGAATTTAAAAAAAAATATTGCATTAAATATTTTACTTGCCTTGTCTCAATCAATCCAGAATCACTCACGAGCGTAATAATAATTATTTACCCACAAGCCAGCCACAACCTTCAAATTAAAAATTCAGAAAAAAGTACCAGGCAACCAGAAATACCAACTGGTTATTTTATTCAGAATTTCGCATTTCACTCTTAAAATTCATTGCATACGGTCACACCAATTTTGCTCTCTCATGTCCAATGATGTTATATGCACATGTTATATATGTTTCTCTGTAGTAGTGTTTTCGAGAAACTACTGCCTTTTGGTTTGCATACGCGACTTCGAGTGGTAATAGATATAAGTAGATACATACTGCTGATTGTGAAACATGACAAAATCGTTCGCAATAATCTACTGAGTATTCACACATTCTACTACTTTGCTTTATTTTGTCAAAATTACAATTCTATTTATTTCAAATGAGATAACAAATGATCTTTTAAGTCCGGCATGGTTTTTGAGTTATAATTACACTGGTTACATTGCAGTTTTGTGAGTTCCAGTTCCTTTAGAATGTCCTTTTCCATATTCTGCACTTTTCCATGCCTCCGCAGAGAATCGATTAGATCTGGAAATGTTTAGCAATTCAATATTGTATTATTTTTACTCAATACTTATAGATTTTCTACCATCGTAAAATATAAACAGTTTCGTATTAAAACTGTTCCAGTGTTTCTTTGTCTTTAAGCATGGAGAAATAAAATCTCTACTGATCACATGTAAATGCAGCCGTTGCATACTAGGCAGAGCATGGAATCCGATGTTGAAATCTTCCTGTCGCAAATTTGTCACTTCTATTACATTAATGGCCAGCAAATGCAGTTCGAACAACAAATCTAAATGTGATTTTTGTAACTACTTTTAGTGAGAAAGGGTAGATATGCGTTTGCAATACACTGGCTATACTTACGTGATAAATACTGGGAATATCATCTCTTGGTAGTACCAAGTAGTGGTGCTTTGATTTGGGATACTTATCTTTGATGACAACTCCAACGTTGGTTGAGATTATCTGGTTAATGGGATCATTAAGGCTCTTTACTAGTCCCAATGACCAATTGCCTTTTGCCATTTGAATATTATATTGAACTAAAAAAGAACTATTTACTAAACAAAATTGAAATGGGTACAGGTTGTACTTTGCAAATTTTAAAGTCGGTAATAAAAAACAAAACAGCTGTCACATACCACATGTCAAACAAAACATAAAGGGCGTTAGGTATGTTCTACTTTTATTTGAAATGTTAAGTTGACGTCATACTGACCGAATTTGTAGATTAAATAACCTTTACGTTGAGATGACGCCGTATTGCACTTAAAACTAGTACCTAATTATTGTAATACCGTAATTGTTTTTACCATCGTATTAATCAACTGACTATGTTAGTATTGTTGAAAAAAACGACTTAAAGTTTCATTTTGCAACTCCTAATTTGTTATTTTATTTGTTTTAAAACTGAGCCGAGACACAAGGGGTGTTCCTTTACTTTTGTAGTAAGAATGGAAAAGACTGTCCAACTGGCAGTGGTGGGGATAAATTCTCTCACAGAGAGAAACACTTACGAAAAAGTTATTGATAGCTTTTGTGGTAATTTATGAATAATAAATAATTCAAAAAAGTGGTATGAAAAATCGTTAAAATATCATATAAACTCAAACAATTTGCTAATTTACGAACAAAATTAGTTCATTCATCATGAATCCGAGTTTTGGAAGAGAAGAACTAAAAGCGACACGGCTTTCAAAATTACGTGAAAGAGATTGTCCTTTGTTACTCCTTAGATAGGTACAGCGAGGAAGAACATCGTCGCCACATTCGAAAAGAATTTAAGGAGAACATTCAATTTAATTTTCTCGACTGTTGATATTACTTTAATACGCAAGAAATCAAAACAAATGCACTCATTTATGTCAAATAGGACAACAAAATTCAAATCAGCTGTTAACTGTAAGGTGACTGACAGCCTTTTCAATTCTTACACCAAGAAATTTGTTGAGTAAAAATTCGTAAGATTCTCAGTGGAGGGGTAATATCTTGCTCTCTCGATGACGCTCTCTTTTACGAATTTTTCGAGTTGAGGAACGGCACTGAGTAAAAATTCGTAAGAATTAGTAAAAATTCGTAAGATTTAAAAGTAAAGGAACAGATCTACAGGGTCAAATGATTTTGAGTCATGAGATTTTTGGGCAGAGACAATTTGTCTCTGTTTTTGGGCATGTTTAGACAATGTTGTTTGCAACCATCGAATACTGTCAAAAAAGCGTTAGGTATTTGAAAAGAACATTTTTACTTGGGACAAGTTGATAGATTTAGGAAGTTATTTTTTGTTTCGTCAAAACGACCTTTTCTCTTTCTCTTCAATTTTCAATAGAGATGAATTCCTTCCCGAAAAAATTTATGAAGTCGGAAACCCATGCTCAGAGATGAATGAATAAAAGAGATGGATATCTTTCGTACGTCTATCCCTCCAAAACCCATTTGTTTACATTGTTGTTTTTGTAATTTCAACCCCCGTCTGTGAATACGTGTGAGGTACAAAAAAGCATGTTGCTAATGGCCGGCCAAAATTCCTTTTGGTTTTATGGGCATCGCGCTGTTCAATTGTTTTGTGTTTGGTATTAAACTTGTTTGGTTTTTGTTAACGCTTCGATTAAAATAAGAAAAATAGTGAAATATACATTTCGGAATAGCGAATTCTTGCATTAAAGTCCAATTCATGAACTCACATATACTAGAAAAGATATGAGCATATGTGCGTGACTTCATGAATTTATCGGGAACACAGCTTGTAGGCAGCCGCTTTTCCACTGGAAAGATATATATATCTCTGTATTCCATTATCTTTGCCCATGCTTGTCTTTTTCAAGTATATGTCAGTTCATGAGCAGTGCTGCCACAAGGGAAAAAATTTGCGTAGCAAATTTGCGTAGCAAAACTTAATTTGCGTAGCAAAACTCAAAAGTCCAAAATATAAATTTTTTTTTCGAAAATAAACAAAAACACTTAATTCTTTATTAAAAGTAAATATGTTTTTAAGGACTAGTACAAGTAAAGTCGGTAGACTATATATTTTACAAAACTATAAACAAACAAACAAAAAAAAAACATTAAAAACTTCACTTTAAAGGCGCTTTGCATGTAAGCATTGCCTTAAAAAAAAATAGTTCATATCACAAAATTATAAATGTAGGATCTTTGTACCAATAGCAGAATTAATATAACATACAAATTCCGGAAAGTCTTAAATTAACAGTTTTTTTTATAAAAGTTCAAAAATTAAGTTTTTAAGTATCTTTTAGAAAAAATTAAAGATTTGACACCTATATTTCGTTTCTTTTTGAAACTAAACATTTTGCAGCCATTAATTTATCTACTGTCTCTATTTTAAATGAGTTCGTCTTCTTGTTCTTTGTCAAGCTCAAATCTGAAAAAATTCTTTCAGCAGCTGCGCTGCTATGAGGAAGAACGAGAAGTTTTTTCATTAAATTGGAAACTTTTAAAAACAGTGGCTTGCCAAGACCATCTTTCGTTTCACTAACATGAACCCAAAAATCAACAACATTAGTGTCTTTAAATAAATGAATGCTTTGTTTTAAAAGTCGCCACTCGGAATTTATGTCTTCCCAGTCAGAATGAGGAGCCAGATTTGAAAACTGTTTTAACCCTAGAAAGATAATCCACGTCCACGAGACGTATGGCGCGGGACAATTGTGTGATAACTTTTAAATTCTAAACCGCAGCGCGTTGACTGTCTTAACTATATATAAAAAATTCATTAATTTATTTTTTTTGAATAGTATCTATATAATTAAATAAATTTATTATAAATAATAAGAAGTTCATATGTTTAATTAAATACACTAATTGGCGTATGAGACGTATGATTTTCTTTTACGCTCTTTATTTTATGATTATCTTTCTAGGGTTAATAAATTAAGTATATTCGGCGCGTTTTCGTCTTTTACGCACTTCGGATCCAAATAAAATAAAACTTTTAATTTATTATTTTTGAAGTCAATGCGTTTGCGAATTTGACGACATAGCTCAAGATAAAATTGGACAATGTTGTCTTTAACGGATGCTATTATATCTGGGTCTATGTCGTTAGATTGAGCATAGTCTTCGAATTCTACTCCTGCATAGACATTATTCAAATTTAAAACAGCACTTTCCTCGAAATCTAAATCTTCAATATGACTTTGTCTTGTAATATTGTCAGTCTTTATAAAATTGCTTAATAAGTTTCGATACATTGCTTCTATGTTTTTTAAAAGAATGTGAATCCTTACTTCGGAGCTTTGAAATTCTATATTCATTTTGTTTACAAGAAACAAGAAATACAATCTAGATTCATCATTCATTTTTTCAGCGAGACTCTTACATTTTTCTGAATTGTCTTCGAAAAATCCTGAAACTAAAAAGAGGGAAAGTGACCGCCATTGCTCCAAAATTCGATCCACCACACTCTGTAACGAAAGCCAACGTGTTTGGCAAGGTCGTAGAATTTTGTGTGGTTTCAAATTACAAAACTCTTGAAACTCTTTTAGATCACTTACCCTCTTAGCGCTGTGGGCAAAAACATTATAAATATCCCTAGCCAATTGCTCAACTCCAATAGGCAACTTACGACAGGCATAGCTAGCGCACAAGTGAAGTGAATGGCATATACACCCCATGAAAAAATGGTCTTTGCTTATTTTTCGTTTAAGTAAGGCCTGTACCCCATTCATCTCCCCCTTCATAACGCTTGCGTTGTCAGTCGCAAGCCCTATGCAATTTTGCAAAGGTATTTCGTACTGTGCCAAGAAGTCTAGAATTGATTTGGTTATAGTCTCTGCGTCTGTTTTAATCAACTCTATTAAACATAAAAAACTGTCTTTAATAGACTTCGTGGCACTGTCGAAATGCCTAGCTACTAAGACTAAGGCCTTACAACAACTTACGTCAGTTGTCTCATCAACAATTAAGGAAAAACTATTTATTTTGAGTTCGTTGATTATCTTTTGCCTTCCTTTTTTTGCTAAAACATCTTTGACGATTTGCAAAGCCTTAGTTTTGCCGCAGTGAATCAATTCAATAAGCTTACATTCCGGAAAGCAGGTCTTCAGTAGAGGAATAAAGTGATCCATTAAGGCAAATGGTAGATGATGTAAGATAAAGAACATAACAATCGTTTCCTCTATCTGATTGACTTTGTTCTTAAATCGAATTTCCTCCGAATTTTGCAGTACAATATCTACAGCTGGCTGTCCTTTTTTTCCGCAATACTTTTTTTTATGCGCCGTGGACTGGTTGTGGCGACTCAAATGAGACGTGCAATTGGTTAAAGCCTTAAAGCACACCATGCAAAATGCATTTCCGTTTTTTGCTTCGAGCCAGTCAAACTTTTGCCTCCATTCCGACTTGAAGCCCCGGGAGTAGGAAGTTCGACTTGTCGAGGGCTCCTCGGAATGTTCCTGCTGGATGCCGGTATTATCCATATCGGTGCCATTTCTAAAAGCAGGCAATGCATATTAATTAAAGGAAGTCTAATTGCATTTTAATTTTATTACTTTGGCTCTTCATTGGGCGTTGGATCCTCTTGTGTTGGTTTAATTAAAGCTGCAGGCTTGGACAACTTTGGCTTCTTTGTAATAAATCTATAGGCAAGTACATAATTCAGATTGAAAAGCATAGTTGAATGGAATTAGTTGTTGATTCAATTATTTCATACCTATCCATGACATCCAGAATATTAAGAACTACAGCATTTAACTAAAGATTTATTGTTTTTAAGCTTCAAAATAATACACAAACACTCGCGGCGTCGCAAAGAAAACAATAATAAACTCTGACATCAAGAACATGGACAAAGATGTGCGTGCATGTAGATTTGCAACACTCACTAATTTTCCATTACAATTTTGCAATGTAATTCCAGACCGATTCCAGATTCCAGTCAAATTCAAACACTGACACATCCAAAGAAATGGGTACTTGTTGGGTATGGTAGAACAAGAATATAAGTTGGTGTGGGGAAGTGAGTAAAGTTTGAGTTACTTTCGTTTGTTTTTTTTCCAGAAAAATTACAAGATTTTTTTTCACATTTTGTGCTTAAAAAAAAAGTAGCAAAATAGGCGATTTTAGGGAGAGTGCGTAGCAGCGTAGCAAACTGGCAATTGCGTAGCAGTTTTGCTACGATCGTAGCAAAGTGGCAGCGCTGTTCATGAGTAGCACTTTAATGCAACAATTCGCTATTTTCTAATTTTCTATTTTTTCAATTTCATCAAAACCTCCACAAAAACCAAACAAGTGCAATACGAAACACAAAACAATTAAACACCGCGATGCCCATAAAACAAAGACGATTGGCGGCCGGCCATTAGCAACATACTTTTTGTAGCTCACACCAAAGATAATGGAATACAGAGTTATATAACTTTCCAGTGGAAAGGCGGCTGCCTACAAGCTGTTTTCCCGAAAAATTCATGAAGTCACGCACATATGCTCATTTCTTTTCTAGTTATGTGAGTTCATGAATTGGACTTTAATGCACGAATTCGCTATTCCGAAATGTGTATTTCACTATTTTTTTTATTTTAATCGAAGCCTTAACAAAAACTAAACAAGTTCAACACCAAACACAAAACAATTGAAACGCGCGATGCCTATAAAAGCAAAAGGAATTTTGGCCGGCCATTAGCAACATGCTTTTTTGTAGCTCACACGTATTCACAGAGGGCGGTTGAAATTAAAAAAACAACAATGTAAACAAATGGGTTTTGGGGGGATAGACGTACGAAAGATACCCATATCTTTTATTCATTCATCTCTGTCATGGTCCTTGCAACTCCCTGGAAAAATATGTTGGTATATTCGTCGACAGTTTGGCCGCGATTAAGGTTCTCGATTCGACCGAGTCTACAGGCCAAGCTTGTTGTGTTGTTGCAGGGAGACAGTATGGCCAGAAAAAAATAACTGTACTTTTGTTATTAACAAACACCCCTGCGTGGAAGATTACGTTGATGCCGCCGTGGCCATTTTGCTCATCTCAATGTCACACATTTAAAAATTCCCATAAATAGATGACATGGTCTGCGAAAACAAGAAACATTTAGAACAGAAAAAAACACCCAATTGTCATATTTTATATAAGACATATATTAAAGTAAAATCAATATTACAATAACCGAAGTCTAGAATGTACATAAAAAACATATAGTAAGAATTATTTAAAGTGTTACTGGTACTGTAGACGTATTCATTATTCGGTAGCCAACTCATTCGTACAAAACACAAAATCGAACCTTTAGAAGAGGAGGTGGGGCAGGAAACTTCCAAAAATGAATTCAAATTCAGAGTGATGCGGGATGATAATGAATAGACGAAATGAAAGAAGAAGCTAATGTGGGGAAGCGTGGATATTGATAATTTTATGTGTGCATTATAGCAATCTGCAAACGATTTCTCGTGCACTGGTCCTGGCAATGGCAATCAAGACAGTAGTGTATCGTCGAGTTCTTCTTCTTTGCCAATCGGTTGAATGACGACCTTTCGCAAAACTTTGCTAACTACTTCACTTAGCGAATCGCGCGCACCAGATTCCAGAAGCTGGATGCATTTTTGATAGGTCTCCTCACCGTCTCTCAGTCGGAGGATGGCGACAAGAGCGATTTCCGAGTTCGACTTAACATAGCCGTTCTTTTCTTTGGTACCATTGACCAACATCGGGATGAGTGGTTTGAGCAATTCGGGCACAGTATTCTCAGCGGCTACGACCTTTGCGAGGTAGGTGCAGCTCTTTGCCACTAGCTGCTTGACTTCGTTACTATTGTGGTTCATGGCACGGACGAAAGTTACGACTACAGCCTGTGGAACTGGTACATGTTCTGTCATGCAATACTGCAGGAGATATGAGGATGCGCGGACACCATTGCTGGCGATCGGTACCTTGTCGGATGCAATGCTGGACACGATGGTTTTGGCGATTTTAGCTTCGTAATTTGAGGTGTATATGGAGGCAGGACATTCCTTGAGTGCCACAAAGAGCACGACTGTTCG
The DNA here is from genome assembly GCA_916610125.1 of Cheilosia vulpina. NCBI lineage: Eukaryota > Metazoa > Arthropoda > Insecta > Diptera > Syrphidae > Cheilosia > Cheilosia vulpina. Next base: position 78,173,673 of record OU744276.1, on the reverse strand, counting down.
CCCATGGCGGAGCTCCCAGTCATCGTGGCTATCGTTATCGTTGAGCACATGGTTCTTCAGTGCATCGTCTAATTGCTCGGGCGAGAGATATTTGCAGAGGGCTCCGAGACATCCACCAACAGCACTGCGCGTCACATCCTCCGAGTGACCGAGCATCGATGTGAGAGTAGTATAAACCTGCTTCCGTAGAGGGTCAGTCATCTTATCGCCAGCTGGAGTGATGATGCCACGCAAAGCTTGTAGCATGGTCTCACGGATTCCAGAATCATCGCTGTTCTTTACGCCGTTGTGCATTTCTGTGAATAGTGGATCGGCTCGCGTATGGATTACAACCAGTTCGGCCAGAGCCTGACCAGCTTTCATGCGCACTGCACGGTTCTGGTCATGCAGTGCCTTCAAGAAGGTTGTTTGCAGTTGCGGCAAGAACTGTTTCAACATGACACCAACTCTGTGCAGAAGAATGGCCAACGTCTCCAAAACTGCAGCCTTTACACTGGCATTGAAGCGGTCGCCCAAAATTCGAATCAGCGGACCTGTGATATGTACAACCGATGGCTGTAGAGATGCCGCACATGTCAGCGCAATAATCTCTCCCAAGCCCTGTGCGGCGTTTTCCTTTTCCTCTGGCAGACCATTCAAAATGGCCTCACGGAACACCGGTAATAGCGGCGAGATGCCCTTGGGTAAGCAGAATCCTGGCAGTTCAGATCCCTTCAGGTCGCTGGCGGCGAACCGAACGGCCTGGCGAACATCCGAAACGTGGGCAATCTGTTGCGCAGAGTCCAAGCCCTTAATGACTGCATTGAGTGCATCCCATGACCGTTGTAAAATGTCGCGATCCTGTTCGGCAAGCAGTCGCAGGAGACATCTCAGCAACTGTGGTACGTACTGTGAGTAGTCGCCTGGCGAATGAGTACAGAAAGCCGACAGCAGACTGGCAGCAGATTTTCGTGTTGGTAGGTTCTCTGATTTTGCCGAAGTCATTAGAGTATCCATGATTGTGCGAATACCGGCCTCATCGCTCACCGACAAAATAACAGCTTGACAGTACTCCAGCTCCTGGTTCTCGTCGGCAGTTCCCTGCGCGTTCGACAGAGCCTGCAATAGTGCAGATAGAATCTTTGGCAGATATTTTGTGAGTGCGTCTCCTGCGACCGACACCAAAATTGATAACGCTTTGGTGTTTACCGGCGGCGCTGTTAGCTGAGGAACTAAGTATGGCAGGACGACACGTGATTTAATTGACATAACTTGACGCAACCCGTCGAGGGTGTTCTCGGCGATTTCCGGGTCTGGATCGGAGAGGCCCTCCAACATAGAAGGCAGAATATCATCCAGAGCACGCGAACCCACAGTGGAATGTAGAGAGTCAAATGTTTTAGCTGCCGCTTCGCGTACCTCGGGTAGTGGATCGGAGAGCGCTTTGCGAACTGTAGGCACCAGACTGTTGACAAATGTCAGCACCATATCTTTGGACGTGGATCCCATGATCTCAGACAAACCAATGCACACACCTTGGCGCTGGTCAGCTTGATCCGAGTTAAGTCCTCTCTCTAGGATTGGAATGATTTCGGGAAGGACACGTTCACCCAACTTCCTCACCAGATCGCCCAATGTCCGGGCGGCAACTTGCCGCTTATCGTAACTTGTGCTGGCCAAACAGCCCAACAGCAGACTGAACAAAGTTGGCAGAATTTCTCGCAGAGTTCTTGGCGTGTTCGTAACCACGACCTTCCAAACGTGCAAAGCAGCCTGTCGGACCATCAATGAGACGTCACTGCGGCCCATGTAAAGGCCAGCCAGCACTCTGTTGCGTCGCTCCGCACCCAAGAACCGAATGATTGCGGTGTGCGATTGCTCGGTACCAAAGTTATCGTCCTCGCTGGCTGTCTCGGTCGTCATCTTTCCTGAAACACCAGAAATGCGATAAAGCAAATCGCCCAACAGCTGCACCGAACTGAAGCGGATACGCCAGTTGTCGTCGAACAGTCCCTTTTCTAGTTCGGGCAGCAAGAGCGTCACTGCCGATTCAGCATACAAGTTCACAATACGTTGACCGGCCTTTAGGGCGGTGTCACGTACATATTCGTTCTCATCGGCGAGTGCCTTTAGAATCGGTGTGATAATCTGGCCAATATAGGGCGTAAACTCCTTGGGGAACGCACCTGGCATATAGATGAACATCATGATGTAGCCATCCTTCACGTGCGGTGCAATGTCTGTACGTTCCGCAGTGGCAATAATTTCCGGCATCAATTTGTGCAGCTTCTCGACGCCCAATCCTCCTACAACTTCGGACAGACCTTGAGCTGCTCCACTACGATCGACGCTACTTGACTCCGAGGTCAATGTCTGCATCAGCCACGGCAGAAGGTCTTCAAATGAAGACTCGCCCATACCGCGGACCATGGCGCCTAGCGCCCTTGCCGACACGGCGCGAACCTCCGGAACTGGATCCAACAGGGACGTTTTCAAGCCTGGTATGATGTTGGGCAGATAAGGAGTCAAATCCTTCTGATCTGTTAGAGAGTACATATTTCCGATAATCTGCGCAGCCATTTTTCTAGTTTCCGTCGAACGATCCATGAACGCTCGCTGAACGACCGGCATGATCAGCGCCAATGATGGGGCGTCGATGAAATGCACGAATTTTGTTTGCAATAGGCTGTGCAGGCAGACGGACGTGTTTTTCGAGGGATCCTCGAGCGCCTTCAACAGAACGGGGACAATGGCTTGAATTTCGGGATTTTTGATGACCGAACCGATAACTTTCAAGGCATCGGCGCCAGCTTCTTGCACTTTGGTGTGCGAGTCTCCAAGAACTTCAATAAGCTTCGGCACAATGCTCGGCAAACAGGACGATAGTTGTTTTGGCGCACAGAACGCCATTGCGCCAAGCAGTTCCACTGAAGCGGTTTTTGTTCGCCACGAGTCTTCATCCAGAGCGTCCAGCAACGACGGAAGCACCAACTTCACTCCATGCGCCGACAGTTTGCCCATCACCACTTTCGCAGTATCGTCGGCTGCTTGCCGCACATACTGTGACGAGTCCCCGAAGCACTGTAACAAATGCGGCAGCACATGAACGATGTACGGCTCGAAAAGGCGGCCCAAGGTTGTGCAGAGTACTTCGAATGCAAAAAGGGCACCCTCCCTGGACTTGTAGTTCTTCTTCTCTTGAATGTACGTGGTCAGTTTGGACATGATGTCCAGCTGCTTAAGTGCAAGAATCGTGAGTCCCTTGACTATGCCTGCAATGCCGTAGGCTGCTCCTCGCCGTTCCCCGTATTTATCCGACTTCACCAACTGCTGGAGGAGTCTCTTCACCATCATCGGAGCCTCATCCTTAATTGAGGGCATCAAGTGGGGCAAGCAGTTGGCCACGGCCTCCTGCACCTGTTGAGATGGAGTTGACAGGGCAGCCAGCAATCGTTTCACAATCGGCTCGATTCTCTTGTCGTCCTTGTCTAAATGCCGTGCCAGTGATCCCATGAGAATTACCACTGCCTGTCGGATGTTATCGAAACTCTGCGACTTTGGCGCCTTGTCAAGGAACTCTTCGAACACTGGAAGTAAATCTACAATTGTTTCCTTACCATGGAGGTCCACTATGGTCAGGGAAGCGGCCAGCATCTCCTTGTGGACGATTTCTTCACGATCGCCAAGTCCGTGCGACACCATGAACTGCATCACACTGTTAACGTCGTCCAAAGAGAAAAACTGCGCGATCTGTGATATGGCAATGGCAACGCCCCTTCGTGGACGCCACTGATCGATGGCTGGTTCGATTTCTCTGCCAAATTGGTCAAGTTTCGCTGGAATCATTGTCAACTTGTCGTGGTAAACTTCAAGCAATTGACTGAGCACACTCTGCACCAAGGACGGGTCATCTTTCAAAATTGGAACAAATGCAGAGGCAGCTGCCTTTTGAATGCAAAACTCTGGATGAATAACATCGCCCATCAGCTGCTCGCACATTACCGGCGGCACCTTGAGCTGGGCCTTCTCCCACAGTTCAACGGCCAAAATGCGGTTCTCTTCGGATATGTCATACTTTGCCACCCAGAAGCGACGTGTTATGCGCAGATTCAAGTCGTAGTTCTGTTCAGCTGTTGGCAGGGCTTTCACGACAATCGAAAGGGCCCTTAAAGCTACATCTCGTGTCGCTTCCAATGGGCTTTGCAGAGCGGTAAGGAACAACTCGATCTCCTCCTTTCCCGCAGTGGCACAGAAATCCTCTCCACTGCTTGTCGCAGCGACCTCCAGTAGTGCTGCCACCGCCTGCGTCTGGTTTCGACCACGATGAATGCTGATCAGTTGCAGCAGCAGGCGGAACATTTCCAAACGTGGCATGAACTTCGGATGCCTGTAGTCGGATAGCTCGCCATTCACAGTGTCACCCTTGACTTGGGCATGGTATTCAATTAATTTGATGCCCATCATCAGTAGATCGTCGTTGGTGGCGATCATTTTTGTCAAAATGGAGCGCTTTAGAAACTCAAACGCGTAACAGAAAGCTGTTGCGTTTAGCAGAGGATTCTCGTCGTCCATGTCTTCCATGTTGACTTCGTTCATCTGAGCGATTGTTGCTTTGTGCAGCTTTCGAAGGGTCTCCTCGACTGTTTCGTTGAGCTCTTGCCTGATCCAGTCTTCCTTTAGATCGCAATGTGGCTTGGATAGACGCAATGTGGCAATAGCGATTGAATTGGCTAGATCTTGCTGGTTGCTTTCGAAACAGGTCGATCTGAGATTGAAATATAGCTCGGTGAGGGGAGCAGCTGCCAAGGGGGATTGCAGCACTCGCAAGATGGACCCCAGCAACTTCGAAAAGTGCAATGAGACCTGCTTGCCATTTCCGTTGCAAGCTGCGTGCAGGATGGACACCAAGCCTGTCAGCTTGGAATTCAATGCGCGAAGACGCTCTTTGATGGCCTTTTCCTTCTCCGTTTGGTTGCGGATAGCTTCCTGCTGCTTCGGTGTAAGTTGTGGTGGCTTGGCTTTGCCTTCCTTGCGTCGCTTCTCCTCGATTTCCCGACGTAGTTGTAGCTCTTCCAGTTGTTCCTTGTAGCTGTAGACTTTGTTCTCACGCTTTAACCCGGCGGTTGCGTAAATGTCGTCGCTGTTTGGTATAACGCTCTTGTCGTAGAGCTCTCCGTCAGGAGTTAAGTAAGTAAAGTACTCATCGTCGGTGACATTGCACATGTTGGCATCATTCAAGTCTGAAGTGACCTTGCCAATCAGAATGGGCAGCACGACATCCGGACTCAGGCGGGTGATGGAAGCGACGGCGTTTTCGTACATCTGGTTTGCCTTGTAGTCGTCGATTAGAACCTCAGTGAGTTGCTTCACATTCAGCGAGATGAACGACTTGGGGTCCAACTCGAAATTAAATTTGAGTATGTTCTCCCACAACTCTGGATCGTTGGAGGTGACTGCAGGATGATGGCAGCAGAGGAGCAGCTGGGAGGCCAGCACTTGGCTGTCAGCACAGGAGATACTTTCAAAATCACACAACTTTTGTATGGCATCGACAAAGGCGTACGAGGGTATAGCATTCGAATCCTCGTTTGAGTCTCCATCGAACTGAATCTTTGCCGTGTCAATGTAGTTCTTCAATTCGGCCAAAATCAGTTTCACGTAAGTCACTCCGTCTGAATGCTGCAAAACCCTTGGCAATACATCCAAGCAGTAGTTGCGCACCTTGCTCGATGTCGATGTGATGCTGTAAACGATCGCCTTGAAGAGTGGGTCTGCAGAACCCTTTAGCTTACCAAACTGCTCCGTCAGCAGCCTTTCCGCCATTAATGTCACATAGCAGAGTGTGTCGCTGGGTGCTGATGCGAGGAATCGATCCGACAAGAACACCTGCTTTTGCATATCCAGAACAACATTCCAGAACGAATTCAGCTTCTGATCCCCAACTACTGGGGCTGTTATCAAAATCAAGCAAGTGGCGCATACTGCTTCAGCGACTACTGGTACTTGGGTTGGATTCTGGTTCGCTTTCTCGACTGCTTTCAAGAGTAACGGGGTAAAGTCAACATCCTTGCTAAGTTTGCTGTTGTGTAATGCCGCAAGCAGCCATTGCAGATATGCAACGCGCACAGATTGAGTGGTAGACTTCAATTCAAGTCCCTTCTTAAAGATGTCGGTTACACGCTTAGGTAGTTCGCCACTAAAATTGATTGACCACAGACTGAACATTTCCAATGTATGGCATAGAACTTTCTCCTGTATTTCGCTTTCTAACGCCTTGCCAAACAGTTCGGTCACGGTGTTCATTATCGAATTTATATCGGCCGGCGGAATCGAGTTGAAACTTAGATTGCCGGCTCCCTGCAACGAAAAAATGCAAACGAATGAGTGGCCGTAGAAGCTGGCAGTTTAAATGAATGAAAAAACTTGTAACAGAATGAGAAGCATGAATTTGATTTTAAAATTATTTAACTGAAACAGCACTCACCTGTAAAATATTCATACGATATTCTGCAACAGTGATTTTTCCATCCGATCCATTAAGGATGGCAAAGATATTTTTCAATAATTCCTCGATGGCCTTGACTTTGGAACATTTCCTTGCCAACTGCTGCAGAGATTCAACCGATTCACTCCGAGCATTGTCGTCCTTCGAATAAAGGTTCTGCAGTAGCGGCTTTCCCAAATTCGCAGCATATTCGCTGAACTCCAAATCGATCTCCTGAACAATTATTCCAACTCCTTGCAGAACTATTTCCGGACTGCGCAACATTGATCGCTGTAATGCGGGATAAATTGACGACTCAAAGTCAGCTTTAGTGACCGACTTTAGAAGAGGTCGACAAGCATAGATGAAATAATGATTAGGCTTCACCTTCACCGTAATTATTCCCTTGACGAAATGATCCATCAGTTTGGATCGATGTTCTTGCAAGAAATCTTTATCGTCATGTCGTTGTTCGCGGTATTTCACCAGTAACATGAGAAAAACAATCACATTACTGGCCGCCTCCTTCTCAATGAAACACTTGAGATAATCATCGAATGATTCATCCTTTTCAGTCCACAAGTCGAATAGAATTCTGTCGGATAGCTCGGTTATTCTTAAATTGCCAGACAGCAAAGTAATCTGATAGAGAAGCGATTGGTACTCGAGTAGCTTGGGTAACTCGGTTTTGGTGACATTTGACCTCGCATTGGCATTCTTCACTATTAACGCTGTCCATCCGAGAGCAATCACTGCAGCTTTGGCAGCCTTTGCCGGTGGCGCACTAACTAGCTCCTTCGTAACTAATGCCTTGAATACTGCGTTGATATGCTCAAAAGCGGAATCGGAATGAACTTTTAGAAGATCGACGATTAGATTTCGCACAAGCAGTTGTGACGGTGGATCCTTGTACTTGGTCAAGGTCGTACCAATGACTTTACAAATTCCTCGAACTATAGTTGAATTTATACCTGGAAATATTTGAAAAATATTGTGGCTTAGTACTCAGATAAAAAATTATGCTTATTTTGGAGGCAGATTCTCGACGGAAAATAAGAAGATCGTGGCAACAGATCCTCATTTAAGATCATTTTTGTCTGTGCTATATACGTGCACTCACTTCACCTCACTTTCTATACCATTTCAGGTTTAAAAAGTTTATTCTATCACGGCTCTGTACAATTTTAACATCTCTTTCATATAAAACAGAATAGGCAAAACTTGCGGCATATTCCTTTCACAGCATATTCAAGGGAAGACAACAAAAGAACCGTTGGTCCCATTCCTATTCCCTATTAACTGATGCACACTGGTTGGACACGACTCTCCATAAATAGCCACCACAAAAGAAATTGACTATACGAAACACAATACAGCCACTGCAAATGTAAGCACTTTCCATCTCCATTCGTCTCCAGCCAAGTTGTCTGTAACAGACTCTTATCATATTGATTGATGCACAATAAGAGTACTTGATACAGACTAATTAAATCTGCATCCGTGTGCACTTGCCCTGAATGAACAACAATCAGATTATTGATTGATTCAGGCGACTGATAAGTTTTCTATTTCACAGGTGATAATAATTCATTTGAAAGAGTTTATATTTCACAATTCTACTAAAAACCACTACAAGTTTAATCAGGTAGCATACACTTTTGCACTAACCGATGAAATTATGGATATTTACCTGGATTTGTTAAAACCGCTGAAACATTCTGGAATAGCACATGCCTCTCCTCTACGGGTACATTAAGCACACGGTTTGGCAAATCGCGCAGTGCCTTTGACAACTGAAATACAAGTTTAAAGTTTTTATTTCATATGCAAAGAAAGTTTGAAGAGTTTGATTTATGAATTATAAAAATATTTGCGGAATTTTATTAACCTCAGCATCTGCCATATTTTCTAAAAATTCGAAGAAACTTTTGACGTGACAATTGGCAAAAAATTTGAAAGAGAGATATATATGAATTTCTTGGCAGGATTATCTGTTTCGTTCGAACAAGTGCTTAAGGCATTGTGAATGGCATTTTACTGTTACGGGAGTGAGATATGTCTATTGAAATGTTTATGTTTTTTCTCATTTATTTATTGTCAAAACCGGCATGTTACGGAAATTTCATTTGGCTGTCTTATAACGGTTTTCATAATTTTGAGGTCTAAATATTGATAGCTGGTGATGGAAATCACCACAGCTAACGCGGTTGTTCTATATTGAATTATAAAAAGTTGTGGAACTCATATTCGTATCTACAATCGCAAGATGGGCTGATTAAGCATGCAGATGATTTACTTTTTTATTCTATATTCGTAGAGAGAGAAAGAGAGAAGTAGATTCCTTCTCTTGCGCAATCGAAGATAATCTTCTTAATATAGTTTTTTTTTTTATTCAGTGAACTCGGAACAATCGTTCTTCTAAAAACCGTTGTAAATTTAATTTCACAAGTAGTCAATAATAAAAAAGAAAAACCCATCTGAAGTTGCTGAACTTTCACTAAAAAGTACGATACACAGATGACTTTCAATTTGGGATTCCTAAAAATTCAATTTGAGTATATTTTTAATTATTTTTTTTTTTATAATTCTACATTGATAAAGTTGGTGTGAACGCAATCACTCCTATCCGGAATTTTCGTTCTGAATATTTCATACTGCTCTAGTTTAAATTTAAAAGCAGAAGAAATGCAAACAAAATGTATGCAATAAATATGATGTATAATAAAAAAATTTAAATTTCACCTTTCGGAATACAGTTGAATTAGAAACACTGGTCGATGGTGAATAAATAAATGTCAGGCCAAATTTTCTTTTCGATCTGTCAAAACGGCAAGTTGGGGCTACTTATTTTATTGGCGAAAATACAAAATTCTCAATTATTTATTTAAAATTTATTAATAAACAAAAAAATTGCTATGTCTGAGAAAAAACCAGTTGCATCCTTTTCCGAAGATGAGTTTGGCAAGAAACTCGATAGATGCTTCACCGATACCTTAATCAAAGGAAGTGAGTTTGATTTTTCTTTCTATTACATAATTTTATAGTTTATTTAGCAACGCAAGGCTGTGGTTGAATTGTTTTGATTTATTAATAATTTGTTGGTTATAGACACAACCATTCAACAAAGTGCCGTGTTTCATAATTGTTGCTCGATGATGTCGCTCTCAAATTTATCGTTTAGTCATGCAATCCATTTTTATTTGTTTCAGCGGGTGGATTAGCACTGGGTGCAGTGTTTTCCCTGCTCTTCTTCAAGAGGCGAGCTTGGCCCGTGATAATGGGCTCTGGATTCGGAATCGGTGTTGCATACAGGACATGCGAAAGAGACTTGAACTCATAATTGCATTAATATAACGTAACGAACTCATTAATTCCTTTTAGATTATTATGAAAAAAAAAACTTAAACCAAACGATAATAATAATTGGAAAACGCAATCAATATTGTATTTAATTTTTTGTTTTATTCGATGTCTGAATTGTGGTCACAATAGCAACCCAATAAACTAGATTTGCGTACATTTTGGATACGATTTTGTGGTCTAATGATAATGAAAATATAAACCAATGGAACTGTTAAAATATATTTTTTTTTTAATGAGTGCGTTCTGATATACGAGTACTTTCGAAGACTCAAGTCGAAGATAGGTGTACAATTTGCATATAAAATGATTCCTCTGTCATTTTGAGTATTATCGCTTCATCGATTGTATGTACAGGCATCATCTTCTTGACTATAAAGATCATTCTTTCCAGTAAATAATCTGAGAGCTAGCACGCACACAAAAGCTAGTACGCTTTTGGAGGCGGCTAGCATTTCATAATCAGGTTAAGTATATGAAATACTTGACTGTGAGCAGGAAGATGCAAATTTTAAGACCTTTCCGGCGATTATAATTATATCACATATTTCCAATAAGAAATAATATAAGTTCTCTAGTGTTATATTGTTAATCAAACGATCCTACTTTGTTTGCGCCTCGGAACCGACTCATCGCTTAGCTCTCGGTTTGTTTGGAGCTTGTGAGTCATTTAGCCCAGTCAGCATGTCGCCGTTGCTTGGCCATTAGCATGGGTTGGGAAACAATGCTGAACTATCACAACAAACTCGTTTGTTTGTGACGGCGAGCATTGGCCAATGGATTGCTCAACCTACGACAATATTACTGGGCGCAACACTAGCGTAAGCTAAGATGTTTGATAGTTTAGTTTACTGGATTTATGCATAGCTCGGACTTGAGAGTTTTCAATTGACTGGGATATTGCCAACCAAATCGGCAAGGTTCAACTGCTTTTAAAGTATTGTCCAATATATTGTGAATCATTAAACTCACACCACTATATGATTTTTATGTATAAAAGTTGAAGTCCCGCTGTTTTTAAAAATCTATTACATTTTTGTCCGAAAAATACATTTTACAGATCAGTTAAGAATGAGTCACGGCAATTGGTAAGCGAAGACTATCCAAATATTGGTAAGAAGGTATCGAGAATTGCCATCAGAAATCTGCGGTCGAATCGTCTCTTTAGTGAACGAGCAACATTATATGATGGAATTTGTTTTGTGTGTAAGGCTTAGTATTTTTTAGTTTTTATTGGCTCAGATTGACCACGTGAACAGTTTTTTTTTCAGTTTACTTTGATATTTCGATTGTAGAAATGGTTGACAAATTAAAAGTAGCGATACCGACCAAACTTGCATACTCGTTCCGGAAAAATCGACTCCAGAAAAACAACAAGAGTTTTGTACTAAAATGTTGCCGCGTGATTGTAGTACGAGCCCTCTACCTCTATCATCCAAAAACAGGAAACAGGAAAAACGATAAGTTAAAGCTAGGCTAGTCGCCGTCAGAAGTTAGCGGTTAGAACGAGCCAAACCAGTTTTGCTTATTGTCAACAAGAAGGGACGGACGTCGGCATTTCGGACAGAATGTCACAATCACCAGGTATCGCAGCAGAAATTTAAAGAAGACTAACTCCTGTCAGCCCCTGTTACTTTCGGCTGAAAAGGCAATTGAAGAGGAGTAGTAGAGGCATATGAGCTAAGGAGATTAAATAAAGGAACTCAATCATCCCAGTCCTTTTAAAGCAGCCTCCTGTACCTATTTAAATCGCAAAAGGTATTGAAAATTAATTAATTTCAGCAGATTAAAGCCAAGATTAACGATAAGGATACTCTTAGGGCACTCTATCCATAACTTTTCAGACGATTATCGTCGAAACGATAGACCTCCAAAACTAGCAACTAATGTGCTTTTCCATTGGGACAAAAAATCAATCTTTTTCTTTTATCTATATACCTATCACTTTTAATGTTCTATTGGGCATTCAAATCAATCTTTTTTTGATTCGGATTACTTTTTGCCACAATACTTCACAGCTGTTTTACGTCATCTTAAAAAGTTCGCTTTTAAAAGAAATGCGCGAAGTTTCGTTAAAAATAGAAGAAATCACCTCGCCAGGTAGGTAGGTATATCTTTCATAACTTGAAGGAGGTTTCTCAAACAAAATTTAAACCACACATGGCGTTTTCGATTGAAGAAAAGAATTGCCCTTTTTATGTTTCATTGAAAAGAAAAAGTGCACTTCCAGGTCAATTCTTAACACAACAGAAGTGTCCGGGATATTTTTAGAGAATGGCCCTGAACTCACCAACACACACTAGCAAAATGTCTGATTGAAAGGTTTGTTGTGTTATAAGAAACAAATTTTTCGCTATGTGATCCGAAAATATACAATTATCCGTGCAAAATGTTAACTGCAATTGAAACATATTGGTTATTGGCCTATTAAAACAATCATATTTACTGTAGAAAACAAAAAAAAAAGTAACAACAGAAAACCAAATTTCACATAATTAAGGTGTCTACCACTATTACAAAAATGTTCCAACGAATTTCATTGAAAATAGCAATTCTGAATTTCAGGGCAATTTTCTCGGATATTCAATGAAAAACGCCATATGTGTTTGGACGAATAAGTTCAGGTTTTAACCATACCTAATGTTTCCGTGGGGATGCGTTGGGCCCACTATGATGTCTGGTCTTTTCAAGACGATCTCACAACCTTACTCCACGGAACCTATCTTCGAGAAAGATTCCTCGTAAATTGTGGATCCTATTTGTGTTAAATGGCGAACTATACGAGCTGTGCAGCTACACCGACGTGGATCTAGTCAAAAAAATTATCGGTCGGATAACACGGCTTCGATATATAGAGCGAATGGATAGTAATATTTCTTGGACTCGTACCTAGAGGCATAACGCATTAGAAGAACATCTCTTTTTAGGTGGCGCGCACAAGTAAAGAGGACTTCAACCAACTTGGAGTGCGCAACTTATTCGAATTATTAATAATAATAATAGTTCACTTCATCACAATATTTCTTTAAACAATTTTTATCCGACTTAAATCACTTAATTCACTGCATACCAGAGACAAATCATCATTTTTTATTTTAATCGAAGCGTTAACAAAAACCAAACAAGTTTAATATCAAACACAAAACAATTGAACAACGCGATGCCCATAAAAGCAAAAGGAATATTGGCCGGCCATTAGCAACATGCTTTTTTGTAGCTCACATTATATCCATTAATGAGTAGGGACACTCTCTCTACATATGCATTTGCTACTACCACAAAGCAAAATGCAGAAAAAATCGTACAATAAGTGGAAGCAGGTCGAAATAATCATTTTTACCTGAATACAACGACTGCTTGAGAAGAAAAGGGTACACAGCACATTTTACCTGAACCACGATTGTGGGTTTTTTTCATAAAGCATTTTTAAAGGCGGGCCGGAGTAACTGTCAGTAAATTAGTATTCTCTCTCAACCATGCAGTATGAATTAATATGATCAGGTTACCAGCTTTGCTTTGAATTGGTAATATTTGTATATTTTGCCATTGGTTATTGATTACATGGTCTTTGTTATGGACATGAAAAAGAAATGTTTCATTCTATATCACGAAATTCAACCCTTTTGCTTTGCTACGACTTCGTTAATAACCATTTTTTTATGATTTTAAGTTTTATTGCCAGCACTTTTTAGGTAATATATTTCATAGCAGATGGTCACACTAATTACTTAGGTTGGCTGTAGAGGGGATTGTTTAAATATTTTTCGCACTTATTTTTAAAGGCGGGCCGGAGTTGGATTGTTATCAGTCGTTCTATATCATCAATTGACGAAAGAAAGGGTGTTCCGTGTCTGCGCGTGTGGCAAACAATTAAAAGTAGTGAAATAGGGAAGTTGAAATGCAAGTTTTTTTATGTAGAAAATATTAAAATATTTTATATGTTCGATAGCCCTCATCTTTTAAAATCATTCTGGCGAAATTTCATGAAGTACGATATTGCTGTTGATAACAAAAAAGCAAATTGGAAAGACGTTGTGTATTTTTATTTATGGGAGAAAAATAATTCATTTTGAATGGCTCCCAAATTGACAGATGAGCACATTTTTCTCAACGATTTCCAAAAGATGGGGGTGAGGCTTGCTGCTCAAACGACAAGTGCAACAGTTGCAGCTTGTATTTATACTCTAGCTAGTCACGGTGCTGTATCTTCAACAGCTATTAATACCGCTGAAATTATTGACAAAATAGATAAGATATTTGATATTTTCAATTCATCTAAATTTCGAGAATCCAAAAAATTCAGAAGGCCATTTTTCGCAAACCCGGAGCAAATTAGTTTTTTGCATGAAATGAATTGAATTGAATCCAGACATTGAAGTGCAGATGGAACCACAAAAACAAAATAAGGACAATTTGGTTTATGCTTTCAAAACTGAACCTGATTATAAAACTGTGAACTTTGGTATTGATAATGCTTTCTACTATTTCGCAGGTTATATTTTAAAAAAATACCGCCTAAACCACAAGTGTGAGTTAAAATTGAGTCCGCAACTTAACGTTTCCTCCCTTTTTACAGATTTTAAAGAATATGAAGATGCGAAATTGACACGGCCCAATCAAGAATTTTTAGACTCGTTATAGAATCTTGAACAAAAATTAATTTCTTGTTTTCCAAATATGTACTACCTAAATAATTTTGAGGGGAATATTTTTAACTTTTTGAAAAATTAATTTCATTACAATTGTTGCAAAAATCAAAATACGGAATTTCTTATCAAATTTTACGTCCGAGTACGGGTTTACTTTATTCTAAAGTAGTTCAATAAAAATAAGAAAAAATGTAGCAACAAACAAAAATACACATGTGAACATATATTAGATATAAAATGTTCAATAAGAAATATTACAAATTGATTTTGCTTTTTCTTTACGTCACACCCTGTACCACATTTTGAAATAGTTCAACTACTCTTCCATCCCTCTTTTACCAGAGCACTTTTAGTGCCGTCTATTTCTCGTGTATGTGTACTGCAAATTGTAAACTGATAAGAAACACGTGGAGAGTGTCCCTACTCATTAATGGATATACTCTGCTCACACGTATTCACAGACGGGGGTTGAAATTACAAAAACAACAATGTAAACAAATGGGTTTTGGGGGGATAGACGTACGAAAGATTATTCTCTTTTATTCTTTCATCTCTGGTTTAAGTCAACTGTTTCTCCTTGTTCTCTAATCTGCCCTTTTATATCCGCTCCGACATCTATCGGGAAATTTCTAGTGAATTCCGGTTCGTCCCGAACAAATTCGATGGTTCTAGATTTAGTTCACTTATGTAGTTTTCCATTCGGACAAAAAACCAATGTTTTTTTTGATCTTAATCACTTTTCGCGTTCCATTGGGAACAAAAATCAGCCTTGTTTTTGATTCGGATCACTTTTTGCAGATCTCGATATTTTTTCAGATTTACACATACTACCACAAATACAGCACAGCTGTTTTACGTCATTTAAAGAAGTTTGTTTTAAAACAAATGTGTTAAGCAGAGATGAATGAATAAAAGAGATGGATATCTTTCGTACGTCTATCCCCCCAAAACCCATTTGTTTACATTGTTGTTTTTGTAATTTCAACCCCCGTCTATGAATACGTGTGAGGTACAAAAAAGCATGTTGCTAATGGCCGGCCAATATTCCTTTTGATTTTATGGGCATCGCGTTATTCAATTGTTTTGTGTTTGGTATTGAACTTGTTTGGTTTTTGTTAAGGATTCGATTAAAATAAACAAAAATAGTGAAATACACATTTCGGAATAGCGAATTCTTGCATTAAAGTTCAATTCATGAACTCACTTATACCAGCATAGAAATGAGAATGGATGCGTGACTTCATGAATTTTTCGGGAAAACAGCTTGTATGCAGCCGCCTCTCCACTGGAAAGATATATATCTCTGAGTTCCATTATCTTTGGTGGGCAGCCGCTTTTCCACTGGAAAGATATAAATCTCTGTATTCCATTATCTTTGGTGATAAGTTTCGTGAAAACCAAAATAAAGAAATATATAAACAGCAATGGGCATAATTTTGGAGGAATTATTATCTTCATTGTCTTCCTCATCATCTGGAAACTACGAATCACTAAAACTACTCCATGTGTATGTACAACAGAGGAAACATTTTTCAAACCGATTTCAATGGTTGATTTTACCAAAAACAAATGCAATTTGAACAGCTGATATTGTTGTCAAATAACGCACTAATCCATTTACAAAAGCAGATCAACTTCATTGCATGTTCCATGAGCTGCATCAAATCTGAGATCTGAAAAAGATTTTTGGTGGTCCCAATGGAAAACGACATTAACTGCCCACTTATTTGACAGATTCGAGTCTCCAATAATTGGAAGTGAAAGTTGTTTGGTGACTAATGGATTGTTTACATTTTAGGCTCCACGCTACAGTATCATCAGTGTAACCTTTCTTTCAGCTGCGTTTGACCTTACTCCGTTGTAAAAAACTCAACCCGCTCCTTGCAGTATTGTAAAGTCGTTTTCCATTGGGCAAAAAGAAGCGTCCGGGAGAGTCCAGAATCGAAAAAAGTCACTTTTGAACCCGTTCCATTGGCACAAAAAATACTCTGGTGATTCTGAGAAGAGAATTTCGCTTCTCGATTTGAAGTCAGAATCCACCCAAGAAGCACTCACACAAGTGATCTTATGTATTTTATACAAGTCAGCTGACAGCCGCCGTAGATTATTTTTTAGCATTTCACCAAACCATTTGTGGGTTCAATCGGAAGCAGTTTTGTTGTTCCATTGGATCACAGAATGAGTGGATCCCCGAGTGAAACCAATGGAAAACGATATAAATCAAATGTAACCCACAGAGAGGATATAGCATCTTGACATACAATATCTAAATTGAATAAACCAACGTAAAGCTTTCCACCTCAACCGTTTCCGCTTTACGGTGGGCTATTATTAATTACCTAATAAATTGATGAGATTAGGTCATTATTTTCCGTTGAAAACTCCAATCATAGATGTTGTAGAAATTTAATTTTCTTATTATACACGACTTGGAACATCTTCCCCTTCATCATTCCAGAAATTTGGTGACATATTCTCATATATACCTAGTCATAAACGGTTTTCATGAAAAATACAATAAAATCTGTGATTGTAAAAAAAAGAACACCATCCACATCACCTAAGTACACGATGAATTCTAATGAAGCACGCTGTCCAACTTACATGAAGTGCCACTTTAACTCGGATGTGTATGCAACAAAAATGATTACGACACCACATCGGAGGAGTCAGCGAACGCAATTAGGTCTTCCGGTTCTGGTTGCTCTTATTGCCGTCACATTATCACGGGTTGACAATTGTTCCCTTATGCGGGCTAAAGTGTCCAAATCCCTCTGTAAGCTGAATACACACGTCAGTCATAATAGTGTCACAGCTTACGTGTGACCACCATTATAGTACTTATTTTATCGCGGCCAAAAGTCCTAAAGGACGGTAAACCGTAGCCATTTAAATTTGCTGGAGTCCTTCGTGTAATAAAAAAAGAGAACAGTTTCCGTGTACGTTAAATTTATGTCAGCACGGCACTGCAAATAAAATACTCTAGTGTAGAGGAAACTATATCTAGTAGAGGCAGTCGGGATTTACAAAAAAAAAAAAAACAAACAAACATCATTCCTTGGAATTTTATTGTTTTGCCGCCCTTCCATTCGAGCTGCTACCAGTCGACATCAAGTGCCAGCAATGCATTGAATACTTTGAAGAAGATCCGCCTGTAGTCTGAGTGCAGTAATTTAGTATAATTTATAAGCCGCTAGTAACGAGATTGTGCATTTAAGCTTACTAACAAAAGTGTACAGAGAAGAATAACTTTCGAGAGCTATTTCGGGACGGAAGTCTTAACTTTTTGTGCTACCATTCAGCTGCTGGGGTAAGTTTTCATGTTCTGCCTATAATGAGGGTGGTAACTGGTCTAATCGGGTGACAAATTACTGTTTTTAAGTGCAAGACTGATTTCCTTTTTGATATTCATTGTGCTGAGTTTCGCTTTTTTGCTTAGGAGTTTATCTTAGGGTTAAATGCGCTTAGATACAAGTCAATATTGTATTACTCAGTGATGAGTAGGTACCTATATTTTGTGATAGCATCGATTCTAGCACTGATAGTGTATAATGTACGGTTAGAGGTCAACTAAATGCAGATTAGTAACACAAATAAAACTTTAAACGACATTATTCATGTTTTTCTGTAAGCTTTAAAGGGCATTCAGTACCTACAGCTTTTCTGATCAATATCTGCTTAGAACTTGTCAGCCGATGTACCTATGTACGAGATATGTACCTAGGTACTTGACTCAAACATTAATTTATAAGATCAATATTTGAGCTTCTCTCGGTCGCAGACACTATTTTCTTGTGGATGCTTTGATGAATCGCCGCCAATTCTATTATCGACAATTGACTCGAAGCATAAAATTCCACTCGATAAATATATCGCCTAGAACTCCCAGATGAACACCCCGGAGAACGAAATCCTCCTTTTGCGAACTCAAAATAAACGAAATCCGAATCGTCTGGATTTGGGAAAGAACGACTGTGATAAGAATTTTTTTTTCTAATTCGGATATTTGTAAGACGTTTTATGAACGGTGGCGCATTGGAACAAAAACCTTAAAATTTAAATTGAGTAATACAGATTCAACTGTAGCATTGCTTTGCTACGATTAATGTTCAATAAAACACACGTATTGACACTGTAATAGGTGAATCATTTAAATTGAGTTTTTCAATTTGAGGCTAGTACGCAGTTAACGGGAAATGCAGTTTTTCATAAAACAAAATTCACTGCGAAATGTCAAAATTATGTAACTTTCCACGTGAAAATTTCAGTGGGCAGTACGCAGTTTAAGTGGAAAACAGCTGCATCAACAACTGAGTTGTAAGTGGCGATAGTAAAATCACTCGATAGCTATTTCACTTGGCTTTTATTGTCTGTCGCATTCAATTTTTGACATTTCAGCGTGAAAAATAGGTTCGTTCGGGTACTTTTCTTGCAAACGTAAAATTATTAAAAATTTGCTAAGAAACTGTGCGAATGCGACCACGTACTGAGAAAATTGCAAAAAAATGAGAGAGAAATCCAATTCCCCTCTTTTCATTTTTTCGTAATTTTCTATTCGCCGAATTTCGACTTACAGAAAAATGAAAACTGACAACTATATGTGACAGCTCAAAAGTTGGACAAGTAAAACTCTATTTATTTTCGTTTCAACGATGTCGGAGGAAAAAGTTGTAATTGAATATTCTCTTAGATAAATGCATTCAAAATGTTAGGTTAATTAGGTATTTAGCTTATAAAAAATTCAATTCCAACTTATTTTGTAGATGCTGCATTTTACGATACTGTCAAAATGACATTTATTAAACTTTTTGTGAGAAAACCGGTCAGTTACTTCTCTTGAAATTGAGAGATTTCTCTCTCGATTTCTGATATTTGACGTTTTTCATTTTTCTATTCTGAAATTACACGAACAGACCTTATGATTTGTATGCAAGCGGCTGAGAAATATATTTGAATTTCATATGTTCCTTTAAGAGAATACTACGTTTTTCGCACTTATAAAATATGTTTTTCATTGAGCATAGTACGATAATGATAGGTGTACAAAAAGTTGGTGGCATGGATGACCTTTTTTATAAGCAGGGTGTCTCAAGAACATTTTTCTACCCAGCTTTGCTCAACAAAATCCAACAGATGAATTCATGGATGTTTGAAAATATGTATACCTACTATAATTTCCATGCACTGTTGATTGTTTAAATTTGATAGCTGCGTTTATTATAATACAAATTAGATATTATTTGCTAATTTGAAAACTGTCAAAATTGTCATGAACATAAAACAAAACTGTGGAGGTTCACTGGAAGGGAAAATTATCGGAAAACTTTGCAGAGCAAGTACATGAGAGGTGCTTCTGCAACAGTGAGGGACTTTAAATCGTTCGAAAATACTTTCCGGGAGCACTGACTTTTGTCATCCCGAATGGGATTGAACAGCTAGAAGAATCGGCAATTTATTTTTGATTTATTTTAAACGTTTTAGTAGACAAATACGTCCAAATGTAAAATTTTTATAGATCAAGAGGTTTTATCCGCCTTAATCTCATGAGAAGCGTGCATTGAGCATTTGAGCATTTTTTTTAACTTGATCTTCAATCATTATACTATTTAGATCTCTATGTAGGTCAGCGTTTTGTATGTACCAAGGTGCATTATTTATGTGCCTTTGTAATTTATTTTGAAAGACCCGAATTTTTTAGAAATTCGTTTGGCACTGGGGACAAGTTGGTCCATATTGATTTCAGAATTGTATAGCAGTAAATAACTTATTGTATTTGAACAGGGATGAATTTCTTCCAATAAGCCAATTAATTTTACTGTATCACATGATTTACAAAAAGTGAAGTTCTCAATTTGTTTCGTCAAGCTGTTTTCTTTTTTTAGTAGAATAATAATGCGAAAGTTGAATATTGAAGTATTTTTTATTATTTTATAGCAAACATAAGATCTTCTTGAACTCCCATAAAAAGAAAAAAAAAACTTTTGAGCTCAGTCACCCTACATAAATTTCTCCACGAATAATCTCTAAAAATATTTCACTCTCGTTTTCACAGCACTTTTCGGAGAGGAGTCAACATTTCACTTCACTCGAACAGTGTACCGCGTAGGAGCCTTTAAAGAGCCACGACTGTCCATACACTTACCTAGTTCAAAAATAGCATCTGAAATAATTTGGCATTACAAAAGTTGCCATGTACCATTTAAGCAGCAGTATAAACTGAAAAAAAACTTTCGCTCAACGCATTTCGATAATTCTTACCTACATATCGCTCTTTTGCTACAATATTGGCATAACGAAAAAAATCTAAAAACTTATTTCGAGAGGCGCATTTTAAGTTCCAAATTGTCAACAACGTCTTACCCCGCTCTTTTAAATTTTGCTTTCAATTGTTAATATGTTAATATAATGAAAATTATTTATCATGGTCCAGGAAAATCTGTTACTTTTGACATTTCGTTTGTCATATATAATATTCGTTGAGTTTGATAACACTAAAACGGATCTCTACTACAAAAAAATTATTAAGTATAGGATGTCGATGCTATTGAGGTTGGCTATAAAATTGAGAATAATTGTTGAGCTCTGAACTGAGCGTGCTCAGATCGTTCTGATGTATTTATGAAACACACTTGAGCACATAGCTGTCATTTGTAATAAATATATGCATAAATTGAATCTTTATTAATTGTTATGTATTTAATTGGTTAATAAATAATGATCATTTATATTTATATAGATTGCGTAAGAGAACCGTTCAAGGCCTTCGGACTTGTACAAACTATTTGCAAACCCGACCATAACCATCGTTGTTCTCCATTTATCTCTAAACGTATCAACCTACGCATTATTACTAATTACAAATTCTCTGTATTTCTTTCACATTCGTCTTAATACGCGCTTAAGCTCGTGTACTTGAAGTCGTTTTCATATAATTAATTAATTAAACCTCCCTCTTTGAGGCGTAAAATATTTTGCCAGTAACCTTTACTTGCGATAATCTGATTACGTTGACATGAGTCCTGTGAATTAATTCCACTCGTTCCCCATTATCATAATTCGCAAAACGAGAAGTTAGGTCATTTTGTCACCTTACAAGCTTTACGTTCCTTAAATTGTGCAAAGACACGGCACACACCACGCCAAAGTTATTAATTAAATTGTCCCAGTTGGATTCAAGTGGATTCCGCTGTAATACATTTCGTAATCCGCTTGTAGCGTTTCAGTTTGAAAATTTGCTCTGAGGCTACACTCATATATATTAACATAAGAATTTTATTTTTTTTAAATTAACCAAACCTACAGGCGCTACGAGTATGCACTCACATAGTCAGGGCAGAGGGAGAGAGGGTATCTTTTCTGAATAATTGCAGTTTGCTTGTATTTGCATTCGTTTCATAATGAAAATGGAAATGCACTGCCTGTCATGATTATAGTCATCGTCATCATAACGTTAATAAGAATGACTAGCAGGCGTACGAGTATAATTGCAGAGCCATTGAATATTTAATTTCGAAATACCATAGTTGAATAATTGCATTTAATAATTGAATCGACTCATTTGAACAGAAATAAATGCTGGAGAAAGACGGAGATTTTTTAAAATCCATAATCAATGACGTGATGATAATGATACTCTGGTTTCCAGCCTGATTGCTGATCAAGCTATCATCTCGGCATCAGCACTCAGCAGGTGCTGTTACATAATTAAATTAACGAATTGTCCACTGTTCAGGCACGCTGGACACGGCAGGGAAACTTGTCGAGGATATGTTAAAGCCGCGATGGTATATTTGTAAATTTGTAAATTTGGTTGCCATTCAGCATACACATCTCTTGCAAACACATACTTCCGCGTCTTCAAAATGGTTTTTATGCCTGAATCGCTTAAAACAGCTGTCTATTAAACTGGGTCTATTTCTGGGTCACAGAAGAACACGCGAAAACAGAAGTTTTTCCATACATATTTCAGTTTTCAAAACGAGTTTTTTACGTCGTTTTCACGAAAACACCACGAAAACGACTTTGAATCGTTGGTTCACACCTTTTCCAATATTCAACAAATTCAGCAGAACAGCTGAACAGAAGTCACTACTTAAAATCATATTTTATACTTAATTGATGGGCTAATATTATAACCGAAATAATTTGTAACCGAAATAGTTTACACCGAAGTTTCACGACTAGTGTCAGTGTCAGTGTCAAACGAAAACAAGTTGGTGTTCGGTGTGAATGCATCGACGAGTTTTCGACGACAACACGGTTTTCGGTGTGGTTGAATAGGGTAAAAGCTGTAGTTAAGTTTTATTAATCGAAAGAAATTGAGATCTGTAAAACTTTCAAAAATTTAATTCCCTCTTGTTTCAACTATTTCTGTTCTAGGTACTTCTCGTCCACGTAATAATTAAAAAAGCTCATCCTTGCATACTTTTCCGCAACAGAACAACAAATATACAACGATCTGACACAATTTAGCTTGAGAAAATGTGCCGACCCATTAAATGGCCACGCTAAAGTTTGACAGACTCATGAAGTACATGTTGAAACAAAAGTTTGATTATTTCAATTGACACTAACAGCATATTTTTCACGAGTCTGTTGGTGACTCCGAATTTTTGAAGTTACTTGACATTTGTCAATACGAATTTCTTTGTAACAATACTAGCGCACCAAATCGTGACCACTCCGTAAAAAAATAGCTTATAGGCTAAGTAAATGAAAATCAGACGCAGTTGGTGATCTCAGTATGATTTGTCTCTGGTTTTTATGTTCGATTAGGCACACGAAATCTAAAGTCTGAGAGCGAATCTGAAGAAGCCCAATCGAATACCACATTAGTGTTCAGGGTAAATTTTTTAAGAACTCGCAATGGCGAAATTTTCAATACAAAATTGCATATTGTGAGTTGTGGCATAAAAAATATTTAGTGTGGAGGTTAAATATGATAAACATGTCGGTGAACTTCAACTAAGAAATAACAACAGCTGTCCCTGCCGCTCCCGGGTAACAACAAGTAGCTAAATAAACAATCGTTGTTAAAGTAGTTAAAATATTTATACGTTAAATGCATCTCTGTTGAATTAGTTGACAATTTCCACAAATTTATGGAATTATTGAAAGAAGAAGAGCAGCTGTCATAAGCCAAGTTCGTTAAATGAATTGAGATATAGTGCTTTCGTTGGTGGAAACTGTGAAGCGTCGATGACAGGTTATTACAGCCATATTATTCACTTTGGGTGTGAATCATGTTTAAGTTCATTTTACACTCGACCATTTAATCCGCATTTTTTAGATCCAACAATTTCTATATCCATAATATTCACTCAAAAACATCCATTTAATCCGATGGATTAAATATGCATTTAAACGCGGATTTAAAACAGTTTAAACCAATTTTAACCCGTTTTAAATATACTTAATTTCAATTTTCACAAAATGTATGACTTGGAAATTAATTCGATTTGTTGTTCGCCCTTTTTCATTTTTAGGTCTATTAATAAATGTAAATAAACTTAAAAAGAATGGTGACGGCGACAATGACAACGACAATAGCAGTAGTGAAGATACTTTTGTAGCAAGAATGGAAAAGACTGTCAAAATGGCAGCGGTGGGGATAAATTCTCTGACAAAGAGAGACACTAACGAAAAAGTTAGGGAACGCTTTTGTAGTAATCTATGAAAATGACAGGTGCCTAATTCTAATATTAAAAAAAAAGTGGTACAAAAAGTCCTTAAAATATCGTATAAACTCGATGAATGTGCTGATTGACGAACAAAATTAGTTGATTCATCTACCTAGCTATGAAAGTGATTCAGAATTAATCGAACTTCATCATAAATACGAGTATTTATGTGGAATACTTTGTACTGATTGAACTACAAGCATTCGAGAAGAGGAAAACGACAAGGTATTTAAAATTACGTGAAGGTGATTGTCCTTTCTTACCCTTATAGCAAGGAAGAATTTCGTCGCGACATTCCAAAAGAATCTAAGCAGAACATTCATTTTATTTTTCCTCCTGTTGCTACCATTTTAATACGCAGAAAATCAAAACAAATGCACTCAACAAACAAATTTCAAACCAGCTGTTAAATGTACGATGACTGACAGCTTTTTCAATACTTGCACCAAGAAATTTGTTGAGTAAAAATTTGTAAGAGTCTCAGTGGAGGGGTAATATCTTGCTCTCACGATGACGCTCTCTTTTACGAGTTTTTCGAGTTAAGGAACGCCATTGAGTAAAAATTCGTAAAAATTCGTAAGATTTAAAAGTAAAGGAACAGACCTAAAGCCTGCAAAAAGAAGAAACGAAATAAATAAACCGATAATGCTATATATCTAATGAATAATATATCGACGTACATCACCATCCAATTCCAGCCAAATCATCGAACGCAGCTTCCAAAATTCCCCATTTTTTCAGCCGGAATTATTTTGCAAAATCTAACTCCAAACATTTTTCATCAAATTTAAGCTAGCAAATAAAATCAAATGGATTAAGAACGTATGTAGAAAGAGGTAGTAAATTAAGATGCAAGTCCCTAGCACATGACATGATGCATTAGCCGGTTTTGTTTGTGTTGCGCTTTGAACTGTCAAAATTAAGTGAAAATTATGGAAATTATGTCACGGACTTTTTCATTGAAGATCCGAGAGAATTGGCCCGAAATTCAGAATTTATCTTCTCAGTGAAATTCATTGGAGCTATTTTTTAATTGTGGTAGAAACCATATGTCAGATTTGTGTGCGTTCAGGGCAATTCTTTAAAAAAATATCCGGGACACTTCTGTCGTGTTAAGAATTGAAGTTCCGTTTTTTTCAACGACGCATATCAAACATTAGAAAGAGCACTTCTAGATTTGATCTCTTCATAGAAAGGTCAATTCTTTTCTTGAGTCGTAAACGCCATTTTTTTAAACTTCTGAAAAATAGGCACTTCGACCTAGAAGGTCTTTATGCCGGGATTGTCAGGAAAAAGTATTTATGTTACCTCCCTAATGTAGCTGGTAATGTTTTCAGCAGAGAACCTCTTCAATTTTTCTGGACTTAGTATTTTCCGTAAGGAGACTTTCCTTCTAATTCTAGATAGAGCTGGACATTCACACAAGATGTGCTCAGCTGTTTCGTCTTCTTCAAGACATAGTCGGCACTTCGGGGATTCGGCTATGTGAAGTTTGTGTAGGTGGTATCGCAAAACGTGGTAACCTGTAAGGTAGCCTACAAAGTTTTTGATATCGTGCCTTCGTATTTTTGAATGGCAGGATAGCTCTTATGGCCTGCCTGAGGCCCGGGATTTCTTGCCACTGCTTGATACACAAGTTGTGTTCCCAGCTTGTGATAGTGGAAGTGATTGCTGATTTAGTGAAGGCGCAGAAAGGTTCTGGTCCTATGAAAGGGGTTCCTGACCCTTTCCTGACCAGCTCGTCAGCTTTTTCGTTTCGATCCCTGGTCTAATTCCGCATAATAGGGGTGGAACCATCTTTGAGCTTAAATAGTACGAACTAATATATGAAAAAAAAGCGTCCAAATAATAGACCCTGACTCGTCTATTGTCACTCTCAAAACCAATTGGAGGCGACAGCACTTTATCTCGCCTAATCGAGGACAAACATATGTCCATTGCTCCATGTAGTTCACAGCCCTAATATAACCCCCATATAAGGTCAAATACCGTGCACGCTAGCTCAACATGAAGCTGTAATAAATTTTAGGCCAACAATAGATCATCACGGCCCATAAATGACCTTAAAATTTACAAATCGACTCACCTTCGTTGGCATTATCCAGGGTAGCCACACTGAATCAAAGCTTAACTACGCAGTGTACCCTCGTATTCTTCCACAACAATACGAATCCATTAGGAAACCAAAATTCATATGTGTACTCACTCAGAATTAACTTAAATTGGTTCAACGAGTTCAAATTCGTTGCCGTTTAGTTGATGATTTCTTCTACCCTCTCTGTGGCCCATCTGCGGCGTTGTTTAGTTGTAGTCGGTTCTCGGTTGTCACTGTCAGCACATAACTAAGTGCCACACGAGTGCGGGACTATTTATGACGAAGTGACATCAATATACGAAACTTAAATGGACAATCAACCAAAAGAGGCGTATGAGCGCAAGAGCATCTCGGCTATTTTCCATAAAAAATCGCGCACTGATTTCTTTTTCAGTATGAAATACGCGCGCGATCACTACAGCCACGAAGACCGATAGACCGATCTCAGTCTTAGGATATACATTTGAGTATTCAGTCTAGATGATAGAGTTCTTAGCTAAAATTAGAAACAATGAAAGCGCCCAAGGGAAAGCAATTGAATATCAAAAAGATCAGTGATAGCGATTCGATGAGCAACGATCGGTGCATCTGTCAGCTCGGCGTCAACCGAAAGACCGGTCGTGTTCAGTGGTGTCCTGGTTTTACTTGTTGTAAATTTTTAATCATTCTTCCAGTGATCATGCTGCCAATTACGCTGGTTCTGATCTTGCTGATGCGGATGGACGGCATGATGTACGCGCTGAACCTGCAGAAGGCCATCGACAGCAGGCAGATGCGGTATGACGACTATTTGTTGCAGTCGGATTTGGACGAAGTTGCTCGGGTGTCGCGGTGCATGTCGCTGAAGTTTGGTTTTACCGAGGCGCAGGATATAGAGGATCGGGATCTAATGCGAGACTCGCGCACGTCGTTTATACCCAGGGATACTGCAGCGATACCGAGGGAGTGCTTGGATTTCGGGTTCGAGCCAATGTATTCGAGCCGTTCAAAGCGTGCATCGAATCACAGTTTTCACAATCCAGCGCAGTTGCATGTATCGCATCGAAAGTCCGACACGGACAAGAGCCAAGACGCTTCGATGGGCCTGCATTTCATATGGAATGCCCAAGACTCCAAGGATGACATTCGTCGGGCTCAAGCGGAGACAATGCGGCGCTACATGGACACCAGTGTCGATCCCTGCAACGACTTCTACAAGTACGCTTGCGGCAACTGGGAAAAAAACAATCCCATTCCGAAGGACAAGGCGGGCTTTGACACGTTCGAAATGCTGAGGGAAAATTTGGACGTAGTCCTCGAACAGTTGTTGCAGGAATCCAGCCCAAAGCCTGAAGTGTTTCAAGTGAGCAACAACTACTACCAAGACCCCGAAGCCAAGTCTGATATCGTCTCGCCCGGCCTCGAGACACGGGAGGTTTTGACAGAGGTGTTGAAGTCAACTCTGCTCCGCAAGCATATAATTAAACGACGAAAGATCTTGGAAACTGTACTCGACAGGTACAAGCGCGATCTGCAGGGAGACTACCCTGAGAATCGATCAGATCGGTTATCCCGTCGGTCAAGCGTTTCAGACGAGTCTGACGCCGAAGCAAAGGCAAAGATGCTCTACCAGTCGTGCACCAACAATCAACTGCTGGAAAAGCGCGGCATTAAACCGCTGCTTGATCTCATCAAATCGCTTGGAGGATGGCCGGTCTTGGACAGTAATTGGTCTCCGGATAGCTTCGATTGGTTGAATTTAACGGCACAACTGCGGCTGTACAACAACGACATTCTCATGGTCGAGTGGGTTGGCCCCGATCTGAAGAATTCCAACGAGAACATCATTCACTTCGACCAAACCAGCCTGGGTTTGCCGACGCGCGACTACTTCCTCGAGGATGTCAACACAAAGTACCTGAAGGCGTACCAGGATTTTATGAAAACGGTGATGCACCTTCTGGGCGCTAGCCAAAAAGATGCCGCTAGAGCCGCTGAAGAACTCATTGCGTTTGAGTCCCAATTGGCGGGCATCACGTCACCAGCCGAAGAGAGGGTGAACGTGACCAAGCTCTATAAGAAGATGAGTGTACAAGATCTGACCCAAGCGGTGTCCGATATAGACTGGAAGCGGTATCTGAGTATCGTTCAAGAGCGCTCGATAAACGAGGCTGAGAATGTGGTGATCTTCGCCTTGGACTTTATGAATGACCTGACCAGCCTTCTGGCCGACACAGAGCCGAGGATAATATCAAACTACCTTTTCTGGCGCTTCGTCCGACACCGTATCAACAACGTGGACGATCGATTCGAGGAGTCCAAGCAAAAGTTTTTCCACGCGCTCTTTGGCCGCGAGGAAAGTCCATCCCGCTGGAAGGTGTGCATCGCTCAGGTGAACTCGAACATGGGAATGGCCCTGGGCGCGATGTTCGTGCGAAAGTACTTCGATGAGAACAGCAAGGAGGACACGCTTCGGATGACGCACGAGTTGCAGCAGGCGTTCCGCGACATACTCCAAACTACGGACTGGATTGATTTAACAACCAAACAGTTGGCGGAGGAAAAGGTGAACGCCATGTCGCTGAAGATCGGCTACCCCGACTTCATTCTGGTGCCAGACGAACTAAACGAGAAGTACAAAGGCATCGACATCCACCCGGATAAATACTTTGAGAACACATTGAATGTTCTCCGGCACACAGCACGTGCGGAGCAGCACAAAATGCAGGAAACTGTCAACAAAACTGCGTGGCAGACACCACCTGCAATCGTGAACGCGTACTACAGCCGCAACAAGAATCAAATTATGTTCCCAGCGGGCATACTACAGCCACCGTTCTACCACCGACATTTCCCGCGCTCGCTTAACTTTGGCGGAATCGGCGTTGTCATAGGACACGAGCTGACGCACGGCTTCGACGACAAAGGGCGGCTGTTCGACGCCAATGGCAGTATTCACAAGTGGTGGAGCGATTCGGCGATTCAGGGCTTTGACGAGAGGGCGCAGTGCCTGATTTCGCAGTACGGCAACTACACCGTCAGCGAAGTGGGCATCGCCTTGAATGGGGAGAGCACGCAGGGCGAGAATATCGCTGATAATGGCGGAATTAGGCAGGCTTTCCACGCCTACCAGAATTGGATCAAAAAGAGCAGTGCCACTGAGCGAGAGGCAGAAACGCTGCCCGGCTTAAATATGACAGGCTCTCAGCTGTTCTTCCTCAACTTTGCGCAGGTGTGGTGCGGCGCAATGCGGCCGGAGGCAACGCGCAATAAACTCAACACTGCCATTCACAGTCCGGGAAGATTTCGGGTCATTGGAACGCTTTCGAACTCGAATGATTTCGCCAAGGAATTCCAGTGCGAGAGAGGCTCGCCGATGAACCCGGCCCACAAGTGCGGTGTATGGTGAGGCGAATTGAGGCCAAACCGCATGGAGTGGGATGTGCGTCCTCGGCGTTGTTGTCGTTATCATCATCATTGTCGTAGTCGTTCTCGTTGGCGGCATCGTTGTCTCGTTTTATTGGAGTTAATTGAATCAATGCGTGATGACGCTGGTCGCTCGGTAAGTGTTCACTTTCATTTTATGCAATTAATGTTGTTGTACTGCAACTTGTTTTTTCTTTTTAATTGAACGATGCGATTGGCGGAGGTGGTGGGGGTAAATGTGTATCGCTTTTAAATTGTGTTTTGTTTAAGAGCATGCTTTCTACAGTGACGTTGACGTATCGCGAATATATATGAAGCAAGCACAAACAAGAGGTGGGGACGATTGTTTTTTTTAAAGTGAAACTTTTTTTGTTCAACCAATTTTTATTGATGAATTGATTGTCAGTTAATGTTGTTGGCACGAATCTGAAATTAATTTCGTCAGCTGTCAGGAAACGGCGGGCCCGCCGAAGAGAAGTGGTGTGTCAACATTGACCTTTGACTGTCACGTATAATGTGCAAACAGCTGACGGTGTAACGCAAATTAAAATGTGTACTTATTGTGAAATATACCGGAATAAGGCAGTTCTTCCACATCCGATCAGAAACACAATGAGCGTTATGTCAATTTGTGTGCTTCCGGCGTCGCTTATATTGTAATGAAAAATTTCGTTTTCAGTGATTTTTAAAATTCCACAATTAATACCGAAAAACAATCAAATTACATGGGTTCCCTAGCAAATAGGAACTTGACGTTTGTCAACGACGATTTTTATTTATTTTAACGGCGAATTGGCATTCATTCAATATTTTGTTATTGTTTTAGCCTTTAATTTTCCGTCTGACTTTTGAGCGGCTTAAAAGAAAGAAAAAGAGATTTTATATACCACCTACCTAAATTAAAAGTGTTTATTTTTTGAAAGTTTTCATTCAAGCGATTGGGAAAAAGATGGGTGGTGTGAATTTTAAGTTCGACTAGTCACTTCGTTTTTAAAGACATCTCGAGCCTATTTTAAACCTTTCTCGGATCAATTTGGTGAAATAATTTAAGAGTTACATACTCGTAATGAACTCAAAGCAAAAATGTCAACACAATTTTCGATTATACAATTCCTTATCTAATTTTGATAAATGTGTACCTACTTTATAAAAAAAAAAAATAGAACACAATTTTAAGTACTAGATTATTTGTTTGCTGATTTCGTAAGTAAGGGCACGTAAGCATTATCACTTTGTTCATTGAATTTTGGTTTTCCTCATGTTCGCGATGTTGTTTTCTAGCGCTTAAATGAAATACAGAATAAATAATAAACAACTGAAACTAGAGCACATTTAATGTTTTTGCGTTCAAAATAATTCATAATGAACATCGTCGTCAAATACAGAACTGTTATTATTATACTACTCGACAGCTTGTTGACGCCACAGTAAGTAGTAACCATTGAATGTGTTTTTTTTAAGGCTAATATTAACCAGAGAAACCATGACTTGGCTAATACCATGTCCCCACAAACGTAATTAGCTAAAGTGATTTATAAATCACGAAAGCCGTCTCCACCAAATTTTAAGTAATTTAGTGTGACATTTTTGACAACTTTGACATTTAGGTGTCCAGCACCAGATAGTTTTTTTTTGTTTTGTTTCTGTTTTTTTGCCATACCTGCCAAGGGTAAAACAATTTTCGATTGTATGAACTTAATAAAAATATCAAAAACCGAAACACGAACAGAATTAGAAAATTGAATTTAAAGTAATTTTTTTGACAGTTTTTTTTTCTGTTTGCTGAATAAAGCGTTGAAGTTAATACCAGGTATGTTTGATTTTATTTGTGTATGTTCGATTTTATTTTGTGTGTATTTGCAATGGCAGATACGTAATTCAAATTTAAACACGTATATCTCACGTAAATATTAATCACGAAAATGTATGAAAAACCACGTAATTTTTGAGGTAAACCTTGATTTATCTAAATCACCTTGATTTAGCTAAATCAATGTGATTTACGTTGGTGGGAACATGTTTTAACCGGTGAAATCGACTTCTAACCGATTTTGAATTAGCCCTCATTTACGTAACGATTTTCCCGAATTTTGTCTGTTTATGTCTTCATTAAAGACTTTGCTAGATAGACACTAAATTTTTGGGCAAATATTGTCTGAAAAATAATTAAATTCATAATACAATAGATGCATAAGAATTTTTATAAAGCAAATGCCTATAGGCAACATTTTTTGGTTTAATTTTAGGCAGTTCGAACAGGACTGTAAAAAACTGTGACAACTGGAAAAATATGTGTTTTTATAAAGCGTTTTCCTGCAGAACACCGAATAGAGTTCGAGCATTTTCTGAGTCGAGCATGTTCAGAGCGATCTGATTTATTTATGAATCCCATTTGAGCACTACCTGTCATGTGACTAAAAAAAATACCTTCTGATCAGAATTTGTTGTAATTCTATAGCCTGCTACACTTGACAATTTTCCAAAAAAATTGATATTCATTTTCAAAAAAGTTGATATTAATAAAATATTGTATCAACCACAAATTTCTTTTCGATCTATTAACATCAAATCATAAAATTTATTTCCTTGTTTTTATTGTTAAAAAAAAAACGACATTAGACCGAAATGTCATCGTTAGAGTTTTTTGAAAAGGATTATGATGAAGTAAGTCAAAGCGAACTAGCAATCATACGCAAGACTTTGCGAGATGCTTCAAACCCTATGGATTTGAACGAGCATAATGTAGACGTCGGGCACAAAAGAAAGACCAAATACAAATTAGAAACGTCAAACTCCAAAACAGAACCCATTCTTAATGATATTTTGATTAGCATTCACAACGGGTAAAAATTATAAATTGATACTCATAACACCAAATTTTCCATGAATTGATAGATGTTATCAAGTATAAAATAATTGATGTTTGATAGGGCTGTCAGTAAACTTATTCTGAGCTCATAGAGTGCGCTCTAATCATGATGTGACCGAAAAAAAAGAAACAGACTCAGAGCTTAGCTGTGTGTTAGGAAGAAAGGAATATCAACTTGTTTGTTTGTTTTCCTTGTCCTTGCCTTAAAGCAAGGTTCTGGCAATTCCGTCCGTCTGTCCAACGGCTGGAAAATCGAAAGTCTTAAAAATCCACTCAAGAACAACTGTCGCCTTTGCCGTCGTAAATTGAAATGTGTTACACAACTACATAACCCAATTGCAACTTTGTTATGTGGTATTCGATTGGCCACTCTCAGAAACCTTTTTTTTTGCTCTAGATAAATATTAATATTCGATTGGTACAAAAAAAAAACAATATTTTTCCGATATCGAGGTATTTTTACGAATCTGGATTTTTTGTCAGAGTTGCTTTAAATTTACAAATAATTCATGTAAGCTTGAGGTTCACAACTAGTGGAGTTTGTTTACTTTTTCGTATGCAAAAATATAAAGTAGACTTTTTTTTGGGGTTAGCTGGAAGGGATAATAATCGAAAAACATTGCAGACCTTGAACGCGAGGGATGCTTCTGCAATAGTGAGGACTTTAACCTATCTAAAAAACCTCCCTGTGGGACCGACTTTCGTCAGCCCGAATGTGATTGCACCTTCTCATTCGACTAGTCGGCAATTTATTTTTGAATTGTTTGAAAATTTAAAAATAAAAATCCGCCGGTTGTCGTTGTCGGATTTCTGAACTTTTTTGTTAGAAAATATAACCTAATTTCAATTCTTAGCTAATAGCGGTTTTATTCGCCTTAATCTCCTGATTACATTGCCTGTATTTAATAATTCGGTTATTTCTAACGCTGTTGAGAAGCCTACGTCAGTGCATTTGAGCAACCCTTTTAACTTCGTCTTCAAACATTTCAATATATAGATCTCTATGCGATCAGCGTTACGTATATTACCAAGGTGCATTGACTATGTTCCATAGTACTTTATTTTGGAAGACCTGCATTTTTTGTAAATTTGTTTGGTTTGTGCATGATCGCAACTGACATTTGCATGTATAGCAATAACAAATTCTTTTTAGTTGGACAGGGATGAATATCTTCCAATAAGCCAATACATTTTACTGTATTGCATGTTAAACTCATCTTTTTTCTTCTTTACATGCGCTTTCCAACGCAGTTTAGCGTCTAGACTCTAGCGTCATGCCTAGATAGATATTTGGCTGTATTTGAGTATTCCACTACATTGTTGTTAATGCGTCGTTCTAATAACAAATTTTAGTCTCGACTTTTAATTTACGGAAGCTCACAATTGCGAAATTTGTATGGAAAATATAGGGACTGTGAACTACTCAAATTTAGAGTAGAAACTAAAAATGGTCTTTAGCCGAAGGCCCAGGTAGCTAGCGCTGTAAACCGAATGAAATTGTAATTTATTTACAATTAATAATAATAATAAAAATGGTTATTGGGAAGGCTCAATGTGTATTAAACTGTGTGGTACGTTTTCAAAAGTAAAATTAATACGGACTGTAATAAATAGGTCATTTAATCTAATCTGCCATTTTTATTCCTTTCTGAAATACTATATGTGAATCGCCGTTTGAAGCATTTACGTCACTATTTCGACAGTTGCTCCCATAGCTAGTACAGCAGTGTCATCTGCAAATGTTGCTGTCAGAGACAATATTGAGACCACCAACTCCGACCGATTTCCCGTTACTTAGCCTTCAAGCAATATTTTTATGGGGGGGGGCAAATGCTAAGTGCGCTAGTATTGTTACATAGAAATTCGTATTGACAAATGTCACGTAACTTCAAAAATTCCGACTCACCAACACAATCGCACCTTGCTATGCCACTTCCGCTGTGGGCAAAGTTGCTGACAGCGTTCATAGAATTTTATCCGTTAAATTTGAAATTATTCGTTACGTATGCATAATATTTTTTTTAAGGAATAAGTGGAGATTTGCTTAAAATATATATTTAAAATAAACAATGCAGATTATTTGAAGTAAAATAGAAATATATTGACCAAATTTTCTTCAGTTTCTAAGAAAAATGTACGCATGAAATCGAAGTTCATGATATTCAAAAGCGCAAAATACGCAACCATGTTTGTCATAATAAGTTTTTAGTATATAGAACATCTCATTTAGCTAGTTTTATTAACCAAAGAAATCAAATTATTCGCCTTTTAACAACATATAATTACTAACCAATGGCATTCAGTAATGTAAAAATGTGGTATTCCCGAACTCTAGCACATTTCCCCACGGTTGTCGAGGTTGGCAGCATTTATTTTTGTATATTTTGTATATTTTTGCATGTCACACGGATTCTTAATTGACACAACACCGATAGGAAAACAAAATGGCGAATTTGAAAAAAAACTGAGGGGCCCAGCGGCAAGGGGATTGTGAGTTGGGGGTCTCAGTATCATTTGTCTCTGGTTGCTGTAGTGGTTTTTCCACTAATGTGTGAGTAATAGGTATAGCACTGTACTCTGTCACTTTTTTAATTCTAAAGAATCGATCTGATAATACTGTATGTCAAATACTGCTTCGGCGGTTGCTTTTGTAGTTTGTGGATCATTCCTGTGCTAGACTTTATCGAAAGTCTCTGCTATTTTAAGAAATATTGTAGAGCACACTTGTTTCTCTTCAAATGCTTTTCCGATTTTATCTGTGATTCTATGCACCTGATCAACTGTAGAGTGCTTTTCTCTAAATCCAAATTGGGACAGGCAAATTGTCATTAATAATTTTTTCAGACGTTTTACCAGCATTTT
Source organism: Cheilosia vulpina (assembly GCA_916610125.1). Classification (NCBI taxonomy): domain Eukaryota; kingdom Metazoa; phylum Arthropoda; class Insecta; order Diptera; family Syrphidae; genus Cheilosia; species Cheilosia vulpina. The sequence continues at coordinate 78,138,290 of OU744276.1, read as the reverse complement.
TTCAAATACCTTGGATGACATTGGCAGTATCGATATTGTACGATAAGAGGTTTTTTCCCCAGGTGGTTTGCCTGGTTTTGGAATCATTATTACCTCCGCGACCTTCGACATGCTTGGCACATACCTTTACTTAAATGTAGCATTTATAATCTGCGCTAGTTTTCTTAAACCTTTTCGTGGGAATTGTTTTAAGATTTGCCCTGTATAATTAAATCAAAGCCTGGAGCCTTTCTTATGTGTGAATGTGAGCTATTGGTCGGTTCATTTTCTTTGTTGCCTTCCAGAGCGAGTAGTCGGTCGAACTAGCAGCATTTGTAAGATGGCTGAGGTATGTTTTTAAAGACTCATTATTGAATTCTTTTATAGACCTCTTAAGCTTACTGTTTGAGCTGTTTAGTGTGGTTTTGTCGCTTTGCGCCCTTTTCTGTTGCCAACGCTTTCTAGCTTTCCTCTTTTCTGAAATCATTTCACATATTTCGCGAGGGCAAGAGTTTCGCTTAATGTTGTTTCTGTTGCTTTAGGAGTTGCGGCACGTGCAGCTTTTTGTATGTTCAGTGTTAGTATTTGCACTGCTTTTTCTAGTTCGCCTACTGTTGATGATAGTTGGATACTTTCTACCAACTTCTGTCGAAAGTAATTCCAATGAGTCAGTCTATTAACAAGTTTTGGACTTTGTTATTTTATTATTATTTTATCGCAAAGTGTAAGAAGAACTGAGGAGTTATCTGATTGAAGATCAGGGCCTTCTTCCATATTTATTTTATTTGAAGACATATTTTTAGATATAAAGAAGTCGACAAAACCTGGGGTTTTGTTCCTACCTGTTGGCGAATAGGCAGGTTTTCCCGTCAAGTGATATTTCCCGCCATCTTCTTTAATACATTTATAAAGTTCTATGCCTCTCGTACAGGTAACTATAATGGTAGAATTTCTACCACTCGCCAAACTCTAGTACAGATTCAAATCATCTGAAAATAAAACTTATTATCCCATCGTCAGTGCGAGTAGATATTTTACCCAAAGATTATAAATTATATTAAACGACTGCTTTTCTGCAGCCAAAAGGTGAGACATTTAAAAAAATCTATTGAGCAAATTCTTCTCCGCAACGAGTTAGCTTTTTAACTTGTTGAAGATTATCTCCAATGTCAGATGGTGGTGCTAAATCAGTGCCGACAGCTTTGGAGTGCTTAAAATCCTTCTCTAACCGGAACTGGCCTTCTATAACCTGTTTTCCTAGGCAATATATTGTAAAGATACCTATTCCTTTTCTAATCAAAAGCTTTGTAGTCAATAATGATATTAGATTGCAATTCTTAAGGAATAATTATATTATTAAAACTTAAATGGATTTTCTTATATTTATAGCTTTGAAGGTTATTATTTTATTTTACTTAAAGTTTTAAGTTAAATAATAAACAAATCTAATAATAAATAAACCAAAAGAAGAAATAAAAGGTCGACGTCTCCCGATTTTCGAAAATTGTCAGGCTTTTAAAAACAAACTTTACAAATACAACAGAACACAAGCCTAAAAAACATATTGCAAAAATGTGTGATTCGTATGTTGGTCAGCCATCTTGTTTATGTGATACGAAATACGAATCATAGACAAATCATACGTCTCTGATACGAACTGAAGAAACATCTGACACTTTTATAACGATAGCCGCATGGAATTATGCATTTATATAAAACAAAATGGCTTCCGGATGTTAATTGCCAATAATTTGTTTTTTTTTTTTTTAGTGGAGGGTACAAAATATTGATCTAATAATTGCTGAACTATTGTTCGCCATCGTTCATTCGATAGTATTTGAAAAATAATTCATTCTACTTTCGAAAAATAGTAATGAACGAAAAGTTATTCAACTACTACTTTTTTCACTGGATAACAGGTTTGAACGATTTCATTCGTTCATTCAACTTTTCGTTCAACTGCTATTTTCATTCGACAGTAGGTTTGAATGAATGGTTTCATTCTTTCAACTTTTCAATTACTATTTTTTTCCATAGTGGTTTTACTTATCGAAAAAAGGTAAGTGTCCTGTATTTATTTTATTTATTTGAAATTAACTCTTTATAAAGAGGTCATAAAAAAAGGTAAGTTAGCTTTACTCATTTTAACTGAATGAATGAATGAACAAAAATCATTCGATAGTCGAAATCATTCAGTTACTAACTATCGATAGTCGCATTCATTCGATAGTGCCCATCATTAAACTTGTGTCTGTTTGCATTTCATTTATCTATAATTATGGGTTGGAATTCCTCGTCATGATTTGTGACTAAGTGTGGAGAACCGCATCTCTCTCTATTTCATGCGGGAAATTGCTTAAAATTGGGTAAAAAAAGTAGTAGATTTGGATTTTTTATAAAAGACTAAACTTTTTATGAATTTGATCTTCTTAAGGTATCATTATTGTTTCTTAATTATAGCTCAGTAAAAAATAGCAACTGTGTTAGGAATAGTTTATTAATTTAGCTAAATACTATCTTTTTGTTTAACTAAATTGAACATATGTTTTGTCTTTCTCTTTACAGGTCATTTTGCTTCGCCCCTTCGACTGTCAATTATTCAAAATAACGCCGCTGCACTTCGTTACTTTAGTTTAACAATAAATAAATAAATATTTTTGTGATATTGCATTGCATAACAATAATTGCAAGACACCAGATAGCAAGCAGTGCAATTAAATGTATATACGAGTATATTTTATATTTTATATTTCTAATTTGTACGCTTTTTTAAGTAGGGATAATAATTATTTTGAAATCTCTTTGAAACGATAGTATATACCTAAATGAATAATTCAAATATAGATTAATGTAATACATTATACGCTTTCCGGCATTTTTTTTTTTGGTTCTAAGATACAAAAAATAAAATACGTACAAAAATACATAAAAAACACAAAACAAATAAGGGTTCTCCACTAAATAAAAGTTGAAAATCAATAAACTTTGTCTGCTTTTTATTTGCGGTAATTTTTGACAGTTTACACATTCGGGGATTATCCTTTCACTACCAATGATTTACGCGCTTGTGCAAACATTTATGGAATGCACTCCAATCTGACAGTAGGTTTGTTTGTCAAAAAGGTAACAAATACCTAGTTGTGTGAATAAAAGCGAATTTTTTTGGCAATACAAGCAAAAATTGACATCTAACCATTTATACTAGTGCTGGAATTTTTTTTTTTATACGTTAGTTTCAAAATTCAAAAATCGATTTTTTTTAAGTTGACAAGATTGGCCTGGACAATAAGTAACTTGAACGCAAAAACTAAATTGGCTAGATGAATTTTCCTACGCCAGCCACATATGCGAAATGTCAACTTAGTAGTCAGTCACAAATTTCTTGATTAGATATGTCGGCCAACCCTCCATAAACGTCAACACAGCTGAAACAGCTGTTCATATGACCGATCTAATCCAATCAAGACTGAGATTCATAAAGTCAGATTGCTGTCAGACTTACTTAACTAGATACCTGAAATTCTCCATTGTAATGCCGGCAAAGCTGAATGCCGTTTCTGACAATAAACACTTCGTAGACCTGAAAGGGCCCGAACCATAGAACCCATTAAGTCCATAGCGGCACCGTAATTAACTTAAAAGTGGATAGACGCATTGTGGAAGGTGACGCATTAATAAGCAACGTTTACAGCACATTTATTATAAATATATTGAGAGAATGAGAGGCATTGACGTGAATGAAATGAGATAAATCAAACTCATTGGTGGACGGTTTGAATCGCCTAGGGAATTATTCTGCGACAGGTTTTATTGGACTACTTCGGTTTACTATTAATACGTTTACGCTTGTTATAGCTATAGCAGTCATTATTTTGAGAAACACAAAAACAAATTACGGCTATTACCATCGTTTGAGTTTTGTATCCCACGTAATCGTTTTACTGGCTTACACTGTTGCCAAAAAATGTGGCAACACTTATTGCGTTCAAGAAATCCCCTAAATTTAAAAAAATCGCTATGTAGGATTTCCAAATAGATATTCTATTTAGGTACAGTAAAACCCGAATAAGTGTCTTACCTTAAATGCCCTGTTTTGATAGCAGTTATAAAAAAAATCCGCTTAAGTGCACATAGGCACTTATCTCTAAATTTGTAAACATACCTCCGCAACAAAACAAAATTACACTGACAGTTTAAATTTTGACAGTGACAGCTACAAATTCAGTCTCCACCATTGTAGTAGATTATTACTTCTTTTATTTTTGATTTTTAAAGCACGAAGCACAAGGAAGCGCTTAACACGTTCGTGCACGGTATATATTTTTGGTGACTTGCGGTGGTACAGTTTGAATGATAGTTCATGTCCCATCAAACCCAAACAGGCATAATATCGCTAAAATCAGCAGTAGAACGGATATGTTTACTGCTGCTGGTGCGTATAAAATTAGGTTTCCTTTAAATTTAATGTGATTTAAGGCATGTATACACGTCTTGCTGAAAAAATGAGCTTTTTAAATGACGTGTATGAACGTCATGCACCACCGAGAGAGCCGATGAAGACGTGTATACACGTTACGTGCGCGAACGTGTTAAGGAAAAAAAGGCTGAATTCCAAAACGTCAAAAAAATGCGCATTGTGAATGCACACTGCTTTTCTAATGCCAAGTTACGAATGCTTTGCCGCTGATTTGCATTTGTTACTGCAAACCAAACTAAAATTGGCATTTTATTACAAAATATATTATTTTACTTACGACTCAGGCCATCAATCAATTTTATTTGGCGTTTTAGACTGAAATGTCAAATATAATTTGCATGATAATCATTACCGATGCTCTGTTTGCTTTTGTTTGCACAGTTGATGCGTTCACAATACGTTTTGGAAAAGTATGCATTGCGTCATAGCTTGAGTAAGCAGTGATGCAGAAGTTCTGCGTTTTGGAATTCAACCAAAGCTTTTGTATTTTTCCAGCTGATTTTAAAAATGTGTACTTAAAAGAATTTTTTTTCAGGTAAATTTCAATAAAAGCATACAAAATAAATGGCAATTAAGCGGGAAGGGGAAAGTTAGTTAAGCGAAAGGTACTTATAAAATGAGTTTTATATGAAAAAATCCTCAGAATTTTAGGCACTTAAGCGAGAGGCACTTATCCGGGTTTTACTTTATTTTGAATACAGAATTATGAATGGAAAATAAAAAGAAAGAGCTGTTTTAAAACTACTTGAAGAATTCGACAGTTGACCCTCATTGCCTATCGGCTATAGCTGTCAGACGTCAGAAATCAATAATCGCATATATTAGCACCACTGCAGCAGCCATTTAAAAAAAGGTTTTTAGTATTCCAGTCGATGCACATTTAATTTTCAGACATTTCTGTTACTTGCCAGAACTGAAATGTTATTTCTAACATGGATTCAAAAGTGTATTTTTGACTAACTTCCCGCATTTAAAATGAGCGCGAACCTAGGAACCTTGTTTAGGACCTAGATGATCTGTTTCGAACTTGAAGATCTCTATTAAAAGACCATTGAATATTGAAAAAGAGTTGGAGGGTTATTGCCAACGGAGCCCGGCTGCTCACCCTAGAGACATGAAATAAAATAGGACCTCGAGATTGGGAGTTGTGCTTTGTGTATCATGTACGCTTCTCTATCAGCAATAATGGAGAATTATGACATTTTACGAATTCGGCTTTGAAAACCCTGCGAAACAAAAGGAGCCCTCTTATTGACGAAGTCACATTACTTTTACTTTGTTTTTTGATCAGCTCTTTCCTATTCCATAGTTCTGGCCCTTCTCATTCCCTTTTTATTCTTAATTAGAAAAGCCGGTCTGCTTCCCTCCTCCCATCGCTTATTTCCGATTTCTCTATTGATATACATATACAAGGTGGCGCAAAATTATTAATCACCCTATCGGAAGATGTTATAGTTTTTGCAAATGGCGTCGCACGTCAATCATGCTTGACATTTGTGAACTTGACAGTTGCACAGTATAAAACAAACAATGGTTAAGCCCAGCACACCATTTGTTAAAGGCGCCTTGCAGCATCTATACCACTTGTGTCTGATAGAACTCCTTAATAATCTTCATTTAAGTATTCAGTGTAAAATGCAATGACTACTGCAGTTGACTCGTGGCAATTCAATAGTTCAAAGCGAGCTCTGCTCTGTTCACAAATAAATGACGGCGAAAGAATTCACTCCAGAAAGCACTTATTTCACAAAGCAAATTCCAAGCAATCCTTAAACCGAAATCCTAGCCCTATACTCTCGTCTGCAACTGCTTGCAACTTTCCATCATCAAGGTATTCATTTTACATGACTGCCAAGGAAACTTTTCTCCAGATTAAGAGAATCCTTAAACTTTTTCTGTGTCTTTTAAAGTTGACTTATGGCTGTCTTTCGCTCGTGAGCCTTGTCATACTTTGTCCATTCTGGTTCTCAACGTTCCTGATGAACTTTGCAAAACTCAATTAAATTTCTCATTTTTATCTTCTACGGCAGATTCTCGTTCAAAATAATAAATATTCTCTTGCAAACGATACGATAGGTACCCACTGCTGCAGTCACATCCAAGTGAAACGCAATTCGCTGACACAAATCTGACAAATCAAATCAAGAAGCTGTCTGATTGACTTCTTGTTCGTGGATTACGACGACGGCAGGCACATTCACATCGTATATCTGCAAAAAGGAAACCTACTCTGACAACAAGGTCATTTTGTAATGGACAAATCGCGCCTGAACGAACTCCTTTGTCCACGCACTTGACGATGAGAATACCACTTGCAAATCGATACTACGCCCTTCCCGCAAAATGTTCAAAAGGATTCTGCCAAAACAAACCTGCCAAGTGGAGCAATTAATTAACCACTTAATGGGGGGTTGAAACTTTTCGCCCTACTCCCTACTACTCGGTTATGGTAAATGGAGGATCCTGAAATCGCTGCATTTAGTTTCAATTTGAATTGTTATCGCAGATCCTGCAGTCACATGTATCAGGCTATTATCACATGGTCGGCGAACTTGTACACCATCTTTAAATAAAACTTTTCCCAGTGCGCTCTCGGTGTGCGAAACTTTGACAATAAATCAACGAGTTTGAGTTCAACTTGGAGCAGAGTTACTTTCGCTAGATACTTTCTCGAATGTGTAACAACACCATTTTTTTTTTGTTGTACACTTTCTGTTAGAGTCCTTGTTGGAAATTCTCTGCATTTTATGGTTGCAATCGGACAGAGACGTGTTTGGGAGGTAGCAAAAAAAAGAACCTCATGGCAGCCAAGCCATTTAGAGGGGGAGAAAACTTGCTCAGCGTACTTGTAAATAGTAATGGCTTTAGCGAGTTGGTAAACTTTTCTTTATATCGGTTCTCGAGTTGAAAGTGGTTTTATTTTAGTTTTTATTTATGGATAAGTGTGTGATGTACTAGTATGACATAAATCCTTTTGTTAATCGATAAGGGGGTACTTTATAAGTTATTTTCTAGGGTGCTTAGAAAGCTGTTAAGAGTCATGGCTGTAATAATAAAATCAGAACTTGTCTTTGAGAAGACGCTGCTCTATTTTTTTTTGTTGAAAGTGCATTGAACTACTAGAAAGATGAACCCAAAACGTCCTATGGAACTTGTATTGCAAGTTTCGTTGGCATGGATGTCCCTGTGACCTTTAAGTACTTCTAAGTCTTTGACGTGGCTTTTTGGGGAGTCCCTAAGTAGGTGGGCTTGACTTTCCCTATATCAGTTTTCAAGAACTCATTAGGTGGCAATAAGGTTTTTAAATATAGCTCAGCATAAAAGACACTCCCTAGAGATGTGTTCGGTTTCGACAAAGACCGAAGCCCTGGCTATAGTTCCGGAACTGATTGGTACCCGGATCCAGTTCTACCCGAAGCCAGTCCTTCAGCAAGAAAAATCTACGAAAGTAGGACGAGTAGTATCAAAAGCCATATCCCCCTAACCAAGAGAGAACCTTGAGAACCTTGAGAATATCGGAGAGGGCGTACTATAGAAAAGGCTCCAAAGCAACTGCGATGATATTCTTTATTTGGAGTTTGTCAAAAAAGACAGTTTGACATTTACGTGCGAGGTTAAACCACCACACAACTGATATGCTCGAGTCACATCTTCTATACAGGGTGAGCCAAATACAGGGGTCGAATCATCTCTTCCGCAAATGAGCAATACGTGACGGAATTTGTTTTTGTTTCGTGTGTAAAACCAGCAATGTATAGCTCGTTCACAGATGTGGCGATTCGACCCCAGGTTTCTTTTTAAAAATGGAACAAAATGCACACATGGCTTTATTAGTAAGAGCAAACATTCCCATTAATTATGGAACATAATGTCGGTCAAGTGGCTGGCTAGGCCGGCTTCGCAGTAGCGCATTCCGTCACTCCAATTTGTTAGTTGGTTTTTTTTAAGCAATATGCTCTTTTAATATTAACCACTACCAATTTTCCAAGACCTTATTGTTGCTGGTTTCGGGCTGTAGCTCACGGATTACTTGCTTTTCAAAAAACGCACTATAAGGCCTACAAAGCACTCAATTTGGAAATAAGTTTTTAATATTTCCCAACGTTGATCGAACGTAAAGCGATACATTTTATTCCGCGGAGGTATGATACTGACTTTCTGTCAACATTTCGAGCGGGAAACAGCTGTCAGTGTCAAAATAACCTATGATTTAAAAAGAAACCACTATAGATGGCGCACCCTTCATGTTATGTTCCGCACATGCCATTTTGACTCACATATTTAGACTAAAGTTTACTACCATGGACCACTTCGAGAAGATTAACCTCCCTCTCGCGTATGAGATGGTGACACCTTTAAACAGGGCGGTGTCACTCCTGTCAAAATCCTCCTGCTTGTATAGAAATGGCAACTTCTGTCTTCATCGATGTTGCCTAAAGCTGTCTGCCCTGAAAAAGACCAAAATAAATTGCACTGAAAACGCACCCAAACATTAACGCAACAGAGGTTCGAAATATGGTCTAACGACCTCCTTTCAACCGCAAAAGACGTTCTGGTGACCCTTAAATAAGCCCACAAAATGGTGCGAAAAATGTGTTAAAAAACTCCCCGAAACTTCTTTACTGATGTCGTATTTTATTGGTTTCTTCTTCTGTTTGAATCCACAAATATACGAGTATTTGTGAAATGCCAAAGAATAATCTACGGCTGCCCTCAGCTGGCTTGTATAAAATACTTATGTAGGTAAGTGCTTTTTGAGCGGACTCACACTTCAAATCGAGAAGCGAAATTCTCTTCTTAGAATCACCTAAAGAGTATTTTTCTTCCCAATAGAACGGTTTACGAAGTATTATTTTAGATTTTGGACCCTTCCGGACGCTTCTTTTTGTCCAAAGGAGAACGACAAGAGTTGCCCTCGCAGTATGAACATGACTCTGATAGTTGGTACGTTAGTAGGCACATCAATCAATTTTTTCAAAACTTTTGGCAAGACTAATGGAAATTTTTGGGGGTGGAGGCTTGACGAGTGAGCTCTTCACCGAATTCGGCATAAAAAACTACCAAAATATTCGTGGTCCCTTGTTTTGGAATGTACGAAAAATTCAAGCAGCCCGTGGGGGACTTGAAAACTTTCAAGCCACACATGGCCCAGTGAATCTTGTTAGCGTTTATGATAACTTAAAAATTGCCACAATTCGTGCTAAGGCTTGGTTGTTAGTTGCAGCTGAGAGCCTTCGATGAAATGCGTACCTTACCTGCTATTAGAACGATTGCCACCATACCTTACTGTAGTATTCCATTTTCGTTTCAATCACATCCGGTAGCTGGATATAGGAGGGTGCTTGGAGAGTACCTTCTGGAACCTCGGGTACTCGGGAGTGTTTCCTATAGATATATCCACAAACTTCTGTCCAACAGACGCTTGTTGTTCCCATTTTCTTTTAAACCCCTCTTGGTCAGGGGTTTTCCTAAAGGCTTTGGCTTTTTTAAAGCGCGGTCTAAAACTTTTCCGAAGGGTGCAGACTGCAGAGTAATGAGTTCCAAAACAAACAAGTTCAAAATTTGTTTCATTCTACTGCTAGGTTTTTATAAGTTGATAACTATTCCCAAAATTGTACTGGCTTAAGCTTAAAAGATCGCTTTTACAGATACCATTTAGTGTTCCTGTATAATTCTCAATAAAGGAGAATCTATAGGTATGGGTGTTTTGTACAAGAATTTCCAATATTTATTTTTACACAATTGCAACATTAATTTGAAGTAACGTTAATATAAATTAGTGCCTCAGAAGACACAACCGGTACCGAGCTCAACCCAACCACAACTGTCTTCTTTTTTTATTTTGAATGACATATGTACCCCAGTGTTCAGCTTGACGTTTCTTTAGGTACGTTCGTAGGTTCTCGTCTGTCCGTTCTGTTTGCTTGGTGAACTTAGTGTCTACCCGGTTGTGTCTGGTCAGTCGTTGCTACAAATCTTCCTTATTTCAAATATTTATTGTTAAGTTACAAGTTTTTGTACTTTTCAAACAAAAATTTGTTTGTTGCTGTCGATGCTTTTTGAAGGCTGATTCCAACTGTAAATTAATGCACAAACGCGACTGCAGTTAGCTAAAAGACGTTGCAAATTTATAGAAGAAGGTCTCCCATCGGTAAGCGAAACCAGATGTCCCCATCTATTGTGTGTCCATCTGGTGGTGTTATCGCTGACGTGAAGAATTAAAACAATCCAATTTTTGAGTAAAAACAACTAAAATAGAAATTTTATTTATAATAATTAAAATAATAATTCAAATTCATATGAGGAATTTTCACCTAAAAATTATAGGTATTTATCTGGAAATCTTCCTCCGCGGATAAACCTTTTGCCATTTCTTCTCTCTTCGTTTTATTCAACTTAACGAAGTTGTAGTTTACATCAAAGATAATGGAATACAGAGATATATAACTTTCCAGTGGAAAGGCGGCTGCCTACAAGCTGTTTTCCCGAAAAATTCATGAAGTCACGCACCCATGTTCTCTTAAAGTATATATGAATTGGGTTTTAATGCAAGAATTCGGTATTTTCTAAGGTGTATTTCACTATTTTTTTTCAGTTTAATCAAAACCTCCACAAAAATCTAACAAATTCAATATGAAATTGAAAACAATTAAACCCCGCAATGCCCATAAAAGAAAGACGATTGGCAGACGGCCATTAGCAACATGCTTTTTTCTAGCTCACATGTATTCACAGACGGGGGTTGAAATTACAAAAACAACAATGTAAACAAATGGGTTTTGGGGGGATAGACGTACGAAAGATATCCATCTCTTTTATTCTTTCATCTCTGTCGATGGGTGCGTTCGGTATCGACGTCCGTACTAGTACCAGCCTCGTCAGTCGTCAGCAACAGTTGGCGACGTTGTAGATTGCTCGGCGGTGTTGCCAGGTCTTGCTGACTGCGACAGTTTCTATGTTTGACTGAACTGAACATATTATCTGTGATTGAAGTGGAATGCTTTTCAAGCACTATCGAATTTATATCTTTATCTGTTTGTATGTGGATTTGTACGAACATCGAATCAAAACTACTTACTTAACCAATTGGTATTGGTTTTTTGATAAAGTAACTATTCGTTTTTATTTCATCGCAATCGGCTAACAACTTCTGTATCAAGCTACCATTTTTAGACGTCATGTGAAAAGTGTCTTGCATTGGAAAATGTCTGCGCATAGACTGATGGTAATCATGCTTCGCTTCTTTGTCGTTAAAAATTGCCATCTGTGGATATTTCAGTGGCGCGTATCAAAATTGCGTGCTTATCAGTGTTTGGCATTTAAAAAAAATTGTTTAGTATCTAATTTCATAAGAAAATTGTATATAATATGTCAAAATAGTACCTAATATTTCAAATCAAAGTCATATTATCAGATTGTCAGCACAATCAGCAAAATTCTTAGTTTGCGATTCTTTAATCAACCACCTAGGAAAAAAATCTTTTAACAAGTTTTAAAATTTGATAAAAATTAAGTTACACTTCTCCATCGCGATCTTACCGTGTTCCGCGATGAAATTGATAATAGCTGTCAGTGTCACTATTCTTAAAGGTAAAATTGTTAAAATTGTTAAAGAGTTAAAATTTACATCAACAAACAAATAATGTTGGGTACAAAAAAAGTGCTGCCAAGTTGTTCGCATTGCCAATTTAAAGGTCAATCCAATCATCAACAAGAACAATAGGACTGTCTTATCAAAAAGAGGACAAATGGTCACCATACGTATATGCTGCACGAAGGGCTATCTGATAATGGGCTTTCACCGTGTGCAATCTGGCAGCGCCCTATACAAATACACTCTTTTTCTGATAGGGATCCACGCCAAAAAGAAACAAATGTTTTATAGCGCTTTACTTACCGACCTATGAATATTTAAAAGCTTGATGTAAGCCCTCACCGGTTTTTGTGTATGACAACAAACCCAATTTTGCTAATTAGTGGCATTTATTGTTGCAAGTCGATTTGTGGCAGAGCATTTTTGCCGCGGAATATACCAAAGAGTAATTACAGCCACAAGCAGCTCTGAATCCATTAGTGTCACCAAAAGCCGTCGGTCGAAATTAAATTGGGAAAACTCCCTTACAGAGGGACATTCATGCAGGCAACGCGACTGATTTAATATCACCCGTTGCCATCAGCTCAGCAGCTTTTTGTCCAACCTGCTTTGTTTCGACATTTTTTTTTTGTTGTCGATTGCCTCCGATTCGAACAAAAACCGAAATCATTTACACCGACTTCAACAAAAACCAAAAACCCTCTCACATGTCTGCAGTCCGCAGTCCGCACTGACTGAGAGTAACCAGTGCGTGTAATCAGGGAATGTTCATCTTCATACAGTCAGTTGGTTTGGTTTGGTATGTAATGTATCTACATCTCCACTGAACACTGGCACAGTGCACACAAAAACAAATTGTCTATAGCGGGATTTTATTGTCCGCCCATATAGATATTTATATATGTTTTGCAAATCAACCATCCGTGACGCCGACCGTTGTACTTCAGTAACAGTATCTGCATCTGAAAAATGTATCTCTATATGCACTGGCCGCCAGCGAAACCGTCCAAAAAAAAGTCCACCGCCACCCAAGCCCATTCGAAGTCAAAACAAAAACCTAATTTGAATGGAATTCGGCTGAACGGTCCGACTATAGCAGTTCTATCGCGCAATCATTTCCCGTGCGGTGCAACCAAAAGTGGTAACCTGGGGCAATTGTGCGATGCAAAAGTTCGATATGGAAAATCGAATTAAAAATGTCTGTTAGCCGCCATGCCGGCCGTTCGAATAAGTGACGATACAAACAATTCGCTGCGCACAGAGGTTGGGAGGTACATATTTCTATTTATGTGCCGATGATGCCGACCTTTCTAGGACATTTGTCGTCCATTCAAATAGTTTCGGATAATGATCTCTGTCGCCGGCCGTCCGCTGTAGGCTGCACCTCTTGATTGACACGCTTCAAGTGCATATTGGAACTGGCGCTTTTATTTATTTCAAATTCGCCGATTACATTTTTAATTAAGTGATAATTCAGAGTTGTCAAGCAGGGTAATTAAAAGTTTTATTGTTTGTAGCAATTTATGTGGCGAACACTGGTGGTCTTTGCACAGGGACGGTTGCTTGTGCGAGAGCAGTAATTAGTTGGGTTTATTTATGTTTTTAAGACTGACACTGACATTGCAATGGTGACAAATCGCTGAAAGGTATTTCGTTGGGGCAGTACACCTTTATAAATTCAGAGTAATTAAATCGATGTTATGCCATTGTCCGCATTTGAACTCGAGAGCTAAAGAAACAAATTGTCAGCGACATCAAAATGCAATTGGTATGCAGCAGTTCTTTGTGACCGCGGGGGACATGGCAATTAGCTCGGTTAATTGCATTCTTGTTTATGTTTTATTCACAATGTCCGGGAGAATTCCTACTGGCAGTTAAGACGGTTCAGCCGGATGTGCTGTCGGTCTTCTACTCGTATTAGATGGACAAATCAGACTTTGATCATCTAAAAACTCAATGAAGACGTATGCGACGAGATATCTTTACCGGGCGCACGTGATTTACAAATTTTTATCACGCGTCAGTTGAAATGACAGCAAAACATACTAGCACTGCAGATCTTTTGGCGAACACATCACGGTGGAAGCCGCCATGTTTCCAGCATCTCTCTCTATTTAAGGGACATCATGCGGTCCTCCTTTAAAAGTATAGTTGCTAGGTCCAGTACAGACTGTGGTTAAAATGGCCGCATTTGTTGTGTAACGAAAACTATTCGAAGATGGTAAGAATGGGATCTAATCCAACCTATTACAATTGTGAACATTTTGAATAACTTACTGCTTTGAAATGATTCTGCACTTTGAACTTCGCATTCTCACCATTTCACCGACCTCCTTTCAGTACCATTTTAATTCCATAAACGGTTCTCAACGGAGATCTATATAACCAAAGAGATGAATTTGCAATAATCCCTTTAATTCCTAAAATTCCCTTTAATGACAAGAAATGTGTCAACTATATTGGCAACTCTGGTTTAAAAATGCACGTATCCATATATGGCTCATTAGTGGCAAAACTTCACCTAATATTTTTAGTTACCAACCAATCTTCTGGTATTGTCTAAAAGCAGAACTACAGACCAAATTCTAACACGATCTAATTAAATTTATTTCATCAATGGGTGTCTGAAATTCACTCAAGATTTGAATTTACTATTATTTGTGCGGCAACCAAAAAAAGTAAAAAGAATAGAGCGCTCCAAATGTTTTTAATGTTTTCATTATATTGAACAATATTTCAAACAGAATGAAAATGAAACAATTCAATTACTGCACGGAAAATTTTGTCGTCTACTTTCTCGCTTTGGTGATCGAAATTGGCTCATCGGTTTTCTTTCTAAGGTGTTATTTAAATTTAAAGGTCTATGTTAACAAATCCACATACACCCATGCATTAAAGGAGGGAATTAAAGGCTGCATCAATGAAATTTAGCCATGTTTGGAAAATTTCGACAAGAGTGCCCAAT
This sequence comes from Cheilosia vulpina, assembly GCA_916610125.1. Taxonomy (NCBI): domain Eukaryota; kingdom Metazoa; phylum Arthropoda; class Insecta; order Diptera; family Syrphidae; genus Cheilosia; species Cheilosia vulpina. The sequence goes on along the minus strand of OU744276.1, from coordinate 78,123,275 downwards.
ATGCTATTCCATACGTATATTAAATGTGCACAAGAAAGTTAGTTAGAAGTATTCAAACATTTTAAGCAACTGATGATTACGGAGTAAATCATTTTTTGCGCAGCTTACTTAGGTTAGGTTAGATAATAGGTACGTGGGTCGGCGTGGAGTATTCCGTGCCGCACTCAGGTCAATATTGACCCATTGGGGGAAAAGGTTGTCCCTTACCCATAATAACCCTGCCTATAGATACCTGTGATTAAGTACTCAATGCTGCATACAAACCATCCTGTGGATTTGATAAAGCTAAATATCTTGTCTATATGTATGCTGGAAAGGTCGTCTAGGTCGTGGAAGAAGTGTCTCCCTAGTTATCTATGCCTATAGTGTTGGAGACCTGGGCAGTGACATAGGAAGTGGGTTGTGTCCTCAAGAGCTTCCTCATCAACGCAGCGTCTACAAAGTTCTTCTTCCGTCACGTAGAGTGTAGTGCCCCGTTATAATTCCTATGAGGGTGGAAAGACATTTTCTATCCTTTCGCATTAGACTCTCGGTTCTGGCTTCATTGAGGGTTGGCCATAGCATTTTTGTGGTATGACAAGTTTCTAGTGCAGTCCATCTAGAGTTCGCCTCTCTTGCGGCCTTACCACCTGCTTCAAGCTTGAGTGCACAAGGCGGGATTTTCACAGATGGATCAGCTTATTCTCATGCAGCTGTCTAATCCGCTTTCTCGTTTCCTGGAATGCCTTCATATCCCGGAACCCAGCAGAGCAGTACCTTATGCTGAGTGCCAAGAACCCTGAGTTCTTCGCGACAGCATTTCACAAGCTTTGATTTTATTTCTATTGCAGTTAATGCTTTTATTGCTGCCTGGCTGTCGATAAAGAAGGTAATACCTTCAGGTGGTATTGCCCTTACCACAGACTCACGGGCAGCTGTTGTCACTGCCAGGACCTCTGCTTGGAAGACACTGCTGTGGTCGGGGAGGCGAACCGATTTAGATATACCCAGCGACTCGGAGAAGACAACGGACCCTACCCCGGTTTTCATTTTAGTACCGGACGCTCTGATCATGCTCTGAACGAAAAAAGAAACACAAATTCTGAGCTAAAAAGAAACACTAACTTTTTGTATAACAGTTCAGGTTCTGCTTTGAACTAAAAAGAGAATCGCTTTATGTGGGAAAGTATGTATGTTAAGTAAATTAGCCGCACACATACACTTGCACATAGGAACCTGACAGATGCCTGACAGTTCATTCTGTGGTAACATTGGAAAAAATTCAAGTAATTCAAATAATTGCCCGTTTTAGGGACGTGTTAAGAAAACGAATCTGGAATTTAGTAATTCATTCATTAAAACGAATATAATTAGGGATTCTTTTATTTTACATAGGTAATCCATATACAAGGTGGGCAAAAAGAGATCACCCTATTGGAAGATGGTCTTATTTTTGCAAATGGTCGCCAATGTCATATCTGTTTTGACATTTGTGGACTAGGCAGATGTAGAATACAAGTCAACAAGCCATGGAGCGATACACTCCCCAAAACGCGGAATAATCGTGTCTATTTTCTTGCGTAACAATTCGTCTGTAGTGTTTGCGCAGCGCGAATTCCGACGCCGATTCCCCCCACGCCGTATGGCCACCAACCTTGATGAGTATGGGACCACCCGAGACGTTGCCAAGAGTGGCCGGCCCCCGAACATTGCTAAGGGTCGGACTGTTCACAGCTGGTTATGTTATAGGTACCACAGATTTAAATTAACCCATGATTTGTGTTTGTTGAACGATTTTTCACTTCGGTCACCAAACCATAGTTTTGGGAAAAATCGTTCCACTTTCCCAGTTTATTTGTCAATTCAGTGATTGACCGAATCTATTACATTTTTTGTTTTCCGGGTTAGTTTGTTTTTGATAAATAAATTGTTAAGGTATTTTATCATGTCATAATAAAATGATACAGGGGTTGATATCTTTAAACTGAAGAATAAAAACTTTTTGTTGAGAGACAATAAGCAATTTTTTGAAAACAAATCCGAATCCAAGCCACAACAAAAAACATTTTGCAAATGGATCATCTCAATTTATTCAACGACCGTTGCAATTTTCTCATTCTTCCAATGTTTTCTCTATTGAGAGCGCTTTATCTCAATTTATGACAGCTGTCATCGGCTAAGAATTTGGAAAATAATCTTACTTCATTCTTTTTAAGATAGTAAACTCAAATTGTGTTTACACCATAAACATTTAATACTTGCAGATGTATAGTCATCTCTTTTCATGTAGAAGACACATCTGTTACTTTTACTTTTTTGCTTTTTTGTGAATCCCTTAAAAAAAATATCTTAATTGATTCGGTTGAGTATTTTCTTTTCTGGTGATATAGATCAATGTCAGCCTCCTTTCATTTTGTCATCCTGTCAATTCTTCGCATCCATTATTGTATTGGGAACCGTTACTCTTACCTTCAATAAAGTGGAGTGTATACCGTATTCTAGACATCTGTCAGTTTTAAACGTCTACGAAACTGACGAGACAGATTTTATTGGTTCAGTTCAGTCCATTTTAAGTTATATATACGTGTATTGTAAATATTATTTGTATTTCTTTTCCACAATATTGTACAAATATTGTTGTTGTGCATAGCAGAAACGTAAAAATTAATACATACACAGTTCTTAAAAAAAATTGAACATACGGAATTCCAGAAAATCATTGGTTAAATCTCATAAATCGACTGGTTATCGGTTTCTCTGTTTAACTAACCAAACCAACGATTCTCTGGTTAATATTTTGCTGAACAAACACATTCGATGATTAGCAGCTGGAATAACTAATGATAAAAAATAACCAAGATTGAACAAACCGGCCCTAAGTGTCAGTATTTTATTACACCTCCCGCCATTTAGAATTTAATTTTTTCCTGCTTCACACGTGTTCACAGATAGGAAAATGTAAGAGAGAATTTTCTTTTCACAATTTGAGGGTGGATTCCGGGGGGTGCGCGGGAACTGACGGTCTATTTAATATTTTGTTTATGGACACAACAAAAGAAGTACTAAAGTACGTGCATGTTTATTGAACAATTTTGTGCTTTTCGCAATGGTTACTAAGCATTTGTTCCAAAACTTGTTAATAGACTGCCTGATTGGAATTACTATAATAACTATCATCACCTATTCAAACAGTTGAGGAACTAGAAAAAGCAGTGCAAATACTAACACTGAACATATACAAAATCTGCAGGGGCCGCAGCTCCTAAAACGACAAACAGGATTAAGCAAAACTCTTGGCCTCGCGAAATATATGAAATGATTATAGAAAAGAGGAAAGCTAGAAAGCGAAGGCAACAGACAAGGGCGCCAAACGACAAAACCACACTAAACAGCTTAAACAGTAAGCTTAGAAAGTCTATAAAATAATTCAATAATGAATGAATTAAAAACATACCTCAGCCATCTTACAAATGATGCTAGTACCAACTAATCGCTCTGGAAGGCAACAAAGAAAATGAACCGACCAATAGCTCACATTCACACATAAAAAAGGCTCCAGGCTTTGATTTAATTATACAGGGGAAATCTTAAAACAATTCCCACGAAAAGGTTTAAGAAAACTAGCGCAGATTATAAATGCTACATTTAAGTAAAGGTATGTGCCAAGTATGTCGAAGTAATAATAACCTACTGAACTGAGTTACTCCGGTTTCAATATTGTAGGCTACGCCGATGACCTAGTCATTATCGTGAGGAGTTAATAAGCAAAGTGCTCTTAAGATAGCCCTAGATTGGTGCCGTAAAGAGGACCTTTCTATTAACCCCAGTAAGGCTATCATAGTTACTTTTAGTAGGAGAAGAAACTTAAATCTAAACCAAATTTCAATAAATTACACACTCATTGAGTACTCCGATGAAGTCAAATACCTTGGAGTTATCCTAAGCGACTGAACTGGAACTCCCACACAAAAAACAAAATTACCAAAGCTACTAATGGTTGCTGGGCCTGACGTCGTATGTACGGTAGAACCTGAGGGATTACACCCAAAATCACACACTGGATCTACCTAGTCTTGATCAGACCCATTATAATATGGTGGAACAAATCCATCCAAAAGAAAACCATAGCAAAGCTGAAAAAGTTACAACGCCTCGCATGCTTGGGACTTTTCGCCGCAGTGCGAACTTGTCCTTCAGCTGCTATAGAGGCCTTAATAGGTTTAAGACCCCTCAACCTACACATAAAAAAAAGTGGCTATACGCAGTCTAGCAAGTCTGGCACAAGGGGAAGAGATAAGCTTTAGTGACCACCCAGAACTAATGACTCTTATCTAGGAACTACCGGAACTTGATGACAATTGACATCCACGGTAGATTAATGCTTCGCAAAAGAAGCATCTCACACTAATCAGCAGTATAGGTTATTACTGCGGTAGGGCATCACCGAAACTTTATAGAAGCTCAAAAATTAAAAAGAACATATTCTGATGTTTTTTATTATTTTAGCGAAAGCGTTTTTTTTGTATGTCGTGGGGAAACTATTTTTTTAGTTTTAGTTTTTTTTTTTTATAATCTGTAATTAGTACGTAAAATGTATACATGTATACTATACACAAAATCTGAAATCAAATTGCAGAACCCACTAAAATACAACATTATATTGTCTTTTTGTTTTGCATTCCGATAGTCATATTTTTTTTGGTTTTAAAATAAGAATAGCATTTGCATTCTTACTCTTCCTAATTAACATTATTCAACAATGTTAAGGGTTAAAACTACAGAACTACCAATCATATATTGATTTTGTACAAATATGGTGTTAAATAAACGAATATAAAAACATCCACCCTAATAGAAATTTATACAATATTCATTAACATTTTCTAAAATTCGATTTTGTCTAGTGGAAGCTTGGGTTAACCTGCATGTTGTTGACTCATTTTTGGAACAACCCCCACGAATTTCATTTATGCATTTTGCTGTCAAACATAGAATTCATACAAACAAAATTAAAAATAAATTGAAATGTGAATGAATGAACAGCTTTTACTGGCGAAGATGGATAGAGGACGAATTAAGCTATCTAAAAAACCATATTCAACATTTAATTTTCTTACATTTATTGTTATAGATTCATTTACAAATTGTTTGTTATTGAAATAGTGCTACCCGACGGCTTTTAATACACGTATTCACAGACAGGAAAAAAAAGAGAGCGCGAGAGAGAGCTGTCATTCAAAATGTAATAATACCACGATCTGGTATCACTGGTACCTATACCTATTTGACATTTCTTTCTAGACACTTTATTTTTTAAGGAAAACAGGACAAACAAACCTTTCCTACATATTTGCCATTTCTTTTGTTTTTTTTTTCTAAGCAAGCCACACAGCGTACTGCGTCTGTCTGTCTCCCTCTCCGTCACAGGAGTAAAATAGGGTTAAAAAAGATGTCAATATAATATTGCGCAGTTAGTATGTTTGATTGGAGAATGAAGTGGATATCTACTCACTCATGTGAAAATCGTAGAAATGTTTCAAATTTTGCCTATTTATTTAAAAACCTTTTAAGTTATCGAGTTATTGGATATCCTAAGTTGTACCTGCAGATGTCCTCTATAAGCTGGTATTTACTATACTTAAATGGTCCTAGTATTTTCGAACGGAAAGCGTGACAAAGAAAAAAGCAAAACGAAATGAAAATTACTCTTGTCCAATTTTTTCCGGAATTTATAGAGATATAGAGTTGTGACAATGTAGATATTGTAGGCCTAGGTATCCTCTATAGGCCTGTGAAAAATGCACCAAAATATATAGAACAGTTTCTAAGATTTTTGCTTTTAAAGATATGGAGTCAAATTCAATCTTAGTCGAACAGAACTACACCAATTTTATTTATATGATGATGATTTGCGTCGTAAAGATCTTACTGAAGTTATTATCGAAACAATTAATTCGAAATGGATCAACTTCGGTTAACAAAGACTATAGAAGCTCTATCGAAGGTGTTGCCTACAGATATTACAAATTTGAGCCTTACCGAAGTCAAATTGTTACTTGGGATGGCAGCTATAACGGTTTAGTTTACAACACTATTGTGAAACCACATTTCGATTTTTGTTCTACCATACTGTATACTTGTTGTAATCAAGGCCAAGTTGAAAGGTTACAGAAACTGCAAAGCAAAGCAATGAGGAGTATCTGAGATCCAACCGATTTACCCCAATAAGGTTCATGTTAGACGCCCTAATGTGGTTAAACATTAAACAAAAGTCGGAACTCAACACACTGATGACTATTTTCAAAATAAAACATGGTACAGCACCGGGATATCTTACGAACGAGGTCACACGGGTGGGAATGCTCAGCCATACCAACTACGTAATGCGGATGATTTTAGAGTGCGACAAAAAAGCTCATTACCAGCCCGAAACACGCTTATATACAAAGGATTTATTTTATTTAACACACTTCCAAATAATATTAAAAATGAATGCAATATTAGACTGTTTTAAAAGAAAATGTATAGAATGTATAAAAATAAATAATTAAATAAATTGCGATAAGACTGAAATTAGATGGATGGATTATATTATATATTAATGTTAATTATAAAGTATTTAAATACTAATAAAGAAATACTACTACTACTACTAAAACCCCTCGGAAGAAGAATGAGAAAGAGGTTCATGTTACATTAACCCTACACCAAATGCAATTATGGACTGGGCAATGCAACCTAATCAATTCGATTGAAATACCTATACCACAAGAACGCCTTATACCGAGACCAGTCTGCACTGTGCATCCCTCGACCCGTCTGTTCACAAACCATACATAGAAACCACAACCACTGCCAAATTGCGCTACAATACTTTTGGTAAGTGCTTTTCATTGCAATCATTGTAATAGGCCAATTGCGGCCAAAGCACCCAGCACACGTTCGAGTCTATATTTCATTATCCAATGTGAATAGTTTTCAACACACACACACACACGACAGCAGGACCAGCCCAAGCCGAACAATAAATTATACAACACTGCCCGACAAGTTTCGCACAATTTGCTACCAATTAAAAACCTAACTAACCGATTATTAATGCGTAAATCTGCGAGTATAATAGCACTTGAGGCCGTTCTATTTGAGTTCTGAAACCGCAGGAGGCCCACCTTCGTTGTATTAGTATACGATACGAACGCCTGTGCGCATTGAAATTAACATGTTAAAGGCTTTCAAATTGATTTTACCACATTGGCGAGGCACATTAATCACTGCTGGCATTATTTGCATTAGCGTATAGTACGCAGCGACTGATTTAATTGCCTGCGCTACTGGCGGATATTATTTCGCCAAGGAACGAAAGATCTCTCTAGTCCCATTCATAGGCGTTGCGCGGATTAATTTATCAGCGTCGATTGACCACTGACCATTTAAGTCAGTCGCAGTTAAATATGAATTTTATGATGCACCACGGAACTGGATCAAGTGCAGAGTTATTTCTATAGCGGGACCTTGAATTCCCAGTTATGGAATTTACACTGCGGAACCTATAAATGGGAGTTTGTGCTGTCATAAGTTGGTTGTGCAACTTTGTCGTACAGGGTTTTGAATGCTTTTTTTTTAAAGTGCATATCTCTGTACTAATAATTGGAAAAAGCAATTAGGATCTTTGATCAATTGTATCGTGATATTTTCTAAACGAAATTTCCTAAATAGTAAGTAGCACTATATAGGAAGGCAAAGGTCTGCCACTGCCGTGTCCAAGGGTTCCCCACTGACGTAAGCTCTAAATATTTCAGAGTAGCTCACGTAATACGTCGGTATACGGTGTCCTGACTATTAGCTACAATTATGCCCAAAACACATTCAGAACAGAACGCAGTGCTGCAAGTAAAACATATGTGCAGATGTGCAGAATATTATTTGACATGACATCATCGGCTAATATGGCTACTGTCATTCACCGATCAGCAACTGATGTGTTCGCATCCAAAACAAAAACAAACCGATCAGCAAATGTCAAAAGCCGATGATGCCAAATACTTAAAATTTCAATTTATTTTCTTTTGTGTTGTGGTACGCTTGAATTTTGCAGCAAATTTAGAAATAGAGACATGTTGCAGTGCTGCTTTGAGTGCAGAATTTACACCCAGAGAAAAAACAACGTAAAATTAATGAAAACCACTTTGATTTAAATATTTTTCGGAATGATTTAGCATCGACTACGAACATTTTTAAATCAAAGTGGCATAACATTAATTCAAAGGGTTTCCCTACTCTAAATGCGTATATTTTCAATTTGATCCAACCACGTATGCACCTTGATTTGACGTGGAATCATGCTTAAATGTAAAAGTGAATACGGTTCACTTTGAATCTACGTTGACTTAATTTAAAATTACATTGCGTATTTAAATCAAATATGTTTTAACGTGAAAAGGAATATTCTTTATTAAAGTTTATTCAACGTAAAATCAAATAGAACGTATTACATTTTAGTTTGCATTTTTTCCCTGAGTGGACGTGTGCCTAAATCCATATAAACAAGTGTATTCTAATCTTGATGAGCAGTGATTTCTGCACATGTGTTTTGGGCATTAATGTGTGTAAGACAGTTCCAGCGACTGGGAAGCACCAGGTCAAGCCATATTTACCACAGCAAGACCAAGTGCGGGAGACCAGTGCTGACACACCCAAAGGGCCATCTTTAATCGTTTTTCTTTTTTAGTTCAGAGCTGAGCTCTGAACCGACCTCGAGCATTATGAGCGCTCTCTGAACCGAGCGTGTTCAGATGGTTCTGATGTAATTATAAAACACACTTGAGCACATAGCTGTCATTTGTAATAAAGTGTATGTATAAATTGAATATTTATTAATTGTTGTTTATTAAATTGGTTAACCTTCAGTTCCAGAGCAACAAAGTTCGTCCGCCATTTCAACTATTTTTTTAATTTTTATTTTTTTTCTGTCAAATGTGACTGTAAGTGTGTAGTCACATCAGTCAGTCAATTTATTCTGAGCTCATAGAACGCGCTCTGATCATGCTCTGAACGAAAAAAGAAACACAAATTCGGAGCTCTGATATGTCTGAGCTAAAAAGAAACACGAACTTTTTGTATACCAGTTCAGGTTGTGCTCTGGAACAGGAACAGATCCTCACCTTTAGAAGATGGGAAGGCACATTAGGTTCTCAGGAGAACCATAGATGCCCGCAATAAAGTAAAGTTGCAACTCAGAGATTTATATCAAAAGAAAAAAGATAATCTGCCAGAGCAGAACAGCAAGTACAGACACTTATAGAGATGACGAAAATGGCCGTCAGGCTCGTAAGTTGCATGTCTAAGTTTACCTTTAGTTTTGCTCTATGGTCTATAGTCGTCTTTGCTTTATTAGCTTGATGTTATGTTCTTCTCTCGTTTATAAGAAACGAACACACTGGTTTGATTATAGTCTCAATTAAAAGCCTCGACTCCAATTCAAACCCTTATTACAATTAAAATGTAACTTAAAAACTGTAACACTTTGTGAGCTCTCGGGAAGAAGGTGGAGATTCAGGCAGTAAGTCAATCGGGTTGTGGCGGGAATCATGAAGGTTCACTTTGGCAGCTTCTTTTAAGTCGGCTGAAATATCATATTGATACGCCGCGACAGTGGTGCCAAATCACATCACTCACTTTAACCATTCCAGATTGAATAACTACACTAGTAGTTGCTCACGTTCAACGTGGTCTAACGAAAATGCAAAGAGCTCGATGGCCACGCGGGGGTATAGTAGTTGTGAACGCATCCGTTGCCCATTCAAGCTTGCCTAATGTGAATATTGATTAGCCCATTTCGCTGGGAACATTTTGCAGCTGCCCGCTGTAGGCCGTTTCATGATTTGCATGCATAATCAGCTGCACCAGCTGTCAACGTCATTACCAAATTATGCGAATAATTATGTTTATGATGACAACTTAAACTATTGAACCCCATTGACAGCTGCTACATGAGGATGCCTTATTAATACCGACATACCCGCACTGACCCATCAATTTTAGGATCTGAGCTGCACCAGCTGTCAACGTCATTTCCAAATTAGGTATGCTAATAATTAGGTTGGAAACTTAAACTATTGAACCCCATTGACAGCTTTTGCTCGCACTAGCACTTCAATTTCCGGTGGTCACTGTAAATTTCACTGCACTCGCCCGCCTTAAAGTCGTGCAACTTGGTACACAAGCGAGAAAATGCTTATCATATTTGCATAATCGATTGGCAATTAATTTTCGTTAAAGCCAACTGTGCGGCTAACCAGGCTGTCGTAACAATGTGTTTTGACACTGCACTGTCAGTGCAGTTTTGTGTGTGGTTCGCATTCACTTTTAGCCGGTCCGTCTAATTCCGATATCTGCTGACAACCCCACCTGTCACTTTGTGACTTACGTTGCCATAAATGCGATGGTGGCCCCAGTCAGTCAAATGTCATCGCCGCCGAGGTGTGGTTGTGATTTTTATTGTCCCCATGACATTCATAAATTTCCCAGTAAATGCTCTTTGCATGCCTGTGCTGTCAGAGTGTCAGTGCCTGTGCGATGGCGATCCAGGTGGCTGGTCCAATAGCAACATGTACGCGGATTAAGTCATAATTTAAAAGCCATGAGCCTTAATTACCGCAAATGGCGGGGGATTTTCCTTTTCACTTTTCGCTAACCGCTGTTATTAGTTGTAATAAAAATAGTTTATTAGCTTCATTTGTGTCAAATCACGTGCGCGGCGCGATGATCGATATCTTTATTAAGGAAACAAATTGTCATTGCATAGTCCCGATGTGATTTGCTATGGCAAACCTAACCCTAAATTTATTGCCAACAATCGAGCTGACATGTTTGTCATAAATAAATAGTAATCGGTTTCTCCGACGACGACGAAAGGTATTACTCGGTGACTCTCAGTTGAGGGAGAGTTGAGGGGCGGTCGGTCACCTTTGGGATTGGGTTTTTCATTTTTGCGGGACCTTGTGCCAGTGCAAGGTATGTGGAGCGGATGCCGGATATCCTATTTTGTAGCCAAATAGAATGCTCAATTTGCTGGTTTGTTTAATGTCGAAAATTCGAATTGGGTTATGGGCATAGGTATTGATTTTGCTACTTAACCTCTCCCACTTTCTAGGCAATTGCTACTTTGACACACACATGTGGCTGACATGGCGCATACTTGTCATTGTTCGGGTTGGAGAGTTCGCATGAATGATACGAAATCACTGGAACAATTGGCTCTAGAATGTGATCGGAATTTAAATGAGTTGATTTTTTGGGAAGCAAAGGTGAATATACTGCCCTAGTCGACCTTGCGGTAGTAAGGGGAGGAAAATAAATATGTTGGCAACATCTTTTCAATGTTTTTGTTTCATTTAGTATGCAATGGAAATATGAAGCACGAAATCAATGACTAGGCGTGTGTGTTTTATTGGTATTCGGTACGTTAGCAGAGGCTGGGAACTTTGTGATGTTTAACATTCCACACGTTTTTGGCTGTGCAGAGGCGGGGGTCTACTAACGATATTTATGTCCTGAAAATTGGCCCTGAAAACGTGAACTAAGGAGAAAGATTTTCGCTAAAGAGCTTCCGGTAATTTGTAAATGGCAATAAAAATGGATTGCGAAGAGGACGCGAATGAGAAAAGCCTATACATGCGCTATGAAACTTTGAAAATAACCTTAAACGAATAGATCTATGCCCACAAGTTTAACCAGCGGACTCCGCCTGTCATCATGGCAAAGGAGAATTTGTCTGGAGTTGTTGCTCTTACTACAAGTATTCCTACAGTAGGCGTTGCTATATAGCCCTTAGATGACAGATGGCCCTACCTTACAGTGATGAAAAATGATCCGGCTCGAAGGACCATGCAAGTTTTCTGGGCGTTCAAAGAAATAGCTATTGGCAAGCGTAGGTAATTCCTCGCTTCATTTCTGATGTGTTGTTATTTTCGGAGTTTATAGCGGAGCTGATGTAGTGGCCATGTTTGGTCGTAAGGCTGTGGAAGGTATTAGAGTCTTTGTCGACAGTAATGGAGCTAAAAACAACGCTGCTGCATCAGAAATATAATCAAAGTTTTGTGTCGCCAAGAGTTCAAAGTTCTTGGACATGGTATTACTCTGCTGATGGGTTCGTTGACATAAAGGCATTCCAGTCTGGAGAAAAGCTGACGAACTAGCAAGTATATGCGCGGCATATGTCTTAGACCAAGCCAATCTCCTTGTGAATATATTCGCCCTGTTTAATTTTAGGAACGGGTAAAAAACCGAAAAGAGATGCGAAAGTCACGTAGTTAATCATAATAAGGTTATCCATCAACCATCCATCTGTGAAGTCATAACCACAAAACTCATGTGGAATGAAGGAGGCATTTTAAGGGGATACAATTTCTGCGGTACCACATGAGAAAAAAGACGCCTGACGAAAGGAAAGCTGTGCAGAGACTGCGGTGTTCAAGCGGGTTGTTTCCTCAAGCGGCATGTGTCCTCAACCCGATTTTCTAGTCCCTGCCCAGGGAACAGATTAAGTACGACGATAACGATAACGACGAATGTGGCCAACCAAACCCAGAGTCTTGTAATGTTTTTCTAATTCCTTGTGTTAAGACTTCGGAATAATTTTTTCAAGTAGCACATCCTATTTACTCGATCGCAACCTTATTTTTTCTATTGAAAAAGCCTTCCCACTTTATTTGCTCACGAGCTGCCCACTTCCTTCTGTGCAGTATCGCTTTATAGGCGATTTAGTTAGCCGGGCTTCGTAAGGATGGTTAGTCGGGTGAAACATAGTTTGCGGCGTTATTGATGGCCTTTTGGCTCTGAAGTTAAAATATTCGCGATCGGCAAAGGTTCTGGCGGTTTAATGCGATCGCATCAAATCAATATTAAGATCTCTCACAATTATTCTCCTTGGTTGTGGCATTCATTTGGGTAACTGGTCCGAGTCTCTTTTGATAGGTCGCGGCTTTTGAACACCTAAAATAATAAAGGAGTGCCTTCCGTTGAGCGCAAGATGATCAGTTCGGTTGAGGGCGATGATTACCTGCTGTCACTTTCAGGAAACTGGTGACATAGACAGAAAAACCGCACGAATGGCTTAAGGAGTTGGTGATAATTCATACGACAGCTAAAGCGATCTAACCGAAGGGTCCTAAGTTCGATCTCCTGAACAAACTACATCTTGACCTTTTTCCACTTCCCATCTCTTGCGAACGTCTGACAAACATCCGAGATTATAACTGTCATGAAAGAGCTTCTCAATTAGCCGTTTGGACTCAAAACGCATGGTTGTGAGAAGCTGGGCCTAGGGTCAGTACGGATCTGTGGCGCCTATTGTCAAAAAATGGCATTTTTGACTTTTGAGATGCCTTCCACAAATGGGGCAAATTGGCTTAAACGCAACAGCTACGATTATGAAAATAAAACCCTGGTATATTTGATAAAAATGAGTCTTGATTCAACTATTTTTTTGTCAATATACGTCCAACAAAATGTTTTTATTTAATTGGCAAAATTTTAAAAAGTTTTATCTTTTTTTTTAAAACCCAAGTTGTGATAACAAAAAAAATTGTCATGGTAAACAAAATTCTTTATTTGTGAGTATGAACGTTTTTTGTTAAATTTACCAAAATGCTGTTGATTTTGTGACGAAATTTATCAATTTTAGCTTTACCTGTTTGTTAAATTAATACAAAAAGTTGTTAATACAATCGAAATTGTTTGTCATTTTGTTAAATCAACAACAAATATTGTTGATATTACAGAAATAATGTGTAATCTGTAATCTGTCTTTTGTTAAATTCATAGGAATATTGCTGGTAATATAGAATTATTATATCTCAATTCCATAACTTTAATTTCTTGATTCAACAAGTAAATTAATAAATTTTGTTATCTGGATAGCATTAGGTATTAATAAATGATACACAAAAAGAAATAAGTTTAGTAATTAAATTTATTAAAACTAGGAACTATTGAGATTAAATTAAATTATTTTTACTGCACTACTGTACTGGATAATTTCTAATCCAAATATGCTTATATATAATTGAAAAAACTAAAAAAGGCAATAAAAACATAATGATATAGAATGCCTTTATCTTAATTGAAAATCAAAAGATCCGCTACACCTTAAACACAGACAACGATGTAGATGTAGTCGTATACTTCACTATTTAAAGTTGCGTCTTTTACGGCCATATTATTCACTCCGGGTGTAACTCAGGTTTAAATTAATTTTACACCCGATCATTGATCCGCAATTTTTAAGCCGGGTAATTTAAACCTATGTCCATATTATTCACTGAAAAACATGCATTAAACCCGCTGGATTAAAAATGGATTTAAATGCGGATTTAAAACACTTTAAACCGTTTTAAACCCACGTAATGTCAAATTTCACAAATAATGACATTGTTTTTTGTTTGTCACTTGGAAATTGATTTTATTTGTTTTGGACCCAGTTATATATTAAGGTGCATTAATTATGCCGAAATTTCTGTCGAATCACCGAATGTAGCCTCCAAAATTCCTATTTTTTAAGCCGGAAATATACCCCATCGCAATCGTCGAAGAAAGCCCGCTGGTGCATTCGATATAAAATTGACAAATTCGTCTTCTGATGACGAAGACATCAACATTTATTTCGTCCATTTCACAAATGAAGTCCTTTTTTAGTTTCTTGCCAAGTTTTTTTTCTATTCCCGTTTTCTTATTTCTTGCGAGCGAAAAAATGTCAATATTATGAAATTGAGTTTTAACCCGAGTTAAAGCACTTAAACCGGTTTCCGGATTGCGTTTAAATCCAATCGGATCAAACGCTGTCAAGTTTAAAAAAACTGGGTTTATGTTCGGGCTTGACGACTGAATATTATGGACTTGAGTTAAGTTTTTGAATTAAACTTACTTAAACCCGGGTGTAACCTTTAACCCGGATTAAAGGGAGTACATAATATGGCCATTAAACTCAGGTGTAACCTTTAGCCCGGATTTAAGGCAGCGAATAATATGGCCGTTAATAAATGTCGCCATTGAAAGCATTGTATTGAAATGATTAAATTGTATTTTTTTTTTTTCAATTCAACACTTGTGTTATTAATTGGACAAAATTTATGTCAAATTCGCTAACAAAAATGTTCATTTCAACAGAATGTTTATACTATTTATAATCTGTATTTTTTTGGCTGGCAATTATTTGCATAAGATTTGTGATTTTTGGTTCTGTTTTATTGGATACGACAAAAACTTTGTTTATTCAACAATAAAATTGATTGATACAATATCAATTTATTAAACTGAAAACTGAGTGTTGTTTACCTGATATAGTAGTTTTGTTGTAAATGTTTTATCGGTTTGACAAAATATCGTTCAAATTGATAAAACTTAAGTTGCATTGATAAATTTCATTTATCATTACAACAATTTTTTTTTTTTCAGTTCGACAAAACTAATTTTACAATCGAATTTTGTCAATATTACAATATTATCACATATAGTGATGTTGATTGATGACAAATGACGTCGGCATGTGAAAATTTAACATGAAAATTGGCATGTGTAATCTCAGATTACCTCAAACTGAAAAAGTATGTTGCATCTATTAAGTAAGACAATTCAGTCTTGATCCTGCGATTGCTTAAGGAAAAAAATACATTCTTGCTTTATTTGAGGATTTTATTTTGCTCTGGGCAAACGAATTCGAATCATCCCTACAGCCGTATTAGTAACTTTGTTTATTCAAAATGAAATCCTTCTCGAGTCCTCTTCAAACTATTTAAATTATTTATTAACAACAAAGCAGTGATAACAGAATGTACTTCCCTGAAATAAGCAACAAAATGCGACTAATGATGATCCCCAGTTAATGGCTTCCAACTTTGTCGTCCGAACTGTGAACCTGTGCATTTCAATTTAATAAAAAAAACTTCAACCGACGAAGTAAAGATGTCAATTCCCTTGCTGAAGCACAACTTCTGCACAGGAGCTTCAGTCTCAATTAATATGCATCTCCCGGCAGCCGGGGGTAAATGCTTTAGTTTACCAACTCGAGTCAAGTGGAAACTGGAAACACGTGAAGTTATGCTGTAAATTAATATTTCATGAATGCAAAGCAAACACTCGGTAATTTTCGAAGTACCTACCTTTGTACGGACGACCAACATCAGCATGGATATAGCTCTCTTCCTTCCTGCAACATGATTCTGTTGACAGCGCCCTCCTCTGATTTACGGAATTTCCTCTTGTTACATGGTTTCTGTTTAAAGACATGCTGCGCCGTTGCTGTTGTACGCCTTCGTTCATTCAGCCAGTTGTGGTACACAATGTGGAGCGGTGTGCAGGCTGCAGAGGGTTCCACCGGTGCACCAGTACAGACGTGTCTACTGCTGTACGGATACAGGTACCTACGTATTTAACATAACTTTGTAATAACACTAATTAAAATTAATTTATACATTTATCTTGGTAGTACGTGGATGATTTAGGATTGCTTCCCCGTCGATTCCACCTTGATATGGCGATATCTGATCGGCATACTTGCTTCATTCGTTCCGATACGTTAATGAATAGCATAAAGCCTGTGGGCATGAGCGAAGGATGACTGATTTGCCAGGTGTCTGCCTAATGAATTCATTTCGTTGCGGGTGCCTGAAATGAGTTTGATTGATTTTTGTGCGTGGTGTTGGTGCATTTTGGTTGTATTGAAAGACAAGTTCAAGTAGGTATGTCAGAGGGAGAGGGAGTTGCGCTCGAAAGAATTCGGTTGAGGCATTTATTTAAATTCTTTGTCAAGATTTCACATGAATGTTTGTGAATTCTTGTGGAAGGGGGTGGACTCTTAATTAACCACTTAAGCTTTTTTAATTTTTGTCCAAGCGGGAAATTGATATGAAACGCGATTATAATCTGAGCATGCTTGTGAGTATACTATGCGAATGTTGTGATCGCATGTTTTGCGAGTGTACCCATGTGCACTAATAAAAATGCGAACGATCAGCTAAGTGCTCGGCATACTGTGTCAGGGTGGTTGCATAACTTAAAAAAGTGAACGCATTTTCTATGGCCCACCTTTGTGAGACAGTAGATATATATCCACTGAATAGCGCAAGTTTTCTAGCTCACATGGAATCAGTTATCTGCCTCATATGGTACAGACGAACAACGCAATAGATCTCTTCTGGTCGCAGTGTACAGGGCCTATTCCTTACAATGGTACAGACGAAACTGATTGATAGTCATTTTCGAGTGGGAACGCCACGGCAGTTAATGTCTTCTTTACCGAGTTGGTCAGCTGCAGTAAGTCGATGAGGTCTTTATCGCTGTAAAACCTATATATTGTTTGATATGGAGTTTTTTGTTGTCGCTTTAAATGGCACAGTGCTTAAAGTTCATAGGAAATTAGCGGTAGGTATGCGCTTTGCCAATTAACGATGAGAGGAAGTGCCGGTTCACTGTTTAACAGCGCAAAACCTTATTTGTGCCTTTCCAAGAGGATTGTATGCGGAGAAGTGACTGTCAGAATTAAGCCGCAATCACTTTTGGAGTCTGATGATGAATTATTTTCGAAATAGCTATAATGTCAACCCAAGTGGTGGTTAAAAGTTGTTGTCCTTTGAAATTAACACGTCAATTTGAGTTCGACAACAAATTCTTGGCAGAAATTACCGGGCGAATTGCTTACTATAATTTAAGCTAATAGCCTCGCTTTCGTCCATTCCATACCTATGCCAAAAAAAGTTTGCGTTCTCCTTAAATAAGGTTCCTCCAACTGCTCGCAGTGGCTTAGTGGTTTGGGTGTTAGATTAATGAGTGTGTGTTCTAAAATCCCTCTTGAGACAGAGACATACATACAAATCTGATAATATAAAACAAAATAAGTTTTCCTTAGGATTCACCTTGAAAATTTAAAGGACTATCCCTAAGCTGTTTCATTACAACGTCTGATCATTCCCTTTTAACATTTATTACCTTCTGTCCCATAGCAAAAGATTGTATAAAATAGTTCCTACTTCTTCCATGTCTGGAAAGAAGAAATATAAAAAAAATGCCTGAGAAAAAAAGAACGTCCCAATAGAGGCCTATGCTCCAGGATCTGTTAATAGCAGCTTCCGGAATAAAAGAAGAAGAATAGAGGCTTCAAAGCTTCAAAACCCACCGAAAAACGGTCCGAAAACAAAAAAAAAAAAACGCCCCGAAGAACAAACCAAAAGGTTGTGGCGAGCTTGTAAAACAAGAACGAATTCTAAACCGCCTGAACTCCACTTAACATCATGCAGGTCCCAGGTTCGAATCCCGAGAAAAACCCAAATTCCAACTTAAGGTTTTTTTCGCTGCGCCACCTCTCGCGAACGTCTGACAAACATCCGAGAGTATAACTGTCATGAAAGAGCTTCTCAATTGGCCGTTTGGACTCGGCATAAAATTGTAGATCCCTTCCATTCGTCCCAAAAATAAAAAACTCACACAAGACGAATGGTTGTGAGAAGCTAGGCTTGGGTCCATACGGACCTGTTGCGCCAATTATTTATTTATTTTAAATGAGCACTAATGTTGAACCGATTCGACGGCTCCGATTGTTCCGAACTGAACCGTTGAATCATTTGCTTTTAGCACTTAACCGCTCAACCATCTTTTTTTTTTGCTAAAGCACACACAACCGGTTACCTACCTAAGTTCTGGCAAGTTGTGCTCGTGTCTTTTCTTTTCTGCACATTTCACGAGCTAACATCGTCGGCCATCACGTAAGTCATTATTAGTTTTCTTTGCGAGTGTACCAATTCAATTATAATTAATTTTGATTAATTCAACTCGATATAGGAATTAAATCTTAAAATTGATGTGCGGCGGTAAAGTCCAGCAAAGTAAAGTTCCTTAGTGCTAGGAGAGCATTTTTTTTATTATAACTTGCGATAAGGCAAGTCATACACTCACGTGGTTTATTATAACCCCTAAAAGGTAAAAATCATTTTCATTTGTTGCGCATTACCTAACTTTAATTACCCCATGCAGATTAATTGCGGATGTCCTAAGGTAATTGCTAAACGTTCCCTCGCGGCCGCATTAAAACGCCTACGCAACTTAACGGCACGTGTCGGAACTCGCAAGAGCTGCCTCTTACTAAGGCATCCGCATCAACGAGTCGTACCAGACCAATAAACCAACAATTTATTCTTATAAAACACCTAAAACACAAAAATACGCATCCACATGAATCACCAAAAATTCATATATAACCTGAAACGCAACATCCATGCAGCACCCTAAACCCAATCATCAAAAGCCACCTTTAATGCAACACACACCAACAACCAAAGCAC
Organism: Cheilosia vulpina; assembly: GCA_916610125.1. Classification (NCBI taxonomy): domain Eukaryota; kingdom Metazoa; phylum Arthropoda; class Insecta; order Diptera; family Syrphidae; genus Cheilosia; species Cheilosia vulpina. Next base: position 78,103,965 of record OU744276.1, on the reverse strand, counting down.
CTAAAATACCTGTATGCTACAAGGTGTCTCTAAAAAGTTCTTTAAAAACGCTACCGCAAAACACCCAACAAACAAATTGAAAATATCGACCTAAAAATGCTTTAGAAATGTCTGGAAAACCCGCCTAGAACACCTGAAAGTCGTACACAAACTGAAAAGCGGCTTAACATGTCAAAATTTGCCATCAAAAACGCCCCCTAAACGCCCTTAAAACAAACATCTGCAAAACGGACAAAAATGAGCACCAAAAAACGGCCCGAAAACACTTCAAAATCACTTTGAAAAAAGCCTACCAATTAACCTAAAGATCGCTTCCACGAACGTCATAGAACGCCGCGAATACTCCATCGAAAAACGGACAGAAATGTTAGCCCCAAATACGTTCACCACACGACCTGTATATAGATCTAGAAACGCTTTAAAATTGCCAACGAAAATGCCTAAAAATTCGATTCAAAAACAGTTTTAAAGATGTTTTTAAAGAGCCTTCGAAGGTCACATCAACACCTCTAGAACGGCTTAAAGCCACCGTTAATAGACAAAAAACGTAAGCACCAAAAATACCCGAAAGACTACCAGAACAACAGTTTAAAAAGAAAAAAATTCTTTTCAAAAGCTCCGCTAAAACGTTTAAAAAGCGACCAGAAAACTGGAATTAAGAAGCACCCACCAAAATACCTTCCTTAAACGCTTGATAAAAACCTTTTATTTCCACAAACTTGTGAGAACTGTCGAAAGACAAAAAGTCAGAAAGTAGCTTCTGCCCGAGAACGGAGTCCAACTTTCTGTATTGGATGATGCCGTTTAAAAATATTGAAATTTCTGAAATAAGTAGACCGGCAGCTGAGATGAAAAATAAGGACGTTGCTTAAAAGCTGTCTGCAGTTTATGCGTGTCTATTAAAAGTAAATAGAAACGCATACACTTACACGCAGTCACCCTGGCACGCGGGCTTATCTACACTTATTCTCAGATGATGGAAATATTTAAAGTGTTCCACAAATTTGCAAGGTAAATTGCGCACATAAAAGCTGGCGGTCTATCCCTCTACGCCTACAATTTCACCAAGTTTATCCTCTGCCAGCAATCCTTTGAAATAATTCGAAGACACGTATATTTTAAAGAAAATACGCACAGGAATAAGTACAGAGTTATAAGTCTGTAACTTTGAGTGTCTATCCATCAGACGCTTTTCCATTCTCCGCATTTGAATCTGACTAAGCAACAGAACTGCAAAGTGTGACACTACACGTCGCAGAGTGCTACTGGCAAACCCTCTGCTTGATTATAAAATAATTTCACGACCTTGCCGCGGCCTTGGTGGGGAAAAAAACTCACTTCATTGCATCGTTAATCAATCTGCATACCTACAACATGTCAGGCTGACATTAAACCTCAAAAACAAATCAAGAATTCCAATTCACTTCACAATCAGACTCATAATTCATTTTGTTTATTACTCAAGTCCATTTTGTTAATTGAAAATTTGCCGTGAATAACCTCACTCAGATTACTCTGGAAATATTATATTGCAACCTTCACATTAGACGTATAAACCAGCACAAACTGTTTTATGTTGTGTCATTAACTGGCGTTAAACACCCCCAAAAACAATTACCGCCAGCTTTACTGACAGTCGTCAAGAAATGTAATCGCAATTCGCAGTCCGCTTCCGTACACTTCCCCCAGTGTCTGCCAACGTCCAGTGGCTTACGGTCCGAAGGAAAGTCTCTTAACCCTTTGTATCGCAATGTGTTCAAATTAGAAAAAAAGGTGATTTTCAGCTTTCTTTGGTATTACATATAATAATCTTATAAATGAAAACACAATAATTTTGATTTCTTGTATTTTATTTATAAAAAAAGGTTTGTTGCGTATCTGCAATATTGCGTTATAAGGCTTTATTTTACTCTAAATTAAAGTCTCTAAAGCAATAATTAGTTTTGTTACTAACTCACTTGGTTAGTAAATCACTTTAATTTGCACAAACACTATTTTTAGTTATATAAAAAAAAATTCCAAGTTTGCAAACATCTCTTGATTATTGACTGAATGGAATGAACTGAATAAAAGGGCAAACCCCCACTATAAAATCCTTTTCTGTCAATCATGAGTATATATTTCATGTAAAGAAGAGTATTGGATATGCAACAACTCTTAAATTACTTTCTTAAATGACATCAATTAATTTGACAGATACTTTTGCAGTATGTTGCATTTCTGCAACATGGCGATACAAAGGGTTAAAACCTCTTAATAAGTCGACATTTAACGAGCAGTGGCGCGTATTCGAACCGAGATTGAAATTCCTTTGCGAACACCGGTTAATCGGTGGTACACCCTTTTCGATACCTCAACAATCGGATTTACAGCGTGCGTTGTCCAGCATATTGTTCAACACTCATGTAAATCGGCGCATTTCAAAATCCCATTCGTTTGAGACAGCTGCGCCATTGGGATTGTTGCGCACGGTGTTAGTGGAGAGTAAATCCGCCATTGAATTGACACAGAGAGAGGTGACACGTTGAAGTCAGTTATAATTTCAAATTCTTTATTTTTTTTTCCTTTATTTCCACTTGATTGTTGCAAATCAAATCGAGGGGGCTTTCGACATGTAGCAGTAAGCCTGGACGTATGTAATTATGACAAAAGCGCCAGTAAATCGCACTGCGACCACACCTTGCCGCTCGGCGTGTAAAAAAGCGATAATTCGCAAGTTATCGCCCTCGTTGTCATGTCACTGACAACGGTTTCTGTCGCGGTTTGTTATGTCAATCAGCGCAAATGTCAGTGACAATCTGTCTATTTACGACAATGTTGTGTTCTATGGCCGGGAATGTCATATTTGAGTTATTTTAGATTCCGGCAGGTAATTCAGGTCGATTGGATTATTGTTACTTTAGCAAAAATGAGTTGTGTTGGGAAAATTGTTATGGCGCAGATGTCGCACATAAATGCGCTAAAATATGTTTGTTGATGCATTTGAATGAGCGCTAATGTCATGCTCGCAGAGGGGAGAAATGCTTTCCAATCTATATCGATACAGTACAGAACTTGAGACGCTAATTTAAGCGAGTGTTTGGTGCTGTCTCGAATGGATTTGTTTCACATGACTGTGAGAGCAGCATGGCAAATGTGTGCTACTGTTCGCGAGAATGCTTGATGAAGATGACTTTGGAAGGATTTTCACAAGCAGAGGGTCAGTTTCAGTCGTTTTAAGTACCCCAGCGTTGTTTTTTTCTACAATACAAAAACCGCAAATAAAATAAAAGCTTTGTTCGTGATTGGGTTAAATTTTACAAGAGGGCAAGTTCCTTTTTTCGGACTCTATTTTAATATGGCTTAAAACTCTGAAAGAACTTCGCAAAGACTTGATTGCGCCAAGCCCACATCGCTATCTTTTCCAACTCCTTTTGATAGCCGCCTTCAGCAAAATAGCTTAATTTAGTTATGGGTGAAATTTTAAAGGATTTTTTTTTATTGTGGCGGAAACGTTTGTTAGCCCTGTAATATTTTTAAGCAGAGATATTGTAATTATTTCCTTACAAAATCCAGGTTGACATTTTTCGCTACATTTTTATATAAATTGTTGTTCCATTTTCTTATAATTGAATAGAAATTAATGTTCAAATTACAGGATATAAAGAAAGGAATATTTTTTTAAGTTTTTATAACGAATTTTGGATAGCCAGATATTATTTTTATGATATCGATATACAAAAATTGTTCGCCATAGAATTTCGTTTGAGTTTCGCAACCAAATTCTCGTTTCATATTCCCATTTTTTTTAATGTTAATGAAACTATTAACAAGAGCATTAAACGAGACTGGCAACTGTACTGTCACTTAAAAAAGTGCAAGAAAAATTACAAACTCAATGAAGTAAAAAGAAATCGTCAGTTTCCTAGAACAAACAAATTGGGAAGAAACAATCATAAATGTGCAGTAATTAGTTTGCAACTTTATTTTACTTATCACATAAATAATGACATTACTTTCATTCATTAAATTCCTACCAAAAACTTTTCAGTTGTGTTATTTTTTTATTAAGAACTAGCACAATAAAATATTGGTTGAAGCAGTTTTTTTCAAATGGAATTTAATTATTTAAAATGTTCTAATCAATTTTAATTGTTTCTTTAAATGGAATCTTCATGAAAAGATTTTAACTCAAAAATCACATTTCAAATAATAATAATCGTAATCAATCCATTGCCGTTTTCCTATTGACATTCCCGGCGAAATATTTGCTAGAATAAAAAAAGACACGAAGACATGTTTGAATAAGCTTCATGAGTGAACGTGTCAAGATGTGGTTGATTTATAAATAAAAAGGATTACTTAAGTTTGTCATTGAAACTTCATTTTGATTAATTTGGTGTGTTTCTTAATTTTGAGTATTTCACTAACATATTTTTTTAACCAAAAACAACAAACGAAAACAGACACATTAATTGTAGGAACAAAAATATCTTCTTTTATTTCAACGAATGAATTTGTCACTCTTATTCCTTTATTTATTTATGTTGATTACATTCGCTATTTTAAATTTTGTAGAATAGAATACAAATGTTATCGTGGTGCAATAAAACGACGAATTTAAACTCTTAGAACGCATCCATCAGCTGACAGCAACTCACTAAATCTCAGTCAGTGTTCTAGCACCCTCTCTTTATTTTTCCCACGAAGCGTGTTCATTTTTCCCTTTTCAATAAACTCAAATTACCTCAATTTTTTTATGAAAAAAACATGCTTTTAAAAGTAAAATTTGTATTTGTTCGGAAAGAAAATAACATTAAATTAATCTTCAGTATAAAAATCGCAGTTTTCTAACATTATATTCATTATTTTTGGTACTGGAAATTGTTGCTAAAGGCAAATCTCCTTTTTATGTACGTTGATATTCATGGTGAAATGTAGTTTGAATGTTTTCTTGTCAGATTGTTGATATTCCCACAATTTTGATGTGTTTCCTTTTACGCATGGAAATTTTACCGAAAATTGAAATTCCCACAAAAAGGTAGAAATGCCACAAAGTAGGTCAGTTTTTTTTTGCTGCTTCACACGTATTCACAGACTGTGAAATAGCGAGCGGTGGGAGGGGCTTATATTGAAAAAAATCTGCGCGGTAAATCGGGGAGACGTAGGAAAGCTGTCAGTCTATTTAATAGTTATAGTTTATGCGTCTTCTAATTGAACGTTGTCGCTTAGATTCCGTCTCATCCAATTCCCTAGCCACAACTTTTAATGCAATGCTGAACATTATTTTTTAAATATTTGTTTCATCGAAATAAAATTTTAATCTTTGATATAATTGACAGAACATTTTCGAAATCAGCTATTTTTCTTTTCGAGGAGTCATTTCGGTCTCCGAGGGAAATCGAATTCGAGGGAAATTGGCGATAGGCGGATTTTATTCCTGGGAACACAAAAATTCGGGGGAAATCAATATTCCCTCGGAATTCACGATAAGGCTGATTATGAAATTTCCGAACTTGAATTCGGTGATATAATTAAAATCCTTAATTCCTCAGGCAACATAAATCAACTCGTTGTGACGTGTAATCAATATAAAAATGGAGCTTGGTGAGCTAATGAAATTTTGGACTGCAGATTGCCTACGAAAAGCCGAATTCCCCACGAACTGGCAACACTGCCCTGGCCCAGCTTGTATGGATAATTAATTATTTGTCATAAACTAGGTAATTTTAAACAAACTTTTTTTATAACTAATTTACTTCACAAACACGTTTGAATTAAAAGGAGCAAGGAATTACACAAAATGGATTTAATTTATGAAAGAATTATTTGCAAAAAATCGTAACTTTAGTCAGATGTTGCAGGTCCTTGCATGCTCCTTGTTAACAAACCGCTTTAATTGCCCGTCACAAATAAATTCAACAATCTGGCTCCATTCAGTTATAAATTTTATTCAGGAAAAAGTTTATTCATTTCAATTTTCAACTCCAATAAAAGTCCATTAGCATAAATCCACAAACGTCCATAACCGAAACCATAAATTCCGTTTATTAGTTTTTCCAATTCAACAGACCTGAATGAGTTGACTTCGTCGCAAAAAAACAAAAACAACAACACACAATACGAGCCTGTGCAACAAGGCCCTATAGCCATACCTACCCATAGGTAGTCCTGCTGGGGACTTCCAGGACGACGTACAAATAACCAACGGAAAGGAGCAAAAAAAAAACTATTCATTGAAATTTAAAATGAATCGCAGTTTTTTCAATGCCTCCTGCCAAAACTGAACGCTCAATTGACCCCATAAAAAGTGTATACGGCTGTCTCTGAGCCCCAACTCATTCATGCTGACGGTCGGTATACTCTACAGCCAGTCGAGGGCAATAAATGGCCAACGACGGTAACATTTAACTGCTGGAATGAATGTGGCCCCCACTGATTCCACTTCCACCCCATATACGCAGTTTGCCCAATCACGGAAGGATGTTTATTTCTATCCTTTGGGAATCATCTCGTGCGTATTTGGAAATGGAAATGGAAATGGAAATTCCTTCCTTCCTTCCTCCCTTCGCAGTTACACAAGTTGCCTGCTATAGTGGGATTGGGGGAATTACATTCTTTTCAATGAATCAGAAATTTTGTGTTCCCCTCCCGGCCGTGTGGCATGAATGGATTTGCGTGCAGACAGTCCAATACCACTTGAGAAGAACATGACAGTCGGCGTCAGCAATTGTGTACTGCCATACTGACTCCAACTGGCGTTCCATAGCAGATTTCAATATGCTGTTCCACTGCGTATATTATTTGGAAATACGCACTTGCACACATACGTCGAACGGCCGGGGGAATGGAAAGGCGTCCGCATCCTCATCCGAACTCAAAGTCACAGATTCCCATTCATACCGCACATGATTGTTCCATTTATGATAATACAATCAGATTTCATAGCGCCGCGATGTCTGAATGAGTGTAACAGTTCTGAGCGAGGACTTGTTTCCACACACTCTATAACTGAGCAAGAAGGATAAGGATGAGGATAGGATTTTCGTATCGTATATACTTAACATGTATGCATTTGAGTATTCGACTGCTGTACGTGTACAGCACAGGAAGGCATGGGCCGTGAATCCCAGAGCAAGACACTTAAGCCCACATCTGACATTCCGAATAATTTATGCATAAATACCGGATGATAGCTTCGCTCCACGTTCGGCTTCTGATTGTCTTCAAAGGGATGTAATGTACTGTGTGCCGACACGTATATAAATCCATATGCCAGGCACCCCCGCAGGGCGCTGCGTGTTAATTATTTCTGGCAAAGAACAGCGCAGCGCATAGTGTTTAGTTTTTCATACGTTGAAATCTTGCTCCGTCGCTTAATGATAGAGGCGCTTATGTACATGCCTTAAAGATACACCAGCACCTGTGTGTGGTTGAATCGATTGCGCGGAGGAGGACTTATGCTTTCGAAGAAGGAGTTTTATAAATAAATTGTTAGTTCCTAGTTCTTACAGCCAAGTAAGGTCAGGATTGGTGAGGTTGGCTTCTCATCTTGTGGCAGTGGCAAGAGAAACATTCTTTTCTTGGTGTTTAGAGGTTTACCACGACAGGCATTCTTGCAAAATCCACAGTTTGTCTTAATTTCCCTGACGGCGCTTGTTTAAGGAAGTGTAAATACTTGATAGAGCAGCGGGCGCTTTTCTATCTCTGGCGGAAAACTTTTCCTCATTAATGTGCTGCTGAACAGTTTTGACTCTTAAGCGCAGTACTATAAATAATGTAAGCAGCAAAGGGTATAACTTGCTAGCGGGCCTTAAAAAGCGAGCAAGACAAACATAAAGAGCATCTAATGCTTCGAGATAACAACAAAGTGTGAGTGGGAAGTATTTACATGCTCGTAGTTGACGATACATAACTGCGATTGAAGAAATTTATAGGTCATATTCGAAAACTGCAAGATGGGCGTAAAGCTACGGTTACACTGCCATGTTTTTGGGTCCTTTAAATAGCGCTTTGACGCGTCACAAACTTGTCATTTAAATGTCGTTGTGTGTGATCGTCATTTTTGCGATGACATTTTCCGCGTCTTTTAAATGACTAAGAAACTGGCAGAATGAATTTTGTGCCATTAAAATGGCGAGAAAAAAAAGACCGTGTGCTCGCCCTTTAATGACGCCTAGGACAAAAGACCAAACTTTTTGGCTGTTGCGTCATTTAAATGGCAGCCTCCAAAAAATGACTATACACGAAATTCATTGCATGTCATTTTTCTACGCAAATGACAAATGACGCAGCATTTAATACGACATCTGTTCTTTCAATTGGTGTTTTTCTCGTGGCGAAAGGACGTATAAATGCATAAATTGGATTTTATTTGTTTTTTTGTGGTTGTGTATAACCAAAGCCAGAAATATAACTCAACAATTTTTTTTTTAAACTTACTGACTCGCCTGAATTACGTCCACGACAAGTACGTCAATGAAATAATTTAGGCAACTTTGACAAATTGTTATTTATTTTATTTAGTAATTTACAATTATCGATTCGATTTTCGTGTTTTTGCTTCTACCGCCAAACCAACAATGCAAGGCGTCTACCATTTAAAACCCTACTCTACTATCGATACCAATGTACATACTTGTAACACATATTTTGCGGTTTACAGAAAACATAGATAACATTCATTGTACATAATTCTGAGCGAGATCTCGAACACACGATAACTGTGACACACAAACGCTTATATGGAGATGCTGCACCCAAGCCAACCGACTGTACATGAAGCAACAGCAGAGTTGTTGCTAACAGACCATTTGTAGTAATATGCGGCTGGATGCTAGATCTCGAGCTTGCCGTTGTTTCGCTCTGAGCAAAATGCCGCTTATGTATGGCTTTATGTGGACAAGTTCGGGATGTTGGCTCTGTCGGTGTACATACGTAACTCCTGCGCGATAAAAGGCACGTCGACGTAAGGGTCAGAATATTGTTCAGGCTAACAGTCTCTCAACTTTCCTAATAAAGTTTATCAATCTGCTAGCAGGTGATTTCTTCAGCTCTTCAGGGCTCAGGACCTCCCTGTAGAAGATAGTTCTTCTGATTCCGTATAGGGCTGGACACTCACATATTATGTGTTCAGCAGTTTCGTCCTCTTCAAGGCACAAACAACAAGGTGAAGAGTCGACTAAATTTATTTTATTTAAGTGATATCGTAGGTTGTGATGTCCTGGGAGGAAACTAGTTAGGTTTTTGATATCATACCTATTTAGGTTTCAAATGTTGTTGGCATCTTTTCTGAAGGGCTGTATAGCAAACTTGGGCTGTCTTAGACCTGGGATATTTTCCCAATACGTTCTCATCTTTTGATGGCGACATTTATAGACGATTTGGGAGTACAGCAAGGGTTCAGGTCCTGTGAAGGGGGTTTCAGAGCCCATTCTGGCTAGTTCGTCGGCTTTCTCATTTCGCTCAAAACCCTCATGGCCAGGAAACCACCATAATTTGATTTTATTCTTAATTCCAAGCGTTTGAAGAGCGTTGAAGCAGTTTAGTACTGATTTGGAGTCAATGATAGGCGAGCTGAGGGCGTTTACAGCTGCTTGAGTGTCCGTGATTATATCGATGGTCGCGCGCAAGAACATACTAAGTGCGTCTTTACTATTTTTCAGGAGAGGCGTTTGACGTTTTTTGAATAAAAGCTTAGCGATCGCTTTAGGTGTTATCCTAATTACAATTTTGGGTCTGTTTTCAAGGTTTTTGGTTCTTTGCATGAACAAATTTTTAAAAATAAAAGCACGATATGGGGATTCTGAATGTATACATAACTCAAAACTATACTAAGTGCACTTAGGTTGTTTTTGCACGGGGCCATCGATTATGGATGTGACTGCCCTTTATACCAGTGTCATGCATATGGCCAGCGCATTCTTTGATGGCGTGAAGTTCAGCCTGGTACACGCTTGGGCTAAACCCCATTGGTATTGGTTAGGTCCGTGAAAACCAGCTCCCACTCCTGTTTCCATCTTGGAGCCGTCTGTATACCACTTTAGGCCATTTTGGATAAAAGGTGAGCTATTACTACCCAATGCTTCTCGACTAGGGATTTCCGTAGTGAACCGTTGGTCGAAGCATAAAGTTTTTGGGAGGCGGTCTGTTACCGCGCAGATTATTTCAAGTACTGGAATTTCAGAGAACAAATCAGGATGTTCGCTGAGATTAATCACTTTCATTTGGATACCTCAACAAATAATCGAGTTCATTGGCTGACATACGAAGGACATTGGGATATAGTTTAGGTTCCTCATCGTTCAATTCGAGCAGTACTGCAGCACAAAATACACTCTTCTCGCGACGCGACGGCTCAACCACTTCTTTTGCCAAATACTCCGCTTTCGTCGCGTGAGCTCGATATCAAGGTCGTCGTCACTGCTTGCCAGCATCCATGCTGCCAAATACGCATTCTCCGCAATTTCCACCATCATCTCAAAAGTTCTTTTCGACATTTTTCATTTATTGTAATTTTTTTTTCTTTTTACTGTTATGTAATTTAATTAAAAAGTCGCAGTCGCGTCTTCGCCGAGAGAAAAACACCAAATGCCAGTAGCTATATATTTCTCATCGGTCAATGTTAATACCGTCTGATCGAAAAACACATAAATTACGCTAAATCGAAATAATACGAAAGGTGACATTTGTCATTTTGATGTGGCATGTCATTACCATGTGATGGTGAGTTTTTCGCTCGCCATTTAATGGAATCTTAACGGAAAATTCTAAAAGACGCGCAGTGTCCGTCATTTTATGTTGGGACAAAAATGACGATGATTGTCATTTCGTGTGATCGCCATTTTTTCGCAAATCACCAATGACGAAACGTAGTTTGAAAATCACTCTGGTGCGACATTTTTTCCTGACGTCACAGCGTCTTTTAAATGACTCGAAAAAATACCTTAAGATTCACCCAATAAATTTAAATGACTGCCCCTGAGCCTTTCTAATTCTTTGCTTTACAAAATGTGCAAACTTTATTCATTAAAACATTTTTTCTATTTTAGTCTTTCTGTTGACATTTAAAGTGCTAATATTTGCTGTTGTTTCATTTTAAACCTCATTGCCATGAATTTTTCTCCAATAATTGTTTAATCTTCCTTGTGTCTGTAAAGGTTGCTGGTTTTTTATTGCGTCACGGGATTGCTCTAACAAATTTGTCTTTCTTTCGACGATTGCGTCTTATTTATGATAAAAAAGAAGGAAAACAAACCCTCATTATAATTCATTTTGAGAACGAAAAATAAATATAAGAAAAAACAATTTTACCAGTTACGTAATTAAAAATGATTTATTTTTCCACAAAACATATAGGTTTCGAAAAGTGCTAGCTAAATAAAATAATGTCAGCGTGTCCTTGTTATCGTATTTCTATCGTACATTGTATACCCTTGGCATAAGCCAGCCCCACTCATTTTCCCCAGTCATTCCAATATTTACCTAATAGCCAGGAGAGCAAAGTGTGTCCATTGGGATGATTTTTGTTTATATAATTTCAATTATGCAAGCTCCCTTTACCTACAAATGCAATTCCGTATACGCAATAACAAAACATTAAATTCCTCGTATTTCATGGTAGATATAACTTCCCTCGTAAACAGAGAATGCTTCCAGGAATGAAAAATAAACAATGGAAAACACGAATGCTAACAAATGACCACGAATGGACTTTTCCCTGCAGTTGATATATCAATTAAATAGAATTGCTCAATTCATTGGGTGTAATGCGAGCTTTATTGACTTGTTAATTAATTGGAAATTTGGATATTGTCGATTTAATTCATAAATATGTACATTAAGCGCTTAAGCGATTTCAATTACCACTTTCAAAGCAATGTCACTGGGATAATGTGACCAGATGTGTGAATATTTATATGGAGTTCATTATACGTACCAAACGGTTTCGAAAAGAATTACCTCTAATTGAAATAATTTCAATTTGTAACTGATTTTGGACATTGCGATTCAAATACTCGCACCCAGCGTGATCGTTGTGCGACTAAATTTGTAATTTGGCAATTTTTCCAAGAGCCTGCCACAACTTTTTGCTATATTTTGGACCTTTTTTTAGTTGGAGAAGGCGCTTCAAAATATTTTCAAATGCTGTTATTTCCAAATAAAAACATTTTAAATGTAACGCACATAATACTATTTCAGTGTTTAGCGAAGCAATTCTTGTCAAATATCTTCTTTGTTAAATGCTTAAGAGATGACACTTTTTTCGCATTTGCATTTAAGAATTCTGCAACGGTCACACTGCTCGCACCGGCAAAAATGTATAAAAACTTCGGGTACCTATTCTGCTGAAAAGTTTATTGCAAACTTTCTTCAATAACAGCAACAAAGCTTTTGGCCCTTCTGAGCCTAGAAAGTGTAAAGCGTGTTGTTGTTTTCTTCACCCTCTAAATTGAACTTCATCGCCGCTTTCATCAAACGAAGCTTGCTCGACTGCTGAGACATTCCATCAGTGCGAAGGCGAACTACATAATCTAAAACTTGCGCAATGTTTACAGAAATGCATGTAGTACTCAATACGTGCTCAAATCACGGCCATAAATCCCTTCTATAGCCTACATGTGCGTTTATTCCACTAGAGTTCTACGAGCAATAGTCCCATAAGTATTGAACAAACAACTTACAACATTGAACACATAGAATGGGGCATCCGAATTCGTAAATGCACAGCCAACGATGGTATAATAATTCCTTAGTCAATATAAGGGACCTTCTAGGAAAATATTCTCGTAACGCCGACACGCTGTCCATATCGGTAACCATTTGTGTGGTATCACACAAGTACTCAATAGAATTTCGAAGGACTCCCCAAGTAAAATGTGGGAAATAATTCCAAAAGTGGAAACCTGAATGATTTATTCTCGGAAGGAATGCTTATGCTACGCCTCATCAGATTTCTCTCTTTGCCAATTTGTCTACCAAGTATGCCAACCCTTCCTAATCCGTTTTTGAAAATGATAGGATTCCTTAAATTCTGGTGGTTCATTTAGAAATTAATTTTCAAAGTTTAACCAATTTTTTGGCGTCTGCAAGGATGAACTGAAAAGGTTAATCCTCAATTTCAATCACTTCTGATTGAATATTTAAATAAGTAAAGAGCATCAGGAATCCTTGAAGCATACCCTTTTACATTTGTCGTCCATGTACCTAATCAAGAGATGAATACAAACACTTCCGCCACCGAAAATTAGATTTGTTACTCTTTCAGGGCTCATGGTTTATAGAGATGGCCAACAGTTTTAGGCCACTTTTTGGCTACAAGCTCAGTCAGATTCATGGCATTTGCTCACAATTTATGTTGTCCTTAAGTTGTGGTAGTGGTTACTTTTCTCGCACGTTAATAGGTTCCGTCAAACAGCAGGACTGCTTGTGAATTCTCACTTGGGTTTTTCTAGCGAGCAGATGTCGTTTGTATCATCGCGGCCGAGGACTTTTTAGAGGCGAGTTGCTGCGGAAATTATTGAAGCAATCATGGATTATAAGGAGCAATCCTTACTAGTAGATATTAAGGGTCATTCATTTTCCGGCTTCGAAAGTAAGATACATGTTTGATGAAAATTTTATTTGGCCTTTGCCAAAATAAATAAATGGCCGCCTCGAGAAGATTCGCAGCATGTGACTCTTTTGAGGTAATTTTTAACCACTTTTTCGCACATTTCGGGCGGTATCTCGGCCTTAACTTAAGTAATGTTGGTTTTTAATGCGCGTCTAGAGATCGAGGATTATTCGCGTAAACACAGTCTTTTGCTTAGCCCCACAGAAAAAAATCTAATCGCACGATCTTGGTGGCCATTCGACATCGACAAAACGTGAAATTACGCGACCAGGAAACTTCTCACGCAATAAAGCCATAATTAGTCGCGTTGTGTGGATTGGTGTTTGATGAATTACCACTTTTGTAGTAAGTTTTAACAATTTTAACGCGTTGTTCGATTATTAAGCGATCCATTATCGTAAATGGCAAATATTCAACTAATATTATGACACTACAAATGACAGGTGTCAAATGCCAGAGCTACCAACTTGAAACCACGAAACGAGTGACCGTTTACTTGTAAAGAGGCAATTACTCTAACTACAGATTCTGTTAGTATCAAACTGGGTAGAGCTCGACTGTAATCTTTGTAGTTTGCGAAACACCGCTCGTCTGCTCCTTCCTGCAGACTGTATAGCTGAAAACAAGCTTCAGGTTTTATTCCGGACCTAACTCTCTTGGAGCTGAATTGAAGACCTACCGGAGTACGCCAGTACGGCCTGTCGGTTTTTAGGTATTATAGGCGCAGTGGCTTAGTGGTTAGTGTGTCTATGCGAGGGGTCCCAGGTTCGAATCCCGCGAAAAACCCAAATTCCAACTTAAGGTTTTTTTCACTGCGCCACCTCTCGCGAACGTCTGACAAACATCCGAGAGTATAACTGTCATGAAAGAGCTTCTCAATTGGCCGTTTGGACTCGGCATAAAATTGTAGATCCCTTCCATTCGTCCCAAAAATAAAAACTCACACAAGACGAATGGTTGTGAGAAGCTAGGCTTGGGTCCATACGGACCTGTTGCGCCAATTATTTTTTTATTTTATAGCTTTATTCACATGTGATTTGTGATGTTTCTTTTATGGTCGTTGTTCCCGACTTTGAGGCTTTGTAAAATGTTGTTGCCACTATCGCCCCCGCCCTTATGTTCTAAATTTCATCCTTCTCCTCTGCGTTTAAGCAACTTGCTGAGCGATTTAATTTACTTATGGAACACATTTAAGAACTAACTGTCATATGACTAAAAAAATACCGTATACCAGCTGTCAAATTGCAGTCTGTTAAGATTTTTACTCAGCCTTCTCAGTGAATTTGTTTCAATTTGTCCTGATCTTGGCCATCCTCTGAAGCTGATCAAAAAACGAAATACAAATTCCGAGCTCTGATGTGTCTGAGCTAGCAAAAAAAAAGAAGCCTTCGATCTGCACCCGCTATTGGGGGATACAATCGGTGTGGCTTTGCTATTGCTTCTGGAAAATGTAAAAATATACTTTTGAAATAGAACCTGGCTGATATAAGTTTGTCAATGCGCCGTACCAAAAAACAATTTTAGTCTCTACTAAAATTTTACGGAAGCTCACAATTGCGAAATTTGTATGGAAACTATGGCCACGGTGAATTACTTTAATTTAGACTCGAAACTAAAAATGTTTATTGGTAAGGCCCAATATGTTTATTTAATATTTTTGCATTTTCTCTTTATTTTTGCAGCATTTACCTCTTTCGTATACGTGGTACCTTAAAACAGTCGTTCACCAGCGGGTGATTTTCCGACAAATCGCTGTTTTCCTTTATGAATTTAAATTAGTTGTGTCGTATTATTGGTGTGGTGCATTTACTCTCAGATTGTTGATGAGTTCTTTGGTCGCCGAAATCAATTATGGTAATAACTTTACTGCCGCTTGTTTGAAGAACGGCTGAATCGGTTCACATTGATGCAAACTATACCTGATAGGGGAACACCTTTGGCTAATTTATACGAATTGATATACAGACTCATATATGAGTGAATAAATGATAAACAGTTGGTAGAGGTGCATATGCTGAAAGAGAATGTAGCAAATTCATGAACATTTAACAACAATAGTCCTTCTGTTTCTTCCACAATTATCGTGGTGTCTCTTTCTGCTCGCTAGGTGACTACGACTGGAAGTGAAAGAGGAGAATTGCATATAATTTACAACATGTTCAATTGTACAACGACTGCGCGTGGAAAATGACGGAAATGGACATCAGGAAAGCACGATATTTCACTTATAATAGGCCTATGTCTGAATATTTCTGAAAAAAAAATGATTTCCTCAAATACAAGTGATATATATTTACCTATCAGAGACAAATGATACTGAGACCCCCAACTTTTTTTTTCAAATTCGCCATTTTGTTTTCCTATCGGTGTTGTGTCAATTAAGAATCCGTGTGACATGCAAAAACATACAAAAAATACAAAAATAAATGCTGCCAACCTCGACAACCGTGGGGAAATGTGCTAGAATTCGGGAATACCACCTTTTCACATTACTGATTAGTAATTATATATTGTTAAAAGGCGAATAATTTGATTTCTTTAGTTAATAAAACTAGCTAAATGAGATGTTCTATATACTAAAAACTTATTATGACAAACATGATTGCGTATTTTTCGCTTTTGAATATCATTAACTTCGATTTCATGCGTAAATTTTTCTTAGAAAACTGAATAAAATTTGCTCAATATATTTCTATTTTACTTCAAATAATCTGCACTGTTCATTTTTCATATATATTTTAAGCAAATCTACACTAATTCCTTAAAAAAAATATTATCCACACGTAACGAATAATTTCAAATTTAACGGATAAAATTCTGTGAACGCTGTTAGCAACTTTGCCCACAGCGGAAGTGGCATATGCAAGGTGCGAGTGTGTTGGTGAGTCGGAATTTTTGAAGTTACGTGACATTTGTCAATACGAATTTCTATGTAACAATACAAGCGCACTTAGCATTTGCCACCCCATGCAAATATAGCTTGTAGGCTAAGTCACGGGAAATCGGTCGGAGTTGGTGGTCTCAGTATTGTCTCTGCTACCTATATCTGTTACGGCGAACAATGTGGGTATACAGTGGACTCCTCTAATTTTTCAATTCAATTAAATTTAATTTATTTGCAATAATCTTAACACAGAAAGATGCAGTATCTTCAAAAATTTTGCATGCTTCAATAATGTATATATTTTATGTTACTGTTACTATTACTGGACTCCTCTAATATGCACTACGTTTTACCAAAAAAATTGATCAAATAAACACAAAATTTGTCTAATTGTTTTTTCTTTTTTTTTTCAATTACCCGAAGATGACGTTTGAGAAAATACTGCTTATGTTTACAAATAATTGTGGCAAATAGGTGTTTCAGTTAAGCGGCGTCGACTTTACCATTAAACACCAAAAAAACAGCCAAAAACCACATTGAAAGCTTTCCAAGGACACTCCCATAAGAAACGCACATATATAAACTGTCCGAAAGCATCCCGAAATCGCCCAAATACACTTCAGAAAATGTCGCAATATGCGCCGCAAAACGGTCCGAGAAATATTCGAAAAATCTCCAAAAAAAAACTCGCTTGAACACGTCTTGTAAAATGCGTCAAGAAAAGACTTCAAAAACGTCCTACATCTACCTAAAAACGTCTCCAAAATTCATCGAAAAACCCCAATTAACACCCCGACAAATGCCTCGAACAATCCTGTTGGGTTGGTTGGTTTAAGTGGCTGTATTTCCCGTACGACGGAAAGACACAAATAACGCAATTGAGCGCCGTTTTGAGACCACAACTCACGGAAAACCTGAGAAATAAAGGGGAAGGAGGACGATGAGGGAACTTACAACCAGCCTGAGGAGTTAAGAAATTTGATAATCTTATTGAAATGAATACTTTGGCTGGCCGAAAGGTCATCATAAAGGGGATGACCTAGAGCACTGTGTCTGGTTTTGGCTAGGGCCGGACACTCCCAAAGAAGATGAAACACTGTTTCACTCTTATTTGTGTCCGCGCAACTACGGCAGTGGGCGTTATGGGGGATGCCAAGTTTGGCTGCGTGAGTTCCTAAGGGCCAATGGCCCGTACTAATTGCCGTTAGTCTGGCGACATCTACACGCGTTCTGGCTAAGAGGTTGTTTGTTCTGGCATCATCATAGGTTGGCCAAATTTTTCTCGAAATGGCACAGCTCGTCAGGTTCAGCCATCTAGTCTCCGGCCTTGCGGTGCAGTACAGGAGGATCTCTTAACGTATCCCAGCGGAGGGAAGTCTTCCTCCGCTAGAGACACGGACAGAGTAGAGCCACGTCTGGCAAGTTCATCAGCTTTCTCATTCCCCTCTATGTTCCTATGGCCAGGAACCCAGACGAGAGTGATTTCAAACAGATGACAAGCCCTGGCAAGCGTCTTCCAAGTTTGGACGTCGATTTAGTTGTCCCGACAGCCTTAATCGCGGCCTGACTGTCGACGAAGATGCCTATTTTTCTTCTGGGTGAAGTTACGTTAAGAAGCAGTCTACACGCCTCCTTGATTGCAAGTACTTCTGCTTGAAAGATGCTGGCAGCGTTAGGGAGGCGGAATGATTTGGAGATGTCTAATTCTGCTGAGAAAATGCCCGCTCCCACTCCACAGCTCATTTTTGAACCATCTGTGAAAATGGGTATGTCGAAATCGTTTACGACCGCATTTTCCTCCCATTCTAATCTAGAGGGGAATCTAACAGAGAAGTTTTTATGGAAGTTGAGTTTGGGTACGATGTAGTCCGTAGGTATACGACCAATGGCGTTAGGAAGGGAGTGTAGGATGCTGGTGTGCCCATAAGGCCTTTCGGACCAACATCTAGATTCCTTCAATCTAACTGCACTGCACGCTGCAATGTTTCTTATGTGCAGAGCCACTGGCAGGAAATTGAGAATCACATTGAGCGCCTCGATCGGACTTGATCGTAGGGCTCCTGTGATTCCAATTCCAGCTGTTCTTTGGACTCTACTTAATTTAGTGATATTATAAGCTTTGCTTAAGGCGGGCCACCTTGCCAGTGACCCGTAGGTGAGGATAGAACGTACAACAGCTGTGTACATCCAACGAACCATCTTTGGTTGAAGCCCCCACTTCTTGCCGAAAGTTTTACTACAGGCGTAGAAAGCTATACTTGCCTTCTTCACTCGGTGTTCGATATTTGTCTTCCAGTTGAGTTTATGGTCAAGGATGACTCCTAGATATTTGGCACTGGTGGATAAAGTAAGATTTTGGTTATTCAAGCGGGGAAGTGAGAAGGTTGGTATTTTGGTTTTGGTGGTGAACAGTATCAGTTCAGTTTGGCTTGGGTTAACGCTAAGACCACAACTTGTAGCCCAACCGCTAATCTTACCCAGTGCTCTTTCCATGATTTCACTTATCACGTTCGGAAACATTCCTGATACTAGAATCACCACGTCATCCGCATACGCAACGACTTTAATACCTTCCCTGTCGAGTCTTGACAGGATTTTGTTAAGTACCATAATCCATAAGAGTGGCGAGATCACCCCACCTTGAGGTGTTCCTCTGCTTACTGATTTGGTTAAAAAGGTGTTACCAAGTTTTGCTTGAATGATCCTCGTTTTAAGCATGGAAATGATCCATGAAGTGACGAAATCCTCTACCCCCAGTTCTAAGAGAGATTCCTGGATCGATTCAGTATGGACGTTGTTAAAAGCGCCCTCTATGTCTAAGAAGGTAGCTAGGGTGTTTGGTGATGGGAGAGTGACCTTTCAACTGTGCGCACAACTTCATGGAGAGCGGTCCCCGTCGACTTGCCCTTGAGGTATGCGTGTTGTGAATCACATAAGGGAGACCTTTCATGGCCTGTTCTTATCTGAAGGTCGAGTATACGTTCTAAAGTTTTAAGTATGAAGGAGGTTAAGCTAATAGGTCGGAATTCCTTCGCGGATTCATGCCCTCTTTTGCCGACTTTCGGTATAAAAACTATTCGGACAAATTTCCAAGACTGAGGTATGTGATTTAGTAAGGTACTGCTTCTGTAAATTTTAACAAGTAAGGGTAGCATTATCCCTTCCTGTTTTTGCAGCATGATGGGGAAAATGCCGTAGTATCGACAAAATCTGTACTGTATTATTATAAAAACGGGTATGATCAATGTCGAATATGAATAATATGTTTGACTCATTGCTGGAACAAACGAGAATAAACTTACTGGACTGTGATCTGTGAACAAGCAAATAATAAAGACGTGTCCTATTTAGAAATCTACACACTCCTTTTAACAATTTCCTAACAAAAGTGTTGAAAACCTGTTAGAGCAGAATTAAAATCTGGCGCCAAACAAACAATGAACGATCATATTGTTTAATTAATTTGTTAAATAAGCGAATTGTTTGTTTAACAATTTCAGAATTATGTATAAATACTTTGCCAAATAATAAACATTCAATCATTTGTACATTAAAACCATCAGTGGTAACATTATTGTTTTTCTCGTCGGTCGCCTGGTGCTTGTGATTCTGCTCGGTTGCAGTGTCGACCACCACAACTTTTTTTCGTCGCCGAACTGCAAGTGCAGCGCTGTCAAAGCTCAGAACTTTTCGTCGGCTATAAATTGCTACAGTTTGGCATTCGGTCATCGCTTCAACCAGAGTTCCTCTGTCCAACAATAATGTTCCTCTGTAAAAACAATAAACAAATAATTGGCGCAACAGGTCCGTAGGTACCCCAGGACTAGCTTCTCACAACCATTTATCTTGTGTGAGTTTTTATTTATGGAAGGGATCTACAATTTTATGCCGAGTCCAAACGGCTGATTGAGAACCTCTTTCATAACAGTTATACTCTCGGATGTTTGTCAGACATTCGCGAGAGCTGGCACTGTGAAAAAACCTTAAGTTGGAATTTTGGAATTCCGTCTGTACAACACCAAAAAAAACGATGCCAAACCCGCCATAAAAAAACGCCTCAATAACATATAAAAAACAGCCTCAGATAACTTACAAAATGGGCCTCAAAACGCTTGAGAAAAAACTTCCAAAAAAATACTCGAAAAATCAGCAAAATCAGCCCTAAGAAACCTCTTGAAAATCCCGCCAAAAATATGTCCACAAAACGCACCATATCACCTAAAAAAAAAAACACCCGGAAAAACTCCTCCAAAATGCCTAAGAAAAGGTTCAAAATACTTACCAAAAGAACTTCCCTAAAAATTCCAAACTAAAGCGCCCCAAAGAAAAACTCAAAAAACGAAATAATGAGTCCCAAATAAAGCAGTTCGAAAAACGGCACTAATGGCCTATTCACATGAGAGCGAGCGAACGAATTGATGAAATGCGAACAAACCACTTTTGATGCATTTATGAACAGAAAATTTGGCATTTTACTATTCCAAGAGGAGGATATTTAATTATCCCATCAAAATGTATTAAGAAAACAAGTAAATAAACAGTTTAAATAACGAAATTTCAAATTCCCGACTTTTTGCCGCGGAAAGAATACACCCTTGGCGCGATTTGTCAAAGTTTATTCACAATCCACATCATTCAATTCGCGTTCCACAGCGAATAAAACATTCGTTCGAACTTAACCTCAAACTTGAGATGCCATTGGCATTTTTTTTTTACATATTTAATTTTGTTGTGGCATTTTGTTTTAGTCCGAATGTAAAATAAATGTATGACTGAATCAACAGATAATAAAAAGGTAACATACTTGAAATGGGAAGGACTTAATATAATTTATTTGTTTATTGCTGTTATTAGTTTTGTTTAATTAGTTTTCGCACATGTACGGATGTACATGCATTAATTGCTGTGTTTTAAATTTTGTTCCACCACAAACAGGTCAACAATATTTTATTTTTTTTTGCTTAATAGAATGTCATTACAGTCTACTCCGCTTATCTGAAACGGCAATTTGCCACAAATTTTATTTCAATTATGCGGTATTTTCACTTATACGGACTTCGGATAACTGAAAAATTGTTGTACTTAACCGAAGTTCGAAGTTTTGTTAGCAATTCAACGAAGAATTAGGGTATGTAGTAAAGCCGAAGGAAGGAGAATTAAAAACACAACTGAAATCGTGCTGTCAAAATTGACACACAATGAAGTTATAAGTTCAATGAAGAATAACTTCAATGGACAAGTTCACTTGACGAAATAAAAAATGTTACTAATGGGCGCGTTCAATAACTTTATTTTAGTAATGTGGAGCTGAATTAGTATAATTTATTAATTTCTGACGTATTAGTTTGTTCAGTTAACCGGGTTTTTCAGTTAAGCGGAGCTATTCGTATGAATTTTCGAAAAAAATGCTGCGTGCTAAATGCGGTTATTCAATTAACAGATTTTTTCAGTAAAGCGAAGTTTAGATAAGCGGAGTCGACTGTACCTCCAACTGTTTTTTATTCAAAAAGTAGAAACAAATGACGGCGTCTGTCATTGGATTCGCGGGTATCTGCGACCGAATAAAATGTATCATGTGAATTGAATGTCAAAATTTGCGAATACTCGTTCGTTCGTAGGTAGTTGGGCGCTCATGTGAATGGTCCTTAAGACGAAACAAAACGCTCTTACGCCCCAAAAAAAACACCTGGAAAATGGTCCCAATAACGGGTCCCTTGTTTGTCTGATGTGGAACTAAAGAAAAAATATGTCAACCCTAGTCTAAACTTGCCACTACGATAGAAATGGAAATTCCAAGCCAACAGCTCGGAATTTCGATTAAAAAAAAAAATCAATTCTTCGCACGTGTTACAAAAAAAAAGAAAAGTTCTTCAGGATTTCCCAGAGGAAATCCACACAACCTGAGTGCAGATTTGAAGTGTCATTTGTCATATTCTCATTACAGAGAGATACAACATACAAGCAGCTGTGCGACACTCCAGGAATCCATACAAGAGGCACAATTATTCTTGTCGTTTGCTGCATAAACACGTATAATTGAAAATAATGAACGCAATTCAAGTCAGTAAAGAGGCTTTGTTCTATCCATATTTCATTTATCTCAGACAGAGACAGAACAGAAATCCAGAAGCACCTCGTGTGTTTTCTTCTTGGTTGCGATACAATACATGCTTTGGTACATTTTACCTCTTATTGTCATTCCATTGAATTAGTTTCAGTTGTGTATACACAGAATGGCCTTAACTTAATTACTGGGGTAAAGTAAGGTATACTAGGTATTTTACCAAACTTATGTTAAGTATTACTAGTCTCGCTTGTGGTCGAAAATCGAACGTAACTATTAGCACAGTTACCACAATTTTCAATATTTACGTTTTTCGTTTTTTTTTAAACGAAAAAGTGACATCTTGATATTCAAAAAAATACGCCCCTTTGAAAATGAGTTCCACTCATTATTTGAATTTACATACGTCACTATGAAAATTTAGGGCAAAAACTGTGGTTCGAAAAATATTCGTTTCCAGTTACATCATTGAAACGAAAGTATATTTGAATATATTACTATGGAATTACGGCGACGACTAATTAAATGTCACTAAAATTCTTTCAATTAATTGATAGACATTTTTTTATGAGGAATTCTTAACTGAATTTAACAAGCCTTAATGGCGACATAATAGCTACACAAGATTGTTTTTTTTTTTGTGCACATTTATGATACAGTGCCTTTCGAATGATATAGCTTTAGTTTCATTTACTCATTCCATGAAGTAAAAATACTAAAAAAGTGTACTCATTAATCGTTAAGATTTTAGGAACAGTAAGTAGTTAATAAATATGTTTCCTTTTAAGAATATATACTTTTAGCTATATATTTCAAATTTAAGAAAATTGTTGAGATCAATTTGAAAATTATGTCTAAATCTATCAGCAAACGGCTAACTTTGACCGAGAGCTTTCGAACTTTGACCGGGTGGTCAAAGTAAAACCAACACAATGGCTAATATTGACCATTTATATTTTCGCTGTTTCGTAGGCTTCGTATTCAAGAAAAGCTTCAAGAAATATGGCTCCCAAAATATACCAAAAAGACGATATAGCAGTGCAAATGAAGACCAAATTCAAATTGCACTTAGCCCTGTTGATAGTGGTAGTAGGTGTATAACACAGTGCGCCAAGGATTTCAACATTGCAAGAGCAAATAGGTTGTAAATAGGTCTCTAGAATAAAAATTATTTTTAAAATAATGTTTTAGACGATGCACTGTCCAGAAGACGAATGTACCTTAAAGCCTCAAGACTTTTCATTTTAAGGGTTTCCTAACTGTTTTTAATTATTACTAACTACTTTTTATTTAATAAAATTAATTTATGCTCGTCTAATCGATATATAGTATTGCGACCTGCCACATACACCTGCTTAACATCACGCAGGCAATTTTTCATTTATGCTGTCAAACTCTGGAACAATCTTCCCAATCATGCGAAGTCTAAAGTTGAACGCAGAAAATGCCTTACTGTCTGTTTTGAACATCTTTCCAACTTGAGCTGATTTACCTTTTTCCTCTTTTTCTTTTTTATTAACTTTTTACTTGTCCTTGGTTGCGCATATATCTAATGTTTTATTGTTTAACGTCAAATTTGTTTTCATTGTATTGTAAATTAATTTTTCTTTTATTCTTGACTATTGTTTACATAATTACTTCACACATTGTATTGTCATATCCTGTACTAATTATAAGTCTGTCTTGATGTACAGCGTTTCATATTAATAAATATAAATATATTTCCTTATGCTACTTATTTGCTAATATAAGTTCTTCATTTCAAAAAAATATGAAGTTAATTCAAATGCTTAATTTAATATTTTAATCAGCTAATAAAATTGAATAAAACTTATAATTTTTGATAACAATAAATATGTTGGCAAAGTTACCCTTAAACGGGTTAGACATTGATCATCCAGTTTTTGTTAAGAAACTACCTGTACGTCTGTATTAAAACAAATTCTAACTTTGGAATATGAAATTACAAAGGCAAGCCCCTATGCTGGTGTCATTTATTTCACACTCGTACACAAATCGCAAATGATACACCTGTTTGAAATTCATAAGTGGTCAATGTTAGCCCGTTTAGTGTTCTGATTACTAATATAATTTTCATTCAACTATTTTACATTATTGCTGATTAAAAGATTGCGACCTCCTTCAGCTTCATCGGGAGATTAAATGCGTGTTCGCACTCGACCTCGAAAGTTGACAACTCAGAACAAAAACAATTCAAACGTTGACGGTTGAAGAAAATCGAGCGATGCTGCCAAAGACAACAGTTTGTTCAAAGACTGACTGCAGGCCAGTGATACCAGATTAGGGGGAAAGTCGGCAATAGGAAAGAAAGTCGGATAGGATTTTTTGGCAGAAAACAATCTAAACAGGAAAAAAAAACAATTAAAATTTGATTTAAATAAAGGCTTCGAAAGGCTATACACTGTTTTTAAAACTCATTCAATGATCATAATTTTAAATGGGCCCATGTAACGTCTCACTAACAACTTTATTTTATGTTGAATGTATGTATTTGGAGTTTGGTGGTTCATATGTCATATCGATAACAACAAGGAAGAAGTTTTTTTTTTTTGTTTCTTATTAGTATTTCATAATACTGACTGAATTTAATGTGTTCCTATTATACTTTTTGTTTGCTTAATTCTAAGATATTTAAATAAAACATAAAATGTTAAAATAAAACCTTTGGTGTTAAAAAAGGGGGATTTTTTTTTTAAATCTGGGATCCCTGCTGCAGGCCCCACTTTATCCGACTTTGGCAAGAACAATACGTAAGATTAAGTTGAACGAACATGGATAGCTAATAGGTCTGGCTAAAAAGGGTATAAAAGTAAATAAGGTCTCCAGAAGTAACATTTATGACTACATGCGGGTATCGTTATGACCTTCACGTCGAAGAGAATACTCATCCAAACTGTGAATGTCAAGCCTTTGCCCAAAGAGAGTGAGTGCCTCGGTTAATACTTCTTTGGCAATTCGGAGGAGGTTGTGGTTCCTTGAACAAAATGGGGGCCATGTTTAGGCTCTTTAGAACAATTATGCACACCGGCGACTTACGTCGCTGACCGTAAATGTTGCGGAGCAAAGATACTATATGTATATCGGGTCCTTACCAAACATGGTCTTTCTTCGATGAAAACAGATCAACAATTTGCCAGTGTTCTTCGTTTGAACTCTATCTTGGTTTCATTGGAAGACAAAGCGCAGGCGGAACCAGACATGCCAATTAAGGATTTTTTCATTGGCTTGTTTTTTTTTTCAAAAAGGCATCCGTTTTTTATTTCAAATATTTTTGTACCTTTTTTTGATTTTACACTGATAATGACTTTTTTATTTTTTTAAAGAATGTGTTCTGACTATTTTTTGAACACTTTCAGATTTATTTATTAGAATTTGCTAAACGCGCCTAAACACCTGTATAGTTATGCGGTGTATACGTATTTATTCAGCCTTTATACACCCTCCCAAAAATTCTTATTTGTAAAACATTTTCCTATGCATACTAGTTATACAGGGCTTGCGTCAAAAAAGGTACTGAAATGGAGAAATCGATTACATATCTGTCAGAAAAGATGAAAAAAACATAGCAGCTTGTGAGAAATGCAAATTCAAATACAAATAGGAATAAAGAATGGAAAAGTGAAAAGAAAAATTTGGGACTCCTATGGTATGGTAGTCTTGTGCAAATTTAACCCAATTTCTAAAACAATACAAAACTTCTCATATCTGCCCATATTTCTTATCGAGGATCCTTGTAGAATCTTTAAAATTAAAACAAAAAAAACCTCGATACATCTATCCAATTTCTTTTTGATTTAATTTAAAATAAAATGTGACAAATTTTTTCAGTCAAAATGACATTTCGATATTATTCAACCTCTAGGCACTAAACAACCTCCAAGCTCGTTTAGCTCATACAAGCTCTATACAACATAGAATAATTTTTATAAATAATATCTAACTTTATACACTCTTTATAGTACGTTTATAAATAAGGCTGTTTATCTATCACTCTTTAAAATGTATTCCAACTTCCACTTCCAGTAAGTGGATATTGAAATTCGAAACAAATTTGAAAGCTGTTTGTTGAATAAATAAATTTTTTTTTGTTTATTTTTTTTATATTTGTGTGAAATCTTTGATTTATTGCTACACTTTACCTAAAAAAATATTTTAGACATTATTTTATTGAAAAAGGCATCTTCTTTTTTCAAGTTACGCATTTTTCGTCAAAAGTGGTTGGCACCGCTCGGCGGAACTCTTTCAACGATATTAACGTCGACGAACTCGGTTCGGTATTTATAGGCTGAACTTCTCGTGCATTTAGTGCCGCAGTGGAAAGTCCGACTAGCGACAAAAATTGTCCGGCACGACGAGTTTCCAAATCAAAACCGGAAGGCCAATGTCGTCTTTTTTTACATTTTTAGGGAGAACTCGAATGAGGGAGCGCCCACAAAGTTAAATCTCAAACAGCAACTCAACCAGTATGCGCAACTATAGGCAAACATATAAAGCCCGGTCTTATTGGAAAACCTCATTTGTGGTTGCCACCCCAAAACCACAGCACAACCGAAGGACGAAGAGTATCTGCAAAGGTGCTTTCAAATCCTGCGAAATGTCGCGAATATGCGTTTGATTTATTGAATACCATTGAACTGTACTATCTACGGCACGAAAGCTGTTTGTTTTGGAGCACTAATCCTGTAGATAAGTAAAAAAGACGCAGTAAGGGCTCCAAATATAATTTGCAACACTCGCTTAAAAGCTAACCAAGTCGATCAGACATATTCAAATCACTCAATTGGCAGACAGTTGACACTACAGCTGTGTTACATTTCCCTAGACCGTAATCCATCTGCGTGACGTTGTCATAGTAAAAAAAAACATGTAACACCCCCACAACATATGACATTTATCCCACAACATCCATCTCAGTCGACCTTGTGGCACCACTTTAGACGTAACTCAACGCCCAACTTGGCCGAAACATAAAATTTCACTAAATGTCGAAATTGACTTGTTTGCGTTCACCATAAAGTGATTTCCCTGCCACAAAGTTCGTCCCCACTCACTCAGCACCGCACCAAGCAGTGGCCATTCAAGTCGCAAAACAAAAATAAGGCAACTGTCCAACGGGACATTTCCCAATGCCCGGGAATGCTATTAAAATGCCACCGCACACATTCCAAATCTTGGCGTTGGCCAACTGTCCAAATGTCAAAACTCTCAAAGAAGTATAACACCAACATAAAGAGTCCCGGAGCCACCCCCCAACAGATCAACTGCTCTAATGAACTTAGTCACCTGCACTCGTTTAAGATAGACTGCGAGTGCATACTCGTGTGGCTGGGGTCGTTCATTGAACGTCCAGTTCCAGTTTCGAATGTCCAACCAAAAACCAAACAAAGGTCCACACAACACACCTCGGTATAGCATGGTTCGTTTTCCTGTTCGCATTTCGGCGACGCCGACGGAGGTCTGTCAACAAAACACCGAAAGACCAGAACACACCTTCGCTGCGTCCGTTTAGGCGGCCATTTAATCAGAATCGATAAACGAAAACGAAAACGAAATACGCTGCACAGCGTCAGGCAGGGCAACCTGCAAATGCAGGTAATTGGAGTATGACTTTGTTATGATTGCGTCGCCTTCCTTGGCGCACCGAGGCACACCGCACTGATGGTTTTTTTGTTACTAGATAACCAAGTGGAGTTGTGGGCAGCTCACGCGAACACCGTACCACCGCAACTTCACCTGTAGCTGTAGCTGGCTACCAGGCGACCGCACAGATGGTCGGTTACTCGAACTCGGTTGCGAAAGCGAATTTCGTGAAGTAATAGTCGAACATACCAGTTCAGTCCAGGTGGACTGGTTGGCTGCTTGGCATGGCACTGGCACCGGCACGCCACCATCCGATTGCAGTAAACGGTCTTTATTGATGGGGACGACGGGACGGTTTGTTTTAATGTCAGCCAGCTGTTGTCGGTTCGCTTCCTCGACATGCCCAGCTCAGTGCGTAGCGTATGCGTGACCTTGACATTGAAGCGATGTCCGCTGTGTCGTGTGGCGGCTAGCATTTGGATTCTTTCAAACTTCTTTTGAGGCTGGCTGCTCACAGGCTATATTGTCGTTGTCGGTATATGGGAAAGAAATCTTTGCCTGACGTTAATTGATTTTGGATTTTGATTGACTAAATAGGTTCGAGTTCATGGAATGAAATACGGATCGGATACCCTGTCAAGAGCAAGACGTTGACTTGGGGTGGCTTCGGCTTGTTTGTAGAGAATGTGATACCCTTGCGGTGAGTGGAACTGATTTTCTGGTTAATTGTTTGTACGATGTGTCAGGTGGTGCGATTTATTGCTGCGAATAAAAGTAATTGTGTCATAGAAAATGTGGGCCAATGTCAAATGGTGCTCGAGTAGGTATATGTGATATCGAATTGCTTGTGAAGATGTGGAATTTTCTTGAGCACAGAAGGGTCGGGGCTGTCAAGTAAAGGCGGCCATTCGACACAAGTTATACAAATAGTGACAAAGGTGCAAATGATATATACTTTACTCACATTGTCGAAGTTCTCACAGGCGCTTGCCACATGAGTAGGGACCAGTAAATAACAGTTTAGATTGTCAATCAAGTGGGTAGGTATAGGAAGGAACCGACTCGTAGGTGTAGAAAGATAAACGCTGCCAAAAACCCAAAGGATATGTTTTAATGTGGAAAAAGTCCCTGTTACCCTCTTGATATGATGCCCATTTAAGAGACGAGCAAAATTTTGTTTCAAAATGTCTTTCGTCTTACAGGTTTCAAAAATAATGCAAATACTTAGTCAAGATCTGAATTCAATCGCGACAAGAAAATGCTCAGAGGGTTTGTCCCCTAAAATCTGGACGTAGAATGAGTGACTCCAGTGAATCTTAATAAAGCCGTCGGATTTACACCCTCATTTATGGATTACTAATATACATGCTTCCCTGGTATTAACTGCTTTTGAAAAATGTTGCCCGACTCAGATGTGAAGAAGAATAAAGCGAGCTGCGGATATTGGCAGGCCTCTCAATTTGGAGCGCACCCTTAGAGCGAGGCTATCAGAATGATGGCAGTTTGTGAGCATCTGGTGGTCGGCTTGTCCTGCTTGGCAGGAATGGACTTATTTCCATGACTTCGCTGTTAAATTACGAGTAGATATACCCAGTTGGTGTGTTGCCTCATGAAAGTCGATATTTCATTTCAGGCAAAGATATTTCATTTCACGCCAAAGATCTGCCATTTGATCAGAGAAAAATCAGGACATCTTCTACACAAGCGTCGCAGATAGTGATGTCACTTAAACCTACCGCACTCAAATGCAAAAAAAATAAGTGTTCTAGAAAGAACGAGAATAAGATATCTTCTGTTGTTTGATGGGAAGCTTCGTGCGTTCGTCAGAAACCCAATCGTCAAAGAAGGAATTTACTGAGTACACAGAGACATTTCAAGCAGGTTCAGGTCCCGAAAATAACCCACTCACCAGAGTCAATGAATTCAGTCTTGCGATAAAATTCAAAGACTTTTCGCATCACCGATCTATTTTGAAACGGATTACCGGGCTGAGCAAGGCCCTAAGCATACGCGCAGATCCTTCGACCCAGCAAACTGTTTCTAAGTTTCTCGTGTTAAATATTATACTCGCCAGCCATTAGGAAAGCTTCATAGATCCCCGCTTGATTAACAGCGGTGTGCCCGCCTAACGGCTAGATGACTAAAATTACCTTAAAACGATACAAAACTGACATTGACATTCAATCGCCGTTGGCCTAACATATAAATCCATGATGAACATTGTTGAATGCCCAAAACCACTTAAAAGAGACATATCAAAGATACGGCCCTCGGAAACAATTACCTGCCCGCGACATCAATTCAATAATCTTATAATTTCATATGCATTTCAATTACTGCCGCAATGCACCTAGTGTATGTTTCTATGCCAAGTTTCTGGATAATTAAATAAAATTTCGGCTTATTATAAAAAAAAAACAAAAATAGTTGACGCAACAGGTTAGGACCCTACGCCCAGCTTCTCACAACCATTCGTTTTGTGTGAGTTTTTAATTTTTGGCACGGATGGAAGGGATCTATAATTTTATGCCGATTCCAAACGGCCAATTGAGAAGCTCTTTCATGACAGTTATACTCTCGGATGTTTAGCGGACGTTCGCGAGAGGTGGCGCCGTAAAAAAGTTGGAATTCGGTTTTTTTTTCGAGATTCGAACCTGGGACCTCTCGCTTAGTAGTCCAACACACTAACCACTAAGTCACTGTGCCGGCTTATTATGTATCTACTTAAAAAAATTGTAACTTCTTTCTTAAATAAAATCTATTTTATTTACTTTTTACTTTGGCATTTTATTTTGAATATTGTCCGCTGTCATGCTTGAGACAAATAAATGTCACTTATGGCGTTTGCGTTTGATATCCCTGACTTAAAAGATGATAGCGCCACCTTTCGGCTTTTGAACGGACGTCCCTAAACTCCACCGGAACTAACAAGAGCAAACTGTTACATATTCAGCAAAATCGATAGAGCAATTTTAGAGCGGAGAAGCTAGTTTTTAATCTTCTACTGACAAGAATAGTTTTAAGTCAGTAGTCAGTGTACGACTGACGGTTTTCTTAAAATCATCAAAATGTCCCTGCACGTGGTAAAGGCCATCTTGCACAACTTAGGTTAGGTTGAGTGGAGGCACCAAGACTGGCCTTAGTTGTAGGCAATTTAAAAAATACTAAGATAGGGGAGACCGGTGCTAGTTGGCTCAAAATTTACATTTTTTTCCTTTTCTCTTGAACTAAGCCTGATATCAAGACAGTTCAAATATCATTAAAAAAGGCATCCTTTGATCTTTCTAAACAAAGATATTCAATTAAAAAAAAACAGCGTGAGGACAATGTTTTCTGAATTTTACTAATGCACCTCTATTGTGTCAACTAAGTTGACTTACGTTATGGGGTAAGTTGACCCACGCCGTGCGAAACTGAATTTTTACAATAAAGCACTTTGTGGCCATAAACTAAAATAAGGCAAAATAGTAAGATAAAGAGTTAAACATACTTCTAGGGCTTAAAAAAAATCTGTGATTTCAAATTAAGCAAAATAAATAAATTAAAAGCCACTACCTGTGGTAAAACAACTAGTCAACTAGTCCCGAAAAAATGAGTCAACTTACCCCGCCCGTCTGGCAAATAACAAGATTTTTCAGAAACAAAAGCAGAAAATAACTAAAATAAAAAGACATGTATAGACAACAAATACATATATGCACTAAATCTAAAAAAAAAATCTGCGGCAGATTCTTAAAAACGGCCGAAAAGGGGAAAATAAGAGAAAACAAAAAATTTACTTACAGTAGCAGAAAATCGTTTTTTCTTTATATTTCCTGGATGACATGCACTCGCGACGAGCTACAAAAGGAGACTAAAGAGGTATCGGTATTGAATGTAAAAGCAATAATGAACATTAAATTTATCTCTTCTCTTGAAAATAAATGGCAGTGAGTCAACTTGCCCCTGAGGCCAACTAGCCCCGGTCTCCCCTACGAGTTTCATCACAAACCTGTTTCAAGTAAATGCGATCAAAAAAATGTTGTCTTACCGTCTAAATGTTTAAACCCCCCTGAAGTTTGCCATCACATCTCTATTAGGAAGTTATAGCATAGCTATAGGAAAAGTACATTCCTTAGCTATTTCATCCTCAAAGGGGGTTATTTTGGAAAATTACCTAAAACCTATCTAGAAATGTTTACTTCTCTGCCAGCAAAGTTTCAACCAGTACGGTTTGTTGGTTAGCGTGTTTTTTTTTTAATTATCAAAATTATTGTTTTTTATTAGCACGAACGTTAACAACAAGTGGTAAAACAGGTGTAATGTGAATACTTATCGCATCCATGTTTTGTTTGATTCTCCTGCACGAACAAAAATTAATTTAACTATTTATAAACAAAACATCGAAAACTCACAATGCGTAGATTGCTTTACGTAAAAAATGTGCGTACAAAATATTTCGCAAAAGGTCTGAGTCAACTAAATCGGAATTTTCATAGCATTTGCTTTGACTGATAAGTTTTATTCATACCGATCTGAGTAAAAGGTCAGTGCCGCCGCTTTTCGAACATGTCAAAAGTTGAAACTAACTGAAATTGGTTTTTATTCATACGAAATGTAGCAAAGCCTTCGCTTTTGACATTTCTCTTGAGTAAAAGCAATTGCTAAAATTTATTTATACGACCCATAGTTAGTTGACACACAAAAACCAAAGCGTGAATTTTTCACGTCTTTCCCATTACAAGAGTCAAGACTTAAGGTACGATTACACGGCCATTTGTTCGAGTCATTTAAAAGACACTGTGACGTCAGGAAAAAATGTCGCACCAGAGTGATTTTCAAACTTCGTTTCGTCATTTGTGATTTGCGAAAAAATGCCGATCACACGAAATGACAATCATCGTCATTTTTGTCCCAACATAAAATGACGGAGACTACGCGTCTTTTAGAATTTTCCGTTAAGATGCCATTAAATGGCGAGCGAAAAACTGACGATCTCATGGTAATGACATGCCACATCAAAATGACAAATGTCACCTTTCGTATTATTTCGATTTAGCGTCATTTATGTGTTTTGCGATCAGACGTAATTGATATTGACCGATGAGAAATATATAGCTACTGGCATTTGGTGTTTTTCTCTCGGCGAAGACGCGACTACGACTTTTTAATTAAATTAAATAACAGTAAAAAAAAAAAAAAATTACAATAAATGAAAAATGGCGAAAAGAACTTTTGAGATGATGGTGGAAATTGCGGAGAATGCGTATTTGGCAGCATGGATGCTGGCAAGCAGTGACGACGACCTTGATATCGAGCTCACGCGACGAAAGCGGAGTATTTGGCAAAAGAAGTGGTTGAGCCGTCGCGTCGCGAGAAGAGTGTATTTTGTGCTGCAGTACTGCTCGAATTGAACGATGAGGAACCTAAACTATATCCCAATGTCCTTCGTATGTCAGCCAATGAACTCGATTATTTGTTGAGGTATCCAAATGAAAGTGATTAATCTCAGCGAACATCCTGATTTGTTCTCTGAAATTCCAGTACTTGAAATAATCTGCGCGGTAACAGACCGCCTCCCAAAAACTTTATGCTTCGAAAATGGTTCACCACGGAAATCCCTAGTCGAGAAGCATTGGGTAGTAATAGCTCACCTTTTATCCAAAATGGCCTAAAGTGGTATACGGACGGCTCCATGATGGAAACAGGAGTGGGAGCTGGTTTTCACGGACCTAACCAAAATGTCTCAATACCAATGGGGTTTAGCCGAAGCGTGTTCCAGGCTGAACTTCACGCCATTAAAGAATGCGCTAGCCATATACATGACACTGGTATAAAGGGCAGTCACATCCATATAATCACGGACACTCAAGCAGCTGTAAACGCCCTCAGCTCGCCATTAATTGACTCCAAATCAGTACTTAACTGTTTCAACGCTCTTCACACGCTTGGACTTAAGAATAAAATCAAATTATGGTGGTTTCCTGGCCATGAGGGTTTTGAGCGAAATGAGAAAGCCGACGAACTAGCCAGAATGGGCTCTGAAACCCCCTTCACAGGACCTGAACCCTTGCTATACTCCCAAATCGTCTATAAATGTCGCCATCAAAAGATGAGAACGTATTGGGAAAATATCCCAGGTCTAAGACAGGCCAAGTGTGCTATACAGCCCTTCAGAAAAGATGCCAACAACATTTGAAACCTAAATAGGTATGATATCAAAAACCTAACTAGTTTCCTCCCAGGACATCACAAGCTACGATATCACTTAAATAAAATAAATTTAGATGACTCTTCACCTTGTTGTTTGTGCATTGAAGATGACGAGACTGCTGAACACATAATATGTGAGTGTCCAGCCCTATACGGAATCAGAAGAACTATCTTCTACAGGGAGTTTCTGAGCCCTGAAGAGATAATGAAATCACCTGCTAGCAGATTGATAAACTTTATTAGGAAAGTTGAGAGACTGTTAGCCTGAACAATATTCTGACCCTTACGTCGACGTGCCTTTTATCGCACAGGAGTTACGTATGTACACCGACAGAGCCAACATCCCGAACATGTCCACATAAAGCCATCCATAAGCGGCATCTTGCTCAGAGCGAAAAACTTCACATGGAAAATAACTCTACCTCGAGTGGGAAATATTTCCAATTTTTTTATATAAATTTATTTCTCTGCAACCGCTTTCCTGAGGAAAACTGTTTGGGGGTGGCAGTAGGTGCGAGTTTGGGGTATATGCAAAGTTTTTTTTTTTTTATAATTTTAATAAAATTATACTTACAGATAATTCGATTTGCTTTTTGTTTTCTAGTTTGAATCGAAAAATTATCAAATTGTAGGTGGGACAAAATTTCACAAAATTTGTGGTGAATCACATATTTTTTGTGAAGTAGTTGCCCACTTTCAGTGAGAAATTACTCCACATAGAAAAAGTCGAATTATTTCCCACTCGAGGTAAAGTTATTTCCCATGTGAAGTTATTTCCCTGCGCCTCTTAGGACAAGGATTTTTCCCCGTGGTCAGCTTTATGTTGCAAGATCAGGAATTGGTTCAAGGAAAAACCCGTTTTTGGTTCTTATTACAAAAAAAATAAAACAGTAAACAGATTTTTAAATTCAGATTTATTCATTCCATTGGAAGTTAATACAATATTTAATTACAATTTACTTAACTATATAAAAATTAAATAAAAAGAAAAAGAAAACTGCTTCAAACCATAAGTAAATAATAAGTGTTTTTCATCAGGGAATGAATAGTTAGATACATTCTATAGTTATTAAAAACTAGTTGTGAATGTATCGAGATTCAGTATAACAAGACATAGTTCAATTTATAATTAAAAAAAATTTGTGTAGAGGGGTGATTTGCAATGATCGGTGAACGTTTGTCACTATGTAATTACATTAGATAAATTATAAATCTGCTCCAAGTCGTAGTTAAAGAGCCACTGTTTTACTTTTCTTATAAACGACAAGTTATTCTGAGAACGCTTTATTTCAATGGGTAATTTATTAAAGATGCGCGGTGCTACAGAAGAGTAATAACTTAAGAAAAGATGAGTTTTGTGCGGGGGAACACAAGCAAGACTACTTACAGAGCCACAAAGACCGTAGAGATTCGGATCATGATTTAAAGAATACCCGCTTCTTAAGAAAAATATTTTTAAGACTTTACAGAAGTAAAGATGCTTTAAAGGCAATATAAAGGAATGCAAAAAAAGTGGAAAACTATGTTCATGATGTCTTCTATTCCAGATAATTCTGAGTAAATGCTTTTGTATTACCACCAAAGGTTGTATTTTGTTTTTGTATGTACAAACATTGTCCATCCCGAGTAAATAGAATAAGAAAAACAAATTTATATATAATAAGAATACGATGAATTTAATGAATATTTTTCTTATAATTGTTTCTTGCGAAATTCATTAATTATTATTATAAATAAAAGCGAGGGAAGCTTCTGCAATAGTGTGGGACTTTAATCCATCTAAAAAAAGTACTCAAATTTAGAGCCGAAACTAAAAATGGTTGCTGGTAAGGCCCAGTGTATATTGTATTGGTATACGTTTTCTAAAATTAATATAGACTGACTTTAAGTCATTTAATATAATCTGCCATTTTTTCAGTCCTTTCTGAAATACTATGTTTATCGCGGTTTGGAGCTTTTTAGTCGCCATTTCGACGGTTATTCTCGTAGCAAGTACAGCAGTGTCATCTGCAAATGTTGCTGTAGTGGTTTTTCCACTAATAGGCAGATCGCTAGTGAGTAATAGGTATAGCACTGGTCCTAGAACACTGCCTTGTGGTACACCATCTATAATTTCTCTTAATGTTGAGTACTCTGTCTGTTGTTTAATTCTAAAGAATCGATCTGATAATACTGTTGCAGTTGCTTTTGTAGTTTGTGGATCATTCCTTTATGCCAGTGTTGATTGTACAATCCACAAATCCGTGACAGCATATAACACTAAAACTGCGGAACGCACTCATCCACCAAAAATGTCCCATCACAGCTGACACCTGTCAAAATGTAGTTTTTTTGTATATAAACAAACTATAAAAAGCACTGTTTTTTGGTAATAAATATATTCTGTTTTATAACGTTGTTACAAGCGGTGTTTTATTTGGTTTGGTGGAAAAGCGTTTTTTTTTATAATACATTTTTTAACTTGAAATTGCGAACAATTCTTTTTTTGTGTTCTAAGCAGAACAGCCAGACTTTATCGAAAGTTTGTGCTATTTTAAGAAATATTGTAGAGCACACTTGTTTCTCTTCGAATGCTTTTCCGATTTTATCTGTGATTCTATACACCTGATCCATTGCAGAGTGTTTATTTCTATATCAAAATTGTTGAATTGGGACAAGCAAATTGTCGTCAATGATTTTTTCAGACGTTTTACCAGTATTTTGTCAAACACCTTGGACAACATCGGCAGTATCGATATTGTACGATAAAAGGTTACTTCCCCAGGTGGTTTGCTTGGCTTTGGAATCATTATTACCTCCGCGACCTTCGACATGCTTGGCACATACCTTTACTTAAATGTAGCATTTATAATCTGCGCTAGTTTTCTTAAACCTTTTCGTGGGAATTGTTTTAAGATTTGCCCTGAATAATTAAATCAAAGCCTGGAGCCTTTCTTATGTGTGAATGTGAGCTATTGGTCGGTTCGTTTTCTTTGTTGCCTTCCAGAGCGAGTAGTCGGTCGAACTAGCATCATTTGTAAGTTGGCTGAGGTATGTTTTTAAAGACTCATTATTGAATTTTTTTACAGACTTATTGTTTAAGCCGTTTAGTGTGGTTTTGTCGCTTGGTGCCCTTGTCTGTTGCCTTCGCTTTCTAGCTTTATTCTTTACTGAAATCATTTCACATAATTTGCGAGGTAATCGCGATAATAATAATCATTGTCCTGGGTAAATTTTTGGGACTCGCAATGGAAAAGATTTCCATATTTTTTTTTTGAATATTCTGAAAATATTTGGGCCGAAGGTTAAAAATGATTAGTGGTAAGGCCCTAATGGCCGTTTGCTCATACTCTTAACGATTTAAGTTTTACTTAAATGCTTATGGGCTTCCTTTTTCAGGGCATAAACTGTCACATAAGAGTTTATTCGCTATGAGTCGTATCAGCAAACGGCCCTAAGAGTTTTGCTTCTGGTTTAAGGAGTTGCGGCCCATGGAGCTTTTTGTTTGTTCAGTGTTAATATTTGCACTGCTTCTTCTAGTTCTACAAACTTCTGCCGAAAGTAATTCCAATCAGTCAGTCTATTAACAAGTTATGGAATTTGTTCTTTTATCATTATTTTATCTTCAAGTCTAAGAAGTACTGAGGTGTGACTTTGTTGAAGATCAGGGCCTTCTTCCTTATTTATTTTAGTTGGAGATATATGTTTAGATATAAAGAAGTCGACAAAATCTGGGGTTTTGTTCCTATCTGGTTTGTTTTCCCGTCGAGTGGTATTTCGCGCCACTTTTTTACAACATTTATAGAGTTCTCTGCCTCCAGTATTTGTCAATCTAGACCCCCAATATTTATTCTTGGCATTAAAATCCCCTCCTGCGATTAATCGCTTGTGAAATATGCGGAAAAGATTTTTAAAATCATTTGTCTTTAGTCTATAGCTTGGAGATCAATATACTGATGCAACGGATAGTTGTCCGCTGCTCGTTTTTGTACATATGAAAATGCCTGGGATGGTACATAATTGGAATCTTGCTTCTAAATGGTGTTCGATCGTATTCTTTATTACCACTGCAGCCCCACCTTTTGCGCAGTTATATGCGGATGTGGGGAGTGATATAATTCATATCCCTTCAGTTTAAGGTCAGTATTTAATTAGAAGTGCGTCTCTGAAAAAAGACATTATGGCTATCTGGATTATGTCGAGAGTCACTTTCGATTCTCAAAACTATTAGCATTCCATTCCAGAACTTTTATTTTATTCATTATTTTTTAGGCTGTGGTACAGCTCTTTTATTGCCGTTCTGTCTCTCTAGCAATGATATTCTGTCTAATATCGTTCTATTCTTTTTTTCAATGGAACCAATCCTATTTAGAACTTGAGTTGTGAGGGTTTCCATTGCAGTGTGTGGCTCAACTTTGGGTTTTACGGCTTTCTCTGCTGGTATTTGGTCTGGCATTTGGCCTGACCATATGCTGTCTTTTGTTTTGCGTTCTTTTTCGTGATCACTTGATCATGAAAAAGAACGTTCATGGTTCATGGTCGCTTGTTCTTTTTGTGGGCTCTTTTGTGAGTCCTTTTTTTCTGCTTGGATATATCACACTTTCTTTTCACCGATGGTCATTACGTCAAAGGAACCCTGAAAAAGCTGATTTTATTTCACCAGAGCAGTGTTTTGTTCAAATACTGTTAGCTGTGGTGTTTGAGAAGTACTAAATTTAAATTACAGTTTATAGTAAGCACTCTTTTATATCTGAAGTTAGAAATTCCTTTTTAGCGAAACATTTTGCAGAATTGTAATTTAAATTTAGTGCTTCTCAAACTTACTTCTCAAGTTTATAGTAAGCACTCTTTTATATCTGGAATTAGAAATTCATTTTTAGCGAAACTACATAATGTGCTTTGTTTTCCTTTTCGCATTTTAGAATATTTTCGATTCATGTAGGCATGCTATATGGACTCCGAAACCACCAAACCTTATGAACTCAAATTTGCAGGCATTCTTCGGTTTTGTTTCCAGTTCCTGCTAAGTTTGATTAAAATCAGACAATTAGGCGTGGCATCTCCCACACACAAAAAAAAAGTATTTTTTTTTGACAAATGGAATATCGATTTTTATTGTCGAAAAAAAAAAAAACATTTTGCGAAAGTAGTTTACGCCGGCAAGCGTTAAATTACTCTTGAACGAACATAATTTTGGGACAAATGCAATGGACCTGCACAGTGGGCCCGCTTTAGGAGTATTTTTTCGCAGTCGATTTTCTAAAAAATGCAGTAGATTGAATTTGTTTTCTTTTCAAACAAAACCAAGGTAAATAACAAAAAAAAAAAAACAGAAACAATACACAAATTTAGGAGTATTTAAACAAAACAGCAAAATTCCATTATTTATTAGTTTTCCTACAAAAAAGCATTAGATTTATTTCAATTTTGAAAAACTGCATTTGCAGATAAGTGGCATCATTGGACCTAAAATGCTTTGCCGATACTCTTGAATGTTTGTCAGTCCTTCGCTGCAGTGGAAAAAAAAAACTTTTTGTGTCATTTGTGGTACTTTCACTGCCTGATCCTCGGAGGGGATCGAGGCGATCAGTAGTTCAGCGGACGATCCACTCGAGAACCGCTGCATTCATCTGTATGAAAACTACACATCTCTAAAGTCACTGGCGGTGTCATTGCAAACAATACAAGAACATTGTACAAAATGTTGCATTTCTGATATGCTATACTATACAAGCGCGTCCCCAATACCACTCGGA
This sequence comes from Cheilosia vulpina, assembly GCA_916610125.1. Taxonomy (NCBI): domain Eukaryota; kingdom Metazoa; phylum Arthropoda; class Insecta; order Diptera; family Syrphidae; genus Cheilosia; species Cheilosia vulpina. Next base: position 78,063,895 of record OU744276.1, on the reverse strand, counting down.
TTGTTAAATAAACTTACACAGAACGTGCCAATTATTCCAAATGCAGGCAAACAATAATCGAAATAAGATAAGAGTTTAGTTCTTATTGTATTGTATTGTATTTTTCTCTGTCATCCCATTATACCCAGACTATCCCTTTTGAATGGTTTCGTGAAAGCCCGTATACAAGACTCAAAGTACCATCACGTATGACGATAAAAAGAAACACACACACTTTGGTGCTGAGCAATAAAGCTAATGAACCGGCAACTAATATACACCCGATTCATTAGCTGCATGGATGCCAACTATTATCGCAACCTAGTTTAAAAATCACCCCTTTCATGTTGCACTCCTAACGTGCTGAAATGTCCACCATACGTATACGGTACACCCTGCGAGCTGCGACGATGGATAATAGCCTTTATATAGCAAATGGAATCCTTTTCAGTGACGGGGATGCGCCATACCGCCCCGCCACTTTGCCACTCGCAAAGGCGGAATTCATTTCGAAAATCGATTATCCGTCGCAGCTATAAATAAGCGGGTTCAATGGAAGATGGATTACTGTTCCGCAAATACACAGGAGGCGGAAGAAGCCACCCACATATTTCCATTTAAATTTCGCGCTATGTTTTTGCTGTGTTTCAGTCAGCACTCGCATACTGGGAAACCGCAATCATTAGGAAAATAATGGCCGAGAACATTCGCCTAATGAGAAGTTTTTGTATGCCTTAATTACAATATTTACAAAATAATTTCGATCAATTAGATTGTAATTAAGAAATGCAAGATCCTGGAGAGATATCACATGTTGCTCGCATTGAAGTGTTGCTCGCGATTACAGAAATATAAATATACGACTATGAGCAATTAGAGCCGAGCGGGAGGTGTGGTGTGGTGCTCGCAGAGGAACACACTTAGTGGGGTTGCAAGCTTACTATTGACTTAATGGGCCCATTACATTAAAACATGTGTTTGCATTGGAAACGCCTTTCGAAGTTGTCCCGGTCGGGTATGTGCTGTTGCTGTCACTTCGGCTTCAGCTGCCGGGCTTACGAATGCTAATTAAAACATGTAATAACGATTGCTTCGAATTATACAACTGTCAACAGTCGGAGACGGAGAGCGACCAGCAATCTATTAATTAAATTGGATTTAAATCCGTTTTAAGGTCGAAACTCGAAAAGTGTTGGAAATCGCACGTCGCTCGCAAGGAATTTCCTGTGACTCCAAGTAATTATTCCACAAGTTATCTGATGGCATACTCGATTTAATTGGGCTTAAGGTGAGTGTCTGCGGTGGCAGGCGATCTTAATTTATTCATTGATTTTAAGATAATCTGTTATTAGTGTATGCAAACAAACGAGGGACGTGACAAATTGGGGGCAAGGGGGGCGCACTTTTTTCTATCTGAGAACTTGATAAATGAACACCGGTGAATGTGCGTAACTGATGGGCGGTAAGTTGGAGGATTTGTCTGGAATATACTTTATTGAAACTGCTGTGACACATAGTTTATCAATATTGCGGACACCGAACCGTTTATGAAACAAGGTGAGCAATTCTGAATTCGATCAATTACCGCAAAAAGCCAAAGAAAGACTGTGGGTATTGCGAGTGCGAATCGATCAACAGGGAACTGGGTATAAGCATTGAAACAGTTTGATGCACTACTTAAAAAACAACCATTATTGGCTCTTCCTAGAGATGATATCATCAAACAATTGGATTTCCAACAGAACTTTTGCAAGACTCTGTAACAAGAATAACTGGAGCAACGAATCCACAATTCACAGACACAACAAAATGGTACACGGATGGCTCAAGAACTGATGAGGGAGGGAGTATTCGGGCCTGGAACCAAATTCTCTGAACCAAATCTATGCCATAGACAGATGTGTACAGAAATCAACCTCGAAGGGAACATAACCAACCGTGATATAGCTATAATGTCAGACAGTCAGGCTGTAATTATGGCTCTTAATTCCTCCATCATTTAATCCAAACAGGGTGAAATGGGCGATCTCGTCCTTTAGCCCTTATAAAGCACCGGAAAATGATGCCATCTAACCCTGTCTCCTACAACAGGGTACGGATCTATTGACTCCTCAACTAATTAGAGTCTTCAGATCCAGCCTATCTCTAGGCCACGTATCATCAAGCTGGACTAAGGTCAAGGTGGTTTTCATACCAAAGGCAGGTGGGAAATCCGAACAACTGGCGAAATCATATCGCCCCATCAGCCTTGGCTCCTTCCTCCTAAAAACCATGCAGAAAGTCCTCGACCAATACATAAGGGATCAGTTCCTTACAGATAGCCCACTTCATGCGAGCCAGTTCGCATACCAAGCCGGTAAGTCTACCGAAACTGCCATACACAGCCTTACAACGACGATTGAAAAAGGCCTGGCAGAAAAAGAAACCGCTTTTATAGACATCCAGGGAGCGTTTGACAATACCTCCTTTGATGCCATAAGGAAAGCCATGATAAGGAAAGGCATTGCCCCACTAATAATAAAATGGGTTCTAAACATGTTAGAAAGCAGAATCATTAATCTGGCGTATGGAGGCTCACAAAAGACTGTTAAGGCCACTAGGGGCTGTCCTCAAGGGGGAGTACTTTCCCCTCTTCTATGGACGTTAGTCATAGATGAACTCCTAAACCACCTCACACAATCGGGGTACATAATACAAGGTTATGCAGATGATGTAGTAATCACTGTTAGGGGCAAGCATGATTCCACGATATCTGAGATCATGCAAAGGGTCCTAAACTTAACTTACAGATGGTGTCAGAACAAAGGATTGACCATAAGTCCCTCAAAAACAGTCATGATACCATTCTCAAGAAAGAGAAAACTAGAACTGAAACCGATCAAGATGAATAATGAAGTTATCAACTTATCAGGAGAGGTAAAATACCTAGGAGTAATCCTAGACAAGACTCTTACCTGGAATTCACACCTTGATCAAGTCACCAAGAAGGCGACAAAGGCAATTTACATGTGCCATCGCCTCTACGGCAAAACCTGGGGCTTAAAGCCAAAAATGATCTATTGGTCATACAACACGATCATCAAGCCAATGATCACCTATGCAGCGTTATCATGGTGGCCAAAAATCGAACAAATAACGGCCCAACAAAAACTTAACAAGATATATCGCTTAGCATGCGTTGGTATAACGGGGGCAATGAAAACTTGTCCATCAGCAGCCATAGGAGCAATGCTCAGCCTGACGCCTTTACATATTTCAAATCAAATCTTAAAGCAGGAAACCTCACAGGACACCTTCGGGTACTACAAATGCTTCAAGATGATCCTGTGATCAAGGTATCAGACACCATGCTTTAAAAGCTTTGCTTCTCCAGGAAATTTAAGATACTAATATCTGATAGAAGTGCCTGGAGAACCAACCAATTTATAATACCATCAGGATCACAAATCTGGTACACTGACGGTTCAAAGATGGAAGATGACGCAACCGGTGCCGGGATCCATGGGCCTAGGTTCCAAAGAGCTATAGCACTGGGGAAATCACCAGACATCTTTCAAGCGGAGGTACACGCCATAGAGATATGTGTCCGAGAATGCCTACGTAGGCGCACTAAAGGTGCCCGCATATACATCCTCTCAGACAGCCAAGCTGCTCTTAAGGCCCTAAAATCGTACTCGATCAGGTCAAAACTGGTTTTAGAATGTTTTAATCTCCTCGAGGATCTGGCCAAGGACAACGGCGTCACCGTTGCCTGGATACCGGGTCATGAAGGATTTGAGGGAAATGAACGAGCGGATTGCCTGGCGAGAAGAGGCGCATCACGCCTGCTCATTGGTCCTGAGCCCTACTTCGGGTTACCTTTGAGTTACGCACACTCAAAATTCAGGAAATGGGAAGATGACCACCTTGCCGAATACTGGACGGAATGCAAAGGACAGAGGCAGGCAAAAAGATAAGCCCAGCTCGTAGTAAGACAAAAAAGTTACTTGAGCTAAGCAAAGAAGATCTAAGGATACTAACGGGTTATCTTACTGGTCACTGGCAACTGAGATACCATCTCAAAAAAATGGGACTTTCCGACGATGACTCCTGCTACGGAGAAGAGGAGGAAACAACGGAACACATACTCTGCGAATGCCCTGCTGTGGCAAGGGGCAGAGTGATCCATATGCAAAGGGATTATTTAAATCCTGCAGATAGGAAACATGGAACCAAGAAGGATACTGAGGTTTATAAAGAGCCTCAACAGCTCCCTGGGTTAAATAAAAGAGGCGAACACAATAGATCTCTTCTGGTCGCAGTGTACAGGGCCTATTCCTTACAATACAATACAATACAATCCAAACTTGTATGGGAATGCCTACAAAGTGAATTGGGTAGGAGAAACAAAATAACCCTCTGCTGGGTGAATGGCCGCATGGGAATAGAGGGTAATGAAACAGCCGACTCCCTAGCAAGAAAGGGAGCATCATAGGTCCTGAACCCGGAATAGGGGATAACACCCTCAAAGAAGAATTTAGGACACTAGAAAAAGAAAACAGGGCAAGAATCTGGAATAACACTCTGGGCATGAGGCAGGCCAAGAAACTACTAGAGCAATATAACCGGAAAAGATTCCAAGCTTGCATAGGCCTGAGTAAAAAGAACCTCCGTATCCCAACGGGCTTTCTAACCGGGCATTGTAGACTCAAGGAACACCTCAGGAAACTGGGTTTATCTGAAGAAGGTCTTAGCAGATTCTGCGATGAGTGCATCGTGCTGGGATCATGCGGGGCACTGACCCAAAAAATATTGAAATACCTGTGCAAGTACCAATTATCTGAAGAGGAAATACAGTCACTGGAGCCAGCTCTCATCCTAAGATTCTTAAAGGAAACTGGACTGGAGAGAGTGCTATAGGACGGATTTATGCCGCCAAGGAGAAACGAGAGTACAAGAACCTCTAAAATGATTCCGAAAGGAATTATAATTTGAGGGGAACTCTTATCAGGGAATATACCTCACTGAGGCGTAAGCAGTGAGTACAATAGACCAAAAGGTCGCAGTACGGCAACTCCTTTCACATAACATAGGTATGTTTTGGATGACCGCTGAGGAGATGATACTCGATTGCTTGTGGACAAGACTTACGATCCATGGGCATTTAACAGAACGCGACAATTAGTTGTAGGACAAGTGAATTTCTACAACTTGTCAAAGATTGTGTAACACAAAACGACAAGCCCGAGAGCACTGCGACAATTGTCGCGATGAAAGATGGCAAGTGGGAAATTATATAATTTCCCTCTTTCTGTAACAGAACACGACAAGTGTCAAGACACACTTGTCGAACTGTGGTTCAATGAGGACAAGTGATCTGAATATTGTCAAAAACTGACAAGTGCATTTTTAATGTAAAACCTAAGCAGAAAATAAATACTGAAATACAATAGTATTTAGTTAAAAATGTACTTTTTTGATTCCGAATTTGATAGTGATGGTGACAGTGAGAACAGTGAACCTCGACACAGGTTGAACGTTTTTAGGCCAAGAATTAATTTTGTTGTCAGTGATCATCTGTATCATCAAAATCAACTGCACACAATCTTGCTGCAATACTAAGAAGAAAAATACAGTGCACTACAAATAAAAGTCTTCCGTTTTTTGTCTTCCGTGATTTTTGCCATCTTTACATATAAAACACTTGTCGAAGAATTCCGACAAGTCAAGGGAATTTAAGTCTTTTGACAAGTGCAACGGTTTACGTTCTGTTACAGAATTAATTTGTACTTGTCGGGCAAGCATAAGTGGACAAGTGAATTTAGACTTGTCGCGTTGTGTTACAAGCCCCTGGTTGTGCGTACGATTACAATACGCATCCCTTTGGGGGCGCAGTAGCCCCTTTTCGTTTTAGAAATAACTTGGTCAACTTTTTCATACATCTTTTTACTATAAACAAAAAACGGAAGCCATTTTGCATATTCTTCTCTTTCAATGTTTGGATTTGCCAAGCCATAGTGAAGACATGCATACGAAGTGTTATACAGGGTGGCGCAGACTTAAGCATCTAATTTTGTTTTTGAAACTACTTTTTTACCAATTAAAAAAAAGGTTTTGAACGATGAAAATCTTTATTTGGATCATTATAATTTTGTCTTTTATGTGGAAAAGATGATATCCGTTATGTGGCTGCCGCCAGTGTTTATACATACCAGAGACAAATGATACTGAGACCCCCAACTCACAATCCTCTTGCCGCTGGGCCCCTCAGTTTTTTTTCAAATTCGCCATTTTGTATATCTATCGGTGTTGTGTCAATGAAGAATCCGTGTGACATGCAAAAATATACAAAAAATACAAAAATAAATGCTGCCAACCTCGACAACCGTGGGGAAATGTGCTAGAGTTCGGGTATACCAAATTTTTTCATTGCTGAATGCCATTGGTTAGTTATTATAAATTGTAAAAAGCCGAATAATTCGATTGTTTTGATCAATAAAACTATCTAATGGAGATGTTCTATATACTAGAAACTTTTTAGGACAAACATGTTTGCTGTTGTGTTATATTCTGGTTTTGAATATCTTTAACGTCGATTTCATGCGTAAATTTTTCCTAGAAAACTGACGAAAATTTGCTCAATATATTTCTATTTTACTTCAAACAATCTACATTGTTCATTTTTCATATATATTTTAAGCAAATCTAAACTTATTCCTTAAAAAAAAAATATTATGCACACGTAACGAATAATTTCAAATTTAACGGATAAAATTCTATGAACGCTGTTAGCAACTTTGCCCACAGAGGAAGTGGCATATGCAAGGTGCGAGTGTGTTGGTGAGTCGGAATTTTTGAAGTTACGTGACATTTGTCAATACAAATTTCTATATAACAATACTAGCGCACTTAGCATTTGCCACCCAATACAAATATAGGCTAAGTCACGGGAAATCGGTCGGAGTTGGTGGGCTTAGTATTGTCTCTGATACACACTTGTGCCGATTTTATCACATTTTTCATGACTTCCCACAAGATTTCCGCTAGTTACGTCTCAGACTCCACCCAAACCCGAAACCCGCCTATTCCCCACACCTCACTTTGCCTAACGGCATCCACAAATTTCGTAACGGGTTCAAACGCCATTTTGCTTACATAGCAAAACTAGACCCAAACGGAAATGCCCCCTTTTCCCCTGCGCATGTGCAAATCATTAAATAAATAAATTGCATGCGCAGCCATTTTAGCGCACTCATAATTTTTTTTTTCAATATTCATGTTTCATTGCAATAAATGAATAAAAAAAAGAAAGAAAAAAATATTAAAGTTTTTTTTTATTTCAACCGCGACGCCTAAGTCGTAAGTCGCTGATTAATGTTCGCATTCCTGTGGAATATTCTCCTTAAGGGCTGCGATTGTCTGAATCTTTTTGACATAAGTCCGTGTCTTCAAGTAGCCCCATAGAATGAAGTCTGTGATATAGTTAAATCGGGCCATGCCAAATCGACAAAATTGATTACGCCACCAGGAAACGTTTCCTTCACAATATCCATTAATTATTCCACAGCTATCTAGTTCACAAATGTCAAGTATGATTGATGTACGACGCCATTTGCAAAAATGATGACATCTTCCGATAGGGTGATTCATTTTGCGCCAACTTGTACAAATTTTCACAACTGAAAAATTTCATTTAGGAATTATTAAAAAAATATTTTTACAAATATTTCTTTATTTATTTTTTTTTTTAATCCAAAAATTTGTCAATATTACCCGGTATTTTATTTTCAGTGAGACAAACGCAGCCCGTCAGGACAATATTCGACTTATCGACAGGAATGCGAACAGTTATCAGCGGAAAGTCAAAATGTACCGATAAAACGGTCACAAAATGTGTATCAACACTGGCGGCAGCCACTTGACGGATATCATCTTTTCCATTTAACAGACAAAATTATAAACGTCTAAATAAAGATTTCCATCACTCAAAATCATTTTGTTTTTTATTTAGTAGAAAAGTAATTCAAAAACAAAATTGGTTCCGCTTGAAATTTCTTACTATTCTTACATCTGACAGGTGGTCAGATGTATTTACACTGTCAGAGAACTATTCACTGACTTCTAAAGTAAAGGACTCACAAAGAAGTACGTGCAGATCAAGATGTCAAAGGTTATATCTAAAACAACGGATTTGTCTCCGAGATCAAGAAAAAATAAAACTGAAAATGGCAAAGAATTCCCACTGTCACTCTGCATCGATGACAGCGCGCAAAACGATTTGGGACAGTTTAAAAATAACTAAAGTAGGTACATGGGCTTGACTTCTGCCATGTCTTTCGATTTTTTCCACCCATTTCGATATGTTTATTTCTGTTTCTCGAATCACTGCGAAATACCAAGCAAACCACGAGTGTTTTCGGGAAACTCTGCCTGATATCTCGATATTTCTATCAGAATAATGCATGAAGTCATCCGTCGGTGCAGAAGGAACTCCCTCAAATGTCATCAGTCATCACTTCTCTCTGGCACATTTCGTTCAGCTTTCATTACCTATTTAACTTTCACAGTTAACTGAATATTAAACGAAGCATACAGTAACAGACCCTCTGCCCTTGTAAATGTATAGTGAATACTGCAATTCCACTGCACTCTTTCGTCAAGAATAGGTTTACGCATTCATGATTGACTACACAATTGGAACAGACACCCATGTAATGCCCGCTGGTCTGCGAAACACGGTTTCTTGTCAAATTCCCGCCTATTGCCTCAGAGCCAATAAAGTTGAACGTGATTAATATCGGCTCACACTAAAGCAATTTACCAAACTTCCTATTTGCCCAAAAGACAATGAATTAACCGCCGAAATTGCAGGCGCAACCCACACACAAATTCGTAACCAAATCACCTTCACTACATTTCCAAATGATTTCCACCTATTTCAAGGAAAAAAAAAACACACTCTATGTATTGTTTTTCCTTTTTTTATTGCTCTATTCAAAACTAATGCACATAAAACAAATTTCAAGGTATGTCCGTTGCTCGATGCCCGAATTTCCACACCGCACAGAGGGAACACTCAAAATTGCTGGTATTAATTTAATTTCGTGTACGCTTTCCGTACACATTCTCGGTCGAGCCGATATTCAACGATTGCACGGATACTTGCATCTGTAACGAGTGCACCGCACCAATGCAATGGCACGATTGCAGTTGACTGGGCGCGCGATCACCCCCACGATGGTACCGCGAGCACTGCCTCAATTATGCTGCTAAACAAAAAAAGTTTTGAAAAAAAAAAAAAAAAAAACTGTAAGTGTAACACAACGCATATCGACGCTAAAGTCGCCGCCGATGGTCCGTTGCATTTATCGACGTCGGTCGTCGGTCGTCGGTCGTCGGTCGTCGATCGCCGTATATTGCTACACAATGTGCGATCCAGTCCATTGATTAGACGCTGCAACGCCCAACAAATTGCCCACATTTGAGTTAGCCGATTAAAGTAAGACAACATAGCTGAACTGCGAAAGCTCGCTTAGCAGATCTAAAGGCGGAACGTTAATAACGAAACGTCGGAATGACAAAAACTATTTGGATGTCGTGTGTAACTACAGTGGGTCAGTGAGGTTTGTGTCCAAGAGCCAGATTCCGTATAAAAACAATCGTCTGGACGATGTCGTCTTTGAAATGTTGACGACCATGAGAAGTTGCATTTTGCCCGAATTGGTTTTTTTATTTGTGGAAAGTGAACTGAATTAAGGTCTCAAGATCGTCATTTTGGCACCGAGTTGCTACTCTTGGAGGTCTGTCGTTTCGACGATAATCGTCTGGAGAGTTAGGGAATGGAGTGCCCAGCACTTTCAAAACGCATCTTATACTGCATACTTTTAGGGGCAGTGTAACATAGGTAGGGCATCAGTCTCCATATGAACGGAAGAGACGGTGCCTGCATAGTAGACGAGAAGTCACAACTGCAAGCAGAAGATACAATGAGCCTAGCTCAGTTTAAGACCATGGTAATAATAATTTCCATTTTTTTTTTCATTTATTTTGATCGCTATAGGATATTCGTTGGGAACTGTTCAAAACTGACAAGTAGAAATTAGACACAAAATTCCCTATAGTATTTTAAAGTATCAGCAGGAGCTTAGTTTTTTTTTTGGGAGATCGTGCGCGAGCTTTACAATATCAATAGAACAATAAAAAAGTGACACTCGAATAGGAGAATGTAGGGGCTCAAAAGGCTGGGGGCAGATTCCGTATATCAAGATCGTCTAAACGATATCGTTTTTGAAACTTTGATCACCAAAATAAGTTATATTCTGCTCGAACTTTTGTTGACAAACGTAAGCTGTCATTTTATTTTAGGAAAATGAACTGGATTAAGTCATTATATTTTTGGAAAATGAACTGGATTAAGTCATTTTCCAAAAATATAATGACAGCTTACGTTTGTAACTCGCAAACTTTTAATTTTAGCACTTGGTTGCTAGTTTCGACGATAATCGTCTGAAAAGTAACGGAATGAGTGCCCTGGTTGGGATTGGTTCACCGGATATTTAGAGCTCGGATCTACTGTATGGACATATGGTATCAAGAAGATTAAACCCTAACGTCTGCAGCAAGAGAAATGAGTCTTAAGTCTTAACTTATGAAGTTCGTCGTGGAACCTTTTTTTGTTGATATACCACGGCAACATATTTATAATATCGAAGAAATCCGAGTTGAGAATTAATCAACTGACTTTAAAACCACACCGGCATAAACTCTGGACTTTATCAGATCATTGCTTTTTGATTTTGCTCTTGCTAGAGTCTCGCTGTCTGATTTGGCTTTCCTTTGACCTTGGATCCACGTTTGTGGTCGGGTACGGTTCTATCCTGCCTGAGTATGGCCAAAGCGATTGAATAATTGTTAAGGTAAGTCCGTGTTATAAGTGTGCGGAATGAAGTTATACCTCGTATGCAAAGAAAAGACCCTGGTACCGACGTTTTATTCTTCAGCCTTCGATAAAAGGAGAACTCCAAATGGAAAGATGTGAAGCGTTTGTTGAAGAGATTCACAGCGGTGTTGATAAAATTCCATACCAAACCATGTTATCCCTTTAAAGCCGCTCTTACCATCGAAGTTTAAAGTCAACGAATATATTATGGGTTTTGTAGACGCCATACGGAATTTAGTGCTGCTTACGAGATTAAGGACCGTTTGCCTTAATACAGGATTAAAGTATGTCACACGCCGTTTCTTCTCCTCGAAAGCGCGTCAACGCAACGCAACAGTTATTTAACAAACTCATTGTGGGTTAAAAACTACAAACCTTCGAATCGTGCTCTTGGTTAAAAATGTAGAGCCCACAAAATATCCGCGAACTTACTTTCCATAAGATCAACGACTGTTTTAAATGTCATCTTGCTCATGTCATCTTGCTCGGCCTAATAGTCTCCGAGATATATTAGAGGATTGCTTTCAAATGACAAACAAGCTATGGCATTTCATTCGAATGAAATGGACTTGACAACTTCTTTTTTAAATAAAATGCAAACAACTTGACATATCTCAAAAAAAATGTATTTGCTTGAATTACCATCAAAATATTTATGAATGAAATTATGAACTTCGTTCATATGTCTACCACGGCAACGTATGCAGCGGTCGATAAGTTGAACCCAATTTTCGTTGACCCGGCCGCACATTTAGACCAATACGGCCGCTATTTCTCGTTCAATATTGGCTCTGAGCTCTAACGGCTTGTTGGCATAGACCAATGATTTAATGAAGCCCACATAAATAAAAGTCTAGGGGCTTTAAGTCACACGAATTCGGCGGCGGAAAGACGGGTCCGTATCTCGAGATAACACGTTCACCTAACTGAGACTTCAACAGCTCGATTGTTGCACCCGCTGTGTGGCTTGTGGCACCGTTTTGTTGGAACCACATATCACTGATGTCCAATTCATGCGATTCAAAGAAATAACGTTCTCGTAGCGAAAACCATTTATCGTAACGTGACGGTCATTTTGTTCGACGAAAAAAAAAACGGTCCAATGACGCCACCGGCATGAAAACCGCACTTAAGTGACTTTTTGCGGATGAATTGCTGTTTCCTGAAGCACATGCGGCTTCTCACCGGTCCAGTAACGCATATTGACGAAGTTGTTTAACTTAAAATGAGCTTCATCGCTGAAGATGACTTTGCTATGAAATTTTTCATTTTCTTCCATCATGACCATAGCCCAATTCGAGAACGTACGTCGTTTCATATGATCAAGTGGTTTTAGTTATTGAGTCATCTTGATCCTATAAGGGTGTAGGACAAGATCCTTATGCAAAATTCGCAATAATGTGGTCTGCGAGAGGCCCAAATCTTGAGAACTCCGTGAAATTGACTGATTTGGGTCGTTTGCGACGGACGCCTCTACGGCAGGAATTTTCTCCACACTTCGGGCAAAACGTAGTCTCACTGGCACGACAACATCATACAGCGAATATTCTGACTGAAATTTTTTCTACTGGGCCGCGAATTACGGCCGAAAATTGCAACCACCGACTCGGAATTTCGGTAGTAGATTTTAATTATTTGTCAACGTTGCTCCTTCGTGTACGTTGATGAAAATGTTGATTTTATTGAATATTTTGACATTGACAGTTCGGTAATCGGTTTTAGGGTGCGTTCACACTGAAAGTTTGAAGTTGTCAAGTCGAAAATGATCTTTTTGAACCCCAAAAACTGTTTGAAAAAGGTGTAATTATTTGTTTTAGCTATAAATATTTTTTAATTTAACATTTAATGATACAAACAAAATCAACTAGTTAACATTAAAGTCATATTTTCGAGAAAAAATATTGGGTTCGATATTTTTATTTTACTGCATAACAAAATTGGATAACTTTGAACAGCTTTATAAATCAAACGGGTCATCAGAAAAAATATTTTGTGTGTTTTTATTGAAACTCGGTTTAGCCTGTAACAACATTTTTTGAATTTTTGAGCACGGTGCGCCGCCCAGTTTACGAAAACAAATACTTTATAAGAAACAACAACATTTATGAAGGTTGGCAACCTCTCTGTTGTAGGTATTCAAGAATTTATGCCCTAGTTCTGGTCGCAAGTGGTAGGCGCTAGGACACTGGACTGAAAATCAAAGTTTTGGTTCTCTTCCTGAGGGGAAAATCGGAGAGAAATATAATCATATATCTATGTAAATATATACTTTTCATGAGCGCAGCCTAAAGGTTTGACTTTGAATGTGGAAAAATGGCTTATGCGTTTTATCCTGATCCACAACCATAAGAGATATTTGAATGAAAAAAAATTAGACATATATACAAAAGAGATCACCCTATTGGAAGATGCTCTTATTTTTGCAAATGGCCGCCAATGTAAAATCTATTAGCGCATTTGTGGACTAGACAGATGTAGAATACAAGTGAACAAGCCAAGGAGCGATACACTGCCCAAGAAAACGCGGAATAATCGTGTCTATTTTTTTGCGTAACAATTCGTCTGTAGTGTTGGCGCAGCGCGAATTCCGTCGCCGATTCCACGGCCGTCCGACACCGACTGCGCAAACACTGCGCCGTTTGGCCACCAACCTTGATGAGTGTGGGACCACCCGAGACGTTGTCAAGAGTGGCCGGCCCCGGAGCGCCCGTTGTGCCGAGAATATCGCCGCTGTCGAGCTGTCTCCGGAAACATCGACCAGACGCCGTGCCTCGCAATTAGCCATCAGCCGGCCGTCCCTAAGGCGAATTTTGGTCAAAGACTTGCGCATGTTCCCGTACAAAGTCCAGTCCGTGCATCAGCTGCTGCCTGTCGACCGCCAAACGCGTGTAACCTACGCCCAAAGCATCCTCAATCTCGAGGACGAAGTGGACGATTTTTCGACCGAAATCATATTGAGCGATGAGGCTCATTTCCACCTCAGCGGGTACGTGAACAAGCAAAACCATCGCTTCTGGGGCACCGAAAATCCACGAATAATGCACGAGGAGCCATTACACCCGCTCAATGTTACTGAATGGTGCGCTGTTCACCCTGGAGGAGTCATCGGGCCATTTTTTTTCGACAACACCCCTGGTCAAACGAAACGACAACAGTGGACGGTGCGCGCTATAGGGCCATGTTAACCGAGTTTTTTCTGCCGAAATTGGACGAATTAGGACTGGAGGACATGTGGTACAAACAGGACATAGCTACGGCACACACTGCGCGAACCACAACCGATATTCTGAAGGCGGCGTTCCCGGGTCGCCTCATCTCTCGTTTTGGCGATTTGCACTGGCCGATCGCCCGATATAACCGTTCCAGACTTTTTTTTTGTGGGGTTTTGTGAAGTCCCGTGTTTACGTGAATAAGCCCGAGACCCTAGAAGCCCTTAAGGACAACATTCGACACGAGTGCGAGAATCTGTCGCTCGAAGTTCTCGTCAAAGTGATGAAAAATGCCATAAAACGAGACCGTATGGCAATCAATTGTGACGCCGCCCATTTGGCCAATTGATCAATAAAATTCTAAAGGTTCAAATAAACATAATCAAAAAACAGAATCGAAGTTTTTCATTTTCAAAAAAAAAGAGAGCCAAACAACATCGGATGACTTCTTTTCGGCCCGCCTTGTACAACAGGTACTGTGCATCCGATCGTAACATTAACTCAATTTTGACATATGTCGACGTTTGCTCTTTTTGCTTGTTGCCTCAGATAAATTGTAAAATTGACAGTCAAATTATTCAAATCATTAAACAAATTACTTGAATGAATGTGATGATCAATTAGTGGTGAGCGGAGTGTAGTTCCGAACAGCTATTATAGCCAGACGAAGTGTTTGTTGTTCTGTTCGCCAGATAATGTTGATAGCGTTACTGTGCAGCCTTTTAGCTCAATATTACATGAATTTTAGTACGATTGTCGAAAAAAAGAAGACAGTTGCCAACCGACACCTTGCGCCTTCAACCTTTACCTAAAGAGTAGGTCACAATAGCAAATTTCATGTGAACAATTACGCTCGCAAAATTAAATATGGATATGGAAAATAGGGCATTACTGATAAACTGGTACATTGATGTGAATAAAAAACACATCATGTGATCGCACAATTCACAATTTGAGTTTGAGTGCACATTATTTGCTGACAAATGATTTAAACGGAACGCACAACAAATCTGTGTACCGTCCACGCTGTTGATCACTGTACATCGTTGACTTCTTACACCAATCATGCCCAAGTGCGCATTGCTCAAGTTTAGTTCCTTAATATCATAAAGTGCTATTAAGGTAGAAAATTGCCCGCACCGAATGTGTGGCGTGTCACCTTTGAAATGATTGCTCCGCGCAGTCGAAGTGGCGGGAATGGGCAGCTCTGCCATAAATATACTACGCAAACATATATAGAAAGCAAGGTCATGGGCTGATCACACTCATACAACTGTGCGCACTGCGAGGAATTCTCACAGTTTGGGCTATGCCAATATTTCTACGTGCATACACTTCCTCCCTTCCAAGATACCCGTGCAAGCGGTACAATATCGCCTGGGCCTCACCACGCACCGAATGCAATGAAATTCCAAACTGGTGCAAGCGCACACCAACCACACAAAGAAGCAAGTGCCTTTTACACATTACTCTACTAACCGACAGGGGGGTTACCGGCATCACCACCACCACCACTGCGAACGGCACCACCTTCTTCTGCATCTGGGGGAAACAATTCGTATTCTTCGCGCTTGTATCTGGCCCGTATATATTGGGGCCCCTCTCAAGTGATCAGCACAGTTCGTTAACAGTCCTAGTCGTTTCTAGGAGGTTCAACAAATTCCGATCGTGCAAGTCCAACACACCGAGTGTTAGAGTGCCTTTTGTTTTTTTTAAGTCTTTGTTTTTAATCCGTTTTCCTGTGCACCGAGAACACTGTAACCTTCGTCCAGAATGAGACCATTCGTAAGTATCTCATCGCATCGTGTCGTCGTTGTGTGGTGGTATCCTTCAGATTCAGGCCCCGGCCCAAATTTCTCCCGACTTCGGGTGATCTCTGTGTGAACCAGTGCATGTGATAGAGGTGTTGTGGTTACCGCATCCAAATGGATATTGTGTAGATGGTTTCTTGCGAAATCGTAACACGATGCGGTTGAATGAGCTTGTTATCAAATTACATCGTTAAGCGAGCAAACTGCATCGATTGCCACTGGCGGTGTGTGTACCTGCTGCCGGAGACCGCGTGCAAGCATGTTCGCTTGCACCACCATGTGCTTGCGAAACTTGCAACAATAATGTTTCTTTTTCTTTTCTGGTTGACCGCATAACCGCAGACTTCGAATCGGTTGATTGTTTGGCTGCACTTGTGGGGTGACATACACCTGAAGTGGTGGTGGCCTTTGACATGATTTCTCTGTTTTCGATCGCCACGCCATAGACCACTAATTGATGGTAAAACGCTGTTAAAAGCTGTTAACCGCTATTGTAAACACTGGGGCAATTGAAACTGAAATCATTTCAATTAAAATGCCTCGGGGGTGTGTCAGTCTTTAGACCATAAAAACAAAAATTCAAATTTTCCTGTCGCTATTGCTGTGGCCATTAGTGGGGTCGTTGCGAGAGCGACGTTAAATCGAATTGACTTTTTAATGTGCTGGCTTTGTTCTTGTACCGACGCTCAGATCAGATTGGAATTCAATTAGTGGTGGCCCGCAATGAGACGCAGTTGGTGGCAATTTTCGTGAAGCCGAACTTGGACTTCAGATGCGGCGAAGAGGAAACAACTAGCGGTGTCAAATGCGAGTCTCTATACCAATGGGCATTCTGAAACGAAAGTGAAAGATGTTTCCCTCGTGGTAATTTAAATTGCGATCTTCTTCTTTTTAACAGTTCTTCCAGTGCAGTTGATACACTTTCGTAGTTCATTTGAGACAATAGCCCGACTAAGTGATATTGTTCGTTGAAAATCCAACTGCGTTTGTAAGGAAACTCGTCAACCACTAAAGGCGTGACATTCGAACTTTTAAATGGCCCAGTTCTGAGGGTTTTCGCTACGATTTTGATGACTTGTTTGTTGTGAGCGCACTTTTCCAATTTAAAAGACCGCAGTCGCTTAGACATATTCGCAACTAAGTTTGGTTTGTAATTTCTAAGTTAAGACTGCGATCTTTAGGAACACAAAGCCTTTAGCATGACTCCGATGATTTACGACGTTCTTGGGTAACAGTTTGTCACATTTATATCCAATACAAGGCATGAGAATATGTCCTCTCTTTTCCTTATTTCCTTTTTTAAATTTAACCAGTAAATCACTTTTTCGTAAAATCACATCTTTCTATACAGAAATATATCTCATCCCTATGTAAAAGAGTCCATATAACATGCAAAAAATAAATTTTCCCATATGTGGAAATTAAAATAAATTTTCCCATATGTGGAAATTATCATAAACGTGTAAACTTCTTATAAAAAATATTTTTACCGTCCAAATAATGCTTTTATGCCTTGATATTTTAGAAAAAAATTTTAAATGTGAAATTTCTTACATACCTATGTCAAAATTTGTTTTCGTAACAGAATATTTTTGAGCGGAAAAGGTTTTCGGATAAGCCTATTTCCAAACGAAACGAAGCGTCGGTTTCTTTGCGAGCTCTAAGTGAAGTTTAGCCTTTACCGACATTCTTTGCAATTGAATGTAAATGTCTTTATAGTCCCAAAAAAGTACCTCTCTCAAGGTCTGCAGGTGTGGCCAAGGCCCGTAATCAACCTCAAGTTTAAACAGCAAAATTGCTTGTTTGACAGTAGATTTTTTGAAAGCTAATAAACTTAAATGTAAACTTTGACTAGCTACCTGTAGGTCTACTTATCTACCTTGAGGTCCACTTACCGACTTAGATGGCGCTGCAGGACTGGCCCTCCATTAATACGCTCTTTAACTAGGGCGGTCTTTCGCTGATTTCCCTCAATTGTGCAATCCAAGTGCGTTGAGGTCGACTTAAACTTGTGTGTACGAGATCTTCCTCTTCTTCGATGTCAGTTCAGTTCTAAAGTAAAGATTTTTTGACCCAAAAGGTTTGTGTCCAATCGGCATACGCTCAACAATAGACAGCCATTTTAGTCGAGCTGTTTTGAGAAAGAAAAGTTCTGGCACTGGTTCCCGTAAAAGTATCCAAACGTCTTGTAAACTGCCCCGCGCCTAAAACAAAAACAGAAACCTATACTAGGTGTAATTGTATTTCAAAGGCATTCTCTATTCTGTTAATGCTTGCATTCAGTTTGAGCCTACGGAGCCGCTTGTCTTGCAATACTGAAATTGAATGTAAAATTTGTTAACCAGTCCGTATGTAACTTAAGCCATTTCCAAAACTCATAACCTAAGGTACTTATTTAGCTACAGCAGCAAAATATTTTATAGCCCCATTTACCCTCTACTACTTGGCATAACCCTAATCGCGACTTATTTTGACGGGGAGTCCACTTTACGGCTTGTTTATGGAAAAAATTACCCCTCAGTTGGCTACAAATGTTTTCGAAACTCCCACAATTTTGTATGAGCCACTTAAAACCACACATCCGTCCGACGACAATATAGTCTTGCGGATCGTCGGTTTTTTTTTCGGACCTAGTATGAAGTGCCATAATTGCGATCGGTTACAAGATCCGAAACCACCTTATGTCAGATGTCGATTTATGACAAATGGAAATTGAACTTTCCTCGTAAGGTTTTCTGAGTTCGTAAAATGCCACTTTACACTAATTGCGATACCAATAATCATTTTAAATTTCCAGGTTAAATTTTTCGAACTCACAATGGCGAGATTTTCCATACGAAATTGCATATTATGACCTAAAAAATATATATCTACCGTGAAGGTAAAAAATGATTATTAGTAAGGCTATAAAACCGATTATTAGTCCCGCTCATTATGTTAAAAAAAAAATTTAAAATTAACCCTGGCTAATTTGATGGGCGATACCATACCATGCAAGACTAGTGGCCATTGCTCCACAAAGCGAGTTACAAAATTGGTAATAGAGCATGAAATCAGGGGCGGTTTTGTGATACCTCTATAGACCTCAAGGCGGACATTTTGCAAGTTGTGTATTTAACCATAAATTGGTGAATGTTTGGTCCGTTCGCTAAGCTGGCTATAACTTTGAAATAAGGCCGCAAGTTTGGCAGTGTTGCAAGTTGTGAGTTGTAAGTTTGACTTTGCGACTTAAGATTGTTATTCGAAGTTCAATTGGTCGTTGCAATATTAAGAAATCTAAAATTTCATGCCTTAGTAAGCCAGCTTTAAGTCGCAGATCTATGTTTATGGTGTTTTCAAAAAGCTGGTTCTCTAAAGCCACCGTGATGATAAGTTTGAGGGAATGGTTGTTAATATTTGCAAATTCTCGTGTTTTTTTTTATAATAAAACTCGCCGAAGTGCGAAGATGATCGCTTCTTTATGCAGATCTTACAACTTCATCGGTTGTTAAAAAAATTTCCCTCAGAAAGACTGTTATGTGTATCCAGTTTTATGGGGTTTCTTGTTTTGTTTTTTTCTTGAGTAAATGGTTTTTTTCTCACTCGTTTCATTAGACCAAAAAGTTGAAGTGAATTGTTGTGAAAAAATATTCCGCAAGGGGACAAAACAGAAACACCTTCTATAGCGACAAAAGATTGCCAGAGTTCCACTATTGAATTTTCTGCTCTCAGTAACTTTACCCTTTACCAGATCAAGGAGGTCATTCCTTATTTCAATATTCACTGATCAACAAACCTTGCACAAGTCTGCAGCGACAATGGCTCCACATAAAAAAAAGTTTCGTGTCTACTTGTCCATTCGCTGGTCAAGACCACATTTATTCAGAGCTGAAAAACGTGAGGCTTTTGGTTTTTGTTTTTGTTTCATCGGTATTCAGCTTTAAACTTTTTGGTTTCAGAACATTGTTATCAATTTTTATTGACAAGCGATGTTTACCTACAGTCTTTTCTCAGAGACCTATAACACAGAAAAAATAAACCAGCGTAACAAGTGCCGGTTGAATTACTTTACAAGTTAGGAGTTATACGAGGCCTCTTGAAGCTTGTTCACAAACACTTGTTACTTCTGGTATTGTAAGTCCCCTGATATCATAATCTTTTAATTTATTTGCGCAACAGAGCTGTTAAAACGCGGTTTTATGGGCTGTTACAATACGGTTTTCTAAGCATTTTCTTCAGTTCGAGTGCCAGATTTTCAAATGCATCCCGTAAGCCTGGACTTAAACCAACATTTTGCTCATACGACTCTTAACGATTTAATTTCTACTTAAATGCTTATAGGCTACGTTTCTTAGGGCCGTTTGCTCATACGGCTCTCAACGATTTAAGCTCTACCTAAATACCTATAGGCTACTTTTTTTTAGGGCATAAACTGTCACATGTGGCACTTAATTCACTATGAGTCGTATCGCTACCCTACCATTTTCGGTTGTTCGACTTATTATATATTTTTGGGCAAAAAGGGACTTACAATTTTATCCGAAGTCCGAACGGCTGCACTGAGAAGCTTTTGATAAATTGTTATATACGCTCTTTCTGTCAAAGTCAGTATTGCCATCTTTGCATTTCGAGTGGTTTTGATGTTAAGCAATAATTCCCGGATATCCCTGTTTGAACTAACTGCCAAAGGGGCTTTTACTGTTTGAGATAAAAATGCATACGTCGAAGTTTAATCAGAGATGATTTCTCTGCCTCAAAACTATACAAAAAAAAAAACAAACGATGGTCCCAGTATTTTTAGTTTTGCTCAAAGTTGAACCCACACTTTCCATAGAGCGATTTCACAAAATTTATAGCCAAAACGGCTTGACCGATTTTAAAGAGTGAAGTGTCCTTAGATTCGTATTCTTTACCGGAATATATATAGGCTAAAAATATAACAATAAAATAAACGTGATTAATAAATAAAACCTGAGGGACTAAAATGGAAATAAAATGATGTGAACAAGGCACATTCGAGTGGCAGGATGTTACAGATATTTTTGTTAATTTCTGTATGTAGTCTTCGATTGCCAATTAGTTATGCTTGAATGTGTCTTGTTCACCAACATTTAGCTCTGTTTTAGTCAGTCTGGTGTTTTAGTTTTCTAAGATTAACCTTTTACTACCTTAAATTTACTCACTGGTCACAACAGAGGGAGCTGTTAACAAATTTCAGTTGACTTGTTTTTATACCCATAAAACAAATCCTGCCAAATGCTCCGACATGCTACATTTCCATCTAGATCCATCAAATGGGATTTCCAAACGCATTCGGTAACTAAAATTCGAATTGAAAAAGTATAGGGGAATATAAAAAAATAATCAAACCACCACATCAGACGCCAATAAAGACATAACAATGATTCAGTCATAAAATTGTTGTTAATATGCTGTTAGCATTCATTTGCATCGATATTTTATATCTCGGTCATTTGTATTTTATGGCATTTTAATAAGCGTGCAATAAAATTGTAAAAAAATGTATCTGATTGAATGCGGATGTCATAAATATCGAATATATAAAGTGTTGCATTTGTCGTTTTAAAATGGAGACAAGGTTATAGATCTGAAGGAAGATTGCCCGTGATTACGATTAAGTTGGCAAATTGCTTACAACTTGTCTTGCGGACTGGCAAACACATTGCACTGTCTTTCTAAATGTTGCGAGTTAATTATAATCGCACTCAGCACTACCGCTAGTGGCGTGTGTTTGTTTCGCTCGCTGTCTGTATACCCATAGCCTCATGCGAATCGATGTAGTTATGTAATTTTTATCACTATAAAATATGAAACATTATTTTTGCTCTGCGCAAATTTGGCGGTAAAATTTCTTGAAAATTGTCCTCCATGAAACGCTGCCGTCGAGTATTCAACGCGATAGCTCCGACAAAAGCTGAGAGAACCATGCTCTTGTGGCTCTACATTGCAGTGCACTTTGAACTCAATAAACAGAACGAGATCTTCGAACACACTCCAAAGCGCTGAGCTAAATTTACTAAACAAATGGTAAAGGTTCATTGCAGCTAGTCACCTTTTAAACTACCCAAGCTTGACCAAAACTTATGGGTTACAGCTTCCAGACTGACTTTCGCCTTCTTCCAAACCTCGTTGACGGATACTTGAAGTAAGTACATTCATTTTGACGGCGAATCATTGTGAGACTCAGTTGGTTCCGTATTTCCGATCGAATTTAGAAGACGATCGCGTACTCGCTGTATTTTGGAACTAAGTTAAAACTTTAGCAAAGATCGGCAGTCAGTAAGGACTTCCTACAAACATAGCAGCTCCAAGGTTTCATTGCTTGATATTTCCTTCAATTTACAAACTAAGACTAAAACACAACTTGACATTGAGACCTGGCTTCGAGGCAGTCTTAACATTTATAAATGTTGAGAATTTTACGAATTAGCTAAAGTTATGATACTCTTGCTTCAATTTAGGTGCACGTCAGAAAAGCAATGGTGACAGTTTACACACCTGTGGTACTCCATCTTTGACATCGAATATTGCTCGACGTTTACCCAGGAAAGGATGTCTTTTGAAAAGGTACTGATCGGAAGAATGCAGTTAAACAGTTAGGTTACGGAAATGAAAATACTGTTGAATTTATTTGAAAGACGAATTTATGATCTTACCTTTGTCATATGAAGGCTGTGTCGAATATAGCGCAATCTTTATGTTTACCATTCGACAACCATAATGATAGTGATAGTGGAAAATATAAGTCTATTTATTGCAAACTTGCGACAAAATTCAACTGACAGCTGTCAAATTGGCCGGCCCTCTAAAAAGTTTAACACCTTTTAAACTGGGATAGGCTTACTAGGGACGCCCTCTCCAACAACCATCGCTAGCGACAAATTCACAACTCATACTGCGGGCAAAAAAAGAACCACGCCCCAAAACCCATATAAGGCGCCTCTCACATCTCGCTCCTCGTTTCATTTCAGATCTTACTAGCCGCCCTTTTGGTATCGACCTGTTCGGCCTCCCTGTACGGTGCCATCTCCACACAATACCACACTCAGGACAAACTGGGACAATACTCATACGGCTATGCGGACCCCAACTCACAGAAGAACGAAGTTCGCCTGCATGACGGCATAACCCGTGGCTCGTACTCCTATGTCGATGCTAATGGTCACGTTCAGTCGGTGTCATACGTAGCCGATCCTCACCATGGTTTCAATGCTGTAGGAACCAATTTCCCCAAAGGCCCAGCTCCCGCTGTCGATCATGGTGCTCCCCTGTTTCACGCCGTTGCACCTCACGTTCCTCACGTCGCACATCACGTTCCTCACGTCGCCCTTCATAACGGAGTCCCAATCGATACACCCGAAGTACAACTGGCTAAGGCTGAACATTTGGCCGCCCATGCAGCTGCTCGTGCTGGCCATCATCTGTACAAGCGATCTCTCTACGGCGGACCATGGGCCTATGCCCCGCAACACGTGCCAGTCATTGTGAACGGTGTGCCAGTAGAAACCCCCGAAGTACAACACGCAAAGGCTGCACATTTCGCCGCTCACGCCCAAGCTGGCGGTCACGGTTATTCGCACGGAGCTCCAATCGACACCCCCGAGGTTCAACACGCTAAGGCTGCCCACTTTGCCGCTCATGCTGCTACGCGTGCCGGACATCCAATCGTGCCACAGTCATACCATGTACCAGTCATTCACAATGGCGTCCCAGTCGACACCCCCGAAGTGCAGCATGCCCGCTCTGCCCACTTAGCCGCCCTTGCTGAGGCATCTGCTCGTGCTGGCAGCGGACATGACGATCACTACGCCCCCAGCTACCCAAGCTACCACCACGGACCGATCCACATTCCCGTCATCCACAATGGAGTACCTGTCGATACACCCGAAGTGCAACACGCCAGAGCTGCCCACCTCAACGCCTTGGCTGCTGCCAGTCACGGCGGCAGCGGAAGCCACCACGGAGATGACGGACAATATCGCGATCACTACAACCAATGGTAAAAGGACTATGCACGCCCCGAATGTTCGTCCAACACTGCCACAGCGCATGAGAGGCCCCCGCAGGCGTCTTGCTCCCCCACTGCATCATCCCCTGTCCAGTATCACAGAAATCTGTCGCTATAATCACTCATGAAACGAGCATCTCTGATGCGTAACGGTATCGAATTTCATTACAATATCTTAGTCAACAGGCTACAAAAACACACAATGTACATACAAATAATTATACAATGTTAACATTATATATACAAAGCAAATGAAATACAAAAATTCATAAAAACCAAGTCGATCATTTTACTACTGAACGAATGGCGACGCCCAGAGCCACTCGAAGGAGTACCCAGACCCACGTCTCTGGCGTCTACTGAGCATTGCACATGTCAGCAATTTATGTATCCATCGTTAAATCCAAACATCATAAAAGGTGTAAGCATATGCAGATTAGAGTAGGTGCAATTACACGGGCGTAATTAATTATTTTAATTTATTCATTTGATTAAAAGCCCCCGCGTAAGCATGCGTCGTTCGTTGACGTAGGGGAAGGGGCTAAGTGGGCGCTCTCCGTAGCAGATGCGAGCCGTGATTATTCTGTCGTTTTATTTATTTCAATGGAAATATAATTAATTTACAAATGTACGGGTGCTAAATAAACTTTCGGCAGTAAAGTGGTAGATGCGTAGTCGGAGTCGGCATGTGTGTAGATCGTTACCGAAACAGATTTACAGTCTTGAATGTGCTTAAAAATAATGGACGGTTGTCTGTATAAATGGGACATAAATTGAATTCATTTATTACCGCGCACGAGTTGGCGTAATTGGAACTGTTTGCAATGTGTCATGTCAATGTCAGTGAGAGTCGGAGAGCACGGATGGAACGGATGCAAAGCAAATATGTACACCCTTTGAACGCAGTTTCATCGACGCGGTAGAGATTGACAGGATCACAGGAGTTCGCCACTCATGTAATTGAAAAAGCTTGTGTTGTCAGAAAGAAAAATTAAACAGGCAGTAGTGCAACTGTGTTTCAAAGGAGAATTCGAAAATTGGTAGATTTATGTGTAGAAAACTTCGCTTTTAATACACCAACCACACATGTGAAATTTCAACTTATAGTTAAGAAATTCTTGACTAGATTTTCGGCCGGGCTACCCTCAATAAACGGCAACTTAAGAAAGTATTGATCCGGATCAGATAACGAAAATAAAACAAGACGGATCAATGAAAAGCTTAACTTTTGTGTTGTGGCAACAGTTGCTTTCAAAAATGAAACAGATAAAACACGCGACACGCGATTTAATTCAAATAATTGTATTAAGGGCGGTTTGTTCATACGACTTTTAAGTTCTATAAACGTCACATAAGAGTTTATGTGACTCTTAAATTCGCTATAGGCGTTTTTCTTTTTTAGTTCAGAGCACAACCAGAGCGCGCTCTATGAGCTCAGAATAAATTGACTGAGCGGGCTCAGTAAAAAGCTGATTACACACTTACAGGCACATTTGACAGAAAAAAACAGGACGGTTTCTTACCATCGAAATTCCCACGAAAATGTAAATTTCCCTAGAGTTACGAACACTGGTAGGCAGAAAAGGTCGATGAATCTCTACGATACCTCATTCATAAGTTTAAGTTACTCACCGTTTCTAACGTTCATTAAATGTATATATATTGAGTTTTACTGCAGAAGCAATTTATACCGAAATACAAATAAAATAATAACCCCAGATTTTCCCCCATCCACCAACAAAACCCCTAAATCTGGGGGCAACACTGACAGTTTGTTACTTCAGTTTGATTGTTTAAAATTGGCACACAGTTGAAATTAAGTGAGGGAAGAAAATAAACACAGTTCGTGTTACCACTCGGACTTTCTTTGGTCGATGGCGATCGTGTGAACAGTTCGACGTTCACATAGACTTTAGGGTCTAGCAAGCTTCTCGCAACCATTCGCTTTTTGGAAGCTTCACATATTTGGGGACGAATAGAAGGCATATTACAATTTATACCGATTCCGAACGGCTAAATCGAGAAAGTTTCACTGGGGAGTTATACTCTCGGATATTTGTCACACGTTCGTAGAGCGGCGTTGAACAAACCTAAAGTAATTATAATTCTGGTTTTGCGGGTCCAATAAACGAACCAATTAGCTAAGCGACGTTCGGGCCGTATCCATCTTTCTTTAACCGCTCTAGAGCACCTTTTTCTTCGGAAAGTATCAAACGAATTTCGAAATTTGCTCTTGGGCGAACAGACAAGGGCGCCAAGCGACAAGACCACACTAAACAACTTAAGCAATAAGCCCAGAAAGTCTATAAAATAATTCAATAATGAGTCTTTAAAAACATACCTCAGCCAACTTACAAATGATGCTAGTTCGACCGACTACTTGCTCTGGAAGGCAACAAAGAAAACGAACCGACCAATAGCTCACATTCACACATAAGAAAGGCTCCAGGCTTCGATTTAATTATACAGGGCAAATCTTAAAACAATTCCCACGAAAAGGTTTAAGAAAACTAGCGCAGATTATAAATGCTACATTTAAGTAAAGGTATGTGCTAAGCATGTCGAAGGTCGCGGAGGTAATAATGATTCCAAAACCAGGCAAACCACCTGGGGAAGTAACCTCTTATCGTACAATATCGATACTGCCAATGTTGTCCAAGGTGTTTGACAAAATACTGGTAAAACGTCTGAACAAATTATTGATGACAATTTGCTTGTCCCAATTCACCAATTTTGATATAGAAATAAAAACTCTGCAATTGATCAGGTGCATAGAATCACAGATAAAATCGGAAAAGCATTTGAAGAGAAACAAGTGTGCTCTACAATATTTCTTAAAAAAGCACAAACTTTCGATAAAGTCTGGCATAAAGGAATGATCCACAAACTACAACTCTGAACCCAGCTCGAGCATTATGAGCGCTCTCTGAACCGAGCGTACTCAGATCGTTCTGATGTAATTATGAAACACACTTGAGCACCTAGCTGTCATTTGTAATAAAGTATATGTATAAATTGAATATTAATTTATTGTTGTTTATTAAATTGGTTAACCTTCAGTTCCAGAGCAACAAGGTTCGTCCGCCATTTCAATTATTTTGTTTATCCTGTTTTTTTTTTCTGTCAAATGTGACTATAAGTGTGTAATCAGCTTTTAACTGAGCCCGCTCAGTCAATTTATTGTGAGCTCATGGAGCGCGCTCTGATCATGCTCTGAACGAAAAAAGAAACACAAATTCGGAGCTCTGATTGAGCTAAAAAGAAACACAAACTTATTGTATAACAGTTGAGGTTGTGCTCTGAACTAAAAAAGAAAAACGCCTATTAAAGCTGATGTAGCGCAAAGCAGTGTTCTAGGTCCAGTGCTATATCTTGTATTCACTAGCGATCTGTCTGTTAGTAGAGAAACGACTACAGCAACATTTGCTGATGACACTGCTGTACTTGCTATGGGAGCAACTGCCGAAATAGCGACAAAAAAGCTTTAACCGACGATAAACTTATGTAGTATTTCAGAAAGGACTAAAAAATGTCAGATTAGATTAAATGACCCAAGGATAACACCGCTTGATCTTTAAAAATTAGCTAAGAATAGAAATAAGGTTATATTTTCTACCAAAAAATTTCAGAAATCCGTATAAGTTTTCACAGAATCCACTTTATATTATCCACTTCCACTCTATATAATTTCTGTAGTTTCTATAGTAGTTTATTTATGTTGCATGCGCATAACTTATATTTCTTCATAACCTATCCTATCTTAAATTCAAACGCAATAATACAATAATCTAATATCGTGCCTACTCTTATCTATTTTAATTCAAATTACCTATGTGACCTGGTCGCTGCCAGTGTTCCCAAGGGTGTCGCATATAATCTTAAAAGATAATGCCAGACAAATTTCATGTTCGATGGCAGAGCAGACAATTTTGAGTACTGGATTCGCTTCATGATGCGCTACTGGCAAGAAAAATAAAAATTGATGCTTTAAGATCCGTTCAGAAAAGCGTTGCGAAAAGTGTGTTTAAAAAAGTTTCACCCAAAACAAAACTTTGTGCTGTCAATCGATTTTCTATCCATTTTATACAGGTACAGAAAAAACAAATTAATTTTTTATTTAAAATCACATTTACACAATCGAAATAAGTGCAAGTCTCTCATTTGCGGTTCACACGCTCAACCAATCTAAATAAATGAAGTGTAAAAAAAAAAAAGATTTTCTGGGTGCTTATTTTTGCATTTTCATTTTTTTAAAATATTAACAATTCAAAAAGTTGAATTTTACATTTAAACTACGCAGTTGTGTACAAACCATAAACTATGTACACTTTAATAATTAGTTTATGGTACAAACTATGATTCAGGGAATACTTTCCTTTCATTCATCATACCCGTACAAACGATGCCACGAAAGAGAGTCGACGGCCGAAGAGAGTTACAGTGAAAAACATAATACTCTTATGAGTTATGACTCTTCACACGTATGCACAGTTTAAAACTGAACAGCATAAACTAAGTATGTATTAAAGAATTTAATAAAGGGTGATTTTTTCAAATTTGCATCAAATATTCAAAATTTTTATTGTAATCGATAAATAGGCCTTTGCCGTTTTAAAGTTAACTTCATGTAAATGTTATCCGCGGCTCCGTTTCGTCCATTCGGAAGTTCCAATTTTGCGTCACTTTTTCGAGCATTTCGGGCTGTATTCCACGAATTACGCGTGTTATGTTGTCCTGTAAGGCTTCAATCGTGTTCGGCTTGTCCACATAGACTAACGACTTTATATAACCCCACAAGAAATAATCAAGAGGCGTTAATCGCATGATCTTGGCGCCCAACTCACAGGGCCATTTCGAGAGATAAGCTGCTCAGCAAATTCATCCTTCAACATTTCCATTGTTTCACGAGCTGTGTGGCATGTGGCACCGTCTTGATGAAAACACATGTCAACCAAGTTCAACTCAGTAAACTGACGAATTCACCAGGTCGACTATGACGACCATAATATATTCATAACAAACGGTGCAGATTTTTCACAGAGCACGAATTTTTATAATAAATTTCAATAATTTGCAATCGTTGCTCGTTTGTTAGTCTTTCCGAGATTAAATGGCAGAGTATACTGAAAACTTTTCACTTTGACAGATGACGTTTGGACGCCATTACTAACCAGTGCTGCCAATCTGAAAAACTTAACTCTTCAAAAATCACCCCTTACTTATGTCGTATTCCATTGGGACAAAAAATCAATCTCTTTCTTGATCTAAATCACTTTTGGCGTTCCATTGGGGAAAAAAATCAATCTTTTTTTTGATTCGGATCACTTTTTGCAAATCTCGATATTTTTTCAGATTTACACATACTACCACAAATACAGCACAGCTGTTTTACGTCATTTAAAGAAGTTTGTTTAAAAACAAATTTCCAAAGTTTGTTGGAAACCAACATAAAGAAATATATAAACAGCAGTGGACATAGTTTTGGAGGTATTATTATCTTCATCACCGAAACTAGTCAATTTGTAGCTACAACAGAGGAAATATTTTTCAAGCCGATTTCCATGGTTGATTTTACCAAAAACAAATGCAATTAGAACAGCTGATTTTGTTGTCAAATAACGCACTAATCCATTTACAAAAGCAGATCAACTTCATTGCATGTTCCATGAGCCGCACGAAATCTGAGATCTGAAAAAGATTTTTGGTGGTCCCAATGGAAAACGACATTAGTTTATGCTCAACAGGTCACAGGCAGTGGTCCCAGACTGTGAAGACTATTTTCCCCTTTTTTCATCAGCAAAGGCAATAATTTTCCTCTAAATTCGATAAAGTGCCCCTTTTTTCCCCTAAGTGAAATTTGCCCTCATTTTTATAGGGAAAAATTAAAAAAAAAAAAAAAGTCGTTTTATAAGTGTCTATTAAAATATTCATATTATGAAAGGATCAGTTAGCTAATTCTATAAAAATAAAAACTTCACTAAGCAATAAAAATAACATCATAAATTAAATCACAAAAATTCTTACGTAGACGTTCGATGGGCTGTTTTCTTTCATATTTAGTGTGGACATTTCATTCTGAGTAAAATTTATTTGTAATTTTACCTACTTCTAAACAATTTTTGATTTTTTTTTCCCGCTTTTTTAAGTTTTCCAACCGTTTTCCCCTTTTCACTCTTTTTGATTGAAAAAGCGCCAAAATTGGTGCTTTTCTCCTCAATCTGGGATCACTGGTCACAGTACAGATAGGATATCTTAGAGAGAATTTTATCTTCCGAATTTGCGGGGGAATTGGGTAGGCCCGCCGCCCGGTCTATTAATACATAGTTTATGAACAAAATATTTGGGATCCACTTGACTTTTTTTTGGGTGTGTATTACCTAATCAGACCAGGGGTGGAATCCTGTAAGATGATAGGTGATAGACACTTTTGTGATAGTCAAATGCGATAGTCACATCATTCTTCTTCTACGTAAGGTGATCGCAAAATAACTAGGTATACAAATTTGGCATCACTTTGCTATTTCAAAACACAGTTTTGTTCTCAGTTGCCATTTTTGTACAGAAAATTCAAGGTAGCCTTGATATAATTTTAATATTATAAATACGATAGTAAGATTGTTAAGTTTTAACGAACGGATAGATGGGACCTCTGAGAATGACAGATGCTACTTTTTGTCGCGAAAACAAAACGTTAAGGGGACGCAAGTTTAAATGACGAACCAATTGTTTCTCAAGTTAGGGGTTATAAAATTCATCATACTTTTGGTCAGCGTTGCCAGATAAAAAATCTGCAAATTTTGTTTTTTCGAAACAAAAAATTTTTTTTTCAATATTTTTTCGAAATATAAAATACAATTTTTAAGAACTTAAAAAAATTGAGTTTATTTTTTCGACAAAATTATAGTAGTTAGGTATATAAATATATAGATAAATCACATAAATATCGGTAAAAAAAACATTGGTCACTACTTAATGTTATTGCTTTTTTAAACTTTTGAATAATGAAATAAAATGACTTAGAATTTCGGTACGGCTTCATTAAACAAATGTTTTGAAAATATTAAACTTTCAATTGTTGCAGTACTCAAATGATTTTCTGTTTTATTTAAATTTACAGCAGAAAATAATCTTACAACATTTGCGGAGAATTTGAAGCAATAAAAAATAAAATCTTTTAAGTGTGGATATTCGAAGTTTCCATCGGCTGTTTTTACTCCTAAATATTTTCCAAAAAATTATCAGTTGATAAAATATCAAATCCGTTGAATTTTATCTTTCATAAGAGTTGATAAAAACTAAAAAAAACAGAAATTGTGCATGAGCTCTGTTCGACTCACATTATACGAATAATAATGCAATTAATAGAAAATGTTTTGTCTTCAATAGAAAAGGCTGTTTAAATTTGTTAGTTTTAGAAAAATATTGATATAAAAAATCTTGTAAATTTGATAAATTCAAAGTAAAAAGTTCAGTTCATATTTTGGAGCTCAAAAATCTTGAAAAAAATGATATATCTTGTAATCTGGCATCACTGCTTTTGGTAAGAAATAAATTCATTTGCTGCATATTTTAACAATGAAATTTAATGTCTAGGGCTGATTGGTTGGGTTTGAAAGATAGGATAGTTTTGGACCCGATGAGTGTCTCTGTTGTTGATATGCATATCTTAATTGAGTTACTCGAAGTACTAATTCTACGCAGACAAGGTCGCGGGTACCAGCTAGTTCAAAAAATAAATTGCCGATTGGTCGAACGACTACGTGCAATCACATTGCAACTTTCAAGAATCCCACTAACACCACAACTTTCACGCTGACATAAACTGGCAGTACCTACGAGCACTTGTGCTCACTTTGTCCAGACCTTCTGCAGATAATGTCTTAATAGCTACCTACCGAAACAATCTGCTATTGATAAAAATCTGTTGAACGTGCACACGCACTCGCCCCCCGCGTTCAATCATAATTTAATTTACCCTGCGGTGCCTTTACAACCGAAATGCAATCCATTACCTAATTGATTCGCATTCCTACAAGCGTATGTATAATGATTTCCAAATTTATCGATTTGCCATGCCAGCCAACAGGCTAAAGCTACACTTGACGTCCCATTTGATGTTGCCCGATAAAGTCACCAACAACCACGCCATCGATATGTACCAGCTTGAGCTCTGAGCAAATCAGTACCAGAACATAAATATATACGTACGAGTTATCTAACTATACTCGCATAGTGGTGAAACTTGAAACAATTTCAATTCGCTGCAAATTGGCTGACCTGGAAGCTGGGAGGGACTGGTCCACCCAGCGTGCTCATACGGACACAGAGAGTGAGAAACTTTTCTTTGGAACCGCATACCATTGCGCAAAGGGAGCAATCGTTGTCGTCATCATTATCATCATCGGACCGACACTCCTCATTCCATGGTGTATACGTGCGCGCCACCATCAGCCACAGTGCACACGCTTCTACCATTTTCCGATTGGGAAACAATAATAATAAATTACTGGGAAATTGCAAGCAGCATGTGAAAATCCGATACAACAGTTATAATTGCGTTTGCTGCCACTTATTTGACCACGGGGGCTACGTCGGGTTCAACTGGTGCACATAACAATGGCAGCAGAGTGTGGTACTGGGGCACGGAAAAGTGCTAGTGCTTTCGAATCCGCGCGGGAAGAGATGACTGCTGGTAAGCATCGGGATTAATTGGTACTTACTGGTTGCTTGCTGGCTGGTGCAATATTGACACTATGTCTCATTACGCGATGACTACCATAAAGTGCGGAGTACGCGGGAGGTTGCATGTTAAGTTAAATGTGTTTGGGCTTATGCGGTATTATGCATTCGGATTCGGATTTGAAACTGTATTGAGGTGGAAGAGGAGAAACCCCTTGAAACCTCTTGGGAAAAAGGGATTTGTGGTGGCGACTGCTATGGGGAATAGAGGCAGCGTCTTTTTTGAGCGGCAAATGACTGAATGACTTATGACAGGATGTCACAAATGACCGATTGTACGAAATCCTCTGCAGAGCTTTCAAGTAAAGTCCTAAGCATGTCATTTAAATCGTTGTCGGTGACTTTAACAAGCAATAAGCTCGTCTTTGGTAGTGCATTTGGAAACGGACACATCAGGCTATTTGACTTTGCTGCGATACGTACGCAGCTGTTTTCTTACCTCAAAACAAATACACGACCACGCCTATTTTATTTTACCCATATTATCTTTATGAAAAAGTCCTAATAACTCATTATATCGTCAACCAAACTGATCAGGTTGGGGTCGATGCAAGCGTCTCCACACCTGTGTTCTATAGATGTGCGAACTTGCCAAAGAAAGGATCGGACCTGTTGTAGCTGAGGATATCTCAGAGTGATACAACAACTTCAATCGCAACAATCCAATAGAAGCTTTGCCAATCGTCTATCAATCGATCTACTTAGCAATCCTATGCAGCTGCCACCAGCAGCCATGTTAGTTTGGGTTGATCAAGTAAAGGGTGTTTTTTTTTTTAGAGGTATTGAATATGGAATAAAACAAAAATGATTTTTTTAAATTGACATGAAATTTACTTTATTCGAAAGATAATCTTCTGGCATTATAATTTAAATATGATTTCTGGCATAGGACAGCCGTGGCGGTATAGTCTAATCTGGAGGTCCAATTTCGGATGACTTTTTCCAACATTTGTGGCCGTATATCGGCAATATAACGAGGCGAATGTTGTCCTCCAAGTGGTCAATCGTTTCGGGCTTATCGGCGTAGACTAGCGACTTTAGATATTTCGTCACAGAAAGTAGTCAAGCGGCGTTAAATCGCACGATCTTAGAGGCCAATTCACGGGTCCGCAATTTGAAACTATGCGCTTACCAAACGTTTCCTTCAATAAATCAAGTGTGGCACGAGCTGTGTGACATGTTTCGACTTCTTGTTGAAAACACAGCTCGTGCACATGATGGTTGTTCAATTGATGAACGAAAAAGTCAGTTATTATGGGTCTATAGCGGTCACCATTGACTGTAACGTTCTGGCCAGCATCGTTTTTAAAGAAGTACGGACCAATTATTCCATCCACCCATAAAGCACACCAAACAGTCAGTTTTTGTGGATGTCAGGGTGTCTCGACATACACTTGAGGATTATCATCACTCCAAATACGGCAGTTTTGTTCATTGTCGTATCCATTCAACCAAAAGTGAGCTTCACCGCTAAACATCGTAAAATGGACGCGCGATACGTATTTCGAACAGAACCTTGATTGTCCAAATAAATTTGCACAATTTGGAAGCGTTGTTCAGGCGACAGTCTATTCATGTGGAAATGCCAAACCAAACTAAAAATAAATCACCTGACAGCTGACAAAATGGCCGCCAGTTAAAATAGTGTTGCCAACTTAAAGTTCTAAACCTCTGAAAAAAACACCGTTTATATAAAGCAAAACAAAAAAAAACTCAACTACAGAAAGAACGAGAGCGTCTTGTAAACCTCATGGCAAAAGAGAAGGTTCGAACATCAGCTTTGTCGGAGGGAAAAAAGGATTCAATAGGCGTTATCGGGAAAATAAAAAAGGGTGTTACTTCATAAACGGTAATTGGATTTCTTATCAGAAGATGAAAAGAAGTTGTCAAGGCTGCAAGTATCGAACAAAATTTACAAATGTGATCCAAATTCCGCTGCTCAGCACCGTGAGCCATTTAACCGTGAAGGTAAGGGGAAACGCTTTGGTCTAAAGAGCCCAAAATCAATAACTTAACAACAATTAGACTACTCAAAGGAAGGTGGGACAACTTGGCGAATAGTATACACCATCGCATCTGCAAGATTTGAGCGAAGGAAAACATGCCTGATGAATGGAACCTAAGCCTCGTTAGGACGATCCACATAAAAAGTGATACCGTTCCATACCAGGAACTAAAGAAGATGGAGATCTGAAACCTTTTACCAAAGAATTAGTTGGCCCCTTTCATTGGATCTAGGTGGTTAGGTTAGGTTAGAGTGGCAGACCGCCTCAGGTGCAGCCTCACTTAGGCAAAAGAAGGGCCATTGTGATAACACAGGATCAGTGTTCTCACACTACCCTTTGAACCAGCCGAAGCTAAGAATGAAGCGTTGGAGGCATTTAATTCCTATATATGCAAGTTCGCTAAGATTGTCGAAGAATTATTTTCCAAGGTACAGTTTTCTACGGACTGACAGTGCTGGGCACGTGCAAAGAAGGTGAAGAATAGTCTCCTCCTCCTCCTCGTCCCTACAGCTTCTGCAGAAATCATTTGAAGGGAGGCCCAACCTGGGGGCATGTCTCCCTATGATGCAGCGTCCCGTAATGACACCTACTAAAGTGCCTACCATGGGTCTTTTCAGTGAAATAAGATACTTGGAGCGCTTGAGATCCAGTTGAGGCCAGATCTGTCTCGAGGTGTGGCACGTTGTGCAGTTAGACCACCTGAGATTTGTGGCGCATAATTCGTTTTGTTTAATGAGGAGCTTACAAGTAGCAAAAGGCATGTGGAGATTCTGCTTTTCCGGTAGAGGCGACATATTAGTGCCTTGTCTGGCGAGTTCGTCGGCCATACAATTACCTGGAATGTCTCTATGACCCACCCGGCACCCATATAAGGTGAATTTTGAATTGTTCCGCCATCTCGTTAAGGGATAATCGACAATTGAGGACAGTTGTCAAATTGAAGATGACAGAATCCAGGGATTTAATCGCGGCCTGACTTTCGGTAAAGATGGTGATATCCTTTACGGATATTACATTATACCGAAGCCACGATAAGGCCTCTTTGATCGCCATGATTTCCGCCTGGAATACACTACAGTGATTAGGA
The DNA here is from genome assembly GCA_916610125.1 of Cheilosia vulpina. Lineage (NCBI taxonomy): Eukaryota > Metazoa > Arthropoda > Insecta > Diptera > Syrphidae > Cheilosia > Cheilosia vulpina. Next base: position 78,028,138 of record OU744276.1, on the reverse strand, counting down.
AGGCTGAATGAGATTTTGCAATTTAGATCAGAGGAGATCTCCGCAGGATATTGGGTTTCCAGCTCAGTTTGCTGTCTAAAACGAGGCCCAGGTAACTAGCCGTGTTAGTGAGCATCAAGAGGGTGCCATTTAGTTTCGAGGGTACAAAAGTGGGAATTTTGTATTTCCTTGTAAAGAGCTAGTCCTCTTCACTTCACTTTTCTGAGGATTGAGGATTGACCTTCAGACCACATTTTTTGGTCCATTTAGGAAGCTTAGAGAGAGCGTTCTGCAATAGATCTCTAAGCGTGTTAAGGTGTTTTCCTGAGACAGCGATAGCAACGTCATCTGTATAGGCAATTACCTTGCACCCTTCCCCTTCCAGTATTAGTAGTAGTTCATTCACCACTAGGTTCCAAAGAAGAGGTGAGATTACTTACCGGAGCTAAATCCGGTTTTGTTGCCTTTGTCAATGGGGTATCTTAACTTGCAGAGGAGATGAAAAATAGTTTCTTCCTCTTCCTCGTCAAAACGGCTTCTGCAAATATTTAGACTAAGCACGACAAAAAAAAAAAACAGAGATCTCCTGACCGATAGTATTTATATAGAGACGAGTTATGCGGATCCATCATGTCCAGCATTGGCCTCCCTGGCAAACTCGGCAGGTTATGTGTAGAATGAAGATAAGAACGCTAGCCGCTCAATAAATAAGTCTTAAATCATCTCACCTACAAATTTGCTGTCAAAGACAGATTTAGACGAAGTGACAAGTTGACATCATACACAAGAAAATTATGCGAAACTCACAAGTGTCACAATCCTTTCCAAGTCTAAATAATCAGATGCAAACGCGGATGACATTGACATCGTCGGTAGAATTAAGAGGGTTGTCAAGAATTGGGCTTAGTCGCGAGGAAGGGCAAGAGCAAGTCAACAAGGAGAGACACACAACATCGAAAAACGTCAAAATAGACAGCTATGACTCTACGGTAGTTAGAGACTTCATTATTACATCTGAAAATTAAGAAAATACTCATCGGCGACAGAGGTTGGGACGTATTACATAGATATGCCTCATATATAGACATGGCAACTTGTTTCCACCTGCCCCTAACAATCTAATCTAGTCTACATAGATATGCAACGATTGCCCAACGGTAGCAAAGCTATATAAGTGCTGAACATTTATAAATCTGAATTGAAATCATTTTGTAAACTATAAAAATAGACAAAAATATTACTTTAAATGCTTAAAATGTCAGTCTGGTAGACGGCCTTCGGCCAAACCGATACGGACCAATAAATTGTATTTAAACAAAAAAATAGTCTACATAATTAACTAAACTTAACTAACCTCTGAAACTGAAAAATTACTTTATAAAACAAGCGAAGAATAAGGCTTGCCAATCGCTGACATTTTCAAAATAAAGTAGACTCTTTGAAAGACCCCCAATCGACTCGGTTTTTCGAACTATTTGTCAAAAAATATAGTTGTCCTTGCCGGTGTTCCCCAAGGTAGCCACTTTGGTCCACTCCTGATTTTTGTTATTTGTCAGTGATTTTTGTTAGAGGTTGTGAACGAATAAAACTTGAGTTTGGTATGGACACCGGAATGGAAGCCTGCTGCCATTTTCAGCTGAGTCACTTAGTCGTTTCGGTATAGAACAACTGCCATTCCGCTGTGCTAGCTTTTTTGGACAGTTGTGCTTAAGATAAGGTGATGGTTCATACACCCAGTTGTGACAACTGAGTCACAACTGACGTGCTGTGACAGCTCTTTGTTGTGTACTCTATCCTTGATATTACTATCGAAGATATCGTTGCTTTCAGACGTCTCGTCATGTAAGGGCCTTTCAAACTGTTTTAAATTTCAAAAAGTCAAGAAGTGATACCCATGCAGCTTTTTGACTTTTGATTTTTGAACACAGTTTCTCTGTAATCAAGGTGGGCTTACCTAGATAGCTTTAGATGCTATTTAACATCTAAAGACCTGTATATAGCTATCAATAGGGTTTCAACAGACTTTGACGGCTGTAACCTTCCTCAAGGTGGACTCTTTTTCTGGGGGTATTACAATATTTTTAACCAATGCTCTGATGCGAGGTTCTTAAAGCTCTGTATATTGGCACTATCAAGCTTTTCACAACTTCCGATGTGTGTGCATATCGAAAGAGGTTTTGCAGGCTCGGAATACGGGTCGGATAGCTATAACTTGGATGTGCCAAGATACTGTTAGTTGGTTTCCGTAGCTCTGTTACATACGTGGTCAAAAAATAAGCAGAGATATTTAGAAGCTATGATTAAAATTTAACAGTCCATATTGGACATATTCAAACATATTTTGCTGTTATCATTTCATAGTCTTAGACGTGAAATAAAGCCAAACGGAAAAAGGCCAAATTCAAAATTGTTCTCTATATCGCCTTCAAAAGTGCGATGCATTTTGAAAGTTGCGTACGGCTTGGAATCGTTTTGAGCGTCCTTTTGAAATCACCAATCGATGAACTATGATGAAATACAAAAAGAAAACGGTTCAGTTCAAGATGTTTTCAAGTCGATAACCGAATGTGTTTAGCCGGAGATAGATCTTTGGGGTTGATATTGGCAACAAGTGTGGTTGGAAGAGGACGGTGCGATTAGCGCTTCGATGGAAACACATGAACTACCTGTCAAAAGGCGATGTTTAAGGGTTGTGTCATCTTTGAAATTTAGTTCAAATTTTTGGACAATGCCAACAGGCGAACAACAACTATCGATATTACAATTGAGTGCAACTTATGTGCCCTCAAAAATTGCAACTCATCGCCAAGCAAGCTCCATAGGTGGATGGATATTAGTTTTATAATGACGACCTGAATGGCCCAATTTGATTTAGTGTAGCACGATCTCGGCGGCCAATAGACGGGTCCGTTTCTGTAAATAACACGTTCAACGAACTGAGACTTCAACAGCTCGATTGTTGCACCCGCTGTGTGGCTTGTGGCACCGTCTTGTTGGAACCACATATCACTGATGTCCAATTCATGCGATTCAAAGCAAAAACGTTCCAACATTTCTCTGTAACGAATACCATTTATCGTAAAGTGACGGTCATTTTCATCGACGAAAGAAAACGGCCCAATGACGCCACCGGCATGAAAACGGCACCAAACAGTGACTTTTTGCGGATGAAGTGCTCTTTCACGAAGCACATGAGGGTCCTCACCTGTCCAGTCACGCATATTTTGCTTATTGACGAAGCCGTTTAACCAAAAAAAGCGCTTCGTCGCTGAAGATGATTTTGCGATGCGAATTGGCGACAAAGCTCTTCAAGTTGCTACCACCGACTCGGAATTTCGATTAATTTTAATTACCTATTTGTTAACGTTGTTCCTTCGTGATGAAAATGTTGATTTGACTGAATATTTTGACACTGGCAGTTCGGTAATCGTTTTAAGGTTTAAGGTGCGGTCACACTGAAAGTTTGAAGTTGTCAAGTCGCTAATGAAAGATCCTCTATTTTTAGTTGAGCTCAGTTAGGTATCACCCCTAACCCGATTGCACGGAAATGTGATAGCCACATCGCCTACAGTTGTTTCATCAGCCACCAACCAGCTTTAGTTTCTCATGTCATGGTCAAGTTCATCGATTGCGCCAATTAACTCATGTGTAAGTGTTCCATATCATTATATTAATCGCTACATCGTGGATGTATGCAATTACTTCGACCGAAGAAGTATCTATCTGTACAATCTCTCCGTCGCTGCTTCCGTTACAAGTGCTCAATAAATAAAATCAATTAAATATGATTCATTACCTTTGAACTCACATTAATTAATACAACTACAACGCCAGTGATTTATTTTTACTAACATTCGCAGTAATTAAACTCATATTTATCGCTTGCCAATACATTCCAATATAGTCAGCCCCCAGCAGTCGCATAAATAAATCAAAGCGAAACACCCTACCCTGCATATAAACCAAATCCACTCGCAATCCACTATTCTCGAAAGAAAGATGCAAACAAGACTAATTCCCATCGCTGGCAGCAATCCCATTAATCATGTCAATATCAATTTCAATCATGACAACGGTACACCGCATGTACACCACGCCTGTGGAAACGCTCTGCGAAGGTCTTAGTCATAGTCATAAATGGTAGCTCCAGCTCCAGCTCCACCATCATCTGTGCGGCGATGTGATGCCTAATGGGAACGACCTTGAGAGCTATCCATATAGGCTGTACAACAAGTACGTGCAACTTCGCATCCCAGCACCCTACGTATACGGTGGTGTTACCGAGGCCCAAGATCAATGCTGCGCCGCACGAAGAACTGGTTAAGGCTTGGTTGACACATGTTGAGTGCGGACTGCGGGGTGTGCAGTGCGGACTTGTGGTAATGCAATCGCTGTTTGGACCGGTACGCAGAGCGCATTACGCCTCTTTGACTGTTGACGGCCGTCCGACTTGGGCCCCCACTGGTGGTTGTTCCCAGCATTGAAAGCAGCTGGTGCCGCCACCCGGCGTGCGGTGACAGTATTTTCAAAGGTAATTGCCCGACAAACAAATTGTTCCCTATGCCGAAGGGTAGCATATCACTCGTGGATACACGAGCAGTACCATAAGAAAGCTTTGATACAGCAGCCATTACAGAGCCAGTCTCGTGAGCTTGTTGCTGCGTAACCGATACACCCAGAGGCTGTGTGTATGCAAATGGGTATTTATCCACCGCAATGGGCTCAAATGGATTGATATCAGAGCAAATGTTTGTTGTTCTTTGATGTGTTCTATAGATTGTTGCATTGAAAGCATGCGTCTCCATTTTTATATGTAAACAGCTCCACTCCCACGTTGCCGTTCCCCAACAGGTTGTTGCGACAAGGATGACATTCAGGTAGGTATAACGTTTACATTTTCTATATCTATATTGAAATGAGCCATCTGAAACAGGAACATAAAAATTTCCCTTTGATTTTATACATTTTTAATATGACAGGTGGATAGAACATAAATGAGGATTGGTATTCCCTGAGGTCATGAGGAAACCAAACAAAAATATTATCTTTTGATTTTCATGTGGATTTATAGAGGCCTTCGGCTACAAATGGATGCCCACATCGTTCTCCAATTGGCAGTACCTGTGTCTGCCTTCATATTTTCATGAGAGAAAATAAATATTTCCTCCCCAGGATCAACACAACAGATATTCCTAATTGGGATAGACAAGAGAGACTGTGTGTTGTACAAGGTGGGCCAAAAGAGATCACCCTATTGGAAGATGCTCTTGCAAATGGCTGCCAATGTCAAATCTGTTTTGACATTTGTGGACTAGACAGATGTAGAATGCAAGTGAACAAGCCATGGAGCGATACACTTCCCAAAAACGCTGAATAATCGTGTCTATTTTCTTGCGTAACAATTCGTCTGTAGTGTTGGCGCAGCGCGAATTCCGTCGCTGATTCCACGGCCGTCCGACACCGACTGCGTAAGCACTGCGCCGTCTTGAAGAGTATGGGACCACACGTGACGTTGCCAAGAGTGACAGGCCCCGGAGTACCCGTTTTGCCGAGAATATCGCTGCTGTTGACGAGGATGTCGAGCAGTCGCCGGAAACATCGACCAGACGCCGTGCCTCGCAATTAGCCATCAGCCGGCCGTCCCTAAGGCGAATTTTGGTCAAAGACTTGCGCATGTTCCCGTACAAAATCCAGTCCGTGCATCAGCTGCTGCCTGTCGACCGCCAAACGCATGTTACCTACGCCCAAGGCATCCTCAATCTCGAGGACGAAGTGGACGATTTTTCGACCAAAATCATAATGAGCGATGAGGTTCATTTCCACCTCAGCGGGTACGTGAACAAGCAAAACCATCGCTTCTGGGGCACCGAACATCCACGAGTAATGCACGAGGAGACATTACACCCGCTCAAAGTTACTGCATGGTGCGCTGTTCACGCTGGAGGAGTCATCGGGCCATTTTTTTTTCGAGAACGCCGCTGGTCAAACGACAACAGTGGACGGTGCGCGCTATAGGGCCATGTTAACCGAGTTTTTTTCTGTCGCAATTGAACGAATTAGGACTGGAGGACATGTGGTTTCAACAGGACGGAGCTACGGCACACAATTCGCGAGCCACAGCCGATATTCTGAAGGCGGCGTTCCCGGGTCGCCTCATCTCTCGTTTTGTCGATTTGTACTGGCCGATCGCCCGATATAACCGTTCCAGACTTTTTTTTTGTGGGGTTTTGTGAAGTCCCGTGTTTACGTGAATAAGCCCGAGACCCTAGAAGCCCTTAAGGACAACATTCGACACGAGTGCGACAATCTATCGCCCGAAGTTCTCGCCGAAGTGATGAAAAGTGCCATAAAACGAGACCGTATGGCAATCAATTGTGACGGCGCCTATTTGGCCGATATCATCTTCTCGACATGACCAATACAATTCTAAAGGTTCAAATAACCATAATCAAAAAACAGAATAGAAGTTTTTCATTTAGAGAAAAAAATGGAGCCAAACAACTTCGGATGACTTCTTTTTGCCCACCTTGTATAAGAAAGATTGGACAAGGAGAATTGGAGGTGGAGGTGGAGCTTACGCTTTTAGCAAGATGCCAGTAAAAAATGCATCTACATACAAAAATTTGAAATATAAAACACATTCAAATCATTCGTCGAATCAGTGCCGCGTCTAAGTTGAGCAAAGCCCAACCTAGAAGTCTAAGCTACGGTTCTGTTATGTAAATTTATTTAACGTAAAACAACAATCGTAAATCTTTTAACGGTAGAACACAAAAGTGGACACAAATTATGTAGCTGTCAGCTGTCAAACTGGTCAAAGTGTTGCCAATTTGAAAACCAAACCCATAAAATGTCCCACTCTCTATACATACCTACATTATTTTTGTGGTATTCTATTGGGCGCTCTCAGAGCACATATTCTTCTTTCGGAGCACTTTTTATGTTCGTTTTTTTTACAAAAAAAAAACAATCTTTTTCAGATTTCAGAGCACTTTTCCGAATCTGGGTTTTTTCTCAGAGTTGCTTCAAATCTTACCAATACAAATGCGTTTGAGTTTGACAACAAGAGGAGTTTGTTTACGTTTCCGTGAACTTTTTCAACTGCAAAGAAACGCATTGCATTGGGCGGATCTGATTTTGTTAATTAGTTCAATTCTTTGCGATTCAATCTGGGTGCAAATTTCGAATGATTTAATGTAAACTCCAACCAGTGAATGAAAAACGCTTAGAAAAGTGTCGAAGGCTACGCACATAGTACCAATCGCACAAATATCAACAAAAAACGTTTTTATGTTCGCGAAATCTGAAATCTGAAAGCGAATCTGAAGAAGCCTAATCGAATACCACATTAGTGAGCTTATCAAAGATCTTAACCACCACGTCCCTAATGCCAGTTTGCTTCCTTTCACTTTGCTAGCTGTATCCATATCCAGCTAGGCATACGAAGTTGTTTAAGGGGTGCCGTAATGAAATAATGCCAAACTCCACAAAACTAAGCCTTGTTTCATTTGGCTTTATTTCACATCACCTTTTAAGGTTATTTTTTTAATTGTGGGTTTGCATAAGGCGAAGGTGAGCTGTGTTCCCCAGAAAAACACATACAGACTCTCGTCAATTCAAACCTGCGAAAATTCGAATCTCTCTATAATTCAAAGTTATCACGAGTGCCCTAGAAAATCTCTTTACATTTCGAACTAAATCAATACATTTTTATGCACTTGGTAATTCGAATGAAAAACTCATTGCTACGTAAAAAAACGACGTGTTAATTCGAACTCATCGGTGTCAAACACTCGACAATTCAAAGTTGCAGAGAAAAAGAGACAGAAAGATTGTAAGTACATTTCCAGGCAATTTCAAACTTGTATCATCGTGCACGGGCCTTTGTTTTTGTTCTGATTAGTTTGACACACACTTCCGCAAGATTGGTTTGTTTAGTTAGGTTTCAGTTACTGTTACGCTTTCGTTGATATACAGATTATTTTCGAAAAAAATTCCAACCATTTGATATGTCAAACACTCGATTATTCCTAAAACTTTAAGAGTCCCTCGAGTTTCGAATTAACGAGAGTCGCCTGTATTTACAATTTAAGATTTTTCTATAGCCCCTTGCGAATTTCTGACTAACATTCGAAAGTTTTTAACTGCTATTATAGAGCTGTTATTATATAACTTCTATATATTAGCCATTCGGAGCCGGCATAAAATTGTAGATAGGCGAGGTCTTCATATCCTCAGGTGTGGAGTCAAAGACTCGTCGGTTAAGGTCAACCTATACCTTAACCACTATCACTATAATCTGTCACTCAAAATCATGTGAACAAAAATGCCTAGGGCTACACTTATTTCAAAAACAGTTAAACACAGTTCGTCTGAAGGACATTCGAGCTTTAAACAAAAGTGGATAGTCTGCGAAAAAAATGTAACTCATATTGAAAGATCGACAATGAACTAATCGCACGTCAGAACTCTGCCGACGGTCACACGTTTGGCTCTTCCCAGTTGTTCAATGATGAATGATACGGCTTCATGTATCCGTTTAATCGCTTTCCTGCTATAACGTTTAGGGCTTCATAGACTTTAAAAATTTAACTTTAACAAGAACCATTCGAGATCATTTGCGTCATGCTCTGAAGTGTAAAGCTGATATTGAAAAGAGAAAAAGAGTACCTACTGAAACAAAAAACAAGTAAAGTTGTTGTCATCGGCCTGGCCGCTTTGATACCATCCACTGCATACAAGCCTGCAAAACTGGTTTTGTATGGGAGGTACCAGAACTACTTGACCGACATAGCCCAATTTTAATATCAACCTGACGACGATAAAAGTAAGTGCTCTCACAAAATTTCACTTGCCAAGGTCGATTTGTTTCGACGCTATCCTGTTTTCAAACTGACAGAGAGACACATATAATATTGATTTTGTATGGGAGGTACCCGAACTACTTGACCGACTTAGACCATTTTTAATGCAAACCTAACAACGATAAAAATAAGTACTTTCGCCAAACTTCATTAGCCTAGGTTGATTCCTTTGGACGCTATTGTGTTTTCCACCGACAGAGAGACACATGGGTCTATTACTGATTTTGTATGGAAGGTACCATTACTACTTGACCGACATAGCCCAATTTCAATACCAACCTGACCACGATAAAAAGAAGTCCTTTTACCAAATTTCATTCGTGATAAAGTGAATACCTCCCTGTGGAGGTTATAAAAAAAAACAGTGTCACTCCGATCTCCGACTCCGGGTGTGCCGACCAGCGTTACCACTTAAAAAAAAATATGCGAAGTAGATTTGACTCAAAAATTGAAATAGATTCAATCAAAGGGAAGTAGATTTCAAAATCAACGTTTAAATGATATATTTAATTCCATATTAGTTGTATAAATATAAAACATGCCCAAAAAACGTTTTAAGATTTACCTAACAATATTTTTTTTTAATGAAAATAAAGTCTTCTCACTTAATTTTCACTATTTTTTTGCAAATCATGATTGTTCGGAGTTTTTAGAAAAAAATATTATACACGATGCACCACGATATGTTTATTAAATTATAACTTTGCGTACCGATCTTTATTCACATCCTTGATTACTTCAAAATATGAATCTTTTCATCGCGTTTGTAATAATTCTTTCACGTATTTGGCTAAAATTTTCGGAACGACAAGACCTAAAACCAAACGTATCGAAAATTAAAAGAAAAACAATAATAAACGTCAGAAAATTTTAATAAATTTTGTGGTTAAAGTGAAGTTTCATGCAATTTATTTTTTTGAAATGTGAATCTGCGCTTAAATGAAAAAGTGTAAAACGATTTTTAAATAATTGTGGGTTGATCAAACGCAATCAATTTCAATAAAAATAAAACTCCTTTATTCCTTTTAATTCAATATTCTCATGGTTACCAAAACTAAAATCCAAAACTTCTCAGGTTGAGAAACCTTAGACCCATATAAAATAAATAAATAACAGGGATGGCTCAATGAAAGTCGATAGATGGCGTTATTAGTATCGCCACATAATTTTCTCTTAAAAGTAGATTTAAGGATTTTTTTTATTAAAATTGGAGCCGCTTAAATAGGGGATTTCTGAAGTGCAGTAGATACCTATACAAAATTGTACAATAGTGTGAATTAGGGAGCAGATTTTAATTTATTTTTCCCAAAATTGAAGTCAATCTACTTGAATTAATGTAAAGTGGTAGCGCTGGTGCCGACAGAAGTGAAAATTTGAACAATAGCGTGTTAATTTTTTGAATCGTCAGGAAATATTTTATTGTGTAGGAAATACTTTTAAATGAGGTGTTTTTTTTATTTATCACGTGAACATCAAAAGTTTAGGTACAGTTTTTAGGTATTTATTCTGAAATGAGGAGAATAAAACTTATATCATTCAAAAGGTACTGCGCCATAGACGTGCACAAACCAAAAATCGTGGGTATACATGTCGCCATTAAGGCTGGTAAAATTAAGTTAAAATTCCTCATACAAAACAGGTAATTAAAAGGATTTTGCCGACATTTAATTTGTCGCCGACATATTACCATAGTAACGTACTCAAATATATATCATCTTTGATTAGAACCTGTTTCCAATGGAGCAGCTCATTAACGTATTTTTTCGACGTCTAGATGTCGCTCATAAATAACGAAAATAATTGTGGTACGTTTTTTAGTATTACATTTTACATACTTATAAATGGAATAGTCGATTTTCGACCACAAGCGATACAAGTTATTATAAACTACTATTACAAAAAAAAAAACTAACAGCCCTATTATGGCTACCATATATCAATTATTTGATACTTGACAACATCTATCAATTCATCGATAATTTGGTATTATGAGTATCAACTGATAGTGTTTACGCCATTGTGAATGCTAATCAAAATATCATTGAGAATGGGTTCTGTTTTGAAGTTTGACGTTTCTAATTTGTATTTGGTTTTTGTTTGGGATGGCTTGCTAACTTTTTATTGGTTTGAGTTTATTCTCAATATCAGTCAAAACTTCTACGTTTTCGTTTCGAAAGTCTTAAGTTCTGTACGAATTTGGAACCGAATTACATAAAGCAAAACAAAATTAAATATTCACTGCTTACATAACTTTGTCCAAATTCATTGGGTTTGAAGCATCTCGTAAAGTCCTCGGTATGATAGCTTGTTCGCTTAAACTTACTTCGTTATAATCCCTTTCAAAAAATAACTAACGATGACATTTCGGTCTAAAGTCTTTTTTTTAACAACAAAACAAGGCACCAGAATATTTGATACGTATCAACAAGAAAAATGTTGTTGACAGGAAATTTGATGAATATCAAATTTTTTGACAACCGTAATACCGAGTTTATCGATAAAACTATTCACAATAGATCCTAAATGCACAATTCATCAAAAATGTTGATAGGTTGATAACCATAATACCGATTCATTCATTTTGTTGATACGTATAAAATGTTGATATTTGATAGCCATAATAGGGCTATAAGGCTTTCTCATGCCTTTTAGGCATTATTTCATATATATTTGAAATTACAAAAAAAAAAAACAATGTAGTCAAATGGGTTTTGGGGGGATAGACGTACGAAAGATATCCATCACTTTTACTCATTCATCACTGGTCGGAACATTGGTGTCGCGATTTCAATGGTTTTTTTTCCCATCTCAAAAATGCTCAACGCTCCTACAGAAGTTTTCACTTCAAAAACTGTACTGGAGTTCAGCTACTCGTTCTATTATTAAATCTGGCCAAACGGATAGGCTTAAATATTCAGGGCCTTGCCAATAAACATTTTAAGTTTCGACGCTAAATTTTAGTAGTTCACAATTTCGATTTTTTCCCAAGAAATTTCGCAATTGTGAGCTTCCGTAAATTTAAAGTCGAGGCTAAAATTTGTTATTGGCATGGCGCCCAGTCTTTATTTAACTGATTTATTAATGTAGCTTAAGTTATCGTGATTTAACTGACTTAAGAAAAATAAATCGCCATTGCGCTCCGAATTCACCTGGCAATACCCTTCAACTGAAAACAATTTCAGTTTACACAGAGTTTCACTTGAAATATTTACAATTCGCCGTGCACTTACTTCTCCTTTAAGAGGGTAATTCACGTCTTCTGTGGGGTATTCAAGGAACACTCTATATTTCCCTGGTTTCCCCCGAACGATTGCTTTGGGAAAACCGTTTGCATAGATATTAAGTCTGTAAATAACGAATTCTCCTATACAATCTACCATTTTTATTTTACAATCTCACTAAAGATGGGAGCGTGCAAAACACTTCGCCTCAGTGACTAATTCAATTTTGTTCATTTTTAATTAACTCACCCACTCAGCAGTGGAATATTTTATAATACATACTTGACTAAGGTCAAAATTGATTTACCATACTCTCCTTCTAGCATACTCCTTGCCAACGCAACAAAGGTCAATAGCAATATTTTATTTTACTTTGCGTTTTTTTCTTGTTGCCAAATTTAAATTGCTTCCCTAATGGAATACGGTTGACATCGCCCTTTTCATTTCGCTGCGAAATACCACTCTGAGTTTGTATGGTGCTCATGCCTTATATTAATGGTGTTAAAAGTCCTCGAACACTTTATATGTATCGAATAAAGTATCAATTCTTTGAAGTGACACTTTTTGCGAAAGGAGATGTGCCCTTCATTGGGAGTTCCACTTTGGCATCAGTCAGTGAGCATATATAGACAATATGTTGCCATCCCGATTGGGTATGCGTATGGGTAGGGCAGACGGATGTGGGCGGGAGGGGACTCCGAAAACATTTATAATAGAATTTCGTATTCTTGCTTGAAAGAGTGTTTAGTTGAATGGTTGTGGTATGGTTTGAACTATTAAATATTTCACATGGTGATGCGGAATCCCTGCGAATAGTCTTTAATAGAGATCCCCGTTCGAGGAGTAGCCTTAAGTGTTTCTGTTGTGGATACATGGAGAGGTAGATTTGTTGTTACTGAAGAACCACAAGTTAAGCAATTCGTTGTGGATTTTGGAAAGTCTAACCTTTCGTCAGATGTGCTAATGGATATATCAAGAGCACAATGGAGTTGGAATCTCCATTCGCGTGGAGATCGTAAGGATGTAGAATAGGATTTAACGTGTTGAGTTTTCCGAAGTGGATTTACTTACCCGTTTGGGTAGTAATGCCGAACTCGAATGAAACGGAAAAGCGTTTGGTCGTTAATACATGATTCTGAAATCTGATGAAACGAAAATGCCAGAGGTCGTTGTAAAGTAATTCCCAACTGGTCAGTGGGCAGTCATTCTGAGCTCCGGTGAAACGATAAAGCGGCAGAATGTATGACTCGTTCGGGGGTACATAACTGCAAGCTCGCATGAGTGAAAATAGCGACAGCTATTAACGGGCATTTTGAAACAGCTTGGGCAGACTATAAGGCTCATTGGGCTCAATGGACCCTTCATCTTGTGTCGGTACCTTATACCACAATAGAGTTTGATAATATATAGAGTCATGGTTGGCTGCGTGTGAGAATGTAGAGTTCTCACGAGAATTTACACGGCCGTTAATTGTTTTTAAGGACTATCCCTAGCACGTGCCGTCAACAGCATTTATCGAGTTTATTTAGTGCGTCAGAGATAAGAAGGTAATAAAAGAACGTATGGATGATTTCTAAATAAATTTGTCAGTCGTGTAAAAACTACGAAGCTGTGCCATGTGGGAATACCTGTCTTCTTCATTTCAACTACTCACCGATCTTCATGGAGTTTAAGTTTTATCGCTTAAAGGTTTCTTATTACCATTCTCTCTTAACCTATTTTTCACGACGAAACCGTTTTTCAACTCTCTGGTAAAAACTCCTATCTAAATAGAGGGTGTGCTCTTTTTTTCTTTTTTTTTCGACTACAACCAACTTTGCTAAGCGTGTCAAGATGTAGGGTAAGTATGTCAGTCGGATAGAATATTAAAAACCCTAAATCGTAAAAGGCGAAATGAAAAATATCGGACAAAGAGAAATCTTTTATAAAAATAGCTTTCCAAGCATAAATATCAAACATTTTTCTGAATATACATCATTGATACTCATACTCAATGCTGCCATTTTTTTGCGGAACACTCTTTTTTTTTCAACTAAAAACAACTTTATTTTTGACAATAATTATAACACTGAACCATGCGGCAAGCGGCGAATATAAGTTACACGTTACACGGCGGAAGAAAAAACCATGCACATTGGGGACTTTCAAGAATCTAAGTTAGTAAGTCGGAGGGCCGTTTGCTCATACGACTCCTAACGATTTAAGTTCTACTTAAATACTTATGGGCTACTTTTTTTTAGGGCATAAACTGTCACATAAGAATTTATGTGGCACTTAATTCACTATCAGTCGTATCAGTAAACGACCCTGAGAGTGTTTCCAAACTTCGAAGACTGTTTCTCCTCTTTTTTTTATGAAAAAATCATTACCTTCCCCATAAATTCGAAAAAAGTTAGCTTACAAGTTTCACAGAGATTCCCCTTTTTGAAGCTTGTCCCTCGTTTTCCTCGTTTTCATTATAAACTAGCTGACTCCGTTCCGCCCAAATGCGTTCAACTGTATAATGTTAATATTAAGTTTTGTTTTATTAAGTGGCAGTCTTTGTATTTCTATTCAGTTTATTTTTTTCAAAGTGCGGCTACTTATACAAATTTGTATCCCCTATTTGATCCCATTAATGTTTTATTTTTGTGACAAAAAGTAGCCTCCCTTGGGCCAATACGAATCCATCAAGCCCGAAATTGTGAAAATCTAGCGATCCGTTCCCGAGTTATGAGTGTACACACGAACGCCAGTTTAAAATATATAGAAGTGTCATTAGCGCTTTGCCCTCAATTTGGGATCACTGATACTGAAAAATGGCTGACTTGATGTGTCTCAGTTTTGATTGGCCTATAGATCGGTCATAAGCATTTTTTTCAGTTGACGGCTATGCAAGGGCAGCCGACGAATGTAGTCAACGAATTCGTGACTGAGTACTAAGTTGACAGTTTGCATTTGGCTGACGTAACCGACCAATCTAGTCGATGAAAGACAACTAGATTTGTGAATGCACCCATTGCTAGTGCGTGTTCGTGTATGCATAACTGTCACCTATGTGCGCAGTGCGTTTAACTTTTTGTTGAATTTGTTGAACGTCAGTTCGCATCAAAGTTTCTTTAATCAAAAGAAACGACATTGTCGCGTCCACACTTGTGTTTTTAAATCATTCTTTTGACCAAGACAGTGGATACCTTACTTTTGCTGAAGAAACTATCGACCGAGTAGCTTCCGCTAAATTGGGATCGTATGGCACTCCAACAAGTGGTGATGGTCTTCGGCAGCACACTTCGGAAATGAAGTTAAATTTACGAAAAGTGATGCCAATGCGAGTTAAACGACGATGACGTACCTATTTTTTTCCACTTTGATATCCCGCGCAAAGTTGCCAATTACAGCGGATTTCTGGCAGCACTTTAAATGCAAAGCGTGCGCACTTACTATGAATGCCTGTACTCATGTACAACACCAAGCCACCAGTCATCAACTACCTGCACAAGTAGGATTCAGCAGCCGAAGGTGTACACCTTTGCCAACTGCAATTGTTCCAATTCGAATGGCATCATTTGTTAAACGCGACTCCATTAAATACGGACCTAAGTAGAAGGTCGCGAGAGTACCCCGTACACAATAAGTCCCTACCAATGCCGTCTTCCCATCGAAAAAAGCCAAGCTGATCTTCTCAACCCCGTCAAGGACAAAAATGGAACTGCAAATGAAAATAACAAATGTCGACAGAAGTGTCAATGTCAAAAACAAAAGAAAAAATAAGTTTCCATTGAAATTAAAATAATTGCCTACCTAGTTCGAGGACAATAATTACTGCCTTCCCGTTAGAACATATAACTGACATGCGGCACACCAATGCTCATAAAGAACAGCGTCAAAAATTATCTCCATCGCAGAGCAATTGTCTTCGTTTGTAGCTTATGTCAATAATCGTTATCCTCAATGGGAGCACGAAAATCTGAGAAGTAGAAATGAAACAGATGCCACAAGCTACATGCTGGAGGTGAATGGAATGGAAGCCTCTGCACAGAGAAGTGGAATGGGCCTTATCCTACACAGAGGATATGGAAGCAGGAAATTTATGATTGAATTCTGAAATGACGGTACATTGCTTTTAAGCTTAAGCCCGAGAACAGTTGGGGGGTACAATTTATTTAGAAATTACCTCATACGATGATGGTTGGCTGTTTGAAGAATTCGTTTTTGTATAGGGATATGTACATGTGTACATGTATGAGAATTTTATGGTTACTTAAGTACATCGATTTCACAATTGCCTATTTGTATGTTTTGTTTAATAATTTATGAGGGTTTCAAAACGCGCATGGAAAATGTAACTGAGTGTAAAATCTGAAGGCAGGAATGATGCGCCCGATAATCTGCTACACTAATGGTTTCCATTTCCATTCCATTATTTGCTCTTGACGTGAAAAGCGAGGTCCAGGTCCGAGTTGATTTTCCCATTAAAAGTGTTGCTTCCTTTAGTGATTGCTTGGTCATTACTTAGGCGTAGTTAATGAGGCTCCTGTTTCTCCGAACTTTGAGGATGCTCAACCTTAGTCGGGCACTTGAAGTAAGGACTAATCCAATATAAATGTATACCATTAAACAAATTTACTTCCCAGGATATCGTTAAAAGTAAAGTCAATGTTCTGAAAGCCATGGTTGGTTGGTTTAGGTGCCTGTATTCTGAAAGCCGTAAATAGATTTCTCGAAAAATAAATCTTCCCTAAACTTTATTTTGTTGCCATGTGTTGTTCTGACTACCAATCTGTTCATGTCGTCTAAAATGGCTGCGACATGTAGAGTGGATGGTTTCCAACTTAGAGCAAAACCCCGCCTTAGTTTGCCGCGCACGAGTGGAGGCAGTTAGGTAATATATTGAAAAGCATTTTCAATGAAACTTATTTTCTAACGCCCGTCGT
Source organism: Cheilosia vulpina (assembly GCA_916610125.1). Lineage (NCBI taxonomy): Eukaryota > Metazoa > Arthropoda > Insecta > Diptera > Syrphidae > Cheilosia > Cheilosia vulpina. Next base: position 78,011,161 of record OU744276.1, on the reverse strand, counting down.
CCACCAAGTGCACAACGCATCGATTTCGAATTGAATAAATTCAAATCTAAGGTAAAATGCTCTCCATTGTATGCAACGCGTTTGATGCTGTTGTAGATGGTTCCGCAACAACCTCAACGAGTTTGTGTAGCTCGTTGAACACGGATCTGCAGCGCGTTGAGCAACAAAAAAAAAATACGCTAATTGTCAATTTAAGCCCGCTGCTCAACTAATTGAATTTCTTATTGACATGAGTTGTGTTGGATGCGATGACATTTATTCGGGTTGAGCCATTGGAAGCAATCAACCCACAGCTGATCATGAATTATGTATTAGTGTAAAGTATTTGCCGAGTCGGAGTCTTATTTAGAAATATTTTAAGAAAATAATGTCTGTCAGGTGTCATTTGTGTGTTCAACAAGTTGCTCAACCAATGATGCTTGGTTAAGTATGCAAGGCGAGGGTTGCAACGATTGCACCAACCCCTTGCAAACGCAGTTGAAAATGTCTTTGTGTCTATTTATTTATTTGTTTATTTGTCAATAGTGTCATTCAACAGTTGATAGAGTTGATCAACAATAAAGTTAAATTTAATAGGAACTATGCTCAACAATAACGAAGTGAGCTGTTACACTAGTTGGCGAGCTTGTAAATGTTCTTTGCTCAACAAAAAATACAAACAATTAGACGCAATTAATAAGTTTCGCACGCAATGGACGACCGGCGTAAGACCATTCTACGGATCAGATAGTCTGGTTTTTAGCCGACAGCCTAAAGTTCTGCAATTTCAGTTGGTTCTGGTGTGGTTTCTTTTCTGATTGTATGAGCGCCACCATAGGAAAGGTTTTTCTTCATCGTCTGTCTCGGATGTGAATTGATGCCCCGTTTTTGACTCTAGAATTATGTACATACCTATAACTATTTGCTTTAACAGACCTGCCGTTTGTTCAATTATATGTCACCGCTCTCTGTCCTTCTTGAGGACACAATACACTACCTACGTCACTGCCCAAGTCTCCAATGCACCAGTATAGTAAACCACCCTTACTGCCTATACAACTAACCGAATAATCAAAAACGTAAAGTAGCGCACGAGGCAACTGATTGCTAGGCGAACCCACGTGACCACGAGGCGGCACTACGGAAACGGACTACTCCACTACGCGCCAGCCGCGTCGAAAGCAAACCCAAGCTTGTGTGTCGCGTTTAATTAAAACTTATTCAATGCAGCCTGGAGTGGCGTCTTGCGTGTAGCATTATGTGACACGAACCGTCACTGAACACATTCATTCGTTCCGCAAAATATTTTCAAATATTTCCGTTTATTCGTTACAAATCAAGGTCACTGACAACGTCAGCCATTAGATGATAATCCCCCAGAAAATTACCATCGATATTTTCGCTGCGTACATGGAATTCCAAAGACATCTGTCACACGTAACATGTGCGATGGCGATGGCATAAACTTGTTTGTCTCTTCCTTGATTGATGAGCCGGGGGAGAAGAAGCTGAAAGCAACGAATGTGCTGTCTTCTGTTACGGCACGGAGCTTCGCGGCACTCAAACTAGGGTTTTAGCGAATTGACAGCCAAGTGTTGTTTAAAGTCGCTGGTAAACACACTTGATTGGGATATCGCACATTGTGTGCTATGACTATGCGGATTTAATACACGTAGGTATGTACCTATACGGAGTACGGAATTACTGGGAAATTAAATTCGCGTAACACGCGAAGGTCAGGCCGACGACATTGAGTGTGCAGAAAGCTGAGGAGCAGATACACAACGTGCTCGCAAGGACGGCTTCGTTGCGGAGTACATGGTTTTCGGTGTAGCGACTGCTTTGCTGTAATGTCCCCCACCCAAAGTGCATTCGAGCAGTGCGCGCGATGTTGAACAACAACAACCTTTTTCATACGGGAGAGTGTGTGCGTGCACCACAGCCTGTGGCTATCGCATCCTGTTGCCGGCAAAGCTATTGTTACTTGACAGTGGATATTGGGTCTAGGTAGACTGTGGAAAACTGTAGAAGTGTAGACTGCAGCTACGACAGCTGTTCAACGGTGGGTGTATCGAAATATGTCGACTCTGCGTGATTTTTTTGCTAATTTTCGGGCTGATATGCAAATTATAAGCAAATCGGCGTACGACAGTGATTGACATTTCAGTTTAGATCGACGAAACGTTGTTGGCATACATAGAATATTGTCACGCAACAGGATGCAGAGCGGGACTAAGGTGTTTCTACGGCTCTTTCACTAAGTGCGTGCCATTTGTTACTCTCATTAATTTTTATTAAATCGTCTGCTATGTGGGTATAGTTGGGAAAAGAGTTGTTGCATGCTTGGGTGTAATTACTGGGAACGGGTGCTGTAAAAGGTTTTTTTTGCCAGCCTTCATCTTTTATTTTTCTTAGCAATTTCGAAAGTTGTTACCAGTTTTAAAGGCGGGTACTTAACCACGAAATAACATAAGGTAAATGAAGTTATGAGCGTCCTTCTGCGAAGCCAAGTGTGAGGGACTCAGGCAGAACAACTTTAACCCTAGAAAGATAATCTACGTCCGCGAGACGTATGGCGCGGAAACATTGTATTGTTCATATTAAACTTTATTTGCACTCATTAATTTATTTATTTCGATATTACCTACATAATTAAATAAAATACTAATATATGATCAAAATTACCAACATGGGTTTCATTAAACACACTAATTAAGTGTCATACGTCCCTCAGACGTATGATTATCGTTTACGCTATTTATTATATGATTATCTTTCTAGGGTTAAGGATGATGCGGTGAAGAGCAAGTTCATGTGGAAATAACTCGCTTTGTAGATAAATGTCACAGGATCTTGATGAGCTTTTCCAAACACCTACGGATAAGTCAATGAATTTTATCAATAACTCTACGTGGTCACGGTCAACGAAATGTTTCAAGAGACTTTATATGTTATCATACTAACCATCACGTTTACCATGTCAATGGATGAAACGTTGACAAACGCACAAATGACACGAGTCTTGCAATGTTGTCCCGGAAAGCGTTGACGTGAAATACTCCAACATGTCGTATGTGTCAACGCGATTTTGTCCATTCAGATTCAATGCGATGTGACGTAGAATGTAGACTATCATAGGACAACTTTCGAACACGTTGATCACTGAAGATCGACTACGCCTTTTAAAGCATCCATTGGACATAACTACTACTAATGCTGAGAAAAAAAAACTAAAAACACTGGCCTTGAGTTGAACGTTCGCCGGCCTGAAAGGGCTCTTGGACACTTACACTCGGATATTGCTTCTTTCACAGGCATATTGTGACTAGGAAACCCCAGTTGCTGAAATTTAGAAAAGAAATACCTACAGCTAAACTAAAAACCATTTTATTATTTAATTCTTGCGTGAATTTCAGGATACTCTATATTATTGTGAGCCTGGTTAAGCTAATATGCATATCAACATCGAGGAGAATTGCAATAATATATCATTTAACGAACTGCGTAGAATTCATAATTTGTAAAAGATTATATAAGCATTTATTTCTAGAGTGGTAAAATATCTGGGTATAATTTAATTTGACGGTGGTGATCATACCGATTTCGGCAACAAAGCGTTTTTGAATTTTAATTACTGACGCAAAATCGGCTTAGAATTCAGTTTGCTTTAAGCACCCAAACCTTAAAAAAATGCAGCCCAAAATCGTTGCCCAGAAAGAAGCCCAAAAAACGTTGCAAATTTTCCCAAATCTTTACGTCGTTTTTTTTTTTTGTATTTCTTTCACTTATACCCATCTGCAATTGGCCTTTGTGGCTTGTGTCAAATCAAAAGGCCTGAAAAATAAATTTGTGTGCCTGCAAGTTGAACGACTGTTAAATGTCTGCAAGAATGCTGTCAAGTTTTAAAAGTGCGGGTTTGTTCGAAATTATTTATTTTTTGTAGTTTTGTGAATGAATAAAACGAACAAAATTTACACAGAATTTATTAAAGCATTTATAGCCCAAAATTGTACTGGGCGCTTATTGAAGAAATTTTAAGAAAAAATATAGGTCAAAATACGACAAAGCGCCCAGTCTGGCAACACTGGCATGCACTCATGTTCATATTCATGATGTAAACATTATTCATTCGATGAATGTAAGAAATATTTAAAACAAAGCGTTGCGTTCAGGTAGAACAAGAAAGAAGAAAAGCCATTTTTTTAGCTCAGTTTGTTTAGTTTATTTAATTTAGTTTTCGTTTCTTTATGTAGGAAATTAAAAATTGAAAATCCTTTGGAGTTTGTCTGGTAATATAATTTTCTTTTCCTTTTTCAATTTTATAAGTAAAACAAATTCGAAGAAAATAGGAAGGTCTCTTTTAAGGTCGAAATTTCAACAAATTGGGACTCCTTGCACCATCTCGGAGCACTGGTTAATTGAGCACCGAAAGTGAGTAGAAAATGTGTGTGCAATTAAAATTTAAGTTAGTATCTATATCATTTTTGGTCAATTTAAATTTTGTTTAATAATTTTTGAGTTTTTCAATTCAATGCTCTTCTGTAGTATATTTTCAAATCATGTTGCAGCTTTGTGTTCTCTTCCTCCGTGCTAAACACTTTAAGGTCTGTTATTTGAGCTCCCATCTCAGTGTCGATGTTGTTCAACATTTTGATGGAGTGACTAATCCTACAAAGACATGAGAAAGGTGCACTTTTATCCTTAGTGTTCCACAAAAGACGGATTTGCCTTGAAATCCAAAATCTATATCGACGACATCAATATAAATGTACGATTTGTATAATACAAAGGCTGGCAATTTCCGTGCTCAACAATGCACAACCCTCCAATGTCAATGCCCAAGCCAAAAGTACTTAACTCCTGTACCTACAAACATATCCTTTCATAATTTCTTTTCAATTTTAAATAACATACGTCGTACCTTCGCAACTTGTCAATTTCAATTCCATAGAGCTGCACATCTTTATATACTTTCGGTGCTTTCAACTTCCTGCTCGTGTATACTAGAATAACTGCTCGTGTGACATAACAGAAATTCAACAGAAATATTATTCCAATTCAGATGACGACTCCACAAATATTTAAAATTCCCTTATGCGTGTTTGAGAAGCTGTTAAATAAATTACTTGCACTGCTTTGCTGGGGAACGGAAGGGAGATAAATTCTCGGTGAAACCACTTCAATGTGAATTTAGGCAGGTAAAACTTTTCCTTCTACAACCTTTGGGGAGAGTAATGGTTTCTTTCAAAGGGATATACAATACACATCCCATTCGCAATGACAGTTTAGGGATTGGCATTTCCAAACATGGAAATATTGGAGAAAAATGAAATCCCTGGTGGATGTAGCACGCCATCGGTGCTCAGGAAAGGAAAACTCTGCAACAATATCAATGGGATTTGACAGCCAGATCTAGTATAGAGCAAAGTCCTAGGAGACGTCCTTGGCCCTTTTAGTTGGCTTTGGAAATTTCAAGTTTTTGGCTTCTGAATGCGAATTGCTTGTTGCTTGTCTTTTTGAGTGCCCAGTATATTGTGAACAATCAAAAATTCTTTTCTTTGAACATTACAAAAAAAATCGAATAGAATTGATTTGAATGTGAAGTGAACTTTGTACAATGTACATCTGTGTGCAGTAGGGTTTTCCATTTAAAGTTCAATTAAATTTATTTGCCAAATCTTGTTACACTTAATCTCATAATTTTATGCAGCTCGAAAATTCATAAATTTCTGCGGTGCTTTAAGTGAACACACCTCGGAAATATCATTGCGTAAATCGCGTAAATCGACCGTCAAGTCGGTTGTCAAACTCAGCTGTTCAATTTATTTACAAATTATCAACATTCAAGCGAATTAAATTTTTTCCTTTTGCTGCAAATCATAAATATTTTCATTTCAAAGTAGGCGAACGTCGGCAACAGTGAGGCACGTCCAACAGCGTCTCAATACAAAAGAAATTACTTTTTAACTAGATGAGTTTTTCAATCAATGTTTTAGATCTTGTGAGGATTGTATTATAGAGAAAACAATTAAGTGGATCTTGAGGCATTTCGATGCATAGTTTTTTTGTTTTTATTATTATTTTTTTTAACATATTTTCGACGATTTACCAATAGTGAGGCAAAATCCCGTTGCCATCAGTGGGACAGTGTCTCACAGAAGAATGTTCGATTTTAAAACACTAGACAACTTTCTTATTTCAAAAAAAAAGACACAACGTTATAAATTTTGAAAAACTTTAATTGACTCTGCTTCTTATATACAGCAACAAACTTTACATGACGTTTGACGTTTGTGACTTAAGACTTAAAAAGCGTTTTCATACAACGTTGAACAAATATACTCATATTGATTATTGTATTTGAGTGAATTTCAAAATTCAATATTATTTCTATATACAAAAAAACACTTAATAATAATCACTATTGTCACTGAAGACATTTTTTGTAATTTTTTATTTAGTTATTTATATTCATAAGACTTTTTTGCATAGTTAAATATAAATGTTTATCAAGCAAAACTTTTTTTGTTTAAATTTTTGTTGAAGATGTTTCACTGTTGAAGTAGGTCTACTAACAGTGAGGCAAGCGAGGTACTCAGCCATTTTGATTTAAATTATTTTATCGGTAAAGGTAAATTTAATGTTAAGTATGCAATAAACAGCACAAATAATAAAACTACCTAGCGCAATTAAAATCAATACTCGGAATACTTTTTTAGATAAGTCATTTGAAAAAAGTGTCTTCCTGTTAGTGACTTAAAAAAAAAAATCTGGAAACAAACAAACAACACACGACTGTCTGTCAAAGTATGACATTTGTGATTTGCGCAACTCTCCGAGTCTAGATCGTCGCGGAAAATTATGAGTTCTGCGTGAGCTATTCTCCATACAAAATCTGACAGTTCATTTACAAGCTGGTGAATTTCTGCAGTTTACGCAGTTTATGAGGCTTTAACGCGTTTAAGTGAATACCCTTATTTATTTATTTATTTATTTTGATTTTATGGAGCCCCAACTACGTCGAATGAACTAAAGGTATACCCGCGTCTAACTTATTTGTCAGCTGGTATTTGGGGCATGGTTGCGAAGGTGCAAGTTTATTTCTATCGAATATAACAGCAAAAAAGGCTAAGATCAATTCTGAAAGATGAATTGTGTCTCCTCGCTCCTCCATGATTGATTGATAGACTGGCGTGTTAATTCCAGCAACGTTGCCAAATGGCGCTCAATTTTTTTTTTTTTAGTCTCAATTTTTTTTTTATAATTTTCAGCGCTAAATGCCACTTCATTTGAGAGAGAACTCAATTTAGTTAACATTTTTAGACAGAACTAAATCGTTCATTTATTTGGCGTGGTAAGGAATATGCTCATACATTCTTAAGTTTTTCGGTATTGTACAACTTTAAGACTGGGGGAACTGAATTAAACTAAAAGTAGAGACCAGTGATGCCAATTGAGGCGTAATTCCGATGCTTGAGTCATTGAGGAATCATTTTTAGAAAAAAAAACATAATTTTTTAGTCATCATGTGAATTGTTTTTTATAATCAATTCAAATACAAATAGAATTTGAATTTGGAAATCTGGTACATTCTTTGATCAAATTTTCTCATTCGGCCTTACTAATATTCAAACGCTAATGTCGACGATTAGTTGGTTGCCAGCTTTAGTAAAAATCTACAGAATTAGTGAAACGGTGCCAATAAACAATTAGACCTTTAATAGTAGTAATAGATTTTTCAATTTCATACAAAAAAAAATTATTTCTCTTGATCTATGTCTATATTTGGTTTGGCTAAAAGCTGCCTACCAGATTGACATTTGTACATAAAAAAACTGATACTTCTGTTATTACCCAATTAAAAATTTTCTTACACAATTTGTGTTCTGTACCTTAGAGGATTTACCGTGAAATTATATACTAGATTGACATTCGGCATCTGTCAAGTAGTAGGAAGTATCTAGAAAGACCTCTGATAAAAAAGCATTAATTTTAAATCATTCAAAACAACTTCTGAAAGTGGTTTAAAGTGCAATTAAGAGATATTCGTTAAGAAAGTAAACAAGAAAACAATAACATGAGTAAGTCCTAGCTTTTAAGACACTCAATAACTAACTGCAAGTGAGTGCAAAATATAATCTCACTAATTGCCAAAGAGGACTAAATAAAACTTAGCCGGATAATTGTAATATATACAGAAAAGAGACGGGAATCATTGGGAAATGGATTCAAACACTATCACTTAGACCTACACATTTTCTAGTCCACCGACTTTTTAAGAATCTATTACATTATTTGTTGTCATCGCAGAATTCAAATTTCATAATCTGTTTGTGTTGAAAAAAATCAATGGTTTATTTCACAACGAGGACTTAAAGAAAAAAAAGTAATACAGGTATATATTGCAGGTTAATTTGCTAAACAGATACCTTTCAAAGGCTTTTTGAAGCTTGTTATAAGCAAAAAACAAAATATGTTATGCACAAAATATCCGCTGATCTGTCAAATATCATATGCAAATCAGTAATGCCCTATCGTTCGTTCGGTTACAATTTTTGGTACTTTTTATAGTACCTAAGCTTTCCTTTGCTTTCTAATACTTGGCGATTGATTTCTGAGCGAATTTATGTCGTAATAAGATCTCTTTCAAATTATTCAATAAACGGAACACAGTTTATTGGAATGCTTTAATTTATTCGTAGGCTGATGATGCAAATCAAAGCTTATTGGTAGTGTAAAGGTCACATTTGAATCGTTAGCAAGTGAACATTTTCGTTTCCGTTTGAATGACAATTTGCGAAGCAACGAAACAGTGCTTGCAAAAGTATATTGTAGTGTGAAAATAAATACTTTGATCTCTCAAAATTTGTATAGCTTATATTACTTAATTCGCGAAACTTAAAAACCTACCTAAAGCCATGGACATTCTTCTACACGATAGTTGTCATGGTTTCTCCTCTACGAATTCCCACCAAGTAAAACAGAATTCAGAAGGTACTCGTATATCTTGAATTCGCATATACTATACCTGTTCCAGAAGTTCCTAAATTTGTTATTTCTGTGCGGGGATTTTGCTGAATGCTGACAATTCTTATATCTATATTTCCGCGAAGTCAAACTTTTCACCCCAAAATTAGAGGTTCTCATTCACTGGGAACAAAAATCAGAAAACATGCACAATTTACTAAAATTAGTTAATAATTATATACGGTGAGGCTGAACAACAGCGTATTTAAATTCGCTACTATTACGAAATTCCATACCTCCATTTTGGGTGGTTGGGCAACACTCCTCTTCAAAATGACATGAAGGGAGGATTTATTTAGCAAATGCCCGAGATAAAAATACTTATTATACTTACTTAAGGTGACTCTACAGTGCGGGGTGGACCTGGGCCTCAACCAACAAGCGTCTTCAGCCAGCGCGATTTTTAGCTAGCTGTTTCCAGTTTCGCACGCTAAGTTGGTTAAGGTCCAAGATAAAAATGTGTTTCTCAAAATTAAGATTTAAACCTTCAGATGCAGTTAGCGATATTCTGGCAACTATATTTGTTTATTGGCAAAGGGATTTTTGAAAGTGTGGAAGCTTTGCGTAAACTGCCAGACCTGAGTTCATTATTGGCCGATTTACAACTGTGCTCTTAAAAAATTATAGTTTTTTTTCAGATGTGAACTGTTTTACATTGCTTTACTTTGCTGGAATAGAAGTTCAATAAAACGCGCCAATTGTAAAGCGACTGGCGTCATTCATTTGCAAAATACATTCAGAGTCAAATTCATTTATGTCATCTGTCACATTCATGCAAATTTGCAGTTGCTTCGCTATTTCTTTCAGAATGTCACAAAACTCGCTCCAAAGTCTTTACACCCTTCTCATACTGACCTGCCAACTGAATGGCCAACAACTTTGCACTCTGTTTTTGCCTTGCACGAGTAAAACTCTATGTGGCAACTAAGTGCAAATGTCCCGTTCTGTCAGACTTTCAGCAAAATGCATCAAACTCCGGCCAACTATAATTGAAGGAAAATTAAATTGTAGCAGCTCTAGAAAGACACACCATACACACACACACACAGTCACCAAGGCTGTGTTGCAAACACATAGAAATGAAAATCCTTTGACCAAAGATAACAGTAAACTTTTAATAGCATCTGTGCGGTTATCACATTTCATTTGGAGCACCGCCACCCTCAGAGGTGTCATTACAGCCAACAGCCACATTGCCACCACTTGCAACACTGGTGGTGGCATCGGATTCGGTACCAGTGACACCGTTGGCTCTATTCACATTTGCCACTGCCTCGGATTGTGCCTGCAAATGAGAGGCTTTGGCTGCGGCAACTTCTGGCGAATCTGGTATGTGCACAGCAACAGCGGGTTGGGGTAGATTTGTCGCCGCCACTCGAAATCCTTCGCCATCCGACACATACAATACCGTCTGTAGTCGTCCTTCGGCATCGATGTAATTGTACGCACCCCGCGTTATCCCGTCCAGAAGTTTGAATTCTTGCTTTGAACTATGCTCGTTGGCATACCCGTAGTTATATTGTCCCAGCCCGTCCTGCTGGTGGAACTGTGATGCTGCGGGCCATGCCAGCGGTTTCGGTATCGTGTACGTGACGGGCGAACTAAAAAGGAAACCAAATCGTCGTCTACCTGCATTATCTACATACAGACTCGTACAGAATGCGGAGATTTATCCTTGTCGAAATTCACTTCATTTGTTTCTTTAAGCATTCATGATCCTTAATCATACACACAGCACACTCACCTTGGTTGATAATATTTTAGTTCATCTGATGCCGGAGGTTGGGGTGTAGGTACACCCAGAGCTCTTGGTTCTTCCACTGAAAGAATCCGGTCTGGTTGTGGGTCGGCGCCCGCTGATGGAGCCGCCTCCCCGAGTGCACTTGATGGCGGTGATTGATGGTCGGGAATTTCTTCGGACTCCCTTCTGTCGGCAGAGATATCTTGCCTGGATGGCTGGAATAGTGCAGCACCAAGCTCACGGGGATTAGATAGAACAAGCGGATGATGCACGTACGAGTATGTAAATGCATACGGTGATATGTAAGGATATGGCAATCCAGTTGCATACAAAATACTTCCTGCAGTGTCCGCAACCAGAGCAATATTCACCAACAGCACTGCTACCTGTCAAAGCGAATGACGTGAAGAGAGTATATTCGACATGCACACAGCACACGTCGTATTCTGCATACCAAAGGATGTTCCATTGCGATGTGACTTAAGTTTGATTCCGCGGCCGCCCTGGTTCAGGCGATGAGGTGATGAAACTGATTTATTTTATGACGGTTGCGTGGCTTTTATATCGATGCAGCGGGAACTCGAGGAATAGATCTATTTCCATTGCAATGTCCAATTAATATTAAACACGCAAGTGGTCTCTCTGAGGGCTGCACTGCTCTTGTTAAGGTTAATCATTAGAAAACATGATAGACTGGTTCCGCTGACAAGTGCCAACCTTGAATAGGAATAGGAAGGTAGTTGTGCATTGACAATGAACAGTGCAGTTGAGAATTTTAATAAATATTCTGTAGCCGCTTGTAGATGCAAGAACATTTTTCAGTTTGATTGAGAGTGGTACAGCTTTGTCTTTTTGTTTTCTTCTCTACCTTCCATTTCTTTTATTTTTGACAGGTCTATATACCATTTGAGTGTATATCTATAGGTCATCTTAGAGGACAGTTCTGCATGCTAGCGTTTCATTCCTTTAGTTGTTTGGTTGACAGAACTGTTGGTGAATCACCAAATACAACTGAAAGCACATAAAAACGAAGCACTTTCTGTGAAGTGTGATGTAAGCTTTGGGGTTCCACAAGGCTCTGTCCTAGGACCGATTATCTTTCTTGGGCATGTAAACTCGCTTTTTGCACCTAACTTTGAAGGTGTTTCAACTTCTTTTGCAGAGGATGTAGGTAAACATAGAACTTAACCCCTTAAGAATTTTGTTCTTCAAACACAACTTGGCTTTTTTGTTTATTGTTGACGCAACAGGTCCGTAGATGGAGAGCCAGTTGGTCTTCCTCTGACTTTTTGAAGCACAGTCCCACTTCGGCAGAGAGATTCTGCCAAGTCTATACGGAAATCGCATAGGCCCAATGGTGTTCCATTGCGGATGGAGCAGATTTTGTACAAAATCCATGAATCCATGAAAAATCCGCTTGTACTCATTTTAATTCGATGTCGCCCAATCTGGCTGCCTGTAAGGTCCACGCCACACGTATGTTTGTTATACAGCTTGACTATATCGGGACAATCGATATCAACACGCTGTTCTTTTATTTTTTCATATCTTCTAACAGTCCCAATAGGCGGGGCGCTGACAACTGAGATGACAACAAGTTGTCTTTCCAAGAAAGAGTACAAATGTCTATATTATTCACATCAGCAAAAAATTCGAACAACTTTCACCGTGGTGCTTTGGATAGTTCCTTTTCATTTGGAAACTTGCAGTTTGTCAGTCTATTTCGGCGAATAGTTTCCACAGTATAAATACCTTTCGACAACTAAAGGGATGTTCGTATAATAGTTGTCGATTTATAAATTTCTGCGGTGTATACCCTTATTATATTCGGAGTGAAATTAAGAAATAAAAAATAGTTTCGAAAGCACTTTTAGTTTCGAGATTTAGTCTTTCGAAATATTTGTACTTTCTAGATTTTTTTCCCATTCGACATTTAGGCATTCGAGGTTTATGTAATTTAATTTCCAAGATTTTGTCCATGCTACATTTTAGTTGTTCTAGTTAACGGTTTGATGCCGTCAACTAGACTTGGAAGCCACCATAAAATAGCAGTACGGTTGTCAACTTCCAGACGTTTTTGGACAATGCAAATGCAGAAACGTGTCGAGAATCGTTTTCGAAAAGCTATACTGGTAAACTCTATTATTTGAATTTGAAGTAGTTAAAACCTTTGTTTCCTTTTTCAAAACAACGCGCATACTATTTATGTATTCCAGTAGAGGGCGCCATCTTTCTTATTGTTTTACTCAGATTGCGCATAACTTCGCGTCGAAATTGACTTGCATGCTCTGGCTTCTGCTGTTTCTAGTGCGATGTTAACATTGTATTTCCTTTCAGCATACAAATATTTCCAGATACCGTGATATAGCTTTTTGTTGTAGCGTTTCTTTCGTTAATAAGTTTTATAAGGTTTTCGGCACCGTAAATGTACCTAAATTCGTTTACTGCTTTTTAACAATACAGGCGGTCACATTTGGGACTTATACTATGTGCTGATTATGATCCTTTCAAAAATTACTCTTCCACTCAATAAAGTTTAAACGCTTGCAAAGTTTCACGCAGAAGTTTACATAAATGTGCAGGATATTTGGCATCCATGCGAATATTAATTTACAGACAAGTATGCAATTCATTAGATGTATAAATGTTGCCAGCTTAATGGCTCGTGTGCGAAATCCTGATGCATCATTATAAAACCACACTGTATAGTAAACATTTCCACTTGAATAGTTTACGATGATGTGTACCTGTAAAACGCTACAACCGCCAAGGGAGATGGGAATTGGATATTTTGAGGACCTTCACGAACTGGTATGGATAATTGCGTTATATTTTTATAGATTGGCATCTCTTTAGGAGTCCAATCAATGGCTGGCCTGTTTGATACTGGTAGTAAATATGAAAAGTGGCAATCCCTGTTTTTGTTATCATCCGGAATCATAAACTTTTCCAATATCTATATACCTACCTTCAATGTACCGTATAAATCTTGGAAGCGTCCTTATAGCCAAATTGCATGGTTGATGTTTGGGATGTGGGATGAGAGTAGCTATGATTTGAAATATTGGCACAAAAAGCGAGATGAATTGGGGGTAGTAAAAAAAGGGGTGAAAATGGGAGAGGAAGCTATTTTTTATTCCAAAGTATGTACACTTAACTTTGAATGAATTACTGTGAATTCGTCTTTGTCGCCCAAACTTAGGGAGCGGCGGCAAGGAACATATCCTAGTCGAAAAATTATAGCCAAGACGACCTAGAGTTTGAGTTTCATTAAATTTTCAAATTTATTTGCAATATTCGTACTCAGAAAGACACGGCATCTTATTTAATAGTAGGTAGCTTCAATCAATCACTTGTATATGACGAACTGGTACTAAAGCGTGTATTCATCGATCAAAACTAGAGTTTAGAGGCTTCGTACCTATTCATACTCACCAACGGGTAATAGTGGAGATTAGTGGCGCCCCAATACCTCTTGAATTGAGAGTTCTAATAACTTCGAAGAACCGTCATTTCAAATTAATTTGTCCGACTGCGAAAGAAATCAGACCTCACAAGCCGAAAAGCTATCAATTTCCTGGTGAATTTTATGCTTTCAGCAATTCTAAATGTTTCTAAAAGAAGTCGAAAACTTTTTATTCAAGCTCCGAAAGCCATCTAAACTAAGGTTCTTGCTGCAGGCATACTTTGGACACATCCGTTGCTCTGTTGAATGTCAACAGTTTAACATACTCCAAAAAAGCGAATACCTACTGACCAAAAATACCTAATAAGAGAAATTTTGGCTTATGCGTTTCATTGGACTTGCAGTCTGAAAATCTACAATTTAAATTCATTGACTCGTTATAGTACTTGCATTGACATTGACAATTTAAATGTGCGAAGGAATGTAATTCATACATCCGTTTTAGACAGCGCGTTGTAGAATCCGACATCCGTTTCTTAGCGTTTTCAAATAACCCTAGGCCGAACACTATGCGTGCTTGGTTAACACACAGCAGAAGTTTAGAAGCTTTATACACTATGAGAGCTAAAAAACTGCCAACCTAAGGAAGAGTAGGTTAGGTTGGGAGGGCAGTCCAATAGGCAAAATGTACATCTTTTTCGCCCACAGGGAAAAAGAACAAGAGCTTGTTGGTGAGTCTGTTAAATATCGTAAATGAGTTTAAATTTGATTGAAACTCTTTGCCGAAAGTGGGGGTACTTTTAAGTCGCAAGCGGGCAGACAGAGTATTGATGTGCATGCCATAAGGAGGCGAAAGTTGTGACCTTAAGGCTTCGGCCACGTAGTTCCTTAACCGCTTTTTCGCTCACTGCATGCCCTAAGGCTTCGAATAGAAAAGTCAACTTCAGCTCTAGTGCAATGAATGCAATGACATTTGAGGCCCAAAAAGGTTGCATATAAATATGTCTAGATTCATAGATTTGATGGGTGAACTTAATGCTCACCTAGGTATGGATGTAACGGCATTTGACAGCGGGGTTGGAACGAACGTTGACTTCGATCAGAATGTAAACTAGAAAGCTTGACGTAAAATATTTTAAAAAGATCTGCTAGTGACTGTTACTTTATACAGCATATGGAAATCACCTTTCTTTAGATTGCGGGAGCATATTCAGACGGTGTTGTTATTCTGGCCCAAGATGACCTTCGTCATCAGCGAACGACTTATAGTATGGACATAAGTCGAAGACTTTTGGTTACCTAACTCAAGCCTCATTCAAATGAAACCAGAAAGGATGGCACCAAAAAACCGACATTACGGTTTATGCTGGCAGAAGAGCTTCGGGACTCAAGACGATGCTAAGCTTATTTGGATTTAATAAAATCATCAAGTCATTGTCGATTGTAGGCAGTGTTAAAGATTACAAATTTCAATCTACTTCGCATGGTTAAAGATAATGCGCCGTATTAATAACAAATTTTAGTGTCGACATTAAATTTAGGGAAGGTCACAATTGCGAAATTTGTATGGAAAATATAGCCACTGTGAACTGCTAAAGTTTAGAGTCGAAACTACAAATGTTTATTGGTAAGGCCCAATTATTCTAGTGCTATGTATAAATTCTATTAATTTGTTGTTGGTTTGTTGGTTGGCATTATTGTTTATATTCGAAGTTAAATGTCAAAATTCCTTAAATGTCAGAATGAATTGTCCCAAAACAAGACCGTGTTTTGGCGGTAAAATGCAATTTCTGTTATTAACCAGTGGTCCGTTTTTAATTAACTTTAATCAAATATTGAAACAAAGTGTTAAGGCTAGTACGGACCTGTTCCGGAACGAAATTTTCCGGTGGTCTCCAAATGGACAGCAAAACGTCTGCGAAAAGGCAGCGGAAAATAATTTGTGGAGAGGTTCATCAGCTGATACACAAGTAGCAGTGTTACCAGCACTCTCTAATAATATCTGATTTGGCTACTCGAATTTTTCACTGGCCTCTTAAAATGTTCATTTGGGATTTATCCTAATTTACGCTTTCACTTTCACTTTATCCTAATTTAATTTCACTTTCAAGTTTGACGATTTATAGGCTCCTTAGGAATTTATTAAATGCATACTTCTATTACGAACGTACTCTTTTCGTATAACTAAAACTTTCTAAACAATATTATGCAGTTTTCGATTGAGTATTTCAAATGTCAGCTGCCAAATCGAATTGAATTCAAATTCTGCTTATTCTTTTGCGTATTGAGTTGCTCGCAAAAAACACTTTCCATTGCAATTGATTTTCACACATTAATACAAATCAATTTCGAAATAATTTAATATTAAAACTCGTTTCCATAGGCGTTTCTTTTTTTAACATTTTTAATATTGAAAAATGGAAACTAGAAAAGTCTCTCAATTGTGAGTATGTGTTGTGTGTTTTTTTTTAATATAATACTGTCGTCTTTAAAAACAATGTAATCAGAATTATTGTACCTAAAGAATTGCAAAAAATGTGCACTTATTGTGTTTGGCTATTTTTGGCACCAAGATTTTTGGAATTTGGCTCCATACATCTTATAAAACCTGGTAACACTGCAGTACAAATGTCAAATTTTAGCAAGTAAATAATGTCCCGGACAATAAACATGAGCGAAAAGAGAGTGGAGAATTGTACCAAGCAATCCACTACAACTACCCACTTGTCCGCAATCATTTCGCAGCAGCTGCGTACTGATAAACGAAAAGGCGAGCGAAATTTTTCGTTCATGATTTCGCTGTGTCATTTTTGTATGTGTTTTTTCGTTTCGGAACAGGTCCGTATCAGCCTTTAGTGACATCGAATATACAGGCAGAGATAGATGCTCATGCGGACGAGATAAAGCGACGCCGATGCAAATATGATTAAGTCATCACAACATACTCTGACAACCAAGCTGCATTTAAAGCTACAGACTCAGCCGTTGACAAGTAAAAAGGGCAAAAAATATTTGGACGCATATCACTTGTCGTTGACCCTATGTTGGGTACCAGAAGTGACTCTATCTCTGGCCTTCAAGCCTATAACTCCGCTTAAAAAAAAACGTTCCACCGTAGAGGCAGGCACACAAGGGAACAATGGTCAGTGGTAAGGGAAATCAATAAATTAATAATCGGAGTGAGCCTCGACAACATTCGGATAGTCATATACGCAGAGCGGACAGATACACATCGAAGAAGTATTCATTCGTCACCTAATTACACGGCCCATAAAAACATCAGACTGTTATAGCAGTTATACCAATATACTCCTGGAGGATGTGGATGAGGCAGAGAACTCCTCAGCCGGACAGAGCAAAATAGCGGCCTAGTTATGTTTACAAAAGGTACTTCTAGAAATAGTCAGATTTGCCAAATTGTGACAGCTAAAACAACAGCATACAATCAATCGACAAAAAAATTGAACAAGACTCCACTTTGGCACCATTTTTTATTCGACTTTTCAGTTCACTGAGAGCACATTTCCTTTGCAATTAGTCGGAAGAACTAAAATTTCAATTTCCGGATGAAAAACCTTCCTTTCTCCGTAGCACACATCAGCTTCAGCATGTTGCGAGAGCACTTTAATGGAGTTGATGATGTTTATGGCTCTCTTCAATTGGGGCCTTTATTTTAGACTCAGATGTCGCATTGTAAATGCTTGCTGTTCCATCGCCGTTCACATTCACATGCACGTTTACATTCACATTTGCTCCGCCGAGCGCTTTTGACGCATTAGCTGAGGCAACGACCACAGGTAGTGTGGCTAATGAAACATTCCCTGATGGTTCTGCAGGTGACTCTGGTGCTGGGTCCGCTGGCGCTGGCGAAGGCGAAGGTGATTCCACCTCGGGTGTAGCTGCTGTCCCGCTCTCTGGTGTAAGTGCTGTTAGATCTAGAATAGACCCTCCCGAAGGCAAATCACCCTTGTTCCCAACTCCAGAGTCTGACAGCGTTTGAATAGCTTGAATTTGCTGCAGTTGACTGTCAGTAAGGGACTCTTTGAAGTCTTCGTGAACAACCTCAGAGACAGGTGCAGGGGCGACTGGTAAGCCGACTGCACCTAGGACTGCCGCATTGCTCAGACCAAGATGGTGAGATAAAAGAACCGGCGAATGTACATCCGAGTATGCTACTTTGTACGGTAATGGGGGATACGGGACCACAGATGCGTGCAAGGTACTCCCAGCAACAATGCTAACCACCAGAAGTGCTACCTGTCAAAGAGGATTAAATAGACGTTGTGCAATTTGGCTATCCATGGTCGAATTCCATACCAAAGTGTATTCCATAGTGTGGGTATGGGTATGGGTTTAACTCCCTTCTGCAGTTGGCCCAATTCAGATGATGAAATATAACTGATGCAATCAGCGGTATTTGCGTGTCTTTTATATCGCAATTTGCAAATTCACTCCCGCCTAGGTTGACTATTGAATACGAGATTGACTGGTTCTGGTTGCGACAATTCTTAAAAGGAAACGCAGCAGCAAGGAGAAGTGCTTTGTTGTTTATTCAAAAATGCATTCTTTATGTGGGCAGTGTTGTTTCGTTAACAACTGTTGGGTGGGAATTAATTACCAGCAACATAGACTACTCACAAAGAAGTAACTTGTTTCTGAAAGCGGTATGACGAATGACTCCTCAAGTAAAACCCATACGTCAGAGCCGAGAAACAAGACTGATTTAATTACCATTTGTAGGGACAACATGCAAGTCCATAACAAGATGTAGAAGCAAGGTTTGGTCTAAGCTCTTTCGAATAGATATACTCATGCAAAATGTAATTTTGATAGAAAATACCAATTTTTAATTACTAACCTAAAATTTTTTTTATGATTCATAGAGTTTACAGATTGGGGTTATGTACGGAATAGCACATCGGATAAATGGCCGCCACGGCTTTGCTAGAAAGTATGTACTCTTTTATTGAAACTTTCTGTAACAGTATCGCTGAAATGTGTATGAATTTCGTTAATACACCTCCCAAATTCCCCTTTCATGGCGTTGGTGGACGTGGGCTTGCTTGCATAGACCTTGGACTTCAAAAAACCCCAAAGAAAAAAAACGAGTGTGCTTTAGACCACACGACTGAAGTGAAACACCTTTAGCTCCATCTATATATACATATTTAGTTTATACATATTAATATATCAATTTTCTTCAATAATTTGCTGGCTACGAGAGGAAGAGAGCAAGAAAATGGGCGCGCGCACTGCTCTCTCTTGCTCCTACAGTATGTAACAGACTACAGGCCACGCTTGCCACTTACAAAAAAAATTCAAATTATTTTATTTGATTTTGCACAAAATTACCAGCTGCTAGAAGACATGGGATCATTTACCTTTTTTCTTATAACAAACCTTTAACAAATTACAATTTTAAGTCTGTATAAAAATAATATGATTAATTAACCTATAGATATCTCAATATAGTTACAAACAGAAACAGAAACTATTTCGAAGTTCACCATCTGTCAAAAGAAGAAAATGAGTGCATTCTGTAATGTTTTGAATAGCGAATAAAACAGTTTTATACGGATGGTGATGAATCATATGCAAATAATGCAATGCGTTCACTCAGAAGCAGTAAGTAAGCAATTAAATGAGGTGATATCTAGTTCGCATTCTTGGGACATCTGCTCAAAAAACTAGATAAAAATTACCAAAACTCAAAAAGCAAAAAAAAATACCAAATTTGGCAACCTTGCAATAGGCGTGCACTGTGTCGTAGATATACGAAAGGTAACTGGCTATGAGAGGAAGAGAGAAAGAAAGAAACCGTGTGCTCGCACGTTTATCTGTTGCTCCTACAGTGTGATGCAGACAATAGGCCTGCACTGCAGTGATACCAGACTTTAGAGACAGGTTATCCCACGGTAATACCCAAAAAATTCTTTTTATCCCTCGCCAAAATGTAAAAAATTCAACATTTATCCCACGAAATAAGAAAACATTTCTTTTATTAAACTCTGTCTTTTTTATTATTAACAAATACGTGTTACATTATACATTAACTATGCAAGCTAACAGAAATAAACACATGTTAAGATTCGTTTGTGTATAATACAAAAATAGAAATGTAGGTACATCTTACACATTTTTAAAACGTTACAAAAAGGAACATAAAATTGCAATCGGCACTAAAATGAAAATAATATTCAAAATAAAATAAATATCTTATGAACTAGTTGAGACTTTATCTCGGTTTCAAGTCTCATTATTCTTGATTTCTCATACAAAAATGACACAGAAATTTGATCTGAGAATGAGGTAAGGCTTTTTTGCATGCATTCCAATGTTTACAAAACAAATAAATTCATTACTTTAAAAAATACTCGTGATTCATTCACAGATATGTCATTTTATGAAACAGTTTAGGGAAATAAAAAAAAAAAAAAAATGAAAGCATTTAGATATTTTGAATGACTTTTTTCTAAACATGAAAATATTTAATTTAATCGTAGGTTAAATATTTTTTTTATTCTTAATGAAATGAGCAACTAGGAACACAATTTGACCAACAAGTAAAATCCCTTCCTTTTTGTACTATGAGGCCTGAAAAATCCCTTTGTCCCTTTTAGGTTATTATTTGTAATAAAATCCCGCAAAAAGGGATAAATCCCCCGATCTGGTATCACTGCTGGCACTGTATGCTGTGTCTTAGGTAACGAAACGTAACTGGTTATGAGAGAAAGAGAGAACGAAAATGTGTGCTTGCATCTCTCTCTCTTGCCTCTACAGTAATATACGAAACGAAACGTAACTCTTTCTCTTTCTATCTTCACTAACTTATATCTCCTTCTCAATTTCCGCTCGCAATTTCCGTAACGATTTCGTGACAGTTCACCAGCTTACCCCCCAAGTCAAGCGTGCCTAAAGAAGTATTACTTAAAAAAAGTCCAATGGCGTTAAATCGATGATCTGGATGGCCAATTATGATCGCAAAAACGGCCGATTACACGATTAGGAAATGACTCATGCAGTAATTGAATTGTTTCTCTGGTTGTATGGCATGTGGCATGGTCTCGTTGAAACCACATGTTGGTCACATCCTTATCTTGTAATTTAGGCACTAAAAACTGGGTTATCATGTCACGATAATGAACGCCATTAATCGAATGGTCCGATAATGCCTCCAGCCCAAAGTCCGCACCAAACAGTCATGTGTTGTATAGAAGCATTTGTTTCCCAACAATTACTCGTGGGTTTTTTTTAATCTCAAATGCGACAATTTTGACGATTAACGAAGCCAACAAGATGAAAATGAGCATCATCACTGAAGATGATTTTGTTCGAAAAATCAGCATCCACTTGTTGTTGCGTTCCAAAATCCATTTAACGAACTCTCTTCGCGCTGCATGATCAGTAGCCTTCAGTTCTTGAGTCAATTAAACTTCGTAACCATGAAGTTTCGAGTCATTCGTGAGAATTCGCTGTAGAGAGCTTCTAGAAATGCCCAATTCTTGGCTACAGTACCGAATTGATGTTAATGGACTGTCAGCACTACTCTCGCGAACTGCTTCGATGTTTTCTGTTGAACAACTTGTGACGGGACACCCAGAGTGTTTAAGATCAAGATCACTATTTGATCCAGTCTCCCTGAATTTTTCAATTATTTTCTTCACAGTTGATGGGTTTAAATTACTATGAAAGTTGCGGACTGTAGCTAACAATCAATATTTTTAAAATATTGCTCAACAATGAAAATGCGATGTTCCTTCGTATAGCGCTCCAGTTTGACTAACCCCGAACTGTCAGCTGTCACCTTGTTATTTTTTTTCGCGTTGGCATCACTGTACTATTAAATAGCACAAAATTCAAATTTATATCTACATATATACTTTCCAAGACTGCGTCTGTTACTTTTTAAGACGATTCTTAGTTTCAGCAACAAAAAAAGTTCCCACAACAGTTCTCTAAAAGACTCTAGTAGGCCGTAATTCTCACAACGATTCGTTTTGCAGGAACTTCTATATTTGGAATGAAGGGAAGCGATGTTCTATTTCAAACAGCATTTACAACTTTACGCACCCGCATTTTTCGACGAGATGGGACAGAGAAATCCGTTTGTCCGTAGTCAATGCTAATAAAGGGGTAAGACTGAGATCACAAATCAGACACCTAAAGTGTCATGGGTGTTCTAGATATGCAAAACGGACTTAAACAAAAGTTCCGGCGACCAGCATTTCTTTTCACTTGATACCGTTCTCATTTCCGATCTAAAACCTCTGAAATGAGATTGGTAATTAGTTGTACTAAATTTAACCAACAAATAAATAAGTGTGCGTTCCGGAAGCCTTTTGTTTTATGGAAAGTGAAATTTCGTAACCCATTGCCATAAAAATATCAACAGGCTGAACTTTCCCATAATTCTTAAATAAGATGGCTGACCCAAGTACGGGTCATATATTATTGCGTGCCAGGTAATGCTAGTTTAGTATTGGACATCCCTTTAAACTTCGTGCTAGGAATGTTGGATGTTGTAAATGCAGTATATTTCAGAAGAAATCTTAGGAAAGTTTTTTGCTCGTGTTATAATTGCCACATGTCAGACACGTCTGCGAGCAGTGACGCAGTGGAAAAGGCTTTATGCGCTTGACTCGCAGTACTGCAGCTAACCAGGCTCAGGAAACAAATTATCGGGAATATCGCAAACGGCGATAAGATTGGTTTGGCGGCACACTATTTCCTACCTCGGACACTAAGACTAATCACTCAGTGACTATGGCACAATTTATTTACCCGTTGTCTACACGAGCAATATTTTATAGCATGCAACATATCATACTATGAAAATCGCCAATGGAGACCATAAATAGTATGCTATAAATAATTGCATTCTATATATTGCTCACCTCATATCATGCTATCGATATTGTGCTATGGGCTGTCATTTCTGTTAATTTTAACACCTGGATTATTTTTCCGCGACGGCTGAGTGACGAATGGACGAAGTATTAAGGTATCTAATGCGAGACTGCAACGACCTACATTTTATTGCATACAAATCGTTCTTTCTTTCTATGAAAATTGACACATAGCAGGCCTTAGAATATTGCTCATGGAGACGCGGTGTAATAGCTGACACATTCGCCAGTCTATCTAGCAAAGTACCACACCACCCAGACGCCCAAAAAATAAATCGGAACTTTAAACAAAAACAGGGTTCTGTCGACACAAGAAA
The DNA here is from genome assembly GCA_916610125.1 of Cheilosia vulpina. Lineage (NCBI taxonomy): Eukaryota > Metazoa > Arthropoda > Insecta > Diptera > Syrphidae > Cheilosia > Cheilosia vulpina. The sequence goes on along the minus strand of OU744276.1, from coordinate 77,987,785 downwards.
TTGTCTCCACTGGTTGTTTGGGAAATCGAATGATCTGGCTCCAATTAAAGTCACTCATTTTTTTTAATGGTAAAATTAAAGGAGAATTAGAACTTTGTAGAAATAAATAAATATTTGGCCACTAAGTTTGTAAATATTTTCTAAAGCAAAGTATTAAATTCAGGTAGTGTTTTCTTCTGATGATTTCTAATCAATAAAACAAGCTGTATGTAACAAAATTCCATTTTAGATTTGAACGGCTCAAGATGCCATTCCACAATCCAGGCAAAATTTTTTGAACTCATAATGGCGCAAATTTCCATACAAAATTGCATATCGTGGGCTGGAAAATCGATTTTTAAAGTTCAGATTGAAAATTTTTGTTCATATCAGAAAATTTTTGACTGGTATTGAATTTTTTCTGAAAGCCTTGACAATTTTGTTTATAAAACAAGTCACAGTAATTTTTTTTTCTTTTGTTTTGAATTAGTTATAAATTAAAATCAACGAGGAAGTCATTTTGGATATTGAACAAAGTAATATGGAGTCACAAAAAGTTGGTAACATTTTCGGATATTGAACAGAAAAACTCAATATTAAACAACATAAAAAAAACACAAAATGAGAGAAAAGATAAAGTTGTTTATGTTATAAATAAAATAAAAAAAAAATAAATGATTGGCGGAACAGGTCCGTATAGACCCAAGCCTAGCTTCTCACAACCATTCGTCTTGTGTGAGTTTTTATTTTTGGGACGAATGGAAGGGATCTACAATTTTATGCCGAGTCCAAACGGCCAATTGAGAAGCTTTTCATGACAGTTATACTCTCGGATGTTTGTCAGACGTTCGCGAGAGGTGGCGCAGCGAAAAAAACCTTAAGTTGGAATTTGGGTTTTTCTCGGGATTCGAACCTGGGACCCCTCGCTTAGTAGTCCAACACACTAACCACTAAGCCACTGCGCCGACTGCGTAAAGACTGCATACCTAACTCAATTTCGTAAAAAATGGCCTTTAGAACAAGATAGCATCCAGCCGACGATATTGTGAACTACACAATATATAAGATAAAGGTTAAACAATATAACTTTGTTCAAATATCTGCCGCGACTTTTCACAGTTGCACGCATCCGAGTGGTGCTTCACACCAAATATTTTGTAGGTCACAATATGCAATTTTGTATGAAAAATGTTTCCATTGTGAGTTCGAAGAATGTAGCCTGGGCACTAAAAAAGATTAATAGTATCGCAGAATGACTGCAGTATTGATCCGGCTGAATTTGAGCGATGATACTGCGGTTATGTTGGTTTTAAGGACATCTGGCGTTCCTTTGATGCACTGGTGTTGGGTGGTTGTTTACCGAACCGGTTGTCACGAATTTGGCCACCAAATATTGGAGAGTCGACTTTGAAGGGCCACCAAGTCTGCCGTAAAACGGACGCAATTATTCTAATAATAAATTTGTATCAACCAGCGCATCGTGTGATGATTACAGGTTACCAATAACGATCCTTCCCAATTGAAAACCCTTTCCTTTTAGTCTGAACATTACGGGCACCTGCACGCCTGCACCTGTAGAATTGTGAATTGTAACTTGGCCCTTAACATGTGGTGTGGTGATGTACAAATGATTATAAACACTAAAAACTGCTTTCATTAAATTAAACAGAAAATCTCACTCAGTCACTCACTCAATTTAAAAGCCTTTTTCTCCTATTGATGTTGCCCTTACTCTGTACATCTTCTTTTTGGATTGAGGCGCATATATTTATAATGTTAAAACAGACATTATTAATCTATATAAATAAAATATAAAAGAAAAGAGGTCGTTCGATTTTCACGATTTTGGGCTTGATGTAGTTGTATTGGACCAAGGAAGGGAAGGTATGGAAGGCTACTTTTTGTCGCGAAAACTAAACTTTAAGGGGGCGAAATAGGTGATGAAAGATTGTATGGGGAACCTCACTTCGAAAACAATTAAATGGATAAAAAACGGGGAGTGCCACGACAAATACAACAAAAATTATATAAAATTGCTTAAATTATATTATTGATTGATTCCGGCTGTTGCCAGTCTCATTTGATCATGCCGCCGCGCCAGTGAGAAGTTCAAACCTTTCACGTCGCAGTCATAACGTATGGCGACTGTGGTGAAACAAAAAAAAAATCCAAAACGAATGCTGAAATCGGAAAACAATCGAGCGACTTGGCGCAACTTTGAGAGAGATTATCACAAGAACAAGGTGCGGTCGTCCAAACTGTTAACCAAGATAGACAACATCGCAATGGGGATCAGCAAAACACTGTTTTTTAGTTCGAAAACAATATGCAAGATGACAGGTGGCCTTTTCGTTTCTTCATTCCAGTTGAATTGGACGGACTTGGTATTGCGTGCGGTCAGATAAAAAAATTGCATTGTGAAGAGTAAGGTCAACCAACAGCATTTGATTTCGTTCCGGTACAATTGGATTTGGGTAATTTGCCACACGATTTGAAATTGAAAGTCGGCGCAGTTATAATTTTGTTGCGCAACCTCAATGCACCGAAACTTTGTAACGAAACACGTTTGATTGTCAGAAATCTCAACTCAAATGTCATGCAAGCGACAATTCTGAGGGGAAAATTCAAAGGATATTATCAAAGATTATTCCGCACGAGTTGACATTCGTATTTAAGCTAGTGATGGTCACTTCGATAGTTAGTAACTGAATGATGAATGATTTCGACTATCGAATAATATTTTTCAATCGATCATTCAGTTAAAATGAGTAAAGCCAACTTCAAAGTTGTTTTTTGTTTCAAATCGTTTTTTTTTTGTTTAAGTAAATTTAAATTTCAAGCAAGCACACCCACTATCGAAAGAAAATATTAACTGAAAAGTTGAAGGAATGAAATCATTCATTCAAACCTACTGTCGAATGAAAAAAGTAGTAGTTGAATAATTTTTCGTTCATTACTATTTTTCGATAGTAGAGTGACTTCAACTACTATCGAATGAAGAATTTTGAGCAACCAATCGAACAAGTCGATAGTTTTAGGTCGATAGTCCCCAACACTAATTTAAGCGTCTTAAATGTCCCGTGCGTGGCGCTTTCCGCTGGATTAAAAATGGATTTAAATGCGGATTTAAAACACTTTAAACCGTTTTTAATCCGTTTAATGTCAAATTTTACAAATAATGACATTTTTTTTTGTTTGTCACTTGGAAACTGATTTTATTTGTTTTGGGTCCAGTTATATTTTAAGGTGCATTAATTATGCCGAAATTTCTATCGAATCATCGAATGTAGCCTCCAAAATGACTCTTTTTCAGCACGAAATATTTTCGAAAATATACCACATCGTAATTGTCGACGCAAGCCCGCTTGTGCAATCGATGTATTCGACGACAAGGACGACGTTAATTTACCATCAGCTGCTGTTTCATCAGCTCTTCGACAAATTCTTCTTCTGACGATGAAGACATCAACATTAATTTCGTCCAATTCTCGAATGAAGTTCATTTTTAGTTTCTTCTTTATTCCCCTTTTCTACTTTCCTTATTTCTTGCGAGCGAAGAAATGTCAATATTATGAAATTGAGTTTTAACCCGAGTTAAAGTACTTAAACCGGTCTCCGGATTGCGTTTAAATCCAATCGGATTAAACGCTGTCAAGTTTAAAAAACTGGTTTTATGTTCGGGTTTAACGAGTGAATATTATGAACTTGGGTTCAATTTTTGGGTTAAACTCACTCAAACCTGGGTGTAACCTTTAACCCGGATTAAAGGGAGTGAATAATATGGCTGTTAAAGTCTAAACAAAATTGTTTCTTATAAGCGAAGTGTTCTTATATTTATAAGTGATTCTTATATCCGTCGTGGACTGTAATTAGTTTCAGTAAATTAAACCAACAATTCATCAATCAGTTCTACGAAATAAATAAATAATTGTCCGTTCATTACCTCCGGAAGCCATTTTATTTTATAGGAAAGCAAAATTATAGCCATCGCTATAAAAATAGCAGCTTTCCCATAATCCCTTTTAAGTAAACAAGATGGCCACCAAAAACCGTGTCAATTTTTTTTTGCGTGTTAGGTAATGCCGTCCCTTTCCGTCAAATGGCTATTTTGTATTTAGCATTCCATTAATCTTCCGCGTTAGGAATGTGTGATGGTGTAAATGCAGCACAAAGCAATTCAATGGAAAAGCGGAATATTGGCCGACACATCAATCATTGCGGTTTGATTGAACACACATCGACATCGACATTGCTATAATTCAGTTTAAAGCCTATTATGCTATTAAGCTTCCTTACAAAAATGTCTCCAAAGATAAAATTAAGCAAAGCAGTTAAGCCAAGCAGTACGCAGTTCAAGCTAAATTTGTTCGCCACTGTACGAAAAATCTCTACAGAATTTAAATAAGCGTATTAATGCAAAATACATTTTTCCACAGCAAAATTTTGATAGATCAAAGAAAATATCGGTATTCGCAACAAAATTTCAAACGAGCGCAAATTAACAGTATGGAGAATGGTTTGAAATTCGTTCTTGAATTTAAGAATTTAATTTCTTTTAGAAATGAAATCAGCGTTGCCGGAGAGAAATATTATTAGGGAGTACTGCAGCTAGAAAAGGGGAGTAGTTTAAAAAAAATAGGAGTACAGAAATTTTTTTTAAACATTTAACATTTTTAAACAGTTTGGAAGATAAAAGTGTTTCGAAATTTGCATTAAATTTAACGTGAATTAAATTTATTAATGTTGAAATTACACTTAAAATAGGAGTGAGACTGTGAAATGAGGAGTACGACAGTACGGAGGTGTAAGTAAGTAGTGTAAGAAAGTAGTACAATAGTCATATGGGAGTACTTTCGGCAACGCTGAAAGTACTCCCATAGGAGAGAGAAAAGAGCTGTAGAATTACAAATAAAGAACAACGTCAATCAGCTTTACCAACACAGTTTAGTTTTTGACGGAACTTACACTGTCAAAATTAAGCGAAGTGGTGGAGAGAAACATTGGAGAAGCGCTTAATTTTAGCTTTCCTGGAACAGCATACTAAGCTTAACTTCTGAATAAAAACCTCGAATTGCCCGAACTACATGGCAATGATCGGAATAATTTTAAATTACATTAACGATTTTGGGCGGAACGAGGATAGCTAGTTTTTAATAAATTTGATAGATTAAATTAATAAATTTTTCAAAATTAATATATCCTATAATACAACTTAAATTTTAATATTTTTCCCGGCGTTATCATTGCACAACTTCTGCCTATTTTTCTTTGGAATCATTTTGCTTGAACGTCAAAAAAAATTCCACTCTATCTGTCTATTTTTACTCACACAAGTTCAATAGCAGCTACCATCGTGGCACTCCGGTAGAAGACATCTATTTTTCGAGTTGCTCAGTCGGTTGTAAACATTTCACCTTGACAGAATGAAGCTGATACCCGGGTCAGGAGACGACATCCTAAGGCAATTGACCAACACTGAATTCCAAGACTTGATTCGGCTGTACAAAAGCAAGGGCGACAGATATCACTGCATGTCTATTTATAATCACTGTCATTGGATTGAGCAGCTGGAAAACGTCGACGATAATTGCAGTGAAAAGTACAAGCCATTTAGAAAGATTTACTACACACATCGTTACGGCAATCTTGCCGCAAATGGAACGTACATTTCTCTACAATGGGACGAGGTAGGTATTCCATTCCACATCGTCAGGCAACTTCCTAAAATAAAATTCTATTTTTACACAGGTGCTAAGCGTTCAGTTCCACACGTTGGAGGAATCGCTGCAGGAGCTACGGGCTTGCATTGCTGAGACTGAGCTAATTGATTGGAAGAGCGGTCCACTGCTGACAGCGATACACGCTAAATTTTCAGACGAAATGGTTGAGCTAATAACGAAACTAGGTGGCAAAGTTGACTATGAAATTGCGTGCACATGTTTTGTGCTTCCCCAAAGTAGCGCTCTCAGGATTCAGGTGCCGAGGTACAAGTGACTTTTTAATGATCCTCGGGCAGTTGAGCAAAATATTTTCTTAAAGTGTCGTGGAAGGATTTGAAGTGCGGCCTCTGCACGATGGATATGCGGACCTTGTTCACGATCAATGGCCGCACAAGGAGTCAGCTTCGGTGGACTTTATACGAGGAATGATGGCATTTAATATTGCACTGGGCGTTTTCAGACTGAGCGATAACAAGCTTATAGCTTGGGCACTTCAGAATGAATTCTACGGCTTGGGGTATGTTATGAGTACTATTTCGCCAGCTGTGTACATAGCTGTTGTGTTCTGTATTGTAGGTTGCTTCAGGTTGTTCCCGAAGAGAAGGGCAAAGGATTTGGAAAGCTTTTGACTCTGGCGTTGAGCAAGCAAATCGCAATGAATGATGAGAATGATATCACAGCCTTTGTTGTGGTGGACAATGTGAAACCCGAAAGCATTTTTTCAAAGGCGGGCTATGAGAGACATTGTCTGGTCACTTGGGTTCAATTCAAACAATTGTCAACAAGTTGAAAAGTGTGCACCCGCGTGTCTGTAAAAACGTTGAAGCGGTTTCCTTTTTAATAAGAAAGTGTAATAAAGACGATGACGCTATAACTCGGCAGCGCAGAGACTGTTTAATTTTAAGTGTTTTAAGCTTCGAGATGAAAGCCTTTCTTGGTAGTGCTTTTATTGAACTCTCAAGAAGTCGGTACTACCCTTTGTTTATGTCAATGGATATGGAATGGAGTGCCTCTTGTAAATTGTAAGTTGCTAATTTACTTATGGCTGATTAATAGTTGAGTTGCGTTCCTCTGATTTGCGTTGTGTTCCGTCGTATTGTGCTGTGTTACAACAATTTTGACGAAAAATGGCTAACTTGAAATAAAAAGATGCATTTTTCAATAAAATAATGCCTAAATATTTATTTAAGGTAAACTGGAACAATAGGTCAAAAATTAAGCACAAATATTAAAAAAATAAACAAAAACAATTTTTATTACCAAAAATAAAACTTAAATTTTAAATCACAGAAGAAATTCTTAATGAAAACAAAATTCATGATTTTTCAAAGCATTGAATAACACAAATAAAGTTTTGGTCCAATTAGAATATTTGGCATCACTGGTTACGTTGCATTGCGTTGCAATGTTTTCGTTGTGTTGCTTGGCATTGCGTTAGCTTGCATTTCGATCCGTTGTGTTGCGCTATGTTACATTGCATTGAATTGCGTTTAGTTCCGTTGTGTTGCACTACATTGTGTTGCATTGAATGACACTGTGTTGTGAGCTGATATTACTTGTCAATCAGATAACAGGATATTGCTCTTACGTTCTCTTCTAGGATTGGATCACCAACCTGATATAGGCTTGGACAACTCTTGAAGTGGGATTGGAGTAGCAGTCAATATTTCTAGTTATCATCAAGCCAATCGATGCGAAAATAGCTCCAGGCCAGATTCCTGTCCACCACTGTTCTACAAGCTGATCGTTTTAAAGTCTGTACACTGTACAGTAGATGATGACATTAATTTAATCTGAAGAACTCGGCGAGCTGTCAGAGGTTAATATTTCTATATCAAAGTAGAGGCGACCGAAGTATACTTGCTGTCCAGTCACTTTCCACACGGGCAATCAACATTGGCGCTTTGGACAGAACGTCACAGTGGACACATCAACTTTTGAGGTAGTGACGGTCCATATCTTTCACTTTGGTGAACTACAACAATCATTTAACACCGGCGCAGACAGGAAAACAATTGCCAATCAGCAAAGCCTAAGGTAGTTAGGGACTTTGACTACCTCGGATCTGCTATTTGTTTTTTTGGGCTCAGAAAGGCGACTGAGTAGTAGAGCCCCTATCCCGAACAACTACGAAGACCCTGATCATTCCAGTCCTGCTTTGCCTAAAGCCGATGATGATATTTTCGGAAAAAAAAATGGCATTCACATAAAGGTTCTCGCTGTGCTCTAACAGAAAACACAACACACAGCTGCGTCAGCTCATTTGCTCTTTCTTTTGTTCTGATAAAGAATTTGTTGAGTGATGACAAGTTAAACGAAGTCTAATAAAAATGCATTTCGGTCAAAAACACAGCCAAAAAGGAGGCGTGGCAATGATCCATGTAGCCTAAAGCTTTCTCAGGGTCTAAACTAGGTTGGGTTAGGTTAGTTGAAGTGTCTGTTGGCTAGCCGTCCCTTGTCCACTTGAATCTATGTACATATAATTCTTCCTACTCGTTGAACCAGTTGGAGCTTCTTATGAAGCGTAAGAGACTACGAATACCGGTGTTTCTTAGATCGTTAAGATCACTGTAGTAGAACTCTCCTAAATGGATTTTTCGTCTTTGTGAGAGAGCAGGACAAGTACAGAGAATAGTCTGTTCCTCCTCCTCGTCAAAACAGCTTCTGCAAAAATCATTAGGCAATACGGCAATCCGTTTTGCATGCCTGCCTATAAGACAGTGTCCTGTGATGACACCTATTGTAGCACTGATATGCTTCCTATCGAGTGAGATCAGATGCCTAGAACGTTTCAGATCCAGCTTTGGCCAGATCTGTTTTGTCAGTAGATATGTCGAACCAGTTGTCCGCCAACGATTTGTTCTTTCGATAGCATCCAGATTTATTGTGAGTTTACAAGTAGCGATTGCGATACCTAATGGCTACGGAAGCTGCGGTTCGCCCGCTGAAGATGTCAATGGGTGAAAGGTGAAACAGGATGTCAAGTGCAGTTGAGGGGACGTCCTCTACCGACAGATAAGAGATTTCTTACCCAGACTTGAGCTGATAAATCGGCTATTAAAGCCTAGTATCCTGCTCGCGTTAACTTTTAGCGTCCCTAGTCTCCACTTCATTTCTCCACACCAAAGATAAATGCTCGCTAAATTATTAAACATCATACAGATGGGACAAAAACCATTTGTTCATGACAGTAAATATTATTTTAATTATTCGCGTACATACAATTTTCCCATTTCAAACTTTAAAGACAATGCATTGTTTGAATCGTTCCAAAACAATAGATATAAGCAAAATTGAAGAAGATATTATCATTGCTGCAGCAGCTCAAATAAGTTCTATAATAGCAAGCAGAAGACGACGTCGGGTAAATCCCTACTTGCATTGTTCCTCCACAAGCCCTGCAATTTTTTTATGTTTTTTTATCGCATGAAACGGAATTTTTGGTTTTGCGTTCTCTTCTATTTATCGCACAAATGTTTTATGCGGTTTCCTCTGAAAAAAATCCAAAATAACCACAACCCAAATTGTTTCCTCCTTTTTTATGTCAAAATTTAACTTCGATTTAATGTACCGGGCATTTATTTCGCGAGCTAAATGAGTGGAGACTTGTCATCGGCCCATCTATATGAAGTTAAGAATTTAGCGAGCGCACAGGATACTGCTTTGCTAAACTGCCTCGCTAAATTTTATCTTTGTAGACATTTTTGTATGGGAGAATTTAGCGCGGGCAGGATACTTAGCTTAAGCATCAAATTGAGTGAGGCATCCACGTGCAGAGCTGTCAGAGCACCAGCGATCGCAGATGAGTCGACGTTGTTGAAAGCGCCTTCTATGTCTAGGAATGCAATCATTGTATACTCCTTATGACGAAGCGAGTCTTCTATGGAGCGCGTTAGCGTGTGTGGGATCGTTTCTACTGATTTACCCTTAGAATAAGCATGTTGCGACGTTGACAGAAGTTTTTTGTCAATGCTTTTGCGTAAGTGGATTTCAATCAGTCGTTCTAAAGTTTTTAGGAGGAATGACGAAAGAGGGCTGCGATCTTTCGGACTTACGTGAGAGCATTTGCCTATTTTGAGTATGAAAACCACTTTAACCACCAGATAAACGGCTTCTTAGGATTATCATCAGCACTGGCAGGATGATATACGAGGTGTTTTGTAGCTCGGCTGGTATTATGCCGTCTGGTCCCGGGGACTTGTAGCTATGTAGCGCCCAAAGCACTTTGTGTCTAGTGATCAGACCTTGTATGCTGGTAGATTGCAAGTTTGATCTTTTTTGATCTGTACCCATTGAGCTGCCTGGGAAGTGGGTGTCGAGCAGCAGTTTAAGCGATTCTTCGCTGGAAGTCGTCCAAGAGCCATCTGTCTTTTTCAGACAAGTTGGCATATTGTTGGATTTGTCGAGAGTATCTTGCTAAGCCTTGATGCCTCGGAGGTTTCTTCTATCTTACCACAGAAGAGTTTCCAAGATACTCGCTTGGCTTTTCTAAGTTCTTTTTTATCTATCTTAAGGGCTTCCTTGAAGGAGTCCCAGTCAGCCATTTTTCTTGTGTCCTTGGTACGATTGAAAAGTTTTCTACAATTTGACTAAATTGCAGACTAAAATTTGAAGCCCACCAATGCGATTTCTTCTTCCCCCTCGGCAGAATAAGGGAACAAGAGGAGGACAACGCATTGTTTAAAGGCCAACGTAAGATTCTTGACTTTAAGATCAAGCTCGATGGCGTTACAGGGAGGACTTTAAAGCTCTGAGCCTGGGCTAACATTTTTAACAACATTTGTTCACCAAAATCTGTCCAGCACCACAAACGCGCCCCGCCAACAGACATAAAACCACCGACAGTTTCATTCCATTTGAGGTATGAACTTGTATATTGTTCACGTAATTTTGTTTAAACTCATTTAGGACGAATCATCTATAACATGTCCGTACAAGGTAAAAGTCTCCACTTACTCAGATGGAGAAATTGATATTCTTACTTTCGATGGCAAAGCCCAGTTTCGGCATACTAAAGGGTACCATTCAAACAAAAACCCGTTTTCGCACAACTGTCAGGAAAACAAGTCGACATAAATAACTGCTGTTGGCTGTTGCTGATACCTCTATCAATTTGACTGAACCCAACCGAATCCCATAATGTCTTGAATTTAAATCAACTCAAGCCCCAAACCAACATATTTGTACTCAGCTTAATATAACTCCGCCAATATTCATTAGGCTCACTTCAACGGGACATGCCGCTTTTACTTCTTTTTTTCTTTTTGTATATATGCTGTCATCCCAAGGAATCCCTTATCAATACAGCAGCCTTAAGCCAACCCACATCACATCTCGCATGTGACGTTGGAAAAAAAAACACTGTACATATCATCCGCACGTCCAGGGTCAGTGTGCTCGTTGGAATCATGTTATCCCCCCTCACGATATGAAATGCGTGCTCATGCTCAACGAATTAGTGTCGCTTCATTTGCATCACGCATAAATATAGAACTATAAACCCAAATATCCTGTCAGTTGAATTGACAAGAGATCTGCGAACAAAGTGTCACCTCCATTTGCACGTCGTCGCTACACAGAGACACCGGGCTAATGGAGACCTATCATTGGAAATATCAAAGAACCATAACGAAATCTATTTGCCATTTCGAAATTCCGTTGGCCACATTGTCGACACGACAAATAACGATGACTGACAGGGTGGTTAATGATTCTATGAGGATGAAAAAGGAAGGTCAATTGCGGCCCAAAATAGAGGACCCTCCCTCAGCCAAAGAGGCGTACAACACGTGTAAAGTACAAGTTGCCTAATCTACGATGCGAAACAGGGCGCTGCTGCTTGAAATATTCCTTTAAGGACTTGCGTGTCAAAAAAGGGTAACAAATGTACAAATGTTTCGGGAGTCACTCCCGAGCCATTTGTATTAATAGTCGTCGGTTACCCTCGCCAAAAGTCAATCACTGTGAAAGTGGAAACGTGCCGCACAAACAACCCCATGGCATCACATTTTTTTTTTAATAATTACTTCACGTGCTCGGTGGAAACGCCGCCACGACTTTGCCTGAGAAATTATGCAAACAATTAGTGGGCCAGTGGAGAGCTGTGACTTCCTTAATGAGTTCCAGTTTCTAGTTAACTAATTGCATACGCATTGGCTTCAGTTCATGTGCGGTGGAGCTGAGGAACTCGATGGCGGTTGCGACTAGACTAGGGGTGTCGCCCGAACCTTAAGTAGAAACTTATTTGAAAGCCTCTCAGGGCAGAGGCCCGCTCGGGGGAGCGTTACACATTGTTGAGCAATTCCAAACACAGCTATTGTTCAAATGAAGTGCGGTGATGAGGACAAGGAAGTATCCTTTGCTTACTCACAGGCACATACACACAAACAATGTGTGGGAGAGGGTGGTCAGTTATTCAAGTTTTCTGCGAATGACATTGAGTGGTATGCCGGTGCCTGTATTGACGCAACAACATGGTCACAAACAGACTGTCGAAGGTTATTCCAAGCAAACTTTATTGTAGTGCTATTCAGCAAATCAATGACAGAGCAGGCCACGGCTCCCATCAATTATATTAAGATGAAGACAGTCATTAGCAACTGAAGGCGCGGTGGTGAGCTGATGTTCTATTCGCCTTAGGAACATGTTTCTTGGAGTTGAATTGATGCGGGCAATCAAAAGAATTTTCTTCTCTGAAGTTTTGGTCTGATAATAGAGGAATGGACCGTTCACAAGCAGCATACGCATAACTGATAAATAATGAAGGTTAATTTACCAAATTAAATGTTAAGTTGTTTCTGTAACTAATAAAGTGCACGACAGGGCGCCACAAAACTATATATCTATCATAAGAGTTCTTTTCAATTCCATTAGATGTCGTTTATCGATTTTTTCGGTGCATTTTTTTTCGGATACTTTTGTGTTTTTTTTTTAAATGGGTTTCTTCAGATTCGCTTTCAGATTTCAGATTTTATGTATATAAAAACGTCACTTGCACTTTTTTATACCATCCACAGGAAGGTTTATTCACTTTGTTATTACATTTGTAACGCCAAGAAGGAGTCACCGGAGACCTCATAAAGTCTGAATCTGATTTTTGAATCAGGATCACATTCTGAATCGATTTAGCCATGTCAGTCTGTCTGTCTGTCTGTCTGTTGAAAGCACGATAGCGCCCAAACAAAGGAATTGACATAGGCGAATGAAATTTGGTGAAAGGACTTCTTTTATCGTCGTCCGGTTGGTATTGAAAATGGGCTATGTCGATCCAGTAGTTCGGGTACCTCCCATACAAAATTAATATTAGACCCTTGTGTCTCTCTGTCTGTTGAAAACAGGATAGAGTTCAAAAGAATCCACATAGGCAAGTGAAATTTTGTGAGAGGATTAATTTTTATCGTCGTCAGGTTAATATTAAAATTGGTCTATCTCGGTCAAGTTTACTTGTTTTTTGTTGATATTTGTGCGATTGGTAGGGGAGACCGGGGCTAGCTGACTCAAAATTTACATTTTTTTCCTTTTCTCTTGAACTAAGCCTGATATCAAGACAGTTCTTTCTAAACAAAGATATTCAATTAAAAAAAAAACAACGTGAGGACAATGAATTTTACTAATGCACCTCTATTGTGTCAACTAACCCCGTTACCGGGGTAAGTTGACTTACGTTATGGGGTAAGTTGACCCACGCCGTGCGAAACTGAATTTTTACAATAAATTTATTTTTTATAAATAACATTAGGGTCGGTTGGGGTAAATGGGGACGATTTTTGCATTTTTCAAAGACACATTTTTTTCAGAAATATATAAAATATTAAATTTAATATTTTTTTTAACTTTTGAAAACGGATATTATATTATAAGATACAAGATGTTGCACATATGATGACTTAATCAAGTTATAAAAACCCAAAAAAGACATAGGGCAGTGTTTACATTTACCCCTTCCGTGTTTACATTTCCCCCATAGTTTATAAAAATACTGGGGTAAATGGGGACAACAAATTTCTGTTCTCTTAGAGCAGGGAGCTCGCCTATGGGGTAAAAGTAAACAGACATGAATTTATGTTAATTTATTTCCTTGAAAATTGCGAACGAAAGCCAAACAACAACTAAAGGGTATTGCATGCACCGGTGTCGCGACACTCCAAATTCAGATTTTTTTTATGTCTGGGTTCCGAGAACTATATTTAAAGTATGAAAATAACGGCCGTTTACATTTAGCCCATGTTTACATTTACCCCAACCGACCCTAATGATTTTTGTACCTACTTAAGAAACAAGTATCACCACATAGGAACAATATTATGCACTTATGTAGGTTATGTTAACAAAAAAACCCACTTCCTGTGGTGGAAACAAAAAGGCACTTAGTGGCCATAATCTAAAATAAGGCAAAATAGTAAAATAAAGAGTTAAACATACTTCTAGGGCTTTAAAAAAGCTGTGATTTCAAATTAAGTAAAATAAATAAATTAAAAGCCACTTCCTGTGGTAAAACAACTAGTCAACTAGCCCCGAAAAAAATTAGTCAACTTACCCCGCCCGACCATCTGGCAAATAACAAGATTTTTCAGAAACAAAAACAGAAAATAACTAAAATAAAAAGACATGTATAGCCAAATAATACATCTATGCACTAAATCTAAAAAATAAAATCTGCGGCAGATGCTTAAAAAGAGGAAAATAAGAGAAAACAAAAAAGTTACTTACAGTAGCAGAAAATCGTTTTTTCTTTATATTTCCTGGATGACATGCACTCGCGACGAGATACTAAAGAGGTATCGGTATTGAATTTAAAAACAATAATGAACATTAAATTCATCTCTTCTCTTTAAAATAAATGGCAGTGAGTCAACTTTCCACTGAGACCAACTAGCCCCGGTCTCCCCTAATATGTGTGTAGCCTTCGACACTATTCTAAGCGTTTTCCATCCACTGGTTTAATTTTATATTAAATCATTCGAAATTTGCAGCCAGATAGATTCGTAAACAATTGAACACAAATAATTAACAAAAATTGATCTGGCAGTTGGAAAATTTCACGAAAACGTAAACAAACTCCACTAGTTGTCAAACTCAAAGGGACTTGTACTGTCCGACAACCGATGAGCGCCCCCTCTAATCATTCAGTGTAAATGCAAATAACTCGGAACTCTGAATATCTATCATGCTCAACCTTTTTTTTTTATCATTCTTCTCCGGTTACTCTCACTATAAAAATATACTTGAGTCCTGGACAAATAACGGTTGATGTTATTTTGTTTTGCTTTTTCCTGTCAAATGTAACAAAAATGAATGCATTTTTCTCGCGACAGCCGATTAGCGCCTCTACGCTTTACTATTAATTTTTGTGTGTAAGTAGTCGTAATTTTCTTAATTAAGTTATTTGAATAATTTTCAATTAAATTTAGTAAATATGGGAAAAGCAAAATCGTTGAATGAGTCCGAAAGGGCCAAAATAAAGGCTTATAGTGAGTGTGGCCAATCAATCCATTAAATTTCCCCAAAAAAAAAATTAACCGAAGTCGTAAAGTTACGTAATGAGCATAACTATGGAAAGAATATGAAGGGCCGGCCATCGTCTATGATTACAGCAGCTAACAAGCGAATTATTTTAAGGCACGCGTCCAATTCGCACGGCTCAGCAAAATTAAAGTAAAAACAAGTGTAAAAGCATGCGTGCGGACTGTGCAAATAATTATTTCTAATGCTGAACATTTAAAACGTCTAAAAATAAAAAAGAAACCACCTCACAACCAACTTCGAAAGACGCAACGCCTCGATTTCTGCAGATCGAATATGTCCTGGACGAAGGAGTGACAGTGTGTAGTATTAGGCCTTTTTTATTATGCTCACATGATTTCCATGGCTTACAACAACAGTTGGATCACTTACTGTTGTTGTAAACCATGGAAATCAATGATCTATATAGATCATATGAGCATAATAAAAAAGGCTTATTTTCAGACGAAAAAAAAATTAATTTGGAGGGCCCCGATGGCTATGCATACTACTTTCATGATCTTCGAAAGAAAGAGCATACCTTAGATCGACTGCACAGTCGTGCAGGTGGTGTCATGGTATGGGGAGCTATAAAGTACTGTGGCACCATTGAATTGCAATTTCTTACTCGTCGTATGAATGCCACAGCATACAATGGTGTATTAAAAATGGCTTTCCCTGCAATCACTGATATTTTTGGGCCTATTTGGGAACGGAAGTTCCAGCAGGATAACGCACCTATCCACACCTCTAGGCTTGTGAAGTCTTGGATTGAGCTCCAAAACGTGCCCTTACTTACCTGGCCACCATACTCGCCATTATAAAAAATATTTGGGGATGGTTGGCACGCAAAGTATTCGAGTCTGGAAGGCAGTATCCAATTGAATCGGAACTCATTGAAGGAACAAAAAGTTCCTGGGAGACTATTTCACTTGATTATACAAGGTGGCGCAAAAGTAATCCTCCTATCAGAAAATGCTATAAATTTTGCGATTGGCCCCTAATGTCAGTTCTGTTTTGACATTTGTGTAGTAAACACATGCGAAATACACGTTAATAAACGCTACACTGCCCCAGAACGCGGAATATTGGTAACTATTTATTTGAGCAATAATCGGTCGGTGACTTTGGCACAACGTGAATTTCGTCGCAGATTTTCTAGACGTCCAACGCCTACTGGTGAAACACTGCGACGTTTAGCCGCTCGCCTCGAAGAGACTGGCACAACACGAGACGTTGCCAAGAGTGGCGGGCCCCGGAGCGCCCGTTGTGCCGAGAATATCGCCTCTGTTGACGCAGCCATTTTTTTTTTCGAGAACGCCGCTGGTCAAACGACAACAGTGAACGGTGCGCGCTATATGGCCATGTTTACCGATTTTTTTCTACCGCAATTGGACGATTTAGGACTGGAGGACATGTGGTTCAAACAGGACAGAGCTACGGCACACACTGCGCGAGCCACAACCGATATTCTGAAAGCGGTGTTCCCGGGTCGTTTTTGGCGATTTGCACTAGCCCGCAAGATCGCCTGATTTGACCGCTCCAGACTTCTTTTTGTGGGGCTTTTTGAAGTCGCGAGTTTATGTCAACAAGCCTCAGACTCTTACAGCTCTTAAAGACAATATCCGTCAAGAATGTGAGGACCTGTCACCGGAAGTTTTGGCCAAAGTGATGAAAAATGCCATAAAAAGGGCTCAAATGACAATCAACTGTGGCGGCGGCCATTTACATGACATCATATTCTCGACTTGATGTAAAAAAAAATTAAAAGACCAAATAAAAATAATCCACAAGAAGAATCAAAGTTTTTCATTTTTTCTTTTTTTTAAATTACAGCCAAAAAACATCGGAAGGTTATTTTTGCGCCACCTTGTATTTAGAAAGAGATTATATGACTCCTTACCCAACAGAATGTACGAGGTCATAGTTAACCGTGGTGGCACAACACATTATTAATTCTTTAATAAATAAGGTATAAATTTATGGAAATAAAATAAAAACTTAATTTAGGGGTATTCTCTGCCCATTTCCTTATGTTATTCGGCATTTTCTTGTGGGAGTTCTCATGAAGTGTCCGGAAAAAAGCGTATTTTTGATATTAGATGCTTAAAAATTCTTTTAAAATGTTATTAATTGAGTTACTATTGTAACTTTTATTTTTTTTG
This sequence comes from Cheilosia vulpina, assembly GCA_916610125.1. Classification (NCBI taxonomy): domain Eukaryota; kingdom Metazoa; phylum Arthropoda; class Insecta; order Diptera; family Syrphidae; genus Cheilosia; species Cheilosia vulpina. The sequence goes on along the minus strand of OU744276.1, from coordinate 77,970,420 downwards.
GCGCATAATGTTATAAACTTTCATTCGCAAAAGATATATTTCAAAAGTTTTGTTTGATTGGCTGATATTAAGCTCCAAAAAAAGAGGAATAGGGGCGCTAATCGGTTGTCGGGCAGTGTATATTGGTAAATCTGAGAAAAACAATCCAGATTCGCGAAAGTCTTCTTCTACCACATAGAATACCACATTACAAATTGCAGCACATGTTTCCAAGGATGTGTCTTTGGCGGGTCTTCGAATTGCCATATGGAGCTCTTCGCCACTTAGAAATAAAAAGATTGTAGAAGAAGATTTTTTTTTTAAATTGCAAGCTAATAGTCCTTTCTTTAACCAATAAATAAATAAATAGTTGCCGCAACAGGTCCCTTGGCCTAGCCTCTCACAGGCATTCGTTTTGTGTGAGTTTTTAATTTTTTAGGACGGGATCTACAATTTTATGCCGAGTCCAAACGGTCAATTGTTCTTTAACTATCTACCGATTTTTTAAAACAAAGACTGGTTTTTCATTTATCAAGAATCAAGTATTCAGCGTTAATCAAGTATAACTACTTTCTTACATCATTGCCAACGACTCCATTCTATTTAAAATCAGAAGTTTTGATATTTGGGTTAATTTTAAAATTAAATTTTTGAATTACCACTTAACCACGTGAGTCAAGATTTGAAATTTTTGTACCTCAGTGTGGAAATGAAAATGAGATCTAAAAGCGATATGAGCCAATTAATATCATGAGAGCTTTTTTCAATTCAGACGTTCTCAGAATAAAAAAAAGTTAGTTTAAAAAACCAAAAAAAAACCCGACTGACTATAAAAAAAAAGAATTAAAAAGATATGAACAAGACACATTCAAGTACCTATGCCTAACTAATTATTAGAGCTAAACCAAACTTCCCTAGATATAGTTTGATGGGTTTGGGTCGTCATTGACTGGCCGAGGGTTTCCTTTCTGCCCTGCCACACTGTGTGCCTGTGAACAGGTTTCCTTCGCGATCTTACAAAATGTGTGGATGTTGTTTATGATAGCGAGAATCTTCGAGCTAAAATGCACTCTTACTCATAGTATGTGAGTTTTCTGCTTCTTGTTACAGAAAGCGCATGCATTATTGATGCAGCTCTTACCTTGACGAAGCTGGTAGCCTTTACCTCGTTTTTGAGATTTTTATGACCATAATAAGTTATATTCTTTGCGAATTATTGAATTATATATCCCATCTCAAATATGCGCGCTGGGCATTTTTGAGATGGGATAACACCATTGACCTCGCGACACCAATGTTCTGTTACCAAAGTTCAGACAGTGTTCGCGTTGCCATCCACTTTTGACGAAAAAATGCTTAACTTGAAAAAAAAGATGACTTTTCAATAATATAATGTCTAAAATATTTTTTCTTGGTACAGTGGAACAAAAAATCAAAAACTAAACACACATATATAAAAAGATAAACAAAAACAAATTTTATTTATACAACAAACAAATTTCAAATTTGTTTCCAATTTCGTTCCACTTACTGGAAGTGGATGCTGGAATTATTTTTAAAGAATGATAGATAAAGTGTTCGGAAAATGGACAGATTTTGAAGGTGGCAAAGATTTCTTAAGAATGTTTTAAAAATAAAAAGTTGAATACAAAAAAAAAAAAATTAAAACATATTTAAAATAAAAAAGATGCCTTTTTGAAATAAAACAAGCCTTAAAGCCTTATGAATAAAAAAAACACTTCATTTAAAAGTAAATATTTCCTGACGATTCAAAAAATACGCACGTAATTGTTCAAGTTTTCACTTCTGTCGGCGCTCCCGGAGTGCCACTGTTTTCTATTTTTGACTATCTTCAGTCAGCTTTTATTTTAATTGTAGAAATGCAATTAGATTGAGCTCTTAAGCTCGTAATTTTTGCACTTAGTTTCTAGTTTTGGAGGTCTATCGTTTCGACGATAATCGTCTGAAAAGTCACGGAATGAATGCAACTTCTCCCATGGCATACAGTAACTTATCGATTTAGCTCGCAAGGTTTGTGCGTTGAAAACCTATCGTATAAGAGGTTTCTACAAACCCGATAAACTGGCATGCGTTATCTGCTGTCGTTTCGTGGATTCTCTGCTAACCTTCTAACGCGGAGAAGATGTTTTTTTCCATCCATTAAGAAGATTATAAACCTCGATATGTGTGTCCAAGGCTGGTGTTTAAAAATCTAGCGCTGATGCTGATCAAACGTAGGCAAAACCTTACAGACTTCAAGCTAATAACTGCTTGTAAGCAGGTTTCTTGTGAGAACGCCCTTATAACTATTTCTTTTTTTATAAAAGATTCAAAATTTAACCCGGCGGCATAGGTCCCAAATAGGCCGTATACCGGTGCTGCACCGGCAACCTGAGGCCCCTCTTTAATCCATAAATAGTTCATAAAGGCACCCGCCCGGGCAAAATCCTTCCTGACCTCAGCTCCAAATGTGTTAGATGAAGCTCAAGTTGGGTATCTAGCTCTGACTTTTGAAAGTACCATCCTCGGAGGTATGCGTACCTGTAAGACTCCGTCAGCTAGTCTTTCCATCAGCGCATTATAAAAATACTGCAGTCATATACAATGGACAGAATGAGCCTCAGCTCAGTGTAACTTTGATTTCTTCGTTTTTTTAGGTGGCGCTATAGCATTAGATGAACCTGGCATCCAACTAACAAGATCTTCCAGTTATTGCAGGCTTTAGCTAACTGCCGCCAGTAGTTGCCTACTCTCAGCAGCTTGAGCTCCCCATTTAGTAGTGCGTTCCAGCAAAGGTGAGAACTTCCTCTAATGCTTTGTCTCGCTGAGTTGGAGTCCAAGTCGAACAACCCATGCGCATTTTTTTCTCTAAATGTATTTCGCCGTACAGGTCGAATAATTCGTCATTGGATATGAATATCCTCTCCCAAAGTCCGTCAACGCAAACGGGACTGCACTAAAGAAAGCTCACCCAGTTTATATAGAGCCCAAGCTTCAGCGCCGCAAAGCAGGACTGGGATGATTAGGGTCCTATAAAAAAATGTCCTTCGTTCTTCGTGATATTCCTCCACTTCTCAATCAACATCTCAGTCCGATGAAGCAACGATCGGCAATAGTTATCCTTCGTTTAAATTCTGAAAAGATATCGTTTTGAGAAGTAATAACAGAACCGAGGTAGACAAAAACCTTAATTCCTTACTACCTTAAAGATATAGCTGTCTGGACTTTCTGTTCAATTCATCGAAGCCAACAATTGGTGAGAGCATATATCGCTATTCCCATTTTGGCAGCTTCCGATTGAATAGCAGCGAATGAGCCAGTGCCAGCTCGTTGTGTTTTGCCAATATCGTCAGCAGAAAAATGGATCTACATTGACCCAAGTGTAGGGGGTGCAGTTGTCTCCTCCGGCATTGACCTGAGTTGTCACAATCCTTTCAAGTATGACAATCACATTACAGCGCGCCACTATATCTAGGCCCCATTACGATGACAACATTTCGGCTGTTAGGGACTTGATGCAGGTGCGAACTTTCTACATCGTCGTCCCGAACAGATATTAAATGAAATCTGCTTAAGTGCCTTGGGCAAATTTAAAATTAATGCCAAATACCTTCGCTGAGCATCCACTTCCTGTGGCTAAAACTTCCTAATACGTTCATTGACTTACGAGTATTTGTCGCCCTCCCAAATAGGGGTGAAGTTTCGCAAGCTGCTTTTCAGTTTGACAGGCTGCGACTTTGCCCTCCCCCTCGCACTCCTTTTCTGTTTAACTTTCAAGCCAAACCCTTCGCGCAAGCTTAAATTTAATAAAGGTCAGCGTATAATTTTATTTTTACCCAAAGAACCTCGACAACAAGAAACAAAGCCGAATTTCCCAATCCTCGTTAATAACATGGTGCGTAAAATGCTAATTTTTTGTTGCAAAATAAGGCTGCGGATGCTCTACATTCAACTGGAATAAATAAATAAAGCAGGAACCCTTATCTGCCCCTCCAATGTAATATCCTATCTGTTTGCATCGAGTTTGTCGGAATCACACCCTCCGAAAGTTAACGAGCGGTAATTAATTGGCTTTTCCTTTGCCATGTAATAAGCTTGCTGTCCACCGTCGTGATAATTAAAAAAAAAAAACAAAAAAAGACAGAAACAAAAACAGTTCTTTTTGAAGTATTTAAGTCGCAAGTATTGCAGGTCCATCGCTGGCGGCGACTTATTAGCAAAGTTGCCGGACCCTTTTTGAAATTCCTGCACTTTATTTTAATGAGAACATTTTTTGGTCAGGATAACACAATACACAACTCGTACCTGCACACTGACACTGCACACATACTGAGTAGAACAGCCTCCATCAAATCCCCGCTGTAGAAGGTACGTTGGGATTTGTGACTGTGGGAAATGGGGAAGGAATTGTTGTGCAGTCTAAACCGCCTGCACCAAGGGACTGTTTGTGTTTGGTATATCCGCTTCCAGCAAACAGCATTAGGTAAAGTGTTTTCCCGCGGCATTTTTTGCGCAATAAATTTGAAGAATATTTTTTTTTATATCGCTCCGTTTCCTGCTTGTTATGTGGTGCTTTGCAACCAAATCGTGACGAAAAGGACTTATTGAAAGAGCGCACATTTTGCGTGCGAATAAAAAATATCGTTTTGTTGGACTGGTAATGTAATATCAGGGACTCCGTTGTGTCGTTGTGAACAATCGTGGAAAATATGATTTCCATGCAAATGGGGTTAAATTGATGACTCTAGTGTCGGATTTAGTGATTCTTGGATATGAAAGGAAACTGGATCTTCCAAATGGGTAGCGAAAACTCTGAAGCTGCAGGGTGAATCGAAGGGGGAAGTTTTCGCGAAGACGTTTGCTTCGTGGGGTGTCTTTGGAACTGGGTTTTATTTTTTTTTTTGTAGTCGGTACAATGTGTTCATCGTGATTGCGATACGGAAGGACGTTTAGTCGCAAAGTAAGGCTAGAAGTCGACAATGGTGTTTGCTATGAGTCGTTCTTTATAGTTGTTGAAAAAATCGCTCTGGATTTACCAAAATGATGTCGTTGTCTTAAATCCCGAGGCATTCTTTGCAGAGTTATAAAGGTACAAATTGCGAAAAGGATTGTGGTGGCGTATTAGGCTGGAGGGTGCTAATGCTTGCTCATCACCCTCAGTTCAATGTTCATTGTGATGCTGATAGGGACAAAGGTCTGTGACAGTTGTCCATTTAGACACCCTCGGGCCATCAGGGTTTGTTGAAAGGCTGAAAAGATTCGAAATAGGAAGTAAGCATTGCCTACAGTTGTTCCACCCAATTGAGTGAGGCTTGGGCAGTGGCGCAGATAGTGGAGGGAATCCTTGTCCGTTTCTTCATCAAGAGATCGACATTAGTTAGATGCTTTTATCTATCTTTCGTGTGCAGCTAATGTTCCCACCATCACCGGAAGAGACTTTCTGCTTTTCGAAGGCTTTATCATACAATGACACTTTAACCGATCGGTTCGACGTTCTTTTGATAAATCACTTTCTTACTGGTTGGTCAGAATTTAGCAATCTCATTGCCCTATATGGCTCTTTGTCGAGGATCCCAAAAGAGTTTACGATTTTGTTACCTTTAGTTATGTGTGACAACTTTTTCACGGGCTTAGGGTTATATCGACGGCGGAGATCGTGTAAATAGCAGCCCGACTCTGATAAAGAAAACGGATTTGTCATTGCGCCAATATCTTCCCCTAAGGGACAGTGATTTGACCAGGAAGTCCATCTAAACGATTGGGTAAACACTTCAGCAACCGACAGGATGAATATAATATTAGTCCAAAAATCCATTTGTCTTCCACTCCTATCGCCAGAAAACAACCTTGCAATTTCTCTAATCGGCAATAGATCGCATCGTCGAACCACGACTAACTTCGGGTTGTTTTATATAAATTAGAACACGTACGTTTTGCGGTTGTGTAGGTCGCCAACATTTTGTTAACCAGTCATATTTGTTGTCTTTTCTATTTATTTATTAATTAAAATTGTATAATAAAGTGGTACAAACCTAGATAATGACGAACAAATCCATTTTTTTGAATACGAGACGCAGATATGTCCAGAGCGAGTTCAAGTTCGGTTTCCAGACAAGAGCATTAAAATATTTTTAAATTCCCCGCTTAAAAATTTGTAATTTTCTTTATACCAAAAAATTGTTATATTTCAATCAGATGCAGTAACAAGAAATAGGAACATAAAGTGTACGACTGGGTCGAACGTAATTTTCTCGTTCAACAAAAGTTTTGTTGCAAATGAGTGGCTCCAAGTTGTTGGAATTATTTGTAGGGTGCATATTCAACATGGTTGAACAAAATTGTTCTTTTGGTAATATTAGCTGAACAAAAGTTTTGCGTAGTTTTCATTGGAAGTGGGGTATTGTTATTATTTTAAAAATAAACCTAACGAAGATATGTGAACACAGTTCGGGATTTGGGAAGTAATTTTTGAGAAATACTTAAGAAATTGATATTTTCGAGTTTTTCGAGGAAAAATAAATACAGGATCTTATTTAGAATATTTGGGTGATCTTGAATACGTATTTTGATCAAAATTGTTTTTTGTAAAATTATGCAAACAAAACAGGTACACAAATTGCAATTGTTTGGTTTGAAAAATACTATCGGTTAACTGTTTAGCTGAAAACTAGTATAAGCTATGTAAGCATAACTTGATTTTCAAAGTTTTAACAAATTCGAAAATGGTGTTTTCCAGATATGAGCATACGGACAGACAGGCGGACAGAATTTGGAGGACCGCTTTTTTTTAGTTTCTCTATCATCGTAATGTCTGAATTAGAATTATTTACGAATGCAATATCTTTCTCTTACTACGTAATCGATAAAAATAAGAACTTTGTTACAGTGTAAAAAGTAAACAACTTTGTTAATGTATAAGTTAAAATTTACTTCTTTATAGTAAATTAATAAGCCGATTTAGATTTTATTTGTATCAAAATAACTATTAATAGGCTTATTCCAAGTTGTTGCGTTTGACTTCATGCACAGTTAACAAAGTCATTCAACAACTTTTAAGTATACTCGTAGTAAAATCTAACAACGTGCATAACTAAATTTGACTTCTTCAAAAGTACTGCTCAGATAGTAATAGTTGACCTTGTTTTCGGAAAAACTTAAACTAAAAATAGTGTTCCTGATTCTTTTTGTGAAAGTAGTAACCCTTTCGCTCCGCAATTCCAATAAATAGGATTAATTTGATTATTTTAATATGTCGGTATAAACCCCTTTAAGTTATATATGTAAAGGTATTAGCCCTCGGGGGCGAGGGTAGGGCGTGGCAGCCCGGTACAAAAATGTACCAGTCGAGATGTTAGGTGGTACCTTTATGTATCATTCGTCCCGTCTAAAATATAATAAAATAAAACACTTTCTTATGAAACTCAAAATATTCATTTTATTTTACTGAAAGTTTTTTGTTAATTTTAAAAATGGAAAGGTGTAAAACATTTTGCACTGCTTGCAGATTATTTTTGTGCGTGACAGATTTTTCATTTAGCTGCAACTATAAACCGATGTCTGGTAGATTCCTCGTGCACTACGAATAGCTGTTTTTTTTTTCAAACCTTGCGTAATCAAATCCTCCGACAAATTTACCAAAAACGGTTTGAATGGTATCTTTATATGCCACAGTGAATAACCCACCAGCTGGCATCATAATCAAACGATAAACAATTTTTTTCCACCATTTATCAGATTTTCGATCGTAGAGCCCTCTCATTTGGTCCGCCAAATCAACGCCTCCCATAATTTCACGGTAAAATTTTATCATATCTGGGCATGGCACTATGACTTTTTCTCCAGTTTTTAATGTTCTTGTGACGTTTTTCATTTCGACATTGTGACAATTACTCAATGCTAAGAACTCTTTCGTGTCATGCCATTTTACACACAAGAGACCAGATGAAGTGCCTTTGAACTCTGCTTCCCCTCTTTGTAGTTTTTTTTTTTGGCAAATTTAGGTAAATTTTTTCTATTAGACATGATTGTACCAACTGCTGGATAGGCAACTGTGTTCAATAAATCAACGGATGTGAACAAACGGTCAAAGCATAAAATTACATCTGGCTCTGTGATTGTACTGGCCAATTTGTTCACAACTCGCTCTCCTAGTGTCCCTTCAACTGGTTGATATTCCTTTCCACAGTATATATTAAAATCATTGGTATAGCCGGTCTTAGCGTCACAACGTAGCCACATTTTTACTCCTCTTTTGACAGGCTTTAGAGGCATGTATTGCTTCAGAGAACTGCACCCTTTGAATTTCGTCATCGACTCATCGATACTTTGATACACGCTGTCCTGTGTGCACTTTTGAAACGTTTTTTTGAAGCATTCAACCAAATCATTGACATAGTACGTTTTCGAGCTATTAGCAGCCTTCTCGGGACCAGTGAAATACATCTTTGAAGATATCATTGTATATCGATCCCGCGTAATTGCATTTTTAATTGCCTGGTTTCCCATTGATTTGTGCAATGAGCAATAATCTTTTCGACAAGGAAGTCTATTGTAGCAGATTATGAACATACATTCAATAATAACTTCGATTTCACTTGCATTAGTTGGTTGCACATTTTTATTCCGTTTATATTTTGTCAATCCTCGATAGATATTTAGGCGCTCGTTAGTACATTGTGCTATGCAAATATAAAGAGACCGTGGCTAGAGTTTATGAAAAATGTCGAGGATTGACGACGATCGGTGAATGGTTTTTGAGATTCTACAGCCTCGTGGAGGAATGAATACTTCACTTGGCGTAGTCCAGACGAAACCTTGACCATGAGCCACTTCTGCAGTGTTTGGCATATCGCATATTTCAGGTTCAGCATCTAAATTTTCAACGCCAGCCAGCTCACCATCTAAATCATCTTCAGAATTCGGATTCTTCATGATCATCTTCGGATGTCTGTTTCGGATTCATTTCTAGCTGGGGGTTCATAGATATCGTCGCTATCAGTAGAAAAGTCTTGTTCGCTTGATGTATTCATCTCTTCCTCCAAAGTTATTGGAGTCTTGATGCTTAAACAACAAAGATCCTTCCTACAGTAACGCCAAAGCAGAGGAGCGGTACAGATAACCACTATAAAAGACGCATGGTACATTTGCGTACCACCTACAAAATACTGCCAATAAAACCCATATATATAGACTCAAAAGACTTACCTTCTGCAATATCTACTGAAAAATCACTATTTGATAAATTTATTTCCGCACAAATTTCAGAAAACTGCGATAAAACTTATGACACACCACTTTTTCGCACGACACGCCAAAGAACAATGACAAATAATGAGTGACAGCTGCAATGAAATTGTAAAATTCCGTTTGTTTTTGCTTCAGAGATAGTCAAGCACGATTTGGTACAAATTTGAACCAATTCTAATATAAATGAGAGATTCTAGGGATGTTTGAACTTTTGCTGGTACATTTATGTACCATGCGGGGCGAAAGGGTTAAAATGTCATTAATGACCATTTCTTTCTTTGAGTGTAGTCTGGAAAATGGGTTCCCAGTACATTGTTCTGTAAATCGCGACTGAATTTTGTCCATTTTCGATTTGTATGGTACTGCTGGTTTTTTGGTGCGTTTCGCATTGTTAACCACACTTTTAAATTTCCTGTGCTAAGCTTCCGAAATAATTTTCTCTAATTTTTCATTTTCCTTCTTTGCTTCCTAAAGCTTTAAAGTTCATTCATCCAACATACGGTTGTGTTTCGTGTTTCATTGTCGGGACAGTGCTTTCCACAGACTTGGACTAAAGTCCTGGAGCAGCAGCAATTTCAGATGGCGTGTCCATCGATTGTGTTAGAAAAAAAAAACGATGCTATGTCTTTCTCTATCTGTATAAAACAAACTGGTTTCATTTGGGTTACATCAGGTTCGAAGTTGGGTATTCGTAGTGTCGTCTATTTATAACTGTGTTAATCTTTGGCCAGGCCAGAGTATGATGTTTCTGACGAAACGATCCAGTGACACACAGAAAATTTCGGTCTGCTGCTAAAGGGGGCACTATGTCTACTACCTTTGGTCTATCTTGAATGTCGAAAGTAGCCTCATTTGCTCTATTTACTGATCAAAATCTTGGCATAGCACAGCATGATACATTAGGTAACATTTTCCCTAAAGCATTCCAGAGCAATTTCTATCATCCATGTCTTGCCATAATTTCCTAATACCAATTTGGAAGTCACACCCGAGTCCATGAATCTATTAAATTCTCCACCGCGGCGCTAAATTACACACTGGCGAATGAAGGCACGCAAACCATATGAATGAAATCATTAAATCCAACCTTCGTCGTCATTTATAGAATATTGAACATCCGTCTAATAAAGGCTTTAGGTCATGCTTTTCTTTCTCTACGACATCCATTTCAATAGACAAAAGCAGCAGCCGATACTGTGCTTTTGGGGTTCGCAAAAATATATTCGTCAGCACAACATAGGCTCCAATAAATGTTTAGAATTGTACTCGATTTATTGATGTCCCTGCGGTGTAGTGTCTCTTTTTATGGATGCCTATATTTCATTGGTTTATTTATGTCTTGCTTCATCAATGTCACTCCTTTTGACATTGTATTTGCTGAAGTTGATACGTGTACAAAAATTTCGTGACATTATTTGAAAGACTTGTTTGTTGTGCTGATGCAGAAGCCACACTTTCATTATCAGGCTGAATAAAATAAGCTGACCTAAGCTCATAACGTAGCTTGATTGAAACTTAACGAAGGTTGAGTTGGGCAACAACGCGGTAGGATCTGAACGAAACGAGTGCTTGTAGCCCTGCCGATACTTTCCTCCATTACGGGTTTTTAATGACACGAACTGGCCGTTCCTTTGTTCCCCTTTTGTTCACTCTTGTAACATTACTCTACATGTGTCGGCAAGATGTTTGCAATTCTTAACAAGCATGGGCTCCAATTGCCATCCGATTTCCTTAAAACAAAACCAAACCATTCCTAAAGTATCCTTTTTTTGATCTGCCCAATTAGGAACCTGGTTCTCATCGTTTCTAAGGAGCCCTTTAATATTCCAATGAACTTTTACAAAAAACCGACCACACTTTTGGTAGGAACAGTAAAGTAGACAACACCCTGATCAGGACCTGAAGTCCGATTCCTATAAACCTTAAGATGAATCTTCGATCGAAAACCCCCACAGAAAGGCCTGCTGGCACTTGTTAAAAAGCAACCATCTCTCGGTTAAAAACTGCCAAGTAATACTGTTAATATAGCTCCCACAGAGTTAGGTGGATTTAAAACACTCGAGTTAACTGGTTTAAGGAAACCGATTTATCAATTTCCTCCAAATGATCTCGGCCGTACACCCAGAGAAAAAACAACGTAAAATCAAAGAAAACCACTTTGATTTAAATACGGAATGGTTTAGCATCGACTACAAATTTTTAAATCAAAGTGGCATAGCAATTAATTCAAAGGGTTTCCCTTCTCTAAATGCATATATTTTTAATTTGATCTAACCTCGTATGCACCTTGATTTGACGTGGAATCATGCTTAAATGTGAAAGCGAATACGTTTCACTTTGAATCTACGTTGACTTAATTTAAAATTACATTGCGTATTTAAATGAAATATGTTTTAACGTGAAAAGGAATATTCTTTATTAAAGTTTATTCAACGTAAAATCAAAATAGAACATATTACATTTTAGTTTGCATTTTTTCCCTGAGTGTAGGTACCCAAATAACTCTGTAAACCTTAACCAACTGGTTGATATTAATCAAGAAATTTGGTTAATAATAACTCATGTTGAAAATTAATTGGTAACAGAATTTACACTACAAATAATACTTCTATCTCTTTCTTATATATACATTGAATACTATATAAAGAATCACCATTTCCTTTGTGAATTTGAGTTGCGATTTTCCCTTTAAGCGATTAACATTATTCTCTAGACTTTTTTGTAATAAACCTTGATTTTGACTTGGACTTGTTTTATTTACCACGGGCTTTTTAACATTTGGTGCCGAAACCCGGGAACAAAAGTCAAATTACAAAAATAGTTCACTTCAATTTACAAAAAAGTTACTTGAATTTGTTACGGAACCACGACTCACAAAGAAAAATGGAATTATCTGCACGTGCTGCGTACAGAGGCCAAGTGACAAAAATTGTAAAAAGCGCGCTTGATTTCTTGAGAGATCCTAGTTCTCAAATTGTGGACGATAATTTGCAAAATTTCGATGAAATCGAGGAAGAGCTTGTGTCCCTTAGTCAAAGATTGACGTCCGCTAACGCAAATCTAAACGCAATTAATGAAGACGTCAAACAAAAGGGGCTCTTAAAGCCGGATGATTCCCTCGAGAAAATTGTAGATTACCAGGACCAGGCTATCAACGCGCTCTCTCGGCTCAGCATGCGATTGGAAAAACTTCATCTGAAGCAGAATCCAGTTCCAGCTGCACTTGGAATAGCTGATAGTGCCATTACCACGAGGCCGACAGCCAACGGTTCAAAGTTGCCGAAACTTCCCCTCAAACGCTTCGATGGAAATTACAACGATTGGCTGCCCTTCTGGGAACAATTTCGGTGTGCAGTACATGAGAATGTAAGCTTATCTCCTACTGAAAAGTTCAATTATTTGGAATCGGTGCTTACTGGCGATGCGAAAAAATCCATTGCTGGTTTCACCCCGTCAGAGAAATGCTACGAAGCAGCGATCGCTCTTTTACAGGAGCAATTTGGAAGCACCGAAAAACTTATCGACAAGCATATCCATCAATTGGTAAGTCTCTCTCCAATTCGCGAACAGACCGACGTTGCGGGGCTACGAAATCTGTATGGAACTGTTGTCTCTTGTACCCGTTCGCTCACTGCATTGCAGGTTCCCACATCCCATTATTACGTCATGCTTAAGTCTATATTGTTACGATGTCTACCAACTGCTTTGCGTATCGAATATCATCGACAAGAGGAGCAAGTTGAACATTTGCAAGAAACGGTTCATTCTTCAAGCCGCAGTGAATAGTCTTTGTCACAAATTGAGGGAGACGAAGTCAAGGGCATAATGCGGTTTCTCAAACGTGAGGTTGAATCACTGGAGAAAAGTGGTCTTTTACACACTCATACAAAGTCAAGACCAACCGTAACCCAAACAACAGCATCTAGTCTGGTGACAGTGAATGCAATCGAAGACGCATGCTTGTTTTGCAAATCCATAAAACATAAGGCAAAAGACTGCGATAGCAACATTTCCATCGTCGAAAAGAGAAACCTTCTGCGAAACACTGGCAGATGTTTTCGTTGCGCTAGACGGGGGCACTCGTCGAAGAAATGTAGAAGCGGTAAATTTCTTGCATGCAGTAAGTGTAGTGGTAAACACATGACATCGATGTGCGATCCGCAATATAAGAATTCTATCGAAGGGAGCGGAAGAAAAGAAAGAGAGGAAAACGGAACGGTTGCAGATTCGCAAGCAAAAAACAGTGCTATGAATTTATGTGCACATAATGTAAAAACAAATGTCTTTTTGAAGACAGTAAGGTGTGTTGTGTCTGCGCCCAACAAAAATATTTCAATTCGAGCTGTCATCGATGGAGGTAGTCAGCACACGTATATACGCCAGAGTGTCGCAAACAAATTAAACTTAAAGGCAATTGGGACGGTCGAGTTGTCTGTAATTCCATTCGGCAGTAAGGAAGCGAATCCGATAGAAAAATTCGTTAAAGTTAAACTCCATTTAAAAAATTCATTGAGCCTCGATACTGTGATATCAGTTGAGGCTGTCATAGTACCGGAAATCTGCGTGGATGTTTTAGAGGTTCCAGAGAGTGATTGCCCACTTTTTGAAGGCATTAGATTGTCAGATGTTCCGTCAACACTGATGGAAGAAGAAGAGGGATTGAGCCTTCTCATCGGATCCGATTTCTACTGGTCGGTCGTTACTGGAAATCAGCGTCATCTAACTAAACGATTAAGGGCCATCGAAACAGTATTTGGATGGGCCCTACAAGGAGTCCATCTCTCCGTAAGTGATAGTTCTTTTGCATCTAATGAAAACTCTTATTACAATTCCATCAGTCTGCTTAGCTTAAGCACTATACATGCAGATCTCACTCAGTTCTGGTCGCTGGAAGCTATTGGTATTAAGAGCAACGAAGATGAAAATCATGAGCTTACAGAGAACCTGATAGAAAGATGCATCACTAGAGATGGGTCGAGGTACGTCGCAAGTTTACCCTGGAAAGCTGATTCCATCCTAAACGACAACAAAGGTCAGGCGGTGCAGCGCTTAAACACACTTTTTCGACGTTTGTCAAGGGAACCAGAAAGACTTTTTGAGTACGACGCTGCTATGAGACAATTAATTAAGGACGGCATTGCAGAACCAATCGATCCCAATCGCCATCGATCGCGTGTATTTTATATGCCCCATCGGCCAGTCTACAAGGAGGAAAGTACAACCAAACTGCGTGTGGTGTTCGACGCGTCGTCGCAAACTGACGGAAGCGGCTCCCTGAATGATCATCTTTGGGCAGGAGCGAACTTATTGCCGGACGTTCTAAAGATCTTGCTGAACTTTCGTTTAGGACGCATTGGTATTGTTGCAGACATCCAAAAAGCCTTCCTTCAAATTATGTTAACTGCTGAAGATCGTGATAGTCATCGCTTCCTATGGTTTGAATCGCAGATAAAGTCAGTCACTGATAGACCAAGAATTGCAGAATACCGCATGACTAGAGTAACGTTCGGGGTAAATTGCAGCCCTTTCCTGTTATGTGCGACTATTAAGCATCTCCTTAAGCATGAGGAAATGAATTTTGCCAAAACATGTGCTACGCTTAAGGACAGCATATACATGGACGACGTAGTCATCAGCGTTGACGACGAAGATGAAGGAATACGACTTTGCAGCGAAACATTAGCTGTTCTGGAAGGAGCATCGATGACGCTTCATAAATGGAACTCGAACAACGTCAAGATTCGGGATGCGATGCGCGGCACCCACGCACCTCACAGGCAGAAGGTATTAGGATTGATTTGGTTCATACACAGCGACGAGTTGTCCGTTGCTATGGATTCTATCGAGAGTTTTCTTGTTGCCAGTTCATCTAAAGGGACCAAACGCCACCTGCTCCAAACTATTGCAAGGATCTTCGACCCAATAGGTATTTTTGGCCCTTCTATTATCAAACTAAAGATTCTTTTTCAGAGTTTATGGAAAAAGAAGATATCTTGGGACGAAGTTCTTACCGGTGACTCTTTAACGGAGTGGAACGAGTGTGTCGTTAGTATTCTGGAGCTAAAAGACATGACAATTCCTCGAGCAACGCTTCCATTGCCTTCCCATAAAGGAATTGTTGAGATCCACATATTTGCAGACGCTAGTACGAAGGCATACGGTGCAGTGGGGTTTGTGAGATACATTGCTCCTAGCGGACAAATCAGTGTTTCATTCTTATGTGCTAAGAATAGAGTCGCTCCTTTGAAGGTCGATGGCAGCAATGAGTTAACGCTACCCAAGATGGAGCTTCTAGCCGCACTAGTCGCTGCGCGGCTACATTCATATTTGCAAGGATGTTTGAAGTTATCTTCCGTCACGTACTGTTTATGGACGGATTCTAAGATTGTGCTTAGTTGGATCCAAGGCAACATGCAGCGCTGGAAGCCCTACGTGCAGAACAGGGTCGATGAAATTAGACGCCTGACGGATATTTCGCAGTGGAGCCATTGCAAGGGGAAGGAGAATCCAGCGGATCTCCTTACGAGAGGAATTAGCGGACATACCCTTCGTAATTCTTCACTTTGGGCTCACGGACCACAGTGGCTGAGTGAAAACTATATCAATTCCGTGGCCAATGAACAGCTAGAACCTACCGCCGTTCTTTTAGCTCTTTTGGATGGGCCTGCGGCTTCAACGAACATCACAAAGGAAGCTGAACTAGTGAGCTATGAAAATTATAGTTCTTGGAATCGTTTGGTTCGAGTAACCGCATACATTTATCGCTTTGTCCGACTCACTAAACGAATGCAATCGAGGATTTCTTCTGAGACTGAAGCCAAACATCCGCACTTGACAGCTTCTGAAATCGAGAACGCAGAAAACCATTGGGTTCGGTATGTACAAAAACGTAACTTTTTTAATGAGCTTTGTCTGTTGCAGGAGGGAAGAGTTGTGACGAAATCTTCAAAGATCTGCGAGTTATCTCCCTTCTTAGACAACAACGGTATTATAAGGCTGGGCGGTCGTCTGCAATCATCAAATGAACCGATGGTTGTGAAACACCCGATTATACTTCCAGTGAAGTCACACATTGTCAATCTGGTAGTTGATGAATACCATCAACGGACGCTTCACGCTGGAGTCAATATTGTGCTGACTCAACTACGAAAGCATTTCTGGATTATCAAAGGGCGGCAGTTAGTCAAGAAGCGCATCAAAGCATGCAAGGTGTGCAGAAAGCTTTGGGGGTTACCGGCTTCTCAACCCTTTGCGCCTCTGCCTGTCGAGAGGGTTACGTTATCCAGGCCATTTGATAGCGTTGGGGTCGATTTTGCTGGCCCACTCTACTGCTATAACGAAAGGTCAGCCGCTTCAAAAATTTACGTCGCTATTTTCACATGTGCAGCAGTGCGAGCTGTGCATTTGGAGCTGACGAGGAGTTTATCGACTGAACATTTTATAATGGCTCTTAGACGTTTCATTAGTAGACGAGGCGTGCCTAGTACGATATTTTCCGATAATGCTCGTACTTTTCGGAGAGCTGCTATTGAGTTGCGCAGCCCTGATTCCCTCTGGGACGAAGAGGTCATCGAGGGATTCCTATCACGAAGAAAAATCAAATGGAGGTTCATTGTAGAACGCGCTCCATGGTGGGGAGGCTTCTGGGAAAGACTAATTCGAACCATGAAAAATTTGTTAAAGGTGACAATCGGCAAAGCAAAGTTGAATTTTGAGCAGCTGCGAACCATCATCGTCGAGACCGAAGAAATCATCAATAGCCGTCCACTTACGTATGTAAGCGCAGATCCATTGGACCTATCTCCCCTGACGCCTTCGAGTTTCCTTTATGAGTCTCGGAGTCTACCAGTACATTCTTCGCCAAGAGAGCCAGATGCAGACATGCTTAGAAGTGCCTGGAAACAGCGAATGAGATATGTCACTATGTTGAAAAAGAGATGGCGACTTGAGTATCTACAACTTTTACGTTCCTTCCACTACAAACCGAACAAATCATCGATCGAGCTGAAAGAAGGTGATGTCGTTTTGGTTGCTGATCAATCTACGCCACGCATAAATTGGCAAATGGCAATCGTGGAGGTGGCATTTTTGGGTAGAGACCAAAGAGTGAGGTCTTGCCAAATCCGACTTCCTGACGGAAAGCAGTTTCGACGGCCGGTTCAACTACTATATCCACTGGAACTTCAACTCTGCCGGGCCGAGGATGTTGAAAATTAATTGGTAACAGAATTTACACTACAAATAATACTTCTATCTCTTTCTTATATATACATTGAATACTATATAAAGAATCACCATTTCCTTTGTGAATTTGAGTTGCGATTTTCCCTTTAAGCGATTAACATTATTCTCTAGACTTTTTTGTAATAAACCTTGATTTTGACTTGGACTTGTTTTATTTACCACGGGCTTTTTAACAACTCATAAGGTGTGTTTTTTTTTTAACGTATGCATTTAAACTTTTCTTTGGTTAGGTTTTAACAACGAATCCTCTTTTTCTCCATCAGGGACTTAATTAATTTTAACCCGTATTTTTTAGCCAAACAAATCGGTCAGAGCCATTTTTTAAGCGTGACAGATAGGTAACTCGATGCGGATTCCAACTTTGTGCCAAAGCTAAGTTACCTTCGGTCATGAAATTTGGAAACTGGAATGTTTCAAATTCGAATTGGGCCGTGCCATGGAATTTGTGTCATGAAAAAACTCAGGTTCTATCACTGGAAAAAAAAAAAACACACAAATTCCATCATAAGGGCTTCTTCACTGTCTGACAAACATCGGGCACAACTGTCCTGGGGCAGCTTCTCAATCGTTCGGATTCCGCGTATAAACCTCCTTTCATTTGTCGCAAGAAATACAAAATCACACAAACGATGCACCGGCTATTTATTTATTTCTTCAGTCCCGGAATCAAGCCCCTACCCGACATCTCTTTTTTTTACCAATTTTTTCTATATTACCATCTGATGATTTAAAATCGGTGGCGGAAAATCGGTAACTATGCGGATGGTCCTCGTCTATTTAATAGATAGACGGGACATTTCCTAACCATGTTTGTACTGACGAAGTGGGAGTCCGTTCTCACCCAAGTTGTGATAGACCGTGCAATGTCCACTTTTAAAACTAATTTCAAAAACGTTGTGTAATTATTTGGAGTCACCAGCAAGTTTTCGTTCACATGTTTGTCACCTGGAATGCATTTTCCTCGAAACCTTTAATTGAAAAATTGTTTTCTTCATTAAATCTTCTACCTCTCATATATCTCTGGCTTTGAACGATCATATCTCCACCTCTAATCGACAGAAGTTGTACAGTAAAACTTTTCTATCAAATAAAATGTACCTCCCACTGACAGTTTTTTTCATAAAGCGAAGTAAACACAAGTGAACCTCATTATTGTCGCCAGACAAGTGTATTTCTTTTAAATTCAATCCATAAGTTGCTTGAAAAGTTTTTCTTAAAATACAATCTCAGTCATCAAATTTAATTAATTAAAAATCTAACCAAACACACATTGGGTCTGCCGTCCGCTTGGGCACATTCCACGACTTCGGCAACACTGTAACTAAAAACTGTCACACGCATGTTAACAGTTTGAACATTTTTTTTTCAAAATTTTATGAGAAGACAAAAAGAAGAGGAAGATATAATCACGTGCATGGCGCCACAAGAAATGAAGAGCAAAGAAAGTTGAAAACTTCACTGCTCCAAATTGGATGGATTAGGTTGACACAGCGCTTTCGGTTTCGCAGTCGATGCTTTAAAGGTCTTCACTCGCCAGGGTGAAACCCACTTATTCCCATTGTCTATTAAATAAATTGTGAGTAGGACGATGGCGCAAAAAGGAAGCCACTTCCAATTTAATGCGGATACACAACACAGCAGTAACAGTAACAACATCAGAGGTGGCATGGGAGTGTAATAATATCGTTTTGGTATTTTTTGTTCGCACCGGGGATGGCCAAAAGATGGCAAATTATTATTTCGGAAACACACCCAGTGGGTACGACAGCTCCGATTAGACAGCGCGGGACGTCTAGACCGGTTTTGTGGCCGATAACATTGCAGGTCATAAAGTGTGAGGATTCTAAAGGTGTCTTTCACTGCGTCTTCGTGGAATTACTTTTTCATTACCGAGTGTGATTAGGGACAAAGTTGGGAGCGCACATGAGGCGGCAACAAATCGCCAAGGCTAATATTCTCCGATGGACTTACGATCAAAAAGAAAATTAATAACTATGCCAAATACCTTGTTATCCCAGCATAAGACGGCTGAGCCTGCTGGAACGCGAAGCGGAAGTAATATATGTATAGCTTATATAAGCGCATGTTGGCATTTCTCGTCTTGCCGTCTTTAAATTTGTTGACCATTTCCATTGTAGACTATTGTCAGTGAGACCTGTGTTAAGCGGAATAAGGATCTTCCTGGCCAGATAAACGTAATCAATCTGATACGCAGACAGGTGTGAAGGTGTGTAGAGTTGAATTGGTAAGTAGATGGGTTATACGAGCATGTATAGGAAATATAACTGGCAACTAAATAAAATGGAAGAATGTGTGCAAGATAACGGCGAAGCACGGAATTGACGTGCGTAATTAATTCCCTTGGTTAAGTTCATTTGTTTTGGTATCGGATGTTTAATTTCGTTTACGCTGCAAAGTGTTGTTATGTGAACTCATTATTTAGGACGAAGGGTCATTAATTTGCTGTGCGTCAACAGCAATCAGTATTGCTAGCAAGGCGTGTGGGTGTTGGTAATTATCTGAAAAGGTTGAGTCTATGAAGTTACACGGCAGGCGATAGAGAGGGCATGTCAGTTATTCCCCTTGGGGGTTGCGCGACGGAGGTGTGAATAGACATCATGTATTGAAGAGACTGCTTTTGTTATCGTTGTCGAGGTGGGATCTTAAAGTCATGTTGTTTGTCGTGGGCTGTCTACGTTCAACAATTTACACTTGTTGGAATTGGAATCAGGAAGTCACAAAAGCGGGTTGAGCGATTTTGATGGGGACGAATAGTCTACTACTTTGAGGAGGTAAAAACCAGTTTCCCAGTTAGAGAGGAGATGTCGGTATAGATTGAAACCATTCCATAGCCAATGACATCACCGGAAGTAAATGTTTCACAACGAGTAACCAGTAAAGGAACCCCTAAACACCAGTGGCACAATGAGCCGATTAACGGCCTAAGTGTTTCTCTCACCGAGAGCCACTTTAACATAACATAACATAGACCTACCTACAGGACGTCTGCGATTTCCATAGCACGCCTTGGAGATATTTCAATACACTGATGACCATAGATAAGAGTGGGTTGATAACTCAGCTTTGCCACCAAGTTCGGTGATAACAGCCAGAGCAAGCCAACTGAAAAACTGCAAACATTGCTTCTTCAATTGGTCATGAATAAGACGCAGATCAGGGTGGTCCAAATACAAGTTTCTTTTTAAAAGTGCAATAAAGTGAACAAAATTATTTTTTTTCCCATGTATTATGGCTTTATTAGTATAACCATTCCCATTAATTTAGGAACACTAAGTGTTCCAAGGCGCTACCTCGGCTGGCTTCGCAGTAGCGCATTCTGTCACTCTAATTTTCAAAGATCTTGTTGATGGTTTCGGGCTGTGGCTCACGGATTGCTTGGATGATACTGCCCTTAAGTGCTTGAATCGTTTCCGGATTGTTCGCATAAATTAAAGCCAAAAGGGGTCAAATCGCAGCTCCAGGACGGCCAATTGATACCGCCAAGACGGCTGATGACACGATTTGGGAATTTTGTGTGCAAAAGAACGGTTGTGGCATGGGCCGTGTGGCATGGCGCGAGTTACGTATGTACACCGACAGAGCCAACATCCCGAACACATAAAGCCATCCATAAGCGGCATTTTGCTTAGAGCGAAACAACGGCAAGCTCGAGATCTAGCATCCAACCGCATGTTACTACAAATTACTGTTAGCAACAACTCTGCTGTTGCTTCATGTACAGTCGGTTGGCTTGGGTGCAGCATCTCCATATAAGCGTTTGTGTGTCCCAGTTATCGTGTGTTCGAGATCTCTCTCAGAATTATGTACAATGAATGTTATCTATGTTTTCTGTAAACCGTAAAATATGTGTTACTAGTATGTACATTGGTATCGAGAGTAGAGTAGGTTTTTAAATGGTAGACGCCTTGCATTGTTGGTTTGGCGGTAGAAGCAAAAACACGAAAATCGAATCGATGATTGTAAATTACTAAATAAAATAAATAACAATTTGTCAAAGTTGCCTAAATTATTTCATTGACGTACTTGTCGTGGACGTAATTCGCGCAGGATGGCGCAGAGAGATCATAAAAATCCATGTCTTCAATTTAGGTAAAAGAAAGTCGGTTGACATGGCTCTGTAACGCCCACCGTTGGTCGAAACGTAGATCCCAATCTCATTTCAGAAGAAAAATGGTCCAATGATGCCACCACTCGACAATCCGCACCAAACTGTCACTTTCTGGATACGATACGCACGACGAAGGGGACCATGAGCGTTGTTCACTACAGCATACCACTCTCACGAAGTTTTTGGACAAACATGCATACAGCAGGCGCGGTGGGTGCTCCATTTTGGCCAAAACTTCTTTTCCAAAAACGCACTGTTTGGGCTACACAGCACTCACTTTGAAAATAAGTTTTAAATATTTTCCAAAGTTGTTGAAGCGTAAAGCGACTGATTTTGTATGGTACTGACTTTCTGTTAAGATTTCGAGCGGGAAACAGCTGTCAGTGTTAAAATAACGTATGATTAAAAAGGAGACCACTATACCCCACCCGTTATAACCACCTATTTTAAGCAATAAGTGTAGGGGCTCTGGAGGGCTCTAAGAACCTGTATGTATGTATGTATGATATTTATTTCTCTTAAAGTACTTATAAATATAATATGAAATACAAATCCATATAAAAAATTCAATATGTCAGAAATTACAAAGTAAAGTAAAAAAAAAATCTTGTGGCATTCGATATTTTATTCAGATTGAGTTCAAATAGTGTTGAATGCCACTTCAAAAGGAACAAAACAATTATATAGGGTGGGGTATTAAACAAAACAAAAATAGAAATGATAGAAAAAACAACTTTTAGCCGATTTAATTCATTTAACATGATATCAATTTGTTCTCACTTCACAAAGGATGAAAGAATTTATGTAATCTATATAATAACATCAAAAGTTGAGGCAAAAGTTAGATCAAAATATTTGAAGTAAGAGAGTTTAAACTATAATAATGATGAGAAAACAACCAATTTTTTACGCGCTTTAGAAAACATAGAGACATGTGAACACATCTGATTTCTTCCGGGAGGATATTAAACAAAATATTATATACAACTGAATGTGAATTTCTATATGCGGTGGTTCGATAGTTTGGCACTTGTAACATATTAAGTGAGTTATTGCGTAGGTTATAGTTTGAGATTATACGAAAGTTACGGTTACCAGACTTCATAAAGAACGCTTTTAGAACCTTAAAACAATATAAGTGACGAACAGGAAGAATCCCTAATTGACAAAACAAGGGAAAACTAGGATACCTACTAGGTTTACGACAAATTTTCCGGACAACATTCTTTTGCAAGACTAGCAATGGCTGAACTTTGTTTTGATAGCCACCTCCCCAGCAATTTATACCGTATTGAAGCTTAGAATTAAAAAGTCCATAATAAATTGTGGTTAGGAGCTTAGTTGAACATATATTACGAAGGTAATAGAAATGCCTAAGTGTGGAGATAAAGTACTTCTTCAATGCAATAGCGTGGGATGAAAATTTCATATTAGAGTCCTAGGTACTTAAATTCGTCTACATTCTCTATCAAAACACAATCATCACTACAATTTTCACTAGTACAAAATAATTGACCAAGCACACTAGTTGCACATTTATATTGATATATTTAAATTTTTTGCAATTCGGTGCATGAAAGTATACATCTGGTTTTAGATTAATAGAACCAGATAAATTAAAGAACATTAATTTAGTCTTAGGACTTATTACAAGTTTGTGTTCAGCAAACCATTGTCTTAGAGTATGTACATCACAGTTTATATCAGAGATAAGATCTAAGGGACTGTTTACGCCATACGATAACCCAACATCGTCAGCAAAGGCAGTAGGTGAGCCTCTTAGATTAAGGTGGAAGAGTGAGTTGATATAGATTAGAAATAAAATGGGACCCAAGACTGAACCTTGGGGTACCCCAAGCCTGATTAATTGCGCGTCACTTCTCGTCTCATTCAACTTTACTCTCTGTGATCTATTATTCAGATATGAATTAAACCATTTAAGCATAAAACCACGCACACCTGCACTTTCCAGTTTACTTAACAGAATTTTATGGTCAACCATGTCGGAGGCTTTGGTTATACCAATGAATAACGCAGATGTACATTTTCTTTTGTCCAGGTTACCTATTATCTGAGAGCAGAAGTCTGCGTCCTCGGTTGATTTTCCCTTTTGAAATCCAAATTGAGAAGGATGAAAGAACATCGTCTTGTCTAAAAAGTTTACCAACCTAATTTTTATAAGTTTTTCGAAAACTTTACTTATGCTTGGCAGGAGAGAAATCGGCTTCTAATTTCCTATTTCAGTTGGAGAGCCCTTTTTAAACAAGGGAATAACATCTGCACACTTTGGACCGTCAGGAAAGACACCAGAAAAAACATTACGATTGAAAACATCAGCCAATACATCCATAATGAAACAAGCAATATTTTTAAGGACAGCATTAGAAATACCATCGACACCAAATGAATTTGAGTTATTCAAGCTGCCAATCACACTTAAAATCTCTAAGGGAGTTATAGAGTCAAAAACAATACTTCTACAGTGCCCAGAGTTTACATCACCAATAGCAGAACATTGAGAACATAGATTTTGAGTTTGTCCAATATGTAAATTAAGTCCGATACTTGAAAAATGTCTATTAAAAGCGTCAGCGATTTCACGTTTATTTTTTATTTCCTTATTACTATAACGTAGAACAATAGTTTTTTGAATGGACGATTTTTTGTTGAGAATGGTATTTACAACTTTCCACTCTTTCTTAAGATTTCCTCTAGCTGAACAAAATTGAGCACGGTAATAAGAGTCCCGGCAAATTGGTATTTCCTTTTTCAAACCAGCACAAGTCTTCTTATATTTCATTTTGAGAAATACAGTGCTAGGGTTCTTTTTGCACTTTACTCTAAGTTTATTTTTAGTTGTTACTTTATTTAATAAATAATTTGATAGCCAAGGTTTAAGTTTATACATAGATTTTCTTGTGGTCAGAAAACTGCAGCTAGCAATATGACTTTTAAGAGTGGTTAAGAAATTAAAATATGCATTCGATACGTCACTACAGTTATAAACATTGTCCCAGGACTAAAAAACACAACTTATTTCGAAGCCTAGTATAGTTTATTTTTGGCTTGCTTTGGTCACGTTTCGGTATTGGGCTATTGTTTTTGGATGTTACGCTAAATAGAACGCCGGTCATGGAATGGTCAGTAATAAAAAAGTCATAAACACAATACTCACACTCTATGGAAGCAACATTTCGAAACCGTCCATATATATGATCTAAACAAGTACCTGATACAGGTCTAGTAGTCTCATTGATGAAGTTAGTCAAGCCCTTTAAAGCTAACACAGAAATATAATTTGATACCGTAGGACTTTCATCTAGACAATCAACATTAAAATCACCTACAACAATTAAGTTTTTGGATTTCTCCCTATCTAACACAATAGAAAAATCATTAATAAACATCGTTACATTAAACATCAGCAATCTATAAACACATAAAAAAACAAAAATTTCATTATTTATTTCGATGGACACCTTTAAGACGTCTGCACTAGGACAATCGACTTGGGAAACATTAATGATTTTATAAGTGTCCTTTATAAAGCAGCCAACGCCACCAGCTGCGTAATTTTCGTTTGTTTTAGCATAGAAACTAAAACCAGGCAGGAAGTAATCATTTTTTTCGTCGAGTATGTTAAGGCCAGTACTGTTTAAGTGGCTTAAATTAAGTCATCAGCGAAGTTTAAATAGTTTATCCTTAGGTCACCCAATTCTGGCCGTGGCTGCGTTGCCACAGACAGCTAATTGGAAGTAAAGAAGGCCAAAAGTGACCAAGTCACCAAGTCTTTCTCTTCTGACCGCATGTGATTCCTCAGCTTTTATTTATTTGACTTCATTGACTATGGGATGATTTTGCGCCCAGATCTGGATCTGGTAACTCAAAGGAGCATCAATTGTTTTTGCACTTAAACAACAATTAAAGAAGCACAACTTACACCTTTCTGGCAGGAGCTGTTGTGGCGTTATATAAGGGAAGACTTTTTTTGCAGATCAGTGATCATGGTTTAAATTTTCGGCAAAGTCCTTCCTTGAAAGTTCGTCGTGGCTGGTTGTCCCGATTTCGAGAAACCAGCTGCCTTAAAGGCACTCACATCTGAAAAGCATTCGTCTTCTTCCTGATGAAGTCAGGGCGTTTTAACTACACAGTTCTTCTCTCGCTTCCAGCCATCACATGGAGGCGCTTCCCTTTGTAATGAAAACATCCTTCTCCCTGGCCACAGATCCACGTTCGACGTTAAACTCAATCCCGGGTATACACTTTCGCCGCTGGGCGGAATCTGCCCCCCCTAAAACAAGTGTTCGTATGATCGTGTGCAAACTTTCCTGGTTCACGCTTTGGTAGGGCAAGTACTTGGTTGTTGAGAAATAGAAGTTGCACAACACCAGGTGGTGATCAGTTGACAGTCCATCTACTGGTAGAATACAAACCATCCTGGAGTACTTCTGACGACTACAAAGGTAACAACCTTATCAAATAAGGGGTTATTTTTGCTCTTAAGAAAAGCCTCTTTCTGCTCTCATTTTTATCGCAATCTTCCCCCCAATCACATGTTAGTATACAACTATAGCTCTATGAGGGGCAAAGTCACCAATCAGAATATAAAAACCCGTGTTTGTTACCATTTTATGGAAAAGCTGCGTATACTCCGACTCCGGATTCAGGGGGTTTATTCCCAAATCCGCGGCGGATCGCTTTTGATGGCGGATTTGAATTTTTGTATAAGCGAAAGCACTTTTCAGCGTCATTTTATGATTGCATTGAAAGCGATAGGTGTTTAGGTGTCGGATTATTTGCGGACCTAAAAAATATGTGGAAATACGAAAATTCAAATCCGCCATCAAAAGCGATCCGCCGCGCATTTGGGAATAACCCCTCCAGATCATTAGACCTGCAGCCGACCATCATGAATCATAAAAATGTTATTGAAGGTATAAAATTAAATAACCCCTTATTAATAAATAATCTTCGACTTTCCAATCGTTCATAAGTAATATTAGCTGATGGTATTTACTTCATTGCTCTGGTTGCCACCATGAGACTTGTGAGTATTACTACTTCCGCATAAACAGACTTTCAAGGTGCTACTTCTGATGTAATAGTGTCCACCCATCCGCAAAGGTGACACAGCCTCAAAAACTCCCTTTTCTGAGCATTATCTCTTGGGACTTTCAGAAAAAGCTACATATCTTCTGTACATCTTATACCAAGGTTTAATATTTGCTTCTTCCTAGAAATTTAATTTTTCACTTCACACTCGTTGACAGATATTGCCGTGTTGATTCTCAAGTCCCGGAACACCTTATGCGTTCAGTTAACGAATTCAAATTTCATTTCCACATTTAACTAGCGTGACATTTGTCCTTATGGCATTCCTTTGCTAAAGAGCAATATCATATATCAGTCCGTGTACTGAAATTGCCTATACGTGTAATGCAAGTAATGCTGCGCTGTGTTGTTGACTGCGTATCACTTTCGACAGTATCCGAACACTCATTGAATAATATTAATTAATTTGATGGCACATTTCGCCGATTTAACCTTCCTAAAGCTCGTATCCCTATAGCCCGTGTATATGAGTATTTTAACGACCACAATGTGTGGTGCAGCTATATCCCGCTGTGAGGTGAATACAAAAGTAATCCAGAACATTGTATGTGAAGAGCTTTACCCTAGAGCGGGTAATTCGAGTCTATCTCATTCCATTGTCGAAATAATGTTTTTATGATCCTTTTGGATATTCGCTTCACATAGGTGATATCAGTACATTAGGAGTTATCCAAAGCCAACCCATAAGGGGTCCTTGCATGCCAATTATTTTTTTTTACTCTGGGGGTTAATGTATGATATCGATGAGGGAAACATAAAACCGAATTGCAGTATCAGATGAAGTTAATGGCTCAACGCAGTTAGCACTTTGAAACCGGGAATGTTATAGGACAGGTATAGCAGGTGGAAATTCCGGTTTGCTTGCAGTAACCGGCAAATATTGGTTGCAGTCCTTGGACGAACTTCTGCGTTGATATCGAAAGCAGTTGTCTATATATAGGCGTACGAAACTGGAGCATCTTTCTCAACTTATAGAGGACGAGGAGGAAGCCTTGTTTGTAGTAGGTTCGCACTCGGTGTTGAGAATATGTTGAACCCATTTCTATAGACTTGGCGAAGACGACAGAAATTTAACAGAACTTAGCAACACGCACCACATTCGGTGATGAAAGCCAAGACGTTCACTCGACTAATTTTAAGTGAAAATCGCAATATCTAAGCTCGACTTTAACAATGCCATTGGGCCAGACTCCCGCCGGTCCAACTACTCATTTTAAGGAAATAACATCGAAAATGAACCGTAAAACTGCACTTGTCAATCCCTGTTTCTTTAACCCAGGAAGGAAGCTAATGCAGTAGTCCGGCATCAGAAAGTGTCAAGAAACATTAGTGCAATCTCTATATAAGACCCTTATCAACCCAGTTCTACTATTTGGTGGCAAAGTATTGACATCAACAATTGCCAATAAAGACTTCATCGTTTTAAATTAAAAAGTGTTCCAGTAATTCTTGGTATATTTAGCATTGACATGATTTTTAGGAGGAACAGCCACTACTGCAGTGATCTCGGCACTCACTCCGTAACTTTTCAGACGATTATCGTCGAAACGATAGACCTCCAAAACTAGCAACTCTGTGCAAAAAAATACGAGTTTAAAAGCTTAATCCAATCCGTTTTCCATAAATGTCAGAGAAGCTGACGATAGTCAAACAAATTCGGGCTAAATATATCCGAATATGGTTATAAAATTAAAAAAAAACGATATCAGAAGATTATTGTTTTACGGAATCTGCCCCCGGTCATTTAAGATGGCAACGACCTGTCAATGCCAATGTACACTAATGCTACATGACGAAGGTTCACCAAGTGCAAGGAGATCTCAACCAACTTAGAGTGGATAAAAGTATACAAGATAAGAAGACCTTTTCCTGAGGAAAGACGTCCGAAAAACCTCCATAATACCGAGCTCACTACCTACTCAGATATATATT
Source organism: Cheilosia vulpina (assembly GCA_916610125.1). NCBI lineage: Eukaryota > Metazoa > Arthropoda > Insecta > Diptera > Syrphidae > Cheilosia > Cheilosia vulpina. The sequence goes on along the minus strand of OU744276.1, from coordinate 77,941,778 downwards.
TTAATGTTTCCTACATGATATCTTGAAGTGCTGTCTTGCCTTGTCTGTCGGGCACCAACATCCAACCCATCCATGTGCGCCAGGCGGACTTTGAAGAACCCTTAGTTCTTTCTAAAACTCGATTTTAAATAAACCAATCGCACCTTATAATTTAAGAAAAGGTCCCAGAACCCGTCTACGCCCATTTGTCATTTAAAAATAAAAAAAAAAAAACTTGTATGAATCATACAATCAGCAGAGAGACAGAGAGTAATCATTCAAAAATGCTACAGCATAGAATGGCGGCACAACGAAATGCAGACAACAAGAAAAAACCTAATCAGAAGTGTCTGCAAAAGTTGTCGCTTGGGTCCTCCCGGACAGAATATACCGCAATCAAAAAAGGAAAGAAGTAACAAAACGAATTTTCATGATTAATGGTTCAAAAGTTACAGAGGTGTTTATAATAGAAGCGTTGGCCATCAAAAATGCACAAAGAGGTAAAGCTCGCTGCTATGTATACTCGTAGGTGTTAGTGATGTTATAAGTTCGTAGAGTTATTGTAGCTGTATGACGATTTGCCGTGTCCCTACTTTAACGATTTTGGTTTTAAGAACAATTTTACGATTCCACAAAGAGACTGAAGGACGATTTAAAAGCTTGCGTAATGCTTTGCGTATCATCCCCGGCTATCATTGCGGCCAGATCCCAATATGTTCTCTGTATGTTCCAACTTCTGTTAAAGGTTTGTTCCATTTTTGATGGCTGGCTGCTACACAGCATTCTGTTTCTGTATTTTAAATGGTCTTCTAGTCTTACTCATTTTTGTTTGTATTCCATCAACAGATAGGTAGGTCCATTAATGCCGACAGTCAAGGACACAAGCAATACGGCTCGTTCGAAATATACTTGTGCACTAAGAGACTGAGCGGCAGCGATGCCAACTGAGGCTTTTTCATGATTTTATTTTATTGAAAAAGGCATTTATTTTCGGCATTTTTTCGTCAAAATTGCTTGGCAACGCTGCTGAGCAGTCACCCTTAGAAGATCATAAAGTTTTAAAGGTTCTCTCGCCTGAGTTAGACCTGAAAACATTGGCGATTGGTCCTAACCAATAAACATTTTAAGTTTCATTCTGAATAAAACTCAGTAGATCAAAGTTAATAATAGCGACATGGCGACATTTAAACGGCTGAAGATACATCTGGGTCATAATCATGGAACATTTGAGACGACTATCGTTCAAACGTTAAACGTCCAAATCGAGCAATTAAATGCAAAAATTACGAGTTTGAGAGCTTCATCTAGTTCATTCTCCGCAAATGCATTCAAAACTTAAGTAAATCAAAAGAAATCGGGTTAAAAAAAATAACTTATTGCGGTCATCAAAGTTTAAAAATCAGCGGTTAAAAATATGAGGTGTTTTTTAATACATCCACAGTACCTATTACAGGTCTGTGCATACAAAATAAATTGGTTTTCAATATTTCCAATTTATTAAACATTTTCTGTAATATATTTATATTCAAGTTTAATAATTGTTTCATTAAAATGTTCAATTTAATACGAATTTTCTGAAATTTAATCCCTAAAGTAAAGTATACTGCTCGCGCTAAATTTTATTTCCCATACAAAGATAAAATTTAGCGAGGCAGCTTAGCAAAGCAGTATTCTGTTCGCAAGCTAAATTCTTAACTTCATATAGATGGGCCGATGACAAGTCTCCACTCATTTAGCTCGCGAAATAAATGCCCGGTACATTAAATCGAAGATAAATTTTGACATAAAAAAGGAGGAAACAATTTGGGTTGTGGTTATTTTGGATTTTTTTCAGAGGAAACCGCATAAAACATTTGTGCGATAAATAGAAGAGAACGCAAAACCAAAAATTCCGTTTCATGCGATAAAAAAACATAAAAAAATTTCAGGGCTTGTGGAGGAACAATGCAAGTAGGGATTTACCCGACGTCGTCTTCTGCTTGCTATTATAGAACTAATTTGAGCTGCTACAGCAATGATAATATCTTCTTCAATTTTGCTTATATCTATTGTTTTGGAACGATTCAAACAATGCATTGTCTTTAAAGTTTGAAATTGGAAAATTGTATGTACGCGAATAATTAAAATAATATTTACTGTCATGAACAAATGGTTTTTGTCCCATCTGTATGATGTTTAATAATTTAGCGAGCATTTATCTTTGGTGTGGAGAAATGAAGTGGAGACTAGGGACGCTAAAATTTAGCGCGAGCAGGATACTAGGCTTAATGATTAAAATCCAGTGTTTTTGTTCTACAATCTAACCCGGTCTAGCTATATTAAAATAATATTTCAATCATGGACTTATTACAATTAAGTTGTAGTTGATCTGAAATATAACATCTACTCTGATTAAATTTTAATACGATCTTTTTAAAGCCAGCAACTTCAATACATTTGCATTTGGTTTTAATACAGAACCAAAGTGATTAGACTTAAATAGCTATATCGGTATTATTTTTGAACTCAAATTTATTATGTTGTTGCTTGGTTAAGAACTTAGAGTTAGTTTGAGCGTTTTAAAAATACAAACAAGTGAAAGTCATGCTGAAATCGGGGTTTATATTGATATCCAATGAGAATATTCTTCTTGCACGTAAGTAACGTTAATTTCAAAATACATATGCTTGTAAGAGGTTGTTATATTTGTGAGGCTGTGAAGCGCAGAGATGTTGTTCCTAGTGGATTTGCTTTTAAAGATAAGGGCGGTCTAGAGATTCGAGTCCATTTCCTTAGAAATATAGCTTTACATTCCAAAAAGTAAGTAATTGACTGAATAATTAATAATAATTCGGGCATACATGAGCTCTCCTTCATTTAAATTTCCAGAAAAATATACCCACTAAAGGAAGCACAGCAGCACTCTATAGGATTATTTTCAAGGGAAATGACCACGGGAATTTGCCTACGTTTGACAATTTTCTATATGTATTGTAATATTTAAAACCTATAAAAATTACTATTAAAATAAAATATTTTCGTTGTTGAAATATATCCCATAAATATTTAAATCAAATCTAAAGAAGTATTAAAATATAATAAGATTGTATTCTATTTTAATATACCATGGGTTTGAGGTGAAAGTAATTTATTCTAATCTGCAGTTTATTTAATTCGAATACAAATGTATTAAAATTTCTTTAATTTTTCAATATAAATAAGGGTTTAATTTAAATGCTTTTGCATTAAAACCCATGTTCCTCTATATTAAAATTTAATATTTCAGACATATTTTGTAAAAGCGGACATTACCTAAAATTAATAAATCTTTTATTAGTTGTTTAATTTGAATACAGGCAATATATTGAATTTTAATATTTGCTCTGAGTTGTCCTCCATACACCCCTAAAAATATCAAATTTAACGCCAGGACTTTTAACAGAGGCGATTTCGCCCAGGCGATCATCGTCGTACGTGACCTTCCCCCAGGTTTTGTGAGGACCTGTATGTCGCAATGGATATAATGGAATGTCAAGGCTGTTGCACCTCGAAAGTACTTTTTCGACAGTTCTCTGGTTTCTGAAACAAAGTTCGGACCAATTTTATATACTATGTTGGCCTGGTTCGATCTTCGAAAAAACACACAAATTACATCGTTACAAGATGCAAAGAGTTTAGTACATTAGAGTGATGCTGTCAAAAGCTAACTAGGCAAATAGTAAAACAATGCAAACGAAACTAGACTGCTTCTTCAACGTTAGCAAATTAGAAGACGAAAACGAAAGGAAGCAAACGTGAAGCAAATATTCGCTTTCACATGATTTTTTCGTTTTTGAAATACGAAAGTGCTTCGGTCTATACTTTTGTTAAGATTGTTGAGCAAAATCCTGTGGGACTTTAATAAAAAAAAGATATTTGACTGAATAGGTCTGTAGCATTCTCAATACCAATCGTGTTGAGTGAGTTTCATTTTTGGAGGAATGCAAGGGATCTACAATTTTATGCCGAGCCCAAACGGCTAATTGAGATGCACTTACTGACAGTCTCGGATGTTTATTCGACGTTCGCTAGCGATGGCGCAGTGGAAACCTTAAGATGGAATTTTGGTGGGTCTTCTTTTTCCAAACAACTTGACAGAGCTGGTTTTATTCCTTGATTTGGTTTGTTCCAAAGATAACTTCTGCTAGTCGTTGTGGAGGAGCAGCTTGAGCTATTTTTTTTTACGAAGATCCTTCTATCCTTTTATAAAACTCTTCCTTTTATACGATTTTTTCACGTTTAGGGTTATATGCCGCGAGGTTTGTCGTTGCCGCACATAAGCACGACTATATAGAAGAAAGTTTCTTTTGGATACAGCTATCCTTTCGTCAAGTTAGGTTAGGTAGTTTGATTGGCGAGACATGGTTGAATTGTACACGCCACACTTAGATCAATGCAGATTTTGTGTCATGCCCTTGGGGCATAAGAATCTTACGGATTGGCGAGGCATTTAAAAATTTGTTTTCTTAGAAAAAAACTGAGGATGGAATTTGTTTTTTTTTCGGGACCCCTCGCTTAGTAGTCCAACACACTAATCACGAAGCCACTGCGCCTACCTTGTCTGACTGAATTCCGCATGTATAAGGACGATTTTTTACGATTATTACGATTTTGGAAAGCCGAATATCAACACCACCTCGTGTTGGTGGTTGGGCTGACATCCTCGAGAGAACAAAGCTAATGACCGTCACACCGAATGTGCATCTAACGCGCACGTACTAGATCAACCGCTTGTTGTACAACTTTATCGCTGACACGAAATGATTAATGGTGAGCTTCCCGTGTCACAGTTCATAGTTCATACACGTATCAATCAGCCTGTAGATTAAAAACCTATTAGTACCAAACGCCAAAAGCGAAGCGCCTTCCAAACTATCACGCGTTCAAATTATACCAAGGATAAGACTGTCATTTCGCACAGCCCATCGTCGAATATTTACATCAATCATTAGGCGTTATATAAACGCCCGTTCGTTCCCATTAGCAATGGGATAAGGCGGCATTAATCAAATTTAACCAAAGAGTTTCCCAACTGCCCACAAACAAACTAGATCCTTGGTTCGCTTTGGTCGCCCTCGTCTTACTCCCTAATGAGGTACTAGGAAAACAAGAAACTTTCAAATCAAATTAAAAACTTTTACATCACGAACCGTTTTATTGAATGCGATAAATTTTCCCTAAACGGACGGTGTATGTGTGTGAGAGTCTTTTTCAGCATCATGACAGAACAAAGTTTTCGGTATTCCGGTGGTCCTTTCATCAAGTAATTATTTTAAAGCGCCTCCTCCAACGAGACACACTTAAACGTAAACATATTCAATGTGTGACCGATTGCTACACGGTCATTTGTTAAAACACCAACAAGGAGAGTTGCGAACTTTTATCTGGATCTCTGGCCCGGTGGTTCCTCTTTTTTTGCAGAACATGAAAGTTTATGACACTGTCGCAGTGTGCCCCCCTCCCTAACCGTATAAATAGAAAACAAAAGAAAGAACCATTCTTATTATTGCGCCGCTATGCTAGGGGCAAGGTTGGTAATTCTGCATAAATTATACTCTCAATCGATTGCCATCGAGAGGGTGGGATAGGATACTGGTATTCATCGCGCGCAAGTGATAGCATAATAATTTAGTAAAACTTTCTGTTCGGGGCCACTGCGGCGCCATAATCATTGTTTGGGGGTCTGCTCCTAAAGTTTTCAATGTTCAAAGTTCGGATACATTTTGCAGTTAAATTGAGAAGATAAACAAAGACCGAAGAGTTAGTTAGATAAACCATCTTAATGAGGAGAGGTCGATGTGGTGGGTTTTTTTGCTAGCCACCTAAATGAAGAAGGTATGGGTTTCTGCATTTGGCAAACACAAAAATTATTTTCGATAGAGGAACATCGTGTAAGTCGGAGGACTTTTCATATGGGTGACTAGTTCTCCATTTGTATTTTTGCGTGCGTGGTGTTCTTCTAAATTAAACCCGAGTTCTTGAAGTTTATTTATTTTCCCTTCGGACCGGGGTTGGGCGTTTGTGTAATTTCACAGCCCATAGAGCAGAACCTTTTTCGATTTCCATTCCGATGTTGGTCTGTATATATAATATAGCCACGTTCAGTGATAAGCCTATGCGAAATTTTCCAAAGAATTCGGACAAGGGATGAGAGCACTATCAATCACGTGCCACTATGCTTGAAACCTGAACACGTCTTCGCAGCTCTGTGAAGATGAGCTGATATTATCTTTTCATACCACAGGACATCAGTGGCGGGTGGGGTTGGCTTATAGATGGTTTGAATACCGAACGGACATCCGGTGGTATTAAATGTCCCGGAAAATAAAATTCAAAATTACCTGTAAAATAAGCAACTGCAAAAAAAACGTACTATCTTATATCACAACTACAGCAATTTGGTGGGTAGGTGCTGGAGGACCTTTGTTGGTATTCACAGAAAAAAAGGCGATGAATGAGTGCAATACATTTAGGAATATATTAAGCTTACAAAAACGGTAGATACAAGTTTTCGAAGTGAATTCAATGTGATAAAAGAAAAGGAGGACACTTTGTTAGTGTTAGCCCGGAAAGAGTAGCACGGCGTTTGCTACCGGACTAAGAGACGTATATGGTTACTATGTGGCCAGCATACGGTTTTCCGGTCATTTTGCGATCGATGTAGGGCACATCTCTAGTTTATTTCCCATATATCCAATAGTTTCGGTCTCTCAAACATAGTGCCAGATTGAGCAGGACCATATGTATCTCAGATGCAACTTCGACGGAGAAACATACTGCGGACAAGAGTCAACAATAATCGCTGATTGTTGTCTTTTTATCCTCTACTTGTGAAGATCCAAAGATGCACGCCAATAAGTCATTAGATCTGATGTGCTTGGTTTCACCCAACCATTCATACTTTTGTACCTTTTTTCCGATCTTTTTCAAATAAAATTTGTTCAAATCAGGTGCAATTCAAATTATTTATATAGAATATTTTTTTTACAAATTTTGCATTAAAAACGTTAAAATTGACAATGCAGTAAAATGCGAGTAATTTAGCAGTACTGTTTTTAACTTTCTCCATTAGATACGTAGTAAGAGAAAGATATTGTAAACGGATTCCATTAAAACATCGGATTTGGAGTTTGGGGTCTTACATTTTTTTGCACGCTAACCTCAATATTAATGGTACTTCCCATATAAAATTTTCATACCAGTTTGATTTGTTCGAAAACGGCTATAACAAATTCAAAATTGATTTTTTTATCTAAAGTAGGTGAGGTTAACATGACTGCATACTCAGTTTTCCGCTAAAATGTCGAATAACGATACCTTTGAAATTTGGACAAATCTCGAAAACGGTCCATACGATTGGAACAAGATTTATTTGCTAAGGTAATATGGTATTTTCTAACTTAATGGTAAACTCAGTTTTTCTTTGTAGTATCGTAAAATGGACTTTTGAAATAAGTCATTTTTTAAAATCTAGTTTTCTTTAGTTTACTTGAAAACGGCAATATCGATTTTGACCAAAATGTAAACTTAGAGTAAAATTGAAGTTTTCAAAATTATTCCGTCCTTAATTTACAATTCGTTTTACCGAAAACGCTAATTTTAAAAAGTGCTCATATCTCGGGAACCCCATTTTCGATTTCAAAAAAAAACTTTAAAAACCTAGCAATGCTTACATCCCGAACAATAACTTGTACTCGGTTTGAGCAATAGTATTTTTCAAACTAAACATTGCAATATTTGGTATACTGTCTTGTCTGCCGAATTATACAAAAACCGCTCTAACGATTTTGATCAAAATACATTACAGAAGATCAAATCAGTATTCGAAATAAGACCCGGTACTTATTTTTTCTCAAAAAAAAATCGAAAAAAATCTTTTTTTAATTTATTTATATTTCCCGATCTATTTTCACATACCTATCTGTATTTTTATATTTTTGCTATAATCTCCCCATACTGTCGATAAAAATGGTATAACAGCTACACACAAAACTTGATTTTAGCAAATGTTTCCCTTTTTTTCAAAACTTGTTGGATATACACCTTAAAATAATTGCAACCACTTCCTTACACAATCAGAAACTCCTAATTCAATTGCACGCCCATACACGTCCATCGGCATATTCGGTTTATAACTTCTAATGCAAACTCAAAAACAAGTCTCTAAAAACTTACATAAATATCTATGTAAAGATATCGGTCTAACCTACCTACCAGGGTTCGGACTTTACTGCAATTGCAGTAGATCGACTGCAATTTAAGGAAACAAATAAAATCTACTGCACCACTGCGCTCGACTGACAATCTACTGCAATTTATGTGAATTTCGGAAATCTTTAATCAAAATTGAAAATATTTACACATATGCAAATAATCAGTTCCTGGAAGCATTATGTACTGATTCTGCCATCTCGTTTTCACTGCATTTGCTGCCTTGTATGAACTGATACGAAAGTCAAGTCTCAAGTGTGCCTTTCTCTTTTTCTAAATTTATTGTTGTTGTTGTTCTGCTCTGCTGTCGCCCGTCGGCTGCCTAATACTAACACATTTAAAAAAAAAAATATTTTAAAAATCTACTGCTAAAAAAGTGAATCTACTGTACTTTTTTTTAAGATCTACTGCGAAATTTTACAACTGAAGTCCGAACCCTGCTACCTACTAAATAAAATAAGTAAACAACCAACCAAACTCTTGATGAACGAGAAAGTTTCGTTCGACCCAGCCGAGCACTTTATTTTTTTTTGTTGATGTCAATTTGACATGTACCTTTGTGAATAGTGATACTGACAGCTTCAGCGCGGAACGCGGCAAGGACACTTAATTAATTTTTGTCAAATTATAGGTATTTTCAAGACATTTGTTTCCCCATGTGGTTGATAAAAGAATCGCAAATGAAAATAAAAAAAATAAATTTATGTACCTGTTTATTTTTATAAATAAATACCCTTAAAAACAATATGATCGACCTCGATTGTAAATATTCGGTACCTACATGTCATTTTGTGTATAATTTTCTTATCAAATGAGGTACTATACAAATTTCTAAAATATCAACACTGATATTCGTCAGCAAAATATTTGGCTAGAGTGCGTCGCTACAAAGAAGGATGTGAGAGCAGTGTTATAATATCGTGGGACTTATACCATTTTGTGGGAATTTCGATGTCCGAAAAGCCTTCCACGGGAAATAGAGACAAAGCAGCAAAATCTTGGGAATTTAATAAATATGACAAAAAAAAACACAAAGTATAGGTAAATACTTCTTGAAATTCCTATTCATTGAATGTCCATAAAGCAGAGCTCATGCTAATCGTATTTTATAAGAATTTTCTGCGGTTTTTATACAAAAGCTTAATTTTACGTGATTTTATTTCCGATTTAAAAAAAAACTAGTATCGTGGGAATTGATAAGGGAATTTGAGTACGATGAAAATGGAAAAATGACTACGCAATGTGGGAAAAACTAAAAGAGAATTTGCGACTATTCACCTTAAAGCTAAAATATTACTTCAAGGGAACGGGACCTGAAAAGATAAACTCAAAAGAAAAATCTAGTGGTAGAGTCGCAGTTAGTGCTGAGAGTGTGGAAAACCCATCTGCAGATTAAAGGCTAAATTGTTCAATAGCGAAGAACTCACTGAAGGCCAAACAACCCGACCAAAATGAGGAATTGAAATATCTACAAGGATTGCTAAATCAGGCGGCCCGCAAGATAGCGGCATAAAACAATTGGTTAAGAAGATAACAATTCATTTCCAAGCCTTGATCCGAGGAATGCCTGATGATGGTTAAAACCCTAGAATAATTTGAACGATCCAAAATACAAAATTACCCACCAATCTGCGGCTGCTTATCATGACATAGAAGGTTCAACCAAACAAGCTCTTATCGAAATATAGGAAACTGACTTGGGGAGAGCTACTTTTAGTTTAGATACTCCTGTCAAATGACGATGACCAACGCTCGCTGCTCCATTAAGGTCTGAACAAATCTAACCGAGTCGTATGATGCGAAAACATGGACTTAGACAAGTTGACGCGCTGTCATTCTTAAGGAAATTTTGCGAAACTTACAGGCCAACACAAGGTGCACAACTTTTGAGCAGGGTGAATTCAGGAGAAGATACAAGTGAGAGCTCTACGAGCTTTACCAAGATGTTTATGTAGTCCAAGAAGCTAATACGTCGACTCCATTGGATCAGACATATATCTAGCGGATGGACAATAATGCTCTAGCTAAGGGGATTTTCGAATCCCAGCCCTTCCGTTCATGATGGCAAAGAAGACCGAACCTATGACTTTAAGTCCACAAAACTTTAAGTAGACAGCTTGCTTCAGGCCAGCCTGGCTCGGAAGTTCAAAGAGGAAGACCTGATGAAGGCACGTGAACTGTGGAAGGGGACCTCAACTAACTATGAGTTTTTTTTTGCTCATAAATTCAACTGATACTAACAGCTCTCACCCTCGCTCCTCTTCTCCTCGTTCGCTTCAGTTAGAATCATACCTCGGCAGAACGAATTGGATCCCTTAAAACTTGAACAATCCTGGGATATTTTCCAAACAAATTTCAAAAGCGTTGTCTAAACATTGTGTTTATCTTTAAGAAAGATTTTGGCTACAATGAGGTTGCTGCCAAAAGTTTAGGAGATTGGCTTGCTTGTGGACAAGCGTCACTGTCCCCGCTGTGGGGGCGTACGAGATCATGTAGCTGCTGGGCCTGGAGTGTTCACCTGAATCTAGGAATATTTAAGTTAATTTATGTCAACGGTCACTGCTACAGAGCGGCGAACACCAAATTTTCGTAGGCTCAAATTGGAGAGAACGACTTGAAAGTTCGTTGCAGCAGGGAGACACTCAAAATGTCACACAGCCCATCGAACAATCGATCTTTTGCGCGCCAGGTTCGATAATCGCGTTACCAGCCGCATTGACGATGTGAATTGGCAGAAGTCGATGTTAATTTGACCCCTTGAATTTTTTTTAAAGACTCATGTCATGCAAACAATAGATAGAGCCTGAAATAGCCAACGAGGTCATGGAAAATTGGGTTGACAGAAGAACCTTCTATTTAGACCCATTAGAGACAGTTGGTCAAGCAGTGTGCTAACTGTAGGCGTGGCTTAGAAGGAATTTTCATTTTTTTTTTTAATTTCTCCAAAACAAAACAAATTCGTATTTAAATGCCTACTGTACCGAAAAACAACATAAATCCATTTTCAATTACAGTTCTCTGCGGTGCATCCACTTATTAATTATTTTACCAGCATAAAACGGAGCTTACTAATTTGTATGGTTTTTTGTTCTCGATTGTCCACTAATTGTATGGCCTAGAAGAAATCGAAGCCCATTCATCGTTGATTCGATTTTTTGTTCACCTCCCTTTGTTCGCATCGTAGAAACAGGAAAATGCCATTAAAAAGCCGCAGACAAACGTCCGCAGGTATACAATTCACAAATGCCCATTCAAAGGCACCATTTGCACAAAAAAAAGGCTGCTCTTACAATATAATTCAGTATTGTTTTCACTTGATTACAGGATCGATACAAATGTGCTCCGCAGCGAATTCGATATTTTCAGCTACAACACGTACGGATAATTCAATTTCATTTTTTTCCCTTTTTGTTGAAGTTGTCAATTGCTGCCTGTTGTTAAGCTCTACCGTTGATGCATACCAATCGTCTTAATCCACTAGCCGCATGGAAGCCAAAACGAATGTTTCTACCACCGAAAGGCGATATTTTTTTCCTGGAATTTTGCCAACATACCAAATGTACAACAACATTAGCGCTGTGGGTCTGTTAAGCCTGCTACGTGATGCTCAGCTCTTATTTCCCAGTTAACATACATACATGTCGATCCGAGCGAGAATTGCCAGAGTGAACCAAACCGAAAAGCGCACACACAGAGATTTAGTCGATAAGAAATGGAGCCCCCCATGCGATACTCAGATAATCAATTACCACAATTGGAATAGGGGGGGAGTCATATAGTCATAGACTATAGTGGATGATAAACATCCCCGGGGTTCCTTAAATATCTATACGTGGAGGAGTGTAGTTGTGGCTTCGTAAGACATGTGTGCACAGAAAGCTTGATGAACGAATCCATTCAAAGGAACGACAAAAGCCATCCATCTGAAAGTGGAACGGGGGCGGCGCACTGTGGTCCAAAATGACTTTTTTGGTTGCAAAATTTATAATTTTTGAACGCATGAAGATATCGCTAACAATTTTTTACTTAAATGAAATTTCCAAGCCTATAAAAATAGCGATTCTTAAGAAAATTGCTTTACAGGGTGTTTCTAAATCTAAGTCTGAAGTACGATTTTTTTGAAAAAGGAATTAACAGAGAAAAGAATTAGAAAAACTTGAAAAACACGTAAAATTTTACGAATCTTCTAAAAAAAGATGCGGCTATTTAATAGTTCACAGGGTGATCCAAAATATTTTGTTTACAACAGTGGATTCAGTCAATTTTTAACGTTCTTAGCAAGTATTTAAAAATGTTTTCATTTTGTGGCGCATCGGTATATCCTATAAACTGTTTGAGTGATATATTTTACATGAAACAGTGTACGAAAAAAGTAAACGGAGGAAAAACAAATTTAACATAAAATCAAATAGAATACGAAATATATATTTTTAAAATAAAATAGAGTATAATTATAACTCATAATTTTTTTTGCAATTACTATAGATCTTAATTTTCAGGAAAAATCATCGTAATCGTTTTCATCCATTTCAATCCATTTTTTTTAACGAGAGTATAATCTTTGGAGTCTTTTTCGCTTCATCGTTGTCAATTATATCTTCGTATTTGTTTTGGATAAAAGTTTCAAATTCCTGAGAATTCGAAACATTGATAAAATGTCCTGAAATGGTTCTGTTTGAAAAACTTATTTTATAGCGTGGAACCTAAGTAAACAACCATTAAGTTTGTTTGGGACGCACCGGAATTCACTAGAAACTTCCCGATAGATGGCGGAACAGATATAAAAGGACTGGTTTGAGAAGAAGGAGAAAACAGTTGACTTTGAAAACACTGATTGGTAACGTTGGAAATAGTAACCGGTTAATAAGATAAAGATGTTTTATGTGTGCAGTGATTTAAGTGATTAGTTGAAGTCGAATAAGAATTGTTTAAAGAAATATTGTTTTGAAATGAATTATTAGAATAATTTGTAAAAGTGTTATAAAATAATTTTATTAGAAAAGTTCAACAGAATAGCGGTCTATCTCTTCGAATACTAGATCGGATGTAACAATATTCATATTTAATTTGCACGCTCAGGCTCTTCAGCCATTTATTTTCATGGTTTATATACCTACCTGCATATGTACAAGTTATGACCCAAAATATTGATTATCTTTTCACATCACCCTGAAGCTCAGTTCAGTCAACTTCCCATGAAACACATTACCCGTGCACCTGAACTTGCTTGCAGTTCATACGATTTCCTGGAAAGCACAACATGCAATTCCCATCAACTCACATCGATCCAGTTACACACCTGAACCCATACAAATTCCAAGAAGACACCTACCTCCAATTCTTTGTTTGTTCAACATTATAAATAAGTGTAGTAGTTAGATTAAGCTTTGAGTTTTGTTTCAGTATCATTCCAATAAAGAACTCTGCTCCAAAAAATATTTTTTTTTATAGTTTTAATTGAAGAAACGTAGTTTACATGAATAAGAATTGTTTTACCTATGCAATTTAAGCTTTCCAATGTTGGGTAACCGAGGAAAAATAATATTTCTACCTGTTTTATTAGATCATAAAATAATAATCCACATTTAAATATTTCTTTCAGCTCTTTGTGATTAGTTAATTAATTAATCCCTTTCTTTTGACAACCTAATCTATGTATACGTATACATAGATAAAAAAAATAATGATTTACAATAATTAAAGTAATTCGAGGAAACTCAGTTACAACACACCTCGAAAACCCTTGTGGTTTATTTAAAAAGAGTTGTTAAAGTGGGTGGATTACAAAAAACCAATTGGCATTTATGTAAATAAAAAGGGGCGTGGAAGTGGGTAGATTTTTTAATGATCAAAATATGTCATAACAAAACTATTTTTAATTGATATAAGAAGAAAATTACATGCTCGCAGCTCTTTTAAGTAACAAAATAATTGAAATATTCCATAAGGTAATTTGCTTTTAAGGCCAAAAATGTCAGCATTGGGAACACGACTTTTTTAAGCAAATTACAATTTTTCCGAACATTGTAAATCGTGGCAGCTACAATTTTGCATATGGCTTAACAAATAGTTAGGCTAAGCTATTGTGATCAATTTTCCGCGGCAACTCGCGAGAATTTTTTTGTAGCTATACTGTTTTTTTTTTTTTAAATATTAGGTAATTTTTTTTTATTAAAATTTTAATTTACCTATATATAAAGCAACTAGACTATATTCAAGAAAGTTAAGATTTATAATTTAGTTTGCCATAATTGGAAAAAAAGAAATAAAGAAGTTCGTTTTTTTCGATTTTTTTTTTTACTGTGGAACAAAATTGACCAACTTTGAAAAGCGCTGTAAGTCAAACTAATTAGCAGAAAATTATTTTGTTTGCTATTTTTGAATCTTTGATTATATTTCTATTATAAATAAAAACCAATAAAAAACATCGAATTTAGTATTTTTGCCGCGAGATTTGCCATTTTGGACCATAGTGCGGCGGTGGGTACAATTTAGGTGCCAGAAAGTCATGCACATTTTCCGCTGTTTAAACATTAAATGCTAGGTGCCTGATGTCCACACATAAAGTCACATTCCAAAAACAAGAATCTTACTTCAAAATTATCATGTCAAGTACCATGAGCTTCAGCTATCAGGCGAGGGTAGGTAAAAGGGTACATCCTTAAGAACGCGCTTATTGCAATCCATTTAAGTTATTTTGCCTGGCATATCTTGGTTATGATGCTTGTACTACGTTCCGCTGCTTGACTTCACTTGTTTCCGCATGGAAACGCAATTTCGATGGACAAAAAGGTCCGCAGATGAGACTACTTTTTGTTATTTCTTTTTCGTGTTTGCGCCGGCGGCTGGATATGTATCCATTCAAATGAAATTCGTTTTAAACTTGGGTCTCTCATTCAGTTTTATTTGCTTGTTGGCAGCAACTATGTTGAAAGTTTTAACATGCAAAATATTCAAAACACGAGGGCTTTTGAATTTAATTTCCATCTCACGGAAGATTATGGATTACTTTCGCCGCTGGCTCATTTCTGCACAAAGGAGGAGTTTGTCGTGTTTTTGGTCACAACAAACCACAAGTATAAAACTGTGGCCATACATATCATTTTTTGCCCCAAAACTAACTCAAAACAATATAACAAATCAAGTAATGGGACGAGACACATTTTTTAATTTCCGTAATTCACTTCGATTCTGCAGAATTTTTCAAACAACTAGAGCACGTACGAGTGTGTTTTAAGAAATCTCTTTGGTAGTTCTTGGAAGATAAACTCTCAATTAAAACTTTGTACGTGTGGGTAAATAAACTGAAGAGTCTCCACATTCAGCAAGAATACTTTTGAACTGTTGAATTTTGTTGCTGAACTGTCTAAATAAATAAAAGACAGTAGTTGTGTCATCTGTCATGTAGAGATTTAAAAACTACTCGACCGATTTTTATGAAAACTTACCAGTTTAGAAGAGAGTGGAATGAAATCCGATTGGTGGCGTCGTTGTTTCCGTAATGTGATGTGATGCCTAAGTGCCTCAGTCTCTCAGCAGTTTATCGCGTCTATCTGCAGGTATGACTGATATCGAGAACCACCAAAAGGATTTAGATGATGGTTTCACTATTTGGATCTGCACTTTTGGAGCTTGTTTACTAAAAGTGCTTTATGTCTCCATTAAATAGGGTATGTGTGTATGCATTGACTCCTATCAGGAATTTTCGTTATAGTTTTTCATACTGTGTCATTTAAAAGCATGAAAAATGCGAAAAAAAAATTAGTGTCATATATGGGCTTTAACACTCTAAATCTACGTGGCAGAAAGTGGTTTGACTTTCTACACAACATAAATACATATTTAAAAAATTTAAACTATTCCTAAGATTTAGTGGCATAGCTTCAGAATCATATTTTTGGTTCTCTCATTTTTGGCAGAGATGTACCTACAGGGTTTTTTAAACTTGGACAATGTACAGTTGACCATTCGAAATACGTGATTTTTCTAAATTAAATAGGTTAACGCTCAGTGGCAGCCCTTAGAGTTTTTTTGATTGTCATCACGAAAGTAATACGTATAAGCAGTGATGCCAACTTGGCATTGTTATGCTTTTCCGATGCTTGAAGCATTGATGAATAATTTTCAGAATAGAGCATACATTTTTGTGAGATGTTTTCACAAAGAAATTTTGTATTTTTTATCTACTTTGATCAACGTCGCTTCACTAATTTTCACAACGGTGCGTAGTGCTTATTTTCCAATTCTCTACTTTACTTACTCACCAAACCCAAACTTTGGATCAGAGATCAAAAAGGGTTTAGTTACCTATCGATCGATTAACATTCTGTTAAGAAATTTTAATCACCTTGTAGCTTCGTTGCAATTCGATTGTAAAATAAGCAATTTTTATCTGTTTTTTTAAAAAGACATTCATTTTTGTTTTGGTTGGCATCACTGCGCAAAAAGAACTGTAGCCGTTTGCATGTTATAGATAGGCAAATCAGCAGGAATCATCCGACCACCTCCTTTGACGTTAAAAATCATTGTTGTCATTGGCGAATTTGGCTGCCTTGAAGAATTTTGACGATTAGATATTCCTAAGGAGTAGTATTGTAGAGCCGACTTTCAATCAGAGACAATACTGAGACCACCAACTTCGGCCGATTTCCCGTTACTTGCCTACAAGCTATATTTTTATGGGGTGGCAAATGCTAAGTGCGCTGGTATTGTTACATAGAAATCCGTATTAACAAAAGTCACGTAACTTCAAAAATTCCGATGCAAAACTGTGGTATTCCCGAACTCTAGCACATTTCCCCACGCTTGGCGAGGTTGGCAGCATTTATTTTTGTAGTTTTTGTATGTTTTTGCATGTAACACGGATTCTTAATTCACATAAGACCGATAGGAAAACAAAATGGCGAATTTGAAAATGAATTGAGGGGGCCAGCGGCAAGAGTATTGCAAGTTGGCGGTCTCAGTATGTTTTGTCTCTGCTTTCAATGTCAATATGTGCGGTGCTGTGTTTTAGTATGCCATAAAGAATTACTGAAGAATCAATAGCATAATAATTTTTGTAACTTTGTCAATGGATTTGTATTTTGGTATCGCATCGCGTATTTTCATTTAAATTTTATTATTCGAAATAAATATACTGCAGCGCCATCTAGTGGCAAACAACAACAAAGTGTATAGTGCAAAATCTTCTTTATGCAAAAGCTACATAACTTATCGCACATATATGTAGGAATTCGTCAATTAAAACACACTTTCGAATTTCAATTTTAAAAGATTTCACAAATTTTATTTCAATGAGGATAAAGTTAAGTTAAATTAAGTTAAAGACTAAAGCTTAGTATCCTGCTCGCGCTAAATTTTAGCATCCCTAGTCTCCACTTCGATTCTCCACACCAAAGATAAATGGTCGCTAAATTATCAAACATGATATAGATGTGACAAAAACCATATTCTATTCATGGTAGTCCCTTCGTGTCGGGTAAAACCCTATTTGCATTTGAATTTTTTT
Organism: Cheilosia vulpina; assembly: GCA_916610125.1. Taxonomy (NCBI): domain Eukaryota; kingdom Metazoa; phylum Arthropoda; class Insecta; order Diptera; family Syrphidae; genus Cheilosia; species Cheilosia vulpina. The sequence continues at coordinate 77,924,062 of OU744276.1, read as the reverse complement.
GCAATCTCCATATTTCTGATTTTTTACAAGCCCCGTAAGTTTTTTGTTTTTTTTTGTTTTTTCATCGCATTAAAAAGAATTGTTGGTATTGCTTCTTTTTTTATTTATTACGAAAATGTTTTCTTCGGCTTCCTCCAAAAAAAATCCAAAGTAAACACAACACAAACTTTTTCCTCCTTCTTCTGTCAAAATTTATCTTCGATTTAATGTATCGGACATTTATTTCGCGAGCTAAATGAGTGGAGACTTGTCATCGGCCCATCTATATGACGTTAAGAATTTAGCGAGGGAGCAGGATACTGCTTTGCTAAACTGCCTCGCTAAATTTTATCTTTGTAGACATTTTTGTATGGGAGATACACTTTAGCGCGAGCAGGATACTTAGCTTAAAGAAAAAATGTGTGCAGGCCTTCTTCATTGTTCGAAAATTAATAGTTGATCTCTCTTTGTAGAAAAAACATTAAGCTCAAGCTGTTAGCTCTCGACTTTTAGTACAGCTTAAGTATCTTTCTTAATTCGCCGACTTCTGCCGAACAACAGTAGTAGCTTCTAAACAAAGCCCACATGTATTTCAAAAGTGACACAATTCAAGAAACTCAATATATTTGAGTTATCAACAACAAAAGCTCTAGTTCCACCCAACATACTAACTTAGACTCATTCTGGCCTGCAGATGGAACTTATGTCATTTTACACCTCTCAAAAGAAATCAAAACAGTTTTTCCTCTTTTCTGGGACACGTAACTGAGTTGTGTCATTTGAGATATACTCGTGTGATATGTCAATGGCCAAACCATTTTAAAGATCAGAGATACCAGGGTTCATTTTTCTACAAAAACTACTAGCTGAACCTGTTCTTCTTTGTCCTTGGTCAGCAATTTTGTTGTTTAAATATAAATTCATGTCTCTCCTCATTTACGGCCTTATTATTCACTCCGAGTGTGAATCAGATTTAAGTTAATTTTACACCCGTTCATTAATCCGTTTTTTTATCCATATCCATAAAGAGGGATTTAAAACAGTTTAAACCATAAACCGATTTCAACCCCTTTCAAACATGCGGAATGTTAAATTTTACAAAACATACATTTGTTTTTTGTTGTTTGCCACTTGGAAATTTATTTCATTTGCTTTGAGTTAGCCCAGTTAATTAATTATGCCGAAATTTCTGTCGAATCACCGAATGTAGCCTCCAAAATTCCTAATTTTTCAGCCGGAAATTTTTCCGAAAATAAACCACATCGCAATCGTCGACGCAAGCCCGCTTATGCATTCGATATAAATTCGACGACAAGGACGACGTTGATTTACCATTAGCTGCTGTTTCATCAGCTCTTCGACAAATTCGTCGTCTGACGACGAAGACATCAACATTAATTTCGTCCATTTCACGAATAAAGTCCTTTTTTAATTTATTGCTATATTTGTTTTTTTTTATTTTTCCCTTTTATACTTTGCTTATTTCTTGCGAGCGGAAAAATGTCAATATTATGAAATTGAATTTTAACCCGAGTTAAAGTACTCAAACTGGTCTCCGGAGTGCGTTTAAATCCAATCGGATTAAACGCTGTCAAGTTTAAAATAACTGGGTTTATTATTTACTTGGGTTTAGTTTTTGGGTTAAACTCACTTGGGTGTAACCTTTAACCCAGATTAAAGGGAGTGAATGATATGGCTGTTCGAAAAGGTATTTCTTGTTTGCTTTATTCGGATAATGCACATCAATTTTTAAAATTTTACAACTTTAGCTTTCATGTGTAAAAATGAATCTTGCGGGCAAGTAGGCAAGTAGGACTGCCGAAGTAGCTGCTGACATACATAATCGGTGTAATAAATATGCAATGCATTCTTTTGTTCCTTTCTATTGTGTAGATTACGTTAAGAACAACTCTGCTTGTTTTGTTAACCTGTATCTTTTATAACTAAATTTTATATGCCAGAATTCATCTATGGAACATCGTTCCATTTGGTGCATATTTCATAAAAATCTGTTCAACGAAAATCATATAGCCTTTGAATATATCACCCAGAGAAAAAACAACGTAAAATCGAAGAAAACCACTTTGATTCAAATATTTTTCAGAATGATTTAGCATCGACTACGAAAATATTTAAATCAAAGTGGCATAACATTAATTGAAAGGGTTTCCCTACTCTAAATGCATATATTTTTAATTTGATCTAACCACGTATGCACCTTGATTTGACGTGGAATCATGCTTAAATGTAAAAGTGAATACGTTTCACTTTGTATTTAAATCAAATATGTTTTAACGTGAAAAGGAATATACTTTATTAAAGTTTATTCAACGTAAAATCAAAATAGAACATATTACATTTTAGTTTGCATTTTTTCCCTGAGTGATACTGATGATAGCTTATTGTTCGATGAATTTGTTCAAAGTGGTTGCGAGATATTCTTTTTACTGATTGAAAATTCCAATTCATTCGTGATTCCCTCAAAGCAAAACGACTTTTTGAAATCCTCGCAAACCTTGCCAGTCGGTTCAAAAAGCACTTAGTTACCTTCGATCTTCATAGGACCTCCTGCAAGAGATTAGAGATCTCACTTCAGAATATAATAAAGCTGAGGTCATTTCCTGTCTTTACCTTAACCTTGGGGCAAGAAAAAGCCTCACTTGCGGACTGAAGAACTAGACGGCCGGCCGTTCAGAAGCAATCGTAGAAAACTATTCTAGACTGCAGAACAGATACGTCTAATTGAGACCTGCACAAAAAAAAAATCAATTAAGAAAAGCTGAACAAATATCTTTGAGGCTCTTTTGTGGTAAAATAAAAGAATCCTCTAAGGCTAAACAACTTAAAAAAATGTCTCGACGAATATTAAAATAAAAAAAGACTGCTCATGGGCGACTTCTAACAAAGAATAGCTAACCTGCTACTCGTCACTTACTTTCTGGTGAGCTCCCAACTTGGTATCGGCAATAAGCTCAAGCTGAATAAAGCATTTGACACAAGCTTTGTGTTGGTACTCGCGAAAAATTCAAAACAATTCACATGAATTAAATTGCTATGGCAAAATCAATGTTTAATTTTTTTTTTAATTACCTTAAGCTTACTTTTTCATTACAGCGATTGAGCCCCAGTCCCGTTTCTACCCTTATATTCATTCCTCGAATTGAAAAAAAAAATACCTACTGTATGCAATCGTATTATTCGCCGTACCTAGATACGAGGGGACGATCCAATTCCGTGATTCCATTAAGTTTTGTATTCAAAACTAGGTTAATCAACCAAATTGCTTGAGCACAGGCACAAGTTGGTGCCTACACAAAAATACTCATAGGAAGAAACTTTAATGTTGGTGATAAATTGAGGATGAAAATGTCAGCAAAAGGATTCCATTCAGTCCACCTGTTGCATATTGGACGGACTTCCAATTACATTTACCACTTCATTGGCGAAAGGACGAAGGGTAAATTTCTCTTACGCTCGTACAAAATTTTTCAATTAAAATTATCCTCGATGCAATGGATTCATTTGTCAACGTGTCATAGCAAGAAGGACTGCTGTTCAAAACGTAATCTCTTACGTAGACAGTCATTTCTTTTAGTGTTTTTCACAATATTCCAAAGTGTTGTACTTTGCACAATTTATAGTTATTTATAGGACATCATTGTCGCAAGCAGAGCTCAGGCAGTTGTTGCGGCAGTAACACCAACGCCCCAGTACCTTCCAGTTGTATAGTTGTTACTTGTTACATCGTTCTACATTATCAGGGTGAGAACTGGGAACGGAGGAGCCTGAGGAAGGAGCAATGTCGAAGCTGGTGTCGGCGTGTTCGGATGGTGTGCATTTGAAATAACGAAGCCAACTCTTAACCTAAAACTATTCATTTCGATTGTGATAATCGCATCGCAGTCGTCGCTGTAGTCATTCGAACATTGCACATCCAGCTGCTGTAGGGCGGGGGGGGGGGGGCTACCGGTCTAATGGATTTATGAATAAAACATTGAAAATTGAAGTAAATGATTTTTATGTTCATTGCCGCAAATGGATTGTGTTTCTTGCTTCAGATATGTACATGCGATACATTTTCTCCGCCCTTGTCTGTTTGTTCGCCTCAATAATGGATGCGATGATGTGTCTTTTTTTTTTTTTTTATTCTCTCTTTTCTGACTTTACAGAGAGCCCACACTTTGCAGCAATCATGTTCAATTAAATTCAGTGTAATTCAATTGCAGTTGACTATTTATATACATGCAATTGGTTACCAAAATATTTTTGCACAAAAATGCAGATTTTTTTTGGCAATGGACAAGCCAAAACTTTTATTTAACTAAGCATGGTAACTCACCAAATGCAGTGTGACCAGCTATTGGATTCAGTATATGGTTAAAGAAAGTTTTACTAAATGCTATCAATTTATATATTTAATATGTGTTGAGTTATTTCGACTTTATTATTTTTGGCGTTTTGGGGAGAAATTAATTGAAAGAGTAAAACATAAATTTGATGTTGGGAAAGTACTTTTTGTGTTTGAATTTTTGTTCTGGAGAAATTATAAAAGTCCCTTACACAGCAATGGGTTAAATGTTCTCCCTATCATTTTACAAATGATACTCGCTTTATGAAAAGTAAGATCCTGGTCACACTGATCGTAACTAAAGTGATTCTATCCGATGTTGTTTGGCTCTCATTTTTTTTCTAAATGTTTATTTGAACCTTAAGAATTTTATTGGTCAAGTCGAGAAGATGATATCGGCCAAATGGGCGCCGTTACAATTGCTTCCCATACGGGCTCGTTTTATGGCATTTTTCATCACTTTGATGAGAATTTCGAGCGACAGATTCTCGGACTCGTGTCGAATGTTGTCCTTGAGGGCTTCTACGGTCTCGGGCTTATTCACGTAAACACGGGACTAAAGAAAAAACCCACAAAAAAAGTCTGGAACGGTTAAATCGGGCGATCTTGCGGGCCAGTGTAAATCGCCAAAACGGGAGATGAGGCGACCCGGGAACACCGCCTTCAGAATATCGGTTGTGACTCGCGCAGTGTGTGCCGTAGCTCCGTCCTGTTGGAAACACATGTCCTCCAGTCCTAATTCGTCCAATTGCGGCAGAAAAAACTTAACATGGCCCTATAGCGCGCACCGTCCACTGTTGTCGTTTGACCAGCGGCGTTCTCGAAAAAAAAATGGCCCGATGACTCCTCCAGCGTGAACAGCGCACCATGCAGTAACTTTGAGCGGGTGTAATGTCTCCTCGTGCATTACTCGTGGATTTTCGGTGCCCCAGAAGCATTAGTTTTGCTTGTTCACGTACCCGCTGAGGTGGAAATGAGCCTCATCGCTTATTATGACTTTGGTCTAAAAATCGTCCTCGAGATTAAGGATGGCTTGGGCGTAGGTTACACGCGTTTGGCGGTCGGCAGGCAGCAGCTGATGCACGGACTGGACTATGTACGGGAACATGCGCAATTCTTTGACCAAAATTCGCCTTAGGGACAACCGGCTGATGGCTAATTGCGAGGCACGGCGTCTGGACGATGTTTCGGGCGACAGCTCGATATCCTCGTCAACAGCGGCGATATTCTCGGCACAACGGGCGCTCCGGGGCCGGCCACTCTTGGCAACGTCTCGTGTGGTCCCATAGTGGGGTCAAGGTTGGTGGCCAAACGGCGTAGTGTTTGCGCAGTGGGTGTCGGACGGCCGTGAAATCGCCGCCGGAATTCGCGCTGCGCCAACACTACAGACGAATTGTTACGCAAAAAAATAGACACGATTATTCCGCGTTTTCTTGGGGAGTGTATCGCTCCTTGGCTTGTTCACTTGTATTCTACATCTGTCTAGTCCACAAATGTGCAAATAGATTTGATATTGGCGGCCATTTGCAGAAATAAGAGCATCTTCCAGTAGGGTGATCTCTTTTGGCCCATATTGTATAAAAAAAGTAAATGTTGAGTATTGGTTTTTAGATAGCTCAATTTGTAAACATTTCATTTGATTTTTTAATTTTGTTTATGAATTCTTTGTTTGACAGCAATATGCATAAATGAAATCGGTGAGGCTTGTTCCAAAAACGAGTTAACAACATGCAAGATAAGCCCAGCTTCCAATAGGGCATACGTGAATTTTAAAAAATGTTCATTGACATTGAATAAATTGAGGATGAATGTTTTCAGATTCGTTTATTTAACACCATATTTGTACAAAATCAATATATGATTGGCAATTCTGTAGTTTAATAACACTGAACATTATTGAAAACAGTTAATTAGGAACAGTAAAAATGCAAAAGCTATTCTTATTTTAAAAACTAAATAATATGGCCGTAAAAGTAGCCATTGCCAATTTAACATAACCCAGCAGTAGCATGGGAAGTGTGGATACTGCTATCTAGCTTATCACGCAAAAAAAAAAACAAAAAAGGGTATGCTCGGAAATCGATGCCGGCTAATTGCAAAGGGATGTGTTGGTAAGGTAAAGTCATATTAAATGCAGTTCTTAATTTTTGTGGGTTCTTTTCCTCGAATTATATTTTATCGAGTCGTGTTTCGGTTTACCCATCGTATTTAATGTTTGTATAATATCCGAAAAAATCGTAAAAATATTTACGAAATCGTAGAAATTGGAGCGAAAAAACCAAAAATCGGAGCGTCGTATCAACCTTCCAAAATCGTAACATTTACGATAAATACGATCATATAACAACGCTGCAAGTGACATAAAACATCGACAATAAACAAGGAAATACGTTTCAAAAGGCAGTTAGTGATGCCATCTGATGTGCAAGAAGTTTTGTAGCTTTGGTTTCGTAAAATACCACAATAAATTAGATAACTAATTATAATTATGGACATTAACGGTTATCTCCTTGTTTTTGTTTCCTGTTGTCTTAGCCGAAGGCGACGAAACAATAAACTTCTAAAGGTCAGACGAGAAACATGTCGCGGGGCAATCGGGAGAATGGATGGATGATGGGTCTCCTTGGAAGGTAGGTAAGGTACAGTAATGCTGAAACTGTTAAACATTTCGTGTGGAATTTAATTAGAATTCGCTGTCATAACCGTGATGATAAATTGTTTTATTTTTTTGGTTTCGCTTTTGAATTTCGTCCTGCTGGTTTGTGGCAATGGAATGGATTTACTTCGGTTTTGGAAACCGAATAGGAAAAGCCTGGCACGAGGTTATAGATATAAATTGGTTTGTTTTACTGTTTTCGCGAGGTTGATGTAGTGAAATATAATTTGCCCCGCATCCCTCAGGATAAATTGTGAATTCTTTTGAAAAATTCCACAATGCGGGAAAGCTTCCCGGAGAAGTAGGTCACGCAATACTATTTACATTGGAATTGTATTGATCGAGTAGCAGGACTTGAAATATATAATAATGTAATCATAGTAGACACGACAAAATGTCAACTGAGTTGAAGTTCAAAGGTAAAAAATAAAAATAGCCTATCACTCGGTGGAATATGGCTTCTCTCGAATTTAATGCTATCGACAGAGAAAGAGAAACCCCTGCGTGTCCTTATTAATTATTTATTGCGAAGTGTTCCTTTTATTGTGGCGTACAGCTGTTGTTTTGTACTCGGTATAACTACAAGTGCTTCCGAGCACTGTGCCCATGTTTTGTAACTCATGCGATAACTTTTCCCATTGAAAAATTCATATCATTATAGTGATAGCCGATAGATAATTACAGAACATGGGCACTGGGGTGTGTTTATAAATATTTACAATCATCAAGCAATCGGTGTGGGTTTATGGTTATTTTCAGGGCTGATATGCTTCATACCTTGAGCATATACTGGTTTTTTGGCAAACAGTTCTGGGCCATAAGTTACACATCACATTTGAATGTGATTTTCGTTTTAGGCCCAGTATTATTTATGTTGACATGTTAGCAGTCGGATTAATTGCAAAAGCAATAGACGGTTTGTCTGCCTTTCCATTTCAAGTAAAAGAAGACAGATAGTCGCACCCGCAGAAGACTGTTCTCTATTCCTGGAAGGCCTCTCGCATTCAACTTTTATATTTTTCTTTCCACATAGAAAGCCTGTGAATGCAACTACACCTCTCAGCCAGAGATGTGAGCTGATAAGTTATTTCAATGGGTATTTGGAAAATCATGAGGTGGATAGGAGAAAACTTACGTACAAAAGGACATCATGAAATCACGCAGACGTGTAAAATTCGAATTAAACAAGAAGTAGCTGCACGCTCTGAAATTGACAAATATTTTTGCTGTATAAAATATAACGTCTACGATCTCATTATTTTACTCGTGTGCTCGAGTCGCTTTAATTAAATAAAAAGTTGGCGCAACAGGTCCGTAGGGATTTTATAGGCCCAGCTTCTCACATCCACTCGTTTTGTGCGAGTTTTTCATTTTTGGGTCGAAATGGAAGGTATCTACAATTTTATGCCGAGTCAAAATGGTCAACTGAGAAGCTCTTTTATGACGGTTATACTCTCGGTTATAAAGTCGGACGTTCGCGAGAGGTGGCGCAGTGGAAAAAAAACGTAAAAGATCGAATTTGCATCTTTTTGTCGGTAATCGAATCTGGGACCGCTTAGTAATCCAACACACTAATCACTAAGCCACTGCCACCGAACGGGTCCCTTTACTTTGGTTTTAATTCACAAAAGACTCGTCTTTTTCCAATAAGAATGCACATGAGCGACCAAAACAATGTACTTCAAGGAATCTGTGAACAGAATTGCAGTCACAGTCAAAATGGGAATAATATGGGGGGACCTCAACAAGTTACCTATTTAGAGCAAGAGCTACTTCAGTCCAGAATATCTCCTCTTTCGCCACGAGGCACTGTACATACGTTTAAAAAGCAAAGTCCATCTCTCATCTGAGTCCCGCAATATTGGACAGAAGCCATGACGACATTTTGAACGGCTGATGAAGTCTGTCAGAAAACTGATTGGAAAATACTTCCAAAAATGTTCATTTAATCAATTGTTGAACTGGAGGGAGCTTATTGGAGGGGCCTATTCGCCTGAACTCCAACTCCGCCTTAAAAAGAACAGAGAAAGACTGCGTTGCTGATGAAAAATTTCTAAAAGGGAAATTAAAAAAAGGGGCTCGATCCAAAAAAGGGCGCCCAATCTAAAATCGGAAAAAGAGCCCTTTCGATCATTTTTGAAAAAAGTGGGAGCACGCGACTTGAGGCTCAATAAGGAGCCGTTGCCACACGCAACGATGTTTCGAAAGTTTCTTCCAAAATATTCTCACTTCTTATTTTGATACTAAAATGGTCTAGAAATTTGTACCACAGAAACTGACGATGATTTGTTGTTTCGTATGTAAATCAACTTAGTTCCGTGAACGTATATAGCTTGTTCAAGGATGTGTAGATTCGCCCCAGGTGATGTGATGCTTCTCGTTCAGAGAAGAAGACCGACATCAGCAAAGTCTCTTTTTGTGTGGCTTTCTTCTTGATTCAAATGTCAAAAGTGCAAACGAGGACATTTTTAATGGAACCATTGAGAGTTCAAGACCGCCTAAATTATTTTTCTTTCGGCAATACCACAACTAAACTAGTAATGCTTTTGTTTATGGTTACGATATTTTAGTGGATTTTTATCATATTTCATGTGGTGGCATTGTAGCTTTCTTTGCGTACTTTCCCGAGACAGACACTAAAATTCTGTCAAACTCAAAAAATCGACCGAAACTCTCTCAGACAGCTGAAAATATTCTCCAAAGTGCATACGTCGAACGTCGATAGATTTCGAACTAATTTGAGTCACTTACATCCTTGACATATTATCCAAATACAGGGTGGGCCAAATACAAGTTTCTTTTTAAAAATACAATAAAATGAACAAGATTAATTTTGTTTCCATATATTATGGCTTTATAAGTATAACCATTCCCATTAATTAAGGAACTCAAAGTCGTTCAAGGGGCTGCCTCGGCTGGCTTCGCAGTAGCGCATCTGTCACTCAAATTTTCCAAGACCTTGTTGATGGTTTCGGGCTGTAGCTTACGGATTGTTTGGATGATATTGCCCTAAAGTGCTTGAATCGTTTCCGTATTATTGGTTTAACATCGGTTCTTCACGATTCCACACAAAAATATGTCCAAAAGGGGTCAAATCGCCACGACGGCTGATGACACCACTTGGGAATTTGGTGCGCAAAAATCGGTTGTGGCATGGGCTGTGTGACGTGGCACGTCATCCTGCATAAACCAGAGGTCGTCCAAATCCATGTCTTCAATTTCAGTAAAAAAAGAAAGTCGGTTAACATGGCTGTGTAAGGCCCACCGTTGACCGAAATGTTGTTCCCAGCCTCATTTTTGAAGGAAAATCCGCTCCGCAATCCGCACCAAACTGTCACTTTCTGGATACGATACGCACGACGCCGTTGATCATGAGCGTTGTCCACTGCAGCATATCAGTCTTACGAACTTTTTGCACAAACTTGCGTACAGCAGGCGTACAGGTGCTTCATTTCGGCCAAAACTTGTTTTCTAAAAACGCACTGTTTGGGCTACATGGCACAAACTTTGGAAATAAGTTTTCAATATTTCCCAGACTTGTTCAAGCTTAAAGCGACTCCGCGGAGGTATGATACTGACTTTCTGTTAGGATTTTGAGCGGGCAACAGCAACAGTGTCAAAATATACCATGATTTAAAAATAAACCACTAGATGGCCCACCCTTTACACGAGGTGGGCCGAAAGAAATCGCCCTATTGGAAGATGCTCTTATTTTTGCAAATGGCCGGCAATGTCAAATCTGTTTTGACTTTTGTAGACTAGACAGATGTAGAATACAAGTGAACAAGCCATGGAGCGATACACTCCCAAAGAACGCGGTATAATCGCGTCTATTTTTTTGCGTAATAATTCGTCTGTAGTGTTGGCGCAGCACGAATTCCGTGGCCGTCCGACACCGACTGCGCAAACACTGCGCCGTTTGGCCACCAACCTTGAAGAGTATAGGACCACACGAGACGTTGCCACGAGTGGCCGGCCCCGGAGCGCCCGTTGTGCCGAAAATATAGCCGCTGTTGACGAGGATGTCGAGCTGTCGCTGGAAACATCGACCAGGCGCCCTGCCTTGCAATTAGCCATCAGCCGGTCGTCCCTAAGGCGAATTTTGGTCAAAGACAAAGTCCAGTCCGTGCATCAGCTGCTGCCTGTCGACCGCCAAACGCATGTAACCTACGCCCAAGCCATCCTCAATTTCGAGGACGAAGTGGACGATTTTTCGACCAAAATCATAATGAGCGATGAGGCTCATTTCCACCTCAGCGGGTACGTGAACAACCAAAACTATCGCTTCTGGGGCACCGAAAATCCACGAGTAATGCCCGAGGAGACATTACACCCGCTCAAAGTTACTGCATGGTGCGCTGTTCACGCTGGAGGAGTCTTCGGACCATTTTTTTCAAGAACGCTGCTGGTCAAACGACAACAGTGGACGGTGCGCGCTATAGGGCCATGTTAACCGAGTTTTTTCTGCCGCAATTGGACGAATTAGGCCTGGAGGACATGTGGTTCCATTAGGACGGAGCTACGGAACACACTGCGCGAGCCACAACCGATATTCTGAAGGCGGCGTTCCCGGGCCGCCGCATCTCTCGTTTTGGCGATTTGCACAGGGCCGCAAGATCGCCCGATTTAACCGTTTCAAACTTTTTGTTTGTGTTTTTGAATAAGCCCGAGACCCTAGAAGCCTTCAAGGACAACATTCGACACGAGTGCGAGAATCTGTCGCCCGAAGTGATGAAAAATGCCATAAAACGAGCCCGTATTTGAAGCAATTGTGACGGCGCCCATTTGGGCTTTATTTGGGTTCTAATAAACATAATCAGAAAACAGAACCGAAGTTTTTCATTTAGAAAAAAAAATGAGGGCCAACCAACATCGGATGACTTCTTTTGGCCCACCTTGTACAACTTACCTTTTTGCAACATATGAAACCACCACCGAATTATCCTTATTTTCGGAGAATTGAATTCTGTTCTGATCCACTACTCGTTACTCGTTATTTTGCTAATTTTCTCTTTTACTGTCATTTTCGATGAGAACGGTGTAGACTTTGTGCGATTCAGATCGAAATTGAAATTGATGTCTCCTATCTACAGCGATCGAGGTTCATCCTTACCAAACCTTATATCCGAAGATCGTTCCTCATCCACTCTCTCTTTCCCTTCAAAAAGCGCAATTGAAACCGACAAATGAACGTATAATTCTACCTTTCCGCACTTTAACCATTGATAAAAAAAGAAGCAAAAAACAGACAAAAACAAGACAGTAAACGATCGCCATCAGTTCATGGACAAGCATTTGCCAATGAGAGACACCTGTGGACTGACATCTAAAGCTGTAAACGTTTGCGTGGACGTGACGTGAAAATGACAGTTGACCGCTTTCAGAAAATTTTAAAATCGTCTTATTTTATTTTTTTTACTATTATTATATTATTTAGTATGTCTGTGAGGTGTACCCCTTGAAAGAGGTACCCCTTAGCCATTGCGATGAAGTAAAAGTAAATTTTTGCTTCAGATTACTAATTTTTTTAAAAATCAAAAATATCCATACGGATATGAGGGGGCACGTTATGTATGTTCAGATCGACATTTATTACATGTGCAGGTTAGTATTATCAAAACCAAACAGAAACATGCAAACACCCACAATATAATACAGAGAAACGGAAAAGGATTCTCTTAGATACCTAGTGTTAATTTCGCACACCCACCTGGGGTTATTAGACAGATTTCCCAACCACAACAGCCGACAAGGGCCACTGGAAACATAATTAATAAATTTAATTGTCTCTCGCCTACTTGGAAAGTCAAGTTTCTTCAATCTCGACATTCATCATCAGTCACAAAGGCGACCGACTACGACCTTCAGCAAATTCGCCTTTGTGAGCAACAGCTGTTTACGAAAGGTTAATTTATCTATCCCAAATGACAAGCATCGTTTCCTTCCATTATATTTTCCCAAGCTGTCTTACTCATTGTATTCCACATTTTATGATCGATTCTGCTGTTGGAAACACAACGCCCAACACTATCCATCATAAAAGGATATTCATCGACTAACAAGGCTGTGCTATATTGAATTTCTACCAGCATCCGATGATGGTATGCCGAGTATCAAATATCTTATTAACAAATTTAGAGTATAGCGGATATTCTCTTACTCTCTCGCATGGTAACGAACTCACTTTCGTTTACATTCTTCCTTAAATGTATCCATTCTCGGGAGGAAACCATCCCACACAACAACATATCGATTGTATTTGAATTGAGCGGCGAAATCTGAATCTCAATGCGTGCGTGTACATTCAACTTCAGCCGAAACCACTTCATTCCGTCGTTATTCAAATAAATTTCCACTCCTCGTGTAAGCCAAACGTCAAAGCAGGTCAATAACGAAAGTACGATTACATTTTTCACCTTTGGTTTCCGTTCCAGGACTTTTTACCTTCTTTTCCCTGTTTGGGGGCTGAGGTCGATTTGGTTTGGTCGACGAAGGACCCACCAGGCTCCTAAATGACTACGAAAAAGAGAAATCCATTTCAAGTCAGATAAAGCTTTAAGGGATATTTATTGGCATAATTTAGACGAGTCCTCGCTCCCCGCTGAGGAAACTGGGTAGGTAAATGGGAAGAGCAGGAACGCTAGTCAGAGGATTGATTGAAAAATATTGATAGAACCTTTAACTCAGACTATGGGATGGCTGTTCTTAACTAAGCGAACGGTATTTGGGGGTTTCCGCACTTGACGAGGGTGGCGGTTACACCATCAAAATGAAACCAATTAAATTGTCTAGAATTTATGAATACTAATGGCTACTTGGGGTCACATAATAACATTGAACCTAGCGGCAGAAGCCTGTACTGGGTTATGTAGAGTTTGACAAAGTCGGTGTTGCATCATTCGCGGGGACATGCAGGTGAAGGTTCCGATTGTTACGTAATCCTTATGGGAAAACGCCATTTGGTTCAAAGGTTATACGTCTATTCGAAATGGAAAACCATTCAGCACGTGGTTCCGTTAGCGACTGAGCCATCGAATGAATGAACACATATCAACCAGTTGGCGGGATTCTGGTTCATTCGAAGTGTCCGATGAATCTTGGTCATTCGGTGAAGCGCAGGGCTGCAGCTTTGGCCAGACACCCCCTTGTAGAGGCTTGCAATCCACACGAGGGGAAAAAACATAGAATACCTTTCGCCCCTGGTTAAGCTCTTTGTAAAGCTTTAGGCAATCCAGTTTCCCCTCTGCAGGGTGCAACGAAAAGCATTACCTGAAGGACTTTAACTTTCCCCGTCAATGGTTGAAGAAAAAGCATAGCTTTCCCTTCTTGGCAGTAGGAAGACCATTCAATCTGTTCAGCTTTGAATTTCCACTTTTCTTGGGTCACCCCATGCAAAAAAGCCATAGCTTTTCCTTCGCGGTAGTGTGAACTGAGAAGACTGAGGAGGAGGACACTTCCACCTACTGAGGCATTCCCGGAAGCTTTAACTTCCCCTTTCGGATTGCAATGAAAAGCAAGCACACTTGAACTTCCCCCAACAGCTTTAATTTGAGTTTATGCCTGCAAAAAAATTATGCAAGTCGGAGAGTTTTAAGGATTTCCTACTGCCATATGTTTCATGGCTTTTATCCTGTTAAATTTGGCAGTTAAAGAGATAGACAAGCGACCCGATAAAAGCTAAATGTGGCTACAAATGCAAATGCAAATGCTTGGATAAGGGGATTGCGGTTGTGCGCCTTAAAGCTGTGTAGCCAAACTACGTGCCCTATGGAACGATGTGTTTATCTTTCAATTTTTTCGTTGCCAATGTTCAGCATGTTAGACGAAGTTTCTTCTCGAATCCATTATCTGTTTCGGTGTGGAGAAAATGCTTTTAAGCACGTTTCGCGTTGCATTCGCTCGGTGCAATTCTTTTTGCTCGATATTCGCGATGGAGTTGGTGAGATTTCTGCCATATGGTCAACAGCACATTATCAAGTAAAAGGATAAAGAAAGGAAGGTAGGTGAGTTGCATCAGAAACCACCCCATTGCGGGTGAAAGTACCTTCTAACCTTGTGACATTCCGACCACTCACGAGCGTATATGAGGGGTGGGTTATATAAATATCTATATATGTAGCATGACATTCGAAACTGTGCTAGGTGAAGGTGAATGGGTTGATGACTAATGTTCGCATTCTATTATATTAGAAGAATGTATGAGACAGTAGGTCGTTCTTCTGCCTAAAATGAATGGATCTTTGGTCACACTATTTTAATCTTAGTCATTTTTTTATGAACATATATGTATGAGGTTAGAAAAAGGATTAACATTTGAATGATACGCAGACAGGTATTTTCCAAATTTGTGAAATAAACACGTACTCGGAACAGTAAGGGTGTGACATTGACATCAGCGCTCCTGCCCGTGTAATCTCTGCTGAATAGCCGAGGCGGTAAAAAGGGTCACTGTGAAAAAGGACCAGCACAAGGAAAACAACTATAAGGAGCAAAGCAAAGGATGGTTTGGAAGCTGACACGACTTCCTGCTGAAAGTATTTACTTCGCAAATACTTACATTGGAGAATTAACGCTTTGCAATTCGTGAAGGTTTTAGTGTCCTACTCTGGAAATAAGTTGCTGGACAAAATCACGTTACACTAACGCTAAGTGGGTATTTTACACAATAAGTCTGATTATCCACATGTGGAGTCTTTCGTCCTGTCAAATATTGCAAGAAGACGTGACAGCAAAAGCTATCAAATCAGCAGGTTTTCTTAAAAAATGCCACATATTCAATGTTTCGTTGAAATGTACTTACTGTTTCTCCCCACACTGAATTAATTTAAATGATGTGACATTACCTCTATTTTTCCATTAAAGTAAAATGTCACTAACTATTCTCTAAATTTATATATGTTAGCGTAACTTTGAATTGTATTAACATTTACTATTTTATATTGAATTTTGAGAATAAAGAAAATTTCGCACTCATGGAGGCAATTGAGAGTTTTTTGTTTTCAATCAAGAGGCGTGTAGACATAAACTAACACATTATTCATATTCTCGACATTTTATTTCAAATGTAATTTCATAATTATAAACAAATTTCATTTGTTTCAAATTTTCTAATAAATTTAATTTGTTTTCCATTAATAAACGGAATCTTCATGGAAAGATTGGGCCTTACCAATAAACATTTTTATTTTCGACTCTTATTACGAGTCGTTCACAGTGGTTCTATTTTCAATACAATTTTCGCAATTGTGAGCTTCCGTAAATTTAAAGTCGATACTAAACTCTATAACTCAAAAATTATACCCGAACAGAAATGTTTATATCTTTGCCCTGAAACATATTTTAAATTTTAATATTCTTAATCAATTTTTCTCTTGCAGTTTTTCCATCGACATTCGCCGGTGAAATAATTTTTTCGCCAAAAACAACAAACGAAAACAGACATTATAATTATAGGAAACAAATATTTTATTCTATTTCAACGAATGAACTTTCACACTTTACTCTTTCATTTATTTATGTTGATTACGTTCGCTATTCTACATTTAGTAGAATACATATTTCCGTGGTGAAATACAACAACGAATATAAACTCTCAGAACGCTTCCATCAGCTGACAGAAACTCACCAAATACACTAACTCTCAGTCAGTGTTTTTAGCAATCTGTCTTTATTTTTCCCACTAAGGGTGTTCATTTTACTCTTTTCGCTAAACTCAAATTACCTCGATTTTTTTATGAAAAAGACATACTTTCAAAAGTATTTGTATTGTTCGGAAAAATAATCACACAAAATTAATCTTCAATATAAAAATCACAGTTTCCTAACATCATAATGATCATTTTTTGGTACTAGAAATTGTTGCTAAAGGCAAATCTCCATTTTATGTACATTTAGTGCGTTGATATTCATGGTGAAATGTAGTTTGAATTTTTTTGTCAGATTATTGATATTCCCACAATTTTGATGTTTTTTCCTTTGCCGCACAGAAAGTTTGTGAAAAAATGTAATTTCCCTCAAAAAGGTAGAGATCCCACGATGTAGGAACACTGCTAAGTGTCAGTATTTTATTACACCTCCCGCCATTTAGAATTTAATTTTTTGCTGCTTCCCACGTATTCACAGATAGGAAATTTAAGAGAGAATTTTCTTTTCAAAATTTGCGGTGGGAATCGGGTAGGTGCGCGGGAGCTGACGGTCTATTTAATACTTAGTTTATGGTGTAGACTCGGTGACGAAATATTCAAAGAGGCGAGCATGGGAACACATCATTAGGCTCACATTCGGTGTTCAGGATTTGGAAAGAAACACCTCTAAAGACCCGTTGACAGACAGAATTATCTGTTAAGCCAACATTTCCGCCAGGAAAGTCAACTACTTACCAAAATTGTACGACAGATCTTGAGCATATGCTCGACAATATCGGAAGATTGCAGCGAGCTGTAAGTGGCGCATTTTGCAAGTTCTTAAAGAGAGGCGAAGAATATGCTTCTGACTATAAAAAAAGAGGACACAACCAAATTTGTATTCCGTTAACGAGAAAAGGCTTTCAGATGGATACAACTTCGAATAGTTAAAAACTTTCTCTGATAACTGCAGAGATCAAGCAAAGAATGAATCAATCATGTGATAGCAACCATCTTTTCATCGGACTAAGAAGGCATCCGTCCCCGTAAAGTCCCCTTTCAGAGCCAAGAAGATATTATATAAGGCCCTAATTACCCAGTCCTGTCTTAAAGGATGCAGATGCAGAAGCACGGAATCTGTCAAAATCTCCTGGGAAGTTTTGAGAGCACAAATTCTTCTGCGATATTCAGTTCAATTTGTAGCGTGGAGAAGCAGATACAACGCCAAACTTAATGGGAATCTGGCATGTAAAAACGACGTCTAACGCATTCGCAGAAAAATTCTCAAAGCCTTTGCCGGCCGCGTTTTCCTCAGCCTTTCAAGTGATACCATGTCGCCAGATTCAAGTCCAAAAGACCTGTCCCAGGGAGTGCCGAATTCGATGTAGGTATCACCTCATGGCGATCAACAATTGTTCCGGCTATAAAACGTCACACAAACTGATCGCGAAAAGCTAGAGCCAATATTTGGTTCATGTATTGACTAACCCAAGACTTGGGTTTTTTTTTGGTTAACATTCATGATATGAAAACAACTTTTGATAAAAAAAAGTGCATGTCAAAACTAATAAGAGACAGCCGATACCTTAATATAAATTGGAAGTGCCTCTTCTCTAAACTGTGATGGCTACTACACATTGATGAGGATGGACAAGAATCGGGTCCATACCTGACCTTGACGCAGCCATAAAACCGATCGATTCCCGTCTCAATCTGAAACGCATATGGACCTACAACATTTTTAAATCAGAGACAGGTTTCAGAAAACCCTTCAAATGCTCAATCTTCTTGACAGCAACTCAATTAAATATGCAAAATACGAAGCAACCAAATCACTATTCAATGCCACACAAATTGCATTCTCTTACGTCTCTCAAGCACAGTAGTGAAAGGAAAATAGCAATGAGCGCTCATTACGACAGAAAAGTACACACTTACAAAATGCATATACTCATCGCCGTCCTTAATAGCATTTGTGTATTTCAGTTGCGTCCCCTTTCGCTTCTTCCTCTCGCAGCGAAAGGAACTTTTCATTCTAATCTCATTAAAATAGGACTAATTATCTCAAGAACCAATTAGATTTTCTTTATCCAGATCCAGAGATCTGCAAATGCAAGAGGCAAAGCTCAAATTCGCTGTGCTCATTCATAACTAACCGTACTTACTGAATAGGGTAAGTAAGGGAAAGGCTTACTCTGGGTACATAAGTGGAGTCGTTATCTCGGACAGTGGATGGGCGAGGCAGAGTAAAGTCGTCCCATCACCGCGATGCCAATATCATATTTATCCTTATCCCTTTCAAAGGTCAGAGTTGGAAGGGTAGATGCGGATGAAACGCTTCTATGTAGTTATTCCATGAGAACAAGCAAATCCAGAAAGCTAAGTTCTTGTTGTTTTGAGCCCTCAGCAACAACAACATCGCCTTGAATAAAAGAAAATAATGACAAAGGAGAACAGTGCGATGGGCAGCACATCTCTACTGCCAGTAGATGTTCCTCAGAGTTTAACGACGAACAGAGAGTAAATGATTGTAAATGCACTTTCCCCCATTGATATCATTAAAATGTAATGAATCCTCTTGCGGATGGGGATGTACGAGTACAAAAAAGGAAATGGTAATTAAATGAAGTTCTGCAAGCGACATTCTTTTAACCTCATCATAAGAAAAGACTATAAGAGGTACCGCAGTGAGCTATGTTGTAATTTGCATGTATAGGTGAAGCAAAGCCTTCCTGAATACAAATTCATGTTTTCCATTGTTTGCGATGCGATTTAGGTAAAATTCAAGGTGACTAGCGGCACCTGCAACCTGCCTTTGGATCACCAGCCCATAAAGGAGAAGGGAAGGATGAGCAAACCTAACACCCTATCCTACGTTGAACAGCAAACGCCGAGGCAGCCTAGCCGTTGTGCGGTGACTAAAGTTGCAATTTGGCACTTTTTTCGAGAGCCTGCCACAATTTTTTGTTATTTCAGTTTTTTTTTTTGTTGGAGAAGGTGCTTCAAAAATGTTTAAAATGTTGTAATTTCCAAATAAAAACATTTTCAATAAAATGCAGTTGCAAATTTGCGTGCTTCAGAAAAGACAAATTGCCCTTTTTGCTGAGACTTTTCATAATTCTGCAGCGGTCACCCTCTTAGCCACTCATCCCTCGGGAAGTTTGCGAAATCCTCCGGTGAAAACACAATCAGCTAAATTAGGAAAGCAGAAGCCCTTCATCGCCTTGGCGAGTCAGAAGCTCAAACAAAATAATAGCTTATGTACCAGTTATGCCAAACATGTTTTTAAATTGGAAGGCAACTTTTCGACGAAAATTCTGCAATTTTAGCACGGTTTATACTTATCGGGCTAGATCGGTAGGTCAAGTTCAAGAAATTGATCGCTCGTGTTATTCACGTGGCTTTGTAATCGATCTCTATGCCTACAGGCTCAATTTTTCTGTACTTATTTACGGTTGGTGTGAAGATTTTCATTTCCACTACGCATTGACGAATAATCTATATTGAAATAGGTTTTATAAAAAAAGCTTGTTCTCGGGGTTAAACTTGGAGGAGTGTCCTTTTCAGATTTTTCGTTTCTGTTTTTGGCTCCCTCTGGTGTACCACAGGGTAGTCATCTAGGACCTTTGATCTTTACCTGGACAATAAATGGTGTAGAACGTGTCAAATTACTATCTGACCTGGATTCTCTAAACAAATTTCTTAGACAGCTGACTCTCTCTCACTTCAAACTGACCTTAAACACTTCCACAGCTGGTGTCAACAGAATCGTTTGGTGCTTAACGTGAACAAATGTCAAGCTACTACATTCTCTCGCAAACGTCACCCCCTGCCTCAAAGATCATATTTCATTAACAACGAGTCTATCTCCTTTGTTTCATCTATTCGTGATCTGGGCATCATCTGCGATGCTCAACTTAACTTTCGTCCTCACATCGACAACATTAGCAGAGCCAACTCTGAACTCGGCTTTGTAAAGCGTTGGTGAAAGGAGTTCTCTAACCCCTATGTCACTAGATCAATTTATACGACGTTTGTAAGACCACTTCTTGAATATGCCAGCCAGGTGTGGTCACCTTACCATCAGGTACTCATTCTGAGAATCGAAGCTGTCTAGCGTAGATTCATTCGTTTTGCCTTACGTGGGCTTTATTGGGATGACCCTCACAATTTACGTCCCTACGAGAATCGCTTAAAGCTGTTCGATTTACAACCTCTTAAAACTCGACGGGACACCGCTGATATAATTTTTATTCATCAGTTTCTATCCGGAAACATAGATTTCCCATATCTGCTGCATCAGATCTTATTGAATCCCGCTTATGCGATTTTACCATCAACATTTGTATTTTAATCTTAAGTTTACTCAATTGTTTACATTTTTTTTTGTTTTTAAGCTTGTATTAAGCAATATATAATATATATTCCTAATGAAGTATTCGCATTTCTTTTTTAAAAGTCTCTTCCATTTCGGCTTTGTGTCGTGCGACATTTCGATCGATAATATTTGGACAAATTCGACCGTGCTAATAGGTACAGAATAGTTTTGTTTGCTCATTAACTTAAAATCGACGTTGACCTAATTTGTTTCGTTAAGAACAACGATATTGTGCTTTCATTGACTCGGTCCAGAGCGCTTTGTTATATCTCATCTGATTGTTTTTTTCGCTGTACCAACTACTAGTACAATATAGTAGTAAATACAGCTACAGTTTACGGTAGTGCGGTATCACTGGACGTCCAGTATAACGAATGTTATTAGGTATATAATAATGTAATTCACTATATCGATCGCTGTTTTTGTTTTTTATTTTTATATACGTTTTTATTTTATGTTAAAAATATTAATTTGCTGCCATTTAAATAATTCCAGAGTTCTTAAGCCAATTTATTTTTATGTTCGTTATATCGGATAGCAAGTCGTGGACGCCATTTGCTGAATAGAGGTACATGTAAATGTAAATTTGAAAAGCGTTCGTTATAAGGGCTTTTCCATAAATCACGCAAAATTTGAATTTTGCGCCATATAATAGTACAGTGATACCAACGCAACAAATACATATATAAAAATATGACAGCTGACAGTTCGGGGTCAGTAAAAATTGAGCGCTATACGAAAGAACATCGCATTTTCATTGTTGAGCAATATTTCAAAAATAATGAAGGTTTGTCGGCTACAGTCCGCAATTTCGTAGGTACAAAATATGGCCGTCATAGTAATTTAAGACCTGTGAAGAGAATAATTCATAAAAATTCGGGGAGACTGGATCAAATAGTGATCTTAAACACTCTGGGTGCCCCGTCACAAGTCGTTCAAAAGAAAACATCGAAGCAGTTTGCGATTACTGTCAGTCCATTAACATGAATTCGGCACTGTAGCCAAGAATTGGGGATTTCGACCCAATTCTCACGAAAAACTTGAAACTTCATGGTAACGAAGTTTAATAGACTCTAGAACTGAAGACTACTGACCATGCAGCGCGAAGAGAGTTCATGGATTTTGGAACAACAACAAAGTGGATGCTGATTTTTCAAACAAAATCATCTTCAGTGATGATGCTCATTTTCATCTTGATGGCTTCGTTAATCGTCAAAAATGTCGCTTTTGGGGTTAAAAAAAACCCACTAGTAATTGTTGAGAAACAAATGCATCCACAACGCGTTACTGTTTGGTGCGGACTTTGGGCTGGAGGCATTATCGGACTATTCTTCTTCGAAAACGCGGCTGGTCAGGCAGTAACAATTAATGGCGTTCCAGATCTTGAGATTTAACGTCACTTGACTTTTTACTTTGGGTTTTTTTTAAGTCAAAGGTCTATGATGCCAACAAGGGAGGTGTATTGATGAAATTCAGACACATTTATGCGAAACGGTTATAGAAAATTTCATTAAAAGAGTACGTACTTTCCAGCAAAGCCGTGGCCGCCATTTATCCAAAGTTCTATTCCATGCATAACCCCAATCTATGTATAATCTATGAATCAATAAAGAAATTTAGGCTTTTTAATTAAAAATCTGATTTCCATCAAAATTATATTTTGCGTGAATTATGGGACATTTTGCGTGAATTATGGGCAAATGCTCTTTATTGGCCAATCGTTATAATGGACGGTCAATGATTGGATGGTGATTGAATTAAAAGTAGCGATTTCTTTTACTCAAAAGGAATGTCAATATCGAAACATTTTCTAAGTTTCGTATGAATAAGAACTGAATGCAGTTCTAACTCCAGCTTTTGATGTGTTCGAAAAGCGACGCCATTTATCTTAAACTCAGTTATTTTGCTGACTCAGAGCTTTTTCAAGAAAACCCACAAAATGGATGCGGATTATACACAATGTTCGTACAGCAATTATTGTTTCATTTCATTCGTTGAAGTGTGGCTAATGTTTTTGAGACAACCTTACCTTAGCAATCCAGGCTTTTAAGTAAACATTTAAGAAATATCTTAGTTCAACTGAAGCTTATGCCAATATTGCTTTCAGTAGGTACCTACTCTTAGTCCAAAAATCATGCAAACAAACTAAAAACCAAAAAAAAACAAAAATAAATCGAAAGAAGGAACCAGGAAAACCTAACTAAGACTTACTCAAACACTTGCAGCATTTCAGACTGACACGAAAGACGTGATATTGATTGTCGTACTGTACTTTGGCTGAGATAGGATGTTCGTTTTAAGCCGTACAACAAAAACAAACAAAAACCAAACTTTTAAATGTAAGATAGTATTAAAATTAATGTGAATATACCTTAAGAAATATATATAATGACAGATACGCCCTCTAGTATGAAGGATAAATAAGTAAAAGCCACGGCCATATTGAAAAGAGGAGGAGATTGCGATAAACGAGGTACAGCAGTCATATTGAAGGGTAAAAGAATAAAAATTTTAATAATTGTATCGTTGACCGGCCGTTTTTAATTCAAACCTTTGTGAATCTTTTAAAAATATCCTATTTCTGTCGGTTTAGATTTTGGATCCTTTATTTTTGCATGTACCAAAGTGGAATAAACGTCCAACAAAACAAAAACACCGGATTTACGTATGTTTTAAATAATTCACCACGAAACACTTGATTTTCCAGGTGAATCGGGCCTTAAACACAAAAAACAAACCAATTTGAGAGCTCCTGTAGAGTTATCCCAACTGGTTCTGTGATTGACTTCTTAGATTTTCCTGGGCAGCAACCATTGTATTAGTACTCCATGACTGCGTTCAGCTGAATTTAAAAAGAATGCATGAACACTGCCATTTGAGCACATTTATTTGAATTTTGTTGCTCAGCTGCGATGTTATTGTCGGTTTCGATATCTACTGAGTTCATTCTCTCTCACAACCATTACCTTATACACTGTGCCAAATAAAGGTGACAGTCTACTACAATTTATTTCCGAGACTATAAAAATTGGTTATTAGTACCGCGCAATTATGTATTATTTATTATATCATTCGCACGATAACATTGGATAACAGTTTGTTTTCACATACTTACGCGAAAATGGAGAGGTAGTTGACACGCTTTTTTAGGGTAAATAAACCGCAGCACAAATTAAAATGGGTACCATACAAAATTCAACTACTACATTCCAATTTTGATTACAAATTCGAAAGCATTATTGTGGACTATTCACATGAGAGCGAGCGAACGAATTGCTGAAATGCGTACAAACCACTTTTGATGCATTTATGAACAGAAAATTGGACTTTTACTATTCTAAGAGGAGGATAATTAATTATCCCAACAAAATGTATTAAGAACACAAGTTTAAATATCGAAATTTCAAATTCCAAACGTTTTGCCGCGAACGAATACACCCTTGGTGCGAATTGTCAAAGTTTACTCACAATCCACATCATTCAATTCGCGTTCCCCAAACTAGCGAATAAAACATTCGTTCGAACCTAACCTCAAACTTGAAATGTCATTGGCATTTTTTTTTGTACATATTTCATTTTGTGGTGTCGTTTTGCTTTGGTCCGAATGAAAAATAAAAGAAATGGGTTTGACTGAATCAAGAGATAAAAAGGTAACATACTTCAACTGGGAAGAATTAGTTTCGTTTAATTAGTTTTTGTACATGTACGGATGTACATGCATTAATTGCTGTGTTTTAAATTTTGTTCTATCACAAACAGGTCAACAATATTTTTTTAATTTTTTTTATTCAATAAGTAGAAACAAATGACGGCGACTGTCATTGGATTCGCGGGTATCAAATGTATCATGTGAATGGAATGTCAAAATTTGCGAATATTCGTTTGTCGCTCTCATGTGAATGGTCCTTTATTTGTTTGTTGGTTTGTGGAACGCGTTTTTATGTTGTGGTTTACAACTTTGACAAATCGCAACAAATGGTGATTTTGTTCGTTGAATAAAATTTGGAACTCGCAATTACTCCTACTTCCGCTACTATTATGAAAAAAAAAATGGAATTACTGTCGGTGACGTTACCATGTCTCAGTATGGAGTAGGTAGGTAGGGTAACATACCCAGTATTCAGACTCTTACCAATGATTAGATATACATATTTAATATAAATATGAAAATGAATTTATTTTTAAAATAAACTCTGTTTAATTGAGCTCAAGATAAAAACATAACAAAAACAAAAAAGAGTTGCCTTAAATTTATAATAAACTAGTGGACACGGCGAACTTCGTCTCGCCACAATTTAACCGTCAGATAAACTCCCGAGTAATAATAAAACACAGCTAGTGCAAATTTCAATGTTATTTAATTGAATGGAATCGAAATCAGTAGAGAGCGATGTGATTAACAATGTTTTTCGATTTGTTTTCCAGCGCAAAACAAACAACGAAGACGGTGTGCCAACACGCGAACAGGCAACGTACAGCTGACCTTGCGGAAAACGCGGTTAAATTCGATATTAATCCCGCAGACTTCCAACGATTGGCCTTGCATTTTTTGACAGTCGCAGGTA
Organism: Cheilosia vulpina; assembly: GCA_916610125.1. Taxonomy (NCBI): domain Eukaryota; kingdom Metazoa; phylum Arthropoda; class Insecta; order Diptera; family Syrphidae; genus Cheilosia; species Cheilosia vulpina. Next base: position 77,898,513 of record OU744276.1, on the reverse strand, counting down.
ATAGAACGGGGAACTGAATCCGGTTAAATTGGAATGGAAGATCAGTTGGAATAATAGGAATTCGTGAGATAATGACATCCTCACCTTTGAATTTGCCCTTGATGATCGTCGCTTAAATCACATTATTCATCACTTTCTTGACGGACAACCGCGGACCGTTGCACAATTTCGGATGATTCAGATTCCGCAACATGATTATGATCGATCCCTCCTTCAGCTGTAAATCATGCGGGCAGTTCCAGGACACATCGTAAATTCCGTCGGATAGTTGGTCGCTTCATCCTCGTCGGTCACGCTGTCAACGGATTTGTATGAAAGCAATTCTCCAGCGATTTGACTTTGAACAATGAAATTCAAGCTATCGACGTCCAACGCAGCGAAGATCTTTTTGCAGGCGATGGCGGAATCGTATTCGAAAGCAGCGCGATTCAAGACTACATTTACGACTGGTCTTCTTCTAGGAAAAATTTGTCGAATTTGAGGTGGTGTTTGTACAGCGCGAACCTGTGCAATATGGGCACGTTTCCATTCATGTTCTTCTGGATGTTCCTCATATTGCACAATGTGTACGTCATCCAAGGTTTGATCGTCATTAGAGGTATTAGTCAAGCAAATGACTCTCCCTAAAAAATTACAAAGTCGTTTTTGACTTGAAAATTTTTGAATAAAAAAAAACTTACGGAATGAATGTTTCGAAATGAATGACCGCAACCCAATTGGATAATGGATAACCTCACTTTTAACACGCAAACTTATTTTCTGAATCGCATTGAATTTCAATTGATCATATTGCTTGTAAAGTTTGCGGATGTGATGCGCGATATACCGCACTGTCCGAAATCAGTGTAAAACTGGAAACAATTGCAGAAAGAAAAATAGCACATTTGCTCAATAGAAAAGGACAATGCGAAAACGACAACTGTCAAATTGCGCACAGCTTAAGTAAACATAAAACGCCATCTATTATTTATCTCGTTAACTTCTCCACTTTGCTAAGAAAAAAACACAAAAGAAATGGCAAATATGTAGGAAAGGTTTGTTTGTCCTGTTTTGCTTACAAAATAAAGTGTCTAGAAAGAAATGTCAAATAGGTATAGGTACCAGTGATACCAGATCGTGGTATTATTACATTAGGGGACTTATATTAGGGAAAATTCCTGGTGATACACGTCGTACTATTTATGAATGTTATTTGCTATTAGATAAGATGAGGCAGTAAATTACCCGGTGAAGTTTTGAAATAGCATTACAGCCAATGAACTTTTTGCTGAATTAAAAGTTGGAGTTTCCATAATGTTGCTTCGCAATTTGAATCCCCCAAGCTTTGTAATGGTACCAGAATGTGAGTGATTTCCTTACAGAAAAATGTTATAGATGCGTTAATTTTAACTGGGTGTGATAAAGGAGATACGGTATTTATACCAAGAATACAAATAATTCCCAGCAATTATCCATTTCAGTTTAAACGGATTCAATTTCCTATTAATGTTTGTTCTGCCATGAAAATCAATAAGTCACAGGGTAAAACTTTAAGAAAAGTGGGAGTTGAATTCACGGGCAGTTATATTTATAAAATTATGTAGCGTGCTCCAGGGTAAATAATGCGGGAAATATCACTGTCTCAGCCGATAGAAACAAAACTTCTAATATAGTATACAAAGAAGCGTTTCATTAATAAAAAAGTGAGTTAAATACCTATTATAAGTCCAAAAAATATTAAATTGTTGCTGATTAATCCACCGACCAGGTGCAATGCTATGAAAGCAAATGGACTCAGTCTTTGGGATGTTTTTTAATACGGGCTCAAGTCCCTCACTATTGCAGGCCGCACCCTATCGTTATACCTCTGCAATGTCTATCGATGATTTTTCTCTGAGTGATTATCATAAAAAAATTGTGTTCCCTAAAAGACAGCAAATTTATAAAAAAAATTGTTTCCATCAATTGTTCTGAAACCACATTTTGCACGAGCGAAGCCGGGCGGGTACAGCTAGTTACTACTACGTTTTTCATACCATTTTTATATTATGTACATAGATAAGAATAAAAATAAAATAAAAACAGAGCACTCTTCAGCTCCATCTATATATACATATTTAGTTTATACACATTAATATATCAATTTTCTTCAATAATTTACTGGCTATGAGAGGAAGAGAGCAAGAAAATGGGCGCGCGCACTGCTCTCTCTTGCTCCTACAGTATGATACAGACAGTGGGCCACGGTTGCCACTTACAAGAAAAACTCCAATTATTTTATTTGATTTTGCACAAAATTACCAGCTGCTAGAAGACATGGGATCATTTACCTTTTTTCTTATAACAAACCTTTAACAAATTACAATTTTATGTCTGTATAAAAATAATATGATTAATTAACCTATAGATATCTCAATATAGTTACAAACAGAAACAGAAACTATTTCGAAGATCACTATCTGTCAAAAGAAGAAAATGAGTGCATTCTGTAATGTTTTGAATAGCGAATAAAACAGTTTTTATGGATGGTGATGAATCATATGCAAATAATGCAATGCGTTCACTCAGAAGCAGTAAGTAAGCATTTAAATGAGGCGATATTGAGTTCGCATTTTTGGCATATCTGCTCAAAAATTTACCATAACCAGATAAAAATTACCAAATTAGCGAAAGTGGCACCCTTGCAATAGGCGTGTCTTAGATATATGAAACGTAATTGGCTATGAGAGAAAGAAAAGAAACTGTGTGCTCGCACATCTCTCTGTTGCTCCTACAGTGTGATACAGACAATAGGCCTGCACAGCAGTGATACCAGACTTTAGAGGCAGGTTATCCCGCGGTTATACTCAAAATATCACTTTTATGTTTAAATTTATTATTTTAAAAAATACTCGTGATTCATTCACAGACACATATGTCATTTTATGGGAAATAAAAAAAAAAAATTGAAAGCATTTAGATATTTTGAATGACTTTTTTCTAAACATGAAAATATTTAATTTGATCGTAGGTTAAATATTTTTTTTTATTCTTAATGAAATGAGCAACTAGGAACACAATTTGACCAACAAGTAAAATCCCTTCCTTTTTGTACTATGAGGTCTGAAAAATCCCTTTGTCCCTTTTAGCTTATTATTAGTTAGAAAATCCCGCAAAAAGTGATAAATCGTACGATCTGATATCACTGCTGCACTGTATGCTGTGTCTTAGACAAGAAACGTAACTGGCTGAGAGAAAGAGAGAACGAAAATGTGTGCTCGCATCTATCTCTCTTGCCCCTACAGTAATATACGAATCGTAACTCTCTCTCTTTTTTTCTCACTAACTTATACCTCCCTCTCAACTTCCGCTCGCAATTCCCGTAACGCTTTCGTGACGCATTCACCAGCTTACCCCTCAAGTCAAGCGTGCCTAAGGAAGTATTACTGATCTTGGGCTAGAAAAAGGTGTTATATGACCCTTACCGAGGTTCTAAAAACCCGGTTAAGGGACAAGTTAAGAACAACACTTAGCGCCGTACTAATAACAAATTTTAGTCTCGACTTTTAATTTGGGAAAGCTCACAATTCCAAGATTTGTATGGAAAATATTGCCATTTTGAACTACTAAAATTTTAAGTCGAAACTGCAAAGGTTTATAGGTCGTAACATTCAGATTATCCGGACACTTGATGAATTCCGGATTAGCTTATCTGTACAGTTGGATCAGTTCCCATTTAAAACCAATCGGTAGTATGACAAATTTGTTGGTGTAGTATCTGCAAAAGTGAGCTACATCCACTGTTAGTATAATTTGTTGTTTTCAACCGAAAGTTGGTTGATTTGAAATAAGTAGTTTTCCGTACCAGGCAACACTTCTCTAAGTTTACTGTTGACTTTGGCTTATACAGATGCATTGGGCAAAACAAAGGTGTACGCAACATTTCCTAGCAATGGTAGAATTGAATTGTGAGTTCAAATGGCTCTTCAATTGCATCCCACTCGCATCGCAGAGGTCTTTTGAGAAGCTTTGAAGACTGATCTCGATCTTTATAAGCTTGTCAACAGTAGACTTAGAGAAGTGTTGCCGGGTGCGGACTAAAATCAACCACCTATCGGTTAAAAACAAAAGTTTCTACTTTGCTTTGCTTGGATGTTCAATAAAACACGTTTAGAAAATTTAGAAAATTGTCTTTAACTAGGAGTGGTGCCCGTAAGAAAGCCCAAAGTACTTCGAGCACCTTTTTAGAAAATCAATCTTATTGAAAGAGTGTATGTAGGTATCATGTTTTGTTTTTGTAAAATATTGTGTAACTAATACTGTTGCAATTCAGATGACCTTACTTTGGGCCTTACGAATAGCGTTTTTCCTCTGGTCTTTCAAACTTCTTCAACTGCAACAATAATCGTTCGTCATAAGAGTACCTTAGACAGCGTTTGAAATGTTAAAATATTTAAAAAAAAAACAGAATTTCTGCATGGTAGGTGTTTCAATGGACTGGATTTGGAGTTTGCTGAGTGCGCCTGGACCTGAAACCAACCGTTTATTATCTGAATATTAAATGAAATACAAAAACAGCTGGTTAAAAATACAATAATTTATTTATTTATTTTATTTCATTAAACATTCTATTTCCACAGTGTTAATACATTTAGAAGAGGATGAAATTTTCTGCGATATAGTAATAGTTCTTATTTTTGTTTGGGTAAGAGTATAACATAGATTAATATGATTTATGTTTACACTGACACATTTAAAGCTCTTGGGTTCTCAAATTTGCTTAACATACAAGTATTATAGCGTTTATTGATTAAATTTATTTATTTTCAAATCATAACTCTCAAAATATGACTTAAGACAAAAGTAATTTTTATTTTCGAGTTGGTGTGGGTAATTATTGTAAAATATCATTGATTCTAAACGGTTGGCAAATTAATGTCGCATTTTGCATTTCGAACACTTGAACAGCCCCTTCGTCAGTTTTGGCAAAAATAACAAAGCTGCATATACACTATAACAAAAGATAGTAAAGATCGTATCATGCTAAATGTCAAGGACAGAAGCAACAACGATAACTCAGAAAGAAGAAGAAATATCTCGAGATATGTTAAAGTGATAGGTACCAGAACCGATCAAAAAGAATCCTGCAGATATAAGTATGACATCTGCAGAATATCGTCAAGAATATGCGATCATACAGAATTGATTAGGTGATGCTAAATCCATCCAGTGTTGCCGATGAAAAAAGGGAAAAAACGGAGCCAAAGCCAAGAAAGGGGTTTTCACATAAAATACTAATACACATAAAATACAAAAAAAAAATAACTACAAAAACGTTTTATTTATAACAAAAAAACAAATGTATTCCTTACGAAACAATTTTTTCAACTTTTCCATTCTTTTTCGTTCAATAAAGAACAAAATCTAACTTACACTAAAGAAGGGGCCATTTTGATAATTTTGTAAAAAAGTGGGCGCCACAAGTCTTGAGGCTCAAAAAGGGGTACTTTGGCCTCTAAAGGGGCCATAAACCAACACTGGATGAATCCTCTTGACCAACGTGAAGTGATGCGATATATATCCAAACTTAAGTTCAACAAGTCTGATGGATGACCTATTTGTAGAGATTTTTTTTAAAAAAAGAGGGAATTAACTTGGCAAAATTTTGTCGGATCAAAGTATACTCATAGAATAGAGCCCCAGCAATATCTGCAGATGAGGAGATTCCCTGAACGCTGACCTGCGGCAGCTACAGGAAGAGGAGTAAGCCTCCTAAAAGACGCGTATTAGATCTTTTCGTCCAGGCGGTACTAAGTACGAACAATCACTTCTCGGGGGCGTGTTCAATTTTACGAACTCACAATGCCGACATTTTGTACTTCATAAAAAATCATTCGAATGACATGAACAGTGTAAATTGCGGTTGAGTTCTAAAATCCACTTGATTCAAAAAGTCAACTATGAGTATTAACTGAGCAAGATCAGGGCTGCTTTACTGCGGTTCCAGTAATTTTATTGCATTTTCCCCAAAAAATTACTACCATGAAATCGAATGTACTACACTCTTTTCAGGTCTTGAACCAACATTAGAAAACCATTCGCAACCAAGAACCGCTGTATGCGAATGTTCGTTGTTTCTGACATTTCATTTAAATGAAAACTTCTTTTAGTCCCATACATAGACAAATCATACTGAGACTCCCAACTCGCAATCCTCTTGCCGCTGGCCCCCTCAGTTTTTATTCAAATTCGCCATTTTGTTTTCCTATCGGTGTTATGTCAATTAAGAATCCGTGTGACATGCAAAAACATACAAAAATCAAACCTCGGCAACCGTGGGGAAATGTGTTAGAGTTCGGGAATATAACATTTTTACATTACTGAATGCCGTTGGCTAGTTATTATATATTGTTAAAATGCGAATAATTTGGTTTGTTTGGTTAATAAAACTATCTTAAGGAGATGTTTTACATACTAGAAACTTATTAGGACAATAGGACAACCATGGTTGCGTATTTTCTGTTTTTGAATATCTTTAACCTCGATTTCATGTGTACATTTTTCTTAGATAACTGAAGAAAATTTGCTCAAAATATTTTTATTTCCCTTCATACAATCTACATTGTTCATTTTACATACATATTTTAAGCAAATGTACACTTATTCCTAAAAAAAAATATTATCCACACGCAATTCATGATTTCAAATTAAACGGATAAAATTCTATGAACGCTGTCAGCAACTTTGCCCATAGCGGAAGTGGCATATGCAAGGTGCGAGTGTTTTGGTGAGTCGGAATTTTTGAAGTTACGTGACATTTGTCAATACGAATTTCTATGTAACAATACAAGCGCACTTAGCATTTGCCACCCCATAAAAATATAGCTTGAAGGCAAGTAACGGGAAATCGGCCGAAGTTGGTGGTCTCAGTATTGTCTCTGGTCCCATATACCAGCGATTCAGTTTCATTTTTATAAAGTTAAGTTCGAACGAATTTCTCATTCGTGGGTTTGTGGATCGCCATTGTATATTATGTGGATTGTGAATAAAGTGTGACAGTTCGCGGCAAGAATTTTTAAGACGAGGGAAAATTATTGTCCTTGTAAATTTCGCTATATCAATTAAGACTCAGGTTTTTTATAGATTATAGAATAGATCAATTCCGCCACATACTTATAATCTATTTTAGTGTCCAAGCTGAATTTTTCGAACTCACAATGGCGAAATTTCCCATACAAAATTGCATATTGTGACCCACAAAATATTTAGTTTGAAGATTAAAAATGATTATTAGTAAGATCCATTGAATATAATACTTTTGTTGGCAAAACAAATATCAATTTACAATTCATAAATGCAGTTGAAGCGATTTGTTCGTATTTCACCAATTCACAATTCGCTCTTTAAAATTTACTTCTTTTTTGAACGCAGACACATTTCTCTGAGCATACCCATTCACCCAACGCAAAACAGTCTTATAAGTTTTACTAATAAAAATATAACTGTTTTTGTTGTTAAATAATAATCTGCTACTGCAATTTCATTAAATATCTACGCAATTTTCTGTTGTGATGGCATTTTTTTATTGTACATTTGGCAATTGTTTTGGGAAAACGAAAATATGGCGTCCCCATTAATTCTGAATGGAAATGGGGACGTTCAAGTATCTAGTTAAGTAAGTCTGACAGCTCTTTCACTAGATGTATCTCAGTTTTGGTGGGGAAAATCGGTCAAATGAGCAGCTGTTTCAGTTGACGTTTATGGAGGGGTAGCCGACGCATCTAGTCAAGAAATTCGTGACTGAGTACTAAGTTGACAGTTCGCATATGTGGCTGATGTAGGAAAAGTGTCGTTCCTGACCAATCTAGTTGACGTTTATGGAGGGGTAGCCTACGCATCTAGTCAAGAAATTCGTGACTGAGTACTTAGTTGACAGTTCGCATATGTGGCTGAGGTAGGAAAAGTGACGTTCCCGACAAATCTAGTTTTTGCGTTCAGGTTACATCTCATCCAGACCAATCTAGTCGATTTAACATAACTAGATTCTTGAATGCGGCCAATGCGTTCCCAAATGTCAAACGTCAAAGTAAAATGTTTGCAAAGTATCATCACTGAATTGCAGATACGTATGACAAGTGTTTTGATACGGCCTCAACTCTTTTCCGGAACTCAGCCTGGTGTCCTTTACCCGTTCATAAAACAGCAATTTCTCGCTATCGTCGCAAAACGAGTATCGATGCGATATGATATGAGTCGATAATAATAAATTTGCACTGCAATAAACTGTTACAGGGTGTCAAGTATTTCTGTTCTAAGTTATTAAATTGTTTTACATATAATAAAACATTTCAGTTGATCCCGAAATGTATGCAATTGTATAAAGGTGGGTGGATCTTTCAATCAGTTTGTTTAATTTATGTTCAAAAAAAGTGAGTTTCCTTGTTGTTTGTTGTAAAGAATTTTGATGTGAAACTACGCAATGTTGTTATATATCTAATTGGTCTGAGTTATGAGTTGCCTTTGGTGGACTAGTTCGGTGGGTGTGTTGTTCACAGTTTGTATTTTTTTTTTGTAAAAGTAGTTGTGTTTGTTAACCAAAAGATTGTTGTGTTTTTTTTTATCCGTTGGTATAACTAGTTATTGTGATTTCTTAGTTGTATTACAATATTTCTTATTACAAACACTTAAGTGTATATTTTATTTTATTTTTGTTTAAGTGAAAAGCGTATTAAATTTGTTTATATAAATAAATATTTATATAAATATTTCTTTAAGGTTAGATCTGTTTTGAAAAGCATTATCAAGCATCTTACATATTTGTTTGTTATTCTATTTGAATGTAACCGAAAATCACAGTGCTACCAAGGAAACATAATATTCTGAAGGAAGCGTTTCAATAAAGTTTTCAAGGATACAAATATAAAGGAATAGTTGCGCGGATTCATGTGTCCACTATAAGAATTTAAGCTACATATGGGAAAGTGTATCCCAAGTATTGTCTAACTATTTGGCTCATTTCACGTGAATTTATATTTATATTTAGTGAATATGTTTATACACAAATACGCAGTAATTTATGAGTTATTTATAGTCTATCTATGTAATAACGATATGGTGTTAGTTCTTATTTTCTTTGCATCTCTATTTGTATGCAGTAGATTGTTCTGATTAAAACATAAATATTTTCACCTATCTAATGCATATTTTGATTATGTATCGATTATGCACGAATAGCATTATGTACGAGTACGTTTGTGATATTACATTTCCATTGCGTGTTGCTGTTATAAATAAATGTTGATGATGCTGATGACTTTTTGATGGGTTATTAAGGTGCGTGCTGATTAGTTGTTAACTTCGTGACAAACTTCCATATAATCGGGATCGTGCATGATGCCCTTAATCATGTCCTTAAGCATTGTGTATCGTGGGAATATTGGATACATTTTGGAACTACCGTATTCTTCCTGTGAAGAGGAATAATTTAAATAAAGTAGGCGAGATAACAACTATCGATACTTACCTTAAGAACGCGGATTAGGTGCCGCAAGCCAAGATATTTTTTAAGGAGTCTGTACAAATCGTTAATCAGATGGGTGTTTTCCAGTTCAATTTGTGCTGTGGTCATGTCTGCAAATAAAGAAGCACAGGTGAACAGAAAGTTTATCGAGACAAAGAAGAAGTAGAAGAAGATTTTGCCAAGAATGGAATTGAAATGAAAAATTTGCATGTCACAAATACCAGATTATATCAAGAAGCCAATAAACAGTCAGTAGTAGTGGAGTAGCTGGTAGGATAGGGTGAACCACTAGGCAGATAGAGTCTTTTAGTCAACATTCCCAGCTATAGCTATCCAGGGCCGTCGAATTCTGAAGCGGAATAACATTGTTATCGTATATGAACGCCTTTAGAAGTTATATGATATTCATGTACAAGGATGCGCCATAGAGCACAGTTCAACACCCAACTAGCAAGGAAGAAAGGCAAGAGGTATAAATCTAGCAATGGCATTTACGGGGTGGTCCAACATATATCACTCTATCGGAAATGAAGTTTACGTTGGGATAATATCTGACAAGATTGTTGGTACTTATCAACCGAATGTATAATAGGATAATAGGCTAAGACCCTCAAATACTGTTGAGGGGTATACCTCTAGTCTTTCTGACTAGAATTGAATTATTTTTGACGGGAGTAGCAAGTTGTTCGTACGGCGCATCAATTAATTTGGAGGGGAGATCTCGTCTATTGTTTTTGTTATTGGAAAGCAGGTCCGAGTTTTTTTTTTAAAGGCTAGGCAAACGGTTGTTGGCTTTAAGAATATACTGGCATTTTGAAACATTGAAGAAAACTCACAGAAATTCAAGGGTCGAATTGCCACTTCCGCGATTTTACATGTGAAACAAAAACAAATTACGTCACGTAATGCTCATTCACGAACGAAGCGATTCGATTTCTGTTTTTTGTTAACGCAATGTTTCTATAAACAGGTCTATAAAAGACCCCAAACCTAGCTTGAGTTTTAATTTCAGGGCGAATCTAAAGGCCCTACAACATCTTTCATGCCAAATCCAAAGTCCAAACGGCAGGATTGAGGCGCTTTCTCAGACCTGTTACTCTCCGATGATTGTCAGATGTCAGACGTTCGTGGTTTGCAGTGTAGAATGTTTTTCTGGGGGTTGAACCTGAGACTTCTCAGTTGGCTTGTGGAGTAGAATAACCACTAAGTCCTCAATCATTAGCATTTCTGTACCACATGCGTGATATCGCCCCACTCAATAAAGAACCTGATGGCCCACCACCCGATATCGAAGAGGTTCTTAAGTAAGAGGTACCTGCAAAAACTTACGTTCCAGTCGTTCCATTCGCTCTCTCCGCTCGGCAGCTTCTTCGGCCAATTTCGCTGATGTCTTCACACCTTCGCCCGACTTTTGTGTCTTCTCCATTATCGAGCATGCCCTCATCACGTATGAGGGAACTGTTTCCTGTTTTTCTTGACGTGGAATATCGATCAGAGTCCAGTACTGTGTTTCAAGTCGTATAACATCCTGAGGAAAATTGTTTTAATGTGTTTGTTGTAATTATAATGTTGTGGTTGTACCTTAATCATGAACTTCAGCATTGGATATCGTTGGAAAATATTACGCTGGCTTTTTGAGTCCCCATATTTGTTCATTAGGGTGACTAGAGCGCCTTTGGCAGTGTCATAAGATTCCTCCAAGCGTAACCGTAACGCCCGTAATCTCTCATTTGTTTCGATGACTTCCTCTCGGCTCATTCCACCTGTAAAATTGAAATCATTTTAAATCCGGATTTATTCAAATAAATCGTTGTTCTAGTGTGTATTACTCGGTGCGCCTTCGTCCTTGACATCTTGGACAATGCGACGAACACTCTGGGTGAATTTGCCCACGAAGTTGGTCGTAGCTGAAAAAAGAAGGCGGAATTCATGTAAATACGAATTAACACATTACTTTGGCTATCGAAAATATAACAAATTTTTTAGCAACATTTTGCTTCAACAATATATTAAAAAACAAAAAAAAATAAATTTAATATTTTATGTTGAATCCGAGGAGCGGAATTGAATAACTTTCCCAAGACAGTTCTACTCTCTGTCTTCGGATGATCACGATAGGTGGAGCAATAAAAAGAATCTGTATTGCGCAAGTTGGTGCTTTTCGGGTGTTGAACCAGAGACCCTTCGCGCACTAACCACTGAGCCAACGTGTCCACCTTTTATAGCAGAGAAAACTGCCAAGTATTTTGCATATTGTGGGTGGGTTGGGACAACGGGGGTGGCACCTCCCATAATTCAATAGCAAGCGATTGAAAAGGCCATAATTATGGCATTTATAGAAGCTGCAGCTTCGGAATTTGGTAAACGGATAAACAAAAATTTTGATAAATGTGTCTGACGAGCTTGGGTCCCCCTACAAATATTTAGCACTCTGTGTGTATGCGAGTGTTTAAACGTGGAGGCGTTTAAAATACCAATCACTTTGCAAAACTTGGCCGGCGAAATAGTACATTTCTTTTTCATTTCATTTATTTATTTATCTTGTAATGCCTATAGACATTAAGATATAATATCTTATGAGCTTGTGATAAGCTATATTCTGCGTTAAGCTTAAACTACTTTTGCAGCTTTCGATGACCCCATCGTGCAAAGTATTTTTTTCAGACGAGTACGCCATGACTCACTAGCTAAAGGCGCTTAGATTCGAAGCTCTCCGCTGAGCAATTTTGTAGCTTAGTTTGTTGGTTGATAGGGGTCAGAGTTTGACTATCACTTATGCACCCAATACAATAGATAAAGCCTGCATAACTACTTCAAAGTAATAGCTGCCTTTAACTATGGTGAACATTATTTAAATCACATAAAAGAGGAAATTTTTTTTTAAGTATAAATGTAGTCGAAAATGATTAAAGCACATTTTTATTATAAAAATTGACTTTGTCTTTGAAAATCAATACATCAAGATTACCAGTACCTATCGACTTGAATATTTCTTATTGTAAAAAGATGGTCTTCAAGAAAAAAAAAAACAGAGGACATTTGGAGGTCGGTTTCAGTGATCCTAGATTGAAGGAGGAATTGCAAATTTTGGCGCATTTATAATGAAAAAGGAAAAATGAGGGTCAAGCTTTAAAAAGGGGAAAATATCGAAATCCTCTGTGAAACCTAAAGTGCTTAGAAGCAAAATTAAAACGCATTTTCGTCACAAATAAATGTTAAAGTTCACTAAGAAGGAAATATTCACAGTAAATATGAAAGAAACTAGACCATCGAATGTCTACATAAGAATTTTTGTGTTTCCGAATGTATTCACTCGTTTTCATATTATGTCTAATAGAAAAGTAAATAAATCATTGTCATTTTTTATTATATACTTATTTTAAGCATGTGAATAAGAAAGGCTTATATTACTTTATTTTTATCATTTTAAAGTAAAGAAAATTTCACCCAGGGGGAAAAAAGGAGAATTTATTTTAAATTTGGGGGAAAATTATGATTTTGCCCATTAAGAAAAAGAGGAAAACAATATTCAAAGTCTGGGAACACTGTTTAGTTTACTAAAAAGAGGACTTTTTATTTTTATTAAAAAAAAAATCACAGACGACATATTTTTTAGTTCAGAGCACAACCTGAACTGTTATACAAAAAGTTCGTGTTTCTTTTTAGCTCAGACACATTATAGCTACGAATTTGTATTTCTTTTTTCGTTCGGAGCATGATCAGAGCGCGCTCTATGAGCTCAGAATAAATTGACCGAGCAGACTGAGTATAAAGCTGATTACACACTTACAGGCACATTTGACAGAAAAAAAAAAACAGGATAAACAAAATAATTGAAATGGCGGACGAACCTTGTTGCTCTGGAACTGAAGGTTAACCAATTTAATTAATAAAAATGAATAAATATTCAATTTATACATATATTTATTAAAAATGACAGCTACGTGCTCAAGTGTGTTTCATAAATACATCAGAACGATCGGAGCACGCTCGGTTCAGAGCGCGCTCATAATGCTCGAGCTCGGTTCAGAGCTCAGCTCTGAACTAAAAAAAAAACAACGCCTATAGTAGCCATAAAAGAGGACTGTCCTCTCAAAAAGAGGGCGAATGGTCACCGTACCTATAACGCGTTCTATCCTACTTGCCGATCGTTGTTCTGTGCCGCTATTGGGGTTTTTTGTATAGGCTTGATTTTCGAAATGGCAACACATTATTCTGCGGCAATCAATTTTACAGCTGACAGCTTAGTTAAATCAGTTTTGGGTTTTTCCATTTCATCATGACATTTTTCCATCAGCACAGACGAGTACGACATGCGGCCCAAACTAAACAACAAATTCAGCAAATTACTTCCTATATAACTGCAACATGTGGGATGGAAATCCTTCTGAAACAATAGGTAGTATAAAATTATCGAAATTGAATATAGGTTTTAAGTTCTGTACGCCCAAAAACACACTTGGACTCCTCAATTCAAACAGCCAAGTCACATCAGTGTAAATATATGCCCAAGAGTAACCAACTACACCAGTTTGAATTTGTGCAAGAAACCCAAACAAATTATTTTTCTTCAACAACAACAGTTATCTTAACACCTCCGCTGAATGCCAACGTATCCATATTTCTACACGAACAAATAAATAAAAAAAAAATTGTTCGGCAATTACTCGGAACACTATCATCTATTTACTAAATGTAGCGTAATTGAGGAATTGACTGATTTTATCTACGATTTAGTCGGAAACGAACCGTCTATAAGAGATAGATCATTATGCCATGATAAATCGCGTAAGTAAAAATGTTTCTCCTGAAAAAATTTCGCTCGCTCTAGCGGCACTCGAACCTGTTCCTATTTTTTTAAGAAAATACCACGCGTCAACCGATTCATCCACGGAGGTACAACGTAACATTAGTACAAAATTATACAAACATCAGTATCTACTACTACGGAGTAAAACCCTACAAATGTGTTAAATTATTTTCAGGAATAAAATCATCGCTTGTAGTCAGAAGTATTTTTTTAAATCGTACTTTATTCCCTGGCACAATCTTTTTATTTCTATATTTTCCATTTTTGTGAATATATTATCAGTTATATTTTGGAATTCTTGTTCTAGGTAGAGACGGAGTTGCTGCGGTGGAAATTGAGATAATTTTTTGCTCCTCAATTTATATATGTATACGTATATCAATCGCATTTATTTAGATTGATTGAAGCTGAAATTTAAAGTGATGATGATGATGACACTCCCAGTCGTACCTCCTTCGAGCCTGCAAATAAAATGTCTCAAAGGATTGCCAGTTTGAATTTTAGTACGGACTCGACTAGACTAGACACCTATTTACAAATCGGCAATTTGATTATGTTATCAGGTTGAAGATGGTACTGACCTACCTAATCAAACTGCATATTTACCTTTTGCGATGCATCCTATACTAATACGGCAGAAAGAAATTGCGTTAGTTTGCCGGGAAGAATACCAGTCTCAATGTCGGTATAATTGAAAATTTATTTTACTATATTCGAATAGAATTGGGTAAATACCTTCTGCGAATCTTTGGACGGACAACAACTGAATGATCTCTTCTAGGTTAGATATTCTTTCCAAGGCGAAACCAGAGAAAATCCCGTCAAACAGTTCATAGAAAAAATATAATCCGATGAGTTCATGCATTGTTGCATACTTTTAGGACGACATATAGTACTTCAAAACTTCGGATTGCTATTACCATTGCATTTGAAGGGCTTTCCAACTGCGACGGGTAGATATTAGGGCGGGTACCTATGCTGCTGGAGACTGTCTAATCTGGAGTTTATTATTCAGTCACTGATGCCAAATCACTATGGAAAGTTACACGATCGGGCAGCACGTTCAAATGATAAAACTTTGTTATCAAAATGAGTGGTAGTGGCAGTGCAACCATTGCCCGAGATACGCCCATTTTACGGTGGCCCTTAAAGACTACTCTCCAGCGTTTGGTGGCTTAAATTTCGCTAAAAAAAAAATAATCATCCGTATTCCTGTTCAGCTAAGAATAATTCCACAGCTCGTAAAAGTGTACCCGAGGCGGCTAATTCCTCGCCGTGCAGAACAAGTTGGCCTTCCGCAGACTTCAACTTGGCGAATTTTGCGTCGGTACGTGGTCCTTACTACACTCGCATAAGATCCAACTGACCGAGGAGCCCAATTTTAGCCGGATCTATGCGGCAGAGTCATTTAAAATTGGATCCGTGCTGTGAGAAGCCGTGGCTCACATTTTAACGTTGCTACATTCCATGCACATTTCTGTGGTCACAAGGCAAAACCACTTAAGTGGACTTTGGACGAAATTGAGATTTTGATGCCATTAGATTCAGCGTACCCAAATCTGTTTTGTAATTTTTTTTCAGCTTTATATCATTAAAAAAAAGGCCACGATTTAACAAAAAACCACAGCTTAAGTCACTAGAGTCAATGGAGTAAAAAAACGTTAAACTGCTTTCCTGAACAATGAGTAAAACAGACTTAAGAGGTTTTGCCTTGTGACCACAGTTTGTATCAGAGACAAATGATACTGAAACCCCCAACTCAAAATCCTCTTGCCGCTGGGCCCCTCAGTTTTTTTTCAAATTCTCCATTTTGTTTTCCTATCGGTGATCGGTGTTGTGTCAATTAAGAATCCGTGTGACATGCAAAAACATACAAAAAATACAAAAATAAATGCTGCCAACCTCGACAACCGTGGGGAAATGTGCTAGAATTCGGGAATACCACCTTTTCACATTACTCAATGCCATTGGTTAGTAATTATATATTGTTAAAAGGCGAATAATTTGATTTCTTTAGTTAATAAAACTAGCTAAATGAGATGTTCTATATACTAAAAACTTATTATGACAAACATGGTTGCGTATTTTTCGCTTTTGAATATCATTAACTTCGATTTCATGCGTAAATTTTTCTTAGAAAACTGAAGAAAATTTGCTCAATATATTTCTATTTCACTTCAAACAATCTGCATTGTTTATTTTTCATATATATTTTAAGAAAATCTCCACTTATTCCTTAAAAAAATATTATGCACACGTAACGAATAGTTTCAAATTTAACGGATAAAATTCTATGAACGCTGACAGCAACTTTGCCCACAGCGGAAGTGGCATATACAAGTTGGGAGTGTGTTGGTGAGTCAGAATTTTTGAAGTTACGTGACATTTGTCAATACGAATTTCTATGTAACAATACAAGCGCACTTAGCATTTGCCACCCCATAAAAATATAGCTTGTAGGCTAAGTAACGGGAAATCGGTCGGAGTTGGTGGTCTCAGTATTGTCTCTGGTTTGTATACATGAACCTTCAAGGGCGGATCCAGGATTTATTTCTGGAAGGGGCACAAAGGCCAGATAGGTGAAGAGTGTATCCCATAGTATTGCATTGCAATTTGTTTTTGGGATTCATTCTTTATCAATGTCATTGAAGAATAACAAAGAATATAAAAATAAAATACTCTATCCGGCGTATATATACGTACTTGTACATTTTTAAGTATATTTAATTTTATATAAAATGCTCTATTTTTTACGGCCGTCGGAAACACAAAAATTGTACGATTAAAAATGTGATCTATACGACTTTGCGCTTAAGGCTCGAAATTTCATGCACGCGCCCCAAGATTCACATATATTTCTAGGTTCTAGCATATGCAGACATAGATTTGGGTAATTTTTCGTCTTGATTTCCATCGTTGGTTAGAAAAGTGACTTTTATTTTCGCACATAGGCGAAGTGTCTGTGTTGTTTTGATAATGGAATGAGCAAGCAGTAATAATGCAGTGCTCTCTCTCTCTCGTTTGATCGCTTCCGGTTCAGCTTCAGTTTTGAATTACTGCCCAAAAAGTTTCCTTCAACAATTTTTCAGGTCTACTATAATTTGTAGGGCACCCTGTACACATTTTGTTTGTGCATCTTTCTATCTCCGTCGGAGTTACAGATATGTTATTTTTTTTTCCATTTGTTTTAAAGAATATCGCACCAGACTAAACTACAAAAAAAAAACGGAACTACCATTTGTAGATGTAAAATTTTGTATATTTCTCGACACTAAAAACCATTAGGCTAAGCACTTCTGATGAACCACTCCACTTTTGATTCTAACTATGAAAATCAGGCTCAGGTGGTACTCTCAATTGAAGTAATAAAAATATATTCTGCTTTAAGAAAAATGTATTCACAGATATTCACGGTCTCTGAAACGAAACGTTAGAGGTCAGAGTATTCGTTTCATAATTATGATTTTGGTACCACTGCGAGTACATACAGACTTTTACTCATTATTGTTGTGTCTAAGAAGCCATTTTAATATTCAGGCATTGCAAATTAGTAACAATGGAACATTATGTATGTTGTATGTATAAATATCAAATCGTCGCGTCGGCGTCATTAAATATTCATGGACATTCCAAGTCTTTTTTCAAAAAATTGTAGGTATTTGTGTCTGGCAAACAAAAATTAATGTTTGCTTGGATGTAAAATGGTGTGCTCTCATTTTTCAAATAAATATACAAGCAGAATTGGGGAAACAATTCCCAGAAGGCATTTATTTTTAAAATAATCGATTTGCAGTAAACAACACATTCTCTGACGAAGAATCTTTCTCTGAAATATACTTTCGTCATTTCCTTTGACGTATTTCTGAGTATCCATTTGAAATATAATTTTATCTCTGGATAGACTTTCGGCACACCTTTAAATTCGCGGTATAGCCAGAGTTAATTATTAAAAATAAATTGTGTTGGCGAAAGGGCGGCATATAAGTATAAAGAATATGAAAACACATCCTATTTCCTAAATAAGGTAGGCATATTCCACTGATGAATAAGTATACTCAATCTTAGAAACTGACCTGTCCCTGTATATTTAAAAGTTAATTTACAATAACAATGGATCGTAGTAAAGAGAAGAGGGGTGAGAGTAAATGAAGAAAACGGCAACGCCGCCCTGATTCGCTGAGGGCAGGGTGACCGCATCAGAATTCAGAAAGTCGCAAGAAATAGGGCAAACGAGAAAAAAGTGTCTATTCTTCAAATTTAGAATTTTGAACGATATTTAACGATATTTATAAGCATTGGCTCGCTAAACACTATAATTTTGTTGTAATAGGCAACTGCGTTCCGTTTTAAAGGCTCTTATTATGAAAAAAAAAACTGCATTTCAAAAATATTACCAAGCGCCTTTTTCAACTAAAAAGGACCAAAATAGCAAAAAAAAAAAAATATGACAGACTCTCGAAAAAAGTGCTAAATTGCAACTTTAGTTAATTTACAATAACGATATAGCGTGGTAAAGAGAAGTGACGTGAGAGTTTTGCGTTGAACGCGTGCGTGCGTCGGCGCGCTGTGACACCCTTTATCGAAACTTTACGATTTTAAATGCCAAAGCGCGCGAGCATCAGTTTTGTAAAACGAAATGCTGCTTTCAACGGAATTCGCGTTGAGAGAGTAGAGTATGACAAATTAAAAGTTATGTTTGTTTTTTTAGCTAGTAGAATTTGAGTATCAAGTCGACTCCTTTTTTCCTTTTAGCTGTATTTTGTCGCAAGATGTTCCCTTCACCTACCTAAATGGACATAATATGAAAAGAGAATTGAGAATTTGCTGAAATGAGATTAGGTTAGTACAGGATCGTATGAGGGGCTGTCATACTGGCAATGATTGTTCATATAGAGAGTCAAAACATTTAACAATCATGATATCGCATGGCAGTCTCTATCACACCTACTCAAATGCTTTCCCTCACCTCTTTCCCGATGATTTAAAGCATAGACAAATCAGTGGCCGCATTCAAGAATCTAGTCGACTAGATTGGTCTGGATGAGATGTAATCTGAACGCAAAAACTGGATTGGTCGGGAACGTCACTTTTCCTACCTCAGCCACATATGCGAACTGTCAACTTAGTACTCAGTCACGAAATTCTTGACTAGATTCGTCGGCACCCCTCCATAAACATCAACTGAATCAGCTGTTCATACGACCGGTTTCCCCCAATCAAAACCGAGATACATCTAGTGAAAGAGCTGTCAGACTTACTAAACTAGATACTTGAACGTCCCCAGTGTCTCTTATTTAAAGTGCGTATTATGCAAAATGGAAAAATCAGTCGTTTCCCATTTTAATTGTCATAGCCTTTCTGTTTTTTCATATGAGTCAATGAGATGCACTTAAACGTAGCTGGTGGTGTTAATTTTATCGTTTTTTTTTGCACAAGAATTTTCGAGAACTGGAACTTAAAAAGTCGAACGTCTCACTTCTTCGTTTCAACAACGGCACAGCAATTGCGTTCTCCCAGATACCAGAAACCAGATCTACTGATATTCGGGTCGGTATATATTGGCGAGTCACTGAAATTGGATTCCTCCACCAAGCTGAACAGATTGTGCAATCAACCTATTACTTTTGCTTTCCTTCTCAAAGGTATTTATTTTCGATGGATTTAATTGAAGTTGATACAATTGAAAACTACATAAGTATATATATCAACTGCGAAGACCAATTTGCTTGTGTGTCCTTTCGAATTGCCATCTAAAGTAAGAAAATGTCCATGTACTTGTATATAAATATATGCAACAAATGCTGTATTTCTCATTCTTTACCTTCCTCATCGTTGATATTCAAATCAAAAAATGAAATGCACTTCTATGTTTATTTGTGCAGCAAAGTCATGAGCCACAAGGCCAACAATTTGTTTTGCATTGACAAGACCATAAATTAAACAAATTTAAACCCCCACCCCCCCACAAAATCATTTGCATATTGCTGCACGTTTAATCAATGGCATGTTGCCAAATCGAAAAAAATATATATCTGATTTCTATACAATTTACAATGATCGTCTGGTTCAATTTATATGATGACTCATGTTTATTTTAATCGTCATTCCGATTTATTTCATATGCGAATACTGCCAAAGCAATTATTCATGTTCCCGTACAATTTGTAGCGGCATACCGTGTGTGATCATCGACCGATCGTCTTTGGACAGGCCCCCACACAAATCGTATTCCACGCGCTGACGTAAGCTATCAAATGCTATCTAAAACATTATCACTTTCAAATGGCCTTCATAAACCGTACTTCAACTTATATACGTACACGCATCAGAAATGCCTGCATAAAAGTTGTAATCCGTATGTATGTATAGGTGCAGCATCAAATACAAAAATGTTTAATCTTCGGTTTGAGAATATTATGTTTACATGTAGGCAATACAAAGTCATTGAACGCACCCTGTTGAAAAGCGACAGCATTTTGGCCAGATATGAATTAATAAAAGAGGTGGATATAATTTCGTACGTCTATCCCCCCAATACCCATTTGATTACATTGTTGTTTTTATACCCTCCACAGGAAGGTATATTCACTTTGTCATTACATTTGTAACGCCATGATGGAGTCAGCGGAGACCTCATAACAGGCTGAGAGAAAGAGAGAACGAAAATGTTTGCTCGCATCTATCTCTCTTAATATACGAAACGAAACGTAACTCTATTTGTTTTTATCTCACTAACTTATATCTCCCTCTCAACTTCCGCTCGCAGTTTCCGTAACGATTTTGTGACGCATTCACCAGCTTACCTCCTAAGTCAAGCGTGCCTTAAGAAGTATTATTTCAAAATGGGATATGTCGGTCATGTAGTTCTGGTACCTCCCATACAAAACCACTTTTGCAAGACTTGTATGCAGTGTAGGGTATCAAGGCATCAGACAGGCCGATGATAACACTTTTACTTATTGTAATTTCAATCGCTGTCTGCGATTACGTGTGACTTAAAAAAAAGCATGTTGCTAATAGCCAGCCACTATTCCTATTGCTTTTATGGGCATCGTGCTGTTCAATTGTTTTGTGTTTGGTAATGAACTCGTTTGGTTTTTGTTAAGGCTTGGATTAAAATAAAAAAAAATTAGTGAAATACACATTTCGGAATAGCGAATTCTTGCATTAAAGTCCAATTCATGAACTCAAATATGCTTGAAAATAAATGAGCATGGGTGCGTCACTTCGTACATTTTTCATATAAAAAAAAACCATTATGATCAACACAATATTTAGTGCGAAGGTTAAAAATATTAGTAAGGCCCAGTATGTTGACTTGTTTTTTATAAGAGTGTCAAATTTGCAATGAAAACTCAATTTATTTATCATGCAGTAATGTCAGTTTTTGTCGGAGAGTATCGGAAAAAATTAAAATCATAACCTCTTGCTAAAACGCTCGATTTAGCTGAATAATTCAAAATGTTCATATAAATTAAGGCATACCGCTGGTCACTAATAAGTACAAGGCACAACGGCTTGAAAATTTGTTTTACTCAAAATGATTGTGTCTTTCATTGAGAAGAGCTAACCTTGGTTTCAATTGTGGTGTGATGTGTTACTTTACTTTACTGTTTGCACTTTTGAGAGTAATAGATAGTATGTATTTAAAATCGAGAGTTCTTTGTCAGAATTTTGAAGAGTTTATCTCCCTGAGAGTATGCTCTAATAACCATTTCCCGTTGAAATATTTCATCTGATAGTTGTCCGTTTAAATGAAGGTGCAAAATTTTAGCCGGATAAAGCTCATTGTTAAATTCTTTTAGTAAGTGACAATGCCCACGTAAGTGTTTTGTAAATATTGTGAATATAAAACCCACTTTATCATTAGCTGAGTTTTAAATTTAAAGCCACGAAGAGTATTTATATTCCTTAATATGGATTCTCAACCCTCTCCCATTTGTCGTTTTAATTAGAAAAATTTAACTTTTTTTTTAAGATTTTTAGAAAAATGATTTCCCGGGACAATAATATGTTTGGAGATTTCAAAATGTTTAAAGATTTCGGTCTTTTAAGAAAAGAATATCAAAACTGAACATTTTGATGATCTTCATAGAATGAAGAGTTAGAGATTTGAGCTAAGTATTAAAAAGATCCCCCGCAAATTTTGATTTTAAAATGCTCTCTTAATTTTTTTGTCTGTAAAGACCATAGCAACAAAAAAATTCTTAATGACGGGAGGTGTCAAAAAAAAATTAATGAACTGCCAGGTTACTATGTCCAAGTGTATATGTACGGCTTATTTACTTTAACATGGCACACACTTCCTACATGGTAACCCGTGATGCCAGATTACAAGATATATCTTTTTTTCAAGATTTTTGAGCTCCAAAATATGTACAAGACTTTTTACCTCAAATTCATCAATTTGCAAGATTTTTGATATCAGGAACTATTTAAATGTAGCAAAATAAAAGAAGAAAAACATTTTTTTATTAATTCCATTATTATGTATAATAGAGCCCATGCACAATTTCAGTTTCACTAACGTTTCCATTAACTCTAAAGAAACATGCATTTTAACGCATTTGATAAAATAACTGATGTAACGTGTCTTTGGAAAAATGTTTTAGGAGTATGGAAACTTCTCATATCTAGATTTTAGTTTCAATATTTTATCTCATCCACATTCCTCTCTAAATGTTGAAATAAAAAAAAAAGGTTTTAGGAGTAAAAACGGCGGATGGAAACTTCTCATATCTAGATTTTAGTTTCAATATTTTATCTCATCCACATTCCTCTCTAAATGTTGAAATAATATTTACTGGTGTAAATTTAAATAAAACAAAATTCGACATCGTTTGAGTATTGAAACAATTGTTGTAATTTGAATCTTTACAAAGGATTTGTTGTGCTTTAAGTGAACCGAAATTCTATGATCTTTATATAAGCCATAACATTCTAAGTCAATTTGATTCAAATATGTTCCAAAAAGCATTAACTTTATGACCAACGTTTTTTTTTTATAAATAATTTGGTGATTTGTGTTTTAGTAGTCAAAATTGTATTTCGCTCTTTTCATATTTTAAACAAAATCTTGAAAAAAAGATTTTTTTTTTTTCGGTAAAACAAGATTCAGATTTTTTTCTCAAGTTGGCTGAGCTGACGGTCTATTTAATATTTAGTTTATGGTTAGAGACTCTCACTACAGATTTGATATAAAAAAAATCAATTATTGATCGAAAATTTGAATGTTTTTTCAATGTTCAAGAGAATATAACAAAACACGGGCTTCCCATTCCTGTGCATCCTGCAAACCGTAGCTACCATTTTTTTTTCTTCTGGCTGTCACTTCATTAAAATTATAAAATTTAATTTTCGAAAGAGAACTTCCGGTTCTTCTTTTCTCAAACTGTCAATTCTTGGGTCTGTTTGACTAAAATTTGCGTCGCGCCAGCTCTATTCTACTCTACTAACTGTTGGTACCTAGGTTGAAAAGCATTTATAATTAACTACAAAGGTTAGGCACCGGTTTTGGAGTTACTCAGCAACTACTATTCGCTATAATTTTGCACCAAATTTATTTATTTTACTAAACACAGGTAGAGGAAACTTGGATAATGGCAAAAATGTCAAAGGTTGATAAAGGCTCTTTCGTATTTCTAATTCAAATTTTTGCCTTACCGAATTTTTTTTATGAAACCACTTGTCAAAGATTTCAGGAAAAACAAGCATTTTGGTTGTGGTTCCAGTTGACAGGAGTGACAATACGAATAGTTTTCTCTGATGAAATTTATTTATCAGCGCCAAGTTGGAATGCAAGTGGCAAGTCCATAAATGTGAACTTAACACTGCTATGATATTTCTTTTACAAATTTGGTACCTACCTACATTCTTGTGGGCGATCAATTTAGCTAATGTAGTCTGCTGTTGAATGTACTCGTATGTGGAGATATTTGCAAACTTAATACTAGTAGCAACTCTCGCATTGTATGAGATGAGAGCCAGCATGGCATCCATCTCCAGCATGTGAGCATCTCAGAAAAATTTGCCAGATATGCGACTACATATTTGGCTCACATTTTATTTCGATTTCAGTTTAATGATGCAGACACATCTTTGTTTATCCGTTAACGATGGGGAAAACCCAACGCCAAACGAAACTTCATCAAGCAAGAGGAAAGACTGTTGTACTCTTTTTTTTTATTTGTTTGTTCGTTTTCTCCGTCATTATATCAAAAGTATGGTGCACATGGGCGAGTAGGTATTTCTGAAGTACTGGCACTGAGATTGTTCGTATTCCCTGTGTTTTTCCATGTTTTATCCTCCTCCACAGTAAAGTGTTGCAATTGGTGTGTGATACTCGATTTTAGTACAACATACTTAGTAATGATAATAATCCATATTTTATTGATATAGAGTTTGACATTAAATTTAAGTGACGCCCTAATATCGAATGTTTTTTTTTTAAACATTTACCATAAATATTTTGCAGTTTTTTTCATGTGAAAAATGCCCTCCATGTGAGTTCGTAAAACGTATTCTGGTGGGACACTTAAAATGATTACCTATTAGTACTAACAGTGCGGTATTTATTACTCTAATCTCGCTCGCTGTCGTATTTATCATTCTGAAAATATTTCTACAGGCTAACGTTTTTTCGAAGGCTTCACGGAACTTTCATAAATAATTACATATTTTGTTTACCTGTCCTGAGTACGGAATTCTTGTAATTACTATTTTATTTAGTGTTCATGAAGAAGGAGTTAAAAAAAACTCATCTGGAAGAAAACCAGCTCTATTTTGCACTAAATGCTGGAAAAGTAAAGAATTTATTTAAAGGGATCCTGAAGCTGAACCGTATAAAAAAGGCGATAAGGCCGTACTCAATCGCTTCTTAATGTCTCTTAAACAATGATTTTCGCGCTGTCAAATTTGCTGCGAATCTAGTTGCGTATGCCACAACTGCGCAATTGTGTGCAAAAGGAGCAGCTGTGAACTGTTAAGCTAAAAACGCATAGGAGGATGGAAAAGGACCTACAAAATCTGTGGACATTTTTGAAAGTAAAAAAATTTCTTCCATTCGTTTGTCCATCCATTTGAATATAATTATGCAAGTGCATGTTGAACGGCTTTTGATGATAAAGGTACATCGTTCGTTTTACGAAGTTTCTACCTGTAGTTATAGTTTTATAATGAAAAAAAAATTAACATCATAACATAATATGTACAGTCTACTCCGCTTATCTGAAACGGCAATTTGCCACAAATTTTATTTCACGTATGCGGTATTTTCACTTATACGGACTTCGGATAACTGAAATATTGTTGTACATAACCGAAGTTCGAAGTTTTGTTAGCAATTCAACGAAGAATTAGGGTAAGTAGTAAAGCCGAAGGAAGGAGAATTAAAAACACAACTGAAATCGAGCTGTCAAAATTGACACACAATGAAGTTAGTGTCATAAGTTCAATGGACAAGTTCAGTTGACGAAATAAAAAATTTTACTAATGGGCGCGTTCAATAACTTTGTTTTAGTAATGCGGAGCTGAATTAGTATAATTTATTAATTTCTGACGTATTAGTTTGTTCAGTTAACCGGGTTTTTCTGTTAAGCGGAGCTATTCGTATGAATTTTTGAAAAAAATGCTGCGTGCTAAATTTGGTTATTCAATTAACCGATTTTTTCAGTAAAGCGAAGTTTAGATAAGCGGAGTCGACTGTATCTATTATTAGTTGCTACTTTAAAGCGTATATATGGCGGGAGTGTAGCTGTATCGCCCTAAGCATTCTGGGGATCTTAGGATTCCAGCTTCAAATTATATCAGTAAATGACCAAAAGTAAAGCTACTTGATTCAAACAAGATAAAATAGTAAATCCATAAAAATTGACATTAGGCTACATTTTTCGAACTCACATGGCGAAATTTTCCATACAAAATTGCAAATTGTGACGTACCAAATATTTAGTGTGGAGGCTAGATTCAATAGTAAGGCCGATTGTGCACTCGCAAACGGTTTTTATTACATGTGATGGGATTTTAATTTTAAATGAAACAACAAAATAAAAAATGGAACAACAACGGTTGGATATATCAAATTCAAGCTTACTTTATTTTAAGGCTTCGACAATGTAGTTATATTTGGTAGACAGGATTGCTTAAATCTGCGCCACGGCCTTGCTTATATACTGACGCACCCTTTCGCTTCAAGTTTTGATTTTCCAATTCTGTATTCAATTCAATAGGTAAAGTATTTAAGTAAAGGTACTTGAATAGTTGGAAAACCGAATGTAATTAGTAAATAAATATTATGTACATCATTTGTAGTAGGAAATTGTCTGATTAAATATTTTTATTGAAAATATCGACAGCAATTTTGTCCAGGGTTGGACAAAAGAATCAGTTTTCCAGTCGACTGCCAGATCTTTTTTTTACACATGGCGAGCAAACAACTGGTAAGAACTTAAAACGTAAAAAAAATGAATTTTTTGCTAAGAACTTCCAATTCACTTGAATATTAGGACAACAGAAATATGCCTATTAAGACATTCACAAGGAATTAGGCGCTGCCACGTGTCGTGATCTAATAATCGTTTGAAGTGTTAACACATTTGTTGCCGAGAGCGCTTGGTAGCTGAATAACGATAAATGAAAGAACAAGGTCTGAAATGATATTTTCTAAATAATTAATAAGCTGCGGAAATTCAGTGGAGTTGATGTTTTTTAATTATCCATCAGTTAATAATGCAGCTGCAGCATGTCAGCGTCATAGACAATACTGAGACCACCAACTCCATCCGATTTCCTGTTACATAGCCTACAAGCTATATTTTTACGAAGTGGTCACGATTTGGTGCGCTAGTATTGCTGCATAGAAATTCGTATTGACAAATGTCATGTAAGTTCAAAAATTCCGACTTACCAACACAATCGCACCTTGCATATGCCACTTCCGCTGTGGGCAAAGTTGCTGACAGCGTTCATAGAATTTTATCCGTTAAATTTGAAATTATTCGTTACGTGTGGATAATATTTTTTTTTTTAGGAATAGATGTACATTTGCTTAAAATAGTAATGAAACATGAACAATGTAGATTGGTTGAAGGAAAATTAAACCATTTTGAGCAAATTTTCCTCAGTTATCTAAGAAAAATTTGCACATGAAATCGATGTTAAAGATATTCAAAAGCAGACAATACGCAACCTAATTTATATTTGTCCTAATAAGCTTTCAGTATATAGAACATCTCCTTTGGATAGTTTTACTAACCAAACAAATTAAATTATTGGCCTTTAACAATATGTAATAACTAACCAATGGCATTCAGTAATGTAAAAATGTTATATTCCCGAACTCTAGCACATTTCCCCACGGTTTCCGAGGTTGTTAGCATTTATTTTAGTATGTTTTTGCATGTCACACGGATTCTTAATTGACATTACACCGATAGGAAAACAAAATGGCGAATTTGAAAAAAAATTGAGCGGGCCAGCGGCAAGAGGATTGCGAGTTGGGGGTCTCAGTATGATTTGTCTCTGGTCAGCGTAAGCGTTTTGAGAAAACTATAATATTCACAGTAACTTCGATATCAATGGCATTTAAAACCAGTCGATGTTCTTACAAACGTTTTGATATTAGTAAAGACACGCACAAAGTTTAAGAAAAAAAAAATACTGGCTTGACATTTTTTTATAAGCGGTGTGCTCAACTATAAAGCCTGAATCTGTTTCTGGCTAACGATCAACAAATATGACGTCTACTTATCTATTTATAAATCACATGTTAAAGTAGAATTTAAAAAGTCGCTCACCCTGTGTACGAGTACTTTGTGGTCATAAATAACGTTTCTAAAAATAGTACACTGCACAACCAATTCTGTTGTAAATTGTTTTCACACTATTAACTCACCACCGCAACACTGATTCAGAGACATAAACAAAACAGAAAACTGGACTAACAACAGCTAAATGGTAAACCATCGCCATCAACCACCAGCACTTGCTGCGATCCAATCCAGTGTACTGTAGGACTGAGTGGCTAAGGCAAATCAAACAACAACAAACTCCGGCTGGCAGATAAATCGAATCGCCAGCGAGAAGCGATCAAAAAGCAAACGCAGGCAGACAGCTTTTGTTCGTTTCTCGAAAAGTTCGCCAAGTCAGTAGTATTCGAGAGATACATGACGTTGAACGATGTTTCGCGCTGCTTGATAATTTAAAACCAAATCCAAACCTCACCGTTCACCAACCAAGCCGCGTATTTGCTTTCGCAACACTACCCATATAGCATACCGGTCCAACGGTGCCCCTTGCCCCGCCGCACCGCAATCTTTTGTTTTCGCATTATATCTAAATGAGAATGCTTCGCCTGATCTGTGTCTAATTGTGCAAGTACGTTTAACTTTGCGTTTCTCTATACCGAAAAAGCGTTTTTGGGGCGCGTGTGCACTATTATCCGATCGTGGAGTGGATGATATTTCTGTATCCATTTGCAAGTGTACCAGTTTAAAAATACCAAAACGAAAAGTGACGAACTAAAGTGCGGTAAAATTGTTTACACCGATTACCATTTACCTATACCCTTTACGGAATTGTGAGGTTGCGAGGTACTGCTGTTGCCGCTGCCGTCGGTAGGTAAATAAATAAACACACAGAAAAAAGTATCTTTGTGCCACATTCCTAATGGGGATCGTGAACTTATCGCATTGGGGAAATCCAACGTG
This sequence comes from Cheilosia vulpina, assembly GCA_916610125.1. Classification (NCBI taxonomy): domain Eukaryota; kingdom Metazoa; phylum Arthropoda; class Insecta; order Diptera; family Syrphidae; genus Cheilosia; species Cheilosia vulpina. The sequence continues at coordinate 77,869,520 of OU744276.1, read as the reverse complement.
AGACAAATACATACAGAAGGGAAACAAAGCCAACAAAACTTGCTCACAACTTTATATAGATGCTACGTAGGAGTTGGTCTGCGATGTGTCATCTTAAAAAACACTGTCAAGTGTTTATAGTAAAAGGCGCGCAAACAATCTAGTAGCCAATCGTATTTGCAGAATCTTGCTGCTAAAAATATCCGAAGTTCACAAATCTTCTTGTTTTTAAACAGACCGACAACAACAACTGACAACTGAGGTGTTTGTTCGTTTTAAACTGTGACAACGGACGAAATCTGTCTGAATTGTGGTGACTAGTATGAAGTAAACTGTGTTGTGTTGTGTCACCTTAACCCTAGCCAGTTGAGTTGTTCGGTGGAATGGTTTATATTAGCTATAGGTACCAGTCATTACCTAGAATGACTTTCAAAGATTTTGTTGACCTACCCCAAGTGCACGTTTGTGGCAAACTGTTTGCTTTCTGCAGGCAGATATAATAATTACTGTTTTGTGGTCTGTGAGCAAATTGGAATTTCCCCGGAAGCCGAATGGGGAGGGAACGTTTAGGTGATGTGTATACGCTGATTGATATTTAAGGCTAAACTTTTACGCAAACAGTGGACAAGAATAATAATTTCTGGCTTCATGGTGATTGATGGTTGTAGTAGCGTATCTAATTCGGAAGCTGGTTTGCTGTCGATTGTATTCTCTCATATTGCGTCGATATTGGTCTTAATTGAATTTCAGGTCGACTGGAATGTTATTATAGCGACTGCTTGAGAATCTAGTTCCCATATGCCTTCAGGTGGTGTACGGAAGCGAGTTCAGAAAACAGCTGGATCTTCAGAAAACAGGAAACAACTTCAGGTTAATCCGACCGACATTAGAACTGGCATGAGGAGGCTCCCAAATCAGAATAAAACAAAATTTATTGTTACCCGGCAGATGTCCACGTTTTTGATAAGGATTTTTGTTTCTGACCGACTTAACGTTTTTTTCTAGCTGCGAAGCAACTGCAAGTCTCTAAAAAAGTTACAGAGAAAATTTGGTGTTAAAGTTAAGCTATCGATTTTTGATTCGCTGTTTGTTTCAACTTTAATTAGTATTACTTGAGGTATTCCTGTGCGTAGCAGAAATCGTATAAGATTTAGAAAAATACGTGACATACTCTGAATGGAAACCCTAAAAAAATATTCAAATAAAAGGTTTTCGGAACAGATTCATACATAGGAACCTAGAGCCAGTTTCTCTTTACCTTCGGTGACTTAGGATAAATAGGATTTCAAGATGGGGTACAATATGTGTATGCAAACCGTGTCATCAAATAGGGGCACACGGCAACTGGATATTGAAAATTATGATGATAATAACGAGTGGAGAATATTCACCTTTAGGGTAGTTAAATTTGAAAAAGTCCGGCATATATCCCACAATGGAAAAGAGCAGTAAAGAGTGGATAACATTTTAAAACTATAAGAACACAGACTCATTTTCTGAATGCGATTTAGGGGAGAGTGGGGCACCTATGAATATCACTAATAAAACCTTATTTAAAAAAATTTTTGAGACCTTAAGCTAAATTTTTGTCCTAGCAATATTGTTGTCTTTAAACGCCAACGTTTTTCGGTCATCTTTTCAGTAGTTTCTTAAAACTAACTCGTGTTGAATGTTTTTATGCTGCATTTCTAATTTTTTTTTTTTTTTTCTTTGAAAGAGTATTAAAATTTTTTGGTGAGCTTTTTTATATGTAAAAAATATTTTTCGAAGGCGAAGGTTCACTTAGAACCATATTAAGCTGCGTTTTTCTTCTATATGAGTACAAAAAAATTATTAAAGCTAAATTGTTCGTGACAACACACGTTGGGGCAGGTTTGATCAAAATGGTCGGGGCAAGTTTGAACGTGTTCAAAATGATGACTTTTGCTTTTGACTTCTTTAAATTTCAGTTAGGTTAATGAGGCTACTCCTCGTTTATGTAAAAACTCGTTTGTTTCGTTATATGTAGGGTAGGTATCTATATAAATAAAACTATCTGTGAATTCTAGTTTGTGTAAATATTTTAAGTTATTTTTTTTGTTTATGTTCCTACCTTATTTATGAATTTCAGTTTATTTATGTTAAGGTTTTTTGTCTTTAATTTAAAAATCAAAACTAATTTATGATTTAAATAAAGTGTAAAGCCTTATTTTAGGTTAATATTTAATTATATAAACTGTCTTTCAAAGGTGTCCCAGCCTAGTTCAAAACTGCCCCACAGGGGGGGGGGGCACCTTTGAACATAAGGACTTGCTTCATTCCAAAAATAATAGTAAATCGAAATCTTCATAAAACGGATAGAATTATGCGTTTAAACTAATACCATGTTCCCACCAACGTGATTTAGCTAAATCATCTCATAAATCACGTGATTTATCATACATTTTCGTGATTTATATTTACGTGATTTATATGTGTTTAACTTTTAATTACGTATCTGTCATCGCAAATCCACACAAAATAAAATCGAACATACCTGTTTTTAACTTCAGCACTTTATTCAGCAAACAAAAAAAAAGAAAACTCTCAAAAAAATATTATTTGAAATTCAATTTTCTAATTTTGTTCGGGTTTCGATGAGTTTTTGATATTTTTATTAAGTTCATACAATGAAAAATTGTTTTATTCTTGGAAGGCATGGCAAAAAAACAGAAAGAACAAAAAAAAAAATAACTATCTGGTGTTGGACACCTAATGTCAAAGTCGACAAAAATGTCACACTAAATCACTTAAAGTTCGGTGGAGACGCCTTTCGTGATTTATAAATCACTTCAGCTAAATTACGTTGGAGGGAACATAGTATAAAGCTGAGTTCCATTTCAAAAATTCCAAACATAGGTTTTTATGAGACTTGCAAGCAAAAAAGTGTTCAAAGGAGCCCCACGCTCCCCTAAACGTCCTTTGAGCATAAACCTGATGATACCATATTTATGAAAGCATTAAAAGATGTGCGTTGACGTGGGACCTTCCTCCTTTGACCGCTAACCAAAAGCTTAAAAAGGAAACCAAGTGGTCTGTCAGGAAAATAAAAATCCTATATTCCGTCCTGTAGCAGGATACCTGGTAGCAGATCTAACATCGAAAATTGCTAAAACCTCACGTGGTATCTCCCTAAGAACTTTACCTCAAATATTATGACAGAAAAAAAAACTGTCACTGATCGGCTGCAGCGGTAATTAGGTTCAGCAGACTTTTGTTAACTGACGAATGCGCATTTTCTGTCCGAGCGGTCTCTAACGTAGAAATTTCTGTGTGTCGTTTTCTCTGTTGGAGCGGAACTAAAGAGAAGTACTAAAAGTTCAGCAAATTTTCAAATTTATAAAATGACGGTAGCACTTGAATTCTATGATGACACGCGTTTTCGAAGGCCAATTGAACATCAGGTGAATACAAGAAGGAGAGCCCAAGGAATGCTACATATTTCTCTAAGCAATAATACGTACGGTCGAAGACAATTACTATGCAGCGTACCAACTTTTCTAAACGAACTTCATCTGCCACTCAGAAATATCTCGAACCCAAATGCACGCAAGAAAATAATTAAGGAATTTTACCTATCTATGTTATCATATTATTTTCAAAAAATGTTCGTTAAATATTTATTTTTTCAAAAAAACTGCACTAAACTCGCAATAAATGTACCTATGATAACTAATCGTTACGCAGATAAGCCATAAGGCATTGAGCAGGTTTATGTAAACAACGAAAAGGTGTTGTTGAGACACCTAGGTCTGATCTTTGGTGGCATAAGTAAAAATGTTGGGCTTGAGTAAAATTTCCTTTTGTTAAGTTACTGCCGATCTTCATAGTTGGAGTTTATCATTTAAAAAAAAAACAAAGTTGCGGGCCCAGCTAGTTGTTTATAAAAAAAAACTGAATATGGGGAATGGACGACCTATGCGATTTTATTTCAGCATGCGTTGGTATATTAGTTTTATTCGAATTTGATTGCACCCATCATTCGTCCCTCTTTTTTTTTTTAAATAAATAGTTTTGTATCTTCGTATACATTTAGCAATTTCGGTTCATTTATTTTTAATGTTATTGTATTCGCCATCATCCAAATGTTTATCGTACGTAATGAAAACAAAAATGCAAAAAAAAAATATGTTGAGTTATATTTTTATAGCGCTAACTCCGTCATAGGGCTTTCCATATTTTTATCTAAAAATGAACGAGAAGCTTTGAATAGCGATTACCCTGCTAACAGAATTCAGTCACAATACAAGTAGATATATTATGTAATCAACAAAAGTACGACTTTATTTTTTCGGGAAAATGCACAGACCGCAGAGTTGAATTCACGATACACATTTGAATGATGCCAAAGGTGGTTAGCTCACATTGAATTTTCTGTATATTATCGTTGCTACATTGATGGATTGGATATGATTTGATATTGATTTCCTTCCAAGTTCAAAGAAACTTTTATAATCAACAAGCTACGATAACGCAAACCAAAACTGCCGAAACTAGTGCATGTTTGACTATGTTGGACACGAGCTAAATCGATTATTTCGTTCTTTGCAGTCTTGGTACGTCGTTGGGATGGTTTTTTCCTCGGAAATAATTTTTTTTTTTTCATCTTTTTCCTTCGCATTCGGGGATATCGTGATGAAATTTCAATGAAAATATTTCCCAATGTCATCAATGTTAATCAGATTGCTGAATGGAAAACATTCCGGGCGAGATATTTTTCCCAATACCTATATAGGATTGCAATTTTCCAACGATGGTATTTTTAATCAAAAGAGATAGGTACTGTTCGAAGCATATCAAGCTTAAAGATCTTTGCACTGTTTAAAGATACCTATCAAACAAAGTGCATGAAAGTGCTGAATCACAGTTAAGTACACCGACCGGCGCGGCAGGTTCTAAAGAGCTCTAAAATAACCAAACACATTCAAGGTCCATGCTATATAGATTGGTCCAGTTGAGAATGCTTAGGAAGACGGACAATCAGCAGTTAAATCTTATTTCAGTTCGTTTCAAACTTCCCGGCCAAAGACACATGCTCATAGAGCTGTAGATGGTCTGGCAAAATTGAGGCGCCTTACACTCGCTAAGTGCGTACCCTTGAGTCAAAAACACTAAAATGTGATTATAACTTCGCTGTCTGGATCAAGTCCAAGGGACAGAATCGGGTTGAACAAAATCAGAAGTCAAACTCGTAACAAAGTCAAGAAAATTCTTCACCTAAGATCTTATTTTATTAACTAGTTTACTAACAGGGCCATGGAGCCCCGAAGAATGTGTATGTTTGTGAAGAGCCTCAGCAGTGTTACAGGAGAACGGAAGGTATCTACAAATTAATGCCGAATCTGGACGCCATAATTGAGAAGCCTTTGCAGGGTTGATAGTCGATTCTCTATCCAATCCGACTGGCGTTTCTTTGGTACGTTTTTGTCAGACGTCACTCTATTTTGCTTTGAGCTTGGATCGAAAAATGAGCAAATCATACCATATTTAGTTGGAACTTTTTTGATGATTTCCTCAATGACAGCCGATTTCGGACAGCAACTACATTCGAAAGGTGATGATTTGCCAAATGTCCTGGGTATCAACTCTTTCATTATAAATTGTCACACCCAGATACCATGTCCACTAAGATGGTCAAATGTGGTTCAGCTCTACTACGATCTTTATTTCCATAATTGAATGCAAGCCATGCCAAATGACTTGCGATTTGGTCACTGCTTCCATCAATCCATAAGGAATCCATCAACTTATCTTTAAATTATAAAACCAGTACCAGTAATGTCAGTAGGTAATCACCCCTCGAACTCTCTTCCTAAGTCACAATCAACTTAATGAAATGAACAACAACATTGTGTGCGTTGGGTTAATCAAGTGGATATGACTTCATGACTTGATTGAGCTTATCGGATGACGGAACAGACCATGGCGATGTATTATCGGCGGATGCAAATGCACCTCGGTACTCATAATACTTTTGACGCGTTCACTGAGATACGTCATTATATATTATTATAGCCATTGTTACTCGTATGTACGTGTCAAGAAGAAATAAAATCTCACTCAAGGGAATAGTCGTGAGAAGCAAGCTTATCTGTTACGCCAACTTATTTATTTATTTTTGTACTTAGTCATTAATGTGTCATTTCCATCAATAAATTGTAATTTTATTAATTTTCTGCGGCATGCGCCAGGGCCGATGGCGGGTTTATCATTTGCGCCGGGCGCCTTGTTATTTATAAAATAAATACAGTTCCATACCAATAATCATTTTTAACCTTCACCAGGTATATTTGGTCGGAAATTGGAATTTTTTCGCCATTGTGAGTTGAAAAAAATTAGCCTGGACACTAAAAATGATTATTTGAATAGCGGATAGTCTGTTGTAATAAGCTAAGGTAGCTTATGTCAATTTTTGTCATTTTTCAGTATGAACAAAACAAATTTATCTTATGGTTTTTAAATCTATTGTATTAAATAATCCAAATAAATTTAAGCTCTTCTGTTTTCTACAAATTTAATAGTTTTTAATGGGTCTAGAGTAATAGGATCTGGACCAAAAGAAAGCTAAGGTAAAGGAGGACATTGTCATGTAAAAAAACTCGATTTAGGCGACATAAGAAAGGAGTAAAGAGGAATTTGACTATTATCAACAAAATATTCGCAATTTGGAAACGCATGTAATTTTGGATATCCCAATTTTTGTATCTACCCGAAACCAGACGATTCACATTTTGTTCGCTTCGGGTTCTTCGATGACTTCATTTGTCGGTAAATTCATCTAAAATCTCAGTCAAACTTCATACGTATTATCTTAAATGGTCGACGTCGCAGCAAATGCTGGTGAAAGAATCGCCTGCGATTCACAAAAAACTCACGCGGAAGATCAAAATGCGAACTTTCTGAGGGAGCTTATGCGAGTGTTTTCAGAAGGAATATGTTAGCTTTCCTGAGAATAATAAGAAGCATGTAGTTACGGAGGTTGGTTATGCGAACGCATGGGAGAAGAAGGAATGAATATGTTAGCTTTCCTGAGAATAATAAGAAGCATGTAGTTACGGAGGTGGATTATGCTAATGGGAGAAGAATATATGCACAAGCTTCTGTAAATATTTTCGACGATGGAAACAATGAAAAAGTCAGCAGCCATGGAGTTTGTGTCCATCTTCACACGATTCCATATTTCACGCACTAAACAGGGGTGGGATTCTGTAAGATGAAAACGTTTAAGGGTTTTCGTTTATACGAACGTTTTGCTTCATGTAACTTCGAAAACGAAAGAAAAATTTATTTGCGCGAAAGCAAAAAGCAAAAGCTTTTTCTTCGATGTTTTCGTTTTCTTTGTTTCATGTAACTCCAAAAACGAAAGACATTTTCGTTTCATGCGAACGGAATACAGCGAATGCTATTTTTTTGACGTTTCTCAATGAATTTTTAAATAGTGGTTGTGACCAGCGATGCCGGAGAGAAATATTATTAGGGAGTACTGCAGCCAGAAAAAGGGAGCATTTAAAAAAAATTGGAGTACAGACACTTTTATTCTTATTTAAACAAAAATCATAAAGAAAATCAGTTTACAAAAAACAAGAGGGAAATTCCATTGAATTTTAAATAAAATTTATTAATGTTGAAATTAAATTTTGCTGCAAGTGTAAGATATTTAGGACTTTAAGAAAAATAGGAGTACGAATGTGAAAGGAGGAGTACGGGAGTACGGAGGCGTTGAAAGTAGTACAATACTCCTATGGGAGTACTTTCGGCAACGCTGGTTGTGACTAATTTTAATTTCACAAAAAATATGCTGGCGAATTATTTATTAATAGCAAGCGATGTGGAGAATTGTGTAAATTTAAGAAAAATCCAAAAAAAATTCATCGAGATTGTTCGGATCCTCTTGCGCTACCGAAATTATTAAATTGATGTGAATTGAAATTGACAGTTTTGTTTTCGCCCGGTGTTTGTAATCTGCCCATGTCTGAGAAAGTTTCAATATATACGTGCGTATAACAAACAATATATAAAACATTTTTCCTTCTAGTAAGTTTTTTGTATGGACGGGCAATTTTCATTTAATTTTTTACAAAACTGTTCCAATTTTTCTGCGGCTCTATCTTAAGAATTTAATTAATTAAAATAAACAGTTTGTATGTGGGTTATTGTTAATTGTACTTGCATTGTTATTCGAATGCTCACTTTTTGTTACGACCAAAATAACAATAAACGAAATATTTATATTGAAAGCGGTCAAAACAGCATATTTGATATATACAAATTCTAAAACTTTACATTTTTTGTCATAAAAATTAATTGGCGCAACAGGTCCTTATGGACCCAAGCCTAGCTTCTCACAACCATTCATCTTGTGTGAGTTTTTTATTTTTTGGGACGAATGGAAGGGATCTACAATTTTATGCCGAGTCCAAACGGCCAATTGAGAAGCTCTTTCATGACAGTTATACTCTCGGATGTTTGTCAGACGTTCGCGAGAGGTGGCGCAGTGGAAAAACCTTAAGTTAATTTGGGTTTTTCTCTCGGGAACCTGGGACCCCTCGCTTAGTAGTCCAACACGCTAACCACTAAGCCACTGCGCCGACATTTTTTTGTCATACCGTTTCTTAAACCCTTGCGAACGAGAAGAAAAAAACGAAAGTTGTTACATGAAGAAAATTTGCGCTTTCGCGTGATTTCTTTCGTTTTTTTAAATGCGAAAGTGGTTTCCGTTTCGTTGTTTCCAGCCCAGGTTCGATAGATTAAAAAAATGTTTTTAATCCTATTTTTCAAGGCAAACCTATTGTGACTAAATGGCGCCTTACTGGCCAGATCCCACCCTGTTCTTTTCGTATACTGGATTCGCGTGGCTGCGAATATTGTATTCTCGATGCGATTGATAAATAAATGCAACCTGGATACACACCCACTTATTTTTATTTTTAGGTGTGCCACAAGTGAATCTATAAGTACTTGACACTAATCGGCTTAGAATTGGACTGGATTTGATTAATAACTCTATATACAGTTGCCGTCATTCCGACGGCTATATGACAAGGCCAACTTTTCCGATCACCCATCGTTCTGCCCCCTTATAAATTGCGGTACAGGAAGTGATAAATTTTTATGCGAAATTGACATTCCTCATTTTGAAGAGCTAAAGTGAAATTACCTTCCGGCAAATGATCATCTAAGAGTATCTATGCCATCTATCTTATGTGCCGCCCTCCCACTTAATTCTCTGTTCGAATAAGTAGAAATTTTCGTTTCGCCCAAGCAGACACTCGTTAAAATACAGATTTTTGTTGAGGTAAACGACACACATTTTATGACAACATAAAGAGCGAGTGATGTATACGTTCTTTGTCGCAATGTGAGAGCGAGACGGGGAGCAGGCATCTAATGCAATCGTATTACCAAGGTGATAACAAACGAAGGTGTACTCATACTTTCCGGGTTTTACCTAATGCGGTATTAAGAGTTAATTCAAAGTTATGACACGTTTCGGCTTTTGTGCCATATCTGTAGATACAACGACAGGCACTATACCTTTTTCGGTGAAGGTTAACTGGAGGTATTTTAATTAATATTGCAGGCTAAAAATTGGTCCCTCGACGGTCTTGTTTTATGGGCAAATAAATTCCAATTCAGCTGGTTTTTGTAGTATAGTGCAATGATCCGCCCTGATGAAAATAACAAGGACATTTCTACAGCCAAATCCATGAGGAGGGCAGTAAAACAAAACTTGTGTTTGACAGAGATAACCTATATATGGATACAGTATACTGCTACCATAAATGTGGGCATTTACCCACCTTGGAGCTTATTGCACAGAATGAATTGAATACGCCTACATATACACACTCTGCGAAGTTACGATGCACAGCTTAAAGAGACACCCCATTGAAGAATGTTATTACTATACGTATGGGAACTCTGACAAACGAATTCTGGATGCACGCATAGTACATATTTCAATGCGTTTGATAAAACCGACCTCTTGCTCAGTCGTTCCTGTTAATATAGCTGCTACAGTGGCAATTGAAAGCAATTTGCGTAATGCAACTTCACATAGGCGAGGTGGATTCAAGTGCCACAATACAGGTATCGGAGATTGTATTATAAAATTGAAAATATTGATCAAAGACAGTGTGATGCCTCCCTCTTTCATTTTTAAACATAAATAGAAAAATGATTCTCCTGAAGCTCTTTGAGCACTGATAAAAGTTTTAGCCTGGTTTGTTTACACGGCTGAAATGTTAATTTTGTTTCATTTTTGAAGCTGACTTCGATGCCGCTGTTAACCTCTTACCACACATTCGCTAGCCTACGATATAATTTAAACGAAAATCGTATGAAAAGTCAAGTTGTGACAGCAGTTGTTTTTGAATTCAGCCGAAAATAGGCCACCAAATTTCTCTATAAAATGTCCATCAAACTTTTCCAATGACAAAGAATCGAATCGACAGCGGAAAGTTTGCGAAAAGCCAGCGAAAAAAAAATTGGGGAAAGTTCTATCAGCAACCACACAATCAGTTACCAGCACTGGCTATTTTTCTCCGATTTGACTGCTTGAACTTTTCACTGGCTCCGTAAAATTGCCATTTGGGGTTTATTCTTATTTAGGCTATTCACTGCAAAGTTTGGCGATTTGTAGGCCAACAAAAATGCATACCTACTTCTACTGCGAACATGACTCTCATCGTATATAACTAAGACGGTTAATTGCGAATGAGCCAACTCCATTTTCATACAAAAACACACTGTCCAATTAAAAACATTTTTTTATTGTTTATTAACATTGGAAAATAGAAACAAGAAAAGCCTCTTAATTACGAGTTTGTGTTTATTTTTTTGTTTAATTTATTATTGTCGTATTTAAAAACAATTTAATCAGAATATTTCTATTTGAGTTTGGCTATTTATGACTCCAAGATTTTTCAAATTTGGCTCCATACCTCTTACAAAGGCTGCCAACACTGAGTACAAGTGCCAAATTTTCGCAATCAATTTATGTACCGGACAATAAATGTGTGCGAAAAGTAGTTGGAGAATTGTCCAAGCAATGTACTATACAATCACCCACTTTTCGAAATCATTTCGCAGCAGCTTAATGCAAAAAGAAATGGAGACCGAAATTTTTCGTTCATGATTTCATTGTGTCACTTTTGAATGGGAATTTTCGTTCCAAAACTGCTGCATACTAGGCTTTAACTTAAGCTTAGTACACCGCTCGAGCCGAATTTTAGCTCCTATACAAAATTCTCTCCAAAATTTAGGTGAGCTAAATCCAGCTAAAAAATCAAACTTTTGTTTTAGAATGTATTTCATGAATCTGTCAAAATTTAGCGTGCCCATTTTCTCAAGTTAAATTTTGACAGATTGTTGTTTTGCGGAGAAGTAAGCAAGGATGAGTTTTTTTAATAAATACCTCGACGTGGAGTAACTAGAAATGGTTGAAATCAGACAGATTTGAACCATTAAAGTATGTTATGTTCAAAGAACAACTGTTTTCTGTGACACTTATCCCCGGCGCGCTTTTTGTCAAAATTTAGCTAGTAGTTTAGCTAATGTTTTGAGAAAAATGTTGGAGATCAGATCAAATTTAGTTTAGCTCGAGCAGCGTACTAAGCTTAAAATGATGATTGACACTATTTACGCAGTCACTTGGTAAATTGACCACGAATCAAATAGCAGGTTCATTTTATGGCAGAGGTAAACTGTCTTTCCAAAGAATAATATAAATGGAGCATTGACTGTCAGAATTAGTGTTAAAAAAGAAAACAAATACTTTAGCCGATAAATTAATTCTTCGAGCGACAAAAAAACAAAATTTGTTTGTGCTCAAAAGTCACCAAAATTGGTCACTCAAATGACTGGAAATTTTGACACAGCGTAGCATTTGAGAACGCAATTGTTTTATAGTAAAAAAAAAAAATTAAACTTACAAATGGGCGTGGCGCCTCCCATACAAAGTAAATAACATTGCAAACGCTGTTTCTCGACACTCATGAGAGTCGTAAAATTTGAAACATTGATGTGCATTTTCCGAACAAAGCAAATTGCGAAGTATCGGCTTGACAGAGTCAAATTAAAATTACAAAGGGGCCTGGCGCCTCCCATACAAAGTAAATAACATTGCAAACGCTGTTTCTCGACACTCATGAGAGTCTGAAAATTTGAAACATTGATGTGCATTTTCCGAACAAAGCAAATTGCGAAGTATCGGCTTGACCGAGTCTTGACACTTTACTTAGAACATTGAAAACGATTTTTCGAAGCGACCAGTGATATCTTTACCAATTTTCGATGTATTCCGTCCTAAAAAAAGGGACTGGCACTGGGTTGCTAAAGGCCTTATATCGGATCTTCTTTGTTGCCCGTGATAGGCCTTTGCTACTCAATAGACTTCTTAGTCCAAAGAAACAGCGTTTGCTAAGAGTTATTCTTCGAATCACATTTTTTTAAACACATGTTTGATCCAAATGGAAAATTAAAGAAATTTTCCTACCCGTGGCCGAATAGACCGCGCAGCACAATGCTCTAGTACAGACGAACAAATTTCCTCTTGCATTGTAATATCCGAATTTATTAATATTTCGAGTTCGAAATTCTGACAGTAGGTACGTACATATACGAAAAAGCTTAAATACTGTCAGTATTGGCTAAAAGGGGTATCCCTATATTGGAAAGTCTCAATTAAAAATAAAATTTCCCTACATTCAATTCCTATTTACAATCAGAAGTCAGTTTTTGCCTTTCACTTCGCTAAACATCCGAGACTAAAAAGTTTTCCATTTATTAAAAATTTCGACGAAAACCAGTCACTCGAACATTGTTTTTTCTTCATTGTGGATAAGAGAAGATCGAATGGGAAACAACTCCAATCCTCAGTCGTATCGTATGTATGATATCCAATTTTGGTTTGGTATCTCCCATTAGTTTTGTTATTCTTTTGAGATTTTTCCAATTTAGCTTTATCCAACTTCAACAAAACGCTACGCGCCTTGCAGTGAGATAGAAATCAACTTTGAATGCCCCACATTCAGCTATAAATGCTAATTCCGAACGTTTAGTTTATTTTTGAACAAAGTCCAGCGGACCTCCCACCTACACCTGGTTTACGCGCTCTTCACTCGACCCCATCGCGCCGTGACTGCAATAAATCCGAAACGATTCGCTGATCAATTCGTAACCAAATCAAATTGCCTGGAATTACCTGCGCTGATATTATTCAAGCTGAAGGACACCACTGAAACTGGTGGATACACACACGGATACACCTCGTTTACTCTGAATTTTCAAGTGCAGCGCTTCAACTTTGACTGTGAACATGACGAGTCTGTTTGTCTATGGTACTTTTGTGGCAACCTACCAGAGCGCAAACAATTAAAGTTCCTATAAAATCAAAGATCTGCTCTACTGGTTTGGTGTTCATTTGCGAGTCTTGTTAAGGAAAAAAAAAATATTTTTTCGTTTGCGGTTCATGGAAATAAAATGGACAGTGCCATATGCGCGTAAGAGCGCAGTGTTATTGTGATGGAATTCGCCGGGTCAGTGGATTGTAATTGCTTTTGTTTATTTTGCGTGTTCATTTTTATTGCAATAATATTATAACTGTGTATTGGTTCAACTGCTGATAACCTTTGGGTGTTACATCCATTTATTTGTTTTTGCCGGAAGAAACAAATCGATTAACAATTTAATTAAAGTCCTGTATAAGCAAAACAGAAAATGTGATGTTCTTCACATATTTGTCACATCAACGATGAACATACAAGTACCTATGTACCATGCAAGATTTATAGCCATAATGGCAAAAAGTGTCCCTCAGATAATGGATAGCGCTTGTGCCAGACACACAGCTGTGCTCTAAAATCAAATCAATGGTAAAACCGATTAATAGAACCCGATTAGGCCGGAAAACTGGATTAAGATACAAATTGAAATGAATTGGTGAAATTAATATTAATGCCGGAACACGTAAAATGCAGTCACACGCATCAGGTGGCACCTATTGCGTAACAATATGAATAATGCGAGAGATTCATGAATTTTGGGTGGGCTCCTGCATTGATGTGGATTTGAATAGTTGGTTGCATCCACTTTGCAATCGCTCAGTGGTCAGGCTGCTAGTTCCAGTTGCAATCCTCGGAAAAGCAAAATCTGCGCCCTTCGACTGTCCCACCAGTTATATACGAACGTCAAACGAACATGCGGAACGATAATGTTCTGGAAAATGGTTTTCAAATTAAACTTTCACAAGCGAAATGGTTCTGAAAACCTCGGCCTATTGCTTCAATTGAGTCTGTTGCGTTGCGTCTTGATAAAAACACAATATACATATAGAGATTTGGAGAGATATTCGAATCAGACCACCATTGTCGGGTCTCTTTTCGTCTCTCTACCACTGTAAATCTTACTCAGAGAGACTCTCTGGATTTCTCCACAGTTCTTCTCTGGGCTTAATTCCTAGTGTTAACGCTAGCATCTGTTTATGGGAGATCTGTTTCATCGACTGGGTCTCGACCCAATGATGTCCCAAAATCCTCATTCTTCTGCCAGCCAACGCTGGACATTGACACAGTATATGTGCCCGCTGTCTCAGATTCCTCCAGGCGTAGTCTACAGGTATCATCCTCTATAAGGCCCATTTTCCTTAAGTGATACCCGAAATTACCATGTCCTGTAGACAAAGCCACCGCCCATTTCAATGTTCCTCGACTCATACTTAGAACCCTTCTTTGAGTGGAGCAGGTCGGCCACTTTATTGCCATTTTAGCTTGTCTACACTGTTCCACGGTTGACCACCTTCTCAGGTGTTCTGCCGTGATCCATTTGTGAATCAGCTGTTCTACCATTGAAGAGAATGGTTCTGGTCCCAGCAACTTTTCAGTTGACCCCTGTTTTGCAAGGGAGTCCGCCTTTTCATTGCCTTCGATCCCTATGTGTCCCCGTACCCAAGTCAGTGTTACTTCATTTTTAGATGAACACTTATTGAGCTTAAGTACACATTCCAGTGTCAATGATGTTTGTTTGTTCCATGCATCTGATCACCGCCTGATTGTCCAGTGCTATAAGGATATTTCTTCCTTCCACCTGACACTCAAGCAAGTAGTCCAACGCATGAAGCAAAGCAATCATCTCAGCCTGGTATACTGAAGTGTATTTCCCGAGGCTAATGTGACGGCCAAGTTCCAGCTCTACTGAATAGATACCGGCCCCCGCTCCGCCATCCATCATGGATCCATCCGTGAAAATCACTATTTCACCATTTATTTTTTCTGGAAGTAATCCGTTCTCAATACGAGTTTTGTGATTTCTTTCCATAATACGCACCCTTGTTATTCGATCCATAGGCATGTTCAGCTCCCTAATCTCGTTTTTGACAAGTCCCAGGATCTTCCTATGTCCATAGATCGTACCACAATTGTGCCATTTCGCATCTCGTTGCAAACGAAGTGCCGCTGTTTTCTTAATAAATAAGTCCAGCGGTAATATCCCCATGATGACTTCCAATGCGCATGTTGGGGTTGTAAGTATTGCACCTGTAATTCCTATACATGCCAATCGTTGAACCCTATCCAGGTGCTTCCTAACGGTTTTCCGAGAGGCTTTCGCCCACCATATAACCGAGGCGTACGTGATAATGGGTCTAGTTATCATCGTATACATCCAGTATGCTGACCTAGGCGAGAGTGCCCCCCTCTGTCCACATACACGTTTGCATTGATGTCCTTTTGCCTTCCGGACCTTCTCCTGAACATGGTAGTTCCAAGTAAGTCCAGTATCTAGATAGACTCCCAGATACTTAACCTTCTTAGTCATTGTTAGTTCCGATCCGAAAAGTGTTAAGGGCCGAAATAAAAACACAAACGATCGATCTTTTCAAAGTACATATTTTCAAATATTTTTCTTTCGAAATAGCTCAAAGTGCAGAGGAAATCCTAATATGCTAAAGCGGTGGACGCGAAAAAAATAAAAATAATTAAATAAATAAACTTATATATAGAGCAAGATGGAACGAAGGCCCTGACCAATAAAATCTGCTCGGTTAAGTCAACGTTTTCAACTGACAGATGTATACAATGCACGCCATTCTATGGAAGGTGTGGGTACAGACAGGTTCCCAACTTCAGCCGGATGAATTAAGATTACTTTCAACATTTTTGTCCTTTGACAGTTTTCATAAATTGAGGAAATATTGATAGAATGAGAAAATTATTGCGACGATGGGTTAACAATTTTTATTGGTTGTTGTACTGATTCAGTTTTGTTCTCAATTAATAGCTTATTGTCCCACATTCACAAAACTCCTCTGATTTAAAAAAAAAATTGATTTTGACATGACCTACTAAACAGTGAAATTATGTTCATTAACAAATTACCTAGACAAAAACACACGGAGCCAGAAATAAAAAAAAATTAACCATAGATTCGGCTTATCACTGAATTTACAAATGAACTGGAAAAATGGAACGATTTGTTGCAAATCTATGACCGGGGTGAAAAAACGGTGAACAAACAATCATTGGTTATCACTGATTTGTAATCATGGGTTCAATTAAATCGATGGTAACCTAACAAAGGATTTGACCAGAATAAGAATTGAGTTATTGATATGAATGTACAAAAAGTAGTAGGTACGCGGTGGATCCAAAGTAGTACCGTACTCACTTAGCAAAAATGTACTAAAAATAGAAAACACTACAATTATTGTAGCACGGGAACGCATCAGCCTTGAAAGATCACTAACAGTTTTTGATGAATTTCTGAATGCATGGTATAGAAAAATGTATTTGAAGCTTAGAGGAATTATTTTTCATTTTCTACGATGCAAGTAGGTAGGTATTTTTTTTTCTTTGGTCTGGAATAAGAGTGAAAATTGCAGTTCATATCGAAATTGGTACGGCACAGCGCACAGGCTAGGTTTAAGTAGGATTTAATATTCTGTTCGTAGTGGTGTTCCCGTAGGACTGTTCGAATATGATATGGGCCGATGAATTGAGTAGTACATGCTCATCTGAAAAGTGGCTTGACTGTTTATATATGAACTTTAGCTTTACGCGGAAAGTCTGTTTTGCCATTGCTTATATACATCTGTCAGTGTGCTCCAGAGACTGCAGAATAAAAAGCTGAACTGAGTTTCACAGCGTGCTAAAGGGTTTTTCAATAAGAACGGGTCACTATTGAAATGGAATATAATAAGTTGTGTGTTAGGTGTTAATGAGATGCCCACATTTGGCATTTTTTAATGTCGTTCAAATGTCCGCTTCTCACGGCGGCACAGATCCAATATTTAAAGACTCTACCGCATAGGACAGGCTGAGATATGACATATTGGCAGAGACCTGTGACTTTAGCAAACCTGACAAGGCGGATTTTGTTGGCCGTTTCACGTCAGCTCTGTGGGAACATATAACCAAACCCTCAAGTCGTATATGCTGGGGGTGTGGTTATACATGTCCACTGGGGCGTCTGCTTTGTACCCCCTCCTTTTGGACCCAAATGTCATCAACCTCCATATCGTTCCATTTGGCCCAAAAGAAATCGGTTAGCAATTAGCATCGCTCTTCATTAATCATTTTCAGAAAAGGTACGGACCTATGACGCCGCGCCAGCCCAAAATCCGCACCTGCGTCTGAATCAAAAGCCTCGCGAAAACAGATAGGGTTGAATGTTGATCGTTCAATAATCACTGGCTGTGCATTTAGCTTCGACAAGTTTGTAAGATAAAAAAAAATGTTGAATTTAATTTTGTAATAATTATGACGTGTACCAAACCATTTATAGTTTTTTGCAACTACATTTTGGGAATTAAAATGCTACCCCATGTTCTCCGACGAAATTTAATCACAGTGTCCTGGCGATATCTAAGGCTGAGCCTTAAAAACGGTCCTAAAGTACACTTGGTGTTTTAAAGCTCCGTAAATGGGATCCCATTGTAGTCATTCGTTTTTATTATTTAAGATGAATGGAATGGTCGTAAAATTTTATGTCCTAATGGCTAAATTAACAAGTTCTTAGATGACAGCTATATTGGCGAGAAATTGGCGCAGTGGAAAGATGAAATTTGTGCCTTTCCAGTTGTCAAACCTGAAACCCCTGACTCAGTAGTCCAGTACACTAACCACAGAGCTTCAACTCAACATGATACAGTCCACGATGGATATAAGAAACCTCTAAAATTCAAGCAATTGTTTCTTTTATCCTTCGCAACCTAAAATAATACGCTGACAATAATAGGTCTCTTGTTGTGAGGGTGATCTAAAAATGTTGAGATCGATCTTAAATACAAAGTTAAAGTAAAACAGATGATAGGAAAAAAAGATTTCAATGCGATTTTATGTATGAGATCGATTCCATAAATAGCTAAGAATGACATTTCTTTTATAATTCATAAGCAACCCTCAAGATGGCGCTATTTCTCAGCTAAAACATGAGTGATTGTGATTTTTCCAACGAAATTTCAATCTCTTAGCAAAATTTGATTAGAGTCATCCATAGTCCACAGGTTAAAACAATGCTCTCATTTTCACTCTCAGGAAACATTTTTACTTCCTTTGTTTACTTCTTTTAGAACGATCTAATTTCTTTTGCATATGAAACTGAGTTCGTGCTCATGTTTTTCCATACAACCAAATAGATATTATAACGGTGATGCTATTTTGTGTTTACTATTTATTTTGTAGCTAAATTAAATTATACAAAAATGTTTATATGAACCAAAATTGTTAATGTGGTTTCTTTGGAGTTGCTAAACTAAATAAATTTAAATATTAAATCTTATGGCCATAAACACCGCAATCTATTCCTTAAAAAAAATCTCTGCTTTGTTAGTTGTTTATGTATGATCAGAAACAAAAAAAAAAACAGATCAAAACGCCCTTCACATGTTCGTTTTTAGGAAGTTGAGGGAATACAATTCACCACCCACAATCCGTTGGGAGGTACGTCATCAGCCGAGCAGTTTTAATAATAAAAAAGTTATAAAAACAGATATACAAATACCTGTATCATTCAGTAAACATTTCCACAAACGATCTTCTTCATGCGTCAAAGCCTGGGGCCACATGGGTGGAACTATATAAAATACAGCATTTTTGTTTACAAAATGTGCATCTAATCCGTTCTCAATTTGGACTTATAAAAATTGAATAACGACGGCAAACACTTGAATGTCGCACTGAACGACATTTTTATCTGATTAAAAATATACAGGATTTCTGAGTTTGACTGGTAATAACTAATAACCACTTGTTGATTCACACGTAACGAACTTTGACAGATGAAGTAACCAATGAGAAACTGTAAAAAAGCTTCTTTAGTTTGAAGACCGCAACCATGTTTGTCCTGATAAGTTTTCAGTATATAGAACATCTTTAGATAGTTTTATTAACCAAACAAATCAAATTATTCGCCTCTTAACAATATATAACTAACCAATGGCATTCGGTAATGTACAAATGTGGTATTCCCGAACTCTAACACATTTCCCCACGGTTTGCCGCGGTTGGCAGCATTAGTTGCGCTCATGAACCTGCAAAATCAAAAGGATTTGCGAATAGATAAATTAAAAGATCGTCGAAGAGGACATTGAGTTTTTTGAACGGTTAATAGATTCAGCATGTTAGACAATCAGAATCAGAGCAACATGGAGCAAAACAATCAGACCGAGGGACTACCTTTTTAATAGGCAGTATTGTTTTTTTTATGGATCGTATGGACCTACAGTTTTTGTACATGAAATTCAATTCACAAAGGGGAGTGGCACCTCCGACATAAAAAAAAATTGCAAACTCTATTTCTCAACACTAATGTCAGCTAGAGTTTTCAAATTTGGAATATTCTCGGTATCAGAAAATTGGGCGTGGCACTTATCATACAACGAATTGGGTGAAGGAAAGCACGTAAGGTACCTTGCTATTTGTTAAGACGAAGGGGCTCAAATTTAGCAATGCCGGAGCATTACCTCCGTTAGTAACTTAATTAAGAAAGATATGCTCGAGGGACTTTTGCTCAGCCGCACTTGGTCATAGCCTCCATCGCTGGTCCAATATGAACCAACCACCAGAAGATGCTATAACTATTGAAAATGGCGGCAACTACAATTTTTCTATGGATCTTTGTTAAGTACATAGATTAAGAATACATGCTGCTTACAGCTTGACTCGCAGAGACTATAGATCAACGCACGTCACATTTTAAAGTACATGTAGCGAAAAAGCATTTTGTGATTGTTTTTGGTCCTGGTAAGGTGTGTAAGCAAACCTGTGCTTTTCATTATAGGTCCACCACACGAAGGCAGCACTTCCATCTGAAGTAAACGATTTTTTTTTTTTTCACATTTTGAATTTGAATTAGCTCAGCGCTCAGCCTCTGAGCGGAGCAGAAAGTTAAACGACAACTTGAGTATAGTTTAAGAGCAATTTCAAGATCTTTTGTATTGATTTAGAATTATGAATAAAATGACAAGTTGAATGAAGTTAGAATGCTGCACCTTTTTATAGAATGCCTTGAGCACACAATGCACTCCTATGCCAAATTTCGAGTGTCTACGCTCGAGGCAATTGGCTGGGTCGTGATTCTCAGATTTTGGACTTCCTTGTACATATGACTACGTACCTGAAGTGAAAGTCATGCTAAGGTACTCTTGGGTTTAGAATTGAGAGCCCATAATATATGCCTTCAGAGTGTACATTTCAGGTTTCATATTGCTAGGCCTCAAACTGCACCTACTCTGGCCTAAGTGAGGCTGCAGTTGGTATTGCCTGCCACTCGAACCTATCCTAAGCTTAAGAAGTCATCGAGTTATTTCAAGGGATTGCTTGCAGAAGTTAAATTGTTTATCATCTAGAGGGATATAAAATAGACTAAACTGCCTTTGATACACGCCTGACAAAGTATAATATGTTCTGATGTAACTGACTGCAGAAGCGTCGTTTTACTAAGGGCACACGCGTCCGATATATTCATTTGTGCTTAAATTTTTTTTATAACAAATTTTAGAAAGTAAATGAGGGCTACTTTATGGTAACAGTAATTAGCCAATGACATTACCAACGCCGTGATGTGGCATTTTCAAGAGGTAGGGAAAATCAGTCAGACACTTTTAGCTTTTTGTTTATTTTTGTGAAAATTTGTATACATACATATAAAAATACCTCAAAAATATACCTAGAAAGTAAAACTACCCGAATCGAAATTATTTTATAACTTAGAAGCTCTAAATTCCTTAGAAATTGTATTTTCTTTTTACTCTGAATTCTAACACCAGTAGTTGAAGATCAAAAAATATGTTGAATAGCAAATCATGGTTTTAACGTATTAATCATAGTTCAATTTTTTAAATTGATACTTCATTTTATTCTCTCGCGAACGTCTGACAAACATCCGAGAGTATAACTGTCATGAAAGAGCTTCTCAATTGGCCGTTTGGACTCGGCATAAAATTGTAGATCTCTTCCATTCGTCCCAAAAATAAAAACTCACACAAGACGAATGGTTGGGAGAAGCTAGGCTTGGGTCCATACGGACCTGTTGCGCCAATTATTTATTTATTTTTTAATTCATTTTATATATTTCATTATATATCAAACCGGAGGCGAAAAATGTCCTTTATTTTAAATCTGAAGCCCATGAAAAAAATATTGTTTTTCTACTGAAAAATCTATTTGAGCCCCTGAACTTCCAGACGGAAATTATTTTAGCCTCTGAACCGCTGAACCGTCTTACAAAAATTAGATTTTTAATTAAATCCGTATACTTGACTTTTAATAAAAATACATCAGTAGCTATTTTTCTGTAATTATCACATCGATTGAATTGAAAAAATGTTCCTATGTTTTCGTTGCGAAAATTCATCGCATGAGCTACAGAACATGGGCCCTGGTAAAGTTGTTTTAAAATGGCAATAAAGAAATATTAAATTCAAATGGATTTCAGCACCGCAATTTTTTCAAATATTTTGCATTATTTCTAAACATTTAGAGCAGCAAATGTCAAATTAAAAACAAATTCCAAACTATCTGAATTCGTATATCTTTGTCCTATTAACAATTTAAAATAATTTGCCCGCACACACTTATTATAATGCATTTTATGAAAATGATTCCAAAAATGATTCCATCCAATAGGAAAAAAATGCAATTGATTGGTGATGGTTGGAGAAATCACGCAGAACAACACAAATGGTTGGCGATCAGTGGATACGAATGCAATTGCTTGCTTAACCGATTCGAAGTGAATACATATATGTCGTTTTCCATTGGTTTCACTCGGGGAGCCACTCATTCTGTGATCCAATGGAACAACAAAACTGCTTCTGATTGAATCCACAAAAGTATTGGTGAAATGCCAAAAAATAATCTACGGCGGCTGTCAGCTGACTTGTATAAAATACATAAATTACACTTGTGTGAGTGCTTCTTGAGTGGATTCTGACTTCAAATCGAGAAGCAAAATTCTCTTCTCAGAATCACCAGAAGAGTATTTTTTGTGCCAATGGAACTGTTTCAGAAGTGATTTTTTCGATTCCGGACTCTCCCGGACGCTTCTTTTTGCCCAATGGAAAACGCCAATAGTTTAGTTGGTGCGATGGCTAGAAAGCGGTGCAAATGATTGGGGATGACGCGAACGTAATTGAGGTGTAAAATTAGTTTGTGATGAATGGAAATGATTGTAAACTTACGACTTGAATCCATTCAAACGATAAAAAATATTTGACTTAAATTGGTTTTAATTTTAATAAACATATGGTAATAATGGTAATTACAATTATTTTAAACTGAATGAATGCAATAAATAAAGTCGTAGAGTGTAAATTAATAATGGCGAATTGAAATATTTGCTTGCAAATATTTGCATCAAAATGAGAGCAGTATTTAAAATTAGTTTCATTGGTAATCCCAAAGCGATTGCAATATAAATATTCATAACATGTAGCTCGTCGATCTGTAGAATCAATTTTCATTATTATTTACGAATTCCTACGTATATAATATAAAAAAAAAGTTTTCACATGATTGCGTAATCCCACCGGCATAATATGTCACATCATTTGCCAGTTTCCAGTGCTTGATCTGAGCCAATAAAAAGAAATAATCTCAATAAAGCTGCATGACATGAATGGATAATCGATTTATTTGTCAACCAGAGATGAAAATTAATTAAAGTTGTGTTTTTCTTTTTTTGCTGTTTTCCAAATTTTCTGCATCAAGAAATGTGTACCCGTAGTATTTATAAGTATTTCGTGGGTTCCATCTCAAATCAGATTGGATTTTGTTTATTTAACGATTTTGACATGCTAAGCTGAATAAAAAAAAAGTTGTCCCTGGACAGTTCAGTATTATAAGAATAAAGAAACTTGTTTCTTTCAAACCTGAAATTCCGCTGAATTATTTAGAGTTGCTTGCCTGCGATTCTTTTCTTTAATTCAATTTGCGCGCAAAAAGCACAAAAAAAGAAAACAACAACAACGGCAAATGATGTGGAATATTTTGCTATGTGTTTTTAATTTAAATTTAAAATAATATGTCTGTCCATTGATATGGATTCGAAATCAAGAGCTAAGCAACATAATCTAGACTAACGCGGCGGAATTAAGTAATTTTTTATCAAAGTCTTGATCTTTGTGGCATTAGCTGTTTTTTATTATCAGCGTGATCTGATCCCGATCAGATCACGAAAATAAAACAAGACGGATCATTGAAAAGTTTAATTTTTGAGTTGTGGCAACAGCTGCTTTCAAAAACAAAACAGATAATACAGGGAATTACAAACTTCACATTGCCACCAGCCATATTGCAAATATTCTGTTCAACGTGACGTCACACAAGGCACATGTCATTTCGCTTGCAATATCGGGGGTGTTACCATATTTGAATCAAATTTTAATAATTTTTCTTTTCCATATTTTTTAGAAAAAAAATTTAGTATTTTATGTTCAAAAATGCAATACATGAACAACATTTTGCTGCTAGCACATCCGTTTATCTTGGCATATTAAGGTGTGTCCAGACCAGCGAAGCATTTCAGAAATGTTTCTGAAGCAAATCGGACACATTTCATTCACATTTATAAGAGATTTCTGAAATTTAGTTATTAAATATTTATGAAATATTTCAATTTTATTTTTCTAGTCCAACTAGAAGAAAATAATGTGGTAGGGTTATTAGCAGCGAGTAAAGTTTATATTTTTGTCTCGGGAATCACGTAACACACTATTTAATTCAAATATTCATATTAATCAATCACTTTCTCATTAGGTATTCCAAGCTTTTCTTGACATTTTTATTTTATTTAAAAAAAAATAAATAATAATCAAAAAACAGCGCTCACTTTCTGCAGTTAAACTTGTAAAACGAAAATGATTTCCCATCACGATTGGGAAACTGTGAAACATTTCATTAATTTTTTTTTGTGTCCAGATCCAAACCAGCAAATTTTTAGAAATTTTTATAAAATATGGATTGATTGTTGTTTATCAAGTGTTTGCCTGGTCTGAACATACCTTTATAAAAAGAAAATAACACGGAATACGGATGGGGATTTAATTCGTGCGGGAAAAAATTAATTGATATTTTGTGTTTTTTTTTTTTTTGTCTGGCAACGTGATTAGGTAGCTATCGTTTTCAGGCACACCAACATTTAAAAATGAAACAAGCCATCTAGTGGGAAATAGTACAAATAAATTTCAGATCATGATTCGTGATCTCGATGAGAAGCAGGATAATGTGCTGTTGTTGTAAGTGCATGTAAATCGATGATCTATATGGATCATAGCTGATAATAAAAAACAGCTATTTTTATACATAAAATGCGGCACCTGTCAAAGCTGCGATGCCTATCGAGTCAGTGGCGTAGCGTGGGTTGGTGCCGCCCCTAGTAATTTTTTCACACACTAAAAAATAAATACTTTTTGATTTGTTTGGAAATTTAAAAAGAAAAATCCGCCGGTTGTCGGATTTCTGAACTTTTTTTGGTAGAAAATATAACCTAATTTCTATTCTTAGCCTTAATTTCATGATTACATTGTCTGCATTTAATAATTCGGTTATTTCAAAGCTAACGTGGTTGAGAAGCCAGCGTCTGCGCATTTGAGCAACCCTTTAAACCTCCTCTTCAACCATTTCAATATTTAGATCTCTATGTAGATCAGCGTTGACTATGTTCCTTAGTACTTTATCTTGGAACAAGACCTAATTTTTTTGTAAATTTGTTTGGTATGTGCATGCCCACAATTGGAGTCCATAGGTCCATAATGGTTTGGGAATTAACTTGAATAGCAATTACTTGTTGTAGTTGGACAGGAATGAATATCTCCCAACAAGCCAATACATTTTACTGAATCCTCCTCAAATTCATTGAACGAGATCTATCGCATGTTTAACTCATCTTTTTTTGTCTTTACATGCGCTTTCCAACCCAGTTTAGCGTCTTCTAGAGTCATGCCTAGATATTTTGCTGTATTTAGGTATTCCACCACATTGTTGTTAATGTGTATATTGGAATGTGTGGTACGTTTTTATACGTAAAATTAATTTGGCCTTAAGTCATTTATGTTGTTTTCCATTGGGACAAATAATCAACTTTTTTTTTGATCTAAATCACTTTTCATGTTCCATTGGGCAAAAAAATCAATCTTTCTTTTGATACGGATCACTTTTTGCAGATCTCGATCATTTTTCAGATTTACAATTTACTGTGCACATCTGTTCTACGTCGTTTTAAGAAGTTTGCTTTCAAAACAAATGCGCAAAGTTACTTGAAAACCAAAATAAAGAAATACATAAACAGCAATGGGTATAATTTTGGAGGAATTTTTATCTTCATCATCTGAAGACTACAAATCACCGACATTACTCCATTTGTCAGCGGAAATATTTTTCAAGTCAATATCCATAGTTGATTTTTTCAAAAACAAATGCAATTTGAACAGTTGATATTGCTGTCAAATAACGCACTAACCCATTTACAAAACCAGATCAATTTATTTGCATCTTCTGTGATCTGAAAAAAATATCTGGTGGTCCCAATGGTTTTCCATTACGACATTAGTCTAATCTGCCTTTTTTAGTCCATTCTGAAATAGTCTTTATCGCCGTTTGAAGTGTTTTTGTAGCTTTTTCGACAGTTGCTCCCATATCAAGTACAGCAGTGTCATCTGCAAATGTTGCTGTAGTGGTTTCTCCGCTAGTGAATAATAGGTAAAGGACTTAACCAGGAACACTGTCTCCAGCTTTAATTTCTCTTAATGTTGAGTACTCTGTCTCTTGTTTAATTCTATTTGATATGTATGACTCCAGATTTGTCGAATACTGTTTTCATAACTAAAATCGGTTTAAAAAAATAATTTTTAAATGAAGAACAAAAGCTTTTGATTTCGTTTTAAGTCAAAGGAAAAGAACTAATTATAAAGCATACCTAATTATTTTTTTTTTATTTACAAGAAACTGTTTTATTAATTTACAGAAAACTGGTTTAAAATTTTGTTTTCCTGCTTTTTATTAGTGTGAAATCTCTTATCATTCTTTCAGTATTGATGGTCTCTGTGATTTCCTTCTCTATAGCCATGATACGCAGCTGCTGAGATAGCTGCTCATTGTGAACATTAAAAAATTTAAATAATCTTCAATTTCGAGAAACTCCTCTCACACACTACACACTCAACTTCTGGCGAAAAAAAGAGAAAAAGAGTTTATTCGAATGCAGCTGTTGTGTGCTGTGCATACTAGGGCGCAGCTCATTAGATTTTGTTAAGCAACACAAGGAATGTCTGATTACTTCCTGTGAAGCAGTGTTAATGCTGATGAATTTGGTAAATAAATTCATTGGACTTAAAAAAGAATCCGTTTTGTAAATTTGATATGTTTAAAAATTGTAACCGTTCCAAATTGCCGCCCCTTGGAAAGTGCCGCCCGGGGCCTGTGCCCCCCTCGCTACACCACT
This sequence comes from Cheilosia vulpina, assembly GCA_916610125.1. Classification (NCBI taxonomy): domain Eukaryota; kingdom Metazoa; phylum Arthropoda; class Insecta; order Diptera; family Syrphidae; genus Cheilosia; species Cheilosia vulpina. The sequence continues at coordinate 77,842,589 of OU744276.1, read as the reverse complement.
GAATGGAGTCCTGACCGCCATAAAAGCAAGATTATTTTACCACCCAAGCAATTAACTAGGTTAGCCATGAATTTCTTGAGCAGAAACAAATCGGATCTCAGTAATGTCATGCCGATGAAATCACAATAATAGACATCTTACACAATTGCCTGACAGCACGGAAATTAATGTTACATGCCGACTTGCGGAGCGCCTCTGTAGCGTGATGCCATCTTTGGTCATACTTGCAAAGGCTTCCGCTGTGATTTGCATAATTTTCAGTTTCGTGTAAGCGCTATTCGATCACGGTAGATGTCAACAGGTATTACTCATTAGCATCTTGAATCGTTTCGCTGAAAGGGTAGGATTTCTATCGGTGTCACGACTGTCATCGCACCCCACCCACAAGAGGTTTTTCACTGACGAATCGGGTGGGGGCACCCTAGCCAAGATGTCAACTTGTGGATTCTGGGAGTATTGCATCATAGCCCCCATTAAAGTTAATTAATTGCTTACTCTCCCCGGCCAATGAATCAGGGGAAATTATTTGACATTCCAATGAGACGTACGAAACTTCTGTGGCAGAGATAGCCTTTTTTTGATTTACTGTTTACAGATAGTGGGTCTCGGCAAAGCATGACAAACATAATGCAAGGTCCTCTCCTGTGTATGTGGGAGCTATAATTGCCTATTGTCAGGAAGTTCATAAATTGCCTATTGTCAGGAAGTTCATAAATTACGTAGTCAAGTACCTTTAGGAGGCAGATCATTATCAGCAGCACACAGAACACGACCACATTATATCGACGTCTGGCATCCTGCCCATGCTCTTGAAAATCCTCGTCAAATAGGAACCTCACTTGCAGTGTCAATATGTGTCAAGTTTGCGATAGTTGGTGTTGTTGTTGTTGGCGAATTGTTTCCGCACATTTCTATGGATGGGAATTACTTCCTGACATTGTCAGCTCAAAACTCAAAACCATCTGCAGTCATATGTAGGTTTCCTGTTTAGTGGTGTTTCGCAGGATAGATGTGCGCACTCAAACCTGTATAACAGCCTCTCGGTGTGCATATATCTTATTCGAGGGGATTGTGTGTTGCAGGGTAGAGCATTTTGATTTGGAATCCCTTAATGCTCGTCTGGGTATGAGACTGACATTTAATTCTTCGGGTTGAACAACAGATAATCCTATTCGACTGGACAGTATAAATACCTTTTAATTCAGGTCGTTGGTGCGGCTTCCTGATAATGGGCTATCATTTTTTGTTGTTGTTGTTGTTGAGGTCAAATGGGACTTAAGCATTTGTTGGACTGCAATCAAGATCCACTTGAGAAGGGTTTATTTATGAAGCAAAGTGATGGATCGAATGCTTGGAGATAATGGATTAAATTGAAATGGGATATCTTAGAGCTTGGGGTAACCCATTGGTCTTTGCGCTTGGTTTTGATTGCTTGGAAGGAGATGTCGCTAAAGTTTTGTGGTGGTAGGTATAACATTTTCCCGCCAAAACAGTTGTGTAGTTAGTTGATGCCGATTTTATCTGTAAACGTATACCCGAAGGTGAAGGGAGCTGTGTACCTGCCTAAAATCTTTGCTGAACGAGATTGAAGAAGCCACGTGACACAACGCATCCTTAGAGTGAGTGCACGCTGTGCAGCGTAATTTCCAGCAACACAGTTGGTTCGGTTTTGGCGGTATATCAGACACACAGAACTCTTGATGATGAATGCAATCGTACACGACTCTAAGATCGGTGAAAGTGGTGCGGCTTGACTTGAAGACAGCCTTTACCAGGATTTACCTCATTTCGAGCTGGGGTACCCGGAACCAGATTCTTTTATATATCACGTATGTCAACAGTTGACTTCCTATAAGACGAATCACCATCCAAAGCGATTCTTTTTGGCAGCTGTGATAAATGTCGCAATTTTTACGTTTTATAGTTTAACTTTTCCTTTCCAACGGAAACGAATTACACCGTCGGCATAACGTCCAATCTGAAGTGGCAGGCCTTTGCATAGACCCCAGGACAGCAGCCAGAATAGTCCGATCCGGTATACTTAAGCTCCTTTTTCAGCATTCGGATAAATTCAAAAAAAGCTCAGCACCGCTTATTGGACTTCTGTCATTTCAGTAGCCGAACTACCTGCTTCTGTGGGGATCAGGTTAGACATGTAAGGCTCACTCAGTCATTCACGCAGATTATGGTAGTATTGATTATTTCCTTCTTCAAAAGAAACTAAGAGTTATAACCTCAACAAGTCGATTCTATGTGGGAGAAGCTAGTGAATTCAGGGAGGTAAAGTAAGCACAATTGATGTATATAGGAACAGTGCTGCGCAGTAGTACAAGGTGGGCCAAAAGAAGTCATCCGATGTTGTTTGGCTCTCATTTTTTTCTAAATGAAAAACTTCGATTCTGTTTTCTGATTATGTTTATTTCAACAATTAGAATTTTATTGGTCAAGTCGAGAAGATGATATCGGCGAAATGGGCGCCGTCACAATTGATTGCCATACGGGCTCGTTTTATGGCATTTTTCATCATTTCGGCGAGAACTTCGGGCGACAGATTCTCGCACTCGTGTCGAATGTTGTCCTTGAGGGCTTCTAGGGTCTCGAGATTGTTCACGTGACTTCAAAAATACCCACAAACAAAAGTCTGGAACGGTTAAATCGGGCGATCTTGCGGGCCAGTGCAAATCGCCAAAACGAGAGATGAGGCGACCCGGGAACGCCGCCTTGAGAACATCGGTTGTGGATGGCGCAGTGTGTGCCGAAGCTCCGTCCTGTTGGAACCACATGTCCTCCAGTCCTAATTCGTCCAATTGCGGCAGAAAAAACTCGGTTAACATGGCCCCATAGCGCGCACCGTCCACTGTTGTCGTTTGACCAGCGGCGTTCTCGAAAAATTGGTGCGATGACTCCTCCAGCGTGAACCGCGCACCATGCAGTAACTTTGAGCGGGTATAGTGGCACCTCGTGTATTATTCGTGGATTTTCGGTGCCCCAGAAGCGATGGTTTTGCTTGTTCACGTACCCGCTGAGGTGGAAATGAGCCTCATCGCTCATTATGATTTTGGTCGAAAAATCTTCCACTTCGTCCTCGAGATTGAGGATGGCTTGGGCGCAGGTTACACGCGTTTGGCGGTCGACAGGCAGCAGCTGATGCACGGACTGGACTTTGTACGGGAACATGCGTAAGTCTTTGACCAACATTCGCCTTAGGGACGGCCGGCTAATGGCTAATTGCGTCCGGTCGATGTTTCCGGCGACAGCTCGACATCCTCGTCAACAGCGGCGATATTCTCGGCACAACGGGCGCTCCGAGGCCGGCCACTCTTGGCAACGTCTCGTGTGATCCCATACGGCCAAAACGGCGCAGTTTTTGCGCAGTCGGTGTCGGACGGCCGTGGAATCGGCGACGGAATTCGCGCTGCGCCAACACTACAGACGAGTGCGTTGTTTCTGAGTAGCAGATTTGCAACGGCAGGTGCCTACAAATAATTATATTACATACAGTTGCATTTTGACAGCTACATAGCTGTGGAGTTCGCCACTAGTTGTGTGATGTTCATAGAGCCATCCACTTTGGGACTATTTTCTTTATTTTCAGATTGTTAAAGCTTTATATGGGCTGCGTTGACACTTGACAGTTGTGGCAGTTCAAAATGGTATGACTCAATTAAAATAAAACTATTCTCGAAAGCGCGATTGTTTTCGCTATCAGCAACTAACAACGTGCACAACCTGCTGTAGAACTTAGATATGTATAAACATTCCTGCGAGCACGTAAATGTTTGCTTTGGCACAACTTAATACAAGCTGTACCATATTAAAAAAAAGAAAAACGATCAAAACAAGTCAATCGTTGTTACAGCTGTCAACTTGAAATGCAACCGTGGTATATGGAGACGATAACGGCTGAGCTACCTCTGATTGTTTTATTTATTTTAAATTACACGTTGTTTTGACACTGACAGATTTTTTCCTATCAAAAAAGTGGCAGTATCATATGATTCACATGAAAGAGGTACGATATGCATGTTGGAACATCGTTTCGAAATATTGCAAACTAGTATCCTTTCTCCCCCTTTTTTCTTCAGGTGCCGTGAGTTGTGGTCTCAATACGGCGCTCAATGCGTTATTTGTGTTTTCCCCTCGTCAGGAAACGGGAAATACAGCCACTTAAACCAACCAACCAACCAGTATCAACAGGTGATTCGGCGTTGCTTCAAAAAATGCTAAAATGCAAACTCATATCCTGTGAAGACAGTTCGTGAGATTGTCGTGCTCATTGATAAAAATATTTATCACGTGGTCGTAAATTTTTCTCAACGCAATGTGTATCCTCAGCATGTGACTGTCTGTTGCGGTTTTTGAAATGGCGGCGGTATTATTAGCGCACTTTTATTCGAAAGTGAATATTTGCAGCAACGGAGAGCCTCAAGAAGGCACGACTACTGTTTTCGTTTCCAGCCAGAAATTGAAATTAGACAAGCGTGGCTCCATCAAAAATCGACCATTTGCGCACTAAATTCAAAGGCTATGAAAAAAGACATGTTGGCCTCTCCGGAGCTGCAATTTAACTTGTTTTCATAGTGGCACCATTCAATACCTAAATGCCAATATTTTTGAATTAAGTATTGTCAAGGACTGTTCGTGAAAAAGTTCGCCAAATCATCGAAAATGTACCTATACTAAAAAATATCTGATATAATGGGTGGACACTGAAAATACTAAGCCAACCAAGTCAGTCGTTCAAATTAAATTAAATTCTGCGCTAATCTAAACGTTTTTAATTTCAAAAATAAACAATCCCAGTTCATGTGCATATCGCCTGAAGATGCCAACTCGATAATGGCTTCAGATGTTTGAGTGTGACATTTGAAATGCCCGTATACTTACCACTAATGAACTGATATATGTATACTTAATATGGGTTTCTTGTAGTCAAACTTACCTAAAAAAAATTAGGGACAACAAAACGAAATTAGTAATTGGAAAATCCAATATTTCGTGATGAGAAAAATAACTGAATTGTGAAACATATCGCTCTACAGACATTTGATGAGATGACATCAAATTTTGTCAATAATTTCATTGGCAACTAAACGAACAACATTAATGACAAAACGAGCCTTCGCTGAACAAACATGGCATTCAAATTCTTAGTTATCTTAAGTCGACCAGATTGTTCTGGATTAGATGTAGATATACCTTGAGCTTGATCGTAAAACGTCACTTTTCGTTCGTACGTTAGCCACTTATGTGAACTGTCAATTTAGTCACGAAATTTTTGACTAAATAGACGTCAACTGATAAACTGTTCATGTGATGGATCGATGACCATCAAAAATGTCCGAAACTGCGAATAATTTGATTTTTGGGAATTTTATTTTTGCACAAACCTGAAATACAGCAATAAGAAGAAAACACAAAATCATGAATCATGAAAATCGGCCCATCGGTTATTGAGTTATAACGTCATCGAGTTTCACCCCGAAGGAATTATATTAGATATGTTTTCTCATTTGATAGATTTGATTTTTGTAATTTTTTTTTAGAAATCGGTTGATACTTGTTTGAGTCAATCGGTCATCCGGACTCAGTCTGAGAATATATATTTATTAGGGAAGCACCTATTGGACATTCTGGATACATTATATACATCGAATTGACTTCAAATGCGTGGGAAACAGAACTGGGCAGGGTCACGCCAAAAATGTAGACAAAATGTAATTAGACATATCTTACTGAAGTTTTGAAATTTGATCTTCAGGTGAACCACAAAGGAAGGACATAAAAACTGCGACTTACTTTTTTTTATCAGATTGACTCCAGCCAGTGAGGATTTAAGTTGAAAGCCGACCAGAAAGCCAGGGACATACCTATCAACTTTTAAATAATTTCAAGGTGAGCCGAGCTATTTACAGCCACGGGCTGTACAAAAATAATTGGTGCAGGTCTGTTTAGGACCATAGACTGAGCTTATATCAACCGCTATTCGTTTGTCAGTATTTTTTTTCGGAACAAAAAGGAAGGAACAGTTGGATGTTAAAGCTAAGCACACATTCCGTTTCCGTTTCGGGATGTGGTGTCGTTTTTATTTATGGAACAAAGCTCTGGGATTTTTCTGGCTTAAAAATCGCTGCCAAAAACAATTTTTGGACATTTTTTTTTTAAATTTCTAATCAGCAGCTAATAAAAACATTTATTGGCACTAATGTCTCTCTCGGTCGCGAACGATGTACCTAAAGGAATTTGGCCTTGAATCCCTTTGGTGATGCCAGACTTGTCGCCAAAGTCTCTTCCCATTCGTAGACACAAATTTGGTTTAAAATATGGACAATAATCTGGGCAAATGTGTTTTGAAAATCATGTTACCACAATCAATCCCAGTTAAATCAAGGCACTCTTGATAATCTTGAAAAATACGAAAAATAATTTTCTAAGTCTGCGATTCCATGTTCAATCTGATTAAATTATGAAGTTTGTTGGCTTTTGTCCCTTAGCTAATTTTTTTTAAACATCTGCGTCATTTTCTGTAACCCTCGTAATCTAGTTTCTGCTGAATCCAAAGGTCGATGTAATAAATTACAATAAAGACCGGGATTTGAACCAGCTGTAGACCTTTTGACACAACGGTTATCACGGTCAACTGGTCCACATTCCCACCAATCCAAAACATTCCTACTCCTACTCTACACTTAAACGCTTGGATACGGAAACGGTACAGAAATGTACACTGAATATGTCAAAGATTTGCATCTCAACACACATGATGGGTCATATGGGAAACAGTGCGTGACCTTTTAAATTCACCGAGACGACTGTTAATTAATTTACGAGATAGAATGGGAAATGAAATAAAAAGGACGAGCACAGGATTCGTTTTAATTGGTATGTCAATGCGAGTGCAGATTGAGTGAGAAACAAGACACCAAAAATACATTCGGCCATGTTTAATAGAAGAAAATACATTTGTATGGGATACTCGCTATTGAACCACGTACGACTTTCGTGAATAATAATAACGACCTGAAATACCCGAGTACTTGGAACTAAGCAGCTACAGCCAACGAGTTTGATTCATCAATCGAAATGCGTATATATTTTTGCGAAAAGCAATCAGCAATCAGTAATCATCGCCAGACGTAAGGTTAAGGTAGTTCTGTCAAACATCAATACTCAGTATTGCTCGTTTGGAATACAAATGTTCCGGGTCCCGCATTAAAATTCCGGCCTTTTTTTCGTGGTATTCAAATCGGCAGCTTTACAACAAATACTACTATCGCATGTACCAGAAAAAGCCGCAGAAGTACATGGCATTTCAGTGCCGTCACTGAAAAGCTTGGCTTGTACCTCGACACAAGCATTTGTCATATTTCTGTATGGTTGCCTAAACAATTGGCCAGCCAGAAGGGGTAGGGGAATGTGTTTATATTGTTGACAATATAAATCGCCATGTTCGCGGAGAGATTACGTTTGGCAATTGCGCGGAGTAGTATTCGTGCCACCGACAGAGAGGTTATTCGCTCAAAATTGATGGAGGTCATGTTCTGTCTGAGATAGATGTGATACTTTGGTCTCTTTTTTTTTTGGCGAAATGTTGTGGGTAATTTGCATAGATTAGTGTAGAGTGCTTGATAGATTTCGAAGGTTCTTTTCTGACATTTAAGTATTATAAACTGGCTTAGAGTTGGCATTCAGGTTTGGGGTTGATAAATTGGATATACAAGTTCAAAAAAGTTGATGGTGGTATTGCCTATTATTGACATGTGTGTTTCTTTTCCCTCTTTCAGATATTCAGATTTAACAAGTTCAACAACATCAAACTGGCAAGATATTGAAGGTGAGTTGAAACATTTGTGCATTGTTAGAGTGTGACGCTGCCCCTTAGATTAGCATAGATCGTTGCGAGCCTGTTTGACGGGTTTTGTTGTTATTTGATCGATTGGTAGCGGTTTGACGTAAGCAAGTTGAACAATAATACGCTTGACAAAAATAAACTCAAAGGTTTTGACGAGTGGCGTGGTACTTATCATCATAAACGTTTTTTATTGGTTGTAGAGATAATGGATTCCAATGTAAAAAATCGCACTCTATTAGAGCCAATTTTTGAGAGTGTAACCTTTTGGTACTTTGATGTGTGTAATTGGAACAATCCACTTTGAAAAACGTGGGCGCGAATGGAAAACAGGGCGTGATGATTTTGCCTTCAAATTTGAAAGATGAACATAACTTTCCGTTTTTTTTTTTTTTTTTTTGTAAAATGTGGACAGTCCCACTCCCATAAAAAAAAAAAAAAAACAAGTAAATGTGTTATCATCAGGCAGGCCGATACTTTGATACCATCCACTGCATACAAGTCATGCAAAATTGGTTGAAATAGGAGGTATCAGAACTACTTGACCGACATAGCCCAATTTTAATACCAACCTGACGACGATAAAAGTAAGTCCTCTCACAAAATTTCACTTGCCTAGGTCGATTTGTTTCGACGCTATCCTGTTTTCGACAGACAGAGAGACACAGGGGTCTAATACTGATTTTGTATGGGAGGTACCAGAACTACTTGACCGACATAGCCCAATTTTAATACCAACCTGACGACGATAAAAGTAAGTCCTCTCACAAAATTTCACATGCCTAGGTCGATTTTTTTCGACGCTATCCTGTTTTCGACAAACAGAGAGACACAGGGGTCTAATACTGATTTTGTATGGGAGGTATCAGAACTACTTGACCGACATAGCGCAATTTTAATATCAACCTGACGACGATAAAAGTAAGTCCTCTCACAAAATTTCACATGCATAGGGCGATTTGTTTCGACGCTATCCTGTTTTCGACAAACAGAGAGACACAGGGGTCTAATATTCATTTTGTATGGGAGGTATCAGAACTACTTGACCGACATAGCCCAATTTTAATATCACCTGACGACGATATAAGTAAGTCCTCTCACAAAATTTCACATGCCTAGGTCGATTTGTTTCGACGCTATCCTGTTTTCGACAAACAGAGAGACACAGGGGTCTAATACTGATTTTGTATGGGAGGTATCAGAACTACTTGACCGACATAGCGCAATTTTAATATCAACCTGACGACGATAAGAGTAAGTCCTCTCACAAAATTTCACATGCATAGGTCGATTTGTTTCGACGCTATCCTGTTTTCGACAAACAGAGAGACACAGGGGTCTAATATTGATTTTGTATGGGAGGTATCAGAACTACTTGACCGACATAGCCCATTTTCAATACAAACCTGTCAACGATAAAAATAAGTCATTTCACCAAATTTCATTTGTCTATGTCAATACCTTTGGGCGCTATCGTGCTTTCAACAGACAGACAGACGGACAGTCGGACGGACAGACAGACAGACAGACGGACATGGCTAAATCGAATCAGAATGTGATCCTGATTCAGAATATATATATACTTTATGAGGTCTCCGGAGACTCCTTCTTGGCGTTACAAATGTAATGAAAAAGTGAATATACCTTCCTGTGGAGGGTGTTAAAATTACAAGCGCCCTTTTCCAAAACTGTCCGAGCGAAATGTTGGCGGGACTTTATATGAAAGGTAAGTCCCGTCCTTTTTAAAACGATATCCAAAAATCCAAGAAGAAAAAGAAAAATGAAATGTAAGTGGACGTTATAAGCGACTGGTCGTTATAAGCGACTTCCACTGTAAGTCGAAAATACATGCTGTAGCATAAGTGCCGAATAAAATTCGAGTGCACCATTGTTCACGACTCCATTGTTCATACTCATTTCTATGTAAACGATTGGCAGGAACTTCTTTAAATTCGTACAGCATGCTATCTGATGTCCTACCCGTTTCCTCGTTCACGTCGTTCGCGTCGTTTATCCACCGTAAATAAGAAGAAAATACTCAGTAAAAATGCACACGGGTGTCCTTCTGTAGTTTATATATGGGTTTCCAAAGACTTTCTGTAGTCAAAAAAAATCTTTGTTTGATTGACATTCCACTGGTAATTGATTCGGTTCACCGCTTCCTTTCATTTCTAATTCTAAGCCAACATAAATGCTTCCCCATTATTTGTGAAACTTCTCAAAAATCCTTGACTACCAATCCGCCAGAAAACAAACTTTTCGCTGCCCTAATTATAACAAACAACAAACATAATTCAAAGAAAATACTTGGTCCTTCTGGATTTTACATTATACCCTGCATATATACTGTTACTGTAATTTCTACCTAGGCACTTACTTCCAGTTGAACATGAAAAAGCTTCTTGTCTCTAAGGTGCAATTTATTTTAACTTTAATAAGCAGCTCCTTTGTTGGGGCTACATCCGCTCATTCCAAGGACCTACCCACCCTCTTTAACATAATTACGAAATCATATAGGTGTAATCAATCTCTTTCAAAGTCATGCAATCACCGAATCGTGTTCACAAGATCTCAATGAATTAAAGATTAAAAAAATAAAATACTGATTACTAACATGAGGTTATTATTCTTTTTTGTTTTTCTACAATGAATTGGGTACGAGAGCGCAAATTAAATACGTGCTTGTATACATAGTCAATTTAATTAGCGGTAGTTGGTTTAGTTATTAAGCTCAATTTACCGATTTGTAGAATAGAAGAGCAGGGAGTTTTATCCCTGAATTTAATAAGCCCAGAGAAGAATTAAAATATTGTCATTATCTGTTTTAGCACTAGGCCAAGTGGACTCTGATAATATAAAGCGGTTGTTTGTTTATTTTTTTTAGCTTTTCGGATTGCTTCAATTACAAGTAATTGAAAAATGAGTCATCGGAAGTCTGCATTTTATATCATAAACAAATATCGATGATGTAGTCACAACGGTGTCTGCGACAATATAGCGCACTGACTTCGAAGTCGCTTTCATAAATTTGTGCAGAATGTGTCACGAGTAGTGACGAATATATGACTATCACTTAATGAAGAGGTTTTTCTGTGGGGAGCTATTCCCACACATACTTTGTACAGTGCTGGTCTTAGACTTTCAGGCGCCCCGAGCAAGATTTTCTTCAGCGCCCTTTATTCTTACGCGTATGATTTACATTAGTATAATCCACCGGTCAAAACCTCACCGCATTTTAGGAAAATTTATTGAAGTGAAAACCATTGGAACTCGCGACACCAATGTTCTGTTACCAAAGTTCCGACACCAGTGTTCGCGTTGCCAACCACTTTTGACGAAAAAATGTATTACCAAAAATATTTTTTTTTGTACAATTTTGTTTGGAACAACAAATCAAAAACTAAACACAAATATATAAAAAAAAAAACAAAAAAAAAACAATTTTTATTTATACAACAAAGAGCTTTCAAATTTGTTTCCAATTGCATTCCACTTACTGGAAGTGGACGCTGGAATTATTTTTAAAGAACGACAGATAATGGACAGTGGTTGAAGGTGGATACATATATTTTTTAAGAATGTTTAAAAAATTAAAACGTCAATATGTTCAATCAAAAAAAAAAAAATTAAAAACATATTTAAAATAAAAAAAAGATACCTTTTTGAAATAAAACAAGCATTAGCTAAAGCCCATTTGACGCTACATTTGTTTTTGCATTTTTTCTGTTTTTAAAATGAAACTAGAGCAGTACGAAAAATTAGAAAGAGAAAGCATGAAAAAGCCCTAGTTGGCATTTTTTATTTGTAGTAGTAGTTTTTAATAATGAATAAAAAACACTTAATTTAAAAGTATTTCCTACACAATAAAGTATTTCCTGACGATTCAAGAAAATACACACGCAACTATTCAAGTTTTCACTTCTACCGTCAAAAGTATTTTGATGGGACAACATGCAATCGAGAAATTTATTTATTCGCTAAATATGCACTCAGAGTACCCATGGTTACATGGGCAAAACAACACATAAATTGAAAGCGCAAAACAGTCTTGTTGTTCGGTGGCTTAGCAACTGACGGTAAAAGTTCTGTAAAACGTCATCTATTATTTCATATATATTTCATAAAATTCGGTTTCAAAAATCGCTCTAGTCAGTACGACAAAAATATTTGTAGCCTGTTATGATGGTGTGTAGACAGCCATGAAAACCTTAGCTACCATATGGCGCAGTGGCTTTGTGGACTGCTAAGCGAGGGGTTTCAGGTTCGTATCTCGAAAAACCCCAAATTCCAACTCAAGGTTTTTTTCACTGCGCCACCTCTCGCGAACGTGTGACAAACTTCGGAGAGTATAACTATCATGAAACAGCATCTTAATTAGCCTTTTGGATTCGGCATAAATTGTAGTTCCCTTCCATTTGTCCCGGAAAAATTAAAAACTCACACAAAACGAATGGTGGTGAGAAGCTAGGCCTAGGGTCCCTACGGACCTGTTGCGCCAACATTTATATTTTTTTTTATTGGAAAAGAAATGATAGAAAAAATTCTTCTTTTTTGTAGGGCAACACTGATTCACTATAAAATGTGGTGCATAACAGTCTTAGGGTCACAAAATAGCAACGGCATTCAATCGCGGCATTGAGGTGTTTAATAGGGTGGGTCACTCTAGTATGGAGTAATATTTTTTTTCTTTTTTTTACTTCTAATAGCAATTTAAATGTGCCTCATGGTTACGGGAACTAATTTAGAAAGTTTCATAAAAATCAGATATTACCTTCTGCCTCCGGATTGTCCTTGAAATTCTGGAAAATTGAATAAAATTTACATTTCTGAAAATTTTTTTAACTATTTATTTTTTATTTTTAAGTTAGGTATATTATTTATTTCATTAAATGGTTAAGTTATTTTAAATGCATATATTTTATTTTACACGAAAATCCTTTTTGCTGTCAAATTTCGGCATAAGTCTACGGGACTCGATTTTCGCTTTAATGAGACCTTCGCGCGCTGATTTTGTGCATAGACTCCCTGAGGCTTCAGTTACAGTTTTGACCGACCTCTCAACTGCTTGAGTATGGCAAGGTAAACGCAGAAAAGTTATTTTGTTGTCTTCTCCTTGAGCAATAAGAGATTCAAGTTCTTCGTTAGAGATTTGCTTCAGGATTGGTGGTTCTGTAACGTGAACCGCTTGCCAGTTAATAAGTTCGTAATAAACTTTTGCATCCATGTTTAAGGCTGGAACCTGGAATAACCTCAACTTTTGTGTATTTTCACATCGTGATTTCAGAATACGACGCAGAGCCAGTTCTCTGATATGTTTTTCAGAGTCTGTTAACATTGCTAGGAGAAGATTTTCAGGATGGGCGAAGTAACTGTTGCGTTGTATAACCGGGTCAATCACAGTCTTCAGTTCTGTTGTTAAATAACGACACCTCGATATTAGTTGATACAAGTGCCTCCCTCCATCTTTGCAACTTGCGTGGCTTTTGATGTCAAACCATGTTGGAGCGTAAACTTTGACAACATAAGTTGCTAAGCAAACAAGTTTCTCAGAAGGGTCTGATGTTGCAATGTAGAGACGAAGAATTCGGTTAGCCCGTGTGAGCCATCTGGCATGAGACATTTTCCCAGGCGATTTGTTTACTAAGTCTTCAGGGCATTCACCAGATACAACGGCCGATACTATTTTGTATAAATACAGTTGGTCAGAACTGAGATCTTTCTTGTCTATCAATGGCATTTGACCTGCAATATTTTTAAATTTAGCCACAGCTTTTTCTTCACAATTTTCCAAGGCTTTTCCGATTTCACCAGTGAATGTTCTTGGACCAGAAGTAGAACCATCAAGAAAAGAAAATAAATGCCGAAATGGCAACTCATTCATATGCAGTAAGCAAATTAGCCACTGTAAGGGTCTGTTTAACGTTTTTTCGACTAATCTTATTACACCACCAAATTTTCCAACATTGACATTTGTTCCATCACATCCTATAGCCATTAGATAATCCAAATTTATATTTTCTCTTACAAAAAAATCAAAGATTGCTCTTTCTATTGATTTAGCTGTTCCAATTGCTGGAGTGACATAGCCCAAATATTTGCTATCTGGTTCTTTAATCAATGAAATATGTTCTTCAACAATGGTTTCTCTATAGTATTTTCCGCCTTTTTTCTTGGTGACCATTGTTTTATCTTTTCGACCGTCAAAGTATAGCGCAGGTATTTGCCAAACTTTTTGTTTCTCAATAATGTTTTTTCGAGCCTTGAGCCTTCTGTCTCTCCCTTCTCAATTTATTTTTATCAATAATAGGCATATTGGTTTCTTGCAAAACAACCGAGGCTATAGCTGAAGCTGCTCTATCTGATAGACCGTAACGATCACAGGTTTGAGACAGTGCAGAATACCTTATAACAGGAAAGTCCTTCTTCATTTTCATTATTTTTGCTGGTTGATAATCTCCGCTTTCGCTGGACGAGGAGCTATCACACACAGTAGATGAGGAGCTATTGGTGATAGAAGCACTAGTAGTTACGACTTTGGTATTCGTCTGTGAGTTATTTTTTTGTGACATCTCCCGTTTGAGTTTCCTTTCTAGACCCTTTTGATTTTTCTTTGTTGTTACCACGTCTATGTTTCCAATAATCATTTTTCTTGCAGTTCTTTGGTCGGTAAGAAAACTTTGCTCATTCGATGGTATTTTCTTTTCTTTATGGCAAATACACTTTGTAAAATCTGAGCACTTACAAGAAGATATATCAAACAAAATCTTGCTGGAAGCCAGGAAGTCTTCTAATCGCTTTTTAGGTATTTTAGGATGAGATTTCAAAATAGTTTTAAATTTGAGATGATAAGCTTTAAGCATTTGTTGCACTCTTACGTGTGATGATATCGGAAGTGAAGCTTTTTTCCATATATTTTCTATTTTTACGGCGACAACATCAGAAACTTCTTGAAAATTTGGTTCTTTTTTCGTATTTTTATTCATTTTAATTTTAAGCCGCGTCCACTCGTAGCACTTCATAACTTCTTCATAAGTTGGAAGTACATTATCTTTCAAGTCACTTGTATCACCAAATATAGGACAGTTCCAAGCCTTTCGAGTACGATTCATTTTAACACACCTTTGTTTTAATTTAATACACCACAACTTAACGACTAAAGGAATCTTGTTGCAATTTGAAATAAAAACTTTTCAAAAAATGTATGTTAACCGTAGTATGCCGTAGAATAAAAAAATCATTAGTTTTTGCACTTTATGGAATTAAAAAGAATATGCCTACTGCTGGCTTATTTGCAACTCTGAATGCAGCGGAAAATTTATTTGAGAAATAAAAATGGAAGAATACGATATTAATAACTGATCCTATTACAAATAACTGATCATATTAGCAAAACCAAATATAAATTAACGAATTTTCTACATTTAATAATAAATACATAAAACGCTTGACCATACTCCCTTATTGCGAAACTTTAAGCCTGATCCGGAGGCAGTTATACTATACCGATTGCAATAAAATTTTATACATGTTATATTAGTCCCAATTGGCAATATTTTTTCGCTATTAGAACCCAAAATTCCAAAAAAAAAATTTTTGGCCCACCCTAGTGTTTAAGCAAGACAAACAAACGCATTTACATAAAAATGTGCCGACAGCTCCGACCGGGTAAAGGGTCGGCAATAATATAAAACTCCGAGTCAACCAGGTAACGCTCAAGGCAAATACAAAAACAACAGAAATAGACAATCATTTTGCTGTGTATGGTTAAGAGATAAAACCTACTCTGACCATGGCGCCCGAGCAACTGCGAGGTTCGCTGCACCGTAAAGCCGGCACTGGTAATATAGACTGGCTTGTAACCAAAATCAACATCCACTGGGGAGAGGGGAGCCCTTTTTGTTTAACAGAGTATTGAGCAACAATTAACAATTGTTATTAAATGATTGGATTCACTTTTGAAAACGACATAAATTTTCAGCCTCAAGCTAAGCAGTTTTTCACCAATTTTTCGAATACATAAATACTGAACATACTGAATGAATGACAGCACGTCGCTTTGACTGTACTCGCATACCATATCTGGGTGTTGAAGGCGAGCCCCCTATTTGTTCTGACCTTGACACGTCACTGGGAGTTTTGCGTAATCGAATGAGTGAATTTTATTATACCAAGGAAAAATTGACATTTAGACTTAAAGATGACACGCTAAACTCACGGGTGAACCTGGAGACATCCAGTTGCAATCTTCACGTTAGCCGAGGTTCACTTTCACCTGCAAGTTTGTGTCGTCAGCGATATTATACTCTACTGCGTTGGTCCTCCGAAGTCCTGGGTTTAATTAAAGGCTCTTCGGGCAGCGATGTACATTCGCTTTTCCAGATTGTCGCAGGTATCTAAGGCTAATTCACGCTTTTGCGACCAGTTAATTATCGCTTTACAGATCCTAGAGTTCCCTGATAAACTTCCTGATCCAAGGTTTGTGAATGCGAACGGGACTGAAAATCACTCAAAAATTTCACGTTCAAAGGGATTTGTTCATCCGCCTTGCCTATGGTCCTTTGTTGAATGATGGGAGTCGTACATAATATTTCTTGACGTAAGGCTGCTTTAGAAAATTGTTTTTTAGGCCTGAAAAACAGCGAATGGTTTGAATAACGATCCATTCCTCGTACTACACATCTTGGTTTGTAGTATGATGGTTGGCCAAAAGATATAAGAATTCCCACATATCTGCAAAGTATGGGCTGTACCGCTTTTGGCCCCGACTTAATCTTCGATTTTCAGATGAAATTTCAGAGGATATAGTCGGTGGTAGACTGCTTCGGGCACCTTTCGTCTACAAATCGTTATCGAGCTTGCACACAGCAACAAGGTTCCCATGAGTATTTCGAGTCGAGCAGTTCTTCAGACTACAGGCTGTTTATTTTATTTGTTTGCTGTAGCCTCTAATGATTTTAAGACTGACATTCAGGAAAGGTGCGAGGCAGTTAAAAGCAATCTTAGAGTTGAAATTTATTTGTATTTTCGAGTATTGAAATGGGAAACCCTCATGTAGTGGTTGCATTTAAGTTTCGCTTTATTAATTAATTAAATAAAGACGTCAGGTATTTTGCGTTTGCAGAATTTTATTATTATTATTATAACTCCATTGTTTCATAAATTAATTAGATAAAAAATTATAGCACTAGCTACCAGTGCTTTAGTCTAAGCAGAGTTTTATCATCATTCAGGTAAAGATCGTTAAAGTTTCTGATACTTTTCACTGTTTGTAAAGGGTTTTTCAATAAGAGCTCTATAAAAGTTTTTTTTTAAATAAAAAAAAAAAACGGTTTTGGATATCAATGAAATTCTTTATTCCTGTGAAAGTACGTCCGATGCCATTATGTATGGAACTCGAGTTCTTTTGCATGGCCATCACGGGCACGCTTGCAGAAGTTCAGACGCTGAACCCAATTTTCGACGGTTTTCAAGCATAAGTCGGCCGATACTGCTGCAATTTCACGTTCGATATTCGTACGAAGTGCATCAATCGTCGCTGGCTTGTTGGCATAGACCATAGACTTGACGTAGCCCCACAGGAAATAGTCTAACGGCGTCAAATCGCACGACCGAGGCGGCCAAGCGACTGGACCATTTCGTGAGATAACACGTTCTCCAAACTTGGTTTCCAATCAATTGATTGTGACATTCGCTGTGTGGCTTGTGGCGCCGTCCTGATGGAACCCGATGTCCTCCAAGTCCATATCATCCATTTGGGGCCAAAAATATAACACGCCGGTCTTGATCATCACGGAAGAAGTACGGCCCAATGACGCCCCCGGCCCATAAACCACACCAAACCGTAATTTTTTCGGGATGCAATGGAGTAAGTGTGGATTGCTGCCTGACCAATACCGCATATTTTGTTTATTGACGAAGCCATTCAGCCAGAAATGAGCCTCATCGCTGAAGATGATTTTTCGATGAAAATTCGAATCATTTTCAAGTTGTTGCTCAGCCCAATTCACGAACATACGACGCTTCTGGTGGTCAAGCGGCTTCAGTTCTTGCGTCAATTTAATCTTGCAAGGATGTAGGCCAAGATCTTTTCCCAAAATTCGCCACAACGACGTCACAGAGATGCCCAACGCTTCGAGAACGACGTGTGAGAGACACATTTGGGCTTTCTTCAACGGAAGCCTAAGTGGCAGCAATATTCTCGACACTACGGGCACTTCTTTGTCTCGCTGGCACGGGAACATTTTGTTCTGTGCCTGTGGATTCAAATTTTTCGACTAGACGCTCAATTGTTGATCTGCTAGGACGATTATGACGACCATAAATTGGACGTAGCGCTCTTAACGTTGAGGCCACTGACTCCGAATTTCGGTAGTAAATTTTAATAATTTCGACTCGTTGTTGGCTCGTATATCGTTCCATCATGAAATGGCAAACCTTACTGAAGAGAAATGTCAAAAGAGCGGCAAGAAATTCGGCGTCGTTTGCTGTACCTGTCGCTCTACTTTCGTAGCGTCCCTGTTGAAAAACCCTTTATATAGACTAAGACCTTAGACCTTAGGTTTTGTGGGTCTCTTTTTGTTGAATTTTTTTCTTATAAATCCAATAAGATCGTAAGAACTGCTTGTACAAAGACTTTACCGTATGAAACACAAATCTTGGCTCTTTATTGTATTTTATATTTTATATTATCTTCACATCAAATGAGAACATTCACTGCTCTCGCTAGATTACTTAATACAAAATTTTAATACTTAATTACTACCACCAAAGCCTAACGTTAAAATTATTTTAGTCTTAAATGAGTCCCCTCTGAGATCAAACTCGAACAAGCTACTATAATTATTAGATTCTCTTAGGCATCTGGTAATTGGTTCATTACAACCATGGTTAACTCTATGATAAGGAACATAAAACTAAAAACGATTTCTAAGCATTCTAAATGGAGCAAAAAACCCAATTAATGACAAAAGAAAAAGTCAGTACATATGTTTGTTTATCAAGTCACGAACATAAGTGAAAAATATTGCCTACGCTTAAAAAGAGGTAAGATACCAAATCATTTGCATCTTGTCTCATACGATGGTATTTCGATATTCCACCGTAATCTACGAACAGCAACTCTAGTAAAACGTTTTTGGATCTTCTCAATTCTACTGGAATGTACTTCATAAAATGGATTCCATTAAGATTAGACCTGACAAAAGCAAAGAATAGACATGAGTATGTGGATGATGAAAGTGTTTACAGTTCCGCAATATAAAACCCAACATATAGAGTTACTCTTAGCAACCAAGAAGTCAATATGCTTACAGAAATCGAGTTTTTTGTCAAATATGACCCCAAGGTCTTGTGTAGAGGAGATAATAGACAGTGGTATATTATCGATCATGTACGTATATGATACTGGAGAGAGGTTGTGACAAAATGAGATACTTTGACATTTAGAGACGTTAAGGCGAAGGTCATTATTATGACACCACAAAGAAAGTCTTTCAAGATCTTCCTGTAAAAGTATGCAGTCATTTTCAGACTGAATTTGTCGGAACACTTTTTAATCATCAGCGAACATTAGACACTGTGAATTCAAAATCAGATCAGGTAGGTCATTAATAAATAAAAGAAAAAGTAAAGGGCCTAAGTGACTACCCTGAGGCAATCCGGAGGGGACATAAACTGGTGATGAAAGTACATCCTTTATGCGAACATAGTGAATACGATCTGTGAGATAGGAGCGAATCCACTCTAGAAAGTTGGAATGAAATCCAAGTCTTTTAAGTTTGGAAATTAAAGCATGGTGATTAACGCTGTCAAAAGCTTTGGCAAAGTCAGTATAAACCACATCAAATTGTAATCCGTTCTCAAGGCACCATGTTACAAAAGGTTGCAAGATTTGTAGAGGTAGATCTACCAAAAATCCATGTTGCAAATGGGAGATTACTCCCTTTACAACAGGTGAAAGTTTCTCATATATAACTTTTTCAAATCGCTTGCGTATAGGTGAAATTTTGCAAATTGGACGGTAATTGATAATATCGTGTTTCGACCCAGGTTTAAAAACTGGAGTTATGAACGAGTTCTTCAAAACTTTCAAAAAATTAACTGTCCACAAAAACAAAAGTTAAACATTAAACAAAGAGTCACTGGAAACGCATAAGAACACTTTTGAAGTAAAATTGGCGGGATGCCATCACAAACCAGGATTTCCATCTAATTTTAACAAGGAAATAGCATTTTGAACTTCTGGAATTGGACACTCTAGGTTACCAAGATTCAAAGAATTACAAAACATTGAGGTTTCATTCGAGACACCAGCCGGGGTAGTACTACTTGAATAAACGGATTGAAAGTTGTTTGCGAATATATAACAAATAGTAACAAGGTCAGACATTATTATTTAGCATACAGTTAGGAATACCATTAGATTTTTTACTGTTGATGAAGCTCCAAAAACGATTACTATTAGTCTTTAAATTAGATTTAATTAAGATGGAAAACTAAGGATATTCTGTTATAAGACCTCGATCGCCCCAGTCTTAGCCCTGTTTTATGAGGCTGAAGTTTGGACTCTAATAAAAGCGTATAAAGATATCCTCCTTCGCTTCGAGAGAACGATTCTTCGAAAATGTTTAGTCCCGTTTGCGTTGTCCAGTCAGAAACATGGGCATCGGTTGCCTGGAT
Source organism: Cheilosia vulpina (assembly GCA_916610125.1). NCBI lineage: Eukaryota > Metazoa > Arthropoda > Insecta > Diptera > Syrphidae > Cheilosia > Cheilosia vulpina. The sequence goes on along the minus strand of OU744276.1, from coordinate 77,822,062 downwards.
GACACACAAATGGTTCGTCCCGTATAGTCTTCGACTCCAACTTAGGGATCTGACGGAACAGTAGAAAATATTTTCACTTAAGGTGGCGGGCCCAAAAGTTCGAATGCGGTACGAGAATTCTACTGCCAATGTTAGTTAAATATTTCGACTTGTTATAGGAGAGGATCATGAACTGGGCAGTGGCACACTTATCCTCATCGTCGTCCAAGCAGTTTCTACAAAAGACGTTTGAATATACTCCAAGCTTGTCTATAAGACAGTGCAAAGGGACGACACCTATTAAGCGCTGATATACGTTCAGCCTGTCGAGAGAGATCAAACCCTTAAAGTGATCAGATCCAGGTTTATTCAAATGGCTAGATATGTTGTAAACCTGCTACTTGACAGGTTCTTTCAGTGGCATCCGGCTTTATCATTTAGCGATACCAAAGGTATCGGTTTCATGTTTGCTAAGTCTATCAGCCTTACAATGGGATTTAATCTTTCATACATAACTTCTCTTTCGTCTCCCTAGGGGTACTCTAGAGTTTATAAACACTGATTACAAATATACTGATATTCATAAGACCGCTATATACATTTATAGGAATTTTGAAAGTTTATTGCATATCACTTTTATGGTTTAAAGATTTAGGCCGACATTTTCTCCATATAACTATTGTTATACAATTTTGTTTTTATGTACACCGTTTGAATGGCCTCAATCTTGTCGACAGCTGAAGGTACGCAAACCTGCACCTTCTCTATTTGACAAGTTCTAATAAATAAATTCAATAATTATTTATAGAAATTGAATGCGAAATAATTCGATTTCAATGCAATTTAAACGCAACACTGAAAACCTTTTATTTCTCCGCCAGCTAAGTACTCCACTGATCGAAATGCCAAGGTGTGTATACATTTTACCAGACACAGGCATTCCTGCATTTGCCGCAGGTACACATTAACAATGACCCACTTAAAGACAATAGTCAATTTGCAGTTCAACTGAGTTATGATATGCACTTGATGCAAGTGCAGTTTATGATCGAAAAATTCATCACACACGACGGTCGTAATTTGTTGCGCTTGGATTGTTCCGCACACTTTCAACACGTGGAAAAACAATAAATCATTTGGAATGCGAAAGTCATTTGCGCTGTAAAGCCCAGCCATTAGGGGTAATTGCCTGCGAACTTAAAAAGATTTTTCAGAATTAGTTTTGCATACGATTTCTTCAAAAAGTCTGACGCACAATACACGAGGAAAACATTTTTTGTTTTTGGTTCAGAATGACATCATAATCCAACTGACAAAATTACCAACCACGAAATTTATGAAACAATTAATTCTACAAGTATCAATAAATAACGTGTTGGCCGTCATTGTGTGGTCTTTTAATCATGAAAATAACATCAATTAACAAATCAGCTAACAATAAATTTTAGCTGTTGGCGAAGACGATTATTTTTTTACAGCACTTCTCTTAATTTATATGTAATATAAAAACCAATACTACTATACATGCGAATTGAGCTTAACTATTGGAGTGCAATGGGAAAATCCCAATCGAGAACACGTTTCGATGAACGTCGCAAGACAATTAAATTCGAAGGGCTTCGATAGATTCAAGTTTTGGTAAACAACACCCCCAAGAGCACAGCACATGGGATACGGATGAGACGGACGGCATTCACTTGAGAAAGTATTTCGAAAATAAGAACCGAATGGCTATAACTAAATGCAACCGGTATCTATGGCACTCTGCGGTAGGAAGTTTCGTGATTGAAATCGAAATACCTCATCCGATGCACTACAATAGAATGGTTGCAAAGTTATCGAATTAATTGCAACTACAAGTTGCATGTGGGGACTAGTATTTGTTGTTCAGCAATAGTTTCACTAGCTGTTGGGGAACATTCTGGTACTTAACAGTATGTAGAACGTAATTGGATGTGATTGAAAGAAGCACGTACTACAGGCGAATTTCAAGGGGAAAAAAGCTCTTGTGTCGGATATTGACATTCCGACCAAGTTTTGGATACGTATCATAATTGTCATAGGAATTTTAATTTCCATTTTCAGCATAAGTGTTCTTCAAGTTTATAAAGCGTTTGCTGAATCGAAAACTAAATAACGAGAGCTTTAGAGCCATTTTGTGGAATAAATACTGGTATTTGGAAGACAACCAGAGGACCAACTAAATCATTTAACAATACGGACAGTAAGGACAAAGTCTAGTAGGGCTATGTACTTTCTTCCTATGTTTAAATGCTGTTGGTAGGAAAGGCGAACCTAAAAAGTACATAAATAGCCTGCAAGACCCTACCGCTACCACTGTTTGGAAAATATTTGTAGAAGCTGACATGTTTCCCAAAGTGTTATTATTTTGAACGTTTGTTGTTGTCATCAGGAAGGTTTCATTCCAATTAAAATGTCTAAAATGTATTCCTTAGAGTGCTCAACCCGGTAGGTAATAAGGAAATCGACGGATTCGTATTTTGTTCGCTACGTGTTCTCCGAAAGACGATTTCGTTCGCCGGCATCTAAGGCGATACAATTTGCGCACATTTAATTTTATAATTTCTCAGCATCAGCTAATTTTTATATTTTAAAACTTTCTACTAACTTCTTTTACGAGTTCGGATTTCTACCAAAAAATGTGTGCAAATTTGAAACTAACCAGATGGTTTTTCTGCGAGGATTATTGTAGAAACTTATATTCTAGATATATCACAACAAAGCTTACATGAAATTTATTCTTAAACGAATCCCTACTGAGATGAAACTTAATTTTCGTCGAAAGCCAGAGGAAGATTTGGAATCTATTCGCGAAAACTCACGCGGAAGTATAAAAAGCGATTATCTGGATGAAGCACTGCAAACTTCCTGGGGAACTGTATACAAATGGACAACTGAGTATGTCAATTCAGAGGACAGGAAAGGAATATACGATAAATGCCTCACAGATTTTAGTTTTTTGTTATCTTGATTGTATTGTGGACAGTTCTCGAATTTATACTAAAGCTCCCAGCATGGTAATGAGAGAGAATAATCCACAAGAGATCCTACAGAGTCCATTACGTTGCGGATTCGGACACTACTTCCAAAATGAGACCGGTGTTTCACTTTACGGTCAGTATAGTTCAGTGGGCCTCCAATACCGATGACTAATTGTTTGAAATAATGGATTATTAACAAACCTGTCGGGTTGTGCTCAGTGTGACCACAGTGGAATATAATATTCCACTTGCGGAATATTTTTAAGCCGTAGAGAATATATTTTTCCAAAAAATATTCTGTTCTCCAAAGGGAAAATATTCTGTTCTCGAAAAGGAATTTTTTGATAACAAAATATTCTCCATTAATTAGAATTCAATTCTTAACTGAAGTTGATTTTTTTACTTCTCGCAAAATTCACGAAGTTTTGAGCTGTGGTAACACTAATGCTTATTTGCTGCAGCCGATCCGAATACCGAGTACAGTAGTAACATAGCTACACAGGTGTTCGTTTTGCATAGCCGTTGCGTAGTTTTTAGGTTTTTTTAAGAAGGGTTTGAAATAAAAGTTTATTTGTTTTGTATTCATGTCTTAAAATTCGTTATATTTATTTTATTTGTATTACAAAAAAAAAAAATGCTGGAGTAGAAGTAAGTGGAATATTTTTGAAAGAAGCTGATGGTCACACTTGTTGCGCTTTCATCACATCCTTCAACCGCAACCATGGACTGAATATGGCGAGAATGTGATTTCGAGAAATGGAAATTTGAAAACGCCTTCTGATCAGTTGAAGAATGTTGGCAACATAATTAATCAAAATTTGTTTCCTGAATTCAATGTTGATAATCAATTTTGCATGGTTGTCCTTGTCAGTAATATAACTTTTTCGCCATAGCGCCATCTATCACCGAAATTAATTGAATCAGTTACATTTTCATTAGTCTAATGTTTAATAAAGGTTGCGATAAATTAGTTTAGACTGATTTTGTCGTTCTGGGTAATCATTCTTGATCGTGACTATATCGGTCCATCTGGTGTAGCGCATAGTACCACACTAGCACCGATCAAAGAGGCCGTACAAGAACAGACACTTTCAATTTTTACACCCAAGGTATAATTATTGGTATAATGGGTAATATATTCCCAAATCCGCGTTTATTGGAGGGTCTCAATATTTTACACTTCTATCTAAGCTCTGTATGCCTTCTCTGCCTATGACTCCAAGGTCCAAGCTTCTTTCCAATTGCATATGCCGTACTTTTGTATTTATAACTGACTTGAAGCTGTCATTCCCTTGTGGTCCTGCTGCGGGTGCATTCTATGGGAGCCCGGCACCAATTTCAAGCCTAGCATGCTTAATTTCTTCTGACTTTAGTGCACAATTTAAAGCTCAATCGGTCTTACCAATAATTAACTTGGCAGTTTACGCAAAGACTTCACACTTTCCAAAATCCCTTTACCTTTATATAAACAAATATAGTTGCCGGAATATCGCTAACTGTAGAGTTAAATGTTAATGCTGAGAACCCCATGTTTATCTCGGGCATTAGCTAAAGAAATCCTCCCTAAATGTCATTTTCCAGACGAGTGTTGCCCAACCAACAAAAATGCCGGTATGGAATTTCGTACTAGGAGCGAATCTTAAAACACTGTTGTTCAGCCAGAACGTTAACAATTATAAACAAATTTTAGTAAATTGTAGTTTTCTGACTTAATTCGTTGGAATACAACAATGCAAGTTGTTTTTAAGCTTAGCAAACACAAATCTGTACAAATGTATGCACAAAATTGAAAAATATTGAATTTTTGTTTTATTCCTAAACATTTGTTTTGAATATTTTGACTAAATGAAATCTTTAGTGCTTTTCTCTGCTTTATCTTGTTTAACCGCAAGTGATTGCTTTTTGATTGGCTTTCCTTTTTTAATAGTTTGCAAGTAAAACATTATAATAAAAAATAAATTTGACATAAGTTTGCGTTATTTCCAAGACTTTCTTGAGACTCGTCGCAAAGGTATATTATTTATTTTTGCAATTACTATTTTGTTGCTTGGCAAATTATAATTCAAACGGAAATGAATTAGCAGACTATTATTTCTTTCAAAAATATTATAATAATAAATAATTCAAATGTGATCTTTAGACTACCAATAAGCTCTGATTTGCATCATCAGCCTGCGAATAAAGCAAAGCATTCTAATAAACTGTGTTCCGTTTATTGAATAATTCAAATGAGATCTTATTACGAAATAAATTCGTTCAGAAATCAATCTTGAAGTATCACAAAACAAAAGAAAGCGTACTAGAAAAAGTACTGAAAATTGTGTTCGATTGAACGAGAGGGCATTACTGATTTGCATAATTATGATATTTGACAGATCCTTGATAAATATTTTGTGCATATCTTATTTTGTGTTTTGTTTTTCCTTAAATTAAGCTTTAAAATGCCTTTGTAAGATGTCTGTTGGGCAAATTAATTTGCATTTTATATATTCCTTTTTTTAGAATAAAATTCTCGTTGTGAAATAAACCATTGACCTTGTTTTTCACGAAAAAAATATTATGAAATTTGAATTCTGCGATGAGAAAAAATGTAATAGATTCTAAGAAAGTTGTCGCACTAGCAAATGTGGAGGTTAACTGTTTATTGGTACCGTTTCACTAATGCTGTTCATTATTTACTTTAAATTTTAGTAGTCCACGATGGCTATATTTTCCATACAAATTCCGTAAATTCAAAGTCAAGACTAAAATTTGTTATTAGTTTGGCGCAATGTCTTTTTAATGGCGAAGTAACCATTGCATAATGTAGCTTAGTAAAATGATGGGTTGTATTTCGGTTGTTCTGAACTTATGTTCCGAACATGATCTGAGTCCAAGCGCAATCAATGAGCTCAAAATATATTGACTAGGAAAACAGTCTGAGCAAAAATCTCAGCACAGCTGATAAAAAGTTGGTACAGAAAAAGAAAGTATTTAACAAAAAAGTCCAGCAGTCTAAATAAATACACCGAATATGTGGTTCATAAGTAAATTTGTCATTCTGAACAGGCTCAACGCATAGACGTTCTCTAGCGAAAGTATTTGTGCCGTCGGACATGTAGTTTACGGTACTAAAAAGGATTCCAACCTCTAAAATAGTTTAGCCTACGGCGGATATAAAAAACCTCTAAAATCCAAAATTTTCTTATATCCGAGTTGTTTTTATATGCGATATAGCATACATATAAAACAAACTTTCTTACATGAAACCAACTAGAAACGAAGTTTTTTATATGAAAAATACCAATCCATGTAAGGAAAATAATTGATTACATTTAAAAAATCATATTTCTTATATGCAGGGCGATTTTCTTTTGAATGGGAGATTTTGTGAATGAAGGTGCGTTTCTAATTTTCAAATGTTTTTTTATATTTATCGTGGACTGTCTTTTGACAGTTCTTTATCCGTCTGAGTATGCGCCAATACATCAGCGAATTAGAAATCGATGTTTAAGAATTTGCACCAAGTTCCGATATTGCTGATAACAGAATGCATACGTCTGTGAATCAATTGACCCAACCTGACCAATCCAACAAGAAGGATAGGTTTGGTCAAAGATGAGGTGGCAAAAATTGAATCATCTCTCCGCATCCACGTTTTGATGGAAAGGCAAACAGTTGGGGGTGTACGCTGAGTCCGAATGTAATTTAATATGCAGAGGTTTCCTGCGGGATTTCATAGCTAGACAACCAAACAAGTTTTGGAATCCCCTGGCATTGTAGGCACCATCGCGAAAAGAAAAATAAGAACACATGAAAAACATTCAATTCCTCTCTAGAATTGAAGTAGTTCGTGACAATTATGGCCTCTAAATTCCCAAGGAAGTATTGTCCAATGAATTTTTTTTTACTGTTTTGCAAAATTCTCTTTCATTTGTACAGTATACAGTTACGTCTTTGTCTGCGACTCGGTCTTCGTGGATCCTTTTTGGGGTTGACCGTTGGTGTTGCATCGGTGTTCTTCATCCTTTGTGGTCAACGGACTTTGCCTAGCCATCCCGATGTCCTCAAGAACCTGTATCAGACAGTGAAACATCAGAAAGTGCTTATAAATCATGGAAGTAATAGCTTCCACGTGTTCTGTTCCTCAAGTGACAGAATCTCGGGCAATTACAAAGGAAGTGAGTTGTGTCCTTGTTTTCCTGTTCGTCTCCGCTATTTTCCGTTTAGTTATTCAGTACCTCGTTAAATATTAACTTTTTTTAAATAAAATGACAATATTTGTTCCGACAGTGATTTATTTAAAATTTTGACTTCCTCGTTCAAGTGTCCCAGTCTATGCTTAATTTATTACCCGCCAAGTTGCTGTTCGTTCTCATGAAGAGAGAGCTCTACTTCGCCGTTTGCAAGTTTCAGATCGTATTTATAATTCTCAGTCTTAACCTAGGGGTTCAATATTTCTGAGCGAATATAAAGGGTCACAACTAATTAAAATGTAGGTACTGATGAATTTAGAATGTTTGAATAATACAAAAATTCAATTGGTTGCAATTTAATAGGCGTGAACACCCTGAGTTGATCACCGCTTAATTTAAGTATTTAGTTTGGTATTAAAAATTAGTTTGTTTGTCCAGCTACGAAATCCCGCATAGGAACCTCTGCATATTAAATTACATTCGGGTTCAGCGTACTCCCCTAAATTTGTGCCTTTCCATACATGATTTAATTTTCGCCAAATTCACCACATGGTGAAATGATTCCCCTACACAAACACAAATTAAAGTTTATATTTGCGAAAATGAAAATTAAACAAACAGCCACTGTCTACCTGCTTTCGAGGACGAAAAGGAAAAGTCGAATAGACAATTCAATTGCAATTAGTTGACGTTTGAAAATGCAGTATCTCTGCAAACGCAATTTCGATAATACAGCTACCCATTGTGACTGATGATATCATGAGTGATTGTAAAAAAATTGTTGCTCTCATGATGGATGAGGATGGACCATAAACCACAACAGAGATATGAGAATAATAAGAACTCCTGGAACATAAATTCGATTGCAGGAAACCACATGCCAAATACAACCAAACATTTATGAAAATAACATACGGTAAATTTCGATATTTCAATTTCATCAATTCGACAGTAGGTACTCTCGTAAATATACCGTCATAGCTCATCGCCCTTTCGAGAACAGCTTTATCCATGCCAGTGGTCTCTCTTCTCCTTCCGCCTTAAAGAAAGAGAAAGTACAAAAGACTTTTTGCCCTAAGCCCATATTATTTTATAAAATTTCCTTAAATCGGACATAAATCGATTATAATTTTGTGCCCTCCGCGCCACCCCCGACGACCTGTGCACATCCGACAATAGAAGACGTAGTCAAGTGGATCATAAAGGGATTCTGTGAAATGTTTACAAAAAAAAAATTTGATTACCCCCCTGCTAGAATAATAATGAACGGCTGCTGTCTGCATGTATGTATACATGCATGGCCTGGCCGTGGCCAGTATTATGGATTCACATCAAACAAAATATTTATAAAATTTTACATGAGTTTGAGTTTTTCTTTTTTACCGACATAAAGAAAGGACGCGGCAAGCTATGCAATTCCTACCACCAAAAGTAAAACAAAAGAACGAGAGTCTACAAAATCCCCCATCGATATGTGTACACTGTACAGTGTGCAATCCATGGCCGAAACCAATTAATTGAAAAAAGAAGTCCTTCGTCGTCGCTTAGATACAACTTTATTGCCGTGATTCATGGGATGAATCTGTAATGCTGGACAGAGATACCCACAGACCAAAAAACGACATTTTTTTTTCAACAAACAAACAAACCGAAGGAAACTTTGTCGGTTATACTTTTTTTTTTGTTGCCTGTCAGGCAAGACAAAACGACAGGCAAGACAAAACGGTGATGGCAACTGAACTGAGAAGTGAATGTTTAGGGGGTAGATGTTTGTTCACGATGTGGACACGATTTGTAAGGTTTAGAGGGGGAAAAAAGTGCAAAATGTTTGCGGTGGGTTGAGGGAGTGAGCCTCCATCAATTTCGTGGAAGATAAAATGGCTCACAATTAGGGTCATTATTTATTTTGATTTTCGAAGTTCAGTAGAGAGTCGCGCTTTGGTTTTGTATTCAATCATTGACAAATTGCGAACGTCGGTGATTGTCTGCTGTTTTTTTATTTATTTTTGAGGCGGGTATATACTTTTTTCGGGGGTTGTTTTTTTATACAGCTTCTGGATGGGCGGGGTGCGGATAGACTATGGAAAGAATTCAGAGGATTAGAAAGTATATATCGAGAATGAAGTAAAAACAGATTATTTTAGAATTAGGATCTTTTTCCCTGAGGATATATCACTCTTTGATATACCACTTGTTGAGCACGAAGGGCAATTGGCAAAATCGAATGATGGAATGTTGATGCCGATGTGGATATGTTATCCTTGGGAATGCCTGGCGAGACTTATTTTGGTATACAGAAAAATTGAAACATTCTTGTTAGTGTGCTGGCCTTCAGAGCGGTACATTCGACAGTTTTTCCACTTCTATTGCAAACGTCTGATAAACATGTGAAATTACAATTGTTCCTAAAAATTCCCGGTAAATTGTAGAAAGGTCCCTTACAGAAGTTAAAAAAAAAAACGATAAGTGGTTGTGAGAAGGATGGGCATATACCTATCGTGCAATCCATGCAAAAATTGATACCACTTTAGGGTCAGACGTCTTCTCTGAACATACCAACTTCGAAACGCCTCCGGACGTTAGTATATCACTGTCTCCCAAGCGGAGGTTCTGGCGATGATAAGAGCAGGCAGTATGTCTGCCGTAGGGGAAATACCACCGAAAATTATCGCCCCCTTTATTGATAGCCAGACATCCATAAAAGCGTTAGGTTAGGTAAAGTGGCTGGCTCAAAAGACACACTCAGACCGAGACTTGTAGACCTTTTAATACCACATGATTGAAGAGAAGGGAAGGTGGGCAGAAAATTCTAGACCCGGCATTCTATTGGGAGAATTATTGTCGCCACATACATTACAATTGATCGTTTAAGCGTTTCTTTTTAGGGCAGATAGAAGGTAACTGAAGCAGTTTACCCTTTCCTAAGATGTACGACAGTCCTGTCATTGGGTGTGAGAAAGTTGGTCAGGGTCCAGGTCACGGGGTGACCGTTTATCTTTGGTTTGACAAAGTGTGATCCAGCGTTGCCGCTGAAAGTTTTTAGGAAAGGGAATAAAAAGGGGCCCCACAAAAAATAAACATTTATAATTATGAGAAAAAAACCGAATGTATTTATTCCAAAAAAAAAAACATAATTTATTCTTGTTCTTTTTAACGAATAAAATCTTATTAAAATTGATTCGATATATTTAAAAAAAAAAAATTGGGGCCACGGGTCTTAAGGCTCTAAATGATCCATTCGGCACCTAAAGGGTCCTAACGGCAACTCTCTTGTGACCGGAACATTCAAATCTCCTCGTATAGGGTAGAGTAGCCTAATTGCGGCCCTCCCAAGTGGCCGGCTACCTCTCAGAAAAGTCGTTGTAATTAAGTGAATTGTTATAGTTTTCTTTCGAAGTTTTTCGTAGTTAAATTGTTTTCTTAAACTTCTCCCTCAATATGTCAAAATTCTTGTTGCGAGTGCTCAGTCACTCTCGAGAAATTAACTCATTTGACTTGTGCTCTGTCGGGGAAGATTTTTGTGTGAATTTACTGTCAAATCGTTAGTAAAATTGCTGTCGGAAGTAAGAGTTTTTTTTTTTGTGAAAATTTTGTGGATAATTGTTTTCAAATGTTGTTTTTTAATTTAATTTTTTTTATTTATTTTTAATAATATAAATAATTTGTTTTCTGTTATAAAACATTTAAATACCTAACAAACATTAAACAATTTAAGCCCTATCTTTACTGGGTGGCCGAATAGGGGACACGAGGTGGCCGGAAACAGGAAACAAGGGGCCGGCCTTTTTTAATAAAATCTTAATAAACAATTTTCTGATAAGATTAATTATTTTTTTCTTCATTTTACAGACGGAGAATTTAATAAAGAATAATTTATTTTAAGAATTATTCGATAATATTAATATTTGTGATATATTTTATGACGAAAAATCTTTAAGGGGCCGGCCACTAGCGACTCTACCCTATAGCCTCCGACTTCTCATCTATTTGTCGATCTTTTCGACGTTGCGCGTTGTTATTAAAAAAATCATTTCAATATGGTAATACAGCGAACGTCAGTGCGGGAAAGGTCTTCAAAAAAAAAAATAACCTTCACTCAGGGACAAAAATGCAAACTAAAATGTAATATATTTTATTTGATTTTACGTTGCATAAACTTTAATAAGGAATATTCCTTTTCACGTTAAAACATATTTCATTTAAATACGCAATGTAATTTTAAATTAAGTCAACGTAGATTCAAAGTGAAACGTATTCACTTTTACATTTAAGCATGATTCCACGTCAAATCAAGGTGCATACGTGGTTAGATCAAATTAAAAATATATGCATTTAGAGTAGGGAAACCCTTTGAATTAATTGCTATGCCACTTTGATTTAAAAATTTTCGTAGTCGATGCTAAATCATTCCGAAAAATATTTAAATCAAAGTGGTTTTCTTTGATTTTTCTCTGGGTGTTGTCTTACGCAAAGTGGCAAGAGCTATACACCTGTAAAGAATGGTTTATTCTCCCTCTTCGTCTCTGCGGATCCTGCAGACATCGTTGTGGGATACCCCCGACCTATCAGGACTGCCATGCCACCAAAAAATTTGGTTTTGTACTTACTTATAGAGAGCGAGAGAGAGATTTTGTCGAAAGCGATCGAGAAATGAAGCCTAATTTGCACACAACTTCTGATTAAGAGAGTTTTATCATCAACCATTAATTTGACGAAGGTGATATGCGCCAAATCTATTCAAATGTCAGCCTCACCGTGGATCCAAGTGGTCCATTTTTTTATTTGGCTTTATTGCATAGATCCAACGGAATTTGATCCTAGGCATTGGTTATGTTGGCTTTAAGTAGATCAGTCGATTGCGGCTTATCGGTATGGAAACCCCACAAGAAAAGGTTTAGGGTGGTCAAGTCTTGTTGGCCAATTCACGTCACTTCTTCGAGAGATAATTATACCCCCAAATCGTTCACGCCCTGTCCTGATAAAACCACATACGTCATCCACCTCCATATCGTTTAATTTGAGCCTAACAAAATCGTTTACGATCGTTCCGCAGCGATTGCGCTCCGTTGATGGTGATGGCATCACCAAAATCATTTAAAAAAAGGCCTAAACAAATGACGCAGCGCACCGGTCGAAAATCCGTACCAAACATTAACCTTTTGTGGATGCATTGCTATCCGGTGAATTTCGTGTGGGCTGGCATCGTCCCATATGCGGCAATTTTGCTTCATAATATAGTCATTCATTCAAAAATGCCCCTTTGAGCTCCTGGATTAGTTGAATATTGTACGGTTGTATGGCCCAAGTCCAAGCTGCAGTCTGCGCCGACTTTTTGTGCACGGCGAGGAATTGACTGCCTCGGGTTCTACTCATGTACACTTTGACGGACTGCGGCAATGTTCTCGGTCGATCTGGCGTTCCCTTGACGTGTACGAGTTTTGGCTGATTGTTAACAAAGTCGGTTGTTTCGAATTTGGCCATCAAACGTTAAAGAGTCGAAGTCCCCATTGAAAAAAAGCCCTTTATAAGAAAAGTGTACTTTCAAAAAGCAGAAACTCTACATCAGAGCTTACTTGAAATAAATACCCAAAAAAATGTGTATCTTCGACACATTTCGTCAAATTATAGTCGACATCAACCATATCTCACTAACTCTAGTTCCATAAGTAATTACGGCGAAATTGTTTACTACCTCTAATAGTGAAATAATCTGCATAAAATCCCAAACGCGTATGTACGATACCTACATATATTTATTATGTTGATTAAGAGACACTTAATTCAACAGTCTAATTGGCAGACATTTAACTGCTCAGCTTATTGCTGCTCAGGCATATTCTTTTAATAAACTGTAAACAATCGACGTTCAAGTTGGAAAGTATCAGTCTTCCACGCCCATAAACGTCCAGTGCTCAGTATGAACAAAATAATCTGAGATCTTGCTAAATGCATTCATGCACCATAATGTAATAAGTTCGCCAGATGTAAGTAACAACAACCCACTATCCACCATCCGCTACAAAGTCTACCATTGTAGCGATGCATTTAATGAGATAATCACGGTTTTACCAAAGGAGGATCATTGAAAAAAAAAACACAATTCATCGTGAATATGATGTTAACCATCATTCCTTAATAAGAATGCTGTCTATGCCTAGCCTATCCCCACAAGGAGTCTCATTTTTCTATGACGTAATTGGGAAAATGTTGATTACTCATCACTGAGACTATCTCTGTTCACGAGAAATCTATTTTACTCAGAAGAATAGTATCTAGCGACGATAATATTTTGCACATGTTCCATGTCACCCCTGTTGTACAAATGCGTAATAACTGCAGACACCTTTCGCTGATATAGGGGGTGGAAGGAAGGCTTCGTAATCGGACAAGAATTTGAGGTTTCCTTATCAAATGCAAATGTGTATCAGCAGCAGTTGGTAATTGTCACAAAGCAAATTTGTCACCACAACAGTGAGCCCAATCGACATGTCTGATAAGAACGTCTAGAGTCTGCCCAAAAGTAACAATATCCTTCGATTTGTCAGAATTCGTAAGAAGAGGAAGTTATCTCTCACCCAATTCTGATAAAGTTGTGAGTTTTCTCTGGAAAAAAAACACATCACTCGGTCTCCTTATCTTTCCAAAACGATGTTTGTGCAGAAGCCAGGAGTGACCATCTCATGCCATTCAAGCGATGATTGGTGAATCAACTGATGTGCAAGGTGCAAATTCCCTCGTCCTCTTTTACCAATGAAACAAATAAAGTAAATATACACGAAGGTACTTTTGTTGGTGTACTCTTAAATAAAAAATTGCTTGGCATTCCACTGCTGAAAAGTTTTTTGTGTGATAAAAGTTTTCAGATTCTTATTTTTGCGAGAATGGAAAACTTTACGTTTGCCGTCTCCTTTTATCTTTTTTTTTTTTACTCTTTGAACATGATGACTAGCTCAATCAGACTCATAGATTTGTTTTATCAAAAATGAAATTCAAAGAGCTGACTTGTTTCGAAGTTGATTTTCGTTTTAATTTCGCAATCATTTTCGTTTCAAACTTTAAATTAACTCGAATTATTTTGTCGATGATAACTGTTACCCTGGAGCCTGCAGCACAGTAATTAGGTTTCAAACTTGAAAATGGTGCAACAATTAAACTGCAAGTGAAGTGAGTGGAATGCCGGAGCAGGCTAAATGTTTTTTTTTGAGCAAACGGGTACGAGAATGTTTTCTATTTCTCTCAGAATGAATTTGAATTTGCGCCGTACTAATAAGAAAATTTAGTCTCGACTTTAAATTTCCGGAAGCTCACAATTTCGAAATTTGTATATACTAAAATTAAGATTCAAAGCTTAAAAAAATTATTGGTACGGCCCACTGAATGCAGCCCTGTGTGTCTGTCTCAGAATGTTTATCCAAACGAATGTCCATTGGTCAAAGTACATGTGTGGGAGAATGTTTCTACTTGCAATTGATTGAAAACCAAGACCGAAAATAGACTTCTTTGTGAACTTTATACTCATTATGGACCTTACTAATAATCACTTTTTAACCTTCACACTAACCGCGATACTAATAATCATTTTTAGTGTCCAGGCTAAATTTTTCGAACTCACAACGGCATAATTTTGAATTCAAAATTGCATTATGTGACCTAGAAAATATTTAAAAGTTATTATTAGTGAGGCCCTAAATATTCTGTGGGTCACAATGGGTAGTTTTATATGGAAAACTTCACTATTGTGAGTTCGTAATATATTTAGAAAAACGTGCACTTTGACTCAATGTAAAAATTAGAACAAGAGCTGTCACAAACAAACACAAAAAAGCAGAGTCGTGAAAGGAGGCAGCATACACCCTTACCATATTCAAAAATGAAAACGAAATAATGCCAAATTAAAAATTTGGTCGGTTATCGCTTTGGAAAACGAAAAAAATGCCAAAATCTGGAGAATTTGGCCGCATTCCGTTTGAATTTATTTCACGTCACCATAAAACATTTCCAGCTGATTAGGGTAACAGACATGTGCAAAACCGCCCAACATCAGCTACATGCAATAAAAACATTCATTTGCTATGTTGAAACCAAAAGAGACAGCTCCTGGAAGACGCTAGAGCGCTATTCGCTGTGTTTCGATAACAAACATTTCTATTAAGTCCTTGCATATTTTGTTAACATAAATCTATAAATATAGAAATTTGTATGAATAAAAACCAATGATCGTAAGTGTGTAAGACTCAAAAACTACTCCACCGTTTTTTGCTGAAAATTTAACAAAAATTAACTTTACATTATTTCTGTAGTATAGATCTTTTTAGTGGCTGACACACTAAAGCCATCCTACTAAATGCAGTGTCAGCAGAAAGAGATTTGAAACGTGTAACAGAATTTTTTACATGCCTTAAATATTAACATAAGAAAAAATTTAAATTTTCATACTAAGAAAGTATTACGGCTTCAAATGGTCTCGATGCCTTGAAGCCTTAAATATAAATAATTTATGTATTGATTTTTGTAAATTATTTAGATAAATAAAATAAATAAATAAATAAGAAAGTAGTTTAAACAACCGAACGGTTTTGATTGTGGTTATCATTGGTTTGATCTCGGCAAACGTAGAAATGTTTACATGCGTGTATTCAAAACTGGTCAGAAAGAGGTTAAATTCGAATTTTATGGATTTAGAAAAAAAAGAATTCTTAGCAAAATCATCTCTGATTCATTTCAACTCAGTCCAATCCTACTTAAATAATTTTGTTTGCAAGATTTGCTGTAAAAAAGGACAACGACGTATAACCTCAGCTATAACTATAGTCATAAAGAGCTGACCTCTCTCTTCAAAAAAGTTAAAATCTCTCCAACATTTAAACAAAAATGTTATCTATGGCAATGTACGGTTTCCGGCAGAGTCAACGAAGTCAACCTAGAGTGCGTAATGGGCCTTACCAATAATAATTTTTAGTTTCGAAATTTAATTATAGTAGTTCACAGTGGCTATATTTTTCATACAAATTTCGTAATTGTGACCTTAAGTAAATTCAAAGTCGAAACTAAAATTTGTTATTAGTACGGCGCAACAAATAGGACTTTGCCATTTCCACACAAATGAGTTTGTTAGGTTGTTATAACTGCCGTATTTAACTCAGATATAGTCAATGTTTTCATGCTTTAGATATGTAAGACCGTTGGAGAGGCTTCGAGGCATTTTCCTTCAAAGACAAGAAAATGAGAAATTTCATCCTTGTACCGGATGAAATATCCCATTCTTTTGGCTTTGTAGTCTTTTCTAAATAAATTTCAGCCGCTTAAGCCATCATAAATTTAAGATTTTGAAAACATATACAACATTTATATGCAATTCTGCACACAGACCAGCTAAAAACGGAAACAATTTTTTTTCATGAGTTCGCATTACTTATAAAGGACTTTCCACATGAGCGCGAATTGCGAACAACTCAATTTAATTGTATTTATGAGTTGAAAATTGCAATTTGTTCTCCCAAAAAAACTGAGCCTTTATTGACTTAAATAGCGAAATTTACAATTACAGGCATTTTCCGGCGAATTGAAAATTATGGTCGCCAACTGTCACCCTTTATTCACAATCCACATAATACAGTCGCGATCCACGAGCTTACGAATGAAAAAATCGTTCGAAATTAATCGTTAAAAGTGAAACCGAATCGCGGGTATCTGCGACTAAAAAACGTTTTCTTATGAAAAAAGTGTCAGAAACTACGAATATTCGCTCTCATATGAACAACCGTTAAAATATAATTTTTTGATTTACTATTTAGCTCAGCTCCTCGATGGAAAAGAAAAGGTTCATTCAAAGCTTTAAATAATCAGGAATGCATCAATAGCTATGTAAGCACCTTATTAAAGTAACAAATTGTTAGCTGTAACTTGGTCCGTGAACCGGGGATGGACCTCTGAAAAAGCATGAAAATTGGATCAGTGGTTCTCAAGTTAAAGGCGGTAAAACGAAAAAAAGGGCCGCTAAGTACTACAATGAGCCTCATCATTTTTCTCCAGTTTAAATTTATTCTAGGAAAATGTAGGGCTTGTGACTTCGAAATATTTAGCCAGCACCTCAAAAATGACTATTAGTATATAGGTACCGCATAAAAGCATACGGAGAGTGAACACGATACCTAATTTATATTTTAATATTTTTTTTTTGCATTCGCGTTTCTTAGAAGCGATTCTTTCCTATGTGTTTATGAGACAAAAAGCGATGTATTCCACTTTTTGAAAATATCGATTTGACGATGCATTTTGATTCTTTTTCTAGAGATCTTTCTATTGCTGTTTTCGTTAGTTTTAAAATCCAAATGCTTTCAGGAAATAACTATTTGAAGTTCAGTATTTGGGTTAAAATCAAAACCTATTCCTTATTCCATTACTTAGTTAAAATTTAAATAACCCAATTTCATTACTAAATTCGTCCAGTATAACGAATGATATAATGTTTGATGTCATTCGTCATTTACTATATCGAGCGCGTTCGTTTTATCGATCGAATTTTTATACTTTTTTTTTAAATCGATTCAATTTAACATCAAATAAAACCGTTTGAATAGACATATTTTTTAATGACTTAATTTTTTTAAAAAATTAGTATAAAATATCGATCGAAGTAACGAACGCGCTCGATATAGTAAATGACGAATGACACCAAACATTATATCATTCGTTATACTGGACGTCCACTGTAAGTTATTCAAAAATGTGGTTTAATGTTAAATGGAATAGATGATGGCCCTGCTATTTTAATACTTCTATAGTTTTTAATTGAATTTATATCTACGTTCGTTATATCGGATAGCAAATCGTGGTCACCGTTCGTTATATAGAAATACTCATGTAAATGTAAAAAGCTTTCGTTATATCGCAAGTTCGCTTAATCGGATATTCGTTATTATGTACATACATTTATATTGACCTGTAAAATATCCGTATTCCAAATAAGGCTGGAAAAATCAATTGACTTTCATATTGTTTTTACAAAATTCCGTTGAACCTTTTATAGAGTGCGTTTATTTTAAGATATTGCTACATAAAAAGTCTATACACACCAACGAGAAGACCAAAAGTGAAAATTTGCTGGTATCAAGCGAAGAGAATTTTTCAAAACGCATCTAATCATGCATTCGGAAATATTTCAATGACCACCATAAATTGTTTTTTTTTTTAAATGCAAAATCTATTTTAAAGTAGATTTAAAAACAAAATGGTTTCAAATAATTCGATGGCAACGGCTTAAGAAACGTTTTTTTTTTTTTTTTTGTTAATACCTCAAAACTAGTAAAAGTTTTACGTACGAATACGTTGGTTTTGATTCTGATTAACATCTATATCCGATGCAAACACAGACTGTTCCACATTTCTTAGAACTTCGCCTTGACCTTGATCCCTTCTCTATTCCTCGGAAACAACAATTGATACAACGTGCCTCTAATAAGAGCCACAGTCTATTTGGTCTTTGCAAAGCGGTCGATTTTATTTTTCAATTTTAACCAATACGTAATAGAAAACACACAAAAAAATCGTCCAATCATTTCAATTGGCAAAAAAAAATGTTTTATCTGTTTGTTTGACTGAAATGAGTAATCCTTGTTTATAAAACCCTCCACTGGAAACCCAATTGATCAAATAAACCCGCTCGATGCGAAAGTCTGTAGCCAAAGTGATACCTGGTTCGCTTATCAGTAAGTCTAGAGAACCCCTACCCTACCTATCTACTTTTCAAAATTTTTGTACAATTATTCTCTCAGTTCAGAGTGTGTGGTTTTATATCCAACAGAAATGTCCAAGCTATATTTAGATTTGAATCACCGCATCGCTGTATAGAGATGAATGTACGGTATACTTGACTCCAAGAAGGCTACAAAGTCCAAAATATGACGTACGATACGATAGGGGTTAGCTCGATTCATCACTCGCGGTTCGCCAATTGCGATTGCGATATATAATTGAAGTGAAAACGTGGAGCTCTTTCAGTGAGAAGAAAACGTTCCAACTAGCGCGTGTCAAGAATTTTTCATTCTGATTATTATTAAAAAAATACTTACACCTTCGACTGAGTAGCTTTAAGTTGCTTGTGGCGTTTCATTTTTCAAAAGGTAACTAGCCGCGAGAAATGTTTTTTACAAGCTGTGTGAATGGCTTTTAATTGATATTGGTGTTAATGTGTGCTTAGGTGATAGGAATACATCAACATCAACGGTAGCTACGTAAGAATTTATTTTAAATCGGAGTGAGAGAGTTTTGGTTAAGATCTGGCATCCAAATTTATCTTTTCTTTTTCTTCTGCAAAATGAGCGGAAAGAATGTTCAGTTTTAAATAAGATTTTGTGAAAAGGCAAAATATCCGGGCGCAATATCAATAATCATTATTTAGTGTCCCTAGATTTTACGAACTTTTATATAAAATTACGTACCTTTTGTGACCTACAAATTATAAAGTGTGAAGAATTAAAATAATTATTAGTATGGCCCGCGGATTTAATACCTGCGTGTTAAGTGTCACTAGTCTCGTTTATTTGTGTGTACTTTAAATAGGACATATATAGTAACTTCGAAAAAAAAACATCGGCTTTTAATCTGATGAAGAACTATTTAACTTAATGGCGGTCTTCCAAAAATCGGGTTTGTTTAATAGTTCAGTTGCCAATAAAACTGTTTTATTCGGCTTTTGTTTGTTAACCTTTAACTGACAGTGCTTGTATGTTTTTTTATTTATTTTCTTGTAAATTTAGAAGCTCTTAAGTGATAATTAAAAAAAAGTGATTTTAGCCGGATTAAAAGGCTAATTTTATTAATTTAATTAGTGGCGCAGTGGCTTAGTGGTTAGTGTGTTGGACTACTAAGCGAGGGGTCCCAGGTTCGAATCCCGAGAAAAACCCAAATTCCAACTTAAGGTTTTTTTCGCTGCGCCACCTCTCGCGAACGTCTGACAAACATCCGAGAGTATAACTGTCATGAAAGAGCTTCTCAATTGGCCGTTTGAACTCGGCATAAAATTGTAGATCCCTTCCATTCGTCCCAAAAATAAAAAACTTACACAAGACGAATGGTTGTGAGAAGCTAGGCTTGGGTCCATACGTACCTGTTGCGCCAAATATTTATTTATAGAAGGCTAATTTTGTTTAAAGTTTTTTTTTTAGAAAATAAAAATCAATTCACATTGGTTCTGGCTTTTAAGTGGCGCAACAGAGTGATTATCTAAAATTATCTAAATTTTTGTCAAGCGCAACAAAAATGAGATTTTTATTTTCCGTTTTAAGGAACTTTAGTTTATTTTTTGTGGACGATATCGTTTTCGAAAAAATACAAGTGGTTTGGTATGTTTGAGCTTTTCTTCGCTGCCCTATCTCTGACGAACGTCTAACATCCGAGAGTAAAACGTGTCTGTCAAATGTGTAAAGAGGGCTGGGGGTTCTGCAACCCAACATTGAACCACCTCACTAAATAAAACGAATGCCTATACCTATTATGCTTTCCAAAAATTAAAAAATCAAATCAAAAACAAAAACTCTCAAATCAATCTCTCTGCTTAGAGGAGATCCGTTTTGCAATTAGGTGATTGCTATCCCCTTATGCTCTGAGAAGTGTTGCTTAAAATTGCCCCAAGTATTATTTTCTTTATTGAGTTTACTCAAACAAAATTGATTGCTAAGGTAAGGTGGCTGTCTGCAACGACACACTTAGACCAATTTAAATAGGTCCCTTAGGTTTTATCAATATCCTTTCAGTTTTCTTCCAAGATTACTAGGAACAAACATATAAGCAGTTACGTCGAATAGATACCAAGAAAGCTACATTGGCGGACTCAAAATAAGGACCGCTTAAAAATAGTTGAACAAAGTCAAAGAATCTAGGAAAGTGTCCAAAAATGAAGAAAAGAGAATAGAATGTCGTGATACTCTTTTGTCGCAAAATAAGTGAACCCAAACTGTAAAAATAATTCCCTCAAGTAAGCTAGTAACTGTCTTTCCCTTGCTTGATATACTTTTAGCAATGAATCTGCTACTATGCACCCATTTTCCTGGTAATTTCAAATTCACTAGCCAGACTAAGTATACTTTCACAGGTAAAATTGCGGTTTTACCAAACTTCTAGGTCTAGTTACTAGAGCAAAACAGAGCTTCCAACTATGCAAATCTGCAGAACTACAGAGCAGAAAACAAACCACCCTGACAGTGCTGGATGGATAATTAGATTTCGACTGACATACTCATTCGCTTGGGAATTAATACATTAGTCGATAGAATTTACTTAAAACATACAAAACACTATAAGGGTATTCACTTAAACGCGTAAAAGCCTCATAAACTGCGTAAGCTGCAGAAATTTACCACCTCGTAAATGAACTGTCAGATTTTGTACGGAGAATAGTTTACGCAGACTTAAATAATTTTCCACGACGATTTAGGCTCGGAAATCAGCAGCGGAAAGTTGCGCAAATCACAAATGTCAAACTTTGACAGACAGTCGTCTGTTGTTTGTTTGCAGAGTTTTTTTTTTATACCTCCAATATAAATAACTCGTTTACAGCCGATTTCTCCAAGAATTTAATAAGTTTTTTCTTTTCGCTTACTTTCGGAATTTAAATAATTTGTACAGCTGAGTTTGACAACCGACTTAACAGTCGATTAACGCGACTTGCGCAATGATATTTCCGAGGGGTGTTCCCTCATTTGAATTTTCGAGCTGCACAAAATTATGAGATTAATTTACCCTTTATGTAAGAGCAGTGGCTGAGTGGTTAGTGTGTTGGACTACTAAGCGAGGGGTCCCAGGTTCGAATCCCGAGAAAAACCCAAATTCCAACTTAAGGTTTTTTTCGCTGCGCCACCTCTCGCGAACGTCTGACAAACATCCGAGAGTATAACTGTAATGAAAGAGCTTCTCAATTGGCCGTTTGGACTCGGCATAAAATTGTAGATCCCTTCCATTCGTCCCAAAAATAAAAAACTCACACAAGACGAATGGTTGTGAGAAGCTAGGCTTGGGTCCATACGGACCTGTTGCGCCAATTTTTTTTTTTTTTATGTAAGAGCAGTATAAGTGGCGTAATCGAAGCGTGTTTGAAGATATATATATAAACATCTGCGATATATCCCTCTGAAAAACAGTCAAAGCGATTTTTCTAAGCAGCCTATCGGATGCAAGTTAAAAGTTCTTGAACTATCGATTTCAATCCGTCTAAATAGCAAGGGTGACAAGCAACTAATTCTGTATGTATCCCCACGCTAATTTTGGTCAGCGGAACCGGCTCTTCTTACGTTTGAATATCCCATCGAGGACTCTTGTCATTGTAAGGTGATGTATAGATGTCGTTTGCAATGACATCATCTCTGCAAATGCAACAACTCTGAAGACTATACTCGATACTTGATGAGCCATCTGGCAGAAGATTTGTCCGTAATGGAACCGCACAAGGCGCCGCCTTATCTCCCCTTTTCAAGAGCTCAGTACTCAGTGTTGCCAAAGTAACGGCGTTTCATTGGAACCTTGTGCAAGTGGTTTCGCATTCGTGTATACGTTCGACTGATAATTGATCCGCCTGACGAGGGCAAAAAACTCTTGAAAAACGTTTAGCCAGGTAAGAAACATACCCATCTACAGAAAAAAATGCGTTCCAAACGGATTGTCTTTGACGAAATAAATCAGGCGATTGGTTTTTCTAGGAATCGATGCTATACAAGGTCACCCGTGGCCTTTTGTATGGATTTCTTTTTGGCAACAGTATACTCCACAAACACTTCTAATGACGCGAATTGCCCCTACTCCAAATTTAGATTTTCCAATTTTCGTTTTAACTGAAACTGGCAAAAGAGCAAAATTATTTTTTCTCATTTTTTCTATGGAATATAAATATTTCTGTTTTTTTTTTTTTGTCCCAACGGGTGTCTTTGATGGAAATACCAAGACAGTCGGAAGGCTGTCACTTTTCAAACCCCTACCATTCAAAACGCACAATCAAAAACGCTGTCTATCTTTATATGTATGCGGTTACCAGCAGAAGGGATAAATTGGATTGCCATCGCTTCTCTTAACATTCATTTTCATATCTTTTCCACCAAATAATTAATTAGAATTGTCATAGTAAATGCAATCCCAATCGACAACAAACGAACCATTCGCTTTGCCTTTTCAGATAGCACAAGTTCCAAGCGAAAATGAATTCGTTCAACACAAATACACATGACTTCCGCACGTTGCGGAAATGCATTTCTCTGACTGGATGTTTGGTTTTTGTCCTTTTGATGTCACTTGCTTCCTGTCGGCCATCGGAGACCGACAATGTCCCAACATACACTGATGCAGACTACACGGATGTTGACGACATCGAGGTATGCCTACGATAACACCGCACTACACATTATAGCCATCAAATATACACAGCACACTCATGACCAAGCCGACACAGTGCGCTATTCTCTAAAATCCTTGTTTTCCCCTTTTCTATTTTCAATTTGCTGTCCGCCTTGACGTATGCAGTGGGACAAGTTTGAGCTTGCCGAGACCACAACGAAAGACCACCCGATCATATACTACAAAGAGGACATTGTTAGCGAGGATTATGGTATGTCATAAGGATTATTCCTAGTCAGGCATTTCGTTTAACAAATTTCGTATTCCGCAAACAGATCCGCATAAGGGAGATAAATCCTCATCCAAGGAGCAAGAGCCAGAGATAGAACTTCTGCCCCGGCGAATATATAAGGAGATTTCCCGTCAGAACCGCCTTAATCGCACAGAGAACTATAGATATGTATATCCCGAGAAGGTCTACTTTGATGTTTTGCCATCAAAAGACGAGGAGACCAAGGACGACGATACCCAATTTAATGATATTCGCGTCGAAGTCATATCGTTGACCGATGACAACAGCCCGATGAGCTCTGATCTGAAGCGTTTGGTCAGTAAGCGGCCAAAGAAGTTTTCACGTCGCCATCGTCAGCGTCGTGACGTGACAGAGGATAGAGCGGCAACTCATACGCTTCGACATAAGCGCAATTACCGCAACACATACTATGTGAACCAATTGCCGCAATATCGTGGAGTCTTGCAAATACCGCAGGCGTTTATTTTCAAGTAGGTTTTGTGGTTTTCTTGGGGGGGAACTCTCGCAATATTTTATGTTATGTTCCAGGCATACGGTGAAAGGAAAGTACACGAATGTCGGTGCGCCCAATAGACATAGAACAACCAGCAAGCCGAAGGTTGTTACGCCTAAAGTTGAAAATCGTTTAGGTGACGATGAGACCACAACTGAGGAACCAATGCCAATTTGGGACTTCCAGACTAGGCCTTCGAGGAGACCACCACCACCAATTATCCACAGCGGTGATGAGGACTTTGTAACAAAACGTAAGCGCAGTGTGTTAATACATTGTATGGAAGAGGTGGTTTTAATTGTAAACGATTTTTGTTTTAAGGCCCGAACACTCGAAGGACAACGACAACAGAGGCGCCGCAGTTCCATCCTGCAGGTAAATTTTTATATTTATTTAGCTCGGTTTGCCGTTTTAAGGGTAGTTTTTTTAAAAATCGAATAAAGCACTCAAATTTGCATCAAATATTCAAAATTTTTATTGTAATCGATAAATAGACCTTTGCCATTTACGTTTTAAAGACATCTTCATGTAAATGTTGTCCGCGTCTCCGTTTCAAATGGTCCATTCGGAAGGTCCAATTTTGCGTCACTTTTTCGAGCATCTCGGCCTGTATTCCACGAATATGTCTTATGTTATCCTGTAAGGTTTCAATCGTGTTCGGCTTCTCCACATAGACTAACGACTTTACATAACCCCACAAGAAATAATCGAGAGGCGTTAAATCGCATGATCTTGACGGCCAACTCACAGGGCCATTTCGAGAGATAAACTGCTCACCAAACTCATCCTTCAACATTTCCATTGTTTCACGAGCTGTGTGGCATGTGGCACCGACTTGATGAAACCACATGTCAACCAAGTTCAACTCAGCCAACTGTTGCAAAAAAAAAAGTCGCGTATCATGGCTCGATATCGTTCGCCGTTGACAGATTCACCAGGTCGATTATGACGACCATAATATGGTCGTAACAAACGGTGCACATTTTTCACAGAGCACGAATTTTCAATGGTTGCTCGTTTGTAAGTCTTTTTATGATTAAATGGCAGAGTATACTGAAAACTTTTCACTTTGACAGATGACGTTTGGACGCCATTACTAACCAGTGCTGCTAACCTAAACTTAACTCTTAAAAAATCACCCTTTATTTACAAGTGGCTGTGGCTATTTGTCGTTAAATATTTAAACAAAATAGGTCAGTTAAATATTTAAACAAAATAGGACAGTGTTTAGACAGTTTTGGTAAATCAGAAAAACACTTGATTGAGTGATTGTCATGTCAGTTGTGATCATCGAGCATTTAAACATATAGGGGCGTTCGTATACGCAGTTCATTGCGGGACGGTGTATATCGCGTTCTCACGGTTTATTTTTAATTTTGACACTTCGAAATGCCAACTGAAAGATTTTTATGACTCGAATTGTCGGCTACCCGCCCATAAACGTCAACCGAAAAAAAACTATTCACCAAGTGAGTCAGCTGTCAGACTGACTAAACTAGAAATCCGAACGTCCCCATATTTTCTCAATATTTCCAGCTGTGAAAACTGTCAACGGACATTACAGTTTCGGGAAGCAACTACATTTGTCTCTACGATTTCTGTCTTAGGATTTGCTGGTTATAATTTTGTTGACGATATTTACGATTTAATAAGGAGTGAAATATGATTTATAAAATATACAACCTACGATTTCTCGTACGCTGCTCGAGCTAAATTTTCAGTCCCATACAAAATTATCTTATAAATTTAGCTGAGCTAAATTCAAGCGAACCCATTTAGCTGAGCTAAATAATCAAACTTTTGTTTCGGAATGTGCTTCATGTGTCTGTCAAAATTTAGCGTTTCCATTTTCTCAAGCTAAATTGTGACATATTGTTGTGTATTTGCTTTTTAGCTAGGACTTTAGCAGATGTTTGGAGAGAAAAGTTAGACACCAGATAAAATTTAGTTCAGCTCGAGCAGCGTACTAAGCTTTACTTAAGCCCGCATGACACTACATTTTTATAACATTAAATCGTGTTACAAAGTCAACTGCGTGTAAAGCGACAAACAGTTTACAAGAATTAGACTCAACTCTCGCGGAATTCTTCGTCTTGCATTCTCACCAACAGATGCCGTCCTAAAATCCGAGAATTGGCATCAATCTCCTCTTAAAAATTAAAATTATTTGGACAGTGGGTCCTATAACTAGCTTTCTAAATGCACTTACTTCGTGATAAAAGGGTAAATAAAAGCGAGTGAAATCCTAGACGACTAGGCGACAGACGAAAACGAGAAAGGAAACGCAACGCTTGAGTTTAAACCACGAACTGACTTTTTATTGTTCAAAAGACTACGTTCTATATATGCGAGTGAGTTTATGTACGAGTGACAGTTTATATGTAAATGTGCATAGTATGAGATTAACACTTTTATTTTAACACTTCGTGACTAGCTTATCTCAATTCCTCGCCAGGGTCATTGAGGAGGACTCCTTATATCTTCTACAAAGTAGTTTTTGTATGGACTCTGGGCCTTACCAATAATAATTTTTAAACTTCCACTTAATACTTTGTAGGTCACAATATGCCATTTTGTATGGAAAATGTCGCCATTTAAATTAAAAAACATTTAGCCTGGGCACTAAAAATGAATATATGTATCGTTGTATGAGTATTGACTCTTCTTATTGTGGCCAACCGTAAGGTTTGAGACAGTTGACCGATATAGTTTGGTATTGTGATCCAATAAAGGTAGGTTACAATCCGTTCGTAAATTGCCACATTTTTCATTTTTAGGGTTATTATGGGGTATAGTATTTCTATTTAAATTCCCGTCCGGTACAGAATGCGATTATGAGGGTTAAAACAGCACTGATTGGTTTTGCACAGGGTGATCCACAACAAGGACCATATCTTGGTCTAATAAATTCCATCTTAAAAGCAATAACACAACAAAACCCTATTTTTATTTATTTTCAGGCAATCGGAACCAACAATTTGTGCCGGCAGCAATGAGTCCCCGTCCAGTGTTTCAAACCACAACAGCAAGGCCTCCACCGCAACCAGCACGAGCCAATAATCGCGAAGTATCGGCTTGTATCTGGGCGATAATATCATGTTGCAATGCTGAGAGAAATGTTCGCTACCAATGCTTCGAAAGAGAAGGCTGCAATGGCGCCTTCTGGGACCTAAATCCTTGTGCGGATGAAATCCATAGAAATGCCGTCGAAGCTTCACTTAACTACTTCAATTAAATTTAACTTATATTTATAAAACGGATATTTATAAAATTGTTTTTGTGAAACAAGCTATGTTGTTTATTTATTAACAAAAAAATAAAGATAGTTATTGTACGTTTAGTGAAACCCTATGTGTGGTTAAAAATGAAAGATGCATTTAGAAATGAATACTTTTGGCGCCCTTTATGGTTATTTGTATAGGTAGCTCGAGTATGATGTATATTTTTTTATTTTAATTTTTTTTTCCTATTAAATAAGTGATTTTGATTTTGTAAACAAATGCATTTTGAATTTCGTTAAATGGCAAAAACGACTACGGTCATAAGGGTTAAGGATTTAATTAAGCTCGGTTGACAGAGCGACAGCGACGAGTTTTTAAATTTGATTATGGAGAACAAATTCACCATCCCACCCCACCCAAGCGTTACTATGACATGTGCCAGCGGCAAAACCTTTTGAATGCTGTTTTGAGGAGGTATATTCAAAGAGGACAGAAAATAAATTTATAAACCTTCCAACAGGGGAGCGAGTTCAAAGGTTCAAAATTCATATGTGTAATAATGGACGGAATATACTTGACAGATCACAGCGAAAGTTGACGTTAAAAATAAGTAACGGCATCTCAATTCAAAATAGCTCTTTGTTACGAGCATTCAAGTCTAAATAAAAAGGACAAGAAAGTTAGAACATTTTTCCATGATTCTAAAAAGCACTAGCGGACCCCGACTACTTTGCTTTCAAATGCGCAAACACAAATTTTTAAAATATGAAAAATGCTGTATTAAAAAAAAAACAGCCTAAAACCTGCATATATTCATTTCATACATTTAAAAAAAGAAATTTGTGAAACGGTGCAATAGGCCAGATTTTTGCGGACATATAATTTTGCCATTCATTTTTATTTACATGAATAGGCGGGGTTTCGCAACGAAAAATATCATTGGACGGGTGCCTTGGATTTCTCATTTCGGCAATAGTGCCGCCATAGTTATTTTTTTTTATAGAAACCAGGGACTAAAACGAAAACAGCGTAAGACATGTATGTCTAGGCTATCAGCTCGGATGGCCGCCACATTCTTCGAATTGTAAGGGGAAGGAACAGTACACTGGTCCTCAGCCCAAAAACTGTCAGTTAAATTTGCAGCTTCCGACATTTGTGGGCAGAGCCGCACGAGGCAACAACTGATCTTATCTGTATACATATATGAATCAATGGATATTGGTTTTCTTGTTTGTTTCGACGTCTGTGAACTTCGAAAAAACATAGAATAGATTGAGGTCAAATTTGCAGGCGATGCGATGGTTTGGTCGAAATCGGATAAAGGGGCGTGGCACCTATCATATGTAAAAGAAATTCGAAACGATATATCTCGACATACTTGGGAGCCGGAGTTCTAAAACTGTAGGCGCAAAAACTCTTTATTTGTTTTTAATAGATACAGGTCGCATTTAGCAAGAGGGAAGCACTGGCGAGTCTGCTTGTGAAAACCCCAAGCTTAGTTGCGCAGAGTGAAATGAATTGAAATTTTTTTAATTAAAGCTTTGTATCCTGCTTGCGCTAAATTTTATCTCCCATACAAAAATGCCTACAAAGATTAAATTTAGCGAGGCTATTTAGCAAAGCAGTATTCTGTTCGCACGCTAAATTCTTAACTTCATATAGACGGGCCAACGAAAAGTCTCCACCCATTTAGCTCGCGAAATAAATGTCCGATACATTAAATCGAAGATAAATTTTGACATACAAATCGGAGGAAAAAGTTTGTGTTATGTTTACTTTGGATTTTTTTTTTTGGAGGAAGACGAAGAAAACATTTGCGTGATAAATAAAAGAAAACGCAAAACCAAAAATTCCTTTTCATGCAATGAAAGAGCAATTCCAATGTAAATATGGTTCTACCCGGTAGGAAGGAACGTCATCTTCTACTTCTGTTACATGCTGCAGCAATAATAATATATATCTTCTTCAGCTTTTCTTGTATTGTTTTGGGGATATTCAAATATTGCGATAGCTATTTGAAGTTTGAAATTCTAAATTCTAATTATGCGTAAATTTCAAATAACGTTTACTGCCATAAACATATGAGTTTGTCCCATCTATATTGCTAATTTAGCGACCATTTATCTTTGGTGTGGAGAAACGAAGTGGTGACTTGAGATGCTAAAACTTAGCGCGAGCAGGATACTAAGCCTTCTCACCAAAGTGAATATCGAAGAGAAACGGCCAAAATATGTATTTCTATGGAGACTGTCATCGGAGATAATTATTTTATTTATTTATTTATTTGCATTATTCTTGACTTAACAAACTTTGTATTTACTTAATCTACCATAACAATATTAAGTACAAGAATAGGTAGTGACATTTGTATTTGTGTAGTAACAGATAGTGATAATGTCACTTCAGAAAAAATAGCTTGGAAGTGTGGGGTGAACTGTTTAATTAATTTTTAAAAGAAGAACATTTTATGAATTTATACATATTTTTACAGAAAATTAACAATAAAAAAGAAAGAAAACGTAAATTTAAAAGAACATTAATTTGTACATAAAACAGCAATAGTAACAATGTAACGTACATGTTTAGACAACATAGGGCAGCAAAACTTTAATTTCTTCGTGATCAAAATCAAGAAGCCACATTTTTACGTATTTTAGGAATAAAGACAATGATCTTATTTCTCGGATATTTATAGGAAGTTGAATAAATAGTTTGCACGACACGATGGAGTAAAAGTTTTTGAATAGAGTAGTATGGAAAGTAGGAATAATGACAGCATTAGTTGAATTGCTTCGCAAATTGCGATTGTTTGAAATAGGGCTCCGTAAATAGCCGGCTCTCATAAAAAAAAAAATTTTTGAAACTTTGAAATAGTGCAAATGTTTTAGTGGCAGAATTTTCAATGCTCTGAACAAAACTATGGAAGGAGCTAAACGATTTACCCCACATACTTTTCTTATAGCACATTTTTGCAAAACAATCAATGGTTCAATCTTCGTTTGGTAAGCGCCACCCCACTCCCAGCAACTTATTCCGTATTGTAGTTTTGATTGAAATATTCCATAATATACTGTTTTCAAAGTATTTTTGTCACAGAATTGTCTAAGGCGATAAAAGCTTCGTACTGAAGATCGTAAATAATGTTTCAGAATCGAAATATGTTTGGACCAACTCATATTTTGTTCAAAAGTGATGCCTAAATACTTAAACTGATTAATTGTTTCAATTTTAAAACAGCATGTGTTACAAGATGCCTGCTCAAACAACAATATTTTGTTCAAAAGTGATGCCTAAATATTTAAACTGATTAATTGTTTCAATTTTAAAACAGCATGTGTTACAAGATGCCTGCTCAAACATTGTCCTTGTGGCTTCTTCAGTACAGACACAATTTGACGCATTTGACCATTCGCAATTGTTTGCAGAAAGAAAATTTCGAAGCTTGGGGACTCTTGCACATTAAGACTGAAGTGAAGTAATTTAGTTTTATTGCTGACAACTAGTTTGTGTTCCGAAAACCACAATCCCAGGAGGTGAACATCATGGTTTATGTCCGCGCTTAAGTTAAGAGGACTATCCGATCGGTATGCAATGCGCAGATCATCTGCAAAAGCTGTAACATTCTCTTTAAACGGTTGACTAACTAGTTGATGTAAATAAGAAACAGTATTGGACCAAGGACTGATCCCTGGGGTACACCTAAGTTCATAGTTTTTGGTCTGCTAACAAAGTTACCTATTACAACTTTTTGAGTTCTATCCTTTAGGTAGGACTCAAAACAGTTGTGCATAAATTCACGAAAGCCTGCATAGTGCAGTTTGTTTAGTAGAACTCTGTGGTTGACCATGTCAAAAGCTTTGGTAATGTATACAAAATGTTGTCTTAAATTTTTCTTTCATGCTAATATAATGCGACTGCAGGTTAGCTATAAAACAAAAACAATAAATATTTAAAATTGGTTCATTACCCAATGTACAGCAAAGAAAACAGCTTTAAGAAACACAGCCACCACTAACGTTTTTGCCAAGTTTGTGTATTCTATTCTAGAGTGGAACTTAAAATGTAAACAACACATTAGTCACCAAACAAGTTGTACTTCCAATTCGAGACTCGAATCTGTAAAATAAGTGGAGAGTTAAGTAAGCTAATTCTAGAACCATCGAAATTGTTCGGGATGAACCGGAATTCACTAGAAATTTCCCGATAGATGGCGGAGCGGATATAAAAGGACTGATTTGAGAACAAGGAGTGAATAGTTGACTTTTAAACAGTGATTGGTGAGGTTCGAAATAGTAATCAATTGTGAAGATAAAGAAGTGTAAAGTATGCAGTGAATTAAGTGATTGGTTTAAGTCGGATAAAAATTGTTTAAAGAAATATTGTTTTTTAGTGAATTATTAGAATAATTCATTAAAGTGTAATAAAAATGATTGTATATTAGAAAAGTTGAACAGAAAAGCGTTTTATCTTTTCGAATCCCAGCTCAGATGTAACACTATATAAATAAAAATGTATTAACTAAATATTAAATATGCATTAATTGCGAACTTCGCTTTTTGTGAATTTTTTCAGGCCAAAGTTTTTTTTGTAGTTAGTCAAATGCTGTCCGACTCTGATTTTTAGTAGGATACAAAGTAAATGCAACACTTGCAATTTCTGGTGTCATCGAAACTCCTTCCCGGACAACTCATCC
Organism: Cheilosia vulpina; assembly: GCA_916610125.1. NCBI lineage: Eukaryota > Metazoa > Arthropoda > Insecta > Diptera > Syrphidae > Cheilosia > Cheilosia vulpina. The sequence continues at coordinate 77,789,866 of OU744276.1, read as the reverse complement.
ATAGCCAAGTTTCCCACCTAGCGGCATCAACATTTCACCTCCTTCTCACTACTCACCCTTATCATTCGAGTTGGATTCTACGGTATTTAATGTAGGAAATAAGTGTTACCACATTACAAGGCTTCAAATTTGCGCTGATTTTTTAGTTTTATTTTCTCAAATTCGCTAATGCTAAAAGTCAATTTATTTTCTCAAAATAGTTTTTGTTTTAGATTTAAATAATTTCAATATTTACAGCCTTGAAAGCTTATAATCCATTCAGGTACAGCAAGCATAAAGCATTTCCCACCCTTACATCTTCTAGCTAGCATACCATAAATTTGGTACTTATGTACTGAGCAATGTACATACCTCCTTCCCCATATATGTGTAAATTAATTTATTTACTAAGTCATTTAAGTTTTTAAAAAGTCTTTGTTTTGCTCTCTAGCTGAACCCTTACCACTGGTGGGGGGGAAGTCAGCGATGAGAGTTTGTGTAATGGTAAATGAGATGAGAAATAATTTATCCTAGTATCTATAGTTAAATTTGTGTTAGCGTTGGCAAAATCTTCGATGTCTCAGAAGGAGGCAAAAGATAAGAAAAAATATCATAGATATTTGATATTGACCAATATGCTGATCCAAGTATTTGCAATGCCACAGAGTGAAGCTCTGTCATACAGTACTGATGCTATTGCTTATGTAATCTGTTTCACGTTTGTTGCCTTTGTCAATGGAGTATCTTAACTTGTTTGCCAAATTTCAAAATTGCATCATTTAGAAAACATTTACCTCGCTAATACTGAACATAATACTCGTTTGATAGTAACCCTATCCACTAAAGGCGAGGGATGCGAATATTGGCTCACAGTTGCAGAGTTGAGATGTAGACGGCGTTTGGGGCCAGTTCACTTGGGATGAGTTGTACCCGACCCGTAAATTCTGTTATTAAGAATACTTGCCATTTTGGTGCAAACTACGTTTATCGCAAACTTTTGCTAACTGCCTTCAATTGCGCATTTAATTCAGACACTTAACTTGGGAGTTCGGAAACCAAGCGCCTACCACTTTCGCCAACGTAGAACGCACTATTATACCAAAACAAAAAATAACAGGCAAATATATTACAGTAATTTATACTTTTGATAAAAAATGGTTAATTTGCAGACCGATTCTGGCAAACCTTACTGATAACACACAAGTCAAAAAACCTTCACAAGGTGAGGTGAAATTTATTTTGTGAGGTTTTCGTATTCTGACAGTACACTCACAACTTGTGAGTGCCCATTGTTCACGTGAACGTATTGTTCATGAAGGCAACGTATAGAAATTATTTTTTTTTAATTACTATCAGTATGCAGTCTTATTAATCGCATCTACTTTAACTTAAATGTTTTATTTTTTTTCATATTTTGATATTTGATAGGTGTATATTTTATATTTTGGTTCAAGTCGTTGGAGCTGGTCTTGTACCTCTAATATTGGAACTAAAAAATTAAATAGCTTTCGCAAACAGAAGTGCGTAGATGTACTCTAGGCCTAGGTTCTCATAACCATACAAAAATTTTAATTTTTAGAACACTGGGGCGAATGGAACAACTTTAAAAAGGCGATCATGCTGCCGGATGTTTGTCAGACGTCGGCGAGGTGGAAAAAAACCTTAAGATGCGATTTGTGTTTTTACGGAATACGAACCGGAGACCTCCTCCCATAAACAAGCTGGCTGACTAGTTTTGGAACTAAAAATCCAAATAAAAAATGACTAGAAATGTAGGGCCATACCAATAATCATTTTTAACCTTCATACGAAATATTTTGTAGGTCACAACTCAGAATATGCAATTTTGTATGGAAAATTTCGCAATTGGGAGTCCTAAAAATTTAGATTGGACACTAAAAATGATTATTAGTATCGCGGATAGCCCACAAACTCCAAATTTCAAGTTTAAATCGGATCTGTCCATCCGTTCAGATTGTTGGCCTGCAAAGCAGATACACAGATGGAGAGTATCGCTAGACCAACTTTTCTTTCCTATCATTGCAACCTCAGAACATATCCAGAGTTCGAAATTATGTATCCAGAATTATCAACCGGAATTCGTCGATTCGCCCCCGTTTCGAAAAAGTGATTCCTTATTCGTGCACTAACCGAAGAAAATTGCGCTAAAAAATTTAGACCAGCTAAAGATACTTTTTGTAAGTGTATAAGACATCTGCAACTGTATGATTATTTGCCAAGTATCTTTTGGAAATGGGGCGTGGCATGTTCCCTCTTCTTGCTATAACAAAGAAAATTTGGAGTGGGTTGTATTGGATGCACAACGCGCTAATGACGGAAATGTCTATGCTCCGGCCTGGCAAACATGACCACCGCTGAAAGTAATACATCCGGTCAAGTGAACACTGAACAGTGCTCGTTAGTTCGGAGGTCATTGTAGGAGCGAATCATTCAAATGATAGCCCAAAATATGACAAACCGGTACACGTTCAGCTAAATAGCGCGTCCTCGGATGCAGTAGATGGCGAGCATCGAACGTCCTGCCATAAGCACACACATCTGCTAGGAGCACCTTCACGAGAAATCGGATGAAGAGCCTGTTCAACCACGGAAGTAGCTGGTGCCTGGTTAAGTTCGTATGTATGTCTCCACTCATCGGCAATTGTAAACCGAAGGATACGTCGACCGACACATATCGCCAGACAGCGTAACACGAATCACTGCAATTGGGAAAGACATTGGCAGTGATGTATTGCCAATAACGATACGGAACGAAAGCTCCATCACCAACAGGACACAGAAGCAGAGAAACTGCCGCAGGAACTGGAAACTGGAATCATATTATACCGTGGCACTGATTTTTCTTTTTGCTGCCGAACTGGTCCAGCGATTTCCTCGCGTACACCCTCGGTTAACAAATCAGTCTGCAGTGATGCACATCACTAGCACCTCACAGCGGGGGCACCCAATATTTACTTTGTGTCATGTGCATGTGTTCAAGTCTGTTTCCCGCACTGAATTTGGCACCACCAAAGTCCAAATCTAATAAAGTCGATGAGCATTACGAAGGGGGTGCAAAATGCATTTATTACTACCCCAAATGAAATTGTTTGTGTGTTGATGCGTCCTCGGGAAGCGATTTTGAGGCGAGTCAACAGTCTTTCTACCCGTAAAATCGAATGTAATTAGCGGTTATTATGTACGTTCGGTTGGCTTTTAAGCCAGAAGGCGAAAATTAAAATGGAAAATGCTAAAAAAAAAATAAAATCAAATACCTACGAAAAATGCACACAAAACTTACCGCTTGAGCTGTCGTAAGACTTCGGAACGTTCGTGTTGGCCCGTTTTATTTCTCGTCTACCCATGGCTGTTGATGCTGCACTTGCTGGCGTGGTTGCGTTGGCAGATAGCGATGTCGGAGAACCGTTGGCTGGATAAGAGCCGGATGATGCGGAGGAGCCTTCAAAGGGAACCACCACCGTTCCTCGGGTGGTATGAAATGAATTTATGGCGGTCGTAGATGAGGAGGACGAGTGCGTGTGATGATGATGATGATGATGATGATGCAGCGAATGATGTTGTTGATGTGCCGCCGCTGATGCTGCTGTTGCTGCTGATAATGTGGTGGTGGTTGTGCTGGTGCTGGTGCTGGACGACGAGGAGGAGGAGGATGCTGCTGCTGCTGATGTTGGCTGTTGTGAGGGGGGTGCGGATGGTGGTGATGTTGGATGGTGGGCAGCACTCGCCGAGAAAGATGGTTTGCGTAACGATGATGGTCTCAACCCCTTGACAGGGTACAATGGGTACTATCGCCCAGCAACACGTACCCAATCGCGGTTTTCACTATTATACCAAATACCTGGAACGAGCGGTTTATTTAATTGAGTTTTTTTTTTTTCAAAAATAGTTGAAGATAGAGATATGACCGACATTGCAGCCTGTCTAGAGTTAAAGCAGGCAGTGTATACTTATGGTGGTGAGGCTGAGGTGCACTAATCGAATTCAATTGAATTTTGATCCTGCAGGACGGCTTTAAACCACTCGTGGACGAACAGGCAGTGGAGGAAAACAATTGGATTTGAGGCCCATGATGGCGTTTCTAACTGATTGCATCAGTGAATTTAATTGGAAATAAAAACGTATACACAAGAGCCTGGGGGCATGGCCAGGTGTATGTGTGTGCGGAAATTGGTTATTTTCGAACTGTGGTGCAGGGTTGGTCGACAATATGATAAAGGATGTGTGCAATGGGAGTCGGCATCAATATAAATAATTGAGGAAGTTATTGCCTGTTTTATTTGTGGGTCAGGTAATCGGAATTGTTTTCGTTTGTGTTATCGGGAACGGAATCATTCAAAATTAATTGAGCTGCATGCTAAATGACATATTCGTAAAAAATGAAGAGGGAGAAAAATTAGGAAGCGCTGTGAACTGGGCCTAGAGTCCTTTATGGGACTATTTATATTGAATATTCATTTCTGACAGCTTATGAAAGGTTCTAAAACAAAACAGCAGGCATAGGTGCTCCAGGGGCTCAATTCTGGTTCGGTGAAAGAGTGAATCTAATAAATCGTTTTCACATTCGCTTTCATACACTGCTTTTACTGTTTCGATTAACTCGGTACTGAAAATCGATTCTCGTTCAATAAGTGAAACTATCGTGGTGAATTTAATATCGCACTCTGCGTTGTACGATTCTCAATCTTTCACTAAAAACATTCACTTGACAATGAAGACGTGAAAATGATTAATACGAACATTTTTGAAGTTTGGTTTCACATTTTCGTAGAACGAGGATCGAAATCGCGGTGAAAGGTTAAAAACATTTTCATTTCACTTTTTCACGGAACCAGAATTGATCCCCAGGTTTAACAATCGTTTGTGTGAGGTTTTTTTTTATTCAATTGGAAGGCTCTTACATTTTAATGCCGAATTTAAACGGATGAATGGAGAAGCGCTTTCAAGAAAATTGTACTCTCGCATTGCCTGCCAGATGTTCGCGAGAGGTGACGCAGTGGGAAAAAAGTACCTGATTTGTATTTTTCCGGGAGTCGAATCTGAGACCCCTCGCTCAGTAGTCTAACAATACACCCACGGGTCAAAATTTCTTACGAAAAAAGATGCCTTGCAAACGACCTACGTCTGGTATTCCCATTTGAAGGGTAGCACTGTTAAGGGCCTTGGACCTTGGAGTTTGACTGAGATTGTTAAGGTCATATTCTGAGGGTCCGCATATATAGTTCCTCGGCAGAGGGTCTAGATGTAGTTTTTGTCAGGAGTTATTTTTGCTCCATTGAAATCAAAATTCTTTGGTCAATTTCGTCGAGATATGTATAAGTTATTTAATAGACTTTGGAGAAATTGTCATTTGTGGAGCCTTGCGTAATAGTTTCAAGCGTACACAGGACAAATGAAGCCAAACGATAGGGCGACCTCTTTTTCCATTTTAACATCAAACATCGGTTATCGGTTGGATGTGGACGACCTTGATCCATTAAGAAGCTTTTTCCATTGTTAACCTGCACATGATGGACGAGATTGGCTGCGGTTCCAAAAAATGACACGAATACGTATTGTATAGCTTTTTTCTAGAGATGCTGTTATATGCAGAGGCGCGGCTGTTAAAGTCAACCACTTGGCTTTTTTCCACGAGCTGCCGAAATGCACTTGATCGGTGCAGGATTTTCGTGGCCAATCGGTTTATGTACGAAGGGTCTAGTGTTCGCACAAATGCGACAAAATTTGCTCTCGGAGTTCGCCTCAGTTCCAATTCGAACATCTTCTTCTTGCTGGTCGTTTATTTATTCTAGAAAGAAGTCTCTAATCTGCCGATATCGCACTGCTGTATGTACAGTTCCACTTTCTGCATCCCATACGGTGTCCTCCTCTCATCTTCGTGCGGTAAAGGTTTTTGAATTAGTTGTGGATTGTACTCATTCGCCGTTCCGTCATCAACACTCCGTCCTTACTCAGGGCTCAATTGAGAAAGGCGAAAGGCCTTCTATAAAACTTAAAGACATCTGATCATCATCACTTTGCTACTATACTGAGAGTTTTCATTTATTGTAACAAAACGACCCCTGTGCGATGGGTTTCGGTTGAGGCGTTGGCCTCCAAAATAAGTTCGCTAGAATTCAAGCATTAAAGTCCAACCCAAACCGAAGCCTTCCCACACTGCAGAGCGGCATTGGGTTGCTTCTTTTGTTCTTCTTCTTCTGTGTGGAGTTCAGGATACACGGCAATCTCTTGGGAGTTGGGGCCTTCATTATGACCTCTAACGTAAGCCCTGACATTTAATACTGCGTAGGGCTACTCCCATTTTGATGATCAACAAGAGAACCTTAAGCCTGCTTTTCAAAATTCCAAAGTCAAGCGACAATTGCCTTCCATTTGCACAATTAGCTAAGTAATTGTGCTCACTCAGCAGTTGAGTCGACTTTCAGAGCATTTTGTCAAACACTTTTATTCGGAGCGGTTATAATTGAGCACACGCCTGGGTCCTGGTTACACTTCATGCTTTTTGACAACAAACAAAACTGGGTTAAGTAACCAGCACAAGGAGACCGATATTTTTACTTTCAATTCAAAATTAACGCCCCCTTCTATCCAAAATGGTTATGACCATTTCTTCTTGGTTTAAAAACCACAAATTAACACGAGAAACAAAAAAAAAAAAAACACTCTCCTTTGAAATAAAACATCTACTTGATTCTCCTTTATAATACAACAATTAATTTAATTACACCGTCTGCTTGCGTCTGCAAAGAGAAACACTCCCCAGAGTGAAGATTGCGCACCCTCTCGTTCACACTTCCCTCGCAGGCTTTAATTTGCCCTCAACAAAGAAACAATTTGCTCCGTCTTCATCCCCTTTTAGATTGTTTTCTTCCACTCCTCCATACTTCTGTCACTCTCGACAAGAAACTTCCCGACAGTTGTCAATTAAAAGGAATTAATTTCAATTTCAACAAGAGAAAGATACAGCAAAATAAATAGAAACAAGATTATGAAGAAAGCAGACAACAATAGCACGAGTTCCAGTGCATTTCTAATCAATTTTCCGTGACTCGTTCTGGTTAAAATTTTGCGAAAGAGCCAAAAAAATAAATAGAAACAAGATTATGAAGAAAGCAGACAACAATAGCACGAGTTCCAGTGCATTTCTAATCAATTTTGCGAATTTCCCTAATTAACTCGCTAGGGACAGCCCCACAGCAAAGTATTCAAAGAGCACATCCTTCGTCATAAATGAAAATGCAACTACATATCTATCTTTGAGTTGACATTAAGTCGACCAAGTGACCTAAGTATTTTCCGCTGTTGTAGCAGAAAATCATCGAGCGACAGTCGAAACAAAATATCAACAAATGAAAACCTCAGTCGAGAAATTGATTAACCGGGATGAATTATTCACGTTTCTTGACTGATGGTAAAGTGCCATTCGAGATGTCGGAAAACACCAAGCAATGGAACAAGTTAACGCGGTGGTGGCACGTCTATCGTTTACCGGGTGGCGGCAGCGCACCATCACCCGCTCACACACCTAAACACAAATGGGGGGCATGTTGATAAAGTTCTTGATGTTATTAGTTCAATTTTACTTCAATACATTACAGATGTAACTACGTGCTGTAAGATACACACGAACAGGACTTGTCGCTGGCGTTGCATGAAAACATTACAGGCTGTTACAGTATGTGCAACAAAAGGGGATTCCTTTCAATAGGCACTGTATTATAAGATTTAAGTGTAACAAATTGAAAAATTAATGCATAGAGGGATAAAAATATTGTTTTTAAAATCAACATAATATAATAACCAAGCTAACCAGGTGATTCGCTTTTTGTTTGCATTGAGTTCAGCCGACGAAAATGTCGTTCGTCGTCGAATTCATCCGCGAATATCAAGCGATACATGTGGAGTAAGTTATGGCATCATCAGTTTATGTTGAACTTTGTTTATCTCACTCCTCAGGGATCGTAAAACAAAAATTATTTTTGCTCAATGTACCTACCTCTAACTATAGTCAGCAAGCGGATCGCTGTAAATGGCGAAACAAATTGTTCTTCTATGCAGGAAGCAGAACACAAAAAAGTTTTCCAACGCTTTTTGCAGTTTGCAGACAAACATCTACGAGTATACCGCAGCTTAGATCACGAGGACAATACCAAGGATAACATTTTTATAATATTTGTAAAGTACTTAAAAAAAAATATATATTCTTATTGAAGCAGTTATTTAAAGTTTTTTTTTTTTAATGAAACGTTCGAAATTGTTGACGTTTATGTATTTTTTAAAATACATAAACAAATTTGTTGTTGAGGGGTCCCAGGTTCGAATCCCGAAAATGAAAACCAAATTCCAACTTAGTTTTTTTTCACTGCGCCACCTCTCGCGAACGTCTGACAAACATCCGAGAGTATAACTGTTATGAAAGAGCTTCTCAATTGGCCGTTTGGACTCGGCATAAAATTGTAGATCCCTTACATTCGTCATAAAAATAAAAACTCACACAATGGTTGTGAGAAGCTAGGGCCCTACCCTACGGACCGGTTGCGCAACTATTTATTTATTTTTTACATTTGTTGACACAACGTTTTAAACAAAAATTTAGTACAAGTAAGGTACCAATGTTAAGTATGCGATTGCTCAATTGCTGTAACTTTAGAGTATTGTCGAAAAGCGCGCATTAATCGCAAATACCTTCTACTTCATCTGTGGTTGCTACTTGGAAGCTGGCCCGTATTCAAAATCGCCCAATAGTTTAAACTGATGGCATAAGTTGGAGAAAACTTCGCCTTCTAACCATTACCTGATTCTCCAAAGCTTTCGAGAGATTATTCGCTCCTTGAGGCCGCCTTCGGTCCAACAAAGGCGCTGGAACACACTGATTTTGGACCACCTTTTAAAAGGTCAAGAGAATACCACATGAAAATAATCTTTGCTGGGGTATTTTTGCTAGAAGTTTAGGTCAAAATGGCTTTAAACCCAAGCAGCCTCTTAAAAAGTGACATTTGAGTGCGTCTCCCCTTTGGTTTACCAGCAAAGTCATTTCTGCTTACAAAAAAAGATATCGCTTTAAGACGGAGAGTGAGTCAGAACTTATTCCCCATCAGGTGCCCGCTAGATTGCATGGTTTCTAATTCTATCGAAGGGATATCGCCGAACCTTCCGTCAGGTTAGTGCGTTAGCACGTTCGAAAGAAATACGCCAGATTGAAAGATTTATAAAAATTATTCATGCACCCAAAGTTATGTTAAAAACGAAAACACAAACCTACGCAGTATATCTGATTTACTACGACATTTCGGGTACTATACACATTTTATTGTTGTTAAAAACATCTTGTTTATTGCACAGAACACAACATGGTAAACAAATTCCGAGAAATATATACGTTTACTGGTTCAGTTTGTGAAACAAACCATCGAGAATGTGCAAACATTTTTGGGAGCAAAACAAATCCAAGTGAATATTCCTAACAGTGAAGTGATTTCCATAAAGGGTTGGAAGTTCGAGCGGGTAGGCACACAATACACACAAATATTTTAGAGGGAGTATTCGATATGACACATAAACTCACCGTGCATTAAAAAAGGAAAGTATTCAAACTGTTTCTTCGAATATGTTAGGGCTCCGTATACGAGATTTACTGGGTGCGCGATATGAATTCTTGTTGTGTGTGCGCTCTATGTTGGCAAACAAAAATATGCAGTCTGCAATTCAGTGAAAACCATCTGCAAAGAATATGTCAATAAAATGTTTCAATCAATTTACATAATAACGTGTTTACATTTAGCATGCATACGGTGGCCATATTTTACAATTCCAAATAGAAAAACAGACAAATTTCAACAACATTTTCAATCAATAAATTTTTAATTTTTTTTTTATAAATAGGTTTTATACAAAAAAAATACAAATGAGTACTAGATTTCTTGTTTTCTCGTTCAGCAACATGGAGTACGTTATCATTATCATTTTGTTCATCGAATTTTTGTATTCCGAAGGTCTTTTAAAAATTTAAATTAAATACAGCACAAATAATAAACAATTCTTAAGATTTAAAACATTATGTTTTTTTTTTACACAATATAGTTTATAATGAACATCGTCTTCAAATACAGAACTGTTCACAATTATAATGAACGGGTGGTCACCGTAATGCATGCATCACAAAGCGAAAAATATTTATTTCAGAAGGCATAATAGCTTTGTATGGAATATCTCTATTTATCATGGCAACAAAGTCAAATCAATCTGAGAAAAGGTTCGGTAAATCTTTTGAAAGCCGGGAAATCCGTTGTTACTAGGTACGACTGGTTCATTGCTGACGTAATTCTACCAATTTAAAAGCTACACCATGCTCTTGCCGTGGCTTGAATTTTTTCTTAAATTTCCTAGCACATTATTTCTTGGCTCGTTTAGATTTTCTTTTTTTTTTCTTATTTTTATATATGAACAATTTTATTAATCATACTGTTCGTTCGTATTTTGACAATCCAAACTACAGTGGGTGACGAAATGGACACAACAGTTGGTTCACAAGTTTGTGTTTTTTTTTCTGCCCTGGTACAATATGGAATCAAGGGCTCTGCGGAATAGGAACATAGGTCCGATTGTTGAGTTTTTGTGTAATTTGATTCAAGGTACTCTAGTACAAGCTTGTGTCTATATAAAAGGGTAAAGGCAAAACTATACGATATGCGGCACAAGCGCTCATCGAATTCCATCTTTACAGTTTTTAACCTTTGGAGCAAATGATTCGTTCGTTTTATTTTAATTACCCATAAAGGGTTGTCCAAAAACGCTCACCCGATGAAACGACATACATAATTTACTAGTTTTGATTTTAAATGTTTATTTGCGCCGTTAATTTGTTTGCTTGAAGACGGTATCGATCAAGTGAGCGCCGCAATTTTTATAAGTTGGACTCTTTTTACCGCATTTTCAATCGTTTTGAATCGAGAACTTCGGACGATAACTTCTCAAAATTTTGTCAGACATTAATTTTGATAGCCTCCAGAGTCATTGACTTGTTCTCGTAGAACCGTGACCTAAGAAAAACACCCAAAGAAATAAGTCTGGTGCGGTCAAATCGGGCTATTTAGCCGTAGATAGGCGACCCAAAAATGCATCCTTAAAAATGTTTATTGTCGCGTGGGCTGTGGCCAGTCGGTAGGTACTGGTGGGACCACTTGTGTACTAGTCCCATCTCATCAATCTGCAGCAATAAATGGTCCGCCATCTTCGGATACGAAGTCAAGGTTTTTCGTGAATGATACGTGGGTTACCAGTCCCCCATCAGGAGCGCCCGTATTGTTTGTTAAGTATTCTTTTATATGGAAGAGCGCCATACTCATGATGAATATCGATTGAAAATCATCCACTGTTTTAAATTGTAGGCCTCGGAAAACACTTACGCAGAAAATAAATCTTGAGCTTGTTTGTCCTGTAGCTGAACGAGTTTGGAAAAAGGAATCTCGTGTTGGTTTGTCAAGTGCACTCATTGATTGTATGGTTTGCAGCCAGTGTGACCAATTTAGCAAATTTCCTGCTAAATTTAGTATGATTTAATGCTGTAACAGGAAAATTAACAGGATTTTGGTTTAGCCAAACTGTGATTTAAAATAATAAAGTAAAATCAAAGCACAATTATCATTTGACTGTGAACACTGGTCACAGCCATTAAACGAATTCAGCAATTTTCAGCTTGCAATTCCAATTGCGAACTTATTTTTTCCTGAAAAAAAAAACAGCTTTTTTGTTAATTTTTTGGGTTTTTGCAGGCTTTGATTTCGATGATAACATGATTTTTATTTATACAAAATGAAAAACATTCCATCCCTACTGCTGAACTTAGCATGGTTTCAAATATTGAATTGGTCACACTGTTTGTAGGGTACTCAAATGTCGAGGAATAATAGAATAATAGGTACTAGTATCGCTTTTGGTCGAAAATCGACCATTCCTTTTATAAGTAAATATGTAAAATGTAATAGGTACTAAAAAACTTATCACAATTATTTTCGTTATTTATGTTTTTTTTTTTTATTAACGAAAAGAGCGACATCTAGTTATCGAACAAATACGTAAATGAACTGCTCCATTGGAAAGAGGTTCTAATCTAAGATGATTTACATTTGAATACGTTACTATGGTAATATAATGACGGTGACAAATTGAATGTCGCTAAAATCCTTGCAATTACCTGTTTTGTATGGCGAATTCATAACTTAATTTTAACAGTCTTAATGGCGACATGTACCCACGATTTTTGGTTTGTGCACATCTATGGCACAGTACCTTTCGAATGATATAAGTTTTATTCTCCTCATTTCATAATAAATACTTAAAAAGTATACCGAAACTTTTGATGTTCACATATTAATATCTAAAAAATGATTGCTATGTGTAAAATAGGAAAAGGTGCAATACTTCTGTATGCCATGGATGGTTAGTGTGATGGTTAGTGTTCAGGTGAACTACTCGGTTCCTTGGCCTACATATCTGTTTAATTCAAAGAAATCCGATGATCTGTTTTATAAACAATGCTTCATCCCTCAGCAGACTTCTTTCGATAGCCTATAAGAGCATTACATGTTTAGTAGGGTCCTATGCTATTCCCTGTCAGAAGCCTTTGAGATAACCAAGATAATCTTTGGCCTATTAGAAAATTTGTTATCGACTCTCTTGTTTTATATAGTCTTTTTCAATTTTGAAGTTTGGTTTCATCTACTGCGGAGAGGTACAAAATTGCGTAATTTTTCCTCAGCTCATTCGTTGGTAGCCTTGTTATTTCGCTGCGGTAGAAACCCACTCCGGCATTGGAAGCACTTCCCCTGACATACCTATACTGCAGCAGCATGATGGCCAAGATAGCCTGTCATCAGACTTAAGTAAATACAAATAATAGTTGGTGCAACTGATCCGTATAGGTTTAATAGACGTGAGCGCGTGAGGGTTTAGTTTTTTTTTATTTCTTGGGACGAATGGAGGGATCTGAATTTATTTATGACGAGTTTTTTGATGAAGAGTCTAGACGGTTCAATTGAAACTTATTTTTTAACAGTTATACTTGCGGATGCTTATCAGACGTTCGAGTAAGCTGGAACGTCTGAGAAAAAACCTTAAGGCTCTTGTAACCGTTGTCATCTTTACCCTGCTGATGCTTCCATTGAATTTAAAACACAATTGAGATCCTCGACAAAAACTACAGGCTACATACATTCGATGTTCGCCTGTTATAGTTTTCTATTTGCTACGACATTTGACAGAAAAGAATGGGTCAACAAAGTTTGTCAGCTGAAGAAGAAATGGCTGTCCAGAAATAAAATGATAGTTACTATTACTATAGCTTGGCTAGTGCGAAAAGAGACGCAACCATCTCGTCTGTAACATCACCTAATTGGCAGGACAACTTTATTCGTTCCACCGACCTTTGATCAACGGTGAGCAAAGGTGGTCAACTTCATGGTTAGTTAAACGGGACATATGCCTAAGCAAAACGACTGCTTGTCAGCTAATATTTCCAGCTCCCACCCAGGTTTAAGATTCTTGGAAGATACTTCCTTCACCCATTTATAGCCAGCGTTGCGTTTACGCAACACCAAACAGCAAGTCACAACACGATTTTTTCTGTCTGTACCGATTGTTCTACGGAAAATTTTTGTGTCGTTTCTGTTTGTGCGTTAGTCACCTCATAGTGTCGCAGGGTGTTCTTTACCAGAATTCATTGCAGCTGTATTTTAGAGAGAAGAAGTTGGATGCGAATATTATTTTTCAGAAAACAAAATTAACAATGAATAGAAATTACCGGTAAGTGGAATTGTATGCTTCGATTTCAATAAGTTTGATGAACTTTGTTTGTTTATATATTATTTCTGTGATGCAAAAGAAATAGACTTCATTTCATGAACTTGTTGATAATTGGCAACACTGGGTCTAAGTACATACAAAAAACTACGTTATTTTTATTTTGGCTTATGGGAAAAACGTTGACATTGGCTGAGATTCTGGATTCTCTTGAATCAGAAAATGAAGTTACGGATACTATTTTTTTGTTACCCCCCACTGATGGCGCTATTACAGATGAAGATTCTGGTGAAGAGGAATGTGCTGATCCCAATAGGATGAATCCAAACCAGCTATTAGCAGAAGCCGAAGTTAGTTGCAAAGCGAATGAAGTGGATATAGTAGAAAATTGGATACACATTCCGAAAACTTAAATCTTAGTTCATTTTTATACAAATTTAAGCCTTGAAAAGGAGCATTACTGCCTCCTCTATCGTTGAACTCGGAGACTCACCCATTGGAATTTTTTGAACTGTTTATGAATGAGCATTTTATCCGTATCATTAAAAAGTACACCAATTTATATTCAGCTCAACCAAATCAAAGCATAAACGTTACAGAACCAGAAATATATGTATTTCTTGGCATAGTAATCCTTTCGGGATACGTGCCTCTACCAAGAAGAAATATGTATTGGGAAGACCGCCAAGACAGTCATAATTCTATAGTTTCAAATGCTATGCGCAGAAAGAGATTTAACGATATATTTGTAAATATTCATGTTTGTGATAACGATGGTATTGATAATACTGATAAAATGGCCAAAATCAGACCAATGGCTGATCATTTGAACAAAATGTTTGTAAAGTTTGCACCAATTGAAATGCAATTGTCAGTTGATGAATCAATGATTCCCTATTTTGGAAGGAACTCTTGTAAACAGTTTATGCGCTTGAAACCTGTTCGTTTTGGATACAAGGTATGGGTTGCAGCAACACGCCTCGGATATCGTTCAATTTGAGTTTTATCATGGAAGAAATCAGAAACGAAATCCCACAGTTTTTCTTGGTGAGTTCGTGGTTCTCAGCCTAGTTATTAAACGGGAGTATCCTGGCCTAACATTCTCATATTTTTACGATAACTTTTTTACAAGTCCTGACCTAACTAACAAGCTGACAAAACTTGAATGCGGTGGCACCGGAACCTTAAGAGAAAATCGATTGAAGAACATTAGTATGACAGACAAGCAGACATTCAACAGAAAAGATAGGGGATCCTACGAGGCTTTTGTAGATAAACAAAATAAACAAAAAAGTTATTGCTCACCCGATGGAAGGACAACCAGACTGTTTCAATGCTTTCCAATGTGCACGGGCTGCATCCTATAGGTGCAGCACAAAGGTTCAACAGTATTCAGAAAGCAAAGTGAGGAGTTCCGCAGCCAAATGTTAACAAGCAGTATAATAAATACATGGGTGGAGTTGACCAACTCGATAACAACGTGTCAAATTATAGAATTGCCACTGGTGGAAAAAAATGGTATAATCCCATAATAATGTGGATGATAGATGTTTCTGTTGTGAATGCATGGACATTATCCAGAAGTTATGGGAGCAAGTTGGATGCATTGTAGTTTCGCCGCCAAGTCTCTACAGCTCTTTGTACCAAATATGTTTGTCCACCAAAAGGTGGTGGACGGCATTCAAAGCAAAATCCACATCTTTTGGGTGGCCATCATATAATGGAAACATCTGACAAAAGGCTGAGATGTCGCGTTTGTCACAGTCAGACTTTAAAAAAATGTGGACCTTGTAAAATAGCACTTCACGACAAATGTTTTCAAGAATATCATGCTTACCTAAAATAATTAATTTTTTTTTTACATTTTCTGTATATTGATGTATAATGAAGTTTTTTATAAAAAAAAATGAAAAAAAAACGTACAAACACCCAGCGTTGCGTTTACGCAACACCTCAAAACTCCACTTCCCCACACAAGAAAAAAAATTTTACTCCACAGATCGATTTCAGCAACTTATCTTACCAAATATAACTGAAGTGATAGTTGTAATTTCATCTTATTAAAACTAGGAGATTCATCTGCTAGTTGAAGGGCTTTTGAGTTTGTCAAATTAGACTGAAGCCTCTTTGTCTTGGGTAAAGCGGTTGATTAAAAGAATGCATTAAGCATTAAATATTTCCAATCTAGCAAACCCTGTGAAGGCCAAGCACATAGAGTGAAGAATGAGAATGAGTTTCGACTAATGGGTAGGAAATTTCTGCAAAACTTACTGCTTAGAATTGAGTAAACACTTTGTGCAACAGCGGGTCTGCAAATACCCTAGGCCTAGCTTCCTTCAAACATTCGTTTTGTGTGAGTTCCTTATTTTTGGGACGAATGGAAGTGACCTAACATTTTATGTCTAGACCTACGGGGTTGAATTGAGAAGTTCTTTTATGGCAGTAATACCCTGGGATGTTTGTTCTTTCCGGCAATCGAACCTGAGGCCCCTCGCTCAGTAGTCCAGCATACTAACCACCGAATCACTGCGCCCAAACATTCTTCTAGGTTAATCAAATCTCGGTCTTTTAACAGAATTCAGTCCGTTGACAGGACTGATAGTCCTGTGAGATTTAACGCGGCTTGTTTTAGCATTTCCTTTACATTTGCATAAATCGTAGAAAATTGAAAATGCTTGCCCGTGACACGATTCGAGCCACGAAAGAACAGTTCAACTCCCTAAATGTGACCACAACAAAGGATAAATCTTCAGAGTTAGCGATAAGGAATTTGAAAAAAATAATTACGACTGCACACTCAGTTGAGAACGAAAGTTCAATCAATCCTGTCCAAGTTGAAATAATCGCTTTGCCCTCTTTATACGTTCCATTCAACCTGACGTATTTAAATTGAAAAAATGCTTGGCCATAAAAATAGCGTTCTTCCACATGGTATATGTATCTATACCTATACAAATTTTGTTATCAAATCTGCTTGGCATGCAATACACAGCACACACACAATACAAAGTTAACTGAGCACGTTCTCCTGTTGATTCTGGGAGAGTGTGTTGCCCATATGGCCCCCCCCAAAAGGACACAAACCAGCACAAAATAGAAGGAAAAATGAAAATTAAGAAAAAATCACTTTAGACATGTTCAGCATTTTCTTGCCATTGGATTTCGTGCCCAAATCCCTGAGAAGGAAGATGACAACAAAAAAAAAATAAAAAAAGCAACAACTCCTACTCCCTAGACTTAGATAGTTCGACGACTTCCATAGTGGTAATAGCACTGTAGGTCTACCGGGTGCTTTCACACGTTTTCAATTGAATATACCTTTTGCTGGCGCGTACTGTGTTCACTCCCAACTGGGAATGGGGGAGCGGGTGATTTGTACACATTCATAGTGAACTTGTAATACGTTTATCTTTGCCTTATGAACTTAGGACCCCATGCTACTGTATCTAAATTCTTTTCCACCACAGACTTTCAGGCTCTGTGTGTATCCTGCTGCCTCATTCGTTCGCTCTTCGGTATAGTTTCCGTTTACAAAAAAAAAAGAAAAGATGAACAAAATGTGTGGCACATGGAACAGATGCCGTCCCGGCGGAATAGGTGCGTTCTTCATCGCAAACAGCAGTCGGATGTCATGTATTTATGTGTCAATGTAAACACTCTAGAGAACACTCACAGACACAATAGACACGAGAAGTAGAGTTTGTTTGAATGTTGTCTATCACGCTCATATACCCTTTGCAGCCGCTCCACTCTCCCATCAGGCCAGCCCTCTTTGCAACGCTCAATTGTAAATTCGATGACAGGTTTACAACATCGCGTTACCCCGTCTTGTAGGTATACATCATCACATCCGTTCAACTACTAAGTCGTGCTACATCGGGATGTGCTCTTGCTCTTGCTTTGCTGTGTGTGTATGTCATCGCTTTATTGGGTTTAATCAAGCCAGATGCAGAGGGATGGGTTGTAAAATTGAAAAAAAGGACGAAGCACAAAAAGAAAGTTCCGTTCCCGACTGCGGCAAATGCAATGAAGTGAAGTGCCAAAATTACATTAGCTGCGGTGTGATGGTATTACGGGGTCGGGTGTGTTTAGGTTAATAATGGGTTAGGCCCTTGATTATCAGATTTGTATAAGGATATTCCATAAAATTAGGTTTTAAATTATATTATGAAAGGGGTAGCTACAGTAAGAGAGTGAGAGACTTACTGATCATGGCTTTATAATTATCGTTAATGTTTCAGGAGGCAGGACTCAGGACAGTATCCTTCTCTAATTTGTTAGTGGTTTTGCACAAATTATATTTTACAAGCTCCTTACGCACTTATTGCTCGCGTATGGGATGAAAAAAGCGATAAAATTGAAAAGAATTCAGGACTCACCCGCGAGTTAATCTTTTCTTTTTTGTTTTAAAGCGAATCAATCTTTGTATCTACACACAAGTCGGTACCTACTAATGGTTCAATATTTTTTTTTATACAAAACAAAAATTGCAATTTTTTGCTGCGACGTGTTTACCGAAGTTTGCACACTTTTCAGCCCGGCGAGAGAGATTCAACTGAAGCTGGGGCTGAAAACTGATAAGAGAAGTGTATCCTTTGGATGGAGTCTGGTTTTCCTCGAAAGCTTTTCACCACGAAAGCACGGCGCAACGCCGAAACGATTTCTCAATACTACTCAAATATGTGCGCGACGCGAAGTTTGAAAGGACGGCTCCGGCTCCCACAATACACAACAAATTGTTGCTTTACGCGTTGTCCTTTGCTTCTGAGAAGTATGGTTGCAAGGACGGATTCCATACTCGATAGATGGTGGCTGTTGTCAATGCCCCTATCTCTCTTTAATTTGACCATATATACACAATACACATCCCTGCACGGATGAAAATGTATTCTTTGATGTTTCCCACTGTTGTGCTTATAAATTGAATCCTCTCCAAGAAGGTATAGCTCAGAGTTGGTCATAAAAAGGGATCCCTTAAACTACATGTATGAGATGGGCCTGTATGTATGTATGTGTGCCCATAAGTGTGTAATTCCCTTAGCATCAGCAGTCCCAATCAGCAGCATCCCGATCCCTGTTGCTACCGTGTCGCCTCGGGATACAAGCGCCTTTGAATAAATTTTCCATCTGTGCAACTTGATTATGGGGAGCGTCTGACTTTGGTAAATTGCGGTAGCTTTGGGTTCTCGCCTATTCACATACATGTCGGGGTGTGTATCTTTAGTGTGTTATTACTTGAGAGGTGTTTGTGTGTTTTGCTTTTACTCCAACTGTTCCGGCAAAAAAAAAATTCAAAGAAAGCCAAAGATCTCCGTAAGCCCTATGTACCTATTTTTATATAGGTATTGGAGAATGGAATGGAAAAGCCAGTCATTCGTCGTACGTAACGTTGAAATAAAGCGACTGGTGCAATGAGAAATAATTTGCTCCGCTCCGTTTTTATTTGTTGTTGCTCCTTTGGCAAGTGGCAACTAGCAAGTCCTCCACTAATACACTGCAAATTAGTTTTCAAAGACGCTAGAGCACCTACTCCACGTTTGTATGGAAAGTACGAATTTTCTGCTGTAAAAGTTATTTTTTTTCACAGCGTTGAGTAGTACTTTGCACCTGTTGAACTGAGGATGCAGCAACTGGTGGTGGTGGTGGCAGGAAGTTAGTAAGTTGTCATGTATGTAGGAAGGTATTGGAAAGTCTGCGTTGGATTAGAGAAAAACTTTAAGAATATAACTTTATGGTTTGGCGGATTTATTAAAGATGAGACCTTTATGCAAACGGTGGTGAATTTTGCTCTTGTGGACTTCCATTGAACTTTATTTTACAAAGGCGCTTGGTAACAGTACCTTGTAGGCTGATAAATTCATTCATCGGAAAACGAAAGAAAGTCATTAAGGATAAACGCATGTGTGTCCTGTGTATAGATACATTTAGTTGAAGAAAAGTTTCGGCCCTTTCTCAATATGAGCTCTTCATAATGTGACCATGCGTGAATAATGAAGAGCTGTAGTCCATTCGAGATATTTATACACAATCTCGGGTGAGGAAATCGAAGGACCTTTCTGACTTCTACGAACTGTGAACAATAGCACTGGGCCATGAGGGGATAATTACAAACAAATAAGACATTTGCAGATGCGGCAAGTCGTACTCAACGTTTATTGATTATTAGGGAAACTCAATCAATTTAGAGAGGTGGATGCGATGAGAACTGTCCTTAATGATGGGGGGGAGCTACAACTTGATATTTTATTGAGTGTTATACCTACTGCGTATGAATTCATTTGGTCGCTCAGCAAATTACTTGACCTTTTGTTGACAAGCTCTCGCTGTCTTGGTTGCTTTAAGTGGTAATTATCACCCGTCAAATTTTAAGGTAGGTAAGCATTTTTTTCCGCCTTGTTGTTTTGAAATTTTGCTACTTATGCCGGACAAGATTTACTTCGATCTGCGAGTAACAAAATAAACATTTTGTGCACCATTTCCGATTTCTGACAAAAGTTAAAAAAAAAAAAAAAACAGTTTAATGTCTTCAGCTCTTGGCAGCACTTACAAAAATTATTATAATTATCAAACTACTTTGATGAGAAATCTATTCCAATTGAAATGAAATGCTACGTTGTGAAAAGTAAAATAATTTTTAAATGCGAAAAGCAGATGACTGCATAGAATTAGAAATAGCAACTCTGACGTCTGACAGCCACAGCTAGTGATGCCAACTTTCGCTTTTTCATGCCTTAAGCATTATTTCATTAGCTAAGGCTTTAAGGCTTGTTTTTTTTTCAAAAAGGCATCTTTTTTTAATTTAATTTTTTTTTCTAATTGGACTGAAACTATGTTTGTTTTGTTTAGTACATTGTACTTGTACCTACTTATGAAACTAAAAAGTCATAAATTTTGTTGCTATTATGATTTTCTTCTGCGATTTATAATTTAAGTTATTTTTTTTTTTTTGAAAAAAAGTATTGTTTTTTTTTTTTTATTTGTGTTTAATTTTAGATTTATTGTTCCAGTTAACGTAACAAAAAATAATATATTTTAGGCATTATTTTTTTGGAAAAGGCATCTTTTTTTCTCAAGTTAGGCATTTTTTCGTCAAACTTGGCCACAGCTCATGTTTTAGAGCCACTTCTTTTAATGGCTTATAAAATACCATCACCTATTACAGCAACATAGACATCGCCGTTAGACCCATTTAAAATAAACATTCTTTGTATTTATTATTATGGTACGGACTGCTTGTGAAATGTCAGTTCCAGACAATCGCTTCCAATATAAATAGGGCTCGTGGTTGAAAGCGAAAAAAAATGTAACAAAATGGCAACCATCTTGGATTTCTCCATAGAATACCAGCGACACCTATTGGTTATGGGTAGATGTTTTCGCGCAATCAATAAATTGCAGAAAAAGGAAAATGGCAATAGATAAGTATCATGAAAAAAAGTGTGAGTTTCCAAATTATCCCGCCCTGAACCACGAGCGCTTGTTCTAATGTTGGAACCAATGCGAAGTTGGCTACTTGTATTCCATAAATAAAATATCAATGGTTAGACAAATCCAAAATTCAATGTTGCTCTGAAAAAGCAAATGGAGATGCTCAAGAATCTAGTTCAGTAAATCTGACAGCTTTGGGTGACTTAATGGCGGTCGCAATTTTTATTGGCCGGTTTTATTGTTCGATTGTAAGAATATTTCTTTTTTTTTGTTTGAAGGTTATGGAAAGGAAGCTGCCGAATTTATTCAAGAAATTCGTGACTTGAGTATTGAGTTGACAGTTCGTATATCTGGCTGACGTAGGCAAAGAACATTCAGTGAAATTACTTCAACGACAAATCTAGTTTTTGTGTTTTGGGTTTATCCAGTCCAGACCAATCGATTTTTTAATGTACCCAATTTTGCTCAGTTTTCTCAACTTTTAAATGCTGACATGCCGCAGCAGCGTTGCCAGATGACTTGCAAAATTAGCACTCCATTAAGTTACAACACTTAAAGAATGGCATTTCAAAATTTGTTTTAAACGGTTTAAGCTACTAAGTAAGTCAATGTATATTATATCATAAAAATGTTCATAATTAATTGGGAATATTTAAACTTTTACATGGGGCTACGTTGTTTCTGTCCTTATATTCAAGTCAAGTTCGTGGTTTTTCGCTTTTACCAGGTTTGCTTTGCAACAAATAAAAAATTATATCTAATAACGAAGCTGTTGTCGATGCAAGTGCAATAACTAACTAAAAAACCTCTGAAGCGCCTTCTTTATTGAAGAAATGAGAGAGAGAATAGAGAAATGTTTTTTTAATCTGTCAGTTTCGTATGACAGTAGTTGTCATTCGGTCAGCTGAGTTCACGAAGGTAAAATTTAGTATTGATCTGGCTGTGTTTTTCTGTTTCTCGCTTAAGCCTGTTTATGGTATTCCAGTAAAGCAAAGACTAATCGCCTTCCAAACCGTTTAGAACATAATTTAATTTAATTATTATTTCCTTTTTTAATATCATGTTCTTAATCTACTTGAAATGACAAAATTAGGTTTTGGAAAAGGCTGGTTTGTGTGCTCAAGTTGTTTATACAGTTGGGAACAAATTTAACTTGAAGCTGCGTACTTTTCTTAATTTTGTCTTCGAAAACATTTTCCGGCGCGGATGTGTTTGTGTGTTGTGTCGCCACACTAAATTTTCTGCAGGTGAATCCGACCAGCAAATTTTCTTCAGGCGGATTTAGTTATCATTTAAATTCGAAAACAGAAACTTTGATATGTAGCTATCATCAGTGATACATTTCGATACAAAACCTCCCTTATACAGTGATCCACGTCCAAACCAAACTCTACAGAGTGGGCTAAAATTAATGAGTGAATTTTTTAACTTATTTGTTAAAAGAATATATTGACCAGAAAAGACTCGGTTAACTTGTCCCTATAGCGCGCACTGTTGTCGTTTGAGCAGCGGCGTTATGGAAAAAAATGGCCCGATGACTCCTCCATCGTGAAAAGCGCACCGTGCAGTAATTCTGAGAGGGTGTAATGGCTGCTCGTGGATTAATTGCGGATTTTCGGTGCCCCAGAAGCGATAGTTTTGCTTCTTCACGTACCCGCTGAGGTGAAAATGAGCTTCATGGCTCATTATGATTTTGGTCGAAAAATCGTCCACTCCAGATTGAGGATGGCTTGGGCGCAGGTTACACGCGTTTGGCGGTCGACAGGCAGCAGCTGATGCACGGACTGGATTTTGTACGGGAACGCAAGTCCTTGACCAAAATTTGCCTTAGGGACGACCGGCTGATGGCTAATTGCGTCCGGTCGATTTTTCCGGCGACAGCTCGACATCCTCGTCAACAGCGACGATATTCTCGGCACAACGGGCGCTCCGTCGCCGGCCACTCTTGGCAACGTCTCGTGTGGTCCCATACTCTTCAAGGTTGGTGGCCAAACGGCGCAGTGTTTGAGCAGTTGGTGTCGGACGGACGTGGATTCGGCGACGGAATGTTACGCATAAAAATAGACACGATTATTCCGCGTTCTTGGGCAGTGTATCGCTCCATGGCTTGTTCACTTGTATTCTACATCTGTCTAGTCCACAAATGTCAAAACAGATTTGCCGCCAATGCAATTCGAAAAAAATAAGAGCATCTTCCAATAGGGTGAGATCTTTTGACCCACTTGTATCTAGTTCTCCCAAAACTGAACTTTTACGGTACAGATGTAAATCATCCCTTAAATTTTCTGACTTGGAAGTAGGAGTGGGCGTAGGAGGGCTTAGAATATACCTACTCTAAAGCAACGCAGTCCACAAGGTTTTTCAACTGCTATTACCAGTGATACCAACGATGACACCTTGCACAAAGTTCTCCCGGTGGCGGGTTTATGGTGTCCTTAGTTTAGTATTTCTCCTTGACAAGTGAACACACACATTCAGTTGCCGGTGGCTCTCACCTGGGGGTGATATAATCAAACCTGAAATGCGAATCCATTGGCAATCCTTCGGGCATCTGAAAATTTGCCAAACCATCGGTATTAGCTCCAGAGCAAGTCTTTAATTTTCATCGTCACTGGCGGCCTATGCCAAGTTGTTGCTGATGTATATGTACTACACACAATCACCACAATTTCATTTTCAGCATCTTCCATCATAATCGTTTGCAGCGAATTGGTTTACTCAGTTGGTCTGCTTCATTTTCGTTCTGAAAGCAATGTCAATTTTAAATGACCCTAGGTACAGTCAACACCGACCACTTAATGCCTACACCTACGAGTACAACACTGCAACACGATAAATTTGCACATTCGAGTCGAGTAGGTCTTCGCTCAAGGGGACCATTGCTTCTCAGAGAATTGGCACAAGTGACACAAAGTGTCCTAATAATTTGAAGCGATTATTCCTACACGGCCTACGGTTCTCTCAGATACGCAATAACGACGAGAAAGGAGCAAATTGAATGAAGCATACGAAATCTATTAAATTAGGTACACCCTTCCTGCATCCGGCTACGTATTGTCACATATATACAAGTGTTGTGTATATGTAGAGGCGTGTTCCTATCTAACTGAAAAAATTGCAATAAAATGTGGTAGGATGCAGTTGGAAAAAGTTTCAGGACGACAATAGGCGCCCCTTCAACAGACAGACATCTACACAGCTTGCTGATGCTGATGTGAAAGCATATCGAGGAAGTGCGCCACTCTGAAACCATAACAAACGAAAAACTTTCTACCGTTTAATGAACTTTTGTTTGGAAACTTCATTTGTTATTGTTGTTTGTTGTAGAAAAATTTAACCCGGCCAGAGTTGTAGGTATCATCTTTATTTCTCTCCCTCCATCTATCGCTCTGATGCTGTCGTCGGGTGCGTTTAATTTAAAACCCAGCATCATGGCCATTAAGGAGGTTTGAATAAATTCAAATCAGCATCCATGGTGTCTCTGCTGTGCACCAGTTGGTAGAAAAATGTGTATCTATGTGCAAGGATTATGAATGTCCTTCTTGTTTCCAAGCAACTTGTATTTGTACATGTACATATATTTAAGAAGACAACAAATTCCGACACGAACGGCAGCTGAAAGTGTTCGTTATACATTCGAATTTAAAGGTTGAACGCCATCTGCCCCAAAAGGAGCACAATGCGAGTTGCATTTAAGTCCTTAAAATGAATCATAAAAATAATTTGTCCTGCGAAGGAATACAACTTTATACTGGGAATGTCATTTATCCAAAAGTGGATGGGTAACTAACAATAAATTCTGACAGATAGATCCGAAAACTGAATGACTTGGTCCAACTACTGCATTCCACTGTCATGCTCGTCCTGTTCCCGCCATTTCCCGCTACCTACCTCTTAAGAGGTTATGACTTATAAATTTACTTTTATCTGTTTTTAGTCTGAAAATTGTAATAATGAGGTTATGATGAGTTCGGTAAAGCATACAACATTTCATAGTAACGCCGGACATAGACAGAAGGGTAAACTGACCGCACTGGCCCATTTTGTAATGGTGTTAAGGTCTGACTCCCTTACTGCACCTACGTTCTACGGCTGACAAGTAGGGATGTTTGTTTTGGAATGAATAACAAGATCGTTGGCTCTTTAATCGACAAAAGAACGAATTAGATTAGAGCTTAGACGTTGCAGACAGAAAATCATTTATGAAAATGAGAAAGGGAGGTCATAAATCGAAGCAATGTGATTCCAATACGTAACTGGTGAGTTTAACAGCATTCAACTTCAATAGCATAGCGACGAAGTTAGTTTCTGTTCCATTGAACAGGCGACGCATCAATCGCATCAGTAACCATTTTCGGCGAAATAATATCCCAGGAAATACGGCGCAAAATTTATATCAATTTTCAGGCTGCATGAAATTATGCCCCAATGAAAAATGGCCAAAACAAAACATTAAAAAAGGCCCCACAAAATTATATAGGAAACAACAACAACGTTCGATAGTCTGATTGGGGTTGATTTTTCATTATTTTGGGGCCTTTTGTCATTGATAGTTTGGGGTAAAATTTCATTTTTGTTTGCGAAATTATACCCCAATGTAATATTATTGGGGTCTTTTTTTACAATGAACGAACAAAATAAGTTGCAAAAGATGAAATATCACCCCAAAGTAAAAAAAATGGCCTTAAATTCAAAAGAACCCCAAATTACTGCAAATAGTCAATAAAAAGAAAATAAATTGTTTGTAACGTTTTTTATTATTTTAAATAAAAGTTTGAATTGTATTTTCGACGTTTTGCCTGCAATACGGACACTTATAGCTTTGTCTGTTATCCGCCGCTACTTACAAGCAAAAAAAGTATATTTGCCCGCAAGTCCCGGCAAACTACTCAAAATTAAAATAAAAAAATGTTCTATTTGAAAACCTGAGCTGGCTCTTAATTTTGTAAAGCTTAAAGTCAGTTCAGTTCAATTCGCGCGAATTTTTTTCCAAATTCAAATTTTCTTAAACTTAAATTAAAAGTTATATTTGAAAACCTGAGCTGACTCTTGATTTTGTCTTTAATTTTCTAAACCTTAAAATATGTTCAGGTTTTCAAATATAACTTTTAGTTCCTCAAAATTTTTTTTTTGTCAACACGTTGTGATCACTGCACTTTCGTCACTAAACTCATCGATTTGTACTCGCAAATTCAATTCTGAGGAAGTTATGTTGTCCTTGAAACGATTGACGATGTTGAATCAACGGTATACTTCGCGTTTTTCTCGTAGAATTTTGTTTTGATAAAAAAATAAGAAAATGAAAAATGGCCCCAAAAATATGCAAGAAGACCCCAAAACAATGAAATTACTCTCCAATTTCATAATCATTTGTGTTGTTGCTTGCCATGCATTATTTTGGGCAATTTTTTCATTTTTTTTGCTAACAATTTGGGCCCATTCTGCAATTATTTGGGGAAAATTTGAATAAATGGAATGGGGTGCATTATGAAATATTATGAAATTTTACCCTATTTTTTGTGGCCTTTTTTAATTTTTTTTTGGCCATTTGTCATTGGGGCCTAATTTCATGGAGCCCAATTTTCACAATGAAATTATATCCCATTTTTTTTAAATAGAAAGAAGGCCCCAATGAAATGATGCCCGTAAAATAAATAAAATAAACCCTGATATTGGAGTAAATTTTCATAGCCATTTTCAGCCCCATTTTTGAAATGGAAATAAAATCCCAATGAAATGAGGCTAACATTTTTAATTAAGGGTTTTCAACGCCTTTTTTCAGTCATCTTAGTAGTCGCTTACATTTATGTAAAATGTAAGCCTCGCTTTAAAAATCGCGCGATTTGTTATCTATTTTGTTACTCGCTGATGTTTTCCAAAGCGAGGCTTACAATTTCAATGAATCAATTGATTTGTTCAGATATTCTATTAGTCGCTCACAATAACGTAAAATGTAGGCCTGTTCACCTACTCTGTTTTTCTACGCATGTGTTATTTTTTTATATAAAAATTAAATTTGGCCTCAAAAATAATGTTTGGGCCTTATTTCATTATGAAATTGGGACCCTATTTCATTATGAAAGTAGATCCCAATTAAACAAAATAAATAAGGCCACATAACGTAAAATTGCATCCCAAACTTAGACAGTTTTTGTTGTTTTAAAGGCGTTATTTCATTTTAACTTTGGGTTATTATTTCTGGGGCTTTATTTCGCGGAGTCTGCCTTTTTTGACTTATTCTGTCAAATGCCTTTAAAAGCATCTGTCAAATGAAGCGCATCTTTGAAAAATTTAGATGTTTTACTTTTTGGTACCTAAGATATTTACCACTCGAAAACCGACCTAAAGTTTTTAGAAACCTACATGACTTAAAATATTTCATAAAATGACGATTTATGTAAGTGCTATTGGTATGGGAGATAGGTTTGCCTTTATTAAGGGACAAGTTGGACACAATGCCTTTTTCTAACTACCCGAGGAAATTCTAGAAGGAAAGAATAGACAAACAATCGTTTGCAATGATTTTTAATGTTTAATCCATTTCAAATTATATTCGACGCTCTTAAAGAGCAGGTGCCGGCAAAGAACAATCAGGGAGCATTGATTTGATTGCAAAATGTGTATCAATTTTGTCTACAGAGCTGCAACAGCTATTTTACTCTTTGACAAAAGAGTAGTTGCGTCAACGGTGAGATCTATTTTTTTTTTTTTTGCCATTGACCAGAAGTTACCTCCCTCGGGATATCGTGCAGTATTTTTCGCCTTTTGTCATTAAGTATAAGACTTCCAAAATTGCAGTCATTTCTGTCCGGTTCGTTAACATCTTTGGTTTCATTTTTCACTGTTCTTAATTCTGACTTCAGAATCTCCAAATTAAGGCTTAACTATGGAGAAGGCCAAATTCACCTACAGACCATAAAAAATTAGTAACCTGTCAAAGCTACAGCACAGCTACATTAATTATAGCCAGTCGATCCAAAAATACGAAACTCCCATAAAATCGAATGACATTGTCGTTTGGAGATTAGAACCTTTACTTAAATAAGACGTAAAGGCCTTAAAATATCTACTCTTTTTTTAGGCATCAATCCGAATCCTCTGACCCAAAAATCAATGAACTCAACGAATATCTTCTAAACTACAATTAAGACAAAATATATAATGTTTTGCATAAACCCTCGCCATGTACGAAAATTCAAGCCGTGAAAAATTGAGCCCCAAATATAATAATTTAATTCCACCTTCACCACCATAGGCTAAAGCAACATATTTCTTCAGTGGAACATAAAAGATCTTTGCTTTTTAATTGCTCTCGAAAACTTCAAGCCTTCGTAAGATGCTCTTAGTTATAAAACAAAGCCCTACATTATAATTTTGCTTCTATTTTCTTTTAGATCTATCTACCTTCGTAGTTTGCTTCTTCAAACTTCGTCTTCCTATGAATAGTATGCTCCAATTTTGTTTAATCTTTCATATTACTTACAGAGTAAAGAAATACTTCTTAGTTATTATAATGAGTTTGTAAAAATATAGAAGCAATGTTTTAATATTGTGAGATATCTTTTCGTCGAAGTTTCAATGTCAAGGCCTTTGTGGACAAAAGCGAAAAGAACAAAAACTAACCGACTTTCGAATGTCCTATTGTCAGAGCCTACTTGGCAATACTCGTACCTTACCTAGGGATTTAACGAAAAAATATACCTAGTTTTATTTCGTTAGAAAGCCAATGGAAGCTTAAGTATATGTATATTATTAGCTTTTGTTGGTGTCGTTGGTGCATGGTATAAAACTTACAAACACAACATCGAAAATTTAAGCTTTCGTCCCATAAAATCTACGGTATTATTTCCCATAAATTTAAAAAAGCTGTGAGAAAAGTTGGACACTACCCCGGCAAAGAGAGCACTAGTCACTTTATTTCTCCTAGATGTCGCCATTTAAACGATTTTCTAACGTTTTTAAAATATGAACTTTAATGGATTGCCTTAACTCACCGGACTAGGGAGGTGTTTTATAAAGGAAAAAATAAATATCTAGCTTATAGTCGTCGCACTAATACAACTGACGACAGTTTTTGTACACCGCTAATTCTTTTGAAATGATAACTTTTATTTTCATATTTCTTCATGGAAAATTGTCTGGCAAAGTGGAGGAAACTACAAAAATTTAAGTATATAAAAAATAAAGTTCAATCATTTTTTATTATTCCTAGAGTATTGAGTGGGCTTCGAGAAATGGTCTTAATGCATATATTTTTTTAAATGGGTCAAACAAATCGATTAGTAGTTGAAATCCGTTGCAAGCTATTCCTATATTTTGTGTGAAATGTTCACAAGCCAATATCTGTCAAACGTGTTTGTAAGAGGTTTTGGAAAGGATTACTTTAACAAGTCAGTTAAATTAAATTCATTTAAATTGGCATGGAAACCAATTATTTTTGAAACCTGTGTGTGAAAAGTGACGTCATTTACAGCAGAGACAATACTGAAACCATTAACTTCTGTCGATTTTCCGTTACTTGCCTACAAGCTATACTTTTATGTAGTGGCGCTAGTATTATTACATACAAATTCGTATTGACAAAAATGTCTAGTAGTCACTTCAAATATTCCGGTTCACCAACACACTCGCACCTTGCCACTTCCGCTGTGGGCAAAGCTGCTGACAGCGTTCATTGAATTTTATCAGTTCAATCTGAATTTATTTGTCACGTGTGGATAACTAATGTACTCTTACTGTGTTAGCATGTGACTCACTAAATCTAAATCTAAAAATCTATTTTTTTTAGGAATAATTGTGTAAACTCCTTTTCTTTAAAGGCCGAACAAAACCTCGTGTCCGCCCGTCTTTATTTCTCTCTTAAAAGTGAAGTTAGCCACGGCTACTTCGTTTTTCCTCATCACTTAAAACTAGAGAAGACAACTAGGTGGCGCAACTCGAGCTACAGATATTGAGTGCGTTCACCAAGTGTCGGGAGTTTTGGTTACATTATTTTCTTATAATTGTAAATTTGCTTTGAATATTAATGAGAAATTAACAACTTCTATTTGTTAAACGAAAATAATAACATTTTGAGCAAATTTTCTTCAGTTAGCTAAGAAAAATTTCAACAGGAAATCGAAGTTTATGATATTCAAAAGCGGGGAATACGCAACCATGTTTGTCATGATAAGTTTCTAATATATAGATCATCCCCTTTAGGTAGTTTTATTAACCAGAAAAGTCAAATTATTGGCCTTTTAACAATTTATAATAACTAACCAATGGCATTCAGTAGTGCAGTAATGTGGTATTCCCGAACTCTAGGACATTTCCCCACGGTTGCCGAGGTTGACAGCATTTATTTTGTATTTTTTGTGTGTTTTTTGCATGTCACGCGGATTCTTAATTGACATAACAACGATAGGAAAACAAAATAGCTCATTTGAAAAAGAATTGACAGGGCCAGCGGCAAGATGATTGTGAGTTTGTCTCTAGGTGCTAGTGCTTTCAAATTGCAAGGTGAACTTTTTGGTGGTCGAAAACAGAAATGCCTTGGAAGTTCGATGAAGAATATCATATGCCTACGGACATTTACTGTGCCAATCACAATTCAGCTGTTTTCCCTAGTTACTCGATTTCGCTCTTTTTCTGACATTTTTCTTAAAGTTGTGTTCGATTTACAATTGCCTTCATCTGCCCATAATTGGATATATTTAAAAAATCAACGCGTTTGAATATTAATACACATAATTGACATATTCATATGACAAAAAGTACCCACCTTTATAAAGTTGCAGCATTAAAGACTTATAAATCCAAAAGCAATCATGATTTTCGCACAAATATGACAGAAGCAATTACAAGTTGTTTTCGCATTTTAAGGTACTGGCCTGATTGTTCATAATTCTGCCCTTTGATGTACTTTTCAAATGGCAAATATCAGCAGAATTTTTGTACAAGCGCTTCTTCCTTTTGTCTATGCAACCGACCCTGATTGGTATCCTTATGGTTTCTAATTGATGAGATTTTTTTCTCAAGAGGGACTTTTTCCAGGAAAACAATTTTAATTCGTGACTCTTCTAACGAATGAATATAAAGAACGACAAGAACATGCAGAAAAATTACGTAAAAAAATTAATTCTCAAAGGACGTCTCTTAATACTCAACTATTACTATAACAACAATCTCGTGCAGCATCGTTTCTTTTTACCGATTTAAATCAGCGCGACAAACCAACATTACATTGTAAATTGCTGCATTATACAATTTTAGGACGTCTCTAGAAAAAATACACCAATCCACGAGGACTTTTATTTTTTAAATGATACCAACAACTCAGAATCGCGATATCTAGACGAATTTGACATTTAAATCATTCCATAAAATTCAATTACCCTCGAGCTGTGAACTTAGCTTACGACCAATAAAAAAAAACGAATTTATCATGTCGCTGTGATCACAATTTGTCACCCTTACCCATCAGATGGATGCGTGTACTGTTTTTGGAGGTCGCCAGTAGATACAAGCAGCCGAAACTAGTGGTGACTAACCCCTAAGACGTTTCCAATTCAATGTCATTTAATAGGCGCAAATAAGCACCACGAATCTACATATAAATTGATATTTGTTCTTATCTGGAGCTGAGGACTGCTTAAAAGGACATTTTTTTACATTTCGCACAGAGTGGGATTAGAGAAGTCAACTTGTAAACGAGTTTATCGCAATGGTGGAGGAGCATTCAATTTTTTTCTTCAAGTTTTTATATCCTTTGTGGGGAATACGCAAACTAAGTGACAAACCGTTAAGTAGGTATGTATTGTGATGAGCGGAGTGAAAAGTGTGTTTATCTGACAATTAAATCGACTATCAAATTTACATACGTATGTAGTTTAGCTGGCAATGAACTGTTGGCTGGGCATTTGAAATGTACGAATGTTACATCGGAATAAAGGTTCCGATGAGAGAACTACCTTACCAACGGCTTTCATAATTTCAATAAATGTACATGGTAAGGGGATCTGTTTGACGTAGAGCTAACCTCTGTCATAATAGCATGATTAAGAAGAGAACAGATTAGCATGCATTCGGCTTACTTATTTCTGCCTATGTCCTCTATTCACTATAACTGCAGGTTGGGTTGAATGGGGCTGTTGAATCATCACAAAAGACAAGGAACCATAGCCAGCATATCGCCATCCCAACTACTTTCGGCCTTACCAATAATCAACTTTAGTCTGGCAGTTTACGCAAAGACCTCACACTTTCCAAAATCTCTTTACTTTATATAAGAGAGTTAGCCAGAATATCGCTAACTGTAGGGTTAAATATTAATGCTGAGAAACCCATGTTTATCTCGGGCATTAGCTAAATAAATCCTCCCTTAATGTCATTTTCAAGAGGAGTGTTGCCTAACCACCCAAAATGGCTGTATGGAATTTCGTTAAAGGAGCGAATTTGAATACGCTGTTGTTTAGCATGAGCGTTTACAATTATTAACTAATTATAGTAAATGTTTTCGGACTTTTTTCGATGGAATACAACAATGCAAGTTGGTTTTAAGTTTAGCAAAGACAAATTTTTACAAATGCATGCACAAAATTGAAAAATATTGCATTTTTGTTTTATTTACTTGAAATTGGTATATTTCGAATATTTAAATTAAATGCAATAGTTAGTGCTTTTCTCTGCTTTATCTTGTGTAACCACTTACTGAAATGCTTAATTTTTGCAAGTAACGTACGCATGCTTGGTAACAAATAAATTTGATATAAGTTTGGGATCTTTCCAAAACTTTCTTGAGAGTCGTCACAAAGAGAATAAAATAAAATAATAAAAGCTTATATCCGAATACCTACTTTTTTCTACAACTCTCAGAACCTGAGGCGACTAAGGTCGATATTTGACTGCTACCAAAGTCTCTTTGAAAAAGAAGTTTATTCCCCGGGAATGAGAATCTCTAATGAATGCGAAAAGGTTGACTTCGCGGAAAATATTGCTACAAGAATTGTAACTGTACGCATTCAGCAAAATCCCTGCGAAATAATAAATTTGAGAACTTCTGGAGGACTAACAGGTAGTATGTGCGAATTCAAGATAAACAGAATTTGGTTTCATTTAGTGTGAATTCATAGAGGAGTACGCATGACAGTTTTCGTTTAGAAAAATGTCCGCGGGTTTCTATTTTTCTGAATGAATTTAACATTTTGTCGCTTTCTTAGTTTCCCGAATTAAGTAATATGAGCTATACAATTTTTAAAAGATCATTACAAGATTTTACAAGCACAAGCCAAGCAACGAGGCAGATTGAAATTCAAAAAAAAACGGAAGCTTTTGGCTTCCTACGTGAGTTTTTAATTTATTCTAAAACAAAATAGCCAGCTATTATTGCTTTTTTCAAAAATATTCACTTGCTAACCATTCAAACTTTAGATCAATAAGCTTCGATTTTCATAATCAGCCTAACACACTGTGATCCGACACAAATTCACTCATAAATCCATCGTGAAGTATTAGAAAACAAAGGAAAGTGTGCAATAAAAAAGTACCTCAAATTGTGTCCGAACGAAGGAGAGGGCATCACTGATTTGGATATGATATTTGACAGATCAGCTGATATTTGGTGCATTTGCAGCCTTATTTATAAACGTATTATAAAGAGTGTATAAAGTTATGCACCCTTTTAAGGCCTCTATACGCTAAAACCTTATTTATAGAAATTATTTAACGTTGTATAGAGCTTGTATAAGCTAAACGCGCTTGGAGGTTGTTTAGTGCCTGTATAGAGGTGGAATAGTATCGAAATGTTATTTTGACTGAAAAAATTTGTCACATTTTATTATAAATTACAAAAAGAAATTGGATAGATAGGTTTTTTTCAATTTTAAAGATTCTACAAGTGTCCGCTATAAGAAATATTGGCAGATATGAGATATTTTGAATTGTTTTTCAGTTTGGTTTTTCTTTTTACTTTTCCATTTTTTAATTCCTTGTATTTACATTTGCATTTCTCACAAGCTGCTATGTTTTTTTTTTTTCACTTTTCGGACAGATATATGTAATAGATTTCTCCTTTACAGTACCTTTTTTGACGCAAGCCCTGTATAACTAGTATGCATGGGAAAATGTTTTATAAATAAGAATTTTTGAGAGGGTGTATAAAGGCTGTATAATATTATAATTTATTTGCGATTTATATATTCCTTTTCTTAGAATAGAATAAAATTCTGAAATAAAACATTGACCTTGTTTTTTATGAAATTTGAATTCTGCGATGACAAAAAATGTAATACATTCTAAGAAAGTTGTTGCACTAGCAAATGTGGAGGTCTAATTGTTTATTGGTACCGTTTCACTAATGCTGTACATTTTTACTAAAGCTGGCAACAAGCTAATCGTCGGCATTAGTGTGTGATTATTAGTAAGGCCGAATATAGATATATTTTACGAATCTACCGATTTCCGATTTTGAGTCTGATACTAATTTCCTCATCTTCGAGGGTATGGGCCACCTTGGGTATACAGGGTTACCGCTGCAGTATTTTGAAAAGTCACCATTGAGAAAGAAAGTGTCATTTCTGAAGCCATTCTGCAAATTTAGAATTTTTAAACGATGTTTACCAGGCCGAGCTAATGCCTTAACTAAAATCACGTTGTGATATTCAACTGCGTCACATTCTAAAGTTATTGATTTCGAAATAACAGCATTTAAAAAAAATTTAAGCGCCTTCTGCAATTAAAAAAAAATAAATAAAAAAAATAAATAATTGGCGCAACAGGTCCGTAGGGACCAAAGGCCTAGCTTCTCACAACCATTCGTCTTGTGTGAAATTTTATTTTTGGTACGAATAGAAGGGATCTACAATTTTATGCCGAGTCCAAACGGCTAATTGAGAAGCTCTTTCATGACAGTTATACTCTCGGATGTTTGTCAGACGTTCGCAAGAGGTGGCGCAATGAAAAAAACCTTAAGTTGGAATTTGGGTTTTCTCGGGATTCGAACCTGGGACCCCTCGCTTAGTAGTCCAACACACTAACCACTAAGCCACTGCGCCACAATTTAAAAAAGGTCCAAAATATAGTGGCAGCCTTTGGGGGAAAAAAGCCCCAAATTGGAACTTTAGCCGCACAACGGTCAAGCTGGATATAGGTAGCCAGCGATCTGATCATGAGCCTTACTGTGTGTATGCTGTATTTTATTCTGCCGAAAAGAGCTCAAGGATTTTCTAAAAGCAGCTAATCTTTCTTGGATTCAGAGCAATTTTCCTTATATCGATTTCTTTTCAGAGTTGCTAGAGATTTACCAATATTTGATTTTGACAGCTAGTGAAGTTCACGTACGCTTTTCTGAAATTTTTCAACTGCATCGGGTGGATCTCTTTATGAAGTGAAGAGAAAACATGCAAATAGGTGTCGACGGCTACACATATTCAAATCACACGATTAGCAATAAAAAGGAACAGAGTCTAAGAAGCCAAATCGAATATGACACTCAACGATTCTAATATTTTGTTTGTTTTATTTTTTATTATAGAATCCACCGCGTACTCATTTTTGTTTATTCATATCAACAACTTATATCTTATTTTTCCCAAATTGTTTGTAAAAACCGACCTAGGGCCGGTCTGTTCACAGCTGGTCAAATCCTTGGTTAGGTTACCATCGATTTAGTTTAACCGATGATTACAAATCAGTGATAACCAATTAGTGTTAGTTTACCTTTTTTTCCTTTGGTCACCAAACCATTGATTTGGGACAAATCGTTCCATTTTTCCAGTTTATTTGTCAATTCAGTGATTAGCCGAATCTTTGGTTACATTTTTTTCTGGCTCCTTGCGTTTTTGTCTAGGTAATTTGTTAATGAATATAATTTCACAGTTTAGTAGGTACCTACATAAATGTCCAAATCAAATGATACAGGATTTTTTTTAAAAAAACCAGAGGAATCAAAATTTGTTGGTGTGAGACAATAAGTTACAAAAAAAAACTGAATCAGTACAACAATCAATTAAAATTGTTGACTCATTATTGGGCCCCATCTCAATTTCGTTTCGAATGTCGCAATAATTTTCTCATTCTTTCAATATTTCCTCAATTTATGAAAACTGTCAAAAGACAAAAATGTTGAAAGTAATCTTAATTTATCCGGCTAAAGTTGGGAACCTGTCTGTACCCTTTCCCACCTCACCTTCCATAGAATGGCGTGCAGTGTACTGTTGTATTCATCTGTCAGTTGAAAACGTAAACTTAACTGAACAGATTTTATTGGTCAGGGCTTTGTAATTAAGTTTATTTATTTTATTATTTGTATTTTTTTTCCCCACAAGATTGCTCGCAATACTCTGTAAAATGTTGTGTAGCAGATACGTCAAAACTAATACCAACTAATACCTTACAAAAACTTGAACAAACGAAATTCCAGAAAATCATTGGTTAATTCTTATTAACAGCGAAAAATCGGCTGGTTATCGATTTCTCTGGTTAACTAACCAAACCAACGATTCTCTGGTTAATATTTTGCTGAACAAACACATTCGATGATTACCAGTTGGAATAAGCGATGATCAAAGATAACCAAGATTGAACAAACCAGGTTCTATTCTACAAGATATACGTTGCAATTCAAATTCTCGCGCAGGATACACCTCATTTTTATATATATAGAACTAGATAACTTTTAATTTATTTTTAAATTTGGATATATAACTGAACTGAAATAAGTTATGTTGAATTAAAATAAGCTTTTGCTCGTGACATTTTTTTATTGAATAAAAAATGTGTGTTCAAATAAAACAAATATTTAAAAATGTATACCTATATGTGAATTTTGTATAAACAAATTTCCGATTCTAATTGAAAAATACCATAAAGCCGTTTTAGGTATATTATTGCGTACTACCTTCAGACCCATTTGAGTACCATTTTCTTCCGCAATGAGAACTCTGGCTAACGACAAGGTATGGTCTGTCTGCATTAAAAAAACAAGTTGTTGCCAACTTTAAATTTCCATAGTAGCAAACGTATTTTGAATAGGACTAAAACCTTCTTTCGGACTAATAAGCGTGGGGTCTCAGGCTCGATCCCGCGAAACACAAATCACTTACATCTTGAGGTTATTTTTATCCGAGAGTATAACTGTCATGAAAGAGCTTCCCAATTAGCCGTTTGGACTCGGCATAAAATTGTAGATTCCATTCGTCCCAAAAATAAAAAAAAAATCACGCAAAAAGAATGGTTGTGAGAAGCTAGGCCTAGGGTCCTTACGGACCTGTTGTGCCAACTACATATTTATTTTACCGTTTATGCCGTTTAGAGCTTAGGCGGTTGCTAATAGTGTCATTCAGTGTCGCAGATTGTTCGACAGAAATTTCTCTAAGGGCCGGTTTGTTTGTTACTTTTAATCGTCGGTTATTTCAGCTGGTAATCATCGAATGTGTTTTTTCAGTAAAACCAGAGAATCGTTGGTATGGTTAGTTAACCAGAGAAATCGATAACCAGCCGATTTTGCGCGGTTAATGAGATTTAACCAATGATTTTCTAGAATTTCGTTTGTTGAAGTTTTTTTTTAAGCACTGGTATTAATTTTGTTATAGCAGGTATAACAAAAATTATTTGTACATAATTGTTAAGAATAACACAAATAATACAATAAACGTATATATAGCTCAAGATGGAGTGAAATGAACCAATAAATTCTGTTTCGTCAGCTTTGGAGATGTTTAAAACTGACAGATGTATAGAATGTGGTACTCGGTACACGCCAGTCTATTGAAGGAAAGAGTAACGGTCCCTTGCACAATAATGGATGCGTAGTAAGATTATTTGCAACATTTTCAGCCGATGACAGCTGTCATAAATTCAGATAAAGCAAATATTGAAAGAATGAGAATATTGCGACGGCCGTTGAAAAAATTGAGATGATCCATTTGTTGGTTGTTGGTTTTATTTCGGGTTTGTTTTTAAAAAACTGCTTATTGACTCACAACAACAAGATTTTATTCTTCAATTTTTAAAAAACATTCTTTTGTTTAACAAATTTTGCGTTTAGTAAGATTACTGAAAATAAATACATTAATAAAATACCTTAACAAATTACTTTCAGAAAACAAATGAACCCGGAAAACAAAAAAAAAATGTAACCATAGATTCGGTCAATCACTGAATTGACAAATAAACTGGAAAAGTGGAACGATTTGTCGCAAATCTATGGTTTGGTGACCGAAGTGAAAAATCGTTCAACAAACACTCATCGGTCATCACTGATTTCAAATCATGGGTTAATCTAAATCTATGGTAACCTGACCGAGGATTTAACCAGCTGTTAACAGACCTAAGGCCCTAAGACTACTAATTGCCTTTTTTCATGATTTTGTCCTTCTGGATATTTCTGATTGAAAGTGGATGAGGTTAGGTACCGTATTATCGTTTTCGAATGTGTATGCAATTCCTTCCAAGTGTCAATACTTCTGACACTTGTGCTGCCCTTTGCCAAAGTTATTCATGAGCAGCAATTCGAATTACATACGTACCTACTCATTAATTTGACATTTCATGAAAAAAAATTCCAAAATATTCTGGGTCCCATAACTGATGTCTTTCTGCTCTATTAAAATTATAGAATAATCACAATTATTGTGCAAGAGTCTCAAAACGAATGTTATTGTAATGAGTGATTCGAAAATGAATTCACCATCAAACTTTTTGATTGGCATATCGCTAGGACTTTCCAAGAAAAGAGGCTTTAGTTTGCTTTTTGGAGAATCCTGCTACCTATAATTTGTCAATATGCAACCGAAAAAAGAAAATGAAAAAACACCTACAGGAAGCATCCAAGAATGCATACGCAAACACAAACAATTTCCTCTCTTTAGAGGTTTACCAAATCCAAACAAATCCAACTTAAAATCTTAACTCAACAGCTTACTGTTTATCGGTTGTCACTTCATGAGCACAAACAAACGGGAAATCTAGCCTAAATGCGTAAATAAATCCCACAAAAAAGTCAAGAGGAAATATAAACACAAAGCACAATCAGTTGCTACCCTTTAGCGATAGCCAAAGTTAAATACTTCTTTTGTACCACTCAAACCTGCATTCTTATAAAATAAAGACTATTAAGGATCTGCTCCTTGACTGGCAGTGGCACAGGCACACCCTTTCACGATGTTGTTGTCTTCAACAAACAGCTTGTGCAACAGGTGCTTTTCACAATCCTTCAAAAGTGTTCACAGAGAACGAGAACGGAATAGTATCTATCTCAGATTGGGGTGGGTTCACCACTGTTGCTGTGGCAAGGATACGGCTTCTAAGTTAAGGGAAATTGTTGTGTTTGACGTTGGCGATGCAACGACCCCGAATTGTGGTTGTTGTGCTAATACACAGATAGAGTCATTATGAAATATTTATATAGGTTTTCGGTTTGCTAGCAATTTAATTTGCATTTGTAACACACATGTTAAGCGATGGGAGGGTTAAACGTACGGAAGGTGTTGATGTAATTTGGGTTCGGCGGGAACGAATCAAGATGCTTGTCAAGAGGGTTAACACTTTGACGCTTGTGTGACTCAATGTTTGTCTGATAATGGGAGGTGTGATTGGTTTAATTTTACCCACGACATGCAATTTGTTGCCATAATGTACTTAAATTAAGAGCTAATCTTATTTGCAACAATAAAGTAATTGCGATTCTTGGATGGATGGTAAACTATAGAGTTTATTCGGAAACAGGTGCTTACACTGAAAAATGGAAAACCGTCCACGATGATGGGTATTTCTATTTTACGAATAAAAGACATTTCGTGAGGAATAGCTTTGCCAAACCATTTAACAGATTGTGTTAAAATTTGTTGTCTGTTTTTCATAATATAATTGATGCCGGCACAAAAGTCCGTACCAACTGTAGCCGTTAAGTGTAATGCACCCAGTGCGGGCTCAAATTCGAATGGCGAAGACACAAGACGCCGATCAACATTGAGTTTGCCTTTTGGAAGCTTAAAAATCCGTACGGCGCTATACTCATAACATATTTTAGTCACGGCTTTAAAATTACGGAAGCTTACGATTGCTAAAGTTGTATTCAAAATATAGCCACTGTGAGCTACTAAAATTTAGAGTCGAAAGTAAAAATGTTTATGGGTCGGTAATCTGTTGAAAAAGAGGTGGATCCCTTCTAAAATCAGGGATTTTCAACAATAAAGCTTGATGACAAACTCCATCTAACGCCTTGAAAACAACAAGTACAACTAACTTCGTTTCACTGTACCTACCAATGCAGAGATTGGTTCCACCTTTCAGTGAATAAGCCACCAAATCACTACTGGATCTGTTGTCATTGTCACAAAAAGCGTACTTCCAGATGAGTTTCAGAAGTCTCGGTAATTCCAGACGTTTTATAGCATGGCAATTTATTCATGACGAGTTTAAATGATAAGTATAGGTAAATCGTAGGAGAAGAAGACTTAGATACCCTTTTTAGGGATAAATGTCGTTTTCTTAACGACTCGTTTAAAATCGAGGAGGATATGAAAGATAGAAAAGCTAAGCTTGCAACAAAATGCGAAACAAAGAGATATGCCTTGTGTGGAGAGCTTAG
Source organism: Cheilosia vulpina (assembly GCA_916610125.1). Classification (NCBI taxonomy): domain Eukaryota; kingdom Metazoa; phylum Arthropoda; class Insecta; order Diptera; family Syrphidae; genus Cheilosia; species Cheilosia vulpina. The sequence goes on along the minus strand of OU744276.1, from coordinate 77,749,074 downwards.
TTGTGAAGAGTCGATAGGCCTGTATGAAGGACACCTTTTTCAGAATAGTGAATTTAAGTAAGGCAGACACGCAATAAAACAGTTCACAGTAACATTTATGATAAAGTGGAATAAACTCGTATATTCTGGTGTGTGTCTCGACTTAATTTAATTCAATGTTCTAACGATCTCGATAAAAGTAAATGTTGCTGAATGCTTAAACAGCAATATCATGAGCACATTATGCGTTTTTCTTTTTTAGTTCAGAGTACAACCTGAACTGTTATACAAAAAGTTCGTGTTTCTTTTTAGCTCAGACACATCAGAGCTCCGAATTTGTGTTTCTTTTTTCTCTCAGAGCATACTCAGAGCGCTCTCTATGAGCTCAGAATCAATTGACTGAGTAGGCTGAGTATAAAGCTGATTTCACACTTCAGGCACATTTGACAGAAAAAAAAAACAGGATAAACAAAGTAATTGAAATGGCGGACGAACCTTGTTGCTTTGGAACTGAAGGTTAACAAATTTAATAAACAAAATTAATAAATATTCAATTTATACATATACTTTATTACAAATGACAGCTATGTGCTCAAGTGTGTTTCATAATTACATCAGAACGATCTGAGTACGCTCGGTTCAGAGCGCGCTCATAATGCTCGAGCTCGGTTCAGAGCTCAGCTCTGAACTAGAAAAGAAAAACGCCTATTGCCAAGATAAAAATCGAAATTAACTGCTGCTGTAAAATTAATTTGACTTGGGATAGATATTAGAGTGAATATCAGAACCGGAAGTGTCAAGTAGGGTGTAGTTCTTTGAATCGCGTGCTGAATATTTTACTTAATTTCAACTGCTCAGATATAGATGTTCAATAAATCGTTAATGTGCCTTGGGATCGATGGATTTGCCTATATTGGACAGACATTTGTACTAGGACCCATTGGGAGTATTCTTTGCCTCAACTTTTGTTCACAAGAGTATTTCATAGGCTTCATTGCACTGGCTTGGGTGAAGTTATTTTTTCAGTTTTCGTTGGTCTTTTAGGAACGACAACTTAACTACAATTATTTTATCATTGGGACTGATACTCTTCGTCCTATAAATGGTTTCATACCTGTAGGAGGTTTCCCCAATGAAATAAAAAGCAGGTCCGTTTAAGTAAGTATTTTAAATAATTTAAGAGTCCATTCAATGGCCGGCAGTATCATGTGTCACATTCAGCAGAAAGGACTCTGAATTGCTCCAACTACAGAAGTATTGTTATCCTAATATCGTTACCTCTAATATCTAGGCGGCTGAAATAAGAACACGCCCACAATCTTCCGCCCACAATCATATCGGTGCATTAAAATGCAGTTCTAGGGCAGGAAATTCAACCATTGACCAAATCGGTGCACTACACCCCTCTACGGACTTTAAAATCGCCTGCGATAGCAGAGACCATTCATAAAAATCCATTTCGAGTTTTTGGATCCCTGAAAAACTTATGCAGACGACAATGGGGAAAACACCTCGAAATCCTTTGATATTTTAAAAATCTGTTTAAAAAGTGCTGACGATATTGTCATTATTAGAATATTGCAATCAATGACTTTTACATAAAAAAAAAACAAAAATTCAGCTAGCTATGGGCAGATCTGTGCCCTAGAATTTTTATTTTTTTAGTGATAAATATATCGATGTGGTAAATTAAAGAACATGGGCCTTGGAAGGTGGAGCTTCTTGCTAAAGGCCGTTGTTTAACCGGACCGTCTCCAATTTCATAAGAAACGATTAAGAAAATGGTCACACCAATCAGTTGCCACTTTAAGATCGTAGCTATTGACCACGAGGTGGCAGCATCAAATTTTACAACCTAAGAAAGGTGAAAAGAAATTCTTCCATATTGAAACGTCTGCAATAATATTTCTACAAGACCATTACGTTTTTGACGAACGAAATTACGAAACCGACTCTCGAGGTTATATGAAAATTCCTAAATTATTGCGATACGCCTGCCAACTCCGGAAACGCCATTTCCCTGAAAAGTTATTTAAAAATGTAATTTTCCCCTGCCCTGCTGACAGGTGGTAATAAAATTCTACGAAACTAGGAGTCATATGTTTATTTATATTGAAGCCTCCCATTTTCAAATAAATGACAGAACCAAAGATCTAAGGAAGTTCATTCCTCATAAAAAAAAATCTGTCGCCTCCTCTAGCTCGGAACGATTTCTCATCATTTCCATGTAACAGGCGGCTACATAATGCGGTTTATTCTTGACACATTGTGATTAAGTGAAATGCCGGTTGCCATTCTGGGTATGGGGACGGAAGTTCCCTTTGTCACGGTTTCCTATACAACGAACAAGGTTTTTTTTTTTTGATTTGATTGTTACCGTGATTTGTTCCCCATGGCATCAGTTAAGTCGTAGAATTTCGACCTAAAAATTGTCCTTATAACACAATAACGTGAACGAAAGAGGAAACTCAAAGTAGCTGTAGTAAAATGTTCCAACATCTTCGTAATATGAGGCGAAGCCGCATCGATGCCGTCACACAGTTCACCCCTCGTAATAGCCTCCTCGCACATGATAAGGTGGTGAATAATTTTGCCAGCATTTTATTAAAACAAGACCGCGTTCCGGTTCACGAAATGAAAAAAAAAAAAAAAAAAAAAATCCGAAACCCATAAGAACGTAGGTTCATTTATATCCTGTGGCAAAGTAGCCCACCACCACGAACCATCCTTTTGACGCTCTGCCTCTGGATGTCAGATGATGGTGACAGTGGTGATGGTGGCAGTGTTGAAAAGTGCCAAAGTGTGACACTTGCACGAAGTGGGGATGAAAAACTTTTTCTTTCTTTTGGCTTCTTTCCACGACTTTTTGTCGTCCTTGTGGACTTTTTCTTTCTTTTTAAATAATTCAATCAAAGCGCTTCCAATGTTGGCATGAGTTAAACTTTGTTCCCACTCCAGGTTGTGGGATTTTTTTTTTGTTCTTCTCACCATTTTCAGGGAGACAGAAACGACGTTTGGTGGTGGCTGAATTTGAGTTGACAACTTTTGTGTCTGATTAAATTTTAATGCCAAATTTTGCGTCATTAATAAATTCTGCATGAATAATTTGTGATTGGGAGATTGTGGGGATGAAACGTTCCCGCAAACAGGTACATCGTATTGTCAATTCGGTTTTTGGATGGACAGACACTTAATTCAGCAAAACTTATCCCAACACCAGTGAATTTATTAGGCGAAGTTGGCTAGTCGAGCGGCCAACTTGCTGTTGGTTGGCGCATTAATAATTCGTGACGGGTATATGGTTGCACTAACCGTTGGCATTTTGTAATACTGACAAGCTAACATTGGATAAGTTAATTTTCCGAACGTCGAGGGTGTTTCATGTTAAATTCAATTAGACCTGTTGGAAGCTTTATTCAAGGGTGCTTGGGCTCGCTGGCAATACGGATGGTCGACACTTGAGTACAATTTTACGATACATTAGCTTTGGGGTGGGATCTTCATCCTTGTCGTGATGGTGTGGTTACGGTTTGTTATTAATAATTAAAAATGAAGTTCTTGTCATAATTAGATTGAATTTTATCTGCGAACTATTTGAGCGCTGCTGACGAGAGCAAACAAAACCCAAAAGAATTTGTGATGACACTTACGAAACTAGACTAATGCCGTTATATGAAATAAATATAATTTGGTGCAGTTCAGTTCGACTTGGGCTTGATTTAACTGAATGTCTCAAAATGGAAAAAGACTTAGAAGCTGTAGAAGTCTATTTCGGGACAGTCCGGTTGTAAAGAGGGTAATGGGAAAATATTTTTTTGTTTTGTGGACTTATGGTTCTTTCTCTCTTTTCTGTGAATTTTTTTCCAAAAAAAAAAAAACTAAACACTCTACACAAACAAGCGAAGCATTTAAGAAACCAAGTTTAATATTTAATCCCATTCTTTATGAATATAGACTTAAATTAGACTTTTTTTAGTCCGGGGTATATACAAACGCGTTAGTATAGTGTGTGTTTTGTCTGTACTGTAACTTTTCGACCTTATTGACAAAATGCGTCAGAATGAGCTATTTCAATTATAACAAGACAAGAAGAATTTCTCAAATACAATTTCATTCATTTATTATTATACTTACTAGCTGTGCCTTGCCACGTTTCGCTGTGGCAAATTTTCGTTGCGTGGATAATAAATATAAAATAAAACAGAGCATAATGTGTCCTATAAGTTTAAATCCTGAATTGCCAGTCTTTTGAATTGAAATGTCATATCGGGGGAATTCAGGCGATGGGGACATATTCACCCGTCAAGTTCGTTACTGACACTAATGGACTATTCACATGAGAGCGAACAACTACCTACGATCTACGAACTAAGGAATATTATCAAATTTTGACATTCCATTCACATGATAGATTTTATTCGGTTGCAGATACCCGCGAATCCAATGACAGTCGCCGTCATTTGTTTCTACTTTTTGAATAAAAAAAACTCGACAATTGTAGGTAGCGACATTCTATTAAGCAAAAGAAATAAAATATTGTTGACCTGTTTGTGGTGGAACAAAATTTAAAACACAGCAATTTTTGCATGTACTTCCGTACCAAAACTAATTAAACAAAACTAATAACAGCAATAAACAAATAAATTATATTACGTCCTTCCCATTTGAAGTATGTTACCTTTTTTTTATCTGTTGATTCAGTCATACCTATTTCTTTTATTTTTCATTCGGACCAAAACAAAACAACACCACAAAATGATATATGTACAAAAAAAGTGCCAATGACATTTCAAGTTTGAGGTTAGGTTCGAACGAATGTCTTATTCGCTAGTTTGTGGAACGCGAATTGAATTGGATTGTGAATAAACGTTGACAATTCGCGCCAAGGGTGTGCGGCAAAAAGTTTCGAATTTGAAATTTCGTTATTTAAACTGTTTGTTTACTTGTTTTCTTAATACATTTTGATGGGATAATTAAATATCCTCGTCTTGGACTAGTAAAATGTCAAATTTTCTGTTCATAAATGCATCAAAAGTGATTTGTTCGCATTTCAGCAATTCGTTCGCTCGCTCTCATGTGAATAATCCATAAGTTTTGATGAGCAACAATTTTTTGACTGAGTCGCTTGCCGTTGCAGAGTTTTGGCTGATTTAAATCTTTCAACATGATGACCAATTCAAAAGTCTGCGTTGAATTTGTGCTTTCGTCTACGAGCTTTGATACGCTTTTTAGAAACTTTAAGATATTAAATGTCAAAGCGCGTGAGCAACAATTTTGTAAAACAATTTTTCGGTAATAAACACAAATTTACAGCAGAATTCAAATTTAAAGTCTCCTAAATTTTTTCTTGTAGCTTTCGCTTGTATGCAGGAATTGAAAAAGGATTTTCCAAAATACAAGAAAATCATCTACAGCGATATATAGCAGCCAGGCCTGAAGTTTTATTTTGTATGGCAGCATATGAACGCGTTATTTTTACAAAATCTGTCAACGCGATATTTTCATTCGGCCATAAAATTTGACACACCAATTCTTAAATTCAATATGTGTGGTGGCAGATTCAATAAATTTAACTTCTTCATCTGCGTCCAGAACGGTGGTAAGTTGGTAGATATATTTGTTCTTCGCGACAAGCTGGTTCACTTAAGCAATCGTGATTCCTATAATTCACTTGAGAATTGTTTAATACTCTTTCAAAAGTTATTTATTCAATTTCACGTATTCACAGAATTTATCAGGTAATGAAAATCGTATTGATATGTCATTAACCGGCAGCTTTCCATTCCCAATGTTCAGTAATTGGCGCTAGAATAGCTCGGCCGATTGATCGTTCTGAAGATGGACACGCATTTTCTTAATTTCGTCAATCGTAACGTATGTATGCATCGCCACAAAGTTGAATATTTCAGGCAAGCATTTACTTCGTCCGCTGGTGTCGATCGAAGAATGACAGGCAACTTTTGCCTAAAATCTTTTGCGGGAAATAACTATGCATTTCCTAATGTTTAGTGGTGTTTACTATAATTTTATTTTTATTATTTTATTTACATTTCGTTCTTGAAGAGGGAAGGTTTTTTCCCCTTTCATCAAATTTTTGATTAAAATACCCACAAAAAGAGAAGAGTTCCCCACAAACTGGCAACACTTGCTAAAAATAGTTGGGTCGGCATTCTGTAAGGCGAAACGCTCAAATATTTTCTTTCGATTTACTTCTGTAACTTATGTTACTTGTTAAATCTTTAAATAAAACGCAAAAATCTATACGTTAACCACCTTTATTTTGCATATAAAATAGTTATACCCTCAAGTCCGAAACGCACATTTCGCTCTCGACACCAGAGCCCCTCAGTTTTTTTTTTCAAATTCTCCATTTTGTTTTCCTATCGGTGTTGTGTCAATTAAGAATCCGTGTGACATGCAAAAACATACAAAATGTACAAAAATAAATGCTGCCAACCTCGACAACCGTGGGGAAATGTGCTAGAATTCGGGAATACCATATTTTTACATTACTCAATGCCATTGGTTAGTAATTATATGTTGTTAAAAGGCGAATAATTTGATTTCTTTGGTTAATAAAACTAGCTAAATGAGATAGATGTTCTATATACTAAAAACTTATTATGACAAACATGGTTGCGTATTTTTCAACTGAAGAAAATTTGCTCAATATATTTCTATTTTACTTCAAACAATCTGTATTGTTTATTTTTCATATATATTTCAAGAAAATCTCCACTTATTCCTTAAAAAAAATATTATGCACACGTAACGAATAATTTCAAATTTAACGGATAAAATTCTATGAACGCTGTCAGCAACTTTGCCCACAGCGGAAGTGGCATATGCAAGGTGCGAGCGTGTTGGTGAGTCGGTATTTTTGAAGTTAGGTGACATTTGTCAATGCGAATTTCTATGTAACAATACAAGCGCACTTAGCATTTGCCACCCCATAAAAATATAGCTTGTAGGCAAGTAACGGGAAATCGGTCGGAGTTGGTGGTCTCAGTATTGTCTCTGCTCGACACCTCGAACAACCAACTGCCACACAATGTCACTTCACTGTCCCTCTTACCAACGCGAGTGTTTCCACTTATAATTATGCAGGGGCTTATACATATTCTTATTTTTTAAAGGATTGCATTTGATACACAAATACATAATTATTGTTTAATAAAGTAAATGGTGTTACTTAATTTTATACTATAAATGTCCATTACCTTAGATACCGAAACTTATGTGGATTTCCATTGGGACAAAAATCAATCTTTTTTTGCTCTAAATCGCTTTTCATATTCCATTGGGACAACAAAATCAGTTTTAGTCGCTATTTGCAGATCTCGATATTTTTTTCAGATTTACACATACTGCCACAATAACCAATATACTTTGCACAGCGTCATTTTAAGAAGTTTGTACCTAAAACGAATGAGCAAAGTTTCGCGAAACCCAAAGTAAAGAAATAAATAGTCATGGATATAATTTTAGAGGGATTATTATCTTCATCATCTGAAGATTACGAATCACCAAAACTACTCCATTTGTGTCTACAACAGGGGAAACATTTTTCAAGTCGATATCCATGGTTGATTTTAGTAAAAAAACTAATGCAATTTGAATAGCTGATATTGCTGTCAAATAACGCACTGTTCCATGAGCCGCGTTAAATCTGAAATATGTTACGTAGAAGTTCGTATTGACAGATGTCACGTATCTTTAAAAATTCCGGCTCACCAACACATTCGCACCTTGCATATGCCACTTCCTCTGTGGGAAAAGTGGCAGACAGCATTCATAGAATTTTGTCCGTTAAATTTGAAATTATTATTTTTTTTTAGAAATAGGTGTACATTTGCTTAAAATATTAATGAAAAATGAACAATGTAGATTGGTTGAAGGAAAATGAAAACATTTTGAGCAAATTTTCTTCAGTTATCAAAAAAAAAATTTACACATGAAATCGAAGTTAATGATATTCAAAAGCGGGAATTACACAGCCATGTTTGTCATTATAAGTTTGTAGCATTTAGAACATCTCGTATAGATAGTTTTATTAACCAAAAAAATCAAATTATTCGGCTTTTAACAATTTATAATAACTAACCAATGCATTCAGTAATGCAGAAATATGGTATTCCTGAACTCTAGGACATTTCTCCACGGTTACCGAGGTTGGCAGCATTTATTTTTGTATTTTTTGTATGTTTTTGCATGTCATACGGATTCTTAATTGACATAACACCGATAAGAAAACAAAATGGCGAATTCGAAAAAAATTGAGGGGGCCAGCGGCAAGAAGATTGCGAGTTGGGGGTTCAGTATGATTTGTGTATGAAACAGATCATGCGATCAGAGACAATACTGAGACCACCAACTCCGACCGATTTCCCGTTACTTAGCCTACAAGCTATATTTTTATGTAGTGGCGCTAGTATTATTACATACAAATTCGTATTGACAAAAATGTCTAGTAGTCACTTCAAAAATTCCGGTTCACCAACACACTCGCGCCTTGCCACTTCCGCTGTGGGCAAAGCTGCTGACCAGAGACAATACATACTGAGACCCCCAACTCACAATCCTCTTGCCGCTGGGCCCCTCAGTTTTTTTTCAAATTCGCCATTTTGTTTTCCTATCGGTGTTGTGTCAATTAAGAATCCGTGTGACATGCAAAAACATACATAAAATACAAAAATAAATGCTGCCAACCTCGACAACCGTGGGGAAATGTGCTAGAGTTCGGGTATACCACATTTTTACATTACTGAATGCCATTGGTTAGTAATTATATGTTGTTAAAAGGCGAATAATTTGATTTCATTGGTTCATAAAACTAGCTAAATGAGATGTTCTATAAACTAAAAACTTATTATGACAAACATGGTTGCGTATTTTGCGCTTTTGAATATCATTAACTTCGATTTCATGTGTTAATTTTTCTTAGATAACTGAAGAAAATTTGCTCAAAATGTTGTTATTTTCCTTCAACCAATCTACGTTGTTCATTTTCCTTTAATATTTTAAGCAAATGTTCACTTATTCCTAGAAAATAGTATTATCCACACGTAACGAATAGTTTCAAATTTAGCGGATAAAATTCTATGAACGCTGGCAGCAACTTTGCCCACAGCGGAAGTGGCATATACAAGTTGAGAGTGTGTTGGTGAGTCGCAATTTTTGAAGTTAGGTGACATTTGTCAATACAAATTTCTATGTAACAATACAAGCGCACTTAGCATTTGCCACCCCATAAAAATATAGCTTGTAGGCAAGTAACGGGAAATCGGTGGAAGTTGGTGGTCTCAGTATTGTCTCTGTTGCTGCAATTGAATATGAAGCAACGCCTTGCTCTCGCGAGTTGACAGAATCTAAGGGTCCGATTGCAAGAGTATATTTGAGGATTTGACGCCCATGGGACGATATTGTTTTTTAAATCATTTATTCCGCTCTGCCAACGTTATTTTTATGTATAAAAAAATATGTGTTAGATTGAAACTGTTAACACATATAACATAATTTTATTTACTTATTTATAGTTCACAAATGAATTATTAATTTTTAAATTGTAATTGCTTTAAAGTTTGTCTATTCTAGACAAATGAAGAATTTATCTACCTATCTATTTAGTGCATATGAGAAATGTAAGAGGGTAGGTGTCTATAAAGAAAAAAAAAACGTTTTTGACAGTTAGACGTCATAATGTACCTTAAGTGGTTTTATCTGCGTTTGGTCAAATTAACTTTCACTGAAATTAGTGATTACAACCCAGAAAATGTAGATATTATCTATCATATTGAACCCTCTTTATGATCGGTCTTATCTGCAGAGTATTACAACTTCAAACAATTCAAATACAGAAATATATGTACCAAGACGCGTTAGATTGGCCTTTCCCGAGCAAAATACATATTTAAAAAAATTTAAATGCCTCGAGATCTTGCGATAAATAAGTTAACCATCCCCAAACAAAATTTTAATGGGGAGAACGTTGTACCTTTCTATGTACATAATATACCTACTTACAAATTGTGTAACAAAAGTGAATTTCCACATTCAATTACATTTGGCCAAGTTATACACGGAAAGCTTTTACACTCAATTACACTTTCATGAGCTTGATCCATCTTCATCTTCTTTTCTTTTCTTATATTTTATGTTTTGATTTAAAGATTACTCCACGAATTCAAATTCAATTTTTGTATTAGAAAGTTTTTCATTCTTAGCGACTAAAAGTTCTGTGCGCAATTTTTCTTCCACAATTGTAGTCCAAAGTTGGCCGACCAAAAAGAAAAAAAAAAAGAGACAAGAAATCCAAGTAAAAGAATCTGCAACTACCTGGAGAGGAAAAAAGTTTCCGAAAATCACTGTCCGTTAAAATTGTTTGTCGTAAATTAATTTTTCAGATCTGCATATTTTGTGCGAAGCGGAAATGTGGTCGGTGGATGACAAGACAACGCACCCCCGGCCTGGCAGGAAGCTGGCCCATTGGATATATACCTCCATTACTGGTGGATGAACACGGAGAAGGGTATCTGACTGGCGAAGGTTCTCTTCTTTATAATTTTTCTTTTTTTTTTTTTTCTTTGTGAATCGAGGTGAATTCGCATCGCTTGATTAACTTGATGCCAGATATTCGCAAGAATTTTACTTTAGGATCATCCCTAAGGAGGTAATTAATTTTCTAGCAGCTATCAAAGAAAATCAAGTTAATGAATTTAAATTAGCCCAACGTCCTAGGGCAGAGCCTTTTTTTTCAACCAGAGGCCCACCAAATTTTTTTTACGCACTACTAAGAATAGCGTTTTGTTTGAGGGCCTTGAATGCCTTGAAGACCTTTAAAATGTAAGTCGTATTAGATGGCAGGCGAAGTGGCTTATGTGTTGGACTACTAAGCGAGGGGTCCCAGGTTCGATTCCGGAAAAAAACCTAAGTTCCATCTTAAGGTTTTTTTTTCAACTGCGCCACTGAGTATAACTGTCTTGAAAGAGCTTCTCAGTTGGACTCGGCATAAAGTTGTAGATCCCTTCCATTTTGACCGGAAAATATAAAACTCGCCCAAAACGAGTAGGGCCGCTCTACGGACCTATTGCGACAACAATTTATTTTGTTATTTTTTATTAGATGGTACAGTGCCTGTCGTTTTCATATCCAATAATATGAAAACTTCAAAAGATTAACATCAGGCCCTGCCTGCTCTATCGACCATAGGCCTAATTCCCAATCTAAGGCTGGAAAGTCGATAATCTTCACCTTGTCATCGAATTTAAAGTGGGAAATGACAGCTTGTGTTGCTGCAAAACTAGTCTACTAATGATATCCTGAGAAACCGCTGCTACTTCGGTTTAGGAACACAAATGCGTTCAAAACTATTAATTCGAAGGACAAAGGGAACACTCTACGCAACTATTCCAATTTTTTTTTTTTAATTGGGGCTTGCTTTTTTTTTATTTACAGCGCTTTTTAAAATTAAAGGAAGTTGGACAAGTTGTGCAGCATTTTTGATTATGATGTTATATGTACAAGGACATGAAGTAAGAGCAGAGAGAAGGCCCCTGCTTTCTCCCAAAATGAAAAAAAAAACATCTTTAAGCCTTCTACTACAACGATTTATTCTAATAAAAAAAGACAGCCGAGGTGTGTTACGCTTCTCATTAGTTTATCGCTTCAGGAACAACTTCCTAGATTACCTAGATCCAAGTTGTATTACTAAGCATCTTTTGCTGGTCTCAGTACATCAGCATTTTGTCGAGAAGCTCTCCCATCTAACTTAAGCCAACCTGAGTAAGATTGATGAACGATGTTTTTACTGATCCTTATATCATTCTTCAACTTTTAATAGTTTAAATTATTTTCATATTTTATTTTGCTTTCATTTAGACCTATAAACCGAAAGTGAATCACAGCCTTACCCAACAAGCTAAGCTCACTTTCGGCCAAGTCAGCGCTTCTGCAAAATATAGCAGGGCAATTATCTCCTTCGTTCTTTTTAAATACAGGGTGGCGCACCAATTGTGCTACAATAAGAAATTCAAATAACTTTTTTTTTAATCGATGTATTTCATTTATTTTTTTTTTATTGGTTAGAAAATTAAATTTTATTTTAAATAGTTAGTTGTTTTTAAAGATTATAGATCGCAAATGACCTCCACGCTCTCCCACGCATATGCGGCACCTGATCAAAAAACTATTCATTGCGGCCTGAAGAGTTGAAGTTGGGATCGCCTCAATTATTGTCGTTATGGACTGCTTTAATTCAGTTAAATTCCTGGGCTTCGTTTTATACACCTCTTGCTTGACATAACCCCATAAAAAGAAGTCTGGTGCAGTCAGGTCAGGTGACCTTGGGGGCCAGCGAAGAGTGGAGTTCCTAGAAATTAATTTGTTTGCGAATTTTTTGTTTAGCTCCGCCATAACTGGTCTGGCTATATGTGCAGTTGCTCCATCTTGCTGAAACCAAACGCTGTTCAATGGTATACTTCTTCGGCGCAGTTCTGGGTAAAAAAACTCCTTCAACATCTTTAAATAACGGTCCCCATTGACAGTAACGGTTACACCGTTTTCTTCAAAGAAGTACGGCCCGACAATACACCTTGATGAAACTGCGCACCACATAGTGACTCGTTCTGGGTGCAGTTCCGTCTCATGGAGCATTTCTGGATTAGACTCTTTCCATATACGGCAATTTTGCTTGTTTACATTGCCGTTAAGATCAAAATGAGCTCCATCAGACATGAACAAACAATTGATCAATGTGTTGTATTCTTCGGCCATTGATATCATTTTTTGGCAAAATTCCAGGCGAACAGGCAAATCCTGAGGGTTTAACTTGCTAGTAATTTGGACTTTGTACGGAAACAAGTTTAAATCGTCATGAATTATCCGTTGTAATGACCGTCTACTAACTCCAATTTGCCCCGATAAGTTTCGGGTCGAAACGCTCGGATTGGCCTGTATTGCAGATGCTACTGCTGCGATTGTATCCTGAACCCGAACATTGGTATCTCGATAGTACGGCGTTCGTGCGATGCTTCCAGATTCGGCAAACATGTTTACATAATGGTCCATCTACTCGGGGGATTACCGCCAAACTCCCGCCTAAATTCCCTTTGGACGGAAATGACGGACTGCAAAGCATGGTACCGTTGCACTATCCAAATTCTCTTCTCCGTATCCCAAGCATCCATTTTTATAAATCTAAATAGTAACCTACAAAATAAAAAAAAAATAAGCCGATTACTCACACAGAAAAAAAGTTATTACGTTTTATTTTTGTAGCACGATTCGTGCGCCACCTTGTATGTTTTTTTTTTTTAATATTGTATACTTAATGTATGTCGTAGTTATGTCAAACTATTGCGCCACTCGGCTCGATATGTGTATGTTGAGTCTTTTCTTAAATTCATTTAAATGGACTTTTGAAAATTGTTACTACTAATGATGGAATAAAACTGTCGTGCAATCGCTTGAACAAAAGTTATGTGTATCGATCCATCGTTCTGGAACTCCTGAGTTTCTTTAAAGATCTGTCGGAGTGTGAACATTTACTGAGTGGCTGATTTTTATGATTTGAAATCGTTTTAATAAAGTTCTTTATTCAGCAAATCGGATTTGGCAGAAAATTGTGGTTCCATTGTTCCTAACGCAATTTCTCGCTGCTTTGAAAATCAGCCTTCGTCCGCGTTGGACTGGATATCCGAACTACCACTTCATGTTGGTGGGTTCGGCGAAAGTTTTGACTATCTTCGTTCAGGCTGGACACCTTATGGTACTTCTGAAGGCTTTTCTTCGTATTTTCATTCATGGGCTCAGTGGTGAGTGTGCTGGACTACAGAGCGACGGGTCTCAGATTCGATCCCGCGAAACATAAACTGCCTACATCTTAAGATAATTTTGCCACTGCGCTCTCGCGAACGTCTGACAAACATCAGAGAGTCTATCTGGCATGAAAAGGCTTTTGCATTAACCGTTCGGACTCGGCTTAAAATTGTAGGTCGTTTCCATTCAACCCAAAAAATTAATAAAAAATGTACAGTGTACAAACCTGTTGCGAAATGCCAACTAGTTGTTTGTCTTAGAAATTTTGGACTTTACCCAGCTTTCTTCAATAAATCCGTTCTTTTTCTTCCCACAAGTTGAAGGCTTCCTCGTAGTGCTTACGAGTAAATGGAGGCTTGAGTTCAAGTTGGATCGGAAATGTAAGCACAGCTCATCCGAGCTAACAGGACATTCAATCAAAACAACACAAAAATTCGAAACGATCACATTTTTTGATGCGACAAATCATGTCCTCAAAGTGTAGTCTGCACAGTCTTTGGTGGCCCTAATATGCAAAGTGAATAGTCGGCCGTATGCATGATTACACACCCCTAACTCAGTGACAGGTATGTTCCAAATCTTGAGATGCAACCAAATTCTTTGTCTTTTTAGTTCACTTTTAAAACACCGCGACATCCTTATTTTAAACAATTATGAAATATCAATACTCAAAAGGAATAATTGACCCGCATGATGTCCTTACAAATACTTATGTATTCCAATTAAATCATTTGTATTTTTCCACGTTAATCTTTTTTTATTGTATTTAAAAACAACAACAAAAAAAAGTTCCACATTGACTCCCACTCGCATCGGGAAAAGTCGTTGAGTTGCTATCGCAATGAATTTGAAATTCCACTTTTCCGATCACATTAAGTCCTGGGAACCGAAAATTCATCCAAGTAGAAACGAAAAAGAACACAAAAACGTGGAAAACACAAGAAAAGTCAAACAGTATCCCTATAATTGCCCTGGCGCGTTTGCTGTCCTCATCGTCTCAACATTTTATTTTATATTTTGCGTCCCGCCACCACCACCATCCATTATTATCATCAGACGCACAAGGACCACTTAAGGCGAAGAGAAAAAAAGCCCTCTAAACACCCTCTTGAAAATCCTGTTGTATATTCATAAATTAGAAAATTACAGTATTAACATAATTTATTCATAAACGTCACTTAAAATTTCAGCGTTCACAGAATTGTGAAGAACGCCACAGCGACTGTAGGAGTAGCGATGGAGAACTCATCCAATTGAGCTCGTTAAAAGGAATGACGACTGACATACATAAGAAGCGCGGACACATAGCGGGGTCAGAACTAAAGACACAGTTCATCTGCCGGTTCTGTTTTTTTTTTTTTTTTTTGTTGCGTACCTTTTAGAGAGGTTTATAATATATATCTTTTGAATAATGAAAATTATAAAGGATATTGAGGAGGTTTTATTGCGTCGCTTTGAAATGACTTGTTGCTAGGGAAGTGGATATTTATTTGGTACTTTTATAACTAAAATTAGCGGATGTCTCCCACTCACCCATATGAGGTATGATATCAAAAACATTAAGAAATCGAGGACATTTTTATTGCGCTACCCGAATTAGGTACCTGGAGCAGAAGGGAAAGTCAAGGAGAGTATATGTGATGCCAAATAATTTGTGATTAGATACAAACTCAACTTGTTGCGGTATATTATGATGATTTGTGAAAATTATTATTATAAAGTTTGGGTTATAATTTAACAGGCTTGTTTTAGAAAACATGTTCACCAGTAAAGCAGAAAAAGACTATAATCTTCAGTACAAGCGAATTCAATTTTTGTGTCGTTTACGCAACACCTCAAAACTCCACTTCCCCACACAAGAAAAAAATTTTTACTCCACAGATCGATTTCAGCAACTTATTGTACAATAAATACCTCATCTCCATATCATCTCAAAGGATACTTTTTTTTATTTTAAAATTATCCCATGCCCTGATGGCTGACACTGCGACCTGAAAGATCTATTGTATCATTGGGGGAAAGTTAGTCTAAGAGTCGTGTGACCTCTCTGATGAAGGCCAATAAGTCCTCAGTAGCAGAGTTCATTAGATTTGCTGGTGTACTAGTTTCTCTATTAAAGACACGTTTTCTTAACCGGGCAGTCACAGAAGATGTGTTCAGAGGATTCGATATCCTCCAGGCAGAATCTACATTCTGTATCGGGACAAAGGTTCATTTTGCTGAGGTGATATCTCAAGCCACATTGGCCTGTGAGGAGGGCCACTAGCTTTCTAATGTTGTCCTTACTGAGTCTAAGGATTTTCTTGTAGGAGTACGACTTGATTAAACGCTTGGATTGTCTTAGACCAGGGACATTTCCCAGTGGTTAGAACGAAGTTATTGTTCCCATTCGTTAATTAGTCATAGCGCAGTAGCCCAATTGACTCTGCAGTAAGGTTCTGGTCCATAGGGAACGGTTTCGGAACCAGCCCTTTCAAATTTGTCAGCAAGTTCGTTGCCTGCAATCCCTTGATGACCAGGTACCCAACCAAGTTTGACCTTGGCTATGATTGGGAGGGCATCGTGACAATCCTTAACTGTTTTGGAGTCCATTGTATTGGACGCCAAAGCTTGTAAAACTGCCTGACTGTCGGAGAAGATTTGTGTGATGGCGCCTTTTATACCTTTACTGGAAATTATTTTAGCGCAATTTTCTATAGCATGGATTTCCGCTTGAAAAACCGTGGGACACATTCCCATGGGTAACGAGATTTTGGGGTTGGGTCCAAAGACACCAGCTCCAACTCCGAAGACCATTTTTGATCCGTCGGTGTACCAAACTAAACTTTTAGGGTCCAGTATCGGAACCCCATTGAACAAACTAGAACGATCTAGTAATTCTACTTCAAATAATTTCCCAAAACTTTACTCCCTAACCATAATGTCAGGTACGGAGCAGAACATACCCATGTTTGGTATTGGGGTAAGTATTTTCAGATGTCCCACATGTTCATCTGATTTAAACTTAAATTCGAGCTGCAGTTTAATGGCGCATCTAGCAGCCGTCCTCATGATGAAGAATTGCAGGAGTGAGAGCCAAATAATGGCCTCAATTGCTGTGCGCATTGCAGCTGTAATGCCGAGACAGGCAATCCGTTGAAGCTTCTTAAGCTTGTTTGCCGTGGTTCGTTCAAGTACTTTCGGCCACTAGACGATTGCCGCGTACGAGATAATGGGTCTTACCATCATTGTATATAACCAGTGAATCATTCTGGGATTAAGACCCAAGTTCTGCCACACAGACTCCTATAGGCCCACATGGCTTTAGTGGCACGCTCTGTGGCAGACTTGATTTGTAAGTTTCGGGATATTTTACTTCGTTGGAGTAATGGGTTCTAAATTGACCAGTCTCTTTCTGGTAAAAGGAACTAGAATAGTTTTATTTTGGTTGCTGGATAAACCCTCCGTATTGCACTATTCTAAAATAAGGCATTCGTCATTCTACTATTAATGGTAGCGCAATGCTTTCCACTAATGATAATTGCCAAGTCGTCGGAATAACCTATGGCATCATAACCTATGTTATGTTGTCTGACTAATAGACTGTTATGACGAGTGACCACAACAAAGGGGGAAGTACTCCTCCTTGGGGGCAGCCTTTGACTGCTGTCACATACACAGCCACTCCGGATGAAGATGTTATAACTCGACTTTCCAGCGTGGCCCGTATCCATCGGTTAGTCGATTCTTCGATACCTTTATTGTTGAAAGCGCCCTCAACATCTAAGAATGCGCCCAGGGCAATTTCCCTACGGAGAAAAGTTTCTTCTACCTTTCTGACGAGCACCCTCAGTGGACTTGCACTTTTTATGCGCAAATTGACTTGAGTGTAGAGGGTTAGATCTTACTGTCTGACCTCTAATATGAACATGAATTAATCTTTCCATAGTTTTTAGAATAATTGATGTTAGACTAATGGGTCTATACGATTTAGACAGTTCGCTTGGCCTATTGCCATTTTTACGGATATCAATTTCGTTTATATCCCTACGATTCCAGTCGCCCAGATGCACCCATTTATATGTCAATAACACATGGTATCTGGTGTTGGTGGCCAAGTGCCGTAGCATCAGCAAAGATTGGATCTTTTAAATGGTTCGACATCGTGAAGCTCCTGTCCTGACCTTTCCTGTCCTGTCTTGATTTGAAGAACCGCTATTGGTACTTTGACTTTCTGGTTAAAGAATACATATACATGTCATCCAATTTACGACAAGATGACAACATATTTTCGTAGTTTTGAAAATGGAGGTAGTTTTTAGAGCACCTCGAATTAAAGATTTGTAAATATCATTCTTCCCTTCCTGGTACAAGCATAACCGTTGTATGACTAAAGATTCAATTTGCAACTTTTTCCGAAAGCCTACCACAATTTGACTATTTTGACCCTTTTCAAGTCAGCGAAGGCGCTTCCCAAATTTTTCAACTACTTTTATTTCCAAATAAAAACATTGAAAATGTAATGCACTTGCCTATCGCAACAATATTATAGTGTTTAGCGAATGCTTGAAAGATATCGTTCAAAAATTCTAAATTTGCAGAAAAACTTCAGAAATTGACTTTTTTTCTTATTGGCCCTTTTTTTGCGACTACAACGGTCACCCTGCCTGGGACTAGTATCTTAAAGCCATACAAATGAGTGACAAAACGCATGCGGTACGATGTAATTTACAAACAGATTAAAAAGTATATAGTCCAGTAGGACTTCCTTGAACACCAGACGTTGTCCATATATGTTTTGAAGCATATTACAAAAATTTACAATTTCTTTTACCAATGAAAGAAAACTTTTTTATTCTATGTAGCAACATTTTATGGTCAACACGGCCTAAAGCTCTGCTAAAATCCTTATAAACAAAATAACAATAACATTGTTATCTCTCTGAACCCTCGAAATACGTAAACAATATTCGACTAGTTAAAGTTGAGCTTGAAGTTGATACGGGAGTTGGGATAAAAATGCAAACTTTCATTTAATAACGAGCTAGAAGAAGATTGGCCAAGCTAGTGGGAAATGTTGGATATTGTTGCTAGACCGTTCTTGCCGTCGGGTCGTTGCTGATTATTGAGAATCGTGTTGAGTGTCATATGTCATTTATTGCCGGTGGTGGTTAGTGGAGGATGCAACATAGGTTAAAAGAAAAGATTCGAATTTACTTTTATTTCGTAACAAAATACAAATTCGTTAAATGACCTCTATGGATTTCAAACTAAAATTGCATCTTTAAAATTAATTTTCCCAACAGACGGAAAGCTTAAAAATGTAAAAAACTAAATTATATCAAAACTGAAAAAAAAACAAGGTGAACAGGGACCTTTGGTGGAGCCCGAAGCCACAGAGTACTTCAAGACATTGGGCGGTACTAAAAATCATATTTCGTATCCGTCCAGGCTAAATTTGTTGAACTGACAATTGCGAATTTTTGCATATAAAATTAACCCACAAAAAATTTAGTGTGAAGGTTAAAAATGGATATTAGTAAGTTACATTATCCTTCCATTCCACTACTTTTATTCTGTTTTAAGAGCAGAATCAAAAGAGGGCAACCTCTTTAAGGTCTATTTGTTAACCAATTCGTATGGGCATGTGCTGTATTGTGAAAAATTATGTGAAGGGAAAGTCGTATATGAGACAGTGGTGTTTAACTCCTAAACTACTGCGACACTGTTCTCAATTTAAGTATATGTTCTAGGTAATACGCGTTCGCCGATGAATTTGCTAAGCTCAGAGACAGTTTTCGGTGGCATCGAACCCACACTGTACTTGTCAAGATGTGTGGTTAGGATTTCCATTGATAGGTTATTTTCTCCTAAGCACAGCTGCTGACGGCATAACTCCGTCGGTTGTAGCAAATGAAAGCAATTACGCTCGGATACCTGTAACAAAGCTTTGATCCTATCCCTTAATAGGAAGAACTCTAGGCAGCGACTGACTAGTGTCTTCACAGAGCATTTCCTTAACTGTTGGTCTGCTTTTTCGGGTGTGAGATATCTTGTGCTGTTGTGGAGGTTACTGATATAATAGGATCCTCATCACTGCACCATGTTACAGTTCCTTTGACAAACAGAGGCTCCTATTGCAATCGACTCTATAATTGTGGGTTGATTTTTGGTTTAGTATTGTATTTATAACTAAAGCGACGGATTGACATAAGTGTCAGTAGGACTGTTTTCGTAACTAAAAACCTCTGTTTTTATGTAATGTTTATAACTCATTTCTTAACACAACTTTTATTCGTTTTAAAAAAATCTGCGGAGAAGAGGAGGCAACAACGGAACACAAACTCTGCGAATGCCCTGCTGAGGCAATGGGAAGAGTGATCCATATGCAAAGGGCGTATTTAAGTCCTGCAGACATAGGAAACATGGAACCAAGAAGGGTACTGAGGTTTATAAAGAGCCTCAACAGCTCCCTGGATTAAATAACAGAGTCCAACACAATAGATCTCTTCTGGTCGCAGTGTACAGGGCCTATTCCTTACAATACAATACAATACCATGGTATAGTAAATGCCACCACAACTGTGACCCTTAATAAGCTGCATAAGCTGATAACTTTAAACAGTAATCACCCCCATATCGAGGAATCCGTGTCGAAAAAAAAAGTCAGATACAAAAGTCGAAGTATCCGTTTCAGAGCAAAATAAATGAAGCATATAAACGCGTTCATTTCACATTAAAATATTACGCAGCAATTAGTTTGAGGAGAGCTTCCGAAAAAATGTGGCGTGAAGCTGGAGAATTTTTCCGAATGGAATTTCTCCGGCTTCATACAAATCGGGGAAAATTCCGTTCCGAACGGATACCTCGATGGGGGTGAATATATTCGTACATGTAAAGGTCGGGGCTGCATGAGTTTTTCATCCTTTCCTTTCAGTTCACCCACTTCACAAACCCACGGACTATTCATATGACCCGGGAGTGCCCAGCATTTCCAGTCAAAACAACATGATGTTGGTTGTCCAAATATACTTTGGGATGATGTCTTGAAAAATAAAAGTGTCTGTATTAAAAATTTGTGTATCCATACATTTGAATTTTTATTAACGAATAAAAATAATTTATTGCAAAAACAACAAGCTTACTAACGTAATAACGTGAACAAAAGACTAAAAGTATTATTATTAAGTATTAAATAAGCAGGTACCTACATCGGTAATGTATCACATATTGTTTCGTGACGGCGTTCAGACGAGTAAGTTCTCATTTCCCTGATTACGTTTTTAATATTTTTAGCAAATGTTTTTTTTTTGCACGAAAGAATTGTGAGTTTTAAGCCAAATGTGAGCCATTTCTGTTTGGCTCGGAGCATTGAGCCAAAGCTAACATATTTGAGCCAAATTACCCAATTGAGTACCTCAGCACAACGATGATACGGACTGTAAGCTAACTCCCACCCCTCGCCAGTTCTATAGACTCCGATCGTGCGTTGAGTCACTTTCACTCCATCGGATAGCTTACCACAATCAAGTTGCCTATCAACTCGATGAAAATTGTTGTTTAAAGCATTTTCCACTAGGTGTTTGCAATCAAAGTACCTATTTGATTTTTACTGAGGGAAAATTTATATATTTGTAAAAAAAAGACAATGTTTAATTTATTTACTACATTAAAAAATTAATGAAATATTTACTTCAGATATTTTCAGCACTCTAGCATAAGTGGTCAACAATTTAAAAAAAAAATTATTAAAAATCAAATTTTATGTAATTCAACGCTTGAAACAGTGATGATGAAATCATTGAGATGCTCGTACATTTCCCGCAAATACAAATACATATCAATATATATTTTGTTTGTTTTGTTCAATTTACAACTTAAGGCTATGACATTTCTTTTTTTTTTTCTTTATATGTACAGTAATTGTTTTTTCTTGTTGTTTTTAATAAAAGCGCAATACTAACTTCACGATTTGATAAATATGTTTGTATGTTTTACAGTTTCTGCTTGTTTTTTTATTAATTTTTTTATTTTGTTTGTTTCATTATAGAAGTAGAAGCAGCCATAATTACAATATATATATTTTTATAGTTTATCAATTTTTTTAAGCATGTTTTTAGACGTGCATCGATTTGTTTTATACTTAAGATTAGTTAATTTTTCTATTTAAAACTTTGCTAAATTTAAGACAGTAGATGTTTTTATTTTGAAAGTTTTATTTTTATTATTCTGTTACCTTCAGCTATTCTTGTTTATTATTAAAATTTTCTTTACTATTTCCGTTGTTTGTTGTTGTTTATTTTTTTTTTTTTGTTTTTTTTTTAATAGATTTATTTTGATAGAAGAAGAGGATTTTGTTTAGATCAGGGACTTCAATTATGTTTAATGAACCCATGACGGTGGTGTTACACTGGCCTGCGAATATTGAACCCTCGTGTGAGTGTTTGTTGACTGAGGTTGAGGTAAATCTATTGAAGTGCCCGTATTGCTGTTCGTTGGTTGATGATGATTATTATGTTGCAATGGAGTTGTTGTACTTGTTGTGTTGAGTGTTGCCAGCGGAATATTGATATCAAGGAGGCCATCGATACTCATTTCTTGTTGAATCAACTGTGGAATAAAAGGGGAAGAGTGTTGAGTTAACCAAATGTAATTAATTGGGGTGTATATTTTGAAACGAAATCAGCATCCAAATTGAAATTTACCAGAGAAACCAATCAGAAACACCTCTGAGGCAAGAAAAAAAAATGCTTTTAGTCAGTGTCCTTAACAAAGACAAAAATATCCTATCAGCCATATTGAGAGTATATGCCATTCGTACACTACTTAATTCGCTGCACTTGTAGCCAAGAAAGTCCACTGCCGATCAAATATTCATGTTTAGACAGATCCTAGGAGGAGCCCACGATACGCACCATCATCGTTGCATCGATTTTGAAGCCTCTATAGAGACAAGCTATACATAGCCACGTCTAGTTTCGCCATACTGAATAGGATGAGGATACAAAATGTGGTTTCTGTATCAGGGCCGGAAATGGAAAGGTCCTACGTGAGGCAGTCAATGTAAAAAAGGAACCTGCGTTCAACTCATAGATTAAATACACAAGGTATATATTTATGGTAGAACACAGTAAGCTGTCACTGGTGCATTGGCCAGCGGAGAAGTAAAAGCGGATAGAATGGGTTCAGCTGTGAAATGGGCAGAAACAAGTATGCTGTCAACAAGAATGGACTCTTACTTCGAAAAATCGGGCAGACTGACTCAATTTTGTAGTATCCGAAGTAGAGACTTAGCTACCTCGGGGCTGTTTATAAAAACAAATAAATAAGAAGTGTGACAGGTACATCTAAGGCTGCCTAAGTATGTTAAAGGATGTCTAAACTCTCAAGCCCCAGTTTTTATTTTTAGGGGCGAAAGGAAGGTACGTAGCTTTTTATCCCCCGACTACTCCGCTGCATTGAGAACAATTCTACAGACGTTTGTGAGAGATGGTACTGTGAAGAAGCCGCATGACGTACTTTGCGTTTGGTTTAACCAGAGAATCCTCGGTTGGTAGTCCCGTGATATAACCACTGATCCACATCGGTTCGGTAACAACATCTAAAACAGAAACGAAATTCAGACGGAAAATACTCGTAGTTCTTACCAAGCGCTTAACTATGATTTGGGAGACAACTTTGTATATAATAAAGTCCTTTAACGAATAACTAGAGAAACGCTGGGATCTGAAGCACAGACTCATTTAAAAGCGAATGAAGATGACATTGTCCATTTCGAGAGAAAGATCATTCGTAAAAATCCCGTTTGTGTTGACAAATTTTAAATACGATTCACTACTTTGGGTTATTGTCTTAAATGAGGCACTTATGCAACTAAAACATACCGGGTTGAGAATAATTGCCTACGCTGACGACGTTGTGCTAATGGTTACCGGCAAATTTCTGCCAACATTAGCGGAGCTATTAAATGGAGCCCTCTCCATCCTTGACTCCTGGACCAGGAAATGCGGTCTATCAGTCAATCCCCAGAAGACTGAACTAGTATTGTTCACTAACAAGAGGAAAACCCGCAGTTTGTCCTGCCTGCTGTTGGCGGTATACCCCTCAGAATCTCTGACAACGCTAAGAACTTGTGACTTATACTAGATAAGAAACTAAACTGGTAAATGAACATAGACGAACGAATGAAGAAAGCCACAATAGCATTCTACTCCTGTAGCAAATTTTTTGGGAAAACATTGGGACCATCTCCCAAAATCAAACTCTGGTTGTATACAGTTATTGTAAGACCAATACTGACATATATGGCAGTCTTGTATGGTGGCCAGCAACCAAAAAGGCTACCTACTTAAAGGCTATTACAAAGGTGCAAAGACTGGCTTGCATCGGAGTCACTAGCGCGATGAGGACAGCTCCAACCGCCGGTCTTGAGGCTATCCCCAACCTGATCCCGCTAGATATCTTTGTGCAATCAATGACAGCAATGAGTGCCATGAGAATTAGCCAAGCAATAGAATGGAAACATGATGAAGAGGGTCACTCAACGATCCTGCATAGATACTTTGGCAATGTACCTAACACGGATTACATCACGCCATGTTTAGAATTCATAAGACCTTTCTACCCCAGCAGGGAAACATGGAGACATGGAGCCATACCTAACATAGACTCCGTCCACGTATACACAGACGGATCAAAAATGCACAAAGAGCTGGGTACTCTGAACCGCTGGGCATCTCAACATCACGACGCCACCCAGACCATTGCAGTGTATTCCAATAGGAAGTCATGGCAGTGACAAGGGCTGCCGGCGAGTCTGCGATAAAGGTAATACCTCGTGAGGGTATCACCTTCTTTATCGACAGCCAGGCCCAGTAATAAAATCGAAGCTTGTGAAGGGCTGTCGCGAAGAGATCAAAGCTCTTGGAACACAGCACAAGGTGTCACTGTGCTGGATCCGTGGACATGAAGGCATTCCAGGAAACGAGAAATCGGATGAACGAGCACGACAAGGTTCGGCTAATACACTAGAACAAACAGACCCCTCTGTGCATATCTCGCTATGTACACTAAAGCTAGAAGCGGGGAAGAAGGCCATAGATGAGGCGAATGCCAGATGGATATCCACGGATACGTGCGCCAATACAAGAAAGCTGTGGCCATCTCTCTGCAAATCCAGAACGGAAAAGTCTTATCTACGCTTGTAGGTATCCTCACGGGACACAACACCCTGCGATACCATATGAAGAAAATGTGACTGACCCAAGAAGAGCTTTGTAGAGGCTGCGGCGACGAGGGAGTTATAGAGGATACAACCCACTTCCTATGCCACTGTCCAGGTCTCCAACACTCCAGGAACAAATTCCTAGGAAGACACTTCTTCCATAACCTGAACAAGCTTTCTAGCACACCAACAGGAAAAATCATGAACTTCATCAAATCATCAGGATGGTTTGTATGCAACGACACACAGTAAGTAAACTCCTAATTACTACAAGGCACACGCGGAATAGGTCACTAGGGGTAAGGATAAACCTATGTCCCCTACGGGTATCACAATGGGTCAACTTTGTCCTGAGTGTGGTGCGGAGTATTCCTCGCCGGTCCACAAACCTAACCTAAATACGATTCAATGACGAACAACGAAGTTGCACAGCGACATCGCTTAGTAAAAATAAAAAGAAGAGCGCATACTGGGAGATGGAAAAAGCGAATGGCTATCAAAATCAAGACTATAGCCAGAGTCTTCTCATAGGTCAGCACAGTAGAGGAACAGTTCACGCAACTGGAGCCAGTAAGCTAAGGACCGGACTTAATAAAGATACTTACTGATTGAGGTCCTAGTTCGGACCCAGGCGAAGCTTTATCGTATAGGACAATGGTTCGTATGTTGTTTTTTTAAAAATTATCAATACTAACCTCTTCAATATTGCACTCGATTCCGCCATGGAAATTATCAATATTAAATTCGTCATTTTGTGTTTGATTGTTTAATGCTTCCATGCATTGTCCTATTAGCGTTGAAGCACAATTGTCTGTAAATACAAAAAGGATATACATTAATGGAGCTCATGGATTTAATAAGCCAATATTGTGCCGGTCAAAGTGTCTATCAGTTTAAATTAAATAACTAGATACGTTTGGGATGTCTTGCTACTCGAAGAACTGTACAGTCGTCCTTAAGAATGTTCAAACAAAATAAGATGACTTTTTTTAATTTTGATAGAAGGGATCGCACTTTGGGCATACTTATAGGATAAGTATTAAAACGTTTGGCGCGGAATTTTCTGGTACTTGCAGAACGTCAGAGAATTACCTTTTGTGGTATCGTTCCCAATACATTTATGGGGAACCTCCTCTAATTTGACTCAGAGATTCACATTTTATATAGCATCAGCAAAGTTATTCTTGTTACCGAAGATAGGTAGTCTAAAATACAGTTTAAAAGTGTTTACAGTATCCAAATAAATAGCGTAAAGGCGATAAACGGTTCGACAAGGACATAATTACGATGATTATTCGTAACGAATATTGGCTTTCTCCTTCACCTTGAACTTATTCAGCGCGACAAGGACTAATATTGTTGTTGAGTTGGCAATATTTAAGCCGGACAGTAAGAAACAATTTCTTTGAATATCTCTACTTTCACCCCTAAGCTCAGGACATTTAGGAGCGGCAGCGAGGCACTGCGATTTCCAACCTAACCACAAATTAGATATTATTTGAAATTAATTTATCTCTCTCCAAAGTCGACTTGAATAACACCCTTGAATAGCGTTCAGAGCAGCTGACAAAAGGAATATTTCGACCATGACTAAAAAGAAGTCTTCTCGGCAAAGGCATTATTGGCTCTCACTCTCATGACCATACTCGTACGTCGTACATACCTTCTAAATTTGTGCTAAGTTGCTGCTGTTGCTGCAATTGTTGTTGTTGCTGTTGCATTTGTTGCAATTGTTGCTGCTGCTGCTGCTGCTGTAGCGATGAGTTATCTGTGGACCCAACACCAGTGTCCAAAACCACAGAGTTGTACGTGTTCAGCGAATCCGATGACGGTTCACTGTTAGGATACGCGGGTGACATTCCAGTGCCGGACGAAGGTGACAAACCCTTTGTTTACCAGAAATAAGTACGAACAAAAAGAAAATTAATTCATTAGCATCGCCAGCACACTCTAAAAGGATTTATTTTGTTTTATAACTACTTCTCTTGAATTGTGCAAACAAGTACAAGTCAGTGAACGATGGAGTGGACATTGATTCTGTTGCATTCCAAAGGATTGAGCGACTGCTGGATTAATTGAATAAGATTGTTGCGGTGGTTGGTACGGAGGTGGTGGCTGATTGGGTATGGCCGAAGCTGCACTAAACCTACTCCATCCGTATGATCGTTTGGTTTTCAAAAAAAAAAAAGAGGAACGAAAATTCGTATTGATAAAATTCATTCGTGATACATGTGGAATATAAATATGTTTTTTTTTTTTATTCTTAAATCGCTTTAAACTAAGCATGCTATCAATCTTTATCGCATGCATAAAACAAAATAAAAATTATCTAATTCTGTAGTTAATTTTGAAAAAAAAAAAAAAAAAATAAAATAAAAGAGAAACAAAACGAAAATATAAATAAAACAAAACTGACCCCTGTAGAAAGTCCTTTTGTAACGTCAGTTCATCTGCCAGAGATCCTGCCAACTGATCGAGAGCGTTCGCTTGCGATGGCGTTATGCTCGTGCTGGTATAGTCCGCCGGGAAGCCCCAGTCTGGTTCCAGACCCACGATCGCCGGTATCGGACTGAGACGGCCGCACGAACTCGCATTGGACGATGCACGTTGACGAAAGTCGGGCGACAATTGAAATCCTCCACCACTAGTAGATTTCATTTGTTTTTTTGTTTTTTCACAATTATTAATTTGAACGAAAAAGAGAAAAACGAAAAAAAAAATGCAAATAAAATGAAAAAAATGTCAATTGAAATAAATCAAAAATAATCGGAAAATCGTATCTACTGTGCAGTTAAGTATTTAACTAAGTATGTAACGAGTATGTGCTATGAGTAAATATAAACAAAATTTACACCTATTAAAAAATGAATGCAGTTAAAATAGTAAATGAATTCTTTATAAGTGAAAATAGGTACACCTTCAAGCAGGGCGGTAAAAATATTTTGAAGAAACCAGCTCTCGAGCTGGAAGGTCCCAGGCTTTCCCGGACAAAGTGGGATCTCCAGACGGATGCAAGACTATGGCAAAAATGCATGTACACTTTGGAAATTTGTTTGCTTTATACCTGCACTTCAGCAAGCTTACACCCGTAACTTGATAGTCTTCCAGAAAACCAGGCTACGCCATTACCATTTTGCACCATTGTGTACTTAAAATTTGTTATTTTAGTCAAAAGGTGCGATCCCTGTGAGTTTAAACGAAGTTGATTACAGCAGCTCATTATCAGCTGCATCTCCTACTTTTCAAAATTAACAAACACTCGTATGTGGCGAGATTAGGATAAGTTTCTCCACCTTTAACAACATATAAAAACCGACTGTCAGAAGCGACAATTAAAAAATAATATAGAAGTAATATAGAAGCGACAATTACTGTCTTTTATATTTCAGAACAGACGCGTGGCTTTGATAGCTTTCTGTTGTGTACGTAATTTTAATTGTTTACCGCCTCTAAGTTATCCGCTATCTGAATACTTGTGAATAATGCTTAACTAAATGAAAAACACATGACCTAAGAGTCTGGGAAGCTTGATAAAAACAAAGTATGAACTCTAAACTCTTTGCAAATACGATTTGAGTATTGGTTTGATGCACTAGCACTGTCCTTGTTTCTACTGCTGTTTGCCTCCAAGAAATGGCGCCGTTCAAATGTATTTCGAATTTTGTCAGATTCATGAAGCTTTCGTTTTGTTTTTCAACTCCTTTAACTAAAATTTTGAATGCCAGCCGTAAGCCTTGGAGCTAGTGCTGTTAGTTTTTAAGATTAACCTCTTCATTCAAGTTTATTTGGTTAATAAATACTAATAAGAAGAAGAATAATGTTGAATACTTAATATTTTTATAATCTATATATATAAAACAAAGTTGCATACATAAGTCCGCCCATAACTCGAGAACGGGTCATCCGATTTGAGCTATCTTTGCTTTGTTCTGTTTATCTAGACTTAAAAATTCTTTAATTTTTTTAATTTTGATCGCAATATACAGTGAAATTGTACTTGTCAAAAGTTGTGCCTGAATTTAATTATTTAGGAGATTTTCTTTACGGACACCGTCTAATTTGAAAGTGGATTTTTAGGTAATTTACGAGACATTGATTTTTTAATTTTGTTATTTTTGATATTTTAAATATATTTCCAGATAACCTACAGGTTTTTTTATTTTACCCGCATGATCTATACCACGGTTTAAAACAATAGTACGAGATCCAAATGATGTTGTAAACCATGGAAATCATTGATCTATATAATTCATGTGGGCATAATAAAAGAGGCCTATTGTTTCAACGAAACACCAAATTTTTAAGAACTTTGAAATAGCTGTTTCGTGACACTGCACTGTCCAAACAAACGATTAAAGGGATTCGCTTAAATTTAGCTAAGCTAAATTTTGGAGAGAACTAAAATTTTTGTATGGGAGCTAAAGTTAAGCAGCGTACTAAGCTTTATGCAACAAAGTTCCTTAGCACGGGCAAAGTCGGGCGGGTGTAATATTATATATACAGAAAACTCATGAAACAAAACTGTCGCATTTATTGCAGCTCAACAGCTTTCTTAGGGTAGACGAAGATTGGGAAAAGTTTAACTTCAGAAATAGTCGGTTTTGACATAGCAGGTTCTTTTATGGCTTTCCCTGGATTATTTCATTAATTGACCATCAGTGCTGGCTCCGCAAGCTCCATAAGTATTTGCTAAAGCGAAATACTAGGCTAGATTATTGAAGCGGATTTACAAAACCATTTATTCTAATTCAGCGGTAAACGCTTTCAAATGGACTACGGGCGCAATTTTTGAATTTTTGTTTAAATAACCAGATTTAGGCCAGTTTTATTCACTCGAAGTTGAACACAACTTGCGAATTTGCTTTTATTCACTCAAAGTTGACTCGCTCAACTTTGAATATCCCGGAGTTGAGAAAACCGAAAGTTTGTCAACTTTGGGTTCGCTCAACTCCCCGAAGGAGAGCAAACTTGGGATTTTACGTATAAATAGATTTTTTTTTTTTTTTTGGGTTTTTGACTATTAGCTCTTCAAGTCAAGTGACGAAAGTAATTATTATTAATTAAAATTTGAAATAATATATCGTTTAAATGATTGTTGTGAGATTTGGCCATAGTCTGATTCTGCAGTAAAGAGGATGGGGAGGATAAGACTTTGGTCTACGAGAGATGACAATTCAAGAAATACGACCTTGAGAAATGGGACGACCATGACTTTATCTGTCATTTTCGTCTCTCAAAGTGGACGACAATGATGGTGCTCCATCTTATAATGAATTCATTGCCGTGCGTCTGGTATTGTGCATCGCGAAAGAGTTGAAATTGATTGTAAATATATTTTATTAAGGTCTGTGATTTTCTTGTTCGATAGATCGTGTGACTTAAATCGGTAACAAACTTGCGCTGGGAACTGCTGCAAAGAGGACATGACTTTTTCGCCAAAGCAAAATTCCCTCAAACAAATTTAATTTGTATGTGGATATCCACTTCTTCAAACTAAAATCATAGACAAAGAAAAAAAAGTATACAAAGTATGCTTTGCCCAAAACGAAAATTAGCCGTTTGGACTCGATATAAAATTGAAGATCAAATATGTAGAAAACTTTGATTTTCATATTTGTCCCAAAGGACAAAACGAATTTTTGTAAGAAGCCAGACCTAGGGTCCCTCCTATACGGACTTGTTGCGCGAATTGTTTTTTTTTTTTAACACACATACTTCTTACGGTTTGTACTTACCGGGAATTGATACACTTAGTTTGGTTTCTTTTTGAATGAAATTAGTTTAAAAACTAAAAATACTTTCTGACCATCTGCTGTTTTGACGGTCATTGCAGCGAGATTGATGTGAAACTTTGTAAAAATATGACGGTGTGTAGAGACATTGTCGTATAATAGGAGGGCTGATAATATGGGCTCCAATCCGTTGCCCATTATTTATTAATGATTTTCCACGATTGAAAGTTGTGATTCTCACTAAATATACTGAAATTTTTAAGTCATTTAAAAACGTCAACTCTTAAGTCGTTTTTTTGACCAAAACTTTCTTTCAGTGATGATGACGAAAATTGTCATGCTCTGAAATATCCTGACAATGCAAGCATGCAACGTTTTACGATTATTATCGATTTTTTAGAAAGTTTTGGACCAAAAAAGAGCAGTTCAAAGGATTGCCAATAAATCATTATATTAATAGGCTCCTACACCTTCTCTGGTCGTGCCAATTCCGGCGTTATATCAAACCCAATCTTTGAAAAATAAGAGAAGCCGCTAGCACTCCTTCCACAATATGCAGGTCAGTTTCTTCATAGATGACTTGTTAAACGCTCCATTTCGAGTCGGTAAGGTTCACAATGTAATTCCAAATGTGCGGCTGGAAAAGGTCCAGGAGACACTGAGTTCTGTATAAGAATTGTTCAACAGAACAAAACTAACCACTTCACCTCCTAACCTCTTCAACTAAGCAATACAATATACGAAATTAAAATACAATTACAAATAAATTTATTTTAATTTTTTCATCGCTGCTAACAATTCAAACAGCCTTTGACCTTTTGCGACATCCCAAACGATAATATTTCACGCTTTAGCTTACTATCCTGCTCGCGCTAAATTTTAACGTCTCTAGTTTCCACTTTGTTACTCCACACCAAAGGTAAATGGTCGCTTAATTATCAAGCATTATATAGATGGGACAAAAACCATGTGTTCATGGGGCAGATGTCAGTAAACGTAATTTGAATTATAGGTACGCATAACTCGAATTTCTAAATTCAGACTGCAAATACATCACAATATTTGAATATCTCCAAAACAATGGATATAAGACAAGTATTATCAATACAGCAGGTAGGTAGGTAGGTAAAAGGGTGCTCTTGTGGCTTCTGCCACAGCTTCACATAGACCATCAGTTGAATTCATTGTGTTCAGTTACTGGGGATCAACACCAATATCAATACTGCAGCAGCTTAAACAATTTCTTTACTAGCAAGTAATCCCTATTTGAAGTGGAATTTTTCTGCAATTTCCATATTGCTGATCGTTCTTCTTCCACAAGCCCCGCAATTTTTTTGTTTTTTCATCGCATGAAAAAGAATTTTGGTTTTTACGTTTTCTTTTATTTATCACGCAAATGCTTTCTGCAGTTTAATCCAAAGTAAACAGAACACAAACCTTTTCCTCAGTTTTTAATGTCCAAATTTATCTTCGATTTAATGTAAAGTCGACTCCGCTTATCTAAACTTCGCTTTACTGAAAAAATCGGTTAATTGAATAACCGAATTTAGCACGCAGCATTTTTTTCAAAAATTCATACGAATAGCTCCGCTTAACTGAAACCCGCTTAACTGAAAAACCCGGTTAACTGAACAAACTAATACGTCAGAAATTAATAAATTATACTAATTCAGCTCCGCATTACTAAAACAAAGTTATTGAACGCGCCCATTAGTAAAATTTTTTATTTCGTCAACTGAACTTGTCCATTGAACTTATGACACTAACTTCATTGTGTGTCAATTTTGACAGCACTACATATCCTAATTCTTCGTTGAATTGCTAACAAAACTTCGAACTTCGGTTAAGTACAACAATTTTTCAGTTATCCGAAGTCCGTATAAGTGAAAATACCGCATAAGTGAAATAAAATTTGTGGCAAATTGCAATTGCCGTTTCAGATAAGCGGAGTAGACTGTACCGGACATTTATTTCGCGAGCTAAATGAGTTCCTAGAGACTTTTTGTCGGCCCATTTATATGAAGTTAGGAATATAGCATGCGAACGGGATACTGATTTGCAAAAATGCCTTGCTAATTTTTATATTTGTAGACATTTTTGTATGGGAGATAAAATTTAGCGCGAGTAGGATACTAGGTTTTTGGCTCAATATTGGCGCCTTTGCTCACTCTTACGAAGATCTTTTCACTTCTAAATGACGACTGTCCCAATCGATAGGCCAGAGCACGCTCCTGCTTTTTCCGTATTAAGTTTATGAGAAACTAACTTAAACCTCGCCCACTTCGCCAGGTAAAAGTATTGTTTATTCAATGTTTTTTTTTTAATTTTTTTTTGTATTTATTTCTGTTTATCACCCTCGTATCATAATTCTACATTAAAACAAAAGTCAACGTAATTGGTTAAAAATTACGTATGGGAATCATATCCTTTTTGCGACTTAGTTTTATATAGATGAGTTCCTTGGATAATTTTTTTTTCTACTATAATTCGTGGCATTCATTTTCCATGGGGGGATAAAAAAAAACATTAAACTCGCAACTAATGTTCGAGTTGTCAATCACTTTTGACGAAAAAATGCGTAACTTGAAAAAACAACGCGCCTAAAGAAGTTGTCACTTCAATAACTTAAAATATCTACACAAACTAGAATTCACAGATAACTTTATTTATATAGATACCTATCCTGAATATAACGAAACAAACGAGTTTTTACATAAACGGGGAGTAGCCTCATTAGCCTAACTGAAATTTAGAGAAGTCAAAAGCAAAAGTCATCATTTTGAACACGTTCAAACCTGCCCCAACGTGTGTTGTCACGAACAATTTAGCTTTAATAATTTGTTTGTACTCATATATAAGAAAAACCCACCTTAATATGGTTCTAAATGAACCTTCGCCTTCGAAAAATATTTTTCACATATAAATAAGCTCACCAAAAATTTGAATACTCTTACAAAGAAAAAAAAAGTTGAAAATGCAGCATAAAAACATTCAACACGAGCTAGTTTCAAGCAACTGGTTGGTAGGTTGGTTTAAGTGATTGTATTTCCCTTACGAGGGAAAGACACAAATTGAGCGCCGCCGTTTTGAGGCCACAACTCACGGAAACCGGAGAAATAAAGGGGGAGAAGGACGATGGGGGAACTTACAACCAGCCTGAGGAGTTAACAAATTTGATGATATTATTGAAATGAATACTTTGGATGGCCGAAAGGTCATCACAAAAGGGATGACCCAGAGCACTGTGTCTGGTTTTGGCTAGGGCCGGACACTCACAAAGAAGATGAAACACTGTTTCACTCTTATTTGTGTCCGCGCAACTACGGCAGTGGGTGTTATGGGGGATGCCAAGCTTGGCTGCGTGAGTTCAAGCGACTACTGAAAAGATGACCGAAATCCGTTGACGTTTAAAGACAACAATATTGCTAGGATACAAGTTTAGTTTACGCTCTCAAATATTTTTTAAATAAGGTTTTATGAGTGATAAAGTGGCGCAGTGGCTTAGTGGTTAGTGTGTTGGACTACTAAGCGAGGGGTCCCAGGTTCGAATCCCGAGAAAAACCCAAATTCCAACTTAAGGTTTTTTTCGCTGCGCCACCTCTCGCGAACGTCTGACAAACATCCGAGAGTATAACTGTCATGAAAGAGCTTCTCAATTGGCCGTTTGGACTCGGCATAAAATTGTAGATCCCTTCCATTCGTCCCAAAAATAAAAAACTCACACAAGACGAATGGTTGTGAGAAGCTAGGCTTGGGTCCATACGGACCTGTTGCGCCAATTATTTTTTTTTTTTTATGAGTGATGCTCAAATGTAGGTATCCCACGTTCAAAGGTGCCCCAGTCTCCCCTAATTATTTGCTTACTCCTCTTCTGAAATAATAAAATCGTTAATACTGTCGAACAATTCTAAAAATGCTAAAAAATGTCCATATTTCCCCAAACATAACTTTGTAAAATAAAATTTTCAAATTTGACAGTTCGCCTACTTTAACTAGAGATTTATATTTTATCCATATCAGAAACGAACAGATAACTCTACGAGCTGTTATATTCTTGGAATAGCTGTTAATCAACTATTGCAAAATATAGTTATGCCTTATCTGACAGTTAACCCCTATCTGATGGCTATCTGGCTATTGAAAAATCCGCCCTTAAGAGTTTTGCCTACACAATGAAATATTTCCTGACGATTAAAAAAAAAAACACGTAAATGTTAAAGTTTTCACTTCAGCACTAACGGAGTGCCACTGTTTTTTTTTTTTATGGAAGGATGACTAGTTGTTGATGCACATTTTGTCTACCACACCGATGGCCTATCTGATTAAGCTAAAATTTAGGAAACGCAGCCACAAGTAGCAACATTCTGCGCATTATATTCAGCAAAAAAAATATTAGAAATACCGAAAATTGGATCGAATAACAAAATTGTCGGACCGTACTTTGGAAGCCCGTTTTTAATGTATACAAAAATATTTGTTTCCATTTGCGTGTTTAATTGGGTATTGGCTTTATGAAGGGATATTCCCCCAATTTTTATCAAGTGGTAGTCCTTAGTTCAAGTTCCCGCTGGTCCCTCATTGAGCTGTAGCTATGCTTTTTTTTTTTTTGAAGTTCATAAATGTTGCTCTTCACTACTTTAAAAACGTACTGTTCAAAAACTGTTCGTATGCTAACCTCTTTGAATTTTATCAAAATCGTTTCGCCTGAAAAATATTGACTTTCGAATCCTCCCGTTTAAAAATTAAAATTCATGCGTGTGTTATTTGTATTTTTTTTTATTATAACAATGAATGAAAGTGATGAAAACGGTTGTAATAAAACAATGAGCAAAATAAATCAATAAAAAAAAAAATCGTCTGTATTTCAATGCAATCAGAGAGCTTTCAGCAGTGCGTAATATGAGCCAAAAACCTCTACTTTCAAAGCATTAAAAATGGTTATCTACTTATAAAGGAACTTCAGAAAAGAGCAATAGTTACAGGAAACAAACAAAAAAATAACCGCACTCAGCCAACACAATTACATAATAAATTTAATAGTTACCTATGCAGAGGACTTTCGGGGAAGTGATCAAGTCCTTCACTAACACTGCTGCTCGGCGATGGAGTGGCATCATTTAAACCAGTAACACCGGCATTTCGAAGTGCTTCGACACGCTTTTTGGCACGTCCTCTTCGCTTCTCGTACTTGGACGTTTCCATTGATGCGGCTCTTCGTCGTACAGATTTGCCTGGCTTCGCATCGGGATTCAGCATCCACCATGATGATTTGCCGGTACCCTCGTTTTGTACTCTCATGAAGCGATTGTGCAGTGACAAATTATGTCGGATTGAGTTCTGCAAGTAGAAGAAGATGGGAAACAAATAAGTATATTGGTAAACAGCGAATTCAATAGAATCGTCTTCATGTCTAAGAAGTGTCTATATAGAGATGGCGGGTATTTATGATGTATCGTGAATATTGCTTTATGCATAAGAAGTTGAAAGTTGAATGCACTTTGGCAATAAGAGAAAGGGATTGTTCTTGCGTTCAGACTTCAAGTTGTTATAAAAAGTGTCTTGAAGCGGAAAATCTCTCTCGGTGGAAAATTTAAAATTAGTTATATTTTCCCCACTTGCGAACTTTGACTTTCCTTTATTGAAAAATGCAAGACGGATAGGTTTTGAAGTCTTCTTCTTAGACGGTTCTAAAGTTCGAACAAGCCTTCAAGTCGGTTGAGGACTCATTCTATTCTCTGGGCTAAAATCAGAAACTCTAGAACATATCGAAGTGGGCTCGCATCATGGTGTTGTAGACTTTGATGTTATAAGCTTCCATTAAGTCAAACTCCATATAACGTGACGCGAAAGTGTGCCTATACATATTGTTAAACTTTTTTACCAAGGTAATTACAACCTACGTCACCAAAATTGAAGTGGAAAATTGAAAAAGCTTACCAATTGCAAACCTCAATCCAACCCGATTTTTAAGACCGACTAGCCTTGTTTGATTGAGGGATTTAAAAGTAGGGTAATACATTTTTCGTCTGGCTTTAGAGGTACCTGTATTAAAAGGGCAATATTTATAACTTCTCTGTTTTAACGATTTTTTTATAAGCTTTTGACAAACTACGGATCTAACAAACGGACTTGGAGACTTTCAAATTTACTCGAGCTCAGGGGTAGAGCAGTTAAAGTGATGAAGAATTTGTGCCTTTTTTGGTTGCAAAAAGTTGTCAACTCTAACTAAGAATGATTTTTATAATTGACAACTCCTGGGTCTTTGTATCGTTATGGAGAAAAACTCTTGGTCCATAGCGGAAAATAATTCTGCGAATGTATATGTATACAGAAATTGCGTGACTAACATTTGTGGTAGTGTAATCCGGTAGCAAGTCGAACTGAGAGGGAAGTCAACGACAAGAATAGAAGAATGCATTAAAGACTAAGATATAGTTGAGGACTGCGATAGCAATTGAACCAATCATGATCGGGCACATTAGGGCACCACTAAGTGATATCAGTGCTGAAGCGAGAATACAGCAAACAAACTTTTACAGTTTAAGTGTTATTTAAACGACTGGACTGAGAAAATTTCTGAGGACAATAATTATTATACTTTCGGAATTGCACAAGAGAAGGTGCAGTGGAAAAATTATTAAATTGTTTTTTTTTTTTTGTTAAAGTTAAACCTTCAACCCCTTGCCAACTACTGCATTTGGTAAAATTTAACCAACCCGTAGACACAACCTAATGTAGGACAATCTTATGGATTTAAAAAACTAAAATAACATAAATAGAAATACTTGACAAAAAATGATGACTATAATAGTCCACAAAGTTCTAAAATCTCGAAGGCCTGCCGGCGCTATACAATTTCATTTACAGATGGATCAATTTTCAACTTGATTATCTGACGGAAAAGTCGCCAAAACTAAGCCGAACCTAGGTGGAAATCATGATTGGAATGCATTTTAGTAATCTAGATTTAGGACAACTTGTGAAAGCATTCAAACTGTGTTTGTTTTTGGCCGTTTGCAGGACGATTAAGTCCGAGTCCAACCTGCGCATCTACCAACATCGAACCATAAGTCGTCGGTATAAGGGGTTAAATGATTCACTTGAACATAAGGTTATCTACTTCTATATTTGAGACTTTCAAAATTATGCGCTTAACATTTTATGTCAATGCGGATGCTCAAGTTGGCTCAGAAGTTTGCGCTTTCATTTAAATGATGACTACTTTGAAAGAACTGATGAAAGAAAGCCCAGATTGGCGATACTTTATGTCCAAAAGTTCCAAGCGAAGTGTCAGTTTTGTATAATTATGCTACACTCAAAAATGGGATGGTTAAAAGTACAGTGGGTTTGGGATATTAAATATTGTAAAACCCTATTAAAATTAGGGGTAACATTAAAACAATTTAAAAAATAAAAAAAAAACATGCAGAGTCACTGAAGGTCTGTTCTTCATTTGGCATAAGCCAACATTTGAGCGACTCAATCTCGCTGCTGCTATATATATCACGACGCAATTTAAAAACCCATCACTGATCCATGAGAACACTCCTCCCACGCAATGCCCTGTTACATCGGCCATCAAATCAATCACTTCGATACAGTCCCGCAATGGAAACGAATTCCGGGCCAAGTCAATCCAAAACCCTTATAAAAGCCATATAATTATGCCCAAATAAATGAAAAGACAATTGAAGAGCCATTAATGGACGATTTATCCGCAACCTATACAAACTAATCGCATCGATGTACGCCCATCTATAACCCATTCAATTAGACATCCTTGCTACTTTGACAACGTTCCACAATCGGATCTATGAAGGCATCAATTTACACAAATTTATATCACTTGCTCGTTTGCCATGTCGGCGAATTTTTTCTTCTTGTTCATCCCCCACCCCGCAACGGCCATTCTTTTGCTACTAAATGTCAATGCTTGTTATCGTGTTCCAGCACCGAAGACAACCGAGTTGCTCCTTATAAATTCTGTCCGACACGATTTGATGTTCTTTATAAATTCAGCTCATTTCGCCGCAGCGAAACGAGCAGTCCTTAGCACACCTCGTTTTGTCTTTTCATATTATATACTGTGATGAGGTTAGCAAGTCAAGTCAATCTGCACGGGAAAAAATATCAAACAGAATCATTTTTACCTTTAGTACCTCGAGCTCATTGAGACATCACCATCGCCCCCTTATACCCTTTCCAAGGTACATGGCAATTTCATACTTCATACACGCGTTACAGCGACACGACAACATACACCGCCGCCGCCGTCGACGCAGTCGTTAGAGCCGCACCATCGCCAAGTTGGCGCCATTTATCACCGATACCGATAAAAGGATACACCATGGTTTGGAAAAAAGAAAATCACAATTTCCTTCGTCTTGGCTTTTCCTGGCGTCTCTTTGAATAACTCGTTGCTTCGCTGCTCGCATCGCTCCCCCAACATCCACCCACCCACCATTGTCAGTGTAATACCGGTGCGGAAGGAAAGGGCGAAAGGACGAACAAAAAAAAAAACAAAAAAACATGAAAATTATTACACATATCCCCGCAGTGATGAAATAAGATGAAGAAGCAGTTCACTTAGATAAGTTATTTGTGCGAAGGGGGTGAGCGGTTGCCTCCGCGCACGCGATGACATCACCCTCCACAACAGTATGCTGTGCCACTGCCACCCTTTCGCACTGTATAGTGTATCTGTATGACATTTCTCCCAAAATTGCTGCGGTAGAATTCAAATCAATTACTTTATTTTATTTCCCAGGATATGTTTGCCGAGCATGCGGGTCGGGCCCACGCAACGTTGCCGAGTATATGATATTCATATTTAATATGCTGACAGTTTGTATTTATGTCGAAGGTCTTGAGGTAGAATCTGAGCGCAATTTATACGCCCCGAGGAGGACGTAACAATTTTTCTAAGTAACGGCCGAAGGGGTTTGCTTTTTTTTCACGAAACTGCTTCCCGTCGCACATGTTGTATTATTAACCTAATTAAGGACGGGGATGTTGGATGTATTATTCTATCCATTTGTCTGGTGACATACATCT
Source organism: Cheilosia vulpina (assembly GCA_916610125.1). Taxonomy (NCBI): domain Eukaryota; kingdom Metazoa; phylum Arthropoda; class Insecta; order Diptera; family Syrphidae; genus Cheilosia; species Cheilosia vulpina. The sequence goes on along the minus strand of OU744276.1, from coordinate 77,709,291 downwards.
TGCCGTATCCAAATTGGATAAGAATCTGCGCCGGGGCGTATTAAATTTCACGAGCATCGTCAAATAGACCATTATCAAGGAGAAAATAACTTCATGCTTGGTCAAGTTGACGGTAATGCATTAATTCCGCGTCCATGATTTTTACGCAGTAGGTATAAACATGTATTTAAAGGTACACACCATCGACTAGCAGCGCTGTCTCATGTCCACCTAATCACATCAAAATATTGCGGAATAAATCCTCCTTTCCCATGGATATGTCGTTGCGAAGAGAGGAGCAGAAACTATCACCACGGTGATGCAATAATTGGTAACAACTGGCAGCCAGGACGAATGGAACCAAGGAAAAAAAAACAGGACAGTAGAAACTAGTCACAAAAAGCTAAATACCTACAAAATCCAAACCGATCGTTGAACTTGACAAGTTCAAGGGGTTGAGTGAAGACAAAGTTTGTTAAGAGTTTCGCTAGTACCGAGAAGTCCTTTCAGTTTAAATGGTACAACTCCAATCTGTCAGTTATTTCATACTCTACCATCTCAAGACCACGTTCAGTCCACGGAAAAAACAGAAATTACCCGATAAGTATTTTTCACTCATATAAACGAACGATTGTGAGATGAAGGGCTAGTGTCTACTATCAAGTATTCGACTTCCTGAGCTAAACTTCTAAACAACGGATCTCTATATACAGATTCCCTACAGGCTCCTTTTCTTTCATCGCTATTCGTGCCAAATTAACTACAAATAAAAAATAAAGACCGGCGCTCCCGCAAAACTTTTGGTAGATACTTCAGCAATCACACGACCTTCAGGCATAACTACTGCAAAGGTGAAGAGAAGAAAGGACTGTGACAACTCTGATATCATCAATTACTGTGAGCCAAAAGAAGGTTCTATCCGTTCCATTGACGGCATTAACTTCGGATAGTCCTACTAAAAAGAGCGAATACAAATCTTTCTAAACAAAAGGTCCGGAGCCGGCACTCGCTCAAAAGTGTACCCTCAAGACCGATGCGATGTTAGTCGTTTTCTAGAGATCTTTCCCTACGCTCGCTATATTAAAGGACATTGTCCAAAAATTGACTAAATAACGAGCTAATAAAGATCAGCTATGACTTAACGTCGGATCTCTCGAAAAAGGCATGCCACTCATCAAAAGGCTCAGGGAAGCGCAATGACAGCTGCACCTCTCAAAGGCTTTTTAATGACTTTCTCCAAAACAAAATCGTTATCGTTTTAACTGACACATGCGATATCTTCAAAGTGTTCATTGGATGGCATAAAGGCTATGTGAGACTTATCACTCGTGATGATGGGAGTAGAGACTTCGGGTAGACTTTGTGGAGGACCGCGTTCTGGATCCCAAAAAAATTCTTCTTAATTTCTCAAAATGGGTCATCAGACTGTTCCCGACTTACAGCTGGACAACGATTCAGCAAAAGTTGAACGGAAATTGAGTATGCCATAGATTTTTTTAACAGCTGCAGTTTGAACCAAAGTATTGTTTCTTTTGCGATTCGAAACTAAGGGAAATTACTTCTTACAGTGATTATTTGGAGCCGCCGTACATTTGATTTTCCAATCCAGTAATCGGGAAACCCAAAGATTTTCCAACAGAGAGAAATAAGTTGTACAGGTAGTTGACAACCCTGCCTAAGTTGTAGGAAACTTCGTTCTTTTGTAAATACATGCGAAGGTACCTTTTTGGACTTTTACAAATAAAGTTAGTGACTAGGGCATTGAAATAAAAAATCACGGATGTGTTGCACGTAAGTTGTACCAGACGCCAAATGTAATCGTGTATGGGAAGTACATTTAATTTTAGAGCTAAATACATTACTCCGATTTTGTCGCAATAAGGCTGAAAATAAATTCAACCATTTCAGCTGCAGCTGAGTTTAAGCTCCAACTTAAAGGCAACAACAGAATAACATTTTAAAAACTAAATTCAATTTAAAAAATAAAAATGTTTGAATGAAATGTAAAATGTAATAAACGAAACTTTTTTTATTTATAATTAATTAACTGTGTCTTAAATGTTTAGTACAAAAATAATAAATTTTATAAATAAACTAGCTGTACCCGCCCGGCTAAGCCCGTGCAAAATGTGGTTTCAGAACAATTGATGGAAACAATTTTTTTTATAAATTTGCTGTCTTGTAGGGGACACAATTTTTTTTTGATAATCGCTCAAAGAAAAATCATCGATAGACATTGCAGAGGTATAACGCGAGGGAGCGGTCTGCAATAGTGAGGGACTTGAGCGCGTATTAAAAAAAAAATCCCAAAGACTGAGTCCACTCTGCCTTCATGGCATTGCACCTGGTCGTTGGACTAATCAGCAACAATTTAATATTCTTTGGACAATGAAAATGAAAGAAAATAATTTTATAATAGGTATTTAACTCACTTTTTTATTAATATAACGCTTCTTTGTATACTATATGAGAAGTTTTGTTTCTATCTGCTTAGATAGTGATATTTCCTGCATTATTTACCCTGGAGCACGATACATATGTAATTATCTTTAACTGCCCGTAAATTCAACTCCCACTTTTCTTAAAGTTTGACCCTGTGACTTATTGATTGCCATGACAGAACAAACATTAATAGGAAATTAAATCCGTTTAAACTGAAATGGATAATTGCTGGGAATTATTTGTATTCTTGGTATAAATACCGTATCTCCTTTACCACACCCAGTTAAAATTATAACGTTTTTCTACAACGAAATCACTCTCTCACTCTGGTTTCATTACAAAGCTTGGGGGATTCAAATTGCGAAGCAACAAAATGGAAACTCCAACTTTTATTTCAATTTGATGAGCAAAAGGTCCATTGGCCGTAATATGCTATTTCAAACTTCACCGGGTAATTTACTGCCGCATCTTGATTGCAAAAAGCATTTATAAATAGTACGACGTGTATCACCAGGATCCCTAATAAAAATCCCCTAATGTAATAATACCACGATCTGGTATCACTGGTACCTATACCTATTTGACATTTCTTTCTAGACACTTTATTTCGTAAGCAAAAAAGAGGCAAACAAACCTTTCCTACATATTTGCCATTTCTTTTGTTTTTTCTTTCTTATCAAACCACACAGCGTACTGCCTCTGCCTGTCTCCTTCTCCGTCACAGGAGTAAAATAGTGTTAAAAGAGATGCCAATATAATATTGCGCTGGTAGTATGTTTGATTTGAGAATGAATTGCATATCTACTGAGCTTGAAGGCAACATTTGTGCAAGAACTGTATGATTCAAATCTCGAGCCCAAAATTCTTCATAAAAATACAAGGTACTTGCTTTTAAAACGCTACGCATTACCTACCAATTTTTCAAGATCCACCAATTAAAAATACACATTTCTAAGCACGATTCTGTTTTCTATTTGTCATGATCTATCTGATCCACTTCGGAGATGTCGTGATTTTTTTTGTTCGCAAATAGTTCAACCCCATCATAGAATCACTTCACACGCTTATTCTGTCAATTAGGCAAACATTTTATTTACCTCCAAACTTAGCACATACCTCTGTATAGTATATCGAAATGAAGTGCGAAAAGAAAATGTTAACTAAAAAGGAATACAAACATCCACTTCTAACAGACCTTGAACTGAAGTGCGTCCGCAATAATTTGATGTGATGCATGTATAGAAAAAAAAAAAAAAAAACATTTCCTATTTAACAAGAGAGACTCACAGGGTGTCAAATACAAACATACAATCATCGTAAAGGTCACGATTAAGTTGACTGTATTTTATGTACTCTAGTAGTCAAGGTCAAAACCGTCATACGTATGATATCTTTCATGGTATATTTGTGTGCACTACAGTTTTGGCATTTGACGAGATATGGCTGAGCAGGCTCATAATAATTTTTGGTAATGATGAATTGCAAATAAAATCAAATTACTCGTTGAACGTTTATTGATTGATCGCGCGATATTAGAAATTATAATTTGATTTCATTTTGACATGTTTGGCATATGACATAAATGTGGTAGGTAGGCGTTTCGTGCGCAACGTAGATGTTGCATATAAGTATTTGTGTTATTGCGGATTAGTGTTCGTATTCATTGCTACAATATTCGTAGGCTTTTAAAGAAATGCGAATATCTTGCCTAATTATTGACATTTCGCTTAACACCTTTAATATCGATGATATGGCGGAAATATTTGTATAGATATCATGCGGTGTGATCTCTTTGGTACCGGTTGTAGCTACAGTGGCATACATTTGCATCTGAAGTGGCAACAAATTTAGAAAGCGTGGAATAACCGCTTTATGGAAATTTATCATACCAATGAATTAAATTATCTGTCTGATACTGATTTGATATTTAAAAAAAAAGTGTAGCCGTCTCTCAGATCAGTGCTCTTGAATGGACTCAAAGTTTCCTGAGTGGGTTTCTTGTAAAGTTTCTTATTATAAATTTTGTGAACAGAGGTACTAACACTTCGAGCTTTAGTTTACCCGTCTGATCAATTTTCCCCATTGGTGGGAATTCCTCCTGGTTTACACAGCTTGTAGTGACTTTAAGCTCATGACTTGAATGTCGTTTACAAAAAAGGTAAACCCCGTCCAGTCTATGACGCCTATTCCAAACTCAGATGACTCTGACATACAACAAACATTCAGATACATGTCAGGTACAGTAAGTCTTGCTATTCAGTATGTATATGTAAATTACAAAATAGAAAAAGCAGCCGACAATGATGCTTTAAACTTTAAACACAAAATTTGTTCAATTTATAACTTGATGAATCAAAATGAAAAATATAAATGACATTCATGAAATATTTTATATTGAAAAATTAAAAAAAAATGTACAGGAAATAAATTGAATAATTTTGTTGTGTGGGAAGTGCCTCGCACAGACAATAATCATAAATTAAACCGCGTTGATTTATATTTTTGTTTGTCTTGATAATCTTATTCCACAGTAGATGGCTCTGGTGCTTAGGAAAGATATTTGCTTTGGCGGCATATTTTGGTAAACTTAGTAGACGCTTAATATACTTACTGACATTTTTACGAAACGTTTGTCAAGTATTATAAGATGACAATTGATTAAACTGTATGAATAGCAGTTAATACGTTACAGAGCCATCTAGTGACGAGTTACAACAAAGTTATTAGCATTCCACGAAAAAATACATAATAAATTTGTTCCAATTTTCATGGTGAACATTTAAGCGATACAAATACTCGTAGTCATATCTGTATAAAAACAATATATTACATTAGATAAATTTAATTATTATAAAGATAATTTATAAAATTGCTAAATAAAAAAATCAAATGGGCTTGTCACCTATTCACCTATTAAATTCAGAACTATAATGTGTAGTAGCTTCCGTTCCGTGTACACCAACCCGATTGCCACATGAAACTTTGTCAGAAAATCCTCTTTCACGGGTACTTAATCTTTATTCCAGTTAAAATCAATGCGCCGTACTAATAAAATAGTAAAAAATTTCAGTATCGAATTTAAATTAACGGAAGCTCACAATTACGAAATTTGGGTGGAAAATATATAAATTCCGCGAAACTTATAATCAATTTTAGTGTCCAAGCTACATTTTTCGAACTCACAATGGCGAAATTTTCCCATACAAAATTGCATATTGTGACCTACAAAATATTTAGTGCGAAGGCTAAAAGTGATTTTTAGTAGGGCCCATTGTGAACTTAAATTTGAAGTCGCAACTAAAAAAATGTTTATTGGTAAGGCCTAAAGTGTGTATGTCCGCGTGATATTCACAACAAACTGTCAAATTTGTAAGATGCTAGTGTATACATTGCGCATTTATTTAAACTGAGTAAAAATACTTTCAGACGTTTAGAATTTGTAAGCAGCTTGTAGGCAATATCCATTTGTCTAATATGGTTTTTAAATTTGCAATTAGTATATAAATTTACAACTCGTAAATCGGGGAATGATGTTTTTGCCGACCCTTAAGAAGGTGGAAACAATACACAGGTCAACCTTTTGTCATAATTCAATCTTGAAGCGAATTTTGTGCATAGGCCACGGCCACTATCCTACTAAAAGAACAACATGGTACAGGACAATAGTCGCAACAAGAGACACTTTGTTTATCATTCGACAACGAAAAAAAACATACAAATATTCCTATGCGGGCCCCTAAAATGTTTGCCTTAAAAGATACTCGATATTTTCTTAAAAAAAAAAACATTATCACCATTATCGTCCATTGACTTGAGGCGCTACATTAATTAATTTGTCGGTTTTATTTTCGTTTATCGCATATTACATTAATTAAAAAACAAAACGTTTCCCATTTTATACTGTGCTATATATAACATTTATAAACTTAGTCTGAGAATTCGCCGCTCTTATCAATAAATTGATAATATTTAAGGGAAAATTCTGAGAAATTGGGAAATTGCAAGCAAACCTTTTAACGATATGGTTGATTTTTTTAATAATATGCAATAAATATTCAGTTACGTATGTGTATAGATGGTTGCTTTGCATTACATTTACATCGTGTGGAAAAGTTTCTCATCCATATTCTGTTTAGTGAATTGACCTGATTTACAGTGGTACGTCAAATTAAACATTATTTGCTGTGCGGCGATAAGCAGCTATTTATAATCAGCACGGATGAGATAATTAGGTTGTGTTAGCCTCTAATAAAAGTGGTGCTTTGAGATAACCACTGTTTTTCTCCTCACTGACATACATGTTATATTTATACTCGTAAGTAGAAGGGCGTTTCTAACTGAAAACAGACTGGACTTGTGCTTAATATTTCGATTTAGTTTTAATAAACCTCAAACATATAGGACAGCTGCAGTTGTACAAAATTCTGTTGAGTTAAACTAAACTCAGATGAGTTCGTTTGGGGTCACGGCCTGTCAACGGCCTATAACACAACGAGTCTTACAAGTGTCCGTTATGGTTATGAGATTAATATAAGACGTGAAACTTTGTGCTACAAAAATCGGTAAAACTTGTAGATATGCAAGTACTCGTAGTGTCGTGTTATAAGAGTCTGATGTTATGAAATTGAGAAGTGAAGTACACCCAGCGACACTAACCTCAAGACCACAAAAATGAGGAATTCCCCGATATGCAAAACAAAAAATTGAACGGCCAACTTCTCGCTGACAGTTGTTGTCTAAAAATGTTTGGCTTAAAATTCAAATTTGTAGTTTGCTAAATCAAAAAAATTATCTGCCAACATCAGGCAGATGGCGCCAAAGTCTTTCCGTTTCTGGCGACTATTTTATCACAGGCACAAACCTCTGGCACAAACCAGTGCCAACAACGAATATGTTTAAAGTAATTTTAATTCCATTCCAGGAAAGCTAAAATTAAGCGCCTCTCCAATGTTTCTCTCCACCACTCCGCTTAATGTTCGCTTAATTTTGACAGTGTAAGTTCTGTCAAAAAAAAAAAAAAAAACTGTGTTGGTAAAGCTGATTGACTTTGCTCTATTTCTTTATCTGTACTTCTTCAGCTCCCTCCTCAAAAACCTCTTCCACTACTCCTCGTTTCATTTCTAAAAGAAATTAAACTAACAACAACGAATTCCTTTCTGATGAACTAACCATTCTCCATACTGTTAATTTGCTTTCGTTTCAAATTTTGTTGCGGATACCGATATTTTCTGTGATCTGTCAAAATTTAGCTGTGGAAAAATGTATTAATACGCTTACTTAAATTCTGTGGAGATTTTTCGTACAGTGACTAACAAATTTAGCTTGAACTGCGTACTGCTTGGCTTAGCTGCTTTGTTTAATTTTATCTTTCGATACATTTTTATATGGGAGCTTAGTTTAAGCGCGAGCAGCATACTAGGCTTAAGCTGTTGTTTTTTTACATCTTTTGGGGTGTTATTTTTTTTATAATAAAAATACATTCTATAGAATATAACTTGTTGAACGCAATCGAGAAAACATTCTTTTGTGAGTAACAGCTGATGTGGACCTTGAGTGGAGTGACAGGGCAAGCCGGGCTTGCCTCATAATAGTAAACCAGGTTTGACTTGTATATATAATCTTCTGTCGAATTAAACATTTTTTGAAGCCTATTGGGCAAAGATGCCTACCATTTGCAGCATAGAAAATACAGGTTTAATAAATTCTCAGGATGAGAGTAACTCCAATGCGTTGTTATTGTTATATCTCCACGCTCCGATGTCGCCTAGTAGCTAACAAGATTTTAATGACGTATTATTGCAGAGTTGATTTAGTTTAGGTAAATTTGTCTTACAATTTCAATGACCGATTCAACGGTACGAGCACAATTTAGATATGCCTACCAAAAATTAAGCTACGAGTATCACTTAAAAATAAATAAAATAAAAATATTTACCATAATGTGGCCTAACTGTGAAACAAGAGTAAACTTTTTTAATGAACTTGTGCATTTATAATAAGTATGCAATAGATACTTCAGGGCCCCTGCTAAAGATCTACTCAATACAGTCGCAGTTTTCTCTTGGTCCAACATGAACACTTGGAAATTAACAATCACACTTCAAAGAAATGAGAAATAAAATTCAAAATAATTCTTTTCATTGAATAGATTTTCAGTCGATTTATTCCTTTTTTTACAGCTACTGGTGATTGGAAAAACTTTTCTAACTTTTCTCATTTCCTGTTCAATTCACCAAAAGCCTGATTGCATGCAATTGACTATGTCGGAAATATTAAAAAAGTTTTATCGACTAGTAATCGTGGAAAAGGACGATTTGGTAATAATCTTAATACCTTTTAAAGATCGTAATCTACTTTCCTATTTGGTTTGAGTTTTTTTTAATAGTCTGGGTGACCTTAAGTTCCAATTGAACCACTGAGTGGAAAAAGGTACACATTCCACAAATGTGAGTAATTAAACTGAGAATGACAAAGTGTACATATTTCTATAGCGCAACGGCTGAGTCGCAAAGGAAAACATTCCCCGAATATTCCTGGAATATTTTCCTTTTTCTAGTCAACTTATGAATTAATCCGTTAGAATTTGAAATTTGAAAAATCGTTTATGTAGGATAGCAAACTTCCGTCCTTATTCAGTGATTATTAACAGATGCAAATAGTCACATTTTATATTTAAAATAAAGTTTGTAATAAAAAGCATTTGCGTCCGATTTTTAACTAAATTAGTGGAAAAAGGAAAATATTCCAGCCTCTTTAACTACCATTATTGGGCTTACCACTTCGGATTTTAACATCAGGTCTTGGGATTGTGCTTCTCGCTATTAGCACTTAATTTGTGTCTTAGGAAGTTTTGTAAAATAACTTTTAGTTGCTACGATAAAAAGTTTTTTTGTGATTTGTCAGAAACAATGATTTCTGGAATGTGTACTTTTTCTACTCAGTGATTCAATTATAGTTAGACACGAGTAGTTTTGTTTTGTGGTCTGCTGCTACCGGATAAATTGTAAGAAGTGTCCAAATGCATGTTTCCGAAGAGACTGATGGCCATCAATGTGGTACAACTAAAACTTTAAGCGAATAAAAAGTTCAATGCTAATAAATGAAATAAATTCACAAATAGTCTTTTCAAAAAGTTGCTTATAGACAAGAAGACTTCGCATTCCAAAGAAACCTCCGCCGTGGAACCACTTAGCTCTCTAAAATGCTAACAACAAAACTTTAGTAAGGAGTTTATAGAGAAACTTCAGACATGAACTACTTCTTAAGGCTCTACGAATTTTAAATTAAAATCATGGTTTGGAAATAACTTATCCAGGTCTTAGGGCTTAGGACAGTTTAAAGACTTTCCCAAACCTCCTTCGCTAAGTGGCGTGTTTCCTTCTTTTGTTAACAGAGGTAAATACCATACTTTGGTCTCACTTTGGGCGGTACTTATGTATAACTGGAAGATCAATATTAATTGAAGAAATAGTTTGAAACAACTCGCGGTAGTTGCTATAATACGATTTTCAGAACTTCCAATGTGCTGTTCCCTCTCTCAAATACCTTCCTCATCATAGTCAAAGAAACGGTTACCTAAGGTCGAATTATAAATTCGAAACTTCATTAGCCCATTTGAAGTCAGTTACTTGAAATCATTTGACAAAATTAGGTCATACTCAAAAGTAAACAGTGAACAACTTGCCAAGAATCATGATTCAATTTTCTATCGATAACATTAATTATTATTAAATGTTTATTTATTCCCCTACCCTGTTGTCTCTCACCATTCCAGTTACTAAGATCAAAGCTTCAATGCTAAGGGAACTCGGTGGCACCTATAACATTTCAGCAACAACCTCCTCGATTCATTGTTTCCACCGAACCGGAAAATATCACATTTAGCAGCCGGTTAAGTGCTGTTAATTTCAGCGCCACATAATAATTACGTCAAAACGGCACATCCCAACAAATAAATAATCGAATGTAAAATTTTAAAGTTTGGTTCGGTCGTTTGAAACATTTAATCAATTAAAATGTTTCTGGTTGACACACAAAACGCAAAACTCTTTAAATTTACCACAAATTGATTTAGCCATAAAATGTGGCACCTAGTTTCTGGTTTCGTCTTTTTGTATCTTCCTTTTTATGGCATGGAAGTTCTGCGAAATCACGTCAAACCTCTTCGGTATAGTAAAATTTTAAGAGATGTCAGAAGTGATGACATAACATTTGGCTTGTAAAGAAAAGAGAGAATAGAAAAGGAAGAGTGGACACCTTTCGCATAAACTGTGTTTAACAACAACGACATGGAGAATAACAGGTCAAGCGGAATGGTTGTTAAAGCCAGAGAAAAGTGCTCGTAAATTGGTGCTATTACTTTTTTTTTATATTTGCTAAGCGACTTGTCGTCGGTGGAATTTTTGATTAATGGAAATGAGTTGGTGTGACCAGTGATGCCAGATTCAGAAGAATTCATCAATTTTTTTTTGAATGAACAGTCAACCTAGTTTAAACAATAGAGGAAACGAATAAAAATAAACAGCAACAAAATGGTTGCATTGAATTACCTAAGATTTTCTATTTTCCTCAATATTGACTAATAATAGGCGTTTTTCTTTTTTAGTTCAGAGCTGAGCTCTGAACCGGGCTCGAGCATTATGAGCGCGCTCTGAACCGAGCGTACTCAGATCGTTCTGATGTATTTATGAAACACACTTGAGCAAATAGCTGTCATTTTTAATAAATATATGTATAATTTGAATATTCCAGAACAACAAGGTTCGTCCGCCATTTCAATTATTTTGTTTATCCTGTTTTTTTCTCTGTCAAATGTGCCTGTAAGTGTGTAATCAGCTTTATACTCAGCCCGCTCAGTCAATTTATTCTGAGCTCATAGAGCGCGCTCTGATCATTCTCTGAACGAAAAAAGAAACACAAATTCTGAGCTCTGATGGATCTGAGCTAAAAAAGAAACACGACATTTTTGTATAACAGTTCAGGTTGTGCTCTGAGCTTAAAAAAAACAACGCCTAATGTGACGAAAATCCCAAAAAACTGTTATAAACGACTTACATTGTTTGTGTTAGCAGAAATAATTACGAAAATAAGGACAAAAAGACATTTATTTCTAATTGAGGGGAAAACCCTTTGTTTCACTTATTTGGTAATATGAAAAAAATATTTTGAAAGTCTGTGAACTCTAGCTTTAGTTCTAGTTTGATTAATTTTTGATTCTCAAAAATTGGGCACGTTAGTCATAAATAATATTGGAAATGAGTTATCACTATTTATTACTTCTAAATGAGATAGTACAAATTTTACACATCGCTTTAACCTCTTTCAGCTAATTCTGATGTAATCATGTCAACATCTGAGGTACGACTTGTTGGAACAATATCAATGTGTGTCCTATACTACACTGAGGAAGAAAGAGCACTTTGAAATCAAAAGTTCGCATATTTGAATTTAAAGTGTGCAAATCTAAAGTGTTTTATGTAAAACACAAATATTTGCGAAAGTTAAAAGGAAAAGATTTCATTTTTAAACTTGTACATTCAAAAGTAAAAGAAAATGCTTTTAGTTTGTATTTAAACAGAATAATAATAACAGAGTTTTTAAATTTAAAGTGTTTTCTTTGAATTTGAGAGCAAACAACTTTTTTTTTTAACGTGAGAAACTTGAAATTTAAGTAATTTTTCTTTCAAGTTTTAAATTATTTGCGTTGACGTAAAAAATACAAATTGTAACTTTCAAATTGAGAGCGTCTTTCATACATGTTAACTTTTAATTTTAAAGTGTTTTTTCCTTCAGTGTATATTATTAAGAGGGCTCAGAATGGTTCGCCATGAATGGGAAGACGATAACCTTCCTGAATATTACACCAACTGCAAGGGCGGGACTTAGGCATGCTATAATAAAACCATACGAAAAGACAAAAAGTTTTTGTTCCGGTCAACAAAGCGTCTAGGCTGGCCAACTTCAACTCAAACGAAACTCTTATTTAAGTCATTGCGCGATGCTAATAATCATAATTTAGTGTACATGCTAGATTTTACAAACTCGCAAAATTGTTCATATTAAATACATATAATTCCCCATTGTAAACTACAAAATATTTAATGTGAAGGTTAAAAATGATTTTTAGTAAGGCCCATTGTATAATTGAGGAACAACACGCATTCAAATTGAGTTTGAGTTTATTGTTTCCAATTCATTAAAAAAAAATACAAAACAAACATTAGATAAATATACATTTACAAAAAATCGCCTAATTTGTCTAATTCATAAATTTAATCAATTATAAATAATGAAAATTAATTTATTTTTTATTAATTACTAATCTGATAAACCGTGAGGTGTAATTTATTTAAAAGGTAATTTTAAAAAGGAATGAACACTTTGTGGTGAGAGGAACCATGTGAACACCATGATTCTGGGTGTCTTTCAAACGCGCATAAGTTATAGGCAGTGTTGCCATTCTGACTAAATCTCTTCCCTCTGATCGGAGAAAATTTTGGAATCCGGTTAGACCGGATTTTTAACCGAACGAAAAAATTCTTTAACCGGAAAACCCTTTTTTTGACCTGAAAGATAATATTATTGTTCTATGACTAGATATAAAGGTCAGATTTCTATAATTTCAGTGATATTTAGCCATCCTTAACCATCACACTCACAATTTCATACAGAAACCAATTTATTGTGAATAATTATAGAATACAGGTTACAGGGGATCCTCGCGGCAGTTTCATTTGAATGTTCCCACCAAGTGTGATTGGGGGTGTGCATTCAAACAAGGCTGTGTGACGACCAGTTAGAATATTTTGCAATTTCGGTTTTGGTTTTGGATTTGATTTGGATTTTTTTAAATTTAAACGCCGAAGCGGAGTGGAAAGTTCCTTTTTCTGCAAAACGTTGTAATGCAAAGTTTTTCAATGAATTGTTGGTTTTTTTTTTTGTTTTAATAGCCTATTTAAGATTAATTTAGAAAAATAAAAAAAAAACTACATTCAAAAATATATTATTAAATTCATTAAATTTTTAGTTAAAATATATTACTATATTCCATTTTCGACTGGACTTCTGGTCAAAAATTCTTATTTTATCTTTTGACCGAATTAAAAAAATAAAATTCATTATTTTTCAGTGGCAACACTGGTTATGGGTATATACTATATATACCATTACAAAACATATTTATGCAGAATCTTAAGATTATTAAAAAACGCCAATTTGCAGATTTTTGCCAACTAACCACTGGCAATACGATTTCAATATTCTTTTCCAATGGACCAAGGGTAATTCCACTGTACACTATACTATACAATCGTCCCCACAAATGGTATCCTACAGCCAGCCCCAATTAATTTGTGCGCGTTTCTTCGAACACGAACATATTTAAAGCAAAAATCTCACAACGAATCTCATATCTTATTCATTTTTAATACAACACTGATTAAAATTGACACAAAGATTGTTCCAGGATGTTTAGTCTAACAAATCGTCTTTGTTTACATCCAAACTCATTTCGTTATCCATACTTCAAAAAAAAATTATATATCTAAGATAATACCTATAAAAGTCTCCCCACATAACCGCATCAGAACATCCAAGAAAAGTTCCTTTTGTTCCTTGCTTTTTACAACCGTCACCATATCACCACCACCAGCAGCAACAGCGAAATCAGGTGGCGAGTCTTCCACGCGATTCATATCAGGAAAAAAATAATAATAACACAAAAACTCGCATACAAAGGACAGCGAAACTTTTTGAATGCGATTCTTCTGCGGGGACCGTGTGAACCCAAACAGATGCGATTGGAAAAATTCATACACCCAAACATCTAATCTGTGCTATCGCGTATTCTAGTGTGTGCAACATATGCACGCCAAACGTAAATAGATACAATATAAAAAAGTTTTCTTTCTTTATTTTTTGTTTTACCCCACTCGCGATAGCAGTGTGATAGTCGAAAGGATGTCATTAACCATGGTTGTCAAAATGACTAAAGTGATTAAAATTTGAACTCGCTTCGCTGTGCGACTGGTTCGGTTTGAAGTTAAAATTTATGATTTGCGTTTTTACCCGACTGGTTAGATAGAAATCTTTTGCAGCGAAAATAATGATTGCTTCAATTAGTTGAAGCCTGTGTTTAGCAAGGGCGCAAGGTAATTGCACCCCACAGTTAGCTGTTCTGTTAGTGCCAAATAGATGAATGAGGAATAGGAATCCGATTTTCGATTTTCTTGACAAGAGTTGGTTGTCTTTTGGAGTTAAACACAAGACTGGCAATAAAACGAACTATCAGAATCAAAAGTGCCACAGGAAACAAAGTACAAGTGCTCGAAAGAACAAGCAGTGCAGTAGCTAATCCTTTATGGCTATCGAATCGTGTCAAACGGCTAAATTATTATTGGTACGTGAATAGACATAAAAGTAAATGATATTGTCTCATAGCCATTTATGGTCGTAAATTCATATGAAATAATTGAAAGTGGGATAAAGTGACACCGGATTCAGAATGTCGGGGAGGTTAGTCCGCTGATGCTGATGAGCTGATCAAATATACACACGTCTGGAATTTATTTTCAATTTAAAAACATTTTTAGATTTCCTGCAAAACAGGCCCTTTAGATGCGATTGCTGCTGTATGAAAAGTTAAAATACTCTCAACTTTACCAATAATTGCTGTAAAGACTTGGTCAAAGTACAGGTTTTTCGCACCCGTTTATATACATGCGGGAAGAAATATGGCTACAGATGCCTTTGCGTAAAATGTTTCCGTTTTAGCTCTTTCTTTTATTTTATAAATACAACCAAATCCACTAGTTGATGAAATTGACTTATCTAAATAATTTCATTGCAAGTTCGTCATAAGTTCGAAACGTTTAAAACTAAAACCTTCTAAGGTTAAGGTATACGGCCCATTTGCTTAGTGGTTAGTGTATTGTTCTGCTAAGCGCGAGAGTGCCAGGTTCGATCCCCGGGAAAATACAAATTACGTCTTGAGGTTTTTTCCCCATTCGTCACCTCTTACTTTTGAAGTGATCGGTTGTGTTTTTATTTCCTCTCATAAATTGTGATCCCATTTTTGGTGAAAAGCGTATTTATTTATCTCGAATTTCAGAATAAACCATAGTGTGCCAAAGACAGTGACTTTTTATACCTTTTTCCTATATAAAAAAAAAAAATCATAAGCCCTTGTTAAAGCAGTGAAAGAATAAATTTCTTTTCCCCCTCAAATCACATTAACAGCAATTTCTCTCCCATTTGCTTATTTTAACTTTATTTCCCGCAAACACCCATACTACAATACCCATGTACAATATGGATCCATGCAGCGAATGCCTCTCCGACCTCCCCGCCGATGGAGATTTCGTAACATGCCACAGATGTGACCGCAAAATGCACTACGGATGTACCTCAATTTCTGAAAAATCCTACAGGAAAATGAGCATTGCTAGGAAGGAGGAATGGAGATGTTCAACCTGCAGAAAGGAACTTGCAGACCTCTCTGTACCCAAGGCAACAGCTGAAATAACTTCGATTCAACCCCAATCGAAAAGAATGCGAAGCGTTAGTTCCCCTGAAGTTGTGCAGCAAACCGAATATCCAACAACAAGAACTATAGCAGGACCACAAGGAACTAACAACGACACACTTCTATATGAAATGCGCAAAATGCGAAAAGAGATGTCCGACATCAATATAAGTTGTGAATTCATGGCTAACAAATATGAAGAGATAAAGCAGCACATGACACTAAACAATGAAGCTTTAAAAAAACTTTCCAACGAAATAAAAGATCTTAAGGAAAGCAACCAAAAAAAGGACCAACAAATTTACCTAATGGAAACTAAAATTAACGGCCTCGAACAACAATTATTAAAAAACAACATAGAAATTAAAAATATTCCGCCAACACAAAACGAAAATCTAGTCGAAGTTGTCCAAGCACTCGGCAAAACATTAGACCAAAACATAAGCAACTCAGATATCACTGACATTCACAGAACTAACAAAAGAAACCCAAACAAATCAACTATCATCGTCACTTTCGCAAGCCACTTATGCAAAACAAATTTGATTAAAAATGCAAAAACAATGCGAAGATCAGAGAAAATACTTGCAATGGCCATGCACCCAGTACAACACCCGAAATCGAAGCATTAGTTTACGTAAACAATCATCTCACACCTACTAATAAGCACCTTCTTTGGCTAGCAAAAAACAAAGCCAGAGAGTGCAATTGGAGGTTTGTGTGGGAAACAGCTGGCAAAATATTAGCAAAAAAAAACGAAAACGGTGAATCCATACATATCGGGTCTTGTGAAGATGTAAACAAGATGAACAATTAAACATTGTCGTTGTACGTATTACTACTACATATAATACAAAAAAAAAAAAAAAAAAAAAAAAAAAATGGAAAACATATATAGTGAAGCTGATGTTGACTTCAGGGTGATACATGGTTTTAGCGCCATCGAAAAAAAATTTTTGGAGAAAATGAATTTTTGTTGTGTCAGTTTTAATATTAGATCGATCACAAAAACTTGGGATGTATTTATAGCGGAAATTGAAAATGTGCTATGCTACGTCGATATTATAGTATTGAATGAAATTAATATACCGAAGAGAAAAAATGATTTTTATAGCATTGACGGTTTTTATCCTGAATTCTTTAACCGTGATGCGACGAAAGGAGGAGGAGTTGCAATATTTATAAAAAAAAATATAACTTACACAATATTACCAGCTAATCCAATAAACTACGAGGGCTTGCACCTAGAAATATACCATAACGGTGAACAAAAGCATGTACATGCAATATACAGGCGACCTAGTTCGAGTGTTGGAAGGTTTATTGAAGAATTAGATGGAATTTTAAAGGGGAATAATGAAAATATCGTGTTGGAAGATATGAATATCAACATCCGAGATGAGAATAACTCACTTGTTTTAAAATACATGGAGTTGATGGCTTCCAAAGGGTTAACAAGTGTGATTAAATGTCCCACGCGTATTGATGTATTAAATAACACAGCGACGATAATTGATCACGTATATGTTAGTATAACTAAGCGTGAAATATTCTCAGCAGTAATCGAAACCGATCTATCTGACCATTACGCTGTTTTATATGCAACGAAAAGTCTAAATAGCTCTGAAACACATTGTGAAACCGATGTTAAAAACATTAATCAACAAAAAGTTAACGAGCTTATTCAAAGTACAAACTGGCAACTTATACTCCAGGAAAATGACGTTGAGGCACTCTACAATAAATTCGTAGGAGAAATGAATAAGATTTATGCTGAAGCAAGTAAAATAACCACGAGGAAAAGAACCCGGAAGCATAAGCCATGGACCACTCCAGAAATAGTTCCAATGTGCAAAAAAAGGGATGAGTTATATAGGAGGTGGAAAAACAGCCCCAGATGTAAGACGTTTGAAGACGAATACAAAAGGTATCGAAACACAGTTACTAAGAACATTCAACTTATAAAAGCCAATTACTACAAACAAAAATTCTCAAATGCCAATAACGACCCGAGGAAAACGTGGAATATTGTGAGTGAACTACTTGGAAGAAAGAAACGCTCTATAGACGAAACAATTAAAAGCAATTTTCCAAATGCTGCCGAAGGCTTAAAAGACATTGTTGAGGAATTTGCGGAGCAGTTTTCGACACAAGCAGCAAACATCATTCATGCCTGTGATACGAAAACCTCAAACCACAGGAACTGGCAACTTCAACAAAGTATCTACATAGAGGAAGCAACTGAGCCAGAAGTTTACAAGATATTGTGTCAACTGAGTAATAATAAAGGTCCTGGAGCAGACAACATTAGACCAGTTGATCTCAAATTAAATACTATGTGTCTCACCCCCATAATCACGAAGATCGTAAACTGTAGTCTATGTCAGTCCTGTGTGCCAAAGCTAATGAAAACTTCAATAATTCGGCCAATATACAAGGGAGGAATAAAAAAAAATACAGAGAATTATAGACCGATTTCAATTCTACCTGCGGTTGAAAAATGTTTAGAAGAGGTAGTTGTTAATCGCGTTAATTGTTTTATGTCAAAGCACAAAGTGATTCATCCAAACCAATTTGGTTTTCAAAAGTGCAAGAGCACTCAATCGTTACTGGGGGAATTTACCAATGTCGTAAATGCTGGACTGAATAAAAACCACCACGTACTTGTGCTTTTTATAGATTTCAGTAAAGCGTTTGATACCCTGACACCCGAAAAACTTGTGGAGAGTGTCAACAGATTAGGACTGAGAGGAGTATTGGCAGACTGGCTTAAAAGCTATTTGAGTGATAGAGTAATTCAAGTAAAGGTGTCTGATACATTAAGCAAAAAAAGGACAAGTAAATATGGTGTGCCACAAGGTTCCAAACTGGGTCCTATCTTATTTATACTTTTCACAAATGAACTCTTAAGAACGTTTAAAAAAGCTACTGCGTATGCCTACGCTGATGACATCGCAATCGTCGTGAAACACAAGGACTTGCACTTAGCCATAAGGATACTTCAAGATGAGTTCAACAAGGTATCTGAATGGTGTCATGACAACGGCCTGGTGATCAACGCAAATAAAACCAAGTTGATGCATATTCGGACTCCATCGAAGCCAACGGACGTTATTGAAATCTTCCATCGAAATGATCGTTGTCCATTACTGAGAAGCAGCAGCACAATTGAGGTAGTTAAAACCATTAAGTACCTCGGAGTTACCATCGACGAGAATTTCCTGTGGCGTGAGCACATCAACGTCCTGCGTCTTCAACTTAAGAGCACTATATTCGCAATGGTGTATCTTAAGCGTTACTCACATATGGAGGTACAAAAGCAAGTATACTACTCGTTGGCAGAATCACGCATTAGATACGGGATTCTGGCCTGGGGAAATGCAGCAAAAACCCACCTGGAGAAGATATCTAACCTACAACATCGTCTTGTTAAGATAATTAGACAAACTAATTCAAGTTTTAAAGTTTTAGATGTAAAGGCAATCTTCAAGATGACAACACTCCTAAGCTATATGGACGACCGGCGGTTTCTTCAACCCATCAGTCACACGCTAAACACCCGAAGACGAGCCCAAGGGATGCTAGAAGTTCCGACAGCTTACAACTCGTACGGAGACAGAGAATTACGATGCACTGTTCCTAAATTGTTAAATTCGCTCCCACCGTTACTGAAAATGATTCCAAATTTCAAAACAAGAAAAAAAGAGATTAAAAAACATTTTATTGAATTTCATCATGTAATTTAAGAAAACATTAGTAAATCTTAAACTCACTAAAATACTTTCAACTTCAGAAATTAATTAATTGTATTTAAACTTAACGTTCTTAATTTCAAATCACTTCAAAACTAAACTCAATGTTATGTCCAACCACCTGCAGATAAGCACTTTGCTTTGCAGGTAAAACAATGTAAACGAAAATTTGTGTGCAAATAAATAAACCTTTTGAAAAAAAAAAAAAAAAAAAAACCTCTGGCGAACTTCTGACAAATATCCGAGAGTATAACTGTCATGAAGGAGCTTCTCAATTAGCCGTTTCGACTCGGAAGGGATCCATTCGTCCCAAAAATGAAAATCTCACACAAAACTAATGTTTGTGAGAAGCTAAGCTGTTGCGCCAACTATTTATTTATTTATTTTTTAAAGTTTGTTTTACGATTTTAGTTATTTCATTCTTTTATAGATATTAAGTAGTTTCCAGACAAGGGAATTCATTTTTCAAGATTCCGAAAAAATTGATAATATTGAATAAGAAGATTTTGGCTAAAAATAAAATAAATTAAATTTTATAAACATAGAACGGTTCACAGAGTCTCAGAATTCGATTTGAGAGAGTTGCAACTTCCCATAGCTTTCAGTTACAAAGCTGTGGAAAGTTATTGATTATCCGCGATCACAATAATCTTTTTTAGTGTCCAGGCTAAATTTTTAGAACTCACAATGGGGAAATTTTCCATACAAAATTACATATTGTGACAAAATATTTAGTCTAAAGCTTAGTATCCTGCTCGCGTTAAATTTTAGCGTCCCTAGTCTCTACTTTGATTCTCCACACCAAAGGTAAATGGTCGCAAATTATTATTTTGTATTTTGGTTTTTTTTTTTTTTTTATTTATCACGCTAACGTTCTCTGCGGTTTCCTCCGCAAAAATCCATAATAATCACAACACAAGCTTTTCCCTCCTTTTTCTTCTGTCAACATTCATCTTCGATTTAATTTACCGGACATTTATTTCGCGAGCTAAATGAGTGCAGACTTGTCATCGGCACATCTATAGGAAGTTAAGAATTTAGCGAGCGAAGAGGATACTGCTTTGCTTAACTGCCTCGCTTAATTTTATCTGTGTAGACATTTTTGTATGGGAGATAAATATTTAGCGCGAGCAGGATACTAAGCTTAAAGATTAAAAATGAAGTCTGTGCAAATACTGTCTGTCAAATTTTGAAGTGCCAAATTATAATCAGAAAATGGGTTCCTTTGATTTATAAACAACATATGCAGATGCACGTTCGAAATGCTGTTTTCCTTCTGATCTTTTAGAAGTCTTCAATGCCGTTCAGTCGAAATATCATTAGCCAAGTCGACCTGTTTGTATTACTCATTCGGCAGGTTAACTGAAAGTCGTTCGAAATCGCAATAACGATGTTGATAAAAGTTAACAATAGTAGCTATATCCGAGTCTCGAAAACGACCCAGGGACCTCTACGCTTACCTCTCCTTATAAAGGACAGCAAGTTTCTGTTAATTCTCTCATCGAACAAGTGGCACAGACATTTGTTATCTATACTCGTGGTTTTTCTCGGTTAAGTTTGAAATAAGAACTCCCCTTGATTAGCCATCAGTTGTCTTCACGAAGAAATAACCACATCAGTTCCTAACGAGCTGAAACTACTGATGCGGCAATTGAGCGCCAAAGTACAATTAGCATTCTAATTATAATCATACCGATAACCATCTTCTGAATAACTAAACATTAATTTACAAATTCTACCAAAATCTATAAATCCAACTAAATTCACTGGTCATTCAATTTAATCGCCGCCTTGTCATTCTCCTTTGAAAAATGTTTAAAGAGCAAAAAAAAAAATTCTCCATCACTCGATGCTGATATCAAAGACTTCGATCTGTCGAAACATTCAACATTCAATTAGGCTTGAATATTTTCAAATCACATTCAATGAAAATTATGCATAAGAAATGTCCTTCAGCGAAATCTTACTATCCGCTCTAGCGGAAAGTCCTTCTCAACGTCTCCCTTAGCCATGTCGTATATGACAAAGACGACAAACAAAAAAAGGCTTCCCCATCACCACCCATCGTCGCTTATCTTTTAAGTTTCATCGTGTATATCTTAATATATTACAACAAGATGAAGAAAAAAAAAATTAGATATTCAATGACCATTGATGCTTTTACTATCGCTATTCACTCGAATTTTATACACATCCTCTAACTCACTTATACTCCTCGAGATACATATACAAAGGAACTAATAAAAAAAAAAAATTGTGAGTGAGTGATGCTCCCCGAAACGGAATTCCATCGTCTTTATTGTGTCGTTCGAGGACTTTTGTTTGGTTATTCATTTTCGTTCGGTTGTGGATAAGTTTTATATTATTGAACTCCTGGTCAGTATCATACTAGGTAGAGTCAGCTGCTCCAGCTGAACTAGGAGAACTGAATGGCAATTTAAGGAGTTTTGGGTTTTGTTTTTTTTTTCATTGGGTGCACATAAATATTGGCCATGTCGGCGGGTTCGTGCTGTGTATATGGTAGCCAGGGGCAAGTTTATTTTTATTATGACACCACCGCTAACAGTTTTCGAGGAGTTGATCGGTTAAAGTTTACAACTTGATGAAGTTCTTTTGCAGTTTTATTTTATAGTTTTATCGCACATATGACAGTTGAATATAGTTGGAATTACTTTGTCGAGTTGGGCTGTGGGTGGGTATTTATTGCGAGCCGTTTTGTTGCGAGCATAATAAAAAGTTATCGCCTATTGACAGTTTTACTCGAGTGTGAGTTGCTTTTATAAAGGAAACGGTTCACGAATTTTGTTGAATATATTGACTGATTGATTTGATTCGATTGTGTAATGAATGAAACATCTTTTAGGTTTGATCGGCGTTGTACTGAAAATAGTCGTCTCAACTGATAACGATAAAGTCATCGATAAATTTTGTCGGGTATATTCGTATAACTTCGTTTCGTAACTGCACTGATATAGTTGACATAAACATTGACGCAGGTACCTGAAATGATAACTTCTGGCGCCTCTAAATGAAAATAAGGCCAGTATAACACTTTCCTGATCTACGAAGGGCGTAGTAGCGTCTGCATTTTCAGACTGATTGGGTTAGCATTGAGTTTGAGTTCTATCAAATTAAGTTGTGTGCTTACCTAATGTTGCGGCGCAGCCAGAAAATTTGTATATGAGAAGACGCTCCAATTTCATCTAACTATCATCGACTACTGTCCGCTTTGAGAGCGAAGTAAGGCGATGTTGGAAAGAGAAAGAGTGAGTATGACTAAGTATTAACTACGCAACGAGAACCATCGTAGCCTGGCTCACTTGAGGATTTATGATGGTTAATTAGTCGGTTGCTACTATTAAGCAAGTAAAGTCTAATTTGATGGTCGACTCCTTACAGGTCATAAGCCTATTTATCATAAGTTCAAATTCATTCAGTAGGAATGTTTTAAAAAGAGCACATGTTCGTTTGAAGACAGCCTCTATAAGACATTTGGTCGATTTTAATTTACCGATTCCTTGGGTGTAGAAGCCCCAGAAACGCAACCTATAAGACACACTCATTTATTTAAAATTAAATAAAAATAAATTAATTTTCCTCCCAATCCTTAGGTTAGGTAAGGTTAGGATTTTGAGGGACTGGGTGGGCATAGTGAACTCTTAAATCTTCTATACCACACATGGGTCCTTGTGAACCCACTATGATACCCTTAATGGGGATTAGCCGTTAGCATTTGCTCTGAACCGTCTTCATGATCTCTTCATTTGCATTAAATCGACCTTTTGCAACTAACCCGATACCCTCTTAATAACTTGTACAAATCAGATAGTGAAGCATCCGAAAGATTTTGTATGTTATAGAAGTAGGTATCTTCTAGGTGCTATGTTCCTCAACTGACAGTGACGTGGACATCGACAGGGAAAGTGAGGTGTTTCCTCGAGTACACCCACGTCTTCAAATCCTGTTATACCTATATATTGTCGTCTTTGAGATCTAATTCCATTGTATAGAAGGATCTGAGAAAATTTACCAATGCTGCAAGAAAAGCAACCTTCCTATTTATACAAGGATTTTCAAACTTCTCTTCGACGTTTTTCCATTTGTCAATAGTCAGCCAACCGCAAGCGCCAGTTCGTTAACTACGGGCAACTAAAATCCGCGATCTATAGGTTATTTTTGTTTCCGACATGCTGCTGATAAGGTAGCAGTTTCGCTTCATTGGACTCCATGGCTTGATAAAATCTGCTATTGCTACTAAATTAGCCTTCCTTCCAAGCAACTATGACTATATGTTACTAACTTTAGTTTCTGCCTCCTTTATGGTGCCTTTTTCTTCAGTGATTTCAGAGATACGTAGCTAAGGAAGCAGTTCCTCCAACAGTCTTGTGACAACTTTTTCCTCGGTGGTATTGGAATTCGCTTTAGAAACAGCAGATGGTTCAGCTTAACAATGGGATTTTACAACGGATTCGTCGTCGTGGTTGCTGTTGTGGCAGGAAGTGACAAACTTTATCTACATCCTACCGTGCAATTCACTAACCGCGCTGCTTTAACAGGTATTTGCTTACAGATGCAGTATCTCTATTCTTGTACGCGATAGAATCTTGATTTAACTACCGTTTTCCAAAGTTGTATAGGTATTTATATAATTTTAATATTTTAGGCTTAAAAAAATGCTAACAGCTGCTGAAGGCAGATTTTTCAAATCCGGCCAAGACTAGACAATTAGTAGTTTCTGAAAGGCTGAGTTTAAATCGATTATTGTACAGGACACACAGAATCTGACTATCGGAGCAAATTTGTCCATTGCGTTTTCAAACTGCTTGCCTATTTTTGTTGGCGGAGGCCGTGGTCCACCCCGTACTGTAGGCGCCAACAAGAGTAAAGTAAGTGTATTTTTGAAAGCCATATTATAATGCTACTAAAAGCATGAATTGCAAAACACAATTGCAATACTACCCAATCCGTGTTGCACGCAGTAACTCTTTTCAACTGTTGAGTCAATGACTTCTGCTGGGGACTATAGATGCTATCGTTTAAAAAGCTTTTTTCACGGTAAAATAATAGGCAGAAGTCAATCAATTACAAGAGCTAAATTGTTAAAGCATAAGATACATACATCTAAAACGCTTTCCATGCATACGGATATACACTACACACAAATGATTTAGATTTAGACAAAGTAAGGCTCAGACTTAGTACAGGCACTTGCCATGAAAGATGTCACACGTTAGAATATGACTTATTATCTCTGGTGTCAGGTAGAAAGGGGTTAAGTCAAACAATTCAGTTTACAGTCTTTTTTTTCTCTATCATTTGGTCTTATCAGCTTAAGTCTAGCGTAACTTCCTCCTATTGAAATTATTTTGTACAACGTCAGTAAATTTTAAAATTGGTTGGTATTAAGGGCGTAAGTTGACTTAAGGCTTTTGCATTTATACTAGGTTTTGAGTTGCTCCTAACGGTGCAATTATTCGTGTGATCTCTAATAACCTTAGTTGCTCATATTTTTAACTTCTTTAAAAAATTGTAAACATGAAGATGACCAAATATAAATATTGAAAAAGTTGACACTTTACTTAATTATTTATTTAAATTAATTTTATTTTTCCAAGTTTATGAAATTTATCCGGACTATTAATAGAAAACAATTTTTTTTTCTTGACTTAAAAACCTAAAAACCTTAAAAATAAACTTAATTTGAACAAGTAACAAAAAGTAACAGGAAATCTGTTAAGCACTTATTTTTAAGTCAACAGCCCAATATTACTATATACAGATGGCCCTTTTGATGATTGTTTCCCATCATAAATTGTTCGAAAAAGTGATATTTCGATTTACAATAAAAATATTTAATCTTCAAGCATATTTTGCGGACAACTGCTATTTTTGACTTAACCCCTTTCTACAGGAGTATTTTATACTATTTAAAAAGTTTTACAGACTTTCACACCGCCATGGAAGTTAGTTGTTTCACAAGCCATCTGCGCATTTCCTCAGAAAAACGCTGTCTATGTTTGTCCGCTCCAACAGAGAAAATGACACGAGGACACACAGTGCTTTCGATGTGCACCCAACACCCAAAAGCTAATCAAAAACTGTCCTTGCTGATATTTTTGCATTGTGATAAGACAGTTTTATTTGATCATGCTAGATTTTGGTATGTAGCTCAGCTTCTGGATGAAGCAGAAATCTAATTGTTGGCTTAAAATATTAAGGCAAATGTTGACTCTTTTGTTTTCATAAAGAACTGCCGATTTTAGTAAAAACAAGTTTATGGCAGCTAAGTTAAGAAAAAATACGTTTTGGTCAAAAAAGCTCCTAGAAAGTAAAAAAAGTGGGCGTGGCAATGAACGCCGTTGCCCAAAAAAATCTTTTCGGAGTCTAGCAAACATTTCATGAAAATTTCCATCAAAATCTGTCCAGAAATTTTCACGTCAACCGGTAACAGACATAAACCCGCTAATATTTTTCTTATGTACAAATACATGTGGTGTTAGAAAGAGGTAAGCGGGACTCCCAAGCTGGGCACCACTATAAAATGTGCTTACATCCCGCAAGGAGAGGAGAGTGCCAAAAAACGTGTTCGTGGATACATTGGTTCGTGGACGTAGTATATGGATTCAATAATAAAATCTTGAAATTATCGGCAGTTACTTGTTTTATTTGGAAAAAGATCTCACATACATACCGTACAAATGGTCAGTGACTAATTCGACCAAGTACAAATGTTATGACTGCATGGCGATGCCCAATAGAATTTGCGATGAATTATGAGAGATTGTGGTGTATCGCAACACCTTGCACGACATTATGTAACATTTTAAAATAAACTTCGGTCGACTGACTTCAATTAGTGGCCATTAAAATTTAATTATTTTCACTTAATATGTAAATTTTTATTTCACTTGGGGAAAAGCACGTAAACGCACCTCTATCACCTCAAGAAGCATCATAGCTTGTTCGGCAATTCCTCCCAACTGAAACCACCTTCGCGAAATGACATCTCACTTCCTCTCGCGTTGGCATCACATATACCCACACGTGGATCATAGGAATTCACAAGAAGTTTGCAGACTTCTTTACTGGTTTTATGGATACTCTTTTCGGGCGCCACCTAGACGTTATAATTTCGATTAATCGATTATACCATCCGCCGAATCTTTTCGATTCCTCGACAGAATTCAACTCCGACAAAAAAGAGCAACATAACCAAAATCTTTGTCGCAAGCTTTGGAATACACTCGCAAGATTGTCTCTATATCTGGTTCTTTCAACCCGAGTTCCGATACCTATTTGCTTTATAGGGCGGCAGTAATCTCTTTGAGAAGAAGAAGGAGAGAAGAAAAAAACTTTCGGCATATCTCCCCCTATTCGAGTGAAACTATGGCAAACTACCATACCTCCAGACAGTGGCTCCCCGTTGAACTGAACATTCAAAGTGGCGGCAACCCCTGACTTTGATAATAAGGATAATCAACAAATACTTTGGCCAATTACATAAATGTCCTCGTGACGCACTCTCATGTCTACACATAATTGTTGTACATATATTTACATATATATGTGCATGGATAGTTTTTTTCATTTTTTTTTTTTTGGAAAATGTGAAAACTTTTTTACAGTTTCCATTTGGTTTGGGTGAAAGGCTTTTCTTTCACTACTGACTACACCCTACCCCGGTGGAAGTTACTTTGATTGAGCCGAAGTGGGGTGGAAAGTGCACGGACGAATTGAGTCCTTGATGATAATCGGCAATCATAGAACAATGTCTTTGGCGCTGAAAGAGAAGACATTTTCAAGGAACTGAATGTTTGAGCTTCCGAAAGGAATGTCATAATGATCAAGTGTAATTGTCGTAATAGTTTTGTCGTCGTCGTTGTCGTTGTCCTTCGGAGGGTGGTGCTATTGTACGTACCTACATGTGTTGCTTTACCGAGGCATATACACTATACAGTTCGGTGACACTCGTGCATACTCGTATTTGGTAATCCTCCCAGACAGCGGGATAAATATTGATTATGTTGAACATTGGAAATGTTGCGAATTGTCTTGGATAATCCTTAGCGTGGCGTAAAAGTGGGGCTTAATTAATAATGAAGAAATGAAGTTATAGGGACACAGGACATACAACACATGTTTTATATATGCGGGAAGCTTAGTGGGTGTCATGGTAGTCTTCGATTTCATCGATCACTTCACACACTTCCAATTGACAGTCGTCCTTTAATGATATTCGAGTTGGGTTTGCTTCGTTAAATGGAATTGTGTGGTTTTAATAACATGATATGTAGGTCAAAGAAAAGTTGCATTGGTAACTATTTAAAATAACTCAATACAGTAGTGCGGTTGGCGAGGAGTGCGAAGAGTGAGGGTAGCGAGTGAAGGCATACAAGTTCTGACCGATGAAATATGTAATTTGCTCTCTTTGCCTTAGCATTTAATGTAAATTTTAATAATTTTAAATATTGTGTACGCCAGGAAAGGAAGATCGACCGAGGTGCAAAAAAATAGTACATATCAGTCAGTCTTGCTTTATTTATAATGTAATACGCTTCAAATAAAATCTTTTATGTGGAAGGGAATTGTTTTTTTTTTTGTTTGTGGGCGCAGTGGCTCAATGCGAGTCATTAGTGTACTCGGCGAGGTGTCCCAGATTTGACAATCGAAAAACCAAAATTACAAACTAAAGGGCCCAACCCAACGAATACGTCGCGTCCGTTCGTCGATAGAATTGCCACACGGAACAACAGCTTATGGAAGGTGACCCACAAGCAGCGCAAGTGACGGATGTGTAGGGTAAAGTAGGTTTACTTTGTTCTTTTCTGTTCGTTCCACAAATTGGCGGTATGGCATAGCATCAGAGGACACACTTTGATTGGTGAAAATATGGAGAAAAGAGCAACTGTCATTAAAAATAAACAATATAAATAAAAAGTTAAATTAAAAAAAAAACATTATGTGCCGGGAAAAATATTATTTGAAGTGTATGGACGTATTGTGGGGCTGTTGGTTTCCTTGAATACGATAACATTAACGTATCCATCGACCCAACGGATTCTATGGGCTGGGCCCTTAAGTCTAGCAACCTAAGCTACAGTATTTTACGTATACCTTTTAAACTGTCAAAGCGACCACGGGACAATTTTGTCATTGTCAGACAAATGTTTTTTCATTTTTCATGAAAAAAAAAAGGAGTTTCGCTCCTTTGCATTTTTCGAACGAAGAAGACGTTTTAACAACGAAAAGGATCTAGCTTTAAAATAAATGAAAAATGCTTATGAACCCTATCAATCACTTTTTGTTTTAACTTTTGTATTTTCCGTTTCACGATGCTGGCAAAGGGATGTAGACGTGTTTTTTTTTCGAGTTGCTTGGAAACTAAATGCAAAAATTTGCGATATAATTCTGGCTCCTACTCTCACTCTTACTCTCAACTTTGAGTGAAGTCAATCCTGCTGTCGGCGAGTCACCCAATCCTTGGTCCAAAAGCCCGCCAGACTACGTTTGTGTGTCAATTTATTCTTCACGCTGCTTTCCAATATCTACCTACGCGACCAAAACAATCGCAAGTGCATCGTTTTCTTCCATTTTGTTCGCATATTTCGTGTCTCTCAGCAAAAACGTCACCACAATGTATAAAAAAAAACTATTTTTAATTTGTCTGTCAATGTCTGCCAACAGATGTGCAAATATTTTGTAAATAAATATCTGCCAACCGTTTGAACTGTCAATTTTTAACCAGACAACGTTTTCAGACAAATTATTTCCAGGCAAGCCATCTCACAATAAAATTGTCCGAGTTTCGGGGGAAAAAAAACCTGGCAACTATGTGAACTGACAATTTAGTATTGAAACGTAGTTCGCTATTGTCAGCTCATTTGTTTGAACATTGGTAGAAATGACAATCGTCTGAACATAGAGTTAATGCTGCTGAAAGATGCTACTAATGGATGGACATGAACAATGTTTTCCTTAAAAATATTATTTCAAAAAAAAATATTCAACTAATGTTTCGTATGGCATAAAACAATCTGATGGAAACAATTTAAAAAGCATTTGAACAATTCTGTTTACTTCTAATAACTTAGTAAACAAAATTTCAAACTATGCTGAGTTTTCAACTCAACTGAACTGACATCGAAACGCATTTTAAGGAATTTTCTTATACATTGAACTTCTAAGAGAATTCTCACAACGACCCAACAAATTCAATGAAACCACAGGAAAATAATATAATATAATAAAAGGGAACATTAGTCGGCCCAGTGGCTTACTGGTTAGTCGGTTGGACTGCTAAGCGAGGGGTCGCAGTTTCAATTCCCAGAAAAACCTAAATTCCATTTTTTTTCCACTGCGCATCCGAGATCATAATTTTAAAATAACAATTTTTTAAGTCATATCCATTTACACTTATTCCGCCCTTTTTTATTTTTTTTTAAACGACCCTCCACCATCAGAAGGTGAAATAAAATAAAAACAAGTAAAAGTGTTATCATCGGCCTGGCCAATGCTTTTATACCCTCCACTGCATACAAGTCATGCAAAATTAGTTTTGTATGGGAGGTACTACAGAACTACTTGACCGGTATAGCCCAATTTTAATATCAACCTGACGACGATAAAAGTAAGCCCCTCACAAGATTTCACTTGCCTAGGTCGATTTGTTTCGACGCTATCCTGTTTTCAACAGACAGAGAGACACATGGGCCCAATATTGGTTTTGCATTTTTTTGAAGTACTTGACCAACAATGCCCATTTTTAATACCAACTTGACGATAAAAGTAAGTCCTCTCACAAAAGTTCACTTGCCTAGGTTGATTTCTTTGAACGCTATCGCGTTTCAACCGACAGAGACACATGGGTTTAATATTGGTTTTTTATGGGACGTACCAGAACTACTTGACCGACATAACCCATAAAAAGAAGTCGCTTCACTAATTTTCACTCGCCTAAGTCAATTCCCATTTTCAATACCAACATGACGACGATAAAAATAACTCCTTTCACCAAATTTTATTCGCCTAAGTCAATTCTTTTGGGCGCTGCCATGCTTTCAACAGACAGACGGACAGACATGGTTAAATCGATGCAGAATATGATCCTGATTCAGAATATAAAGATTTTTGCAATGAGAGGTGTTATTGTGAATGACCCGCTATTTCGGTAGCTGTCACTTGTGAAGCTTATATTCTTTGACATTTGACAAGTATAAACTACGCCATTACTAAAAATGGAACGATACACGCTTCAACAACGCATTGAAATTATTAAAATTCACTACAAATATGGTGAAAATCATGCAGTCACAGTTCGCAAAACTAAAGCATTTTTTGGACGTCGTGAAGCACCTTGTCGGACCGCAATACAGAAATTGGTGGAAAAATTCGAGCTGTTGGGACAAGTTAGTGATGTGAAGAATAAAACCCGTGCACGTCGCTCAAAAACAACTGAGAACAGCCCAGCGTCGATTCAAGACCTCAAAGATAAAATTCGTGAGGCTATCGAGTACATACGGCAGCCACTTTGCGATTTGGTTGTGGAAAATTTCATGAAATTGATATGGTCCTGTATGCGTGCTCGTGGTGGCCATTTGGCTGCTGTTGTTTTTCATTATTAACGGCATACCTTACTCTTTATTATGAAATAAACATCCGATCATTTATCTCAAAAAATAGCATTTTTCTTTGAATACCAAAATAACACTTCTTATTGGAAAACCCTTTATATACTTTATGAGGACTCCTGTGACTCCTTTTTGGCGTTACAAATGTAATGACAAAGTGAGTATACCTTCCTGTGGAGAGTATAATAAATAAGCGCATCAACGAATGACTGCAAGTCAGCAAAAACACACAAGTTTAAGTTACATCAAAACTCTTTTGGCGCGCAAAATTAATTACTTTCGTTTCTATTGATATATTATATATTAAACCGGTTTCTAAGCTACTTAAAAAATTAATTAACTAAATAGTATGGAGGTATAGTAAACACCTTTTTTACAACTAGCTAAATGTCATCATTGCTTCTGCCACTGATTTATTTCTGGTTAGGTACATTTTTTTTTTTTTAATTTTATTCCTTAATAATTGCTGGTTATTTTATTGAGTTGAGACCACGCTACGTAGTCATAGGTACAAAGATATTAACCCTCCCTAAACTAAGTCTAAGCCAAATATTTTCCTAAACTTTTCCCTAGAAAGCAGTCAAAATTTGGGCACAGGGCTTTCCAAAACTTATTGCCATATTGCACTGCTTTTTTTGTACTAATTCTATTTATAAATTAAAGATGACATTTCCATTTGGAAGCAAAAAAAAAATCAATACCTTAGTAGTAATTTGTCCAGCATTGTATGATATCATAAAATCATTATAATAATAATCGGAATGTTTCATTTAGAAATTGACATTTAAAATCGATTATTTACAGGTTTTTGTTATGCATTTTAGTATTTTCATGGGGGCATCTAAAATAGGTATCCCGCTGCGCTCCGTATTCAACTATGAATACATATTACAAATTATAAATCATCATAAACACTAAACAAACGTTTGGGAAAATAAAAAAAAAATTAATAAATTCACACTTCGCTCCATTATTCGCAACTTGAATATAATACCCACTACTTAATTCGAATTAATTCAATTCTAACGCAAATTTAGATAGAGTATCTGTTTTTTTTTTTATTAGAAATATCCCAACCATTTGCTAACGCTTGATCATCTTAATTACTCAGCCAAATAGAATGCTATAGGGTAGCCAATTTTTAACACGCCCATCACCAGCGTACGCTTTCACTACCAAAGTTCAAAAATAGCCAACAAACATGTATATTCACAAAGTGTGTGTGCGAGCGCGAAGTCTTCACCAGTAGTAGTGTGGGTATGCGATTAAAAAAAATAAAAATAAAAAGCGGCCCGTCTGCTTCCGTGTGCAATTATCACAAGGTTAGCCAGATAGTAAATCGGACATCATGAGTGCTAGCCGTAAAGCATTATTATTCAAATATACGAGTACGCATCGTGTTTCTTTGAAATGAGCCCCCAACACGACAGGCAACGTCCGACAATCTCTTATACAAGTACTCGTTGTACTATTTCTCCTTAGAGTACGTTCTAACGAGAATTTAATTTTATTAAGTCGCCGCTGCTAAATTAAGGTCAAATGCAGCTGCTAGAATGTATCTCTTATTAAACATTCAATGCAAATATAATGTAGAATGTATGATTTTTATTTTTATTTATTTTTTTCTTATTTTCTGTTTTCTCGATATAAGAGCGAACAATTGCGCTATTGCGTATTAGTTGTAAAATTGATAGATGGATAGAGAACTTGAACAATGTACATGCTTAGCTCAATAATGAAAATGCGCTTTAGATTTAATAACACGTTCTAGTGGGAATAACATGTTTTCAAGTGGTACATTCGTTCGAACAACGCAAGTGGTGTGTTCAAGAACTCGCAAAATACTTGATCTTTGTGATAAGGCTTAGAGTGCTTAGGTGAAAAGTTCGGTTGCGATCAATTTCAATTAGGTGCAGTTGCACCTAGACCATTAACTGGAGGTTGGCAAGTATGCTTAAGAGTTTTAGTAACTCAGGTTTACGAGCATAAGAAGTGGAGCTTTCAGCGGAATGAAGAAAAGTTGGGTTGGTTCTTAAATACAGACTGACTAATATTGAGAATAGCAAACAAATTTCATGTACTAGAATCTAAAAGTTAAACTAGGTTGGTATTATTATATTGAAATTGTTATTGAAAATAGAAAATACTTAGGACTGCGGCCTAAGGTTTGAATCAGAGCCTACTATTTTGAACGTGTAAAGTAGCAAACACGTGTACACAATATCCGTGTAATAACTTTATACCAACTTCGAGTCCGTGTTCTTAAAAAATTCGTAATTTTTCACGGATACGGCTGCTTTTGTAATACTTTAGTTTTTTTTTTTATACAAATAGACGACTTATTAAATAAATATTTTTTTTCAAACAATTTGTTTAACAAATGTTTTTTTTAATTACATTTTGATACTCTATGAATTTTGAAATAGAAATTTGAATGCACGTGTATTTATATATCCGTGTAATTATAATTCGGCGCGGTGGATTAGTGGTTAGTGTGTTGGACTACTAAGCGAGGGATTCCGGGTTCAAATCCCGAAAAAAGACCCAAATTCCAACTTAAGGTTTTTTCACTGCGCCACATCTCGCGAACGTCTGACAAACATCCGAGAGTATAACGGTCATGAAATAGCTTCTCAATTGGCCGTTTGGACTCGGCATAAAATTGTAGATCCCTTTCATTCGTCCCAAAAATACAATTTCACACACGACGAATGGTTGTTATTTGAATATAACAGGTCCCTACGGCCCTGTTGCGCCAACTATTAGATTGGAATTATAATTACATGGACTCGAATCCGGATCCATTAATAACACGTTTACCCGTGAATTTGAATATCCGTGCAATAGAGAGCTCTAGTTTAAGCCCCCAGAAAAACACAAATTTTACACTGCGCCAGCGCTCATGAACGTCTGCCAAAGATTTGAGATAATTATCCTCTGAAGAAAGCCTCTCAAAGCCCGTTTGGGACTCGACATAAAAATGTCTCAACAAAAAAAATAACAGTATGAAGAACCATTGAATTTTTGGAAGAACCCTAGGGTTCTAAATGGACCTGATGCATCGACTACAATTTATTTTATTCTACTCAACAATTTAAATTTTGCCAGTTCCGATGTGTCGCGCTGAGTGCCGGATGATAAACAAGCGGGTTGAGCTTCTTTGAAATAAATATGGATATGTAGTCGATGGAAGGGAGCTATGAACCCTATGAGGTATAAAAAGATGTGCATCAAGCTTTTCCGGCTTGATGACACGTCAACTACATCAGCCCGGCCATATCGAGCGAGCTTACAGTAACGCTTCACAAAACAGGATCTTGGAAGATAAGTCCACCAAGATTCGATACAATCAAGATCTAACCTCTTCAAAGATCCAACCACCGCGGATGACTGAACGCATAGTATACTAGGCAAAAGAATGCAGACTTGCATGGGTTAAAGAGAAAAGAAGCCTTCAGAGATCCACCGCAATAACAAGAGTAGGACTGTTCTGTGAACTCACACAAACCCTTGGAAGACAAAAGATCGCAAAAAATTGTTCCAACTGCCAGGCAAGGTTTGACAAAACAAAAATTAATCCATGAAACAAGAGCGGTATAGAAGTAGAAACAACAACACATACCCAAAGCACAAAATTTCAAGCATTCATCATTTAGCATGAGTAAAAATAACCTTCGTAGCCCGAAGGAGCATTGCAAAACCAGGTATATCTTGCAAAGACGACTAAGTAAATGGATTGATGATAATAAGCTGTTAAAGGAGTACCAGGCAGGGTTTAGACCGGGCTATTCAACGATTGACCACATCTTTGTCTTAAGAAGTATTGCGGAATATTTTTTAAAGAGAAGAAGTTGTACACGTTCTTTGTCGACTTTAAGGCAGCATTTGATACAGTGGATAGGAAAGCTCTTAACTATAAACTCTTTGGTGTCGGAATGTCGCAGAGGTTTGGAAGGGTTATACAAAACCTTTATATGGACACAGTGGCGTCAGCTTGGAATGGTGAAGAGGTGGCTAGTTGGTTTAGAACGGAATCAGGAGTCAGACAAGGTTGTACAATGAGCCCAAGTGTGTTTGCTTTATTTATTGATGACCTGGTAGATTTCCTACCAAGCGGCATTGAATACGCAGGTCATACAATAAAGGCATTGCTTTTCGCGGATGTCATTGTTCTTTTCGCATCAACACCGGAATCATTGCAGATCAAGATTAACCGGCTGTTTGAATATTGTCTCCTTTGGAACCTGATAGTTAATCTAGAAAAATCCAAACTGTGCAAATGAAAAACGGTACTCCAACAATGAAAGGATTGACATTGTTAATGAATTCAAATACCTAGGAGTTCACTTCACAAAGAACTTAAGTATGGAGAGTCATCTGTAGGGGAGGCTGACTAAGGCGAAGAGTGCTGTGTGGAACAGATGTTTCAGAATATTTGAAGCTGTGTCGGGATCCATTTTACTTTATGCAGCACAAGTATGGAGATCAAAACAATATGAAACCGTGGAGAAGCTGTTGCTATACTTTACTAAGCGAATTTTTCGACTGCCACCCAATGTGCCTAACTATATGCTTATGTTGGAAACAGGCTTAGCGCCTCTCTTCATTAGAATGCTAAAAATGCAAATTGACTACGTGCTGAAAATCATGAAGATGGAAAATCACCGAATGGATAAATCTTGCTAGCGACTGCGAGATGGATCTCAATCTATATAATTTAATCGACTACGATGATTGGAAAAGTCTGCTGTACCAGCTTGTTTCTGAAGTTGACTTAAAATGCAGAGAGAGATTTTTGAACAACGCCACAGGATCACTCCATAGAAACCTGTACTCTCGTTTGAATCATAATCTGGAAGAGAAAAACTATTTTCGAGATGAAAATGGCGTCGACGAGACATCGATGATGGTCAAGTTACGTGGAGAAATCATCCAGTTAAACTTTATTCCACAAAGAGAGTATTTACCTATCCTATGCACATTCTTTAACTCTTTCGAAAGAGAAGATACTTTTCACTTTATGGAAAAATGTCCTATTTTAAAAGAGGAACTCATTTAAAATCGATTTTTTGACGGAGAACCAAGTTATATCACTGCTTACCGATTTGGAAGTTAAAAAACTATTCCAATACTGTAATTAGGCGCTAGATTATAGAGAGCGGATTATTATTGAAAGTTTTTAAAGTTTAAAAAAAAGAAAAAAGATCTTATTTCATAATTTTGTTTTGGCAACTAGCCAGACGGCACAAAAGCCATGCTTTTTTATTTTTTATTTTGTAAACTCTGTAAGCATCATTCTAACTATTGAATCAATTAAATACTATTCTATTCTATTCCTAGGAAGGACTCTGCAAATTTCAGTGAAATCTCAGCATAGAAGTGGTGAGGTTTTGTAGGCTTTGACCCGCAAAAGACTTATATACTTAAGTACCAAACATTAAATAAAAAAAAACACATCTGTGGCCAGTTATAATCCTTTCTCTTGTGTACTACAAGGGTGTGTGTCAGGCGTGCAATAGACCAAAAAGTCACAGTATAAGATACCAATTTCTCAAATAATAAATATTAGCTGATATTAAATCAGGTATTTTTTGGTGGACTTTGGTTTTGGGAGTCCTAATTCTAATTGTTAAAACTATGGAAGGTGATTGCATTTGTCGTTGTTATGTCAAAGAACATTACCCCCGTAGGCGCAGTCACTTTGTGGTTAGTATATTGAACTACTAAGCGAGGGGTCCCCAAAAAAAACCCAAATTCCACCTTAAGGTGATTTTTTCCACTGCGCCACCTCTTCCGAACGTCTGACAAACATTTGAGAGTGTAACTGTCATGAAAGAGCTTCCAGATAAGCCGGTTGGACTCGGCATCAAATTGTAGATCCTTTCGATTCCAAAAATGTAAAACTCACACAGATCGAATGCTCGTGAGAAGCTAGGCCTATGGTCCCCACATGTTGCTTTAACTATTTATTTGTTTATCTATAAGAACATTAGCCCGTGAGTTCATCGTTCTTTTACGCGGAGTTTCACTCACTCGGAAACAATAAACTAAAGTATTCCTTGCCTGCCGCCCACAGCTAGCTGGATTAGACCTTACTTGTTGAGGTCTTATCTTCAATGTGAGCATCAGTGTGTATATTCATTGACAGCATTTTCTTGCAAATCAGCCAAGAACGATGTTTACATTCAAAGTGTTGCGACAATAAAAACAAAAAACGGCGTTTCGTATCAACCCATGAATTTAGCCAAATTCACCATACATCTGAATAAACAAAACAATTTTTAATCTGCGCATTGTCACACCCACCGTAACATACTCAATAGTATTTCGTATTTTCGTAGACCGTGGTATATTTTCAGCACCATAGGTCGACAATTCTGACCGATATGCTATTTTCGTTTAGAAATAAAAATAATTATACTTTGGCCCAGCAGTTGTTGTTGATGCTGCGCCGTATCTCGGTACAGGATTAAGAAATTCACCACACATCAATGCCTCAAGTTTGTTTAAAATAACACTTCTGTGTGAAAAGAAAACGCACCGTCGAAAGACGAATTAAAAATATTAAAAATCGACCCCCACAAACTATAAGATGGCGCTAACCCCAAGTATATTAGCATGTGGTCACTTTCTGCAAGGATGTACATTTCTTTTGAAAATTCGTAATTTTCCTTGGCGAATTTTAAGCATTCATCTCACGGCGCTCATTTTCAGCCTTTTTCCTTTGTAGGTAGTCATAGATATACTGTCGGACTTGACAAATCCCGCACGCCGCACGTATACTCATTCGGTTGCAGTATATAGGTATTTTTAGAATCACAAGGAGTTTCCTGTCATAAATAAACGCTCAAACAGCACTTAAGAACTTGAATATTAAATAAATTAGCAAGAAAGAAATATGATGAATTTTTTATCTGCACACTGTACAGTGTACAGTCATAGATATAGATACAGACAATGCGTACTATTACGTTCTCTTATTAAAATTATTGCAAAACGTCAAATAGATGTATGCGTACACGCTTACATTTACTCGGGGGTACTGTTGGACTCGGTGCTATTTCCGTATTGTTGGCCGTTGAACTTGTGCCAATATGGAAGACGGCCGCACCAAGTAGTGCGTACCGCAGCCCTATGGATGGGCGCTGCATTTAATAATTGTGTGCAATTAATTGAAATTAAATGTTCCCCAGATCTTTGCGAAGATTTTCAAGTTTATTTTTAAGAGACACATAGTTGTTGCTGAAGTAGATGGCTCGGTGAAAACAAAGTTGCACGAAATGCTGCGAACCGAAATAGGTACGAGTTCGAAGGCGCGAATTTAAGTATGCAGTTTGCAGTATTGCCAGAAGAAGTTGTAGGAAAATTAAGAAATATCTGTGTATCTACAAAATTGTTACCGAAATGGGAAATAACTTTCGGATATGCGAGTTCCATCGAAACATTTCAGTTTGGAGGACATTCGCTGAGATATTGTGCTTACAAAATCCAGACAACAAATATCGATATTCTAAATTTAAATTCTCGAAGATGAACTGAGTTTGAAGGTGGAAACACAT
Organism: Cheilosia vulpina; assembly: GCA_916610125.1. NCBI lineage: Eukaryota > Metazoa > Arthropoda > Insecta > Diptera > Syrphidae > Cheilosia > Cheilosia vulpina. The sequence goes on along the minus strand of OU744276.1, from coordinate 77,670,410 downwards.
TCTTTAACTCTTGAATGTACCTTCCAGATAAGTCAGATCAAAGCAAACGGGATGCAATTTTGAATTTGTATATATTATAATAAAAAACTTTTAATATTTGAATTTTAAAAAAGAGATTTTCCAGACAACTATAGCTGCTGTGAGCTTAATTTTTGACACGATTGAAGGAAACCCTCAATTTATTGACACATCCAAATGAGTAAGTTAGAGGCCAGTCTCGGGATAGTAATGTTTGTTTGTTTAAATTGTTGTCTGGAACTCGAAAACCTCTTTGAACAGCTCGGATGCAGTGCCGTGTTAAGCCAGCGGGGGCCTGTACCAAATTCTATCAAGAGACAATTTTTTTGAATTCGGGTAAATATATAAATAATACAGTTCGTATCGACTTCTTTAAGTAAATCGTATTTAATGTTCATTAAAGTGCGGTGTTTTTGGTTAAATAGATATTTTTTACGGTCAATTTGGAGTGCGGGGCCCCCAAATGCGCGGGGCCCATAGCATTTGCTACTCTTGCTACGTGGCTAATCCGCCACTGCTCGGATGCCAAAAATCACAGTTCGAGGGAACTTAAATTAATTGCTGACAGTTCAAGAAACCGGCCGCGCTGTCACAAGTCTCTTGTTACTTACTGGGTACTAGAGGACAAGTTTATTTTATTTAAATAAATACTTAATAAAATAAATTACATCTTTTAAAATAGTGAATAATTGACTTAAAAGAAATAATGAGGATTACCATTAAACAAGAAGCATAACAATTGAAAATAAAAAAAGTGAAAGTGTTTTGATACCCTCCACTGCATACAAGGCATGCAAAACTGGTTTTGTATGGGAGGTACCAGAACTACTTGGCCGACATAGCCCAATTTTAATATCAACCTGACGACGATAAAAGTAAGTCCCCTCACAAGATTTAACTTGCCTAGGTCGATTTGTTTCGAAGCTATCCTGTTTTCAACAGACAGAGAGACACATGGGCCTAATATTGATTCTGTATGGAAGGTACCAGAACTACTCGATCGACATTGCCCATTTTTAATATCAACTTGACGACAATAATAATAAGTCCTGTCACAAATTTCACTTGCCTAGGTGGATTCCTTTCGACGCTATCGTGTTTTCAACATGTTCCAATATTGGTTTTGTATGGGACTTACCAGAACTACTTGACCGACATAGCCCATTTTTAGTACGAACCTAACGACAATAAAAATAAGTCCTTTCACCAAATTTCATTCTCCTAGGTTGATTTCTTTGAACGCTATCGCGTTTTAACCGACAGCGAGACACATGGGTCTAATATTGATTTTGTATGAGAGGTACCAGAACTACTTGGCCGACATAGCCCATTTTCAATACCAACCTGACGACGATAAAAAGAAGTCCCTTCACTAAATTTCATTCGCCTTAGTCAATTCCTTTGGGCGGTATCATGCTTTCAACAGACAGCGAGACACATGGGTCTAATATTGATTTTGTATGGGAGGTACCTGAACTACTTGACCGACATAGCCCATTTTCAATACCAACCTGACGACGATAAAAAGAAGTCCTTTCACCAAATTTCATTTGCCTATGCCAATTCCTTTGGGCGCTATCCTGCTTTCAACAGACAGACGGACAGACAGGCAGACAGACAGACAGACAAACGGACATGGCTAAATCTATTCAAAATGTGATCCTGATTTAGAATATATATACTTTATGAGGTCTCCGGTGACTCCTTCTTGGCGTTACGAATGTAATGACAAAGTGAATATACATCCCTGTGGAGGATATATAAAAAATGCAAGTCAATGCTATTGCAGAAAATGTAAAAAGTGGATCTGGCAGCTCCGTCGCTATTATTTTCATATAACAATTGCGAATAATATAACTGTTGCTGCCGTAACGCCGGTGCACGGCGCTGGACCGCCATTCAGTTTCCAAGCTGAAATCAAATTGATTCATCATTTATCCCTACAATTAACGACCTAAACGGCTGAGTGGATTTGCATCGAGCTCCGTTTACACTTTATTCAGTACACACCCCGAACTCGAATTTGTTGATTTAGGTCTTAAATTAGCTTGCCGGGACTTTATTTTTATTTGTGACCCCGTCGTGTACATTTTCTGATATATGGCGCGGGAAAAATTGTACTCCTTGGCTTTTAGTGTGGGCATTTTCGCATCAAAAGTCTGGCAGTACTGGTTTAACAACGAATGCATGAAAGCAGTCCGATTCAAACAACTAAGCAGGTGAGCAGCCACTTGTGTGGGACTCAGAGAGAAAGGGTTGGAATTTGGAAATGTAAGTTTTATTGAGAGTGATAGGGTGCAAAATATGAGCAGTAGAAGAGAACGAGAGCTACAGGAATATAAAAAGAAGTGGGGCCTTGTATTGTATACTAGTTACAAGAATACCTTGATTCCTGAAAAGAAAAAAAATACCATAAATCGAACACAAGCTAAGAACTGAGTTCTGCACTCGCAAAAATGTGATCGATTGACTACAAACTATAAGTACTCATAACGTATTCATTTCAATAAGATCATCAAATTTCTTAACTCCTCAGGCTGGTTGTAAGTTCCCTCATCGTCCTTCTTCCCCTTTATTTCTCAGGTTTCCGAGAGTTGTGGTCTCAAAACGGCACTCAATTGCGTTATTTGTGTCTTTCCCTCGTACGGGAAATACAGCCACTTAAACCAACCAACCAACTCATAACCGATACCCAAGATCAATTGATGTTTTTGTGGCAACACCGAAAATAGCAAATACTTACACACCCACATCAGTTCAATCAGTCGTAATCAGAAAACGTGATCAGACTTCTTGAATTCGATTACGAATGAAATGTGGCGAGCTTTTTGCGCATACCGATACACAATTTAATTTATTTTTGATAACAATCACACTAAATGTCTAAGGTGCGTAATCGAAAAGTTCATTTGTTGGGTTGACACTTTTTCATTTTTTTTTCATGAAACAAAAAATACTTCAGTCAGCACATATTAAATAACACCATCCATCTCCACCGTCGAATTGAAACCCGAAACCTTACATAAGAGTTCATAGCTACGTATCTCTTCAGTCGGAGCTTCGACTGTCTATCTCCATTTTACACTTCTTTATCTACTGAGCATGTTGACACGTATGTGTGTGTAAGAAAGAAGAACTAGACAAAAACACAAAACTAATGCAAAACTTAAAAAAAAAAAGCAAGCAATTTCACCGGCATTATATAACGAACGCGATTGTTTTATGGGCAACGCAACTTACGACTCGACTTTCTGTTTGCTGTCTATTTACTTCTGACTCGACTGCGTACAGTGTAGCGACTCTCAGTCTCATTATCATAACCATTTGATAATACTCATTGTATCCATACCAGAAACAGACACAAAGGTCTGTGTTGATAGTCGGTGTTGTGAAGCAAATAGTGAAAAAAAAACCGTTCCAGGTAGTGTGCGATGCACCATTCGCGCGCGCAGATACAATAACGCAACCGGCACTCTGCCTGCCATGGGCGCAAAGAGCACACCAAATACAATTATACTATAATAACAACAAAGCAAAATGAAAACGAATAAACAACCGACCATGAACTTGACTGCAGAATGTAAACAAATAAACAGGAAACTATGTCGACAATAATTTTTGTTGTTGTTGTTTCTCCTTCCACCACCGACCACCGACCGACGACGGCGCACGACGATGACGGCAAAATGCGGACACGCGATGCGAAAAGCAACATATCGTTGGGTTCATCGAAAGTTAGATTCGCAGTTAGATACGGATTGAGAAAGTGTGAACTGGTTTGGATTAGATAGAGTTGCAACACCATATGAGGTGGGCAGAGTCTTGTAATAAGGACATCCGATGCACTGAGAAATGGGACTGCATTTTTTTTTTTAACTACCATTAATGGTGGTATTTTGTCCCGAATCTTTGGCTACTACCATGAGTAGGTATGAGTTTTACAAATATGATTCTTCCGTAAATCGGCCTAGTCTGCTGAAGTTTAGACTGCATAATAATACTTGTGGTGGGGTCGTGTGAGACCTGCACCTAAGACCTGGGTCGGCATTCTGTAAGGCGAAACGTTCCAAAGTTTTTGTGTGCACGAAGAAATTTGCTTGTGCGTAACATAGGGCAAATCATTCGTACACACGAAAACGCTTGATCGTTTCGCCTCACAGAATCTAAACCCTGAGTTGCAGCCTTTCTCATTAGGTGTCGACATGAATGGATTTAAGAAAGAAACTTCGAAGTAGCACCTAGTGGCGTATGTACAAATTGACAAAATTCAAAGGACTCTGAAGGATATTACATTTTTAGAACTTCGAACATTTATCAGTACCGGCGTTTTCGACGCACCCTCAGAAATTATTATTTCATTTAAAAGACTTTGAAGACAGATTGTGAAACTGTTAAATCGCAAATTCGTTGAAAGAGGCAAAGTTCATTCTAACCCTTGGTTTTCCAATTTTCAACTTTACATCTTCATACAACAAAAAAAAAAATATTTATCTGCTTGCATGTAGATTTGTTTATGCATCACGTTAAAACTGCTCACATAATGGAGCAATATTCAGAATTCTTTCAATAGCAATCCGACAACTCATTGAGGAGATATACGAATTTAAGTTTTTCTGCAAAAAGGGTGATGTTCGGACAAGCCAATGACACTTTTTAGTGTAATCGCACTAAGATGCATTTTAATTGTGACCCAGAAAGTACTTCTTCTAAGCTCTAACTAAGGATGCGGCCAAATATTTGCACTTGCATAGGAGTGCACTCTTGCGTATACGTAACCATTTTGTATGATGCATAAATATGGAACGTTCAAGGTTTTGGCTCTCTTCTTGCAGCAGTTCCCAATTCCCAATAATACCTTACTAAAGCGAAACATAGAGATAAAAATATATTAATAGGAAGAGCAATAAACGTTTAGGAAAACAAATATATCTACGGCATTTTAAACAAAAACGCAAGTTCAGTTCTAAAATGCCAGACAACTGAGCAACGAAGTGCACCTGGTGTTTATCTACGTGCGGTTTGCTTACATTAAATTTAGAATCAAGGATGATTTCAGTACAATGCGTAGTTCTACTTAAAGGGGTAAAATTCCAATGAATATATATATAAAAAAAGCTGCAATTTTATTTTTTGTTAAATTATTCACCATAGAATGAGCTATTCTGTAAGCAGCTTTTGGTCAAAGATTTGTGAACTTTTATTACTTGAAACAAATCACTCCCTCGCTATACAAGGGCTGACATAACGAAACCATTATAAGTAGATGTTCATTGTTCTTCAGACTTACCTTCCATCCAGCACTGCTGTTTGAATCTCCTTTATCTTTAAAGTATGGCACATTCTGGACCATCCATTCGTATATCTGACTTAGTGTCAGTCTTTTATCTGTTGCCGATCCAATTGCATGGGTTATCAGATCTGCATATGATAAATTGCCCCAGGCATTTCTCCTTGATGAGTTCTTTTTTGAAGCTCCAACATTTTGAGATACAGCTTGTTGCGAATCTGAGGTAAATAGAAAGAATGTATACAAACATCATTTGGATCTGTTAATTTAAAATTAAATTTCACTTGACAAATATGAAGAGACACGCCCTGTTATTTTATTTTGGCAGATTTTGGATACCTTTAGGAAGATTTATTCTTAGCCAGCTTTTATTTTCAAAACTACGAAACTGAGCAAGGGCGCAGATGTAAGTACGTTCTAATACTGAGCACTACGTACGTTAGTATTCCCTACCGTGAAAATGATTTTTCTCTTCCGTACATATAATTGAACTGACTCAATTGTCCGCCTTGTTGCGGGAAGTGGAGAAAATATTCAAATAGTCGTTTTAAATCGACAGCAATGAATTCAAGTCGATCGCAATCGCATAAAAGTTCATATTGGTTTTTATCAAGATTGCCTGCAAAAATAAGTACCGAATAACGAGTAGAACCAATCTTGTTCGTTAAAGAACTCAACACTCGTTATATTTTTGCCAATACGTTTGTATTAAAAATTGCTACAAAAGAGACAACTGCCAGAGTAAAGAGTGACGATAAGCTTAGCAATAACGAGTTCAATATTGAATACATTTTTGTTATCATTGCATTTAGTGCCAAAACCAGTATTTTCTAAAAAAAAAATGGCTGCGAAGAGTTGGGAATAACGAGTACTTAGTCCATTTCTTGGCTCCAAGCCGATTACATTTTCGCCAACAATCTTTATTCTTTGAAAATTTATAAATTCATTCTAGAAGCAAAATTCTTTCAGCCAAAAAGTAAAACTCCTCGTTACTCGTTATTTCTGCTAATTTTCTTCTTCTTTTTCTTGTGGTTCTTGATAAGAATGTGTATAGACTTTGAATGATTTCTAAAACGATTCCACTCGATTCCCCTCCGAGTTGTTAATTAATGCCGCTGTACACGTAAATGTTCTGTCGGTTACGTTTGTTTTACATGGCAAATTTGCGAAATAATCATTTAATTGACGTTACAACAAATGGCACCTCAAACTACCGTCAAAATTTGTGTCAAAAAATATATGTATGTACCTACTACGAGTTGATAGTCTTTTAGTGGTCAATTAAAAAGTATTTGTTTGAAAATTATTTGCAAATCTTAAAATTTGCCTACAAGAGGCAATTGCTCGCAATCTCTCTTAAAAAAAATTCTCTACATTTAGAATTAAAACGAAAGTGAATCCATTGCAGTTGTCAAACTTTTCCCTGATAATATCGGAACCCGTTGAACTTAAGAAAATCGAATTACAAACGAAAAATGACTATCATCCTGCACCGAGTCCTACATAATATGAAGCTATTTGAATTGTGGACTTAAAACTTACCTCCAGCCAACTGTTGATTGCTCGCTTTAGTGCTGTCCAAGTCATCTACTGGCTCAACGAAATTCTCTGGTCTTGGACATGGCCAAGTGTTCGATCTGGCCCTGGTCTGTGGTTCGAATCCACCATCCTGCATATCAGCGACCAGATCCATTTGCAATCCATCGTCCGTCGGCCGTGGAGGAGTTGCCCAATGATTGGCAAATGAATCCATTCTGTTGATTATCGCAAGAGTTTCCGTCTTCCGCGTGGCACTTCTTCGTAATGAATATTAACAAAATATTCGGTAGCAACAACTGTCAGTTCGTAACTAGTTTTCCAAAAAGTATTCAAATGATATAGTGTCGTCTGAAAATATGCAAAAGAGAAGCATCGATTAATACAAATTATCTGCTATAACCAATTGGAGGTAAATTAAACTTAACATTTAGAGCTTCACCTTCGAATTTGAAGTAAGAAGGAAAAGCTTACAAAAACGGAACTGACTAACAACATTGCACTGAGCGAGAGCGATATATCTACGTTCATATTGAGAGTGAAATTAAATCAAGTGAAGAATAGATTGCAAGCTGTCAATTTGGATCCCAGTGGTGCATAATTTTTAAAAACAATATCTATCACCAACACTCCCATTAGAGACGTCATCGAAACAAGAAATAAACAAACGTTTGCCGCCAAACAGTTAATGTATGTATATTGACATTCTTCGTATCGCAGTCATTGTTGACTGATTCAAGCTTGATGATCGACAGAATAAACACTTTCAGTTCGAAAAAAAATACTACCAATGCAGTCAACAGTCAGACAGGCTATAAATATGTAGATGCTTGTAAAATATTCCCAGCTCAATTGCCACTTTCCACATTCCGTGCGTTTATATCTGGATTTTCAACAGCGATAGTTATACTTTTGCATTTAAATTGATCAATTTAAGCTGAATTTTGAATGATGAAAAGACCCGAACTTTAGTAATACACACATACAAACGATTTCAAATAATTAACCCAATAACTTTTGGTGATTCGAACTTTTTTACCCATTCAAGGGGCGGCATGCTCAAGAGATTGTACAAAAGAGCTACAAATAATGACAGGCAAATACAAATATAGGACATTTAAATGTTAATGCCAATAATAAATTGCGTATTCTCGAAGATATCGATATTTATGTTGGCACGTACCAGTGTTAGATGGCGAATCGCGTTCATAAATTCAGATCACAAATTTAGCAAAGATTAAAGATTACCATACGAATTACCAAGTTAACTCGGTATAGGCCGGACCCAGGCCTAAGATATAATGTAGGCCTTTAATTTAAATTGCTGAAAAGGGGTATTCTCGTTTCATGCATTATGCAGGCTCTTAGCTTTTTTCTGGTAAAAGTTCAACAAAATCGTGTTTTCAGCTCCGAGTGCTTTCATCTGAATTGACAATTTTTTGATATGTACATCTTTAGATTAGAAAGTGGACAGGGAATACAAAAAGTAGATAGAAGGCTGTCCCTTGAATGAAGTTCAAAGCTTGAACCAAAATCGTAAAAGGATATGCAAGGACTGTAAAGGCCGAACCGAAGCCAGCAAACACGAACCATGAATATATGAACTGCGATTTTGGGCAAACCACTTCCACTTCCAATGGCTGTCAGCCATTTTGAGCTCTCAAAGCTTCACAAAGAGGAAGAAAATATTTTGTTACTAACTGATCTGTTAAATTTTGTAGGTTCAAAACATGCCAAACGAATTAAATCACAACGTTGTTGCCCGGTCCTTAAAAGACATATTTTTCCTTATCGTCGGTCTTAATAAATATGTGAACTCAGAAAGTCAATCGTTTTTAGATTTAGGCCACTCATTCTCATTAATAATGCGTTGAACATTAGGTTCCACCACCAGAGTAGTTTGCGGCTTAGAATTTAAAGATGAATCGAGTGCCGTTAAACCGCACGATTTTGGTAGACAATTGACCCGTCTATTTCCCGGTATAATGCTTTTGTTTCTTTTGCAACCACAAATCACCCGTCCTTCTGAAGGAATAATCGTTGGCCATGTCTATTTATTTATTTATTTTAATACTAAACATTTAAGTCAAAAGAACTCTCGCATTTACGTGTGTAGCGCTGGAACGAGACAAATATAGAGTAATGAAGAGAATAGGGGAAATAGAGAAAGGATATTCATATGAGACATTGCAGTTTAGCATCTCGATCAAGAAGGATCTTTGAGTGCCAATAAATATTCAAGTTGAAAAGTGGTTTTGATCATTTCATTTGTTACGCTATACGTGTAAAGCGAGTTTCATTTTCAAAGAAAAAAAAAAGGTAACGGACGTGGACTTTTTTAAGTGGTATTGAATCTAATGAGTCTCCTGTGGATTTGCTTCACTCTTGTTTTGCTTGTTAGCAAACACCATATGAGCTTTGTCACTAAATACGATTTTTCAGCTGAAGAAAGACCGATTTTCAAAATAAGTCTGAACGATACGGAAGCATGCGAGCTTTTTATTGACGGTATGTCAAATACTACTGAAATGTCAAAGAACTATTAAAATTGACGGCATTAATTCAAAGGTAGATGTGTCAAACGAAAAACCAAACATTTTCGGTCACAACAGATAATTTTGAATGAAAAATGGAAGGCCAACTTAACCAAATGGGAGTGCGCAACTTTTGACCCTTGAGTCAAAGTTGCGTATATTTGGTATACACTTCAAACTCCAGATTGTACTTTTCTCTTTTTTTTTAAATGCATTTACATTTTTTTTAAAAATTGGGTAGAACTATTTAGCAGTGACGTAGTCAACATTTTCTCTTTGAATTGGCCTAGGAGGGGCTAGGTGAACTGGGGAACAATAATTGCTCTGACCGTCTTGCTAGTTTCATCGCCGCAACCCTAGGACAAATTATTTTAAATTCAAAATTCTATTATTAAATCCTATTAAATTCTGTTATAAAATGCGAAATGCTTTTGGCCTTGACACTTGTAAAAACGTTTGGCTAAAATTAAGTACAACGATGACATGCGACATTAGGCGTGTTTTTTTGAGCTTCGTTCTCAGCAAAGCAAAGTAAAGTAAGCACACAACTACTGCGAGTCTTGAAGTGTCAAGCGAGCGTAGTTGTTGTAATTGCTTGCTGAAAATCCTACTTTACTTTGCTTTGCTGTGAACGAAGTTCAAAAAAACAGGGCTATTAATAAAAAAAATAATTATAACTGTATAATTTGTAACTTTTCTGATTGCTTTTGGTAATTTTCTTTCCAGTTCTATTGTTTAGGATGGATTTTTTTTTCTTTGGCGTGTCCGCGTTCACCTCTGCCTCTACCTAACCCACTCACATACTATTCAGATAGAAATTCGAATACAACTCAGTTGAGTGGAAAACGCAAGCAGTGAAGAACTTCAGCAGCAGATTTTTAAGCTGACCTTCTGTTAGTTAGTACACTTGTTTGCAACTATCGGAGGGCAAGTGCTTCCAAATCACAAAAGGCTACAAAATCATTCAATGCAGCGCCTCAGTAATTTTTTATGAGCATCGCCTCCAACAATAAGTCCTTCTTTGCGTATAGGGTCATTCAAGTTTAAGTGGTTATTATTGTTTACATTTGTACTCTGTGTATCAATTTCTTTTCTTGGAGGTTACGATTGCAAAACGTAAATTTCTGTACGCAAATACGGCCACTGAAACACTGCTTCACCAAGCGCCAAGGGAAAGTTTCTCGAATTCATTTCTTTTTTAAATTTAAAAAATTCAATGCAACATTTTATTTATAAAAGCAACACAATTTCAAGAATATTAAATACTGATCGAGCTTTGAGAACGTCACCACTGATGCGACTATCATACCGAATGTTGTCGATTTCATCGTTTACCTAAAACAAAAGAATAAATACCTGGGCCAAACATTTTGGCTTTCCACAAAAATTGTGGAAACTTTTTAGATATTGGCATGTACCCGCACGAGTGTTTAAAAATTAAGACAAAAATTTACACAAAATGTGTATAACCTTCCTCATTCAGGGAATGAGTGAGTGACTAGAATATTTTCATTAAAATTATTCAAGGGCGAAGGCGAAGGTTAGATTTAAAATAAAAATAATTTACGCTGGTGTAGGTCTGACGTTTTAATATGTTTGTAATTTAGTTTGTTGACCGCGCTATTGAAATGACACATGTAAGTAGGTTTTAATTTGTGCCTGTATATTATTAATTTGCTTCCTTTTGAAAAATATAATCTCACGCGAAAAGCTATTACGAGTAGGTTAGATATATAAACTAAGTATTAAATAGACTTTCAGGTCCCGCGCACCTACCCGATTCCCCCCGCAAATCTTGAATATAAAATTCTCTCTTAAATTACCTATCGTGAATACGGGTTCACACCAACAAAAAAATTCTAATCACACCTCCCGCGTGTGATAAAAGGAAAAAAACCGAATGAACTGTCAGGTTTCTATGCGCAAATGTATGGCACACATACTTTCCCACATAGTAACACGAAACAGAGCTTGTAGGCAAATTCTCTTAAGTTGTCTGAGCTGGCGGGCTATTTCATACTGAGTTTATGGATAGCAACGAGTGGATTTATGATGTCATGATGAAAATTTGGATTGCTTGTTGGTAATTAATTATTTAATTGTGGTGATTTAATTTTGATTGCCTCTGGTGGAATTCTAGGGAAGTTGTATCTGCAGTTTGTATATAAATATTGACGCCCTACCTTTACAAAGTCAGTAGTTAGGGAACAGCTTGCATTGGTTAGCTTTATATAGCCCTTAGGCCTCAAAGGATATACATAAAGCTCTGCCACAGGCAAGTTGAACCTAAGTTGTAGTTTATTTTCGGATTTTCTCAATTACATATTTATTTTTGAACAACAACGTGCAAATGCAAATTCATTTGTTTGTATATGATTAAATCTGTATCGTGTATTGTGCGTTTAACTTAAACACCTCATAGCAACAACAACGAACTGAGGTTAGTCTTCTCCTCTCTTCCAATCACAAGTTGGTACTTGTGTGCTTATCGCTGAATTGTCGCAAGTGGTAGGCGCTTCGTTAAAGGGCCAAAACTATAGAATCCGTCGCGTCCGTTGCGTATTCGACTGACAGGTTGATAGAATACACAGCACCTCATGAAAGATAGATTAAGTTTTCTTTCTATTTTTCTTTCAGTTTCACCCGTTGACACTTTGACAGTTGGTACAGCGTGAGAGAAAGCAGTTTTATTGGTGGAACTATTGAGAGAATGAGAGAAACTGTCGTAGGTTGTATATACCAGTATTCTTGTATTGTTGAAATTTTTAAATGTCCGAAACTAAAGGGTCCGCCATCTAACTTTTTTTTTTCAACTAGTGCTTATTTCGCGAATGGTAACACTTAGCTCATGTCTGATTTGACAGATAATTAGTTTTATCCTTCCGCTGAACGAATATGGTTGTGAATACGCTTGAACAACGCTGGGAAATATTGCGACATTACTTTGAATATCATGGTAATGTTGCAGAATGTGTGCGAAAATTGCGTACGGATTTTGGAAGAAGAGAAGCACAGTCAGCTCCTTATGTTCGTTATCTTGTGAAAAAAGTGAAAGAAACTGGCATCCTCATCGATAAACCAAAGCGTGAAAAGCCAAAACAGTGCGTACACCCGAGAAAATTGAAATTTTGGTCCAGAGGCATAATTGGGCCATTTTTCTTCGAAAATGAGCGAGGAGTGGCCGTTACAGTCAATGGCGATCGTTATCGGGCCATGCTGAACGAATTTTTGTTCACAAAAATTGAAGAGGAGGATATTGGCAGCATTTGGTTTCAACAGGACGGTGCTACGTGCCACACACCCGAAGCTACACTCGATGTTTTGCGCCCTGTTTTTGAAGATCGCATTATCAGCCGCAGAGCTGATGTCGTTTGGCCACCGCGGAGCTGCGATTTGACACCGTTGGACTATTATTTGTGGGGTGCCGTAAAAGATAAGTGTTACACCGACATGCCAGAGGCAATTGACACTTTAAAGGACAATATTCGTGAAGCCATTGGTGAAATACAGCTGCACACAATCGATAATGTGCTTAAAAATTGGACCGATCGTGTAGGCTACTGCATGGCCAACCGAGGCAACCATTTAAATGAAATTATTTTCCATATTAACCGGAAGGATTGTACTTTCAAATAAAAGAAGAAATTTGAGAAAATATTCAGTAGTTTTTTTTTATAGCATTTTCAAAAAAAAAACGTTATTTGGCGGACCCTTTATACATTTTTGATGAAATTTCACCAAATTGTCCATAAGAGCTCATGTAAATCGCCATTTCCCAAAAGAAATTACCCACAAATTATTTAAGATGGATCCGGACGGTATAAATTCATTTACAGTAGAAGTCGTTTATAACGACGGCGAAGGGACCGAGGAAATAACGCCGTTATAACCGGCGGTCGCTATATCCGACGGGCTTCCACAAATATATATATGTAATGAAACTAACCAAATGAAATGAAAGTGGACGTTATAAGCGACTGGTCGTTATAAGCGAAGTCGTAATAAGCGACTTCCACTGTATATTGTATCCTTTGAAAATAAAAATAAAATAAAATAAAAATTTTTAAGATGGAGGTTAAAAATGATTACTAGGAAGTCCCACTTTCAGCCAAGTCGAGACATACCAAAATAACGTATTTGCAGAACCTCATCACAAATGATTGCCTACCTGCAGGCAGATTCTGAGTAAGTGTTTTTTTTAAACAATTCGTCTACCTTGCTTTGCTTTGCTCAGGTAGCTTGTCCTAATGTCATCAAATATTGTTTTTACAACGTCATTAACAAAATGCACCAGCAGCAAATCAGAAAAATTACGTTAAAATCGTGTCCCGTAAAAAACGAAAATGAGAAATGCATCGGACAGGTTTAGCGGCCCAATTGGAAAGCGGATCTTCGGTTACACTACACTCATATTCACAAGGGGTATATGGGTTAGCGAACATTTTTAAGCAAGTTTATCACATTGTTCGATTTTTATTGAACGATTCGAGCGTCCAAAATAGATTTTACAAACCGTCTTCTTACGTCCAAAGTTCATATATGCGGTACCGAGTATCAGGACCATAAAACAAACGAAGAAAAAGGACGTTTAGTTTTTCGTAATAAGACTACCAAAAACCTTTGCGAAACACATACACCAATAAGTTTAGCAAAAAGCTCAAAACGCAATTAGATACACCGAAGCTGATACATCGGATATAACCTGCCCGCCAACTATTGTACACGAAAAGAATTGAAAATCACCAATTGCAAAATTTTGAATTGCAATTCACGAATTATATCTTTGTCGCAAATTACAACGATTTTTTCTTGGATTGATATAAAAATTCGTAATTCGACATTGAAAACGGCGTAGAATACAAAATTCTGTTTCTTGAATTTTGCGATTAGAAGTATTAATTCGAGCTACTTTTATTTGTAGTGATTTGCGATATTGTTTGGCGCAATTTACCACTTCAATGGGTCAATTTCTCAAGCACTACTTAACAATCGCAAATTTCAAAAAGTAGTTGCTGATTTACAAACACTGAGTGGTGGATCAATGAAATCTTATAATAATTTAACACATGTAAATTGAAAACGTAAAATGACGTAGAGAAATCGTGAATTACAAAATAATTTTTTGTAATTTCCATTAAACTACCCGATGTGTGAATTTTTTGTGCGCACAGGCAGCCGACAAAAACGAAACGTCATAGCATGTCCATGGTCGATGTAAAGAAATCCTTTTAAGTCCTTTCATTTTCTGCATGGACAGCTCCAACCATGCGCATTTGGCTTCATCAGAGTCAGACAGTCGGTATTCAATCTTTACTTAAAGCAGTTCTTGTCGAGTCAAAGTTATTTATAAGAATAACTCATTCGTAGTGATAGTGAGTGTACTGACCAACAAATTGTACAGAATTTTGGAATGTATTTTGTAAGTACATATTGAATAATGCAAAAAAAAAATTAAGTAGGTAGGGAAAGAAGTTTAATTTGGAATGGAATCTAAAATATCATATGTAATTGAAAAAGATTGTAAATGTTCGTATCAATGGCAAGTTCTTCTAAATAATTTGGTTGTATTTTACATTTTAGCATAGACCGAAAAACCACCCCAGAGAAATCCCGTTGTCTCCGGGCGATATGGCGCCGTAAGCTTTTCATGGATATCAGGAGGAAACAAATTATAAAATGTGACTTTAAATATGTATTCGAAAATAACCTAAATAACTAAACTACGAATTTTGATTTGTGAATCATAAGATATAAGTTGTAAATTGAGAATAAAGTTTTCTAATTTTACGATAAAACAATTTCAATTTAATACGGTGATGCCTCAAATCACTACTCAAGAATCGTAAATTGCAAAATATGAAATGCAAATTGATAAAAAAAAGATTCAATTTACCATTACGAATTCGTAAATTGCAACTACTAAAGTGGTAAATCTACCGCTTTTGTTCGCAAATCAACACTTTTGAGTGGCAATTCAGGACTAAATGGTTGTAATTTGTTAAGGGAGGAAATCCGAATTTACAACACAAAAGTGGTAATTTACGAATTATTTTTGCAATTCACAACCATAGTAATAGCAACCTGATAACTATTTGTGTCAAATTGCTATTGGTTATTGCAATGTGTATTCCTCATTTGATCGCATCATTGACAATAAAAAGTAGCGATTCGCGAATTTTGAGGGTCAATATCTTCACTTCGTACAATTTATAGAATTGCGAATAAAAAGTCGTGAATTAGTAAATCCTGAGCTAAGCTCTAATATTAGACAAACTTTTCGTGATTCTGCGCTCATTTTTCTTGATTTGATCTTAAATTTTTTTCCGTGAGGCCTTACTAATAATCATTTTTAACCTTTACACTAAATAGTTTGTAGGTCACAATATGCAATTTTATGAGAAAAATTTAGCCTGTACCCTAAAAATTATAAATAGTATCGCGGAGTGTCTTTCACTAGTTGTGATAGTTTCTTCCCGGTTTCTAATTGTTTACTGCCAGGTTTCTAACGTAAAAAAAATACTAAAAGAACCCATGACAAATGTTCAAGTGGCTCATTTGTGGTCATTTGTGGTGTAGGTGCTCAATTTTTGTTCGCCGATGTTTGACTGACAAATAAAAATGTATTCAAACTACATTTTCCAGCTGCTGGCAGCTTTTTTTGACTTATTTGAATATAAATTAGTTTGCAAATTTGTGGTTGCTTTGCAAACAATTGCTACCCCTTTCGTAATAAGTACACTTTCAGTCTCTTTTACACACCGCTGACTTTTTAACATGAACAAAATGAGAAAAAAATGTAGTGTCATACGGGCTTTATATTTTATATGTAAGCTGACCGAATAGTAATATTCAAACTTCTTTAAACTGCATAGCTCTGTCTACATAGTCACCAACGAATAAAAATCTGTTATGACCTGTGGTATGGTGACCAAGGTGAAGATAATATGACGCATTCTTGCATTTTAATAACCGAATAACGATTTTTTTTAATATTCTTTTGCACTTGTCTGCCGGCTGTGGATGTACCAAGTGCACTAGGCAAGATAACTCTCTTGAACGTGTTACCCGATTGACGACAATTTTAGTCAAAATTCGATCCAGTTTAAGAGGTTGATCGGCTTTGGTTATTTGGGTACGATTAAGGAACGTGTGCATCGGTTATCGAACTTGAAATACTTATTTAGTGGGTGCTGCTTTGAAATGACCGACTACATAGATGGCGCCAAACGTGATGTGTTGTCAGCGCAACTAGATATTGGAAGGAGTATGGGCGTATTGGTAACACTATGCATGTGTTAATTTTTTCTGACTGAATAAAACAACCGAAATTCAGCGAAAAATATTAGTCATATAGAAGAATGTATGTAATTACGTTTGGAGTTTGTATTTGACACCAGCAATCACGAGTGATGACTTTGAAGTAAATTCGATTGACACAAAGTTTAGCCGACAAATCAATGTCGAAGATAATTCTGCCCAAGTACTCAATTGAAGGCTGAAATGGAAACAATTTTTGGATTTCCATTTAAAAATACGTTTCGCTGCAGGAAATCTAAATTTTTTATTCCAAATAAATGGATATTGTTTGGAAGCTCAGTTTAGCAAAAGTCTTACAAAGAAAATGAACTGTGTGACAGACGGACTCTAGAATTTAAAAGAAAAGGAATAAAATATTCGAACCCAAATACTTAAATGAAAATATAATAATTTAATAATTCATATACTCATTTTCAAGTACCTAGCCATACCACAAACTGTCAAGCAACTCATTAACTTAGCTACCACATTGTAGTAGTTCTGACCCATTTACATAATGGTCTAGAAATAATAGGAATATAATTTGAGGCCACAAGATGCCATGTAAGTTATTCTAGTTGTGCGCGAAATTATTAATTTACTATACATCAATACAGTCGTGATGTCAATTAAAAAAAAAAAAAACTCCACTCGTACATACAAACATATCTCGATCAATTCGAGGGGAAATTTATTAATCGAGTTCAACATTGGCAATGCGCCCTAACCAGTCGAGTTGTTTCGAAACCAGAATGCACTATGCTAATTAAACTAGTTAAAAGAAAATAGAAACGCAAAAGTCGCAGGAGACACGGCTCATACGTCGGAGTATTATTATCCAGACGTAGGTGTGCCAAATGTACGCAGTAGGCGCTTCAATACAGCATTTTTTTTTTTTTTTTTTCAAATTCAAGTTTATAAATTTATAAAGTTTGTTTCAGTTAACCATTTCCAGGCTTTCTTACTGGAATTATGACTAACTTCATTTTTACTCTCAAATAAACTTGTCGTAAAAATACGCATTTGGCTCAGCGGGCATGTTTTTAAAATTAAAGGCTCACATCTTGCAGCCATTAGATTGTAGAGCGGGAGAGCCTTCAAGGGGGGCTCTGGCAACTGCGGCTTCTTAAAGGAGCCTATTGTGCCTATTGGCATGCCATAATCTGACTTGTGTTACCAATTAAAATTTAACTATATGAATAGTATGTTGATACCTTTAACTCTGAATCCCAATGTTTGAACGCAAAATTTGTTTGGGGTGCACCTGACCTAATATTCCTTCGGTAACGAAGTCTTACATTCTTATAAATATTTTGTCACAAGTCCATTACTGTCTTTATCCCTTAATGACCGGCTTTGACTTCAAGGTCATCTCATCATACAGATAGTTGGAAAAAGGGTTGTGTTCCCAAAATTGCCACCTCTTTCATCGACAACAAATTTGATAGCTGGCGGGACAGCTAACAGCTGATTTATGCTTATTAAATAAAGTTTTAGGAAACCGACCAGTTGCTTGAAAAACTATCCGGTTCATGCAGTTCATGTCAGTTCATGCAATTCATGCCTTAGATACTACCGTCTTTCAAAGGTCTTGATCTTTTTCGGTTTTGCAGATTTGTCATTTTCGAATACAAGTCTAGCCTTCGACTATGAACTATGCTTCCTTACAAGGTACATAGGCAATTCCAACGCTTCTTGACAAAGTACGTAATAGAACACACGATTCAGCGATTTTACCAAGTTAAAAAGTTCGTGTCCGGGCGACAAGGCCCTCTTCGTAGAATGAGAGTCCCATTGAGAATAAATATCATATCTGTGGACAGTTAACCGTCAAAGCCAACACAAATTCTATGCTGTAAGAGTAAGGCAAAATGAACCGTTCAACCTGGGTGATGAAAGCCTAGATTACCTTCCGTCTTGATGACTAATACTTAGAAATAAAAGTAATATAACACAATATAACAAGGCTCCTGGACTGGTAGTTGGGCGTGGCGAACTATTTAAGGCAGCGCCAGATGACTTGGTTTCGAAAGCGAAAGCATACGTTTTGTGCCAAATACAAACCCACTATTATAAGGTTTGGTCGATGGGAACTATGCCTTATGATTTGATCCTGAACATCGTTTGCCCCAGCCCCCTTAACATTGCATTCAATATCCTGTCGTGATTGAAAGGTCCGAAAGGTCCGAAAACCGGAAAAATATTTACACTGCGGTGCATCTTGGAGGAAGCCCAGGAAAGCCAGATCATTAGCACTTTTTGATCGTTCGAAGAGTTATGCAGATGCCTTCTAATTTTGGTACCGCTATCAAACTCTCCAAGGTATATGAATGATAACACTCCATAAAATTCGGCAACAAAAAAGGGACCTTGGATGGATTTTGACAAGGTGCTTTCATGTGGTTTTTTTAACAATATTAGGGCCAGCATTTCGGAAAATTCTGCACAACTACAAATACTGATTCTGATTTCCGACAATTTGTCAGAAAAACGCGCTTTAGCTCTAAAGGTCTTACGAAAAGTGAAAGTAATGAGAACCAACTGGACATGGGCCAGAAACCAACTTCTTAGCTTTAGGAGCTTAGGAATTCCAATGAAACTAAAAGCTTTTGACATCCGAGAAGTAGTCAAAGAACGATTTTCTGAGTGCGAGACTTACTCCTATAAATTGAAGACGCTTATATGGACTTTGTCTACTTTTCGCTTGATTATAAACTCTGGAAATGGCAGCACATGATAAATCAAAGAGTAAGGGGTCCCCAATAGGATTTTTCCGGCTAAGGCAGCGTCAAAAATTAACTAAAATTAAGTTAAGATTAGCGAATAAACCTATTATGTCACGGCACACAACTTCAAGGCGAGCGTCGGCTTAAGCTGGATGATACTCCATGTGTTCCTTTTTGGTTCATTATTTTCACTTGTAACTTGCAGTTTTGTAAAAAAAAACACTCTTTCCCCCTCACTGCACTGCTCAGGACCTCAGGAGCAATGATTCCAAAATGCACCAAAACTCAATCAATTGCAACGCAATTCCAATTTAAGAAGTAAACAATAAAATGCTTACTAGGACTGCCTAATGCCACACCACTCAGATATTAGCCGTGTTTTTTTTAGGTTTGATCTCAGCAAAGCAAAGTGAAGTACGATTTCAAGCATGCGATTACAACAACTACAGCGAGTCTCGAAGTGTCAAGCAGAGCTTAGTTGTTGTAATTGCGTGCTGAAAATCCAACTTTACTTTGCTTTGCTGAGATCGAAGCTCAAAAAAACAGGCCTATTATTCTACATCTTTGTAGGTAAATAAAAAAAAAATTAAAAACAAACAACAATACCAATAATTAGAACTTAATCACGTCTATAATAAATACAAAAAAAAACGCTAGTGACTACCAAACCAAACGAGTTTTTATCCGTAGACAACAGCCGTACTTCTCACATGTAGGGGGTTACACAAGGTCAGCTGCTACCAAATCTAATTTGGCACAGGAGAGAAGATAGATTATGTACTACCAAATGTACACCTCCCTCCCATTCAACCAGAAAACTTGTTAGACCACCTCTAAGCTGTAAAATCCACAAAACGGTGTCTCACTTGCTTTTCACTTTTAAGCCTTTTTTGTCGCTCTACCCTTTCTTCGCAATTCGTAGAATTTTCCACAGCAACGAGTCAAAATCTATAGTCACGTGTTTTTTGTTGTCTCACCGTGCTAATAAATAAATAAACAAAAACAAACTTCCATCGCACTTCGCGAACAGCAAACGGTGAACGCCATCTAACGTTCATGTAGAAAACAGCCAAACAAGGACGTGGTTGTTAAACATATTCGCACTCCCATTCAAAACGATCTAAGGCGCCTCGCCTCTACGCCGTACAACAAACCGAAGAGATCAAAGCGAAACAGTCGCCCGATTTTAATAATTTATTGTCGTTTAGTAATCTCTCACCACCGCAGAGCAAAATCAGATCGTAGCCCGCCAAAAGTATGAGTGATCATGTTCACTTCGCATACACTCACGCAGACAGCATAAAAATGTAGATCGCATTACATAGTACCGACATCTCAGTATAATTCGGCAGGCGGCGGTATTTGTCCCAATTAAAATTAATTCCAAAGCATTTACGATTTTACATCGACAGCGATAGCAGCCAAAAATGACTTCACTCATGAGGATGGTGGACAGAGCAACTACACGTTGAGTGGAATGTCTGAATTCAACTCAAGTGTGTGGAATGTATTTCCAAAGTGCGACAAGGTTGTATTCGTATGATTTTGCGCACGTGGCGGTACGATTTTATTAGCTCTCGCAAACTCACCCTCGCCCCCCATAAAATACAAGCACACCGACACCAGTACAATCCAGTCGATAAATATCAAAGTCCCCGCTACTGCCGCCCCAAGTGCCAGTAGGTTGGGTGTGTGCTTGTGTTTGCTAAGCGTAAATGCAGTTGTTGCCAGAAGTGTTGTTTTTATGGGATTTTTAGATGAATAATAAAAGATTAGTTTTTGATGATGCTTTCTAGTTTCGAATGTTTGCATTTTGTACGTAAAAGCCGCATTCTGTAAGACGAAACGTTCTAATGTTTTCGTGCGCACGAACGATAAAAAAAAAAAACTTTCAACGTTTTTGCCTTACAGAGTTTGACCCCCGCTTAATTCCGAGAACATATAGTAGCTCATTCGCTGGTTAGGCGGTTCGACCCCTAAATTTGCAACATTTTTGACAGTCATTGGGTGGATGCACCAATTGAGTGGACTTATTTATGGTGCACAATGGAATCGAATTAGGATAAGCAGGTGGAACATGTAAAAGGTCTAAATATCGTCTATATATATTTGGGAAGCTCCGCAATAATGTGACATTATAACTGTGGCCTGTTGTCAGGAGTTGCCACTTTAATGTTGGTATGCTCAGAAGCCCACATTGAAAGACACAGAATAAGAGTGAATGTACTTATTAGAAGAGGAAGTTGCAATCCAAGAGTTTAAACTTGAAAAGTCTACTTGAACTGTAGTACAACTTTCCCAGATAAGTAAAATTGAAAATGAAATTTTGTCATTTTTGACAAATCTTTGTGTCTTTAATGTCAGTAGCTAGATCCAGTTGCAGAAGTAAATCTTTCGTGCACACGAAAACGTTTGAACGATTCGCCTTACAAAATGCCGACCCTGCTTTTATGATACCCCTTTATCGTTCTCCCAAGGTATTTAAAATAACCTCTCTTGCGTCCTAAAAATGTTTCTTTTCAACGGTATAACGAGCAAATTCTCGGCTTAACTTCTTTAAAAAGTCTGCTTCTTACCTAATGACTTTCAGTGTATAACTGTTTCTTAATACAAAACTATCACTCCTCTCCGAAACAAACACACCCACTTTTTTGAATTTGAATTGATTTTTTTTTTACATAAAATATATACGAAAATATGTATCTCAAAAGTTAACAACAAACAAAAAGGAAATATTCCCTAGTTACCTACATAGCGCGAATTCGCAAAAGATTTTCTCTTAAATATTGAAAACAAAAGTGTCACGCCCACTTCAGTGTCACAATTTATTTTTAAACAATGTTCCACAGTTTTCACTTAATTTTGTTTTTCATAGGTCACACATTTTCTTTACAAATAATGAACATGCAATAACCAGAAATATTTACGACAGAGAATATAATTTCGTTCGTTAAATTTGTTTATTAAAAATTGCTAGAGTCCTTTGATTTAATTTAATTTGATACACCTAAGTTAAAAATTCCACAACAAGTGACGGAAGAGGGCGTATGAAAATTATACATGCAAAATACTGGCGACGAATGTCATATCAACTTTGCTGATTTGATTAGAAGACGTAATCAAATGTGATTATTATGGAAATTAAAAAAAAAAATCTACAAGTACGTTAGGAATGTAAATTTTTTCATTCTTTTGGTTGCTTTTTTTTATACTTCAACAGCTTTCAGAGTTTCTGATAATACGTAATAGATAGAGACCTGGTACGATGATGATCAATTTTTTCTCTGGCTCAAAATCATCGAGTTATTCAACTCAATGGGAATTTTAAAGCGAATAACACATTACATCAATTCCATCTCTGATATTTTCGTTTTTTTTTATGTTTGTCTATAAAAAAAAAACAAAAACAAACACAAAATAAAAGATGGCGCGAGAAATCCATGTAGAGAACCATAGGTCCTGCTTCTCACAACTATTCGTTTTGTGTAAGTTTAGGTAATAAATAAAAAAATAAATAGTTGGCGCAACAGGTCCGTATAGGGACCCTAGGCCTAGCTTCTCACAACCATTCGTTTTGTGTGAGTTTTTCATTTTTCGGACGAATAGAAGGGATCAACAGTTTTATGTCGACTCCAAACGGCAAATTGAGAAGCTCTTTCATGCCAGTTATATTCTCGAGTGTTTGTCAGACTTTGGCAAGAGGTGGCGCAGTGTAAAAAAAAACCTTAAGTTGGAATTTGGGCTTTTTTCTGGATTTATGTAGGTAATAAAGACGGAATATATTCGGGTCTTTGCTATTAATACTCTTTTGGTACAGCTTCCGTGCCTATGACTACCCTGTACCCTCTAAAGCAGTTTTCATAGTAAGTTTAAAGCTTTGGCTTCCTATTTTCTATCATTACTCTCTGGTTACATAAGCTGATCTTCAGTGATCGCATTAACTCTATAAAAGCTAAATGGGTGATCGTCAAAAGAAAATTGTCCTTAAATATGAAATAATTTTTTGCTCTCAAGATTGTTTACTCAACCCTTTCAAATTGCATTTTAATATCTTCGTTACATAAATTCATTTGTTAATTTCAAGAATCCTATTTATGCGTGGACAGCCCCTTGGGGACATCTTTCCACTTCCGTAACTTTTTTCCATCCCCATCCGTCTTCAGGCAATTTCAATTTAAACTCAAATTAATTCAAAAATAAATCTAAAATATAAGAACAAACTCAATTAATATAAAAATTTAAGGGACTAAAGTAACTTCATTTCATTTCATTTTTATTCATTTCTCACTAATTACAAAATTAGAAAATGTACCTTAAGTTTTGACATATGTAAATGGAATGAATAAATTCAATGATCGTTCTGTAACTATAAACAGTTAGTGGCGAACGACCTTACAAAAAAAAAAAAAATTCAAAAATCTGATGTGGGGTAACAATCAGGTAGGAATTGAAATAAATCTTAATAACAAAAAATATTATTATAACGAATAAAGAAAATTCATGGAGCCAAAAATATACAATAATTGAAAATAAATAAATTCAAGCAAAAAGTTTCTGGAGAAAAAAATAAAGAGTAACCTTCTCTGATATGTTTCTAAAAACTATGAGAATGCGTTTGAGTATGATGTTCATTGCCATGGCTACTTTTTGGATGTGTTTTTTTTTTTACAAAAATCAAACAATTTTCAATACAAAGGCCAAAACTTCCTACTACTATTTTAAACTATCAATCACCTTTCTGCTGCATCTGGAAGCTGAGCTATAGAATGAAATCCAGCATGGCCATTGGCCAGATTAAATTAGTCTATTGAAATCGAAAAAAATTTCAGCAAAGATTGTTGTTGGTCGTTATTCTGCAATGAGTGTCGTTTTTTTCTTTTGATGGAGTGAAACAAAAGAAGAGTTTGATATGTTTTTAAAGTGAACAGATAGCTGATTCTTATGTTAGATTAGGTTTACGGGTTGGTAGAGCAGGCTTAACCCTACCATACCACACTTAGGTCCTTGTGGATCCATTTTGATGCCATTTGGGGGTTAACCGTTGGTGTTGTTACTTCAATTACCAATAATATCATGTCCCTTATCTAACATAACTTTTTATAGTTAATATTGTTTACGAAATAAACTATGCTAACCCAAATTTCAGAAGATGCAACAGCCTGTGCCATCGGACCATATCGAAACGAGTATTTGTTAATCTCTGCCACCCGGAAAATGTAAGCCTTTCCATTCAACCCATAGTAGGAATCCACCTAATTTTTTTTTAAATGCGCAGTATGTAAACAGAAAAGGAAAACAAAATATCATCCGATAAATCGCAATTCAACGCGAATATCAATTGCAAACAAGATCCACACAAAGTATAGGAAAATGTGTAATCAAATCGTTGCCAAAGTAAGTAAACAGTGTATATAACAGGCGCTTTATAATATAGCACTGTGATGATAAACCGAACTTAATCACAAATATTTTGATAACACAGTATCAACCTAACATCACATTGAGAACAAGGGCGAAAATAGAATTTCATTGTAAATAAATTAACAGCCATTTTCTAATCACCAAGAGCAATACTCAGTACCAATACTACAGGGGGTGGAACAAACTCGCAATCCGTCTGCGCTAGCCTCAGCTAAGTTAACTTTGATAAAACAAAAACCATTGGGCACAGTGAAGTTGCGACTTATAGAAGCATTTTCTGCAGTAGAGATATCCCACATCCCTGCAGACCGCACGGCGCAAATAGCTGCGAAATAACATTTGCATTTACAATTATGAGACAGTTTGAAGTTTGTAACGACAGCACGTTCGAGAGGATCAATTATATACAGCACTTGTGGATTAATAAATACCAAAGGAACACAGTCAAATAAGTGACATTTTGTGCCCTTTGGATTGAGTTGGTCATTGGCATGGACCTGCTATCTACATATTTCATAGATAAGCTGCACTTAAGGAAGTATTTTCTGAAGTTCATCACAGTCCTATTTCTGTTTTTCTTTTTCTCAATTGTATAAAAATCGGGCGCCTAGTTGCAACCATACTCAAAATAAAATATTTTGGTCAATACCTAATTGAATAAGCGTCAGAATGACATATCAAAACGTGGGTGGGATTCTGTAAGGTAAAAACGTTCAATCGTTTTCAAACTTGTATGAAGCAAGGAAAGGAATTTTCATTGCGCCAAAGCAAGTTAGCGAAGCTATGTTTTTTTTTTGTACGTTTTCGTTTTATATGCTTCAGGAAAATCAAAAAAACGAAAGGCATTTTCGTTTCGTACAAAAAGGACGATATAGAGAAAAATATTTGAAACCCAAGAGAAAAAAGACGAAGACAAGTTTAAATACAAGGTGGCGCAAAAGTAATCCTCCTTTCAGAAAATGCTATAAATTTTGCGATTGGCCCCTAATGTCAGTTCTGTTTTGACATTTGTGTAGTAAACACATGCGAAATACACGTTAATAAACAATGTTACGCTACACTGCTCCAGAACGCGGAATGTTGGTGACTATTTATTTGAGCAATAATCGGTCGGTGACTTTGGCACAACGTGAATTTCGGCGCAGAGCCGTCCAACGCCTACTGGTGAAACACTGCGTCGTTTAGCCGCTCGCCTCGAAGAGACTGGCACAACACGAGACGTTGCCAAGAGTGGCGGGCCCCGGAGCGCCCGTTGTGCCGAGAATATCGCCTCTGTTGACGCGGCTATTTTTTTTTCGAGAACGCCGCTGGTCAAACGACAACAGTGAACGGTGCGCGCTATAGGGCCATGTTTACCGATTTTTTTCTACCGCAATTGGACGATTTAGGACTGGAGGACATGTGGTTCCAACAGGACGGAGCTACGGCACACACTGCGCGAGCCGATATTCTGAAAGCGGTGTTCCCGGGTCGTTTTTGGCGATTTGCACCAGCCAGCAAGATCGCCTGATTTGACCGCTCCAGACTTCTTTTTGTGGGGCTTTTTGAAGTCGCGGGTTTATGTCAACAAGCCTCAGACTCTTGCAGCTCTTAAAGACAATATCCGTCAAGAATGTGAGGACCTATCGCCGGAAGTTTTGGCCAAAGTGATGGAAAATGCCATAAAAAGGGCTCAAATGACAATCAACTGTGGCGGCGGCCATTTACATGACATCATATTCTCGACTTGATGTAAAAAAAATTAAAAGATCAAATAAAAATAATCCACAAGAAGAATCAAAGTTTTTCATTTTTTTTTTTAATTACAGCCAAAAAACATCGGAAGGTTATTTTTGCGCCACCTTGTATAATAAGTTTATTAGGTACTTCTTTCCACCGATGATGAATTGTGACTGACTTGAAATTATAAAGAAAGTAGGATACCCTGTTCAGTTATAATTTTTGTGTAAAGGCTCGACAATTTAAATAAAACCGATATTTTCTTCTTAAATAATGAAAATAAATTCTATACTCGTACAGAACCGAAAAAGCAAGCAGGTAAAAAAAAGTATCATTCAAGCGGTGTTGTCAACTACCTCAAACTCTACAATGAAATCGAAAATAGTTATATGAAGCACATTTTCCCATTTGTGTGATCTCTTTCGTTCTTTTTTTTTAAATACAAGTCTTTTTCGTTTCGGTTTCGTACAAAGTTTCACCCCTGTATCAAGTACGGTGTGGCAGAGAAATTTAATTTGGTTTTGAAATAGATACCTATATCTACTTTATGCTTCGTAGATAAAATTTTGTTTATCTGCTAGATCAGATATTCCAACTTTGAATACTCATGCACAGGATGGAATCGAATCTAACGCTCGGAACAACACTTTAATTAACTATAAGGAAAAAGCTAAAATATCGAGAAAAATATCCAAGTCGAATTATTTAAAAGAAAAAAAAAAATAATAAATTAAATAAAATTGGCGGGATCACTCTCCAGCTAACAGCTACATAGTTTTACTTGTAAGATTATCTGAATGGAAGGGATATTCACACGAATAATTTCCAAATCCCTTAGCAAAACTCTTCGTCCATCGGTTAGCTTTTTAATTTTTGTGTAACTCTATTGGTCACCTTTGTCCGATAAATATAAGCGAAATGGTACCTAAAGTAAAGTATAAGTCAAATATATATATTTTTTTTTTTTTTTTCTTTTCTTTATTTCAATAATTTCTCTAATACTAATCCTTATCCTAATGATAGAAAAAAACTTATTGATATTTCAATAAAAAGAAAAAACAGTATTTTATTGGAACCACATTTATACAATAGTCATATATAAAAAAAAATAGAGACAAGAAAAAAGACTTGTAATAAATATGTTACATGTGTTAAGGTTTTATTTAAAATTTGAATAGATAATAATACATGTAAAATTGTACATATTTAATACAAAAGTGACAAATCGAATAAAATCATAAATATACAAACACGAAAGCGAAAACTGAAACTGAAATATCAAGCATGGAAATAAGTAAATATGAATTAAAAAACCAGCAAAAACAAAGTAATGCTATTGTAACAACTACCAAGTCGAATATTATTCGTATTAAAATTATTTACTTAAGGATTATCGGTAAAATTAAAGTGTACTAGTAAATGCTGTCGCCTGAATTCTTTCAAAGATCAATGCAATATTCTTCTTATTGTTAATTGGCACACGGAAAAAATTTTAAGATCAAATCAAGAAAAATGAGCGCAGAATCACGAAAAGTTTGTCTAATATTAGAGCTTAGCTCAGGACTTACTAATTCACGACTTTTTATTCGCAATTCTATAAATTGTACGAAGTGAAGATATTGACCCTCAAAAGTCGCGAATCGCTACTTTTTATTGTCAATGATGCGATCAAATGAGGAATACACATTGCAATAACCAATAGCAATTTGACACAAATAGTTATCAGTTTGCTATTACTATGGTTGTGAATTGCAAAAATAATTCGTAAATTACCACTTTTGTGTTGTAAATTCGGATTTCCTCCCTTAACAAATTACAACCATTTAGTCCTGAATTTCCACTCAAAAGTGTTGATTTGCGAACAAAAGGGGTAGATTTACCACTTTAGTAGTTGCAATTTACGCATTCGTAATGGTAAATTGAATCTTTTTTTTATCAATTTGCATTTCATATTTTGCAATTTACGATTCTTGATTTGAGGCATCACCGTATTAAATTGAAATTGTTTTATCGTAAAATTAGAAAACTTTATTCTCAATTTACAACTTATCTCTTATGATTTACAAATCAAAATTCGTAGTTTAATTATTTAGGTTATTTTCGAATACATATTTAAAGTCACATTTTATAATTTGTTTCCTCCTGATATCCATGAAAAGCTTACGGCGCCATATCGCCCGGAGGCAACGTGATTTCTCTGGGGTGGTTTTTCGGTCTATGCTAAAATTTAAAACACAAAACAAATTATTTAGAAGAACTTGCCATTGATACCAACATTTACAATCGTTTTCAATTACATATGTATGATATTTTAGATTCCATTCCAATTTAAACTTCTTTCTAACGGCCCTACCTTCTTCATTTTTTTTTTTATTATTCAATATGTACTTACAAGCTCGAATTAATACTTCAAATCGCAAAATTCAACAAGCAGAATTTCGAATTATACGCCGTTTTCAATGCCGAATTACGAATTTTTATATCAATCCAAGAAAAAATCGTTGTAATTTGCGACAAAGATATAATTCAAAATGGTGATTTTCAATTCTTTCCCTGCAGGGTCTAGTGATGCCATGGTAAGTTAAGTATTTTCTTCAAGTACCTATTATGTGACAACCTGTAGTTTTTTTATGTGTAGATGATTGCAATCGGAATTCTGTTAAAATTATCTGTATTACGATTACCAAATGTCAACTTTAAGTATTGGTATAGGCATACCCAGCCAGGATTTTGTTTCCGGCGGGTCTTGCTTTCGAATCTTACGATGAATTCTTTAAACAAAAAAATATATATATTCCAATTCATTTATTTTAATTAGTTTTTAAATCGTATGAAATTAAATGAACTTAAACTATTTTTTTACACACAGTTTTGTTTTTTAAAGCAGAAGACGTCTTGATTTTTTGTTGAAATAAGATAAATCACCTTATCTGAATCCACATTAATATCCGAATGAACAGATATCATAGCAAGTGAGCTTAATCTTGCATTCCCTATAACGCTTCGGAATACTGTTTCAATCCTTTTCATAGTTGAAAAGGTTCTTTCAACACTGGCTGTGGTCACATTCAAAACCGTTAGCAAGAAGTTTATACCTCTAAAGTAAGTCTTGTCATATATGTATATAAAGCAATTTCAAAACTTCGGTAGAAGTATGACTCGACGATATTTTTTCGCACCAAAGAATGTACTCTGCTTGCATAGCTGACACTATCTCGTTCGCTCATCTGCAGCAAGACCTTGAAACAATGGTAGAACGTATTGCTCTTCGTTGGCCATGAAACTATGCAAAGAATCAGTATAGACACTATGAAAGAGGCTTCAGTGGACGGGTTTTCTGGATTGGAACGGATTGTTTGTTTCAATGAAGTTCTTGGAGCTCTTAATTCGACTTCAAATAAGTCCGCGGAAAGTTAAGATGCGGATTGAAAAGCCTCTCTCAAAAAATCATCGGCGTTTTCTATGATGTTCTTAAGAGAGTTCAGAACTTCTTTTGTGCGCGATTGTAGAAACGAAATCTAAGAATTTGTTCTGTACAGGAACACTGATAAGGGCAGCGTTCAACTGAACCGTTTTTCTCATACAATAAGGCTTACCACGAAATCACTGTTTTGGACCGCTGCCAAAAGTGTTGATGCTTTCGAAGGCATCGCCCACGTTCTGCTCATTATTTCTTTAAGACTTATTGAGATGCATTTGAAGAGCTCTATAAAGGAAATAATACTTTCATGCCTTTCAACAAATCTCGTTTCACAAAGAACGTTTATTAAATGCTATTGAAGTTTAAAAATCACTAGATTTTGGTCCACCTTGTTCATACAATGTATTATTGTTTTGAAAAAAAATTAACATCATATCGTTCCCATACTTTTTGGTATTGAACTTTTACAATTGGAACACTAATTTTCCACATGGATTATATTCTATTCCTGAACATGTCTGGGATACTTAAAATTGTACAAATACGCCGTAGCTCATGCGAATTAGTCTTGTTTTTTTTCTATTAATTTATTCATAAATACGAGTATACCTATGCATATAAAAATGTCCCTCCGTATCCCGTTCATTACACCTACTAGTCCAAAGTGTAACTTTGTTTTAAGAAAATCGTAAATAAGTGCATTTAGACCTCAATCCCCGCTGCTAATGTTCCGTACAAATTATTGTTATTTAGTATGAACATATACAAATTACCCCAACGGGAATGAATGTACCTACGAGCGAAATACAAACGTAGTATAGGTATACAAAAATAGTCTCGTTATAGTCCGATAGACACTTTTATATTTACGTATCTCTAAAAAGAAGCACACAATTTATTAATAGGATAGTGCCTTTGAGCTCACTAAGACGTAATAGATTCAACAGCCGAAGCAATTCTCTTATCCAATTTAACCTTTGCTCAGCAGTAATTACTTGCCTCGTGTATTAAAACTATTAATGTTCGTTGCAGAATATTCAAACAGCCGTAATGAGAATTCTCTGCCCAGCTCGAAGTATACCTGCACAAGTTCTATTTGAACGGTGATCTAAAACTAAGTTTCATAAACTAAAACAGTCGTTCTGTTGGTATTTCTGTTCACACGCCTTTTTTCCTGAAATGCAGCTTTAACTTGTACATCTCTTTAAATTTTCTGATCACCGATCCACGCAAAAATGGCCACCGCACTCGAAAAAGTCAAAAATAAATCGCAATTTTTTTTCCGATTCAAAAATAATAAAATGTATCGAATCAAATGGCGCCCAAAGTTGTTCACTCATCAAAAATTCAACCGAGAAGAGAGGGAGAGCGAAAAAAAATCCCCTCGATCGCAAAATCAGAAGAAAAAAAAAAAGCATAAACATTGATCGCTCAATACAATTTGCATACAAATTTTATAGTAGGTAGGTATACTTAATTCCGTCATTTCGTGATTTCTCTTTGAGTGTGGAGGTAAAATCTGCTTGAGTATGCGACAGTTGGGAGCTAATATCGCGTCTTCTCGAAACTACGTTTTAGCATACGGATTTTTTTTTCTTAGAACCAACACAACCTCAATTTACCTGATTTTTGTTCTGCTCTTGAAATTGAGAATAAAAAAACGAAACAAAAATTCTCAGCAAGCTTTAAGCCATATGTATAGAAAAAAAAATAATGAATGATGGAACACACAAAGAAGACGGACACGGGAGCAAAATTGGAATTTGATTATTTTAGACATTTTTTTTTTCTTTTTTTTTATATTTTAATATTTAGGTGCAACCATTAAATTCGATTTGATTATATTCTTAAACTCGAACTACGAGTATTGCATAGCTAAACAGAAAGACTATTTGAACTTGCATTTTTTTGTGTGGTAGATTTGGTGCTTCATTAGACAATAAGTGGTAATTACATCTTTCAGATGTAACTGGGAAGGCGGGGATTGTAAAAAGTTGTACGCATCATTGAATTTGTTTCGGCTTTATTGGATAGAGTGACATTGGTTATGAAATATTTTTTGATAGTTTTATATTCATAGAAGAAGATAGAAGATATTCAAATATGAACATTTGCGTCGATCTTTGCAGCAGAAACGCAACACCTGCTTTACTAACAATTTTTGAAAAGAAAAACATTTTTTCTTCACTTCACATGAAGTTGGTCAGGTTCCCGAGTCAAATTCATGTTTTGTAAAAAATATGTCACAGCTGTAATGCAAGACGTCGGGTGTTTGATAAACGAAAACCACTTTGGATTTTTTTTTTTTAAATTGACAAATGAGTTGAGAGAAAAGAATTAAAAGAAAAGATTTCCTTAAAAAAAAACTCTCTGTCACAGAACGATAAAATTTAGTTTCTTCTTTTACATAATTCCTCGTTTCTCGGATTAGTTATATTATCACACTCGTGCAGCGAAACTTTGACAAAACTGCCTATAAAATCATCTTTAGTCAGAAAATTAGGCAAATTTTAAGAGCGACTTACCTAATTAAAAAAAGTTAGTACATTCGAAGTAGTTAGTAGTAAGTAACCACAAGCGACTTGAAGAGTTATGATGTGTCTTATACAGGGTGCGTGGTAAACTTATGTGGAATGTAAAAACGAATATCTTTGAAAAAGATAATAAAGTCTGGGGATAACGTAACGTTAAATTGGTCCGAGTTAATTGCAAGACTTGAACATATTGAGGTCGAAAATTGTGCCACCTATTTAGTTCCCGCGAATTAATTAAGCAAAATAGCACTTTTGTTTATTAGGCCTCGAAATATTGTGACTATTCTCGGAGAAATATTTCAAAAGACTTCGTTTACTCCCTACATTGCTTATCTGGAACAAAGGATTTATGGGAACAACCACAATTCACAAAATGTCAAATTGATATGGCAAAAACTAAGCTTCAATATTTTTCAAGTTTAAAATCGACTTATTTTTTTTCCTCCGTTTCAAAGACCAAGCCATCGCGGATGCCAGAGCGCTTGGTCTGGACAAATGGAAGCAAAGTGCCCGGGATCTTAGAGGATGGAAGGCTGCAGACTGCAGTGTCTCAGGCAGAGACTCTCCACGGGTCGAGAGCCCGTTAAGTAAGTAAGTATTTTTTTTTCTGACCACCCTGTACCTCTACAAGCATCCGTAGGTAGAGATTCACATAAACTATGGCGAGCTTTATCAGACTACAACAACTGATTGTTCGTGGACAATTTGGGCGCAGTTAAACTTGGAAAATATTTGGTCTCAAGAAGACGCCGCAACATACCAGACATACAAATAATTGTCATTTTAGAACCAAAAGCATAACTGCTATTTTTCGACTTCTTCTGTCTGTAATTTATTAACTGGCAGCGTTAGCACTTTTACCTTGGGGATATAAAAGTACCGAAAGCAAAAACAGACAATCACTTCATATGCACAACTAAAGTCTATCTGCAAACATTGCTGGTCGCTGTTGAAGTGTTATTTTCCCAAAAGTTGTAGGTATTTATAAAAAAAAATATATTTCTACAATGCTCCCATGATCCCCGAATCCGATAAGACTTTGTTGACAGGATGCAATTACTTTGGTTAATAAATAAATATAAATTCCTATAGTTGGCGCAACAGATCAGTAAAGGTACCCAAGGCGTCCTACCTTCTCACAAGCATCAGTTTTGTATGAGTTTTCATTCTTAGAACCTATAGTCTCTTGCCAAATCCGAACAACTGAATTGAGAAACCCTTTTAGCACAGTTATACGATGTTTGTCGAATGTTCAGTGGCGCTGTGACAGAAATAGTAATTTGCGTTTCTCCGGTGATCAAACCCCTAGCCTCTGCGCCCACGTGCTTTTGCTTGCATTTAATTTATAGCCGTGTACGAAGCCCGTCAATTGATTGTTTTAAATATTAAAATGTCAGCTGTTCTTCTTTTTTTTTTTCTCCTTCATGTATTCCAGCCGAAAAACAAGCAAATCATGTCCTTCCAATCAAAACGGTCTATGGGGCATTCAAAAGTAACAGTGATTAATCTTAACATTTTCCTCGAGGTTTACGACTCCACATTTGTGTCCCAAAATAGCGTCAGAATGTCAACCTATTAGAAAGATTGGACATTGTACAGTGGAACAATTCAACTGATTACAGAACTTCTATAACGTCTGCTATTTTGTTATCTCTCTGTTGCAATGAAAGTTACTTCCATTACTCAAATTGTCCATGCTTCCTAAAACATATAGAAAATTCAGTTTTACCTAGGTGAAAGTGGCTGACACCATGAGGTTACACCTGATTCGACACAGCTATATTTATTTTACATTCCGAACAACATATCTGGAGAATTACCATGCATTGAAATATTCACTAAAATCATCAATAGAATGTTTTCGTTGCTTGTTGCTCAACATCAAGTTATTATAAATATTTCCAAAGTATTATTTTGTCGGACCTCCTCTACATGCATATACGTATGCACCCACGTAGGTACATAGTAACTGATATTCAAATTATGTTGAATGGATTCGAATATAATATTTATATTGACCACTTAAACAATATACATTTAAGGGAAAACTCGCATAGCAACTTTGATAACCAATTTAACACACTGTTCTTCCGCATTATCGTAGTCAGATAAAATTTGTTGTAACCCAAATTAGAGCTAAAGGGGAACTGTTGTTTCACATATGCAACTTCGGTAAATATATAGGTAGAAATATATATTCATAAAAACGGTTGTCCCCCACGCTCAGTTCATACAATCATGTTGTGCTTGAGTATTTTTGATAACAAACAATTATTATTTACGAGGTCACCGCTATTTGCACTGAGCGAATGGCTCGTTACTTATGCGCATGTGAACGACGCAATCATCGACAGTTTAATGACATTATTGGTGATCACTAAATCGCAAAGCCATTAAATTGAGAACAAAGAATTGGTGGGCGATTCCATTCCATTGCATTATACTGGGAATACTTTTTTTTTCCATTAAAGATGACGGCTAAATAAATAGATGCCGCTGAACTTATCTAGTTCGAGTGTACTTTGCTATCGAACTATACACAATACAAAATCATGACTCAGTGGAAAAGTTGTGCATCGCTGTGACCCAATGAACACATTAGTACTTAAAACCATTGTGCGCTTTAACTTTTACTAATCGTATATAATGATTAATAATAATTAAGGGAATCTTATCTTAAACAAATGAATTGTTTAACTCAGCGTATAACTATAAATTTATTTGCGAATCTTTTAGAGATGCCACACCCCCCTGGATAGAGTAATTATATGTCAATAAATTTTCTGTTGTTATAAGTTTAAGTTTATGGTGTTTTTGTTTTTTTTTTACAATATTGGTCTATGCCATTATCATTAGAAAATCGTTTTCATAAGTACTATTCTGTGCAATCATTTAAAAAAAAACATGAGTTTTTAAAGTTGCATTCTTAATTTTGGGGAAAATACAAACTTTAATAATAATGAACACCCTCTTAAATGTGTGGCCTGATTTGTACTGTAAACACATGAGAATCCCCTCTGAGCAATGAAAATGGCGCCATTTTTGTGCAATAAGTGCACGATTACATCATTTAATTGGGATTTTTTTTAAGACAAACGTAGTGCGCATAAATACGTTGACAATATTTTAGAATTTCAACGTAATAAACAATAGAAAAATACAACAGTTTTTAATTATTCAATTTGTTTTTTATTTGATAAATATGTATCGTCATAAAAAAAATATAGAACACACATTTTTTATTACAAGTTTGTTCGTTCATTAAGTTGTGGTACTTTAGCATTATCATTTTGTTTATTTAGTTTGCTTACGTTATTGTTTTTGAAATGAATGATTTAAATTTAATGAAATACATAACAAATAATAATTTATATATTTTTGTACAAAAAATAATTCATAATGAACATCATCTTCAAATACAGAACTGATATAACCGTTTTAATTAACGAATGACTGATCACGAATATGTTTAATTGTTTAAAGGTAGTACACGATAATGAAGCTACATAAAATTTTATATCATATATGCCATCTCTCTCCGTCTGTCAAAACCAGAGATGGCAGAGTAGATTACGTGAGGTAATAATCAATTAACTACGCGTAGTAAATCGAGTAAACTACACGCCTGATTATGTTTCATTTACTACCTCAATTTATTACATGCTCTATGTAGGTAGAAAAAGTTTAATTTCAATACTAATTAAAGCGAAACAGATTTGGAATAATTCAGTTTGTCAGTTTGACGGCTGGGTCTGACAACGCCAACTACATTTTGACAGTTAGCGGTACATTTACTACATTTGGTTACGTTAACTACTTAACTACCTCAGTTACGTAGCAGATGTAACAAATGTAACAAATTAAAAAAAAGAGGCATTTGTGTCATCGCTGGTCAAATCTCGTAAATGCAATAGTGTGAACGGGTTTTCAAACATAACAAATATGACTTGCTTGGCATTATAACTAAAAGGAGTAGTCCTTTGGAAATGGCGTAGGACGTAGCTGTCTTCGAGCTCTTACGAAAACTTACTTCTTTTTCAAAAACAAATTTGAGGCGGTGTGAACAAAAGAATCAGAAGATCTCTTCGCGGGCCTTACTTTTCAAATATTTGGCGACCTCAAACATTTTAATACATAGTTACGTAAAAAGAGAGGATTTTTGAAGAGAAACTCCTTATGGCTTGTTGGTCTAAGTAATTCCGAACTATGATGAAACGGAAAAGCGACAGTTCTTTAGACAGCAATAGTGAACTCCTACGAAACCTTAAAGTGACATGATGTTGAGCATACATTAAAAACTCCGATGAAATGAAAGTGAGATAGGGTAGCGCGTTGAGGTACCTCGCGCGCAGAATGAGACATGAAAGAGGAACGAAAGGGCGACAGACTCGGAGTAGGAAGCATGATAAAGCTGGTTTCTACTGAACGAACAAACCATGGGTTTAGATTGGGCCAAAGCTGGAGCTAAAACTCTGCAAGAGTGTCATCTCTTTATTTGGTATGGAACTGCATTGATTTTTAAAACTTGCAGACAACGAGCTCAAGTGGGTTCACTTCCGTAATTTTCATATACATAGATAGATATTTTTTACTTCGTATAAAATAATCTTACAGGACTATTGTTATTGCACATTTTACAGAGATTTGATAATTTGGGTTTTATCTTTCTACTGAGATATTATTTTTATTTAAGATAGATAGGTAACAAAGAAAAATGATCTTAAATGAAAATACGAAAAAAAATACCTTCAGTATAAAAATTTTCATATAAATCGTTAAATATAGAAGAAGAGAAAGATGTTCGGAAAAACAATTCACGAAGTTATATTCTGGTCGAATGTTTTTGACAAAAGTCAGCTTTCATTATGCTTTTAGAAAAAGAACTGGATTAAGCTCTCAAATTTTAGCACTTGTTTGCTTATTTTGGAGGTCTATCGTTTGTACGATAATCGTGTGACAAGTTACGGAATGAGTACCCTGGCAGTTCA
This sequence comes from Cheilosia vulpina, assembly GCA_916610125.1. Taxonomy (NCBI): domain Eukaryota; kingdom Metazoa; phylum Arthropoda; class Insecta; order Diptera; family Syrphidae; genus Cheilosia; species Cheilosia vulpina. Next base: position 77,632,930 of record OU744276.1, on the reverse strand, counting down.
CACGCATAATACTTTCTCTACCTCTGGGACGTTTTAGCAGGCAAGCCCGCACTTTCTTTGTCGATGATTCGACCTCCCCGGCGCACCGTTGCAACTTTTTTAAATAATGACATTTTTGGCTATAAATCTGCCAATAGACACCCTACCTTAGTAGCGTTGCCATTTCCTTACCTCCATCTTCTGAAATGACATAAATGGCGTTGCCATTTCCTCCTCCATCTTCTGAAATTGCATAACTTAGAAAAAAACAGCAACGCAAACCTATTGCCGATCAGTTGCACCAAGTATAATCTTATTACTGTAAATTTTCCAATCCAAACTGAAAGAACAAAAGCTTTCCAAAGACCCTCCAGTTACCAACACAGAGATTCTGGTTCTCCAAGACCACACACCAGATTTTTACCAGTGTTCTTGCCTGGCAATACCGCCTGTAAATATCGCGCAAATAATAGTTAAAAGTTTGTTTTCATCCGTTTAGCGATAACACCTACTAGAAGATAGTGATTCAGATTCGAAATTCTGAGAATAAGTAATGAGCATTTTTAAGAAGTGAGAATTATTTCTATCGAGTTATTTTTGGAAATCTTTCGAGAACATACATTCCGCTGGCACTCCTGTACAGATTGTATGTGAATCAGAATAACGAAACGCCCATAGACCGAATGAGATAATATATGAGGTACTTGTAAGTAATACATGACACATGTATACATAATTCTCTAGCTATATTTAAATCTTCCAAACAAAATGGAATATTATGCGACCAACACTTAATAACTAACTTTTGCCGGCTTCAGTTAAGGTTGACTTTCTTGACATCTTGCAATTTTTTACTCATAAATGTGTCTGAATATGTGGACCGTCTATCACATTTGATAAAGCTATTAACTTTGAGGCAGACTTACTGCATGCAGGGTGGATTTAGCTATTTAGCGTACTCAAAATATCCCGTCAGGTAAAGTGAACTGGTCGCTTAATATTAATTTATTTTCTTTGAAATACATGCACATTCATACATATGTAATTGTGGTGTAGCTAGGTTTATTGGCTCAGAATGATCAAGACGGAAATCTTACCTCTATCCATATGCGGACGAACGCCCTTGATAATTTAGAGTTGGGGGTAGAAGATCAGCTGTTTTGGAGGGCTTTACGTGAACCCTCTACCAGGATATTAGAAATTCATTAATGAGCAATTGACTAGACTCAAGGTTATTTTAAAATAGCACGTCATTCAAGCTCATTCAAAGCTCTTTCTAAGTTGAAAACTTTCGCATCCCAATTTGTTCAATGCATGTTCCCAAAAAATTGGAGAAGATTCGTCATAGTTATAGGTATGAATGATGACATTTGGTTTATATGGTTCCGTATCGATAGTCAGTGACTGAGTGGTTGGAGAGTGCGACTACTAAGCGATACATTTGAAACTGCAATTATTAAACCCAAATGAATTTTTTACTGCTTAGATAAGTCTTTAGTATCTGATTGTATAAATATTACAAGAAACTCTTTTTAACAGCTTTTTTAAATTATGTATAGTTTGAAGTTTCTATAATTAAAACCGACGTATTGGCACCTTGAAAAAAGCCGCAGTACCTACATATTATAATATTTGGAGACCAAAAAATAATAGAAAGGTGAAGAAAATAAAATTGACAGGATTCTCGTTTACACCACTGTTAGTTGCAGGAGAGTAAATTTTGTTTTTAACAAAAGCGATTGGAATATCATTTGTGTGCATATTTGCAAGTAGCGCATCCTCAAATAGACCTGTTGCGCAAGCTTCTATTTTTTTTAAGACCACTTCAGACAAAAAGATGCATTGCGTTTGCGACGCGACGGCGCAAAATGTAAAACTCCATGAGAAGGTTTGATTTCGTCTTTATACAACTTTGCATAATGACCGATTTACTAAGTTGGACCTCCAAGGCCAAGATCAACAATATATTAATATAAAAGCTATTGTTATAGGTACGCGAGACACGTACAGACACCACACAGTTAGTATGCAGCTGTGACAAAGAAATAACTGCTTGTTGCATAAATTTTGCTGTCTGATAAGCTGTGCAACAAAAGCATTCTACTTTATGTTATGCAAATATACTTGCATTGGGATAAAGAAAATAGGCGTCAAAAGTCTGGCTTCCAGTTATTAAAAGGGTTATAATTCGTGTCTCCTGTCAGTCGTAAATTATACACAATAGATGATCCGGTTTTTACTTCGAACCCAAACTCATATTCTCAGTTCAAGAGTAAGTTGTTTCAAATATTGTAACAGTGTTAAATGGCGCTATTTTTTTACAAAAATGGCCCAAACGCAAATGTCTGACATAACGTCAATTATTTGTGACATTTCATTTTCAAATGATGTTAATTGTCAAAATTTAATTTTTTTTTACACACAGCTTCACAAGTTTTCGCGGATAAAGAGGTGAAGTTCGTCGATAAAATCGAAAATTGTAAACGGTTTTAATAAAAAGGGTGAAAACATTTTCATTTCACTTTGTCACAGAACGAGAATTGACCCCCAGATCTAAACAAAGCCAAATACAATATGTCTATTAAGTGTTCCTCTAAATGGAACATTTTGTTTTAAGTGCCAACGAAAACAATCTGTGTAAGCAGAGATCTTCGCGGGATTGTCAAAAACTTTATTTAATAAAATAGCTAATCGTAAATTACATTTAATTTGAGACTTTGTGAAAAATACAACGAAGAATCGAACGTTTGACGTATATTAAGACGAAAACAAAAATTACTGTTTGCCCTTAAGAACCACTAATAGAGTTTTCTTATCAAATAAAGGGTTTTCCAATAAGAGGTGTTATTTTGGTATTCAAAGAAAAAAGTCATGTTTTGAGATAAATGATCAGATGTTTATTTCATAATAAAGAGGAAGGTATGCCGTTAATAATGAAAAACAACATCAGCCAAATGGCTACCACGAGCGCGCATACAGGACCATATCCTTTTCATAAAATTTTCCATAACCAAATCGCAAAGTGGCTGCCCTATGTTGTCGATAGCCTCACGAATTTTATCTTTGAGGTCTTGAATCGACGCTGGACTGCTGGCGTAGACCTTATCTTTCACGTGGCCCCAAAGGAAGAAATGGCAAGATGTTAAATCACAAAATCTCGGTGGCCAATTGGGATCACCTCTTCGAGAGATAACACGGTCCGGAAACGTTTCCCCTAAAAGATCAACGGTTTCGATGCTTGTGTTTTTTCACCATTTTTGTAGTGAATTTTATTAATTTCAATGCGTTATTGAAGCGTGTATCGTTCCATTTTTAGTAATGGCGTAGTTTCTACTTGTCAAAAGTCAAAGAATAAAAGCTTCAAAAGTGACAGCTACCGAAATAGCGGGTCATTCACAATAACTCCTCTTATTGGAAAACCCTTTATCATCTTTATGTGACAGTTGGGTGTTGATCACACTTTACGTGTATTTGGTTGTCAACTGTCAGAAAGTAAAATATCCACATTGATAGCGGGTTGCTTTTACTTATGGTACTTGAAGGTACCTAATTGATATTTATATTTGCTTTAAACGTATTATTTCCTGTTTTTAGAAACTATTATTTCAATTTTCATTCAACGATTTATCACGGAATACCGGACAAATACAGAACACCTGATAAAACACAAAACTTGTCAGTGTTTTGTACTAAAAATAACTCACACGGAAGGGCTGTTTTGTTCGATAACAGTTCAACACAATTTTGTGCGCCACTATGCTTTATTTAATACAAATTTGACATTTTGTCAAATAGCATCAAGCAGTGTTACATAGTCGCGAATCGAACTCTTGTCAAAACAATCAAATCATACCTACCATCAAACCGAAGACTGATTTTCACTACAAAATTCTCTTGGCTAGGCCTACAATTTATCGTAACTTTTTAAAAAAAAATTACTTTGCCTACAAACTAGCTGAATGACAGGCTTCAAATGTATAGGTAAAAAAAAATTAACGAAAAGAAAACAATTCACGATCTGTTGTTTGTTGATGTTTTGATGTGGAATAGACGTAATATTACTATCTGGCAAAATCAAGTACGTATATATTTATTTATTTTTTAAAATTTAGCACATTTTTATCTATCAAAGCAGCGATCTTGCATGTTTTTTGTTTTCATGTGGAACTCAAATACGTATATAAATTCAGTGATCTTACTGCCCATTTGATGATTTCTGACATTCGCCTACTTCCCTCTTCTCACTTGGACTGCGCGTGTGTATGGGTGTCATTGGCTTCCATTGACTTTATTAAAAATTCATTAAAAATTTAAATTCCTCCGCATCGCACACAGCCATAAGGAAAGGCAACACACACGGGAGTACAATCAATACAAATAGTGAATGAATGAAGTGAAGAGAGCAGAATAAAATAAATAAATAGATGAGCTGACTTACTTCTTTGCGACGCGTTTCTGCTTTCTGCTGCTGATAAATTCTTGAAGGTAGATATATATTATATGTACGTATATATGTGTAGCTCTCTCGTTCACTGATAATGCATAATCACTATCACACACGATCACTGTTTACAAGCAAAAGCAGAAATACCAACAGCACACAATGATAGCGCAAAAACAACTACTCCCATTAAATGTGTGCGGTGTTTTTACCTTGTGTGGTGGAGTCTATTTTTTTTTTTCTTACTTTATTTACGTTTCCGCGTCAGGAAAGGAACTTTTTTTTGCAGTATGTAGCTCAAAGAGAGTATTTTATTTCGCAATATATTCTCATTTAAATCGCACGCACGCACACGTTTTCGAATTTTATCACTCGCCAAATGAGGGATTTGTATGAATTTGATTCACAAACACTCACGATCACTTGCTGGCTGATTTAATTTATTTTTCTCTTTTGCTTGCTTGCTTCTTTTCAGCTTTTTTTTTTTTTGATAAACTTTTGGTCTCGTTTTTGTTTTGGCGTTTCCTTATTTCTCTGCAACTTTGCTTTGGATGGTGTTTCTTTTTTGAGTACTTAACCGAGACGAAAAAAAAACCGCGCACTATTGGCAACTCTTGCAAATATGCTACACTTCTCAACTGAACCTCGTGGTAAGCGGGGAGAGGAGAGTATGCCAATCAAGAGTTATCAACATACACAGATACCTGGAAGTAAATATCAAGTCAGTCATAAAATCGCTTCTCTAGTGCGACGGGAGACCGATCGACACGATCCCAATCAGACTGGTAAATCAGCAGCGTATTACTCAAGCAATCGCGGCGCATTATCAGAATCAGAGAACAGAACAAAATCAAACCTCTCGCACACAGATGAGAGGAAATGAATTTAACACCGATTTTGTACAGCTTACCCGTACAGGGTACAGCAACTCGCAGTGTGGGAGACAGGCGAAGAGCACTCTCTTTTAAGGGGGCAAATTAAGCCAAACAGAAAAGCTATGCGGTGATCATCAGGGGAGCGGTAACGGAGGTGACTTGGCGGGACGAGTGCGATATTTCAACTCACGATCGCCAATCGATTTGAGTTTTCACCGCCATCCACCACACTCATTCAGAGTCCAACATCGACACATATACAAGCGCCCCGAGATAATCACGAGAAAGAGCAACAAAAACGAAAGAGGAAAATATTTTCAAAGTCGTCTTTCAACTTATTTTCAAGTTTTTTGTGCTTCTTTTCTTCGGATTGCCCTCCTCCTCTTAGTTCATTCGAATAGTTTGATACGCTTTTGAAGTTTCTGCAGAAGGGGTCTCTCGGCGGAGGTTGCCGCTCGGAAACAGAAGAGCAAAGCAAACCAATAACAGTACGAATAGCGAAAGCGAAACAAAAAGACGAAAAATATTCACAAAATGACACTTGTTACGTAAGTGTAAATAGTTGCTCGTCTATTTACTTTTCGGGTAGGTTCGTCGTGTCTTTTGATTCGAGAGCTTTTTTTGAATTTGAATTGGAGTTGGATTTTTTTTTTGGAAAATTTTAATTTACAAAGGTTAACTTTGAGTTGCGTTGTTTTTTTTTTTTTTTTTTGCAAGTTGAACGAGGAAACTGAACAAAACGGCGAAAATATGACGACGAAAAAACTCGTCAAACAAGGTTACAGGTAAGATATACTTAAGTGTTCCGCGTATAATCCGCACACAGAACGACTTTACTACTGGGGTGGTAGTGCATGGAGTGTGTATAGTTTGCCTGAAACTGACACTACGTATTTTTATTCGTCACGTCATCAATTCAAAAATATACAGAACAAGAACGGCGAGAAAACGTACAAGGAAATTTTGTTTTTTTTTTTTTTATTTTTTTTTTATTTTTAGTGCTTTTCACTTTTATTTTGCGAATGGATTTTTTAAATCTTATTTTCTATTTTGATTTTGAGTAAAACACTGCGGAATACCGTACTGTATCTATTTCGGACTGAAAGTGTCTATTCGGATGTTGATAGTTGGAAATGTTGTGATTTGATTACGTGCAAAACGACGAATTAACGACGACCTCGTGGTTCGGTTCTAGAGAGGCTCTAGCACGGACTCGTACTTGTTTTCTAGTTGGATGCGAACTGACAACTAAAGTGGAGAGGCCGCACGTTGAATATGGGATTAGCTTTCGCAGTTTGCGTTCTTTTTGCTGGTGGTGGTTGTGTAGTCTCCATGGCGCGACGCGACGTTACATGAGAGGGTGTGTGTTCCGCCGTATGGGGTGGTCGAACGCCCCAAGTCCCACAAAATTATTGGATGGTATGTTGTAGCCTGTGTCACTGACGCTGTTGAATAAATTTACCATCCACAGTGTGAATTCACTCAAATGAGCACTTTGAGTGGATTTTGTATTAAGAAGGGATGAATGCGATATGCGAGCTATGCGAAGACGAAGTGGATTCCTCCACTCTAATCGTGATGTACTTAGTGTAATTGAAGAGCGAATTACACGCTGTTTATAATCATTTAAACGGTCAGTTACACTTGCAGTGGAGCGATAGTGTGGGTTTGTTTATTTTGATGTTTGATGGACCAAATGACGGCTCCTGGTAGATGATGGGAAGTGTCTGTGAGACGTCGGGATAGTATGAGCGAAAGCTGCCATTTACACATCTTCGCAGTAGCTTGTGTACCTTTATTTGAGCTGTTGAAGGTTTTGAATGATTGGGTCGGTGCTGGTACAGAAATGGTATAACTGAGTATTTGATAACGCGTTAGGGAAGCTGCATTCTTCTTCGTTCAGTTATGATGGAAACAGCGTTACATATGCAGGGAGCATGAACCTACCTACAGTCTTTGAAGGAGAAGCATTAGCTAAGTTTTGCTTAGCTAAATTGTGGAATAGTCATGGACAACGAAAGAGTTAGTGAAAAGCTCTAATAGACCGAGAGACGGTATACCTATGTATAGCGTCTAGGTTAGGTTGGGTTAGGTTCGTGGGCTGGCTAGGAGTATTCCGTGCCACACTCAGGTCAACACTGACCCATTGTGATGCCCTTGGGGGGAAAGGGTTATCCCTTGCCCAATATAACCCTGTCTAAAAATATCTATGATTGATAACTCACTGTGCTGTTGCATATCTACAAACTACCTATCCCGTGGAATTGATAAGGCATTCTTGTGGTACGAAAAGTTTCAAGTGCAGTCCATCTTATGTTAGACTTTTTTTTCATTTCACCCCACTTCAAGCCTAAGTGAGCAGGATATTCACAGGGCTTGTTCTGATATACAGCTACCGAGCCTTGTCTTGCTAATTCGTCGGCTTTCTCATTGCTTGGAATAACTTCATGTCCCGAAACCCAGCAGAGCAGGCTGAGTACCAAGAGCCTTGAGTTCTTCGCGACAGCATTTCACGCAAGCTTAGATTTTATTTCCGTTGCAGTTAAGGCTTTTATTGCTGCCTGGCTGGTGAGAAAGACGGTAAAAAAAGTCAGGGACCGCTGTTGTCACTGCCAGGACCTTGACACTGCTATGTCGAGGAGGCGTACCGATTTAGATACATACCCAACGAATCGGAGACGACGCCTGACCCCACTCCGGTTTTCACTTTAGATCCGTCTCCATTTTTCCCTTCTGGGATAGGCTCTCGAGAAAGCTCTTGTAAACTCTAAGTATGGCGTCATATACTCAGTGATTGGTACATAGCCAAAGAATTTCCGTTGGATCGAAGATTGACCCATTTCGCTCGGTTTCCAGTTTAGTGATTGGCTTATTCTTATGACACTAATGGCGGCTTATGATTGTATAAAGAAGTCTATGTTGTAATAATCGCACTTGTGATGCCGATACCCGCTAGTCTTTTTACTTTCGTAGTGGCTTTGTTGGTTTCTGGCCACCATACGGGACTGCCATAGGTCAGTATAGGTCCCAGGTTTTTCCAAAAATGCAGCTGCAAGAGTAAAACGTCACGTTTAGCCTTTTTTTATTCCTTCGTAGGTGCTCATTTTTCATTTAAGCTTTCTGTCCAATATAAATCACGGGTATTTAGCGGTATCAGAGATTCTGAGTGGTAGGTACATCACCAACAGAGGGTGGGACAAATCGTGGTATTTTCTTATTATTTGTGAAAAAAAACAGTTCGGTTTTGTGGGGTTCACCTTTAAACCGCAGTTCCTGGTCCAGATGTTGAGGGTTTTGAGAGCGCCAGCAATTTGTTCGGTGAGTTTTGGGAGGAATTTACCTGTTGCTATCAGCAGCACAACGTCACTAGCATAAGTCGTTGTTTTGACGCCACTGTTTCTAAGCTGCATAAGTACCTTGTTTAGAACTATGACCCACGAAAGCAGTGGAGATACAACCCCACCTGAGGAGTTCCTCTGAAGGCGTAAACTTCTAGCCTAGACCCTCTATCAATTTCGGCTATAATGTGTCTTTCTTCGAGTATACTGTTGGCAATTAAACAATATTTAGCGTTCTCCGTACGGCATCAGTGTTGACATTGCTGAACGATCCTTCAATGTCCATGAAAGCCGCTAGAGTGTACTCTTTCTTTTAGTGTTTTCTCAATTGTGCAAACAACACAGTGTAGCGCGGTCTCCACACTTTAACGTGTTGGGCCGGAGATAAGTCTTCAGGGCGTATAGCCTTTTACAAATGTGTGTATCTATCAATCTCTCTTATGTATGAAGAAAGTGAGTCTTGTGGGTCTGAAGTGTTTGGCGTTATTGTGTATTGTATTATTGCCTGCCTTAGTATATAAATAACCTTCACTTCCCTCCATGTTTTTGGTATATACCCATGTGTGAGACTGTCAATTCAGAGTTCATGTTCCATGTTTAACTTCCCAAGGCATCTAAAGCTGGTTAGTTTGGCACAATTGGTAAATATTTAGGATTCCGCCGAAGCTATGGCTGGATAAAGTGGTAATTCGCCTTAAACTGAACGCATATGAGAACTGCCCTAGTGCTTTGGAGACGGAAGCGGAAGGTGAAATTATATGGAGCGACCTACGTCAGCGTTCCACACCCGAAAGGCTTCAGAATAATAAAGAAGCTTTGAAAAATGCTTCCTTTTTTACAAACTATAGTTAAATCATGCTTAACGTGCCTAGAAATCTAGTTTTTCTCTTTCTAAGATATGAAGAGTACACATAGTTGGTGGATGGATGACTTTCCTGGCTAAAATAAAACAAAGCACATTGATATGGTGTAATGGGGTTGTTCGTGAGAGGTTTAATGCATTCATATGCTCAGCCGGTCCTATTAGTATGTCTAGCATATAAAGGAAACTTAGACTTATTGTGAATGCTTCATAGAAATCTTCACACGCTGCTCTTTAAATCTCGGCCGGTAGACCATCCGTTTTCACTATCTTTTTTTTAACGTAAGCTTGGATGCGAAATTTCGAAATTTCATTATCTTCGTCTAGGTTAAAAGTCCTGATAGCGGGTTATGTATATGTTTTAGGAGTACCTACAACCTACGACTGTCTTTCTATGCTCGGGTTCTGTATCTTTGGATATGGGTTGTTTTATACTTTGCTGGGTATACCCACCTTGCGAACATTGAATCTGCAGTAGCACTTCTTCAGAAGCCGATTTTCGTCAATCTTTTGTTGCAGCAGCATTAATCGCTAGACTTTGTTGTTAACTGCATGTGCCACAGGCGGCATTCATTATACAATCTGGGATTTCTTTTGTGGTGGCCTATAGTGAAACTCAGCACATTGGCGGCGGTGTTGCCATTTTTCTCTGCACTTGATGTTGTTTTTGTGTGAATCTGAAAAGGGAAGGGATGCAAGTCTCCCTGTAATAAACAAATCCGTAGTCAAATAAACACTGACAGTTCGCGTCAAAATCATATCATTATGGCTGAGCAATCTTCCTTCTAGCTATGGAATATTAAAAAATATTTATCCCAGCATTTTTTAATATTTGATAGCTTAAACAAATATACGCATAATAAGAATAACAAAACGTGTACCAAATTTAATTTTATAATTTTTTTACTCAACACTCAGCACTATGTTTCCAAAAAAAAAAAAAACATCGCCAGAGATTTTCAGATGAACTTACGGACGAACATTCATGCAGTAATTCGAAGCGAACGAAATGCGATTCGCCTGGGGGCAGATTCCGTATATATCCACGATCGTCTAAACGTTTTTGAAACTTTTATCACCAAAATAAGTCATATTCTGCTCGAATGTTTTTGACAAACGTCAGCTTTTATTATACTTTAGGAAAATGAACTGGATTAAGCTCTCAAACTTGTAATTTTAGCACTTGGTTGCTACTTTTGGAGGTCTATCGTTTCGACAATAATCGTCTGAAAAGTTGCAGAATGAGTGCCCGGGTTTGCTGGGTCCTTTCTGATAGCACGGATTCCACATTCTGTCATAGGTATGTATTTTCTGATTCTAAAACAGGCAGCTAGTTATCTACCAGGGCTTCTAATGCACACTAACGTGCAGTCTGGAATAGTAGTTAATAGCAAATTAGAAACTTGGGTTGTGCCTATTAATGTGACCTCAAAAAAAAAAAAAAATGAAATCGTATACAGCTGGTCATCAAGTTTCAGTTTGCTTCTAAGCACAAATTGGATTGCACTTTTGCTATGAAAAGCCCCACAAAAGCAACGCCAGCATCGACCAACAATGTTGGAGTACCACCATTCACAGTACAAGACCACGTTTTACCTCAACTTGTGTAGTTAAACCGAAAGCACTCAAACTAAATGCGCAGTATCGAAATTCGACGACGAGGGCGATGCCGATGACAGCGACGAGTAACGAGTTACCTATTACCATGTGGAAGAAAGTCTCAAAAGTCTCCACTGTAACGTGTGCGCGCCAACACTCTCAGAGAGCTCTTGTGGAACATATCTATGAAAACAGCATTTCCACGTGGTTCGGTTCGGTCTTCGGTCTTTGAGATATATATGTAAGTTTGCATATAGCATTCAGATATATTTTTTGAGCGCTAAATTGTACGAATGTAGGTGACACATGCGCACCGTGCTATCTATATCCATGCTGTTGCTTTCTTGAGAGGGTTGAAATGAATTCGAATTCGCGTTCGTTTTTGGGGGCAAGGACGGTGGAGTGTTGTTGTTGTTTTTATTTGTCTCTCTTTGTACCTACTCTGGTGCATATGGAGTGAAGGAGATGAATGCAAATTGTTCATTCTCAAAGGACATTCGTCTTCAGAGGCGATTGTCTTCACAGTCGCAAAAGAAGCACCTATCTTTCTTGGTCGCGGAAAGTTTTACGGTAAGATTACACCAACGTCGCTGTCGTTGTCGTCGTCACTCTTTCACATTGTGGGAGTTGACAATTTCAATGCAGGATTCTGCGCTGGGATTTTATTACAATAGGTGATTTTTGTTTATAGGCTCCTTTTTCATTCGGTTGTATTAGGGAACTTTTAGTCGGTAGGGAAGTGATTTTCACACGGTTGGTCAGTTTCCCATTGGAAGTCAGTGAGGTAAGAGGCTGTAGCCACTGGATGCTGAATTCATCTGATGAATTCGAATAAAGTTGACGACATCAGTGGGGGATATTGAATTATGTATTAAATTGGTAATCGAGTAAAATTATGCAATCTACATAAGAGTTGCCTTTGTAAAATAACAGCTTTAGGTGATTTGGGTTATTAGGTTGAAATGAGGAAATTTAACTTTATGTCCATACCTGTTAGCAGTATTAATTTGACCCGTTATATTTAATGGCCTATGCAAATATTTTCATCTGGGGCTCCGGCGTTGGGCGCCATTTATGACAAAAACTGACCTTTGCTCAGAAAACATAAGGTACCAATTGAAATCAGTAGCACCAATATTTAATTTCAAATATCTGCCTACAAGCTAGGTATGTATTTCAAGTTGGTGCTGCTTACGTTTTATATCTTTTCTATCAACGTTGCACGATGAAAGAGTTCTGGAAATGGTGGTGGACTCTAGCAAGCGAATACCTAATTTGGTATCTATTAAGTTATACCTACCTAATGGTGTCTGCCTTATGCAGACACAGATCTTTGGTGAGTAGGTATGCATTGTAAGGAGCTTCTTGAAATTTGCAATTTTTGTCCACGATGCCTGAATCGAACAGTGCCAGCCAAACTTTCATAATTTTCAAAATATTGTTCAACAATGTAAACACGATAGCTAAAGAACTATCAGATTTAAATTAAATTACTGCAACGAAGTAAAATTTCTCGGAATTATCCTTGATAAGAAACTGAACTGGAACTTACAGATCAAGTCAGTCACAGAGCGTGCCACTAAAGCCATGTGGGCCTGTAGGTGTCTGTACGGCAGAACTTGGGGTCTTACTCCCAGAATTATACACTGGTTATAATTAATTAATTATTATATATATCGTCTGGTGGCCGAAAGTATTTGAACGAACTACGGCAAACAAGCTTCAGCGAATTGCCTGTCTCTGCGTCACGGGTGCAGTGCGCACTTACCCAACAACAGCACTTGGGGCCATTATTGGACTTTCACCCTTGCAATTCTTCATTATGAAGACTGCTGCTAGATGCGCTATAAAAATGCAGCTAGAATATAGGTTTAAATCGGTTGAACATGTTTATATCTAATAAGCTAATCCCAAACCTGGCCATTTTCTGCTCCGTCCCGGACACCATGGTCAGGGAGTAAAGTTTTGAGAAAATATTCGAGCTACAAATACTTGATCGTGCTAGTTTGACCAATGAATTCCGGAGTTGGAGCTGGTGTCTTTGGACCCAACACCAAAGTCTCGATACCCATGAGAATGAGTCCCACGGTTTTTCAACCGGAAATCCATGCGATCGAAACTTGAGTTAACATAATTTCCAAAAAAAAAAAAATTAAGGACGCCATTATACAAATTTTCTCAGATAGTCAGTCAGCTTTACAAGCTTTGGCGTCCAATACAATGGACTCCAAAACAGTTAAATGCTGTCACGAAGTTCTGCAAACCCTATATCCAAACACATCATGGTAAAACTTGGCTGGGTACCGGGTCATCAGGCAGACAAACTAGCCAGGGCTGGTTCCGAATCTGTTCTCTGTGGACCAGAACTCTATACTGCACAGTTAATTGGGCTACTGCGGTAAGGAGAATTATTGAATGGGAAAATCAACTTTGTCTTGAACACTGGGAATATGTCCGTGGTCTAAGACATTCCAAACGATTAATTAATCCTTACTCCTACAAGGAAATCCTTAGATTTAGTAAGGCTAATATAAGTTAGCTATTGGGCTTCCTCACAGCCCATTGTGGCCTTAAATATCACCTCAACAAAATGAACCTCTGACCTCTGAACACAATATCTTCTGTGACTGCCCGGCTTTTCATTGGTTAAGAAAACGTGTCTTTAATAGAGAGACTCGTACACCAGAAAATCTAGTGAACTCTGCTACTTAGGACTTATTGGCCTTCATCAGGAAGGTCACACTTCTCTTAGACTAACCTTTCCCCATTGATACAATAGATCTTACAGGTCGCAGTGTCACGCAATGGGCATGTGATTTATAAAAAAAAGAAATTAGCTGTCAGGTGTCCAAGTTTTTTTTTTTTGTTGCCACCACTTAATGCACGAATGGCAGCAAGTTCAAATCCTGCGTCTGTTTTGGGACACCCATAATAAGCTCCATGCATGAAACCTATTATCTAAAAATCAACAAAAAACATTGCAGAAAAAGCCTTCTGCAAAATAGTGAAGAATATCTTCCTTGTTAAATTAGCTCTAAATTTTCAGACCTGAGATCTATAATGTACGAATATGTATAACTAACATGATGCATAGTTACAGGTGTACACCATTTGTATTTTACAGGAAAGCTACTCCTTTATTTTTAAGGATAAAACTGAACCTGGTAGGTTTGATCAAAAACCTGGTATATATTTATTCTGAATTTATCTTATATTTGGTCAACAACATTTTGAACTTATAAATATATTAAAGTTTAACGTTTAAAGATAATATAAAATAAATCTGGCGACATGTCGCCGAATGAAAGCAATGCTCAGGGTTTTATTAGAATATATGAAGGATAAAGATTTGGAGACGGAAGTTTTCGCGGCAATGAACACAAAATCAGTCGATGACTAAACCCAACTGAAAATAGAAACGCTATATGCCATTTAAACAAGCGAGCAACGCCTTGCTGTCTACAAGTTCATTTATTCTTATTCGATGATGCTTTGGAAGGTTGCATCAAAGGAAAAATAGAATCTAGGTATAGCTTGTTATAGTCATCGGCAGTAGACACTCACACCCGTTTGATAATAGATTAACTATTTCGACAGTTTGTACCAATCAAAATTATTGTAGGTATTTTATTTTTAAATCCTTTTTCAAAAAAAAAAAATTCCCTTTAAAAATAAAAAAACTCCTGACTAAGCGAAATGAAAATCCTGTATAATAGTGAAGTTGTTTTTTAAGATCAAATTGAGAAGGGACCATTCACTTTAGAGAGCCTTATGGTCTCTTTTTCGAGTGTTAAGTCTCTAATTCAAGATATTTTGCCCTACATCAGCAAGAAAGTTCCACTCCAGCAAGCGTAGTTTGTTTCTTAAAATGTATCTTGTATTTCGTGCTTGAAAATACCTGAAAGTTTACTTTTTTCCGCGTTTTCAAGAAGTCTATCCACAGTTCGTTTTTATTTTTATTCCATTGCCACGTACGTACTGTCAGCCTTCAAACGCACTTATCTTACCTTGGAGCGACGGAAAAGGCATTTTGAATATTTTGATATAAATCATATGGTTATAAGTAAAATAAATTTAAAATTAAAATAAAATAAAATAAAATAATAAAATAAAAATTATTACTGCTTTTGTTTACTTCTGCTCCAATTTCTTGATTCCTTTAAGGTATAGCTTGTTCTCTGATGCTTCGACTCAGCCCCTAATATGTAATCCTCGGAGAAAACTTAAAAAGTTCTGATTTGTGAATCTCTCAACCAGTTCAAAACAGTTTATCTATTGTCTGTGGATGCCGTCCTAGAATCAAAATGAAAATAAGAGATACGTTGAAAGTAAAATATCAGGTACCGTAAAACACCCTAACATTGACCACTTTTCAACTTTGAAACGTTGCTACTAATTACTCTTATGTCGTATTTAGGATTTTTAATAATTGCACTACAGGGACTGCCATTCAGTATTATTATGTTTAAATCCACGGCGTTTTTTATTTTCTTTAACAAAGTTATTGTTAAATACGTAAGCGGTCAAAGTAAAGCCTCTGTTGCCCTAACATTGACCGTGGTTCATGACAGTCTGCAAACCAAAAATTATTTGTTTTATGTATTCATTATTTTACAAAAAAATATATGAACACGAATACTTTTTATTTCAGTTTTTTAAATTAAACTCAAAATCACAAATTACTGACACTTTTAAATAACAAAAATAATGGAAACAATAAAATAAATAAAGTAAAAAAAATAAATATCTTCTTAATTCAGTCTTTAAAACACAAAATCACATATTATTCAGCTCTGTATAAAATAAATAATAAAAATAAATAAACGAAATAAAAATAAATACTTTTAGGTTTTTTAAATGTTTTAGGAAATATTAGTTTAAAAAAAAATAATTTTTAACTTAGTACTTCTGTAAATAACTTCAATTCAGAAAAATTTTAAATAGCTGGTTTTTAAAAAACATAGGTGCATTTATGTGACTTATTTAGACCTTAAAACACATTGAAAAAGATCTTCAACGGATTGATCTGAAAGAGGATCGTCAATTTGTTGCTCTTGTAAAACCTGTAAATACATTTCTTGAAAGTCGTCTCCAGAGGTCTCTGATAAATGATCTATTTCAGCTGGTACCAATTCGGGTTCCGTTGTTATTTGAGGTGCTGTTGCTGATGTCGATGGCGATCCACCAAAATCAACCATGGTTATACCTTTTCCCGGCTGCACATTAACTTTAGTTCTTTTTTTTCTTGTTTGTGTGCTTTCTTTTCCATAACGCATTTCGGATAATAAAGAAATAACTGCTGAGGAAATAATAGTTCCGACATCTGAGGATGAATTCTCAGCTTCTACAGGCATTCTCGACAAAACCATGTCTGGATTGAATGGGACCACACCACATTTCTTAAACCCAGCAATCAAGTTATTCGACCGACCCTCCTTACTAACACTTTCAGCGACGAGCTTGTTTAATAAAGATGGAAACGCTTCTTTGGACAAGCTTTGTGATTTTTTGCCTCTAGACTGTTTCCACACATCTAGAACTTTTCGCCACTGTTTTTTTAAAGGACCATAAAATGCGACGTCTAGAGGCTGACAAAGGTGGGTTGAATTTGGTAGAAAGCATGCAAACCGAATATTGTTTTCCACTGCTGATTCAATTATTTGTGGAGAAAAATGACTTGCAAGGTTATCACCTAAAATAACTTTTTCACCTTAATGTCGTCTTGTAGTAATATTGAAAAAATGTTGCTATCCAATTTCAACAGAAGGAATTTTGTCAAACTGATAGCAAATCTTTATCTTTCTAAATGGAGTTAATTAATTTCAAATAAAGGTTCCTTTGTTGCAAAAACACTGATTCAGTTTAAAAAAAAAAACCCTATTTTCATACAACAAAACTACAAAATTTATATTTTTTTCATTGAGACTAAATATTTTATTATTTTTGTACATTCATAATAAATTATATCGTCCAACAGAATCAAACAAATATTTTCGTTAATGTCTGTCTAAATGACCAAACATTTGATATGCTTTTTAACAACTTTGTACATTTGTTTACCCAAACTAAACATGTACTTGCAATATTACAAATATTTTGTCAAACACAAATTTGTAGAATTGACAATAAAAATAAATTTTAAGAAATTTTAGCTCTTTCAAATGCAATGTAAATGGTCGCGTCGTTTATAATAATAAAACCTTAAATGCGTATTGTATTTTATATTTATATACACACCCATAAAGTTCTAATAGGTGTGTACATCAACAAAATCTTTCTCCATTTATGGAAAGCAACAATTGGGAATAAATAAAAGTCAGTGAAATGTAATATACAAGGTGGGCCAAAAGAAGTCATCCGATGTTGTTTGGCTCTCATTTTTCTTTCTAAATGAAAACCTTCGATTCTGTTTTTTGATTACGTTTATTTGAACCTTAAGAATTTTATTGGTCAAGTCGAGAAGATGACATCGGCCAAATGGGTGCCGTCACAATTGATTCTCCTACGGGCTCGTTTTATGGCATTTTTCATCATTTCGCAGAGAACAGATTCTCGCACTCGTTGTCGAATGTTGTCCTTGAGGGCTTCTGAGGTCTCGGGATTGTTCACGTAAACAAGGGAATTCAAAAAAGTCTGGAACGGTTAAATCGGGCGATCTTGCGGGCCAGTGCAAATCGCCAAAACGAGAGATGAAAGGACCGAGAACGCCGCCTTCAGAATATCGGTTGTGGCTCGCGCAGTGTGTGACGTAGCTCTGTCCTGTTGGATCCAAATGTCCTCCAGTCCTAATTCGTTCAATTACGGCAGAAAAAACTCGGTTAACATGGCCCTATAGCGTGCACCGTCCACTTTTGTCGTTTGACCAGCGGCGTTCTCGAAAAAAAAATGGCCCGATGAGACTCCTCCAGCGTGAACAGCGCACCATGCAGTTACTTTGAGCGGGTGTAATGACTCCTCGTGCATTATTCGTGGATTTTCGGTGCCCCAGAAGCGATAGTTTTGCTTGTTCACGTACCCGCTGAGGTGGAAATGAGCCTCATCGCTCATTATGATTTTGGTCGAAAAATCGTCCATCCGTCCTCGAGATTGAGGATGGCTTGGGCGTAGGTTACACGCGTTTGGCGGTCGACAGGCAGCAGCTGATGCACGGACTGGACTTTGTACGGGAACATGCGTAAGTCTTTGACCAAAATTCGCCTTAGGGACGACCGACTGATGGCTAATTGCGAGGCACGGCGTCTAGTCGATGTTTCCGGCGACAGCTCGACATCCTCGTTAACAACGACGATATTCTCGCCACAACGGGCGCTCCGGGGCCGGCCACTCTTGGCAACGTCTCATGTGGTCCCATACTCTTCAGGGTTGGTGGCCAAACGGCGCGGTGTTTGCGCAGTCGGTGTGGGACGGTCGTGGAATCGGCGATGGAGTTCGCGCCGCGCCAACACTACAGACGAATTGTTACGCAAAAAAATAGACGCGATTATTCCGCGTTTTCTTGGGGAGTGTTTTTTTCCATGGCTTGTTCACTTGTATTCTACATCTGTCTAGTCCACAAGGCGGCCATTTGCAAAAATAAGAGCATCTTCCAATAGGGTGATCTCTTTTGGCCCACCTTGTATAAAAATCGCGTGTCACAGTGTTTGTAACCGTGCTCCTCCAAAATGGCTGGACCGATTTTTATGAAATATCCTCGTTCCATAACTTAACCTTATTTCATTCAAGAAAATATATATTTTTAGTGATAAAAGGCGAGGGATGTCTGAAAATTAAATTTTGTATGGACAGGAGAAAATATCAATTCAAAGGAATGACAAAAACTTCAGAATTGACAATCGTCTAATTGTGCCCTCCTCTAAAAACGCGTTTTCGCAAAAAGAAAGAGCCGAAGCCGATCATATGGAGGCAAATCGTGTTGTGAGAGCCACCCTTCGAAAAATGATGATTAAGATTAAAGGAACTTTATTTGACGTCAAGACCGAAGGACACGTGCACCACCTTTCAATTTGATTCGAGATGCTTTATGCTTGCGCATTCGAATATAATTTTCTTCGGTGCGTTAATATTGGGCCATTGAATGACGTCTGTCAATATTCTAATGCATTTTCCGCCATATGAAAGGTACGCTTTTCGTCATCCCAATTGAATTGAACAGACTTGCTATTGCGTGCGGTCAGACATCTATCGAAATTGCATTGTTCAATGAGGTTTACCAACTGTATTTGATTTCCTTTCGGCGCAATTTGAAATTGAAAGTCGGCTCAGTCATAATTTTGTTGCGCAACCTCAACCGAAACTTTGTAACGGAAAGCGTTTGATTGTGAAGAATCAAAAATAAAATGTCATTTAAGTTAAGGCTAAGTTTGTTCATTTACTTTCGTAGTAAGAATGTTCAAAGGCTGCCAGAATGACTGTGTTGCGAATAAATTCTCTTTCAGAGAGGGAAACTTACGAAAAAGTTAGGAAATGCTTTTGTAGTAGAAAAATGAAAGACACATGAAAAATTCAAAAAATTACTACGAAAAGTCGTAAAAATGTCTGATAAACTTGAAAATTTAGTTACTTTTAACTTATTAACAATATTAGTTGACACATATAGCGACGAAAGCGATTTGGAGTTAAACGAACTTCTTTTTGATAAATCTTAGTGTGTGGAAGAATTTGTACTGATTGGAAAAAGCAAAGCTGCATTTAAAATTACATAGAGGGGATAATCTCGTCTATGTAATTTATAATTCAGTGTTGCTCTTTCCCTCGTGAAGGAGGACGAACTTCGTCGGCACTTTCGAAGAAGATCTTCATTCAATTTAATTTGGCCACTCGTTAATATCATTTTAAAACACAGCAAATGAAAGCATATGCACGAGTATGCCAAATATAGGACAACAAATTTCAAATCATGTGTTAATTGTCAGGTACCACATTTTTCAATTCGTACACGATGAAATTTGTTGAGTAAAAATTTGTAAAATTCTCAGTGGAAGCTGGAGGGGTAATATCTTGCTCTCTCTCTATAAAGCTGCCTTTTACGAATTTTTCGAGTCAAGGGACGGCATTGAGTTAAATTTCGTAAGAATTCCGCCGATTCTGCATATTCCTTACGATTTGACATTTATATTTCTGTGGCAAAAGGAAAACAGCATAAGTCATTTTTAGTCATTTTTCAGGAGCGCAGATTAAAGGTTTGACTTTCAATGTGGGTAAATGACTTATGCGTTTTTTCCTGATCCATAACACAGCAACCTAAGAGGTATTTGAATGAAAAAAATGTGACATATAGAACAGGGTACTGTGCATGCGATCGTAACATTAACTCAATTTTGGCATAAGTCGACTTATGCTGTTTTTCCTTGTTGCCACAGATTTAATCGCCTTAAATTTCTCGACGTCTCGTTTTAATAAGTCGCAGAGACAATTGCTGTATGTTTGTGCTGTGGCATCAATCTTGACTTCTCACCTTCAATTGTATGTGGCTAGATCACGTGTCGGGCAAACATTCCGCTTAAATGTAAAAGCAAAGTGTTGGCCGAAACGTCAATCATTGCGGTTTGATTGAAAAACGACATTTTTACATTTACCTACTTCAGTTTCACTTTTGAATAAGGAACTTGAATTGACCGAATTATATTTGTACATACGCGGAATTATTATGTTCATTACATTAACGATTTTGGGCGGAACGAAATTCGCCGGGTCAGCATTTGGCAAATAATTATTTTTATCGCATCGTACACCTTCAAAGTAAATAACAACAAACCTGTAAATGGTGAAGGAGCGAAATGAAAAACAAAAACCTATTTATTAGGTAATTTGATTTGTAATATAAATTTAATTTTTAAAAAACACTAATTGCATCGTTCCGGTTTTGCCCATGCTAAACGAATTTTCGAAAAATGCAATTTCAAATTAGCACAAATATTTTTTGTCAAGTAAATTTCCTAAATAATAAAATTAAATAAACACAGTTCAGGCTGAACTTTTGACAAAAACGATCTCCCTTTATGTATATTGTGATCAAAATTAAACAAAAAGGATGAAAAATCAGTTTTTACGAATTTTCGAATTTCCTTTAAAATTTTTAAATTTTTGCGAAGTATGTACATTTCTTGAGTATAGACAAACACAACAAAGAATAGATAGCTGAAATGGGACGCTCCGTTCTCGAATTATGGGCGGTCCTTCGGATGCAACTTTATTTTTTGTAGATAGTCGTTCAAACTATTTTTTCAAGAAACGGTAGCAGTGGAAAACAATTTCTGTTGTACCTGTATTTTAATTTTCTTGATTTAACAAAATACCATTTCTGAATTGACAAATTGCTTTGCTACATTAGGGCAACATTACAACAGGCGACAAATCGACAAGGACACAAATATACAACGTTGAAATAATATCAAACTTTCATGACGATCATACTTGCAAGGTGCCCACCCAACAAACTGTAAATACGAGTAGAAGGAATCAACTGCAATATAATATCCCAAGATACTAGAACGAATATGGGCGAAGACGATACGACGCAGTAGTGCCGACATTATTCAATAAAATTCCTACCAAATTTAGAGATCTTCCAAAAACAGTATTGATTAAAAAAATCAAACAATTATATTTAAATGAAGACATATAAGAACAATAATAATAATGGTAAAAATACATAAATGAAATTAAAGAAAATAAGAACTCAAACATAGAAAACTATACATTTTTGTAAGTAGCCTTCTGCAGACAAGCACTTAACGCTTTGTAGAAAATAAAAATCAAAAATTGAAACTTTGTATGTGAAATATCAATAAAATCTGAATCTGAAACAATTTCATGCGATATGTGATCCGAAAATATTCAATTTTGCGTACAAATGTAAACTTTAACAGAAATATAAATATTCGGTTAATTTATAAAAAAAAAACAATAAAATATATATGAACAAGAATATGTAAGTGTAATGTACAGCGTGTTCTTTTTAGAACTGAAGAGATTTTCCAATCGAACTTAGTGGATCGCTGGCAGAGACAGGGCAAAATTTCTCTTTTGCCTCAGACAGAGGCAAGTTCAAACTTTGAAGCTACGTAAGAAAAAAACGGCTAAAATAAAATACAGCTTATTTGAACCAGATTATAAAAGATAATAATACTTTTTTTCTTAATTTGACATTTAACCTTTGTGTTTTGTTTACAATTTGACATTTGGGCATTGTTGTTACTGCTTGCTGCATTTAGTGTTCTTTGGAGTTATTGACTTGTCGGCTGTACTTGCTTTGGAAGTTTCGTAGTTTCCAATTCGATTCGACATATTATTACAGCATTCATATAGATGTACTATAGTCATGTCTTATTTTAGAATCCCTGCCGAACTTAGGCAGGACATTGCACCTAGGACATTCGCTAAACCATTAAGGCTCAAAATGGTGTTTCCCATGATAGCTTTGATCCAAAACAAGGATTTATACAAAGTCAGTCGTTTAAAGTTGACCTCATGTCATGTTTGAAAGGTATGCGGGTATATCAGGCGGGGCGCACAAGTTTGACTACCGGAAAAACACAAATCACTCCTTACTAGCGAAAACTTTGGACAGTGATTGATCCCCTTTGGTTCTATGAGGCTATGTTACGTCATCAAAAAAAACCCACTACAAGGATATATGTGGTTTGAATTTCAATCTTTATCTGAAGGTTTTGTTTCAAATATTTCATTAAATTCCATAAACAATTAAACGATCTTTATTGTCCCCAAAGACCGTACAACGGCCAGACTCCCGTCTTCTCCCATCACACACATCATGAATATTTTAAAGCCTCGTAACTCTCTGCTCCAGCCTGCCTAACCATTTAACTACATTATCTCCATACAAACAGCCGTCGAATCCGAGTTCGCAAATAGTTTGCCCGCAATTTGTAGCGCCAATAATATCCATGCGAACGAAAACCGATTAGATGCAGATAAAAACATTCAATCGACATTCGGTTTATTGTCAATCATAGAGTTTATTGAAAGCACCCTTCCAAGTAGGTACTTGGACTGTTAACCTCTTTCAGGGCGAAATTTTATTATTATACTGAGAAATTTTGTACATATGCGTTGGTTTTCTGCGGCCCCCCGCACGCAGGACGAGTCGAAACATTAAAATCTCACATCGACATCGGCGATGTGTTTCGCCATAAACCATGGCGCAATCTTAATGGTGAACATTCGTTGGTTTGGTTTTATGTCCTGATTGCTTTCAAGAGTTTCGGTCAAATGTTTGGTCCTCTTGATGAATCGGACTAATTGACCATACTTCGGACGTATAATGCTACAGTTGTATAGAACACCCAAAATGGAAAATGTATGCTCGTGTAGTCGCACCGCACTGTCCTCGAGCTCATCACCATCATCGTTATCATCATCGTCGTCGTCGTCTGATTCTCTCTAGTCAGTCCTCTAACGTTTCGGATAAAAGTTGTCAGACCTAAATGGTTATATAATCCATTAGAATACTGCAGGAGTCACCGAGTTGGCGCCGACGATCTACTTTCCTGATGCGTCCAGAAACAAAAAGTGCCAAAGGTATCACACAAACTATAATTTATATCTTTGTTCGATGTTTAAAGTTTCTCCTGTGCTCCTGTCGAGCGTGTAGTGTGCGCCGCTGCCCTCGGTGCTGTTTGAATCTTAAACGATTTTCGAAGCGCAGAAAAAAAAGGTGGTGTACACCCCACCAAAAGGGAAGCGCCAAAGAAGGTGGAAGTAACCCTTTCTCATTTGTAAAACTTTTCCTTCCCTTATCCGTCGAATGAAAGGGTGCACTATACCAAAGAAGATGAAGATGTAGACGTCTACAGAGACGCTACGATGGCGACGAACTAACTTATTCAGGGATATTCCTCACATTTTGCATTCCATTTGCCGCCGCCCGCACTTTGGTTTCCTGTTGGTAGCCGATGTGGGTGCATCCTATAGTCCTTGCATTTTTGCCTCCCAAAAATAACGCTCATTTAAGAGAGAGCAAACTTTTACATCAGAGTTGGGTTCAGTTTAGGGTTTCACTTTGTTTCCGTAATGGGCTGATTGTGCATTATCTGGTTGGATGTGTGCGGACCGGTGGGGAGCCCTCAGCATTTGTCTTCTTGTTTATGGAGTTGGTGAAAGTATGTGGTTTGCTGGAACGATCTTGTGCTTTCGTTGGTGGATAAAACGCTGTAATTTAGCTGATATGCGGACGAGTTGGAATTCGTTCAAGAAATGAATCTGGGATTATTAAAAATGAATCGAGATTGATGCGTTGCATAAGCACTTTCTCAGTAATTTCATTTAGGCTGTCGATATGATGTACATTGGGTCATCTAAAGAGTTCCACAAAACCAAACAAAGTGATTGCGGGAAGTGGGACTCGACTTAATTACGCAGGGGCTATTTGCATCTGTTGTCAAACCTATATACTGCCACCGACAGTGAAATCAACATCCCCACGCTGGTGAAACAAAGATTTTTCCATTTGCCAGAGTTTGGTATCGATATCTCTTATCAAAAAATGCGTGCTTTTGGAGTCGACGACGCTACTCTTCTTCTCTGCTTTTAATTGAAGTTGTTTTGAATGGTTTCAACTTTCAAGTTTAAAATTCACCATGTAAATTGCACGGCTAAAAATCTTGGCGTTAAATTGTATATTTTTGAGATTGTTTCTAAGTCAACTTCGAGAAAATACTAAAATTTAATATTTTGCATATATTCAAATTAAACAACTAATAAAATATGTATAAATTTTAAATAATGTCTGCTTTTACAATAAATGTCTGAAAAATTAAATTTTAATATAGACGGAGATGGGTTTCAATGCAAATGTATTTAAACCATTCTTTATATTGAAAAATTTTAATACATTTTATTATATATTTTTATTTTATTATTATATTCGAATTAAATAAACTGCAGATTAAAATATAATACTTTCACCTCAAATTCAATACTTCTTTTGCGTTGTTATAAGCCCATGGAATATTAAAATATAATACAATCTTATTATATTTTAATACTTTTTTTAATTTGATTTAAATATATTAGGGATATATTTTAACACCGAAAATATTTTATTTTATTATTATTTTTTATTGGTTTTAAATATTACAAAACATACAGAATATTGTCAAGCGAAGGTAAATTCCCGTTTGAAAATAATCCTATATTTTTCTCGAAATTTAAATGAAGGACAACTCATGTATGCCCGAATTATGTTATTAATTATTCCCTGATGTTTTAACCGATTGAAAGATTTTTTTTTCTTAATTCACAAACCTTCTTTACTGTATTCAATTGCAAAACTTTTCTATACTTTCAGTTTAAATTCAATAACATATGCGACATGTCCAGTCTGCTTTGTAAATGATTTCAGGCCGGATACACTACTTCTTGATATGATGTACAAGGTCACATCGAGCTAGGCGTAGTTGCATGTGCTCTGTTCCTGGAGACCATTTGGATTATTGTTTAACTTCCAAACTTGTAAACTCACTTCAACTGACTTTTCTACTGCGGTTTCGTAAGTCCAAATTTTATTTTTACTATTAGTATTATTAAAAATTCACTGTTTTTAGGAAAACCTTCAGCACACATCAATGCGGGGAACCTCAATTTGCCTACTGGCTCACCGGAATTTTCCTCTGCGGATTTTACGAAGAGTTTGCCGGAACTCGACATCACATTGTGGAATATATGGGCAAATTCCAAATATTAGATAGAACCTCTCAACCGCTTCTCCCAAATTCATAAAAGGAAATGAAACCGGATATTATAAGGATAGTTTTGCCAAGGCTAAAGAAGACTTTCAAACTATTTTGGAAAAAAATCATAAGGTCGGCCGCACATTGGACGCTTTTTGACTTAGGAATACAATTGTTGAGCAATATTCGAAATGCGGTTTTATCATGACATTATAAATCTTTAACGAAGTATTTATTGATAATTTTTGCCTTATTCGTTTAAAAAATCCAATTTTTTGAGCAATTTTTCTACAGGTTTCGCTTAAATGCTTATCAAATTTTAACTGTTTATCAATTATCACACCTAAGTATTTAATTTCATTTACTTGTTCTAATATAACATTATCAATACAAATTTGTTTATTTGATTCTGCATTTATGATCATAGCTTTAGTTTTATTAGTATTAAGTTTTAATTTATTCATTTTTAAATAATTTGTTATATTTTCTAAATCGGCATTAATTTGATCAATGCATTCATCTACCGAAAAACCAGATACAAAAATAAGTGCATCGTCAGCAAACAGCCTGATTTCAGAGAACTAAAGAACCCTTCCTATATCATTAATATATATAAGGAACAGTAACGTTCCAAGAACTGCCCCTTGAGGAACTCCTAGTTCTACTGTCAACGACTCTGAGATATGCTCTGCCACTCGCGTTCTTTGTTGTCTATTTGTCAAGTAACTTGCAAACCAGTTCAGCTCAACTCCTTCTATTCCATTGTTCTTCAATTTATCAATGAGGTTTGGTCTGGATATAGTTTCAAACGCCCTCTGCAGGTCCAAAAATATTGCCACTATTATCTTTTTATCATGCACGTCCGTTTTCCATTGTGTTACCACAAGAATTAAGAGCGACTCGCAACTGTGCTGTCGTCTGAAACCAGACTGATATTCCGATAGTAGATTATTGGTTTCAATATATCTGGTTAATTGTTTAAAAACCAATTTTTCGAAAATTTTGCTTTCGGTCATTAACATATTCACTGGGCGACATTCTACCGGTTTATCAGTATTTTTTACCTTATCGATAGGCACCACTGTAGCTTCTTTCCAGCAGTCAGGAAAAATTCCAGAACGAAGTGATTCATTAATGATCTGAAGAAAGACTGGCCCAACAACTTCGAATACGCTTAACAGCATTTTAACTGACAAAAGGTTGAAATCTTTTTTATTATTCATCCTCTTCATCGTTTCCTTTAGCTCGTTGATTTCTATTGATTCAAATCGAAAATTGCACTCGTTAATATTTTCTATTGTGCCGGCCGCACATTGGATACGAATTTGTACGAACATAAACGAATTGAGACGGTACACTGAATATACAATTTACTCCATCAAATATAGGCCCAGGGTGATATCTTCACTCATTTTTAATTTGTTAATGCACGAAAGTCATTGAAAATTCGGATTTTGGAACTACACGTACGTATACGTATGTTTAGATTAGATTAGATTATGAAGCGGGAGAGCCTTCAAGGGGCTCTGGCACTGCGGCTTCTTAGAGGAGCCTATTGTGCCTTCCCTGGTCAATTCCTAGAGCCATCTTTTAACTCCAGAGGTAGTCAGGAAGACTAGAATCTTCTCTGGGTGTATGTCAGCAAGGGCTGCTGGATTGACAATTTCATCGCCAAGGATGTTCTTTCTGAGACGACGAAGAGCCGGACATTCTATGTTTGTATGTTTAATTCGCACCCAAAGTGTATTTCGAAGTTCGGGATTGCTGATGCGAGTTCGTATGTTCGCACGAGTCAAATTCGTCCAAATTAAGATTACAAAAACTGCAAAATAGGGGAATGAGATGCATTTTAATGTGCAATATATTAACTCCCATCAGGCTAATGATTGACACTTTAAAATGGTTAACAATAAACCAAAGAATATTAATGAATGTACTTTTATTTGTATTCAAAGTGAAGAATAGTCATACGGCACAGTATTTAACAAATCAATTAGTTTTCGTGGCAGATGTTCAACCATATAATCTGAGAAGCATAGGTGATTTTAGACTTGTTTTTTTTTAGAAATAATAGATCTCAGAATATTTTATTATATAATGGATTGAAATTATTTAATGGTCTACCAAATGAATTAAAGATTGAACGCCACATTTAAACGTTTAAAAGAATGTTAGTTTCTTATATTAAATTAAGCTATAATTAAGTTATTAACTAGTTGTTTACCTTTTAAGAACAAATGTACCAAATTTTGTCAAAATAGCTCAAACTAAATAAATAAAATCTATCTATCTAATGCGGTACAACGTTGCCGTAGTATTTGATTTAAACGAATATTTCCAGTCGTATAAAAATACGGAGTGTCGCAAAACCTCTCTGTATCAATGGTTCGGGTTTAAACTTAGAGTCCAGTGCAAAAAATCTTGTGTTTGACGACAATCACAGGTAACTTATTCATATACGTTTCAATTTTGCAACACTTCTGCGTCACCTATTACGTACGGTATTAAAGAACCAACCTCCACTCAAGAGAACAATGGGACCTTAATGTTATCCAAACTAAAAAAAGCTTATTTCGCCCCCTTACTTATGGATTCGGTTTAGCACAGGCCGCTGGTTGCCACTCGATTTGACGTCCTCAAAGCTGGAGGCGACGAAATTACCCACCGGAACTTATCTTAACCAACTTCCTTGCGCAAATAAAAGCACCGTTGTGTCTCAAAGGCTACACATGTATCTTTTGTTCGTTCACTTAGCCAGTAACATGATATAGATCATTAGGAAGGCCATTAACCAAATCATGTTCGCCCATAGTTTTCCTATAGTAACCGCTGGTGGGCGACCGATATTCCTGACAGCGCTGCGCGCCGTTGCCAAAAGCCAACCATTTGTACGCTTATCAGGATGCTTATTCATACAGCCACAGCGGCTTTCAACAAGTTGCCATCAGTATCTAATTCTCATCGAATTACGCCACTCCGCAAAGGGGAGGTATTGAAGCGAAAAAAAAAACACAATGAGTCTAAAAACAGCATCATCTACAGCTAATTATCCCACACAATGTGACAGCAGATACTACCTACCTCGCAATTTAGGTGATATACCCATACCACATACCCACCCTCGCACGGACAGATTGTGTATTCTCAATTAGAACATTGGGTGGTTATGGTTATATTACATCCATGCTTATCAGTTGCAAGATTGCTGTCAGCAATCTTATCATGAAATTTCAACGATATGACAGTACTATTCTGAATTGCGGATGCAGATAAGCGACACAGGCCAATTGCGATGTTTAACCGCTGCAACTCTCAATGAAATGTCGCCCGCTCTCTGCTGGTGGCTTCTTTGTAGCTTTGTATATCTGTTGATGGTGGCCTTCCGACAGATCCCGCCATTGCTCCACCAGTGGGGCCTGGTGCTGGTGCAAGACCCTCGCACACATGTTTCGTATCCCCCCGTCCTGTCGCAGGATGGCGACACACCAGAAATGCATGCAATCATTCATGGGAAATATATGAAAACTTTGTATAGTAAGTACAAAAGATAGTGCTCAAGTACTCGTACAAGGGAGGAGGGCGTGATAGATACTATAGTATTTTCGAAATGGAGTTTTTTTTTTTTTTTGGGGGTTTTCTTCTTTTTGTCAGGGTTGATTATACACACACACGTACATTTGGATAAAAATGAATTATTTGCAGAAGAGCCGCGAGATGAATGTGTGGCTGAAGCTGCAAGAGATGGAAAGCAAATGTCACCCAGATAAAGGATTCGGAATTCTCATCTCCGCGACTGGAGATGGTATAAGATTTATTTTTATCGTTTCCAATACAATTTTCTTCAGTGCGCGCGTAGTCAGCATGGCATGGATATGCTCGTATGTGAGCCAAAAAGACCGACATATTCCGGACATATTCAATTTGAACTGTAGCTCATATTCATCGCAGTCGGGTTGGCAAATCGAATTTATTGTAATTTGCTGTCGGTCTCTGACTTGGAGGCCGCATCGGAATCTTCTTAAATCAGTTTTACTATTTGTTGTGCCTGCCACCCTTTTGGTTGTGAGGAGATTTTTTTTTTCCCCTTTGCAGTCATATATATACAGATTGAGGCAATCGGATTAAATTAAGCATTTCACTTGGACCATTTATCCTTTCGTTATGAAATTCATATCTTGTAGATGTTATTAGGTACATTTAAGTGAATTAGTGTGACTGGATGGGAGTAGGGGCGTGTTTTTTTTGTTTTACTTAGACATAGCTGAGTGATCTTAAGGAATTTGAATACGAAATGAATATAACGAATAACGAAAGGGGTTTGTACAGTTTTTGATCTAAGCATTCGAAGTTAAATAAAGTTGTTTCACGAACGTCTTGCTGAAAGTAGTTCCATTATTACGATAGGCAATGGATAACGCTAAAAGTACTCTGATTATGGTCACAGTCAGTGTTCCCAGATAAAAAATCTGAAAATCTTGTTTTCCCGAAATAAAAAATCTTTTTTTTTCAAGATTTTGTTCAAAATATGAAAAGAGCGAAATACAAAATACAATTTTGACTACTAAAACATAAATCACCTAATTATCTATATAAAAAAAACTTTGGTCATAAATTAAAGTTAATGCTTTTTGAAATTTTGGAACATCAATCAATTTGACTTAGAATTTTATTGCTTATACATATCAAGATCATAGAATTTCGGTTAATTTGAAACACGAGAAATCCTTTATTCAAAGTACAACAACTGTTTCAGTACTCAAACCATGTCGAATTTTGTTTTATTTAAATTTACACCAGAAAATATTATTTCAACATTTGGAGAGGAATCTGGTGGAGATAAAATATTGAAAATAAAATCTACATATGAGAAGTTTCCATCCGCCGTTTTTACTCCTAAAACATTTTTCCAAAAACACGTTCCATCAGTTATTTTATTAAATGCATTAAAATACATATTTCTGTAGAGTTGATGGAAACGTTAGTGAAACTGAAATTGTACATGGGCTCTATTTGACTTATACCATGTTCCCACCAACGTGATTTAGCTAAATCAACTTGATTTAGCTAAATCATCTCATAAATTACGTGATTTATCATACATTTTCGTGATTTATAATAACGAGATTTATACGTGTTTAAATTTTAATTACGTCATCGCAAATCCACACAAAATAAAATCGAACATACCTATTATTAACGTAATTTTTTATGATTTTTTCGAAGAACATTTTTTCTGGTTGAAAATGCTTAGTTATATCATTTTTGCCTTTTTTGTGATAGATGGAAATGATTTCCAAAGCATTTGAACTCATTTTAACTTTTCATTTGATGTAAGTAATTTTCCTTTTGCACTTTAATAGTTACGATAGGTATTGAAAGTTGGTCACCTAATGTCAAAGTTGACGTGAATGTCACACTAAAACACTTAAAGTTCGGTGGAGACGCCTTTCGTGATTTATAAATCACTTTGGCTAAATCACGTTGGTGGGAACATGGTATTACATTATACATAATAATGGAATTAATAGAAAAATGTTCTTCTTTGAGCTTCTTTCTCAGCAAAGCAAAGTAAAGTAAGATTTTGAGCACAAAAACTACTGCGAGTCTCGAAGTGTCAAGTAAAGCGTAGTTGTTGTAATTGCGTGCTGAAAATCCTACTTTACTTTGCTTTGCTGAGAACGAAGTTCAAAAAAACAGGCCTAATAAAATAAGTTCTTTTAATTTGTTAGATTTAAAAAGTTCCTGATATCAGAAATCTTGAAATTTGATGAATTTGAGGTAAAAAGTCTTGTACATATTTTGGAGCTAAAAAATCTTGAAAAAAAAGATATATCTTGTAGTCTGGCATCACTGGTCACAGTCTCCCTATTGACGCCGGAGTTCCGATATGTGAATGTTTAATAAGCCTTTGGAAATAATTGCAGAGGCTTTTAAAATTTCTAGTAAATTATGGAGTTTTTTATGTCCCCAAGAGATCTGTCTGCAGCACTCCCTTTAATCCAGTTTCTATATGGAATCTAAGGATGAGAGATTGTTTCAGTATATTCGTCCAAATTTTTAAGACTTTTGTCTGTAAATAAAATCTGAATTTCGTGGCTGAATCTTAAGGTTGCATTCACCTATTTGGATATGGAGGTTACTTTTGCTTATGCCTGCAATCTGTTTCGGCTGTTTTAGAAGTATTTTGACTTACTTCCTGCATTGCGCGATTTTCCCTTTCTGTTGTCGTATTTACTTTCTCTAGTTTTCTGAAATCTTCATTCGTGGTGTGAACCCCCCGCAAAACGGCTTATGAAAGTCTAAGCATCAGTTTTACTGTCTGCCATTATACCACAGTTGGTTTGTTTCTGTCGTGGTTGATTTGCCAACAACATTTGCTTGGATATCAGCCTCAAAGATTTAGATACACCTTTACCCAATGATTGAGAATATTCGGTTCTAGGTCCGAAGCCTCCTGGTCCAGTTCTTGACCTATTTGTTTGTCTTTTCTGTGTATGTGGATAAGTTAACGCGTTATGTTCAAAGTACTCACGCAATCCGTTCATTACGTGGGACTCATTGGAGCAACTTTTATCTTTTATTTCTTCGGTCCGTTGGAAGATAAACGACATTTTTTTATTTTTTTTAAAATGGGGTTGATTTCAATGTTGGCCACTGCACATAAATAAATTAACGTTGCAAAATCATAGCGAGAAGTTAAAGAAGTCTTTAAACCTAAGGCTGGTAACCGCACTCATACAACCGCCAAAGACTTTACGCCCATAAATCTTCCCTCTTTTGTTTTAAAAACATTTGAGGGGTTCATTTATATCTTCATTCGAAATAAACGAAGACCAGATGACAGCCCTCCATGATGTTGTTGAAAGTCTGATTGATTCGTATTTTTATAATTGAAATACAAACTGTGATCCAAATAATGATAATATTGATAGTGGTAATAAATAATGAATATACACATTATAATCAAACTAAAAAAAATAACTCTTCTACAAGGTGTCGAAAAATGAATCACCCTATCGGAAGATGTTATAATTTTTGCAAATGGTGTCGTATGTCAATTATACTTGACATTTGTGAACTAGAGAGCTGTAGTATAAAACAGACAAGCAATGGAGCTCGATACTTCCCAAGAGCGTAGAATAATTGTGATTTCTTTCTAAGGGGCTACTTGAAGTCGCGGGTTTATGCCATCAAGCCTCAGCCAATCGCACCCGTTAAGAGAATATTCGACATGTGATGCGAATGAACTTTATCTTGTCACTGTTTGGCAGCTGTCATTTAAAAACAGTAAAACAGATTTGCAGATATCTGAATGGATTTCAACTTTATCGGTAGAGAGGTAAAAATGATTGGGCAATGCTCGACCATTTTTTAAATTGACCCATCTACCATCTTTTTGAGGAGGAACGCGAAAGTTATCACCGGAAATCTTGCGGAATGTCATGGAAATTGTGATAAAACGGGCACAAATGTGTATCAACACTGGCGGTAGCCACTTGACGGATATCATCTTTTCCACTTAAAAGCAAACAATTTTAAACGTCCAACTAAAGATTTCCACCACTCAAAATCATTTGTTTTTTATGTAGTAAAAAAGTAATTAAAAAAAAAATTGGATAATTAATTTTGTACCACCCTGTATAAGGCATGATCAATAAGATTCCAACACTTTTGTATTGACAAAAAAAAACACATCACTTACCTACACGGAATAATGAAAGTATAGCATACCAAAATAAATAGTTCCTATCTATCAAATAACATTAAAAGAACTTCACTTTACAGCAACCTTGTGTATAGTAGAAAAAAAACGTAAAAAATAACATACACACACTATTGAAGTATTGGGGAAACTTGGAAATTTTCCACTTCGAGGCTTTGCTCTCTGAGGCGATTATAATTTGTCCTCCTTATCTGTAAAGCTCTTATCGGTGATTTAGTTTGCAGCGATGATTACAACGTCTTAACTTGCTTTTATGCAAATAATTTCAATTAATAAATTGCAAATCATTAACTCACATCCTTATCTGTGAGTACCCTCACATAAAGTTATTATGTAATTTATATTAATAATATTATCATAGATAGGTCCCTAGGCAAAGATTTGAGTTAGACTAAGAAGTTTCTATCTGGGCTTTTATACCAAAATGTGTGTGTTCCATAAAATAGTAAGATATGGAATATGGTAGTTCTTCCAACTATACTGAATGGTTAAATGGTATATTGGTACCGCTAAAGGTTTTACTCAGCTCGTAAAGGGATGGAACTAAAATTTTAGTAAGTACCTACTGCCATAGACAAATCATACTGAGACCCCCAACTCGCAATCCTCTTGCCGCTGGCCCGCTAAATTTATTTTCAAATTCGAAATTTAGTTTTCCTATCGGTTTTATGTCAATTAAGAACCCGTGTGACATGCAAAAACATATAAAAAATAAAAAAGTAAATGCTGCCAACCTCGGCCAACTGTGGGGAAATGTGAGTTCGAGAATACCAGATTTTTACATTATTGAATGCCATCGGTTGTTTATTATATATTGTTAAAAGGCGAATAATTTGATTTGTTTGGTTAATAAAACTACCTAAAGAAGATGTTATATTTACTAGAAATATATTAGGACAAACATGGCTGTGTATTTTCGGCTTTTGGATATAATTAACTTCGATTTAGTGTGTAAATTTTTCTTAAATAATGAAGAAAATTTGCTCAAAATGTTTTCATTTTTCCTCGACTAATCTACATTGTTAATTTTTCATTTATATTTTAAGCAAATGTACACCTATTCCTAGAAAAAAAAAATTCTATGCACTCGTAACGAATATTTTCAAATATAACGGATAAAATTCTGCAACTTTTCCCACAGAGTGGTTCATATTTTTTGCGTGTATGTTTGTGAGACGGAATTTTTGAAGTTACGTGACATTTGTCAATACGAATTTCTATGCAACAATACTAGCGCACCAAATCGTGACCACTCCGTAAAAATATAGCTTGTAGGCTAAATAACGGGAAATCGGCCGGAGTTGGTGGTCTCAGTTTTGTCTCTGCCTACTGCAATCCATTTGCCTATATATGAAACAGTTTGCCCTGGCTCACTAACTAGCTAAAAGTTTTCAACGAATAACCTTACGTTAAGCTACAAACATAAGAGCAGGCGGTACTTTTGGGTAAATACGGGGCATCTTTCATAAGAGCTAAAATACGTTAACTGTTGATTTAAAGCTGTTTATATTGGTAGAAAAATGATAAAACTTAAACGCATCCTGGGCAAAAGTAAAATATATATTTTTAGATCGAGGAATTTATTTATCCGCTCCCCGCTACCTCTTTGGCCATGTTTGTTCTTTCACACATCTTAATGCTAAGGTACTGCAAAATTTAGAATCCATGGGCCACTTTTATTAAATTCGAAATCGGACAACAGTTTTGTTTTTAATGGATAAGCGACAGAACAGCCAATTACTACGTATAGACGAAAATCGACCTGTTAAAAGTTCAGTCATTCAGTTCAGTGTTAATTTACATGTGTAGCTAAACACACACCATATCATTGAATAAAAAAAAAAAAATTACCGACGAGGATGGGATTCGAACCCACGCGTGCAGAGCACATTGGATTAGCAGTCCAACGCCTTAACCACTCGGCCACCTCGTCCTGATGACAGCGGCTTGCCAAAATTCGCATTTAAAAATCTAGAACAACCAAATTCTTATTCTTTTCAAGCAGATAACAACACAACACAAACCTAGATAGACCGCCTACCAAGGCATAGACCGAATTCGAATTGTAATTTGACTAAAATTGTGTTTCATCTTTTGGTTGGTGTTGCTTGCACTATTCGAACTGGTTTTCAATGCGATACCTTTATTCATGACTGCGAGTGGGGAAATGTGTACTATAACCAAAATGCACCATAGCGCATGCCGATTCCGATTCCAAAAGGTGACCCTGCACAACCGTTGGAACATCAACACTTGAATGAAAAGTGAACGAACTGATACGTGAGAGATTTAATTGAAGCTTCTCCTACTTTTACCTCCATTTCTGAATAAATGTGTGTTTTCCAGTGACGTACATTCAAAGGTGCGCAGCTGTTCACTGCACACCCTATCCAAATCTATTACTATAACAAGAACACAAAAAAATGTGAAATTTGACATTGCCTGGGTTTTAAACGGAAGAAAAACGGTGTAAAGTATTTTAAATCTGCAATTAAATCCATCTTTAATCCAGTGGGTTTAATGCATGTTTTTCAGAGAATAATTTGGACATAGGTTTAAATTATCGGGTTTTAAAAATGCGGATTAATGATCGGGTGTAAAATTAACTTCAAGCTGAGTTAAAAGCTTTAATTTTATATTCATGTGCATTTTAATATAATAGGTAGATATATTCGCGTACTTTCCCAAGGGATAAAAATCTGTCAAACTCAATAAATACAGCGAAACTTTCGCAGAAATATACCTACTCCAAAGTACGTGGATAAACTTCGAGCTATATTGAGCCATGACATTTGACATCAAATAATTAATCCATATAACAAATAAATGTATAACTTACTCGTACTCGGCATTCGACCACCGCC
The DNA here is from genome assembly GCA_916610125.1 of Cheilosia vulpina. Lineage (NCBI taxonomy): Eukaryota > Metazoa > Arthropoda > Insecta > Diptera > Syrphidae > Cheilosia > Cheilosia vulpina. The sequence goes on along the minus strand of OU744276.1, from coordinate 77,596,559 downwards.
GAATTTTATTTTTTTTTCTGTGCGATTGATTAAGACGGATTTTGAATTTGCTTCTTGTCAATTTTGTGCATTTGACATATTTACCAGTACTTGCCCTACCGGTTGAACGTTGAAATTCTACGAGCAGTTTCGAGCCAAGGAATGAAATGCTCGGTTCGTTACGGTACGATGTACGATGTACATCGACTGTGTTCGATTTAAACCGCGTACGCGAATCATAAACTAACTATTAAAAAGACCGTCAGCTCAGTCAACTTAAGATAATTTGCCTACAAGCTGTTTTCCGTGTTACTATGTGGGAAAGAATGTGTGCCATGTTAAAGTAAATTAGCCACACTCATCCACTTGCAAATAGTAACCTGACAGTTCATTCAGTTTTTTCCTTTTATTATAAGAGAGAATTTTATTTTCAAAATTTGAGGGGGGAATCGTGTGGATTCGCGGGAGCTGACAGTCTATTTAATACTTAGTTTATGATGCGAATGAACTTAATGTTGTCACTCTTTGGCAGCTGTCATTGCTTTTTAAAACATCTGTGTGATAAACATTAGTGGTTCTATGCTACTCCAAGTATCAACGGCACATTCTATGACCTCAAATCGAACAATTCAAAATTCTTAAGTTGAAAATTCGCGTTGAACTTTACGATATTTACGATCTAAGGTCGATCCAACGCCTGAAGTTGTATTTTGTGTGGCAGCATATGAACGCTTTGTTTCTACATAATCTGTGAACGCACGCGACATTGTGAATTCGGAATAAAGGGGCAGAAAATATTTTGCTTGTGGGTTGTGGATGAATATAGGTATACTTAAGACTTGGTAATTGTACTCTACAATGCCCGTAATGAAACAGAAACACTTACCCATCATTTTCATCATAAGGTGGTCCAAAATCCACCTTACAGTGTTTCGGAGACCCTTTTAATGACAGTAATGCACACTATGCAATAACTATGCACCCATGGTTCTTATAGTCATAAATCATTGAGCACATTCAAGAATCTAGTTATCTTATCTCTAGATTGGTCTGGATGAGATGTCACCTGAACGTAAAAACTAGATTGGTTGGGAACGTCACTTTTCCTACGCCAGTCACATATGCGAACTGTCAGTTTAGTACTCAGCCACGAATTCGTCTGCTACCCCTCTATAAAAGTCAATTGAAACGGCTGCTCTTATGACCGATTTCAGCGAATCAAAACCGAGATACATCTAGTCAGACAGACATACTTGAACGTCCCCATTGACGATAATACGTTCAGTTCAATACCGCAGCCAACTTTAGAATTACAACTATATCATTGTGAATTTTTTTCTTGTGGTTTTTTGATATACTTCATTGAAAAAAAAAAATTCTATTACAACAACCCGAATTACATTCTGTATGATCATGGTTTTGGTTTAATGTTCCAGCTATCTCCTTATCAAAAAAAAAATCGCTTCAATCTGCTGAATGCTATCAGGAAAATAAAAATGGGGACTTCTTATTTTATTGAAGATTTGCCAAGGAGTTTATTATGCCAAGACGCAAACTTCTACCTAATCGTCTCGCGGAAAGAATTTCAGATTTTTCACGGTGACTGATAAATATTGCAACATAAATATTCATACTCGTATTATATAATTTACTTATCCTTACTTCATACTTTATTTTTCTTAAAAGGTTGTTCCATACTACCTGAACGGTCACTTCAAAATGTTGCTTTTAATAATAATAACTATTTAAATAAAGAATCTACCGAGCTGTGCCATTTATTCAGCTAAAGTCAGTCAGTGTCGGAAAACACAGACTACACGAACAGTTAACTGTCATCATGCTATTACCATATAAATATGTACTTCAAACTATCAGTTAACTGCCCTTGATATGGTAGAATTTAGTAACAAATAAAAAAAAACGTTTCGCATCGAGAAAAATCGATATAAAAACTTAAGGCAAATCACCCCAGTGAACTTATGGCCCATAAAAAAGTTCTAAAACAAACTTTGAGAGGAGCAATCAATTCAAATGACTATACTGCTATAAAGAAACTACCTTATTGTGCTGTAACAGTAGTGTCCATTTCGTTATATCGTTTCTATGTACAATTAACATAAAGGTTTACGTGTGAGCAATTGTAATTATTCTACAACTTTAAAGGGTTCTGAGAATATTTAATTCAATTAACTTTTCCCTTGAATTTGTTTTTAATAATTATTATATATGCACGACTTAAGAGTAAAAAGATGAAATTAAGAACATGTTTCATATTCGTATAAATAATTTGCTTGTTTCCGATCGTATCAACAGATGCCGCTGTAGTCAATAATAATTTTATATTTATGGACTAAAATGAATCGTATCGTATCGGCAGATGGCGCTGTAGTCAAGATATTAATAATAATTCTTTATTTATGGACTAAAATTAATCGTATCGTATCGGCAGATGGCGCTGTAGTCAAGATATTAATAATAATTCTTTATTTATGGACTAAAATTAATCGTATCGTATCGGCAGATGGCGCTGTAGTTAAGATTTTAATAATAATTCTATATTTATGGACTAAAACAGATGGCGCTGTAGTCGTTACTAACAATAATTCTATAAGTATGGACTTAAATCGTATTCACAATGACTGAAACTGCCCCATAGGAGGCGCTGTAGTCGAGTTATTTTAAAGTATTTACACAGATAAAAAAATACAAACTTAACTGATGTATATTTGGAGTAAATGGAGTAAATAAATGATTTTTTATTCAATCTTCCTTTATGCGAGCTATAGTTATGATAAATGTTCTCAATATTTTTTTTACAAATTTGTTTCACGTCTGTAAGTAGTAGGTACGCAGCTTTAACATTTACTAACAGAGTGGTGTTTGTATACTTTCTTGAATAAATAAATCTGATCACTGAACAGTAAGAAGGCATAGACTTTAAATTAAGTATTAACGCAAATGAAAAGCAGACCACTTATATTCTCCTTTTCATTTGCCTATGCAAATAATTTAATTATATTTTATTTGTTATGCCTTATGCATGCTAAAACCTTGAAGAGGACATATTTTCATTTCAATCGACTTACCAGATTACATTGCTCCATAATTGGCCATTTATTGTACCTTCCTAATTGTTAGGGAGCATGATTTGCATAAGAGCACTTGTGCTCTTATTTATGGACGTATTTTTGTTCGGATCCAATTTTGAAATGAAAATTTGTATGACCATCGCTTCGCATGGAATTTTATTATCTTGGCAAAAAAAAAAGATTCTTCAATAGGGGGCTTTCCAATTATTAGATCTAGACACACAGCATGTCGCATTTGTGGATTTGGATCTGTGGACTGTGACTGTAAGCCCTAAATATATAATATAACGCACCCTAATAATTTAGTAGGTACGCCTTCCGCCCACCTATCTTATTTCTTGTTTATTTTTAGCAGCCTCCAGTGAAAGTCCATTTCGATGGTCTAATTTCGTAGAGCTTTATTCACAAGTCGACGGGCTCTAATCGCAGTGCAAGCTGCAGCGTTTCTGGTAGGTAGTCTGTTAAATAAAGAAGTTTTATTTAGCTGCGTGTGTCAAAGGGTTTGTAGCAGCGGTCTTGTAAAATCCAGCCAAAAGGTGTATTCTTATAGAAACTCTCTCGACAAGCGATATCTATACGCTAAGTTCCACTTGTTGCGAACACATTTTTTCGAACCTTAAATAATTTCGAAACCAACATCTAGTCATTGTTGAAACTTCATGTCATGCAATGTTGTGGACACCCGCAACCACAAAATCCTTTATTTATAAGACTTAAAACATGTTCGCAGTCATTTAAATTGTTCGGCCCTATTTAGAGCTCAAAGTCACGCAACTGGACAATTTCACTTAAACAATAATCACTGCCTTCAATTGATCTGTATGACTGTGTTGAAATAAACTCCTGTCTGAATGCATCAGGTTGTCATTGCCGAATAAAATATTCATTGGCCTTCTTAAATATTCCAAATAGGTAGTTGGTTGTGGAGGGGGGTAGACCATTTCATCCTCAAATCACTTTAAATTGTCGGAAACCAAGTTAAACGATTGAAAAATCGCCGGTCATTCTGTTCACTGACCACCAACGTTCAAGGATATATATACCGTGTGTGTGAGAGTGTGGAGTGTGTGTCGCTCTAAAATGGAAATGCCGCCAACTCCCGAATATCCTGCCACGAAAGACCTTTGTCAGCCACAATATATCAAACTTGAAGCGAACAACGGAATCGACTCATTTATTCGATGTCTACAAGTTTGCGATATTTTACCTTTCTGCACGGTTTACTACACACACTCGCACACAGGGTGAGGGATGGGAAATATATGTGTCTATTTGGCGTTGGCGAGGTTAAAGGATTCCTATATCGGCGCCAAGTAGACGTTGAAATCCCGTTTAATCGATTGAATTCTTCGAAAAGCATGACATAGACCGAGCTACTCAGCTCCATGCTCTGCTGTGGAGAGTAGACCTTCGGGAACGATGCGAACGTACATGGTTATGTGCGACTGATTGGAGTTTTTTTTTTCTAGTATCCTCCAGACTCATATGCGCTTACCCATTGCTAATCAGCTATAGGTAGATACTGGCGTTCGTATAAACCACTCCTATATGTGATGGGGAACTTTTTCGCTCGGAGAACCATCAAGAGAATGAATGAAGGTATCTTAAAATCAAAAGAGTGCCTCCAAGACGCCACCGTTGTACTCGGGTTTGTTACACAGGAAGGTGTAATCAGCTAACCGGATTAATTTTGTTTCTGAGCGATTAATGAAGTGGCCGAAAATTGGACAGACTGAGAATTTGATTGATTGTACACAATGATGAATGCAATCTTTCGACCCTGGACACACATGGTTTGAGTATAACTATCGGCATGGTGAAGAGCTGTTTTGTAAATTATCCTATTTTGTTTTTTGTGTGTAATAAATGAGAACAAATGCTTTCACGAGCAAAAGCTGGCCGAATTAAATCAAATTGGGATGCCTTGATACAGAGGGATTGATGCGACCTTAAAATTACAAAATAAGGTCGCATTGAGAAGGAGGAAAGGGAACAGAAGTGAGCAGCACTGAATTGTCATTGTTTTGGTATGGGAGCAAATTATGGTTTTAACCTCTCTCGTTTATGCTGTCGTTTTCTCTGACACATCATTTTCAAATACACTAACAAGTTGTAAACTATACCGCCTCCAATTAAGGTTGGCTTAGTTTCTTAGATGTCAAAGGGTGTAAGCACCCATACCTAAATAATAATAGCACGCAAAAATATAACTGAGTTGCACTTTGAGTGCGGACCCTTATTAAACTTTTAAAAAATATAAATGCCCACTGCGAAATCAGACATTTACATTTTTTATGCGAGAATTCGAGAGAGATATTTCCAAAAGCAAAACACTTATTGCAGCCTCGCAAGAGGTCCATAAAGAGTCATGAGTAGCTTCTCCAATCGTTCGTTTGCGGTAGAGGTTGCGCAAATTTGTGAGAGCTGGGCTGCTCATAATCTGCGAGCGTGTCTTCCTATCAGACAGTGTCCTGTTAATGCTCCCACTACGGAGCTGATTATATTTCTACTGATAGAGGGAAGACTCTGAGTTCTTTTAGCATCTGGGTTTGGCCAGATTTGCTGTTGTTCCACCTGTCGTTTGCCACCCGTATTGCCTCCTTAAGTAGGGAAATTTTAATCTATTGAAGAGGAGCGCATGGTTCACTTTTTTTATTCAAGTGAAGGCCGCTACTTTGTCTGGCTAGTTCGTCCGCTTTGCAGGAATACCGCTGTGACCTGGAACCCAGCACAGGGTTACTGAACATCTGTTCGTTAAGAGATTCCCAACAACTTTGATCTAGTTGTTGGTGTAATCATAGCTTTTATGGCTGCTTGATGGTCTATGTATAGTACGATAGCTTTTCCGTCCGTCGCAAACAAGGCAAGTCTGCAGGCTGCCTCGCGTATATCCATTAATTCAGCCTGAAAAACGCTATACAGTGGTCTGGGAGACGTAAGGCAATGCTAATTTCGGGTGATATAGAAAATAACTCGCGCTCCTGTGCCTTCCGCCATTTTGGACCATGAAAAGGTGGTGAGCCTCTATTTTGAAAATCATTGATCCATTGCAGGATTTGCAACAGTTTAAAATGTTGATCTATTGTCAAAACTACGATGACACACAGAAGCAACTGAAATAGGAACACCCAGCAGTAACGGCGGCAAAACCTAGTAATATGCTGCTAAGAGAAAAAAAATTGCCGAAATTAACGAAATCTTTGATGTGCAAAATTTGGTGCGCAAAGTACTACATATACGGTGACCATCCGTTCATTAAAGTAATGATGAACATGAACAGTTCTCCATGTGAAGACGATGTTCACTATTTTGTATACGAAAGCATAAAAATGTTCTGTATTTTATAAGTTGTTCATAATTTGTTCTATACTTCATTTCGAATTTTAAGAACAAAAACGTAAATATTAAGAACCTAAATTCTATGGAAAAAATGATAATGCTATATCTACCATAACTTGCTGAACGAGCAAACAAGTAATCTAATAGTGAAAATGTGTTATCTTTTTATCAAATGAAAAAAAATTGAATAATTGAAAATTGTGCTGAAATTTTTGTCTTTTTCTTTTCTTCATTATTTGGATTTCTGAAATTTGGTGACCGCTATTATCTATATATATATAGGCATCCATAAGACCGCCAATAACTATAGAACGGATCGTCCGATTATACAAGGTGGCGCAAAAGTAATCCTCCTATCAGAAAATGCTATAAATTTTGCGATTGGCCCCTAATGTCAGTTCTGTTTTGACATTTGTGTAGTAAACACATGCGAAATACACGTTAATAAACAATGTTACGCTACACTGCTCCAGAACGCAGAATATTGTTGACTATTTATTTGAGCAATAATCGGTCGGTGACTTTGGCACAACGTGAATTTCGTCGCAGATTTCCTAGCCGTCCAACACCTACTGGTGAAACACTGCGACGTTTAGCCGCTCGCCTCGAAGAGACTGGCACAACACGAGACGTTGCCAATAGTGGCGGGCCCCGGAGCGCCCGTTGTGCCGAGAATATCGCCTCTGTTAACGCGGCCATTTTTTTTTCGAGAACGCCGCAGTGTCAAACGACAACAGTGAACGGTGCGCACTATAGGGCCATGTTTACCGATTTTTTTCTACCGCAATTGGACGATTTAGGACTGGAGGACATGTGGTTCCAACAGGACGGAGCTACGGCACACACTGCTTGAGCCGATATTCTGAAAGCGGTGTTCCCGGGTCGTTTTTGGCGATTTGCACTAGCCCGCAAGATCGCCTGATTTGACCGCTCCAGACTTCTTTTTGTGGGGCTTTTTGAAGTCGCGGGTTTATGTCAACAAGCCTCAGACTCTTGCAGCTCTTAAAGACAATATCCGTCAAGAATGTGAGGACCTATCGCCGGAAGTTTTGGCCAAAGTGATGGAAAATGCCATAAAAAGGGCTCAAATGACAATCAACTGTGGCGGCGCCATTTACATGACATCATATTCTCGACTTGATGTAAAAAAAATTAAAAGACCAAATAAAAATAATCCACAAGAAGAATCAAAGTTTTTCATTTTTTTTTTAATTACAGCCAAAAAACATCGGAAGGTTATTTTTACGCCACCTTGTAGCTTACGTTTTTTTTTGAGTTTGTCTCCGCCTAAAGGAAGGTACATCGCTGTATGTATGAAAATTGGAAAATTTGTAAAAAGTATTTTTTCATACATTGGCCGCGTTTCATTGCCCGTTAGACGTCTAGCACAAAATATCGCAGAACGCTAGAACACTAGCGGCAAAATGACATTATTAATTAATGAAATAATACAATATTTTATAAAAACAATATCTAAATTGCTATTTTACTTACCTTAATACCATTTTTATCACAATTACACTTGCTCGGTTTCGTATTTATTTTTATTTTTTAAACGTTTAAACGATTTCCCTTGACTGGTGGTGTTTTTTTTTTCTCTCAATGCAGCGGGTAGGCTTGCGCTGGATTGAGAAATTTCCCTAAAAGTTATTTCACAAAAAGTACTAGATGTCTAGCGCAAATGGTGAAATGTCATTTTTTATAATGAGTTTGACACGCCGCTAGTCATTAACGGGCAATGGAAGAAGGCCATTTTGTACAGGGAATATATTATTTTTCATTTTGATCGTAATATAAAGTGAAACCATATTTGTCAAAATTTCTGCGTGGTTTCGGTAATTACGATAATTCTCTTTACGGAAACCATTGAATAATACTATTGAGATATATTCAACTCTTTCGTGCTTTGTCTTTCAGAACGTTATCGTTAAATTGTTTAGTCGTCAGCATAGTTTCAGTGATTCCGGTGAGTTTATTGACAACAGCTTCGAGCACATGCCACGCGAATTTGTGCAGAATGAACTCATGAGTTACGAGAAGCACACGCTGCTGGTGAACGATTGAGACAGCAGCCAATCCAAAGCCAACGTTAAACTTTGAGTGAAAAATAGGTCCATGATTTGTGTCGTTGGCAATTCTGAGACGTTAATGATGGTGAATCCCCTCTCCATCGCACATAGGTCGCATTGCAAAAGCCGCTCATGTTCTGCCATGGAGAGCCAGAGCATGGATATACCTTTCAAATCGGTATGACCAATCCATCGACAGGTTAGTTACTGTTTAGCTCAAATATTTTTCAAGTTTCAGTACAAAGTTTCTGTATTTTTTGTCATTCAATCAGTAATTGAAATCCGGTTGGTGCAAAAGTGCGACGCTCAAAAATATTTTAATCAAAAAATCAATTTTCGGCGGGAGAATATAAAAAAAATCAAATTATGTGCCTATCATCAACTGGCGATATCTCCAACATGAAGTATAACATTTAAATGAAATGGGAAACATCCGAAATTGTGTGCCCCAAAAACAATTCAATCAAAGTTGATAATAACTTCCTAACAAAAATCGTCACAGACTGCTGCCTGATATGCGAAAAAACATTTTGGCTCCTCACGTTTTTCCATTCCCATAAATTACTTTGCTTTACAGAAAATTAAATAAAAAACAACAACGACAAAAAGCACAGTCGTGCATATAAATTTTCAAAATACCGACCAATTGTGTACTAATTTTGGTTTCATCATGCCGGCAATGTAATTTTCAGTTAATTAGCTCACCCACGTACGCGTATGACATTTTAAACGTTGCCGCAACCAAAATCTCGATATGTTTTAACACCACCATCAGAATCAACAGGGATATCATCGCCGTCTGACAACCGTTTCTACCCAGCTGCACTCATTCTTTGTGGAAGACAGTGTTTCGTTCGTATATTGTAACGAATATAGCTTTCACTGAAATTACTCACATCCCTTGCATTTGCATCACAACTCATAACAAACTGTTGCAGATACATGCTATGTTCGACAGTTGCATGGATGTTTCATTAGAATACATTCGAATGCTAATTGAATTTAATTTTTGGTTAAATTCTTTTCTGGCAAAATTAAGAGATATCCTTAATGGAATGGTACAGATGGTTTTGGGCACGTTTTCGAGAAGAGAGAAGTCCTTTGGCAGACACACATGCCGAATGGGGTTGGTTTCTCACAATAAATATCCACTTCCACTTCGACCGAAGGGAGATTTATATCCCACAAGGAATGGATTACGTAATTCCCGTTAAAATCGTTAAGAAAGTAGGTATGGGTAATTTGTAAAAAGAGTTCCTTGTTATAATGAGATGTAGATTTTTTTTTTTTAAATAATTCCTAAGTATTGCAAATTAATTTTTGCTGCGTATGGTTTTGGTATTTTTCACTAGATATTCGATATTATTATTTCTAACTATTTATTAACCCGGTGAAGCTGTATTTTATTTAAGTTAATATCGTAAAAATTAAAAAAAAAAATTACTTGTTTATGACGCATTTACTCCATTACGCACGCGCATTTTTGCTCGAGACGGGACAGAGAGATCCGCTTGTCTGCAGTCAATGCCAATTAAGGTGTAAGAATGAGATCACAAATCAGACGCCTGAAGTGTCATGGATGTTCTAGCCATAATTAGAAATATGTGAAACGGAAATAAACACAAGTTCCGGTGAACAAAATTACTGCAATCACTGAATGTTTTCAATTCATATTTCTTATTCAAACCGTGTAAAATGAGAGTGGTAATTAATTTCAGTAAATTAAACCAACAGTTCATTAATCAGTATACGAAATAAATAAAAAAATAATTGTCCGTTCACAACTTGCGGAAGCCATTTTGTTTTATAGGAAAGCGAAATTTCGTAAGCCATCGCTATAAAAATATCAACGTGCATTGGCCGACTAAAAAACGTGTCATGTTTTTTTGCGTGTTAGGCATTACCATCCTTTCCAGTCACACGGCTATTTAGTATTTAGTATCCCCTTAATCGTACGTGTTAGGAATGCGTGATTGTCGAAATGAAGCATTAAACTATTATCTCGGGACTATGCGTCGAATATTTCTTTGAAAACAATGGGCCGTTCGAATGAATATTTTTAGTTTCGACTGAAAATTTAGTAATTCACAGTGGCTATATATTTTCCATAAAAATTTTGCAATTTTGAGCTTCCGTTAACTAAAAGTTGAAATGTGCTAAAAACTGTCTCCTTAAGCGAAATACCTACGCTATTACTACCGTGTAAAGCGTAGTAGGTACGCTGCTCGAGATAAACTAAATTTTATCTGGTTTCTAACTTTTCTCACCAAACATAAGCTAAAGTCCTAGCTTAATTTTGACATAGAGTACGCCATGGACAAGTGTCACAGAAAACAGCTGTTCTTCGAAAAAAAAACTTCCTTCAAAAATGTAATTCTCTCTTATTTCAACTTTTTCTGATCCTATGTAATAATTAAAAAAAGCTCATGCTTGCATACTTTTTTGCAAAAGAACAACAAATACACAACGATCTGTCACAATTTAGCTTGAGAAAATGTGCCGACCCATTAAATGGGCACGCTAAATTTTGACAGACACATGAAGTACATTCTGAAACAAATGTTTGATTATTTAGCTCGAGCTGCGTACCACTCACAGGACTAAGCTAAACAGATAAGATATTTTACGTCTTAAAAAAAATGGGAGTACGAATGTGAAATGATGAGTACGGGGGTGTTTAAAGTAGTGTAATACTTATATAGTATCTACTTTCGGCAACACTGCACTCAGCTAAATGGGCTCGCTTAAGTTTAGCTCAGCTAAATTTTGGAGAGAATTTTGTATGGGAGCGAAAATTTAACTTTAGCAGCGTACTAACCTTAAATTAGGAGTCCCAATTCAGAAATATAATTTAGGGCGAAAACTTTTGCCCCGTCAACTCACAAGGTTTTAAAATAAAGAGCCCTACATATATTTCTGCATTTATTTTCTATAGCATCGACCAGTGACCTCTGAACATTTTCAGATAAAGTCCAGGATGAAAAAATGAGAATAGGTCTCCGATCTTGATATTTTCTTTTCATTTTTAAAAAAACACGCCGTGATTTATTTATTACTGATATAATTGTAATTCAAATTCAGGTAAAAACAAATTCTCTCGAATTCAACGAAATAGGGTGAACAATTCTGAATTATACCGAATTCACTGATTTTCAAAAAGATGAGTCCGGAGTCCAGGCGTTCAAAATGGAGTCAAAATGAGTCTTATCTTATATTTAAAATTGCAGCTGGCTAGGCCTAATCGATCCAATCTGACAGAGGATTGCATTCACCAAAATAATGGCATCTACGTGCCAGAGCCGCTACTAACAGCACGAAAAAAAACCGACAAGCACGAAAAAGAATCAAAGACAACAAATAGTAAAAAATACCTAAACAAGCTTTAAAAACTCATCAAAAAACAAAACACTACAAAAAATTTACAGGCAAAAAATACGACAGTAGAGCGTAAGAACACAAAATGATGTTAGTAAAATAATGCCCCAATAGTGAGATAGAAACCTCCAGCAAAAAACTGTAGTAGGTATAGCCGTAAAAAAAATTGAATGAAGATCAAGATAACACAACAAAAAACTCCACAGATTCGAAACAAAATTCGCCAAAAAGCGATTTTCCGTAAAAATAAAAACCCACGACTCGTTCATGCGAACGAATTCGTGCATTTGTCAAAAAACTGTTTCTTCTTACTTGGGCCAAATATAAATTTTCGACGAAATTGTGTAAAGCTCCCTCAATTAACAGAAATGTTTTATTTGTCCATTGAAAAAAGCTAGTGGATTATGGGACACAACGTCACGATTGACACTGCATGTTGACACGCTGACGAATGACATGTACATGAAGACCAATATTTGTGACAGCAGTCAACAGCAGGTACGTTTTGTGGAATGTGTAATCACAGCTTTAGCTCGAAAAGATTGTCGTTTCAAATGGTCTGAACTGATAACCTCTTTGTATCTCACACGTGACGACTTTTTCACCGCTTTAATTTAACCCAAGGTCTTCTATGATGAAGATAGGACTAACAACCATTTCAGCACTTAAATTTAAAGGAAATGAATCTCAAATCATGTGGAGATGATTGTATAAAGAAGCAGGTAACCTGCATCCAGTCATGTACATTCTTTATTAAATCTTCCGGGCGAAATCATGTGCAAACAACGAATCCAATTTGAGAAAGCCAACTTTCGTGAGCTACAGCTTCAAATGCTTAAATGGAGAATATATTTGAGATTAACATGATTAACGTTTCGAATAAAATAAAACTTGGGCTGTTGGCTCATTTTTTCAGCGTGTTACGCAAATATTGTTTGAATTTAAAATCCTGCACCCATTTTATAATGTCTACCCAAATCCGCCACCCTTTTGGAATATAATATTTCCCATACTTATGGGGCTCTCAAACTCAAGCCGCATAACCAGTCCCAGCTTTATTATAATCGAGTGAATGCCGAGTATAGTTTTCTGTGTTCTTGTTTTTATTTTGGCAGATTGAGAGACAAATATTTTTGCATTTGAAACCAACATGTCTAGCTTACGTGTCCAACAAACCAAAACATCCCAAAGGTGCTAGGAAGAGCACAAGTAAACGAAAAGCCTCAAAACTAATTAAAAACTTTTGCGTTCCCGTTGTTGTTTTATTTTTACCATACAAGTGCAAACGAGTTTTAATACTAATTATTTTTAAGTGAACCGCAACTAATTTCCCAAAACACATTAAATAAAACGAACTCTGAGTTGGACATGTTTTGATCGCCCCCCAACGGCCTCTTGTTGATTTTCCTCATTTCGATAGATGAAAAACTTCAAAATAAATTCTGCCCCTGATGTGTAATGGCTTGGCATTAGAAATTCGTTATATGTCACTAAATATTATTTTCGTGGAAAAAAAGCGCAACCGGACTCTTCCCCTTTTCTAAAAGGATATAAATTATCTGGTTCCGCAACCATGGAAAGCATCATCGAATCTATACACGACGGGAGCAAACAAAAAAAAAATTGGGAGCCAAAGAAATTCCGCAATATATAGAACAAAGTGACTGTAAAATCCTTGACGGAATTAATTGAAGCTCTTTGTGAAATAAATGAATGACCACCTAATTGGGGGATTGAAAACGCCAGCGAATGGTTGTGATTAATTATTATCGCTGGCAACGGGCAAGTCTCCCAGTGAGATGTCACACTGGGCTTTCGTCGTAGTAGTCGTCGTTGTCGTTGTCGTCGTCGGTTGGATTCTATTACGTTGTGCTATGCATTTACATAAAATCCCTAGAGCGATGTGAGAGGGATCACGATTTAACACGTGCGCCAGTACGAGCAGTATGTGAAGAATATCCTTCATGCTTGCACTGTAATGATGGCCAGTTTGTCCGGGAGTGATATAATCGACAAAGTTTATTATAGTTAATTAAATGAAAATCACCAGTCACTCAGTGTGTCGGAGGGATTTCTTTTCCCTCCTTTGGGCATTTGCATACAGTGACCTTTGCAAGGATACACAAGTTCGGATTACATCCAAATTAGGTTATTTCCTATATAATTAGCTTTTAAAAACGTTGCTGTTGCTTTTTAAGTGTTTATTTTATTTGAAAGGCCAATGGCGAAACATAGTAACACTCCGCGATACTAATAATCATTTTTAGTGTCCGGGCTACATTTTTCGAACTCACAATGACCACATTTTCCATACAAAATTGCATATTGTGACCTACAAAATATTTAGTGTGAAGGTTAAAAATTATTATTGGTAAGGCCCACTGTCATTTATATACAAGTATAAGAAGTTCATACTATAAAAATGCTTTGATTGGTGAGCATTGTAAACGAGCTTGGCAAAATGACAGTCTGTAACCAGATGTTTTTGTTAAGACAGCTGTCACCTAAAGTCAAATATAATCTTTCACTTAAACGGTGGTTAACTAAATAGTAGCCTACATGGATCTCTCAGGGAAGGGGATAGGAGGGACTATTTCAAGAATAAATTTGACAGAAATAAACTGTGAACTGCTTGCCTAATGATCGTTACTTAAGTTTCTACTATGTTTATATGCTACATACGTGCACTTACTCGCTTATGAAACGCTTTAATATCTGTCATTCATTTAGCACCGAGTTATTCCAATTTATAGAAAAAGGAGTATAAAAAAAAAACGCAAATACACTTTTCCACACACTTTCTGCCAAACTTCCCTATTTCCTATTCTTTGTTGGGAACGACATTTTTTTTATAACTTTCCTTTTTTTACTTCATGCGTTATGCAAATTAGTATAGAAAAAGAAGTTAGTGTTTTCTCAGAAATTTTGTGTTTCTTTTTTTCTTTCAGAGCATGATCAGAGCACACTCTGTATGAGCTCAGAGTAAATTGACTGAATAAAAATTTAGCTCAGCCTATTTTGACGGCTAACTATATGGTTGCTGTCTGGTACAGAAAGAGAAAGAAGATTCTGGAAAAAATATGACAGTCTAAGGACACACATCAGCTAGTGCTCAATTGTTCTTCATTAATAAATCAGATCGTTCTGAGACCGTTTGGTTCAAAGCATCGAGCTCATCAGGTAACCAACACAGAGAGAAATTCCATTGCAACAGTCAACTCGTAGGTCGTTTCCAGCGATACCACTTTACTTCAATTGAAGTAGATTTACTTTATTCACATTTCACAAGAATAAATTGCATCAAACTTCACTTTAAACACAAAATTTATTGAAATATTCTGACGTTTATTATTGTTTTCCTTTTATGTCGTTTTCCATTGGGCAAACAGAAGCGTCCGGGAGAGTCCGGAATCGAAAAAATCACTTCTGAAACCGTTCCATTTGGCACAAAAAAAACTCTTCTGGTGATTCTGAGGAGAGAATTTCGCTTCTCGATTTAAAGTCAGAATCCACTCAGGAAGCACTCACACAAGTGTAGAAGTATTGTGCTTCTGATTGAATCCACAATACTTTTGTGGATTCAATCAGAAGCAGTTCTGTTGTTCCATTGGATCACCGAATGAGTGGATCCCCGAGTGAAACCAATGGAAAACGACATTAATTTTCTGTCAAAGAGGTGATACGTTTGGTTTGGTTTTGGTTCCTGTTTGTTCCGAAAAGCTTAGCCAAATACGTGAAAGAATTTATTATTACAAACGCGATGCAAAGATATTTTGAGGTAATCAGGAATGCGATCGGTACGCAAAATTTTAATAAAACATATCGTTGTGCATCGTTTATGATATTTTTTTCTAAAAAATCAAGATTTGCAAAAAATTGTGAAAATGAAGTGAGAAGACCATTTATGAAGACATTCTTTTCATAAAAAAAAAATGGTTAAATCTTAAAACGTTATTTTGGACATGTTTTATATTTATACAACTAATATGGAATTATATCTAGGTATCATTAAAACTCTGATTTTGAAATCTACTTCCCTTTTTTTGAATCTACTTCACTTTTTGGGTCAAATCTACTTTGCATATTTTTTTTGAAGTGGTAACACTGGCTCGTTGATCGTTATTTCGATAGTTTTCTCTTCTTCTGTCATAATTTTCATTTTCATTTGCGTGCGATTTAAATCCTGCACGAATGTTCTACAAAAAAATGTTTTTTTGTTGCAACAGATTTTATGAGATTCAGATTGATGTATCCATGATGTACACATGCCACTTTCCATATCCAATTTTGACATACCGACGACATTATGACGAAACATTTGTCCTAAATTTGTCACTACGTGTGATGTGATCGTCTGTCAAGATTCTGGTAACGCGGGCTGACGCATCGCACTCTCACCAATGACACACGACTGATCACCGACGACTGGCCGAATTTTCGTGACGTTAGCATGTCAAAATTTGTCATGAAAAATAGCTCATATTGTGACCTACGAATCTATCAGGTGAAGGTTAAAAACGATTATTAGTAAGACCTAATCCGCGATACAAATATTTTTTTTAGTGTCCAGAATAGATTTTGTAAACTCACAATAGTGAAATGTTTCATATAAAATAAATCATTGTGACCTACACAATACTTAGCGTGAAAGAGTTAAAAATGATTATTGGTAAGGCCAAATATGTAAGTGCATTACAACTGGTTCTTGGGGCTCTGTTGAAGCGTTTTATGTTCACTTGTCCCAAAAGACGAATGAAAATCAGTTTTTAAACTATTTTATTAATTTACTCTGTCTAGTCTGCATTGGAGTATACACCTTGAATTTTAGACACCTACAACATGTCGGTCTCCTTCCATTCAAACCAAACCACACCAATGTTTCAGAGTTGGGTTCTCATTTAATAAGAGGAGTATGATGACGCAGGAATGAAATTGCATTCATATCTGCCAGCAGCGTATTGTATACGGATGCGTGGAATAAGTGTATATATCCAGTCGTATCTGATTGGAAATTCAGTTGAATCATTGCAAATCCAATACATGCATAATTTTGCATAGGCAATGAGTTAATTCGGTCGCCGGTCAACTCCGATGAATGGGATTACTCAGACTCCGATTCATTGCTTTACTTTTGGTATTCTTGAGTATTGCTTTATCTGCGATCTTTTCTGGAAAAATTGCCTTAAAGAGTTGACGGAAAACTTTATATGGAGCACTGCTCTGTCCCAAAATTGATTAAGTATAATTTTCTTCTTCTTCTGTAAGAGGTTTGTGAAAACTGTACCATGCTCTCAAAGTATAGCCCTCCAAGTTGCAACCAGTTGAGTTACCTTCCATATGCTTTGATGTCTCCTTAGTGTTTTTTTTAAACCTTACCACACTGCCTTACTGAGAAAGCGGAGGTGAGATGTGACTGTTCAGGTCTTCATGCATCTTCTGGTAAAGTCTCTATTTTCCTGTCACTGCTTTTAGTTGAATTGGAAATATAAATGAAATCTAACCAAAAATAATGCATTTAAAAAGGCACATACATAGAGACACGTTATGTCCAAAGTTGACCCTACTCATGCACATGACCTACTGAGTAATTTGTCTAAATCTCTATAATGAAATCATTCACCTCACAGCATCATCAGCCACCTATCAATCGAGGACTATCAATCACAATATCCGAGGACATCTGTTTCACTTAAACTCAATTCAATGGGGATACCATCTGACATCCATCCTCCTGTGTATATGCGTTTGTTCGTATAAGGTAACCACACCAGAAATCGAAATCAGCGGGGATTTTACTATACGCTCCGTATATCTGAAGGCTATATCTCTGTCCATATGTAATTCATGTATCTACGTTAGTTATTTGAGTCTCCGGCATGATTTGCATAAAAAAGGACTTTTAAAACGAACGCATGGAACACCGGACCGAACACGGAAGGGGAGACTTCACGTAGAGGTGACGGGTCTGCATTACGTCAAAAATTCATTATTGTGCCGCTTTATTTGACAAAGCAAATAAGAAATGTCACATAAAATGATTCCATTGTACCCGCAGGAAATACTTTTGTTCCTTTGGCGATTTGCTCTTTTTCGTAATATTTTAAATTTTTTAATATCCTTTGTGTCGTGTCGTCGAATGGCTTCAATATTTGTATTGATGTTATAATGATTTTGTAATTTTTTTTTTGGAAGACATATTTTGATTACTCGTAGATTATATTTGTTTTTATACAGTAGACGTAGTTTCGCTGAAAATTAACACTCAATTCAGAGTAAGCCCAGTAGGTACCTACCTGGAACCTGGAATGGAGTCAATTGTTGTCAGTCAATATTAATAACCGTTTATTCGTCATGACAAACACGCGTGTTGTACGTCCCAGTAATTCAATTCAATCAAAAAATATCCAAGGGGCTAACTTTGTGCTGGACCCCTTGCGCTAATGCTTCCTTGAAAGTCATTTTTTACTGCATTGAATATTAACCGAGTTTTATTTTATTTTATTTTTAAGCTGTGCTTCCAAAACCATACGCTCTGTGGTTCACCTTCATATAGGAAAACTACCTCGTTTAGAATGTTAGCTGAAGTTGTAGGTACCTTTAAGAGTCTATATTCATGCGTCATGCCGTAACCTAGGCACCTAATGAAAGGTTTTCGTAAGTAATGAGATGATTTTATGTCCTAATCTGATAATTGTTATTACAGAAGCTATATAATTCTATTAAACCCAATTCGGTCCGGCAATGATTTCATTATTCTGAAGACAGTTTAAAATAATTGTTCAAACATCCAATTTTAGAGTCGTCGATAAAAATTACTACCAATCCAACTGCGAGATAGGTGCTCAAGTCTAACTGCAAACCCTTTAAAACATGCGTTATATGATGCACATTGGACACCCACCCATATGGAGAATTGCGTAACACCAAGCATCTCTGTATAGAAGGAAGATTATGTCCTTTTTATATCGCAACTATCCCTTACTCCTTCCCCTGAATTTTCGGAATCGCCAAATAGACCAACCCACTATTAGAAGGATGATGGAATTGAATTGGACAGTAAATTTAAAACTTTTTTACATCCTTAGACAAATTATACTCTTTTGCTGAAGGATGTGAGTTTACATTGCAAAATGTTTCGATGAATGAAACGGTGGCAAAAGTAAACAGACGAGGGGTATGACAGCGTAGTGACGGTTTGTTCTGCACACCGACACCGAGACTGAGACCCATGTGGGGGCGTGTTCAATTGCACGAGTAATCGTTGCATAGAAGGTATATTGTCGCCTCAAAGTCTCACAATATAGTAATGGGTAATATTTCTTTTTTTATAACCAGCGTCTTCCTGTATGTTTGCTATATCAACTCTTCTGTCAGTTGGTATAGCATACAAACCATCCAACAGCTACCTTGGCATCAGAAACGTGCATTTTAAATCCGTGCATACCTATATAGTTTCTTTTTGTGAAAACGCATAAAGTAGGTGAATGTGTCCAAATGTAAAGGGTAACGAATGATTGTAGTTCCTTAAGGTAAAAATAAACTACGTAGGTATGTATCATAGTCATATTTGACTTTTTGAATAATCTAACGCTTACTCTTATGAAACAGATAAATACAGTCGCTATATATTCGTACCGACAATGACACGACATTTATTTTATATAGGGTTTTAAAATAAGGCAGAACCCGAAAATTAAAACATTTTGACGCGAATTGTTAGACCTTGTTCACGTCTCAAGAAAAATCCATTTGAATCTTAAAGTTTTTCTGATACCTACTTTCGCACTTGTCGTTTCGCACTTACGCAATAGGCAATTAATTATTCTATATGTTAGGCTCTATAAATTTTGAAGACAAATGCGTAACAGATTAAATATTTTTCCACTTAATGGATCCAACTAGATAAAATTAATTATTTCCAGTTTGTACCAGCTAACACATAGCTTTATAATAAAAGAACATGCTGAATTCACTCATTTCTTCCGGCATGACAACCACTCCACGGCTGAATGCTGTCATTCGCCTGCTGTCATCGTTTTGCTTTTTGGGGTGTTTAGGCGTAGTGTCATTTTCATTTTCATTTTAGCGAAAGGAGCGAGAATCTCCTTCTTTCGTTTTTCTTTTATTTAATTAGCTCAAAAGGAGGAAAAATTCCTATTAATGCTAAAGCCAACATCAAATTAATAATCCACACACAAAAATCGAACGCCCAAAAGAAAAAGAGTACAAATTGTTTCACTAGAACTCGCAACCCCGATAAAGCAAACGAAAAAAGGTAAATCCAAAACAGTGGTGCTAAAGGCGAGGTCTTCGTGCTGCTGCCTGCGCCTTTAAACAAAAAGGGAGTAAAAATGTTGCTTTGTTTGGGACAGAGCAGCTGCAGGCGTTGTCATTTCCCTGCAATTGATTATTAGTTCAACATTTTGTAATGATATTCAGTAAAATTTGCAAGATTTTCATGCAATTCGTGTGTTCGGTGCGGTGCGATAGTTGAAATCCTTCTGTTTCCCATTTTCGTATCAGATTATAGAAATGGGAGCGCCGCTCTACAATACAAATGACTTAATTGACTATTTATATCTATAACGTCAACACCCGCAACAATAAATTCCGTCGAAATAACTCTATTAAATTGCATTCCTCATATATATTCTGTTTATTTTCTTCGTTTTTTATTAATTAATTTTGTGGTGCGGGCTGTTTGTTCGGACTGTCCAGCGGTTGTAGGCGGTCAAGTGTTTTCTCTTTGCCTTATTTCTTTGCTAAATAATAACGTTTGCGTGTGTGTACATCATTTCTGTTTGTTTTGTGGTCTAGATGTCAACAGGAAGACCAATTAAGTGCGTCGTCGTCGGAGACGGTACTGTCGGAAAGACATGCATGTTAATATCGTACACAACGGACAGTTTTCCAGGGGAATACGTGCCTACAGTGTAAGTTGATTCAGAAGCACATATTCTTGGCGTAATACCTGTAATGCTTTTCGTTTCTCATTTTGGGCTTAGATTTGATAATTATTCAGCACCAATGCAGGTTGACACGATTCAAGTGTCGCTCGGCTTATGGGATACTGCCGGTCAGGAGGATTATGATCGGCTAAGGCCGTTGTCATATCCACAGACAGACGTGTTTCTAATATGCTTTAGTGTGGCCAGCCCGTCATCGTTTGAAAATGTCACATCGAAATGGTACCCGGAAATAAAACATCACTGCCCCGATGCGCCGATCATTTTAGTTGGTAAGTTTTATTCTTTGGCAGTTCAGTTCCACTTGTCAATACTTCGATTCATATCTGCCAAAGGCAACCTCAGTGTTCCCTTTTAACCATATAAACTGATTGATTTTACCTTTAACCGGAGTCTATAAACTTCTCTGCGGTATATTGCTGTGAATGTATCACGTTTATTGCCCTTGCCATTATCTTGGAAACATCGAGTAACACTATTGGACTGGATCTTTGTAGTTTCCCTCTTTTCTTCCGGTTGAGATGAAACTAAGAGCAAAGAAGTGTCGCCTGATCGTCGAACTCAAAACATCAACGACAGATCGTCGTCGCCAAACGTCGTATACTGAATGCGGACGACGGCAGTTTACTGATATCAATTGATTAACAGATGATCAGATTCATGGAACTGTTTTCTGTCCTGGCTAATGATGAGTTTCCAGCTGGTCGACAAGCTCATGAAAGGAACACAATTACCCCAGTTTGCTTATCGCTGCATCCTCATTAAATTTCCTCTTCATCTTGGGTTTTTAGCGTTCATTCACTTTGCCAACGTCTTGCGATTGAAAGCGATTTCCTTTCTTGTGCGACTAGTTACTAGCAATAGATCTGTTACCCTCAGTGCTGCGCATGGCTGAATTGAGTAACTTTTCAAGGAAAGGAAGTGTACCTTTCTTACTGTAAACCAGTGAATCGCCTGCACTGCTTATATCCCTAATTACTTTTTGTAAAAATGTCTTCAAGACTATTATTTGAGTGCTTGAACAGTCAATTTACAAGTTCTTTGTGTCCGTATCTCCGTTTTCGGTTACGAAAAGCCGATTCCCCCAAGCTAAGACTTTCTCCAAGTCAGTTCTTGATTTAATTTTCCCAGTCAACTTATTTGCTTAGGTCACAGCAACTTTAAGACTTCGACTAAGCAGTTTAATTAACATTCTTTTTTTTATAGGTACAAAAATTGACTTGAGGGACGATAGAGAAACACTAAGTGGTTTGGCTGAGCAAGGACTTTCACCATTGAAAAGGGAACAAGGCCAAAAACTAGCTAACAAAATCAGGGCTGTGAAATACATGGAATGCTCGGCATTGACTCAACGAGGACTCAAACAGGTAAGCGCTTCCATTTACCCGCTCCTCGATCTCCCAACTCACCAAAGACTGATTTACTTTCTAGGTCTTCGAAGAGGCAGTGCGAGCAGTTCTTAGACCCGAACCTCAAAAGCGACGTCAGCGGAAGTGTATAGTTATGTAAATAAAAGCAAAAACAAAAAAACACATGATTTTATGGTAAACAAAGTTACAAAGCAAATCTATGAAACATCATAAAAACAAATCAAAATGACACACACACACAATCTGAACTCTCATTTACACAATCACGACAGAATATTCATATACACACACACTAACTTTTTTTTACAATCATTTCCTTGTTGTATGTTTAAGTTAATACTCAGTTAGGTATTATATCATTTTTATTTCAGCGCAAAACAAAGAAACAAATTTATATAGTAACCTCGACTAATTATCTTTAAGTTTTGCACATCACAAACGATTAGCTATTCATAGACAGAAAAAAAACATCCAAAAGAAAAGTAAACTTCCGTCACAAAGACTGAGTTGTGCAGCCATAGCAGCAAACGTTGTTTTTTAAACATAATTTTAAATAATTTATAAATAATTTTAAAACAAGCTACAAAAATATATCACACATAATATATGGCCAATTACGTAGTCGATATCGAATATCATCCTAAAAGTAATCATTTGTTGAAGTCGATTGGTTTCTCCATGCCCTTTAAATTAAATTTACCCAAAATGATTTGAACAGTTTTTTTTTTGAATAGAAAACGGACAGTTTTAGTTACCAAAAAGATGAAGAGAATGTGAAACGAGCTAAAGATCAGATTTAACAACGGCGAGACGACGTTACCGCGTTGAAATTAAATTATCTAGTCAATTGAATTGAAAAGTGAGAATACAAAATAAAATAAATGAAAGAAACGTGAAAGAATAGTTACCTAATGACAGATTGTAAAAAAAAACAAACACTATGGATGTGGAGACTTGTAAACCTCCCCCTCTCATGTAGCAGATTTTTTGAGCAGCTTAATATTATTATGTATCATAATTATAACGAATATTTCTTGTCACAACAGCTTTCGAATTTTTACAAAAAATGATTAACAATAATAACTACGTTTATGCCTATTTTGTAATCTGACTGTGGGTGAAGTGTCGGGTTTATTTCCTTGAATTTGTACCCCTTACTTTCTTACTTTACTTGTGATTGGACTTTAGTGCCGTCTGTACTCTTTAACGTGCTGCTGACCTCTGAAGAGCGCGCTCTCTGCCAACAATCATTATATGCAGGATCGATTCCGATCCATGGAAATGGAATTCTCGACCGAGTCAGTTGACCAGTAAACCATGAATAACATTTTACAATGTTGTTATCGGCTGTTGTGCTTGAGACGAGTAAACGTAAATAGGCTGAAGCTGTTTGCTAAAATGTTGGTATGTGAAAGTAAAAGTAGTCACTTTCATAGTTTTTGGCCTCACATCGGGTTGTCTAAACATTCGGCAGGCGAACTGCTTTCCCTAGAAATGATGCCCATAAGCAGAGACAATAGTATGATTTGATTTGTATGATTTGTCTATGCCCATGAGCACAAGATTTAGGCATAAAACTTTGAAATTGTTTTATAATAGTTTTGGAAATGTATCTCTTTCAGATTACCGCCATTATGGGCGGTTCCAATTCATGTTAATGAATGAATGACTCTTATACTCTTATTGGCCCATACTTTGCTGTTGTGCTCATTTAAATTCATTTCGTTTTCCAGCTAAGTCTGACATGCAAACGGCAGAAACGATACCGAATCTCTGGGTTTCAATTGTGTGAGTTTTTTTTTAGGTTTTGACAAAACAAAGATTGCTTGTGCTGGATGTTTCTAAAGGCATGTGACAGAGAATGACAGCTATTTTATTGAAAAAGAATCCTTATTGGATCGTCAACTGTCAGGTTGTCATATTTGTCCATGTTTTTCGGACCTGTGAATCAGAAACGCTGCGTTTGTTAAACACATTAAATTCGGATCACGGTAACCTAACAATTGGTACAATTAATAGAGTGGAACCGAACCTATGTTTCTTTTTTCACAAGATACGTTTGAATGCAAAATTCTTATCGTGCTAGATGCCCCCAGCACCCACACTTTTTGAGTCTACTATAGATTATAGATTATAAAATTAAGTAACCCAGTGGCCGGTGGAAAAGCGTAGAAATGTATTTTGTCTTGCCTCAGTTTGTGTGCCTTCATCATTTCAACTCACAATATAAAAATTTATCAAAGTCGCTGTGCTCCAATACATCTATTTCCCCTTTACTTTACTTTGAATAACTCGGACTGTGACGAGATGGCCCACGGCCTCAATCAATAAGCTCCTCGAGCCAGTTGCATCCCGATACTTAGACCAAGTTTGTTGAGTTGTCCACCTAAAATGCGGTCTTCTTCTGCTTCGCTGTCACTCAGGGATTGGTGCGTTGTTGTCCCTACGCACAACTTGAGCTAGCCTTTGTATTCAAAGTTATCCTGTACAGACGAACGAGTTTGACAAGGGTTGCCGAAACTTGAGCAATTCGTTTCCACATGCGCTATCGTATGCGGGTTTGAAGTCGATAACAAGGCAAAAGGTGGTGTAGTTTATCGACTTAGAATTCGTGGATTTTTCTCGAATTTGGATATACAGCTCTCGGACAGATCTGGTTTAGGTCGACCCTCTAGATTAATAGGCCTCGTATTTGGCCACATCTGCCAGCCGGCACTTCACGTCGGTGGCAGCTACTCCTGATGTCGTTGGCAGTGTTGTCACGATCCTCTGCGCTTGACGCTGGTAATGTATTTTTAGAAACGTATTTGTAAAATGTAAATCAGTTTTTGCCACAAAAAATGTCCTTGATTCCTTCAGTTTATTGACTAATCCCGAAATAGGCACAAACGTATTTTCAACCTACTCTTACCTATTATTCTTGCAAAAGGCACAAACAATCAAATCTTTCATAAACAAAGAAGTATAGAAAATAGAAAAATAGACCGAAGAAGTGAAATAAAAGTACACGTTTTTGTTGCACGCACGCAAACTTTCACTTTTGTTGTTTGTACAACTTTACAAAATACTGGAGTTATGAATATCGGATCGCTTGCAACAAAGACCGATACTTTTAGTTGTTTTTAGATATTTCTTTTATAATCATTATCTATGTTTAAATATAAAACAAAAACTATATTGAATATATATGTACTAACGAATCTCACACATAAGATATTTTTGTATACAAAACTCTGAAAATACTAATATGTCTTGTATCTATTTTTTTTTTTTTTTTTTGATTAATTGTACTGTAATAATTATGAATGAAATTTTTTCTTAAAAAAGAAATGAACAAAGAAATATTTAATTTAAGATGAAAAGAAAAGCAGGCAATTTTGAGAAGAAGAAGATCGAATAAAAAAATCTTTATGATAAAGATGGCAACTAAAAATTATAGTTTTTTTTTTAATTAATATTATTGTATTTGAGAATTTAAACTTAACAAAAACAAAATGCATTTAGACAGAAAAGCAAAGAAACTGAATAATATAAAATAAAACTAAATTGCGTGTGTAAGTAAAATTTACTTTTTAAAAGTCTGTATAATTAAGAATAAAGTTAAAATATTACAAAACAAAAGTTAAGTGTCGTTTTAATCGATCCGATAATGTTGGGCAACAATTTTTTATTGGTTGATCAATTTACATTCATTCTGTAGAATGTTTAAAATTGGATTGACAAACAAAGTGCTTGACGACAAGTAAAATATGAAAATATAGGGCCAGTCTTGAAATGATGAAGAAGCAAGTAATTAGTGTTGTTTCTTGGTAGAGTAAGAAAGATGTGTTTATTGGTGCAAGAGCTGTATACTTGT
This sequence comes from Cheilosia vulpina, assembly GCA_916610125.1. NCBI lineage: Eukaryota > Metazoa > Arthropoda > Insecta > Diptera > Syrphidae > Cheilosia > Cheilosia vulpina. The sequence continues at coordinate 77,570,516 of OU744276.1, read as the reverse complement.
ACTCGTTGCTCTATTTATTTTCTATTCTAGAATCATCTTTACATACATAATATTTGATCACCAAGGACAAAACGGGACACTTGTGGTGCCGTGGAAGCTTTTGCAATCACTTTCGACCACTCTGTACATAAGAACGAAACTGGTACATGTAAGAGAACCGTCCACCGGACCTCATCTGTGATGAATTTCTATTTTCAGCGGAGTACAAGGTGGGCCAAAAGAGATCACCCTATTGGAAGATGCTCTTATTTTTGCAAATGGCCGCCAATCTCAAATCTGTTTTGACATTTGTGGACTAGACATATGTAGAATACAAGTGAACAAGCCATGGAGCAATACACTCCCCAAGAACGCGGAATAATCGCGTCTATTTTTTTGCGTCACAATTCGTCTGTAGTGTTGGCGCAGTGCGAATTCCGTCGCCGATTCCACGGCCGTCCGACACCGACTGCGCGCGTTTGGCCACCAACCTTGAAGAGTATGGGACCACACGAGACGTTGCCAAGAGTAGCCGGCCCGGAGCGCCCGTTGTGCCGAGAATATCGTCATTGTTGACGAGGATGTCGAGCTGTCGCCGGAAACATCGACCAGACGGTGTGCCTCGCAATTAGCCATCAGCCAGTCGTCCCTAAGGCGAATTTTGGTCAACGACTTGCGCATGTTTCCGTACAAAGTCCAGTCCTTGCATCAGCTGCTGCCTGTCGACCGCCAAACGTGTGTAACCTACGCCCAAGCCATCCTCAATCTCGAGGACGAAGTGGACGATTTTTCGACCAAAATCATAATGAGCGATGAGGCTCATTTCCACCTCAGCGGGTACGTGAACAAGCAAAACTATCGCTTCTGGGGCACCGAAAATCCACGAATAATGCTCGAGGAGCCATTACACCCGCTCAAAGTAACTGCATGGTGCGCTGTTCACGCTGGAGGAGTCATCGGGCCATTTTTTTCGAGAACGCCGCTGGTCAAACGACAACAGTGGACGGTGCGCGCTATAGGGCCATGTTAAGCGAGTTTTTTCTGCCGTAATTGAACGAATTAGGACTGGAGGACATTTGGATCCAACAGGACAGAGCTACGTCACACACTGCGCGAGCCACAACCGATATTCTGAAGGCGGCGTTTCCGGGTCGCCTCATCTCTCGTTTTGGCGATTTGCACTGGCCCGCAAGATCGCCCGATTTAACTGTTCCAGACTTTGTTTTATGGGGTTTCTTGAAGTCCCATGTTTACGTGAACAAGCCCGAGACCCAAGAACCCCTTTAGGGACAACATTCGACACGAGTGCGAAAATCTGTCGCCCGAAGTTCCCGCCGAAGTGATGAAAAAGGCCATAAAACGAGCCCGTATGGCAATCAATTGTGACGGCGCCCATTTGGCCGATATCATCTCGACTTGACCCATAAAATTCTAAAGGTTCAAATAAACATAATCAAAAAACAGAATCGAAGTTTTTCATTCAGAAAGAAAATGAGAGCCAAACAACTTCGGATGACTTCTTTTGGCCGACCTTGTATAATGTCGTTTTCCATTGGGCAAAAAGAAGCGTCCAGGAGAGTCCGGAATCGAAAAAATCACTTCTGAAACCATTCCATTGGCACAAAAAATACTCTTCTGGTGATTCTGAGAAGAGAATTTCGCTTCTCGATTTGAAGTCAGAATCCACTAAAGAAGCACTCACGCAAATGTAATTTATGTATTTTATACAAGTCAGCTGACAGCCGCCGTAGATTATTTGTAGGCATTTCACCAATACTTTGGTGGGTTCAATCAGAAGGAGTTTTGTTGTTCCATTGGATCACAGAATGACTGGATCCCCGAGTGAAACCATTGGAAAATGACATAACTTAACACCGCAAACCACTTGCAAGCGCAACGGAAATGCTGACCAGGCATCTAGGGCAACGAAACGAATTTCCAGCGAAATTCACACGACAAATCAAAATGCAAGCTATGGGAAAACGAAATTGTAAGAAGTAAAGAATTGAAATCCAAGCTTTGGCAATTAAACAATTTAAAACAAAGTGTTATAAATAAGTCTTAAGCGATTCATTGAACAATAAAGGTCAGAGCAAGCTGCTCTGAACGTTTTTTTTACTAACTTTCGAGTAGATCATTTTCAACTTATATGCTATACTGTCTACTCAATTAATGTTAAAGATCTATTATGGCATCTTTCATTTCTAGATTGCAGTGTAGTATGACATGCTGAGGGAGAGTTTATTTATATAAACTGCAGCCTCTTTTGTCAATTCAAAAGCATATTCTAAAGAAAATTTGCGGAAAACCCCGTTTCCAACCCTAGCTTTCCGTTGTTCAGAGATTTGAAAATGCTTTCAGTTTCAAAGGAACGTGTGGCTTCTAGTCTATCTATCCTTCAAGCTTTGGGCTCATCTGTGTTGCAGCGGTTTCTAGGCTCTCCCCCGAATCTTAACTGGCGTGTGTTGCATAGGGGTCTTAGAAGTTCACACAGAGGAGTTTGCATCGGTAATTCTTTCAAGACATAATAGCTGTCGCATATGGAGCTATATCTTCAGTCATCGGGCATGTTAATTTTTTTTTTTCATCCAAATATAGGGAACTTTATTGGTTACTCGGAAAATATAGATCTAGAACACGCTTTCTTTATATTATAGTTAACAGAAGCAAGTGCTTAAGCTTAGGGGGTACATTTATAACAAACTTTTAAAAATGAATTGATGAAATCCTTCGTCAATGCAGCGTGGTACTTAAGAAATGAAATATCAAGAGAATACAGGATATATAGAGGAGAAAATCGATTATTAGGATACGGGGTGCCTCGAATTTATTCTTCTTCTCATTAGAAAGTAGAGCTCGACATAGGTCTAGCCACAACGAGAACAAATTGAGACAGAGTCGCGTTGGCTCTCGGAATGTGCTTACTATAAGAATGTTAAGAACTATGCACTTGCTTGATAAAAATTAGCACGCGGTCGATACGGTTGGTAGACGGTCCAATCAGTTTGGACAAAAGCTTTTTTCATTTATGGCATCAGCTGTATTAAATATGTATCGTTCTTTTCTCTATTGCAAATCTTTTCTTAAGCTTCCATGACATAATTTTGAGCTCAGATGAGTAAGATTTTTTGTACAAGGGTGGTCAAAAAATGAATAAGACGCGTTGTGGGTCCAGATCAAGAGCAATGCTTACAACCCCGAAGTGGGCTGCTGAAATCCGAATATCTTGTGTCCAAACTTATGGGCAATTCGGCGACGTAGCTTCCCGAACATGTAAACGTATTTTTGTCCTTTTCTTCGTGCTGTTTATTTGGAGTTTTTTAAAAGTTTTTTTTCGGGCGTTTTTCACGTGTTTTTCTGGTAATATTTCAGGACGATTTTTGCATCCTTTTCGGAGGTGATTTTGGGAAGTTTTTTTGTATGACTTCAGATATGACTGGAGGAACTAGATATTCCTTTGTGATCTACCTTTTGCTCTAAAAATATGGGTAAGAACGTCGTTTCGGAATAGTAGCATTTATCTATTACCTTTTTGGATTAAAATGTTACAATAGGCCTTTTTTATTATGTTCACATGATCTGTATAGATCATTGATTTCCATGGTTTAAAACAAAAGTTGGATCTTGTACTGTTGTTGTAAACCGTGGAAATCAATGATAATACAGTCAAACTTCCCTAACTCGAATCACCACTATCCAAGGTAAAAGTTCGACTTATAGAGACTTCGACTTACAGAAATTATATTTTTGTATGGTTGTTAAATGAAACTGCAATGGTGTTTACTTGTTTATTTGTTTTAAAATACGAAAATTATCATCGCCAAATCGCTTCGCAAACTCCATCGCTTTATCCTTCAATATTCCTCCAGATATGGTCATGTTTCGGTTTCTAGCTGCTGTAAACCAATCCAGGACAGCCTTGTCGACATTTGAAAAAATTGTATTTTCGCTCTTTTGCTGCATCCTGAAAAAGTTCCCGATTCAAATGACGTGATTATTGATTCTTTATTTTTTAAGATTGTGGAAACCGTACTCGCTGGGATACCAAATTTCTTAGCTGCATCCTTTTTTTTAGCCCACTTTCAATTTCTTTGATAAGTTTGAATTTTTCTTCTAGTGATAAACATTTTAACATACGTTTTGACGCCATAGCATATAAACTTACTTGGCTTTACATTGATTATGCGCGACTGACACAAAAGAATTAAAAACAAAAGGAGAACATAAAACAATCATTTTTGGGATTTCCCCGAAAAGTAAAATACTCAAAACAAGACAAAAATATTGAAACAGAAACAAAAATAACCAAGCATAATCGGGGGTTTCCCCTAAAAATTCGACTTATGGAATGGTCGTGCCATAATTTTTATTCGAGTTATGGAGAAATTCGAGTTATAGAAGTTCGAGTAACGGAAGCAGAATTGTATGCAATTTGCCACCTAAATGCTGTTGACACTCGATTTAGTTCGAGTTATAGAAAATTCGAGTTTTAGAAGTTCGAGTTATGGAAGTTTGACTGTATACCGTATTTATGTACTAAACAATATTGTTGGATTGACTTTTGCATGATTTTTTTAAATTTATCGAATTAAGATTTTTTATCCATTCTTACTTTAAAGATGAACGTCCTCTGAACGATTCGTCTTTATTTGCTACTAACTAGCTATTCAGTCCTGAAATTAAAGCTGTTATGGTTAATATATTTATCGTATTAATATCAAAACGTATATTTTTGCCTTTGGTGTAAAATAACGCTTGATCGAAATAAAAAATAACTCATTCGACACATACTTACGCTTACGACTTAGTGGTTTCCGATTATGCAACACAAATAAACGAACTAAAAACTCATAAACTGCTTCTACGTCAAATTTGTAGTACTTTATTGTTTTTAATTATGATTCTGCATGAAACTATTATAAATGTGCAAAATATTATAATGTAATGTATGTAAACAACGAAGGAAACAACATTTTTATTTGGAACAAACATTTCGATATAACAATTAAATAATTATCCAATGATGAGAAATTCCCCGCACTGATGAAAATAAGAAATGAATTCGTTCAGAATAATCGAAAAGGCTTCGGATGGATCGCTTGTCCCGGCTTACGTGCACTCTTTGGTCCGGCACTTTTCGGTCGTTTATCATTCAACGATGGCATCGAAACAGACAGCACCAAGCATTCGGCGGGTAGGGACATTGAGGAGGTAAGCGTTGTGGCTCGAGTAATTTTTGGTGCCTTCCAGAACTGAATGTTGCAATAATCAAGAATTAATTTAGAACTTATGTGTAAGTTATTGAAAAATATTTTTATGTAAGATTTTTTCTTTTATGAAACTGAATGAATAAAGGATATAAAATATAACTAAACACACTTACGAATACATTTTATTTCAATTATTCAGCCGCCACGCACTACTGCTGCTGCCAATGTGTTTACTGCTTAGCGTGATTCTATCGCTGTATAATTATTTGTGTGTGCAATAGCAATTAGAATGCAATCTGTTTCCCAAAAGTGAATTCTAAATATGGTTTGGTTTTGCCTGTCTAAGTCCTTAAATAAAAATGTTTTACAGTGCCACAAAATAAAAGTTTCTTTTGTTTGCACAAATTGAATTTTATTTGCATTTTGTTTGTTTTATTTATGCCAAGTGGTTTTATTAACAAATGTTCATATTTAGTTAATCAAATTTAATGTTCTATGCTTTATAAAAAAAATCATTTGATTTATATTTGTATTTTACTGATTTTGTTTCGATATATTATAATAAAATCTGTTTTTCAAATACTTAACGTAGTTTATATCGCTCTGTATATAAAGTTTAAATAGCTATATTAACGGAATGCAAAACAGATAGGTAGTTGGAAGCTAATTCAGGTATCCATTGCCGACATTCAAGAATGCAATCTATTATGAACAGATGCTTTTGGTAAAAATTAAAGCTGGGTGTTGAAATGCTTTAAAAAAAAATGTTTATGAAAGGGCAGCAGCTTATATAATAATCCAGGCGCAAGTGGGCATAAGGTTTCTTTAGGTGTCTAATGGGCATCACGCAATGATGGACTGGAAATGTGAAAGTTATAGATATTTATTTTCTCTGACTAGGCTTTGACTGTACCTATATACATAGAAATTATGTAATTGTGAAAATGAACATATTATTTTTAGAAAATTCCTAAAAAACTTTTTAAAGAGGTGGATAACTTTAAAGAGACCACGGAATAGCAGAAGACGTTACTTTTTACCAGCTAACTTCGGTTTGAAATAGCTACTTGAAATAGGCTAGGTTTAGCTGTGCCTACGGATAGATAGAAAGTAAACCAAGCTTAGACTGATGATTCAGGCTAAGAGCTAAGAGTTAAGATTCAGGTTGTGCATGCACCGTAACACCCTACTGAAATGTTGGCAGAGATATAGTGGAACTATTCTCACTGGTTGGGAATTGTTGGCATCGTCGAGACTTTTTTTCAGAAATAAGTTCGAGTTGTGGTCAGTGCGGCCCGCGATGCCGATCGATGATCAGCGATCATTTGTTTCCAAATTTGCGCGACATCGAACTGAATGGCGCAACACTTCAGAGTAGAGTATGAAGAAACATTATCTAATGGAAATGGACCAGTCAGTTGACCAGTGCATATGAAGGGAATTCTAAAATTGCGCTATAGTTATAATACCCTTTCTGGGATATAAAGGGATCCATGCATCGAAAGTAAAAGGAAAAGAGCTGTGGTGATTGGTGAGGGACCACATTCTAGTTTCAGCTGATTACAGATTATTTATAATCTCGTTAAATCATAATTTAGTGGCAACAGAGCCAAAAAAAAAAAAACTTTTCAATTTGCTCTTGCATTAAAAATGATCCTGTCAAGAAACTGAATCAAAGCAACCGTAGGAGTGGTTCATCTAACCAAGCTGTATATTGAACTATTTTTCGACCAATTGGGCCGTGTAACACAAGTCTATAATCATGTCGAAATTGTTAACGTCTACTTATCGTCAGCTGTCAAATTTCCTGTTGCTGTAAAAATTCGAAAAACCAACCTTAAAAAAATCGCCATCCTTTATAAACGTACCCAAATTTTCAGAGCAATTGTCATTTCCCAAATAAATATGTAAATGCCTACAACTAAGGGCTTCGAGGATCTCAGTGTAAAATATGCAAGAAAATCCAATTTCAAGGATATTTTCAAAGATATTTATCCAGAATGGTATCTCATCGAAGCAACCAACAACCATATGATAACCGCGTTCGTTTATCAAGAAAGTTCAACATGAATCGTAATGGCTTTCAAAGTAGAACTGGGGTCGAATCGCCACTTCCATGAACAAGCTATACGTTCGCGGAATTAAGTTGATTTTACATGTAAAACAAATTCCATCACGTAATGCTCGTTCACGGACGACGCGATTCGACCCCTAAAGTTAAAAATCACCCTAAGCATACCCTCCATTTTAATTTTCGCTACCACTATACCGAATTTCCTCAACTGACCTAAACTAATTTAATCATCCTCAAATAAGCAAAGGTAAGTAATTAACCATTCTGCTAATTTTTTAATAAATAGCTCACAATGATGAAACAAATTACGATAGACTCTACTGTGCACATTTTTGTTTATTAAAAATCCTGCAGACAAAGCATTTCACTCCTGCCCGCTAGTCCTTCCCGGCGTGTTATATAAAATACAATACATACGTGACATAAATACAAAAATATAATGCACATACTGTACTGTTACTTGCTAAATTAAAAAAAAAAAAAATCAATAAAATTTACTATATGATTGCAAACAATTATTATATTTTCAACGGTTAACTACGTATTAAAAAACAAATGATGATTTTATTTTCGTTCATAAATTTGTATGATTCAACTAAAAGCTTTTGTCGTCTATATCACTATATCACACAGACATGATGTGTAATTATTATTTAATTAAAAATGATAAAAGCGGTATTATTGCCACTAATTATGCAATTGTCTCAGACATAATTATCTATTTGTTTAATGGTAAATATGCGCAAATATAGTTTTTATCAATGTATATACTTTTGTTTTGCCTTACTATGTGTATAATGTATGCATTTGTTATTTTCTTTTGTTTTTCTTGTGTAAATATGATGTTTACAATTTGTGTTACAATAAACATTGGTACTACATGTATACATATATAATATTAGGTCTTAATTATTAAAATTATTTGGATTTATTTTTTTTGTTTAAAAAAGGTGATTTTGCACTAGCAATTGTTATTTTATCTATTTTCTTGTTAATTAAAATAAAATTAATATCAAAATGTATTTGCTTTCTTGGAAGTAAATAAGAAATTAAACAAAACAAATTAGTGAATATAAATATGCTTTATTTTAAATTAAAAACAATGAATATTTTATCAAATAAAACAAAATAAAATTAAAAATGTTAAACAGCTTCTTGGTGCTTAGTGATTTACAAATGAAAGTAAAATATTTATATAATTTATATTAAAAAGAATAAAACAAAAACAAACAACAATTTAGGTTGGTTGCGGCTGTTGTTGTTGTTGCTGATTTAAATTTTCATCGGCACCAATGGTTGATGTTGTCATGGACGAAGGTGGAGGACTCTATTTGAATTTAAAAATATAAATAAATTAATACGTTTAAATGAAATTATAATAATACAGAAAAATACTAAAACAGCGGATCGATTGGGACATATTCAATTTTATGATCACATTATAAGTAACGGCAATGGCAAAGACGATATTAAAAGCGAAGTGTTAAGGCCGTTTTCCGAACTTGAAGTAGAGTTTTTAAAACTATAGGGATAAATGCACAAGTTTTCTGTTCAAAGTTAGTCTCTTTGTCGACTTTAGACGAAATTGAGATTTTGATGCCATTAGATTAAACGTACACAAATTGATTTTGTATTTTTTTTCAGCTTTATATCTTTAAAAAAGTGGCCCCAATTTCAAACAAAAACAACAGCTTAAGTCACTATAGTCAATAGAGTACAAAAACTTTAAACTGCTCTCCTGAATAATGAGTAAAACAGACTTAAGAGGTTTTGCCTTGTGACCACAGAGTTATTGACACATGTCGTAAGACTAGCTGCGCCAAAATGGGAATGTACGATCAAGTTAAGTGCGACCCAGAAGTGCAATTTTTGTTTATCGCTTAGGAAAAAAAATTAAAGCTTAAATTATGTTGTTTCCGGGCCTAACATGGGTCTCTTCGGCCCGGGGACGTTCGATGGGCCAACAATAATTTTGTTTGTTCACTTTTAAATACACTCCACTATAGTTAGCACACTTCTTTTAAATATTCACTCAACTTTCGTCGAGACCATAAAAATGATGACATTTTCACGTAGCACAGCATCGCTTTCAATATCGTTCGTTCGTTAAAAAATATATAATAATAATTAAGGGGCACACCACACATTTTCAAAAATGTTATTCACATTGGCAACAACTCTTATACTTTAGCAAAACCGGAGACTTTTACAATTCAGGTAACAATGCCAATTTTTCTTACTTACACACAGATAGAAGACTTATACGCCCTTAGTAAAATTGATAAAGATATTCCTAAAATAAATATATTCCTTTTGATAAAATCCGATTCAACGAAAGAAAATTATAAATCAAGCAGGGGTGGCATGAGGCACTTTCTTGCTATAAGCTTTGTATTGGGTTTTTAGAATGTATTTTTTTTAGTTGCGTTAGAGTAAATTGATGTCATTTCCAATCGGTCAAATAAAAGTATATAAATGATAGAGGAGATGTCTTAGAAAATTGTTAGTAGGTACAAACATTATTCATATGATTGCAATGGCCAAATTCAATATGGATTGAGGCACAAAAACGCCCATGGCAGAGCTATAAATAAAAACGGAAACGGAAATTATTACATTAGTTCCATTTTGCATTTGTCATTGTGAATGGTTTTAGTATAATATTTATTTGCAATGCATCGTTAGAAAATTAAGACTTTATATTGTGTGAAGGCGCGTTTTATTGAACGGTATTTTAGGAAACTAAAGCAAAATAAAGTAGACAAGTGCACAATGAAACAGCTGCAGTCACATTTGTGTAAAGTTGTATCAACTGGTATACTTGGATGTGTGTCTCGAATCATCGGTATAATAAATCTGGCTCGTTGAATGTGAATGGCGCCGAAAGTATTTAACGAAGCATAGTCGTGCACAGACCTTAAAAATGTTTTGATATAAATTGCTGCTGTCTAGTCACTTCTACTAGGGATAAATACCTAGTGTGAGTCATGGAAGTCACAGGAAGAGTGTAATTATTCAATTGCGTGCTAAAGATTTACTGAGAAATATGTTCAATAAAACACACCTCTCTAATGGCAACAACCTTTGGTTTCGATATTTCAATCAAATTGAAATGAAAATGATACATACTTAACAATTAATATAAGCATACGATATAATTTCACTGAGCTCGTATATCTAAGAGACACTCTCGCAGTTTATAATAATCTATTTATAAACACGTTTTCCGAGAACGCGAGTCAAATTCTGACTGCGCACTAAAATTTATACAAAATTATCGTTATCAGCGTTGCTGCAATTGTAATTTATAGACCGATTTGAGCTAAGGTCTCCGATTAAATGCATTTAAAAGGAAATTAGGGAGCATTGCCTTTACTGCAAGAAAAAAAACTAAAAGCTTTTGCAATGAACTATACGTCTCTCCAGTTCAGTACCCCGGTTTTTTGACAGATTACTTCTAACTCCTTTGTAATTGAATATAAACATCCTATAACTTGTTTGCTGAAGTTAAGCCCCATTACTAATTTATATGTGCCCATTAATTTTGATCCTTAATAATGCCTTATCATGCCCCAAAAGCTTGACACTCTTATTGTGGTAATTATGAATGTCTCAAGACTTTCCTTTCTATATCCGACGGTGAAAGGAAATTTTACAAATTCAGTGAATTTATTTCATTCACTTTGGGAAAAAATAAAAAAAAAATCATTTTAAATTGCCATTAGCAAATTTTTCAAAAACATTTTTAGGAACTTTAAACACATTCCAAAAATTAAATTTTTAAAATTTTAATTCCCCAATTAAAAACAAATAAAACTAAAGTGGATTTTCTTTAATCTTAAATTTAAGTACTCAATTTATAGTCTGTGTAAAAGTGTTAATAAATTTCTGCATAGATACATTACAGCCAAATTAATGTTGGTAACTACTTTTAGTACCAGTACGTGTTAAAATTTAGAAATTGTGCTGAAAATGTGCGCGTTGCCAATAGATATTTCCAAGATTCTTTTAAAAAATACCATTACAATGCATTTTGTTTAAAGGAAAGTAAAGAAAAAAAGAGTAAGAAAATTATTTAAAAACAAAAAGAAAATGTGAATGTTAGACTTGCTGGGAAAAGGGTTCGCCTTTTGGGTTATTATACCTGTGAAGGTGAAGTCAGTGCAACAGGGTGCTCAACATTTTTTAAATAGTCCTTGTCGTCGAATATTTTCTTATCCCCTCCACCTGGTTTGTGCTTTACATTATCCAAAGATCCAACTTTGCTTTGTGCCTTAATTTCTACCTTATGAGTTTGTATCTGAAAATTATTAAATGATTAGTATGCATATATTTACAATATGATATTGGTCAAACAAAATACAGAGAAAAGTTATTTTTATTTAGATTTCAGTTTTTATACGTATTAATTATAATTTTGATGATAAAGTAGAATAGAGAATCTAATAGAATATTGCACTGGAAATTTACTAGTGACTAAGTAGAAGACGTTAAGACAAGATTTGGAAAAATAAAAAAATAGTTATGCAAACAATAAGACATAAGCATATTATATTTGAGTCGAATGTGTTGTAGATATTTGATTGTGCTTTGATCATGTTATTTTTTTTTTCAAAAGTTAAATAAAATATAAAATTAAAACGGAAATTATTTCAACAACATTGGTGCTGTCAGCATTAATGGCTTGTTTTTGTTTCTTGAATGAGTTACTTACGTCCTTTGGCGAATCGTCCTTCTGATAAATGATATGCCAAATGAAAATTTAAGAAATAAATGATCAGAGAGAACAAACAATATGCAATACAGTTATTATGTGTTGTAGTACATATTGCTTTGAAAGTTTATTTGTGTTCATTAGAGATATGTGTTATTGTTGTTATAATTCATGCTTTAGGCGATTGATAAAGTGTTAAATTGTTGCAATAAAACTAAATAAATATTTAAAGCTCTGCATTCTATCTAACAATGTAAATTGAAACTTGGCCAGTTGATCATGAATGAAAGACATTTTTGTTTACGACACGTACATCATGACTTTTTAATGTATCATCACGGGTGTAGGATGCTCATTTGTGTTCTACCCGTTAATGACAAAGTGGCGCAATTTTCAATATAAAATAACGCCATATGCGCATGTTTAATTCCTGTTTGAGAGCCAATTTGCGAGACAGGTGTCGTAATCTTTTATTCTTTCATTGATAAATACTGGTGAAAACTATAATTTCTGTTAATTTGAATAAGTGTCACTTGCTCGAATATGTGGATAACTGTGAATCGCTATCTACGTATAAAAATAAAGGGCCTTACTAATATATAATTTAAACTTCGTTTTATTTTTTTGTACGTCACAATAGCTAGTTGTCTATGAAAAATGTTTATCAAATTAAGGTGTATCACTGTTAGTAAGGCCCGAAGTCATCTTTCGTACTCGTATACGGTTTTTTTCGAATAACAATCATATGCTCTGCTTTTTGTTTCAGTCAAATTGGTTTTTAATTTTCGAAGTTGGACGATTTGCCATTATTCATTGGATACAAATGCCTCTTGGTAAAGGCCTGAAAACTTCTAATTCTAGTACGCGAATGAGCTAGGTTATATTGATACTTGAACGAGAATGACAGTATTTTGCATGTTTAAATTTATTTTCGCATCAGGTGCGCAAAAAGGAATCACAACGCGTTATTTCGAGATAAATTGGGGGTGCCAATGATAAGAGGATGATTGCAAGTTGGTTGTCGAAGTCTAAATTCCATCTGATACGAACAACACAAACCATAAAGGTTTTGCCATCAGTCCAATCGGACTGATACGGCATATCACATGTCCTTTGAAGAAAAGAAGGCAAGTCCACCGCCTTGGTTTCTCACGAGTATGATGGCTGAAATGCAGATTTCCGAGTCTTAACATTTTTCGGACGTTGTTATAAAAATTCACTGTCAATTAGAATTTGCATGCTAATGCCTAAGAAGACTAATTTAAAAGCTGACCGGCATACGTCTACACAGCAAACTCTATACGAACTGAACAACGACCGACATTAATTGGGGACGTTCAACTATCTAGTTTAGTAAGTCTGACAGCTGTTTGACTAGTTGTATTTCGGTTTTGATTATCTGAAATCGGTCATGATTTCACTGACAATCAAAAACAATGAGCATAGCTATTTCAGTTGTCGTTTATGGAGGGGTAGCCGACGAAACTAGTCAAGAAAATCGTGACTGAATACAAAGTTGACAGTTCGCATATGTGCCTGACGTTGAAAAGGTGACCTTCCCGACCAATCTAGTTTTTGCATTCAGGTTACATCTTATTCAGACCAATCTAGTCGACTTAAGATAACTAGATTCTTGAATGTGCCCATTTACCTGTTCAGAAAACTGTGAGTTTAAGATGGTCGGTAACTTGGTGTTGTTTTCCGAGCACATCATGGAAAATGTGCGAAAATATTTCAGTATTGATAAGTATTTTGAAGCCATATTTTCGTTAGTTGAACGAAAACTTGTTTATCTTAATTTTTTGACGGATCAGCAACGAAGCTCACTTAAGATTAACGAAATAAAATAAAATATATACAATGTGGGAAAACAAAACTGATAAAAGTGAGTTTTTATTGGTTAACTTGTCTGGGATCATCGATTTACTCAAAGATTAATCTTTCGGCGAGGAGATTGCAAGGACTGCTCCAGTAAATTGGCAACAAAGATCTTCGGATTTGACAATTTCTTTTTTTTTTTTGGGCGTGATCTATGGCCTTTGAACATTTGGTTCCAACAGGATGGAGCAACGGCTTACACTCATCGATTGCTGTTTCAAAGGAACATTTCTCGGAGCGCCGAATCTTAATAAGGGGCGATTTGGAGTAGGCAGCCCGCTCTCCCGATTTAACCTTTACGATTTGTTTATGTGGGATTTTTTTTAAGATACCGAATTTATGTCAACATTCCAAGGCCGTAAAGGCAGAAGTTCTGGTAGAAACTGCCAACCCGTTATTTGTAAGAGTCGTGACAAATATCAAAGATCGGCTTATTATTATTATATATGTGCCACTGGGTGCTGATATGATTTTCAAAACTGTGCAAAACAAATCTTTAGATATGTACCTAACCGCACTAAATTATAAACTTCCCCAAATCTGAATGCAGAGTGCTTGTATTTTTGTTAAAAGCATAACGTGGACGTTCATTTACTTTGGTCACGTTTGAATATCCTAGTAGCCAGCACTGGGTTTACATCGCATTAAATTTAACTTTGATTTGCTTTTGCACACAGCAAAGTCTCAAATTTATTTATTTATTTCAATCAAATAAAATGAGTAGGTACATCCACTGTTCTTCTTACAATATACTTAAAAATAACCACCAAAGCCTAACAACAGAATTAATTTATTCTTAAAAGAGTCCCCATTAAGGTGAAAATCGAATATACAAACATATTTATTGGATTCCCTAAGGCATCTAGAAATTGGTTCATTGTATCCATAAATAAAAGACGATTTCTAAGAACTCTCGCAGTAGCATAAAATCCAATTAATGATAATAGGAAAGGACAATCGATATGAATATTTATCAAAGCACGAATACACATATTGAATAATATATGAAAAGATATATATAAAGAAGTCTCGTAAGATGGCATTTCAATATTTCATTGCAGTCTATAAAAAGCTACTCTAGTTAAACGCTTTTGGATCTTCTCTATTTTAAAAGACTGTACTTCATAAAATAAATCACATACTGTACTGCAGTATTCGAGATGAGATCTGACAAATGCAAAAAATAAACATTTAAGAATATGTGGATCTTAAAAGCCTTTCGAATTCCGCAATATGAAACCTTACATCTGATTACCTTTGGCAAAGACTCAATGTGCTTGCAAAAGCTAAGTTTTACGCCAAAAATAACTTCCAGATCTTTTTTGGATGAAATTATGAACAGAGGGGTAAAATCGATAACGTACGTAAAGGGAGATTGGAGAGAGGTATCTATAAAAAGGAAGGCTTTGACATTTAGAGACATTGCGATGAAGGTCGTTATTATGACACCAAATGGAAAGTCGATCAAGATCCTAAAAGAATACAATGGTGCACATAAGACACTGGGAACTCAAAAACAAATCAAGAATGTCATTAATAAATAAAAGGAAGAGTGGAGGGCCCAAATGACTACCTTGAGACACTCCAGAGGTAACATAAACTGGTGACGAGGCATTTATGCGAATATACTGAATGTGATTATTTGAGAATTCATCACTCTGTTCATAACGTTATCACGTTGTCTTCCTATTGCGTATTCGATTTTAGTCGTAACTGCTAAGCGGAATGGATTACGGAACGCAGACAAATTGAACGCTTCCTTTAACTAATCAACTGAGAAAGATTTAGCACAAAGTAAACAAGACTGTTAAACGCTAAAAAATTGGCTCTAACCCAGTTAAAAACAAAATGTGTTGAAATTAAAAAATTAAAATTAAAATTAGTCTCTGTTGGATAAAAAAGAGTATTCATTGTTTAAAACTACCGAGGTATAAAGGTTAAAAGATTATTGATTACAAAATATACACTTTATTAATTGTTTTTAACCAAGTCTCTAGATTAATATCAACCAATTGGTTAAATTCCAGAGAGTAGGTTTGTTATTTACGGTCGAGAACATTTGGAGGAAATTAATGAATCTTTAAGTTTTAACTGAGTTTCCAATTTTTAATCCACTCTACAGGAGCTAAATTGAGAGTATTACTCGGTAGTTTCTAACTGAGAGATGGTTGATTTTAAATAAGTGTATTGTCTGCGTGTAGTAGTTGTTTTCTGCGTTAGTTTTTTAGTCCTGTAGAAATGTAACCGAGTAGCATTTGATCGTTGGTACCATAACTAAAGCAATACGAAACCAAATGCAATTATTCTACCACACACTTACAAAACTATACAATTCCATGCACATCCAATGGCATGCCAGGGACAGAGTCTAATAGTATCTACGATAGAAAAGATATCATGCTCCCTAAGAATCGTATTTTTATTCCTACCCGCACTGAATTTTTTAGTTTTTTAATTTTTCCAATTGATCTATATGTTTAGGTTAGGTATCGGTACCGCAGATGATGACTGTTAAAACGCTTACCTTAATATCACCACCCCCAGGAGCATATTTAACATTGTCCTTAGAGCCAACTTTTGGTTTGGCCTTATCCTTAAAGTCCGCCTTAATTGTATCAATTTTCTTATCACCACCGCCAGGCTTATGATTGGCGTTCTCTAGAGATCCGATTTTGGACTTAGCGTTCCATTGTAGTTTCGTTGAAACTATCTACAATAATTACACCGGAATTAAATATAATTGTTTGCATGTCAGTATATATGTATGTTCTAAGATGGCATTGACTCTGGAGAAACCTAGCGCTCGTTATAATTGTAACTGTAAGTATTTTATATATCCGATGTATCTTTTGCTCAATTACGTGAAATTCAAAATAATCTACAAAAAGTTAGCAAAAAGAAAATTCGATTTACTTTACTCTACTTATGTACACAATTGCGTTTGCTTTGTATTTTTTCTGTTTCAAGTGAACCGTGAAATTGCTTACAAATTACAATCCTATGATTGTGCGAATGTATATACTACGAATAATTCTTTTGATTTTTTATTTGAAACTAGCTCAACAATACGTGAAGCTGTAGTTTGTCTATTATCCATAACAAGAATGTTTCAAAATGTATTGTTTAGCTGTTGGTGGGAAATTTACCTTCTTATCGCCTCCCTTGGGGGTGTATTTTTCATTCTTCGCTTCGATCCTTGGAGCGGCCTTTATCTCGATTTTCTTGCTCTCGATTTTAACCTTACCACCGCCAGGCTTGTACGTGGCATTATCGAGCGATCCTATTTTTGAGCGGACAGCCTTCAAATTTGGTGAAGGTGCATTACCCACTTGAACCTTATTCATTGGAACTGCAAATATTGATCGCCGTCAGAGTTGACAATTCACAAGCAGTAGCAGTGCGTGTTTACCTTTTTTTGCTGACTCGGGTTCTGGTGTCTTCAGGGCTAGTCTGGATCTAGAGGTGCTTCTGGATTTGTTCGATGGTGTAGCGCTTGGAGGTCTGGAAATGCCCGAGGTAGGCTTGGTTGGTGTCTTGGCGGGAGAACTTGGTGAAATCGGACCGTTGCGTTCCTAAACAAATGAAACAACAAATTCGGTTACTATTATTATAAACAAATCACGCAAACCCGCGACTGTAGTCCTCACTTATTGGATTGTATTGCACATTATTGTGTAATCGATTTTTGTTTGTATTTTACAGGATTTATTTTTAGGACATAGGGACGCAGCGCACATAAAATAACGACTATGGAGAATGATTTCACTTTTCGCGACTAAGAATTTGAAAACAAGTATCTTTTTGGTCGCCTCGGGCAAAACTGATTGTTTGTTCAATCGAATGCGACTTATGAGGCTCATCAACCGTGGCACAGTTATTCGATATAGATATGGGTGGTGCTTGTGTATTATTATTGTGTATACATGAGAATCACCTACTACCCCATCCCGCCAGCTGTCCGATATGGAAGGTAAAACAAAAGTAAAACTAAAATAAATTTATTAGGGATATTCTTGCTGAAAAAGTCGATTAAGTCAGTTGGTTGGTGTCTTCCTTTTGTTTTCTTTTTACTTTGCGAAGTTTTGCATTGTGTTGGTATATATAGTTTGCGCAAAAACAAACGGAAAGTGATGGATATGTGTTCGTAATAATACCTACATATTTGTATCATCGTAGCGGAAATAGATCTGATGCCTGTTAATGCGACAATAAAATGCGCTTGGGTGAATGTCCTTGAATTCTTTTAGAGTTATTTCAAAAAAAAAACCGCAAAGCTAAGGCGATCTAATTATTGAGATAGTGGTTTGGTTATTTTTTTTATGTCCATAATGGGTCCGTTTTAATGAACATTTTTCTCTCTGAAGCAAGGTAAAGGAATTTATTCCAAGTACACTCTTTTTGGCACTACTGAGATGCAAGCTAAGTATTAAACCGGAGTGAGCACGAGCAATAATCTAAGCACATGAGAAGCTCATAGTTCAATGGGACATTTTTGTGGTATGGGAATTACTGCTCCATGATACAATTTGTTGTAAACT
This sequence comes from Cheilosia vulpina, assembly GCA_916610125.1. Lineage (NCBI taxonomy): Eukaryota > Metazoa > Arthropoda > Insecta > Diptera > Syrphidae > Cheilosia > Cheilosia vulpina. The sequence continues at coordinate 77,552,123 of OU744276.1, read as the reverse complement.
GTAGTACGACTTCAAACGCACACAAAATATGACAATTTATTATTACAAATGCATGCAGACTTTCAGGCTGATAGTTCTGTCGACAGTTTAGAATTTGGTCTCAATATTGTTTGTGAAACCAACCTCCTCTAGGTTATCAAGAAAGTACCTGCCGAGGAGCTTCCTTCCACTCCGAGCAATTGCTTGACATTCACAGAAAAGAACCACGAGGCTACGAAAATAACAATACAGAAGATTAGTCTCTAGTTTCAAATGGTAAAATGGTGTAACCGAGGATTGCGAGACATCTGATAAGTTAACCAATGGCTGGTATAAGAGCACTTAAGGTGAGGAAGAATCTTTGTCATCTATGTCAAGTGGAGTGGGTAAACCATGTTCGTCGGGATAGGATTTAGGATTCATCTATGATGTAGATAGCGATACTCCTGACGTTGATTGATTGCATGTAAAACTATCGCATATGTTTGACCATGGTTTGAACCGAAGGCAGTCATAAAAGAAATCAAAGCGATGGTAGAAAGCCACAGAAAACAAACAAATGCATTCGCGACTCCGGTGGTCCTTATTTGTTTTTGAAAGTTGTACCAATAACTTCAAAAGAGCTCTGAGAAGCTTGCAAGCTGCGTTTTTAAATTAAAGCCTTCTGAGAATATAACCCCAATATTCGAAATTTTACTTTGATCCTTTTGCCAAAGACGTTTTGGTAAAGTGATACTCTTACGGTTGTCATCAAGAGTAGGTACTTTTAGGTGATGACTTATGCTGCGCTGATAAGTCGCCTTTTGAGGTAGAATTGGTATAACGGTAGTAACCACCGAATTATTTATGTCAGTGGCTAAAGGTTCCATCACACCATGCTCGAAGGACAGTGCTTGCTGCAATCGACTTTTTGATTCTTTTTTTTCCAGCTCCGTTTTCGATGTCTGGTCTAGCCTGAGATTTATAGATTGTCTTTTTTTGAAAAATGTTAACCTAACTTTGAGGACGCTGATCTTGTGATATAATGGACGAATAGATTTTCCTGAATTGACTGTGACACCAAGAAGGTGTATGAAATGTATGAGTTGGTCGCCTATTTTAATTTGCATAGTACATTTGTTGTGACCAGTATCTTCTGTAAGCAAGTTTTCTTTTCCCCACTCCAAAATTGTCATGAAGAGTTCTGTCATCAACATATAGCTACACAACGCACTCCTGCGTTTAAGCAAAGGAATCCCATGCTAACATCATCTATTACAACATGGATTGATGTACCAAAAAAAAAGTTTTGCACAGATCCGCACAGATCTTGTGGAAGTCTATAAAATGTTAATTTGCAGGCCAGAACCGATCAAAAGCCTTTCTAGGCATTTAATTTGTTTCATATTTGTGGTATTTTCAATAACTTTGAAAGTTAAGCTAGTTAGGACGGTAGTTTTGGGGCAAGAACTTTTACTTCTTTTTCGAAATCAATTGGATGCGAGCAATATTTTAGCAGGAAAGAAAAATCTTCTAGGAATGCAACATGTTGATCCCTTACAGAGAAATGGTGCAGGTTCTGGTGCACAGATTATAAGTAAAGGGTTTTTCAATAGGGACGCTACAAAAGTAGAGCGACAGGGACAGCAAACGACGCCGAATTTCTTGCCGCTCTTTTGACATTTCTCTTCAGTAAGGTTTGCCATTTCATGATAGAAAGATATACGAGCCAACAACGAGACGAAATTATTAAAATTTACTACCGAAATTCGGAGTCAGTGGCCTCAACGTTAAGAGCGCTACGTCCAATTTATGGTCGTCATAATCGTCCTAGCAGATCAACAATTGAGCATCTAGTGGAAAAATTTGAATCCACAGGCAGAGTACAAAATATTCTCCTGCTAGTGAGACAAAGAAGTGCCCGTAGTGTCGAGAATATTGCTGCCGCTGAGGCTGCAGTTGAAGAAAGTCCAAATGTGTCTCTCACACGTCGTTCTCAAGCGTTGGGCATCTCTGTGACGTCGTTGTGGCGAATTTTGTGAAAAGATGCCTACAGCCTACATCCTTACAAGATTAAATTGACGCAAGAACTGAAGCCGCTTGACCACCAGAAACGTCGTATGTTCGTGAATTTGGCTGAGCAACAACTTGAAAATGATTCGGATTTTCATCGAAAAATCATCTTCAGCGGTGAGGCTCATTTCTGGCTGAATGGCTTCGTCAATAAACAAAATATGCGGTATTGGTTAGGCAGCAATCCACACGCACTCCACGAGTCATCATTGTATCCCGAAAAAATTACGGTTTGGTGTGGTTTATGGGCTGGCTTCTGTTGTGAGCTAGGGTAGGCCACGGGGGCAACTTCGATGCAGGTGAGGAGTTCGCGGCACGCTTGCGGTTGCTCGGCTCAGCTCGTCGGACGGGGTAGTTCTTGCCCCCTCACCGTACACCAAAATATATCAAAATCAAAAAAAAAGGAAGAAAGCTACGTTAATTCGACTGCGGACGGATCAAATTGGACAAGAAATAAGAAGACAGAAATTGAAAGGAGGGATAATGAAGCGCTCAAGTACTTCTGCCACCGCTAAGGAGAGGGAGCGGGAAAGTTACCGCGAAGCTTACTCTAACCAGTCTAAACTAAATCTACTCTAACCTAAAATTCAAAATAAACCCTACTCTTGGCCTATTGTAACCTAAAACTACCCTACAACTAATACTACCCTAACCGCACTTCCTTTCCCACAGTCTTTCAAAAGCGATGGTTCGTCACGAACCCGAGACATGCCTGCTGACGTTGGCAAAGGTTGCCCTGCCCTCCCTTCGTATGATAAACATAACCGAATGCTATCACTCTGGCCGATATTGTGAGTGATAGCCCCTAAAATTCCTCCCGGCCACAATCTACGACCGCTTCTGAGAGAAGTTAGTTAGTCTGTCTCAGTCTACCCATTGAAGGACTGCCTGTTCATAGTCCACACACCGAACGCGAATGAGCTTTAGGCGCAGATATTCAATTAAAACATCACCATGAACATTGAGAAGGAGACAAACATTTTATTCAAAAAAAAAACTAAAAAGCTATTGAATTTCTGCCCTTAATATTATCAAAAAACTTAACTATCCCAATTAAAAAAAAAACTCAAATCAATAACTGAATACTATTACTTACGGTGCAAATGATCCCCCGTTGTCCTGGCGCCAGCACGAGGAAGGACGATGTAATTTTGTTGGTAATGGGCCTTAACCGCGAGCAAAAACTAAATATTAAACGCAGAATACAGTTGGATTTTCCAAACGAATCCCTGGGCAGCGCACTCGATTTCCTGACCACACCGTGGGACAGGAATTTAAAGATGCCGGTGCACTATTAGAAACTCTCCGTTCGAATTTATTTCAGCTAGACCCCCTGTTCTTTGGCTGATTTGTAATTTAAATTCTTTGCTGCTTTTCTAATGAGAAATTGTTCGTCTTCCAAAGGTAGATTAAAAAAAAACTAGAACACGATTTAGCTTGTGCGCGTCACTGTACGGGTATTGCGTTAAAGTCTAAAAGCATATGATCTGTACCCTGCAGAGATAAGTGCTTTGCCTATTGCCAAGTTCAATGACCACATCGTACATCGTTCAGTGATCTTGAACTTGACCCATATATCTATTTTCCCCTCTATTATTTCCATTTTTTTTTTCTCTATTTATTCATATTTCACCTTTATTCTTTCCCACTCCTTATTTCGTCTGTAGGTAACATAGTTCATTTCGTCAAGTCGAAGACATTCAGTCGTCATGTAGTCCTATTCAAAATAAAGACATAGCCTTAACTTATAATTTATACTTATTATTTACCTTAAGATACCTAACATAACTTATAACCCTACAGAAATTAATAAATTAACAAAATAACATTAACACGCAGTTGACAAAAGAATAAAAAAAATCAATAATGCATCAACACATAATTGCACTGAGTGACGTCAATCTTTACGATCGAAAGTTACATGGGGCATGACAAAAAAACTTAACGAAACTGCACCATAGGGGAAAACGAAGAACAAGAAGAGGCGAGACGCAAAAATTTGATCAAAACAAATGATTTTTGCAAGCCGGTCGGCCATAATGCTTTCGCTTATCTTTTTTTTATGTTTTATTGATAATTGTCAAGTATTTTGTTTTATATTTGGTGTTAATATTTGTAATTGTTATTGTCGCGGATTTCGTAGAATACTGTGCCCTTTGTTTAGTGTTCTCTACTATCGCTATGCGATCACCTATGGAAATTGGGGTAGTTTCTGTTTTCAATTGGCGTGTTTCAACCCCTTCCAAGTGGCTCATTTGACGCCAAAACTGTGTTCGCCATGGAGGTGGAAATGCGGATGGTCTACCGTAACACTTCTTCTTCCGTGATGATCAAGACCGGCACGTTACTGTGAATGGGAATCGCTACCGTTCAATGATAACCGAATATTTTTGGCCCTAATTGCATGATATGGACTTGGAGGACATGTGGTTCCAACAGGACGGCGCCACAAGCCACACAGCGAATGTCACAATCAATTTATTGGAAACCAAGTTTGGAGAACGCGTTATCTCACGAAATGGCCCAGTCGCTTGGCCATCTCGGTCGTGCGATTTGACGCCGCTTGACTATTTCCTGTGGCGGTACGTCAAGTCTATGGTCTATGCCAACAAGCCAGCAACGATTGATGAACTTCGTACGAATATCGAACGTGAAATTGCAGCAGTATCGGCCGATTTATGCTTGAAAACCGTCGAAAATTGGGTTCAGCGTCTGGACTTATGCAAGCGTGCCCGTGGTGGCTATGCAAAAGAAATCGAGTTCCATACATAATGGCATCGAACGTACTTTCACAGGAATAAAGAATTTCATTGATATCCAAAACCGTTTTTGTTTTATTTAAACAAAAAACTTTTGTAGCGCTCTTATTGAAAAACCCTTTACTATGACTGGAATTACAGTTGCGTGGTCGGCGTGTTAGTAAAGGCAGACTTCTCCTAGCTAACTAACTTATCACCACATTTGTTTATTAATACGAGGGTAGGTCTCTAAGAATGCGTTGAACTGCTTGTGGTTAAAAATTTGTTTTCATTATCGCTAAATCCATCCTGGGGATAGAAAAGGTGGTCCTATATTTTCTAAATGTTAACACAACGTAGGAGAGAATTGGCTACACCCAAGACGTCTTGAATAGATTTTTTTGAAATATTGTGCGTCTGGACAACACAATTGAAATCGGTTCAATTTTTATATTCGTAATTATTAATACTAGTATAGCTTGTGGTCGAAAATCGATCATTCCTTTTATAAGTATGTAAAATGTAATACTAAAAAATGTACCACAATTATTTTCGTTATTTATGTTTTTTGAATACCCTCCACAGGAATGTATATTCACTTTGTCATTACATTTGTAACGCCAAGAAGGAGTCACCGGAGACCTCATAAAGTATATATATTCTGAATTGATTCTGTCTGTGTGTTGAAAGCACGCCCAAAGGAATCGAAATAGGCGAATAAAATTTGGTGAATGGACTTCTTTTTATTGTCGTCCAGTTGTTACTAAAAATTGGCTATGTCGGTCAAGTAGTTCTGATGGTACCTCACATACAAAATCAATATTAGGCCTATGTGTCTCTCTGTCTGTTAAAAACGGGATAGCGTCGAAACAAATTGACCTAGGCAAGTGAAATTTTGTGAGAGGACTTACTTGTGTCGTCGCCAGGCTGATATTAAAATTGAGCTATGTCGGTCAAGTAGTTCTGGTACCTCCCATACAAAACCAATTTTGCATGACTTGTATGCAGTGGAGGGTATCAAAGCATCGGCCAGGACGATGATAACACTTTTACTTGTTTTATTAACGAAAAGAGCGACATCTGGATATCCAAAAAATACGTAAATGAGCTGCTCCATTGGAAACAGGTTCTAATCTAAGATGATTTATGTTTGAATACGTTACTATGGTAATATGTCGGCGTCAAATTTTAAGTCGCCAAAATCCTTTCAATTACTTGTTTTGTATGGGGAATGTATAACTTAATTTAACCAACCTTTATGGCGACATATATCCACGATTTTTGGTTTGTGCACATCTACACAGTACCTTTCGAATGATATAAGTTTTATTCTCCTCATTTCATATCAAATACTTAAAATGTGTACCGAAACTTTTGATGTTCACGTATGAATATAATGATGATGATATTCCTCCTATAATGCATTATAAAAGATTTCCAAAGGCACATACAGTAGCAATGAGATCATTGACTCATTGCGACATGTTCATCACCAAATCACGCACGTCAAACTATCTATACCCGTCTCAATTAAAATTCGACTTGCTCGATACCTTTTTATTATTTTCGGTATTGAAAATGTTACGTATACGACCCAGTTGGCGTAATTTATTATGTTAGCAAACCAGTAGCGTTTATAATTACACCCAATAATTTATGATTTATCATTATTTTTATTTTTTTTAATCATTTATGTGGTGCTTATTAATAATTAAGTTTATAGCTGAAATGGATCAAAAGAAGAAACTAAAGAGAAGCAATATGACATTACTACTTCAAGTGATACCAATGTACAATTATAATTATTGTGTTGTATTTTCAGCAACAGATTAGTTAAGAAAATTATGGAAAGACTTATTGACGTCCATATTAGATAATACTCAACAATAAGAAACAATTCTTTACTTTTCTGTCAATATGCAAAGGGAAAATCAGCTATAACGACGGAAATTAATAGTGACTACGTCTTTAAAAAGAGTCATTTTGATATGATTCCAAACGAAATTGCTTTACGATTGAAGAACTGGCTAAACTTGTTGGTCCTAATGTTAGCGAGAACAATACAATATAAATGCTGTGCAATACTATTAATCATTTTTAGTGTCCAAACTAAATTTTTCGAACTCACACTGGCATAATTTTCCGTACAAAATTGCATATTGTGACCTAGAAAATATTTAGTGTGAGGGTTAAAAATAATTATTGGTAAGGCCCGCTATCAACGACAAATAAACATATCAGCAAATGTCCATCATCTAGAACAAAAAGAATATCCCTATTAATAGAAACAACTTGAAGTTATCAATACCACGAACAAAACCCTTCTGAAGATTCGCTTCAAAACTCCTGTTTCGATGGACGAAATATGTGCTTTACACTCTCTACTGTCAGTTATTCTTTTTGCGCCAAGTGCTGAGAATGAAGCTCAAAAAAAACAGATCTATTGTCTTTTTGTTAAGGAGTTAAGCTTTTTTTGTTTTGCTTTCCGATATTCATATTTTTTTGTTTTTAAAATAAAAAAAGCATTTGCATTCTTTCTGTTCCTAATTAACATTATTCAACAATGTCCAGTGTTATTAAACTACAGAATTACCAATCATATATTGACTTTGTAAAAATATGGTGTTAAATAAACGAATTTTAAAACATTCACCCTAATAGAAATTTATGCAATATTCATGAAGATTTACTAAAATTTGCTTTTGTCTAGTGGAAGCTTGGGTTTAACTTGCAAGTTGTTGACTCATTTTTGGAACAATGATTGATTTCATTTTTTTCATTTTGCTGTCAAACATAGAATACAAACAAAATTAAAAATTAACTGAAATGTGAATGCGTGAACACCTTTTACTGCCGAAGATGTATGGAAGACAAATTAAGATATCTAAAAAGCTCAACATTTACTTTTTATACTTTTATTGTTATAGATTCATTTACATTTTCTTTGTTAATGAAATTCTGCCACCCGACGGCCTTTAATATACGTATTCACAGACAGGAAAAAAAAGAGAGCGCCAGAGAGAGCTGTTATTCAAAATTTGCGGGCAAAATCGGGTGGGTGCAGTGAAAGTCGACTGTCTAGTTTGGTTCGTCTATGTTTGAGACGGCATGGAAGACCGAAGCTCTATTTTAGAGTGTGTTTTACGTACTCAACGCCATTCAAGAATGTGCCAATGATATTCACAATCCTGCAATTGAAGCCCGCCAAGCCCATATATTCACAGACAGTCAAATAGTTACAGCCCATAGCTCAGTTTCAATTGAACAAATCAGTCTTGCTTTAACTCCCTTCGAACCCTAACGAAACTATGCGGAGTCGCAGCGGCAAGTCAATGAACTTGCCACAAAAATCTCCCTTAAAAAAACTGAAACTAACGTCAGTACTCTGCAATTGGCAACAAGATAAGTGTTTATAAGACGAGAATACTGTTTGTACAACTTTTACTGGGATAAAATTCTAAGGTTTATTAAAGCAGACTGCTCAGTCCTTAAAATTTCATAAGGCATGATGCTAATAGACGTTGTAGAATACCTATAGTTTTAGTGTATACATAAGCTGAACAAAATGAGCTTAGTCGACTTTGCAGTGTGCCCACTTGGCTTGAATTGAAGTTCGCTAAAAAAAGTTAATGTTAGTGAGAAATTTCAAAACTCTATATTTTATCGCTTCTCGAAAATTTAAGATATTGCAGAAAGTAAGGAAATCGGTCTGTAATTCAATTTATCTTTTCTATTGCCCTTCTTGAAGATAGTAATCAGATTAGCTCGTTTTAACAATTCAGGAAAGGTGCCCGAGAAGACGCTTAAATTGAACAGGAAGACGAACTAGGTTAACCTGTGTGTCATTAGATGGAAGTTCTTCCTCATGAAACAGATGGTTGCAGCAGAAATTAAGAATCCTTCCTCTTACATAATTTGAGGAGAAAGTATGCAATCTTTAAATATTTTTTGACATGTTGCTTTCGCAAAGATCTTTTAAGTCGTTTAAAAACTGTAAGTGAATCTGGTGGATCCAATTCCACAGAACAGAATGATTTGGAAGACTCGAAAAACTGAGTCTAATATATGCCTCTGAAAGACATAAACAACAAGGCGTATTTCAACTAGTTAAACAAACCGCAGCCATTTCACAATACATCTTAATGTCATCAAACCATTAAAGCAGAGACCTACCCATCCATAAATAAATGACCCAATAACCTCGAAAATACAATCCAATCGAGTGAGGGTGCATTCCTATTAACTTATAATTATAATCGAGAAATGCCTCTCACTTGTTCACAGTGTTCACATACCTTTTCCTGTGTAGACTCGTCGACGCCACTGTCATTATCCCCTTCTGTAAATAAAAGGTTAAAATTAGTTGTGTCCAACGAAAACAGTTTGAAAAGTATTAATAGATATTGGACCACTTTATAAGGCTTCTAGTTAAGACAAAAGAAAACACCTGTGTATATATTAACTTATATCCTTACTGAATACGGACTCCTTTGGCTTCTCGTGTTCGCTGGGTTTGTCCAGTTTCACTGGCTTTTCAGGCTTCTTGGGTTTCTCAGCGACGTCGCCACTTATTTTCTGAAAATTGGTAAACTTTGCCGAATTGGAGCTGGGTTCGGACGGTCCGAACGCAGGCTCATTCGTTTTGGGGTGGTATTGTTCGCCACTAGAAAGTGGAGCTTCTTCTTGAATGTCCTTCAGATACAGCTCCTTTCCATTTAGTTCACCGAAAGAAGTGCTCTTCGGAGGACCATTGTTTTCCGTGTGATGCGCGACTTGCGGGGAAGTTTTCACTTCGTGCGACAGCTGTTCTGTTCTATTGGCAGAAGCTGCAGCCATTGGTGTCTTAAGCGGAGTCACTGCCTGTCCAAAGACCACGTCACTGTCGTCATCATCGCGGACATTACTTGGTTGCAATGCTGATGGCTGAGCTAGGGGTCTCTGTTGGGGCTGGTGGAACTGTTGTTGTTGTGGTGGTCCTTGATGCTGCTGCTGCTGCTGCTGCTGTTGGTGTTGGAGATTTTGCTGCGGATATGGTGGTCGAAATTGCGGTTGTCCACCCGGCCCCACTCCAGGTCTGGGAAATGGTCTTCCAGCCTGATTGGGTGGTGGATTGCCAAACGAGTTGGGTGGACGATTTTGCGGATTTTGCTGACCGCCAGATGGACCAGACCAAGGAAATGCCCCCTGCGGCCTGGGCGCACCATGACCGGGTGGACTCAAAGGACCTCCGCTCTGTGGTGGTGGTCGCGCTTGTTGATTCGGTTGCTGCGGTCGTGGAGGTTGACCGGGATTCACTAGCGCATTCCCTTTGCTATCCACTCTTCGCAACGGTGGCGGTATTGGTCTTTGCTGGTTATTCATACCCTGCACTTGCGGCGTAGGCTGTCGTGGAGGGGTAGATGCCGGTGGTCCCATTTGAGGTCGCATTTGTTGTGACGGCGGCGGTGGAAAAGACGGTCTCGGTGCAGACGACATCGATCGAATCTATTTAGAAAAAAAAAATTCCAAGCAAAAAGTTTTACAACAATGGCACATTACAAAGGATCGTCTTTCCTATAATGAGTCTCTTAATGCTTCAACCCTTTGCAGCTCATATCATTGCTTGTCACCGCAGTGGTGTGCGCTTAGCAGGATTCCTTACATAGTTCTATAACTGTTTGGTCTCATTCTATGGATATATTAGAAGTCATCGACGTTAAATACCATACTCCGTGAGGGGAAGGAATCATTTTTTGTCATGGAATAGTTCTTTATTTTTGAAATATGACCTAGATTTGCGAAATCGCTTATTGATTATACAAGCCGCGTTGTCATATTATCCGCGGATTGAATGGTATTGAAATGAAATAATTGCATATTTGATGTTTCAGCATAAATTTTGTGTTGCGGGACAGTTGAAGGTCTCCGCCGGAACGGGAGCTAAAGGAAGTCGGAGTCAAATTAGTTTGTTACTTTCTAAGAACTTTTTATTGCTGGATACTTTTGGAATGTAATGGCATTCTAAATGGATGCGATACTTTGAAAGGGAGCACCCTAAGTAGCGGTTGGTATGTAATTGGATTAAGGAATTTCTTTGGCATTGAATTAGGCATGATGTCATACAATAGTTGTGCTGGATGTGGTGTAGTCTTGTAATATTGACTTGATATGCTGGTATTGAGGTTAATTAAGGGTTGATTGCTTGGTACGGTTATGGTATAGGTTCAGTTGGCACCAGCGATGGTATAAAATAATAGGAAAGTTTGAATTGCACATAAAAAGAATAATAGGCCTAATTAAAAATAGGCCGTATAGAAAAACATGTTTAAAGCGATCTTACGTTGAGCTCTTGTTCTTTCATCAGACTACAAGTCTTGACGTCTTATTTTATCTGAGAACGGTATGTTTAAAGCGATCTTACGTTGAGCTCTTGTTCTTTCATCAGACTACAAGTCTTGACGTCTTATTTTATCTGAGAACGGTATGTTTAAAGCGATCTTACGTTGAGCTCTTGTTCTGTCATCAGACTACAAGTCTTGATGTCTTATTTTATCTGAGAACGGTATGTTTAAAGGGATCTTACGTTGAGCTCTTGTTCTGTCATCAGACTACAAGTCTTGATGTCTTATTTTATCTGAGAACGGTATGTTTAAAGGGATCTTACGTTGAGCTCTTGTTCTGTCATCAGACTACAAGTCTTGACGTCTTATTTTATCTGAGAACGGTATGTTTAAAGCGATCTTACGTTGAGCTCTTGTTCTGTCATCAGACTACAAGTCTTGATGTCTTATTTTATCTGAGAACGGTATGTTTAAAGGGATCTTACGTTGAGCTCTTGTTCTGTCATCAGACTACAAGTCTTGATGTCTTAGTTTATATAAGAACGGTAGGTTCATCCCCAACCCCAGATAGCCTATTTAGAAAGCAGGATTTTAGGAGCCTGCCTCTCACAGCTTTTGTATGCATCAATCGATGTCTCTTCATAGGGTAACGGTCAACTATGAGAGCACTAAGAAATCAAGGCGCTCGTTTAGGATGGATGATAAGATATGAAGCCGCTACTGCCCTCAATAAAAACCTGAAAGGATCTTCATGATCTTTTGAAGCGGTCGATTTCGGAATACGACTTCAAAAGATAAATTATTGAGCCAAGAAGTCATGCAGCGAACAAAAAGTCGAGCCAGTAACTGTTTCGAGTGAAGGAGTCACAATGTCGAATTCAATAAATAAATAGTTCGTGCAACAGGTCCGTTTTATTTATCCTAGGCCTGGCTAGGTCCGATCTATAAATTTATGCCGAGTATACGAAGTGCTGAATTGAGAAGCTATTCCAGAACAGTTATGCTCTCGGATATTTGGTAGACACTCGAAGTGGAACCTTAAGATGTTATTTGTCTCCGCCGGGGATCAAATCATTCGCATTTATTTTAATCCAGCGAACTGAACTGAGCTCCTAGTACCACATCTTCAGAATTGCGTCTGCTAATGAGCTTGGTCCTGTGCCCTACGCTTTTAATCAAAAATCCGAATAAATTGTCTCTGAATGATGTTGCCGATACTGAAGACCTAATAATTGGACTCACACTCAGATATTTCCTTTTTAAGGGCAAAAAGCTTGCCTCCCTAAATTTCAGCAGCGTGCAGTTGATGTCAACAGTCAACGCCGATGAGAAAGGAATACTTAAAACAAATCGTATCGGCGATTGACAATGCAAGTCTTATGGAGTCGATAGCCATTTGATTGTATTATGGTAGTCATGATTTTAGGTAGCTCTCTCACCTATGCCGATTTCGTTAAGAATTATTAGGAAAATAAGTTTCGGCAGGAATATTAAAAAACTGTTGACGAGCAACGAATTTAAAGAAGAGGAAGCACCTTTCTCAGTACGGTCAATATGGTCATGGTCGTACAGATTTTTTTACCCTTTCGGAGTTATTTCTGTCTACATAATTCAAGGTTGTGCCACCCTCCAACAAGTGTGAAGTGAATTCGACTGAATAGAATTAGTGTCAGAAAAGTGATAGATTCCACCGAAATTTCCAGAATGGAACTGCAAAGTATCGAGACGAAAAATCCGCGCAGCTTAAGTCGTTGCATCAGAATGGACTTTCACCGCAGTTGCTTAGATACTTAATCGAGCAAGATAATAACGTGGAAGTCTCACTAGTTATAACTAAGGGTCTTGGACAAGTCCTACTATTTTCTTTAGGTTTCCTATATATCTTTTTTTGCCTTCAAAGTTGAAGAGATCATTCACAATGCTACAACGTCGCTGACGAAATGGAAGGCTCAGATGGTGAGACAAATTTAAATTTGTTTAAGACATCTTTTTTTTGCTTGGTATACTTCAGTTTATCATAAATGCTCAAGCCAAGATTCGGCATAAAATTATCGTCTTCAGCACGAGTTATGTGGAACATTGTTTTTGAAACATCCTGGAAAAAATTGCTCAAAAGTTTGCCTTTGTCAAACCACTCGAATAGGGCAGCGCAACTGATAATCATAGGTCACTCAGCAAAGTTCAAGTTGATTAATTTTAGAAAAATAAAGATGCACGCAAGGTAATTAAGAGATTCGGTGCGTTGAGCGTTTTTTGAACGTAGAAGGTTCAATCAGAATGAGCCCAAGGGAAAACATGATTTCATTTCCTTCTCCGGGAATGTGGGAATGCCTTCAGTTATCTAATATATTGGAGAACGATGGTTATCACTTCCAATATTCACTGTGGAAAGAGTAAGGTCAAGGTAAAATATTTGAAAGCAAGCAGAAGCAGCTCGAAAAATTAAAAAAAAAGGCAGACGTTTTTCCATTTGAGAAGTTGCATAAAATCGAAATACAAATGCCCTCGAGAATATATGCCGACTATTGTCCTGTAAAATAGGCTCAAACGCGATGAAAGTGCCACCATAAATTTGGCAGCAGAACCACATGTCCAACATCGCAGTCGAAGATCCTTAACTTCGAAATGACAATCAGGGATTGGTTACTAACATACAAGTTAATAATTCAACGCGACGTTTAATTAAAAAAAAGTTATTTTATGAGGAACTACCTCTTTATTGATATCAAACTTAGAACTAAATTCACATCGATACTGGCACATTTATTTATTAATTATTTTTGCTTATTAAGCTACTTGCATCATTCGATTGTATTCAGGTCAATTTCCTGGAAATTTGTCTGGAGTGTGTAAATTGCAGTGCAGTCGAGATTCTTGGAATTCGACTGTGGGAGCTCGTGTATTGACTATTGCAGTGCAATTGGGATTCTTGGAATTCGACTGTGGGAACTCGTGTGTTAACTCTTCCCTCCTTGATTTGATTGTCCTCAATCAATTTACTAAAAGTATGGGATGTCGTTGAACTTCAATGTAGGTGACCGAACTGTGTGATTTATTACTGAAGCGGGATGGACTTGCGGATGTTCTGGTTCCAGATTTTGGATGATGATTTCGGTGTTGTTTCGCTTGCAGATATTGTAGGTGGCTATAATTGCAGCTGTGCCTATTATGAATATGATTGCATACATAGTAAAACTGTGTGCTGTAGCTTTTAATTGTAAAAGCTCAATTTCGTTCGTATTGTTTATATGTAACTCGTTCATCATTTCTAATGAAAGGAATTTACGGTATTGCTTCTCTTTTGGGGTTAGTTGAAGGATTGCGGGGAGTGCTTGATATTCTGATGCTTCTCGTGAGGTAAATGTTCTGTCGTTAATGGTAATGCTGGTATTATGAAATTTGATTAAAAATGTGCCATCGAGCCTTTGCTGTGTTGATTCCATTGCTAAGGTCCCATTAAAATCATTGAGTAAAATTACGCCTGTTGATATTTCGTCTATTTGTGGTAGATGTTGATTGTTTATTATGTTGCAAGTAGCTTTTACACTTTTTAAAATATTAGGAATACATGCTGTGTTAGTTAGATTTACAATATCTTGGATTTTACAAATTGAAAAATAGTTACATGACTTGCAGGTTTGTTTTAAACCATATGTTTCGTTTTCAGATTTCAAAATTGTATTAAACAATAAATCTGTTGCAATATTATTTCTTTTTACGGGTTTTAGGATAAGTTTAACATAATCATTTTGAGTTACTAGGGGTATATTTATAATATAAAGTATTGAGATTGAATTGCTCGCAATTTTTACTTCTGCAAAGCTTAAGGCTTCTTCAATAGTATTGAAAGGCAAATTTTCTTTGGATATGGTGCTTAAGGCCAAGTTAACTTCCTGATTGGATAATATAAGAGAGTTAATAATACCGATTTTAGCCCACTGTATGGCATAATTTAGATGTTCTAGTTCTTCTTTAAATATTTTAAGTTTATATTGGACATTTATCAAACTTTCGTTATTTAGCATTTTATTTTCTTGGATTGATTTTAAAATTTCATTTGACATTTTAGTAATATTGTTCATTCTTTCATTATACAGTGTATTAATTATAATCTGTTTATTGTTATTTTGTAACATATTGTTCATTTTCTCTGTTATGGTTATATAATCTTCATGGTCGGGGTTACCCGCGACCCATTTCCAAGCCGATCCTATAAAGTCAAGGGATCTTTTCACCTTCCGTGGTTTAAGATGATGTATTAGATTTTGAATTTGAGTAATTTCATGTTTGAGATAGGGGTACAGGGAGTTATTTCTGTGAGTAAAAATAATTGGGGTTAGTTCATTTAGTCTTGTCTCGTATTGGTCCAAGTCGATCACGTGAATAAGTTTAAAGTTTCCTATATGTAGTCTTGCGTGGCCTGTATGTATTGCTACCACTTGAGCGTTCGTAAAGTCCAGTATCTGGATTTCGGTTCTACCGAAATTAAGAAGGTACCTGAAATGGTATTTAAGTGCTAATTTCTTATATTGCTTTTGTGAACTGTCCTGCCAGAGTTAGTAATGATTGTAGAATGTTTATTTTCTTTGACAATTTCCTTTCGATATCTGATTGTTAGTTTTGACCCTATTCGTTTATTGTGTCTTACGTAAACTATGTCTCCTGGGTTATATTGTCTAATAGGCTTTCTCTTTTTGTTATGGTAGTTTAAATCTTTTTCTTGTTTTAGTTTTAGTCTTTCGATATTGTTGAGTCGTATTTGTTCAAATTTGTCTGGGTCTATGTTTGGGGAACGTCCAAAGAATAGTTCAACTGTTTTTTTCATTGTTGTAGAGTGTATTGTGAAATTGTACTCGTTAAGAGCTCTGTTGAGCAATTGCTCAAATGAACGAGGGCGTCCATCGGCCTTCAAACATCGCATGATTTCTGACAATGTTGAATGGAAGCGTTCAATCTGGCCGTTAACTTCACTTTTATAGGGGGGTGTCGTAAAGACTTTTATCTTCAATTCATCTTCCATCATAGAGAGTATAGAAATAGAGTTGAGTGATTTTTCGTTATCGATTATCACTACTTCGGGAATGCAAAAAAAATATAGTATGTTTTGCAGGTGTGGTTTGATGTGTTCAATAGATCTAGATTCGATTATTTTTGCTTGGGCATATTTGGTAAATTTATCTATTGCTGTTAGGACAAAATATTTTTCAGTGGAAAATATATCTAGGTGAATAGTGTGTCCAGGATAATTTGGAATGGGTGTGAGATTTAATTTTGGGTTATTTGGATGTCGCTCGTATTTGTTTTCCTTACATATAGAGCAGTCTTTAACTATTCGTTTAATTCCAGCTGCCATTTTCGGAAAGTAGAATTTTTGTAAGATTTGGAGTCGGTTTTCGTAGGCGTTGCGATGTGCTCGTCGGTGTTCCGTAAGTATTATTTCTTCCTGTTGAGTCTCACTTTCGACGTCTTCGACAATTGTTTGTGTAAAACGAATTCTATAGCTCTTGAAGTGGATTGGGTAAATTTCCTGTATTTTACCCATTGTAGGCTCATTGGTCATTAGGCCATTAACAATATGTGGGTTGAGGTATCTTTTAAAAATGTTGATTATGTCCGATTCTGAATATGTTGGTTGTGTCACAATGTGTCTGGTATGTGTTGAAAAAAGGGGTTTGATTTGGTAACTACTTTCGTCAGCTATTTTGAGGATAAGTTGATTACGAAAGACGTTAACGGGCACTTCCACCGAAGGAATTAGGTTCTGAGATGAACTTTCGTCGCTGTGCGTTGTTGGTGTCATTGAGTTTATTTGGGCTACTAATGGGGGTCTTGAAAGGGAATCTGCAACGATATTTGCTTTACCTGGTTTGTATTTGAGCTCATAATTATACTCCTCTAATATCGCCTTCCATCTCTTCATCTTAGAATTTGTATTTTTATGACTCAGCGCGAACGTGAGTGGTTGATGATCGGTAAAGATAATGACTTTTCTAGATCCGTATAGGAAATTTCTTAATGAATTCAAAGACCAAATTATTGCCAACATTTCCTTCTCGTTGGTAGCATAATTTTCTTCTGTTGTGCTTAATGTTCTGGAGAGGAATGTAATTGGCTTGTTATCCTGAGATAACACAGCACCCAGAGCGTAGTCTGATGCGTCTGTTGTTAACTCGAAGCTTTTATTAAAATTGGGATGGGAAAGTATAACTTCTTTAGACACTAGTGCATTTTTTAAATTTTGGAAAGCATTGAAAGCAGTTTTGTCAAGGTGAATCACTTTATTTTTTGAAGCATTTTTGGACACGCGTCCATCTTCCCCTCTTAAAAGGGATGTTAAGGGTTTTGCAAGTTTCGCATAGTCCTTAATGAAACGTCGGTAATACCCTGACATTCCTAGAAACGAGCGAAGGTCTTTAAGATTTTGAGGAGGAGGCATATCGACTATTGCGCGGACTTTCTTTGGATTGGCTTTAATACCATCTGTACCGACGATGAAACCTAAAAATTCAATTTCTTTTTCAGGAATTCACTTTTATCGAATTGGATTTTCATATTAGCATTTTCGAGGGTTTTAAATACCAATTCTATGTTCTTGAAGTGTTCTTCTTCGGTTTCACCGAATATGACGATGTCGTCAATATACACGTAGCATCTCTTTCCTATGTGCTCTTTAAGAATGTCGTCTAGAGCGCGCTGGAAAATCGCGGGGGCATTTTTCAGTCCAAAGGGTAAGCGAACGAATTCAAATTTCCCATTATTGACTGAAAATGCTGTTTTCTCTATGTCAGTATGTTTGAGTAAGATTTGGTGGAACCCGCTTTTGAGGTCAATAATGGTAAAGTATTTCTGTTTGCCGAGATTAGAAAGGACTTCGTTTATCTCGGGGATAGGGTACCTATCAGAGATAGTAACCGAGTTTAACTTACGATAGTCTATAACCATACGATATTTTTTTTCCCCGGATGCGTCCATTTTCTTTGGAACGATCCAAACGGGAGAGTTGTATGGCGATTTCGATGGTCTAATTATCCCTTCATTAAGTAGTTCTTTTAGCTGCTTTTCCACTTCATCTTTCAATGCCATTGGGTATGGGTAGGATTTGGAGTAAATTGGTGTATCTATATTAGTTCGTATTTCGCCTCTTACTGTCGTAGTGTATGTCAGTTTCTTGTTGGGTTCTGCAAAAAGTGTAGGACAGTTTTCGATAATTTTATTGAGTTTACCTTTTTGATTGTCGGAAAGGTGCGAAAGTCGTAAATTTATATTATTAACGTTTTCTGTAATATGCTGTTTAAGTTTTATTTGGATGTTGGGGAAGATAGTCATATAGTTTTCGTTGGTATGAATAACAGCTTCGAGTTCTCTAAGAGAATCGTTGCCTATTATTCCATCGAAGGAGATCAGGCTGGGAAGAATGAAGAATTTTAATTTTTTCCCATTTTGCTTAAATAAGTTTATAAATGAGTGATGGGTAATTTTTATATTACCTCCTACGGAGTTGGCAAAAAAGGGTTTTTCGTTAGAAATAGGGAATTTTATACGTTTAGGTTGCACGTAATTTTTGTTAGAGCCCGTGTCTATTAAAAATTTGAGCGTTTCTCCACTTTTCACCTTAAATTCAAAATAGGGAAGTGAAGAACGACTTAATCTAAAAAATAGATATCGTCTAATTCTTCTGTTTCGTCGAAATGGGGGTTACCGTAGTATTCCACATATTCTTCATACGTTTGCATATTTTGATTACTGTCCGCGTTCTCGGGATATGTTTCTCCTTCGCAGCTGTCCGGTGATAGTTCCGTTTCTTGTTCGTTGTTGTTCTGTTCGGTGTTAAAGATTCTTTGGGATTTATTTGGGGGGTGAACCTGATTGGAGTTACCTTGATGGTGTCGTTTCTGTATCTGCGGAATTCGTGGTCGATTAGCATAGTTCACCTGTCTTGAATGAATGCTCTGATCTATATCCATAGGCTTAGGTGGTAGTTGAGGTCTGTGATATTGTGGTCTCATTGGATTGACATTTTGTGGCCAATAATTTTGTTGAATAGCGTTTTGATAATATGGTCTAGACGGTTGACCATATTGTGGACAAGGGTTGGGTCGAAGTCGTCTTTCAGGTGTTGGTCTCATTTGCATTTGTGGGTTGTGTAGCAATTCTGGGTAGAAGTTGCCTCGCGGAGCTGGTATTGGTTTTGGGGATAGGACAGGGGGTACTTGAGTTTTGCGCGAAGATTTTTGGCTGTTATTTGCATACTGCGTTCTGAAATCTACGTTTTGCAGCTTCAGGCACAGATGTAAGGCCTGTGGAAGGTCGACTGGTTCTTTAATGCTTAAAAGACGTGGTAGATCGCCTCGCAATCCCCTTACGAAGGTGTCTAATGCTTTGTCTCTGTAGGATTGAGTCATATTATTAAGCGATTCTGTACTCATCTCCATACAGGATAATTTGTTTAGGATTAGCGAAAGATGCTGATAAACAACCTGATAGAATTCAGGTATTGAATTAGGTCCTTGCACGAGAGTTGTCATCTGGTACTCAAGTGTACCAAGATCTCTCTTGTCGGCATAATGCAAGGTTAAGCACTTTGAAATTTTGCTCCAATTCAAAGGCGTGTTGTACGATTCGAGGGCAATATCAGCTTGCCCTACGATTTTATTTCTTATTGTACTTAATATTCCATAATACTTTGGAGTCCCTTTAAGATGGTCGTATATCGTAAGGACCCTATCTACACTTTTTTTCCAGGAGCTAAACTCTCCCGGTTGGCCTGAAAACTCGCGAAGACTTTTGGCGATATCAGGTACTTTGTCTAGATCTGAGAGGTCCCTATTACCGATTATGTCGATAACCTGGTCGATGTCATTGTTAATGTCGGAACTTGGATTGAGTATATTGTTAATGATATGTCGTCCTTCCCTTGCTAATACTTGTGAAACGATTACTGTAATTTGTTCTGTGAGAGCGTTTAGATTTAGAGGTTCGTTCTGGTTAAGAGGAGGAGCTGCGGCAGCAGGTGCCTGATTGTCGTTGACAACAAGTCGAGGTGGTCGGATTAAATTATTAGGATTCATTTTTACGGAGGTGAAAAGATTTAATAAAAAAAAAAAAAAAAAATCGGCTTGAGAATGCTTATTGGATTTCTAGCTTTTATGGATAATATGATATAATAAAAAAAAAAAATCTTATAATTCAAGTTTGAATATTTTGTTGATTTTAGTTAGATTGATTTATACTTATTTGAGAAATATAACTTAATAATAGCTTACATAAAAAACAATCCCACGATGTGCATTGTCCCTTATGGAGTTCTAAGATGATCCGTCGTGCACTTTACCCGGTGAGTGCGTTGGGTTGATTGGGGCTGAGGGCGGTCTTTCAGATGAAACTGTATGGTCGGCTGTTCTCGAGCTGAACTCCTTTTTACTGGTTACACAGTTACTGGGGGGCCTTAGTTTTACCACTACACTGTTACACTGATTTCATAGGTTTTTAAGCTATTAATTGCCACCTGTCAAGTCTTCATATACTAGAATTAAGTGAAGCTTTGGCTTTTACTTGTTATCAATTTATTTTTTTATTCTTGATTATTTTATTTCAGTTCACTTTCTGATTTTAACTTAAAACACTACTTTATTATTTTTCAAAACACTTTTTAGCTATCACAAATTCACTCGATAGGTTTATATGAAAAACTTTGTCTTCTGTCCCTGCTCGGGCGCCAGTTAATAATTCAACGCGACGTTTAATTAAAAAAAAGTTATTTTATGAGGAACTACCTCTTTATTGATATCAAACTTAGAACTAAATTCACATCGATACTGGCACATTTATTTATTAATTATTTTTGCTTATTAAGCTACTTGCATCATTCGATTGTATTCAGGTCAATTTCCTGGAAATTTGTCTGGAGTGTGTAAATTGCAGTGCAGTCGAGATTCTTGGAATTCGACTGTGGGAGCTCGTGTATTGACTATTGCAGTGCAATTGGGATTCTTGGAATTCGACTGTGGGAACTCGTGTGTTAACTTACATATGCCATTTTGGAGTATATATAGTAAATATTATTTAAATGTACAACTTGCTTCCTGGAGGTAGGATTGTTTCTTAAAAAGCTTCGTCATAGGTAAGTAACAAGCAGGTACGAACTGCTATGAAATCACACGCCAGACTTTGGCGTTTTTATCAATCAGAGAATGCAGTCTACTCGCGAAATTTTGAACGGCCATTACAGGAATTATACTAGAATTGAGAAATATTCAGAATAGGACTAGGTCCAGTGGTTTATTCTTTATAAATGATAAAAATTCGAGTCCCAAATTATACAATTTATTAGTACTAAGTCGAAGGGAAAATACCACAACAGCCAATCGAAATCGAAAACAGCAAAAGAATCCTCTTTCTTATTATTGTGATATGTAATTAGAAAAACTAAATTTCCACACTACATTCAACGAATTCCAATTGAAATTATCGATTTTATTTGCTATAAAGTTGAAGAAGAAGCTGCTACCATTGAACTTGAACTGCTTTCGCCACACATCAATTCTAGACTTCGAACGAATTTATACGGTTTATCATAGTTTAAAAAATGTTAAACTAAACGTACAATAAGACTTCTTAGAGAATAGCACAATCTTTGTGGTCTGATCTGTAATTCGTTGTACAGTCCAAAATCGCTAATATTCCAACCAAAGTGTGTATTACAAGCAAGCTGTTGGTCTCTCAAAAAAAGATACCAATTCTTATTAGATTTATATATATATATATAATTGGCGCAACAGGTCCGTATGGACCCAAGCCTAGCTTCTCACAACCATTCGTCTTGTGTGAGTTTTTTATTTTTGGGACGAATGGAAGGGATCTACAATTTTATGCCGAGTCCAAACGGCCAATTGAGAAGCTCTTTCATGACAGTTATACTCTCGGATGTTTGTCAGACGTTCGCGAGAGGTGGCGCAGCGAAAAAAACCTTAAGTTGGAATTTGGGTTTTTCTCGGGATTCGAACCTGGGACCCCTCGCTTAGTAGTCCAACACACTAACCACTAAGCCACTGCGTCTTATTAGATTTACAAAATTTTAATCTGACCCCTTTCAATAGTTTTTAGCGGATGTGGCCAGAAGTCAAAACTTACCATGTTGCTGAGCCAGAAGCCACTACTCGTCGGCAACACTAATATTTGACTAAATCCACAATCGTTGCTGCGTAAGTTTCAACTGGTAATTGCCTTCAAACGAGTTACAGTAGTTATAAGAGTAGATGTTGTATTGTTCTTCTGTTTGGCCTAGAGACGCGGAGTCTCTCCCATCGATATTCTATCAATAGCAGTAAATTGTTTTATAGTCCTACGAATATGTATATAATAATGGACGCTTTCCAAAAATACTATCACATAACATACGTGACATGCGTTTATGGCAATTTTTATTTCATTTTCTTTTAATACAGATTATTTCGATATTGTTTGACTTACATATTTTTATTTGAGCTGGATTTGTGGTAAATGTTTTATTAGTTCCACGAGTCCTAGGATGAATTTTAGCTTCATCCGTAAATATACATATTATCATAATGGGAGACGTAAAATATAAACTGCACATTAAAGGAAGTCTGATTGTGCTAATTTTACATTGCTGATGGAAATTCACAAGTAAAATTGTAACCAAGCACAATTGTGGCCAATTAAAAATAGCACCAACGCAATTCCAAATAAAAAATATTATGACAAATGTAATATCTTCTTCTTTTTCTTCGTTGGTGGTACTACAGTTCGGGGAAACCTGGACCTCCACAAACAGGCCCCTCCAGTTGCAGAGGGCTAATATGCAGATTTAACATGCAATATACAAAATTTACAAAGTCCTTCATAATGTACGTTACAATAAATGTTGCAAAAGTATTATAAAAATAATTAATGTACAATAAATGAGTTTGAGTATTCATGTGCGGCTTGCAAGAACTATCGAGGTTCAATGTCGCTGTAGGATCCTTTTAAATTTATTGTATGAACATCTCAAACAGTTCTCAGGCAGGGACTTATCACGTGCCATAGGCAAAAATGAAGGTATACAAAGACAAAAGTTGCTGTGGCTTACGTTTCGCCTTTTTTGATCTATGTGTATTTTAAAACTTAAAAAAACTTATATTTTCTGCCTTTATTTGTTTAAGTGAACACTTGCGCAGAAGTCTTAAGTTTGTTAAAATGAGGTTATGACATTGCAATGTAAACAAGTACAGCTTATAATTTCAAACTACAACCTAAGCTCACAAATCGGAGGTTTGTTGAAATGCCTTGTTTTTCTAGCTCTCCATATAGAACTTTCAGTTGATTTATGTTACGTGGAAAGTAAGGGAGCTAGGTACAAGAAAATTCTTTCTTTGTAAATTTGGGTTCCACAAAATAACTTGGATACTCGAGAAGCTTTGACGTATTGAAATGTCAACTAAAATTCCTTAACCAAACACATTGAACGGCTTGCACGAACATTTAAACGTCATCAATTCGAAATCGTGTCACGTGGTCAATGTAGGTTAACCAAAAAACATGCTCGTGTGAGACATTTGGAACATATATTTTACTGACAGATCTAAACATGATAGTGCTGTTAGACATAAGCTATGCTTAATTTACTAGACTTATGTCTTAGAGCACAAGCATGTTCAAATCTATCAATAGTCTGAACTTACAATTTTGTCTGACAATATTGTCAGAAAAGTCATTGCCGAAATGAGCTAACTACATGAATAAAAATTAAAGAAAATCAAGAAATTAAATAAAATAAAGACTTGGACACAAAGTGGGGGTCAGCGACAAAACGATTGGTTGAGGCTCTCAATATGCTTTCCTCTGCTGTGGAATATTCCATGAATCCATTGAAAAAGGATGCAAATTATAATATTATTCTTTTCCTCAATAATGTAAATGCATTGAACGGGTCGGGTTCACCTCATCCCCGGACAACTCCCCTGCCAAATTTCGCACCTAACTCCACAACTAAAATCCAATAATCCATAGTGGATAGTGTTACCCTCAAACGTGTGTTATGTTGAGTGTTTTTTGAGCCATTTATTTGAAAATTTGCAAATAAATGGCCGATTCGCCGAGATTTTCACGATTTTCTTGGTGAATTTCGGAAAAGGTACGTATTTTTGTCGAACGCACGTTTTTCCTCTTTGGTGATTAAGACTCCAACTCCTAGACCGACGGAGGTAGGAATTCTTAAGCAATGGTCCATTTTCGATTGTTTTTCTTGTGCGGCTCAAATCAAACGTCATATCTCAGTCAAAGTGAGGTAAAAGCCAATGGATTGTCAACTCCCTTAAGTCAGTCTGATTGATATTTTATTTATTATTGAGTCAGTTTGGGAAATATCGGTTTTGCAATTTTTCGCAATTTCCGTCAAATTTCGTGAATTTTCGCCCTTAGGGCCCGATTCTGGAGTGACGCTCCGCGATTCCTGGATTGCGTTGCGGTGGATGTGTAGGTATTTTTAAGTTTTCAAGACTGTAAATATATTTAATTAATTTAAATCTGAAACTTAAGACAATAAGTTTTTTCAAGAAAATAAATTGACTTTTAACTTCAGAGAATTCGAGAAAATAAAAGTAAAAAATTCGGACGGCATAAATTCGTTTATATTGTATCCTTTGAAAATAAAATAAAAGTAAAAAATTTGCGCGAATTGTTTTGATTTTTTTTTTTTGATTTTGTTTGAGAGGCGTAGAATGATATAGAAGTGTCACCTGCAGGCCTAATATTGAATCTGTAGTACCAACCTATATAAAAAAAAGTCTGTGCATTCAATAAGCTACATTTCTTACTACAAACTACTTATATATTCGAATTACAGTTTAATGATGTCATTTTGTGAATAGACGTATTCTAAAAAATATATAGTTTGCGCAAAAGGTGCGTAGGCCTTCTTTCTTTCCAAAATTCGGTTTGTATGAGTTTTGCATTTTTGGTATGATGGAAATCCCTTCCATTTTTATGTCGAGTACAAACGCCTAATTGCGAAGCTCTTTTGTGACAGTTATACCCTCCGCTGTATGTCAGACCAGACGTTGCCTTAAAATTCATCACAAAGACGGTTATTAGTAAATAACAAACTTAATTTAAAAGATGGAGATGTATATAACTTTTTGTTATTTCATGCGCCTTTCAACATTATTCAATTTATTTTTGTAAATGACATACCAAACACACTGCCTAATTCGAAAAGATTTCCTTGCGTGTAGCCTAACATTGGTTTTCTAAAACGTGCTGCATTTGTAGTTATTTGTGTATCATTCTTTTCGTGATAATCATATAAATAAGTGAGGTAGCCTTCTATTTTCAACCTTCTATCTTATTAGAAATTGCCCTTACGGTTTGTATTTTTGGTTACACGCGCACGAATCAGAGTGTCATGTATTTACGATTTGGCTGGTTGTCGCTGTATCCATTAACAACATTCAGCTTACAATAAGTCAAAATAATTTCAAAGCTGAAAAAAAAAATTCTGATTTTGGTGGTTTAGTGGTAAGTGTGCGAAGGGATTTAAGTTTAACTCTCCGAAAATAAGTTAGAGCTACCTTTTGCGAGGAGCCAGGCCGAAGTTTCTACAAGGATAGAAAACAACGAACAATGACATTTTATATTCGATAATGAAAACGGCTGTACGGGTGGCGATATTTTTAGGAGTCAGCCCCGGGAGAAAAAATTTATAAAAACACACAAACTGCCTACAGTAACAAAAATTTCTTATTTAATTATTTCATTAATTTATTGAAAAAAAAAAGCTCTTGAAAAAAGAGAGAACAATAAAGATTTGTTCCTTTACTATTGCATATAGTAAGAATGGAAAAGACTGCCAAAACGGCTGTTGTGTGGATCAAATCTCAGAGAGATTGACATACAAAAAAACTAGGGAAAACATTATAAGTAGGTTTAGGTAACCCATTAAAAGTTACAGATAATTCATAATTTTAGTGGCAAAGAAAAAGTCTTTAAGGTCTTCAAGACATAACACAAATTCAAAGCGAAGCTAACGTTTTTTAATATGTAACTGAAACAGTAACAAAAACAACCAATTAAATAATCATTCAAATAAAATAGGTGTAGTTCTGTTCGACTTAGATTGAATTTGACTGCATGTCTTTAAACGCAAAAGTTTTAGAAATTGCTCAATTTTTCTGGTGCATTTTTGACAGGCCTATAGCGGATACCTAGGCCTACAATCTCCACTTTGTTTCAACTCTAAATCTTTATAAATTTTGGAAGAAATTGGACAAAAGTAATTTATTTTTTCGTTTCGTTTCGTTTTTTTCTTTGTAACGCTTTGCAGTTGAAAATACTGAGAGCATTTAAATATAGTAAATACCAGCTAATAGAGGACATCTGCAGGTACAACTTAATATATTCAATAACTCGATAACTTAAAACGTTTTTAAATAAAAAGGCAAAATTTGAAACATTTCTACGATTTTCACATGAGTGAGTAGATATGCAGTTCATTCTCAAATCAAACATACTAACTGCGTAATATTTTGACATCTCTTTTAACCTTATTTTACTCCTGTGACGGAGAGGGAGACAGACAGAGGCAGTACGCTGTGTGCAAATATGTAGGAAAGGTTTGTTTATCTCTGTTTTGCTTACAAAAAAAGTGTCTAGAAAGAAATGTCAAATAGGTATAGGTACCAGTGATACCAGATCGTAGTATTATTACTTTAGGGGATTTATATTAGGGAAAATTCCTGATCATACACGTCATACCTGTTTATAAATCACCCGGAGGAGTTTTTAAAAATCATTACAGCCAATGGCTTTCTTGCTGATAAAATTGAATTAAAAGTTGGAGTTCCCATTATGTTGCTTCGCAATTTGACTCCCCCAAGTTTTGTAATGAAACCAGATTGTGAGTGATTTCGTTGCAGAAAAACGTTATAGAGGCATTAATTTTAACTGGGTGTGGTTTAAACGGATTCAATTTCATTAATGTTTTTTCTATCATGACAATCAATAAGTCACAGGGTCAAACTTTATGAAAAACGGGATTTTATTTAAGCAAGAATTGCTTCAGATACGGGCAGTTATAAAGAAGATGTATTGCAGCAAATATCACTATCTTAGCCGATAGAAACAAAACGGCTAATATAGTATACAAAGAAGCGCCACATTTATAAAAAAGTGAGTTAGATATTATAAAAATATTTTCTTTCATTTTCATTGTCTGTTGCGATTCCGAAAACCTAAACGCATGAATGTAAACTGACCTTAGTTCCCTCGATCACGAATTTCACATAGATTATCTGTCATCTGTCAAATGTCAAACGTTGCCACACTTTATAATCTGATTGTCCCTTTAACCTTAGGAGGAGCAACAAGTGAAGTAAGATTTCAATTGTTTTTTAATTTCTTGTATTACCTTTGTAATTTATATTCTTTAGAAATAAACCCTTCCACATTAAATCGAAACGAGGTTGTATTATTGAGTCTCCTCCGAAAGGGCAACATTGTCCAAAGAATATTAAATAATTGCCGATTAGTCCAAGGTGCCATGCCATGAAGATGAAGGCAAAGTGGACACAGTCTTTGGGAGGTTTTTTAATACGGGTTCAAGTCCCTCACTATTGCAGAAGGCTCCCTCGCGATATACCTCTGTAACGTCTATCGATGATTTTTCCTTCGAGCGATTATCAAAAACAAAAAATGTGCCCCCTACAAGACAGCAAATTTATAAAATGTTGTTCTCCATCAATTGATCTGAAACCACATTTTGCACGGGCGAAGCCGGGCTGGTACAGCTAGTAATTAATAAATTTTGGGAAAATTTGAAAAAAAAAAAGCTCAAATCAGTTTTCATTCTTTAAGATTAATAAAGATACTGGACAAATACTCCACTAAAATTTAAATATTGGAAATTTGGTTGTCCCATATATCGTAGTTCTTAAAAATAACCGTGACAGGCTATTGAAATACGGGACGTATGTAGCGACTTCTAAATGACAGGACTGAATGAATGCAAAAATTAAAAATCGATCACTAAAACCTTTTGTTGTCAGTAAAGCTTTGTCTGTACATACAAAATGTAATTAAGGTTCGTATCGCTTCCAAACATAAGCAAAATATGACATATCCCAAGTGTAAGGAGATCAGAATGTAGATTTCATCTTGTAGTGAAACACTAGGTGAACTGCGAACATAATGAGCAAATTATTTAAATGACAGAGCTTGCAGGGGATTGTAAACGAGATAATTATTAAATGGAAGCACTACTTGCCATTGAAAGTGAAGCATGAAATTGAATATGATACATACTTGTAACTAATAGTACAATAATTACCTGTTCAGTATTTACAGCATCCGTGTCAGCCATTGGGAAATATCAAAAACTCCTTACTTTGAAAAATTCAGTTCACATAAACTCCTTCAAATTAGAAACAAAAGTTTTGTAAGCCCGTCTACATTTATTAGGTCAATGGTTGGGTAAGCCCATTTCAAGCGCTACAACATTGCTGACACAAAAACTAAGGCATTCGAAAGGAAAAAGTGAAATCCGAAATAAAAACAAAAGGAAATCAATGCGCTGGTAAAATGAAAAGTGAAAACTTCAAATGTGCAAAAGTCAAAACCACACAAGCACACACCCCTAGTCGGTCTGAAAACGTGTCGGCGGAAAACAATTACTTTTGGAAGTGAAAAAGTGAACTTTTCTGGTCAAACACATCCTTTTTGCGCGAAGCTAAGCTATTACCCTCGTGCAAGTTCAGTGGTCTTGTCGCGGGCAACTCATTGCACTTTCACATGCAAATTTCTATCTAAACGTGTGTGGTGGGTTGCTATTGCTATGTATAGCAATACTGTGCATTTTCTTGGCGCATTGTGTGAAAATTGATTTCTTAGTCCCCAGCCATATTCATTCACCTTCTATAGTTTTGCAAGCTCAATTGAAATGCAAGTTAGCTGCTTTTGTGTTTGTTTTATCTGCTCACAGTGTATGGTGTATAATGGCATTCGTGGTCATGTCTGTCTAATTAATTGTTAAGTGCCTCACATTTGCAGCTTTTTAGGGTAAGGACTTTGAGGGCTGGCATTAGAGGAAGTTTCAGTTAGTTCACTTGCATGTAAGCAACGGATATATATGCGGTGGTGAGGCGGAAACTTTTAAACTTTTCCGGGTCGGGTCGTACTGCAATACTGATGTTTTGTAAAGCCAGAGGCAGGCGGTTTTATTCTATATCCTGCTCCCTAGATGTTTATCGTGTTTGCACAAATTTTTAGCTTCTTCGTGCTATATATAATAACAAGGAATGAACGCATTTGATGGGATCTATGGCAGGACTTCACATCATCCAAGAGACATGTGTGAATAGGTCAAATCGAAATGTCAGACAAATGAGTCCGTTACGATTGCATATAAAGCGGGCATATGCAATCGTAAATTGTTATTTGCCCCTAACAATTTTTAGTTTTAGAAAACTTAGGGCCGTTTGCTGATACGACTCATAGCGAATTAAGTACCACATAAACTCTTATAGTTTATGCCCTGAAGAAAATAGCCTATAAGTATTTAAGTAGAACTTAAATCGTTAAGAGTCGTATGAGCAAACGCCCCTTAATCAAGTTATTAGACTGATTGGAAAACAGTTTGAGATACAGCCCTTCTATTACGCGTTAATTGGTACTGATCCTTATCAACCATTACCTAGCAGCAGAGAAGTGAGAAAAATACCTTAGTTGTGGGATAAGAAAGCTGCTTCGGATCTATAGCGATGTTCTACACTATGTCAGAACATGTTGAAAAAGAGTTTGTGGTGGTTGAACCCTTATATCACAAAATTTGAGGAAATAAAAGTAAAAAATTCGAGCTAATTTAAAATTTTTATTTGCTCAAATGTTCTGAATCTGTTTATTTTCTCCAAAAGCTTTTTGTTTTAACTTCAGAAAATTTGAGAGAGTAAAGTCAAAAATTCGCGATCGCCCAAAATAATATTTCGGATTGATTTCCATTTTAAACCATTTGAACGATTATTCAATTCAAAAAAACGCCAAATTTAAAATGCGCAGAATAGCCCAAGTTTAAATGAACCAACGGCCGAACCACAAGAGGCGCCGCTGATTATTAAGAGTCTGGCAATCTCTGCTATTAATTTCGAAATTTAAACAACAGGTATCTATAGCATTTCTTTAAAGAGGGACATAATTCCATACATTTTTTTGTGATGGACTTATGTCCTACCGAAGTGGGATGGATTTATCCCTGTGCCATTTAAAATAGCTCAGAAAGTTATAGTAAATCTTACAGATCTCTAAACATTTCAATCCTTATAAAGGGGGTAAAGGGGGTCACTTAAAAAAAAGTAATCAGACCACACGTTCTATAATTGCTTTTGCCACGATTCTAATTAATATTTATGAAAAGCCGTTCATTGTTGGTTTTATTTAAAGGTGTTCTTTTACTCTCAAAAATGCATGGCTCTTTATGAGTCAGTCATATGACAAACTCTTAAAAGGCTTTCAACAAGACATAGTGCTCCTCTAATTTTCACTATCAATACAGCCGCCCAACATCTTTTTGAGCGTTAAACTATTGCCACTTACTGTCCTAGTTAGATGGAACTTTTACGAAACTTATACAATTCTACTTTGGTCTTGCCAAGCTGTGACGGACATATTTCAGCCAATATCCCGTTGCTTTTCGTAATAAAAACACATACTTTTTGCAGTATATACTCCTAGGGTTCTAATGCATAGATGGTAAAAAAAATAGCACATAAACATGTTAAAAAAAACATAGTGCAGTCATTCTGTCAACTGTCCAAATTTTATCACAGCTGTAATTTTTCCCAAAATTTTGCGCTTGCACGCAGGTAGTAAAGTGTAACAATTTGTAGTAGTTACCTATCTGAATAATTCATTCATTAACCACACGTATAGTTATTAAAGTAGATTATGTGTTGTAAAAAAAAACCCTGTTTGTTTGTTTACAACACTGCGTTAGCGTATTTTCTAACTCAATAAGTAGGTTTGATTTACACAGTCAACAAAGAGATAGCTAGTTGAAAAATCCCATCCATTGTTGGCGGTTAGAAAGTAAAAGGAATTATTTTTATTTTCTGAAGGCTAAGTCCTGGTGGTAATTGACACTAATTTTGGAGTGCCTCGGTTCATTGTTATCTCGAGGGGTAAATACCTTTATTGCTAGATGACTGTAGTAACAGCAAGTATATGGGTCCATGCCGTATTATCTTAAAATTATGAAAATAAGTTGTTAGCTGGAGCATTCAGACTTGTGAATAAAAAAACATTCACATTGCTGCTGATATAAGCTAAATAAGTTTAGAAACCTTCGTGTACAGAGAAATTGTACGTATTTTTATGACCTTTAGCTGAATCTAATTCTAAGAATCAAGCTATGTTCAGGTCATTCAGCCGATAGTCATCATACCGCAGTAGGTATTGTAATTTAATTTAATTCACTTTCGTTTTTATTCAATTTTTGTACTATTATATTACAAACTTATTAGAGAGCTGCAACATGTATACACATTTCCGGAGCCGGATGTATGTCCTTATGAAAACCTCGCGTAAAAAAATCTATCGACACAAAGCAGATATACTTTGACAATTACAACCTTTTGATCTTGTAATGCAAAATATATATATCTATAAGTGGAATTGACTCCACCTACTTGTTGAACCAGTTCCAGCTTCTAATGAAGCATGAGAAGCTTAAAATGTCTGAATTTATTGGAGTAGAACGCTCCGAGTTGATTTTTTTATTTTTTGGGAGAGAATTAGCGACGAATGGTCTTCTCTTCCTCTCCTCTTCATATATAAAGTTTAAAAAAAAAATGGTTTTAGAATACGCCAAACCTTGTTATCGCTGACTTAAAAGACAGTAGCAGCAATTGTGGCGCCCATATGCAGTCTTTCCAGAAAAATCAAGCTCTTTCAGATGCCGCTTTGGCCAAATCCGTCTTTTCGCTAGATATTTTGTGCCACTTGTCCAACTAAGTGTTGTTTTTTCGAAATCATCTACCTTCATCATGGGTCTGAAAGTAGCTATAGGACTTAGGTACCTTAATTAGGAATGGGTTGTTTGGCGAGTTCATCAGCCTAACTATTATCTGGGATATTAAATGCCTCGGCACTCATCAGAGGACAATATTCGATCGCTTCGCCATATCCCAATAACAGATGGTCTAGTGCTACTATAGGATTCTGGCAGATTTATTCGAATCACTTGATTGCCATCAGGCTATGCGAGGAGGAACGCATATATTCTATGAATCTCTTCATTGAGCCGATATATCACTTCTTTTAGTCACAATGGAAGACAGTAGGAGAGACTTGGGTTTGGTCTATAGAAGAAGACACCAACCGAGTGCAGTGTTTTTTTTTATCTGTAAAGATATGAATCGATTCATCATCCAAGAATGCATCTTAGGAATGGAGACTTTGGGCCTTACTTATAATCGTTTTTAACCTTTACCTAATATATTTAATAGGTCACAACCGATAATTTTGTATGGAAATTTTCGCCATTGTGATTTCGAAAAATTTAGCCTGAACTCTAAAAATGATTAGTAGTATCGCAGTTTGAATTTTCTTTCAAGCTTCAGCTGGGGTAAGAGGCAGTCGTTGTTTCTTAGAAGATTCCTTGACGTTTAAGAATAGCGGCGTGACCAGTTTATTTCTAATCCATTTTGGAATTGGAATTTTTTAAGCCGAAAGGCTGCAGAGGCAAGATCAGTTTTGTGGGGGCTATAACCAATCGACCACGATTCGCCTATCTTATTAGCTTGTTAAGAGCCTTTTGTATGAGTTTCTTAAAGGTATTTATATGCATTTTGGACTCGGTAATATAAAAATCACCCGCATAAGCTGCAGTCCACCAAATTCCAGAGAAGAGAAGGTAGGACGGAACCTCAACCTTATTTAGAGCATTAACCAGAGTCACCACGGATTTAATCCAGGACCAGCGACCACCGTCTACACAATGCTTTCAGTTTAAATCAGTGGATGGCTGAAGTTAACTCAGGACAAAGTTCATTTCTGGCTTAATAGATGTCACTGCAATTAAGATAATCCGTAAACCACACCACAAGACGTTAAAAAAAATGTCTAACCGTCCACGTGGATGCTCTCTTTTGTGGTGATTCATCCGAGCCTTTTTTTAATTATAGGGAGCTGGTACTTTTTTTTTCAATTGGAGCGTGTAACCTTATTCAACGACTGTGTTCAAATTTACGTCAAACGTAAATTAAACTGATTACCGAGAAAACTATGAAGCAATGAGGCGATAAAATCTTCTAACGGAACTAATAGCGGCCCATAATGGCCATCAGAATTATGCTAAACGGTAATGGATTTTTTGTGTTCTGTTCGCGTTAAGTTGCTGGACTTTGACGACACAACACATGCTATTCAAGCTCCAAAATCCAATACCGTATACCTTCTAAGTATTTTGGTTATTTCGTAGTTATGTATGTATGTATTTTAAGTTGTGGTACTCTTAAAGAAAATCCCTATTTATATCCAATTGATTATCTTTCTCCATTCAAAAGACATAGAGGGCGTTGAAAGCGGTTTCAAGTAAAAAAACATGATAACTCTCAAAAATAGGTTTTCATAATTTTAAGTCATTAATAAAAAAAAAAAACCAAGATAAGAAACTGACATATTTCTAAACAGATTTTGACCATCTCTGAACAACTTAACCAACCCAATTTTTAATTCACCGGGCCTCTTTGCCCTTTTAAATAAGAAAATACATTGTACTGGACTGCAAGCTGCATTTAAAAGCCAAACAAAGTACCACCATGTACTCATGACGACCAACGGTAAATCTTTGGTAATAATGGTGCCGTAATTTTTCTAAATTTAGATGCCGCAACAAAGCCCTTCCAAATAAAATGGTGGTAACAATGATAAAACCGGGTGTGTTGCAATACCAAAGGAAAATAAATTTAATACTTGATAAGCACATAAACTCAACTAAATGGATAGTTTATCGATTTGCAATTTGAAATTAGGACATTAATACTAAAAGCTAACAACTAATGGCGCATTTAATCGTCAAACAACATTTAATTTAATTTCACTGAATTTACTTTAATGGGCTAGTCTTTAAAAAGGAAACTGTGTCCTCGTTTGGTTCTTCGAATAAGAGAAATATATATTTTCACCAGGTATTTCTTAGCGATTTTTGTTTTCTTCCGAATTTTGAACGTAGGGACACAGGTGATAGAATTGAACTGTTTTGAGTTTTTCTTTCACCACACTTTGGTTGTAAGGGAAAAGTTGGAAACTAAAAAAGAAAAAAACAAATTTCTAAAAATGTCCTTGCGCAGTGTGAAGCAGAAAGAACCTTTTATTGTTTTGACTGCCACTGTTCATGTTATGTTGAGTCTCTAAGGGTGTGTAATACAATATCCTGGCAACTACGTTGTGTGTTCGCGAAATGGCGCGTAATTTTTGAGGTCATTGGGTTAGACATTTCGGTTCGTCGGGCCAGACAGATGGCTTTGTATGTGATATTGAGACTTGAGTTGCGATTCATGTGCACTCTTAAATAATGTCCCTAGGGTACGCACAATGGTAAATCTAAAAATAGCTGTAAATTTATCACAAATATATAGGGGATACCTAACGTTTCTATGACAAATCGCTAGTCTATTGTTATTTTCTTATTAATTCTTAAGGTTAGTCAGGTTTAGGCTTGGGCTTTGTTGGTAGCGCCAACCCTTTATGACAGTAAGTAGTTCAAAGCACGCAATGATAAAAGACGTTGCTTAAGAATATGTGTGGTGTATGCAAGGTAATGGCCTCTGCATATACCAAAGTGTTTGCGTGAAAGACTCGCTACGCGATATCGAAAGATATCGCAAATATGTTTTGATTAGGTACTGTAACCTTGAATAAATTAGCCAGTATCAGGGAGTGGTTGAACGTAAGTTGATAGTATTGATACACGGAAAGAATTGAAAATCACCAATTACAAAATTTTAAGTTGCAATTCACGAATTATATCTTTGTCGCAAATTACAACGATTTTTTCTTGGATATAAAAATTCGTAATTCGACATTGAAAACGGCGTAGAATACAAAATTCTGCTTGTTGAATTTTGCGATTAGAAATATTAATTCGAGCGTCTTTTATTTGTAGTGATTTGCGATATTGTTTGACGCAATTTACCACTTCAATGGGTCAATTTCTCAAGCACTACTTCACAATCGCAAATTGCAAAAAGTAGTTGCTGATTTACAAACACTGAGTGGTGAATCAATGAAATCTTATAATAATTTAACACATGTAAATTGAAAACGTAAAATGACGTAGAGAAATCGTGAATTACAAAATATTTTTTTTGTAATTTCCATGGAATTAACTACCCGATGTGTGGATTTTTGTGCGCACAGGCAGCCGACAAAAACGAAACGTCATAGCATGTCCATGGTCGATGTAAAGAAATCCTTTTAAGTCCTTTCATTTTCTGCATGGACAGCTCCAACCATGCGCATTTGGCTTCATCAGAGTCAGACAGTCGGTATTCAATCTTTACTTAAAGCAGTTCTTGTCGAGTCAAAGTTATTTATAAGAATAACTCATTCGTAGTGATAGTGAGTGTACTAACCAACAAATTGTAAACAATTTTGGAATATATCTTGTAAGTACATATTGAATAATACAAAAACAACTGAAGTATATAAATTCGTATTTTTTCAGAAGGTACATCTCGCTATAAGAAATAAGTATAAATTGGAATGGATTCTAAAATATGTCATCGAAAACGATTGTAAAGGTTCGTATTAATGGCAAGTTATTCTAAATAATTTGTTTGTATTTTATATTTCAGCATAGACCAAAAAACCACCCCAGAGAAATCCCGTTGTCTCCGGGCGATATGGCGCCGTAACCTTTTCATGGATATCAGGAGGAAACAAATTATAAAATGTGACTTTAAATATGTATTCGAAAATAACCTAAATAATTAAACTACGAATTTTGATTTGTGAATCATAAGATATAAGTTGTAAATTGAGAATAAAGTTTTCTAATTTTACGATAAAACAATTTCAATTTAAGACGGTGATGCCTCAAATCACTACTCAAGAATCGTAAATTGCAAAATATGAAATGCAAATTGATAAAAAAAGATTCAATTTACCATTACGAATTCGTAAATTGCAACTACTGAAGTGGTAAATCTACCCCTTTTGTTCACAAATCAACACTTTTGAGTGGAAATTCAGGACTAAATGGTTGTAATTTGTTAAGGGAGGAAATCCGAATTTACAACACAAAAGTGGTAATTTACGAATTATTTTTGCAATTCACAATCCATAGCAATAGCAAATTAATAACTATTTGTGTCAAATTGCGATTGGTTATTGCAATATGTATTCCTCATTTGATCGCATCATTGACAATAAAAAGTAGCGATTCGCGACTTTTGAGGGTCAATATCTTCACTTCGTACAATTTATAGAATTGCGAATAAAAAGTCGTGAATTAGTAAATCCTGAGCTCAGCTCTAAAACTAGACAAACTTTTCGTGATTCTGCGCTCATTTTTCTTGATTTGATCTTAAAATTTTTTCCGTGTAAGTATTGGCCTTGACAAAAATATCACATTAGGATACATTCTTCTTTTTTTAAGGAAATTCGGAAATTATCTTGTTACATAATGAGACATTAAGACTGTGTATAGATTGATTCTTACGAGATAGAGTTTTAAGAGTTTTAACAAATATAAATACAAACCGTTAAGCAAAGCGACTTTAATACTAAAAAAAAGATAGTAGATAATTAGTGCACAAAACTGAGTATATAAATATTAACCATTCATTGAAGTGCGTTTTCATTTTTGAGGCTACCTACAGTTTTATGCCAAAAACTGGGATCAGAATCTGTAAGGCGAAACGTTGGAACGTTTTCGTGCGCACGAATGATTTGCTCTAAGTTGCAGAAGTAAATCGTTCGTGCACATTTTAAGGTTTCGCCTTAGAGAATTCCGACCCTGAATTCAGAAAGTTTTTTCTGGACATTTATAAGCATATTCTCCTATTTTAGCGAGAGGTGGTTCGGTGCTATTTTGTTTTTTTTTTTCGGGTATCCAACCTGAAAATCTTCCACTTATTTGTCCGGCAAAATAACCACTGATCCACTGCGCATATGTCCTACCTCAAGTGTAAGAGTCTTCGCGATCAAATACATTTGTGCAACTGTGACTCAACATCTTGAAATCACACGTACGAGTACAAAATTTAAATCTTAAATGAATTTGCGGTATGATTTCTTTTAACTGTAGGTATTCGTATAAGAATGCCTCCATGCATTTTGTTTCCGAAAATTATATTGTTCAACAAAAACTACACATGAACCAATTCTTTAGTTGAACTCAGTTAAATTAATTTTTAAAATTAAATTATAGTCTAAGTTGGATCATTTTTTTAAAATTGCTCAATGTAATTGTGCCATATGTGAGTACTTTAAATTATTTAATACATTTTTATTTTAATGTATAGGTACCTTTGTTCCAAGTTCCTCTATAGAAATTTTAAGTATTAAATAGAAGCCTTATTTCAGTTCCATAAGTTGCTAGTTTTTACCTGAAAGAAGAATAGTAAATTGAATTTATTAATACATAAATGAAAAAAAATTGTTTTAAAAGTTACGATATTTAAAGACAGGTACTGACAAAAAAAAATTGCAAAAATCGTCAACACAAGATAGGGTTGTTAATGCCATCTATTGCCGATGAGAAACTTTGAACAACTGGTACAATTTTCTCTCCGCTTCATATCTCATAGACCGCTTAGCTAAGACCCTTCTATCTTCACTGACTTGTTAAAGCCTTTACCCTTCACCTTTAGTTTTCGCTTGAGCATTTTCCACACACCACACCAGGCGACATTCGTTTTTTCGAGTTCCTCTATGGTTCTATAACAGGTTTTGCTGCATTTAAAAAAATAATATACTAAGTAAACGACTGGAAAATCCAAACCTCCCCGTTCATTGCCAGTGCGTCTCAGGTTTAAAACGACAGATTTGCAAGTCATAAGCAATCTGAGTGCTTGTTGTGGTTCTATAAATGAATAAATCTAAGGAATAAAAATACCTCCGGTTGTCTAAATTGTTCACAATTGGCCTTACCACTAAACATTTTTAGTTTCGACTTTAAAAAAATTCCGTACAAATCTTGCAAACGATGTCGAATTTTT
The DNA here is from genome assembly GCA_916610125.1 of Cheilosia vulpina. NCBI lineage: Eukaryota > Metazoa > Arthropoda > Insecta > Diptera > Syrphidae > Cheilosia > Cheilosia vulpina. The sequence continues at coordinate 77,513,825 of OU744276.1, read as the reverse complement.
GCACGAGATGGGACAGATAGATCCGTTTGTCCGCAGTCAATGCCAGTAAAGGCGTAAGAATGAGATCACAAATCGGTCGCCTAAAGTGTCATGGATGCTCTACCCATAATTAAAGATACGTAAGACGGAAACAAACACAAGTTCCGGCGAACAACATTTCTGCAATCACTTGAAAACATTTTTATTTCTGATTCAAAACATGTGAAATAAGAGTGGTAATTAGTTTCTGTAAATTAAACCAACAATTCATCAACAAGTTATACGAAATAAATAAATAATTGTGCGATCATCACTTCCAGAAGCCATTTTGTTTTATAAGAAAGCGAAATTCCGTAAGCCATCGCTATATATATATATATAGCTTTCCCATAATTCCTACCACGTTAACAAGATGGCGACACGTGTCGCGTTTTAGGTAATGCCGTCCCTACACGGCTATTTAGAATCTAGCTTCCCATTAATCTTCCGTGTAGGAATGTGTGGTGATGTAAGTGCGGCATTAAATTTTTTTATTTGTACTACACTTTCACTTCTATGAAACTTTATCAACACTGTGGGACCCATTGTTATCCAATTCGTATACGTTGTGAGCATAGTAATATAAAGGGTGTGCTATTATTAAACTGACTATGTAGACTGACAGTTTCAAAAACTACTGCACATGAAGATTACTCACATAACTTCAGGTGTCAAATTTGTAGTAAATTCGTCCAATACCTACCTCATTTGGGCTATTTATCCATTGACATACGACAAATGACTAAGAAACACCTGCACATTTTTTGAAATGCATTTTTAGCCAGTTTCTAGCAAAATGTCTTGTTTGTGGATCGAAACTTCTAACTCGAAATATTCTTTAGTTACTTAAGTGTTATACACCTATAGTTCGGATTTCGCAACTCTTTCTGTCTGAACGGTGGACACAATCACCATCCTATTTTCGCTAAACTAATCCAAATATCTATCTGAACTCAAGGCTAAAATCTTCATCCCAGTTGAAAGCCTCTGGGCCTTACTACTCGTAATAATCATTTTGAACCTTCACACTTAACATTTTGTAGATCACAATGGGTCATTTCATATGTTCGTAAAATCTAGAACTAATAGTTCGTAAAATCTAGCCTGGGCACCAAATAAGATTGTAAGTACCTCGCTCTGTCGTTTATATACAAATTTGGTATACCTACTCAAATTAAAAAAAAAAAATCCACCTTCATTTGAGTAGGTATTTAAGTTTGTTATAGTAAAAAAGAAAGATCGGGACTTATACAAACTTAACCACGTAGGTAAGAAAAAAAAAGATGCGATGGTAAGATAGAATAAAAATTTTGTTAAAAATTTCCTCTGAATGATCCTGGTTAATTAAGGATTTGTCCTATCATCCAAATCAATATTGATTTCCTCTTCCCGATAATAAAATTAAAATGAAAACGCCTTATTATTAACAACAAGTATTGTATTGTAAGGAATAGGCCCTGTACACTGCGACTAGAAGAGATCTATTGTGTTGGCCTCTTTTATTTAACCCAGGGAGCTGTTGAGGCTCTTTATAAACCTCAGTATCCTTCTTGGTTCCATGTTTCCTATGTCTGCAGGACTTAAATACGCCCTTTGCATATGGATCACTCCGGCCCTGGCCACAGCAGGGCATTCGCAGAGTATGTGTTCCGTTGGTTCCTCCTCTTCTCCGCAGAGTCGACAGGAGTCATCGTCGGAAAGTCCCATTTTTTTGAGATGGTATCTCAGTGGACAGTGACCAGTAAGATAACCCGTTAGTATCCTTAGATCTTCTTTGCTTAGCTCAAGTAACTTTTTTGTCTTACTACGAGCTGGGCTTATGAATCTTTTTGCCTGCCTCTGTCCTTTGCATTCCGTCCAGTATTCGGCAAGGTGGTCATCTTCCCATTTCCTGAATGTTGAGTGTACGTAACTCAAAGGTAACCCGAAGTAGGACTCAGGACCAATGAGCAGGCGTGATGCGCCTCTTCTCGCCAGGCAATCCGCTCGTTCATTTCCCTCAAATCCTTCATGACCCGGTATCCAGGCAATGGTGACAATGTTGTCCTTGGCCAGATCATAGAGGAGATTAAAACATTCTAAAACCAGTTTTGACATGATCGAGTACGATTTTAGGACCTTAAGAGCAGCTTGGCTGTCTGAGAGGATGTATATGCGGGCACCTTTAGTGCGCCTACCTATCTCTATGGCGTGTACCTCCGGTTGAAAGACGTCTGGTGATTTCCCCAGTGCTATACCTCTTTGGAACCTAGGCCCATAGATCCGGGCATCGGTTGCGTCATCTTCCATCTTTGAACCGTCAGTGTACCAGATTTGTGATCCTGATGGTATTATAAATTGGTTGGTTCTCCAGGCACTTCTATCAGATATTAGTATCTTAAATTTCCTCGAGAAGCGGAGCTTTTTAAGCATGGTGTCTAATCACAGGATCATCTTGAAGCATTTGTAGTACCCGAAGGTGTCCTGTGAGGTTTCCTGCTTTAAGATTTGATATATCAGGGAGCCTAAGGGCACTAAGACCAGCTTCCTTCTTTACAGAAATATGTAAAGGCGTCAGGCTGAGCATTGCTCCTATGGCTGCTGTTGGACAAGTTTTCATTGCCCCCGTTAAGTTTTTGTTGGGCCGTTATTTGTTCGATTTTTGGCCACCATGATAACGCTGCATAGATGATCATTGGCTTGATGATCGTGTTGGATGACCAATAGATCATTTTTGGCCTTAAGCCCCAGGTTTTGCCGTAAAGGCGATGGCACATGTAAATTGCCTTTGTCGCCTTCTTGGTGACTTGATCAAGGTGTGAATTCCAGGTAAGAGTCTTGTCTAGGATTACTCCTAGGTATTTTACCTCTCCTGATAAGTTAATAACTTCATTATTCATCTTGATCGGTTTCAGTTCTAGTTTTCTCTTTCTTGAGAATGGTATCATGACTGTTTTTGAGGGATTTATGGTCAATCCTTTGTTCTGACACCATCAGATTGACCATCTCAGATATCGTGGAATCATGCTTGCCCCTAATAGTGATTACTACATCATCTGCATAACCTTGTATTATGTACCCCGATTGTGTGAGGTGGTCTAGGAGTTCATCTATGACTAAAGTCCACAGAAGAGGGGAAAGTACTCCCCCTTAAGGACAGCCCCTAGTGGCCTTAACAGTCTTTTGTGAGCCTCCATACGCCAGATTAATGATTCTGCTTTCTAACATGTTTAGAACCCATGAACAACAAGTAGTATCGTCTTTAAATTTGCAGAAGTTCACAGTTGTGGAACTTGAATGGAACATAAAACTATTGCGAATTTCTTTAAATATCAAGTCGTGACTTGAAATGGTCAATAGTAAGGCACAATCAATATATGTAAGTCCAATTATAAAAAAATAAACATGGATAATTCCATACACTGCGTTTCGCTTGAATAGCACACTCTGCCAACTGTTTTTCTTGTCTTCATATATTTTTATATATAAGGCCAGGAATTTTTTTATAATTTTTATTGCAACTACAGTAGTTACGACTTATAGAACAAATAATCCGTACTTAAAAATGTTCAACACAATTTGAAAACCAAGTCGAAAAAGAAAAAAAAAAAAGATAAAATACGATTTGTTTTTTGTTTCACTTGAATGGCACACTTCATTGTTTCATATTATTATGTAGACTAAATAATATTTTATGTATTAACGAATATTTTAATAAGTAATAAATAGTATGAAATTTAAAGAAAATTAAAAAGCATCCTTTGTTTAATATTGTCTCATAAATTCTATTTGATATTGAATCATACAAACTTTTGATGTAATCAAGGGAAATTAAAGTCCATGCTCGGTGAATGGCTTCGATAAGTTCGGTTTTTGATGAAAACTGCTTTCCCGACTCATAAACTTTTCGGGCCAGCCATCCCCAAACATTTTCTATAATGTTAAGGTCCGGCGAGTATGGCGGCCAGTTCAGGTGACATTTTTGGACCCGATCCACGATTTGACCACACGGGCAGTGTGTGTAGGAGCGTTATCGTGTTGAAAAGTCCACGGTAGAGGCCCAAAGAGATCGTCCAATGACAGAAAAGCCTTCTCTAGAACATTTATGTACGTTTTTGCGTTCATAGTTGTTGTTTAAATTTTAAGCTCACAGGTACCATAATACGATATGGGCCCCCAAACCATAACACCACCTTCTCGACTGTGCAAGCGATCCAAGTGGTGAGTCTCCTTCCTCAAATCATGAAAATAATAGTGGAAACCATAAGGGCCTCCAAATTAAATTTGTTCTCATCCCAGAAAACAACTCGATGCCACTCTTTGTTCCACGACGTGTTGGATCTGCAAAAAGTTAATCGCATTTCTTTGCGTACAGGGGTGAGCGGTGTTTTTTTTTTTTAAGTTTTAGATGTTTGATGTGTTCTGCTTTGGAAATAACGCGCCAGACACTTGTTTTGCTTGCTTGGACCCCTGATTTTTCTTTGATTTTGGCCAGAGAATCATGCGAATTCGAAGTGTTGCGAAGAATAGCCCGCTTATCTGCAGCAGAAAGAACACTTTGCGTACGACCTTTCATATTTTTGCCATACTTTACCCCATTTTGAATAAAATTGTAAATAACTTTTTTGCTTCTTCCGATTTTTTTCGCTATATCAGTAACAGAAAGGCCACAATCTCTAAAGGCTTTAATTTTGCCTTGCTCCTCGTTCGTTAAGGTCTTACCGCGGCCCATTATAATTTTAAATTAATTTAGTGGGATATAAATAACTAAAACTATATTCCTCTGCCAATTCTTGTCGATTTGCACTACGTAAATGAAGCTTAAACCACAAAGTGCTATTGAAGTGAAACAAAAAATTCGCAGCATTCTTGTACCACTCTAAAAGAAAGTAGCAAGAAATGTATAACGGCATATTTCCAGAGCATACAATTTTTACTGAGAAAGCTTAAATGAAGGTGAAAACAGAACAGAAATAAAAACAACAACAAAGAAGAAGAATATTATTTGATAAGGAAATAACAACAAAAACATGAGATGTGCTATTTAAGTGAAACGCAGTGTAATATACAAAATTAATAATTCCACTCACAATTAAATACAAAAAACTTCCAGCAAAGCACGTCTGATCACTACAATACTCAGAAATTGACTGACTAGACTCACGCACTTTACCCGCATCCTATAACTATAGATCGTGGAAAAATTAAAAAAAAAATATATATAGGTATCGAAAAAAAAAAATATTGGTAACTACACAAGCACCCTGTAGTGCCACAAGTTAACTCGGTTTTAGTCGTTACTGTATTGACAATTGTGCTTACGCGACATCTTGTGGAAATAAATCGTATCGCTGTTAGTTCATTTCGCTTTAACGCTGGCGAAAGTGGAAAGCTTCTGTACTAAAAACAAAAAGCTCCACTGTTGTGTTTCCACGAAGGGGAACATACCGGCAGCAAGTCGGCAAATGGATGCATTCCATAAGGGGGTGGTTATGGAAGCATTTGTGTGATGATATGGCAAGTGGGTGAGGTGCTTGAAATTTGAAATCCTCTATCTCTAGTATTCTACTCCCTAAATGATAAAAGCTTCTGCAGGCAGTACCATTTCATTGATTAGTCTGACTTTTCGTTTCGGTCCTAAAATTAGAAGAAAAAGTTTACACAAATTTACGCAACCGGTGGATTCACCCAATTTCTGCGACCTTCACTGTACTCTGTACCTTTTCTAATCCTAATTAAATTTGGTTAAAATTTTTCAGTAGGTATACCATCCCGTTGGATGCAGAAGGTAATCGCATTATTACCGCAACACCACCACACTGCCGGCGGGGAAGCCCGAAAAGGTTAAATGCCACAGTAAATTGTGTGATGTGTGAATGACAAAGTACACTACAGAACATAATTTAGGGGTTAGTAAATGGATATAGTCGAAGTGAAGTATCTACCGGCATGCAGCATGCCGCAGAAAGAGTGTCATCGGTGGAAAGAAAAATGTATACACAATCATGTGTGGGGGTAGAGTGTGGGACACATTCAACCAAGTTTAGTTGACATTAAAAGTACCTACAGAAAGACACTTAGTTGAATATAGCCATGTGCCTGCCTTCATACATAATGTGCAGTACATTTATATACATGCTACACTAATAGCTACAATGATCCCTCTTTGTTAAAAAAGCTACAGCAAGAACAAAAGAAATGAGCGATGTGTGCTATTTGGCATTAAACGTTCTCGACAAGGTTTAATGTCCTCCTAGTGCATGGGCATGCATAGAGCACTACTTAGGCCACCACATATAAATGAATGTATACAAATAATATCTGACGTTAATTTGAATATGCGCGGGGCAAACCTATATTCAGAGATAGCTCTTGAAACGACAAGAACTGTCTCAAATGCGTGTCTAAATAATTTGTATCTTACTTGCTATGAATAAAAAGCTGCTAACTTATTTTATGTATACCAACTGTCATAATACAAAAATCATTTATTTCGCAAAAGGTTTGATCGATAAATTTTAAATTAAAAATTTGCGTGCATCTCGGTGATGGACAGTCGTGCGCTATCAAGGAAGACATTTGCAGCCTTGAGTAATTAAAACTTTATGAAGTACGCTAAGAGTTACAAAATATTTGCTTGTTTCGCTTTAGGGATGACGGGTGTGTACGAGTAATTCGCATGTGTGGGGGGTTTGAATTATGCAATTGGTTGTGCTGTACTAAAGAACGTCTGGTAAATGAACAGAGAAACCAAACTTTTGAGTAGCAATTCAAATGAGGGCTCATATTTGACTGTCTTTCCCAGATTTGATTACATATTACTTACATACGATATTTGCAAAAATATTTAAAAGCTTTGTTCATTTACTTTGTGATTTACATTTGTTCAGTCTTCAGTGTCATACTCTGAACGAGAAAAAAGAAAAACTGCTAATGCTGCATTTACACAATCACGCACGCGGAGTTTTGAACGAGTTATATTGTGGAAACAAGTAGCTCTCTGCTTCATTCCGAACTAGAGGACAGTCTATAGTCGACAGCCGGCAAAACTATCCGGTATAGTTGGCCGGTAGTTCCGCCTTTATATGTCTGTAAACAAGAGTAACACCATTATCTAAAATCGAAGCCCAGTTATCTAGGACCACAGCAGAGTAATAGCCCAAAAAAATAGTTCGTTACGGTCATTGAAATCAGCTTCTATCTGCCAAGTGCTAAGTGGCAATTCTGGTTGACAATTATATGTACATGCCAATAACAGCACCAGTATAGCATCCAAGCTCCAAGCGAATATGTAGAATAAAATAAGTGTTGATGTGACACCTTAATATAGGGACAAATTCGCTTTCTGTGGACAATTTGTCGTAACCTATTGTAGCTCTCGCTAAGCTTCAGTTTGGTAGGACCCAATATATCAGAGAAGGGCTAATGAATTGTTCTTATGATAGAAAATATATTTAATTCTATACTCCGACAGCACACTACACAGCTTACCTTGAGGGTCTCAATTGTACGTACCTCAAAGGTACACAAATGTTAATGTTAATATTTGGTAAGGTCACAAGCCACCAAAAGGACCATTCTGAGAATGAATTACCGGTCGATGATGGCTCTTCCCGGAAGAAAACAGCACAACTTATAATACCAACTTTAACCTGACCAAAGGTGTGTAGCGCGTTTCCAAAATTGTTGGCAAGGAATTTTCCGGGTAGACTTGAAGAAGGTGACAAATTTACTCATTTCAAATAATTGAAGTCCTTCTAGTATGAAAACGGCACAAACACCCTATTTTGCCACTCGCAAGGTTCATTGGTGCATTTCAATTCCGCTTTAATGACACGAAAGATCCATGGAACTCCTCACCAAGGACATGAACTATTTTTGGACGAATTTGATCTACTCCATTAGATTTGCGTAATTTAAGCCATTTGACAGCTGGTCGCAAAGTCACTACCGCCACTAATGCCACACCCAGCCGGGGAAGGTTAAGCGTTCGTATCGGAGGCAACATCACAAAACAATAATCGCTATAAGCAGAATCAATAAAAAGCAAAGCGGAAGCTTAGCGTGGAGTAACTTTGACTTTGTGCAAAAATTCATGAAACTTGATTAGAAATTTTAACATTATTTTGAATGTTAGAAACCCTGATTTCTTTAGAAATGTTGTTTTCTTTTTACTCTGAATATTCTTACACCAGTATTTGAAGACTAAAAATTAAGTTTAATTTAATTTAAATAAAATTTTAAAATTTTGAGGTTGAAACTGAATTTTATATATTTTTATTTTTCGCTTTCATTTATTAAAAATAAAAAAAACAGTTGGGTATGGTCTGAGGCGAAAAAAGGTTTCCTTTGAAACCCAGAAAATCTTTATTTTACCGCAAAACTTCCTGAACAAATAAGGTTTGACACTAAAAGTCTGGCTGAACATCCTGGCAGAAAAAAATTATCTGAACATTCTGACAAAATCTAGACTTTCTATAAACAAAATATTTTACACTGAAGCTTAATGATTATTAGTTACTATTTATGATTCGAGAATTTGTATTTTATTTATTAGAACCCGTGCTCGCCAGTGTATGAACTATATATATATATATATGTAAGACTAGCTGTACCCGCCCGGCTTCGCACGGGCAAAATGTGGTTTCAGAACAATTGATGGAAAAAAATTTCAGAAAGAGCCTTCTGCAAAAGTGAGGGACTTGAACCCGTACTAAAAAACCTCCCGTAGACTGGGCCCACTCTGCCTTTATCTTCATGGCATTGCACATGCTCGTTGGACTAATCGGCAATAATTTAATATTCTTTGGACAATGAAAATAATTTTATAATATTTAGCCCACTCTTTTTTTATTAATGTAACGCTTTTTTGTATACTATATTAGCGGTTTCTATCGACTAAGATAGTGACATTTGCTGCATTACTTACCCTGGAGCACGCTATATAAAAGATATAACTCCCGCTTTTCTTAAAGTTTGACCCTCTAACTTGTTGATTGTTATGACAGAACAAACATTAATAAGAAATTGAATCCGTTTAAACTGAAATGGATAATTGCTGGGTATTCTTGGTAAAAACACCGTATCTCCTTTACCAGACCCAGTTAAAATTAACGCCTCAATAACGTTTTTCTGCAACGAAATCACTCCCAATCTGGTTTCATTACAAAGCTTAGGGGACTCAAATTGCGAAGCAGCATAATGGGAACTCCAACTTTTAATTCTAGGCCATGGACTGTAATTCTATTAAAAAACTCATCCGGGTAATTTACTGCTTCTTCTTGAGTGCAAATAGCATTTATAAACAGGTACGACGTGTATCATCAGGAATTTTCCCTAATGTAATAATACCACGATCTGGTATCACTGATACCTATACCTTTTTGACATTCCTTTCCCACATATTTGACATTTCTTTTATGGATTTTTTTGTTTTTAACACACCAAACAGCATACTGCCTCTGTCTGTCTCCCTCTCAGTCACTGGAGTAAAATAAGGTTAAAAGAGATGTCGAAATATCACGCGGTTAGTATGTTTGATTCGAGAATGAAGTGCATATATCTATTCATGCAGATGAAAATCGTTGAAATGTTTCAAATTTTGCCTAATTATTTAAAAACCTTTTCAGTTATCGAGTTATTGGATATCCTAAGTTGTACCTCCAGATGTCCTCTATAAGCTGCTGTTAACTATATTTAAATGCTCCCAGTATTTTCGAACGGAAAGCGTGACAAAGAAAAAAGCAAAACGAAACGGAAAAATAAATTACTCTTGTCCAATTTTTTCCGGAATTTATAGAGAAATAGAGTTGAGACAAAGTAGATATTGTACGCCTAGGTATCCTTTATAGGCCTGTGAAAAATGCACTACTGGAATATACTGTACAGTTTCTAAGATTTTTGCATTTAAATACATGCAGTCAAATTCAGTCTTCGTCGAATAGAACTACACCAATTTTATTTATATGATTGGCCAGCTAGGGTCATCATTTTTGCTATAGCCGAACTACTCAAACACTTCTCTACCCATTCCCTGCAAACAGTATATGTATAAACTTAGACTGAAAGCAATCCAAACTGAAATTCCCATTAAGTCCAAAAATCCAGTCAAGTTCTCTTTCATCTAATCGATGACTTAATTATTTATTTAATAATGTGTACCCATGGTCATATTTTTAACAAACTGATTGCAATAAAAATTGATAGTATATCGATAAGGCTCAAATAATCAACTGCAGTTATTACTGATAACCTAAAGCTATGCATAAAAAAACCTACCAACTGAAGTGAGTCCAAAATGATTAAAATGTATTTTAAAATGCGTACTTGTATACTGTACACAATTGTGTATTTTAATGTTTGTCCAATTACGTATCAGCCAACATTTTAGAAATTTAATAAAACTTGTCATTACTCGAGTCAACAGTGCACCTTACTTAACGGAGAACCATAAAATTTCATGGGAGTAATCCAGCTTAAGCCGAAGTGCAGTCACATTTGTATGACTCAACGGAAGTGATTTTTCGTCCATTTTTATCGCAACCGCGATACTCATAATCATTTTTAGTGTCCAGACGACATTTTTCGCATTTTGTGACTTACAAAATATAAAAGCTGAAGGTTAAAAAATAATTATTGGTCATCGTCATTGACATTTTGATACGGAATTGTTTGTATACACTACCCCATGCATTCATTTTCAAGGTTCAACTCAAAAGGGTGGTAGGACGAACCGGCTATAAATCCTCAAAGGCAATATCCTACACTGGTATAGTAGAGATTTAAGCTTAATTTAGCTACCTTATTCTAAGTTTGCCTAAGACGCGGACGCCTGGTTCTTCTCTGATATGACTTTTTCATTCTAGAGGGGTCCTCTCAGAATGAACTTGAGCACACAATCGATAGGTTTGAGGGAGGATTTTAGACAGCTAGCTAGGTCATTCTGTTATCACGAGGGCGAAACTCGGTGACAAAGCTAATCTCTAAATGTCGGCATTTTCAATCAGTTTTTGTTCCAACTTTTACTTAATATCATGAAATGACCGAAAAAAATTATATCCCGATTACAAGCTGCCGCAAGGGGATTGCTAGAGAATCCGTGCCTTCAGTTTCGCGCTAAAGCCTGGTTCCAAAACAGAGACCAAAATAATAAATAAAATACTCCCAATGAAGATGAGTGACGTCAATTCTTTTGGTATGGGGGGCCATATCATATTATGGAACCATCGATTTGGTTTTTGTGAACTGCAGAATGACAGCACCTTACTACAAAATTGTACTGGAAACGGCTCTACCTCAGTTCCAGGATATTTTCGGATCACTGCCAATCATTTTCCAGCAGGACAATGCGCCAACTCATACAGCTGGAATAATTGACTTGGTTACAAGACCAAAATATAGAACAACTTTCCTGGCCACTCTACTCCCCAGATTTGAATGTCATCGAAAATGTGTGGGGTTGCTTGATAAGAAAGGTGTATGATAGTGGGAAGCAGTATACCAACAAAGAAGACCAATGAAGGTATCAAAGTGGCCTGGGCCAGTATTTCTCTTAAAATCATTGTATGATTCTTTAAAAGACCGCATTTTTGAAGTAATTCAAAATAAGGGAGGTTGTACAGAGTACTAAAATAATTGCGTAAGCTATAGTAAATAAATAAAAATACTTTTCTTAAAAAAAAATTTGATTTTAATTTCATTTTAACTAAAAAAAAACAAGGTGATTCTATTCTTATGTTACAAAAAAAAAAAACTTGCATTTTAGTGAATCAAAACGAAATAATCTCAGAAAACTCCGTTAGCTTTTCGAAACTATTTGAAACTTTTCTTAGTCTAAAGAACTCAGTCCTACCTTTCAACCTAATATATAATTACATTTATGTAATATCAAAAAGGTACAAAAAACAGTTAATTTAAAAAGAAATTATGTGTGAGGCTATTCATGTGTAACGGACTGTATGTTCTATAAGCTTGTAAACTACTGCGCCATTCACTTTCAGAGAACGGGATTTAGAAGAAAGTTGGATCAAACTTAAAATTGTGAAAGCAAACAAAATATACCAGACTTTTACGCAAATATGAAAAACTGTTTTTTGCCCATTCGCATGTTTATTTAGTTGATGTAGGTGTTTAATAAAACAGACCTTATTTTTATCAAAATAAGTTTTTGTGAGGGTATACAAAATTACAATGGACGTTTGTTAAGCAGGGAAATATGTTACTTTGTGCTACCAGAAAGGTGTCCATACTCTAGGCGTATGACCCCATGCCTAGCTTTTCAGAGTATAAGTTAAAGCTGGAATATTAACCTTGGCTGGTACTTTATTTTCACTGAACCACTGTGGCCATACCACACCAAAAGTGCTCGTAGACGTCGAGGTATAGATTCTTTTTTTTTTCCCGTCTAATTATTTTTCACATCAATGCTGTAATTTTTTTTTATACTTCTACCTGGGTTAGGACATAAGCGAAGTTTGTTTGAATAAATTTTAGTGAACAGCGGTAAAGTTGCAATAGTTTAACGAATATTGGCTTTTAAATGATTAAAAGTCGGCGGATTTTCAGCATGAACTTGTTCTTTAACGAAATTGACGAAAATTATCTAAATAAAAAAATATGCACGACTGAATCCCATGTAACTTGCTTCATTATACTATTACTATCGTTATGGCAATATTGGCAAGTGCTACCAAAAGCGATTCGTGTATCAAAAATTCTGATTTAACTTCGGCTGCGTCTGAACCAAATTTTGATTTAAATCTGCAGCTGAGAGTAAATGAAACAAAAAGTTTATTTTTCAAAATTTAACGAAAAAAAAAAAACAGTAATTTACAAAATGTTATGAAACACGAAATCATTCATATAGGTAGCGCATCCTGGCCAACCACTTTCCCAATACCTTGTTGACTGATTCTGGCTCCAACTTCCAACTCACGAATAATTTGGAAAATGTTCGATTTAACGAATGGGCTGTCCGCATAACATCGACTTTTAAGGGCACCCCACAAAAAAATTCTGACGGGGTCAAATGTCAGTACCGATACGGCTAATTGACATCCCCAAGACGAATGATCTCGCATTTCTCCTAAATCGTCATTTAATCACTTTAAAATTTACATTTTGTCATGCTACGTGTAACGAAACTATCGCCAGAGGTCGTCGGTGTAAGCCCGCTAGGAGCATGAGGTATGACCCTCATCTTACCCTGACCACAGTGCTTCGGTCGTACCGATGTAGTTAATATGACCGACCACCCCCTTAGATGCCTTCATCTCCATATACCACCTCTAGGACCCAAAGCCACAGGACTCCTTGAGTCCGTCCAGGCAGCTGAATCTGAAGGGTGTCCAAGTCACTCCAGCGTCAGACATGCTAGCTTCCGCCAGGTCTCAGCTCGTCGGATGGGGAGGGGATCTTGCTGACGTGACGTTGGACTTTGTGTTACGTATTTTCCATGTCTGTAGATTAGATGTTGTTTACTAAGGATATTTGAAGAGAGGAGCCCGAAATGTCTTAAGTTGAAATTTGTTTGTACGCAGGACCGAAGAGCGGGAGAGCTTGCGTTGGTATTCGCTCCCCTTGAGTAAACCCACCCCTACACTACACGGGTACACTCCATGTAGTGCCTCCTTGGCTACCACTCCACTCCATATATTTGTGATAGCCCCTAGTTTGGCTCTATAATCGAGTTTATACCCGCATCTGTGTCATCCTTCTTTGCGCGTTCTACGAGCGATCACACCCTCCTAGAAGTTAAATCACCACTGCATTATTCTAGAGGAAAAAAAAAACTTCCCATAACGTGTCCCATCGACAAAAGAACTAGCGAAAAGAAATGCCAAAGACTTCAATTCAATCCCTGTTGGGACATTATAACATTTATTCAAAATTCAAGAAAGAATATTTATATACTTAAAACTACAACCTAATCTAATCTCCTCTATACATGCGGAATGCTTCCCGTTTTCATCCTTAAAGGAACATTATTGCACCAAAATACTACGCTTTATTTCACGTTCAATTACGTTAAATAAGAAATTATATAAGGGATCTTGGCAAGGTCAGCAAATCTAAAACCCCATTAACCAATATCATATGGATACTGAATAACAAAAAAAAACGAATTTCACCACAGTGTCATTATTTTATTTCGTAAGTGTGAGTTAAAATAATCGCTACGTAATCAAAATCCAACTTACTTTAAACCGAATGCCTTATGGGCAACGAGCAAAACAAAAAAAGAAAACCACTCAAATAATAAACTAAGTTCACTTTAACCCACTTGATATGTATGTAAAGATATATAACTAAAAACAATAGCATCACTTACCAGATCTTAAAGATGACGACGCGACGAGATCTCAGGGGTGAGGGGGATGATATGCATAACATTCTCCAGCCCGTGATGACGTAGTACAATCTTTATTTTGCACTGCTGTTCGACGTCTGCGCTAACCGAAATAAAAAGAAGTTATTTACATGCACATGGTGGAGTGAACCTCACAAACAAAAAAAAAATTTCCTATGTAGAGCTTCGCTCTCCTATGTTCTCTAAATTGCATTCTTCTGTGGTGATATTTTAGGATGAGAGGAGATGATGCGGCGACGGTGCTGATGGCTTCCAGCGAGGAGATGGTTGAAAAGGCGACGTTTCTCTTACTCGATAGCGAGCGCCAGCGAACTTTTCTGCTATTTTGTTCTTTTTTCCAGCAAGTTTAATCGCGGTCGACAGATAAGGAAGTCGTCGAGGGAAGGTGCGTGCGGTGCGATGATCTGCCAGCGGTAATACACGAGGGGAGGGATGCAGATGACGTCACGATTGTCTTGCAGGCAATATTCGGAATGGGGTTTTTGTTTTTTTTTTTGGTTCTTTTTTTGTTTTGTATAGGTAACACTTTGGTTAACCCTTTGCTTTATTTAAACGTGTCACCGAGAGCAGGGGGGGGGGGGGGGGGGAGGAATGGTATGAGGGTTCACGCTCAAAGGGGGGCTCGCACTAACTTTGTGTCACTTTAACGACCGACGGGATTACGCTTTTTGTTTTCGTTTGTTTATTTTTCGGGTCACTTTTTTTCTTGTTTCCTTTTTTTTCGGATTTTCCGTTTCCCTCCGATCGATACGTGGCACTTCTACGGAATGGTATTGCCAATTTACGCTCGAGCGGGTGGAGGGAATTAAGGGAATACACTACTTCTTTAAATCGGACTGACTGACGCTTTTAGAACTTGTTTTTTTTTTCTTTAATGATTTATCAACCGCGGTACACCGGTCGATTCCCGATCGACTGTTCTATAATAGACAGTTTTTTTCTTTTTTTTTTGTTCGACTCTTCGGCGAAATTTTATTTTATACTTATCGCGGCACTTGATCAATCTGTGGGTTTTTTTTTTTTTTTTTTGTAACCACAGTACTTTCGCGTTAAAACAAATGAACCCCCCGACACTGCTGCCGCACTCGTAGGTCTTTTCCCGTCACGGTCTACTTTCTCAAGAAGCAAGAATAGAAAGCGTGATCAGGCTTATATAGCGTGGAGCTGTCTTTCGCAAACCATTTCGGTGTCGGTATTGTCGAATGATTGTGCCGTATTTTCTTCGCTCGCACCGCCTCGATGGTGTGATCATGTACAGTGCTAATATTAAGAAAATCGTTCGATTTTATTGTTTCAAGGCCATGCTCTCCTCATTTCCCATACCAAGCTGAGCGGCCCCCTTGTTGCTCATTCTCTCACCTAATCCCTATACCAATCAACTCACCAACGCGGATAGGTTCTCATCTATGCTAGATTTGCTGACCCTTGCCAAGGCTATTTTCAAGAACAGATTCTCAAACTGCATGACGAGAAGCAAATTAATTATTATTTTTTTTTCCCACAAAACTCGTGCTTTTTCGCTCGTGCCAACGCGTGAAAAGATCGAGAAAAGGGAGCGAAGTTGGATGCCCTATACTCCTAAAGGTCTCATGCACAGACTGGGCTACCCGGGCGTATACGTATTTTTTTGTTTGGTGGAATCTACCTTTTCAGATCTTTACAATGAAAAACTCCTGTTCTAACACCTTTTAGATTTTCTAATTCATACAGGTTGTTCCCGATAACCTTGCGCACCTTTTCCTTCAAAAACTTCGGACAAAGTTTTGCGTTTAGATGCTTTGCTGCCTGACTTAATATAAAGTTCCGCCTGAAGACAATATCACCTACCTTATGGTTGACATTTTTACTTCTTGTATTATAATATTTTTCGTATGTCCGGTGAGCATTTTCTAACGATTCCTTTAGGTAACTGTGCAAAATGTTCATTTTGGAAGATTTCGGTAAGGCGTCTATTTCGGAATTGTTAAGACAATCTAGATTTTTAAGCAGTTTGTACATAGAGCCATGCTCAACCATCTTTTGTCCAAAGAGAGCTTCGTACGGTGATAGGGAAATAGCCGAATGTACAGCTGTGCGAAGTGCACACGCGATAGATGGTAACTGATCATCCCAGTTGGTTTGGCCAGGGTCAATATAAGAGCGTATAGCGCCGAGTATGGACCTATTTACCCTCTCGCTGGCGTTAGCTTGCGGAGCATATGAAGCAGTTTTAATATGCCTTATTCCGAAGGTATTCATTAGTTTGTTAAATTCGTGGCTCGTAAACTGTTTACCATTGTCGCTTACAATCATTTCCGGAACCCCGAACAGGAGAAATATCTGTTCCCTCAGAAATTTGGAGGCAGTTTCAGTAGTAGCTTTTTTAAGCGGTTGAATAATCACGAATTTAGTTAACTGATCTACAGCAATAATGATGAAAGTATTACCGGACTTGGATCTGGGATATGGACCTAAGAAGTCCACATACAAATTTTGAAATGGTCGATGTACGACAAATTGTTTACCCATAGGGGCCCTTAATATCGTGTTCGGAGCTTTTGTTGCCTTGCATATATCGCAATTTCCTATAAAAGACTTTACTTGTGCCGGCATATTTGGCCAATAAAACTGATCACGCAAACGGTGCAGTGTTTTAGCGATTCCTCCGTGCGAAGCCCTTGGCGGTTGATGAGCCAATCGGATTAAGTTCCCAGTTAGCTGTGGAGGTACCCAAAGCTTCCATACTAAGTCATCGAGAAGTGGATGTCCTGTACAATGTTTAAGCCTTTTGTACACGAAATTACCCGATATCCGAAGGTCAGGTAACTGAGCTTCGTTCTGTTTGACGGTAGATATAATGTTGGCGTACTCTTCAGATTGAAAGCTGGGATCGTTAAGATCAATTAGCAGTACATCGTCTTCGTCATTTAATATCGAAACATCATAGTCCAGCGCGTCTGCACTATATACTCTTGAGAGCGCATCTGGAACCACGTTCAACGATCCTTTTCGATGCTCAATTTCGAAGTCGAATCCTTGCAGGTACATGCTCCATCTAGCTAACTTCCCACTCAAGTCCTTATGACTCATCAGCCACTTAAGGCTTGCGTGGTCCGTGATTATTTTAAATTTGTGCCCTTCCACATAGGCTCGAAACTTAGTTACTCCCCAGACTGCAGCTAGGCATTCGCGCTCGGTTACACTATAGTTTTGCTGTGCAGTGTTTAATTTATGCGAGTAATAGTATATCGGACGCTCGCAGCCATGCTCGTCCACCTGACACAATACGCAACCAACGCCGGTAGCCGAGGCATCGCATAAAATGACAAATTCCTTGCTGTAATCTGGGTTCACTAATATCGGGGCTGAGGTTAACAATGTCTTTAAATGTTTAAATGCTTGATCGGCCTTATCGGTATACTCGAATTTTACCCCTTTCTTTAGAGTATCCGTCAACGGAGCTGCTACGGAGGAAAAGTTGCTGACAAATCTTCGATACCAGCCGGTCATCCCTAAAAACCTTCTAACTTGGCGGGCGGTCTTAGGGGCTGGAAAATCGGTTATTGCCTGTATTTTTCCCGGATCCGTTTTCAAGCACCCGTCTCCGACTACATACCCCAGATACTTTAATTGTTTATAGCAAAATTTTGACTTTTCTAAATTAATTGTTAATCCTGCATCTTTCAGTCTTTTAGCCACTATTGATAGCATATACATGTGCTCGTCAAATGTTCGTGAGGTCACTAGCAAATCGTCCAAGTAGACAAAAATATGCTCTCTGAGTTCGTGAGGTACCACTTTGTCCATGAGTCTGCATAAGCGTTGAGGCGCATTACAGAGGCCAAAGGGCATTACTCTGAACTGGTATAGAGGACGTCCAGGAACGGTGAAAGCGGTCTTTTCCCGTGAACTTTGCTCCAGCGGAATCTGCCAAAACGCATCTTTCAGATCCACACTAGAGATATAGTGTGTATCTGTTAGACGCGATAGCAGACCCTCTATATGTGGAAGAGGATACGCATCCTTTTTGGTGACCTTGTTCACTTTCCGTATGTCCAAGCACATCCTGTCTTTCCCTGGCCGTTGTATGAAAACGACCGGAGAACTCCATGCGCTTGAACTTACTTCGATGACACCGAGTCGAAGCATGCGATCCAATTCCACATACAGGCGTTCCTGTACCGCCGGAGATATGGGATAGTGTCGCTGTTTGACGGGTTCAGCCGTTCCGGTGTCTATGATATGCTCCTCCAGACTTGTCCTTCCTAAGCCTAGATTCGCAAAGGAGGGAAATATGCTTATGACTTCTTTGAGTCTAATGGACTCCTCGGTAGTTAACTCACGAGCATCTGATAGACTTCCTATTGAATTCGTTATCGGAACTTCTTCCTGCACTCGAGAAAACAAATGCGGCGCAATGTCAAATGATTGCCAGAAATTGACCCCTAAAAATAAGGGTTGCTTCAGGGAAGGCACGATATACAGCGTTAAGTCACATTCGAGATCCTTGTATGCAACCTTGGTTTTTACATATCCTATAATTTCTTGACTAGTTCCATCTGCCGTTTTAACTACCGATTTAAATTTATTAAACTGAATTTCTTTTTCAACCATTAATTTATACCCAGCCCCACCAATACAACTCACTGCTGCACCACTATCTAACAACCCAGATAACACCACCCCGAAAATCATTACCTCAGCATAAGGTCGAGGATCATTTGGAGTAAAATGAATTTCTGCAACAGCTGCTCTAGCTTTATGCAACAGTTTTTTCTCTCTAAAACGAGTTCGTAATTTTTGAATCCTATTCGACACTGGTTGCTTTGTTTGCCCAAAAATTCGGTTTCGTGTCTGGTAATAAAATTGTAAGCGTTCGTGTAAAGTTTTTCTAGGTTCTGGTGCCTTGCAGGGTTCACAATTCTTGTTACTTCCTAACTGAACCGACGGTGGTTCTTTTCTCTGTAAAATTAAGCTTGGGGACATTGGTAGAGATGTTTGATTTAATTCTCCGGATTTCTCTGCGGAGAGCGAATTGTCCCGGATGACAACTGCCTCCTTTGGAAGTTTTCCGCGCAACGCGAACATTGCGGAGTAATCGTGTTTTCCTTGCCGCATTTGAAGCAGAACAAACTCCTCTGCTGACTTGCACATTCTTTGAATGAGTGCCCAGCGATTTTGCAATTCCAGCAGATCAGGGCGCCACTGGGTCGGGGACTACCGACCGCATCGACCGAATGAAGAGAACTGCTAGGTACGAGATCGCCTAACGGATCCAGTTCACTCACCATTCGTCGGTTTGGTTGAAATTGCTGGACCCGAGGCTTCGGATGATCATGATCGCAAAAATATTTTTCTAGTTTCCTACACACATACACCATCTCCTGTAAACTCTCGGTATGAAATGTGATCACATGTTCACCGATCCTTCTGTTCACATTTTGTCTTAAAATTTCGATAAGCTCGCGATTGGGTTTAGGGCATCTAAGTCGGGAATTTAACTGCAAGATTGCAGTGTAGAAGTCGTCAAAAGGCTCTGATGGTCCTTGTTGACGATCCGACATTTTTCTAAGAAGCTCAGAATCCGATTCGAGACTACGAAACTGATCAATCAAGGCCAAGCGAAGAACAGGCCAGGTTATGTTCTGATTGGATTTAATGAAAACCCAAAACCATGTTTCCGCTTGTCCTGAGACGAAGTGGTGGAAGTTACGGACTACTTCTTCCCAAGGTATACCATACCCTTCCCTAATCCGGTCCAGTCGAAACAAAAAGTCATCGATTGTTATGTTGCGATTGTCGAATTTAATACCCCACTTGTGAAAATGGTGGGCTTTGAAACCCGATGATGATGGAGCATTCAAATTTAGGTTTGAGGGTGGTCTGGGTGGAGTTTCATTTAAATTAAGACTATTTAGTTGGGCTAAGAAGTCATCAGCGTTATTGGTTTGCGATTGTACGGGGTTTACTGGAACTTCATTTCCTGTAACTGGAAGTTGTTCTTGTGTTCGAGGCGTTTGAGCGTTCAGCATTTCACGCATCATGGATGCAAATTCCGCACGGATATCGGCCCTACTTTTTGAGAGCTCATCGCGTATGAATCGCAAATCATCTGCCCTGTTTAAGCCCATCGACGCGGTTACAACTTCTTGAACGTAGTTGGACAGTTGCTCCCGATCATTCGATTCCGCTTCCTCATCGGATGCCAGAGCATCTTGTGAGACAAAAATATTAGAGGGTCTTGGGGGTTCTGAGACACGAGTTCCTCGCATAGATTCCATTGAAGCGATAGCCTGCGCTGAAGTTGTAGCGACTTCAGGTTCAATTATAACCGCGGTTTTGCTGATCTTCTTTGTTGTTTTTGGACCGACTGATAAAACGGACGAATTTCTGTCCTTTTTTTTTCGAAGCGAATAATCTGATTTAACGCCTGGTTTGTTACGCTCCGCCATTATTTATTTATTCTACTTATTATGTTCAATATAAAGAAAAGGAAAACAAAGTAAGAGAAAAATCAAAAAAAAAAAAAAAAAAACAAATCGAGTAAAAAGAGAAAAAAATAAAAAAAAATAAAAATTGGAACGGATTACTCTAGGAAAGGATTCTACGACCCTAAGCTCCCTGATAACCAAAAAAACAATAACAAAGAAACTAGATCTAAAAAAAAAATCAATAAATGTGCTATGCGAAATTCGGAGGATGTGATGCTTTATTAACTTGACTGGAAGGATGACTATGAGAAAAAAAAACCTGTTCGGCCCTTAGGTAGTTGGTAATTCACAACAATTTTACTGGATTCCAAAAGGTGCATTTATCAGACGATGCGATTAACTGAGGCTGTGGTTTTTGAAACGAAGCTTCAGGACACGCGACTGTCAAATACTCGAAAGCATAATCCCATTTTCTTTTCCTCCTTTAGATAAAATTAGCTTAAAGCGAATTTGATGGAGTACTGCTTCATAACAACAGACGTAATCGGGGATTATTGTACCCAAGTACCGGATTATTTACACAATATTTCCATATGCTCTTACAAGTAGTAGATTGTTCCACTGTACCCAACACAGCTGACGTAGAATGCATGAAATACGCCGTACTACCGGATGATGGAACAGCATCCCAATCCACACAACTACAAGAACTTTTAACCACTCGCAGACACCCCATAGATACGCAACAGCAGAAGGCATGTAACCCAAATCTACTGGCCGACCCATGTATGTGCTCCTCGATGGACAAAAGACTCGAAAATCAAAAGGAAGGAGAAAAAAAAATTAAACCCAGCAAAAAGTTAAAAAATGGTACAATTACAACCATAACTAAGACAAATTCGTGCCCCACGTTGGGCGCCACCTGAAACGAAACTATCGCCAGAGGTCGTCGGTGTAAGCCCGCTAGGAGCATGAGGTATGACCCTCATCTTACCCTGACCACAGTGCTTCGGTCGTACCGATGTAGTTAATATGACCGACCACCCCCTTAGATGCCTTCATCTCCATATACCACCTCTAGGACCCAAAGCCACAGGACTCCTTGAGTCCGTCCAGGCAGCTGAATCTGAAGGGTGTCCAAGTCACTCCAGCGTCAGACATGCTAGCTTCCGCCAGGTCTCAGCTCGTCGGATGGGGAGGGGATCTTGCTGACGTGACGTTGGACTTTGTGTTACGTATTTTCCATGTCTGTAGATTAGATGTTGTTTACTAAGGATATTTGAAGAGAGGAGCCCGAAATGTCTTAAGTTGAAATTTGTTTGTACGCAGGACCGAAGAGCGGGAGAGCTTGCGTTGGTATTCGCTCCCCTTGAGTAAACCCACCCCTACACTACACGGGTACACTCCATGTAGTGCCTCCTTGGCTACCACTCCACTCCATATATTTGTGATAGCCCCTAGTTTGGCTCTATAATCGAGTTTATACCCGCATCTGTGTCATCCTTCTTTGCGCGTTCTACGAGCGATCACACCCTCCTAGAAGTTAAATCACCACTGCATTATTCTAGAGGAAAAAAAAAACTTCCCATAACGTGTCCCATCGACAAAAGAACTAGCGAAAAGAAATGCCAAAGACTTCAATTCAATCCCTGTTGGGACATTATAACATTTATTCAAAATTCAAGAAAGAATATTTATATACTTAAAACTACAACCTAATCTAATCTCCTCTATACATGCGGAATGCTTCCCGTTTTCATCCTTAAAGGAACATTATTGCACCAAAATACTACGCTTTATTTCACGTTCAATTACGTTAAATAAGAAATTATATAAGGGATCTTGGCAAGGTCAGCAAATCTAAAACCCCATTAACCAATATCATATGGATACTGAATAACAAAAAAAAACGAATTTCACCACAGTGTCATTATTTTATTTCGTAAGTGTGAGTTAAAATAATCGCTACGTAATCAAAATCCAACTTACTTTAAACCGAATGCCTTATGGGCAACGAGCAAAACAAAAAAAGAAAACCACTCAAATAATAAACTAAGTTCACTTTAACCCACTTGATATGTATGTAAAGATATATAACTAAAAACAATAGCATCACTTACCAGATCTTAAAGATGACGACGCGACGAGATCTCAGGGGTGAGGGGGATGATATGCATAACATTCTCCAGCCCGTGATGACGTAGTACAATCTTTATTTTGCACTGCTGTTCGACGTCTGCGCTAACCGAAATAAAAAGAAGTTATTTACATGCACATGGTGGAGTGAACCTCACAAACAAAAAAAAAATTTCCTATGTAGAGCTTCGCTCTCCTATGTTCTCTAAATTGCATTCTTCTGTGGTGATATTTTAGGATGAGAGGAGATGATGCGGCGACGGTGCTGATGGCTTCCAGCGAGGAGATGGTTGAAAAGGCGACGTTTCTCTTACTCGATAGCGAGCGCCAGCGAACTTTTCTGCTATTTTGTTCTTTTTTCCAGCAAGTTTAATCGCGGTCGACAGATAAGGAAGTCGTCGAGGGAAGGTGCGTGCGGTGCGATGATCTGCCAGCGGTAATACACGAGGGGAGGGATGCAGATGACGTCACGATTGTCTTGCAGGCAATATTCGGAATGGGGTTTTTGTTTTTTTTTTTGGTTCTTTTTTTGTTTTGTATAGGTAACACTTTGGTTAACCCTTTGCTTTATTTAAACGTGTCACCGAGAGCAGGGGGGGGGGGGGAGGAATGGTATGAGGGTTCACGCTCAAAGGGGGGCTCGCACTAACTTTGTGTCACTTTAACGACCGACGGGATTACGCTTTTTGTTTTCGTTTGTTTATTTTTCGGGTCACTTTTTTTCTTGTTTCCTTTTTTTTCGGATTTTCCGTTTCCCTCCGATCGATACGTGGCACTTCTACGGAATGGTATTGCCAATTTACGCTCGAGCGGGTGGAGGGAATTAAGGGAATACACTACTTCTTTAAATCGGACTGACTGACGCTTTTAGAACTTGTTTTTTTTTTCTTTAATGATTTATCAACCGCGGTACACCGGTCGATTCCCGATCGACTGTTCTATAATA
This sequence comes from Cheilosia vulpina, assembly GCA_916610125.1. Classification (NCBI taxonomy): domain Eukaryota; kingdom Metazoa; phylum Arthropoda; class Insecta; order Diptera; family Syrphidae; genus Cheilosia; species Cheilosia vulpina. The sequence continues at coordinate 77,489,968 of OU744276.1, read as the reverse complement.
GACAGTTTTTTTCTTTTTTTTTTGTTCGACTCTTCGGCGAAATTTTATTTTATACTTATCGCGGCACTTGATCAATCTGTGGGTTTTTTTTTTTTTTTTTGTAACCACAGTACTTTCGCGTTAAAACAAATGAACCCCCCGACACTGCTGCCGCACTCGTAGGTCTTTTCCCGTCACGGTCTACTTTCTCAAGAAGCAAGAATAGAAAGCGTGATCAGGCTTATATAGCGTGGAGCTGTCTTTCGCAAACCATTTCGGTGTCGGTATTGTCGAATGATTGTGCCGTATTTTCTTCGCTCGCACCGCCTCGATGGTGTGATCATGTACAGTGCTAATATTAAGAAAATCGTTCGATTTTATTGTTTCAAGGCCATGCTCTCCTCATTTCCCATACCAAGCTGAGCGGCCCCCTTGTTGCTCATTCTCTCACCTAATCCCTATACCAATCAACTCACCAACGCGGATAGGTTCTCATCTATGCTAGATTTGCTGACCCTTGCCAAGGCTATTTTCAAGAACAGATTCTCAAACTGCATGACGAGAAGCAAATTAATTATTATTTTTTTTTCCCACATACGGTCGTTTGAACAGCACGGAAACTGTGAAGCAGAGACAAATCAAAGTGAGACCACAAACTCCGGCCGATTTCCCGTTACTTGCCTACAAGCTATATTTTTACGGAGTGGTCACGATTTGGTGCGCTAGTATTGATACATAGAAATTCGTATTGACAAATGTCACCTAACTTCAAAAATGCTGGCTCACCAACACACTCGCAAAAAATATGAGCCACTTCCGCTGTGGGCAAAGTTGTCCGTTAAAATCGTGATTCTTCTGTTACGTGCTGATTGTATTTTCTTTTAGGAATAAGTGTACATTTGCTTAAAATAATTATGAAAATTGACAATGTAGATTGGTTGAGGGAAAATAAACACATTTTGAGCAAATTTTCGTCATTATATTAGAAAAATTTACACATGAAGTCCAAGTTAATGCTATCCTAAAGCAGAAAATACACAACCATGGTTGTCCTAATATGTTTCTAGTATATAAAACATCTCCTTTAGGTAGTTTTATTAAACAAACAAATCAAATTATTCGTTTTTGAACAATTTATAATAACTAACCAATGACATTCTGCAATGATAAAGTGTGGTATTCCCAAACTCTGTCACACTTCCCCAAGGGTGGCAGCATTTGTTTTTGTATTTTTTGTTGCATGTCACATGGATTCTTAATAGGAAAACAAAATGGTGAAATAAAAACAAAAAATTGATGGGCCCAGCGGCAAGAGGATTGCGAGTTGGGGGGTCTCACGTCTCAGTCTCAGTATAATTTGTCTTTGCTGTGAAGACTCATCTCGAGGCTAATAGCTGCGCAGTTACCTACTCTCTAAACCACTCAATGCACTACGACGCAACGAATGTCCAATAATTAGACTTATTAGCATGTGCGTGCAAAACAATAAAAAGTTTATAATATTCCCTGGTCAGTGAGCCGACTTTCAAGTATTTGATGGGAAAACTTTTATTTAGTAGGTAAATTCCGACATGAGCTTCGTAATGTAAGATTCAGAGGTGTGTCCAATGTTCATTGAGCTGGTTTCTTCAATTGTACTGCACACTCAATTGATGTCCTGCCGTTTTCAAATTGTCTAAATCTTAATTTAATTTTAGTTTTGCGGGCATTAAAAATGCGACCGCTATCTCCACATTACCGTCTGTGATATGATAAGACATTGCACAAATAGATACTCGAAGAAACTTCAAGCACAAAGTGAAGAAACGTGTTATTTGTATCATGTCCATGTTAAATGAGATAGATGTAGTGCTTCCAATTGACATGGGATTTTTCAAGTTCATTGCAACGAAGACAGACACATGTCTGATGAAGAAATTTCTTTGCGAAATATTTGTTTCAACTTTGTTTTCACTTGTCGTTCAGCGGTGAGAAGTGGAAAGACTAGAATTGTAAAATTATGGCCAGCAGCATGGGTGAAACTGTTTCCATTAACATACAAAGCAAATGTTGGACTCAAAATAATTGCATGCCACGAGCACGACATATGGTTCCCAACATTATGCATTGCTTGAAGTTATGTCACTGGGGGGCGGCCATTTGTTAATATGTGCCGTTAGAAAGAAGGATAAACCAACAAATAAAGAATCAATTACCAAATCGAATACGTATAACGATTTCCGTTCGACTATAAGCGACTTCGAGATAACTTTGACCTAATGACGCAGAAAGTAATGGCAACCAATTTTGGTGTAGTCAAGAAAAGAAAAGAGGTTTGTCCCCTCCAATTATGTATAATTAGGGAAGCGCTCACATTTCACAATCAAAAGCGTGGGTCACAGTCTTTTCGAATAAGCTAAAAGTCACACACAATTTATTGTTATTGCCGCAGTTGTTTAACCAAGTTTGGGCATTTACCAAATGCCCTCACTCGTACGAGTACTTATATGGAATTAAGAATTATCTAATTCGGACCGGTAAGTAAAACGATATATGTACGTAGATAATCTAAATAATTTGTTTACAATTTTGCAAAATTTGGAAACACTTTGCGGTTGATTTATCAATGTAATCGCATCGCATATGGATGGGTCACAGCAGTTAAACGCGCGTATTTTAATCGCATCTTAAGTAGGTATAGTTAGAATTTATGAGTAAATCGAAACCGTTTACATTTCCACGAGTCTTAGTTCGAGTTTGAAGCTTTTTTTGTTAAGCTTAACGTACATATACTACTTCGACCTAATTTTAAAAATCGTCAGAGTAAATATGATCGCACTGTAAAATTAGGTCTATTAACAGAGTTAAATCTATTAACAGAGTTAAATCCCATGGTGATCAATTTTTGAGATCAACAGCCTTATAGTTTTGTTGCAAGTATTATTTTTGATGTGTCATTCAGTAATGGGATCATTTAATGGCAATGAAATTTTTGAAAAACTTTTCTGATTGTTCTTCTTGTGGTCAGGGCCGTCTTAAGCGACGCCGGGGCTCTTGGGCACGCAAGAATTTGGGGACCTATGGGAATGTAGAATAAGAGAATGACTGAAACATTTTTTGCTATAATCATCATATAAATAAAATTGGTGTAGTTCTGTTCGACTGGATGTATTTAAATGCAAAAATCTTAGAAACTGCTTAGTATATTCTGGTGTATTTTTCACAGGCCTATAGAGGATACCTAGGCTTACAGTATCTACTTTGTCTCAACTCTATATCTCTATAAATTCCGGAAAAAATTGGACAAGAGTAATTTATTTTTCCGTTTCGTTTTGCTTTTTTCTTTGTCACGCTTTCCGTTCGAAAATACTGGGAGCATTTAAATATAGTTAACAGCAGCTTATAGAGGACATCTGGAGGTACAACTTAGGATATCCAATAACTCGATAACTGAAAAGGTTTTTAAATAATTAGGCAAAATTTGAAACATTTCAACGATTTTCATCTGCATGAATAGATATATGCACTTCATTCTCGAATCAAACATACTAACCGCGCAATATTTTGACATTTCTTTTAACCTTATTTTACTCCAGTGACGGAGAGGGAGACAGACAGAGGCAGTATGCTGTTTGGTGTGTTAAAAACAAAAAAATCCATAAAAGAAATGTCAAATATGTGGGAAAGGAATGTCAAATAGGTATAGGTATCAGTGATACCAGATCGTGGTATTATTACATTAGGGAAAATTCCTGATGATACACGTCGTACCTGTTTATAAATGCTATTTGCACTCAAGAAGAGGCAGTAAATTAACCTGTCGGGTTTTTCCATGGCCTAGAATTAAAAGTTGGAGTTCCCATTATGCTGCTTCGCAATTTGAGTCCCCTAAGCTTTGTAATGAAACCAGATTGGGAGTGATTTCGTTGCAGAAAAACGTTATTGAGGCATTAATTTTAACTGGGTCTTGTAAAGGAGATACGGTGTTTATACCAAGAATACAAATAATTCCCAGCAATTATCCATTTCAGTTTAAACGGATTCAATTTCTTATTAATGTTTGTTCTGTCATGACAATCAACAAGTTAGAGGGTCTTTAACTTTAAGAAAAGCGGGAGTTATATCTTATATGTAGCGTGCTCCAGGGTAAGTAATGCAGCAAATGTCACTATCTTAGTCGATAGAAAGCGGTAATATAGTATACAAAGAAGAGTTACATTAATAAAAAAAAGTGACATAAATATTATGAAATTATTTTCATTGTCCAAAGAATATTAAATTATTGCCGATTCGTCCAACGAGCATGTGCAATGCCATGCAGATAAAGGCAGAGTGGGCCCAGTCTACGGGAGGTTTTTTAGTACGGGTTCAAGTCCCTCACTTTTGCAGAAGGCTCTTTCTGAAATTTTTTTCCATCAATTGTTCTGAAACCACATTTTGCACGTGCCAAGCTGGGCGGGTACAGCTAGTGTATTAATAAAAATACTTCAGTGACCAGAGTTATCGTTCCTGAAGGGTGTTACAGTGGCAAAAGAGATAGTGAATCATCACAGGTTCATCTTCACCTTTACGGCTTCTGCATACATAATTGATTTCTCTAATCCATTTGCGGTGCAATGATCTGATGACGTGTAGTGACCGTGATCCCGTGATCATATATGTACAAGTTTAGTTGTTTGTATAAAGTCACATTACTTTCTGTTTTTTTTTTCGTTTAGATCTGGCAATCGGTTTCGACCAGTGTTGCAGTCTTTTTTTGATGGCCTCATGCTGTTGATCAGCCTTTTAAATAACAATCGCATACTGGGTGCCAACCTATACTGGTTGGTGCTAGTTCATCCAGTTTTTTTGTTCCCTTCGATATTAGTATGTCCAGGAACCCAGTAGAGCTTAACATATATGTTTTTTAATGAGTTTCGATAGTTCCTTACAACATTTAACTTAACTGTGTGGGATATAAATCGACGCAAGAGCATCTCATGACTGTCTTAGAAGATAAAGGGTTTTCCAATAAGAGGTGTTATTTTGGTATTCAAGGAAAAATTAAATTTTTTGAGATAAATGATCGGATGTTTATTTCATAATAAAGAGGAATACCTTCCGTTAATAATGAAAAACAACATCAGCCAAATTGCCACCACGAGCACGCATACAGGACCATATCCATTTCATGAAATTTTCCATAACCAAATCGCAAAGTGGCTGCCCTATGTTGTCGATAGCCTCACGAATTTTATCTTTGAGGTCTTGAATCGACGCTGGACTGTTGGCGTAGACCTTATCTTTCACGTGGCCCCAAAGGAAGAAATGGCAAGATGTTAAATCACAAAATCTCGGTGGCCAATTGTGATCACCTCTTCGAGAGATAACACGGTCCGGAAACTTTTCCCGTCAAAGATCAATGGTTTCGTTGCTTGTGTTTTTTCACCATTTTATTAATTTCAATGCGTTATTGAAGCGTGTATCGTTCCATTTTTAGTAATGGCGTAGTTTCTAATTGTCAAATGTCAAAGAATAAAAGCTTCAAAAGTGACAGCTACCGAAATAGCGGGTCATTCACAATAACACCTCTTATTGGAAAGCCCTTTACAAGTAGTTCTGCCTAACAAATCATCATGTCCTCCTTCTTTGAAAAGCTAAGCGATCAAGCCGCCAGCTCTAGAAGTTTTATTGGATAGAAAATAGCATATTGCTGCCCGCATTTTATTTAAAAAGTTTGATGAGATACTTGGTATTGTTGAATGGCTGAGCTATGTGACAGCGGGATCTTGAGAGACATCACCGTTTAACAGACTGGCGAAGTACTCTTTTCAAATGCTACACCCCGGTCGCTTCGTTCTCGTTTGCATTGACGGCCTTAGGAGGAAGAGATCCAGCAACAAACTTTACGAGCTGTACAGCATCAACGACCTGCGCAGCAGTCGTCCAAAATGGCTAGGACATGTATCAATGTATAGGGAATTCAAACTAATGCTCTGGCCCGAAGAGTCTTCTGCACTCAGCGGGACAACACAGTAGGGGAAGACGTCCCGCGATACTTATAATCATTTTTAATGTCCAGGCTAAATTTTTCGAACCCACAATGGTGAAATTTTCCATACAAAATTGCATATTGTGACCTACAAAATATTTAGTGCGGAGGTTAAAAATGGTTAGTAGTAAGGCCCGTCGTCTTAGGTGCCATTTACAAAATTAATGTATGTTGGTGAAGACCAACCATACTGAAAGGATTTGGCTTATTGGTTGAGGCCCAGCCCCGCCGCGGACTGTAGAGCCCTTCGCTCTTTGCACTGGTTAATATGTAGCCTCCAATACATTACAGTATTGAATACCTTACGGATCTTCAGATCTACTGCATTAAGGGTAGATTGTCTCGAACACATCTATTGGGGCACCTCCATCAACAGCATCGCTTCATGTACACGTAATCTACCGTATGCGAACTAACCAACATCAGCAAGTTACACGCGCCACAATTTGCAGTAATTTTGCAATTTACCACACACATCTACGGTTCGTCAATTTACACTGTACCGCTAACGCAGAGGGGTATACAGCCATGTAAATTAATGTAAATCGTATGAGGGAAGGTGTCTATATGTCATCTGGTGTACACCACATGTAGACGATTCGTCAGTCTAGTTGGCCTAAAAAGCCACGCGTAGCGTTGACATTTTCACAAAGATCATTCCATCATCCGCTGATTGTGTGTATCAGCAATTTGATATCATAACTTGCTGAAATCATGCACTCGAGTGCTTTAAGCAAACCGCAATGGCACACTATCTGTGCGCCTGGTGGTGGTGTACGCCTAAATAAAATTAATCAACTCGAGAACTACGAACGTCTGATGTCATAGTTGTTACTTAATTTCGGCTGGCAGTGTGCTATATAGCAGCTGATGATGTGTTTCAAGGGTCAAATTTATGTATTCCACCAAAGTCGCGTGAATTCATGTTTTTGGTTGTTTCATGTTTTCGAAGAAACATTCTGTCTGTTTGCACACCGAGTGGTGTGGGAGCGAGGCGGTGTCCCCAGGTGAGGCATGGTGTATTTACAAGGTGGCATCCACAGTTCGTGATATTTTCAATTGCTAAATGTGAATAGCCTGACACTTTTGCGATGCTATTTTTAAATCCGAAAGCTTAATTTTGCGTGATTCATTTGTTTTTTGTTTTATTCTTATAATGGGCTTGTGTCTGCACTATATACTCGTGAATATGCCCGGTTTGCAAGGTTTTCTGCAAGTTTATGGCACAACTACTTTAAATTTGTTTGATGATTTCTTTTCTAAATGAGCAGAAAGCATGCTAATGTACTTTTAAATTAATTAGTTAGGTCTTAATTATTCAAAAGCAAGGATTTGGTTTATTGTTTGCATTTTAATATGAAGGATGGCAGTTTTATAAGACTGAAGACTCCTCCCTAAAGGGAACTTTTGAAACAAGCAAAACTGTGTAACTTGTGAATTTAATTTAGTTTCTAATATGGAACATTCAAGAAATGTCGAGTATTTGGTACAAGTCCAGCAATGACTTGTAAAGATTCCTTAAAGCAATCTAAGGTATGTAGCAAATTTTTGCAGAAAGACCTGAGAGATAATAAAATCCGTATAGGTAAATATTGGTCTCTCATTTTGGACCTCCGGGACTAATAAAGGAAGTTTAACATGCAAAGAAGCTCCAACAGAATTAAGGAAACAGAAACAGCAGTCCTCCGTTTTGGATTTGGGGGTAGGAGTATTGATCCGAATAAACCCTGAATTACCCTTGAATTGTTACGCTGAATACTCGATACTTCAAAATCATAAAAACAAATTCTTGTTATCAAAAATATAGTTAAAGCAATGCAAACACACCATAAAGATTTCGGTTTTGATTTTGCATTTGAAAACATTTCGAGGCGCCTTCTCCAACTAAAATAAGTGCGGCCATCACTTTCGTATCCACTCGGATCCGTACCACCGGGAGAAGCCGCGGCGGACATTTGAACCATGCTATATTCCTCCATACATTATGGCATATGAGCCTTTTAAATTCAAATAGAATTGGATTAATACCACACACACAGCCTGTTTTATTCCATCTCAACATCGACCCGTCCTTGTTGAAAAACCAAGATCAAGGTTGGGATTCTGTAAGAGCCAAAAATGAGAAAGCTAATTCATTGACGTTTTCGTTTTCTTTGCTTCATGTTACTGCAGAAACGAACGATATTTTCGTCTCATGCGAAAGGAATACAGCGAACGCTGTAATAACTAATAAGTGGTTGTGACGACATTTTATTTCACAATAAATATGCTGGCATCGGTTTTATTTATTTATTAATATAAATTCGGTGAACATTCGAAAATATCAACAAACGAAATATTTACATTGAAAGCGGTCAGCTGTTAGCCGTCAAAACAATATATTTGAAATATACAGCTTCCCAAACTCTAACTTTCTTGTCACATCGTTTCTGAAACTTTAGAAGAAAACGAAAGCAGTTGCATGAAACAAATTTTCGCTTTCGCGCGATTTCTTTCGTTTTCTGAAATGCGAAAGTGTTTTTTGTTTCGTTTTTACAGAATCCCACCCCAACAAACGCTAAAGACCAGTAAGGAATACCGAAGCTGCTAGGTTTCATACTACCACGTTGACAACCACAACCGAAGCCACTAATTCGATGAACAATGTCGACGAGCAAACGCGGAAGAGTGAAAGGCATATAAAGTGGCGCGAAAGAGGACTACAGTCTATAGTTGCTCTCAAGCTCTATGAGCAAAAATCGACGGATGAACGTTTTTCGCAAAAAAAATACTCTGGCAGTATTTTTTTGCAAAAATGTTTATAATGAAAAAGGAAACGCTTGGTACGTGAAACACCTTTTTTCAGACTCACAGTGTAAGGTAATAGGGGAGCTCTTCTGCAGACAAGCCCTTCCGGCTTTGCAGAAAAACCAATGTAAACTTAAATTGAAAAGAACTAAAATAAAAATTTAATTGAATTGAATTGTCTAACTCGGCTCTGCTATTAAATAAATCTGAAATCAAACGATGAATTGCTCTTAATGTCAATCGCTGAAAGAAGTCACCTTTGAAGTACGATAAGCCTTCCCCGGGATAAATAAGGAGACTCCAGATAATGCCTAAAGATTCCTTATCCTGCTTTAACAATCTGAAGAATAAATAATTTCCAACGAGGGTTAATCTTGACCGTTTGCTCTGACGGATTTTAGGGGAGAGGATTCAACGAAGAACCATTATAAGCTGTCGAGCGACATCGACCTAGTGATACAAAATCTTAGCATTGGGCGTCTTGAAAGGTTAATTAACGCTTCTGTCCGTAGTCTTTGGTTCTTAGCCATAAGGCCAACACAGTAGGGAATGACCTCGCTCTAAACATTATTTTAAGTAAAACTAATTAAATCATTATCTTCAAAACGCAATTATTACAATAACACTTTATTTGACATTTCTCTTCTGACATCCACACCTAATATTCATTCAAAGTAAAAGCGACTTGGAAGTGGGAACTATAGTTCATGTTAGTACCATTTTGTAGATGCATTCATGACACTCTTACTGTTAGTTTACTGCTCTAACCGTCACTCACTTTCAGCGATGAAGTTTAAGGAGACCGTTGTTACGTTCCATTTCCGCAGTTAAGGATAATAATAATGACAGATGCCATAGTTGGACAATGTGTTTTCTTTTTTTAAGTGCCTGTTGTGTAAACATATTGCTCAAGTAGGCTACATTTTCTACCTTCCTTCTAATTTGACACAATTACAGAATAACAATCAAATAAAAAGAACGATTTGATTATGGAGCAGAAATTATCACAATCACTTGTTACTTGTTTTGTTGATGTCTCTACTAGGAAACCGCTCCGCGCGAGCTCTTTGTGTCAACTGCCTTGATACATTTCCCACTCCCACGCCAATACTCTAGTTCTCATGTCCTTTTTTATCTCTTGCAACTCTAGCAGCATCTCCAAACAGAGAAGAAAACAAAAAAAAAAATTAAAAAAAAAAACCTCTTGGCTATCCGGCGAACTTCTGGAGAGGGTAAAACTTCTTACCAACGTACCAACGTTAAAAACAAAAAGCCGTGACATACAACAAATGTGCCAGTTTTTTATACCAAATCATCGCAGCTGGATTAATTGGACATTCTTCTATTTTACAATGTTTTGCTTTATTTTACTTTGCTGACATAGATGTCCAATAAAACAGACGAAAATTCGATGTTGCAGTGATGATGTATCATGTGGGCTCAACTTCACGTCTCTACTGTAATGAATGCTGACATTCCACATCCCATCCACTCAAGCTTGAACTACGTATTATTGTGAGTAGGTCCTGCACATGCAGCTCCAGTAAGTGAAGTTAGTGGCTACAGTAGATATACTCATTCCATTTTGACGGTGATGAGCGCTCGGTCGAGTTCGCAAAGTGTTAGTTTTATATAAGGCTGAAAAAAGCAGCGGTTCAAAAAAGTGGCTGTCAAAGTTGCTGTGCCAATCTATTTTGCATAATATTTTTTTAAACAATTTGGTCAGGCAACGAGCTTTAAGATCCTATAACAGATTTTAAGTTAATTTTGTGAATTACTTTTATTTATTACCTAATAAAAAATGTAGCTTAAGGGCGTTATAGCAAAATATGTATCTGCCACTCTAGTGCGTTTGGTGCAAAAAGGCGGCAGATCCGGACCTGCCTCCTTATTGTCACAATCACAACCGAAAATATTGCGTCATTTGCATCATGTCAGTACATGTTTTGAATTTGAGCCAAGCGGACATTGTGGAGACATTTTGCTAAATTTTATTGTGATCAAATTCTTTAGATGGTAATTTTCTTAATGAATGTTCTGTTTTTCTTTTTTATTTATTATTTAACTAGCTATCTGTTCTTTTTTTACTTTTGGTTTGAAAAACCTATAAATTTGTAAGTTTCTTAGAGAATGATATGTTTTTTTTTCTTCTATTTGTTGTTTAACTATTAAAGTATTGATTGATTATTCAAAATATTAAAAATAACTAACTTTTATGTGTTCTATTATTCATAAATCAAAATCTGGAAGCAAATTTATTGCATTTTGGTGCAAATGAGGGACAGATCCAAACTTTAAAAAACCGCAGAAATTGCTAATATTGTTTATTAAACTTAAAACTTGATTAAAAAAATCAAATTTTGTAATAGCATATCTATTTAAAACATTCGTGTAGTAGTTAATTTTTGAAAGAGTTTCTTTGATTTCCTACGGCTGCGCCGTGAAAACTACTGAACAGATTTTGATGAAACTTTTTTCAGTTGTGTTTCAATTTTCTAAGAAGGCTTTGGGCCATAGGTATACTTGATTATGTCTCCTTTTTTTGGATCGTTTTTGACCAGAAGGTATTTTTTTCGGATTTCACAGGCCTTAGCTTCCCATTACTCAAGTATAATTCTTATTCAACGTTCCCTTATTTTCATATTTACAAATCTAAACAATTTTGGGATAATCCACATCCACAGATAAGAAACTGTGGTATGGTGCGCCTCAAAAATATTATTCCGACCTGGGTGTTCATTATAGCTCAGAAATCGTTCGGAACTACGAAGTTTTGAGTTCAAGGAGCTATAACTCTTTTCGGTACCTACATTACAACACACAAACATTTTAAATCGATTTTTTTTTTTTTTCAATTAAATTTGATTCATTAAACTTAGATTACTATTTTACACGCCTTAATAATCGCAGCCACTTAGTTTCTAGTTGGAACACCCTTAAATCGAAGGTGGATGTGGACACACTTCGTCGGACTATAACCTGAAATGGGATGGAAATGAACGTATAAAATTAGTTTTCCTCCAGTTCTTGGGTGGTCCTCATTCACCACCCAAATATTATTTTTTATCTCATTAATAATCATAAGTACCATCTAATTGTTCCGCACACATTTATTTTCTCAATAAAAGAAAAAAAAAACAATTGATGGATGTTTCTCGGTAAATTTTTCTCTACATTCTACACTTCCTTTGAACCTACAAAATATACATTATGAATGAAGTATGTGCATATGTACCTATTTAAAAGTACTTGAAACTGTATGAAAAAGTAACGACCGACCACTTAATTAAGTGGTCAACTTGTGTACCTTCTTAGTTTACAAATCTTCAGCAAGTTCTCCCGCAAACAGCAGTATCAATATCTATAATGACCAAACCCATTCAAACTCAGCGCACAGCGCCTATACCCATTCCGAAGGTCTTTGAACTTAAATTGTTATCAAAGCGTAAAGCTTACGCACTTTAAAGCCACCGGATGTAAAATTCATCCCCTATATTGAATTGCATGCTTTTCCTGTATCCATTGTTTGGAAATATGCTGAATATCGATTTTGAAAATTATTAACTCTTTTTGTAAACCTGAATATAGTATAGGTACTCGATGTCTATACCTTTTTGTTGTTGCTGCTGCTCCTGTTTGTCCTGCTGCTGTTGTTGTTGTGGTGGTGGTGGTGGTTGTTGTTGTAGTTGTTGTTGTTGCTGTTGCAGTTGTTGTGGTTGCGATGCTTCGCATAGTTGAGGAGATGCTAAAGTTGTTGTTGCAGCAACAGCAGGAGAAATCTTAACAGCCTCCAAGGATGAGCTTTCTAGTACATCCGCCATTTTTTCAGTGCTTTCCAATAAGGAGATGAGTATAAGAATTGGTGGTGTTATCCTTTTTGTGAAAAAAATTCGCAAAATTTTACAATTCGCTTTAGAAAAATTCTCAAACTTTGTGCACTAGATTATTTATATACAAAAACACCACAAAACAAAACTGGAGAGGCAGTCAATAGAATTTTATTTAGAAACCTTTACTTCGATAACGGTGAACTCGGCTACGCAAAAGATTTTTTTTTTTTATTAAACCGACACTGTACTCAATTAGATATAGACGACACAGAGGCGGCAATTGTCGACTTAAAAAGTGGAAAATCGGTGGACGAATAGCTACTTCCGGATTAAAGGCCAGAGGAGGGTTGATTTCTTCTCTGCAATGCAATTTATTTTAATTTTTTCAAATTGATTAACGGCGTTCGCGGAACAATGCTGCTTCTATGTTATCTCAAAATGAACTGATTTCGGACGTCGCGCCGTAATTAATAGACTCTTGAGATAACTTACCTTTATGCTGGGGAAAAAAATTATATTCTTTGAGCTTTTTCTTTAGTACATGCAAAGCTTGTTGTGCTTTGGGTGTTTGTCGGCAGTGAGAGTTCGTGCGACATCTATTGGAAATATTTTATATTGTTGTTTAATATTTGAGGCGGAAATGTATATGCATCTCCAGCGCCAGTAAAAAGTGCGTCTGATTTGCAGAAGCCATACTTCTTAGCCACTCTTGTTTGTGGCCAAGCCAAGAGATTAACTTCGTGGTAATGTTTTGAACGCATAATCGCATAGTAGCTATGATACTCGCTTGTAAGTGAAGTCCCATTGAAATAATTAGAGAGGTCAGATATACCAGACAATGAGAGTCTTATTCAAGAACGACGGAATAAGTAGTGGTACTGAGTATTCTTGTAGTTGGTTATATTTAAAAATAGCTAAGTCAATTTGTTACCAGAGTCAGCTTCATCTGCGAGATAGGTATTATTTGCAATGATGATGATAATGGCAAAATAAAATGCCACATCTGTTGAAAAGAAATTTTTATACCCTACTCACCTCTCGCGAACGTGTGACAAACATCCGAGAGTATAACTGTCATGAAAGAGCTTCTCAATTGGCCGTTTGGACTCGGCATAAAATTGTAGATCCCTTCCATTCGTCCCAAAAATAAAAAACTCACACAAGACGAATGGTTGTGAGAAGCTAGGCTTGGGTCCATACGGACCTGTTGCGCCAATTATTTATTTTTTTTTTTACTCACGGCTCAGTGGCTTAGTGGTTAGTATGTTTAGCGATGAGTCCCAGGTTCGAATCCCGAAAAAACCCAAATTCCAACTTATGGTTTTTTTTCACTGCGCCACCTCTCGCGAACGTCTGACAAACATCCGAGTGTATAGCTGTCATGAAAGAGCTTCTCAATTGGCCGTTTGTTCAGGTCACGAATTTCTTTACTAGATTCGTCGGCTATCCCTTCATAAACATCAACTGACAGCTGCACAAATGACCGATTTTAATCAATCATCTAGTCAGACAGCTATCAGACTTACTTAACTAGATACCTACTTGAACGACCCCAATGCATCGACGAGTTTGCGACGAAAACACGGATTTTGCTGCAGTGTGAATAGGGTATTATTTAAAGAGACAGATCGGGTTTTGACGTGTTTCGTGACACTTTTCCAATCAGTTTATGTAAGAATTTTTATGTGTTCAAAGAGTTATCATCGATGAGCATTTTTGGATGCGATTTGGAATGCTATTTTGGATAACTTTTTCAACGTATTTTAGACGTTCTTTTGAAAGCGTTTTTCGGCGAGTTTTTTAGGAAGCGGATTTGATGCTTGTTTGGATTTTTTTGTGCTTCTTCTTCAAAGTCTATTATATATTAGAGATTACAATTGAAACCTCGTTTTGTTTCTAAAATGTTTCCCATTCGGCAACTGATATTACATTTCTAACAAGGCAAATTTTACAAATTGACGGCTAAATATTATAACCAAATGGGGATCAGTCAGCTGTATATAAGTTATTTTTATATTGTTGAGTGCGAAAATGCATCAGACTCCACCAGCTGGTTGAGAGTATTTTGTGTGAGCCCTCATTTTATGGAAGATGGATACACTTTATATAGGAAAACTGTTTTAGGCCTTAAATTTAATTGGCGCAGGAACACTGCACACAAAGAAATCATCCTTTTGGTTGAAAATTGTTTGACTTCAAGTTTCTTTCGGAGTACATGTTGCCATTTTGTATGTGGATGCTCAGAATTTATCAACCCAACGCCTATATGTACAATACGTCATTGACAGACGACCATACAAGTGTAGAAATCAACCCATTTTAGAATTGGGAAGTACGCTTAGTAAAAGATCTGGAAAAGTACCTAACTAATTGTTTCAGCACTAAAGCTTATCTTAAAGGTCTTTAATCCGAGCCGTGTTGCAGCCTCTATTGCAAAATAAGGCATGCAATTGGTAACCCAAACAGGTAGACAAGAAGGCCAAGGCACATGTGGAGAGGAGGAATTAAGAAGGAGACTAAGTAGGTATATCGTTTGCGATGACTTAAAGAGCGTAGCGCTGTATTAATGGTTTTCCAATATGTTGTATAGTAACGCTAAAGATCGCACTAACTGGAGAGCCGTATTGGTTGAGGCCCGCCCACCCTGATGAACGGTAGCGCCATCTAGGTAAGTAAGTAAGTGTATTGCAGTGGCTCTCCGATTTGTGTGCTGCTGAGTTCAGGTTCTGTTTCAGGCTCTATCATCCCTTCTGTTCGTCCTAAACAACTCACAGAAACGAATAGTTTCAATTAGTTTTGCCTATAGCTTATTCGTACTTAGGTACAGTGAACGTCACCAGGTCGCACGTTATACAAAATCAAATATTTACTCTAACATTACATTTTAGTATCTTGTTAACCTGCAAATTTCCTTATCAGAAAACCCCCTACGACAAAAATGCCATTGACAAAAGTATTACAAGGCTTTCAATGACCATGCTCGAATGCGACAACAATCACAGCAGTAAGTTCAATGAAAACAATTTTGACCCCACCTTGGACTTCTTATCTACTGGCAAGAATTTCTCCCTATAAATTGAATTCCGTATGTCATTAGAATACCCAGAGAGCATAATCAATTTCTCAAAGCTTCAGTTTAAATCTGTTTCAAATTCATCATGAAAACGTTTTCGATTGTACTTCTGTCTCTAACTCTGTTCGGTATTGCGGTAGCTGGACCATTTTATGAGGCGCTCTTTGGATTTGGACAACCGCAACGTGGACATAACTACAACACTCCATATCATTACCCCAGGTTAAGTGCTGGATACCATCATCAACAATATAGCCAGGCTCAACGTCAACCCAGTCGGAATTATAAAGACATGTGCCGTTTGATGAGTCACGATGCGTTTTTGAATCCTGGCGGTGGTGCAAAGTGTCCCTATTAAGAAACAGTGTATAAGAGAGGTTTTGTGATACGACGTTTGCTTAAGTTTTAGTCATAAAAAATTTATTTATTGCTTTTTAATAAATTGTTTTAAATAATATTGCGTTCAAAGTGTAATTCGAAGTTGTTTCTTTTAAGACCCCAAAAATGGTGGCCTAGTACCTGGAGTTCATACAAATTTTTATGTTACGTAATGGGCCGACTTTTGACGATTTTTGAAACGTTATTTGTAGAGGAGAACTTTTTCGGGTGGCATAGCAAATTTGTTTCATTAATCAAAACGAAATTTTCAAATCGATGCTAAGATGAACCGATTAAACATTTTTTTTATAGAATTCTAGAACTATATGACTTCTAGAATCGACTAAAATAAGATCTAACAAGGTTATTTCTTTGCATTGTGCATTCTGTCACAATGCGGTCGGTCTGAAACTGTGTCAAACAAAAGCGGTATCAGTTTGAAAGGATCGTGCTCGTGGTGTTTATTAAAGAAATGATAAGTTTGACAGTTTGTTTTAAATATCATGCCGCAATTTTTTACTTGTGTTATTATTGAAGAGTACGGACCGCTTAAAATCTATAAAAACGCCGTCTTTCGAAGCTATTAGCAGCGAAATAAGCCTACATTAGGGCTAGGTTAAAAAAATCTCATGATTTAGGCAAAGTTTTAGGGGAAACATGATATATCATCACTCTATGTCATATTGAACGAATAGCAAATAATATATTCACTGAAGTCGTAACTTTAACAATTAAACGCATTTTCGGACCGTGCGAAATGAGACATAATTAAATGATTAATTCACAGAAAACACAAAACAGCCCCGCAGTAAATACTCAAGTAATGAACTATACAACAGAGCTACACGCCAACCAGTGGAACTTAGAACTTGGCAGACACTGGCGATAGAACATAATATTACTGGCAGATAACCAAGTGGCAGAAGATATAGTGGAGTTCAGAGTGTGACTTTCTGGTGATTAACAAGCAGACGTTGGCCGTTTATTTCAGGTCATAATATTTCGCAGCCACCAAACGTCAATCAATAATATTATGGTGGCCATATGCCGTCTTATCTCCTCGATCGCATCAAAGATGCTTTCATCACGGTCAGAAATATAGTAGCTTGTCAGTATAGTTTAGAATTTTCAGTAAGCAAAATGGTTTTGCTCCCGTTTTGGGTATTGTTTTCCTGTTTGGTGGCGCTAATCAGTGCTGACAGTGATAGTGGTAGTGGAAGCAATGAGTCAGAGGAAGGGCATCGACATCGCAACCGACATTTTTCGAATGAAAACTATCCATCACGCCCCCATCTATATAATCACCCGGCATATCCGTCCCCGAACGCACATCCAGTATACGGTTGGTATCCACCTCCGCCACTAGGATATGGGTATCCTGGGCAACAACATCCCACGTATGGACCACCACCGGGGTACGGTCCACCGCCTGGATACGGTCCACCACAGTGGTATGGTCCGCCCCACGGCTATGGGCCACCACTAGGATATGGTCCACCACAAGGGTATGGTCCACCACAAGGTTATAGCCCACCACCCGGCTATGGACCACCACAATCCCCCGCTCCTTATCAAGGCCAGCAGCCATCATATGGAACATACCGAGGTCAGCAGGCACCATCGAATGGATATCATCCGAACGCAATACAGCAACCGCATTCCCCGGTGCCCCAGTCATCAGGGGCCGCGTTATATCCTTAATTACAGGCATTACCACCGCCAGCAACGTCATCATCTTCGTCGTCATCGTCAACCACAACGCTCATCAATGGTAAAACTGAGCCACCAACTCCACCGCCGGTGCCACCAACTAGATCAGGCATTGAGTACGTGTACCAGTTGGTTGGAGAACAGCGCTCCGCAGACCCCGACTACGGATTAGGTGCTCCAACCACACACTCGTGCAGTGATACGAACTCGTGTGGCTCACAAAAAGTCTGGTAGCCTTCGACGTAAGCGCGCACTAAGTCGATAAGATTATACATTTTTGTTTTGTTAAATAAATTCAAATATTAAACTTTATACGTTTTACTTAAATGTGTTTACATTTTGGAGCGATTAATTCCCTTATCTATCGGAGAGATTGCAAATTCAATGAATGAACTATTTGAAATTGTATTTGAATGACAGGTTTCTACAGTAAGCCATTCACTGCGGAACATTTTACCAATTTACAAAAAAAATGTTCTGTTTTCTAACTGACACTTTTAAGGAACCTACTAAAATAGTTCCAATAAAATCAAACTGATTTAATAAATAACTATTTTATTGAGGGCCGTTTGCTGATATTCATAGCGAATTTAAGTGCCACATAAACTCCTATGTGACAGGTTATGCCCTAAAAAAAGTAAGTTAAGTAGAACTTAAATCGTTAAGAGTCGTATGAGCAAACGACCCTGAAAGACATAAGTTGGCAAAAATAAGAATTTATCCGCTACCTACTCCCCATAATATAGTTTTTTGGCAACTGACTGACTTACAGCGTTTATTGGTCCAAATTGGGCTTCGCACAAAACTTTCTCGATCCAACTCAAGTTTCTTTTTTTGGAAATATACCATGCGATCTGATTAGGCACAAAGCCATCAGAAACATGCGTATGCGTACGTTATAACACGAAACAGTACGAGAAAGGAACATTTTACGAAAGCCGTTCAAGTATCTAGTTTAGTAAGTCTGACAGCTATCTGATAAGATGTATCTCGGTTTTGATTGGCTGAAATCGTTGATATTTCAGTTGAAGTTTATGGAGCGGTAGCCGATGAATCTAGTCAAGAAATTTATGACTAAGTTGACAGTTCGCATATGGGGCCGACGTAGAAAAAGTGACGTTTCCGATCAATCTAGTTCTTGCGTTCAGGTGACATCTTATCCAGACCAATCTAGTCGACTTGAGATAACTAGATTTTTGAATATGCCCAATGCATACCAAATTTTAATTCAGGGGCATAAAATCTGCGAGGGGTTGACGGTTGGTTTCAATGATGTTAGTATGGAAACGAACATTTTTTGACATAAATATGTTTGCTCCAAATTTTAATAGTGTGACGTATTAAAATGTTATTTCTTTAAGCTTATTCTCTAGATGCCTATTTTTAATTTATAAAAATAAATCCATACATATATAACTATGTATCGAAAATTGTGGTACATTTTTGTATTACCTACATATTTATAAATGTTTAGATCGATTATTGACCACAAGCGAGACTAGTCTATAATAATTCTTGTAAAAATGTGTGAAACTTTCAGCTTTTATTAAACATTTACTGTTGAGAGTAGACATTCCAGACACTCTACATGTGTTTACGTCAAATTGTCTTTAGAAAAATAATAGAGAAAGTAAACATTGTGGCACACATTTCCGATACTTCTGCTGACGTCTATTTTCGATAACGTAAGTTCCTGTGCCTCTCAATGAAATAACATTCAGAACTTATCATTCTGTTGGAAATAAATAAAATGATTTATTAATTAATTAATAAGCGAAAACAATACCAACGCATATTCTGTTGAATTTTGTGGAAACGGCCTTCACCTACTCTAATCTATTATCAATGTGATGTTCCCCATCTTGACCTAATTTAAATGATATAAAACGCCTCAGTTGCGAATGAAATGATTCAGTACTTGGTAAAATATTGCAGTGGAGACTCTATTCGAAGAATAACATTTAAAACAATTCAAAATGCACAACTGGCAGCTATTACTTATATTTTGTACTTGTTCCGTTTATTTGGCAAATGCAAGACCAACAATCGATGTGCTGTATAAAATTGCTGAGAATATAGGAAATGAACTGTTATCACCTGATTTGCATGAACACCGGCCTGATCCTTATCGTACACATCAGCCAGTTTATGGAAGACCACATGGAAGTGGATATTACCATCCAAACTCTCATGGACCACCACCTAGTGGTAGGTATCCACATCCAGCGCCATATCCGGCATATCCTTCACCATATCCATCACAATATCAAGGCCCGTATTCGCCTAATGTGGTGGACCCAACTGCACCGCTATACCCTGGACTGTATCCCGGACAACCACAACAGAGGCCTTACCATCCAACTCATTATAGTCAGGGTCCATATGATGAACCCTATCCGGGACAATTGGAAAGCAATAATTACGGAGTTGTGAGTGGTACAAATTCATACTCGTATGGTGGTAGCTCTGGATATAAACAGAGGGGTTACTAGTAAGTTCCGGTCGCACATACATTTGCTGTTTGTTTATGTAGGCTTACGTTGTAGTTATTTATATTTATTGGCTGAAAATAAATGTCCTGTAATAAAAGAGTTCGTTTTTGTTTTCAACCCTGTTTTCCTATTGCAAAAACACAAATGCAACCCCAAGCGAGAGGTGAACACTATTTTCGCATAGGCTCCCGGTCCTGGGATGTGCCAGAAAATATGTTCCCGATTTTTATTTATAAATCCCAAAATTGTTTTCAACGAATCAACGTTTATGCTTTATTGGATAATAATGTTTATAAAGATTTTTTTTCTATAAGTAAAGACATTTTTTTTTTTTTCAAATTGGCAACACCTTTTTCAGCGACAATCAATTTCATAATTTAGTACTTTCTGACAGGACAACTTACTTGTTCAATAGAATTCGGACGTTCAAGTATCTAGTTAAGTAAGTCTGACAGTTGTCAGACACGGCGCGTCTTAATTTTTATTGGCTTAAGTCAGTCACATAATCTAGTTAAGTAAATCGTAACTGAGTACTAAATTGACACGTCGCACATGTAGCTGAGCCATAAAATAAGTATCAAATAGAGCGTCCTATTCACACCTACCCGATTCATCGCGCAAATTTTGAAACCAAATACACAACGATCTGTCACAATTTAGCTTGAGAAAATGTGCCGACAGTTTATTATAGTTAATTTTAGTTAATAAAATAGATATGAACATCAAGGTATATTTATATACAATGCTAGTAATAAGATTCTGTAATTATTTATTTAAAAGAAAACATTTTCATTGTGTATCATCTTCGTCTTCATCTTGCAGTTTATTCATTGTTGTCACCATTAATTCGCGGAAATATCTTTTTCGTTTTTTTGACAGATCCTTGTAGTCTGCAAGTATACTTTTGAAAAGCATTGTATCGGGATCATCTTCCATTTTTGTATATTCAATCTTCGTCATATTCGACGGTTCTCCTGCAGTGTTTGTCGCAAAAGTGTTACTTTGTTTTTTCGAAGCAAGGGGTTTTGTTGAATGTTTGTAATCAGTAGAATAGTCATTTCCATCATTTTTATCAACACCGGTAAGGTTCAGTGCCGGGTAATCAAATGCGTGTGGTAGTTCCATGGAATCTTCCATCTTTATTTCACCCGAATAATTAGTCCTTCTTGGTTTCTTGGTTGGGTATTTTGAACCACATTCTTCCGTCACTGTCATACTCGTTGTAGAAGAGTCAGGCGCTTTGGAAGTAGAAGGGCGGCTTTGTCTTAGGCTCTTCCGATTTGTCAAACAATGTTGGTTTTTGCGTGCAACATTAGGCATTGGTGGTACAACTATATGTTTTTCCAGAAATTTCATTTTCTCAGCCATGTACCATTTCTTTCGACGTCGTCCTCGAGGAGTATTTCCGCCATCTCGTAAATATCTGCAGTATGCACTTCGTAGGTTTGCCCACTTAGACTTGCACTCGAAAACTGGAAAAAATAAAATAAAAAAAATAATATTTGAGTTAGTAAAAGAGCGGACAGAAAAGCGCCAAGCATTTTACATTTTGTTGGTTTATATACCACAAACATCGACACACGGAGCACAAAAATCTTTGCTGAGCATAATTACGAACAAGGTTTGACACAATATCGTTAGTTCTTAAGTTTTGTGTTATAGGTACGTTATGTCTCTGTTAAATCGGTTTCTTTGATTTAAACTTATGTAGTTCAGGATTTCCCACATCACATAATCGTTAAATCTTTCTGTTATGATTGACGTCTCTTACTCCATTCCTATCGGGACCTCACCATTTTGTTAACAAACACATAGAAATAGGAAACGTGGTACTTGTCAAATTTTAATTATTATCGAAACTAATCGACGAATACGTGACTTTTTTTCGACAAATATTTGAAGTAAATGTTATTCCAGCACTTTTTGGCGGCTTATTTCGAAAAATAACTATAATGGTGTGTGAATGTGAAGTGTAAATACAACGGTATTTTGTGGGTGGGGTGAGCGTTGACAATACAAAATCTAATCGGAGTGAGAGAGAGCTATGACACGGTCACAACTGAAATGGAATACGAGACGTCGATCGTAACAATAGGCCTGTTTTTTTTAAGCTTCAATCTCAGCAAAGCAAAGTAAAGTAGGATTTTCAGCAGCCAATTACAAGAAACTACGTTCTACTTGACACTTTGAGAACTCAGAGTAGTTGTTGCGATTGCGTGCTGAAAATTCTACTTTGCTTTGCTTTGCTGAGATATAAGCAAAAAAAAAAACACGCCTAATATTAACCACATGGCGTTTTTCTTTTTTAGTTCAGAGCAGAATCTGAACTGTTATACAAAAAGTTCGTGTTTCGTTTTTAGCTCAGATACATCAGAGCTCAGAATTTGTGCGCTCTATGAGCTCAGAATAAATTGACTGAGCGGGCTGAGTATAAAGCTGATTACACACTTACAGTCACATTTGACAGAAAAAAAAACAGGATAAACAAAATATTTGAAATGGCGGACGAACCTTGTTGCTCTGGAACTGAAGGTTAACCAATTTAATAAACAACAATTAATAAATATTCAATTTATACATATACTTTATTACAAATGACAGCTATGTGCTCAAGTGTGTTTCATAATAACATCTGGCTTTCAAAACTAATATATCTAGTAATTTATTGTTAGTGAGCCGTTGGTTTTTAATACACATATATAGGTACCTATATTTTTTTCATAATTACGTTAAAAATTACCCCATCCTATAGCTTGTATTTAACCCTTCCACAAAAATATGTATAAATATAATCATCTTTCGCTAAATTTTATTTAAACATTTCGCGATAGAAAAAATTGTTTTTTACGTAAAATCCATTCAGATTCAATTTAAAAAAAAAAAACTCAAAAAGTCATGCAAAAACAAAATATGACTTAACAAAGAATGCATGGCAACACTGCAAAACAATTATGTAAAAGCAAATCCAGACATCCGCAGCCTAAAAAATCTGCAAAACATAACATTACTTTACCTGAACACTTTAATTCCTCTGCAATTTCCTCCCACTTTGTATCAATCACCAACTTTGTTGAATGGTCCCTAATTGATAAATCATAAATAGCTTCTGCTTTCTCCACAAGGCTAACTAGTTGTTCCACATTACACTGCATTTTATAATCCAACAATAAATGTATCTTTCGCTCTTATTATGTACCTACTATTTGCAAGCTGATAGTGCGATAGTGTTTAATGATATAAAACACAAATTCCGAATGCCGACAAACAATAGATACGTCTACCTACGACCGATTTACTTGAACAAAACACATTACACCATCAGAAAACAGAAACAGTACTAAATTATATGAATGCATTGCTTTGCAGATGACAATGCCACAGCAGACATGTTTTTTTTTCAACCGAACATATCGAATTTTGTTTATGGGGGAATATTGAATGGAAGTTCTTATTTATACAGACGCGACAAAACACAATTGTATTTTGTGTATATTGTACCTACTGTATGTATGCCAGTTCTGTGTACGCATTCGCTCATGAACAAAACATGCATTAGGGGGGTGCTTTGCCCTCTCACTCTCATGGCAAGTTCGAGATAAGTCAGTGTTACCAGCTCGTGAGGAACTCGCTTGTAATTCTTATATTCCGTTTCAAAAGGAACCTGACTTTTCGCCTATGTGTGTAAACATTGTACACCCACTGAACTGATGTGATGACAGAACCTTCAATAGAATTAAAAGAGAAAGGGCGTGAAATGTTCGTGGCGTGTTTAGAGCACTGACAACTGGATTTTACTTAAAACGGTTCTTAAACACTGAAGTAGGTAGCCATAGCTACTGCCAGCAATTTAAAAAATGATTATTCACTGTTAGTAGCCGATTTTTGGTTAGAAACTGTTAAGATAGTAAACTCAAATTGTGCTTCCACCATAAACATTTAATATTTGCAGATGTCATCTCTTTTCATGTAGAAGACACATCTGTTACTTTTACTTTTTTGCCTTTTTGTGTTTCACTAATAAATATATTTTAATTGTGTCGGTTGAGTATTTTCTTTTCTGGTGAAATAGATCAATGTCAGCTTCCTTTCATTTTGTCATCCTATCAGAAACAAATTATAAGAAGCAGAAATAAAGTAGGTTTTATGGGATTCGATTTGAATTCTGACGTTTTACTTAGCAAATCTACTAAAACCCAATAGGTGTCTCTATGGAGAAATCCAAGATGGTTGGCATTTTGTTGCACTTTTTATTCGCTTTGAACCAAGAGCGGTATTTATGTTGGCGTAATTTTTTAGGCATAGCTTGTATGGAATTGACAATGGGCCTTCGCACTTAAAATTTTGTAGGTCACAATAGATATGGAATTTTGAATGGAAAATTTCGCCATTGTGAGCTCGAAAAATGTAGCCGACATTAAAAATGATTATTAGTATCACGGATTATATAAAGCTCCACACAAAAGTGCTAAATGAAAAAAACAAGATTTTCATTACATATTATTTAAAACAAATCGAAAATCTATGGCTTATTCGATTAACTAAGAATGTTGGTATTTAAGAGATGATCATAGGTTCTTCGGAAATAGATTGTGAAATGTATTTAAATACAGAGTAGGCATACAGAATTTATTTTCTATTGAGGCCTCAAGTTTTTGTAAGGTTTGTTGTTATTTGATAGTTTTGTATTTTGTAAGGCATTAAGTACTTTTTTGCATTTTAACTGTCAAAAAAAGTATGGGCATGGTTAAAGCGGTCTAAAATTATAATATTACTGCTGCAACTCATGGTAAGTACAACATATAAATCGCACTTAACATATTATTTGTTGAATGCACTCAATTCAAATCGCATCTTTTAACTGATGAATTTCATTTCCATTTCGGTGCATTGATGTCAATCGCAGTTGTCAGAAAATGTCAAAGTGACGCTTGTATTTATATGTGGTGCGCCTGAAAATATCGTGTTTCTCATTTTAGGAGTTACAATTATTTTTTTAAAAGAATTCGCTTAAAGCTTTTCTAATCTTGTTGCGTATTTATTTGTTAAAAATTAAAATTTCGTGCATACCGAACCCAATACCGCACAAATGGATAAAAAAAACCAGCAGTTAGAAGACACTGAACCGGAAGACTGCAAAAATGACGGTATGTAAAAATTTCACCTCAAATCTAAAATGAAATTTCCATTATTTTCGGAAGATAATTTTTCACATTTGCCTTACCCGAATAAATTCCTATGTTTCTGTGCTCTGAATAAAGTGTCTCGTGGTTGACCATCCTTCATAGTTATTACAAAATAAAAAATAAAAACTTTTAGGCTAAAACAACAAATAAATATCGTAACTTCTAAGGTATGCTGCTAAAATTTTTGATTAATTTCCCATTCCATTCATCATTTCTTATTTTTAGAACTCTGCATTGATGAACAGAAGGACGATGACAACAGCAACGAAAATGAACCCAAAACTAAGGTTCCAAGGCTAGAAGTTTCCGAATCCAGCCGCGGAGTCATTAGTGTTGGTGACAATGATGACATTGATGATGACGACGACGAAGATGAACTTGCAGTGACGATAAATGAGAAATATACCGACTCAACGCTTTTTGAAAAGCTACAGAGAAGTTGGGCACAATGTACGGCGTTCTCCGAGGACAAACCCGGTATTCAACTTTACAGCGAACCATTCCGAATCTGTGTGCTACAGGACTTCTTATCAGATAAAAAAGTTACCGGCTTTTTGGTGAACGAAATGGAGGAAGACGTCGATTGGTCACACAAACAGATGGATCTCTACGAGTTCGATCAGACAGCCGACCTGTCTAGCATTCGGACGCTGTATCTGCAAAAGTTTCTGAAGATGTTAAAGAACTCGGTGAGGCCGTGGCTAGAGAAATTGTGCAACCTAAAGCTGACCTCAGTGTCTGCCTCCTGCTCAATGTATAACTGCGGAGACTATCTCCTTGTGCATGACGATTTGCTAAAAGATCGGCAAATTGCATTCGTCTACTACCTCTCGCCTTGGGAGGAGGTTGACCAGTGGACTGACGAAATGGGTGGATGCCTAGAGATTTTTAATACTGACGAGAATTGTTTCCCACACTTTCCAGTTGTACGGAAAATTAATCCGCGGAACAATCAATTCGCATTCTTTAAAGTCGGCTCAAAGTCTTTCCACCAGGTTGGCGAAGTGACTACCAGTGAATACCCGCGGATGACAATCAATGGTTGGTTTCACGGAGAGTTGAACAACGACACGGTTGAAGACTCTCTGCGTCCGCTTACAAAAATGATATTCACAGGGCCGCAACTAACAACTCCTGTAGATCTGACAAAAGTCATCAATGAGACCTACTTAAAAGAGGAATGTAAACAGCACATCCAAAAGCACATTGAAGACAACTCGGAGATTTGCCTTGAGAAATTCCTTCAACCCGAAGTATTCGAGAAGGTTTGCCAGGAGCTAAAGACGAGTGAAAGTCTGGTGTGGTCAGTTAAAGGCCCAGCCAATGGACAGCGCTATGAAATTCTAGATCTGACGAGTGCCACTGAAAATGTTAAACACCTAATAGACACCTTTAGCAGTGTACAAATGTTCGGACTGCTGCAAGAGTGCACAGATCTGGATCTAGCCGAACCAAATGCCAACGAGCCAAGTATTAGTTTGGAAATGCAACGATGGACACCGGGATGCTATACAGTGTTGGGTGATAGTGCTCATTGTGATGAGAACACGCTCGATTTGATGTTCTTCCTCAATACATCGGAGGATGTAGGAGTGATTACATATCTGTCACCGGAGGAGGAGAATGACTCCGATTACGACGAATCGGTGCTGCTAACGATTACACCAAAAGACAACGCATTGAATATAGTCTACCGATGCGAGGGCACTACCAAGTTTACGAAATATGTCTCCAAACTAACGCCAGTCGCGAAGGGTCCAGTCTATATTTTATGTTGTAGCTATAAGGAGTAACAAAGGTGTTGTTGGAAATAAATTAAAAAAAAAAAAACTCATTGCTAAGGATATGCGCTTTATTATCTGATTCGTTTTTGGTCTGTCTGGTTCACGGTTGCGTTTGAAGCAACCAGAGATCTTTTGTTAAGATCGGTTATTATTTTCCTACGTGAATGAAAGTTGCTTGCAGTACTTAGCTGATGCTACAATTCCCTGATTTCTTGTCGTCCCTATACATCAATGAGATCTTAGCCTTTAGGAGTAATGGCTGCCAATTATCAGCTGATACGATTTGACCTGGTTATGATTGGGAAATGACCGTTTTCTTTATTTCTTTAATTAACTAGCAAATACCAGCGTTTCAAAGGAATTATCTAGTGTTTCCATTTTTACAGACAAATATCGAATGTATGCCTCGGTGGCGTTCATGGTCGTTGTACTAGTAATTGGCGTGCCAATGTGGTGGAAGACAACAGAAGTTTACAGGTACACGATTCGTGATTCCAGCACAGCAGCTGAAGCTGATAGCTCTTACATTGTTTTCTAGGGTTAGCCTACCATATTCTGATATACGCGACCTCGGTGAATCATCGCTTAAAATAAAGATGACGGTTGGCATATACACACTCAAACCGGAAAGATCAGAACTTCTTATTCGGGAATTAACGGATGCATTTAAAAATAATGGTAACATTACTTTCCTATTACACATGCGAGAATTAAATGACTACCTCATTTCTAGAACTGTGGAGCCTGACGTTTGAGCAGATTCCACATGTTGAAGGAGCAGATCAAGCCAAAACCCCTGCTGGCCTAGAGAGTGCAATACTTAAACGTTATCCTGTCAAAACGGGCGACTTTATTTTCATAGAGTGGCCGAAATTACAAGAGGAAGTTCTTCTCACCACAGATCGATCGGCACTCATTAAACCAGACACAAGTAGGTTCCTGGACATTAAATTTTATAATCTCACCTACACGTCTTGCTCTAGGCTCGTCAAAACTTCAAAATGTACTCAACGTTACTATTTTACAAACCCACCGCATTAAAGCGATCCTAGTTGAAGATGAAGATAGCTACCGCGTGGTAACCAAGAGCTCACCACCGCAGCTGCAATACGATGTAATCGTGTCTGTCCTTAACCCACGCCCAGATTCAATGGATGTCAGGTGGAATGTCCAATTAGCAACAAAGAGTGAGTTCTAATGTGTTGGTTTTTTTTTGACAGAATTAAAGTTATGTAAACTTCCAGCTTACATCGAACCGTTTCTTAATGAGGTGAGTGAAATTTCAAACTTCACCCTGAAGACGCAGTGGAAATACCAGCTTCCATTCGATGGAAACTTGAGGCAAGTTCGCGATGACAGCAAACTAGGTCGTCACTACGCTTTACCGGAAACAGCGATGCCGCATATCATTACTTCTATTGAGAAGAATTTGGGTGCGGGCATTACGGACAACTCCGTGATCAATATGGTGGTGTATGTGCCTCCGTGTGATATTGCTCCTGTACATATCTACAAGGGAAACAATGAGATTGCAACACGCAATAAGGTGGACTCTTTCATTTCGCCGAAATGGGGTGGGGTCATCATTTTCAATCCTCCCGAAGAGGTTTGTGTAGCCTACAATAAGAATTTGGAAAAAGTTAGCTTCTATGTGAATACCAATGATGTGATGCAGATTATGCTGTACCAGTTGCATAAGTTGTTGGACATACATGTCGAGGTGAGTAAATTTAAACTTTTTGATCAGTTTACAGTCGGTAAAACCATTTTCCGCTCATGCGTGCGTCGCCGCGTTTACTGTCGCTTTTTGTTTTTCTGTGAGTTAAAATTTAGAAATTACTGTCCAACGAGTCGTAAACTGTCGTTTCATCGTAAAATAATTTTTTAGGTTATCCACTTGTAATAAGGCCTGTTTTTTTCAGCTTCGATCTCAGTAAAGCAAAGTAAAGTAGGATTTTCAGCACGCAACTACGTTCTACTTGACACTTTGAGGACTCAAACGAAAATCCTACTTTACTTTGATTTCAGCAAGCAAATCGAAGCTAAAAAAATGCCTAATATAGAATCCAGAGAGTTCAATTAACTGCGTCTTGAATCGAACACAATCGATATAAATCGATCGCAATCGCACAAAGTTTAAAACGTACTCATCAAAAATGACAGAAAAAGAGAAAATTAGCAAAATAACGAGTAACGAGTGGGGCCTCTCTTGGCTCAAAACAGCAGAATTTCAACCGGCAAGTACTAATAAATATGTCAAATGCACAAAGTTGTCAAGAAACAAATTCAAAATCCATTTTAAAAATGAATTGCACAGAATAATAAAATCTGTAAAAATGAAGAAAATTCGGTGGTGGTCGAATGTTGTCATAGAACGTTTCATATGTTGCAAAAAGGTAAGTTATATATTTACTTGTGATATGGATTAGATGTCAAAGATGAAATTTACTCAAAGTAGCTCGAGGTCTATCCACGTACTTTGGCGTATTTTTTCAGCTCTCTGAGAGAGTTTTGCTCAATTTTTTGAGGAGTCTTGCTCAATTTTTTGAGTTTGACAGATTTGTAGTGTTTGGCTCGGGGAAATACGCGAATAGACTTATTTTTTTTAAGAACAATTTTTCAAATAAATTCCTACATTGGTTATATTAACCGCTGAACTAGTCCCATTGCTTCATAGGCTGTTGAGTGTTGAATACTTCCATTTTACTGGACCCGATAATTTTTATCTCTTTTACCCCTGCTGTCATTTTATGACAGTTGTATTTCTCCCAACCCAAACACTTTTTCATGCTCAAATGAAAAAATTCAGTAAAGTAAACAATTAAACTTGTATAAAGCCAAACTAATCGTTTGTAACTATAATGAGTGAACACGAATCCAGACACTCTGTGCGGCGAGGTAATAGTGATAATTGCGAGGCTAATTACAACATTCACGGTCGAAATCGTACATCAAATGAGGACCCAATGGCAGCTTCATACACTGAAATTGCAATCCAATCGCTATCCGCAATCAAACACAGCAGCAATGCGGTCGATGATGATGACGCTTCGCCGGATGATGAGTGTCTCAATGGGAATATAATTCCAAATAAAGACGAAGATGACGAAGTCGACTCAGGCGAAGACTACGAGTTCCAGGACAAGAGTGATAGAAAGCATCCGAAGCGGCCAGTTTCATTGCTCTGTGATAAAACGTTTCCCTATGACTTGGAAGGCACTGTACACAGGGAAGGTGACATGACCCACTTCGTAGCCGAAAATCTGGAATACAAAATCAAGCTATCCAGTCCAATCACAAAACGAGATATCAATCAACAAAACGCCTCATCCAAGAATAGTACACCGTCGACTTCAGCGGGAATTTTACCAAGACATTTCCTTCAATCGCACTTGGCTCAAATCGATTCGAATGTACTGACCGATATAGAAATCGATGCTCAGTATCTGGCGGCCTCGGTTGATAATCTAACAGAAAATCTCTACAATCTACTTCACTCGGTATCGTCAATAACGGCCGACAATGTTGAAATACATAAGAACTCGGTTAATAAGCTCACCGACAACATGGACGCCAACATCAAATGCATGTACACGATAATGGCCAAGACGGAGGAAATATCGAAGTCGATGAAACCCACTGAACAGCTGGCAGTGAGGATCCGTGAGATCAAGAGGCTCGTCGATATGTTGGAAACTAATTTATAAGTTGTACATTCTAGTAAAAATGTTTATTTATTTTAAAACAAGGATCATATTTAAGATTGCTGGGGATTAGGTGGATAGTACCTAAAAAAAATTGTTTCTATAATTATTTGCAATTTCGCAGAATAAAACTAGAGCAGGGACCGATGCTCTACCAGCTCGTAACTTTTATTCGTTGTTAACAAGTTGCAACTTTATTCTGGGCATTTCTCGAGAACATTACACAATGTGTTTAATTTAGACTAATAAATAAAATACCAAAAATAAAAGCGAAAAAAAAAAATGAAACGCAAACGAGTTATATGAGTTTATTTACTACTGAAACAGCGTACCTTTTGACTGCGGTAACCTATCCTAAAGCGAATTACACCATAATATGTTGGTGGAGTTTAATTCGAACCACATGGGATAGTGAGAACTGAGTTGCATCCTTCGTTTGGAATTTATTGATTGTTGTTAGGTTCAACTAAAAATTTGCGACTTACCGTTACCATGACTGAAAGCTATTTATCAATTTCTCTAATTTTCGTTTATAAAAAGGTAACCCTGGCCGGAGTAAAAGCTGTCGACGTTGACCAAATAAGTCCAAGAACATGGGAGTACGATGCTTTTATACGAAGAAGTGTTGTCAACCACATCATCACCTCTACTCATACACTGCAGAGCTTGATCCAGTTACTCGGTACATCTTAATTTATACTTCAACAACATCAGCACTAATCACTTTCAAATTTCAGACGAAATAAGTTACATTGTTATTAACGATGATGTAGGTGTTGCCATTAATGAAGCATATGAAAATATTTTGCTCGCTAAACAGTATATTCAGTCTGGTGAACTGCTTAAAGCATCTAAGCATGCAAAGAAAGCATTCGCTTCATCAGAAAAGGCATTCTTCGATGCAAGTCTGCTGGCGCAATTGTATTTCCCCGATGAACAGAAGTAAGTTGTTCGAATTTTCACTTAAAACTCTTAAAATTAACTACTTAATGTTGTTCTTATCTTTCCGTAGGTATGCTATTTACATTCCACTGTTTCTACCAATTATGGTACCTGTGATAAGTTCGCTGTCAATGATCAAAAAGTATTTCGGAGCCACCAAGACTGCTGCCAAACTCAAAACTAACTAAAGTGGTAGATCTTAGTATTCTATATTTTGTTTTTGTGTGTGTATTCTAGTTTAAACTAAGGTTTCTTTCATTTACGAGATAAAACTTCTTTTTGCCTACAGAAATGTCTTTAAGAGTTTTATTAAATGTGCTCTAAGCACGCCTTGTGTTACAATGCAGCCATATACCACAAACCACGTAAAGATAAGAACAAGAACGAATTACTGGACTCTGTTTGTTTTTTTTTGGCTCATACAAGTCGCAAGAAAAAATGAAACCGTGGCTTTAGACGGTAGAGTGCCCCAAAGGTCTACACTTTCCTACTCTAATTCTTTCTCAACAATGATCTGCCTGTTGAGTTTTTCAATGAACGCACACATTTTGCACTGAAGGATGCCCATAACAACTTACTTTACATCCTACGAACTTCTTGTTGTTGTTCTTTCTTTTTTTTCTCCTTCATTCTACCACTACACACGGTCGAATGTGGCTGTGCCATATTGATTACATTAATTACTATTTAAGTTATTTAATAAACTGAATTCCTTTAATTTAACATTCAATACAATTGCGTTTTTGTTTGCTAACACTGCCTAGATCGTCAAATAAGATCACAACCTTCATATCTACTTGAACAGTGTGCCTATGAATACAGATTAATTTAAGTTCTCTTAATTAAGGACAAAATCATAAAGTTTTTCTTGCGAAGAAGGCACATCACCGAAAGAGAATTGACTGAACAGCAAATCAGACCAGTTCGATGATAGCTGCAGCCTTAGTGGCTACATCATGAGTTTAGGGTGTAGCCTTTCGTTGTTCCACCTACAGATATGCTTGGTAAGATCCTTGTTTTATGGCGTCCCTGCACTGCCGGCCATACTTTCCGTCGATCTTGAATGGTTAATGGACGCGAATAGATTTACTCTCCGAAGTTCGCTTTATTGTTGACAGACTGATGGACTCGTTTACTCACGCGTGCGGTGAAGGTTGTTCAAAGCCGATGACCCCTGCTAAACCCTAAAAACATAACAAAATGCGGTGTTGCCTTGTCCACAAATACCCTGCAATGGATTGTTACACCAGAAGCTGTGACTTTGAATTTTATTGAAATGGAAAAACCGGAGGCAGTATCAATGTGATGCATTGAGCTTTCTAAACCTCTCCCATCAATGTCGTTTTATCTTTGCATTGTATGCGGACCAAGGTTGCTGAAATGCATATTCCATTTGATTGAAAACATTCATCTACACACGTTGCCAATAGATTCTTCATCGACAATAAAAAAAATAACAGAGTGCATAATGACCGTTTGAACTTTAAAGATGTAATTCTACCAAGCTAAGTTGGCTTTATAATAGAATAAAATGCATACCCAATGCTAGAAACAGGATCCAATTGAGCACTGATCACTGAAACTACATCCTGCTGCTCAGTGGGTAAAGGTGAGCAAGTTGCTAGCCAGTTAGCCTCACCTAGGTGCATAGCATACCTACCTCCATTCTCTTACCGCTCTCAAAAACAATGTGTCCCCCTTGTACCAAGGTATTCACCGAAGATTCCATTCATCTCATGTGTAAATGCCATCCACCGGATCCAATTCGAAATGCACCATTGCGATCGCGCTGTACCGACTTTACCCGTACTCAGAGCTGGAAATCAGGTTTTTGAACACTAACGTCGCGGATTATCACTGAAAGAATCATGATTAATATGCGATTGCGAAATCGCATCATTATTGGGGCCCGCGAGCGAGCATGACGTGCTTGTTGGTGTGATAAAATTATAATTAGCATCGGAAAGCAAATTAACTTTGCTTGATGGTTTGGTGTGTAGTGTACCTACGTATAATATATGTGTGCACATTGTGGTAGGTACTTTCAGTTTCAGATGCAGCATCTTTTAAGATAGTCTGCAGGAAGACGCAGAAATTGCCTTCTCACGTTTGTCAGTCATATTTAGACAGCAGAGTGGCTTTTAAGAAAATATATTTATTTTTGTGAGAAGATTGGCGGCGGCTTGAAGTTGTGAATTGTGTGATATAATGTATTTGAACAAGCTGTGAAATTACCGCCGTGTGCGATTAAATGAAAAGATAGACGCATTCGAAACGTCAGAGAAGAATGAAGTTTATCAAGAATATATGGTTCAAGGATAGCTGAAATTAGAAACCATACTTGGGCTTTGTGTTTGTCGTATTACTTTTAAATTTGTTGTCTTTTTCTTTACTGAAATTAAGCGTTCGTATTTTATGATCTTCATTAAATTTGTATGACACTGAGGTGGATGAGATTTCGTGAAATTCTTTAAGATTTCAGGATCAAAAATGAACTAATTTTAAAAATACGTCGTTCTATTAATTTATAAGCTCGGCAAGAAAGGATGAGGAACACTATAACTGTGTTTGAAACCACTGGATGAATTAGTCTTAGAAGTCTTAAATTAAAAATCACAAGATTTAGCCCACGTTAGCCATCAGGATGGCAGATAACTTTAAAATATTTAAAGCTTAGGCCAGTGGGAACTTTTCAGAACTATCCTGGCTTTTGGAAAAGAGATAGAGGGGGAAGAATTTCATATCATAACAGACCTACTATCAATGAATGGTTACAAAGGAACGAAGGACCTCGTGTATAAAAATACACATCAGTTCTAAACATATACTTCGGCCATATTATTCACTCCCTTTAATCCTGCTTAAAGGTTACAACCGGGTTTAAGTGATTTTAACCCAAAAACTAAACGCAAGCCCATAATATTCACTCGTTAAACCTGAACATAGAACCAGTTATTTTAAACTTGACAGCGTTTAATCCGATTGGATTTAAAAGCACTCCGAAGACCAGTTTAAATACTTGCACTCGGGCTTGGACTAGAATTTCATTATTGACATTTCTTCGCTCGCAAGAAATAAGAAAAGTAGAAAAGGGGAATAAAAAAAAATGTTAAGCAACAAAAGAAGGACTTCATTCGTGAAATGGACGATATTAATGTTGATGTCTTCGTCGTCAGAAGACGAATTTGTCGAAGAGCTGATGAAACAGCACCTGATGGTAAATTAACGTCGTCCTTGTCGTCGAATATATCGATTGGACAAGCGGGCTTGCGTCGACGATAACGATGTGGTATATTTTCGAATATATTTCGTGCTGAAAAAGAGTCATTTAGGAGGCTACATTCGATGATTCGATAGAAATTTCGGCATAATTAATACACCTTAAAATATAACTGGGCCCAAAACAAATGAAATCAATTTCCAAGTGACAAACGAAAAAAAAATGTCATTACTTGAGAAATTTGACATTACGTGGGTTTAAAACGGATTAAAAACGGTTTAAAGTATTTTAAATCCGTATTTAAATCCATATTTAAATCCATCTTTAATCCAGCGGGTTTAATGCATATTTTTAGTGAATAAAATGGACATAGGTTTAAATTGTCGGATTTAAAAAATGAGAATTAATGATCGGGTGTAAAATTAACTTTCACCTGAGTTACAACCGGGGTTAATAATATGGCCGTTAGTCTAATGAACTTTGTTGCGGGACGCATCGCAATTGTAAACGCTTTATCGCGTCAAACTTCATGAAATAAAGAAAACTAGTATCGCTTGTGGTCGAAAATCGACCATTCCTTTTATAAGTATGTAAAGTGTAATACTAAAAATCTTACCACAACTATTTTCGTTATTTATATTTTTTTTATTATTGTCGAAAAGAGCGACATCTAGATATCGAAAAATATACGTAAATGAGCTGCTCCATTTGTAACAGGTTCTAATCTAAGAGGATTTGTGTTTGAATACGTTACTTTTGTAATAATATGTCGGCGACAAATTGAATGTCGCCAAAACACTTTCAATTACCTGTTTTGTATGGGGAATTCATAACTTAATTTTAGCAGCCTTAATGGTGATATAAATCCACAATATTTTGTTTGTGCACATCTATGGCACCGTACCTTTTGAATGATATAAGTTTCATTCTCCTCATTGATAAATACTTAAAAAGTGTACGGAAACTTTTGATGTTCACGTATTAATATAATGATAGTGATAAGGCAGTGCGTTTTTATTAAACGTCGAAACTTCTTCTAAATGTAAAGGTACACCACTTCTGCAATTGAATGCGCGAATTGCTGAGTTATTGTAACACTTTCTTTCTAATTGGAAATAGTTTACCTGCCAGCATAATCATAAATTGCCTTTCAAATTTTATTTTAATGCAATACCCAGGTCTCTGAAAATTGGAATTTTGTACTGATTGATAAAGAAGGTACTAATTACAAGGCAAGGCCATCAATACTAAAATGAGCCTATAGCTAAGGTACGAAATTGCGAATAGCTGCCAAAATTTCATTATTTTGAAAATTTTGCTCAAGAAAAGCAATTTAGATAAAAAAAAATAAAGATTAATTTTTTGACCCACTGGAGAACCAAATGAAATAACCCAAGATCGCTTAATTTGACTTGACTTTGACGTAACTTTACTAAAGCTGGAGGTTGCACGACTCAGCACGCTTTCCTGACTGTATAATTTAAAACAAACTCTCCAACAAATCTTAGATGTTTACAAATAAAGGGTTTTCCAATGAGAGGTGTTATTGTGAATGACCCGCTATTTCGGTAGGTGTCACTTTTGAAGCTTTTATTCTTTGACATTTGGCAAGTAGAAACTACGCCATTACTAAAAATGGAACGATACAAGCTTTAACAATGCAATGAAATTATTAAAATTCACTACAAAAATGGTGAAAATCTTGCAGTCATAGTTCGCAAAACTAAAGCATTTTTTGGTCTTCGTGAAGCACCTTGTCGGACCGCATTCAGAAATTGGTGGAAAAATTCGAGCTGTTGGGACAAGTTAGTGATGTGAAGAATAAGACCCGTGCGCGTCGCTCAAGAACAACTTAGGATATTGCTGCTGTAGCCCAAAGTGTTGAAGAAAACCCAGGTTTGTCCATTCCTCGTCGTTCTTTGGAATTGGGCAAACCACAAACGTCATTACACCGTATTTTGCATAAAGTCTTGGGTCTTAAGGCTTATAAAGTTCAGTTAACACAAGCACTCAAGCCGGCCGTTCATCAACAACGTCGTGTCTTTGCTGAAAATGATCCGGAATTCCATCGAAAAATCATCTTGACTGATGAGGCCCATTTCCACCTCGGTGGCTACGTCAACAAGCAAAACTGTAGCATCTGGGGCTCGGAAAACCCAAGATAAGAAAGATAAGGTCTACGCCAACAGCCCAGCGTCCAAGACCTCAAAGATGAAATTCGTGATGCTATCGAGGACATAGGGCAGCCACTTTGCGATTTGTCTATGGAAAATTTCATGAAAAGGATATGGTCCTGTATGCGTGCTCGTGATGTAGTTTTTCATTATTAACGGCATACCTTCCTCTTTATTATGAAATAAGCATCCGATCATTCATCTCAAAAAATGTCATTTTTCTTTGAATACCAAAACAACACCTCTTTTGGAAAACCCTTTACTACACCGAATATTACAATATTCACGAATGATTAAAACATCAATAGACGAATGTGACATATAATTGTTCCCTTAGATTGCAGTTTTAATAAAGGGTAAAAGCTGTATTACCTGTTTGTTTAGACTTTTAGTTTGATTTAAAGTAATCCTTAATCACGCTTGCTGAAAGTAAATGGCGCTCTAAAGCAGAGGTCCTAAGCACAACAGGCACTGGCAAATTAATTCTATACTTGCGATAAATACTTAGAATGTCAGAAGTCTCAAGTAAAGTAAACGACTACATATAGTTGCTGCAAATGTGTGCGGAAGGTTTTTGTTAACTTTACTTTACTTTGCTGCGAAAGCTTAAGATACACGCCTATAGTTGGTAAAAGCATATTGCAAATTTTAAAGCAAAAAGTGAGATGTATTCTCTTTCAAAATAATGGATTTTTACATATACCTATTATATATATAATAATGTAGCCTAATTAAATAAACCACCAATTTATAAATGCATATGCGCATTCACAAATCAGGACTTTTTTTTTTGTCGGATGGAGCACTCAGACACAACTTAAGGTCCATTGTACTGCCAAACAGACACCTTACATTATTGTATACTTAGTTTTCCCGTCTTTCGAAGATGAGAAGGAGCT
The DNA here is from genome assembly GCA_916610125.1 of Cheilosia vulpina. Lineage (NCBI taxonomy): Eukaryota > Metazoa > Arthropoda > Insecta > Diptera > Syrphidae > Cheilosia > Cheilosia vulpina. Next base: position 77,451,803 of record OU744276.1, on the reverse strand, counting down.
TCACACAAAAACAAATTGGACACATGTATTTTCAGTTCATATTAACGACTTTTTTTTATAATCGGTAAACAATTTTCCAGCAAATAACGAGGGATATGGAAAAGAAAAAGCAAATTATGAACCGATTTAAGGCTAAGGGCAATGGCGTCATCAATGCTCTTGCCTACTTTTGCAATTGAGTAAATCTTTTCAACTTGACTGCCGAGGATTGACATCTCTATTATCTCGCCCAAAATTTGACAACGTATTGAATCCGCTGTTGCCAATAAAATATTCCACGCCTGAGTTGCCATATTCGGATGCTTACAAATTGTACTCTTCTTACCATGGGTTTGTGCTTCGATCTCAGCAAAGCAAAGTAAAGTTGAGCTTTCAGCACGCAATTACAACAACTATGCTCTACTTGACACTTCGCGGACTCACAGTAGTTGTTTTAATTGCGTGCTGAAAATCCTAGTTTACTTTGCTTTGCTGAGATCGAAGCTTAAAAAAAATAAGCCTTATATAAACAAAACATTTCACATTATAGGTTAGGCTAGGTTCAGGTATAGGTAACAATACCAAAAGACATACATTTAAGCACAATTTTCAATTTAAATTTTCAAAGAGACTTTAAAAAACTTTAAATCGAACACATTTCTTAGTACTAGATTACTTGTTTGCTGTTTAGTAAGTTACGGAACGTTTGAATTATCATTTTGTTCATTGAATTTTGGTTTTCCTAATGCTTCCGTTATTGTTTTCAATAATTTAAATGAAACACAGGACATTTAATGAACAACTTCTAAAATACAAAATGTTTTTGCTACAAAAAAAAATCATAATCACATCGTCTTATGAAGAGAACTGTTCATTAATATAATGAACGTATGGTCATCGTCGTATAGCACAGCCGTGCCAATTGACAGCTGGTTTCTTACATATTTTTAACAGGAATTTTTGATAATTAAGTAGCAACATTTAAGATCATACTGCGATGTAAAAATTGATCTAAATGTTAATAGACTATCTCAATTTAATACAAAACAATAATTACCAGTCTGAGCTGCTTTCTCCTCGTTTTTCTCTGCTTAACACTTACAATTACTAATTTTACTGTTTCAACAGGAACACTCCAAAATTTCTTCGATCAGAAACTTTATTGCATTTAAGAGATGCGAGTCTTGTTTGTTGATACACGGCAGATATTGTTTACTTAAACCTGGAATACTGCAAAGCGTCACCTGTTTTTTATTGTCTTCACAGACACTTACCGCTAAACGTCACCTGTGGATCTGTCAGCAATTCTTTAATTTTAATAAATTCGTAAATTTTTTAACTGCAATTACTTTGGTATGCGTATACGTGCAAGCATACTTTCATTATAAAGTGAATTAATATCGGAATAATGTAACGAACATTATGTAAATAATTGCATTGATGTATAGCCGCAAGGTAAACTAGTTGTCTTGCTATTTTACCTCTCTCAACAGCATTTAAGATTCCTCTTCTTCATTTTTGTTTTCTTGTGGTAGATAATTGGTGAAATTATGGTGACAAAATTGCCAGACCTGACGAGAGATGAAAAATTACAAAATTTTGAGTGCAATGTGGGATATTTGAGATGCCATGTGAACTTATTTATTTATTTTTTTTATTTTACTGGGAGAACACATTCGTAAAAGGGAGATTTCTACTACTAGTGGTAGATATGCGTGTACAAATGAGATGCCATTAAAACAATCATTTTGTGTGAATTCTTCTTTTGATATTATAGATAATATTTAGAATTCACTTTTGCAATCGAAATAAAGGTTTTCCAATAAGAGGTGTTATTTTGGTATTCAAAGAAAAATTACATTTTTTGAGATAAATGAAGGGACGTTTATTTCATAATAAAGAGGACGGTATGCCGTTAATAATGAAAAACAATATCAGCCAAATGGCCACCACGAGCACGCATACAGAACCATATCCTTTTCATGAAATTTTCCATAACCAAATCGCAAAGTGGCTGTCCTATGTCCTCGATAGCCTCACGAATTTTATCTTTGAGGTCTTGAATCGACGCTGGGCTGTTGGTGTAGATCTTATCTTTCTTATCTTGGGTTTTCCGAGCCCCAGATGCGACAGTTTGTTGTTGACGTAGCCACCGAGGTGGAAATGGGCTTCATCAGTCAAGATGAGTTTTCGATGGAATGCCGGATTATTTTCATGCATTTAAAGGACCTAATCAGCACAGACACGACATTGTTAATGAACGGCCGGCTTGAGTGCTTGTGTTAACTGAACTTTATAAGCCTTAAGACCCAAGACTTTATGCAAAATACGGTGTAATGACGTTTGTGGTTTGCCCAATTCCAAAGAACGACGAGGAATGGACAAACCTGGGTTTTCTTCAACACTTTGGGCTACAGCAGCAATATCCTCAGTTGTTCTTGAGCGACGCGCACGGGTCTTATTCTTCACATCACTAACTTGTCCCAACAGCTCGAATTTTTCCACCAATTTATGTATTGCGGTCCGAAAAGGTGCTTCGCGACGACAAAAAAATGCTTTAGTTTTGCGAACTGTGACTGCAAGATTTTCACCATTTTTGTAGTGAATTTTAATAATTTCATTGCATTGTTGAAGCTTGTATCGTTCCATTTTTAGTAATGCCGTAGTTTCTACTTGTCAAATGTCGAAGAATAAAAACTTCAAAAGTGACACCTACCGAAATAGCGGGTCATTCACAATAACACTTCTCATTGGAAAACCCTTTACATTGCATTGCAAGTTTGTCTTGTAAGTTTGTTGCATAAATAACTGTAACTTTGATTTTTAATTTCGTGTAGCCGACTTAATTATGATGGTATATTTGATTTTCATTTCATTTATTACCAAGCAAGCACTTCACATTTTACAAAATCTGACAGTCCACTGATTATCACAACGTTGCTTAATTTTATGGGTACATTATTCAAATTACGTATTTAGACAGCTCTTTGTAGAAGTGGGCCTTTTAATTATAGGAAATGCAAATGCATTAATGCTTTCATGTTAGACATGCAAATTATATCATCGTTGGTTATTAGTTATTCCGATGTGGCCAACTTCAGACGTAAGAGATCAAGTCGATTTCATTTTTTTTTATACATGATTTATCGAATGTACTGTATAAACTTAATTATTTTTGTCAATTAATTAGTTAAGGTTACTTTAGGTACATTTTTACATTGTAAATGCCCCTTTGAATAACATGTTCTTTGTTCATATTATATCCAAATTATTTATGACTTCCATGGTCTATTTATAAAACTGAAATGGTAGGGTAAACGAAAATTTTAGAAAAATCTCGATACTTGTGGTGGTCATGGGGGCTGAAGCCACTGAATTTTATTTCAATGGGCAAATTTTGAACATAAGCAGAATTTGAAAATTTTCTGTAGATAAATTTCAGCAGACACTTTACACTGAAGCTGTAGAAATTTAAATTCCTATCGAACATTAAGTTACAGTTTTATGACCGCTGCCATGTAATCAATCACCTGGGGTGGAATCGGCTAAGGTGATAATTAATTGTCGTTTTTGATTATCAACTCTTCCTTGCTCTGCGTAAAGCGATCACAAAAAACTGATTGATTATTCTCAGCACTTTCACAAAGGAGTGTCCTGGTGACCTCCGTACTCGTTTTAGTCCGCAAATAAATATTACGCCTCCACCTCAAAACAAAAAATAAATTTATGATTGATTGTCAAGATTTGATTTTCCATCCCAAAACCGACCAGTAATCAATAATCCTATGCCAAGAAAATTCTACGATCTACTAATAGTCAAGTTAAAACAACATTTTGACTTTCATCAGCTGCCAAATTCAAATGATTTTCATTCAAAAAACCTACTTATAGTCAGTAGCGTAGGAGTGGAATTCTATAAAAAACGAAACGAAAAACATTTGTATTAAAATAAAACGAAAGGGAAAATGTGCGTCATGAAACTTATTTCGTTTTCTTCTTTCTATTTATATAAGGAGAAATGAAATTTAAATTGCATAGTTTTAGGAAAACTTTCATAGTGCCAAGAAGTTTGAATTTGGACAGCACGGCTTGAATAAAACCCCATGGCTCCCGTTGCATTACTGGTTCTATACAAATAAATAATACCTTATAAATAATTTTAAGTAGCACCGCCATATTGAAGTCACACAGCTGTTACGTATATTTGTTGAAGGGATTAATGCTGTAGAAATAATCAACAAAAAGGTTGAAACTTAAATTAAAAAGCTGTAGTTATTTGTTTCTTACACGAAAATATTTTTCGATTTCGAAATTACCATTACATTAAGAAAAAAAAAACGAAAACGAAAACCCGAATGGAGTAGCTTTCGTTTTTTTTTTTTTTAATCGAGAAAATTAAAAATTCTTTTCGTTTTCGGAGCAACATAAAGTAAAATGTTCATCCAAGCAAAAGGATTCAACAATTTTATCTTATTGAAGCCCACACTGGAGTACTCAGTACTGCCAACATTTGTTGTACGTATTTATTTAATCTTCTTTTATAACGATCCATAGCCAATTCATACAAGACATTCTCCAATCACCCAAAAGTCCATTCAAACCTCAACCACCAAGAGAAAAACAGCGACAAATGATCGCTCACTTTAGTTATACGACCAGATTCAGTGCAATAACCATCGAACGGCTCACCGCTTACAGCTTCAGCAAAGTCCAGCTCGAAGAGAACAGACATTTCCTCATTATCCCACAGAGAATGACAGATTTAGTTCATTTATATGTCGTTTACACTTTTTTGTATGCTTTGCTGCAGGCGGCTCGCTGCTACCGTACGTCTCTTCAACTTTGTATTCTTGTATCAGATTCTATGCAGGTATTCACTCAATTGGCCGGCGGGCATTTGAGATACGTTGCCAACACGGTTTAATGATTTAGCGAAATTGAAAGTTACGTTGTTACCTTGAAAATGTGAATTCTATAAGACATGTTAGGTAAAGGTACGCACCCAGCACAATTTTCTCTAAGGTAGGCTGTAGTTTGTACATAATTGAAGATGCATAACTGATGCTCATACCTGTGGGCTGTTTTCTGAGACTTGTATGGAATTTATTAAAGCGAAATACATACTACCTAACAATGATTGGGAGTGTGATTTATGATTATTTTCTTTGGCTTACAATTAATCGAGGCAGTTAAAAGGTGAGAAATGGCTAGGGCGCGATTGAAACAATTTTTCAAGTTCGAATTTCTGGATAGGTTACTAGATTTTTCAGGCGAAAGCGTTGGCTTCTTCCGCCCGCTTTGCAATAAAATAATTTTGCTTGTAATTGAAATTCCAGAAAATATTTCGGATTACTGAAAAACTTTGTCACACAGAAAAATCTAACTGAATATTTAGGCAGGATTTACATGGAGTGGGATTCTGTAAGATTCAATAGTTGAATAGTTTTCGTTCAAACGAACGTTTTGCTTCATGTAATTTCGAAAACGAAAGACATTTTTGTTTCATCCAAAGGAAATACAGCGAATGCTAGTTGTTTGACGTTTCTCATTAACTTTTGTTGTTAGTGGTGGTACCTAATTTTTATTTTTCAAAAATATGCTGGCGAATTATTTATCAATATAAACTCGAATGTTCCCTCGCGTTACGACCTAAATATCCACAAACGTCAAAACAACATATTTGATATCAACAGCTTCTTGAACTTTACATTTCTTTCCACACCGTTTCTTAAACATTTGCGAACGAGAAGACGAAAACGAAAGCAATTACACGAAGCAAATTTGCGCTTTCAATATCTTTTGTTTTTTGAAATGCGAAAGTGGTTTTCGTTTCATTTTTTTTTACAGAATCCCACCCCTGGAGTAGATTTGTAGTTCAGTGCCCCCTTAGTCAATGTTATTAATCAAAATATTTGGGAGAAACGAGAAGAAGAGAACGAAAGCAATTACATGAATCAATTTTCGCTTTCAATATCTTTCGTTTTTTGAAATGCGAAAGTGGTTTTCGTTTCATTTTTTTTTTACAGAATCCCACCCCTGGAGTAGATTTGTAGTTCAGTGCCCCCTTAGTCAGTCATTGAAAAAAATTGTTCATTTCATCAAAAGATCTGGGAGCAACCTATTGCTGGGTCAATATTGGTTTAGAGTAAGATTTCTCTCAGTGCGAGAGAATTCCCCCACCGCTGTGCAAAATGTTACCAAAAAGCGGAGTAGGTAGAGGCTGGAACCAAAAATTCACAAGCACAAATCTTTATAATATAAATAGGCGAAAGCAAATAGTTAAGAACCAATTTTACTGCCTTAAACACAACATATTCGCTCGAATGTTTGTTGGGAAGGTTTTCAGCAATTCGACATTTTGATTTTTCAATGTTACTCCGCACCTCTAAATATTTTGTTGAATATAAAGTTAAGAAAATTGCACGCAAATTTTTGCATACGTACATTCGTGTCGCTAGTTTTGTAAACCTGACAGCTTTTGTAATTTGTTTCATAGTTCCTAAGGGAAAAAGGTGTAAGTACGGTAGTTAGGTACTATATCCTTAATCCATTTATTCAGTTAATATGTATGCGCGATTGAGAAGCTGGCGTAATTGTTCGGCCTTAAAGTAAACGAGCACTCGATTAAATGTCAAATACAAACATATTTCTTGTGTCTACCTCTTTTGAACAAAACGTCTCGTAGATAACAGCAATTACAGAGCAGTTTATCCAGCAGTAAACTGTGACAGAATGTGACGTTTTTCACTCGGATCTTTGATCACTGACATTTCCAGACAGAGTCGCTGATTGACTCGAATTTCCGGTTTTATTTCGCATACATTCCGTACTTATAACAAAAATTTTGTCTCGGCTTTAAATTTACGGAAGCTCACAATTGAAATATATCTATAGAAAATTTAGCTATTTTGAATTACTAAAATTCAAAATCGAAACTAAGAATGTCTATTGGTAAGGCTGTTCACTTGTGTTCTGGATGCTCGAATTTTCTTCCTTCAATATATATAATGCGCAAAAGAACTGTACAAAAGGTACAGTTTCTTATGATGCCTGATGTTCTGCGGGCAGACTGTCCAGCGACGCCTTGGCTACAACCAAGTAGAAGAGACACTTAAAGTTGATACACTTAGATCTGAAAATAAATAAAATAAAAGCTTTGTCCTTACATGCTTATATTTTACTTGAATTACATTTAGCAATAAATATGTTCAACTATACTTCCAAAAGTTAGTCAGTACCAACATTGATATTAACGAGCATTAAAATGGATATTAACAAGAATTTAAAAAAAGAAAAAAAAAACAAAAAATCCCAACTAATGTTGGCGGATGCCAAACGAGCATCTGACAACATAATACGCTCTCATCCACCTCGATCCCATATATTCACACAAATTCCAAACAATACCCTTTGTTTTGAGGGGCATTATCTTCCAATTTTACTTCTCATTTGGCCTTTACGCCTAACGATCTACAATTTCACGGTGATGATGATGGCAGTGCTAATTGGGTTTTACTTTTCGGCTTCCATATATTCTCAAATGCTTGCCTGACATGTATCATATAGATTTTCTCAGTCAATTGCCCAACAACATAGCTTTGTTTAGTTCCATGTCATAATTTCCATCAAGGTCTTAGACCGAACTGTTCTGAGATGCCGTGCGAGATAGGTCCGCTTCAATCCATACATCGATTGCTTTAAATTTATTTCCAAAAATTAACAATTAGGTACCACGCTCGAGCTCCCTTCACTTGAACCCCATTTGATCCTGAAAATAATGCCAATCGTAGCATTTAGTTGGATCGAGTGACCTTTCATCGCTGATTACGAGATGGCATTATTCTTCATCTTTGTTTGTGGGTATTTCTGTCGTGGGTGTCAGGGGGTATTTTTTCTTTTTTTTTTGGAACGACTCTCAATTAGATGTGTACAAATCTTTTCGCGCATGATACCCGTTATAATGGCAATAATTATTTATTTCCCGCTTCTCATCATCGCGCATTATGGAATTCAGCTATTCTCCTCGGAATGTGTGTGCAACAAAATTTAATGACTTGAACTCAAGGTAATTTGCATAAGATGGGAAAAATGAAAAATATATGTATATAGTTGGCATGTCTTGGGCTCACATGACCCATGAAATACCTGAAGACAAGACTGTGTTTGGATATCCAAATTTTGGTAGAAAAGTACGAAAAAACACAGCAGTGTTGCCAGTCGACAGTGAAGTCGCCTTTGGTCGGCTGGAGAAAAATTGCACATGCTACAAAATTCATTGCGGTATGGAGACTTTTCTATGGTACGTAAGATAAGGAAGGGAAAATACTAGCGACTTAGTGGTTAATGTTTTGGACTACTTAGCGAGGGCTCCCAGGTTCGATCCCCGGTAAAACGTTAATTACATCTTACGGGTTTTTCCAATGCGCCACCTCTAGCGAACGTGGCGAGTATAACGGCCATATTATTCACTCCCTTTAATCCGCGTTAAAGGTTACACCCGGGTTTAAGTGAGTTTAACGCAAAAACTAAATCCAAGTCCATAATATTCACTCGTTAAACCCGGACATAAACCCAGTTTTTTAAACTTGACAGCGTTTAACCCGATTGGATTTAAACGCAATCCGGAGACCGGTTTAAGTACTTTAATTCGGGTTAACACTCAATTTCGCAAGAAATAAGAAAAGTAGAAATGGGGAATAGAAAAAAATGTCAAGAAACTAAAAAAGGACTTCATTCGTGAAATGGACGAAATTAAAGTCTTCGTCGTCAGAAGACGAATTTTTCGAAGAGCTGATGAAACAGCAGCTGATGGTAAATTAACGTCGTCCTTGTCGTCGAATATATCGATTGCACAAGCGGGCTTGCGTCGACGATTACGATGTGGTATATTTTCGAAAATGTTTCGTGCTAAAAAGAGTCATTTTGAAAGCTACATTAGATGATTCGATAGAAATTTCGCGATAATTAATACACCTTAAAATATAACTCGGCCCAAAACAAATGATATCAATTTCTAAGTGACAAACAAAAAAAAAGTCATTATTTGTGAAATTTGACATTACGTGGGTTTAAAATGGTTTAAAGTGTTTTAAATCCGCATTTAAATCCATTTCTAATCCAGCGGGTTTAATGCGTGTTTTTCAGTGAATAATATGGACATAGGTTTAAATTATCGGGTTTAAAAATTGCGGATTAATGATCGGGTGTAAAATAAACTTAAACCTGAGTTACACCCGGAGTGAATAATATGGCCATAACTGTGATAAAAGAGGTTCTCAATTAGCCGTTTGGACTCGGCATAACATTTTAAATTCCTTCCGTTCGTCATACAAATTAAAAACTCACACAAAACGATTGGTGAATGAGAGGAGCTAGGCTATTTACATCAGCCTAAGGAAAATGATTGCCAATGTCCTTCCAGGGGCACAATTCCGCAAGATGAATTATTTGACGTGGCAGCACTAGTGCCCACTAGTGCGCACTGAGAAGTATCAGCTAATTTTCACGCCTGTCAAAAACCCTGCACAACACTGAAAATTCGGCTTCTATATTGAACGCAAAATGTTGCCCTGTATAGTCTGTCAGTTTTTGACATTGACAAATATTTATATTTTGGTAACACTTTTTCCGATTATTGTTAAAAATGAGTGAACTCAATACAGAATTGGAGTTTGCCAAAATGCAATTAGTTGATAAATGCGTTGGGAATATAGATGATGAGTTTCAAAATGAATGACAGCAAAATCAGCACTGAATTCTTGACCCAACAAATTAACTGGGGTCAGTTCAGGGGACAACTGGGGTGCCCTAGAAGTCATGTCAAACGCAAGTTTTCAGTACCAGGGCGAGTTTAGTGCTATATCGAACGCATTTGGGTGCGCACTAGTGTGCACTAGAGTACACGTCATACACACCTTGTAGCGCCTGTGACATTTCACTAGCAGTGCATATTTGGTATGTCTATATAGCCGGAACCACACTTGTAACGTATGGTGTGTCGCTATCGCTCAAATGGATTTCATAAGCGTGGAAACATATTTTTCTCGTTCGGAGTGGTGCAGTGTGGCGCACTGTGACGTAATCGCTCCTGTTCCGAGATGATGAAACGAGACAAATATATTTTCTTTAATTGCCTATGTGAATGTACGAGTACACATGAACTAGGAAAATGGACAATGTCAAAAAAGCAAACCAAATAACATTTGAATTCATTTAAAAAAGGAACAGCACACTAGAGAAGTGTGCACAGAACGTGACACGACACAATACACGATACTTTACAAGTCTGGTTCCAGCTTGTCTAGTTAGTTGTGGTTTCAGAAGGCGCTCAGGCGCTTACTGCGTTCTCCTTGGCAAGAAGCAGGGTAGTAGTCACATGCAGGGTGACCACTGCAGAATTCGGAAAATACGCAAGGAAAAAGAAACTTCATTTTCTGAGAACTATTCTGCAAATTTAGAATTTCTGCACTTACTATAATAGTGTTATGATAGGCAACTGCAATATATTTTAAAGGTTTTTATTTGGAAATAAGAGCATTTGAAAAATTCGCGAAGCGTCTTTTCCAACCTAAAAAGGCCCAAAATAGCAAAAAGTTGTGGCAGGCTCTCGAAAAATTTGCTAAATTGCAACAGAAAGGTCACGCTGGTCATATGTCTATTTTTTTTTATTCTCAAAGCCAATGTCAAATGTGCTCCTCATAAGCACCTATTTCACGAGTAAATTACTGGAATGTTACCAATCCACAGCAACCCATAACCCAGTCCAAGATACACTGGAGGGAACTGTCCCTACCAGCAATATTAATTGGGAGGTTAATGTAAGCTTTATAAGTCTTTTGGACTTAATATAATAACTTACTTACTAACTTAAAATGGCGCTACAGTCCGGTGTGGACTTGGCCTCAAGCGACGAGCGCCTCCAGCCGAAACGATCTCTCGCCAAAAGTCTTGACATTAACCAGTTTCGTTGGTTATGGTCCCCTTGCACTTGCATGTGCCACCTGAGTCGCAGTCTTCCTCTACTGGGTCGTCCCTCGGGTGTGGATTCAAAGATCTAAATACAATAACACTAAGGTAAAAATGACCCCGCACCTTGACTTCCAGTTCATATGTGGATATATGGATTTTCCGCCTCTGCTCCTGAAATTTCACGTCACTCCCGTCTCGTACTTATAGAAAAGTTTCAAGATGAGATTGTTACTAAAGTGCGGAAAAATTACCTCGGCCCAATAAGCCCTTACCTCACCCTCTTTAAAGAGTCTTTTCAAAGAGTTTCGTTGGCAATTATATTAGAAGTAACCTAAAACTTCCTCTTCTAATTCTAACCTGCTTATACACAAGGAAGCTTTAAACTAGCTAGAAGGTTATATTCGATAGTATCGTTTCTAGAAGTCAAAGGCCCTCGGTTTTGTACAATCAGCGGCTCTAAATGGGCAATCGCGTATGGCAGCCAGCGCTATCCAAAAAACAGCCGTCCATGTAGGTATTCCTTCACAGTGTTGCGGGTAGTCCTTCCAGAGTAGCGGCGAAAATTATAGTGTTTGCAACGTCAGATGATTGATTTGTTTATTTTACTGCACCAGTTGAAGGCAGTACCTACCAGTTGGTATTTTACTAGCTTTTCAATAAACCTGTCCTCTGCGAGTATGGGCCCATCTTAAAAGGGCCTGGCGTTTAGGGTCAGTTCGGCAAAATCGAACTATAATGAAAGTTTCACTTGAGCATCCTACAATTGTGAATCTTCGAAAAGATAGGTGAAATGACGATGGAAAAAGCCTTGAAGGCGGTGCCCAAAATATAAATGCCAAGAGGGAAGGTTCATCACAAAATGTGGGGCAGCCTTTACGTAGCAGCGACACGCCGATTAAAGAGTTTTACAGCTCTCGTACTTAAGTCTGACCTAATTCTACCGAAGAACCATTACAAAGCAGAGACTTGAGTAGAGGTCGCTCAAATTTTCAAACGTTTTCGGCGACTTACATTAAACTCCACCAAATTAGTTAATTTCTTTTTTTTTCATGGAATGAGGGTAAATTTTGCCGGCCATATGCAATATAGTCGGCGCAGTGGCTTAGTGGTTAGTGTGTTGGACTACTAAGCGAGGGGTCCCAGGTTCGAATCCCGAGAAAAACCCAAATTCCAAATTAAGGTTTTTTTTTCACTGCGCCACCTCTCGCGAACGTCTGACAAACATCCGAGAGTATAACTGTCATGAAAGAGCTTCTCAATTGGCCGTTTGGACTTGGCATAAAATTGTAGATCCCTTCCATTCGTCCCAAAAATAAAAACTCACACAAGACGAATGGTTGTGAGAAGCTAGGCCTAGAGTCCCTACGGACCTGTTGCGCCAATTATTTATTTTTTTATTTATATGCAATATAAAATCCGTGTTTAGAATATCTTCGACCGAATATTTGTTTTAAAGGTTTCGATTCATAGTCAGTTTGGATTGGAATATCAAACACAGAGTGGTCGTCTACAGATACGCAGATGCACTCCCAACTCATCGGAGCGAAATTTCGAATAGCTTGATCCAGGTCTTATTTTGCGTTCAGATTCTGATATGTTTACCAAGCAACTTAACAAAACATATTATATCGGTCAATCTTAGCCTTTTATCGATTATCAACTGTGAGCTCTGTTTAACAATCACTCTTCTTACGTTCAGCTCTTGAATTGCTCTAGGGATTTGCGCTTGTAAGATCAACCAACTGGCAAACTGGCTACCGCTTGGCCATATCTCTTCGCATATAGAGCGTCCTTTGCTAATGAAAGCACTACCAGGAGCTGAATTTCATCTTATTTTCGTATACTCGATTCGGCACCCATGAGAGTCCTCCATTTAAGGAGCCTGGTAAAAATAAAAGCAGCGTCTAGTTGGAGCTTATTAGCTAAATATTCATAGTTAAACGTTGGCCATTGTAAAACTGGACACGTTATCATTCTAAAGGCCAACAAATAGAGTTCCTTTTAGGCAGTTTTCAGCGGAGCTATTTTCTTTTATTCCGCCAGAGTACAACATTTGACAGTCTTGAAAGATTGGTGACACATTTTTCATCATTTTTGGCTGCAGAGAAACGATTACAACAGCAATTTCAAACTTTGATTCCGAAATACTTCAAGTTTATAGTCAACTGTCAACAACGTTGATCGAACTGTATTTGTGTGCAAAGGATAGCGGCAAAACAGCATGTACTTCCTGGAGTTGACTGACCGTGTAAGGTGAATTTACAAAAAGTACCTTTATGACATTGACAGCAAGTCGTCTCATGCAGGGCAGCCCGCTCATTTGTAAAATTCAGCAGCGAATGCTATTCCATTTCCTACGACTTCTTAATTACAAACTTCATACAAAACAGATTCAATTAAGTCATATTGCCTTCCTGGAATCCGAAATGCCATCGCACATTCGGGGCATCCAACCCCAGGCAACTAAAAATTCAATTCAACATCGGCACGAGAAATCAGCATCAGCTGTATGGGCACGCCAACATAAGCCCAGCATCAAATGAATACCTAAATCAAATCGGCTCAATGGACTTACAGCCAACGACGAGCGGACGAGCCATTCAATTGAAAGCGCATCATCGGGAGCGCATCTTCTTTTCGTTTAGCGTTTTTCACTTTTTAGTACCCCGACCGAAGCCCTCTTCTTGGATGTCGTGTCTTGGTTGGCTTATGGCATCAGCCACCGCTTCATTCTCTCACATTTAATGAGCATCTATGATGCTCATCCCAGAGTCATCGCACAACCAGTCAAGTTATGCAATATCGCATCGTCTTCGCGCTGTCGTATGGTGGAAAATATTCATCTTGTCTGATGGCACAATGAAAACGGCTACCCGCGACTCATCCTATTGAATCGAGGATGTTATGCGATGCCATTTATGCGAGCCGATGGCAAATTACTAATGTCGGCTGCTGCCGGCTGTGGGCTTGGATTTTGCGGAGAGCCTTCACGATTAACTAGGTAGGTACGTTGCCGAATTGTTTGCCGCAAATGTCATTACATAAAGAAATACATGGATGATAAATAGAAAGACAATTCAGTGGAACCAAACTTTTCTTGCAGGGGCCGTGCCAACCGATAGTAATGAATTTGTTATTCCAGGAGAAACTTCAAAGTCAATGAGGATATAATCAATTGGTTATGTTGTTTGCAAAACAACAGGCGTTGTCCCGCCGGATTTTGTGAGAGTTTTTCTCAAGAAATATAGAGATTGCTCAGAATCGTTTGTATCCCTTACCCTTTGTCGCGCCAAAACTTTTGTCATCCCGCAAGCACTCGGATGTGTTGGTATTTCTTAAAAATCAGCGAACTTGAAAGCCTTTAAGAGTCTACGCCCAACTGAAACGTTAGAGGCCTACAAGTTGCTATTCATGAAGTACAATAGGAAGGATCGCGTAAGAGGAGTATCCACTACGGAGATTGTGACTGAATTCAGGGGTGCGCCCTGTGTTGCCGCTCTGCCATTGAAAGCATACTTTGAAAAAAGGGATATGTGAGAAAGGGCCAGGTGATTCAACTATATCGACATCCTCTAACGGAGGATAAATACTGCAGTGACAAAGAACGCTTTCAGGAGTTCCTATAGAGAAGACCTATTAACAGCGCCTTGACTTAAAATGCTAATTGACTATTTCGTAGCCAAAATTGGAATGGGGGAAAACTTTATCAGTACCGCCAATAAGCAAAACAAACACGACATGGGAACCTCGCATGCATGCTTTTCTCGCATCTTATCATTCACACATTTGCCACTACTGTGCATTTTTCAAGGTAAGCTTCGTCAAACCACAATGACTTTGTAGAAATTCTCGGACAAAACGTTGTCACCACTGAGTGTCGGACGGATGCTTCCAAATGGGGATCTAACCCTAAGAGGATTTACTCCTACTGAGTACAAAAAGACTGACTCAGAAGAACGTTTTGCCAAAGTTTAGTAACTACTTTTGGAGCCATAGCCCGGCAAAGGCGGCTTTTGGTGTGTTGCTAAGAAGAACCCAACTTTTGCAGAATGATAAACGGCTACGACAACCAAGAGACCGGTGTCAGGTAGTAGGAACCATTCAAGACCAACGACGATAGATAAGTTCGCTGGTAACAAATTAAGACCTAAATCCTGGGGTCAGATTCTGTAAGACGTTGAAAAGTTTTCTGCAGAAAGCTGCAGAAGTAAATCATTCGTGCAAATTAAAAAGTTTTAACGTTTCGCCTTACAGAATGCCGACCAAAACTTGTCGGAGCTGAGGACTCGGCTTGTCTTTTACAATAATGGGAAGAAGAAGGCACCAACTGATGTGTCAAATTTGATTAGAGAAAAGTATGTCCGATGATAGGAGTCTTCAGCATCGGGCGGCTGGTACAGAAAAATTAAGAAAGTTCTGATTGGGCCCACCTTCACAGAAAATAATTTTTCAGCGGCAATTACGGGTCAATGCTTTGAGCTGAACGACAAGCTATAACAGATCCTTAACAGTGTAGTTTTGGCGCAACTAACATGCGTTTTTTCTTCTCGGTGCAAAATATACTGAACTGAAGAAGTTTCCTTACAACTTTAAATTTTGTTAGTCCGCTGTTAAACCGTTATCTCATGGTCAGTAGTCGACATACAGATACTAAGCACTGAATTCACAATACCCAAGTGTTGTTTGGGTTCTAATCCGCATATAGTAGCAACCAGCACCTAACAGAAAGCATGTGTAGAACTGACTGTAAATAAAGTACACGACTGCGTCGAACGAAACTTTATCGTTCATCAAAAGTTTGCTTGGTTGTTTTCTTATTAGGTAGGTTTATTAAGGTAAATGACTGAAAAACAATGCTAGATAAAAGAAACAGTGCATAGATGGAATATAGGAAATGGAATATATTAAATAAAATGCACTTTTGGGTACTTCACAAACAATGTGAGTTTTTAAAAGTTGAAGCTCTCAGTAAAAGGAAATTGTCGCAAGTTAGAGAGCTGGTTAGAGAGTTATAAGTGCCAATGTACTATTTTGTAAGTTCTTCCACTTAACAAGATTTTTGAGAACCTAGGGAAAGTGTAGTAGGAGTTTCCGTTTTCTGATCTGTTAGGTCATGTTTTTATTTTGATTAGTAACGCTGGTATAAGGTGTCTATGATTGGAAGCAGGGTTTGTGATAGATCTATATTTTTACATAGATGTATATTGTAAGAATTCGGAGATTTGTTTTTGAATATGCGTTAGCAGTTATAAACTCAATATCCCAATTGACGCGTGTGGTGTGAAAATGAAGTCGGATTTTCTGATTGCGGTTGGTATTATTTAAAGGTGCATACTCAATATGGTTAAAAAAAATGAAGTGGGTTATATTTCTTAAAAAAAAAGTTTTGCTTAGCTGTTATTGCATTTTTATTAGAAGTGGAAAATTGAGATTATTAGAAAAATATACCGTAGATATATGAATACAAATCGGGATTTGTGTAAGTAATTTTTGAGAAATAATTATTAATCTGATTTAGTTGATTTTTTTCAGAAAAAGTAAGTACGGGATCTTATTTAGAATAATTTTATTATCCTTAATAAGCATTTTGATCAAAATCGTTATGGCGGTTTTTGTAAAATTTGGCAGACAAAACAGTACCAAATTTTTAAATTTTTAGTGTGACAAATACTATTGCTTAACTATTTAGCTGAAAACCGAGTACAAGTTATTGTTCGGGATGTAAGCATTACTAGGTTTTTAAAGTTTTTCTTTTTTTTTAAATCGAAAATGGGGTTTTCAAGGTATGAGCAGTTTTTAAAATTATCCTTTTCGGTGAATCGAATTGAAAATTAAGAACGTAATAATTTTGAAAACATCCATTTTACTCTAAGTTTGCATTTTGGTCGAAATCGATGTTACCGTTTTCAAATAAACTAAAGAAAACTAAGTTTTTTAAAAAAATCCTGAAACTGAGCTTGCCATTTAGTTTGAAATGACCACATTACTGTATAAATTGATTTTTGTTACAATCGTAGGTACCGTTTTCGAGATATGTAGATACATATGTATGTCCAAGTTTCAAAAGTACCGTTATTCGATTTTTCAGCGGAACCTTCACCTTACTTACTTACTTAGGGTGGCGCGACAGTCCGGGGTGGACTTGGGCCTCAACCAACAAGCGTCTCCAGCCAAACTTCACCACCTTAGCTTAAATATCAATTTTGGTTGAAATGGTAAAGCCGTTGAACAAATCAAACTGGTGTGAAAATTTTGTATGGGAAGTACCATTAATATTAAAGTTACCGTGCAAAAAAAACGGTCCCAAACTCCAAATCCAAAGTTTGAAGGAAATTCGGGAAGGCGTTTAGGCATAGGCCTCGGGACATACAGACAGATCGACAGAATTTTACAACTCGCTTTTTTGGATTTCTCTATCTTCGTTATGTCAGAATTGATTAACATCTTGAGTTCGAAAGTTTGTACAAATACAATATCTTTCTCTTACTACGTAATGGAGAAAGTTAAAAATACAGTGCAAACAGAGAAGGGAGTCCCTCAGACTGCATACTTTTTGTCCGTCGATTCGAAACTCGTACGTAAAGTCAACATACGAGTTTGTCAAATTGCTGCCTGCTAATTTGTTAGACCCCACTGTTGATTAATGCAAAAAGAAAAAAGAAAAAAAAAGCCCTCCAAACACTAGCCCCGAATATAGCAGGAACGGCAGCCAACTCTTTTTTTTCATAAACTTTTGTAATTTTGCCAAGCGAATGCCAATCCCATCGTCACAATTAAATAGCCTGATGCCTTATGTCTATTGTGAGCAGGTATACCTTACGCCGCCTGCGTCTAAAACCTCCTCGTCTTTGGCTATATGGCATCTTTGACTTATTTCCACACTGCGCGCTGCTGTGAGTGGCGTTCGGATGGCTTATCAATTGCCATTATCTTGAGCATTAAATCTTAAAACTTCTATTTGGCATTTTTGTCCCCTGTAAGTTTAGAGGGGTAGCTCTGCGCTGGCCGCCCCATCGACCCCGACCGGCTGGTTTATTGTTATTTGAAAATTTCATAAACAACTGACAGAAATTTCGCTAAAGATTGCGATCAAAACTCGCGCGCCTCATCTCAGGATGAACGGTGAACGTTTAAGTGCGCGCGCGCATAGAGCCGGGCAATTACATTACGTGATCACTGTTGGTAAAAGATGAGCTATTGTGGCAGTACTTAAATATAAATCTGATGGCTAAACATGAAAATAGCACGTACTACCTCTGGGGACATGATGCATTCTAAGCCATCACTTGGGGGCGATGACATTTGACGATTGTGAAATGTGTCACGTTCTTGGGCAAAGAGGTGTCGGCGGGACATATAAGGCGTTTTTCTTTTTTAGCTCAGAGCTGAGCTCTGAACCGAGCTCGAGCATTATGAGCGCGCTCTGAGCCGAGCGCGCTCAGATCGCTCTGATGTATTTATGAAACACACTTGAGCACGTAGCTGACATTTTTAATAAATGTATGTAAAAATTGAATATTTATTAATTTTTATTTATTAACCCTAGAAAGATAATCTACGTCCGCGAGACGTATGGCGCGGAAACATTGTATTGTTCATATTAAACTTTATTTGCACTCATTAATTTATTTATTTCGATATTACCTACATAATTAAATAAAATACTAATATATGATCAAAATTACCAACATGGGTTTCATTAAACACACTAATTAAGTGTCATACGTCCCTCAGACGTATGACTATCGTTTACGCTATTTATTATATGATTATCTTTCTAGGGTTAAATTGGTTATCCTTTAGTTCCAGAACAACAAATTTCGTCCACCATTTCATTTATTTTGTTTTCCTGTTTTTTTTTTCTGTCAAATGTGACTGTGAGTGTGTATTCAGCTTTTTACTCAGCATGCTCAGTCAATTAATTCTGAGCTCATCGAGCGCGCTCTGATAATGCTCTGAGAGAAAAAAGAAACACAAATTCTGAGCTCTGATGTATCTGAGCTAAAAAAGAAACACGAACTTTTTGTATAACAGTCCAGGTTGTGCTCTGAACTAAAAAAGAAAAACGCCTATAGACGTGTGATACCACTTGGGTTGAGCCATATTCATTGCATGTCATTTGTTTTGTCCATTTCGCATTGATTTTGTTGCAAACCCAAAGGCAGTTTCAATTGAGACTGCAATTTCGCTGACCAATATTTTTGTGTACCTATTTTTAGATATATAGGTTTCTATTGCCAGAGTCCATATTTCAAGTGAAATTACAGGGGAAACAAATCCCATCAACTACCCCCCAATCATCCAATGCAATTTACACACATTACCATCGCTTCATTGCCCAATTGATGGCAATTTATGCAACGAGTATGTCTCTTTTCTCGTGTCCGCATTCTTTAACTACAAAGCTTGCCAAAAATCAGTTCCCATCGTCAACTTTAAATCATGCAATGCAGCTATTAAATCAAAATACGTACGCAGGCCAAAGCTTTATCCGGCAGTGCCCATGTCGTAAGACTATGAATGAAAATATCAATCACCATTGGGTGTGTGTATTTTCAAATAAAAGTTCACATCATTAACTGGCGATTAAGGAAAATTCCTAAAATCAAACTTTTACCAAAATTGTGCAACTTTTGCAACTGAAAAACGAGGTTTAGAAATATTTTTCGCATGATATGACAGGCGATAAGATGACCAGTATATGGATCATAAGTTGCCAGCGATATTCTCGTGAAATGATAAATTAACACAGCGTGTGTACCTGTGGTATCGACTACGGAAATTCACTTCTTTCCGATAGCTGGCGTTTCCAATAAGTGCGAACATTCTCGTAATAAAAATAGCATATTTGGCAACCCTCCAAAAAAATTGGTGTGGGTGTGTTTTTTTGGAACTACTCGTGTAGGATCAATGTGGGTAAATGTAAACCATTGACTTATTATATATGGACTACTAGTAGACAACTTCGCGTTGGTTCCAACATAAGCGCGAGCTCTCGTGGTTCGGAGCGGAATAAATTGGTAACTGACATCTGACGTTTCCATTTCGTTGCCGATAGTTTTGCATACGACTGTGTTATTGCTATTAATTGAATAAAGATTTAAAATTAAAAAATGAAGTGCTGTGTAATTATTGGTTGCAATTTGCAATATGATTCAAGTTTCTCTGATATAAAGAATTAAATTCTCCTGTACTTGAATGTGATATTATTGACAATCATAAGTATTTATTGATTAGAAATGTGAGAGAAATATACGCTTAAGTGTTATTACATCATATTTTTTAAATTTATAATGAAAAACAACATAAAAAACGAATTCGCAATAAATATACGAAAATTGTGCAATTAATGGGACAATGAAAAACGATTTTTATTCAAATTTTGTTGGTTCCAACTATATTAATTATTTAAACTAGCACAATTTCGGGACGACATCTATTGTAAACAATGCCGCAACAATTTGAATTTTACCTTGCAAATCCACTCACGCTCAATAGGTGGCTCTAGCATTCTACGGAGAAATCCAAGATGGTTGTCATTTTGTTTTACTTATTTTTCGCATAGAACCACGAGCTCTAGTTATGTTGGCGTCATTTTCTGGACAGAGATTGTATGGAAGTGACATTTCGCTAGCAGTCCATATATAATAAGTCAATGATATTCACCTATAGGCTATACATTCAGCGTAAAGTTGCAGAAAACCATCAACATACATCCGCTTTCAAATGCAATGACAGTTCTGTTAGCGACAATCCGGCCGATTTAATAAGCAGGGGCATATTTAGAGCGGCTTCAGGTTTGACATGGCTTTCTGACTTTACTTTCGAAGACTAACATCTGTTTCTAGAGCTAAGGCTTTGAGGTTTAATGTTAATATGTAAATGCCTTGAGAAGACCCTGCGTGCACTGTGATAACTTTCATACATCTGGTCAAGGTTGTTGCGTTTGATTAGTTCTGTACAGCGATTTGTCAAATAGAAAGAAGCAGTATTTTTTATCGGAAGAGGAACTCAAAAAAGCTACGTTATTGGCTCAGTCATCAACTTTTTTCTCTTATCGACAATGACTGTCACTAATGCACAATTCAGAATATGATCTTTTTCGAAGCAGCGCTTTTAGCTGTCTTTCGCTCTGTTGCCGTGACAAAAAATCGCACTTACTGGACTATTCAGCAACGTGGGTAGATATTTTGCCGGGCCATTATGCCTACTCACACCTAGTCTTTTAGAGACTCTTCAATGTTTTCACGTGTACCGACGTCCGAGCTATTCCATTTTGAAATTGACGACCAGCTGTCAACTTACACCTGCATTGCGGCACAAAGGCGTTTCATGTCTAGACACGGTGTTCCCCCAGTGGGTTTTTTTCGGACAATGTCATAACCTTTCGTCGAACGTGTATTTAGAACTGAAAGGGGGCTGAGTTGTCTTTAAGTGAAACCTTGTAGGGACTTCGTTTTCTTAGGAGAATGAAATGGAAATTCATTGTAAAACAAGCAGCCCCAGTGAGCGGGACTTCGAAGGAGGTTTTCAGAACTGTCAAGAATACCTGAAAGAGAGTTATTTCCAAGGCAAAACTTAAATTCAGCTTTGTAGTTTTTACAATTTTACCTTTAACCTATACTAAGGTTCGAATCCCTAAAAAACCCAAATTCCAACTAAAGGTATTTTTCACTGAGCCACCTCTCGCGGACGTCTGACAAACATCCGAGAGTATAACTGTCATGAAAGAGCTTCTCAATTGGCCGTTTGGACTCGGCATAAAATTGTAGATCCCTTCCACTCGCCCTAAAAAATGAACTCACACAAAACGAATGGTTGTGAGAAGCTATTGTCTCTACGCACCTGTTGCGCCAATTTTTTTTTATTTTTTTTTTAACTGAAAATGCTAAATTAAAGTTGAACCATAAATGTATTTCATTGAAAAGTATATGTTAGCCTACCTTTAGGGAGGTACATTGACAATTCAGCAAGAATATAATCCGTCAAATGGAGACCATCAAACACTTGCTCTGTGAATGCCCCAACAACAGTTAATCCATTTTCAGTGAACTGTCCTAACTTTAACTATACACATTTTGTTGGCTCTTATTAAGCTCGATGGTCAGAGAAAATATTTCATTAAACTACGCTCTGTGTAAAGATAGGTTCAAAGTATGTGTTTTTTGATTGTTATGTAGTCAAATGACTGATTAAATATATAGCTAACTCATTTGGTCTAAAGCTGGTTTGCCATCGTCAATGTGTAAAAGACACAACTTTTTTCCATAGGTTAAATGCTTATACAAAACTGCCCACCCCCGTGATCTCAATAGCTCTCCAGTCAATTCTTCAACTTTATAGCCTATCACAAACACATGTACCGAATTGCCTTCCACTATTTTTATTTAAAGTTCAATCCCATAAACGAAGGAAATACTTTCTTTTTGTGGTGCATCTGCATATAAATACAAACAAAAAATATCCGTCTGTCCCAACTCATGCGAAACCGTGGCAAGGTCACCGGAAAAGGGCCACCATGGTTTAAGATACGCGACACAGAAACCTGTAAATAAATAGCCCTTTGTTACAACTGTACTATCTGTGCGCTCTTTTTCTCATAACAATGCAATGGAGCAAAACATTTAGGTTCCATTGCAGCCACATCCGTGTGAGCTTCCCCCTTCTATCTGTGACTTAGACGGCACTATTTTCAATTATGTCATTCGTAGAAGCACATACCACCGTGAAAGTCTCACTAAATGCAATTACGTCAGCACATTTATCATCATCTTAACGAGCTGCAAACTCAATGACACCTCAGATCTCACTCTTTACACTTCCTTATAAACCAAAAATTCGTTCTCCCTTCGTGCGCAATGAAATTCTAAGCTTCACAAACCCCACACACAGACAGACACACAGCCAACCCATAACAGTTCCATTTTCACATAACCACATACCCATCCATTATTATGAACTCTTCTTCCCACGCAAGGTCTCTTCCGGCACTTTTTGCCATTTCGTGAACCGATATCTTATGCTGGCCATAGTCTCGACGATCGTAATCTGTTTACATTAAATAATGCGCCAGCGAAGATTATACCGGATCGTTGGAGCCGAACCTTAAGCCAATGCCAAGTGGGGGAAATCGCGGATTTCCTTAAACGCTTCCCAAATGCCGAATCGATGGCCGTATTTAACGTCGCACGCCGCGCCAAAGACCATTGTCGATATTTGCATGGCGAGTAAAATAAACCGCAAAGTTGGTTTGGTTTTCCGGGACAACCTAGACGAGGCTTTGAAAATAAGACCTGTCACTGATTTTGCCGTTCAAGTCTGCTCGGTGAACTAGTGCGCTTTTTAACCTCGCTGCACCGGCATCGGGTCGTCGCGTCGCGTCGTTTCGGTCGTAATCAATGCCTGTCGGCGCAAGTACTACGACAAATGATTGATTCGACAGAGCAAAGGGAATGATTTTTCTTCCACTTGAGACTTGATTGTCGTTCATCGTTTTATTTTGTTAACCCCACTATTCAGAAGATGAATACAAACTAATTGATTCCAGATGTGCAGAGAGTCTTCAAGAGACGGTGATGTTATATAGCGAATGATTTATCTCTTAGATCTTACGCTTGTATGGTTAGTTTAGCTACCACATTGCACAATAGACGATGCACAATGGTTAACAAATTCAATTTGACTGACGCCCTTGCTATCGTTCAAGCAGCATCATAATTCCATGTCCAGTAGAGGTATGGTACTGGTACGTGATGGTGGAGTGACCGAGGGTCATGCGGACTTTTATCAAAGATCAGTGGTTTCATCTGGTCGGACCTTCTTTTATTGTAATTAATTTGTAGGTCTCGTGATCGTGACCATGGAGCACGTTTTCAATAACGCCTACTCGAATTTTTGCTCGTGCGTAATTGCCGGAGGAGGTTCCTTGGTTCCTCCCCAATCAATGTACACCCAGTTGGCCCAATTCACACTCACACACTGAGCAACTCGTTCTAGGTCCTCACACCAACTGTTTGGGACCGATACCTTTTCATTATAAATTTGTTTATATGGGTTGTCAGTGACATTTGTCAGATTCCTTTAAAACTTGACAACTTCGTCGACTATCAGACTTTTCGTTGCTAGACAGTTGAGGTTTCTCTGTTTTAGTTCAGCCCGGTTATTTGTAGCATGATTTGATCAAAAAAGCAGCAATAAGCTACCGAAAATAAAATTCGCATCTACACAGATGGTTAGGTCAAGGACTATATGCACATGGTGCGAGACGAAGTTCTTTTATTTATATTTCTAGCCATCTCCTGTCGATTTCCTTGCCATGTTGCTAGAATGTTTAGAAACTTATTGAACAACTGATCCACGTATATGTAGTGTGCATTAAGCACTCGCCAAAAGTTTTACCCCTCAACTTTGTCAGCAATAATATATTAATTTGCAAATCCTGCCGAGTTTATGAAGGTGAAAACGTTGTGGAAGTGGTTACATTCCTCGATAGGGTGTCCCATTTGTATAGGAGGGGTCACTCGTAAAAATTTGTTTAATTGTGCAAAGTCACGGCTAAAACGATTTTAAAGACGGAAGGAGAATATAGTTCAAGTAAGAGAGTATAAAACTTATAATGCAGACGTTTTTACCGTCATCCTGCCAGGGGCTAACTCGAAAGCTCCAGTGAGTATAGCAGCTGAACTCATCGCCCTTGTTTCGTTCCTATTTGAGCATATAGATCTATCTAATCTATCTTAAGAGGAACACACATTATCGTGTCGAAATTTACATGTTTTCTTAATGGCGATCATATATAAGTACGAGCTCGACTTGTTTGGGTCGGTTTAATATTTCGTCCTTAGAGAAATGATCTCAAAATATATAAGCTTCACAACACCATTGTCTGTACATACAGCGCTCGTAGAAGCTGCTTCAGACTAAAATCGTCAGCTTGATTCATCTCAGAACTCTGATAAGTTTCCTAAATATTTGCGGCGCCAAATAAATCGGTTCGCTGTAGACATACGTTAAGCGTCTATCCTTGGCCATAGGTTGGAGTTCAAATTGTAAAAACTACGAAGCTGAATTTAAGTTTTGCCTTGGAAATAACTCTCTTTCGGGTATTCTTGACAGTTCTGAAAACCTCCTTCAAAGTCACCCACTGGGGGTGCTTGTTTTACAATGAATTTCCATTTCATTCTCCTAAGAAAAAGAAGTGCCTACAAGGTTTCATTTTAAAGACAACTCAGCCCACTTTCAGTTCTAAATACACGTTCGACGAAAGGTTATGACATTGTCCGAAAAAAACCCACTGGGGGAACACCGTGTCTAGACATGAAACGCCTCTGTGCCGCAATGCAGGTGTAAGTTGACAGCTGGTCGTCAATTTCAAAATGGAATAGCTCGGACGTCGGTACACGTGAAAACATTGAAGAGTCTCTAAAAGTCTAGGTGTGAGTAGGCATAATGGCCCGGCAAAATATCTACCCACGTTGCTGAATAGTCCAGTAAGTGCGATTTTTTGTCACGGCAACAAAGCGAAAGGCAGCTAAAAGCGCTGCTTCGAAAAAGATCATATTCTGAATTGTGCATTAGTGACAGTCATTGTCGATAAGAGAAAAAAGTTGATGACTGAGCCAATAACGTAGCTTTTTTGAGTTCCTCTTCCGATAAAAAATACTGCTTCTTTCTATTTGACAAATCGCTGTACAGAACTAATCAAACGCAACAACCTTGACCAGATGTATGAAAGTTATCACAGTGCACGCAGGGTCTTCTCAAGGCATTTACATATTAACATTAAACCTCAAAGCCTTAGCTCTAGAAACAGATGTTAGTCTTCGAAAGTAAAGTCAGAAAGCCATGTCAAACCTGAAGCCGCTCTAAATATGCCCCTGCTTATTAAATCGGCCGGATTGTCGCTAACAGAACTGTCATTGCATTTGAAAGCGGATGTATGTTGATGGTTTTCTGCAACTTTACGCTGAATGTATAGCCTATAGGTGAATATCATTGACTTATTATATATGGACTGCTAGCGAAATGTCACTTCCATACAATCTCTGTCCAGAAAATGACGCCAACATAACTAGAGCTCGTGGTTCTATGCGAAAAATAAGTAAAACAAAATGACAACCATCTTGGATTTCTCCATAGAATGCTAGAGCCACCTATTGAGCGTGAGTGGATTTGCAAGGTAAAATTCAAATTGTTGCGGCATTATTTACAATAGATGTCGTCCCGAAATTGTGCTAGTTTAAATAATTAATATAGTTGGAACCAACAAAATTTGAATAAAAATCGTTTTTCATTGTCCCATTAATTGCACAATTTTCGTATATTTATTGCGAATTATTACAACATAGTTTTTCATTATTAATTTTAGAAATATCATGTAATAACACTTAAGCGTATATTTCTCTCACATCAATAAATACTTATGATTGTCAATAATATCACATTCAAGTACAGGAGAATTTAATTCATCATATCAGAGAAACTTGAATCATATTGCAAATTGCAACCAATAATTACACAGCACTTCATTTTTTAATTTAAAATCGTTATTCTATTAATAGCAATAACACAGTCGTATGCAAAACTATCGGCAACGAAATGGAAACGTCAGATGTCAGTTAGCAATTTATTCCGCTCCGAACCACGAGAGCTAGCGCTTATGTTGGAACCAACGCGAAGTTGGTGAATATGTTCGGCATTGTTGACCATAAGCAGCAAATTTTTAACAGATATAGTTTGTTTGACTGCTTTAAGTACAGGGTGTCTCAAAAGAAGTTCATATTTAATATGTCGATATAAACAAATTAGAGAAGTTAAACCAGAAATCCTTTTCTGATTATAAAAATACACTCTTTTGGAAATTATTTTTGAAAACTATAATGCAGTCTCCCACTTTTCCAATCGAACAAAAATATATCTAAGATCGGCTTGGCAGTCGAATTTCGAACTTACTTTTAGGGAGCACCCTTTAAAAACTCGAGCCTTATGACGCATTTTCACCTATTTGGCTGAAAATTTAAAAGTGTTAACAGATTGGTTGGAATAAAATCCGATAGGTAGCACTGTTGTTTCTACATTGCCTTCTGGTGCTTCTTTCTGTATGACTGCGCTTATGTCAGACACCATATTAAATGAATTTGGAAGCAGTGTTTTCCTGCTATTATCGGAAATATGTATGTATCGATGTCAAAGTTGCAGAAATTGAGCTAAAATACGCAATTAGAAGGTTGTTACACAGCTTCAAGGCAGATTTGTCTTATTGGACCAACAAATTTAATGAATTCGTCCCTGATTTTTCCATCAGTTACATTTTATTCTGCATTAACAGAAACTGGAAAAAAAAGAATACTTTTGTGATGCCAATTGTTGAGATGCACTCTCAACGCATCAATTTCGAGTTCACCTTCAACCAAGGGCGGATCCAGGATTTATTTCTGGGAGGGGCACAAAGGCCAGATAGGTGAAGATTGTACCCCATATTATTGCATTGCAATTTCTTTTTGGGATTCATTTTTTATCAATGACATTGAAGAATAACAAAGAATAAAAAATACGTGCCCCTGTGCACCCCCCCCCCCCCTGGATTCGTCCTTGCCTTCAACGCATACAATTTATTGTAATGGACGCGGCAGAGTTTTCTGTTTAACCAACGCGTTGATTATATTAAGAGACGTTTTTTGGTTGGTTATACTGTTTTTCAATTCAATCACAATACATAATACTGTAGCGTGGAACTTAAAATGTAAACAATCCATTAATCAACAAACAAGTTCCACTTCCAATTGGAGACTCGAATCTGTCAAATAAGTGGAAAGTTAATTGAGCTAATTCTAGAACCATCGAGTTTGTTCGGTACGAAAAGGAATTCACTAGAAAGTTTTCCGACATATGGCGGAGCGGATATAAAAGGGCAGATTTGAGAACAAGGAGACCAGTTGACTTTTAAACAGTGATTGGTCAAGTTCGAGATAGTAATCGGTTGTGAAGATAAAGAAGTGTAAAGTATGTAGTGAATTAAGTGATTGGCTTAAGTCGGATAAGAATTGTTTTAAAGAAATATTGTTTTGAAGTGAATTATTAGAACAATTCGTAAACGTGTAATAAAAATGATTTTATTAGAAAAGTTCAACAGATTAGCGTTTTATCTTTTCGAATCCCAGCACAGATGTAACAATACAATGCCTAACTATTTTTCGTGGTAAAATGGCTACACAATACCCCCATACTTACAGTTCCTTTGAAAATATTTAACCTGAACTAATTCATCATCTTGAAAGCCAATTTCCACTAGCGTTTTGTCTAAAGATCAAATGAATATGTTTAGAATCCGTCGGAGTAGTTGGGGTGATCTTATACTGAGTTTGATGAACTACAAGATACAGAACCATGTGTGCGGATACAAGTTTCTCTTATAATAATTCCTGGACTGCATCGTAAAGCTGTCAATGTAGACGGTCATACTTGCTTCGTTTGATAAAAATTTCGCTTATAATTAATAGGCATGGTTATTTACATAAGCAGCTGCGCTAGTGTCTCCCCGAACCCACCCAAATCCAAATGATGTATGATGAATGCATCTCATCAATAATGAAAATTGTGCACGGCTAATTACACGAGCCGTTCGGTCATGATGTGCTCACGGTTTCGTTCTCGAAATTAAGGTCCACTTTGTTTCATTCCTGTCAAAAGCTATTGGTCCATCGATCAACTTGCTTTACAAATAGTTTAATTTTTTTCGTTCGTTTGTCTTTTTTGCATTTCTTCCGAAAAGCACACAAAAAGTGAGGAAACGTTTTACCTTCAACAATTTTCTCATAGCTTAGCTGAGTTGGTTGCCGCTATTGCGGCGGGAATTAATGCAGATGATTATGAAATTTTGGGGTAAAAATATTTTTTAATTATTTGTTTTTTATTGTGGACGCAGATGCTATGTGGAGTTGGCAGTGAATTCGACGGTTTTAACGGCTCCTTTTCGTCATTTCTATTGAGTTACAGTATTGTTGCGTGTGCTAAGATGACCTTCGGATGATTGCAAAGGCATTCCGTGCCTTACAGTGTGACTAAGCGGAGATAGTGTAGAAAAGCAAATTGGTGGGTTGACTGAAAATGTGTTTTTACTGCCGTTTTGACATTGAAATTGAACGTTATCGACATGACGGGCGTCATTATGCAAAATTGTCATCATAGCGCCTAATGTGAGGCAGCAGCATATGAATATGATTTAATTGAACCACGGGATGTGAAGGGTAGCACGTTGGAGAGCTAAAAAAACAAGCGAAATGGGAGAGGAAGAAGTGAATATTTTTAATTGTTATATCTCATTTTTAATATGGATACTAATACAAGCTGAATCGACATATAAAGAATATTCATTTAAATGCAGATTATATTGCTAAAATAAAAATGTAACGATGGAATAAATCAGTCACTTTCATGGTGGTGGAGCCAATAGAACTATGACATAAATATTTATTGAAAAATACATTTTGTTGGTGTAGTAAGAAAAGCTTTTCAAAAAGACTTTACCAATAAATAAGCATCAGCAGTTTTTAGCTAAAAGTTCAAAATATACAATTTTCATTAAGTTGTACTAAGCTGTGTCTGTTGTGCATTTAATACAACCGCCCTTTTGGGCGACACAACCCAGGAGGCGCATGCACCAAATCATCAACCAAGTATGGGTGGAAGAAAACATGCCCGACGACAGGACTATCAGCTCCATATGCCCCATCTACAAAAAAGGCGATCCAATGTCTTGCAAGAACTATCGAGGCATATCCCTGCTTAGTGTCGTATATAAGATCATATCCAACGTGAACGTCTTAAACCGTTTTGCAACACACTAATCGGCACGTACCAGTGTGGCTTCCGGCCCGGCATACTGGGATATGCAGACGATATTGACATCATCGGTCGCTCCCAGCGTGCCGTGATAGAGGCTTTAACGGCGATTGAAGAACAAGCGAAATTCGTTGGTCTTGTTGTAAATGAGGACAAGACTAAGTACATGCTATCAACAAACAAACAAGCATCTGTCCACCGCCTAGGAGAGAACGTCACTATTGATAGCAACACTTCGAGGTGGTTAAGGAGTTTATCTACCTCGGAGTAAACATGAACTCCACAAATGACATCCTAGTGGAGATCCGGCGAAGAATTACCCTAGAAAACCGCTGCTACTTCGGTTTGGCAAAGCAACTGGGTTCAAAACTCCTAACTCGAAGGACAAAGTGTATTATCTACAGAGCCCTTATCCTGCCAGTTCTGCTTTATGGCGCCGAGTGCTGGACGATAAGCAGGAAGGGAGAGCTGGTACTGGGCTCCTTCAAAAGAAAAATGCTTGGTCCTGTGTGCGAGGAGGGCGAATGGAGGAGAAGATACAACCGCGAACTCTATGAGCTGCACCAAGATGTGGATGTAGTCCAAAAGGCCAAAATACGTCGACTACATTGGCTCGGCCACATCGAGCGAATGGACAATAATGCTCCAGCTAAGAGGATCTTTGAATCCCAGCCCCCAGGTTCGAGAAGACAAGGAAGACCGAACCTCCGTTTCAAAGACCAAGCCATCACGGATGCCAGAGCGCTTGGTCTGGACAACTGGAAGCAGCGTGCCCGGGATCGTAGACGATGGAAGGCTGCAGTGTCTCAGGCAGAGACTCTCCACGGGTCGGGAGCCCGTTAAGTAAGTAGTAGGAGGCGAAAAAACACTGATCCAAACAGAAGTTTGAACTCTGAACTCAATTTATTCGTGCTTTTGGTGCGAATTTGTCCCGTAACGTTTTATTCAATAAGCGACCACATTCCCATGGTCATTTGAACATTCCAAGATTTGTTATAATTTCACTTTTTCACGTTTAAACCTCTCCATTTCGTTTCAGCTGCAATTCACAGTATTTTCGTTGACAGCGAATAGTTCACTGATTCACCTAATCCGATAACGATATGCACTCACGACACCCCCAAGCAACGCATTTGCCAATAATCACCGCAAATATGGAAGGTAACATTTCAAAGGAGACATGAACAATGAACCCAGAAATTCACCAACAAAAGCCTCTTGGTATTTGCCCAAAGCCATATTGATTATTTTAACACCAGAAGAGGAAACTGACACAAGCTCAGTTTCGGAAAAGTCGCCATAACCCAAATGCACCTCTCGGTGCAAAGTTCCCACACTCCCACTAGACACGATGCTGCTCATTCCATTTTGAGACGAGAGACCTTCTACAGCACCCATGTTAGTTGCGCTTCTTCCTGCAAGCAAATTTTCACAAAAGTTACAAACAACTCATAGAGTCACATTAGTCGAACATGTACACACAGGGTGTCATCTGAAACTGCGAGAATGTGCCCGAAACTCCGCTTCGTCTGCGAGAGCCAATTTGTGCTCCAAAGTGAACGTTTCTCGATGTATATGTGCGACAACCATCAACAGCAACACCAATAACAACAACATCAACCACCACGATCGCAATGATGTAAGCATAGACCACGGCAACGGCAACACAGAAGAAGGCCGATAAAAGTGAAAAATCCATCACCCGCATACCATGGTTACACGATCGCATGTGAATCTTCTGTTCCTGTACGTAGGAGAAACCAACGGCAACGACGACGACTACCAAAAAGAAGATGACCCCATCGCCGAAGGGACAGAGAAGAGAGAGAAAAAGATCGCATAGAGCACACACTAGACTCATACACATTTGACAAACAATAGCAGAAACAACCATCATTAGGTGCAGAGCTTGCAAAGCAGCATTGTAACAAAAAGTTAAGGCACCCCACTCTGGCTGGCTGCCGCAACATAGTTCTGTGTAGCATCTATGGGACTGAGGTACATCGAAAGACCTCGATTATGGTACTGATACTGCTGCTAAACGACGACGACGACGACGAGCACAGAGGTTTTCCTTTCGATTTTACAATTTCATTTCGCGCCGAGTCGGTAACTGATGAAGTTTGAGCATTCGCGGACCGCCTGGATTAGACGCTTGAACGTTTTTACCCTCTGATTGAGTGTGTCTTTTAATTGTGGGCCTAAATTTCTAATTGTTTAAAAAGAGATTCTTGTTAATATTTGCTGTGGGGCTAAAGGTGCAGTGGATTTTTTTGTTTTTTATTTAATTTTTAATAAAGTGCACACTGAGTTGTAGAAAAGTGTATTTTAATCGGTAACTTTAAACACAAGTGATAATTTATAAAAAGGAATCTACCTACCACTTGTGGATATAAATTGGAAATACACATACCCACATAGGAACCAGGAGCTATGGGGATATCACGTCTATGTAATTGGGGAGCCATACTCTATGGTAAGTGAATTAACAGTTATTGACAGATTGCCAGTTTCAAAATTTTGTATGCTTATCGCTGAAGCCCAATCAGTCCTTTATTGGCGAAGTTTGGTTTAAGTACGGGGACACTTTTTGTATGTATGCCTAAGCAGACTTAGAAGATGGATCGAGTCCGTTAAGAGACTATCACTTGTTTGTTTTAAATATTCCAGCAGAAAATGAAAAAAACCTGTGAATTATAAGCGAACGATAAAAGAAGATTTACAAAAACTTCCGCAACAATCAATCTGTATCCTATATTTTTACCATGTGTTCAAACCAACCATAGGCAGGTGCAATACCTGATTTAAAAATCAAATAAGTCTCACTTTACCACTCAGTCTCACCCAGAATAAAAAGAAATCCCCCTGTTTAACATAAAAAACGATATTTTTTATTTTTAAATATCTTAGAGGAAAAAAAAATAATAAGAACGCATTAAATTCAGTCAGCATTATAAAATACTAATAAAAAACAAAAACCAAACTTTATCCTTGATGAATCGATATGACATATAAAACGCCAAAAGCCAAATTATGAATGCATATTGAATGCAACAAAGTTGTAAGTGAGACGTTACAATGGGCCCATTTAAGATTATCATCATTGAATCGAGTTTTAAAAATAGTTAAGTCTTTCGACGACATTATCTGAATAAAATTTTAGATTGTGTTCGCCCCCCAAAAGATCCCTTTCCCCTTTTGTAGAAAAAAATCGACAAAATTGCCGACTTTCCCCTCAATCTGGGAACACTGCGCCCTTCCATACATAAATTATTAATACAAATTTTAAAATTACGAGCTTCCGCAAATTTAAAGTCAAGACTAAAATTTGTTATTAGTACGACGCAGTTAATTTTTAAATACCTTTGATTTCTTTGATTTTAGAAAATATGAACTGTTTCATAATTTCTGTCCAAAGGGTAGTTCAAAAACCAATTACAAAATTATATTGTTTAAGAAAACGATTGCTTAAGAACATTTCAAATTCATTTCCATTGCGAAGCCAGTCTTAAAAAAGTATTAATAAATAAATAAATAAATAATTGGCGCAACAGGTCCGTAGGGACCCTATAGTTCTAGCTTCTCACAACCATTCGTCTTGAGCAAGTTTTTATTTTTGGGACGGAAGGAATCTACAATTTTATGCCAAACGGCCAATAATTGAGAAGCTCTTTCATGACAGTTATACTCTCGGATGTTTGTCAGACGTTCGCGAGAGGTGACGCAGTGAAAAAAAACCTTAATTTGGAATTTGGGTTTTCTCGGGATTCGAACCTTGGACCCCTCGCTTAGTAGTCCAACACACTAACCACTAAGCCATTGCGCCGAATCTTAGAAATGTATTACTTACTCAATAAAATCTCGACTGTATACCTGAGACTCTGTGCATCGGTGATGGTTTCGTCTTTGAAACTGAGGTTGGTCTTCTTTTCGCTTTGAATCATCAGGGAGCTTAATTCCGCGTAGGGTGGAGCTTTATTGTCCAATCGCTCGAAATTCCCGAGTCAATGAATAGTCGACATATTTTGGAGTTTGAACAACATCTACGTCTTTGTACAGACTTTAGAGTTCTTCTCCTCCATTAGCCCTCCCCGCACAGAGGACAAAAAACTCGTAGAATTTCAGAGGAGTCCAGTGTGAGTGCGCTCTTCCTGAATAAATTTCAACAATCAACGCCATAAAGCAAAATTGACAGAAAAAGTTGTTTGTAGAGCATGCAGTGAGCGGTCTCAAAACTTCCTGAAAACCGAACACCGAAGGACAGTGTTCGAGCAGTATTTCCAGCAACTGGTAAATTGCCAGGAATAACCATATTTAGTGAATGAAGAAAAGCAGAAATAAAACCATAACAGAAAATGTTGGCATTGTTATACAAGTCGTCAAGGCCACATGGGCAGCTCTGATGGTTGTGATTTCCCGGGAATCGAACTGCAGATCACTCGCTCAGTACTACTACTTTGATGGATATGTCAACGCAAGCAAGAGGGCAAAGAATTTTCCAAATAAATGTTACTAAAAATTATAATTTTATTGAAAATCAAAATCATTATTCCAAAAATGCGTTTCGAGCTGATCGATATAATAAGTTGGTTGGGTTTCTCAGTATAGATATCCGCCACATCATGGCCTTAACAATAAAATTATTTTAGTTTCGACTCTAAATTTTAGTGGTTCACAATGGCTATATTATCCATACAAATTTCGCAATTGTGACCTTCCGTAAATTTAAAGTCGACATTTTAATTTGTTATTACCAAGACTTATGATTTTACAAACAAAACCTTAAAACGCACCTTCGGTAAAAGGCTTTAGCATCAACTTGGCCAGGAGTTTCAACAACCATCAATAAGTTTACACTTAACCAGAGAAATTTAGTACTCGACATATTCGAAAGATGAAATCAAATTCGGCAAAATAAAGTTTCCAAGAAGAGTGAGATTCTAATGATTATTTAAATAATTTATCTGTGTATTATATAGAAGAGACTGACATCATACAAAATTATTTAAAATTTTTAAAATTATTTTATTGAAAGAACTTGGACGGAACGAATTATTCTAAAGAAGCCTCAGGCTTCAGAAAGATCTCCTTGGTGACATATTACTTATGTAAGATAACAATAATTTCAGTGCAGCAGTTACAAGTTATTTAGTATTAAAAAAAACGAAATTTTTATTATTAACATTTATATTAACACATCATTAACACAACATTAAAACAGAACGTCACAAACGGAATAGATTAACTTCTTGAAGCTATGGATTCAGTAATAAATTTTCATTAAATTTGTTTACCGTGACTTAATTACTATCATTATTTTATAGATTTATTAGGCGTTTTAAATTTTCCCTGAAGATACCTACATATTCATGAAAATCAATAATAATTGGGGAAATATAAAAAAAAAACGCATACTTTGGGGTTTTATTGCTATTTTACATTTCACAGAGTTCTTTTTTTACTTTTTACCGTTTTTTCCATGAAATCTATATCGAAAATTAAAATTTAATTTTTTTGTTGATCGGCACCACATTGTAATTGCGTTTAATAAA
The DNA here is from genome assembly GCA_916610125.1 of Cheilosia vulpina. Taxonomy (NCBI): domain Eukaryota; kingdom Metazoa; phylum Arthropoda; class Insecta; order Diptera; family Syrphidae; genus Cheilosia; species Cheilosia vulpina. Next base: position 77,416,464 of record OU744276.1, on the reverse strand, counting down.
TATAAATTCTTTGAATTTCACAGTTCCACTTCCTAAAAAAGCTCGCCAATTAATTTCCGAATTGCTTAATACCACTTTTGTGTGTGCTTGGTTGTCTGCCTTTTGTATTCTTTAAGCCGCTTATTAAGTTATTTATTAGTATCACTTTAGGTTTCACTTTTTATGTTTGTATCGTCTACGGCCGTATGAAATAGCTTTCCCATTAAGTTAATAACTTAATTAGATACTTACTGTTTGTTAGAAATTAATGAAAATGTTTTTCATGATATTTATACAGGAATATTTTTTTTTTACTGTTGTCATTATCAACTATGAAAGCAATTGTTTGGTGATCACTTATTTGTCAGGGATAGATTGTAGAAAAGAAGCTGTGCGTGGTGGGTGGACAAGGACATAGTCCCGGATCATAGCCGTCACAAGTGGGTCTTTTGTAATGTCCTCTATTTATAGGTAGTGTTCAATGAATGTCGCGTCGGCGCTACTGCGATAAACTATTAATAAATAATAATTGTAATAACTATAGGCGTGTTTTTCCACATACAAAGGGACAAATTTTGTTATGTGTAGTCAGTACGCATTATTTTTTATATACTTATTACTGAAATTTATTTAAGGCGAGTTTTTTTGAGCTTCGATCTCAAAGCAAAGTAAAGTAGGATTTTCATCACGCAATCACAACAACTACTCTGAGTCTCGAAGTGTCAAGTAGTACATAGTTGTTGTAATTACGTGCTGAAAATCATATTTTACTTTGCTTTGCTGAGATCGAAGCTAAAAAAATCTCGCCTTAAATAAATTTCAGTAATAAGTATATAAAAAATAATGCGTAGTGACTACGCATAAAAAAATTTGTCCCTTTGTATGTGGATTTGTTTACGAATCCCTTTGACACTATCCCCGCTGCTTCAAGGCTAAACGTACCTAGGTAACACGGACATGTTTTTAGTATACAGTTTCTGTTATTTATTACACAATTTTGACAACTCACCTAGGAGAACCTGTTGCGCTCACTATTTATTTTTATTTTTCAATTGCAAGGGCTATTACTTTGCTGTGTAAAAAATACAAGTTACCGTGGCGGTCCATCCGACTTTTGATACTCTTCTGTCTTTTTTTCATACATTTTAAGGGATATTCACAGCCGAGCCTTGTCTTACACATTACCTGGAATTCTTTCGTCTCCATATATACTGTATTCAAAGAACCTTGAGCTCCTTATACGACAGGATTTATTTAACACACCCCGGTTTATTTTTTTGCTACTGCTATGCAGTTTCTGCTCGAGACAAATTTTTACCACTAATTCCATAGAATTGCCTATCTATTGCTCAACTAGTGTCCGTTTTATTTCAGTCTCAAGTGCATTACTAAAAATTAAATCAATAAAACTCACGTTATATTCGAATATTGTAATAAAAAAAATATAATAAACAATAACCCTGCAGAGCTCCACGTACATCTTTATCGGATGGAGTTATTATTTATATTTATATAAAATTAAATTTGATATAATAGCTTGACGTGTACTCAAATATTTCCGTGTTTCTATGAAGTTATCACTGAGATAACATACTTATATTGTTAAAAGATGGTCAGTTTTTATTTATACTGTTTCAGTTCAAACCAAACAATAAACTCAGTGCAGTATTTATTTAAAAAAACAATTCAAATCAGTTGATTTTTGCAATTTTGCCAAATTTGTTTGGCATTTGATCATTTTGGTCACATTTTCCCAATCATCTTCAAGAACAGGCATTTAAAAACGTTAAGAACTTTAATATTTATATCTCTCAGTTTGAATCTTGAATATATAAAACCTACCCTTTTCCGTCGGATACGACTTTCACGCCCAAAAATGTGTGGCCAGGTTTTGGAAAATCAAATTGTTTCTAAAATTTTCCATTTTTGCTGAGCATTGATTCTTAAAATGACATCGCAGCAGAAACAAGCGAGGAGTTAAACTTACCAATCGCTGTTTCTCTGGTTCAAGAAGTAAACTTATTAGTATGGCCTTGTCAAGAGACACTAAGGAGAATCTATGACTCTCATGGTCGCAGTCAGGTTCTATGACATCTTGGACATAGGAGATGTCAAATTTTGAATGACGGGGTTTAACTGTTTTCACTACCATTCGCCTTAGAAAATATACATCGGTCACATTCACACTCCCATTAATCGAATTAAATGAAACTGGTTTACTGTTTGAGTCATTCTTTAGGCCTCTCCACGATACGCTTATCCACACTACTGACAACTTCTTGAATGAAGTTTAGAACGCAGCCGGCCATCAACCACATTATGGTAATGGTCACCATCAACAGTGGCAATGAAGTCGCACATTCGCCTCCACAATGACCCCGATTGGGCAATTTGGTCCTCTGTTTTTTATTTTGGCCCTTGGCCCGCATATCTTATTTTTTTTGTATTCCAGCAAAATATTTGCAACAATCAAGTTCACATATTGAAAGCGACACTGAATTCATTCATTCTGACTGACGTTTCATTTTCGTTTTTTCCCGTCAACTTCGTATTTTTTGTCTTGTCACTATATATTTATGTTGCCCTACAGGTTTTTACATATTTTTTTTGAAAAGTTTTCTCTAAAGGGTAGTGGCCGCACTTTTTGGAAATGGCCCTCAATATTCTTTTCTTTGCGGCAATGCTGGCTGTCAACTATATTTATATAATTTATTTAGATGAATCCCTCTGCATTATCTTATGGTTTTCCATTTAATAAACAGCAATCGGCTGAAGAGTCGTATCATATTCAAATATTACCCCCAAGTGTCACACAATCAGTAGCAAATAACGAAACGGAAACATCGCTCTCTCCTAACCAACAAAACCAAATCATTAACAAAACAATATTAAATGTAGACTTCGTTTGTAAAGCCTCTTAAAAAATCTAAAATGGAAACTCCCACTAGAACAATGTCCGAGGTCCGAGTTCGACCGGTATACTCGTCTCGTAGTTGAACAGGAAACACCATGGTCTGTGGTTTTCCACTTGCGACACAATATTCCGTTTCTTTATGAGTTCAAAAATGGAATTCACCCAGAGAACCGCCGAACCGGCAAAGGTTGCCGATTATGACATCAACCACACAAGTGTTGCGGCCTCCATCTGAAGACCGAGACGTTTGCACAAAAATGACGTGCACATCCCTTTTGGCGAATGACAAGAATTAATAAGACGCCGGCAATGGCATCTCGCAAATTGACGAACGCATAAGGTTACACACACGTGTAAACACATAAGTAGCGCATAATCATTACTGGACTTGAATGCATGAACCATAAAACAACTGTTGATGGGTGCTGCCTGAAGGTGGAACGTGTGCTCCTCTTTGTGGTGGGTGTTGCACATGAGTGGTGTTTTCGCTTGACCTTGGCAGATTGTTTATAAAAATTTACACCTGCATGAATGCGCGTCATGTGAATGAACACATTTGATTGTGAGTGGTATGAATATCGATTTGCATTTATATTGAGCAATTTATAAAATGTGCTACACTGGAATACTTGCAACACCCGTATCGGAGTTCACCGAAATGTGTTGGGCCGAAAAAGAAGCAGACAATTGGCGTTTTTCCTTTTTAGTTCAGAGCACAACCTGAACTGTTATACTAAAAGTTCGTGTTTCCTTTTAGCTCCGACACCTCAGAGCTCCGAATTTGTGTTTCTTTTTTCGTTCAGTGCATGATCAGAGCGCGCTCTATGAGCTCAGAATAAATTGACTGAGCAGGCTGAGTATAAAGCTGATTACACATTTACAGTCACATTTGACAGAAAAAAAAAACAGGATAAACAAAATAGTTGAAATGGCTTACGAATCTTGTTCTGGAACTAAAGGTTAACCAATCTAATAAAACAATTAATAAATATTCAATTTATACATACATTTATTACAAATGACAGCTATTTGCTCAAGTGTGTTTCATAATTACATCAGAACGATCTGAGAACGCTCGGTTCAGAGAGCGCTCATAATGCTCGATTTCGGTTCAGAGCTCAGCTCTGAACTAAGAAAGGAAAACGCTTAATATGAACAAATAAGGTTTTTTGATGACCTGTCAATCCGTAGATTCCCATTGAGATCCAACGATTAGCAAATATAAACAACCTTTAAAAATATTGTGGAAGCTTCGGTCGGAATATTACAAAACAGCTGTGCCAACAAACTTCCCAAAGAAGATCGTGGGTCCTTCGAAGAGTCATAGCTTCACAGGAAACCATACAATTTAATTAAGTCTCTAGAAGACTTATATGAAGATGAAAAGTTCCAAGAGGACAGACAACATTTATGTCTATCCCACTGCCCGAGTCTCTCTGATTGGAGAAACAGAATTCTTGGAAGTTTAAACTGCAAATAAATTCAAGATTTTTACAGGACCCTCATCATTTACATAGCTTATCAGACGATTGCGGTCGAAAAGGTAGACCATTAGAACTATACCATTTCAGTTCGAAATTTTTTAGTTAAGTTTCGGGTCAGTTTCTATAAAATTTAATGTCTGCCGTTAAAAAATCCTTGATATTCTGAACCCTTGTCGGCATTAAAAAACAATATCTCCGGTCATTAGACCTCTGAAAATGAGTCTTATCTCAAGCACATAGTGTGCTTTATGCCATCCATTCAAAATCTACAATCGTTGGCGCACTGACAGAAGAAAAGTCAAGCTTTTTTGATGTCTTTTGGGCACTTTTTTCTACGTCTTTTTGGATGAGTTTTTTACGATCTCGGAAAGTGGTTCTTGATTTGGTTTTTGGAATCATTGGTTTTCTCCAGCCGTTTTTTGGGTTTATTTTTCGAGTTTTTGGATGCGTTTTTCAGAGTGATTTTTTGATGAGTTTTCCAAAACATTTTGGGCTCGTTTTTGATGATTTTTTGGATGAATTTTAAGCTCGTGTTTACACGCGTTTTTGGATTCATTTTACGTCGTTTTTTTTTCAATTGTTTTGAGGCGTTTTTCGAAAAGTTTTTGGATGCGTTTTCCAGCTCATTTTGGGCGCGTTTTTTGAAACGTTTTAGGGACGTTTTTTGAACTAGATTCTGTACGAATTTTTTGGCGTATTTGCCTACGCGACTTCTAGGCAAGCGCCAAGTTTTGTAAACAAATTTCTTTATTATCTCCATACTATAGGTTTCTATGGTGACGATTTGTTCGATGCATCAATATTGTGTGTGTTTTTTCGTTGACATGATAAACTTGGTTGTGTCCGCATTTATCGCTAGATCCATTCGGCCAGCTTCCGATTGAATACTAGTGAAAAGTACGTGACAGATCGCTGTTTTCTGTCTATAATGTCAATACTTTCGGTACAGGTTTGTAGTTGCAGATATTTTTGAAAGAATCTGTTGACATTTGCGTTTCGCACAATCCTTTCAAGTATGACGTTGGAAAAATAATATGACTTTTGTCCGAATATGTACTTTTATTAACAATAAAGCTCTCGGCGAAGTCGGTAACGACTTTGAAGGAGCAGATAATATTCTGCCTGAAAAGTATGCAGGGAATGCCAAAACTAGATCGGACTCTGTATAGCTTGTCTCTCTGTCACATGTAGCCTTGAGATGGTAAGTATCGGTTTGGACTTCATGGGTTTTTCCCGCAATTTGTTGAAGTGTGAAAATTTTGGACAATCCCGCCTGAAACCATACTGTAGTGATAGGTGCCGATCAAGGTGTTGGTGAAGGGTTTCAGGCGTTCACGAAATATGGCAGATAAATTCATGTACGAAATGTTGAGAATTAGTCTTCTTAGTAATTGGTACATTTCTGGGAATCATTTCTTGTCGATCGGGCTGAGGGTCCTTCCATCAGACATACGAATAATTTCTTCCGACCCAATCTTACAGAAGTGTTGGTGTATTGCTCTCCACCATCAAGTCCCCTCCCCATCAAATAATTCGGCTGGTTGGCTGTCAATTAAGGTAGCCTTAATATATTTACATTAGATATTGCTTTTCCCACTTGATTTTGTTTATGTGAACGAAAGTCTTGCCTTTCATTGTCCAGACTGAATGGTTCACTCAAATTTTCTGTCGTCGTCACCGAGGGTGGGACTCTGATTACCATGAACTTCTACCTACCATTTTATATTGTCTGTTCTGCTGCAAAAGCATTTGTTCCTTTCAATATATTATTCATGTTTTATTGATCGCTGTTCTTTTACTTTCGCATATTCTGTTAAACCACATGACATTCTACATACGCAGTAACTAAGCCACCATCCATTCTCTCATCGAGTGAATCAGCCATAGAGTGTTGCAAGTCAAGGCGTCAATAAAAATTGTCTGTCGGCTGTCAGTGCAAACTAAGTCTCCTGCCGCAAATTCTTCTTACTTCATTGCCTGAACACCAAACCTGCAACTCCTCCAAGCTGCAAAATATTCCTCCCACTGAACGGAAGCACAAAGTGCACCTCCCATATGTCCATCCCTGCTTCATATACGGTTATGTAAATAACAATCAAAATTGTAATGAGAATAATAAAAGTCACAACGTGTAGGTACGAGTTTGCACTCACACACGTCCTCCTCATCATGGGACACACTCGCGAATATAGCTCAGTGTTTCCAATTTATCATGCGGCACAATCTTAATGCTTATGCTGGCTTTCGAAGCATTTCTTATGGGTTTTGATTAATTACCTCATCGCTGCATCTGCATAATGCCGTGTGAAAATGCATCGTCGTGGTGCGCCACCACCACAGCCAAAAAGCCACTCTATCCACAAAAAAAAAACAACTGCAACAACATCTACACATCTGGAACTAAGGTGTGCATTAAAATTCCTCCCATTGTTGTACACACCACAACCATCCTCCTTTAACAACAACATCGACCGACCGACACGACGTCAGGCCTAGTGCTTGAGACAAAGTCGAACAAAAAAAAATACAAATGCATTCACTCGTTTGAGATGCAATTCAAAACAACCAACAGAAACAAAAATCTACAACGAAGAAAATCCACAATTGGAGTTGCACAACCAATTCAGCGATTGCACCTCTGAGTGACGTCCTACGGTTGCCAACATCATCGATGGCCTTACTCTTCTTCTTCTTGGCTGTCTTGCGCGTTACTTCTAGTAGCTACTGCATAGCTGAGATTTGAAGTGCGATCTTATCTTGATGCGAAGTGGCTTTGCCGTAACATTCTTCCGAGACGAATTGTTTACCAGCTCAGTCGGTCGGCAGCGGCAGCTACCATAATACCCACGAAACGAATATCGGTGAATGGGTTATCTTGGAAATTATTGTATTTGAAGTGTCTGTTTGGCAAAGCAGATTTATCCGTAACCTTTCTCTTTTGTTTAAGATTTAAAAGATTTGGATGAAAATCTAAAACACACAGCAATTTGTCTCTCGAGGGTGAGTCAATAGTTTGGGGGAATTTTCGCTGAACGGAATATAGGATCGCTCTACCTGGTCTAAGGCTGAAAACACACCGGATCAAATAAAACGTTTTTGATTCAGAAGTTAAAAGGACATTTTTTTATTTGAACACACATCAAGCTAAACAGAATGTAATAAAATGTAACATTTTGTTTTGTTGATTTGTCTGGTGTGCGTTGAAATTAAACAAAATGGAAATTTATTGACTTCCTCCTATCTTTACAATTGTTGATGAAAAGTTACAATTTTTCTCCATCCACATCTATTTTTCTACAAATTTACGCAGAACAAAAATGAAGCTGAAAAGTGCAACGAACGAAAGAAAAATAACAGAAATAGCGGAACCAACATTTTTTTTTGCAAAAAACAACGGGTCGGAAATTTGAAAACCTCTAAGCTGTCGGACAAGTGTCAAAATTCTGTTCTAAACAAATTGCTGGTCAATTATTTACGACAATCTTCTTAATACTTGCCTGGTCTGGCCAAATCTGTTCCCTTGGTTACAATATCGAGAAACGTTTTCCCGGTTTCTAAAACACAGCTCCGTTTTTGCCTTTACAAATTCCGATTCCCTATTCTTCGAAATGTGCTGCTTTGCAATTTTCTACTAAAATTGTCAGCTTTCCGATGTTACCTTACATAAATGGACTCAGCTTCATTGTCTACTGCTTCTAAGCTCTTTTATAATTTTAAGATGTGTCCTTTCGTCAGATGTACAAATAGACGCAATTGCGTGTTTTAAAACATCTGCATATAAAATTTTGTCACCGCTTCTCAAACGAAGCTTACACTCACAAAAAAGGCTCTGCCGCCTTTGCGTACACATGTGATACATTGAACATAAAACTGTTGCCCTTCAAGGCATTCACTTAAGCTAACCTAACCTGAGTCGATACTTGTGATCCCCATCAAAACTTTATTTCGAAATTTAGTCTTGAAAGTCGGCATGTCGAATATGTTGCAGACCTTATCATAGAGGAGCTTTTTGACCACTTGGACGGAGTAGGTATACGAAAGATATCCGGATTATTGTGTCAAAGCTATGCTAAGGGATGTAAGTGCTAAGTTCGAAAAAATACAAGAGCTATCGATTAAGTGGTTTTGAAGCAACCCGTGCGGTGGTTAGTAGTAGGTTCTCTGTTGCGAGGACTAAAAAGACCACTCATCAAAATTAGGTCTCTTAAGGCGGTGGAACTGCCAACCAACCACAACTTATCGATGCTATAAGAAAATGGATATATTATCAGTGGGCATACTTTTCAAAGAGCAAACGTCGGCTCCGGCCATTAACTTTTAGAATTGTAGCTCGAATGCCTAATAAAAATAAACTACTAAGAAGGAGAAAGTCAATGTTGAACGCCTTTTTTTTTTTTTTTTTTTTTTTTTACTTTTGGAGAAATGCTTTACGCACCATAAGGAAATATCCATATTTCCCCGTGAGCCGGGCTCTCCTAGGGGATTTAAACCCTTGGCGTACCGGCTAAAACTCCAAAAGTGTCTCGCCGATCTCCCCCCTCGGGACTACTTGCGCATTACTTCGAGGGGGGGTCCGTGTCTAAGTAGCGGGCTCGGTCATTTCCTCAGCTACCTCCTCTTGTTTTTTAATTTTCAGGATTTGGGTCAGATACGAGCTTATTTGCATCCACTGGACTTCGTTGTCCAGCATCTTCTGAATGATGTTGTCCTGGCTGATTTCGCCGACGTTTCCACTTAGTTCTTGGCGGAGGGATTCCCATCTAACGCACTCGAAGACGGTGTGGTAGACGTCGTCTGAAAACGAATCTCCGTATTGACAGGATGGGCTTCTCACTTTTCCTATCTTGTGGAGGAAGGCGTTGAAGTATCCGTGTCCGGTGAGGAACTGGGTAAGGTAATAGTTCAATTCACCGTGTTTCCGGTTACTCCATGCGTTTACGTCTCTGATGAGCCTCGCAGTCCAGCGCCCTCTACTTTCAGACTCCCAGCGTTCTTGCCACTTGCGTTGTATACGCGCTGTTGCTTCCGCCATCGCTGCTTCCGCTCCAATTTCCGTTTTCTTTTCGTATGCGTACTTTCGTTGTGCTGCAAGGAGGTGTATTGGTGTCACCCCCGCGATTACAAGAGCCGCTGGCTCCGACACCGTGCGGTATGCGCTTGCTATCCGTAAGGCACCGCGCCTCTGCACCGACGCCATCTGTTTGCGGTACTTTTCTTGCTTCAGTGCGTCAGCCCAAATCTCGCTTCCGTATAGGAGAATCGCGTGCGTTGTCGACAACAGTAGTTTTCGTTTACTAGCAGATGGTCCACCTACGTTTGCCATCAACCTGGATAGAGATGCTGTCACTTTTGATGCGCGTTCTGCGGCCGTCCGTATCTGTTCCCAGAAGCTTAGCTTCGTGTCGAGTCTAATTCCCAGGTATTTTACCGCACTTTTACTCCTTATAACCTCGGTGTCGATGTTGAAGTCGATTATCGTGGGAATTCGTTTTCTCGTTAGGAGCACTACTTCGGTTTTTTCAGTTGCCAGAGACAGCCCGTGCCCCTCCATCCAGGAAATTGTCCTTCGCATGACCTGATTTAGCTTCCTCTGTGCGCTTTCGGTGTCTCTTGCTGTAATCACTGCAGCTACATCATCTGCGTATCCGACTAGGAACGAATCTTCCGGCATCTCCATGCGTAGGATATCATCGTAGGAGATGTTCCAGAGATCAGGTCCTAGGATAGATCCTTGAGCGGCTCCGGATGTGATATCTTTTCTTCTTAATCCCTCCGTTGTCTGATAGATTAGTTCCCGGTCTCTCAAGTAGTTTTTTAACATCTGCGAGAGATACTCTGGGATTTCGAATTTTATTTCGAGTGCTCTTATCATATCAATCCACCTGGCAGAGTTAAATGCATTCCGGACGTCCAGAGTTACCAGTAGCACAATTTTTCGGGTGGAAGTGTAGCCTCGGTGGGTGATTTCGGCGGCTCTTACAACTTCTTCTATTGCTCCTATTGTAGAGCGATCTTTTCTGAAACCGTATTGTCGCTCAGACAAATCTCCTCTCCTTTTAATCGCGGCTATGAGGCGTGGCTGCAATAGCTTTTCTAGGAGTTTTCCTGTTGTATCCAGCATGCACAAAGGCCTATAGGCGGATGGGGAGTCTGGCGGTTGAACGCCTTAGCACACCTGGCTACCTGTCTACGTTGCGTGAGAGCGAACTTGTCACTGTGCATTCTCGGAGAGCTCCAGCCAAAATTTGACCAAAAAGTAAAATCCCTTTCTTTTTCTACTGTGAGGTCTGAAAAATCCCTTTGTCCCTTTTAGCTTATTAATCCCCCGATCTGGTATCACTGCTGCACTGTATGCTGTGTCTTAGATATCGAAACGTAACTGGCTGAGAGAAAGAGAGAACGAAAATGTGTGCTCGCATCTATCTCTCTTGCCAGTAATATTCGAAACGAAACGTAACGATCTCTCTTTTTATCTCACTAACTTATATCTCCCTCGAGGCGCATTTTCATCTCGGCGGCGGCGTTAACAAACAAAATTTCCGCATCTAGGGCTCGCAAAACCGGCACGTTATTGTCGAGAAGCCAATGCATTCACAGAGAGTGACAGTTTGGTGCTGCGGATTGTGGGGTGGTGGCATCATTGGACAATTTTTTCTTGGACATGAGGCTGAAAACAACGTTTCGGTAAACGATGGGCTTAAACGAGCCATTTTTTTTTTACTGAAAGTGAAGGATTTGGACGAGCACTGGTCCATGCCACAAATAAAATAAATAAAAAAAAAAATATAATAATAAACCGTGAAGGACCGATGTGATGCCAACAATCCGGAAAAATGTGGTACTGCGAAGCCAGCCGAGGCACCCACTTTAACGGCGTTCTGTTCCACAATTATTGGGAATGTTTGCTCTTATACTAATAAAACCATCATACATGGAGAACAAATAATTTTGTTCATTTTATTGCATTTTTTAAAAGAAACTTATATTTGGCCCACTCTGTACTCGTATTTACCGTCTTCTTAAAGTTGACATTTTGCGGTCGGAATTTAAATTTAGAGGAGAAGTAGTTTTAACAAGACGTGACTAAATGTATCTTAAATATAATAATTTGGTGTTTTTTTTTTTGCTTGAAAGTTCAATGGTTATTTATTTTGACACAATTTGATTCCATTATTGCCCACTAAGATCGAGTTATCTGACTTATAATGACTGGACGTGATACGGGGACTAATGAAACCGGCGATACACCCTGGAAAACAATTTTTTTTGCAATTCCCAACAAATTGTGGTATGCAGATCGTTAGCTACATCCTTTACAAGTATCAAAGGGAAGTTACCTTGCATGAGAAGTCGGGCACAATCAAATTTATTTATAAACGAAAATTTGAATTTAGAAATTCACTGACGTATGAATTCAACGGGTAAAACACATTTCGAGTTACCCATCTCGTAAAGGACCAAATTCCCGAATGAATAAGGGGTCACCAGCGCAGACTTTGTGACTTTGCTGCGGGCATTTTTTTATTACTGGCTAAATACTCGGCACAAAAAATTATGTTTAATGTTCAAGTTTACTAACAACTCACGACTCGATCAACACCTGCAGTCGAATCATAACAAGTGCTCACAAGTAATTACATTTCGGTTGCGTTAAAACCCAAACGCTTACAGCCATTAGCTCGTCTCTAATGATATTTTAGCTCCGAAAATAAATCAGATTACAGCCTCAGATGCGCTGCGTTTAAACTCAACAAGCTTCGCCATCAGAAACCAACGAATACCCGTTGGGCTTCTGTAAATTATGCCCGCACCCTATTCGAGTGCTGCAGCTCGATCGAAGTTTATCGGAGAAAAAAGATGATTTGTTCAATGTGGCGGTATAACCCTGGTTACGATGCAAGCCTCAAGGCGTTCGGCCACGGCATGATGCTTATTAACGATACTCACTCTGTATACTCTATATAAATGTGCGATGTCTTCGATTTTCACATCTCATCCTCAAGATCGCCATCAAAAGTGATTAAGATCATGAAATTGAATTATGTTTACCTATATTGGTATACGTGGGGTTATTGCATGCAGCGGGATCGAAATGTGCCGCTCGCGTTCATGTTGTCGAAGCAAAGTAAAGTGACGAAGCGGCCGTCATTGTTGGCTTAACACTTTCGGCTGTGTTAAACGATTCAAGTGGCGGGGAGTCACACGAAAGGATTTTTTCTCTAATTGAATCAACAGATAGACAGTCGAGTGATCTTTAAGAGAATCAATCCATAATCGAACGGGGCTGGGATGTGTCTACTTGACCTTAGAGCGAGAACTTTGAATGAATTATTTTATTATTTTAACTTTTACCATTTTAAAGGATTTAAATCTATTTGTAAAAGATGTAATAGAAATCAATAAATGAAATGAAAAAATGAATTTCTGAACATCATTGAAGAAGTGCTGATTTTTGCTGATTTCTTTTTTATAACCAAATGTTTGCTTTTTGACTTTGTTTCCATTGTCAAGTCCAAATTAACGTTTGACGGGCATCATTGTTGGGCCTATGAGCCATACGTTTATAAATTGGCTGCACACGTTGGAGTTAAAACTGGATTCACTTTGCGAAATAATGGCTATCACCTGGTGACTGGCTTGGAGAGGAATCTAAACTTTAGAAATAAAGGAACCTTGCCAACAGGGGCACTTTAAATAATGGTTCAACTCTTGTCAACTGACATCATCGACAGGCAGCTCATGGCTACCAATTCTGCACTATGGCTGAACGGCTCTCCAGCATTGGACAGAGTAAAATAGTAGTCACGCTAGGGTATGACGCAACCTCATCAGACGATTATCGTCGAAACGATAGACCTCCAAAAGTAGCAACTAAGTGCCAAAATTACGAGTTTGAGACCTTAGTCCAGTTCTTTTTCCACAAATGTAATGAAAGCTGATGATAGTGAAACAATTTCGGGCAGAAGTAATATTTCTTATGGTTATCAAAGTTTCAAAAACGATATCGTCCCGATGAACGGAATCTGCCCGACAGATCAGACTGGATTTCATATACAACAGACAGCTGTAAATATCCTTAAATGAGTGTAAGACCGAAGCTGAAGTCGCTCTCAGTGGTTTCCCAGAAGACCGGGATATTCAACTTTGCGTACCTGCCGAGAAACTGTCAGTGTATATTATCAACAAGCCGACAAGCTTGAATTGATCGACATTCAAATCGCTTAAAAATCTATGACTGCCCAAGGCTGACGCATACCTAAGTTTACGCCAATCGAGGACTACCATAAATTAATCTTCCAACCTAGTTCTCTCCACCAACAGCCACAGCTAGTTGTCTTTAATTATGAACACCTTTATCGGTTGAGGTGGACCATCACTTGTGCATGGGATGAATGGTGGGATCTATACCTCTCCTTTTGGAGCTGCAGATTTGTTTTTTTCCTAAACCTAGTTAACTTAGACGCAATATCTTGTATGATTTTTGTATCCTTCAAAGAACTTTTCACTCGAAAACTCTAAGGCTGCCCTAATCTGACTCTGAAAGAGCATTATGGTTTTTCTACGGCATTAATCTTTGTGATATAAATATTATGGCTTAGGGCCTCCAGAACGAGACTCAGCCAAGTGGCAAAGAGTGAGTGTTTTAATTTGCAAAAATTCGATGTATTTATTTATTGAAATAACTATTTTAGGTATGGATTGATCAAAAAACAAAAATAAAAAAAAAACTTACTAACAACAAAATTGAAATGACTGCAACTGGTGGTGGATCCATTAACATAAGCCGATTGACTGACGCTGAAGAAGCGGTCAGTCGTCTTATGCATTTCAATGACTGTGTAGATCCCCCAGGATTCGAATTTGGGTTGGAGGAACTTCCCAGTTTTATAATTGAAGATGATCAAGAGGACGAATAAATGGTCGCAGGGCAGGCCGAAGAAATTACCACAGTGCAGTCATCGAATTCTAGTCACAAGAAATCGTCATACAAGCAAAAAAATGAGTGTAAAAGAATTGTCCTCTTGGAAAATCAGACGTCGGCGCAAGAAAAGTTTTATAACAATATGTCAAATATAATGAGTGGCATCGATACAAAATTGGAAACTATTGAAAAGAGTTTTCGCAACACGGAATATTATGCAAAAAAAACTTACAATATAAAAAAAGACAAAAAAGTGAGGTGCTTAAGATTAAAAAAGAAAAGTTGCAGCTTCATAAAGAAAATATAAGAAATAGAGAGAGTTACAGAAAAACTAAATTAAAACTAAAACAGCAACTCTTGGAAATTGAGCAAGGAAAGCTGAATTCTTATGTTTCAGTTTGAGGCTGTGTTATGTTTTGAAGACTGATCAATGAAACTTTGTGATTTATTTTAAGTTTTTTAATGGATTTTATGATTAATTTTGAATTTTGAGCTTTATATGAACTTTGTGATTGCTTAAGTTATTAAATTTCCTATTAATATGTAATTAATATGTATGTATGAGTTCTTTAACGATATTTTTCTTTTACTTTTTTCCCCTCAAGGTAATAAAAGCAAACAAAAAAATAATGACAAAACTGCTGTTTTTTAATTTTGTAATGCATTATTTTATTTAACATTTAATCGATTTCCATAAAACTTGCAATGGAATCCCTTATTCGGCTGCCTTCAGAGAATGTTGGGTTTGTAGGATCAGCTAACACATCACGGTTGCCAAGACTATTGTCGTTTTCTTCATCGAAGACTTCAGGATTTTCCAATCTATACTTTACACAAATATCATGAAGAGCTGCACATACGTTAAATACTTGGGTGGCTTTCTTTGCGGTGTAGTGCAGTTCTCGCGCTTACAATAGGCATCTAAATCTACTTTTTAAAACTCCAATAGTCCGTTCGACAATATTTCGACCCTGTGCATGTTTTCTATTGAAGGTTGCTTGCAGAGAATTTTCTGCAGCGTCTCTATATGGTGTACGGTGAAAGAGGATATCCTCCGTCACCAAGAAGTCGAAAGTCGGTTCTTCCATTACGATAGTCCCCTTCTAACTTGACTTTTAACTGTGACACATTCCAAACATTTGCATCATGTGACGCTCCAGGATGTTTTGCATTTACAAACCCAATGTTCATTAAGTGATCACAAACCTTTAAATAAAAAAAAAATAATAATTGCATATTGCTTTGGAAAAATAAACTTACAAGCATGGCCGTTATACTATAATAGCCCTTTCTATTGTAATACACAATACACATGTCGAAGGTCTTTATTCGGTCCGATTATTTTCACGTGCGTTCCATCTACAGCCCCAACAACATTTGGAATTCTACTTCTTTCGAAAAAGTATATTTTTGCCCGACGTTCTTCTTCCTGCGTGTAATTAAATCGGATCCATTTCCATCCATTCACTAAGAACAACCGACACTGTTGGTTGTGCCATGCCAATGCGAAAGTCATTTCCAACGCTCAGTTGGTAGCTTCCTTGAGCAAAAAACTTTAAAACTGCTGCTAGTTTTAGTATATTTGGGATGGCTTGCTGACTTTTAATAGGTTTGAGTTTATCCTCAATATCGGTCAACAAATTCTACGAAGGCTGGTTTTGAAAGTCGGAAGTTCTGTACGAATCTGGAACCGAATCACACCAAGTAAAAAAAAAATATGTTAACTGCTTACATATGTTCGTCCAAATCCATTGAGTTTGATACATCTCGTAAAGTCCTGCGTATGATAGCATGTTCCCTTACACCTAATTCATCATAATGCCCTTCAAAACTCTACCGATGACATTTCGGTGTAAAGTTTTTTTTTTTAATAATAGGCACAAGGAAGTAATTTGTATGATTCGATATCAATAGAAATTTTGAACCGCCCGAATATTTGACATGTATCAACAATAAATTTGTGGTTGATAGAAAATTTGATGAATATCAATTTTTTTGACAACTGTAATACCAAGTTTACCGATAAAACTATTCACAATAGATCTTAAATCTAATACAATTCTCAATTCATCAAAAATGTTGATAGATTGATAACCATAACACCGATTCGTTCATTTTGTTGATACGTATCAATTATTATTAAATATTTGATAGCCATAATAGGGCTTATAGTCTAACTGGTAGGTAGTCGTCAGTGGAGAGAAACTCACCGGTTTTGGTATCATTTGTAGAATCGTCCTTTAGTATCGCAACGCGGGTAGTACATTTTTTAGCTATCTCAAAGCTATTGCTGATCACGGTGCCATGTCGAACAAGTCGATGCAATAGGGGACCTTTCCAGTTATAACAAATGCTGTTTCTTAAGATGTCGTTCTTTGTATACTAAATCCCTTTGATCTGTAGTGATATTACTAACTTTGGTCTTGACTTTAAATTTACGGAAGCTCACAATTGCGAAATTTTGTATGGCATATGATGGAATGTTGTGGAATGCGGACCTAACCATCCTTAGAAGGATGACTAGGGATATTTTCAATATCTGCTACAGGCATACGTTCTGGCAACCTTATAAAGACTGCCTTAAGTTCTACAAAAAGTCTATTAGATCTGCTAAGACACAAGCATGGTCCGAATACTGCCAATCTATCGATACTCTAAAGGAATCTGCTAGACTCAGTAAGATTCTATCCAAAGAACGCTCTATTCCATCTTTCATTAAGAGAACGAACGGAACCTGTACGGAATCAACCGATGAATCCTTAGAGCTTTTACTCAAAAATTGGCATTTTCGTCGACAGTCAGGCCGCGATTAAGGCTGTCGGGGCAACTAAATCGTCGTCCAAACTTGCTGTGGACTGCAGGGAGACACTTGCCAGGGCTTCTCATCTGTTTGAAATCACTCTCGTCTGGGTTCCTGGCCATAGGAACATAGAGAGGAATGATAAAGCCGATGAACTTGCCAGACGTGGCTCTACTTTGTGCGTGTCTCTAGCGGAGGAAGTCTCCCCTCCGCTGGGATACGTTAAGAGAGAAATCCTCCTGTACTGCACCTCAAGGGCGGTGAACCTGATGAGCTGTGCCATTTCGAGAAAGATCTGGCCAACCTATGATGATGCCAAAACAAACAACCTCTTAGCCAGAACGCGTGTAGGTGTCCGCAGACTAACGGCAATTAGTACGGGTCATTGGCCCTTAGGAACTCACGCAGCCAAGCTTGGCATCCCCCATAACACCCACCGCCGTAGTTGCGCGGACACAAATAAGAGTGAAACAGTGCTTCATCTTCTTTGTGCGTGTCCGGCTCTAGCCAAAACCAGATGTACAGTGCTCTAGGTCATCCCTTTTATGATGACCTTTCGGCCATCCAAAGTATTCATTTCAATCAGATCATCAAATTTCTTAACTCCTCAGGCTGGTTGTAAGTTTCCTCATCGTCCTTCTCCCCCTTTATTTTTCCGTGAGTTGTGCTCTCAAAACGGCGCTCAATTGCGTTATTTGTGTCTTTCCCTCGTACGGGAAATACAGCCACCTAAACCAACCAACCAACCATGGCATATAAAACCACTGTGAACTACTAAAATTTACAGTCGAATCTTAAAGTGTTTATTCTTCGTATCACCTGCAACTTCAGTAAAATTCGCCTGACATAACCAAGTTTGCTGATATTTGAGAGAATTTAGTAGCTCGAACTTCCACTCTTCCAGAGGCTTTTCTGCGCATGAATTCTGTATGGCCATTGAATTCCAGGCTCTTGTCTAGTATCACCCCGAGGTATTTTATAGAAAGCCTTGGCTTTCTAGAGGTAGCTCTAACTTTCATTGTGACATATTTTGAAGTATTCCTACCTGCTGTAAAGGCGACCATCTTTTATAAGGCAGCTTGTTGTAAGCCAGCTGTTTCTAGCCAATTTGGGATATATATAATTATGTACAAGGTGGGCCAAAAGAAGTCATCCGATGTTGTTTGGCTCTCATTTTTTTTCTAAATGAAAAACTTCCATTCTGTGTTTTGATTATGTTTATTTGAACCTTTAGTGTTTTATTGGTCAAGTCGAGATGATATCGGCCGAATGGGTGCCGTCACAATTGATTGCCATACGGGCTCGTTTTATGGCCTTTTTCATCACTTCGGCGAGAACTTCGGGCGACAGATTCTCGCACTCGTGTCGAATGTTGTCCTTAGAAGGGTTCTAGGGTCTCGGGCTTGTTCACGTAAACATGAGACTTCAAAAAACCCCATAAAACAAAGTCTGGAACAGTTAAATCGGCCCGCAAGCCAGTTCAAATCGCCAAAACGAGCGATGAGGCGACCCGGGAACGTCGCCTTTAGAATATCGGATGTGGCTCGCGCAGCGTGTACCGTAGTTCTGTCCTGTTGGAACCAAATGTCCTCTAGTCCTAATTTGTCCAATTGCGGAGGAAAAAACTCGGTTAACATGGCCCCATAGCGCGCACCGTCCACTGTTGTCGTTTGACCATCGGCGTTGTCGAAAAAAAATGGCCCGATGACTCCTCCAGCGTGAACAGCGTGCCATGCAGTAACTTTGAGCGGGTGTAATGGCTCCTCGTGCATTACTCGTAGATTTTAGGTGCCCCAGAAGGGATAGTTTTGCTTGTTCACGTACTCGCTGAGGTGGAAATGAGCCTCATGGCTCATTATGATTTTGGTCGAAAAATCGTCCATCCGTCCTCGAGATTGAGGATGGCTTGGGCGTAGGTTACACGCGTTTGGCGGTCGGCAGGCAGCAGCTGATGCACGGACTGGACTTTATACGGGAACATGCGCAAGCCTTTGACCAAAATTCGCCTTAGGGACGGCCGGCTGTTGGCTAATTGCGAGGCACGGCGTCTGGTCGATGTTTCCGGCGACAGTTCAACCTCCTCGTCAACAGCGGCGATATTCTCTTCACAACGGGCGCTCCGGGGCCGGCCACTCTTGGCAACGTCTCTTGTGGTCCCATACTCCTCAAGGTTGGTGGCCAAACGGCGCAGTGTTTGCGCAGTCGGTGTCGGACGGCCGTGGAATCGGCGAGACGGAATTCGCGCTGTGCCAACACTACAGACGAATTGTTACGCAAAAAAATAGACACGATTATTCCGCGTTCTTGGGGAGTGTATCGCTCCATGGCTTGTGCACTTGTATTCTACATCTATCTAGCCCACTAATGTCAAAACAGATTTGACATTGGCGGTCATTTGCAAAAATAAGAGCATCTTCCAATAGGGTGATCTCTTTTGGTCCACCTTGTACTTTCTTCGTTTCCGACTTTACATCGTGATTGTGCTTCATCAGTGAAGCCAATAAATGTCGTTAATTGCAATACTCCGTCGAGCCTGATGTTCCATAAGAGGAGACCGAGTACAGAACCTTGGGGAACTCCTGCCGAGGGCTCGTATTATTTCCAGCCATCGTCTGTTGTGTAACTAAAGGCGTGGTTTTTGTTTAACATTGCTGAGATAGGTGTTCTTAAGTCTAACTAATTTGCAAATATTTTCCGCCATTATGGACTTTTGTCTTGTGGACCTATGACCCTGCGACTTAAATGCCTGCGCTCTTCGTTGTTGTCACCAATCTTATTCAATTTGTCAACACCTCTTGTGGCCATTGTCAGCAAACAGACACTTTTCATTTAGGCCACCTATGTTCTCGAACCTCAATGGCTAATTCACAGGCAGACGGTCTTAGCCCACCCGTGCAGTTGTTCCTGCAACAACCAGCTTCAGGTATTATCCATTCAATGAACTCTACCAACAAACTCTTCCTTCTTATCAGATCCAATTACAGGGTTTAATGTATGCATTATACCTTCAATGCCAGCTTGTTAGCCAACTCTATCGCAATTCCATATCTCCCATGCATATAATGCTACAATATATCTCCCCCCCCCCCCCCCCCCTAGAACAAACACCGAGCATCTAATCGATTAACAACGTTGAAGTAGCCACTCTAATGTTATTTTTTTTACTCTTCTTTCAGTTGTAATACTAGCGGCATGCAGCACACTGGGACAGTTTATCCACAAGAAGCCATGGCCAACGTACAGTCTACAGAATATGCCACAGACGAGATTTACATGCCACGACAAGATTCTCGGCGGCTACTATGCAGATGCCGAGGCCCAATGTCAGATGTTCCATGTTTGCGTTAAAGTCGCCGGAGTCGGGGTAAGTTTTACTCATACTTTGGGTACTGATTGAACACAACATATTGCGCGAGAACACATCGAATGTAAATGCAACTCAAAGCAGAGGAGTCAAGACCATAAATCCAATAAACCAGTCTAATAGATCTTGGGGTTATGCATTCCAGTCGGGTATACGTGAATTGGCACTCGGCTAAAGTGCGGCCGTTCTGTTCGTTAATGCTTGTTATGCGATATGACTTCATCCATATTCTCATGGTAATAATTGTTTAAATGGCAAACGAGCACTTCGTGACTGAACATCTGCAGTAGAGATATGCTGCAAGACCTAGAGACTGTAGTGACCTTTAGCAAAGATGATGGTTCATGTATGAATCGATTGTGTATACTGGAGCATTGAATACTTTCGCTGTCGCAAGGAATTCCATTTTTGGGGCCAGAGCGTTTGGTAGATTAAGTCGCGCTTAATGGCTTGTCTGCTTGATCTTGTTTTAGACTGAAGGTGAGACTTGTAGGTACCAAGAGTTGACGATTTGACGAAGTTCCGTATTTCTGGCAACCTAAGCCACAAAAGTGGTTGGATGGAAGAGAAAGGCAAATCATGGTGCAGGCTGGATTGTGATAGGGTGGTTCGAAACTACCCAGTTTATCCCATAAGTTTAAAAAAAATAAAAATAAATAATTGGCGCCACAGGTCCGAAGGGACTCTAGGCCTAGCTTCTCACAACCATTTTTGGGACAAATGGAAGGGATCTACAATTTTATGCCGAGCCCAAACGGCCAATTGAGAAGCTCTTTCATAACAGTTATACTCTCGGATGTCTGTCAGACGTTCGCGAGAGGTGGCGCAGTGAAATAAACCTTAAGGTGGAATTTGGGTTTTCTCGGGATTCGAATCTGGGACCCCTCGCTTAGAAGTCCAACACACTAACCACTAAGCCACTGCGTTAGCTATATTTAAAGTAAAAAAGTTTGAGCGGGTTTGTTTTATTTTATTCAAATTTCATCCAAAAACAAAAGAGTTTGCAAATTGTGTTTTCGAAAATCTAGGCAAAAGGATCGTCATCTGATTGAAGTGAGTGTAACTATGGCATCACAGATTCGGACTTTGAAAGTCTCCGTACGGTCTTCAGTTATGTAGCGTTGAGCTTTGATGATAGCTATAAGATGATTTAATCAAATTATCCCTTCCAATCAGTGCTCTTAGCACTCTCTCTTCATTTTTTTCCACGATGCGTCGTCCTTTTTTCCTTTTCAGCACCGTACTCAAATTCCTTTTTTTTAGTGAAAAAAATAAAATTTTTTAAAGTTAAATTTTTTTTATTACACGGAAAGTTTATTGACATTACTATGATTATTTGTTGGAAATAGAAAATGGGTTCATGAGCTATTTTTTTGTAGACATTTTGTGTTGATAATCATGGTTTGATGATTTAATTAAATTTCAGCAAAATGTTAAAAATTTTTTTGTCAGATTCGTGATATTTTGCTGCTTATTCCCACAGAAGGCTTTTCGGGCATCGAAATTCGTACAAAAAGAGATAAATCCCATGATATAACCACACTCCCAAGATATCGAACTTACATGTCTCCGTTGAAAGATTCGAAACTTATTTTATTAACAAAAGAAGAGTCAAACTGCGTGTTTGAGAAATCAAGAAATAACTCGCGCCATTCGATTTGAACGAATGCAATTCAAGTTGCAAAGACGTCAAGAAATCGAAGATTCGTAGCTCTGCACACAAATTGTGAGCTACGGATGATCTGGACAATACCGGAATAGCAAACAATTTAGCTTTTAGGTCGTTGATGGGAGGTGAAAAAAATCTTAGATGTTCTTTGTGCCCCTGAAATTAAAATTAGTAAAATATTTCCTTGAAAACAATACGTTCCATGTAGCCCATCTTAACTTTCTTTGAAGCTGGTTCTATTAAATGCCACGTATGGTATCCCTGGGGGAAAACAGACTCCGCTATTGCTACTCTATAAAAACGAATATGCCATATAAAGGGTCCGCCAAATAACTTTTTTTTTTTGAAAATGCAATAAAAAAAAACTACTGAATATTTTCTCAAATTTCATTTTTTATTTGAAAGTACAATCCTTTCGGTTAATAATGGAAAATAATTTCATTCAAATGGCTGCCTCGGCTGGCCATGCAGTAGCCTACACGATCGGTCCAAATTTTAAGCACATTTTCGATTGTGTGCAGCTGTATTTCACCAACGGCTTCACGAATATTGTCCTTTAAAGCGTCAATTATCTCTGGCATGTCGGCGTAACACTTATCTTTTACGGCACCCCACAAATGATAGTCCAACGGTGTCAAATCGCGGTGGACATCAGCTATGCGGCTGATAATGCGATCTTCAAAAACAGAGCGCAAAACAGAGTTGAAACCAAATGTTGCCAATATCCTCCTCTTCAGTTTTTGTGAATAAAAATTCGTTCAACATGGGCCGATAACGATCGCCATTGACTGTAATGGCCACTCCTAGCTCATTTTCGAAGAAAAATGGCCCAATTATGCGTCTGGACCAAAATTCCGCACCAAACAGTGACTCGTTTCGGGTATATCGGCCTTTCAATGTATGCGTGCGGGCTTTCTGTGCCCCAAATGCGACAATTTTGCTTGTTTACATACCCGCCAAGATCAAAATGAGCTTCATCTGAAAAGATCATTTTTTTGGCAAAATCGGCATCTTCTCTAAGTCGATCGCAGTTGGCTTCAACTCCTAAACCAATTGGACTTTGTATGGCGTCATACCAAGGTCTTTATGCAAAATTCGTCTCAATGATGTCTCCGAAATGTTCAATTGTTGAGAACGACGGTGAATTGATGTTGATGGCGCTTCACGTACACTTTCTGCCACAGCAGCATTTTTCTCGGGTGTACGCACTGTTTTTGGCTTTTCACGCTTTGGTTTATCGATGAGGATGCCAGTTTCTTTCACTTTTTTCACAAGATAACGAACATACGGAGCTGACGGTGCTTCTCTTCTTCCAAAATCCGTACGCAATTTTCGCACACATTCTGCAACATTACCATGATTTTCAAAGTAATGTCGCAATATTTCCCAGCGTTGTTCAAGCGTATACACAACCATATTCGTTCAGCGGAAGGATAAAACTAATTATCTGTCAAATCAGACAAGTGTTACCATTCGCGAAATAAGCACTAGTTGAAAAAAAAGTTAGATGGCGGACCCTTTATTTAGCAGTCCGGCATTGGAAATTTTGTCTATTATTGAGAATTGGATTTTAAAGGGGAACTGATCGATAGCGCTGATGAAATACCAGTTAAAAGCGAAGTTGCAAAATGCCAAGTGGCGATAAATACAATTTTGATGAAATAGCAGTAGAGTTCCATGTTTCCGAGGCAGTAGTCAGTTAAAAGAGTACGCGGCTCAGGCTCTGAAAACTGGTTTAAAGAAGTGAAAACATTTTTGAGATTCTACATCAAAATGAAAGTCTATTTATCACTTGACACCCCAAATTGGGCCATGATTCTTGAGACGGGACTTTTCATGGAAGCAAAAGCTTCACTGAGAGAGAGTTTGTACACCCTATCTCTGGCAATTTCAATTTGGTATACAGCTCCTTTAGGGGCCAAATGGATCCTCTTTCAGTCTCAAGGCCCTTGGACCTCACTTTATTAAAACTGATCAAAATGTCCCCTTTATTATAAGTATGATTTTATTTTTTACTGGATAATGTACAAATATATATGAAAAAAAAGTGTTTCGTAATGAATACATTTTTTTTTGTTTGTTATATATTAATGTCTTTGCCGCTTTTTTTTTTTGCTATATTAGTATTTAATGTGTGGGCCCCTTTATTTGGCTGTGGCCCCTTTTTTGAAATTTCCCAG
This sequence comes from Cheilosia vulpina, assembly GCA_916610125.1. Lineage (NCBI taxonomy): Eukaryota > Metazoa > Arthropoda > Insecta > Diptera > Syrphidae > Cheilosia > Cheilosia vulpina. Next base: position 77,392,152 of record OU744276.1, on the reverse strand, counting down.
CGGCAACGCTGTTAGTATAAAGTAGACTCGCTCACAAAGAGAAAATATGCCAGAAAAAGACAGTTGTGAAAGGGAGAAAGAACAACAGCAACAGCAGCTGCTGAAAAAAGGGCACTAATTTTTTTAACGGCTTATAAGCCAACAAAAAGTGTGGGAGACCGAAAAGCGCTTACCTACCTCAGAAGAATTTAAACTGTAAGTTTTAAATCGCGGGGCATTTAATTAGGCCCTTCCTCAATAAGTTACAATTTATATTTCAAAATACAGACCGTAAGAAACTACCAATGGCAAACAGAAATTGTCAATAGACCTCTTGGCACATTCAAAAATTCTATCGAACCTACGAAGGTCGTAAATATACTCGATCAGTCGGAGAATCTACACTTATCACTTATTTTGTTAGATAAAGTCTACGGCGTACCTCATTATTGGCCAAACGAAAGAACTAACGAGCCTTGGTGTTTTTTGTTTCAAGGTATAAACTTGTAGTCGGGTTAGGTAGATCTTTTAGCAGATTGCTTAATTATTAGAGCTTGATAAATAAGGTTATACGTTAAGTGTTTGACAAAATCATATTTGGGGAATTTCTGTGGTAAAGCGTACTGCTCAGTATTGAGATTGCCTTCGACTTTGTGGGGCTAAAAGCTTAATAATTTTGTATAGCCCAATAGTAGATAAGAGTATCTATTGGCCTCATAATTGCACCTCCGGTTATACCAGTCTTTGACACTGAGCACTTGTCTTCAATGTGAAATTTGTTTGATCTTGTAAGGGATAAAAATATTCTGAAACGTTACACATAGTTTTGTGGCCTCTACTCTCCAAAAGCATCTTGCCTGGCTATTGTCAGCTCAGCTTCCCAACAAAAGTGGGATCTAGTTAACTGCCTTGAGGTACACCTAAATTTGTTTAATCTCTGTGTAATATACGATCAAGGAATTTTTGAATAATGTCTTGATACATGCTTTCTAATTTATATATTCAACCATTTTTGCAAGACAATTATGATGGATAAGATTAAATTCCTAAATGATTAGAGATTGGGTAGAAATGACAAGCACCAAACTAGAGATACACATAAAATATTGAGCAAAGATCAAAATAAAACCGCAAATGCCTACTTTTCCGTTGTCTTCATTTAAAGGTTCAAGACTTCCGATTCCTATGTCCAAACAGCACTGCATTCGATCAGGAAGCACAAATCTGTGCCGATTGGGGTGATGTGGACTGCGAACAGGCCGTCCTATACTATGGCAGTGACAACTTCGACTTGTATCGCCTGGGTTCTGGTTTCGAAAGTAAACGAGCACCACTAGCCGAAGAAGAAGAAGCCACATTCCATTTGCAACGAGCTGAAACTGGTAAGCCTGACACTTAATCAATTAGCTTCAAACATTTTACAAGCCTTTTGTCTCTAGGTGACATCCGAAAGTCCAAGGAAACTCGAGTCGATCAGAAGGTCCGTCCCGAAACTCAAAGCTACCCAAAGAAGTACGAAAGTTCGACTCGCAATACATTCTATGACTCCGAAGTCAGAAGGACCAACTACGACCAGAATAACGACTTCAATGGAGCAACGCAAGCCTTCAAACCACCAAAGAAGACTACCTCGAGCTACTATACAACACAGCGGGCCAACGATATCCAGAGTAATGCCGACTCGAAACGTAAGTTCCCTCTAAACAGGAAGTTTGTTATTATTTGTCATAAATTTGCTTGCAGAAGAAGGTGACGATCTCTTCAAGGGTTCCCATAGCTCGAATTTCTTCAGCAACCGCAATGGAGGTCGCGAAGACGACTTCTACGACAACAAACCTTCGACTACCACCAGTACAACAACTGCAAGGCCATATAACTCGCAAAATCAGAACTTCAACGCAAACGGACCGCAAAGTGACTTTAATAAAATTCCCGACGCCACTACAAAGCGACCACATAGAAGCCGACGACCCACGCCAAACAATTTGATCTCGAGTTCCACTAGTAGGCCAAGCACACCGTCCACAACGTACGCAACGGTGCAAGATCGGCCGAAAACCACAAAGCGACTTACACTACAGACGTCCTTCAACGCTGGCTTTAACTTTGGGAACGATCAGTTCTACAGGCCTTCAAGCAGTTCCTCATCCACCACCACAACAACGCAACGCACCTCGAGTACGGGCCAGAAGTTCCCATTCGGTAACAACGACTACCAACAGAACATCCAGCCGACCACATACAGCCCCAGCAGTGCCTTCCGATACAAGACCACAACGAGCAAGTACGATGACATCAACGAGACAGCTCTGCGCGGTGAGAAACCAGGCCACAGTACCTTATTCAATTCGCAGTACGACAACCAAAACCTTGAGATCTTCAGCAGAGTCTCGAACCGCAAGTCGCAAAACTCTGAACGACAAATTCAAAAGCAGCAGGCTAAGAACACTACGTTGGCTAATCGAAATGAGTTTACTGATTTTACAAAGAATAAAACACCGAGTGGCTTCCAAGTATCTTCCAGGCCACAGACCGTTCAAGCAAGTGCGCCATCACAAGGACCTGTAAGTCTTGGCCAGCCATTGGACCCCAGCAAGTTAAATTCTGAGCTGAGAAACATCAACCAGACTCAACAGCCCCAGCGAGGACGGGTGTCCAACAGTCGGTTCAATGATCGCCAACAGGCGGAACCTCAGTACTTCCGAGTCAGGCCACAAGAGACCCCTGCTCCATTTTCGGTGCCCCAAGTGCAGCAAGAGCAGGTACAGAAACAGTTCGAAAACAATTTAAATTCCTCCCCCCAGAGGGAGTTCAGCCGGATAAAGCCAGAGTCCAAAGTGGGAGCTGAACAAGTGTCGAAACCGCTCGATTCGGGCTTCCACGCATACAATTCCCAACAGGCCACTAGAACGAGGTCGGAGCTGCGAACGGGAAGTGCACCTATCGCCGACTCTCAGGCGCAACAGCAGTCTAAGCCATTCGAGTCAAGTTTCAACGGAAACAGTTCTCCACAGGGAGATATCAGTAGAACCCGGACCAAGCAGCGACCGGGAAGTACTACAACACAGCAGCAGCAGGTGTCGAGACCAATCGAGTCGAACCCGAACTCGCCCCAGGGCAGAAACCGCCCCGAACAACGACAACCGTCCAAGCAATTCGAGTCCAATGACTTTGACAGACGATCCAACTTGCAGAAAGATTACAACCGCATAAAATCGGACCTCGCCTCAAGTACTAGCGCGACTGTCGCAGAAGCAACGCCGTCAAGGGGTCGTGGACGCATCAATTACAAAGCAACGACTCAGTATCAAGGCAGATCTTTCGACAATGCTATCCAATCGACAACGAGTGGTGTTAAAAAATTCTCCACCTTAGTGCCAAAAGACCAGTACTATCCCACCACCTTCAAGCCAACTTCCTACAAGAAGGCCTACGATCTGAAGCCCACAAAGCACACCGACCCAAAGTTGCGAGACCCCTCCTACCCCACAACTTCGTTGCCAAGCACGCATTCCCAATCCTCTAGCACTCCCGATGAAGACGACGGCCAATACCACCCAGAGCTCTATGAAGACGAATATTCACAGAACAATATCGCCCCAACCAAGAGACCTGCTGCTCCCACTCCGTCCTACTCAGAGCCATCATACATCAGCAGCCCTCAGCAAAGAGCCCAACCACTGCCGAACGCACAAACCACTCGTTCGCCTCAAACCCACCTGCAGTCACAACAACAGACCTCCTTCCAAAAGCAAACCCAACAGCCGCCGCTGAATAACTTCCAGCAGTCGCAACAAAAATACTCCCCTGCCACAGCAGTTGATCTGAGCGATGAAGAGGAGCTATTCAAGACCGCCCATTCCCTGAATTTGGGTGCGGCCAGTATAAACAAACTACGCGCTGATACCTTAAAAACAGCCGACAAGACACCACTGCAATCTAGTCCGAATTTTGGTTTCGACAAAACAACATATCCAACAACAATATCACCCGTACCGCTGACTGCAACTTCCACAACCACACGAAGACCGACGACTAGCTTTGTTGCCACCAGCACCACGGTTCGAACACAATCACCTTCTGCCAAGCCGAAAAAGTCATCGGCTTCGAAGCGGCCTCCACACGCGGATGCCGATACGAGTTACGACTATGCCTACTACGACAGTTTGAGTGAAACGCCACAGGAGTACCCGGAATATGATGTCATATCGGAGTTTAGGAAAACGAAACAGCATTAGCGTGTTTGGACTCGCGAATAGGCCGGCCGAGTGTTTATTTTAATAGGTTAGGAAATTAATTCTTTTTTGTTCGTTCTAAAATGAAATCTATTGCCAGTGTTTACTTTTAGTTTTCCTCTCTTCAAAACATGGCGTTTCAGACCGTTTAAAAATGGGGTGGATATTGGTTTTGAGAACATTTTAAGATGTCTTTCAAGCGTTTGAGGTATTGTCGATATTATGGTGCTTGTTTGTTGTGCGCACATATTACCTGATGGGTATGAACGGCTTTTCAAAACTGTCGCCTTTACAAATTTTTGGCTTTTGTTAGGTAATTTTATCATTTTTTCCCTGCACAAACTTTTGAAGTCTTCCACTCAAACAATGTACCTACTTAAAACCCATCAATGAGTACAAACGTAAACGTTGTATCTTTAGAGCATTTTTAAGACACCTGTATAAAGGTATTTGGATACGGCACTGAAAGACAAAATTATTTAACAGGGATAGCTCTAAGTACTTTAAAATTCTTTCATACATGCGCATTTAAATGGTTTTTCAAAATACGGCGTTTCAAACGTTTGAAAAACTGCGAAAAATGGTTTTGAAAGAGCAAATTCCTTTAAATATCCTATTCACAGTTTCTGTAGCCCCTTTAAAAATACAATCCGAATCGCCTCTGGCAGAATTGTCTTTTATCCAATTGGTAATGAAGTACAATGCAAGCAACAACGTGTAAGTGTGTACCAAATTTACAGTCAAAAGACAAACCCCGTCTTAAAAGAGTGCGCCAACCAGAAGTAGCAGTGGTAATAGCATGCAACCTTGTGGTACCCCGCTTTGCGCTTCCTCAGTATAGTGACATTCCATATTCCGACATGATCCTCTGTCAGATATGAACAAGACCCTATAAGAAGTCACCCTTCGCACCTTCGAAACGCTACTTAAAGTCGATGCAGAAGAAAAATCATATATGAGATGTGAGGACTGGCGACATTTTTAAGGGACTTATGCAAATTTGTCTTGATGGGATTGTCCGAAACTTAGATTTCAATATTGGCTCTCTTTCATATTGAGCATATGTACCCAAAAATCGTAGTAGGAATAAGAGAGTTTTTGCAGTCTCAACTCTTCTAATAGGTTGGTCATATTTTCCAACTTTATCATATACTATTTCCACACTTCTCGTGAGCCTGAGCAGGCCTGCGGTTTTTTTTCCACCACATTTCCGTCATTTGAAATGGCTCGGCGGGCACATGACGGCTTAACTGTGGACTGCCTTTTGTACAACTTCGGTTAGGAACAAAAATCTTTGAGATTCGGGTGGCCTATTCGGATTCACAGACTTCTGTTTCTATTTTTACTTCTTCGAAGTCTGTGGGATATGTTGTGAAATGTACATAGTAACTGCTACGAGGTCTTAGATTTTAATCGACTCTGAGTCGCCTGTTTAGGGCGGACACATGTTTAGGGTCTTTAAAGGTGCATTATATGCGTTTGTCTTAGTTTATAGATGCAGTGATTAGCTGCTCGTCATTGCTAGGGCTCAGCAAAGAGAATTTTTGAACAAAATGTTCGATTTGGCAGATGCGATGTCAAAATTTAAAAGATCGTATATCTACAACTTAACTTTGACATACTGTAGCCTTATGAAAACATACATTACTTTTGATGGTGCTACATTTAAAAATACGAATCCTTAAAAATACCCCAAATCACATTGCTCGTTTGCGGATGAGCCGATTTGGTCCCTGTGCTTGTCAATGATCTTGACCTGAGCTATAGGTCAATAAGCAGCTTTAACGTTTCATTTTGTGCGAACTCAAGTAATTGACGGGGGTTAATTGGAAACAGTTCGAGCGAAGCTATCTAACCGAACATTTTTGTAAAGTCATTTCATGATAAGTATTCATATACTCCACCACAAAACCCAACCACAACACTCCTTCAAACCATACAGCAAAATACGACACAAAACCACACTACACAAAGCACACTACAAAATACACGAAACGACACGTCCACGCCACACGACATCGCCCACCACATAACGTTAGGTACTTATTAACATTCTTACAGGGTGGTTCGGTTCGACTTGTACTCATTTTAGCATTTTCGCTCGTTATTTGCTTGTAACGATAAATTTTGTCGGCCTTTTTTTTTTTCAGTTTATGGAAGAACTTCGCCTGATATACGCTTTGTGCCAGCTTTCTGCTTACATTTTTCATACCATTAAGCAACTATTTCCGCAGACCTGTCAATGATAATTTTTAGTGCATGCAACCAGCCACAACCTTCAGCCGTTATTAACCACGATCTATTTTAATGGTTATAAAGGGTCTACTCTGCATTAGGCTTTAGAAATAATTAATGAAACCTAAATATCAGTATGCCACATAAAAGTGTTCATAAATAGCGACCATTAAATAATTAATGAAACCTAAATATCAGTATGCCACATAAAAGTGTTCATAAAAAGCGACCATTAAAGCGTAGGAAACACTTATAATTTGTATCCAATACAAAAGTCAACATCGATGCCAGTAGCCCCTTTGCGTCCTTCCACCAGCACAAGTTAGCTCGATTCCACCTTTTTCATCTGTCAGCGATAAGTGTATAATTCCATCCCATCTCCCACATATTTTTCTTTCCATTACCGGTTGGAAAAAAAAAAACATATTTTCTTTTTTGACACTCACAGTTGGTACAACGATTAGATGCCCTTCTCAAAAGTTGCTTTGCCATTGCGCCAGTAATACTTGAAGTTGTTAAAGAAGATCCCAATTTTGTACCTCTTAATTGGTTGACAATAGTCTACAAACAATTTCTCTGCAAATGAACTTAGTGTCAAAAATGTTGCAAATGTCTTTAAGTTTTCAACAGCTTTTGAGAGGAGTTGTTCACACTTCACAATGGCAGCTGACCTACTTTTACCGAGCACAGCCTTCACTCTTTTAAACTACACGTTTCTCAATGCTCTTGCTCAATCAGTTGGTCAAAATGAGTTTGAAACGCTATTTGTTACATTTCCTACATTCCTTTTAATTTAAATAATTTTATTTCGGTGCTCTGTGTTTAATTTAATTTCCCTTTTTGTTTAAATCTATCAAATCGCTAGAATGTAAGTATGTGTGGCTAGAAATAGATGAAAGCAAGTTAAAAATAAATACTAGAAATAAAAACAAAACAGTTATTTAAGAAAATCGGTCATTTGTGACGAGCAATATTTAAAATCAAAAACAATGTATTTGAAAGTACTCTTTCTTTGGCTCTTACTCATTAGGTACCTACTCTAATTAGATAGTAACGAATAACGAACGACGAACTTATTACTGCAATCTGTACCCCTATTGTATTTTTGTAAATAATAATTTAATAAAAAAAAACTTAGTAATATAGAAATGTGTTTGGATGGAATCTATTACTTATTCAAAAAAGAGTTCAGCCGTGGTAAGTATGTCATTTGATTTTTACACAAGTTCTGTGAAATTATTTTGGGAACACATATACGGTCCACTTTGTGGGAGCTCAGTGGTGGAGAAGTTTAGTTGATGTAGTGGACCACTGACCGAGTTCTCCAGGGTTCCTATTGAGAATTGGAAGTTGTGCCGACGCCGATGATTGAAAGTTGGAGAACCATCGTTTGAACGAAATAAGTTCAGCGTTTTTAGCAAACTAAAGCAGGATTTATATAGTCTTCTCCTCTTTTGTTCTGAAAAAGAAGGGAAGTAAAATAAAGAACTTGAACTTTAGCCGGGTGCTAAGAGATGTCAAAACAAATCCAAAGTTTGCTTACACCGATTTTAGCCGTAGTGTGTACAAAGTAGGACCGTGTGAATTTTTAGCTAACATACAATGGACAGAATTTTGCCACCCACTTTTTTGAGTTCCTCTATCATCGTAATGTCAGAATTGATTAACATCTGGATTTCAAAATTTTGCACGAATACAATACCTTTCTCTTACTACGTAATGGAGAAAATTAAAAATACTTGTTGCTATAACCCTTGAAGACAATGAAGCGTTTTAGACATATGACTAATATTTTTAATGGAATGCGTTCCAAAAGAACGAAATAAAACATATTCTATCATTCAATCGCAACAGTTTGCACTGCAAGCACGTGAACTGGAGACAATTCCGTGCATAGCATTTAAATCTCTTAAGGACAAACACCTTATAGTCGAAAAAGTTAGATTTGTACCTTTCTAACCACTGAACAAATATTAGCACAATCTTTCTGGGAAAGTTTTCAATCCAGCGCAAAACAACCTGCTCGATCGACAAAATGATTGGGAAATAAATTGGCTGTCAATAGAGTGTGTCGTCCTTCCCCAGATGGACTTGTAGGATTAAAAAGCCGATTAATAATGGCCAGAGTAGTACCTTGTTCAAATATTCTTATAAGCGCACAATTCCCCTTATTTTAACTTCTCAGCTTTAACCGAATACATTTTGTAAATATCATTTTTCAATTCTAAAATGCTTTTATCCTGTTTCTACACTTTATTTTAAGCTTTTTAGATTTCGGTTTTTTTTTTCTACAAGTTTTTACCTGTCACTTTGATTTTTCTTCTTCTTATGTGAAACTGACGTTTGTTGCGAACGTTCTTTTTTTAAGCTTAAAGCTTAATACGCTGCCCGAGCTAAATATTCGCTGCCATACAAAATTCTCTCCAAAACTAAGCTGAGCTAAACTTAAGCGAACCCATTTAGCTGATTGGTACGCAGCGCGGGCAAAATAATCAAGCTTTTGTTTCAGAATGTACTTCATGTGTCTGTCAAAATTTAGCGTGCCCATTTAATGGGTCGCCACATTTTCTCAAGCTAAATTGTGACAGTTCATTGTGTTTTCTTGTTCTGTTGCGGAAAAGTATGCAAGAATGAGCTTTTTAAATTATTACATGTACGAGAAGTACCTAAAATCAGATATAGTTGAAATAAGAGAGAATTACATTTTTAAAGGAAGTTTTTTCAAGGCACAGTTGTCTTCTGTGACACTTATCCACGGTGTAGGTACTCTACGTCAAAATTTAGCTAAGACTTTACCTGATGTTTGGAGAAAAAAGTTTCAGACCAGATAAAATTTAGTTTAGCTCGTACTACACTTTAAGTTTAGCTCAGCTAAATTTTGGAGAGAATTTCGTACGGGAGCGAAAATTTAGCTCGAGCAGCATACTAAGATTTAAATCTCAGGGAAAAGCAAAGTAAATGGATTTTCAGCACGCAATTAAAACAACTACCTACTGTGAATCCTCGAAGTTCAAGTAGAGCGTAGGTAGCTGTTTACATTGCGTGCTGAAATTTGGAAAAAAAAAATACAAAATTAGGTGAGTTTATCAACGAAATTCGGAATGAAATGAAATGTAAAATAATGTTTAATCATGGGATATTCGACCATTTTCGTACTGTATAATGAAATACAAAAAATTGGGAAATATGCTAGACGCCAGTTTGCATTGTATACTAGAATCGTCTGACATAGCCACAGCGGATTGCATACAACAGATGGAATTATTGGAGTACTAAAAATGAAATAATACATACCTATCATGTACAAAAACCAGTTTAGGTAGAAACCACCTAGTTAAACATATTTTTTGTACGTTGACTTTGATTATCAAGTACACAAACCAAAGCTTTTAAAGAGCACTGCCAGCATCGCTCTATTTAGGGCCCGGTCATAAATAACACCACTTCGTAATATTTTTACCCAGAGATTTAATTTTTGTTCGACGACCCGGTCTTCTGCTTTTATTTTTACTCTCTCGAAGTTTCGAAGTCCATGCGAAAATTTTAATTCCAATCCCTTAACCGGGCGAATAAACCTGTTTCAATGGGGCACTAGCGCCATTCACATGCAGAATGGATTCGTTCGTATTTCCTTCATCCAAGCTTCAATACGAAGAGTGAGCTCGGTCTGGGACGACCCAGGAATGCGAAGAGCAAACGACTTTGACTATCGTCCCTAAAAATCGCAAGCGTTCTACATTAATACTGCGAAATGTGACACCGATTCCATACAAAAGTGAAAAAAGGGAAGTCAAAACGGACGCCCAAAGAGGTCCAACGATAACCGTGAAAGGCATTTAACTCCGTATACGTCGAAGACAGTTTCAAGTTTGAAAAAGATCAAATGTCTTTCAGAACTGCAAGTAGTTCATCAGTTTTCCTCGAGAGAATCTACCTTTTCAAGACCTGCAGTAAGTTATTCTATAAGGAAGCTGCGACTCCAGATTCGGTGCATGCACCAAAGCTAGAGTTTATTTTTTAAGGATAAGCTTACAAACTAATTGCAACCTTTTTAACTCTGTATTTTCTGAGTTTTTATATTCTCCGCCTAAGCAGACATTAAGGGCACAAGTCCTGACATGAAAAGGTTCCATTCATTTGCTAAGTCCAATCTTTTTAAACCCCTTTGCTTTGTTGAAGAGACACTAATTATCTAGGCTACATTTGACAGGCTTAAGTTTAAGGTCTATTTATGGGAGCAGAGAGATCTTCCAAGTGCCTATCCACAGTCCATGTTGTTGTCGAGAAACCTTAAGTCCGACCGCATTCCGACCATTTTGGGGGCTTATTTTATCATGTTCACTTAGATGAAAACGTCGTCATTCCGACCATTGGATTAAACAGGAAACACCATTCGCATGTGAGATTGCCCAACCATTTGCAAATATTTGTGAAACTTTTACTCTTAGGTAGTATTTGGTTTGCCCAAAAACATTTTTGGGTCCGAGAAATTTTGATTGAAATTCTCGTAGATTTTTGAAGTAACACTTCTTTAGGCACGCTTGACTTGGGGGGTAAGCTGGTGAATGCGTCACGAAAACGTTACGGAAATTGCGAGCGGAAGTTGAGAGGGAGATATAAGTTAGTGAGGTAAAAAGAGAGAGCGTTACGTTTCGTTTCGAATATTACTGTAGAGGCAAGAGAGATAGATACGAGCACACATTTTCGTTCTCTCTTTCTCTCAGCCAGTTACGTTCCGTTATCTAAGACACACCATACAGTGCAGCAGTGATACCAGATCGGGGGACTTATCACTTTTTGCGGGACTAATAATAAGCTATAATAGGGATTTTTCAGACCTCATAGTACAAAAAGAAAGGGATTTTACTTTTTGGTCAAATTTTGTTCCTAATTGCTCATTTCATTAAGAATAAAAAAATTATTCAACCTACGATCATATTAAATATTTTCATGTTTAGAAAAAAAGTCATTCAAAATATCTAAATGCTTTCATTTTCTTTTTTTTTTCTTTCCCTAAACTGTTTCATAAAATGACATATCTGTGAATGAATCACAAGTTTTTTTGAAATAATAAATTTATTTATTTTATAAACATAAAAGGGATATTTTGAGTATAACCGTGGGATAACCTGCCTCTAAAGTCTGGTATCACTGCAGTGCAGGCCTATTGTCTGTATCACACTGTAGGAGCAACAGAGACAGGTGCGAGCACTCAGTCTCTTTTCATTCTCTCATAGCCAGTTACGTTTCGTATATCTAAGACACGCCTATTGCAAGGTTGCCACTTTGGTATTTTTTTTGCTTTTTGATTTTTGGTAATTTGGTAATTTTTATCTTGTTTTGGTAAATTTTTGAGCAGATGTACCAAGAATGCGAACTCGATATCACCTCATTTAAATGCTACCTTACTGCTTCTGAGTGAACGCATTGCATTATTTTCATAGCTATACTTCATCACCATCCATATATTTAAAACTGTTTTATTCGCTATTGAAGATATTACAGAATGCACTCATTTTCTTCTTTTGACAGATGGTGAATAATAATAATTAATCATATTATTTATATACAGACATGAAACTCTAATTTGTTAAGGGTGTGTTATAAGAAAATAGGTAGATGATCTCCCATATCTTCTAGCAGCTGGTAATTTTGTGCAAAATTAAATAAAATAATTTGAATTTTTTTTGTAGGTGGCAACCGTGGCCTATTGTCTGTATCATACTGTAGGAGCAAGAAAGGGGAGTTCGCGCGCCCATTTTCTTGCTCTCTTCCTCTCATAGCCAGTAAATTACTGAAGAAAATTGATGTATTAATATGTATAAACTTAATATGTATATATAGATGGAGCTAAAGAAGTTTTACTTCCGTCGTGTGGTCTAAAGCACACTCGTTTTTTTTTTTAAGGCTTACCACAAACATAGTACGTCATCACGATATAATTGTGTTGTTCGTGGTTATTTTCCCGTCTAATCAGCAAATTAAAAATTATCAAAACACGTATGTGCAATAATCCATCGGCAGTTAGGAATGTAATGCCAGATATAACAACTGCTCGTATATCCGCAGGCCTTCCATGAAATTTGAGTAAGCTAACAGCTAACACTTTAAAAATACCACTTGATTGAAAATTCAATTAATAAGTTTTATCTAAAATTGTGTCAGCAGTAGTTCATGACTGGGAGGCATACCTCTTTATCTGACAACCTTTGCACTTGTATAGTTATAACGTCATGCACCAATACCGCATATGCCAATATGGAACTGTCATCAGCATAAGGCATGATTGTGCTCGGTGATAAACTCATTTTGTCGCACTTACTACGAGCATGTTTACTTGACATCTGACAGGGAAGTTCACTCATTCATCAAAGTAATTCACGTTATCTTGGGTTTGTGACATTCCTCCTAGTCACTGTCAAGAGTAGGTACAATGAAAATTATTATTTACCTTGATAAGCATTGCAAATGCATCGCAGATACACACACAGACTGCAGGGCGATTACTCGTACGTGTACTGCCGCGCTGAGTGAGATTGTCACGTAGCGGATATGCTGATATAAAACTGTTTTACTATTCCATTCATTTGCACTTCCATCCCTCAACCAATTCGACATGCGGACGGCCGGCGGCCGCCGTGCAGTAGCAATTTGAGTGCTTAACTAATTTGCATTTCTAATGCGAATAAAAGATGTGGTGATGGCTGTGAGGAAACGTGAAGAAACCACCCCTAACGTTGATCAAGACGATCTTTGAAGAATGCAGTGCGGTCGATGGTTAAGAAAGTGGGCGCATAGTGTTGGGCCTCTTTTATTTGATGATCATCTTAGAAAACTGGATGCAATGACTCAGTGGATTAGTGTGATTGACTACAGAGTGCGATGTGCCCGGAAAACACTGATCACAAAATGTTAAATTCGTTTCACTGTGGAGTGAGTTGAATGGTTGCTTTGAAATGGCAACTAAAAGTTTCCCAATTAGGCCTTATGTTACGTCATAGAAAAATCCATGCTTATTATGTTAGTACTTTTAACGTCAAGCGGTAACGAATGCACACAAAATTTCGGGCTATTTACATTTAGAGATGCATACTCTACCCGTACTTTTTCTTGGCCAAGCTTGGGAAAAAATTGTTTTCACGAATAGTATGTCGTAAAATGACGCTTTAATAAAAACTAACCGCTCCGCGTTCACAGTAAACGTTCGTCCACGCTCATCTTTGAAAAAAATAAATTACGATTGATAATTATTTGTAAATCTTGCGTTTCTTTGACGTTTTACTCTACTGGGGTTATTTGCTCAACCAGTGCACCACTCTCCTGGAATTTTATTCGAAAGTTTGCCGAATGGCGACCTCGAAAAGATGTTCATTAGGACAGTTAATCCGACATAATGTGTGAAACTTTCCGAGAACCGAGCTCTTGTTTTGATAGTATAGTTCTTAGAATTCAAATGCATTGTTAAAACTTAGTTGCTTCCTATGGTAAAATAATGACTATTTTATTTTTATTTTATTTATTTATTTATTTATTTAACGTACAATCTATTGTCAGAGTGACAAGTGTTGAGTGTACAAGTAATCTACCAAATAAATTTACACAAAAATTTGTTGATGGGAAATAACATAAAAGAAAACAATGGCAACAATTTATTATAATTATTTTAAAAGACAATGAAATAAAAAAAGAAAAGAAATAAAAAAAAGAAAAGAAATAACAAAAAAAAAAAAAACAAATAAACACCAGACATTCAATAAACAATATTTATAAAAAGAAACTATTTATGACTGAATAGTCTAAGGACAACAACCATTTCTTAACACCTTTCAAAAATACATTTTATCCCTACTATGACTATGACCGGAAGTCTCTTCCCAATACCGCTGACTATGACCGGTATCACTCAGCCAGGACAGAAGGCTTCGCCACCAAAATCTCCGATGAAGTAAAACAGCTAGAAGTGACCTTAGAAGAAACTTCTTTGCGCAAAACATGTCGAAGACATCCAATCCGCTGGCAATAAAAAGAAGACAAGACTGAGGATGTTTGACTGCAGCCACACTGCTACGATAAGAAATTTTCCAGCTTATGAGTAGTTGTCAATTGTTTGGTGGAGGGAGCTTATTGCGTTCTGCACTCCTCCAGAGAATTTCCGTCCGGCTGGCACTGCTCTATATGCTCCGCTTAATCAACCTCCGATAGAGTATTTCGCGAAGCTATCCCTTTCACAACTGTGCTTTCGCTTTCACTTAAACGTCAAACCAACTTGTAGGAAAACAAACCAAATTTCATATGGCTCGAGATATGATTTATTTCGTTTAAGACTAGAAGTTTTCGCTAAAGTGTAAAATACTACCTAAAAACATTAACGACAGCTGGAATATAACTAAGGAATTAGAACTATGTTCATAAAAGCAAAACGAAATATGTATTATGTCCTTGTGTGATTTTTTGTGTATATGCGTAGTTGAACAAAATGTATTAGGTAGGTATTATGTTTAAAAGAGCTCACGGGATTGGCAATAAAGTCTCTATAAATGCTTTCCAGATTCAAATAGCACAATCCCAACATGGGAACATGTTTCAAAAAGGTCGGCTTTACATTTGCAGTGAGCAGATTCGATTTCACCATTGAAATCTACCAACACCCAAGTCTCAAGTGGCTTTTCACCTAGACGTTGGGAGTGAAGAACATAAATGTAGGAACATACAGATATTAAACGGTTGTCATACAATTCGCGTGTTTTAATAACCCAACGAATACCTTTAACATCTTTAAAGCATCCGGCTTCAAAAAGATCTTGGCATTTGGTGATGCTCTCACTGTTTGTATACCGACTTTGTTTTTATGAAATAATAGAAAATTTAAGCAACCTTCTTTTGATAAAGATATTTTATGCACTTTAAAATTATTAGATTCAAGATACTTTTAACAAACATTAACGTTGATTGCTACAAAAAAACATTTTATATTTGATTGCTACAAAAAAAAAACAAACAATATTTATCCGATTTCAGAGCTGTTTAAATTTTGATTAAATTCTCCCGCCACATAAAATTTTGTTGTTTTCCTACAAGTTTCTCAGATGTCACTTTGTTCTTTTTTTCTCATTTGACACTGACGTTGTCGCGAACTACCCTATTGGTTCTTTTATCATATGCTGTGCTAAAAAAGCAAACTACCGTTTAAGGTTGGTTTGCTTTTAGTAACATCCGCACTGAAGCACTCTAGATCCATTTATATCTTATGATCTGACAGAAAATCTTCAGCTGGTGTGCAAATTTAGTGTGGTCCTTACTTGCGTTGACGACCGGCTCGTATTATGGGACGCATCTGCTTTTGTTCAGATCGAGGGGGTCCAACAGAGTTGCGCTCTTACTATCACTGGAGGAATGCAGACAATTTTAGACTTATTCTGAAACCTAGTTAAGATAGATGGCGCCGGTTCCACTCTTAAGAAACGCAGACGAATTTTAAATCCAAATCATTTCGTTTCTCCACACTTTTCTAGACCATCCGTACATACTCGTATAAAATTTATGATTTTCTAATTCACGCCGCAAGTACATGTAACCCTGTCATATACTGTATTCAAATATACTCAACTGATTTACAACCGCTTTGTTCACCTCTTGTGTAAATCATTTTATCTTACCAAACATAACTGCAATCATGTCGTTTAATTTATCGGTGTGATTAATTCTCTATGATTAGTTCTGGATTTATTTTTATTGCTTCTGATCATTTGTACTGGTCGATTAATTGATTTAGTTTTTTCAGTATTTTTCCAGGCAAATTTAATTGAATTATTATTATTTTACCACCTTATAGGTGGGCCATTAAAATTTTCGATTTATTTACGAGCAGGCGCCGGGTAAAAAATTCCATAACGTAATGTTTACAAACCTGACTGAATATTGAATTTCTTAAGAGTTCCTGAAGGGCGTAGCTCGATTCAAACGAAATCTAAACTTCCCCAGCAAATTTATTTATAGAAGACCATCTTTGCTTATAATCTTGAAGGCCTCTTCATGTAGATAAATGACAATGACATCTAAAATGGAATCTGCATGCAGAGGTATACTAATAGTCGCTGGAAGACAATGCCGTTTGAAACGGAAGAAGTTACTCTGAGCTTCGGACAATCATGCTAGAACTCAAGTTTCTAGCATACGTAAGTCTCTCGAGTGTGTGTCAGGGTGAGCGATAACATTTTAAAGCTTGTCCGGGGATTTGTGCAAGCATCATGTTGAAACTATTCAAGCAATTTGTACAGATTTCTCAGTAAAATATGAGGCAAAACAAGGACTAACATTTAGCTTTCATTTCATTGCAATCGGCCAAGTTTTTTTTATATCACAGGCTCACAGGTGCTTATCATAGGGAAATGTTTTCGGCTGGTGTCAATAGTTTGCCGCATTGGTTAAGAGGGTTGTAATAGTAAAAGCAGCATCGATGGATATTTTAGTGGGCCGTGCTTATGAAGTCAAGGGCGCAGCTAGTTTATCATGAGATCACTAGAGGAAAGGTACAAATAAAGGTAAAACCAACTCTATGTGTTGTTTTTATTTTCCCCGTAGTGCATCTGGATCCTCGCCCACAGACAACTACCCGATGGCACAAAACTATCGTAATTCTATGTAGTTTCTCACGTTGGCAGAGCTACGAGTGTAAAAAAGAGTTTACCAGACAGAATAGAAATTAAGAATGGAGATTCTGGATGGGGAAAAATTATTTTTACAAAATCCTGCTTTTCAAAACTTTGCTTAAGATAGTTCTGCTAACTATGAAACAAAGTTTGTAGTAGTGAACACTTATTTTTTTAATTTGTTTTTTATTTTTTGAAAATTTTTTGACTCCTCCTTTTTAATTTGTATTTTGTTTTTAATAAATTTTGACTTTTTTTCACTTTTTCCAATAATTTATTTAATTTTTATAGTTCCCTTTTAATTGTTTGTTTTAGCTTTTAATTTTTTTTTAAACATAAAATTGTTTTTGAGTATCTGCTTTTTAATTTAATTTTTTTTGTTTGTGCTTATATTTGGTAGTTGGATAAGATGAATTGTTTTGCTTTAAATTTGAAAAGCAGAACTAAAAAAAGAGAAATTTCGGAAAGCAGCATTTTTTATAGCAGCATTTCGATTCTGTAGAAAGTAGAAAAATAAAATCATCAACGTTCCTCAAGGTGGCCTTTAATCAGAGAGTACATGCCAGAAGATCGAGATGTCGATGCTTTTTTTATTCAAAAAATAAAAAAAAATACTTCTCCCATAGGCTTAGCATCTATTTTTGAAACGCAAATAACCTAAAACTTTATGACAAATTAAATTGATATGTTTTTCCAGGGCAGAGCTACAAAATCAAAATTAAATTTGCGAAAAGTTCACAATCATATGGATGAAAGGAAGCAATAAAAAGAGCGAGACTTTCTTTGTATTTTGTCCCTTGCCAAAATCAATTTGTGATTTACAAAAATGCAGGTCTTCCTAAATAAAGTACTAAGGAACGTAGTCAATGTACATTGGTACATACGTAACGCTGATCTACATAAAGAACTTAATATTGAAATGGTTGAAGACGAGGTCAAAAGGGTTGCTCAAATGCACAGACGTAGGCTTATCAGCCACTTTAGCTTAAAAATAACCGAATTATTAAATACAGACAATGTAATCATGTAATCAGGAGATTAATCTCCGGATAAAACCGCTTTATCTATAAAAATTAGCTAAGGATAGAAATTAGGTTATATTTTCTACCAAAAAAAGTTCAGAAATCCGACAAGCGGTGGATTTTTCCTTTTATATTTTCAAAGAATATTCAAAAATAAATTGCCGATTTGTGGAACGACTGGATGACGAAAGTCAGTACCACAGGGAGGTTTTTTTTAGATGGGTTAAAGTCTCTCACTATTGCAGAAGAAATAGTTCTAGCTCTGCAATGTCTTTCAATGATTTTCCCTTGCAGCGAACCCTGAACTAAAAAAAAAGTTCATAGATCGGGATGTATCAATTTTATCCCTTCCGATTAAATGATCAATATGTTCACATCCGAGCAGATGTACAAAAAAAATAAAGACAACGAAAACTATTTTTTAGGACTTTTTTCTGAAAGTCGATTATTTTTACATATTGGCTAAGTTTTCTTGAAATCTGAATTCACTTACCTTTCTTTTGTTTTTTTAAATATTTAAATGAAAAAAAATTATTTTAATTCTTAAAATTCGTGCCTTTTCAATTCCTACACAAATTAAAAAAAAATGTATATAGTCTTAAACTTGCTTTTTGCTTTTAAATACATAATTTGAAAAAAATTGTTATTTTTTTTTTAGAAAATAGCTAAATCTGGTGGTTTTTATGATTTCTCCAGGGGAAAATATTTTAAACGTCTGGCAACGCTGTACTCTTAAGTGTTTGCCAGATTTATGCGAGAGACGGCAGATGTAATTTGTGTCTTTCGGGGGATTGAACTTGAGCCCTACCGCTCAGCAGTCCGACACACAAACCATTGGGCCACTGCGCGCATTCTCTAACTAACTTATGTAGGTTAGGTTATGGTTCATTCGTCCCTTCACATTTTCATCATCTAACCCAAAAACAATGAAGTGGACTTGCCAATTTTCTAATTGCTGAAACCAGTTAGTTCTCCTGGTGAGTTTGTGCGGCTCCGATCTTCATGTTTCAGCCAGTTTAGGACAGGTTTTCGAAGAACTTAGACTACAGGGATCGCATCGTTGTGAGTGACCTAAGTATTGAAGGTAAGCTTTCATTGACAGTCAAATTTTTCAATGCCAACTATTGTAAATACATTCAACTCCTTCTCACTACTGGTCAGCAGCTTTTCTCCATTGGGCAGGGAGCTGATAGGTCCATGCATCGAGACGATATAGAAAACAGAAAACCAACCACAAAAACGGATTTCCCATGAAACGACAGTTGAGTAACACATTTATCACAGCTACCTATAAAATTCTGCCACCCCACTGTGCTATGTAATGATGGACAATTATAATCACACTGAGGGTTGCCAAATGCCAAGTTCAACAGCTCGCCCACCATAGGTATATCCGATAGATAAATATTTTGACTGGCAGCGAGTCTAAATCTAAACGAGTGTTTTCCCTCTTTAATGGCACAATATGTTGAGGCATTTTCGTTGTCACTCTTGTAGTGTTCTTTTTTATTTCTTTATTTGCCAGCATAGCATAGTATATTATCTATACTCATAGACGATGGCTGTTGGTGACGATGAAATAATTAAACAAAAAAAAAAAGCACCACTACGAGTGATGGTGGACGCTGGCGTTTGCAATTTTACGTCGCTCAGAATTGTGATTACACAGGCGGAAAAAAAAAACTATTTTCTCTGCCATTCTTCTTGTTCTTCTTCAATTTAGTTCAGTAAGCGTTTAGATTTTGACCACATCGGACTCATCATCCCCCTGATTGGTACGAACGACTCTGTATTCAGTTCGGCGAGCATTTGAACAGCCCTCAATCATATCGTTTTTTGCAATTCGCATTTCGCACCCGTAGTGCGATATCTGCTCTTCGAGGGTGTGAGTGTAGCGTGTACTGTGCGTCGTTCGACCAACCATTCGCCGAACCGAAAAGGGGTAGATAATCGAACACGCGGCAATACTCACTTTCAGTTTCGCGTTTAAATTCATGACAAAGAGTTCAAGTTCACTGGGCCTGGGTACTCGTATACCTTGCAGAAAAGTGAAAGAGAATTAATTGCGAATCCCTTTCCAGTCAAGTGCTTTCTTAATTGATATAAATTTTCCGTCATCTTTGATATTTTTGGCCAACAAATTAGGACGCACAACTATGGCTAGAGGATTTTTACTGATTGCGTTTAGTGGTAAGTGCGGGTTCCTTATTTAGAGTTCTAAATGTATCCCTCATCTGGCAGATAATTTATTAAATCGAGATGAATTTAAATTGATTTACAGTTGTGTTGACAAAAAATAAGGATTAGTGCTTTGGAAAGATGATTTTTAGTTATTTTTTTTTTTTCAAAATTATCTTAAATCCATTTATTTGGATTTAATTTGAATTGGAATTGTTTTTCTCTTGATTGTGCAAAGGAGAATGTGAATTGCAATTCCTGATTTATTTTGTTTGCCATAACTCGGTTTAAACCCGTGTACCTACCGAAATTGAAACGAGCTTAGTGCTGGCTGGTGGCGATTTAGGGAATGCTTTTATTTGGGATGAAGTGTTGTGTGTGTGTTTTTTTTTTTGCATTATACAAATGGAGGTAATTACTTGAGATATAATCATTAAAAATATTTTATTGATCTTTCGAAAAATAAATTAATTAAAGAAATACAATTAAGGTATCAGATACTGCAATGAATTATATAATGGGACTTGTTTGTCTCAGCTGCACAGAACAAGTTTCTGATTCTATCTCGCTTACTGCAAGTGGTTCGCATTACAGATGCAGGGTCAAAAATTTGTTGATTGTTATCTCTTTTAAAAGGATCACAAATCACAGTTCTTGTCAAAGTTAAAAAAAAAAAATAAGTCTAAGTAGGTAAAATACAACAGACAAAAATAACAAACACAGACACGATTGACATTTCTAAACGAGTTCCGAGATTTTGAAATATTTCCAAATCGTAGGCAGTGATTTAAATGAGTTTAAACCCACTGCCTATTATCTTTGTAACAGTTGCCATACGTATTTTCCTGTGTGGAGCAAAACCTGAATGATAAAAATGGTAAGGAAAAAGTTATTTAGGATATTTCCAGCTTAAAAATATTTAAAGAATTTTTATTTAGAAAGTACATACTGAACTAGAATTCGATAAGTATTAAATTTTGGGTTTAAAAATAAAATTAGGAAGTCTCAAAATAAGTCGGGAAAATAAAAATGTTTAAGTTTTTATAAGACTTAATAAATAAAAAATAAATAGTTGGTGCAACAGGTCCGTATGGACCCTCGGACTAGCTTCTCACAACCATTCGTTTTTTTTATATTCTTAGGCTAATTAAGAAGAGAAGCTCTTTTATGGCAGTTATACTCTCGGATGTTTATTTAGTGTCAAAAAACCATAAGTTGGAATTTGGATTTTTTTCGGGATTCGAACCTTGTACCCTTCGCTTAGTAGTCCAAAACACTAACCACAAACCACTACGCCTACTGTCCTCCTCACTTTTTTCATTTATTCGAATAAGTACTTTATATAAAAAAAAACAAAATTTTTTTGGTGCTACATAATTTTTTGTTCAGGAAATTCATTTTTTTTTCATTTGTAAGGTCGTTCGCCACTAACTGTTAATAGTTACAGAACGATCATTGAATTTATTCATTCCATTTACATATGTCAAAACTTAAGGAATATTTTCTAATTTTGTAATTAGTGAGAAATGAATAAAAATGAAATGAAATGAAAATTAGGGCACGGGCACGTTTGCATATCATTTTCATTGAAGTGAGTTCATTGAATATTAATTTAGTTCTTTATGTTTACGTTTTAATAATTGAAATAAAATACGTAACAAATAATGAAGAATTTCTAAAACACAGAACATTTATAAGTTTTAGTTTAAAAATAATAGCTCTTTGGCGCTATGCCCCATTATAGCAGTTTTTGTTTAAATATTGTCCTTGAAAAACAAATTAAAAATAGCTGATGGCAAAAAGCTCCCACAATCAGTAAAATCGAGTCCGATAACAAGAGTCTTAAGTGGCCATTTATAACTTTATATGTCCTCAAGATCATAATTCTAACATATTCGAGGTGGAAAATTAAGTATAAACATACTTAAGTCTTCATACTTTATTTTCCTATAATAAAACGTTAAATTTTTTCCCAACTCTAAGGTGTTTGACCGGAATAGATCGGAAAACTTACTTACTTACTTAAGGTGGCGCTACAGTCCGGGGTGCACCTGGGCCTCAACCAACAAGCGTCTCCAGCCAGCACGATCTTTGGCCAGCTGTCTCCAGTTTCGCACGCTAAGTTGGTTAAGGTCCCCTTCCACTTGCGCGCGCCACCTGAGTCGCGGTCTTCCTCTACTGGGCCGTCCCTCGGGTGTGGATTCGAAGATCTTCCGGGCCTTAGCATTGACGTGCATTCGCTCTACATGACCCAGCCACCTCAGTCGTTGGACCTTCACTCTTCTGGCCAGGTCGATGTCGTTGTATCTGCTCCTCCATTCACCCTCTATGCAGACGGGACCGAAAATTACTCGAAGAATTTTCCTCTCGAAGTAACCAAGTGTAGCCTCATCCGATTTTGATAGAGTCCATGCCTCTGCACCATAAAGTAGGACTGGGATGATCAAGGTCTTATAAAGGGTCACTTTAGTTGTTCGAGAGAGGGCTTTGCTATTCAATTGCTTTCTTAGCCCAAAGAAACAGCGATTGGCAAGAGTTATTCTTCGCTTAATCTCAGCGCTGGTGTCATTGTCTGAAGTCATAGCGGAGCCTAGGTAGACAAAGTCCTTTACCACCTCAAAGTTATACCTGTCTATGGTGACATTTTGTCCAAGACGTCGGTGTTGGGTGTCCTTTCTTGATGAAAGCATATACTTTGTCTTGCCCTCATTGACCGCCAAACCCATCTTTGCCGCTTCCGTCTCAATGCTCACGAACGCGCCAGTGACATCACGTTGCGTTCTGCCGATTATGTCGATGTCGTCGGCGTAAGCGAGTAGGTGGACGGACTTTTGGAAGATAGTGCCTCTGGTGTTAGCGTTTGAGTTTTGCACTATTCTTTCAAGAACGATGTTAAAGAAGTCACATGACAGCGCATCGCCTTGTCAAAATCCTTTTTTGACATCGAAGGTCTCGGTAAGTTTTTTACCGACCTTAAGCGTGCATTCTCCATTGTCATCCTGCACAAGCGGACGAGTTTGGCAGGGATGCCAAAACTAGACATTGCCTCTGTATACCTCGTCTCTATAAATGCTGTCATAGGCGGCCTTGAAATCGATAAAAAGGTGGTGGGTATCGATTGGGACTTCCTGGGTTTTCTCCAAGATCTGCCGCAGTGTGAATATTTGGTCAACGGTAGACTTTCCTCTCTCAGGAAAGATCGGAAAACTACTGCACGAAATAGACTACGGTTTTCACAGTTGTTTTGCAAAATGTAGCCTGTAAAATATAAGATGGGTCTTATAGTTATCCGTTATAAAACGCTAATTTTTTCAGAAAAAGCTTTTACCTGCGAAGTTTGGAATGCGAATGGCAAAAATATAAATTAAATCAAGTAGAACGAGTTTAAAATCCAAATTATCCTGAATTTGCAAAAATAGCAAAAAATTAAAAATTGTATACAATTGAAAATCATATATGTATATAAATAGGCGATGGGAATTAGTTCCACTTTCACTTTCACAACAGAATCATATTCGCTTGATTTTTTTTTGATGATTTTGCAGAGATGCAACGCTCGGTGTTATTTGTTTTCGAATATGTAGTGTATAAGCCAGGTTACTATAATGATTTCTACCATAGGGCGAACTCTAGAGACAAAATACGAACTTCACTTTAAATTATATCCTTGAATTTTACCAACGGCTAACGGAGATAAATTCGCGTGTTTGCCGCGTTGCTAAAATTCAATTTAGTCTGTGCTCTCTGTTGTATCTTCTTCGGGTTTTAATTGAAACACTCTGTAAGGCGAAAACGTTAAAATTTTGTTTGTGCATGAACGATTTGCTCTATATTACGCCAGCAAATTGCTCCTGTGCACGAAAACATTTGGCAGTTTTCGCCTTACAGAATGCCGGAAGCGCGAAGTGATTTTTTTTATAGTCGGGGGAGATCTCGTATAAAGTATAAGGTACTGCCTTGTCCTAAACAGTCGCGTTTGGTTCTTGCTGTCTAAAATCTCCCCTCCTTCTGGCCTTGTTCGTCGCAGGACTACCGTCATTCATTACATCAAGATTCACACTTCACAGCCTTAGGTATTTGGCACAACTGTGTTTGTAACCGTTTCGTTGTCGATCATGCGGGAGCTGCTTGCTTCCCACACTGTTTCTTGATTATATTTTTTGGCACCAATTCCACACCTTCGTCTTCTGCATTTGCCTTTCTTCTTTGTATCGCGGGCAGAGGATCATTATACATGCTCCACATCCTTTGTCATTTGGATTGCCATTATGTGCTCAAACCGATGCAGGTACAAGCCTTGAAACACCATGGCCTGATTGCTTCTTAGTAAAACATATTTTAAGCTTTCTATGTTTTTTGTTGATCCAGTCGTGAATTTTGCGTACATACAGGATCCGTACAGCTGCCCTTTTCAGAGTGCTCCCATATCTGCTGCCATTCGTCTAGACTAACGATCCTTTGTGGTAGATTGTTTTTATACCCTCCACAGGAAGGTATATTCACTTTGTCATTACATTTGTAACGCCAAGAAGGAGTTACCGGAGACCTCATTAAGAATATATATTCTGAATCAGGATCGCATTCTGAATCGATTTAGCCATGTCCGTCTGTCCGTCTGTCTGTTGAAAAGACGATAGCGCCCTAAGGAATTGACATAGGCGAATAAAATTTTGTGAAACGACTTATTTTTATCGTCGCCATGTTGGTATTGAAAATGGGCTATGTCGGTCAAGTAGTTCGGGTACCTCCGATACAAAATCAATATTAGACCCATGTGTCTCTCTGTCTGTTGAAAATACGATAGAATCCAAAAGAATCCACGTAGGCAAGTACAATTTTGTAAGTGGACTTCCTTTTATTGTCGTCAAGTTGTTACTAAAAATGGGCTATGTCGGTCAAACAGTTCTGGTAGCTCCCATTCAAAATCAATATTAGGCCTGTGTGTCTCTCTGTCTGTTAAAAACAGTATATCGTCAAAACAAATCGACCTAGGCAAGTGAAATTTTGTGAGAGGACTTACTTTTATCATCGTCAGGTTTATATCAAATTTGGACTATGTCGGTCAAGTAGTTCTGGTACCTCCCATACAAAACCAGTTTTGCATGACTTGTATGCAGTGGAGGGTATCAACGCATCGGCCAGGCCGATGATAACACTTTTACTTTTTTCTTGTTGTCATTGAACTCATTGTTGTTGCTGCCGTTGCTCTGTGGTATTTCTTTTGCAAATAGCTCAAATGGTAGTTCCAAAGGCGCTGGTCACTCTCGCCTCAGTTTTCTTCTTATATGATTCGGTCTTCATGGGTCTAGTCCATACCTAAGACTCATAAACTCTTTTATATGAGAAGTCTTCTTCTGTATTGTTGCCCTCCAATATTGACGACCGTCCTGGCTAGTGCAGCGGTTACCTTGGCTACCTTTTCAACTGTGCATTGAGAGCGTTTTGAACGTTAGCCTTGCGTATAATTGTTTTTGTTGTCTCCATAGCCCTTATAATAGCTACTGTCTTCTTCTCTGTTAGTTGTGGCTTCATTGAATACAGCCTTCGCTGCGTTGCAGTCGTGTTCTTGCTCCTCCGGAAATGTATCGCAGCTTCCACCCGCCAGTATCTTATAACATTATTTTTTCTCAATTTGATGTTTAAGTGACAAAAGCATTATTTTCCTGCACACCTATTCTTGTCATATTCGCTGAAGTTAAATTGAAAATATCTACCAAGCGAGTTCGTGTACGACAGTGGCAGCTGTGATTCAACAACAAGAGGCGACTATAGCTACGGTGACCATACGTCCCGTATTTCGCTTTTTTTTTTTAAGAAATACGGGACAATCCAAAACGAATATTTTTGTTATTTTTGGCAATATGTGTGCTGTTATATGAGTTCACATTTTTTGTCCCGGGTTTCGCTCTTAAGAATATGGTCACCGTAACTATAGCTGATGTTTTCGAAAAACAAATTCAACTCAATGAGAGTAGAATTATACACAATGAAGCAGCTGGTATGGATATGCCGCTGATAGTAACGTTTGATATCGGTTTTTACCCCATAGCACTTAGCACATTAGTATATGTAGTTGATAAAGGTATCTACGATCGGTTCCTAATTAAAACCTTAAACTTGATGGGAAAGTTAAGAACGCATTTCTTACTACAGCGCTTAGTATTGTCCGATTGTGGTTCCTAGATTCAAATTTATATAGTGAAAATCATTTAGTCTTGCTGATAAATAATCTTAACAGGCAGCTTAAGACCTCATTGATTATTATATCATTAACTGTATGATAATCTAAGTGATTGACGTGTGTTGACTTTTTTAAAATCAACGGATCTTACTGAAGTTGTATCAGTAAGATCCGTTGATTTTGGGGTTTTTGAAGAGTCAGTCGGTTTGAAGTGTTATTTCCAGCGACCTCTATAAATCCTTATAGCTAAATTGCTAGGTCATAAAAAGTGAGTTGCATGAATCAGATTGCAAGCAGTGCTCGCAAATGCTAATAAATCAGCATATTTGGTTGTATCAGCGGATGTTAAAATAAAATAATAACAGTAACAGGTCAATACAATAGCCGTATTTTTTTATCAGAAAATAAAACTAGAGGGATCATTGAAAAGTTTAATTTTTGATTTGTGGCAACAGTCGTTTTCAAAAACAAAACAAATATTACAGGGTATTACAAACTTTATATTGCCACCGGCCATTTTGCAATGTGACGTCTCACAAGGCATATGACACTTGCAAGTTCGGGGGTGTTACCATTTAAATCAAATTGCACAATTTTTCTTTTCCATATTTCTTTTAGAAACTAATTTAGTATTTTATGTTCAAATAATTCCGTTTATCTTGGCATATTAAGGTGTGTCCAGACCAGCGAAACACTTCAAAAATGTTGAATAAATGTTTATGAAATGTTTCTGAACCAAATCGGACACAATTCATAAACATTTATAAAAGATTTCTGCAATTTATTTATTAAATGTTTCAATTTTAACCTTTTTTTGTACTAGAAATTAAATAATCGTATTAAATAAAGCACTTTCTCATTAAGTATTCCAATTTCCAAGCTTTTCTGGACATTTTTATTTTCTTTACACCTAGTTTTATACCTGCTACCGAATGCAGAATTTATATCGGCCTCATCCAACTTAGTCCTCAGGATATTATATTGGCTCTTGATAATCTTAAACCCAATTCAATTCCAGGCCCCGATGGTATTCCTGCAATTATTTTTAAAAAGTGTTCCCAAGCTATTTTCACTCCCCTCCATCATATTTTTAACATGTCTCTGTCCTCCGGTATTTTTCTTGATGAATGGGAGTCGTCTTTTCTTATTCCAATTTTTAAATCTGGATCCAAGAACGATATTGAAAATTACAGAGGAATTTGCAAATTATCCGCTTTGCCTAAGCTTTTCGAAAGTATGGTTAAATCGAAAATTGAATTTTCAGTTAAGGAACAGCATGGTTTCGTCACTGGTAGGTCCACTACTACTAATTTAGCTTGCTTGTCTCATTATACCATCAATGCTATCGAAGATGGTTATCAAGTCGACTGTGTTTGCACTGACTTCAGTAAAGCATTTGACTCCGTCAATCATCTAATATTGCTAAGAAAACTTTAATGTTTTGGATTTCACTCAGCAAGATCTTATTTGATTGGGAGGAATCAAAGAGTCAAAATAGATAATTACTTTTCACGATCGTTTGGGTGCAGCTCGGGAGTACCACAAGGTAGTCATTTGGGTCCGCTCCTGTTTATAATTTTTATCAATGACATATCGTGTGCAATAAAATATTCACATTGCTTGATGTATGCTGATGACTTAAAGCTGTTTCTTAAAATCAAAACTTCACTTGACTGCGAGTTTTTACAACATGATCCAAGAAACTGATCTGTCTGGTGCGTCAAAAATTGTCTACACTTGAATATTAAAAATGCTGTATTATATCCTTCTACAGAAGTTCTTATCATTTGGAGTTTCAGTACGAAATCGACACTATTGGATTAAACAGAGTCGATGAAGTGAAAGGTCTTGGCATCATAATTGATTCGAGGTTCACCTTTGCATCTCATATTGACCACGTTATTGCCAAGGCAAATAAGCTTTGTGGTTTTACCAAACGAAATAGCAGGGAATTTTCGGATCCTTATACCCTTATTTCGCTTTTTATTGCGTTGGTTAGATCTCTGCTTGAATATGCTGATGTTATATGGACCCCATTCTATAAAATTCACTCAGATCGCCTTGAAATAATCCAGAGGCGTTTCACAAAATACATTTTCCGGAAAATGAGCTGGGATTTTGAAATTTCTTACCGGACTCGATGTCAATTGTTGAGCATATCAACTTTATGTTCTAGAAGAAAAGCCAATGACATCATGCTAATAAGGGTTTTATTATGCTATCACATTAATTGTCCATCTCTTTTAGCCTTAGTGCCAATTTATGCCCCAACCAGACCTTTAAGGGAAAGAAACCTTCTTCTTCGACCTGTTCATAGAACTAATTACGGCCACAATGAGCCCATGTCCAGAGCTATTGTTTCATTCAACGATTTTTTTATATTTTTGTTGACCTTTATTATTCACGCGATCGCTTCAAAAGTGTTATACTTAATTTGGCAGCATTATCTTAGTATTAAGTTTGTCTTTATATAATTTTTATACTTTTATTGTAATCTTTAAAGCTTAGCTAGTTTTTAATCGATGATCTACAGGTATCATAGCTGATAATAAAAAAATGGCTAATAGGTGGGGATGACGGTACCAAGGTTACAGTTGGCATTGATTAAATACCACCGCCGAATATGGAGTGCAATGCAGTCGATATCTGTGATTAGATTATAATTTCCACATCTAAAGCCATAGTCTTAAGAAAGTCTTCATTTTGGTAGTTTGTAAATTGTCCGCTGATCAATGATTAACCAAATAAAATCAGTATCCTCCTTATATTCCATATTTGTAGTATGGTTTTGACCAGAGACATTCTGCCCCAGTTTAGAAGACCATTTGCGATTAGAGATTCGAAATTCAATTCGATTCGTGGAGAAGTTTGTGATTCTTTAGGCAACAGAGTGTATCACTGAAGAAGTAGTGTCTCCTTATAACCCATGGAGCCTTGCATTTGCAGAGTAGATATACCGCGATTTCACCACCATCTTGCCGAACTCACGGTCCTATTCTTAGGAACACTGAATAAAAAAATAACTTCCTGGACATTGTCGGAAATAAACGCTAAAAATACGAAAAATAAAATATTAGCCAACTTTTATTGTCATTGGCAATTAAAATGATACGGTCAACGTTCTGTGTTTAAAAATAACAGTTGTATGGTATTTCTCTCAAGTACCAATAAAATACTCGTAGCCCACATTGTTATAGGCGAGAGATATGTTTAGGAAACGGATCACTCGATATCAGCAATTCTTTTGTAATCGACGATCCAATGGAGGTTTATGGCTTAATTATTGGTTAATGGATTCTTAAAAATTTGATTACAATCATGAAAAATACTATCGTAATAACGTATACTTTTTCGATGAAGGTCAGTATTTGCGTCGTAATTGCGTTCTGGTCAAGATGGTGCTGTTGAAATAACTATTTTGATGGGAGGTGTGCGATAAGTAAATATTTGAGTCGAAATGAAAGGTATTACCAACGTATGGTTTTTTGGGAGCGCGATGTTAAAAGTTCGATTCACAGAAAATGCGAATGTTAATTGCATGGTGGGTACTGCACTCTGCACTTCGGGCTGGAGCTAGATACCAGCCTGTAAGTTGCATAAGTTTGAGCGATTATAAGCTATATACTTGAAAAGGAGATCCGCGATACTAATAATCATTTTTAGTGTCCGGGCTAAATTTTCCATATAAAATTGAATATAGTGACCTACAAAATATTTAGTGTGAAGGTTAAAAATGATTATTAGTAAGGCCCGATATGTTTTAGCCATTGATGTCGAGTGCAAGTGGACATTGGGGCTCATTATCGCCCTGAGGCGAAATTCAAAATACGCTCAAACAAGGTTCAATCTTATAAAATTTGTTTGCTTCATGAATGTACCATAAATATGTTGATATGCTTTGCATTAAGCTTTAAGATAGAACACTGTCTAAAATCCATATGGTTGGTTTAACCCCTTTGCAACTTAAGTGCCCACCAATTGGGACGTGTCAATGTTGGCAGCGTGGCGGCCATGTTGTTTTAGTGGCGTTTGTATAATCTAATATTTATTATTTTGTCATTGATGGCAAGTCACTATGTCAATGTCAAGTCACATGATTGAGCAGCACGTCAAATGATAAAATTTTATTATCAAAGTGAGTCCTCGTCAGTGCAAACGTTGCGCCGATTTTACGGCAGACGTTGCGGCTATTAAAAGACGGCTCTCCAACGTTTGGTGGTTAAATTCTAGACAACCGGTTCAGTAGAGAATTATCCAATACCCGTACGTCAAAGGAACGCCTGTTCGGAGGAGAACTTTGCCACGGTCCGTGAAAGTGTAGATACGGGAGAACCCGAGGCAACCAATTCCCCACCGTGCGCAAGAAGTCGGCCTTTCGCTGACGTCAACTTGGCGAATTTTGCGTCGGTAATTGGGCCGTAGAAGATCCAACTGACCTAGGAGCTCAAAGTAAATGACAACGCCGTTTTTTCGCGGGATGGGCTTCGGAGCGTTTGTAAGTGGAGCCCAATTTTAGCCGAAAAATCTTTTTTTTGCGACGAGGCGCATTTTTGGATGAAGGGCAAAAGGAATATTAATAAGTAAAATTGCCGTATATTGGGCGATGCCAACTCACACGAGGTTCACCTGATGGGAATGCATCCACAAAAAGTAACTGCTTGGTCCGGATTTTGCGTCGTCATTTGTCCATACTTTTTAAGTGAGGCCATCACTATCACTAACAACGATACTAACAGATTCCTTTTGGGCCAAATTGACGGATATGGTGGTAGACAACATTGCGGTTTCAGCAGGATGGGGCAACTCTACCAGTTTTAGTTTTCAAGGTTTTTCATTGTTTTGATTATTGAAATATATAACCCATATTAACCCATGTCAACAATTCTACTATGAATATAGCTTTACAAAAAATCTAGTACAAACAACTTAAATGGCGGCAAATTTAAAATTTGAATACCCCACTGCCTGTCGCCCAATGCTTTCACCTACACTTTTGTTTGATCATCCGTTTTCAAAAGCACTTCCCGACTACAAAAATGTCAACAAATATCACAGCACAGATGCTGTATATAAATGCAAAAAAAATTCAAACCTTATCTCGTTGAGATAATAAATCCCGCATCGTCTATAGATATCCACACAAAGGTCGACTATCAACCGACGACGTGCATAATAGCGTCTTCGCTAATCTCGTATCTCGTGTTATTTTTCCCAAAAATAATCACCAACGACGAGCGTCTGCCGCTACGGTAGCACAGCCACTATCTTGAGGCGTTTTATTATCTCGGACGTATAGCTATACTCTCAAAAATAAATGAAGTGACAAATACCAGTAACATAAAAGAATTCGCTTCAGTGGCTGAATGAGAGATTAGAGTTTAAAGCGTGAGATAATGTACCCAAGTCCGCATACACGTATTATGATCTTGGGTAATTCAGTGGCATCTTTTTTGCACTGCACCACATGGTAATACCAAATTTAAAGTTGATCGCACTGCATTTGAACATCATATATTCAATGATTAGTTTGACAGGTGTCACTTAATCCTATTCAGCTAGTGGTCATTGACAGTTCCATTGTTGGAACGTAATTTAAACCACACTTCATGAGAACTGACAATTTTGACACACAACGGCTGTCACTTTGACAAACTAATCAGCAAGCCACTTTTCTTATGGACAGTTTTACTTACGCACATTTATTTTATGACTATACCAACCGAAATGTCTGTCAAAATTTACAGCCGACATTCTGAGTATGTTTACTGGAGGTAATTCCCAAACTCCTACTGCGTGGGTGATAAAGTCCACACCGCATTTACACAAGCTTTTGTTGGGATTACGTCACTATAAATCTAGCTGTGTCATAAATAAATACAGAATTAATGCCTACTGAAAATATGATCCCAATTGTAAATATATCTTAAGACCGACTAAAGGTGTCTAGTTTTATTGGCCTCGCAGCACCCCTGGAATTATCAGTTGACAGTTATCGTGATTGCATGTCAATGGATGGTTTATAGTGCCTTTAGCAGTAATTTACGCTGACAAGGTGTACCCTGTTTTGCGTGCCAAATTATTGGGCGTATTTTTAAATAGAGTATTCAGTAGTTATCTTCGCACCTAACCTAACACAATTTATGGAGCACTATGCTCATAAAATATCATCAAAGAAAAAGAAAAGAAACTAAACGCCAAGACAATAAATTTTAAATTGAAAGAGACAAGGTCGCTGGTGATGGCGGTAAAACAAAACGCTCAAGTAATTTGAATGTTCTGTTGCGCTGACTAAACATATGTACACGTCGTGTAGAGGTGTCAAGATAAAATGTTAGCCAGATGCTATGATATACGTAACTATACCTATCTTGACCCGAAGTTGTCCGCATTGCCATTAAATAAGTTTTCTTGCAAAGATGTCACGGGTTGTCTGCGGATAGTAAACAACTTTGTTGGGCTGCACATGTAACTGCCGACTTGGACTACAACTTTAGGTAGACGTGGGAGCTTCCCCTAAATTCGATTCGTTTAAAAAAATGGTCGAGAAGTTTTCGCGAAATTGATGCCATAACTTCACGGAAGATGGTTGCTGAATTTGGAATCTGCAGGGACAATTGGCCTTACCTAAAAACTTTTTTAGTTTCGACTACAAATCACTGTGGCTATATCTTCTACACAATTTCACAATTGTGAGCTTCCGTAGATTTAAATTCGATACTAAAATTTGTCATTATTACGGCGCACTGTCTTTAGGATAGCTCTACAAAAATAAGTCAAACAGTAGGATATAATGAATCTTTGGAAGTGTCAATGAAGCTCCACATTAAATGGAAATAAACTCTAAAACCATGTGCCGACCATATTAAAGTGGCTCCTCAATAATATCTGACCTCGATAAAAATTGTGGCGTGCGGCAATTGTTTTTTCGTTTTTTCTCTTTGTAAATGGGCGCCCAGAAGTCGAAGGGATAGGCGGGAAATTTGTGTGACAATGAAAAATGCGTCCTTTTTTTTTTAATGCGAATCCGATTGTTGCCGGTGCATGGCGGTTTCGGTTAAGCCGGTATTCGTCCCTGAAAATAAATAAAATTATACCTTAACATTCGTACCAAATATAAAAACTCCCACAAACGAAAGATTGAGATTGACAGAGTCTTAGATTTATTCTTGTATTTATCTAGATGATATCCGAAAGGTAATTTAATTTTAGAGAGCTGCACAGAGCTGTTGCAACTCCGAAAACGTTGATAGAGTCCGAGCACCCTTGTCCGATCGCCATTCTCGTATCAAGACGTATTCTTGTTCAAATTGGTTGAATGATGACTTCAAGGACATCCCCACAAAATTGTGCTATGGGACTTTTTGAGAAAAACCTTTCGCGGATAGCTCATCTCTGAAAAGGCTTGTCCTACAAAGAAGAACATGTACTGATCGACATATACCAATAGCATATTCATTAAAAATAATCACATCCTCATTTTAAAGTATTTAATACTTCTGCTTGCCTTAAGTACCGAAGCCTTACTTTGTACTTAATGTCCCTTTTTTTAAACAAAGCTGATAAGTCGCAACTGAAAGGTAACTACCAAAAATCGGGTTGTTTCGGAAAAAATTAATGCTCTTGTCGAGGAAGCTAATCTGCTAGACTGCAAGACTTTCATATTTATCACATATTTCAAGGCCCCTGAAGCTTACTATTCTTTGAGACTTTTTGAAAAGACATACCTACTGCGACTTGGCGAGGTCTCATTTTTATAGAAGTTATTATATTGATTATTTTTTTTTAAATAGTCTTCGGTTGTGATTTGGAGTGAAGGCGATCATTTGGATTCACTATAAAGAATGCTGTCTTATATTACCGCCTTAACGTCAGCGGTATGAACACCCGATCAACCAGTTACAGTACACTTTCGTGGGCGCATTTGAATCTTGTGAGTCTCTGGTAGACTGCCTAGCTTAAAACATAAATGATAATTTTAAAAGCCCAGTCCTACTGTAACTGACAATGCATTAGTAGATAGAGGCATTACTTGTGACCCAAGTCTGCCACCGAACATAAGGAGAATCAAATAAAATCAGAATTCTCCACCACTACGACAAGAAAGTGTTCCTGGTTGGAGTAGAATTGAACATGATTGATGTGAGTATTCCAGGATTTGGATTTCCCTATACAAAAAAATCCTCATTAAACATAATTTGTTAATAAAAATGGAACGAATTTAAATTCGGCTAAGAAGAGTTTTTTTCTTTTTGTCGCACTTCTATTCATAAAGATTTGTCAAACACTACTGCTCATAAATGTCGAAGAACTGCTCAAAACACAAGCACTACTCGATAGGTACCTACATCTATCCCTACGGTTTTACCATAAGCCTTGCCCCCACACAGAATGTTGAAAATTACATTTCGTTTTATCACTTTTGCGTTTTAGTACTTTGCGATTGTAAATTTTGATTGCTGCTAAAATAAGCGATTTGAGGAATTTAGCTCCACGTCTTTGAGTTGGCAAGTATTCGAGAAGAAATAGTCTCAAACATTTCGCCTTTGTTTTAGATTTTAAATTCAGCTTTAAAAATAACATTTTGGAAACGATAATTTAATCTAATTTACATGTGCTATTAAAATTACCAGACTTTTAAATTTTCGACAAAGTAATGAATTTGTTAAAAGTGTTTATGTTCGCATGTCTATAGTAAAATTAATTAATAATAAATTCACCCCCGTCCAAGCATCGTTGGAATTTAGTAAATAAAACCCAAGAAACATACCACAAGTTGGTAGGCGTATATAGGCACTGAAAGAGGTGCCTGTTTTCAAATTTGACTATCCCGTTGAATACATTTTTATATCTTTATTTATGAGCTGACAAAATGTGTGCTTGGAGCGAATGCGTTTGATGTTAAAGTTTATTTTTGGCTTGACAATTGGACCAACATTGTATCGGAATAGTCCGTGACTTGGTTGGTTGGAAATTTATTACTCTCACCATACTTTTGTAACAAACAATAATTGAAAAACAGACTATAGGATGAATTATTTTCGTGTTTGTTCACAATTAATAGAATTTATTTGAAAAACTTGTCTGAATATCACCGATATTTGGTTATTTCTATGGCACTGGGCCAAAAATTGTGTACGACATGAGGCTGTTTTTGTTGTGCCGCCGCTGGATGAAGACAAACGCGTGTTGAGAGAGTTGAATAAAAAACTAATTTAAACATTTGCGTGTGGATTTGAAATTTAAAACAGAAAATCAGGTACGCATACATAATGAAACACACACAAATTGGAACGTTTTTCTGCGAACAACGGCTTGGTTTAAATTTGCCGTTATTGGACTCAATTTGACTGAATTTTGTTGAAAATATGCCGACTTATGACAGCGCCATTCTCTCTTTAGGTATAAAAAAAATATCTATCCTCTTAACCTATGCCATTTGATGCACCGCCTAAACCTCATTTACAAGATCGCAACATAATCGTCCCGACTTAGCATAGGTCACATATATTTACAAGGTGGCGCAAAAGTAATCCTCCTATCAGAAAATGCTATAAATTTTGCGATTGGCCCCTAATGTCAGTTCTGTTTTGACATTTGTGTAGTAAGCACATGCGAAATACACGTTAATAAACAATGTTAAGCTACACTGCTCCAGAACGCGGAATATTGGTGACAATTTATTTGAGCAATAATCGGTCGGTGACTTTGGCACAACGTGAATTTCGTCGCAGATTTCCTAGCCGTCCAACGCCTACTGGTGAAACACTGCGACGTTTAGCCGCTCGCCTCGAAGAGACTGGCACAACACGAGACGTTGCCAAGAGTGGCGGGCCCCGGAGCGCCCGTTGTGCCGAGAATGTCGCCTCTGTTGACGCGGCCATGTTTACCGATTTTTTTCTACCGCAATTGGACGATTTAGGACTGGAGGACATGTGGTTCCAACAGGACGGAGCTACGGCACACACTGCGCGAGCCACAACCGATATTCTGAAAGCGGTGTTCCCGGGTAGTTTTTGGCGATTTGCACTAGCCCGCAAGATCGCCTGATTTGATCGCTCCAGACTTCTTTTTGTGGGGCTTTTTCAAGTCGCGGGTTTATGTCAACAAGCCTCAGACTCTTGCAGCTCTTAAAGACAATATCCGTCAAGAATGTGAGGATCTATCGCCGGAAGTTTTGGCCAAAGTGATGGAAAATGCCATAAAAAGGACTCAAATGACAATCAACTGTGGCGGCGGCCATTTACATGACATCATATTCTCGACTTGATGTAAAAAAAATTAAAAGACCAAATAAAAATAATCCACCAGAAGAATCAAAGTTTTTAATTTTTTTTTTAAATTACAGCCAAAAAACATCGGAAGGTTATTTTTGCGCCACCTTGTATTTAATACCTTCTCTAAGTGACTACTTGCAAATCGTTTTCGAGAACATGTTTTGTTTGGCTGGGTAGGGCACATAAGTTTATATAGTTAGATATATTTTAATCTTTTATTAATAAGAGGAAAAAAAAACAAATTATGATTTTATTTATTTATTTTAATTATTTAATAACACTTGTACACTTTCTTATAAATTATAAAATGGTCTGCTCTCAGCAAAGGCTTTCAAAAAAAGTAAGAACGACGTACTTATTTTATAGTCGTGACTAGCTCGACTCTCTAACATTATCTTTCCAGAAGAAAAAGTTAGAGAGAGAGTAGTTGCGTCAAATTTGATGTTGCACTCTTGTTGTTTGTTTAGAAAACGACAAGAGTAGCAAGATGGAAAATGTGTTGTTAGGGCAACTAGTGAAAGTTATATAACAATATAGTTCGAGTTGAAAAAGGTCGTACTCATGCTCCGGGAGTGGTATACCACCACCATGAAACGAAACCAACAAAACTGAAAGTATAGTGGAAAATCTGAACGAAAATAAAACCAAAGCCCCAAATTCCGACAAAAGTTGTTCTGTATTAAGCTATTCCCAAAATATTTCCCTTGGAAGATCTACAACGGATAGCTATAGCTAGTTCTTCGCTGGCATATATCAGAAACGAAACATTTTCAGCAACTAACTTGATAGACCTTTTATCCTTATATGCTTGCCTAGTGGCGAAGGGCCAGGTCCACCCCGGACTGTAGCGCCACCTTAAGTAAGTGGCGAAGGGTCTTGGGTTCAATCCCCGCAAAAACACTAATTAGTACTTCTTCCGGTTTTCTTTTTTTCACTGCGCCACCTTTCTGACAAACATTTGAGAGCCCCTCTTCCTTCCAGACTCATTCACTAGCCCACTTGCTATTGCAAAGTTTTCAACGTCAAGACTGTAATCAGAAAAGCCATTATAATAAAAGGACGGACCCAAATAAGCGATTTTGGCAATTCCGACCCTGCAGCCTAAACTGGTAAAGGCATTTGGACCAAAATCGATTTATAAAAAACCGTAGGTGTGTCGCCTGTCGTGTGTTGGTTATTTTGAGGGTTTTTATTATTCACATTGTTCTCAATTTTAGTTAACAAATTTGTAACACAGTCTCGTCATTTCTGCGAAAGAACTATTAAGAGGTCTCTTCACATATTTCCGAACTTAAGGTGAAACTTGAAGCAGAATATCTGTGGCCACAAGCAATAACCGCTTAAGTCGACTTAAGACAAAAGTCAGTTTTTGGCTCCAGCATGTTCTGTTCTGATACAGAACAATAAACAAATTAAAGAAGGGAAAACTAGTTTAGACAAATACGGTAAAAGCCAGTTTTTTTCCAGACTTAAAAATAAGTTCCAATGTGCCTTTCTCGAAAATGGAATTTTTGGACGAAAATGAAATTTTTGAGCGGTTTTTGCTTGTGGCCACAGATGTTTTGTTCATTAGCAGTATGCCTTCCACGTACTTTCAGGAGGCAGATATACCAACAGTGGGTTCTGCTGTTATAGGTACCTATTGAAATGTATATCACCAGTATCGGTGGTTTGCTATCTCTCAGACTGTTTCCAACTCTGTCTTTTCATTCGTTGTTCACTAGAAATCCATTTTTATGCACAACTGATTTTTTTTTAAAAATATATAAAATAGTTTTTTTATTAAAAAGACGTTAGAAAAACACTCCACCTAGATCGGAGGGCAGACTCTGCTCTTTCAAACGCAGCCAGAACCATTGCAATCGCTTGAGTAGCAACTTCCCAACCAGGGAAACGA
The DNA here is from genome assembly GCA_916610125.1 of Cheilosia vulpina. NCBI lineage: Eukaryota > Metazoa > Arthropoda > Insecta > Diptera > Syrphidae > Cheilosia > Cheilosia vulpina. Next base: position 77,353,502 of record OU744276.1, on the reverse strand, counting down.
AATGCAACCTTCCGTACTCTTGTTCGATTTCTCGGTAAAGGCGACAGCACACTTTCTTAAGCATCCCACACACTAAGCTTATACCAAACACATACGACCTACACCCACAATCTGTTCCACTCAAATTTGTTTGCTGAATAAACCACTATGCCATGAAATATTAAGCCAAAACTTCTTGGCACCATCCACTGCCCTTGTACCTGAATAAAACCAAACCACCTGCTGCTTGCCCAACACACGCAAACCGAAATTACTCGACCAAATGCTATATTTACATAAAAAAAAGACCAGTAAACACAGCAGACCAAGCAGAAAATGCCGACACCGGAAAAAGCTTATAGGTAGTGACTAGTCAGTCTCACATGTCACATCAGAGCAGGCTATAAATACCCTCGGAACAGAATCGCATCCGCATCGTCGGAGGTACTTTTTAAGAAGCGCAGCGCAGCGATCAAAACAAAGCGCATCAGCGACAACGGAAAAAGTCATGAAACACTTACTTCCCCCGCTCAGAATCAGCTGTCACACACAGGTGACAGTGACAGTTATACTTATGTAATTTTTCGGCAAACATTGACTCTCCAATAAGAACACTATAATTGAGCTAATTTCTCTTGTTTCCTGGTGGTGCATGTGCAACGACCAACGACAACGAAATGATCGCCACAGCCGTCAATCACATGCTGGCCGGGTGCAAGTAGCTAAAGAGTAGCGCTCTATAAGTGGTTTCGTTTGTGCAATTGCAATTTTTCCGAAGATCATAGTCGAAGAGGAAAATATTTGTTTTCCGCTGAATGAAATTGTTTACTAGATGAATGGACGCAAATGCATTGCTAGTACTAGAACTCGACTCGAGGAGGCGGCAGGTGGCACGCTTCTCTGACAAACTAAAAGCAGATGAATCACAGACTTGTTGTGATTTGTGAATTGTAATCGGTTCGTTACCAATCGGGTGTATGTGACATATTTGTTCTTGTTCGGACTCATTAATTTGCGGCAGGGAGGGTGCTGGCCTGGCACCTCTTTAGCAAATTATCAATTGGGTTGAATAATTACGAGTATCGTGTAGATTGGTGTTGAGAGCGTGTCGACAATGATTAATTGGGCATGCTTACATTTTCTTGGTGTTAATATTCTGGATTGGCTTAAAAGGCATTTAGCTACTTGATGATGGGTTTTTGTTAACCGGACCTTAAACAATTTATGGCATTTTTTTTCTCTGTATATTAAGTAGTTGGCACATATTTTTTTAGGGGGATTAGTGGAGTCGAGGAGTCTTAGGTTCAATTCCCGGAGAACACACAAATTACACCAACTTCGTAAGAGAAAGATGATGTTTTGAACTCGGGATGCTAGTCAATTCCGGATTTACGGCTATAAAGGAGCTCAAAATTGATAGTATCACACTGTCTGCTTGTCGGCTCCTGAGCCCTACACCGCTTAAACAGGAGGACGGATTTTTAAGAATTGTTAAGAAAAAGCTATTTAACTTTAGTTTGGAATGTTTTAAAAACGCTTGTAGGAAACAATTGGAAAGAAAAATAATCTGTGATTTTTGATTGTTAAGGCTAACAAGACTGTGTACTCAGTGTAGCACTAAAATACCGGTATTTTCATGAAACTGGACTTGTACATATCATTATAACACCAATACTTCAATTCTTTGAAAATTTCGTCATACTAAGTTGCCTACTTTGACCTAGGTACCTATTTAATAAACTTCAGCTGACTGAGTCGCACGAAACTTTCTCGTTCATCAAAAATTTGATGAGCGATGCTAGATTTTGGGTTGAAACTCTTCAGTGACAGGCAATTCCCGCAAATTCTGTTTAAAGAGTACAGGTACAAGCTTAGCAAGATCTGTTACGGAATGTTTTTGTTTTTGACTGGAATAGATAAGTAACGCTGGTTTTGGGTCTCTATGATTGGAAGTAGGGTCGGTTTTAATACCGTTAGAAAGGGTATGAAATCTAAATATGTATGTAAGTATTCAAAGATTTGTTTTCTATCACAATTATAAACTGAATATGCTACTGGAAATAAAAAATAAAAATTGTTTGCATTTTTGGAGAAAAACTAAGAACGGCATCTTATTTAGAATACTTAGGGCCGTTTGCTCACACGACTCTTAACGATTTAAGTTCTACTTAAATACTTATGGGCTACTTTTTTTCAGGGCATGAACTGTCACATAAGAGTTTATGTGGCACTTAAAATCGCTATGTATCGTATCAGCAAACGGCCCTTACTTACTTAGTAAGTACTAGCTGACCCGTGCTCGCCTTCCTTCGCCAGCGCATTTGAAATGACATTTGAGTGTGACGCCCTCTCATTCTCAATTACATTTACATTTCATACCCAATCTCTCTCAATCCCATGCGCCGCATTCGCTCTACTATCCGTCGTGTCATATTAACATATACCCCAGCACAATTTAGAATAGAGAATAAAAAAAAAAACTCAAAGGACAGTACTTTTTTAATCTATTCCGGGCAAACACATTACAGCCAAAAAAAAGTTGCAGTTTTATTATAAAAAGGATACACGATAACAAGGATTTCAATCGAACGGCTTTTGTAAAATGATGCGAACAATATTGTAACAAATATTGCAAATTTTCTTTTATTTCATAAAAGGTTGGTTTAGTTGGTTTTTAAAGTTTTATCCAAATCGAAAATGTGGTTTTTGAGATATGAACAGTGTTAAAAGTAGCGTTTTCAGTAATATATATGGAAAATAAAGGGCGTAGTAGTTTTTAAACCATCAATTTTACTCCAAGCATGCATTTTGGTCAAAATAGTTTTTACCGTTTTCAGGTAAACAAAAGAAACCAAATTTAAAAAAAGAAATCCTTTTTTCAAAAATTCATTGAACGATAATATATAGAAAAACTAAGTTTCCTATTAATTTAAATATGACCATATTACCCGAGAACTTAATTTTTGTAATAATCGTATGGACCGTTTTCGAGATAAGTCTAATTTTCGAAACGCTGAGTAGGTATGCAGCCATGTTAAAACCTCACCTACGTTACTTCAAATGTCAGTTTTGGTTAAAATCGTTTGAGAAAATCAAACTGGTTTGATAATTTTATATGGGAAGCATCAATAACATCGACGTTATTGTACCAAAAAAAAACGGTCCCGAACTGTAGCTCACAAACTGCAAATCCAGCGCTTAAATCAAATCGACGCAGCCGTTTTGGCTGTAGACAGACGGACAGAATTGCGCGACACACTTTTTTCAGTTCCTCTATCATCATAATGGCAGTTTTGATAAACATCTCGAATTCAAAATTTTGTACGAATACAATCGACCTTACAAACTATCATTTTTATAGACCACACTAAATATATTTTAGGTCACAATATGCAATTTTGAATGGAAAATTATTCAGTTGTGAGTTCGAAAAATTTAGCCTGAACACTAAAAATGATTATTAGTATAGCGGAATATCTTTCTCTTACTACGTATTCGAGAGAGTTAAAAAGATAAGTATTAGGAAAGGCTTAATTTTCCAGCGACTATAATTCCAGACTTTCCAAAATGCCGGCTTAGCTGTTCGGAAATTAACTATCCGCCATACTATTAATCATTTTTAGTGCCCAGGCTAAATATTTCGAACTCACAATGGCGAAATTTTCCATACAAAGTTCGATATTGTGACCTACAAAATATTTAGTGTGAAGGTTGAAAGTGATTATTTGTAGAGCCATATGAGTGGGAAATTTTTTGATTACAAAAATACACGCCTTGGAGACTTCAAATTTGTGATTCATATTGCCGGAGCGTCCAGGAAATAGTCGCGATAACACGAGGAAGACCTGTTCGCCACTTGAACTTGACACTCATGGCATTTGATAATATTGCTATTTTGTTTAGTTCTAGTAGTTACAATATCGTCGCAATTGTCCAGCAACAACACAATGCAAATATTGACTTTGATTGATTGTTCCTTTGAATTAACAGATTAGCTTGCATAGCGTTTTTATTGACACAGAAAGTGATAAATCAAAATCAGTCCACACAAAAAGCGTAATTAATCTAAAATTAGTTTTTGTTTGTCAAAATAACTTGAGGTCACTTTAAGCCGCGCAAATAATGGCAATATCCAGAATTATACTGATTTATTATGTTCTGGGTTATGCCTGGTAAAATAGGTACAAATAAATATGCCAATTCACTCATCGGTGTAAATATTTATTAAGCTTGGACTTTAACTTGCCACAGGCGTGAAAATTATCATTAAAGTTTATAGTACGTTTCGCACGCGCCAACATACTGCTGGGCATATATCATTTATCAGCGTAAAGTCATACAAAAGTCTCTTCAAGATGTCATATGACAAGAGAGCTATTTATGCTTGGTGCATACCCTGTAGTCTTCTACTCACATTGTAAACAATCTAAGTGGTTGTTCTTTTTACAGTGACGGGTGAAGCTTTAAGTGGCTTTACAGGGCTTCAAATTGAAACCATTCGACAATGTAGTGACATCATATGACCGTCAGCTTTAAGTCTTAACATTATTACCTCTAGACACTAAATGAAATCACTGATTATATTTGACAGCTACTCTAGGTGCAGTCGATTTTTTTTTTCATTTTTCAACCAACTTTATCTTGAACTATAGGTATGTGGGGGTGACAAGGTGACAGGCAACAGAGGGATCTAAGAAATTAGATAAAGTGTAGTAAGTAGGCATTTATCGTGACACTTCTGGTAATCTGAAAAAAAATTCTGTTTATGCAGTAAAACCTGTCTTATCTGGAAATCACCGACCATACAAGTTGTTTGAGTTTCTAAATTTGTAACAAAGGGAACTATAGTTTTTTTTTTTGGTTAATTTGAAAGCTCCTTGGGGATAGTTACACCCTCGTGTGTTTGTCAGACGTCTGTGAAAGGTGGCCCAGTGATAAATAAAGAACATGACTGGATCGCACGAAACTTTCTCGTTCATTGCAAGTTGGTCTCGGTTTAATTTTTAGTATTGGGTTGGTATTTTTTATGGTTTATTCGTGGTTCCCGATGAGGTGCACTTTGACTTGACCGAAAAAGATCCATTGTGCTACCAATGAAAAGGAGAAGAAGAAGAAGAAAAATATACCCGTTTCTCGAATGGCCTTGGCTTCAGCCTGGAATACGCTGCTCAGGAGTTTAAGATGTAGAAGGTGGATGTCCAGATACCACCAGCAGCTACATTTTGTGGGTTTGATCCATCAGTGAATATTCACAGCTGGTCTGTGTAGGACGTCGCGTTAGGTAAACACCGATCTGTCCAGTAGTTCTTAAAACCATCAACATTTACTACAGTAGGCATTCGATCTATGAGTTTCTGATGATATCCATGCATCATGAGTATGTTCATGGCCAATATATTCCTCTTCAATGTCCCCTAGTGGGGACACTAAACTTTTAGCTAATTTTTTTATTCTATACTGTCGATCGGGAGAATGTGAAACAGGCTTTATAGTGCCACTCATGAGTGGTTGCTGGTCGTTATGCCCTTTTCGCATGTGCTCTCCTTAGACTTTAGATCTGTTAATCATAATTGCCTATATCAATGCTCAGCTGACTATATAGAGGGTTGACATTGTGCATCATTCAATGCTCTACTTTACACTTTTCCAATCAAACTTAAACAACCTCTTCCATATCTTTTCAGGTCTCTTACTTCTGCAATCCACACTAGCATCCGACGCACACTGGAGCTACCCTGATCGCCAATCAGTGGATGGTAAGTCGACTGATGATTCGAAACAATTTTTAATAATAGCTCTGTGTCCACTCAATTTGCGCGTTCCTCATTTAGCCTATTCAGTGAAAGATACGACAGCAATTTTCTAATAAAGCAAACGTATCTATTACGCTGGAACACTCCCATGTCGTTCCATATGCAGAGAATTACTCTCACTCTCGGACGGAAGGTCGCCTTCAGTCTGCCTTGCAAATCTGGCATAAAATCCCAAGAACCTAGACGCTTATCAAATGATTGAAAAATATCAGTGTGCTATCAAAACACACAAATTGCTTAAATTGTTAAATTGCCCACTTGGATGAGAGTCGTAAAAGCACAGTATAATTCAACGATACAAGACCATGCTGTGGATAAGGCCCGCGCGGACGTTTGAAATTCATATTCACTTTTGCACTCAAGTGGGTGATGATCTAAAGAGGTATTCACTATTCAGTACACTGGCGGACTACTCCTATTAATAGATAGTGTTCCGTTGAGAGGTCTTGTTGTTACCTTCATTGCATGCATATACAGAGCAGGAAATAGGAGGTGACGTCTGACGTGGCATTATCTTTCGAGAGGAGGCACTACTGCGTCGGGCGTTACTTGCTTCTTTGGTGAACCTATCTAGGTAGGTATTATATAGGAATTTGTTAAACAAAACAAATCTAGAAGAATTAATTAATTATTAAGAGAAAATTCGTAGCGTACTGTGTTTTTGGAAATACAGATCATTTTTAATTCACGCTAAATATTTTGTGGGACACAATGGTTAATTTTATATGGAAAATTTCGCCATTGTGAGTTTGCAAAATCTAGCCTGGACACTAGCAATAGTTATTAGTATATCGCGGAAAATATCTCGACATAGTAGCGTTGCTTCAAGTCCTTCCAAGCTTGGGTTATAGCAACTTCTCTAAAGACACTTCAGTCTCACCGAATCTGAACGATTCTCGTAGATCCAGAGTTTCGCAGCGCCCAATTTAATTTTGAGTCCGTCGGTATAGCAGCAAGCTCTCGCGTACTACCTGTGCACCCACGACGGCGCCAGAGAGCTAAGAGCTGTCTAAGGGCCTTTTAATTTTTTATTTTCGCACTTACTATTTTGTAGGTCGCATTGGGTAATTTTATATCAAAAATTTCCGCTTTAAGACTATAAGGCTTGAGTGAGTAAGTTGGCCGATTGCCATAAAATAAAAGCTATATTTCGGCCTACAGCAAGCTTCCACTATTTCTAGGAAAACTATACACGGATTAGGTGTCTATTTTTAATGTTATACGTTTTCAAATCCACATAAAAAAGGTCAAACTTAACAAATAGATGTGTAGATGTATAGGCGAATACTAATAACTAATTTAAGTCTCGATTTTAAATTTACGGAAGCTCACAATTGCGAAATTTGTATGGAAAATATAGCCACTGTGAACTACCTAAATGTAGATTCGAAACTGAAAATGTTTATTGTTAAGGCTCGTAGATTAGGTTACGCATGGCATGGCTCATGGTATTTTCAAAAAATAATATTTCGGGTAACAATGCTAACCTATTGTGCTTGATGCCTCTAACGGGTACCTACATAGTTGTTCCTTTTTTTCATTTAAATCCTAATCATATTCCATTCTTTCTTGCAAACTATTTAATAGCCTTCCTGTAGATATACGACTCATTACGAATTTATTTACTTTTATGAAAAAAGTGAAACAATGGCTTCTTAGTTTTAACCATACTGAAATTGAAATTTTGCTGAACTACATCGCGTAATATTTACTAAATAAAAAATATTATAAGTAATACATTTTTCTTTAATTTGTATGATGAAATTGTTTTCTTATTTTTAATTTGTCACCCCACAATAATTACTTTTAAATAATGTGACATTTGCCTCTATTTATGTTAATTAATGCAAAATGTCACTAACTATTCTCAAAATTTTTAGCTGCAATATTTATTATTAGTTTTGAAGATTATAAATTGTAACATGAGGATAATGAAATAAATAAATAAACTAAATAAATAAATAATAAATAAATTATTTAATTAATTTATTGCTATAGAGTAGCATACGCAGGACTTTTCCATTAATGCAGATTATTTTGTACCATGGTAATGTCTTTGAGAAAATTATTACACGTTCCATATGAGCCCTGCGATATTAGCTTTGTTGGGGCGAACGGCCATTGCTTTTACGATTAAAGTCCAGAAGGCTCTTGGCCTTTTTCCCAGCTTCAAGTTTGAGCATGCCTCACAAAAGAAGCAGCTTATTTGTTGACAGCAGTTGAACTACCTTGCTTATTCGTCCACTTTCTCATAACGCGGAATGCCAATGTAGGGGGGCGTGTTACCAAAAACTTGAGGACAGTCTTCCGCCAGCTGTTATTATTTTTATTGCCACTTGACTGGTCGATAAGGCATGTGGGAGTGTTGGCCCTACCGAATAGGCACCGGCCATTGTCGCTGCCAAGGTCCAAGATCTTGTAACGGAACTCAAACGTGTTCTAATTAGGAAACCGATTTGGAGAAGACTGCTGATCCTAGACAAGTGCACATTTTTGATCTCTCGGTGTATACATACACCCGTGGACCGCGTGTAAGGTTTATAACCACTTTTCCACTCACCTCTGCAGAGCGACTGGTCTTAAAAAGTCTAAACCTGTCGTTATGAGGTGTGGGGACAGATTCTGTTGAAGTTGAAACGTTTTCGTGTGCACGAATGAGTTGCTCTCAGTTGCCGAAGTAAATCGTTCGTGCTGACGAAATCGTTTATATATGGAACATCGGACAATTTATTCCAAAAACCTAGTCAGAAGTTGCGTGTCGATTAAGGCAACTCTTTCGAAAGTATTTTTGTGTTCAAACTATAAACGAGATAAAATACTGTGCGATCGACAGTCAGAAGATAAAATCTATCAACAAGGTGGGCCAAAAGTATTCATCCGATGTTGTTTGGCTCTCATTTTTATTCTAAATGAAAAACTTCGATTCTGTTTTTCGATTATGTTTATTTGAACCTTTAGAATTTTATTGGTCAAGTCGAGAAGATCATATCGGCCAAATGGGCGCCGTCACAATTGATTGCCATACGGGCTCGTTTTATGGCCTTTTTCATCACTTCGGCGAGAACTTCGGGCGACAGATTCTCGCACTCGTGTCGAATATTGTCCTTAAAAGGGTTTTAGGATCTCGGGCTTGATCACGTAAACACGGGACTTCAAAAAATCCCAGAAAAAAAGTCTAAAACAGTTAAATCGGGCGATCTTGCGGGCCAGTGCAAATCGCCAAAAGGAGAGATGAGGCGACCCGGGAACGCCGCCTTTCGAATATCGGATGTGGCTCGCGCAAAGTGTGCCGTAGCTCCGTCCTGTTGGAACCACATGTCCTCCAGTCCTAATTCGTCCAATTGCGGCAGAAAAAACTCGGTTAACATGGCCCCATAGCGCGCACCGTCCACTGTTGTCGTTTGACCATCGGCGTTGTCGAAAAAAAATGGCCCGATGACTCCTCCAGCGTGAACAGCGTGCCATGCAGTAACTTTGAGCGGGTGTAATGGCTCCTCGTGCATTACTCGTAGATTTTAGGTGCCCCAGAAGGGATAGTTTTGCTTGTTCACGTACTCGCTGAGGTGGAAATGAGCCTCATCGCTCATTATGATATTGGTCGAAAAATCGTCCACTTCGTCCTCGAGATTGAGGATGGCTTGGGCGTAGGCTACACGCGTTTGGCGGTCGACAGGCAGGTTTTGCGCAAGTTTTTGACCAAAATTCGCCTTAGGGACGACCGGCTGATGGCTAATTGCGAGGCATGGCGTCTGGTCGATGTTTCCGGCGACAGCTCGACATCCTCGCCAACAGCGGCGATATTCTCGGCACAACGGGCGCTACGGGGCCGGCCACTCTTGTCAACATCTCGTGTGGTCCGTTGGTGGCCAAACGTCGCAGTGTTTGCGCAGTCGATGTCGGACGGCCGTGGAATCGGCGAGACGGAATTCGCACTGCGCCAGCACTACAGACGAATTGTTACGCAAAAAAATAGACACGATTATTCCGCGGTCTTGGGGAGTGTATCGCTCCATGGCTTGTTCACTTGTATTCTACATCTGTCTAGTCCACTAATGTCAAAGCAGATTTGACATTGGCGGCCATTTGCAAAAATAAGAGCATCTTCCAATGGGGTGATTTCTTTTGGCCCACCTTGTACTTCTATCATTCGCATCGTTGACTGTTCGACAGGCGGGGGTATTGTATATCGATAGGCGTGTTTTTCACCCTGCTTCTTATGCCTTCGGCGTTAGTTACATATCCACAGCTGAAGCCGATGGCGCGTTAAAACGTTTGTACAGCAGCCTAAGTCTGTGTGGTAGTTAAGCCAAGTTAAGTTCGTCTTTAAACCTGCTAGTAACAGTAGTACCAACCGTTCAAAATGACAAAATGCGCATATTTTGGATAGGTGGCTGTCGCTCCATCCAAAGAAAATCCAATAAAACTGATTCTCAACACATTTCATTTCGATTACAGATTTCCCACATTGGGGCGGCATCTGCGATAGTGGACATCTACAGAGTCCCATTGACTTAAGCATAGCTGGGTCGCTGAAGGGCAGCTATCCCGAATTGCAGTTCGATAATTATGAAAAGGTTCTCAAGTCCCCATCGTTGGTTAATAATGGCCACACCGGTAAGTCTCTTTTTTCATCCACCGTACACATGTATTTACATTTCCGTCCCCTTTCCTCTATTCCAGTTGAACTATCCCACTTCTCTGTGGAGATGCACCTAAGCGGCGGACCGCTGGCAGACAAATTCACCGTCGAACAAGTTCACTTGCACTGGTGGTCCGAGCATACAATTGACAAAATAAGGTAATTTCTGCAAGAGCCAACCTGGTGTACCACGCCAACTGACTCCCTTCTATCCGCAGATACCCCTTGGAAGCTCATGTTGTGCATCGGAACAAACGCTACGAAAACATCACCGAAGCTGCCAAGCACAAAGATGGCATCGCAGTAGTTGGCATCCTGTTCCACGTGTCAAATGAGGCCAATAGCGGAATCGGAAAAATCGCCGAAAACATCCCGTTCATCAACAGCTACGACGAGATCAATAAACCAGTTAAAATGGAACAAAAGCTGAGCCTCCGTGAATTGTTTCCCCAAATCACAAGTGGCTACTTGTCCTACGAAGGATCGCTGACAACTCCATCTTGTGCCGAGTCGGTAACATGGTTTGTGCTACTCGATACATTCCCAGTCACATTGGATCAGGTAATCACTACGGAATGGTATATGAAAGCCATATGTATCTAACAGTTGGAGCTTTTAGGTGAACAAGTTCAAAGATATTGAATACGAGCAAGGCAAAAAGTTGAGCGACAACTATCGTGACATCCAGAAGAAGAACAACCGTGCCGTGGTTGTTGTGCAAGGCTCTAGATCGATGGCCACACCATCAGTGAGCTCATCTATATTGACGCTGATCAGCTCCATGGCAGTAGTGTACCTTCGTCGCCTGCTACACTAGTAGGTGCGGGGAACTGCAAAGTTCGAACTCTTAAAAGCCTCGAGAGGGTAACTACTGAACGGCTTCGCAATAATGTAGAAATCGTTTTAGTTAAGTTTATTATTTTGTTTTTGCCGAAAAGTGTTGCCATTGCTCTGTATGTGTCCTATGTAGTTTTAAAATCATTTATTTCTGCAAACGCAGATGCGAATTAATATTCTGAAGCGCATAGTGCAGACGGAGGTTTAAGTGTATGTATATTTTTTTATCGTATTTATTATTGTGTTTTCAAATGCCTAGTTAATTTTTGTAAAAATAAAAACTTGTTAAACGTGTGTCGATGGTTTTGTTGGTTTGCCAGTGACATACTGCTATACGACTCTGGTTGGCAATATCCTGTGTCCTGTAGTATAGACATTGGGTAATGCGCATCTATCGGTTTGGCTGAAAGTAGCAGGACGTACAATGGGAGAATGAATCAAACTGTCGACATGGGCGACTCCTTAGTCCTTATTTGAGCGAAATTCCGACATACTTGGAGCTGATGTCAATGAAGACTTTTAGTATTTGTCGGAAGCTGAAAACGAGATGGTGGCGGATGAACATGAACACGCCTTCGTAACGAGAGCTTTCATCTGATGGTCACAATTCGCAGGGAGAAGCTTAAAAACATCTAGCTGATTGCTATTCACTATTAATGAGGAAAAAGACGATCCACACAAGGAAGCGTTCTACGACGTCACTAACGTTAGCGTAAGTGACAAATGAGCAACGCGACGGCAAGATTGCAATTGGCGACTTAAACGCTAGAGTCAACATTTTTGCATCAACGTGTAATCGGGAAGCTCAGCGAGCACGACCTTCGGAGGCGGGCTGAGGCCAATTGATGCTGCGATCATACAGCCGTTGGTGAAAGACATGCTTTCAGTGGCTTTTAGATCCGACCGGTCCAAGCGAACAACATCCCATGTTCCCCTTAACATCTAAGCAAGAACATCACCAGCATCAAGGTAGAAGGATCAGTGGTGGTAACGCTTTCAACGTATGCCATCATGAGTGCTGCAGTTGATACATCTGGTTTCACTGTAGGGGACCACAACGAAGCAACTCATGTTCTAGTCGAATTTTCTTAAACGAAGCTTAATGGAGCTTCAGAGAGTGAGTCGTCTGTAGTTCCACTTAACACGTTCGCGCACGTAACGTGTATACACGTCTTCGTCGGCTCTCTCGGTGGTGCATGACGTTCATACACGTCATTTAAAAATCTCCTTTTTTCAGTGTATACATGCCTTAAATCACATTAAATTTAAAGGGTTTGATGGGACATGAACTATCATTCAGACTGTACCACCGCAAGTCACCAAAAATATATACCGTGCGCGAACGTGTTAAACAAACAACAACTTCCTCAGCAGCCAGTTCCACTCCACTGCTCGATGTAGTGTTTATTAGAATCTATGGGCCTTACTTATAACCATTTTTAACCTTTAAAATAAGTACTTTCCAGCTCACAATATGTATTTTTGTATGAAAAAGTATGCCAAAAATTATAAGTGCGAAAAATTCAGCCTGGCCACTTAAAATGATTATTAGTATCGCTGAATGACCCGAACTCAGTATTGAAACTGGTAGCGAAACGCTTTGATGCAAAATTAATGATTCCAATCTATCCTCAGAATGTCTCTGATATCTCAGTCATGCACAACCTAACTTAACCTTTTCTATCATCCTGATCATCAGTATACAACTAGGTATTCAATTTTAGATACAAAAGTCGACTTTTAGAGCCAATAGTCCCTGTAGCTAGGCTCATTAAAATTGGTATTGGCATGTAATTTTAATTACCTGCTAAGAAATGATAATAATAATAAAAGTCGACTGAGATTTAGTCGATTGCATTCTTCTGCAACCCATACAACCTCTGCTAAAGGTGGTTCAATGCCAACTTCTTTTGCTGCCCCACTTAAGCTAAGCAATCATTTCGGAATTTTATGAACCCCTTTTGAATGGCATCCTAGACTCGTTAAAATGAGTTCAGAAAACCGAATGGCACCACCTGCCTACCCATTTAAAATGATTCTTCAATCTCACCACAAGGGCAGCCAATTATAAAAAAAATATTTTCTTAAAGGTTCAGTCGATACAAACTTCAATTTCGGTAAAATTCATATTTCGAATGGACGAAGAAACTCAAAAAATGCACCTAGACGTTAACATATACCAAGATCAGTTGCCCACTTCCAACCTTAACCGGAGTTAAGCTGCTGCTTCAAAACCAACGTTTTCTTCAAGCGAAAAATACTTTATTCTGTACGCACCTTCATGACCTTTCCCACAATAAACCTTCCTCTGTAACCTCCCTTAAGCTAAAGTTCTCTTTGTCCCGTAGTTAAAGCTAAGAATTCAAATTCAATTGGGAGTCTTACTTTTAGCTGTTAGCTTGTTCTGAGCTCTAAATGAAACAAAAGATTAAAAAGTAAAATTAATTTTCGGGTGATTTAAATGTGCGGCATGGGTAAAATAAACATAAACCTTGCTCTCAATATAATGCCGAAGTAATGACTATGATTGCGATAAGAAATGGGAGTTTCCCTTTAACATGAATGCACCTATAAAAAGAAAACTGAGTAAGATTACCACAGAAGTTCTATCCGACTCATAGTACCCATCGAGGTATTTTTACTGTTTATCTATGAAGTCGAAAGGCCCCCTACAGTATGTAAATATACTTATGAATCACAGAGGGTTAATGAATTTGAATGCCTGACCTATACGTACCCCCAAAGTCCCCTTGAAGTGCGAGAAAAAAAATTCTGTCGGTTTTTGGATAAGGGTTTTCATGGAAGGCGAGAGTGTACTCATAATCTGCAAATTCCTATGCTGTTAGCTAACAAGTGATGCATTCATTCGACATAGGGGGAATTCCTACATTCGTTAAATGAAGCTCATTGAATAAATATCAAATTTCGCAGACAACAAGGTGCAGTTATATTCTGAAAACCGCATTTTTTATTGGTTGATTGTTTGAAAGTCCGTGAAACCAACGTTTTTTTTTAAGAACTAAAAGAAATATATACAGACTTTGATCCAAACTCGGATAAATACTGTTTAGTGTTGAAATAAAACCGTGTATTTTCCTTTACGTTATAAAAATGATGACTTCTTTATGGCATGGATGTCAGAGGAATTGTGTCGTCGTGATTACAAAAATTACACTGCTCGTTTGACATTTACACTTATTTGACGTTTCATTGACAGCTAACAATTACAATATTGACAACAAACAATTAATGGTCCAAATGGGCAAGTTACAATGAATTATTAACATTAAATATTTTATATGAATATTGTTGATCACAACAAATACAATTCTACTTATAAATTTATCCACAGCAAACACCGCGCCTGTCTTTTTTTATCAGAACTATCCAGTATCTACCAGTCTCCGAGGAATTATGTTTTGGAATTAAGCGTGTTAAATGACAAGTTTGGTACAGACATAGTTTTGCAAAATTAATAAAATACACCTTTGCATGAATGACCGCACGCAACATTGTAAAGCATTCATTTCTCTTTGGACCTAATGTTTTTTTCCGCTTTGATTTGCAGAAGTAGTTTGGATCGATTTTCTCTTTACTCTTATGTATTTTACGCGGCAGAATGTTTGGCTTAGTATCGAACTTGTAGAGCGATAAAAATAAAATCAGTTGAAAGAGGCATTTTTTTTTTAAATACAGTAGATACTCGATATAGTGAACCTCTATAAAGTGAATTATAAAATACAGCGAATCACCACCATTTTGCATATACTACTCTAAATAGTGAACTATGAAAATCTCGATATAGTGCTCAGATTTTGTTGTCGTAAATAAAAAATGTTCGTCCTATTAAAAGACATTGAGCCGTACTAATAACTAATTTCAGTCTCGACTTTAAATTTACGGAAGCTCACAATTGCGAAATTTGTATGGAAAATATAGCCACGGTGAACTACTTAAATTTAAACTCGATACTTAAAATGTTTATAGGGCCCATTATGATGTGTCTTTGCTTAATTTAAAGAAGGCGTAAATGAAGGTGAAAAATTATTTTTCAAAAATTTAATGCTTTCATTATTGAAAAAATTGATAAGTATTTATCTATGTGTTTCTAAAAAAAAGTATATCTGTATGTCGGTGTTTTTTAAAGATTGTAACAATTTTGTTTTTTTTTATTATTTTGAAATACAAAATTTATATGTTTTCTATTGAATCAATAAAAAAAAGTATAGAGAAAACAAATATTATTTAAAGTCTCCCGCTTGAAATAGTGAACAATATCGATATAGGGTAGAGGTGTGATTTATATTGGTTCACTATATCAAGCGTCTACTGTATTTGTACTTGTTTATAAAAAGCAAAAAAAATTATTGCTAAGTGGAAAATAGAGAATAGACTATTCTTTTAGCTATCGAAGTGGTTGTTGTTTCTTGAAGTACAGGGTGGCGCACCAATTGTGCTACAATAAGAAATTTAAATAACTTTTTTTTTAATCGATGTATTTCATTTATTTTTTTTTTATTGGTTAGAAAATTAAATTTTATTTTAAATAGTTAGTTGTTTTTAAAGATTATAGATCGCAAATGACCTCCACGCTCTCCCACGCATATGCGGCACCTGATCAAAAAACTATTCATTGCGGCCTGAAGAGTTGAAGTTGGGATCGCCTCAATTATTGTCGTTATGGACTGCTTTAATTCAGTTAAATTCCTGGGCTTCGTTTTATACACCTCTTGCTTGACATAACCCCATAAAAAGAAGTCTGGTGCAGTCAGGTCAGGTGACCTTGGGGGCCAGCGAAGAGTGGAGTTCCTAGAAATTAATTTGTTTGCGAATTTTTTGCTTAGCTCCGCTATAACTGGTCTGGCTATATGTGCAGTTGCTCCATCTTGCTGAAACCAAACGCTGTTGAATGGTATACGTCTTCGGCGCAGTTCTGGGTAAAAAAACTCCTTCAACATCTTTAAATAACGGTCCCTATTGACAGTAACGGTTACACCGTTTTCTTCAAAGAAGTACGGCCCGACAATACACCTTGATGAAACTGCGCACCACACAGTGACTCGTTCTGGGTGCAGTTCCGTCTCATGGAGCATTTCTGGATTAGATTTTCCATATACGGCAATTTTGCTTGTTTACATTGCCGTTAAGATCAAAATGGGCCTCATCAGACATGAACAAACAATTGATCAATGTGTTGTCTTCTTCGGCCATTGATATCATTTTTTGGCAAAATTCCAGGCGAACAGGCAAATCCTGAGGGTTTAACTTGCTAGTAATTTGGACTTTGTACGGAAACAAGTTTAAATCGTCATGAAGTATCCGTTGTAATGACCGTCTACTAACTCCAAGGCTCGGATTGGCCTGTATTGCAGATGCTACTGCTGCGATTGTATCCTGAACCCGAACATTGGCATCTCGATGGTACGGCCTTCGTGCGATGCTTCCAGATTCGGCAAACATGTTTACAAACCTCATAATGGTCCATCTACTCGGGGGATTACCGCCAAACTCCCGCCTAAATTCCCTTTGGACGGAAATGACGGACTGCAAAGCATGGTACCGTTGCACTATCCAAATTCTTTTCTCCGTATCCCAAGCATCCATTTTTATAAATCTAAATAGTAACCTACAAAATAAAAAAAAAAATAAGCCGATTACTCACACAGAAAAAAAGTTATTACGTTTTATTTTTGTAGCACGATTCGTGCGCCACCCTGTACTTACTTAATTAGTTGGTGCTACAGCCCGGAGTGGGTCTGGGCCTTGAGCTATACCACCGACTATTAAACTCAGCTATTGCGCTATTTCTTGTTGAAGGCATTTTTTTTTAATCGGAGAAAAGCTTTTACTATTAACAGCATTTTTATCGTAAACATGCATGGTGTGGCCTATATTTTCGTCTGTCAAATGGGTAAAAATACATTGAGGAGGTTGCTCATTCTCAGAATGATCGGTGATGTATTTTTTTTCCTGTCGAAAATGGTCACACCCAGAAGTCATATTCATTCTGTCACAGAATCTGAAAATTACATCAAGAACACCACCCACGATTTGGATTATGACAACACATGATTCAAATCAAACTCTCGATTGTGTCGCTCAATTTTAAAGACTGAAGTCTATTAATTTTTCAAGTATGGATACCTACACCCACAGCTAAAAATCTGACCCAGAATCTCTGTAATATTTCGATGCCTGAGGATGAGTTTATGTCACATTCTTCTTTGATTAAAAAACAACTTGTTGAAAATGAACCCTAATCTCGAATAGAGATAAATCTTCAGTTGGACATTCTCTGGAAATGTTTTGTTAGTTGGAAATGTTGCCGTATGGAACGCCCTCGTTCACCGTACTTAAAACAAGACCAAGGGCAGTCGGACAAACAACCGAATAGAGTGAAGACGGATATACCTAGTAAGCCCGTTAATGTGGTGAAGTCAATTTGAATTTCCGCTAAATAACGTATGGAAATTTACGGAAGCTCACAATTGCGAAATTCGTATGGAAAATATAGCCACGGTGAACTACTTAAATTTAAAGTTGCAAATAAATATAACTTTCAGTTACCGTCACCGACCAAGAATGTGAATTAAGAAGGGCGCGACTGAAAGCAATCTGTGACAAGATAAGACCCACTTCGATTATGTGCTACCGCCCAACAAACTGTCGAGTCTTTGAAAGCAGTTTGTAAAAACATCACATTGAGGGAATTTCCTGACATTTGAAAACATAGCTCATCTCTCACTTAAACAAGATCACAAAGACTCTGCTATCTACAAAATTAGAAGAGTAATCATTACGCCTTTTTTACACGATCCAATTTTTGTTGTATACCATGGAAACCAATGATCTATACAGATCATGTGAGCATAATAAAAAAGGCCTATTATAAGCTTGACGCATCGAAGAGTACCAATAGTAATGTGGTACATAAATATGATCATTTTATTTGGCCACAATAGGCCATAAAATAAAAATATATAATTATCAAAAATGTTTTGCCAAAATTTAAATGTGAAAGTTATTTTTGCGCCGCCCTGTATAATTAAAATCACGCCCAATGGCCCTCAACAGTCTTTATAAAATTAATAACAATTTCTGTTGGTACCTACAATATTTTAACTTGATGGGCATACTTTTGGGCACGCTCACTAATAGTTTTCCACCACCCTACGAATATACAATGCTTCCAGTCGTGCACCTGCGTAGCTGCTTGAGGTATACATATATTGGACGCAACAGCTACACGAACACGGAGCCTAACATTTGGCAAACATTATTATCTTTCCCAAGACTAAAAGTTATATTCAATATGAAAAGGTACCAAAAAGCAGAATGCGCTTACTTGGGTTGGAACTTTTTAGCTGCTTAGTCTTAATTAGTTTTATGTATCTATTCAAATTTAAATATGTGCGTTAATGAACGAAAAAATTCCCATAACTCATTCTGTTTAAAAATATTGCTTTATCGTTCAAACGGAGCTCGAAGGGAATACATATTCGGTGAGCAGAAGTGAGTTTGATTTTTGGATTTCGATTTTAAAGTACGCTGAAGTTTTTTATGCAAATACATTTTTTTATGGCAATTTTCCGATCACATCCACTCGTAGTTTGTCTTCAATAGGTATATAAAGGGATTTTCAATAAGGACGGGACGAAATAAAACAAGCGGCGTGTGAGGTATTAATGAAATTATTTCTTTATTTGAAAGACCCACCGTAGGAAATATTACATCGTCTGCTGCGGCTTCTCATGGTGACACGGATCCAAGTGGTCTAGTTTTTATTGGATCCAGCAGATAGAACCGGTTGAATTTGAGCGATGGCATTGGTTATATTGGTCTTAAGGGAATTGGTTTATTGCGGCTTATTGGCCTTGACATGCGACTGCAGGAAAACCCACGAAAAAAAGTATGGGTCAAATCGCAAGATCTAGGTGGACAAATCACTTCACTTCTGCGAGAGATAACCATACCTTCAAATCGTACATGCAGAAAGTCTAACGTGACATTTGCTGTGTGGCACTGAGCCCCGTCCCGCTGGAACAGCATACCATGTACCTCCATATTGTTCAATTTGTGCCAAAAGAAATCGGTAAGCACCGTTTTGTAGTTCCCGCCGTTGATGGTGAAAACCTCACGAAAGTTATTTTCAAAAAGGGACGGACAAAAGACTCCGCCAGCCCAAAATGCGCACCAAATGGTAACTTTTTGTTGATACGTTGCCACCTGAACCTCGTGTGGTTTAATGTCGTCTTATTTCCTATAATTTTGATTGTTAACATCGAAAGATACCTCTCGCTGTTAAGGATTATTTTTCGGTCAAAATTGGGTCCACTTCGAAATGCTCTGAAGCCCCTCTACACCTCTTTCTGCGTAAGTCTTATCGGACTTATTTGTGCTATATAAAGCTTAACATTTGTCTTAAAATTTGAAGAATCTTTGAAGTCTTAGCCCTATATAT
Organism: Cheilosia vulpina; assembly: GCA_916610125.1. Classification (NCBI taxonomy): domain Eukaryota; kingdom Metazoa; phylum Arthropoda; class Insecta; order Diptera; family Syrphidae; genus Cheilosia; species Cheilosia vulpina. The sequence continues at coordinate 77,333,773 of OU744276.1, read as the reverse complement.
CTCTCACACAAAACCAACCTTGGCGTGGGGTTTATTAATCTTTTTATTTACGACAGCGAAAATTACAATACTAAGAACGGCTGGAAGACGTTCAAGGGTTGAGGAGCTTCAGTCCGCAAACACCTATGTCTAGGTAGGTATACCTGGAAATGAACTGCTCTATGTATGGAGCTCTTTGACATTTACTAATCATACTCACTTCGCTGGTAGCTCTTTAGTTGCCACTCACAATTCTGGCTCTAGACCCCGAGCAACCTAAAAGCATTCATCAAAGAAACTCTACATGTGCGGCTTTAAGCCTTTTCTCAAGATCCGGACGCATAACTCTAGTAGTCTCGTGATATTATTCTACATTGGATGGTGATTGTTCTCGAATCTATAGTCCATCCCAAAGCGATGGACTGAGGTTAGTTTTTACACCGGGCTTAGGTGAGTCCTTTCATCTTAAGGATCATCATTGAATAAAGTTGTGAGTGCTTGAAGCCCTGGAAAGAATGTCTAACACCAAGTTACAGAACAAAACTATTGACAGCGTTCCAACATGCTGCTTACTGTTAAGGTAGGTCAGTAAAGATTGCGTTCCACTTACTTGCTTCAGAACTGTAGCTTCCTTCTAAGGTTCTTTCTGCAACCATACCGTCAGTTATCTGGTAGTGTCTTCTTCATTCCGTAACTCGTTAACCTTATTTACTGCTTGCTGGGAAATAGCTTAGTCAAAGATTCAACTGCATAGCCCATCCCCAGGTTTTATATACAAAAAAAAAACAAAAACCATAAATATTTATGGAATTCACTAATTTGTCAACATAATGGCCTTTATTTGGCTATTCAAAAAGGCCTTTCATTTTTACGGCGCGAATACCCTTCTCATTTCACATTCTGCTGACTTTTGCTTTTGCCAACTCGGTTTTCGCTTCTCCCGAAATAGAAAACCAAATCATTTACCCGAGTATATTGTTATGTAAATGTAAACTGATGAATTTTTTTAACGAATTTCTCAATTTCCAATGTCTCTCTTTGACCACAGCATCAGATCCAGATGTATTAGGGCGCAGCGTTTGCTCTTCGATTTGCATAAATTATTATCAATTGGCGTGAGAACGGCCCAAACCAGTATAGTTCACTACTGAAGTCCATTGACCAGTTGCAATAGCTGGCATCAGTTTTAGTATCAGTCAACGAATCAAGTTTAAGGTCACTAAAGGTGTGCAATTAAACGGGAACTTTAATTGGAGACATAGCTTGATGGAGGTCTTCCGTTTCTTATTAGCTTAGTGATTTTATTGAGTTAGGGGTTTTGGTATCAATATTCAAATTTACAAGAGAGAGGGGCCTTGCCTTAATAAATCCAATACCATTTTGGGATTTATTTGGGTCAATTTTACTATTCGGACAGATTTTCTTATCACATCCAATTAAAATTGTAAGCTTCAGACTGTAAACTTGCTTGGCGTGGGAAGTTCAGCTAAAATTGCACTTTTGCTTTTATGGTAAAAGCTTTGATTTATGACAGGAAACTGCCTTTTTCCTATACAAGTTTCTATAGTATGGCATTCATATGTGTAAATTTACATAAATCGACTAACTTGCCAAGCGAATACTTTAAGGGGCTTGCGGGTTACCAATAGTCAAACTGATGGGAGAATGTATGAAGATGTCTTTTCGATTGCATTGATGTAAATATTTAGTGAATGTACGTAGTAAGAGAAAGATTTCCGGATTTTAAGGACAATAATGCTCTCGAATGTTTGTCAGGCGTCCGCGACAGGTGGAGAAGTGGCAAAAATTTGTGTTTTTCGGGATTTGAACCTGAGACCCCTCGCTTAGTAGTCCAACACCTACCTGTTTGAATGATACAAACGCTTTCAATGCACGGCTTCAAACAAAATGCTTAGACATGGGTCGCAAAAGGTTTAAGAAAAGGCGAACCGCTATCGTACAACTTCGTCCACGTCATTTTTGAAGCAATTGTACGAAACTCACAAGCCAACATCAGAGGTTACATTTTTCAAAAGTCCGTTCCACTGCTTGTATATGCTGAAGATATTGACTTTTTGCCGAAGATCGCAGCAAGTTGTCAGTGTCGCATTTGCAAGTATTGAAACGGAACGGCAAATATGGGTCGGGCTGTAAGACGAAAGGAAATATGTGCTGCCAACATGAGAATACTCTACGACTCGGACAAAATGCCACCATGATATATGCATCGTCGAAGGAGTTAAAGGCTTATGAGCTATATACAGTGACGCTGACCCTGTAAACAGCTGCGATGGCTGGAGCACGAGGAGCCTATGAACAGCCATGCACCAGCCCGAAGAGTATTTACGTCCACCCCTGAGGGACAACGTAGCAAAGGAAGACCCTACTTAAGGTGGCGCGCACAATTGGATGTCGACCTCAACCAATATGGTGTGCGTGGCGACTGGCGACAGCTAGGAACGGTGCTGGTTGAAGGGGATTGTTGGATGAGGCCTTGCTCGAACCAGACCTGTAAGCGTCACCAAAAGTAAAGTAAAGTAAGTTCACAAAACCAAAAAAGCACTGAATGCAGACCGATCGCAATTTTACCATATCTCTTCAGGGCATTTGAAGAGACTATTCTTAGCAGATACATGTTCGATTTAGGAACAATAGCGATTTTGAGTTCCGTCCGGAGAAAGAGAAAGATATAGGTGACATTTGCAGAGGCATGGACCGCAATTGTCACATATCTTTGACGTTGTTCGACTTATTAAAAGCATTTGAATTAAATCACAGTAGAAAAGACAAATAGTGAGGCCCAAAGGTTCTCTTACCTATATTTCTATAAACAAAACAAAACCTTTGTTCACCGTACTTTATATCAAAAATAGGTGGGATCTTGAGACTTAAGTCGAGAACAGCTATAGCTAGGTGTAGAGACCCAGCTAACCTACTGTCATTTCGAATGGACTACTAAGCGAGGGGTCCCAGGTTCGAATCCTGAAAAAAAAATTCTATCTTAAGTTTTTTTTTCCACTTCGCCACCACTCGCGAAGGTCTAACAAACATCGGAGAGTATAGATTTCATGAAAGAGCTTCTCAATTGGCCGTTTGTATTTGGCATAAAATTGTAGATCCCTTCCATTCGTCAAAATAAAAAACTCACACAAGACAAATGGTTGTACGAACCAAGGCCAAGGGTCCATATGGACCTATTGCGCCAACTATTTACTTTTTTTTATACGACTTAAAAATATGAATTTTCGTCTGCAACATGTAAATGTAAATATTGCGAATGCAAAGAAATTTTTTTTACATTGCCTGAAAAGCGGCAAATAATTTTTCAACACTTTCTTTTTGGAACTGTCATGTAAGACAATTTACCGACCCCTTTAAATCTTACAGATGAGGTTTGCTAAAAATACGGATAAAAAGGAACGTCGTACCGAAATCTATAACATTTTCAAAGTGAAACAAGTATTCGATTGTTTTTAAAGATTTTTAATTTGAAAAATAACAAAAAAAAAACAAAATTGTACCTATTGTCACTTAATAAAATTTAAAACTGAAGGTTAAGCGAACCCATTTAGCTTAGTGGTACGCAGCTCACGCTAAATAATACAAATTTTATTTTCAGAATGTACTTCATGTATCTGTCAAAATTTAGCATGCCCACTTATATAGGTCGGCACATTTTTTCGAGCAAAATTATGACAGATCGTTTGTTGTTCTCCTACGGAAAAGTATGCAAGGATGAGCTTTTTATTTATTACATGGACTAGAAGTACCTAGAATTAGAAATATCTAGTTGAAATAAGAGAGAATTACATTTTGAAGGAAGTTTTTTCAAAGAACAGCTGTTTTCTGTGACACTTATCCACATCGTACTCTATGTCAAAATTTAGGTAGGACTTCAGCTGATGTTTGGAGAGAAAAGTTGGAGACCAGATAAAATTTAGTTTAGCTCGAGCAGCGTAGTACGTGTTAAGCAACACATTGAGTGCATCGAACACCGTACCCAGTGACCCACTCAGTCACAAAACAATAACAAAACACCGTCAGCACACCAGAAGCAACAATCGCTAGTTGTGCTGACAGATCATATAGCATTCAGCAATTTAGGTTATTATAGCTTTAAGAACTATATTGTTTAGGTTAGCATTTTTGTAATTATAAAAGAGGCATTCGGCCCACCAATAAAATCAATCAATAACCAATATTGATCCATCAAACCTCTTGCTGTTAATTTTTGTGAACAAGTTCAAGTGCTTGGATCACGTCTCAACATTTTTGGTGAACAAGTTAATGCGCTTGGCTCCCATTTCAACAGTAAGCTTAGTAGTCAAACTCAAAAATGGGTAAATTATATTTTATACACAGCTGCTTTGTCAATGCAAATCTCGCCTACTCATATAAAATAAATAAAAGAGTGAAAAGACATTCGCATTGTAAAATGCCGCAACTCGATAATTCATGTTCATCGGTCATTTCGTCACCAATGGTGTTCCGAAAAACCACCGATGTAATTATATCGGATCCGATGCCGGATTCGGAGGTGCAATTTAAGATATCCCGTCTCCCTTTAATTAAAAAAAGGGAGTGTGCTTTAGACCACACGACTGAAGTAAAACTTCTTTAGTTCCATTTATATATACATGTTTAGTTTATACATTCTAATATATAATTTTTCTTCAATAATTTACTGGCTACGAAAGGAAGAGAGCAAGAAAATGGGCGCGCGCAATGCTCTCTCTTGCTCCTACAGTGTGATACAGACAATAGGCCGGCACTGCAGTGATACCAGACTTTAGAGGCAGGTTATCCCACGGTTATACTCAAAATATCCCTTTTATGTTTACAAAATAGATAAATTTATTATTTTGAAAAAAAAACTCGTGATTCATTCACAGATTTTATGAAATAGTTTAGGGAAAGAAAAAAAAGAAAATGAAAGCATTTAGATATTTTGAATGACTTTTTTCTAAATATGAAAATATTTAGTTCGATCGTACGTTGAATATTTTTTTTTATTCCTAATGAAATGAGCAATTAGGAACAAAATTTGACCAAAAAGTAAAATCCCTTTCTTTTCGTATTATGAGGCCTGAAAAATTCCTTTGTCCCTTTCAGCTTATTATTAGTGAGAAAATCCCACAAAAAGTGATAAATCCCCCGATCTGGTATCACTGCTGCACTGTATGCTGTGTCTGAGATAACGAAACGTAACTGGGTGAGAGAAAGAGAGAACGAAAATGTGCGCTCGCATTTATCTCTCTTGGCTTGGTAATATACGAAACGAAACGTAAATCTCTCTCTTTCTATCTTCACTAACTTATATCTCCCTCTCAACTTCCGCTCGGAATTTCCGTAACGCTTTCGTGACGCATTCACCAGCAAGCGTGCCTAAAGAAGTATTACTTCAAAAAGAAAACTAACAAAACAAGGAATATTTTCCATTGCAGACTGTAAGCGCCGGCAAAAGTTATGCAAAACTAAACGAGCATTCCACTCAGTGATGCCAACCCGAATAGAAGTATTTATGCCTTAACCCGAAAAAAAAATATTTCTTTTTCAGAAAATTTATGCTTTTAAATTTTTTTACCAGTATGTGGGTCTATTGATATGTAAGTAAACCTATTTTCATTTCTGTAGTCCAAGGTTTGGGTTTGGTGAGAAGTTCAAGTAGTAGAGAATTAAAAAAGATGACACACAGTATAGTTCTAAATGAAAATTAGCGTAAAATTCTTATCAAGATTTTGTTCTTTGAGTTCAGAAAAAACACATCAACTTTTTCGTTAAACGTTATAAAACTTAATTTATTAATGAATGACAATGGAAGGACCAAATTGTAACAATTGAAGCAAGAAAAGAAATGAGAGAGACTGACTGTGGTGAATTTAATCTTTGGGGACATCTAAGGTATATCTACCTTAAGTTTGTACATAAGAAAACGGTTATTTATTAGGCGGAAAATTCAAAATTTTAACGTAATTCTCTAAGTGATTATATATTTGGCGGCAACAATTAGTGATGCGGGTTTGATCGAAGAATGTACCAGATTTACCAAATTCAAAACGTATTTGTATACAAAAAAAACAACTTACTAAAAAGTATGCCTTTTTTAAAAAAAGAATTCCTCTTCCTCAATATCGGAATTATGCCTGAGTTGGCATCACTGATTCCACTGTTAAACTGCATACGGTTCTATTTTCAATTCTATATGACGCCATATTGCAAGCACAACAGCTACTGGGAATTTTACTTTTAATCATTTAACAAACGCGGGAGGCAGCTGGTATTTTGTGGTTATTTTTTTTTTCAAACAATCGAGCTCCTCTTGCGCTTCCATCATATTCAACTGTAGATATAAACCCTTTTAAAATATTTTCACTGCTTGTTTTATATAATTTATTGTTTTATCATTAGCGATATCACTTATCTTAGAGGTGATTAATATCACAATATCTGAGTGATAATAATATTCGACGACAAGTTGACATTTGTGGCGCATAAGCAATTAGAATAACTAATCCATCAAGTCGTTGAAATTTTTACAAATTTTTACAAAACCACTCACCAGTTCGTCGGGTGTCCCCTGTCCATTGCGCGTGCGTCTTCCCGCCATCAATTCATGTTTGCACTCATAACTCCTTAATTATGTGTTTTACCACTTCATTGACTTACGAATGTCCATAACAAATTTGACCTGTAAAATACCTGCGATCGTCTAAGAGGTAATACCTCTCACTTTGCAGAAACAAATGCAAATATGGCTCACGGAAATTTTCGAAATGACAAAAAACCAAAAAAATCTGAAAACGATGATGTTATATAGAGAATCATAACAGTATGTAAATTGCGAATTTGTTATATATTTGCGAACGTCAGTCGCCTGGAAAGCAAGTCATTTGCGACAGTCTTTTGTAAAATGCTTTACCCAGTTCCTCTAAATTTAGTTCGTTTTAAATTTGCATAGCTCGCTCACCATTAAAGTTAATTCGAATCAATTGCATTCATTAATGCAGAATAAAATTATCGACATCCGTTGGCAGATGCCGTGGCTCTCTTACACTCTCTTCGGACCTGTGATAGAATTTGTTATCGCAGCGTGTTCAGATGTCGCCTGATGATATATAAATCGGTTTTGGGCCAACGATTGGTATCAGTGAAGCTTGACAACTCCAAGAAGAAACAGCACACAACTTTCCCAAGCGAAAACATGAAGATCTTTCTGGTATGCACGGATACTTCGGCTCTCAGTCAATTCTAAATTTGTTTGGATTATTAGATTGGCTTTCTCCGAGACGGGATACATTTACTAACCAACCGATTTCTCTTCTCCACTTTAGACTGTGTTCTTGGCAATCGTAGCCACGGTGGCGGCGCAGGGATACAATTACCAGCAATTGCAACAGCAACAACTTCCCCAGCAGCAGCTGCAGCAACAACTTCCACAACAGAATTCGTATTACCAGCAACAGCCACTGGTGATGCAAATAACACCGTCGATTCAGCTGCCGGGCAGTGCAGTGATACCATCAGTGATCCCGATGCCAGCATTCCTGGCACAGCCACAATTGAAGCAGCATGCCTACAACCGTCCACGTCCTTATGTCCGCCCCAGGAAGCCAGTGGTAACGAAGAGCTTCTTCATCCACTCCGCTCCGGAAGAGACCGAGGATGAGGTTCAAGAAGAAATCGCCCAACTCGCTCAGCAACCGCGCAAGCACTACAATGTCCTATTCATTAAGTCACCAGCTCAGACCAACAAGCATACGGCTTTGAACTTCGTCAAGGCATTGAACGAGGAGAAGACTGTCGTCTATGTGCTGTCAAAGAAGACAACCGCTGCCGACTTGCAAGATGCCATACGCGAGGCACCACAACAGACTACCAAGCCTGAGGTGTTCTTCATCAAGTACCGTACACCGGAAGAGGCCAGCAATGCTCAAAGGCAAATTCAGTCGCAGTACGATAGCTTGGGAGGATCATCTACCATCTCCGATGAAGGACTCGCTCCAGTTACATCGGTCATTGGTTCGCTGGATCCCCAGGTCCCCGAAGAAGAGCTCAACCAGAGCCAGAGCTACGACGATGTTAGCGATAGCGCGTCACCAAATAACAATAACGGTTATCTGCCACCGCAGTATTAGATCTATCTTCGATGTAGACAAGTGCAAAGTTAAAGCGACATGCAGGAGATCCTGTGTCAAGGGGTTTTCCTGCTGTGTGCGCTCTGTTCCTAATTTGTTGTTAAGTTTTTTTTTTTTTTTTTAACCTTGTTACTAGTATTATAAGTGTAGAATATATGTGTTTTATTTTTTCAAAACAAGTGCGCTTTGTGCTAATTATTTTAGTTTGTTCTAAGCGGTCGACAAGCAGCCGAAGTTGGACTTGAATCAAATGAAGCTTGATTAAGTCAGCCAGCACCTATGACTCTTTGCAGAAATATTTTCCGATGTTGGCCCTTTTTTTTTTTTTTTTTTTTTTTTTTTTTTTTTTTTTTTTTTTTTTTTCCTATTGGGGGGAGGAGAAATGCTTTGTGCACCGTAGGGAGGTCTTTTTGGCGTTGACCATCCCCGTGTGTCCGACTCCCAGTTGTACAGCGCGTTTGTACAAGGTTTACAGGTTTACGGACTAAAACTCCTCCTTCCCTTCGGTTTCTGACCCGCCCCCCTGGGACCGCTGTTCGCATTACTTCAGGGGGGCTGTAATCATACGCCCTTTCGGGCTCACTCTGTTTCGCGGGATTGCTCTTCTTCTCTTTTCTTTCTTCTGAGAATGCGTTGGACGTAGGCGCAGATCTTGTTCCAGTTCTGCTCGCTGGCCAGCATCTTTTCTGTTATGTTGTCTGGAGTGATGATACCGATATTCGTCTCCAGTTCTCTTCTGTTGGATTCCCACCTGCTGCAGGCGAAGAAGGTATGATGCGCGTCGTCTTCCTGGGAGTCCCCGTACTGGCAAGCTGGACTGTTTGTTTTCCCGATCTTGTGGAGAAAGGCGTTGAAGTATCCGTGTCCGGTGAGTAACTGTGTGACGTAATAGTTAACTTCACCGTGTTTCCGGTCATTCCACTCAGCCACGTTCCTGATGAGCCTCGCTGTCCATCGTCCTCTGCTTTCCGAGCTCCAGCGTTCTTGCCACTTCTGTTTCGTGAGCTCTTTGGCCTCTTCCGTAGCCCTTTCTACTCCAGCTTCCGTCTTTTTGTCGTAGACGTATTTCTTTTCTGCCGCTAAGAGGTCTATTGGGGTCACCCCTGCGACAACAAGAACGGCTGGCTCCGATACGGTTCGGTATGCGCTTGCAACACGTAGAGCTCCGCGTCTCTGCACAGCTGCCATCTGCTTTCTATACTTTTCCTTTCGAAGTGCATCTGCCCAGATCTCACATCCGTAAAGGAGAATGGCATGCGTGATCGACATCAGGAGCCTTCGTTTGCTGGCCGTTGGGCCACCTACATTTGCCATCAGCCTGTTCAGTGACGCAGTCACTTTCGATGCTCTTTCCGCTGCATTCTTTATATGGTGCCAGAAGGTGATTTTGGTGTTGATGGTCACACCCAGATACTTCACGGCGTCTTTGCTTCTTATTACCTCCTGGCCGATTTGGAAGTCGATTGAAGTCGGGATCCTTTTCTTCGTTAGAAGCACTATCTCGGTTTTAGCCAAGCCGAGACCGTGTTCATCCATCCAAAAGGTTACTCGTCGCATGACTTGGTTTAGCTTCAGTTGCGCATTTTCAGTGTCTTTTGCCATTATGACCACGGCGATATCATCTGCATACCCCACCAGGAAGGTGTCCGGCGGCATCTCCATGCGAAGAATGCCATCATACGAGATGTTCCAGAGGTCAGGCCCCAAAATTGATCCTTGGGCTGCTCCTGAGGTTACTTGCATTCTTCTTTGGCCTTCTGTAGTCTCGTAGATCAGCTCCCGGTCCCTGAGGTAGTCCTTAACCATCCGTAAGAGATAGGCTGGGATGTTGAAAGTGTTCTCGAGCGCGTTCAGCATGTCACTCCACCTGGCTGAGTTAAAGGCGTTCCTGACATCCAGAGTTGCCAGCAGTACGATCTTCCTTGAGTAGTTACTACCCCTTTGGGCGGATTGGGTGGCCCTTACTACTTCTTCGATCGCTCCAATAGTAGAGCGGCCTTTTCTGAAGCCGTACTGTCTTTCCGAGAGGTCTCCTCCTCGGTATACTGCAGCTGTAAGTCGCGGTCTCAACATCTTCTCCAAGAGTTTCCCTAGCGTGTCAAGCATACACAGAGGTCTGTACGCTGATGCAGAATCTGGGTCTCCTTTGCCTTTACTAATTAGCACTAGGCGTTGTTTTTTCCAATTTCTAGGGAAGACTCCATCTTCCAGGCAACTATTGAACATATTCAGTAGTAGTTGGGGGCATGAGTTGGCGATCGCCTTTAGCGCTTCTGATGGTATCCCGTCAAGTCCAGGGGCTCTTCTGTTTTGTAGGGTTTTCACTGCTGAACACAGCTCTTCTTCATTAAAGGGTAGTATTTCCTCACGTTGGACCAATGTGGTGTCGAGGGGCCTAACGGGGTGAGTTGGGAAAAGCGTGCCCACAATACCCTTCATCTTTTCTTCGTCGAGAACAGGATTTCCTGTCTGGGCTCCAAGTTTTCGCATAACGATCCTGTAGCCTAGCCCCCAGGGGTCGTTGTTGATGTCTCGACGGAGATCCTCCCACTTCTGTTTTTTGCTCGTATTGATGGCCTTCTTGAGCTCGGATCTTTTGCTTCTGTATTCCAATAGAGCTTCCTCCGTTGACTCAGCATGTCTTCTCCTTCCTCTAGTGACCTTGCGTCTGAGATGTAAGCATCTTCTGCGTAGCATCTTGGCCCTAGAGTCGTCAAAAATCGCGATTATGATTGATACGACTAACCTTTATAGCAAATAGCTCAGATGGTCAGAAGCATCAAGTCACACAGCCGAAAGACTACTGCTGCTTTTCTATTCCGGAAATTATAAGTTAAAAGTCGAATAACTTCGACTTCGAGCTGTGGCAAAATCTATATACATTATATAAAAATAGATAGTAGAGTGTTTGGATGCTTAAAACTTGAACACGACTGGACCAAATTGGATACTTAATTCTGCGGATTTGTTCGTAATTGCTACGCGAAGGTTGAGGAAAAAATAAAAGTTGGCAATTTTCAACAGGTTTTTCAGTTCAGTTCAATTAACTTCTATATTCCTTCTTACGTTATAACTCGGTAACCGCTGAACCGATAGGTGGCACTGTTGTCGATCTCCGAAACAACTCAACCGATTTTCATGGAAATCTGTGGATGTGTATGATTGGTTACAGATTGAAAGATAGGATACTTTTGGACCCGAGCGGTATACGAAAACGGGTTGTGGTACCTCCCATTCAAAAAAAAAAATCAAACGCTATTTCTAAAGTTCGTAAAATTATTATTTATTATATTAAAATCATTAATGGACACTGTCCAAATAAAGCACTTTGCGAAATGTGGGTGCGACTTTATACGAAAGGCCAGTGTTGTAAGCAATTTCTCTTCATTTACCCCACGAAGCGTGGTGAAATTGCCGTTTTTTCCCTTTTCACCGTACTCAAAATCCAGTTTTTAAAAGAAAAATTTGTAAAACAAGGAAATAAAATCACTTTAAATTAACCTTTAGTATATGAACCTCAGTTTGTAACTATGTACTATGATTACATGATTACAATTTTTTGGTACAAAAAAATGTTGGTAAAAGACGTTTTACATGAGCCGTTTTTTTGTGGGCATTCAGTGCATCGATAATCATGGGAAAATGTAGGTATTTTGATGAAATTTCAGCAAAAATTTATAGTTTGAATGTTTTTTGTTATATTTCTGAAATTCCCATGATTATGGTGCTTTTTGCCTTTATCCCACGGAAGGCTTTTCGGACATCGAAATTCCCACAAAAATGAGGGATAAATCCCACGATATACAACAATGCGAAAGGCACGGACATATATATATACAGTGTTGGCCAAAACTAAAGCACGAAAAGATATCGCTTTGGAAAAAAGTAAAATCAAAAAAACTTCGATAACTTTCTAGCTTTATTTTTTTTTTAAAACAATATATATCAGTCCTCAATTTCTGATAAACAATTTTATTATAACCCTTGACTTATTTAAAATATATAAACATAAACTAGATTTCATTAAAAACTAAGTGGACAAAACTAAAGAACATTTCAGAATTCATAAATAAAAAAATAAATAAAAAAAAAACATTTTCGACTAATATTTGGTGGCGTATCCATTATTTCTGATCACTACAGCACATCGTCGAGGCATGGAGCCAATAAGCAGAGACAAATGATACTGAGACCCCCAACTCACAATCCACTTGCCGCTGGGCCCCTCAGTTTTTTTTCAAATTCGCCATTTTGTTTTCCTATCGGTGTTGTGTCAATTAAGAATCCGTGTCACATGCAAAAACATACAAAATATACAAAAATAAATGCTGCCAACCTCGACAACCGTGGGGAAAAGTGCTAGAATTCGGGAATACCACATTTTTACATTGCTGAATGCCATTGGTTATTAATTATATATTGTTAGAAGGCGAATAATTTGATTTCTTTGGTTAATAAAACTAGCTAAATGAGATGTTCTATATACTAAAAACTTATTATGACAAACACGGTTGCGTATTTTGCGCTTTTGAATATCATTAACTTCGATTTCATGCGTTAATTTTTCTTAGAAAACTGAATAAAATTTGCTCAATATGTTTCTATTTTATTTCAAATAATCTGCATTGTTCATTTTTCATATATATTAAAAGCAAATCTCCACGTATTCCTTAAAAAAAAATTTATGCACACGTAACGAATAATTTCAAATTTAACGGATGAAATTCTATGAACGCTGTCAGCAACTTTTCCCACAGCGGAAGTGGCATATGCAAGGTGCGAGTGTGTTGGTGAGTCGGAATTTTTGAAGTTACGTGACATTTGTCAATACAAATTTCTATGTAACAATACTAGCGCACTTAGCATTTGCCACCCAATAAAAATATAGCTTGTAGGCTAAGTAACGGGAAATCGGTCGGAGTTGGTGGTCTCAGTATTGTCTCTGCCAATAAGGTTGTCAATAATGTGCGTTGGGATGTTACTCCAGGCAATTTGAGCCGGTTCCAGCAGCGAGTCTAGATTGGAGAATTTTGTACGATCAATTCTCTGATCTACAATTTCCCATAGATTCTCTATAGGATTGAGATCAGGTGATTGTGCTGGTCACTTCATAACTGTAATTTTGTTTTCATTAAGCCAATCCTTCACAAGATTTGCGGTATGTTTAGGATCGCTGTCATGTTTGAAGATCCATCGCAACGCATATTCTCCTCAGCATGAGGAAGCATGACACGCGAAACGATCCATTATTCCACTAATCTTATGAATCGGCCCGACTCCTTGACTTATATTCCCTCCTCCGTGCTTAATTGTGAACTTTGTGAAGCGTGGATTAAGTCGCTCCCCCTTTGGTCTCCGAACCGTTCGAAATCCTTCAAATCCCTTTAAATTGAATTTGGATTCATCAGAGAAAAGCACTGTTCTCCATTTTGCCACAGTCCAGTTTAAATGTGCCTTTGCAAATTCAAGTCTTGCACGTCGATTCCTTTGAGTAATAATTGGTATTTTTATTGTACAATATGACGACAAGCCACCATCAACCCCTCTTCGCCGAATCGTTCTGCATGAGATCTCTAAACTTAATTCTTTTTGAATACACGTTTATAATATGTAGGGGTCCTTTTTTATTAATCTGATGATCCATCTGTCTTCGCGACTGGTCGTTTGTTGGTGTAGGTGTATTTGGGTCGCCAGGGATCTGTTGCCCTAACTATTTATTTCTGTTTACAGTTCGGACTTTGTATAGGTGGTAATTCTTTGTTTTAGCTTTGCAGTCTTCTTTTCGGAGTAGGTTTTACTTTTATAAAGATGCTAATAATTTCGTGAAGCTTTTGCAAGTGGCTTTTGCACGACTCTCAGAGCTAGTTTGTATATTTTTGGTGCTGATGAATTTGGATTGGACTTTTTGTTGTCTGACTGTTTCCTTTAGTTGTCATTGTAATAGCCTAAATTCTTGAGCTTATTACGAAAGTACACACAGAGACGACTATGAGTCAACTAGGACCTGATATTCTTCGGTCCTAAGTGTTCCTGGCAAGTCGATCTTTGAACACAATCATAGTCCCCATATAGGTTCGAGATGTCAGGAAAAGCAGAACTTCCGTTTAATTGAAGAGACCATCGTGGGTGCGAGAGCACTCAATCTGTAGACGCACCTGTATCGGATTGCAGATAATGGTTAGGAATCCGTAAACTTAATCAAGTATACAAACTGCCTGGTGGGATATTCACTAAAAATCATTTTCACAAAAGCTTAGCGTTCCAATAATGCTGACCATACTTTAGTCGTTTGGCGTATTCACATCTTATTCGTTACAATCACTTCACACGTCTAGCTAACCAACACCCACCCGCAGTGGCAGTGAAAGTTTGAAGAACCGTGCCCGTGGCTTAAACGTCTTTATTCAATATAGGTCAACTCCAAAATACACACGCAGTATAAAATGCCAAGCGTCATCTGTAGAACGGAGCTCACACATTCTGCGGTGCATTATCCGCCAGCACCTTTCGCAACTTAATCGCTCAACCAGCAGGACACTTCACTGTGGCAAACAAATAAATTCAAATTCTTACGACGTGATCGGACTGATAATTATTCCGACCACCACCATCCAGAGGCCTTATAAAAGAACGCAACGCGGAAGTCAGCGGTTAGTAGCACAGTAACACTCTTGCTAAAATGCAGCAGGTGGTCTGCGTTGTGGTTACACTCGCGTTTCTTTCCGGAGTGCTGGCGATGGAGCCCGAAATACTCTATCCGCCACAGTTTACAACCGAACGCATTGTTGGCGGTGAGGAAGCACCCCCTGGCTTGGCGCCGTACCAAGTGTCTTTGCAAACAAAATCGGGGCGGCATTTCTGTGGCGGAACAATCATCGACGAGAAGTGGATAATCACCGCGTCGCACTGTGTGGTTTCGCAGGTTCCGGAAAAGATGAAAATCCTCACCGGAACACAGGATCTCCAGAGTAATCTGACGGCCAGGTACTATTATCCCGATAAGATTGTGATGCACTGTAACTACAACGATCCTGCTTATGCTAACGACATCGCTCTGATACGCGTGAATGAATCTATCGCATTCAATAATATCACCTCGAAGGTGGACTATGATTACGCGCCCTTGACGGAGGGCGATGACCTGGTGCTGACCGGCTGGGGTACTCTCTCGCTGGGGGGGTCTGTTCCGTCGAAGCTGCAGACGTTGAAAGTGAAATACGTGCCGTACGAGATGTGCAAGGAGAAGCACAACAACAGTTCGTGGGTGGACATTGGTCATGTGTGCACCTTCAATGACAAGGGTAAGGGCGCCTGTCACGGTGACTCTGGTGGACCGTTGGTGCACAACGGTAAGCTGGTTGCTCTGGTTAACTGGGGGAGGCCATGTGCACAGGGATATCCGGATGCGCATGCCAGGATATCATACTATCATGACTTTATTAGAACGAGTATTCATGGATGCGAAAAGGAGAGCGAGCAGATCCGTTAAGCGGTTGATGGTTGACCATCATGAGTTTGATTGAATAAATTTTAAATCGCCTCCAGTTGTTTGAATGATGTTTCAATTTTTTTAAAAGCGGTGAATATGTTCGCATCCCACAACTATGCAACGGAATATTTTCTTAAAATACATTAATCGGAGAACGTTGCATACTTTCAGACAGTAAGTAACGTTCAACTTATTTAAATCTTTTTATTTGAAAGGTGTTCACAATAATCGGTGGTAGTTTCAGTCTCAACTATTAACATTTGAAGTAATCGGTTTTAGTTAAATGTGAAGTAAGAAATGTTTACTCAAACTAAATTGTTTTTTTTTTTTTTTTTTTTTTAAATAAAACACTTTTGCGCTGAACTCGTATTTACATAAAGGGTCTTTCATTAGCGAATTGACTACTTCAAACTTTCAATGTGAACGCACCCTTAAACCGATTACCGAACTGTCAATGTCAAAATATTCATTAAAATCAACATTTTCATCATAGAGAAGTACACGAAGGAACAACGAATACAAATCACTAAAAAAATTGAAGAGCGAGCGAAGAAGAATTTTCGGCCGTCATTGTCGTCCCAATCCCAATAGACTAGCAATTTATAGTCTAGTGAACAAATTTGAGTGAGAATATGCGTTATTGGACAGGTGAGAACCCTCATGTGCTCCATGAAACATCACTTCACCCGCAAAAAGACACTGCGCTTTTCATGCCGGTGGCGTCACATGTTGGAACGTTATTTCTTTGAGCAAATGCATGAATTGGACATCAGTGATATGTGGTTCCAACAAGACGGGCCACAAGTCACAGGGCAGGCACGTAGCCTAAACAAGAAAAAAACTAAAAACTAAAACTTTCTTTGTAAAACAAAATTCGTTGAAAGGCAGTATAACTTTCATTCGTTGAAAGACAGTAGGTATTATTTCCTTTGTAGAGCTCTTCAAATGCATCTCAATAAGTCTTGAAGAAATAATGAGCAGCTATGTCTTCGAAAGCATCAACACTTTTGGCAGCGGTCCAAAAAAGTTATTTCCTAGTGAGCCTTATTGTATGCGAATAACTATTCAGTTAAACACAGCCCTTATCAGTTTTCGTACAAAACAAATCCTTAGATTTCATTTCTGCAAATCGAGCGCACAAAGGAAGTTCTTAATTCTCTTAAGAATATCAGAGAAAATGCCCACGATTTTTTCAGAGAGGCTTTTCAATCCGCATCCCAACTTTCCGAGCACTTATCTGAAGTTGAGTTAAGAGCTACAAGAATTTCATTGAAACAAACAACGCGTTCCAATGCGGAAACCTCTTCTACTGAAGCCTATTTTAGAGTGTCTATACTGACTCCTTGCATAGATTCATGGTCAACGAAGATGTTCTACCATCTTTTCAAGCTCTTTCCCTAGGTTTTGCTGCAATTGAGCAAGCGAGATAATGCAATTTCGTTGTCAGCTGTGAAAGCTGAGTACATTCTTTGGTGCGAACAAAAAATATCGTCGAGTGATCCTTCTACCGAAGTTTTGAAATTGCTTAATATATGTGACTAGACTTACTTCAGAGGTATACATTTCTTGCTTACAGTTTTGGTCACGCTTCGAGTGACCACAGCTAGTGTTGAAAGAACCTTTGCAACTATGAAAAGGATTAAAACGTATCCCAAAGCGTCATGGGGAATGCAAGATTAAGCTCACTTGCTATGATATCTGTTCATTCGGATATTAATGTTGATTCAGATGAGGCGATTGATCTCATGTAAAAAAAAATCAAGACCTCTTCTGCTTTGAAAAACTGTGTGTAAAAAATAGTTTAAGTATGTTCGTTTACGATTTAAAAACTAATAAAAATCAATGAATTTGAATATATATACTTTTTTGTTTAAAGAATTTCTTGCAAGATTTGGAAGCAAGCCCCCCCGGAAACAAAATCCTGGCTACTGCACTGCACACCGTGTGCAACAATCGGCTTATTGAAGTCTCAGATCGCCGAGATCGTGTGATTTAACGGCTCTAGACTTTTTTGTATGGGGCTTGTAATACCCCAAATAATAACCGTAATAAATACACAAAACATACTGTATTCAGTATTAAACATTTATTGCCCAAAAGCCCACAATTCAAGTCCGCACTGGGTGACAGTCAATGCAGCACTGCCAGACTGACTCTCATTGCACGGGTTTCCACAGGGATACATTAAATCAATGGTCTATGCCAACAAGCCGGCAACGTTAGAGGGGCTCAGAGCCAATATTGAACGGCCGCTATGGCCGAGTCATCGAAAATTGGGTTCAACGTATCGATCGCTGCATACGTTCCCGTGGTGGACATATGAACAAAGTTGAATTCCATTCATAAATGTGTTGATAGTAATTCAATTTTTTTTTGAGATATCTCAATTTTATTTAAAAATAAAGTTGTCAAGTCCTTAATGGAAGACCATTTATTGAAGTAATACTTCTTTAGGCACGCTTGACTTGGGGGGTAAGCTGATGAATGCGTCACAAAATCGTTACGAAAATTGCAAGCGGAAGTTGAGAGGGAGATATAAGTTAGTGAGATAAAAAGAGAGAGAGTTTCGTTTCGAATATTACACACACACATTTTCGTTCTCTCTTTCTCTCAGCCAGTTATGTTCCATTATCTAAGACACATCATACAGTGCAGCAGTGATAAAAGATCGGGGGATTTATCACTTTTTGCGGGATTTTCTTACTAATAATAAGCTAAAACAGACAAAGGGATTTTTCAGACCTCATAATACAAAAAGAAAGGGATTTTACTTTTTGGTCAAATTTTGTTGCTAATTGCTCATTTCATTTAGAATAAAAAATTTATTCAACCTACGATCAAATTAAATGTTTTCATGTTTAGAAAAAAGTCATTCAAAATATCTAAATGCTTTCATTTTCTTTTTTTTCTTTCCCTAAACTGTTTCATAAAATGACATATCTGTGAAGTTTTTTTGAAATAATAAATTTATTTATTTTATAAACATAAAAGGGATATTTTGAGTATAACCGTGGGATCACCTGCCTCTAAAGTCTGGTATCACTGCAGTGCACGCCTATTGTCTGTATCATACTGTAGGAGCAAGAGAGAGCAGTGCGCGCGCCCATTTTCTTGCTCTCTTCCTCTCGTAGCCAGTAAATTATTGAAGAAAATTGATATATTTGAATGTATAAACTAAACATGTATATATAGATGTAGCTAAAGAAGTTTTACTTCAATCGTGTGGTCTAAAGCACACTCGTTTTTTTTTGGTTACAGAAACGAGTGAAGTAACGCAGGAAAAAAACGCGTCAAAAATGAGTCAAAAAAGCCTCCAAAACGCCTAAAAACACGATAGAAAAGAAGGGTGAAATATCGACAGAAAAATACTTGCGAAAAATCAAAAATGCATAGAAAAGCGCGAGAAAAAACGCTTTTGCATCTGGTCCCCTCTGTCCGTTCGTCGGTGTTGCTCTGCCTGCCAATCTTCCCAGGTTAAATTAAGAACTTTTCGCATTGCTCTTTCAAGCGCCTGACAAATACCCGAGAGTACCTACATTCACATAACCGTTCGTACACAGCTTTATTTGGATATGCATTCCACTTGCCCCATTGACAAAGATTATTTTGAATTTTTTTATTTTCGAGATCCATTTGCAATCTACAAAACAACTGAGTAAAACACAAATCACGAGGAGGCTATTTATTTCCAAAAACTAATCAAATGTATGGCTACACCCATCTATAGCAGTCCTTATCCAATCATGGTAAAACGCGACACTGGCGTGCACGTCCGGATAGCCCTTAGCACACGGCTGACCCCAGTTAACAATGCCCACCAGCTTTCCATTACTCACCAGCGGTGCACCTGAATCACCATGACACACACCCTGACTTTGGCCCGAGAGTGAACAGATGTGACCAATATCGACACCGTCGTCTCCGTCGTACCTCTGCTTGCAGTTCTCGTATTCAATATAATCCACTTCAGCCTTTCGCAAATGCTGCGAAATATCACCAACAGTTTCGGATTTTCCCCAACCTGTAATGAGGAGCTTGCTGCCCTTGCCGATCAGATCCGTTGCTATCTCGATCGGCTGCGTCTTGGCGTCGTACTCAATGGGCGATTCCAGGTGCACCAACGCGATGTCATTGTGATACAGGGGATTGTCAAAGTTGGTGTGTATGATGATCTTATCTGCATAGTAGTAGGCCTTGGGATCCCAAATATCGTTTGTTCCAGATGAAAGCATTAACCGCTCCGGGTTCCATCCAATCACACAATGTCCCGCAGTTAGGATCCAGTGATTGTCAATGATTGCCCCAGAGCAAAAATGGCTGCCCACATAGGTCTGCAACGACACATGGTATGGCGCTAGGCCATCGGCGGCAATCTCACCTCCAATGATGTAGTTTTCAATGCTGACTGTGGACTCGTTTGAAAGGCGGCCAGCTCCCACCGGGTTTCTAACCCGGATGCCCTGAGCGGCATGCAACGCGACCGCTAACAACGTGACTGTGACAAGTAACTTCATAGCTATTCGTCCAAATACGTTGTGGGTTTTCTTTTATACGTGGACTCTTGGTCGGTTGGGTCGATAAGATTGTTAAATTTATCGATTTACCCTCATCGATATCAGGTTGGGCAAATGAGCTCTATAAACTGATATTGGGTCGTTTGGTTAAATTGCTGCTTGCTTAGAACTTCTTTATAACGGCTATAAGTTGTTATGACGGGCTTTATTTTTTTTTAAGTTCATGGAGCCAATAAAAATATATATAAGCTTCGATATTCGCGCGTGATCGGGAGTGAATTAGTTTTCTGGATATCTCGGCAAGGAATAGAAGTCGCGAATATTCAATATTGGCCGGGTTAAGTGCTAACAGTGGCAGTCGAACGTATTTCGACTATTATAAGAAACGTATGTGGAAATACCGTGTCACTTTGATTCTTATAAGAACAAGTCGGATATAAGAAACAATTTTTTTTTTACTTTCGGGGTTTTGTTATATCCATTTTGTACTGTACAAAGATGATCCCCCAGTGCCGCTATAAAGTCTAGAGCTCTCAAGCTCCCCAGACTGTAATCGTTGGACTGCCAATTTGTATTCATTAAAGACTTCACTTGTGCGTTCTGCCAAAATGGTGATATCTACCATCGCACTACTGGGCTTGGTAATTTTTTTTGTGCATATCCAACACACACAAAAACAACACCCACTGATTGACGCGTGCACTGGAGCCTTCTGAGTCAAGATATTGTTTTATTGTTGCACTCCAGACCAGAACAGGCGGCATTGTAAAGATCTCTATCTTGCGGATTTGTATCTTAGATTAGTTCAAACGGATAAACGTTTAACACCGTCCACTATATAAAAGCCAGCACCCCAAACTCGGATAATCAGTCTTGTAAAAAAATGAAGGTTGTATTGTGTCTCGTTTTTGTGGTGTTGCCAGCGATTTATGCTATACGCATAAAAAATGTCCAAACTGCCATTCCGACATTTGCCCAAGAAGGACGCATTATAGGCGGCAGTGAAGCTGAAGACGGACTGGCTCCCTACCAGGTGTCGTTGCAGTCTGATGTTGGTAGTTACGTTTGCGGTGGAGCGATAATCAACAAGAACTGGATTATAACAGCGGCGCATTGTGTTGAAGTTTACGTAAATTATGCAGGCTACGATAAGCTGCGAATAATGGTGGGAACACAAAATCTCAAGCAACCAGGAGCCATACACTTAGTGGATAAAATAACTATACACAGGAATTACGACACTCCCGTGTTCCACAATGATGTCGCGCTCGTGCGGGTAAAATCTGAGATTGTGTTCAATAACAGCACACGCGCCGTTGATCTGCCAACGCTTCCTTTGAGCGTCGGTGATGATATAGTCCTAACTGGATGGGGTTCCACCAAATTGTATGGCGAGCGATCGGAACTTCTACACAAGATCAGTTTACACTATCTTCCATATGCAGAGTGCTCGAGAAAGCTGAACGGTGACGCTGGCTTGGGTGTTGGTCATATCTGCACGTTTACCAAAGCTGGAGAGGGTTCGTGTCATGGCGACTCAGGCGGTCCGCTGGTGAAGAACAACCAGCTGTTCGGGGTAGTTAATTGGGGCTATCCGTGTGGCACGGGAAAACCCGACATGCACACCAACGTGTATTTCTATGCCGATTGGATAAAGGCTCAAATCAGTGGTTAGGCTGAGCTGGTGTTACATACTATAGCTATATGTTTGAAATAAAAATTCCTTATTACCAGCAAAGATGGAGAGCCTTACCAATAAACAATTTTAGTTTCGACTATAAATTTTAGTAGTTCACAGTGGCAATATTTTTCATACAAATTTCGCAATTGTGAGCTTTCGTAAATTAAATTTCGAGACTTAAATTGGTTATTAGTACGGCGCAGAGTGTTTTTGTTTTGCTTGGGAAATCTGAGACTGATGTCGAGTATAAAGCTACAGCTACGGTACATATTGGGATGAGCTTGGAGTTTGCATAGAGCAAGCCTAGTCAATTGCAAAACACGAATACGTATAGCTGGAATTTAATAAAATGCACCAACCCTCCAGATCCCTCTTTCCCAGTGGGCACTTTGGGCAAGTGCTCAGGGCCCCGCGATCGATAGGGGCCCCCCTCAGAACAAATACAAAGTCCCTAGTTCCTGTCAGATCACCAAACGGTAACCAATATTTATTACCAAAAAAACTTATATAATTCGAAGAAATCGACCCTATAATTTACTGACTACAATACCAACTTAATAGCTTTTACATGCCTGAAGCTATTCTACTCTCGCCCAGAAGTTAGGCTTTCTGCCAAAGAAAGAAACCCGGAATCTGACTACCAGGGCCTATCTCAGAGAACAAAACGCAGGAGTTCTTGCCAGAATTTTTTTGATGGCTCTGCGCCGTCAGTCCAACTGAATGGAAGAGAGAAATTTAAAGTAGAAACCTTTCTTCCCATAACAAATAGCCTCAGCGTTCATTTAAAACAGCGATTAAGCTCGTATACGAATATCAGTAAACGGTTTGATTTATGTTTTCGCTTGAAAACTCTGAATTCTGAAGAGTTGAGCAAAGAATTTGCTGAATTTTATAATGAAGATGTTAATGTGAAAGAGTTAGAAATAGAATGTTTGCCTTTAACAGAATACTTTAAAATTGTTGACAATGAAATTAAGGATTGTATATTAAAAATATATCAACTTTTGAAAGAAAATAAAAATTGAAGACACATTTCCAAATGTATAAATCGCATTGAGAATCTTTTTAAGCATGATGGTAACTAACTGCAGTGGGGAACGCTCCTTCTCCAAACTAAAAAGAATGAAAACCGAATTGAGAAGTACAATGATTCAAGAGAGATTAATCAGTTTGTCGCTGATGTCCATAGAATCTGTTGTGCTAAAAAGCAAAGATTTTGAAGAAGTGGTTAACGTTTTTGCCCATCTGAAATCTTCAAATAACATAGATTTTTAAGCACTAACCTGTAAATGCTAAAAGAGTTACTTTTGCGGACTATATTTTATTTAGCTATTCGTTTCATGTGATTGTTAATAAAAATAAATATTGAACCTTGTTTTCTTTGTCTATTCTAACAAAATAGTGTTCTATCAAAGTCATAGGGGCCCCATTATCCTTATATGCCCAGGGCCTCCAATAGGTTAAAGACGGTCCTGCAACCCTCTGGCGCCGAATATTAATGCAGGGTTTCTACAGGTCAAAAACACCTTCCCCCGGAACCGCCGTATGGCAAACTTCTTGTTGCTACTAACTAGGGTAAACTGTCCCACGGTGAACCAAGTCCCACAGTGAACCATTCAAATATTCACAACCAAAAAAACGATGAAAAGAAAAAACAAACACTTACCCTATTTATTTTCATTTTACCAGTCAGTTGAAATTGTGCGTTCGTCGGTGTAAGGCTGTTGAGCTATTCAAATTCTGACAGGTAAGTACAAACAAAAATCGTTAGCTTTGTTTTTGTTCCTGTTGGAAATGTTATGTGTTTTATGAAATGCGTTCTATTTATTTCTGAACTGTATTAACCAGAGTTGTTTTTAAACAGTGAATAAACTAAATCTAGGCAATAAGTTTTAAGTTATTTTGGTTTATTTTCCACGACATATTGCGTCCAACAGTGAACCAGATAAAGGTGGTGCACAGTGAGCCATGGGTTTGCGGAGACGCCTCCATTCAGGAATACCCGGAGGTGCCCGAGGACTTCTTTATATGGGTTAAGATAAAAGGCATTTATATATACAGCTGCTATATTCCACCTAGCACTACTATCGATATTTTCGAGAGAGTTTTAGATAGAGTAGTTGCTGATGCTACGGGTAAGAGTCCCGTTATAATCGCAGGGGATTTTAACGCATGGGCATCGGAATGGGGTAGTTCGTATACGAATCGTAGAGGGACTGTTCTATTAGAAGCTTTCTCTTGTTTGGACATCATTTTAGCTAACAGCGGAAGTACTAACACTTTTAGCACAGCTAGAGGGGGATCTATCATCGATCTTACATTCGCAAGTAGCAGCCTGCTACGAAATGCTAACTGGCGTGTGAGCGACCATTACACGCATAGCGACCACAACGCCATCTTATTCAGAGCCAACACTGTACCAGTACACCGTCATAACAGGATGACGCTGAAACGACCTAAATGGAATGTCAACACGCTAGATGAAGATCTCCTAAGCTTCGTCGTCAGTGAGGCGATAAATGAAGCCAGAAATGCGGGGGAATTTGTAATCCAGGTATCACGGCTGGTAGTCAACGCGTGTAATACATCAATGTCAAGGTTGGGAACAGGAAAGCATCGACCTCCAGTATATTGGTGGACCCCTGAGATCGCGGAACTCAGATCTTTGTGTCACCGAACGCGACGAACTTACCCGGCGCTCCCGGCTACGACACGCCGATGACCATCAAATTCAACTTGCACGAAACGCACACATTTTAAAAAAGCTATCAAGTCTAGCAAGCGCCTTTGTTTTAGGAATCTCTGCGAAGAACTCAACAACGACGTCTGGGGTAAAGCTTACCAAATCGTATCGATGAGGCTAAAAGGACCCCGTATGCAATCACCGACGTGTCCAGTTTTGTTACGACAAATAGTTGAAACTCTATTTCCTCGCCAGGAGGGTACGGAGCTCGGTAGTCAAAGTATACACGAAATTGCGCCTATACCCATCGTAACACGCGAAGAATTATCCGAAGCTGTTAAGAAAGTACGCGACAGAAAGGCTCCGGGACTGGACGGTATCCCAAATAGAGCCCTAAAAATCGCAATTAAAACACGACCTGACTTATTTGCCGAAATGTTCAACGCGTGTCTTCAGGAAGGAATTTTTCCTGAACCTTGGAAGCGCCAAAGACTTGTCCTACTGCCGAAAGGAAAGGGTAATCCAAACGAACCATCCTCCTACCGTCCTATTTGCTTACTGGACACGATTGGTAAAATTCTCGAGCGAATTATATACAACAGGCTCCAGCCAGCAATTGAAACGGCGGGAGGCCTCTCGGATCACCAATACGGTTTTCGTAGATCAAGATCTACGGTAGATGCAATCAATGCGGTAATAACGAGAGCCCGAGCCGCTATAGAAGGAAGGCGTTGGAAAGGAGGAACCAAAAAATACTGCGCCGTTATAACGCTTGATGTAAAAAACGCGTTTAATTCGGCGAATTGGGAACGTATCATGAGCTGTTTACACCGGATTGAAATACCGAACTATCTCCGTAGGATTGTAATGAGTTACTTTTCGAATAGAGTTCTTCTCTACGACTCTGATGAGGGAATAAAAGAGTATGAAATAACGGGCGGTGTACCACAAGGTTCAGTTTTAGGCCCCTTGTTGTGGAATGTTATGTATGACGAAATTCTGCGTCTACCAATTCCAAGAGAAGCGTCAATTATCGGCTTTGCAGACGACATAGCTGTGGTAGTTGTGGCAAAAAAAATAGAAGAAGTCGAACTACACTGCAACGAGGCAGTTGCAACTGTACGTAGATGGCTTTCTAGCGCAGGTTTAAAACTCGCCGACCACAAAACGGAAGCAGTACTTATTACTAGTAGGAAAGTTCTGGAAACGATAACGATTAGAGTAGGAGGGCATGAAGTAGTTTCCAAACCATTTATTAAGTACCTCGGAGTAATTATAGACGCTCGCCTGAGCTTTAAACACCATATTGAATATGTATGCAAAAAGTCGTCAAAAACTGTTAGCGCGCTTTCAAGGCTGATGAGTAACATCGGGGGCCCGAAACAAACAAAGAGAATTCTTCTTGCAGGAACTGCCAATTCTATTCTCATGTACGCCATAGAAATATGGTCAAGTGCAATGAAAGTTAAGTCTTACGTGAGGGGAGCCAAATCCATCCACCGTCTTGGCGCATTAAGAGTCGCCTGTGCGTTTCGAACAGTTTCGAACGATGCCATACTCGTCGTATCTTCAATGTTACCTATCGATATACTTGCTGAAGAAATGGTAAAATTAAAAATCGAGCGAGTCCAAAATGGTCGGGTAGATAACGAAAAAAGAAAATACGAAAGGTGTCTGAGTATAGCAACCTGGCAACAACAATGGAATGAATCGCTAAAGGGAAGATGGACACACAGGCTTATACCAGTGATCGACCTATGGATTAAACGGAAACATGGTGAAACAAACTTCTATCTGACTCAGTTCTTGACGGGTCATGGCTGTTATAGGGAATATCTTTTTAAACGCGGACACGAAACCAGCCCAAATTGCCCGCATTGCGAAGATGTTTCTGAAAACGCGGAACACGTGTTTTTTCATTGCCAACGATACGAAACCGAGAGGATATCCCTACGGGACCAATTCGGTGAGTGGCCCACTCCCGCTAACATCGTAAACTATATGCTCCAGAATGACGAAAACTGGACCATTGTAAGTAACGTGGCGGTGCGCATTCTCAGCGACCTAAGACGCTTAGAACGCCAACGGCATGTTAATAGTTCCAACAATTGAGCAAAAAGCAACAATTCTTTATACCGACCCCCGCGAAGTAATGCCTTACGGCGGTTCCGCGGGGGAAACTAATCGGTCTGTTCGGGAAGGGAGGTGGTTTTAGCCGGTAGGAATCCGGCACTATCAATGGACGTCGGACCATTGGTGTCTCATGCAAGATTTCCACCTTCCATCGCAAAAAAAAAAAAAAAAAAAAAACTGTGTACCTAGCTTAGGCAATACACAATTTGTTTCATTTTGGCAGTTAAAATATGGCACGCACCAAAAAACCTCGCCAAATAGGATGTCACACTACCGACCAAATGAAGACTGCTATTGAGCTGATTAAGAAAGGGAAAGGCATAAGGGAGGCTGCTAGAATTAAAGGTCTCCCGTATCCAACTTTAAGGCGATATTATGCCAAAGTGAAAAGCCTTAACGAAGGAGAACATATAAGGTTAGTTCCTAACTGGCATTTTCCCTTTTGATAGATCGGTTTTTACTGAAATTGATTTTTTACCCAGTACAGTAACTGATCGTCCGAACCCTGAAGAAGAGGAAAATATCAGCCCCAATGAAAATACTACCACCACTACTTCACCAACTGATCCGGAAGGACAATTGAAAGGTCCAGAAGATTTCCGACTGCCTATAAAAGCGCTACCAAGAAAAAATAGGGCGAGAAATAGAAAAACGGGAAGAAGTCTCATTGCCACGGATACCCCAGAAAAAGAAGAACTTTGTTCACAGAAGCAATCAAAAAAGCGACAGTTAGAAATGAAAAAAGTAATAGAAAAAAGAGTAAAAAAAACAGTGAGAAAAGTTCTGCAGGATAGCTCCACATCAGAATCCGATACTTCCATGGTTCTAGAAAGTGATGGCGTTTTAACAGATGAATTTAGTGACAACGATGATCCCCAGGAAGCTGTTCAGAGTATGGGTAAAGAGACCAGAGATCCCGTTGCACGCGAATTTATCTTAGTGGAATTCGAAGGGATGAAGAATCTTATTTACTACGTTGCTAAGGTTTTGACGGTAAAAGGTGACGAATATCAAGTGGGTTACGTAAGAAGAAAGTCAGAAAAGCAATACATCTTTTCCTTGCCCGATGTTCCTGACCTGGCTTCAGTGTTTAAATGGGACGTAAAAATGGTATTACCAAAGCCCGTTGAACATGGTGGCACTTCCAGGCTATAAAATTCATTGTACTCATTTAATACCGACTTTTCAGCCTTCAATATTCGGTAAATCAATACTTAATTTTATTGCAATATATCCTTTTTACATTAACAATGTTCCTATTGGTTTGGTTTTAGTTTTAGTGGGGGCAGTACCCCCATATATTTGGTTTAATACAAGCTAAAATTAACATTTAGGCTTAAGGTAACAGCTTAAATCTAAGACACTTTAAAATAAGACATGAAAAGACTTAAAGATAAGGAGAGTGGTGAAGGAGATCGAGTTTCAGGTGGGCAGCGCTGCGGTTAAAATCGAAAACTGAAAGGTTGGAATTTACCTTTCGCAGCATACGGGATATCGGTTCATTGGAGCCATATGAGGTACGATGGTGTGGTGGGTAAATGAGCCGAGGCCAACGTAAATTACGGGGGTTAGTGTTGAAGAAAATAGAGTTGTAAAGAGAGGCGCAGTCGACGGAGCCGGAGAAAAGACGAAAAATGAAAAGAATGTCTGCAGCGTCTCTGCGTTCCTCTAGGGTATTCAGGTTAATGAGATTGAGCCGGTCAATATAGGGTGGCCAGATAAAAGGATCATCCCAAGGCAGACCTCGAAGGGCGAATCGAAGAAAGCGACGTTGGACGTTCTCAATTCTGTCTACATGAACTCTATGAAAAGGAGACCACACTTGACTAGCGTATTCAAGGAGGGGGCGAACTAAAGAGATGTAGAGAGATCTAGTCACGTAAGGGTCGGAGAATTCTTTAGACCAACGTTTAACAAAGCCGAGTGATGAGTTGGCCTTACAAATTATTTCGTCAATATGCGAATGAAAATTTAGCTCCCTATCATACAATATGCCAAGGTCGCGAAGAGAATGAACGAGAGAAATTGGTTGACCATGGAGAAGGTAACGTCGGCTAGGGGACTTGTTGCGCTTGCGTGATAGGGTAATGAATTGGCATTTGTTGATGTTGAGTTCTAAGCAGTTTTTGAGACACCAGGTCGAAAAACTGTCAAGGTCTTCTTGAAGGAGGCAAGAGTCTTGAGGTGAAGAGATGGTTTTGAAGATTTTAGCATCATCTGCGTAGAGAGACAGAGATGAGTGTTTGATGATCTTCTCAAGATCATTTACCGTTAGGATGAAGAGAAGGGGACCTAAATGGCTGCCTTGTGGAACACCAGATGTTGCTAAGAAAGAGGACGAATGTACCGCCCTAAAGCGAACGCTGTAATATCGGTTTTCAAGGTAGGAAGATATCCATTTTATCAATATAGGTTCATAACCAAGGGCAGACAATTTGAAGAGGATTAATTGATGTGATATCTTATCAAAGGCCTTGCTGAAGTCAGTTGCGATGACGTCAACTTCATTGCCATTCTCTAGGGATGATAGGGCATATGAAACAAATTCGACGAGATTTGTAGTAGTCGATCTACCTTTCAGGAAGCCATGTTGGTAGGGTGAAATAAGGGACTTGCTCCGAAAACTTAAGACTTCATATACAATACTTTCAAAAAGTTTGGGTATATGCGAGAGTTTGGCAATTGGGCGGTAATTAGTAATTTCATTTTTTGATCCTTTTTTGTGTATCGGTGTAATGAACGAGGTTTTCCAAATTTGGGGAAATTCTCCATTTGAGAGAGAAAGATGAAAGAGAGCAGAAAGTGGGAGCGAGAGATTAGAAGAACACTTCTTAAGGAAAATGGCTGGAAGACCATCTGGGCCGGGTAGGAATTCGTCATTAAGCAGTTGTAATTTTTTTTCAATAATGGAAGGGTCAACAATTTGAGAGAGAAAGGGACCGATAGAGAAGTTAGGTAGCTAGTCAAAGTAGGAGGGATCCGGTGCGAAGGAGTCGTCGGCAAACGATAACTTAAAAAATGTGGCAAAAAAGTTGGCAATGGTATGTGGGTCGGTGGAAGATACGTTTTCGTAAGAGAGCGAAGGAGGGTAACCGTCGGATTTTTTTTTATAGTTTACGAATTGGAAAAAGGAGTTAGGGTCGTTTATTAGATTGGTATGTGCATCATTTTGATAGCGTTGGTAGAGGGAGTTATAAAGCTGGGTAAAATTAAGATAAATACCGAGGTAGTCGGAATAGTCGGAAGAACAACCAGTGCGGAGAAATACTGCCCATAGCTTATTCCTTTTGTTACGTAAGGAACGAAGTTTTCGGTTATACCACGGGGGGGAATTGGATGAAGTTCTATGGCGAGAAAAGGGAACATAGAGAGAAATAGAGGTAAATAGCTCTCTGTAGAACATGGAAAGCGCATCTCCTAATGATAGATTGGCAAAATCGAAAGTGCATCTACTGAGATACGCATTAATTTTTTGGAAGTTAGCTTTGTGAAAGTCGTACGAGGAGATGACTGCGGAGGAACTGGACTGTAGTGGAGAGTTGAGGAAAAATGAAAGAAGAAGAGGGGGATGAAGGTTATCAATAGTAGATAGAGAAAGAGCACAAGGTGAGACTGAGGAATTAATGGGGTGAGTTGTGAATATTAGGTCTAATTGCCTACCCATGAAGTTTGAGACCCCGCTAACTTGAAATAGACTACAGTCTGTCAGGCTATCTAAGAAGAGGCATTCCTTAGTTGATTTGGCATTTGAAGCTACGAAGAAAGATTCATCATCTGATGGAGACCAGTGCAGCTGGGGCAGATTAAAATCGCCGAAAATGAGGATATTGTCAAGGGAGTCAGATGTGTCGATTAATTTGTCAATCGCGTCGATGGCAAGTTGATACGATTCAATAGGTTGGGCTGGTAGAATATAGAAGCATATAACGTACAGGGATCTCTGGGGGAGTGTTATTTTTATTGACACAAAGTCCAGTTTCGAAGATGAGGAAGTAGCAACAGGGGATGAGTCAAGGCTATTGTGGATGGCCAGAAGAACGCCTCGACAAGGAGAATTGTTTGAGGGGCGAGGAATTTCGTCGTCTCGATAGACATTGAATGAAGGGGGAAATAACTCTTGGCTCTTTATGTCGGGGGTTAGGTTGGTTTCGGTTAGGGCATAAATATCGAATGGAAGAGCATGAGACTGGCGCAGAACAGAACTGGTTTTGGAGCGAAGGCCTCTTACATTCTGGTAATAAAAAGTAAAAGGAATTTTGTTAGGAGATGATTGGTGAAGAGATGGTCGGAATGGCAATTTAGGGACGAAAAAATGAGTTGTGGTCAACTCAACTATTTATGTTTCTGTTTTGAATTGAAATACGTTTTTTTTTTATTAAAGATTATTTATCCTTGCATTCCAAATGTGTTCTTGAATTAGAAATAAAGTTGTTATTTTGTTTGTACTTAGTTCCGTTTTTTTTGGCTTATTCTGTTCATCTTTAGTGGACCTTAATTGATTTTCACCTCTGGTTCACTGTGAACTGACTGGTGGTACATATACTAGTACACAGTTAACCAATCGAAGGACTTTTAAAAAAAATTAAAAAAATGTGTGTTACAAATTTTTTTTCAACGATACTTTTAGTTAAATTTAAAGTTCAAAACCCAAACATAGTGCACACTTAAAGTATTCATATCTAGAAGCAGAATATGAAGTAATTAAATAAAGTCAAACAAAAAATGGTTCACCGTGGGACAGTTTACCCTACACATATTACTGGCACTATTCGTTTTCCGTTGGTGCTTTAAGCACCTAAGATAGCTGACTATGCGAACCGCCATAATATTATTTTCAATGGTGCAGTTCTCGTCAATTTGAAGCATGTGAATCACCTCATTATTGAAAGCGGGCCACTTCTCAAATATATAGGCACTGAAGCCGAAGACCGACCGGCAATTAAAGATCGTTTTCGAAATTCCGACAGTTTGGGTAGTTTTCGTGGAGATATTCTATGTAAGAGACATAAACCGGCAAAAACTGAGTCAGTTGAAAGTTTGTTGCACAATTTAATCCTTTGGCATGGTCCTGAGTATCCAACTGTCCTTTACAAATCGTTTTATTGTTTTTTTTTTTTGCCAGGTACCATTAATAATACTCCTTTTGTAATTTCCTGCAACGCTATCTACCGAACCATTTTGGTGAGTCCCATTTTTCCTTTCTTCAGCGAAAGGTTGCGGTGAAGATAAACCAAAACATTGTATCAACTTTCGCAACTCTTTGAAAAGGTAGACGAATGTGACTCCCCGCACAGTTGCCTCCTGTTGCAGTGCTGTTCAACTTCTTCTACCAGTTTTGATAGACTAAATGATTGGCATATCGACGACTTAATTTTTAAAAAATAAAACCTGCATTCGATTTGTTTATGACAAACTATAAAAAATACGTTTAATACTTCTAGTTTTATTCACTTTTGAAAACATAAATCCGTCAGCGGACCTCCGGTAGAAAAACGCCTCAAGTGCAGCTGTTGGTGTGGTAAGTAGAGCGGAAGTGATAGTAATGTCGGCCTAGTCCTCGTACCTTGGTTAACATATCCCGTAGCCATTCGACAAATTTATCGAGCAACTAGGGCCGCACATAAATTCGTCACCGTCTCTGGTTCATCGGCATAGACTAGTGACTTCACATACCCCCAAAGACAGTAATCTAAAGGTGTTAGATCACAGGATTATGCGCGCTCAGCAAATGTTTCCCGCAAGGAATTGATGGCATGTTGCGTCATCTTGTTGAAACCGAAGTTCTGTCACGTTAGTGCCATGCAAATGAGGAACGAAGAAGTCAGAAATCATGTTTCTTTAGCGCTCTCCATTGACGGTGACATTCTAAAATCGTCCTTAAAAAAATATGGGCCCATGATTCCACCAGTCCATGAAGCACATCAAACAAGGTCGTCTCGACAAAGGCTTCTGGGTTTTCTCCACTCCAAATTTGTTAACATATACATTTAACCGAATATGGGTCTAGTCGGGTCGGCGCAGTGGCTTAGTGGTTAGTGTGTTGGACTACTAAGCGAGGGGACCCAGGTTCGAATCCCGAGAAAAACCCAAATTCCAACTTAAGGTTTTTTTCGCTGCGCCACCTCTTGCGAACGTCTGACAAACATCCGAGAGTATAACTGTCATGAAAGAGCTTCTCAATTGACCGTTTGGACTCGGCATAAAATTGTAGATCCCTTCCATTCGTCCCAAAAATAAAAAACTCACACAAGACGAATGGTTGTGAGAAGCTAAGCTTGGGTCCATACGGACCTGTTGCGCCAAATATATTTATTTTTTTTATGGGTCTAGTCGGAGAACAAAATTTTCAGTTAAAATCGAGGATCAAGCTGAATCATGTTTTAGGCCCACCTCATCGAATCTACGACTCGTATAAGAATCACGCGGTTTCAACTCTGGCACAAGCTGGATCTTATAAGCTTTTAAGTGAAAAAA
The DNA here is from genome assembly GCA_916610125.1 of Cheilosia vulpina. Taxonomy (NCBI): domain Eukaryota; kingdom Metazoa; phylum Arthropoda; class Insecta; order Diptera; family Syrphidae; genus Cheilosia; species Cheilosia vulpina. The sequence goes on along the minus strand of OU744276.1, from coordinate 77,300,685 downwards.
TGTACTATCCAAATACCAACTTTCAACTGTCAAATTGACAATCTGTAGAAACAGTGTTGCCAGTTTAAAATCCAAACCTGTTAGAAAAAAACACCCTTTAGCTCCTAATACTACCTAGCAGAACATATATTTCCTTGGGCACTCTCGATGTCATTCATGTCGAAATTTATTTGTCAAATCTTCTGTTAATTTCATCTGTAAGTTATTAATTTATTTATTTAACTTGTCCTGTGCCCATGTTCTGTAACTCATGCGATACCTTTTCGCATCGAAAACTTAGGAACAAAACATTGCGTTGTTTATCGCATCTGAAAAATATTGGAGTTCTCAAACGCCATGCGAAAAGATTCTGTAGTGATTTTAATTTCATGGGAATTTTGTAAATATTTCCCAAAGCTGTCAAAATATGTACTCCAAAACAAAACAATAAAAATTGAAAATTATTTCACACGGATTTTCAGTTAGTTGTTTTGTTGTTTTTAAATTTTTTTAGCTTTTCACTAATTTTGGATGAAGAATACGATCCGCGTAACATGTTACGGATTCTAAGGCGTTTTCTAGAAGTTAGCACAAACCCTTAGGAAATGCCGGAAGCAAGATTTCGTGAGTTGTATCGTTTTTCCCTTGGTTCAGCTCGGATACTCTTATTGACGAGCTAAGTCCACATTTGTGCAAGGGGCAAAGAAATACATTTATTCCAATCCCGATTCGGGTCTGTTCTGCATTACATCTTTTTGCAACTGGGTCCTTTTAGAGAGATGTGGGTCAAGATTTGTCTGCGGCTATTAGTCGGACTATGGTTTTTCGAGTGGTTTCGGAAGCGGCTGATGTTTTGCAAAACAAAATAAATATCAATAGCAAAAAAACAAAAAATAATCGGAACACATGTTGGAGGAACAAAAGGGGAGCAGCCTATTCACAGAAGCCTTTAGGTCAATCCAACACTATTAAGAAACGAAATTAGTCTATGAAATAGAAAACAAACAAACATGCACGAACTTTCTTCCACTGCAGATTTATTGCTACTGCCGTGCCCATCGAATAAAATTTACAAGAAAGCCTTGGTTTTGGTGTTGGCATTGATGCCTCTGGCAAATTCCAAATTAGCAGCCATGAATTCTGCAAGCTTTTGCTTTTGAATCTTGGAGATTATTGAGCCCCTCCACAAAAAAAATCGTATTTACGGTATTTTTATATAATTATGATTTTGAGCTATTTGATTTTTTTTGTTTTAATGCTTAAAACCGCAAGCTTTGTGTTTCATGATATACTCTTCGATTCACACAGTTACAGAACGCGTCATGTGATATTATGGCATCTTGTTTCAATTCATATCGTTTATGTGAAAGATATATGGATGAAATAATTACAGAACATAGGCACTGTCCTGTGGAGCCTTTCCGATGATTTGGAAATCTTCATTTGTCATGCCTCTACACAATTTTGCTGATGAGCATCATAGTTTCAGTCCCATGAAATCAACTACAACTAATTTAATAGAAAATACTTCACATTGCAATGAAAGCATGGTGGATGGATTACAAACTGACGGTTTTTATGCTTATTTTAGTAAAGCATTCGACATTAGACGTGTTTGTTTTTCAACTTTGATCTCAGCAAAGCAGAATTTTCAGCATGCAATTACAGACACTCCTGTGAGTCTTCGAAGTTTCAACTACAGCGCAGTTGTTGTAATTGCGTGCTGAAAATCCTACTTTACTTTGATTTGCTGAGTTTGAAGCTCAAAAAAACAGGCACAAAGTAAAAAAAAACTGGAATATTATAGATTTCCTCAATGGGTCCTAAAATGGATCGGTTCGTATCTATCTGATCGTAGTCAAAATGTAAAACTAAATGGTTCTTGTCAAAAAAGTATCGTCGTCTATTCTGGTGTCCCTCAAGGTAGCCACATCGGTCCAATCCTGTTCCTATTATTTATCAAGATTTTACTGTCTGCGGATGACTGTAAGCTCGTATATTCTTATAGCAGCCCACAAGGTTATATTTATTTTTCTACAGCATGATATTGACCGAATGCAGGAATGGTGTAAGGAGAATTATATGCAGATAAACATGATGAAATGTAAATGTGTGTCCTTCACAAGGCGTCAAAATCGAACTACTACACCGATTTATTTTATTTATGATGAAGTTGTTGAAAGTGTGGATCACTTTAATGATCTTGGAGTTATCTTTGACAAGAAGCTCAACTTTAACCTCCATTTGGATTCCATTGTCAGTAAGGCAAGAAGCCGACTGTGACTTATAAAACGCTTTTCAAAAAAAAAATATATCACCAAACTTCTATACCAACCTGTTTTGGAATATTGTTGTCCTGTTTGGTGTCCGAAGTACGAATCCGGAATTTTGAAAATTGAAAGCGTTCAAAAGCAATTTCTTCTTTTTGCATTACGTGCTTTACATTGGGACCCCGAAAGTCGTCTTCCCTCCTACATAAGTCGATTAAAGTTGCTGAATATGGAAAAACGACGAGAAAAATCCAATGCTTTGTTTTTATCTTGCGTCCTGACTGGCAACATCAACTCCACATATATTCTTAGTTCTATACACATCAATATAAGACCGAGGGCAACAGGGAATCCAATATTTTTGTATCAAAGGACATCTCGATGTAACTATGGAAGCATTATTGCTCCCTCAATAACTTGGTCCAAAAAGAGATCACCCTATTGGAAGATGCCATTATTTTTGCAAATCGCCGCCAATATCAAATCTGTTTTGACATTTATGGACTAGACAGATGTAGAATACAAGCGAACAAGCCATGGAGCGATACACTTCCCAAGAACGCGGACTAATCGTGTCTATTTTTTTTTGTGTAACAATTCGTCTGAAGTGTTGGCGCAGCGCGAATTCCGTCTCGCCGATTCCACGGCCGTCCGACACCGACTGCGCAAACACTGCGACGTTTGGCCACCAACCTTGAAGAGTATGGGACCACACGAGACGTTGCCAAGAGTGGCCGGCCCCAGAGCGCCCGTTGTGCCGAGAATATCACCGCTGTTGACGAGGAGGTCGAGCTGTCGCCGGAAACATCCACCAGACGCCGTGCCGCGCAATTAGCCAACAGCCGGTCGTCCATAAGGCGAATTTTGATCAAAGGCTTGCGCATGTTCCCGTATAAAGTCCAGTCCGTGCATCAGCTGCTGCCTGCCGACCGCCAAACGCGTGTAACCTACGCCCAAGCCATCCTCAATCTCGAGGACGAAGTGGACGATTTTTCGACCAATATCATAATGAGCGATGAGGCTCATTTCCACCTTAGCGGGTACGTGAACAAGCAAAACTATCCCTTCTGGGGTACCTTAAATCCACGAGTCATGCACGATGAGCCATTACACCCGCTCAAAGTTGCTGCGTGGTGCGCTGTTCCCGCTGGAGGAGTCATCGGGCCATTTTTTTTCGAGAACGCCGATGGTCAAACGACAACAGTCGACGGTGCGCGCTATAAGGCCATGTTAACCGAGTTTTTTCTGCCGCAATTGGACGAATTAGGAATGGAGGACATTTGGTTCCAACAGGACAGAACTACGGCACACACTGCGCGAGCCACAACCGATATTCTAATTCTGACTTAACTGGAGGCAACAGATCACGCACCGAGTGTGCAAACTTAGCATGCCTAGTCATTAAGTTGCTTATGAAAAATGTAGGCAAAACGACGGAACAGCTCACCAAGGTATGGATCCCTGTACACCACGTTAGGGAAATCATATACACATCACCTTCATAAACTGAACAGTTTTCGAAGAGTAACCAGTTTTGACCATAAAAGTCCTAACTCTCAGCATAAAAAAAAATTCTATCGTGTAGGGAAGGGACTGTGAATAAAGTCGGCTCAATGGAGACCGCAAAATCCTATATCCATTGCTCAATAGGAATCCCACACATATCGAAACTCCAATTCCAAATGAAATAAGTAGAGCGACCCACACCTTGTGTGAATTTTGTGTACGCGGCCGATAGATAGACAGATACGAGAACGTATTGCTAAATACATAAATGCCGACCACCGGTTATTGTTTTATGGCTGCACTCCAGCTCAGCATATGACCATAAAGATTTCAATCTACCAAATTTTGATAAAGAATTTTAAAAGATATCACTTTCTATATAAGACCGCGCCACCCAAATTTTAAGGCACTTGTCAACATGAAAGTGATACTGGGTTTACTGTTGCTGGTGCTGCCAGTCATTTTGGCAAAATTAATAAAACATTCGCAAAGTGGCTTCGAAGCTGGCTTTCAGGATGGTCGCATTTTGGGTGGCGACGAAGCGGAGCACGGCTTTGCTCCCTATCAAGTGTCCCTGCAGACAGATTTCGGCAGTCACCTCTGCGGCGGAGTTATAATCAACAAGGACTGGATTCTGACGGCAGCGCACTGCATTGAGGTTTACATTTTCTACGGCACTGAGGAGGGCCTTTGGATCGTAGTTGGAACACAAAATCGCACGCAGCCCGGAGCCATCCATTATGTAGATCGATTGGTGATGCACTGTAACTATGATAGTCCAGAGGTCTACCACCACGACATCGGACTAATTCGAGTCAACTCATCGATCGTGTTCAACGAGAATACGCGAGCTATTGACTTGCCAATTAGCCCCTTGCGGGAAGGTGACAGTGTGGTACTAACTGGCTGGGGTACAACCGCACTTTGGGGCGAGCGACCGGAGATGCTGCACAAGATCAGTCTGCCGTTTGTTCCGCATGATAAATGCCTTGAAATGTTGGACGGCGATGTTGGTTTGGATGTCGGGCATATTTGCACATTTACAAAGGCTGGCGATGGACCGTGTCATGGTGATTCTGGTTAACTGGGGATTCCCGTGTGGCATGGGTAAGCCCGATATGCATGCGAATGTTTTCTACTTTCTCGAATGGATAAGGACCAACGTCAACGGCAGTAGATAGGTACTGCGGATAGAGTGCTTCGGTTAACCTATGACTTTGTAGCATTAAATGTCCACCTTTTTGATGGCTAAAGTAAGGCACAGCGGTATTATAAGCTTATATTTGAGAAATTTACATATAAAACGAGTTTGCTTAATGATCCTGTTGGGTTTTTATTTTTCTTTCAGATAATCGGAAGTTTTCCAGACTAGATTGAAATGTTTTTCACGGTGCTGGACTTCTGTGGGCTCTCTAAAAGCCGGTACATAGGACTGTGGCTGTCTCTTAATAGAAATACTTCACACTTGCTTATAAACTTGGTTTCAACGAAGACAGCTGTAGTTTGGAAATAAAAGGGATTATCTGGCTAAGCTGGATGGACTAGTCAGTTTAGGCCAGCAGACTATGGCATTGGTAACACTGTGGAAAAGTTAAGTTTCTCGAACTTCTTGCAGGACACCTTAAGTTGAAGCGATTTCTTCTTTTGACTTTCATTTCATCGACGAAAAACATAGTTCGCCCATTGGATCACCTCTAGATGAAAGGAGGTATAGGATTGGCAGCAATATTATAATACTATTCGTCTCTCCTTATGTTATATTTATTGGGTGGCCGAGGCCGAGTATTGCTCACCCTCGGCAACTTAGTATCAGCCTAAGTGAAAGATGATATCCAACACAATATTGAATTGGTATTAAGCGGAAATGTTCCCTTTAGGTTGCCGCTTATGTGAAGGAGTAACTTTCCGTCTTGATCACTGGGAACATGTCCCTGGTCTAAGACAATCCAAGCGATTAATAAAGCCTTACTCCTATAAGGGAATCCTTAGGCTCAGTAAGGATAACATAAGAAAGCTAACGGCCTTCCTCACAGGTCATTGTGGCCTTAGATATCACCTCATCAAAATGAACCTTTGTCCGGAAACAGAATGCAGATTCTGTCTGGAGGATGTCGAGTCCTCTGAGCACATTTTATGTGAATGTCCGGCTTTTCATTGGTTAAGAAAACGTGTCCTTAATAGAGAGACTCGAACGCCAGCAGATATAGCGCACGCTGCAACTAAAGACTTATTGCCCTTCGTTAGGGAGGTCGCACGTCTCTTAGATTAACTATTCCCCATTGATACAATAGATCTTACAGGTCGCAGTGTCAGCCAGCTGGGCATGGGTTTATAAAAAAAAAAAAAACTTTCCAGACAAAGAAAAGAGAAATAACTCCGAGTTGACAACCCTGCAAGACGAAATAAGGACAGAAATGGTCGGACCTGCACATTTGAATGACAGATTCATGTTCCTACAATAGGGCGGGCCCTGTCCTTATATTTATTTAAAAGCGGTTTTTTGTATTTTTACGAAGTCGACATAGAGGAGAGTTCCACCCAGGAACTTACTTACTTACCTACTTAAGGTGGCCCTACTGTACGGGGTGGATCTGGTCCTCAAGCCTCAGCCAACAAGCGTCTCCTGCGAGCACGATCATAAGCCAGCTGGTCTTCCGTTTCGCACGTTAAATTGGTCGCTGTACAGTTCGTAATTGCATCTCCTCCGCCATTCACCCGTATGCAGACGGGACCAAAAATAATAACTCGAAGAATTTTCTTCTCGGAAGAGAGATCTCATCTGGTTTTTAAAAGAGCCCATGCCTCTGTGCCATAAATCACGAACGAGACGTACAGGGCCTTATAAAAAGTCACTTTAGTTGCTACTCAATTGCCTTCTTGACCCCAAAAGCAATTAAAAAAAATAGCAGCGATTGGCGAGAGTAGTTCTACGTTTAACTGTTGAAATAGTTTTTTACATCACTCTATAACTTCGACTAATCATTGAAACACCAACAACACAATACTCTCTCTCTTGAAACTTAACAGAACCTATATACATTATTAACGCATTCTTTTGCCCAAATCTTATTCGCTTTCCATACCTACTGAATAAAGGTCTATTGCATAATACAGTAAATACGGTTTGCGTTTTTATTCTGCTACTTATGGCGGAGCCTATGTGGACAAAGTCCCTAACCACCTCAAAGTTATACCTGTCTTTGGTGACGTTCTGGCCGAAACGTCATTATTGGGTGTCGTTTTTAGTTGACAGCTTAAAATACTTTGCCTTCCCCCTTATTGACCGCCAATCAGTAACGTGGTGCTTTCAGTAGGGTATTCACTATATTTAGTGCATTTTTTGTTTTATTCCAGGAAACTACGAGGACGTGATAGACAGCGATCCCATTACTATGTATGTTTATTTATACGTAGATTTATTTTTTCGTTTTTTACTCGCTCTACTCGTGAAACAATGTGCTAATTAACAGCAACTCTACAATGATTAGATAATATTTGAAAAGAGCAGGCAAGGTGAACAGAAGACTTTGCTTATAGAATGGCAACCACACATCCAAAGCTTGGATTCATCACATCAAATTATTTCCAGTTTATCAGCTGAACAGAGCTGTGAAAATGGTTGCGCAAGTGCGATTTCAAATATTAAAATATTCATATTTTTTGTCAGTTGTTGTCACCAGAGATAAATGATACAGAGACCCCCAACTCACATGTTCTATATACTAAAAACTTATTATGACAAACATGGTTGCGTATTTTGCGCTTTTGAATGTCATTAACTTCGATTATTGTCTCTGGTTGTCACTGTGCAACCGACCTCAGAGACAAGACACATTCAAGTGCCTATACCTAACTATTTGGCAGTCGGAGGGTACTCAATATTCATTTATATTTTTTAGGCTGTGTAGAGTCCGTAACATTTGGATAGCCTCGCGAATTGTTTTTTTTTTTGCGATTAAGTGCTACCATTACTTCCTTCATAAGAGACTGCTCTCTGAGACTTGAGAGAGATTTCAGAAATTTCTTAAATGTAACGGAACTTTCGGAACCAATTTTATTTGCAGTCAGTAAAATGTGATTTTTTTTGTAACACTAGAATAGCGTCACCTTATTTATTACAGTAAAAACAAGAAAAAACGTATTTTTTTTTAAGAGAACAATTTTTATTTGTTTTTGGTAACAAATTCAAATACTGTAGTACTTTGAACAACCTCCTTTATTTGTAATTACCTACCTCAAAAATGCGTTCGTTTCAGGAGTCATATAAGGATTTTAAAAAATTTAATGAAATGTTGGGCCAGGCCACTTTGATACCTTCATTGTGTACTGCTTCGCACTTTCATAAACTTTGCGTGTTAGCCAACCCCACACATTTTCAATAATGTTCAAATCTGGAGAGTTAGGTGGCCAGGATAGTTGCTGGATTTTGGATTTGCAACCAGGTTTTAACTATGCCGGAAGTGTGGATAGGTGTGAAAAGTGTGGAAGTCAAAAATTAAACATGAAATGAAGTGTTTTCTTATTCATTATTATAAACTACTACTACTACATGAAAAATAATGCATACTAGTTGGTACCCGCGACTTCGTCTGCGTAGAATAACATAGTACTTCGAGTAACTTTGAGTAAATTCAACTTTTTCAATTGTTAATATATTAAGAAAGTAAAAACGCAAAAATAAGCAGCCCCAGAAAACTTTTTTTCGACACTTAATTTGTTAAGATTGGTTGAGTGCGGGAACCGCAAGACGTAAATATACTACTACAGAAACTACAGAAATATAATAGAGTGGACTGATGGATGGATGTATTATTTAACATACAAAAATTACAATCTATTGCTTAACACGTAAATTTACAATACCAATGAAACTTATGAAACCATCAGCTCCCTCGCACCAACTCGATTGCCACAGCAAATTTTGAAAATAAAATTCTCTCTTAAATTACTTTAATATAGCAAACACACTTTCCCATCACACATTAAGAGGGAAAACAGCTTGTAGTAGGCAAATTCTCTTAAGTTTTCTGAGCTTGCGGCAGCGTTGCCAACCACTTTTAACGAAAAAATGCCTAACTTAAAAAAGGATGCCTTTTTCAATAAAATAATACAAACAAATAATTTTTAGGTAAAGTGGAACAATAAATCAAAGATGAAGCACATATATAGAAAAAATAAACAGCTATCGAATCTGTTTCCAATTTTATTCCGCGTACTGGAAGTGGAAGCTGGAATTAAAGATCGACAGGTAAATTCTTCGTAAAATGGGCAGAGTTTAAAATTGGAAACTCATTCTTTAAGACCGAGGTGACATAAAAAATTCTTTTTTGGCCAGATTTTTTAAGAATGTTTAAAAATATTTTAAAAAAAATACATATTTGTAAAAAAACAAGCCTTGAGCCTTAGTTGGCATGGCTGGCTGGCGGTGTATTCAATACTTTATGTTTATGGTAGCAGCACTACTGAAAGCACGATTCCGATACCCATTCAATTCAATTAAAATGTTTTTGATTCAATTGTTAGTTAATTAATTATTATTTTAATTTTTAAACATTTTTAAAAAATCTTTTCCAAAAAAAAATTAAATGTAACATCGGTCTTAAAGAATGTGTTTCCACCTTCAAACTCTGTCCATTTGCCGAACACTCTATCTGTCATTTCTTAAACAAAATTCCAGCTTACACTTCCGATAAGTGGAATGAAATTGGAAACATATTTTGTTTTTTGTAGAAATACAAAATGTTTTGTTTACTTTTTAATATTTATGTTTAATTTTTGATTTATTGTCCCAATTTACCAAAAAACATATTTTAGCCATTATATTATTGGAAAAGGCATCTTTTTTCTCAAGTAAGGCATTTTTTCGTCAAAAGTGTTTGGCAATGCAAACACTGGTGTAACAACATTTCTAACACAGTTCGAGCGAGTTCAACTCATTGCCTGCACTTAGCGCCATCTACATCTCAGCTCTGCAACGGTACACTTACCTTCTCAAATTCGGGTGAATTCTTTACTTTTATTTTTTTTTTAAATTCTCTGAAGCTAAAAGTCATTTTATTTTCTCAAAATACTTATTGTTTTAACTTTGGAGAATATAAAAAACAGATTCCGCAAAGATATTCATCCATTCATGTGTGTACGTATTCATAAGTGAATATAACCTGCGTTTGTAGCTCCTACTCTAATTGCACAAAATGGTTCCCAAAACAATAACACAAAATGTCTTGTAATGTCATTAAAAATTATTTCCCATAAATACACTTATTTCACTTAAATATCATAGACTACAATCCAAACGACATATTGAGAAGGTAAGTTTCCGGTGACACCATTAATGGCGTCTGTTGTTCTCTTTGAGGTATGATAGGGCTGTTATCTGCTAGGTGGCGCTGGTTCTTAGTTGATACATATATCTACTCTATAATTGCATATAAAAATTTCTCTATATACAATGACTCTATATACCCTCTCAACTTCCGTTCCAATTTCACGAACACTTAGTCGCAACATTGGTGTCGCGAGTTCAATGATTTTATCCCATATCAAAAATGCCCAACGCGCCTAAAGAATTTATCACTTCAAAAAATTTAAATCAAGCAAAGAAAAGTTAAAAATTTGAAAATATTACAAATTAAAACAAGAAAAACGAAAATCTCCTCTACATCTCTGCTTTGCATTTAACATTTTACATACTTTTTTTAATCGGTTGCAGAATTTTGCTAAGCAGTATTTTTGAAAAGAAGAATACCTCCGATCCAACTATTTGGCAATATTCTCGTAGGTTTTTCATCTCATTCCAAGTTTAACGGAGTTCAACCTTCTTAGGCTGTTCCCCTAAAAAGGTAGCATCTTACATTCGATAAGAAGCTCTTCGTGCATGAGCTTGCGATCTGACTACGATATCTCCAGTTTGTGATCGATATAGAATATCCATTGCATAGAGTAGGTAAGGTCAAACCTGGACGACCCAACTTTGTACTTCTTCTCTATATAGTCTTAGGGAGGTCCAAATATGCAGGAGTACATAGTTTGGAAACATATCGAAGGCCTTACCTTTATAGACCTTAAAACGCCGCATTCCATTCAATGTGTAGCTGTTGCCATTTATTTCTTGTAGGCTATGAGCAGAGAAATGCAGAAAAAAGCAACACCAATTGCTGCAACTACTTTTTTTATTCACAAATAAATTTATGTACAATTAAGCCAATGAGTCTGTGTGACTAATTATTTACAACTGCCCCTAATCTCGGCAACCATTCATCTGAGTGTGGATCCAGTCAGAGAAGTAGTACACACTGGTATGCATATCAGGATGCCCAACACCGCAGGGAATACCCCAACTCACAACACCATACAGCTTGTTGTCGCGCACCAGTGGACCACCTGAATCGCCATAGCAAGTCCCTTCGCCCGCCTTGGTGTACGTACAAATATGGCCAACAGAAACTGCATCATTGCCCTTCATCAACTTCTTACATCTGTCGTGGGAAACAAATGCCAGCGTTGCCTTCTGCAAATGTTTGCGCAATGGGCCCTGCGCCTGCGGTCTGCCCCAACCGGTTGCAATAAGATTATCACCCTCCTTCAACGGCTCTGTGGGCAAATTAACTTTGGCCGTCCTCTTGTCGAACAGAATGGATTCCTTCAACTTTATCAACCCGATGTCGTTGTGAAAATTCGAGTTGTTGAAGTTGCAATGTATGAACAGCTCATCCACAAAATAAACGGCTCCAGGTTTCTCGAATGTATTCGTTCCAGTGACTATCCGCAGCTCGTCCGCCATGTCGTTAACAAGATATGATTCTATGCAGTGAGCTGCAGTGAGAATCCATTTATCGCCAATAATGGCGCCACCGCAAAAATGGTCCGACTTCAATCCCTGTATCGACACTTGATAAGGTGCCAGACCAACCTCAGCGATCACCCCACCGACAATACGGCTCTCCAAGATAAACTCCTCACTGCTTGGTGAATTTTTTAGGCTTTTGGCCGAGACGGCACCTACCGCCAAAAGAGCGCACCATAAAATCAACTTCATAGCTGGACAGTTATTTCAACTTATTGTGGCATTATGGCGACAATTTGGTTTATATACCTACCCAACTTCAATAAAAAACTTATCTCGAGATTTCTATACCTAACTGAGTCCATTCAATAGTCTATCGGCCTATAGAAGATTCGTTCGATATGAAAGAGCTCTTGGGCTGAGTCACAATTACGCAAGGGACTGTGATTCAGAACGTGTTTGCTTGGTACGAGTACCTATTAAGATAATATTCTCAAAAGCAGGCGGCAAAAGATACAAGTTATTGAGGAGATTTGAAAATGTGTACACGTTTCGTAGGAAGATCTGAAATTTATAGTCAAAATATCTGTTGATCTGTCAAATATCATAGGCAAATCAGTAATGCCCTCTCGTTCGATCGGACACAATTGTCGGTACTTTCAATAGTACGCTTTCCTCTTTTGTCTTCACGATTGATTTATGAGTTGATTTGTGTTGTAATAGATCCCAAATTATTCAGTAAAGGGAACACAGTTGACAGATCAAAGCATTCGAGATTTATTTATAGTGTGCGATGATGCACATCAAAGCGTATTGGTCATTGATTTATTATGTATGGACTGCTAGTAGCCAACTTCACGCATGTTCCAGAAATAAAACGCGGAAAATAAAGTAAACTTAATACGACCAAGTTAACTGTCATTCTGAAATTATTCGAAATTCGGAAGTGTTTGCATATTTTCAGTCTGTTTAAAAAGTTTTAAAAAAAATATATTAAAATATTTTTTAATGAAGTGTTGGGTTGTGATTCCCATTATAGGCAACTAGGCACATCAAAAGAAATACCTAGTCACATTTCACAAGCAAGTATCGGTCGGTTAATGTAATTTGAAAATATTTTTTAATGCATATATTTCAGAATATTTCGTAGAGGATATTTTATTAAAGATTCGTGATATTCTAGAAAACCATTAATATTTATTGATAAAACTTATTATTCAAATGTATTCAAAAGTTTTACTTCATCATATTGCAAAAACTAATAATGTTAATGATCATAAGACATTCTTAAGAAATAAATTTCCAAAACTTGTTCAGTTCGTGGGACAATAAGTTGCTATTTTCGTTTTTTATTTCAGAATAATAAACATTAGAGAATTCATTTGAAATCACTCTTTGCACCTTTGCTTCTTTTCAATAGATGACGCTCGTTTGTTTACATGATCATATTCTTTGAAAAATGTCGCTTTTTTGTTTACGTTACTATATGGAAATTTAAACTTGACGGCGGCATGTGTTTCTAATCCGCTGTAAAACAGTAGCGCCTGTGTTTACTTACTTGACGGGCTCCCGACCCGTGAAGAGTCTCAGCCTGAGACATTGTATCCTTCCATCCTTTGCGATCCCGGGCACGTTGCTTCCACCAGTTATCCAGACCAAGCGTTCTGGCATTCGCGATGGCTTGGTCTTTGAAACGGAGGTTCGGTCTTCCTTGAACCTGGCGGCTGGGTTTCGCAGAACCTCTTAGCTGCAGCATTATTGTCCATTCGCTCGATGTGGCCGAGCCAATGTAGTCGACGTATTTTGGCCTTTTGGACTACATCCACATCTTGGTGCAGCTCATAGAGAACGCGGATGTATCTTCTCCTCCATTCGCCCTCCTCGCACACAGGACCAAACATTTTTCTTTCGAAGGAGCCCAGTATCAGCTCTCCCTTCCTGCTTATCGTCCAGCACTCGGCGCCATAAAGCAGAACTGGCAGGATAAGGGCTCTGTAGATAATACACTTTGTCCTTCGAGTTAGGAGTTTTGAACCCAGTTGCTTTGCCAAACCGAATTAGCAGCGGTTTCCAAGGGTAATTCTTCGCCGGATCTCCTCTAGGATGTCATTTGTGGAGTTCATGTTTACTCCGAGGTAGATAAACTCCTTAACCACCTCGAAATTGTTGCTATCAATAGTGACGTTCTCTCCTAGGCGGGGGACAGATGCTTGTTTGTTTGTTGATAGCATGTACTTAGTCTTGTCCTCATTTACTACAAGACCAACGAATTTCGCCTGTTCTTCAATCGCCTTAAAAGTCTCTATCACGGCACGCTGGGAGCGGCCGATGATGTCAATATCGTCTGTATACCCCAGTAGCTGGACGGATCTGTTGAAGATAGTGCCTTCCGTGTTGACACCTGCCCTGCGCACTATATGTTCCAGTACGAGATTGGAGAATTTAGCAAATGCATACCCAGAGAAAAAACAACGTAAAATCAAAGAAAACCACATTGATTTAAATATTTTTCGGAATGATTTAGCATCGACTGTGAAATTTTTTAAATCAAAGCAGCATAACATTAATTCAAAGGGTTTCCCTACTCTAAATGCATATATTTTTAATTTGATCTAACCACGTATGCACCTTCATTTGACGTGGAATCATGCTTAAATGTAAAAGTGAATACTTTGAATCTACGTTGACTTAATTTAAAATTACATTGCATATTTAAATCAAATATTTTTCAACGTGAAAAGGAATATTACATTTTAGTTTGCATTTGTTCCCTGAGTGACTTGCATATTATTATTGTGCAAGTATACATTTATAAATTCTGATAAAAGTAAAAAATATTTTTCTCCACGACATACAAACAAAAAAACGTTTTCGCTAAACTGTGTTAAAATATATTTCTGTTCAATATGGCTTCGAAATTTAAAGTATTAAAATCAACGGAAGAAAGTGTATTTTCTTAAAATATGCAAAAAAAAACCTAAAGTTACAAAATCTCTTTTAACAAAAGTGAAAAAAAACCGTGTTAGTTCGTTTTTCCCTGATTAATATTATGCGATGAATTTCTGCTAGATATTGACAAATAATTATATAATTAATTTATTTGGCATTGTAACGAAATTATTCCATTTGATACCAACAATTTCAAAAACTTAAAAAATTCTTAAAATGAACTGTGACGTGAACGCACAAAGTCGCACACAGTCGCACACACTTGATTTCCCACCATAATAATGGCCGCCCGAATGACATCAAGTGCCTGCAGCAGATTGTATAAGTATGCGTGCGGCAGCAATGGCGCTCCTTTGATATGTACATGCACGAATACTTATGCAATGTTATGCCAGACAGGCAGCTTGTAGGCAGAAGTACCATTTCTGCTCTCAGTCGGCTGTCTAGTTTGGTTAAGGTATGGGTTGGGCAACTCTCCTCTTGAAAATGACATTTAGGGAGGATTTATTTAGCTATAGCTTAGTACGCTGCTCGAGATAAACAACATTTTATCTGCTCTCCAACTTTTCTCTCCAAACATCAGCTAAAGTCCTAGCTAAAGTGGACAGCAACATGCAACTGTCTCGAAACCGAATTCGTCTCGCATCAAGCCCAACAAGACCACCGATGGTATAGCGGGAGTCTCCGACTTAAACCCCGCCAAGCAAATTGCACAAACACCAGCGCCAGAATACCCTTCTACCCCGACCGAACAAGCACTCACCTCAAGCACACCGGCAGCAACAACACACACTTGCATTTCCCTTGAGGTTCTCCATGAAGAGTTTAAGCGAAACACTGCCTCCATTATTTCAACCTTCAAATGAGAGTTATCTAATGTTATCTATAACAATTTAGCAAGATTTGTTTTTAATAAACAGTATTTCGACCACATATCAAGTTACTCTCGGCAAATAATGGGCCTCAGGTTCGATAACCTCATTAAGTTCAGAACGCTTATCCTCATTCATGGTGTTATACAGACCCAACAGCCTGAGTATTTGTACAGCAGATTGAATTTTCCCAGTTCACAAAGAACAGCCATCATGATTCGGCCCAAATTCTATTGCTTGCAATCTGAGCGCTCATTCTTCGTCCATGCCACTCTTTTATGGAACTCATTACCCATTACACTACGGAGAACCACAAACACAAGCACATTTAAAACTTACCTTTTCAAACACTTGGCCAGTGATACATAAATATAAATCTAACAGATTTGTTAATTATTATATTTTGTTATTAATTTTCTTATGTAAGCTTCCAATTAATTATAATGTAGTCTGTCCTCATCTATCTAATGTTAAATTTGCTTTTGAACTCTAAATATTTTAAAGCCTTCACAAACTATAAGATGTAATCTTTCTGTGAACCTATTTTTTGAAATAAATAAAGTTTGACATAGAGCACGCCGTGGATAATTGTCACAGAAAACAGCTGTTCTTTTAAAACAAATTCCATCAAAAATGTAATTCTCTCTTATTTCAACTATTTCTGATTCTAGGTACTTTTGTAATAATTAAAAAAGCTCATCCTTGCATAATTTTCCGCAAGAGAACAACAAGTTCACAACGATCTGTCACAATTTAGCTTGAGAAAATGTGCCGAACCATTGACAGACACATGAAGTACATTCCGAAACAAAAGTTTGATTATTAAGCTCGGCCTGCGTACCACTCAGCTAAATGGGTTCGCTTAAGTTTAGCTCAGCTAAATTTTGGAGAGAACTTTTTATGGGAGCGAAAATTTAGCTCGAGCAGCGTACTAAGTTTAATGTCCGAGATAAACATGGGTTTCTCAGCATTAACATTTAACCCTGCGATATGCTGGCACCTCTGTTTGTTTATTGGTGAAGGGATTTTGGAAAGTGTGGAGTCTTTGCGTAAACTGCCAGACTAAAGTTGACTATTGGTTAGGCCGATTGTGTTCCAGGCACGTTTATCGTGATTATGTGTAGATCAACACAAAAACCTTGAGAGATGAAAAAAAAACTCAGATTCAGATACGGCCTAGCCTTATCAGTCTGTCTGAAATATTTTGCCAAACGTTTTCGTTTTACAAGCAAGAATGTTGATTATGTTGATATCGCAAACGTTTTGATTTTTTATGTGGTATTCGATTGGGCGCTCTCAGAGCACCTTTTTGCTCTCAGAGCAATTTTTTATGTTTGGTATAAAAAAAAGCAATATTTTTCAGATCTCAGAGCGCTTTTGCTAATCTGGATTTTTTTTCAGATTTGCTTAAGGTTGCTTCAATACAAGTATACGTTTGAATTTGACAACTAGTGGAGTTTGTTTACGTTTTCGTGAAATTTTCCAACTGAAAAAAATCGGGTGGATCTTTTGTTGTTAATTATTTGTGTACAAATGTTTAGAAATCAATCTGGGCGCAAATTTAGAACGTTTTAATATAAAGTTTAACCAATGAAAAGCGCTTAGCCTTCGACACATATTCGAACCGCACGAATGTCAACACAAAAAAGTGCAATTGACGTTTTTATGTTCGATGAGACACACGAAATCTGAAATCTGAGAGCAAATCTGAAGACACCCAACCGAAAACCACATTAGATTATTATCTCAAGTAGGTATTTAGCACTGATACGTCTTTGAAGTGCTTTGCCTGAGCTTCTGTCCACTTAGTACTGGTTTGCGGCGGTTCCGATAATAGAAATAAGATTTCGATCTTGTTCTGTAAAATTAATATTTACTATTAACTTCATGAAAGGAAATTATGAAACGGCTCTTTATTTAATTAACTAAAATTAATACTACACTTAAGCACCTGAAATGATTTGAAGTGCATTATTACAGAAGCATTCCACCTGAAATAAATATTTGTACTGATAAAGTTGTAATCATTTGAAAAAGTACTCAAAATGGGATGGTGCAGATTCAAGGCCGAATCTTCTCCCTAAACGAAAAACAAAACTAGTAGTGTTGTCTCTGCTGGTAGAGGTTTATGAGTTCTATACCCTTTTATGTGGGTAGTAGCTGTCAATAGGGTGCAAATAGATCCGGAAACAGCTAGTTGTAAAGTAGTCGCATAAGTGGATAACGCCGTGATTGCTGTCTCAAAATAATTGCTAATACCCTGAGATAAAAACGTCTTTTGGATTCCTCTGATTTGGACCAATAGCTGTGTTGCAAATGCACGGAATTAGTCATTTTCACTAAAAGAGGAGTGAGAAGATCTGACAATATGTTAGTTCTGCCAAAGCAAACTACCTTAAAATACAATGTACTATAAAAGACAATAATTGTTCTTACTTGTATTTTGCCAAATAAATTGAACTGATTGATTGAAAATTACAAAATTGTTAGTTCACACAGCGTTGGCGCAATGAAATATTATTAGGGAGTACTGCAGCAAGAAAAGGGGAGTATTTTTAAAAAAATAGGAGTAAAGACATATTTATTTTTATTTAAACAAAAATCATTAAAAAAATCAGTTAACAAAAAAAAAAAACTGAAAAGAGGGAAATTCCATTAAATTTGAAGTGAATTAAATTTATTAATGTTGAAATTACACTTTGCTGCAAGTGTAAGATATTTTAAGACTTAAAAAAAATAGGAGTACGAATGCGAAAGGATGAGTACGGGAGTAGGAAGTTGTTTTTCCTAGTTGTTGGATCGTCTTCTTCATCCACTCACATTTTAGAGAAATTCACATTATCGTTATTTCACACACACTTTCACTATTACCAATGTGTATGACCGGCGGTTACGAATTGCTTATCGTTGGAAGGATTGCTTTTTTAATTGAATTATTAATTTTTCGAGTATGGAAACGATCTTTATATTACATTTTTTCCAAATGAGATATTATAAATGTGTAAAAATCAATTGAAATGGATTTCCAGTGCAAGTGAAAAAAAATATTCAATACAAGAACCAATAAAATTCGGATTTTATGTTCGATTTGGCAGCAGAAATCTGAAATTTCAGATCAAAATCTGAAAACCCAAATCGAAAACGACATAAGTATTTAATTCTATTTTTTTTTTGTTAAAGTGCCAGTTTCCCTAAAAATGAAATAATCTCAATTATTATTATCTAACTATCACAAACCGGTAAAGGGTTAATTTTAAGCTATTATTTTATCATCCAAACGATGACAACGGTGACCATATGACAGAATTCCAAATAAAGAACAATACAAAAAGAAACAAATTTAAAATTTTAACATTAAAACTTAAAAACAACTCTTTCCTTAGTACTAGATTACTTGCAAGTAATTGAGTAAGTTTGGGGAACAATCTCATTACTATTTTGTTCATTGAATTTTGGTTTTCTTTATCTTCAAGTTTTAACATAAATGCAGAACATTTATTATGTTTTGTATACACATCAATTCAACGTCTTCAAATACAATACAGAACTGTTCATTACTATTCACTGATGGTCACCGTAACTACAAACATAATAAATAAAAAATGTTTGCTGGGAGGGTTTATGACTTTCTTTGGGCGCCCTTTTTTTAAATCTATCAACCATACACTTTAAGTTAGAAATATTCATTTTCCGCAAAATGAAATTGAGAATTGAAATTTTTTTATTCGTAAATCTCGATATTTTTTTTTTTTAAATTAATAATGGAGGATAATCATAAAAACTGTCATCTGTATAATAGTAATTAGGCTTGGACTACTCAGGGGAGGGCCAAGGTTCGATTTCCGACAAAAAAAAACAAATTCCATCTTAAGGTTTATTTTTCCACTGCGCCACCTCTCGCAAAAGTCTGACAAACGTCCGCTAGTTTAACTTTTATGAAAGAGCGGCTCAATTAGTCGTTTGGAACAGTGATGCCATTTTGAAGGATTTATCCCATTTTGAGGAATTCTCTGGTTTTTTTTTTAATATGTCCGAGGGATAAAGGAACACTTTAGCCATAAAAGGGATTTTCTTTCATACAGGTTTCATTTAATGGAATTCACTTCGCAGCAACACAAAATCATCTGGAATTTGATTATATTTTTCAATCTGTTTTTTTTTTTTTTTGTTGCTTTTGTCGACAGGTAAATTTAATGTAACTACATATTTTTTTATTTGAGAGGTTCTTAGATCGTTTAAGAAGACATTTTGTTTCTTTTATTTTCTTGTTTGTTTTGTTTTTTTTTTTTGTTAGGAGAGGGGGAGGGGCGGATGGGGTATTCAAACAAAAAGGGATAAAGTCAATCGAAAGGGGATTTTCCATCGTAAAGATCCCTTCCATTCGCCTACCTAAAGTCTACTTACGACCTTAAAACCAAACAATTTTTAAGACTTCCTAAATTATGCGTTTTAGACAAAATAATTTCTATAGGAAAGAGTTACGCTAGACTTATGGTGATAGGACCAAACAATAGAGGAAAAAGAATCGACTAAAGTCCATTAAAAATCCGAAATCGAAATTCTTCGACTTTCGACTTCGCACCCGAGAATATTGCGATGCTAGAAAATCATTTGTGAAACCTGTGGTCACAAGGCAAAACCGCCTAGATTCAGCGTACCCAAATCTATTTTGTAAATTTTTTTCAGTTTTATATCTTTAAAAACTTGGCCACAATTTCAAAAAAAAAAACACTTATGTCACTAGAGTCAGTAGAGTAAAAAAAAATTTAAACTGCTCTCCTGAACAATGAGTACAACGGACTTAAGAGGTTTTTCCTTGTGACCACAGAAATATTCATAAAAATGTTCAAGTATGTAGATCAGTTGGAAATTTGTATGAATATTTCACGTTTTTTGTAATAGATCAATAGCAACTTTTTTAATATTTATCAGTAAAATTTATGCTTGAGCGGAATCACTGGCGCTTGCTGCAAAATGGAGATGCTTTTGACTGGGCTAACAGGATTATGACAATTCAATTTGCACAAATAATTCAATGGCATGGATATTTCTACTAAAAATTGTCTCCAAAAACGGTGGTGTTGTTTGATTGAATGACCACATGCCACAGGTACCAAGGCCATATCCAGTTTTTGACAAAAAACAGACAAACTAGACACGTTTGACATGTCCAGAATTTGAAAGAATACATTTATTGAGTTCGGAAGCAATCTCAGCGAGATTTTTGATATCGGGAAACGGGAATGATTTAGATGCTCTGTCATGTGACCAGCGTTGCCAACCAATTTTGACAAAAAAATACCTAACTTGAGACAAAAAAGAAAAGATGCCTTTAGATAAAAGGCTTAGTTGGATTCCACATACATCAAATCTAAAATTGTATCTTAACAAAGTTGTCAGACAGATCTACCACCTTAGTCTTTACTGCCCTCAATCAATTTTAAAACTTGTTTATAGTGGCCTAGTGCAATCTAAGATTCAATATGGAATTTGTTGTTGGGGTGGTACTCACTCCTCTAAAATAAATCAGCTACTCATTCGTCAGAAACACTCGATTCGCATTATTTCCAAAGTAAACCGTTTAACACCTAGTTTTGTCTTATTTGCTAACCTCAGCATTTTTCCTATAAGGCATTTGTATTTTTTTAATGTATTAAAATTATTTTTTAAAAGTGCAGGTTATAGCTCTGCAAGAGAATATGAAGACTACAATTTAAGAGCCAATAACTGTAATTTTGTTAGTGTTCCTAGAGTTTTTAAATCCAGTTTTTTTCATTTTTATACAGTTATTTCGGCGCGCTTATTTAATTTACTTCCCGATGAATTAAGAAGCGAGAGAAATGAATCAAAATTTTTAAGTAAAGTTAAAAAGTGGCTGTTTTCTATAAATCATTCTGAGATCGATAATATAATAAGCCCAACGATTTGATTGTTACTGCAGGTATTTGAGTATTTATATAAGTATTGAAGTTCATACACAGATACTTTAGTTTATCTTTAAATTGACTTAACCCCACATACATATATTTTTAATGTCTTTTTAATTAATGGTACATTCGCCACTTATTCCTTGGAATAATAGAATGTTCTTACTATTTCATAAAAAATATATTGCTTAATTTGCTATTATTTAACTTTATGAAGCCATTCAATACTTATTCAATATTGTTAGCATTAAGCTTGTATATTTTTAATTGAAATAAAGATTTATTTAAAAAAAAAAAAAAAAAAAAAATAAAATATTGCCTAAAAAAATTTGTTTAGGTAAACTGAAACACTAAATCAAAAATTGAACACAATCACTGCATGTGACCTAAGACTTGGAAAATTTGCCAAATCAAAAATACCAAGGACCCAATTGACTTCCTGATGTCAGCTCGTTTCTATTCAAAGTATATAGAGAAGCCCTAAAGTTCATAAAGGAAGTACATTTCTCAGCAAGTGCAATCAAATAGCTAACTCAATAAATTATACAATTTGGCAATAATTTATATAACACACGATAGACGTGAGTTTTTGACTTTCTTTCTAAAAAAGTTGTTAGTACAGTTCCAACGTAAATAAAACCTTAAACGTACGTATATTGATTTCTTTTTAACTAAGAGAAAGATATTGTATTCGTACAAAATATCGAACTCGAGATGTTAATTAATTTGCACATTACGATGATAGAGGAACTCAAAAAGTGGGTCGCAAAATTCTGTCCGTCTGTCTGTCTGTCAGGAGGCCTACAACCTAAACGGCTACCCGGATTTCGTTTAAACTTCGGATTTGGAGTTTTGAGTTCGGAGGGTTTTTTTTCGTTTGCCCGGTAATCTCAATATTTATGGTACTTCCCATATAAAATATTCCTACCAGTTTGATTTGTTCGAAAACGGCTGTAATGATTTCAACCAAAATCGATATCTAATCTTAAGTAGGTGAGGTTAAAATGACTGCATACTCAGTTTTTGGGTATATCTTGAAAACGATACGATTGTATCAAATTGGATTGGATTTTTGAAAAAGTAACTTTTTAATTTTTTAAATTTAGTTTTCTTCAGTTTACCTGAAAACGGCAGAGACGATTTTGACCAAATCGCAAACTTAAAGTAAAATTGATGTTTTCAAAATTATTGCTTTCTTAGTTTGCAATTCGAATCACCCAAAACACGTTAAAAACTGCTCATATCTCGAAAACCCCATTTTCGATTTTGATAAAACTTTCAAAACCAAATAACGCTTACGTCCTGAACAATGGCGTGTATTCAACAATAACATGTACTCAACAATAACTTGTACTCAACAAAAACGTGTACTCCAGCTAAATAATTAAGCAATAGTATTTTTTAAACTTAACATTGCAATATTTGGTACTGTTTTGTCTGCCAAATTTTACAAAAACCGCTCTAACAATTTTGATTAAAATAAATATTAAAGAAAATATAAGTATTCTGAATAAGATCTCATACTTAGTTTTCCTCAAAATATTCTAATAGTGACGTGTTATAAATATTTCTGAAAAATGAGTACCCAAATCTCGATCTGTGTCCACATTTCTAAGGTATATTTTTGAAATCGCAAAACTTCTCTTTAGCTAACACTAAAAACCAACTTCTTTCTTTCAATCATATTGAATATGCGTCCTAAAAATAAATCCAATAATTTGAAATTTACACAATCAGGCAACTTCCAATTCATTTGCACCAAAAATGTTGATGAACGAGAAAGTTACGTTCGACCCAGTCGTGCACTTTATTTAGACAGCCCATCTCACAATAAAATAATTATTACTGTCGGAAATATATTACTATTACATGCAATAAGATTCTAATCTAATCGCATGCAATAAACAATTTTAATATAATATCGTCCGCATAAAAATAAACGATATAAATTATTTTGTCTGGGTCGTTATGCAGCAGTTCTTATATCGAAGGAAGACTTAATGACAGTATAAAAAGCAAAAGTCTACGAGGTTTGGTGGACATTGAACAAAGTCGCCATGAAAGCGAGTATCTTTTTAGTAGTGTTAGCAGCCAGTGCTTCACTTGGTATTCGAGTAAAATCGACCGTTAAAGGCGGCTTGCTCAACATCGACAATCGTGTCATTGGCGGAGTTGAAGCTGAAGAAGGAGCAGCTCCTTACCAGATCTCGCTGCAGTCCGATGACGGCAGCCATATGTGCGGTGGTGCGATAGTTCATGAAAATTGGGTTCTAACAGCGGCACATTGCGTCATCAATTACCTGTACTACGGCAGAGAAGATGCCTTGAGGGTTATAACCGGAACGAATAAATACAACAAGCCAGGAGGAATATATTTCGTCGAGAAAATCAAAATGCATTGTAACTATGACAACCCGGACTACCAAAATGACATTGCGATGTTAAAAGTGAATTCTTCGATTGTGTTTGACGAGAAGACGGCATTGGTTAAGCTGCCCGAGAAGCCGTTAGAGAAGGGTGACGATCTCATTCTAACTGGATGGGGCTCGACAGTGCTGTGGGGTGAAACGCCTTCCAATTTACAAACCGTCACATTGAAATTCGTTCCACACGAGCAGTGTGTTATTGATATGAGTGGAGATTCTGCAGTCGGCATTACTCACATTTGTAGTTTTACAAAGGCAGGCGAAGGAGCTTGTCATGGCGATTCGGGCGGGCCATTGGTTCACAATGGATTTCTGTACGGGCTGGTGAATTGGGGCTTTCCCTGTGCTCTGGGATATCCCGATATGCATGCGAATGTGTGGTACTTCTCCGATTGGATTCGTCAGAATATCAAGGGAACCCATGGATGGTGATTGGTGATACAAGAGTAGGTATTGACAGTGCGCCATACTAATAACAAATTTTAGTCTCGACTTTAAATTTACGGAAGCTCACAATTGTGAAATTTGTATGGAAAATATAGCCACTGTGAACTACTAAAATTTGAAGTCGAAACTACAAATGTTTATTGGTAAGGCCCAGTGATAATTGTTTTTAAATAAAGTGTTGTAGTTTGAAACAAATAAAAAAAATATTTTTGCGATGAATTTGTACTCTTGCTGGATTATAATACGACTTTGATGGGCCGGTTGAACTAGCGAGGAGTGCAAGTCTGCCCCAAAAGTATGATGATGCAAAGTCGACTAGCCTGATTAGCTTTCTAAAGCTGATGTCGGGCAATTTATTTTTCCCGTCTATATACGTTAAAGATGATTTCCATTCGCTTTGGTCACTTGTCACGGGATGTTTTTGGGAAAATCATTAAAAGTGAATGATGATGATGAATTCCATCTGACAATGGCCTCCATTCGGATATTAGTCTCCATTCATTCCGTGGATGGTTTTATCGACTGCATAACTCGGCTATGGTCTTCTTTGACGATTTTCTTGTCAATTTATCCGCTTATGTCTCTGTTTTGAGAATCCGTAGATCAGTTTGCAAGAACTGTCCAAGCAGTGTACCGTCTTTGTCTACCATGTCCTATATGGACTTTGGAAAGGGGTGGGTATGGTCCCTCTTTACTTAAATATGGACTGAATAATGCAGGCCTTCTGCTAACGACTATGGGTCATCCAAGACTGAATTGAAGAGCCTTTTCGCAAAGTTGCAATGTTTGCAGACGTTTGTCTGAAGTCGTCTGTCGCCATGAAAAAAATCTAAAGTAATTGTCGTCCTTAGAAGGCCTGTTGAATTCGATTTGCATTTTGTTGGAGCACCATTTAAGCCCGGTCTGTTATTTATTGAAAATTTAAGGTGCAACAATAAGTTCAATGTAGGACTGGTTAGGCTAAATCAATTTTGAGACGGCTGCGTATTGTCAGAAGTGCCAAACTTAGTGCTGATGGCATTTACTTAATTAATGTCAATTTCTTAAACCGAAAAAATACGACGGTTAGTGGTTAGTGTGCTGGACTACTAAAAAACACGAGTGTGATTTAGACCACACGACTGAAGTAAAACTTCTTTACCTCCATCTATATATACATGTTTAGTTTATACATTCTAATACATCAATTTCCTTCAATAATTTACTGGCTATGAGAGGAAGAGGTCAAGAAAATGGGCGCGCGCACTGCTCTCTCTTGCTCCTACAGTATGATGCAGACAATAGGCAACGGGTGCCACTTACAAAAAAAAATCAAATTATTTTATTTGATTTTAGAAGACATGGGAGATAATCTACCTTTTTACTTATAACAAACCCTTAACAAATTAGAGTTTCAAGTCTGTATATAAATAATATGATTAATTATTATTATACACCATCAGTCAAAAGAAGAAAATGATTGCATTCTTATAATTTTTGAATAGCGAATAAAACAGTTTTACACGGATGATGATGAATCATATGCAAATAATGCAATGCGTTCACTGAGAACCTGTAAGGTAGCATTTAAATGAGGTGATATCGAGTTTGCATTCTTCGTACATCTGCTCAAACATTTACCATAACCAGATAAAAATTACCAAACTAGCAAAAATCAAAAAGCAAACCAAAGTGGCAACCTTGCAATAGGCGTGTCTTAGATATACGAAACGTAACTGGCTATGAGGGAAAGAAAAGAAACTGTGTGCTCGCACCTCTCTCTGTTGCTCCTACAGTGTGATACAGACAATAGGCCTGAACTGCAGTGATACCAGACTTTAGAGGCAGGTTATCCCACGGTTATACTCAAAATATCCCTTTTATGTTTACAAAATAAATAAATTTATTATTTTAAAAAATACTCGTAATTCATTCACAGCCACATATGTCATTTTATGAAACAGTTTAGGGAAATAAAAACAAGAAAATGAAAGCATTTAGATATTTTGAATGACTTTTTTCAAAATATGAAAATATTAAGTTCGATCGTACGTTGAATATTTTTTTTTATTATTCCTAATTATGAAATGAGCAATTAGGAACAAAATTTGACCAAAAAGTTAAATCCCTTTCTTTTTGTACTATGAGCTCTGAAAAATCCGTTTGTCCCTTTTAGCTTATTATTAGTCCCGCAAAAAGTGATAAATCCCCCGATCTGGTATCACTGCCGCACTGTAGGATGTGTCTTAGATAATGAAACGTAACTGGCTGAGAGAACGAAAATGTGTGCTCGCATCTATCTCTCTTGCCTCTACAGTAATATTCGAAACGAAACGTAACTCTCTCTCTTTTTATCTCACTAACTTATATATCTCTCAACTTCCGCTCGCAATTTCCGTAACGATTTTGTGACGCTTTCACCAGCTTCCCCCCAAGTCAAACGTGCCTAAAGAAGTATTACTTCAAATTCGGTTCGATTCCCGAAAAAAAAAGCAAATACCATATTAAGGTTATTTTTCCAATGCAACACCTCTCGCGAACGTCTGGACAAACATCCGAGAGTAGAACTCTGATGAAGAGTTTCTCAATTGGCCGTTCCGACTCGGCATAAAATTGTAGATCCCTTCCATTCGTCCCGAAATTAAAAAACTCACACAAAACGAATAGTTGTGAGGAGCTAGCCCTAAAATCCTTACGGACTTCTTGCGCCAACGATTTCTGTGGCAACAAGGAAAAACGGCATAAGTCATTTTTAGTCATTTCTCAGGAGCGCAATTTAAAGGTTTGACTTTCAATGTGGGTAAATGACTTATGCGTTCTTTCCTAATCCATAACACAACAACTAAGAGACATTTATAAGAGACATTTAAATGAAAAAAAATTGGTACTGTGAATCCGATCGTAGCATTAACTTAATTTTGACATAAGTCGACTTATGCTGGTTTTCCTTGTTGTCACAGATTTATTTAGAAACGGGCTTTCTGCGCTGTATTGCGAAAGTGTCTCGCAAAGATCGGAAAAGGGTTCTAGTTTCTTCAGTCGATATTTTTCGATTCCTGATAATTTTCAATGGAACTCGTTCCTAACATAAAATGAGAATGAAACTGTGTTCCACTTTCTTTGTGCGTGTCCGGCTAAAGACACAGGACATTAAGTAGGGGCTTTTATGACGACCTCTACACTGAAAATAAAACCCTGGTATATTTGATAAAAATGAGGATTGATTCAACCAATTTTTTGTCAATATACGCCCAACAAAATGTTTCTATCAAATTGACAAAATTTTAATAAGTTTTATCTTGTCTTAAAACGTTTGTTGTGATGACAAAAAATTGTTGTGTTAACAAAAATCGTGTGCTTGTGCGTATAAAAATAATTTGTTAAATTAAACATGATTTTGTTAATTTTACAAAAGAGATTTATCATTTCTACCGTTGCTGTTTTGTCAAATCAACAATTAATTAACTGTTGCTTTTACAAAGTAATTTATCAATTGGGATTCTCACTTTTTGTCAAATTAACAACAAAATGTTTTATTATATCGCAGTAGTTGTCAATTTAGCTATTGTATTTTGTTACATCAACAGCAAATATTGTTGATTGTGTAAAAATCATTTTTCAGTACTGCCGTTGTGTTTTGTTGAATCTGTAAACATATTGTTGGTTGCATAACAACATTTTGTCAGCTCGAGAATTTTTATTCGTTGATTCAACAGCAGAATCGGTGAGTGAATAGAAATCACCTGTCAATTCTTTATTTATTCTTCTGTTGAATTAAATGAACTGTTTTTTTTTTCGATAAGATTAATACTTACTTGCAGTTGTCCTTTGACTTAATTTTGAAGGTACGAAATAAGTATTTGTATATAATTTAAATAACGAAATTATATCCAAAATATATCTTTTAAAATAATAGGTATTTATAAATAATACGCAAAACAATTAAGTTAAATAATTAAATTTGTTTAAAAAGGGAATTACACAAATTAAATAATATTCATTTTATACACTTATATATCTAAGGAGTAATTTAATACTAAAAAATAAAGATACAGCTGAAAGATATTTACTATAAATCACATTTTTTAATTTATTATTATTTATGTATGTACATACTTACGGTTTTTAGTTCTTACCTCGTTATCGCCAAATCTCAATTTTCCGTTCTTCGCGTGTGAAATATAAATGACGCCATCAATAGCATTGTATTCAAAGGATGTTTTATCAATTCTACAAAAATCTGTATTTTGTTTGGCTTACAAACATTTTGCATAAGTTTTGTAAATTTCACAAAAACATTTACAAAACTGATTTTTAGTTATCTGTTTTTGTTAACTCATCAAAATTGATAAAGTATCGATTTATTAAACTGAAAATTGTGTTTTTTTGAGAAAGTAGTTTTGTAGTAAATGTTTTATGAGTTTAACAAAATATTGTTCAAACTGATAAAATTTAAGTTGTATTGATAAAATTTATTTATCACTTCAACAATTTTTTTCAGTTCAAATTTTGTTTTTTTTTTCAGTTTATTTTTGTTGAAATTTTACAATGGAATTTTGTCAATATTACCTAGTATTTTATTTTCAGTGTAGGCAATCCAAGACACTTCAATGCTGGTTGTGAGCTTCTCTAACAAAAATCGTCTTCACTATCCACAGGTCTTATGAGTGAGGCCGCGAAACACCCGCTTAAGCGCTAAATGCGATTTCCGCTGAAACTGAAAAATCGCTGAAGTTCCCAGCCAGTTAAAGCGGATTTATTGGAGCCTCTTCCACCGCCAGCCTTTGGATTGAATAGGCGCGGCTTTGAAAACTGTAATTTTGATGATGCGATAGCCTATTTTTAATATGACGTACAGCGAATATTTTTCAATCAAAATTTATGATGGACAACAGAGAAAAAGGCCTTCCAGCATCTGCACTTTTATCTTTGACTAGAGTAGTTGTCTTTTGACGACCGGAAAAACTTCGCCAAAATTAACGTTTCTGTTCCAGTCTCTTCGAGATCTGCAGCTAAAGACCTTTATCTTTGACTAGTTGGCTTTTAACGATCGGACAATTTTCGCCGAGATAAATATTTCGCCCAAAGCACTGGCGAATTATATTCCTCAAAAGTGTTTTGCGATCGTGAGAAGTTATTATTATTCATCGGGAGAGCACCGGGTCTGCGGCTTCTTTTAAAAGGAGGCTTTTGGCTATTATTTTGAGCAGTACACCGTTTCGTCGCTTGTCGACGTGTATCTGCATACTTTACAAATATGGCAGTAGTGATCTTCACTAGCGCAGTGGCTTAGTGGTTAGTGTGTTGGACTACTAAGCGAGGGGTCCCAGGTTCGAATCCCGAGAAAAACCCAAATTCCAACTTAAGGTTTTTTTCGCTGCGCCACCTCTCGCGAACGTCTGACAAACATCCGAGAGTATAACTGTCATGAAAGAGCTTCTCAATTGGCCGTTTGGACTCGGCATAAAATTGTAGATCCCTTCCATTCGTCCCAAAAATAAAAACTCACACAAGACGAATGGTTGTGAGAAGCTAGGCTTGGGTCCATACGGATCTGTTGCGTCAATTATTTATTTATTTATTTTTTTTATGGGTCTAGTCGGAGAACAAAATTTTCAGTTAAAATCGAGGATCAAGCTGAATCATGTTTTAGGCCCACCTCATCGAATCTACGACTCGTATAAGAATCACGCGGTTTCAACTCTGGCACAAGCTGGATCTTATAAGCTTTTAAGTGAAAAAATGTACTATCCAAATACCAACTTTCAACTGTCAAATTGACAATCTGTAGAAACAGTGTTGCCAGTTTCAAATCCAAACCTGTTAGAAAAAAACACCCTTTAGCTCCTAATACTACCTAGCAGAACATAAAAATAAAAACTCACACAAGACGAATGGTTGTGAGAAGCTAGGCTTGGGTCCATACGGACCTGTTGCGCCAATTATTTATATGATCTTCACTACTTACATAAATGATTGTGTGAATGTGTATTTTAGAGGGAGATCGGGAGTTTTTAAATGACTTTAAAAAAGACTGCTACCCCGTGTCTTATATGAATAAATGCGACCAAAATAGACCCTTGTATATTTTGAAATGAAAAAAGTGTCGGAAAGCCGAAATGGGAAAAAAATTACCGGGGTAAGGTGGATAATTTATGTCTGCATTCTGTTGCCTGTAATGAGTTGTGAAAATGGGTAGAACGCGGTCAAATTTCAATATACTCAGTAGGTGCAATATCATTCCAGTCGAACATAAAGTGGTACTAAACAATGGTCGCTACAGTTTTACAAGTTTGCGCTATATTTGTTTTATAAGCAGTCATTTACAGCTCTGAAGCGCTTCTATAACAAATGCATTTTAATATCTGTATGATTATTAGCTGGCAATAATTGAGCTGAGTCACAGTGCCATTGTGAGGCAATAAACCGTGCGAAATTGCTTAACGATTCTACTCGCATAAATCAATAATTTTTAAATGATTTTTCCTTTTATTTAGCAACATTAATATCTAATCAGGGATAGACGACCATATAACGAGAACTGTGATAACGAATGTAACCCGTTCCCGCAGTGCCGAAGAACGAACTCTGCGATATTGGCAAGACAAATTCCAAGTCATGCAGACAGTACTTTTACTCATCGCAATAGCAGCCAGTCCCACACTGGGAATTCGAGAGCATTCCCTGTCAAAAGTTTCGAAGTTGCACGCTGAAAATCGTATAGTAGGTGGTCAAACTGCCGAACCGGGCTTCGCGCCTTACCAAATCTCATTGCAAAGCCTAAACGGTGATCATATTTGTGGTGGTGCGATAATCAGTGAACGATTTATTCTCACCGCAGGACATTGCATCGAGGACAACATCTACTATCACTTAGAGTCCCAGTTGCGGATTATCACCGGAACCAATCGATATGCAGAACCGGGCGCAGTTTACATGGTGGACAAGTTGTTTTTGCACTGCAACTACGATAACCCGTACTATCACAATGACATCGCGCTGATTCGATTGAACACATCGATTGTGTTCGACGAAAGGACGGCGAAGATCGAACTGCCCGATGGGCCGCTGGTAGATGGTGACGAAGTTGTACTCACCGGTTGGGGTAGTACCTCGCTGTGGAGTGGGTTTCCCGATGACCTGCAAAAGGTGACACTGAAGTTTGTGCCGCACTACAAGTGCCTCGAGCCGATGGAGGATAGTAACGACATTGACATTGGACATATATGCACGTACAGCAAGCCGGGTGAGGGAGCTTGCCATGGCGATTCGGGGGGACCAGTGGTGAAGAATGGCACACTATATGGACTAGTCAATTGGGGATATCCGTGTGCGCTCGGGTTCCCAGACATGCACGCCAGTGTGTACTTTTACAGGGACTGGATTCGAACGCAGATCAAGGGATTCAAGTGAAAGCGAGGTTAATTATAAAAATACATATATTTTAAATTTTTCGTTGTTGAACTTTTTTCTTCCGAGACCTTCATTGGAAGATATTTCCAGCACGAGCTCTTGGTCATGGTGATGGTGGTCGAAAATTTCAAATTACATCCGACGTTCGATTTTGCTTGTTAAATTTATACCTAACAGCTGACCTAACACGCTAGGTGGTCGTTAATTGAATTCTTTCTCAGATGCGATGTGCGGAAGGTTGCTAAATTCCACAACGAGGTCGGTGATGTCAACAAATAAAAAGTCAGCATTCATCAGGCAGTGGTTGAAGTGCAGCTTCATTGAAAACAGATTAGAGAACAACTTTTTCAGCGGGTGTTTGTGCATATAGCTCGCCCAAGATGTACCTATAGAGCATGGCAAACTGAGGCTGAAATTTCGACGAAACAAAGAGCATATTTGTGCTTTTTGGCTTGATTTTGATGTTGTCAGTGATGACTGATGAGGGTGTAAAAGGGAGACATTTTATTTTGTTAATTTCTGTGGATTATGACGAAACAGTGCATTTTATATAGGAATTTCAATTCAAAATTTCATACTCAATACTGCTAGTCTATCATTGCAAGCCTTCCTTACTTTGACACATATTTAATCTATCGTTGGAGACTGGTATCTTTTCCATAGGCAAGGGAAAAATTATTCTATGGTGCAGTTAAGCCCGGTTAAGAGAAACCCGCTTGAAAGAAAACCCGCTTATCTGGAAAAAACTTTTTTCATACCCGAGTATTTGTCGACAAATTACCTATAAAACACAGCGAAGATGACAACAAAAATTGAACAGAACAACAAATTTGCTGAACGCTTTCAATAATTTTTTTTTTTCGAAAATGAAGTTTGAGTTTTTCATATGTCACAAGCGTTTATTTTCCAGGTCACTCCAAAAGATAAATAAAAATTTTTCTAGGTTTAAATTTACGCTTAATAGAATTTTTAAACCCGCAAGTGATATTTTGTTTCCACTTATCCGGACTCAGCTTAAGTGAAATTTTTTTTCCTTATGCGGGGTTCGTTTAAGTGAAAACCCCGTTCAAGGGGAAGAAAGAAAATGTCACAGATTTTGCTGTTTCTCTTAAGCGGGTTTTACTATACCAATATTATTTAATCCGGTGGACCAAAAGAAGTCATCCGATGTTGTTTGGCTCTCATTTTTTTTTTAAACAAAAAACTTTGATTTGGTTTTTTGATTATGTTTATTTGAGCCTTTAGAATTTTATTGGTCAAGTCGAGAAGATGATATCGGCCAAATGGGCGCCGTCACAATTGCTATACCACATGTCCTCCAGTCCTAATTCGTCCAATTGCGGCAGAAAAAACTCGGTTAACATGGCCTTATAGCGCGCACCGTCCACTGTTGTCGTTTGACCAGCGACGTTCTCGAAAAAAATGGCCCGATGAATCCTCCAGCGTGAACATCGTGCCATGCAGTAACTTTGAGCGGGTGTAATGGCTCCTCGTGCATTACTCGTGGATTTTCGGTGCCCCAGAAGCACCGTGGAAATGAGCCTCATCGATCATTATGATTTTGGTCGAAATTGAGGATGTCCTGGGCGTAGGTTACACGCGTTTGGCGGTCGACAGGCAGCAACTGATGCACGGAAAGGACTTTGTACGGGAACATGCGCAAGTCTTTGAGTAAAATTCGCCTTAGGGATGACCGACTGATGGCTAATTGCGAGGCACGGCGTCTGGTCGATGTTTCCGGCGACAGCTCGACATCCTCGTCAACAGCGGCGATATTCTCGGCACAACGGGCGCTCCGAGGCCAGCCACTCTTGGCAACGTCTCGTGTGGTCCCATACTTTTCAAGGTTGGTGGCCAAACGGCGCAGTGTTTGCGCAGTCGGTGTCGGACGGCGGTGGAATCGGCGACGGAATTCGCGCTGCGCCAACACTACAGACGAATTGTTACGCAAAAAAATAGACACGATTATTCCCCGTTCTTGGGGAGTGTATCGCTCCATGGCTTGTGCACTTGTATTCTACATCTGTCTAGTCCACAAATGTCAAAACAGATTTGACATTAGCGGCCATTTGCAAAAATAAGAGCATCTTCCAATAGGGTGTTCTCTTTTGGCCCACCTGTAGATTAAATGCACATCTCCAAAACTTCGTTTTATGGTGCACTAAAAACTGCTTGTCCCTTAATTTTAGTAAATGTTCGGTCACTACTTTTTCCCGTCGTACCTCGCCTTTCATTCACGCATATTCCTTCGACAGTAATGCTATTCCGATTGTATCGTTGATAAAAGATTTAGGGGTTATGTTAAATAGTAAACTATCCACCATTTACCGCTACGAATACATCACAAATAAAGCCAATAGAGCATGGAGAATGCTTAAACGTTATGCTACGGTGTTCACCGAACCCTATGCGCTAAAAATTTTATATTTGACGTTTGTTCGATCGCTTTTGGAATAGGCGTCTATATTGTTTGGTGTCCATACTACAATACTCAAACTCATCTTGTAAGAATCGAAGCAATGCTGAAAAGATTTCTTATGTTTGCCTTCAGACGTCTTCCTTGGTCTGATTTTTATAATTAACGCTCTCATTTAGACCGATTACAATTTATTATATATTTTAAGTTTTGTAATAATGTTCCATCACTTAATTTGCATAATAACAGATTCTTTTTTATTCCTCGTTCTTGTATACTAATTACGGTAGATCCTCCCCTTTTAATGGTTTAATGTTATTGTATAATGATTGTGCGTCTTTAATTGTCATTAATTTGGCAATACCACTAATAAAATCCATCTTGTTTAATTATATCCAACTGTAATTCTATAACTCAAATTTGAATTAGTTTTTTAATTGCTTATTTTTCTGTATTATCTTTATTTAGTTAATTGAAATGAAAACTTTTTTAGGCGCGTTGGGCATTTTTTCTGACGTAAAAATGCCTAACTTGAAAAATAGATGTCTTTTTTTAATTTTATGAATAAAATATTTTTTTTTTAGTATAGTGAAACAATAAATCAAAGATTAAACACAAATATAAAAAAATAAACAAAACCAATTTTTATTTATACAACAAACAGATTTTAAATTTGTGACCAATTTCAATATTCACTTACTTGAAGTGGACACTGGAATTGTTTTTAAAGAATGTCTGATAAATTGTTCGGAAAATGGACAAAGTTTGAAGATAGAAAAACATTATTTGACCGAGGTTACATATATTTTTTTTTTCCATAAATTTTTTAAGAATGTTCCAAAAATTAAAAAAGTCAGTATGTTGAATCAAAGAAAAAATTAAAAACATATTTAAAATAATAACAGATGCCTTTAAAAAAAAAAAAAACAAGAATTTGTAATGAATAAAAAAACATTTCATTTTAACTTATTTCCTACACAATAAAACATTTCCTGACGATTCGAAAAACACACGCGTATATGTTCAAGTTTTCACTTCTGTCGACAGTCCCAGAGTGTCACTGTTTATTTTTCTTCAATTTTTATCTCTTATTTCATTGGTACTATGCTACGAATTTAAAATTCAAATTTCTCATGTCTAAAAAAGGCCTAGTACTTTATTGACAAACATATTAATAAATAAAACTAAATATTCACATCTGTTGTAGCGTAAATGGAACATGCACTTGCAACTTTATAAGAAAATGTAAAAATCAACGGATGGATTTTGCACGCCTATAACCGTGGTCGAAATGAGTGTACACGGAAAGAATTGAAAATCACCAATTGCAAAATTTTGAGTTGCAATTCACGAATTATATATTTGTCGCAAATTACAACGATTTTTTCTCGGATTGATATAAAAATTCATAATTCGACATTGAAAACGGCGTAGAATACAAAATGCTGCTTGTTGAATTTTGCGATTAGAAATATTAATTCGAGCGTCTTTTATTTGTAGTGATTTGCGATATTGTTTGACGCAATTTACCACTTCAATGGGTCAATTTCTCAAGCACTACTTCACAATCGCAAATTGCAAAAAGCATTTGCTGATTTACAAACACTGAGTGATTAATCAATGAAATCTTATAATAATTTAACACAAGTAAATTGAACGTAAAATGACGTAGAGAAATCGTGAATTACAAAATATTTTTTTGTAATTTCCATGGAATTAACTACCCGATGTGTGGAATTTTTGTGTGCACAGGCAGCCGACAAAAACGAAACGTCATACCATGTCCATGGTCCATGTAAAGAAATCATTTTAAGTCCTTTCATTTTTTGCATGGACAGCTCCAACCAAGCGCATTTGGCTTCATTAGAGTCAGACTGTCGGTATTCAATCTTTGCTTAAAGCAGTTCTTGTCGGGTCAAAGTTATTTATAAGTATAACTCATTCGTAGTGATAGTGAGAGTACTAACCAACAAATTGTAAAGAATTTTGGAATATATCTTGTAAGTATATATTGAATAATACAAACAAAATGAAGTAGGTAGGGCTATTAGGAAGAAGTTGGCCAGGGGCAGAGTGATCCGTATGCAAAGGGCGTATTTAAGTCCTGCAGACATAGGAAACATGGAACCAAGAAGGATACTGAGGTTTATAAAGAGCCTCAACAGCTCCCTGGATTAAATAAAAGAGGCCAACACAATAGATCTCTTCTGGTCGCAGTGTACAGGGCCTATTCCTTACAATACAATACAATTAGGAAGAAGTTTAAATTGGAATGGAATCTAAAATATCATATGTAACTGAAAACGATTGTAAATGTTCGTATCAATGGCAAGTTCTTCTAAATAATTTGTTTGTATTTTAAATTTTAGCATAGACCGAAAAACCACCCCAGACAAATCCCGTTGTCTCCGGACGATATGGCGCCGTATGCTTTTCATGGATAACAGGAGGAAACAAATTATAAAATGTGACTTTAAATATGTATTCGAAAATAACCTAAATAATTAAACTACGAATTTTGATTTGTAAATCATTAGATATAAGTTGTAAATTGAGAATAAGGTTTTCTAATTTCACGATAAAACAATTTCCTCAGCCATATGGGCATAGTTCCCCGGCTTAAAATCCGGACGGTATAAATTAATTTAGATTGTATCCTCTGAAAATAAAATAAAATAATAAAAAATAAAACAATTTCAATTTAATACGGTGATGCCTCAAATCACTACTCAAGAATCGTAAATTGCAAAATATGAAATGCAAATTGATAAAAAAAGATTCAATTTACCATTACGAATTCGTAAATTGCACTTGCGTAAATCAACAATTTTGAGTTACAATTCAAGTCTAAATGGTTGTAATTTGTTAAGGGAGGAAATCCGAATTTACAACAAAAAAGTGGTAATTTAGGAATTATTTTTGCAATTCACAATCCATAGTAATAGCAAATTAATAACTATTTGTGTCAAATTGCGATTGGTTATTGAAAAATTCCTCATTTGAACACATCATTGACAATAAAAAGTAGGCATTCGCGACTTTTGCGGGTCGATATCTTCACTTCGTACAATTTATAGAACTGCGAATAAAAAGTAGTGAATTAGTAAATCCTGAGCTAAGCTCTAAAACTAGACAAACTTTTCGTGATTCTGCGCTCATTTTTCTTGATTTGATCTTAAAATTTTGTCCGTGTAGCAATTTGTTTTTTTTTTTAATTTATATAAAAATGTATATATGACTTCCATGGAATTATTAACTGGACTAAAATTAAGACTTATCACATGTTTTCTGTATTCTGGCGTAATTTAACATTTTTGAAAGTCATTTTCAGTCGGCACTGTTTCCCTTTTTTCAAACACTTTACAAATCTGACTGCAAAACAAACTACCAAAGTCTGACATTTTCTGAAATATATAAACGACCTTTGCAAATCAAAACCCACGTTCTATACATATCGATTTAAGGAGGCATAGAATTAAAATTGTCGCTTCTATTTGTGTGAAAATCACATCTCGAACGCAGAGAACAATGCCGACAATGGTTCTTCGTTTAGGTGGGGCTGTTGGTCCCCCGGTTTCTCCTGAGAGCAAATTACAGGCCGGGAGAAGCCTCATAACTTCAACCTTTTTGCTGAATATTTGACTGTTTTTGCACAATTCAAACCTTATCTACTTACAATTCTATTAACAGATTGTGGGCCTTACCAATAATCATTTTTAACCTTTAGCTTATATATTTTGTAGGTCACAATATTCAATTTCGTATGAAAAATGTCGCCATTGGGAGTTCGAAAAATTTAGCCTGGTCACTTAAGACGATTATTAGTATCCCACTTGGAATTAGCCTAAATTTTCTTTTCCGTCAATCATATCAAGTGTAGGTAAGCAAACCTGTCGAACCCGCATCAGATTTCAAGTGATTTTGTCATTTCTACTTTTGGTTGTACACACTTGTCCAATACAGGAACAAGACACCATCCAACTGTTAAGTGGGATGAAGGCGAACACTCTTCAAGTTTGAATTTGCGAAAAATGATACAGTGAATTTAAGTATGATGTTGGGTTGATGCATACAATCAGCCTTGGCTGATTCCTGTTTGGCTACTTAGTTTCGGTGATTGTATTTTTTACCATGACGGAGGACAGAGATGACCACTTGTCCAATGGTAGAGTTTAAATCGTCTTGCAGATCGTATCGCTGTCAATGTCATATAAACAAATTAAAGTAGTTTGAGTCACCGTTATAAGATAGCTTGAGGTTCCATAAGCACATATCCAAGGATTGAGCACAATGATAGACATTGTTTTCAGGGGCCCAACTTATACGACTACAGTAATGCCTCATGCTAACTGCATGAGATGACGTTTTTGAAGGACATTTTACTATTGGGTTTCAAGAAACTACAAAGGTACATAAATAAATTAAAAGGCTATGTACCCTAACAAACTTATTTGCACATGATAGCATCAATTTTAGAGGGCATTCGGATTTTTTCTGCTTTTCTATCTACTGTGTTTATCGGCGAGTGAACCAGAATATATTTCATGCAAAATATATTGAATCGCTGCGAAAGTCAAAAGAAGAATCCCTGGAGAATCGGCAAAACCAACGCGGGAGAACTAAATGCGAATATCTAGAGGAAGTCTTAGCGAGTGCATTTATAAATATAATGCAAGCTGCTGGACGAGGAAAGATGTAAATATACTGGGGATGCCTGCAAATTATTTTGAAGACCTAAACCATCTTTTATGACACGGACGAATGTCAAAAAAGACACAAAGCAATTGCTCCCGCAAATATTGGTCCTGAAAGCAGCGCACAATTTTGTGTGAGAGTGTACTAAGAAGTAAGAGCCAAGAGGGGTATAGAAATAATCTGCGTAAGCCAATAAGAACGCAGTGAGTGGAAAAAGAAGACCACCATCAGTAAGGTGAAGATATGGCTCCATTCATCAGGTTAAAACGGAAACTATCCTCAATAGGAGTTGAAAAACAAGTTCGGTGGCTTTTCACACATGTTAAGAACACACACAATCGAGATAAAGTTAAACAGAAAGTATCAAGCGGTATTGTTTCGCATCAAAGGCTGATCTTTAGGTAATGTGAAATTCAAAAAGGTTAGATAAGAGACAGATGTAGTTTATACAACAAAGGGACGCCACACAAGAGCGCTGAAGGAGAATATACTCCTCGATCTAAAAAATGGGAAGGTATGATGACAAAACCTGACCCAAAAATCTGAAAACGAATGACCGTATATATAGAGTTCAGAAGATGAGCTTGAAGGGCTCTTCTGTATGGTGCTCCAGCACAGACTTTGGATCGAAGGACATTTTAAGGAACGATTCTTTGAGTAAGATGAGCTTGACGGGCTCTTCTGTATGGTGCTCCAGCACAGACTTTGGATCCAAGAACATTTTAAGGAAACGATTCTTTGGGTAAGATTCCGTTCAGTTTGTAGCGACAGAGTGCGTGAAGGAGAAGAATTTTTGAACAGAAAATCAAGTACAGTGGATCATTGGTTAGTGTGTTGGACTACTGAGCGAAGCTCCCAGAAACACCAACAAGTCCAATTGAACGTGTGACAAAAATCCTATACATTGTCATGACTCATGAGAAAGCTTCTCAAATCAGCGCCTCAAATATGACATAGAAAATGTGAGAACATATGCTTAGGGTTCTAGTCTTTGTGTCCAGAACAACGCTGCAGAGGAGCTCCCAATCTCAGGTGGCGTATACAATTGAAGACCGACATCAACCAAATAGGGATTTGTAACAGGAGGTGGCAAGTTAAGGACCAAGTTGGAAGGAAGGGCTTGTTATTTGATGCATCCCCTAATAACACGAACCAAGACTTTCAAGGGTCTTTGAAACAGTCTCCAGTTCTGGTGTTAAACAACATTAGTATATTGTAATATTTTCCACAAGGAGTTGTCTTCGGTGGCTTCTTTCCGTTTGCTTCAGTGATCACACAATGGCCTCATATACATGCTTGATTATAACCACTATGATGATGTGCATAATTTTCAGACTTAGACTTCAAGTGCGGCTAAGCATTCTTCTTCCGGTTTATATTGGTCTCATAGTCCTCCAGCAGAGCGAGATATTTTACCGCCGTGATAAGAGGATAAGAAATTTATATACAGCAACAGCTAAGTTGCAGAAATCTTCAAGAGCATCTCCTCTTCACTGAAGCATAAAGCCTGTTGGATGAGAGGACTTTCTTCTAAACCATTTATAGAAAAGAAGTGGACTTTAATGATAGGGATTGGAATGCCTCATGGTTTTATTAACATTGCCTGCTTCTCTTGATGCTGTGGGTCTACTGAAATCCGTGCTTCTTACAATCCTGATCGACAATGGTACCTGTACTCATCCCTCTAGGTCTCTTAAAAGACTGTTTCGTGCGCAGTCGAGTAGTTTCCAGATTTGGGGCTTCGCAGAGCATGAGTTTGTTAACGTCCGCCGTTAACGTCTGTTGCCAACTTAATTTAATTTCAATCAATTTCACTGTGTCGGGGACCTTGTTTCTCTCTCCTATGCCGTTGATGCCCAATTGAAAGTTTCGCTGTTTAGTGTTTTAATCGCCCCTTGACTGTCTATAGAAGGAGTGGCGGCTCTTCGCGGGTATGGTAATTGTTACCTTCGTCTTGTCAATGACTAATTGAGCTTGGAAGACGCTGCTTCCATTGTGGAGTCTCTATGATTCATTAGTATTCCAATTGCTTAATTAATTTTGACGCCTCGAGGTGATGGAATTTGAAAGGGAACGCTACACGCCCGAAAGGTTTCTCTTTTAAATGAAAGGTGTTTGTCTTTTTTTTTAACAATTTATATTAACACAAATCAAACAATATTTACAACAAAACAAATTTGTCAAACATACATATGTATCCACACACAAAGCACTCAACCTCCTTAGTGGAAGTTTGGTGGCAAGTATCCAGCGTTGCCAGCGTTGCCGTTGCCGACCTGTTGTACCTGACCGAAGTTGGCCGACTGTTCGCCGTGATATTCCCCATTGTTGTTGTTGTTGTTACCCAGTGATCCGATCACAGAGGTGACTGGTGCAAAGCCCTCGTCGGTCAATTGACTGGATCCGCCCAAAGCATCGTACTGAGCCCTGATTTCCTCCTGAGCATGAGCAGCCTCCTCGGGAGTCTTGTATTTAATGAAGAACACCTCCGGCTTGGCTGTGGTGCTTGGCAATTCTTGGACCTCTGCATGAATGTCAGCAGCATCAGTTTTCTTGCTCAGTACATAAATGACGGTCTTCTCCTCGTTCAGAGCAGGTGTGATCTTGACAGATGTCTTCTTGTTGACCTTGGCTGGGGCCTTGATGAAGACAACGTTGTAGTTCTTCCTTGGGGTGCCGACCGTGATGTGCTTCTCTCTGTACTCATCGTCGTTCTCCTCTGGAGCTGAGTGAATGAAGAACCGCTTTGAGACTACGGTCTCCTGGTGTCCTTGTTGCTGTTGTGGTGCACCATAGCTGTTCGAGGATGAAGCATGACTGAACACCAGCGGCTGTGGGAACTGTTGCTGCTGCGGAAGGCCGCTGGAACCATGGAAGCTGGTGGAAGAAGCCAGAGAAGTGGTCGCCACTGGGCCGAATCCTTGGAAGCTACCGCCCAAGCCGGTCGCACCAGCGCCAGACGACAACTGCTGCTGGCCATAGCTGTATCCTTGAGGAGCTGCCACCGCCACTGCTGATAGACAAAGAACCTGCAAAAGAAACACGAAATGCACACTTTATCCTTTCCGTTCTAAGCACTGTGCTTGCATACTGACAATGAATCCACGCATCTTCCTGTTTGAGTGAAGTTATTATCGGACTGTGGGGAGTTTGGGCGACTTAGAGCGATGAAAGTCTGTTTTGTGACTGATGGTGCTTTTGACGCCGCGTTCGGTTTATATACACAAAAACGGAAATAGCTCCGAGCAAACCAACTATGCGATAATTACCAGTCTTCAAGATGTGGCTGTCAGATTGTGCTACATTTGGCTGAAGTGGTGTCGTCCCCCTTCTGGCAAAAGAAAAAAAAAATTCCCCCAAATTTTTGTATACCAATACCACAGCAACACTCACAATTTCGATTGTGTATCTCAATAACATTTTTTCCTCGCATGCAACATCGCATATAGATGCTTTCGCAATCGGGGCAAGCGGATTCATCTCTTCTTCTTTTCTTTTTTTCTGACCGATACATTTGAAAAAAAAGATTAAAAGATTAACCATCATCTTCGTACAATGTATAACAACGTAAGACTGCGCTTCATGTGGTGAAGAAGATAGAGAAAGAGAGCCACCACGTTCATTCATAGTTGGGCGAGTGGAAGTCGAAAAAAGTAAAGGTACTCGGACTCGGGACGGACGGGTGCTTTGCAAAGGCAACGACGAAAGTAAACTGACCTGGCCATAGTATTTCCTAACACATAACCAATTAATACTGTAATTATAATGTTGGCATCTGCATTGTGTATTTACCGCAAGAAATGCGAGAGAAACTGCTGAACAGTGGTGGACCGTGGAGGCGACGGACGTGCGTGCATTGTGATTCTGATAATAGGGCAAATCGCTTGTTATGTGCGCCAGCCAGTTGTTGGCGATGACTCGAATGTCTGGGATTATATCACCTAGACCTTGAATACACGTTAGAAAAGGGCCTTTACGTGAGCGGCAAACGCGATTCTCCACAACTACAATGGGTGTGATTATGTGGCACGATTTTCCGTTAACTGTCAGTGGTGCCTATCCCGTACTAGGTACGTTATGGCTGTCGCCTCTATAGCAACTTCGCCATCTTTGTTCGACGACGAAAACTGAATGATAATATTGATGATGGTGGTAGTTTGTTTCTAAAAAAACGTGTAGGGCCGGGTGTGACAGGTCGGATGCAGCGTTACCCCAATGCAAATAGGAAGAAGATGACTGTTCTTTTACTAAAAAGCTAGCAGAAACTTAAGAAGTTCCATAATAACTTACAAAATGTAACAATATTCAAATACCTACCTAACCGAGTGCAACTTTCATGCGTGTGTCTCGAGAGATCT
This sequence comes from Cheilosia vulpina, assembly GCA_916610125.1. Classification (NCBI taxonomy): domain Eukaryota; kingdom Metazoa; phylum Arthropoda; class Insecta; order Diptera; family Syrphidae; genus Cheilosia; species Cheilosia vulpina. The sequence goes on along the minus strand of OU744276.1, from coordinate 77,257,662 downwards.
ACACGTCCCTCATGATAGGAGGCGTAAATGTAGATTCTTGTAATCCAGAGTCAAGATCAATTCTTAAAAAACAGCATAGCAAGTCAATAGGTACTCAAAAGCACACAAACCTTAGGGGTTTTAGTTTGAGTATATTTAACTCGATATTTTGTACAATAAGGCAGTGTGAATTATATAGTCGAAAGAAAAAAAACTCATAGAACCACTTGTGAAATACAGCGGATATTTCTTGTCTGATTTGTTTGCGGGGTTTGGCGGCTCCAGCATTGCCAACCAATTTTGACGAAGAAATGCCAAACTTGCGAAAAGAAGATGCCTTTTCAACAAAATAATGCGTAAAACTACTTTTTTTAGGTAAACTGGAACAATAAAATTAAATAAAAAAACTAGCAAAAACTATTTTTATTTAAAAAAAAAAATAACAGAAGTAATTCTTAATAGGAACAAAATTCAGGACTTTTTAGTTTCATAAGTAGGTACAAAGTATTGAACAAAACAAGCATAGTTTTAGGCCATCAAATCGTCTTGGTCCTTGAAATCATAGAAGGATTTTTAGAACAAGGATATGTGCAGCCGAAGCAAAGTAACGAAGAAAAAACAAACAGCTTTCAATTTGTTTTCAATTTCATTTCACTTACTGGAAGTGGAGTTTTTAAAGAATAACAGATAAAGTGTTCGGAAAATGGACAGAGTTTGAAGACCGGGATTACATATAAAATTCTTTGTGGCCAAGATTTTTTAAGAATGTTTAAAAAAATAAAAAGTCAGTACTTATGTTGAATGGAATAAAAAAAAAGATTTTTTAAGAATATTTAAAAAAATACAAAAATCAGTACTTATGTTGAATGTAATAAAAGAAGAAGTTGCCTTTTGAAAAGAAAAAAAACAAAAGCGTTAAAGCGTTTGCTAATGAAATAATGTCTAAAAGGCATGAAAAAGCCATGGTTGGCATCACTGGGCGGCACCCATTTCATATTGGGCAGTCTGGTACCAAGTACTGAAATCTCAAAAGTATTTCCCCTTTGGAGAGCTTTTATGGTTTGAATTTTAAATGACAGTCGCCCTTTAACTTATCAATGAAGGACATTTGCAAATATGTTATGTGCTCCAGGAAATAACCACCCAAGGAAATAGCTGCCCAAATGGAAAATGAAATAATCTCTCAAAATTTGTATAGACGTGTAGACATTTTATGTATTTATTTATTTTATTTATTTGCAGGTTTGCATTTTAAAGTTTTTTTATAAGCTATCACAAGCTTTATTTTTTTTTTCTGAGTGTACGGACAAGAAATTCGCCGGTCCAAAGCGTACCTAGACCTTCAATCGAAAACATCGGAAAAAAAGTTAGAGTTGAGATGGGACATTGCAATTCATAATAAATTCGACAAGTTGTGGTCTAGAATTTATTTTGGTATTTTCTATCTCATAGCATAGGATTTATAGGATACGTAGGTACATTACATACGTATACTTTTTCATGGGGAAGGGTTTTTATGAGTTTTCCGCTTTGTTGTAATGCGCCACAAGATGGCGCTGCAGCATACAAACTGTGGTTGATCTTGAACAACAAAACAACAAGTTACAAACTTCAAGAATCTTTATTTATTTATTGACGATATAAAAAAAAGTGTGACTGAACTGCCAACGGGAATAAATAGACTAATTGGGGACGTTCAATTATCTAGTTTATTAAGTCTGACAGCTGTCTGTCTAAATGTATCTCTGTTTTGATTGGAGGAAATCGGTCATATGAGCAGCTGTTTCAGTTGACGTTTTTGGAGGGGTAGCCGAAGAATTTTCAAGAAATTCGTGACTGAGTACTAAATTGACAATTCGCATATGTGGCTGACGTAGGAAAAGTGACGTTCCCGACAAATCTAATTTTTGCCTTCAGGTTACATCTCATCCAGACCAATCTAGTCGACTTAAGATAACTAGATTCTTGAATAAACATCTGCAAAACTTTAACTACGGTTTTTTGTTTCTAAGTATTTCTTTCATACGTCTGTCATGCCTTCTGGTTTGTAGTAGTGTGTGCTGCAGCAAAACTTCTATACATACCCGGCAGCCATGCCAACTAAGTCTTTTTCATTACAAATTGTAAGTTTAATAGATATTTACCATATAAAAAATTCAATTCCAACTTATTTTGTATATGCTGCATTTTACGATAATATCAAAATGACATTTCATAAACTTTTTGTGAGAAAACCGGTAAGGTACTTCTTTTGAAATTGAAAGTACCTGAACGAACCTACTGACTTGTTATTTTTTTTAAAGAATATGTTTCCACTTTCATCTGCTCATTTTCTGAACTTTTTATCTGTCATTCTTTAAAAATAATTCCAGCTTCCAGTAAATGAATGTTGAAATTGGAAACAAATTTGAATGCTGTTTGTTGAATAACTAAAAATAGTTTTTGTTTATTTTCTTATATTTATACATATTAGTTAAATTTTTGATTTATTGTTCCGCTTTACCTAAAAAATATTTGAGGCATTTTTTGAAAACTAACTGACCCGGCGAACTTCGTTCCGCCCAAAAATCGTTAATGTAATAAATATAATAGGCCTTTTTTATTATGCTCACATGATCGGTGTAGATCATAGATTTTCACGGTTTACAAAAACAGTACAAGATCCAACTTTTGTTGTATTTCATGTAAATCAATGATCTATACAGATCATGTCAGCTTAATAAAAGAGGCCTAATAATTCTGAGTATGCATATTCTGCTTCATGTAATTCGGTCAATTCAAGTTCTTTATTCAGAAGTTAAACTGAAGTACATATAACAATGTCGATGGTTTTCCAATCAAACCGCAATGATTGACATGTTGGCCAACATTCCGCTTTTTCATTGCCAAATTGAATTAAATGAATATCTTTTTCGAAAGTGCCGACGAAGTTCGTCCTTCCCCATGAAGGAACACTTTCCTCTACGTAATCTGTCATTCAACAACATAAATAATTTCGTTCTGTTTTCAAAACGAATAACGACTAAATTATTTATCTTAATTAATTTAACTCACAATAAAATGCACAACACTATGCGAAAAACGACAATATTGTCTGTTCAATATCAGCCGGACATGAGTTTCACAATTTACATAAGTTCTTATGTCACCCACAACTCGAAACGTCATCATTCATTCGCTGTTTTCGTTTCAATTCAAATCAGCATGAACTATCACGGCAATATATAAAATTCATTGGAATGACAGTGGCGCCATCTGTCGAAAATTGGTCGTACCAACTCAGAAACCTTCGTGGGCTCATGAACAATAACATCACATGATCAAATGCATAGTTTACGACTCTATAAAGGACATACAGAAAAATATTAATTTTTTTTATAATATAGAAGACATCTCTTTTTACCCGACTGCACACAGAGAGGGTTATGTGTTTCGCGCGTATCCTATGTACGTTCCATCGGGACACCCTGTGGCCTAAACGACCTGACCGATTTTGAGGAGTCATAAGATTCGTATTCTTTCCCGGAGTGTCATAGTCTAAATAAAAAAGATATAAATCTAAATTCAAAGAAAAACGAAAAAGAAAAAACCGAATTGTCACACAAATGTCAGTGAGAAATGTCAAGATATGGAATACGCTGAACTGTCAAATAAATTATGTTCTGATCTACACACAATAGCATTACAACTCATAGGTACCCAGCCAAGTTTCGCACCTAGCGGCATCTGCATTTCAACTCAACATCGCATCATATATTTTTAGTGGATAGTGTTACCATTAAACGAATATTATGCTGAGTATTAGGTTTAAGTTGATATAGTCTAAATAGATACATTAGGTTCGTTCGCGTACGCGGTTTAAATCGACCGTAATCGATATAAATCGATCGCAATCACACAAAGTCTATGCACGTACTCATCAAAAATGACAGAAAAGAGAAAATTAGCAAAATAACGAGTAACGAGCGGTTCCTCTCTTGGCTCGAAACAGCTCAGAGAATTTCAACTGACAAGTACTGATAAATATGTCAAACGCACAAAGTTGTCAAGAAAAAAAAATCAAAATCCGGCTTAAAAATGAATTGCACAGAACAATAAAATCTGTAAAATAAAGAAAATTCGGTGATGGTCGATATGGATTAGATGTCAAAGATGAAAGTTGCTCAAAGTAGTTCGAAGTCTATCCACGAACATTGGCGTATATTTTCAGCTTTTAGAGGGAGTTTTGCTCAATTTTTTGAGTTTGAAGGATTTGAAGTTTGGCCCTGGAAAGTACGCGAATAGACCTATTATTACCCGACTGCACACAGGCAGGGTTATGTGTCTCGCGCGTATCCTATGTTCGTTCCTACGTGACGCCGTGTAGCCTAAACGGCTTGACAGATTTTGAATAGTGAGGTGTCATTGGATTCGTATTCTTCCCCGGAGTGTCATAGGCTGAAAAGATAAAAAAAAGTTAGTTTAAAAAACCAAAAAATCCAACTGACTATAAAATACAGAATTAATTATAAAACTAAAAAAACCCGACTGATCGTAAAATAAAAAGAATTAAAAAGATATGAACAAGACACATTCAAGTACCTATGCCTAACTAATTGACAATCGGAGACTATATACCTACCCAGCCTAACAAATATATGAGTATTGAGTACCCTCCGACTGCCAAAAAGTTAGGAATAGGTACTTGAATGTGTCTTGTTCATATCTTTTTAATTCTTTTTTTTTTACGATCAGTCGGGTTGTTTTGGTTTTTTTAACTAACTTTTTTTTATTCAAGTTAAGCATTATATCGTCAAAAGTGGTTGGCAACGTTGCCTATCGGAAATTTAATATATATTGCGATTAAATTGAAAATTCGTGTTGCGGTTGCAAAATACCAACCCTTAGACACATGGACTTTGAGCTGTGCTGTTCTGTTCTGTATAAAGTTACGATTACGCGTATTTGCAAAATTTGTACATGCTGACGTCACACAAATTCGGCCATTCGGTGGTCACTCGTGTGTCTTTCCCAACCGTACTCACCGAGAGCCCGCGTCACCACACGCCTGACAGCCGATCACACGTAGAGACAAATTTAGGACAAATTTTTACATCATAATGACATCGACATGTCAAAATTTGACATGAAAAGTGGCATGTATAAATCGTAGCTTAAAACAACTAGTGGTACGTATCGAAAAATCTCAGAGATGTTTTTTTACGACCTTGAACTCGAACTTTTTTATCGTCTTATGCTATGTTTTCAGCGGAGGTTAACTCCGAGTCTAAGATTAATTTCCGTTAATCTCGTATAAATCTGGAGATTTATCGAACAATACGATAGGTACGGGTTGTGAACACACTCTCCACAGCCTCCACGGGGTGCCAACAATGAAAACTGCATTTGACAAGAATAAAAAAGAAGACATAAAAAAATGAAAAAATGGCCCTGGTGAAACTTCATAATATTGTCTCTCGAATGGAGAGAGCCGTAGAGAAGACGTCATCTTAATCGTTTTTTATTCGGTGGAAACACTTCAAGATTAATTGATGCTATCAGCGCAAAAGTGGTGTAACCCCAAACTATTATTTAATTAATAGAGAATGGTGATTTCAAATTTGGTAATTAATTTTTTGACTTTAATTTCTTTTGTGAATGTTGATTGTTTTGTTTTTATTTTATAAAACACCAAAATTTAGTTGGTAATGTAAAGAGTGTATGTAACACCAGAACAGCGACGAACAAAAATTGTGGGTTACAGCACTTTAGCGCTGATGACCTCAATTTTAAACCTCTTGCACCTAATATCGGGATTTGTATCCGGTGGAAACGTAGCATTATACACACCAGGCGAATGTGTTTTGCAGAATATCAAATGGCGCCAATGAGATCATTCACACTGTCGAATGAGACCTTGTAGTCCAGGGTCGGAGTTCAAACGTTTAAGTGTGCACGAACGGTTTACTTCTGCAAATTAGAGCAAATCGTTCATGCGCACGTTTTTGCCTTATAGTCTTTTGTCTTCTTCAGAATCTGATATTAAGTAAAGTTATGGTCGATTTTCAACCTAAGGCTGTACAGAAAATCACCCACCAAGTTCCTGAATTTTCGTTTCAGGCACTTACGAATTATAGGTACAATAATTGTTGGTGATATTTTCTGTTGACTTGGAAGGCAGACTTAGCCGGATATCATTAATTTGATTGTTTTACGTCAGCTCTTCATGGTTGTTCGCGAATTATTATGAAGTGCCCGCATAGGAGTTGTGAAAGACTGCAATCATTTGCGAATTCAACCCAATAAAAGTATCTACTGCCGATTGCAAAATCCCACTTATAGATGAGGTTCCACTCTCAGATGGAAAAATATCAAAAACGAATGGCATCCGAGTAAAGACTGATGACTTAGTTTTTTTTAGTTAATTAGAAAAATATAATGGCTCCCTTCACTTGAAGCAAGTGTCAGAAGAAGGATTGGTTAACTCCAAACTGGTGGTTTGGATTTTCATGATATTTTGGGTACGATAACTTAAATTCTGTTCGAATTGGGGCGATAGTTTTAGATTTTACAGAGTTTCAATAACTGGTGGACTGTTCCTTATATTTTTTTTATTGCCGCTTTGTTTGAAATTTAAGTATATATCAAATAATAATAAAAAATAATTTTGAAAACATATTTGTCGGAAGAGTTGATACTTAAAATAATATAGTGAATTTTTTATAATTTCTACTTTGTCGGTTTTGAACAATCAGCTTAAAGCAACTGCTCCCAAAATCACTGGGGTTTGTCATATACAAATGGATGAAAAAGAGAGACCACATCACTTCACAGGGTAACCCATCTGTCACAAGCGATCTAATTTAGACTGAAGCTTATCGTACCACTTCTTTGCGACCTTTCCTGCTCTTATAAGCTTCTAGTTTTATTTTGTTCGCTTTAAAATGCTTTCTCAATTATGCATGCTGACTGCATACACCACAACGGAAGTGCAGCTTTTTAAAACAAAATTGAACGGAGCAGCTACCCTTCGTTGAGCCTAAACAGAATCAGACGTAAACTTGGTTTCTTAGTAAACGACGGTGCATCAAAACCAATTTAGAATTTAAACAAAACAACTTAGGCATTTAATCAACAAAACAAATAACATATCTAACACTTTGCTAGCCCTCAGAAATTTGGTGGCAGGTATCCATTGTTTGCGGCAATTCCAACTGATTCTTCGATCGAAAAGTTCTCCAAGGGCTGTTGCTTGGCTTGATCGTGACCATTGATCGCCCCCAGACTTCCAATGACAGAGGCAACTGGCGAAATACCCTCGTTCGAGACATGTGTCGAACCACCAAAACGTTCGTAATCGGCCTGAATCTGATCCTGAGCGTGTTTCGCCTCTTCCGGTGTCTTGTACTTAATGAAGTGAACTTCGGGCTTGACGTTTGATGTCGGCACCTCCTCAACATATGCCTGTACATCGGGAGCTTCGTTCTTCTTGCTGAGCACATAAACGATGGTCTTGTCTTCGTTGATGGCTGGGATCAGTTTAAGGGCAGTGTTTGTTCGCGCATTGGCAGGTGCCCGAATGAAGACTACATTGTAGTTTCTGCGAGACTGGCCAAGGCTGACGACCTTCTCCTCAATTTCCTCTTCCTCTTCTTCTGGTGCGGAGTGAAGGAAGAACTGCTTTGTAACAACAACCGGTTCGTGTTGGTTTGGCTTAGGAGCTGGACCATAAGTCGCCGATGGGACTGCCACTGGTCGGATGTGCGGTGTGAAATAACGAAGTTGTTCCAGTGGTGGTGCAAGTTCCTGCTTAAGTGGCAGCTCTGCTGGGAACTGCAGCTTTTGCTGATTTCCTGGGAGCTCTTCGGCTTGTTCAATGTCATCACTGATCTGAGTTTTGCCTTCCGCCGAGTGTTGGTGTTGCTGATTCAGGGGATACGTGTAGCCTTGCGGCACTGCAACGGCCAGAGTCGACAGACAGAGAATCTGAAACAAGAAATTATCCAAATGAATGCAATATGCATCCATCGAGGGATGTTCACTTACGATAAGTCCACGCATGTTTCTGCTTAGAGATTGATTTGGTGAACGAGTGAATGACTTGTGATGGTGTCTGCCATTCGTGTTCACCAATTTATACACTCGTTGTCGACGAAGAATTTGATTTATTTTGTTTGTTGTATTTAATTGCTAACACCATAATTGTTATTCGCTGTCAATGGAACCAACAACCTATCAGATTGGAGGTAGGCATTTGAAAACATTAGGGTTATATCAACCACGTGCTTGACAGAAAATTCATTAAAGAAAATGAATTTCCCAATTGCCAAACAGAATTGACACGGGACCATCAAGTCGTTTATAAAAAAACAGTTTCCCTCGCTAAGAAGTACAGGCATTAGATTCAGGGGCCAGGGGGTCGGTGTCGGTGCTGTTGCCGGGTCATCATAAATCAAGTGGACTTATTTTAGTTTGTTTTAAAAAAAAGAAGTGATATTTAAGAGCATTTTGAGCATCTTGACTGACTTGGACCTGAAGACTCGCTGCAGAACAATCTTCACTGTAATAGCAAAGAACAGATATATGTTATCGCTCTCGTCGATTGTGACTACGAACGTCTTATGTGTGTGAGGGAAGGCAAGTTTGGTAGATACGAGTTGTAACTTACATAAATATCTCGTATTTAGTAGTACTAAATATTTTCAAAAATTGTAAAACTCCGATCCAAGCTTTCTTTCCACATGTCTCCCAATTTTTTGCCATTGTGAATGTCATGCATTGTGGTGAAATTTATGCAAACTCCTCTCTCAAAATGACACTGGTGATGTACACGACTTTTGTAAGAAATTAAGCAGTCTCGTGCTACCTATAAAAGCGCTATTACAAAAGTATAAGTACTAGCTTGATTTGGAGTCACCAGCGTGATGAGGTCGACTCATCTGTCCGGCAGTACCCTCAACTAAGTAGGTTGACATCGTTGTGCAATCAATGCCAGCCGTAAGTTTTGTTATGAAGTGGGTCACTCAAAGATCCTAAAAAAATACTCTGGCAATATAATTATTTAGAATTTACAAAGTCCTTCTCGAGTGCCTATATCCCAGCACAGAAGAATTGAACGATGGACTTAGACCCAACACGTAATACATTTACGGATCAAAAATGAACACTCGGGGGTAGCGTCAGGCATCTTCTTTGAATCATTGGTCATAGCAATATTGATTCGCTTTTTGGACAATGGGAGTCGGTTTCAAGCGGAAGTTTTGGAGGTGACAAGAGCAGCCCGTGAGTTTACAGTGTGAGTAATACCTCAGTAGCACCTTCTTTATCGACAGCTAAGTAGCTATAAAAATCGTTAGTGTCATCAAAATAAAAAGCGACTGACGAAAGAAGAACTTTGCAGAAGAACTGCGGTGATGAGGACGTTCTTGAGGACACTCTCTATGTTATTGTCCAGGTTTACAACGCCCCAAAAACAAATTCCTTGTTAGAATTCTCTTTCATAACCTGATCGAGCTATTTATCACACCCACAGACAAAATCATAAAGTTCATCACGTCCTCAGGTTTGTATGGAACAGCACATTAGGTAATAGGGTACTACTTGCAAGGGATAATATCCTTCCCCACACTGGTTCGCACCAACCCACGCCACGCCAGCCCACTAATATATTCTTACCCTACTTATCTCCTGCTGTTACTGGATTTAAAAATAACCGAGTAAACGTGTTTAAGGAAACTCGGTTAAAAATAACCGGGAAAGTATGTGTGCCATATTAAAGTAAATTAGCCGCTCGCATACACTTGCACCTAGTAATCTGACTGTTCGTTCATTTTTTTTTATTACACCTCTCGCCATTAAGATTTTTTTTTGCGCTTCACAGGCATTCACAGATAGGCAATTTAAGAGAGAATTTTATTTTCAAAATTTGCGGGGGCAATCGGCTAGGTGTGCGGGAGGTCTATTTAATACTTGATATTTCTACTATTTACTATTTTGGAAATTCTACTGTATTAAATTGAAAATTGTACTTATTTTTGGCCTTACTTTTATTTTCCGCAAAACGCAACGAACATTGAACTGCTCAATGTTGATTGGAGAAAATTGATAGGTGAACGGAAAATAATAGAATGTTTCACAATTGATGACATTGTGGCACAGTGGATTTTAATTCGAAGTTCATGGAAAATTTTACATTGAAAAACCTTTCATCATACATGTTACAACTTTGATCAGCAGCTGCTGAACGTAATTTTGTACATTTAAAAAAAAATAAAAAAATGAGAAAAGAAACAAATTATATACCGTAACTGTTCACAACATCTTATAGCTGCCAAGGAACTTCTGGGGAACGGAGACGATTTTGAACCCATTGTTGGTAAAATATGCTTCAAAATATAAATTCACAGACGGTTGCCATACGAAGTATTAATTTTGTTTGTTTTGAACGACAAATGTGATTTTTAAAAATAATTTAAATTAATAATAAGAAATGACTGATTTATATTTATTTTATTCCGCTGTTCTTTTTTTTTGTTTTTATTATTACTATTTAATTGGTATGAATATAAATAAATTACTTACCTTGGAAAATGTTGTTTTCTACCACTTTTTTTTAAGGCCGCTTCGCTTTTCTCAAGTCCCATCACTGGCACCTACCCGATTTTCCCCCCAAGATTTTGTACGAAAATCCTCTCTCGCGCGCTCTTTTTTTTCCTGTCTGTGAATACGTGTATTTATGGCCGCCGGGTGGCACTATTTAAATAACCAACAATATGTTAATCAATTTAAAACAATAAATGTAAGAAAAGTAAATGTTGGAAAAGTTTTTTTGGACAGCATAACTTGTTCTTAATCGATCTTCCGCACCAAAAAGTGTTGATCCACTAACATTTCAGTTTTTTTTTTAATTTTGTTTATATGAATCCTATTTTTGACAGCAAATTTCATGGAGCTGCATAAATGAAATCCATGGAAGTTGTTCCAAAAATGAGTCAACAACATGCAAGTTAAACCCAAGCTTCCACTACGGCATATGCGAATTTTAGGAAATGTTCATGAACATTGAACAAATTTCTATTAGACTGAGTAAATGTTTATTATTTATAAATGTACAAAATCAAAATATGATTGGAAATTCTGTAGTTTAATAACACTAAACAGTGTTGAATAATGTTACTTAGGAACAGTAAAAATGCAAATGCTATTTTTATTTAGAAAAAACAATAGCACTCCGGGAGTGCCGACAAAAGTGAAAACTTGAACAATTACGTGTGTATTTTTGGAATCGTCAGGAAATATTGAAATGTCCAGGAAATTATTTTAAATTAAGTGTTTTCTTATTCATTTTTATAAACTACTACTAATACATGAAAAATAATGCATACTATTTGGTACCCGCGACTTCGTCTGGGTATAATAACATAGTACTTCGAGTAAATTTCAACTTTATTTAAGAAAGTAAAAATGCAAAAATAAGCACCCACAAAAAACCTTTTTTTCGACACTTCATTTGTTAAGATTGGTTGAGTGTGTGAATCGCAAGAGGTAAATATACTACTACAGAAGCTACAGAAATATAGTAGAGTGGACTGATGGATGGATGGATTATTTAACACACAAAAATTACAATCTATTGCTTATTACGTAAATTTACAATACCAATGAAACTTATGAAACCATCAGCTCCCTCGCACCAACTCGATTGCCACAGCAAATTTTGAAAATAAAATTCTCTCTTAAATTACTTTAATATAGCAAACACACTTTCCCATCACACATTAAGAGGGAAAACAGCTTGTATTTAGTAGGCAAATTCTCTTAAGTTTTCTGAGCTTGCGGCAGCGTTGCCAACCACTTTTAAAGAAAAAATGCCTAATTTAAAAAAGGATGCCTTTTTCAATAAAATAATACAAAGTGAAACAATAAATCAAAGATGAAGCACATATATAGAAAAAAATAAACAGCTATCGAATCTGTTTCCAATTTCATTCCGCGTACTGGAAGTGGAAGCTGGAATTAAAGATCGACAGGTAAATTCTTCGTAAAATGGGCAGAGTTTAAAATTGGAAACTCATTCTTTAAGACCGAGGTGACATAAAAAATTCTTTTTTGGCCAGATTTTTTAAGAATGTTTAAAAATATTTAAAAAAAAATACATATTTGTAAAAAAAACAAGCCTTGAGCCTTAGTTGGCATGGCTGGCTGGCGGTGTATTCAATACTTTATGTTTATGGTAGCAGCACTACTGAAAGCATTCCCTTTTTCTAACCCTTGTTAAACCACGATTCCCATACCCATTCAATTCAATTAAAATGTTTTTGATTATTATTTTAGTTTTTAAACATTTTTAAAAAATCTTTTCCAAAAAAAATTAAATGTCTTAAGAATGTGTTTCCACCTTCAAACTCTGTCCATTTTCCGAACACTCTATCTGTCATTTCTTAAACAAAATTCCAGCTTACACTTCCGATAAGTGGAATGAAATTGGAAACATATTTGAAAGCTGTGTTTTGTAGAAATACAAAATGTTTTGTTTACTTTTTAATATTTATGTTTAATTTTTGATTTATTGTCCCAATTTACCAAAAAACATATTTTAGCCATTATATTATTGGAAAAGGCATCTTTTTTCTCAAGTAAGGCATTTTTTCGTCAAAAGTGTGTGGCAATGCAAACACTGGTGTCACAACATTTCTAACACAGTTCGAGCGAGTTCAACTCATTGCCTGCACTTAGCGCCATCTACATCTCAGCTCTGCAACGGTACACTTACCTTCTCAAATTCGGGCGAATTCTTTACTTTTATTTTTTTTTTAAATTCTCTGAAGCTAAAAGTCATTTTATTTTCTCAAAATACTTATTGTTGTAACTTTAGAGAATATAAAAAACAGATTCCGCAAAGATATTCATCCATTCATGTGTGTACGTACTTATAAGTGAATATAACCTGCGTTTGTAGCTCCTACTCTAATTGCACAAAATGGTTCCCAAAACAATAACACAAAATGTCTTGTAATATGATAACACTTATTTCCCACATTAAATATCATAGACTACAATCCAAACGATATATTGAGAAGGTAAGTTTCCGGTGACACCATTAATGGCGTCTGTTGTTCTCTTTGAGGTATGATAGGGCTGTTATCTGCTAGGTGGCGCGGGTTCTTAGTTGATACATTTATCATTGTATATAAAAATTTCTCTATATACCCTCTCAACTTCCATTCCAATTTCACGAACACTGGTGTCGCACCATTGGTAACGCAATATTGGTGTCGCGAGTTCAATGATTTTATCCCATATCAAAAATGCCCAACGCGCCTAAAGAAGTTATCACTTCAAAAAGTATTAATATCGGAGAGCAAAAAAAAAGTGGTTAAACTCCTAACAAAAAGACAATATAATGTGGTATTTAAGTGGATAGAGGTATTCTTGTTAAACTGTTTCTCGCTTAGCGCGATAGATCCAATTATAATTTTTTTTTTAAGAAGCAAACATATTAAGCTATTTTTGTTTGCAAGTCTGAACCAATTACAAAAGTTGAAATAAATAAACTGTTTGAGACTGTTTCATTTATAGAGACTTAGAACAAGTTCAAAAGAGTAAAGGTATTCCGCAAGTGTATATATTGTTTGTGAATATCAGACGAATTCAACTTTAAAAATCTAAACAAAACAAAGAAGTAAATAAACAATTTACATCCAATATGCAGCAGGCACATCTAATCTTCAGTTTCAACTTGCACAAACATTAATGGAAATTTGTGATTTTATTCAAAGCCGTTAAAAAATAAACTTCTTGTAGTAATACTCATACCAATGCACTAGATTGTACTACTTTGGTAAATGATAAATTGCTTTTCCATATGGAGAACGACTGTTAACGGTGATTCGTTGTATAGAGCTCCCCTCATCTCGTCATCATGATTAAAATATTGTAAAAAAAAAAAATAAATAAATAGTTGCCGCAACACGTAGTTTTATTTTTTGGGGTTAGTGAAAGGAACTTTCATTTTTCGTAGATTGCCCACGACTGAACTGGGAAGCTGTTTAGGGAATCCAATATCTTTACGATATGAGTATACAACGTAAAAGTCAATCAATTGGAAGGAACTCCTAGTGATAGATATAGTTTCCTGGGCGCCAGTTCTGCACTGTGCGTTTTTTTCCGATAGAAGGAGAAGCAGTTCCTTGGGAGTACATTACTGCGTAGAATATTGTAATGGGGATTGTGACACATTGAATACTTTTAACCAAATCAAACGTTTCTCGAGTTGTGCATATTTGTATTTGAATCTTTCAAAAAATAGGTCAGTTGCTGCTGGCTTATTGCTGTACGGCCATTTAACTACTTTGACAGGAAGGCAAGTTACTTCACATAAATATACTCATATTATAAACGTATTTTTGTCATACCGATTGCTGCGCTATTTCAAAACGAATTTTTTTGATAAATGCATTTCTGTAGGTCTTTAAAATTCCTAATTTCAGTGGCGGGTGGATCGATTCGCTTGTAACAAAATCTTTAAACTCTGCTACGACTTTATAAGTTTAATTCATATGAGAATTATTAGAAGCTTAATTTATTTGTGCGCAACGATTCAAGGTCGATTAAGTGGCTCTTCGGCGAGTTCTTGTTTTTGCGGATGACCTAGCTTACTGGTAAAGTTATAACAATTATATCCATTGCAAAAAAATGTTGCTGACTTTTTCGCTCGGAGCACGGTAAAAAATTATTCCATTCGGACAAGTTGTTCGCCGACAATTTGAATTATTAAATAATTTAAATGTGTCAAAAAGTGAAAAGTTCAAAAATTGACAAAATTGTTCATTTCATTCGGATTTTTTTGCTTTGCATACGCAAAATAATCGTCCATTAATAGGCTAAGTAACCACTGAATTACATAATTTTTCGCTGTTCCCTGAGTGGGTACAAATTTTAAAAAGTACATTTTACGAAAAATTCAAAAATTCACAGACAAAAATGGTGAGCTAGAAAAACAAAAGAGTTGGGATCCGAACTTTGTTTTCGAAGAAATCCCAATTTTTTCTAAGCGGTTCAAATGCTTCTTTTCGTGCGGATGTGAAAATAGTTTAACTTCAGAAAATTCACATGGAGCGAATTTCATATAGGGTCGGTTGGGGTAAATGGGGACGATTTTTGCATTTTTCAAAGACACATTTTTTTTTTCAGAAATACATATATAAAATATTAAATTTATTTTTTTTTTAACTTTTGAAAACGGATATTTTATTATAAGATACAAGATGTTGCCCATATGATGACTTAATCAAGTTATAAGAACCCAAAAAAGACATAGGGCAGTGTTTACATTTCCCCCATAGTTTATAAAAATGCTGGGGTAAAAGGGGACAACAAATTTCTGTTCTCTTAGAGCTAGGAGATCGCCTATGGAGTAAAAGTAAACAAACATGAATTTCTGTTAATTTACTTGCTTGAAAATTGCGAACGAAATCGGAACAACGACTGAAGGGTTTTGCATGTACCGGTGTAGCGACACTTCAAATTCAGATTTTTTTTATGTCTAGGTTCCTAGAACTATATTTAAAATGTGAAAATAACGGCCGTTTACATTTACCCCATGTTTACATTTACCCCAACCGCCCCTACCACACATTATATAAAGGGTCATTCATTTTTCGGTTTCGAAAGTAAAGCTAAATACCTACAAGACCAACAGCGATACATTTTTGATGAAAATTTTATTTCATTATAAAATTTGGATTTGCCATAAAGTGTAAATTACAATTTTATTTAAATGGCCGCTTTGGGAAGATTTGCAGCATGAGATTCTTTTGAGGTAATTTTTAACCAATTTTTCGCTCATTAGTAATGTTGGTTTTTAATGTGTCTCTCTTTTTCGTTGCCCACAGAAAAAAAATTTAACGGTGTCAAATCGCATGATCTTGGTGGCCAATTGTCGTCACCAAAACGTGAAAATACGCGACCAGGAAACTTTTCAAGCAATAAAGCCATAATTATAGTAAGTTTTAATAATTTTACCGCGTTGTTCGATTGTTAAGCGATTCATTATTGTAAATGGCAAACATTCATCTAATATAAAGACACTTCAAATGACAGCTAAGTTTGACTGGTGTCAAAAGCCCCAATAATCAGAGAGAAAAAAATAGTTATGGGAAATGTGTAACCATTTATTAACACACAAAAAGGTTTTAAAAATAAATTGAATAACTCACATTTTTTTTATTTAAAGATATTAAAATAGAGAATATAGAAAGAAAAGCGGAAATCGGAGAAATAAAGAAAAAAAAACATCCGAAACAAAAAATTGAAGTATGATACTTAGATCATGAACAAAAACAGAGGACTACTTGTTTTTATAAAAAATGTTCTGGAAACGTATTCCAGGCTGATATTTGTCTTCTATTTTTTTTCAGTGACAGCGATCTGAAAATAGGAAAAAGAAAACGAAATAATTCTGTTCCATAAAAGTTATTGGAATCCCCTTTATTGGATATGTGCCTGGTGAAAACTGGAGAGCTTTGCAAAGGATTACGTATCAAAAAATAAGTGACAGTTACCGTTATATGAATTATAAATTCAGAAATTCTGAAAGCTTCAATACAAGCAGATGAAATAGATTCGCAGAATTGTTTGAAATCAAAACGAGAGTTAGAAAAAATGATTACATCCGTTTTCATTTATAAAACAAAAACATTGAAAAAATATCTGCCATCAACTGGAAACTAACTACTACATTACTTTCGCGGTATTAAAAAAAAAAATTGTTAAAACCACCGAAAGAAAGAAAAAAAGACTTCAGTGTTTTTCATCTCTAACATCCGAAAGAGAGTTTTTTGTTGCTGCTATCCGACTTTGGAATTCATTCCCACGGAACTTACGAGAGAACTTAAAAATTTTCTTAGAGTAACTAACTATTCATTTTCAAGTAATTTTAATTTCATCTAAAATTAATTTTAAAATAAATCTAAAATAAATGTAAGAAAAAACCGAAGAAGCCTAACTTAACTTTCAAATCATTTGTTGATATTTAATTAAAAACTGTTTATCTTTCACATACTTGTAAGTGAATTCTTACTGTATAAGCATGTATTATACTACAAATAAATAAATAAAAAAAAAATGTCTTATTTTCACAAATATTATAATAAAAATAAAAACTGAGTATTACCTATGAGAATGCATGCAGTCATACTAACGCTTATTTAAATATCTATTTTGGTTCATATCGTTCGTTTCTAAAATCATATGTAAGAGTAAAAAATAAAAATTTAAAAAAGTTAAAAAAAAAAACAAAAAAGAGACAATACTGAGACCACCAACTTCGGCCGTTTTCCCGTTACTTGCCTACAAGCTATATTTTTATGGGGTGGCAAATGCTAAGTGCGCTAGTATTGTTACATAGAAATTTGTATTGACAAATGTCATGTAACTCCAAAAATTCCGGCTCAACAACACACTCGCACCTTGCATATGCCACTTCCGCTGTGGGCAAAGTTGCTGACAGCGTTCATAGAATTTCATCCGTTAAATTTGAAATTATTTGTTACGATTGGATAGTTTTATTTTTTAGGAATAAGTGTACATTTGCTTAAAATATTGATGAAAAATTAACAACGTAGATTGGCTGAAGGAAAATAAAAACATTTTTAGCAAATTTTCTTCAGGTATCTAAGAAAGATTTACACATGAAATCGAAGTTAAAGATATTCAAAAGAAGAAAATACGCAAACATGTTTGTCCTAATAAGTTTCTAGTATATAGAACATCTCCATTAGATAGTTTTATTGACCAACAAAATCGAATTATTCGCCTCTTAATAATTTATAATAACTAACCAATGGCATTCAGCAATGAAAAAATGTAGTATTCCCGAACTTTAGCACATTTTCCCACTGTTGCCGAGGTTGGCAGCATTTATTTTAGTATTTCTTGTATGTTTTTGCATGTCACACGGATTCTAAATTGATACAACACCGATGGGAAAACAAAATGGCGAATTTGAAAATGAATTGAGGGGGACAGCGGCAAGAGGATTGTGAGTTTGGGGGTCTCAGTGTGATTTGTCTCTGGTTGGCGCATAAACTCCAAATACAAATATTGAAGAAAATTCTGACGTATACTATACATACAGTGGAAACTGCAGGACACACTTTTTCAGGTTCTCCTATTTGATATCAGTAACAGTACTATTTTAAAAGCTATGTATAATAAAGAACGCAGAGGACTATTTCTGCAAAGGTTTTGTCCTTAAATCGACAACGCTACTACTACTGTATATTTAATAGCAGACCGTTGGTTTGTGCTTAGTTTGTTTTGCAATTGCAAAAGCAAACGAACTCCTACGCCTAAAAAACGCTTCCAAAATGCTTAATCACGAACTAGCCCGAGACTTCATGCTCGCAGACCACTTAAATATGCGCCGATGCCGTTTTTCCTATATTTCCATTTTACCCACAAAAAAAAGTAAAAATTAAATGTTGCTCCATATTAAGCCATAAGTTCTGCAAAATTCTACGCTTAAACAAATTCTCATACAAACAGACAAATTTTAGAATTTCATTACAAAGGTATAGACAACTTTTGACGATGGATGGCTGCAGCATCTCAGGCAGAGACTCGTCACGGAGGCCGTTATATAAGTAAGCACCTGCAGAGCTTTACCATATTTTTTGTGTGCAGCTTCCAAATTATGGTCTATTCAATCGCCCTTTTCAGTCAAGTATTTAACGAACCACGGTAAGTTTTAGAACCACCCGCTCAAGATTGATAAATTGGATGTCACAGAACCGTCAAACAGTGCGCATTAAAAAAAATTGATCAATACTATTGTGAAGTGGAACGTATATTGCTAGGCTGTGGAAGATCCCAATGAATCGGTTCGCTATAGAGCTCATGCATACCAATTGGAGCTGTGTCGCGGTAAGGTCTTGGTTTACAAACCCACAAGAGGTAGTTTGGCGTTGATGTGGAAGAGGGAAATCAACCCTTATAGAGGTATCCATTCAGAAAAAATTCCGATACGAAAGTCAAATCCGTTTGGAATTCAAATTGCGTTCGAGGCATCCCTTTCGGAACAAAATAAATGAAGCATATAAACGCGTTCATTTCACATTAAAGTATTCCGCAGCAAATAGTTGTCGGAGAGCTGCGAAAAAAAACAGAAAGTGGAATAACGCGGTTCCAGACGCAATGCGACAAGATGTGTGGAGAAATTCCGAAAGTTCTATCGGAACGGATATCTGGAATGGAGTTTCTCCGATTACGTACAAATCGGAAGAAATTTTGTTCCCAACGGATACCTCTACCTCGATTGGGGTGATAAATAGGTTTATTTACGGAGTTGTCGGTTTAATTCGGGATTTTTTTTACATTCACCCCTATCAGGAATAATATTTCCCACGGAATGTTTTTAATTCAGCAATCTGATTTACACTGCTGACAAGGGAAACATTTCCATCGGAATTTGTTCTGTGTAAATATACTAATTAAGCGGTATTTCTACTTTCCGCCTAAAAGAAAGACAATTTTTGCTGCTGGTTTGCTTTAGCTAGACTTAACCTATTGGGTATTGCAACTGGAAATGGTTGGTTTCAGAGGTTGTAGGAATTTTCTGTCATGTCTTCTCTTCTCAATAATTTGTTAAAACAGATGTAAATGCGCGCTCGCTTATGACTCCAAGAATTTGTTTTCCAAAGCCAATTCACAGCATCCGCTTGTCAAAATTCAGGTTGAAAGCCAATGACGCATGTGAACATAAATAGGTACCATGTGGTAACTTTCAGTTTCTAAATTAAAATTGCTGTCAACTTTTCTACTGATGAAATTCAAATGATTGATAGATAGATAGGCAAGGCATGGGACGTGTCTATACCTATTACACTTCCGTTTCAAGCCTCTGAATGACAGCTCAATAAGTAAGTCATTGGGGACATCCTCTCGTCACCAGATCACGTTTGGACATATTCATTCGCTCGAAATATTGATACATATCTGAGCGATGGGTTTTCGTTTTTCTTGAATTGTCGCCATGCTCAAGCTAAAAGTTCGCAACAAAATTCAATCCATAATAAACGCCTGGTCGTTTATTGATAAACCTAATCCACGGAAAAATATAGCTTCTCAGCGCTGTACGACTTTTATTTATTTATAGAAAAAGTAATGCCGCAAGATATGAGCTTGGCCTCAAACTCGGTTTAAATGGCATGGTTATATATGAATATTATCTTGCTCGAGGCATGATCAAACCTTCGTCGATTATACTACGGAAACATTCTCATCCATTAAATTTCGTATTGAGATCTTAATTGAATGTGGTCGCACACATTCGACAGCATATAGGCTAATCGGTTGGCAAAACCCCGCGGAGCGTTGTTTTGATTAAATCACTGAAATTAATACGCGCTGCCCATGTAATGTTCAGATCTATATTCAACCGAATCAAATCTAATCAAAGAAGAGAGGCAGACCATTCCAATTGAATCCACATGTTTCGACGTGTTTGGACACATTCTCACTTTCAAAGCTATTAACTAACCTATATTAGCTCATAATGGGTGATTAATTAGTAATCACTGGCCAGCAAAACCAACATCCAGCCCATCTGTGTATAGACCTCCCATTATGCCACTGGGGAAACTCCAATGAACTATTCAAATACTTTGCACTTATTACTGTGATTAATGTTCAATGGAATTTGAGTTATGAATGAATCGTTTGCTCATACAAACTCGGGTCATTTGTGTAAGCGCCCGAGAACCGATGTGGTGAGAGGAACGATTCAGAAACTATCCTGTGCAACCGGCCCAAAATGAGGGCGGGGCGGCTTATAATGACACTGTATTATTTCTGGCAGTCAGTCAGTGTACATACGTTTAATCGATTGGTATTTTTAATCCGACAAGCGACTTGTGCTTGGTAGTCCCAGTCAGGCTGTCACTCGAAAGAGCTTCTTTGTTCGAGTGTGGACTGCACAGTAAGAAATTTATTTTTTACACAAAGAAATTTCGTTTCTTGAATCGATAAAATTTTAAATTTAACAAATTCTTCTTCATTAAATGTTATTGTATTTGAACATTCATTCTTGAATGAAAAAAATAATTGTCATTGCTAAAAAAATATTAAGTTACTAAAGCGAAAAAATATTTCTTCATTTATGAAACGAATTTTTTACAGCAAAGTTAAGGAATATTTTCTGTAATCAAGAAGTAATTCTTTAATAAGGTGCATTTTTTTAACTTAATTTTAAACCAGTGCAGATTTTCTAATATCAATAAAATATACACGGAAAAAAATTTTAAGATCAAATCAAAAAAAATGAGCGCAGAATCACGAAAAGTTTGTCTAGTTTTAGACCTTAGCTTAGGATTTACTAATTCACGACTTTATTCGCAATCTTAGAAATTGTACGAAATGAAGATATTGACCCGCAAAAGTCGCGAATGCCTACTTTTTATTGTCAATGATGTGATCAAATGAGGAATTTTGCAATAACCAATCGCAATTTGACACAAATAGTTATTAATTTGCTATTAATGGATTGTGAATTGCAAAAATATTTCGTAAATTACCACTTTTGTGATGTAAATTCGGATTTCCTCCCTTAATAAATTACAACAATTTAGACTTGAATTGCAACTCAAAAGTGTTGATTTGCGTACAAAGGGGGTAATTCGTAATGGTAAATTGAATCTTTTTTTTATCAATTTGCATTTCATATTTTGCAATTTACGATTCTTGAGTATTGATTTGAGGCATCACCGTATTAAATTGAAATTGTTTTATTTTTTATTATTTTATTTTATTTTCAGAGGATACAATATAAATGAATTTATACCGTCCGGATTTTAAGCCGGGGAACTATGCCCATATGGCTGAGGAAATTGTTTTATCGTGAAATTAGAAAACTTTATTCTCAATTTACAACTTATATCTTATGATTTACAAATCAAAATTGGTAGTTTAATTATTTAGGTTATTTTCGAATACATATTTAAAGTCACATTTTCACATTCGTTCTATTTAGAATATGGTTGCGTTGTTTGGAATCCCTACTACCACAATGCTGAAGCTCGGATTGAAAAAATTCAGAAACGATTCACAAAATATGCTCTCAGAAAAATAAACTGGAATAATGATATTCCTCCTTATGAAGCAAGATGTGCGCTTATGAGTTTGAAACCTCTGGCAAAAAGAAGAACCTATTACTCAGTACTTTTTGCACATGATGTAATTACCGCTCATATTGATTGTTCGCTTTTATTATCATTGTTTAGTATATACACTCCTTTTCGCATTCTTCGGCCTAGAGAACTGTATTTTTTTTATGTTTCTCGGCACAGAACTAATTATGGTCAAAATGATCCCATAACTAAAGCTTGTGTCAATTATAATTTATATAATAATTCAATTGACTTCAATATGAGTAGAATACTTTGTAAAACTGCTATAATGAATTCACTGTAATCTAATGATTAAATATGTATGTATAAAATATGAATTTCTGTATTGATATTAGAAGTAGTCTAAAATAAGATAAACTTGTAAGACGAAATAAGTAAATAAATAAATAGATCTGCAAAAATTTGTTTCCTCCTGTTATCCATGAAAAGCATACGGCGCCATATCGTCCGGAGACAACGGGATTTGTCTGGGGTGGTTTTTCGGTCTATGCTAAAATTTAAAATACAAACAAATTATTTAGAAGAACTTGCCATTGATACGAACATTTACAATCGTTTTCAGTTACATATGATATTTTAGATTCCATTCCAATTTAAACTTCTTCCTAATTGTATTGTATTGTAAGGAATAGGCGCAGTGGCTTAGTGGTTAGTGTGTTGGACTACTAAGCGAGGGGTCCCAGGTTCGAATCCCGAGAAAAACCCAAATTTCAACTTAAGGTTTTTTTCGCTGCGCCACCTCTCGCGAACGTCTGACAAACATCCGAGAGTATAACTGTCATGAAAGAGCTTCTCAATTGGCCGTTTGGACTCGGCATAAAATTGTAGATCCCTTCCATTCGTCCCAAAAATAAAAACTCACACAAGACGAATGGTTGTGAGAAGCTAGGCTTGGGTCCATACGGACCTGTTCCGCCAATTATTTATTTTTTTTAAGGAATAGGCCCTGTACACTGCGACCAGAAGAGATTTATTGTGTTGGCCTCTTTTTTTTAACCCAGGGAGCTGTTGAGGCTCTTTATAAACCTCAGTATCCTTCTTGGTTCCATGTTTCCTATGTCTGCAGGACTTAAATACGCCCTTTGCATACGGATCACTCTGCCCCTGGCCAACTTCTTCCTAATAGCCCTACCTACTTCATTTTGTTTGTATTATTCAATATATACTTACAAGATATATTCCAAAATTCTTTACAATTTGTTGGTTAGTACTCTCACTATCACTACGAATGAGTTATACTTATAAATAACTTTGACCCGACAAGAACTGCTTTAAGCAAAGATTGAATACCAACAGTCTGACTCTAATGAAGCCAAATGCGCATGGCTGGAGCTGTCCATGCAAAAAATGAAAGGACTTAAAATGATTTCTTTACATGGACCATGGACATGCTATGACGTTTCGTTTTTGTCGGCTGCCTGTGCACACAAAAATTCCACACATCGGGTAGTTAATTCCTTGGAAATTACAAAAAAATATTTTGTAATTCACGATTTCTCTACGTCATTTTACGTTTTCAATTTACATGTGCTAAATTATTATAAGATTTCATTGATTCATCACTCAGTGTTTGTAAATCAGCAAATGCTTTTTGCAATTTGCGATTGTGAAGTAGTGCTTGAGAAATTGACCCATTGAAGTGGTAAATTGCGTCAAACAATATCGCAAATCACTACAAATAAAAGACGCTCGAATTAATATTTCTAATCGCAAAATTCAACAAGCAGAATTTTGTATTCTACGCCGTTTTCAATGTCGAATTACGAATATTTCTATCAATCCAAGAAAAAATCGTTGTAATTTGCGACAAATATTTAATTCGTGAATTGCAACTCAAAATTTTGCAATTGGTGATTTTCAATTCTTTCCGTGCGGTCTCAACCCATTTACCTTTAATATAGGCATGTTGTGACGTTTCGATTACACTATTTTCAAGCCAGCTGCGGATAAAAAGGTTTAAAAGCTTTTCGAAGGTTTTCAGGATGAAATATGTTAGGCTTATATGTCTGAAGTCCTTAGCAGTCGTGTGGCTGGATTTGCCAGCCTTCGGAATGAAGACGACCTTTACTTCTCGCCATACCCCGGGAATGTGACCACACTCTAGGCAGCGTGTAAAGATTCTCATCAGGCTGGTATAATAATTGACCTGGCTTTCTGGATCATGACTGGAAAGATACCGCCAGTGATTTGAATGGAGAAAAAGTTTCAATGGACCAGTTAATTTTGGGAATTTTATTTAAACTCTTGTGAATGCATCGATTTCGTCTAAAACCCCATAGAAGCACTTTATATCAGAAACTGAACTTAATATTCATATTTCCAGAAAGTTGTGGTTCGCATAAATTGGTTGGAATAATAACTGCACGATTAAAGAAAAAAAGTTGAAATAAAAGAATACGGTCACATTCAGTACTCAACATAACATTTCTTTGATCAAGTGAAATTATTCTTGATTTCAGAAATAAGTTATTGATGCAAGAAAATTGTTTCTGATTTCACATTATATTACGTATTGTGAAGGAATCACATCAGCGATCATTTATTTCCATTTATAAATCTTCTCATTCTGAGCCGAAGTGATTTATAAATCACGAAAGGCGTCTCCACCGAACTTTAAGTGATTTAGTTTGACATTTTCGTCGACTTTGACATTAGGTGTCCAACACCATTGTTATTCTTTCTGTTTTTTTGCCATACCTGCCAAGAATAAAACAATTGTTCATTGCATTAATTTAATAAAAATATCAAAAACTCACCGAAACACGAACAAAATTAGAAAATTGAATTTGAAATAAATTTTTTGACAGTTTTTCTTTCTTTTTTGTTTGCTGAATAAAGTGCTGAAGTTAAGAACAGGTATGTTCGATTTTATTTTGTGTGGATTTGCGATGACAGATACGTAATTAAAATTTAAACACGTATAAATCACGTAATTATAAATCACGAAAATGTATGATAAATCACTTTGGTGGGAACATGGTATTATTCGGCCAGCTCTATTAAAAAGTAGCATTCGTGGCTGATAGTCGGGAAAAATTACAGTATGTAATAAACCAGACAGTTTCTTGGGTCAAGAAAATCTATGAACGATTAACAAAAAAACAAAAATCTTATTGGAAGAAAACAATTCCTGAAAAATCAATTAAAAAATTATGTTTTTCGTATTTTTTTTCGTTCTTGACTCATCAAATGAAACATTTTGGTCAATAACCGTATTTTTTGTTCTTGTTTGCGAAACATCTATGTTGCGTACTCTTTATTTTTGTCCTGATGGGCACGACTCTCAAACAACAATACACTGACACTTGATTTTTTTTTTGTATATGTACCTATTTATTCAGTTAACTTATTTCTATTTTTTGTTTTTAATTTCAATTTATAGTATACAAATATAAGACTATAGAATTACAGTGGAAGTCGCTTATCACGACCTCGCTTGAAACGTCAACTTTCATTTCATTTGGTTGGTTTCTTTACATATTTAGCTATTCTACCGTCGGATATAACGTCACCGTATAAAACGACGAATTTCCGAAAGATAAATCAATCGTTGTCGTCGCTTATAACAACGGAATGAGAGAAAATTAACGACACACCTGACACCTGCAAATATATTTGTGGTTTAACAAAGTGACAAACCGGTTTGTTGCGTCGCCAATGACGGATGAACATGAACATTCTATATTGTGTAGCTGTTCACATATTTGTTGAATAATTGTTGCAGTCTATTTCATGTGTCGCTGGAGCATGTGCTTTTAAATTTATTTGCAGTTAATAGATCTTACTAATAACAATTTGTAACCATCACACTATATATTTTTTAAGTCACAATATGCAATTTTGTATGGAAAATTATGCCATTGTCAGTTCGAAAAATTTTGCCTGGGCACTAAAAATGATTATTAGTATCGCGGAATGTGTTTTCGACAAAAAGGTTTGTAATTTTGTGTAGTACGGTAGTAGGATAATAGTCTATGAAGAAGAAGATGGAGAAAGTGAAATTGATGATGAGATAGAAGATAACTAAGTTCCTCCTAAAGCCTTGAAAGCATTAAAAGCTATTGAATTGTTGCGGACTTTTGTTTGTTTAATGAATTCGGTGAGAGCACCATTAATATCCTTTCTGTTTTAGAAGCAGATTTTAACTCTGCCTATTTAAATTGCCTTTACAAAAAGAAAACAAAAATTCATGATTCTTTTCATAAACTTTGAAATAAAACAAAACGTAATTTCCTCTTGAATAATAATATCAATAAAATTGGTGTAGTTCTGTTCGACTAAGATTGAATTTGACGGCATGTCTTTAAATGCAAAAATCTTAGAAACCCCTCAATATATTCTGGTGCATTTTTCACAGACCTATAGAGGATACCTAGGCCTACAATCTCTAATTTGTTTCAACTCTATATCTCTATAAATTCCGGAAAAAATTGGACAAGAGTAATTTATTTTTCAGTTTTGTTTCGTTTATTCTTTGTCACGCTTTGCGTTGGAAAATACTGGGAGCATTTAAGTATAGTAAATACCGGCTTATTAAGGACATCTGCAGGTACAACTTAGGATATCCAAGAACTCGATAACTTAAAAGGTTTTTAAATAAAAAGGCAAAATTTGAAACATTTCTACGATTTTCACATGAGTGAGTAGATATGCAATTCATTCTCAAATCAAACATACTAACTGCGCAATATATTGACATCTCTTTTAACCTTATTTTACTCCTGTGACGGAGAGGGAGACAGACAGAGGCAGTTCGCTGCTAAGAAAAAAAAAAACAAAAGAAATGGCAAATATATAGAAAAGGTTTGTTTATCTGTGTTTTGCTTACAAAAAAAAGTGTCTAGAAAGAAATGTCAAATAGGTATAGCTACCAGTGATACCAGATCGTGGTATTATTACATTAGGGGATTTATATTAAGGGAAAATCCTGGTAATATACGTCGTACTGTTTATAAATGCTATTTGCAATCAAGATGATGCCGTAAATTCCATGGTGCAGTTTTCAAACAGCCCCTGGCCTTCTTGCTCATAAAATTGAATTAAAAGTTGGAGTTCCCATTATGTTGCTTCGCTTTGTAATGGTACCAGAATGTTATTGATTTCGTTACAGAAAAACGTTATAGATGCGTTAACTTTAACTGGGTGTGCATTACATTTTCTTTTATTGAACTTTTTATATATACAATTTGACTTAAACTAGGTTACAAATGATGGTGAAGAATTAATATTTATATGTGTTGGCTCAACAACAGGGGCCCAACGGTATACAATGTTTGTTTTCTTAGATCTATTTCACATAAATTGTGGTTTTCTTCTCGGATTCATACTCGTAGTAGGCATCGTTGTCTGGGTTTCACTCAGGGAGTTCAAGTCCGGGTGTTGATAAACTGGGTGTGGTAAAGGAGATACGGTATTTATAATCAAGAATACAAATAAATCCCAGCAATTATCCATTTCAGTTTAAACGGACTCAATTTCCTATTAATGTTTGTTCTGCCATGACAATCAATAAGTCACAGGGTCAAACTTGAAGAAAAGTGGGTGTTGAATTCACGTTCAGTTATAGATAATTATGGAGCGTGATCCAGGGTAAATAATGCAGGACATATCACTATCTCAGCCGATAGAAACAAAACTTCTAATATAGTATACAAAGAAGAGTTACATTAGTAAAAAAGTGAGTTAAATACCTATTATAAAATTATTTTCTTTCATTTTCACTGTCCAAAGAATATTAAATTGTTGCTGATTAGTCCAACGACCAGGTGCAATGCCATGAAGGCAGAGTGGACTCAGTCTTTGGGATATTTTTTAATACGGGCTCAAGTCCCTCACTATTGCAGACCGCTCCCTCGCGTTATACCTCTGCAATGTCTATCGGTGATTTTTCTTTGAGCGATTATCAAAAAAAAAATTGTGTCCCCTACCAGGCAGCGAATTTATAAAAAAATTGTTTCCATCAATTGTTCTGAAACCACATTTTACACGGGCGAAGCCGGGCGGGTACAGCTAGTTTAAAAATAAAATTAATTCTTTTTGTTTGCAATATTGTTTAAAATTTTTTTTTTCTGAATTTTTGTGAAGCGAAGTCGGATATACGCACCGCTCCAGTTATAACGACCGCCGTTCCTTAGTCCCTACACCGTCGTTTTAAGCCACTTCCACTGTCATTGTTATTATTAAAAGATTTTGATCATGGTTTGGGTTGCGATATGATAAATAATTCTTTACTTAAAGCAATTATAAAAATTGTTCTTATTTCGTAACTTGCATTTAGTATTAAATTTATAGAAATAAATTATATCTATCTATCTATCTATGAAATATTAATATTGAGCGACAGAGGTTTGCTTAGGGATTTGGAATTAGATACGAGTGGCTGACTAGAACTGGATGAACCATGAACGTTTAGCACTGAGTGCCACGTCATTCCCTAGATTCAATCGAAGGAGCCTCGTTTACAGTGTTCAAAGCAAGGTTCAACGAACGAACAAAAGAAATATATATAAAAAGTATATTCGGAAGGCAATTCCCGGCCAAGTCAAGTAGTTCATGTTACTTTGTCGCGCATACGATCGATACACAGCGAAGTGCGACATCAGCATGATGAGTTGGCACTTAATTGCGCAATTGAAAAGGAATGGAAAAGAAAAAGACCATAAATAAACATAACAATGTTGGGCATTGAAGCTGCAAGTGGCAAGCTGGAATAGAAATTTGGGACGATGTTTATTTAGGGCAATCAATAAATTGTTACGGAGTCCCAACATTGATCGTAGGGTTAAAAATCTGCATACAAAGAAAGAGGTTGTAAGGTATGCATCAAGTGGTACACTTTACAACATCTACTTATTGTTTAGGAAATAGGTACTTTTTCCAATTATGCAATTGACACATGAAAATTGACTTGAGTGCCTGCACTTAGTGTCCCCATAATTATTTTTCTTTGGAACAAAAATGAGAAGCAACTTCTCTTAGATAAATTTGAGCACCTTCCCTACGACTTTGCCTTGCACGTAACAATAATATATGTTGCACTCAGATCTCAAAACCTTGTGTGCTTTGGTACACCGAACAACGATTGAGTTACCGTAGCTGAGGTCACTTTGTGCCTGCAGGGTTACTTTGTGCCGACCGTGCTTTTTTACATTCAATTTCACTTTACCACAACTTTTTTCATAAAATATGCACATCTAATTCACTGTGCAGGGCTGCAGGAAAGGTTTTCCACTTATTCTCTAATATTTATCAATTTCTTTGTTTTTATGTTTTTGAATAATGACATGAGATTCAAAATCAAGATTTCGGCGGAAAAGTCCTAGTGCGACAAATTTCATCTACAACCAAAAACCTAAAATCGCTGCGGAGTTGAAGATGGATTATTTTTCTTTATGATTTATTTCTGATGAGTAATATTCAAATTAATATAAGTGAAACCTATTGTTTAAATGTGTACGTGCCCTTTTTAATTCAATAGTTTCAATTGGCACAAAGTTACTACCTGTGTATCGATTTTCTTTTCCACATTCAACGTTGTTCGTCCAAAGTAATCCCTTACTTTTTAATTTTAACTTTAAAGGTTCGAGAATTGAGCCGAAATGCCTTGAAAATATATAAAAAAGATAGGAGGACGGCCCTTCGGTAATTTCACTCATGAATCATTGAAAAACGCCGAGCAGGAAGTCCGAAGTGGACGAATTTCAATTCGAGAAGCGAGCAAAGGGACGATATTCATAGAAATACACTTGGGAATAAACTAAAGGATGCTCATTCAAATGTTCCGGGGCTTCAAACCGTTTTCAGTGCCACAATTTATTAAGCACATATTTTTGCTACATCCATTTATGATTATCCAGTCACTCGTCTCGATTTAAAACTAATTCTCAAAAGCTATCAGGGAGGAAAGAAACTCGTTTCTGGAACAACGGGCCTGGCCCTGAATTGACAAAATCATTTATGAACCGACACAAATCTTTATGGTCTGAAACATTTTATTAAAAATGATGTTATTCTGTTGATAACAATCTCAAGTGGGGGACACTAATCATCTTGACAGCGTAAACCGCCATCTGTCAGGATCAAAGAAGTTCATTTTGCAGAAAGCATCCGGTAGCACTCTCAAGGAGCTGAAAGACATGGTGCTCTCAACCAAGCTATAGAAAAGGAAAAGCTTCATGTATCACTCAACTGCCACAGCTTGTAGCTCGAAGTCTAATATGGCGGAAAATCCCATTTATGCGCTGTACCCTCAAAAGAAGCCCCAAGATTGGGCAACAGTATGACAAAAGTTTCTTTAACAAAATTCAGTTATTTATGGTGAGAACAGCAACTTTTTTTTTTTAAATAGAAACGATGCGGTGGATTCGACACAATTCGCTGTTCTGAAACTTGTTTTAAGTTTTTCTCGAATGGTAACCCGATTATGGGCAAACAAATTCTAAAGTTCATCTTTTGGTATGTGGATTTGTTTATGGATCACGTCAAAAGAAATCACATAATTTATTTATCAGAAGAAAAGCAACACATATTTTTCGCAATCGGTCAACTCATTCTGCTGCACGGCAACTTTACGGTCTTAGGTGCACCATGTAGCTCATTTGGTAAATTTTGCGAATGAACTTGGTTGATCGTTTTGTTGCTTCAATTTCGTCGGTGTTTGAAGATCGATGGAGACCACCTCTAAAGTCGCCTCCGAAAGCACAAAAAGTCTTGTCAGAATTAGGTATCTATCCCTGCCATTAAGAACACCACACCAGACTTTGGATTCGAAGAATTGTAAGAAGTAGAAAACTTAAAAGCTTCCATCAGGGATTCCAATTTCGAAAATCTCTTCATGATTATATCGACATTATCGGGCGAACCGGGCGATCTATCAGTTAAAAGTTTGCAAATGGAAGCCAAGATGAGTCTTGGTCTAGAAAATCTAACAAAATTTTGTGTTCTCATCAAGAAAGGACTCTCCATACCCGTGGAGCGTGAAGCGATTCAAGCTTGGCTGTAAGTATTGAAATCAAAAATCCGACTTTGCTGTGTAGCTGCTCGTTACAAATATTGTGAAGTAAATCTACCCAGCCACTGGACAGACATCCATGTTTCCATGGAAACATCTCACTTTTGTGAACGTACACAAGGATCTGATGTCCTCTGAATGCAAAGACATTTTTTTTTCAAACAAGGTTTCGTAAAAAAGGTATTTAATAATAACAACAAATTGTAAAAAAAGTCTACAGGCAAAACAATCATTCACGACTAAAAATATAGCAATCACATCAAGGACAGACTAATAATAGTAATTTGGTGGCAGGTATCCATTGTTTGAACTCAAAATGGAACTGCCCGTAGGTCCTGATGCTGACGGCAAGATATCGAGATGCTGGTTGCTGGCAACAGCGCTGGTTTGCTGTTCCAGGAGTTGTTGCTGCTGCTGGTGTTGTTGCTGTTGCTGTCTGGCTCTCTCTTCAAGAGCTCCGATGACCGATGTTACGGGGGCGAAGCCTTCATTCGAGACGTGGGTGCTTCCACCCAAGTTGTCGTATTCAGCTAAAGAAAGTATGCACATCAACACTGACCCCTTCAAAAGTCACCAAAACTTACCTTGGATCTTCGCTTGAGCATGAGCTGCCTCCTCTGGTGTCTTGTACTTGATGAAGAACACCTCAGGTTTGGTTGTGGTGGTTGCAACCTCCTGGATTTGGGCGTCAATATCGGCGGCTTCGTTCTTCTTGCTGAGCACATAGATGACTGTCTTATCCTCGTTGACGGCCGGAGTGATCTTGATCGAAGTCTTCTTTTGGGGATTGGCTGGAGCTCTGATGAACACGACGTTGTAGTTCTTGCGTGGTGTGCCAATGGTCAGAAACTTTTCCTTTAACTCCTCTTCATCCTCTTCGGGGGCTGAGTGGATGAAGAACCGCTTCGAGATGAGAACTTCTTGTTTGGGTGCCTGATGCGGTTGCGACAGGATCGGCATCTGTGGACTGAATTGTTGTTGCTGACCTATGGAGGCTTCCGGTTGATTGGACTGTGGGGGGATATACTGACTCGGAACAGAAATTTGTTGCTGGTGCTGGTGCAGCGGTGCAGCCAAGGTTGGCCGAATACTTTGACTGTATCCCAGTTGCTGGCTGACGGACGTTTGCAGCTGGGGATAGTTGTATCCTTGGGGGGCTGCAGCAGCCAAAGCTGAGAGGCATAATACCTGAAAAATTATTCAACTTAGTTTCACGTTGTATCCAATGTCGAATATCCTCGCTTACGATAAATCGACGCATGTTCGGGCTTAGTGTGTTTGAATTAGTGAACAGGTGAGTTGTACTGCAGTTACCACAATGGGCGTCAATTTATATACCAACACGCAATCCCAACAGTCGTCGGCGATGATGAGTTCAACCTTCGAATGGTGTATCGCTATCTATGCAGCGTGTAGTAATGTTGTATTGTTTCCCTTACTTTTGGTGGGAGAACAGCGACTCGTTGCGACCGAAAGCACACATAACGAAGAGATTTATTAATTGAGATTTAAAATTTTGGGCGGCCAAGTGCTGCGCGCTCCAAGTTGTGGACTTTCGTTTGCGCATCTCTCACACAAGACGAGGGGGTCCCTACCAGCAAATTAATCATTTCAACTCCGTTATGGGCTTATGAGTAAACAATTGGGATGGGATTAAATTATTTGACCGTCTCTATTCGCGTCGATCCATCAAATGGGCCATTTGTGTCATCATCAACGGATGGCTAAGATGTTTGCTGCCTTTATGTGAATATATATATTTTTTTTTGGAATAAGTCCTACTGGCATTATGTGACGCTTGGTGCTTCATTTATGATTTGCGGTTAACCAGCTAACAATTAGAGCCACTTTGGTGATTTTGGGGAAACCAATAAAAAAGACCGATGGGGAAATGACACTGTGCATGCAACATGATCATGCAGATGAGGAGGGTTTTGAAATTTGAATTTATGTGCATTGCTATTGCATCAGTAAAATAAGTCGAGTGAGGAGAGGTTTGTTCCTGACAGTGTGTGCTGGCGGGAGGCTTTAGGTTTGGCGTAGTAGAAATGGAAGTGTAGTAGTATTTTAAATGTGCCGACCTGCAGCTTATGGTCTTTGACGCTATGGCGATACAGAGCGAAGGAAATTAGGGCGGCACTGACTCAGTGTATTGGTTCCCGGTTCAGCCCCCATGAAAACAAAATTATCCAAAATGTTGTTCTTTCTCTGGCAATCCACCCTTTTTAACGCCTCCGTTTCAGCTTAGTACGCCGCACACAGTCCCAGGAAGCGCAGCTCTTAGGTTTAGTTAAGCAAAAGGTGTGATGGGCTCTTTTTGGTTCCAGGTGATTATGGTTCTCTGAAAACCGTTCTACTTTAAAGTCATACCGTGGCGTTTGCAAGTTGTTGCAAGTCACACACAGAGTTGGCGAAAAGTTTTTCTAGAATTTTATTTCCTGGGTTGGCAAAGGTCCGGAACTGGTGCATCTGTATTGGCACCAGAACATAGCCCTAGGTTATACCCAAATCGAAGAACCGAATTTCGCTTCCCCTCAAATCTACATTCAGTCTTTAGTTTTAGGTAAGAAATCCAGCTTCTTCCAGCTTGCCCATCTAAATTATGTGATCCACCGCGTTAAGGGCGTTGGCGTGTGGTTAAATCAATATAAACACGCCAGTTGTGCTCTTTCCCAAATCGAGATTTGACCACAAGAATGTAGTGCCTAGTGAATCTTTAGTTGATTCGCCTTCCGAAATCCATGGTTAGGAAAAACACTTTTAAATAAAAAATCGCAAAATATAGGTAGCTAAATATGTGCCTGTTCTTACCCATGTCCTTTGGATGGTAATGGTTTCCTGGTCTTTTGTTATGACCTCACAACCCCACTCAATCGAACCTTTCCATCCAACCTATCCATTTCAAAACGAGATAATTTCATTAGAAAAGGAACAATGGCTGCGCATTTAGAGGGCTTCTTGGAATGTCCCTCAAATATGCAGCGATAAAAAATATGTGCTAAAATATTTAATACGGGAAGTGACACTTTTTATGACCCATTTCAGAAATTTCAAGATCTCTTTTGTTCTTAATATCGCAAGAGGAGTTTTTGGATCACAAACAAAACTGTTATCGTTGTTTAGTAGAGCTACAAATGGACGATCAGAACTTTTATAGCTTTGTAAAGCCTTCACAACTTATAAGATGTAATCTTACTGTGAAACCATTCTTTGGAATAATAAATAAATAAAGACTGAACGGGTTATATTTGTCTAGTAGCAGCAGGGCCGGCCTTAACGATCTAGGCCCTTAGGCGAGTCATCGCTTTGGCGCCACTAAATACGTCATTATAATTAAAAACATAAAACTTGTTTTCAATGTCTATCGTAAATATTATTGATAGAAAGGTTCCTAAATTGTGTGTCAGTTAGTCTTTATATCGATAGAGATAGGTATTCAAAATCAGTGAAATTAAGCTGGCCCTAAACACCGCGGCGCCCCGGTCGCTCACACCTAAAGCCGGCACTGAGTGTCAGTAAACAGTGTCAGCCAGGGGGCAGATTCCTTATGACAATAATCGTCTGAACGATATCGCATTTGAGACTTTGATGACCATAATAAGTTACAATCCGCCCGAATTTTCAATACTATCGTCAGCTTTCATTACATTTATGGAAAATAAACTGGATTAAGCTCCCAAAGTCTGGATTGCACTTAGTCGCTAGTTTTGGAGGACTATCGTTTCGAAGATAATCGTCTGAAAAGTTATGGAATGACTGCCCAGGACAATTTTGTCTGTAGCTTAACTCTCATCAAGTTTTTCTGAAAGAAGAATATTTTTACTACACATTTACCAACTTTCCTATTGACTGTTTAGGTCTCCTTAGCAGAATCAAGATCATTACGATACAACGTATCTCTGCAAATTTAGAATCTCCTTTTAAGATCTACGCATAATTCTGTAAATTTTTTTTTAAATTCAGACTGTAAGGGTCCTTGCCCTTGCACAATTTTGAACCAATTTATTGTATTTGAAGGTACGTTTACCAGTTCTCGCCACCGAACTAAATGTATGACCTTCGCTGGGGATGCGCTGGGTTCTTTTGAATCTATGGGTAGAAAACTTTCGCCTAATTCATCAAGTACCTCGAGATCTATCCTTAAAGCTTTGTTTTACGATTCTTAGAAGGTAAGTCTGATGAGCCTGCAATAGTAAATATTTCTTGAAAAAATCGACAATGAAAAAGAAGCTTCTCTGTATACCTTTCCAAAATTCGTAAAAGAGTGCGACTTTTAGCTTACTGAAGGTGATTCACTCTGTCAACTGAGACTTAGGTGATTCTATTCTTGCTACTTGCAATGTCTACCAAGAGGCTGGATTCTAGAATAGCAAAGTTTCAACGATTCTGTTTTTTTTGCAATCATCGGACTACAAATCAGAGGTACACCAAATTTACAAGGCGCATGTCAAGCCTATATATATAGATTTCGAGAGATATTCGAATCAGACCACCATTGTCGGGTCTCTTTTCTTCATGTTAAACCTAGATCAGTACAATAATATGGGTCCGCCTACTGCATTGAGTGGGTGAACCACCTGGTAAAGTCATTGTCACTACCAGTTACACAATATTATGTCGCCCCACAAATGAAAGAGCAATTGGAAATTAAAGAGAAACGTTTGAAATGTTGCAACCCAATAGCCGTACGAGTGTGTTTAATGTTTATCTATACGTAACACGGTTCGCTGCTATTGGCATTAAAATTCACAGTTAAGAGTTGCGGGTGCTTCAAGGTGTTGCATAAGTCGGATCATCCTTTGTCAATAATAATATACGTGTACCTATTTCCTTTTGTTGTGAAGGTGATCCCGTCTTAACACTTAGATACACTTGAGAACAATATCCATCATCACGCAATGTATCATGACATGAAAAACAGAAGTACACATCGAAAATCAAACGTAAATAAATACAAAATCGACATGACATATCTAAGTCTAAGTAAGCTTTTTATGTAGGTACCTGCCACTGACTTGTTATATATGGACTGCTATTAGCCAACTTCACGCATGTTCCAAAAATACAGCTGCGCTGCTGTTTTAAAGCGGAAAACAAAGCAAACTTCAAACGAACAAGTATACTTTTATTACTAATTTAAATGTATGTTAAGCGTTGAAAGAGTGAGAACTAATAGAGGATTTGTTATGTTAGTGTTATTCATTTATTTATTTACTTACCCATAGATATTTGCATTCTACTTCGTAGGTATTAGTATCTACTTAGTTTCGTAATAAAATAATTAAAGGTCCCTTCCATTGGTCACAAAAAAAAAACGCACAAAACGAGCGATTGTAAGAAGGGGCCATAGACTAACCAAACTAGACGGTCAACTGAGAGCAGAAACGATACATTTACCTACAAGCTGCCTGTCCTGCCTAAGTCTGCATAAGTATTCGTACCTGTACAAGTCAAAGGAGCGCCATTGCTGACGCACGCATAGTTTGAAAACCCTAGTTACAAAATCTCGTTTAAAAAAAGTGAAAAACCCGTGTGAGTTAATTTTTCTTTGATTAATATTATAGAATGGATTTCTTCCAACTACTGACAAATGATTATTAAAGGTATTTGGCATTAGCCCTGTTTTTTTGAGTTTCGTTCTCAGCAAAGCAAAGTAAAGTAGGATTTTCAGTACGCAATTACAACAACTACGCTCACTTGACACTTCGAGACTCGCAGTATTTGTGTGATGAAAATCTTGCTTTACTTTGCTATGCTGAGAACGAAGCTAAAAAAAACACGCCTATTGTAACGAAATTATAACAGGAAATCCATTTGATACCAATAATTTCATAAACTTTAAAAACTCTTAAACTAAAGTGTGATGTGAACGCCGTGTAACTAATGGGCACAAAATATGCGGAACACAGTCGCCCCACTTGAAATCCCACCAGAAAATGGCCGCCCGAAGGACATAAAAATCTGAAAATCTTGTTTTTTTGAAATAAAAATGCTTTTTGAAAGTTTGGAACATATTTGAATCAAATTGACTTAGAATTTCCCTCCTAACATCAGGATCATAGAATTCCGGTTCATTAAAGCGCACCAAATCCTTTGTAAAATTCAAATTACAACAACTGTTTCAGTACGCAAACGATTTCGAATTTTGCTTCATTTAAATTTACACTAAAAAATATTATTTCAACATTTGCAGTGGAATGTGAAAGAGATAAAATATATTGAAGAATATTCCAAAAACACCTTACATCTGGGCTCTAATCGCGTAATTTTGAAACGATTGAACAAAACGATATCGTTTTTAGTTTGCTTCATACGACATCATCGTCGGATTTTTTATTTTCAACAGTTTGAACATGACTGTGAACAATAGAGCAACACTTAGGCCGTTAATCGGCCCATTGTGCATACCACTGGTGATTAGGGGTTCCTTTGCTGGATACTCGTTGTGAACCATTTATGACTGTGAACAAACTCCGACACCGAAAAAATTGAAAAATGTATGGAAATTGTTTTTTTTTTTCTTCTTGAATTTGTTTATTTTTCTTCGATGTCATTGATTGACATGGAGTTTGGCAAAAATAGAGAGCTTTGGTAGTTGAATTTTTTTAGTAAGGAGCTAGTTTTAAAAAAAAATGAATGCAACGATTGTTTTTTTTTTCCGATTGCATTAAAAATCTACGTACAGATTCATAAAACAAATAAATGAAATTCATTTGATATTCCTTTATTTATTTTTTGCAATAGAATGAAATCTTTTACAATTTGGATAGGAGCGAGTCGCCTTCGAAGAACATAAGTGTGTCTTCATTTAATTATTTTTTTATTGCTTCTCTCAGACCTAATTAAAACTGAAAAAATGTGCATCAAAAACGACGAAACGATTGCAAAATAGCCATCGTTCAATCGAATCGTTTCGACGATAGTATTTGACCTTTGAATAAGTAAGTGAAGCAACAAGAAACGATGATCGCCCTATCGTTTTTTCGTTGTTACCCGAAGTAGAAGCATCGTCGAAAAGATATCGTTCTATCGTTTTGTGCTTACGCGATTAGAGCCCAGTTATTTTATCAAAAACGTTAAAATGCATGTTTCTTTAGAGTTGATGGAAACGTTAGTGAAACGAAAATTTTGCATGGGCTCTGCTTGTCTCACAATATACATAATAATGCAATTGAAAGATATGTTTTTCGTCAAAAGAAAAGATTATTTTAATTTGTGTTTTTGGAGCTCAAAAATCTCGGAAAAAAAATATAAATCTTGTAATCTGGCATCACTGGCCACGAAATGTGTCTGCGCGATTTGAGCTATTCGAGCAGCAAAATCAGCAATAGGTCTGTTTTTTTGAGCGTTTTTCTCAGCAAAGCAAAGTAAAGTAGGATTTTCAGCACGCGATTACAACAACTACGTTCTACTTGACACTTCGAGACTCGCAGTAGTTATTGTAATTTGTGTGCTGAAAATCTTACTTTACTTTGCTTTGCTGAGAACGAAGCTCAAAAAAACTCGCCTAATAAAACATATTATGCTAGTAAAGCGCCGAACCCATAGAATCCGTCGCTTTATAATAAGTACAAGTGCGAATTTCGATGTCCAAAAATCTTTCGTGCAAAAAATGAAGCAGCTAGAAAAAACATTCAAACTATTTCCACGACTTCGCGACTCTAAAATTATTCATCCACACGGAATTGTCTCTTCCTTTTTTCATTCTGTTTTTGTCGTTCGTCTAATAAAATAATGGACAGTGGGGACGTTCAAGAATCTAGTTTAGCAAGTCTGACAGTCAGTGGCGGAATTGCCGTAAGGCCCAGTAGGCCAGATATTAAGGGCGGAAAATCGTGCAAAAAAAATGTCACTGATGATAACAAGATTAACAAGAAATAGCTAACTCAAATGCAAAGTATCTTAATATTTTAAAGGTTCGCGTTATTATCTTCCTAAATCACTATTTTTGCGTATCAAAGTAGAAATAATTTTGTACATCGTAAATATAAAATAGTTCGTACGTTTGGTTTAATATAAGTGATCTAGGAAGGATAAGTAAGTACCGATTGTCAGTCAAGCTGGTGCGGTCGCGCGTGCGGTGCGTCGCGCCGCTGTGACCCCGTACCCCGCCGCTGCCTACCCACCCACGCCTTACTCGCTTGCACGCTCGCGACTGCGATTTGCGATAGTTATGTCAACCAGCGGTGCCATATTATACGATTTATCGTATTTTTTTTTTTTTTTCGATTTTAGGGCTTAAAACTAATTCCATATTTGTTGAGCTAAAAAAGCATTTAATTCCAAGATTTTTCAAATTAATCAATACAATAATACAAAAATTCATTTGCAATTTTCCAAATAAATTCTAAAAATGTGAAGGTAAAGTTAAAACCCGCTCATCTGTAGTTCTGCTTAATGCTTATGCATACTGTTTTTTTAGTAAATGTACGTGTACAGTTAGTGTACAGCCATGAACAATCTGTTTCGAAAAATGTTTATGTTAAATTGTTTTTTCTGGTCAACTTTTCTCTCCAAACATCAGCTAAAGTCCTAGCGAAATTTTGACATAGAGTACGCCGAGTGGATAAGTGTCACAGAAAACAGCTGTTCTTTGAAAAAAAACTTCATGTAATAATTAAAAAAGCTCATCCTTGCATACTTTTCCGCAACAGAACAACAAATGTTGCATGCCCCATTAAATTGGCATGCAGTCAGCGTTGCCGGAGAGAAATACTATTAGGTAGTGCTGCAGCCAGAAAAGGGGAATATTTTGAAAAAATAGCAGTACAGACATTTTTATTTAAGCAAAAATCATGAAAAAAAATTCAGTGAAAAAAAAAACAAAACATAAATAAATAAATTATTGATTCTTAGTAAGTAAATATCTCAAAATCTGTCTTATGGCAGATAGCTTTAATGCATATTAATAATATTTTAAATATAACAATTAGGAACTTATTGAATCACAAGATATGTATTAAATACATTCCGTGGTACCACTAATCATTTTTAGTGTCCAGGCAAAAATTGTCCAACACAAAATGTCGAAATTTTCCAAACAAAATTGCATATTGTGACCTACAAAATATTTAGTGTGGAGGTTAAAAATGATTATTAGTAAAGCACATTAAATACAAGTGGCTCTGCAAAAAGTAGGGTAAATTGATGAAACTTGAAGTGAATTAAATTTATTAATGTTGAAATTACACTTTGCTGCAAGTGTAAGATATTTTAGGACTTAAAAAAAATAGCAGTACGAATGTAAAGGGAGGAGTACGGGAGTACGGAGGTGTTGAAAGTAGTACAATACTCCTATGGGAGTACTTTCGGCAACGCTGCATGCAGTACATTCTGAAACAAAAGTTTGATTATTTAGCTCGAGCTGCGTACCAATCCGTTAAATGGGTTCGCTTAAATTAAGCTCAGCTAAATTTTGTAGAGAATTTTGTACGGGAGCGAAAATTTAGCTCGAGCAGCGTACTAAGTTTATACAAAATACGGAGCAGAGGTTTAACGATCTTGCTTAACATAGAAGCTGATTTTTTAAGCAAATTGGATTGCGAAGATTTACTTAATGATTTTGCTGCGCTTAAGTGCAGACGAGTTTTGTATCACATTGTAAAACATTTACTTTATTAAAAACAAAACCTTAAACCATTTTAAATGTTTTATTTAAATGTCAAATCATCCCTGAAACCTCGGAAAATATTATAAACCAGCCTTATAAGCTAGCTTTTAGTTGAACAATTTTCTGTATAAATTAAAAGTGGGAATAGAGTAAATTCAAGAATTATTTATCTAGTCTATAATGAGGCTGCTGAGAAAGGGGCGGCACATGGCTTGGGGCCAAGAGCGGCTAGGACTGTAAATCCGCCACTGCTGACAGCTCTCTGGCAAGATCTACCTCGGTTTGATTCGGGGAAATCGGACATATGAGCAACTGTTTCAGTTGACGTTTATGGAGGGGTAGCCGACGAATCTAGTCAAGAAATTCGTGACTGAGTGCTAAATTGACAATTCGCATATGTGACTGATGTAGATAAAGTGACGATCCCGACCAA
Organism: Cheilosia vulpina; assembly: GCA_916610125.1. Taxonomy (NCBI): domain Eukaryota; kingdom Metazoa; phylum Arthropoda; class Insecta; order Diptera; family Syrphidae; genus Cheilosia; species Cheilosia vulpina. The sequence goes on along the minus strand of OU744276.1, from coordinate 77,216,467 downwards.
TCTAGTTTCTGCGTTCAGGTTACATCTCATTCAGACCAATCTAGTCGACTTAAGACAAATAGATTCTTGAATGCGGCCAGTAATACAATATCGTTCTCAGTCACACGTCGAATAAAACTATAGTTATTGGTAAAGGTGAAATGGTGCGTAGCTTACGAAAAGATAAAATTGGTTTATGAGTTGCACACTAGGTCGACGACGGGCATAATGCCCACGAATGTAAGAAAATGCTGCCGTGTTAAAGTATATGCTCCAGCACTCAGTCGAAGACGATTAATATTGTCGCCCAACCAACAGTCGGTGGTCTAATGTGCATTAGGCAATAAAAATGCAGAACAACCAACAGTACCGAGGCTTCGCTATTGCAAGCCTTACCATATGAAAACCCTGTATAGTGTAGGTGGTTACATCTTCTCGAGCCTCATAGCCATTCATCTTTCATATTGTGTAAGAAAACAAACACCAAACTTGCCGCAATCTCCTCGTAAATTTACAAGACAAACAAAACGCTACATAATTGGTAGTTCTGAATAATCAAGATTTATTGATGACTTCCCGCACTCGCATGCCCAGTCAGTCTACACTCATCCATCAATCACAGCACCATGTCGACACACTCGCAATTGAAATTAAAACCAATTCAAATTGGAAATACTGTACATACGAGTATATCTACCTCAAACATGACCTCTGGCATGATCGATAGGCCAACAACACTCAACAGCCCAGTAGCAGCCCGAATCCAATTACCACTATATTGATTACCCTTTTCTCCGGTCGCATCGATCGTCAACGCATGAGCACGAAAAACAAGCTAAAAGGTAGCTTTGCAAAATCCCAGATTATACCTAATCCATTATTTTTTTATTTTGGCATTTTGGGCACACAAAATGTCCGCCCAAGGCATGTAAAAAGGAACTGACTTCAAGTGGGTACAGTATCGCTGTCAATGGCTAAGCAAACACGATCAACTGACGCCAAATGATGCTTAGGGGTCAGCTCAAATAAAACAAATATTTAATTTGCTCACGCTGGCACTGTTGAAACATTGTTTGTTTGGCACGGAAGACAAGCTGAGCGCCTTTCCATTTTCATGGAACAGATTATCTTAATTTATATTAATGGACTTACTTTCGTTTTGCAACGGTCTGTTGAGAAGTATGATTTCCTTGAGTGTTAGACTGCGACTTTCACGCCGTGTTGGCATTCTTTAACAAAATGCTTGGCAACACTCAATTATCGCTGGCTTTTGGGGCACTCAAGCTGAGATGGTGTTGATTAGCTCTTTTCAAATATAATCATCAGAGATGCTATGTGGACTAATGGACCATGGGGGATAATTGGCTGGATTTGAAGAGCGGCGAAATTTCAATTTTAGTGTTGTTCCACAAAGTTTTGAATGTTCTTCTAAAATTTGACAAAATTGCCGAAAGCCAGATAAGGACGACTGGCATGACAACAATCTGAGGTATAAAGGTTCTACTTAGTGGTCAAAGACACAACGATTGGTAAGCATAATTCTTAGATCCACATCCGATGTGAGTTAGAGTAATTAGCTGTGCCAGGCCGAAAAATTCGCTAAAATATAAACTGAGAAACTTTAATTTAAAAGTATTAAAAAATCTGTTTGGTGTACCCACATCTTAGCAAGCTTACCCATATCCTGGAGGCTATTGTAGAAAACAGAGAGATGCCATAGCTTCATGATGCGGTTGTTAACTAACTGAATTTGAGTCGGGTTTAAGCGCCGTACACCAAAGTCCAGCTGCCAGGTAAGCTTGTTAACAACACCGTATTTTATTAGCTGCGTCACCTAGTCAACCACAATTGCCCTAGCGCGATGATAGCTCGACCTTGTACGCAGTCATGTTTAGGGTATGGTTAATATCTACAACATGACGATGAGACAACTTAGTCGTGTTTGCATATTATAACTGACGTGCGATCGTTTCCAGTCATTGTTGAATCCGCCATGTTATGATCTCCAAGAGTGGACTTTCTAGACAATGAAATTGTAACCTAAATAAATAAGACCTCATTCGCTAGGAGTTTTTATTTTAAGTTTGCGTCAAATGGGTTCTTTGAAAAAGTAACGATAACATACAATTACGGCCATATTATTCACTCCGGGTGTAACTCAGGCTTAAGTTAATTTGACACCCGATCATTAATCCGCAATTTTTAAACCCGATAATTTAAACATATGTCCATATTATTCACTGAAAAACACGCATTAAACCCGCTGGCTTAAAAATGGTTTTAAATGCGGATTTAAAACACTTTAAACCGTTTTTAATCCGTTTTAAACCCACGTAATGTCAAATTTCACAAATAATGACTTTTTTTTTGTTTGTCACTTGGAAATTGATATCATTTGTTTTGGGCCTAGTTCTATTTTAAAGTGCATTAACTATGCCGAAATTTCTATCGAATCATCGAATGTAGCCTCCAAAATGACTCTTTTTCAGCACGAAATATTCTCGAAAATATACCACATCGTAATCGTCGACGCAAACCCACTTGTGCAATCGATATATTCGACGACAAGGGCGACGTTAATTTAATATCAGCTGCTGTTTCATCAGCTCTTTGATAAATTCGTCTTCTGACGACGAAGACATCAACACTAATTTCGTCCATTTCACGAATGAAGTCCTTTTTAAGTTTCTTGCCATTTTTTTCTATTCCCCTTTTCTACTTTTCTTATTTCTTGCGAGCGAAGAAATGTCAATATTATGAAATTGAGTTTTAACCCGAGTTAAAGTACTTAAACCGGTCTCCGGATTGCGTTTAAATCCAATCGGATTAAACGCTGTCAAGTTTAAAAAACTGGGTTTATGTTCGGGTTTAACGAGTGAATATTATGGACTTGGGTTTAGTTTTTTTGTTAAACTCACTTAAACTTAAGGGTGTAACCTTTAACCTGTATTAAAGGGAGTGAATAATATGGCCGTTACATTCTCGAAACGGGTGAGGTACCTGATAGCTTCAGAACAAGCATTATATTTCCATTGTTCAAAAAAGGAGACCCGAATGATCCGAACAGTTTATAGAGGTATTTCCTCCATGAACAGCGCTATGAAAATATTTACCGAAATCGTCTTAGATCGCCTGGCAAACTGGGTACGGGAAGATGATTTATTGAGCGAGTTCCAGGCGGGTTTCAGAAAGAGGTACTCAACAGTAGATCCCATATTCACCCTGACAAGCATCGCACGATGCTTTATGTTTTCTTCGTCGATTTTAAGGCAGCTTCTGATAGAAAAGGGTTTGTTTTACAAACTCAGCAATCAAGGAGTATCCAAGAAAGTTCTGAGTATTATACAAAGCCTGTACAAATATAACAGGACTGCGGTATGGAATGGGAAACAAATATCCAACTGGTTTGAATGAGGGGTGGAAGCACGTAACTTGATACAATCGAGTTTAGTCGATTGAGACAAGTTAGGTGCTGCCAGAGCTCGATTGTATCGACTGAACTCGAACACATGCTTCCACCCCAGAGATAGGGGCTAAGCAAGGCTGTCTTCTGAGCCTACTCCTCTTTTCAATTTTTCTTGACGACCTTAAAATATTCCTACAGGGCGGAATCGTGTTTGATGGTGTTCATATAAAGCTTTTGCTTTATGCGGATGATATTGTCATTCTGGCGGAGTCCCCAACGACGATGCAAATGATGATGAATAAGCTGCAACAATACTGTACAGTGTACAATGTGGAAGCTCAAAGTCAACGTCGCTAAATCTAAATTATTGGTGATTCGAAATGGAGCTGGAAGGTACGCAAGGCAGGAAAAATTGTTTTGGCAAAGTAAGGTAGTTGAAATTGTTAAGACTTATAAACCTACAATGTCATTCAAATACCACCTTCCAGAAAAACTAAAAGGAACGATGAGGGCGATTAACTGCAACTGGAAGGTGATACCTGTCAAAAAAAACATCCTATCGAGTTCTAAATTTTAAGTTTTTGATGCTGCCGTTCGATTTATATTAGCGGTATTTTATTATTAGCGTGATCTGACCCGGATCAGATCACGAAAATAAAACAAGACGGATCATTGAAAAGTTTAATTTTTAAATTATGGCAACAGTTGCTTTCAGAAACAAAACAGATAATACAGGGTATTACGTATTTCATTCTGCCATCAGCCATATTGCAACGTGACGTCAGACAAGGCACATGACATTTCGCTTGCAATGTCGGGGGTGTTACCATATTTGAATCAAATTTGAATAATATTTCTTTTTCATATTTTTTAGAAACAAATTTAGTACTTTATGTTCAAATATGCAACACATGAACAATATTCAGCTGCTACCACTTCCGTTTATTTTGGCATATTAAGGTGTGTTCAGACCAACGAAACTTTTCAGAAATGTTTCTGAAGAAAATCGAACACATTTCATTCGCATTTACAAAAGATTTGTGAAATTTAGTTATTAAATGTTTATGAAATGTTTTAATTTTACTCTTGTCCAACTAGAAGAAAAAAGGATTATTAGTAGCGAGTAAAGTTTATATTTTTGTGATTTTGGTCTCGGGACTCACGTGACACACGATTTAATTCAAATAATCGTATGAAATGAATCACTCATTAGGTATTTCAAGCTTTTGTTGACATTTTCATATTATTAAAAAAAATAATAATCGACAAACAGCGCTCACTATCTGCAGGGAAACTTGTAAAACTAAAATTATTTTAATTATTATTATTTATTATTTTATTTCATTTTTTTTGGTGTCCAGATACAAACCAGCAAAGCATTTCATAAACATTTGATAAAATTTGTTTTGTTATAAATGTTTAAGAACTATTTATAAAACATGGAGGTATATAATTGTTTATCACGTGTTTGGCTGGTCTGGACATAGCTTTGTAGAACGAAAATAACTCGAAATATGGACCCCCCGTCCATATAATATAATAATATAATAATTCGAATGTGAAGAAAACAATTGGTTTTATGTGTTCCATTTTTTTGTCTGGCAACGTGATTAGGTGGCTATCGTTTACAGGCACACAAACATTTAATAGTAGAAATAATTTTCAGATCATGATTGGTGATCTCGATGAGAAGCAGGATATGTGTAAGGGTTTTATAAGGCTTCTATGAGGCTTTAACCTCCACCAAGGTAGGCACTTCTAATCTTTTGGCAAGATTTGACACCTTCCGATGTGTGCTCATTACCCCATTAAGAGGCTCTCGCAGCTCAGTATTTATGTGTGTACAATAGCATACTATGATATCTTAAAATATTGTTTATTGGTTCTAGTCGCTCTTTTTAATGCAAACTGTAACAAGGTTGATAGCTACAATATTAATTTACGTGAATACATAAAACCGTGCATTTAGTAGGGTTATCGCTGGTCTTCAGTTTTATAAATATTACAAACTTATATCCGCCAAATTCAAACTAATGGTTCTTTTCAATTGCTCCACATCTCGCGAAAGTCTGTCAAACATCCGAGAATATAACTGTCATGAAAGAGCTTCTCAATTAGCCGCTTGAACTCCGCATAAAATTGTAGATTTCATCTATTCGTTTACATAAAAAAAAAACTCCCATAAAACGAATGGTTGTGAGAAGCTTAGGCCAAGGGTCCTTACGGTCCTGTTGCGCTAACTATTTTTTTTTAATTATAGCTGCCTATTACGACGTTCCTTTCGAGTTGACTTTACATATTCCTTTTTTTGGCAGGATATGATTGTTCCTTCCAGCTGCCATGTGAGAGTTCTGCCAACGATGTCAATGCCCGCATCCGCATATGGAACTCATACAATTTTCTCGAGTATAATATCGAAGAAGTCATAAAAATATCCGTGTGATTGTTTCCGACCTTAATACTTAATGGAGTAGCGCATCATTATCACCGCCGCTCTTAAAAATCGATTTTATGGTAGCTGCTACCGCTATAATTTAGTTGAGCTTAGATATTGATATACCCGTCACCTGACTTTTTTCCGGTGGACGGAAGGCATTTCCATTTTCAGTTTGTACATTTTTCTTTTTTCCGAGGCTAGAAGTTGTATCATTAGAGCTACATGGTTTGAGGTTGTTACCCTGACGTTGCACGCCCACTTATAGGACGAGCTCCATTTCATACCCAAAAAACGAGCTGCCGGCACAGTAACACTGTAATTTTTGGATATTAGCTTTGGATTGGAGGTCCCTATAGACCTGTTATCCAATATGTCGAAGCAGTCCTCATATAGGAAGAGAGCTTAATTTAGTTCAGCTAAGACAAAATTATGGAAGACGTTTGTTCCATAAATTAAATTCTTTTGCTGTGGACTAGAATCGGAGAAAGTGCCTTAGTGAGGAAACACTCCTTGTGCACTACGAAATCTTCCAATAACCACTTTCCTGTTCAGTCCCCGAGAGTCATCCGGCCTATCACCAACTCGGGCAGAAATAATGAACGAAGTGAAGCTGTGGCAGCCACCACAAGAGCACTCATTTACCTACCTACCTCGGGGCTGAGGACAAAATATGATAGTCAGAGTCAGAGCCTAAAGCAAAAACGCTTATATTATCCTATTAGAGCGTCATAAGCGTTTAGCTCATGCGCATAGCCAAAATCCTAATCTGCATTACCGGATTATGTTAATAGCCTTTAGGCTACAGAGGGCTATATCCATTTCTATGCTATGCTATTCAGACGAATTTGATAGAGATGTCAAAGCAAGATATTTCTTCGTAGATGCTGTCATTGTTCGATTAAAATGTGGATCTTTGTATGTTTTTTTCAGCCACGACGATATATTCAGTTGGAAATATAAATCCCGTCGGTTTAGGGGATGTTTTGTCGGAGGAAATGTCACAACGCCTCGTATGATTTGGACTTGTTGTTTTCAGCGCATCTGTCCAGCTTTTTAGGGAGGTAAGCGTTTTTTTTTCGAACAAATTGGTCAGCTTTCGGCACTATCGACTTGCTTATCTACTTCTCTCATATAAATGACTACAATGAATGGCGCATAAAATGAGATCAACCGAGCTTCCGTCAAGCATTTCTTATTTTTAAATTCAAAGCCAAACGTCCAAACCGCCTGTTCGTTTTTATTCCAGCAATATACAGTTCATCACCTGTCTGTTCCATACCCATTCCCATGGAATTCCGTATACCATCAATCACAACATGAATTTTCAAGATGCACTCCCGTACAAAGGAGTGGCAGCCTCATTTACATCAAACATTGCCTCAATTTCCCGCACATTTTTATTCAAAGTTGCCTTATACAAATTATTGTCCAAAGAAAAGGTGAAAATTAATTTAGTTGTTTCCTGGGTGTTTTCTATTGTGTTTATTTTGTCGGTGCAACGCATTAATGGGTTGATGGACAGTTTTTCTGTTTTCTTTTTTGGTTAAGCAAATGAAAGGGAAGGATAATTATCTTTTGATTTATGTTTCTTTAGTGTTGAAGAGTGTTTAGTTATGTAAGATTCGTTTTTTTATCGAAAAATGTATAAATTTTGATTTTTTCGTAGGTCTTCATTTAAATACAGACCACGATAGATGTATGCCCTAAGCACTTGTGCAGAATTCACTGCGCAGCAAGATAAGAATACGCATGTTCATATAGATATTGGCACACGCAAATTCACACGCAGCACTGCAAAATGTCTCTATTTATAAATTTGTCGCAAAATTCAAGCGTACCACAACACAAAAGAAAATAAATTGCAGTTTCATGTATATGTATATGGCATCATCGTCTTTTGACAGTTGTTGCTTAGTCGGCGAATGACAGTTGTCATATTAGCCGATGCAATGCATGTCAAAAAATTGTCTGCACGACTGTTTTACTTGCAGCACTGCATTCTGCGCTGCGTCCAGAATTTCTGCTGCATTATAGATCGGAATCAGCGAAGCATAAAAATTCGCATACGCTCGTCATTCTTGCTCTATAAGTCATTCATTTTACCGTAGGTCATGGTGTGGTGCGTCACTAAAAACATGGTGTGGCTTTCTTGCTTTTGAACCACAATTCAGTTGGAAGTTTCGCTGTGTTATTGTTATTCGTTATTTTTTACGGTTAATTTAATTGTGGAAATGTAAATTGATATGATGTCTGCTATTATGTCCTCTGTCTGTGTGTTTTGTTGCTTGGTTTGACAAAACGGATGAGGTATTTTGTTTAATAGGAAGGTTCGACAAGCTTATAAATTGTGTAATGTGTAGGCAAATTCTATAGATACTTATTCCATTACCTTTTAAAATTATGCCGGCATAAAATGCGCCCAAAAGCACGTCCAGAATTGGATTAAAATCTGGACAGAAAATGTGTCGAAAAAGGCTCTAGAAAAAGTGCCAAAACACGTTCAAGAATTCGTCCAGAAACACATTTAAAAATGTTTATAAAATAATTCCAAAAACGTATTGAAATACAAATCCAAGAAGGCTTCAAAAATGATTCCCGAACTTTTAAAAACGCTTCGAAAAATAAGTCAGAAAATTCATCAAAACAATGTCAAAAATGTACACAAAAATAAATAGAAAAAATAGTGTCAAAAAACACTTCGAAAAAGCACCAAAAGATGCGTCAAAATTAAGTCTTAAACGGGCCAAAACAAGTCAAAATCTGGCCAAAAACACATCGAATTATTCTCCCAGAACGTATTGAGAAACGTGCCAAAAAACTTACACAAGATCACATGGAAAAATTATTCAAAAGACTAATTTAAGAACAGGTCCCAGAAAGCTTAAAAAATTGGTCCCATCTGAAAACTCGCGAAAAACCGGTCCCAAAACGAGTTGAAACCTATTTTCAAAAAAGGGTGAAAGAATGTGTCAATTCGGATGCTGGTCAGAAAGCCCCTATGGCCACATTAACATCCTACTTTTTCTACTCGTCGGAAGAAGACGAATATCTACTGACTATCTAAGAAAACTAAACTTCCATAAAAACTTCCCTGTAAGATTCCCTCAAAATCAAAATGGGAGCAGAATGCATTCGCAAACGAATTCGGCATATACCCATTTTCACATTTGTTTCTAAAATAAGCTGTGGAACATTATTAGACATTTTCATATCTTTTTGCCTTCCCAACGCAGCCAGCGGAAGTACTGGCAAATCTTTTTCGACAGCGAGGCAGCGATTAAGGCTCTCGATTAGACCAAATCTACGTGCAATCTTGTTGCGAACTGCAAAGAGACACTGGTCTGTGCGTAGGTTTGAAAAAACCCTAGTCAGGCTTCCCGGCCATGGGAACATAAAGGGGAATAAGAAAGCCGATAAATATGCCACACGTGGCTCCGCTCTCTAAATAGAAAGTTTACCCTCCGCTTGGATACTTATAGAGAAGAATCCTCCTGCAATTCCCCTTATAGGCGGAGACTAGGTGAACGAACCTGACGAACTGCATCATTTCCTGGAAGATTTGGCCACCGTAAGACACTGACAGACAAAGAACCTTATAGCCCGAACCAATGCAGATGTTGCTTTATTAACGGCAATAAGTGCTATCCACTGACCGTAAGGAACTCATGCAGCCAAGCCATAGGACCGACTGCTATAACTGCGTTATCATGAATAAGAAATGTTCCATTTTTTCTGTATGAGTGGCCGACCTCAGACAAAGCCAGACACCGGGCACTAGATAAGCCATTTAATGATGACCTCCCGGCAATCCAAGGCTCCTCGAACATACTTCTATCTTAATATGTGCCTTGAGCTGTGGCCTCTAAATGTTTGAATGTTCTCCTGATATAGGGCAGCGAGAAACACCCACATAAACCAACCAACAACCCTACGCAATGCGTCAAAAAACTCGTTCACAACACGCCCGAAAATGAATCGAAAAACGGCGGTTAAAACATGTCCAAAAACATGGCGAAACCATTGTCGACAATCTCGTCGGAAGTGCTCCAAAGAAGGACACCTAAAGTCGCGTCAAAAAGCATCGAGAAAGGAGTCGAAAAACACTTTAAGAAATGTACCAAAAAAGTCCCAAACCAGTCAAAAACACTTCGACAAAAGCGCGTCAAAAATGCGCCAAAATCACATTGAAAAACGCGCCAAAAAAGGGTTCACTTTATTCGTACCTATTTTTTAATTTTTTTCTAAAATCCCGCTCCTGAAAATATGAGTGTGCGAGACATATCTGACAACCTCCAAACCTCAACCTTCCATACCTAGTTAGCACTATCAATTCAACAAATAATTAGTACGCAAAGATTATAACTATGCGGTTTGGAGTTGGCCGATGGACAAGAAGAAATACCAGAACTGAATGTTTCGCTTCAATGCCTAGCAATTTATTGTAATACAGTAAGACAGACTAAACTCTCACCCATCTTCCTCGTCAGCCCACAGATGGGTACAGATCGCCTACACGCCTTCATTATTGTAGACAGCATACTTTCAATTCTGCCAATTAAAAATAAATCATGTGCAATCTGCCATTCATTTATGGCAGAGCGTTTAGTTCCCCTCGCGGTGATAGAGATCTATCTGTACTAATAAAGTAACTATGACGCAGAGGGCAGACCTTCTTCATCGGCTGGCCCAAAACAAACGCAAAGCACAACATTAAAAAATTAATTCAAATGTCCATTAAAGCAGAGAACAAAAGTAAAAGTTTTGAGGGAAATCCCAGCAAACAGACAGCTGCTAATGACATTTCGTCTTAACAGTTTAACGCTTCAATAAAACTGCATGGATACACAAACACAAACACCATACGCACGTACAGTATGACGGAGCGGAGCGGAGCGGCATCGGTGAGAGCGCTGTAGCCCAAACATTTTCGGCACAATTTCCCGTTTTACGAAAGTGGTATTATGTTTGTTTCAATCGAAACTCCGTTAGATTGTACGTATGAAATAACACGGTAGAAAAGTATCTTGTCTTGGCATTGCTACATCATTGAGACAACCCTGTATCTGTAAGTGGTTAATGCCGGTTATTCTCTTGCACCGCCACCGCGTTATGACAGTGGTGCAATCGAAAACGAAAATGCTGCCCTCAGTGATCGCACCTAACGCCCGTGAAATGCGGGATTAATGGGATGTAAATTGGATGCCCTACGAGCAGTGCGATATGGCAATGAGTGTGTTCCGCCTTTTTCCCCAAATTGGAATGGATTATGGTAACGGCTTTGTTTTAAGCAAATACAGAAAGACAAAAGTGTTTTGGAAATGCAGATGCATATACTGGAATTTATGGGTGGATCGGTCATTAGGTCTCAATAAATCCCACAGTTAGCCATGCCAAAATGAGAATATCATTTGAATAGTAAAAATCATCGGAGACGCTTCTGATTTTCCTCCTAATTATGTTTGCGCATCTATTAGCGCAAGACTGAAATAATCAGAGTCTTGCAATCGTGTAGACACAGTGCATATGATTAAATTTAGATACTTCGCCTTAGTTGCTACTGACTCTTGGCCACGGATTCGGACTCTCATTTGAAGTGGCTTCTTGCCAAACTTAAGCCACGGCAATTTCCTGTTCTTGGATATCACTGGACTCGGTGCAGTACCTGCACGCAGAAATATCAACTTTCGACTAAAAATAACAAGGGGCAGATTCCGTATAATAATATTCGTCGGGGCGATGTCGTTTTTGTTCGGGGTTAGTAAAAATGGAGCGCCGTACGAAAGAACAACGCATTTTCATCGTTGAGGAATATTTTAAATAAATAATGAAGGTTTGTCCGCAATTTTCGTACAAAATCATCTGCATAGTGATGAAGCTCATACACATCTTGATCGTCAAAATTGTTGCACTTGGGGCTCAGAAAACCCACGAGTAATTGTTGAGAAACAAATGCATCCACAACGCTTGATTGTTTGGTGAGGTCTCTTGGCTGGAGGCATTATCGGACCCTTCTTCTCCGAAAATGCGACTTGTCAGGCAGTAACAACTAATGGCGTAACTAACTGATAACTCAGTTTTTAGAGCCTTAATTACAAGATATGGATGTGAGTAACATGTGGCTTCAACAAGACGGTGCCACATGACATACAGCCAGAGAAACAATTCAATTACTGCATGAGTCATTTCCTAATCGTGTAGTTGGCCGCTTTTGCGATCAGAATTGGCCATCTAGATCTTACCATTGGACTTTTTTCTTTCGGTTTTTTTTTTTAAGTCAAATGTCTATGCAAACAAGCCCACGACCACCAACGCCTTGGAAGAGGAAATTGGGAAATTCAGCCACATTTATGCGAAACGGTTGTAGCGGCCGTGGCGGCCGTATATCCGATGTGCTATTCCATACATAACCCCAATCTGTGTACTCTTTGAATCAATGAAAAGTGTAAGCTTTCCTATTAAAAATATGTATTTTCAATCAAAATTACATTTTACGTGAATTATGGAATTATGTATGGGACAACATTTTTTTGCGGAGCGCCTGAGCATGCCGCACAAAAGTTGCTATGGGTTGTTTCTAGTTGGGGCTGACTGATTAAATTTTTTTTATGTGCGGGTCCATAAAAGCGTTAAAAAACACCCCCAATGATGAGCAGTAAGAAAGTTATTTTGCCATTAAAATGTACTTACTTTAAATTTCGCCCCTCAAAATGGGAGTAGAGAAGTCATTTTGAAAAATGGCAAGACACTGTAACGAAATGCCCAGTTCGTCACAAATTTATGGCCGCTACTGTGCCTGTTCTATGGCCACCCCTCTCCTCGGAGTACACACGCAACTGCAAATACTCCACTAGCAGCTACTGCACCGACCCCATTCGTGACATTGAGAATTTGCAATCGCCACTTACAAGTCACAGTCTCTTTGTGTCTGGGATACCATGCATACCCGAATGAAAGTGTCATTCGGGGAGAGTTGTCTAGATGTTGGCGGCTGATTCCCTTTTTGGGAATCGGCTTTAAAGAGGCACGCTGTTGTTGGGCCGCTTAGTTCATAAGTAGCTTAGGTCGTATCGAAATACTGTTAAGATGTATAGTTTATATAAGAGTTTATGAAGACATTATAATAGTAGGGTAGAGTCGCTAGTGGCCGGCCCCTTAATGATTTTTCGTCATAAAATATATCACAGTTACAACAAATATAAATATTTTCGAATTATTCTTAAAAAAAAATATTCTTTTTTAAATTCTTCGTCTGTAAAATGAAGAACACATTAATTATTCTTATCAGAAAATTGTTTATTTAAATTTTAGTAAAACAAGTATTTTTTTCCTGTGTGTGGCCGGCCCCTTGTTTCCTGTTTCCGGCCACCTCTTGTCCCATATTCGGCCACCCAGTAAAGATAGGGCTTAAATTGTTAATATTTGTTATTTAAATGTTTTATAACAGAAAAGTTAAGAAAACAAAATATTTATTTTACTAAAAATAAATAAAAAAAAATGAAATTAAAAAAAAAAAACATTTGAAAACAATTACCCACAAAATTTTCATAAAAAAAAACACTAATTCCGACAGCAATTTCACTAACGTTTTGAAAGTAAATTCACACAAAAATCATCCCGGACAGAGCACAAGTCAAATGAGTTGATTTCTCGCGAGCGACTGAGCACTGGCAACAAGAATTTTGACACATTGAGGGAGAAATTTAAGAAAACAATGTAACTACCAAAAACTTCGAAAGGAAACTATAACAATTCATTAATTACAATCGACTTTTCTGAGAGGTGGCCGGCCACTGGGGAGGGCCGCAATTAGGCTACTCTACCCTATTCAGTAAAGTACTTCCAATAAAGTACACCAAAGTTTGGTGTTTCTTTGGGTAAACCTTGGATCCGGCGAGCGAAACCCTGGCCTGAGAAAATGCACATCACAATTCACGCCACATATCAATTTAATCTTACTTCTCTCCCGATGTATCAAACTCTTAAATCAATACCACGTAAGGCTTTTACAAACTTTAAATAGCTCGCCTGAATGTTGTGCGGTCAACTTGCACCCCTTAGAAATAAATTGAAGCAAAGTTCTGAGATATGTGTTTTTGTCAATAATATCGTGGAGTACCTACTATTACTAAGATTCAAGGAAATCCGATAGAATCAATATTTCTTTCAATGTAAATAATGTTTATACTCGTAGGTCCATGGGAGTTTGCCCCCTTGGCGATAATTTTTATTTTTTTAAATAAGTTTATAAGATAACGTAAATACCATTAAGAAAATAACACACTACGAACATTTGACATTTCAAAGGGTGACGACATAAAAAATGCCGGAATACATACAACGGTTTCTTTCTCCTCTCCTCTCCTCTACATGCAAATTTTCAAATAAATGCGACAAATGGTGTGCAAGTTTTCGTATATAAAGAGAATTTATGTAAAACCCCTTTAAAACGGAGGGGGTCATGTTTAAGAGAAGTCCCTGCTTAATCAGAATGCACACTTAAGGTGTCATGGCTTAAGAATTTGATGAGTAGTAATTTTTTTGTTTAAATACTAAAGACAATTTTTGTGCGTCTTGGCGTTCTTTTAAACGCTTCTTAGTGGAGCATTTGGAGTCATTTCTCAGGGTTTTATGTGACATTGGCTGGCTATGTTTTTATTTCACTAAGCATTTCCCAATAGATTTTGGTTATTGTCTTCCTTTTTCATTAAGCAATATGCTCTTTTCAATATCCACCATTACGCGCATAACCCTCAGTCAAGGGCTTAGGTTTGAAGTGCTAGATTTCCGACCTGGTAACTACTGAGCATTTCTTGCTGCGTTTTGTTTTATTTTTTTCGGTGATATTTTTTGTTGCGGTTTTTGGGGGCGTTTTTTTTAAGGTACAGTTTTACAGTTTTACTTGTGTTTTTTACCATTTTTATGGCGTTTTTTGACCTGTTTTTGGGTATCTCAGAGCCCGACTTCTCGCGGCTTTTATGGCACACTCTTGAGTTAATATTGAGGGTCTTTTTCAATGTCACGAAAAAAAAAATATAAAAGTGTTTTAAAGCGCAATCTTTCAGCCAACAAGCGATTATTTTTACCTTTTCGTCACGAGCTCCAAACACTGTCCCGGCCATATTGATTCTCCCAAACAAAATCCATCAAGTTTAAAAGACTATTGCGCCAATAAGTAGTCAATGTTATTTTTTAATGCCAATCATCAAAATTTGTATAAAAAAATAGATTTAATATTTGGTATTGTATTACGAAGATGATTGGTATTACAATTTTGTTAAAAAAAGTTAGATTTACATTAATTTGGTTACGATTGTAAAATTTGTTTGCCTAATAGGCTCTAATTTGAGAAAGTATTGCATTGCTGCTACTATTGCCACTGGTAAGTCAAATTTGACCTATACGCGTTTAAACTCAACAAAATGCGATTTTTACTCAGAGTTTTCCAATGATTAAGGCGGAAGGAGTTGCATTTTTCGAAATATTTCAGGGATATCCATTTACAGTGTTTGCCCTCATCAGGAGGTGAGCAGCGTCGGAGAGTGTGCCCAAACCTAAGTCCTTTTTTTCGATTTATTTGACTTAAAATTTGCTCGAATGTGAATATCAGCACTCAGCAGAAGGAATCTTGTTTCCTAGGAAATATTTTAAGCTATTAGCTACGTCAGAAAATGCTCAAGTTATTTTATACAAAAAAAAAAAAACAAAAACCTCTTAAACAATGTTCAACTTTCAAATTAGTATGATTAATTACTTGATAGGGGTTCATGTAATCCCCCCGTTATTGCATAGAGATCTGTCGGCCTTGGTTAATTACATATCAATATTTGCACTGAGCAACATCAATCCGAGATGAGTTACTCAATCACATTGATGTTGGAGCAAGATGTGCAGCACCATTAACACCATTAGAAAGTCCAGATTGAAAGCCATCTGAAATTGATCCAAAATACGAGACAAAAACAGAAAAGCAAAGGTGTGCAATAAAATAATTACCAGAAAAGACCTGAAAATAGCCCATCCATCAAAAGACTAATCTAATTGAAGACACGTTCGAAATGAAAGCGAAATGTATCTCCCAAACAGAGGAGAAAAAATAAACTCAAAGCAAATTGATCTTGATGATCGGGGCTCGCCGAGCGCGCATATATTCAGTGACTGTGCCTGGGCCGTGGAATTTCCTACGTCATGATTCGCCGAAGCCGCAGATACTCTCTTTTGTTACGTGATTTCTCGAGACCTGTACGTCCATCTTACACAATCGCACCTCGATTGGAGTGGGTCGCTCCAAGAGCAGCCACTTTATACTACTTGATCGCAGACAGTACACAATCCCCGAAAAATCGTTGACACATCTATTGGATACATTTTCGATTCGAGAGTGAGTAGATGAAGCGAGTTTTCTACTTTTTCTTTCTGCGCGGCAACGATATACACCTATCCTCTTCCTTCTTTTCGTATCTGATAGATGGCGGAAAGCAATGCTGCTTCAGCTGGTTTGTGGTCAGACGCTATCATTAACCGAATTCGTACCTCGATATAAAAGTTAAGGTCGTCTGCCATTAGACATTTAGTTTGAATTTAGGTCTCAACTAGTGAAGTGTGTGTGTGATTAGTTAGTCAAGATCAATAATGCGTGCATTTGTTGTGAGTCAAAGTTTGTCACTTGGACTTGGCCAGTATCTGTAACAGCTCTGAGAATTCTTCTAGGTTACCGTTTTTGTGGCGCTGGCCTCTGCTGCTCCACAGTACAACTATCAGCAGCCGAATTTTATTAACCAACCTGGTAGTCCTTATAAGCACAGTTTGCTGCAGGATGCACTGCAAAATCGTCAAATCTCGCAAGCTCTTCTTGGACCTGCGCCAGCGGCACAGCAGGTCAACTTGCAGCAAACACCGCTCCACCAGCACCAGTTGCCAATCAATGGGGTTGTGTTGCAGCAGCAGAATATTCCTCAGATCCAGCATGTGCATCAAGCGCCGCAATTCCAGCAGCAGCTTAACTATCAAACGCCAGTTGTAACGAAGGATATCTACGTGCACGCCGCCCCAGAGGAGCCAGAGGAACAGTACGTTGCTCCACCAGCACCGGTTCTACCGCCAAGGAAACACTATCGTATTGTGTTCATTAAGGCGCCAGCTCAACGAGTCAGGCCAGCCACTCTGAGGTTAACTCAGGCGCCGACCGAGGAAAAGACCATCATCTATGTGCTGAGCAAGAAACCCGATCCACTGGACCTGCAAACCGTCATCCAGGATGTTGCACCCAAACAGCCTAGCAAGCCCGAGGTCTACTTCATCAAGTACAAAACTCAAGAGGAGGCTGCGCATGCTCAGCGCACAATTCAAGGTATGTTACGTTTCACCTTTCAAGTGGTGGATTATAACGTAATGGTGAGATTCGTTAGTTTTTTTTTCTCTATATTTGCCCCCAGCAATTGAGATTTACTTTCACCACTTCACATGTCTCAAGGGGTTGCATCGAATGAAAGGTGCAAATTATGTGATTCCAAATTAGGCTGGGTGACTAGGTAACATCTGTTAATTAGGTTTAGCCGATTGACTCATTAAGAGTATTATGCTCTTACGGACGGTATTAGAAACGCTGGCTTGAGGTGACTCTTGTTTTCGGTAGCTGCTAAGTGGAATTTGAATTTGGAGATTATTCGAATTGATTGGTTCGGCTTAAGTTGCTACGATTTTTGTAATCGAAAGAAAGTAAACGAAAGCTGCTCTGATGTTGATGATAGAAGGTCTGTGAAAAATACTTAAATAAGCATACTTTCGATAGTGCACCGTCTCAGTTCAGCCAGGCTTCTCCAGTTAAATTCTTTGTCTAGTATGGAAGTGAGGACCATTTCTGCGCAAATTAAATGGCCAGTGCAGTGACGCATAGCTCCACACCTAAGTGCGAATTCAGGTTCCTATTTTGGTGCATAAGCTTCTCAAATACTCTCGATACTATTAGCATTGCATTCTAGAATTTTTATTTTATTCATCATGTCTGTCTTGTGGTTACAGCTCTTTTGTTGCTGTTCTGTTTACTCAAAGACTATTGTGATCGAAAACCTAACTCTTGTCTTTTGTAGCTGCTCTTCATTATGCCGACTAGGAGGTGTTTAAATCTGCTTAGACTGTTTGGCTTTTGTGGATCCCAATGACTTCATTCGTCACTGTTGTACATTCTACTCATAGGAGTGTACTGTACGGACCATGCCCCTTTTGTTGACAAGTGCCGTGGTACACCAAAATTTATTTTCTTCACGCTGGGAATACATTTTGAAAGTGTGTGTCATTTGTATTTTAGGACGGATTGTTGTCAATTCTACCTCATTTTTGATGGCACCTTGCTCCTTAAACAACAGAAAGTAAAACCTACAACCGCACCTTGGATATCCACTCCGCAAAGATTTTTTTTTACACCATAAGGTCCACAGATGTTTTGCTGAATCTTGTGTAGTAGTTCTCCATTGTCTTCCTGCACTTATAGCTCAGTTTAGCCCTAGCTTGGCTTCCTGTTTATCTTGTCTGTTTAAATGCTTTTTGAGTTCATTTTACAACCGATTGTTTGGTATTGAGAGTTTTCGTCTCGGCTTTGATATATTATGTCTGATTAGGGCCATGGAAAGCTTACTCAATGCAAAGCAACTTGGTTCTACCTCATTCTTTTCTGACTCTGACGTAGTGGGAAACTACTCTATTTTCAGTTTCCCGAATGTGTCAATCTGTGTCAATTGTTGCTTAATTATTTTCTTCCCAATTTAGCGAAATTTCCTTGCAAAAGATAGACTCACGGCTGTTGAAATTGAATAATTCCCCTATCTAACGCATTGCCAAATAAAGTAGTTTATTTAAAAAAAACCCCTACGGACTGTAAAAAAAGTCAGTCCGCCATGTTAACAAAATACAAGGAGTGCAATCATTTTTCAATGACCCACTAGACAATTTCAGGAGGTACCGTCTTACAGAACCGTTTTTTTTAAATTAAATGCAAAAGAAACTGTTTAGAACAAACTTTAGCCAACATAAAAATACTCTAAAGGTCTTAAAAGTGTATTGCAAAATTTTGTGCGGCCTAGTCTTGTGCAGTATGTTTTTTTTTTTTTTTTGTTTTTAATTGGTTTTCTTTGAACAGCTGTAGCGATTTTTAACAAAAACTATTGAATAAAAATATACATAGCATAATGGGCAACAATTTCGTTGCACATTGTAGGCAACTTTGACTGGGTGGTAGATGATTCGTGTCTTTTTTAATTTAATAAAGAAAAAAACCAATTTAATCCACTTGGCTAAATCAAATATTCCGCACAAAAATTTAAACAATTTTTTTTTAAATCTGAAAAACCCCCAGATTTGGCTATTTAAAAAAAAAACCTCAACTTTTTGGCATTATATTTTGAACATGTTTTTGTACGACTAAAAGGTCATTCGAGTCTGTGTACTCGAGCTAAATTTTCGCTCCCATACAAAATTCTCTCCAAAATTTAGCTGAGCTAAACTTAAGCGAACCCATTTAGCTGAGTGGTACGCAGCTCGATCTAAATAATCAAACTTTTGTTTCAGAATGTACTTCATGTGTCTGTAAAAATTTAACGTGTCCATTTAATGGGTCGGCACATTGTCTCAAGCTAAATTGTGACAGATCGTTGTGTATTTGCTGTTTTCTTGCGGAAAAGTATGCAAGGATGAACTTTTTTAATTATTACCTACATTCAAAAATACTTGAAATAAGAGAGAATTACATTTTGGAATTTTTTTCAAAGAACAGCTGTTTTCTGTGACATTTATCCACGGCGTGCTCTATGTCAAACTTTAGCTACGACTTTAGCTAATGTTTGGAGAGAAAAGTTGGAGACCAGATAAAATTTAGTTTAGCTCGAGCAGCGTACCACGCTTAAAAGAAAGAATTTCGAAATTGAAACAAGAACATGTAAGTTTGGTTTTCCGAATGCAAAAGTGTGCCCCAAATAAATACAACGCAAAATGTCAACGCTTGTTGCATTCAAAAGAAAATAGAATTTGATATCCATGAAAAATAATGGTCCAAGAATATCATTTTATAGCTCAGGGGTTATGAAAATAATAGAGTTGGATGTAAGAAATTGCTCAGAAACCCAGACAACCCACGATTTCTAAAATCCTTCGAGGTATCTTGCTGAGAAATACTAAGATTGCTCAAAAATTCAAAGTTTTTCCGAGACTCGTCCTAGTAGACCATCCGAATTTATATGATAATTTATCCTTCAGCCTAACTAAACCTATACCCAAGTTGCTGCCAGAGGCATGCAAAACAATCTCTGGTTAAATTTAAGTGCAAAAAAAAACATTTTCATTGATTATTTTTATTAAAGAAAAGGTTTATCATCACACTTTTACATCCACATATACGTAATACATGCCATTAAACTTGGAAGTTTGGCAGCCATCACAAAATGTGCAATCTTGCTAAAACCGTCCCAAGACACTAATGTGGCCTTTCAAAAAGTTCGATTACGAAAAACACAAAAGACCTAATTCGCTACTCAAATTGTAACTTCTCTAAATCAACACTTTTGTATTACCTCGGGCAGGCCTTAAATAACGCAAGTCGCCTAAGATCTATCGCCTTTAGATCTGCCTAAGCTTAGAGGGTATTTCAATTTTCCAAAACGAACTCTCGAAAGACATAGGTATTGAAATTAAATATTACAAAAGTCCCTGTAGCTACTACTTATAACTAATGATCGTATCACACTGTCTGCACTCAACACAATTTAAATCTTACAAGAGGGCTTAAGGTAAGGCTTTAACCTACATACCGATCCGGTATGCCTATTAAAGCGTACATTTTTGCTGAGCAATAAATCAAATCAAAAGCTCACCATTAATATTGTTAAAACGGTCAATGGCGTTGATTTGTTTGTCATTCGTGCATCTTATTAAAATATAGGTATTTGGCTGGCAAGTTTATTAACCTTGATGTTTATCTTGCATTTACGATGACAAAATCTACCATCGCCTTGTAGTTGTTTGCAAGTCAAATTAGAGTTGGTCTTATTTGTATACCAGTATAATTATGGCGAATAGGTAATTAGGAAGCAGTAGTATTGGAGTTAGGTTTTCATCTTGCCGCCAATATTCATATATTCGGCTGAATTTGTTTCCGGATTTTTCTAATGCTTTGAGTAATCATTTGAATATTCATTGCCTTTGATGGGTATTATGATTTTGGACTTTACAAATTTTGCGAAGTCGCATTTTTTGGAAAATATTAGGGTCCAAGAACGCAGTGTTTTTTATTACTATAAAATATTTTTATATAAAATACCTACATTAGCGAAACATAAATATTCCTTTAAGATATGCCAGACATATCTACTCTACTAATGGAGGACAATGGCCACAATACGAAGAAATTAACTGCACGACTGGGTCACACGAAACTCCCTCAATAACAGCGGGTGCTTCTTGCAAAGTTAAATTAATGCCCGCTCTGTAACGAGTTGAAGTCATAAGTCCCTCGGCAAGACTTTTACATACGGCGGCCATTTCTTGAAATTTGTGAATCATTCGAATTTTGGGGTTCAATTTTGAATGTGGTGCACCAATTTCTGGTTAATTTTAAAGACTAAAAAATCAACTTCGGGAACTTTAACACGCTGTGGCATCGAAATCAAAGGTCAATATGAAAGTACATGTACTTATTATTTATTTTTTTTTTTTACGTTTTGGTTCAATTCGAAACTGTGATGGTAAAATACCCTACCAATTGATTCACTCGCTCTATACAACCATATAACCAACACCGAAGTGGCACAACTTTAAATGTGGATTACACCATACTGCGTATTTAACGTAGACAAATTTTAGCCCCCGAGTCTTGTATTAATTTAATATTGCACGAAACACAATAAACCACAAGCGATAGCGATCTTCAAGATGAATGTAAACATTTCTAACGTCTTAATTTAGTTTAGATTGTTGTTATAGCTCAGGCCTCATCCGATATGCACTTCTAGGCATCTTAAACCTTAGGTAGTTGCTTCAAGTTAGGCACAGCAAATAAGTTGAGGTAAGTCCGTCAACCTGTGGTGGGTCTTTTGTCTTTCTAGATAGCCGCGTAGATTCAAAGGCTTTTAGAGCTTCTTGGTTGCTGTCCAAAAAAATAGCGTTGCGTTCTAAGCATTTCGCTGTTTGGTCGGTAAAGATTGGCGTTGAGGCTTCTCGTCGATGTAAAAGAAGACCGTAGACCGCAGAATTTTCCTTTCAAAATGTCCGAAGAGGCTTTTACCCATTTTCGACATTTTTAGCATGCTTTTGCATTACAAACAGATAAATAGCTGGCGGAACTGGCCCGTCAACGTATAGGTACCTTCCCTTGACAGAAACACAAGAGACGATAATCCTCAAAGGCGCTTTTTGTCATTCAATGCCTAGATACTGATTTTTGCGAGGCAATAGCGGAGCGTAGGTAGACAAGACTTTCAAAGCTATATCTGTGTTTAATGATTGTCAGCGGCTTATTAATGATTCGTAGGCGCAGTGGCTTAGTGGTTAGTGTGTTGGACTACTAAGCGAGGGGTCCCTGGATCGAGTCCCGACAAAAAAAACCCAAAATCCAACTGATGTTTTTTTTCCACTGCGCCACCTCTCGCGAACGCCTGACAAACATCCGAGAGTATAACTGTCATGAAAGAGCTTCTCAATTGGCCGCTAGGACTCGGCATAAAATCGTAGATCCCTTCCCAAAAATGAAATACTCACGCAAAACGAATGGTTGTGAGAAACTTGGCCTAGGGTCCCTACGGGCCTGTTGCGCCAACTATTTATTTTTTTTATTAAAAAAATTTTATGTGAGAGGCTTATCTTCCGTTTCAATATATGAGCTTGATTTCTCGCTGATTGCCATCAACCCAGAAAAATAATCCGCCCAGTGAAGCCTGCATAATCAGAGCCAAAAGCTCTGATGGCTTCATATCAACTAGACGGCACTACACTTCTCGAGTATTTGGGGAAAGGCGTTCTGTCAAAGCTGCCGCAGTATCAGCCGATTGCCGTCTTTCTTCATATAGATTTTTCATAGTATTTCCTGGGCCCTAATCACGTAACGATAGACCTCCAAAACCAGCAACTAAGTGCAAAAATTTCGGGCTGGAGAGCTTCATCTAGTTCATTCTTCACAAATGTATTGAAAACTTGCGTATATTCGAAATTTAATCGGCTTGAAAACAACTTATTGGGGTCATCAAAGTTTCAAAAACGATATCATCCAGAAGATCATCGTCTTACGTGATCTGCCCCCTGGTTTTTGAACCATTCTCGTTCGTAGGTGCGTGGCTTATCGTGTTTGCATGAGGGGTCGTCAACGTTGGCTTGTGTGTAACGAAAAGTGGAAAACGCGACCTTGATTATTATGGTGTGAGAAGTCGATTAGGCTTTTTTCAATTCACGGATGTTACGTCGAGTAGGCTTGGCTTTGCATACCGAAATGATTACCAAAGTTGCCCTCTTTGCCCATTCTGCCATTGAAAGAACAACTTTATAGAACATCTTTCTCAGTTAGACTTCTTATATGCTCTTTTCAGCACCCCGTTCATAGAAGCATTCCTTGCACTGTCATCCGTTTCCGTCGACGGCGCGTGAGTGCATAATAGATGATGTCAAACGACGGCGCTCCCTTTTATGTCTATATGCCCAAGACTTTTCGCCAAAGTCTCCCTTCATTAGCAAATTCGCATCCAAATTAACAGCAATAGTAATAAATCCATTCCTATCCGATGCTATCACTTTTAAGTACTTTACTAGGTACCATTTAGTTGAATCGAACTTGAGAAAATCATGAACTTCAATGAGAGTGGCACCATTGACTTAGTGGGATTACTCCGAATAGATCCAACTGTGGTTGAGCCTTCAGTTTCAGTGAAGAAAAGTTCAGTGGCGTCAAATGGAACGATCGGACTTATTTACAGCTCTCTTGTGGTCACTTAACTTTGACTTCAAGTGTTTGGGGCACCTGTGTGCGTTATGGCACGGGCCTTCTTGTTGAAACCAATTATGCTTTTGGTGAGTCTTTTTCAAATTATGTCAAAATTGTGGAGTCTACGTGCTTCGGTTTTCGGTATAGTGATCTCGCGGTTGGGCCTTAAGCATCAATAAAAATGGTATTATTCCGGGAAATATTTTAAAATAAATATGAAGAAGGGTCATGCACCTTAGAAGTTGGTTAAGACTGGATGGTCGCCTCTCCTTGCATACGCTTCAGAGGTTCCATATTTGTTGAACCACACATAATTTGATTTGTGCTCCGAACCAAGTCAATGGCTCAATTCATAGGTCGTATGGCCTTTGATAACTTGCTTTAACCGCTTCGAGGTCAGTCCGTAATAAAGCCAGATAAAAGTAAGTCCTCTCACAAAATTTCACTTGCCTAGGTCGATTTGTTTTGACGCTATCCTGTTCACAACACAGTGGAAGTCCCCTTACAAAATTTCACTTGCCTACATGGATTCTTTTGGACTCTATTGTGTTTTAAACAGACAGAGAGACACATCGGTCTAATATGGATTTTGTATAGGAGGTAACCAAACTACTTGACCGACCTGACCTGACGATGATAAAAGAAGTCCTTTCACCAAATTTCATTCGCCTATGTCAATACCTTTGGGCGCTATCGTGCTTTCAACAGACAGACGGATAGACAGACAGACAGACAGATAGACAGACGGACATGGCTAAATCGATTCAGAATGCGATCTTGATTCAGAATATATCGTAGACTCCTTCTTGGCGTTACAAATGTAATAACCTTCCTGTGGAGGGTATAAAAATGTGAAATAAAATATGCTTACACACTTTTCTTTTGATATTCCTTGCATTCCTCAATTATTTACGCATCAATTTATTCTTTTTCAGCTCAATTCGATTCCCTTGGTGGTACATCTGACGTGTCTGATGAGGGTATTGCTCCAGTCACCTCGGTGATCGGTGCATTAGAAAACCAAGAAGGACCCAGAGTACAACAGGGACTCTCTGGATCGGTGCCACTTGGCCCCAATACGGGTGGCAGTGAAGGATACTTGCCACCAAATCATTGATGTGATTAAAATTCCGAGAAAAGGGACTGTGATTTGTTGTATTCGCCCACTATTGTAAATATTTATTTCATCGACTTGTCTACCGAGAAAGTTAGTCTTTTATTTTGTGTTTCCATATATCTAATAATGTTAATATCTGTTGTTTTATTTTTAATATTGCATAAAAATATATTATATTTTATGTACCAATATAAATCGCCTAAAATTTAAAACTTTAACTAATTTGATTTACTCTGGACAGATTTGCTATCCATGGAAACAGTGGTTCTTCATGCTGGCCAAAACTTTCTATGCCAACCTCTGGTAGGTGAAATACTCTGAAGCCATGCGGAAATAAAATACCAATAAGACACCTTCCACAGGATACTATGTCAAATTGTTTAAACTTAAATTTTGCAGTTGCAGACAGTTTTCCATAACAAAACACCGAAACGGCTTCTGAAGCCACAGAGAAATTGAGTCAAATTTTACAACTTCGTCTATCCTACCTAACCCACTGATGTAAATGAACCATTGAACAGGATTACACAAAGCTTCCGAAATCGTTATAAGATCATATAAAGCGACAATTCTACCTTACCAATGTTATGTCCAAAATCGTTATAACCTTCGACGATACTTCGTAAATTTTATCCCTTACCCGGTATCTCGAAGATCGCTTTTGTCACTGTCTTGCCATTGTGTTTGGGAACAAGTATACCAACTTCATAATGCGACTTAATAAATACAGAACGTAGTGAATCAACGAGGACGACCTATGAAAACCAAACAGTTTTAGCGCACACTCTGAAGAAACTCGAAATGTTTGTTTTGGTCGAATAGGCTAGGCAGATGCATCCGAATTTTCACGGCTGGTTCCAAAACCATTCATCAAAATTCAGATTGAGTATATGTTGTCATTCTGAGATTGGCTATTTCTTGTTGTTTCAACGTTAAGCATTATTATCTAAAAAAATACGAAACAAATTTGGCAATAAAAGTGTAGGGGAAGTTGGTAGGGGCAAATCGGACCTTTTTTTATGATTAAGCCAGCATTTTATAGATATTGGTTTGGATGAAGCGCAATTAACTGAGAAAGACTGAAAAAGATGAAACAAATATGCGACTAGCTGTAAAAGCAAAATTATCTGCAAGGCGGATGATCGGAGTAAACAAAAGGAGCTCAAATTGTTGGTACAAGTTGTTTCAGTGAGTCTAGAAAATGCATTAACCGACTAAAATATATCAAAAGTCGCCTTTGGCGTTTCATTGAAGGAATTTCACGAATCGGCGTAGGTATGAACTATCAGATAACCTGGATTGGCTAAACATGTTGATCCAATATAACATAGGGGGCTAGGCAAGCAACTTTCCTATCTATTGGACTATGAAGCTCGAGCTGATTGACTGTACATCAACTAATTCGTCAATCAAATGTAACATATACAGACGGATTGAAGTCGGTCGGAATTCGGAACATGTTGTTCCTTTCAAATTTGCATGCAAGTTATTTCAAGATCGTTGTCATAAATAGAGCGAGGTCTTGTGGTGCTGTCATGATCTTCCTATACGAAACAGCACTCATCATTTGCCACCACAAGACCTAACAAGTCAATAAATAAATAATGACTCAGACCAAAGATAATGGAATACAGAGATTATAATTTTTGAGTGGAAAGGCGGCTGCCTACAAGCTGTTTTCCCGAAAAATTCATGACGTCAAGCACATATGCTAATTTCTTTTCTAGTATAATGTGAGTTCACGAATTGGATTTTAATGCAAGAATTCGATATTCCAAATTGTGTATTTCACTAATTTTTTTTTATTTTAATCGAAGCCTTAACAAAAACCAAAACAAGTTCAATACGAAACACAAAACAATACAACAGCGCGATTCCACAAGCAAAAGGAAACGTGGCCGGCCATTAGCAACATGTTTTTTTAAGTCACACGTAGTCACACAGACAGGGATTGAAATTAATAAAACAACAATGTAAACAAATGGGTTTTGGGGGGATAGTCGTACGAAAGATAACCATAACCCAGCATCTCTTTTAATCATTCATCTCTGAACCAGGCTTTGTGAAGAATGGAAGGGTAATTCAAGTGCTTTTCAAAACTACGAGAGTCATGGGCTTTCTGCCATGTGAAACTAGGAATCATATTCCACTAGAGCAGTGGTTTCAAACCTTTTCAACAGCATGCCCTCCGCATGCCGAATCGGAAAATCGCATGCCGCAGTCAAAGAAAAATTCAAAAAGTTCATTGAAAAATATAGATAGATAGATATAATATTTATTTATGATTTTATAGTACAAAAAAATAATTTAATAGTTATACAACATATTCAATACCTAGGAAAATATTTGAAAAAGTTAGTAATATTTTTTATTTTTATATACAAGAGTAATAAAAATAGGCTTAAATGCCACTTTAATTGGCTGATACAGGAAAATTTAAATTCTGGGTGGGGTGACCCTTTAGATAAAACTCTGATGAATTTTAACATACAATAATACAAAATAAATAAATAAATATATGAAAAAATGAACAAGAAATAATAAAAACCAAACAAGAGCTCAAGTTTAAATAAATAGTAAAACTAAAAGTTAGACCAGAATATCAGAAAATAATGGATTCTAAGCTGGCATAGTTAAAGCGGAAAAGCCAAATTTTTGATTGCTTTATAAATGTTCCAGGAACTGATAATGCTCTGATGGACTGCGGGAGTTTATTAAACAAGCGATAAGATAAAATAGAGAAAAAAAAATACGTAATGCAGTGGTACGGAAATTGGGAACTGACAACATGCTTAAGGAATTAACACGTAAACCATAGTTAGAGATGACACGAAAATTGCGATGACCAGACATCATGAATAACATTTTTAATACCTTGAAATAATATAAATGACGAACAGGGAGAATATTCAAGTCACAGAAAAAAGGATAGCTAGGATATCTGCGAGGATTACGAAACATTTTTCTTCAGATATGTTTCTGCAAGATCAGCAGCGGATGAGTTTTATTCTGGTACACACCTCCCCAACAAGCAATTCCATATTGTTGCTTGGAATGAAAAATTCCATAATTATATTAAGGGTATTCACTTAATCTCATAATTTTATGCAGCTCGAAGACTCATAAATTTCTGCGGTGCTTTAAGTGAATACCCCTCGAAAATATCATTGCGTAAATCGACTGTCAAGTCCGTTGTCAAACTCGGCTGTTCAAATTATTTCCAGATTTGTTTTTTTTTTCGTTTTGCGGCAAATCATTAGCATTGACGACTGTCTGTCAAAGTTTGACAAACGTGTTTTGCGCAACTTTCCGGTAGGCGAGGAGTCCCAGGTTCGAATCCCGAGAAAACCTAAATTCCAACTTAAGGTTTTTTTCACTGCGCCACCTCTCGCGAACGTCTGACAAACATCCAAGAGTATAACTGTCATGAAAGAGCTTCTCAATTGGCCGTTTGGACTCGGCATCAAATTGTAGATCCCTTCCACTCGTCCCAAAAATAAAAACTCAGACACGACGAATGGTTGTGAGAAGCCAGGCCTAGGGTCCCTGCGGACCTGTTGCGCCAATTCTTTATTTATTATTTCAAATCTTCGCGGAAAATTATGAGGTCTGCGCAAACTATTCTCCATACAAAATCTGACAGTTCATTTACGAGGTGGTAAAATTCTTCAGTTTACGCAGTTTATGAGGCTCTTACGCGTTTAAGTGAATACCCTTATTACTTTTAAAAGCTTAGTTGAGCATATATTACGCAAGTAATAAAAATATCTAAATAAATATCGCAAATGCATTTTCAGTGTAACTGTATGATAAGCAGAAATCATTCTAGAGTCAAGGCAGTGTCCCAAGTACCTAAAGTTATCGACTGTTTCAATCAAAAAGCACTTGTCACTGCAGATTAGACTACTACTACTACAGTAAGTTTGAGAGGAAAGACCGGACGTGCAATTGCAGTTGGTCAGTTTTTATCTTAGTCATTCTAGTGCATGAAAGTATACGTTCGTTTCAAATTTTGACGATTAAGATAAATCGAAGAACATTATTTTAGTTTTAGAACTAATAACTAAGTGATTTTTAGCAAACCATGTGTCTCAAGAGATTAAGATCCCAATTTAAATCAGCCGCCAAGTCTAAGGGACTCTTTGAACCATAATAGAAGCCAATGTAATACGCAAAGGCAGTAGGTGATCCTTTGAAATTAAGAGCAAACACTGGAGTAAAGAGCGACGTCAAATTCTTTAATCTACATGAATTAATGTAGACTAAAAACAAAATGGGACCCAAAACATAGCCTTGTGGTACACCGAGGCTTTGTGCAGCAATTTTTACTTGTTGGGATCTATTTCTAAGATACGACCTGAACCAATTATGAATGAAACAACGGAATCCGGATTTTTCCAGTTTTTTTTTAACAGAAAATTATGGTTAAAGCCCGCTGTTTATTTTTTTTCCATAAAACTGTAACAATGCTTCTTCCGTCGACTTTGATTTTTGAAAGCCAAATTGAGCTGGATTAAAGAACTTGGTTTTAGTTAAAAAACGCACTCTCCTATTTTTCATTAGCTTTTCAAATATTTTGCTGAAAACTGGAAGAATTGAAATGGGTTAATGATTTCAGCGGAGGAACCTTTTTTGAGCAATGGAATGACATCTGCACATTTGAGATCATCAGGTAAAACACCCGCAAATACGCAGCGATTATAAATATCTGCCAATACATCAACAATGAGACAAGCAATTTGTTTTAGGGTAAAATTCGAGCTGCCATCAGCTCCATCAGAATTCGAAGAAGTCAAAGTTCCAATAACTTTCAGAATTTCAAGAGGAATTATGAGCTGATAAACAAAACTACTATACATTGAAACGGTTCAGCACATTCACAAATAGCCGAACAGAGAAAACAGATTGATTGGACTGGACAAGGTTTTACACTGCAGCCTATATTTTCAAAATAACAATTAAATGCATCTGCAATTGCAAGTTTGTCAGACACCTCGGAGTAGGTAGGTATTTTCGACAGATTCTTTTTATATGGAATGTTGTTAACTATTTTCTATTCGTTCTTTAAATTCCCATTTGCAGATCTCGTAAAAGTTGTCGTGGCAAATAGGAATCTCTTCCGACGCATATTTTTTTTTTATATTTCCTGCTTCAGCCCAAATTATCAGGAAATTTTTTGCATTTTAATCCAAGTTTATTTTTACCAATAACTTTGTTTAATATATAACTAGATATCCAAGGTGTTAGTCTTTTACCAACATTTTGGGGGACAGAGATGAGGAACAACTTAAAATGTGATTTTTAAGAGAGTCGATGAAGAAAGTATAAGCAGTAGAAGCCTCATAACAAGTGTATACCTCATTCCAGAACTCATAATAGGGGAGAGTTGGGCACCTTTTAAAACTTTATGCTACCAAGTCTCATAAAAACCTTTTTTTTTTAATTTTTGATTTGTTATTTCTTTTTTCTTTTAGAAATTGAACTCAGCTTTAGTTGAAACGCATAATTATATCCGTCTTATGAAGATTTCAATTTATTATTATTTTTTGAATGAATCAAGTCGTTATGTTCAAAGGTGCCTCACACCCCCCTGTGGGGCAGTTTTGAACTAGGCTGGGGCACCTTTGAACGACAGTTTTTATAATAAAATATTAACCTGAAATAAGACTTTACGCTTTATTTAAATTATAAATAAGTTTTGATTTTAAAATTCGAGATAAAAAAATATAAATAAACTAGAACATAAAAAAAATAAAAATGGGTACACAAACTAGATAACTTTATTTATGTAGATACCTACACTGCATATAACGAAACAAACAAGTTTTTACATAAACGACCATTTTGTTCAAACCTGACCCAACGTGTGTTGTCACGAACAATTTAGCTTTAATAATTTGTTTGTAATCTAAATAAATATATAAGAAAAACTTAGCTTAATATGGTTCCAAATGAACCTTCGCCTTCGAAAAATATTTTTCACAAATAAAAAAGTTCAACAAAAAATTTTTATATACTCTTCCAAAGAAAAAAAAAAGTTGGAAATGCAGCATAAAAACATCCAACACGAAAAGATGACCGAAAAACGTTGACGTTTAAAGAAAACAATATTGCCAGGATAAAAAACGCTCTCAAATATTTTTTTAATAAGATTTTATTAGTGCTGTTGAAAGGTGCCCCACGTACAAAGGTGCCCCACTCTCCCCTATATATTTAATAATTTGAAATACTTGTTTACAAATTGATTTGGAAAAAACGCATTTTTATTTATAACTTATTAGTAATGTAAGATGTTAAATGCGACTTCTGATGTTGCAGCTCTGAGATTCTGTGGTGATTCATTTCATCGTATTAAGACTGACATATCACCGAATTTTAATCATTAACACCTACAGCAACAAACTATATACCGCATCCTACCGCCTCTTGTGTTTTTTCTATAAATATTTCTGTGTTCTACAAAATAATGGCATCCTATATCGACATAGTCGATCCATTCTGTCGCCTAGAATATGTAGCTCTTGCGGCCACAGTCGTGATTAATGAGCTACATTCATGTCTAACAAAGAATCAAATAAATAGCTGTGATTAGATAGGGGGCTTCGGTCTTCTATAAAAATTCGAAATCGAAAACATATTGCGTGGCTCACAAGTTGACAAACCTGATGAATCCACTATATCAGTATTTTAAAGCAAATACTTTATTAATGTTTAGAAAAGTGTCTTGCGCATTTAAGAAGAAGAGATGCTCTTACGCCTTGAATCTTATGCATCGAAAAGTCCACCCCTGCCTATACACAGTGGCATGGAAGACAAATAAATACCTATACAAATTTGCATTTTATTTGTATATTTCCTCTATCCGCTTTGAGCTGTTTTTTTTTTGTTTCTATTCCTCATAAGGTAGAAGTTGCACACAACCTTCCAAGAATTTTTGGGTCAAGGCCGCCAATAGGTTAGCTGCTGACGCGTAAAATTTTATGTCTGCAGACAACTTGCTTACAGATGAGGATGAACCGCTGAATAAATGCTAAAAACTAAATTAGCAGAAATAATCTCTAACCAGTTTGCCGCTTTGGATATGTCTCGTACCATAAAGGTGAATTTAATTTTAAATACCTAATACCATATTTGCCACTGCCGACTGTCAGTGAAAGTCTGCTCTTGGCTTGGCATTTTGGTTTGCGGTTGAAAAATTTGATGCGGCATTCATGAGCAAATTCATAAAGAGAGATGGATTGAGTTGATTGCTTGTTTGCTTTCCAACAAGGCGAGTGGGAGGATTTAAATTAAATTTGCTCATCATTTTTGTATAAATACGAGAACACCTAAAGCTAAGCAACAATAGTAAGACAAGTCTCGGGAGCAGTTGTGAGACTTGATTTTAGTCGCCCAACTATGTAAAATGGTTATTCTTTATTTATTTATTTAGCTAGTGACTGTCTATGTTTAAATAAAGTATTGGCATAAACGGTCGCTCATACTCGTACAACAGTCAGTCGGGGTGGCGATTGCGGAGGTGCGAACGCTGCTCTTAAAGCTTGACTATACATTTCATTTTTATATTTAGCTATAGCCTGCTTTTGGGATGATAGATATTTTTTCTTGGTAGACTTTTGGGGTGAATGTGGTCAAATGTACTACAAATCTAATCAAGCAATTTTCAAATTTCCAAACTCCAATACAAATGAGAGAAACAGCAAAGCCTCTCACTTTCGTTGTAGAAGATAGGTAAACCCCTGCTCGGAGATGTTTGCCGAATTTTTGGCATCCTTTCATTAAAAGAAATATTTTGAAAAAAATAAGAAATTTATCGGCGGTTGCTAAAAAGTATTTATTTGTAAAATTTAATGAACAACTAACAATTACGAGGAGGCGAAGGAGGTAGCTGTGTCAAATGTAAAAAAAAAGTGCACGACTGGGTCGCACGAAACTTTCTCATTCATATTTGGTTGCCTCCTATTAGACGATTTGGTTGATTGGGT
Organism: Cheilosia vulpina; assembly: GCA_916610125.1. NCBI lineage: Eukaryota > Metazoa > Arthropoda > Insecta > Diptera > Syrphidae > Cheilosia > Cheilosia vulpina. The sequence goes on along the minus strand of OU744276.1, from coordinate 77,183,590 downwards.
TCTGTTTTATTAGGTTTAAAGGTAAAAACCTCAGAAGCGATTCTAGATTTTACATAAACAAACCGCAAGACAACATAAGAATACATATATTTCAATAAAGTGCGCTTTTGGCTTAAACATATTCATTTCAGATGAATAATAAAAAGCAAGCTCTGTTCACAGGCTCTTACACCATACACCATATTTGAGTATATGACAAGCGCAACAGGAGTTTCTGATCTGTTACGGCAAGTTATTGTTTTTAACTGGAATAGATTTGTGATCCTGATTAAAGGTGCTTGTTGTTTAAGAATTGTTGGAGGTATAGGGTTAATGGGAGACGGAAACTTTACACCGACATATCCGTACATTTTTGAGTTTTTTTTTTTTTTTAATTTTCATAGAAACGGGATGATTAAAATGCACAATAGTCGGAGTACCAATGAAGTTTTTTGAGTCGTGTAAGTTATGGGTGGTTGATATTTATTTTATGGTGTATTTTTTAAAGAAGAGCAAACGTGGGCGATAGTTGCCGTTGGAGCCGTTTTCGGAAAAAAGCTAACTTGCTAAAAGCCTTTATATGGAAAGAACCGTTAATAATGGGGCTATCGTGCAACCAAAAAAGTGGGCACAGCCTCAGAATCCAAAGTTTAAAGCAAATCCGTCCAGCCGTTTAGGCGGTAGAGTGTAGAACTCAGCAACCGACTAACAGACGGACAGAATTGCAAGACCAACTTTTTTGAGTTCGTCTATCATAAGAGTTTCAGAATTGAGGCAATAACTCTAAATGTTAATGAAGAAAATATATTTTCAACGACATATACAGCCCAAAGCCTAATAAGTAGATAACAGCTCCGCGACAATACATTAATAGTCACTTGATCGGTGATTTCCTAGAAAATTGGAAGTTTCATGAAAGATTCCCACAGTGATTTTTCCAAATCACTCATCTTCTCTTTAAATACATCATCTTTCATCAATTGCCTGATTTTTCTTTCAAATATAAAAAGCCGTCGCCACTCTTATGATAGCCTTTGCGAAGTTTTTCATGAGGCCAAGTTTTATGTGTAAAGGTGGTAAAACTATATTCACAGGCTGCACTAACGGAGGTATTTAATATTTTTTTGTCCTGCAGTAAGAGATTGGCTTTTGGGCCAGTCTTTCTTAGCATAGCTATTTTTCCGGTCTCTGCTGTCCCACTAACAAATAAAACAACAGCATTTTGTATACCCTAGTTGTAATCCTTACTATAATAAAACTGTAACTTGTTTTCCGGCCGTAAGGTGTCTGCCCGGAATAGATTAGAAAAGTAGGGTAGGGTGGGGCAGATTCAACACATTTTTCGCAGATTTGAAATAAGAAGTTATTATAAATATTTTAAATCTGATTTTTTTTTATTTCAAGCTATGATTATTTTACTAAAAGAATGCATAATTTTTTAAAACTTCACCCTTATAAAAAATAAAATTTCAAACTGCCCTAAAAAGACGAATCTGCCCCATCGTGAGGCACGATCGTCATCCGGGTGGGGCACTTTCGACGTCAGTTTAGATGACGCAATAAATCAATAAGTAGGAACGTACTGTCTTTATTTAAATTGTTAAACAAATCCTAAATCTACAAACATACAAATTAAATAAGAGAAGAATTTCATTTTTAGATTAAAATTAAATTCAAGAAATATATTTAAAATCACATTCGTTTTAAGAAAAACAAAATTGTTGAGTAAATCATAAAGGTAAAATAAAAGGATTTGTTGAAAAAAAAATCATTGCACGTTATATCCACCCAGATCAACATCCTTAAAAAAGATAAGGTGAGAGTATCTTGACGATCCAGCTGGGTGTTCTTGCAATGGCGTTTTGTCGAAACTGCCCCATGTGCTTTTGTCGACAGTGTCCCATCCTTTGCTTTAGTAGACGTTATTGTTTTTCACAAAACTTATAAAAGTAATTTAATTAAATGCTATAAATAACTTAAAAATATTATAAATCCAAACATTTGACACTCACAACCAAGAAATTCCCATAAGAAAATATTGAATATCACTTACCTCGTGTACAGGAAAAATTGCAGAATATTACTGAACAAATTAAAAACCGGTCTAACCACCACAACTGCTGAAGAAGAATTGTCATAGATCTGAGAGAACATTGCAGCACATGTTTCCATCAAACAGTTTATTTAAAAATTAACCGCTTTTCTGTAAAAGCGAAAGTCAAAAGTGCCCCATCGTCGAAAGTACCCAACCCTACCCTACTGCACGAAATTGATTCCGCTTTTCACAGTTGCATTGAAAATTGTCGACATTAAAAAATAGGATATGTTTTATCATTGTCCGCTGTCCGGAAGCGGACATCTTAGCTGATATAAATATAAGAAAACTTGTTATTCTCGAATGCCTTCTAGCTCCTAGCTTTGGAATGACTCATCCAAATGAAATAGGATTTTTTTTTTAAATAAAGTTCAATTACGTACAAAGATTTTAAGATATAAATCATCTTTGTACGTTATCCTCAAGTTGAACAATAAGCAATAAACTATAAATTTTATAAAGTAAAATGTTCGATTGAAGCTAGATCGTTGGATTTTCTCGGCGTTGAGTTGAGGAAATTTTGTGTTTGTGCTAAAAAATCTGTTTCTCTCTCTGTACTTTTTGTGCCGCGGTGTGCTTTTTCTGTATTTCTTTTATGCATCTTTTGTGCTTTATGCTGTTTTTTGTTTCGCTCTCCTTTTTAAATGGAACTGGAGAATATATGAGTATATGATATGACATGAGTAGTCGAGTGGAGCGAATGTGGCGCATGAGATTGAGAGGGGGTCACACTCAATTGTGGTTGTGATGAGCACGGGTCAGCTAGTCCTAAAATAAGGGCAATCATCGTTTAAACTGCACACACTTTCCAGTTGTGTTCGTTATATTGAATTTTTTCAAAGATAAATTTAATAGTTTCATAAGACTCTTTCATGTTAGAAGCCTACCCTAATGGTATAGAGCGAAGTTTATTGCCGATATGTAAAAGAACAACCTTTAAACTTTCTTTTGAACAATCGATACATAAACGCCACTGTTCTGCTTAATATTCTATACCCAAGACAGTCTTTACGCCACAGACATTATTACAAATTACCATTTGATCATCTTGTGAAAAGAAACCTTTTAGCTCTTCATCTCGATTGCGAAAGTAACATACTTTTGTTTTTGGTTGTAATAAATTCCATTCCTTTAATAGAGAGCCCAAAAGTTCTGCCTGTTGTTTAGACAATGTTAAGTCGCTTAGCAAATCATTGAGATCTCCTTGAGATAGTAGATGTGACTGATTAGATGCGGAAGCTTCTTGAAAGTCAGGATCTGATGTGTCGTTTTCGATTGTTTCTGGCGTAGCGGCCATATCAGAACTTTGAGGTGGTTCTCGTACAGGTAGTTCTTCACTATGAACGATCGGTCTTTTAGCCGATGACAGGTTTTTGTTTTAGTTTAATACCTTTTGTATCAGTAAGACAAAAATAGCAATCAGATGAGTGATTCGTTGGTTCCGTCCAAATCATAGGTATTGCAAAAAGTCAGAGATAGAGATCTTCTCGCCAATCACGGAAGAATACCCACACATGTAACACAATACATATGTGGGACCCACGCTTTGTCTTGTTGTCCGATGGCAAAGCCAAAATACTGTTCATATATCGTAGTTACTAATGGGGTCAAATTCTTTCGCTGAAACTCAGAAAACAGAAAACATAAATAAATGCTCAGAGTGCAAAAGTGAAACAAAAACGGTTAGTTTTCAATTTTGTGGGTAGGTAGTAGCTGTAACACGAAATGATGGAATCAAAATAAATATCATGATCAAATGAGGGTAGGTAGGTATTTAAAAATTAATCAGCACCTTTTGTTACAACATTTTGTTGACCAGTGACCCGTATTCTCTTGTATTTATAATCCTTCTAATCTCTTCCAGGTTACTTCCTGGAGGATATCTTAAAAACCTACTGTAAGTATACAAGTCTAGGCCACCCCCTTGTTGTTAAAGATGCGACCTAGTTGCAATTTGAACAGTAAAACTATGGGCATTATTCAGAGCATGCAATATTTATCCTCATATAGATTCATAATTGTCCTGTTAGGAAAGGCATCCAAAGCGACGTTCAACTTCGTTTTACAAAATTGTTGCTCGCGTGCTTTAGCATTTAAAATCGTAAAGTTTCGGTAAAGCGTGTCACGCACGAGTTCAACGCGACATTGAGAATTCGGCATAAGGGTGAATATTGTTTTATGCTGGTAGCCCTCAGTAGGAAAGACCGCAGTTGCCGCTATATTTCAGCTTCTAGCCCTTCCGCCATACTATAATCTGTAACTGTGACAAAACCATTGGCTCTCCTTCTCTCACTGTCAGTTTGTTTTGCATTTTTAATCAGTTACAGCATTATGTACCTCAACAGCATAATTATTCCTCTCCACCTAATTATGGTGACATAAACTGTAGGCCCACAAAAGCGATCAGCAATTCTAATCGCCACATAAACTATGCTACAACCAAATGACAGTTACCGGCTCTTAATGCGATCTTGCCACTGAGCCTAATCAATATGCGCATTTTAAACGACCACAACTATCGGCCGAAAATATTCAAATCGAAGCAGCATAACTCTAAAAGAGTCGGAACCTAACGAATATTGGGGCTTTTGTCCACAGACTCTTATGGAAAGATTTTGCAAGCATTTTAATGGTTACGCTACGTGTTGTATAACGGAATAGGATGCATTTGGATTTGTCATACGTAACGGTTGATTTGGTTGATATAAAAACACTTGACAGATCAGAAAGGTGTGTCAGTTACAGTCTTCAACTTGCAGGGACGAGTGCGCTAATTGTTCGAGAAAATGAAGTCTTTCACACTTAAAACAGGATTAACGGTAAGGACAAAATGCAGCTGCATGCTATTTAAGGAACAGTATAACAGTTTTCTATATTCTTTCAGTTGTGCCTCATGATCAGCTCTGCAGTGAGTCGGCCGCAGTATAACTACCAGCCTGCATCTGGGGTGGGTCTGCAAAATAACTTCGGTGCTGTAAGTCACCTGGGGTCTTCCCATAACCAAGGACTTGTTCACAACACCAATAGCCACAATGGACAACTGCAAATAGTGCCGTCACAGCCCTTGTCACAGGCGTATCTGCCACCGTCACAGGGGCATACAGCCTTCAATGACGTCTCCCAACTTCCATTGCAAAGTGAGAGCTCCTTTAATACACTTCCCAGCTTTGGTGGGCAAAGTCATAACTCCTTCCAAGCCGGACCAATTTTTAGTGGACAGACACATAATCAGGGAAGTTACTCTAACCACCAACTGTCTGTGCCACAGCAAAGGACCATTGTCACTAAGGAGGTTTACGTTCATACAGCCCCACCAGAGGCTGATGAAGAAATCGACTTCCAGAGGCAGTTAGAGTCGATCCCAATCCGCAAGAACTACCGTATTCTCTTCATTAAGGCACCCAGCCAAAACATCCGAATTGCAGCAGAGGCTTTGAAGCGAGCTCAAGCTGTCAATGAGGAGCGTACAGTGATTTATGTGCTTTCGAAGAAGGCTGACGTTGCCGATCTGCAAAGGCAGGTCACTCAAGTGCAAGGCCCGCAGACCATAAACCGCAAGCCGGAAGTGTTCTTCATCAAGTACAAGACAAACGAAGAAGCACAAAGAGCTCAACAGGAGATTCAAGCTCAGTATGATGCTCTAGGCGGAACCACGAATATATCCGATGAGGGATTTGCACCTCTGACATCTGTGGTCGGTGCATTGGGACGGGATAACCTCTCAATCAGTGGCTCAGGACAATCGGGATCCGTTATCGCAACCAGCAATACCTACCTGCCGCCGGCGAAAGTTTAAGTCTTATCCAACATGTCTAAGTCATACTCATAGCTATTTAAGAACTCATTAAAGCATTTTAATTTAAAAGTAGGTACCGATATCTTTTTGCTCGATTTTTTTTGAATTTTAGGTTGTTAAAAGCTGTCCTAACATAGACCTAGCTAGCTTTAGTAGATAGAAACGCATTTGGACCCTACAGCCAGCTTGTACTTCGGAGTTTTCGGTGCTGGTGTTAAATGGGAGGAGACAGATCGTTTCTGGTAACTAAATTCGTTACGCAATATATAATATTTTCCAACCCTTTTTCACATGTTTTTGAGGCGTTTTGGATGCATTTTGATACGTTTATGGAAACAGCATTTACAACCTGTTTTTGACGGTTTCCTCATCCATTTTTTTTGATATTCTTCATGTATTGGAATGCATTTTTGGAGCAATTTCTTGATATGAGGACGCATTTTTTGACATTTTTTTTGCGCTTTTTTCAACGTGTGTTTGAACAAAATTTTCGAAGCATTGTTGAACACGTTATTGTCACGTTTTCTAAATATTTTTCGTTATGCATCGTCCATCCTTGCGTTTTTTGAACTCAATTTTAAAGTGTTTCCATGCGTTTTCGAGGCGCCTTTGACTCACTTTAGACGCATTGTTACACAAATATTTGGACGCACTTTTGAAGCGTCCTAGGACTCGTTTTTTGTTCTAATTTTTGACACGTTATTTTAATTTTTTGACACGTTTTTGACGAGTTTTTCAAAGCGTTTTTTGACATTTCTCTTGCGCTTTTTTAACATGTGTTTGAACAAAGCGTTTCCATGCATTTTGGAGGCATCTTTGACTCACTTTAGACACGTTGTTTGACAAATATTTGGACGCACTTTTGAAGCGTCCTATACCGCGTTTTTCGTTGTAATTTTTGACACGTTATTTAATTTTTTTGACACGTTTTTGACGAGTTTTTCAAAGCGTTTTTTGACATTTCTCTTGCGCTTTTTTAACATGTGTTTGAACAAAGCGTTTCCATGCGTTTTGGTGGCTCCTTTGACTCACTTTAGACGCGTTGTTAGACAAATATTTGGATGCACTTTTGAAGCGTCCTATACCGCGTTTTTCTTTGTAATTTTTGACACGTTATTTAAGTTTTTTGACACGTTTTTGACGAGTTTTTCAAAGCGTTTTTTGACATTTCTCTTGCGCTTTTTTAACATGTGTTTGAACAAAGCGTTTCCATGCATTTTGGAGGCATCTTTGACTCACTTTAGACGCGTTGCTAGACAAATATTTGGACGCACTTTTGAAGCGTCCTATACCGCGTTTTTCGTTGTAATTTTTGACACGTTATTTTAATTTTTTGACACGTTTTTGACGAGTTTTTCAACGTGCTTTTTGACATTTCCTTTGCGCTTTTTTAACATGTGTTTGAACAAAGCGTTTCCATGCGTTTTGGTGGCTCCTTTGACTCACTTTAGACGCGTTGTTAGACAAATATTTGGATGCACTTTTGAAGCGTCCTATACCGCGTTTTTCTTTGTAATTTTTGACACGTTATTTAAGTTTTTTGACACGTTTTTGACGTGTTTTTCAAAGGGTTTTTTGACATTTTTTTTGTTATTTCTGACTATTTTCCAGTCATTTGGCATCGCAATCATGTATCTCCGTCAAGTTAAAAAGTATAGCTGCTTGTCATGCACTTGTTGGTGAGCAAAGTTGACGTTGACATCGCTGTCTCCCAGTTCCAGTAAGTGAGCTTGTGATAATCATTTCGGAATAGTTTCTCACTTGAGCAATTCTTCCTTTCGCTCAATCAGCTTCCAGCTTGGCGCAACCGTGTTGTTAGCATACCCACTTAGTTGATGAGCACCCGAAACCAAGGTATGTATATAGGATACATGGTATGATATTCCGCGTTGAATTTTTATTTCGTTCTGCACACGTACGTCACTCAATGATAACAAAATCAGCTGTCACTTGTCAGTGGAATAAATCAAAAGGAAAATATTTATGAAATTGCACTTGCTCTTGCGCTATACCTATTTCCTAAAACAGCCCGGCAAAACAAACATTCAACAAAATATGATTTGTATTAAATAAGTCTTGTAAATAATTTTATTTTAGAAATTCCACGTCAGAAAGTTAGAGAAAAGGAGTCTAGAATCGGTAAATCATTTTAATATATTTACTTCTACGAGTATGATTGAATCATTTGATTTTTATTTCAGAGAGTGTGAGTGCCTAATGGAATAAAAATACATTCCTTCGGTTTGCATGGGCTTTGATTGGATTCACCAAAAGCACAAGTGCAATAATTTCTTTTGGACGTGTTTTTGTTTGTGTTACATCGTGGTTCCATTTGTAGATTACTCTATACGGATATTATCTGATATGCTTGTGGTGGTAACAAGAACATCATGCAACTTTGAAGCTAACGAGAAACAAAGTCGGCAGTCCAGTCCCATCCAAATATACGGACAAATTGGCTAGGATATATATGAATAAATTACTTCGGACGTCGGAGTTGACATTATTTCAATCTCTGTATTGGAGTGAACCTAGTATGTATTTAATGTCAATCTGGCGGAGCATTTTAGCCCTTTTTTTTTTTGGTTTCCTGTTGTTTTATGTTTACTTGGGTAGTGTTTATGACCTTGCTATTTATATAAGAAAAGACGAAGAAGTGTTGCTACTGATTTTTGTAATTAAACAAATGTATCTACTTGGCGCAGTGGCTTAGTGGTTAGTATTTTGGATTGCTAAGTGAGGGGTGTCAGGTAATCCCGAATAAAACAAAATTCCAACTTAAGGTTTTTTTCACTGCGCCACCTCTCGCGAACGTCTGACAAACTTCCGAGAGTATAACTGTCATGAAGGAGCTCCTCCATTAACAGTTTTAAGATTCTTTCCGAAAATGAAAAACTCACACAAAGCGAATGGTTGTGAAAAGCTATAGGGCTACATCCAGAGAAAAAACAACGTAAAATCAAAGAAAACCACTTTGATTTAAATATTTTTTGGAATAATTTAGCATCGACTACGAAAATTTTTAAATCAAAGTGGCATAACATTAATTCAAAGGGTTTCCCTACTCCAAATGCATACATTTTTAATTTGATCTATCCACGTATGCACCGTGATTTGACGTGGAATCATGCTTAAATGTAAAAGTGAATACGTTTCACTTTGAATCTACGTTGACTTAATTTAAAATTACATTGCGTATTTAAATCAAATATGTTTTAACGTGAAAAGGAATATTCTGTATTAAAGTTTATTCAACGTATTTCATTTTTTCCCTGAGTGTAGGGTCCCTACGGACCTATTGCGCCAACTATTTATTTGATTTTAATTTTAACTTGATTGTTTTATTAAGTTTTTTTTTTTGAATTTATATTTAAATGTCGTTGTGCATTCAGTATTTTAAGTATTTTATATTATATAGATTTATATAAAAATCATCTAACAACGAAAGAATAATTTTTGTACCTCTTGCTCTAAGGCAGGCATGTTAAAGAGATACGGCCAGCGGGCCATGACCGGCCCCCGAGACAATTATCTGCGGCTCGCGACATTAATTCGATAGTCTTCTAATTTCATGTGCATTTCAAATACATAGTAAAATATTTCGCATTTTATTCTTTATATGTTTAAGGTAAAAAATTGTCACTTAAGAAGTTTGAGTTTGACAGCCCTGCTCTAAAATATTATTTTTCGGGGCAGTCATTAATTGTTGAATGAAATGTTGATCAGTTTTAAGTATTTTGCAATTTATTTCATTAAATACGCCTTCTTCGTACTTTAGACTTTGAAGGAACTTGTTTTTCGGTTTCTGAAGTCCTCCTTCAGACAGCTGATCGGTCCAAGAAAATAAATTTGTTGGCTTTCTGAATAATTTTTCCAGTTTTTGAAATTTATTTTTCAAATTTGGGTTCTAAGAGTTAATCCTACTGTGAATTCCAAGGGAATTTTTCTTTCCCCCGAATTCGTGTGTTCCCATGAATAATATCCGCTTATCGCCAATCTCCCTCGAATTCGATTTCCCTCGAAAACCGAAAAACAGCTGATTTTGAAAATGTTCTGACAATTACATTGGTTAGAATCAAAGGTTAGAATTTATTTTTGTGAAACAAGTATTTTTAAAAAATTATGTTTAGCATTGCATTAAGAATTGTGGCTGAGGAATTGGATGAGATGGAATTAAAGCGACAACTTTCAATTAGAAGACGCTTAAGGGATTGTTCAAATCCGTTAGAACTACCACAATTACTGTATGCAAACATGGAATCTTTTAATTTTGTCTGGCCTCCTCCAGTACCCACAATTTTTTTACTTTACTTATATAATACAATAAGGAATCCAATAATTTACCACTCAAAACCTGATTTTAATGGCGGCCTTACACTGTTCAGTTCACTCTCGACCATTCTCCAAAATGGAGCAATTTCATCCTGAATCCTTTTATGAAATCCTCTTGCAATGTCTGGACTCGCATCCATTAAATTAATTTAAACATTGAATTACTGTTTATTAGTTGTATTTGACATTCTAGTCACTAACTTTTTTAGTTTTTAGAAAATAATCAACCAACTTGTGTTGCTTGTCATGAATTCTCCAACTAAATTATGGCGGAAATATCGGAGGGAAAATCAAACAAAAATTCCTCCGAGTTCTGATTCGCGATAGGTATTTTTTTTTAAAGGGAATTATTAGCCCTCATTCGAACATCATTCACGATAGGAGGAGGATAGGTATTGGGAAGTAGGAACAACTCCGAGGGAATTTTTATTCACGGTAAGGCTGCTAAATATATTTTACGTAGTATTATACTAAAATGAAAAGATCAGCGGAATCATCTTCTGAATTTGTTGATTTATCATTCGTCAGTGGTGATGGGACAATATACGAATCAGGACTCTTGGGGCTATCAGGAACAATTTCGTCGGAAATTATATTTTCACTACAGAAGAAAGCATTTTAATTATTGCTTTCTATGAAGTTCAATAACGTACAATAATTCACATATAACTTTTTTTTGATTCCCACTTTTTTGTCTTTCTTCCCACTCTCCGGAATGTTTTTCTGAAAATAGGAGGTTTTCTGTTGGTATGGCTTCCTATTTAAGCCTTTTGCGTCTTTATGTGACCTCGCGCTATAGATTGCGATAATACCACTCATCAAAAAATCCTTTGAGCAAACTGCAGCATATACTATACACTTGTACTATATTTATATTAGTTGTAAAATTTAATTCCGCGCGCAAAATTAACAAAAAAAGCAGTAGTAAAATGTCAAAAGACGTATTATTCGAAATAGAGATAGGATAACCACATGCACAATGTCATGCCATGTGTTCTATATATACCTTAACCCGAAATGTATAGGTGCGCCTACATTCCAATCTGAATGAAAGTTTCAATGTAAGTTTCAACTGTACATCGTGTATCGTTAAGGCAACCCTTGTGGACAACTAAAAAACGATAGTTAAAACAATTTTATCAATTTATTTTTGAATTAAACTCTAATTACGAACATAGAAACAACAATTAATTTCGAACAACATGTGAGGGCATAGATTTCGCATATCCAACCAATTTCTAGTAGACGTTGGAAGGAAGATAATCGCGCGCTACACTACTTCCAACCAAACCAACTGGGCTAATGTTCGAAGGTAAGCCAAAACCTCCCAAGTTGCCTCCAGCACCGACGGCATGCCCGATTTGTTGCGGCGCCGAAGCATAGTTAAGAACCGGTGCAAAGCCTTCGTTTGAGCTGCGGGACGAGCCGCCCAAACCGTCGTACTGTTGCTGAATAGTGCGTTGGGCATTGGCAGCATCTTCGGGAGTTCTGTACTTGATGAAACGCACCTCTGGTTTTTGGTTGACGGATTGCCTGAGCGCTTGGACTTGATTAGCCAACTCGGCGATATCAGGCTGCTTGCTCAACACATAAATCGCAGTCTTATCGTTGGCTGCCTGTTTGGCTAGTTGCAAGGCGACGTCAGCAAGGCCATTGTTTTCTGGGGCCTTGATGAACACGACGCGTAACTTCTTTTTCAGAGACGAAAGAGCTCTTTGAGCAGCATCACCATCGTAGAATTCCTCATCATTGGCAGCGAAGCTATAAAATTCCTTATTCAGACCGCCGTCATCGACAGCAACTGAAGAACTCGGCGATCCTGCATACTGAAGACCAATACTACTGCCACTTTCCGGTCCGATTCCGTAGCTCGAAATAGCACTGGGTCCAGTTGGTCCCGAGAATATAGGTCCCGCCGCAGGCCCAGATGCTCCCAGCTGATAGTCATATCCCAAACGTCCGGCAGAGGCCACTGCAATGATGCTTAGCACCTGCAAATGAAATTATTAATACAAATGACAGAAAGGATCTTATAGCAAGACTCACAACAAAAGCTCGCATGACTATGTTTCTATGTTCAGTTTAATAGACTTTGTCGACTTAAGGCTGAGACGGTTTTGATGAAACACATTCGGCTGGGTCGAGTTTTATAATATTTTGCACGGCATTAATTTTAAATAATTTGTAATTAAAAGGCCGCGGTAAACAAACAAAATATGACAATCCAATAGGTCAATCGGTGGCAGTCTTCAGCCCCTTGGACCAATCGACACAGCGTCGACAGTGTTTTCACACAATAAATAATAATTTATGGAATTTTTATTGCTATATTGTGGGTGCTGCAGACGAATAAATAATGAATTTCCATATGCGCCAAATAAAAAACCTCAGGAATTCGTTTCTTTTGAAATTAGATTTATTACAAACGTTTGTGTTATAACGATGGGTAGAACGAATCGGTAATTTGATGTCATCACTTTGTTACGAATGGCTGCGAATCTGTGTTAAGGGCGAACTTTGTCATTTCGAATAGTGAAGTGACATGCAATATGTGTTAAAGGGGAAAGTGATTGATTAAAGCTCTGAAGAACATTTTGGTTGCAAGTAGGTACACATCAGTGACTGGGTGCACTTACTTTGCCCTTATGGCAATATAAGGTAATGCATGTTTGCATGCTTAGATATCCGCTTCAGCAGATAAAGACACTACATATCCTGTCACTTAATATCGCCATTTTGATAGACTGAAAACCGAAGTAATCGCTACCATGTTTGGACGGTGCCGTGACAAAAGGCCATAAGGAAAGTGACATAAATCCAAATTCTAGCATTTGCTATTATGTTGCTTTGCTAAAGTGACATAAGGTCAAATCCGGAAAGTGACATAAAGCCAAATGGTACTAAAATCACACTGTCCAATGTATTTCGCTTAAAAAAATAACGTAAGAGCATGAAGAATATTTGTTCAATGGCATGTAGCAAACCCACCCACTTCTCATTCGTATTACATCGTTTAAAGCGTGATGAGATGGAAAATTCAACTAATACGGTTTAAGCAACCATATCCGTTTAAAAGTAATTCGAAATTGTCTAAGCGCTATATATTACATTACATTAAAACATGCAGTGAAAGTGGAGTTATAGATTTTCAGAAGCAAACACTAGCTGGAATTCTGGAAAAAAGTGCCGTGTATAATTGTGGGACAAATGAAACAATTAGAGCAAAAATGAAAGTGATGAGTGAAGTGAAAAATTAATGCGCAAATACTTCACTAAAAAGAAGTGGCATTCAACGCGCCAAAAAAACGCGTCAAAAAATGCGCCAAAAACGCGTCAAAAATACGCGCGAAAAAACGCGCCAAAAAACGCGTCAAAAATACGCGCGAAAAAACGCGTCTAAGAACGCGTCAGAAAACGCGCGAAAAGAACGCGTCAAAAACCGCGCTAAAAAACGCGTCAAAAAAAGCGCGAAAAAACGCATCAAAAAACTCGTAAAAAAACGCGCCAAAAAATGCGACAAAAAAAACGCGTCAAAAAACGCACCAAAAACGCGCCAAAAAACGCAACAGTAAACGCGCGAAAAAAACGCGTCAAAAGCGCGCCAAAAAACGCACCAAAAAAACGCGTCAGAAAATGCGCCAAAAAACGCATCAGAAAACGCGCCAAAAAACGCGCGAAAAAATGCGTCAGAAAACTCGCGAACAAACGCGTGAAAAAAACGCGTCAGAAAACGAGTGGCAAAAACGCGACAAAAAACGTGTGAGAAAACGCGTCAGAAAACACGCGAAAAAACGCTCCAAAAAACGCATCAGAAAACGAGTCAAAAAACGCGCGACAAAACGCGTCAAAAACGCATAAAAAACGCGCCAAAAATCGCGCCAAAGAACGCGGCGAAAAAACGCGCAAAAAAACGCATCAAAAACACGCCCGAAAAAACTCGTCAAAAAACGCGCCAAGAAAAGCGTCAAAAAACGCACCAAAAAACGCGTCAGAAAACACGCGAAAAAACGCGCAAAAAACGCTCCAAAAAACGCATCAGAAAACGAGTCAAAAAACGCGCGACAAAACGCGTCAAAAACGCATAAAAAACGCGCCAAAGAACGCGGCGAAAAAACGCGCAAAAAAACGCATCAAAAACACGCCCGAAAAAACTCGTCAAAAAACGCGCCAAGAAAAGCGTCAAAAAACGCACCAAAAAACGCGTCAGAAAACACGCGAAAAAACGCGCCAAAAAACGCATCAGAAAACGCGTCAAAAAACGCGTGAAAAATCGCGTCAAAAAAACGCGCGAAAAAACGGGTCAAAAAACGCATCAAAAAACGCGTCAGAAAAACGCGTGAAAAAACGCACCAAAAAACGCTTTGTGCCGAGAATATCGCCGCTGTTAACGAGGATGTCGAGATAGCGCCGGAAACATCCACCAGACGCCGTGCCTCGCAATTAGTCATCAGCCGGTTTTCCCTAAGGCGAATTTTGGTCAAAGATTTGCGCATGTTCCCGCAAAGTCCAGTCCGTGCACCAGCTGCTGCCTGCTGCCTGTCGACCGCCAAACGCGTGTAATCTACGCCCAAGCCTTCCTCAATCTCGAGGACTAAGTGGACGCCGAAGTGATGAAAAATGCCATAAAACGAGCCCGTATGGCAATCAATTGTGACGGCGCCTATTTGGCCGATATCATCTTCTCGACTTGTTCAATAAAATTCTAAAGCTTCAAATAAACATAATCAAAAAAGACACGCGACTGAAGTAAAACTTTTTTAGCTCCATTTATATATATCATCTTCTTCAATAATTTACTGGCTATGAGAGGAAGAGAGCAAGAAAATGGGCGCGCGCACTGCTATCTCTTGCTCCTACAGTACGATACAGACAATAGGCCACGGTTGCCACTTACAAAAAAAAACTCAAATTATTTTATTTGATTTTGCACAAAATTACCAGCTGCTAGAAGACATGGGAGAACATCTACCTATTTTCTTATAACAAACCCTTAACAAATTAGAGTTTCATGTCTGTATATGAATAATATGATTAATTTACGGATAGGTTAATATAGTTATAAACAGTAACAGAAACTATTTCGAAGATCACCATCTGTCAAAAAAAATGAGTGCATTCTGTAATTTTTTTAAAAAGCGAATAGAACAGTTTTATATGGATGGTGATGAAGCATAGCTATGCAAATAATGCAATGCGTTCACTCAGAAGCAGTAAGGTAGCATTTAAATGAGGTGATATCGAGTTCACATTCTTGGTACATCTGCTCAAAAATTTACCAAAACAAGATAAAAATTACCAAAAATCAAAAAGCAAAAAAAATTACCAAAGTGGCAACCTTGCAATAGGCGTGTCTTAGATATACGAAACGTAACTGGCTATGAGAGAATGAAAAGAGACTGAGTGCTCGCACCTGTCTCTGTTGCTCCTACAGTGTGATACAGACAATAGGCCTGCACTGCAGTGATACCAGACTTTAGAGGCAGGTTATCCCACGGTTATACTCAAAATATACCTTTTATGTTTACAAAATAAATAAATTTATTATTTTAAAAAAATACTCGTGATTCATTCACAGATACATATGTCATTTTATGAAACAGTTTAGGGAAAGAAAAAAATAAAATGAAAGCATTTAGATATTTTGAATGACCTTTTTCTAAACATGAAAACATTTAATTTGATCGTAGGTTGAATCATTTTTTTATTCTTAATGAAATGAGTAATTGGGAACAAAATTTTACCAAAAAGAAAAATCCCTTTCTTTTTGTACTATGAGGTATATAAGAAAATCCCGCAAAAAGTGATAAATCGCCCGATCTGTAATCACTGCAGCACTGTATGCTGTGTCTTAGATAACGAAACTTAACTGGCTGAGAGAAAGAGAGAACGAAAATGTGTGCTCGCATTTATCTCTCTTGCCTCTTCAGTAATATTCGAAACGAAACGTAACTTTCTCTCTTTTTATCTCACTAACTTATATCTCCCTCTCAACTTCCGCTCGCAATTTCCGCAACGATTTTGTGACGCATTCACCAGCTTACCCCCCAAGTCAAGCGTGCCTAAAGAAGTATTACTTCAAAAACAGAATCGAAGTTTTTTATTTAGAAAAAAATGAGAGCCAAACAACATCGAATAACTTCTTTTGGCATACAGTAATGTAAAAATGTGGTATTCCCGAACTCTAGCACATTTCCCCACGGTTGCCGATGTTGGCAGCATATACTTTTGTATTTTTGGTATGTTTTTGCATGCCACACGGATTCTTAATTGACATATGTAACACCCATAGGAAAACAAAATGGCCAGGATTGCGAGTTGGGAGTCTCAGTATGATTTGTCTATTTTGTAAAATATTGAATCACTCGGCAGCGAACAAAGAGTGTCGTGAATGGGGTAACAAACGCAGAACTACATTCTAACTCGTAGAGAAATCTGATTCATTTGGCATTAAATGCAACGACACCAGGATTCACGTTTGCATAAATGTAGGTATGGGGACTTTAAAATTAGATTCAAGTGATGATGAACTTATGAATGAAGTTTCTCCATAGAAATCGGAATTCTGCTTGTGGTTTGTTGAGATATGGTGTAGGTAACAGGATGTAGTTTTTTTGTTAACTAACACGTCAATGGGATCACCTTTGTCACTCTATAAGAACACGATGATGAAACTACTATGCCCTAGCAATTTAATAGAGGGAAACACTAAAATTTAAGGTGACGCTTATTGACTTTGTCAAATATATTTGGCATTCGTAAGGCCATTTGTTTCATAAGTGAATTGTGATGGACTAAATATCAATTCCAGCGAATATAGATACTTGGTTGTTGCTATACCGCTGTGATGGTGTATCCAAAAAAAAGGGCCAATTTAATTAAACTCAACATTTTATTTACAAAATTATAACAAAAGATTCTCAATACAAATACATAACAACAGGACATTATAACAAATTAACCAAAGGTCCGTCCAATCAATGTCCTTTAAACATCCGAAGGTAGATATTCCAGCCTTTCGGCCAATCCGATTGGACCTACGTTTGAGGCCAAGCCGATGCTACCAAAGTCACTGCCACCACCAATTAGCTGCGGCTCAGAAGCATAATTGAGAACCGGTGCGAAACCTTCGTTTGAGATGCGAGATGATCCACCCAGAGCGTCATACTGTTGCTGAATAGTCTGCTGAGCGTTGGCGGCATCTTCAGGAGTTCTGTACTTGATGAAACGCACCTCAGGTTTCTGGCTGACAGACTGTCTCAGACCTTGGACTTGATTAACCAAGTTCGAGATATCAGGCTGCTGGCTCAGTACGTAAATCGCAGTCCTATCGTCACTTGCCTGTTTGGCTAGTTGCAAGGCGGCGTCGGAAAGACCATTGTTCTCAGGGCCCTTGATAAAGACGACGCGCAATTTCTTCTTCAACGATGACAGAGCTCTTTGAGATGCATCCCCATCGTAGAACTCCTCCTCAGGTGCAGCGTACTCATAAAACTCCTTATTAAGGCCACCATCTGCTAGGATCGGTGCCGCGAAATTCGGTGATCCTGAGTACTGCAAATATGAATCGCTACTACCGATCGGTGTGGCACCGTAATTCGATATGCTGCCAGCTGCCTCTCCACTTAGTCCCGTCACTAAGCCCCCGGGTTCAGACCCAGACACTCCAAGCTGGTAGTCATATCCCAATCGTCCTGCAGAAGCAACTGTTATCACACTTAATATCTGTAAATGAGTTTATTTCCAATTAAAACCGTACGAAATGGATCTCTCTGCTGCAAGACCTACCACAAAAGCACGCATATCTGTTCGCTCTAATGGACCTTCTTGCTCGAAAACTAAGCCAACTTTGACGAAACCCATTAGAGGAGTCTGAGTTTTATAACGCTTTGCCCCGCATTAATTTTCGACAAATTTTGTGCAAAAAGTCGGCGAAAACAATCCAGTGGGTCAACCGTTTGACGCATTCAACCTTTTACCCTCCAATCGAAGATCTGTAACGAAGTGCCGGCGTCGCACGCAATAATTAATTTCGATGCATAATTAATAGTGCGCCGTATTGTGGGTGCTGTCAACCGTTTAGTTATGATGACACGAACCGCAAAAACCTCAGGAATTCGCGTCTCTGTATTGAAATGGGGTGTAGTTTATTGCCGTCGCTTTGTTATGGCCATAAAATTAGACAGAACTGGTGGGTATAAGGTAACTTGAGACCTTTAATTTAATTCACTGCAAATCTGCATATTGTGTTGAGGGCATTTCGACAAACAAGTGCTTGATGGCATTTTGGGTTTCACAATGTTCGCTAATTGTCTTGGATCGTTTGAATAAAATAGAAATTTAAACATTTTTTAAACGGATTTAGTTTTTTATGATCGAATGAATAACTGGGTTTTTCCAAAATGAAGATAGGTTTTGTAGACATTAGCCAGAAATTGGGATAAGTTAAATTTAAGTCTATGGGTTGAATGGACAAGCGTAGAGCTAGCTTGTAGAGCAACTCTGTAAAATTATAGCTTTCTATCATTTCCGCTAACACAGAGGTTTTGTTTCATGTTGTTTTCAAAACGAAAGAAAATTTCGTTTCGTTTTGTTGACATTAGTCAGAGATCATGGATATGTTAAATTTAAGTCTATGGGTTGAATGGACAAGCGTAGAGCTAGCTGGCAGAGCAACTCTGTAAAATTATAGCTTTCTATCATTTCCGCTAACACAGAGGTTTTGTTTCATGTTGTTTTCAAAACGAAAGAAAATTTCGTTTCGTTTTGTTGACATTAGTCAGAGATCATGGATATGTTAAATTTAAGTCTATGGGTTGAATGGACAAGCGTAGAGCTAGCTGGCAGTGCAACTCTGTAAAATTATAGCTTTCAATCATTTTCGCTAACAGAGGGGTTTTGCTTCATGTTGTTTTCAAAGCGAAAGGAAGAAGGTAGAAGCAAAGCATCTCTGTAAAATGAAAACTTTCAAAAACTTTTCGCAAAAATCTAGATTTTTTTTTCGGGAGCTAATCGGAATCCCGCTTTTTGAAATAGCGGTTTTCAAAAATCCCGAAAAAAAACTTTTAAAATTACGTCTGCTAAAATACTGTTTTTTTTATGTCCCGATCTATTATAATCCCGCTCAATCCCGCTAATCCCGTTTTTTTACAAAACATTGTTATCAAAAAAATAGATGTTTGTTATATGCTCTTTTTTATTACATTATTATATATTTAAAAATATAAAAAATACTCGACCAAAAAGAAAATGCATCCGAATGTTTTTAGTTTTTACTGTAAGCACACGTTTGTTTTTGCTTACATATTCTACATTGTTTTTACGCATCGCGAAAATAGTATATAATGCACATAAAAGCGTAAATCTTGCTAACGGTTTTACCCTTATCATTTACTGCTGTAACAATAATTGGAGTTTGCGCCAATTTATATTGTGTAGTATTGGATTGAGGGCGTACGCAGAACTATTGACCGCGATGAGTTATATTATAAATGAAGTAAAGTCAAACAAAGGTGGCAAAAAATTAATAGTTGACGGCTTAGATTATCACCTTGAAAAACAAGTAGGTGCAATTTTCCGATGGCGCTGTTGGCAGAGAAAAAAAATTAATTTTGCAAGGGTAGAGTCAATACAACTTTAAAAGACGGAGAACATATCATAAAAAAAAGTTAGTTTAAAAAAAACAAAAAAAACCCGACTGACTGTAAAAAAAAGAATTAAAAAGATATGAACAAGTAACATTCAAGTACCTATACCTAACGGGGTTTTTGGTATTTTAAACTAACTTTTTTTTATTTTTATCTTTTTAGCCTATGACACTCCGAATCGGGTAATAATAGGTCTATTCGCGTATGTTCCCGAGCCAAGCACTGCAAATCTGTCAAACTCAACAAATTGAGCAAAACTCTCTCTGAGAGCTGAAAATATACGCCAAAGTACGTGGATAGCCTTCGAGCTACTTTGAGCAACTTTCATCTTTGACATCAAATCCATATCACAAATAAATATATAACTTACCTTTTTGCTACATATGAAACGTTCTAGGATAACATTCGACCATCACTGAATTTTCTTTATTTTTACAGATTTTATTGTTCTGTGCAATTAATTTTCAAGCCGGATTTTGAATTTGTTTCTTGACAAGATCAGAACATAATTTATTTCACAGTTCAGTGTATTCCATATCTTGACATTTGTGTGACTGGGTTTTTTCGTTTTGCTTTAAATTTAGATTTATATCTTTTTTGTTTAGCCTATGACACTCCGGGAAGAATACGAATCTTATGACACCTCACTCTTCAAAATCGGTCCAGCCGTTTAGGCCACAGGGTGTCCCGATGGAACGTACATAAGGTACGCGCGAAACACATAACCCTCTCTGTGTGCAGACGGGTAAATCAAAATTGACCCATTGTGATACCCGTAGGAGACATAGGTTTATCCCTTACCCGTAGCGACCTATTCCCTTTTCGAACATATTTGCTTAATGGAAAAATATCAGAATTGAGTTACAACCCGAAAGAATAATAACTGATTTCGAAAAGGCAATAGTGTCGGTTGCGAAAGTGCTTTTTCCGCTCTCAGATCTTAGAGGATGTTTGTTTCACTTTGGTCAAATCATTTAGCGAAGAGTACAACAAAAAGGATTTGCGACCAAATATGGTAACTGTAACGAGTTTGCGTTAAAAATAAAAATGGTCAAAGGTTTGGTGGTACAAATCCACCAGAAGAAGTCTCTTCCTATTTTGACTCTTTGCAAAATAGTTTGAAAGATGACGAAGACGCACTTAGTTTTGCAGATTGGTTTAAAATATATATATAAAATAATAACATTCGTAGTGGAAGTAGACAAGTGCAGTACTCTGCTAAATTTTGGTCTGTATATGACAGTGCAGAAAAAAATTCCCGAGAACACAAAATAATGCTGAAGCGTGGCATCGCAGACTGAATGTTTTGGTTGGACGAAAAAGTGCTGGCTTGTATAAACTCATTGCAGATTTGAGAAAAAAATTATATAAAAAACTAATGTTATAAAGTCACGCGCTGTAAAAAAATTAATGAGAAATAGAAAAAATGTGAATAAAACACTTGAACTAATAAAATAAAAAATGTTGTTAATGGTTTGAAGTTTTTTTTTTGTTCCCTTTTGTAGAATATCATATAACCCCGAATAGCACACTTGTGTTTTATTTTGGTATATACAACTCTAATATAACTATCAAGTTATTTCCTAAGTATTGCAGTAACATTGTCACATCCCACATTGTAACCAAAATAAGCAATTCGGCTAATTGGCAATAGTCAGTGCTACCGCCTCTGCAAAAATAAACCAAATTTATAGAAATTACAAATTAAATTTGATTAAATAGCCTCTTTGTATTATGAAATATACACTATCTCCTCCCATCTAAACAAGATCAGATTTGCGTTGAAAAATATTTGAGAAGAACTAGATCTTATGTTATTGCTGGTATATTGTGCATTTTGAAAAGCAAATTTGGATCAGATCTAGGCAATCAAAAGGCGCAACTTAATTTAATAGATTATTGAATTGAAATATATCTTATCTATTTATTTCAATTAATTTTTAAATCAGTATGCTCAAAATGCTTTAAAATAAAGAAAAGTTGAAAAGTCGATAGACATGAAATAAAATGTTGTCCCTTAATGAGTAAAAATTCCTCGATATATTAACATTAAATCACTAAGCCGGTAACCCTGAAAGCAACAAAAATTCCTGTATTTGAATATTCGTAAAAACATTACATAAACACTACCATAACAATATTATCACTGCAAACGATCTTCAACATTTTTATAACAAACGTCGTAAATGTCATAAAATATTCTAGGGCCTTATGCAGTGGAGTTAGTTGCATTACAATTGTTATAGAATTGCAATAACGTGTTGAAACTTGATAAGTATTTATCTGACATTTTAGTTTTCTCAAAATAATAAATCAACATTATTTTAACATCATTATAATTGCAAACAAGCATCAATAGCATTACAACTTCTTTATAACTAACTTTGGTTTGGTCGAACACATTATAGTCATTGTTGCCAACCATTTTCAGAAGCTTGTTTTAAAAATGTTCGGCGTTGATTTTTACAGTTTTTGTTTTCCGTATTACCGAAACTTAAGCTTTTCAGCTTCAACAAATACTTTTGATAAATGCAAAATTTTTCATATAATTTGAACATTATAATATTTTTATCAACAATATTTTAATAAAACACTGCTCTGGCCACATTGACTTGCAAGTTTTCAGCTGCCATTTGGATTTTTCTCCCTTTTTCTTATTTTTGTGAACTTTGGGACATCATTAGACAAAACATTTAATAAAAGATATAACCGGGGAATATAAATAGCACGGCTTTGTGACAGTTATAAAATATGATTAACCTCATCAGTTATCATTAATTATGAAGAATGTTAATAAAACTTTTCTCCAAAATCGGAGTTACATTAAACTTTTTTACTCACATTTGATTGCTGACCTAAATTTTGAGTTTTAAATTATAAAACTAGAAATCAGTGACCAGGGATTGTGATCTCACTTTAAAACATGTTTTTTAATTACGAATCGTCTGCGTGGAACGCCGATATTATATTCGGGGTTATCTTCTTTTTGTGCACTGAAGTAAAATTTTATGCAATATAAAATCATTTCGAGAAACCGATTTGGCAACGCTGATTACAACTACTTGATGTGAAGTATGTGAAGTTATAATGAAGTTACGGTAACGTCATGAAACTTGACACTGACATTTCGATTTTCTTATCAACATTATTATAACAGCTTATCTGATGGTTTGGGTGTAATCAAATTAAATTTTTACACAATTGAAAATGCCGTATTTAGTCCTCGAACCAAAAAAAACTAAACAAACTAAGCTGCAAATAACGTTAGAATAGCTGTCATATAATGCAACATATTTATAATTGTAGAAACTCTATTTTAAAATTTCAATTTCCAGTTTAAAATTTCATTTCATTTTTTTAACTGAATTGCAACAATATCCTAGACGACTTGTTAATATACGATTCATTGTAAAAACATATAAAAAACTTGACAATGACTTTCATTTCTTTATTTGTATAAAATTCTGTAAACGTTCACGGTTCATATTAAGAACCTTACGACTTTTGATCGCAATTATGTTACTTCGTTGTTAAGATTCTGCTATACAAAAGTCTTAATGACTTCTTAGTTAGAAGTACCCAAAATTACAATTTTCTAAAAGTAACTGTAACGTATTACCAACTTTTTTAAGACTCTAACTTACGAACTTTTGTAAAACTATTTTGAAACATTCCGCCTTTTTGTGAACAAGTTTAAGACTTAAAAAAAAGTATTTAGAACATACATATATGTAGAACCAACATTTTTTCTTCACGCTGTATCACCTCTCCCTTCCTGCCTATCGTCCAGCCTTCGTTTCTTTAAAGCAGCACTGGCAGAAAAAGAGTTTAGGGAATACATAAACCGAAGCCATGGCGACTTTCCAGGTTTAATTCCCGCGGATCTCCATTAGGATGGCAATCTTGGAGGTGATGTTTACTTGGAAAAAGATGAGCTCCTTAGCTAACCCGAAGTTGTTGATGCACAGATGTCTGGTTGTTTGTTGCAAACGCATACTTATAGTCTTATCATCGTTTACTTTCAATCGAACCAGCTTCGTCCGTTCTTTAGTCGCAGTAATAGCGTTTATTACGCATTGCGATTGCGATGATGTCAATATTGTCCGTATATCATCGCAGCTATTCGATTTTGAAACAGTCTTTCTTGTTGCCCTGGGTATTATTTGACCCAGAACTTGTTGAAAAAAGTCGCATCTTTCCAAAATGCCTATAGAAAAGTCGAATGGTTTGCATTTTGAACTGCGTGTTTTCCAGCTGTAAGCGACACTTTTGCCAAGAACCGGAACTCGGAGATTACTTTCCTGCAGGGGCAATAATGTGCCAAAGTCAGAGTTCGTACTGTAATATATGAGGACAGAGGGGCATTCGAAACCGGGAGACTTAATGAATCATTCAAGGTCGAGTGCACCGTGTTTACCCTTAAGGGTGGCAGCTTTTCCAGTTGAATACCAATCTTCTGCTGTTTAAGTTTAACCGTTTGACGAAGACGACACAAACTGTCGCTGTCGGATGGCCTAACTGTCCGATAAACTTTGCTAACAATTGAGTTCTTAGTCCATTAACGCCTTTAATACCAAACAATCTCAAAAACTTCCTGACCTATATCCTTTTGTGCATAATAATATTTCGGAAGGGCTTACGCTAGACTTATGCTGATAGGACAAAACGATATAAAATTGACTCAAGTCCAATAATAATCCGAAAATGGAAATTTTTGACCCCATTCTGTCTGGCACCAGCGATGTCTCCTTAATATTGCATGCAAGAAAGTGTATGCACGACCGAAACCATGTTCCTCAACAAGCTGATTGGTCCCTATCAGTGAGGTTTCAGGCCGGGTAAGTCAACAACGACTATTTAAGATCCTGGACAAAAAACTCAAGAAGTCCAAATAGATGTTCACGATCTTGTTGTCGTTTTTAAGGCCGCATATGGCAACATTTACAGAGGTCCGATCCATACAGAGCCATGCCTAGTTTTGGCATAAATCACAAACTTGTCAGATTATGCAAACGAGGGAGAACCTTGGCAGGTCGGAAACAACCGACAAAATGCGTTAAGTGGTGAATGATCGCAATACAAAATGCACAATGACGAAGAGTCAGACAGAAGGTTACGATAGGCAGCTTTAATTTTGAGGTCGTTAAGAACGTCGTGTCGGCTTTTATCTCTGAAAACGACATAATAGCGGAAATCAAGCGAATAGTTACACCTGCCAATCACTTTTTCTGTTCGCTAAGAAGGCCTTGCCAAGAAACAAAAAGGGGTGACTCTTTATAGGACGATTATCCTCCTCTTTGGCGCAGAAGTATGCTGCTTCCAGCAAAGGAGGATAAAGATATTCTTGGTCGTTTCAAACGCGGAATTCTTGTTGTAATTTTCAATCCCGTTTGCGATGACCGGTTTTGAAGGGGGAGATTTCACAGCGAGCGATACATCGATCTCCACAGAAAAATAGGTATACTCATCAACCGTCTGACTGAAAGACTAAACAGAAATCTGATTGCCAGCTTTAAATGTTTAGGGAACACTTGGATGTTGGTTCCTTAATTATTCCTCTTTTCTGTTTGTAATGCTAAAACAATATTTGACTGTAATGTCAAGTTAAAAGTTGAAAAAAAAAAAAATACATTTTGGTCAAAAAGCCTCCCAAAAAGGAGACGTGACAATGAACGTCGTACCGTTCTCGGAGCCTTAAGAAATATTTCAAAAAGTCCACCCAATTCTGTTCAGGATTTTTGACATGAGCGCTAAATACCACATGAATAAATGTGAAGACGCTTCTTAAATTATTATCATGAGGTATGTTCTTAAAACTGCGAATACTTTATCACCCACAAAATACCGAAATAGAAAACTCATTGCTGCCACAGGGCACAGGACCCATAAACGTTTTTGCGAGCTCCTCAACTGCCTGCAGTGAGAACATGGCTAAAACCGTCGATATCATTTCACGTTTATATAAACCAATGATCCTTCCTATACGTGGTAGGTATGTGTATGAGAATATTTGCGACGAACTTTTAAAAAGTTGCTTATTCGTTTTAGGAACTTCTTTTGTATATCTTTAGGCTCGAAGTTGCTGACCGAGTTATTTCATCATCAGCACCATCGTTAATGTCCACCTTCATCTGCCAAAGTTTTTAGGACGCAGCCTAGAAATATACATCCCAATTACCGCCGCAGTATCACTGTCAATGATCTAGAATATTTTGAAAATAAACACACATGACCTTCGGATTATAACGGATTCATTTATGGTTTGCAATAAAACGCAAATGGACGGAATGTCTGACTGCCGGACGAAAAATCCTTACACATACTTGACCTAAATATCGGATATTGATGGTCCGTCTAGAGCGTCATACTGCTTTTGAATAAACTGCTGCGCATCAATGGCCTCTTGAGGAGTTTTGTACTTGACGAATCGTACTTCTGGTCTGAGCCTGGCAGCTTCGGTGAGTTCCCGAAATTTCTCAACGATTTCTTCAATATTAGGCTCCTTGCTCAGCACATAGATGAAGGTCTCAGTTTCTTCTTGCTGTTTGTTCGATTGGTCATTATCCGGATGAGCCTTCGCTGTCGAGAAGCTCACAGCTGCACCGACACCTTTGTTTACAAAGCTCGAAGATCCAGGCAAAGCATTATACGAAAACTGTTGCTGATTGAACTGTTGGGCGGGAATAGCTTGCGGTTTGCTATATTGAATTCTCTGAATCTGGTTGAAGTATTCGCCGACCCCTTGTCCTTGGTGGGGTGAGCTTAGAACAGCAGGTTTGGTGAACGTCGTTCCAAAGGCTCCTTGTTTTGCGAAACCATTACTGGCAAATCCGTTATTGGCAAGCCCCTTATTGGCGAACCCGTTTTTGGCAAAACCCTTACGGCCAAAACCACTCTTGCCTGAAGCATAGTTGAGAAGTGGTACGACACCTCCATTTATAGAGCGCGACGATCCGCCCATCGCTTCATACTGTTGCTGGATTAACTCTTGAGCATTGACAGCATCTTGCGACGTCCTATACTTGATGAACATCACTTCAGGCTTCTGCTTAAAAGATTCACTTAACATTTGCACTTCAGTCACTAATTCCGGAACTTCAGGTTGACGGCTTAGCACGAAAATGTGGCCCTTTTCTTGAACTGCCTGCTTAGCAAACTGGGGTGCTGGCCTATGAGCAGCGTTATATTCCGGTGGCTTTATGAACGCAAGACGAAGTTTCATTTTTTGGGGAGCATCTATCCTATTCTGAGGAGCGGAGAACGTATACAACTCCTTATTAACGCTCTCGTCAATAGTCTGGTCCTCATTCAGTCCAATAGGTGAGTCGTATTTGCCGCCACTGTTGAGGCCAAAAGAATTTCCGGCGACAGATTGCACATATTGACCGCTACTGTCCGATGAAACGCTACTGTCCGATGAACCGGATGTGCCGGAACTGGTTTGACACGTACCAGGTTTGCAGTAAAAATATCCATTGCCCGCAGATGCGACTGTGATGAAACTTAGAATCTAATGAAAAATAGAATAAAAGTTACTAAACAAAAGAGTAAAGTCAATTCAGCTGCGAGCTCCTACCGTGAACGCACGCATGGTGTAGGTTCTCCTCTATCCTCCACTCTTACTGAACCATCTGGAAACTATACGAAGTAATTCACTTTTGTTGACTCTATTTATACTGCATCATCACTGGATATCATTGGCAGATCACAACCATACGCGAGTATTAGTCAGCCGATACAGCGCATACTAATCAAACGACAAGTTTCCAAGGTCGTTCAAAGTTGTACGTACTTCCCAAAATCTAGATTTTTCCATATTTAGATTTATTTTTTGCTCATATCCACTTTTTGTTTTCAGCGACGGCGCGCGGCGGCCTGGTGGTTTCCTTCTTCTACCCAAATGAGTGAGCTATTATACGACTTCTATTTATATTTATAAGAAACTGTTTCGATTTTATTGCCTCAACAAGACTTACCTGAGATACTCTTTGACGTATGACTATTCTGACGAAACAGTTCACCGCCTTTGTTGTTGTGAATGTGATAAAGGAACTCGAACAGGACACCGTGTTGACTTTGGCTGGCGCACAGCACTGACTTAGCCGCACACTTGGCGATCTCTGAGTTTTTATCATTGAAAACTTGTTAGCAAAAGGTATGTACTACAGCTGACCAGTGACCACTTGTAGTTGTAGATGAAATCACGTTAGACTGGGGAAACTTGTTCAAGTCATTAGTGCGTTCTACTGGCTTGGGGATAGATACTAAAATGTGCAAACGATTTCTACGACCGTGTTGAAGCGTAGAGTCGCTTTCGTAAATCACTGAAAATACGACCGATGATACATTGGTTTGGTAAACAGGAATTTATTTAGATTTTATATTGAAGCGGAAGAAATCGTAAAAAGTAAATCAGAATTTAAATACAGTAAAAGGAAGGGTAAGATCAGAGCTTCGTGAACATATTTGCTTTTGATCATGGCCAAAAATAGGCACCTTTAGCTTGTTGTTAGTTAATGATGAGTTTCAGTGGGTAGTGCGCTCTATATTACACTCAGCCGAGCGACATTTGAGAAAGCAATGCCACCCACTTCAGTGTTTGTGGAATAGTTTGGGGGGCTGTGACCTTAGTTAGAAATGAGCTACATTTGTTTACGGGGGAAGATTTGTTCATAAAAGTGTCTTTCGATAATTAATGCTCAAACTGACAGGATATATCTAAGGCTGTCATTCTAAGAGTTGGGGACCATCTGTTGACAATGATTATTTTTAAATAGACCCAATGTTGCTGTACTTATTGAATTTTAATACCGAACTTCATCGGATCCTCAGGATGTTTTACTGCATGTAACAGCAAAGTCAGTAAATTGTGTCAGGTTTTGATGTTTTTGTAAAAAAAACTACAAAATAAGGTTTACCATTTTGATCATAAGAAATGAAGGAAACGTTTCCAAATTAATGAAAGAACCTACGATTTTAAATATGTAGGGCAGATTCAACACATTTTTCGCAGATTTGAAATAACTTCTTTCGCAAATAAATATTTGAAATCAGTTTTTTTGTATTTCAAGCTATGATTATTTTACTAAAAGAATGCATAATTTCTTAAAAGTTAACTTCACCCTTATAATTTAAAAAAAAATAAAATTTAAAACTGCCCTAAAAAGGCGAAGGCGTCATCCGGGTGGGGCACTTTCGACGTCAGTTTAGATGACGCAATAAATCAATAAGTAGGAATGTACTGTCTTTATTTAAATTGTTAAACAAATCTTAAATTTTTAAACATACAAATTAAATAAGAGTAGAAATTAATTTTTAGATTAAAATTAAATTAAAGAAATATATTTAAAATCACATTCGTTTTAAGAAAAAAAAATTGTTAAGTAAATAATAAAGGTAAAATTAAAGAATTTGTTGAAAAAAATCATTGCACGTTATATCCACCCAGATCAACGTCCTTACAAAAGATAAGGTGAGAGTATCTTGACGATCCAGCTGGGTTTTCTTGCAATGGCCTTTTGCCGAAACTGCCCCATGTGCTTTTGTCGAAAGTGTCCCATCCTTTGCTTTAGTAGAAGTTATTGTTTTTCACAAAACTTATAAAAGTAATTTAATTAAATGCTATAAATAACTTAAAAATATTATAAATCCAAACATTTGACACTCACAACCAAGAAATTCCCATAAGAAAATATTAAATATCACTTACCTCGTGTACAGGAAAAATTGCAGAATATCACTGAACAAATTAAAAACCGGTCTAACCACGACAACTGCTGAAGAAGAACTGTCATAGTTCGTGTACGATCTGAGAGAACATTGCAGCACAAGTTTCCATCAAACAGTTTATTTAAAAATTAACCGCTTTTCTGTAATAGCGAAAGTCAAAAGTGCCCCATCGTCGAAAGAACCCCACCCTACGCTAAGCCATCAAAGTGCGGTACTTTGTGCAACTGACGAAATCCTTTGATAATCTTTTCAAAATGTATAAGTTTTGTTGAATTATGCCCCAAATACCATTAAAACACATGATACTAACATTTTTTTAAGGAAACAGCTGAAGGATTTTTAGTTACGAAAAAAGAAACTAAAACAAGTAAAAGTGTTATAATCGTCCTGGCCGATACTGTGATACCAGCCACTGCATACAAGTGAATCAAAATTGGGTTTGTATGGGAGGTACCCGACTGACATAGCCCAATTTTAATATCAACCTGACGACGATAAAAAAAAGTCCTTTCACCAAACTTCATACGCCTAGGTTGATTCCTTTGGACGCTATTATGTTTTCAACAGACAGAGAGACGGACAGACAGACATGGCTAAATCGATTCAGAATGCGATCCTGATTCAGAATATATACTTTACGAGGTCTCCGGTGACTCCTTCTTTGCGTTACAAATGTAATGACAAAGTGAATATTCCTTCCTGTGGAGGGTATAAAAACAATTTTTAATAAGATATTTCGGTGACGCTATAAATACCGTCAAGATTTGTGTCGGTTCATAAATGAATCTGTCAATTCAGAACCACGCATGTTGTTCCGGAAACGAGTTTCTTTCCTCCCTGATTTGGCGTAATAGCTCTTGACAATTCGTCTTAGATAGATAGATAGATAGTTTTATTTCGTATATAGATTTACAATAGGATTTGTTACCACACATTTTACAATTCAGAGATATGACAATTTGTATTTTTCTTCTGAAACATTATTTTTATTATTATTTTAATTATTAATAGGCAAGAAAACCTATTTTAAATATAAAAAAAAAACAAAATAAATAAATAAGTAAATAAGTAAAACAATAAATAAACAAACAAACATATAAATAATTAAATAAACAAATAAGTCCAAAAAAAAAGAAAAATAAAAAAAATAAATAATTAACTAAATAAATAAATAAACAAACAAACAAACAAACAAAGAAAAAAAAATTAATTAATTAAAAAACAAATAAATAAATAGACGAATGAATAAATAAATATTTACATTAATAGCAATAGCAAATAACAACAATAATACAAAAAAACAAAAAGCTATATGTATCAACTATCGAGTGAGATTTAGTTCGTATTTAAAATATTTACTAGAGGATTCACAGCAAAATCACAGCGTTCTAGAAAACATTGGTTTAATTGTTTAATTCTTTCGAAGATCAATTCAACATTCGCTTTATCGTGAGTATCCAGGGTCAATTGATGCCACGGAAGATTAGGCATCATTTTTAATAATTTATTTTGGAAACCTGAAGTTTCTTAATATAACACATTGCACAATTTTCCCATACTTGGCACCCATACAGTAGAATTGCTTGAAAAATTACTTTGTCGATGATAATTTTGTTTTCATTTGAAAAGCTCTTTTTTGACCAGGCTACCTTGAATTTTGTGTGCAAATATGACAAAAGCACCCAATTTTCGATGCCTCGGCCGCTATTTCTCGTTCAATATTGGGTCTGAGCTCCTGAATTCATTCACTCTGACTGACATTTCATTTTCGTTTGTTCCCGTCATAATAATTCAAAATCGTGTTTTTTGTCTTTTACCTGTCACTTTATATTTACGTTGCCTTATAGCTTTTTTAATTGTCTCTGAAGGGTGGTAGCCAGCATTTTTTGGAAATGGCTCTCAATATTTTTTTCTTTGTGGCAACGCTGATAAACATCCAATGTAGGTATATAACCTTAAGCAGAACAATGAAACCACCCAGAGCTTGCAATTGCCACAGGTATAGCGATATGATTTCCTTTTACCAAAACCCTTGGCCGCCCATAAAAGCTTCCATCACTACAAAGCGATTTAAAAAAATTATTTTATATTTCATTTCAATAAAAACAAAATCGCTTATATCCTAACAACATTCAATTCATTTATAAGACAACAGGTGGCAGATATTCCTTCCTGCCGGAACTTGAGATCGATCCAATCGAACTCGTGGCTGAGCCGCTGCTTCCCAGATCCGCAACATTATTGAGAGCAATTGGAAGATGCTCCGATGCTGAAGCATAGTTTAGAACTGGAGCGACACCTTCATCTGAGCTGCGTGATGATCCGCCCAAACTATCATATTGTTGCTGGATGGAATGTTGAGCGTTGATAGCATCCTGAGGGGTTCTGTACTTGATGAAGCGCACTTCAGGCTTATGTCTGACTGATTCGCTAACCTCTCGCACTTGGTTGGCCAGTTCTGAAACATCGGGTTGCTTGCTCAATACATAGATGACGGTCTTATCTTCATTTGCCTGTTTGGCTAGTTGAAGAACAGCGTTGTTGAGAGCGTTATTTTCGGGTGTCTTAATGAACAAAACACGGAGGTTTCTCTTTAGAGAGGCTGAGATCCTCTGAGAGCCTTGCGCGTCATGGAACTCCTCCTGAGGGGCAGAGTAGGTGTAATATTCCTTGGTGAGTCCACCGTCAATAATTTGGCCTCCATGACCAGCAGATCCGCCGCCCAATCCAATGGAGCCACCTCCAAGTCCAATTGATCCACCGCCCAATCCAATGGAGCCACCTCCAAGTCCAATGGATCCACCACCCAATCCAATAGATCCAATTCCAGACCCGATACCAAGTCCAGATGATCCAATAGATCCGCCACCAAAACCGGAGCCAATGCCAATTCCAGATCCGGAATCGAGTCCTGATCCAGATGATAGCAGACTGATTCCAGATCCCCCGCTGCCTCCTAAGCCAGAACCAATTAACTGCGATCCAGAACCGACAAGTCCGGATGCTCCAGGCTGATAATTATATCCCGATCGTCCCGCAGATGCAACTGCTATCAAGCTTAAAACCTTAAATCGAAGAAAAATCCGTTAAAACTATCGACCAGGTAGGTCCATTTCGGTCGCTCTTACCACAAAAGCACGCATGTTGTATTCCTTTACTCTGCTCTGTTCACTCTGACCAAAGTTACACTTTAGCTAACTATTTATACCCGCAACATATCTGGGTGTCATTGGTAGAGTTTCGGTGACAACGCCAGTACATGTCCGAGCCAGGTCTCGACCTTGCACCACTTAAACTAAGATTCCACAACAACGCAGCTCACACTAATCGCGCATGACATCTTCGAAGGCCGCCCTCTACCTACCACAAAATATGCAGATACTCCCATTTCAAGCACTTTAAACTGCCGGTCTCCGTCCATCTCCATATTAGCATTTTATCGTCGGCGGTTTGGTATCTTCCTTCTAGGAGTATGTTAAAAAACTTGTAATTAATTTATGAAAATCGAATCGCATTTAGATGTCTAATTATTGAATTCATTGTGCAAAATGGCACGCACAATGTAAATTCTTACAGTGAATTATTTATTCACAATAGAGGCAAAGTTTTTTTTATTTTCTGGTTTATACCTAAATTGCTGTTTAGAGGAATCCATTAGAGAAGGGGTTCCCAAAGTGTGCGCTGTAGAAAGTAAAGAGGGCGTCGGCCGCGCCGCCGTGAGTTATTCTCAAAAACATAAACTTATTTGAGCTTCGCGCTGAATTTTAAACAAACCTCATCTTTCTATTATTTCATTCGACTGTTTCTTTTTCAAATTGCTAGGGAAGGGCTTCGTGACAAAATACTAAACTTGTAGGTGCGCCGCGCCCTGAAAAATGTTGGGTACTACTGCATTAGAGGGTTTGTTTATCTGCGCTTAATTAATTTCAGTTGGTTAAACCAATGGGCATCTTTGTACGACATCATCATATCACAAGGCCGTTAACATTTTTCATTCTTAAAGCGGTAATGCTGCATTTTTAATAGCTTACACCGGATATTTTATTTAAAGAACTAGATTCACATTTACGTATGAAGGTAGGTTTGGTTTAGCAATCTTACCATCCTCGTATACCTTCGTAAACCACATTTTTTCGGTAAAAGGTTGTTATGAGTTAAGAAGTTTTCACCTCTCCAGAAGTTCGCGGGTTAGCTAAGAGGCTGATGTCTGACTGGCGGCGTATGGTCGCAGCTCGGTCCCTAGCGTTTAGGCCCTTATAGGTTCAAGTATAACAGCAGCGGCCTTTCCTCTATTTTTTTGTATTGTTTTCTTTTCGATTTGGGAATGCCTCTAGATGTCAAAAAGAACATGAGAACTAGTGCATTGGCGTGGGAGTGGAAAGTGTAGCAGGGCAGTTGACACAAAGAGTTCGTGATGAGCGAGTGTTAGTAGACAAATAAAAAAAAAATTATAATTATGATAATTTCTGCTCCATAACCAAATAGTTCGTTTTATTTGATTGTTGTTCTCTAATTGTGTCGAATTCAAATTAGAAGGAATATAGAAAAGTGGCCTTCGCTAATTCCCGGAATGTGGCCTACTTGAGTCCGAAAATAAAAACACATTAGGTCTATTCGCGTACTTTCCCGAGCCAAACACTACAAATCTGTCAAACTCAAAAAATTGAGCAAAACTCTCTCTGAGAGGTGAAAATATACGCCAAAGTACGTGGATAGACTTCGAACTACTTTGAGCAACTTTCATCTTTGACATCTAATGCATATCACAAATGAATATATATCTTAACTTTTTGCAATATATGAAACGTTCTAGGACAACGTTCGACCACCACCGAATTTTCTTTATTTTTACAGATTTTATTTTTCTGTGCAAGTCATTTTTAAGACGGATTTTGAATTTGTTTCTTGACAACTTTGTGCATTTGACATATTTATCAGTACTTGCCGGTTAAAACTCGTTACTCGTTATTTGGCTAATTTTTAGACTTTGTGCGATTGCGATCAATTTATATCGATAGATTGTCCAACTATGACATCTCTTATCATAATTATCTGGTGTCAGGTAGGGTAAGGGGTTAAGTCAAAAAATCCCGTTTTCGGATATTTGTTGGACTTAAGTAATTTTTTTCTCTTTCGTTTGGTCCTATTGGCATAAGTCTAGTGTAACATCTTCCTATAGAAATTATTATATACAAAGGGTATAAATTACGAAGTTTTAAAAATTGTTTGCTCTTAAGGGTGTAAGTGGACTTAAGTTCTTTGGATTTATACCAATTTTATACTTTGAAATAATTAAGTTGCTTAAGTTATCTTATGCCACATGTAAAAATTGAATAAGATAACTAATACTTTACTTTATTATTTATTTGAATTAATTTATTGATTCCAAATTTTCTTAATGAATTAAACTGATTTATTAATGCAAACAAAAATTTGTTTTCTCGACTTAAGTCCTTAGAAAAACCTTAATTTTAACAGGTAACAAAGAGATAAATGGCTCTAAGGAGATAAGTCATAAGAAAATCTGGTAAGCACTTATTTGTTGGTCAACAGCCTATAATCTTATTACAGACGAGTGTTTTGATGATTGTCTTGCAACAAGTTTGAGAGCTTAATCCAGTTCATTTTCCACAAATATAATGAAAGCTGACGTTCGTCAAAAAAATTCGAGCAGAATATGACTTATTTTGGTGATCAAAGTTTCAAAAACGACATCGTTTAGACGATCGTTGATACACGGAATCTGGCCGCAGCTTGTAATACAGGAGACTCGGGTTTGAGTCCCAGGCTGAGTCTTTCATTCTGTTTATTTTTTTTCGACCAAGAATCAACCTAGGCGTATGAAGTTTGCTGAAAGGATTTATTTTTATCGTCGTTAGGTTGGTATTAAAAATGGGCTATGTCGGTCAAGTAGTTCTGGTACCTGACATGCAAAACCAATTTTGCATGCAGTGGAGGGTATCAAAGCATCGGCCTGGCCGATGATAACACTTTTACTTGTTTTATATAGTCTTTGGTGCAAACCATTGGGCACTTCTTTCAATTAACAGCTCATTTGTAAAGAATGGTTGGGTGTGAATGCCACAAGTGTTATTTATTTATACCCACTGTAGACCTAGAAATAATTGTCAAAGAAAATGAAAAACGCCAATGAAAAACCTGCCATTTTAACCTTCCACGGAAACAAAAGAATTGTGAGGCACGATAAGCAAAAATAGTTGTTAAGTTCACCTCGCTTTCCAATTCAGGGAAAAATAAACCAAAAAGTCAATGAAATTACTTTCGTGTATTTGCTTTCTTGCAAGCCGAAATTCTTTTCGTTTCTAAAGTACCTTACATAAAGCAAAAAATCCTTGCAGGCGAAAACAATTGAACGTTTTGAACACCTCACCCCTGGTTATGTCTCTAGTGGTGTCGGCTATTGATGCGCGATATATATCGAATCACTTGATTAATCGATATTTTGAAAAAAATAAATATCAGTAATTAATCTCGATAGTTAAAGTATGTTTACGCTACAAACAAACTAAACATTTCAATTCAATCAGAGTTTCTAAGGAATCATTATTTATTTATTGTTAAATAGAAATTTATTAAGTTTTCATTTAAATGTTAGGTATATTAGAAAACTCGAAAGGCAAATAAGTAATAAGAGAATTTATTTAATAAACTAAGTCGGCGCAGTGGCTTAGTGGTTAGTGTGTTGGACTACTAAGCGAGGGGTCCCAGGTTCGAATCCCGAGAAAAACCCAAATTCCAACTTAAGGTTTTTTTCGCTGCGCCACCTCTCGCGAATGTCTGACAAACATCCGAGAGTATAACTGTCAGGAAAGAGCTTCTCAATTGGCCGTTTGGACTCGGCATAAAATTGTAGATCCCTTCCTTTCGTCCCAAAAATAAAAACTCACACAAGACGAATGGTTGTGAGAAGCTAGGCTTGGGTCCATACGGACCTGTTGCGCCAATTATATTATAAGTTATTTTTACGTTTATTTTTTTATATTTTATTGATACCTACCTATGCATTTGTTGATATGAATTATTATCGGAAAAAATATTTTGTTTAAATGCTTATTTCATATATAGTTCAATATTTCAACAGTTTATACTTTTCGCTATTAATTATTGAAATTTTCTGCAGCCTCCTATAGGAGATACCTAGACCTACAACAAGATCAATTGATTAAAGTTATCTATATCGTATAATCCCTTGCAGCTGCAATTATCTATATCTTAACTAGCTGTACCCGCCCGGCTTCGCACGTGCAAAATGTGGTTTCAGAACAATTGATGGAAAAAAATTTCAGAAAGAACCTTCTGCAAAAGTGAGGGACTTGAACTCGTACTAAAAAACCTCCCTTAGACTGGACCCACTCTGCCTTTATATTCATGGCATTGCACATGCTCGTTGGACTAATCGGCAATAATTTAATATTCTTTGGACAATGAAAATAATTTTATAATATTTAGCTTATTAATGTAACGCTTCTTTGTATACCATATTAGCGGTTTCTATCGACTAATATCTACAATACAATTTTAAAGCAACTGCAAGCTAACTTAAGCTACCTTAAGCCATTGAAT
Source organism: Cheilosia vulpina (assembly GCA_916610125.1). Classification (NCBI taxonomy): domain Eukaryota; kingdom Metazoa; phylum Arthropoda; class Insecta; order Diptera; family Syrphidae; genus Cheilosia; species Cheilosia vulpina. Next base: position 77,146,431 of record OU744276.1, on the reverse strand, counting down.
TCTAAAACGACTTCCACTTGGTCATATCGTGTATATGATATTCTTTTTCCCAATCACTTCATAATTTGCGTGTGATCTGTTATTTAGTCAAATTTTGAAGGGTACCCCTATACTGCCAGTCACGCACCACACGCCAATAGCTGCCCATAAATATTAGTTATTAGATAATAGTGATATTTGCTGCATTACTTACCCTGGAGCACGCTACATAATACGATATAACTGCCCGTGGCTGAAGCAATTCTTAATTAATTCCACCCCCGCTTTTCTTAAAGTTTGACCCTCTAACTTATTGGTTGTCATGGCAGAACAAACATTAATTGGAAATTGAATCCGTTTAAACTAAAATGGATAATTGCTGGGAATTATTTGTATTCTTGGTATAAACACCGTATCTCCTTTACCAGACCCAGTTAAAATTAACGCCTCAATAACGTTTTTCTGCAACGAAATCACTCTCAATGTGGTTCCATTACAAAGCATGGGGGATTCAAATTGCGAAGCAGTATAATGGGAACTCCAACTTTTAATTCCAGGCCATGGACTGTAATTCTATTTAAAAACTCGACCGGGTAATTTATTGCCTCTTCTTGATTGCAAATGAAAATCGTAGAAATGTTTCAAATTTAGGGTATTTATTTAAAAACCTTTTAAGTTATCGAGTTATTGGATATCCTAAGTTGTACCTGCAGATGTCCTCTATAAGCAGGTATTTATTATACTTAAATGCTCCCAGTATTTTGGAACGGAAAGCGTGACAAAGGAAGAAAGCAAAACGAAACGAAAAAATAAATTACTCTTGTCCAATTTTTTCCGGAATGTATAGAGATATAGAGTTGAGACAAATTAGAGATTGTAGGCCTAGGTATCCTCTATAGCCCTGTGAAAAATGCACCAAAATATACTGAGCAGTTTCTAAGATTTTTGCATTAAAATACATGCAGTCAAATTCAATATGATGAGAAAGAGAATCTAAATACTTCCCAAATATCTAAGTCATACATATAAAAAGTCGACTTTTCGGGGCGATTTTTGTTGCATCAATATTTTCATTCCGATTCTAAAGTATCGGTTTATCGATTAGATTTTGGATTACCGGGCATAACTAGAGTCAGCACAGCGAAATTACCACATACTTAAGTATGGTCCGCATTTTCGAAAGTAGCAGACGTTCTAATTTTAGACTTAAAAATTTCCAGTCAAAATCTGACTGCAGATCATATTTTATCAACCAAGTACTATTCACAGTCCGTTTCTATATGCATGAGCAAATCCGAGTAAATTTATCGAACAGATGTAGAGGTGCATAAATGTTCAAACGCTGATCCTGTTATACCAACGAGTATCACAAGAGAGCTGGCAAACAACTTCAAAGAAGCAAAATCCCAATCAATTGGACAACATCCATAACCATTCGTTTGGAGTTCGATAACTTCCGAATCACTTAATTTGCTGTTATCCAAATGATGAATAACCGTGAAAACCATAGTATCCATGGAATCGATGCCGCTTATACAATATACAGTAGTAATGCCGAGATAATGGCCTGATTAAAGCGCACACAAAATACAAGAAATCGCAACAATGTGTTAAAATATTCATAACAACAAAATACAGATATCGGCGCCATATGAAAAGAAACACAACGCATACGCTACGCATACCTAATATTAATATTTTGACAAATTTATTGACTGACTAATTTGCCATGACATTAATTACGAAACGAATATTATGCTAAATATAATAACAGATACACGTCAATGACTTCATTGATAGTGACAATTAGTCAGTCGAGTAAAATGGGTCCATGAACTAGGGAGCAACCGCTGGTGTTAGGGAAGAACTTATGTGGACTTTCCAACTCACCTTAAGTCAACAATTATATTCCAATCCAGTCTTTCATGAGGTGGCAGAATATTGAAGAGTCTTCGATGTCATCGACGACTTAATAGGCGTTTTTCTTTTTTAGTTCAGAGCTGAGCTCTGAACCGAGCTCGAGCATTATGAGCGCTCTCTGAACCGAGCGTACTCAGCTCGTTCTGCTGTAATTATGAAACACACTTGAGCACATAGCTGTCATTTGTAATAAAGTATATGTATAAATTGAACATTTATTAATTATTGTTTATTATATTGGTTAACCTTCAGTTCCAGAGCAACAAGGTTCGTCCGCCATTTCAATTATTTTGTTTATCCTGTTTTTTTTTTTCTGTCAAATGTACCTGTAAGTTTTATCTCAGCCTGCTCAGTCAATTTATTCTGAGCTCATAGAACGCGCTCTGATTATGCTCTGAGAGAAAAAAGGAACACAAATTCTGAGCTCTGATGTATCTGAGCTAAAAAAGAAACACGAACTTTTTGTATAACAGTTCAGGTTGTGCTCTGAACTAAAAAAGAAAAACGCTAATAATGAATGTGCTTTTGCTCAATTTATTCAGCGCCCATAGCAGTTGCTCTCTTTCTTTCAATACCGTTTAAAATCGAAGTCTGTCAGCTAAGTCTTTTCCTAGTTGGATAAAGTGAAAGGTATTTTCAAGTTACAATAGTCTTGTCGAGAATGGGCACATTCAAGAATCTGGTTATCTTAAGTCGACTAGATTGGTCGGGGTAAGATGTAACCTCATACCTGAAAGCAAAAACTAGATTTGTCGTGAACAAACTTCTATGTCAACCACATAAACGAACTGTCAACTTAGTACTCAGTCACGAGTTCTTGACTTGACTCGATTCGTCGGCTACCCCTCCACAAACGTCAGCTGAAAGAGCAGCTATGACCGATTTCAGCCAATCGAAACCGAGATACATCTAGTCCGACAGCTGTCAGACTTACTAAACTAGATAATTGAACGTCCCCAATCTCTCCACTGAGAAGAGAATTGAGAACTCAGTTGACATTTCGACTGCATGCAGTATATATATACTGACATTAATAACCAATCTAGATTTGAAAATAAATGTAAATCAAGTACGCACAATATTGTCTACTTAAGGCGCCAAGATTTTGGACCCATTCATAAATGCAAGCTGTGCAAAGCAAACGCACTGCAAAGCAGGAAACACTGAGCAAAATCAAGCTGATAGTTTCATGCAAAGCAAGCGCTTACAAAGCACATATCAGATGTTTATGAACGAGGAACTGCGTAAAAATGGAATTTACCTCGATCGCTGTCCTTTTAATAAATAAATAATTTTAATAATGAATCGGCCTCTTTATTTAACTTACTTATCTGTAGTATTTTCACAAAAAGAAATTAAAAATTAAATTATCAACAGCGCAATGAGAGGTTATGCAAATGCAGTACGATTCTTACATCTGCAAGATTGCGCTCGAAACTGCGCAATAAATACAAATCTACTACATTTATGAATTCACTGCTAAGCATTAATGCAAAATCATGCATTTGTGAACTCTCTGCTTAGCACATTTTGGGCAATATTGATTTTATGAATGGGCTCTCTGACTTCTCAATGTGCCCAAAGTAGGTTAGTCTCAATTTTTTGTAAAATGCCAACAGATTCAACGAACACAATAGTAGAAACTATACCTTACCTATTTCAGCCGGCGTTTGCATTGCCTTTGCTTTTGCTGATATGTATTCTATTGGAGCGGGTCGAAATTCTGCTTTGCAAAATTCTGTCTTCTCGCACAAAAATGATGCTTTACGAAATTTTCCTTTTTTTAAGTTCTCCTTTACAAAACTCTGCTTTTAAAATTAAAAGCAATAAAATTCAGCTTATTCTGCTTTTTCCAACTCTAACAAAAAAAAAAAAAATAGATAGGTACTGAAAAAAACTATTTTCAATTTATAAACGAAATTAAAAATCAAAGTTAAAAAATGGAAATAAAATTTAAATTAAAAAGAAACAATAAAAATGTTATCTATTCAAAACAAAAATGCGACATTTAATTAATTAAAAAAAAAATATTAAGAAAAGAGAAGTTAATATTAAAAAAACAAAAATAATGTCCTCTCCATCTCTGCTTTACAAAATTCTGCGCACACTTTGAACTTTTGAACACTTCGTCGGCTGGATGCTATCTTGTTCTAAAGGCCATTTTTTACGAAATTGAGTTAGGTATGCAGTCCTTACAATTTTAGGACGCTCTTTCGTTTGGCGCCAACCATTTCGTTCTATCTCTTTTAGTTTTCAAGTAAAGGAGAACTGTTCATGTTCAATAGGACACTTTTTTAACGATTTGTCATGTCATTTTTGTTCAATAAACTGCTTTTCATCTATTTTGTATTACATTGAACAATTGTTAGTGTATTTTAAAAATATCTATTTCATAATTTTTATCTTGTCCAATATCCACAATTGTGGATATTTTGTTCAATATCCAACCGTATACTTTCATTCTCTTTTGTTCAATATCAAACGAGATCAACGTTGTTGCATTTGATATCCGTATATTCTCATTCAGTCCTGACCTTATCTTTCGGTGGCTAAGAACGTCAGTACCTGCTGTGCATTGTGATAAAAAACGACTCTAAAGACACGTAAGTTTTTAACTACTATGTTAATATTTGATTTTTTTTTTAACTGCGATGTGATTTAATTTTATTTATAGTTTTTTGCAATGAGTAATGGAAGGAATTGAATATCTGTCTTCACCCGAACCTGAATTGCCGGATAAGGTTGCAATGTAATAAAGGAACTAATGCCAAATTTTTTCGTTTTTAAGTTTCTTTTTTTTTTTAGGGTTTGAATAATATTTTTTTATCTACCACAGATAACAGGGCTACAATCGATCCCTTGAAAAATTTGGCGCCATAATTTTAAGACTGATTTAAAAAAAAATATATTTCAGTGTTAACAATAATGAAGTACTAACAAAATGATAAATGCAGCAAACCCAGATTCTATTATATCAGAATTTCATCATCAGCTCCATCTGAAAAAGCAATCGCTGCGCCGTCATTGGAAAATGAGCTACGAGAATCTGAGCAAGAGTCGGAATTTTCAAAAAAAAAATTCAACTGCCTCGTTATGGAAAAGAAACATAAGAAAAAAATTGCATCAGAGTGGTCAAGAATATCATAAGGCAAAAGGTCACAAGTGTAGAAAACGTAAAATTCACGTTTCGCCCAGTTGCAACATTACTTGCAGTCATGATTGTTATACAAAATTCTTGGATGAAGATCGATAACGCGTTTTGGACATTGAATGCCTCTGAAAAATGTATGAACTTTTGTTATTTAACTATAGAATGTATACATAATTATAAAGTATAAAATAATTAGGCTGAATTTCTGTTTTGTTTTTCGTTCCTAAAAGAAGAAATTTTTTTTAACTTTTTGATAAAATACAGAATTGAGAATCATGTAAGTTTTTTATTTAAACGTACATTATTTTGATTTGCTTCAAAAAAAACATTGCGTCATTATAGGTATGTGTTTCTTTTTTCTTTCAAAATTCTTTATTAATTGAGCTTTAAACAATAAAACTAATTTTTGTTCTATATAACATAATCAACTTTATCTTTTCTCTCTTTTTGTGTTTTTTTTATGTTGTTCAATATTGAGTTTTTCTGTTCAATATCCAAAAATTTTACCAACTTGTTGTGACTCCATATTACTTTGTTCAATATCCAAAATGACTTCCTTGTTGATTTTAATTTATAACTAATTCAAAATAAAAGAAAAAAAAAATTACTGTGACTTGTTTTATAAACAAAATTGTCAAGGCTTTCTGAAAAAAATCAATACCAATCAAAAATTATCTGATATGAACTTTAAAAATAGATTTCCCAACATTGTGAAAAATGGATATTGAACAAGATAGCATCCAGCCGACGACTTGCAGAATTTTGTAAAGCAGATTTTTGAAAAGCAGAAAGTAGAAATTTGCCAACAGAATTTTGAGAGCAGAATTCGTAAAAAGAATTTTGACCCTAACCCGTATTCTATCCATTTGTCAGTGAAACAGATTCCTGCAACAAACAAAACGTATTCTTTGCGTTGATCCCGATAAGAATCAACCGCGTTAAATTTGGCTGTAACTAGCTGGAACTATTGATTGAAATTATTGGTTGTCCATGGTTTATAAGTTCGTGATGCGAAACAAAATGTTTTTAAACAAGTCGTAACTTAGTTGAAGCACGCAACATTTTTTAATTAAATGGAACGGAGATCTTGAACCCAGCTTTTCACAAACGCCTCTTATTTTCAGGGACGACTGGAAGGGACCTATAAATTTTATGCCGAATTCGAAATTCTGTTTGAATAAGCTTTTTTTGGGAAAACTTCACTGTCGGAAGTTTGAGAGATGTTCTGTACAAAAATCTGGGTTTATCCTGAGTTGAACCTTTTCTCAGTAGTTAGGTACTGTCACCATGGAGTAAGATCATTTAAATACCGCTCGGACCACACCTTGGCTACACACAGTTGTTGCTTATGTCACTCGTAAGTCTAGCTACCACATTTCCTACGTATAACAGATGCAAAAAGTTCACTTTTATCAGCCATCCCCAATTGTAGGCTTGAAAGTCGTAACAAATAAGGATACAAAATTTGAAATACTGTAATCCCATTTTTATTAATCTTCTGCATGAGTTTGTGTCCGAATGTCCACAGGTGAACTCGTTCCTGGCGGCAAATATAAGCCAATTACATCTGAAGCGCTTGTTCTACCCGGCTGGGATGTTGTCGTTGACTTATCTATGACGACACTACTCGCAGACGGAGATACATGTAAGGCGATTTTGTCAAAATCCACTCCATCGTTCGACGGAAAACTATGCACCGATCCCGCACCCGATAAACTTGAACTTCTCAATTTAGCCTCACTGTTTAGTGGCGCATCAAAGTGCTCCAATGGCGCTGCATCTTCATTCGTGGACTCCGACGGACCACTTAAGTATTCAAATTGCGACTGAATATCTATAGCAGCGAGTTCCGCCTGTTCGGGTGTCTTATACTTGATGAAATGCACGTCTGGTCGTTCAGTCCTCTCTTCCCTCAACCGCTTAATTTGAGAATGTAATTCTGTAACATCGGGTTCCCTGTTCAGCACATATATGGCAGTCTTCTCCTCGGCCAAAGATGTTGCCAACTGTGTTATAGCTGAGGTTATTCTCTTGTTTTCTGGTGCTTTGATGACGACCACTCGTATATTTCGTTGAAGAAAACTCTCTGGAATGATGTCATCGCTAGTTTCTGGCTCTTCGGGCGCAGTAAAAAAGTGAAAGTGTTTATTGAATGTTATTGGCCTTTGGCGGTACTCAGCTGGGGCATTCAAAATATTATGCTGATGACCATATGGATGTGCTGAGGCTGCGGCGATAGCTAAGCCAATAAAAATGATCTGGAATGCAGTGGATGGTAGTGGGAGTTGTAGGGCTAGAGTCAAACTGGCTTTGAACTTACCTTAACTGTTAACATGGTGAGGGCGTTCGATGTGTCAAAGAAGACTTGGCACAACTGGTGCATTTTTTTTGAAGAACAGAATTTATATTGGCTTACTCTAGATCGGTATCTGTAATTCGGTACTTTTGACTCAAACAGATTCCATTAAATCCGATCTGTAGACCTAGGTGAGCGCACCTATTCTATTTGTGTGCGGCTTAAAGCGGTGGTAATAAAAAGTTCATTAAACGTATCTCAATCGACATCAGCAAATACGAATTGTCAGATTCAAGGTCGAATGAGAAAGAACTGTTTCAAACGTGGGAACGATCCAGATTGATTAGGTATGGAAGGGAATATAGGATTGGGTAGCTATAACCAATGTTGTAAGCGCAGCATCAAAATAGAAGCAAACAGAACGAAAACTTATATTTATTTATATATGTACCTACTGAGAAAACGGGGGCTTAACCGAAAACGGTCTAAACAAAAAAATAAGTGGGCGAAATTTGTACATATAGGATCTCTACATTTGATGATTCATCTAGCAATTAAAGTTGAGCCAATTTTATATATTTGTTCCGTCAATTGAGCTATAAAAACTCAGCTTTCACGTGATCCACGTAGCTCGATACTTGACTTTCTTCTCTTCTCAATATACAAAAAGTGTCTTCCTGAATGTCGCTTACTCATAGCTTATGAATTCATGCTGATGAGTGATGACGGAAGGGTTTTGAAGTCAGGGATGGGAATGCTTGTTTTCAACTTGATATGATTTACCTTATAGCCTTCAGCACAGCGTTGTCTTCTTACTGTATTCTTATTTTAGCAAGAGGTAACTGTCACACTGATGGTTAGTGTATTGGACTACTAAGAGAGAGTTCCCAGGTTGAATTCCCGAAAAACAAACACAAATTCCAATTTTTCCACTGCCTCACCTCTCGCGAACGTCTGACAAAAGTCCGGGAATATAACTGTCATGAAGGAGCTTCTCAATCAGCCGTTTGGACTCGGCATAAAATTGTAGATCCCTTCCATTCGTCTCAAAAATTAAAACTCACTTAAGACGAATGGTTGTGAGAAGCTAGGCTTAGGGCCTGTTGCGGCAACTATATATTTATTTATTTACTTTTTTAACTGTCGCATTGGAGAGCTCGAGTATTTTGACCGCACGTAAAAACAATTAAAGAAATATTTTTAATCGAGCCAAAGGTGCAAGAAAAGTACCGGACTTAAGTGATTCTTACAAGGAATCAAAATATTTCTAAGAACTGAAACCCAAGTTAATATCTTGTCCACTCTGTTGTGGCGAAACATATGAATCTTCTGAGCCATAAAATTTAAGGAGGATCCTCTCAGTTAGCCCAAAGTAGCGCCTAAGTGACTATTGGAAAACTCCTAGTGAAGAGTCGCTTATCCGTCCGTTTTAAGCCCATTTCCCGGGAAGCATAAGTTTAGAAGCCGGCTTGCAGTGAACGAGGATATTTGGATTTATCCATCTAATTCGTATTACGGAGGCAATTTTTCAAACTACAGCAAATGTGGCTGTGTTTTGCTCCGAATCCGCTATTGTGACGACACACTTAGAAAAATATTGCAAGTTTAATTCGAGTCCTATCAGTCTTATTATTTATTTTCTTCATTCTTACGTGCTCAATCTCAAAACAAATCAAATTCTTAAAAGAATAACAAAATTCTAAAATCAAACTTTCTATTATTAAATCAAGCCTATGCAATATTAAAATCTGAATCATATCATCTGAATATTTTTTTTCCACACAAACTAAGATCGAAACATTACAGAATTGAATTCTCCAATCAACCCGCACAATGTAAAACTTGCATGATGGATAAAGAAAGTTCTTTCATTCCGATTAATATATAGTGCAGTTTCAGTGTTTCCGTAGTTAAGTGTTCTTTCAAAAAATAAAACAGTGGAAAATTGTAATAAAGTGAAAAGTGACCACACCTTTTATAAGTACATAGTACTAAAAAGTGTACCACGATATTCGATAGTTTTTTTTTTTAAAGAAAAATATATGTATGAAAATTTAGAGCAAACAAGTTATGGCTAAAAATATTTTCCATAAAAGGAATAATCATTGAAAGAGCATCATACAGTTGCTTACTTTTAGGGATAGGTAAATTGCATTCCTTCGAAAAAAGGTTCTAATCTAAGTTGATTTTTATTCATATACTTTGCGACAAATTGAATTTTACCAATATGCTTTCATTTGATTGGTAAGCATACAAAATGGGAAATTGTTAACTTAATTTTAGCAGCCTTAATGGCGACATATAACCACAAGTTTTTGTTTCTGCACATCTAAGGCACAGTACCTTTCGAATAATATATGTTTTATTTTCCTCGTTTCATAATAAATACTTAAAAAGTGTACGGAAACTTCTGATGTTCAGGTATTAATATAATGATTAATTTAATATAAATACAATTGTTTAAGAATAGAAAGCTACGTTTCTTATTAATTAATTACATATTCTTTATACTTATATTTCTTGCTGAATTGGCCTAACTTCATTACTTTAAATTTATTAGTAACATATTTGTACACGTACCCTATGGTTCATTTAGCTTTCTGATGTTGCTTTTGCCAAAGAATTGTCGTTGCACTTTCATTACATAAGCCGCGTTATGTTAGTCGTGTAATCTGCTAATTTTAACCCGTAAGCCCAATATGCAATAATCGTTCATCAAGAAGAAGATGCCCACAAAGAAGAACAGAGGAAAGGGCGAAACGGTTTAGTTTGGCGAATCGGCTTCACGCGTTTAAGCAAAGATGATTCACTCTCTTTCGTCTAGCAACCACCAACAAGGCAACATCTCCCAACGAACCATTGGGTAAACCCCGTTGATTTGCTTACCATCAAATAAAGGAATTTTATAACGTTTTACCGTCGCCTTTTATTAATTGGTTTAAGTCAAAACATGGTCCTTCGAGTAAACGGATTCGTTTGAAGAAAAGTCGCGACTTATTAAGATAAATATTTCGAGTTTTAACGCGCATACAGTTTTTGGGTGGTTGCTGGAAAATTATTCGGAAAGCTGCATACAGGTGGTATTGAGAAAGTGTCCGTTGTCGTTTTTGGGAATTTGGGTGATTGCTGCTGCCTGTTGTTGCATTCTCTTGTTGCTGGGGGCTTTCGGTTTTATCGCTGGTGAGGTAGTTGAAGGCTTCGCTTTGAGGATTGGTTCTCGGTTGGTAAACTTCGGTTGTACCTATATATATACACGTGCATCGAAATGGAAGTACTCAAACAGGCCCGGGGTCATTTAAAGGGCACTATTACACGGTCGTATAATCTCGTTGCGGATAGTACCGACCAGATAGATCTTGAGGTGTTAGAGGTGCGTCTAGAGCGATTGGAGGACACTTGGAAAGCGTTTTGTCGTAACCAAGAGGAACTTTTCGTTTTTCACGGTGTTGAAGGTTATGGTGATCCGGAGGTTGACTTTGAGAGCACCGAAATCAAATACGTCACGGCAAAAAGCGCGTTATTGAAGGCGATTCGTAAAAAACTTCCCGCGCCTCCACCTTCCTCGGCTGATACTGATTCTGAGAACGTGCTAAAGCAACAAGTCTCTTTATTCGAATCGCTTCTTAATAAACCAACCTCTTCGAATTCGGTTCAAAAATCTCCAGCCGAAATAGAGTTACCACCATTTAAAATATCGCCATTCTCGGGTGATTATCGCGAGTGGCCAGGGTTCCGGGACATGTTCCTCGGGAGCATTGACTGTAAGAAAAACCTTCCCGGTGCTCAAAAATTGCGTTATCTAAAATCGTTTTTACGTGATGATGCCGCTAAATTATTAAATTATATCGAGATCGCGGATAACAATTACGAACAAGCGTGGGAGAAGCTCGAAAATCGGTACAATAAGCCGCTTTATATTATTAACGCGTACATTGAGAGTTTCCTAAAATTGCCAACGGTTATAATCGCGGATAGTGCTCGTTTACGTTGTTTAACGGACAATGCGGATGTAGTTATTCGCGGCCTAAAAGCTCTTTCTTCTGAGAGTAGAGATCCTTGGTTAATTTATCTCTTACTCAATAAAACTGATTCCGAAACGCGTAAAGCCTGGTCTCTTGAAAACAAACGGTTGGAAGAGGCCACGATTCAGGAGTTAATTGACTTTTTGGATAAAAGATGTTCAGCGTTAGAATCTTGTGAGCCGAAAGGTCGTAATAACAAAACAACACCGCGTTCCGGTACTTCGCATGTGAAAAGTTTAACCGTGGCCAATGTGGCTTGCCCCCAATGTAAAGGGAACCATTTACTTTCTAAATGTTCTCAATTTCAATCCATGTCGATACAGTCGCGTCGTAATTTTGTGAGGGATGAGCGGTTGTGCTACAATTGCTTAGGCAGTAACCACTCTTCCGCCAGATGTCGAGTAAAGGCTCGTTGCTCGGTCTGCCATACTCGACATCACACGTTGGTTCATTTGGAAAAATCAAACCAGTCGGCTATTGCAGATAACATCGATACTGCCAATAGCGAAAATTCATTTCCTATGAATCCGTTGTCGGTGGTGAGCCATCATATTAAAAACACAATGCATTCGTCCGGCATATTACCTACGGTGCTCGTTAAGATCATGGATGTTGCAGGAAAGGTACAGCTTTGTCGGGTACTGTTGGATACCGGTTCGCAAGTTTCGCTTATAACCGAACGGTTGGTAAACTGTTTAGGTCTTCGTCGGCGCCATGCTCGTATCCCAATTACTGGAATTTCGTCTCAATCAGCTGGGGTTACTCATGGTATTGTACAGGTTAACTTACTTTCTCGTTTTGATTCGACTCAAGTCCAAGTTAACGCTTATATTTTGAAAGAAATCACTTCGCAAACCCCTCTATACTCGTTTGCCTTAAATAATCTGTCGCTGTTGGAGAATCTGGAAATTGCGGATCCTGGATTTAATGAAGCGGGTCCTATTGATCTCTTACTAGGGGCCGATATAGCTTGGAATATTTTGCGGAAAGGCCGTCGTATCGATGACGAGGGTAATTTGGTGGCCCACAATACTGTTTTTGGCTGGGTAGTAACTGGAAATATGCCTAACCAATCCATAGTTTCACTACATGTTGGGATCGAGGAGTTAGACGTGCTGCTTAAATCTTTCTGGGAAGTTGAGGAGGTTCCTGTCCACTTATCCTTGGAAAGAAATGAGGATTTCGCCGAATCGCATTTTTCTCGAACCTATTCGCGCGCCCCGGATTCCAAATATATTGTTGAGTTACCCTTTCGACAGAGTGAGGTTCGTTTTGGTAGCACACTCTCAGGAGCCTTGTCGCGTTTATCTTCCATGGAGCGTCGTTTCGCTCGCAATGAAAGCCTTCGAATAGAGTACTGCCAATTTATGAAGACTTACCTGGAATTGGGTCACATGCAACGAATTCCGGATAATCTTATCGAACCTACATCGGGACAGGTTTTCTATTTGCCGCATCATGCCGTCGTTACGAATAAAATACGGGTCGTTTTTGATGGGTCGCATAGGGACTCTAATGGAATTAGTTTAAATGAAATGTTGCATACCGGGCCTCCTCTTCAACGTAATTTGGTAAATGTGTGTATAAGATTCCGTTTTCCCAAATACGTTTTTTGTGCGGACATCGTCAAAATGTTTCGACAAATTTGGGTCGCTGAAAAGCACCGCGATTTTCAACGCATTGTTTGGAGGGAGAGTCCGGAGAAACCGATTTCACACTTTTGGCTATGTACCGTGACCTATGGTACCTCGCCTGCTCCATTTCTGTCCATGAAGACTCTTAAGCAACTTGCGGTCGACTACCGGTATCAGTTTCCATCGGCTTCTCGTTCAATTCTGAGTGATTTTTACGTGGATGACCTCCTGACCGGTGCCGATTCTATGGCCGAGGTGGTTAAATTGAGGGAGGAATTAGTTAAGCTACTCTCTTGTGGAGGGTTCCAGCTCAGCAAATGGAGTTCGAATTGTTGGCCAATTTTAAGCGGTATCGACCATAATGACATCGTTTCACTTGATTTGGATAGCCAGAAAGGTTGCACAAAAGTACTGGGGTTAGTGTGGAATCCATACCATGATATATTCACCTTTAAAATTTCGTTAAAAGAAAGTTCGTCACTATATACCAAGCGAAAGCTGTTGTCGGAAGTAGCCAAAATATTCGATCCGTTGGGTTTTCTCTCCCCCTCCACTATCTTACTCAAAATGCTCTTCCAAGAGTTGTGGTTGCATCAATCGAAAATAGGCTGGGACGATCCGTTGCCGACGGAGGTAGCTCAAAGGTGGATTCACTATCGGAATAATCTGCAACTTTTCGAAAAGGTCAAGATTTTGAGAAGGTGTTCGTTGGACTCGCGAAGCTATGATCTTGTTGGATTCTCAGACGCATCAGAAAAGGCGTATTCTGCCGTTGTTTATGCATGCAGTACCTCGGAACGTGGCCAAATTGAAGTTCATCTTGTTGCGGCTAAGACCCGCGTCGCGCCGATAAAGCAGTTGACTATCCCCCGTCTTGAGTTGTGTGGGGCTCTGCTATTAGCCCGTCTGATTCAGGTGATTCGCTCCTCATTAGACATATCTCCATCCAATATTTTCGCATTTTGCGATTCACAAATCGTATTAGCTTGGCTTGCTTCTCCTCCTCGCAGATGGAATACCTTCGTCGCTAATCGCACCGCAGAGATTCTTGATGTTCTCCCTCGGAAAGTTTGGAGTTATATTCGCTCCGAAGAAAACCCGGCTGATTGTGCTTCGAGGGGCATCGAACCTAGCCAGTTGTTGCCGCTAGAAATATGGTGGAAGGGTCCTGTTTGGATTTCCAAGGGTTGCACTTATTGGCCACAATTCGTAAAGAAAAATCTTGAAGAGATACCCGAGGAAAGGAAAATTCGCGCTACGGTAAACTTATCGCGTCGCAAAGAGCATTTCTTGGCCAATCTAGCATGCAAAATCTCTTCTTGGACCAGACTAATCCGGACGGTTGCCTACATTCTTCGTTTTGTGAATAACTGCCGGCTTCCTGCTATAGATCGACGGAAAACATTTGTCTCGTCGTCCGAACTTCTTTCCGCCAAACAAACCTGTATCCGATTCATTCAAGAGGATTTTGAGGATGAAATCACCGCTCTGAAATCCAAAGGGTCAGTCCCCAATCGTTCCAAATTGTCGTCTTTATCTCCTTTCCTCGATAACGTAGGCTTGCTACGAGTTGGTGGACGAATACTGAATGCTGTCAATGTTCCGCTAACTATAAAACATCCAATTATTTTGCCAAAAAACTCTTCAATAACTCTTTTAATTCTTCGTGCAGCTCACCGGAAGTTTCTACATGCTGGAGTCACACATTTGTTTGCGTTGGTAAGGCAAGAATATTGGGTTCTTAGCTGCAGAAATTTGATACGAAAAGTCGTTTTTGAATGCAAGGAATGTTTTCGTTTGCGCCAGGGTACGTCAGCTCAACTTATGGGAAACCTACCTGCTTTTCGACTCAATTCATCGTACGCGTTCGAGCACACGGGATGTGATTACGCCGGTCCGATCACTCTTCGATTATCAAAGGGAAGAAACCCAAAATTAAGGAAAGGATACATCGCATTATTTATATGTATGGCTACGAAAGCGCTTCACTTGGAGGTAGTGAGTGATCTTTCAACGGATGCATTTTTAGCTGCCCTACGCCGGTTCATTGCTCGGCGAGGCAAATGCAGTGTTCTTCATTCCGACAATGGCACCAACTTCCAAGGTGCATCGCGGATACTCTCCGATTGGTTCCAGTTAGTGAGATCTAGGGAGCATAACGAGAGGATATCTACCGCCTTAGCTACGGACAATATAAAATGGGAGTTCATCCCACCACATAGCCCTCATTTCGGTGGGCTTTGGGAGGCGGGGGTTAAGTGCGTCAAGCAACATCTTCATCGTGTCGTAGGAAGCAACGTTCTCACCTTTGAGGAGATGACCACTTTACTTTCCCAAATCGAAGCCCTTCTTAATTCTAGGCCTCTCTGCGCAATTTCTGATACAGATTTGAATCCTCTAACCCCCTCTCATTTTCTTATAGGAAGACCGTATACAGCGATCCCTGAGCCAAGTTATCTGGAGGTACCAATTAACCGCTTAGGACGATGGCAGTTGATTCAAAATATGACGCAAGGGTTTTGGCAACGGTGGCATACGGACTACATCACCTCACTTCAGCAACGTCCCAAATGGAAGCAGCAGACCAGAGACCTAAGGGTTGGTGATCTCGTCGTGGTTAAGGAGCCTAATTTACCCCCATCTAAGTGGTCTCTAGGGCGTATCGAAGCCACTCATCCGGGGTCAGATGGGCAGGTACGAGTTGTGTCGGTTCGCACCCACAACGCTATATACAAAAGGCCAATTACGAGAGTGGCGCTCCTACCTAGTTCCTGAAATTCCTTCAGTGGGAGGCGGCATGTTTAAGAATAGAAAGCTACGTTTCTTATTAATTAATTACATATTCTTTATACTTATATTTCTTGCTGAATTGGCCTAACTTCATTACTTTAAATTTATTAGTAACATATTTGTACACGTACCCTATGGTTCATTTAGCTTTCTGATGTTGCTTTTGCCAAAGAATTGTCGTTGCACTTTCATTACATAAGCCGCGTTATGTTAGTCGTGTAATCTGCTAATTTTAACCCGTAAGCCCAATATGCAATAATCGTTCATCAAGAAGAAGATGCCCACAAAGAAGAACAGAGGAAAGGGCGAAACGGTTTAGTTTGGCGAATCGGCTTCACGCGTTTAAGCAAAGATGATTCACTCTCTTTCGTCTAGCAACCACCAACAAGGCAACATCTCCCAACGAACCATTGGGTAAACCCCGTTGATTTGCTTACCATCAAATAAAGGAATTTTATAACGTTTTACCGTCGCCTTTTATTAATTGGTTTAAGTCAAAACAACAATTGTAATAAAAAAATACGTCTGATTTTAAAAGACCACCCTTACATTTGTGTACATGCAATAATCAGAAGACATATTCTAGATTTAATCCATTTATGCTTTGTTTTTTTTTTTTCAATAAATAAATATGATTTTTAAAAAATTAAATTGTTTTATTTTCTTAAACAGGAAAGTGACGGAGTTGATAATAAATTCGACAAATAAGACTGCGCAGTCTTTAACTGGGACATTCTTGAAACATTCCGAAAAAATTGAATATAAGTATAGCTTGATCTTATTTAAATGTTTATAAGTTTATTTCAAGAGTAATTATTCCGGGTTTTAGGGTGCACTATTCTTACTGCTGATAAATAGGTGAAAATAAGATGATTTTGAGCTTAATTTTAGCTCGCACATTCTTCATTGCGTTATGTTTTAGACTACATAAGCTTAATTTAAGTTTACAATGATTTATAATCAAGTTGCGTTCTTCGAATGAAATGACTTTGGGTGTTGGCACAGTCAACAAACATAATAGTAAGTTAGGTCATAAGAACTAGAGTGGGCCCATGTCGCCACAGCAAAGACCGAATGTAGGCAGATTACATCTGTGGCCACAAGCAATAACAGCTTAAGTCTGTTTTACTCATTGTTCAGGAGAGCAGTTTAAAGTTTTTTTTACTCCATTGACTCAAGTGACTTAAGCTGTTGTTTTTTTGAAATTGTGACCACTTTTTTAAAGATATAAAGCTGAAAAAAATTTACAAAATAGATTTGGGTACGCTGAATTTAATGGCATCAAAATCTCAATTTCGTCTTAAGTCGACTTAAGCTGTTATTGCTTGTGGCCACAGACATAATGCAAGACCTTCGGTGGAATAGTAGGTCATCACGACAAGCAGTTTTAAGGTAGATATAAGCAATATAGGTTAGGCGAACAAGAAGCATGTCAACATACATAATGCAAGCCAAGCAGCACCAACTGGTGTGGTAACAAAGCGTCACCAGCGTGCGGCCCAAACTGCGAGGTAGAGAATTAATTAGTATTTAAGGTATCAATAGAGTAAAAATAAATCAATTGGCATTCATCACCCATTCCGGTCTTTTATTTCCTGACTAAACATTGGGCTTAATTAAAGCTTTACACGCTCTTAATACTGTTATAGAACAATCTTAAAATAAGAATTTCCGAGACTTTCGTCAACTTATAAGCTTGATCTGACACTGATTATCTTGATTTTATCTCGTGTTTTCCCTGAGTGTAGAGGAAATGGAAAATTTGGGTCTCACAATTCTGTCGCTCCAATCTTAAAACGAACTCATAATGAACGGGGAGACTTGCATTTATCAAAGTGTGTTCTTGTTTTTTTCCGTAAAGCCACCGTGCCTTTTTGCAAAATACAACAAATATGGCTGTTTTTTTGTCCAAATCTCTTTTTGCGACGATCGATGAGATCAAAAAAGTGGGTCTCGCAATTCTTTCGTTCTTATCTTAAGACGTACTTGCAAAAGCCCCTTGGATCCAAAACAAATCAATTGTGCTGATAACAAAAATCTAATGTCTTATGACTGCCTTGGGTGCTAACCCTTCATCTACCAGACTATTTTTCTGGGTAATTTCTTAAATTGTTACCTTTACTTAAATGGGTGCCTCGGCCTGTTCTACTACTTGAAAAGCCACTCCTCTCCCGTCGCAAGAACCTGAAGAACATCAACTGAGTACTAAATATTTTATTTTATTTAATTAAATTTTATTTATAGCTAGCTGGCCCCGCGTATGTTGTTTTGCCACATAAATTATTTCTAGTGAATATTTTGGTTGTTAAATAAAAAATAACGAATGTATTGTAAGTGTGTTTGAATGCTTTAACGATCCATAAAAATGATCGAATGTGATCCATAAAAAAAAACTATTAAACGATTAAATCGAAAATTTGTTTGACATTTATGATGCAGGCAATGACTGTGCGCATTCGATAATCAACAATGAAACGATCGTGAATCTTGTGTTCTATTGAGAAGAAAAATTGCGCAGCACTATATTCCGGAGCACTTCAGAAATCAAGCATTTCATGGCTTATAAATTTCCAATAAGAGGTGTTATTTTGATATTCAAAGACAAATGCCATTTTTTGAGATAAATGATCGGATGTTTATTTCATAATAAAGAGGAAGGTATGCCATTAATAACGAAAAATAACATCAGCCAAATAGCCACCACGAGCACCCATACAGGACCCTACCCTTTTCATGAAATTTTCCATAACCAAATCGCAAAGTGGCTGCCCTATGTCCTCGATAGGCTCACAAATTTTATCTTTGAGGTCTTGAATCGACGCTGGGCTGTTGATGATCGGCCGGCTTGAGTTCTTGTGTTAACTGATCTTTATAAGCCTTAATACCCAAGTCTTTATGAAAAATACGGTGTAATGGCGTTTGTGGAATGCCCAATTCCAAGGAACGACGAGGAATGGACAAACCTGGGTTTTCTTCAACACTTTGGGCTACAGCAGCAATATTCTCAGTTGTTCTTGAGCGACGGGCACGGGTTTTATTCTTCACATCACTAACTTGTCCCAACAGCTCGAATTTTTCCACCAATTTCTGTATTGCGGTCCGAAAAGGTGCTTCGCGACGACCAAAAAATGCTTTAGTTTTGCGAACTGTGACTGCAAGATTTTCACCATTCTTGTAGTGAATTTTAATAATTTCAATGCGTTGTTGAAGCGTGTATCGTTCCATTTTTAGTAATGGCGTAGTTTCTACTTGTCAAATGTCAAAGAATAAAAGCTTCAAAAGTGACAGCTACCGAAATAGCGGGTCGTTCACAATAACACCTCTTATTGGAAAACCCTTTATGTAACAAATGAGTACGTGAAGGAGAAAGCAAAACCAACATTTCAGTTACCATCGAAAATTGTTGACAAGTGTTCACAAAACTAGCGAGTTTATAACTAATTGCTAATGACTATGACTTATGGCCAAACAAAGATTTTAAAGAATTAAAAAAAAAATTATATTAATACAAAGTCAACGGAGGCTGATATGAGTTGCCATTGAGTTGTATCAACTTTTCAGAACTTAGATTTTCATCTGAATTTTGCTAATAGGATATTCATATCATTTCTCACAACATTTTATTTTACTGGAAGTATTCGATCATTAATTTTGAATGCGCATTACTAATAATCATTTTTAACACTTAATAAAAAAAAAACAAGTAAAAGTGTTATCATCGGCCTGACCGATGCTTTGATACCCTCCGCTGCATAGAAGTCAGGAAAATTGGTTTTGTATGGGAGGTACCAGAACTACTTGGCCGATATAGTCCAAATTTAATATAAACCTGACGACGATAAAAGTAAGTCCTCTCACAAAATTTCGCTTGCCTTGGTCGATTTTTTTTTGACGATAGCCTGTTTTCAACAGACGAAGAGACACATATGCCTAATATTGATTTTGTATGGGAGGTAGCCGAACTACTTGACCGACATAGCCCATTTTTAATACCAACCTGACGACGATAAAAATAAGTCTTTTAACCAAATTTCATTCGCCTATGTTAAATGCTTTGGGCGCTATCGTGCTTTCAACAGACAGACAGACAGACTAAATCGATTCATAATGTAATCCTTATTCAGAATATATATATTATATGAGGTCTCCGGTGACTCCTTCTTGGCGTTACAAATGTAATGACAAAGTGAATATACCTACCTTCCTGTGGAGGGTATAAAAAAAAAATTGAAATGCAAGACCATGCAAGTGCTAATTGTCTCAGCTTTGAGAGAAGGCTCATAATTAATTTGTTGGTTGCAATATGTGATTAATATGTACGTACAACATTTGCACGTACACAAACCAAGCCAAGTTTTGGTGATGCTGTTGAAGGTGGATTATTCCTCGCCAAACAACGATTTTATTGTAGTTTATACACGAACCTAGTTCACCATGAGCACTATTTTTGCCACAAATTGTAGTAGATTTTTTTTTGTGTTATAGAAGTCAATTTAATTTTGAATCGTTTACGGGTCCAACATTTTCCGAATATTTGTGCTTAGTATATTCGTAAGCTACTGTTGGGAATAGTGTTGTAAAACAGCTATTAAACGAAAAAAACCGAGCGGCAAACGATAAAAGAACAAGAGAGTAGTTTATTCTTTGGTAGTTCAATAGAGACTGTTACATATTATTAGTTAAATAGTGAGAAGAAAATATAAGAGGCATGGAATGCAACAGTTGCTTTGATGTACAGTTGAAGTACAGTGGTGTACTCAAGTTTAACAACAAATAGTTACTGGGAAGCAATATTTTTTATGGAGAGCTCTGTTGCTACAGAAAAATAAAAATAAAAATCTTTTATTGGCATTAAAATAGATTTTCTTCAATTTCGAAAAAATAAAAATATAAAACTTAAGCTTGGCAAATCCATTGTACGAGCTTTTGCGATGGGCTATTAAAATAACAAGAAAAATTTGAGAAATATGTACACCTTTTCGTTTTAATTTTAAGCGATATCTACCCTAGACTGCCACTGAGGGTTTACAAAAAGGGGAATAAAAATCGGCTTAAGCCTAGTATGCTGCTCGCGCTTAAATTAAGCCCCCATACAAAACATTGGAGTGGCGCTTAATTTAGCTTTCCTGGAACAGGAAAAAAAAAACAGCAGCAAAAACATTTATTTATGAGAAACATAATAAAAAAAAAAACTTTTTTTTTGCATTTTAAAGGCCAATTGCCAACGCTGGCCGGTACCTACTTTTTAAAATTATACCATTCTTTGAAAGGACTTTGAGGCACTTGGTATTTGCGGATGTGCCTTCTACCAAATTTAAAGCAGCGAATTTGTTTAGCCTTTATTTTTAATGAGCGCTTTTCAAATTTCGATAAAAATGTCCGCATTTTGAAAGGATTGCCGATTAAATCTTATAACGTCCTGGACCTGGTTACGTTTGCTACATTGTCATATACTTTGTCATTCGGTGACAACATTTTAAGTAAAGCAACAGAAAATTTCTTAATCAAATTCAATTAGGTATGGAGGAAGACTGCTATCAGAGGCGACTCTTTGTTCATTCGGTATTTTTGGGCCGTTTAATTGGCCAGCCCTTTTGCATTAAAGAACGTCTATGACAACTCAACCCGAACTGAAAGGTTTGCCTCCAATTAAGTTCATAATTGGGAGAATTACATTCCGAGAAGAATTCAAAGCTCCGCAGCTGTGCGTTGTGACATTGTGAATGGAAGGTGAAAAAAATTCTTTCACAAGTCCTTTAGGTATGCAGGACGATTCTTTATTGGACGAGACTCCTTTCAAATGGGGGAAGTGATAATAATATTAGTTAAGGAAAGGTCGTGTCACTATCCAACGTGATTCAAATAACGATTAAGAATAAATTGACTAATTATGCTGTATAGTAAGACGTTCGTGACCGGAATTTGACGTTTGGCATTGAACTTGAAGTGATTTGGCATCTCCTGTGCCACCTCACTGTCAGTCGTATGACAATAATTTGATTCATTGCTTAAGGGATGTCAATGGGATGTTCTAAAATCAATATACATGTCGAATTGGTTTGTTCAATTATTGTAAAGCTCTTTGTTGCTATGGATATTTGTGAGAACTATTTTATATAATTTTGTCTACCACTTTGGCATAAGTTTTTATCGAGGAGACTTCCAATTCAAGCTATACTAAAATCACCCTAAAAGAATGTCAAATAAGAGGATGCGCTTGATCGAGGCCTCCTCCATCCATAAGCGAATTGTCTCAAAGACTATGTACTAAGCAGCCGATGGAGGAGAGCACCCCTATATAATTACTTTAAGCATATGGGGTGAGCGCAAGAATTGATTGTTTCACAGCGGAACACTGAATTGTAATAATAAAATACCACCAACGCACACCTTCAACGGTAGGGGGTAATTGAAAATTTAATTTTAGCTCACAGTTGTTCAAAGTTTGTAAATATTATTTAAACAATGCGACGACAACAGCAACAAATCGTCAGCTAAAGAGTTGAATGGAAATTTTGAGAACATTGAAAAACGAGTTAGTGCTAAAGTTTGTATGTATCGGTGGGGAATGGCTGTTTATGTCATCCTATCAACAAGTCGTTTGTTAAAACTTTCTTCATACTGTGTACGAGGCTGCTTCGAGGGTGGCAATGATGATGATGATGATGCTTATTTTGTCGTTCACATCTGCGAAGCATTTTATTTTTTTTTACTCATAATTTGTGCTGGGTTTATATCCTGGCGAAAAAAAATGGAACACTATGCGAATACTGACAGTTTACGGCTACCCGCGGTAATCGCTGTGAGGGTGTAGGCAAATTCAAGTAGAAATCATCTGCCGTTGAGAAAGTTGTCAATCTTCGCCATGGCAGCAGTGAGCAAAGCTTTTCTTTAACTTTGACGCATAGTGTGGTCGGCACTTTGAGTTCCCGAAGATAACTTTAACACTCTTAGGGACGGGCAGGTAATCATTGTATTATTAACGGGCTCTGTGGAAGGGACACTTGGGCGCAGTTTATCCCTACCCTTTGTCATAATATCAACTTTGATGGGGTATATTGTGAAAAGTTTCGGAGCTTCAGTAAATTTTCAGAAATATTGTTTTAGATTATCCTCAGGATAATAATGATGGAGGTATAGAAGGATTGGAGCTGGAAATTTGTGGTAGAACACAATTGCGTGGGATAATGAATTTAAGAAATGGCAATAAGAGCACATACCTGTGGGTAGGCGTGCGTCAGCGGTCCTCCAACTTGATGTACCTAAATATATCCCTATGTCAGTAGAGTCAATTCTAGTTCTCATTGCTGTGCTGATATAAATGATCCATAAAACGAACTTAACCATGAAACTAAGTACAGGTAGGCACTAAAAAAGAACCATCAACCTATAACGACAGAGTGTGTGGCATTAACTTTTAATACGTTAAACACGCACACACAACACTCTTCACATCTGCGTATGTCAAAGAAAAGAAAAAAAAAAACACCAACCACAAGACAGACAGCGAGAATAAAGAAATCTGTCTTCAGTTGCCAGCTCATAAAAACCAAGTCTGGCTCAACAGAATTTATTGCACTCATCCTTCGGAAAAGGTTTTGTGGTGAAATATATACCAATAAATTTCCATTTTCCTATCGTAAATTCCCACTAATGTCGCTGAGACGTTCGATATTTAACAGCAAATGACGGCAGCTTCCAAGCGAAATCAATTCACCGAAAAAGAAGTATAATAAGGACGAGACATACCTACCAACAAACTTCTACAGGTGAAATAAGTAATGCAATCTCTTAAGTGCTCCGTTGGTATCGCATTAGAATTCCTTTTTCATTCTTCATGTTCGCCGGCGGCATCCATGTAATAACGATTGATATGAGCGGGCGCATGTGTTTGTAGGAGTTCGACCTGCATGTCGTTAAATTCAGGAATAGTTATCTATACCAAACGAAGTATTATGCGCGACAGAGTACGAAGGCTGATGGAATTGAAAGGGGAACGAGTTGTATATCATTCTTTTGAATCAGATTGATTGCTTTCTGAGATATTAATGCTGTTCTCTTCTTGTTCGATTGAGCTTGTGATTTCGAAGATAGAAAGCGACGACGTGCTATATAAAGAAAAGTCGTTTTCTTTTCACTTCCTTGGGCATCAAACCGATTTGGTAGGAATACAATGTCCCATATGATATAGAGGATATCATGGATTGTCTATAAAAAATGGTTTAAGAACTCTTAGCAAAACGCGTCAAAAACACGCTGGAAAACGAGTTCAATAGCTTTTCCAAAAAGCGCTACACTTGGGTCAGCAAAAATGTCGAAAATCGTGTCAAAAACGCATCGAAAAATGCCTTCAAAAATACATTGAAAAGTGGATAAATAGTTCGTCAATAAATGCATGAAAAACACGTTAAAAAAAATGGAAAAAACGCTTGCAAAAACTCGTTCAAAAAGTTGCCAGGAGCACGCCAAACAATGTGCCCAAAACTGTATCAAAAACCGTGTGGAAAATTGACCCATTAACGTATCGAAAAAAGATCTGACAAAGCGATGAAAAACAGGAACGTCGAAAATCGTGTCAGAAACGCGTCGAAAAATGCTTCCAAAAACGTATAAAATAGAGCCGAAAAAGCGTCTAAAACGGGTCACCACAGACATCGAAAATCATGCCAGAAACGCTTCCAAAAACGTATCGAAAACGTATAAAAAACAAAAACGTCGGAGATCGTGTCAGAAGCATGTCGAAAAAATCTTCCAAAAATGTGTTTAAAACGCCAAAAGAGGAGCCAAAAAAGCGTCGAAAAACGGGTCAGTAAAATTATCGAAAGTCATGCTAAAAACGCGTCGAAAAATGCCTCCAAAAACGTGTCGAAAACGGCAAGAGAGGACTCACAAACGGGTCAGTGAAAATATCGAAAATCATGCCAGAAACGCGTCGAAAAATGCCTCCAAAAACGTATGAAATAGAGCCGAAAAAACGTCGAAAATCGGGTCAGCAAAGATTTCGAAAATCATGCCAGAAACGCATCGAAAAATGCCTCCAAAAACGGGTCAATATAAATATCGAAAATTATTCCAAAAAATCGTATCGAAAACGTATAAGATAGAGCCGAAAAGGTGTCGAAAATGGATCAGCAAAGATATCGAAGATCATGCCAAAAAATCGCGTCGAACAATTCCTCCATAAACGTATCGAAAACGTATAAGATAGAGCCAAAAATGCGTCGAACACGGGTCGCATAAATATCGAAATCATGCCAGAAACGACTCCAACAACGTATGAAATAAAGCCAAAAAAGCGTTGAAAAACGGGTCAGTAAAAATATCGACAATCATGCCAGAAACGCGTCGAAAAATGCCTCCATAAAAATCTCGCAAATCGTATCATAAAATCTACAAAACCGCAAAAAGGAGCCGAAGAGAAAAACAGGAACGTCGAAAATCGGGCCATAAACGCGTCGAAAAATTCTCCCAAAAACGTGTTTCAAATGCCAAAAGAGAAGTGTCGAAAACGGTTCAGTACAAATATCGAAATTCATGCCATAAACCGGACGCCTCCAAAAACGTATCGAAAACGTTTGAAATAGAACCGAAAAAGTTCGACGCTTTTTTTAGTGGAAATATCGCAAACCGTGTCAAAGACTTATCAAAAACGCATGAAACACACGGCTATAATAAATATGTGGAAAAATGTGACAAAAACTAGTCAAAAAATGTATTGAAAATTATTCTTAAGAAACCCCTCAAAAATGCGACGAAAAACGTACAAAAACCTTGGACAGTGCAGTTCTATTCAAAAAAGAACACAGCTGAAAATAATCGTGAACTTTGGTAGCATTTTTTTTTTGTTTTATAAAAAAATACTGAAGAATCATCCAATGACGATTGCTGAATATTTGGTGAAGTAAAAATATATAGTTATCGGCAACCAAAAACGAATTCCTATCGCAAAAAGCCATCACTTCACGGCCATCGAGAGACCCCTGAGTTTGAGTTTAGATTCCATTTCCAGTGCTGATGCGGATGTAGTTTCTGCCCTATATTGCCGCAAAAGTAGATACCATCAATAGTAGCATGTTCAGGACTCATTCAACAAACTCTCCAGTTTAGTACCAATTCGTTATTTTTCCATTAGCCATTGTAATGATATATACTTCGACTAACTGTGTGTAAACAAAGAGCAACGTTATCTCTTCTTGGCATTTATTTCAAAAGCAAACATATATCTTCCTAGCATGCACACACATACATTCCGATTCCATTATTAAAGTTTAATAGACCAAATAAAAAATATTATGGTTCAGGTTCATTGTGCGGAAGGTAGCGAACAGCTTAACCCCAAATGAATTGCTGTTGCTGGATGTGGTAACTTCCAAGTGTTCGTTTGTGATGTATTATTGTGAAAGAAAATATTTATGTATAAATAAATCATTTTTACAGTTAAAAGTAATTTATTCGTGAATAAAAAAAAATATAGTACCTAAGGACGCAACAGGTCTATGTAGGACCTTGCTTATCGCAACGAATTGATTGTGCATTTTATTTAATGGAAGGACTGGAAATTTCTTGCTCAATGAGAAGGCTCATGTGATCGATTCTTAACAATGTTTGTCATAAGGTATGAACGCCTGAAACTATTTCTCAACTATTTACATAACAAACAATCAACAATCAGCGCGGGTTGAGTGGCATTAAGCTCCAACCAACTGAATATTATTTACACCGCAACAGGTCCTGAAAAAATAGCTTAGATAATAGCCCCTGTTGGTGCAGTGGCTTAGTGGATAGTGTATTGGGCTACAAATCGAGGGGTCCCAGGTTCAAATCCCGAAAGAAAAAAAATTCAAACTTAAGATTTTTTTCCACTGCGCCACCTATCGCGAACGTCTGAAAAACATCGGAGAGTAGAACTGTCAGGAAAGAGCTTCTCAATCGACCGTTTGGACTCGGAAAAAAATTGTAGATCCCTTCCATTCGCCTCAAAAATGAAAAGCTCACAAGACGAATGGTTGAGAGAAGCTAGGCTCACGGTCCATACGGACCAGTTGTGCCAACTGTTTATTCACTTTATTTATTTATTTAATAACCCTGAATTTGCCTTCAAAAATCTTCATCTTTTTAAGATCTTAAGTCGACTTACGACAGCATTTGTTAAGACAGCCAAACGGACTGTAAACAGAAACCGGAACAGTGGCTCTTAAAATTCACCGAAAACACGTAGTTGCACTAGGAGGGGAAGACGGGGTTAAAAATATAAGGGTAGGTTGTAAGATTTTAAATTTGTAGGGTTCCCCTTAAAACGACGGGTCTACTTAAGTTTTGTAAATAAACTAAGTAGCCCGTAGCAGAAGCAAGTTGTAACAAACCCCCTTTGTTTTTCTGTTTTTTTTTTTTAAAACATTTTGACATCTTCTGATCAGACTTTTTTGGTGAATCTTGTACCTAAAACATTACTGTTGGCTTTAAAATAGTTTTGGGCCACATATGCAAGATCGTAGGAGCAGTATCAAATTTATTCGCAAATGTGACTTCAAGCCCCGCTCTCCCCTAGATGCAGTTGCTCAATGAGTACCATTTAGAAAATCATTGACTGGGCGTCCCTTTTTTTTTTTCTTTAAATACATTTTTCGGGAAAGGGGAATCTATGACGCATTCAACAGCTTGCAGAAGGGTGTTAATTCTTCACTTAAACTGTTGAAAGTTATAGACCTCCAGAAATAAGTCGCCAGGAAGCGAGTTCCCAAGCTTACTTGTGCTATAGCCAAAGAAGTTTTGTTGAAGGCATATCTATCTTCCCGCACTGATAGCTGATGTGCTGATATGCCGCACGTTATATGGTTACGGTGCTCTGAAAAACCTTCGGGGAGCACACATAAAAGAGTCATACAAATAGGCACATCCTAATCAGTGTTGCCAGATAAAAAATCTGAAAATCTTGTTTTTCCGAAATAAAATCATTAAATTGCAACAAATGTTTTGCAAAGATTAAACTTTCAACTGTTGCAGTACTCAAATGATAACAAATTTTTGTTTTATTTAAATTTACAGCAGAAAATATTCTCTCAACATTTGCGGAGAATGTGGAAGCAATAAAAAATAAAAGTGGATATACGAAGTTTCCATCCGCTGTTTTTACTCCTAAATATTTTCCAAAAAATCATCGGTTGATAAAATATCAAATCCGTTGAATTTTTTTCTTTCTTTAGAGTTGATAAAAACTAAAAAACAGAAATTGTGCTTGGGCTCTGTTCGACTCACATTATACAAATTATAATGCAATTAATAGAAAATGTTTTGTCTTCAATAGAAAAGGTTGTTTTAATTTGTTAGTTAGAAAATTCTTGATATTAAAAATCTTGAAATTTGATGAAATAATGGTAAAAAGTCTTTTTCATATTTTGGAGTCCAAAAATCTTTAAAAAAAATATATATCTTTTAATTTGGCATCACTGATCCTAATAGCTGAAAGGGGTTTCGAGCAAATATATTTCAGAGATAACTTCATCGAGTACCAGTTAGGGCAAAACATATGCACATTTAAAGTTAGTCTACTGAATTGAAGTGTTAACCGACTTATTCCCAAGCTTAAGACCCCTTTTTCAGTAAGTTCACAAAGTTCTAGGTGTGGGTTTGTTAAAGTATACCTGTAGCTAAGTAACTTCTTATATTTGTCTTTTCAATTTCCTTTAGAATTACTGCGAATATTCTTGCTTCTTGGTGTCGCACCCAATAGAAGGGAGAAAGTTCATAAAAGAAAAGGGATTACAAGACTGAACTTGTTTCTTTTCTTCAACGAATTGCAGCAGCACTAAGATCCGCATTCTAGTTAACACCCTGTCAAGGTGCAAGGTGCTTGTGCTAGCTGGCGGCAGTCGGAAGCAATGAAAAAGTTATGAACTAAATGATGCGAAAACTTTACCAAACTAACCCGATGATGAAATGTTGCGCAAATTACACTCTTTCCCATCATGTTTACAACACGTGTGTTTGCAGGAAACTTCCTGTGGACTACAGTCTTTTGTGGGGCATTAACATGAAACATGATCTGGGGTCATCCTGGCGAGTCGTGACTCTTCTTATGCACTTTGTATACGTATTCACGATTTCTTTGTTAGGTAAGCCCCTTAAACGCAATCAATGGCCTGCTTCTTGGTTACCTATTCGCTGTGAGGTGGGTATGAATGTCTTCAGTTTCTTATTACCCCAAAGGCGAGACAATTCTTTTCTTCGACAAATGGAACAGCGATCAATAAACTGCCGGTATGTTTAGTCGCCTGCCCTAATCTGCTTATGACCATTTCCCTCAAACAAGTTTGTGAAGTTGTGCACTCGGTGCTAATGAAAGTAATCGATTCTAAGCTCTGATGTTACTACCAATTTTACATGTGAACGCGTTCAAATACGCATGGATAAGCTAATGGCTCTGAAAATAGTTATGGTAAGGCGGATTAAATTTGTATTCGTATATGGAGATTCAGAATTATCTATTTTTGGAGCTTCGTATTCGAACTTGAGCCACATTCAAGTTGATACAAATATAATCGATACATTTTATGGTATCGACTGGTATCTAATTGGGTATGTTTTCATTTCTAATTGATTATAGTAGGGGCGTATATTATGTACCTTCTAATTGGGTGCTACTACAATCCGTGACGGACCTGGCAAGTCCAATACGCCTCTCCAGTTCGCGCGATCTTTGTTTGAGGTTGTGGTAACATTTTACTACTGTGCGCAACCTCGGGTAGAGTCGCCCTCTACTGTGTTGTCCCTCTGGTGTGGAACGGAAGACTCTTCGGGCCAGAGCGTTGGTGTTCACTCGCTCTATATATCCTAGCCATTCCTCTATATGTCCTAGCCATCATAGAGGAGTGATATGTACTTTTGTTATCAGCTCGACGTCGCTGTACAGACCGTAGAGCTCGCTGTTTTTAATCACCTGTACCAACGCTTTTTGCCTCAAAAGGGACCGAAAAAATAACTCCAAAAAGTTTGCGTTCGAAGCGACCACGGATATCTTAGACCGCTTTGCTAACGTCCATGTTTTTGCACCACAGAGCATCCGAACTGCAATAATGAGGGTCCTCAGCGTTGCCACAATGGTACTAGTGTAACAAAAGTGTTCCACTTTTAAATTATTTTATAATTTTGTTACAATGTTACTTTTTTTCGATTTGTTACACTTTTTCCCTTTAATATTTTTTTTTTTTTTATTTCTCGTTAAAAATATATTGAAAAGTTGAACTGGCAGCACTTTTTTCTTTCGAACAAACTTCTACCAATTTCTGTCAATGTACTTGTTTGTTAACACAGAGCACAAGTTGTGCAAAACGTCAAACTGCGAGTGGGAATGGAAATGGGAGGGAACGAGAAAATACAACAATATTTTGCTGTCTCGCCGCTACGCCGTTGACAATGTTTTTTCAAGTTTGTTACAATTATTTTCCATTTGTTACACTTTTTGAGAAAAAATTGTTACACTTTTGAAAAAATCCGCGGCAACATTTCCTATATTGAGTCTGCGATTGACAAGTGTTACTCCGATGTCGAGTCATTTTCAATATTAGTACCTGAACAGAGGTTCCTATAACGACCTCAAAGTTATAGCTTTCCGTTCGATTCATCGAGGTATATGTGACCATTCTTGTCGAGAGCAAGGACAGATTGGGCCAAATATAAGTTTATTTTTAAAAATGTAATAAAATGAACAAAATTATTTTTTCTCCATGTATTCCCATTAATTATGAAACACAAGTGGCTGCCTCGGCTGGCTTCGCAGTCGCGCATTCTGTCACTCCAATTTTCCAAGACCTTGTTGATGGTTTGGGGCTGTAGCTCACGGATTGCTAGGATGATATTTGTATTAAATGCTTGAATCGTATCCGAATCGTTGGCATAACATCGGTCCTTCACGGTTTTCTACATAAAAAGACCAAAGGGGTCAAATCGCAGCTCCGAGGCGGCCAATTGACATCGCCCAGACGGCTGATAACACGATTTGGGAATTTTGTTCGCAAAAGATCGATTGTGGCATGGGCTGTTGGGCATGGCGTGCCATCCTGCATGAACCAGAGGTCGTCCAAATCCATATCTTCAATTTCATAAAAAAAAAGTCGGTTAATATTGCTCTGTAACGCCCACCGTTGACCGAAACATTGTTCCCAGCCTCATTTTGGAAGAAAAATCATCCAATGATGACACAATCCGCACAAAACTGTTGCTCTCTGTGAGTGGTGATGCATTGGCTTCTCGACAATAACGTGCGTGCTTTCCGAGCCCCAGATGCGGCAATTTTATTTGTTAACGTAGCCGCCAAGATGAAAGTACGCCTCGTCAGAAAAGAAGATTTTTCACCCAAAACCTTTTCTTTTCAAATAATGCACTGGTTGGGCTACACAGCACACACATTTTGGAAAAATGTTTGCAATATTTCCCAAAGTTGTTCAAGCGTGGAGCGACTCATTTCGGAGGTATGATACTAGCTTTCTGCCAAGATTCCGAGCGGGAAACAGCTGTCAATGTCAAAATTACCTATGATTAAAAAAGAAACCACTAGATGGCCCATCATTTTTTACCCTCTCCCTCATTAACCACTTAACCCATTTATGATCTAATATTTGCAAACGCACCAGTGACAGCTCGCTGGTGTTCTGCTAAAGCCGTCAGCGTATGCGAGTAGTTGCACAGACTTTTGGCAAACTGTGCCTGTGCACAACTGTGCACAACTTCCTCAAGTATAACGTCACATGATTGGGCATCTACAAATCATTTTTGACATCAAAGGTCTCATACTGCATTTTTTTTTTTGACATTTATGGAACAGCGAGCGTCTTTGTCGTTCTGCACAATTTTTCAGAAGAGTTTTTTTTCTAAAAAAAACCTCGACAAACGACTGGAAGTCGTCAAAGAAAACAGCTTAAATCCAATCTCACAAAAAACTAACTACGAACAAAAGAAGCCAAAAATCTGGTTCGAAAAATTAGTTTCGAAATGTCGAAGAACGCATCAAAAAACGACCTCGAGTGCGGCAGTAAACCGAAAATCACCTTAAACCTAAAAAACGTTTGAAAAACCTCCAAGACAACATCCACCCTAACCGAAAGTATCACCACCATCAACTATGAAAAATACTAACGAACTCAAAAACATACCAAGATGTTGATGATTTGGGGGCTGACAGTTGTATTTCAGCAACGAGGAAGCTAAGTCGTCTGATTTATACAACAAAGAGACGAATCGAAATTCGCCACCAATCGAATCGAGGAACGATTCAATAGACTAAACAATGGGAGCACAGATATCGCCCCAAAAATCATTCCAAATCAAATAACTCCCGGAATGCAGCATTCAAAAAGATTTAAAAGGCTCCCATCCCGCAAAATACACTGCAAAATAATTTAACGAAACCTCAGGTCCGCTGCAAATCGTCTTCGCTTGAACGTGAAAAGAAAACTAAATAGCTCCTCAGTTTGATGTCAAGCTCTCCACCTTTTTAGATTTTTAGACGAAAAATGAATTGAAGACAATCAGACGATTGAATGACGGACTCTACGGACTATAACTTAGGCTTAAAATATAACTGCTGATATGGCTAGGTCTCGTAGAGTGTATGAACAACAACTTACCATCCCAAAGAGTTATTTTTCCCTAAACCAAGCCCTGTGGGGCAACGTGACAAGGAAAGAGCCCGCTTTATTTTAGTTATTTAGTTATCGTGGAGGAGTGACCCCACCGAACTGGGTTCGTATAACTGAAAGCAGCTAAGTAGCGAAGTGGTTCGGTGGTTAAGTCTATGGTCTACTGCGGCTAACTAAAAAAGCTTTTAAGGCCCTAAGAAGAGAAATACCAATTTAGTCTTAAATAATACATATAACAACCTTTAGGCAAATTTATAGGTTTTACTCAATTTTAAAACTTGAACAAAGCTACATCTGAAATAAGTTATCGTTCGCTTAAAACGGAAAAGGGTTAACGCACGCACAACCAATGATGACCAATGCAAATGCATTCATAGCATTGTGGCCGAAAAGCGAACAAAATTCGGCTCAAAAAAAAACTAAACAAGCAAAAGCACTTTTCATGCATTTGTGTAACAGGTTTCATATATATATCCAGCCATTGGAAAATTTATATGGGACTGTTTTATTCCCCTCAAAGATCTGGAGTTAAATCGCCTCATCCGTAAACGAGAAATACGCGACGGAAATTATATTTGTTTCGTGTTTAAAGTTGGCATACTTCACGAGAGCTTTGAGGACGACCCCACCTTCTAGTTGATCCTAAATGAGTAACATTCAATCAAAAATGAGGTAACTGAAAGACGATTACCTTCACAAACCTAGTTCCTAGCAAAGTCACATGATCGCTTGAGCTTGAGCGAACACAAAGGGTCTAAGCAGGTCTTTTATGAAACACTCTACATTAAGAGACCTTCTTAAGAAGGCTGTACCCTCTGACGACTCAGTCGCATTGTATCTGTCCTTCCGTCGGGGAACTTCTCGAACATTAATCAAAAACACAGACCGAAACTTGAGAAATTTAATAGCTAAGCATGAAGTCGGTAACGGTTTAATTTTCTGGACTGACAAAACTTCGTTCAGCAATACAAAACATGTGGCACCATCAACCGAAATGCCGCAAAAGTAACGCATCGGCAAATACTCGCAGATCTGAACTCATTAGTCACCATAAGAACTTGTACGCCGTATCGATTGCCAAAATCTCTTCCACATCGACAGGAATAGAAATGATGTGAAGAAAGCAGACTAACCTTTCGTTTCATTTCGGTGTGAGTGTGTAAATGCTATTGCTTTGCTCTCTAGGGCATGCTGTCCAATTTAGATCGAATGAATTCACTTAAAGGATATCCAGGCGCATCCATTCAACTGGAAGCTAGACTTCTTGAATATTCGCTCCCACCGAAAGTAGTTACACCCAACAAAGTATTTTTTGTCCATGGACACTTTCTTATAATGGAATAAGCAGAAAGTAGCAAAACAAAAGGAACCATGCAAAAAGTAGAAGAATACACCCCAATACCAGCTCACAGATCTGTGTTGTACAGATCCACTTTCTTGTCATGGGGTGTATTCTCTCGAAGGGGATCTCCGGTTGGATTTTATTAGGATTTTTCCGCCCCATCAACCCTTCACAGATTTCTTTCATCTTATTTGCTGCAGTTGAGTTGCTGTTGAGTGTTCTGCTTTGTGTTCCGTTCGTCGTTTTTTTGTTTGTAGTTTTCTTTTTTTTGGTGGATCCTTGTTTATCAATGGATTACAGAAGCGCATCAAGCAACAGCTATCGCACAATCGGTGCTTTCTATTTTCACTCATACAGTCATGGCCCTTGGGGCTAATCTTGAAACAATTATTGTCACCTTTTCAATTTGGAATGGCATTTGAGATGGGATGCAGGCGCAACTGACGTTTATTAAACGGGCATTCACAGTAGTGCCGCCGACACCGAAAGGGTGTCAAGAGTTTGCCCATGGACATGGATTGGGAAGTATCTGCAGTCGAAATTTTATTCAGGAATCATGTCCTGGACTTTTTCAAAGGACAACAGTACTGTCTTTGTCGAATCCTTCTTTCGTACTCTATATTTTCATTTTATTCGGTTGCTTTCCTCGGCGAATATGCTGGGGAAGAGAAGGAATTCATTTATCGGATCGTATAGACGGAAAAACTTCAAAGAATGAAATGTTAAGCAACCGGGAAGAAATGTAGAATGAGCAAGGGGATAAGAGGAAGGCAAAGAGCTCGAGTTGAATTTCAAAGGCAAAGGCAAACTATTCGAAGTCGAACGACACGTCTGCTAACACCCGGTCACCCTCTACGTCTCCAGTAGTGAGTTTGGGGTATCTGTATAGTCAAAAGGGTAAAATTAGTTTCCATTTCTTCCTTCGCTTGTCACTGCCTTAGCGATTGCAATTTTTTTAGTTTTAAGTTTGTTTTTTTTTTTGTTTTTATTTTGTATCCTTTTTGTGTTTCTATTGTCCATTATTGTCATTCTAAGGAGCATTGCAGTGCTGATGAGGGAGAAGTTCTTTTCGCCAGAGCCAGGGAAACAACGAACGAATTCTAGGATACAGAATTAATGAAAAAAAAAACCGCTCAAAGAAAGAGTGCAGTGAGTCGAAATGGATTTTCCCATCTCTAATGGAAATAAAATGGATTATTAGATGGGAGCTCGGAGATGGGGTTGCTCTTGATGATATATACAAGTAAGCGCGCAACTGTATAGGAAATTTACCAGTATTGGCATAGAGGGGGAGTGACCATTTGTCAAGGAGAAGAATGTCTGGTGAAGGTTTCAATTTCTGTCAAAGATAGATCTTTAATGGGAAAGGTTTCCTTTTTTTTCATAGACAACGTAAATTTGCGAATAGAGTTACATATTCTGTGGTCCCAGTTTGGGATTGAAGGGGCGTGGTCATTCCTTACTAATACTAATACATTTAAAACGTGATATCCTAAAAAAAAGTGTGTAAACCTGTATCCTGCCAGATATGACAGAGAGAACTCTATTTGTTTGTTAGTTTAATACAGGACTGTCAAACTCAAACTCCTTAAGTGCCAATTGTTTGTCTTAAGCATGACAGCGGGGCATATGAAAAATAAAATAAAATACTATAAAATAAGTAGGTAAGTTCATTTAATAAAAAAAATATTTTTGTCGAGACGTAAGAAGTCGAAATATTATCTTGATGATCCAGAAACTTGACATGGAAACACACCAGGTGCATTGTGATAGCAATTGAAATGCACATGAAATTAGAAGGCTGTCGAATTGATGCCTCGAGCCACAAGTAATTGTGTCGAGGGCCGGTCATGGCCCACGGGCCGTATCTTTGACATGCCTAATGTATAGGGTCTGCAGTAAGTGTCGAAAATATTGAGAAACGTTTTCAAAATCAGATCAAAAACACCACAAAAACGCATCAACAAAGTTGGGGAAAAGTCGAGTAATCGTCAAAAAATGTCCCAAGAAATAAATGTGTTGAAAAATGCATAGACAATCAATAAAAAGTTGATAAAAAATGCATCCAATAACGGGTCTGTAACTACATTTAAAACAATTCCATAAAAACGCACGAAAAAAAAAATATTTTTAAAAACGCATCAGAAAAGTTTTCGAAAAATGTGTCAAAAAAGATCCAAAACTCGTCAATAATGCGGCGAAAAACTCGTCAACAACACGTCAAAAAAAGTGTCACAGGCAAGAGTAGGAAGATTCATTTAAAAACGCATCAGAAAAGGTTTCAAAAAGACCCAAAAATCGAAATTCGAAAAACTGGTCAAAAATGTTTCGAAAAACACGTCAAGTCAACACCGCCTCAAAAATACGTCGGAAAACACATAAAAAATGTTTTTAAAAGCGCATTAAAAAAAGTTTCAAGAGACGCGTCAAAAAGACACAAAACCTAATTCGAAAAACTGGTCAAAAATGCTTCGAAAAACACGGTGAGTCAACATTGCCTCAAAATACATTCCAAAAACACGGCGGAAATCACATACAAAATGTTTTTATAAGTGCACTAGACAAAGTTTCAAAAAACGCGTCAAAAAATCTTCAAAAATCGTCAATAGTTCATCGAACAAGAAGTCAAAACGGGTCAGAAATCGTCCAAAAACAAACCAGAAAAGCCTCAAAAGTAATGTAAAAAAAAAAAAACATTCAAAAACACGCAGAAAACCGTCGAAAAAGGCAAAATTTAAGTCTTTATACGGCTTTACTTATTTTTAGTTTGGGTTGTACAATTTTGTACACTGATTTCTTTTTCTTTTGCAAAATAGCTACTTAGGAAAATATGGCTAAACTGAGCATAGGGGCGTTGCGCCATCTATGCAGAAATAGCATTTAAATCGCTCTACTGGTAGGGTCGCAGATTCCATATCGTACGATCGTTTTTGAAACTTTTATTACCAAAATAAGTCATATTCTACTTGAATTTTTTTTTTTTTACAAACGTCAGCTTTCATTATATTTGTTGAAAATGAACTGGATTAAGCTCTCAAACTTCTAATTTTATCTAGTTTTGGAGGTCTATCGTTTCGACGATAATCGTCTGAAAATTTACAAAATGAGTGCCCAGTTGTTTGGAGCCATCCATCCATTTAGCGGGATTTAATTCCAAAATTGACTAGCACAAGTGTAAATAAAAACCGATTTTTCTTGAAGCTTAAAGGTCCCACTTAGTGACTGTTAACAACATTTTATGTTAGAAGCATGTGCAACAAAAAACAAATATTTTAAAAGTTCAACTTGTGTACAAATTCATAAGAAGGTCAAGTGTAAGTGAGAGTTTCAGACTTTTTTTCAAGCTGTTCGAGTGATTTTAATTGAAAGTTACATTTTATTTTATTAAAGACAATCTTATTAAAAAGTATGGTAAGTTGATTTAGGATAGGTATTAGGTGCTTTTAATTAAATTAAGGAGGACAGGAAACAAGAATTAGAGATAAATTTGAGCAAAGGTACTGTAGAAATTCAGTGTTGTTCAAGTTGATGACCCTTTTTGTTGTAGAGCCATGTAATAAAAAAGTGTTTTGTCTTTTTGCGTAAGACAAATTTTAAAAATTAAATTTTTTTATTGTTTTACGATAGCTACAGAAATTACGAAAAAAAAAGATTAATGATGTTTGGATTTCTAAAATCAAGATTAAGAGCTTTCAGGCCGTTTTTTATTTTGTTATTGGCTGCTGTAATAATATAACGTTTTCCTACGATGTAATTAAGACAATACAGACATCCTTAAGAAATCTATGCTTGAGGTTTAACGAAAAAATTACCTAAAGTGGTCTCCATCGAAATCGCTTCAAAATCGTTAATAGTATGTGGTTGAATGAAACGGTAACATTACCAAAAAAAGGTTTTAGATGAAATTCCTTCTTCATCTGTTGTAACCAAGGAAGGAAGACCAAGAGAAAGCTTTGATGAATGCTGTGACGTAAACAAGAGAAAAGCTCAAACACTTTTAGATTCGTTTAGCACTAAAGAAGTTGCAATTGTGAATGAACTAAACCTTAGAAAAGCAGGAAAAAAGAAATGCTCCTATCGCAATTAAGCAGTTGGAAATATGCTCTTCCGAAAAAGTTCTTATTGTTATTTTATTTTCGGTTGTTAGGAAAACACTGGAAACAACTGCTTTTGGCTGTTTGTCATTGTCTGCGATGAAGTGTTTATTGATAACAGACTCACAGCTATCTACTCATCAGTATGAAAAATATACGCCAGAAAATAAACAAAACTGTTTCCAATTATACTGCCCTCTTATCCAAAAATTAAGGAGGCTTAAACAGAGTGCTATCTCGATAGCAAAACTGTGAGCGAATGCACTGGTGAATGTGGCTTCCAAAGCTTAGTAAATAAACAGCTTTAAACGTATAATGTTCAGCTCAAAAGGATTTGTTAAGTTTTGTTGATGATTTTAAGTTTTTGAACAAATTCTTATTTCATAGAAGGCAAATTATTGCCACTTGTATTCTTCCAATAGGCCAATTTTCGAAAAGGACTGATTTTCGGCTCTTTTAAGCTATTTTTTTTTTTTGTCAAAACTTGTGTATTTATGAACATAAAGTCCTGCAACTGTTGGACATACCAAACAAATAAAAAAAGGACTGATTTTCGGCTCTTTTAAGCTATTTTTTTTTTTGTCAAAACTTGTGTATTTATGAACATAAAGTCCTGCAACTGTTGGACATACCAAACAAATAAAAAAAGGACTGATTTTCGGCTCTTTTAAGCTATTTTTTTTTTTTGTCAAAACTTGTGTATTTGTGTTGATAAATTTATTATAATCCTTTCTGTGAACAATTTTCATAAAAATAAGTAACCAAAACATTTATTTCTAAGCGTTATTAATTTATTCCCGCTAAATAGGTAAATTGTCACCCTGTTGCGTTGGAAACATAGCTAAGCCGCTGGTAGTCGCTGGGTCAGTTGAACGCAAAGCAAGGAAAAGAAACGATGTGCCTTTTCAAGAGGAATATCCATGGGCAATTGACTGCCGAAATTCAACTGTCCAGGGCACTCATTCCGTGACTTTTCAGACGATTATCGTCGAAACGATAGACCGCCAAAAGTAGCAACTAAGTGCCAAAATTTCGAGTTTGAGACCTTAATTCAATTCATTTTCAACAAATGTAATGAAAGCTCATGATAGTGAAACAAATTTTGGCAGAATATAAATTCTTAGGGGCATCCTAGTTTCGAAAACGATATCGTCCCGACGATTATTGTTACACGAAATCTGCCCCCAGGTAATCTGAGTACGTACTATTACGGTTTTTACCAATGCGCCACCTATAACTGTCATTAAAAGAGCTTATCAATTATAGATGCGTGAACTTGGCATAAAATTGTTGATCCCTTCTAATTGTCCCAGAAATGAAAACCTCACACAAAACAAATGGTTGTGAGAAACTGGGCTTAGGGTCCCTTAGAGCTGTTGCCCCAACTTTTTGTTTTCCTAACCTAAAAGCTGACCAGTGGTCGCCTTGTCGCACCTCAAACTTAAAACCCAATCACTTGAACTGTGCAAATCCACTTCAAATTCCACTATGTTTCAATGTCGTCTATGTTTACCCACTCACTTTTTGCTCAGATTGCGCTTCTGCAGTGCGGATCAGCGAACAAACTATATCCTAACTCCTAATCACGACAAGTAACTGCGAAAACCGCAGCCAACTTCGTCAGTAGTTTTCCGATCTACCCCAGCGAATCACCTAACAGTCGGAATAGAAGTTCCTGATTTGTTATGGCAAGGACTTGTAGGCATGATTGAAATTCCCCAAAATTCCAATCAATAATAATGTGTACCCCGAAGGTTAATCTCCAAATGTCGTCACGTTGAGTTATTTCAATTTCACGGTGAGTTAGCCCCTCGTACTATAAAATTATGATCCATACGGTCGACTGGTCAATTGCGTAAGGCGGCCTACTCCTACGGATATTGCAAGGACTCGGTCTGAATAATTCAGAATTTCATTTTGATTCACGATGCTGAAGAGTAGGATATCACCATAAATATTCCACTTGTGAAATGCAAATCATCTGGAGATGTGTATCAGGAACGGTTGTCTCCCGCAACTTGTACATATGGCTCTGGCTCGTCGTGTGGTGGTACTTATGCGTGACTGCCTCAAATGGGCGAGAATGGAATGATGTAAGAGTGTACAGCATCCTGTCGGCTTGTAAATCAGTTGGCCATTGCACAAAGTCTGTGGTATACGAGAGAGGAGTCGCTTTCCTTCTGATATACCCACTCAGATGTCAGTCAGAAGTCCAAACATCCCTTTATCACACTTTCGCAATTTAAAGGCGGATAACGGAATATGAACCCGATTTGGCTCTTTGACGAAGAGAATGCGAATTTTATACTACGGAGATACGCTTTTGTTCTCTAGGCATATCAAGTGACACTTAACTGCACTTGGAATGTATAAGGACTACAAGTGGCTCTATAGCCTGACTCTAGGGTTATTGTGCAGAGGATGCCATCGTTTGCATAGTCGTATGTAGTATGTGAGGGAAATTTATGAATCGATGAATGCCATATGAATGGAAGTGAATGCATGCGAGCGATTGCGCCATTATTATTCTAACGGTATGATACATTCGGAGGCTGATATCAGTTCAAATGTCACCATATCGAATGGGTATCCTTTCCACAGACGGTATAAGTTGCAGTGTATGTCATTTATAATACATTTACTTGATTATCTGAATTGTGTCAACCACATGGGTGACATATCACTCGACTGTGATGTTAGTTTCTTCGCTCCTCTGTGAGCTTATAACGCTTTGACGATATCTAAAGTTCAATACCGATATAGGGGTTGCTAATGACAAGCCTCCAAAGGGTCATCTATTAGGGCAGGTCTACTCCTCCTTGAACAACTTTTGGTCCTTGGTTTTGACGTCGCTCTATTCTCTTATTTGAAGTGCAACAGGGAGTAGGACAAGACCAAAAAGTTGTCATGAAGACACACACGTTCCTACGCAGGTCTTTCGATTTCGATCGAAGTGAAATTCATAGAAAACAGCTAAAGATGCCGGTAGCACTTTAGAGACAGAAGACAGCATCGAGCGTCATTTTTGATTACATTTACTTTTTTTTAAGTTATTCGAAGTCGAATTATTTGGATTTCGGCCTTCTCTGGACAAATTTACTTTCAGATGTTTCACATAACTTTGGGAGATGCCATTTGTAAGAAAAAATTGTGAATTTGAGAAGAGGAACTGGATAGAAAAAAGGACGACTCTGGAATCGGGAAACATGAATATCTACGGACCTCCAAGTAAAAACGTAGCTACTTCGAAGGAGGTTTTACATTTTATTAATTTCCGATTATATTCTTAGATTTTGACAGATCTCAATCAAAAGCAAAGAAGAAACTTGTGGTAAATGCGAATGCAGTCAGACTGCAATAGCTAAAATCCCCACCCAAACTTAGCAGGTTAACGATAGAATCATGTCGCTACGACAATCTCTCGCAGGCGTGAGTGCCGGAACATTGTACCTTACTAGGCCGGCGATATCAGAAATAGCAAAGACTCGGAGAGCATATTCATCATACATAACTTGACCACCTTTACAGACGTGGCAACGGCAGAAGAATATGTGGATACCTAAACCGGACATTATGTCGACTCTTTGGAGTCTCAAAATTTATAGATAAGTGTGTTTTTTAAACACAAATAGAAACAAATTCTTCTCGCAAAAGGTCCGTAAAATACCGAAATTTTCACACATTTTTTCGAATGAATGGAAGGGACCTACAATTTGTATTTACAGTTCCCCATACTAATAATCATTTTTAATGTCCAGGCTAAATTTTTCGAACTCACAACGGTGAAATTTTCCATACAAAATTGCATATTGTGACCTACAAAATGTCACAATATGCAATTAAAAATGATTATTAGTAAGGCCCAGTGTCTCTTTTTTGAGAGATTGCGGTCTATTTCAATTAGTTTGTTCTCGAAAGCCGGCGGTTAATGGGGAGCTTCCGTTTACCAAATACATTTCATAGCCTGACGATTTATCGTCGTTTCCATAACCTCAATGGGAGAGCAGTATTCGAATACACAACTGAACGTCTGCTTCCTGAAGTTTCATTTCGAAAGGGGAAGGAATGATGCAAATTAAAGAAAGCTCCACTTCAAATTCGACGTCAATATAGGTGGAGGACTTTGAAGGACGGGACGGGATAAATGTTATTTTTCGCCTACTGGGGATGAGTCCAGAAGAATTGTACAAACTTTACTCGTGAAAGACGACTTACATATATCGATGAACAAATTATACAGTCTGGAGACAGCGGAACTATTTAAGTTGGAATCATGAAGTAAAGCTATAAATTCCGACATTAAGAGATGGCCTTACTAATAATCATTTTTAACCTTCAAACTACATAATTTGTAGGTCACAATATGCAATTTTGTATGGAAAATGTATCCATTGTGAGTTCGAAGAATTTAGCTTGGACACTACAAATTATTATTAGTATCGCTGAGACAATTGCCAATCAGTCGAAAGGCAATTGAGTCCAAAAGAATTTTATAAATGTCACTCGTAGAAGATCATGAAGCAAAGCTATAAATTCCGACAGTAGCTGAACAACTCGAACAACTAAGAAAGTTCTGTATAAGTCACTGATCTCGCTTTATGGCGCTGAAGCTTGTACCCACTTTGTCCAAAGCAGATGAAGAATTTCTGAGCATCTTGGAGAGGTAGATTCTTCTTAACACTTTTGATGGCCTTTGGAATAATAGAATCAACGACGAACTTTGCGACCAGTGTATATAGTTTAATTAACCTGGTAAAAAACTGAACGTCATTCGTCTAAGGTCTATAAGGTTGCTAAGGCATGTAGATCCCCGCAAAATCTTCCGAAAAGAAGACGAACTTGAAAAAGGCTTCAATATATGTGGTGTGCAGAAGTAGAAGCGGATCTCAGTCGACTTCGAGAGCGCGCAATTCATTGGAGTTAGCTTCGGACCGGGCTATAGCTGCAGAGGCTTCTGTAGAGCCAGCTCGAGGTGAACCTGAGTGAGTAAAAAAATAATGAAACATGTGCTCATGTACTGTACGAGTGCGAAATGGGAATAATGTCCCATGGGAAAGCTTTCGCTGCTCCTCAAGCACAGGAAGGGTTAAACAGAATCTGTGAGCTCTGGCCAGAAAGCCTGTAAGCTTTGTGCAAACGCTGGATTACCATTGTCGAGGGCTTGGTTTTTTCTTTCAAAAATGTGGCAATTTTTAAGTAAAAAAAGTATTTCCGTTGAGACAAAATATCTCAACTTTTGGTTGAAGGGAAATTTAGCAAACTCATCAAATGCCATTGTTCGCTGAAGCTTTCAGGTTTGTAAGGCCGGAAACTTAGCTCCAGTAGCCCTTTTAAGTCGTGCGTCGTTCCGGGTGTTTCGAGCCTGCGCATCTACCGTTTCAGGTGATTAAACTTAATCCAGGAAGCACAACGACGTCAGATAGCCAAGAAGCTATATCAAAGCAATAGATGCCTTTGTCGTTAGGTCTAAGCTCGTGGAATGCCTTTACACAGGCTTAGCAGCATTTAACGAGAGCAGCAGAGTATCTGTCGGTGCAGTGGTTAGTGTGTTGGACTACTAACCTTGGTTCGGTCCCAGTTTCGAATCACGAATAAACCCAAATTCCAACGTAGGGTTTTTTCCATTGCGCCACCTCTCGCGAACGTCTGACAAACATCCGAGAGTATAACTGTCGTGAAAGAGCTTCTCAATTAGCCATTTGGAGTCCGTTTAAAATTGCACACTCAAAAAAAAATGTAATTTCAAATTGATATTTTTGTCATATCAACTTCAATTTCATGCGAAAATTTCAAAAATTGAATAAAAACGTGTTTTTTTAGTATTAAAAATATCAGATTAATAATTTTCATGTCAGATTTACGTTGAAAGCTTACATTTTTTGAAATTACGATTTACATTCCCATATCAATAAGCAATATCAAATTTTGTATGATGTTCTGTAATATAATGTCTACAAGATTTAATGTTAATTCTACATTACGCATATAGTTTTGATGTTGAAAATGTAAAATTGATAAGCTTTAATTTTAATATACTTTACAAATCAAAAACTAATAAGATTTAATGTATTTTTGATATTGAATAAATGTAATGTCTATATGAGTCATGTAAAAATAAGCCGTAGCCCCAAAATACCGTTACCCAAACGTGCAATTTTTGATATTATACCAACATATTTGATATGAATAATGTAAAAAGGCAGTTGCTAGCGAAATAAGTCTGAAACTGCAAATGCACTTGCAGTGGTTTACTCGTAGTGATCGGTTCGTTTGTAGAGTGTTTTCCGTGTTAACTTTTAATTTTATGTGCAATTTTGAAATTTGTGTAATAATTAGTGTTAACAAAATATCTGTAAAAAAAACAGTGATAATAAACTTCAATCAGTTCGTGTATTTTCGTGAATTTGTGCTAAAAAAAAAAGCTAATGGATGAAAATCAAGCCCAGTTTATTTTTGAAGACATTAGCGTAATAATAGGGGATGATGATCTCGGAAACGCTCAAAGTTTTCCGGATTCTTTGGAGGTTGAATCCGTGGAATCCCTTCCGGAAGAATCGTGCAAATTATTGGAGCTGTTAAGGGAATTTCAATTGGAAACAGCTTTTACTGCTCTTTTGGGTAAGTTTTTATTACGAATTTTGGTAAACTTTGTAACTTTATCGTGTAAATTATAGCATGTCATTTTTATAAGTAATAATAAGTTTAAAGAAACATTAGACATTTTCTAAGGCATTCCAGGATTATCCATTCCTTACAAGATACCATGTACCTATACACATAATTAATTTTTGTCTTACATATAG
This sequence comes from Cheilosia vulpina, assembly GCA_916610125.1. Lineage (NCBI taxonomy): Eukaryota > Metazoa > Arthropoda > Insecta > Diptera > Syrphidae > Cheilosia > Cheilosia vulpina. The sequence goes on along the minus strand of OU744276.1, from coordinate 77,101,766 downwards.
CTTGTGGTTTCACTTACGATAAACTCCAATATATAAACAAGGACGACCTTGAAGTTGTCTTTCCTGGAAAAGAAAGTACTGCTCTCAAAGCTGAATTGAGAGAAAAAATTGGTGCATGGAAATCGAAAAATGTAATATTTTTTTCGAGAGACTTGAAACAAATATTTTATAATGAAATTGTTGTTATATATTTAGTTTCCCTCTGATGTGGCAATTTGTTGCCAGTGTCAATCGAAGGTGTCTCACTGGTTTCATTTGAGTAGGAGTGGTACTCCATTGTCCGATAGAACGGTCTGTTCTTCAATTGTAACTCATAATTCGGGAAGTGTGCTTAAAGTTATTTAACGAATTATAAAAACAGGTTGTTCCATTTAATGGGGTAAATACAGTATGTAGAGATTCTTGAAGTTCCGTTGAACAAAAAATTGTATGGGAAGTTGGTGTCCATTTTTACTTCATTTCAAGATAAAGCCCGTTTATTTGCGATTTTTAATTGGCTCTCTAAAATGTACACTAACGTTTTCCTAGCTTAATGGGCTAAAATTTTTAATGAGATAAAAATATACACCCATCCCGCAGTAGCATATCATTTTTAGTTCTCCGGAACTTCAGGAATATCCACCTAGTTTAACTGGGTCCCCAGGTACTAGCCAGTGAGCGTTTTCATCCATCGATTTATTCCTAATGTGGAATTATATTTATTTTATTTCAGTCCATACTCGACATTTTGAAGTCGTCAAAAGCTGGAGAGGGTTTGTTAACTCTCTATGCCGCTAAAAAAAACCTTCAAAAAGAAGACAGGAAAAAATTACTAAATTGCATTGTTGAGTACTACTTCGATCCTAGCCAAAATAAGTACATTATTCCGAGTCCTCGTGAGCAGGATAAAATTGCAGACGATATTAAAGAAACATTTCATTCGGAGACTAAAGATATTTACTTTGTTTCTCGTAGAAATGGACACCATCTGGTTTGCTTTTTAATAGATTCAACAATCTGAATCGTAAACGAAAGAAATCGATAGAGGGTTCTTCCCATGAACAGTCAAAAGAAAAGACTCCTGAAATAAAAGAAATATTAATAAGTAAAACAAATCAGCCCTATATAATTGGAACAAAATATGAAATAATTAAATTTATAGATCACTATCAGTCATACTGTGTAGGTTCCAAAAGTATCTCTTTGAAAATAATAGCTATTGCTGACTTTACAAGTCCTCCAATTCATGTTTACTATATTCCAGATGGAACATGTTTAATAAGAAATAAAATATTTTAAAATAAATTGAAATTATTAATTGTTTTATTACTGAATACGTACAAAGTATCGTCTAAAACTATTTTAGGATTATCAAAAAAAAAAAGATGAAAAATACAAAACCTTATTGCAAATTAAGTCAACTTAAGAATAAGGGTTTGAAATACACCGCTTGGACAAAATTAAAGAATCGATGTTTAAAATAAGTAAGTAAAAATGAATATTGATTTTACATTTCCAATATAAAATTGATAACATTTTTTTCATATATAAATTACAAATTTTTAATATCAAAACTTAAATTATTCTTATCAGAAATACCTAAATGAAATAAATATTAATTTTACGTTGATATCATATCGATTACACAATTTTAATATAAAAAATCGATGTTGTCAATATCAAATGTAAATGCGTATCGTATCAATTTCACATTTTTAATATTAAAATATTATAAAATTCTAATATCAATTCCACATGAATTCATTGTTAAAATTACATTCGAAACGTATGAAATTAATATTGGAGTAATATCAAAATTGATATTTTCAACATCAGCTGGATTTTGTCAATGAAAAATATCAATATTACGGCTGTTTTTTACATTTTTTTTTTCGGTGCAGTACCCATCCATTCGTCAGAAAAATTGAAAACGAATGGTTGTGAGAAGTTAGGCCTAGGTCCCTACGCGCCTGTTGCGCCAACTATTTATTTATTTATTTTTAGCAGAGTATCTGTCTTGTCAGTCGAATACCGAGCTGAGTAGGGGCTTCATGGGCAGCGAGACTGAAGATAGCTAACAGCGGACCTAAGTCATTCTGTGGGGGGATTTAAAAAGCATAGAAAAGTTCAAAAGGACTACAACTTTTCAAAAACTCCAAGGTCTCAGGCGGTTTAACACTTAGAAAACTATAACTTAACCCTAGAAAGCTAATTTTCGTCGATTCGACGACGTCGCATTCTTAGTTATCCTGTCTCTTTTCAACGCGGGCACATAGTAACTTATGCTCAACAACTAACTCAGTCGCCGATGCGTTCTTGCGAAAGACTGCTGTGTCCGGCAGGTAAAAACAGTATTTCTATTTTTATTTATATTTTTAAATGCAATATTGGAATTTGTGCTCAACATCGAATTGACTTTTGCGGATTTTGCGCAAAGAAAAATTAGTTCCTTTATTTTTTTTTCTTATCACCTGTTATATATATATATAAATTTTATATTGCCAAAGAAGGAATGTTTTTTTTTCAGATTTTTTAAATATTGTGAAGACATGTTCATTTTAGACTGAAAAATACAGCGTTTTTTAAAAGACTGTTTAATAATAAAAAATGAAGAATATACTTAGTAAAATCAAGTTTTTTATTTAGGAATACAATCTTAATGTTTCAGCAAAAAAAAATAGAACCATATGTATTAAACAAAGCTAAAAAAATATATTTTAGCGCAGATCGTCGAATCTACGAATGTTTAGCTTATTAGGGGTAGTCAGCAACATTAGCCTACTACGGTTAAAAGCATCAAAAGCATGTGTGTCAGTCTAAGTATAAGAACTCAGGGGTCAGATTCTGTAAGGCGAAACGATCAAACGTTTTCGTGCGCGCGAAAGATTTGATATATGTTACACAAAAAAATTTCTTCGAGCACACGAAAACGTTTGAACGTTTCGCATCACAGAATGCCGACCCAGGAAACACATGAGGAAAATTGTGTGACGAAAACTCCAAAACTCGACACCACATTCTGAAATCCTTTTAAACACTGACCCATAAGCGGATTAAATATTCAGGACAACTACCGAATACTAGGATATGTGCATTAATCTTTGACCTCCAACTCATTCTAAGATTTATACAAAAAATTGGACTGGATGACGTGCTCTACCATGGAAATTCTGGCCAAGGTTAAAAGGCAGAGCAAAGTCCTTTAAACATATTTCTGAGAACAATGATAATGAGATTAGCTTATGGAAGATGGAATAAACCCCCCGAAGGTATAATGGACTGGGACAATAGACCCCAAGGTTGCATAGCACGAACTCCTCTATGTTATTATTTTTATTATGTAGCCCCCGCATATGGCAAGTCTCCATCTTGTATTCCAATACGGTTCTTTTCAGAGCTGTTTTGTGGTTGGTATACAAGCAATTTTTACGATCACCGACTGCAGACAATTCGCGTTACTAAAAAAAGCGGTTACAATTTATTATGCTTGAATGGTATAAACTATAAACTGGAACAAAATTTTGTGTGTCCCGACTTTTTGTTTGCAGCGTTTGTTTAATTTCCACCCACATCACCAGAAAGGTTCCAGCAGAAGCGCCGAATACTAAGATGAAGATAAAGGGCATAGCTACTATACCCAACATTTTCACAAGAATGAGCTATCCCTTCCTTATCTCATATGGAATATGAAATAAGCAAGGCAAACACTTTTCCCATCCAATAGTCACACTTTGTCAAAACATGTTTACTCACAATACACCCGCACAGACATACGACACATCCTAAATCTCTTATGATACGAAAGCCCTGCCCTATACAGCAAATTGTTATTTAATTCCAGCCATCAACTTGAATTAACTCAGTAATCAGATGAACGCCGAAAAAAGGAAAATAATAACAGGAATATCAAGCTCTCGCTGTTGGTCATGGTCAAGAACAATAAAACTGTAATTTACGTTTATAGCTCCCTTTCACCAATTTCGTTTTCAATCTATTCTGTTGTCGCTTCTAATTTTTTTTTTTTTTTGTCTTTGACTCGTCCTTTTATTTTCACTTGATCTGCCATTAGGCTTTCTTCCCCACGCAAAGTTTGTATGTGTATAGACTTTCTCCTCGGAGTCATGCGACCGAGCGAAGAAACAATGGGATCCTCGTCACCTATTCCGCACCCATCGCCTCATCGCACATATCCTTACTTTCCGGGCCGGCTGTCTCTGTCAAAAAACCCATGAATACGTAAGAACTTGTTTTTTTTTTGTTCTTTTGCTGCTGGTAAACAACGCATTGTCCTTGTTATTCTTGGGCCAAGAAACAAAACACAACACGCTTATGTTCGAGTAGTCCCCAAAGAATTGCCGTCGAGCAAAAGATATGGGGCGAGGATAATACACCAGATGATGTTGTTTATGATGGTAACGATGATATAAAGCATTCTATATCCTTCTGTATGTTCGGTATCACAGCACAGCCTACACTTACACCCACATACCAACACCACCCACTGCACAGTTGCTGGCTTCGCTGGCATATTGTGTGTGTAGTTTATAGGACAAAGGAACGGAAGTCATAGAAGGATGCTGCTGTAGTAGGTATACTTCGTATTCAATGCTAAAATGTATCCAACTGTCCACACACACACACACACATTCGACGTTTTTATGAAATTAAATCCGACGAAAGAGTGTGCGGGTGGCCAAAAAAAAAAATAAATGAAAGCAGAAAAGAAATTGGATGAGTGAACGCCAAAAGCCTTTTTTTCTGCTCCATAGTCTGTGTACGAACGCCTGCCTGGTTCAGCTACCAAAGGGAGCCCATCTTTTGAAACCTGCCACTGAGAACGATGATGCAAAGAGTGTTTGTCCTGCATGTGGGTATAGATACTGTGTTGTAGATGATACATCTCTTTCAATTTTTGAATCAAGATATCACGTTCTAATTCTTAAAATGCTCTTCTTTTATCCGCTGACAACTCCTTGGGAGGAGGGTGCCGCTACAATACATGGTGAATGGGAATTCTGTGCGAAACCGCACAACGGCGAAATATGCTTCGAGAAATCCTTTAGAACGCCATTCAGGGTGCACACCTTTTGTTATATCGACACAAAGGCGAGCTTCATTCTCATTCATGTGCGCGACTATTATGGGAAAGACACACGCCACACACGTAAAAAAAAACGTGTATTCACTTGAACGGATTATAATGGATTCGAGGACCTGTGTCACATTTTCAGTGTTACCCCGAACATATATATAGACGTAGTCAGGTGGAAACCACTCTAATGCCGAGATGGTTTTCAATAATTTAATTAACCTCGGCGCGAAGGGAATATATTTGAATATTAAAACCTGAATTGTGCCCGCTTGCCGCAGGCAGGAGAGAATTGTTGACTTCACAATGGGAGGGAAGTGATGTTTTCCGCAATAGAAATGGGCTCTTTGGGAGCCGCTGGAAAGGGCTTTCTATTGCCGCTTTGGAGTACTTTGGAGTACGACGGAAGGACGATTCGTTGGTATATTATCACCAGGCACAATTGAATGCTTGTGAGGGATATGATCAATTGGGCCCTTCCATTCCGTAAATAATTTACTTCCAAGAAACCTCGGAAAGAAGCATATATTACAGCCACCAAGCAGAAAGATCGTCCAGTCATGCTGATGGCAGGACGGTTAGAAGCTTCATGTCTAATATAGTTGTGAAAGTCGTATGTAGTTTTATCCACGGCTATGCTTTAAGCGCAGGTCGGAAAAAATTGGGATATACATACGTCACAAGAAACGGAGGTCGGTTACACCACAGATAATAGACAACATAATTCAGAAATATGCCAACTGATCCGGTTTATCAAGAATCCTTGATTTTGCAGAGGACATGGAAAAACCATTTCTCAAGCCGTCAACTTTCGGCCAACTGACCAAGAAGAAGCGGGGATAGCAATGTCCAAGGTTATGGAGCGGACTGCCGAAATATTTAAGTCAGCAGGTGAAGACTGTCGGCGCAGTGGCTTAGTGGTTAGTGTGTTGGACTTCTAAGCGAGGGGTCCCAGGTTCAAATCCCGAGAAAAATCCAAATTCCAACTTAAGGTTTTTTTCACTGCGCCACCTCTAGCGAACGTCTGACAAACATCCGAGAGTATAACTGTCATGCAAGAGCTTCTCAATTGGCAGTTTGGACTCGGCATAAAATTGTAGATCCCTGCCATTCGTCCCAAAAATAAAAACTCACACAAGACGAATGGTTGTGAGAAGCTAGGCCTAGGGTCCCTACGGACCTGTTGAGCCAATTATTTATTTTATTTATTTACAGGAGAAGACTTTGTGGAGAACAAACATCAACTAGTCTTCAATACTTTGTCGGAGAAATAAATTCCCAATCCACAAGAAAGGAGATCATCCGAACTGCGCCAACTTAATATGCAACTGTCCTTTCAATATTACATGCAAGATCCTGTCAACTGTACTTTGTGAACGTTTGAAACCATTAGTCAATGGCTTGATTGGTTTCCATTACTGTGTTTCCAGGCCCGGTCGTGGACTTAACCGCCCAAATGTAAAATAAATAAATAAATATTCACATTACGGCTGATCCTGGAAGAAACATAAGAAGTCCAAATCGAAGTACCCACCGTCTATTTATTGACCACATATGCGACTGCTCAGTTAGCGATGAGCTGGAGCCAGTGGTCCCAGATTGAGGGGAAAAGCGCCAATTTTGGCGCCTTTTCAATGGAAAATGATAAAAGAGGAAAAAACGAGGGGAAAACTTAAAAAAGGGAAAAAAATCGAAAATCTCTTTGAAACATAAATTACTTAAAAGTAAAATTTAAACGCATTTCCATTACAAATTAGTTTCAAAGTTTACTCAGAATGAAACGTTTACACTAAATAAAAAAACAGCCCATCGAACGCCTACGTAAGAATTTCTGTGATTTAATTTATGAACTTATTTTTATTTCTTAGTGAAGGTTTTATTTAATTTTAGGTTTCCTATAACTTTCATAATTTTTTCCTATAAAATTAAGGCAAATTGCAAATAGGACCGAGGTTGTTTCTGTTTCTTACTTACTTACTTAACGGGCTCCCGACCCGAGAAGAGTCTCTGCCTGAGACACTGTAGCCTTTTCTTGTTTCTGTTTCTTAGCTTTTATTAACAAGACCAATCTTCTACATGATTCTCGATGTGGCTCGCTTTAAATAGAGTTCACTCTTTACTTTTCAGACATCAGCCTGTAATTTTTGGGAGCCTACTTTTTTCTGAAAAGCCTACATCAATGCAACAAGTAAAATTGAGAGAAATGTCTATCTGTCCATGGGTAAGTTATCCTAAGTCCGATCCGTTGCATTAATGGACTTTGTGGGTACTTTTCAGACATCAGCCTGTAATTTTTGGGAGCCTACTTTTTCCTGAAAAGCCTACATCATTGCAGCAAGTAAAATTGTGAGAAATGTCTATCTGTCCATGGATGAGTTGTCCTAAGTCCAAGCCGTTGCATTAATGGGCTTTGTGGGTACTTTTCAGACATCAGTCTGTAATTTTTGGGAGCCTACTTTTTCCTGAAAAGCCTACATCAATGCAACAAGTAAAATTGTGAGAAATGTCTATCTGTCCATGGATGAGTTATCCTAAGTCCGAGCCGTTGCATTAATGGGCTTTGTGGGTACTTTTCAGACATCAGCCTGTAATTTTTGGCAGCCTACTTTTTCCTGAAAAGCCTACATCATTGCAACAAGTAAAATTGTGAGAAATGTCTATCTGTCCATGGATGAGTTGTCCTAAGTCCGAGCCGTTGCATTAATGGGCTTTGTGGGTACTTTTCAGACATCAGCCTGTAATTTTTGGGAGCCTACTTTTTTCTGAAAAGCCTACATCAATGCAACAAGTAAAATTGTGAGAAATGTCTATCTGTCCATGGATGAGTTGTCCTAAGTCCGAGTCTTGCGTCAATGCGCTTTGAGCTAGGGATGACTGACTGGGTGTGGAGACGCCCCAGAGACGCCCACTCTTTCTTTAGCACGTACAAGTCTGATTTATACTCGAAGCTATAATTTCTAAATAAGATTTATGTATTTTAACCTACAGTGTGTAGGTATTTTGTATTTGCAAAACACTCGCATAGGAAACTAAGCCTGGTTTTGCGCCATCAATCGATTTATTTTAGGGACGACTGGAAGGGATGTACCATTTTTTGTGCTTTACCACTACAGGATTACACTGATGTTTGTCAGACAATGGCAAGAGGTGGCGCAGTGAAAAAAAGAACCTAAAGGTGTTATTTGTGTTTTTTTTTTCTGTAACTGCAACAAGTTAGTCGAGCACACGATGTAACTGCTGATACTGAGCCACCTTACGGCCTTTTCACTGCGTCAACTCTCTGCCAACGTCTGCAAACATCACAGGGTACATTTTTATTTATTCATTGTCCCCCCCCGGAGATTGGAAATATAATCTCCTGCAAAACATGTGAACCACTCATATCAGATGCTGTAACTCTCGACGCAGGTAAGTATATTGTAAATGTCTTCACTCCTCCGTTCGTAACTCACATAATATTCATAATAGAATGGACCTTTTTCCTGTTACGATTTCAGAAATAAAATCCCGTCACAGTGTCGCTCAGGTAAGGCACACCGTCACGGCCCTTGTTAGCTGACGCACTTTCAAAATAAAGTTCAACCATTTTTCGCGTTTAAATCGGATTCAAGCATGAAATGAACACTGCCAATAAATCCCTTCACATACAGATGACCTTTTGCGTAGGCACGTATCCACTTTATCTCGTTTCCGTTTGCTGCACAGCATAATTTTATTAATTTATTTATGTGCGTAGGTAATGCCATAATGCACATATTATATATTTAACTGGACCGACGAAATGCCAAAGGGCATCCGCTGAACGCATCTGATAAAATGGTTCACTGAACCATAAACTTCATTATTGATGAGCTAAAGAGTTGTTGCTGGGGTTGGGGTTGTGGGACTTAATTTTAATTTACTGCCATTTAATGGGGCCAATGTTGGTTGCCCCCCTCCCCCCCCCCCTTTCAGCAAGCGAATGCAATTCATTCTCATTCGATTAGAATATTATATTAGTGCGTACATAAGTATTGGACATAAATCTAATTACCAAAAGGAGGCACCGCCATATAACCCTGGGACTGGGTTAAGCAAACATTTCCATTTTGGAAGGTGGTATTTGCATTTTCTGTTTGAATGACTGTCACAATAGGCCGTCTCTGTGGGCATTAGTTATGAGAATTTCGATTTGCATTAAATGCATGCATTTATTCTATTGTCGATTTGCATTAATTATGCAGACAGATTAGCAAGGCAGTTTCATCAGATCCTCAAATGCAAATGCAAATTCATGTTGCAAGATGTGCCTGCAGTGAGGTGGAAAACAAACGTGCTGCTATTGATGTGAGGCACTTGTAGATACATCTGGTTGGGATGTATTGATTGCTGCAATCATTTGCCTTTGGTTTTAATGATATGTGGATCTCAAAATAGATACATGTTCGATGGCGATGACAGGCACTCATATTTGAAGACATTTGCATTTCCAATTTGTGTAAGCACTCATGCATGATAATGGGCGTACATTGATTACCTGCGCTGTAAACAAATAGTTCCGACACCAGATAGTTCTCGCATACGTAGTGGTTTGGGCTACCCAATTTTTTCACCAATACTCCCTTGCCTAAAGCGATGTTTAATAATACGCATTCATTGATAGCTTTTTGAATTTTTATTTGATTCTATTGAGTAGCTCTTTTGATCAAGGGGTCGCTATGGCCGAATGTCGATAAAACCGAAGGTCAAATAATTTTAAAAAAATAACTAAACTTTAAGTAGTAGATAGGTCCACAAATGTTGTATTTATTGTTTAATTATTTAGACAAAATTCAAAGAAACGAATGGTAATTGTTTACATCAAATTTAACTTCAATGTAATCAACCCCTTAGCAATAATAAGTTTCCCCTAGAGGGCGCCTGCAGCGGCAATTAAAATATGAAATGTCACTTTGGCTCCTTCCCCTTGTAAAAGGTCATTGGGCACATTCAAAAATCTAGTTTTCTTAAGTCGACTAGATTGGTTCGGAATGTAACTTAAACGCAAAAACTAGACGCCACTTTTGATATATCAGCCAGATGAGCGGACGCGTATTATCAACTTATAGCTCCGCGAAATAAGGCCCAATCGCGCGATTTTTTTCAGCTTTTGTGTTAGCAGCTGATGGCTTACAACGCAAGTAATCGAACAGTTGAAAAAGAATCGTGCGTTGAAAACCCTGAACAAATTATATTCCAAACTTACCTCATCGAAATATTCTATATGAATAAATAGCAATTGTCTAAAACACCCTTGCTTGCGGGACAATTTTAAAAGTTCCATCCATACACCGAGATAAAAATACAGTGATAGTAGGCAAAAATAAAAAATACGCTCAAATTAATAAATTTTCAAGTCACATTCATGGCTGTCCGATCTGTGGTTAAATCAAGCACATCGGTTTGAACCTGGTAATACAGCATTCTTACTTATAGAACTCGCACGTTTAATTTAGGAACTTTTCAAGTAGCTTACTTACTTACTTACTTAGGTGGCGCTACAGTCCGGGGTGGACCTGGGCCTCAACCAATACGCCTCTCCAGTTAGCGCGATCTTTGGCTAACTGCCTCCAGTTGCGCACTTCAAGTTGGTTGAGGTCCCCTTCCGCTTGCGCTCGCCACCTAAGGCGAGGTCTTCCTCTACTGGTTGGAATCGAAGACTCTTCGGGCCGGAGCGTTGGTGTCCATTCGTTCTACTTGCTCCAGCCATCTTAGACGACTGATACGTACTTTTCTGACTAGGTCGATGTCGCTGTACAGCTCGTAGAGTTCGTTGTTAAATCTCCTCCTCCAGAGCCCGTCAACGTAAACTGGACCAAAAATCACACGAAGAATTTTGCGTTCGGAGGAGCTCTTCATCCGACTTTGATGGGGTCCATGCTTCTGCACCATAAAGCAGGACTGGGATGATGAGGGTCTTATACCGTAGTATTTCTCGACAAGACCTTACTAATCAATTGCCTTCTCAGGCCAAAGTAACAGCGGTTGGCAAGTGTGATTCTTCGCTTGATTTCTGAGGTGATGCCATTTTCAGAGTTAATAGCGGAGCCGAGGTAGACAAAGTCCCGAACTACCTCAAAGTTAGAGCTATCTATCGTGACGTTCTGTCCGATTCGTGGATGTTGTGTGTCCCTTCTTGTTGACAGCATATACTTTGTTTTGCTCTAATTCACCACTTAACCCATTTTTGCCGCTTCTGTACTGATACTTGCAAATGCTTCGGTGACAGATCACTGTGTTCTGCCAATGAGGTCGATGTCGTCAGCGTATGCAGGTATGTGCACAGACTATGACGTCAATAACCCTCTAAAAGAGGGCTGGAAAAATGCCGTCAACACCAGGGGCCTTGAAAGGTTTGAAATAGCCAACTGCCCATCTAACCTTATCTGGACTGAAAATCTTTCCAGATAAACTATTTACTCGACTAGGAACAGAGATCCTGTGATCAATATCGTATGAATTATCGTGTGATTCACGTAAAACGTAAACGATCTTTGTGAGAAAGAGTCTTCTTTTAATTTTTGACGTGATAAATTACCAATTTATAAATAAATAATTTGGCGTAAATAAGCTTTAGAGCTCTACTAACATAAGTTAGTTAAGTTAAAGTTCAATTCATGATCAAAAAATGCAAGAGTGTGATAAATGCAAAAGTGCAATTCGTGGAGAGACTGGTATCCGATGCATGGGAGTGTGTGGTAAGGAATTTCACAACACGTTAAAATGTAGCGGGCTAGACACATACAGCTGTACCGTTCTCCAAAGGCCTACTTTTGTGAGGTATATGTGCGATGACTGCTTAACATACATACACAACGTGGACTTGGTATTGAAAGACATGCAAGAACAAGTAAAAAAGAACGGAACATATTTAAAAGAGTACAAATTGGAATTTGAGGAATCACTCAAAAAAAATGAAAGCGAAATTAAAGTTTTACTAGAAGCGATTGAAGGGAGGTATAACAAGAGACTGGAATCAATTCTGAAAGCACAAGAAAAATGCGAAAGAAGTGTTAAAGAAGTTGAAAAATTGAGCGAATTCACTGAGTCGTTTAAAGCCCAAAGCGGAATAATCATGGAGAGTGTAAAAAAGATAACAAAAGATAATGAAGTGGTAGTAGATAAAATGAAAGAAATGAAAAATGATATAAAATTAGGAGTAAATGAAATGAACGTGTCGAAGAAAAGAGAAGAGAAAATGAATTATGCTGATCAGCTAAAGCATGCAGTGTACATAAAACCGAAAAGCAAACAAGAAAGTGCAAAAACAAAGATGGAAATAAAAGAAAAAATAAACCCCGCCTCCCTTTCCCTAAAAGTCGATAGTGTTTCTGATAGAAGAGAGGGTGCGATAACAATAAACTGTAGAGGTGAAGAAACAGTGCAGAAAATAGAAACGGAGGTAAAGCAAAAGATGGGTGAGAAGTATGATGTGAAAATTTTTAGTAAAAAGCTCCCAAAGGTAATGATAACAGACATAAGTGAAAATTGGCAAAGGGAAGAATTGCAAGAAGCAGTCAAAAAGCAAAACAACATTGCTGGAACAGTAAAGTGCGTAAAAACCTTTAAAAACAAAAAGAGAGAGGGACATAATGCAATTATTGAACTTGATGAATGCGATTACAAACATATATTAGAAAACCGGAGGATTAATTTAGGATGGGAAAAGTGCCGGGTATTTGAACATGTTGATTTGTTCAGATGCTTCAACTGCTGCGGATATTATCATAGCGCTAAAATATGCACAAATGAAATCAAATGCGCAAAGTGTGGTGGTACTCATGACACAAGAGGTTGTAATCTTACTGAATTGAAATGCATTAATTGTGTACGTTATAATGAAAAGTACTCTCTGAATCTTGAGATTAATCACGACTGTCGAGACGCTAACTGTGCGGTATATAAAAAGCTTATACAGTCTGAAAAAAATAAATTCGTGGTTTAGCAACCAAAGAAAATAACTGGTATTTATTGCAATATACAAGGACTCACAGGCAACTTAATAGAGGCTGAACAGCTCTTCATTGGAAAAAAACTTGACTTTCTTGTATTTTCCGAAACGCATGTAACATCTGATATAGGAGACGACGAGATTTTGTTAGTGGATTACCACACCCCCGTTCGCTGTAATAGCGACTCAAGGCATACAGGTGGGCTGTGTATTTATGTTAGAAAGAATTTTGAAGTTAAGCTAGTTAAAGAAATTGTCATACGCACTCATATATATTTGCTTGTTGTGAAAATTACCAACAATAACCAGTCAATCCATCTGGCTGGAGTATATCGGTCACCCAGCTCATCTGAGCGAGTCTTCTGTGACGCGTTCAAGGAATGGTTAGAGGAACTTGTGCGCTCAGATATGAAATTTATTCTAGCAGGTGATATAAACATTGACTGGTTTGATGAATCAAATATTTATAGCCGAGAAATAAAAAACACAATCGAAGTAGAAAATCTTTGTAAACAAGCGGTAACTGAGCATACAAGGGTAACGTACTCTACCCAAACGCTAATCGATTACGTTGTTACAAACACGTGCACAACCGTTGTAAAAACAATCCCGGAACTAAAAATAAGTGACCATGAAACCCTTTTAATCCATCTCAATCTTAAACACACAGTTGTTGAAAAAAATGAGGCTAAAAAACTGCAATTCCTTAAATACAATAAGTCATCGTTCCTAAACATGCTTAGGCAAAGCGACCTAGTCTTAAACAGTGAAGACCTGCATCTAAGTGGGAGAACACTGCAAAATGAATTAATACGAATAACTAAAACTCAAATTTGTACTAAAGTAATAAAAAGCAGTGACAATATCTGGTACAACGAAAGACTAAGAAGACTAAAACGGCAAAAATTAGATCGCTATATGGAATTTAAAATGTTTAACAATGAATTTAACTGGAATAGGTACCGTGCTGTACGAAATCAGTATAAAGCTGAACTAGTGAAAGCAAGAAACAGCAGCATTAGGAATAAAATTGAAACAGCTAGAGACCAAAAGGCCATGTGGAGAGTGATCAAAACTCACGTTTTAAATAAAACAAATCAATCAATAAAGGATATTTTCTTTAATGATACATGCATAAAAGGAGATGAGAATATCGCCAATGAATTCAATAATTTTTTCGTGAAGAGTGTTATGGACATCAACAAGTCGATTCCATATTCACAATTTACCCAGAGTACAGAAACTACAAATACATTATTTAAATTTCAACGGGTTGGCGTTCAAAGCATTATTCAGGTGGTACGATCACTTAATCAAAAAAAAGATTACAATTACATCAGCGCTAAAATGATGCTGGACGCTAAGGAAATAATCATACCCGTCATGGAACGAGTGATAAATTATTCCTTCAGCAGTGGAGAGTTTCCCGAATCCTGGAAGGAATCTGTTATCACACCCATCGAAAAAGTTAAAGGAACCAACAAATGCGAAAACTTTCGGCCAATAAACGCGCTACCAGTGTATGAGAAGGTTTTGGAAAAGATTGTTCAATCACAACTGGAGACTTATTTCGAACACAATAACCTGTTTCTTGAAAATCAGTCGGGATTTCGTAAAAAGCATTCATGCGAGACAGCGCTTAATAGCGTATTAATATCGTGGAAAGAGGAGCTAGCTGCAAAAAACAATGTGATTGCTGTCTTTTTGGACTTTAAAAGAGCGTTCGAAACGATTGATAGAAGTATTCTTTTGTTAAAACTTCATAGTTACGGAGTTAGAGGCAAAGAACTGGAGTGGTTTGACTCGTTTTTAAATAGAAGGTATCAGAGAACAGTAGTAAATGGAATATCATCTAGTAGTGTTGAAACAAAACATGGTGTTCCCCAGGGATCTATTCTGGGTGCACTTCTATTCATAATATACATCAACGACATTAAACAACAGCTTAAATACACCCAAGTAGCCCTATTTGCCGATGATTCTCTTATATTTATATCTGGGAAAAACTTGGAAGAATGTGAACGACGAATGCAAGAGGACTTACATAGATTAAGTATGTGGCTAAGAGCAAACAAGCTTAAATTAAATATCAGCAAAACAAAATGCATGGTTCTTAAAGGCAATTTCAGTATAAATATATCCATAGAAAATGAGACAGTTGAACAGGTCCAAAATATTAAATATCTAGGTGTAGTAATTGACTCTAAATTAATTTTAAGCCCTCATATAGAATACATTGCTAAGAAAATAGCAAAGAAAGTAGGCTTCTTCGGTAGAATTAGAAGCAAGATCTCGATAATGAGTGCAATACACATATATAATGTTATGATTAAACCCCACTTCGAATACTGTTCATCAATTTTGTATCTCTCATCTGACTATATGATTATTAAGCTGCAGCGTTTGCAAAATAGGGCTATGCGAATAATTTTAAAATGTAATATTTATACACCAATTGCAATGATGTTGGATGCGCTAATGTGGTTAAATGTGAAGCAAAGAATATTGTTTAATGTTTTAATATTTATTTTTAAAATCAAAAATGATCTCTTACCGCGTTACTTAAAAAAATATCTGCGATATGTGAGGGACTCTCAACCTTATAATTTAAGAAGTGCTGACGACTTCAAGCTTCCTGACTATCGGGAAAATGTTACACAAAACAGCATCGTGTATAAAGGCTGTAAATTGTTCAACTCACTTCCAGTTAACATTAAAAGCGAATGTAATTTACAAATATTCAAAAGATTAATAGCTAAATATATAAGATGCACTTTTCCACATATATAACTTAAATGGAAACATGAATTAACATATGTATTAGGTTAAGTTTAAACGTGTATAATTTTGTATACTTGATATTGAATGGCAATGTATGCTAAATAAATGAAATGAAATGAAATGAAATGAAATGTATGATCGAACCCAAGAAATGAACCTGAGGTAAGGTTTTGATTGTTTCCGTTCGGTCCGTCGTATAGATTCCATCTGCCTTCTTAAATTAAGTAGGCCTACACGGTCGGCGCAGTGGCTTAGTGGTTAGTGTGTTGGACTACTAAGCGAGGGGTCCCAGGTTCGAATCCCGCAAAAAACCCAAAAAAAAAAATTCCAACTTAAGGTTTTTTTCACGAGAGTATAACTGTCATGAAAGAGCTTCTCAATTGGCCGTTTGGACTCGGCATAAAATTGTAGATCCCTTCCATTCGTCCCAAAAATAAAAACTCACACAAGACGAATGGTTGTGAGAAGCTAGGCCTAGGGTCCATACGGACCTGTTGCGCCAATTATTTATTTTTTTTATTTTTACACGGTTGGAATGATATTTTCTCAGAGCTTTGTGGGTATGAGCTGCCACTGGCATATCTACTATGTCTTAACAGCATTTTCTCCGAGAGGTCCTTTCAGATCGGTGTTTTTAGAGTTGGTACCACTTTTTTACTTTAACTTCGCAAGTTTTTATACCTATTAAAATGTTTTTGATTGAAGTAAGAAAAATCTGTTTCAATTCTAAGAATTTTGATTGATAATGTGTGCTTTCTAAAGCTTATCTTAAAAGTACTTAAATTCAGGTCGTGGATTTTTCCTCAGTGTAATGTTGTCCTGTTCGTAGCTGGAATATTCTCCTGAACGAGTTTCAGTGTTTTGTGTGACGAAAAAACACAATATGAACATTTTCCTTCCTCCATAATACACGATGTGTAAAATGGCATCGAATTTTGCTCGTCCTTAGATAGTCCAAAATTATTCCAAACATACTCCAATTGGAATGCCTCAATTATTATTTAAAGTGGATTTATAGGCGAAGCTATAAATCTTTTGTTAACAAGGTACTGCAGTTACCTCCTTATCTTTGAAAAATATATATTTTGAGTTTCTTCTTGCAAACTTTTTTAAGAAAATTCAAATGTCATATCACCATATTCTATTTAGAAAAAATAATTCTTACTTGTCACAGGTGTTGCGATAAGCGACTCTAATAGTGCTCAGCGCATTTACTTCGGCTCAAAGCGTTCCTGCTGCATCTAATTTTTTAATTTTATTTAAAGCTTTGAGCTCATTGTACGACTTTTACTCGTTCTCCTGGTTGTGGTTCGCATAATTTTTTGCCTCTCGCAGGTCCCGTTGGGCAACAACAATAACCCTGACTTACAGGAACTCTTCCAGCACTCATATTTAACTATGTCCTTATATACAGACTTTTTTTATATATCATTTTTTGGAGAGGAACGTACAAAAGTATTTTTTCCAACAAAATTCTCACAATTCATAAGTATTGTTAATATTTAGTTTACACTTTAACTCGAATTTTGGACCACTTTGCTATTCGGTTTTAGCCAGAGTGACGAACATTTACTCTGCACAATTATTCATTACATCGATTTTTCTATCGGACCATGTTCGCTAGGACCACAGTAAGCGATATTTGACAAATCAGGCTCCTTGAATAACGGATTAACGGATAACAATCTTTATTATTGAAGAAGTGAATCCAGTCTATTGTGTACGTGAAGATATACCGTGAAGGATTTATTATTTTCTATGATCACATACTTCATCAAAATAGAACACCGCCTACTACACCGATTACGCCAAAAAAGCGGAATAAAGGTCGGATTCGCTGCTTTACAGTCAGCAAAAGTGGTCCCCAAATGCCTACTGTTTCTTTACTATAAAGTTTCGTTTTTTTAGAGGTCTTTATTTTGGACTTTTTGGCTTTGACACGACTACACCTTCGGCTTCGGGGTATCAATGCCACAAGTCCTCTGCTAATGCTAATTTGAGTGAGTTTTGTATGGAACGAAGGTATTGCCTGACTAAGGAAGGAAAACAAGGGCGAAAGGATAATTGAATACTAAAGTTAGAAAAAAGAGAAACTGCGTAATCGCTGATCACTTAAATATGTCGTTGATGCTAACGAAAGGAATGGCCTGGAGAAAATTGCAATTCCTACCCAAACTGGGAGCTCTATTGAAAGATGAATCTTCTTTTGCTTTTTATTTATTCTTTTCTCTTTATATTTTTTTAATTCAATCTTTCTTACACAGTCCTGTTTCGAATGAATACTATTTATTTGAGTCATCTTTTCACCCTCGTATACGATTTAAATAATGTTCGTTTCGTACAGTTTATTTTTGTATATATCTAGTAGATTGACATTATGTCAATTAAAAGGGGAGACCACGCAATTTTCGGGCCAAATAACGGGTCTAATAAACTGAGGCTTTCTCTGGTTATCTGTCCCATATACATCCACTTCAACCTCGAGGGAAGTGCATACAAAAATTGCCCACACTGTGGTCAACAGAAGAAACGTGCAGCATCGATGCTTTCCACATTTTGCTACAACCGAAACTAACTAATTGACAATCGGAGACTATATACCTACACACCCCAACAAATATATGAGTATTGAGTACCCTCCGACTGTCAAATAGTAAGGTATAGGTACTTGAATGTGTCTTGTTCATATCTATTTAATTCTTTTTTTTTTATAGTCAGTCGGGTTTTTTGGTTTTTTAAACTAACTTTTTTTTATTTTTGTCTTTTTAGCCTATGACACTCCGGGGAAGAAGAGGAATCTAATGACACCTCACTATTCAAAATCGGTCAAGCCGTTTAGGCCACAGGGTGTCCCGATGGAACGTACATAGGATACGCGCGAAACACATAACCCTCTCTGTTTGCGGTCGGGTAAAAATAGCAAGAAGGTAAAAAAAAGGACCTCATTCGTGAAATGTATGAAATTTTGACGTCGTCTGAAGACGAATTTGTCGGAGAGCTGATGAAACACCAGTTGATAGTAAATCAACGTCGGTTGCCCCCGCCGTCGAATATATGCGTCGACGATAACGATGTGGTGGACTTCCGGCTGAAAAAGAGGCATTTTGCCGCTGCCCACGAGACGTGAATGAGCAAATGTGGACTGAAATCGAACCACCTCCGCCACGACTTTCAACACAATCCCAAGTCCGGCATCATACTGGTCCTTGCAGAGTTTTTCATCGGCCAATTGGGCGCGAAGTAATTCTTATGTGTTTGCTGGTCGACTGGAAGGAGGGCATCGCTTTCCAAATGCGATGATAAAGACAAAGGTGACAATAACTTGATCGTGAACAATAACATCAAGAACAGCAAAAATAAAAGCTTACGGATAAAAACAAAAAATCTTGGTGTAGTTTGTTTTTTAATTCATGTTCAAAAGTAAAAATAAATAAATTAATTAATTCGCTTCCAACTACAGCACGGTCTTCGTCTTCTATTTCATCGTCTGCTTGGGGGTTTCATTTTCATTTAACGTTTATCTATATTTTTTTGCATAATTAATGCACATAAAAATAAAACTGGGCACAAATTAAATCAAATCAATTTAAAAGTGACAAACAACAAAAAACAAATGTCATTTTCTGCGAAATTTGACATTACGTCGGTTTAAAGAGGGTTCAAATCGGTTTAAACTCTTTTAAATCCGCGTTTGTTTTTTTTAATATTTTTTTCTCTTATGTTAAGAGTTTTTTTGTTTTTTTTTTTTAATTTATCTAATTATATAGTCTGTAAATTGTAAAATGGTAGACTTAAATAAGTAAACAAAAAAAAAAATTAAATCCAGCGGGTTTAATTAATGTTTTTGAGTAAATATTATCGATATAGATTTAAATTGTCGGGTTTAAAAAAATCAGATAAAATGGTCGGGTGTAAAATTAACTTAAACCTGAGTCAATGATATGGCCGTTAATGTTTACGTTATTGTTTAATAAAATACGCAACAGACAAGGAATAAATTCTAGAATACACAACTGTTATATGTTTTTCTATACAAAATAATTCATAATGAACATCGTCTTTAGATACAGAACTGTTCATTATTTTAATGAACGGATGGTCGCCGTACCCAAGGTTGCCAGAATTTAGTATGATTTAAGCGCCCAAAACTTAAAAAAATTAAGACCTAAATCGTTGCACAGAAAGAAGCCAAAAAATCGTTGAAAATTTTCTCAATTCCTTAACTTACTTACTTACTTACGTACTTTTTTGGTATTTTTCTTACTTTCCCATTTCAATTGCGCGCTTTGAATTTTATTTGACTACTATCTTCTGCAATTGGCTTCCGTTAAATCAAAAGGCCTGCAAAATAATTCGGTGTGCCTGCAAGTTGAACGTCTGTTCGATGACACTTGACTGCAAGAGTGCTGACAAGTTTTAAAAGTGCGGGTTTGTTCGAAAATATTTCTTTTTTTGTAGTTTGTGAAGGAATAAAAGAAACAAAATTTGTAAGACGATTTATTGGCCAAAATTGTGTGGGGCGCGAGTTACCATCAGCATCGTAATTTCTACCATCGCAAAAGAACTTATGTACCAAGACATTAAATGGCAACAACATCATAAACACGTAACAGAAACATCTGCTAAACATCAAGTTTCGGCTTGACTTGGGTTTGGTTGTCGACGTCAAAAAGAAGAAGAAGCAACGTAGAACTGCCCAGCAATGAAATTGCACCAAAGAGATCGCTTGACCAAGTTTGGGCAATGCAATGAAAACAACCGCTAACTCTCAACTTATTTTAGGTGGCATTATTCCTTAGTTTTAGGTTACCAAGGAATTCATGTGTAAGACGTTTAAATAAGTACCTACCTAGACGTAATCTTATTTCTAAATTGTAACATACATAACTTGCGCATTGAAGAAATTTCTATCGTTTTTTAAGAAAAAAAAAATCAGAAATTATGACAAAGCGTCAAATCTGGCAACACTGGCCGTACCTGTAAATCTTCCGATGTGGGTGAGTAGTTTCGGCGTGATGCTTGTTCGAATACACACACAAACAGACAAACTTGTAAATGTTATTCTATCTAAAAAAAACCTTTTCGAAACCCTACGACGTCCTAAGATCTGGCCTTCCCGAACGGGGGTAATATTGGCAGGCTTTAATGTCCTCCCCTTTATGTGCGCCTTGGGCCATCTCAACCGTTGCGGGTTCTGTAATTGATACCAAAAAAATAATTGGGCAGTAAACGACTACAGCAGATGTGGGTAAGTGGGCTATGCCAGCGTCTGATAAGTTGTAGTCTTCTATGTTTCCGGGTCACCCACAACGTGTGTAAAAAGAATTATACAGGCTGTCATTGCCTTTGGAGTACATGCTGCAATTGTCCATAAAATGTGTATTCTTGCTTCCATAAGGCAATAAAAACAGCACAATAAACTGAAAAAGTACCTAATCTCAATCACTACCAGAAACCTACGCATTTAGCCGCTGTCATCATTCAATTTCAATTACGCCCGCTCCACAGCGATAATTAAATGCAATGCGTTGGGTTGATAAAACCAAGGACGTCGAACGTTCATCCGGATTAATGAAATCGCTTATTATTTTCCAAGACACCATCAACTAAGAGCTCCCAAGACAATTCCAGTGCATCATCTGCCACATTCAAAATGACAGTGCTTTTCACCCTTCGCTCTGCGACGTAATTTCTGATCCCTGGACCAAATTGTGTCCTTGTCATGTCTGCTACCTAAATTATTCCCCAACAAAGAGGTGGGCTTTTGTCCATCTTATATAGGTGGGCACCCTTAGGGAAGGGTAAATTATCTTTCAGGATACAGCTTTTACATGTAAACTCACACAATAGCTTATCTGTGTCCGTATAGAAGATATCGATTTCCATCAATCCAAGGAGTCAAAAATACATTACCATAGATAGGAGTTTACCTTTCATTGTATCCCTATATCTCCTGCTTTGCGTATACAGGATATAGGGGGCCGGCATCATTCCATGGGCCGAGCTGTTTCCTCATTATCGTTTTCGTTGTGTACTTTTTCTGTCTTTTAGTCAAAATGTTAAGATCCTTGCTATTTATTTCCTGTGATTCTGCTTTTTAGTATCGATTTGTGTGCTCTGGGATGATGGGTTCACAGCTGCAGTCAATTTTGCTTAAACAAGAGGCTAATATTTATGACGGGCACTTTAAGGGGGTGGTTCGCTTGTATACACATATACGCGCAGCGACGACAGCGTTAAGTAACGCAATTTTGTTTCTACCTTTTTTAAAGCAGGGTTTACAGTCTTTCTAGCAAGCAATGCTACTATTCATTTATAGTGCTTGGAGTACTGACATGAAACGTGCCAAATATGATGAAAACAGGAATATCCTCGGATAAGAATGACTAAACTGGGACGACCCATGCAAACGACATGTGCAGCGTGGTGATCCTTCATAGTACATCAACCAATGTGCCGCCGAACAGCTGCAGAAACAAAGAGGAAAAACGAAAAACTCGCTCTTGGGCCGATGTCACTCTATAAATGAGGTTCGGAAGTCTTACCAAAAGGTAAAAACAACATATCAAGGCCCAAACCGAAGCCTACCCAAGTAAACATTGTTGTAGAGTTACATTCGGTACTGAGGAGGATTACCTCCGACTGGTAGACGGCTAAGGTTACATATGTTACCCATTCAACATTGATGACGGTGGACAAGAAATCTGCCAATCTGACCATGACGAATGACCAATTTCAACTTATCTAAACTTAAAACCAATCAAATTACAGAAGCTGAGTTTTTTCAAAGCGGAGTAGGTAGATGCTTTGGTAGAAGACATTAATCAAGCCTGTAAAATTTGGTCTAGTGGAATTATGACCGATGAATGGAATCTCAACGTCGTTTGTCCTCTTCTAGAACAAAGGAGATTATTTGATCTGCATGAATAATAGAAGCACAATCTTCTAAACGCCGCAATAGGATCAGCGTTGCCAAGGCATTCTGGCGTTTGAATACCGTTTTCAAAATTGTCAGCGTTCATTTTGACCACTAGGGCACCAAAACTCTAATTTTGTTTAAACGGATCAAACAAATAAAAGTAAAAAACAGCAACAACAATTTTGCAGTCATATCTGTGCCTAAAAGGTTACACATCTTATGTCAATTTTGTACACTTTTCAGGAGAGCAATTTTAAACTTTAAACGTTGCTCTAAAAAAATATGGATTTGGACGGAGAAACTTTCTTTCGAAAAAATATAGCAACTTTGTTTGGGAATACATATTATAGTCAAAACTATTATTTTTAACAAATGGAGGACTGATGTAGGTCAACAAATTCATGCTTTTTTGACTTAAATCGATTTACCCAATCAAATATAAGTACATTTTGCATCTTAAGATACTTTTTAAATTCAATAACTAGTTATTTTGAAAATTTAAGTCGACCTAAGAACATCGAAGTCGTCACTTTTCTCGAAGTAAGATATCATATCTGTTTTTTAAAAGAGGGGAAATGTTGGTTCTTGCAATTTTGCTCTTTCAAATAATAAACACTAGTATCGCTTGTGGTCGAGAATCGACCATTCCTTTTATAAGTATGTTAAATTTAATACTAAAAAACGTACCACAATTATTTTCGTTATATCTGTTTTTTTTTATAAACGAAAGAGCGACATCTAGATATCGAAAAAAATACGTAAATGACAAATTGAATGTCGCCAAAATCCTTTCAATTACCTGTTTTGTATGGGGAATTCATAACTTAATTTTACCAGCCTTAATGGCGGCAAATACCCACGATTTTTGGTTTGTGCACGTCTATGGCACAGTTCCTTTCGAATGATATAAGTTTTATTCTCCTCATTTCATAATAAATACTTCAAAAGTGTACCGAAACTTTTGATGTTCATGTGTTGTTAATATAATGATAATCTCTTTTACCTTACGCAAGGCACTACAGTTAATGACTTAAGCTATTGTACAAACAGTTATAACTTCCCCATTATTTGAAGTTTGTCCACCTGGTTTGGCGGGAGAAAACGGTTCAAATAACAGTAAACAGCTAAAACAACTTCAGTTGACTTTTGCACAGATATGTTGATTGCACAAGTAAAATAAAAATAAATCATAAAAATTAAATTGGTGTAGTTCTGTTCGACTTAGATTGAATTTGACTGCGTGCCTTTAAATGCAAAAATCTTAAAAACCGCTCAATATATTCTGGTGCATTTTTCACAGGCCTATAGAGGATACCTAGGCCTACAATATTTACTTTGTCGCAACTCTATAACTCTAAAAATTTCGGAAAAATTGGACAAGAGTAGTCTATTTTTCAGTTTTGTTTCGTTTTTTCTTTGTAACGCTTTGCGTTGAAAAATACTGGGAGCATTTAAATATAATAAATACCTGCTTATAGAGGACATCTGCAGGTACAACTTAGGATATCCAATAACTCGATAACTTAAATGGTTTTTAAATATATAGGCAACATTTGAAACATTTCTACGATTTTCACCTGCATGAGTAGATATGCACTTCATTCTCAAATCAAACATACTAACTACGCAATATATTGACATCTCTTTTAACCTTATTTTACTCCTGTGACTGAGAGAGGGACAGACAGAGGCAATACGCTGCTAAAAAAAAAAAAAAAAGCAAAAGAAATGGCAAATATGCAGAAAAGGTTTGTTTATCTCTGTTTTGCTTACAAAAAAAAGTGTCTAGAAAGAAGTGTCAAATAGGTATAGGTACCAGTGATACCAGATCGTGGTATTATTACATTAGGGGATTTATATTAAGGGAAAATCCTGGTGATACACGTCGTACTGTTTATAAATGCTATTTGGAATCAAGAGGAGGCAGTAAATGACCCGGTGGAGTTTTTAAATAGCATTACAGACCATGGCCTTCTTGCTCATAAAATTGAATTAAAAGTTGGAGTTCTCATTATGTTGCTTCGCAATTTGAATCCCCCAAGCTTTGTAATGGAACCAGATTGAGAGTGATTTCGTTGCTGAAAAACGTTATACTAGATGCGTTCCTTTTAACTGGGTGTGGTAAAAGAGATACGATTTCTTTTACCAAGAATACAAATAATTCCCAGCAATTATCCATTTCTGTTTAAACGGATTCAATTTCCTATTAATGTTTGTTCTGCTTTGACAATCAATAAGTCACAGGATCAAACTTTAAGCAAAGCGGGAGTTGAATTCACGGGAAGTTAAGGGCCCAACCCATAGAATCCGTTGCATCCGTTGCGTCAACGGATCCGTCAATATTGACGTATTCGACGGAACGAGTAGTCCCATAGAATCCGTCGCATACGGTGGAAGCCAGTGTTTTAAGTACGCTGTCCTCATATTTCCCACGAAACGTAATAATATTTCCCTATTCATCCTATTCAAATTCCCTCTTAAATAATTACCTTGATAGGTACTTTTCTGTGAAAACATCTTATTTTTAAAAGTAAAATTTATATTTTACGGAAAAAAATGACATTAAATAAACTTTGGTATAAAAATCGCAGTTTGTTAATATTATAATGTTTACCTTTATGTATTAGAAATAGATAAGCTATTTTTTATGTACATTAGTGTCTTAATAATCATGGTGAAATGTAGATACCAATTTTGATGAAATTTCAACAAAAATGTATAATTTGAATGTTTTTTGCAGCCTTTTACTTTTCCTCATGGAAGGCTGTTTGTACATTGAAATTCCCACAAAAAGGAAGAAATCCCACGATATAAGAAAACTGGTGATAGCCAATGACAGTTTCTCTCATGCTCTGAATATTTCCACCAATGAAAGCGCTGCCTCTCTCGCTCTGAAAACCGTCAACGGATCGACGGACAGAAAAGTATAAAGTAAACTTATTTTATCCGTCGTATGCGGCACGAGCGCTGCTTATGGGTCAGCTTCCATAAGGTGCTGTGTATTCTATCTACCTAGTTGCCGCAACGGATGCGACGGATTCTATGGGTTGGGCCCTCTATAGATAATTATGTAGCGTGCTCCAGGGTAATGCAGGAAATATCACTATCTTAGCCGATAGAAACAAAACGGCTAATATAGTATACAAAGAAGCGTTAAATAAATAAAAAAGTTAGTTAAATACCTAAATTAAAATAAAATTATAAATAAAATAAAAAAATAAAATATAAAATTATTTTCTTTCATTTTCATTGTCCAAATAATATTTAATTATTGCCGATTAGTCCAACGACTAGGTGCAATGCCATGAAGATGAAGGCAGAGTGGACCTAGTTTTCGGAAGGTTTTTTTTTTTAATACGGGCTCAAGTCCCTCACTATTGCAGAACGCTCCCTCACGTTATACCTCTGCAAGGTCTTTCGATGATTTTTCCTTCAAGCGATTATCAAAAAAAAAATGTGTCACCTACAAGACAGCAGATTTATAAAAACAACATTTTCCATCAATTGTTCTGAAACCAAATTTTGCACGACATAAGGCCAAATCCAAAAATTTGAAAGTGGCCTTATGTCACTTTCCCAAAGAGTCAAATTATCAGATTTTGCCTAATGTCACGGCACCGACACTCGCCAGCTTTTAGAAAAAAACCTAAGGTTGCCTTTGAAATCGTATATAGAGATGAGCTGAACAGAGCCGTGTCTAATAACGGCGTTTTTTCAGAATGAAGTTGGAGAACTCCCGCTCACACGTTCAACACCGATGTCAGAAAAAATCTGAGAAATGGTGACGCGATACCTTTTGCACTCTCCTTGAGTACTTGAAAGCCTTGCACGAAACTCACAAGCCAAATCCGGGGGTGCAGTCTTTCAAAACATTTTCTGTATATTGATGTATAATGAAGTTTTTATAAAAAAAAATAAAAAAAAACGTACAAACACCCAGCGTTGCGTTTACACAACACCTCAAAACTCCACTTCCCCACACAAGAAACAAATTTTTACTCCACAGATCGATTTCAGCAACTTATCTTACCATTATATCCAA
Source organism: Cheilosia vulpina (assembly GCA_916610125.1). Lineage (NCBI taxonomy): Eukaryota > Metazoa > Arthropoda > Insecta > Diptera > Syrphidae > Cheilosia > Cheilosia vulpina. Next base: position 77,074,987 of record OU744276.1, on the reverse strand, counting down.
ATGCATGCGCCGATGACATCTGTCAATCTTCATTAGCTAGTGCATTCGTTGGGGCAGAAGCGGCTAGATAGGACTAGCAGTGAATGAAATTTAAAACTAAAGAGTGTCCCATAATTCACGAAAAATTTAAATTTTTCGCCATTTAATAATACAGTGATGCCAACGGAAAAAAAAGATAACAATGTGACAGCTGACAGTTCGAGGTTAGTAAAAATGGAGCGCTATACGAAAGAACAACGCATTTTCATTGTTGAGGAATATTTTAAAAATAATGAAGGTTTGTGCGCAATTTTCGTACAAAATCATCTTCAGTGATAAAGCTCATATTCATCCTGATTGTCAAAATTGTTACATTTGGGGTTCAAAAAACCCACGAGTAATGAGAAACAAACCCACAATGCGTAACTGTTTGGTGCGGATTTTTGGCTGGAGTCATTATCGGACCATTCATCTTCGAAAATACGGCTGGTCAGGCAGTAACAATTAATGGTGTTCGTTATCGTCACATGATAACCCAGTTTTTAGTGCCTAAACTACAAGATATGGATGTGACCAACATGTAGCTTCAACAAGACGGTGCCACATGACATACAGCCAGAGAAACCATTCAATTACTTCATGAGTCGGCCGTTTTTGCGATCAGAAGTGGCCATCCTGCAATTTAACGCCATTGGACTTTTTACTTTCGGATTTTTTGAAGTCAAAACAAGCCCACGACCACCAACGCCTTGAAAGAGGAAATTGGGAGGTGGATTAATGTGGTGTATTAGTTCAATGAAGAAAGAACGTAATTGGTATGAAATGTTTTACTAACGAGAATTAAGGACTAGTTAGTAAGACAGATCGAGAAAAAAAAGACAAAAAAAAAGCGCGCAGCAGCACGGAAGATTCAAACCGCATGGGTCAAGCTGTCACTTGTGTCAATGACTTTTGGGTTTGGGTGCGTTTGATTGTTGAAACCGGTGTGGCGTCAACAATAAATGAAATTCAGTCACATTTAGGGTCATAGAAAATTTCAATGAAACGGAACATAATTGCCAGCAAAGCCGTGACGTCTTTTTATCCGATGTTCTATTCCATACATAACCCCAATCTGTGTGCTCTATGAATCGATAAAAAATCTAAGCTTTCTAATTAAAAATCTGTATTTTTTATCAAACTAACATTTTGCGTGATTCGTGCGGGACACCCTTTACCAGAAGAAAGTCAAAACGTGACAATGAGCGGAAGAAATTTTGATGTAAACGTAGACTCCAGCAATACGAGCGGGCAAACAGCTTAGAAGCAGCAAAACCTCCCCACGAGCAACTAAGCTGATGTTGTCTAGGACACCTGTCATTAGCACTGCTAATGGCCCAGAGATAAGAACCCTTTCAAGTGCGAATAGCTACTTACTTCTGTATTTTATAAGTCTGCAGGACGTAACCGACTTCAGTATTCCGGGATAGAGAATCTTTCAACTCTACTCCAGAGGGACAACGCAGTAGAGCACGACCTTACTTTACTTTATGCGGCACGCCCAGCCTCGACCAACATGGCTTGCCAGCTCGAGAGGCATGTTGGTTGAAGCCCAGGTCTGCCCCTCAGATTGAGGCGCCATCAAATGTAAGTTTTCTTTCTTCCCAGACTATGTGCGACTGTGAACCGTCTTTTTAACTTATTCCCTACCTGTTGGGTGGGAGTTAGTTCGGCTTTATATACATCGATTTAGCATCTTCATCCAAATCCTTGTATATTTGTTGTACTATCAAAACCTGTGCGTATGTATGACCAGCCAAGAGTGTGAAATCAACAAAAGCACACATACACACACACAAAACTGTAAATGAACTTGTCCTGTTCTTCGCTCCTCGGCTCTGCCGGTTGGATTGGACGTAGATGGTGCTAATGGAAAAGGCAATCCAGCGTGAGTTAATGGATCGTAAAAGTACAAAAAGGAGAATCTTGCTACCTGTTTCATCTAACCCTCCCACATTCTGACATAAAACGAAGACTTGATGATGAAAGAAAAAAAAAAAGGAAAAAGCTTTACTGAGCTGGACTGTTTTTTTTTCTATGGGCAAAGACGTAAGCCAACTATTTTATCTCTGTTGGGGTGGTGGGATTTTTTCCGGTTCCGGGCACAACGACGACGGGTGGTAAAATAAACAAATTTTGTTTTTGTTAATTTAACCTAGTTCCTGTACTCAAAGGGGATGAAGTAGGCTTTCTGTTACATACACTCTGACTTTGCACAACAATGTTACTCGAGTGTAAATCGTATGGAGAAGGTTAATCCTCTGCGAAATCCTAATCACATGTATTAAGGCTGTATCCTTTTTATTTCGAAGGGCATAATGGCAGGTACATGTGTGGCTGTATGCGTGCGCGTACGAATCGGAATAGTGCTCTTGTCATGTTCCAGTTGACTGTGCGTTGTGTGTTTGTATAGTACACCCGGTGGGGGTTATTTGAAGATGACTTTGCTAATTCCTTTAGTTTTTTTTTTTCTACTTTCCCTTTGTTTCACATTTTAAGAAGCATGGCAAATGTGTACTTGCTCAAGGTGAATCCAAGCAGTCGGAGTTAAGTTGGGCAAAGAAAAGTGTTATGGTTCGGAAACCATTTGCCTCGGGAACCGACAGTAGTGCCCATTATCGAAACCATATGCTAAGCCTCTTGTAGCTTACCGTGTGATAGTGTGCAGCAGGTCGAGGAAACTGATTTAATTAGAAATATGTAGACCCAATAAGGAGGATTTCTCTGCCTCAATGTTCATGTACATATTTGTTAGCCTGTTAGACTTTAAATTGGATAGAAATCGGTACATGAATATGGTGTGGATAGGTGTAGGTGTGTGTGCGGTTAAATAGACCAATAGGTTTTGAATTTTGATAGGAAAATATTTGATATTAACCTCCTTTAATGAGTCAACAGTTTAGAGTCTTAAATACGTATCAAAAGGCAAAAGATTCGGGATTAGTGTTGGAGCAGTCCCGCTGCACATAAAGGCGGCACACGGAAAGATCAAATGAAGAAAAATAAGCGCAGAATCACGAAAAGCTTGTTTAGTTTTAGAGCTTAGCTAAGGATTTACGCATTCACGACTTTTTATTCGCAATCTTAGAAATTGTACGAAGTGAAGATATTGAACCTCAAACTTGCGAACCAACCCTTTTGTTATCAATAACGCGATCAAACGAGAAATACATATTACCATAACCGATCGCAATGTGTATAAATTATTCAAGAGACATTTCAGTTCATATAAATCGCGTGGGTAATATTGTATTGTTTGTATTGTCCTAACTGTGCTTATACATAGGCAACGACAATAGTTGATGTCATGATGCTGATGAGTTGTGCTTTAGCATCCACTTGCTGTATTTACTTTACTTTACTTTACTTTATTCATCTACCGAGCTTAACTCTAACAGATTTCGGATATAATGTATGGTGATATAATAATTAAAAAAAGGTTTTAAGTAACTTAGGAATTAATAAATTAACAAGAAGCAAAATTTTATTATGATACATGAATATTTAAAATTACAGATTTAACTTTCTCTCTATCATCACACAAATCAATTTCTGTACAAACAGAATTGAATAAATTAATACATTTAGAAGTAGGCTCATTAAGACCATAATTGTAAATATGCCTACGATTAAATAATAAATTTCTAGATCTGAGTATTCTTTCAGGTGCGTAAAACAAAAAATTCTCTAAAATTTCAGGACACTTTATGCGATAAGAAAACACATCATGAACAAACAATATACACTGAACATTACGTCTTTTCTCAAGGGTATCTAACCCTATTAATGCACATCTAGTAGAATAAGAGGGTCTTTCATCAAGGTTCCATTTCAATTGAGCAATTACAAATCTTGTAAATGACTTTTGCACTCTTTCCAACCGATTTATAAAAGTAAAATTGTTAGGGCACCAAATAATGGAGCAATATTCAAGAAAAGGACGAACAAGGGACATATAAACAGATTTCAGAGCATAAGGACTAGAAAATACGGCACATGATCGTTTGAGGAATCCAAGCATAGAGTTAGCCTTAGCAACAACATAGTCAATGTGAAGTGAAAATGAAATTTTGGTGTCAAAAATCACCCCAAGATCTTTAACTTCAGTTACGTTAGTAAGTGAAATTTCGGAAATGTTATATTGATAAATAACTGGAGACAAAATACGGTAAACAGAAAAGGAATGACATTTTGTAATATTCAAAGACAGCTGGTTTAGCTTGCACCAATTGACAACTGAGTTCAAATCGGATTGAAGCCTATTGCAATCGAAAATGCTTTTAACACGCAAAAATATTTTTAAATCGTCAGCATAAATACATAAAGACAATGAGCATGCTGAAGCATAGTTGGAATATCATTGATAAAAATATTAAACAGCAGAGGTCCTAAGTGACTGCCTTGAGGAACACCCGATAAAACGTCAATAGGCCTCGATTGAGAAGAACCAATTTTAACAATTTGCTTCCTTTTTGTAAGGTAACTATAGATCCATTTAAGGAGGCTCGAGTGAATGCCAAATGATCTTAATTTATCGATGAGAATATTGTGACTAACAGTGTCGAAGGCTTTCACAAAATCTGTAAATACAACATCAACCTGATAACCTAATTCTACGGAATCGAAGAGGTATTTACTGAAAAGCATTAGGTTAGTCACTGTAGATCTACCAGATACAAAGCCGTGCTGGTGTGGAGTGATTTGTTCTTTAAATGAGAAATTGAGTTTGGTTGTCACAATTGACTCAAAAAGTTTTGGAATAGCAGAAAGTTTTGATATACCACGATAATTTTTTACTTTCTGCTTTGGGCCAGCTTTGAATATGGCGGATATAAATGACGTTTTCCATTCATCCAAGAATGTGCCAGACGATAGAGATAAATTATAAAGAAGTTTTAATGGGAAGGATAACGACGATTTGCAGTTCTTTAGTACTTCAAAAGGAATCCTGTCAGGACCAGCACTTTGACAAGAGTCTAATGATTGTATGCCCTGCAAAACATCATCAGTGGAAAAATTTAATGATCCTAAACAAGAGTTAAATTCATAAGGATCTACTTGAGACCAAGAAACGTTAGAGTGATCGACATATACCGATTGGAAAAACTTTGCAAAGAGCTCACATGTTGAATCGATGCTACTAGAAACTTCACCTTCAAACTCCATGTTTTGGAGAGTGATATATTCTTTTTTTTTTACTTTTCAAAAATGTCCAAAAACCTCTTCGATCTTTAGTTATTTTAGACTCAATGTTCATTATGTACTGTCTGTACAGAAATTTGTTTAAAAATTCATATTCACGGCGCAGCTGTGAGAAACGTTTTTTGTCCACTTCAAGGTTTGACTTTTTAAATTGTTTAAAAGACTTGTTTTTAGCCGTCTTCAAATTAGTCAAACGATGATTATGCCATGGCAGCTTAAAAGTTTGTCTATTCCTACATTTGGGAACAAACATAGCAAAACCATTCTGTAATATATTTAAAAATATTTGATTTACATCAGCAAGTTGCAATCCTGAAAAAATACTTGGCCAATCAATTGAGGAGAGATATTGATTTAGGGCGGTGTAATTTGCTTTCGAATAATTGTATTTAATATCATTGTTATTGCAGTGGATTAAACCCGTAGACATAAGAGAATTATATTGTATATATAAACAAAGAGCATCATGATTTATAGAATTTTTCATTAATGGGAATAACACTCTACCAACAGTGCAATTTACGTTATCGTTTACAAACACAAGATCAAGTAGTCTATTTAAAGAATTATGACAGTAATTTTTTTGAAATAATCCTAACGCAAACATGGAATCAACAACAGTATGTTCACAAACAGATTTCATATTAAATGGAATTAAACATTTATCATCGTTAGAATAAGACCAATTTATGTCTCCTAAATTAAAATCACCTAATACAAATAAATTTTGATCTTCACTCAGCTGATTAGAGATGAATTCAATGTTGACAAGATGACCTTCGTATACACATAGTTGACTTGTTGGAGGTATGTAGCTTGCGATGAAAAAGTGTTTTTGGCAATTTACAGTACCTTCACCAAGAACAACAGAAACACACAGCTGTTCAATCATGAATTCTTCATTCGGGAGGGACACAGGTTTCATTTTCAAAGTTGATCGTACAGCAATGACTACTCCCCGCCACGTTTCTTGCCGTAACCTATAAACATGAAAAATGCACATAAACACAGAACAGAGTGGCAGACAAATTCAAATACGAAATTCTTGAAGGCGTTCCTATGTCACGCTATTTATTTGTCTCAATATCTAAGCTTAAGCTGTATTTATGAGTCTTGCAAAGGGACCTCAAATTTGAGTATGAAACTGAAGCTATAAAGGAGGCTAACTCAGTAGTGTTTTTCATTTACTCCGGACTTAATAAATAAGGGGTAAATCACTTTCCTTTGCACAGTTTAGTGCAACCGTGACCGTCTTCAATAAGAATTTTTGGTCTTAAGGTTGGGGGCTTAAAAAAGTGGGTTAAAATTGTTACTTATAGTCTTTTTATAATTGTTTTTCCTTCTGATATCCATGCAAATCATACGACGCCACATCGTCCGAAGGCAACGGGATTTGTCTGTTGTGGTTTTTCTGTCGAAGCAATAGAGATAGACTAACCAAACTAGATAGTCAACTTTCCGTGCACCCACGCTCACCCAATTTTCCACGAACATTTTGAATGAGAGCCCTCTCTCACGCGCTCTTTTTTTCCTGTCTGTGAATACGTGTATAAATGGCCGCCGGCTGGCAAAATTTCAATAACAAACAATTTGTAAATCTATGACAATAAATGTAAAAAAAAGTAAATGTTGATTGCCTAACTTGTTCTCTATTTATCTCTATTCACATTTCAGTTTTTAACTTTCTCCATTACGTAGTAAGAGAAAGATATTGTATTGGTACAAAATTTCGAACTCGAGATGTTAATCAATTCTGACTGTTTGCTTTCCAGGCGGTCATCACCCCGCACACCTATTTTGTATGAACTAATTGTTTAATTCTTTAGTGACCTACATTAATATTACTCATTTCTATCACACTTAATTTCAATAAAAAAAAAAACCTAATACGTCATATTTCTGCTTAAAAGGCATTTCCTTTACACATCAATATTCGTTCACCTTTCGCATATCGACACTATACATTTTATTGTTTCTTCAAAAGTTAATTGTTTATTTTGTCATGTCAGTACCAGTTGATCGGACGCGTTGTCAATTAATTCCAACTCAAGACTGCCCACACCCGAGGTAAGGAGTCTTAGAGAACAATTATACAAGGAACCAAATAAGAGAAAAGAGAATACGATCACCAATTCAACTGGGCATTCTGGTTTATGCACTAGAACTGCCCAACAAGGTGCATAGGGCGACATCACGATTCTAGATCGAACACTGACATTACGATGATAGAGGAACTCAAAAAAGTGGGTCCCAAAATTCTGTCCGTCTGTCTGTCTGTTTGTCTGTATGTCCCGATGTCTACAGCCTAAACGCCTACCCGGATTTCTGTCAAACTTAGGATTTGAAGTTTGGGGGCTTACAGTTCGGGGACTTTTTTACCTCAATATTAATGGTACTTCAAAAATGTTCATACCAGTTTGACCAAAATGCAAACTAAGAATAAAATTGATGTTTTCAAAATTATTGCGTCCTTAATTTTTACTTCGATTTACGGAAAACGCTTATTTCAAAAACTGCTCATATTTCGAAAACCCCATTTTCGATTTCAAAAAAACCTTTAATATTTCCGAACAATAACTTCTATATTTTACAAACTATACATTGCAATATTTGGTACTGTTTTGCCTGCCAAATTTTACAAAAACCGCTCTAACGATTTTAATCAAAATTCCTACTAAGGATAATAAAATTATTCTAAATAACACCCCGCACTTAATTTTTCTCAAAAAAAAAAAAAACGAATAAATCAGATAAATAATTCTTTCTCAAAAATTCACGTATGTACGGTATATTTTTGTAATAATCTCAATTTTCCACTTCTAATAAAAATGCAATAGCAAAACTCATTTTTAACAAATATAACCAGCTTCTTTTTTTTAACCATATTGAGTATGCACCTTAAAATAATACCAACCACAATCAGAAACGCCAACTTAATTTTCACACCACACATGTCAATATATATTGGGATATTCAGTTTATAACTGCTAACGCGTATTCAAAAACAAATCTCCGAATTCTTACAATATTCATCTATGTAATGATATAGGTCTATCACGAACCCTGCTTCCAATCATAGACTAATCGTTACTGATCAAAATAAAAACATGACCTAACAGATTTGAAAACAGAAACTCCTACTACTTTGCCTCGTACACAAAAATCTTGTAAAGTGTAAGAGCTTATAAAATAGTACAGTGGCACTCATAAATTTCTAACCAGAACAATTCCCTTTTACTGATAGAGTCTACTTTTAAAAACTCACATTGTTATTTGATAGGTACTGCCATATCAGATGAACTATCCAAAAGTGAATTTTATTTAACACTATTCCTTTTCCTGTTTTCTATCAATGGACTGTCTCTTTTATCTAGCATTGTTTTCCATTTTGTTTACCTAATAAAATAAGAAAACAAACAAGCAAACTTTGATGAAGGAGAAAGTTTCGTTTGACCCAGTCGTGCACTTTATTTTTAATTATTAATTATTATTTTTAAATTTTGTTTATATGAGTTCTATGTTTGATAGCAAAATGCATAAATGGGGGTTGTTCCAAAAATGTGCTAACAAATTATGCAAATTAAACTCAAGCTTACACTAGGGTGAATTTTAGAAAATTTTCATGAACATTGAATACATTTCTATTAGGCTTGGTGGATGTTTTCAAATTCGTTTATATTTTATTTTGTAAAAAAACAAAATATGATTGAAAATTCTGTAGTTTAATAACACTGAACAGTGTTGAATAATGTTACTTACTTACAAATGCTATTCTTATTTAAATAAAAAAAAGAAAAAAAAGTATTAAAAAAAAAGTTTTTAAACTCCTAACAAAAAGACAATATAATGTGGTATTTAAGTGGGTTATGCAATTTGATTTCCGATTTCAGAATAAGGATTTGGTTGCTTGAAACTACAACTCCCATGCCAAGAACTTCAACTCTACCTGTGGTATTATACATATACAGCTTGCGGCAGTGATTGGTTTTTGTGAGAAGGCAACTGCTTAAATTTCCTGATCCGATAATTTTTCTAGGCTTAATAGTATGTTTACTTGAAATAAATTGAATGTAGACAAATGGCTTTCTATATATCACCCGCCACCATGTCCGTAATTAGAAAACTAATTCAAATAAATTGCCACACCAAATATGTGGTCGCAAAAATTCCTTATCTCCGGATCCCTAATCAGGACAATAAATCATAATCAGACAGAAAATTTCGATCAGCACCTCCCACTATTTGGTGAGCATAAAATTTCAAATAAAAAGCTTATAACTCTATCCATACTTTATCTATCAGTTATTTTCGCTCTGAACAAGATAGATGAATCTCAGAGTCTGTGGGTATGGCAAACCCTTTGCACCCCATCTATAAGCAAGAACTGATTTAATGCATTCCTGTGGCCTCCCCCAAACTATTTATAATGCTATCGACTGTTCACCACGCCGCGCCACCATGGCATAGTGAGCTAATATGAAAACCATTAATATTAGGATATTTGGTCGAATGGAATCGCTATCGTCCTCCTGGCCGAGGTTATTATAGAAGTTTTTCGCTCTGAAGGGGATTTATGTGATGGCGGATGAAGGCGTCTACCGATCCAACCGGAACACTTCCGTTCCCACCGGGTGTTGAAGGGAACGTATAGGTATTGTACACCTACATCGCATGCGAATATGTGTGCTAGGCTTGCATACATGCCCTCGGTAATAAATCAATCAATTTATCCTGATGATGATTATATATTGAGAAAAAGGGAATCCCCAGCTCATATTATGGCAGAAACGCATGCATCTATCTACTCGAGTGTGTCTGGCTGGGATATAGACTAGTGAAAGGATTATGAAAAAAAAGTATACGTTTCCGCAGCAAAGAGACTGCGAAGGATTTCATTGGTGGCTATAATAGACTTTGTGTATCCACATCCACAGATTGAAAATAATGCTCTTATAACACACAATTTCCCATTTTCGATAAAGTGACCTGATGAACTGCGAAATGAAAAGAAAAAAAAAAAAAACAGTGGCTCTCCGGCCGAAGTGAAAACTTGAACAATTACGTGTGAAGTTGTTGAATCGTCAGGAAATATTTTATTGTGTTGGAAATACTTTTAAATGAAGTGTTTTTTTATTCATTTTTATAAAAGACTAGGTACTACAAAAAAATAATGCCAACTAAGGCATTAGTTAAGGCTGTGTTTTTTTTTTTTCAAAAAAGTCTCTTTATTTTATTTTAAATGTGTTTTCAGTTTGTTTTTGAATTTATATACTGACTTTTTAATTTTTTTTGAATATTCTTAATAAATCGTTGCCAATAAAAAAATTATATGTAACCTAGGTCTTGAAGAATGCGTTTCCACCTTTAAACTCTGTTCATTTTCCGAACACTCTATCTGTCATTCCTTAAAATTAATTCAAGCCTCTAGTTCCAGTAGGTGAAATGAAATTGGAAACAAATTTGTTTGTTGTATAAATAAAAATTGTTTTTGTTTATTTTTTTTATATTTTTGTTTAATTTTTGATTTATTGTTCCACTTTACAAAAAAAAAAATAATATATTTTAGGCATATTGAAAAATGCATCTTTTCTTCAAGTTAGACATTTTTTCGTCAAAAGTGTCAACCACTTGACGAACACTGGTCTCGGAGCATTGGTAACAGAAAATTATCCCATCTCAAAAATATACAACGCGCCTAAAGAAGTTTTCACTTCAAATAAAACGTTTCTTCGGAGAGGAATGACACAGCGGCACGATAGTCTGCTGTGCTCTCAGTGGTTCGGTACACAATTTTTTTTAAAAACTCTCAAAAAAACTGACAGCTTTCTAATACATATATTTTAAAATGTTGTCACATGTAAATGGAAGTCACAAATCACAATAGCCTCCTTTAACCTTCGGTCCTCCAACCTATTTTTTCCAACACGTTCCTCTTACTGGGGTGTGGAATACCCCAATCATAAATATAAAAAAAAAAGTTTCTGTTAAATTTTTTTTTATTATTATTTCTTATATTTTTAGTACATTTTACACATGTACAATATTTCAAACACAAAAAAAATACCATATTAAAGACAAACAGTTATTTATAAATAAGAATATTGTTATGGTAGATTAAGTAAACACAAAGTCGGTTAAGTCAAGAATAATGCAAATAAATAATAATAATAATAATAATAAAAAAAAATTTATAAATAATTAAGCATTAAGTAAAAGTCCATTTTCTCAGAAATTATTACAAAAAAAAATTAAAAAATGTTACATATGTTTTCTAAAATGCTGCCCGGGAATATGAGTAAAATTTAAGCATTCTTTTGTTGCAAACCGATATTAGCGGAGTGCTTAAATAAATGCAATTTTTCTGGAAAAAAAAAAACAATAACTTTCCAGAAAAACAAAACTTTTTTGTATGACTAAACAAACCTTGCACTAGCTAGATGTATTTACTCGTATTCTGCGTAACAGTTTTTATAAAAATGCTGGGATCAATGGCTAGAATACAAAATGATAACATTCACAAACTATAAAAAATACTAACACGAACTACACCCCAGGTATGATACCCAATACAAAATGTCATAGCAAAATTATGTATCTATACAAAACTGAAATTGCTCAAAACGGCCTCCTACTACTGCAGAAAATTTGAAATTGGCACAATGGCACGGTTTACAATATTTTGCGGGATATCAGACACCCCAGTGGGAGGACGGAAGGTTAAAAGAAGCCACATTGCCCGAGCCCCGTGAATTCTCTCCCGTATCGTACATAAAAGATCACCACGCCCTAGGTCAGCTTTTACCTGATTTACAGGGGGCGCTATTTTCTATGTCAGTAAGTAAACATTTAGCATCTTTGACATTTATCAATCGATTAACTAGTAGACTTTTTTTTGAAATGTGAAATCAGTGCAATTTTTAACAGTCGCATCGAAAACAGTCGTTCAATTGTGTTCTCAACGTGCATGTCGTAGAAAATATTGTGGCCAAATCCGATAAGCACCGTCACCGTCTGACAACGATAGCTTTTCGGCGTTTGGCGTCGAATTTTGTTGAGCACGGGACAGTGGGAGATCATGCCGTTCATCAACGCCCAATACCTTTAAATGAACTGGTTGAAGCAGTCAAAAAAAAAAAGAGTCTTGCCGTAATATTCCGAGTACATGTGCTGTCAAAAAAAAAATGGCGATATTAACTGGCCGCCCAGATCTCCAGATTTGACCCTTCCCGAATTGTGTTTGTGAGGTTTTTCAAAATCAAGGTGCACACCAAAAGGCCTGACAATTGACATGAAAATTTCAAGGCAAATCTTCGTGCTAAAATCATCGCTATACCAATGGAGATGTCATGAAACAAGCAGCTATAAGGGCACATTTCTCTTTGATCAATATGGGCGGCCTGATTGAATTTGTATTCAAAATCTTAAATTAAATAAAAATACCTTATATAATGGAAATCAGTGTTTATTTTTCTCTTTTGAAGCTGTTCAATATTTACATACTGTTATACTTACTTCTATGCTTGTCAGCACAGTTGATCTGTTTGTGCTGTGGAATTTAGCAACACAGGAGTCTTTAGCTGCTCGCCCGCAGCCCACACGTAACTAGAGCTGAACAATATAACAACCGCTGCTGATATTTTTTGGTTTTGAGCTTCTGAATGTGGCAGAAAGCTGATAGATAGCTCGATATAATTATAAAAATATTCGCTCGCATTCTTTTTTTGATTGAGAACTATTTGAGTAAAAGCAAGTTGAAGGCAATGAAGTCAGCAAATTATAGACACGCAAAGCAAACCCAACGGCAAGGCTTGACGAAGTCCAAAACTCATGTGGGCTGCTGCAATCCAATCCAAGGTTTTCTATTTTTAGAGTTTTTGTTTGCATTTGTTTTTCAGGTGGTTACGACTTAGATTTAATTTAAACAATTGATACAGCAGTATAGTTTCTGTGTAAGACCTACCACAGTCCCAATTGTGGCAACAGTGCCACCTATCGGTTACAAAAGTATCCTATCTTCCCAAATCAAACCAACCATACCCATCCCCAAAATTTCATTGAAATCGGCTGAGTGGTTTATGAGATCGACAACAGCGCCACCTATCGTCTAAATTATTCTCTCTTCCCAGCTAAAGCCAACCATGCCTATCCACAAAATTTAATTGAAATTGGTTGATTGGTTTTGGAGATGTCAAAAACTATCCCATCCTTTAAGCTGCAACCTAAAACTCGCATAACCAATATACACACAAAGACCGCATATACATAAAAAAATTGGTATTTACGTAACATTTGTTCTGAAATTTCCAGGAAGAAAATCGGTTCACGCATTTCAGAAAACATCAATTTCAAACACAATACAACTTATTGTATATAGATACATAGATGAACGGATTGTGCCACCACAGCGCCACCTGTTGAGAATTTCCCAACTTTTCATTTTTCCTAAACCTTCGCGTAGCAATTACGAATAAACACGCAGAAGGAAGTGTCCAATTTGGTCCAGCCGCTTTCAAGTTTTATCCGAACATCCGAACAGATTAAGAAAAAATAGGCTCAACAATTTTAGGGGACTTCAGGTAGCGGTTCAGGGAATCGTCGGCTATAAAAACTGTTTTCGCAAATATCACCATAATACATTTACCCTACATGCTCCCTACTCCAAGTGATCGGGTTTTCAAAGTACTTTCTTTCTTACTTAAACTTTGAGCTGAACATAATTCCATTCGGATTTGATGCAATTACCAATTGTAAGCAGCTTAGACATCCGCCAATAACCAAGCCTGCACTTAGTTGGTAATCAAACCAACAACTCTTTACATAAAATACAATGAAGTTGACATTTCTCCTACATACTACATCGACTCAACATCGAACTAATGAAACATTATTGTGTCAAATTGCCTCATTCACCGTATAATACCAATTCGAAAGTTTTTCTTGCCAAATTGCCAATTTTCCGGTTGGCAAGCCTCGCGCTTATTTTCGATAGCATTTTCATCATGACATCCGACAGGGAAAACAGCATCACCTCCTCAAGGACCGGAAGGTGATGCGACACAGTGTATCCATTCGAAGCTCGTAAAATTAGCTCAAATCGCATTACATTTCAAATTGAACATTTCCACTGTAATGACACTTTAAATGTTCTGATTGTCCCCCCGCCCTGCGGGAGCCCGCTCTGGAGATAGCACCACACACATATGCTAATTCGGCAACTATTTCCCTCCACGTCGTTCAATTGGAAAACTTTCAAAATCTCTACCCCGCAAAAGGGAAACTTTGTCACAGAAAACCACTCCTCACATCTAGATAGCGAACCCGCCCGACATAGGGCTCCACCGAAGCCAGCAGAAATAAGCAAAATCTCGCAGCGATAAGGGATTGGAAAAATATTTTTATCATGGTTGAGTAAGAGAGAACCCAAAAAAAAAATAGAAAAACTGAGATGGAAAAAATATCGTTATTGGATGATTTATTGACGTCGATATGGTTAGTTTAGCAGCGGCGAAACGTTTCCATTTATGCAGATGGAGGATTCACAGGATGAAGCACAGGCATTGGCTTCATTTGGCCATGTTCACGTTGCGTTTTCCGCAAGAGTCAAGAAAATAAAAACCAACATCACGATAGTTGGTGGTGTACTGAACAGCGCGGTTATTGTATTTATGGGGAGTGGGGAACGTCCTTAGAGGGGTAAGATGCACTAATAACAACTCGGCCTCCAGAGATGGATAAATGTATCTTTCACGGTGTAGTGGATGGTTTCCGTCGCCTCCCTTTTGGCGCTTTATTCCATTTTACCCGTCGTTTGCGTTATTCTCGATTTTTATGTTGCGAAATTCAATATGTCAGTCCGTGGAGATTGTTCCCGTAAACAGACAGCCAAGAGATGGAAATTCTATTTCTTATTGCAATCCAATTTCAATGTGGCATCCTTAAATTGCTTCGTAACTACGTGCTGTACATCGTCGTTGTCGTCATCGGGCTTTTGTAGCCATTACTTTGGAAGTTACTTTTTGTGTTCTGCATTGCTTGGGAGTTGGCAAAAAAGAAAAAAAAAATTGAAACAGAATTTAAACATATGAAAGCTGTTGCCTAGAAGCAAATTAAGGAGACGGTTCGAATCTACACGAAATAATATTTGTATACTTACAAATATAATATGTTCACTTGAATGTGTTTCGAGTGATTTCCTTTTGTGCCACCGGCTTCCTTCCTGTTGCTAAACGGGGCTTTCTTTTTGCCTCGGCCTTGCTGCAGGCCCTAACCAAAGAGCGAACGAGAAAGCTGCTAACAATTTTTTATTTGGAATCTATGCGAGGTAAAAGTTTCAAAGTTGCAATGTTTAGAGCGGTTGAGAGGTCCTTGAGATATGGAATTGCATGTTGCCGGCGCGCACCCCTTAGTGGCACTTGAGTTCTTGGCAAACCATCAGAGAAGTTTCAATCAGTTTGAGTTTGCTCTTGAATAGGAAAGTAAGCTTAGTAACCGGTAACAAGCTCTGCAGGTAGGCTCTGGTAGAAAAAAAGAAACTGCGTTAAATTGGGGCAGCTTTTGAAGATGAGACTACTGAGTGAGGAGTCTCAGGTTCGATGTCAGGGAAAATACAAAACACATCTCGGGGTGTTTTTCACTTGGCTACTTCAATCAAACGTCTCACAAATATCCGAGGGCATATAACTGTTTCAGAACCGCCTCTTAATTCAGCGTGCAACCTTCGGGAAAGGCATCGAATTGAGGGTAAGTCCCCAGCAATAGAAACTCATACAAAACGGAAAGAATGCACGGCTTTTATTCAAATTGACAAGAAGGAGTAGCGCGAAAGTATACACCTGCATACACGAACACGACTGCCTTGAGTTGTTCACACTACCCTTCTGTAGTCAATGGAGCGCGTGCCTCTGCGTTGTATAGTTCCTGTAGCTAAGACATTTTAAACACTTTGTACTCAAGGCCAAGGGAGTTTTTTGTTTTAATAAGTGAGGATTCCAACGGCTGGAGCATTCAAACCAATCCCTGTCCATTGTTATCCAAGCAGTAACCTCTTTTTGTGTGTAGTGGTTGGAGAATGTCCGCGCTGTGTATTTATAAGAGTAGTCATAACCTCTTTAGCGCGTGCTTATTATAAAAAAAAAAAAACGAGTGTGCTTTAGACCAAACAACTGAAGTAAAACTTCTTTAGCTCCATCTATATATACATGTTTAGTTTAGACATTCTAATATATCATTTTTCTTCAATAATTTACTGGCTATGAGAGGAAGAGAGCAAGAAAATGGGCGCGCGCACTTCTCTCTTGCTCCTACAGTGTGATACAGACAATAGGCCTGCACTGCAGTGATACCAGACTTTAGAGGCAGGTGATCCCACGATTATTCTCAAAATATCCCTTTTATGTTTACAAAATAAATAAATTTATTATTTAAAAAAAACTCGTGATTCATTCACAGATATGTGATTGTATGAAACAGTTTAGGGAAAGAAAAAAAAAAGAAAATGAAAGCATTTAGATATTTTGAATGACTTTTTTCTAAATATGAAAATATTAAGTTCTATCGTACGTTGAATATTTTTTTTTATTATTCCTAATTATGAAATGAGCAATTAGGAACAAGATTTGACCAAAAAGAAAAATCCCTTTCTCTTTGTACTATGAGGTCTGAACAATCCCTTTGTCCCTTTTAGCTTATTATTAGTGAGAAAATCCCCCAAAAAGTGATAAATCCCCCGATCTGGTATCACTGCTGCACTGTATGATGTGTCTTAGATAATGAAACGTAACTGGCTGAGAGAAAGAGAGAACGAAAATGTGTGCTCGCATCTATCTCTCTTGCCTCTACAGTAATATTCGAAACGAAACGTAACTCTCTCTTTTTTTATCTCACTAACTTATATCTCCCTCTTTAACTTCCGCTCGCAATTTCCGTAACGCTTTCGTGACGCATTCACCAGCTTACCCAACAAGTAAAAACGTGCCTAAAGATGTATTACTTCAAAAAACTCTGATATTACTCATTACCCTTATGTAAGGCGGCAGGCTATTGCTGTCCAACTTGCGCCATTTGGGTCTATTGCCACCCTACTTTAACCGCTTAATGTTGAAAGGCCTTCCACTGTAACAAGATCAAAGATTACCTGTGCAATTTTTCGCTCAAGCGTACTGAGATTGAGTACAAACCGGTCCTTGATGGGGCACAATGACTACTTAGGAGCTCGTGAATGGGATTTGTTACTCAATTGCCTGTGTAGTCCGTCACAATTCTAAAAACTATCTACCAGTTGGAGTAGCCAAATAACACACCTACATTTGTTGACAAACTTATTGGTACAATACTCTGTTTTACTGTTTACTGTTTTACGCTTCTTCTTTTATAAGTCACCGTAACCACCTGTACATATCCAGCTAGCTGCAAGAAGTTCGCGCGCCAAAATCCAAGGCTGGGTCATAATTCAAAATAAAAGTTGGGTCAACATCATCAAGATGAATTTTGTTTGAAGAAAAAAATAAACTTCTGCGACATTTCTATACTGCAAGTAAGAAAACTTCGATTACAGCCAACTATTTGTTGGCCAAGAGTCAGTGACACCAGTGACACAACACATTAGCTGCATTGACGTACGTCTTATGCTACATCACTGACACAATTTAAATTGTTGGCCAGCAAACTCTGCTCGGCACAATGTATACCGAATGTACCTCCCTAAGCCATTATGCTTCGCATAAAGCATTCGCTTATCGAGTTTGGCAATGGGTGCATCTTTCTTGTTTCGTACTACCCGAAAGCATGTAAATTTTCCTTATCAATCCTGTTTCCTTCTTCCCGAAATGTGGACTGTGAACGCTTGCCAGAAGGATGCCAAGGAACATGGCATGGTATTCCCATGTTTGGTGTCTAAATTCGTTCATCAAATTTAGGGGTAGGTATTAGGTAACCAATCTAGTAAAAAATTCTTAGCCGCTATTGCCATTCAATTCTTGTAAATGAATCTCTGTAATTTAATGGGCTGTTTTGTGCAGAAATGTGGCCATATAATGCGATTGTTTGTTAAACAATCACTAAAATTCAATTACTAATCTAAAGTTTAATCGGAAGTTTAAGTAAAATTTAAATATATACACATATTAATAAAACTTTGGGAAGTTTTATGACTGTTACCAGTTGGCGTTGAAAGTACTGTGCAGATTTTCATTAAACTTCGTTGAATCTATCCTTAGAATTATAGAAGCTACATCCTTTATTGCCACGCCTACTTTTTGGGAGTATTTTCTTAAAAAATCAATTCAAAAAAGAGCACTTTTGGGAGCCAATGCATATTTTAATATTTTAATGTATAAAAATGAGGTTCTTGCTTCATTCAAAGGCTGACTTACGTCAATTAGTGCCTCCGGTTTGACCTTGTTGCAGAGTCCTCAATGCGAATGTTATAGCGTATAGATTAACTGAAGGACTTTTCTTTGTTTTGCGTATGCAAGACTCTATCGACCTGTCTTTACAGTACGCAATTTGGTAGTCGAACGATTGTGCGTTAGTAGGTATCACAGTTTTAAACAGGATTGACGATACCCTTCGTCTTCGGTACAAAACTCTTTTTCAAACCATCGTTTTGCGAATGTTCGATAGATTCCAGCAGGCCCTTAGAATAACTACCATTTCAGGTAGAATTATTTTATGTACAGACTGTTCAATTCCGGCTGGTATTTTAGACTTCTTTTAGTCGCTAGTACGACTTGGAACGGTGAATGTAGCCAAAAATATTGCCCAGCCAATTTTGCTAGGCGTAATGAACCCTTCTAGTTCATTATTTATCATAGATCATAACCCTGGGTTGTGAGTCGAATAGGACGGTCTCAAGATCTTGGAAATAATTCCCATATTTCCGATCTTCCTTCCTCAATGACTTTTATCCGCACGAAATTTAGGAGCTTCTCTGTTGACTTAATCTTTGTTCAAACATTTTTTACTGATTTTTAGCATTTTCCTACCCACCACGAATCTCCGCTGGGTCTCTGAACACAGTGACAAAACCGGCAATGAGGGCGGATGAATTGACGAGAGAGGAGTCCATTATGGATCTTGGTCGAGCACTTCACTCCATCGAGCCAACACTTTGCGGTCTCAGAGAGCGAGTGGAAAATAAAAAGCAGGTGGAAAGAAGTCACTACCTGTGAAATATCACGGAAGATTTGGCCAGATTATAACAAGAGCCGGACCAACAAACTTCTGCAGTTTGACAGGTCATCGCTATCTAAGTTAGTAGGGGCTTTAAATGGGCATATCTTCCTAAGAAACCACGCAATGAAACTATATATCAAAGATGATGATATATGTAGACTGTAGAGGCTGCAGAGATGAGGAGGTCCACGAGGACATACCCGGGTTGACAAACGTGTTACGATCGTAGCTTTTAAGTTACAATGGACTTTGAAAAAAATACAATCGCTCCGAAAAAGTTACACTCGAAAAGTATTTTTTTATTTTGAGAAGTTACAATAGCGCATATTATTTAATACAATGACTTATTACAATTCTTTTTATTGTTTTTGTTTTATTGTGTTTTTATGATTGAATTTTTACCTTATATCATATATGTTATTTGTTATTGTATAGGGAATTGCGAGAGAGATGCCGCGTTGGGAGACATGCCGCACCTATCCAAAATCATATTAATAGTGGATGTCACGAGTCTTTTTTTCTTTGTTTTGTTCAATACGTATTGAAACACAAAGGAGAGCAAAAAAAAATTATATTTTTTAAGGGGAGGGGAGATATTGCAGTTTGTTTTGTTTTACCTTCTTAAATTTGGTGTGGAAATTTTTCAGTGCAATGCAAATAATCGGTGCGAAAGCAAGACAAAACCTATTTTGTTGCCAGTAAGTATTTTATGTGATTGAGTAGGCTTCTTGGAAGTGTTTCACGTGATTTTGTAGTTTTTTTTTTTTGTTAACTGTTCTGATAGGGTGCGGCATCTTTCCCTTAACCCAGGGAGAGATGCCGCACTTTTTTTGAGGTAAGATGCCGCATTTTAAACGTATTGTTTATAGGGACTTTAAGACTATAAAATGCCACGAAAATATACTCGCAAGACCTCCAGTGGAAGTTGGATCAGTGAAGCTTAAGAAAATGCATTGAAGGTGGAATGTCCCTGAGAAAATGTATGGTGTTTGAGTTAGAACACTTACAAGACGCCTAAAGGAAGGAAACTTTAAAAAGAAATCTCTTGGATCGAAATGTAATAATTACTTACTTGCGACATTTTGATATTATTATTTATAACTGCTAAAGCCCGCATGACACTACATTTTTTGCATTTTTTCTGCTTTTAAAATGAAACTAGAGCAGAACGAAATTTTAAAACGAAAATTCCCGAAAGGAGTGAGTGCGTACACACCAACCTAATTAATGTAGAAACGTCACTTTTTAGTGTCAAATTACATTTTTCAGATGCTGGAAGCTTTTTTTTGACATTTCAACATTTTTTGAAAATAAATTCGTTTGAAAATTTGTAGTTGCTTTGTAAACAATTGCTACAGTTGAAAGATGTACCAAATGCCTGAACGAAAACTGTACAATTTACAAGAAAAATAATTTAATTTATTGTACTGACTGTGGTAGGGACGAGGAACGTAAAAAAACATGTTCCACATGCAAAATGAGGCTCGAAACGTAATGCTTTAAGACTGTGGCATCTCTCCCTCACTGGCACAGTATAATTTATTTTTCAGTAATATTTATTTAAACAATTAGATTTTTGTTGGTTTAGTCCCTTTTAATGGTAGAATATAAATCCATTGTTACGTTTTGTAAAAGAAATAAAGTCTTTTTTGGTTTTAACGAAACGTAAAATTGAGTTTTATAAAAGCGCGGCATCTTTCCCGCACTTACGTTAATGTAAGTAGGTTCTTAAATTCTACGAATCGATTCCCGATAAAATAAACCTTATTGAAATATACGAAATGTGTTAAGCTTAGCATGTTTTGAACGTTCTGCATATAATAATGACAATAAAAATATTTTAAACTTTTGCATCTTAGCTACAAGATTTTTGAGTAAATTTGTTATTTGTTTCCGACAGGAAATGTTTTTGCAATAGATTGGTGATTTTTAAAGTTAATTATTAAGATAAGCAGGTATCTATGATAAAAGCTGAAAGTCAACTTCAGGGGTTGTAGTGAACTTTCAATTTGTTTTCCTTGAGATTTGTATATAACTGTTTTAAATACATATATAAACGAATATAACCTTACCATGAAATTAAGGAACAGCGAATTTATTTGAATACTCTATTCCGAATCCAAGGGTTTCTTTCAATTTCGATATCAAATGCAATTATTTTAAAAAAAATTAAAAGTTATACATGTTATACAATAAAATTTGTGTTTTCATAAACAAACGAAATAATTTTATACGGTATACGATGCTTTAGATAAAAAAAAACATTGATTGCCATTAAGTTAAAAATTACCATATTACATTTAAAAAATGGTTTTGTTAATCAGCCCAAAAAATATTCCACCCGAAAAAAATTGTATACTACATGTTTTCGAGAAAAATCCAAAATCCAAATTACCGTGCAAAAAAGAGGCTCCGAACTTTAAGCCCACAAACTTTAAAAACGAAAACTATGTCTTCTTCATCTAGACTCAGACGTAGCCGTGCGCCATCTGTTTGCTTTGGGTGGTGATGATTAAGCTGAGGTATGCGCACCATAATCGCTACGGTCAGTTTCCACCATAACTGTGTAGCTCAGACTTGTTGGAGATTTTGGCTTTTTTTTTGGGATCCGGCTCAACTATGGCGTGTCGTGAATGAAGGCAACACAAGTGCAGGACTTTTATGGCACATTCTCTTGACTTGACAGTTATGAATACAACTTCCGACTACCACTACCAACAGTGAAATGGTGTCTATCATCTGTGAAGAAACAGAACTGCCACGGGCTAAGTTAATGAAGTTGCAACTTTTCCAAAACTTCCGTATGGAATATCATCGCAACCGATGATCGTTGTGTATGAGACAAGAATTCGGTCAAATCGGGTGAGCTGGGTCACATTAAACGCAAGTATACTGACACTTAAGGCATGGTCACGCTTTTGTTTTTAGTACGCGGCACACAAAATTCTAGAGTCTTGTCCCATTAGGGGGTCCTTAAAATTCAGATCGCATGAAACTCGCCAACGGATGGATTTCTACGGCGTTCACAATTAATTTTAAAAATAGTATGCGGCCACAATAGTAACACCACACGGTCTTGTTCTTTGATTGCGCACCCGCACCCGCTTTCCACTAAGCTCCATAAGGGTGTCTCGCAAAACGGAATGCAGCATATCTGCCTGTGCTCTCACAAATCTCACGATTTTCTTCGGTTAGTTACCCCATGCAGGTTTCGCCTCTACTGGAAATTTTCAAACAAACATCGACAGTCCCCACCAGTTAGGAGATCAATCAACCAAACTATGTTTACAAAAGTCTCCGGATTGGAATAGCTCGTGCGATAATGCCTGAGATGGTTCCATTCGTGAAATCCCAATCAAAACTTATATGCAGACGCTGCTTAATTTGAATTTGCAATCTTTTCATCAGCCAGACAGAGCGAAGTGCAAATAACATGTATCTAACTAAGTGCATCCTACTCGCAAATAGAAATCCACAGTGTAATTCCTTAAAGCCTTCATTACTCTCTCGACTGCCACTTGTATACATTTCGATATTAAAACCAAGTTCGTTTGGTGTAGGCCCCATTATAGTTGAGTGCGTCTCACTCTCTCGTCTTCGACTGTCTCTATCTGTGGTTATAATTAAGCGCCGGAAATTAATGTCTGGCAAACGCATTTATGACAATACACAAAAATTACATTCACACCCTTCCACTGTACCACAAGATGGCACACACATCAGGAGTATCTTGAACCCGAACACAGCATCATCGTAACCAACTTTAAGTCGTTCTTAAACACGGAAACACCTCATTATTTGTTAAGAGCATTTCATGTAGTCCATTGCCGTGCATCCCATTCACACATCAACCGCCACCCTCGTTTTCTGCCATCAAATATGCAGCCCCGAGCAAAGGAGACAATGTTATCATCCAGGAGGTAGGCACCTCTCTGATAAGTGGATAGATGGATACCGGGAAGGGGAATGATGCTACACCCCCCCCCCCCCCCCTTTCGCCGTTTTGTAATCACTTTAAGTGGGAGTAATATGGGGAAGCGAATGCGAAAGAAAAAAGTGAATGGCTCCGCAAGGACATATTATTCGCAACAGGAAAGTCTATTGCAAGGATCTAAAGATGGCGACCAACAATAAAAAGTGTTTCACTTTTTATTCTTTGCCCATTCTTGTGTGCAGAAGAAGATCCAAAAGCGACGGCATGGCTTAGGGAGAATGCATAAGGGGATATTGTATCCAGTTTGTAAGAGATTTGTGCTTGCGTGTTGGTGTGTGTTTGCTTTTCGTTATAGTATTCGGTTGAGGCAATGGGATAGTCAACCGCATTATAGGAGCTTATTTTCTTTCTTAGAAATGCAACAATGTCCTGTGCATGTGCACTGTGTAGTTGGTTGTTGGCTGTGGTGGTGATGCGAGTTCCATTGTGCGGAGTCCGGAGGAGAGCAGACAATGTCACTTGGAGTAGATGATAGATGTGAGCTCTAATGCTCGAAGGCACTTTACAGAGTAACAGTGAGAAATGGAAGCGTATTAATAAGATTTAATGACTGTGCAGTGGATCGATGTGCAACTGAAATGAAAAGAAAGCAGAATCAAATATTTTAATGGACTCTTGAGCTCATTTCATTTATATATACATGGAAATGTCTACATAAATAACTGCAAGGAGCTTGTCGATTCTATTCTATCTTAAAAGGAATAGCGATATCTTGGAGTTATATTTATGTTGCTTGTAATTGCAGAAGAATGACAGATGTCAATGTCAAGTGGACATTGTTCAATGTTAAATGAACTTTAATTTTTTTTTTTGTATCGTTCTGGGGTAAATTATTTAAAAAAAGCGATTGGATTGATTACATTTGTGAGGTGCTCTGCTCGGAAAGTATTCTGTGTATGGGGATTGCTTTGTGCAAAGCGAGCGACAATCACAAGTCACTTCTGGTAGACGAGTTCTTGCTGCCGCAACCGCAGATGTTTCCCGCGTTCAACAACAGAACACAATTTCATCAAGACGGGACTATACTCACAGTTAGAATTTCGATAGAGAAGCAGATTGTCATTTATTCCAATAGGTCTATAACCAGTTACGCAGAAATACCTTGCTGACCGGACTTTCCACCGAGTACCGGTTTTTATATGGGAATACCTAGACTAGGTCCCATATTTATGTGGGCCCTCTTATGGCGTGGCGTTCATATAACCCGACTAGCTACCGACTTCCGAAACCAATGCCTTACTCAACTTTGAGTGTGTTCCAGAGGAATAAACAGCATTAAGACTAAATTGTTCTTAAAACAAAAAGTCCGTATTGCCAACCTCAATTTTGTATAAATGAGAATCTTACTGCAGCTTGTGCCACGCAGACTCCCTCGGCCGAATGTTAATGTGCCTACAACAGATGGGCAATAAATTTGAACAAATTTAATGAAAGCACTTGTCATCGCCAAACTGCTCCAGGCGTGTCTTAAATTTCAATCGCTTGAAATTGAACCGCAAATCGCTTCAGTGACACTTCAGAGTGATTTTTGTATTGCAAACAAAGCCGATGTGTATCCAAGTTTCATAATAACATCATAGTAAATCCTGCTTCTAAATTGACCAAATATTTATGGGAGGGCCGTCAAACCCTGACTTATTGAAGATTTAACCTTAATCTGATTGCAATAAGAAGTTGGACCAGTTCTCTGTACTGCTATTGCTCACTGGCTCACTGGATGTTCGTATTGGAATATTCAGCGATCGGTTTCGGTTTTTTTTTTTTAATTCAGCCCCTTGCGTCAGAGAAATAGACTCTGATCAATACCAAAGGTTGTCGAACCTAAAAGTCTAACATTATTCGGTCTGCGAAACATGGAAAGACTCATTGGCTTTGTTTAAGCTCAATCGTGGTTCGTCGTTTTGTGGTTTTCGAGATATTACCCTTTGAATGTTTTCCATTTGAATGGGAGGTGAACCGACTTTTTATACAATTTTGACCAAACTAGGGCTATATTCTTCTTAAGGTTTCATACTATGTTTGTGACAAGAGGGTACACAAAGCTGTTGCGCTAACTATATATTTATTTTTTCATTTTTATCATTTGGCAAAATAAATTAAACAGAAGGTGAAGCTTTGTCCCGTCGAACGCCTCTCAGGGAAAAAGTTTGCTAATTTAAAAATAATTGAAGACCCTTCATAAAGAAAATACATTTCGCAGGTAACCACCAATGATGCGTGATTATTCAAATAGAGCAGACCTTAGGGCCGACAAATATAAAATTTAATTCAATCGCCACACTCGGCCTTACAAATAATCAACTTTAGTCTGGCAGTTTGCGCAAAGACTCCACACTTTCCAAAATAACTTTACCAATAAACAAATATAGTTGCCAGAATATAGCTAACTGTAGGGTTAAATGTTAATGTTCAGAAACCCATGTTTATCTCGGGCATTAGCTAAATAGATCGCCCCTAAATGTCATTTTCAAGTGGAGTGTTGCCCAACCACCAAAAATGGTGGTAGGGAATTTCGTAATAGGAGCCGATTTAAATACACTTTTGTTCAGCCTGAACGTTTACAATTATAAACTAATTTTAGTAAATTGTAAATGTTTTCGGACTTCATTCGTTGGAATACAACAATGCAAGTTGTTTTTAAGTTTGGCAAAGACAAATTTTTACAAATGCATGCACAAAATTGAAAAATATTGCAGTTTTGTTTTATTTCTAAACACTTGAAATATATATTCCGAATATTTTCATTAAATTAAATAATTGGTATGTTTTTTAACCGCTAACGCTTGCTTTTTGATTGGTTGTAATTGTTTAATAATTTGCAATTTACGAATGCATACGTAGTAAAAAATAAATTTGATATAAGTTTAGGATGTTTCCAAGACTTTCTTGAGGGTCGTCGAGAACAGAATAAAATATCGGTTCACTTAAGATTGGACAGCCCAAACCCGAATACCTACATTTTTCTACAACTCCCAGTACCTTAGGCGGCACCGGTAGATATTTGGCTGTAACCAAATGGAAATGGATTTTGTTCCCAGAAAATGAGAATTTCTAATGAATCAGTGGTTGGTGTGAAAAGGTTGACTTCGCGGAAATATAGATGTAAGAAATGTCAGCATTCAGCAAAATCCCCGCGAAATAATAAATTTAGGAACTTCTGGAGGAATAACAGGTAGTATGTGCGAATTCAAGATTAACAGAATTCTGATTTACTTAGAGTGAATTCATAGAAGAATACGCATGATAGTTTTCGTGTAGAAAAATGTTCGCGCGTTTATATTTTTCTGAATGAATTTAACATTTTGTCGCTTTCTAAGTTTCCTGAATTAAGTAATTGAGCTATACATTTTTAAAAGATCATTGCAAGATTTACAAGCACTGTTTCGTTGTTTGGCAGATTGAAATTCAAAAACGGAAGCGATAGGTCCTTAAAACGCTTTTGATTTCCTACTTGAGTTTTTAATTTGTTCTTAAACAAAATAGCCAGCTATTATTACTTTTTTTTTTCAAAAATATTCCCTTGCTAATCATTCAATCTTTAGATCAATAAGCTTCGATTTTCATAATCAGTCTAAGAGACTGTGTTCCGACACAAATTCCATCAATCGTGAAGTATTAGAAAACAAAGGAAAGTGTACTATAAAAAGTACCAAAAATTGTGTCCGATCGAAGGAGAGGGCATCACTGATTTGCATATGATATTTGACAGATCAGCTGATATTTTGTGCATTTCCTATTTTGTGCTGGGATGATAAAGGTCTTATATTTTTAATGCAGTTTCGTATCCTAAGTGTTTATTGCAAAGGTGTCTATAGCCAGGCAATATCACATTGATTGCATTTTTGTCTGATTTTTTGATGCGATGTCATATTCTGAGTTTATAGCATTTCTGAGCAAAATTGTTGTCATTATACTTATCATTTGTATTATGTAACAGAAAATGAATTTTAAGTTTTAGTTTGTCATTGATCACCGAACAAGAAAGCACATTTTAACAAGCTCAAAGCAGCATCCGTCTAGAATGACGTTTGACCACGCTGCGTGTCCCTTTTTTCACAGCTTTGAATGTTTTAATTTAATTATTAAATAAAACAAAAACCTATAAAGTTATTCTCATGTTTTATTTATTCCATAAACGTGTTGCAATCGGAATCGTTGGTGTTGTACAAGTTCAACAATTTCAAATCTGGCGCCTACAATTTATACCAATCGCCATAATGTTTAAACGTATACAGTATATCCAATTGTTTTTACTTTAAAAAAGCTTAAGAAACCGTTCCTTAAAAATTGTATATAAAGCACCGTCAATGAAGAATAAGAAGCATTTTCTTGTACAACCACATTGGCGGAAGCAAATCGTTATCATTCGCTTTCGCTTCGGCAGGATTCCTGCTCAAGACGGTTCATTGGCATTGCATCGGTAAAAGTATATCAACGCGAATAAAACTACGACATCGGAGAAGAAATTTGAAGCTGATGGTCAGAAAAAAGGTTTCAACCGTTCAGTGAGTGTTGGTTCAAAGGCAGTAACTCAGCGGCTCATATTTTCTTGTAGGATCTGAATTGTTCGGGGATTGTTGCCACAGGGCCTGATTTAAGGAATATAAAAGAAAAAATTACCCTCTGCTTCTCTATTACAATTTTTGTAATAGCTTTTACCTACTTACTCAATAACCAGCATAGTTCGAGTTCTAAATTTTGTATTCTGGTTTTGCTTAATAAAAACAACTTAATTTTTAGGAAACTGTTTTTTTTTTTTACTATTTTTCGAGAATAAGTTAGCCTTGTATTTTCCATCATATATAAACGATTATATTTACCAACACTAATAGCGTACATTCGGAGTTGATCAATTGCATTTCGAAAACACTGTCAAACTCGGTCTTTCACAAGACATGTCTGTTCTTATCCATTGCAGTGTTGTTTGCCCATTGAATTATTTTTCCCTCAGGTAGTTGTGAATGTGAACTTTGTCCCAGCAATATAAAAATATAAAGCCACACATGTTATACATTCCATTTAATATTTGTTCATGAGGGAAGGCAATTCCTGTATTATTAAACATAACTTTTCGTAATAAACAGTTTCATAAAATACTCTAGAAAAATTTTCATAGCATTGTTTAAAATGTTACAATTTAATATACCTACTCATATAGATTAAATAAATAAGCAACTGAGTGAAGGAATTGTCTAGGTTTGAGTTTGTACCAGTGTAACTTCAGTTCAGATCAGTTTTTTGTTATAATGTCTGATGACTATATGAGGGAAAATAATTATACCTACCTGCGGAAAACTATTGAAAATATCTAGATAAAGCATGATCCTGGATGATAAAAGCCGTTTTTATTTTACCCACATGATCAATATAGCTCTTTGATTTTTATACTTTACAACAACAGTTGGATCTCGTACTATTTTATAAATCCTAGGTAGGTAAAATACAAAATTCCTTACAATAACTAAATATAAAAACCGTGTAACTATCTGCCATCCATTAGGCAGGAATTAAAATCAAACAAAAACCTATTCCTTTAGCTGGTAATCTCAGCCTGTAAATAACTTTCTAAAATATATTAGGTGAATGGTACTAGTAAAGTAATTCCTTTGGGCAGGGACCAAATGACTGTTGACCGGTAGGTAAAAGAGTGCTCTTGTGGCTTCTGCCACAGCTTCACATAGACCATCAGTTGGGTACATTGTGTCCAGTTACTGGGGACCCTCCGTTGCGTACCTGTTAAAAGACAAGAAAAAGACCGCTTTTCGAATTAGAGCCACATAGATTTAGAAGAATCTCATGGGTTCTTAAGCTCCGTTGTAACCGCGGCTTAACACTTGCATAAAACATATTGTACTTAGAAATACGATTTATTTATACAGTTTGCTTTAATCAATACGTACAGGCAGATTTTGATATTTGCATTCAATTCATTTCAGAAATCGATTTTTGAGCACGAGAATCTTATAAAAAGAGAAAAATATCCCACGATACTATAACACTGTCCATTGTCCAACCATAATATACTTCACAGTGAATAAATATCAGATTTTGTTTCAAAAATTGTCAAACAATTTGTCGCTTTAGAAGCATAGTGACACAAGTCAAAATTTGGGGTTTTTCCAGCTATAAGTAGGTATAACGAAAATGTTTAAAAAAATTACTTTATTCTTGAGGCAAATCGTCATATTCATATCTTTTATATTGACTTGGTGAGAGCGCACAAAACGACACTTTCTAATTTATCATTATTAAAAATTATTACAACATTTTTGCTTTTTTTTTGTTTTGCTAAATGACACAAGTAAAAATATTTTTTTTCAATTGTTAGTTGTTGTTGTAAGTGTTTCTAAACGAACTGAAAAAAAAAAATAAACTTTTAAGTTTTTATGTAAATTCAAAACGAAATTATATTTTATGTACCATGAAAAATTTATTTTTGGAAAATTGTGTATTTCGACTTATGTCACTTTGCTCTTAAAGCAACGAATTATTGATGAGCATAGGCTCTGGCGGCTATCCTGCTCAGACTAGGTATTGGTTCTGGAACCCCACAGTCCAGGCTCGGCATTCTGTAAAGCGAAACGCTCAAACGTTTTCGTGTGCACGAAAAAATTAGTGCGTACGAACACATATGATCGTTTCACCTTACATAATCTGACCTCTGACCCCAGGGGTGGGATTCTGTAAAAAACGAAACGAAAACCACTTTCACATTTCAAAAAACGAAAGAAATCACGCGAACGCGAAAATTTGCTTCATATAAGTGCTGTCGTTTTCTTCTTCTCGTTCGCAAATAGTTATGTTTGAGAAGCTATATATATGAAATATGTTATAATGACGGCTAACAGCTAACCGTTTTCAACGTAAATATTTCGTTTGTTGATATTTTGGTCGTAACCAAAGATTAAAGCTCGAATAATAGTGTAAGTACAATAAACAATTACCGACAAAGAAACTGTTTATTTAATTAACAACACAAATGCAACAAAATATTATGATCGAGTGGATGGAGAAGTATACCTTTCTAGCAAAAAATACACACGACATGCCCTGTTCACTGTTCAGGGAAGAAATAAAGCTGCAGAAAAATGGGAACAGTTGTGTTAAATTTTAAGTGAAAATGGCCCGCTCATAAAAAAAATTACTAGGTGCAAAAATGTCTTATAAATACTATATTGTTTGTTATACGCATGTATATGTTGTACTTGATATATTACTTTTCTGACATGGTCAGAATGTAAACACCGGGCGAAAACAAAACTTTCATCAGGCAGTCTTAGAGGATCCGAACATGCTTGGATTTTTCTTAAATTTATACAATTCTCCAAATCGCTATTATCACTATCGGTTTATTAATAATAAATAGTTCGCCTTGTGTGAAATACCAATTAGTCACAACAACTCATTCAACAAGCAATATAAGGTGAAACGTCAAACAAATAACATTTTCTGTATTCCTTTCGCATGAAACGAAAAAGTCTTTCGTTTTTGGAGTTATATGAAACAAAGAAAACGAAAACGTCGATGAAATAGGTTTCGCTTTTTTGCTCCCGCGCAAATGAAATTTCCTATCGTTTTGGAAGTTACATGAAACAAAACGTTTGTTTGAACGAAAACGATTGAACGTTTTCTTCTTAGAGAATCCCACCCCAGGTTCCAGCAAAGTAGTGGTCCGAATCAATGTTGACTAACTCGGACTGTTTGGACATTTACTACTACCGTGCACTACATCGATAATAAAGTTTGTATCTTTAAAACAGCTCGATTTATCGGTTTTGTAGAAAAATTGGTATCATGCCTCAGCCTTTGAGCCAAATTCCCACGCAAATTTTTTTATCAAACACATTTTCCGCGCACTTCTCGTGCATTTTCTTCGTATAAACTTACACTGACATCTTCATACATGTACTTCGCTCATGGCAACCAAAGGACTCTTAATCTAAAAGGGGATTTCCTTTGTTATCTCTTTCGAAAAGTTAAATAAATTCTCAAACGAAATATTGCTTTTGCAACTCCGTGACTCCGTCTCTGACTAAACGCCACTCATTTATGGCATGCCATCATCATAATCCATTTTACGACTTCAATAATTCAACTACAGACGCGCCGCTGAAACTGAATCCTCGCTACTCATTCTCACTGCTGTGCTCCATTCCATGCCAAAGAACTACCAGTTGAAATGTAATATTACATATTTCGCACTACATCCCAAATGAATTTCATGCTGATTTTACAACAAAGTACTTTCTATGCACATTAAGCCGTCTCTGGCTTCGCGCTTCTGGCCAACAGCACTCATTTGGGTATCGCAAAGAGCAACGAGGACGAAGCAAGAGGAAACAATTAACACATTTGTGCAAAGTCAACAAGTGGAAGAAAATGTTTGCTCAGTTTTATTATAAAGTGCTGTCGGGGGGGGGGGGGGGGGGTTGCGTTCGTTCGCTCATTCGTTTCTATGTACCACACGTACACCGACCGAGCACCGACTGTACGTTTGGTACACCATGCCAGTTATAAAAAGTTGGAAAGTCCTGCGTTGGTACGAGTGGGTGGTTGATTATGTGTGCAGTGGTTAAAATGGTACCGTTTAAAAAACACCACAAATTCACCATTAAAAGTCATCCTTGTGGTCGGTTATGAATAAAAATTACTCATAACAAAGTTGTGTGGCACCCGTACCGTGAGCTCCCTGTTGCTGCTTATTGGCTCCCCTCACCGGGCGGCTGCAGCACCACCACCAACACCATCACACGCTCAGAATGTGAAGATTGTATTATACATGCCTCAGGGATATACACAGTACATCCATTCCATAGACACCTACTGAGTGGTGTTGCTACTCGAACGCGTTGGACGCTTAAAATTTAATTCACACACACACACATGGTAGCATCGAGATGGATTCGGCTTTAAGCTTCAAATAGGGTGTAGTGGCGTGGTGGCCGGGAACGGAAATGAGTGATGATGAGTATTGTTGCTGGGTAGCGAGTTGATGGGGACTTCCTTTGAGAGATTATGATGGGAGTTTATCACTTAAACTTTTAACTGAAGAAGGCAGGTGGAAAAGTGAGTCTGTTTTCTGTGGCCGCATTTCGTGGAGCCGCTCCCCCATTCAATTAAAATATGAAATATTAATTGTGTAATAAACTGCGGAGCTGAAACGATTTGGATATTTCGAAACGCTATCCTTGCGCAAATAAGTTCTGAGTCAGCGGGTAATTTCTGCTAAATCATGCGGATTGTGTGGGGAATTGCGAGGGCGAGGTAGTAGATAAAGGGATTCCTTAGGGTGAGCAATTTTATTCAATTGTGATATTCCCACTCGGGACTGTGCTATAGTGACAGTGAGTCCTTTTAAACGGAACTGCTTGAGTTAAGTACTTATCAAAGAATGATATTAATCAACAAATTAACCGTTGACTGACAGATGCTTATATTTATTTTTAAAAGTGATGCACTTTATAGTTTAATGTGCTTAATAGATCTGCAGAGTGTGTAGTGAATGCAGCTTAATTTTGAGGTGCTCGTGGAAATGGTAACTAGCAGACTTTAGTTCTGCCCAACAGGTCCGACGTCCAGCTAGAGCTATACACAATCCTTAAAAACATATGAAGTGTCGTCGTGGAAATATCATCCTAATTTGTTCATAAAACAATTACTTACACATACTGTTAGAGTTTCCAATATTTAGCCACAAAACTAATTGTAGTTCCACAATGGGGCAGGATCGCCACATCTGCGAAATGGATATACGTTCACGGATTTCCTTGGGTTCGGTTTTAGGCAAGAGATTGAAGACCTTGCAAGATAGAATAAGGTTTTCGAGTCTTAGAGCCTACGCTGAACTTGACGACGATTTTGCGGCCTCCAGTTCTAGGTGGCTAGTCTTTGGTTCCATGTTAATCACCTCATAACTGAAGCCCTTACTATTGTTTGTTGTTATAATCAAATCTAACTTACCTAAGGCTATAGTTTAATGGAGACAAGTTTTGTCAGGTAGATCCTGATTGAAAGCAGAAAGCTTTAAGACCTTCGCTGGAGTTCATCTGAAAATTCCAAATCACTATTTGCCGATGTCGCGACAAATGCTGACGGAGGACTCTACTGAAACTCGCCAAAAAACACTTGAGTCAGAATACGAATCTTGAAAGTCGCATTTTTTCTGACTCAAGTGCATTTTGGCGAGTATTGTATATACAAAAATTATGTTAACTTCCTAGAGAATAAAATGGAAATTTAATGGAGAAAGTGAAAATTATGCAGCACAGTTCAAGTTTCCGCAAGGTGGTACCACCTTCTGCAAAGGTAAATGTATTTGCAGAAGTCGTTTCCATTAGAGACCAATCCTCTTGAGTCAAACACTCGACGGAAAACGTGTTTATAAAGAAGCAGCTTTGACTTATTTAAAAAGTGATCTGTGGAAGCTCGACCAATCTCATTCCTGCTCTATAAACCTGGCTTTTTTTTTAAAATGATGCGTATCACACGCAGCGAGCTTCAATTTAATGTGACCAAAATTCAAGCAGCCATGAAATATAAAGTACAGAACTCTTGCTAAATACTTTTCCAAAAACTTCGAAGATTTCTCTGACAGATCTATAAAATATAAAATAATAAAACGGCTTGTTGTTTCAGCTTCGACAGTCATAAAACCCTTAAAGCATCGCAATGGACCTTTACTGATCCGAGTGTGGTGGGTAGAGGTTTCTCCTAAAAACTTGGCTAAACTTACCCAAATCTAAAGTAAACACTTGAGGAAGTAGACAAAATTTGTTAAAATGGCTGTCCTACGCCAAGATGACGAATTTACTGTTATTTTCCATTTACCAAATTCAAATTTCGACAACAAGGAAGCAAAGTAATGTTACTCCCAGTCCAGTTTTTTTTTTTTACATGCAAGCTGGAAAACAAAAACTGTAAAGGTTGCGTGAATCAGAATGAGTTGGTCGGCTGCCATGAAATAAGAACTAAATCTTGCTGCACGTTAAGCCCCATGTTGTTCCGATAAATGCACCCGGATTTAATAAGTAGTTTTGACGAGATTTTTGAACAAACCACACACAAAAAGACTGGCTTTTTGGATTGTCGGCGCAGTGGCTTAGTGGTTAGTGTGTTGGACTACTAAGGGCCGTTTGCTAATACGACTCATAGCGAATTAAGTGCCACATAAACTCTTATGTGACAGTTAATGCCGTACAAAAAGGAGCCCATAAGTAGAACTTAAATCGTTAAGAGTCGTATGAGCAAACGGCTCTAAGCGAGGGGTCCCAAGTTCGAATCCCGAAAAAAACCCAAATTCCAACTTGAGGTTTTTTTCACTGCGCCACATCTCGCGAACGTCTGACAAACATCCGAGAGTATAACTGTTATGAAAGAGCTTCACACTTGGCCGTTCGGACTAGGCATAAAATTGTAGATCCCTTCCATTCGTCCCAAAATTGAAAAACTCACACAAGACGAATGGTTGTGAGAAGCTAATCCTACGGACCTGTTGCGGCAACAATTTATTTTAGATTTGTTATATAGTGAAAAGAAGCATCATATAAATAAAATTGATGTAGTTCTGTTTGACTTAGATTGAATTTGACTGCGTGCCTTTAAATGCAAAAATCTTAGAAACCGCTCAATATATTCTGGTGCATTTTTCACAGGCCTATAGAGGATACCTAGGCCTAAAATCTCTACTTTGTTTCAACTCTATATCGGTATAAATTCCGGAAAAAATTGGACAAGAGTAATTTATTTTTCCCTTTTTTTTTTTTCGTTTTTTCTTTGTAACGCTTTGCGTTGGAAAATACTAGGAGCATTTAAATATAATAAATACCAACTCATAGAGGACATCTGCAGGTACAACTTAGGATATCCAATAACTCGATAACTTAAATGGCTTTTAAATATATAGGCAACATTTGAAACATTTCTACGATTTTCACCTGAGTGAGTAGATATGCACTTCATTCTCAAATCAAACATACTAACCGCGCAATATATTGACATCTCTTTTAACCTTATATTGACGGAGAGGGAGACAGACAGAGGCAATACGCTGCTGAGAAAAAAAAAACAAAAGAAATGGCAAATATGCAGAAAAGGTTTGTTTATCTCTGTTTTGCTTACAAAAAAAAGTGTCTAGAAGGAAATGTCAAATAGGTATAGGTACTAGTGATACCAGATCGTGGTATTATTACATTAGGGGGTATATATTGGGGAAAATTCCTGGTGATACACGTCGTACTATTTATAAATGCTATTTGCAATCAAGATGAGGCAGTAAATTACCCGGTGCAGTTTTTGAATAGCATTACAGACCATGGCCTTCTTGCTCATAAAATTGAATTAAAAGTTGGAGTTCTCATTATGTTGCTTCGCAATTTGAATCCCCCAAGCTTTGTAATGGAACTAGATTGAGAGTGATTTCGTTGCTGAAAAACGTTATACTAGACGCGTTCCTTTTAACTGGGTGTGGCAAAGGAGATACGTTTTTTTTCAGTTTAAACGGATTCAATTTCCTATTAATGTTTGTTCTGTTATGACAATCAATAAGTCACAGGGTCAAACTTTAAGAAAAGCGGGAGTTGAATTCACGGCCAGGGCCCAACCCATAGAATCCGTTGCATCCGTTGCGTCAACGGATCCGTCAATATTGAGTATTCAACGGAACGAGTAGTCCCATAGAATCCGTCGCATACGGTGAATGTCAGTGTTTTAAGTACACTGTCCTCATATTTCCCACGAAACGTAATAATATTTCCCTATTCATCCTATTCAAATTCCCTCTTAAATAATTACCTTGATAGGTACTTCTCTGTGAAAACATCTTATTTTTAAAAGTAAAATTTATATTTTACGGAAAAAAAATCACATTAAATAAACTTTGGTATAAAAATCGCAGTTTGTTAATATTATAATGATTACCTTTATGTATTAGAAATAGATAAGCTATTTTTTATGTACATTAGTGTCTTAATAATCATGGTGAAATGTAGATACCAATTTTGATGATATTTCAACAAAAATGTATATTTTGAATGTTTTTTGCAGCTTTTTACTTTTCCTCATGGAAGGCTGTTTGTACTTTTTGAAATTCCCACAAAAAGGAAGAAATCCCACGATATAAGAAAACTGGTGATAGCCAATGACAGTATTTCTCATGCTCTGAATATTTCCACGAATGAAAGCGCTGCCTCTCTCGCTCTGAGAACCGTCAACGGATCGACGGACAGAAAAGAATAAAGTAAACTTATTTTATCCGTCGTATGCGGCACGAGCGCTGCTTATGGGTCAGCTTCCTGTGTATTCTATTTACCTGGCAGTCAAATATGTTGCCGCAACGGATGCGACGGATTCTATGGGTTGGGCCCTCTATAGATAATTATGTAGCGTGCTCCAGGGTAATGCAGGAAATATCACTATCTTAGCCGATAGAAACAAAACGGCTAATATAGTATACAAAGAAGCGTTAAATAAATAAAAAAGTTAGTTAAATACCTAAATTAAAATAAAATTATAAATAAAATAAAAAAATAAAATCTAAAATTATTTTCTTTCATTTTCATTGTCCAAATAATATTTAATTATTGCCGATTAGTCCAACGACTAGGTGCAATGCCATGAAGATGAAGGCAGAGTGGACCTAGTTTTCGGGAGGTTTTTTTTTTTAATACGGGCTCAAGTCCCTCACTATTGCAGAACGCTCCCTCACGTTATACCTCTGCAAGGTCTTTCGATGATTTTTCCTTCCAGCAATAATCAAACAAAAAATTGTGTCCCCTATAACCCTTTCAGACCCAAATACAAAAACATTGCTCGATTAGGGTGAAACTTTGATATTTGTATTTTTTTAATATAGGATTAACGGAAAAAATAAAAAAAAAAATCTTGTATGTACAGTTATGCGAAGCAAAGAGAACACATAACACGATCGCTGTTTTTGGGCTTTTAAATGAAATGTTCAACTATAAGTCTAAAATATATTTTTTAAAACACATCTCACAAATGAGTAAGGTGGGTCGGAAAGGGATAAGACAGCAAAGTTCTAAAATTTGTTTTCCATCAACTGTTCTGAAACCACATATTTATAGGGTAGGTAATAATCAGAACTTTTCTTTGCTTTTCTTGATCCTTCCACCGGACCCAAGCCCTATCGTCTCACACATGACCATACATAATAAAAATGATTGCAAAAAAATACCTGCCAGTGCCTGTTGCTCGGTATGAAAACTATTTAATGAACAATTACACACGTACCAGCCAAATGTTACATGCGATTGTAATTCCGAACAACTGGACCATCCGCCCATCATATAACAATACTCGGTGTCTAATTGGAAAATAACAGTTTCGATATCATTTGAGGACTCGGCTTCCCCCAAACTAATCATCAATTTGATAACTTTTGCCCTCAAGTGTTCACCACACTGCTGCACGTACAGCACGTAGCACTGGTTGCAACACTAGTGTGGGTATTTGTCCAGGCATCATATCACAATCTCTGCTGGTGCACAAAACGGGATTCGTCTCGGCGCCAATAAATCATGGCGCTCTGTGGGTGTTCCTTGGTATAGCGCCGCATGCAATCGGGAAGGCTCACAAATTGAATTTATGTAAATGAGATATCTAGATGGCCGTCCGAAATGCCTATATGGTGTGGTTCGACAAGAACGCAAGGAAAGGACTCTTGGGTTTCTACATGAGCATGCAACGGTACACAGTGTACACGAATGAAAATATCATTAAGCATTAAGGATGAATTATTTGCCAACTTACAGTGAGGTTTATTTGTATGGAGATGGACTATGGACTCGTAGGACAAGTGCATAAACGATATACCTAACCTAAGTAGGTCATGTTCGATAAGGGTTTGTGTTTGTATAATGCTTGTAACGAAAGAGCATAGAAGAGAAATGCTCGCTGAGAGATATAAGTGCGCAATCGCAGGAATTTGTTTATCACCTCTCCTCGGTTGTCGGTCTTCGTATGGACGATACTCGGTTTGGCTCTCTTCGAGAGAAAGCACGTGGATTTTACGAAGTTCGAAACAAGCGTAAGAATTTTTCGAACATTCGCGCCTTTGGATGGGCATAGGAGTCCTATTGTAGGTAAACCTATGCCAAATTATTGCCACAGAGCCAGACAGACGCATGATGCGTTCCGTACAACAAATATGCAGAGACTACAGAATCGACTGAAAGCGCCTTACGGATGGTGATGGGGTGATGGGGTGATTGCTGTAGGGTTACCATGTATGTAGTACATTTATTTTTAGTAGCCACATCTGGATCGTCAAAAGCATTGAAACAACTTGTAAAAATGGCATTTCTTGTAAATTATTTGAGCCTTAACACATTGACTGGCCATGGCTATCATATGTGATAGCCTGTGGTAGTTCCGTGGGTACCATTGTTATCAAATATGAAAGCCAGGTATGTTTTCATTTTGGGCTGTGGCATTCAAAAACGGTAGCCACTACGAACAAATCCGTATGAGAATAAATTAATTGGCACCATACGATGAGATAGACGTTTGTGGTTTGAGCAAATTTGGAATATTTAATGTTTTATACCCACAGTATATAGAAAACTAAAAGTAATTTTAATTAAAAAAAAAATAAACTCAATTTTATAAGACAATTCATTTATAAACTTTTATGTAATAAAAATGAAAATAATTCATTACATTTGAAGAGCTTAGCTCCAACTAAAAATACAATTCATAAGAAGGAAAACATTAGTTTAGACCTGGCTATAAATTATGATAGCCATGGCCCCTATCGAAAGAATTTGCATTAAAATGTCTTCAGGTGCCATAGCTATCATATTTCATAGCCAGGACTAAACTCGTCCTAGACGCCAGGGATGCATTGCCAATAAATAATATTGCATCCATTTATTGCTTTCTTTGCCCAAAACTGTTAATAACAAAATATTTTGTGTTGGCACCCCAAGAAATTTACCCAAAATTGCCTTGGCAGTCAATGTGTCAAGCTTAGTATCCTGCTCGCCCTGCTAAATTTTATCCCCCATACAAAAATGTCTACAAAGATAAAATTTATTGAGGCAGTTTAGCAAAGCAAAAGTTTGTGTTGTGATTATTATGGATTTTTTGGAGGAAACCGCAGAGAACGTTAGCGTACAAAATAATTATTTAGCGACCATTTATCTTTTGTGTGGAGAATCGAAGTGAGCAGGATACTAAGCCTTACCAATAAACGTATTTATTTTCGACTATAAATTTCAGTAGTTCACAGTGGTTACATTTTGCATACAAATTTTGCATTTGTCGAAACTGAAATTTTGTTATTAGTACGGCGATGTTCAGTACAGAGGTGACAATCTGCAAAAGTTATATCGCCTACTGTAAATTGGCGGTTACAGTGAAACTCCTGATCATAATGTTGCAGTCTAGATTTTGTGCGAGACCGATTACTACTATAGAACTTGAACCAAGTAGTTGAGGTCTCGGATGCGTATTTTACTACGTTGCCTTCAATTCAATTCAATTTAATTTATTTTGAAATATATTCCTAATTTGTTTTAGTGTTGTTTCCGATTTAATTGGACCCCGTCATGACATCGTCGACGTAAACATCATGTTAGAGAACACGAGACGCGTCTGGGAACTGTGCGACAGAAAGTTAAGTCACTTTGAGGTACAAAACGAAGTTCTGATTGGGAGAGACACATTTTGCCCTTTAGGAATTAAATTCCATCAAACAGCAACCAGACCCAAAACGTCAACGGACTACAATATGAGAGTAAGGTACAAAATGTGAGAATATGAATCTGGTTTTGACGACCCATAAAATTGTTTTGAAACTTAATCCCTGCCCTCCGCCAGAGATTCGGTTGAATACTCTGACATCATGAATCAAATAATTGCAAACTGGTATCAGTTGCTATGTATATTGTAAAATTTGACAACTTACTTGACAAATGTACTATAAAAGACAATAATTGTTCTTATTTGTACTTTGCCAAATAAATTGAATTGAATTTGAAACTTGTCCGCATCGAAATGTATGGGGTGATATATTCTGACGTATTTGTTGCTTATACTGTGACGTATCTGCACAGGGTAGGAGAAGTTTCGATGCACTTGTGGCGCAATTGTTAATACAAAGCAACGTCACGCAAACGTTTTCTCTTTCGACTATGTCTTTTGTTACGCCTGAGCAAAAGGGAACTTACAAAAATGAAATCAAATATATCCACAGAAAGATGTTCGATTTCCAGTTATTTTTATTCGTAGTTATTTCCATATTTTTCATCTATCTGTCGTGGTGATTTTTCATGGTTTGTATGCTGGGCTGGAGTGCTTAGCGAGCTATGTCAGGAATACATTTAACAGCTGAGAGTATGATTGTGCCGAGCAGGCTACTCAATTGAGACGTTTGATATCCTAGGGATCATTTTCCACAAGTGTTATGTGCAGTAATCAAGGGCGGATCCACGGGGGGGGGGGGGGGGGGGGTCACAGGGGCACGTGCGACCCCCCCCCCCAGAGAGCACTGCATTTTTACTGCTTCCTTATTCCATTATCAAAACAAAACACAGACACTTCGCCTATGTACGAAAATAAAAGTCACTTTTCCAACAAACGATGGAAATCAAGACGAAAAATTACCCAAATCTATGTCTGCATATGCTAGAACCTAGAAAAATATGTGAATCTTGGGGCGCGTGCATGAAAATTCTAGCCTTAAGCGCAAAGTCGTATAGACCACATTTTTAATCGTACAATTTTTGTGTTTCCGACGGCGGTAAAAAAAGAGCATTTTATATAAAATTAAATATACTTAAAAATGTGCAAGTACATGTATATACACCGGATAGAGACATATCTTCGCAGCAATATGAGAGAAGATCGCCTGAATGGAGTAGCCCTAATGCATATCCATCAAGACATTGCTTCAAAGATGAACCCTGAAGAAGTACTAGATATCTTCAGCAGAAAACATAAAAGAAAACTGTCATTATTAATCATATAATTTTTCATTATTACACATCCCAAAAACAAATTGCAATGCAATACTATGGGGTACACTCTTCACCTATCTGGCCTTTGTGTCCGTCCCAGAAATAAATTCTGGATCCGCCCTTGGCAGTAATTGTTTTGTTTTGTACTTTGCCAAATGGAATAAACTAAATAAGTCCACGATGGATATACGAAACCTCTAAAATACAAAAAAAAACATTCCTTCATAAGGCATTTGTTCCTAAATCGATGTTTCTTATATCCGCCGTTCGTTTTTATCTTTATCGTTCCAGATATTTAAACCATGGTCATCTTTTTCTTCGGCTGCCGCTAAGACTGTTCATCTACTCACTGTTGGTTATTTGTTTTCCAACCCGCCGTAGGTATATCCTTATTAATTAAACCAAATATGTAACGCCTGAAACTGAAATATTTTTCCAAAAGAGCGTACCTACACAAATCGATTCCAAAAGTTCAGTTGGCAACCCTACGCATTGTTGAGCCGGCAATGGTCGTTACAATTGCATTGCCAATCCCTGTTGATATACTCTGTGCAATATTCGAATGTACTACACTGCGTATGCGAAATATATTTTTATGTTGTGCGCAAAGCAGTAGAGATCCCTCCGACATGACAGTATTATATCCTGGCGTGCCTGGTGTCTGGCGCGACGATATGTGCGGGTGCAGTCAGTCAGAGCGATACAGAACATCAAATGGAGCTACTTGTACATTTCACTCCTTCAAATCAAAAGCGGGCGACTGAGTTGAGGTGGGCGCACAAACTGTTCACTTTGCATGTGTGGGTTTGGTGGGTGGCAATGCCAACGCCAAGCATCGAAGTGGTCTATGAATATTGTATCCATTTGCAACCCCTCCAGCGAGGAAGGACGAAATATTTACCGAGAGAGAGACACACAGCCAACAACAACCACGTTAATGTCGAAAACAGTACTATGCAATACCAACCATACTACCGTTGCCGCCACCAAAGAGAGTCGCAGTCCAATAACATGAGGGTAGGTTGAATGATTTCCAAGTCAGAGATACAAGTTGAAATAACAAAAAAAAAAAAATGTGAAAAATCCCTCCACCAAGCAGCAGGACCAGGAATTCTGTTCCATGGCAAAGAAGATACATTTTAGGACGCAGTCATTTCAGTCATTGCCGGCTTTTCAAACTGTTTGGACGTACCAACCTCGGGTTAGACTAGAAAACAGTTGTTGCCACTGAGACAGTAGTGTGATACCTTCCCACCTGGTCCAGAGTGTTGTTCGCATGGAGATAGTGTTGCGATAGTGTTGGGGTCGATGGATACCAGTACCAGAGTGTCTGCCCAACAGTGTTAACTAAGATAGTGTGGGATTTTGTTTCAGTGTCCATCCCGTCAAAGTTGGTAGATAAGGTTAATACTTTTCGGTATGGTGGAGTCCCTTCCCAGCTCCGGAATTCCCGTTTGATGTAGTGAGTCGTGGGGATTTATATCCGTATACTCGCACCTGTAAGGGTTGTTTAATGTGGGCAAATCGTGTGTGTGTTTTTCGGGTCAACGCAGTTGCAAATTGAATGAAAAAGTTTAAATTTTAAACCACCCCGGTGTAAATCACTTATACTCGTATCCTTGTGTCCTTTCTGAACGAACAGCAAGCTTGTGGCATCTCTGTAATGTGAAAAGCTATTGGACATTCCGGACACGACAACAACAAAAAGAAAAAAAAAATTCTTTTCCCTTTCTGATCCTAATTTTCGGCGTACGGATGGTGCGAAATCTATTTGCGTTTATCGGTATCGGTGTTCAGTAAAAATTGTCACGCTTTCGGATTTCGAAATGAAATAGTTCTTGATGCTTTGTATCCTTTGTTGGTCTTCCACTGATAAGAGAAATATTCATGCGAATGAATGTGTTCCGTGGGTAAATCCATTGATAAGGATGTGCTTACTTTGGGATAAATTGCTAAAATGCGAATACATCGAAATCGATTGTTCTAAATAGTGAAGGTTGTGTTTCTTGTGTCTTACTGGGGATATATACATATACGCAAACATATTAAAGGAGGCTTTTGATAGTCTGTACGTGTCCCGTTCATGGAATTCTTTTTGCTGGTCCCTAAAATGATTGACATGGATTCGTGAAATCCTCACCGGGTATACGTGATCTTTTGTGAATTGTATGTGCTTTGCATTTGGAAGGCGCACTCTTTATAGAGAATCGGAAAAGGGTTCTCGTAAAACACATTGCTGTGATGTGCGGGGAATCTTGTTGCTAGATACGAGCATTGGCAAACGGAAGGATTACATTGAGTGCGAAAGTTTGGATTTTATACTCCTGAATAAGGTAATAAAATGGAAATAAAATCAATATGTAGTATACTTACCAATGAAAATTAGTTGTTAAATATTTATTCGGTTTAGTGCGAGTAATTGCTGGCAGGGCAGGGTTATGGCAAGGGTTGCACCAAAATTTTGAATATTAAAAGAAGCTCTTTGAACACCAAAGTCGTAGTTATCTCCTGACTTTGTGTGTGAGTACTGAGAACATGCTCGGCGGACATGCATGTAAGCATAATCGGATTCTCTGAAGTCCATGGAGTTGTGAAGTTAAAATCATATTAGGTTAGGTTGGGTGGAGTTGTGAGATCGTCACACAAGACCTGGTACCTTAGCGGGCCCATCTCATATCATATTACTCAAAAAACAAAACAAAAAAATTTCTAATGAACTGTGACCAATCTATTTTACTTTCGCGATTTTATGGACTTTGAGTTTTCGTCTCTGTCCGATTGTGGTCTTATGAAGTACTTATTTGTTTGTTTGTCACCAAAGAAAAAATAATCGTAAGCCCACAATATTAGTATTTGAAGTTACAAAAATATGATACAAAGTAAACGTAATGCAAACAACTATGACTGTTCTCAGTTAATTTTCTTTTTATTGAGGAAACTGGCAAATTAAATCGATTAAAACGACATTTGCATAATATGCTGACAATAAACCATTAATTGAGAAAAAAGACCGTATTTTGTACAAGAGTGGCCTACACTATAAAATCGAGAGTTACGTAGGCCGAATGGAGGACTATTAATGTTGAGAAGGCTTAGGATGTACGTCGTACGCTGTGAATATACCACTCGGGTCACCGTTCTCCTAACCTCCAAATGGTTCTAATTTAATTAGTGTTAGTCTAGATAAATAAGGGGGTAAGTTGATAAGATCGAGGCAAGCAAGTCCTCTAAGAGCGAATCTTAAAAATCTTTTTTTGTACAGACTCAATTCTTGTTATATAAACCCTATAATACGAACACCACACAATAGAGGCAAATTCTAATATAGACCGCACAAAAGCGATATACAAGGTCTTGAGAACATAAACATGTGGAAACTCACAATTATATCGCCTCAACATTCTGTTTGCTTGTTTG
Source organism: Cheilosia vulpina (assembly GCA_916610125.1). Classification (NCBI taxonomy): domain Eukaryota; kingdom Metazoa; phylum Arthropoda; class Insecta; order Diptera; family Syrphidae; genus Cheilosia; species Cheilosia vulpina. Next base: position 77,030,209 of record OU744276.1, on the reverse strand, counting down.
TGATTGACTCAACATGATAAGTAAATGACAGTTTGGTATCTAAAAAAACGGCCAAATCGTTGACTAAATAAACACGGGGAATGACTATACCATCGAAGGAATATTATGTATACATGACAGGGGATTTACAGCGAAAAAAAGTTATGACAGAACACTTAGAAATATTAAAAGCGAGATTGTCTTTAGAGCACCACAGATGAAATTTCTGAAGATGCGAATTAAACAGGCGGAAAGGGCGAATATCATTTCTTTCCATATAAATTTTAAAGTCATTCGCAAACATCAACAAAAAACATTCAGTTACAAATTTAACGATGTCATTCACAAATAGTATAAAGAGTATTGGTCCAACTTGACTTCCTTGGGGGACGCTAGAGGTTAGCGATGTATTCTTCGAAATATGACCACGAAACTTAACGTTTTGTCTATCCGAGAGGAAGGAGGAAAGCAGCCAATTTAAACAGAAGACAGGAAAACCCAGTCTTGTACGTTTCTATTGCAACAATTTAAGGTTAGCTCGATCAAAAGGTTTGCTAAAATCACTATAGATGACATCAACCTGGTTATCTTTACTAATTTCAAAAATAACGAAATTCGTGAATTCTAAAGGATTGCTTACAGTTGACCACTTTTTAACGAAGCCATGCTGATTATTACAAACAAGGGAATTACCGAGAAAAATGTAATCTTCGGTAACCAGTGAGTCAAAAAATAGAAGATTGCTTATCTTCATAGTTTTCAACTTTATTTCTCCTACCGGACTTAAAAATGGGAACTATAAAAGAAGTTTTCCAAAGAGATGGAACTGTGCTAGTACGTAGAGATAAATTAAAGAAATGGCATACACCCAGAGAAAAAACAACGTAAAATCAAAGAAAAAGATTTAAATATTTTTCGGAATGATTTAGCATCGACTATGAACATTTTTAAATCAAAGTGGCATAACATTAATTCAAAGGGTTTCCCTACTCTAAATGCATACATTTTTAATTTGATCTAACCACGTATGCACCTTGATTTGATGTGGAATCATGCTTAAATGTAAAAGTGAATACGTTTCACTTTGAATCTACGTTGACTTAATTTAAATTTACATTGCGTATTTAAATCGAATATGATTTAACGTGAAAAGGAATATTCTTTATTAAAGTTTATTCAACGTAAAATCAAATAGAACATATTACATTTTAGTTTGCATTTTTTCCCTGAGTGTACAATTGTATGTAAAGGAAAGGCACGCTTTTTAAGAATCGTAGATGGAACCCCATCTGGATCAGGGTTAATGCTAGATTCCGAAGAAGTTTTAAAAACATTGTCTTCAGAAAATTCCATATTATTAAAAAGAGTGGTATATGAACCATCAAGATAATCAAAAAACTGATTGGAAAAAAACATGTAAAGTTATTACAAATAGTATCGGAAGAAACAGCAAGATGTCCCTCAAAAGAGAGTAAAACCATTACTTTTGTTTTTGGAATTATTGATAAATTTCCAAAATTTATCGGGCCTAGAACCTAAACTATTCTGTAATTCAGTTAAATATATAGGGTACGCATGGAGACGTTTTCAACTCAGACTTAAGCATAATGATAATGATACATCAGTTGTGCTTTTAAATTAAACCCCTTAGGGCCGTTTGCTTATTCGACTCATAGCGAATTTAAGTGCCACATAAACTCTTATGTGACAGTTTATGCCCTGAAGTAACCCATAAGTATTTAAGTAGAACTTAAATCGTTAAGAGTCGTACGAGCAAACGGCCCTTAGATCTCTAACGTAACTTTTGAAAAGGGTGATCCTTTTGGATGGATGTGTTGCCAAAACATTCGAGTATAAATGAAAAGATATTTGCATTCGGTATATTGATTAGCACGATAAGCTACGATAACTAACAAAACCGAGAGTAGAAGCAGACGCAGCGAGCTTTATTCCCGGAGAAATATTGGGTTCAAACTTCCTGCTAAGGATCCAGATTGCCTAGTGTTGCTGTTTGGGTGATTGCCAGCGGTACCATCAAAAACAAACGATTTATTGAAATTAACTTCTTTTTTTATTTTATTTAAAAACAAAATGGTGCCGGCGGTCTTGCCGCCATGAGAACAAAGGAAAAAGACTTATTCTTTAAAACAATGGTGCCGGCGATCTTGCCGCCATGAGAACAAAGTTAAAACTCAAACTTTATATTTTAAGTGCATAATAATAAGAGCCAGATTTTACTTAACGTCAAAGACTATATAAAAATGGCACAGAGCAAACCCACTATCAACAGCCAACAATAGCTTCCAGGCCCATGGGAAGGCAAAGAGAGTCGACTGGAAAGTTGGTGGGTGTGCTCAGTCCGATTTTGATTTAAACAGTTGCAGTGGGGCTTATAACCCTAGAGTACTTTTATGATTTGTTTATCTCTTAATATCTACTTTTGTCAAAACTCACCAGATGTTATAATTTTTTTTTGCTAAACAAAAACTTAAATTCCGTCTTTGTATTCATACATTTAAAAAATTAAAAAAACATTAAATTAGATATTTATTTGAAATATAATTAATTATTTGAAAGAATAGCATATTTTCAATCTTTTCATTTTGGGAGATCCTGTTAAAAAATAAAACTCATAAGCACGAACTAAAAAAGAACTACAAAAACGCATAAACAGTCTTAAAGATGTTTCCACGCTTTCAAATGCAGAAAATTTTAATGATATATCGCTTAAATTATGGCTTCCACGGAAAAATTAAGTTAGTTTTTTATTTATCACATTAGGAAGCAATTATCTAGGCAGTAAGCTTTGTTACACATTTTCCGTAGCAAATACAAACACGCTTCTTCTTCGAAGCAGATATCTTAGGACAAATTCAAAACTCTTAAGTTAATACCTAAAATTACTGATTTAATTATATTTATTTAATTCATAAAATAACTGCTAGAACAACTCGAAAAGAATATCATGAATACGAATGTTCGGCTACCAGGCGTTACAATGGTCCACACTCAAGTTCGAGCACCGTAACGCTTAGTTGGCACTAGCCTTTGCTTTGATATTTGCAAGGGATCATGAAATATTAGTGAAAATCCGATAATTCTCATTCCAGGATTAAAAGCAACCAGTTTTTCACAGCCCAATCATCATTCCACCGAGACCCAAGTTCATTGATACTTTTCGCAGGTCTGTAGAGATAAAGTTGACCATCATCGGCATATGTAGGTGCAATGGCAAATATTTGCAGATACCAGAGGTAAACAAGACTGGTCCCAAAATGGAACCATGTGGTGCCCCTTCTGCAATAGGCTTAGATATTTGTGTCCAATAAAAACTCTTCGCGATCTGTTTGAAAGTACACAATTAAGCAACCGCATAACACCTTTACAGAAGCCAAATAAATGTCTTTCTTCCTTTGAGGAAGCAAGTAGGAAGGCCTAGCGAAATCATAGATCCATTATCAAATTCGTCGTGTATGTGGTACCGAATATAAACCATTGCAGACGAACAATTAGCCAAATTGAAGTAGACTTGATTGTGTGTTAAAAATGATTGGGAAACATGGCAATGTACTTATGAGTCTTTTAGAGTCACCTGTCGATGATGCGGTCGACTTCTTGGCAATTAACTTCTTTAGTTGAGGTAAAGAAAACGTAAAAGTCATGATAGAGGAATTTTTCTCATGTGTCAGGGGTCCAATTAATAATATAGGACAGCCGCCATCACCAACAAAATTTGGTCTTACCGATGCAATTGTAGATATGACTTTACTTTTTGTTACTAGCTACTTTAAGTTCAGGCTGTCATTCTAAAGCAATTCAATGGCTGTTCGAAAATCGAATGAATTTATTCCAGCATCGTTCGATAGGAAATATTTATTTAATTCGCCTGGGTCTAGAGAAAAACCATTGACAACTACTGTCATTTTCTATTTCACAGAGGTTTCTCCAATTCTGGTGGAAGTGATTTGCTCAACTTTGCTCAACTTTAGTAATTTAGCAACAATCAAAGTCGAAAAATTTCTTGCGTTTATTTGTAACTTGAATTAAATGGTGAGCAATATTATTTAAGGTTTGTTGTTAGTTTTAATCGCGTTAAGAAAGCCAGACGGCTTCCGTGAGTCGCAGAACATTTTGCTCAATAACTTCACGGACGTTACGTCTCGAGAGCACACAAATCTTGGAGAATGAGAATAAATGTCAAAGTGTACCGGGGCATGCCAGTTTTTAATATTTATCACTTTTTTTCGATTTTCGTATTGCTACGGAATATTTTGAATTTTAGAACGCATCTGTTTAGAACTTATATTCATATGTTTAGTTAGGACAAGTCTGCTGGATTGCTGAAAGCGGGGTCTCAAGTTTCACAAATATAAAGCTAAAATTACATTTTAAAGTTTTTTTTTTACTGCACCACCTATTGCGAAAATCACATTCGAAAGAATATCTTTGTTCACAAGCTTTTTGCCCGACTGGACACAGGGAGGGTTGTGTTTCGCGCGTATCCTATGTACGTTCCTACGTGTCGCCCTGTAGCCTAAACGGCTTGACCGATTTTGAAAAGTGCGGTGTCATTGTATTCGTATTCTTCCCCGGAGTGTCATAGGCTTAAAAGATAAAATTAAAAAAATTAATTTAAATTGGTACTTGAATGTGTCTTGGTCATATATTTTTAATTCTTTTTTTCTTACAGTCAGTCGGCTTTTTTTGCTTTTGAAATTAATTTTTTTTATTCAAATTATTCATTGGGATAGGATATAAAATTGTAGTTTGGAATAATCACCAATATGTTTAAACAAGGGAATGGTTATGAGAAGCTTGGCCAAGGACCTGCCAAAAAAATAATTTTTATATTGTATTAAGAATAGAACTTTCAAAAAAGAGAAAATGTATTCTGTTTTTTTGCAATCTTGCTAATTTAGGCACAAAACTCACTTCAAGTATTTACTGCTCCTAGGAGTATTCTTAATTGAACACTGAAAAAACTAATTGTCTTGTGTCTTCTAGTTTTTGAGAAAATTGGGAATCACCAAAACTACTTTTTTCATTAGATTTTTTTTTTAAATTAAATTGTGCAATTTAAATTATACTAAATTGATTTTTACTCCACATTGCAAGAACTAACTTAAAGAACATTTGCATATACCTTAAGTTCGCACCTAAATGTATGACCCCAATCAGCGGTCATACATATTTCATGGTACAATGGTAGATTAGATTAGATAGAAGAGTGGGAGAGCCTTCAAGGAGAGCTCTAGCACTGCGGCTTCTTAAAGGAGCAGTAAGGAATACAAGAATCTTCTCTGGGTGTATGTCAGAAAGGGTTACTGATTTGACAATTTCATCGCCAAGGATGTTTTTTCTGAGACGACATAGAGCCGGACATTCTGTGATTATGTGAAGAGAGGATTCATCACTCTCAAGGTAACATTGGTAACAACTCCCACCATACACCCGCGCGTACTGCTATTGCGACAAATGTTAATATTAGCAGGGAAATATCCCTACAAGTAGGAATTTTCGATCTAAAAACCACACCATAGAGAAAAAAAGGACAGATTTGTATATCGTAGGGATTTTTTATAAAAAAAAAAAAAAAAAACAGTTCAATTGATTTTTCCGAAAAATCATATTCAAAACACACGTGCGGAATTCACTGGCCAGCAAGATTAGACTACACATGCTTACACGTAAATTCTGCACTCACCGCAGTACTGCAATATGTCTCCATTTCTAAATTTGCTGCAAAATTCAAGCGTACCACAACACAAATGAAAATAAATTGCAATTTCAAGTATTTGGCATCACCGGCTTTTGACATTTGCTGATCGTGTTTGTTTTTGTTTTGGTTGCAAACACATCAGCCGCTTAGTCGGTAAATGACAGTAGTCGTATTAGATCAGATGAAATACGCATGTCAAACAATTTTCTGCACATCTGTTTTACTTGCAGCACTTCATTCTGCCGCTGCGTCCATAATTTCTGCATCTGTGTTTTAGGCATTAATGTAATAATGTGTTATCATCTTGATATTTAATTTTAAAATTTTAAATTTCGGACGAAACATTTTCATTTTATTTCTAAGTAAATTGATTTGCTCAGTCAAAATATATTTATTATTTTTGTTTAGCTATTTTATTTCGCTCTTACATTCGTCGATATTTGCTAAGGAATGAAATGAGACGACATAGATTGAAAAGTCCACAAGAAGCTAGTGAAAATTATTCGACGGTGTAGGGAAAAAGTAGAGATTTTCTTTGTTTTATGTGTCATCACTGAATATTACGAGATTTTTATTGTACACACATGATCTATCATGAGATCCGTCTGTTGTTGTAAATCATGAAAATCATTGATCTAAAGGGTTTTTCAACAGGGACGCTACAAAAGTAGGGCGACAGGGACAGCAAACGACGCCGAATTTCTTGCCGCTCTTTTGACATTTCTCTTCAGTAAGGTTTGCCATTTCATGATGGAAAGATATACGAGCCAACAACGAGTCAAAATTATTAAAATTTACTACCGAAATTCGGAGTGAGACAAAGAAGTGCCCGTAGTGTCGAGAATATTGCTGCAGTTGAAGAAAGCCCAAATGTGTCTATCACACGTGGTTCTCAAGCGTTGGGCATCTCTGTGACGTCGTTGTGGCGAATTTTGCGAAAAGATCTTGGCCTACATCCTTACAAGATTAAATTGACGCAAGAACTGAAGCCGCTGGACCACCAGAAGCGTCGTATATTCGTGAATTGGCCTGAGCAACAACTTGAAAATGATTCGGATTTTCATCGAAAAATCATCATCATTTCTGACTGAATGGCTTCGTCAATAAACAAAATATGCGGTATTGGTCAGGCAGCAATCCACACGTACTCCATGAGTCATCATTGCATCCCGAAAAAATTACGGTTTGGTGTGGTTTATATGGGCCGGCGGCGTCATTGGGCCGTACTTCTTCCGTGATGATCAAGACCGGCACGTTACTGTGAATGGGAATCGCTACCGTTCAATGATAACCGAATATTTTTGGCCCTAATTGAATGATATGGACTTGCAGGACATGTGGTTTTAACAGGACGGCGCCACAAGCCACACAGCGAATGTCACAATCAATTTATTGGAAACCAAGTTTGGAGAACGTGTTATCTCACGAAATGGTCCAGTCGCTTGGCCGCCTCGGTCGTGCGATTTGACGCCGTTAGACTATTTCCTGTGGGGCTACTTCAAGTCTATGGTCTATGCCAACAAGCCAGCGACAATTGATGAACTTCGTACGAATATCGAACGTGAAATTGCAGCAGTATCGGCCGATTTATGCTTGAAAACCGTCGAAAATTGGGTTCAGAGTATGAACTTCTGCAAGCTTGCCCGTGGTGGCCATGCAAAAGAAATCGAGTTCCATACATAATGGCATCGAACGTACTTTCACAGGAATAAGGAATTTCATTGATATCCAAAACCGTTTTTGTTTTATTTAAAAAAAAAACTTTTGTAGCGCTCTTATTGAAAAACCCTTTATATAGACCAGGTAGGAAAAATACAAAACACCTATTGATTCCATACTTTTGTGATCACTCTTTTTCTTAATTTTCTATTTTCTCATACACTCTAAGGGCCGTTTGCTCACACGACTCTTAACGATTTAAGTTCTACTTCATTACTTATGGGCTACTTTGTTCAGGGCATAGACTGTCACATAAGAATTTATGTGGCACTTAAATTCGCTATGAGTCGTATCAGCAAACGGCCCAAAGACATTTAAAACTATTTGGCTTTCACAGTTCGAATAAGAGCAGTGAATACTTAACGCTAACTCAGTAGCTTACTTCACAATTTTGGAAAAAATTCGTATACATTTATTTATACAGATTTAGATTTCTGGCATTTAAAAAACTTCGGTTGTCTTTGAATATTTGGTTTTTCCATTTTCATTATTTTTTTTTTAAATTACTCATCCCGCTCCAAATAGTACGTACTCGTGCTATCTCTGTAAAACAGTCGAATTGAAGTGAATCAAGAAATGAAATAAGAAAATAGGAATTCAAAACCACCATATTTTATTTTATTTTTATTTTTTTATTTATTTATTTTATTTTATTTATTTTATTTATTTTATTTATTTTATTTATTTTATTTATTTTATTTATTTTATTTATTATTTTATTTATTTTATTTATTTTATTTATTTTATTTATTTTATTTATTTTATTTATTTTATTTATTTTATTTATTTTATTTATTTTATTTATTTTATTTATTTTATTTATTTTATTTATTTTATTTATTTTATTTATTTTATTTATTTTATTTATTTTATTTATTTTATTTATTTTATTTATTTTATTTATTTTATTTATTTTATTTATTTTATTTATTTTATTTATTTTATTTATTTTATTTATTTTATTTATTTTATTTATTTTGTTTATTTTATTTATTTTATTTATTTTATTTATTTTATTTATTTTATTTATTTTATTTATTTTATTTATTTTATTTATTTTATTTATTTTATTTATTTTATTTATTTTATTTATTTTATTTATTTTATTTTATTTATTTTATTTATTTTATTTATTTTATTTATTTTATTTATTTTATTTATTTTATTTATTTTATTTATTTTTACATTTTCAATTGATAATTACAATTCTAGGGTTAAGAGCAAACCATTTTTCATAGCCCAAGCATCATTCCACCGATACACATTTTCATTGATACTTTTTGCAGGTATGTGGAAATTTCAATTTCTTGTTTTTAATATGCACATTTTGGCTCTTTTTGTATTTAAAATTCTACTTTTTGTGAGAGGTGGATTAAATTTTTGCCTAGAAAAAAAAAACTCCGCACGGCGTTGAGAATTTTAATTTTCTACATGAAAATGTCAAGCGGATCTCGTCGTATTCGAGTTATATTGTTAAAAACAATTATATAGAAAGCACCGTAAATATTGGGACTAGCATGACAAATAAGATAATAAATTTATGACCACACAAACTGCAAATACGATGTTTAGAAAAATCACCAGGCTATAGGGTATAGGAGGACAGAATTGCAAAACCAACTTTTGTAAGTCGTTCATCAGCGAAATTCGAAATTAATACATACGAGTATTTTTCTTTTATGTTAAAAATGTTTTAGGAACAGATATGCTGCTATGGATCATCTGAGTTCTAATGTCTGATGGGTTTCTGTTGCCCTCTTTCTGTAACAATTTTGACACCTATCTGCTTTCATCCTTACTAAAAGTTATTATAAAGAGCGGAAGACAACGCTTAGCCATAGTGTCGCCACCTGCTTTGCACTCTTGCCAATATTGCAGACATTATAAAGTATACCTACATCATGTACGAAAAAATTTTCCAGCATTACCGGTGTAACGCTCTAGCATTGCAGACTTTCCGACTTTTTCTAAAACAAATGGAATCTCACTTTTTATACTTTTTATCCATATTTAGCGATTTAGCCATTTAGTTTTTAGGGCCTTTAACTAGACCTTCCATTCATGTTAATTGAAAGGCCTATAATTTGAGTCTAAATGTCTGGAAGATGAGATACAGCTTGTTATAGTCAACAAAGTGGACAACATTTCTGTGCATCGGCATGAAAAAGTTGACTTCATTCTCTCAGGCATAGTTCTATCTATTTACGGCGGAACCGAAAGGCCAAGTGCCACAATCCACAATACGAAATCTTCTCTTTGTATACCTAACATTTATTTGCAACAAAATGACAACTACACCATAGCATCTATATGTCGAAATTGTTGTTCCTATAATTGAGATAATCACCGCCAAGGCCGGGCACTGTTGTCCCAAAAATGCCCGCTTTTTCCATTCACCGTTATGGAGTCAATCCATCCACTCAAAGTCCCACCGAATCCATTAGCCTGAATGACTGAGTCTTATTATCAAGAAACAAAATCCATTTAACGGTTCGCCATTAAAATTGAAATGCCATAGTGAATGCATTTTCGAAATAGTAATCACATTGCATTTGGCATTGCTTGCGTATTGAAATTATTGAAATTCAAATCGCTATAAGTGGATTTCCATTTTTCTACACCACATAATAACTCCCCACTCCCTACCCCCCACTCCCTACCCCCCACTCCCTACCCCCCACTGACTGTGCTATTTCGCGCTGACTTTTTGGGGGGCATTTACAGAGAGGTGGCGATGAAAATGTATTCATTCCCTTCGCGTCTGGCCTACTCGATGCCAAGAATGCATTCAGGATGTGCGCCTTTATCCGTTCACGCTTCATGGTTCAGCCCAAGCAATGCTCGCTCCTTCCAACTTCCCCATATTCCGGCCTGGGCTCAATGGAACACGGTATGGTATTTGCTATTGAGGACCTCTCGGCAAAATGGACTTTTCCAAGCGAGAAAAAATAAATACATTTCACCTCATTATGTTCCTGCGGCTGTTGAATCATTTAATAGTCGTCACCTTTTTAGTTAACACTGTTCATCGGCGAGTAAGCTGGGGTGGGGGTGCGCTAACAGTTATTATCCTTGCATCGAGATCATCGCTGTCGTCGTCATCATCATCACGAACGGCGTCGCCATCGCCATCATCAGCAAATGGATTTTCACTGAGTGCACACCAACGGATTTTGCACCAAGTTACTTGTCGTCGCGTCGGTCGTTCGGTGGGTTCGAAGCACTGGCACAGCGGTGTTTAGTGAGGTAAGAGCATAAAGGAGATTTAAAGGACATTTGTATTTTTTCTATGTTCATGGTTGCAGGGTGAGAAACGCAAACAGTTATTAGGCAACACTTTAGATGTGAAAATGTTGATGGCTATGAATAGAACGGAACTCGTTTTGTCCTTTGTGCATATGCTGGCGCACCGGGGATGTATGCATTTTTATTTTTGGAATCCATTCAGACTGCAATGCATCGTGTACTTGTGCGTGTTGGTGGTGAATGATGTATACACTTAGATGTTTTCCAATTTGTGTACATGAACGCGTTTTGATTGTTTGATGTCCACATGCGGTGAAGGGTTAACTGGTTATAAAAAAAGCCATTCAGACAAAGGTCTACGACTTTGAAGTGCGAAGAGTTTGTTAATTACGACAACAACGTCTCTTTGTTCCTTCCGTTCCGTAGAAAAGGTGAAGATCTTAATTCATCCTTTAGACAATGCAAAAGTGCTCTGTCTTGTGTAAATAGAAATTGTCGAAGCCTCAAGGTAAGCAGGAAGCGTGCGGCAGATGAGTATAGATCTTGTCCTTATAGTGGCTTGGAAGAAGATACAAACTAGCAGGCATGCACAATATTTTGATTGCAATTAAAAGCGCTTTTGCTCACTTTTGCATCTCAAATGAGTTTCTTTCTTCCTTTGTGGCACCTCTTACGGGCAGGAAGCATATGCCTAGAGTGGGTGCATGAATTTGATACCCCGACGTTAAGAAAGTCTTCTAGACTTGTGAAAAGCTACGGGATATAGAAACTCAGATTTTATATACTTATTTGTCTTAAGAGTTATTTTATTTTTGGATTCCGCTCAAAGTTAACTTACTTCTAGATACCTAGTTTCATAGAAAAGCATGTAGTCAACTGAAAGCTACACTTCCATTCTGAATAACAACGAAATCGGTTCGGAAAATATGGAATACACTACTCCCAGGCATTGAGAATAACTTCCAAGTAGCCTTTTCACCTAGGTCAATCTGGCTGGCTTTTCTGCTTTTCACGTTTGAACTGGTGGATGAGTGTAGCATTTAATGAAGTCCTGTCTTGGTTCAAGGAAAACGCAACAACCACCAAAGACATTTGTAGCCCTTTAAATAGCAAAGTCCTTACAATCCCTATCCAATAATTTGAAAGTAGCTATCTACTGTTCGTTTCTCTTAGAGATAGTAGAGGAATTTAATAAAGGGTTCTATTGGGTGCGGGGTCATAGGAAAAAATGCAAATAGGAGCTGTGCGCCTTCAAACGATTTTGATAGAGGCCCAAAGTTGAGGAGGAAGAGACTCCTGCTCTTTTTTACTTTGATGATCCCGGCGATCTTGTTAATGCCACAATTAAAGGTCGACTACGAGGGATTGGTTTTGTGAGTAGGGATGGCGAACTACATGTTCCAGTATTATAGCATTCCGACTGACCCACTACTCATCTAAGTGTATTGGTGTTAACTGACCGCTGTTTTAACCCAGGCAGGAAGGCCTTACATGAAAGTTAACTGTGACCAGATATAAATCGGCTAAAGGTTGCCAATTTCTAAAAGGGAACAGCGTCTATACTATACTATATTGTGCAACGTATCAATTTCGAATTCAAATCATTTGGCTCTATTGAACGATGCTGCCAATTCTTTGCAACCAACATGTTCGATCCGCTTGGAGATGGTTGCACAACGCGCTGCTCAACAAGTGTTCGGTTGGTGTACGAGCTCCTGTTGCTTATTGAACATATAGATGAGCAAAGGACAGCGACTTTGAAAAATGTAGAGCACATTATCTGTTCAACCAGTTGCTCAACTTCTTGCATACGTATTTTATTGACTTGAGCTGTGTTGTGTGATGGTTACATGATTACGTCATGAGAGTGGAGTCAGGTTCACATGGAACAGAATAAAATGTCCCCCGAGTTTTAGTACTCAAACACAGTTCAGTGTCGTCGGAAATGCCTCCATCTTTTTATTAATTTTTTGGACGAAAGAGGTACCCTCCTTCTGGATGTTCACTGGATGATTGCGCTCTTTTTGAATTGATCACCGAGTAACACCTCCAAATTAAGACTCCGATAGAAAACTTATACGGGTATTCTTGTAAACGTGCACAAATAAAAAAAAAAAAGATATTGTTTCTGATATAAAGTGAAAAGTTACATCAATAGTTAATACTAAAGAAACTTAAAACTAAAAAGTGGTAACGTCAATAAAAGACAACTTCGTGATTTCCTCGATCGATTCAAAATCGAGAGAAAAAAAAAATCAGCAAAGTGATCAGTAAGCGAATTAACCGTTTCACAATTGCCATCACCAATTTTCCATCATCAAACCTCTCGTGCTGACCAGAATCGTCACAAAAAAAAATGACTTAAAAAGGAAAGCGGAACAATTACATAATATACCTATAATAGTGTACCTAAGGTGACATAAAAATAAAAAATAATTTAAAGAATTCCGTTCAACAAATCATCGCCAGGCGTGCCGAGTGTAAGATCTTTAGTTTTTTTTTATACATATAAAGTTGTCTACCTATATACCTTTATCTACCTAATAATATCTTATATATATATATTATTATTTCTAAAGTTAAAATATGAATTTTTATAACAAAATTCCTAAATTAAAAAGAAATAGCAAATGGATATTTATAGCTACTTATATATAACATAAATATATTATTTATTATTTTATTTATTATTATTATTATTTCATAAATTCCTATATATACAAATTCAGTAAAAATAATAATTACAATTCAATTAAAATATGAAATTCGTTTGACAATCTGTTTTTTTTACTATTGTAATAATAATAGTGATGAATGTCATTACAATTTACATTTTAGGCATTTAAAAAAGTTATGTGTGGGTGGGGTGACCCTTAAAAAAATCAAAAAAATACTTTACTTTATAAAATAAGTTTAAACAGTCTAAAACAAAACAATTTCCTTTGAATGCATCAAGATCGATTAACAAAAAGACTCAAATTATAATGCTCAAGTTACATCAGATGGTCAGAAAGAACAGACTCTATGCCAGCGCAATTAAAATTGAAAAGCCATATTTTTACGAATTTGAGAAACTTTTTAGGTATAGATACTGACCTGAACGATCGAGGAAGTTTATTGAATAGACGAATAGACGATATATAATAAAAATTACGATAAGCCGTGGTTTGGAATTGAGGAACGGATAATGAGTACGAAGAGTATCCACGTAAACTGTAGTTAGAGATCAGTCGGAAGTTGCGATTACCAGACTTCATAAAGGAGGTCTTCAAAACCTTAAGACAATACAAGCGACGCACAGGGAGAATTTTTAAGTCACAGAACAAAGGCTAAGTAGGGTGCCTTCTACGTTTTCGGCATAGCTTCCGTAGGATATATTTCTGTATTATCAAGAGCGGCTGTAGCATATTTTTATAAGCGCCTCCCCAGCAAGTAATTCCATATTGTAGTTCTGAATGAACGATACCATAGTAAATAGTTTTTAGCACAGTAATCGAACAAATATTGCGTAAATAGAAAAAAAGCCTTAGCGTGCAACGAAAATATTTCCTCAAAGCTTCTACATGATTCGGGAAGGTTATACCCAGGTATTTGAATTCCTTAACTTTCTCTACGGGGAAACATTTATCACTACAGCATAGGCTACTATCAAAATTAGGAGAAGACGAACCAGGTCGACAGTTGCAGCAATCAAGTTTAAATCTATTGCAATCAGATGCGTGAAAGTAAACATTCACATTTAAATCAAGTAGAGACGACAAACTAAAAATCATAATCTTATTCTTGGAGCTGATAAGCTAAGGTCCCAATTTATGTCGGTAACCAGATCAAGGCGACTAGCCGAACCATATGCGAAACCTACATCATCTGCAAAAGCAGTTGGAACACCTTTAAAATCAAGCATAAAAAGAGAGTTAATGTATTTTATTTTTATTTTTTATTATTTATTAGACTATTTTTTTATTTCATAAAATGTATAAACTCAAACAAAAAAACATAATATCTTAGTCTTTAGCGGTTTGGCCGAAGGCCGTCTACCAGACTGACATTTTAAACATTTGTAACAATATGTATACCTATTTTTTATACCTAATTTAACAAAATAATTTAAAAATTTTCAGCAATTATACAGTTTCGATAACGTAGGGCAATAGTTGTGTATCTATATAATGCGTCCCAACCTCTGTCGCCGTTGAATATGCTTATCGTTTCATTCAACTCAAGTGTACGTACTCCAAAGATATTTAAACGAATTTCTGTTAGAATGGGGCATACTGCTACGAAGTGAAATACATCCTCACGTTCTTTCCGGTTACATATGGAACACAGTATAGGAAGTTCTGGGCGATGTGGAATGTAATTAAGAGGTAAAAGTTCCCCCCTTATTCTAAAGATAGTGGTTATCATATCGATGGATGCGCCATCCAAGAAATAAGTTTTGTCCCGTGGATAGTAGCTCAGTCTGCTATAGTATGACCTGTGTTGAGATGCCAGTGCTTCACTTTCAAATTGGTCATATAATCTTTGACCTGTTTTCTTCAGTAGGGTATTAAACCTAATCTTAAGAGATACTAACTGCTCATTGTGCGCAACAGATAGATTGTACTCGCAAGCAGAGGCCAGCCTTTCCCACTCTTGCACGCAAATTCCCTTGGTCGATATCATGTGCGATAAAACTATTTTTGGTAATCTGTGATCACTCATTGCCATAACTCTTATCACATAATCCAGGTGGAGTTTGAGTGTGTCCAAGAACAGGGGGGCTATACCTGTCTCCAAATGGAGCATGTAGATAGGCGAACTGCTCGGCAGTCTGAGTGTCCTTCTTATGAAATAACGAAGAAACTTTTCTACCTCTTCATATGGTCGGTATCCCCATACTTGCGCTCCATAAAGAACGATGGAAGATGCAGTTGCGCGGAATATTTTCTGCTTCGCGCTGTGCGATATGTTTTTATTGTTGATGCATCTTCCCCAAACTGCACCGACTGCACGCTTTGCTTCCGCTAATTTCGATGTTAAGTGCCTCTTCATGTTTAGGTTTGATGCAATCAAAACACCTAAGTATTTATATTCGCGCACAACTTCAATTGGCTCACCCTGATACGTCCATTTTTCCCTTTGACAGTACCTCCCACCGCCATCCCTGAAAATCATCATCTTCGACTTTGCTAGGTTAAGAGACAAGTTCCAGGTTTTGCAATAGATTTCTAGTTTGTTTATCATCAGCTGCGCACCTTCTATAGTATCTGCTAGGAGAGCCATATCATCCGCAAATAACAGCGCAGGAATGCGTGTTCCGCTTATCTCTATTCCTCCTTTAATAGCGTCTATTATGTCGTTAATATATAAGATGAACAGCAACGTGCTAAGAATACATCCCTGTTTTACACCCATAGTCGTTCGGAACTCCTCAGATAAGTGATTCCCATCCCAGATGAACGCCGTATTACTGTCATACATAGCCCTCAAAACGTTAATGACTTTAGTTGAAAGTCCAATTTTGTACAGTTTGTAAAAGAGGGCTTCACGTGGTATGGTATCAAATGCTGCTCTGAAATCTACGAAAAATACATATAGTTTTTTGCGCCTCTTTTTGTAGGTCTCAGCTATATTCACAAGTGAAAATATTTGGTCAATAGTTGAATATTTAGATCTAAAACCTGCTTGAAATTCGTGCAGTATTTTTTCGTTTTCAACCCAAGTTGTCAGCCTATTGAAAAGAACAGCTGCAAATAGCTTAGCTGACGCATTCAGGAAAGATATTCCCCTATAATTAGCCGGGTCCTCGTAGTCTCCCTTTTTGTATAACGGGTATATTATCGCTTTTCGAAAGCTCTCTGGAACGTCCGCCGTTTCGAAGATCCGATTGAATTCTGATTTAAGTGCTGTTAGAAATTCAGGGGTACAGTTCTTGTAGAATTCAAAGGGCACGCGATCTTCTCCCGGTGCTTTATTCATCTTTGCATTTGAAATAGCACTTTGCACTTCATCCAAAGTAATAGGTGCATCCAGGAATTCAACTATAATCAAAGGGGCTGCGTACTGAAACGATGCAGAGACTTGCGGTGTGTTGAGGAGCTGAGTGAAATGGCATTGGAGCATATTTGCTTGCAGGCCTGGGGCGATAACATTTCTCTTTCCATTTATGACCTTCACGGCCTTCCAGAACTCTGCTGATGATTTCGCTTTATTAATAATGTCTACGTTTTGCTGATTGTATGCTTGTTTTTTCGAAAGACAGAGATGCTTAAAGTACTTATTAGCCAAGGCGTACAGAAGTTTGAATGAAGTGGAATTACTTGACCGCAGTAATCTCAGATATGCAAAAGAAGTGTCTCTGGCTCGCATGCATTCCCTATCAAACCATTTTTGTTTTCTATCTCTACGAATTTCTCCTATTAAATTTCTTTTTGGTGCGGCTTTTTTTATGATCTCCGTTAGTAGTTCAGTACTGGGAGGGGTACTAGATTCGCTCAATAAACTGAGCTCCGCATTTAGATTTTGTTGGTACAATTCTCGAAATTCATCTTTCCATATCAGCTTTGGTAACAGTCCTAGTTGCGCAGGGTTCATCGGGCTAGAGGGAGATGAAATCTTAAAAGATATTTCAAGAGGCATGTGATCTGAGAATGTTTTCATTGCCACTCTAAACTCGCTGAGCATGGAAATACAAGATCCAGCTAGAAAACAATAGTCGATGACTGAGCATGCTGCGCCGCGTAGAAAAGTATATTCGCCAAGTGGGTCACCATCGCAACTCCCATTCAGTATTCGGCAATCAAAAGCATCTGCTAGTTCGAGGATTCTGTCACCTTTATTATCTCTGGTCTCATCTTTTGAATTACGAAGTACCTTTAAATATGCTGAGTCGAACCCACTAGAAAAATTATTTTGCGTTAATCCGATTCTTCCATTGAAGTCGCCGATTAACATTAAGTCTGCTGATCCTAATGCGTTTAATAGATCTCTTGCCTTATCAAAGTCGCGCTGCCAATGACTACAATTAAGATATATTGGGACTATCTGGAAGCTTTTAGCGTCCATTTTAAGTTCCATCACAGTAGCTTCTTCCACTTGTTTGAATATTATGTTTACTCCTTTTAGCTGCTTCCTGTATCCAAATAATTCGCCTCCACTTGCTCTTCCATACAAATTGTTTTTTACCGCAGGTATACTTTTTAATTCATATTGCGAAAAAATGTTCATAAAATTAAATTTTGTATAATCTACTACATGTGTTTCAAAAAGTAAAAATATATCGAATTCATGTATATAATTGAAAAAATCTCCAAATAATAACTTATTATTTAGCCCTGCTACATTATAACTTAAAACTTTAATTGCTGGTTGTTTTTCGGTGTTCTGGTAGACGGGTAGTAATCAATTAGATGTCGCATGAGAACGCGCCCTTGGGTTTCCACCCGACATGTGTACCGCGGTTGACTTTTTGACAGCTCCTTTTGGCGTTTGCTGTTTGACAGTTCTTGATGACATTGGCGTATCGGTGTTGTTTTTTTGCATTTCTTGTAATAAATTTACTAAAGATGTTGGTAATTCTCCAAATGTTTGTTTTATTACATCCAGGCCTTCCTTATTGCCACTTCTCAGTCCGTCGGATACATCCCAGTAAAACATTTTCCCATCCACGTAAAGTTTATCATCATTTAGAGTTATTTTTATTGACGGTCGAAACTCGCGAAGAACTTTCATGACCGCAACCAATTTAGCCCTCCTGTGACGAACATTTTGCGGCAAATCCTTGCGGATACTAACTTTTGTCCCTTTTAGCTTATTAGCATTACGGAGCACACTTATTGCACTGTAGCGAGATTTCATTTTCACAATAACCGTTGCGCTATTTGAATCTTGGCCACGCACTTTGTACGCGTCTTCGATTTCGGTGTTTACCTCGGACTTCTCTAACAGTCCATCGCAGACGGACTTTGCACTTTGCACCGGATCATTACTATTTTCTATTGGCAAGTGGACAATTAAGTTTTTTTCTGTGCTTTTTTGCATTAGCCTGTCCATTTGAGCCTCCAGCAGTTTGTTGCGATTCTCTAGATGGACTACTTTTGCCGAAATCTCTTCTTGCTTTGCTTTTAAATTCGTCATCTCCGTACATAGCAACTGGAAATCCTTTTTTGAAGCGAGACCCTTAGCAAGATCTGCATTTTTTTCGTCGAGAATTTGTTTCAGTTTCTCGATACTAATGCCTGTTATATATTCACTTTCCATGCTACACGGAGTTTCAATTGGGCGGCGTTTTTCACTATTAAAATGGTCAGGTGAAGTCTCCGTGACACCTCTTTTATTCATGAGCAATGATGAAATTAAGATAGTTCTATATATACTAGGGCTTACTCGGATTTTATTATACAGATGTAGGTAGCTCTTTTGGAATAAGTTTAAAATCAACTATTTGATATTTTTTACGTGTTTTAATTACATTTAATTGAAATTATTCACGGAGGTATTTAAAAAACTTAACAACTTTGACAGATCGCAAAATGTCAGTTAATGTAAATAAGAAAGAGGATCGGACCTAGGGCAAAACCTTGGGGAACCCCTAAGTTGATAATCAATGGATCACTAATTACATCATCAACCTTCACACTTTGTGACCTATTTTTAAGGTAAGATCTAAACCAGTCCAACATGAAGCCACGAAATCCTGCTTTTTCAAGTTTTTCCAATAGAATGTTGTGATCTACCATATCAAACGCTTTGGTGATATCAACAAATAACCCATACATACATATAAAATTTCCGTTCAGTTTCTGAAAATGTTTGTAATGAAGTACCGTAATAATGTTGATTTCCGAATAAATAAGAATGAATAAATAATGTTTAAGGGATAAAGTTAGTTTTGATTTGGCTGATTTAAGGTGAGTCAGATCTGATACGAGTGGGAGTGATACACAAGGGTGCTACGAAATCTCTTAGTACATGGTTGGGAGGGCTAGGCTTGAGAACAAATTCATCAGAGTTCTCAGATCAGAGCTTGATTCATCGTTTAATTTCCTAAATTAGAGTTTTTTTTTTAAAAATAACAAAATTAAATTTTTAACACGTATTATGGCTTTATTATTAAAAGTAAACATTTTCATAAATTATGGAACACAACGTCGTTTAAGTGTGGCTGCATCGGTTGGCTTCGCCGTAGCGCATTTTTACATTCCAAGCATATAATCCGAGATCTTTCTTTGTGCAGAAGTCTCCTCAGGCTAGTGCGTGAAATGTTGAGCTGTTGAGATATCACACTCTCGGCTACAGCAGCCACATTCTCGTAGCGAACGACGACGACGGGGACCATGAGTGTTGTCCACTAGCATATCACGAACTTTTCGCACAAACTTGCATGTACGCGCGCAGGCACGGTGGGTGCCTCATTTCGGCCAAAATGTCTTTTAAAAAAACGCACTGTTTGTGCTACACAGCACTCACTTTGGATATAAGATTTCTATATTTCCCAACGTTGTTTAAGCGTAAAGCGACTCATTTCGTTCCGCGGAGTTATGATACTAACTCCCTGTCAAGATTTTGAGCGGGAAACAGCTGTTACTGTCAAAACAACATATGTTGTTGGAGGACTGAGATCGAAATTAAACAATTTTTTTCTTAACCGTTGAATGCTCGTACGATGTTGTTGCTGTTACTGAGACTTGGCTGCATAAAGAAATCGCCTCTACTGAATTATTCACCGCTGACTTCAATGTTTACCGGAAGGATCGATGTCCCATTCAAACTGGGTTTGAAAGAGGTGGCGGAGTATTGTTTGCTGTTCGTTCAAGTTTTTTAAGCAAAGAAATTGAATTACTTGATTCAACTGGTTTGATTGAACAAATCTGTGTGTGTGTTGATTTCTATATTGAAAATGGCATTCTTATTCACATAAACTTCTTTGTTTCGTACATTCCACCTTACTCAGGTATTGCAATTTACAAAGCTCATATGAAAAATATTATTGAAATTGTTAAGAATTTAGATGACTCTTCGTTTGCTGTAGTGCTAGGTGACTTTAATTTGCCTCATATAAATTGGTTGTTTTCTCACGATGTAAAATGTGTTATCCCATTTAATGTTTACAAAGCTAATGAAGTTGAAGTTGTAGACACTATGTCAGCTGGTAATTTCCGTCAATTAAATGAGGTTCGCAACTCTTTGGGAAATGTTTTGGATTTGGTTTTTGTCAGTGAAGAGCTTGAAGCTACTGTCAGTGACGCTGATTTCCCCTTAATTGTTAACAGCATTCACCACAATGCGTTGCAAATTTCTTTTAATCTGTCGGTACTGAATCCGCTGTCTCTTGAACAAATTAAAGAAAATACAAAATTTGATTTTTTAAAAGCGGATTATAATGCGATGAATAATTTGCTTAATGGTGTTGAATGGGCAAATATCATTGATTCCCGTAATTTAAATAATGCATTCTCGCAATTAAAAAAAATACTTGAACGCGCGATTTCTATGTTTGTACCAATTAAACATGTAAAAAGATCTAATAAACCGGCATGGTTTAATAAGAGTTTATCTAGATTGAAGAACTATACGTATAAGATGTGTAAACAAAGTAAAAGCGATCCATCTCTGCGTCACGAATTTTTGCGTTTGAAAAAAGAATACGATTTTTTAAAGAAGTTTGTATACAAGAACTATGTTACAACCATTGAAACTAATATAAAACGTGATTCTAAAGCTTTCTGGTCATTTCTTAACACCAAAAGGAAATCTTTAGGAATACCTTCTTGCATGTCACTGAACGGGATTTCTAGTAGTAATGTAAACGAAATTTGTAACATGTTTGCAAAATTTTTCCAGTCGAACTTTGTTAGTGAGCATATTAATTGCAGTTTCTCGGGTCAGTCGGTGCATATAACTGACCTTGGTCATATTTCCTTAACAAATGATGAAATCCTCTCTGAATTGTCATTACTAGACTCGAGTGTTAGTGTAGCACCCGATAACTATCCACCATTGTTATTTAAAAATTGCAAATTTAGCCTAGTTGATCCACTAAGGATTATATTTAATTTATCCTTATCTACTGGCGAGTTTCTTGACTGTTCGAAATTTTCGCTCATAACTCCAATTTTTAAATCGGGTTCTCGGAGATGTATCGAGAATTATAGACCTATAGCTAAGCTGCAACTGTTTCCTAAAGTATTCGAGGCGGCTGTTAAAAAAAGGTTGTACTCAGTTGTTCGCATTTTTATTTCTGAATTTCAGCACGGGTTTGTAAGTGGTAGGTCAACCGCTACAAACTTGGTTATTCTTACCAAGTACTGTTTAGAGAATATTGAAAAACGTCTCCAAGTAGATTGCGTATATACTGATTTTTCAAAAGCCTTTGATCGTGTGCAGCACAATGTTCTTTTAAATAAACTTAAACTTTTTGGAATTCATTCCAGTATTTTAAAATGGATTGGCAATTATTTGACCAATCGCAAACAATTTGTTATAAAATTGGTTCCGCGTTTTCGAATGAAATTCGTAATTTTTCGGGTGTTCCCCAAGGAAGTCATATTGGTCCTCTTCTATTTCTGCTTTTTATCAATGACTTACCCTCTTTCGTATCAAGCTCAAAATGTCTTTTGTACGCAAAAAAATCTACATCTACTGTATTTCAGATGTCTTAGCGTTACAAAATGATTTAAACCGTTTAAATAATTGGTGTGTTCTTAATGGCCTTTATTTTAATATTAAGAAATGTTCGGTTCTTACTTTTAGTAGAAAAAAGTTCCCTATATTTTTTAATTATAAAATACAAAACAAAACACTGAGTAGAGTTTCAGACCAAAAAGACTTGGGGGTCATTTTTGACACTCAACTAAACTTTTCTTTGCATATTGACTACATAGTTGGCAGAGCTAATCAAATGCTAGGTTTCATTTTTCGAAACTCTAAAGATTTTAATGATCCATATACACTTAAAACTCTCTATAATACTTTGATTCGTTCGATATTGGAATACTGCTGTGTTGTTTGGAATCCTTTTTACAGCAATGCTGAATCTCGCATAGAGAAAATTCAAAGAAGGTTTACTAGGTATGCTCTAAGAAAGTTCGACTGGAATAATAATCTTCCAACCTACGACGATAGATGTTCCTTATTAAATTTGAAACCTCTTTCTAAAAGAAGGATTTATTATACCGCAATGCTTGCCAATAACGTCTTAACTGGCCACATCGATTGTTCGTTTTTGCTGTCATTATTTAATATATATGCTCCTTCTCGTGTTCTTCGACCTAGGGAAAATTTTTTCTTTATGCCACCTAGACACAGAACTAATTATGGTCTGAATGATCCTATCACTATGGCTTGCGTAAATTACAATAAATACAATAACCTAATAGATTTTAATATGAGTAGAGATCATTGTAAATCTGTAGTTTTAAGTAAATTATAATTTGTAACATTTGTAAATTATTGCAAAGTAATCTAAAATAAGTTGTACTTATAAGATGAAATAAATAAATAAATAAATAAATAAACATATGATTTAAAAATAAACCACCAGATGGCCCACCCTTTATATGTTTTTTTTTTTTAAATTCATTTTTATTAGTTCATTATTTATACTTATATACTAGACAAAAACGATTAAATCTAATTTAAAACTAACATTTATCTTATTCTAGCTTACTGGCCCTTAGCGAGCGCTCTAAACTTAACAATATGCTTAAAACTATTGCCTTTCGGCCTTAAATCTATCAATATATATTTTGTTTTGTTTTTTAATTTTCAAGAAACTTTTAAAAACTTGAATGAATTGAACCAGACTGCACAGTGCACACACCTTAAGGCTGATAGAACTTTCAAGTGAAATTGTCTTTAAACTATTTAAGAAATGTCAGCGAATTCAAGTTCATATGTGCAGAGGGATCAATCGGTTTTAGTTCCTCATAAATATATAAAAAATAAAATTGTTATCGCGACTCAAAAAAAAAAAAAAAAAAACAACAGCTTAAGTCACTAGAGTTAATTGAGTAAAAAAAACTTTAAACTGCTCTCCTGAACAGTGAGTAAAACAGACTTAACCGGTTTTGCCTTTTGGCCACTGAATTATTGTCGGAAAAAAAGCATATACATCATTTTATGTGTTTTTTTCGGGACTAATTTATTTAGACTTTCTTAGCCTTCGGAGTGAGCATACAAAAAAAGATTTTTTTTTTCTGTTATTGAAGGTGAAAATCTCGAAAGACACAATGGGGCTAGAAACCCAGAGTAGTGTGGGACTCTAACCGCACTAAAAACACCTCCTTAATCATGACCAATCAAAGACAGATCGACAAATGATTTTAGTTTCAACGTTCAGTTGCGTTTGAGAAGGTATTAGAATTTAAATACGGGTTTTCATATTTTTCAGATTATAAGTTCGTGAGGCTTAGTTCTTCTTAATCTACGATTATTATATCGCACATTTAAGACGTCTATTATTTCGGGATTAATATGCATCTGCAGACGGTCATTGTGACGAATTGCGTACTTTTTAATTACTTCCGTTACAAGTTACAAAAAAGAATGAAAAAAACAAGCTTTTTACATTTTTGGTTTTGACAGGAGGAGAGACAATTCTGAAGTTGTCAGTTGTGACTTAGGTTACAATGACTTCTTTTATTTCAACTCGAAGACCAGGATTAAGCTCATTTTGAGACGACCGTCGGACACCTTTTAAGTGATTTTTGCCCTTTTCAGTGAATCTTTTTACCCTCCACTGGAAGGTATATTCACTTTGTCATTACATTTGCAATGTCAAGAAGGAGTCACAGGAGACCTCATAAAGTATATATATTCTAAATCAGGATCACATTATGAATCGATTTAGCCATGTCCGTCTGTCAGTCTGTCTGTCAGTCTGTCTGTCAGTCTGTGTGTCAGTCTGTGTGTCAGTCTGTCTGTCAGTCTGTCTGCCCGTCGTCTGTCTGTTGAAAGCACGATAGCGTCCAAAGGAATTGACATAGGCGAATGAAATTTGGTGAAAGGGCTTATTTTTATCGTCGTCAGGTTGGTATTGAAAATGGGCTATGTCGGCCAAGTAGTTCTGGTACATAACCAATTTTGCATAACTTGTATGCAGTGGACGGTATCAAAGCATCGGCCAGGCCGATGATAACACTTTTACTATGGTTTTTATTCGGAAATGCATTTCTGTCTGTCTGTCTGCCTTTCATTCTTGGTTTTATTCTCTGAACGGTGACATTGTGTGGTGTGTTTGGTGTTATTCGCAGAAGCAATAATTCCAACTCTTTTGTTGTGGTTCTCTCAGCAATATCTCAAGGCACAAGCCAAATTGTCCGCCATATCAAATCAAGCTCCATCCAATTTCCACCAGTAGATCACTGACTGCAGCTATTGCTACACTTAATTCTGTCATTCTGTTGCTCAGTTAGTTCAAGAAAGACCAAGATTTTCGCCCACAAGACCCACGCTCACGTAATACCGACTCAGCAAAAGTTATGACCCAGAATGAACCTTCAGAATGGAACGACTATACCTGTACAAAGTGGCAACAATCTCATTGATTCACACTCGCAAATGCTCACAACTACCCATGGCAGCATGAACCTTTCAGGAAAAAAAGTCGCGGCTATAAATTTTCGTAGCGATAGCTTAAGCCAATAACTCTTTAGCTAATGAACTACCTCGTTTGGGAGAGTACTATAGAAATGGAAGAGAACTTCCTAATGAACTGCCAACCAATTTGCACTCCGGCTTGTCATTTACGGTGTATAAACATCAAGCCAACTGATATGGTTTCCATCCTCCAACTATATGTACACGTAATCCCCTAATATAGCCGTGAACATTCCTCCATCACATTTAATCCTTTCAGTTCCTTGCTGCACAAAGCATTACTCTCATCGCGAAAATCCTTTCCTAATACCAGAGATAATTATCATCATCGTAGTCGTTGTAGGTAGTCCCGTAATGTACGGAGAACTCCTCCCAGCTATGTGTGTCTTATGGCAAAGTTCACGGTGAAGGCATTTTGTAAATTTTCAATTTCCAACACAAGAGTTAACACTTTGCTGCCGGTTCCCAGAAGACGCGCAATGCCACCCATCGCCAGCCATCCGCTCTCATTCACAGCCGGAAGTTATAAACTTCACAGTACACGCCCAAGTGTATCACCAAATATTATTCTTAAGTCTAACACAGGAGCGGGCGTTGGAAATCCTGCAAAGTCGCTTCTGTTTACTCTGGTCCGGGGGTGCGGTGCGAGGGGAGCAGTGTTTTCTCTACGGAACTCTAGATCAGATGCGAAATTTTAATGAGCTGATGTTGTCTGCCGGCGCGGCGCCCGTCATATTCTCTACTGCAGCAGATACAGATGCACAGATACGTCTGTGAGAGGGTCCGTGAATTGAAATCGCTTATGAATTTTGAATTTGACAAGCAACACCACTCAAAAAGCATAACGCATCCTGTTTCTTATTTCCCTGCTACATCGAAGTTGTTTGCTTGTTTGCAATTTTCTTTTCAAAATCTCCCGGGAGCGAAACTGTTCCATGCAGGTGCTGCTGTTGCTATACTGCTGCCAGAGTGTACTCGAATGTGTTTGATGTTTGTGTTGCACTCAACTTTTTCCATTTGCAACACACCGAGGTGTTGAATTAGAATGTAAACCCGGGAATCTATGTGCTCGCACAAGTGAGTCTGTGTTTATTTGCACCACCCCCAGTGACCGGTCGTTGGCAGGTGCCAGATCTGGGATAGGGTAGTATCACCATCATATTATAGGGCCGAGAAAAATTGCTTTCCATTTATTCCATCGTCACAATGAAGATGTCACTGATATGTAACTTTGTGTGTTCGTCGCCGCCTCTGCCGCGCCGTGTCGGGAGACGGAGATGGTTTTGCATCTAAATCGATTTGGGAATTAATGTGGTGTGCAAGCGGGTCGTATAATGTATGCGGAATATCCTTTGATGGGTGGCAAAAGTTTCTCCTTGGCATAGTTTTGTTCACTTTCTCTAACATAGTTCTGTAGTTTTCCGCCGCATCACCATGGGCCTTCTGTGCGAGGCGAGGAACAAACAAACCAACTTTTCCATTGTATGTCGGAGGAGTAGGTGGTAGTGCGGGATACAGCTCATGTAGGATGCAGAGTGTGTTACAAAATTGCTGTAAATGGATTGAGTTTTAAACAACAACAAAAAAAGAAGAAAAGAGGTGGTGCGCTATTAGGGGAAAACTTAAACACCTGAATGCAATTTGCAGGCTTTGACTTTTCGTGTATATGTTTCTTGTTGTAAGGGGGAGGGGAGGGGACCCCGTTTTTGTTCGCTTTCAATGAGCTCGTTTGCATAATTCACGTTGATGGATTGTGCGCGGGTGGGAATTTGTAATTTTCCAAGTTGTGTGAAGGTTGCGATGAGTTTGGCTGCCTCGAAAACACCACATCAGATGGGAGTACTTAGGGGCTTAAGGAAATGATGAAGGTACCCTCTGAGTCCTTAAGACTGGATGGATAATCCACAGCAGATTTGTATAAATTTTGAGAGGATAATCGTTTGCCTTGGGCTATATTGGCAAATGATGTTCACGAGCGAGCACTGAACGGATGGAGCTTTACCCGAGTTATTTAGGTGGTGGTTGAAGCAGAAAATTGTTTACGCGGCTGAAATTTACAACACTTCTGCTATGTCCAGTTGGTAATGAATGCGATTATAGTGTAAGCTACTTGTGCTCCTTATTCCCAGACGCGTTGTCTCGGTGGTTGATTTAAGGACACAAATCTGCCTACAGCAACCAGAACTGACATCTATCTAAAATCAGACATTAATAGCTTGGCCTATCCCGCGAAGGCCTTCTAAAAGGACACTACATAAGATACTCAGTTGTTAAGTGTTCCCAAAGAAAGCGGCATAAAGGAGCGTTCACAGCCGAACCAAATCACTTGGCTTATGGTTGATATTGAGGACGAGTGATGAGCAGGTTTTATAGCGATTCAGAGTTTAAAATTGCAAACGGACATCCAAGCATGAAGAGTTCTGGCGTACGATGTTAGATTGGTGTAAGGATTTGTAGGTAACGGTCTAGCAGAATATCACAATCGTCACCACGGACTTTGCCTACTTGGGCCTTGTTATAAATACTGACATCTCGGCAGGAATTAAAGAGAGAACAACGCTTTATTTAGAACAAAATTCTGTATAAGACCCTGATCTTCCCAGTCCCGCTTAATGGCTCTGAAGCTTTGCCTTTATCTAAGGCAGATGAAAATACCTTCATTCGCTTCGAAAAATCCTTTTTAAAATGGTCCGACCAGTTTGCGTTGAGAGAAGACGATTCAATGAATAACTAAGCGAGTTATAGAGCGACAGAGATCAGTTCTAGAAATTTCGCATCAGTCCTCTCAGATAACTAGGTCATGTAGAGAGAACGGTCATAAATGCACCACCCCGCAGAGTATTTGAGTATAATCCGGAGAAACAACAACACATTAAGGAAGACCCTCGCTTACAAAATGCGTGATAGTTGAGGTATCGGTTCACACCGAACTGAACAGCCGTGATAATGTGATATGTGAAAGTATTTTTTTTAAATATCAAGCACCTTACGAAATGCGTTAGATACTGGAAATCTTTATACACGCCAAGATTCGCAAACAACACAAAAATACTAATGGAATTGCATCGGGGATAAGCGTTGCATTTGTCCCTTAAAATGCCCGCTTTCTTTATTTATAAGAGCTTTGGCATAGTTGGACGATTACACCAGCTTTTGAAGTCATTTCCCTTTGCCGTTTGTCTAATGGCCGTTTGCTGATACGACTCATAGCGAATTTAAGTGCCGCATAAACTCTTATGTGACAGTTTATGCCCTGAAAAAAGTAGCCCATAAGTATTTAAGTAGAAATCTCTTAAATCCTTAAGAGTCGTATGAGCAAACGGCCCTAAGAGCTGTTCTTCAAAGTCCCACATCTACATAACAGCTTTCGCTCATAACTATGTCTTAAATGGGTTACGGTACATGTGACTCGACGATCTTCTACCAAACTGACAACTGACCACCTACACTAAGTTAACACGATCGACCTCCAAGATCTTCCCACGTTCGATTTCCAAATCGATACCCACGATCGACGCCTTACAGGACACCCGACCCAAACCACATGCATTACGATAGGATGATGCCCGATCCAAGCCACTTGTACGCAGGACTAATGTGATAAAAAATCTGCTGCTACGATCACCTACTTAACAGCGTCACCAGCGCAACCAGATAACAAGCCCAAAGCACACACCACACAAAACATATAAATAGACAGCACAATCAACAGGAGAGTAGTTCAACCCTCAGCCGACAACAGACAGGTCAACCGTCAGCAACAAACATAGAGAATTAAAATTGTTTAATAAACAAAGTCGATCACTTAAAAAGTTGTTTGTAAAATTAATTCACTATAGCAGATGCATCTCACTTTCCGGTGAAGCAGTTGTAGGGAGAGTTTTCAACGACTAAATACTAAAATCATCAGTAGATCACAGTTTCTTTCACTCACAAGGACGCTTTTTATAATATGCTAGAGTTCGCCCGGTGCTAGAAATTCTACCATTTTAGTTACCAATATTTTGTGTATAACAAAGTGCACACAGCATTATTGCATCTTTGCATCTGCACAATCATTCCAACCAAAAAATAAATCAAGCAAATATGTTGTTTGGCAGTGAAAGTGCCATTTATTTACAAGATTAAGTGCCGGTGCTGTCGTCCAATTCATTCAATTATCAATCACTAGAGGTAAAAATACTGGTTGGTGGTTGGCGTCCTTTGCTTTTAGCTCTCGTTCAAGAAAGGTCTGCAGAAGAACTCGACTATTTGTATTTTTGAAATCGACAATTTTTGTCAAAAGGATTCTCAATTTCGAATTTGTTTGAATGATAAAAAAAAGTTAAACATCTAAGTTCCGTCTTTTTTGGATTTGGCACAATTTCGCTTTTATTCCTTTTTTGAGTTGCCAAACGGCATCAAATTTGTTTAGAGGTATTTGGTGGCATAATTTCTCTAAATAAAATTAATGTCAGTCGGCATATTTTTTTCTTTAGTTGCCTTTTTACCATTTGTTAAAATATTCATGCAACATTCCCATTTTAATTCTATTGTTCGTGTTTCCACCTTAAGACATAAATTCTCTTCTGACGGGCCATTCCAAACATTTGTATCAGACTCTCAATGAGAGCGCAGATACTGAAGTAAACCTACGCAAGAAGCGAGGTACTTCTTAAGTGTTTTATGTTCTACTAGCTAGCCCGTGCGCGCCTTGCTTCGCCAGCGCATTTTAATTTAAATCACAATTGAGTGTGACTCCCTCTCAATATCATGCGCCACATTCGCTCTACTCGACTCCTCGTACTCATATGTCATCTACTCATATATTCTCCAGTTCAATTTAAAAAGGAGAGTAAAAACAAAAAAAAAAACAAGAAAAAGCTCAAAAGATACGTAAAAGAAATAAGGAAAAACCACACAGCGGCAGAAAAGGTACAGAGAGAGAAACAGATTTTGTAGCACACACACAAAATTTCCTCCACTCAACGCTGGGAAAATCCAACGATCTAGCTTCAATCGAACATTTTACTTTTTTGAATTGTATAATATTTATAGATTATTGCTTATTTTTCAAATGATTAATGTATATTAAAATCTTTGTACGTAATTGAACTTTATTTAAAAAAAATCCTAATTCATTTGGATGAGTCATTTCAAAGCTAGGAGCTAGAAGGTATTCGAGAATTACAACTTCTCTTAGATATCAGCTCAGATCTCCGCTTCCGGACAGCGGACAAAGATAAAACATAACCTATATTTTAATCTCGACAATTTTCAATGCAACTGTGAAAACCGGAATCAATTTCGCGCAGTACTTTTTTAATCTATTTCGGGCAAACAGCTTACGGCCGGGAAAAAAGTTACAGTTTTATTATAGTAAGGATAAAGAAAAGCTCAACTTTAACTTTATCTGTCAAACTGTCAACCAAGCACATGTTAAATTTAATTGCCCTAACCTATGCTTGTTAAATTGTCTTACTTCTTTAAATAAAGTTATAGCTTTTATACATCGTTCTTATTCTTTGAAATCGTTCAGTTTTAAGAACACCATATTTTGCTCCAAAAACGTAAAAATAAAATTTAAAAAGTTAATAAAAAATTGTATATTCTTATTTCTGCATTATTATTAGATATATAATGTAGGTATCTCTATATAAAGATAAACATGCTTAAAATTGCATTTACTTACTTGTATTACTTTAAGTTTGAAGTAAATTTGAATATTTGTTTGTATTTTTTAATTTTATTAATTTCATACAACATGTAGGATGAGCTTTTTTTTGTTAATGTTTTTAAAGCTACTTACTTTCTTACTTTATATATGTAATAAACCAATTTTTTCTTTTCGATTTTGCTATAAATAAAACTACATTATTTAAAAAATATTATTAATTTTAGCATTTACTTTATTGCCACTTATAACAATTGACGCCATATGGCAACGTTCCCAACAATTAATTTAAACAAATACTTGACAAAAATAATGTTCCAATGCATTTAGTAGGAGCCTCAGTAAGAACAAAATGAAAAAAATAAATATTTTTTAAACTTTTACAAATAGAAAGAAGAACCGAAAGGGTTTCAAATTTTGTTTAATTTTTTTTTCTTTTGATTCATTATTATCATTGATTGTAAGACTGAAACCATACAAACGAACAAAATTTTATTGAAATCGGCTGTGTAGTTTCGGAGATCGACAACAGCGCCACCTATCGAGTGCAAAACTGTTCTGTATTTAAATCTACAACCATACACATCCACAAAATTTCATTAAATCACACAATTTTCCACAGTTTACTCCCCAACTCAAGCGCGCCTACAGATGTAAAAAGCTGTACTTCATATCCAGCGATCACCTTTTAACGAAGTTAGTTAGATAAAAATAAAATATTTTTTTTTTTTTTAAATTAGTTAAACAATAAATAACAGGTCCGTATTGATCCTAGGCCTAGCTTCTCACAACCATTCGTCTTGTGTGAGTTTTTATTTTTGGGACGAATGGAAGGGATCTACAATTTTATGCCGAGTCCAAACGGCCAATTGAGAAGCTCTTTCATGGCAGTTAAACTCTCGGATGTTTGTCAGGCGTTCGCGAGAGGTGGCGCAGTGAAAAAGACCTTTAATTGGAATTTGGATTTTCTCGGGAAACTAGTTGGTTTTATAAAATGGATCACACAATGCTAGTCTTTAGGTTGGAACTCTCTTCGATTACAGCTACTCGAAGTTCATATTCTTGCATCGTCCTCAACCACCAGGTTGGTGTCATTTTTGAGTTGCTATAGAAAAACGCTTTTGCTATAGGCACGTTTTACTGTCTTCGAAAATATTTGACGATCCGCCTTTAACTCCAACTAGCAAATCTTATAAAAATTTGAATACCCTAGCCTTAGGTTTGGTCGCGCCTGAAATATTGTGCCAGTGAGCTCCAAATTTGGAGCTCTTCATACTGCAGCGGTAGAGTTATGTAAAACCTGCTGCACAGTGTCTCTTTATATCACATGATACCTACTTGCTTGTTCCTTCGTCAAAATTCGACAAGATTTGCCAATTTAAATAACTCTACAACATCCAACCGCTTTTTAAATTCGTTCGTTTGTTTTGGAATATTCAGGCGCAACTTATGGGATTTTGAATAAGCCCCAAGTCTACCTGTGGGTATATGCGTATTGAATTTTTATGAATGGTGGCTAGTCTTAAAAGAACAGTTCTCTAGTGCCAGGTCGAAAGGGGTTAAGTCAGAAATAGTAGTTTTCCGCAAAATGAGATTGAAGATTGAGCATTTTTTTGTAAATCCAGATATTCTTTTTGTGAAAATTGAATGATGCAAGACAATCATCAAAACACTCGTCTGTAATAAGATTATAGGCTGTTGACCAACAAATAAGTGCTTACCAGATTTTCTTATGACTTATCTCCTTAGAGCCATTTATCTCTTTGTTACCTGTTAAAATTAAGTTTTTTCTAAGGACTTAAGTTGAGAAAACAAATTTCTGTTTGCATTAATAATTCATTAAGAAAATTTGGAATCATTAAATTAATTCAAATAAATAATAAAGTAACGTTTTAGTTATATTATTCAATTTTTACATGTGGCATAAGATGACTTAAGCAACTTAATTATTTCGAAATATAAAATTGGTAAAAATCCAAAGAACTTAAGTCCACTTACTCCCTTAAGAGCAAACAATTCTTAAAACTTTCTGACTTATACACTTTTTATAAAATAATTTCTATAGGAAGATGTTACACTAGAATTATGCCAATAGGACCAAACGAAAGTGAAAAAAATTGACTTAAGTCCAACAAATATCCGATAACGGGATTTTTTGACTTAACTCCTTACTGAGACTTAACACCTGAGAATTTTCCTATGACATCATTTTTGCTAATGTAGAAGATCCAATGACAAATTGTACCGAATTGTAGACCTGCTGGGATGTTGCCAAAAAAAACCGGCCTAATTACATTAGAACTAATAAAAGACAACATTCAGACTCGCAGTAGAATATCTCCCATCAAAACTGCAGCACGAGTTATTTAAAGAAATTCATCCAACTCAAGCTCGCCAAGGACTGTAACAAAATCTCATCCAATCGTCATTACTTTAATATTGAGTTATGCAAATTCACAAACGGTTTTCAATTCAATTATGCGGTCACTTCCTCTACGGTCGTCGCTTTATCCATCGAAGAAAGAAATTTATTTATCGCTGCCATTGCGCACATTTTATATAACACAATAAAAACGGATTAAACAAATTACAATCGTGCTTCAAAGTAACTACCCACCAGCGGCACCTTGCATTATGATCGGAATAACTCGCTGGCCAACTGCTTCTAGGAACTGGACAATTTGTCGTACGGCTGCAATGTCCTCGACAACGGTCCGATCATCGTGCGCTGCCTCATCTTCTCCAGCAGTGAAACGTCTTTCTCTTCTATTCTCTTCCAGGTTGCTCAAATTTTCATCAGAATCCTCTGCTTCGGACGAGGAGGAGTCGCCCGTCTCAGATGGGGGCGGTGTTGCTCCCTAGTATAAATGCACATAATTTACATGAGACATGAAACATTTGCGCGTCTCACCACTTCAAAGTCAGCGTACACCACACAAACTAGTGCTCCAAGTGAAATACACCACCGAAGTAGATAACTCGACCGAAAACTCATCGCTGGACAGATTTATAAACCGCCAGCAATACTCGAACAGCAATAGAAGTTATTTTTGCAGCTCTTAGTTTTATATCTATCAGGCGTTGTTGGTGCTAGCGCTTATCAACTACGCGCATAAACAGAATGCACTCGATTAAAGCGCACTAATTGAGGTGATTATTTCATGAACGCGATTGTAGCATGTGCCATTCATACACACAATCACATCACTCTGATAATGGTAGCAAGACTAATAGGCCAATTTGAGGGAAAATTATCTTCCAAGGTATTCGTGCGGCCATTGTTAAGCTTTCGAGCTCATGTTGGAATCGGAATCACCATATGAGGCCAATTTGGAACAAGCCGTTTAATGTGCCTTAGGCATGGGCTATGCCATAGAATCGTCTCCACACATGGTCAAGAGCAGTCGTGTTGTGAAGAACTAATTGAAGACCTCCGGATGATGATGGTGATTAACCTTATTTAAAGTAAAAATGAATAGTTGACGCACACAAATCCAGGGTTCAGCTTCTCACAGCCATTTCGTTGTCCACTAGTTTGAGGAAATTTTAAATATGCATATCTGCAGAACGGTTTGGCCGATTGTGATGGAATCAAAACCAAATTTGCTGCATTATGTCCTGCTTAGCCCTGGAAACCCACACAGATTGGGTTGGTAGTTTTAACTAGATGCGCTAACAGATTCAAACCCACACACCAAAAGTCACCTGGTCCTGGTATCTATTACAGATGTATCTGGCTGGCATACGGCAGGCCTGCCAGTTGTTCCTTTGGCACCCGAGATAGATTGTCCACTGAAACGGAAGCTCGGTACCGATCATGCGCCAGGGGGACTATTGTTCATTCGTTCGAAGTGGCCGAACTAGTTCATTCGTCGTTTTTTTGGTTTCTGGACTGCATCTGCATCGTTTTATAGCTCATTGAGTTCGTAATTGTGACATCTCCTCCATTTGCGAAACTTTAAAGTACACTAAGACAAAAAAAAACCCAAATATCAAAATTCTTGATGTAAGAAAATCTCTTTATACAAGGTGGGCCAAAAGAAGTCATCCGATGTTGTTTGGCTCTCATTTTTTTTTTTCTAAAAGAAAATCTTCGATTCTGTTTTTTGGTTATGTTTATTTGAACCTTTAGAATTTTATTGGTCTAGTCGAGAAGATGATATAGGCCAAATGGGCGCCGTCACAATTGATTGCCATACGGGCTCGTTTTATGACATTTTTCATCACTTCGGCGAGAACTTCGGGCGACAGATTCTAGATTCTCGCACTCGTGCCGAATGTTGTCCCTGAGGGCTTCTAGGGTCTCGGGCTTGTTCACGTAAACACGGGACTTCAAAAAACCCCACAAAATAAAGTCTGAAACGGTTAAATCGGGCGATCTTGCGGGCCAGTGCAAATCGCCAAAACAAGAGATGAGGCGACCCGGGAACGGCGCCTTCAAAATATCGGTTGTGGCTCGCGCCGTGTGTGCCGTAGCTCCGTCCTGTTGGAACCACATGTCCCCCAGTCCTAATTTGTCTAATTGCGACAGAAAAAACTCGGTTAACATGGCCCTATAGCGCGCACCGTTGTCGTTTGACCAGCGGTGTTCTCGAAAAAAAAATGGCCCGATGACTCCTCCAGCGTGAACAGCGCACCATGCAGTAACTTTGAGCGGGTGTTATGGCTCGTCGTGCATTACTTGTAGATTTTCGGTACCCCCGAAGCGATAGTTTTGCTTGTTCACGTACCCGCTGAGGTGGAGTGCCTCATCGCTCATTATGATTTTTGTCGAAAAATCGTCCACTTCGTCCTCGAGATTGAGGATGGCTTGGGCGTAGGTTACACGCGTTTGGCGGTCGGCAGGCAGCAGCTGATGCACGGACTGAACTTTGTACGGGAACATTCTCAAGTCTTTGACCAAAATTCGCCTTAGGGACGACCGGCTGATGGCTAATTGCGAGGTACGGCGTCTGGTCGATGTTTCCGGCGCCAGCTCGACATCCCCGTCAACAGCGGCGATATTCTCGGCACAACGGGCGCTCCGGGGCCGGCCACTCTTGTCAACGTCTCGTATGGTACCATACTCTTCAAGGTTGGTGGCCAAACGGCGCAGTTTTGCACAGTCAGTGTCGGACGGCCGTGGAATCGGCGACGGAATTCGCGCTGCGCCAACACTACAGACGAATTGTTACGCAAAAAAATAGACACGATTATTCGGCGTTCTTGGGAAGTGTATCGCTCCATGGCTAGTTCTCTTGTATTCTACATCTGTCTAGTCCACAAATGTCAAAACATATTTGACATTGGCGTCCATTTGCAAAAATATTACCATCTTCCAATAGGGTGATCTCTTTTGGCCCACCTTGTACTGTTAACTGAATCTGCTAAAAAGACAATATCGTCACCATGCATGAGACGTGGTTCTGGTACCTGGTTTATCTCAACGCCACCCGTCAAATTGCCCGTTATGTCATTGATAGACAGTAAAGTGCTCAGCTTACAACCTTGTTCCACACCCAACGTCGTTGGAAACTCTTCTGACAAAAAAAAAAATGGGGATTATATCCCAACATAACATAAAATAACTTGCTTAACTATTACCTGCCTCCAGTTTGCCAAGGCACGTATGGCTTGCGCCACATCGTACCACCCACTCCCAAGTCCTCCGCTTTGCCAATCAATATCTAAACTACTAACATCATAATTTTCTACTTCACAGATCACACTCCAAGTCACTGCCTCTTCTGGACAAGACTACATAAACCACATTGCTAATGTATAGCAATGATTTCAACTGTGATTGTGATATTGACGAAGGGTAAGTCTTACAACACACCCTGCCATCCCATCCTCCTTGCTGTGCGGTGAAACTTTTTGCTGCACCCTCATTGCAATTAAATGTTATTTTAATTTCGCCACAATTCGAAACACGCCACTAATTAGTCTCTGCAGTGTAATTGTGGTCTATTATGCAATTTGTGTGCACACTTACACTAATGCCTGCTTATTACCGCATTATTAGAGTTGAACATAAGAGTTTGCCAGTCTCGACAGCATGTGAGGGAGCAGCAAACATAATCAGTTTCCCCAGTAATAAAATGTGCAACCAAAGGCGGACTGCCTCCTTTTAAACCCATAAAAAAATACTCCACACCGCCCAACACATACCCGTGCACTCAGTCCCTTCAACCCATTTGTGTGTCTTAAATATAGCAATTTTACCTTTTAACACCCCGACCCAACAGATGCTGCTGCTGCTGTTGTGCTCCAACTTGTATTTATCTTGGGAGTAATTACGCCACAGGGCAAAGCCACAAACGGATTACGGGTACCAAGTTTCATTCAAGAGCCACCACCACGTCTTCTATTTAGCAACGATACCGGAACTCAGGTCTCATGCTCGGCACATGGCAATCCACCACCTATTGTGACGTGGGTTATGAAGGATGGCTCGATGGCGACACCAGTTCCTGGTTTGAGGTAAGTACTCGCAGGAGATTTGTCCTGTTCTTCTTTATGATTCTCTTCATGATTTTTTTTTGTTGTTTTTTTTTCTCCATCTACTTACTGTTTTGTATTCTTGACGGTGCAAAGACAGTCAGGCACTTTGTCTTCTAAATACTTATGTGCTGGTTAACTAGAAAGGGTCGTTTTTGGCAGCACGGTCCAATTGCCTATGGGATATCACAGATTTATTTAAACAAAGTCTTACTTTTTATCTATACATTTAAACTACGTCTATGTGCAATTAGTATGCTTCAATCCTCGCAGAAGCGTACCTTACCTAGCCAAGTTAAAATGGGAAGCTACCCCTTGACAAAACCCAGCATATGAACGACCATCTTTGGTCCCAAGCATCACCAGTCCAATTGGTAAAAAAAACGGCAACTACGATCGGCAATCAATCAGCAGGCACAAAGCGCAACACAACGGTCCGCTTCAAACGTCCAGTCTGAGTGCTAATTCTTAAAAAAACTTATAAATTAAGGTTACTTTTACCTGTCGGATTGCAAGAACCTTAAAAGTGAATTGAAATAAATAGTCTTCACTGAATTAAAACGTCCATTTTCTGAATACCACCTTCACCGTCCCCCACGTCTATAAATCGAAGCATATGTTTGTTTTTTTTTTATGAACTATAGACTCTGTGACTACCTAAATGATTGAGCTCCAATTTGGCATTTCTCGGTTTGGCCCTGAGAGTGTTTCTGTTAGGGTTTGTCATAGGTTAGGTTATAGGTTACAGGGGCTATTTGGTCATTGAGGCCCATTGTTCTATATATCTCATGGTAGGACATTCAACTAACAAAACCATTCGGATCTTTTGATAAATCTTTTTAGATCTAATAGAGGTATCGTTGCTGGATCTTTCAAGCCTTCGAAGTACCGTGCTGCCAAACAAGAGTAGCAGCATTCTTGGAGGGCTGAACAGCGACACGGGCGTTGTTCCACAGATTCTATTACCTCTTCGTCTGCAAAAGTCATTTATAAGGTTTCCCATCCATTTAGATGCAGTGTCCGTTTACTACCACGACAAACACTCGAATTTGTGTGTTAATTTCCGGCCACAAACTACGAGTTATGATGCAACCGTTAGTGCAGTTACATCGTTCTTTTGCCAAATTTAATGTAGCGTTATCAATTAAGCTCGTAAATAATATTTGTCTGTCAGCTAATAGTATGTCGATTTCAGAGCCACATCTGGCCAGTTTCAACGGTCTCGATCCCTCCTATACCACATGTTCAGGAACCCAGCATCAGCGTGACCGTTGTTGCAATTTGGCACTTTTCCCGAGACCCTGCCACAATTTTTTGCCATTTTGGCCTATTTTTTAAATGGAAAAGGCGCTTCGCAAAATTTTCAAATGATTATATCTACGAATAAAATTCTTTAAAATTTTACGCATTGGCCTTTGAAAACACTATTGAGCCAATGATTGTTACACATCGTTCGAAATTTGGTATGGCTTCAGAAATGACCCTTTTTTATCACTGGCCCTCTACTTTGTTGCGACTTTTCTGAATTCTGCAGCGGTCACCCTGCCCAGCATAGCAGCATTGAGTCATACGGGCTTCTAAATGTTGTTCTCTCTTAGTCTGAGAGAACCTTTGTCCTTAGTAAAAAGCTCGATAAATGGTAGGTTCAGCAGCGTTTCTAGGCTTAGTTTTGGTGCAGATTTTAGTGATAACTACACAAACAATCCTCTGTACCAGGGCTACCGCTTCATAATTTCGTTGGGGAGTATAATAGAACTTTTTGTTGGAGAGTACAAAACAAAAATTATGAAATATATTTTTAGCTAAGCGTTTTCCAATTGGAAAACTGGCCTGTTTTAGTAGCGTCATTAATTCACTGATGCCAATTAAACAAATTACACGATTTAGCAGTACGTCAAATAAAACTATTGTATTAAAATGAATAATTGTCACTGAAAATATTGCGGTCTTTTGCGGACATTTTATTGCAGACGTTGTGGCCCTTTAAAGATAACTCTTCAACGTTTGATGACCAAATTTGGACATAATGAGTAGGTAAACAAACAGGAAACAAATAAAACTTCCTGTGAAGGTAACTATTTGCTTATTTTGTAATAATAAGCATATTTTGGTTGAGATTCGCAGCGCAAATTGTTTTTAATTATTATATGAACGAAATTAGATAAAATGTTTTTGTTGCTTAGAACATTTTTAAGGTCTAAAGATTGTCGCTTGATACAGAGTTAAAAGGCGCTTAAGTCATTGACATGTTAGAATTTAATAAAAAATGCAAAAAAAAATGGTTGTTTAATTCATTTTTAATTCCTTTAATTCAGCAACTTACAGCTGTCTGTTTAATAACCCTCACTCAAATCAATACGCAAACAACTGGTAAATGGTATGACAACATAGCGGCGAGTCTAAAAATATTTCAAAGTAACGGTATGTCTAGACAAAAATGTTTCAAGCAAATGGAACAACTTTTCGGTGGCACTATGTTCTAAGTGACAATATCAGTTAAATTAAGCGCCACGTGCAAAATTTTGTTCTCTTAGGATGGGTTGCATAGTACAATTCTTTTTTTATATAATGGCGCTTAGAATAAAAGTTTTGGTGGTTACAACAAATAACAGGGCCTGACAAATATCTACCCAGTAAATATGTCCGATACTACAATTTTTATTTCTCTTTAGTGTCGTTAGTATCAATGGCGGAGACGCCAAACCAAGATCAAAACGTGGCGCTTGGTACAATTTATAAGAGCATGGCAAAAAGTCAATTGCTAAAAAATTGTCGCTTAATACATTCTTCCGGAAAGGTATCGAGTTTATACATTCTTATATATCAAATTTCTTCAATAATTTACTGGCTATGAGAGGAAGAGAGCAAGAAAATGGCGCGCGCACTGCTCTCTCTTGCCCCTACAGTATGATACAGAAAACAGGCCACGGTTGCCACTTACAAAAAAAACTCAAATTATTTTATTTGATTTTGCACAAAACTACCAGCTAGAAGACATGGGAGATCATCTACCTATTTTCTTATAACAAACCCTTAACAAATTAGAGTTTCATGTCTGTATATGAATAATATGATTAATTAACCTATCAATGAAATTAAAAATTGTGCGTGCTGAAACGAAAGGGGTACTTAACCTTCTTTTTGAGATGATGAGTATAATCGTTGAT
Organism: Cheilosia vulpina; assembly: GCA_916610125.1. Lineage (NCBI taxonomy): Eukaryota > Metazoa > Arthropoda > Insecta > Diptera > Syrphidae > Cheilosia > Cheilosia vulpina. Next base: position 76,989,666 of record OU744276.1, on the reverse strand, counting down.
TCGATTACAATGGGCGCCACTTTTTAGAAGGAATTATGATACCTTACCGAAAAACTTCCCGATGATGGATTTGCGAAACGAACTTGAAGAATTCAGAAATTAAATGAGAAGAATGGGGTTTCACTTCGTTATTAAACTCCGTGAGGAGAAATGGCGTTTTATTTAGCGAATTAGTTGGGTGGTGAGACAAAATGATGGCCGCCGATGAAATGGGCCACTATCGCTACTTCCCGGATTTTTTACGGTTGTATGAAAGGGTCGCGTGTCCCGATTTTCTGGGATTACAACGAACCGAAAGATAACGTGATCCGACTGATACCTTTTATATCTAACACCATTCTATGAAATATCTAACAAGTGCACATAAAAAAACTGTACTTATCTGGCTTCCTTTGTCCCCAAAACTTGTCCTGGTAGGTAACTTTCTGTCTGTCCTGCCGCTTGTATTTCCCTCCTTCCTCGCCTGCTCTTCACATTCCTTTTACCTTTTTTTTTATCACTTCCTAACAATTAAATAATAGCACCTTTTAAATCAGTTAAGTAGAAAATTCAATTTGGCTATTTAACTAATAGCGCTTTTCCAAAATTATCTATCAATTTCTTCACGGTTTTTAGTCGAGCTGTCTCTTGCCAATCTCCCAGTTAACCAAAAAGTGATCTCCTTGCTTAACTTCTTTTTTGTTTGTACCTCATACATACGTATTCTTTCATTCAGCAAAACGGGACTATCTTATTGTCAGCGACTGCTCTTTTTGGCGGAGGTTCGTGCGGACTCCCGTTCTTGCTCTCAATCATACTGTTAACTATCTTTGGCGAATTCGCCCGAGTATTAGGAGTATTTCCCAATCTCAAGCTTTTCAATGAACGCATTCACTCATACTTTTCACACACTGCATTCAGTTCTGCTTTACATTTTCTCTCCAAACTGTTAAAGACCTTAGCCACTTTACAGCTCGAGTAAAATCGCGATAGAAATTGTTCCCGATATTATTCCCCCTAGCGGTTCTATCTTTTAGCCCCATACCAAAAGCGAAAGGATTTTTCTTTACCAGGCGAGCTATTGGAACTTACAATGGTTGGGGATCATGAGACCCTGTTCCTATGTATGGAAAGCAGAGTCTTGGGGACAGAGGTTGCTGATCAATACCTATCTATTCCGTACTTTGGTTTTGTTTTCCTTTTCCTTTTGCTATCCTCCCGAGGGCGAGCAAGATCATTGGATATTTGGTATACCCAACAAGATCGACTATGCCACTTCCTCAAAAAAATACCGGAAGGACGGGATGGTAAAAAAAAGGGAATGGGTCGGAAAGTGGGAGACGACCACATATTCTTTTTTGGCGCGTATTTGAACGCAACAAATGATTGTCGAAAATCGGACGAAAATTCTAAATTTACACAATAGTTTTAGAAATGTCTACTACTTCGCGCAAATTCGAAAAAAATGTAAAGGAACATATTTACATAGTGTGATGGGTCCTTTACGAAAAATTTGGACAGAAGAGAGCGACAGAAAGACGAAAGCACTTACTTTTTATTAAATTACTAGCAAATTGCAGTCCTCGCAGATTCGATTGAAATTGAAAAGGAATTTCTTCCGCGATCTCATCCTAATGAGATCGCGGATACAAGCTACCGAATTGAGGTACCTTCGTTGAACAACTGGGCTTGACACGCTTGACATGTCTTATAAAGAATACCAAATATTTTGTTTATAGGTTTATTTATTTTATTTTATTTTATTTTCAAAGGATACAATATAAGTGAATTTATACCGTCCGGATTTTAAGCCGGGGAACTATGCCCATATGGCTGTTATAGGTTTATGTTATGTCAAGTTAAACGCATGTTTCCTATGCGTTTCATGGAATCAGCTCTTTCAGGCAGGCTTTGTCTATGTAACTAAGGCGGTTATCAGTCGCAACTCTCGGTACGCTGCTGAAATGTGAATCATTGTACCTTATGAAAATGAGAACTTGCATTCGAATGATGGATCATTCAGAGGCGATCGCCCGTCGATGCGTTTGCTGACAAAGCAGCGCAATTTTTCCTTCATCGCAACTGCTATAAGGAACTACCTGCTACAAAGACTACTCGAGCTTAGCTTTGCAGTATGGTTACATCTGTTGTTCAACTATGTATTTGTATAGTCTGAAAACAAACTGCACGCGGTAAAATTCAATGGACACATTCTAAAGCTCTACCCGAAAGTTTTAATACAGTTCAAAGAACATCCCATAGGCCATCCGCCCGCAGTTCTCTTCGCCCGCGTTTAGGGAACAACAGCAAACCTTCTCAGGTCCACCGCTAAACCGATTTAGCAAACGAATTCCATTTAATACGAGGATCCCTTCCATCCAATCTTATCTGCCATCTCCAACAACTGATTGGTTCAAATAAATCCACTGTCGCTGGGAGTCTCTTCTACTGCCAGCTTAAACCATATACACGCTGCAAAGGAAAGATGGCATAATCCCTCAAATTTCTCATTGCAATGTGATGTCATTTGTAAAATTTCTACAGCAGATTTTCCACTCCGAGTTCCTTTCCATTTTGTGTGCTCCCGCTGTGTTTTTGTGCTCGTCCTTCCAACAACTGCACGAAAATGTCACTGCGCTGACATAAATGAATGAATGACAATGGAGCGTAAACAGAAAACACACCAAGAATACGGAGCTAACCCAGCCACACCACCCCCACGTCCCCCAGTGCAGTGACAAAGGAGATAAAAATGAAACAATAATAACAGAACCACGCCAACAAACAAAAACAACTGCCGACTCCCGACCAACATCATTTCAGGGATTTATATAATACACATTTCATCCCTCGGGCAAGCCGTATAGTGTAAGGCAGCCTCGCTTTGTTTGACAGTTGAGCTTCCAGGCATACATTCACTTTGCTGCGCGCATTCAAAACATACCCAAAAGAGAAGAGCAAGATACAAATGGCATGACAAAAGAATATCGCATACACCCATACACAGCAGTATTGCGGCGTAAATATCCACCTATCTAACTGCGCCGGTAAACGCGGGCCTCATCCTTTCGTAGGACGAAACGCTTCTTGCTGCAGAATGTTCAGGTCTGTCCGCAAAGAGTTATTGCGAGATCGTTAATAATAGAAACGACATCCCTCCACCGCATTACTGCGAACGCGGAAGGGATGCCAGACTGTTCGATTGTTGGTGTAAGGCTTTGTTTTCGACTGTCCGATGTTGAGAGGGGAGTCTTTGATGTTGGCGCTTATATCGTGGTTTGCAACACTTTGAAGGGATTCGAATAATTGAAAGACTCTCCCGTGCCATTGAATTGAATACTGTGGTCAGCTTAAGGACTTGATTGTTACCGATGGCGAAAGAGGACTCTTTTGACAATAGACTTTACTTCAAAGGACTTTTCTTTCCCGACAATCGACGAGTCCTATAAGTCGTTGCTCGGTACATTAGAGTTTTCGCTTTCAGACAATTGCAAATCACTTAAACGCTATGCAGGTATTCATTTTCAGCCAATGAATGACTCCGCAAAAACTCTTCGATATATTTTAGGCGGTTTTATGTCTGGACAAACGAAAATATACAATAAAATGAATATTTTGTACGTTGTGACCACTGACACGGAAAAGGTTCGTAGGAATGGTGAAATTATCTAAATTGAAAATAGTGTCGTAGGTACTCCCAGTCCCAGCATTTACCCAAATCAATTTGTGGAATTTTGTTCGTTCTTTCAGCGGCACGCAACCATAAACTAACTATTAAATAGACTGATAGCTTCAGGCAAAAAAGAGAAATTGCCTACAAGCTGAATTTGACCTTGGATGTAGCCCAGTTTGAATTCATGTTTGACTCACTCACACTTGAAAAAAAACAGCCTACACTCTTCCGGTTCCTGTTTAAACCACCATGTCGGTAGCCTTAGGTGGACTTTCATTTCAATATCGAGGGCTGTGTTGTAAACCGTAGTTTTTCTGAGTTCCAGGCTGACATTTTTCGCTACTTTTTATATAAACAGTTGTTCGATTTTCTTATAATTGAATAGAAATTAATGTTCAAATTACAGGATATAAAGAAAATGAATATTTTTTTAAGTCATTTTATAATGAATTTTGGATAGATGGACATTATTTTTATGATATCGATATTAAAAAAATTGTTCGCAAGTTCGCCATAGAATTTCGTTTAAGTTTCGCAACCAATTTCTTCTTTCACATTCCCATTTTTTTTTAATGATCGACTTGATAAAACTATTAACAACAGTATTAATCGAGACTGACAACTGTACTGTCAGTTAAAAAAGTGTAAGAAAAATTACAAACAAAACATCAAGTAAAAAAAATTCGTCAGTTTCCTAGAAAAAAAATTGTGAAGAAACAATAGTAAACGTGCAATCATCATTTTGCAACTTTATTTTACTTTTCACATAAATAATGACATTATTTTCAATCATAAAATGTCTACCAACAACATATCACTTGTGTTTCTTTTTTTTTATTAAAAACTAGCACTAGTTGTTTTCAAATGGAATTTAATTATTTATCTCAATTATTTAAATTGTTCTAATATATTTTAATTGTTTATTTGTTGTTTTCCCCTATTAAATGGAATCCTCATGAAAAGATTATAACTCAAAAATCAGGGCAGTCTCGTTTGAATAAGCTTCGTGAGTGGACGTGTAAAGATGTGGTTGATTTATAAATAAAAATACTTACTTGAGTTTTACATTGAAACTTTATTTTGATTATTTTGGTGTGTTTCTTAATTTTGAGTATTTCACTAACATATTTTTTTATTAATTGTAGGAACAAAAATATCTTTTTTTATTTCAACAAATGAATTTTTCACACTTATTCCTTTATTTATTTACGTTGATTACATTCGCAATTTTAAATTTTGTAGAATAGAATACAAATGTTATCGTGGTGCAATAAAACAACGAATTTAAATGCATCCATTAGCTGACAGCAACTCACGAAATACACTAAATCTCAGTCAGTGTTCCTGGCAGTCTCTCTTTATTTTTCCCACGAAGCGTGTTCATTTTTCCCTTTTCACTAAACTTAAATAACCTCTATTTTTGTATGAAAAAAATATGCTTTTAAAATTAAAATTTGTATTGTTCGGAAAGAAAATAACATTAAATTAATCTTCAGTATAAAAATCGCAGTTTGCTAACATTATTTTGTTACTGGAAATTTTTGCTAAATTTAAATATCCTTTTTATGTACATTTAGTGCGATGATATTCATGGTGAAATGTAGTTTGAATGTTTTCTTGTCAAATTGTTGATATTCCCACAATTTTGATGTTTTACGCACGGAAATTTTACCGAAAATTTAAATTCCCACAAAAAGGTAGAGATGCCACAATGTAGGAACACTGCTGAGTGTCGGTATTTTTTTTTGCTGCTTCACACGTATTCACCGACAGTAAAATAGCAAGCGATGGGAGGGGCTTATATTGAAAAAAATCTGCGGGGTAAATCGGGGAGACGTAGGAAAGCTGTCAGTCTATTTAATAGTTAGTTTATGCACGGAACTCGCAGATTTTGTGATAAGATATATCGAAAACTGTCAAGAGGAATAGACTGTTGTGAAGAGAAGCTAATTGGAAACAAGATTGAATCAATGAACTACCTTTGAATGGGGGAGTCGAAGTTCTTTTAAACGGATGTGTCTTCAATGTCAGCCCAAACATGGTGACTGGGATTTGACGATCATTTTTGTTCGAGCGCATGATGTGTCACAGCCAATTTGCGAGACATGCAAGGTCCGTCAGTGACCATAAGTCTTTTATATATGTAACTATTTTGGTTTTCAATCTCCGTATGTATGTTTGCTGTCGCATTTCGTTTCAGTCTACTCTTTTGATGTTTATCAATATGAGAATTTATTTTAAGGAAGGAACTTTGTCCGCTTTAGCTGCGCGGGTGATTTCAATATCCACAATTCTAATCGGCTTCGACATTCTAAACAGACAACACCCGAGGGAATTTATGTACTGATCTTTTCAGAGTGAAATCAATTAACTCAGCTTGTAAATGGGCCAACACGTGTACCTGGCATTGACAACTGACTTCTTTCTTACCTCCCACCCTAATAAATACTCTATTAAAGTGTTACGCCTCTAGGCTCTAGGCTCGCCTGATCACTGCACTATATCAGCTAATTTCTCGTACTCCGACCACAAAGTTAAAGAAAAAGCTGCTAACCGTTTGGTAATAGGAGAAAGCCAACTGGGGCGGGCTTAACAACTTTTTTATGACTTTTATCTGGTCTTTATGCTTCCTCGATAACGACGTGGATACCGCTGCTGATATGGTGTCTAATGTAATCACCTTAGGTATGAAATCCTTTAATCCTAATTGGATAAAGAGTATCGTACCAAAAGAAAACGCGTGGTACGACTCAAGCTGTAAAGAGGCTATTAGTTTAAGGGAGTTATTATTATTATTGAAGTAATACTTCTTACATGGGGGGTAATCTGGTGAATGCGTCACAAAATCGTTACGGAAATTGCGAGCGGAAGTTGAGAGGGAGATATAAGTTATTGAGAGAGTTATGTTTCGTTTCGAATATGACTGTAGAGGCAAGAGAGATAGATGCACGCCCAGATTTTCGTTCTCTCTTTCTACCAGCCAGTTACGTTTCATTATCTAAGACACATCCTACAGTGCAGCAGTGATACCAGATCGGGGGCTGGCAAAACCACTGAGTAAGCTTTTTTATCTATCCTTTTCTTTTGGACTCTTCCCGAGAAGGTGGAAAATTTGTCCCGCCCGTCCCTAAGAAAGACGATTCTTCTTTTCCCATCAATTACCGACCCATAGCACTTACGTCGGATTGACTGTCTGCTCGAGTCTCAGAAGTCTAACATGAGCCCCTCAGAAAGAGGACGTACGGCGGATGAATTTACATAGCTGAATCAACGGTGGCGTCAACAGTCAACATGGCAGATACCTCAATGAGCTACTCTGACGTATTTGGAGCTGAGGTCATTGAGGATTTTCAACACTAGTCAGGGTGTTGAAATAGAGATGGTGGCGGAAGAGCCCTTAATGGGTCAACGGCAGCTCTCACATCCCCGCAGCGGGTTACTGACTCCGGAATATTCCGGCTCCTTTTGTCCAAGGGGTCGCAAAAAGGGCCTGGTCCTCCAGGTTGGGGGTTGTACGCCGGGGTAACTGCCCGACTACGTAAAAATGACATAGTTGCGAAGCATCAACAAGCCTCGGATACGGATGATCTTACTGTTGACGAACCTGGCAAACGATTAAAGGACAACGAATTTCGGATCTGTACGTGGAATGTTAGGTCCCTTAACAGACAGCGTGCAGCCGAACAATTAGCGGAAGCCCTGAACCACTATAAAGCAGATCTAACCGCCATCCAAGAAGTGCGATGGGATGGCCCGGGCAAAAAGAGGATGAAAAACTGCGATATTTATTACGGCGACTGCTATCGGCAACAAAAACAGTGCTTATTCGGATGTGGATTCGTCGTTGGCGCCAGACTTAGGCAAGAAATCTTAAGTTTCAACTATGTAAACGAGCGCATCACGACAATCCGCATCAAGGCTAAATTCGGCAACATTAGCTTAATATGCGCGCACGCCCCCACGGAGGAAAAAGACAACGACACCAAAGAAAGGTTCTACGAGCTCTTGGACCACACTTACGAGCAATGCCCTAGCTATGACATTAAAATTGTCTTAGGCGATTTTAACGCCAAGCTAGGAAGAGAGGGCATCTTTGGTAGTACTGTCGGAAAGTACAGCCTACACGACACCACCTCCGACAACGGATTTAGGCTGATCGATTTCGCGGCGGGGCGAAATGTTGTCATAGCTAGCACACGGTTCCCGCATCTCGATATTCACAAAGGCACATGGAGATCTCCTGATCAATCAACCGTCAACCAGATTGACCACGTTGCGATCGACGCAAGGCACTCCTCCAGTATTATGGATGTCCGAACGTTCCGAGCGGCCAACATTGACTCGGACCACTACCTTGTTGTAGCCAAGGTACGACTCCGGATATCCCGAACGCCGCCAAGACAAGTAAATACTGTGAGGAAGTTTGACGTCGGACGGCTACAATCGCAAGAGATCACCAGATCCTTTTCCGATCGAGTCTCTCTCAATCTCTCAAGAGGTCCTATGCAGCCAGCATCAAGTATTGAAGACCAGTGGCAACATTGCCAAAAAGCCATCAGAGACGCCGCCTCTGATGTGCTGGGTTTCACCCGACCACCACAACGAAACCCCTGGTTCGACGACGAATGCCGGCAAGCACATGCAGCGAAGCAAGAGGCATACAAAGCGGCGCTGCAAAGGAGGACAAGAGCTGCTCGTGAGCTCTACGTGCAGAAGAGAAGAGACGAACACCGGCTTCTAAGGAGAAAAAAGAAATAGCATGAGAAGCGCGCGATCGAGGAAATAGAGAGATGTTACAACAGGAATGAGGTTCGGAAGTTCTACCAGAGGGTAAAAAGAACCTCACAAGGCTACAGAACCCGAACCGAAGCCTGCAAGGACGAACAAGGGAACATCGTAGTAGAATCGCAGTCGATGCTGAGGATATGGAAGAACTACTTCTGCAGACTGTTTAACGGCGATGACGACTTACATTCCGCTGTCAGGCAGAATGAACCGTTCAACCTGGACGATGAGGATCAACAATACCGTCCACCCGACTTGGACGAGGTTAAGATAGCTATATCTAAACTGAAGTCCAACAAAGCCGCTGGAGCAGATGGCCTAGCCGCCGAGCTGTTCAAAGCGGAAGGCGATGACTTGGTTAGGAGCATGCATCAACTCATCTGTAAAATATGGTCGGAGGAAAGTATGCCCGATGAATGGAACCTCAGCATTGTTTGCCCGATCCTCAAGAAAGGAGACCCTCTGAACTGCGCCAATTACAGAGGTATCAGTCTTCTAAACATTGCCTACAAGATCTTATCTGCCGTTTTGTGTGAACGCCTGAAGCCTTTCGTAAACAACCTGATTGGTCCATATCAGTGTGGCTTCAGGCCAGGAAAGTCCACCATAGACCAAATATTCACACTGCGGCAGATCTTGGAGAAAACCCAGGAACTTCAAATCGATACCCACCACCTTTTCATCGACTTTAAGGCCGCCTATGACAGCATTTATAGGGACGAACTATACAGAGCAATGTCTAGTTTTGGCATCCCTGCCAAACTCGTCCGTTTGTGCAGGATGACGATGGAGAATGCACGCTGCTCCATCAAGGTCGGTAAAGAACTTACCGAGACCTTCGATGTCAAAAAAGGATTTAGACAAGGCGATGCGCTGTCATGTGACTTCTTCAACATCGTTCTTGAAAGAATAGTGCAAAACTCAAACGCCAACACCAGAGGCACTATCTTTCAAAAGTCCGTCCAATTACTCGCATACGCCGATGACATTGACATAATTGGCAGAACGCAGCGTGATGTTAATGGCGCGTTTGTGAGTATTGAGACTGCGGCGGCGAAGATGGGTTTGGCGGTTAATGAAGGCAAGACGAAGTATATGCTGTCAACTAAAAAGGAGACACCAGCGCTGAGGTTAAACGTAGAATTACTCTTGCCAATCGCTGTTTCTTTGGGCTAAGAAGGCAATTGAGTAGCAAAGCCCTCTCCCGAACAACTAGAGTGACCCTTTATAAGACCCTTATCATCCCAGTTCTGCTATATGGCGCAGAGGCATGGACGCTATCAAAAGCGGATGAGGTAACTCTCGGTTGTTTCGAGAGAAAAATTCTTCGTGTTATTTTTGGTCCCGTCTGCATTGACAGTGAATGGAGAAGGAGATTTAACGACGAACTGTACGGGCTGTACAGCGACATCGACCTAGTCAGAAGAGTGAAGGTCCAACGACTGAGGTGGCTGGGTCATGTAGAGCGAATGGACACGAATGCTCCGGCCCGGAAGATCTTCGAATCCATACCCGAGGGAAGGCGCAGTAGAGGAAGACCGCGACTCAGGTGGCGCACGCAAGTGGAAGGGGACCTTAACCAACTTAGCGTGCGAAACTGGAGACAGCTAGCTAAAGATCGCGCTGGCTGGAGACGCTTGTTGGTTGAGGCCCAGGTCCACCCCGGACTGTAGCGCCACCTTAAGTAAGTAAGTAAGCACTTACGTCCATTCTTTCTAAGGTTATGGAAACGCTGATAAATCGTCATCTTGTGAAATATCTTGAATCACGATAGCTTCTTAATGACCGGCAGTTTGGTTTCCGTAGCAATAGAGCCACTGGCGATTTGATGGCTTATCTCACCGAGAAGTGGAACCAATCTCTCCATCACTCCGCTGAAACGAAGATTGTTGCGCTTGATATTTCAAAGGCATTTGACAGAGTTTGGCATCATGCTCTTTTGTCGAAAATGCGTACTTATGGGATCGATGCGTGTCTTATTCAATGGATTAGAATTTATCTTTCTGACCGTTCAATCCAAGTTGTTTTGGATGGTTTCAAATCACCATATAAATTCTGGTGTTCCCCAAGGCTCTGTTTTGTTTCCGACTCTCTTTCTTATTTTCATAAATGATCTTTTGTCTACAACTTCTAATCCAATTCACTCCTTCGCTGATGACAGTACCTTCAGCTTTTCATACTCGTTTCAAGATTCGCGTCCCTGCTGCTAGGCCGTAAAACGGCAACGTATGCTAAGCTCATTAAGTTCCGACCTTGCCAGCATTATAGAATGCGGTTCAGCTAATAGAGTGGAATTTATTACTTCTAAAACAAAATGCTGTCTCAAAAGCGAAATCTGAATTTACAGCCGTTATCCGTGAATGGCAGTTGCATCACCGAAAGTGAAAGACTGGCCATACTCGGTATGTGTCTTCGTAACAACCTTCGTTGGAATGACCACATACACGAAGTCGCCAAAAGCGAAGTGTCTAGGTTTCCTCAATCGGTGGAAGAACTTTTTTTACTCCTTCTGATCTGGCTACAATATAATAAACATTCATCCGCCAAAAACTTGAGTATAACTCCCATATCTGGTCTGGTGCGCCAAAAACCACATTGCACTTACTAGATAAAGTTCAAAATCGTGCGATTAAACTAATCGGAGATACGAATATTGGATTTTCTATAAATTCGCATGAACATCGTAGAAATGTTACATGGTCTCTCATTGTTCTATGGTTATTTTAACCCGAAAGGCCCAGCATGAGATGGTAAGACACTCATCTTTCCTCTACCTGTGTCTGCATTTATCTAGCTGGATTGGAGTTGGTAGCTAATGATTATGAGCTACCTGAGCATCCCACACTCTTGTAATAGACAGGGACACTTTATGTGATGCAAATTGTAAGGATCTTCCGACATCAAAGAATCTCTAGAAAGTTTGTTACTGCGTTTCAAATTAGTTGTCGCAACAGTTTCATAGAGGAAGCCAGGGATACCATCCCAAAGGCTTCCAATTGTATTAATTTTAATTTGTATACCTTCCACAGGAAGGGAAATTCAGGATCACATTCTTAATCGATTTAACCATGTCTGTCTGTCTGTCTGTCTGTCTGTCTGCCTGTTGAAAGCACGATAGCGCCCATAGGTGAATGAAATTTGGTAAAAAGACTTCTTTTTATCGTCGTCAGGTTGGTATTGAAAATGGGCTGTGTCGGTCGAGTAGTTCGGGTACCGCCCATACAAAATCAATATTAGACCCATGTGTCTCTCTTTCTATTGAAAACACGATAGGGTCCAAAAGAATCCACGTAGGTAAGTGAAATTTTGTAAGCGGACTTTTTTTTATTGTCGTCAAGTTAGTACTGAAAATGGGCTATGTCGGTCAAGTAGTCCGGGTACCTCCCATACAAAATCAATATTACACCCATGTGTCTCTCTTTCTATTGAAAACACGATAGGGTCCAAAAGAATCCACGTAGGTAAGTGAAATTTTGTAAGCGGACTTTTTTTTATTGTCGTCAAGTTAGTACTGAAAATGGGCTATGTCGGTCAAGTAGTCCGGGTACCTCCCATACAAAATCAATATTAGACCCATGTGTCTCTCTTTCTATTGAAAACACGATAGGGTCCAAAAGAATCCACGTAGGTAAGTGAAATTTTGTAAGCGGACTTTTTTTTATTGTCGTCAAGTTGGTACTAAAAATGGGCTATGTCGGTCAAGCAGTTCTGGTAGCTCCCATACAAAATCAATATTGGACCCATGTGTCTCTCTGTCTGTTGAAAACAGGATATCGTCAAAACAAATCGACCTAGGCAATTGAAATTTTGTAAGAGGACTTATTTTTATCGTTGTCAGGTTTATATAAAATTTGAACTATGTCAAGTAGTTCTGGTACCTCCTATACAAACCCAGTTTTGCATGACTTGTAGGCAGTGTTTTAATTTATTTTTGGGACGAATGTAGGGGCCTACGATCCGAACGGCTGAGCTGGATTGTGACAATGGAAATAACCTTAAAGTGTTTTTTCGATGGTTAGACCTCTAACTTCTCCGTCAGTAGTCCAGCACCCAAAGCACTGAGTCAGTGACCCTTTATTGGATGTACTCTCCAAGGCTTAGAGTTTAAGCCAACCTGCCTAAAATGGGGTAAAGCTTCTTTGCCACACTTGGATGAGACCAATTGATATATATTATTATTATCTGTGTTTGGATCAGTTAATAAATATTTCACCAAAATCATGAGCGAACATGTACACTCTTCAAGATCTTCCCTCACAGCGTTCTCCTTCTGGACGTTAGATAAAGACGCTCCGTATACCAGTCTATCGTCTTCTCAGAACGATTTTGAACAAACTGGATCAAACAAACTGAAGACTACAAAACAACGCTTCGGTTAAAACAACTACCGGTTGCGTTATCATCGAAGGGTATCTAATACAACAAGTTATACATACCTCGCTTGATCCTCGCTTGTAAAATTGTACCTTTGGATTTGGCTTCTGAGTTTCGTAGAAATCTTTCAAGTATAATGTTAGAGAAATGCCAAAATTGATTATCGCCTTAATCATGAGCGACATGAAAAGGTTGTACCATATATCGCCCATGACGCATATAATCGTATTTCCTATTTTGTCTTCGGATAGGCGTGTACTTCTTTTCTACAAAGCTTTTTTGGGCCATCGAAAGTCTAGCACTTCAGAGGGTTAACTCATCCCTTAATAATAATAATCTTTCTTTATTTCATATCAAGAAACTTAACAATTTAGTACAATGTAATCCAGTTTAAATTAGGCTTTAAGTGTTTTGAATGAAATAGCTAAGTACAATCTATCGTCTAATAAATGACAAGAGGCGATATAACGTATCAGTTATATTAAAGAAATACAAAAATATCTATCAATAATTGAGGTTTGTTCCCGTTGCGGTGAATACCGAATAAAAAAAGCTATAATAAACCCGCTTACCTACCGGATCTGAACCTCGATGCTTGGTATGGTGTTAAATGTGCCGCTTTGCCTAGTTAAGGGTGCGTGTCAGAAATATATCATTACGCCATCTAGTTTTTCATTGAGGTCGGATGAAAAAAGTACTATACCACAGGCTAAAATTATTCTTCCGGGCATAAATATGGCGGTAGGTGACTTCCTCATTGACTGAGGTAGCCGTTCTTCATTCGCCGGCGAACCTTGGCTCAATACGGATTTTTTTTTTATGCTGGACTGTTCGAAATATACGCAAGCGTATATGAATTAGTGGTTCAAATTGCAGTTTGGTCCATGGAAATGCGCTGTCTACTAAATTATTGGAGGTGCGTCTTATGTCAAGCACAACTATGATCATATTGGTTCGTTTGCAGGATTTTTTAAAAGCGCTTAGCCATCTTCGTTTATACGATATCGAGAAATGGAAATACTTCCACAATATTTTGTCCTACATCAAAGTCAGAGACTTCGCAGAAATCTAACATAACGTGCCGCTAATCTACGTATAGAAAAATGAATCCTTATTTCCCTTGGTTACGGCATCACGCGTAAACGGCTGGACCGATTTCGCTAATTCTTTTTTTGTTGTGTTTTCTATTGTCAGAAGAAGGTTCTTATGAAAGAACAAATTAAGAAAGTGACGCGGAAAATAAGAAAATTTAATATTTAACGACAGTATTAAATTTAAACTTAGCGCTTTTGACATTATAAACTTTTCTAATGTCATTTTATGGGATTTGAAAAAAGTGTTATTCAGTTAAATTTTTGTTTTTAAAAAATGCCAAAACGCTCAAATTAATGTCGTTTTCCATTGGGCAAAAAGAAGCGTCCGGGAGAGTCCAGAATCGAGAATATCACTTCTGAACCCGTTCTATTGGCACAAAAAATACACTTCTGGTGATTCTGAGGAGAGAATTTCGCTTCTCGATTTGAAGTCAGAATCCACTCAAGAAGCACGCACACAAATGTAATTTATGTATTTTATACAAGTCAGCTGACAGCCGCCGTAGATTATTTTTTGGCATTTAACCAATACTATTGTGGATTCTTTCAGAAGCTGTTTTGTTGTTCCATTGGATTTCAGAATGAGTGGATCCCCGAGTGAAACCAATGGAACACGACTTAAATAAGAACATTAGAGTCGAATTACAGAACGACCAATCTGGAGAATTTTTTTCCAAACAATTGCTCAATATTGGCAAAATACCTTTTGACTCATCGTCTGGCTACATTACATTCCCTACCAATTTTTGTCATTTTACTGGAACTCATCGAGAAGGTTTCCCCAAACATTTATCCAAATTAGAAAAACCATGTTTGGTTGAGCGAACGAGTTATATTGGCTGCAAAACAGCTTGATGCCAACGAAATGAATTTTCAAATTCAAATTAAGGTAGCCGCCGAATTGATGACATACAAATCGATTAATTCCGTCACTAACCAAGATGATGTTGTCAACTATCCCACGGAATTCTTAAAGTCGCTGGAATTACCACCTCATAAACTGCACGTAAAAATCGGATCGGTAATAATTAAGTTGCGGATTATCAATCAGCCAAGTGTTTTTAATGTCACGCCACCTGCGGTGAAGGAATTAATGAACAAAGTCATCGAAGCCACAATTTTCATAGAAAGGCGAAGACGATTTATATCTACAGATTCCTTTGATTTCGAACGAAATGCCATTCAACTTTAAACGGTTACAATATATCCATTGCGACTAGCATTTGCAATGTCGATAAATAAATCACAAGGACAGTCGCTAAGTATTTGTGTCTGTTGCATCAATCTTCAAAATCTATGTTTTCCACATGGGCATTTGTATGTCGCCTGTTCCCAAGTCGGAACACCAACAAAACTAATCATGTATGCGCCAGACAATAAAACTTCTACGAATGTTGTGTATCATAAAGCATTAGAATAACAAACAATGCGCCGTACTTATAACAAATTTTAGTGTCGACTTTGAACTTATGGAAGCTCACAATTGCCAAATTTGTAAATTAAATATATCCACTGTGAACTACTAAAATTAAGAGTCGAAACTAAAACTGTTAATTGGTAAGGCCCAATACGTTTTTGGAGAAATACTTTTTTTATTAACTATTCAAAATCAAGTTTAATATTAATTGTTAAGACAGGACATAGTCTGTCGGGTCAGCTAGTTTACTATAAAAATAGCTGCTTATGGGGCGTGGTACTAGTGGCATCACTGGCATCACTCTCGCCATCACCCATCTTCCGAAAATATTTGTTGAGCACTTTTTATTCTCTTTATACATACCCTGCTGTCACGCAGTTATAACATCTGACAGCAAGTTATTATATCATCGAACAGGGTGGTGCAAAAGCGATACAAAAAAAAAAAAACGATTTTAAAAATGATGATGACAGAAAACACTCCATTGCCCATTATGTAATTTTTCAGATGATTTGCTTCGAAACGATAGACCTCCAAAAGTAGCAACTTAATGCCAAAATAACGAGTCTGATACCTTAATCCAGTTCATTTTCCACAAATATAATGAAAGCTGAGTAACTTCTTATGGTCATCAAAATTTCCAAAAAAAAAACGATATGATATACGGAATCTGCCCCCAGAGCACTTTACTCACCACATTCAGTGTAAGTGCTCTTGCGCCACCTTGTATGGACTACCAACGCTATCCAAGGAACCTTCACAAGCCTCAATTTCATCATGTGTTGTCATTCGAAAGTGGACATTCTTCGTGATGGATTGATAAGTTTCCACCACAAAAATAGTAAGTATACGCCAGAGTATGCCACAAATTAAACTACACTGCGCTCATCAATCCGTCTGCGGTTCATAACAAAATTAAATCAATCTCGAGTTACATCCACACACTCTGTTTCTGTGTATCCCTATACGTTTCTGTACCCGTATCATGTTCAAAAGCCCTTTCCAAAAGGATGATAATAAATTACTATACCATTGCCTAGTTTACCAGTGAAACTATTCTTCTCTCTGTAGCATTTCTATGAATTAAGCAAGTCAAGAATTCGTCCAACAAAGTGACTTGCATTGTTCTGCTCAGTTAAATTTATTATATTTTTATCTCATTTTGTTGCTCTCAATTTGTCAGTTATCCGAATTCATTTAAAATGCTTTTTATTTAGTTTTGTTGCGCAAAAATATCTGTCTGTAAAATTTTGAGGAATTTCTCTATTTTTATATTGCAGACAAGCACCAGGAAACGGAAGTCTGTATTTCCCACCATTTCTCGCGCAATACTTTCGAACGGATGTGCATGAGGCAACCTACAGATGCAAAGCCAGCAACGACGCTGGAACCATATTGAGTCGTAATGTTCGCGTACAAGCAGGTAAACCATAGTAACCCTAAAAACGTTTTGTTTGTTATTTTCTCTTGCAGCTATACGTGGGATAGTGTTGCACCACTAGAGCTTAGTTAATTAAATTGCTTTCACAAGACTGCGCCTAAAGTTGGCGTTATGCTTGCACAGCGGTGGAAGTAAATTTAAAATTGTATACAAATTGATTTTAGAAATGCGGTTGAGGGAAATGTTTTCTTTGGTTTAGGTCAAGTAGAGGAAATTGACAGCGGGAAGATATACTCAAAAAAGTGTACTCGAGAAAGACTAGTCGAATGAATACCCTTGGATGGGTATTTGGGTTATAGTCAGTACTCAATGGTCGTGCACCTTATTGAGAGATTTGAACAGTGATATCGATTTGTCCGAGTCAAGATGCAAGCTGAAGGAATTCCTTGTGGAAACATTTCATGAATGGATAATCCTTCGATAGGGAAGTCGTTATATTTTCTAAAAACTTAAAATATTTCACAGGCAGTTTAGCGAGAAGACTGCTTTTGTCTACACTTTAATAACAAATGTTTAACAAGGCATCATTCTTGTCTGAACCATCAGTCGAAAGGTTTTCAAGTGTCAGGTATCAGAGGTGAGCACTTCCTTTCAAACCACGATGATTCTCTCCACGAACTTATTTACTTACTTACTTAAGGTGGCACTACAGTGCGGGGTGGACCTGGACCTCAACCAACAAGCGTCTCCAGCCAGCTGTCTCGAGTTCCGCACGCTAAGTTGGCTAAGGTCCCCTTCCACTTACGTGCGCCGCCTGAGTCGCGGTCTTCCTCTACTGCACCGTCCCTCGGGGGTGGATTCAATTCCACGAACTAGGCATTAAAAATTTCGGTATTTACTCACATTAAAATAAATTGTTCTCTCTGAACACTTCCGGTCTTCGACAACCCTGGCCTTGAAATCTATATTCTGTCTTCAACCTAGCCTCCTACTTTACGAAAATGATGCAACCGATTCGAAAACTTCAGAGTTTGGACGATTTTCAATATAATTGCGGGAATGTTATCAATTAATCCAGAGGGAAACGTCTGACTGCTTCCGTAACTACTACTTAAAAGCTTCCAAATTACAACCTAATTTTGGTTAAACGGGTCAAATACTGAAGTATAAGTTCTCAGAGACAGACGAAACAATGCGAACCGCATTACAAATGTTTCCGATACCAACATACCAGGGCTGGCGATAGTTCAGGGGATTTGTCAAGATCTGCTCCTCGTCGCCGCACCCGAAACGATTTTTTTTCAATTTCTTTGACGCCGCCTTTTTTACCCCACTGCACACAGAAAGGGTTATGTGTTTCACGCGTATCCTATGTACGTTCCATCGGGCCACCCTGTGGCCTAAACGGCTTGGCCGATTTTGAAGTGTGAGGTGTCATAAAATTCGTATTCTACCCCGGAGTGTCATAGGTTAAAAAGATAAAAATAAAAAAAAGGTAATTTTAAAAAACCCGACCGACTGTAAAAAAAAAGAATTAAAAAGATATGAACAAGGCACATTCAAATAGTAAGGTATATGTACTTGAATGTGTCTTGTTCATATCTTCTTAATTCTTTTTTTTTTACAGTCAGTCGGGTTTTTCGGTTTTTCAAAATAACTTTTTTGACCGATCATTTGGGCTATTTTTATCCTTAGCATTTTTAACGAAATGAAAATTAACGCTGTCTTAATTGTTCAAATCAAATGATTTTTTTTGGTTGTTGCTGATTACATTTTTCCTCTCACTTAATTTCTGCAAATTCAGCTGATGAGTTCCGCTGGGCTCTCGTGAAAGATGATGACGGTAACGTAACTCACGCACAATCACAGCAAATAAAACTTATCTTAAGTAAATTTATACTTTATTCAATAAACATCAAAATATGGGCAAATATTTATTTTTAAAAAGCTTCCAGAGTCTATGGCTAGACAAGTACTTAAAAAAAAACTATAAGAAAGAAGTTCAAAAGCGGTCAAAGCGAGCGAACTTGCCGGCCAGTCTAAAACGGCAAAACCTTATAGGGAAAACCACTTTCCCAGATTCCCGAGCTGAATCGTATTGTGCTGGAAGCCACTTTAACCTAGCCTTCTATAAACGCAAATGCCCATTTGTCTACTGCAGCCCATTAAGGTAAAATTTGTTCTTTCTCTTCACTTTCCGGGGATAAGAATCAATGAGGACTTTTCTGTTTAATTTAATTCATGCATCGGTCAATTTAACTCATTAATCAGTCTTTAACCTCCAAATTGAAGATTCTAATGTGTAATCTATTGCAGAAAAATGCATCGAAAACTACTTTCACCAATCTAATAAAATCGTAAAGCTCTAATTTACCAACAGGAACAGTTGACGAGACGTTAATAATTTATCTCAAAGGCTGTTCAACGTTTGTCGCCAAGCTCTAGTCAATTTTCTGATATCAACTTATTTCCTTTCTTTACAATGACCGGCTATACTCCCCTGGTTCTAGGCTTGACCCGGAAATGTGATATACCGTGGGAAGTTCAGACTCAGCAAGCGTAGTCCTGCTAACATTTCAGAATTTCAGATCCTACAAAGTGAAGTGCTATTTGACGAAGTTACTTTATAAAATAAATAGTTGGCGCAATGATTTCTTAGACGACCTAGCTTCTCATTGATATTCGTATATTTTTAAAGCTCAGTCTAAAAAAAAAAACACATACAAAGACGAATTATAATCAGACTCTGTGAAAGGCTGAATTTAAAAGCTTTTTGAACAATTTTAATTTTTTTTTGGTTTGGTTTGAGTGGAATTTTGAGATGGATGAGTGGACAATCGCCATCCCCAGTTTTAACAAGCCTACTTCGACAAAAATAAAATTGTTGTCATCCTCTCTGTTGTTTGGTAAAGAAACTGACGGAGGTTCAAATTGCCAGTTCACTTCTTTACTTAGAAAATTATTCAAATCATTAACTGTTAAAAAAAATTGTTTACAAAGAAGCTGCTTCTGAATTAGTCGAGTTATATATATAATTCTAATCGAAGTAACAAGGTTTTTGTTTTTTTTTTTTCGATCAATCAGTGGAGAGCTTGACAATTTCCATCAGTGGAGAGCCAAAAATTTCCCAAGTGATATTGGTCGGACGCCGTTGCCCAGTTTAAGCGGGGAAACATTGTTACACGTCGCTTTCCGCCAATCATAGTCTGGGATGTTTGTCAGATGGTCGCGACAAGCGGAGCGCATTGGACACACTTTCTTTCACTGAATTTCTAGACCAGAAAGAAGGACACTCTCCAAAAACCACAAATCCAAATGTTCAAACCGGCAGTCACAGCAAAAAAACTGAAGCACGTCTACGAACTAACATGTTGCTTCCACTGGCCCATTGGCGATGCACACACTGAGCCAGCTCTGAAGGTAGTCCTCGAACGAGAAACAGTGCGAATCATATTCGATTCCAGCTCAAATTCATACCGTTGTCACCCCTCTAGCAGGAGAAGACAAACATGATCATCGACATCTTATACCGTGTCGGCCTGTGGACTGAGGTACTGGTACACAGTTCTGTGACATTAACAGTGGGGATCGACATCGCCACCTTACACACCAAATGCGAATACTTCGAACGTCTTGAACCGTGGATAACTATTGGATTAAAAGAGCCCTATTAATCGTGGATCCAGTCTGATTTATTGATTCCCTGCTTCGATGATGAACGGACGGGGATAAAAATCTGACTCTGACATCACAATTTGACGTCCCAGAAAAATTTTAGATACACTTTTTCTTCCCATAATCGATGCCCCTGAAATCCCAGGTGTCATTTTTAATTTGCTCGCACACCAGACCAAAGACTAAAGTTCGGTTGTAAATTTAATTTCGTTTGCCCTCGGCTATTGGCTATGATATGTGTAGTCACTGTCATCAGCATCAGAGTCCCCGTCGTCGGGGAATAAAGAAACTAACAAATAATGCGAAAACACTTTGCCAGCCCCGAACAGATCATCAAACATCATTTGTCATGTCTCATCCCAAAGTTTCCCCCTCCAGCTGAAGGTGTTTTATCGTTGTGTACTCGTGTATCTGCAGGAGAATACTCGTACTATACCCAGATCAATAGTATCACATAACTTGGGGCAAAATTAATCAACGACTACTGCTGCTGCACCAGTTTCTCGTCAGTGCAGGCTCGTTACCCCACCATAGTATCCCTGCAACGGCATCCCCTCTTTACTGTGCCAGCGATGATGTAATTGATTTTGCTGCATCCCGTTTTGTTTACTTGCTTTTCGTTACATTTTCGTTGGGACGCGCTATGAAATTCTTATTCAATATTTACCATTCACAGTTGTCAGGCGAAATTTCCATATACGAGTGGAGAACACGGAGGTCTATTCGGGAAACTCGGCTCTGATGAAGTGCACCATACCGGACTATGTGCGTCAATATGTTAAAGTGACCAGTTGGAATCGAGGCGATGAGGTCCTCCTGCCGGATCAGTCGGATGTGGGTGAGTGTGCTTCTTTTTTTTTTTGTCGCTTGCAATTGGAATTGTTGTTGAATAGTATACATGCATCCTGTAGGCGTTGTGCATGATGGTTCGTGTTAAAAAAGCGGAACTCGGTTAATAAAATCGAACAAAGCGTACGGGGGAAAGTGTAATAATAGCACAAAATAAGAGGAAAAAACAAAAAGAAACACCAGCCATAGGAAACAGAATGATGAATGAAGTACATGGGAGCATTGTAGTATCGCCACATAGGGGTGTGTATCTGTCCTGTAACTGTGCGTATCAGTGGGCCGGAAAATACGTAACTTTTTATGCCTTTGTTGGGCCTTTTAGTCATTGAGCTGAATGAGGAGCAGATAAAAAAATGTGTTGCAAAATTGGGTCCTCGTGGATGGGCTTTATCGTCACGGGTTTTACTTTTGTTTCGCCGCTTACCTGTTTGTGCTAGTTTCTTTTATTTTGACATTGTCACGGACAACGTGCCAAATGTATTGTGAACCATTGGGAATGTCTCGAGTTTCATTTTGTTTATGGGATACGTTGCTTATTTTTATTTTATTTTTTGTCTCGAATTTCGGTTTGTGTCCGCTGACATTTGTGCTGTGTTTTTAGTTTTTTTTTGTCAACTTAATAATAGAGCCGGGAAAACGGTAGTGAGATATTGAGTTAATCGAGAGTTTTTCTGTTTTTGTTGTGGCTTTTAATGAATGGGCATGGGGGACAAGGATTATAATATATTACTGATCGCAGTTCAGCAGTTTTCAACTTAATTTTGAGTTTATTTGGAAAAAATCAATTTGAAAGATATGACCGAGGTAGGTATACCATACTTAAGTGTTTATAGTTGTGATCCGAGCCTCTTAGGTTCGTACCTGACAGCGATTAGCAAAACACCCGCCACGTCTGTAAAAGAAACGAATAATACTAGAACCATACCTACTTCTAGAGATAAAGTTCGCGAATTAATTTTAAAAAGACCAATCGATATAGTTTCGACCAAAAATTGGAATACCTGACGCCTAAGCCTGTCACCAAATGTACCAGCAAGACGAGCTCCATATGAAAATGATAAATTTATGACATTTGAGGCGGAAAGGGACATGTTACGAGTACATGTGATGAACTAATTTCTATGACAAAATTATGGATTTAGATTTATTTAAAGCTTTCAATGCAAGAACGTTAATGTATGTGGTTATGTGTTGCACAGGACAGTCTGTTGAACAGGAAAGATATAGCGCGATATTAATAAACATATTTAGTTTAGGAGATTTAACGTACTAACAAGTTTCCACATAAAATTTGCCAAATTTACAAAATATTTAGTGTCAAGTTTCTAAATGATTATTAGTAAGGCACCTTGACTAAAGGGTTGAGGCGATAAGTGCTGTGATCCTCACCAAAGCATAATCTTTCACGCAGAAAAATCACTGGCATTTAAAATCAACCAATTACCAAGTAATTCTGTTTATATAGCTCCTAAAAAGCTAGTGGATTAAAAATAACCGAGTCAACTTGTAAGGAAACTCGGTTAAAAATTATCGACTTATCAATTTCGTCTCCAAATTTACTCGGTTATAAAAACCCAAATAAAACTGTTTATGGTTGATATTAATCTGGAAATTTAGTTAAAGACAATGAACTGATTTTTTTTAACGGGTATATTTAAGAAAAAAAGAATACTCGCGTTTTTTCAACAGAGACTTATTTTAAACCATTTTTTTTAACCGAGAAAATCTCACACTTGGTTAGGGCCAATTTTTGCGCGTGTTATACGCGCACAGATGAACAGATTTCAAAGCCAGTGAAACCAAACATCAACATCGTCTTCATACTCGGGGTCATTTGATTCAAACATATTAGCACTTGGCGTGAGTCTGAGTAGGGTTTTTGTACTCCCCTCGGAATCACTGTGTCTAGTAATTCATTGAGTCGTGCTTTTAAATCGAGGTCAAAGAGTTATTAATGCCTCACTGCCGTCGTTGTGAGCAGCAAGCTGCACAATTTCGGACGAGCCTGGGGTGGGATTTTGTTCAAAACGAAACGAAAACCATTTTCGCATTTAAAAAAAAAACGAAAGAAATCACGCGCAAGCGAAAATTTTTGCTACATGTTACTGCTTTCGTTTTTTTCTTCTCGGTGTGACAAAAAAGTTAAAGTTTGAGAAGCTGCATATCAAATACGTTGGATTGACGGCTAACGTTGGTTCGTTTGTTGATATTTTGGTGGTAAAAAAAGGTAAATATTCGAATAAAAGTGTAAGTACAATTAACAGTTACCAACAAAGAGACTGTTTATTTAATTAACAACACAAACGCAAGAAAATATTATGATCGAGTGGATGCAGAATTATTCCTTCCTAGCAAAGAATACACAAGACAATGCTCTGCTCGGGGAAGAAATAAAGCTGCAGAAAAATGGAAACAGTTGTGTAAAATATTAAATGAAAATGACCCGCCCATAACAAAAATTACTAGATGGAAAAATGTCTTCTAAATATATTGTTTCTTATATATTGAAATTGATATGCCACTTTTTCAGGCATGGGCAGATTACAAACACAGGGTGAAAATAAAACTGTCAGTTTATATACACATCAATGGAACAAACAAATCTTCATCGGGCAGCGTAAGAGGATCCGAACAATCTCGGATTTCTCTTAAATTTATACAATTCTCCAAATCACTATCATCACTATCGCTTGTTATTAATAAATAGTTCACCTGCATATTTTTTGTGAAATAAAAATTAGTCACAACCACTAATTCAACAACCAAATATAAGAAAAAACGTGAATAAATTATCATTTTCTGTATTCCTCTCGCATGAAACGAAAAACTATTTCGTTTATGGAGTTATATGAATCAAAGAAAAAGATGAAATAGCTTTCGTTTTTTTTCTTTCGCGCACATTAAATATCTTTTCGTTTTCGAAGCTACATGAAGCAAAACGTTCGTAAACGATTAAACGTTTCCATCTTGCAGAATCCCACCCCGGGCGTTGAATTTAAACAGTTCACAAGCTTGTAGCGCTGTTTGAATGTCTGACAATAGGCAGTAACCTTCTGACTTCTTAGTTTTCTTTGTAAAAAAGGTAAATTGCATAGAGAACGATTTCATTCGTTCATTTATGCAGCGGTTTTAGTTTGGGAAATTATTGGTATTTTGGCGACTGATTTCCGTAAGGTGGACTTTTTTATTTCTTCCCCAAAACTCGTTTTTTTTTTAAAACGTTCGGTGTACCATGCCAAATTGGGTCTAGCTAACCAGAGGCCGCCACGTTTCACAGTGGATATTTTTAATAACATCAAAGGCAGTTGACTTCTGAGGGCTGGAAGCTACATAAATCTAAGGTTTGACAAAATTTGTATTGCTCCTAGGAACCAGGTGTCAGCTTCTGTAAGGCGAAACGTTCAAACGTTTTCGGGCGCACGAATGAGTTGTTACTCAAGAAAATTTCTTCGTGCACACGAAAACGTTTGAACGTTACGCTTTTCAGAATCTGATCGAGGTTTTGGACTTTTAAACGAAGTAACGTTTTATAGCGCATGATGCGGCTGTTGGGTACAGTATGCCAGCATTACCTTCGGGACGTTTTATAGTCATTTTGACTCCTGACTCGTCTTTTTGAAAATCAGTGAATTCCGACTCTTTTTGACACTTTGTCATTACATTTGCAACGCCAAGAAGGAGTCACCGGTGATCTCATAAAGTATATATATTCTGAATCAGGATCACATTCTGAATCAATTTAGCCATGTTCGTCTGTCCGTCTGTCCGTCTGTCTATCTGTCTATCTGTCTATCTGTCTGCCTGTTGAAAGCACGATAGCGCCCAAAAGGGATTGACATAGGCGAATGAAATTTGGTGAAAGGAATTCTTTTATCGTCGTCGGGTTGGTATTGAAAAAATGCGCTGTGTGGGTCAAGTAGTTCGTGTAGCTCATATACAAAACCAATTTTGCATGCAGTGGAGGGTATCAAAGCATCGGCCAGGCCGATGATAACACTTTTACTTGTTTTAACCTGAGTTTGAATTACTATTATATCGGTAATAAATAACAGTGTGCTTCTTTAAAAAGAAAATTGTAAGATCGGAATGCGATTCTGTTTTTGAACTCTTTCTGAACATTTTTGGAGGTACATCAAAAGGACGCGCTGACGGGTAGATGCCCAGATATTGAAATTAGGGTCACGAATATTAGTCTGGCTGAATAGATCGAAGTAGTGCGATGTCATCGAAAAAGGTTTCGAACATTGTTACCGAAAGCAGAACGTCACGATACAAATTCGAAGAAGTTGTAAATACTTCGCCTATATCTACTGCCATCGGCGCCGGAGCAGAAATCAAATAAAGAATCCTAGCAAATCGCTGTGCCTTTGGGCTACATATTTGTTAAATGAAGAAAAAATTGTTGTTCAATGTGATCTTGTCATGGAAACCTCTGAATGCTTTTCATCATATTATGTACCAACTCATCACATTGCCGTCAGTTAGTAATTTCAGACTCGCCTTGGTTTGTGCTTTTATTATAAAACGTTTTAGAGATATACTTTTGAACCTTATTCAGGCCAATTCGTTTAAACAAAAATACTCGGCCTACTCAAAACGAATGAAGCCAGCTATGCTTCAGTAGTGACCCGAGTGGTCCAATTTTTATTGACTCTGCCGCATAAATCGGGCTGAATTTGAACGATATCATTGATAATGTTAGGCTTTAAGGGCATCGGTCGATTGCGGATTAGTGGCATAGACCAGCGCCTTCAGCAAACCTAACAAGAAATAGTCTAGCGGGCTGACGATCCTGATGACCATTCACTTCATCTCTACCCTCAAATCGTTTAAGCAAAATGTCCAGCGTGGTGTCTGCTGTGTGTGGCACATAGCCCAATCCTGCTGGAATCATCACCGCCACATCGTTCAATTTGGGCCAAAAGAAATCGGTTATCATCGGTCGGTAGCTCCCGTCATTGATGGTGATGGCCTTAGCAAAATCATTTTCAAAAAAGTACGGACCAATGAACCCGCCGCCGACCCAAAAACCGCTTCATTTAAAAATCATTTAAAAATGCGCCTCGTCGCTATAGAGATGACTTTTCGGCCAAAATTGGAGCTCTCTTTCAAACGCTCCGAAGCCCAGTCAGATAAAAACCGCGTTGTCTGATCATTAATTTTGGGCTCCTGGGTCTTGTACGGATGTAGGGCAAGTCCCGCCTCCAAATTCGCCAAGTTCAAGTCTGCGAAAGGCCAACATCTTGTGCAATGAGAGCAATTGAGCCCGGGAAAGATAGAAACTCCAGATTCGACAGACACCACCAAAACAACATGACCGCCCAACATCAACCCATTCTAATTGGAAAAAGAAACCTTTATTTGGTGCTTTATCAAAAAGCGCAGCTACACTTACTTACATTCCCTGTGTAAGAAGTCAATTCAGTCGAAATTGCATTACGCAAATAATTATGCGATCTTAAAACTTAGTATGTCTCGTGTGAAATAATATAACAACAATAGCATGGATCGAACGATAAGACAGTTTAACCTTAAAATTTCCTCGTGTGTTATTTTTCACTGAATGTCGTATATTTACCTGCCAAACCATATCAATGATTGTAATAATTTTTCAGCGGGAAGGTACGTGGTCCTCTCCACATCAGGCGACCTCTACATTCGATCGGTGCGACCCGAAGATGGTCTAGTCAAGTTCTCGTGTCTAACTACAAACACCCTGAGCGGCGAAAGACAGCGCAGTGACTCAACAACACCAGCCGTTAAGGGTGAGTTTTTATAATCTCAATGAATTCCATTAACCAACTCCCAACACTCGTTAGATCTGAGTAAAAACTTAGCACCTCGCACCAACCAAAAGCCTGTAATCGAGATCCATGTCGAGAGGGGAAATGACGTCCACTTGCCGTGCAACATCCATGGAAATCCGTTTCCCATTTTCACGTAAGTACGCCCAAATCGATTCCTGATTCTTAATGCTTTTCGCTCCAAATCCAATTCTCAAAATTTGCCAAGGAATAGAGTCCGCATTTCGACACAAGTCGTTTTCGGTTCTATCTCAAAAAAAAAGAAGAACAAACAAAAATACAAAAAACCATCAATTACAGTGTTAATTCTGACAGAAACAAAGAGCCAGCGATTATGTGCTACGCCTGCACCCTGCTTACCGATGTTATCGGCAGTAACTCTCGCAGCATGCATAGTGTACCCATTTTGTGCTATTTCATGAAAAATCCACTTCCAACTGGAGTGCTTTGCTTGATACATTTTTAATGAGACTACTGGATGGTGGCATGCTGGCGGGGGCGCGGGTACCATAGCGCACTGCACATCGGATGTACATTGTACATCATATTGAACCTCGAGGAGAGTTTGTTTGACTTCCGCTCAAATGGGGCGCCCATTGACTTTGAGTATCCTTGGTGAATAACATGCATAATGAGATGAGCTTACTGTTTGCTTATAAATAATTCATGGCAGCTGTGCTATCGTAGTCGTAGTTAACCTGAAAAGGAGCACGAAATAATGTTTATTTGATAATTGATAAATAATTTGCAATTCTTTTGTTTTCTTTTTTTTTTTTGCAGATGGTATAGGGTGTCTGACTCGTCAGCGTTGTACCCTATTCCGTCGTCGCAGAGGATTATACTCTCGAGGACACTTTTGCTTATAAAAAATGCTGATGATCGAGATTCTGGCAAATGGGTGAGTACGAAGATTTGCATGTTTTTCGGTTGAAGGTCCTGCATAAGTGGGTAAATATTTGGGCGGGAAAAATCCGAATGATGGAATTCGCTTGCATAAGGAGTATGATTGTCGTCAGTTTGGGTTTTCGTTAAATGCGTGGTTTTTTTCATAGCAGGTTGGAGTGCTGCGAGCATTGTTTGCTCATTTTGGTTGGAGAGCAAAAATGGTCATGTTGCGAATTTCAAGGGTAGAATGCTTTAATTCAGTTTTTT
This sequence comes from Cheilosia vulpina, assembly GCA_916610125.1. Taxonomy (NCBI): domain Eukaryota; kingdom Metazoa; phylum Arthropoda; class Insecta; order Diptera; family Syrphidae; genus Cheilosia; species Cheilosia vulpina. Next base: position 76,961,483 of record OU744276.1, on the reverse strand, counting down.
TTTCCTCATCTGTCTCTTGTGGTTTTTATCTTGATTCGGTATAGTAATTTGATAATTGCTTGTCCAGCGGTTACCAGTGAGTGCAGCAGAATTTCGACCCGCTCCCGTTTTGAATCAAAATTATAAATGTTTTCAAGTGATTGCACAAATGTTCTTCGCCGGAACTTGTGTTTGTTTCCGTTTTACGTCTCTTTAAATATGGGTAGAACAGCCATGACACTTCAGGCGTCTGATTTGAGATCGCATTGCAACGCCTTTATTAACATTAACTGCGGACAAACGGATCTCCTGTCCCGTCTCGTGCAAAAATGCGCGTGCGTGATGGTGTAAATGCGACATTAAATTCATTAATTTATTTCACCACGAAAACATGTATTCAAGTATTCTACAAAATGTACAATAGCCACCTTATCAACATAAATAAATAGGGGAAGTGTGAAAAATTCATTCGCTTAAATAAAATAAGATTTTTTTGTTCCTATAATTATTGTGTCTGTTTTCGTTTGTTGTTTTTGTTTTTGGCGAAAAAATATTCCCCCGGGAATGTCCACTAAAAAACCGCAAAGGATTTGAAATATCAAATATTATTTTTGAGTTACAATCTTTTCATGAAGATTCACACCAAGTTTCTTTCCACGCAACTAATAAGCGAGAGTCTGCTTCAATAATACTCTGTTAATAAATAAAAAAAAAAACAAACAACCATATTCATTCACATCACTTAATTTAAATATTTTTTTTCTTTAATTCCAATTATTCCAATAGATTTGTCAGGCGTCCAACCAGTTTGGCGAACAAAGGATCGAAATTCGGTTGATAGTCGAGTCGTACGTCTCGGTGCACATCCTGCCACAAGTACAAATTGCCAATTCAGGAGGCACAGCAATATTTAATTGCTCAACGACGGGATCATCAGTAGATGGCGTTGAATGGCTGCACAATGGTCGGCCCGTAATGGAGGATAATGTTCTCAGCACCGGCCGTGACAAGTGAGTGAATTTCAATTCCATCTATATTGCATACAAATTGTTCTTGATATGCATTTATACACATGTGTTTGTGTGTGTGTGTGTGTTTGTACATTTCGATCAATGAAATCTTCAAATGCCGTCCATGGTGTATATTTATTCTGTGGGATTGCTAGGACGAGCACAATGTGCCCACATTGTCATCCACCGGGCCGACGAAGCCTATTACTCCAGCTATTCACTGTCAGTGCTGTACGCAAATTGTATTTACCTTTGCAAAGAGCTGCCCACTCTCCCTAATGGACGGCTAACGCATCCAATTGGATATGGACATTGGACATACGTTCATCGGACGTCGTTACGACATACACGGCATACCCTAATCCAAATAATGAAGATGACCCCGGACCCACCCATCTACGGAGCCTATACCTACGAGTTCGAGTATGTCAATGTTTGTGCCGAAGCTATTTTCTTTTTGATAAAATTACATATTTTGTTTGGCATTCGCAAAGCAAATGTTGATGATATTTGATCAATAATGAATGTCCATGGGAGAATGTCCTTGGTTGTCTTTTCCCATGAATACATTAATGGACGACATGTGTTTGTTGTTTGCACGCCTGTGTGCGCGTGCACCTTAAAAGCTTTCTGATACAGATTTGATGTAATATGCTAACCCGAGTGCTTTGCTCTTCTTGAGACCGACCGACATTTATTTCGACCCACTTACTTGATTATGCTGGATTGGGAATATATTTATAGAAGCGCCCGAAATGTGCTTACAGCATACAACCACCTACATGTATAATATGCTAATGCATGCATGTGTGTTATCGGACATGTATTTCGGTATAATGTGAATTCAATTGTGTTTGCCTTTCTCGTGTGCAGCGTCCGGCTGTTATCGAAGACATCACTGATGGTGCAGAACGTTGGCCGCAAGGATAAGGGAGTCTACCAATGTTTGGTTGGTAGTCACAAGACGAGTGCACAGGCGATGGCTGAACTGAAGTTGGGTGGTAAGTACTACAGATGCAGTTATTTGTCTTTCTTTTCCACAGAGGTGATTAATTTAAATGGCTGTTGGGGTGGTTCACCGACACAAAGGAATTGCTTTAGAGACTCCAGTTGCGGTGAGTTGAGGTAATATGTCGGTCGTTTGTTCTTTTTAAATGGCTACCTGGATGTAGAATTCTGTACGAACTCATTGAGAAGATCGTTTCGGGTCGATCCGTTGAGAAGATCTATTTGAACGACATATTTTCATCGCCAGACAAGAGACAACCGAAGGAGAGTTGCCAGAACATTGGTAGTAATGTTTCGAATTTTGGCACGAATTCTATCCATCATCTTTATAAATGACTGCCACACTTGGACACTTGCTTCTTTAAAATATCTTCAGACCACATTTTCAATGAACTTCTTCGGCATTGAGTGGATGATGTCATAAACCACAAAATCAGCTAATGACATTGACATCATGACTTTGAATGAACCACTTCTACATAATGAGCAATATTTTGTTCAATTATATTTACAGATACTGTTCCTGAATTAATTTATACATTTATTGAACAAAACGTTCGACCGGGCCAATTGATATCTCTTAAGTGTTCCGCCAGTGGATCTCCGCCACCACAAGTAAGTAAAATGTGTTACATTCTAGGTTTACATATTTCGACGGAGTTACGTGAATTCCTTGAGATTATAGACTGAGACTGAGACTGAGACTGAGACTGAGACTGAGACTGAGACTGAGACTGAGATTGAGATTGAGACTGAGATTGAGGCTGAGACTGAGAATGAGACTAAGACTGAGACTGAGACTGAGACTGAGATTGAGACTGAGACTGAGACTGAGACTGAGATTGAGACTGAGACTGAGACTGAGACTGAGACTGAGATTGAGATTGAGACTGAGATTGAGGCTGAGACTGAGAATGAGACTAAGACTGAGACTGAGACTGAGACTGAGACTGAGACTGAGACTGAGACTGAGATTGAGACTGAGACTAAGACTGAGAATGAGACTGAGACTGAGACTGAGACTGAGATTGAGACTGAGACTGAGACTGAGATTGAGACTGAGACTGAGATTGAGACTGAGACTAAGACTGAGACTGAGACTGAAAATGAGACTGAGACTGAGACTGAGACTGAGACTGAGACTGAGACTGAGATTGAGACTGAGACTGAGACTGAGACTGAGACTGAGACTGAGACTGAGACTGAGATTGAGATTGAGACTGAGATTGAGGCTGAGACTGAGAATGAGACTAAGACTGAGACTGAGACTGAGACTGAGACTGAGACTGAGACTGAGATTGAGACTGAGACTAAGACTGAGAATGAGACTGAGACTGAGACTGAGACTGAGATTGAGACTGAGACTGAGACTGAGATTGAGACTGAGACTGAGATTGAGACTGAGACTAAGACTGAGACTGAGACTGAAAATGAGACTGAGACTGAGACTGAGACTGAGACTGAGACTGAGACTGAGATTGAGACTGAGACTGAGACTGAGACTGAGACTGAGACTGAGACTGAGGCTGAGACTGAGACTGAGACTCAGACTGAGACTGAGACTCAGACTGAGACTGACGATGAGACTGAAACTGAGACTGAGACTGAGAATGAGACTGAGACTGAGACTGAGACTGAGACTGAGACTGAGACTGAGACTGAGACTGAGACTGAGACTAAGACTGAGCATGAGACTGAGACTGAGACTGAGACTGAGACTGATTGTGGTATTGAAAATGAAAATTAAACTGAAACAAAAACTAAAACTGAGATGGAGATGCAGATTTAAATATATTCTGGACTCAGGACTATGAAATGACTGCCTTGTATAGTCACAACTCCACCTCAAAACTCAACTCATATTTAAAATTCATTGATAAACACACACATGTTTCGTTAACTCCCCTTTTTCTCACTTTTACAGTTTGCCTGGCTCCTAGACTCTCAGCCGATAATGGATGTGTCAATCCATCACCGATTTGCGATAGGACAATTTGTCGACATGTCTGGAGATGTGATAAGTCATTTAAATATTTCTCACGTTCGACCCGATGATGGAGGACTCTATAAGTGCATCGCTTCCAATACAATGGGCAGCGTGGCACATGCAGCCCGACTAAACGTCTATGGTATGTAAAACTTTCATATCTACCCACCGTTATAGTGTGTTCTCCACAATATTAGCCGTCAGTATTCACATTTATGATTTATATGAGCTGTGCGGATAAAAATCCTTTTTTCCCCTGATTGTTCTGTCTTATATGCGATGAGCTCACGAGTCAGACAGCCACAGCACTCGTGCATCCTGCTTGTGTCTCCACCATGAACAATTTTGATCCCCGGCTATGGTGCTCTGCTTGCTGTGCGAAGTTATTCAAGTGAAGCCAATAGGATTGACATCAATAAAGGACGGGAATGTGGGGAATATTTTTATTTTGTTCGTCGATAATAGAATTTGTGGTGCACATTGATTGAACTTTCAAGATACGGAACACAGGCACGTTTACCATGGGAGTTGCTTATTATCATGCATTGGAATTTGGACGACAATGTAGACTTGCAGCATATGAAAGAGGATTTGATTTAAATTCTAATCTTAAACTTTGGCTAAATGCGGGAAATATAGCAGTCCCATTGTACAGTGGGGTAGTTTATTTTAAAAGGGTCCGTGTAATACAAGCTTTGGGTGGGCGTTGTATGATTCAGTGGTTTCTATGTTTGACTACAGCGCGAAGGTTATGAGGTTCGATTCCCGAAAAAAAATTCAAGTAACACATCAGTGCATCTGTTTTGTTTTAATTTTAAGTTTAGAGACAGCATAAATATGTGGGACCAGAATAACCCATATTCGCGAGAGGCTAAGCCTATGCCGGTAAGAATCTGTTGTGCCAACAGCCTATTTTATTTCAATCCATAAAATACCTCGTAAAATCAACAGGACTCTATGTAATGGGAACCATCACTTTGTACAGTGTAAGATATTTAAAAAAAAATTCTAGAAACTCCCTTGATTCAGCTCTCCATGTTTTTGCAAAGTGAGCAATTTCTCAGCGCTGTCTAAAGTGGAATAGCTTAATTTATTGAAACGCCCCCATGCTTTTGGCTTTATGCCTGCGAGTGGGTATATCTTGTTTAACGTGTCGCCCACGACCCACTGCGAGTTTCAAAGCTCTGAACCTTACAAGTCACTCTCATACCTGCCACCTTGACACTTCCCATCACATTTTTGGGTATATTTGGAGGGCTTTCCAGGTTGGAAAAAGAAAAACCTTAGGCCTTAACAATCTTTCGAACTCGGCATAAAATTGTAGGCTCCCAGATTCGTTCAAAAAATAAAAACTCACACGAATGGTTGTGAAGAGTGTGTAAACTATATATTTTTTACAATACTTGAGAAATACTCCCCAAGAGCACCATTTCTTCGTAAAATCCTGGACAAGGTTACCGACTTTTTGATCAACAATTTTTTTTATAATTCATTAAGCCATGGCTATCAGAAGGACAAGTCTCGGAAGCATTGTAAGTTCGATCGGAGACCCTTTTTCGATCAATAAGTTATTTTTTTTTACATGAAGTGTGCATAACAAGTCAATCCCATTCATAAAGTTCTTGTACAGACTTAACATTGAGAAAATTACATCACATAACCAAAACAGCTTCCATACCTCACTTTTACTTTTGGTGGCGCTTACAGTCCTAAGTGAAGTTTACCTATGACAAAAGCTAAAAATTTCACGCACAGCGAAGCTTCTCGAACAGTGCTACCCCTACATCTCTGGTATTTTCTTCTGAACTCGTCAAGGAAAACCCAATGCAGCAGCCTCTTGGCTATATTTGTCAATTACCCTTCTGCAGACGTCAACTACAAGCCTGCTTACCTGAAGGGTCCACCAGGCCAAATAAACAATCAATCAAATCACGTCAACAAGTTGTCAAAAATGTGGTGAACTAATATTTTCGACGTACGTGTTTGTTGGTCTCAAAGACACTTACTAAATGAGTTAATTTTCCCCGCAAATTTTGGGAACGCTTAGTTTTTTTGATCTGCACAAAATGGCAGCATGGTTTTTAGAGGAAATTTCGCGAAATATTTGCCAAACAGACCCAAGAATTGACAGTTTGAGAAACCAAGCACAGTTTAAGGAACTCTTTTTAAATAAAATTAAAAGAAAAAAATTAAGAGTAACTAAAATTTGCAAAAATGCAGACCGGAAACCCGCGATTTTGCGAACAAGAACTAACAGTTTTTTTTATTAAATCTTTAGCGGGAGTAAAACTCTCCATCATTAAATTCCTCAAAAGGATTTGTTCGGCTTTTTAAATTCTTTTGTTTTTCTTAAAAGTTCGACATCTTTGAACATTTCGAGATCTTCAAAAATATTTATATCCTCGGAACATTTCGACATCTTCAAAAATATAAATATCCTTTGAACAAATCTTCAAAAAACTAAAATTTAATTTTGCGGATGGGAGATGGTTCAGAGTCCATACTAAGAGATAAAATGTATTTTATTTAATGCCACGTTATAACGATAAAGTGGGTTTCATGTTCATAATTAGCAAAACACTAATTGGACATTGTCACGTACTAAAATCATTTTAAAGTAGGCTTATTTCGACTACAAAATGGCGCCACTTTCATTAGTTATTATAAAAAGTATTCCAATATAATTTTCTACGAGCAATTTTTGTCAGTTTGTTTCTTTTCAGACCATGCCGTGTTCGGTTTCAATTACTGCTGGGAATATATCCAAGTTAGTGGCGCCTATAGTACCCGTCATTTTTTAAAACTGACCAAAAGCAACATCAAATTTTTAGCTACAATTAAAAGCCAAAGCTCTGATCTGGCAACGTTGAAAACTGTCAAAAAATATTTCACTCTACTTTCCATGATTTTAAGCCGAATGACGCGGACCTGTCCATTAATTTATAAATTTCCCAGCAACCATCAAAGAAAAATCGAGAGATCGACAAACTTTGAAAACAACAACAAAAATGCACTACGTTGTTGTCAACCTCTCTGTTGCATCAAATATTTTTTGTTTGCTGTCTTGTGCTCATCACTGACTTGTCGCAAGTGGTAGTTGTACTTCGAAAATGGACAACGAGAAGAACTTGAGAATGTTCTTTCAATTGCAGTACATACGAACTGTCAAAAATCCGCTCTTTAAAAGAATCACTTTAAGAAATCTGCTAACGAGTTGGTGGAGTAGTTCGAAAAAGTTATTAGGTTTGTTTGACGTGGGCCCTAGTTCGCACTGGGTTGACCCTAATGCGTTCGATATAGCACTGAGCTCGCCCTAATTCTGAAAACCTGTGTTTGACATGACTTCTCGGGTGCCCCCAGTTGTGCCCTGAACTGACCCCAGTTAATTCGTCGGGGCAAAAACTCAGTGCTGGGTTGGAATCGGCTAAGGTGATAGTTAATAGTTGACAATCAAAATCATCGCTTTACAACCACGTAAGGTGATTATCAAATTGACAATCGCTTTTTTGCGATCAATTTCATGTGACAGCTATTTAGGTGTCGCTTTCATACATTTGTGTAATTTTCATTGATATGCACCACGGCTTCAACTACAAATAAATTAAATACTTAAGTGAAAAAAGAATAAATTAAATAAATTAAAACACAAAACTGAAAAAAAGGGAAATTTGAAAATTTGTTGTAATTTTTTAGCATTTTATTATTCTCAATTCACTTATGGCGTTTTTCATTGAACATCCGAGAATTCAGAATTGCTCTTTTCAATGAAATTCGTTGAAGCGTTTTTGTAAAAGTGGTAGACACCTTTTCATAGACAGAGTAATTCTTTTCTTCAATCGAAAACACCATTACATTTTCACAACAGAAACACTTTGAATATAATTGCACCTATCGGCTGCTCAGAATGACAGCGTCGGCAAGGAAGTGACTTTCAAAACTCTAAGTGCTGCCAATAATCAATCAGTTTTTTGTGATCGCTTTACGCAGAGCAAGGAAGAGTTGATAATCAAAAACGACAATCAAAAACGCAACTATCAACTATCACCTTAGCCGATTCCACCCCTGGGTTTGCTGTCATTTCGCTTGCTGTTATTCATTTTCGAACTCATCATCTATATTCCGAACGCCTTTATCAACTAATTGCATTATGGCAAACTCAAATTCTGACAATAATCGGTAAAAATGTTAACAAAAGATCAATGTTTTTGTCAATGGCAACATTTTGCGTTCGATATAGAAGCCGAATTTTCAGGGTTGTGCAGGGTTTTTGACAGACAAACCTATTATTCCAAGCTGATATTTTCAATGCTCAAATCTGTCATTTAGTGCAAGTGCTGTTTACACTTCGATCATTGAATTTATCACCAGGCACAGGAAGTGGACGTCTTTTTTAAAATCAACCTTGCAAAATCAGTTGTCAATTTAATTTTTATTTGAACTACATCAACTCGTACATTAGCCACCACTGTCAACAAAATAAATCCCATAAGGACATGAAATCGAGTTGACTTCTTTCCTTGCACTCTTCAGGGAGTAGAATCAGGTCTGCGACAAGGATTTGCAATTGAATACATGGGTACAGAACTGAGTTTCTTCTTTCTTTTTCTTTTTTTTTTTTTGTTCATGTCATACTATAGTTGGCACAACGTCGACTACCATTATTCCGATTCGCATCTTGTATCTCAATTTTTTTTTTCCCCCAATTTCATGCAATATGTTATCCCAGTGTACTGCAGACATGGAAATGCCATGAAGCATATGCATAATCGGAATTCTTTGCTGTTCGTTCGATACAATCCGCATGGTGGTATGTTGATATTAAAACTCCAGTCAAGGATTATATGGGCAAATGTGTTCGTTCGTAGTCGTTTTTACTCGTTGTGTCTTTGACTGTGTGCATATATAGCGTCCGTGGTTGTACATTTTTGATGGTGCTCTTGGGTGGATTTTGTTGGACTGAAAGCCATTTTGGGATGGAAATCCACTGTCATCCGTATTTTCCGAACTGTGCGGTAAGGATTGGAAACAAAATGAAATAACTATTTGTATCGATTGATATAGTGTGTTATATTACCTAGTTTGAACGTAGACGTTATCGATTTTGTGTGTGTTTACTTTTTTTTGCTGTGAATGTAGGTACTGCAGATATACTGCTAAAAAAAAAACATATTTTATTCCCCTGGCTGCATCTATGGATTATGGTCCTAATTTGAATATTCGTTTTAGGTTTTAATCCTTCGCTCTATTCGATGGCTTTTTTTTATAAAGCTCCCAATTTTATCTGGACAGTGTCTGGTGTGGGATACAAAAAAACGGTGTTGTCATCACCTTTTTTGGGGGTTTTGTTTCCATTACAAGGATCGTGGGGTTCGGATGCTTAATTGTAAACAAGAACTTAAACTTCCTCTACCTCTAGCCGTTGGAGCGTTTGCATTGTCTGCGGTGTTTAGTCAATAAAAGTCATCATGTTGTAGCTGAACTAAAAGGACCTGGCCGCGGTTTGCATAGCCTTTCCGAAGCTTCAACTCTTTAGAATCAGATTCATAGTCTTGCCGAAAGACCCGACTGGTCAGCACATCTAAGTACAATGATTCCTTTCGCAGCATATGGTAACTACATGCCTCTATACATTTGCTGTCGGATTGATGTCTGTAAGGCAACGAATGGCTCCGTTCTAATGTTGTTGAAAGAGTCATTCATATCAAACGAATACATCCATTGTGGCATTCTTTAACGCTTAAGGGTTTTTCGATTTTCCAGGGCAGTACGCACGTTGGGGTGCTGACAATACTTTCGTTTAGAGGGTATCAGTCAGTCTTTTTTTGCAGTTTTTGTAAAAAGGCTTCTACCCGCTTAAAACAACTTCCAGCTCAGTCTAATAAGTATTTTAGATCCAGACAACTCTCCAGTCAATATAATTGCAGCCCAAGAAAGCTTAAAGTTCAGACACTGCTTAATTTCTTGAGGTGTTGTGCTGTACGGGACTGAGAACTCAAACTCAAAAGACTTGCGATAGTGTGGACCATTTATGTTAAAACCATATCGATTCTTCGACTAAAAGACGCCGACGCGACGTCTTTGATGTTAAAAACTTAACTTAGGTGACGCGCTAAGAGTAACAACATTCATGAAGCAGTCTTACAAAACTCAGACGCCACTGCCAAACGTACACAAAATTCCCTCAACTATGTCTTGTATTTATGCTGTTGATATTGACATCGGAGAAGGTATAACAAGTTCGCATTGAAGCAAAGATGCTGGCTGCTACCGGAGATAAAACCAAGTACTCAAGAAAGGGCTCTTAACAGGATTGGTTTGTGCAAAATTTCACAATCAACAGAGGTAGCTTCAAAATAGTATTTATATATCTAGGCTCTAGACCTACCTCTTAAAATGACATCAAGCGAATAACGCTTGCCAATCACTGTCGAGCTACAAGGTTATCGATTCAAGAAGCAAAGCCCTCTCTCAAAAAATCTACTAGATGTTGGGCAGTCCAATTTCGGAAGCATGGATTTCGTCGAAAGTGAAAACTTCGTGGGACGGCTTGGGAAAATAATTCTTTGGGTGATATATTCGGTCCAGTTTGTAACGATGGAGGGTGGAAGAGAAGATTTAAGGACGAATTTTACGGGCTATATCAGCGACGTTTACTTCGACAAAAAGATCAAAATGCACCGACTGAGGTCGTGAATCTTTGAATATACCTCTGAGGGGCAAAGAAGCAGCACCTTACCTTAGGTGGAATCAATTGCATGGATGGCTACATCAAACAACTTGATCTTGAATCTCTATAAATGAAGCTCTATATAGATAGGCATTATACTTCCTGGTTGATATACAGTAATGTAAAAATGCCTCTCAGCTCAGTTTTCTGCCTTTAAGTCTCGGCACAGTTTACTAAATCCGCCATCCATAGCTTTGGCTCCATATTCCGATTGTCTAGGATCCACTCGACATATTTATCAACTTTATGCGGGCATTGTATTGAATTGTATTGTAAGGAATAGGCCCTGTACACTGCGACTAGACGAGATCTATTGTGTATCGCAAGGACACTAGCAAAAATGCACTATCGAACTGATTCCAGTGCCGATTCAATTGCCGAAGGAATCTAGTACGCGGAACTAACCCAAGTAATATATAACATAGACAAAAGAAAACACTTGTGAGTACTTGTATTTTTAAATTGGTATATTGAATGTCTTGTCACACTGTCGGATAAACTGGGAATAATCTGCAGTAATTGGTTTAACCCATTACGAAACCTTCCAAAAGTCCAGCTGATTGTAAAATAGCTTCTCTAGCTGGTCAATGACCTCTTGCGGATCTTGCTGGCTGTGACGACTCTATGATTGTTCCGCTTGGCAGCATCCGCACCGCGCCTTTGCTTCTTTGTCGACAAGCGGGTGCATCTGTGACTCACACATGTGTACGCCGTTCGGCGTTTTGTGAGAGCCGCTCAGTGGGAGGAGCCAATTTGCATAAACATAGCATTTTTTTTACATGCAGATTTTTGTTACGTTGCCTCCCACACCGGCTGAGATTTTGGAGCTGTTTGTCGCTGCCTTTTCTGCGCGCCCAAGTTCCTTCTAAGCGATGATCTCCCAAATTTCGCATGAACGATGCGTATTTGCCGTCGGCTTTATGCTTTTAGCAAGTGACGATTGGAACACTGCTGCTTGGGATGCGTTTTGCCGTCGGCTTGTCACGTTTGGTCGAATTGTCGATCAGATGAAGCGAAGATGGGGTGAAAGATGTTTGTTGCGTTGCAACATCCTGCCGGGCCACAGGAAGAGTCATGTATGCCTTCGAACGTTGTCTGCATTCTCTCCTTGAAATATGTATGTTGTTTGTTGACTGATCCGCTGACAGTGTGCCTTGTGACAAGGTTTGGCGGTGGATGAGTACATGTAAAGAAGAGTAAAGTGTGGTGAAGAGTGTGTGGCAATAATAGTTTATAGGGATTAGTTTAGGTTAGTTGATTAAGTTTGGGTTAATTAAATTCATTATTATGTTAGTTATAGGATGGATGATAAGATATTTTAGTTCATTTGTGTGTGGGTGTGCATTTGTGTGTGCCATTAGTTTACCATTGGAAGCAAGCAAAGTTTGGCAATGGGGCGCTTTAATGAGGTCGTTGCTGTCTTGATAGTGACGACACGAATTTTTCCGTCTGTTCCAGGATGCAATGCCTCAATTTTAGCAAGTCGCCAAAGAGTGGGGGGCGTTTGTTCGTCGGGCAGTATCACCAGTTGTCCTACTTTGATTTTAATATTTGACGTAAGCCATTTTGGACGCTGTTGGAGCCGCACGAGGTACTCAGATTTCCATTTCTTCCAGAAGTCCTGCTGGATCCTCTGCATAAGCTGCCATCTGTCTAGATAATTGGACTTGACGTCGGTTAAATCCTTTTCGGGTGTCGTGTTTAAGGGGCTCCCAATTAAAAAATGTCCTGGAGTCAAAATGGATAGATCATCAGGATCTTCACTTAATGGGCAAAGCGGCCGTGAATTCAGGCATGCCTCTATCTGCGCTAAGACGGTTGCATACTCTTCGAAGTTCAGAGTGTAGTGGCCGATGATTCGCTTTAAGTGATGCTTCATGGATTTCACGCCAGCTTCCCAGAGTCCGCCAAAATGCGGAGCAGCCGGTGGGTTGAAATGCCATTTAGTACCGTTTGCTTGTAGTTGTGTCACAATGTCATCCGTCCATTGTTTTGACCATTGTGAGTTTTGCTGGTCCATTATCCTTGCAGCTCCTTGAAAATTCGTTCCGCAATCGCTGTATAGATTGGCGCAGATCCCACGGCGCGCAGTGAAGCGTTTGAAGGATGCGAGAAACGCGGAAGTGCTGTAGTCACTCACAAGTTCAAGATGAACGGCTCTCGTGCAGAAACAAATAAAAATTGCGATGTAGGCTTTGGTTATTTTGTTACATCGTCCCTTCCATGCCTTTAACTGCACAGGACCAGCATAATCCACTCCGGCGGTTTGAAATGGGCGAGCCTGATTGACTCTAAACGCGGGTAGATTGCCCATTTTTTCTTGCATTTGTATTGTCTTGTATCTGTAACATTTAAGACACTTGTGAATGCAACTTTTGACAGTTGATTTCAAGTTCAATATCCAATACTCAGCTCGGATAGTTGCCATCATGAGTTGTTGGCCACCATGAAGCGATTTTATGTGAACATCATGAACTAGGAGCGTGGTTAGAGAGTTTTGTGCAGGCAGTATTATTGGATGTCGCTGTGAATACGGGAGGTTCGCATTCTCTAGACGACCTCCAACCCGTACTGTCTCGTTTTCGTCGATTATTGGTGACAGTCGTGCCAGTTTGCTTCCTTTAGGGACCGTTTCCCCTTTCTTTAATTTTAAGATCTCTTCGGTGAAGTACTCTTGCTGAACGATGTTTATCAAGCGTATTCGAGCTAACAATATTTCGCTGACTGACAGTGGTCCCACCAACCGTTCCGATTTCTTCAAGCAATTGTGAACAAAGCGAAGGCAATACGCGGTGACTCGTAGTAGACGCTGTAATGAAGAAAACCTAAGAAATTCTTTAGATTCAAAGGTGGTGAAGTGAACGCAGAGCTGAAAAATGTTTGTTAAGGGGTACCCAGATGCGATAAACTCGTTTTTAACCTTGGCAACCCTTGACCCTTTCATTTCGAGGTTCGTGGGTTTAATGTTGAACGACGTGTAAAATTGTTCGTTGAACGATTGCAAAAAATCCGGCCCATGGAACCATTGATGATGACCGCGGAGAAGCTTTGGAGACAGTCCTCTAGACGCCACATCTGCTGGATTGTCCTTAGATGGGACATAGTTCCATTGGTGGCTGTCTGTTAACTCTTGAATTTCTGCTACCCTGTTAGCGACAAAGGTGGTTCGAAGGTATGGAGCTGTTTTGATCCACGCTAGGGTAATTTGCGAGTCACTCCATGCAAATATTTTTGCGTTCTTGAGCTCCATGGTTTTTTTTGTATGTACTAGTAAGCGTGCTAGCAGTACGGCTCCACATAACTCCAAGCGTGCCAGTGATACGCATTTTAGCGGTGCGACTCTCGTTTTAGACAGAAGAAGACAAGTATGTGTTTTATTTTCAGTGATGGCACGAATGTAAACAACCGCAGCATATGCTTTTTCGGAGGCATCACAGAACCCGTGAATTTCGAGATGTGAATCTTTTGTAATGTTAACCCAGCGAGGAATCTTTATATCATTGAGGGCAGTAAGCTCCTCCTTAAACGAATGCCATGTAGAAATGATTGAATTCGGGAGCTCGCTGTCCCATGTTTGATGTTCTTTCCAAATCTTTTGCATCAACATTTTACCGACGATGACGCAAGGAGAAATCCATCCCATTGGATCATATAGACGAGCGATGTCCGATAAAATTGTTCGTTTCGTCATCATCCTTGCATCTGGTAAATTTATTTTAAATGAAAAAATGTCCTTTCCGGGATGCCACTGAATTCCTAAGGCCTTAATGGCGTTGTCTTCGTCAAATGACAACGGGAGCTGAACCTCTCTGTCTTCATCTGGAATTGCTGCCAATAACCTCTCACTATTGCTGGCCCATTTTCGTAATGGGAATCCTCCGAGCCTCAGCATTGTTATGAGTTGGCGTTGCATCTCCAATGCTTCCTCTTCCGAGTCTGCTCCATGAATTACATCATCCACGTAAAAATGTTTTTTAGCTATGTCTGATGCCAGTGGGAAGTCTGCTTGTTCATCTGTAGCAAGTTGTTGGAGTGTCCGAACCGCCAAGTATGGTGCAGCGGCGGTGCCGAATGTCACTGTGTTGAGGCGGTGTGGTTTTACCTCCCCTCCCACCGAATCTCTCCACAAGACGAGTTGATAGGCAGAGTCTTCAGTTGAAACCCAGATTTGCCTATACATTTTGTTAATGTCGGCTACAAAACCGATTTTATGCTTCCTGAAGCGGGCGATGTGATCGAATATATCATCTTGTAACCGTGGGCCAACAAACAGATGATCATTTAGTGATGTGCCGTCAGACGTCTTACAAGATGCATCAAATACAATGCGTATTTTTGTGGTTGAGCTGGATTCCTTTCTAACTGCATGGTGGGGAAGAAAGTAGTGCGCGTAAGCTAATGATGTGGGGTCTACGTGAGTCATGTGCCCGAGTTCTTTATACTCGTCCATAACGCCTTTGTATTCTTCATGGACTGATGGGTTTGACTGAAATTTTCTTTCCAATTGAAGATATCTAACAAAAGCAGATTTGTATGACAGACCTAATTTAGGACGTATGCCCTCCTTGAAAGGTAGCTGTACTACATATTTCCCATCAAGTTGACGCTGGTGGGTTCTACTAAAATGTGTTTCACACTGTTTTTCTTCCTCCGAAAGAATCCTCTTGCTGGTCACCTCTTCAAGTTCCCAAAACTTATGCATCATGTTTTCCAAGTCGGTCGTATCCGTCCTTGTGTGTAAAGATGTTACGTTGTCTTGGTTGCCAGCAGAGGTGCAACCAGAGAGAACCCATCCTAGTTCCGTTCGTTGAGCCATAGGTGTACCTGGTTCTCCCTTGATAATACCATCGAGAAGAATCAATGAATATATGTCAGAGCCCAATATGACATCGATTTTGTTTGGTTTATTAAAGGTGGGGTCAGCAAGTTGAATATTTTGTAAGTGAATCCAGTTAATGCAAGGAATATGGTGCCCTGGGAGACACGCAGTTAGCTTTGGTAGAACCAATGCATTAAGTTGTATGGAAAAATGATCGTTTACGATTGAACGGATGGTAAGTGATACCTTAGACTTAGAAACGCCATTGGTTGTTTCCCCAACGCCTATTATTTTAACGAAGCTCGTCGTCCGTTTGAGATTCAACCGCTGTGCAGCCGACTCCGATATAAATGAAGCCTCCGATCCTGGATCAAGTAATGCTCGCAGCAACACCGGTTGGCCAACAGCAGTGACAACCTTGATAAGCGCAGTAGCTAATAAAACAGCCTTTGACTGATTGGTCTCAGCTACGTACGTATTGTGTACTGAAGCGATTCTGTTGGTGGAGGTTGGATTTTCTGAAGAACCTGATTGAGCAGCAGTGGAGTTTGGTTGATCAGGTGGCTGACCAACGAATGATGATATTGGATTGTTGGCATGCATTGCGTTTGTGTTGGCGGGATCGCCTTCATGCAGCAACGAATGATGCCTTTGTTTGCATACCGAGCATGTGAAATTGCTTGAGCAATTTTGAGTAGCGTGCGAGTGTGACAGACAGTTGAAGCACAGTTTATGCCTTTTGACAATGTCCCTTTTTCTCTGTGGAGTCAACGCCTTAAATCTGTAACAATTTCTGATTGAGTGTGAGCCCTGACACATCTGACATTTTGATACAATGGAGTTGTGGGTACGAACAGTGGTTGAACTTGGTTGTTTAAATTTAGATGGAGATGGACTTGATGAGCATTGTCCCATTATTTCTAATGTTCTTGATCTCATGAGCAAGAAATCCTCCAGAGTGCTGAATGTCGGATAATCCACATAAGCGGAAATGTGCGACTCCCACTGACTCCGAGTGGTCATCGGAAGTTTCTGCACAGTATGGAAAATTAGAACATCTTCCCATGAATCTACGTTAACTCCGAGATTCTCAAGAGACTGTTTAGCTTCAATTGTGGTGTCTAAAAGCGATTTGATTTCGTCCGCTGAATCCTGAGACAGCTTCGGCTGATCAAACAGTAATTTAAATTGGTTGTCCTTTAACAACCGTAGGTTTTGATACCGCTTGACTAGAGTAGCCCATGCTGATTCAAAATTACCTTCGGTGATCGAAGTGTTTCGAAGTAACCGTTCGGCTTCACCGCTTAAATTAGCCTTTAAGTAGTGCAACTTCTGAACGTCAGATAACGATGAATTTTTGCTGATTAAGCTCTCGAACAAACTCTTGAATTCTGGCCACGTTTGAAAAGAACCAGCGAAGGTAGGAATTTTAATCGTGGGAAGTTTCAACTCAATCAAAGGGGCCTTAGATCCTGCGGTTGAGTTATTAAGCAATCCTTGAGTTTGATTTAGATTTTCAGCGTTATATAACTGCTCCTTCAAATCGGAGGAAAAGGTGTAATAGAGTTCCTTCAATTTGTGAAATACAAGGGACTCCATATATTTTACTTTTGCCTCTTCACTAGGCGCCGCGACAATTTTCTGATGCAGAGCCCTAGCGTCATCAAACCCTTTCTCCAAATTCTTTAAGCGCGCTTCGGCCATAAAAATAGATTTAGCTGATTTGTCAAGGTCTATGTGTGCCTTATAATCAGCTTCGAGATCAATGCAGACATTTTGAATTGAATCGATTAAGTTCGAGATCTTAGATTTGCTCATGTTAAAAGAGCGACGAAGAGTAATGGTAAATAAGAAAAGCACCCAACACACGATATATTATATTAGATCAACGAGGATCGATAAATTAATGATAATTATATGTTATAAAAAATGCCACACACCTGATAATGAGCGTTGCTCCCTCGTTGCACCAGCTTCTCGAAGTCCAGAAAAATATCCACAGGGAATGACAAGGACCGCAAAAACTTATGATGATGATGGATCCAATGCACACGATGAATTGTTCACAATTAGATGTTATCACGCACTCAATGAAAATAGTTTTATTTTACAACGAAGCGTCTAGATCCTTTAATCCGGCTCGAAGGACCAAAACACTTGTGAGTACTTGTATTTTTAAATTGGTATATTGAATGTCTTGTCACACTGTCGGATAAACTGGGAATAATCTGCAGTAATTGGTTTAACCCATTACGAAACCTTCCAAAAGTCCAGCTGATTGTAAAATAGCTTCTCTAGCTGGTCAATGACCTCTTGCGGATCTTGCTGGCTGTGACGACTCTATGATTGTTCCGCTTGGCAGCATCCGCACCGCGCCTTTGCTTCTTTGTCGACAAGCGGGTGCATCTGTGACTCACACATGTGTACGCCGTTCGGCGTTTTGTGAGAGCCGCTCAGTGGGAGGAGCCAATTTGCATAAACATAGCATTTTTTTTACATGCAGATTTTTGTTACGTTGCCTCCCACACCGGCTGAGATTTTGGAGCTGTTTGTCGCTGCCTTTTCTGCGCGCCCAAGTTCCTTCTAAGCGATGCGTTGCAACATATTGTGTTGGCCTCTGTTATTTAACCCAGTGAGCTGTTGAGGCTCTGTATAAACCTCAGTACCCTTCTTGGTTCCATGTTTCCTATGCCTGCAGGACTTAAATAAGCCCTTTACATATGGACCACTCTGCCCCTTGCCACAGCAGGGCATTCGCAGAGTATGTGTCCCGTTGTTTCCTCCTCTTCTCCGCAGAGTCGACAGGAGTCATCGTCGGAAAGTACCATTTTTTTGAGATAGTATCTCAGTGGCCAGTGACCAGTAAGATAGCCCGTTAGAATCCTTAGATCTTCTTTTGCGGGAATAGATTCGTTTTTACATAGAAAGCTTTTGCCGAATGAGACATTCGGGGGATCCGTGGTCCGATGATCATAGGAAGTACCTACCATACCCCCACAAGCTTCAAACTGACTCTTTTGTATCGCTCGCGGAACCACAATAAGATAAAAGAAAAGTGGTCAGCCTTTTCGAAAGTGCGCAGGGTCTCGTACTAAAGGCATTCTTATCATACCTATACGTCTTATGAGGCTTTGTTGAGAGGAATTGCCTTGCCTGTTAAATGAGATTTAGTCTTGCAGCCTTCGTCTGTTTTGCCGCTTCTGTCTTCATGGGCCAGATTTGGGCTTCATTTACTTTTTGCATTGACCCCCTTTTTTACGGCGTTTGTGCTGTGTACTATTTTTGACATGCTGTAACTATCATTTGCGTGCTTGGCACGTGCCTCTGCGACCCCCGTTGTGATCATTGGGTCGCTTTAAAGAGACGAGTTATCATAAATTCGATAATTTAAGACTGCGCGAGTGGGTAAAGTCTTTTAACTTACCTCTTTAATGCAGCCTTTTAGACGCCTTTTTCTATGACAAAAAAAAAATAAGTAGTTGGCGCAACAAGTCCGTAGGCACCTAGCTTCTCACAACCATCGTTTTATATGAGTTTTTAATTTATGGGCTGCATATTTTATGCCGAGTCAAAACGGCAAATTGAGCTCTTTCATGACAGCAATACTCTCGGATGTTTGTCAAACGTTCGCGCGAGGTAGCGCAGTGGAAAAAAAAAACTTTAGATGGAATTTGGAGTTTTTCGGGAATCGAATATGGGACCCCTTGCTTTGTAGTCCAGTCCCCAACAGCCGCCGACAATCTTTTTCTATTACGTCTATATTTTTCGTATCTATGTTGAACTCATGGATATAAACGGTGGCCGTTGTCTATACCCATATAGCCACAGGAACTCGTAACGCACATAATCTATGAAATGTGTTAAAATGTGTAGAGAAGACGAGGAGTTGAAAAAAAATCTATCTGAAGAACTTGAACCAATTTGGATGAAGAAAACTTACTCGCTTTTGGTTCTGATCGCGGTAAAAATAATTTAGGCTTGCAAACGTTTTTGCGTCAAATTGTCGTTTATTTTTTTGAAGTAGAACTCCATACGCCAGTAACAACTAATTAAATCCGATACCTACTCCGCCCCTGTCCACAGTCAACCCCATCTCAATAACTCGAATAAATTAATTACCACGAAATAATTGTTTTTTTTTTCTCCCCTCTAGCATAACCCGAAATGTATACATTTCTGCTTATGTAGCCCACTTTGTCTGTGTTTATGTGCATTGTACACGTCCAATTCACTATCGCACCATAGAAAGACAATTTTTTCGCTTTGCTTGCGTATAATTGGATTTTCTTGGACGAAGGGAACGGGGATGAGAGCGCAAGGAACAAGTGAAATTTGTGTTGTTTCTCATGGTGATTTGGATTCGGCATTATATTGAAATGAATTTTGTATTAGCGGAATGTCATAACAGCGCCGAGGGTGAAGCTGGCAACCGACATCAGTGGGATTGGCAAGTGGCGTTAGTTAGCAGGACAACTCATTAATATTAATAAGGATTCCGCAAGCATCCTAGAGTGGGTGGCCTTAAGTCTACTGAGCAAATATCAATACAGTGGGGGGTAATCAGTTTGCATTAGGACACCTCCCTATGGGTGTTGGGCGGACCTGGACATATGGCAGCATCCAGCATTTGTACCTGCTATTTGGGGGATTATTGAAAATTTGATGTTATAGCGGGCAGTGCTTAGGGCACTCTTTGGGGGTAGATTTAATGAGGTGCCTTTGATTATGGATAGAATCCTAAGTGCATTGATTTACAATAATGAACGAAATTTCCTCGAGTAGCGAGCTGAGTGGGGTGTTAATGGGGATGTTTTAATTATGTTTTCGGTGTTACCGGAAACACGGGGGTAGGGTAATTCAATTCGGGCTAAGGTAGTGGACACAGTTCACGAGTATTGACAATTTGTACGAGATATTGTTTTAGACAGCTGCTGGGGTGTGGGGTTGCACCGGAGGGACATACCAATTTGTTTTAGTTGGTAATTCAATGGAGCCATCGGGAGGACTGTGTCTTTGACAGTGCGTATATTGTGTCTCTCTTTCCATTCCATGAATACTTTTTCAGTACGCAGTCCGCAGATAACATTTACAGAATGCGCTCATGCTTGCATATGGCTTTTATTTGAGTGCGTTGTTGAGATTTAGTCATAACTTCCTTTTTTTTAATCAAACATTTTTGAATTTGTAATAGGGTTAAAAAAAAAGATTCTTGTTTACCTGTTTTTCCGCATTTTCGAAAGGTGGCGCTGGGGAAAAAAAAAACTAAATATAAAGGAAAGGTTGTAGTTCTTTGGGAGTCCAATTTAAAAGCTTCTGCGCCCCTTCTGTTTACCTACGAAAAATATTTCATTTTTACCTCGTTACTTACTTAATTTTGATGGCGCTACTGTCCCGGTGGAGTTGAGACCCAACAAAACCTAGTCCATTTACCCATTGTTGATGTCAGCGCCACTTATACACAGCAAGATCGGCTTGGAACGAAATCGGACTTTTTTTGGAGTACAGTCAAAAGTTTCTCTAGGGAGACAAGTTGATATCGATATCCCACCCATTTTGGCGAATTGATTGGCATCTTCTTGACTAGGTCTGTATTGTTGTATATTAAAACCCAGTCGGCGATGATAATGATAACAATAGGCATTTTTTATTATGCTCACATGATCTCTATATTTCATTGTTTTTTACGGTTTACAACAACAGTACAAGATCCAACTTTTGTTGTATACCATGGAAATCAATGATCGATACAGATCATGTGAGCATAATAAAAAAGGCCTAATGTCTACTTAGATGCTGGTAATAAGAACAACAACCCCTACCAAACATTAAACCCTTTCAAATGTCCAAAAGTACATAAATCGAACTACATGGAAAAATTTTTTAGATCAAATCAAGAAAAAATGAGCGCAGAATCACGAAAAGTTTTTCTAGTTTTAGAGCTTAGCTCAGGATTTACTAATTCACGACTTTTTATTCGCAATTCTATAAATTGTACGAAATGAAGATATTGACCCTCAAAAGTCGCGAATCGCTAATTTTTATTGTCAATGATGCGATCAAATGAGGAATATTGCAATAACCAACCGCAATTTGACACAAATAGTTATTGATTTTCTATTACTATGGATTGTGAATTGCAAAAATAATTCGTAAATTACCACTTTTGTGTTTTAAATTCGGATTTCCTCCCTTAACAAATTACAACCATTTAGACTTGAATTGTAACTCAAAAGTGTTGATTTGCGAACAAAGGGGGTTGCTTCACTTCAGTAGTTGCAATTTACGAATTCGTAATGGTAAATTGAATCTTTTTTTATCAATTTGCATTTCATATTTAGCAATTTACGATTCTTGAGTAGTGATTTGAGGCATCACCGTATTAA
The DNA here is from genome assembly GCA_916610125.1 of Cheilosia vulpina. Lineage (NCBI taxonomy): Eukaryota > Metazoa > Arthropoda > Insecta > Diptera > Syrphidae > Cheilosia > Cheilosia vulpina. The sequence continues at coordinate 76,939,570 of OU744276.1, read as the reverse complement.
ATTGAAATAGTTTTATTTTTTATTATTTTATTTTATTTTCAGAGGATACAATATAAATAAATTTATACCGTCCGGATTTTAAGCCGGGGAACTATGCCCATATGGCTGAGGAAATTGTTTTATCGTGAAATTAGAAAACCTTATTCTCAATTTACAACTTATATCTTATAATTTACAAATCAAAATTCGTATTTTAATTATTTAGGTTATTTTCGAATACATATTTAAAGTCACATTTTATAATTTGTTTCCTCCTGATATCCATGAAAAGCATACGGCGCCATATCGTTCGGACACAACGGGATTTGTCTGGGGTGGTTTTTCGGTCTATGCTAAAATTTAAAATACAAACAAATTATTTAGAAGAACTTGCCATTGATACGAACATTTACAATCGTTTTCAATTACATACGATATTTTAGATTCCATTCCAATTTAAACTTCTTTCTACTTAATTTTTTTTTGTATTATTCAATATTCAATTTGTATTACAAGATATATTCCAAAATTCTTTACAATTTGTTGGTTAGGACACTCACTATCACTACGAATGAGTAATACTTATAAATAACTTTGGCCCGACACGAACTGCTTTAAGCAAAGATTGAATACCAACTGTCTGACTCTTATGAAACCAAATGCGCTTGGTTGGAGCTGTCCATGCAAAAAATGAAAGGACTTAAAAGGATTTCTTTACATGGACCATGGACATGCTATGACGTTTCGTTTTTGTCGGCTGCCTGTGCGCACAAAAATTCCACACATCGGGTAGTTAATTCCATGGAAATTACAAAAAAATACTTTGTAATTCACGATTTCTCTACGTCATTTTACGTTCAATTTACGTGTGTTAAATTATTATAAGATTTCATTGATTCATCACTCAGTGTTTGCAATTTGCGATTGTGAAGTAGTGCTTGAGAAATTGACCCATTGAAGTGGTAAATTGCGCCAAAACTTATCGCAAATCACTACAAATAAAAGAAGTTCGAATTAATACTTCTAATCGCAAAATTCAACAAGCAGAATTTTGTATTCTACGCCGTTTTCAATGTCGAATTACGAATTTTTATATCAATCCAAGAAAAAATCGTTGTAATTTTCGACAAGAATATAATTCGTGAATTGCAACTCAAAATTTTGCAATTGGTGCTTTTAAATTCTTTCCCTGTATACTGTTCTCTAACGTAACCATAGAAGTTCCTAATAAGCAGCGGAAGCTCAAACAATCTTTCCTCGAGATTGCTAAAGTTCGCACCACATCTCGGGCTAGTGTTTTCTCCAGAGGCCAAATTGGTTCGAAATGCGCACCCACCCCTAATAATGTACAAGCTTTGTTAAGAACCGTGGCGCAGCAAGCGAAATTTATCAAAAGCTGCCAGATAAACTGCGTTACTTTCCTCGCTTTAAAAATCTTGGGGGTTCAACCAGATAATAGGTATAGCATTTTTGTCAAGTTTCCACTGTGTACAGATTTATTTTTGAGTACCAAATTTACAAAAGGTTCTGTTGTTGTCTAAGCATTTTTGCTGTATGAAATGTGCTACGACCCGAACCTCCGTTTCAATCCGTTTCAAAGACCAAGCAAATGCGGATCCCAGAGCGCTTGGTTTGGATAACTGGAAACAGCGTGCCCGGAATCGAAGAGGATGGAATGCTGCGCAATGTCTCAGGCAGAGACCCTTCATTAATTTCGAACGTCCTCTTATTTGTGTTGGTCCAATGATTCGTTTCTGCATTTGAGTCTTCTTCCGTGCTAAGCAATTAACTACTTTGCAATATTGAACCTGTATACTCTTCCCGGTAACATTTGTATTGAATTTTGCATTCGCCCCTCGGCAGTGTTTTGACAAAGTCCTCCACAAAAAAAGAATATAATAGCCGAGCCATAAATTCGCCCAAATTTGGTACAAGTCGTTATGTAGAGTTATCATTGAAAAATAATACCATCTCTTAGAAATTGTTTACGATGTTCAGCAAAACCATCTACACAAAGCTATATCTGTGGTCACAAGCCAAAACCACTTAAGTCGACTTAAGACGAAATTGAATTTTTGATGCCACTAGATTCGGCGTACCCAAATCTATTTTGTAAATTTTGTTCAGCTTTTTATCTTTAAAAAAAATGGCTACAATTTTATAAAAAACAACAGCTTGAGTCACTAGAGTCAATGGAGTAAAAAAACTTTAAACTGCTGTCCTGAAAAATGAGTAAAACAGACTCAAGAGGTTTTGCCTTGTAACCACAGATATGTACACCAAAAACTACACAGATTCCTTGCTTTATTTACAGGCCCGCCGTATGTTCGTGCAATTGGTCCCATTAAGGCCGTCGCTGGCGACGATATCACAGTTCACTGCCCGTTCTCTGGATACCCCATCGAACAGATTCGATGGGAAAAAGGTCATCAGGAACTGACATCAAGTAAGACTAATGATTGCTTAAGCACTCCCTCTCTTTGTTGTCGTGTCGAAAATAACAGCCACTCACCATGGCAACAACTTTCCAGACACCCATTACGCCCTCGCTTCAGTGCAGCAAGGTGGATACTTGGTGATAAAGGAAGTCGACTCGGCCCGCGATGCCGGTCTCTACACGTGCATTGTTCGTAGTCGCACCGGCGAGGAAGCTCGCCGTGACATGCAACTGACGGTGAATAGTACGTATATAATTTTTTTTTTGCCCTGCAACAGCTACCTTAGGGCAGATAAAAACGAATGACTTGTAAATGTGTGTGTGTGCTATTTTTTTTGTTTTTCTCTTTTCCCCCCCTCAGGTCCGCCAGTAATTGAGCCATTTAAGTTCCCGAAAAACCTGCAGGAGGGCGGCAGGGCACAAATAACGTGCGCTGTCTCATCGGGTGACATGCCAATCTATTTTAGCTGGAAGAAAGATGATATGTCTATACCGATGAGTTTACAGGTGGGTGGAATTCTGACAAGGTACCCCGAGTGTTTGCCTAATGGAATATCTTCAAACCCCTGTCTATAGATAAGCGAAAAGAAAGAGGAATTCTTCTCGCTGTTGGTGTTCAAGGATATTAGCTCGAAGCACAGTGGCAAGTATACGTGTTTTGCCAGTAATGCTGCCGCAAAAGTGAACTACACGGCCGAGCTTCAGGTGCGAGGTAAGTAGTTGGTACTATATTCAAGAAGGATTTCGTTCACATACTGAGGCGTCCTCGTCTTGTCCAATTAGTTGCTCCGCGATGGTCATTCGAACCGATGGATACGGCCATAATGCTGGGAAATACGATAGCGATCAACTGTGAAGCCGAGGGCTATCCCATTCCCGTAATTACGTGGTTTAAAGGCCAAGGTGAGTTCTGCTACATGCACAACGATTTAGGTGGGTATAGTGTTGTTATGGCTGTTTGTTTAGGAAAACGTGTCTACTTTCTTTAGTATGGATTTTTCTACAACTTCTTCGTAGTAAACCATGTTATTGTTGGACAGTGTTATAATCTGGTGGGAGTTTTTCAGTTTTATAAAATTCCAGAGCAAAAAAACTGTGGCACTCTGGGAGTACCGGCAGAAGTGAACTCTTGAACAATTACGTGTGCATTTTTTGAATCGTCAGGAAATATTTTATTTTGTAGAAAATACTTTCAACTGAAGTTTTTTTTTATTCATTATTATAAGCCACTACTAAAAAAAATGACAACTAATGCTTTTTCGTGCATTTTAGGCATTATTTCTTTGGCTAAGGCTTTGAGGCTTGTTTTTTTCAAAAAGGCATCTTTTTTTTATTTTTTAACATTTTCTTAAAAAAATCTTTGCCAAAAAAAAAATGATAAATGTAACCTTGGTCTTGAAGAACGTGTTTCCACCTTCAAATTCTGTCCATTTTCCGAACACTTTATCTGTCATTCTTTAAAAATAATTCCAGCGTCCACTTCCAGTAAGTGGAATGAAATTGGAAACAAATTTGAAAGCTGTTTGTTGTAGAAATAAATATTGTTTTTGTTTATTTTTTTATATTTGTGTTTAATTTTCGATTTATTGTTCCACTTTACCAAAAAATATATTTTAGGCATTATACAAGGTGGGCCAAAGGAAGTCATCCGATGTTGTTTGGCTCTCATTTTTTTTTCTAAAAGAAAATCTTCGATTCTGTTTTTTGGTTATATTTATTTGAAACTTTAGAACTTTATTGGTCAAATCGAGAAGATGATATCGGCCAAATGGGCGCCGTCACAATTGATTGCCATACGGGCTCGTTTTATGGCATTTTTCATCACTTCAGCGAGAACTTCGGGCGACAGATTCTCGCACTCGTTTCACGTAAACACTGGACTTCAAAAAACCCCACAAAAAAGTCTGGAACGGTTAAATCGGGCGATCTTGCGGGCCAGTGCAAATGGCCAAAACGAGAGATGAGGCGACCCGGGAACGCCGCCTTCAGAATATCGGTTGTGGCTCGCGCAGTGTGTACCGTAGCTCCGTCCTGTTGGAAGCACATGTCCTCCAGTCCTAATTCGTCCAATTGCGTCAGAAAAAACTCGGTTAACGTGGCCCTATACCGCGCACCGTCCACTGTTGTCGTTCTCGAAAAAAAATGGCCCGGTGTCTCCTCCAGCGTGAACAGCGCACCTGCAGTAACTTTGAGCGGGTGTAATGGCTCCTCGTGCATTACTCGTGGATTTTATATATATATAGTTTTGCTTGTTCACGTACCCGCTGAGGTGGAAATGAGCCTCATCGCTCATTATGATTTTTGTCGAAAAATCGTCCACTCCCTCCTCGAGACTTCAATGCTGCCTTTAACGTCTTGTCTACAACTTCTACAGTTGTCCTCTCTTTTCCCTACAGCCTCTGTAATAATTATTTTTATATGACACAATTTCAAATGTCTACAGGAAATGATTATAGTGATATATTTTATATCGTGGAACAAAAAATGATTTACAAAAAATATTAACATAATACGAGCCCAAACGCAAAATAGTTGGCCTAGTATTTTATTTTTTATCATATACATTTTCAAATGCGTTATTATTATGCATAATTAATAAAAAGTTGACTTTTTTTCTTAATATTATCCATGAACATGTGTTCTTTACAAAGCAATCGATAAGTTAAAACAGTTAATGTTTGTTGCCACAAATTTCAACTGTTAGCCCACTTTTTTCTTTGCAAAATAGTTGGCCCGTTAGTTTTTCGCTGCAAAATAGTTGGCCTAAGCTGGATAATGTCTTTCTCTCTTGACATTAACCGTTTATTGTTGCGTTATTTAAGTGCGGGTGTCTCAAGTCAGGCATTCACTGATTGCAGTCGCAATCAAAGTTCACAATGGCGCGTGGCAAGTGTTTATCGGAAGACATACGTAATTTAATAATAAAAGCGTACAAAAAAAACGTTTCGGCATATAACATCGCAAAAAATTTGGAAATATCGAGGTCCTCAGTTCGAAACATTATTAATTTATTCAAGAAGACTGGATATGTGAAGAAAACTGGAAGACCATCAATTGCTAACGACCGTAACAGAAGGGCTTTAAGAAAAATTCGCAAGAAAGATCGTCGTGCTACAACGGCAAATGTCACCTTAGAGTGGGAAAATGTGATTAAAAAGCAAGTTTCAAGAGATACCTGCATTCGAGAAATGAAGAAAATAGGAAACAAATTTTATACAGTAATTTTTAACCAAATTGTTTTTGTTTAATTAACTTAGAAAATTGTTTCTTCTAAGAAACCGTCACTTCGGCAAAAGAAAAACCACTTTTAACTCCTTTGCAAAAAAAAGAAGCGCTTAAGGTGGACTCGTGATCATCAAAACTGGACGCTAAGGCAATATGGGGCGATGAGTCTCGATTCGAACTTTGTTTTGGAGACTCACGATCAAGAGTTTTAAGAACGCCAGCTGAAGCATTTCACCCAGACTGCTTTAGACGAAAAACTAAATTTACCGCTTCAGTAATGGTATGGGGATGTATGTCAGCTCAAGGACAAGACATCCTAGAGCACCAACTTTTACCTTCGATTCCGAGGCTGCAAACAGAAGATGTCAGTTTTACATTTCAGCAAGATGGCGCATCATGTCATACAGCAAAGCAAAATATGCGCTGGCTTCGAGAACACACCATTCCAGTTCTAACGTGGCCTCCAAATAGCCCGGACCTGTCTCCAATTGAGACTTTGTGGGGAAAAATGTAAAAAGAATTAAGAACAAATCCGGCTAAAAACTTGAATGAATTGAATTAAAAGATCCAAGAAATTTTGGAGTGGCACAACTCCTGAATACTGCTTTAATTTAGTGGAAACTCTTCCAAGTCGAATTACAGCCGTTATTAAAAACAAAGGTGACGTCACTCAGTGCTAAGAGACAGTTATTTTTGTATTAGGCCAACTTTTTTGCGTCGATAAAAGAGTGGGTCAACTATTTTGCGTTATATGAGTTACAATAATTTCGTTTATTTAATCATTAAATGAACTGTTATTATTTTAGGCCGAATTATTTTTAAATGTATATGTCTAACACTTTCACAATATCGAAATAAATTTTGAGTTTGTTTGTTTACTTTGGAGTGCCAATCTTTTTTTTTTTTTGAATTTCATAAGACAGAAAGTAAACGGGCCAACTATTTTGCGTTTGGGTCGTATAAATCTTACAAACTATGAGTTATGGGTTAAACCAGTGTATGTATTGTGAAATATGAGTAGTACTGTTTTAAATCCCAAAGGGAGGATCGATTTTTTTTTGCTTAGCTTCACCAATGGGTAATTTTTGTTTTTAATAATTCGCGTATATTTTTATTTTTCTCAAATCGCGCGAAGCAAACAAAAACCGTCGAAGAATATTTCCAATATGAACGCAGTCGGATCTCGGGTGTCAAAGTTCTACAAATGAGAGGATCAAGCTTTGCATACAAGTGAGGATTAGAGAACTAATCAACGTGACTAACTTTACAAACGCATTAGGTCCCAGAATTAGGTTACAAAAAAAAAACTACAAGCGATCAAATTTGACCACGAAAATCATTGCGAAATGAGTCCTTCTTGCTTCTTGGCGATTCTAACATTTTCAGTGAGAATATTGATCTTCTCTCCATATAGGCGGCCCATTAGTTAAGGGTCTCTTTAGCGAGGTTTTATCGTAAGTCCTAACCTTCCGCCGCACAAAAGTGCTGCTAGGTATATTGTCTTATAAAGGGTATTCCAATGAGAGGTCTTATTATGAATGACCCGCTATTTCGGTAGCTGTCACTTTTGAAGCTTTTATTCTTTGACATTTGACAAGTAGAAACTACGCCATTACTAAAAATGGAACGATACACGCTTCAAGAACGCATTGAAATTATTAAAATTACTACAAAAATGGTGAAAAAACACAAGCAGCGAAACCATTGATCTTTTACGGGAAAAGTTTCCGGACCGTGTTATCTCTCGTAGAGGTGATCAAAATTGGCCACCGAGATCTTGTGATTTAACACCTTGCGACTTTTTCCTTTGGGGCCACGTGAAAGATAAGGTCTACGCCAACAGCCCAGCGTCGATTCCAGACCTCAAAGATAAAATTCGTGAGGCTATCGCGGACATAGGGCAGCCACTTTGCGATTTGGTTATGGAAAATTTCATGAAAAGGATATGGTCATGTATTCGTGCTCGTGGTGGCCATTTGGCTGATGTTGTCTTTCATTATTAACGGCATACCTTAACCTTTATTATGAAATAAACATCCGATCATTTATCTCAAAAAATTACATTTTTCTGTGAATACCAAAACAACACCTCTTATTGGAAAACCCTTTACCTGCGCCTGAGCTGTGGCCAAAAGCAATAACCGCTTAAGTCGATTTAGGACAAAAGTCAGTTTTGTACTCCACCATAATCTGCATATTCTGTTCTGTTATAGAAAAATAAACAAATTAAGGAAAAGTAGTTTGGACAAATACAGTAAAAGCCTGTTTTTTTTTCAGACTTGAAAACAACTTTCCAAGTGCCTTTCACGAAAATTGAATTTTTGCACATAACCGCTTTTTGCTTGTGGCCACAGAATGATGCGTTACGCTGAGTACCTACTCGACAGTTATATGCGAATATAGCATCTACAACCGCTTTGAACTAATTGTAAAAAAAGTTGTATTATATTCACGGTTGCACAAGTTCAGCGATAGTTTTGGAGATCGACTAGTCTTCATTTCAAAAGTCCAGTGATATACCAACTCCGTCTTGAGGCAGTCTTAATTGTAACTGACAAGAAGTATTCCTTTTAGAAGTCCTGAAAATTGGCAAGTCCGTCTTGCTACTACTCTAAAAAAAAAAACAAAACTGCTGCCCCACCCGGATGTATGCCAGTCCCAAAACACCAAGTTGGTAAATTTTCGCTTTACGACAGACGGTCTAGGACTACCTCCCCAAAAAAATAAAAATGAGTATTAGAATGGTACACCAACATCCTTATCACTCAAATTCTGCTACAAAAAAAAACTGTTCATGAGCGAAAAATTACAGCAGCGATTCTCTGTGAGCCATAGATGAAGTAAGTTTGGCTTTAATTTTATTATCTTTTGTTTTTTTAATTAATAATTATAACATAATTATTTTTTTCTATATGAACCTCATTCAGGAAACAATAAGAATTTTGAAATTTTTAAAACAAATTGTAAGCTGAAAGTTCTTGCTTTAACTAATATTTTTGAAAGTAAGAACTCTTTTTTAAGTGTTCAAGAACAAAGTTTTCAGCATAAGATTAATATACTCTCCATAACTATGTAGGACGAAAATGTTTATAATTTTGGTTTGCGAGGCGCCTCCATTCAGGACTTCTCGAAGGAGCCTGAGGACTTCTTGCAACATCTTACAACTGTTCAATCTAGCGCGCCATTAAAATATATTCGAGATGGTTTTATATAGAGTAGTTGCAGGACCTTCTGGTAAGAGCAGCTTCAAAGTCGTAAAGGCTTTTTTGGATGTTGCCTGAAAGCTTAATGGACACAGACAATAATAACACGTCCTAATTTGTTATTCACTATTACCGGCAGGCTTTTCTTAAATCTCCCAGTCTGGCTCTTTCCGCACAATCTCTCAATTCACAACCGAGTGATGGGAATTTTGTACCTGTAACGTACTGAATCCCTAATCTCATCTTGTTTCATTCTCCGGAATACATATTTCCCCTTTTTGACTAAGGGACCTTCTCTGTAGGTATACAGCTTAGTTCCAAGACTAACCGGTCTTATCATCGCCGTCGTTTTAGATTGCTCTAACAATAACAAAACGAGTTTTGTAGCTTTTGGGACTTGTTGATTTGTCGGTAACCATGCGCACTGTTTTTGCACTTCACCAATGCTTGCTCCTTCCCGTGAGGCAGGATCGATCTTTCGGAATGAGAGTGACAAGATATGTGGATTGCCTGCGGTTTTCTCGTTCTTTTTTACTCTTAAAGTCGAAAGTTTTTAGCCGGTTTTTAGCTACAGCGATTTCTTTGTGTAATCCGCTTTTATAAGGTCTGTAATCCTTTCCCAAATTGCTCCATGTTTGGTTTCTCTTTTGAGTCCCCCAAGTAAAGCGGTACAAGATATTCCGCCATGCCTGGTTGGGCCTGAAGACACCCAATAGCTTCGTGTAAGAACCTCAGATTGGTCATTTACGGTGGGTTAGCCTCCGATCTTTGACGATATGAGATCAGTCAGAAGGGTTCTTAGTTCATCGCTCTCAATCCGCCCTTCTGATATGGGTGACTCTCCTACATCGACTATCTGTCCGCTCAATAGCGCCATACGAAATTATGTCAGCGTTAAGATGTGCAGCATGCTTACAGTTGCATCAGTCAAATCCGCCTTAACCACTAAGCCCAATCCCATTCTCGATCTAAAATAGAAATAATAATTTCGCTTGCAAATGAAGTATAACACGTTAAAGGATGCACTCAAATTACTCTCACCTCTCCTGGGTAGGAAAACTTTCGAAGGACTTCAAGCCACTAAGCATGCGAAATCACTCGCTTATGCTGAACTTGGCCACTGACGCCGATGAAGGATACTACATGTGCCAAGCGGGGAATGACATCGGTGCCGGCCTCAAGAAAATTATTCGCATCAACGTTAATGGTGAGCATACACATACACACACCCAGCCACTCCCACCAAACGAAGCAAATTAAACATCCATGTCTAATTTCATTGCAGAACCCGCACGCTTCGAGCAACCCGCACGTAATGTATCCTCACGCCGCAACGACCCAGTCACCCTCCAGTGTCATGCGAAGGGCGACGAACCCATTACCATCTCGTGGACGCACAACAACGGTCGCATCGATTTGAATAACTATCGCTTCAGCATTGCCGAAATGAAAACGGACAAAGGCGTTGACTCGCAACTGTCCATATCTCGTTCGGACCGTCACGACTCCGGCCTGTACAAGTGTGTGGCGGAGAATCCCTACGGACGCAGCGAACAAGTGATATTCCTCGCCGTACAAGAGCGACCCGACATCCCATCCAATTTGGAAGTGTTCGAGGTGGGTAGTCGCACTGTGAAGCTCTCGTGGCGTCGTCCTTTCGACGGCAACTCCCCAGTCCTCAGCTATCTGGTGCAATATCAGCCGCTGAAATATCTCCAGAGTCATTCGGCCCTAGGCCTGGCGAAAAACGAATGGAATGGCCCGAATATAATTAATGTCACCCTACCGTCGACAAGCGTCAGCAAGAGGTACTGTATATCGTCTCTTTGTGTGTGAGTGTGTCACTTTTGTATTTCGAAAACATTTTTGCAGCTACGACACTGACCTCCGAGAAAATGCCATTGTGTCGGGTCTGACGCCAGCCACCACGTTCCTTATTCGCATGCAGGCAATTAACGAAATCGAAAGGAGCCAATTCACCGAGCCGATTGTGCTTAAGACGCAGGAGGAAGCGCCAACCGAAGCGCCGTCCAATGTGCAGGTGCAGACGGGCGGCGAAAGTGAGCTAATTGTCACATGGCAGGTTTGTATAAATGCACTCATCCGTCATCCGGGGAATGGTGACTTAAAGAATTTTCTTGCTACCGCAGATACCACCACGAGAGTCCTGGAATGGAGAGCTCATCGGCTACACAGTGAATTGCACGGAGGAGAAACAGAACATTAACTACATAAGCGTCGTGAATAATTCATTGAAGTCGGTCGTCGTGAGTGGATGGGCGACTACGAAAGCCACCCTCAGGAGTCTTCGGAAGTATACTCGGTATGCGGTGACTGTGCGCGCCCTAAATAGTTTCGGTTCAGGTCCATGGAGTGCGGCAGTGCTTGGCACTACTTTGGAAGGAGGTAAGTTGTGTTGCACCATCATCATGTGGAGTTACTTTAGCATTTCGTTATATTTTCAGTTCCAGAAGCAGCGCCGCAGACCGTCAACTGTACGTCGTTGTCATCGCAGAGTCTGAAGATATCATGGCTGGAGCCGCTGCTGCAATTTCACGGCGGCATTATTCAGGGATATAAGATCCTGTACCGGCCAATTGTGAACCAGAGTAAGTTGTGTGCCATCAAGCACAACTCTGCGCTCATGCCCTCTCTCTCTTCCTCCTTACACAGTTGACTTTGCATCGAAAATGGAAATCAAGAGGACATCCAATTTGGAGACGTACCTGCACACGCTGCACAAGGCAACGAATTACTCGATACGAGTTCTGGCGTACACTTCATCGGGTGATGGCTTGGCAAGCAATCCAATCTACTGCCAGACAGAAGATGATGTTCCCGATGCACCTGCTGCCATAAAAGCAGCCGCCCTAACGGCCGATTCGATTTTGATTTCGTGGCTGCCGCCAAAGAACCGAAACGGGATAATATCACACTATACGGTGTATTCGAGGGAGGCCGGTCGCAAGGGACAAGCCAAATGTGAGTATACACCTATGCATCTTCCATCTGCATACGTGTGGGTGTGGTACTTCATTTATTCGGATTGAACTTTATTTTTGGCAATCTAGTTGGTTCGTGCTCGTGCAGAATAGTAATGGGCCAGAGCCTGGTGTCATTTGAATCGGTATTGTGTATGTGCAAACGTGATGTACACATGTCCTTAAATTCGAATGGTATATAATGTGGAGGTCAGGGATGTTCTCGTGTATTGATCCCCGGAGGGAATCATTTTCATACAAATGCTGTTTAGGTGTTTGTTCTTTTTCCGTAAATGGATGTGGATGTTGTTTAAGACAAGGATCGTGGGAATAGCCGAACAAAATTTGCATGCCAAAGTCGTAGAGCATGGACCTGCACTGCTTACAACACTTCTTCTGGGAATTGAGGTCTGAAAGTGATTGCATTCGGTGATGTATGGATTTTGTTGTATTCCTCAGGGCTCAGTGCACACCATGCCCGCTTTTATTCAAAGTCATATTCTGTTGACAATTTAGACGGTGACAAGTAAGTCACAAGTGCCTATTAAATGTGTCTGCATGCTTGCCGTTGGCCTTGTAACTTTTTTTTGAAATTCACTTCTGCGACTAATACTTGGCATTCCTTCGAGCTGGACTTATGAATCCTTAAGCAAAGATAATATAAATATATTATATATGCCTTAACTCTCAACCGCGTGTTTAATCGACTGGCCAGAACCCCGAAGACAATCCGCACGTTTGTCACCGCAAGGCCCTCATGACCTCGTATCCAGGCAGTGGTATGGGTGTATAGCGAGGTATTCAAGATGATTTAAATAATCACAAACTAGCTTTGTCCAATACGACCGTGGGTCCTTAAAAGTTTTTAACGGACATAAGGTATCAAGAAGCCGGTGAGTCTTTCTCTTTTTTCTCGAACAGGTATGCAATATAGCGTACACTTCCGGTTGAAAGACGTTGGGTGCTACAGCTCTTTGGAACTTGGACTTGGACTGCGTCACCGGTAGCTCACATTCCGTGTTAGACCTTCGTTGTAGGAACTTTGTGATTCTGGTTGTAATATTTCTGGAACGCGTAGTTAAGGGTTTTTTCGACGCGTTGTTGGAACGTGCTTTTGGAGGCGATTTTGACGGTTTTTATCATGAGGTCTTGGCGCTCTTTTTAAAATGTTCTGACAGAAGCTTTTTGGATCATTCTTGGACCACGTTCTTTTCACATCGTGTTTTTGACGGGTTTTTCTATTTATTTTTCGTGGTTTTTTGAAGCTTTATGCGTTTTTGTTGGGCTTCTTGATGTTTTTTTTAAATGATCTTGGACTCTTGGCCTCACGAGGAAAATTTGGTACACATATTGTACGATTTTTTTTAAGTTCATAAATGCGGTTTGGATGCTATTTTAGAAGCATTTTTCGACACATTTTTGACCCGCTCTTTGATGCATTTTTGGTACGAGTTTTTATGAACTTTTTGACCCGCTTTTGGGTATTTCTGGAACTAGCTTCCGACTAGTTTGGCAACGCGTCCTTGAAAACCGTTTTTTGACGGGTTTTCGGTGCATTTTTCGCGTTTTTTGAAGATTTATACGTTTTTGTTGGGCTTCTCGATGTTTTTTTTAAGTGTTCTTGGACTCTTGGCCTCACGAGGAAAATTTGGTACACATATTGTACGATTTTTTTTAAGTTCATAAATGCGGTTTGGATGCTATTTTAGAAGCATTTTTCGACACATTTTTGACCCGCTCTTCGATGCATTTTTGGTACGAGTTTTTTATGAGTTTTTTTGAGCCGCTTTTGTGTATTTCTGGAACTAGCTTCCGACTAGTTTGGCAACGCGTCCTTGGAAACCGTTTTTTGACGGGTTTTCGGTGCATTTTTCGCGTTTTTTGAAGATTTATACGTTTTTGTTGGGCTTCTCGATGTTTTTTTTAAGTGTTCTTGGACTCTTGGCCTCACGAGGAAAATTTGGTACACATATTGTACGATTTTTTTTAAGTTCATAAATGCGGTTTGGATGCTATTTTAGAAGCATTTTTCGACACATTTTTGACCCGCTCTTCGATGCATTTTTGGTACGAGTTTTTTATGAGTTTTTTTGAGCCGCTTTTGTGTATTTCTGGAACTAGCTTCCGACTAGTTTGGCAACGCGTCCTTGGAAACCGTTTTTTGACGGGTTTTCGGTGCATTTTTCGCGTTTTTTGAAGATTTATACGTTTTTGTTGGGCTTCTCGATGTTTTTTTTAAGTGTTCTTGGACTGTTGACCTTATACGAAGCAAATTGCGAACCCATTTTGGACGAGTTTTTTAAGTACATAAATGCGGTTTGCATGCTATTTTAGAAGCCCTTTTCGACACATTTTTGACCCGCTCTTCAATGCATTTTTGGTACGAGTTTTTATGAACTTTTTGACCCGCTTTTGGGTATTTCTGGAACTAGCTTCCGACTGGTTTGGCAACGCGCTCTTGAAACACGTTTTTTACGGGTTTTTCTGTGTATTTTTCGCTTTTTTTTTGAAGCTTTATGCGTTTTCGTTGGGCTTCTCGATATTTTTTTTAAATGATCTTGGACTCTTGGCCTCACGAGGAAAATTTGGTACACATATTGTACGATTTTTTTTAAGTTCATAAATGCGGTTTGGATGCTATTTTAGAAGCATTTTTCGACACATTTTTGACCCGCTCTTCGATGCATTTTTGGTACGAGTTTTTTATGAGTTTTTTTCAGCCGCTTTTGTGTATTTCTGGAACTAGCTTCCGACTAGTTTGGCAACGCGTCCTTGAAAACCGTTTTTTGACGGGTTTTCGGTGCATTTTTCGCGTTTTTTGAAGATTTATACGTTTTTGTTGGGCTTCTCGATGTTTTTTTTAAGTGTTCGTGGACTCTTGACCTTATACGAAGCAAATTGCGAACCCATTTTGGACGAGTTTTTTAAGTACATAAATGCGGTTTGGATGCTATTTTAGAAGCCCTTTTCGACACATTTTTGACCCGCTCTTCGATGCATTTTTGGTACGAGTTTTTTACGAGCTATTTTATCAGCTTTTGACTCAATTTTGGTACGAGTGAGTTTTTTACCAGCTTTTTGATGGAGTTTTCAACACATTTATGAACGAGTTGTTTTGAAGCGATTTGGACGCGAATTTGACTCGGCTTTTCGATTCCCTTTTTTACGAGCTTTTTGATCAACTTTGGTTAGAGTTTTTTATCAACTTTTTGACGGGATTTTCAACACATTTATGAACAATTTTTTTTAAGTTATTTGGACGCGTTTCGGAGCGTTTTTCATCAAGTTTGTGACTTACTTTTCGATGCATTTTAACATGGGGTTTCCATGTGTTTTTCGACGCGTTTTGAATATATTTACTTACGCGTATTTAGTACACATTTTGGGCGAGATTTTTTCGGATTTGGACGTTCTTTTTTTTGTACCTTCATAGTTTGTCTTCATTCTCTACTGAAATGAGCAATGCCTCTGAAGTCTCTTTACGTAGAAAAATAACTATCTCATAAAGTCTAGGCTTTTCGTCGGCTTTTGGTAAGGGTTCGTTCTGCATACCAGCAACCTTGCTCAGTGCTGGATATTCCGACAGTTGTAATGTTATTCTACGAATAAACTTGCGCTTTTACCGCAAGGAGATTTTTTTTTCAAAAACACGCGATATTTAGATGCTCGAGTAAAAATAACTTTGACACAATTACCAATTTCCATTCCAAAATACCGCCTTAAAGGCAAACCGCTTGAAATTCATGCACAAAACCAGCTAAATTTAAATAAAAGCATCTGTCAATGAACTTCGTAACAGCGCAGCGTAGCGTTAATGCTTACAAATAAAAAGCAAAATTAATTTGTCTCCGAAATGTCACTGGCTGTCAGAACACAGAATCACAGCAGATTGTTGACATTCCCCACTCTCATATGTAGGAATGTGCTGCAGCTCCAATAAACTTTATATCTCCAACGAAATGCCAGCAAAAAAAAAACAAAATAATACCAACGCCACAGCACCAAAAAAATAAAATCCCCTTTCTGTTACAATGATAAAACTAATAAATTAAATTTCTGCTTCCATTCAATGTCTATCGCATGCCATGGCACGTGAACGCTCTCCTACAACCACAAAAATAGCTCACATGGTGCGGGTAGATGAATACGGATATCCGGTTACGTTCGAAGCCAGAGGACTGGTCGAGAATCAAATGTACGAGTTTTGGGTATCAGCCTCAACATCTGTGGGCGAAGGTGAACCAACATCAGTGGTCGCACAGGCCACAAATACACGAGGTAAGTTTGCTGCGCGATGTTGCATTTGCTACTCTACAGCATCGCACGGCTTCCTCTCTGTACCACAAATTTAAATAAATCCAAAATGGGCATAATCAAAATGTGAATACTCAAATGACTTCAAGCGCACTCGCAATGACTGGACGGGTCCGAAATTGCTAATACATACCTATATACCTTTGCAATGCAATTCCAACCGAAACCAAAACAATTTCCTACATCATTCTATCTCCCTTTGCTCCTACACCTATTCGCTCCTATAATCCAGCTTCCAACGCATTTATATTCAGGCAAGTGGAATAGATGAAAGGATACATTTGCAATAATTTCTTCTTGTAGCACCGGCCCGAATTGCTTCGTTCGGACAGACGATACGCAAGGCTGTCGGAACCGGCTTGATACTGGAATGCTTGGCTGTGGGTAATCCCACTCCTCGAGCACGATGGCTGACAAGAGACCGTCCGGTGACATTCAGTCCATTCTATGAGGTCACCAACGAGGGCAACTTGAAAATTCATCGTAAGTATATTTGGTTTTGCTCTTTTTATCTTTTATTTTTTAATTCCCGGCATTCGGACAGAGTTCTATGATAGAGGGACACGAATTGTTGTAGTACGGTACAGTATGTATTGCAAATAGAATTGAAGGGCTGTTTGTCCTTAAAAAGGGTTGGGGAATCACTTTTACGGTCTTGGAACTATAGATGCAACAAATGAAGGTGGTTTGGAAACCAATTGCGATTTTTCGAAACAAGAAATGTAATTTCAACCCTAATTTGAGAGACCAATATTTGGGCACTGCGTGTGTCTCTGTGCAGGTTTGGGACACTCTTTGGAGCAGCACTTGGCAACCTAATATGGACACTATTCTATACACTATAAGGCGGTAGTTGCTGCCGACAAACAAGTGACTTCGTATTGTGACAGGAAATAGCTAAGATATTGCCAAATGGTAGATCTGACTGGTCCATTCTCTAAATCAACTTATCGCCCATTCTCCCGTGAATCCCGGAAGCATTTTAGAAAAAATATCGACCAATGATGCCTTCAGCTTGCAAACCGCTCGGTACTTTTTTTTGATAGTTTTTTTGCAAACTCGTCGAACCAAAAATCAACACAAAGTCCGCCATAAGTTATTGCAATCGTCGTGTGATTTTGACAGAAGTTTTTAAATAATTTGATGGCATTGCTCAAATGTCAGTTTATTCGTTAAAGGTTTGTTTTGTTCCTTTACTTTTGAATGTAAAAGACTGTCAATATGGCAGTGGTGGGGAAAAATTCTCTCTCATCAGGAGATATCGCTTTTTGTTGTAAGCTATGAATAATGACAGTTGCGTAATAAATAAATTGCAGTAGCAAAGAAAAGTCATTAAAATGTCGGATAAATGAGAAGAGGAGGAAACGACACCGCATTAAAAATAATGTTAGGGAAGATTGTCCCTTCTGAGAGCGAGAAGGAATTTTGTCGCCACAAAAGCCTAAGTGAACGATTCAAACAATGTGAATCATAAAAGCAGCTATGTCCTGATAAACGAATCATCAGCGAAAATATTTATTTTCAATATTTATTATGCCGCCTGTTGATTTTAATTCACGAGAAATCAAAACATATGCACGCTTAGCCATTTAGAACTATAAGTTTCATAAATCATCTGTCAATTGTCAGGTGACCGACAGTTTTTCCAATTTTTCCTAAAACAACTTTTTTGCGTAAGAACTCGTAAGATTCTCTTTCTCAGTGTAGGGGTAACATCTTGGTCTTTCGAAACTTTCGAGTTAAGGAACGGCATTGAGTAAAAAATCGTAAGTTAGTAAAACATCGTAAAATTTAAATGTAAAGGATCAGACCTTATAACATAAGAGACCAACTCAGTATGTTAAACGGGATTTAACATTTAATATTTTTATTTTAGCAAATTCTATATTAAAAATTCTTAAATGTAAAAAGTGTCAACTGATTGTCGCAATCTTATGGCAACACTTCGACCGACTATGGACTAGCTTTGTTTCGCCTTCTGAACTGCAGTGGGCTCTCTCCCGTACTGGCGGTATCTACGAGTTTATTTCAAAGAAAATTTACGTGGATTTCGCATAAATGTCATCTGGCGAGCACAATTCTTAAATTTATTTTCTATGCCATGGAAGATGGAGGGAATTTTGCTCTTAGATATATTTTGCTTGATAGTAAAGGGTTTTCCAATAAGAGGTGTTGTTTTGGTATTCAAAGAAAAATGTCATTTTTTGAGATAAATGATCGGATGTTTATTTCATAATAAAGGTTAAGGTATGCCGTTAATAATGAAAAACAACATCAGCCAAATGGCCACCACGAGAACGCATACAGGACCATATCCTTTTCATGAAATTTTCCATAACCAAATCGCAAAGTGGCTGCCCTATGTCCTCGATAGCCTCACGAATTTTATCTTTGAGGTCTGGAATCGATGCTGGGCTGTTGGCGGAGACCTTATCTTTCACGTGGCCCAAAAGGAAGTAGTCGCAAGGTGTTAAATGACAAGATCTCGGTGGCTAATTTTGATCACCTCTTTGAGGGATAACACGGTCCGGATTTCAAGGACCCAATCAGCAAAGACACGACGTTGTTGGTGATCGGCCGGCTTGAGTTCTTGTGTTAACTGAACTTTATAAGCCTTAAGACCCAAGTCTTTATGCAAAATACGGTGAAATGACGTTTGTGGAATGCATTATTCCAAAGAACGACGAGGAATGGACAATCCTGGGTTTTCTTCAACACTTTGGGCTACAGCAGCAATATTCTCAGTTGTCCCTGAGCGACGTGCATGGGTTTTATTCTTCACATCACTAACTTGTCCCAACAGCTCGAATTTTTCCACCAATTTCTGTATTGCGCTCCGACAAGGTGCTTCACGAAAACCAAAAAATACTTTAGTTTTGCGAACTGTGACTGCAAGATTTTCACCATTTTTGTAGTGAATTTTAATAATTTCAATGCGTTGTTGAAGCGTGTATCGTTCCATTTTTAGTAATGGCGTAGTTTTTACTTGTCAAATGTCAAAGAATAAAAGCTTCAACAGTGACAGCTACCGAAATAGCGGGTCATTGACAATAACACCTCTTATTGGAAAACCCTTTATTAATATGCAAATTAGTCGAAAGCGCCATTACAATTGCGAGTTGTAGTTAATATTGGAAACCGAAGGGACTAACACAATAATTCTGCAGTCGCGCGAAGAACCAAGTTCTTCATCAATGAATCGAAACGTGTGTTATGTCTACTTGGAAATGGGTCTATTGGTTGCATAGAATTTTTTTTTTTTTGAATATGTGCACAAAACAGGATCGCTGTAAGAAGTTCCTGACGTAAAAGAAATATCAAGCAATGCACGTTGTTGGAAGAAGGATGTGCTATACAATATACAAGTCGCACTTTTATGTAATAAACTCGTACAAATGCAGCTGGAGTAACTTCAAGTGATGTAAAGTTTTATAATCAAATTTGCTATCTTAAACGATTTATTTGTACATTTATGATCAGAAATGTCAATAAAATGAAATGTCAATTGTCTTAGGACGATGCAACATTTCCTGTGCAAATGCCCGCTTCTTCAAGAACGTTAGGAGTCCTACTCTGTATCCAGCTGTCCCTCCCGTGCTACAATTGTAACGTTTTCTCGATTTTCAGTACATTTTTGCTAGCTGAGTACAAGGTAGCATCCACCGCGTACTACTTTTTGTAAATTCATGTCAATAACTCATTTCGTATTTTCCCAAAATTGTTTGTAACAACAGACAGTCTGTTCACTGCTGGTCAAATCCTTGGTTAGGTTACCATCGATTTAGTTTAACCGATGATAACAAATCAGTTTGATCACCGATTTTTCACTTCGGTCACCAAACCATTGATTTGGGACAAATAGTTCCATTTTTCCAGTTCATTTGTCAATTCAGTGATTAGCCGAATCTTTAGTTACATTTATTTCTGGCTCCTTGTGTTTTTTAATAATGAATTTTTTAATGAATTTAATTTCGCTGTTTAGTAGATACATAAATGTTAAAATCAAATGATAGAGGAATTTTTTTTGAAAACAGAGGAATACAATTTTGTTGCTGTGAGACAATGAGTTAGCAATTGAGAATAAAAAAAATGGATCAGTACAACAACCTGAATTTCTCAATTTCTATTCGAACGTCGCAATCATTTTCTCATTCTTTCAGTATTTCCTCAATTTATGAAAACCGTCAAAAGACACAAATGCTGAAAGTAATCCTAATTCATCCGGCTGAAGTTGGGAACCTGTTTGTAGTCTGTACCCTCACCTTACATAGAATGGCGTGCAGTGTATTGTATTCATCTGTCTGTTGAAAACGTTAACACAACCGAACAGATTTTAATGGTCAGGGCCTTTGTTCCATCTTGGGGTATATGTAAGTTTATTTATTTTATTATTTGTTTTTATTTTTTCCACAAGATTTCTCGCAATATTCTATAAAAAATCTTGAATTTTCTATAAAAATTCTATAAAAATTCTAAAAAATCATTGGGTAGATCTCGTTAATCGTGCAAAATCGGCTGTTTATTGGTTCCTTGGGTTAACTAACCAAACCGTAGATTCTCTGGTTATAGCTGGAATAACCGATGATTAAATGTAACCAAGATTGAACAAACCAGGCCTTAATCTACAAGATACACGTTCCAATTCAAATTCTCGCGCAGGATACACCTCGTTTTTTTATTTACAGAACTACATAACTTTTAATTTATTTTTAAATTTTGATATATAACTACGGTGACCATACTTTAGAATTCCAAATAATGAACAATAGAAAAAGAAACAGATTTTAACACAATCTGAGTGTGAAGAATTTGCCAAAGTTGATTTTAATGTCCTAAGAAACAATTTGAACTTTGAATTCTGGGAAGATGTCTTTAGTTATAGTGATCCATCAATCGCTTTCGATTTATTTCTTAACAAGCTACAAGCCCATATTTCTAGCAGCCATCAAATATTAAGAAAGAAAAATAATAAAGGCATATGCCTTAAGCCATGGATGAAGCCATCACTGCTTAAAAAAATTAAAAGGAAAAATAAGCTGAGTGTTCTTGTTAAAAAGCATCCGAATAGTTTAAAACTTAAAAAATACTATGTTAAGGTTTGTAAAAAACTTAAGGATGAAATACCTCTGTTTCGAGATAATTACTATCGCAACAAATTATCAATGTGTGTTGGAAATTCCAAAAAGGAATGGCGTGTTGTCGATGAGATTCTTGGCAGAAAAGCTTCTGAAAAAAACATTGTTTTAAATATCAACAATTCACTTATTTCCGATTCCATTGGAGTTGCTAATTTGTTTAATGATTTTTTTTGTAATATTAGTTCTTTTCAGGACACAATTAATAACAACATCGAGTCCGCAAACATGCTAGTCTTTGAAGGAATAATACGTCAACCTGAAAGTTTTTTCTGCGAACCTTTTACTTCCTTAGAAATCCATAAAATAGTTTGTTCCCTCAAAACATCAAAGTCTTCATCCTTTGACAATATGTCAAGCTCTTTGTTAAAAAAAATAAGTTTTCATATCTCTGATGTGTTTTGTTTTATTTTCAACCAAAGTCTCAAACTAGGCATTTTTCCACAATCCCTAAAAACAGCAGTAGTGATCCCACTCCATAAAAAGGGTGATACTACAGTTTTAAACAACTACCGTCCTATTTCTTTGTTGTCGGTTTTTTCAAAGGTTTTTGAGAGAGGTGTTAAAACTAGAATGCTATCGTATCTTGACAGAATACATTTCTTTAGCGATTATCAGTTTGGATTTAGAAGTGGAAGATCTACTGAGACTGCACTATTAAAATTAACTGGTGAATTATACAATAGCTTCAATTCTTCTGAAATACCGGCTTCATTGTTTATTGATATCACTAAAGCTTTTGATATGGTGGATCACTCGATATTATTAAATAAACTTTACCGTATAGGATTTAGAGGCTATATGTACAAATGGTTTGCTTCTTACTTAAATAACCGTAGACAAATGGTAAGAATCAATAATATTTATAGCTCCCAGAAAACTATAGCACTCGGTGTTCCACAAGGCTCTGTTTTGGGTCCTATATTGTTCTTAATTTATGTCAATTCATTATTTGAGCAACCTTTTAAAGGTAAAATCACAGCGTTTGCTGATGATACTGCTCTCTCGTATTCAAGTAGAAGCTTGCTTAACATATGTTGTGACGTAAATTATGACCTAGACTTACTTAGGAGATGGTTTTTGAAGCACAAATTAATTATCAGCGACAAAACTAAGTTTATGATTTTTAACTTGAAGGGATATTCTGCGGATATTTTGCCATTTGTTTACCATTCTACTAACTGTTCACGTTTTTGTTTATCTGACTCAGGTCAACATTCTTTTAACTATTTGTCATCGTGCTCCAATAAATGCTTTAGCATTGAGTGTGTTGATAACTTTAAATACTTAGGAATCATATTGGACAATAAACTGAGCTGGTATAGTCACACAATTTATCTTAAACATTACTTTAACAAAGTGGTGAGGCAATTATATCACCTTAGTCTTTATTGTAATCAACCATTACTGAAGCTTGTTTATAATGGACTTTTAAAGTCAAAGCTACAATATGGGATAAGCTGTTGGGGTGGTGCCTATTTCAACAAAACTGAACCATTACTTATAAGCCAAAAGCATGCCGTTAGAATAATATGCAGGGTGAATCGCAGAACTCCGAGTTTTGATTTGTTTATGAACCATAAAATTCTTCCGTTAAGGCATCTTTACTGCTACAAAGTCCTTAAAATATTCTTTGATAATTCGGGATTTTATGCTGTCAGAAATAACGAGAACTATAATTTGCGAGTAAATACCAGACATTTTGTAACTGCTCTTACAAATAATAAAGCCCATTTTGCACGATTTTACTATGCTACCGCACCTCGTCTCTTCAATTCCCTTCCAGATTCTGTTAGACGCGTGAGAGTGAAAAGTGTATTTTTGAAGTTTATAAAAAATTGGATTATGTCCTTTGATTATTCAGCCATAAATAATTTCTTTACGAACTGAATTTTGCTCATTAAAAGTCATAGTATATCTTATAATTCCAACCTAATCACTTTTGAAATATTAATTTTTTGCTTTCCAATTGTGATTCCCCATCAATCAATAAATATTAGTAAACAATTTTAAAAATTTCCGTCCTACATTCGACACTTGTTCAATGAACAACTGATTGTAGTATCTATTTTATACTCCCTTATATTATATAATGTGTAATGTTAAACATTGTATTTTGTATAAAATTTTATGAAATAATAATAATAAAAAAAAAAAAAATATTTAACTATACAATTCTCCATTTGGTAAAAAAACTCAAATAGTACCCATTTTTTAGTACTAGATTAGTTTGCTCGTTCAGTCAGTGAGGGCACGTAAGCATTTTGTTCTTTGAAATTTGGTTTTCTTAATGTTTACATTATAGGTTTTAAGAATTTAAAAGAAATACAGAACAAATAATGAACAACTTCTAAAATACAGAACATTTATATGTTTTTTGGCACAAAATAATTCGTAATGAACATCGTCTTCAAATACAGAACTGTTCATTATTATAATGAAC
Source organism: Cheilosia vulpina (assembly GCA_916610125.1). NCBI lineage: Eukaryota > Metazoa > Arthropoda > Insecta > Diptera > Syrphidae > Cheilosia > Cheilosia vulpina. The sequence goes on along the minus strand of OU744276.1, from coordinate 76,915,853 downwards.
GGATGGTCAGCGTATATATAACTGAACTGAAATAATTTATGTTGAATTAAAATAAGCTTTTGTTTGTGACATTTTTTATTGAATAAAAAAATGTGTTCAAATAAAACAAATATGTATTTGAAATTTGAATTTAAAACAAATTTCCGTTTCTTATTGGAAAATACCATAAAGCCGTTTTAGGTATATTATTGCGTAGTACCTTCAGACCCATTTGAGTACCATTTTCTACCGCAATGCGAACTCTGGCTAACGACGAAAGACGGAACGATGTCTGTATCTCGTTTACAAAGTAAAATTTTTTTCGAAAACGAACGTTTTTTACTGTCTATTTCGAACGCGGAATGAAATTTACTACTGTCGGATTTAGAATTCCGAAAGTAGAATTAATATTATTTGACATTTTGTGAGGCCATAGCTATAGCCATAGGTAAAACTAAAACCATTGTTCTTTTTTTGACCACTTAAACATAATGGTTGTCCTCAATCTTGGTCTTAAAATGTTGCTTATGAATCATAAAGTTAGTTTATTAAAAACAAAAAAACTGCTTAAACTTAATAATATCTTAAATTTGGTAGAAAAGTAATTTATTAATTTTTCCGTATGAACAACTTTTTCCGGTCAACTTCTCAATCAATTCCACGCAAAAAAAAAACTAAATCCTTCCACCGAAACTGAAATATTTCATTTCTTTCTGATGGAACACATCAGTCAGGAATTTTTTTTTGATGGAGTCCAATCAGTGGTGGTTCATTTCTTGTAATTCTTTTCGTAGTGAAACATTTCTCTGAGAGAATTTTCGCTATGACCGCCTAAACGTAAAAAGAACTAATTTTCATGCTGTTCCAACTTTTTCGGTTGCGTTTTACGTATAGCTATAACTGAGGCATACTTAAAAGCGGAATAGAAATCAATTTCGAATAGGATTGACTTTGGGATCGAAATAGAGAGTAGGGCCCCATATACGTTTGAATTTTTCAAGCAGCTTGTTTCGAAAAAGATTCTGCAGCAAACTCTCTTTCCTTTTTGGGAACATTTAAGCGTATTCTACTCTGGATCTTTACTGGATCCCCAAAATGAAATCCATTCTTACTTGGCTACTTCCGTAAACAATGTTTTGTTATACGTGGTTGGGTGGTTGACCACACAAACAAACCCTACCTTTTGTCAACTTGAGACTACATCTTCCTCTACTGCGTTACCCCCTCGGGATGAAATTGAAGACACTTCTAACCAAAGCTTATTCGCTCTATGTAAGGTAATCTTAGACGAGTTATGTCTTTTTTAAGCGAAAGTTGTATTCTTTAGTTATTAAATATTTCTCTGAAGCCCGTCAGCTTAAAAGCGACAGAAAATGACTTGCCGAATTTTGCATTGAAGACGACCAAGGACATCAGGTTGTAACTGGTCTAGTTTGACATTCTCGACAGATGCTACTTGAATTTGGTTTCATTCACAACTAATTCGAAGTTTGCCGTTTATGTCCAAATATTTGCAAGCGCATCACTGACTCCTGTCCGTAATGTCAAAGTCGTTAGTAATTATTTTTCATTTTCAAAACTTGACTAAATGGCTCGTTTGTATAACTGCTTTCTTATTGGACCTGAATATCGATAAAAAATATAAGGTGCGTTTTATTGAACATCAGTTTTTGCTAAGTAAAATAACGCATGTTCAATATAACTGATCAAGTGGTATAAACTGGTGTATTTGGCTGTGTTCAGTTTGATTCGTTTTTCTACTAAATTCCGCTCGCTGAAAGTATTTGGCGCTGAAGCAGATCCTAACTTGTACAATTATTAGCACATCTCTAAGAGGAAGATAACCTGCTGCCGTCAAGTCATTTCCACTTGAGATAAATACCTCTTGTGCAGCTTGGAAGTATCATGTATTCAGTGCCGAAGATTCTACTTGAGATAGGTGTTCAATAAAACACGACCATGGTAAGACTCTTCCTGGATATATTTTTATATTTATTTGGTCAAAGGAAGAGTTCTTTCCGAAGAGCAATACAAAATTGCTTCGCCATATGTAGATATCTGCTTGTTTGAAGTACTGTAGCTACGTCTGATATCATCTTCGGTGTGCACTTAATACCCTCCAGCACAGGTGTGTTTTTCTATATGGGAGAAGCGATTTGGTTTCCCCTTCATCGTTAGGGAGGGATAAAGTGGGTATACTCTGTCGTCTGTCATACATCTTGAAACACCATAAAACCGAACCCGTAGCTGAACGAGTAGAATATATCCTTTGGCATTATTTTTTTTTTTCCTGTTTTGCTGTGTCAATTTCCTATCGCTGAGAGTGTCTTTTTTGTTTGCATCTTCCCCGTTCGTAACTAGGTGTCGAGAATAGCCTGTCCGGAAATTACTCCTGCACTGCGAATAACCTTTTCGGCAACGACGAAATCCATTACCAGGTTATAGCGATGAAGCCGCCCGCATCCCCGCAAATCATTGTACAGTACGCATCAGCAGACAGTATACGAGTTAGCTGGGATGCTCCCGAGGATGGGGGAGCGCCATTGCAGGGCTATACAATATCATATCGGGTTATCGGTGGAACGTGGTTGCAAGTCGAATTGACGCCCGAGAATACTGCTTACACAATAACCGGCCTCAAGTGCGGCAATCAATACATCATCAAAATGTCTGCACACAACATTGTTGGCGATGGGCCGGCCTGCGAGGAAATCAACGTCTGGACCAAGGGCAAAGGTGAGTTAGATGTGCAGTGGTGCATTGTGTGGATGGAACCCAAAAGTGTAACTCAATTTTGCGGTTAAGTCAATTAACATTATCGATTGTATGTGGCGGTGGGCGGTGGCCGATGGTGAGTTGAGTGCGTGCTCTTGTGTGCACGAGCTCGCGGTCATTCACTTCTACAAGGACCGCAAATTGATTTTGAACATTCGTTTCGGCATTGTTGGGTCGGGCGGCAGTTGCATTTTAATTTTCATATCACTAACACTCGTTTTCTCTCACTCTATTTATGCAGCTTCGCAGGCGCCAAATGGCAATGAACTAATCGCAACCAATTCAACGTGCGTTAATTTGAAATTGGCAACATGGAACAATGGTGGATGTCCAATTAGTCACTTTGCAATTGAGCATCGGCCATTAGGTGAGTTATTGTCTGTGCGGTTATATGGATGTAATGTTGTAAATTTGGGCTAAAGTCTGCCACGTTGCAGTGGTGGTATAAATAAACTAGATTTTTAATCGATTTTCAAATTTATATGCTTTGTTTTCAGCGGTCGCCGTATAATTGGTTTGACGTAAATGCAAAACCACTTTTTGACAGTTCGAGTTTCGAGTTTAAAAGCGATTTATTAGAGTTCTGCCAAATAAGATTTCTTAACTTTTTTTTTTCATAAAGTTCATATCGACTTGGACAACTCTTACATATGTGCAATTGTTTAGCATTTTGTCCGATAGAAAGTTTTAGAAATATTTGATAATCTGTTGAGAATGGGTTTGACGCTATTTGACTTACAACTTCTTCTCCTTCATATAGACGTACGGCAAATAAAGTGTACCTCAAACGTCAAACCAAATCTAAACTGTTGAAAATTTAAGTGACGTAAAATGAGATTTAAGTTCAAGTCACAAATAAAGACTTCAGCTTATATTGAATACGAGAAAATTTGTCCCTTTCCAGTGTACATATTCCTCGGAATTGAAAGATTTTTATTATTTAATATTAAATTCAAATATTGGCCATAGATCATAAAAAAAGTACCTGGCGTAAAAGGTCCGTAGGGACCCTAGGCCTAGCTTCTCACAACCATTCGTTTTGTGTGAGTTTTTCATTTTTGGGACGAATGGATGGGATCTAGAACTCTATGTCGAGTCCATACGGCTGATTGGGAAGCTTTTTCAGTTATACCTACTCTCCGACGTTTTTCAGACGTACTACTGCTCCACAGTGGAAAAAAACCCTAGGTCTATTCTCGAAATTTTTAAGCAAAGGAAGACTGATTCTGGTTTTTGTACACTAGTATTTTGAATTTTGTAAAGCAAATTTTTGGAAAAATAAGGCAACTCTGATATCTATCAAAATGCTGTAAAATAACTTGAGGTTAAATTTGAAGAGTTTTAATTTAACCTTGGGGCTATGAATGCGACCGACCTTTTGAATCAGCGAATAACCCGACTACGGACAACAGAAACGTTTCAAATTCGTTTTTATCATAGTACAGAAGTTGTAGTACAGCTTTTGAATTTATGTTATTTTTATTTTGGGGCACACATGAGTTCAATCCTTCCTTACGTAATCCTTTTGATTTCCGAATTATAAGCCAAAGTTTGTGTCACATACAATGATGTGTCCACTGTGAACCTCAGACCTCAGTCCAACAAGCACAATATGCCTGGGGGCAATGTTCGTTTGGCAAACCGCTTCTTATAGAATTAAAAGCTTTTGACGTCGGGAATTGGCTCATCAGACAAACCAATTCATACTTAAAAAAAAACATTCAAAATCGAAGCATTTGCTAAAAATTTAAATAAACACCAACTTTTGATATAAAAACTGATTTAAATTAACACCCACTTTCGACATATTCGAAATGCGTCGCCACTTAGCTTTTACTCAGATCGGTAGGAATAAACCGTAGCAATTGCTGCAAACTGGAAAGGAGCAACTTAAAGACCCTTTAGGTAACTGGATTCACCTTACTTAGAATTTTGTTTACGTCCAACCAATCAACTACACCCTTTTCCCATTTTACAGGACTGTAGAGTTGATATTACTATTTTTAAACACAAGCTGAATAGTGACGCTGGGTTAACCTTTGATAGCTTGGCCAAATCACACATTTATTTGTTTATTTCGTCCAATCGGAGTACAAAAATCCATAACTGCAGTCAATTCGCATCTATGTCCGTCATTAATAGTGCAATACATAAAGGGCCTTACCAATAATCATTTTTAACCTTCACCTCATATGTTTTGTAGGTCACAATATGCAATTTTGTATGGAAAGTTCCGCCATTGTGAGTTCGAAAATTTAAGACCCGACACTAAAAACGATTATTAGTATCGCGGAATGAAACAGAGACAATTGAAACACGTAAAAAAAGGGGAGTATCTACCAAATACTGATTATTTAGTGCCTGTTCAAAATTGAAAGGAGCTCGTTTTCAAAACTGTGGAGCAGTCTCTGAACACATCAAAATCAGTTAGGGCCGTTTGCTGATACGATTCATAGCAAATAAAATGCCACATAAGCTCTTATGTGACAGTTTATGCCCCAAAAAAAGTAGCCTATAAGTATTTAAGTAGAACTTAAATCGTTAAGAGTCGTATGAGCAAACGGCCCTTAAAGTGCTGAGAGAAATTACGTTTTTGAAGCACCTAGGAACAAGCTCATTTCGAACATAATTTGTTTTATGACAATATTAAATCTTCGTGTTTGGGATTCTATATCATCGTAACGGGCGTCGGAAATTAAATCATACCAAAATCGTTCATGTTAAAAAATGTAACTTACCTTGGCAAGTCGAAAATATAGGCAACAGCAACAATAGGCGTTTTTCGTTTATAGTTCAGAGCAGAACCTGAACTGTTATACAAAAGGTTCGTGTTTCTTTTTAGCTCAGCCACATCAGAGCTCAGAATTTGTGTTTCTTTTTTCGTTCAGAGCATGATCAGAACGCGCTCTAAGAGCTCAGAATAAATTCACTGAACAGGCTGAATGAAAAGCTGATTTGGACTTACACTGACAGTCACATTGGACAGAAAAATAAAGCAGGATAAACAAAATAGTTGAAATGGCGGACGAACGATCTGAGCACGCTCGGTTCAGAGCGCGCTCATAATGCTCGAGCTCAATTCAGAGCTCAGCTTAGTTCAGGTGATGGCCGAACATCGAAAGAACTGTGTCGCTTTCCCTGTTGGAGCGGAACGAAAGGGAAGTTTGCGATTAGCAAACGACAATATTATCTGAGAAAATCCGCGGATGGCTGATCTGAACTAGAAATGAGACGAAAAATACGAGTTAAATTTGTTTGCAACAAGGCTACCTCTCGCGAACGTCTGATGTCTGACAAGCGTACGAGTGTAAAACTGTCCTGGAAAAGCCTTTCAATCTGGCATTAAGTTAGAGCAAGTTACTTTGATTATCAGATCTGTAGAAGTTGTGCCTAACTGTCGGAGTGGATGAAATTCGGTCGAAAATTTCCAAGCGATTAAAATGGTAGTTGCACCTCTTTTAATGAAGTTATAGGGCGATACCAATAACAAATTTTAGTCCCGACTTTAAATTTACGGAAGCTCACAATTGCGAACTTTGTATTGAAAATATAGCCACTGTGAAGTACTAAAATTTTGAATCGAAACTAAAAATGTTTATCGGCCTTACCATAGAGTTATATCCATGACTTCTAAGCCTCTGCTAAGATGTTTGAAACGCGTTGCAGATGTATGCGGTCGACCAAAATTTGAGCGGCGAGCAGCGGCGCATTTGTCCCTTGCAGAAGCACAACCGAACAGCTATTCATTCTCCAAATCGTTATTATAAGTTGGAACGGATCTTGTGTAGAATTGGAGAAGTCATACGACGACGGTAAACTCTGAAGGAATATACATTTAGCAGTACTCTGCTGCGCGAATTATTTTTTTTTATAAAAAGATAATGTTTTTATTAACTCTTGAGCTGGTCTGCTCATGTACGTTGACAAATCAAGACTAATCTACTATTACAATGTTTGTTCTTATATAGTACTTAAAAATACGGCGTCCATCGTAAATCATCTAGTTTATCGTTTTGACATAAGAATAAGCTAGATTGGGTTGTGGCGTCCATCATACCAGAGACAAATGATACTGAGACCCCCAACTCACAATCCTCTTGCCGCTGGGCCCCTCAGTTTTTTTTTTCAAATTCGCCATTTTGTTTTCCTGTCGGTGTTGTGTCAATTAAGAATCCGTGTGACATGCAAAAACATACAAAAAATACAAAAATAAATGCTGCCAACCTCGACAACCGTGGGGAAATGTGCTAGAATTCGGGAATACCACATTTTTACATTACTGAATGCCATTGGTTAGTAATTATATGTTGTTAAAAGGCGAATAATTTGATTTCTTTGGTTAATAAAACTAGCTAAATGAGATGTTCTATATACTAAAAACTTATTATGACAAACATGGTTGCGTATTTAGCGCTTTTGAATATCATTAACTTCGATTTCATGCGTAATTTTTCTTAGAAAACTGACGAAAATTTGCTCAATATATTTCTGTTTTACTTTAAACAATCTGCATTGTTAATTTTTTATATATATTTTAAGCAAATCTACACTTATTCCTTAAAAAAAATATTATCCACGCGTAACGAATAATTTCAAATTTAACGGATAAAATTTTATGAACACTGTCAGCAACTTTGCCCACAGCGGAAGTGGCATATGCAAGGTGCGAGTGTGTTGGTGTGCCGGAATTTTTGAAGTTAGGTGACATTTGTCAATAAGAATTTCTATGTAACAATACAAGCGCACTTAGCATTTGCCACCCCATAAAAATATAGCTTGTAGGCTAAGTAACGGGAAATCGGTTGGAGTTGGTGGTCTCAGTATTGTCTCTGCATCATACATCATCCGCTTTATGAATTCCAGATGAGGATCGATGTGGATAAGGACGTGTGTCGCATTACTGGTTCCATATGTTGTTAATCGTGGGATCATCATCTTTGTTATGAGTCCCTAACATGACTCGCGCGCTAATCGATGTCTTGAAATAAAGTATATAAGCTCTGTCTGGGGAAATGACGTTAAATCTTTTCCCCATTAGTTGTACGCGTTCATTTTCATCGCGGATGGCTGTTGCACAATTCCCCTTCTATTCCTCGTAAGGACTAAATATTACTGCCCAGCTGTGACGAAGAACGTTTCAAATTGGTAGACCTTACTCTAAAGTCTCATTGAAACAAGTTGGAATGTTAAATCATTTCTTTTTATTTTTCGCCATAGTGATGCAAAGAAATATGCTGAGTCTTAAGTGACGGATTCTTGTACCAGAAAGACTGCCAGTCAGCGATACCAGACTACAAGATATACAGTGCGGTTCATTTGAATAGACGCACCAGAGTTACGTTTTGAATTTTGATTTCTTTTGATCAAAGAGAAAAAAACGTATTCAGGAGAGAGGTACAGTTATATTGAGTAAAAGAAACATAATTTTAAATTTAACAAGAGTCTCATAACGGTAGTCTTACTCTCCTTTTCCTATATCATGCAAAACTGCAAGCATTTTTTCGGTTCATTTGAATAGTCGCACCGGTTAAACTGATTAGTTAGCATCAAGTACTTGGGCAAAGAGCAGTAAAAAGTTAATTAGAAAGTGAGGCAAATTGTTTTTTTACTAATTTCATTAAAATGGGCAGACAAAAAGTGTTAAATTTGGAAGAAAGATCTCAAGTTAAAGCTTACCTTTCGGAGAACTTTTCAAATCGCGAAATAGCCCGTAAAATTGGCAGAAGTGAACACATTATAAGAAACTTTGTCAAGAATGGTGAATCCTATGGACATAGTTACAAAGGAAGGATCCAAAAAGTTATAACACCGCAAGACAAGCGGAAAATTCAAAGACTACCATCTAATTCCGCTCAATCCACAAACAAAATCAGGGAACTAGCGGGGGTTTCTTGTAGCAAATCCACTGTGCGTCGTGTAATTGTGAGTGCTCCACACTTAAAGCTTACAAAACTACAAAAAAAACACCGCTTAATTGAGCACGCAAGCAACAGCGCCTTGAATTTGCAAGATTGCATATGACTTGGGATTTGGACGTTGAAGCGGTCTCAAGAAACTGGAGCAAAGTTGTCTTTTCGGATGAAAAGAAATTTAACTTAGATGGTCCTGATGGCTACAACTTTTACTTTCATGATCTCCGGAAAGAAAATATGTTTTTAGACCGTCATCATTCATCATTCTTACAAAGCTCTTTAAGAAACGGCTTTTGTGGAAATAAAGGAACTTTTCGGACCTATTTCATGGATATTCCAACAGGATAACGCGCCTATACACAATTCCCGTGTTGTTAAAGAATGGATTGCCAATGAGAATATACAGATATTGGGCTGGCCTCCCTATTCGCCTGATCTTAATATCATTGAAAATGTTTGGGGATGGCTTGTCCGTGAAATTTACAGAGGAGGCAAGCAATATGAAAACAATCAAGAGCTGTTTGCGGCGATTAAAGCTTCTTGGGCCAAGATTTCCTTGAATTATCTTCAAAGTTTGTATGACTCTTTGAAAAACAGAATTTTTGAGGCTATTTCTAACGGTGGAGGCAGTACACGCTATTAAAATGGCACAAAATTAATTAAAATAAATAAAAGAAAAAAAATATTGCGAAAAAATTTAGTGTTTTGTTGTTTTTTAACTTTTTTATGGGTGCGACTATTCAAATGAACCGAAAAAATGCTTGCAGTTTTGCATGATATAGGAAAAGGAGAGTAAGACTACCGTTATGGGACTCTTGTTAAATTTAAAATTATGTTTCTTTTACTCAATATAACTGTACCTCTCTCCTGAATACGTTTTTTTTCTCTTTGATCAAAAGAAATCAAAATTCAAAACGTAACTCTGGTGCGTCTATTCAAATGAACCGCACTGTATCTTTTTATTCAAGAGTTTTGAGCTCCAAAATATGAACAAGACTTTTTACCTTGATTTCATCAACTTTCAGGATTTTTAATATCAAGAATTTTCTAAAACTAATAAATTAAAACAACCTTTTCTATTGAAGACAAAACATTTTCTATTAAATGCATTTGTATAATGTGAGTCGAACAGAGCCCAAGCACAATTTCTGTTTTTTTAGTTTTTATCCACTCTAGAGAAAGAAAAAAATTCAACGGACTTGACATTTTATCAACTGATGATTTTTTTGGAAAATATTTATGAGTAAAAACAGCACTCTTAAAAGATTTCATTTTTTATTGCTTCCACATTCTCCGCAAATGTTGAAAGAATATTTTCTGCTGTGAATTAAAATAAAACAAAAATTTGTAATCATTTGAGTACTGCAACAGTTGAAAGTTTAATCTTTGCAAAACCATTGTTGCCATTTAATGAAGCGGCATCGAAATTCTAAGTTATTTTAATTCATTATTCAAAAGTCTTAAAAAGCAATATCAAAATTAAACCAACTTTTTTTTATCGATATTTATGTGATTTAGATATATACCTAACTACTATAATTTTGTCGAAAAAAATACATTCAATTTTTTAAAGTTATTCAAAATTCTATTTTTTATTTCGTGATTTTTATATTTCGAAAAAATCTTGAAAAAATTTTTTTTTTTATATTGGAAAAACAAGGTTTTCAGATTTTTTATAAGGCAACGCTGCGTGCCAGTTTCAAATGAAGTAGTCGTCATAACCCGGCTTAACTTCGAAGAAAAACTCAACTAAAAAAGCTGAAACAAAGTACAAGCTGCAACCAAAAGCGCGTGCCGCTGATCCATTAATTTCAATTCAAACCGCCAATAGCACTGCAAAATACTTTAGCCCAGAAAATAAATACAATAAATAAAACATAAACACACAGTCAATAAATCGAATTTAATATCCATTCTACCAAAATCGCATTTGTATTAATATTGCATGAATAAAATTTCCTTTTGCCCTCCTCTTCTATGGTGTAAACAATTTTTTTTCTTATAGGCGACATCCGTTGGACAGTTGTCACATCCGACATTTCCAATGCCGAGGAGAATCGTGAAAATTTAATATTTTGCGATTTCCTGCCGGCAAAATGGTACCAGCTGCGAATATCCGCAACAAATGACGCCGGCAAAACCACCGAGCACTATCACTTTGCCACAACGAACTTGGATGGTGTAACAATACCGACACCTCCCGTCTTCCCGCCGGAGAATGATTTGGTCAATAATTTGATAAATGCAAGTCCTGCCAATGATTGGTTCTCAACATTAATTGTCATCATCATCATTACCATCGCCATTATAATAGTGTAAGTGCATGTTTGACCACCTCAATAATGCAGGCCCAACCGAAAGTTCCTCATCCCGACTGAAGCCAAACCGTGATGGCCACGTCCATTGCCCGAGTGATTTATTAGAGCCTTAATAAGGAAATAATGTCTGTGCGGTGAAATTTGACGCTAGTCACGGCCTGGTCTGCTAATGGAAATCCTGACATCGTCATGCTACTCCGTGATTCCTTTCCTTTTTTTCCCCCTACACCGGTTGAAGCAATCCCATCTAATTCCCGGTTAAGTTGTTCATTAACTCCGGCAACAATGATGGCAACTGTACGTCCCAACTTGTTATATCCTTTGGGGTTAATTGGGTTTCTTTCTTTGCTCCTCTTATTGCTGCTCGCTACGGTGGCCTGTTGCTGTTTTGCGTTTTACCTATACCAATACAACTATACATGCGGTCCTACAGAGGATTGATTATTAAGCATCGTCGAACGTTATGCGGACCAATTTCCGACGGATACGAGTCGAGAGCACTCCCCAGCGACTATAAGGAGGATCATGACAATCGACGAAATCAGCAAGTGTACAGTGCATCTCCGGTTAAGACTGTGGACAAGGGAAACGACTCAGGTATGTTGGTATCCTTGTTTCGTGCATTAAATTCGAAATGTTGAATTATAATAGAATTTAATGCGGGATGGGGATTAGAGAAACGTGTCTGCCTCTTTGTGGACGAAAAATAAAGCGAAATCCTTCCGTTTCGTACTTTTCCATTAGAAATGTACGAGATATCGCCATATGCTACGTTCAGTGTGAATGGTGGTCGAACGGGAGCATCGAACCCAGCTAAGACACCAACTCGAGGGGTGACGACCTCCACAATGGACTACACAATGCAATTCAAAACGTTTGGCCATCCGGAGGGAGATAATTTGAATGCGACTGCCTATCCCATACTGCCGAGTTCGGGTTTCGGTCATGTTAAATCCAAGTCCAGTTGGCATAAGCAACGCTATTATAATACAGACGGTGAGTATTTGGTGTTTGAACTAGCTATATGTATGTTGCAACTTCCCTCTGTACCGATTTGTTATAAATGTACAACAGAGTTTCTAGTAGCAATTGGATTTGCTTTCAGAGAAGGAACGGCCTTTCGTGTGCCTGCACCCGCACATGGATAGGAAAATCATTAGCTATTGGTGTAGATGTTGAGGTGGTGCTGGTGGTTAAAATGCCTCTGGCCAAAATCTTTATTCAAGCAGATAAAAGTACTTCGAAGAGTAATTTAATTTTGATTCGGTGTGCAAAATTCATTAAATAGGCACAAGTGCTGAATGTTTTTCAAATAATGTAGTTGGCGATGAAAAAAACTAGTAATATCTACACAAATTTAAACCTTCACGCTCCGTGACTTCTCATGCAAAGCTCGATTCACACGAGAAGCGAACCACATTTTTACTCCCCAGGCAAAATACACTTTTTGCAGGTGAGTTGCAATTTTAAAAGATCTCGCAGCTAGTATTCAAAGCATAGGACTCTTGATCAGTCAGCTTTTACTCAATTTCAGCACGCGTTCCACAAACCTGCGAGTAAGCAGTAGTTCCTTATTTCCGACGGTCGGTTAGTGGAAATTTTGAACAACTGTTGTTGTATGACCCTTCGTTCATTGAAACTATACCCCTCTCCTCATGGTTTATATCAAAATATCTTTCGATCAACTCTCTTTTGATGGGTCCTCATATTAAACGAGGGGTTGTCGACCTAGTGTTGCCAGAATTTCAAAAAGGCAATGCTAGACTACCAACAAAATGTGCTAGAATGTTAAAAAAAAAATAAAAAATGATAATCAAAACAAAATTTGTTCTCATTAGCTTCTTTTTATTTTATTAATATTATTTTGTTTTTTATACTATTTACCTATAAACATATAAAGGGTTTTCCTATGAGAGGTGTTATTGTGAATGACCCGCTATTTCGGTAGCTGTCACTGTTGAAGCTTTTATTCTTTGACATTTGACAAGTAAAAACTACGCCATTACTAAAAATGGAACGATACACGCTTCAACAACGCATTGAAATTATTAAAATTCACTACAAAAATGGTGAAAATCTTGCAGTCACAGTTCGCAAAACTAAAGTATTTTTGGGTTTTCGTGAAGCACCTTGTCGGACCGCAATACAGAAATTGGTGGAAAAATTCGAGCTGTTGGGACAAGTTAGTGATGTGAAGAATAAAACCCATGCACGTCGCTCAAGAACAACTGAGAATATTGCTGCTGTAGAAGAAAACCCAGGTTTGTCCATTTCTCGTCGTTCTTTGGAATTGGGAATTCCGTGCCTGATAATAACTCAGGAAATAAAAGATAAAAAGCAACGAATTTTACTTTGAAGCTTAGTACGCTGCTCAAGCTAAACTAAATTTGATCTGGTCTCCAAATTTTTTTCTCCACACATCAGCTAAAGTCCTATGTAAATTTTGACATAGAGTACGCCATGGATAAGTGTCACCGAAAACAACTGGGCACTCATTCCGTAACTTTTCAAACGTCGAAAGGATAGACCTCCAAAACTAGCAACCGAGTGCTAAAATTAAAAGTTTGAAAGCTTAATCCAGTTCATTTTCCAAAAATATAATGAAAACTGACGTTTGTCAAAAAAATTCGACCAGAATATAACTTATTTTGGTGATCAAAGTTTTAAAAACGATATCGTTTGGACGATCGTTGATATACGGAATCTGCCCCCAGTTCTTTAAAAAAAACTTCCTTCAAACATTTAATTCTCTTTTATTTCTGACTAGCTGACCAGTGCTCGCCTTGCTTCGCCAGCGCATTTTAAATCACAATTACAATTGAGCGTGACTCCGTCTCAATCTCAATCTCATACGCCACATTCTCTCTACTCGACTCCTCGTCCTCGTTCTCATATGTCATGTACTCATATATTCCCCAGTTCAATTTGAAAAGGTGAGCAAAAACAAAAAACAACAAAAAGCACAAAAGATGCATAAAAGAAATAAAGAAAAAGCACACAGCAACAGCAGCAGCACAAAATTTACAGAGAGACAGAAACAGTTTTTGTCGCACACACACACACACACAAAATGTCCTCCACTCAACGCTGGGAAAATCCAACGATCTAGCTTCAATCGAACATTTTACTTTTCTGAATTGTATAACATTTATAGTTTATTGCTTATAGTTCAACTTCAGGATAACGTACAAAGATGATTTATATCTTTAAATCTTTGTACGTAATTGAACTTTATTTTTAAAAAAATCCTATTTCATTTGGATGAGTCATTCCCAAGCTAGGAGCTAGAAGGCATTCGAGAATTAAAACTTCTCTTAGATATCAGCTGAGATTTCCGCTCCCGGACAGCGGACAATGATAAAACATATCCAATCTTTTAATCTCGACAATTTTCAATGCAACTGTGAAAACCGGAATCAATTTTGTGCAGTACTTTTTTGATCTATTCCGGGCAAACAACTTACGGCCGGAAAAAAAGTTACAGTTTTATTATATTAAGGATTCTAGGTACTTGTCGTCCATGTAATATTAAAACAAGTTAATCCATCATACTTTTCAGCAACAGAACAACAAATACACAACGATCTGTCACAATTTAGCTTGAGACAATGTGCCGACCCATTAAATGGACACGCTAAATTTTGACAGACACATAATGTACATGCTGAAACAAAAGTTTGATTATTTAGCTCGAGCTGCGTTCCACTTAGCTAAATTGGTTCGCTTAAATTTAGCTCAGCTTAATTTTGGAGAGAACTTTGTATGGGAGCGAAAATCTAGTTCGAGCAGCGGACTAAGCTTTACTGAACGTTAAAGTGTCAGTCTTGGGAAAAAAGCAAAAACAATTTAAAATTTTTACGATACCTACTCAAAGATAAAGTCCTTCGCACTCACATTTCACACTCCATCCGATGCGTGGGAAAGTAATGGGAAACATCTAAAACTTTGATGCACTTTATATTCCAGCAAAAAAAAGAGTAAAAATAGAAAAATAGAAAAATAAGAAAATGCTAAATGACATATAATTCGAAAATGTCAGATCTACCATTGAAAATGCCAGAATGGCATCACTGGTTGTCGTGGATTCTTTAAAAGCAAGAAATCATTTAAAAATTAGTTTAAAGAGGTCCATTATGGGATCCTAGGCCTTCTTGTAAACGGGAGCGTATCGGAATCCCGCTTTTTGAAATCCCGCTTTTCAAAAATCCCGAAGAAAAAGTTTTAAAATCCCGTCTGCTAAAATACTGTTTTTTTTAAATCCCGTCTTCTAAAATCCCGCTTGTTCAAAATCCCGATCTGTTACAATCCCGTTTTTTAAAATCCCGCCAAATCCCGCTAATCCCGTTTTTTTTAACAAAACATTGGTATCAAAAAAATAGATGTTGGTTATATGCGCTTTTTAATTATATTATTATATAGGTACGAGTATATTAAAAAATACTCGACCAAAAAGAAAATGCATCCGTCCGAATGTTTTTAGTTTTTACTGTAAGCACACATTTGTTTTTGCTTACATAATAATACATTGTTTTTACGTATTGCGAAAATAGTATATACCTAATGCAGTAATGCACATAAAAACCTACTTCTTGCTAACGGTATTACCCTTATCATTTACTGCTCTGCTGTAACAATAATTGGGAGTTTGCGCCAATTTATATTGTGTAGTATTGGATTGAGTGCGCACGCAGAACTATTAACCGCGATGAGTTATATTATAAGTGAAGTAAAGTCTATAACATTACTTTCTTTTTTTTTAAATTATTGAAGATTGTCATATTTATTACTTAAAAATTTGTTTTGATATTACTTATTTCTTATTTTGTTAATAAAATAAATAAATAAATAATTGGCGGAACAGGTCCGTATGGACCCAAGCCTAGCTTCTCACAACCATTCGTCTTGTGTGAGTTTTTATTTTTTGGGACGAATGGAAGGGATCTACAATTTTATGCCGAGTCCAAACGGCCAATTGAGAAGCTCTTTCATGACAGTTATACTCTCGGATGTTTGTCAGACGTTCGCGAGAGGTGGCGCAGCGAAAAAAACCTTAAGTTGAAATTTGGGTTTTTCTCGGGATTCGAACCTGGGACCCCTCGCTTAGTAGTCCAACACACTAACCACTAAGCCACTGCGCCACAGTTACTTCCTCTAAAAATGATAAATGTTAAAATAAACTGCATTTCAAAAAAACACTCATTGCTTGATTTATTTAAATTTTCTCATCAAAATTTTAGAATCAAAAGTAGTTATTTTATTTTAAAAAATCGCGCGATTTTTTAAAATAAAACAACTACTTTTGATTCTAAAAGCGGGATAATAAGAAACGGGATTATAAAAAACGGGATTATAAGAGGCGGGATTTTAAAAAGCGGGATTTTAAAAAAGCGGGATTATAAAAAGCGAGATTATAAAAAGCGGGATTTTAATAACGGGATTTTAAGAATCGGTATTATAAAAAGCGGGATATCGAACCCAACCCCTTGTAAACTTTCTCGGCCTTAATAATAATCATTTTTAACCTTGGCACTAAATATTTTGCAGGTCACAATGAATATTTTGAAATGGAAAAAATTTCGCAGTTGTGGCTTGTAAAATTTATCGTTGACACTTAAAAAGATTATTAGTACCGCGCTCTGTATTCAGGAAACGTTATAATGTAGTAGGTGAGGTAGGTTGATGGTTTGTTGAGGATTGATGGCCGCCATGATCACATAGCCAAACCGTTCGGCGGATTCGCCAATTTTTGGTACCTAGGGACATAATATTCGAACTATTAGGGCTTGTATGCCACTTTTCCCTGTTAGAGCGGCCCGGATCTATATATGGATCATTGGAGTCTTTTAAATTCTACTTAATTCGACTCTTTCAATATAATGTATCGAAGAAAAATGATCAAGGACCAAATTACTGTAGCATAATCTGCAGGAGATCAGTACTCCACCTCGATGAACCGACTAAAGCGATTTTAATGAGAGCACTTCCTTTTCTGCTATCTCCGTGCCGAATTGGAAGTTTCTTTGTCTAAGTGCTTAGCCTAGGCCCCTGGACGGCTGGGGACTTTTTCTTAAAAAGCTAACAAGTTCTAAAATACCCCGGTAAGCGTTTAACGAAAGTGCCGTTTTGTGTCTGTCTTTGCATTTTTGAACCATCCCAATCTACTCTTTGCATTTTTGAACCATCCCAATCTATATTGATCAATGTCCCAAGAAAACAGGCTAAAGTGAATTTTAGTACTTAACCAACACCTTGGTGTATTCAATGAAGAAAATGTCTATTCTTACAAGGAATTTTGCGTCCAACAAGTTCACCTTTTCAGCTCATTTTAAGGGTATTTTTTGGGACTTTTTTGAGTATTTTTGTAGGCGGTTTTTTGACACCAACCTTGTGCTGCTTTTAGGGCAAATGGCCAAAGCTAATATGGGAAGTTCTTCGGTTAGTCGTAATATTTTTGACGTTTCTTGAACCATGTTATCGATTATTGGACATTTTTCTTAAGGCACATTTTTTGATAATTTTTGTCCGATTTAGGGAAATCTGTTTAAGGTATTTGCCAGAGCGTTTTTGAGACTTTTTTCCGAAATTCGTTTTTGTGTTTTCTGGTGCATATTTTGAGTATTTTGTTGGGACATCTGTAAGAAAATTTCTCTGCGCTTCTTCTTGAGAGGTTTTTGACATTTTTGACGTTTTTGGAGCAATTTTCCCATTTTCTGGAAAAGTTTTCGGTGTGTTTTTCGAAACGTTTTCTGTGGCTGTTTCTAAGAATTTTCCAATGCCGCTATTGCAAAATATGTCTTTTTACTTTTGGCATAGGTATTTTTGCGGCATTTTTTCAAGCTGTTTTTTTGTGAATGTTTTTGGATCATTTGTCTGTCCGTTATTTGGCGAGTATTTCAGACAATACTTTGCATATACTGGGGAATTTCGCGGTGGGGCTTTCCAAGTCTCTTATACGGCATTCAGAAGATCGCTTTTTAAATATTTTTTTGGGAGAAGTGTTGGACCGATTTTCGTATGTATTTTTTTTCAGTCTCTTTTCTGTTACAACCTTTCGAGCTAGTTCGTCGGTCTAATCGGGTTCGTCAAATGCTGAAGCTACTGTTCAAAAATAGAGCTGAATAATTTACCAGTGTCTACCTGCGCATACTATTTTATTGATATTGCGTACTTAATACTTTAGCATGTTTAGGAAGACACAACTCACGGTCCGCTCGCATGGAATCCGTATTAGTGCATGATACGTGAGACTGCGTCGTGCATCATTATCAATTAAATAAATGTATTCCAAAAACTTAACGTACATTTCAACGACAAACGCAGGAGGAAGCATAAGTCATCAAAGTGTACCTGGAACTTTTGTTGATAATCTATTATTTTCTGCTATCTTCCAGATGACTCCACATTAAGCAAATCAATGACAATGGTGGCAGGAGCCTCTCAGGGTCACATAAAAAAATCCAGTCGCGATGGCAACCGCATCAAGGGTCAAGGTCGGGTAAACAGTGATCCCAGCCATTGTGGATCTGAATCGGATACAAGTGTTAGCCCCAGTACTGAGTTCTCCAATATGCCTACGTACAGAGTTCCTGTAAAATCATCGAGAGGAGGCGGTACGTGTTTTCTCCCTAAAAACCAGAAAAAAGGATTCAAATTCGTTCTCATTTTACAGATCTCTTCCGACCTGACTCCAGTACAGAGTCGAATAACGATCAATCGTCCCCAGTCGACCGTCGACTGAACACACCCAGGCACCTGGGTGGAGGTGAGAAACGTTCAAATCGAAACCGCAACCATGCGGCTCTTGACCATACGAAGGAGAGCCATTCGATGGATTTGATCTGTCCTGGAAGTAACAACAGGTAGTTCAGGTACCTAAACCCCAACAAACATTAAACAAGACAATCAATTTACTCCTTTATTTTGAAATATTTTTTCGAGTGTGTGTGTAAATAAAGTAGTAAAAACTATGAAGGAGTATACCTACCGCTATAAAATGTTATTACAATTTTTTGTTGGGCGAGCAATTTCCTCCACCTGCAGCCACTTATGGCGGTTGGTGGAGGTAGCCTTTTCTTATGATTAAGCTCATTGTTAAGGGTTTTAATTACGAAGTTTTCATATTTTCTTACTTTCTTTTCTCTACCACATTTCTCCATCTGACATTACTTGCGCGACCATTGACCTCTTGTGCTCTCTCTGTATACACTTGCAACACTAAATCCTGCAGTTTAGACAGTGAGGTTAATTCGGATACAGCCGCAGCGATAGCAAGAGCAAGAGCTGCTGCCACAGGTGTTGCTGTTGCCGGGGATTTGGGATTTCGTCCACCTTCGGGATTCACAGATTCCCGAGAGTTTAGTGAGGCGGAATGTGATAGGGAGCAACGGGCACTGGATCTGGAGGTACAGCGAGTAATGGAGAATAACGACGGACAATTACAGAAAATGGACAGAGAGGAATTAACCTCACTGTTGGCAAGGTAAGTGCAATTTTTCAAACTTGGCAACTGGATAAGAGGATGAGGGTTATTTTCTCAGTCGATTTCCTCCTTTATTATGTCGGAATTAATTTAATTTTTATTTATCGACCTGATTAAGGTCGCATGAGGATGAGCTGCTTAAAGGGGCAACAAATTGAGGGAAGCCAAATGGTTTCAATGCCGGTACCTCATCGTTGTTGTTGTTAGCATAAAGAAGGACAAACACAAAAAAGGACAAAGCTTTCCACACACTCTGCTAAACGGCTCAGGCTCACAATTTTTCGGGGTAGAAGAGTTTAATTTGCAGGACCCACTGAACTTTTCACAAATATTTTTATTTCAATACCCACTACTGTTCATCTTCAAGAAAATTAAGGATTTTTATATTGCACCCTTTCACACGTTTAAAAAATAGTAAAGCTGTAATAAAAGTTTGTGGAACCGGCTGTCTTTAATTTTTTTTTATTTTACGCCCAATTTTAAATTAAAAAAAAATATATATATTCGCGAAAAACCGAGCTCTCTTACATTAAATTTCGAATTTTGATGAATATCTTCCTTCATTCATTTGAAACTTATAAATAAATTGCAACTAACGAGCGAGTTTCATGCAACCCTGTATTTTTGCATAGATTCACATCACACACTTGTCCTTCTCATTTCAGGTACCACGAAAAAAAGGAACAAGAACGACAAGAATACACTATTCATGTTTAAACAAACAACAACAAAAACTACTATTTGATGTATAAAATAAAATTAAATTAAATAAAATATTCTCTAGTACTTAACTATAAATGAACAGAAAAAAAAACAACTACACAACTCGATATAGCCACATTTTTGTACAATTCTTCAAGACTTATAAAAGCAACAACAACAAAAACAACACAGTAATCCTATAGGTTCATACTCGTATCTTGTTCTTTTTTGCATAAAACACGCGTTTTTTTTACAGAGTACATTTTAATTGAACAATTTAAATATAAAAACAAAATGTAATGTTGTGATATTTTTAGGAATACATAAGTATTATTTACGTTCTTGTTGCGATTAAGATTTATTAATGACAATGATGTGAGAATTTTGTTTTATATTATATTCAGAGATTTGTGGGAGAAACTGTAACAACAACAGCAACTTTGTTCCAACACACAACTTTTTGCTATGTACAATTCCATCCTATTTACATAGCACTAAATGTTTATATACAGTGAAACTATTATAAATGTTAAAGAGACATTTTTTTTTTTGTACTTTTTAATGAAGAATCAAAATTTTAAATAAAAATGTGTAAATTACTATTGAAAATATAAATTTTAACAAAATGACACTGCCTACACGTTTTTAACACAGTTCTAAATCTTAATGTCAAAACAATTCAATCAGATGCGTTTCCCCGACGAACCAAATTGGATTTTGTAATTAATTTTGTCGTCTTCATTCCTCAAAATATATTTAGAGCATTTGAAATAGGAAATTTTAAGCAAAAAAAACAAAAGGAGCGGAACTCAACTGATAGGAAATAAGTTAACTAATTGTAACTTTATTTAAAATATTTCTATATAAGTATTAGAATGTAAACAACGGTGTACAATATTTAATGAATTAAAATAAAAACGAATTAATTGAATAGCTACTGGCATTACGAATTTTTATTTACAGAAGCTGCCGATAAAAATGGTTTTTATTGACAAAACACGTTGAAAACAAAAGTGACACTAAACAAAAAACCTCATTTTTGAATATGGCCGATTAAAGTTTTGCACTTAATTCTATTTTCGATATCTCTAAAACAAAACTTTAAAAAGTTATGTTACTTTGCAGAAGTAAAGTATCACTATATTTTTGTTAATTTAAATTTTATGATTTAAAAAAAAATTATGCATGCTTAAGAAAAGAAGGCCTTTTGATAAAGTTTTGTATTTATAATGCAAGTTTTTGTTTAATACTTCTACGTATTTTCACAGAGCCCTAAAATTATACAGATCGATTTATTAATTAATTACCATGAACATCAATTCATTTGGTTTTTGTTTAGAAAACCGGCACTACAATAAATATGACATTTATGAATTCACTTATCTGTATAAAAACAACTCTAATGTCGTTTTCATTGGGACCACCAAAAATCTTTTTCAGATCTCAGATTTTATGCGGCTCATGGAACATGCAACGAAATTGATCTGCTTTTGTGAATTGATTAGTGCGTTATTTGACAACAATATCAGCTGCTCAAATTGCATTTGTTTTTGGTAAAATCAACCATGGAAACCGGCTTGAAAAATGTTTCGTCTGTTGTAGATACAAATGAAGTAGTTTCGGTGATTCGTCGTTTCCAGATGATGAGGAAAACAATGAAGATAATAATTCCTCCAAAACTATGTCCATTGCTGTTTATATATTTCTTTATTTTGGTTTTCACGGAACTTTGCACATCTGTTTTAAAACAAACTTCTTTAAATGACGTAAAAAAGCTGTATTTCTGATGTTATGTGTAAATCTGAAAAAATATCGAGATTTGCAAATTTGATCCGAATCAAAAAAAAGATTGATTTTTTGTCCCAATGGAAAACGACATAAGCTTAAATTTATAGCGAATTTTGTACCTTTATTTTTTTCAAATTCTCTGAAGCTAGCTAAAAGTCAAGTTATTTTCTCAAAAAACATATTGTTTTAACTTAAGAGAATAAAAAAACAAATTCCGCAAAGATATTCATCCATTCATGTGTGTAAGTATTCATAAGTAATATAACCTGCGTTTGCAGCTCCTATACTCTAATTTCACAAAATGGTTCCCAAAACAATAACACAAAGTGTTTTGTAATATGGTAACACTTATTTCCCACAATAAATTCCATAGACTACAACCCAAACGATATAGTGAGAAGGTAAGATTCCGGTGACACCATTAATGGCGTCTGTTGTTCTCTTTGAGGTATGATAGGGCTGTTATCTGCTAGGTGTCGCTGGTTCTTAGTTGATACATCTATCTACTCTATCATTGTATAAGTTATGGTAAACTCCAACGCACAGAAGCGCACGCAATTTCCCAATGCGCGATAGGTAGAAGCTGTGCGACCAAAACAGCTTGTAACAATAAAAATAAAACGGCATAGCAGCAACATCGGCATAGCAACAACATCGGCATAGCAACAACATCCAGCCAAGCAGCAGATAAGCAGACCAGCGTTTTTACCTACTTACGTTGTAATCAAAGCGTGGCTTTTAAGTTAGTTCTTAAGATTAGTCGTAAGAGTTCGGTCGATGCTTCCTCATAGAGGAATTCAATAAATAATAAGAAAATACAACTTTAATAGTTTGTTTTATTTCAAATGATTTGGCGCCCAATTGTGATACGACGCGATTAAATAATTAATTATTTTACAAACAATCCTTATAAAGGATAAATCGCGTTGGTGGAAAGTGCGAACTCGTGGCCGGTGCTACATATAAGTAACCTCATCAATGAGATGAAAACATAAAAAAAGTGAAATAGACTATCTAAACAGAAAACTAATTGGTACTTAATAATAGTACATACAAACAAGTAACCCCATCAATGAGGTGAAAACATAAAAAAAGTGAAATAGACTATCTAAACAGAAAACTAATTGGTACTTTATAATAGTACATACAGAAAACGATAGTGACGAGTGAAAACGGGAAGCAGAAAAACGGAAAGCAGAAAAGAAGGAAGCGCAAGGAGAAGTCGCTGGTCGCCTAATCAAATCATCAGTCTAGACGAAGCTGTACAACTTTAATTGAAAAGAAGTGCTATACATTGAAAATAGTTAAGTATCAGATAAGTTATTAATTTAAGAGTAGTACTTTATTTAGCAAGTAATAATAATATTAAGATTTTCCTTTCTTCCAAACCTCTTGATTATTAAAATAATAGAAACGAATTTTGATTTAATGTTTTGTCTTTATATTTATTAAGATCGAGTTTTTCCTTGTTCGATAATCTTTATATAGTATAAATTCCTGATATTTAATTTAGAGTTAAACTGTGTATTGCTACTATTTTTGTAATTGCTGACTAAATAATGGAGGCGGAACAGTTAAGAGCGATAGTGACTGCTGCGGTACAGGTTGCAACAGAGCGAACAAGACAGACATTTGAAGCGACAATTAATGAGCTGACCACTCGACTTAGGGCACTTGAAACTCCTACAGCTGTTGAGGAGTATCAGCCGGTTACAATCGATGCTGCTAAGATCTGCGATGAATCATTAGATTTGGTAAAATCTCTGCCAGAGTTTTGTGGTGAACAGGTTCAATATATTTCGTGGCGTCAAGCTGCCTTCACGGCATATAAACTATTCGAAGCACACGACGGCAGCTCGCGGCACTACCAAGCTGTTGCCATTATCAGAAATAAGATTGTAGGCTCTGCAGATCAGGTTTTGTCTTCATTCAATACAGTCCTAAATTTCAAAGCAATAATCGCACGATTGGACTTCACGTATGCCGATAAAAGACCCATTTATTTAATAGAGCAGGAGATGTCCACCCTGCGCCAAGGTAGAATGTCTATTGTAGAATTCTATGATGAAGTAGAAAAGAAATTGACTATGATCATAAACAAGACGATTATGCTCCATGAAGGTAATAAAAACCTGATCGATTCGCTAAATCAAAAATATCGACAGGACGCACTGAGAATTTTTATTTCTGGTTTGCAGAAGCCAATGTGTGACATTTTGTTTTCATCTCGTCCCACCGATATGCCCGGTGCACTTGCACTCGCACAGGAACTAGAAGCAAATCAAGAACGGTATGTGTTCGCGAATTCTTTTTCCAGCAGGAATGACCGCCCGACAAACTTTGTATCTAGGGCATATAATCCTAATCATTCACCTCACTACAGACAAGTTTCTCCTGGCCAAATACGACTCAGGCCAGACCCAATGGAAGTCGACCCAACCCTTTCCCACTATAGAAATCCAACTAATTTTCAACGACCTATGCAAAACCCTAATCATGCCCAAAGAACTAGTCAGAATCCCAATAATTTTCAGAGACCTATGCAAAACCCCTATAATTCTCAAGGGCCCAGTCAAAACCCTAATATGCAGAGACAGATGGAAAACCCAACATATTTCCAAAAACCTTTAAATAATCAAAACCAGCTCAAGCGACATTGCGAGTCTGATCGACAAACCCTTCCGAAGTTTCAGAGAATCAATCATCTGAATCAGGGACAGTTTACACCCAACATTAATGTAAATAACCAAGGTTATCCATACGAATTGTACGACTCAAGCAATGGTGAGATTTATAACTATACTGATAGTAAAGGGGAGCAATGCTTTGGAAACGATTTTAATGAGACCGAGTTTGAGACTACAGAACGCAATGAGATCCCCGAAATGTCTGACGAAATTAATTTTTTAGGGGAAGGTCCCTCCTGCCGTACGTTAGTCGAACGTTGGCAGGAAAGGAAATAAAGCTCCTAGTGGATACTGGTGCTGCTAAGAACTATGTTAAAAATGTTAGCACGCTCAGAGCGATCAAGCCAATTGACAAGCCATTTGCCGTCAAATCTATTCATGGCACTAATTTGGTTACTTCCAAATGTGTTATCAATATTTTTAATAAGAATGCTACCTTTTTTCTTCTTCCAACACTAAAAACGTTTGATGGTATCATTGGCTTTGACTTATTAAGAGAAATTAGAGCAAAACTAAATATGGTAAAGGGAACTTTGACGTATAATGGAGGTGAAGAAAAATTGCTATATTTTCACTGTAGAGATGTAAACGCTATCTCCCTAGAAAGTGAAACTATTCCTTCAGATATGGATAAAGAATTCTCCTCATTAATGTTACGCCAGTCGAGGGTTTTTGCTGATCCAAACGAATCATTACCTTTTAACACGAAAGTTGTAGCGACCATTAGAACAAAAGACAATGACCCGGTTTATTCCAAAGCCTACCCATACCCAATGGCCGCGGCTAACTTTGTAAACAATGAAGTTGCTGATCTGCTCCGCAATGGAATTATTAGACATTCTCGATCTCCATATAATAATCCTATATGGGTTGTCGACAAAAAAGGAGTAGATGAAGAGGGAAAACGTAAAATGCGGCTAGTAGTAGACTTTCGGAAATTAAACAGTAAGACCATAAGCGACAAGTACCCAATCCCAGACACTAGTGTTATCCTTGCCAATCTCGGAAAAGCTTCATTTTTCACAACTTTAGATTTAAAGTCAGGGTTTCACCAGATTAAGTTGTCTGAAAGGGATAGGGAAAAGACCGCATTTTCCATTAATAATGGAAAATACGAATTTTGTAGGTTACCATTCGGGTTGAAAAATGCACCCAGTATTTTTCAAAGAGCGATAGACGACGTTCTTAGAAAAGAAATAGGTAAATGTTGCCACGTCTATATTGACGATGTTATTATCTTTTCGAACACCAAAGAACAGCACCTCGATGATGTGGAGCGGGTATTAATGCAGCTTTTTGAAGCCAACATGCGGGTTGCTCCAGCCAAATCAAGATTTTTTAAGGAGGAGGTTGAATTTTTGGGATTTGTGGTATCCAATAAGGGAATAAGAACCTGCCAAGACAAAGTGAGGGACATTGTAGGTTACGAAGTGCCTAAAACACTCCGAAGCCTGCGATCATTCCTTGGACTGTCTGGATATTACAGACGCTTCATAAGGGATTACGCTCAAATTGCCAAACCTCTATCCAAATACTTGCGAGGGGAAAATGGGAATATAGGCACACATCAGTCAAAAAATATCAAGATCGAACTAGACGAAGAAGCATTACAAGCTTTTAATAGAATTAAAAAAATATTGGCTTCAGAGGACGTGTTGCTTCTATATCCTGACTATGAGAAGCCTTTTGAATTAACAACAGACGCTTCATCTCATGCCCTTGGTGCTGTCCTCTCTCAAGATGGCAGACCAATCACGATGATTTCACGAACACTGTCCTCTACCGAAGAAAACTACGCTACGAATGAGCGGGAGCTGCTGGCTATAGTGTGGTCTTTGCAGAAGCTCCGAAACTATCTGTATGGAGTAAAACGGCTGAATATCTATACAGACCACCAACCGCTTACCTTTGCTATTTCGGACAAAAACCCTAACGCTAAGATTAAAAGGTGGAGGGCTTTTGTAGAGGAATTTTCACCAACATTTTTTTATAAACCCGGGAAGGAGAATTTCGTTGCCGACGCTTTGTCCAGGCAGTATTTGAATGCCCTACAACAATCTGTAGACTCCGACTCTATGGTAGCTAATAGCGAGGAATCTCTTACTCAAACAATACCCAGTGTCCAGAATCCAGTGAACTGCTTCAGAAATCAATTAATCCTTAATAAAGGCCTAGAGTTATCAAAAACAACAAAAATTCTTTTCAAGACACAGATTCGACACACAATTACTTTCAATTCCCTAGATAACCTTTTCCTTATACTTAAGGAAACCATTAACCCTAACGTTGTCAATGCTATTTTGTGTGACTTACCTACCTTGGCAGCAATTCAAGACAGAATAACTACTTTATTTCCATCAGTTAAGTTTCTCCACACCGACAAAATGGTGACGGATATTTTCAATCTAGATGATCAAACTGAAATCCTTGCAATCGAACATAATCGAGCTCATCGATCCGTGCATGAAAACACGCTTCAGGTTTTAAAAGATTATTATTTTCCTAAAATTTGTAAGAGGTTGAAAGAAATCGTCTCTAATTGTAAAATTTGTCTTGAAGCTAAATATCAAAGGCACCCTCCGAAACCTGAGATAGGTGAGACCCCAATACCAGACCGTCCAGGTGAGATACTACATATTGATATCTTCTCAACGGCAGGAAGTCATTTCCTTACATGCCTGGATAAATTTTCAAAATTTGCTGTTGTGAAGTCAATTAAATCGCGTTCTATAGTTGACATTAAAGAGCCTCTTTTGGAAGTACTCAACCTATTTAAAAATACAAAGACAATTGTCTGTGACAACGAAAAATCCTTTACATCGGAATGCATAAGATCACTGCTTAGGGATCACTTTCGAATAACCATGTTCACAACACCACCCTTTCATAGTGTTACAAATGGACAAGTTGAAAGGTTCCACAGTACTCTGACAGAGATAGCACGATGTATTAAACTAGAACAGAGCATTAGTGACACTGCTGAACTCCTTTTACTTGCCACAGCCAAATACAACAGGACGATTCATTCAGTGACTAACTACAGGCCGATTGATATAATCCACTCAATCCCTGCTTCGTTAGGGAATGAGATCAGGAAAAAAATAACCAATACCCAGAAGACGGATCTAGAATACCACAACAAAAATAGACAAACTCGAACATACAGAGAGGGTGAAAAAGTGTTTGTGCGTACAAACCGACGAATTGGAAATAAATTCAGGAAGCTTTTTATAGAAAAAATAGTCCAAAAAGACCTAGGTACTACGGTTCTTATTGACAATAGGAAGGTTCACAAAAGCAACCTGAGGTAATGTTGCTCATTTCAAAATTGTATAATTCGTACTTTGTAACACGAATGCATAAGACCAACTATTCATAATCACGGTTGCAATTTTCAAACTAACGTATTTATAAAATAAACGAAATCAAATTCAGATCTCCTACCACATAATTTAACTCATCCTGAATTAGAATACCTTAAATAACCATTATTTACTTGGCAACTTTAAGCAAAACAATATTGTAAATCATTTAGTTTGAATCAAGGGGTAGATATTGTTTTGAAAACTGATATTTGTGTTTAGGTTAAATATTATCAAAATTGTGAATCCAAGACTTTCATTTCTGCATTATAATTTTCTTGATGTTTAGTGAAAAATACATACCTACTTTAAATTTAGTTGTAGTTATTTGTAATTTCAAAAATAACACTAAAGGTAATATAATAAGCGATCATTTCTGGACCAAACGCTGCTGCAGTACAAATAGACGAAGCCGTGGACGACTTCACCTAACGAGGGGAGTAGTTATGGTAAACTCCAACGCACAGAAGCGCACGCAATTTCCCAATGCGCGATAGGTAGAAGCTGTGCGACCAAAACAGCTTGTAACAATAAAAATAAAACGGCATAGCAGCAACATCGGCATAGCAACAACATCGGCATAGCAACAACATCCAGCCAAGCAGCAGATAAGCAGACCAGCGTTTTTACCTACTTACGTTGTAATCAAAGCGTGGCTTTTAAGTTAGTTCTTAAGATTAGTCGTAAGAGTTCGGTCGATGCTTCCTCATAGAGGAATTCAATAAATAATAAGAAAATACAACTTTAATAGTTTGTTTTATTTCAAATTATTTTATACAAACATTTCTCTATATGCAATGACTCTATATACCCTCTCAACTGGTGTCGCAACATTGGTAACGCAACATTGCTGTCGCGAGTTCAATGCCCAAAGAAGCTATCGCTTCAAAAAGTTTCACTTTAATAACAAACTAATTCTGTAGATTTTTTTCCAGCTGGTTGATATTAATCTGGAAACTTGGTTCATAACTGTTAAAATATTCATCCAACATTCCCATTCTAATTCTAAAATTCTTGTTTCCACCTTAAGACATATGTTTAATAAAGAAAAACTCCTTAAACTTAATCTGCCAAACTGTCAACCAACCACATGTTAAATTGAATTAACCTAACTTTTTTTTTAAGCTCTTTACTTTTTCAATAAATATATACCTCTTTGTACATTCTTGGAAATCGGTCTATTTCTTTAAAATCATCAAGTATTTTGAATAATAACAACTGATAAAGTGTGTGTTTTTTAACCTTTCTATCTCGGTAGTTTTTACCAACGAATGGCTACTCGTCTTTTTGAACCGAGCAAAAATTGCACTCGGTTAGAGTCATTAAGCGTAAAACCTCAGCCGGACCGTATATATCCAGATGGGATTTTCAAGTGAGAAATCTTATGGCTCGCTGGGCAGTATTGAAACAAATAAACTATACAGGTAACTGAAAGGGGCGGATAAGGGATAACTACAATCAATGAAACTTTTCCTCTTTGAAGTGGCTGTAAAAGTCACAAACATCAGGTTTGAAATACCTTCGTAACATCGAGTCGAATTTGGCCGAAACTAGATGGTAACAAAACTCGAACAGTTCTTTCTATAAGTAGGAGCTCTGTAACAGGAGCATTAGCAGGGCACTGTCTGATAAGAAGGCACAATAAATAAATAAATAATTGGCGCAACAGGTCCGTAGGGACCCTAGGCCTAACTTCTCACAACCATTCGTCTTGTGAGAGTTTTCATTTTTGGGACGAATGGAAGGGATCTACAATTTTATGCCGAGTCCAAGCGGCCAATCGAAGCTCTTTCATAACAGTTATACTCTCGGATGTTTGTCAGACGTTCGCGAGAGGTGGCGCAGTGAAAAAAAAACCCTTCAGTTAGAATTTGGGTTTTCTCGGGATTCGATCCTGGGACCCCTCGCTTAGTAGTCCAACACACTAACCACTAAGCCACTGCGCCGGCGATAAGTAGGCACGCTCGCAGAATATGGGAGTATCTATCCTGCAACAATTTTTCAACTTCGTTGAACCTATCAGGCTCTTGCCACTTCACGTAAAGCACATTCAGGAAGTTAACTGCTTCTGTGGAAAAGTAACTGAAGTACACTGACATTCGCTGTATTATCAAATTCGTTACAAAAGCTTACTAGTTTTATAGAATTACAGTACGCGACCTCCTTAAGAACGACAACTTAGTACAGCCCATATAAATTCTCAGTGTAAGCTGGAAACAGTAGGGTGAAATGATTCAGCAACTCGTCCTGTTTACCTTCTTCAGACGGGATAACGGAGGATGTACGCGAAGATATATCGTCCCCCGGTCACCTCTAGTTGACCAACTTTCTCACGCCCAAAGACGCTTTAGGCTGTCAGAGGTCAAATGCACGTTTAGACTGCCTTAGCCATACTCTGTGCGGGTGGGCCACTTAGGCCACTAAGGTGTAAATCATCATTGTAACTACCTTCATGAAGTTTGATAGTTTTCTGGGAGAGCTTATGCCATCAGACGCTTTCAAAACCACTGCATGTCAAAATTTGTCACGAAAAATGACGCGTGCAATTGTTGCTTTAGAATTACATTATTATTAATTCGTTTTTCGACATTACGCGAGACCCTTTCAGCTGCTACAGCTTCCGTCAATGTGACAATCAACTCCGGTCGGCCTGGCTGGATAGAATTTGTTTTAGCATCGGTTACATACACCCAGCTTCTTTTTTTTTAATTAACGTCAATCAAAACTCTCTTGCTCCGATGGTGCATGTTAGTGCGCGGTTGACAGTACCTACACTGTATCATTATTGATTCTGTTTCGCCATTGCAGTGGCTGGACCATGCACTAGATAAAATTGCTTCTGTATCCATCAGCCGCGTTGTCCTTTGAATATCGTTGCCGTCTGATTTAAAATTGCTACCATATAATGTAGTATGATCGATACATCGTGGAGACCGCAAACGAAATTAATTCTGCCTGGTTGCCCTGCATGGCGCAAAGTGAACCATCGATTGTGGTAGGTATACAGAGGACGTCCACTGAAACGGTCTGCCTGTAAAAAAAATACCTCCCACCGAGTGAATGACAACACGACAGAGCGAAATTAAAAAAAAAACTCCATGTAGGTATAGCTCCATCAAACATCCACCCAATCAACTCGTCCTCCATTGTGCATAGAGCAAAACAATCCTCTATCAAATATTGCGACGCGGGTCAAATTGCAATTTTAATGGAAAAACCCCAGCGATGACAAGAACTTTTGAGGCTACCCATATTTCCAATAACATCAAATCGAAACCTGTGTGCTGCCGCAGCGCGATTGTGGTGTGATGTGTTTTTTTTTAGCTCGTTGCATTTACTTCCAATTACTGGGGATGTCCTGGAATTATGCGCCAATATATATTACTTTCAATTAATAAATGGTTCATGGTTTCAAAGCAATGCAGGCCATAGGAAAAAAGTACCTAAATCAATTGATACCGTTATTGGCAGCTGTAGTTAATGGAAAAAAGGCAAAAGCAACCTTTTCAAGTGAAGAGGTATTTCGAAAGTACAAGTTGACGGAATGGTAGACCGTCAAAATTCAGCTAAAAGGAGGGAAGGACTATTGAAAAAAGCTTCGAGAAACTATGGACCCCAATAACTAGTAACTACTCCTAACCTTCACCTTAAACGTATTGTAAGTCACAATAGAACATTTTATATGAAAAAGTTCGACTTGGAAAAACCAAAAATGATTAGCAGTTTGAAATCACTGAACGGCTGTCCCAGTTCGGGCATATGGATCTGGTGGTGTTTGCATTGGGCCTTACCAATACACATTTTTAGTTTCGACTCTAAATTTTATTAGTTCACAGTGGCTATATTTGCCTTAAATGGTTCGCAATTGTCAGCTTCCATAAATTTAAAGTCGAGACTAAAATTTGTTATTAGTACGGCGTATTAAGTTTATCGGTGCAGAGGAATCACTTCAATTAGAGTTTGGACGCGTGACTTAAGAGGTATGATGGTCGTTTATGAGCGCGTGTTTTCGACAAGATATTTTACTCATTTTGGGACGAGGGTTTCGACACGAGGTAGATCAATAAGTCCCTGATAATTAACACAAATTGTGTTGTTACCTTTCCCATACTTTTTTGTAAATAATCATCTTTCAAAAGAACGCACCCACATTTTTAGACAGATCTGTCAAATAGTTTTGCTGTGGCAGCCATTTTAATATAGACGCCAACGAGCATTTTCGTTAAAATTGAAAAAAAGTAAAGGCTGGTACGGTGTTCGAGTGAAGTGAAATTTTCACTCCTCGCTGTGAAATCGAAAGTGAAATATTTTTTCGTAGATTTTTCGTAGAGAAATTTATGCAGGGTGACTGAACTCAAACGATTTTACGATCTCAGTTTGTCTATAAAATAACAAATACTCAATTTTCACACTCTTATTCTACTAAAAAAGAAAACAGCTGCAGGAAAAAAATTGAGAACTTCACACTTTGTGAATCATGCGATAAAGTAAAATGTATTGGCTTATTAGAAGATATTCATCCCTGTACAACTACAAAAAGTTAATGATATACCACCAAATTCCGAAACCAGTGTGGACCTACGGGCACCAGTGTTGTTGGCATGAACACGCCAATTGGATTAACAAAAAACTAAGGCCTTTCAAAACCTATTACAAAGGAACATAGTCAACGCAAATATTAAAATGGTTAAAAATGAAGTTAAACAAGTTGCTTAAATGCACAGAAATATGCTTCTCAACCAAGTTAGCTTAGAAATAAGCGATTTATTGAATACAGACAATGTAATCAGGAGATTAAGGCGGATGAAACCTCTTGATCTATAAAACGTAGCGAAGGCAAAGAAATTCCGTAAAAATTTTCTGTATCAGAAATTCGACAAAAGAGGGATTTTCGTTTTAAATTTTTCAAATAATTCACAAATTGCCTTTTAGTGGAACGGTTCCGTGCAATCCCATAGGGTATGACAGAAGTCAGTGTCCTCGGAAGGGATTTTAGATCGGTTTAAAGTCCCTCCTTGTTGCAGAAGCGTCTCTGGCGTGCCTACTAGCTTTGGAATGCCTTTCGATGATTTTTCCTTGCAGTGAACCTCCAGAAAAAAAAAACGAAATGTTTTGTTTCTTGTTCATGACAATTTTAATAGTTTGCAATTTGGCAAATAATGTCTGAATTGTAACATAGTAAGAACAGCCGTCAAATTAAAACAATTAACAGTGCATGGAAATTGTACCTAATTTTCAAAGAACCGTGAATTCATCTTTTGGCTTTTTTTTAAGCAAAGCTGGGTAGAAAATTTTTATTGAAAATCCATCCATGCCACCAAATTTGTGTACGCCTAACATTATCGCTTATATTCAATGAAAAAACTATTATAAGTGCAAAAAACTTATCTCTTAAAGAAACATCTGAAATTGGAATAAATTTCGCAACCGCTTTCCTTCAAATCATTTGACACGCTGAAATGTCAAAAAATGAATGCGACGGACAATAATAACCAAGTGAAATAGCTGTGGAGAGATTTTAGTACCGCCACATACAACTCAGTTTTGGAAGCGCTATTTTTCACTCGAACTGCGTACTGCCTAGTGAAATTTTCATGTGGAAAGTTCATTTTGACATTTCGCAGTGAAAAATTTGTATGACAAAGTGAATTTCACGTGAACTGCGTACTAGGCTTAAATTTTGAGTGCTCATTTAGCACTATTTTTTGCGAGAAAAAACTATCACGCAAACCAAACCAAAAGCTTGACAAATATTATGGGGACTCTTCACCACCGATTGGAACCATTCAATACTGGTTTTCTCAATTTCGGTGCGGTGGTTCAAGCACAAGTGACGCCAAAATTTCTGGTCGTTCAATTGAGGTCACCACACCGGAAATGGTCGACAAAATCCATGGTTTGGTAATGGACGATCGAAGCGGCCACAGGCTTTACTACATGGCTTAGTGATTTCGATTTTACTTAAATATTTGGACATGAAAAGGCTTTCCGAAAGATGGGTTTGCTCACAATCGACAACAAACGCATTCGTTTGACAACTTCAAAGGTGTGTTTGGCGATGTTCCAGAACAGTTCGACTGGGTTTTTGCGCCGTTTCGTAACCGTGGTTACGGACCTGGGCCGGTTTGCTCACAATCGACAACAAACGCATTCGTTTGACAACTTCAAAGGTGTGTTTGGCGATGTTCCAGAACAGTTCGACTGAGTTTTTGCGCCGTATCGTAACCGTGGTTACGGACCTGGACGGGTTTGCTCACAATCGACAACAAACGCATTCGTTTGACAACTTCGAAGGTGTGTTTGGCGATGTTCCAGAACAGTTCGACTGAGTTTTTGCGCCGTATCGTAACCGTGGTTACGGACCTGGACCGGTTTGCTCACAATCGACAACAAACGCATTCGTTTGACAACTTCAAAGGTGTGTTTGGCGATGTTCCAGAACAGTTCGACTGAGTTTTTGCGCCGTTTCGTAACCGTGGATGAAACCTGGACTCACCACAACCCACCAGACCCCAAGGAACAGTCAAAACATTGAACTTCTCGTGGTGACTCGAAGCCGAAGAAGACCGAGGTGGGTTTGTCAGCAAACAGGTCATGGCGACAGTTTTTTGGATAAAACGATCTCCGGCGCATATCACGCAGAGTTGATGGACCGATTCCAAGCCGAATTGAAGCAAACGGCCGCATTGGGCTAAGAAAAATATTACTTTTTTGCACCAGGACATCGCAATGCCAAAATTGCATGAGTTTATCTACGAGCTCTTTCCTCATCCAGAATTTTCCCTAGATATAGCCCCCTGCTACTATTTCCAAACATGAAGAAATGGCTCGGAAGTTTGAAAAATAGTCGCTAAATCTGGGTCATCGCGGAAACAAACGTTTATTTTGAGGGGCTCGAGAAATTTAGTATTGCTTGGAGGGCATCAAAAAATTGGAGAAACGTTTGAAGAAGTGTATCGAGCTCGAGTCTCCATGTTGAAAAATAAAATGTTTTTACGCCGAAAAGAGTGTTATTTCATTTTTTATGGACTTCTTCACCCAACCTCGAAAGATGATTTATTGACTAGCCCAAGTTTAGGTCTAGTACTTAAACTTGGGCTACTTTTAAAATAGAGAGTGAAATGTGATCTTCTCAAAGACGTGCGCTTCTTCGGGCAGTGCAAAGTGCATTTTGGAATACGAAAGAAAGGGCCTCTCTAAGTGTGACCTGACAGTGGCTTTGAAGGCGATTGCAAAATAGACGAATTGTATTGATCTTCAATTTCAAGACTATATTATATCTGAAAAAAGTATCCATCAACTTCTTAGCAGCATGGCATCCCGTACTTTCAAGTAGTTGACTGATTGACCTATAGCTCAGAGTAAATATCAGAGAATATCTGACACCTTTAGTGAATATCCGACATAAAATTACCCTAGGAAACGGCTGCTTCGTTTAGTTGACAAAACATTCAAAACACTCTCTTGGTTGAAGAATAGGAACATGTTGCCTCACCAGTATACACTTGTCCAAAAGTGATTTTATGTACAATTGACTATCCGCATTAATGGCGTTCAGATGAAGCTCAAAGTATACTTTTCATGTTATTAAAGCTTACCGGAGGATTTTTGTTACAGCGTCGGCCATCACAGTCTGTTTTAACCAGCTTTAAATGGCTGTGCGTTTACGCCACACACTACCCCACTGCATCCATCACCATTAGAAGTCTATACACAAAACAAAGTAGCAAACTACAGTAGCCTCGCTGACCGTGGTATACTCCACCCACAGATACACGCTAGACTCCTCTTATAGATATGTACTCACTGAGCTATAGCTTGTTTATACATACAGTTTGTTTTCAGTTGCACGGGCAAATATCTGCGGCCGCTTTTTCCTTGTAAATCTATTGAAGGATTTTTTCCCATCAGAGAACCAGAATGCCAACTGCCGACTGTTACCATTTAGTCTTCATGAATTTTCCATTGCCCAAACGCCAAACCCGGCGTTCGCCCATATCCTCGTCTACCTCTTTGTTTTTCACAGATGAAAGGTCCATTTTTCTCACTTTTTATGGCACTTTTACTGCTAATGAAAGCTTCTGTTGAATATTTACGAGCTATTTTCTATTCCATAGTAGATCGCAGAGGCTGATCTGTATATGTGTGTGTGTGTGTTTGGGTGTTTTGTATCCGCTAGGTCTTCCTTACGCCCACCAGGCAACTGCATCCCTTTCGCGTTGGCAGCACCGTTTTGTAAATACAATTTCGTATCCCTTTTGTTTTTGTGAAAAGGCTTTTATTTCCGTTTTTATTGGTGGGCAGATGGATATTTAGTCCGGGAAAGGGTTGACCGGAATTTGCTTTATATAAATGTTTTTGTTTTGAAGGCTTTGTCCACTTCTGCATACCGATTATTGGCACATGTGGTAAGAGCTAAGAGTTGCGGCCTTGTAGTGTTAGAAAGTTTTTTTCGCGTTATGATGAATTGTCCATCTTTGTCTATATATATGCGATGGTATTACGAGTATTATGAAATATAGAGACGGAGTTGCCTTTTTTTTTAAGAATTTAATATTTTTAGGTGGCAGCATATAGGATCCTTGTGCACACACAAGTTGTAAGGTACTTAACCCTAGTAGGCTAATGTTGCTGACTACGCGTAATAAACTAAACATTCGTCGATTCGAAGACCTGTACTAAAATATGTTTTTTAAAGCTTTGTTTAATACACATGGTTCTATTTTTTTCTGAAACATTAAGATTGTATTCCCAAATAAAAAACTTGATTTTACTAAGTAATATTCTTCATTTTTTTTTTATTATTAATGAACATGTCTTCGCAATATTTAAAAAAAAAACTGAAAAAAAAAACATTCCTTCTTTGGCAATATAAAATCTATAATAACAGGTGATAAGAAAAAAAATAAAGGAACTAATTTTTCTTCGCGCAAAATCCGCAAAAGTCAATTCGATGTTGACCACAAATTCCAATATTGCATTCAAAAATATAAATAAAAATAGAAATACTGTTTTTACCTGCCGGACACAGCAGTCGCAAGAACGCATCGGCGACTGAGTTAGTTGTTGAGCATAAGTTACTATGTGCCCGCGTTGAAAAGAGACAGGAAAATTAAGAATGCGACGTCATCGAATCGACGAACATTAGCCAGAGTTATCGAAAATGCGAATGTGATGTTTCCACATGTTTTTCCCTGCGATTTGCTAGCAATTCTATTTCACACCTGCGGAAATTTAAGAATAAAACACACATTTTCTTAAATATTGCAAATATTGACAGACTTATGCCTCCGTCCAACGCATCAATATTAATCTCAACACATTCAACTCTAATGTACGATGCACCCAATTCTAATGTGGTTTTCGATTGGGCTTCTTCAGATTTGCTCTCAGATTTCGTGTGTCTAATCATAATCATAATCATATCATAATCATCATAAATAAAATTGGTGTAGTTCTGTTCGACAAAGATTGAAATTGACTGCATGTATTTAAATGCAAAAATCTTGGAAACTGCTCAGTATATTCTGGTGCATATTCACAGGCCTATAGAGGATACCTAGGCCTACAATATCTACTTTGTCTTAACTCTATATCTCTATAAATTCCGGAAAATATTGGACAAGAATAATTTATTTTTTCATTTCGTTTTGCTTTTTTCTTTGTCACGATTTCCATTCGAAAATACTGGGAGCATTTAAATATACTTAACAGCAGCTTATAGAGGGCATCTGCAGGTACAACTTAGGATATCCAATAACTCGATAACATAAAAGGTTTTTAAATATATAGGCAACATTTGAAACATTTCTACGATTTTCACCTGCCTTTGTAGATATGCACTTCATTCGCAAATCATTTTGACATCTCTTTAAACCTTATTTTACTCCTGCGACAGAGAGGGAGACAGACAGAGGCAGTATGCTGTTTGGTGTGCTAAGAACAAAAGTAGCCATAAAAGAAATGTCAAATAAGTAGGAAAGGAATGTCAAATAGGTATAGGTATCAGTGATACCAGATCGTGGTATTATTATTAGGGAAAATTCCTGTTTGCAATCAAGATGAGGCAGTAAATTACCCGGTGGAGTTTTTGAATAGAATTACAGTCCATGGCCTGGAATTAAAAGTTGGAGTTCCTATTATGCTGCTTCGCAATTTGAATCCCCTAAGCTTTGTAATGGAACCAGATTGAGAGTGAATTCGTTGCAGAAAAACTTTATTGAGGCGTTAATTTTAACTGGGTCTGGTAAAGGGGATACGGTGTTTTTACCAAGAATACAAATAATTCCCAGCAATTATCCATTTCAGTTTAAACGGATTCAATTTCCTATTAATGTTTGTTCTGCCATGACAATCAATAAGTTACAGGGTCAAACTTTAAGAAAAGCGGGAGTTGAATTAATCAAGAATTGCTTCAGCCACGGGCAGTTATATCTTATATGTAGCGTGCTCCAGGGTAAGTAGTGCAGCGAATGTCACATTCTTAGTCGATGGAAACCGCTAATATAGTATACAAAGAAGCATTACATTAATAAAAAAAAATATTAAATTATTTTCACTGTCCAAAGAATAATAAATTATTGCCGATTAGTCCAACTAGCATGTGCAATGCCATGAAGATAAAAGCAGAGTGGGCCCAGTCTACGGGAAGTTTTTTTTGTACGGGTTCAAGTCCCTCACTCTTGCAGAAGGCTCTTTCTGAAATTTTTTTCTATCAATTGTTCAGAAACCACATTTTGCACGTGCGAAGCCGGGCGGCTACAGCTGGTCGAACATAAAATCGTCAATTGCTCTTTTTTGTGTTGATATACCTGCGGTTCGAATATGTGTAGCCTTCGACAATTTTCTAAAATATTCGAAGTTTGTACATAAATTGATTTCTAAACATTTGTACGTAAATAATTAACAAAAATAGATCCTCCCGATGCAATGCATTTCTTTGTAGTTGAAAATTTTCACGAAAACGTAAACAAACTCCACTAGTTGTCAAACTCAAACGTTCTTGTATTGGTAAATCTGAAGCAAATCTGAGAAAAAATCCACATTCGCAAAAGTGCTCTAAAATCTGAAAAATATTCCTTTTTTCGTACCAAACGAACATAAAAATTGCTCTGAGAGCAAAAAAAGTGCTCTGAGAGCGCCCAATCGATACCGCATAAGCAACCAACGTGTGCACAAAGCGTTTCTCAACAAGTGTTCGGGTATCGTGCGAGCTCCGCTAGTAGTCGTTGGACATATGGTTAAGCATTCCGATGGGCACCATTTTATAAACAATGAGCAGCGAAATGTCGACGGCAACACTGAAAAACGAAAACTCAGTTCTCAACAACAAGGAATATTATTTGTTTGCCAAAGTCAACAATGTTGATTAACTAAGTGTACATTATGTGTAGTGTATATTCAACAATTGAGTGGGTACGGGCCTCGCAACGTGTTTAACAACCAAATGTTTATTTTTACGTTGCTCAACAAAAACAATGGGATTTTGTGCACTACGGTACGAGTTCACGAAACTGGTTATGATGAGTTTCAAACTTAGTGGACGACGGGCATTAGGCAAGAAGTCGTGAGTTTCGATTCACAAGTTCGCGTCTCATGATAATCCACATCAAGACCCTAACATCAGTCTGTCTCACTAAACAGAACATGTTCGCAATGTCTTAAGAATAATGTTACCCAATTGGGGTAGAAGGACATTATTTGGTAGAACAATCGGAAAATATATCCTACACGACACCAGATTTGGAAGCAGACTTCTGCCAATTTAACTTGGTTTTTGAAATAATGGTACTTTTGCCAGCACACGGTTTGACTTTAAGAAAGAAACATGTAGTAGGTTTTTTTCTACTTTTCTGTCAGTTGCATCCGTCGGCAGTTCTCACAGCTAGAGAGGACTCACTTTCATTGGTGGAAATATTGAGAGCATGAGAGAAACTGTCATTGGCTGTCACCTGTCACCAGTTTTGTTATATCTTGAGATTTTGATGTCCGTAAAGCCTTCCATGAGATAAAATAAAAAGCTGCACAAAACATTCAAACAAAAACAAACAGTCATCAAAATTGGTATTTAAATTTTAGCATGATTATTAACACATTGGAACTTATGTAAATCGCATTTTAGGGAGATTTTCTAGTACCAACATATTCTGGTACAAGAAGGTAATCATTATAATATTAACAAACTGCGCTTTTTATACCAAAGGTTATTTAATGTGATTTCATTACCATAAAATATTTACTTTTAAAAGTAAGATTTTTTCACAAAAAGAGGACCTACATTACTTAAATGGCTATGCGACGGATTCTATGGGCTGGGCCTTTAAGATTTTTGCTTCGAGAAGCGTTTGACAGATTTAGACGCGGTTGTTATAGATAATAGTAGTTATGAGCTTCATTACTCAAGGAGGTTTATACGTACTAAAAAATGTTCATTCACATACAGAAACTGACCAAAAGTGGTTTACGTCGTGGAGAGGTGGTTCAAATTGCATTTTCCTGATTTCAAGTTGATTGCACAGCTCTAACCTTAAAATTGTATTGGGCCTTACCAATTATCATTTTTAGTTTCGACCCTAAATTTAACCCTCTACCGCATACAGTGCCATATATGGCTTTTCATTTTTAAGATTTTTTTTTATTTAAAACGGTACTTAATTCGGAATGGTTGGCCGGAAGGTCAGTCCGAATAAACGAATTTTCCGACAACAACATCTAAATGTGGATTAGCGGGATTCCCCCAATTCAATTTTTTTATGGTTTTCCCCGACTTCTAAATGTCAATTGCCGGGACTTCCCCAATAGACATTTTGATGATTTGTTCCGACTTCTACATATTTGAGATCTTTTTGCTACCAATACGGAGGGCTTTCACTGTACCTACATAATATAAAATTTAATTTTCTAAAATGAATGTACAATCATTTTACGGTAACTTACGAAACGTCAACGAAATCGATGATCCCCTTCAAAGTAATGACGAATACGCATCCGATACCGATGAAGAAGTTGTTGGAAATCAAAAGGTCGAACAGGAAGATATGTATATACCGGAGACCGATGAGAGTGGTTCAGATGACCACTATGACAGGCCCCACTTTTCGAAAGCAAAGCCGACAAAAAAAGCAGCACCGATTTGGAAGGAAAGTCACTTGTCCCCGTATTCGAAAGAGAGCCTGCCATTTCAAGCAAATACCAATCTTCCAAGTTTTATCGATAAACTGGAGACGCCAGAAGACTTTTTTAAATTTTTTTTTACCGACGATCTGATAACCTTCATAGTTGAACAGTCAAATCTAGTTGCACTCCAAGTTGACATAAATAGGCCCGCTAATATTGCTCTAAACGAAATAGAGCAATTTATAGGTAAGTTAAATTTAACCACATTAGTGAAAAGCTCTAATAAGTTATATTTTTAGGCATGGTATTATACATGTCGTTGGTACAATTACCATCTTCAAGACACTATTGGAATACGACTGTTGGTCAAGAATTTGTACGTGGCACCATGACTTGCAATAGATGGGAAACTATAAAACGGTTTTTGCACTTCAACAATAACGACGATATGAAGTCGCCAGGTGAAGCCGGGTTTGACAAGCTATTCAAGATTCGACCGCTGCTAAGCAAGATCCGTGATCAATTATTGCTCGTACCTAAGGAGGAACATTTGGTCGTCGATGAGCAAATTATTCCCACGAAGTGCCGGCACCACTTAAAACAATATAATCCGGCTAAGCCTCACAAATGGGGTTTCAAAAATTTTGTGTTGAGTGGAGTATCAGGTTTTAGCTACGATTTCGACATTTTTGCTGGAGCCCAAAGTGATACGTATCCGGAAGGAGCACCTAATTTGGGAGTAAGTGGAAATGTTGTAACAAGACTAGCGGCTACTGTACCAAAAGGAAAAAACTACAAAATATTTTTTG
This sequence comes from Cheilosia vulpina, assembly GCA_916610125.1. NCBI lineage: Eukaryota > Metazoa > Arthropoda > Insecta > Diptera > Syrphidae > Cheilosia > Cheilosia vulpina. The sequence continues at coordinate 76,873,926 of OU744276.1, read as the reverse complement.
ACAATTGGTTCAACAGCCCCAATCTTGAAGTTCACCTTATGAAAAATGGTTTATTGCCTTTGGGTACGGTAAGGATTAATCGAGTCCCTAATTCAAAGATGCCACCTGAAAAAGAATTGAAAAAGCTGGGACGTGGAAGCATGATCGAAAAAGTAGCTAATATCGATGGAGTTGAAGTTGACCTCGTCTCTTGGTTTGACAATAAAGTTGTCAATATTCTTTCCACTTACGTGGGAAGCGATCCTGTTTCAACCAAAACGCGTTTTAGTAAGAAGGACAAAAAGTACATCGAAATCAAGTCGCCGAAGGCAGTTGACGTCTATAATTATAATATGGGTGGCGTTGATTTACTCGATTCATTACTTGGACTTTATAGAATTCAATTGCGTACAAAAAAATGGTATAAAAATTTTTTTTTCCACATGATAGATATGTGTATTGTCAACTCGAAGATTTTATGGCGTCGTAAGTCAGTGGAATATATGCCGCTGTTTGACTTCAAGCTTATAATAGCTGAGCACCTCTGCAAAGCAGGAAAACCTAAAAAACGAGGACGTCCTATGACCACTCCGACTTCATCTCCGACTACAAGCAGAGAAGGTACTCCTTCTAGCAGTAAAAGAATGAAGCGCCAAGCTTTTCCACTGAATTCTGTTCGAGCGGACAATATTGGACATTTTCCCAAATGGCTAACGAATAGACAACTTTGTCAAAATGATTGTTCTTTCCGTTCCTACACTTTTTGTGAGAAGTGTAATGTATTTTTGTGCTACAATGACAAAAGAAACTGTTTCACAAGCTTTCACACAAAGTAAGCTATATGCATAGAGAGCCATATATGGCTTAATTTTTTTTTTCTAAACCATATACAAAAAAAAAAAAAAAAAATATATATATTATAATAGCCCAAATAAATACATATTTGCATAAAAAAAAATTTTTTCTTTATTGGAAAGATGTTCATGCAGTAGAGGGTTAAGTAGTTAACTTTTATAGTGGCTATATTTTCCATACAAGTTTTGCAATTGTGAACTTCCGTAAATTTAAAAAAATGATACTAAAATTTTATAAGTTTATTGTAGGTATTTTGATTTTAAAAAAGAAAAAAAAGGAACTTTGGTAAAGCCAGTTCAGTTATATACTTTGATAAATAAACCATATATTTGGGTAGTCTTGAAGCTGATCTATGCTTAAAACAAGCCTTGGAACTAACGCCAGCAATTTTTTGTCATTGATGAGAGTTTCCATCAGCGGGAAACACAAATTTCATCTTAAGTTTTTTGCGTTGCTCAACCTTGTATCCATGTTCGTTAACCTAATCTCATAGATTCCTCAGTATTACCAGAGAGTATTCCTACCGCTGTTCCTAGTTTTTTTTATTTTTCCAGATTTTTTTGTTTCGACTTAACTCACGTCTTAAGGCCTTCGTAAAACCTGTTCCCATCTAAATTTGACCATCTTAGGCAACAGAACTCGAAAATATCTCAGCATTTTCTTTCAATTATCTTCTCACTGAGCGCTTTTACATTCGGCTTCTAGCTTCGAAATTATGGTCTTGCTCAGTTTTGGATCTATAACATTTTTCATAAAAATAGAAATGAAAGTTATCAACTAAATTTTCATTCGAAAATAAGTAAAAAAAAAACTACAATTTGTATTGAATTCAAATGTTTTTCTTTTATATTTTAGTTATATTTTCTCAAAAAAATGAAAGAATATTTGAAAAACCTAATGGCAAACGAAAACGACGGTATATTTTAAAAAATAGCTCGTTACTATTATTAAAGTCACTGTTTTGATTCGCATACTAAATAATTCTAAATTATTTAAATAACAGCTCCAAGTGAGTCATCTTTCAAAGCCTCATATATAGCTTCTTCTTGTCTAGTTGAATTTGTTGGATCTGAAATATGGAGAACTGAAAGGATAACTTCAGATAAAATCATAACCCCACTTTAAAACAAGCGAGAACCTAGAGCTTCAGAAAATAAAACGATTTTAACAATTCCTGTTGAACCTGTTTTAAGCTAAACAATACATTCTGTGCAATTTTCGTAAAACGAGCTTTGGCCGAGGATTTTAGAATACTGGTCAAAATCAAGTTCAAAACTACGATCCAAAAAAATTGCACTTAACATTGCTGCGTTGTGCAGAAGCAAACCTACCTTCATTTAGAGAACTGAGTAATTTCCTCTTTATGACACATCAGCTATTCTGATAGTTCAAAAATTTGCTATCCATAGATGCTATACAGAGTCAATATAGGTACACTGAGGGAAAAACACTTTAAGCTCCTAAACAAAACATTTTAAAATTAAAAGTTAAGATGTATGAAAGACAACCATATTCAAACGCTTTCAATTTGAAAGTTACAATTTACATTTTTTACATCAACGCAAATAATTTAAAACTTGAAAGAGAAATCATTTAAATTTAAAGTTTTTCACTTTAAAAAAAAGTTGTATACTCTTAAATTCAAAGGAAACACTTTAAATTTAAAAACTCTGTTATTATTATTCTGTTTAAATACAAATTAAAAGCACTTTCTTTTACTTTTAAATGTAAAAGTTTAAAAATGAAACACTTTAGATTTGCACACTTTAAATTTGAATATGCGAACTTTTGATTCCAAAGTGCACTTTTTTCCTCAGTGTACCTAATCTTCTACGAATTCCCAATATAAAATAACGGTTTTATACTCAGCAAACTTTTTAGCATCGAATAGTTTAACCCTTTCGACCCGGCTTTCGAGGGACCAATTCCGGACAAGTATTGCGATTTACATCTAATCAAAACCTTCAGAAAAAACAATCCAGCCCAAACAAATTTCAGTAGGTTAAGCGGAGCATACATTTATTAAATTGGTTTTTATTTGTCTAAAATAATAAAACTTTCGATTTACTTAAAATTTACTGTTTTCGTTAAAATAAACTAAACTTAAAATAATGACGGTAAATACAAAGCAGTTAGAGCATGACAAATAATTTTTTTTTCAGTAAAAAGTGGTCCCGAAATGAAAATGATATATTTTACAGCCCGTTGTACGACATAACTTAAATAAAACAACAAAAACCTAGTTTTCAGGCGGGTTTAGAACACTTGTAAGTAAAAATCATATAAACAGTTTTCGATTAATACTACTCAAGCCAGTGTTTTGAATTGCCGAGTCACGTAGGGCTTAGACATTTTGACATAAAACAATATATTTCACGTGGTATACCTACGAGACAGTTAAAATCATCCGGGTTATTATTTTACCCCACTAAAAAAAAGAAATGTTTTATGCAACAGGTCCGTAGGGCACCCTACCTAGGGCCTAGCTATTCGCAACCATTCGTATTGGATGAGTTTTTGATTTTTGGGACGAATGGAAGGGATCTACAATTTTATACCGAGTCTAAACGGCCAATTGGGAAGCTCTTTCATGACAGTTATACTCTCGGATGTTTGTCAGACGTTCGCAAGAGGCGGCGCAGTGGAAAAAACCTAAAGTTTGTATATGGTGTTTTTACGGAAATTGAACCTGGAAACCCTAACTTAGTATTCCATCACACTAAGCCACTGTGAAACACCTTATCCAGTCGCTAGGAAAAAATAATGTACACACAACTTTATCTCGCTCATTATGGCTACTCCACTGGTAAGCATATAAAGTATGAAAAGTACTCCAACATGTTAACACAACCATCGCCCGCACCCCACCCCAATGACAGTATTTCTGACACACATGCCTAAGCGGCACCATGAACAAAAAATCGCTATCGCTGCTACACGCTACAATTTTTTGCTGCAGTCAACGACACGATACGACATACCACATAGGAGATGCGACGTGTACAGTATCTATTTACTCTATATACCTAGGAGTGCGATACAATAACAAAACACATTTGCTTAAGCATCTGTCTCTGTTTCTGTTGTCTGCTCGTTCATTTTCCCATTCACCGTTCTTTCTTTACGTATTCGTGATGGGGTCACCGTCACCGTCACTTGGAACATGAAAGACGAAGTACGCAAAAGCAGTACCGATACCGACGCCGATAAAGAAAGACGACGATACATTTGCGGCGAGTTACCAAAGCAAACAACACTAGTGTACCCGACAGTTCGTTAAACAATCTTAAACAGTGCAAGTGCAAAATTTTTTGTCCAGCTTTCAGTGCGATTTTGTAATTACTGTTTGTTCTTAGCCAAATGGAACAGAAACAATTATTGCAGGGAGGTGTCCGTTCATTCAAGTATTCGGTTGTGAAACTGATTGAACTGGTCAAAATGTATCCCATACTGTGGGATTGTAGACATCCTAGTTTTCGTAGCTTCAGTGCCAAAGATAAAGCGTGGAGAGAAATATATATAATGCTAGACGATAAATATCGCACAGCGAATGACAAGACCAAAGCAGATATAGGTAACTTATTTCGTATTTCTATTTATGCATTATGTATGAAAATAATAAGTATGTATCATACTAAACGGCGCAGAAAAAAATTCTGTGCGGTAGGGGAACGGTACGAGAAACGACGGCACGTTCAGTTTCCATAATCTGCGAAGCAAATTTGTTCAGTTGATGCGATTGCGATGCTACAGTCTAGCGTGCTGTATTCGTATAATATGCTTATCTTATATACCTACTTAAATGTATGAATGTGTTCGTAGGTAGGTGGTACTGGTACCTGCGGGCGAATGAGGGTTGTTTATATAGATTTTGGTTTATCGTGTAGAACCGATGGCATACGGGTCAACGATAATCGCTTCTCAGAAAGTGGAATCAAGAAACTTGTTTTGAACAGGGTTGCCATATTGGGCGCTTTGTCGTATTTTGGGCTATCTTTTTTCTTAAAAAACGATGAAAATGAAAAAAATGAGCGCCCACTCAATTTTGGGCTACATACCGTTTTACAACTTGTGCGTTAATTTTTTTTTGTTTTATTAGTTCACAAAACTAAAAACAAAAAAAATCTAAAAAAAAACCCGCACTTTTAAAACTTGGTAGCACTTTTGCAGTCAAGTGACATCGAATTTATTTGGCAGGCCTTTTGATTTGAAACAAGCCACAAAAGCCCATTGCAGAAGATAGAAGTCAAATAAAATTCTGGTAAAATACCAAAGAAAAAATACTCAATGAATTGGGAATATTTTCAACGACTTTGGCCTTCTTTCTGGGCAACGATTTTGGGCTACATTTTTTTATGGTTTGGACGCTTAAACAAATTAAATTCTGAATTGTGAATTTCTAGACTTGAATCTTGTATATCGTGTGTTTTCTGGAGTCATTTTTAATAGTTTCGCATTTGTAGGTGTCGTCTACTACTACTTCTTCATTTAGTTATTTTTTTTTAAACTATGGCCATCTGTATTTAAAGTTCAATTAGTAGTTGCATCAACATGTAACTTTACAGAGATTATGGTAGTTGTTCCAGACCATATCGTAGGAATTTTCCCTTTCTAAAGGAATTTTTTACATTGAATAGGTATCTTAATGAGCTGACAAGCCTAAAAAGTATAACCCTTTGTCCACCAGAACAAACAAACAAGAGATTCTGTTATTTTAGGAGCTTGAAAAAATTTAAAGGGAATTTAGGAATTTGAATTACCTACAACTGTGTAACATAATTATGTACTTACCTACGACAGGTTAGAGTTGGCCAGCACCCGCCAGGGTTACCATACGTACAGAACCTCTTTTTCGTCTTAAAAGTTACTTTGACACCCAACATTCAAAACACCAAAAGAGAGGACAGAAAAGTTCCCATTTTGAAAGAATTTTTTCACTAAACACTTTGAGGTAGTCAAGCCAAGCTTCCACTTTGCATATTTTCTTCTCATTGTGAACATATATGCATACGAAGTGTTAAAACTTAAAGAGTCCCACTTTTCTCGTTTTCCAATCTTAATTTTTAAGCGGTTTGATGTCGGACGCAATTGTTCGATCTGTGTCAATATTGTATTCTCTGTTTCGGGTATGGAATGGAATAACTTGGGGCTGAATGACTTTTCCTTTTTTATCAATTGCCTATGCAGAGAAAAACGTTCGGTATAGTATTCGCACACAATCGTTTAGATAAAGTAAACTGTAAGTATAACTTTCCTTAAGACGAATGGGTTTTTATTTACCTATAAGATCAGTATCCTGCTCGCGCTAAATTTTAGCGTCCCTAGTCTCCACTTCGATTCTCCACACCAAAGATAAATGGTCGCTAAATAATTATTTTGTATTTTGGTTTTGTTTTTTTTTATTCTCTGCGGCTTCCTCTGAAAAATCCACAATAATCACAACACAAACTTTTTCTTCTGTCAACATTTATCTTCGATTTAATGTACCGGACATTTATTTCGCGAGCTAAATGAGTGGAGCTTGTCAGCGGCCCATCTATATGAAGTTAAGAATTTTACGATCGAACAGGATACTGCTTTGCTAAACTGCTTCGCTAAATTTTATCTTTGTAGACATTTTTGTATGGGAGATAAAATTTAGCGCGAGCAGGATACAAAGCTAAGTAAAATGAGCCAGAAACAGCAAAAGTGCAATGAAGCAAAAAAATTAAGGGTTCTCTACCTATCCCTGTGCTCACCGAAAGTAAGAAACTAAAGCTTGTGGCGTGGCTACTTAACAAGGCTAAAGCGGATTTCCCTAAATGCCAAACGAACTCTTGAATACGAAACCGAAAATAGTTCGAGAAGAAAAACGAAAAAGATCAACTCAAGACCGAAAGACCCGATTCTTGTCGTCGACAAGAACTAGTAGTAGTATAGTTTATGTAGTTATAGGCCCGAATAGTTGTTACAGAAGAGAGCAGGGTTCGGTCTTTACTGCAATTACAGCAGATCTACTGCAATTTTAGGAAAAAAATAAGATCTACTGCACCACTGCGCTCGATTGACAATCTACTGCAATTTATGTGAATTTCGGAAATCTTAAATCAAAATTGAATATACTTACACATTTTTGTTTCTTAGTATATTTTTATAAGCCCATTGCAAATATTCAGTTATTGGAAGCACTGTTTATTGATTCTGCAATCTATTACAATATATTTAAAAGAAAATGTACATGCCATCTCGTTTTCACTGCATTTGCCTTGCATGAACTGATACTGAATTCAAGTCTCAATTGTCTCTTTCTCTGTTTCTAAATTTATTGTTGTTGTTGTTGTTTAACAAAAATATTTGAAAACTTCATTTATATCGCATTTTTTTCTAAATTCAAAATCTACTACAGAAAAAGTGAATCTACTACACTTTTTTTAAGATTTACTGCGAAATTTCACAACTGAAGTCCGGTTTAGAAAACAACTTATAGATAGGAATGGCAAAGATGTCTTAGGTGCCTCCAAAATATAAGGAAAAGTTAAGCACTGAAAAAAAGAACCATAAGAGAACAAAAATACAAGACAATAAGGTCTAGGAAAAAGTAAGTTCATACAATGTTAGTCGAAAACTGTTGGTTTTCTGATGCATGAGCAGAAAACCAACACAGAAGCAAACGAAAATAAGGTCTACAAAATTAATAGTTGTGAATAGTAATGAGTGTAAGTGGGGGTATAATTTAGTATTTGTCGAACTTTGAAATAAGTCTTTCGATAAAGCTGAAAATGAAAATGATTGCATTTTTTGGCACTTAAATATCATGGCAATCTCTGATAAGGACAATAAATTAACGAGATTACCTGCGCTTGAAGTATAAAAAATTAATTATTTTGTTACCTATACCTATTTAATTTGTGCTAAAAATAGGTCTACATACTTCCGTTGCTATTATTAAATAATTATGCGGACACCTAACCTTAATTTAATCTGTTCTTTTTTTTTAAATTGATTAATTAGGTAAAAGCATTTTTTTGTGAGAAAAAAAAATAATTTCTCTATTTTATTACTACACTCTTTCATTGATTGATTAATCCAATTAATTGTAATATGCCCTTGTCATTGTTATTAAAATTAAAAATGCTAATGATTATTTCCGCATTGGAATTGGCAAGGCCAATGCTTATCACAGGCTTCGTGGATTGTGGGCTTTTTACAAATTTTTATTAACAAAAATAATATTTCACTGACTATTGGTTGTTGTTAGTGAGTAGAAAAAGTATTTAAGTATTTTGCAATAGACAAAAATACTATAAATTCTAGAGTAGGGAAATTTAAAAAAAAAAATACTCAAAATGAAAAAAAAATATTAAAGAATAATGGCAACACTTACAATAAAAGACTATAGCATTTTTGAAAGCCCGGAATCTGTTTTTTTCTATTATTTTAAAAACAGGTTATTTCTGTTAATAGCTTTTGGGAAAAATACTTTTAAAATTAAAATTCAAGGAAAAAAAAATTAAAAAAAAAACAGAAATGTTTTATTCTGATTTTTTTAATATTGTTAATGTAGGCACTACATTTTTTCTAGTGTTTACTGCCCCTATTAATTCTTTATTGAGCACTAAAAACCGACTTCTTATATATATTGCTTTTTTTTTAAATTGGGAACTATTACGAAAATTACTTTTTTTTTATTAAATTGTGAAACTAAATACTGTATTGATTTATAGGATCCATTATATAAATCAATTTAAAAAAAAAAATGTCATATTCTCATCCTCGCACCCACCCTAAATCCAACAGTGATCCCAATCAGAGAGTTTCCGGGAGACTAGCAGCCCGCTTATACGCCTTTTACGTTACAGTGGTAACACGGAAATTAGTGTACTCCTACCTTTGCCTACATTTTCTGCATTAATAAGTCTTAATCTTTGAGACTATCATATACCTACACCTACAAATCATATAGATAAGGTTAGAAGGCGCAACAAAAGTTTTCACTGCAATTAATTGCATTTCTTTCTTTTGCAGCTGCACGCATAACCGCTAAATGGAGGAACATACGGGACGCTTTTATTCGGTCATTCAAAAAACGGGCACTCGATAGCAGAGTTAAAAGATACATGTATCATGATCGCCTTGAGTTCATGCTCGCAACCCTGAACACCGAAGAAAGTCATCAAAGTCCGCGGCGGCGCCACAGCAGCAATTCAGAGTCAACAACTGAAAATTTTACAGAAAGTCACACCTCCTACGATGGCAACGCGGATTCTGTTATAATTATCAAAGATGAACCGGACGAAGAGCCAATAGATTGCAAAGTTGAAATCGAAGAGGACGACCTGACATATTTGAACCCTAGACAATCGAATATCAATGACGGAGACGACTATGAAGAAGTCAGATGCGCAAAAGTTCGAAAAATCGAAAACCAATCAACTCGGCAGGAGCAGCGCTCGCAGTACCAATTGTCTGCGGCTTCTGAAGTGGAACAAAAAGATCAGCCCGAGCAAGAACCAAAATCAACAGTAGTTCCCAATGAAAGTGATGGGAATCACGCTCCGCAAGTGGATGAAGATGAATCGTTCTTCGCCTCGACTTTGTCAATGGTCAAGGAGATGACCCCAGATGAAAAATTGGAATTTCGAATGACAGTACTGCAGACAATTCATCAGGTACGATTTCGAAGGCGCGCATCTGATTTCAAGAAATCTTAGCCAAGACCACGGGGTCTTGCAAAAATCCAGTAAAATTAATTTAATTTTAAATCATTACATCAAGCTCTATTTAAACTTTTTAATATTATAGTCCTGTTTGGTATCCAAGCTACGAATTTTGAATTTTAAGAATCGAAAGCATTCAAAAACAATTCCTTTTTTTTTGCATTACGTTATTTACATCGGGGCCTCCGAAAGTCCTTTTCCCTCCTACATAAGTCGATTAAAGTTGCTAAATATGCGGACCTTGGAAAAACGAAGAGAAAAATCAAATGCTTTATAAAACTAGCGCTGCCCTGTCTGGTGACATCAAGTCCACTTATATTTTTAGTTCTATAAACATCCATACTAAACCGAAGGGCAACAAGGAATCCAATATTTGTATATCAAAGGACGTCTCGACGTAACTATGGGAGCAATGGCCCCATCAATAACTTGACGAAGGATTTTAATAAGTTCAATCATGTGATTGATTTCAATCGAACAAAATTAAATTTAAAACAATTATTTAAAGAAATGTAACATAAATGTTAAAATAACTACTTTAAAAAAAATATATTAATAATTGATTAACTGTAGCTTAAATGTTAAGTAGGTAAATAAATAAAACAAAAATAAAAACACCGCTGTCGTTTCGTCGATGTTGCTCCTCTATGCGCCGTACTAATAACAAATTTTAGTCTCAACTAAAGCTCACAAATTGTATAGAAAATGTATCTATGTATTTAGAATAACTAAAATTCGAAACTAAATTTGTTTAGTACTAAGGCCTAAAAACTAAATTGTGATGTCATCCTTGCATAGAACAAGTCGATTTCATGCTTTGCACCATTGATAAAAAAATGCCCATAACAAGAGCTATTTTAATTAAATTTTAAACAGGACAGACTACATTTTATATAAATATTATAAAATGATCTCATCGCATTATGTTTGTTTTCATATACCGCATCTATGTCGAAGTTTAATTGAAAATGTATCCAAGTTTCTAAAATCCAATTATGGCCATTGCCAATGTTGTGAATACACACGGCCGTGCGACCGAAAAATCCTCATTTACAGGATCCCCCAGCATGCATCGATGGCATCGGCCGACAATATTACGTCACCCATCACCGTGTATATGTAGTATCTGCAGCTAAATGCAATTTTCCATTTTAAAATTAACCAGCCAGGAGCATCATTCTATGTAACCAGCGGCAGTGGCAGACAGCAGCACTGCACCAACACACATCCTTGGAAAGGTTTTCATAGAGCATTGGGCTGGGCAGGAACACAGGCGAACGGCAAACTCAATCAAATTGTAACTTTAATATGTTGTGCAGGCTATAATAGCGACGAGCTGTGTACGCAGTGTCAAAGAACAGTCGAGCTCTATGTATGTTTCGCAAACAAGTCCTGATTACGTTCAAAATAACTTTTGTAGTGCTGTGGGTTGGTCGCTCTGTGCGTCTGAAAGTTCATCTGATCCTGGGACATAGGTGAATTCAATCGGATCACCAAACGCCATAATTCTTTGTGGAAAGGAAAATATTTATGAGAGCGAATCTTTATCTGGCCTTTGTATCTATGCCTGCAGTCTGCTCCTATATGCATACGGCAGCTATACCGGTCCCAGTTTGATTGCCTTGCTGCACCGTGACTCGTTGATGACAACGTTGTAATGATGATTTGGAGGCAACGTTGATGTCGTTATGTGTTGACGTTGTTTTTCCGCGGCGGGGATTTGGATGGGGGTCCATGTAAGGATACTTAGTTGGGCAAACATCGACATTGATTATCCTCGTGAAATTGCCAATGCACATGGTGGCTGGCCGTTTGTCCATTCAACGGGTACAATTTTGAAACTAGACAAACAGAAAGGAAATTATGTTTCCTTGTTTACAAAGGCTACGGTGTATTGTGTGTTGCGAAACGACTCTCGTATCCACGTAATTAATAATTGTCCTGCGAGTGAGGGCAGGATACATATGCGTTGTTAAAACAGGTCAAATATTGGTATTTCGTTGCGCGTTTAAATTTGCCTAATTGGAAAACGTTGACTGTGTAAAGAAACTCAAAAACGAATGTAAAATCGGAACCGTTGGAGTGACTGTCACATTCGCCCCACAGGACTTTTCCAAGACCGCATTGTTTGTACGACGCATGGGGTCGTTATCATTGGCAGTTGTTTAAGGCTTCTTTAAACTCATGCATCTAACCTAATGACATTTGTAAATGGGGTAAAATAGTCGATTTAGATACCTATCTTGGTTAGTGAGATTATGCCTCCGCACTTGTGGGTACTTGTCAAAAGATTTCCTCGATCTCCCTAAAGCTTCTTGCAAGACTGTACACATGTTGGTCACGGTTTTCTTAGCCCAAGCCCAGTGAGCGGCAACTTTCATAGACGGTAAACAAACTTGAAGAACGGGGATCCAGTCCATTCTTTAACTCAAGCATATTTTTCGACTGTAAGAGTAAACAGGGAGTGCAACCAAATCAATAGGGTGACCACAAAAGTTGGCGAACTCCCCCATTATGAGGTCCCTGAAAACCCGAATTTTTTTCCATGTACCTACACCGATATATAAAAAGTAGATATATGTGTACGTATGACTTTAACTTCCACAAAAATGAGCCACGTCCACGTTACGCCAAAATATAAATTGCAACCAATGTACGCCAGCAAAGAAGCTTAAAAAATAAATGATTTCGCAAATGGGGCAAGCTGCTCATTGCAATTTAATTTTTGGACGTATTTTTCGTCCTGTTCAGAACATATCATCGCGCCAGACATTCACCAGTCACTTCCATCCATTACCCCAGCAGAAGAATCCTTTCTTATTAATTCATTTATTTATGCTCAGGCTTCCGAATAAGGACACTTTTCTCTTGTGCATGCACGAGTACATTATTTTTTCCAAAATCATCTTCTAGAAGAAAATTCCATGCTCCTCCAGAAGCATAAATTTAAAATTAGCTCATGTTTTATGTGTGACTATGCGTACGAGTATACTCGTATATGTTCGGAGTTCGGATACTGAACTGTGTTCCCGTGCATGGGGGAAGAGTGGACACGAAGCACAGTTTTAAACCAGTTTCAGGAAACAACAATTTATTACAGTTTTTCATGTTTGGACGATGTTATAGTCCGGAAATCACACACGATCCATTTTTCGGTTCTCCATTTATTTTGTTTTATTTTTTCCCGGTTATCCTGCTCCTCCTACTCCATCTCTGAGCGGTGTATTTATGGCTCTTTTTTTCGTTCCTTTCGTGGATTCATGTGAGTTTAAACTTGACTGTAAAAATTGACAAGGATTCCTTAAAGTTGTGTGGTCCAGCATAATGGCAGAGGGATGAATGAACGGAAGAGTGTTCAAAGGAATACTTTGTCCTGAATTTTGGAATGGATAAGGTTTTAAGTGCGACGTTTGTTGGAATCGCATTTCACTGCTTTAATGTGGCAAACAAAAAATAAAATGGCTTCTGGGTTGTCAACAGCTTCTAACATACCCGACTCGGTATGACGAATGAAAGCGACCGCTCAATTTTGTACCGAAACGAAAAAGCATCCGGAGCATCATTATCGTATCGTTGTCGGTTGTATTCTGTGGAAAAAAAATGAACGACGGAGCTCTTCAATTTACGCAGTCACAAGAAGGACACGGTGATCGCAGCTTTACTTATATGATCCACGATTTAGAGTGTAAAACTGCGAATAGAAGTCTTTCATGACAGTCGAATGTTTGTCAGACGTTCCCGAGAAGTGGTACAGTGAAAAAGAACCTTGAGATTTGTGTAGAGCTTTTTCCTGGGATCGAACCTGAGACTCGGAAGGTTGCTCCTCGATAGAAGTGTCGTCTGTAACTCTGACCAGGCGCTGTTGGTCTCTTGCGCTTACAATTTACAAAACTTGTCTTCATTCTGATAGTCCAAAAGGAGATAAGTTTTGCACTATCTTGGAAACTATAGCTTATATTATATAAAATTATTGGGACTTAACTACTGGACCTTTTCCCCGTCGATATACTGGGGGCAGATTCCGTATATAAACGATATCGTTTTTAAAACTTTGATCACCAAAATAAGTTATATTCTGTTCGAATTTTTTTGACAAACGTCAGCTTTCATTATATTTTTGGAAAATCAACTGCATTAAGCTCTTCGACTTTTAATTTTATCACTTGGTTGCTAGTTTTGGAGGTCTATCGTTTTGACGATAATCATCTGAAAAGTTACGGAATTAGTGCCCTGCATTTCAATAATCGTCCTTTGCCACCATCCTGGGTAACATGTAAACCCAATTCTAAATATCCCACGATCAGGACTCAAACGCAGCTCTAGGATTTCAAAATTCTTTTCTCTAAAGGAAAAGTTAATAAATCAAATAGATAAGAGTTAAAAAAAAAAAAACTCACTTAGCAAGTTCATTTAAAAAAAGAAAAATCCAACTCTTCCAGTCAAATATCCTTTTTCCCGTTCGTTTCCTACATTTATCTGCGCGGATACGTACTTAGACGACAAGCTTTTGCTCCATGACGTTGTGAATAAGTCAAAACCGTTATTCCAACTAGAACCAGTAGGGTACGGTAGGTTTGGGTATGGAGTCTCAGCCTCCATTTGAAAAGTAGGTAGCAAACTTTATCCTTCCGAATTGATGAGGATAATGGAGCAAAAGTAAGAACGGATCTCCGGCTTTTACAGGGGAGTACTTCATCTTGTCGGTTGTCCTTTCTGCAACTACCCTCTTACTACACATATATACGATATAATATTCTTCCCTCTTTTGTTGTTCCTGCTTTGTCCGCTTCAATCGAATTGGATGAAAATAAATTTATTTGTACACAGTCTATCCCCAGACATGGATTACGAAAAGTAACGTGAAAGAGTCAAAAGGATTTGAGACGGGCACTAAGAAGTTACGGACAGAAGAAGAAAAAAAAAAAAAAGAAAACCAACGAAAGTAGTAAAAATAGCTAACGAAGCAGGAAACGTTCCGACAAAACTTAATAACACTGAGAGGAGAGGCACCCATACCCAACGAGCAACGACAACCACTAAAGAGCATACCTCTATATGTATAATGTATGTACGCACGTATATATATTTATACGATGGAGATATTTTCGCTTTTGATTGCTCTAAAACTCTAAAAGGATTGAAGTTGTCCGAAGGATGTGACCGGTTTGTTATCATCTAATGGTCAAAAGTCCTCCTTTTTCGCTCTGCTGATGAATGATGGCGAAATATCGATTGATTTGTGTTTGTGCTACTCGTGCAGTTGTTCGTGGTCCTCTTTTTATGAGATCCTTGTAACGTGGACCTTTAATCAAAGTAGACAGTAGTATTATAGACATTGTGTCGTTTCTGTTAAGATCTAGCGGCCCAATGTAAACTGACGCAGATATGTAGGAGAAGATATATGAAAGACGTTTGTTTTGGGGTTGCAAAGTTTGAGAGCCTTTGTATACTTGGTTGGTCCAAGGAGATTTATAAAAAGCTGCTTTAACATTTAATGCGAAGGCACAAAGGAATCAGTGTAGGAGTATGCTGAGTTGTATGTCCTCACAGGTCCTTTGAGTGCAGATAATGCAAAAGCTAATACTGTTTGCGTGATGCAAAGATATTATTTCAATATTTCGAGCAGCACTAATTGGTGTGATGCCTGTGCGGGTCAGAGTTCTGTGAAGGAAGAAACTTAAATAAGCCCCACCGATGTGTTTGGTGGACTACTAAGCGAGGGTTCCCATGGTCGATACCCGGAAAAACACAAATTACATTCTAAGATTTATTCGCGAAACACCCGAACGTATAACTTCCATAAGAGAGCTTCTCAATGAGCCGTTTGGACCCGGCATAAAATTATAGATCCCTTCCATCGACCAGAAATTGCACACTGTCGTTTTTGGAAAATGCGAATGTTTTTATGGCATTTCCTAGAGTGGCTGGGGCACAGTGTCTCATGCTCTGTTTATTTGCACAGCCAACGGTACGAAAATGTGCTTCGTCAGTAGACAATACGTTCCCAAGCTTTTGTGCTCTCTGTCTGGAAAATTGTCACTTTTGTCGAGAAGCTGCATGATGAATTTTGTACGTGTGAAAATCTAGTAGTTAATTTTCAAATTATGTAACGTGTTCTGTAGATTTCTCTTGTATTCCAGTTAAGGTCGCAATCTTCCTTATCAAGCGCGAGCCACGTGTGCTGGCTTTTTCTTTTTGCTGTTGACATTTTCCTTTAAGTCTAAATTTTTGGGGCCACGATCAGATAAGTTCGTGTTCGGAATATTATATAGTGAGCACAAATCGAGCGGGCCACTTGAGCCAACGAATCACCGCCGCTGCAGAATTCTGAAAAGTCGCAAAAAAAGGGCCAATGAGAAACATTTTTGAAGTTATTCTGGAAATTTGGAATTTCTGAACGATATTTTACATTTAAAATTGGCTCGGTAATCACTATGATTGTGTTGTGATAGGCAACTGAGTTAAATCTTTAAGGTTTTTATTTAGAAACACCAGCATTTGAATCATGTTTGAAGCGCCTTCTCCAACTAAAACAAAGTGCACAACTGGGTCGAACAAAACTTTCTCGTTCATCAAAAGTTTAGTTGACTCAATCGGTTGGTAGGTAAAGTAGGTAAGTTCAGAAGCAACTGTATATAAAATATAAAAATAGTTTAAAAGATTTTTGAGTACAAGTAGGGTTAGCAGGAGTTTCAGTTTTCTGATCTGCTGGTTTAAGGTGATACGGATTGGAATTGAAAGTATAGCGTTCGCGATAAACTGCTATCTTTGCATAGATTGCATTTGCAGTTATAAACTGAATATCCCGATGGACGCTCGTGGCGGTACAACTGAGGTAGGAGCTTCTGATTGTGTAAGCTCCAAGTGGTTGGAATTATTCTAAGATGTATGTTTAATATGGTTGAGAAAAAAATTAGAAGTGAGAAATATTTGCTCAAAACAGTTTTTTTTTGTTGTTGTATTTGCTTTTTTATTTGGCAGTACGGTATAGAGTTTTAAAAAAGGACCAGAATTTGAGAAATAACTAAAAAACAGACTTTTTGGCATTTTTTTTTAGAAATGCTAAGAGTGGGATGTTAAAAAGAATTATTTTATTATCCTAAATGTGTGTTCTGATCAAAATCAAAAACAGTAACAAATTTTGTAATATTTTGTTTGACAAATACAGTAGTCCCTCGATAATGTGAATTACCGATAATGTGAATTTCTCTAAAATGTGAATCGGCAAAACTTTACATTGTCATGTCTATAATGTGAACTTCCGAAATTTTCCGCGGATTTCGCGATTTTCGTTTTTCTTCTAAATTAATAAACATTTAAACTGTGCTTTAAAAAATCATTTTGTGTTGTTTTTAATAAATTTGAAATCCGTTTCAATCAGTTTAGTAAGTACTGAAAAATAAGTTGCAGTAATGTGAATCCCTCTAAAATCCCAAAACGCCTTGTTTTAATTAGTTCACATTATCGAGGGACTACTGTACTACTGCTTAACTATTAAGCTGAAAAATTAGTATTAGATATTGTTTCCAATGTGAGTATTATTTTTTTATTTTTAAAGTTTTATCCAAATCGAAAATGGGTTTTTCGAGACATGAGCAGTTTTTTTTTAATTTCGGTGATTCGAATAAAAAATTAAGGTAACAATAATTTTGAAAACATCAATTTTACTTTAAGTTTGCATTTTGGTCGAAATCGATGTTGCCGTTTTTAAGTAAACTAAAGAAATTGCATTTTTCAAAAATCCATTTCACGAGAGAAGAGAAAAACTGAGTTTGGCATTAAGTTAGAAATGACAATTTTTGTTTTTGTTGCAATCGTATGGAAGGTTTTCGAGATATGTCCAAATTTCAAAAGTACCGTTAATCGATTTGAAATGAGAATGCAGTCATATTAATCTCACCTACTTAAGATCAAATATCAAATCCAACTGGTATGAAAATATTGTATTTGAAGTACCATTAATATTGAGATTACCGTGCAAAAAAAAAACGGCCCTGAACTGTAAGCCCTCAAATTTCAAATTCGAAGTTTGAACAAAATCCGGGCAGCCGTTTAGGCTGTAGGCCTCGCGACATACGGACAGACAAAGAGACAGACGGACAGAGTTTTGTGACCCACTTTTCGGGGTTCCTCTATCGCCGTAATGTCAGAACTGATTAACATCTCCAGTTCGAAATTTTGTACGAATACAATATCTTTCTTTTACGATATTGTATTCGTACAACATTTCCATACGAGAAAGTTAAATATTCTTTTATTGCTACGTTCTGAAAATATAGACGTTCCTATTGCAGCTAAATTCAAAATGCACCACTCTTACCCAAACGATTCTACAATAATAACGGTCACTGGTACCACACATTTACCATTGTATTGTACTCTAATGATATATGTATTTGGATAGATTCAAAAACAAATATTCATAAATCACTAGCTATTTTGCAATTTGTCGTTTTTTTTTTTTTTGTACTTATCTCATTTCGAAAACATATCTTGTTTTAGACACACCAACTGATTGCACGTAGAGTATAATGTAAAATATTCATAAGGAAATGGAAAAGTTCCACATCTCAACTGCATTACCATTGAAAGGCCACCCAGAGAGTAGGTCCTGCTGTGCAAGTACTCACAACTGCATATCCAATTTTGTGAACCAAATATAGATATAGTGACTGGACGAGTCGTAGCTTTCAACATAACTTGCTGATGAGAGCGATCTCATGCCACACCCAAGTTACCTATACAGAATGACACAAATCCGGTCGCAAAAGGGAATATGTAGGTACGACGGCACACGTTACTGGCTGGACATGCACATCCATTAGAAGTCGCTTGTAACCCTTTGATACACAACAAATCTAATCATCAACCTTTTATGTGTAGTTTCCATGCTGTATATCTCCAGCTGGAGGTGACGTATTATAATATTTTAGAGGAAAGCTAGGTATAGGTAACTTTGGTCGTAAATGTCCCTATCCTTCTACTATGTGTCTCTGAAAAATCGAATTTAATCTCGTATGGAAGTCGACACAAAGTCAGTCAATAGTCGGGTAACGAAACGAAATATTGGATTTCTTTGGAATTCAATTAAAACGGGACTAAAAATGAATGGATGCGACCTTTTCATTTCTGTGTTTTGAATGGTGTCACAGTGTTACATTAACAACGATGAAAGGGCGATTCGAATGTGCTCTTAAATCAAATATGATTTGGCTGCACTCTATCCTATAAATTGCTATCATTTTGAAAAGCCTTTAGCGATAAAATCGATCCAAAGTGAGTTTCTTACAAAATTCTCATACTTCTTCGACGATGATTTTATGCACAATGAGTCTCCTAACTATGTTAAGAAGGGCACAGGGAAAAAACTTCACGGGCAGTAACTTTACATGGGAAATAACTTCACCTTGAGTGGAAAGTAATTTCACTTTTTTCGTGAGAAGTTATTTCCCACTTAAAGTGCCAATTACATCACCACCAATTTTGTCAAGTTATTTCCCACCTACAATTTTTGAATATTTTGATTCTAACTGGAAAACAAAAACAAAATTAAATTATTTATTAGGATTTTAGAATAATCTAGCTAACATTCTGAATAACAACTTTGCAGACACCCAACCTTGCACGTGTTACCAGCCCTAAGCCGTAACCCTAAGCAGGGGGGGTTGCATTAATTATCCACTGTTTATGAATTTTGTGGGCTTACGTCATAATGTTGTCGCATGCAAAGATAAATTATTTCCCACAAAAAAGTGAACTTATTACTCACTTTCATTGGGAAACAATTTCACACAAGATAAGTGAAATTATTTCCCACGTAAGGTGAAGTTGTTTCCCATGTGAAGTTATTTTCCTGCATCGTTAAGTCCGGTACAATTTTAATCCCATAGATATTGTAGATTCGATACGTCCAGGATTTTATAAAGAATATATTTTTGTATTTTTAAGCCCTGTTATCTATAGCGGGTCAGCGGCATGACTGCTCCTAAATGCTCAGCAAGTTTCTAAGTATTGCAGGAAACATTTCCTCAAAGAGGACATCTTTGGTAGAGCTTTTGGAAGCTTAAACCATACTTGGAAATGATCTTAGATTTATTGGCCTTGTTGCAGCACTTATGCATTTATAAAGGGACATGACTGTCACTAGATCGTCAAGCCGTCAACCATATGGATCATGTTACGATTGATACATGACACTTGGCTATAGTATGCTACCTGTCCGAACGTTTAAGCTGCCAATATAAACTATTGAACCCACAAGACGGATATCTTGGAAGACAAAATAACCAGGAAGCAGGAAGTAGCGAGAAAAAGTTTAACGTTGCATGGTTGTAATTGCAAAAAAAAACGCCAGAATATTTACCTGACCGTGTATGCCTTAAGCTATCAGAAAGCCCTGTGCAGGCAACATTTACCCTTTCAAACGCATGGCAACTCCTGTCCACTGTATGTTAAGTATCTCCAATATACTTCGTAAACATGTTCTTATTCTTCTGCGAGTACAGATTACCAGCTAGGATAGCATCAGCGGCAACAGCAGCACAGCAATGAACTGCAACATAGGTAGGGAAGTCAGTGTGGAGAATGATTGGCGTCAGTTCAAGAGGAACCACAGCAGCGTTAAAATATATTCGTCTCACGCGTTGAAGGCTTTCTCATAGAGGAAGAAAAAAATAATAGATAATTACTTATCTCTCATAAAAACATTTTGACAAACAAGAGGAACAATTTATTATTTTGCACCAGTCACGCGAAGACCGTTTTAACTACAGAGAAGCGTATTGGTTGAAGCCCAGGTCCACCCAGACTGTGGCGCCATCCAAGTAACTAACTAACAAGGCACACTGTAAAAAATATGAGGGTGTTTTCTAATACAATACAAGAAAACTTGGTTTTCAATATTTCCAATTTATTAATTATTAATTATTTAATTTAATAATTGTTTCATTGAAACCGTCATTTTAATACGAATTTTCAGAACTTTTATCTCTATAGATTAAAATTCAGTATTTTTTTCTACAATCTAACCCGGGGGAATGGGGATCGTAAAAGGGAGGCGTGGACACAGTTTTAAATATAAATTAAAAACAAGTAGATATACAGTATTAACGCTTCTTCTGACATGAGAATTGCACTGGCGAAAATTGTACCTAGATTTTTCGAGCTGGTGAAAAAAATGCAACACCCAGAAGTCGCATTGAACATCTCACATTACTTATAAATAATAAATAAAAATATTTTTTTCAAAATCAATTTAAAAACAAACGTGTACCTACAAAAGCAAGAATATTTGAATTTCTCGATGCATATTTTAATTTTTAATAAACATTTGTATTTTTTTTTTGTTTTTGACTGGCATGCGATTTTCCAATTCGCCATGAGGGGGCATGCTGTTGAAAAGGTTGGGAGCCACTGTACTAAGGGAAGCACAGCGGCACTCTATAGGATTATTTTCGAAGGGGATAAAAGACCACGGGAATTTGGCAACGCTTGGAAATTTGATATATAAAGGGTGATTTTTTAGCTGGTTTGGTTTTGGCAACACCGGTTTTGACAGCTGACGTGTGTTTAGTACCTTGTGTCACTGTAAAACAGCTTCAGTTTGGTTTGCAATTTAACCATGGATCGTCTTACAAATGAACAACGCTTGCAAATTATTGAATTTTACTATCAAAATTCGTGCTCGGTTCGAAATGTTCATCGCGCGCTGCTTCCATTTTATGATCGGCATTCTCGACCTTCTGAGCAGTCTATTCGGAAGATTGTGACCAAATTTCGCACCAAATTTACTTTGTTGGACATTAAGCCACCAACACGTTTACGTACTGTGCGTAGTGAAGAAAATATTGCGGCCGTATCAGCTAGTGTGACAGAAGACCGCGAAATGTCGATTCGGCGCCGTTCCCAGCAGTTAGGCCTTTGTTACAGCACTACGTGGAAAATTTTGCGGAAGGATTTGGGCGTAAAGCCTTTTAAGATACAGCTGGTGCAAGAACTAAAGCCAGCCGACCTACCACAACGCCGAATTTTTGGTGAATGGGCTCTTGGAAAGCTGGCCGAGGATCCGCTTTTTTATCGAAAAATTGTGTTCAGCGATGAGGCTCATTTTTGGTTGAATGGGTACGTAAATAAGCAAAATTGCCGCATTTGGAGTGAAGATCAGCCAGAAGCATTGCAACAGCTACCAATGCATCCCGAAAAAGCCACTGTTTGGTGCGGTTTATGGGCCGGCGGCATTATTGGGCCATATTTCTTCAAAGATGATGCGAATCGCAGCGTTACTGTCAATGGTGAACGCTACCGAGCGATGATAACAAACTTTTTTTGCCCGAAATGGAAGTTCTTGACTTGCATGATATGTGGTTTCAACAAGACGGTGCCACATGCCACACAGCACGCGAAACAATAGCGCAATTGCGAGGCGAGTTTGGTGAACAGTTAATTTCACGTTTCGGGCTGGTCAATTGGCCATTAGATTATTTTTTGTGGGGGTATGCCAAGGCTAATGTGTATAGGGACAAGCCCGCTTCGATTGACGCACTGGAAGCCAACATCCATGCATTCATTCGTGAGATACCGGCCGATATGTGTGAAAGAGTATGCCAAAATTGGACTCAGCGGATGGGCTACCTGAGACGCAGCCGCGGTCAACATTTGCATGAAATTATCTTTAAACATTAAATTGCAAGGTTCAAACTATCGATTCAAATAAATATTTCATTCATTTTTTCGAATTTTTTGTGTTTTTTTTTTAAAAAAAGTTCTAAACCTCTTAAAAAATCACCCTTTATATTATTGTAATATTTAAAACCATTAAAAATGACTATTGAAATAAAATATTTTCGGTATTGAAATATATCCCATAGATATTTAAATCAAATCTAAAGAAGTATTAAAATATAATAGTCTAAGAGCTACTGAACGTTTTGCTAAACTCATCATTAAATGGGAAATTTATAACCTATTTTTGTTAATTGGAGTCTTGCGTTCGCAGAAATCGCCGTCTGGCAGCCTGGAGCTGAGGCATTTTCAAGGGGCAGTGCCACAAAGATGTAAAAAGAAGTGATCAATTACGTCTTCGTTGCACGGCAGACGCAGGGGAAAAACGCATAATCAACATTTATTCCTCTAAAGTGCTAAAAAGAATACCTTAAAATCTTAAGATTTAAATAACTTTCGACCATGAAATTTGGAACTGTTTCAGACAATTGGTTAAATAACTATTCACAGTTTTCAAATTAACTATCAGAACCTGTTTCGTTGTAATTCGTAGAAATTTTATTTCATTTTATTAAAATTTAAATTTCATTTTATTAAAATTTAAATTTCATTTTATTTAAATGAAATAACTACAAGAAAATTAAGCAAATATATTACAAATATATACATTTGTTGAGATATTCTCGCATATACTATGTAATTCATGGCTGCGATTGCAGGTTCTTAATCTTATTTTTTTATACGAAAAAAGAAGATATGCAGCTACAAAAATCTTGAATTTTCGATGGTTCACTGATGATGTTTATCTCTTTAGAATCTATTAAGTATCTATAAAAAAAAACTTTTTTTTATTCCTATTGCTTAGACATTTTTATATATTTATTTCCACCAGAGGTTTTTTCAATCGTCTTGAAAATCATCATCATCATCTTTCTCAACAACATTGTAGCTACAATCAATTTAAAATGTTGAGGTCTTTTCTACCACTAGTGAAACTTTTTAATGCTGTTCCCAAAGTAATATGTTTTGATGTTTTAAACATCCGTTGTGAACAGCATAAATAGCATCTTCACTAAAAGATTCTACTTTTCGCAATCAGTGGAACAGAACCACTTAACTCGCCAATTATCATATTCTCTACAGTTAAAGTAAATGCTAGCTTGTTCTTTTTAATTTTCAAAGTGAGTTGTCTTAATATAAATTCTGCTTTTTGCACAAGATTGGATCCTCCCTTTGCCTTGTACTCCTAATAGTGGAGTACTACGCCGTTGAAAGGTGTTATAAGTTTTTGGTTTTGTCTCCAAATATTTTTCATTGGTTTATCTAATGATTTTATTAATTTCCTTTCTAAATGTCGAACTGTAAATATTTTCGAATGATCATTTGAGCTGTCCTTAATTATTAATTCGAATCACCGAAAGCGCTAGCTTTAAAAACTGCTCATATCGCGAACTAATATTAAGGAACTAATATTAGAAAAGAGAAGAGCCCGGAGAAAATGGCAAATGACAAGATATCCCGGCGATAAAACTATATTCAATAGACTTAACAATAAACTTAAAAGTATCAGTGAGTTTAAAAATAGAACTCTTACTAAATATCTTTGCAATTTAACTGCTGGCAAAGTCACAGACTACTCCCTTTGGAAGGCTGCCAAATATTTAAAAAGACCTCAAACGCAAGATCCCCCGTTAAAAACATCTGATGGGAAATGGATCGGCGACCCAAAAGAAAAGGTCAAACTATTTTCGGAACATTTAACAAATGTTTTTAAAGCTTTTTAAAGTAGTGTGGCAAACGAACGCCTTGAATTATTTAATAGGATAGATGAAGACGTAATCACTTACGTTTCACTTAAGGAGATAAGCACATGTATTCATAAGCTCTCTAATAGAAAATCGCCAGGTTATGATCTTATAACTGCCCAAATTCTGAAGGAACTACCCTTCATAGCATTGGTTAAACTTAAGATTTTAATTAATGCTTGTTTTAAGCTAAGATATGTTCCATATCATTGGAAGATAGCAGTAATTATAGTTATACCTAAACAAGGTAAACATCCATCAGAAGTCACCTCATACAGGCCAATCTCACTTTTACCTGTATTATAAAAACTTTTTGAGAAACTGCTTCTCAAAAGACTAGACAGTATA
This sequence comes from Cheilosia vulpina, assembly GCA_916610125.1. Lineage (NCBI taxonomy): Eukaryota > Metazoa > Arthropoda > Insecta > Diptera > Syrphidae > Cheilosia > Cheilosia vulpina. The sequence continues at coordinate 76,849,523 of OU744276.1, read as the reverse complement.
ATAGATCAAAGAAGGCTTATTCCCACCCACCAGTTTGGGTTTAGAAATAAACACTCGACAATAGATCAAGTACATCGTATAACAAATATTATAGAAAAATCGTTAGAAGAAAAGCAAGTTTTCTCTACAATATTTTTAGACGTTGCTCAGGCTTTTGATAAGGTCTGGCATAAGGGCTTAAACTTCATAGGGATCTACCAAGACAATACTATGAGACACTTAAATCTTATATTTCAAATAGATTCTTTAGAGTTCGCTATGGTTCAGCGTATTCTGAACTGAAAGAATTACAAGCAGGAGTTCCACAGGGAAGTGTTCTGGGACCAACCCTGTACTTATTGTACACTAGGGATATACCACATACAAACGATGTGATGACAGCTACATTCGCAGATGACACTGCTCTTCTATCAACTGATGGATGCGTGACTAAATCCACAGAAAAGCTACAAAATTCCGTTAACGAGATATGTGATTGGGCCCAAAGATGGCAAATTAGACTTAATGAGTCACAGTCCACAATATTTAAATTTAATATTTCAGACATACTTTGTAATAGCAGACAATATTAAAAATTAATTATTCTTTTATTAGTTGTTTAATTTGAATACATGCAAAATACTAAATTTTATTATTTTCTCGTCGTTGTCCCAAAAATATGTAATTTAACGCCAGGAATTTTAACCGCGTAAGCATCTCACATTCAAATACTCATGGGGCTATGTCCCTGAATTACTTCTATATATCAGGGAATGCACTACTGCTTATTTTTTTCGATATTCGATCTGATTTTTCATGCAGAAATAAACATCTGAACTTTATTTCGGCGACTTAGAATATATATATCACTACCTCACCTTTGGACGACACACTTTTAAGTGCAATTAAGTTATCGTTGCCGCTACTCATAGGGTTAGGCATTAAACTAGCTAGGTAAACTTGTGCATGCAGGTTACGTATACAGCTGGGGCTCTATTTCGGAAGATTTCTTACCGCACAAGTTTGAGTTCAATCCATTAGACAGGAAGACGGCATCCCTACCAACGAAAGCCACACACCATAACCCAATAAAATGGATGGACAAAATTGATATTTCATTTCGAACAAAGTTCCGGATACAGGATATAGAGGAAATCTATTGCCAACGTATTGCACAAGTCGCTATATGTATATATGCGTACGCTATGCGAAAGTACATTTACATAAATTTGCTTTGCGATTTATTTCCTGAATGCGACAATTTATTCTTCCCTGTTCGTTGATGCTGCAGTGTGATGGGCGGGAGGACAGAGAAACTCTCTGTGGTGGTGTTCCGTTTTTACGGTGCCCAGGGTATAATTTACTTGCTCATTTGAATGACATACTTTGGAGTTAATTTATTACATCCAATGCCTCGTAAATTGATCGGACAAATCGTTAACATTTCGAAAACTACAAATTTCCTATCGAGATAATGCAAAAATGGGAATGGGGAACATTTTTCACAATCTGCATGAGTGGGTGTGAGTGATAAATTCTGTTAAGCGTATATATAGGATATTCAAAATGGTAAGTGATATTTGGTAGACCAAAGGCTGGGTGAAATGGTTTCAACTTAAATTATAGGTGGGACAACACACAGCTACCCATATAATTTATTCAATTCAATGGTAGCCAATATTTTTAAGTGCGGTTAGTCGGTATTGATGGTTGCAAAACGACTCTGGGCCCACGTATTTTATATGGAATAATAACATTCAAGCAGTCTAAAACGCAAAGTCATTTGATAGATCTTTCAATAAGCGAACTTCTTTGACAGGTGGACAACATAGTTGAAGCTGAACCACATTTTGGATGCTTCAGAGAAAACATGTTCGCACAGTCATCACTTTGTAGGCCACGTCCTATGAGAGCTTTCGTATAGCCATTGCGACGATGTACTTTGAGAAGCGCCGAATTTGTTTTGTTGCGCTACTCCAGATTGCATGATATTGAGGTAGAGAAGAAGCGTTTATTCAGCCAGAAGTTTCATACTCCAAAGCGGTCTATATGTCAAGGAAGATGCGCATAGCGAACTCTTATCGACCCAGCGAGCTTGCTGTCATAAAAAACTGACAGTATTTACAAGGGTTATTTATGTTTCGCCTCATTTTTTCGCACGTACATCTTTAGCAGTCTTTTCGTGCTTTTAAACAGATAGAAGGAGAGATTAGCCGAAATCTTTGGCATGAACACACCACTTGTAAAATTCGTCAGAGGGTCGGACGGAACGTTAGTTAGTGCCAGCTGTTAAAATTCCTTTCAGATCAGAGTTGGAAACTATGCGCTAGATGGTAGCATTGGTGGATTTGTTATATTCAACTAGGACCGGACAGCTTGCAGCTATCAAAAAATACAGTGGGTGCCTGATTAACAGGAAAATGAGTTCCCAAAAGTTTGTTTGTTTTCCTGGAATAGCACATAAACGTAAACAAACTAATTCAACCATTTCCAGCCGACTGGTTATACTCAGGAGTGTTGTCCTAATATGACATATACACACCTACATAAATTTTCGCAAAATTTACTGCTTATTTGGTCACTCAGGGAAAAATTGCAAACTAAAATGTAATATGTTCTATTTGATTTTACGTTGAATAAACTTAATATTCTTTATATTCCTTTTCACGTTAAATCATATTTGATTTAAATACGCAATGTAATTTTTAATTAAGTCAACTTAGATTCAAAGTGAAACTTATTCACTTTTACAGTTAAGCATGATTCCACGTCAAATCAAGGTACATAGATCAAATTAAATTACAAGGTGGATAGATCAAATTAAAAATATTATGCATTTAGAATAGGGAAACCCTTTTAATTAATGTTATGCCACTTTGATTTAAAAATGTTCGTAGTCGACGCTAAATCATTCCGAAAAATATTTAAATCAAAGTGGTTTTCTTTGATTTTACGTTGTTTTTTATTGGGTGAGCAACGCAAAATAGATCTGGTCCCATAAAGTGGGTTTCCGAACCTCCTTTAGCCAGTTCGTCAGATCTTTGAACTCCATCATGACAACCCACCATCAGTTTGGCTTTGGTCCTGACACTGAAATGTTTGGTGAACGTTAAAGTAGCACAGTGTGACCCAAGGCTGTCTGTGAATTCATGGATTCGCTAGGGTCTTAAATACCAGAGTTTTTGATAAGATTTGCGCACTCGTTAGATCCATGGAGTTCTGCGTAAAATGCACTCAGGCTTTTACCCACTTCAGTCAGTGGATGCCAACCCCCAAGACAATTTGGAACCATCCATGTACCATACTTAAGATGAAGTTTTCGCAGTTTGGTGAGTTATTGCCAATCTATGCTACCCTTGCCCAGTAGGTGGACAGTGACCACGCAGGTCATTGTCAAGATCCCGAAGTTCAGGAATAAGAGTCATCAATCGCGGATGGTGGGATTAATGTTTATATATTTTGTTTTTCAGGTCATTAAATTCTTTGGAGTTGGTCCATTCAAAAGTTGTATAGCTATTTGAACAGGTCCGCATGGCTCCAGAAAGATCTTTTGCCTGAGTTGCACCTTTGATAGGCGTTGCTTGGCTTAAAAGAGCACCGTCACGTCGGTTGAGACAAGTATTGACAGAGGTGTAGAGAAGAAGAAGAGAGCGACCAAAAAGGTTGCTCCAGCACCATTGGCCATCAAGAAGTTTGTGGTGAAGAAATCTGAGAATACCAGTGCGAAAAGAGGCCATAAAACTTTGGCATCGGTCGAAAAGTTCACCTGAAACGTGATTTGTCTCGCTTCGTCAGGTGGCCCAAGTGGATTGTGTTTATCTACATGCTTCTTTATAAAAATAAAACGATTTAAGTAGTTCGTTAGATTTCTTACCTAGATAGGGTATATACCAGTACGGCACGTTTACCTCCCTCCAAAAGTTCGCTGTGTGTAACCCTAGGTAAAACTGAATTTAAATAGGACAACCATGGTAAATAATATGAAGTGTAAGAATTTTTAAATGAGTGCTGAAAATCAACTGCGCCTGGTGGAGCGTTGCCAGTTTGGGGGTTTTCCCTCCAAATCAATGGTTTTTGTTTGACCGACGGGTGTAAATCTGGGGGGAGAAATTATTTAGGGGTAAATCTGGGTTTTTTTCCTCTAATTGCGTTCAAATAATTTTTTTTTGTCTCACTAAAAAGTATTGTAAGTGAACATTAAAAGCTATAAAGTAACTGCAACACCAACAAACCAAACCCTATGTTCCATTTTTGTCAATTCCATTCCAACGCATTTCAATATTCCAGTAAACCCCTTTAAAAAGCTGGATCAGGATGTATCAGTTTTACCTCTTCCTCTTCTTAATAAATGAACAAAATGTTCACATCCGAGTAGCAGTGTTGCCATTCTGACCGGATTCCGGTCATATCTGACCGAAATCTCTTCCCACAGAAAGGAGAACATTTTGAAATCCAATTAGACCGGATTTTTAACCGAAACGAAAAAATTCTTTTACCGGAAAACCCCTTTTTTGACCTGAGAGATAATATTGTTCTATAACTAAACATAAAGGATAGATTTCATTAATTTGAATGATATTTGGCTGTACTATAAACTAGACACCATGTGTGACTGGGGGTGTGCATTCAAACAAGGCTGAAGTGACGATCATCTAGAATGTTTTGCAATTTCGGTTTTACCAAACTCAAGCGCCGAAGTGGAGTGGAACGTTCCTTTTTCTACAAAACGTTCTGATGTAAAGTTTTTCAAGGAATTGTTTGTTTTTTTCTTGTTTTATTAGCTTTAATTAAGATTAGTTAAGAAAATAAAAGAAAACTATATACATATCTATAATATAATATCATTTTTGTTTTCAATTTTTAGTTAAAATATATTAGATACTATATTTAATTTTTGGCCGGTTTTTCTGACCGTATTCAAAAAAATAAAAATCGGTCGTTCGGTCAGATTTGACCGGATTCTTTTTTTTTTAGTGGCAGCACTGCCGAGTAGATGTATAAAAACAAAAATAAAGACATTTTAGGCTTATTGGCTAAGTTTATCTTATTAAATCTTGAAATCTCAATTCACTTACCATTTTTTTTTTAAATATTTACATACCTACCTACATTAAAAAAAATATATTTAAAATTCTTGAAATTCATGCCTTTTCAATTCCTACGCAAATTAAAAAAAATTGTATTTAATCTTGAACTTACATTTTGATTTTAAATACATAATTTGGAAAAAAAAAGTTTGGGATTTTTTTTAGAAAATAGCTAAATCTAAGTTTTTTTTAGATTTGTCTAGGGGGGACTATTTCAACCGTCTGGCAACGCTGGCCTGGTGGCATGTAATTGAGTTGATATTCCATTTTTTTCATATATGGAGTGTGGCTTTTTCTGGATACAGAGGTAAGTCATCGATGCTTTACCGCCAAAATCGTTCCTCTGTGGATATATGAAGATGGAGAAATCTCGCTGCTCCGTGAAAACAACGAACATCACCGAGCCCTTCGATGTCGATAAAGGTTCGAGACAAGGCGACATGTAACTCCTTTAAAATCAGCCTTGAAGCACAATTTTTCAAAAGTCAGTTCAACTGATGCATACGATATTGATATAATCGGAAGATTGCGCGCGAGCTGTCAGTTGTTCATTCGAAGTGTATTGAAACAAGGCGGCGAAGATAGGTCTGGACAGTGAGGACAAAGGCAAGTAAATATGCTGTCAACGGGAAGGACTCTTAACATCGGACACTTGGACAAAACGTCACCATAAACAAATATAACTTTATTTATTTAAACCTAAAGACTTTGTTCATATCGGCGCAGAGATCAAGCGAAGCATAACTATTTCCAATCGCTGTTCCCGCAGGCTTAGAAGTCATCTAAGAAGTGAAGGCCTCTCGCATAAAAAAAGAAGTTACTGTATAGGACATCAGGGTCTGTTGCCGCCAAATTATAATAATTAGAGAAAACAAACATGAACTTCGAATATCCCGCCTAGTAAAATATAATTTCCTTATGATGATGTCTACACGGTAGATTTTCCCCCAAGATTAAATTTACCACAGTCATTTCTGTCTTGCTTCTATTGTTACAATTTGTCATTCGATTGTCAAGCTTTAAACTATAACGGCATTTAAGGATACAGCCCACGGACCATGACCGGCCCTATAAAAATAAAGTTTATAACGTTGAACGCAAAGTGGATGTGTATTTTAAAGTTTCAAGGAACAAAATCTAAATAAGAATTTTACAGACCCAATCATCGTAGTGCTTGGATGATTAGCATGGACTCTATCCATGTCCAAATGTGTTGGGCTTGAGCGACACCACCATCTGTCCTGCTTGTGGAGAGGACAACGATACAGCGGAACACTTCCTCTGTAGCTGTCCCACCTTTGCTCAGGTGGCGGATCTTTGGGGCTGATGTGGTGAGTGCCGAACATCTAAGCTCTTCTTCACTGAAGCTCCTTCTCATCTTTCTTTGAAAGACGGGAAAACTAAGTACAAAAATGTAAGGTGTCTGTTTGGCAGTACACTGGACCTATAGTTGTGTCTGAGTGCTCCATCGGATAGTAACAACCTCCGCCAAGAAAATAAAAGCAGATGCAAACCTACTGCGATCTTTTGAGAGAAGGGTTCATCTGGTGATGTTCGTTCCAGTTTGTATCGATAGAGTTTGGAGGAAAATATTGATTGGCACACTTTATGGGCTATACTGCGAGGCTCACCTTGTCAAAACCTGAGTACTAGGTGCAGCATTTGGCCAACAAAGCACCAGCCCTACAAGTCTTTGAGTCCACGACTGAGGCAAAACGCTGCACAGAAAGAGGCCCTCTTTTTAGGTAGCGTTCACATTTGAAGAGCGAATTTAAGGACAAAACCTCCTTCCTTCCGGTCCCACTGACTTCGATGAAGAACCGATCCCATCCTTAAATGTTTAGAGCCCGAAAGACAGAGCAATCCACCGACAAATAATACCCCTAACCCAGCATCTTGTGATTGTTATACCCCAAGTTTTAATTTGAAACATGCACGCGACCAAATTAGAAGAAATCGCATAACTGAAAAGGACACAACAGAAAATAATGAAAAAAATGTCACCATAAAGGAGCACAAATAAAAGCTAAATTGTCATCTCTTTGCATGAGAAAACGCTGTACGTTTGCTTTGTGTGCGACCATCCTTATAGCTGTAATGAAATAATTTATTTCATTTTGAAAAATAAGATGCTAATTGAAATGAAATTGACTTTTCCGCGCGTCGTCGTTCCTATACCTATACAGCCGTTACTCCGGAATCGCGATAAAAGTCGAATTAGCATAAATTTTCATTTTTCACTCGTTCGGAGATTTTCCTTTGTATGCCCCCCCACGTCCCCGTTCGCTTAGATGTCGCATTAGACGACCGTTCTACAATATACAGTCCTTTCGTGCGTCCTTCAGAGTCCATTACAATTTGAGCGCGACATTGCGAACATGGCATGGCAGAACTAAATAAGAAAGAAGGCGCAACCAAATGAATAAAAACTCAAAGTAAGGAGACGATGACGATGATGTTGATGATTATGACGGGCAGGATGATAGAGAATGAGAGAAGTACACTAGTGTGCCGCTTATCATTTATTCATGAGAAGTACCGTCTGCACTTAAGATATTCAAATTTGGTTCACAGGATAATAGATAAACTGAATGGAGGACAGGCTTGATGAAGATTGGGGGGGGCTCCAAGGCACCCTGGAGTATGGAATCAAACACTAAGCACAAAACCATACCACCCAACCAATGAAACACACAGTTCCAGTTTGGGTTACAGTATCCTTTCTTTCCTTTCTTGTCTGTTTGTTTTTTTTTTTATGTACATATTCTTGAACTCAACCGAAAGGTAGGTATACTCTGTTCAGGAAGACGAGACCTAGAGCGAAATATCTATTTAAACTAGGAAGATAAAGTGCTCCTCTCGATTTCCATCATCATGTTTATACTTGAATCGAGGCGGGTTTTGTATGTGTGTGTGTTTCTCTATATGAGTGGGGCCAGCTCACCAGGACTTAGACCTAGTGCGCTCTCTGCTGGCATGATTACGAGCAGGGTCGGAACGAATGATGGCGATGATGATGATGATGGCGATGACTATGAGAAGGATAATGATGAAAACGATGAAAAGTGGGAATGCATTAAGGACTCGTCGTGCACTTGAACTCGAGCAGTGCTTGGAGTGCCACGCCAGAAACCTTAGAAGCCTACTTCAATTGTCAGATCATAATGTAGCCCTGACAGGAATGATTATACTAACAAAGTGGATTTAATTACGTGAAGCAGCTTTTTGTCCCAGGCAATTCAGCCGTCGTGCAGGAAAGAGACGCCCCCTTACATAGATGCCGAAGTTGTCAGTTGTGCCGCTTAAGAGGGCACATGTATCTACGTAACGTATACGAGTGGGAGCTGCTCCTGTGCCTCATATGTGTTTATCATTGCCGTAGCGTAGAGCGGTGTATAATCTAATCAAGGGCAGGATGTGTTATTGTGTTCTGTTCTTTGCCGTTTTAATTGATCCGTAGGACGGCATAGCTGAGGTTAGTCGGTGCCATTCTTTGTATTGCCAGTTCTATTGGATTTGACAAGGATGTAGAGTGTATACCTGTCGAGGCGGAATTGCCACCAACGTGGGCACACTTGTGCACATAGAGCCAATAACAAACGCTCTCGTCTACGGAGTGGGTGGTTGGAGTTGGTTTCCTCGGTCCTCATCCTCAGGTACAGAAACAATTATTCTCTGAAATTGTACGTATCTGTGCCGTACCAAGTATACAAATAGACGTAGCATAGAAAGCCGTTCCTCTGACAAGCGTTCACGGAAAACGGCCTATTAGGAAATTGCAATTCATTTGCATGGTCCTCGTGCAGCCCAAGATAGTCGGTATTGCGGGCCATCAGGAGAAAAGAGAGAAACTACAGGTATAGGTACGAGTGTGTGACGTGTTATCGTTGGGAATCGGTTGCAGTTGTTGATTTGAGCCCATAAACGATGGGCTGCCCCTTATTCGCATCAGAATCAGAGTTACACAGATGATCGCAGCGTAATATGAGCAGAGGAAGTTCAGAGATAAAAGGGGCATTGCCTTCAGCTTCAAGTTAACTGCAGAGGCGTAGATAACTTGTACAGGTATTTGTACCTTGTACAGGAATTTATACCTTGTACAGGAATTTGTGCCTATTCTAAGTAAACGAGGGGCTCGTGGGTAGAGGGCGAAGTCGTCTAGTATAGGCGCAGAAATCGGGTGGTCTATTTCACTATGGGGGAGATTATACCGGCGCAGGGACATAAGTCCCAACTTTTAATTCTGGGAGTTATGTTATGAATGTAAATGCAAGTGTTTCAATATTACTAACAATCACATTTATTCATCATTACTTAATAATTATAACTCTTAACTAGTTCATAAGCTAAATTCAATTTAGTATACTTTTGGCTTTATACTTGGCTACGCGCTACCGTCTCTGGCTATCGTCACCAACTCACTAACCTGTTTCAAGTCTCTTCGTTCCCTACATTTATTATTTATGTATGTGTGAGCGTGATCACTAAAGTCCCATCGAATTTGGGAGTTATGTCTCTTTAAAAAGGGACATAAGTCCCAAAAGTAAAAGTTTGGACCTATGTCCCGGGGACTTGTGTCCCTGCGCCGATTGTACCTTGGGGAAGTGAGCTGGACCAAAGTTATACGAGGAAGCGAAAAAAAAAGCACTTTCTCGGAAGATGTTATAAGTTTTGCAAGTCGTACGTCAATCAAATTTGACATTTGTGAACTAGACAGCTGTATAAAACAGGCAAGCAATGGAGCGCTATTACTCCGCAAGAGCGTGAAATAATTGTGTCGATTTTTTTGACCAATAATCGGTAGGCGGTGTTCGCGCAGCGTGAATTTCTAATCATCGTGAGCGACTAGGCGCATTTTCACCTAAGCAGTTAATAAGCAAAATCTGCATTTATGGGGCACTGAAAATTCGCGTGCGATGCACGAAGAGCCATTACATCCACTCAAAGCCACTGTGTGGTGTAAGGTACACGCGGGAGGAGTGATTGGGCCGTATTTGGTTGAGGACGCCATCGGCTATACGGTTTCTGTTACTGGAGAACGCTACAGGGCCATGATAAACGACTTCTTACTGCCAGAATCAGGTTAGCGAGCATATGGGTTCAACAAGACGGTGCAAACGCACACACAGCACGAACCTCAATGGATATTGTGAAGGAATTGTTTCCTGGTCGCGTAATCTCCCGTTTTGGCTATTTAGCATTTGGCAGAAAGGTCGCCAGATTTACCCATCCGAGACTTCTTTCTTTTTGGCTAGTTGAAGTCGCGGGCTTATGCGAACAAGCCTCAGACAATCGCAGCCCTTAAGGAGAATATTCGACAGGAATGCGAGCAGTTATCACGAGAAATCTTGCGCAAAGTCATGGAAAATGCAATAAAACGGGCACAAATATATATCAACACTGACGGCAGCCACTTGGGGGAATCATCTTGTCCACTCAACAGAAAAAAAATTATCGTAAATGTTCAAATAAAGATCATTCAAAATAATTTTTTTTTTATTTAATTCAAAAACAAAATCGGATGATTAATTTTGCGCCAGGCTGTACTATAGATTCCAAGCTGAATTTTTTTTTAAACAGAGTTACACAAGCTTTGATATTATTGGATTATCTTTATATTCACTGGAAGAATATGAGCTGATATTCAGGGTGTGGCAACGGCAAGGGTCATAGGGCTCGTAGCGGAGCGGGATGGAATTTTTTTCATAATGAACTACGAACTGTCTCACAACCGTATGAACTAAGTCCCACTGCAAAATTGGTGGAACTTAGTTCGTTTTGGCTAGTGGGAGTAAGTTCCAGTTGGGACTTACTTCGTTGGGCCGAGCGGGAGCGGCCTCATTCGACAGGCGTGAATTGAACATTTTGTTTCATTCCTTCTTCAGTCGCCATCAAGCGTTAGAATAGTAAGGAACCTGCGCTTGCCGTTGGCGGCTACTTTTAAAATTGATATTCATGAAATCATGAAATCATGAAATCGCTTCAATGTAGGCCCGTTGAGCGCTGTTTCGGACCAAAACTCAAAAATATACGTTCACACAAACCGCGAGTGTAACAATACAAAGAACTGCGAGTCCCTCGGTCTATCAGATCACCTGAAAACATTAGGGCAGAGACAACTTCGATCTTGCAATTCCGACGGCATTCTTCGCCCAAACTTGATAAATTTGACTTGAGGAATATTTGGTTCCAATGGCACGGATCAAGGGCATCGATAGCGTTTGGTTTCCCGGTGTGCCTCATCTCAATATGGGTCGATTTAAGCCCATGCGATATTTTTTTAAGGTTTTTTTAATAATCCGTCTTCATGATGTCAACCTTGCCAGGACCCTACAAGCCAATATCGGGGTAGAAACATACCCGCCCGCATGGCAAACGTCAAAATCCTATCACATGAAATATAACCTTGTAAATAATAGGACGCAGTGGCTCAGTGCCTTGCATAGTGTACTAGACTACTAAAGTGAGGTGTTTCAGGTTCGATCCCCGAAAAGAAAACAAATTAGATCTAATAGTAATAGCCACTGTGCCACAGTGGAAACAAACATTTCATTATTAGCCATAAATGTTCTGAACAATCACCATAATCTTGATCAGTTTTCAATAAGACTCATAAGCTCAGCGGCTTTTTTTTTATTACAAGGAAGCAACCGATTTCTATTCGTCACAGTATTCCAAAGAAAAAATAAAACAAGTAAAAGTTTTATCATCGGCCTGGCCGATGCTTTGATACCCTCCACTGCATACAAGTCATGCAAAATTGGTTTTGCATGGAAGGTACCCGAACTACTTGACCGACATAGTCCATTTTCGATACCAAACAATACCTGACGATGCTAAAAAGAAGTCCTTTCACCAAATTTCATTCGCCTATGTCGATTCCTTCGGGCGCTATCGTGTTTCCAACAGACAGAGAGACAAATGGGTCTAATACTGATTTTGTATGGGAGGTACCAGAACTACTTGACCGACATAGTCCATTTTCAAAACCAACCTGACGATGCTTAAAAGAAGTTCGTTCACCAAATTTCATTCGCCTATGTCGATTCCTGCGGGCGCTATCGTGCTTTCAACAGACAGACAGACGGACATGGCTAAATCGATTCAGAATGTGATCCTGATTCAGAATATATAGGTACTTTATAAGGTCTCCGGTGACTCCTTCTTGTCGTTACAAATGTATACACTCTTGCATAAGTTCCTTCAACACATCAAATCTATTGTAAATTTCTTAAAGCTGTGATGAGTTCACTTACACTTTTGTAAGCCTTTTGAATCTTAAAAGTTACCATTGCAGAAATGTTTTCATCCAAAGTTTCTACTATTGAGGCTGTTATAGTTCCATGGGGCCCATTGAGCATTTTAACAGCCCTAAAACTAGGAAACACCTTCCTATCTTGAGTAATAATGGCTTAAATAAATCCTATATCGACATGATCACCAACTACTCCCTCACTAACAACCAATAGTGTAATTTTGCAAACATTTGCCCCTGTAAGACGCTTGTGAGCTTAGAACAAAGTAAGCTCATAACATAGGCTAATAATTGCACAGACAGTTGACGACCGACGGTGAAATTTGTCCTCTTTCAGAAAACTGAATGTGTCGGTCGATTGGCCTGAAATAAAAACAAAACACCGCTCATTCTTAAGCCCTATGTTTATCTGAGAGCTCCAAACGGCTTAGGTGAGTAGTTTTATCGTGATGAAATCCACATACTTACTAATTTATATTTAATTAAAAAAAGGCCCGGACCCTAGGCCTAGCTTCTCAGGTCTCACAGAGTTTTTCATTCTTGGGACGAATGAAAGGGTTCAAAAATGTTATTCCAAGTCAAAAGGCTAATTGAGGAGCTCTTTTTTTCGCAGTAGAAAAAGATCTTACGATGAAATTTGGGCTTTTTCGGCAATTGATCCTGGGACCCCTCGCTAAGTAGTCGAACACGCTGACAACTAAGCCACTGCGCCTATATTTAATTAAATGTATAAATTTTAATTAAGTTCGTATTGGTTAGTACAGGACCTTTGACATCTAGCTAAACATCAGCGGATACCCCGACTTATTCGATTATATCGTTTTTTTTAAAAGCCAAAAGTACGAAGTTATATTTTAACGAATTTTAGATTTAATTGCAAAACGGTTCAGAACGATGATAACTGGATGTATGTACTGGCATAACACACTAAGGGCCGTTTGCTGATACGACACATAGCGAATTAAGGGCCACATAAACTCTTATGTGACAGTTTATGCCCTGAAAAAAGTAGCCTATAAGTATTTAAGTAGAACTTAAATCGTTAAGAGTCCAATCCAATAAATTCAATTCAATTCACACCCATAATGAATTATTTAAGGTTTCACTTTGCACGAAATCAGAAAAAAGGCAAATTAAATGATTATCCGTTTACAGGAAGAAAGCATTAACAAGACTTAGAGCCGTTTGCCCGTTATCAAAATTACATCTTTGAATTTGAAAAATGACTCACGCAGGAGGCCGTAGTTTAAATGTCTGAAAAAAGTGGTCCAAAAGTTTTTCAAAAGTATGTTTCATAAAGTGAGTACAGACGCCCTGAATTTGCTATAAATCATAATTAAATCTTTTACAAATAAATAAGAATTCTCGTTCGTGGGGAATTCTCCAATTAGCTAAAAAGAATATACAAAATACTTTGGGTAAGTTGTTTTGTTTTATTTTTTTTAGGAAATAATTTTTATAGGGTATTCATGTTCCAGTGCAACTGGTCTAGTATCATTGCAAAAGTGTAAAAAACAAAATTTACAATGGGACAGGGGTATCTTTTACCCTATACACAACTTTACAATATATGAAATGGGTTTGCCAAATAATGCTTATTGTTTTGCTTGATCAGAAGTAATTGGCAAAGGTGGGAGCTGCGAAGTGGGTTTCTGTAGTCTGAAGTACGTCGAGCAATTACCTGAACACGTAAAAGAGCTTTCAATATGTTCGAATACTTGTGCTGGCCAAAACAGGAACGCAAATATTGTGTCAGTTTTTTTTTTAATTTAGTGCAAACATCTAATTTACACGTTGTTCAACAACATTTTTTAGAAAGCGGTCATTCGTAAGGGCCCAACCCATAGAATCCGTCGCATCCGTTGCAGAAACGTATTTGACAGACTGGTGCATAGAACACACAGCACCTTATAGAATAGAGAGGATAAAGTAAGTTTACTTTCTACTTCTGTTCGTCGATCCGTCGACGGTTCTCAGCGAGAGAGGCAGCGCATTCATTGGTGGAAATATTGAGAGCATGAGAGAAACTTTCATTGGCTATCACCAGTTTTCTTATATCGTGGGATTTCTTCCTTTTTGTGGGAATTTCAATGTCCGAAAAGCATTCCATGGGAAAAAGTAAAAAGCTGCAAAAAACATTCAAATTATAAATTTTTGCTGAAATTTCATCAAAATTGGTATCTACATTTCACCATGATTAGATTAGGTTTTCTAGTACCAACATTTTTTAATAGATCCAAAAAGGTAATCATTGTAATATTGACAAACTGCGCTTTTTATACCAAATATAATTTAATGTGATTTTATTTTCGTAAAACATAAATTTTAGAAATAAGATGTTTTCACAAAAAAGTACTTATCAAGGTAATTATATAAGAGGGAATTTGAGTACGGTGAATAGGGCAATATTATTACGTTTCGTGGGAAATATGAGGACAGAGTACTAAAAACACTGGCTGTCATCGTATGCGACGGATTCTATGGGACTGCTCGTTCCGTCGAATTCGTCAATATTGACGGATCCGTCGGCGCAACGGATTCTATGGGTTGGGCCCTTTACATGGAAGTCGATTCTATTCATGCCAATTTATTGCATCAATGATTGGCTGAATATATTCCGTGCTGCAAGAGTTCGTGTGCCCAAAAAACTTCCTTATGAAGCTCTGGAAATTAAGTTTGAAATTTTTTATAAAGTTACTAGCCGAAAACTTAATACAAAATAAGACAGTGGACATCGAAGGCCAAAAAGTAAACCGGCTTAAAATTAAATGTTTTCGATACGAAAAAAATAAACCGGGAATACTTCAATTTAAATACGAATATGGAGAACATTTTCGCAGCTTGAATGTTGTTAAGAGTTTTCGAAGAGGAAGAAACCCTGTTCCTAATTATCTTCCGGTAAAAGAATGGCCCAAACATTATATCGAACCTCTTAAAATAAGCACAGCTAAGAAGAAAGGCCTTATGGAAATGTGTAAAAAAGGAGTATTTCCCGAAATTGTTCACACTTGGCTTTCACAGTTACCACCACAATCTAGGGCACAAGATTACCAACAGCTGTTAAAGATGAAAGTGAATCAATGTTGCCGCAGTCTTTTTTAAAAGTGTAACAAATGGAAGAAAAATGTAACAAACTGCAAAAAAAAAAACAACAAAATAAACAAAACTATTGACCATCGAAGAAGATTTCAAATATTTCACAGTTTTTTTTTACCACGAGATGTAGAACATTGTCAACGGCGACGCGAACATTATTGTATTTTCTCGTTCCCTCCCATTCCCATTCCCACTCGTTTTGACTCGTTTGACGTTTTGCACAACTTGTGCTCTGTGTAAACAAACAAATACATTGACAGAAATTGGTAAAAGTTTGTCCGAAAGAAAAAATTTATGCCAGTTTAACTTTTCAATATTTTTTAACGAGAAAAACAAAAAAAGATTTTAATGAGAAAAAGTGTAACAAAGCGAAAAAAAAGTAACACTGTAATAAAATTATAAAATAACTAGCTGTACCCGCCCGGCTTCGCCCGTGCAAAATGTTGTTTCAGAACAATTGATGGAAACAATCTTTTTATAAACTTGCTTTTTTTTTGGGGACACGATTTTTTTTTTTTTTGATATTCGCTCAAAGAAAAATCATCGATAGATATTGCAGAGATATAACGCGAGGGAGCGGTCTGCAAAAGTGAGGGACATGAGCCCATATTAAAAAACATCCCAAAGACTGAGTCCACTATGCCTTCATCTTCTAGCCATTGCACGTGGTCGTTGGACTAATCAGCAACAATTTAATATTCTTTGGACAATGAAAATGAAAGAAAATAATTTAATAATAGGTATTCAACTCACTTTTTTATTAATGTAAAGCTTTTTTGTATACTTTATTAGAAGTTTTGTTTCTATCGGCTGGGATAGTGATATTTCCTGCATTATTTACCCTGGAGCACGCTACATAATTATCTATAACTGTCCGTGAATTAAACTCCCACTTTTCTTAAAGTTTGACCCTGTGACTTATTGATTGTCATGGCAGAACAAACATTAATAGGAAATTGAATCCCGGAATTTATAGAGATATAGAGTTGAAACAAAGTAGAGATTGTAGGCCTAGGTATCCTCTATAGGCCTATGAAAAATGCACCAGAATATACTGAGCAGTGTCTAAGATTTTTGCATTTAAAGACATGCCGTCAAATTCAATCTTAATCGAACAGAACTACACCAATTTTATTTATATGATTAAAAAGTGTAACACTTTTGTTACACTTGTATCATTATGGCAACGCTGAAAGTGATATTGAATGACATCTGTTTTTGATATGCAATTATTCTTAAGTACATATTTTATTACTATTTTTTATTCTTTCACACTTGTTAGTTTTTTAATAAAGCCTTTGTGTTTACTTTTGAGCTATAATCATGTTGTTTCCATTTATTTGTGTTTCAAAAAGAGTATTAAATACGAATACGAATTGCAAATCATTGCAGTATGCAGGAAAAATGCACTAAGTCAGCTCATTTTTGCTTTTGCTCAATTAATTATCATATTGGTTTGCAAAAAACGAAAACAAATATTGGAAATAAATGTCATAACGTCAATTTTGTATTTAATGGGATTCATTGACAAATAATTATTATTATTGAAATTTCACAAGAAAACGAATCGTAAATAATTATTACTCAAAACTATGTTTTTTGATTTAGTGCTTTTGGCTTGTAAACCAACGATACAATGCTTATATTTTTTGACAGAACACTGCCCGGACGACCACAATCTTAATAAATAATACTACATATTAATTTAAAATTTACAGCATGGTTTCATTTTATAAGCTTGTTTCTAAACCAATCGCATTTTTTTGTACACCTACAGGCACAAGACTTACGGGTTACGAGTATCTCATGATGCGGCAACAAGTCATTGGGAGCAATATTTTTAATTAAATTTAATGTAAACTCCCTTCAATACAAAATCATTTGCCATGCATTGTGGCCATTCAGTAATGAATGACTGTGGCATTTTCACTTTTTTAATTTTGGAATAAATTACCACTACTGCTCCTTGTAATCCATGAGCCATCGCGTCGGATGACAATGCAGGTCAAGTCCAAGCCACCCCACCTTTCATTTCATCTTTCGCCGAACAAATGGATGTACTGCACAGAGCACAGTGCACTTTGCAATTAAATTTCATGGCATATAGTACACTGTGCGGCAAAAGACTGTCGAACAAAATGACCAGAGTGATGGTGCTGGTCTGGAGAGGGCTTTTGGTTGGGCGCCATTTTTGTGCATCATCAGCAGGTTGGGCCTGGGGCGCGCCGAACTGTATCCAATATGCAATTTTCATATTATGAGCGTAATCGCTTCTGATAAATGCACTTCGCGTAAATCTCACATTAATTTCATTTGCATGACAATGCACGATAAGCAGTGGCCGCCCGCAAAATTACCATCACTATACCGAATCACTCGCTTTAGTGGATAATGGGCTGGCACTGGCTATTGTTGCAACTCACGTAATTACTGAAACCTATTTTATCAGCAGTGCAACAAATTTCATGATATAGGTATGAATGCCTCTACACAGGGTGGGCAATTGCACTGAGCGAAATTAATGTATCGTCGGTGCATAAAAGGTCTTAAGTGCTTTACAACTAAAAGGCATAGGCATAGGTACATCGGTAAAATTTGTCAGCAATCCGCGTATATATAGAACTTTTCTAAAGTTTACAAAAATACAGGGTGTTCCAAAATTATTGCAAAAAGTGTTTTTCATAAAAAAAAATATTTGTGCTATGTGAGTGATATTTGGAAATTGGTCTCAATTTGCTTCATTTTGTCGAAATTTTCCAAAAGCGCCTTGCATAAATGCAGCTGCATTTTGTTTTGTTGCGTTCAATAACGAGCCAAAAAAAATTATGTGGTCGTCTCCCACCTTTCCGACCCATTCCCTCCTTTTTACCATCCCGTCCTTCAGCTATTCTCTTGAGGAAGTGGCATAGTCGATCTTGTTGGGTATACTAATTATCCAACGATCTTGCTCGCCATGACCCTCGGGGGGATAGCAAAAGCAGGTAGCCCAACAGCCCAATTGGACGGGCAGGCACGAGCGGTCCTAAGAGAAAGAGAGAGACAATACAGAAAGCATTACGGGTGGACAAAACAACCAAACATAAACAAAATGGCCAACGAGAAACTCAAATACTAAAACACACTAGTACATATGAGTCGACGAAAACATAACATTGAAGACAAATCACGAGCGAGTCACATGCAAACACAAAATAATCATCCTCAAATATACGAAACACAACTGAGGCACGTCATACAAAATATAACCACAAACGCAAGACAATGTAAATTATATACAAACAGAAAATACGAGATGGCCAGCCCAACGTCGGCGAAAACTGCTCAGCATCCAGTGGCTAAGGGCCCCAACCCAACATAAATAAGTTTTGTGTAAGAATTGGCACACTATAGGCTCATTCCCAGCCTCCCAATCTGCGCGAAAGCCCACGTGATTATCACAGGAAAACAAAACCAAAGTACGGAATACAGGTATTGATCAGCAACCTCTGTCCACAAGACTCTGCTTTCCATACATAGGAACAGGGTCTCATGATCCCCAAGCATTGTAGGTTCCAATAGCTCGCCTGCTAAAGAAAAATCCTTTCGCTTTTGGTATAGGCCTAAAAGATAGAACCGCTAGGGGGAATAATATCGGGAACAATTTCTATCACGATTTTTACTCGAGCTGTAAAGTGGCTAAGGTCTTTAACATTTTGGATAGAAAATGTAAAGCAGAACATTTCATGTACTGAATGCAGTGTGTGAAAAGTATGAGTGAATGCGTTCAGTGAAAAACTTGAGATTGGGAAATATTCCTAATACTCGGGCGAATTCGCCAAAGATAGTTAACAGTATGATTGAGAGCAAGAACGGGAGTCCGCAGGAACCTCCGCCAAAAAGAGCAGTCGCTGACAGTAAGATAGTCCCGTTTTGCTGAATGAAAGAATACGTATGTATGAGGTACAAACAAAAAAGAAGTTAAGCAAGGAGATCACTTTTTGGTTAACTGGGAGATTGGCAAGAGACAGCTCGACTACAAACCGTGAAGAAATTGATAGATAATTTTGGAAAAGCGTTATTAGTTGAATAGCCAAATTTAATTTTCTACTTAACTGATTTAAAAGGTGTTATTATTTAATTGTTAGGAAGTGATAAAAAAAAAGGTGAAAGGAATGAGAAGAGCAGGCGAGGAAGGAGGGAAATACAAGCGGCAGGACAGACAGAAATTTACCTACCAGGACAAGTTTTGGGGACAAAGGAAGCCAGATAAGTACAGTTTTTTATGTGCACTTGTTAGATATATCATATATATCACTTGTTAGACATAAAAGGTATCAGTCGGATCACGTCATCTTTCGTTTCGTTGAAATCCCAGAAGCGCGACCTGTTCATACAATCGTAAAAAATCCGGGATAGTGGCCCATTTCATCGGCGGCCATCATTTTGTCTCACCACCCAACTAATTCGCTAAATAAAACGCCATTTCTCCTCACGGAGTTTTATAACGAAGTGAAACCCATTCTTGTCATTTATTTTCTGAATTCTTCAAGTTCGTTTCGCAAATCCATCATCGGGAAGTTTTTCGGTAAGGTTTCATAATTCCTTTTAAAAAGTGGCGCCCACTGTAATCGAATCAACGATTATACTCATCATCTCAAAAAAAGGTTAAGTACCCCTTTCGTTTCAGTACGCATAATTTTTAGTTATGTCAAGCCTGAACCCACCCCAGCTGAGCGGCCGAGGCGGTAGCATTCAACCGGCTACCTGTTGCACTATTCCCTCACTGGCGAATTGCATTGACGATTTGACATTTCTCTACCCATACCCATTAGCGACTTTTAACCCATCGGCGCAGCAGCCGAATCTAATCCTCTTACGCAAATTAGAATCGTTTATTTTGTAATAGTTTATACGCTGTTGGCAGATATTAATTTTACCAATAAATGAAAAATATCAAAAATATTCCAGCGACGCTAAATCGCATTATGATAACCAAAATGGGCTCGGTTGTTACTAACCCCAAACTGTCAGCTGTCACACTCCAAATTTGTTGGGTTAGAGCAAAATTTAAATTTTGTGTGACTAGGGATACCCTCTCTAAATACACAAACAGAAAGCAAAAATCGGTTTTGAACAGAAGAGTGATTAAAAATACTAAAGGATGAATTTGTTTTTATTTATCTTTGCCGAATTTGGATTCGCAATTATTTGTGCAACTTTAGACATTTATGTGCAGTATTTTTGTTTTTCATTCAAAAATTTACAAATATTTATCTTAAGAGTTGACAATGCAAACTTCTAAGAATGGCTGTTGTTTTGGAAGTCGGCAATGTAATAGAGTTCAGAAAAACTCGTTAGTCATTGCCAACTAGGCTAAGCAGTAAATGTGTTATTGACAGCCTTTCTCTTAAGCAATATATTTGAACTGAAGTTGTCTTGACTTATTTAATGAGTGACTTGATATTTTGACTATTTGTGTATTTTTTTTTCTGCGACGTAAAGTAGAATCATCATTACGCCCTTCTTTTGGCACCTCCGAGAATCTAAGTTTCACATTCACACTATGTAGTTATTTATTGCAAGTATAGAAGTGCCTTGTCATTAGTTGATGTCTTTCTACGGTATAGTAGCTTTTAAACAGTTTTTAGTCAGCGCATGTAATTTAAAGACTCCACCGAACGAAAAGCCGGGTCATACTCCGAAATAAACAATCTTAAGCACTTGATCACACTTTGACAATTCCATGTAAATACCGAGCGGCAATTTTTAACCCAAAGATGATATTCAGAGTTAAAATAACAAATTTAGAGTAATTATTGAGAAGGGATTTAATTTCAGAAATTGAGTGGAAAGTCGGTCTATTATTATGAAGTTACTGAACAGGTCGGCGCAGTGGCTCAGTGGTTAGTTTGTTGGACAACTAAGCGAGGGGTCTCAGGTTCGAATATAGAAAAAAAACAAATTTCAAGTTTAGGCTTTTTTCCACTGCACCACCTCTCGCGAACGTCTGACAAACATTCGAGAGTATAACTGACATGAAAGAGCTTCTCAATTGGCCATTTGGATCCGGCATAAAATTGAAGATCCCTTCCATTCGTCTTAAAAATAAAAAAACTCATACAAAACGAATTCTGAACAGTTTTATTAACTAAAAAGTGGTCTACGATTGGTCTAATTGATACCTATAGTAATTTTAGCTAAAGAAAATAGTTTTGAGCGGGTAATCCGGAAGTAGCTATACGCCTTATAACACGTATACCCAATTGATGAAATTTTTCAAGTACAACTGCCAAACAATAATAATGTAATGTCGGGGATAAATCGGGGAGTCGTAGAATATCGGTCAGTCTATTTAATAAATAGTTTATGGCTTTGATAGCTTTTAATTGTTTTCTCAGCCTACCGATTAATGCAATAAAAGTTTCAATATAAGCTCAGCTCGGATCTTGTCCCAGTTTTAGCCAAACCACATTTTCCTCTATAATTATTGCAAAAAGAATATTCTGCTCCCTTTCTTGAATATCCGAGCAAAAGAATTGTGACTTTTCGTGCAGCTATTTTTTCAAAATCTTGCTATTTGCTGTTACTATTATTTCGCTTTTTTATTTGTAGCTCTATCATTTAAATATGCGTCGGCAGGTAGTCATTTTTTCCTATTCACCATACTCAAATTACATTTTCAAAAACTTTGTTTTGAACAAATTCATTATTAAAAGCAAAAGTTGTATTACAAGGAAAGAAAAACACATTAAATAAACATTTAGTATAAAGTTTGCTTTTTTACCATTTATTTGATTATATATAATATACTCGTATATAAAGACGATTTTCATGAGCTCGTTTTTATGGACATTCAGTGTGTTGAGAAACATGTTGAAATATAGATGTTTTGATGAAATTTAAGCAAAAAATTTTAGTTTTTCCTCTTTTTCCAGGGAAAGATAAATCCCACGATATGAAAACACTGCGTGGGCATTCCTCTTTATTTCTTTAACATTCATGACGAAGTAAAGTGTCCAAAACTTTTATGAGGGCCTGTTTGAACATTCAATAGAGCGAATTTCGATGTTTAATTTGATGATTTGATTTTTTTTTTAATATTCAGCCTTATCGCGAAAAACAATTCCCCTTATTATTTCATTGCGAATTTTTCCCTAAGTGGTTTGTTGGGGAACAAAGGAAGAAAATATGTAAGTATTTGTTTATATTTTGCAAAAAAATAAATATTTATGAAAAATTAATTATTTTTCTAAGGTCTAATGCAACAAATAAAAGACAGCTCGAGATCCTTGTAGGTTTGATGGAACATATCCAGATATTGCTACAGGAAACTCTAAAAGGAGCAAAGCCGATGTTCAAAGCATTTCGAAAACCATCGAAAAGGAGTTAAAGAGCATCGGGCCACCATCAAAATCTGTTTTGAATGGAAAAGTTTAGGGGAGAGTGGGGCACCTTTGAACACTTTTTGCTTCCAAGTCTCATAAAAACCTCTGTGTCGATTTGTTGATCTGCAACTTCCTTTTTCTTTTGTAAATGGAACTCAGCTTTAGTTTAAACGCATAATTCCATCCGTTTTGTGAAGATTTCGATTTATTATTATTTTTTGAATGAATCAGGTCCTTATGTTAAAAGGTGCCCCCCCTGTGGGGCAGCTTTGAACTAGGCTTGGGCACCTTTGAACGACAGTTTTTATAATAAAATATTAACCTGAAATAAATCTTTACACTATTTAAACTATACATTTTTTTATTTTTAAATTAGACATAAAAAACTTAACATAAATAAACTAGAATTGAAAAATCAGGAAGAACATGTAATATAAACAAAAAAAAATAGGTACCCAAACTAGAATTCACAGATAACTCTATTTATATAGATACCTACATATAACGAAACATACAAGTTTTTACAAACCGAGGAGTAGTCTCATTAACCTAACTGAAATTTAGAGAAGTCAAGAGCAAAAGTCATAATTTTGACCCCGACCATTTTGTTCAAACCTGCCCCAACGTGTGATGTCACGAACAATTTAGCTTTAATAATTTGTTTGTACTCATATATAAGAAAGACCTAGCTTAATATAGTTCTAAATGAACCTTCGCCTTCGAAAAATATTTTTCACAAATAAAAAAGCTCAACAAAAAATTTGTCTACTCTTCCAAAGAAAAAAAAAAACGTTGGAAATGCAGCATAAAGGCATCCAATACGATCTAGTCAAGCGACTACTGAAGATATGAACGAAAGTCGTTGACGTTTAAAGGAAACAATATTGCCAGGATAAAAATTTTGTTTACACTCTCAAAAATTTTTTTAATAAGTTTTTATTAGTTATGTTCAAAGGTACCCACGTTCAAAGGTGCTCCACTCTTCCCTACATCTTTGTTAATTCATTATTTTCACGATAATTACTAACTCAATTTTTTTAAATTTGCAATGATTAAGCGACATACAGATCTCAATTTTATTTGTTTCAGGTGTGGAGTGATAAGAAAAAATACATAAAAAAGAAAATGTCGGAAAACTTGAAATCAAAAAACTCCACTGGCGACGGTCCAGCAGAGAATACAACTTTTCAGATCTGGAGGAGACCATCATAAAAATATGTGCAATTAGTGAATCTGTGGAAGGTCATTGCGATTCTCTGCATTTTAGATTGCCTTCCAGGTTTAAAAAACGAAAACTATCTTCATATTTCGACGAAGTAAAGGAAAACACCCTCCAGAACGAGGAAGAGTTTCCACCCAATGAACTGGACGCAGCTTTAATTGACACAGAGGACACATCATTGTACGTATTAAATAATGCAGTGGATAATGTCGACAGTTATAAAACGTCACAAAGCAAGCAAAAAAGCAGACCACTAACAAAAAAACTCAATAGATTTTCTAGAAAAGGAAACGCATCGACAAGAAAAACTTGTTGAACAAATTGTGTTACTAATGAGGAACCATCAAAATGAAATCCAAGCTAGTGCCAAACAAATATATCGCTCAATTGATCGACTTTACGACCAACAAAAAGAAGCTCTAAAAGAAACCATACGCCACAACATAGAAATGGAAAAGCTCAGAAAATATGAAATTGAACAAAAGTTGGAGCTGAAAACGAAACTTCTAGAAATAGAAGTAGCTAAGCTTGCAAAGTATTAAACAAAACTACTTAACTGTGATACTAACATAACCCTAAACGGAAATTTAAGACTTTATTTTTTATTGAATGGATTTATTTGTTTTTATTTAATGTTTTTACTAGAACTAGTCGTTTTGTTATTTTTTCGTTATTAATCTGAATAAACTGTTTAAAGAGAGTTTCCTATTTCTCTTCGTATGCGTTGGGCCTCAGTCAAATAAACTGAGCTACATTTTCACAGTTGGTATCATCATTGTCTTGAAACTTTCCAGACCGCTACGCTCGGAACTAAACGATATATTTGCGTTAAAATGCTAAAACTTTTGGTGACAATAAATAAACTCAACCAAATTCATTCATTTGTTGGTTGTTTCATGATTTAAAAAAAAAAAACCTTTTGATTGCAAATAATGTGCATCATCTTGTATATATTACTAGAGTTCGCCCAGTGGTAAAAATTCACATTTAGCGAAAATGCCTTTTTTTGAGTTACCTACATGAAGCAAAGAAAACGAAAACGTCAATGAAATAGCTTTCGCTTTTTTTGCTTCCGCGCAATTGAAATTTTCTTTCGTTTTCGAAGTTACATGAAGCAAAACTTTCGTTTAAACACAAACGATTGAACGTTTTTATCTAACAGAGTCTTCTCAACAAAAAATCAAGCGAATATGTTGTGTTGAAGGTAGTGAAAGTGGTTCTTAACTATTTGCCCTCGCTATTTAAATATAAAATCTTTATATTTGTTCAAAGTGAGCCATATCGGTTTATTGCAATTTGCAACTTCCATTCAATTCAATAATTGCCTTTCGGATGCACCCTGTCAATTTTCAACAGAGGGTGGGTGGGTGAAATTTTTGGATAGATGAATGAACGCATAAATAAATTGCGATTTCAATATTATTTTGTCTGACTTACGTAATTTTAATTAAAATAATTTTATCCATTAAATGGTCGTTGATGTTTTATTAACATGAATAGAGGAGGCTACCACCAGCAAACGAACCACTGCCGCAACTATGGCTGCACATTTTCTATCCACTGCTGGTGCGACATACGAGGACAGTAATTGCTATTGTAGTTTACAGTAGTTGATGGCCTTGTAAACTGCATTTAATTGATGTTAGAAATAATAGGAAATGACCGTCCATATTATGTAAATTTTAAATGACATTTGTCGGCAATATTATAACCTATACGAAGTCAGTATAAAAGCTATTAGGTCTATCAGACATAAGATTGACAAATTTGTGGATATGTGACAAATGTGTTCTAAGAATTCAAAGCTAGGGACGTTTAGGAATTGGACTTTTTGGTCACGATTATCACGATTATTAGAAAATTACCATATGGTAATTACTGAACATGATTTGATAGCTGTTGAAATGATAAAATGAAAGTTGTCATTCTACGAGTAATACCAGGAACACCGCATATTTTAATAGAACTACTTTGACATATAAAGTGGACCTTTCTCAAATAAATAGGGTTTCGGCTACGTTACTACGCAGGCCAAAACCCACACAGCTTTGCAATTATCGCACCTTTGGTCGCTGTTGAAGCAAAATGATCATTGAGCAAATATGTCATAAATGACACAATTGACAGAAAGTGCTGTCAATTATTATATCTAATAAAAAAATATTTCTTTTCGTCGCTGGTATGAGTGGTGAGCTCATGAAGAAAAGCAGCAACTACAAATGTAAACAAAGACGATGACAGTCAACAACTGATGTAACAACAGGGTTCGGACTTGCAGTAGATCCACTGGAATTTTAGGAAAAAAATAAAATCTACTGCACCACTGCGCTCGACTGACAATCTACTGCAATTTATGTGAATTACGGAAATCTTAAATCAAAACTGAATATATTTACACATTTTCGTTTCTTAGTATATTTTTATAAGCCCATTGCAAATAATCAGTTACCGGATGTACTGTTTATTGATTCTGCAATCTATTACAATATATTTTAAAAGAAAATGTGCATGCCATCTCGTTTTCACTGCATTTGCCTTGCATGAACTGATACTGAAGTCAAGTCTCAAGTGTCTCTTTCTCTGTATCTCAATGTATTGTTGTTGTTGTTCTGGTCTGCTGTCGGCTGCCTAATACTAATACATTTTAAACAAAATATTTGAAAACTTCATTTTTATCGCATTTTTTTTTAATTCAAAATCTACTGCAAAAAAAGTGAATCTACTACACATTTTTTTAAGAGCTATGCGAAATTTTACAACTGAAGTCCGAACCCTACAACTGCTTGAACTTGAATTTTCGTTTGCCTCACGTTGCAACTTAATGGAAGAAGTCTTGACCTCTCGGCAGTTTAATGAAGAGTTGTTAAAACCCGCTTTTCAGTGGGTGCTGATTGGACTAATCAGCTTTTTTCACTGCCTCACCACTTGCAAAACTTTGTCAAACATCCGAGTGTGAATCCGTCGTCGAAGAAGCTTCTCAATTTACCCAACTGGATTCACGTAAAATATTTATTTAATGTTCAATGGCAGTCTTTTATCGAACATCGACTACGAAAAGCGAGCATAGCCATTTACGCTAATAACGAAACTTTTGCCTAAAAGTGGGGACATTATTTTTTTGGAAATAAACATTGGTGGCACGTTCCACCCAGATGCCTCAATCGCAAATTTTGCAAGCTTGCATTGGGTTGGGACATCTAAAGAACTGACGCCAACTCCGACCTAGGCGCTCAACATGATTATTAACATTCTGCCAGTAAATGCGCCGATTGTATATGAGGCAGTGTAGTAAGACTCAAAGATAATGGATACTGGTCTGCAATCCGTTATTACTGACTGTACACAACACCCAAACCCATATTCCGAACATATTTATCTGTGATATCCTCGCATGCAGATTGAATCTTTCTAGAGGGCTTTGAAATCACTTATATGAGGTTGGACAAAGGTCTGGCCCATCGAGCGTTTTCCAGACACAAGTTCTTACAATTTGGAAAACATGTTCGATGATCCTGTTTAAATGGACATCCAAAAAAACATTAGGTATCGGGCGTCAACTTTCGGGCCGCAGTTAAGCCTCTCTCTTAACACTGACCCGAGGCAGCCATTGTTTGAAAATCAATTTTTGGTCATATTAATATAAATTATATAAAAAGAAATAAGACAGCCGACGTATTAGCCAGACATTGCTCGACTAATTGCATATATTTCCATCGGAAACAACGCAGAGAAAATGCGCCTGACAACAGAAGAACTTTCCAGAAGCTTACGTAAAGAGCGAGTTGTTGAGAACACAAGCCACTTTCTTTGAGTAGGCCCAGACATCCAAAACAACAAATCCCTTGAAAGGTACTTCTTCCAGGGGCTCGACTAGCTTTCCAACATACAAGTTAGTAAACTTTATCAAGACTTTCAAATCAATTTTATTGTTATTTCATTCCATTGCATTTCATTCCAGTCGTCAGTTTATATGTAACAACACAACAGTAAGTGGCATCGCTTATTGTAGCACGTGTTTAAAATATTTTTAAAGCTCTTGGAAGCAGTTGCCTAAGAATAAGACCTATGAAAACAATCAGCCAAAACAAAAGCCCCACTTAAGAAGACGAAGAAAATACTATCCACCTGACAGCCGTTTTTATTATCGGGCTCAGTTTTGAATTTGTTACTAAAAGAGATGTGGTGGCCTGTGCATATAATGTTCCTAATAATCTTTCCCAAACTCAAGGCTACTTGAGATTGCTTGCATACCAACTCAATTGGCTTGCACCAATGCCGTTTGAAACGAAAATCTCGTTTCCTTAATTTTCATCTTTTGAATTAACTATCATGAATATCTACCCTAAAACTTCATCCCCCGAATCAATATGCGTATTAATTCCTCAAAAATACGCTTCTCCTGCATTTCAAAAGCAAGCATGCAGCTTCCGAAAACATTAATATTTCATATTCAGTCCTGCACATGTATTCTCATCCCTCTACCACCACACTACCATAGAACAGATAAATGGGCATTCGCAGCCTACAAGGAAGAACGTCATAATACGCCTCAAATGAACGTGCAACCTAGAATTCATTTATCTCATGCACGCACATATTATTGTGTGTACGGAGAAGGAAGCACACACAAATGATTTTGAGGAAATCTACCATAGATGTACACGACACCTTCTATAGATATAGTCCTATAATATCTAGAACTTGCTCTAGGGCAGAGAAGGTGCCTCATCTACCCATTAGCAATGTGAGGTCCACCAGAGCAAATATGATGAGTTATCGATTTTGCTATTGCACTTGGTGCGTTTTGTGGGCAGAGGAGTTGATAATGGAAATGGAAGTATTTTATCATGGCAAGGTCCTGTCAGCTGGAGAGTGATTTAGTAATGTTTTTGGAAGTATTTTGAAAATTTATTTTCGTACATAGCAAATGGACAAATACTCAACAACAAAAAATCCCTGAAAGATATTTAATCCTAGTACTCCCAGAATAAGGGAATAGTATCCTTGTTTCGAAATATTACATTTCTGAATGCGGGTAGGTATTAATACATCGACCACTATACAACAGAACTGCTAATGGATGTTTCATTTTGTCATGCACATTTAAGCTCATCAAAAATAATCTGCATCTGCTTTTGTCATAGGATAATAATTATTCATGGGAAATGAAAGGGTTGCTGTGTCTGCCTTTTTGTTGCGCTTAAGCTTTTTTGATCTCTTACTGCAGCAATTTTTAACGAAAGCCAAGAATTCTGCATTACATCGTGCTGGGTACCACTGTGTGAGTCAGCGTTATTAATTTATGTACTTGACTAACTTCGTACCTATGTTCCATTTTTGAATTGCAGATATCAACTCCCATTAAAACAATTGCTTATAATTGCTTATACCAGGTTAAATTTTATTTGAATACGTTGCGCTTAGCTAGTAAAATGGGCCGCCAAACCATGATGACTTTAATCAGAATTTTAATTTTAAGAGCTTGTTAAAATCTATAAATTTTAACTTTGTAAGTCATTGGGCCTTAGCAAAAATCATTTTTAATTTTTACACTAAGGCCGGTATTCACCGAACATAATTAAACTAAGAGCTTCGTAAACCTATTCAACAATGGTTATTAGTGCATATTTAGGAGCACCCTTAAGACTTACGAGTGGTCCCGACCACTCTCAAGTGGAGAGCAGTAATTATTTCGAAAATGCGAAATCAGCTGTCGTTTTCAAAATTGATGGGAAGGGAAGGAAGCCAAATCTTTCCGATAACGAAAAAGAGCAAATAAATAGTCATGAAAAATTTGATCACGCGCTGCGACTGGACTGTTTTTTATCCAATTAAAATAGTTCAAAACTGGGAAGGTTCAAAGATGGGAAGGGAAGGAAGCCAAATCTTTCCGATAACGAAAAAGAGCAAATAAATAGTCATGAAAAATTTGATCACGCGCTGAGACTGGACTGTTTTTTATCCAAGTAAAAAAGTTCAAAACTAATTCGGCTCGACAATTCGTTTGTCATTTTATATTTTGGCAAACGAAACCTCTTTTCCAATTCAGCATCGTTAAATTTGTCAATTCTTTCACGAAATATTTTTACTGACGTTGCGGCTTCCTCCAAATATTTGCTGAGCTCCTCTTCATCTGAGCTGGTGTCCAAGGAGGAAGAACTGCTAAACGAAGTGCCAAGAAGATCGCTCATTTTAACACACGAATTAAAAATTAATTAGTTAATATACCACTAGTTCTGACAATTAACATTTTCGAAGAAGATTCGAATTTTATTTTTTCGAACTAACTAAATACATTCAACCGTAATAGTGCTGGGTGAATACGTCGAAAAAACGTACATTTATGAGCCTCGTAAACTAATTAGCGATTTAAGAGCGCTTGATAGTTGCCGGCCTTATTATTTTGTAGGTCTTAATAAATAATTTTATATGGAAAATTTGGCTAATGTGATAGTAAGACTTGACACTATGCATGATTGTTAGTATCACGCATTTTATTTGTGTTGAAATTTAACAGGCAATCCCCGTTACACTTTTGAAAATGAGTTTGTATCCCAAAATTCAAAATTTTAAACAGGGACAGAAAAGTTCCTTTTCACCGTTATACGGCAGTGTTACAACAAGCTTTCACAACTTAGTGTAGGTACTTAAAAAAATATTAAAATGTAAATATATATATAAAACTATATGAAATATTTCAGAAAGAATTTCCTTATTTTTAATTCATTTTTAAATCCAAAAATAAAACAAGAGCATTTTCATGTTCACTTAAATTTTTGCACAAAAATAAATCGATTTTTGCACAAAAACGTATCGAGTGGTTTCAAAACTCAATTTAATTTATTTGCAGAAAGCTACAGTATCTTCTAAAATTGTGCAAGCTTCAATAATGTATATATTATATGTTACTGTTTGGAAAAAACAATAGAGAACAAAGAAACTAAGTTCAGTAGATAGAATTTACCATTATAATATGTTCCTAAGACTAACTTAAAATAGAAAGATAGAAAATAAAAAAAAATAAAAGTACAATGACAACAATAATGAAAAGTAATCAAAATTATTGAAATTAATCTTCATCATCACTAGCTCAAAGTGCCTCCAGATGCCGCCTAAATCAGAGGATATCCATTAATGAGTAGGGACACTCTCTCTACATATGCAAAATGCAGAAAAAATCGTACAATAAGTGGAAGCAGGTCGAAAGAATTATTTTTACCTGAATACAATAACTGCTTGAGAAGAAAAGGGTACACAGCACATTTTACCTGCTTTTTTCATAAAGCATTTTTAAAGGCGGGCCGGAGTGACTGTCAGTATATTAGTATTCTCTCTCAACCATGCAGCATGAATTAATATGATCAGGTTACCAGCTTTGCTTTTGTAGAATTGGTAATATTTGTATTTTTTGCCATTGGTTATTGATTAAATGGTCTTTGTTATGGACATGAAAAAGAAATGTTTCATTCTACATCACGAAATTCAACCCTTTTGCTTTGCTACGACTTCGTTAATAACCATTTTTTTATGATTTTAAGTTTTATTGCCAGCACTTTTTAGGTAATATATTTCATAGCAGATGGTCACATTAATTACTTAGGTTGGCTGTAGAGGGGATTGTTTACATTTGTTTCGCACGTATTTTTAAAGGCGTGCCGGAGTTGGATTGTTATCAGTCGTTCTATATCATCAATTGACGAAAGAAAGGGTGTTCCGTGTCTACGCGTGTGGCAAACAATTAAAAGTAGTGAAATAGTGAAGTTGAAGTGCAAGTTTGCATAGTTTAAAAACTCTAAATAAAATAATAGGAAAACATTATTTTAAATATTTGGCATGTGGGCGAGAGGATAAAGAAAATGTTGGAGTTAAATATTTCAAAATACCGGATAATAGTGAGAGGTAAGCAGTATAAGTTATAGATCGGGCAAGTAGGAATATAAATCTGTGTTGTATTTCTTAATTTTTTTTTAGAAAAGCAAAGTGGTTGAACTGCATAAACAAACAACACTTAATACATGATCTTTTTCGGCAAAGTATATGGAAGATATTACCCATGGAAACTGTGAGCCAACTGCTAACATGGAACTTCCAGACATTGAAGTGCAGATGGAACCACAAAAACAAAATAAGGGCAATTTGGTTTGGTTGATTATAAAACTGTGAACTTTGGTATTGATAATGCATTCTACTATTTCGCAGGATATATTTTAAAAAAATACTCACACAAGTGTGAGTTAAAATTGAGTCCGAAACTTAACGTTTCCTCAATTTTTACAGATTTTAAAGAATATGAAGATGCGAAATTGACACGGCCCAATCAAGAATTTTTAGACTCGTTAGAGAATCTTGAACAAAAATGTATTTCTTGTTTTCCAAATATGTACTACCTAAATAATTTTGAGGGGAATACTTTTAACTTTTTAAAAAATGAATTTCATTACAATTGTTGCAAAAATCAAAATAAGGAATTTCTTATCAAATTTTACGTCCGAGTACGGGTTTTCTTTATTCTAAAACAGTTCAATAAAAATAACAATAAATGTACTAACAAACAAAAATATTTAAGAGTAGCACACATGTGAATATATATTAGATATAAAATGTTCAATAAGAAATATTACAAATTGATTTTGCTTTTTTTTTTACGTCACACCCTGTACCACATTTTGAAATAGTTCAACTACTCTTCCATCACTCTTTTACTAGAGCACTTTTAGTGCCGTCTATTTCTCGTGTATGTGTACTGAAAATTGTAAACTGATAAGAAACACGTGGAGAGTGTCCCTACTCATTAATGGATATACTCTGGTAGGGAATTCCACAGCCTAATTGCGTTTACCAAAAATTGACGCTCAGAGATTAAATAAGAGAAACGTACTGGCGCAAGACCAGACGTTCTAGATCGCTGAGTGGGTATCATATTGTAAAGATAGAGTGGTCGACAGCGATGTAGGTAGACAGGTATGTAAAACATTGTACAGTAGATTTATTGTCCTAAATTTGAACAGATTTTCCAGCGAAAGGCCATATATAGATTTCGAGAAACTAGAAACATGGTCATCCCTCCTTAGTCCGTAAATGTATCGTGCAATGCTGTTATATGCAACAATAATTCTTCTTTTATGTTCAAAGTCACAATTTCCATATATTTCAGAACCAAACAATAGAATTGGGATGACTAATGTCTTGGCTAGTATTATCCGCGTCTGAATGGGTGTAATTTTTTGAGTTGTCCATAACATTCGGAGGCTCCCATATATTTTTCCTAGCGTCAACCTAATGTGGTTATTCCACGTAAGAGTTGTGTTGAAGGTTACACACTTCGTAGGAAAATTAAGTGAGAGTGCTAACAACACTGCTTCTGGAAAGAATATGAATCTAATGACACCTCACTCTTCCAATTGAGACGATGAAACCAGAATTTGGATAGTGCGCCGCTATGAGTCTATAATTTTAGTCCAAAGAGAGTTTAGGCGGACTTTTGGCTGCACTGCTCCAAGCAGATGGACTATTATGATGCTTATATACTCTTTTACCGAATGTGGGACAATCACAAGAAAGCCTTGTAATCGAGATCCTTCAGTGTGAAACAGGAAACGGTTGCTGCTGCCATACAAATGAATCCCTATCCTTATCTGCGCAATTTTGTACAAGGACTTAAGCTAAATTTCCATATAAAGTTGAATTAATAAACAAATTGGACCCAGCAGACTTGCCAACTCGCCTGGAATCGGACGAGTCCCATTTTGATCTCAAAGGCAATGTAAACAAGCAGAATTATCGAATATGGAGTAACAGTAATCCAGATAAACTCCATCTGCAACTGCATCCAGATCGAGTCACGTTGTGCAGTTACATCAAGATGCATTGTCGGGCCATATTTTTTGAAGAAAACGGTCGCACTCTAACGTTCAATGGTGACCATTATTTAAAGATGTTGAAGGAGATTTTCTTCCCCGAAATACGCTGAAAGAGATTCCCTTTCAACTCTGTGTAGTTTCAACCAAATGGTTCAACCCCACACAAAGACAGAACTGAAGCGACAATTTTAAAATATACTGAGTTCAAGAAATTGCGCCACGAGCGGGCGCCATTTAAAAGCAGTTATCTATTTAAAAAAAAAATTAATAAAAAATAGCAAAAATTATGTAAATTAAATAAAAAGTTATTCGAATTTCTTGATGTAGCAAAATTCATCAGCCACTCTCTACGAAATACGTTATCCTCCTTCTGAGTCCAGTCGAGTAAAAAGTACTGATGAGCATGCTGCCTATAGGTATGCTGCAACCCTTTTAAATTTCTATAGTTCCTTACATGCATCAATCAACGTGTATGTGTAGTAGGTAGTTCACAACTGTCCTCACTCACAATTGTTTAAGAAAAAAAACCCAATTTAACCCCAAATACTTTAAGACCTACCTTTCATGGCAGACCAAAGCCCTAAAGTCAACTTTGACTTACCTATACTCTACGCACCGGCTAAGAAATAAAAACCAGCTGAAAACAAACCCCAAGTTCACAAAGTTAAACAGATAATGTCGGAAACTTATTCCGGCAATTTTGCCTATACAAATAGATCATCATTGTCTACGGGTTATACACTCCGCCAGTTCCAGTATCATTCCGCCATTCATCTCACATTTGAATATAATTTAACTTCATAGGAGAATTTAGCCCCTCCACCAGTCCACAGAGC
The DNA here is from genome assembly GCA_916610125.1 of Cheilosia vulpina. Classification (NCBI taxonomy): domain Eukaryota; kingdom Metazoa; phylum Arthropoda; class Insecta; order Diptera; family Syrphidae; genus Cheilosia; species Cheilosia vulpina. The sequence continues at coordinate 76,814,824 of OU744276.1, read as the reverse complement.
TCACCCTCACCAATGGCTAGCCAACTTTGTACGCCCATTTATGTGAAAGGACAAACTGCTAGAAACCCATTCCGTTAGCCGTAAAACTGAAACTTTTCCTTTCGAGGATAAATCAAACCGCCCATCCGGTGCCTGCAGTCATCTCCCTTTGGCCACCATGCCGAGATGGGGCCGTGTTAAAGCGAAAGGAAAACTCAATTCGCAAAAGTTTGCTCTTCTCTGTTTCCGCTCGCTCCCTTTAGAAAGAAGGAGTCGAGCGGAAAGGGCATGAACTTCCGCTTTACATTAATAACTGTATTCAGTTGTTGCGTTATCCTAAAATTATACAACCATTTATTTTAAACTTATCATGTTATTCAGTTGGCTGGCTCACTTCGACTGGTGGCAGTGAAACTTTGCCATGTTCTCAACAAGTGGTTTTGTCATCGATGCACAATGTGAATAGGAATGAGGTGCTTCGGATGGGGTACAAGGACGAATGGTTGTCGTCATCATCGTCGTCGTCTCGGTGCAGAGTGTTGCAAAAGTTTTGTATTCTACGGTCGGTGGTGGTGGGATCGCAAATACTCAACAAGCTTTAAGTTGGGTGCACACATTGTGTATCCTTGGTGTGTGGATTCTGCCATGCAAATTGAGTCTTCGGCTTGGCATGGCACACCGCGCGACATATACACCGATTGCAAAAAGTTGGAAGTGAAAATGGAAAAAGTTGTTTTGCTTTTTATTTTTTGTTTAATGGTTTTTAATTGAATAAAGTTTGCAAAACAAACAAGTGGCTGGGATCAGGATGTGTGCGGTGCTGATGATACAATTTGGTTTTGATACTCAATTGAAATTAATTGCAATACATTATATTGAATGCGTTTTATTGCTTAATTGGTAAAAGTGGTACTTTGTGGAGTTTTTACAACTAAGAAGCGCATTGAGTTTGAAATGCTTTAAGGCCAAAATAGGACCAAGGGCCAATAGGGAGAGAATATAATTTATTTTGAATGAGAGAGAATTGCCGTAGTATACTAAAAATATACCTAAAAAGGAAACAACTCGACGTCGAGACATAATGGTACAGACGTCGCAGGGACATAAGTCCACAAGCCAAAATTTCGTGTGGACTTTTGACCCACTTCAGTGGGTTATAAGTGCACAAATCAATTGTAAACGTATAACTCACGCAGATGGGCCAAAAGTCCACACGGAATTTTTGTGGTGCACATTTGTTAGGTAATTTTGTGGACCAATTTGAAGTAAAGCGAAACCAACAGTCATCGTAAGACTAAACGATAACGAGTGTAGCAAAGCCTCAGAAAAATATCACAAGCTGAATTCTATTCCGATCAGGCTTATTCTTAATTTTCTTCAATATTACGTGCTCAATCTCAAAATAAATCGAATGATTCTTTAAAGACTAACAAAAATTAAATTAAACATACGCAATAAATCTGAATCATATCACCTGAATATTTTTTTTATATACAAATACAGGATCGAACAAGGATGATGCTCTCCCATCAAGCCCAAATAATCTTAAACTTGTATGATGGATTAATTTGCACACAATTAAGATCTATGCGATCATGATATACGAATTTATATTCTCCAATCAAACCGCACAATGTAAAACTTGCATTATGGATATAGAAAGTTCTTTGATTCCGATTGATATATCGTACAGTTTACGTGTTTCCGTATTGGGTGTTCTTTCAAAAAATCAAACATTGAAAAATTGTAATAAAGTGCATGTGATAATAAAAATGGTTGAATTAATAATATTAATTTAATACAAATACAATTGTAAAAAAAAATATCTCTGATTTTAATAGTCCACCCTTACATTTGTATCCATTAAATATTGGAAAGACATATATTAGATTTAAGTCCATTTATGCATTTTTGTTTCAATAAATAAATATGATTTTTAAAAATATAAATTATTTTATTTTCTTAAACAGGAAAGTGGCGGACTTGATAATAAATTCAACGAATGACACTATGTACCTAATCCTAAGTTTAGAAGAGGTATTATTCTGGGTTTTAGGGAGCATTATTCTTACTGTTGGTAAATATGTGAAAAATAAGATGATTTTGAGCTTAATTTAAGCTCACAGATTCTTCATTGCGTTATGTTTAAGAATAAATTGGCTTAATTTAAGTTTACAACAATTTAAAATCAAGTTGTTGCATTTTTTCGAATGAAATGATTTTGGGCTTTATTTAAGCTTAAAAGTTCTTAATACTGTTATAGAACAATCTTAAAATGAGAATTAAAGGTTAGTCAAAAAGCATAGTCAAAGTAAGATTTTTTATTTCGATTAAGAATTTCCGAACTTAACAGACTTTCGTCTACGGATAGGCTTCATCTGTCACTGATTATCTTGATTTTATCTCGTTTTTTCCCTGAGTGCCAGTGCCTATGTTGAAGCGTTGTCGAAGAAAAATATTAAAAAAATTATTTAACAGCAAAAGGTTAAAATAATTATATAGAACGAACCTGAGAGCCGAAGAACTCGACTTCTAAGCCCTTGTGAAACAAAATTCAGTGAACGGCATGACAGTATTATTTCATTTATAAAGCTCTGTAAATGCGCGTCTCTCTCAATAAGTCTTAAAGAAATAACGAAGAGAACGTTCGCGATATCTTCGAATGCATTAACACTTTTGGCAGCGGTCCGAGAAAGTGATCCTTTACATAGATTCGTTAATATAAAATCTTACGGACTGTTGCCTGGTCCGATGTTCAATCGTTTCAAGCTCTTCTCCCAGGTTTTGCTGCAGTTGAGCGCGATTGAACGAAAATGTTACTTTGATAATTTAATTTCGCGGTCAGTTGTGAAAGCTGAGTACATTCTTTGGTGCGTCTTGTGCTGCTTCTACCGAAGTTTTTAAACTGCTTGATATTTATGTGACAAGATTTTCCTTAGAGGTATAAACTTCTTGCTTCCGGTTTGGGCCACGCTTCCAGTGACAACAGGTAGTGTTGAAAGAACCTTTCCAACTATCAAAAGGGTTCAGTGTCCCGAAGCGTTATGGGGAATGCAAGATTAAGCTCAGTTGCTATGATAAGTGTTCAGTCGGATATTAATGTGTATTCAGATAAGGTTATTGATCTCATGTCAAAAAAAAATCAAAACGTCTTCTGCATAATTTAAGTATGTTTGTTTAAGTACACACGATTAAAAAAAATAATACAAATCAATGAACTGGAATACATATGGTTTTTTGTTTAAAGAATTCCTCGTAAAATTTGGAAGCAAGCCCACTTTGGCCAAAACTTCCGGTGATAGGTCCTCACATTCTTGACGGATATTGTCTTTAAGAGCTGCAAGAGTCTGAGGCTTGTTGACATAAACCCGCGACTTCAAAAAGCCCCACAAAAAGAAGTCTGGAGCGGTCATCAGGCGATCTTGCGGGCTAGTGCAAATCGCCAAAAACGACCCGGGAACACCACTTTCAGAATATCGGTTGTGGCTCGCGCAGTGTGTGCCGTAGCTCCGTCCTGTTGGAACCACATGTCCTCCAGTCCTAAATCGTCCAATTGCGGTAGAAAAAAATCGGTAAACATGGCCCTATAGCGCGCACCGTTCACTGTTGTCGTTTGACCAGCGGCGTTCTCGAAAAAAAAATGGCCGCGTCAACAGAGGCGATATTCTCGGCACAACGGGCGCTCCGGGGCCCGCCACTCTTGGCAACGTCTCGTGTTGTGCCAGTCTCTTTGAGGCGAGCGGCTAAACGTCGCAGTGTTTCACCAGTAGGCGTTGGACGGCTAGGAAATCTGCGACGAAAATCACGTTGTGCCAAATTCACCGACCGATTATTGCTCAAATAAATAGTCACCAATATTCCGCGTTCTGGAGCAGTGTAGCGTAACATTGTTTATTAACGTGTATTTCGCATGTGTTTACTACACAAATGTCAAAACAGAACTGACATTAGGGGCCAATCGCAAAATTTATAGCATTTTCTAATTGGAGGATTACTTTTGCGCCACCTTGTAGATACTGATACTTAACCAATCAATCAAATTAAATTAATTTAAACATTTTCATGTCATAAGAATTATTGTGGACTTATGACCTTTTTTTAAGATTAAGATTTTAAGATTTTGAGACTATGGCCACAAATGTTGTGTTTTTTTGGCTCATCTGGGCGGGTTAGAAGTTCACAATTGATTTGTGGAAGTGAGTCAAAAGCCTTTATGGACTTTTGGCTTGTGGACTTATGACCCTGCGCCGGTACAGACCAATAAAGGGACAAGCACAGTGGGACTGTCAAAAATAATCAAAATGAGCCAATACATCGTAGTCGTAGCTGAAATTCGTGTATTACAATGTTTGTAAACAGCCAACCAAAGTAACCTGGATATATTTATTTTTTTTCAGATTCCAAAAGGCTTTCAAACAATTAATTCAAAATTATTGCAGCAACCATCCTTCCTAACTTATTTTATTATTATTATTTTCTTTTCTTTTTTACAATTGGGGAAATCTGAAGGGAAAAATTGTTAAGGGAGAAATATGTTTTTAGCAGTGAAAGTGCCAATTATTTACAAGATTAAGTACAGGTGCTGTAGGCGCAGTGGCTTAGTGGTTAGTGTGTTGGACTACTAAGCGAGGGGTCCCAGGTTCGAATCCCGAGAAAAACCCAAATTTCAACTTAAGGTTTTTTTCGCTGCGCCACCTCTCGCGAACGTCTGACAAACATCCGAGAGTATAACTGTCATGAAAGAGCTTCTCAATTGGCCGTTTGGACTCGGCATAAAATTGTAGATCCCTTCCATTCGTCCCAAAAAAATAAAAAAAAAACTCACACAAGACGAATGGTTGTGAGAAGCTAGGCTTGGGTCCATACGGGCCTGTTCCGCCAATTATTATTTTAAGTACAGGTGCTGTCGTCCAATTCATTCAATTATCAATCACTAGAGGTAAAAATACTGGTTGGTGGTTGGCGTCCTTTTGCTTTTAGCTCTCGTTCAAGAAAGGTCTGCAGAAGAACTCGACTGCAGAAATCGACAATTTTTGTCAAATGGATTCTCAATTTCGAATTTGTTTGAATGATAAAAAACAAGTTAAACATCTAAGTTACGTCTATTGGATGTTTTTTAATTCTATTTTATTTGTATTTCCTTTAAATATCCTTTTTGGTTATCTTAAAATTAGCTTCCGCAAAAATATTAAATTTAAAGGAATTCTGCGATCGTAGGAAACGCTGAGTAACATATATCCAAGCATAAAATTTCTCCGTTCTGTTTTGGTCTTTGGTACACAGGCAATTGATTCAAAATTAAGCATGACAATCGAGGATGAAATAAACGTGTGTCATATTAAAACTATGTTAAATATTCGATCGATCCTCCAAAGCTATATTTGCCAGTGAAAATAATTTGTTCTAACATCTTTGGACTACTTTCATTTACAAAACAAGTCTTTCCAAATAAGCTAACGCCTCATTGGATAAAGTTATAGTTTTTCGTAATAGTTCCTTCATATATTTTCTGGATTTAAATACCAAGCTCATCTGTAAGTTTTATAAAAAAAAAAAAAACAATTTTATCAAAGTTGCGTTAAAAGTCCAATTTTTTTTTTAAAAACATGCGACATGTTGACATTTTCATCGGTTGTATTATTTATTTGCCGCATCCCACTTAAGTGCTCGCGTTTCAAATTCGAAATTCTGTCTTTCAAGTCGTACAAAAACATATAAAAAAAAATAATGACAAAATGTTGGGGGTTTGTTTTCGAAAAATTAGCCAAATCTGGGGTTTGACCGTCTGGTCTCTGGTAGCGCTAAGTCAAGGCATAACAGGGCATCAAATCAATCGATTTGTAGCCAGTCTCAGCAACAGATAGAGATAGAACCAGAAATTTTTAATTTTTAATATTATTATTGTTTTAAAATATTTTTTTTTCATTTTTATCAACGATAAGGTCCCAAATGATTTTTCCCTACAGCTTTAATATTGTGCTTGTTTCATTTTTTTACATTTGTAGGTAATGTATTTATTGGATCAATTTTGTAGTGTTTTTGGCTTAAGAAAACATATTTTTAATGTTAGTTCAGTTCACGTTCTGTAAATTCGTTGCAGTAGTATGTAGGTACATTGTGTTTCTTTTATAAAGAGAGTTCCCTGAATAAGACAGTATCCCCTGGGAGATTTTACGAAAACTCACAACGAAACTACTAACTTTTTTTTTAAATATTGTGTCTACTTTTATTTAACTATTTTTTTATTCTAGATTTTCGATTTAAATTACTTTAAAAATTAGTTTAAGGGTGATCGATCTATAAGAATCTGATATTCAGTAGAAATATAAAATTAAATAAATTATTTTAAATTATTATACAATTTAAGTAGAATATTGAATGTTTTCGACTTGCTCCTGCTGCTGAACCAATTACAATATTTCTGTTATTTTATTCCTATCCAAAAATAGTTTTTTTTTTTGTTGAGTTGATGAATTTAAAAATTTTATATAAAATGAATGCACATATTTCATACAACAGTCGACTCATGGAAAAACATTTTATTCTACAGAAATTGTAGCTTAGAAGTCGTTCGGAGGATTCCTTGGTTACATATTCAGTTGAGGTCCTCCCCAGAAATGTAATTATGACCAGGAAACTAGATTTATTTTCATTTGTGTATTGAAGGAGAAAGTGTTATATGTTGTTGTTGCTGGAAAAGCTCGTATTGCATCTGACTATCCTTATTTGTTTAAGTAAATATTCCATTTCAAGGCTTGCCCTACAGAAATACAACATCAAATTAAGCAAATAAAATATATTGAATTCCGTATGAATAACTTTAAGTGATTGAGAAACTCGATTGACTGGAAAAGCTTATATAATTGAAACAAAAAAAATGTGATGCGAATGCCCCACAGTCTTGCTTTTAACTGTGTCGAAGATGAAGTTAGAAAATAAAAGAATACAATCAATTGTAGATTGATAAAATGAAACGCGAGTTTTATAATGGTCATAATTTTATAAAATAAGTTCAAAATGAACGTTGTTCTCGCAGAGAACATTCGGCAAGATCTAATGGCTGCGTTCAACAATTCGGTGGTCACAAGGCGAAACCGCTAAAGTCTGTTTTACTCATTGTTCAGGAGAGCAGTTTAAAGTTTTTTTTTACTCCATTAACTCTAGTGACTTAAAATATTGTTTTTTTTTTATTGTGGCCACTTTTTTTAAAGATATAAAGCTGAAAAATATTTACAAAATAGATTTGAGTACGTTGAATCTAATGGCATCAAAATCTCAATTTCGTCAAAAGTCGACTTTAGCGGTTCTGTGGTGGGCACAGAATTGAGCATTATAATACTTAGTGCTGCCAAATCAAGATGTATGTTTCAACATCAATTTCATTTATTTTAAAGATTTAACACTAAAAGTTTATAAGTTTCGTACGTGAGTTTTGGTTTAACTTTAATAACAATAATTTCGTGATTGTCATCCGTACGTCTTGGCCTTATTTAGATTGTGGATCTCTTACGTTATTTTGCCAATAATTTATTAGTCGCAATCGTCCTCATTACTTAGTGTACCCGCCCAAAGCCAAAAGAGTTCTAGATCCAAACAAATATTTTTAAAGTATGTACCTTACCTATTCGATTCCATGTAAATAATTTTAGTACCGCATGACTAGCCCGCCAACTCACTATTGACTGAGAGTACCTATAATGAAAGAGAGAAATCCCCTTCAATAATCCATCCAGGTATAAAGAGCCGTGATACGTGATAACCTTGGTTATTACCCTATACTGGTTCAGTTCATGAATATGGTGTTGAACCACCCCTTGTCATTTTCAAAGATCAAAAAGAGTTAAAATCGTATAATTTCGGTTTGGAATTTTGGCTTCAATTAAGAGAGTCACAGTATACACATTGTACGATTCCAAGTGGAATCTATGCTAATGTTTCCCAATACGACAGCTTAACTCAACGCAGTGCAAGGGAATAATGACATAATTTAAAACAAATCCGCAGCTCACGCCAACATAAGGACCGATCCTTACGTATAAAGAGGATTAAGGCAACACCCAAGAGTTAATGTGCATAATGTCCCGATTTTGCTTCAAAGTGATTCAACGCAGCTAGGAAATTTCCCTTCAGTCATTTACAGAGATATGCAAGTGTGAAGCCTGCCAGTACATTAAAGCAGTCTGGGTCGAAATGCAAACCGCATTCATAGCCACGACTAAGGGGCAATTGAAGCTGACAAAGGCACTCCATATCTGAATGCACGACCGCCTTCGAATATTCGAATCAGAAATACAAAAACAAACTCGAAATAATTAAAACACCTCCTAAGGCATCGTGCAGTCAGTCAGTCACAGCAACTGTGAAAGCAAGTGCCCAGATTACACCTTTATTGTTTTACTGTTTTAATCACTTCCATTTTTTTTTTCGTTATCAACAGGGGATGAATTTAAAAAAAAACACCATCATCAACCGCATTGCCACCCGAAAACAATTACAGGCAAACGTCCTGTCTGTTGCCTGCCATAACCACAAACATAAACGCGACAAAGTGGAAGGGACCACCAGTCCGTACCCGGAATCCCGATTTTTCTCTCGAACTGTTGACTGTGGTGTATGTTGAAGGGTGGGACACTACAGCAAGCAAACTGGAAACTGGCATAACTAATTATTATTTCAGGCTAAAGTGAGTTCAAACAACATTGCGGAAGGATATTCTGTAAGTCGTCGCTTAAAGCAGAAACAATATCACGCTACCGGCTACGTGTGGTCGAATCACGCTTCCTTCGCGAAGCAGACACGCAAAGCTGTGTGTAACCAAGGCCCGTAGGGGACCATTTATTCGGATTGTTCTAATAGATCGTTAATGTGGTATATCCTTTGCTCGTTATAAAATGCCGAACAGAAAATTAAATAATAAAGGAAAATATGGCGAAAAGTTGTTTGGCAGATAGAAGAATGATGCTCCCCGGTGAATTTCTACTCAACCCACGAGGGCAGAACTTTTCATCATTGAGCGTGTACGTGACTTATTCCGCTTCGGAAACGGCGCGCAATTAACGGAATCACTTAGCTACCGTTGCTGTGGCACGGAGTTTGGGGATAGCATACTTTGTTGAGTGTATTTACCCTCTGTCACCCTAATTGCACTTAGGTTTTTTTTTTTGTAATACAATTTTAAGTAATTAAGGATTTTCAAGGATTGTGAAGGATAATTCTGTGATTTTTACACGGGGGTATTAAGGAACAAATTTAACAAACTGATGTTATGACAGTTGATGTTGGGCTTTAATTTCGAATTTTATTCATGACTGGAAAATGGAATCAGTGCGAAATTAGTGATGAGTCACGACAATTGCCGCTGTTGTGTTAAGTTCAAAAATGGATGAAAGAAATCAAAATCGGATAACCCGATAGAAGAAGCTTTGATTGGTCCCATGGAAACAGCTTTCTTCGTAGGAATTGCAAAATAATTAGAGCACTAGAACGAGGATGAACGTCACAAGGATTTGACAAGAATTGTTCATCTGCCTAAAACGAAAGGAACACAGAATTCTGAGCTATACTGCTTGGTAATCTGGGATATAAGGAAATCACTTTATTTAATATTGATAGTTGGCGCAAATGCTTGAATGAGTTTTTGATTGTGCGACGATTGAAAGGGATCTATACAATTTAAATGCCAATTCGAAAAGCTCAATTTTAAAGCATTTCTCAGGATAATACAAATTTTGTCGAATATTTGTCAGACGGTTGTCCGACAGTGTTTTTTTTTTTTTGAGTTTTTTCTCAGCAAAATAGTCCAGCATACTGCGCGCCATCACCTGACTGTAAATTAGTCTTTCATGAAGTTTCCGGTTGTATCTGCCTTTCTGACAGATTAAACCAAAAACCAGTATCCTTTCTGCTAATCGTCCACAACACAGCGGTCATTGGTCATCGTCATAAAGCAGAAATGACAGAACAAGGTTTCCAAATTCGAATTCAACTCAGATATTAAAATGACAGATGAACCCGAAGAAGAGATTTTTTTGAAGTGACAACTTCTTCAGGCGCGTTCGACATTTATGAAATGGGGTACCTAAAACCTTTGAACTTTCGACACCAATGTTCCGACCAGAGATGAAAGAATAAAAGAGATGGATATCTTTCGTACGTATATCCCCCCAAAATCCATTTGTTTACATTATTGTTTTTGTAATTTCAATCCCCGTCTGTGAATCCGTGTGAGCTACAAAAAAGAATGTTGCTAATGGCCGGCCAATATTACTTTTGCTTTTATGGGCATCGCGTTGTTCAATTGTTTTGTGTTTGGTATTAAACTTGTTTGGTTTTTGTTAACGCTTCGATGAAAATAAAAAAATAGTGAAATACAGATTCCGGAACAGCGAATTCTTGCATTAAAGTTCAATTCATGAACTCACATATACTAGAAGAGAAATGAGCATATGTGCGTGACTTCTTGAATTTTTCGGGAAAACAGCTTGTAGGCAGCCGCCTTTCCACTGGAAAGATATATATCTCTGTATTCCATTATCTTTGCTTTCGACTTCCGACACCAGTGCTCGCGTTGCCAACCACTTTTGACGAAAAATTCTTGAAAAAAAGTTGCCTTTTTCAATAATATAATGCCTAAAATATTTGTTTTAGTAAAGTGGAACAATAAATCAAAAATTAAACACAATGTTAAAAAAATAAACAAAAACAATTTGTATTTGTATTTATACAACAAACAGCTTTCAAATTTGTTTCCAATTTCATTTCATCTACTGGAAGTGGAAGCTGGAATTATTTTTAAGGAATGACAGATAAAGTGTTCTGAAAATGGACAGAATTTGAATGTGGAAACACATTCTTTACGACCGAGGTTACAAATAATTATTTTTTTTGTCAAAGAATTTAAAGAATGTCTAAAAAATTAAAATGTCAGTATGTTGAATCAAAATAAAAATTAAAAACATATTTTAATATGTAAAAAAGATAGATGCCTTTTTGAACAAAAAAAAAAAAAACAAATCCTTAAAGCATTAGCTAATGTAATAATGCCTAAATGGCTTGAAAAATCCTTAGTTGGCATATTTTTGTAGTAGCGCTTTATAGTAATGAATAAAAGAACACTTAATTTAAAAGTAGTTCCTACACAATAAAATATTCCCTGACTATTCAAAAAATACAGACGTAATTGTTGAAGTTTTCATTTCTGTCAGCACTCCCGGAAAGCCACTGTTTTGTTTTGTTCATCGGTATGTGCACAATTGTGCAGTGTGCTTTTAGTCAGCGCTATACTGTCATGAAGCTAAGACCATAAGTTTATAAATTTTTAAATTTCTCGTATATATACGTTGTAAGAGCGTTGTAAATTACATTACTATACTTATATGTATGATAGAGGAAGAAGTGGGTTTCGCAATTCCGTCCGTCTGGCGGATTGCTCATGAGGCCCGACCCTAAGCCGATGCGATGGACGGATTTGTTTCTTTCATTTGGAGTTTGTTGACTCACAGTTCGGGACCACTTTTGTGTTTTACGTTAGCCGCAATGTAGAGGGTAGATATCTACTTTTCATAAAACGGTTTTGAAACAAGTATTATTTTTTTCGAAAACGGGAGGGAACCAAAATTCATATATGGAGTAAAACAGGCATAGCCAGTTTTTCGTTAAAAAGTCGAACAACAATACTTTAGAAAATTGATATTTTTTTGCTTATACGAATTTGATGGAAATTCTTAAGCTAACTAATATATTTATTACGAAAACGATCAATTCGTGCCTAAATTTCCGATGCGAAAATTTATCGCATGAGTTACAGAACATTCTTATGAATTCAATGCGTTCATGTCAAAATATGGCATGCCGACCTCATTATGACGTAAGCATTTGTCCTAAATTTGACAACACGTGTGATCGCCTGTCAAGCGTCTGGTCGCAGTCGCAGCGCACTCTCACGAAAGACACATGAATGGCTACCGAATGGTCAAATTTTTAAGACGTCAGCATGTCTACAATTTTGTGTCCACTGTTTTCTTCCACCAGCGATCAGCGACCTCCTTTTACTTTCGTAAACTTTTGATTTGAGATATCCACAGAAAAAAAAACCTGCTGCGTGGAGACTAATTTATGTCACCTCATATTAAGATACATTTTTTTAACTCGTGACCTAAAGGTCTACAAAATTTTTGACGGAACTCCGTCTTGCCGAAACCATCTTTCTACTTACGTTATAACGAGGAAAGTTTCCCAATTCCGACTACAACAATAAATTGCCCAGCACTTCCTTGCTATAACACAATTTGATCGTGCCACCTATAGTATGTACTAGTTTGTCTTTCCCACGGTTTCGTCAGTTCGGGATGACCTTGATCGCCCAGACTAAGGTTTATCCATTCCTCCTAATGACCTAATCTTCTTGTCGCATCATTTATCTTACCTTCGCAAATAACGTTCACAGTTGTTATAAAATGTCCATACAACAAAAACTCGGTCTGCTACGCTCCAAAGCGACTGATTTCCTAAAAGCCGGGCTATCATTTCAAATTTGCCACCTCCCCTTAGATGTTTAGCCAGTGAGCCCAATAAATATGAACTTTCTTTTGGGACACCCTATACTTCTTTGCCTTGACATATTCCATTCAAACAAACTTGCGGTACTTCACTATTTTGTTAATTTAGTCCGACACATACAGTTACTTGGATTTATAACCACTTTCTGCGGCACAGTGTGTTGCTCTCTGTATATCTACCTATACGTACGTTTACGATATACGACACCAATTCCACTTCTACAATCGGAAAGATACTCGTAAATTCTTCTCGATGGCTGCAGGAAAAAAAAAGTATCTTCTGTGTTCTGTCGTTTTCCAAGTGTCTTCCTATCGCAAATGTATAGTACAATTTTACCTCTGCATCCTGTCAAGTTCATCGTTGCGATTTAGATGAGCATAGTAGGTACCGCATGAAACCTTATACTGTGTGCATAACGAATGTTAAGTTAGATATTCGTAAATTTAACCATGCATTGAATCAGTAACAACTACGAAAATATATTTTACAGTGGCAGAGAATTTCTGGCTTTTACCAATTTTGGTAAGATTTTGATGCGAACACACTTCCTTGGGGAGTGAGAACATTCGGAGACAGTTTTAGTTGTGTTTAAGTTAGGCCTAGAACAAAGTATATGTATAAAGCTGATTGTACATACAGCGGTTGTGAAACGGACCGAACTGCCATAATGAAATGATCTTCGAAATGGTTTATTCTGTCGTAATCGGGAAAAGTCGTCGCCCTTAGTTTTTTGCGAAGAGACGAGTACCTTATACTAAATGCCTGGTTGTTATTGAGTTTTATTATTGTGCAGACATTGCTTTTACAAAACTTATTTTGTGTGATCATGAAGCACTTCTAATAAAGGGTGTGCCATAATTCACGAAGAATTTAAATTTTGCGCCATTTAATAGTATACAGTGATGCCCACACGTATTCACAGACGGGGGTTGAAATTACAAAAACAATAATGTAAACAAATGGGTTTTGGGGGGATAGACGTGCGAAAGATATCCATCTCTTTTATTCATTCATCTCTGCTGTTAACCGGCAGCATTCGGTTCGTTCCGGTACTTTTTTGCAAACGTAAAATTATTAAAATTTTTTTACAGAGAAAATTGGAAAAAAAACGACAGGGAATCCATTTCACTCTTTTCATTTTTTCGTAATTTTCTACTGGCCGAATTTCGACTTATGTAGTTTTCCATTGGTTTCACTCGGGGATCCACTCATTCTGTGATCCAATGGAACAACAAAACGGCTTCTGATTGAACACACAAAAGTATTGGTGAAATGCCAAAATATAATCTACGGCTGCTGTCAGCTGACTTGTAAATAATAAGATACATGAATTACACTTGTGTGAGTGGTTCTCGAGTGGACTCTGACTTCAAATCGAGAAGCGAAATTCTCTGTTCAAAATCACCAGAAGAATATTTTCTGTGCCAATGGAACGGTTTCAGAAGTAATTTCTTCGATTCCGGACGGTTCTTTTTGCCCAATGGAAAACGATATAAGTCACAACTCTATTTATCATAGACTAACCAAACTAGACAGTCGACTTCCAGTGCACCCACCGAATTATCCCCGCAAATTTTGAATGACAGCTCTCTCTCGCGCTCTCTTTTTTTTCCTGTCTGTGAATACGTGTATTAAAAGCCGTCGGGTAGCACTATTTCAATAACAAACAATTTGTAAATGAATCTATAACAATAAATGTAAAAAAAGTAAATGTTGAGTATGGTTTTTTAGATAGCTTAATTCGTCCTCTATCCATCTTCGCCAGTAGAAGCGGTTCATTCATTCACATTTCAGTTTATTTTTAATTTTGTTTGTATGAATCAGAGATGAATGAATAAAAGAGATGGATATCTTTCGTACGTCTATCCCCCCAAAACCCATTTGTTTACATTGTTGTTTTTGTAATTTCAATCCCCGTCTGTGAATACGTGTGAGCTACAAAAAAGCATGTTTCTAATGGCCGGCCAATATTCATTTTGCTTTTATGGGCACCGCGTTGTTCAATTGTTTTGTGTTTGGTATTAAACTTGTTCGGTTTTTGTTAACGCTTCGATTAAAATAAAAAAAATAGTGGAATATACATTGCGGAATAGCGAATTCTTGCATTAAAGTTCAATTCATGAACTCACATATACTAGAAAAGAAATGAGCATATGTGCGTGACTTCATGAATTTTTCGGGAAAACAGCTTGTAGGCAGCCGCCTTTCCACTGGAAAGATATGTATCTCTGTATTCCATTATCTTTGGTATGAATTCTATGTTTGACAGCAAAATACATAAATGAAATTCGTGGGGGTTGTTCCAAAAATGAGTCAACAACATGCAGGTTAACCCAAGTTTCCACTAGACAAAATTGAATTTTAGTAAATGTTCATGAATATTGTATAAATTTCTATTAGGGTGAATGATTTTAAATTCGTTTATTTAACACCATATTTGTACAAAATCAATATATGATTGGAAATTCTGTAGTTTAATAACACTTAACATTGTTGAATAATGTTAATTAGGAACAGTAAGAATGCAAATGCTATTCTTATTTTAAAACCAAAAAAAAATATGATTATCGGAATGCAAAACAAAAAGACAATATAATGTTGTATTTTAGTGGGTTCTGCAATTTGATTTCAGATTTTGTGTATTCAATCGAACGTAAGAATTCAAATTGTTTTGTCAATTGTTGGTATTCGCACGCTTTATTTCGTTTTCCATAGACATAATTCTTTTACAGATTTTAAAACAATGTTTTTTGAAATGTGCACAGATTTTTTCATAAACCTTATTATTAATTAACAAGTGCACTATTTGAGTTTTTGGAATACGAAAAGTGATCAAAACATTTGTTTTTCGTTACGAGTGAAATAAAGAGTAATCTTTACTAGAAAAAGCCAAGCGCATACAAATTTTAGAATAGAATAGTAATAGTAATAATAGGCATGTTTTTTTTAACTTCGTTCTCAGCAAAGCAAAGTAAAGTATGATTTTTAATACGCAATTACAACAACTACGCTCACTTAACACTTCGAGACTCGCAGTAGTTGTGTGCTGAAAATCTTACTTTACTTTGCTTTGCTGAGAACGAAGCTCAAAAAAACACGACTAATATAAAAAAAATTTTTTTTTTTTCAATTTAACAAATGCATACATCCATAATTATATTATTGTGTAAGTATACATTTTACGTACTAATTACAGATTATAAAAAAAAACTAAAACTAAAGAAAAATTTTCCCAACGACATACAAAAAAAAAAACGTTTTCGCTAAAATGTTTTAAAATATATTTTTTTCATTATGGCTTCGAAAGTTAAAGCATTAAAATCAACGGAAAAATGTGTATTTTCTTTAAGGCAGAAATACCGTTTCTGCTCTCAGTCGACTGTCTAGTTTGGTTAGTCTATGCTATTTATTTTCGTCTTCAACGATGTCGGAGGAAGAATCAGCGCATTAAAAATAGTAAGTTTCATAGGTACTTATTTAGCTTATAAAAATTCAATTCCAATTTATTTTCTAGATGCTGCTATTTACGATAATGTCCAAGTGACATTTCTTAAACTTATTGTAAGAAAACCGATCAGGTACTTCTCTTGAAATTGAGAGATTTCTCTCTCGATTTTTGATATTTGACATTTTTCACATTTTTCATTATTCTATGCTGAAAGTACACGAACGAACCTATTATTAATTAACCGAGAATTTATTTTCAAAAATTTATTTATTTAGAAATGGATTAGCCAGGATTTACTCCATTATCCTTGATCATTTTCAGTAGCTCTCTTTTATAATTGCAAACAAAAGCTAACATGCAAGATATTGTTTGTTTTTGTGTTTGTTATTCGAGAGTTGACATATCTCATAGAAAATGAAATCATTGAGGATGTGTATATTTTTTTTATATGTTTATTTTAAGCTTGTTAATAGAAACTGCTCAAATTTTTCAAATTTTTTTCATATGAAAATAAGTGCAAATTTTTATTTAGAAAGCTGAACTTTTTTCGCATTTAGGAGAAACTAATACTTTTGCTCATAAAAAAGTTTCAAATAGTCCTCAAAGTCTGGGAAACTGGGTTAATCTACTCGTAATCGGAATACAAAATACTTTTTTTACAACACCACCGCAATGGGTAAACTACTATTGTAGTGTAACACTAGGTAAATGACATTTTCACAGTGAAGAAGTGAAGCGTATTTTTCTTCTAAAAATATTTTGCACAAATCCTTTAAAATCAATAAAAACCGTTTTATACACTTCATTCGATTAAGAACTTTCCCATAACTGGTGCGCAATAATCCCCACGTCATGGCATTATAATATCAACTTTCAATACACTGTCGTAAATCCTAATACGGAAAACAAGAGCGAAATCATGATTTTACCGCGTTTAAGATAAACAAACATATGCATGTATCTTTCGCCAACGATAGCACATAATGTAGTGGAACGAAAAACGTGAGATTTTATAAATTTTCTTTTTTCTACTCCTACGTAATGAAGGCGGTATAATAATGAAGAAGAACAGCGGCATTACGATGAAAAGGGCTAACTCAAGGCAAAGTTGAATTACGAGTATCGTGGCAAAGTTACTCCTATAGCAGTCACTTTAATGACCATGTAGTTGATGCTATCACCATAATCTTAGTCTACAGGAATAAAATATAGAACAATTCGTCCTCCCCAACCCCCAGATAAGTCAAAGTTATATTTTCCGGCTACTTAGTCAGTCGGCAATGAGGTTGGGGAGGGGCAAAAAAAAACTGCTATTTGTGTGGGGAAGTTCGTCCTTTTTAGGGCCGAAAACTTTGTTGGTAATAAATCTGGAGAAAACTTTCCCATTGATTGGGCTTGATTGGATTTTTATGGTTTTGTTCGCGGCTAGTAGGTACTGTGTTTAGGGCAGGCAGCGTAATGCCATCAGGGCCTACACAATGGAAACTAATCAGAAGAATTAAACTGTATGAATGGTAATTATATGAGTATTATGATGGGTACTGTAGGGGGATGACCTTTCTGTTATATGCGCCATTAAAATAGTACTAGCGATTTCAGAAAGGAATAAAGAGAAATAAAGGCAATATGCTGTATTCCATACACGGTCGGACTATTAGACTTCGCCACGATGCTGTCGCCTGATTTAAACTCAAAAAGAAAACCGAAATCGCGTCATTTAGAGTCAATGGTTCCGCATTTGTTTCGTATGGAAAATCGATTTAGTTCCGTGAACCTATCTCGTTCAAGATCGATAGAAGACGTGACTCCGGTATTTGCGACAACGCACGTTTCGAGGTGACGACATCGTCATACCTAAACCACTACATAGAACCAGATAAGGCGCACTTGCCACCGCATTTCAAACAATCATTATGGCCACGGGAAATATCTCTCAGAAAGTTCGACGTCACGGCTTTTGTCGCCCGAGCTTACTTTAAGTTCTGTCTCCGTACAGAGGACAAATGACACTTGCAAGCCTTCAGAAGTACTACCCCTGATTTGCAAGATTTTAGCTGACTCGGTGATGAATGACAAACTTACGCAGCAACGCAGCCAAGAAAGCAACGTTCACAGACCAAAGACTGCCACTCAAATAAGAGGTCAAAGATTCAGGCGTAGACCAATCTTAGTTGATGTAGAAATGCTTTATGGATCACCAGTTTGGGCCGCAGCTTACTTACTTACTTAAGGTGAGGCTACAGTCCGGGATGGACCTGGGTTTTAACCAACAAGCACGATCATAGTCAAATTACCTGAACAATTTTCCCCTCGAACCCTCGCAACAACCAAGGGTGACCTCATCCGCTATTAATAGAGCCCAATCGTCCATAGAGCAGAACTGGGGCGATTAGGGTCTTATAATGGGTCGCTTAAGTTGTTCGAGAGAGGGCCTATACTCAAACCTCTTCTTAGCCCAAAGAGACGGCGATTGACACGAGTTATTTTGAGTTCATAGCGGAGCCTAAGTAGGCAAAGTCCCCAACCACATCAACTTAATTGGTGACGTTCTGTCCAAGACGTTGGTGTCTACTTTGTCTTACGCTCACTGACCGCCGACTCCATCTTCGCCGCCTCAGTCTCAATACACAAGAACGCGCCTTTGACAACACGCTGCCGTCTGCCTTATGTCGGCGTACGCGAGTAGTTGGAAGGAATTTTGAAAGAACGCGCCTCTGGTGTTGGCGTTTGAGTTTTGCACTATTCTTTCAAGAACGATGTTGAAGAAGTTATAATGTGACCCATCGCCTTGTCTAAATCATATTTTTGAATGAATAATTTAATACAAAAGTCAAATCAAAACTGTAAATTAAGCATGTAAAATAAAAATCTCGGACCACAGAACTACCTGAAAGAACTTCTAAGAGAGAGTCAGAAAGAAGGGGAAGCTATGATAAAAAGAGCAAGGAACGCAAGTTTGATAGAGTGGCATCAGCGCTGGAGCCTTTAGTCGAAGGACAGTTCGAATTGCCTCCTTATTTAAATTACAGAGATCCTGGATTAACAGCGGTGTTGCTTCTGTGCAACATTTATCACTCTCAAAAAAGTATTACTCATTTAAATGCCAATTTTTCAATTTTATTTTATTTTTGGTATAGACGAAAATAAGGGCAGAAATTACTAATTACAAGGATTAAAATTCATGGTGTAAGGGATAGAATAGAATATTTTACTTTCAGTATTTTTTACGTGCTATGATTATGAATTTTGTATGCGTCCTTCATTGGCATTCATGACGGTTCTTCGAGTATCGCTGTCTGGCGGCGTTGCCAACAATTGTTGACATGTGTAAAGTATACTTATATTGTACACAACCGTTGACGCGACATGGCTATGAACTCAGGTCAACTTTACTAGCAGTAAAAAAAAACATATAGGAGAAGACGTGTAGTGTAGAGTTAACCAGAGTCCCAGAGCTGAGCGAAATGATTCTTATGACACCTTTGTGTAGAGGAAACAGACAGATGTTACTTCACGAGTGAGGCGGCGAAAATGGTTTTGGCGGTCGATGAGGGCAAGACGAAGTATATGTTGTCAATTAAAAAGGACACCCAACACCGACATTTCGGACAGAAAGTCAACATAGACAGTTTGCGGTAGTTAGGGACTTTGTCTACCTAGGCTATGAACTCAGACAGCGACACCAGCACTGAGATTAAACGGAGAATAACTCTCGCCAATCGCTGTTTCTTTGAGCTCAGAAGGCAATTGAAAAACAAAGCCCACTCTCGAACAACTAAATTGACCCTTTATAAGATCCTAATCATCCCAGTCCTGCTCTATGGCGCAGAGGCATGCATCCTTTCAGAAACGGATGAGGTTACTCTTGGTTGTTTCGAGAGAAATATTCTTCGAGTAATTGTTGGTCCCGTCTTCATAGACGGTGAATGGAGCAGACAGCGTTGCCAACGTTGAGAAATAAAGATTCCTTTTTCAATAAAATAATGCCTAAAATAATTTTCTTAGGTAAACTGGAACAATAAATCAAAAATTAAACACAAATATAAAAAAAAAATAAACAAAAACAATTTTTATTTCCAAAAAAAATAATTTAAATTAGAAATTATTTTAATAGGAGCAAAATTCATGACATTTTAGTTTCATAACTATAGTGTATAGGTACAAAGTATTGAACAGAATATGTTTGTTTATGTTTTAGTTTAGAAAAATATTTGAAATAAAAAAAAACCTTAACTAATGAAATAATGCCTAAAAGGCATGAAAAAGCCTTAGTTGGCATCATTTGAAGGAGGAGATGAAACGGCGAATGGTACGGGCTGTATAGCGACATCGGCCAAGCCAGAAGAGTTAAGGTCCAACTAGAGGTAGCTGGGTCATGTAGAGCGAATAGATATGAATGCTTCGGCCCGGAAGATCTTTGAATTCACACCCGAGAAATGGTGCAGCAGACCGCCATTCAGCTTGCGCACGCAAGGGTAAGGGGACCTTAACCAACTTAGCGTGCGAAACTGGAGACAACTGGATAATGATCGTGCTTGCTGGAGACGCTTGTTTGTTAAGGCCCAGGTCCAACACCGTCTATAGCGGCACCTTAAGTACAGGTGGGCCTAAAGAAATCACCCTATTGGAAGATGCTCTTATTTTTGCGAAATCTGTCAAATCTGTTTTGACATTTGTGGACTAGACAGATGTAGAATACAAGTGAACAAGCCATGGAGCGATACACTCCCCAAGAACACAGAATAATCGTGTCTATTTTTTGCGTAACAATTCGTCTGTAGTGTTGGCGCAGCGCGAATTCCGTCGCCGATTCCACGACCGTCCAACACCGACTGCGCAAACACTGCGCCGTTTGGCCACCAACCCTGAAGAGTATGGGACCACAAGAGACGTTGCCAAGAGTGGCCGGCCCCGGAGCGCCCGTTATGCCGAGAATATCGCCGCTGTTGACGAGGATGTCGAGCTGTCGCCGGAAACATCGACCAGACGCCGTGCATCGCAATTAGCCATCAGCCGGTCGTCCCTAAGCCGAATTTTGGTCAAAGACTTGCGCATGTACCGTACAAAGTCCAGTCCTTGCGTCGAGGAGGAAGTGGACGATTTTTCCATTTCCATTTCCATTTCCACCTCAGCGGGTACGTGAACAAGCAAAACTATCGCTTCTGGGGCACCGAAAATCCACGAGTTATGCACGAGGAGCCATTACACCCGCTCAAGGTCACTGCATGGTGCGCTGTTCACGCTGGGGGAGTCATCGGGCCATTTTTTCGAAAACGCCGCTGGTCAAACGACAACTGCGGACGGTGCGCGCTATAGTGCCATGTTTTTTCTGCCGCAATTGGACGAATTAGGACTGGAGGATATGTGGTTCCAACAGGACGGAGCTACGGCACACACTGTGCGAGCCACAACCGATATTCTGAAGGCGGTGTTCCCGGGTCGCCCCATCTCTCGTTTTGGCGATTTGCACTGGCCCGCGAGATCGCCCGATTTGACCGTTTCAGACTTTATTTTGTAGGGTTTTTTGAAGTCCCGTGTTTACGTGAACAAGCCCGAGACCCTAGAAGCCCTCAGGGACAACATTCGACGCGAGAGCGGGAATCTGTCGCCTGAAGTTCTCGTTCTCGCCGAATTGTTGAAAAATGCCATTAAACGAGTCCTTATGGCAATCAATTGTGACGGCGCCCATTTGACCGATATCATCTTCTCGACGTTTTTCATTTAGAAAAAAAAAATTAGAGCCAAGCAACATCGGATGACTTCTTTTGGCCCACCTTGTAAGTAATTAAGTAATCAAAAAAATGTCAAGTCATAAAAGTCTGAACCATAAAGCCACCAAACGTTATATAGTCTAAGTCGGAGCTGTCCGTTACACTCACGAGGGCAAATTACACCATTTTAAGCCGAGGAAAAATATATGCTGCCTACGTTTATGACCCCCGAAGTTGAATGGAATATCGGGTCTTCATGGGATGGAGTGATTAGAAATACCCCAGTGGAGAAAAATGAGCTTGGGAAGATATGACTGGCTAATGCCTCAAATTTTGAATCCTACGTGTGGGAAGCCTACTGTCTAGATATTTTCGGGCATAGATTCAAGTCTTGTGGAGGCGTAACCCTAGATGAATCATTCACTGATGAGAATTCGAGGTTAAATAAAGATATGATGATGACGATGATGAGCGATGACTACTAAGATCCCGCTGTTAGGTAGCATAAACCATTCAACATGAAAGGCGCAAATATTCGGTCAAACTGGCTTCAATTAAGTTGGTGTAGCCAAGTCTAAACTTTTATGGAAAATAAAGTTGAGAGAACTTGCGAAGGTTCGTAAAATATACCGTGGAAGCTGAACTGTACCGCGACATGAATGAATCTCTCCATCATTTGCCGGGAGAACCTTTGGTATGCGCAAATTATTAGGTATGAGTCTTTCGGGAACGGATATGCGAACATCAATGCTCCGGTCCAAATGGTTTTCTTCTCCACTCCAGCGGGACAAGGACTTTAAAGTTTGCTGTTGGAAGAGGACCTAAACACCCACATGATGTGCGCTATCAAGGGCACCTATAGCCTTTGTGTGATGGACCTCCCGAACTGTAGTATGTACTTTAGTATTTTTTACTACGTTGTTTTTTTATTTAAAATTAAATTTAAATGCACACTGCTACTGGCAAACATCGCACCTGTAATGTAAGTCAATGTGAAGGCACTTTGAGCGTCAATATAACACCGGTTTATAACTTCATAAATACAACCCAAGGTTACTTGGGTCCTCTTCTGGAGGATTGTTTGCGTCCAGCAGTCAGGTTATCTACAATTCAAAACTGACTGATAAGGTCATCAACATGAAAACAACTCGTCGGGCATTTGCCAATTTGAAATTTAATTGGTACTTGAAGTGAATAGATTTCCACTTTAAATATTTATTGAGTGGAGCGGATGCTTATTACAAGTCAGCTGAAGGTAATTTGTTGTGATTAATTACCAACAACTCATCTCTGCGCACGAAATTACAATCGTAATGTTGTAGGAATGCAGGCTACATGGGAATATTACCCGTTTTCAATGGCGGCTTCATAAATATTGATTTATACAGTTTTAGGTTGCTTTGGCCAACTGGAGTCATTGAATAACAGGTATACGCCCAATGGAGTATGGCGGAATCGAGCTAATTGCGAGACTAGGGTCTGTCTGAGGCTAAGACCTAAGAAGGGTCATTGATGTTTCCCATTCATAAAAAGGTTTATGCATCCGACCCTCGAAACTATCGCGGAATTTCTTTTTTTTAAGCTCTGCATAAGTAAACTTGTTTTAACATTTCACAGAGGCGATTAAATGAGCGGATTATAGAATTAATAGCCTTCTGAAGGAGTTTCAAGTTGACAGTGCTGCACACAGAAATAATTACTCGTTCTCTCTGTTGCACTTAAGGAACTCCAACTGCTGTCGACTATTTCGTGCCTGCATTCGAACTTTGAGCTATTTTGCTTTTCTCATCGAACCCATCCATGTGGGAAATTTTTAAGTCAATCGGAGTTCACTTGCGAGGACGTATACCTCGCGTAAATCTACTCCTCCTCGCAGGCCAAATCAAATCATTCCACATTCCAAGTAATCTTTCGTCACTTGCTGCGGTGGAAATTATGCCCTGCCGTCCCCTGACATACTTCGTTTTTATCTCATAAAGTGGTTTTCACCATATGTGCTCACTTCCTATAATATCCTTTTTAATTTCTTCCATTTCCACTCCTTCAACCACACACCCAAGCCCACCCTCTTAAATTACTGGCTCAATATTTGCATTTGCGAGGAAGCATGCGGCTTAAGTACACAAGGGAAGCTACAACCTAACACAGCTACATGGGGCTGTTTATTTTTTTTTTTTTTCATCCTTATTAAGTTATATGTATATCGTCAGCGATGAATCGAGTCTGGATGCTGCTTTTCTTCTTGACTTTGGCTCTGTCTGTCGTCGCCTTTTCAATGGTTGGTGTATAGTCAAGCCAACTTGGTTGTTGGAGTCTGCCTATACGTCGGCATTTCTTCGAACCGGCAGAGGAGTCTATTTTGGGTTCGGTCGACACGCCACTACCACTATGACACTGCCTGTCCTGATAAAAGGGATCATTACGAATTGGGGTTGGGGGGCTGAGTTGGTGCAAGAAGTGCATGCAACATGCACATTAATTTTTATTCCCTTCGCAAAGAGTATATAGGGATAGGGAGTGGGCCAGGAAACAGGGCATAAAATGTTTGAAGTGCACGAATGGAAAACCGACGAAAACTAAAAGGAAGAAATCAGGAGCAGGACTCGCAAAATCCCAATTAAGTTGCCACTCGCAACTGGAACTGGAACTGTATACAGTGCTTTTTATTCCATCTCGCTGGAAGAACAGTTCAATTCAATGCTCAAAGTTGCTGATACAGAATATACGAAAAGGGGAAGGGGGGGAGCGAATACTTCGTTCCTGGTTCTGCTTCTCACATTAATTTGAAAATAAAGTGAATGAGTGTTCCGCAGATATCCATCCCACTGCAGTGTCTATTTGCTTTACGCTATTTGACGGGGTTCTTGGGGTTGCATTTGCACTTCATTACCGGGAGAGATGCTCTCCGCACATTCTTTGCCTTCGTGTGCGGTGCTCCATTCAGATATAATTTCGTTAAAAGGTTTTAGATGTGATTCTTCTCTGTCTATCTCTCTAAATATACATGAGCCAGATAGCACGCAGAAAGAAACTAAACAAGAAAAAAAATATGTGCGATGGGTAGACGAAAGCAAATGTTGATTCAGGTCCTTTCAGTCTGGACTTAGGGCTCTATCCTCACTCTGCCACTCCACTTGTTCGACATAGTAGTAGTAGCTCTAACAGAGAGTAGTCCGTTACGTTTCTTTGTCTATTATCGCCACTTCTGTTGGAAAGGATAAATTTAAAAAAGAAACATGAGAAATTGGTGAAACATTGAACTAATTTAGCTGAATGGTTTCTCGATGCACTGAATGTAGGCTTGTTCCATCTATGAACAACACGGTTTCTAAGTAGTGAACGTTAGAAGTTTTTTTTCAACTTCATTTCATCAGATTGTGTTCTCCACGTAATTTTGTGCATATTTAATTAAGAAAAAAAACAGAACGCTTATATTTCTTGCCTTTGAAAATATTGGCAGGAGATTGCCGGTTATTGGCAAAGGTTACTGCCACTTGTTGTGCACTCGTAATAATTGCATTTGAGTACCTTTGATGGTGATTTATTGGATTGCCGGCGTGAAATTTAAGCTAGGAGCTAATTGAGTACCTTATCCCAGGAAAGTTGTTATCATATTATCAATTGTATTTGATTATGGAAACGCATTTACTTACAATTCTTCATTGTTAACAATATTTGAGGTTATATTGTGTGGAGCATTGCTTTTCTATACATTCAAGACTTGTCTGTCGCTGACACCCTGTTCATCGCAATCGCGAAGCAGATGCTGATGGGGAACTCGAAACTTAAGGACCCAGCGCATAAAATTCGTCGCGTCGACGGATCAGTCAATATTGACGTATTCGACGAAACGAGCAGTTGCATAGAATCCGTCGCATACTGTGACAGTCGTCTCTCATTCTCTAATATTTCCACCAATGAAAGGGAAAGTGTTTCAAAGTATCAACTCAATACTCAACGGGTGCCGCTTGGCCCAAATTGTTTGGGGCAAATTGTACCCTTTTTGAGTCTCAAGGCCCTTGGATCTCACATTTTTAAAAATTATCAAAATGGCCCCTTTTTCGGTTTAAGTAAGGTTTTATTTTTTTTGAACAAAAAAAATGGAAAAATATGAAAAAAAATGTTTTGTATTTTTTTTTTGTTAAAAATAAACGACTTTGCTGCTCTGTTTTTTTTCTATGTTAGTATTTTATTTGGAGGCCCTTTTTTTGGCTAGGGCCCCTTTTTACATTTTTCAGCGGCAACGCTGGTCGCCTTCAATAAAATGCTGTGTATTCTATCAACCTATCAGTCGAATACGTTGCCGCAACAGATGCGACGGATTTTAAAGGTTGGCGTTAGGCCCTTTAATGAAAACTTTCAAGGAATCGGGTAGGTGCGCGGGAGCTGACAGTCTATTTAATACTTAGTTTAAGATTCATCCTTATTTGTGTTTAATTAATTTACTTTAAAAATATTTGTTCTTCCTATTACAATAGGTTCGTTTGGGTACTTTTTTACAAACGTAAAATTATTAAAAATTTCCTAAGAAACTGTGCGAATGCGACCACGTACTGAGAAAAATGGAAAAAATGAGAGAGAAATACATTTCCCCTCTTTTCAAATTTTCGTAATTTTTTACTCGCTGAATTTCGACTTACCTACTGAAAAATGAAAACTGACAACTATGTGACAGCTCAAAAGTTTGACAAGTAAAACTCTATTTATTTTCGTCTTCAACGATGTCTGAGGAAGAGGTTGTAATTGAATTTTCTCCTAGAACATATCAGCGCATTCAAAATTTTAAGTTTAATAACAATTTAGCTTAAAAAAAATGCAATTCCAACTTATTTTGTAGATGCTGTATTTTACGATAATGTCAAAATGACATTACTTAAACTTTTTCTAAGAAAACTGGTCAGGTACCTACTTCCCTTGAAATTGAGAGATTTCTCTCTCGATTTCTGATACTTAATCTGATAAATTTATTCAGCTCGTCAATAGGTTATAATATCTATGCCTAGGCCTGCCCCTCGATTTGTCATTGTGTAAATTTGCTTCAAAATCAAAAATTGTTTCCAAAGTTTGACATTTGTGAGTTTGTGTAACTTTCCGCTGTTGGTTTTCGATCCCATTCCCATACAAAATCTGACAGTTCATTTACGAAGTGGTGAATTTCTGCCATTCACACAGTTTATAAGGATTTTACGCGTTTAATTGAATACTTCTCGTATTGTTTAAATAATATGCTTAGTTGCAGCAAAGATATGTAAAATTTTTTGTTCTATCTTTTAAAATGTCTAAAATTGAAAATGTTATGTGTAGCTGGTGGAACACAAACCGTCTTTGGTCGAATTGAGTCGCCCTTAGTTTAAGTTTAAGTTTACATATTTTTCTAATCTCCAGATAGATAAAATATACAAAAATTTGTTAAGGAAGTTACTGGAATCCATCGGACAATTATTTTTCTTCCACATCTTTGGGCATTGAGAAATCCAGCCTTTAAAAGTGCAAGTCCTTTCACTGAGTTATTATTTTAATGCATTTTTCCATGCGTTTTTGGATACTTCTGCGGTTCAGCTGTCACGCGTTCTTAAACGCTATTTCAACGTGTTTTCGATGCGTTCGACTTTTCATTTTTCGATTCCATTTTGAACGCCCATGTAGATGCATTTTTGGCATTTTTTTTTTGATGCGTTTTCGACTATTTTTTCGACGCTCTTTTCCGTGCTTTTTTGGATGCTTTTCCGGTGCGATTTTGACGCGCTTTCAAACTCGTGTTCCATGAGTTTTGGAATGATTTTAGATGCGACTATGAAGCAATTTTGATGCGTTTTGAAGTATTTGTTAAAAACATTATGTGTTTGGAGCGTTCCTTTCTGAGCGACCTTTTTGGTGCATTTTCACAAAAATGTGTGAAGACCGTACCGCACGGTTTTTCGATGAATTTTTGAGTGTTTTTTCCACGCATTTTTTTTTTTGAGCGGTTTTCGGTTCGGTTTTGGAAACCTCTTCGTCGCTTTTTTTATCTTATCTCCAAGCACTTGGACTTGTTTAATGTGTAATTTTTGACTCAGTTTTTGAAGTGCTTTTTACGGGTTTTCGATGGTCCAAAAAACGCTTAGCAACTACCCGTGTGAAAAAAACTGTGTGATTAAGCTAAATTTCTATGCTATTGAAAGACTGTCGTTAAGCCTGGGGATGATAGAAAACTGTCGTTTTTTCAAACAAATTCGCGTTGCTAAGTGATGCCCAGAGTCAGGATTTCTCCTTGATCAAATTCGTGCATCCCCACTTAAATTATACGTTTAAAATGTCAGCTTCTAAAATATAAAAAGGACTGCATGCACAGGATCTTACACCATAAAAATGATTTTACTTAAAAAAAGATGTTTGTATATTTGTTTGCGACCAATTGACTTTAAAACCGTTTGACCGATCGCACTGACAATTGTCGCATAGGGTTTCACTTTGTTTTTTCCAAAACCACTAGATGGCGCTGCAGCTTGCTCCGGTTCGCTGAACTGCTCTCTCATACGGAGTAGAACAACCCCTTTTCATCAATTTGCCTCTGTTTCTATATAATTTCCCCTTACTCATCACAGCCCTAACCCTATAGCCGATTCCTATTTTGGGTAGTGCGTTACCATGTATTACAACTACTACCTTCCCAATTAATGAATGTTATTTCTACGAGAGCCTACATCCTCAATCACAGAAATGTAAACATTTACGTCTGATTGATTTCAATGAAAAGGAATACATAATGCATTAGCCAGAAATCAAGGGACAGCACTTTCTGTTTACATTGGCTTATGAAAGCATTGCAGCAGCATCAGCAAAATCACGACCAGCATGACTTCAGGCTTCAATCAACTAAATTTATCTCCCTGCGTTCGCATTGCCTGCCCCTCGCCGGCACTCTATACTCGTTTGCTAGACCATGAAAGTCATCAACTGAATTTAAGTTATGATATGATGACTGTGCGAATGGCCGACTTACCTTGTCAACCACTAAGGCCTTTGTCCGGATTCCTGCAACGAAAGCAGTACTATACTGTACTGCCCAATTTCCCAGGATACTGATTGTGTGCCACTGCCACGTATTTTAACAAAGTGTGCTCGTATGCCTTCTCAACAACTGGTCGGTGCGATGGCCTGCTGAACTACTACAGCAGCAGTTAATATAATTGGACCGACCGACGGATAAATTCGGAATGAGCACGGGAAAGATCAAACATATAAGGATGTGGAGTGAATATCTAGTGTGTGTGTGTATACACAGTAGACTTGTGCTTATGCACTCCCGAACTATGTTCGAAAAGTGGTGGATTACAGAGAAATAAGGTGATGGCCAGGAAGTGGGGAGTGGATGTCAAGCTCCATCATTCGATTGGAGTGTTCCATCGTGTCCTAGATAAGCGCACCATTCCCTCGCACACAATACACGTAGTCAAATCAGCTATTCAGACCCGAATTTCAGTTTTCATCAGTGCCATCATAGATTTGGATAATATTCATGACCCAGCCATAGATGTGCAGAGTAAAGCTTTGGAATGGTCGGTGAAATGTTTATTGAAATGAAATTGGAATCATTCTGTATCGTGTATTTGCTTAATTCACATAGGTCAGCCACAAGAGAATGGATTCAGATTCAGAGTATTTGAATTCGGTGACCTATTTGCCGAGCCGATGCAATGTAAATTTGTTTCATCATATTGATGGAATTGAATTTTCCAATGGCATGTGAAAAATGTGGTCTTCTAATGTGTGCAGTTGAGATAACTGAAACGGAAATGGAAGGGAGATGGAGATGCTTATTTCGTAACTCATTTCAGTTTGAGCAAATGCTGTGCAGATGGAAGCATTTGTATAATTCCGAGATAGAAAATGGTGAGTGAGGGACTAACTTCCGGGCTGGAATGGACAGGTAGGTATTCAAATTTTAATAAACATTTACCTTCGGAGTGTTGCTGCAAACTGCCAAAACAGATACAAACGCCTGAAACTAAAACATTCTATGAGCTGAAACATGGTTTGGGAATTTCATTTGCTGCTATTATTGTAATGCAATATACAAAAGTCGAAAGGAGAAGAGTATGCGAAGGCAGAACTGACGGTGCGGTCCGTGACATTCTGACCGTTTCGAAAACAACATGTAGTTAGTTGGTTTTGCCTTCGTTTCATTCCCGCTGCTAGGTACTACCAAAAGTGAAATAAGGCCAATTTGGTATTATTGCGTTATGATAAACAAGTAAAAGTATTATCATCGGTTGGTTTTGTTCGGGAGGTACCAGAACTACTTGACCCAGATAGACCAATTTTAATATTAACCTGACGACGATAAAAGTTAGTCCTCTCACAAAATTTCACTTGCCTAGGTCGATTTTATGTAAATGGCCGCCGCCACAGTTGATTGTCATTTGAGCCCTTTTTATGGAATTTTCCATCACTTTGGCCAAAACTTCCGGCGATAGGTCCTCACATTCTTGATGGATATTGTCTTTAAGAGCTGCAAGAGTCTGAGGCTTGTTGACATAAACCCGCGACTTCAAAAAGCCCCACAAAAAGAAGTCTGGAGCGGTCAAATCAGGCGATCTTGCGGGCTAGTGCAAATCGCCAAAAACGACCCGGGAACACCGCTTTCAGAATATCGGATGTGGCTCGCGCAGTGTGTGCCGTAGCTCCGTCCTGTTGGAACCACATGTCCTCCAGTCCTAAATCGTCCAATTGCGGTAGAAAAAAATGGGTAAACATGGCCCTATAGCGCGCACCGTTCACTGTTGTCGTTTGACCAGCGGCGTTCTCGAAAAAAAAAAAATGGCCGCGTCAACAGAGGCGATATTCTCGGCACAGCGGGCGCTCCGGGGCCCGCCACTCTTGGCAACGTCTCGTGTTATGCCAGTCTCTTCGAGGCGAGCGGCTAAACGTCGCAGTGTTTCACCAGTAGGCGTTGGACGGCTAGGAAATCTGCGACGAAATTCACGTTGTGCCAAAGTCACCGACCGATTATTGCTCAAATAAATAGTCACCAATATTCCGCGTTCTGGAACAGTGTAGCGTAACATTGTTTATTAACGTGTATTTCGCATGTGTTTACTACACAAATGTCAAAACAGAACTGACATTAGGGGCCAATCGCAAAATTTATAGCATTTTCTGATAGGAGGATTACTTTTGCGCCACCTTGTACTTTATGAGGTCTTCGGTGACTCCGTCTTGGCGTTACAAATGTAATGACAGTGAATATACCTTCCTGTGGAGGGTATAAAAAAACTGAATAACTTTCTTTTGGTAACTATTTTTCTGTGATTTGGAATTAGGATACAGTATTTGGGACTTAACAGTATAGAAAATTCCAGGTTTTCCTTTTAGGTATGGAGATTGAAAATGTCAGTTCACGGCCAAAAATAACTATTTAGGACTTCAAGAAGCTATCAACTCCATTTTCAATGAAGAAAATAACAATGAGTTTGAGGTAGAAATCGGGCCACGAAGCCTAGTGCTCTCACTGGCGAAGACGAAGGCGACGAAGATGATATTGAAATGTTGGTTCCACCTAGAAGTGTACTTTGCAGATAATGATGAATGAAGAACCACTTTCTTACAAAGGACGACGAGCTGAACCATTTCTCTAAAATCTATTAGAACTGTAATAAAGATGAAAATAAAGATATTTTTAAATGTTTACTATGTGTAGTTATTTTGATGAAGTTTCAGCAAAAAATTATAGTTTGATTTTTTTTTTGTCATATACCTGAAATTCATTTTTTTTTATTATTTTTTCATTTAAAACTATTAAACACATTTTCATTTAAGATATGTATAAATTTCATTCTTCTTTTTTTAGAAAACCTTTAAAGGGTGTCCAATAATTCACGGGAAATTTGAATTTTCCGCCATTTAATAGTACAGTGATGCCAACGCAAAAAAGATAACAATGTGACAGCCGCCAGATCTCAATTTGTAAAAATGAAGCGCTATACGAAAGATAGTATATTCAAAATTAGAAGAGCTAAATACCGGGGGCATTGAGATGACCACTATAATGGACATTGAAGGTGCCTTCGATAAGATATGCTTTGAAAGTCTGAAACAAGCCTTGGAAAAACGTAGGGTTAACCTACTGGTGGTAAGATGGATGGACAATATGTTGAATACAAGAGCGATTAATATTCAGACGGGAACCTCAAAACTCAGAGGAAGGGTTAGCAGAGGTTGCCACAAGGAGGTGTTCTCTCACCTACACTGTGGAATATCACTGTGGACTCTCTTCTCGACAGACTTGAGGCGACGGGCATTCACACAGTGGGATATGCCGACGGCATAGCAATAATGGCCAGAGGCAAATTCATGGACGTCACCGCAGATATCATGAGGAACGCACTCAGAGTGGTTGAGCGGTGGTGTTTGGAACAAGGGCTCTCCATTTATGCAGGGAAAACAGATCTAATAGTCTTCACTAGGAAGAGGAAAAATCTGGAATTTCGGCCCTTAACACTTTTCGGATCGGAACTAACAATGACTAAGAAGGTTAAGTATCTGGGAGTCTATCTAGATACTGGACTTACTTGGAACTGCCATGTTGAGGAGAAGGTCCGGAAGGCAAAAAGGATACTACATCAATGCAAACGTGTATGTGGACAGAGGTGGGGACTCTCGCCTAGGTCAGCATACTGGATGTATACGATGATAACTAGACCCATTATCACGTACGCCTCGGTTATATGGTGGGCGAAAGCCTCTCAGAAAACCGTCATGGATCGAATAACAAGGGTGCGTATTATGGAAAGAAATCACAAAACTCGTATTGAGGACGGAAAAAAGGAATGGTGAAATAGTGATTTTCACGGATGGATCCATGATGGATGGCGGAGCGGGGGCCGGTATCTATTCAGAAGAGCTGGAACTTGCCCGTCACATTAGCCTCGGGAAATACACTTCAGTATACCAGGCTGAGATGATTGCTTTGCTTCATGCGTTGGACTACTTGCTTGAGTGTCAGGTAGAAGGTAGAAATATCCTTATAGCACTGGACAATCAGGCGGGGATCAGATGCATGGAAGAAACAAACATCACAACATCATTGGCACTGAAATGTGTACTTAAGCTCAATAAGTGTTCATCTAAAAATGAAGTAACACTGACTTGGGTACGGGGACACATAGGGATCGAAGGCAATGAAAAGGCGCACTCCCTTGCAAAACAGGGGTCAACTGAAAAGTTGCTGGGACCAGAACCATTCCCTTCTATTGGCAGAGGAATGGTAGAACAGCTGATTCACAAATAGATCACGGCAGAACACCTGAGAAGGTGGTTAACCGTGGAACAGTGTAGACAAGCTAAAATGGCAATAAAGTGGCCGACCTGCTCCACTCGAAGAAGGGTTCTAAGTATGAGTCGAGGAACATTGATATGGGTGGTGGCTTTGTCTACAGGACATGGTAATTTCGGGTATCACTTAAGGAAAATGCGCCTTATAGAGGATGATACCTGTAGACTAAGCCTGGAGGAATCTGAGACAGCGGCACATATACTGTGTCAATGTCCAGCTTTGGCTGGCAGAAGAATGAGGATCTTGAGACATCATTGGGTCGAGACCCAGTCGATGAAACAGATCTCCCATGAACAGATGCTAGCGTTAACACTAGGAATTAAGCCCAGATAAGAGTTGTGGAGAAATCCAGAGAGTCTCTCTGAGTAAGATTTACAGTGGTAGAGAGACGAAAAGAGACCCGACAATGGTGGTCTGATTCGAATATCTCTCGAAATCTATATCTATATTCAGAATTATGAAGGTTTGTCAGCTTCAGTCCGAAATTTTCGTCCCGTCATAGTGATTTAAAACCATCCACTGTGAAGAGAATAATTGAACAATTCAGGAAGACTGGATAAATTAGTGATCTTAAAGACTCTGGCTGTCCTGTCACAAGTCGTTCAACAGGAAACATCCAAGCTTTTCGCGAGAGTATTCCTGACAGTCCTGGAACATCAATTCGGCACTGTAGTCAAGAATTGAGCATTTCGAGAAGCTCTCTAAAGCGAACTCTCACTAAAAAATAAAACAGTTTCTAGTGTCTATTTTAGAAGATATGGATGTGACCAATATGTGGTTTCAACAAAACGGTGCCACATGCCATATAGCCCGGGAAACAATTTAATTGCTGCATAAGTCATTTCCTAATCGTGAAATCGGCCGTTTTTGCGATCAGAATTTGCCATCTTGCGATCTAACGCCATTGGACTTTTTTCTTTGGTGTTTTCTTTTAAGTCAAAGGTCTATGCAAACAAGTCTGGTGGTCGTCAGTGCCTTGAAAGAGGAAATTGGGAGGTGTCAGGTGTATTAATGAAATTCGGCCACATTTAAGCGAAACGGTCACAGAAAATTTCAATGAATTTCGATACATTTTTATCCCATTTGTCATCCCTAAATCATTTACCAGATTTAATTTTTGTTTCTGAAATCTGGATTTTTGAAAATGAAATTTCTGATTTTAATATTCCTAACTATTCATTTGATGCATCATGTAATAATTTGTATGCTGCTGGCGGTGTTGGTGTATTCTTTAACAGTGGCATAGTAGGCAAACAAATTAAAAAATATAATTTACAGAGTGCTGACATAATTAGTTTCAGTTGCAAAATTTTTAGTATTTGCTATTGTTTTATATGTGTATATAGATTGCACAAATGTACAGCAAAAACTTTTACTGAAGAATTTTCTGTGTTTCTGGAGTCGCAATCGTGCAAAAATATTATTTTGCTCGGTGATTTTAATATTAATATTTTATCTGACTCATCAGATGTTGATTTATTTTTGTCGACCCTGTCTGCGTTCGGTTTCGACTCCTTGTTGAATCAACCTACTCGTTTAAGTTCGTGCTTGGACCATATATTTGCAAGGGTTCACCGTAGTAATTTAATAGAGTTTAAGACTGCGTCATATGACCTGAAACTTACTGACCACAATCTAACATGTATTCAACTTGGTTGTAATGTGTCGCGTACCAAAGCAACTGAGTGTCAAACATATGAAAAAATCAATTTTGGTATTCTTAGAAGCCGTTTGAATTTTGAGTTTTGGGAAGATGTTTTTATCGAAAGTGATCCATCCATTGGATTCGATTTATTT
The DNA here is from genome assembly GCA_916610125.1 of Cheilosia vulpina. Lineage (NCBI taxonomy): Eukaryota > Metazoa > Arthropoda > Insecta > Diptera > Syrphidae > Cheilosia > Cheilosia vulpina. The sequence goes on along the minus strand of OU744276.1, from coordinate 76,780,017 downwards.
CTTAATAAGCTACATTTTCACATTTCAAATAGCAAGTACATAAATAGTGTAAATAGCAAAAATAAATGTCTGAAGCCATGGATGACTCTATCACTCCTTAAAAAAATTCGAAAAAAAAATAAGCTCTGTGTTCGTGTGAGAAAACTCAAAACGTACTTCGAAAAGCTAGGTAATGAACTTAAAGTGGAAATCCCTCTGCGTAGAGATAATTATTTCCGCAGTAAATTATTAGCAAGTCTTGGAGATTCCAGGAAGGAATGGCGAATTGTTGATGAAATTCTCAATAGAAAAGCTTCCGAAGTGGATATAGTTTTGAATGTCAACAACTCATCCGTCTCTGACTCTTTGGAAATTGCCAACTTGTTTAACCCTAGAAAGATAATCCACGTCCACGAGACGTATGGCGCGGGACAATTGTGTGATAACTTTTAAATTCTAAACCGCAGCGCGTTGACTGTCTCAACTATATATAAAAAAATCATTAATTTAGTTTTTTTGAATAGTATCTATATAATTAAATAAATTAATTATAAATAATAATAAGTTCATATGTTTAATTAAATACACTAATTGGCGTATGAGATGTATGATTATCTTTTACGCTCTTTATTTTATGATTATCTTTCTAGGGTTAATGATTATTTTTGTAATATAAGTCCTTGCCTGAGCTCAACACACAATAATCTTAGTTTTGATACATGCAATGGTACGGATAGACAAACTGAAAGTTTTTACTGTGAACCATTCACTGCTCTGGAGATTCATAAAATAATTTGTTCTCTTAAAACATCAAACACTACTTCTTTTGATAATATATCAAGCTCTATCTTAAAAAAAATTTCGTTTCAAATTTCTGATGTTTTATGTTTTATATTTAATAAGAGTATTCAGCTAGGTATTTTTCCTCATTCTCTAAAAACAGCAGTAGTAATGCCACTCCACAAAAAAGGTGATAATACTATTTTAAACAACTATCGCCCTATTTCTCTGCTATCGATTTTTTCAAAAGTATTTGAGAAAGGTATTAAATCAAGAATGTTGTCGTTTCTAGATAGAATACATTTCCTTAGTGATTGTCAATTTGGTTTTAGGAATGGAAGGTCCACTGAGACGGCACTGTTAAAATTAACTGACGAATTGCACAACAGTCTAAATTTATCAGAAATACCGGCTTCCTTGTTTATTGATATCACTAAAGCTTTTGACATGGTGGATCACACAATATTACTCGACAAACTTTTTAATATAGGGTTTAGAGGTAATACGTACGATTGGTTTGCGTCTTATTTGAAAAACCGAAGCCAAACTGTATCACCTTAGTCTATATTGTCCACAATCAATCATTGAGCTCGTTTACAATGGTCTTTTAAAATCAAAACTACAATATGGTATCTCTTGTTGGGGTGGTGCATATTTTAATAAAACGGAACCACTATTGATAAAACAAAAACATGCAATACGGATTGTATGCAAAGTAAATCGGAGAACTCCAAGTCTTTTGTTGTTCAGAAACCTTGAAATTCTTCCGCTAAGGCATCTTTACTGCTACAAAGTCTTAAAAATATTTTTCGAAAACTCGGGTTTTTACTTTGTAAGAAACGTAGATAGCTACAGTTTGCGGGTCTATACTAGAAATTTGGTAATTGTTCCTACAATTTATAAAGCATGCTTTAAAAGATTTTACTATGCCACCGCACCCCGTTTGTTTAATTCACTTCCAGATATTATTAGGTGTGGGAGGGATAAAAATGTATTTTTGAAAGGTGTTAAGAAATGGTTGTTGTCCTTAGACTATTCAGTCATAAATAGTTTTTTTTTATAAATATTGTTTATTTCTTTTTTTTTCTCATTGTCGTTTAAAATAATTGTAATAAATTGTTGCTATTGTTTTCTTTTATGTTATTCCCCATCAACAAATTTGTGCAAATTTATTTGGTAGATTACTTGTACACTCAACATTTGTCACTTTGACAATAGATTGTACGTTAAAATAAATAAATAAAATAAATAAATAAAATAAAATAAAATAAAAGAGTACGTACTTGCCAGCAAAGCCGTGGCGGCTATTTATCCGATGTGCTACTCCATACATAACCCCAATCTGTATACTCTTTAAATCAGTACAAAATTTAAGCTCTCTAATTGAAAAATCGGTATTTTCTATCAAAATTACATTTTGCGTGAATTATGGGACACCTTTTGTATAAAAAGGAAAAAATAAGTCAACAAGAATAAATAAAGGCCAATCCATAACTACCTAGTACTGCCATGAATTCTGTTACACAATTATCAGCGCCCGTCTCTTAAAATGTCCACTTGGAATAGATTCAGTATCTTTTTTTTCCTAACATGTGCATTGTTAACTAATGTATAGAAGCCAGTTTGGTATCAGCTTACAGTCATTGCACTCAATCGCGGTTATAGCGTTGCATAAGTGCGAAAAGAGTGCTGGCCAAATCTTCAATTTGCTAAAACTTCTCGGAATATCGAGAATGTTCGTTTATCGAACTATTGGTCGATTCAGTGAATTGTCGGAGGTGGAGGACAAGCCAAGAGGTGGTCGCCCACGGGTCGCACTTACAAGTGCGGTAGTTAAAGCTGTGCGTGAACGTATTCGAAGAAACCCCCTTGGGAAGCAGAAGATCATGTCCAGGAAAATTTAACATATCCGCAGATCGATGTCAAGGCTAGTTCGGGGTGATTTTCACATGAAAGCATATCGTCGATCAACAGGTGGTCTTTTAACTCCTCAACTAAAAATAATTAGGGCGGAGAGATGGTGGGGGTCTCTCACCAAAGTGTCACATCTCTCCATTCCTGTGAAAAAGGTGTCAAAACAGGTACAAAAGTCTATCAGCAAAATGTGCTAGAGTGTGTTGTAAAGACGCTAACAAAAACTCTATTTGATGAAGAAAGATGGGTCTTTCAACAAGACTCTGCTCCGGCGTATAAAGCCAACACCACGCGGGAGTGGCTCAGAGTCAATATTTCTGGCGCAGAAGGTTGGCCGTCGGGAAGTCCAGATCTGAACCCATTGGATTATAGTATAGGATTGGAGAGCAAGGCTTGCCAAACACCCCACAGAAATTTGGAGAACCTAAAAAAATCGTCGACCGTGGCAGTGTCAACGATGTCCATGGAAACAGTATGTGCCGCAATAGCTCAATGGCCAACACGTTTAAGAGCTTGTGTTAAGGCAAAAGGTGGTCTTTTCGAGTGATGTATTTTTTTTCAAATTGCCAATGGAGAAAAAAAAACAATTCAAAATATTTACTCGTTTTTTTTATGCCGTTTTATATTTGTAACATAATTTATGACTGGACTAGGTATAAAAGTAAGTGATAACAGGCTACAAAGCAAACATTTCAATCAAGAATAACCGACTAGGGGTAGGTATACTATCAGCTTTTCTAAAATAAAGTTGTGACTAACCAATATAAATTTTTTAATGTTGAACTTGTAGTGACCTGTTCGCGTTTTGCTTTTTGTTTCAGCTAAAGTTTAATAAAAATTTATTAAATAAATTTGCATGATTTTGCGGAAGGGTTTTTGGACGAGAAAATTCCGATAAAAAAAAGTATAAATCCCACGATATAATAACACTGGATGCCTTCGACAGTGCCCTATGTTTCCTAGACTTTCAATGATATGGATAACTGTAATACTACTGGCACACTTCCCGTCCTGCCTCGGTGGCATCCTGCTACCTGGTTGCATCATATCATTAATCATTCTCCTTTGTGGAGCTTACACTACGAAAGCCTAACACTATGTTGCCTTAAATGCACCTTTTCAGGATTTCCGTTGAGTTGTTTTAAATGAAATATTCAAGATAGGTACATTTCACATGCAAATCCGAAGTTCTTCGTCCTTATCTCATTTGCTGGGTACGTAATCGATTGGATATCTTTTCGGCGTGTAGGCTGTTTTGCCTATGATAGGAAAGTCACTCCGTTGCAATCACGCCCCCATTTTATATTACGAGTACAACAAGTTACGTAACGATAAGTCGCACTTAAAAGTTAACTTGTCTTCGCCTGCGAGATATCACGAATTTGAATTTCAATATCCTTCTGACCAACAAGAAAAAACATACCTAAAAATCATCCCGCGGACGAAACTCATACATACCCACCCCATACTCTCTGTATAATGATTACTCAGTTCAGTTGACTAATGGATTCTTATTATGGGAAATCTGTGGAAATAAATATATTAACTGGAGCTCGTTGGGTATTTTATTACGCGTTCTCGAATTCAATTTGATTTTGAAAACGTGGTGTCGACCTCCCAGCAATCCCGCTATAGCACACAAATAAAATGGTAAAGCTGCCATCAGCCAACTCCTATTGCCGGGAAGACGTAGGTATACACGGAATTCAGCTGTCGTGTACAATGTCTGCCTAATGTGTCACGTTTCTCGTCAGTAAATTGCAATAAAGGCTGACATTTCGTGCGACAAGTCTCTGTCTAATAGAAAAAAGCAATTTCTTTTCTCTCCAGCACTATGTCCCCTATTTTTTGTTTCCATCGCTTCTTCTATACGTATGTCGGAACCACAATCGTCATCATCATCGTAGCTAGCGGGAAAAGCTTTTCAACAAAACCCCTTATAGCCATACAAATCGAACCCAACGCTAAACACGTATAGTTGCGTTCTCGCAAAGGACACTAGGATGCGTTAAATGTCCGTGAAATATTTGATTTAGGATGAACTGAGAAGAAGGAAAAAAGCAGAGGTCGTCAGTCCCCACTATTGAGGACTTGCTTCGTATAGATATAGATGTTTTGCCGATTTGTTGTGCTCCGTTCAGGTTCCGTTCCGCGTTCGTTTGATTCCAGCGTTTGATAGCGATATAGTGAAGAGTTTTCTGCTTAAGTGTTGATGGAAAATGTTTTCCTTTTTCGTTAGCATTAATCCGCAATGGACATCAAGCTAAGTCACGTGTGTCGAATGAAAGTGGTATGCGGTAAGCTCGGGGGATTAATTAACTTTGCTATCTTCTGCGAAACAAATCAGTTCGGTTTGGTTTCGTTTTAATCCCAATCCCATACCTATATGTGTACACGTCAAAATACGTTTTGTACGTGCTTTATAGAGAGCTGATGTTGCTACGGTACCTACAGCAGAGAGTAGAAAGGCATAAGAAGTACATATCTCATCTCAACCACTCTTTTGAAGATTTATTACATTCAAAAAGCACATTGGTGACATGGTGACATGGTGGATGGTGTTGCACCTGAAATTTGCTTTTGAAATAAATTCTTAAACTTTATTGGGTAGGGAAAGACTCTTTATAAAAGCGAATGTCAAACAAAAACAAATATCCGAAAAGAGGGGGATGTTTTCCCTTTATTATGCTATTTTGACACACTGACTCATTATTTTGAACACTGCGTTGCCAAATTCAACACCCGAATCCGTAACTGTATTTTGAATTTCCTATCGCTATAATGTTCCAAATTCCGATCCAGATCAGATCACATGCCTAAAAATACCAACTTCTAGGCGGAGATAACAAGACTAGTGTCTTCGTGTCTTGGGCATGTAAAATTACTTAGATGTGGATGGATTTATGTTTGTGTATGTTATAGTCTGCTTAGCTCTAATGCAGACCCCTCTTTCCCAGCGATCGATAGGGGCCCCCCTCAGATCAAATACAAAGTCCCTAGTTCCTGTCAGATCACCAAACGATAACCAATATTTATTACCAAAAAACTTACATAATTCGAAGAAATCGACCCTAATTTACTCACTACAATACTAACTTACTAGCTTTTAAATGCGATTAGCTATTCTACTCTCGCCCAAAAGTTAGGCTTTCTGCCAAAGAAAGAAACCCAGAATCTGACTACAAGGACCTATCTCAAAGAACAAAACGCAGGAGTTCTCGTCAGAATTTTTTTGATGGCTCTGCGCCTTCAGTCCAACTGAATGGAAGAGAGAAATTTAAAATAGAAACCTTTCTTCCCATAATTGATACCCCCAGCGTTCATTTAAAACAGCGATTAAGTTCGTTTACGAATATCAGTAAACGTTTTGATTTATTTTTTCGCTTGAAAACTCTGAATTCTGAAGAGTTGAGCAAAGAATTTGCTGAATTTTATTATGAAGATGTTAATGTGAAAGAGTTAGAAATAGAATGTTTGCATTTAACAGAATACTTGAAAATTTTTGACAATGAAAATAAGGATTGTATATTAAAAATATATCAACTTTTGAAAGAAAACAAAATTGAAGACACATTTCCAAATGTAGAAATCGCATTGAGAATCTTTTTAAGCATGATGGTAACTAACTGCAGTGGGGAACGCTCCTTTTCCAAACTAAAAAGAATTAAAACCGAATTGAGAAGTAAAATGCTTCAAGAGAGACTAACAAGTTTGTCGCTGATGTCGATAGAATCTGATGTGCTAAAAAGCAAAGATTTTGAAGAAGTGATTAACGATTTTGCCCATCTGAAATCTAGAAGGGTTCCTCTCCAAATAACATAGATTTTTAAGCACTAACCTGTAAATGCTAAAAGAGTTACTTTTGTGGACTATATTACGTTTAGCTATTTGTTTCATGTGATTGTTAATAAAAATAAATATTTAACCTTGTTTTCTTTGTCTATTCTAACAAAATAGTGTTTTCTCAAAGTCATGGGGGCCCCATTATCCTAATATTTCCAGGGCCTCCAATATGTTAAAGACGGTCCTGCTCTAATGTCACCTGAATATGAAACTTAATCTTAAAGCTTCAGCGGTTCAGCTTGGGTATATAGATGCATTGAGGTTTTATACGACTATTAGTCAATAGAATATTGTTTTGTTTTTGTATTGTTTTTTCACCCAGACGAGGTCTATTTCGATTCCATTCTTGCTCTGCCGTTTCTTTGTTTTACCAAGCATAACCCTCTTCTAGAGTTGTAATGAAGAAAGGTCCAATATAAATGGTGAACCACCGGCTAATTTATTTTAAAGACTGCTAGAAAAAATAACATTGCTTAGTTTTTTTTTAAATGTCTTACCTACTTTATAGAAAGGAGTATACTTGGCAGTAGCTGACCATGTCAACCTTGGCTTGGAGTTCTAATAAATAATAAATTAGTTGGCGCAACAGGTCCGTAGGGTTCTAACTTCTTACAACCATTCGTCTTGTGTAAGTTTTTATTTTTGGGACGAATGGACGAACGGCCAATTGAGAAGCTCTTTCATGACAGTTATACACTCGGATGTTTGTCTGACGTTCGCGACAGGTGGCGCAGTGAAAAAAACTTTAAGTTGGAATTTGGTTTTTATTTTCGGGATTCTTACCTGGGACGCCTCGCTTAGCAGTCCAACCAGTAATCATTTTTAGTATCCAGGCTAAATTTTTCTAATTCAAAATGGCGAAATTTTCCATACAAAATTGCATATTGTGAACTACAAAATATTTAGTGTGGAGGTTAAAAATGTTTATTATTAAGGCCCCAACACACTAAGCCACTGCGTCGACCGCTGGGAGTTCTATTTAACGAAAAACTTGATCAGTATAATTGCACTTAAGCGCAAGCTAATATCGTTGCTCTATTATCGGCTACAAGTTGATCAATAAAATATGACATTGGGCCTTACAATAATAATTACTTTTAACCTCCACACTAAATATTTTGTAGGTCGCAATATGCAATTTTGTACGAAAAATTCTGCCATTGTAAATTCCAAAAATTTATCCTGGACACTAAAAATGATTAAAAGTATTGCGGATTCTCTCATCCGAACGGCTGGATATAAGATTATTTAAAAGCGTGCGCAGTTTTCTAAAGTTTACTACATTGCTCTATAGATATATACCTAATAATGCAAAAACCAGATTGGTCGTTAGCGCCACCTTTCCTACGTCAGCCACATATACGAAATGTTAACTTAGAGCTCAGTCACAATGGGCCTTACCAATAAATAATTTTAGTTTCGACTCTAAATTTTTGTAGTTCACTGTGGCTATATTTTCTGTAGAAAAATGTTGAACGATTTGGAGATGAGGCCCCGGCGTAAGAAAGAACAAAGTCGAAACAACCACGTCGTACAGGTTCTGAACTTCAACTGATTTAATTCAAGAGTAAAAAATGTAACAATCAACTTAGGTATATGTACATGAGAGTGAGAAAATATATATATGTATGTGTGTATGCTTGTGATTTATGTAGTTTTTAACATTTTCTATACAATTGTGAGCTTCGGTAAATTTAAAGCCGAGACTAAAATTTGTTATTAGTACTTCGCAATATTCGCAGGCTGACTCTCCATAGAGCATAGAAATCAACTGGAAAAACTGTTTATGTGATCGATCTAGAGCTAGGGTTGGACAAATCAAGTCAGTCAGCTGTCACACTTACGAAACTGAATACATGAACGTTCCCAATGAATATTTAATATCGATTGTAAAGACATAAAGAGTGACTTATTAATAAACAAAAACAAATAATGATAAGCCCGTGACGTGTAACTAAGTATACCTAATCCGCACCACCACAAGAGTAATGTTTGACCTACTACACAAATATATAATAAGTCTTCTTATTTTTTGAGACCGGAGATCAGTGCCTTATCGTCGTACATGAAAAACAACAACTGATACTGATATTCCAATGTCGGAGCGATAAGGCTCTGCTGAGTATGAAAGACTGCAAGTTGAAAACATTAAGCAATCGACCGTCGTTCAAAAACGACTACAGCTCATTAAAGTTATCGATCTATCAATAATATTTTTAGTGGTATTTAAAAATGAGTGCAATTCTAAAGATCGGATTTCTCGGAGGCGGTAAAATTGCACAAGCCATGGCTAAGGGATTCATCGCTTCTGGTGGGTTTTCAGTTTTAAACAATCAAACAATTATTATGTAGTCATAATCACTGTAAACTTTCCTACAGATAAGAGGTTGCCTATTTTTAGAATTTGTTTGTATACATTCAATTTGTTGTTAATCAAAACAGCAGTGCTTCTAACTTGTATATTTAAAAAAACGCAAGAATAAGTTTAAGTAAAACGTGTTTTTGTAAATTAAGGCTTTCATATAAATACACTCTTCGAAAATAAGCGTAAACACAATGGGCTTTACCAATAAACATTTTTAGTATCGACTATAAATTTAAGTATATCACCGTGGCTAAATTTTTCGTACAAATTTCGTAATTGTGAGCTTCCGTAAATTTAAAGTCGAGACGAAAATTTGTTATGAGTCGAACCGCGATACTAACAATCATTTTTAGTGTCCAGGCTAAATTTTTCAAACGCACAATGTCAAAATTTTCTATGCAAAATTACATAGGTACAAAATATTTAGTGTTAAAAATGATTATTATTAAGGTCCGAAGTGTTCTTAGGTGCAATTAAATAATAATAATAAATAATAAATGATCCTTCATCCTGACTTGGTGTTGTCACTTTTGGCGTTGAAGTTGCCATATTAAAACTATCACTATGGGTCAGGTTGTGTTGTGAGGGTTGTCAGTTCATCAAACATAAGCCAAGGAAACGTTCGGAACCTATACCAATTCGCTCATAATAATCAGTTTTTCTACATAACCTTAATATTGTGGTCAATTTTTTTAAAAGATCGCAAATAACGTATACCTATAATTGCTACGATTTTGGTGATCAAATATGACGCTCCAAATTTTGTCCGAATTTCTGATTTTCTTCTATGATATTAACGTGTCTACAAGGATTGAAATACTATGTACAAAAAATATCCTTACAAAATACCTTTGGCAATATCTTGTCGTAGGAAAAAAATATCTTAAAACAAGCTGGACCTGGCATAGCTCCGTTTTGCCCGCAACAACTGAAGCTATAGCTTTATTTTGCGATGAAATGAGCCACTGGGTATAGGTATATGCAGTACCTACCCGTCAAAGATAGGACCAGTAAAGCATTGAATTGGAGCGCTGCGTTCGCAAAATAAATATAGAGAGTGATCGATGATTTTTCGTTAGCGTTTTAAAGAATCTGTACGGTTTTTGAAACTAAGACGAACTTCAGAACTCATACCAAGGAACGTTACAAACGTTTGATTCGACTTTATTACCTCCGAGGTCCGTCTCCAAACAATATTCCTTCGGAGGACTCCATCATTATTTTAATCAAATAGTTCAATATTTTGATCAAAAATTAAAAAACAAATTGTCAAGTTCAAGGTTATTTTGGCGCAGTATTTGTTGGTATGGCCCTAATACGACTATAGACGAAAGGTTTGCTTGGATTCCTGTTGACGATTCTAACCATCCGCGGCTCAGAAGAAACGCCCAAAACAAATGAAGATAAAGTTAATGAAGTTTCTTATTTTGGAACGAATTGACTCATCACCGACACGGGGCAGAGATGAAAGAATAAAAGAGATGGATATCTTTCGTACGTCTATCCCCCCAAAACCCATTTGTTTACATTGTTGTTTTTGTAATTTCAACCCCCGTCTGTGAATCCGTGTGAGCTACAAAAAAGCATGTTGCTAATGGCCGGCCAATATTCCTTTTGCTTTTATGGGCATCGCGTTGTTCAATTGTTTTGTGTTTGGTATTAAACTTGTTTGGTTTTTGTTAACGCTTCGATGAAAATAAAAAAATAGTGAAATACAGATTTCGGAACAGCGAATTCTTGCATTAAAGTTCAATTCATGAACTCACATATACTAGAAGAGAAATGAGCATATGTGCGTGACTTCATGAATTTTTCGGGAAAACAGCTTGTGGGCAACCGCCTTTCCACTGGAAAGATATATATCTCTGAATTCCATTATCTTTACACGGGGACAGTTTGTTCAATCTTGGTTATCTTTAATCATCGGTTATTCCAGCTGGTTATCATCGAATTTGTTTGTTCAGCAAAATATTTACCAGAGAATCGTTGGTTTGGTTAGTTAACCAGAGAAATCGATAACCAGGCGATTTTGCGCGGTTAATGGGATTTAACCAATGATTTTCTGGAATTTCGTTTGTTCAAGTTTTTTTAAGGACAAGGTACCTATTAATTTTGGTGTTTCTGCTATAGAAAACAACTTTTTGTACAATATTGTATAGAAGAAATAGAAATGAAACAAAAAACTAATGTATATATAACTCAAGTTGGAGTTAACTGAACCAACAAAATCTGTCTCGTCAGTTTCGTAGATATTTAAAACTGACAGATGTATAGAATACGGTACACGCCAGTGTATTTAAGGTAAGAGGAACGGTACCTAACACAATAATAGATGCGAAAGATGAAGTAATGTGGTTTTCGATTGGGCTTCTTCAGATTTGCTCTCAGATTTCAGATTTCGTGTGTCTAATCGAACACAGAAACGTCACTTGCCCTTTTTTGTGTTGATATTCGTGCATTTCGAATATGTGTAGCCTTCGACACTTTTCTACGTGGTTTGCATTCACTGGTTATATTTTATATTAAAACTTGCGAAGTTTGCGCCCAAATTGATTTCTAAACATTTGTACATAAATAATTAACAAAAATAGATTCTCCCGATGCAATGCATTTCCTTGCAGCTGAAAATTTTCACGAAAACGTAAACAAACTCCACTAGTTGTCAAACGCAAACGTACTTGTATTGGTAAATCTGAAACAAACCTGAGAAAAAATCCAGATTCGCAAAAGTGCTCTGAAATCTGAAAAAGATTGTTTTTTTTTTCTACCAAACGAACATAAAAATGACTCTGAGATAAAAAAAAGTTCTCTGAGAGCGCCCAATCGAATACCTACCACATAAGATTATTTTCAAAATTTTTAGCCGATAACAGCGCACTCATTGAGCAAAATTTTGAAAGAATGAGTTGAAAACATTGAGTTGATCCAATTGTATTGGTTTTGTTTGTGGCTTTAATTCGGCTTTGTTTTTAAAAAAATTGTTTATTGTCTCAGAACAAGATTTTATTCTTCAATTTTCAAAAAACGCCTGTCTCATTTGACTATGACATTCTTGTGCTAAACAAATTAAGCGTTTAGTTAGATTACTGAAAATAAATTCATTTATAAAATACCTTAACAAATTAATTATCAAAAACAAACGAACCCGGAAAACAAATAAATGTAACCATAGATTCGGCCAATCACTGGGGACGTTCAAGTATCTAGTTTAGTAAGTCTGACAGCTCTCTCATAAAGTGAATCTCGGTTTCGATTGGTCGAAATCGGTCATATGAGCAGCTGTTTCAGTTGACGTCTTAGAAGCGGTAGCCGACGAATCTAGTCAAGAAATTCGTGACTGAGTACTAATGTCGTTTTCCATTGGGACCACCAAAAATCTTTTTCAGATCTCAGATTTTATGCGGCTCATGGAATATGCAACGAAATTGATCTGCTTTTGTGAATGGATTAGTGCGTTATTTGACAACAATATCAGCTGCTCAAATTGCATTTGTTTTTGGTAAAATCAACCATGGAAATCGGCTTGAAAAATGTTTCATCTGTTGAAGCTACAAATGGAGTAGTTTTGGTGATTCGGTGTTTCTAGATGATGAGGAACTATGTTCATTACTGTTTATGTATTTCTTATTTTGGTTCTCACGAAACTTTGCACTAAAGATAATGGAATAGAGAGATATATAACTTTCCAGTGGAAAGGCGGCTGCCTACAAGCTTTTTTTCCCGAAAAATTCATGAAGTCACGCACATATGCTCATTTCTCTTCTAGTATATGTGAGTTCATGAATTGGACTTTAATGCAAGAATTCGCTATTCCGAAATGTGTATTTCACTATTTTTTTATTCTAATCGAAGCCTTAACAAAAACTAAACAAGTTCAACACCAAACACAAAACAATTGAACAGCGCGATGCCTATAAAAGCAAAAGCAATGTTGGCCGGCCATTAGCAACAGAGACAAATGATACTGAGACCCCCAACTCACAATCCTCTTGCCGCTGGGCCCCACAGTTTTTTTTTTTCAAATTCGCCATTTTGTTTTCCTATCGGTGTTGTGTCAATAAAGAATCCGTGTGACATGCAAAAACATACAAAAAATACAAAATTAAATGCTGCCAACCTCGACAACCGTGGGGAAATGTGCTAGAATTCGGGAATACCACATTTTTACATTACTGAATGCCATTGGTTAGTAATTACATATATGTTGTTAAAAGGCGAATAATTTGATTTCTTTAGTTAATAAAACTAGCTAAATGAGATGTTCTATATACTAAAAACTTATTATGACAAACATGGTTGCGTATTTTGCGCTTTTGAATATCATTAAATTTGATTTCATGCGTAAATTTTTCTTAGAAAACTGAAGAAAATTTGCTCAATATATTTCTATTTTACTTCAAACAATCTGCATTGTTCATTTTTCATATTTATTTTAAGCAAATCTACACTTATTGCTTAAAAAAATTATTATGCACACGTAACGAATAATTTCAAATTTATCGGATAAAATTCTATGAACGCTGTCAGCAACTTTGGCAAAAGCGGAAGTGGCATATGCAAGGTGCGAGTGTGTTGGTGAGTCGGAATTTTTGAAGTTACGTGACATTTGTCAATACGAAATTCTATGTAACAATACAAGCGGACTTAGCATTTACCACCCCATAAAAATATAGCTTGTAGGCTAAGTAACGGGAAATCGGTCGGAGTTGGTGGACTTAGTATTGTCTCTGATTAGCAACACGTTTTTTTGTAGCTCACACGTATTCACAGACGGGGATTGAAATTACAAAAACAACAATGTCAACAAATGGGTTTTGGAGGGATAGACCAGAGTATATCCACTCTCCACGTGTTTCTTATCAGTTTACAATTTTCAGTACACATACACGAGAAATAGACGGCACTAAAAGTGCTCTAGTAAAAGAGTGATGAAGAGTAGTTGAACTATTTCAAAATGTGGTACAGGGTGTGACGTAAAAAAAAAGCAAAATCAATTTGTAATATTTGTTATTGAACATTTTATATCTAATATATATTCACATGTGTGCTACTCTTAAATATTTTTGTTTGTTAGTACATTTATTGTTATTTTTATTGAACTGTTTTAGAATAAAGAAAACCCGTACTCGGACGTAAAATTTGATAAGAAATTCCTCATTTTGATTTTTGCAACAATTGTAATGAAATTCATTTTTCAAAAAGTTAAAAATATTCCCCTCAAAATTATTTAGGTAGTACATATTTGGAAAACAAGAAATACATTTTTGTTAAAGATTCTCTAACGAGTCTAAAAATTCTTGATTGGGCCGTGTCAATTTCGCATCTTCATATTCTTTAAAATCTGAAAAAAGGAAGGAAACGTTAAGTTGCGGACTCAATTTTAACTCACACTTGTGTGGGTATTTTTTTAAAATATATCCTGCGAAATAGTAGAATGCATTATCAATACCAAAGTTCACAGTTTTATAATCAGGTTCAGTTTTGAAGCGTAAACCAAATTGTCCTTATTTTGTTTTTGTGGTTCCATCTGCACTTCAATGTCTGGATGTTCCATGTAAGCAATTGGCTCACAGTTTCCAATAATAATATCTAATCTATCTTCCATATACTTTGCCGAAAAAGATCTTCTAAATGAACAAATGAATTGAAATGGAGTCAGCAACTTGTTATTTCCCCCTCGGTTACGTAAAACAGCAAAGGTGTTTTCCAAGCAATCTTGATTGAGATTTCTTGTTAAAAGAAACTTAAAACCGTATTCTTTTATTTCTGTAAAAATGCCAATTAAGGCATTTATATTCTGTTGCCATCCTTTTATAAAACGCATTTTTTTAGTTACATTTCTTGAATTTTCATGAAAAGTCATATCTTCAAAAAATAAATTCATTTCATGCAAAAAAGTAATTTGTTCCGGGTTTGTTTGCCACACGGACAGACACGGAACACCCTTACTTTCGTCAATTGATGATATAAAACGACTGATAACAATCCAACTCCGGCCCGCCTTTAAAAATACGTGCGAAAAAAATGTAAACAATCCCCTCTACAGCCAACCTAAGTAATTAGTGTGACCATCTGCTATAAAATATATAGTACCTAAAAAGTGCTGGCAATAAAACTTACAATCATAAAAAAATGGTTATTAACGAAGTCGTAGCAAAGCAAAAGGGTTGAATTTCGTGATGTAGAATGAAACATTTCTTTTTCATGTCCATAACAAAGACCATTTAATCCATAACCAATGGCAAAAAATACAAATATTACCAATTCTACAAAAGCAAAGCTGGTAACCTGATCATATTAATTCATACTGCATGGTTGAGAGAGAATACTAATATACTGACAGTCACTCCGGCCCGCCTTTAAAAATGCTTTATGAAAAAAGCAGGTAAAATGTGCTGTGTACCCTTTTCTTCTCAAGCAGTCGTTGTATTCAGGTAAAAATGATTCTTTCGACCTGCTTCCACTTGTACGATTTTTTCCGCATTTTACTTTGCGGTAGTAGCAAATGCATATGCAGAGAGAGTGTCCCTACTCATTAATGGATCTCTGGGATAGACGTATAAAAGATATCCATCTCTTTTATTCATTCATCTCTGCTTTGCACATTTGTTTTAAAACAAACTTCTATAAATGCCGTAAAACAGCTGGGCTGTATTTGTGGTAGTATGTGTAAATCTGAAAAAATATCGAGATTTGCAAAAAGTGATCCGAATCAAAAAAAAAGATTGATTTTTTTTCCCAATGGAACGCGAAAAGTGATTTAGATCAAAAAAAAGATTGATTTTTTGTCCCAATGGAAAACGACATAAATATGAATGTTTTAATAGGCCAAATCAATATATTTCCATTTAAGTTTACATTTTGCACGGATAATTTGCGGATCACATAGCTAGAAATTTGTTTCTAAAAGCACGACAAACCTTTAAATCTGACATTTTGCTAGTGTGTGTTGGTGAGTTCAGGGCAATTCTCTTAAAATATTCCGGACACTTCTGTTGTGCTAAGAATTGACCTGGAAGTGCATTTTTTTTATCAATGAAACGTAGAATACATCGAAAGAGCACTTCTAGATTTGCGCTTTTCATAGAAAGGGCAATTCCTTTCTTCAATCGAAAACGCTATAATAACGTATCTTATTTTAGGTCTCACAAAAGCTGAGTCGATTACAGCCAGTGTTCACCCTGCTGACGCTATCAGTCTCGAATCATTCAAGGTACTTATTACTGTCAATATATGTGATATCAACTAAAAAAAAAATAAAAAAATTATCGTCAAGAAACTTGGAGCTACCACGATCACAGAGAACCAACCAGTCGTCACCAACTCAGATGTGATATTTGTGTCCGTTAAACCGAATGTAGTGGTACAAGTCCTAGACGAAATAAAGCCAAATAGTGAGGGAAAGCTTTTCCTATCCGTTGCAATGGGTATCACTATCGACACAATTGAAAAGGTAGTATTATTATCGATCGATCCATCGATACCTACTAATTTCAATTTTGATTTTAGAGACTTTCTTCGGCATCCCGTGTGATTAGAGTGATGCCCAACACACCCGCCTTAGTGCGATCCGGTTGTTCAGTCTTTGTTCGAGGATCGCAGGCTACAGACGCAGATGCGAAGACCGCAACAAGTTTGCTGCAGGCAATTGGCACATGTGAAGAAGTCACGGAAAATCTCTTAGATCCCATAACGGCTCTAAGTGGTAGTGGACCTGCTTACGTTTTCGTGATGATTGAAGCCCTTGCCGATGGCGCGGTACGAATGGGTGTGCCGCGCGATATGGCTTACCGACTGGCTTCCCAAACTGTTTTGGGCTCAGGCCAGCTAGTTAGAGACTCTAAAATTCACCCTGGTCAGTTGAAGGACGATGTAACTAGTCCAGCTGGGAATACGGCTGCTGGATTGCGGCATTTGGAACTATCAGGTTTGTCTACATGACAGCAACCATAATCTCGTAATTTATATATTTTGACTTTTTGCAGGTTTCCGGGCAGCAGTCGCCGGAGCTGTTGAAGCATCCACTTTAAGGTGTAAGGAAATATCAGGGAAATGATTGTGAAACAAGTAAAGAAGTGAACTGAGATAAAATCGGATCTAAGTTAATTTTTTGGCGTTTTTAAGTAATAAAAAGGAATAAAAGGTTTTACACCGTTTCGTGTATGACAACATAATAAAAAAATTTACAAACGAAACTATTCTCAGTTCGCTTAGTAAGAGGTACTGAATTTCAAAGCAAAAGTCAATTCGTCTGTAAGTGGCCAGAGAAGCAAAATGAAAACACAGAAAAATCGAAATCCGAACGAAAACAAATTCATTAGGGATAGCCCTAGCACCATCGACATTCTCGCCAACAAGACGCAGAGGACATTTCTCAGTTGAACCGTATACCGGAAAGAGATCATTGTTACCCTCAAAAGCAGAAATCAGTGCAAAATCTGTAACATTGTGGCGTAAACTGATCCCTGTCATCGATTCATGGACAAAGACAACGATCGGGGAATTGAACTGCCACCGTATGTTCAGGTAAATGGAAAAACGTTGCAACGCCAAGAAATTTCCACTGCAGGAGCTTCGCGGGGGAACGAAACTGAAGTGGCAAGTCTGCTGCTTCTTTAAGTAAAAGGAGCCCACGCAATTTGTTTACTCGGCCACTCGTCTAGGGACAGGTATAGCCAGATTGTTCTTACCTGTCCGTTCTCCATTATGTACATTTCCAATTTGCAGCTGCAATCATGTCGGTTTCAGAGTTTAGTCGAGATTTTGTTTGTGTCGAGATTTTGTTTGTTTAATTAAATTATATTCATTTATTTCCATGTAATCGAATACAATTTCACAATCAATTTAAATAAATCAGCAAGTTGCAAGGAAGAAAAAAATCTAGTCGTGGAATAAAAGTGACATCGCACACCACTCGCACAAGGTTAAAGAAGTTTTATATCAAAGATATTGTGACTACAACGTTTTTGCCATTTCATTACATGGAAGGCGGTGGTGGAGGTGGTGGCTGCACCAGGCCCGGAACTCCCGGAGGCAACGCTGGTGGTGGAGCACATGGAGGTGGTGGAGGCGCGATACCAGGTGGTGGTGGTGGTAAAAATCCACCGGATCCATTTTGTCCCCAGCCAAATGGTGGCATCAGACCAGGGGGCGGCGGGGCTGCCCAAGGTGGAAGCGGAGTGTTCGATGTGCCCGGCGGAGGTGGCAGTAGCGATGACATTGGACCGGTTCCTGGTGGTGGCGGAGGTAATGGTGAGCTTCCGGGAATGGGGGGATTTCCATTTTCACCACCTGGTGGTGGAGGCTGCACCGGCGGTATCCATGGCATCATAGGCGGTGGCGGCGGCGGTGGTCCTGGTGGCATCGACTGTGAAACCACAGGCGGAGGCTGCATCAATGGCGGCAACGACATTGTGCCATTTGAAACCCAGGAAGGTGGCGCCATTGGTGGCGGTTGCACTGGAGGATGAGACATCAGTGGCGGCGGTGCAGCTATTGCTTTCGGCTGTGATGGTTTCGAATCGAATAGGCTGTAGCCACGATTTAGATGCGCCTGGGCTAAGGGATCGGCTGCGGGCTTTTGCGATGGTGGTGGTCCTTCACCGAGTTCCGCCATCAAACTCATGTACTCCTCATCGATTTTAGCTTGAGAATCATCTGACGGTGGCCCGCCCTGTCCTGGTCGCTTGCTGCGACAATCTTTGGATATATGGCCAGCACCCCCGCATGAGGAGCACACGATGCTGTTGGTCACATTAGGTTTGTCAGGACACAGCCAGCTCTTGTGTTCGGTAGAACCACAGTTTGTGCAGCGCGGGCAATCGGTCTCACGCAGAGTACCATTGAGCTGGGCCAACTCCCGCAGTTGCATGCGCCGAAGATCATTGTGACCCTCGGGCACTTCGATTCCCTGTCGGATGACATCTTTTATTTTATCCACTGCTTTTTTCACAGCCTCTGGGTTGGAGGCCGTGATGAAAGCGTGCAGGGGCTCATCTTCTCCTGGCAACGGCTGACCGTCTTTCCTACCAACTTTTCCCTCTTTCACAGAGCCCTTGCCGCGGATGATGATCTTCGCTCCAGTTTCCTTCTCCATTGCTTTCAAAGTGTTACCTCGCGGTCCAATCAGCAGGCCGACGAAATTTATGTCTGGATGTTGCTCTTGCGGAATGAGCACCTTATCGCTGACACGGATTACTGGTGGCCTAGAGAAGAAACGGTCAATGTGTGATTAAACTAAATTTCGCCCGCACTCACTTGTAATCAGCCGGTGGCTTGAAGTCTGGATTCACGCTCTGCATGCGCATGATGAGTTGATGGCGTTGTTCCTCTAAGCGCTTTCTGAAGCGAAACTCTCGTGTGTTCAACCGCTTGCCATCAGAACTGTAAATTGGCTCCGGCGATGGGGATCTGTGAAGAAAACAAGACGCGATTTTAAGCAAACAAACTCACGGACAGCATATCTGCATTGCAGAGGCTCTTTCATGAGCATCTAACAAACGATATGACCTTTATGGTTCGCTCTTAAAACTAAAATTATTTCGAGAATAAAATTTAAACACAGCTGAGGCCGTGTGCATTGGTTTTGCTGAAAGAAGTTTAGTTTCGATTAGGGTTAGCATTATTTCCAACAAAGAAGGTGTTTTATTATTCGTGAGAGCTTCGTGTGGAGGCAGTCGTTGATGATGATTCCAGTCAGCCGTGGCTCTGGATTGCAAGTTCCATTTTTCGGACACTGCCATGTAAAAGAAAGAATTCGTTCTGAGCAAGTTTTATTTAATTAGTGCTTGAGATTAACTTTTTGTTTTTGTTTACTAAAGGCGACGCAGCTTTGTTCAATATTACACAGGCGCTGAGTGTGATTACAAATTTCGATCCAATAATGTGGCTCATTGATGATACCATGAATAAGTCATTGTCCACTACAGCTTGGATTGGTTTGGATTACAAAACGAACAGTGAGAGAACTCTCGCCACTTTCATGACCAGTTATGTTTGAAAGAATGTTGAATTGTATTGAATTAAATAGATGCAACTTCTGTATTAACTTTAACTCGCTAGTTAGGAAACACGTCTATCATTTGGTAGAAAGACACCGAAGAAGTGTCAGCCGTATAGAGTCACCTTATGCACTAACTTCCACTCACTAGTTACGGAACATATCATTTTTTAGCAGAAAGAAGCTGAAGAAAGTGTCAGCTGTTCGAACCAATTGCAGCCTACACCAGTTGTAGATGTCGTCCTTTGGAAGTAAATGTCCCCAGGTTTCGCGTTTCAAAGTTTATTTGCCATGTAGCCAGGGGGAGTTTCAGATAGGTGAATGCGCAGTGGCTGTCTGTCATGCTAAGTGCTGATATGTCGCATTTAAATGATGGAATGATACAAAATAGAGCAGAGACATTTTGCGTTATTTCCAAATGCGAGGCGGATTTGAACTTTAGCGAAAACACTTTCCAACATCATTTTATAATTGCATTGAAAGTGATAGGTGTTTAGGTGACCGATTGTTTGCGGGCCTAATTAAAATGTGGTCGAATGGAAATACAAAAATTCAAATCCGCCATCAAAAGCGATCCACCGCGCATTTGGGAATAAAGCCCCTGACTACTGGCTCTCTGCTCTATTTGCGACTACATGCAGAGTGGCAGTGGCACTAATCGTGACGACAGAAATCCTATCGGCCCTCTCTCGAGCCAAACAGGATGACATATCAGACGAGTAACTAGTCAGAATAATTAAATTACCGAGTTCAAAGTTCTTCGCGATGTTAGTTAACCAGCTTGGATGGGAAAGACTGGCATTTACCAACAAAGTTTTTGACATACCACAGGATTACTGCGACCCGTGATGGCAGGGTCTGCATAGCGCGTGTTCAAATGGCGCTCATTTATTAAGCATTTGCACAACATTTCCATTAACTTGGTAAGTAGGTACCCAGTCGAATGATTTTAGCTAAGCATTCACAGACTACAATAATAACCCACCGCTAAGAAGTCACAACTTCTGATTCTTGTTATTATCATCGTGAAATAGATAATAAAAGAAAATGGAAACACCAAACAGTCGCCACTCACCAACAAACTTAAAAATGTCTCAAATTTGATCGAAGCAAGTACTCATAAAAACCTGCACATAATAAATTCATCTAAAGAGAACCACCATATCTGCTATTAAGACACTGTTTGCTTGAGGACTTTGACTTTGGCATGTCCTTTGCAGTACAAAATACCACTAGCCGTCGCGGCTTCACTAAGCTAATCCAAAGCTGGGACTGTCGCCCATTTTCGGCTTTGTAGTGCATACAAAGACTGACTAAAACTCGCTGCCGAGTTGCAACCTCCTCGTGTAATATTGAACAGGCTGTTAGTGCGATGCTGAAAGAAAATCATACGAGCATTAAAATATAAAGTGATTAATTTGCTTCACATTACGACACACGTTGTTCTTCTGTCCGATACACCATCTAAACATCTTTGGCCACTACGTTGATGATAAGCCGCGTATCGCCTCCGCCTACGGCACATCTGCTGCTGCTGCTGGGGATAACAAGAAGAGATGCAAATTATTCAAACCTTTCTTCTGGATTTTGTGGTATTCCTAATTCTCCGGTCCGCAGCTTTCGACTGATCTCCTCGATTTGCAGTTGAACTGTAAGAAATTTTGGTTAAAAAGAAAGAAATCGAGGCAAGCCTCGATGTTAGTGGAATTCTTTTTTCTAAAAGCAAAGAAATGTGTATTATTATTAATCGAAATTATTGTTCTTTGTTCGAGATATCTCTAGGTGTGAATGTCATAAATCATTCGGGGTAAGATTGAATGTGAAACAGTAGTTGTTAATTTAAAATATCAGATTTCTGAGATAGCAGCAACAAACAATACTACGGTATACATTTGGTTTTTGTTTCGTTCTCGGATGCAGATACTTACACACACTTCACTTCAAAATAAACAAACGGAACAAAAATTAATAATAAAAACAAAGTTTAAATGATGAATTCATAATAAGAAGAACACAAACACAAGTAGGTAGTATATGGTAAGGCGCTCTACGATCTGCTGAAAATATTTTTCATTAGTTTGGTTTTTTTTTTTTTTTTAAACACTGATATGTGAGTTGGTTTCTCACGCGAATGCTCTACTATATCGAATCTGAGTGGAGGAGGAATAAATTTTATGTTAATTAGTTTTACAGTAATATATAATTTTGTGTAAAAAAACTAGAGAAAGAAGAAATGTTTTTCAGTTGTGTGTTTAATTAGTTAAGACTTTTTTTCATTTTTTTTTTTGTATGAGATTCGAGAATCTGCACATCTCACTGGCTTGTTTGGGGGCTTTAATCGGATCATTCCTATGAAGAAATTGATTTTGATTAGCAAATTTGTTTACACAAAAAAAAACAACAAATCGATTATTATTCTAGGTTATTTGAGAAGCTCGTGTGCCCTGTCTTTTATTATCCTCTCTCACTCTCTCTCTCTCTGCCCTGATTTTCTTTTGGTGATATCCTCTCGGTCAGCGGGACCTAAGATGAATTTGATTGTTTGTTTTTTTGTTTTTTTTTTTTTTTCGTTTTGACCATGCTTACATTGACGACGGTTGTATTACAGCTTACTTACTATGTGAATCTTACAGCTAAGGGTATTTGTTTTAGCACGCGGATTAAATTTACCTAAATATGCCTCCTGTTGGGTTGGGTCCAGGGTGGACGGCAAAATGGTTGGCATTCCCGGGATAAATGTCTTGTCATTCTCAGTTCCGCCCCAGCGTGATTTCTTCTTGCGTTTCTTATCGTTTCCATCCACTGAAAGAAGGTTAATATTGTTATTTAAAGTTAATATCTTGAACTTGTTAAGCGCGACGGAAGTGTTCAGTGAGTGGACCACGGCTTCCACTATGTTTATCAAGTACAACGGCATAGAAAAGCTCACGAAGCAAACATTTTAGACCATTGCGAGGGATTGTGAATTTTGTTCAAACAACTGCGGATCTTTAAGATGCGCGATGGTGGTGAATGAACAGAAAAAGACCAAAGGTAGTGTGTCATCTCAGTGGTTTCTCTCAGGTGGTATCTATGCAAAACAAACTACACACGCTTCATTTCTGAGTAGAAATCCATTTCCAGACTTAACGACGATTTTTATACTCGCAGGAAATATACCTACACTGCGAGCGATTCGAAGGATGTCCTTCTCATTTATAATGTCAAACCAGAGACGGAACAGCACCAACTGATCGCTAGTTCGGTCGATAGGATCTGCCGTAAAATTTGTAATGCCAAGACCAGTATGTGGCTTGAACTAGTATTATCAGCTGGCTAAAATATTAGATTGCAAGCAGGAGTGACGTTCAAACTACGCGCTGTCGTGTCAAAAAGCACCTCATTGCTATGGGTATAGTATACAACTAGACAATATCTGAAGAATGTGACATGAAGACGAAGAAATGCGACTGCAATTGCTTAATCAGCGGATATACCTGATAGCTCGCGGTAGAGAAGATAGCCGCTTTTATTGCAAACTGCATAATCATGGGTTTGTAATAACAAGAGGACATCACAATACACCCACTGGTAAAAGGCCATACAACATTGCAAAGCAAAAGTTCGATTAAAAAGTTAACGACGGAACTGCAGATTTTGAGTTTAATGCACATGAGACAAATAGATTCATACTTACTTGACGAAGTCTCTGAAGGGCAATTGCTTAAAGAATCGTTGCTGTTCGTGCAACTAAAGAGGGCCGCAAAGTTTTTCGTCGAAGTCGTGCTATTCATTAGATCCTGAATAGTCTGGGTTAAGTCAAACCTCGATTCTCTGGTTTCCTCCTTGATAATGTCCAGCTTCGAGCTGCGGTCGTAACGGTCTCGATCACGATCACGATCCCGGTCGCGGTCTGCAGTGCCCCCACGATCTCGGCGATCGCGATGACTACTTCTATCATCACGTTCGCGATCAAAACGACGACTACTTCCACGGTCACGGTCACGGCTTCTGGATTTGCTGGAGCGACGTCGTTCACGGCTTCGACTTTGTTTTCGGGAATAATCTCGGTCACGAGTTCTAGAGCCACTCCTTCGTCGCTCACGTTCCCTTTCGCGTTCGCGTTCCTTGTCGCGTTCACGTTCCCTTTCCCGTTCACGTTCCCTTTCTCTTTCGCGTTCACGTTCCCTCTCCCGCTCCTTGTCCTTTTCAGCCTTTCTTCTACGTTCACGATCCGCATCACGATCACGGCTTTCGCGGTGGCGATCACGGTCACCGTCGCGATCTCGGCTACCACGATGGCGGTCCCGTTCGCGGTCGCGATCCCTTTCACGATCTCGTTCTTTATCACGACTCCTGCTGCGATCCCTATTTAATAAATTCTTAACTTGTATGAATTTTCTTCTCAGTGACCACGAAACTAATTACCTTTTTCTCTTGTCCTTATCCCGGTCCCTTCCTCGCTCCTTTTCCCGGTCTACGGATTTGGAGCGGGCAACGGTATCCTTCTGTTCTTTTGAGTCATGATCATTTTCTTTAAGCTTATCGCTCATCTTTTGTAAAATAGTAATTATACTTTAATTCTTTACTCTAATAAAATTCACAAAATTAGTTGGAAACGTTTTCACGTACTTGATTGAATTTCGGTTGAAGGCAAATGGCCGACGCGACAATTCGTGAAAATTTTTGACATTTGCGAAAAACGAAAGAAAAAACCTTAAAAGACTGCGTTCAGTGACAGAGGTGTTTGATATTGCATTCAGTAAAAACTGTTTTTAAAGGGTGTTTGGCAATTTGTAGTTTTTTCATAAAACCTTAATAATAATAATAAAAAAAAAATATATTTTAGTTATACAAAAACCGTCTAATATTATTCTCTAGTACCTTCCTAGCAAGTTGGATGGTTCTAAATAACAGGGAAATTTGCAAAGAGCCAATTTTTTTTTTATAAATTTTAAGTTAAATGATTATGGACAGATAATTCAAAAAAAATAGTTTGAAGTTATGTACAATAGACGCTAGTGTAAAATTTATTTTTTGTATTCAAATAACAACCCAGTATAGGAGATCTGTTTGACAACAGTGATCGTGAGCTAAGAACGAAAGAGGAAACTATATGTGTATTTTATTGAACGACTATCTGATTGCAGACAAATAAGCAATGGAATAGTTTGCAGTCCTACTATAAGGGGTTTATTATTATACGCACATGATATACATATGTAGGTTTAGATAACTTTTGACCTGGTAATGTTGTTGTAAATCATTGAAATCAATGATCGATATAATATTTACTAGTAAAATGAAAAAATAAAACAGTTTTTTTATTAATTTCAGGAAAATAAAACAAAACATTTAAACTGCGCGAATGTGCAATAAAACGATTTGGCTGTGCATTTGCTTCATCTTTGCATCAGCAGCGTGCTAGGCCTTAACTGAGCCGATTGAATACGCAATATGATACACATCAATTTATATATTCTAGGGAATACGCCTGTTTTTTTGAGCTACGATCTCAGCGAAGCAAAGTAAAGTACGATTTTCAGCTCGCAACTACTGTGAGTCCTCGTATTGTCAAGTAGAAGGTAGTTGTTGTAATTGCGTGCTGAAAAAATGTGTTTTGGGCGTAAGCCTGTTTATTTTTTTTTTTTGCTCCGATTTCAGCCAAGCAAAGTAAAGAATGATTTTCAGCACGCAATTACAACAACTACATTGTATGTTCTATGTTTCGCAAAAAAAAGTTGTAAACTTTGGCACATTTTCCTCCCTGAATGCTGCAATTTCGGAGTTTGTACTGAACACGGTATGATGATTCCAAATGAAATTCTGGTTTTGAATCCACAGACAGAGATGAATGAATAAATATCTTTGTCCACAGACCACACTTGAGCGAATGTCAAATTCAGCGAAAACGATGTCCACGTGCGAAAATAATCTGACAGCCGCAATTTGTTTTTGATTTTAGCCGCTGTAGAAGAAGTGCATTTTGGTTATCACTTAAGTCTTTGCTAATAAACGAAATAAACATCCAAGACAATGGTTAAAGCAAAGAAAAATAAAAAAGCTAGCTCTGATGCTGTTCACGCGAAAAAATCGTTTAGCGCTCCATCCTCCACCGCTGGCTTTGCAGGTGGTACAAAAAAGATAAATCCCTTCGAAGTTCACATAAATAAGGAAAAGTTTAAAATTCTCGGACGTACATGTAAGCATGACAAAGGTTTACCTGGTGTATCACGTGCCAAGGCTGTTCAGAAAAGGAAACAAACGCTCGGAAAGGAATATATGCAAAAAAATAAGACTAACGAGTTCAAGGACCGACGTATTGGACGCAATACAGAAGTGATCAACGATGAGCTGCTCAATGCACGATTTGTTGCCGAGAAAATGTCGCAATTCAAGAAATCCAGTCGATTTAACTTGAACGACGACGAGGTGCTTACGCATCGTGGTCAAACTTTAGAAGAAATTGAGCAGTTCCATGATAATGGCTCGGACGACGGAGACGATGATGCTGATGAGTTAGATGGCAAGTTTAATGTGTACACTGTTAATATTCTAATAATATTTTGAATGTTATAGCTAACTTCACGGAGGTGGCACACTTTGGTGGCGATGACAATAACCAAGATCGCAAGGCAGCCATAGAGGAAATGATTGTCGAGACAAAGCGGCGTAAAGCAGAATCAGCCAAGGAAAAGGATGAAATCTACGAGTTAACTAACAAACTGGACAGCAACTACAAGGATTTGATATCACTTGTGGGGAAATTATCCAAGCCCGAGGACACTGTCAAACCTCCACAAGATGACTACGATAGGGCGTTGCGCGAAATGATATTCGAACCTCGTGGTGCTGTCAGCGACCGCTTAAAATCGGAGGAAGAGCTAGCACGTGAGGAGAAAGAGAGACTAGATCGACTAGAAAATGAGCGGCTGGCGAGAATGAGAGGGGAGGAGGAAAACACCAGCCAAAAGCCCAAACATCGATCAGCGGATGATTTGGATGACGGGTACTTTGCTGGATCCGATGGAGAGGAACCTGGTACCCTTGCATATAATCTAAACGGTGAGTAAATGTTGAATCAAATTGATTAGATCAAAGTTTTGTTCTGTGGCGACAGATGCAACCTGAATTCTATGCCACCATCCGTATTCCTCGCCCAACTCAACAAATCGCGACACTCACCATTCTAAATTGTTTGTTCCAGGTGACTCACTCGATAAAGGAACAGATAAGACGCCTGGAAATGGAGAAGAAAGTGGTGCTGAGGACCCAAGTGCAGAGGACAGCAATGACGAAGAAGACGCTTCGGAGGTCGACGGAGAGGAGAGCGAAGAAGAAGAAGAAAATGACGATGAAGGAGAGGAAGAAGAACAAGACGACGAAAGTGATGAAGACGCCCTGAGTGATCTCAAAGAAACAGACAATGAATCTGAAGAACCCACCGAACCAATGAAACGTAAACCACATCAACATATCAAAAAAGTCAAAGATGACCCAAAAAATCCGGAGACCAACAGCAAACTCCCCTTCACCATTGAAATGCCCTCCACGTATGAAGAACTTGGGGAAATTATCAAAAAACACACACCAGAAGACCAAGGCACACTTGTCGAGCGTATAATAAAATGTAACCATCCCAAACTCGAGCACAGCAACAAAGAGAAGATCACTAAATTGTTTGCCTTTCTTCTACAATATGTGAACGACCTATTTGTGGATGCGTCAACAGAGGATGTGACCACCTCTTTCCGCATTCTCGACAGACTGAACCCCCATCTTTATGACCTAATTCACATGAATCCGGAGAAAGCGTCGGCCTGTCTGTTGGAAGTTATTCAAGAGAAATACTCGGAATACAAGCGGAACACCAAGTCCTACCCAACACTGGACACGCTTGTTTTCTTTAAGATCGTCTCTAATCTTTATACGACTTCAGATTATCGCCACAACGTGGTGACGCCCTGTTATGTATTCATAAGTCACATACTGTCACAAGCGCGAGTGCGAACACGTCAAGACGTGGCCATGGGTCTTTTCCTAGTCACTCTCCTGCTGGAGTACTCGCACTCCTCTCACCGATTCATTCCCTCCGCCTTCAACTTCCTTCTGGGCGTCATATACCTGTCGCTGCCGAAAAGACCAATCGAGACGCTGAAAATTGTTCCGCCTTTTATGACGACTGGCCCTCTGAACAGACTCCTAGCGATTTCGCAGAAACCAAATGAGGAATTGCAGGAAAAAGATGCCCTCCTCAAAGCGGACGATCTCGTCACGACAACACTTTCCGTGGACTTTAAAATTCGCGCCCTCAACACAGCATTGGGTCTAACCAACGAAGCCATGGATGTTGTCGCAGACAATATCGGTTCCAACTACTTGGCTGAGCCTTTCCTTGCTCTGTTTGAGCGAATCAATTTGGATGTATACCCAAATTTTATGCGCATCACCTATGAACACACCAAATCGAAGCTGCAGTCTGTGGATAGGAAGCCCCTTACAAAGCTCGTTCCACCCGAGAAGAAACCCAAAGCGCTGCGGCTTTTCGAGCCTCGCATCGAGAAGGTCTACGATGACAAGCGACGACCGAAAATCTCCAAGGCGAAGGAAGAGAAAGTGAAGCTGATTCATAAAATCAAACGGGAGACGAAAGGCGCAGTCCGCGAAATCCGCAGGGATACCGAATTTCTGCAGAAGATTCGGATCAATCAACAGATTCAGAGGTAAATACAGATATTTACGTAAATTTCAATTTTGTAAGCCTTTTCTTTTCCAGTGATCGTGAGCGCAAAGAGAAAGTCAAACGTATCTACATGGAGGCGTCGATACAACAAGGCGAACTCAATGAACTTTCCAGGAAGAAAAAGAAGATGTAGACCTGCACTGAACGAATGTTTTAGGATTTTGTTTAACTGTTTAAAGCTTTTAGAGAATATATTTAAATATGTATTTACAACGAATGTATTGGCTTTGTTTTTTGAGTGCAAGACTTGTTTTAGAGTTGTTATTCAACAATGCGAGGAAGTTGGCCATGTAGTCTACTATTGGTTGCGGCAATCCTAAACACACTCTTGCGCTCCTCCTACACAAAGCAAACTCCAACATGGGTTCACATGGTGGAAAACTTTCTCAAAGCCCAAATTGTTCTTCCAAAACCTGTAAATAATTTATTTTCCCTTAGCCAACACACAAAACCAAAAGACCCTCTCCCAGTCAAGTAGCATTTTATTCGATAAGAACGCAAAAAAGATAAGAAAAAAAGAGTGCTGTCCAACTGCTTAGCCATGCTTTGAGAAATATTCCTTCGAGTCGTTAACATCAGGCTTAATAGTGTCCGGATTTGAATCGGGATTCCAATTGGCTGGACAAACCTCACCGTGTTTCTCGACAAACTGGAAACCCTTGATCAAACGCAAGCACTCGTCGACTGACCTACCCACAGGCAGATCGTTTACAGAGTATTGACGCAAAACTCCATTAGAATCAATGATGAATGTACCACGCAGTGCGATTCCATCGTTCTCCAATAGTACACCATAGTCGGAAGCGATTTGTTTTGTGATGTCAGAGAGCAGCGGATAGTTTAGTTTACCCAATCCTCCAGCTTTGCGCTCAGTATTGCACCAAGCCAAGTGGCTGAAATGCGAGTCAACCGATACGCCAACAACTTCCGTATTCAGATCCTGGAACTCCTTAATGCGATCACTGAATGCGATGATTTCAGTTGGACAGACAAATGTGCTGCAAAAAGTCAAAAGTTGTATTTTTGAAAACAACATGGAAAAACCGTGTACGTACAAATCCAGTGGATAGAAGAACAGCACCAAGTACTTTCCTCTATAGTCCGAGAGCTTAATCTCTTTGAAGTCGCCGCTAACAACAGCTAAACCTTTAAAGTCGGGCGCAAGTTGTTGGACTTTAAGGGCACATAGTGGTATCGCTGTATGGGTCGTATTTGTTTATTAAATTCAAGAGTTAAAACTTGATCAAGGCCTAGAACTTACATTTATGGAAAAGTCTGGTTGTGAGTTTAGATTGTCCTTGGAATTCTTTCACCAGGAGAGGAGCCTGGAAGCCGTAAAAACATTACGTAATTAGAGAGGCGCACGTTAGCTATTCAATTAGCAAATGAAATTGACACTTACATTGCGGGCGAGGACACGACCGATAAACGACATCTTTAAATTCTTTGGAACAGATTTAATTTTGCATGCGAAAAGGTATTTGGAAATGCAGGTATCAAATCAATCTATCGATTAAATGCCGGCTATCTAGTGAGAAATCTGCAGGTCAAAATTCGAAATCCGCTGGTTTTGTTGTTCGGGAAACGTCAGTCGTATGACATTTTTTCCAACGACTAACGAGTAGTGATGTGTTGCTATTCGATATTTAAAAGCAGTTATCGATACATAAATTCATATCGGAACACAGTGGCGGTCACTGTTTAAATAATTAACATTTTGTCTTTGGTTAATAACGTCACAGGAAGAAATCATAAAAAAAACAATAATGCTCTATTGGAAATGGCTGGTTGAAAGGCTATTAGAAGGCAAACAAAAGCTCCTACAGAGAAGGACGTACTGCGGACGAATGCAGTCGATTAAATCAATTGTAATGACAACTGTCAAGATGGCAGATAACTCACATGAATTCTAAAACAATTGTAGCTGATGGCTGTTATGGCGAAAAGCGAGCCTGATGTCGTTTTCCACTGGGATTTTCAGATTTTGCTCTCAGATTTCAGATTTTTCCTGGCCAATGGAACATAAAATGAGATTTTTCTTTCTTTGCATTTGTGGTGGTACGTGTTTTAAAAATCTATTTAATTTATGGTGATATCTCTTGCAGCGGCCAAAATGTAAATGTCAAATATTAAAAGAAATGTAACATTATGTTAAAATAACTACTTTTTTTTTTAAATATTATAAATAATTAATTAACTGTGGCTTAAATGTTTAGTAGTTAAATAAATAAATAAATGTCTTTGCCTATTTTTCACAGACTTGTCGTGTAAAAACGTAATAACACACTAACTTGAAAGATTGACGTATGAAAAATGTTTTGGTGTTATGGCGTTTTTCATTGAAGATCCGAGAGAATTTCCCCGAAATTCAGAATTGCTCTTTTCAATGAAATTCGTTGGAGAGCTTTTGTAATAGTGGTAGACACCATGTATGCGAATTGGTTTTCTGTTGCTATTTCTTTTTCGTTTTCTACAGTAAATATGAATGTTTCAATAGGCCAAATCAATATATTTCAATTTTAGTTTACAATTTGCACGCATAATTGTATATTTTCGGATCATAAGCGAAAAATTTGTCTCTAATAACACAACAAACATTTCAATCTGACATTTTGATAGTGTGTGTTGCTCTAAAAATATTCCGGACACTTCTGTTGTGTTAAGAATTGACCTGGGAGTGCACTTTTTTTTTCAATAAAACATAGAACACATTGAAAGAGAATTGCTCTTTCATAGAAAGGTGAGCACGGTGTTTGCGGTAGACGTCAATAGTGTAAATATCTACACACTAACCACTGGTGGGTGCATATGACATAAGGACATTGAATACTGGGGACGTTCAAGTATCTAGTTTAGTTAGTCTGACAGCTGGCTGGCTTGGTGTTGGTGTGTCTTAGTTCTGTTTGTCCTAGATCGACCACATGAACAGTTTTCCTTAGTTGACAGTTATGGTGGGATAGCCGACGACTCTAGTCAAGAATTTGGCTGAGTGCTAAGTTGACAGTTCGTGTATGAGGCTGAAGTAAAAAAGTGACATTACCGACCTCTAGTTTTTTCGTTTAGCAATCTGTTCGATTTAAGTTAAAAAGATTTTTGAATGTGTCCACTGACATAAAACACTCATAAACAACATACTTAAAAGGTATGGTATGTATAAAATGTACCTACTCATAATATGTGTCCAATCTCCCTATGATTTACACATATTCTTACACTCGACGAAGCTCACCGCTAGCGCAGTGTTATTACTTTATTATTTCTGACAGCTTATAGACATGCTATAATAAGATCCAATAAAAAAATAAAATGCAATTCAATCTTTAGCAAGGCGAATGGAGCTGTAGCACTTCCAACGCAGAGGCAGAGCCCAGGGGAACATGGATCCGGGATGCAATATCATCAACTTTATGTTCACCATCGCCATATTGTTAGAGTTGATTCCATTCCAGCGGTTATCCTAGGTGGTGTAATAAAATCAATTCAATTATTTTTTTCTAAGGGTTGGTTTGTACACAAACTTGCACAAGTGTGTATATATCACATGCACACACACATCCGCCCCGTTATATCTGCGCAAGTTAATACTCGTACTTTCGGTTTCCCAATTTATTTTGGTTGACAGTCAATTTCTTGGCTAAATCCTTTTTTATGTCGGCAATAAAAGGACGAAATGACAGTGGGCTATATGCATGGATGTATAGATATTTAACTGGTTCCATGTGGCAGTTTATATATTGGGAGAGGGGATGTTTTGCTGGGATAAAGTGCTAAATTTCTTTTTTGTCTCTTAACTGGGAAAGTTCGGAACAGTAATGGTACGGGTAAGATGATTTTAAACCTTTCGTTTTCTGTAAAATTATGTTTTTAAATTTCAGACGCATTTGTATTGGCGGTGGGTATCGGAATTTATATTATAAGCACTTTGTATTAGCCTGTGCCGCTCAAAGTAGTTCGAAGTTTAGAAAACTTGTCAAACTGTTAATGGGTATATATTTATGGCAACCTTTGGTTCCACTTGGTCTTTTATAGTACAAACGGTAATTGTAAATTCAAAAACAACTATGGAAAAACATTGAAGTCCGACATAGCTGACATTACCGCCAAACAAACGGCGCGGAGGTAAAAGGTCTGCACATTCGACTCTGAGCGCTATTATTCAAATACGGTCGCGGATAACTCGTATAAAAATACTGTCACTTCGATGTTGAAAGGCTGCATTGACAAGAGACTCTAATTTGCTAGGTTTCACGAAAAGAACACGGAGAACTCATCTTTGGTATGGAAACGTGTTCGATATTCGATGAATGGAATCTTATCATCCCCGGAACTTCTGAACGTAAAATTGTTAATAACATGAAAAAGTCTATTAACCAAATTTTCTTCAAAAAAGACCCAGATACCCAAAACAACTGGCCAAGAGGTAACCGTCCATGTAAAGAAATAATCAAATAAGTATTTAGAAAGCCAATTAATAATAAGCGACTCAGAGGTCGATATTTCCACAAGGAATTCGCTGGATTTTTCTTCCTCGGGGTTTGTTTTTAGTACTTAGCCAGAGTCAAGAGGTTCAGTCGTTCAGTGGACGCAGTATAGCTTTGTTTATTTCAAACACGGAATGGTTTCTTTCTACCGCGAGGTCTTCGGAGAGGACATTTTGGTTCCGACATATTCTGATAAGATCTGAAAATATAAAAGTCGAGCTTTTGAATTTCTTTATAGTAAGACCGATCTTTTTGTTTTTAGTTCCCAAAACACTGAAACACTGTCCAACTTTTTTATTTTGAATTTTGGGGGACAAGGTAATTTTTAAGACGAATGTGTGGTACTGTCTCCCCGAAAGTGGACACGTATGGTAACCCTAGATCCGAGCGAAAAGGAAAGCTTCTCAAAAAAACTGTATGATTTTGAACCAATCGGATACAAGCAGTGTCAAATTTAAAACTTCTGGTAACGGAATTGGGTGTCAAACCCATTCTAAAGATATTATTTATAATATATAGTTCATACCTAATAAAAAACTCAAAAAGAGACTCACCTTCTTCAGTTGTATCGCTAATTGTCAAGCATTAGCCAGGAATTCTATAACTAGGCCAGTTTTCTGCTCCTTTTACAACAGCTGCTATCATTTTTGCAATTCTTTCCAGTTGCCAATATTCTCACAACAATAAAATACCTGCAATTGTATTATGCTCTCCAACAGTTCTCACCAAACATTAGCTAAGATTTTAACTAAATTTTGACACAGAGTGAGCTGTGAAAAAAACTTCCTTGGAAAATTCAATTCCCTCTGATTTCAACAATTTTAGGTTCTAGGAACTTCTCGTTGAGGTTTTCATTTAGAAAACTCATCCTTGCCTATGTTTCTGCACAAAAAAAAACAACAACTATTATACTGATCAATAGAACAACAGACCACAACTATCTGTCAAAATATAGCTTAAGAAAATGTGAGAAAGTCTAATAGATGACTGAATATAGATGTATTTCAGTTTGTATCGGTCTAGGATAGTTGACGTTTGCGAAAGGTTAGCCGACAAATCTCCCTGCATACTCAGTTGACATTTCGAAGTGTCAATATTAAATTTAATCCGCGAGAATACAAAAGCAATTTAAATGTAATAGCCAACGCGTTCGTATACCTAGTGCAGACAAATCTAGTTCACATTTTACGTGAATTAGGCATCCGAAGGTCCCCTTTAAATAAGAGCGCTAAATTTTTACAGATACACGTGAAGTACGTTCGAAAACACAAATTAGATTTTTTAGCTATAGCTGCGTACCACTCGGCTAAATAATTCATTTAGATTTAGACAGAAATTTTATATTTAGTTCATGTTACTGTTTCTCTTGTTTGTCACTAGGCGGCTTTAAACAAATTTAGCTGCAGAACTTATATCTGTCTGCATGCATTTTAGGGCGCTTTTGCTAAAGGTTCGCTTTTCCCAAGAGAAGTATTAAAATATTAATTCGGTCTTCGTGTTTGTATACAGTGCGCTGTTTGTTTTGTTGGGAGCGTTGATCTTTTGCTGGGTACTTAATCTGATTCTTTACGAGGATGTCCTTTGCCCTCAAATTTGTTTGTTTTGCTTTAAAGACGGACTTAAGCCAAAATATATATATTTTGAATTCAAAATTGTTATTATTATTATTGTTAACCAGTAAACATAAGTGTACAGGTTAATTTTAAAAAAAATATAAGGGCGAATTAAGTGCCGCATAAACTCTTATGTGACAGTTTATGCCCTAAAAAAAGTAGCCTATAAGTATTTAAGTAGGAATTAAATCGTTAAGAGCAAACGACCCTAACAGCACTAGCTCCTAGGCTTACGGCTGGAAGTTAAAATTGTTAACAATCTCTTTTTTTATGAAATAAATAGTCAATTACACTAACTTACTAACTAACTTGACAAAGAATCGGCAATTAGACGGTTTGTTTGGCCAAACAAAACCAGCTATCATTTGACTGTACCCTTCTCCGTATACCGCAACGTTGTTGCTATCTATATCTTAGAAAAAAATTGGGCCAGTCACAAATGCCTATCCCAAAGTCTTTCTTCGTTAGAGGTACGGAATGTGCGGCCGTTGCATTATTTCTTTTTTTTTTTGAAAACTGTTTGGTAGGATGTATTTGAAATTTTCCAAAACTGTTCAAAAGTAGATCGAATTATTTCTGAGATATGGAATAGACCGTTTCCAACTCCTTTAAGAATTCGTCTTTTATGTGAACAACTTACTTTTCTTTTAGAGACTTCTAGCGATTCATTACCGGGCGTATTCTGTTTCTGTACCTTTTTAGGGCAAATGCCAGATCTCCACTGTACATAATGTCAATATAAAATCCCACTTCAAGGAACTATATGAAGTGTTAATGTAGTATTGTGGGCTCTTTGTTTGTTTAAAATTTGAAGCTTTGGTGATCACCACCATAAAAATCAACTTGCGATTGTTTCGGAAACCACTGACGCTTGCTTCAACAGTTACCTCAGCCGTCCAATATATTTAGAAGACAGTACTAATAATCATTTTTAACCACCACAATAAATATTTCGGAGGCAACAAAATGCAATAAAATTTTAGCCTGAACACTAAAAATCAATATTAATGCTGGTTAACGAAGTTTAAAGCCCGCAATCTTTTAAATGCCACAATTTAAATTCAACTTATTAGGATTTTCCAAAACAAAACTCCCGAGTTATTTGCAAAATCATAAAATTGCATTCAAATGCGGGTGGGCACGCCATTCCCACTCAAATTTTTTCAAATGTGTGTTGAGGAGGTATAGCTCGTCTGCAATTCTGCATATCTTCAAGTGTGACTTCATATTCCGGTACAATAATCTGAAAATTTATATATATGTGTGTGTGCGTGTGTCTCCATAAAAGTACCAACTTCCTAAAATCGTATTATGCGGCAACCCTCGCATGTGGCTCTGCTATATACCATACCCCAGGGTCGATTATACTGACTGACTCCCCCCTACATCCGCCTCATTTCAGTGGATTTTCTCTCTTTTGCTATACTTAAAGCAATTAGGCAATTCCCATGTTTGCAATTATCCTCTCTACCCAGCGCCGCACAGCCAAACTGTTTATCACAGCTATATATAGGATGGAGCGCCGGCAACTCCACTTCGTGCATCAATTTACCCAACCAACAGAACTGCGAGGTTCGGAGACGGTATATGTGTGTGGAGCAAATTTCCTCATTAGCTTACAACTTAATGGCGAAACCAGAAAACTTCCAAGTTCCAATGAGTGCTCAACACTCAACACGAGCTGTGTATCTTATATCCTACCGGAGAACCGTCATAATTCATTTTGCCTTCCCTCCCTGCCGCACATCTACAACCTCTAAATCTAAGCGAAGCTACTAAATGTATCCACCAAAAATTTTAATCTCAACCCACAAGCTTAACGTTCTCTTCACCCCCATTAGCAGCAGCACCAGCACCACCACCACCACCAGACAAAGGAGTGCAAAAAAG
The DNA here is from genome assembly GCA_916610125.1 of Cheilosia vulpina. NCBI lineage: Eukaryota > Metazoa > Arthropoda > Insecta > Diptera > Syrphidae > Cheilosia > Cheilosia vulpina. The sequence goes on along the minus strand of OU744276.1, from coordinate 76,743,431 downwards.
AAACTTTCCTAACGAAGGCGAAATCTTTACGCCACCAATTTTCGTATAACCACCCCCACAACATTCTGCAGCCCTTGTCCTCTTGCCCGCCTGCCTATAGTGCCTAGTTGGTGGAAAACGCTGCTTCATCGTTTGCCTTGTTTTCATTGTAGTAAATTTGCTACTTAATTTATTCCATCCACATTAATTGCCATTCCCACTTTGCTCAACGTTCGCAATTACCACCACCACCGCCACCGACGAAGCCAGAAGGTTGGATAGTCTCTCTCCTGATTAATAGACTTCACTTAAGCCACCCACACCCCCCCCCAGCCAGCCATTATCCACCCCAATCAAGGCACCCCCTTGCAGAAAGCATCATTCGTCCGCACCAAAAATCTCTCTAGATGTTGATAACGGTATTATACAGCAATGTCGTCGTCGCTGTATGGCTGGAGTTGAACTTCGCCTCTCTCTCTATTCGGGTGGCATTGGCTTCTGTGCTGATGCTGGAGGTCCTTAGAAGATTTTTTGGGGGCATGTTTAAACGTAATCACCGCGTTAAGCAGGCACAACCTACACATTCATATGTACGACGAAAGTGTTTCTAGAACGAGAAAGCATAGAAGCAACTGCATACATAGATATGACTGTGCGGGTGCGTGAGAGCTGCTTAAGCAATTAGCTGGCGAAATGACTTCCCCGGAGCGTGTTCTCTGCGACATGTTATGTATAGCCGATGGAATCGGGACGAGTATCTAGGGTGCGGTTAGCGAAATTTGGTGAATGTGTGCGCTGTTTGCAGAATTGACAAATAACGCTAGTAAGTTTTTCTATCCTGCTTATATTAGCTATATACATGTACATCTATTTTGCCTGCGATCGCGGGTGTAAGTATTTGCCCGAGGACTTGAAAAAATCAATGTTGGAAAGGCGAATGACACACGATGAGATGTTAGTATCGGCATTTACAAAAAAATCGATAAATTGGTAATTCCGACTGATTTCCCATAGTTTCATCGGTTCGTTTTAACCAACCTTCACAGTATTCTTATTATTTTTTCCGGAAAGCTTCATTAGAACCGTTAAATACAACAGTCAATCTACCTTACTAAGCTTTAGGGAAGCTTAATTGAAAGAACTGGTAGCAACAATAATATTCTAGCATACGAACTAACAAACAGATAAATACTTTAAAATCTTGTGAATCATACTATATTGAAATACATACAACTCATCCATGACAAGCTCCTATACGCAGACAAATCATCATACCATAGGCGCTTTTCTTTTTTAGTTCAGAGCACAACCTGAACTGTTATACAAGAAGTTCGTGTTTCTTTTTCAGCTCAGACACATCTGGGCTCAGAATTAGTGTTTTTTTTTCGTTCAGAGCATGATCAGAGCGCGCTCTATGAGCTCAGAATAAGTTGACTGAGCAGGTTGAGTGAAAAGCTGATTACACATTTATTACAGTCACATTTGACTTGACAGAAGAAAAAATAAAACACGATAAACAAAATAGTTGCAATGAACCTGTTCTGGAACTGAATGTTAACCAATTTAATAAATAGCAATTGATAAATATTCAATGACATAAACTTTATTACAAATGACAGCTATGTGCTCAAGTGTGTTCCATAAATACATCAGAACGATCTGAGCACGTTCGGTTCAGAGCGCGCTCATAATGCTCGAGCTCAGTTCAGTGCTCAGCTCTGAACTAACAAAAAAAAAAACGCCTTACACAGCAATTCAGATCTTATATGTCAAACCAGTGTCTAGCTGTCATTTGACCTCTTGAACACTTTACTTTCAGGAACATTGGCGCCATCCGGATACCTAGTTTATGTAAAACATTAAACTAAACTGTAAATCTAAAAACTAGATTTATCGGGACTTTGTATTCGAACGCCTTGACCGGGCGGCTTGAATTGTTTTTGTATTCTCGCGGTCAGCGTTACCGTTGTTTGACTAAACTCAAAATTTGGCACTTGCCCTTCGCAAACTTTTTGATATATCAACTGCGGGTATGCATAAAGGAATTTCTTGACTAGATTTGTCTTATCGGCTTCGCCTCCATTAACGTCAACTGTAAAAACTGTTCACATGACCACTCTGGGCCAATAAAAACTGATATATATATCTAGTCAGTCAGCTGTCAGACTTACTAAACTAAACTTTTTTTGGGCAGCCGACAAATCTATTCATGAACTTTTTGACTGACTGCTCAGTTGACAGTTTGATAACTGGTGGAGTAAAATTGGCATACGTACCAATCTGGGTCTTATGTTTAGGGGAAATCTAGTTCAGGCAAATATAGTCGACTTAGGGTCGATCTGTTCATAGCTGGTTAAATCCGTTGTTAGGTTACCATAGATTTAGATTAACCCATGATTTTAAATCTAAACACCGATGAGTGTTTGTTGGAAAATTTTTCACTTCGGTTACCAAACTATTGCTTTGCGACAAACCATTCCACTTTTCCAGTTTATTCGTCAATTCAGTGATTGACCGAACCTATGGTTACATTTTGTTTTGTTTTCCGGGTTCGTTTGTTTTTGATAAGTAATTTGTTAAGGTATTTTATTAATTAATTTATTTTCAGTAATCTAACTAAACGCAAAATTTCTATATAATAATCAAATGATACAGCCGTTTTTTAAAAACTGAAGAATAAAACATTGCAATAATAAGCAATTATTTTTTTAAAATAAAACCGATTTAAAGCCATAACCAATAATATTTTATAAATGGATCATCTTAATTTATTCAACGACCGTCGCAATTTTCTCGTTCCTTCAATATTTGCTCTAATGTGTGCCTTTATGTCAATTTTTGCAAGCTGTCATCGGCTAAAAAATGTTGAAAATAATCTTATTTCATCCTTCGCATCCGTTATTTTCTTGTGACCGTTACTCTTAACTTCAATAGACTGGCGAGTACCATATTCTATACATCTGTCAGTTCAAAACGTCTGCGAAACTGACAAGACAGATTTTATTGGTTCAGTTCACAGTTGTATTATTTGAATTTTTTTCCTCACAATATGGTACAAAGAACTGTTGTGTATAACAGAAACGTCAAAATAAATACCTACGCAGTCTTAAAAAAAAAATTGAGCAAACGAAATTCCAGAAAATCATTGGTTAAATCTCATTAACCGCGATAAATCGGCTGGTTATCGATTTCTCTGGTTAACTAATCAAACAACATTCGATGATTACCAGCTGGAATAACCGATGATTAAATATAACCCAAATTGAACAAACCGGTCCTTAAGATGACAAAAGGTACGATTTTTTCAAAAGTCTGCATGCTTGGATGAAATTTGGTGTTTTTCTTTTGAAGTTCAGCGCTGAGCTAGAATTGTTTTATGTCTGTTTTGACCTGACCTCTTGAGCCTAAACGGCTTTACCGATTTTGAAGACTGAGGTGACATTAGTCTCGTATTTTTCCCCGGAGTGTTTTAGACTTAAAAAAATAATTTCAAAAAAACTAAAAAAAAAAACCCAAGAAGAAGTAAAAAGATGTGAACGAAATTTCAAAAAAACTAAAAAAAAAACCCAAGAAGAAGTAAAAAGATGTGAACGAAACACATTCAAGTATGTATAACTAATTTATCAAACTTGAATGTGTGTTGTGTCTTTTTAGTACTTTTTTCTTTTGTTTTTCTTAATAATTTTTTTTTGTTATGTTCAGAGCATAAACTTCATAATTTGACAGCTTACCGAAAAATATACCATAAAATTGTTGTCAATAAATGCGAATGCTGGCAGAGAAAAAGCAAGTAACTCGAGAAACAATAAACAGACTACAGAAATGCAACCGCATCCTTGTTTTTAAATCATTGGGGAGCTTGCAAACAGGGCCCGACCTAGCTATTTCGCCGCTCTGGGCAAAAATAGTTTTTGCCGCCCTTAAGCCGCGGCTGTAAGTCATAACTTACAAGTAGTTATAAAAAGAAAAAAGATTATAGGTAAACCAACTAAAAAAACATGTGGTTAAGATTAATGTAACATAAACAATACCTTCAGAATTTTTTAATGTTTAGGTATTTACCTTTTATTTCTCCTTCCGCTCAATGAAAAACATCAATTGTTTATTTTTTCAATTTAATTCAATTATATTCATTTAAACATTTATTTTTTAATATGATTAAAAAGACGTTAAAGCAAACATAAAGTAATTATAGTTAAAGGTATATTTAGACTCATGGAGCATGTAGGTAGGTATTCTTAAATATAAACTAATTGAATAAAACCATTTTTTTTTAGAATATCAAACTCTAACTAGGTTCGCAGCTACTCTAAAACAATTTTTTTCGTACCTTTTGTTCTGAAAAATCTTTAACAATATCTACTAAATTCAAACTGTCCCAAATCTTGTGCTCTATCGAAATCATAGCCAATCCAGATAGTCTCTTTTGAGTCATTGTAGACCGAAGATAATTTTTTATTATTTTTAGTTTGGAAAAACTTCTTTCACCACTGGCAACCGTTACTGGCAAAGTCAAAAGAATTCTTAGCGCAATACTTACATTTGGACCAAATCTTAAATCGGTTATAAGTTTTAAAACCTCTTGAGGAGACAAACTACTATTTAAAATTGAACATAAAACTGATAACTCCTCTGATAATTCTAATCCATTTACATCCGATGAGTCCTCGTGGGTTAATATAGCCTCGAGGTTTTTGCAATGTTCCAATAATACATTTTTTGGCAGTTCTCTTAAAGCATATATGTTATATAAAAAAGAAAAATGTTTACTATGCTCAGCAATCTGAGAAAACCTTAACTCTAAGGAGTTTACAGCTGTATCAAAGATGTGAAAAAATACTTCGACCTTATATTTTTGACGGGGATCAATTATTGGTTCATCATCACACTCGTAGCCAAACTGTCTCTTTTTGGAGCGCACACGATGTTTAGGCATATTTTCAAAATCTGAAATCTCGCAGTCGATTTCAGTCGCCAAGACTTTGGCGTCTTCAACTACTTGAGTAAAATACTCATCTGAACGTGAGTTCTCGAAGAAATTTTTGGTTTTTTTTATTAATTCGATGACAGAAAATAAGTCGAAGTCTTTACTTTGCATTAATTTGCTGACGGGATTTATTCGGTTCAAAGTTTCATGCCAAATTATTACAGAGCATAAAAATCTAAACTGTTTAATTTGATTTAACAATCCCGAAGCTTCGTCTCGTGCAGAGGTATCCATATCTGTATTTTGGTAAACAGTAAGCAATGCATCATAGACTTGACCTATTTGATGCCTTAGTGGTTTTATTGCCTCAATTCGGCTTTCCCACCTCGTGTCACTAAGAGGCTTAAGCGTAATACCTCTTACATTTGTCAAAAGAATTGACCATCTCAACGTTGAAGAGGAAAAAAACACATAGATCTTTTGCACAGTATTGAAAAAAATTGTAACTTCCATGGAAGACTTTGCCATGTCGTTAACCACTAAGTTTAGCGAATGACTGCTGCAAGGAACATAAAATGCTCGTGGGTTCAAGTTTCTTATCCTAGCTTGCACCCCACTTTGAATACCTTTCATATTAGAACCGTTATCGTATCCTTGCCCTCTTATGTTCTTTAAGGACAATCCATGTGCTGATAGCTGTTCTAAGATAACTTCAGTAAGTTTTAGGCCTGTAGCTTTTTCGATTGGTATAAATCCTAAAAAACTTTCATTGACAACAGTTTCTGAACTTCTTGGATAGTCTTGGGTTTGATTAATGGAAACATACCTAATGATCATCGTCATCTGCTCAGTTTTACTAAGGTCTGGGGTGCAATCTAGTATAATGGAAAAATACTTTGACTTAGTGATATCTTTAAGAATATGACTTTTTATACTGTCTGAAATTGTATATATAAACTCATTTTGAATAGTTTTGCTTAAATAGATTGCTCGCTTCTCCTCTTTCTTTAAAATTCTGCGTACATGTTCTTGCATAACAGGATCAAACTCGGCTAACAACTCTACTAATTTTAAGAAATTACTATTATTATGCTCATACAAATCATCACAAGAACCTTGAAAGGCCAAACTACTTTTTGCCAACATTTTGATGATTGACGCAATACGTAACAAAACTCCATTCCAGTGTTCTATTTCAGACTTAATTAGTCTTTGTGACTCGGCATCTATCGTTTGCGATGATTTAAGCCTATGTGAAAGTTCGAACCAATTTTTTACAGCTTCTAAGTGATTTCTTGATGACTCATGAGATTTAAGAATAAAACCTACATGCTTCCATTTATTGTAGCCACCTTGAGATAGACCGCAAGTTGAAACATTAAATAATTTGCAGCAAAAACAATACATAGAATTTTTCGCCACAGAATACACAAGCCAATCTCTTGAAACTTCTTCACCGTTGCTAAGTTTTCTCTTATAATACCCTGGGGTAAACCTTCGACCATTGCCATCTGGGGGAAATTCAAATTCGAGCAATGGTTTAGGAGATCCTCTATTTACCAAATATATTCTTTCTGCATCTGTAATTTTGCCGGACCACATAGCGGGATTAAGATCCAAAAGAGACGTTGAGGCTGCTGAAGGACTTGTACTAGCAAAATCAACTTCACTTCTGATATCGCCTGACCCAGAAGCAGTAGGTTCACAGATGGGTTCACAGGCCGCGGCAAATAAATTTGTTTCTTGTTGTGTTGATGACGCTGGTTTCTTGAGTTCACCTTTTTTCAAGAAGGACTCTAATGCACCTGCTTGCTTTTGTCGCTCTGCATCTTTTTCAAGCCTTCGTTTTTTATATTGGTGTCCTGACAAACGTGCTCTACCATCAGACATTCTGTACTGCCTACTGCCTATAAAAATAAACAGTGCCCTACTTGTATCCGTTACGTTACACTTTAGTTAATATTTTTCCAATTATGTATATTGTTGGACTAGATGGCATATTTTTAATAAGTATTATTTTTCTACTACCTCATGTTTTTATGTGAAACAAAATGTAAATCATCATGTAATTTATCTAGGAACCAATAACAAGTTTTAAGTGTCATTGGATAGGTATTCTATTTAGTTTATACCACTGTGTTAAAAAAAATTATTCTCTAAAAACGTATCTATCACGGTATGTTTTTTCATGAGTTTGTCGGTTAGGGTAACTTTCACAGAAAAATTTTCAAACACGATAATATAGTTTTAAAATTATTATAGATAAATTAACTTTTAAATAACATATAACTTTTCTTCGTGGGAGGAACCATTTTGGAAATATTTTGATGCAAATATATCGAACCCCAGTGTCGATTGTATTGTTTAGCATAAGTGATGAAAAAGAACTACTACTACTCTCATGAAGAAAAGCTACCGATTTAATTTTTTTTGTATAGAAAATTATTAAAGCTTCATATTTTTTGTACAAGAACAAGAAAGTCTTTTGTTAGGTTTACAATTACTGAGACACTTATTTAAAACTGTTATCGGTGACTTGTGACCAAGTGCAGGATCTTTTGGTATACCTCAGTTACTTTTTTTCACACAGCAATTCAAGGTGAGCCATCACACATTTTTTATGTAAAAAAAAACATCCCTACCTTTCCAATGACATATAATACACCGTTATTAATATTGTAGATTGTCTCACCATCCTTTATAAGCACTTAATGCAAGTAAAAATAATTTCTTATACACTTACTAGAAATTTATAGATAGGTTAAGCACTTACTTTGCAAATTCACAGGAACAGTCTTCTATTTTAAAAATTACTCTGCCACTGCCACCAGTATTTACTAATCAGTTTCAGTAAAACACTTTATATTTTTCGCATGAACTTCACTTATATACGATTTTTCGTTTGCTTGTATATTTACTGTATATTAACTGTTTTGAATTAAATTTTTCCTTCACTGTGTGTATACACTTCAATTATTAAAAATAGACAAAAACTTTAATTATTTCACTTTATAAATATGGCTACTAATTAGATTTTTTTCATCACTTAGGTACACAAGAGCAGAACACTGTTTACAAACTGTAATGTGACTGAAATGATTAGGGGTGGGGGCATTCTTACGTCGAGTTTCAGGATAAAAGGGTATTCCCCAAAATATGCTTTATATTCGGAGTCAATTTTAATGTAAAATTTGAAAAGCGACACCTGTATAACAGTATAAGTCAAACATTCGGAGTACTGGATGTGCAAACGGATGCGACAGGGCGACAGCTGGTGTCAAGCATAAGTAAAGAAAATTGTCATACGTTCAGAGTAAGCCAGCCTGCAGTCGTCATTCTGGGGAACCCCCGTGAAACGTACATTATGTGAAACGAAGAGTGTTACCAATTCAGAAATTAAAAACCGGCGTAAACTACCTTTTTAGTAGGTAGCAAATTTGCCGCCCCTCATTTTTGCCGCTCTGGGCAATTGCCCAGCTTGCCCCCCCCTAGATCGGGCCCTGCTTGCAAATTATATGACAGTAGCGGTAGAAATGAATTTAGCCGTGAAAAACAAAAACAAACTTTATGCTTATAAGGGATTCTTTTTTATTTCGCCAACGTGATTCATTGACTATTGATTTCCATGGTTTGTAACAAGAATGCGAGATCCAACTGTTGTTGTAAACCATTGAAATCAGTGACCTATATATCCCTATTGACAGCAAGCAGAGACCTCTAACAAATCGGAATGATTGAGTCCGATAACAGATTTTAGCTTTAAGATAGAGACTTTAGTTACAATATGTCTTAAAAAAATCATGCAAATAATGACTGTTTCGTTGACCTAAGACGGCAGTTGTGTAAGGCATGGGTAAAAAACAGGAACGGGACTTTAATAATCACAGTACTGCTTTATGATACAAAACTTATTTGCTTTCACGGGATTCGGAGAAGAGGTTATCAGAAGGTCTATAATGGCTAAAAAATGTACCTAAATCGGTTTTGAAAGTTCCGAAAATCGTAGAAATAGATACCACTTATTCAGGCAAAATTGGAGGTTTTCATAGCTTCGCAAAATTGACCAATAACGATATTTAAGATCATATTGCAACGCTGTCGAAGAGTCTTTGGATTCCAAGGTGGAGGGTGGAAGAAGAACTTAATAAACTTGGCATTCGCAACTGAAGACAGTTAGCTAAAGAATCGTTCACTGAGCATTGTGTATATTGGATGAGTTTCAGGTCGATCTCGAACTGAAGCACCATCTTAGTAAGGATAGGAACTCCAAATAAAAAGTAGAGCCAGGCAAGGCTGCATTTTCTCCTCTTTATTGTTTTCATTGGTGATACATAATGATCTTCACAAGAATTGGAAGACTGCCAACTGCCTCGACTAATATCAGCCAATGTAGTAATGCAAAGCTGATTTTGGAATAAAATAAGCATACCTGATGGAACATCTTGGAATACGGAAGTTGTGACCAAACCATCGAAGCCTGGGAAACTCCGTTTTGGAGGGCAGAGCCCCTCCACATTAAGTAAATCACGTACCTATTCTCGTGTCTTTGGTTTGGTTTTAACAATACGACGAAAAGACTCGCAATCAAACTCTATCTGTATCTTATGTTGAATTTGGAACAAATACAAAATTAAGGACCAAATACTATACCTTTGAATCACCTATAGTATGATCCTCCTGATACCAGACTGACCTAGATGTCTGAAATTGATTCAGCTTCGTGAATCCTACGCAAGATACGAGTAAGTCAATATTGCCAAACCTCAGCTAAGACCACAATAAATTGCAGAGCGCATTAAACAGGCATTCCGAAGACGACCATTTCTTCAGGTTTGAGCATGTTAACCCTTATTCCAGCTTCAACACAGACGGCTACAAATTTTAGCTTAATTTTATTTATTTATTTCAATCAAATGAGTACATCTACTGTTCTCGCTAGATTAGATATTTAATACAAAAAAGTATAATTAAAAATGACCACCAAGGCCTAACAAGAGGATTAGTTTACTCCTAAATGATTCTCTACTAATATTAAAATCAATAACATCACAATATTTATTGGATTCCCTGAGGCATCTACAAACTGGATCATTGTAACCATAGTTAACCCTATGATGGGGCATATGAAATAAAAAGCGGTTTCTAAGAACTCTCGCAGGAGCATAAAATCCAACTAATGATAGTATAAAAGGGCAATCGATATGACCATCTATCAAATCGCGAATAAACATTACCGAAAAATATTGCCTCCGTCTGAAAAGTGGTAAGATACCAAATAATTTGCACCTCGTCTCGTAAGATGGCATTTCAATATTCCATCGCAGTCTACGAACAGCTACTCTAGTAAGACGCTTTTGGATCTTCTCAATTCTAAAAGAATGTACTTCGTAAAAAGGATTCCATACTATACTCCAGTATTCAAGATGTGATCTGACAAATGCAAAAAATAGACATTTAAGAGTATGAGGATCTTGAAAGTCTTTCGAATTCCGCAATAAAAACCAAGCATCTGATTACCTTTGGCAACCAAAAACTCAATTTGAATGCAAAAGCTAAGTTTTATGTCAAAAATAACTCCAAGATCTTTTTTTTGGAACAAATAATGGACAAAGGGGTATTATCGATTACGTACGTAAAGGGAATTGGAGAGAGGTGACAATAAAAGGAAAGGCTTTGACATTTAGAGACATTGAGATGAAGGTCATTATCATTACACCAAATAGAAAGACGTTTAAGGTCTTCTTGTAGAAGAATACAATCTTGAACTGAACGTATTGGTCGGAAGATCTTCAAATCGTCGGCAAACATAAGACACTGGGAACTCAAAAACAAGTCAGGAATGTCATTAATAAACAAAAGGAAGGGCCCAGATGACTACCTTGAGGTACCTACTTAAGAGGTGACATAAATTGGTGACGAGAGCATTTGGTTTATGCGAACATACTGGATCGTTACGTAGGAATGAATCCACTTTAGGATAGTGGAGTGAAATCCTAACGTAGTCAGTGTGGAAATTAATGTTCTATGGTTAACGCGATCAAACGCCTTAGCAAAGTCTGTATAAATTATATCACATTGCGAGCCATTCTCAAGGTAATTCAAGGCAGTATTACAAAAAATTGAGAGATTTGTAGTAGTGGATCTGCCTGTAACGAATCCATGCTGAGACGGAGAGATAAATCTATTTGAAAGAGGTGTAAGTTTGTCACAAACTAGTTTTTCAAACAACTTAGGGATAGAAGAACTTTTACAGATTGGACGATAGTTGGTAATATCATGCCTCGATCCAGATTTATATATGGGCGTTAAAAACGACCTGTCAAAATCAAAAATATTCCAGACTGGAGAGATAAATTAAATACTAAACACAAAGGTACAGAAAACGCGAAGGAGCACTTTTGAAGTAAAATTAGCGGGATGCTATCCATACCCGGATTTTTATCTAGTTTTAATGAAGAAAGAGCTATTTGAACTTCAGTGATTGAACTCTCTAACTACGAAATCACAGGACATTGAGTTGTTACATGAGACTCTAGGTATGGTAGTACCACAAGAATAAACAGATTGAAAGTGGTTAGCAAACATGTTAAAAATGGTTGACAGATCAGATTAATAATACACTATTAAGACGCATACATTTAGGAATACCATTAGATTGTTTTTTTGCTATTTATAAAGCTCCAAAAGCGTTTACTATTGGTTTTTAAATTAGATTCGACAGAAAGAGTATAATGTTTGTAAAGAATAATATTTAATACATTAAATTCTTTTTGAAACGTCCGATAAACTTTCAGAAGTTCCGGGTCCTTATTTCTATTACGAAAACTTTTGTAGGCCTTATTTTTCCTGCTATTTAAGTTTATGATTCTGTCATTAATCCAAATGGGCTTATAACCCTTGACAGACTTAACTTTAGGTGTAAACAAATCAATTGCCATTTTCACAGTTTTGATAAATACATTAAAAGAATTTTCCAAGTTACAATTATTGTTAAAAATAACTAACCAATTTATACTATCTAAAGAGCTTGAAATGTTGCTAAAATTAGCTTTAGCATAATTATACTTAAAATAAGTGTCACCGGAACCCGGTTTAAAAAACTCATAAAATTCAAACTGCATGGATAGAGCTATATGAAAAACAGAATTACGAAAGAGTGGGATCATGGAGTTTGGAGCAAATGACTTATCCTAGGTGTCCCAAACCGGAGTCTTCTTTTTCATTGTTGAGCTGTAACACCTCCAGTGCATATATGCATGGAAAAGGAAAGCAGTCCGAAGTCGACCGCCCATGGTGGAAGTTAAGTTTGATTTAAGGCTCGGTATCTCTGAAATGGTGGTTGAAAATGATGCCTCACTTATTACAGAGGCTATATCTATCTACTTAGGTATCTTGTAAACTAATATCAGTCGGGACTGCATGCTTAACAAAGGCGAATGCATGTTTTATTGCACGCGGTTTTTTTTACTGAGTAAAGTTCTCAGTACTCACTCAATGACTCGCCCATTCAAATCGAATTGGAAAAGTCTCGTCCCAATCGACAGACAATACGGCCTACATCTAGCAGCCAAGCGCGCAGATTAATTTCTTGTAATTTTCAAAAGATTAGCCGAAATCCATTTTTCCCGGCGCACAACAAAGAAGTGAAATATTATAATAAATACTGTATCCTTTCGCATGAATGCAAGGATGGGATCGGCGTGTTTATACATCTTTTGCTACTACACATGCTTGTGCACACCTCATATCTCCCGAAACTCATCGGCCAGACAGACATCAGAACGGAATCAAACGAACAAACTCACCGCCCTTTTGTTGAATGAATTCGAGAGGATACTTGATCCCTTAAACATCTCATACATGCTCCTGTAGGAATATATACGCTTTGCTTTATGCGCGCATGGGAGAAAATCCTATTACGACAATTTCAAGGTGGTCTAATTGAAACATACCCGTGCAGCCATTGTGTTGTATCCAAACAGTGCGGCATCTTCTTTCGATATTGTATCCAACTGTGTGAAAGCGGATCATTGTCGTTTTGCGTTGCACGGCGATCACCGCAGGATACTTTAGTTGAAAATAAACAATTTTATCAAATTAATTGGGACCAACCTCCGCGATTCGAATTCACACACACAAAGGGATATGCTATTGCGATAGGGTAGCCGGGATAATTTAAATAAACTCGTATACACTTCAGTTTAATGCAAACCCTTTGTGATGCTGATGTCGATGATGTGTATTGCACACCACCCAATCGAAGCGTAATCTGATTTCACTTAAAAAGTTCCACCGCGCTCAATCAAAGAGTAACACACCGTTGTTTGGCCGTATGTACACACGAGAGCATTAGACAGGATATCCATATGTTCGTTGCGTTGAGCTGCAAACCCCTTGACAACATAACAACACTGTATGAAAATCAAAACAGGGTGCAATGTCATAATGGCATTAGGACACTTAGATCCGACATGTGCCGTTTATTTCTCGTATATGGTAGCAATATGAAACAGGATGTCCTTATAGTCCTGTCGGGTGTGTGATAAATAGGGCTGTGTTTGTCCATTGCCATGTATGAGCTTGACGTGAGCGCACGTATATTCATGCACCCTTCCCTTGTGAATGATCGATGCTGTTTAGCTTCATCTTCATTGTAATCGAATCCTTTTATTTGTTTCTACCTCGTAATGAGTGCAGTGAAATGTTATACCAGGTTAAGGCTTCAATGCTAATGGGCGCCAATTACCGTAGAGTGCATGACCAGGTTCACACAGGTGACCATATACATATGAATGTTGCTTGGCTAAGAACTACACAAAGTATAGCTTTTAGAACGATTTTCGAAATTAATTTGCAGGAGTGAAATTTGCATTTATTTTCATATGAAAGAAATACAAAAATGAACGGCGTTTTATAACAGTTTTTATTAACAAGCTTCAAATAAACAAGTAACATAAAAATATGCATTTTATACAAGTTACCTGAATCGTATAAAAAGTGAAAACGAGTGAATGCATACAGTAACAAGGTAGTACACAAAAGTTCTTACTTAGACGTTCGATGGGCAGTTTTCTTTATGAACATTTCACTCTGAAATTTGTTTGGAATGAAAATGCGTTCTAATTTTACTTTTAAACTTTTTTGTTCCTCGTATTCCACTTTTTCATTATTAAAAGATTAAAAAATTGGCGCTAGCGCCTTCAGCTGGGATCACTGATAGAGGCCATCTGTCAACTGTCAATTTGACAGTCACTAGAAAGAGAATGGCCACATTCAAAAATTTAGTTATCTCAGGTCGACTAGATTGGTCTGGAGTAGCTGTTACCTGAACGCAAAAACTAGATTGGTTGGAAACGTAAGTTTTCCTAACGTCAGCCACATATGCACACTGTCAACTTAGTACTCAGTCACGTATTTCTTGACTAGATTCGTCGGCTCTCTCCCCTCCGTAAACGTCAGCTGAAACAGCTGTTCATATTTTTTTAATTGCTAATACGACTCACAGCGAATTTAAGGAATTTAAGTGCCACATAAACTCTTATGTGACAGTTTATGCTCGGAAAAAAGTAGCCCATAAGTATTTAAGTAGAACTTAAATCGTTAAGAGTCGTATGAGCAAACGGCCCTGTAACTTACTTAAAACTAGGACTAATAATTAGGGCTTAAAACTAAGGAAGGTGAAGGAGGTCAGCAAGGGGCGAACAAATGTTACTTAAAGAGATCTGGTCACGAACGGGCCGGAGAATTCTTTTGACCATCTTTTAAAGAAGCCAAGCGATGAGTTTACTTTAAGAATAATCTCATCAATATGCGAGTGGAAATTAAGTTCCCTGTCGCATAATAAACCAAGGTCCCGAGCGATGGATATAGGTTGACCGTGGAGAAGATAAGTTCGAGGAGGAGACTTGTTGCACTTACGTGAGAAGGTAATAGATTGACATTTGGTAACATTGAGTTCTAAGTTGTTTTTGAGGCACTAGGTGGAAAAATTATCTAGGTCTATTTGAAGGAGGTTGGAGTCATGTTGTGAGGAAATGGGTTTGAAAAATTTGGTATCGTCAGCATAGAGAGAAAGTGCTGAATGACCATTTCAAGGTCGTTTATGGTTAGGATGAAAAGAAGGGGACCTAGATGGCTGCCTTGGGATACGCCAGACGCAGCCAAGAAAGGGGCCGATAGGACGGACCTGAAGCGAACACTATAAAAGCGGTTTTCCGAGTAAGAAGTTATCCATTTTAGCAAAACAGATTCAAAGCCGACAGTTTGAAAAGAATTAATTTATGGGGTATTTAGTCAGAGGCTTCGACGTCCACTTCTTTACCACTTTCTAAGGCTGAGAGTGCAGAGGACACGAATTCGACTAGGTTAGTGGTAGTTGACCGATCCAAGCCAATCAAACCTGACATACGTTAAGTCAGACAGCTGTCAAATATACTAGATACTTGAACGTCTCCAATTTAAGAATTTAATATCCATATCCTCCAAAAAAAAATTTTTAATAAAGAAAATAATAAAAAAACAATCAAATCGTTACAAAAGGCGGTAGGGAAAGTTGCGACACACTGATGGTGGCAGACATCCTTGCCACCGATTTAGAAATTGTATAGCGTAATAGACGACATAATACGAGTAGATTAAAGCTGCCCACTCATCCTGGTTATACCTATAAGGTCCTGTGCCACCTCTGCAATATTATTACCTATATAGAGTTAAAAAAGTCCTCTGTGGTAAAGTGGTGGAGAAAAAAGTGGGCTGAATCTGCTCCGCCGCTCGGGTGACTCTTCCAATATAAATCTCTAGTAGCTTACGCAGAATTTCTTGCGGCTTTGGCTGGAACTTAATTTTGTGATGAAATGTTTGCCAATGGAGTCTATCAAATAACTTTCCACAAATCTCTGAGCTGTTGGGCCAGAAGTTTGGGGGGCACAAGTCCCTGGCCCCCTCCCCCCGCGTGGTCCCTAGATCAACTTGATCATGTTGCCCCTGACTCCTGTCTTTAGTATTTTTGAACTTTCCGAGTAAGCTACATAAGGCTCGGACCACTATTTAGTATAAATGCCGAAGTACGGCTGTAGAAATCCGTCACGCCAACGGATTTCTACATTCAACGGATGCTGTGAGAAGATCTGACATCGAAATGAAGCTTGAGAACTATTGCCGACAGAGTGTTCCTTGTTGTGATAGCAGTGCCCAATCCTAGCATCACTATATTTGCGAAAACTCAATCAATCAAAATTAATCAGTTTAAATTTAGTACCTATTCTAAAATCGAAGTTCGCAGCGTCAACATAGTACCTAATATATAATACTGATATACCGACCCAATGTCCTTTCTATCCTACAAAAGCGGGATAAACGGTCCGGTCGTTTTGCGGGGAATTCAACTGGAAAATCAACGCGCTACTTCAGCCGATTATCTGCCTGGATTCCGCTCGGGAGTCGGGACTCGGCTATATTATTATTTTATTTGTACCGCCTTTCGCTTGGTTTGCTTCGATAAACAATGTCGGTGGTGATATAAAGCGGGTATCGTTTGTTGTCGGTGTCAATACAAAGGATTCGCATAAAATAGCAGAGTGGCAGCCGAACAATGGTATCAAGTTTATTAGCCGCCTTTATAGTTTCGTCTAATTCCTGTGAATAGAAAAAAAAAATGGAAAAGTGCTTGCAGTTAATTCTAAGAATGAAAGTGATAGGGATAAGATGAGTTGTGAACTTTGTTGTGCCATGTAGCTTGTCCAATCGACTGGCAGTTTGTAATTTTATATTTTATATGAGTAACTGTAATAGAAAATATTTGATAAATTGTGCAAAATATGCTTGGATTGGGATTGTTTCCATTTACTAGAGACCTTTCGTGTGCTCTCCGCAGTGCGCCGCATTTCGTGCCACGCAATTGTTCCCCGACCTCACTCAGGGCGAAGTGGCGTAATTGAATACGCCATCAAACGACTTTGCGTGGAAAGTGAAAACGTAATAAATTTGGGAATTTCTTTACGCACGTAATAGTGGGGAATATTTTTTTGTGAGTAGCTAACCTGGTATGGTTTGTAGGTTGTTTTAAAGAATGGTAGACGCGCATACTCGCCTAAAGGTCAGTGTCCAGTGGTGACACCTTTTCTAGTGAAGAGTAATTTTCTAGGATGCATTCTAATTTCAAAAGTATGCCAACTTCTGCAGTCACCATTCGAGCACGGCCTTAGGTGGGTTACATTTACACCCCAACAGATGTCTACAATTTAAATTCCATTTACAAAACCATTCCTTCCAAATTGATTGCTGTCCGAAAACCACGTAGGTATGTAAACAAGCAACCAATACCGCTCGCTCGCAAGGAAATTAAAATCCTCCGATCTAAATCTAAGCACATAATTGAGGCTGCACCCCTCAGGAAATACATTTACCCAAAGTGCAAGCCTTGGTTCGCATCATAATTCGTTTGCGATTTATGTGAAATTTTCTGCTTCAATAGCTTGGCGCCGGGCGTACTTATCATACTGCACGCAACTGTAAATCTTGTTACTTATCCAATAGACACCATGAGCGAATCCAATATTAACCATCCTAATCCCACCCGGATGATCCGCCAAAGGGTAAGGACTAAGAAGCCTGCGGCCACATCAAGATATCCATTTATTTACAAATTTTGCGAAAAAAAAAAAATTCATAATTTTTGCACCACCACCGACATTTTGTAAAATTCGATCAAATCCGTATCCGTATATGTACACAAGTCGAAAAAGGTATTAATGTTTGGATGCGTTCAATTATAGCTGAGGTCAAAGTGGACCTCACAGCCTTTGATGTTTCGGCACAGAGGTGTGCCGTTTGTTTTAATAAATTAATGGTTTCAACAAAACAATAAGGCGAAATAACGACTCGACTTCAGGTAGATAATTAGTTAAAACCATTTCCCAATGGAGCTGTGTCGATTTAAACTTTTCAATACCGCATATAGTCGCAAACGCAAACAAGCAAATCCCGAAAAAGAATCCACTTTCGTTTCATTTGAATAGCGAATACGACGAATACCTACGCGCGCTATACAAAGTGATACAAAGTGAGAAAACTTAGTGCGTTATCTGGCAGGCGCATCTCTCAGCGAATTCATCACCAACAACAGATACATCTACATATATAACGGGGAGGACCTTTGAGGAGGGTGCTCGCTTTCATTTCGATGCCATTAACAAAATTACTTTTGTAATTAACGCGCGTGGATTCCTTGATGCGGATTGAGTTCTTTTTGTTGATGGATGTGGGAATCTGTTTGACAGTGAATACACAAATCTATTTTATTTAATTAAATTGAATTGCACTGCAAATAGCGGCTACCCTTTTGCAAAAAAATGCACTTCCCAACAACTAATAGCTCAATTTGTGGTTTTTGCGAGTCATAGTAAAAAGAATCAGTTTAAATAAATTGGAAACTATTCACAAGAGAGTATAGAGTACTTTAGTTGGCCCTTGATAGAGAGATACTCGTAGTTTGAAAGGACAGTATAGTGAGGAGGAGTGAGGGCTGAGTATTTTATTGTGTTTTTGGTCGTAAAAAGGCGGTACTATCACCTCCGAGTTTGTGATAGACGGTTGCCTAGAACCTCGACCAGTAAATTAAGCAGCAAACCTACTTTAAGCAGTAAGAGATTGTATCTACCGCGGATCTGGTGTTATATCTGGAAGCTTCTCCGAGCTATGAAGGCAATTGGGTAGTAAATATCTCGAAGAGCTAAGGAGTTTCTGTAAAAGACGTTGATCGTCCTGCTTAAGGGGGCC
The DNA here is from genome assembly GCA_916610125.1 of Cheilosia vulpina. NCBI lineage: Eukaryota > Metazoa > Arthropoda > Insecta > Diptera > Syrphidae > Cheilosia > Cheilosia vulpina. Next base: position 76,724,749 of record OU744276.1, on the reverse strand, counting down.
GAAGCCTGGACTCTTCTTTAAGCGGGTGAAGATATCTTTGGTCGCTTTGTGAAGAAGTTTCTTCTCTGGGTACGGTCCCGTTTCCCGAACTGTACGGGGACAGCAACAAATCGCTCATCGGTGGTCTAAGCTGGCTAAGAATTACTTGTAGAGCGAATGGAAACAAATGTGGGAGTCTTTAACTCAAATCCAGAGGCAGAACGCAACTGAGGTGTTACCTCGTTTTTGGTGCACTGCAAGGAAATCTCAATCGGCTTAGAGTGCTGTAGGCGGTTACTTAAGGACCAGACTAACTGGAGGCCCAGAGGCCCAACTATACCGCCACCAAATAATAAGAAGAAAATAAATGTGTCTTTGGATTTGGACTGAGAAGACAACTTTGTGACAGGACCGTCGCCTTAAGGAATTATCAAACTGTGGGTAAGTCCTGGCTCTACTGATCTAAAGCTTGGACGCTTTTAAAAGTGGATAGATGAAGATATCAATCCCGTTTGCGTGAATAGTTCTGGAGGGAGAGATTTAACGACTAACTTTAGGTATTGTACAGCGACATCAACATATAACAAGTAGGCGCACTAAGACGTTTGACATGAGGTTTGATTTGATTTGACATTAATGGTCCCGATTACAGAGAATCAGCGCATATAAGAAGACCTATTTGAAGACATTATCTTCAAATGCTGATGGGTCCAATCTCCGATGGATGGGCATCGGTCATCAGTCAGCAAGATAAAACTAGCTCCGTGGCTTTCGACCTTTCAGTAGTGGGAAAAGACTAAACGCGACTATAGCACCCTCCACGGATTTGCATTATATTGTGTGTTGGGCTTAAAAGACACAATAACCTTTTACAGTGCTTGTGAGAATGGCAGTTCGGAACAGATGCTCTATAACTATCTTGCTGTTGCTTGCAACAGGCTCTGATGTAGGGAATGCTACACCCCGTTGCTCTGATAAGCCTTCTTAGATTCAATGGCGGAAAAATTACTGCGGTAAATGGAAGTAACTGCCTACAACAATAACAACAACAACAACAACAACAACAACAACAACAACAACAACAACAACAACAACAACAACAACAACAACAACAACAACAACAACAACAACAACAACAACAACAACAACAACAACAACAATAACAACAAGAACAACAAAAACAACAACAACAATAACAACACCAACAACAACAACAACAACAGCAACAACAACAACAATAATAACAACAACAATAATAACAACAACAAAGTTAACGCACTGCAACCGGTCGATTATCAGGTAGCAGCATAGCGAACCCTAGGGGAGTCGCTGAGTCGACATATTCATGTACAAACCTGTTCTCACGATCCGAGTGCATATGGGGATCGGATTGCCTGCATGCGCGGCCCACCGGATACCCATGCAATACATCTATTTGCCGAATCAGCAATTCGCATCGTGGGACCAACGGTTTCCAAATGGGAAACCTTCTCAGAATAAGTTAGTTCTAATTGGACGGTCGGGGAATAAAGACGTTTTAACTACCGATACTATATTTGTTTTTTGATTGTGTAAGTCGAACAGTGGGTGTGCCCCGGCACACGTTCGCGTTTTTTTATATGTCCTCGGAAGGACATCTTTAACTGCAACAACAACAACAATAACAACAACAATAATAATAATAACAACAACAACAACAACAAAAGCAACAATAATAACACGATTCGCACATAAACAGTTAGCAAATAAGAACCCGTGAAATGGGTATCGCACAGCCTATCAGACAAGAAACACTTCATAGTCCACAACTGCCTCCATCGCATGAGCATTTTTTCATTCGGCCATGTTTAAGGCACTGTTACAGAAACTACTACATGCATGTAAAAAGGTACTCATGAGGTTACTCTGGGTCGCGCCGTAAATAGCTCCGAATGGTAGGGTTGCCATATTTTATATTTGCTTGTGTCAAATGAAAACGCCTGCAATATTAATTTTTGTGCGTGCAAGTTGAACGACTATTCGATGTCACTCGACTGTAAGAGTGCTACCAAGTTTTGAAAGTTCGGGTTTGTTCGAAAATACTTCTTTTTGTAGTTGTAAAGGAATAAAACAAACAAAATTTACAAAAAAAAATTGTAGACGATATATCTATAGCCCAAAATTATGTTGGGCGCTCATTGAAGAAATTTCTACCGTTTTATTTTTTTTTAAATATAGCCCAAAATACGACAAAGCGCCCATTCTGGCAACACTGCCGAGTGGTGCAAATCTTTGCTCACGCCAATTATAGAGTACCGACAGACATCTCAATGCACGCCTGGGTCACCGCTCAGATGACAGATGTAGAACTCAGCTATATAAGGATCACATATTTACATGGGCTTCTATCTCGAATAAAAACTTACTTTGAGTAATTACGTATAACCTATAACTATAACTAAAATTTGGGTTGCAGCAGTGCTCTATCACGCCATTGTGTCTAGTTAGTCTCGATACCGAATACAAAATTCTTTGTCGTTGTCCCAATACAAGAAAAAAAAACCCAACAGGCGATTTTCCCTTTTAAATCCGATTGTGATCTAGATTTGTAAGATTTGTCATTCATTTGACAATCCATTAGGAGTGGCTCTCGATGGTTTTCATTTTTCTTTGGAACTCTCATCTTTCCGATGATTGTCATCCCATTTATATCTGGGGTTTTCAATTGTGACAAGGATTACACTTGAGGTGCGATATTACATAAACAATTGGCCTTTTGTGTTACCTCTTCGTTGCTGCCAGGGGTTTAGCAATTGTTTTCCCAAAATGCCCAGCAGCAGTCTGCATTGTTCTTCACTTTTAAGCCAGCTTAGTGACATTTCTCGTAACTCGTTGCACTTATTTTATATGTGTATACTTTATCAAAGATCATTTGGGAAACGCCTCAGTTTTTCGACCGAAAGTCTCCTTGTAACGATGAACATTTAATGGAGGGACAGATAAACACTGTGAGCTAATTGACAGTTGAAGAAGGGAAATGTGTCTTTTAATTGAATAAAAAAGTTGGAGACAAAGTAATTTGATATCTTAATAGCACTCAACGGTTGACAGTTTCCTGTGAAGTTTTAAATCTAGAAAACAGTCCTTGGGAGTAGGTAATAAGAATAACACTGATTCGAAGTATAAGTGATGAAATGACAGCAATTTTGGTAAGTAGAAGTCAATGATAGGCGATTTTTTTTTTTTATAAAGTGCACATCCGACTTAAGAGGATCCAGCTTCTGCGCCAGGTAATACGAGTACGATCTAACGTATATTTAGTTGCTCGGAAGAGAACTTCATTTAATTGACCGTCGGAACAGTGAAAATCACTGCTGAGGAAATTGATCGAAATGTCTCAAATGCACCTCTGAACTGACAGCTCGCCGAATTATTCCGGTTAAGGCGCCTAGTGACAAGCAACAAGATCATAAACAAAAACTGGAGAGAAATCGCTTTCGGTCTGCAGTGGTTTCTGTTTTTGTTTGCGTTGCTGTGCTACACGAAACTGGAACAGATCTTGAAAATCAATATGGCTGCCTATTCGTCAACTTAAAATTTAATTTCATTTTCTTTCTACTCGAATGTCAAAGTCAAACACTGGAACCTCTTGTCGCAAGACGTAGAATGAAACTACACATTGCACACCAAATTCAAATAAACAAAAAGATCAAGGCTCAACAAATTGACATTTCTGTTGATGACAGGTGGAAGGACAATTTGTGAGTTGCGTATTATGTAAAATTCTTGTTTTTTAGTTTTATGTGCATTGGACTCTTAGCGCGATACTAAAATAATAATTTTTAGTGTCCAGGCTAAATTTTTCGAACTCACAATGGCGAAATTTTCCATACGTAATTGCATATTGTGACGTACAAAATATTTGGTGTGAAGGTTAAAAATGATTATTAGTAAATCCCTTTATCTGCTCTTGTTTTGGTTGCTTTTCACTATACGAGAATTTAAGGTATGACATTTTTGAAACCAATAAACATTTTTAGTTTCGACTCTAAATTTTAGTAGTTCACAGTGGCTATACATACAAATTTCGCAATTGTGAGCTTCCGTAAATTTAAAATCGAGATTAATATTTGTTATTGGTATCGCGCTATGTCTTAGAATTGTTTCGAATACTTTAAATTTCGTCACCCTGTCCAAGACTTTTCCTGTCATCAAACGGTTCAGTGATGTTCTTTTCTCACCTATACCTATTTTGATAAGCGAAACAGGCCCGTACGGCTAGACACTGTATAAACGTAGGTACAACACTTTGAAATTGATGAACACGCTGTGGTTTTCGTTCTGCTAGTGATGCCAGATTTTTCGGACTGACATGCCCACAACGATTATCAAAAATACCCTTTTTGACCATGTCGTTGTAAGAAAAACCCCACGATATTTCCCACGGAAATATACATACATATTTAATTATACTACATATAAAAAGCACACAAATTAATAAAAATAAAATCAAAAAGAGTCTTCTCTTTTTACTGAATTCGAATTTCTTTTCTACAGATGCAGAATTTGAAATGCCTGTTTTTTTTTTGTTCTGAGAGATATAAAATGCCCTTTCATCTCCCATTTAAATGATTTTGAAATGCAAAATGCCCACGAAATGGGTAATTACCCACGATCTGTTACCACTCTTCGGGTATTCTTCCACACACCAAATCAACTTTTTCAAATAAAGTGATGACTGATGGGGTCTTCTCCTTCAGTTGTGCTGAGGTCTGCGGCAAAGCGAAAAACTTCGTTGGACTTATGTTAGGGTAGGGCTATCGAAACCTTGTTTTGGCCAGGTTGACATGATCATTTTTTATAACGTTAAATGTTGAATGGCATTGACTGCCTTTATCGCTAATGTCATACAAAGGGGAATACGGTTTTACTAAACTTAACTCAGCATGAAAATATGGTTTGTATAGTTATATGAATGAGTTTTTGCTATTGCTAGATTTTTGCCCCACATAAAATAATAATAAAAAGAAATACGAATGAATCAGTATCAGTCAAGCTTAATACGCATTAAGTGTGACACATTATAAACCTTATGTCAAGTGGACAGACTCCTGAAATATTGTAAACTCAACGAAGAAAATGTTACAAAACTCTAAATTATCCCATTTGACAAGTTAAACATGAAATTTAAACTGTTTGACACTGTTTGCAATAGAATGTTTCGCGATGCCCATCTTTCCACAGATGGGCTATCTTTTTCGTTCAACCGTCAAAAAAAACTTGTTTACTTTAATTTCTCAGCTTTTATCAAATTTTTCCATTTTATTAAGTAAATTCCGTGTAAAAAAATGCATAAATATATATGTGTGCATTCAGTGTAAATCGCATTGCCATTAAGCGTGGTTGAATCCTTTAAAAGGCCAGAAATTTCCATGTCATATCCTGCAAAGCAATCGATTTTGTAGTGCACCACGAATCGTTCGATTTAATAAGAATGGACTGCTTGCGATTTTTCTCCGCATACCACAGCAAGGGGTGGAAATTAAAAAGCGCTTTTCAGCATTAATAACGATTTATTAACAACAAGAACAACAAAAAAAAAATAGTGTTAATGTGCACGACTGGGTCGCACGCAACTTTTATTTTCATTGGAAGTTTGTTTGGGGTTTTGTTTTTTATATTTTTATTAGGTGTATATTTAGACAAAATCCACTAATAAATTATATTTCTTTTATATACGAAATTTCGTTTCTTAAAATCAGTTGTTTTCATAAAATAAACTTTGTTTATTCATATAAAAGTACGGTGACCATATTCTTAAGAGCGAAATATTCGAAGAGCGAATTTCTTAAAAAAACAACCGGGCCAGGCAATTGAAATACGGGACTGTCCCGGGAAATACGGGACGTATGGTCAACGTACATATAAGAGACTTTGTTCCTTTGTTTCGCATAGGTATACCACTTTTTAAATTTGGATTTTAGAGGTCTCTTATATTATATTATATTACTTTTGTATGCTACATATAATATTTGTTTATATACAAAATGACAATGTACAACATTGTACCTGTCACTTTATTTGTTGCCTTAGCTCTTTTCATTTTTTTTTAATTTTCTCTTAAGGGTAGTGGCCGGCAATTTTTGGAAATGGCCCTTAATATTTGTTTCTTTGTGGCAACGCTGGTTACGTTGCAAAATTGATTAAAATCTCGACTTTGAAAGTTTGTTCGAAAACAATACCTTACTCGTACCGCACGTATAGGTACGCGAGTACCGAGTACGGGTATAAAAAAGTTGAAAACAAAGTTATAAGCGCGTGCCATATTTAATGTTAAATGGTCATTCAACGTTTCCGCCGGCTTCCTGCCTGCGGCCACTTCTCCCCTCATTATAATCCGTTTCTCACATATCTGACTGAGTAATTTATTAAAATTAATTGTAATTGCAAATTTCGATACGAGTGAGTGTGTTGCATGATAATCGTTGCGCAGTGTGCACAGCAATCGGTGTGGGTTTTGCACGATTTATGCTAAATGCGAAAATAATTTGTGCCAATAAATAGTTTATTGCCAATGAGTTTATGCAATAAATAAATGAAAATACGTATAATTGCTATACCAGTAGGATTTATTTTGTTTTTCCATTTGGAAGTGAAATTAGCGGGGATTTGTGTTAATTGTTAAATGGATGGCGATGATTAAATGATATTTTAAATTGTAGGGAGTTCATAAGTTTGTTTAATAGTACTTTTGGATGAAATTGAGTTTTGGTGACACGTGATGATGGAAAAAAAAAACACATTTAGATGCGTTTTGTAGAGGGGAAGCCATAAAGTTCCCTTAGTTTTTAGATTGTTTGACAATAAAACCAAGAAAAAAAAAACGAGTGTGCTTTAGACCACACGACTGAAGTAAAACTTCTTTAGCTCCATCTATATATACATGTTTAGTTTATAGATAGTAATATATCAATTTACTTCAATAATTTACTGGCTATGAGAGGAAGAGAGCAAGAAAATGGGCGCGCACTGCTCTCTCTTGCTCCTACAGTATGATACAGACAATAGGCCCAGGTTGCCACTTACAAAAAAAAACTCAAATTATTTGATTTGATTTTGCCCAAAATTACCAGCTGCTAGAAGACATTGGATACCTATTTTCTTATAACAAACCCATTAGAGTTTCATATGTATATGAATAATATGATTAATTAACCAATCCATATCTCAATATAGTTATAAACAGGAACAGAAACTATTTCGAAGTTCACCATCTGTCAAAAGAAGAAAATTAGGGCATTCTGTAATTTGTTGAACAGCGAATAAAACAGTTTTATATGGATGGTGATGAAGCATAGCTATGCAAATAATACAATGCGATCACTCAGAAGCAGTAAGGTAGCATTTAAATGAGGTGATATCGAGTTCGCATTCTTGGTAAATCCGCTCAAAAATTTACCATAACTACATAAAAATTACCAAATTAGCAAAACTCAATACCTAAGCAAAAAAAAAAAAATTAACAAATTTGTTAAAAATTACAAAAGTGGCAACCTTGCAATGGCGTGTCTTAGATATACGAAACGTAACTGGCTATGAGAGAATGAAAAGAAACTGTGTGCTCGCACCTATCTCTGTTGCTCCTACAGCGTGATACATACAGATAATAGGCGTGCACTGCAGTGATACCAGACTTTAGAGGCAGGTTATCCCACGGTTATACTCAAAATATCCCTTTTATGTTTACAAAATAAATAAATTTATTATTTTAAAAAATACTCGTGATTCATTCACAGACACATATGTCATTTTATGAAACAGTTTAGGGAAATAAAAAAAAGAAAATGAAAGCATTTAGATATTTTGAATGACTGTTTTCTAAACATGAAAATATTTAATTTGATCGTAGGTTGCATAATTTTTTCATTATTTATGAAATGAGCAATTAGGAACAAAATTTGACCAAAAAGTAAAATCCCTTTCTTTTTGTACTATGAGGTCTGAAAAATCCCTTTGTCCCTTTTAGCTTATTATTAGTGAGAAAATCCCGCAAAAAGTGATAAATCCCCCGATCTGGTAGCACTGCCGCACTGTATGATGAGTCTTAGATAACGAAACGTAACTGGCTGAGAGAAAGAGAGAACGAAGATGTGTGCTCGCATCTATCTCTCTTGCGTCTACAGTAATATACGATATGAAACGTAATTTTCTCTCTCTCTCTTCTTATCTCAATAACTTATATCTCCCTTTCAACTTCCGCTCGCAATTTCCGTAACGATTTTGTGTCGCATTCACCAGCTTACCCCCCAAGTCAAGCGTGCCTAAAGAAGTATTACTTCAAAAAAATGTATATGCTTTCGGATACATTTATAAGCCTTGGCTACAAGTTAAATAGATCCCTATATCTGCTATTGATCATGCAAATTTTATAGCTGCTCGTGTTAATGCAGGCTTACGTAAGCTGTGGCTGTTTTCCAGTCTTACTCCTGTAGAGACGAGACTCAGATTAATTAAGTCCTTGCTTGTGCCAATCTTTGATTTTGCCGTAGTTATATACCCTAAGTTAGATTCTCAATCTCAGCACAAACTTTTTGTAGCTTTTAATGATATGGTTCGATATGTTTTCGGAATTAGAAGATATAACCACGTATCCATCTACCACAAACATGTCCTTGGTTGTTCATTTAAAAATTTTTGGGATATTAGGTGCTGTGTTTTTATGCACAGAATAGTTCAAAACAGATCACCACTATACCTATTCCAGAAACTGCAATTTTTCCAGTCTCCACGTACTTTCAATCTCATAATGCCTGCTTCTAATTTCCTAAATTCTTCTCGCCTCTTTCTTGTCCACTCTGCCAGACTTTGGAACTCTCTACCTGTCACCATCAAACAAATAGTTGGAGCCGATAAATTTAAAACTGCACTTTTTGCACATTAATGTATTCTATGTTTACTCTTTTACTCTTCTTCTTTCCTTATTTGCACCCCTCTATTCCTTTTTCTTTTAGTCCAATCCCTAAATTTTTACTTTTATTTTTGTTTTAATTTTTGTATTTAATTAAATGTAATTTCACTTAATATTAACTTTATTTTTATTTTTTCCTTTGTATACCCGTTGAGCTTTAATGTACTATAAAAGACAATAACTGTTCTTACTTGTACTTGCCAAATAAATTGAAAATTGAATTGAATTGGTATCTAGCTACATAATTCGATCAGGAAATAAGAAAATCAAACAACTATTTCTACAAAAATGTAGCGAAAAATTTACACTAAGAAAAACTATTGTTTACAACACAGCCCCACACTCGATATTGAAATGAAAATCCCATCCGGTTTAAAACGGAAGTGTAGGCTAGTTTTTTTTTCAAGTATGCGTGAGCCCCCTTTGATTAACATGGCACAAGCACATGAATTCAAACTGTACTACAACCAAGGTCAAAGGTAAGCAATACCTCTTTTTTGGCTGAAGCTGTCAGTCTATTTAATACTCAGTTTATGCTTTTTACTGTCTTTGTAATTGGAAGAAAATATTTTGTAAATTGGGACTAGAAGTCAATAACGGCATGACCAGGAACTCATAGGAATTTGGTCTTTTCCCCAAGCTGAGTGTTGAAACAGCGCTAGACTGATTTGGAGCAAGCTGTCGAGAGCTATAAGGTTATTTAAAGCCGGCGCTTTATTGAATGTCCTAGACCTCTGTCCGCGTAACACTGGGGGCTTCTCAAGTGTTTATACTGAGACTCAAGTGGTTTGGTCAGTCAATCCCAGCTCACACATACGAGTCGACCTTAAAAATACAAATACACGAAAGTTTGTTGGGCTACTGATAACCCCTGATTCTCAGTAGCTAGTTGCCTTAGCATCAGGTCTTTGGAAAGTATATAGCTTAGGATAAAGTTTCGAAAGTTCTGACACCATATTTATAGATCTAGAGTGTTCTTTAAGACTAATCTCTTGAGTTTGTAACTAACGTGCTGGGTGAGTGCTAGCCCCACATAGCGGCTGTGAGACCCAGGTTCGCCAATATTCGTCCATCAACTATTTTGAGAGAAGTCTTCTTCTCCTTCCTCAAAACAAGAAACATCTGCATTGTTTCAAAAAGTCTGAGAGGGCACCTAAGTGGCTGGCATTAACCCAACGCACTCGTGCATAGCTCAGATGTTTTGCCAACAAAATCCTTCAAATCTCCTTAAACTCATCATAAGTACAACGCATGCGTGCATTTCCAAATTGTTTTTGTATGTTTGCTCCATATTAAAACAAGAAACATACAGATATTCGCACAATGAAACAATACAAACTGAATACTTTGTTTTTGGCGAAATTCCCCGAAGGAACAACGGCATCGTCCCAGAGTGCGGCAAACATACAAGAAAAAGGCCGATTTAAGGAATTAATGGATTAGCATTCATATGCCAAACAAACGCACATGAGAGAGATATACAATGTGGCTTTGTGCGGTACATTGAATTCAAGTGCAGTGCAGCGTAAATGGACTCGCACGTGATGAAACTTAGGATGCTGTGTAGTGTAAGAGTGTCCATCTTGGTATAATATCCCATTACCATTGTTCGCTATCGGTAAATATTTAGCCATCGACAACAGCGTGTGTGTGTGTCTCTTGTGAGGCGTGTCACCAGGAGCGCTCTTGTCCGCAGTGAGTTCTTTAAGTTCTGGCACTGCTGCGATGAACACACACACACCACTTTAGAAGGACTATACGGAATCGTAATCTCTGAGAACTGAGAGCATTAAGGGCTGGACCGCATAAGCGCATTTTTCAATTTTACACTGTTGCTGTTGTATGAAAGGCCATATGATGAAAGATGATGTCCCTCCATGGAGCTGGCTTTTACGAACAAGGTGCGCAATCACATGTGAGTGCGATATGAAGATGGTGCTGCTGATACAAAGATTGTATACAGTTCTTCCGAAGTGATGAAGCTGTGCGGTGAAAGAGATGCCGAGTAGATTAAATTGTCGGCACGATGCGTTTGTACTTTGTGCCGCTGAGGTTGGTGCTTTGTGCATTTCATGCTCCTGCAATGAGTGTATTGTGAAGAAATTTCGTACAGTGCTTTTGTGTGGAAGCAGGTCCTTTGGGGGGACATTTTTTTCGCTTCCAATGGAATGGAACCAATGTTTTAGTGTTTTTCACTGTTGACCTGATTTAAAAATAAACAAATTGTTGGTGCAACTAGTTCGTAAAGGCACCACCACCATAAGTTTTGTGTGAGTTTTTGATTTTGGTGTAGGAATGCAACCGAATAGTAACTTCTTTACCAACACCAAGAGGGCACAACATTATACACATACGTAGGTGCCATTGACATCATCGACATCATCGACATCTCTCCGGGTTGTATTCGGTGGCCGAATTTTTTGGCTGGATGCCGTATGAATAGAGTAACCACTGACAACTTGGCGATGCCCAGCTGTTGGTTCATACACATCAATGGTGCTTATCTTACCTCCCCATAGTAACCACCGGGTACTGATCTCGTCCACCCGGACTTGACTTGCTAAACTCATGAGCGCGAGTGTTGAACACGAAGAAAATATCAACTTATAATAATATAATGCTCTGTCGGAATACTGACTGAACGAGTCTCTTACATGAGCCCCCTTACATGAGCCCCTCAGAAAGAGGACGTACGGCGGATGAATTCACTAGATTGAATCAACAGTGACGGCAACAGTCAACTTGGCAGACACCTTACTTGAGCTACTCCGACATATTTGGAGCTGAGGTCAGTGCGGATTTTTTGAAGTGATAACTTCTTTAGGCGCGCTGGGCATTTTTGATATGGGATCAAACCAATGTTGCGACACCAGTGTTCGTGGAATTGGAACGGAAGTTGAGAGGGTATATAGAGTCATTGTATATAGAGAAATGTTTATATACAATGATAGAGAAGATAGATGTACCAACTAGCAACTAATGAAACAGCGACACCTAGCAGATAAAAGCCCTATCATACCTCAAAAAGAACAACAAATGCCATTAATGGTGACACCGGAAACTTACCTTCTCACTACACCCAGAGAAATATGCTGTGTAAAATTGCCTTGGAACTTTTTGGACAGATATAAATCTGCCAACAAATAGGACAATTTATGCATGGCATAGGTAATGAAAAATAAGCTAAGTTGCCTTAAGAACCTTAGGTAGATATATTTGTATGGAATATTTTGGGAAGGTATAGCATTACCCAGAAGTAGCACAATTTATGTACGGCATAGGTAATGAGAGTCGGCGCAGTGGCTTAGTGGTTAGTGTGTTGGACTACTAAGCGAGGGGTCCCAGGTTCGAATCCCGAGAAAAACCCAAATTCCAACTTAAGGTTTTTTTCACTGCGCCACCTCTCGCGAACGTCTGACAAACATCCGAGAGTATAAATGTCATGAAAGAGCTTCTCAATTGGCCGTTTGGACTCGGCATAAAATTGTAGATCCCTTCCATTCGTCCCAAAAATAAAAACTCGCACAAGACGAATGGTTGTGAGAAGCTAGGCTTGGGTCCATACGGACCTGTTGCGCCAATTATTATAGGTAATGAGAAATAGGCTAAATTGTCTAAGGGCCTTAGGTATCTTAACCTAAATACAAATAAGTGTATATCCACCTAAGGACATACGTGACTCTGCTTAGTCCTAAGGTAAAGTCTTGCATACCATACTGATTGATAGGAGCCATTTAATAGAAACCGCCTACAACCAGTCAATCAACATTTATTTTCGTGTATTGCTTCGGAATGTGCTGTTATATTCAGAAACAGCGTGCAAATTACCTTAGTTACTAGGTACATGTGCCTTAGCTTAGGCTGAAATTCCGGATAAATTTTCACCAACCGTGCAAAATTGCCTTAGCTCTAAGGTAAATATATAATATCTATGATTATATGATTATATCCTCCAAAAAATATTTTCGCTTGTTGCATGCAAAGTGTTTTATCTACTGACTTTTGTATTTTGTGGACGTATTTTGTAAAGGAAAAATAATCAGTGATATAAGTTCAATAAGTTCTTGAAATATAAAATCAATAAAAACCGTACAGTGCAATACAGTGTGGAAACTTAAAGTTAATTAGAAATAACAAACAAAATATTGGAGAACAAGTTTGTCGAAGAAGAAGTTTAAGGTAAGTGCATTGAAAAATATCCCTTTTGTTTTATGTATGTATTTATAAAAACACATTGTTTTCGAATCGAATTAAAGCCAATTTTTTAAAAAAGTTTTCTAAAAGATCTTAAGGCAATTTACAACAAAAATGGACATCGGTTCGTAAACAATGTTTCACAAAGAAAATTTTGTATACCTAGGCAAATGTATGTTTTATGTTTACAGATAATATTAACAATGCATTTTCAACTTTACTTCAAGTCTTAATCAATATCATATAACACTTTTTATACAGTAGTCCCTCGATAATGTGAACAAGGCGTTTTCGGATTTTAGAGGGATTCACTAAACTGATTGAAACGATTTTCAAATTTATTAAAAACAACACAAAATGATTTTTTAAAGCACAGTTTAAATGTTTATTAATTTAGAAGAAAAAAAGAAAATCGCACGCAAAACGACATCAAGAGAAATATAAAAACTTTTACAAAAAAATTCCTATTTTAGAGGTTGGAAATTTCGGAAGTTCACATTATAGACATGACAGTGTAAAGTGTTGCCGAATCACATTTTAAAGAAATTCACATTATATAAATATTAAATATTATATAAATATTAAATATCTTAAAAAAAAAAAAGATAAAAATGAATTAACATCAAAAACATTTCTTTAATTTTTATTACATATCTTATAGCATCAGCCTAAGAAAGAAGAATAAGGTAAGTTTGCCTGGCTATGAAATTAAAAGGTATGAATATGTCTATATATGTACATCTAAAAAATTTGGTAAAATTTTATTTGGCTGCTTTATTTTCTACCATATTAACCAAGTCAAGTGTTTGGGAAAAAAATACCTTAATTTTGATTCCTTCATGTTATCCGTAAAAATAATTTAGAACAATTATTTTTGCAGTGTAAGATGACACTTTCTTTAGGTAAAGGATAAGGCTTAATTCAGCCTTGATTTTAGGTAAAGCACCTTAGACAACCTGGCATACCGTTACAAAAAACTAGGCTGATTTTACACATGTTAAAAAATGTTCGATTACATTCGGAATATAAGGTACCAAGTTCAAAACGGCCTTAGGACTAAGTTGATTTATACCGCGATTTAGGTACATTTTAAACAGGTTTTTTTCTGGGTGTATATCGTTTGCAGTCTATGATATTTAACAGAGACAACTTCGGCCGATTTCCCGTTAATTGCCTACAAGCTATATTTTTATGGGGTGGCAAATGCTTAGTGCGCTAGTATTGTTACATAGAAATTCGTATTGACAAATGTCACGTAACTTCAAAAATTCGGGCTAACCAACACACTCGCACCTTGCATATGCCACGTCCGCTGTGGGCAAAGTTTCTGCCAGTTTTCATAGAATTTTATCCGTTAAATTTGAAATTATTCGTTACGTTTGGATAATAGTTTCTTTTATGAATAAGTGTACATTTGCTTAAAACATTAATGAAAAATGAACAATGTAGATTGGTTGAAGGAAAATGAAAACATTTTTAGCAAATTTCCTTCAGTTGTCTAAGAAAAATTTACACATGAAATCGAAGTTAATGATATTAAAAAGCGGAAAATACAACCATGCAACCATGTTTGTCCAAGTAAGTTTTTAGTATATAGAACATCTCCTTTAGATGGATTTATTAACCAAATAAATCTAATTATTCGCCTTTTAAAAATATATAACTAAATTTATTTAACTAACCAATGGCATTCAGCAATGAAAAAATGTGGTATTTCCGCACTTTCGCACATATACCCACGGTTGTTGAGGTTGGCAGCATTTATTTTTGTATTTTTTGTATGTTTTTGCATGTCACACGGATTCTAAATTGACATAACACCGATGGGAAAAAAAATGTCGAATTTGAATATAAATTGAGAGGGCCAGCGGCAAGAGGATTGTGAGTTGGGGGTCTCAGTATGATTTGTCTTTGATATTTGATGTGGGAAATAAGTGCTACCATATTACAAGACATTTTGTGTTATTGTTTTGGGAACCATTTTGTGAAATAAGAGTGGGAGCTACAAGCGCAGATTATATTCACTTTTGAATACTTACACACATGAATGGATGAATATCTTTGCGGAATTTGTTTTTATATTCTCTAAAGTTAAAGTTTGTTGAGAAAATAAATTAACTTTTAGCTTCAGAGAATTTGAAAAAATAAAAGTAAAAAATTCGCGCGAATTTGAGAAGGTAAGTGTCCAGTTGCAGAGCTGAGATGTAGATGTCGCTAAGTGCAGGGAATGAGTTGAACTCGCAGCACAAAAATGTTGTGCTAAAATATTTTTTTTGGTTAAGTGTGACAGTAAATCAAAAAGAAAACATAAATATAAAAAAATAAATAAAACATTTTGTATTTATACAACAAACGGCTTCAAAATTTGTTTCCAATTTCATTCCACTTACCGGAAGTGGAAGCTGGAATTATTTTTAAGGAATGACAGATAGATTGTTCGAAAAATGGGCAGAGTTTGAAGGTGGAAACACATTCTTTAAGACCGATGTTACATTTAATATATATTTTTGGCAAAGATTTTTTAAAAAATGCCCGACCACCGCAACGAAACCCCTGGTTCGACGACGAGTGCCGGCAAGCGCATGCAGCGAAAGAAGATATATACAAAGGAGGACAAGAGCTGCTCGTGAGCTCTACGAGCAGAAGAGAAGAGACAAACACCGGCTTCTGAGGAGGAAAAAGGAAAGAGTATGAGGAGCGCGCGTTCGACGAAATAGAAAGATGTTACTGCAGGAATGAGGATCGGAAGTTTTGCCAAATGGTAAATAGAACCTCCCAAGGATACAGAGCCCGAACCGAAGCCTGCAAGGACGAACAAGGGAACATCGTAATAGAATCGCAGTCGATGCTGAGTATATGGAAGAACTACTTCTGCAGACTGTTTAACGGCGATGACGAACTAAATCCCGTTGTCAGGCAGAATGAACCATTCGACCTATGGACGATGAAGATCAACAATACCGTTCACCCGACCTATACGAAGTGAAGATAGCTGTATCTAAGCTTAAGTCCAATAAAGCCACTGGAGCAGATGACCTAGCCGCCGAACTATTCAAAGCAGCAGGTGCTGACTTGGTTAGGAGCATGCTCCAACTCATATGTAAAATATTGTCGGAGGAAAGTATGCCCGATGAATGGAGCCTCAGCATTGTTTGCCCGATCCTCAAGAAAGGAGGCCCTCTCAACTGCGACAATTACAGAGGTATTAGTCGTCCTAACATTGCCTACAGGATCTTATCTGCCGTGCTGTGTGAAAGCCTGAAGCCTTTCGTAAACAAACTGATTGGTCCATATCAGTGTGGCTTCAGGTCAGGAAAGTCAACCATCGACCAAATATGCACACTGCGGCAAATCTTGGAGAAACCCCAGGAACTTCAAATCGATACCCATCACCTTTTCATCGATTTTAAGGCCGCCTATGACAGCATTTATAGGGACGAGGTATACAGAGCAATGTCTAATTTTGGCATCCCTGCCACACTCGTCCGTTTGTGCAGGATAACGATGGAGAATGCACGCTGCTCCATCAAGGTCGGTAAAGAACTCACCGAGACCTTCGATGTCAAAAAATGATTTAGACAGGGCGATGCGCTGTCATGTGACTTCTTCAACATCGTTCTTGAAAGAATAGTGTAAAACTCAAACGCCAACACCAGGGGCACGATCTTTCAAAAGTCCGTCCAATTACTCGCGTACGCCGACGGTATTGACATAATTGGCAGAACGCAACGTGATGTTAATGGCGCGTTTGTGAGTATTAAGACTGAGGCGGCGAAGATGGGTTTGGCGGGTAATGAAGGCAAGACGAAGTATATGCTGTCAACTAAAAAGGACACCCAACACCGACGGCTCGGACAGAACGTCACAATAGACAGATATAACTTTGAAGTGGTTAAGGACTTTGTCTATTTATGCTCCGCTATCAACTCAGACAATGACACTAGCGCTGAGGTTAAACGTAGAATAACTCTTGCCAATAGCTGTTTCTTTGGGCTAAGAAGGCAATTGAGTAGCAAAGCCCTCGCTCGAACAAATAAAGTGATCCTTTATAAGATCCTAATCGTCCCAGTCCTGCTATATGGCGCAGAGGCATGGACTCTATCAAAAGCGGATGACGTAACTCTTGGTTCTTTTGAGAGGAAAATTCTTCGAGCGATTCTTGGTCCCGTCTGCATAGACGGGGAATGGACGAGGAGATACAACGACGAATTGTACGGGCTGTAGCAGAGACATCGACTTAGTCAGATAAATAAAGGTCCAACGCCTGAGGTGGCTGAGTCATGTTGAGCGAGTGGACACGAATGCTCCGGCCTGGAAAATGTTCCAAGCCACACCCGAGCGACGGCGCAGTAGAGGAAGACCGCGACTCACTCAGGTGGCGCACGCTAGTGGAAGGGGATCTTAACCAACTTAGCGTGCGAAACTGGAGACAGTTGGCTGAAGAACGTGCTGGCTGGAGACGCTTGTTGATTGAGGCTCAGGTCCACTCAGGACTGTAGCGCCACCTTAAGTAAGAAAGTAAGTATTTAGTCGAAATGCCCCAGCGATCTTAACGACTGATTTGCACTTTCCGGTCGGACGGGACAGTTCTTTGGGGTCTCTGTTAAATCTGCTACTGGATGACCTACAAGGTTAGTCAATGCAGAAGGTACCGAAAATCACTTGAACAATTTTTTCATTCGAAACGACCAATGAGATCCTCGTCTGCACATTTGCTAAATTACATGCTTCAGTACCGTAGAAGACCAAGACCGGGATGATAAGGGTCTTGTATAGAGTCTTCTTAGTGTTTACCAATCGATTGCCTACTAAGGCTAAAGAAACAGCAACTGGCTTGACTTCACTGACGTCATTTCCAGAACGAAAGTCTGTAACGAGTTCAAAGTTGCAGCCGGCTATCGTCCAATTAGTTGTTGACAGGAAATATTTTGTCCCTCCCTCATTCACCACTAAAACCATTTTTGCCACTTCTCCACTTGCAAACGAAACACCAGTGACTGCTCACTGCGTTCAGCTAATGATGTCAATATCGTCAGTGTAAGCTGTAGTAATTCTCTCAATTCAAATTAAAACACTATTTAATTCAGGGATATATTAATATAAGTTTTAATTAAAAAATATATGCAAAGCTGGTTAGGTTAACCTCTTAAGTGGGAGGCGGAATTCAGTGCCAAATTAACCGACCATGAGGTAAAAGGAAAAAGTCTGCAGTCGAAATGTCATTTGACAAGTAAACAAAATGTTGCCAATGTTCAACCGAGTTGCTGATGCAACATAAGCGACAAGAAGTTGCACAGACTTTTTAGAAAATAGAGCTTTATTGTGAGTTTCACCCAATTTCCTCAAGAATGATGTTGAAAAAGACACATGACAGCGCATCACCTTGCTTAACCCCTTTTTAGACTCTAATGTCGGTCTCTAAGTGCTCTCTGTTCTTTATGGTTTTTTTCTGAAGAGTTTGACAGGAATAACAACACTATAGACATGGCTCTCTATAGCTGCAATATTTGGTCGGTTGAGGACCTACCACGGGGCTGAAGCCGCACAATTACAGGGACCAATCTTCGAATGATATCAGGCGATCACACAGTACAGCGGACAGGATCTTATATGCACTGCTGAACTGATGCCTCTATAGTTCGCGCAGTTTAGGTCTTCCTCTTTTCCATTCTCCATTCATCAGGCATTCTTCGTATACCAAGACATCTCCCGCTGCCGTGGAAATTCGTCAGTTAGGACGCCCCGTCCAGAAGCCTTGTTAAACTTCAGCTTGGATATTGCCATGCTCACATAATTTTGGTCAGGTGGACGGAAGTTTTGGAAGACAAAACTTGCTGCTGACCCATATGACTTCTCGAGAGGGATACACGTTTGGAAAAAAACCCGCCCGATTGTAGTCTCTGTCTATATACAGTTTAGGTGAACATCCTCTTTCTTCGCTCTTGCTAGTTGTGGCAGAAGTTTCATCTCCAAACCGGTAATTGGGGTTTCTCATAAAATCGGGAAGCTTCGTCTTTTGACACACCGCCAGACACTCATTATTTTAGTTGCTCGTTTAAGAGATAGAAGAAGACTCTAGTCGCAAGGTTTAATTTAGGAAGACAGTCCGTCATTTCAATTTGTATGACATTAACAAGTCTGGTTCTCTCGCTAGTAGCGCTTTTATTGCTTCTACTGTAGACTTGACTCATAGCGTGTGCCGGTCAAATTGGCCAGCTGGTCTCCAGTCCCAAGCAGTTCTTCCAATCGATTAGAGAAACTTTTTAGTTCCGTCTGAACCTTATCCAAACATCTTAGAGGGGTTTTTTTTTTTAATTTCAAGGATGCGCAATTTTTAAATCTTTCACTTTCTGGAAATTGTTTTCCCACTGGCTATGCCTGCGTGCGTGTGCGTAAATGTTTTTTTTCGCATTTTTCCACAGCCCCATTCAACCATAGAGCCCACAGACGATAACAATACGTGGGATATCCATAAAGTAAGTATATTATGTGCACATTGTTCTACTATACTAGAAGTATAGGTATACGGTATACCTATATAAATATTTGGGGAGAAAAAATAAACATTTACCTCGAACGTGGCTACGTTTGTGTGGTTTTGTTATTTTCGCCAATTTCGTTTCATTGCTTTCAGGATAAACAAAGAGGCTATTAAGGATAACTACTCTGCTACTCTTGCACAATCAAGCCAAAGAATTAGCCACTGGAGAGAGATATTCTTTTTTTTCGAATGAAATGGTCGAAATAATGAAGAGCAGATGATGGGAATGGCGATGGTGATGGTAATGATGATGATGTCTCTTGGTTTCCGATTCGATTGGGGATGAGAATGGAAGGCTTTTTATGGTCGCTTACGGCTTTTGTTCGTACAAAGTATACAATATTTTTTTTGGGTATGTAGATACTGACTTCTACGCCTCTTATTTTGTTTTGTTTTTCCGAATATAATGTTGCTACTGTGGGGTAGATGCTGATGTGTTTTGAAAGCAGAGTGCCATTAATTGTGTGTCATTTCCATTAAATGTGGGCTATACAAATTGCTGAATGAACTGAAATTGTTCAGAGGATACGTTACGTAGGTGCAACTAGCTACGTACCTTTGTATTCCATGTGTACCTACATAAATGTTTACATACCACATGTGTTTGTGTTTAAAAGACGGTAGAAAATAGATATAGATTTGTGGAAGAATAGCTGGAAGACCGCTTGTATTCTGCGAGAGAGCCTATTCGGAGATATAACTACTTGTTAAGGTGTAGTGTCAAAACAGACTTGAACAATTGCTTACCCAGTGGAAGGCGTCTTTATCAGAATGAAAAACAAAGTATTCCACTTTTACTAGTTTTGAAATATTAAAAAAAAAAAAAAACACTTAAGCCGTAGCATACTGTTTTGGTTTTATATCTTAAAACTAGCTGCCCTGGCGAACTTCGTTCCACCCAAATTCGTGGATGTAATGAAAATAAAAATTCTGAACTTGCACATGCTGCTTCATGTAATTCGGTAAATTTGAATTCTTTATTCAAAAGCTATCACATTGTTACGAGTTATCTACACTCCTGAACGCGAAGTTCGAGATCAGAACATTTACCCTATGCTTTTTGACAGCACTTGACATTTTGTAGAGACTGACAGTTGGCAAGTAGAGAGCAACGTGCACAATTTATATTTTATCTTCTGCTCGTTAAAATTGTACCTTTTCCTTTTAATTCCATCCTAATAAAAGAAAACCATCTGTTGAGGATGTTTAGGATGTTTATAAAATTAATTAATATAAAGTAAAATTGTCAAGTTTAAGTAATAGCCATTGTATTTAGAGTCTAAAGCGTTGTACGCTGCTCTGGTCTCCAACTTTTCTCTCCAAACATCAGCTAAAGTCCCAGATAAATTTTGACATAGACTACGCTGTGGATAAACGTCAAAGAAAACAGCTGTTCTTTGAAAAAACCCTCTTTCAAAAATTGAATTCTCTCTTATTTCAACTATTTCTGATTCTAGGTACTTCTCGTCCACGTAATAATTCAAAAAGTTCATCCTTGCATACTTTTCCGCTACAGAACAACAAATATACAACGATCTGTCACAATTTAGCTTGAGAAAATGTGCTGACCCATTAAATGGCCACGCTAAATTTTGACAGACACATGAAGTACATGTTGAAACAAAAGTTTGATTATTTAGCTCGAGCTGCGTACCACTCAGCTAAATGGGTTCGCTAAGATTTAGCTCAGCTAGATTTTGGAGAGATTTTTGTATAGGAGCGAAAATTTAGCTCGAGCAGCGTACTAAGCTTAAAGCTTATAATTGACATTTGTCATAAAGTCTACACTAAAAGTATAAATGTCAATCATTTTTTCAAAACATTTCATATTCGTAATAAACCCGCAATTATAACGTTGACGAAAATTATTGTGCGTTATTTTTCATTTCAACTGTTTTAAAATAAAGTTACAACGGGAAGAATCTTCCTTTTTATATTTTTTGAACAGTTCGACACGGTTTTAGACAAAACACCATCACCCACAAATTCTTAACAATATAAATAAAATTGGTGTAGTTCTGTTCGACTAAGATTGAATTTGATTGCATGTCTTTAAACGCAAAATTTTTAGAAATTGCTGCATTTTTCGCATATAGCGGATACCTTGGCATACCATCTCCACTTTGTTTCAACTCTAAGTCTTTATAAATTTTGGAAAAAAATTGGACAAGAGTAATAAATTTTTTCGTTTCGTTTCGCTTTGTTCTTTGTAACGGTTTGCGGTTGAAAATACTGGGAGCATTTAAGTATAGTAAATACCAGCTTATAACGGACATCTGCATGTACAACTTAGGGTATCCAATAACTCGTTAACTTAAAAGGTTTTTAAATAAATAGGCAAAATTTTAATCATTTCTACGATTTTCACCTGAGTGCGTAGACATGCACTTTATTCTCAAATCAAACATACTAACCGCACAATGTATTGAAATCTCTTTTAAGAAAATTTTACTCCTGTGACGGTGAGGGAGACAGACAGAGGCAGTATGCTGTTTGGTTTGCTAAGATAAAATAGCCAGAAAAGGAATGTCAAATATGCAGGAAAGGTTTATTTATCTCTGTTTTGCTTACAAAAAAATGGCATCTAGAAAGAAATGTCAAATAGTTATATACCAGTGATGCCAGATCGTGGTATTATTGCATTAGGGAAAATTCCTGGTGATACACGTGGTACCTGTTTATAAATGCTATTTGCAATCAAGATGAGGCAGTAAATTACCCGGTCGAGTTTTTAATCAGCATTACAGCCAATCACCTTCTTGCTGATAAAATTGAATTAAAAGTTGGAGTTCCTATTATGTTGCTTCGCCATTTGAATCCCCCAAGTTTTGTAATGGAACCAGATTGAGAGTGATTTCGTTGCATAAAAACGTTATTGAGGCGTTAATTTTAACTGGGTGTGGTAAAGGAGATACGGTATTTATACCAGGAATACAAATAATTCCCAGCAATTGTCCATTTCAGTTCAAACAGATTCAATTTCCAATTAATGTTTGTTCTGCCGTGACAATCAATAAGTCACAGGGTCAAACTTTAATAAAAGCGGGAGTTGAATTCACGGGCAGTTATAGATAATTATGTAGCGTGCTCCAGGGTAAGTTATGCAGGAAATATCACTATCTATCTCTTCTGGTCGCAGTGTACAGGGCCTATTCCTTACAATAGCCGATAGAAACAAAACGACTAATATAGTATACAAAGAAGCGTTACATTAATATAAACGAGTGTGCTTTAGAAAACACGACTGAAGTAAAACTTCTTTAGCTCCATCTATATATACATGTTTAGTTTATAGATAGTAATATATCAATTTACTTCAATAATTTACTGGCTATGAGAGGAAGAGAGCAAGAAAATGGGCGCGCACTGCTCTCTCTTGCTCCTACAGTATGATACAGACAATAGGCCCAGGTTGCCACTTACAAAAAAAAACTCAAATTATTTGATTTGATTTTGCCCAAAATTACCAGCTGCTAGAAGACATTGGATACCTATT
Organism: Cheilosia vulpina; assembly: GCA_916610125.1. Taxonomy (NCBI): domain Eukaryota; kingdom Metazoa; phylum Arthropoda; class Insecta; order Diptera; family Syrphidae; genus Cheilosia; species Cheilosia vulpina. The sequence goes on along the minus strand of OU744276.1, from coordinate 76,701,592 downwards.
TTCTTATAACAAACCCATTAGAGTTTCATATGTATATGAATAATATGATTAATTAACCAATCCATATCTCAATATAGTTATAAACAGGAACAGAAACTATTTCGAAGTTCACCATCTGTCAAAAGAAGAAAATTAGGTAATTTGTTGAACAGCGAATAAAACAGTTTTATATGGATGGTGATGAAGCATATGCAAATAATGCAATGCGTTCACTCAGCAGCAGTAAGGTAGCATTTAAATGAGGTGATAACGAGTTCGCATTCTTGGTAAATCCGCTCAAAAATTTACCATAACCACATAAAAATTACCAAATTAACAAAACTCAATAAGCAAAAAAAATTACCAAATTTGTTAAAAATTACAAAAGTGGCTACCTTGCAATGGCGTGTCTTAGATATACGAAACATGACTGGCTATGAGAGAATGAAAAGAAACTGTGTGCTCGCACATGTCTCTGTTGCTCCTATAGTGTGATACAGATAATAGGCCTGCACTGCAGTGATACCAGACTTTAGAGGCAGGTTATCCCACGGTTATACTCACAATATACCTTTTATGTTTACAAAATAAATAAATTTATTATTTAAAAAAAATACTCGTGATTCATTCACAGACACATATGTCATTTTATGAAACAATTTAGGGAAATAAAAAAAGAAAAGGAAAGCATTTAGATATTTTTAATGACTGTTTTCTAAACATGAAAATATTTAATTTGATCGTAGGCTGAATAATTTTTTTATTCTAAATGAAATGAGCAATTAGGAACAAATTTTGACCAATAAGTAGAATCCCTTTCTTTTTGTGCTATGAGGTCTGAAAAATCCATTTGCCCCTTTTAGATTATTATTAGTGAGAAAATCTCGCAAAAAGTGATAAATCCCCCGATCTGGTAGCACTGCCGCACTGTATGATGAGTCTTAGATAACGAAACGTAACTGGCTGAGAGAAAGAGAGAACGAAGATGTGTGCTCGCATCTATCTATCTTGCCTCTACAGTATTATTCGAAACGAAACGTAATTCTCTCTCTTTCTATCTCACTAACTTATATCTCCCTCTCAACTTCCACTAGCAATTTCCGTAACGATTTTGTGACGCATTCACCAGCTTACCTCCCAAGTCAATAAAATTATTTTCTTTCATTTTCATTGTCCAAAGAATATTAAATTATTGCCATTAGTCCAACGACCAGGTGCAATGGCTAGAAGATGAAGGCAGAGTGGACTCAGTCTTTGGGAGGTTTTTTTATACGGGTTCAAGTCCCTCACTATTGCAGAATGCTCCCCCGCGTTATACCTCTGCAATGTCTATTGATGATTTTGTCCTTCGAGCGAGTATCAAAAAAAAATTGTGCCCCCTACAAGACAGCAAATTTATAAAAAAAATTTTCCATCAATTCGGACACTGCAGCATAGGAAACATGGCTAAAAGGCTGGGACTTTTTGCAAATGACTTCTGCAGAAGCTGCAGAGACGAAGAGGAAATAGAGTCGGTGGAACATCTTCTATGCCACTGCCCAGCTTTACAGGAACGCCGCTCATCCTGTATGGGAGCAAGGTTCTTCGAAAGTTTGGAAGACTTGGCGGAGGTACCTCTATCAGACATAAAACTATTCCTAAACAAATCAAAGTGGTTTTGTTAGCCACATATCCTTACATGTACAAACAGGGTACTCACAATGGGCCTTCACGGCTTCCGGGTGCAATTTGTATCGGCTGCAAAACTGCCATCCCAACCTAACCTAACCTAACCTTTCCATCAATTGTTCTGAAACCACATTTTGCACGGTCGAAGCCGGGCGGGTACAGCTAGTTTTTGTATAAAAATAGACCTTACGAAAAGTTAACGAGAACGAAGTTAGATGCTAGCCCACATCTACCAGTAGCACTATAGCTTCGTTGTTTCTTTGCTATCTCTCTAAGTCAGATAATACTTTGCAATCTATTTTGTACGTTCTCCTACCTTGTTACGTTCTATAGTGCTCCTAACTTCTCGCTATCGAGCCATAAAACTAAATATCCAACGCACACAATCGGTAAGAGTAGTGCGTGAAATGAAAAGCCGATTCTTCGAGGCCATTTTCCGCTTGCTACGAGGTTGGCGGGGGGCCAAATTTTAGGTGTGGCTACTAATTGGTATTTCGCTTGCTATAACGCATAAATCCATCCAACCACGAAGTGCATTTAATTTGCGGACGGCTGGCCGATGGTGAATATATAATAAAATTTATTTTTACGTTTATTATCCTGATAAGGATAGTCATATAGCTAGCACAGCACCATCAAACTACCCCTCGTCGCTGTGTATAATGGTTACGAGGACGTCTAGTCTATTCCTGGATGCCGTCCCATCAACGATCCACCCTAATCCACCTCATCATCGCTCTATTATGTGAGTCAGTGGCTTATATTGTGTGACGTGTTATAGGTACGTAGCTACTATCTAAAATGTATCAAATACACGCAATAAAAATAAAATGGAAAATATCCAATTTGTTTAAATAAAGACGAATGCCGGCATCACGTCACACATGCCAGGGGGAATTAGTGTACACAATATAGAGCGCCGCGAGTGCGGTTTGTTATTATATGCGAGAGTTGTTGGTTTTTGTGTGTGTGTTTGTGCATATCCTACATGACAATGGTGTGGAATGTGGATATGTTTTAAATTAAAAGGTTTTTCAGTTTAACACACAAGGTTTATGGTCATAAATTTCCATAATCTTTCGTGTGAGTTAAGGGGGCAAGGGGGGTTAGCTCGATGTGTCTTGTACTAACTGAAGCTCTCCTTTAAGGTTCAATGGTATTTTGGATATATATATAGCCATGGAGTGGATATTTTGCATATTTTCAGAGAATACTAAATAATTGGAATTGACAACACGGGCACGAAATCATTGGGCGAGTATTGATTGGTTTTCGGATAGTTACGGGTGGAAATACGATCCATTTAGTTGGTACACAATTAAATTACAAAATAAAAGTTAGTTTAAAAAACCAAAAAACCCGACTGACTACAAAAAAAAAAAGAATTAATAAGATATATGAACAAGACATATCCAAGTACCTATACCTTACTAATTGACAATCGCAGACTATATACCTATACACAGCCTAACAAATATATGAGTATTGAGTACCCTCCGACTGTCAAAAAGTAAGGTATAGGTACTGAATGTGTCTTGTTCTTTTTAAATCTCTTTTTTTAACAATCACTCCGGTTTTTTTGGTTTTTTAAACTACCTTTTTTTTATTTTTGTCTTTTAAGCCTATGACACTTCGGAGAAGAATACGAATCTAATGACACCTCACTATTCAAAATCGGTAAAGCCGTTTAGGCTACATGGCGTCACGTAGGAACGTACTTAGGATACGCGCGAAACACATAACCCTCACAGTGTCCAGTCGGTTAATAATAGGTCTATTCGCGTACTTTCCCGAGCCAAACACTATAAATCCGTCAAACTCAAACAATTTACCAAAACTCTCTCAGAGAGGTTAAAATATACGCCAAAGTACGTGGATAGACTTCGAGCTGCTTTAATCTTTGACATCTAATCCATATCACAAATAAATTTATATAATTTAACTTTTTGCAACATATGAAAGGACAACATTCGATCCCCCACCGAATTTTCTTTATTTTTACAGAGTTTATTTTTACAATTAATTTTTAAGCCAGATTTTGAATTTGTTTCTTGACAACTCTGTGCATTTGAAATATTTATCAGTACTTGCCGGTTGAAATTCTCTGAGCTGTTTCGAGCCAAGTGAGGAACCTACTCGTTACTTTGCTAATTTTATCTTTATCTGTAATTTTTGATGAGTACGTATATAGAATTTGTGTGATTGCGATCGATATATAGCGATTGCGTTCGATTCAAACTGCGTACGCGAACGAACCTAATGTATCTATTTAGACTATATAAACTTGAACTTAACACTCAACATAATATTCGTTTGATGGTAACACTATCCAAAATGATGATGCGATTTTTGGCTGTCAGTTGCGATGTTGAGTTAAAATGTAGATGCCGCTAGGTGCGAAACTTGGCTGGGTATGAGTTGCGATGCTATTGTGAATAGATCAGCACGTAATTAATTTCACAGTTCAGTGTATTCCATATCTTGACATTTCCCACTGACATTTGTGTGACAATTGTGTTTTTTTTTTCGGTTTTCTTTAAACTTAGGTTTACATCTTTTTTGTTGTGGGGAGGTTATGGGGAGAGCTAGAATATTTAATTTATTGAAAATTGATGTTGAAAAGTATTTTCGCCTGGAAGTGAAGGGTGGCCTTATCAAAGGAATTAGCGTTGTCAGACGGTAAAAATATTTCCCCCTCGATAGATCTGAAAAATCAACAGGTTTGGTCATATTTTTGTCATTATTTTAAATTTAACAAGTTTTATTATTTAAGTTTTTTACGACTTCAAATTTAGAAATTCGAACTTGAAACTCGAACATGCAAGGTTCGGTCTTCCGAATGCAAAAGTGTGCGGCAAATAAATACAAACCATGCAAATGTTAAAGCATGTTGTTTTTTAAAACCCTATTGAAGGAATTTACGCAGCCCTTACTAGACTTGAATTAAATTGTTATTTAATAAATTTACGGATCAGGTTGGTGATTAAATCTGAAAAAATATTGAAGGAACTATTGTTTTTTTTTTTGTTGTGTTGTAGACGAATGTAGTCCAAAGAAATAAGAAACAAAAAATGTTCACTGGCAAATACAGTTTTGGAGAATCGATCCATAATTTTAATGGATTTCAAAATAATACAAACAATTTATTATGTTCAATTTTGAATCATTTGGTAGTGAACCTTGGCAGAACAGAACGACAGAACGAAGCGCCACTTAAGTTTTAAGTTACTCGGCGTTTGCCAATAAATTACATTTTTCTGCGGAAGAACATTCTCAAGTACTAATATCCCTTATTACAACAAAATATTAAGTTAGTTTTATTGACTAAATATTTATAAATAAGTGTATGTATATTGATTACAAAAGTTAGCTTATAGTCTAGTTGGTTTGGCATTATGCCGTCTACCAACAACAAAATAATAGAATTAAAAAAAAAAAAACAGATTTAACCACCAAAAAGAAACCCTAATTCTGGACGAAACCCCCAAACTGGCAACCCTGGAGGACACCCACCGTATCTGCTCTAATTGCTTTTTGGCTAAAACAACGTAAGATAAAAAAGGGCCAAACGTTGGTAATACATTTTCTAGAAAACTGGAAATCAAATCCAGGGCCCTATTCACGCAACTTTTGAGAAGATTGTCGTCGAAGCGATGTACCTCGAAAACTGCTTCCTCTAGTTCATTCTCCTCAAATACATTGAAAACTTACGATAATCAAAAAAAAAATTGGTTTACAACAACAGTACGAGATCCAACTTTTTTTGTAAACCATGGAAATCTATGATCTATACAGATCATGTGAGCATAATAAAAAAGGCCTATTGTGTAGAAGATCATCTTCTTGCATAATCTGCGACAAGGGCTTTGAAGTCGACTTTCATGGTGGGAACGAGTAAAAGGACAACTGCCGAAAAATTGCCAGCAAATAGAGAGCAGCCCAAAATACCTTTTAGCGTTGTTAAGTGGTTATTAATTAACTTAAAGATTAATATAGCAACTTACATGATACTTTTACACAAGCCGTGTTGGTCAGTGCCCAAACATGTCGGTGCATTTTAAATGGATATCCGGTTAAAATAGATTAAAGACCTACATTCTATAAAATCATGTTAAATTAAATATTCACAGCCCAGTCTAAACGCGCAAATGCATTTTGCGTCTTGGAACTTTCAATGAGAAAGCGTTGCTATTGCTAGGTGGGAATTATGGCAAAGGTACCTATATTAAGTTTGGTTATAGGTAGGGCTGAAAAGGTCAGCAGTGGTCCCAGACTGTGAAGACTGTTTTCCCTTTTTTATCAGCAAAGGCAATAGTTTTCCTTGAATTCGAAAAAAGTTTTCTTTTTTTCCCCTAAGTGAAATTTGTCTTTATTTTTACAGGGAAAAAATTTAAAAAAAATTTAGTCGTTTTATAACTGTTTTTATTAACAAGATTTAACATAAAAATGTACGTATTATGAAAAAAAAAATTTTGAAATAAAAATAAAGTCATAAATTAAATCACAAAAATTCTTACATAGACGTTTGATGGGCTGTTTTCTTTCATATTTAGTCTGATCATTTCAATCTGAGTAAACTTTGAAATTTATATATAATGGAAATGAGTTTAAATTTTACTTTTAAGCACTTTATGTTTCAAAGAGATTTTTGATTGTTTCCCCTTTTTTTTAAGTTTTCCCCTTTTCCTTTTTCATTGAAAAGGTGCCAAAATCGTTATAACTGTTTGTTTGATATTAATCTAGAAACTTTTTTGATAACAACTGATATAGTGTTTTTCCTCTAACAGTAGATATGCATTTTTTATTTCGGTAGTTCTTAACAACAAAACCTCGTTTTCTTTAAACAGATAATTTCAACCAAGGTGCATTTGAAATCCTGGGCAAAAGAAGTCATCCGATGTTGTTTGTCATTTTGTCATTTTTTTTTAAATAAAAAACTTCACATCTGTTTTTTGATTATGTTTATTTGAACCTTTAGAGTTTTATTGGTCAAGTCGAGAAGATGATATCGGCCAAATGGGCGTCGTCACAATTGATTGCCATACGAGCTCGTTTTATGGCATTTTTCATCACTTCGGGCGACAGATTCCCGCACTCATGTCGAATGTTGCCCTTGAGGGCTTCTAGGGTCTCGGGCTAGTTCACGTAAATACGGGACGATCTTGCGGGCCAGTGCAAATCGCCAAAACGAGAGATGAGGCGACCCGGGAACCCCGCCTTCAGAATATCGGTTGTGGCTCGCGCAGTGTGTGCCGGAGCTCCGTCCTGTTGGAACCACATATCCTCCAGTCCTAATTCGTCCAATTGCGGCAGAAAAAACTAGGTTTACATGGCCCTATAGCGCGCACCGTCCACTGTTGTCGTTTGACCAGCGGCGTTCTCGAAAAAAATGGCCCGATGACTCCTCCAGCGTGAACAGCGCACCATGCAGTAACTTTGAGCGGGTGTAATTGCTCCTCGTGCATTACTTGTGGATTTTCGGTGCCCCAGAAGCGATAGTTCTGCTTGTTCACGTACCCGCTGAGGTGGAAATGAGCCTCATCGCTCATTATTAATTTGGTCGAAAAATCGTCCACTTCGTCCTCGAGATTGAGGATGACTTGGGCGTAGGTTACACGCGTTTGGCGGTCGACAGGCAGCAGCTGATGCACGGGCTGGATTTTGTACGGGAACATTCGCAAGTCTTTGACCAAAATTCGCCTTAGAGACGACCGGCTGATGGCTAATTGCGAGGCACGGCGTCTGGTCGATGTTTCCGGCGACAGCTCGACATCCTCGTCAATAGCGGCGATATTCTCGGCACAACGGGCGCTCCGTTGCTGGCCACACTTGGCAACGTCTCGTGTGGTTCCATACTCTTCAAGGTTGGTGGCCAAACGGCGCAGTCGGTGTCGGACGGCTGTGGAATCGGCGACGGAATTCGTTACGAAAAAAAAAATAGACACGATTATTCCGCGTTCTTGGGGAGTGTATCGCTCCATGGCTTGTTCACTTGTATTCTACATCCGTCAAGTCCACAAATGTCAAAACAGATTTGACAGTGGCGGCCTTGTCAATAATAAGAGCATCTTCCAATCTCTTTTCGCCCACCTGTATTTGTAGTTCATTGATCGGTTTTTTGTCAAAATCAATTCTGCTAGCCACGGCCATAGACTTATTTCCTAAATCGCTGCATTAAGTAGGAGCTTCACTCCTTCCTTGGCCAGAACGTCGGCCTTTTTGTATACCTGACATGGTTCTGCGGGCATGAACCATTGAGCATTTTTAGTGGTGTGCGACTCTTGACCAGTCTGATGCCTGACTTTCAATGTAGATAAAGATATTGTTATTGAATATCGATTTCATCTCAAGTATTTGCCTGGAAAACACACAGCATGTGTCCGCAAGTCTCGGGGCCATCTGTAGATCCAAATCTTATGACCCCCATGTTCCCTTACTGGTTTTTTAACCATTGGTTGCGATGTCATTTAGGCGAAAAAGAAGATCGCGAACATGCAATGTTGCGCTGTAGGCTTCTTGCACCCGGGAAGAGCGAATTAACCAAGCCCTTTGCATGTATGTTGAGGTCTGAAGACGACTGGATGGAGATGTGCTTCTTACCCAAAGAACTAAGAACACTGGAAAGACTAAAAAGAGTTGAAGTGACAGACTCATAGAGGAAACAGCATGAGTTGCAAACCAGCCCGCAAAATAATAACTAACAGCAGTCCCGCACGGAAAGTTGTTGAAGTGTATGGATTAGTACGTATATAGGTGCACTATCCTGGCATCGATTATTCGGGTTCGCGAATCGTACATTCTGGTACCACATCCACAAAAAGGCTACAAAACATTATAGGAGGTGTCAAAGTCAAGTGTACCAATACTTTCATCCGCTTTTGAAGGGATGTCGGAGAATGATTCATTCAAAATGGAGCTATGTCCTATGCTAAATTTTTTTTAAAGAGCCCTGCATTTCTGAGCCGTAGGCGCACTAAGAGTATTAAATGAATGTAATTATTGTATCTTTTTGTAAGTATATCAGTATCAGCAAGGGCGGATCCAGGATTTATTTCTGGGAGGCACACAACGGCCAAATAGGTAAAGAGTGTACCCCATAGTATTGCATTGCAATTTGTTTTTGGGATTCATTCTTTATCAATAACATTGAAGAATAACAAAGAATAAAAAATGCTTTTTATAAAGGAGTAATAATGAAAAATTATATGATTAATAATGACAGTTTTCTTTTATGTTTTCTGCTGAAGATATCTAGTACTTCTTCAGGGTTCATCTTTGAAGCAATTTCTTGATGGATATGCATTAGGGCTAGTCCATCCAGGCGATCTTCTCTCATATTGCTGTGAAGATATGTCTGCATCCGGCGTAAGGTGGAGAAAGATCGTTCGGCAGTGCTGGTTGTCACAGGAAATGTACACAATAATTGACAAAGGGTTCTTATGTTTGGCAGAGCTGTTGCTTTTTTATAAGCTTCTGCTGGTGACTTAGGAATATTTTCTTTCATCTGTTGCCAAATTTGTAACTCTTTTTTTTTACGGCCGTCGGAAAAACACAAAAATTGTACGATTAAAAATTTGGTCTATACGACTTTGAGCTTAAGGCTAGAAATTTCATGAACGCGCCCCAAGATTCACATATATTTCTAGGTTCTAGCATATGCAGACATAGATTTGGGTAATTTTTCGTCTTGATTTCCATCGTTTGTTAGAAAAGTTACCTTTATTTTCTCTGTCTGTGTCTGTGTTGTTTTGATAATGGAATGAGGAAGCAGTATTAATGCAGTGCTCTCTGGGGGGGGGATCAGCCCTTGTATATCATTGACAAAAGCTGCATTAACGATTCCAGTGCAGTCGAAGGCGTTCGTTGTATACACTGCAGAATATTTCCCGATTTCCCGTAAATTTCTACTTCTAATTCGTGGAATAAGCGCAGTTGCAGGTATTTAAACGGATTTTAAGCGCCAGTGAATGTTTTGGCTTTTAATGGTGACAAACGACTTGGGAAAAACGCTACGATGGACAGGCATAACTTTGAATTTTGAAGTAGTTAAAGGCTTTGTCGTCGAATTGATATCGGCTCAGAAATCTCATATCTGATCGGTTTTTCTTTGGCCCGAAAGAAAAACACGTTGAAATATGTCTCTAATTAAGCTTGAAAGTCGAACTGAAAAGGGTTCAATGGTGGTGCCGGATTGAAAGAAATTTTCCTTTTTGAGGTAATAGGTATTTGCTACTTACTCGAAATGAGCTAAAAGTGAAAATGGGATACTTTTTGATTTCCAGAATGAAGAAAAGGGAATTTTGGTTCTTTGAAAACTCTACTCTAATTTTATGTTCGAATTTAGGAAGACTACTTTTGTTTTAGCTATCTATATATTTTGTTGTATACACCTGAATGCGTCCGTGAACAACCACTTGTTGATAGGTTTCGGGGCATGTCAAATGTCAAGTTTTTGCTGAAAACTAAACTTAAGTTCCGTATTTGCGACGCTTCATCGTATTGTATTCTTTATTAAAATCCGGAACACTGGTAGCACTGTCCTACACAACAATAGCCAACAATAGGCGTGTTTTTTTGAGCTTCGTTCTCAGCAAAACAAAGTAAAGAATACTTTTCAGCACACGGTTACAATAACTACTGCGAGTCTCGAATTGTCGAGTAGAGCGTAGTTGTTGTAATTACGTGCTGAAAATCCTAGGGTAAAGGCACTAGTATCCGGACAGTTAAAACATTTGTTACCTTCGACTTCCAACAGTTTCGCCACTATTAAAGATACCGCAAAAAATTAAAAGCTTTGTAAAAGTGACGATATTGCCTAGTAATAATACATTAACGTTTTTTTATATGTTAGGTTCTGAATATTTATAAAAAATAAATTCAAAAAAGTTCGATTTACTCTAGTATCCGGACAGCAGAATTTAGTCTCCGGACACTTTTTTGTTAGTGTCCACAGGCCTTTTTTGCCTTTGTTTAATTTAACGCTTTTATTTTTTCATAAAATATAGGTATACTTTGATTCATTATTTATTATGTACCTGCATATATTTATTAAAACTAAAAAAACTAAAACAAAGGTATTTAAAAGACCTGGAGAATTCACAACACTTGAGGAAAGAAGCCACATCTTTGAAATCCATTTTGTATGACTAATTGTCATGTTGCAGCGTAAGTATATGTTTTTGTAACCTTTGGGGGCTATAACTTTGCCATTTTTTTGGACAGAGGCAAAAACTATTTTCGTCATCATTTCAAATTCGTTTACGCTCATTCACGATATGCTCGTCATCAATTCTTTTCAAATATTAAATTAGTTCTCTAAACCATGGTTTCCTGATGGGTGACTACTGCACTACCCTTGCTGATGCTTTCTGCTTCTCTCATTGACAATGAAAGGTTTCGTTTCAAGAAAGCTCTCATCCACGCTTTTCCGGGGCGATCGTTTTTGAAATGAGTTTTTTTTTTCTTTTTGAATCCCTTATGATTTACCGTATTTAAGAGATCTCCGATTTTAAGAGGAAATCCACGCTTGCAAAGATCGGCACACCACTGAGCAATCCGTTCATCCTATTCATTTGTCAAAAATAAGGATCTGGTTCCATTTTCGTAGCTTTTTCACCGACCAATCTTTTGCCCTTTAACCGACCATGTAATGTTGAACGACATAAACCATATTTATTTGCTGGCTTAGGAATGCTTAATTGGTTTGTTCTTATATCGTCTAAGGCCTAAGCTATACTTTCTGCATCCATTCTTTAAAAAATAAGTTAAAAACAAATGCCTATTAAAATAATTTGAACCTAAAAACCGAAAACTACATGCAAAACAACAAGTTTTCCGGGAACTGAAACTAATTTTTCAGTACCCGGACAGATATATTCTCACTTAGTAAACCCTGTGAATACTGAAACCCTGCGAGAAAAACAAAATTATCTTTCTCTCTCTTATTAGGAACATAAACAGGTGTTGTTTGGGAGCATTCAAATGCAAATTTGTATCTCCTCTCAAATTTGCAGTATTCGGACAGTTTGTCTGGATACTAAAAATGCTCTTCAATTTCAGTTTTAGTATCCGGACACTAAAAATTAGGCCAATAAAATAATTTTATTCTATATTTTTTTTTTAATTATGAAACTGGGTTCTATTTAAAGGAAAACAAAGTACTTTGCAGAAGAATACTCTTTGAAGAACTTACTTTTTGCAAAGGCTCGCACTATTATTTTGGTATGCAAAATTACAACGCAACTACATTCTCGGAGCTCAGCCACAACATTGCCGCTTTTCTCTTACATTATGCAAATGATTGATTTGAAACTTTGCATGATGATGAGTGATATATAAATTGTTTTATTGTTGATATTTGAGACTACATATGATGTGTTATGTATCTATTTTTCTCAGATAAACAACATAGTGTCCGGACACTAACACTGTCCGGATACCAGTGCCTCTACCCTACTTTACTTTGCTTTGCTTAGAACGAAACTCAAAAAAACAGGCCTAATGTTAATCCTGTAGATTGAAATCTTAAAATAGGTTCATTTGTTACGAACAAGCACTGTACGGCTCTCTGAGTTCACCCCTTAATTACAAACCAGCACGGAAGGTCCACTTGGAACGCACACAGTTTGAGAGCGACCTTAACCATAGTTTGATGTGACTCTGTCCACCTATGTAACTGGGTGCAAATGAACATATTTCCTATAAACGTCATTTAAAGTAAAATTTGTGGTTTTGCCACAGTACTGCAAAGAATTGCTCCGCAGCCACACATTTCAAATTGATCTTTCTGCTTCTACCTAACCTACCAACCTCCAGCAATTTTTTTCTTTATATTTTTACTTCGTTTTAAGGAATTTAGGTACCTACCTACCTACCAAAGTAAAAGTCAGTCGGATGGAAGCATTTGCATTCAAAAATATCGAAGGCGATTTTCAATGGACCACTTACCAAGTCCTTTAGTCCCATATACCTAGATGCCTTAGCATGACCTACCCATTAAAATTACCGATTTCAGTAGGTTTTGAAAATGGAATTTAGTTAGCTGCCTACAACCTCCATAAGTTGCATCGCCAGCAACCCCCCTCTCAAGAGTTTTCACAAGCTTCTTCTAATAATACTCGTCTGGCTTGCACAAAAGCTTGTTTCACATATATACACCCCGTTTCAAAGCATCATTCTTCCGGCAAATAAAACAAAAACACACCCATACACACTTACTCTCAATAAGCCAACACAAAAAAGTGCATTAACTCGAAGTGAATTGCTTTCAACTTTCAACAACTTGTGCATCCTTCTAGTCGATGGAAATGTGCTCTCTACGACCCAAGCTCAGCATGACTTGGACTATACAAATGCAAGGATGTACACACAATGCGTAACCCGCCCGCTCATGCAATGCAATATCCTACTGCCCACTACAACAATGCTCAAGCCCAGCCAAAGGCAACTCTCAAAGGGGATCTTCCCATTCTCAAATAAATGACTGAAGGAGAAATTCCCCAACACCCTCCACTTACACCAGACGTTATTTAAAGAAAAGATAACATAAATGTTTTTCAGGTTAAACACGATACGATGATCGCTTTTCTCTTTAGATTTCGCACGTTTCGTTTATTTTTGTGCGCTCTCCCTGTGTGACCGTTTGCTAGAGTGGTCACAGCGATATCTATATCATGTATGTGGGGGTCGGTGCTCCACTCTGACTGTGACGATAATATCCTCTAAACAGGATAAAAGAAATTGCGCATGAATACACTTTTGAATTGCTTTTTCTCTTGCACTTGCTGTACGTATACCATACCAGTGCCATAGGTATGTGCGAGAAATGTGTTCAAATCGTTGGGGTTGGTGTGGGATAAAAAATGTTCTTTGATTTGCACCTTCTTCGAAGGGGGTTGACGATGACGACGACTCTGGTTCGTTTTTCATTTTTGTTTTTTTCTTTTTCATCCTGCGTCGATGTAATGCTCACGATATGGAAATTTGCGGGGTAAAATGAACTCCCGTCTGATTTCTGGGAAACCGCCCCAATTCGTCCCGGATTGGCTGCGAGTGGAAAAACTAAAACACACCCCTAACACACAATGCCGGAGAGTGTTTGCACACACAATCAAATGTCAAGTGATTGCCACAGGAACAAAAAATGAAAACAAAAAAAAAAAAACAAGTAAACAAAAGGATACGATCTCCTTCGCTTGTCTAGCTGTTTTTGTTTTGCGCTGCGGCTTCAAATAAAAGCGAAAGCTGTTTAAAATTTCAACCCCTATTGGAGAGACGAACGGCCGTCTGACTCTGTGTGAGTTGGTAGGGGTGATGGTAAAAAAATGGCTGCTACCTTACCAATCCCAACCCCTGACAGTATGACAGTACGGTTTCGAATTCCATTCCATATCATTCCCAGATGGTTGTGAGTGTGTGTATGTGGAAGAATGAATTTCCTGCTTCCAACTAGGGGTGCGTTCTCCTCAATCTCTCTCTCGCAGGATGGACTTCGTTCCGTCGGTAGAAATTCATTTTTGCTACCTTTCTAGAGCGGGACTGGTGGTTGAGTTTGATTGCCAGACAACGAGGACGCATTTGTGAATACTTCTCGCCAGCAAGTTCGTTTTCATTGTTGGATTCGCATTTCACTGTGTGTGCGCGCGGAGGGGTGAAATTCTATCATCATCGTCGGTATAGTTTATTTCATCTCAAACTGTTCTTCTTGAAGGAATTTTTATTTATTCTTCATCTGGCTGTCGTCGGTGTCTCCTTCATTCGACTGCCACTCAGAGTGTTGCTGTCTCTTTCGCATTCACTCATTGGGGGGGTGATTTTTGTGTGTGAATAATTTTTTCCAGTTTGTTTTTTATTTTTTATTTTTTCCACCCTCCATCAACACTCAGTGTGGTTTTCATCCCCTAAACGTGTGTGTATAGTCGTTTTGGTTTTATTTCTGTGGATTTTTGTTGCTCGCCTCTATGAGTGAATATATGGCTCTTTTAGTTTGGAATAAAGAACTCACGGGGGTTAATCATTTTCACGTCGGTAGTCGCACTGAATATACCATTTTAAATGTGATACGTTGTTGATGCGGTGCACATGTTTCTTCGCGCGGTCCTCGTTTAAATTTACCAACCGACAAAGCCAGTTCTAACTCTAACCAAAGTGTTTTGGATTAAGTACCTACTACCTATACGTATAGCGAAGAAAAGGACTTTTTGTGAACTGTGAATAGATTTTCGTGAAAAAGTTTCGTGGAAATAAAATAATATGCCAACCATCGGCTGAGAAGAGCCTTTCGAATTTAAGTGTTTCTTCGACGAAATTTTTTTTTTATATAAAACAAACCCTCTCCAAGTGGCCATGTCATCGTCCGAAGCCGATGTCGACATAAGTGTAGTGTCCAGTCCGGAACCGAGTCCTCAAGGTTGCGGCAACGAAAGTCCCTGCCGATCGAACATGAGGCCGTCGGCGACTTCTTCGCCCGTCAGTAACACCACACCATCCGCTCAACATCCGTCGCTGACTTCAGTGGTCCACCATCCGCTGCATCATCATCTGAGCAGCTTAAGTCATCCTGCGCTGCATCATCCCGGTCTTATAGTTAGTCACAGTAGTTTTAACCATCTTCACAATCAGTCACATCCGCATGCGCATCAGCAAATGCAACAGCATCATGGTGGCCAGCATTTGACGGCTGCAGCAGCGGCGGCGGCAGTTGCAGCGGCAGCTGCCAGCGTCGATGCGCGACTAAGTCCCACATCAACGCAGTCTATGTCAGTGCCGGCGTCGCAGCCGAAATCGTCACCACGGTCTCCAGTGGTGGGGAGCACCGATGAGCGGGATTCAAATAGCAATAACTGTAATATCAACAAAAACAACTGCAACGATTCGAATGGCAAATCGATGACGGGCAACGGATATACGAGTTTTTCCATCTCAAGTATCCTCAGTCGCAATGAGCCAACAAAAAAGCCCAATAACACACTCAACAACAACAATAATAACAATTCATCTCTGATTACACCGATACCGCAGTTGCCACAGCCCGGCGCTGGCGGACCTCAGGATGCGGCTATGTTGTCCAGGTATGTCGAATACGCTCTAGTTCTCAAAATTCAAGGAGGATTATCCTTCGTTTATCCTTTTTGTAATTTTTCCCTTATCGGATCCTCGAAATTGAATAGGGGGCTGTGTGGAAACAAGTGCACTGGTATAGAGTGGTTTTGCGACATCCATAAGTCAAGTGTTTGGTTTGGGTATAGGTACGTGTCGTCCTTTTGTGCGCGGGTGCCCTTTGTTTGGAAGGTGACGCAAAGCAGTTTATTGTAAATTCTACAATTGGATACTTACAGTTGGAAAAGCTGAAACACTAGGCAGCCGCAAAAGTTTCGGTTGAGTGCGGGAATGTCGAAGAGTGAATTTTTGTGAAGTTTGCGGTTTTATGGGTGCCTTGATATTTTTCTTTAAAGTATATTTTAGACGGATCTAAAATGTTACATTGGATCAGTTTATTTCATAATTTTTATGGATAGAACTCACTTGAAACGAAAATGTACAAGGAAACTGTCTGTCTGAAGTATGTCAGGAACTAGTTTGAGACCCGCCTTTAGAATTGGCGGACTCTCTGACGCGGTCCAGTCTCCGATACGGTTGTTTGTTGTTGATAATGCTGCTCGTAGGGCGGTAAAAGACAGCCATGCCAATTTCAACCAATATTACGCATAGTTCGCATGTGCAGAGTTGGAGTCACTGTCCTATTGACGAAACAGAGCCTGGTCTTGGTATAGCTGCATCCATCAGTGCGTAGCCGGTAGCTTATGGCTTGCTTGTATAGATTTTTTGATAACTTCAAGCACTTAGTGCAATTTTGGTAGTACTGCAAGCTTGGCTTTTAAATTGGTCATGTCAATCTCGAGGCATTGGGTGGCTGAACCTATATCACTTGTCCACTAAAAGTCGGTGCATTTCCTCATAATCCGTGTGAACCAGCTTTTACGGATACTAATGTACCTATCGAGAGTTATTTCGACTTGGCGAACGCTGGTACCCATTATGTCTCGAACGCTATTTCAATCATATGGCCATCTGGTCTTTTTTGGGACTCTCTTTCGACTACTTAAAGCTCTATCGCGCTGATTGTTCCATTCCAAGGCCTCAATAGTTTACAACTTAACGTGATAGACACCTACCAACGAATTTATCTAGCGCCACAAGAAATAACCAAAATGGCGTCGAATCGAACGACCTTAGTGACCAATCCAGCTCAGTAGTCCATTTCGTTATATACCTAGCTTTGTTTTTGGATCTAGTGTGAAGTAAGTCAGTTTTTGACCGCGTAGCGCCATCTAGCTACTACAGTAGTCCCTCGATAATGTGAATTACCGATAATGTGAATTTCTCTAAAGCGTGAATCGGCAAAACTTTACTTTGTCATGTCTATAATGTGAACTTCCGAAATTTTCAACCTCTAAAATGTGAATTTTTTTGTAAAAGTTTTTATATTTCTCTTGTTTCTCTTGCTCGTTTTGCGTGCGATTTTCTTTTTTTCTTCTAAATTAATAAACATTTAAACTGTGCTTTAAAAAATCATTTTGTGTTGTTTTTAATAAATTTGAAAATCGTTTCAATCAGTTTAGTAAGTACTGAAAAAAAGTTCCAGTAATGTGAATCCCTCTAAAATCCGAAAACGCATTGTTTTAATTAGTACACATTATCGAGGGACTACTGTATTTATCGTCCGTATCAAAGTCGCCCTTATTTTTTAGAAGAAATATCTGCCACCATAATCTTTATTTTTTATGAAATTCTTCTTGGCAGAAGACGAGACTTCATTTTTCCATCCGACGTACATACTCATTACAAAATTCGGAAAAGAAAAAAGATCGCTAAAGGCCCGACCTGCGGTATCTGTTTCGTCAGTTACGCTGAGCTGACAGATGGATATAATACTTTTTGCTAGATGATAACTATAAATAAATGCCGGACGCGACTGATAGAGTTGTTTTATTTTCTACTCCGCGTTCGTCTTACACGTTGACAGTAATTGAGAAGGCGAACTCGTTCGAGCGAGAGCGATCAAACGTAGAGACACCGATGACAGCTCAATCAAAGAGAGTTCTGTGTTGTGTCTATGGACTTGGGTCAAGTTCATAAATGTAAAATACTGTATTTCTGTAAATTTCGCTTTCATTATTGTAAAAGAACTGCATTATCATTGCAGAAGTTTGGCAGTACTTGCATTCATAAAAGAAAATTTACAGTCAGCATGCTGCCAATAGTGCATCTGTTTCTGTTTTGTTGCCACGCTGCAGAAAAATGTCAGGAAAAAAATATAAGTACAATTTTTGCAAAATATTGAACCAATTAATAACTTTTGTTATTTAGAAATGAACGAGACCAAAAATTCTGGGCCGATAATGAAACAAAACTCCTTATACCATTTTGCCTTGGAATGGAATGGGAATTAACATTAAACATCCGAGTGGTCAATTTGTCATTGACATAATTGTTTTTATTTCTGTCATTGTAACAGAACTTATTATTATTATTTTTGTCATATTTATCATATGATGGCCGCATAATTTGATTTCAAATATCATGAACAATTGTTGCATGGTTTGGGAAACATTATTTACAATTATGAACTCACACACAGAGGTAGCGCATCGATTGCGGTAATTGTTGTCTATTGTAGTGGGGTCAAGCAACTTCATTCAAGTATCTAGTTTAGTAAGTCTGACAGCTATCTGACTAGATGCATCTCGGTTTTGATAGACTAAAATCGGTCATTCTTCTGTTTCAGCTGACGTTTATGGAGGGGTAGCCGACGAATCGAGTCAATGAATTCGTGACTGAGTACTAAGTTGACTGTTCGCATTTATGCGGCTGATGTCGAAAAAGTGACGTTCTCGACTAATCTAGTTTTTGAGCTTAGGTTACCTACATCTTATCCAGACCAATCAAGTCGACTTAAGGTAATTAGATTCTTGAATGTGCCCATTGTCATCTGCAGTGGCAAATCTGCTTTTCAACAAAAGTCTTCGTCATTAGCAGTGGCAATCGAGTGATACAACAACAACAAAATTCACTAGAGCAAACGATCGAAATTTTTGTTCAATAATTGCATTAATTTTTCTTTCACGACTGAAACCGGCATACTGTGATGACTTTTTTCTTTGAATATCCATGTGAGTTTTCTTCAAAAGTCAGAATTTGTTCGATTCAATAAAATTCGTTTACACCTTTGCAATAGTGTTGCACATTATTTATATGACATTTGTTTGTTGGTTGGTACTTTAAATTTGATATTTAGTGAAGGATTTTATAGACCCAATCAAAATATTTCAATAAAAATTTACATTTGCTCGCTTATTTTCATATTATTCGATCATTAAGCCTAGTATTCTGCTCGCGGTTAAATTAAGCTCCCATACAAAAATTTCTCCAAAGATAAAATTAAGCAAAGCAGTTAAGCCAAGCAGTACACAGTTCAAGCTAAATTTGTTAGCCACTGTACGAAAAATCTCTACAGAATTTTAGTAAGCGTAGTTAATACATTTTTCCACAGCTAAATTTTGATAGATCAGAGAAAATATCGGTATTCGCAACAAAATTTCAAACGAATAGTTTGAAATTCGTGGTTGTTGATTTAATTTCTTTTAGAAATGGAATATTTTAACGAGGAGTAATGGAAGATGTTTTTGAGGAGAGAGCTGTAGAATTACAAATAAAGAAACAGAACAAAGTCAATCAGCTTTACCAAACACAGTTTTTTTTTTGACGGAATTTACACTGTCAAAATTAAGCGAAGATTAACGGCCATATTATTCACTCCGGGTGTAACTCAGGTTTAAGTTAATTTTACACCCGATCATTAATCCGCAATTTTTAAACCCGATAATTTAAACCTTTGTCCATATTATTCACTGAAAAACACGCATTAAACCCGCTGGATTAAAAACCACCAAACCAAACATTGAAGATGCGCTAAATTTTAGCTTTCCTGGAACAGCATACTAGGCTTAAAGCATAAAATTTTACTTTAAAATTCTATCAAAACAATTTAATATAGCAATCTGACATTTTTTATGTGTTTGTTGGTGAGGGAAATTTAAAAAAAAATTCTTCTGTCGTGTTAAGAATTAATGACCTGAATGGAGACTTTTTTCTTCAATTAAACATAGAAATCTTAGGCAGAACACTTTTGATAGAAGGGGCAATTTGTTTCTTCAACTGAAAATGCCATTAGTCAAGCAATACTAGACATTACCACTGCCAAAGAATTGTCAAATATGACAAAACGTTCCAAACCGATCAGTGTAAAAAAACTTCAAATGTGGAACACGCTTTTAAATAATTTAAACTCCCGTGGATCTGGTCGAAATTCCAATTCGGATTTTTTTTGTCGAAATTACAATTTAATCTGGAAACTGCAGTATTTTGAGTTGCGGAAAACCCAAATTCAATTGCATTTCATCGCAGGTTTACTTTATAGTACATTCACACCGCACCTAAATTCATCGTTTCGGCTATATTCAACATTTCAGCCCAAATGTCCAGCATTTCGCCATACATTTTCCAACATTTCCAAATGTTGAATTTCAGTGAAATGTTAAATTTCGTCGCTGCATTTGTAAGTCTGTCAAATCGAACAAACCTCTTTACAAGTTCCGCACGTCATTTATGGACTTTTCAGCCCGCTGACAAAAAAAAGTAGCTGCCAACAAATCATTAACTTTTCATTGCGAACTCCATACCTCTATATTGAGTCAACAATATGTTTAATATATCTGAATTAGCACTTAAATTCATGTTTAAATTGATATACGTAGCTAAAAAAATGTTCTTTAGGTTCAACCACTTCTGACTTCTAAACAGAAAAAAAGATCAGTAATGAATTCTGACACTAGCTGTCATTTGAAATGTTGAAGTTTCAATGGGAACGCCAAACTGGATTTTGAATTTTTTTTTTCCGAAATTTTGAATTTAGGTGCGGTGTATTGCCAAATATTATAAGGAAGCGACGGTAACTGTTGTCAGCTATTTGCAAGTTTTTTTTTTTTTGAATAACTCATTGATGTACTAAAAGACTCATTTACATTACTTTCGAAAAGGATTTCAGCCTCGAGTGTTCAGTAGGAATGATCTTCAGCTAAATTGCTGTTGAAAAAGCATTTTGCCAAGAAATAGTGTAGGAATATTTTTTAAGTAAAAAGTGACATTGGTAAGGAAGGTAGGTATTGCAATTAATTTCATATCGATTTTTATTGAAGTCAATAAAGCGTTTTTAATGAAATCCATATTTTCAGTTCTGGTATATGTTTTTTTTTTCTATAAAGCAAAAACTGTAATGCGATTCAGTTGAGCGCACTTTTACTTGACTGGGAAATTTGACAGTTTTAATACGACTCGGACACTGAATCTAATATCGAAAACTTAAAAAAAAAATGCAGTCTGGCACTTACTTCATTAGCGGATGCAAATTTCATCTGTGAATATTTATGAAATTTTGTTAAAGATTTTCCATTTTTTCATGTACAGTTGAAAGAAGTTAATAATAAGTATTGATTGAATTAAATATAAGTATTTAAATCAGCTAACGATATAATATATTTATCGAATATAACCAAAGATAAATAAATCGGCCATGAAAGCGATGGCAAATATGTACGAATTTTCTCTCGAACTCGCGGTTAGGAAATGTCTGTTAATTTTTTTTTTCGAATAAACGTATAAAAATCTATTTTATTAGGGTTATATTGAGATATAATCACATGGACTTTGAATGTAAATAGATTTCAAATATTATTCCCTTGATCAACAGTTTTTTTAAGAAAACCAGACGGGTTTTTATTTTTTTGGACTAAGAAACTTATTGAAATGTGGACTAAAACGCTTTGGAACTGTGCTTAATTTAAGCTCGAGCGTCATACCATAAGCTTAAGGTGAATGCCAGTTTAATTCGTGACTAAATTTCGACAGATAAAAAGTTTGTTGAAATTTGGCCTTTTTATAGTGAACGTCCTTTCAATATAAATAAATAAATGTAGGCATAAGTACCTATACCTAGATAATCTTTGAGCGCATCAACATTTACGTATTAATGTTGGTATATTAAACGCGAAAGAAAATTCTTAGCTAGTTAAAACTTTATTCACTTAAAAGGTTTGTTTGACGTAGCAGCACTAGTGCCCACTAGTACGCACTGGGAAGTGTCAGCTAATTTTCACGCCTGTCAAAAACACTGCACAACCCTGAAAATTCGGCTTCGATATCGAACGCAAAATACTGTCAGTTTTTGACATTGACAAGTATTTATCTTTTGGTAACACTTTTTTCCGATTTTTGTTAAAAATGAGTGAACTCAATTCAGAATTTGAGTTTGGAATAATGCAATTAGTTGATGAAAGCGGTCGAAATATAAATGATGAGTTTGAAAATGAATAACAGCAAGCGAAATGACAGCAAACTCAGCACTGAATTCTTGCCCCGACAAATTAACTGGGGTCAGTTCAGGGCATAACTGGGGTGCCCTTAGAAGTCATGTCAAACGCAGGTTTTCAGTTCCACGGAGTTCAGTGCTATCTCGAACGCATTAGGGTTAACCCAGTGCGCACTTAGTCAAACGAACCTAATGAAACAAAATTAATTTTATATCACAACTTGTCATTTTCATTGCTGCTGTCAAAAGAAAGAAAGAAAAGAAAACAGAATGAATGTAATTTTAAGCTGGGACAGTTTAGTGCATTGGCTTACGGCTAAAAGTGATTTTTCTAGATGATAATGTTCAAGTTACTTGATACCGAGGTTATATAATTCACATTTTTGTTAAACAAACGTTTTCACTTGAAAAAATGTATTGACAGAATCTTGCCAACACTCCATCAGCTTGCAAGAGGGTGGTTTCAATTCGACATTAAAGTCAGTACCCAAAAGCTGTCACGAGATACTTTGGAAAGAGATTTATTTTGCTTTTTGTTTCGCAAGATTTGAGTTTACTTTTAATCCGACTTATACGTTCACCTTGTGTTACGGGATTCCTCTATGAAAACGATTTTCCCATCCAAACGCTCTCATTTAGTGACTCGGTGCATTACTGAAATCAAAGTCACATGGTTTTGTTTAAGCTCCCTTCAAAATTAGATCAATTTCACCCCATTCTTGGGGTCGTTCGCATGAACTTCGATGCAAAGTTTCTCACGAAAGCGAAAAATACTACAGGCCAATAGGTATACGACACAACATTGTGTATTCTAGTTGGCACTTTTTAACCCCCAAAATGCACCTACCCTGACCTATTCGGTCGCTTACAACGAGGGAGAATCGATACGTTTGTGGGCCACCCTGAGTCACCTCGTATCGGTATAAGATTCCATTTAAAACATATTTCTTTGGTGTCGTGTTTGCATTATTATGCCAAATGTTACACATTGCAATATGATTCGATGCGACATAAGTTGACATTTTACACAGCCATGTACATTTCTATGAATGTTAAATATATACTCGAATGTGGATATAAAAAGGGGTGGAAAGCGTATTGCAAGAGAATTAAAATAAAGGTAATGGAGCGCATGAGAAATGCCCTCAGACACATTGCAAACTATTGCGATTTTATGTTTGGATGTTTTAAAAAAAATGTGCTTTGTAATCCGGATGATAATAATAAAGGATATAAGGAAAACTGTCACGAGCTGGACAGGGTATTATAATCACTTGTTGCAGTGGTATCTACCGCGAACACAATGGCCGTCCATAATAACGAATATAAAATACAGCGAATTCGCGATATAACGAACGCTTTTCATATTTACATTAGTATCCCTGTATAGCGACCGGTGAGCGGATGATGCTCACGAGTTGCTCTCCGATACAGCGAACGTATATATAAATTGGATTAAAAACAGTGGAAGGATTTAAATCGGAAAAACATCATCTATTCAATTTAGAATAAAATAAAAACGTTTAAATAAACACATTTTTTAATGACTTATTTTTAAGCAGACAGTATTAAAAATCGATCGATATCTATAGTGAACCGATATAGTGATCGACGCCAAACATTATATCATTCGTTATACTTGACATCCTGTATTTTGAATTTACATAGCGAATAAGAGCGCCAGATTAATGCAACAGATTGAAAAATCGTGAAAAAAGATATAACAATAGTACTATTTTTTAAAAGTGTCAAAATTTAAATCCTTGATTATTTAAAAACAGAATTTTGTGACTTGAGCACTTTTTGCAGAATCCTGACGATATAAACTAAAATTTCACTACCACCTATTTTTATAATAAGCTAAATTAATGAAAAAAATTGTATCTTAACTTCTTGTAAACTTCAGGGCATTTCGTTGCATCTTCTAATATTGTTAGTGCTTTCGCAATTACTTAATCAATAAATATATCGCGGTAGTTGGTACCCAACAATTAACAAGCTGATCGCAATCTGTCTTCGCAACTTGTCACGTTTCTTATCTGCAACAAAAAAAAAAAATAAAGAGAGTTGCATGAAGACACAATGTCCATGGCAGTTTCATTTCACTTGTTGGTGTCTATTCGCCTGAACCTTTGACAGTGAAAATATCTACCGTGATCTGCATCATCTTCCGATTTTTACATATATCTTCAGGGAGTCACGTTTGAATTGGTGCAAATATTTTCTGTATCCACTGTGGTGATTTAGGAACTGTTCCATTAAGAGTCAACCAAATTTCAAAAAACTTAACCATCATGTTCGACATATAAATTTAATTTTGACTCAGGCTCATGGTTAAACAGTCCTGCTATGTTCGGAACAAGATATCGACTTGATTGCACCTTTTTCTTTGTCAGCCAAATTTCCTGGCAAACAGAAGTTGATGGGCGACCAAAATGTTTGTAATAACCTTGTTTTTAGACGGAAAACGTCACACTCAGGTTGAAAGTGCAAAGTCTACTTTGACCCGTGAAAGTAATAACAAAAATAATACTAGGAATAAAGATTACTCGTTATGGAAAATATAGATGACCCTTTTAAAGATTATTATGTGTCCAGCTCTTCTTAAGTTGGCTAAAGTCGATGCCCCTCTTCATAAATCTAGTTATTTTTTGCCATCTCATGACCAAAGACAGGTATTTTCTCCTTGATTTTGCTTCAATCAACTAAAAATAAAAACCACTATGGCTGTAGGAAAAAATGAACGTTAAGAAACACGAAAAAAGAAGAACGCCTCCGCTAACTAGGTAAGTTGGGAGTTATTTTTTTTTATTTATATGTCAAAATCGACAAAATCATGCCTTAGCAACAGTATATAAAGATTTGCTTAATGCGTCGACAGGAATAATTTAAAATTACAAAACTCCATCTCAAGTTACGGATAAACGCCACTCGTTTCCATATTAAGTTCCACATTGAACCGGAAAATGTTGAAAAACCAAAATGTGCTGCCAAAGTCAACCCTATACCCGACCAAACCGCATGGCAATAACTTAAAACCATGCACACCATTCAACTGCCAGTGATTGCTGCATTTATGAAATTTCACAAATCCCCACTTGTCAGTGTCTACATTGACGGTTTGCGAAAACCCCATTCCGATTACTCCCATTCACGCGCTGCAACATCAATACCCATTGTGGAAACACGGTCAAGAGGAAAAAGTTTACAAGCGTAGAAAAGAAAAAAGAACCAGTCGGATAAAAACACAAGCCACCACAACAAGCCACGGGCCACTAAAGAAAAGGTGGCAACTGGCAATGAACGGCGTACAGTACACAGCCAACTGTCAATAACATTCATACGGTTTCCATAATTCCTCCCGCTCATATTCGGATTATCGATGAACACACTATTTAATGGCAGAAAGCGGAACACAACAAATCGCCGTAAGGAGTGAGTTTTGTACTTTTAATAAACAAAAAAGCTACAACACACAACAACTGCAAAAGAAAAAAAGAAAAAAACCGCCAACAAGTCAGCAGGTAGCAGCTCATTAACAGCTTGCTCTTGAAATCTGTCACATTTTCAATGGCATAATCGCCCTAACCGCACCAAAATATTTTCACTCGAAAATAATGCTAATAATCCTCCTTAATCGCTGCCGTGTTATGCTTACCCATTGACTCAATCCTGGCGAACAATAAAAACGGAAAAGAAAGAACAAAAAAATAAAAATAAAATCCACTCTAGCTCTCAACGGTGGCCTCAATATTGTGATCCGTATACGTACTTGTGTCACCGCAATATATGGGTCCCTCATCCGAACCATTTTGCTGATAAGTGCCTCGAACGAGGATATGTCATAGGCAATTGAGAGTTTGCACGCATATTTGTGACAAACACGAACAAAGATTCATTTTCATGCATGAGTGCACAATGCATGCGCCGCGCAACAAATCTTTTGAACTCAATGAGCCGCATAAAGAGCGGTGAACGGAGAGTTCATTGAAATCTCGATTTAAATATGATAATCCCACTGCTTGAAATAAATTCAAATCGGTTGCCAGTCTGTCATCGGAGTAGATCCACCAGACACGAACCATTAGGAGGCAATTTTGCCTTAATCTGCAACAAAATGCCAGACATTTTCAGTCCCCCAAAGAAATTTTAAATTGCTACCCATCTCGGCTTTCATTTTAAATACTCAAATGTCAACAATAAATCTGGCAAAATAAAATATAGATCGCCCCCCGCCCCGCCAACCGACAAGGGGCGCCACATCCGCCCTATGCCAGTACGCATCCTTACATTTCTTCCATTAAGGTAAATTTGACATTTTCCGGAGAAACATCTTCGGCTAATCGACATGACATCCTGCTACTTAAGGCAATCGGCTGAGTCCTTAAATTTTACTTACGATGACGTCTTTAGCCTTCAGCTTTGATGGGATTGCCGCACCGTGAACGAAGGGTGGGCGGAAAATGTTCATGTCATTGCTCCAATTGGGGAGGTCCTTTTTGAGCTTATTTATTTATACGCAGATCATTTTTTATCCCTAATTATGTTTATTAATTCAGTTGGCCAAGTTCGTGGGTGGGAGGAAAAGCAACATTATGACAACACTGACAAGGATGAAGAGATAAAAATAAGAATACCTTGCGGTTATAAATCGGTTTACAGGGGTCCGACTTGGAATGATGTTCTAGGGATTGTTAACAGCCGCATACACTTTTCCTTTTATCTTGTTAGCAATGTAGATGGTAATTGCCAAGTTGACCTGTTTGTGGGGTGAGCTTAAAATTGTTCAAAGCACGGGGAACTATGATTTATGAGAGCGGCTGCTTCAAGTGGTATCCTTGAGATGGGTTATTGTTTGGTAGAAATGGGTCATATACAAGAGGTGTAAATGGCTAAAAAATGACAAACTTTGTTTAACTTTCGATCAATTGTACAACTAGTTTGTTTCGACATATCGATGGCTTGGGCCGTCCGTGGTCAACAACAGCTAACAAGAATGCAGCTCGTATTTAAGTCTTTTCTACTCCGATGGAATCTTCATTCGATTCTGATAAATACGTTTCTAGCTCCATGTTTACGATAATGGGGGCCTTCAAATGAGCCCCCAACGAATCACCGATTATACAAGCTTCGATTTCTACATGTCAAAGACTTTCACGTCTTATTAGATTACTTATATTTATTGATTTCAGAGACTCCTATTGCAAATACCCCTTTATCATCCGAGTTAAGGTTCTCGATAACTTGGCTTAGCTTCTAGACTCCAGTGTTATGGTCTGAAAAGCAGGCCTTCCAATACATTTATACTTAGCGTTGAGGTTTAAGATATTAAAAAATGTAATCAGTCGATTAATAAAAAATGGGTCGATTATATTTATTAGTCTTTACTTGTTCAACAACGCCACGAAAATTGCCGAAATAATCAAAAAAACATGGCGATTTTCAACATCTTCCTTCTTCATTTCTGTCATTGCCAGACTAACAATTTTTATAAGTTATAAGAGAAAAACTACAGAGGGCGTTCAGTAAACAAAAGAATAATCTTACAAAAAAATCAAACGTTATTGCCCCAACGTTTTCGAAAGCCGGCAAAGAACCCACAGTGAAAGTGCAGCCATTTAACAACGAGACGTACGTCCGATTCCCCTCTGAGTTTGTGAACAGCTAGGCCTAAGGTCCTAAACAGGCCTCGATGTTATAGAATTTATATACTTATTTGACTGTAAATAGTCGTACTGAGTGATGGCTGTCATTTTTAACCCCCCATAAAGCCGCATATTATGTACATCTGAAAGTGTTGACCACTGCTCCACGTCAAGCAAACATTTCGCCGAAAACGCCATAAAATCGTCAGTGATTTTAATAAGTTCCCATTTAAAGCCAGGGTTGACAAATTTAGTTGCTTTAAGCGCTGAAAACTACAAAAAAAAATATTGCCCAGAAAGAGGCGCAAAAATCGTTAAAAATTTTCCGAATTTTACTTCTTTTTTTTTTGGTATTTTTCCCACTTATCCATCTCACTCTCTCCTGCAATTAGCCTTTGTGGCTTGCGTACGTGTGTCCAATCAAAAGGTCTGCAAATTGAACGACTGTCCGATGTCACTTGATTGCAAAAGTGTTGCCAAGTGTTAAAAGAGCGGGTATGTTCGAAAATATTTCTTTTTCGTAGTTTTATAAGTGAATAAAGCAAACAAAATTTACACAAAAAATCACGATTGGCTTGGAGAATAAAATGAAGTTCTCATTGACCTGCTCCACCAACTCATCCAGGCTGTACCTTCCCTTGTCGCACCAATAATGGCGTTAACTCAAAGTTGAATTTTATTATTATATGTGTATCGTAGCTCAGGGAATTTAAACACAAAATATTGCAAACCTTCACACGCTGATTTAGAAATATAAACCGCCAAAATAAAAATAATAACACAACGCAATTATAGTGGAAAAATCAAGTTAAAAAAACACTTTTATTCATTAACTCGTGCTCACCCAACCTGCTTGGTTGGTTCCAGCTGAAGAACTGACTTTCTTCATACAATGCTCAGAACCTTCTCGGTCTTTCGTTTATATAATCGCTCAATACGTCGACAGCAGAGTTCGATACAATATGTACGAGTAACAAATGGAAGTTGGCAATGATCTTTCGTATGGCTCTAATGACTCTAATGTGTCTAATATTATTAGTTTTAGATACACACACTTCGTAGCACTAAATTAGATCTTTACTGAAAAATTTTAAAACACTTCCTTTTATTTTTTTCATTTTTAAGATAATTTCTGTGGCAACATTTTAGAAAGCGAATTCGTTTAAAAACAGCTGTAATATGTTTTTGAGTGCTAGCTATTTATAGATTCAGCTGAAGAAAATGAGCTTTTCTTTGGATCACTTAATTGGCCGCACTTTCCTTGTTTAACTTTATTAAATTGAGTACTGTACAGAAATTTGTTGGTAATGTTGGCAATTTTCATTGATTTTTCAGCGACTCTCTTACCAGAGACTTAATTTTAAATTCATTTTTATTAATTCATTATTTATACTTATGTACTAGACAAAAACGATTAAATCTAATTTAAAACTAACATTTATCTTATTCTAGCTTACTGGCCCTTAGCGAGCGCGCTAAACTTAACAATATGCTTAAAACTATTGCCTTTCGGCCTTAAATCTATCAATGTATATTTTGTTTTGTTTTTTAATTTTCAAGAAACTTTTTTAAAACTTGAAAAACTTACCAGAGACAAATCATACTCACAATCCTCTTGCCGCTGGCCCTCTCAATTTATTTTCAAATTCGCCATTTTGTTTTCCTATCGGTGTTATGTCAATTAAGAATCCGTGTGACATGCAAAAACATTCACACTGCCGTCGGCATTCGGACATGGTATGCAAATTTTTTTTTTCACAAGCCGACGGAATTGCATTGCTGCACTAATTTTTATCTAGTTGACATGTGCAGGGTTCTAATAGCTACCTAACTATGTTTTGTTTTGTGGGTAAAGTCGACTTAATTCTGGCAATGAATCACTTGTTTACGGATGCGTCTGTAATCCCTTGATGGTTAAGCGGGACATTGTAAGTGAAAAAAAAGGAAGGAAAATTCGGTTTCTGTGTCTCAGTGAGTAGTGTATCGTTCAAAAAAAACCTATTCGTCGAGGTTTATTGGAAGGCGCCACCTATCACGAACGTTTGACAAACGGAGATAGCTTTTCAATTCAGCGGTTCGGTTTCGACATACAAATTGTCCTTCATTCCCCTCAAAAATAAAACTCACTCATAGGTTTTTTATTTGTAAATTTTAGTCTCTTGCTTCCAAGTTTAGGTTGAGGTATATATCTGGAATTTCACATCTTATTAGTTACAAAAAAAAAAAAATCTTTTATTAAAACAATATTACTACAGTTTATCTACATAGTAAAATAAATCAACTTTTGGGTTGAAAACAAACAAGAGTGACATTGCAAATACAGTTTTTGAGGAGTTAATTGTCTTGAATAAGTAAAATAAGCCTTTTTACTCGACAGGACACAGGGAGGGTTATGTGTTTCGCGCGTACCCTACGTGCGTTCCTACGTGACGCCCTGTAGCCTAAACGGCTTGACCGATTTTGAAGAGTGAGTTGTCATTATATTCGTATACTTCCCCGGAGTGTCATAGGCTAAAAAGATAAAATCAGTCAGTCGGGTTTTTTGGTTTTTTTAAATTAACATTTTTTTTTTATTTAAGAAAGTTGTTTAAAAATTACAGCTTGGATATAACTAGCAAACGGTATGGTTTATTTTAACCAATTTTATGACGAATTTAATTGTCCCAAATGCTTATTTATTTTTCCACGACAATTTGTGTCACTTTAAATAAGTTATTTTTCCGCCAGTGAAAATTACGTCCGGTTGTGGGACATTTTTCTGCGTGTTTAACTCACGTTAGTTTTTGTTAGGTACCAGAAATGCCCGTCATTACTCTGAAAATAAATGTAGATGATTTGCCTTTGCATGTGTATGATGTTAAATTGAATGAAAGGCAGTAGTTGAGCCACTAAAAAAAATCAATTCTCCAACCCGCACAATTTCAAACTTAAAAGTTGATTTTTTGAAATGTAGGTATCAAACTATTTTCAAACTTTGCACGCTGGTAGGAAATAAAAAAATAGTAAATAGGTACTGGCCTTTAAACCGTTTTTTTTTTTAAATTACCATTTACTTTTCGGCGCAGTGGCTTAGTGGTTAGTGTGTTGGACTACTAAGCGAGGGGTCCCAGGTTCGAATCCCGAGAAAAACCCAAATTCCAACTTAAGGTTTTTTTCACTGCGCCACCTCTCGCGAACGTCTGACAAACATCCGAGAGTATAACTGTCATGAAAGAGCTTCTCAATTGGCCGTTTGGACTCGGCATAAAATTGTAGATCCCTTCCATTCGTCCCAAAAATAAAAACTCGCACAAGACGAATGGTTGTGAGAAGCTAGGCTTGGGTCCATACGGACCTGTTGCGCCAATTATTTTTTTTTTTTTTTATTTACTTTTCTTAAAGGATAAAACTTTATTACTGTCGAACAAACCAATTTTCCATAATGATATAGAGAATAGAAACTCATTGGAGAAGAATTCAATTTAAACACCCCAACAACACCTGAACCAACTAAGAGGGGGGTAGCATACATAAATACAATTGAAGAGAAAGGATTTACCTAAGACTTAGCAACTCTAGAATATTAACAATTAAATAACTAATCAAAATATTACCTCAAGGGGTGCAAGATTGTTCTTAACATTTTCTTTTGGGGCATGCTTTTAACTTTTTATAATTTTGGGATAAAAAAAAACAACAACATTTATTCAACAGATTTAATTTGAAATTAATTTAATTGTACTTTTAACAAATGGTTCGCCATTTAAAGGATTAGTATAAGAAAAATACCTGAGAATTAAATTTTCTCAAGCTAGAGAGTGAACGTCTGACAAACATCCGAGAGTATAACTGTCATGAAAGAGCTTCTCAATTGGCCGTTTGGACTCGGCATAAAATTGTAGATCCCTTCCATTCGTCCCAAAAAAAATAAAAACTCACACAAGACGAATGGTTGTGAGAAGCTAGGCTTGGGTCCATACGGACCTGTTGCGCCAATTATTTATTTATTTATTTATTATTTAAGCTAGTGAGCTCATACCTCTGTCTACACTGACACTTGGTTTGACAACACCTCAGTCCCCAGTTCATATACAAAATACACTCCATTTATTGTTGTTCTCTCTATCAGTATACAGAGCGATCTGTTAACAACACGAGGAGTGCGCATATTGTAAACATTTGGCTCGTTTTATTGAAAGTCTGTTTTAGCAAAGTAAAGAAAAGTAAACCAGTTTGCAATAGAACAGTGTCACATTTGCGAAAAAGTGGTATAAACAGGTATATTTAATTGCGTGTCTTCAGTCTTAACGCAGCTTCCAAGTAGAGAACAAAAAGTTTTCAACATAAGCTGCAGCTGCCAAGTGATGTTCAATAAAACACACGTATCTATTGTTGTAAAATTCAAACCACCCACGATTGAGTATTTCTTGCATGCCAAAAAGTTGACAACTGCAAAGCCGTCTCCACAGAGAAACCTTTACGAAAAGCTTATCACAAAATAAATAGAGAGATTGATTTTGAATTAGTTTTGGAAAAAGAAAGCCTGAAGTTACTTGTATAATATTTTTGACGAATGGGAGCAATAAAATTAATTTACAACGATTGATGCCTATCACTGCGGACAGTCGAAAATTAATTTACGGCAAAAGATTGCCTAATAAGATTATAGACCAGCTACAAAGGACACATATTGCATTAATCCTTTGCTGGCACTTTGATCGCATCGTTTTCCATCAGCGCGTCCCTTTGTGCATTGCACCCCTCAGTATGTTCCTAATTCTATTTAATTCAATGATTTCCGAAAATTGTTTCCCTCTTTCTCAGTGGTATTGAGTTACATCATGATTTCCCAATTTGTTTCCTTTCTATTACCCGATTAAATGCTTGTATAATGGGCAAGATCTGTGAGCACATTGTGCTTGAAAATCGAATGAATGTCGACGAACCATCCGCCGTAAAATGA
Organism: Cheilosia vulpina; assembly: GCA_916610125.1. Lineage (NCBI taxonomy): Eukaryota > Metazoa > Arthropoda > Insecta > Diptera > Syrphidae > Cheilosia > Cheilosia vulpina. The sequence continues at coordinate 76,668,933 of OU744276.1, read as the reverse complement.
TAAACACTGTCCGTGTCCATTTCGATTCATGTTTCGATGTGCATCGAGCAGTCATTTCCAGCACTCGGCTTTGAATAGAAAGTAAATCCTTACAGAGCCCTAAGGGAAAAAGTTAAGTCGCCATTTTGGCGTTTCTTAATGTGCATAAATAGCGGCAAAGAGGGCATTTATTCCGTTCGTTTAGCTCGTAATCAAAAATCCGATAACGTCGCATTCGCTGAACACGCATTCTCCTGTCAAAATACTCGCCGCAGGACTGTCGACCAGAGATCGTTAATCACAAGGATCTCACGCAAAAGCAGAAGAGAGAGAGAAGAAAAAAAAAACGAATAAACGTGTGCACACACATTAAATATTAAAATTAAATTGGTACCTATCATCCCCTTTCAGGATTGCCACAATCTGATAAGGATCACCGAGAAGGCGTGCGCGCACAATAAAGCGCCAATCTCCCGGTGAGACAGTGTTGCGCAGGCGAGACTCGTTGTTGTCGTTGCCGAAAAGTTAATTACCATGTTGGCACATTGGAACGCAGCGTTGAGTGGCCGCATGTAAGCGACCGAGTGTGTTTGATCGCTATCGCGGGTGCGTTTGCGTTTGCTTCGTCCAGTTGGTTAATGAGAGGATACGTCTTTTTTTTCATCCACCGCTGCTTACATTAGACAGTGGATTAAGGGAAAAAAAAAACTTTTTGGGGTACCTTCGCGTTTTGTGACCCATTCAGGTTCGTTAATCGCTTGACGTAATTTGATCTTTGATTAAGCGCAGGCCTTTATGCAATGGAATCGGAATGGTTTCAGCGCTTGCATCGAGGGCGGACAGACAGACGGATGGAGTTTTATATTTTGAGGTCAGTCCCAGTCCATGCTGATGATCATGATGACGTGATGAGGGTGAAAAATGCGATAATTGCGCCGCATATAACTGCGATAAGTATTATTTCGGGGCACGCCACCGCCAAATGGAATGGGCGTGTAATTCAATCCGCAAATGAAATTGTTTACTTTGCGTCCGGGCTGCCACAAATGTTTATTAATGACAAGGCAACAGCAGAGCATTTTGTTGATCGATCGACTGAATAAGGGAAAGGGACGTGTTTTATTACTTTTTTTCAACAATTTTTGCTAATTGAAACAATTTTGCAATGTGAAGGGTGTTCGATTGTTAATTGCTGGCTTTTGCGATTTAATGAGGACAAACGATGGTAATTGGCCTGTGCCGAAAGGAAACATTTGTATCAGCCTTAAATGGCGTTGCAGTGGATCATCCGTTACTGACTCATCAGCGCTCAAACACAAGTCTACTTTATAAGGTATGCTCTACTAGCAGAGGATTTGTTTAAGGATCGCCACACTACCGGCGCTCTTGGTTCTGATTAACGCCTTTTATAGCCAATGACTAGTCACACAAAAGCACAATCTAATGTAATATGTTTGAAACTTGCGACAGTAGCTGAAAAATTATTAACCACAATTTCTCGAATTGACAACATATCCAAGAAGTGAGCGGCTTCAAATTGACTCAGATTCTTACCGAAAAGTCATCCTAACAACAGGCCAAGCTACCTTTAGTCTTGTGGGTTAGAGTGCAGGGTCTAGAGTGTATAATTGAGGACGTTTTCAGGATATTTTTCCAAATCACATACGATGTATAGACATGTGCGGGATTTCGCACATTTTAAAATGTGTACCCAAGTTGTCAGGGACGGTTTAAAAAACCGGGGATTCGAACGCCAGAGGTGCAACTGACAATACAGTACGAGTATAAACGCGGGCTTTGTACTTCGAAGTTTAGTATCAACAATGCTATTTATGAATTTGAAATGTAATATGGCATGCACTAGCAAATTAACTACGGTTGACATGACCTAGACGTCAAACAATGTTATCGTTTATGGGCGGCCTAAGAGCTGTCTGTTAGCCGTTGAAAAAGTTCTCTGGAAGTCAGTTGTCATCTACATAAGTAGCTAAACAAAACAGTTCTTTGTACAAATTAAGAGAAGTATCTCGGTAGGAATCATCGGAATGGGTTGAAACGACTTCGTGCTTAGTTAATACCATTCCTGACCACAATGACACTTGGCAACAATTTCTGTACTTGCTGTTGCATTACAAGTCGAGGTGAATACAGGTTTGGCAATAAAATAATCGGAGATCCTATTTTGAAATGAACAAAGAGGAGTGTCCCCATCACGGTGGCTGTACTAAAATTCGGAACTCTATATGTAATTGAGGCTCTGGTTTTCGTTTTTTACAGAGAGGACCCATCATAAGTCGCCAGATTATTCTGATTGCATCTAATTTGAGCGGTTTCATTTTCCAACCCTATTACTGCTGAATGCTAATCCGACTGATGGCTCTTGTAGTTTTTGGCAATCGTAATACAAATCTTCAATGGAACTCCTTCTGCAAGGTTTACCATATCTGAAAATCATTTGACACTTATCGAAGGCTATATGCTGCCATAAATTTGTTGTATTAAAGGTGCCACGGCCCGTCCTAAAATTCGGGACACATTTAACGAAATGTTTGATACCATATGAATTCATAGACAATTTTTGGAAAAAAACGCTATCAAAGTGTTAGATTTTCTTCCACCGAAACTTTAAATTTGGGAACACTTTTTTTCAAAAACTTCTCTCTGGGGAATGAGAACCTATAACACCTTCAATTGCGTTCCGTGATGCCTGCATATATAGGATTTAGCTCTGCACTTTAATTGTTTTAAGTTGTGCTCCTCTGGGAATATTTCAACCTGGAAGCGAAATTTTAGTTGTCCTCTAGACAAGTAAAGGGGTTTCGAAAAAGTGACGTCGTCGTGTACGGATAAAAGTGCTTTTGGTGGTCTATCTTGGTGTGGCGCGCATATATTCCGTTTCGAGGTGTTTTTTTTTGTCTTGCTTATAACAGAGGAGTAGGTTGATGACTAGTCTTCTATACGTCAGCGTTTATAAACACTTTTTTAGTGTTATTTCTCCTATTACTCGAACTGCTCGCCTCTGCGAGCACGCTGTCGAGTAGGCTAATAGAATGAGCATGATTTGAACATGACCGCCGCTACATTGAAAGTGCTGCAACTGTCTTGGCTGTGGTCTGCAGTCAAATTAAATGTGCCATCGTTGTCAAAATTTAATTTTGCGACGTAATTTGCATTAGAACCTGAAACACCTCACGTATCAATCCAGTACACAAACCGCACTGACACGCAGTCTGTCATTCAGTGTTCGCAGACTTTGGAGACTGTTTTCCTCCTTTTTTTTAACAGCAAAAGCATTAGTTTTCCTTTTAATTGGACAAAAATTCCCCTTTCCCCCCTAAGTGAAATTTGCACTTGTTCTCATGTAGAAAAATTAGATTAAATTAAATTCAAATGAGCATAAAACATAAAAATATAAATGTTATACAATAATTTCCTTTTCTATTAGACATAATGCGCCGTACTAATAATAAATTTAAGTCTCGACTTTAAATTTATGGAAGCTCACATTTGGGACATTTTTTTTTTGGGAAAATATAGGCACTGTGAACTACTCAAATTTAAAGTCGAAACTAAAAATGTTTATTGATAAGGCTCAATGTCAAAACGAGTGAATTCAGATAAACAAAAAATTCGTACGTAGACATTCGATGGGCTGTTATTTTTTTCATGTTTAATTAATTTTTTAAAATTTACATTTCAAAGAGATTTTTTATGTTTTCTCTTTTCTAAACTTGTCCCTTGCTTTTCCCTTTTCAAACAAAATTGGCGATTTTCTCTTACATCTGGAAGCACTGTTCATCTGCTAAGAGATATAGGTACGGACAAGGACATATCATAGTAAAACGGGTACCGTATCGTAACGTATTTTATTTTATTTACACCATCAGATAGAAATTTCGCAGGTGACAGGCAGAATCCGTGACGTTCGAACGACATCGAAGATTGTAGTCCCGGAGCTTACCGATGCAATGGCTCTTGATTGGATGCATGGTCTAACTGATACTCCTAGAAAAAGCTACTTTCAGAAACAATTTGGAGAATGGACAAATCTTTAAACGGTTGCACCCGGCCATACTGAAGCCACCGGGCGTTAGCTGATATTTCCATTTGTTGTACCCAAAGCAGTAACCGTTGCGTTGGCTTTGCTTGTTTTTAAGAATAAAAGATAACTAAGTCCAGTTAAGGCTTGCCCATAAAAACTGCACTACAAATCGATTTCTGCAGAGGTTTCCCTGCAGGATTTTATTATAGCTGTCAGTGTTATCAGTGAAATGATTAAGAAGAGAAGAGCCATAGCCATGAGATGGTATATGGTGGGAAAAATAATTTTTGACCTTTTTAGCGTGTCTAATAAGACAATGCATTGGTAGCCAAAACAGTTGGCTTATGAGATAGAGCTCTTTTCTCTACTCCTCAGTATACAGGGTTTTGATAAAAAAAAGTCTGATTCACCCAGTTTATCTCCGTATACACAGCCATAAAGTATCTAAAGTATGTTTTCAACCCTCTGTTCTTCACAATCCCTAGGCTGCAACTGCCATCCCCATCCACCTCTCCTCGTTCAAAAACAATCTTCGAAATAAAACCAAGAACAACAACAACAGGGAATATACCATCGCTACCATCTTAAGTGATTCTTGGGAGAATCAAACTTCGAACAACACCCTTCATCATCTTTGCACACTCCAAGTGTATACCTAACCTTCTTATACTATACCTATCCTTGCCTTTATATATTCATGCTGCTATTTCTATAGCTACCTCCTTTTTGTTTGAGTTGTTTGATTTAGCACATAAATGTATTAAAAGATGCTTTCAAGTAAATGCTGTTACCATAAGTAATGAGGTTGAACGTTCTTCCGCCGTTCTTTCTATACAGAAGGATACTCGTGTATAATATAGATATAGGTATAGGGGAGGTCTGTGGGTATTCCCACTAATAGAAGACATATTTATTTAATTTACCTCCATTAGGGTGTGCCCTTGCATTAGTTGTTTGCCAATATAAAAGGGGGTTTCTGTGGAAGCTATAGGTATGCGATGCCCGATGCCTGTATGTGCGGTCACGCTCGGTATGTGTAATGTATCGAAGCTGGTTTTCTTTATTGAAAGAAAGTTTCTTTGAAAATATGAATGGCTAAGGACTTATCCCCGAAGACAACGTAGACTGAGACGATGACTCTAATTCAAATGTTTTTAATCTTTAATTGCAGATTGGGTTTCATCTCGCAATGGGGCGCCTTAGCTGGACGTTATGCTGCCTTGTGCCCGCCCGGATGGCCATGGGCGCCGCAACGAATGCCTTTTCACAGTCCAACTCATGGTAGGTCTTTTGAATTTTACATTAATTTCGTTTATTATTATGTTTGATTCCTTATAAATGCGACCGAGATAGGCCGGGTGGATTTACAGTTCTCAATTGATACAATAGATCTTACAGGTCACAGCTGGGCATGGGCGTTTAAAAAAAAAACAGATCTCGATGTGGTTCATCATGAGTGACAAAAAATTTAAAAATAAATTTGTGTTAGGAAACCAATATGAAATCACTTCGCTGTATGCTGAACTAACGCTTGTCACGCTTTGTCCTTGGCTCTGAAGTTTTTGTAATTCAGACGGGCCCTCGTTAGCTTCAAGAAGAACTTAATTCGCCGTAAGGGGGTCCAGCCGATAAAGTGTTGATACCAGCATCTGGCAAACGCTTGTCACGCTTTGTCCTTGGCGCTGAAGTTATTGTAATTCAGACGGGCCCTCGTTAGCTTGAAGAAGAACTTAATTCGTCGTAAGTGGGTCCGTGTTGATACCAGCATCTGGCAGCGAATTATCCGCTTTAAGACGATATTTAAGAAGGCACCTGTTGTGGCGTCTTCTTGCAGTAAACGATCGCGAAGTATATAAACATTCTTCCAACTACAATGTTTTATAGCTTTACCATAGGCACGCACAGCTTGATCGATAGTGCTGGAGTGCCGAATCCCGCCATCTCTATACGTAGGAGTGTTGTTTATTATCCTTAAAAAATTAGATATAAGCTTTAAGCTCTTCTGTAGATTCTGACAATGACTTGACATATATGTCATGAAAAGACTTACTACAGAAGAACGCTTTTGTACACTTTTAACTTATTTCGAAAATCATGTTCAGCTGCAGGTGTTTAAAAATAAATATGCACAACTGGGTCGCACGCAACTTGCTCTGTCACGCAATATTCGCTATTTAAGAACTGATATGAAAACTGCGATTTCTAAGCCAGAATTTCGAAAGGAGCCGCTCTCTTTTGGACTCTTCTGTCATTGTCCTGATTGAAGTTTTGAATTTTTGGTAAAACCAATACTCGCCCTTTAGAAAGTGAAAAGTTGGAGAACAAAGTTTAGTAAAACACCCTTTAGACCTCCTGACAATTATTGCTGTCCTATGCGGGGTTCAAAGTAGTTACAAAGTTTTGGGGAGTTTGTCTTGAAATTCGTTAGAGTTTTATCAGGATTTTAGGTGCAATGAGTGGTTAGTGTGTTGGACTCTCAAGCGAGGGGTCCCAGGTTCGATTCACGAAAAAGCCAAATTCAGATTTAAGTTTTGTTTCCACTGCGCCACTTTTCGTGAACGTCTGACAAATATCCGAGAGTATAACTGTCATGAAAGAGCTTCTCAATTAGCCGCTTGGACTCGGCTTAAAATTGTAAATTGAAAAACTCACACAAAACGAATGCTTGTGATAAACTAGGCCTAGGGACCCTACGGATATGTTATGTCAACTATTTCTTTATTTTTATGTCAGGGTAAGTCGATCTACTGGTCCGCACCGAGACTTTCTCAGAGTAAGGTCTTTTATGCGACAAAAAGCAGGAATGCCACTATAGTTCTTGAAAGAAGCAGGTTCTTCAATATGATGAGCAGAAGGTCCTGTCATCAGGAATGATATTTCTCATCCACACCTTTGGTAAAAGTCAGTATTTGCAAAGCTCCGTCATATTGATTGTGGCTAAGTCAACCTATTATACAGTGAGTAGATATGTTTTCTCTCCTTGACCTATCACTCTCTTTTACCAGCTGCTAAAAATTCCTTTCAAACGTTCATGTCCTTCGGTGGCTAGATTTCATTCGCTATTTCACAGGCCTTACCTTGTGGTCTTGAAGACAACTTGGTTGTCTTTGTTGTGGAACTCCAGGCAGAAGCCTTCGGACTGGGAGAACCAATGAGTCAAAAAAATTACAATGGCTTGACATTTACACAACGTTTTGCTTTTGTTGTAAAATTTGACAGTTTGACGACAGAGAAACGTATGTATGATATGTTATATTGCGCGATGTAATGATTTCTCATGTAGTGACGTCTCTGCGCAGGGCAATAGAAAATGCAAACCAAATGTGGCGGAATTTTTAAAACAAAGCAACGTCATGCGTACGTTTTTTTCTTTTGACTCGGTCTCTTATTACGTGTACAAGCAAAGAGAACGCGTAACAAAATCGAAACCGAATGTCGTCGTCATCTTTAATTTCCTTCATTTAAGCTTTGGCTCTTTTCTCCTGCCTTTCTTTGCAAAGTTTAATTTATTTGGGGCTAAAACTTTGTACTCTACGTGTGCAAAGAGTTCCACGTTTAGGAACACTATTACATCTGTAGTCAGTTGATTTGTCTATGAAATTTTATAAAATTTTGTTTTTACGACGAAACAGGGATCGAATTGGTTGCAGATGGTCCATTCTACGTATTTAGTTGCAACATCCAACACTCATATGCTACGAATTAACTATTTGTCGGTCGATTGGACTGATCGTCCAAAGAATTACTTTTGTACCCATAACTATACCATCACTCTTCGCTTCGTAAACCCTATTTAGTGGATTGACACGTTAAGCGTGTATGCAGCTTAGGCGAATGTCCATTTGAAAGAAAAAAAAAAAATCCGACTCGTTGTGAAATCTTCAAACGGCACGCCATACATAAATTTATCGGGGAAAACTAAAAAGATTTTACACCCGTTCCCATTTAAAGCGAACCCCTCGTTGCCTCAGCCTCATGCCTCAACTAAGCCAGCGGCTATAGGTGGAAGCCTTACAATCCCATGCCGACAACAACCGGCGAGTGGTGTGCAGCACTCACCCCGTCGCACCGCGCTACCATCAAGCACCGATGACGAGTGTACAAAGTTCAAAACAGCAGCCGAGGCAGTTAAACAGTTGAGGTGAAGCCCCATGACCGCCCTCCATCGTTGTTCATCTGCCTTTTAACGTAAATTGCATGACATAAAATTATTTGTCACTTGCGCGTATTTATCGCATCGAAGTAAAAAAGCAAAAAGAAAAGCAAATACCAAACCGAATCGAACAAATGCAATTGATCAGCGATGGTCTGTTCAAATAGCGGATTAGTGCAGTCGGAAGAGGGCTCGGAATGGGGTTGTATTTTCACTTGTAATTGCAGAGTGAATTCCTGACACATACCCACACAACAATTCCCAACATGCGCGGCGATGATTTCAGTTGCAAATTACATGCAACAAGGTGGTGGAGGCCGGTGTCGCGGGTGCTGGCATGACATAGAAGAGTGCATTCCAGTGGAAAAGAATTTAATTACAAATTTATTGCCAGAGGGCCAATTAAGTGGACTTAAGACGAAGACGAAGCAGGGTGCTGCGAACAAATTAATCTGAGCGAATTAATTGCACTTGTGAGGGAGGTAGGTCTCTGTAGGTATATGCACGGCGAAGAAGGTGACTTTACCAGAAACACAGAAACTGTCGCACTTGCAAATTGTTGTCATAGCTGAGGGTGCTTAACTGCTTGCAACTGAAATAATGTATAGCAAAGCGTGTGAACTCGGAACAGTAATGAATGCATTTAGCGGCGAAATTCCTATAGGTTAAGCGTTTGCAATTTGTTTGCTGGGTATTTTGCTGCAAATACTATCACTATGCCACTTTGGGATTAGTTGGCACAAGTCGCAGGGCATTAGCACAGTTAAATAGTTTACATGTGCCGTTCCGATGTACAGATGTAGTACGCTGGCGATGCGTAATCGCATTTGCACTGCGGGCTCGCATCGGGTCTATACTTGCTTTGACAGTTCACGTGAAAGTAATGCCTCACATAGGTATACGGAGTACCTATGCTGGGAGCTGTATGGCGCAGGGAACAAAAATGTATACTTACTCAAAAGGTTGGACAGTGCGGCCACTCAAATAGAGCGTACGGTGCGCGATATGAGTATTGATGTATTTAATCGTCGGTTGGGCCAAAAGTCACTCGAAGAAGAAGTGAGTTGCAAAATCGGCTAGAGGGGATTTTTTCACGGATGCATTTGAAGCGTACGTTTCTTTTTAGAACACCTGACAAGCCTCACAATTAGATAGAGTCTTTTGGAAGTCGACGGTGTTCAGATAGCCTAGCCCTGGGCAGTGTGACCTATTCAATATTTCAAATCATGCTAAGTGCAGTAGCATGGTATGTTTTCTATTTGTAAAAAAGTTCGAAAACTATTTTTTTTTAAATCAAAACCTGCTAAGAACCCAAAAAATTAACAAAGACGCTGTTTTTCAGGTAAAATAATATATACTTCACAAAAATGTCATTAAATAAAGACACTTCATGGCGCTTACTATGTATCATAAACTAACTATTAAATAGACTGACAGCTTCGGCCAAAAAAGAGAAATTACCAACAAGCTGAATTTGACCTAGCCCAGTTTGAATTTATGTACTTGTGCCTATGCTAAAGGGGACTTACTCTTACTTGAAAAAAAAAAACAGCCTACACTCTTCCGGTTTAAACCGGATGTCGCCATGTCGGTTGTCGGTAGCCTGAGAAGGACTCTGATTTCAATATCGAGGGCTGTGTTGTAAACAATAGTTTTCCTTAGTGTCCAGGTTGACATTTTTCGCTACTTTTTTATATAAATAGTTGTTCGATTTTCTTATTATTGAATAGAAATGAATATTCAAATTAAAGGTTGTAGGTTAGGTTAGGTTAGGTTGAGTAGGGTTGTGAGATCGTCACAAAAGACCAGGCACCAAGACGGGCCCATCGCCATCCCCAGGGAACCATTACGGTTAAAAACCTAAACCAAATCGCCCAAACAGTTAAATTCCCTGCAGAATTTAATTATTGTTCCAACACTGGTTGAGGAACCAACCTCCTCTAAGTTTTTAAAAAAGTACCTGCCTAGGTGGTTCCTTCTACTCCGAGCAATTGCTTGACACTCGCAAAGAACGTGGGAGATATCTTCCGTGACTTGTAGGTCCTCACAGTACCTGCATATATTCGTGTTAGCTAAGCCTAGTCTCATGGCATGCTTCCTTAGAAGGCAGTGTCCAGAGAGTATTCCTACCGTTAGTCTTAACTTTGTTCTACTGAGATTTAGTAAGTGTTCAGATTTTTTCCTATTTAAGACGGGCCATATTGCCTTTGAGACCCTGTGTCCTTCTAGCTGTGACCATCTGGTGGCTGCTTTATTCAAGGTTTTCTCAAGGACAACCCTTCTAGCAATGGCCATAGGTGGTCTGATACCCTTCACCATTGTATTTAGTGGGAGCTCAGCTCCTGCCTTAGCCAGAACGTCGGCTTTCTCGTTACCGTCAATATCAGAATGCCCAGGTACCCAAATCAATCTGACATGGTTCTGCGAACATAATGCATTAAGCATTGTGCGGCAATTCCTGACTATTTCAGATTTGGTAGTATATGATTCTAGCGCTTTAAGCGCAGCCTGGCTATCAATGTAGATGGCGATATTCTTATTGGATATCGATGTCATCTCAAGTACCTCCACAGTTTTGAGTACGGCCAGAATACACTGCATGTGTCCGGAAGTCTCAGGGCTACATGTAGGTCCAACTCGTTGGAGTATATGCCTGACCCCGTACCCTCACCCGTTTTGGAACCATCAGTATATATTAAGATCTCATTGTCCCTCAAGACTAAGTTCCTATGCCAGTCCTGTCTGCCAGGGTACGACACTTCGTATGTCGTGTCAAAAACTAGTGTACCAATACTTTCATCGGCTTTTTCCGGGATATCAGAGAATGATTCCTTCAAAATAGTACTATGCCATAAACCCCTGTTTTTAAAGGGTGTAACGAAAAGGAATATTTTTTTAAGTCATTTTATAACGAATTTTGGATAGATAGCTAGATATTATTTTTATGGTAGCCCTGTTTTTTGAGCTCCGTTCTCAGCAAAGCAAAGTAAAGTAGGATTTTCAGCACGCAATTACAACAACTACGCTCACTTGACACTTCGCGACTCGCTTACTTTCCTTTGCTTTGCTGAGAACGAAGCTAAAAAAAACACGCCTGATATCGATATAAAAAAAATGTTCGCATGTTCGCCATAGAATTTCGTTTAAGTTTCGCAACCAATTTCTCCTCTAACATCCCCATTTTTTTTAATGATCGATTTGGTGAAACTATTAATAACAGTACTAAACGAGACTGACAACTGTACTGTCACTTAAAAAAGTGTAAGAAAAATTACAAACTCAATCAAGTAAAAAAAAATACGTCAGTTTTCTAGAAAAAAAATTGGAAAGAAACAATAATAAATGTGCAGTCATCATTTTACAACATTTTTTTACTTTTACTAAATAATGACATTATTTTCATTCATAAAATGTCTACCAAAAACTTTTCAGTTGTGTTTTTCTGTTACAACTACTAAACTAATATAAAATGTCTGATTAGTAATTATGTGAAATTGTTTGAATTAAAAAAAAACTTTAGACAGCCAAGCTTAAATGCGTGACAAGCGTAAAAATTAGTAAACATGTTTATTTGCCTTTTTGCTGATATGCATTTTGAGTTTCGTTCTTTCCCGTACATTTTAAAGACAACTTTCGTTGATGGTATGTATTATTTTGTTTTTTTTTATTAAACTAGCATTATTCAAAATTTTGGCTGAAGCAGTTGTTTTCAAATGGAATTTCATTATTTATCTCAATTTTTTAAAATTTTGTAATAAATTTAAATTGTTTTTTGTTGTTTTTCGTTATTAAATGGAATTTTCATGAAAAGGTTATAACTCAAAAATCATATTTCAAATCTTAATAATCATAATCAATTCTTTGCCGTTTTTCTGTTGGTATTCCTGGCGAAATAAAATTTCCCCAAAAACAACAAACGAGAACAGACACAATAATTGTAGGAACAAAAATATCTTCGTCTATTTCGACGAATGAATTTTTCGCACTTAATAAAGTGTGCAAAATTTATTCGTCTTTATTTATTTATGTTGATTACATTCGCTATTTTAAATTTTGTAGAATAGAATACAAATGTTATCGTGGTGCAATAAAACAACGAATTTAAACTCTCAGAACGCATCCATCAGCTGACAGCAACTCACGAGATACACTAAATCTCAGTCAGTGTTCCTAGCACTCTCTCTTTATTTTTCCCACGAAGCGTGTTCATTTTTCCCTTTTCACTAAACTCAAATTACCTATATTTTTTAAGGAAAAAAAAAATGCTTTTAAAAGTTAAATTTGTATCGTTCGTAAAGAAAATAACATTAAATTTATCTTCAGTATAAAAATCGCAGTTTGTTATACATTATAATCATTATTTTTGGTACTGGAAATTGTCGCTAAAGGCAAATCTCCTTTTTATGTACCATTTAGTACGTTGCTATCCATGGTGAAATGTTGTTTGACTGTCTTCTTGTCAGATTGTTGATATTCCCACAATTTTGATGTGTTTTCCTCTTACGCACGGAAAATTTTTCGAAAATTGAAATTCCCACAAAAAGGTAGATATACCACGATGTAGGAACACTGCAGAGTGTCAGTGGTTTATTCCACTCCCACCATTTAGAATTGCATTTTTTTTGCTGCTTCACACGTATTCACAGACAGTAAAATTGCGAGCTGAGATTGGGGCTTATATTGAAAAAATCTGCGGGGTAAATCGGGGAGACGTAGGAAAGCTGTCAGTCTATTTAATAGTTAGTTTATGCTATATATTACATAACAAAATATTTTAATTCAATTAAGTTCAGTCTTTGTTCGTTGAATAAAAATAAATATATACCCAAAAGGGAAGGAAAAACTGTGTGTTTGGAAAATTGATTGCAATCGCAATTGCGAGCAGAAGAATTCATTAAATGGTTGTGTTCAGTTCACTGTCAAATGAGAGTTGTAATGGCTTGGTCACACTAAGGCTCGTCTGCTTTGATTTTATTTTATTATTTTAATTCATAATTTTGGCTTAACCAAAATCCTGCTAATTTTTCCTGCTACAGCATGAAATCATGCTAAAAAAAATGCTGACATTAATTGAAAAAGAGGCTAAAAATAAAATAATCACGTTAAATGTAGCAGGAAATATGCCAAATTGGTCACAATGGTCTTCCACACAGACGGACGCGGGATTGATGTCTCGTACCTTCGATTTAGGGCGATATTTGGGTCCATGTATATGACCTTGTGAATCCAAATTCTTGGTTTGAATTGTTGAATGAAGTGGAGTTTTACGTCCCAGACAATGGCTGTAACCTGTACAGGTACTGGAGGACGGCTCTAAGGCTCCATAGTTGATCGTGAGCATTGCTTGAGACCTGTGAAGTGATATACCAAAGCTCGCCAGGCTATGTACTCTTTTGGTTGAGGTTCAATTTGAGGAGAAAGATCAAAAATTGCCATGACCATAAAGAAATGTTAAATCTTTTTTGGGCAAAGGCTCCTCTTTTTTTTGAGCATAATAAATACATCAGTTGCCTTTTCAGAGCTGCTTTCAAAGTGGGCAATCAAAATCAGATTTTAATTCGAACCTCGTTTGGGAATGGAGTTTGTACGTGCTGTTTATCTTAATTGAATTGGGGTAAGCTAAGGTTAGGTTAAGTTAAACAGGGGTATGTGCTATCAAGGTCAGATACGGCACTGTGCGCCTAAAGGGCTACAGTACAATTTGAAAAATAGATGTAAACATTTTGTATTATAAAAGACCCAATCTCCTTGCGGAAACCATATGAATATCCTTTTATAGGTCGTGCGTTGTCATAATCTACCTTAAAACTTGAAGGAAGTACTACCAGAAACTATCTTCGACTGCGAGATATACAGTATCCGATTCTGCTACTCGTCGGGCCGAATTTTTCTTCAACACTATTCTTCTATTCATTCGAATTGAATCTGGATTCACCTCGTTAATGTCGGTAATACTGCGCGGTATATTTTTATTCACGTGAACGCATTCATTCTATACCATTCAGATCCGCATGTCAAATGTTGCGGGTTTTAAATTTAACGGATCGTCTGTCTGGTTGGTGGTTGATCAAATATAATGAGAAACTAATTTATTGCTTGATTATTTGTTGGTAAATAAAGATTATTCATTGAAACGGGTAGAACAACAAACGGAGACCAATTTACAAAAATTTTATCTAGTAAAATATGAAAATGAATCAACTTACGTTTCATTCGGCAGTTCAATAATACCGTTTCGTGGATTTTTTTTTCCGTTTCTGCGAAGTTCTCTGTTTGATGAGACTTCACTGTTTGAAAGTGGAAAAAAAGTCAACCTTACCTGTTTGGTTATATTTTTTGTTTTAATTAAATTATTTAACCAAAATAATTTATTCAGCTTTCCAAAGATTTTCCTAAATAGAGATCAAATTGAATACATTAATTTCAATTTGCAAAAACAAAAACAATCTTCTTATGATTTTGACATGAACAGCTGTCAACATGAATGTCAAATTGGTTTGGATAATGTAGTTCACCCGATAGATAGCCGAATGGAAAGGGGGAGAGTTTTCAAATCGAATCTACGATTCACGTGAATAGCAGAATAGGACTGATAGCCTCGTATTCACCTCGCATTGTTTAGTATTTTCGTCGGCTAGCAAGTCCTTGCAGAATCTGCAAGAGTGTCTGCGTCCGCCAGTCGTGTGTTTGGCAGATATGTCTCTGCATTAATAATTAATTAATAATTATCCATTTGCCTCTATTCCCTTCGATACAAAAAACAATGACTTGTTGTCGAAAGCCCCAGCAATGTCAGGAAACGGGCAGAGAGCAATCTCTTAAGTCTCGATCGAGTCCTTAATCTTCTTTACCAAATGTTGAGGGGTTGAACCATTAGAAAAGATTTTCGTATATGCGACGGTTCTCTATTTTTTCCAGGACTTCCAGAAAGCTGGATGTCAGACAATTGGTTGAAATGTTTGAAGACCTGCAGATAGGTATGAATACAAAATACACCCTACGCCCAGGGACGGAAAAATAGCTCACTCAAAACTGGTTATTAAGAGCAGGACTGACAGATTGGGCTATTTGCCAGAAAAAAGGGTTACAATTTTTTTTTAAATTGGGCTATCGAACTAGTTCTAGATCCTGCTTAAGAGAGCAAAAGGATGATCTATTACTGTCTCGATTCAGAGAATATTCCGTCCCCTCCCGGCTTCTGGGTAGACACCCATACAGTCTCCTCATGTTAGAAAAGTTCAATTTAAACAGTAAGGCAAGTGTTTGTTGCTATGTCGTCGCTCTACCGACGTTTTATGCTGATCTAAGAAGCTATATTTCTTATCCCACTTCTTGAATCTCTTAATGAAGGGTGATTTTTTTGAGTTAAGATTTTCGGGTTGGCAGCACTGGTTAGTAATGGCGTCCAAACGTCATCTGTCAAAGTGAAAAGTTTTCAGTATACTCTGCCATTTATTCATGGAAAGACTTACAACAAGCAACGATTGCAAATTATTGAAATTTATTATAAAAATTCGTGCTCTGTGAAAAATGTGCACCGTTTGTTACGACCATATTATGGTCGTCATATTCGACCTGGTGAATCAACAATTCCTGCTGTTATCACCAAATTTACTTTGTCTGACATTAAACCATCGACTCGCATGCGTACAGTGTGCACCGAAGAGAATATTGCAGGCTTAGCGTCCAATGTTAATGAAGATCGTGAAATGTCAATTCGTCGCCGTTCTCAGCAATCGAGCCATGATACGCCACTTTTTTTATTGCCCCAGTGGGTAGAGTTGAACTTGTTTGACATGTGGTTTCGTCAAGAATGAATTTGGTGAGCAGCTTATCTCTCGAAATGGCCCTGTGAGTTGGCAGCCAAGATCATGCGATTTAACGCCTCTTGATTATTTCTTGTGAGGTTATGTAAACTCGTTAGTCTATGTGGACAAGCCGAACACGATTGAAGCCTTACAGGATAACATAACACGCGTAATTCGTGGAATGCAGGCCGAAATGCTCGAAAAAGTGAGGCAAAATTATACCTTCCAAATGGACCATTTGAAACGGAGGCGCGGACAACATTTACATGAAGCTGTCTTTAAAACGTAAATGGCAAAGGCCTATTTATCGATTACAATACAAATTTTGAGTATTTGATGCAAATTTGAGTGTTTTATTCGATTTTTAAAAAAGAACTACGCTTAAAAAATCACCCTTTACTTGCCTAATATCGTGGGTAACGCAGAAAATGGTGTCTTAAGAATCACCGACCTAGAATGACTTGAGATAGGCACCTATCCACACTTAAAATAATCCAGTGGCGTTTTACATTATTATATTGATTGAGATTGTATTTTGTTTCAATATAAAAATAATACCTCCAAACTTCGCGACGAAATATGACTTATTGCAGACACCTTACACGAAGCGTGCAACTTTCTATCAATAAATTCTATTTATTCATTGAAAGCCATCCCCACTTCAACTGCTGCGGTTCCAATTGAAGTAGACAAAACAATGGAAAAAGAAAAAAAATAAATCCAATCATGCGCCTCACTCTACCACCACAACAGTAAATCAAAGCAAAACGTTTGGCCACCATATACATACGGCTAATGGAAAATGTTAAAATAAATCAATTGTATCCGCAAATGGACTTAAGCCCAAAAAGGGAATCTTTTTCGTCATACATCTCCCTCGTTCTATCTATCTCTCTCTCTCTCTGTCTTTTGGACTGTAGATAACTATGTGAATGAATCGCTTACCCGCCCACACAAGGGACACAACAAATTTCCACCCACGACACTTTTTCTCAATTATACAGAGCTTGCGCATTTCTAAGGATCCTATATATATGTATCACCCCCAGCCACAATGTGCATACCTTCCCCTTGTTAATGGTGTACTTCTTGTTCCATTGCAGACAGTTCATCCACCAACACAACAGAGAATCCATCGCCCTCTCTCAGTCCGCCGCCATCGAACACCAAATCACCCTCGCCATCGTCTTTGCATCATAGTAACAACAACAATAGCCATCATCACAACCACTCCAGCTACATCCAGAGTTCCAATGAATCTGATGACGAGAGTCAGGAAATCATCGAAGAAGACGATGGCTGCAACACAGATGGCCCATCAGACGGTTCCTCGCCACATGGTGGCGATAGTTCCAACCAAACGAAGCGAAAAAAGAAAACCCGTACCGTATTCTCCAGGGCCCAAGTGTTCCAGCTCGAGTCGACATTCGATATGAAACGCTACCTCAGCTCATCTGAACGTGCTGGCCTGGCAGCATCGCTGCGCCTTACTGAGACACAGGTGAAAATCTGGTTCCAAAATCGACGAAACAAATGGAAGCGACAACTCGCCGCCGAACTGGAAGCAGCCAACATAGCCAATATGGCGCATGCGGCTCAAAGGCTCGTTCGAGTGCCAGTTCTATATCACGACGGTTCGAGTACGGGCTTTGTGCCCCCACCGCCGCCACATCACCACAGTACGCCAATGTATTACACGCGAAATGGCAGCCCACCCAGACCGCCATTGTCGTCACTTGTATAGGAGGATGTTGATGTGCTCATGGTGGACATGGTCGATGGCAAATCGATAAATAGCGGCTGCAAGGACTCATCGTTATCGATGTCGGCGTTGATGTCCTCTTACGGTGGGAGTTAAGTGGCACACATACTGCTGCTCAGAAATTATTTCCCACATACAAATGCACGGGTTTCAATTCATATTACTCGTTACAAACTTAAATAAAAAAATATCTTTGTTCCTATTATGTAAAAAGAAAACTAAAAAACGATATTCATTCTCTATCCATCCTTATTATACCCTTTATAAATTGTTCTAAAAGTCCCTGAGCATTCAACGAAACATACTCTGACTTTCTGTGTAAATGCATTACTCTGTCTGAACTCTAAGCTTAACAATAAACAATGCGGTAAGATACACGTACAAAGCGCTAGTAAACATTTTTAAATAAAACTTTTCCGTTTTCCATTGTAAAAGAAAAATACCTACAAAAAAAAATAAAAAAAAACATTTACGAAAATCCAAACATGAATGTGTGTGTCAAATAGAAACGAGTGTGTAAATGTTCTGTAATTTATTTACATACCATCCAATGGAGATGGTGTAGTATTATATATAAAATGTATTTAATTGTAATTTATATTTACCATCTAAGCATTTAACAAATTAATCGTAATTTTTGTAGCTGTAAAGAAAGTACTAGTTTTAAAATTAATAAACCAACAAAAAGCCAAAAATTATAATTACTACAATTAATCTGTATAAAGTAAAATTGAAAATAGATAAATTATATTATATATTGTATTTGAAAAGAAAAGATAAAACCAAAAACAAAATATGAAAAAAAATATATACACTGCTTTAGTTATTCATTAAAAAAAGAAAGAAAGAAACGATTTTTGTTTTATTTCGAGTCGAGCTCAGAGAAATACGGATTTTGCGATCAATCTTCTGTTCATATTCGGCCCTAGCGACGTATCAGTCGGAGGGCAAAATTCTCCGATTTTTTACGACTTGGATGATTTTTGCTTCGAGGTATTATAAGGAACAGCTGTTCGGAGCATTATTCCAATACAAATGTATGTACCCACTCCAGTCTTTTGCGTTGCAGTGGGATTAAGTTTGTCTTTGAGTGACATATTTGACGGCTTCATAAGAATTGATTTCCGACAACAATCAGTCGCGAAATTTATTTACGATTTGGAGTGAAGTATTAATAAATGTGATAATAAATAAGTTTTTTTTTGTTATTTTTGGAAAACAGATACCTCGAATGTGATTTGAGGATCCAATATACAATAGAAGTCGGTTATAACGACGGTGAAGGGACAGAGGAATTAATGTCGTTATAACCGGCCGAGCCAATGTAGTCGACGTATTTTGGCCTTTTGGACTACATCCACATCTTGGTACAGCTCATAGAGTTCGCGGTTGTATTTTCTCCTCAATGCGCCCTCCTCGCACACAGGACCAAAAATCCGCCGAATAATTTTTCTTTCGAAGGAGCCCAGTATCAGCTCTCCCTTCCTGCTTATCGTCCAGCACTCGGCGCCATAAAGCAGAACTGGCAGGATAAGGGTTCTGTAGAGCATACATTTTGTCCTTCGAGTTAGGAGTTTTGAACCCAGTTGTTTTGCAAACCGAAGAAGCAGCGGTTTCCTAGGGTAATTCTTCGCCGGATCTCCACTAGGATGTCATTTGTGGAGTTCATGTTTACTCCGAGGTAGATAAACACCTTAACTACATCGAAATTGTTGCTATCAATAGTGACGTTCTGTCCTAGGCGGTGGACAGATGCTTGTTCGTTTATTGATAGCATGTACTTAGTTTTGTCCTCATTTACTACAAGACCAACGAATTTCGCCTATTCTTCAATCGCCGTAAAAGCCTCTATAGGCGTTTTTCTTTTTTAGTTCAGAGCACAACCTAAACTGTTATACAAAAAGTTCGTGTTTCTATTTTAGCTCAGATCCATCAGAGCTCAGAATTTGTGTTTCTTTTTTCGTTCAGAGAATGATCAGAGCGCGCTCTATGAGCTCCGAATAAATTGACTGAGTGGGCTCAGTATAAAGCTGATTACATACTTACAGGCACATTTGACAGAAAATAGAACAGGATAAATAAAATAATTGAAATGGCCGACGAATCTTGTTGTTCTGGAACTAAGGGTTAACCAATTTAATTAATTACAATTAATAAATATTCAATTTATACATATATTTATTAAAAATGACAGTTATGTGCTCATAAATACATCAGAACGATCTGAGTACGCTCGGTTCAGAGCGCGCTCATAATGCTCGAGCTCGGTTCAGAGCTCAGCTCTGAACTAAAAAACAAAAACGCCTTATGACGGCACGCTGGGAGCGACCAATGATGTCAATATCGTCTGCATACGCCAGTAGCTGGACGGATCTGTTGTAGATAGTGCCGTGTTGACAACTGCCCTGCGCACTATCTGTTCCAGTACGAGATTGAAGAAGTCGCATGATAGCGCGTCCCCTTGCCGAAATCCGGTGCATGTTTGGAATAGTTCGGAGGAGCTACTTCCAAAATGAACGTTGCATCGCGTTTTTTCGAGTGTCACGCGACACAACTGAATCGGTTTTGCCGGGACTCCGAATTTGGCCATCGCCATATAGAGCTCCTGACGATGTATACTATCATACGCGGCTTTGAAGTCAATGAATAGATGGTGTGTCTCGACTTGAAATTCGTTGGTCTTTTCCAGGATTTGCCTCAGTATGAAAATTCGGTCTATAGTCGATCTGCCGGGCCGGAAGCCACACTGGTACGTGCCGATTAGTGTGTTGCAAAACTGTTTAAGACGTTCACACAGTACGTTGCATAGGATCTTATATGCGAAATGAAACGAAAGTGGACTGGTGGTTATACGCGAGGTCGTAATAAGCGACTTCCACTGTATGCCATTTCATTAAAATAAGCAGTTTACAGCAATTCCAGAAGTTGAGCTGTCAGTTTCTGGTTCTAATTGCGTATTATGCTGAATTCACAATGTCGCATTGACGCGCGCGTAGAAACAAACCGTTCATGCTGCCACACAAAATACAACCTCAGGCGTTGGATCGACCTTAGATCGTAAATATCGTAAAGTTCAACGCGACGCCGGAGTAGACCAACTCTCTACTCTCACGCTCGTTTGACAACTTTAGAATTTTGAATTGTTCGATATGAGGTCATAGAATGAGCCGTTGATAGTTGGAGTAGCACAGAACCGCTAATGTTTATCACACACATATTTTAAAAATGAGTGTGTCTGGAAATAACGAATACCTTTTTTTGGTGGAGCTAATACTTATTTCTTTAGATTTTCTTGTAAAAAAATAATAATCATTGGTCTTGTATTTATGTTAAGGTTGTTTTTTGTATTATTATACTGTTATATATGATTTTTTTATCTATTTTGGAACCCTTTTTTAATTCTTGGACAAAAATTACAGCTACAATAAAAAAGAGAGTAGACTTGATTTTTGAATTCTGCTCTATATTTGTGTACTTTAGTTAAAACCAAACCGAACTTTTAAACTGTCATACTCTATTCTCTCAACGCGCATTCGTTTCAAAGCAGCACTTCGTTTAAAATCGTAAAGTTTCGATAAAGCGTGTCAAAGCGCGCAGACGCACGCACATTGTGAATTCGGCATTTACCTTGTTGATTTAAAAATGTAAGTAGGTTAATTATTTGGAGTTCTAAATACTTACTAGTTGCATTGTTTATTAAATATTTTAAACGTTAGTTAACATGTTTACCCAGCGAATTAGTAGATTCGCATTTCGTTCGCTTCGGATTCCCCCGAAAGAATTTTTTTTTTTCATTAAATAATCGTACCGTACATGTTTTGTGTGAAATGATTGATGTCGCGGCGAATGTTGATGAAATAACCGCTGATTCGTCAGCTAAAACCGATATAAAAGATTATAATGAGAACATTTAGAGGAAGTCTATGCCAAAAAGATTTAAAAGGGTGGTTCCGACGGTGCCGGTGCGTCGCAGGTTTATACTTCTCCTCCTCCATCAAATATCTCTCAAAATAATACCCACTAAATGGTAAAATAAGGAAAACCCGTTTATTTTCAGTTTGGTATTAGACAACTTACCGCCATTTGACAAGACCAAAAGCTTTAAAACTGATTAATCTAAATGCCCTTGAGGAACGCATTAGGGACGCAGCAGACATTCTTTTCATTTAACTACTACTCTCAGGCTCAGTCGATTGCACGTCTCTTTACAATTTTATCTGCTCTAACACTAACCCTCTTCTATCTCTCAACCCAGCGCACCTCCTATGGCTCTAACGAACCAATCTCTCATATGCTGCGAAAGGTTAACTTAAACCGCACAGTTTTCGACTTCAACCGCTGCACTACCGCCCTAAAGATCGGTCTCCTTAGCTTTAAGTCCTATTTATAAGTTTCAGAATTTATTTAATTATAGCTTAAAGTCATTGTTAAAGCTTGTATTAAGCCCAGCCCAATAAAAGGGTGTTATTGCGTCCACAAAATATTAAGTACAAAAAAAGGGGGAGGCTAATACCCATATTCACATGCTAGCTATTTAGCTTTATAAGTTCTGAACATAAATATAATTTCTTTCGCTCTCACTCTCTGTTTTAATGTCAGCTAAATTTCCTAGAAGCCCCCTCAATCTTTAAAACTCGTACTAGAGGGAATAGTTTACATTGCAAGCTTTAGGAATGATTGGCCCAACTTCTTGTAGGGCTATTTCCACGGACTTAACTTTGAAGGAAGAGTGTTGGACCTTGGCCTTCGGTATTTCTCTGATTGCAGAAACGAGAACGACTTTTCAAAGCTTATTACTCGCTTTATATAAAACGCTACTTTAACCGCTTTTGAGCTTCGGTGCACTAACTAGCCTAATACAGCTTTTCAAGATTACTTTGAGCTATGGCAATATTACTTACATCATGGCCTTGAGAACTTGTTTCTTTGCATGCACACAATTTCGTGATGGTACCGTCGCGTTTGTTACCGTCGTTGACTAAGATTAAATCTGGCCGTGTGTTATTCGGGCTAGTTGAAGCCCTATTCGTTTTGTTTAACCTCCCTTTGGTTTTTCCTCTGTTAATTGACAGAGGTTTCAGAGGTACATGTCCGGCTCAAAACCTCAACCGTTGATTGGCAATTTAAGATTTTTTGGTTATCTATTGTTTTACGGGCGGTTTCAGATTGTTCCTTAGCATTCTCACGATATGCCGTGGTGCACCAGCAAACCTCAGAATTATCAACCATTAAGACGAAAATTCAGCACTCTGTAAGCATTAAAATCGATTGTCAGAGCACGGTCCGTCAAATTCTCGACTACCCTGATTAAATGCGGCGATTACGATAAATCAAACCTTAGAGCTAACTACCGAGCATATACGCATCGACGGTTCGTAATTGTGTCTTTTAGAAGTTTCCACCTGCCCCGGGAAAAAAGAATATTAGGGTAAGTTTGGACTTATCCTGTACAGCCTTCTGCTTGCGGGTCCTCAAACAGTCAATCTTCAACAGCGCGTTGTTCTAAAATTCCGTTTCTTCCACCAATTTGTGCTCAAGTAACGATTTGATTATTTGACACCACGTTGGCTCTATATTTGACGTTCAACTATATTACACTGTTTGACGCCATTTTGACCAAATGTCAAACTAGCTATCAAAAATACATTAAAAAAATATTGTGCCGAACTGGTTTTGCCTAAATATTCTGTTTCAAGAATGCGAATTTGACCGAAATTGATTGACAGCTACCTACTATGAATCTTTCTGTTCTGTCACTTGACAGCCACTGCCTTGAAAATAGGGTTTACCACACCACCGTGGAAAAATTGATTCAATACCGAATCCGCTGATGTCGCATACGGTGGTAAATATTCCCAGGGCTAGGGAAAACTATTTAATTCTCTTGGTGGTTTTAAATATTCGGCAGATATTGGCGAATGTCGTAAAAGCTTAGATCGGAATGTGATACTACACAATTGAGCGAACCTGTCGTGCTGTCGTCCAAACTGGAGACCGAGATCGACAACAAACGCAATCGGAATCAGCAGAACAAGCAGCACATGCTGTTTTCAGTATCTACATTTGTGCGAAAACAGATGACGCTGCACATCGACTTTGACATTTGTTGATGATTCGAAAAATAGACAGGTACCCAACGCCGGTTAATCCACTTGGCATACCGGAAGATATTTACCGATTTTTTTTCCTTTTTCGCCTTTTCTACAATTAGCAACTTTTCCGCGGTATTACGACTAGAAACATTTATTTTTTTATTTTTTCGGCCCACCCTACTGCTCATCGACTTTGACATTTGTTGATGATTCGAATAATAGCCAGGTACGCCACCGGCGTCGGTTGATCCACTTGCCATTGCGCAATATGACAGGTGTCCTTTTCATTTCGTCATTCCAATGGAATTTGACGGACTTGCTATTGCGTGCGGTGAGATATCTATCGACAAATTGCTTTGTGAAGAGTGAGGTTAAACAACTGCATTTGATTTTGTTCCAATTATAATTGGATTTGGGTAATTTGCCACACAATTTGAAATTGAAAGTCGGCTTATTTATATAATTTTGTTGGGCAACCTCACGGAAAACTTGTTACGGAACGCGTTTGATTGTGAAGAATATCAAACGATTTTGAGTGAAAAATTCAAAATTCAAATTCCGTACAATTTGACATTCATATAATAGCGTGTTAAGTTTACCGACCGCCTCGCTTTCACTATGGCATCAATTTTGAATTGTATAATGGTCAATTGTATGTTGCTTGGTTACTTGTCGGCAAACATCCCGCTTTATACGAGTAGGCGCCCGAGAATTTTTTTTTTTTTTTTTTTTGGTTGCGCCTGGAGGTGAGTAATCTTCAAAAGATACCAATGGCCCGTACCATTGGTTATGCCCGATTCAGGATATATCTCATCTGCCTACGGGCTAAAACTCACCCCTCAGAGAGGCACTATGAGATCCGGCCGCGCGAGCTCATAGTAGTATGAAATTTGTTCCTCTCATTTTTAATTTTTTGTGATGACTACGACTAAGTTACCTTAACAAGTAGTTTACGCTTCTGTAGTGTTATTCACGTTTGGTAGGTAGCTTTCCAGCGAACGCACCTACTAATGCCGTCATTACATGCGGTTTTACCTTATGGCGCTAGGTCGAACGGTCTTGTTCTTTGTAGTCGGCGCTCAAGGTTTGTCACGTCCAGAGTACGGATTATTTCATTATTGCAGTGACAATGAATACGAGTACGAAGTTTGCGAGCAAAGTTAGTTACTTCGTTACTCACGGTAGCAATTCCTAGATCTCTGTGAATATCACTATTCCTTATATACCACGGAGCATTCACGATTGCTCTTAGCGTTTTGTTTTGGAATGTTTGTAGTATAGTCATATTGCTTGGTTTGGTACAACCCCAAAGTTGTATACCGTATGTCCATGAGGGTTTTAGCACTTGCTTATACAGGAGCAGTTTGTTGTATACGCTTGTCTTCGAATATCTTCCGAGTAGCCAATACATTTCTCTAAGTCTGATTGCGAGCTCGTCGCGCTTTTTCGTAACGTGTGGCTTCCACTTAAGTTTTGCGTCTAGGGTCATGCCGAGATATTTCGCCTGGTTTGCGTATGGTATTTGTACCGAGTTAATGAAAACAGGTAAGTTGTTTATCCTTTTGTACGTGAAATTGACATGCGTCGACTTGGTCTCGTTAAGAGCAATTCGCCAGGTCTTTGTTATTGGTGGCGAGTGCATTTTTGGTTTCCTTATGGACTTCAAGGCTTTCCAAAGTGAGTAGTTTGAGCTCTTTTCAGCAGTCAAGCCCTCTAGGTAAGCAGAAGTTTCGAGATTTCTTAGATCCTGTAGCTCATTTTTAAGTTTGTTGCAAAGATGGTTCAGATAAGTTTTATCAGAGGGTGCGCGGGATTGTTGCCATCTCTTACGCGCTCTCCTCTTTTCTCGTATGAGGTCTTCTATTTCAGGCTTGTACTTGACTTTATTGTTCCGTGTAGCTATCTTCCGGAAGGGAGTGTTTTTCCAAGCTGCGCTCTGAATGGCTTCCACGAGATTGTCAACTTCATCTTCTATTTCGAGCGGTGTCTTTAGTGGCACATTTAAAGCAACATTTTCTTTGCAGTCTTTTCGGAAAACCTCCCAGTTAGTTTTGTTATTACTTAACCTGGGCGGTCCTACGTTTGTTGCTATACTTCCACCCATTTTCAGGGTGACTGCTGAGTGGTCTGAGCATAGATCGTAGCATTCTTCGACTTCCGTCAGAGTTTTGTTTAGTCCTTTTGCAATAAAGAAGTCTACGAGGTCAGGTATTTTATTTTTGTCAGTTGGCCAATATGTTGGCTTTCCC
The DNA here is from genome assembly GCA_916610125.1 of Cheilosia vulpina. Taxonomy (NCBI): domain Eukaryota; kingdom Metazoa; phylum Arthropoda; class Insecta; order Diptera; family Syrphidae; genus Cheilosia; species Cheilosia vulpina. The sequence goes on along the minus strand of OU744276.1, from coordinate 76,642,848 downwards.
GTCGAATAAAAATCCACACTACGCTTCATACTGGCTTTGTACAGTAGTCTGCCTTTCGTTGAGTTGCATCTTGAACCCCAAAAAGTGTGTTTCGCATTAAAGTCCCCACCGATAATAAAATTAGACCCAGATGAGTCAAAGAGGTGGTCAAGGTCGTCGTCTGTCAGTCTATATCCCGGGGGGAAGTAACAGGATCTGATAAGATACTCTAAATGGTTTACTTCAACGGAGACTGAACTTATTTGCATAGAATCAAGTTCTATTTTTATGTCTGTTGAGTGCTTAATACAATCTTTGATGTAAAGAGAGGATCCGCCTCTGGCATTTTCCGAGGGATGATGCGCGTGATAATCTCTGTAACCTTTTATTTTGGGTCCATGTCCCTTTTTTAAGTGGGTTTCCGATATCAAGCATATATCAATATTGTTTTTCCGTAGAAATATTTCTAGTTCGTTAATTTTGTTCGGGAGGCCGTTTGCGTTCCATGTCAGTATTTTAAGAAACTCTATCATATTCATGTTTTGTTATTAGGCTTGCGAGGTTTGAACTCGGGCTTGCTCAATTTGTCAAATATAACTTGATTAATCTTGCTTTGCTGCTCAAGTTTTTCTAATATAACAGTTAATAATTGGCGGATCGGATCCATTGTATCTGATCTTAACTGGTCTCCATGTATTGCGACTTGCGCATATGTACTCGCATCGGCCAACGCCGGATTTTCCTTTGTACTTTACTTGGTCCAGCGACGTTCTGTTGTACGCCCGAGAATAGAACAAAAGAAATATACAAAGCAATTCGATGAAAAACGTCAATCATTGCGTTTTTATTGAAACACATTGAGAATGTTTTTACTTCAGTTTAACTTTTGAATAACGAACTTAAATTGGGTGAATTACATGAAGCAGCAAGCTAATGCTCGGAATAATTATTTTCATTACATAACCGAGTTTGGGCGGAACGAAATTCGACGGGTCAGCTATAGTATTTATGTATAACTAGCCTTCCCGGCTTTGCCCGTTCTAAGGACCTTTGTTTCTTAAATGTGTTCTTGTCTATAGTCCGACTCACATTTTCTCAAAGTGCTTTCTTTGGACAGCCCAAAATCTTAGCTGCCATGAGTGTCGAGAGAAAGCTTTTTCAATGTTCTTTAACTCGAGGTCAATGTTGCCGAAGTTTGTTTTTTAAAGTGTAAAAATTTTTTTCAAAAAGTGTAACAAATGGAACAAAAATGTAACAACCTAAAAAGAAACATTGTCAACGGCGACGCGGCTAGACAGGAAAATATTGTTGTATTTTCTCGTGCTCTCCCATTCCTACGAGCAGTTTGACGTTTTGCACAAAAACATTGACATAAAATTGGTAGAAGTTTGTTCGAAAGAAAAAAGTGCTGCCAGTTCAACTTTTCAATATTTTGAACAACAAAAAAAATGTTAATGGGAAAAATTGTAACAAAGCGAAAAAAGTAACATTTTAACAAAATTATAAAATACTTAATGATTTAAAAAGAAACCACTATGGCCCAACCTTTACTAGTAAAAAGTTGAAGTTGTCATTTCCTGCCTGATAGTTCTCGGAATAGTTTCTGTCATCTCAAAAATGCTCTCTCTTATCGATATGCCCAGTGTTTGTCGCCCTAAGTCACCGTAAGGAGTTCACCTCGCCATCACAATTCACTCATAGATTACACATTTATGTACCAATGTTTTACCACTTGACATGGCAATCAATAAATCGAGAAAAAAATTAACTGAAACAACTGCACCAAAGCAAATCGAACCCCCAGAGCACACTGCAAAGAGATCACCACCATCATCATCGCTGTCAGATTAAGGTGGCGAAAACATTTTGTTTCTGAACTATGCAAATCACCAACAACACGATTATTATACTCCTGCAACCAGAATTAATTAATTCCACTGCACAATGAGGCAAAACATTACACTGTGTCGACTCGACAAGTACTCACAGAAATGCAACACTTTGCGGCGCATAAAATTGCGCCACAATGACAGCATTCACGCAGAGCGCACAGCAAAAAAACGCGAAAAAATAGGTAGCTATGACAAAACATTGAGTTGCAACATTCAGATACACCAGCTAATTTATTGTCAACTGAGTGGCAATTACAAGTATTCCAGCCTGGGGCTTGCTAATACAATGACGCCCGGATAAATAATTACTCACACACAGCAGCGTTCAGCACTCGTGCTCGATGTGGCAATTTACACGGGTGGGGGCTGTAAAAAAAAAAACGCACATGCTGTATTCAGAATACGGATTCAATTCACTGCAATGCACTTGCGTCGCCCCAAAGGGGTGGGGGGAACGGGTAGCACTCCGTTAATCGGCATTTAGTACAAATCGCTGATAGTTGAACGGAAACAATCGCATCCGCATTATTATGCACAAGGACTGGCTGTTGCAGGCTGCTTGACTATGCAATGTGTGTTGATTTTGTTCGGCCCCCCTCCCACACTTCTTCCCAGCGGAATTAAATGTGAAACAAATGCTGGAACACATAAATCGCAATGAAACGCTAAACGTTTATCCAACAGTCTCGTCGTAGCTGGGTGGCTTATTATGGAAACGGAAGGTAATTCTCTCGATTTTTTTCCCGCAAAAGAATTTCCATTTAAGCGCACCCACCGCGCGCCGCAACCACAGAATGGCACAGCGAAACGGGACGGGGAGAGACGGCCCATAGCAAATAAGAAATGAATATCCTTGCCGCCATTTTATGAATATTTGAGTTGCAATTAATCGTGAAATAAGCGTTTTGTTTTGTTTCCACTGAATGGAGGAGTAAAGTTGCTTTTTATTGCAGCCATTTGGAGGGGTGGACGGGCGGTGGTATTCGGCTCCCGGAGTGGAGGGATAGCGTTCTGTTTTCCTCGAAATGTGTTAGCAATAGATTTCCATCGTAGACCATTCGGGTCGGTGTGCGATTGTGTGTGAATCTATGTAGGATGCTGATGCTGGTTTTGCGAGTCTCGGTTATTGTTCTCGGAGACCATTGAAAAGCGATCGCGATTTCGCTTTTGCGGGTGGCTTGGGCGGACGAATGATTGGGTGATGATTGTGAGTCTCTTCTGCGGCACTGTAGTCTATATCCGCTGCTTGATAGAAATACAGTACGAGTCGACACACTCTTAGAAATGGGTGAATAGTTGGTTGATTGCCTTCATGAACCATAATTTTGCTCGATTGCATACGTGATTGCGAAATGTGAACACAACGTTTGATTTTACACATTTTGTGGTTTTTATTGTGTGCACTTGTCGTCGTGCATATTGCCAGGAGGCGCGCAGGGCGGATGTTGAGTGTTTCTGGTAAACGGGTGTAGCCTGTCGGAGTTTAGTTGTGGTTACTGCAGATATGATATGGATACACGCACAGTGTGGCAGCTTGTTGTGGATTGCAGTTGCTATTTGTATGAGTATGTGGAATGGATGCTAGAAATTTACGGTTTAGTGGAGAAGCATAAATGACGCAACTGTGTTACGGGATCTTTTTTTAAAAGTCAAACTGACACAATTCACCGTCACCTCACCTTTTATTGTATTAGGTAATTTTGGTGACTTTTTATAGGTTCGATGTGAGATTTTTAACATAGGCTTTGGTTTTTAACTTCACGAGAAAGATATTGTATTCGTACAAAATGTCGAACTCCATATGTTAATAAATTCTGACATTACGATGATAGACGAACTCAAAAAAGTGGGTGGCAAAATTCTGTCCGTCTGTCTGTCTGTCTGTAAGTCCCGAACCTACAGCCTAAACGGCGACCCGGATTTCGTTGAAACTTTGGATTTGGAGTTTGAGGGCTTACAGTTCGGCGCCGTTTTTTTTTTTGCATGATAACCTCAATATTAATGGTACGTCCCATGGTACGAAAACTGCTCTAACGATTTCAACCAAAATTGATAATTAAGCTTAAGTAGGTGACGTTGCCACGACTGCATACTCAGTTTTCCGCTTAAAAATCGAATAACGGTACTTTTGAAATTTGGACATATCTCGAAAACGGTCCATACGATTGTAACAAAAGTTAATTTCTAAGTTAGTACGGTCATTTTCAACTTAATGGTAAAATCAATTTTTCTCTGTATTATCGTAAAATGGACTTTTGAAAAGAGTCATTTTTTTTTAAATTCGACCAAAATGCAAACTTAGAGTAAAATTAATGTTTTCAAAATGATTGCGTCCTTAATTTTCAATTCGATTAACCGAATCGTTGTTTCTTGACAACGGCAACAACGATTTCGACCAAAATGCAAACTTAGAGTAAAATTAATGTTTTCAAAATGATTGCGTCCTTAATTTTCAATTCGATTAACCGAAAACGCTAATTTTAAAAACTGCTCATATCTCGAAAACCCCAATTTCGACTTCAAAATAAACTCTAAAAACCTAGTAATGCTCACATCCCAATCAATAAATTGTACCCGGTTTTCAGCTAAATAGTTAAGCAATAGTATTTTTCAAACCAAACATATATTTTTTAAACAACAATATTTGGTACTGTTTTATCTGTCAAATTTTACAAAAACCACTCTAAAGATTTTGATCAAAATACGTATTAAAGATAAAATCAGTATTCGAAAAAATAAGACCCCGTACATAGTTTTTCTCAAAAATTCGAAAAAAAAACATTTGTTTTTAATTATTTATATTTCCCGATCTATTTTCACACATTTATGCTATATTTTTGTTATAATCTCCCCACTTCCGATAAAAATGTAATAACAGCTACGTAGGCACGCAAAACTTCATTTTAGCAAATATTTCCATTTTTTTTTTAAACTTGTTGAATATGCACCTTAAAATAATAATTGCAACCACTTCCTTACACAATTAGAAACTCACACTTCAATTGCACCTCTATACACGTCCATCGGCATATTCGGTTTATAACTGCTAATGCAAACTCAAAAACAAATCTCTGAGAATTTATATAAATATTTATGTAAAGATATCGGTCTAACACGAGCCCTACTGCCAGTCATAGACACCTTAAAACCAGCGTTACTAATTATATTTCAGTCAAAAATAGAAATATGAATAGATCAGAAAACCGAAACCACTGCAACACCTTGCCTTGTAAATTGTAAGAACTTATAAAATAGTTCTGTATACGCTTAGAACTCTTTAGTCTTTAACCATCACATTGGACAATTGAGAGAGTTACTGAGAGCTTCAACATATAAAATCTCACATTGTTATTTATATTTATTTATTTAACACTAAATATTCCTTTCCTATATTCTATTCACCGTTTCTTTTATCTAGTTCATCCGTTCTCAGATCTTTACCTACCTACTTGATAAAATAAGAAAACAACCAACCAAACTTTTGATGAACGTGAAAGTCGTACACTTTATTTTCTTTGTATGAAAAAGTTTTCTAAAAAAAGTGCGATGATCGTATGTTTGGGTAATGTGAAGCCTTACTCGATTGATTTCGTTAAAAATTTAACAGTTAAAGAATTTTTTTACTCGGGCTTGTTTGAAGCCTTACACTATTTTGGCCGACTTCCATTTGTTTATTCCTCTGGAAGTTGTTTCTTGATAGAGGTTTCACTGTCACAGGTGCAGCTGAAATTTTAATTTTCTATTTGTCAATTTCAGGTTTGTTGGTATCAGACTGTTCCTTGTTAGAATTGCTATAGGGTACACCATGGTATATCAGAAATGAAGATCTCCATAGTGACTTCCGAATTCCAACCTTTGAAGGCGAAACGAAAAAGAGTACCCCGTTCTGGAAGAGACAGCGAATTTGCGCCGATTAAGACGAATTGAACTTTCCGACTTAGCCGACACCGACGGTCCTCAGTGTGTTTTTAGTGTCTTTTGGGAAATTTCCACTTACCCCGGAACTGTAGACTTGTACTGCCTTCTCTGCACCCAGAGAATTCCCTTAATCGCGGTATAAATCAACTTAGTCCTAAGGCCATTGCGATTCCTAATGTAACCGAACTTTTTTAAACATGTGTAAAATCAACCTAGTTTTTGGTAACGGTATGCCAGGCTGTCTAATGAGTTTTACCTTAAACATAGGCTGAACTAAGCCCAATCTTTTACCTAAGGTAAGTGTAAGCTTACAATGCAAAAATAATTGTTTTGCCAAAATTGACCAGGTAAACTTACCTTAGTTCTTGTTATAAATTGAAGTAATCAAAATTTAGGTTTTTTTTCCAAACACTTGACTTGGTTAATATGCTTAGGTATTTTACCTATTTTTGTAGATGTACATACACATATAGGTTTTATATACGTTCCAAAGGCAAAGCTTTTTCTTTGAAATTGTTGTCACCTCTTGAAGTTCATAAAATTATACGATCCCTAAAAGCTTCAAATTCAATGTCATGCGATCAAATCTCAAGTAATATCTTAAAAAGAATTTCGCTCCTTGTTTCTGATGTTTTATGTCATATTTTTAATTTAAGCATACAAAAGGGTATTTTTCTGGAAATACTCAAAACAGCTGTTGTAATTCCTTTTTATAAAAAAGGTCTTTAAACAATTACCGCCCTATATCCCTGTTATCTGTTATTTCCAAAGTCTTTGAAAAAGGGGTCAAATCTAGAATGCTTCTTAGACAAAACTAATTTCTTTAATACTTCGCAATATGGCTTTCGTAGTGGCAAATCTACTGAAGATGCCTTGTTGAAGTTGTGCAGTGAAATTTATACTAGTCTAAATGTTTCTCATATCCCTGCTATCGTATTCATTGACATCACTAGAGCATTTGACATGGTAGACCATAACATATTGCTTAAAAAACCTTATAACGCGGGTTTCAGAGGTTTTATCCATGACCGAATTGCAATAGATTCTTTTTTATTAATCCTTGTACACACAATGATAATTCGCCCACTTTTGATACATATGCCTATTGCACAGCTGATTTCGGGGGAACAATTCAGGACAAGTTTTGTGATTTACATCTAATCAAAAACTTAAAAAGAAATGATCCAGCACAAGGTTAGGGGGCGTGGCCAGTGGGCGGTGGTACAAAAATGTACCATCCGGGATGTTATGTGGTACAATATTGCACGAATTCCTGGCTAATGTTTGCATATACATGACTGTTGGTACACATTTGTACCACTAAAAAGGACGAATGGTACATATATGTACCACTCGCCAAAAGCCATGAATTATTTGGTTTTACGATAACAAACAAAATAAATTCAGATGTATTCACTTGATATTAGAATATTCTGCTGGTTTCACCGCTAAAACTTTAAAAACACTGCAAAAATCATCCAAAACGTCAACAATCCACTAAATTCATACTTCAACTGAGATCAAAAACATGCAAAACCAAACACGCACAAGCGTGTATAAACTGCAATCACATTCGAATACATTAACAGAACATTCAAAGACGTTGTGAAACAGATTTCGACCAAATAGTATGCAATTTGTGACTTTCAGGTATGTTTATAATTTTGGTGGTACATAAATGTACCAGCCGGGTCGACAGCTTTAAGGTAGGTACTACCTACTTTGGATTATAAGCTCAGTTGGTTGGTGCATACTATGTACTTAAAAAAAATATCTAAACAATGTTGTTAGACAGACAATGTTTATAAAATCCGCCAATACTGTGATTTGCCAATTTTAAAGTTAGTCTATAATGGTCTTCTTAAATCTAAACTTCAGTATGGTATAGCTTCTTGGGTTGGTACATATTATAATAAATTAGAGCCTTTGCTAATAAAACAAAAACACGCTATTCGTATTATGTGTAAAGTTAACCGTCGTACTAGTTTTGGAATGTTCAAAAGCTTTGGATTTCTCCCATCGAGACGTTTATACTTCTATAAAGTCTTAAAAATATATTTTGAAAAGTCCGGGTACAACTCTCCTAGGGTTTATGAAAAATGTAATTTGCGCGTCAACATTAGTAATCTCGTCAATGTACCTACAATCAATAAATCACATTTTTCCACCTTCTGTAATGTTACTGCTCCGCGTTTGTTCAATAAATTACCTTCAAGTCTGAGATGTGAGCGAGTGAAATGCTGGCTTTTCTCGTTAAACCACGCTGTAATTGTTGATGTACTGAATCCTTTGGTTTGATATCTTTCTGTTGTATTTTTTTATATTTTTTTTTATAGCTGAATTTAAACTCATTTTTTATCGCATCCCCATCGATAAATAAATCTTAATTTTATTATACAGAATGTACATAACTAGCTATTTCGGTTTATAACTTAAATGCTCTTCTATCTTTTACACCTTTCTTTGAATTTGCTTAAAACTTTTGTATAACTTTAAGTTATTAATGAAATAAGGAAAAAATAAATAAAATATAATTTACCAGCCAGGCAAACTTATCTTAGTCGTAATTCTTAGGCTGATGTGCAATCAGAAATGTTTTTTTGTGCTAAGTAATTTTTATCTTTATTTGTTTTTCTGCTAATTTGTTTTTTTACAATAGGCGCGATATTTAATTTAATATTTATATAATGTAAAAAGTATTAAAGAATATTTTTTTATATTATTATTATGACTATTCTACTTCAGAATTGAAAATGCAATGTTAATATTATGTATCTCGAAATAGAAAACAGGTATACAAAATGTTTCTTTTTGAAACATTGTTTACGAACCGATGTCCATTTTTGTTGTAAACTGCCTTAAGATATTTTAGAAAGCTTTTTAAAAAAATGGCTTTAATTCGATTCGAAAACATTGTGTTTTTATAAATACATACAAAAAACCAAAGGCATATTTCACTATTTAAACTTCTTCTTCGACAACATTTTTGTCTAATATTTTGTTTGTTATTTATATTTAACTTTTTGTTTTTAATTTTAAGTTTCCCCACTGAACTGCACTGTACTGTTTTTAATATTTATACATTTCACTAATTTACTGAACTTATATAACTGATTAATTTTGATGCATAAATTGTCCTATTTGTTAGCAGTATTGTGCCTTTTAGAAAGCATAAAGATTTATGATCTTTTAGAAAGCTTTTTAAAAAAATTTGCTTTTTAATATTTTTTATTATTTGTATTTAACTTTAAGTTTCCCCACTGAACTGCACTGTACTGTTTTTAATATTTATACATTTCACTAATTTATTGAACTTATATAACTGATTAATTTTGATGCATAAATTGTCCTATTTGTTAGCAGTATTGTGCCTTTTAGAAAGCATAAAGATTTATGATCTTTTAGAAAGCTTTTTAAAAAAATTTGCTTTTCAATATTTTTTGTTATTTGTATTTAACTTTAAGTTTCCCCACTGTACTGCACTGTACTGGTCTTAAGATTTATATATTTCACTAACTTATTGAACTTATATCAGTGATTACTATATTTGATGCATAAATTGTCCTATTTGTTAGCAGCCTTATGCCTGTCCAAAAAAATTCCATACAAAAATATTTACCTAAGGCGTTTAGGGCAATTTTGCACAGTATTTTTCTCTGGGTGTGGCTTTTAGGCCCTCAAATATTCATTGCTCTTCAGCGAGTTGTTCCAAAATTCCACACGTATTCGTGCGCTAAAGGAATACGATTTGATTGTTTGACAAGGGTGAGTTTTTCACTTGAAGCAATTGTTTTGAAGCCTGCTAAAGGCCAAATTCTTGCGCACGGTAATGAATTGACTGAACCGGATTCTCTTTTTGGCTGATTCTGTACCACAGCAGTTGTTCTCAAATTGCAGAGTTGACTTTGATGGGACACCCGGTTAACTGATATTTCTTGCTATAATGGAAGTTCAGCATATTTCATTGTTTATCCAGATTATGTCAGAATATTATAATTTACTATGGCTTTGGTGTCAGAGATCATTTGAAAATCTAGGAGCAGCTGGTGGTACCATGTTAGACTTCTTCATTCAGCCAGTCATTTTTAACAAAGGATAGATTTTCTTTACCAGTCGTTTTCAAAATTCTTTCTTAAAGGTTCGGTAAGTGAAGTCGGTCAGGTCTACCGATACTCATACTGAATGCCCACTTGGAGATAAAATAAGCACAATTAATATACATGAGACAATTGCGATCTTTGGCACCTGCACGTTAATGCCAATATATCTTTTGTTGACACTGCTACACCAACCATCATGTCGATCGATTACAGTCAAGTCCTTCTGCAGGAAAACACAAAAGTACACTACACTCACACTACCACAAAATGCGATTTCTTCTCGACTCTGTTAATATTGTTTTCCATTCCAAAAACATGAAAAACTGCCTCACAGTTGGGACCACCCCAAGAGCTATGAACGGTTTTGCATAAACAGCATAACCACGTTAAGCCGCATGGGCGCCTTCTTCACCATAACCACACCAATTTCGCGCACCAAAATAAGAGCTCTACACCCATGTCATACGTTATACCTTATTATCTCTAAGCCAGTTAGGCGTAGACCACAGCCCACATGCTGGTCAAGTGCCACAATCGTTGTGAAATCGTCCATTGAGACGTTTTCACCCCCGCACCCAGTTTGGTCATAAAATCGCGCGCCATAAAAAGATTTTAACCAAAAGTATGGCTTAAAAATAGTCACTATACGACGAGGTGTGAATCTTATTACCGTAAATACCTATTAGCACACAAAAACTCTACAGATAGACAGCCTAAAGAAGAAGGCGTTCACCCATCCGAATCCCGGCGAAGCCCTATAAATCCCCTAATTAGTCTGTCAGTCCCATCGAACTGGTGCAAGTAATCGCGTCAACTAGCTATATATGTATACGAAATGAAAATTAAATAAAATGAAAATCTCTCATTTGACAGCGGTTTTCAGTTGACACACTTATCTCACACAGATATATATATATTTAGGTATATACAGATTACCCACCCCCTGATAGTGGTTGATATAGTTCTGCGACGAGCCTTGCTTTTGTTTGGAGCTGTTCCGGGAACGCTTTTAATTAGCATATTGGTGTGTTAGAGGTTCGTCCTCCTGGCATCTGCGACAGCGAGAAATTGTGTTTAAAAATGCGCGCCATTTTTTTAATTTTTTATTTTTTTTTATTATTAATGTTTTAATTAATCGCGGAAGGGAGAGTAGAATTAGCGCTGTGGCTGTGGGTCCTTTTGCCCCAGCACGGCTACGGGTATATGTGTATAAACGTTTTTCGTTTTAATTAAACGCCATCCATGCGGTGCACTCCTATAGATGTACATGGAGTACGTACGTACCTGCCTAGCTATCTGCTAAAAAATAAGTGAAAAGCGGATAAGCATTTGCGCTGCGTGGTGGTGAATTAATTTCACTTTGACAGTGCCAACATACTAGAATTAAAATAGCCCTCTGTTCATATATTAATTAGCTGTAAACTTTAATTGGATGTAGCGGGTATTCTTTAGCGACAATGGCAGTGATAATGACTGGGTGTATGCAGTGGGTATAATAATTATTATTGCTATGCAAAGGACTACAAACCAATAAGTGGGCGTACGTATTACGTTATGTGCGGTGAGATAGATTTATGTACTTCTACGAACTAGTGGGAGTCGAAGCCGGGCTTCAACAAACCACAATGCTGCTCGACATTACTAGCGAGTCTACGAGCGCCTCCACTACCTAATTTTGTCAAAGAAGTTTGTAAATAATATGTCACCCAGTCGATCGGCAAAGCAATAATGGGGATAGGGCATCGTTGGGCAGTGGCAGAGTTATTAGGGTCTTTTTAAGGTTCCGTACCCAAAGGGAAAAAAACGGACCCCTTTTAGTGTCGCTATTGTCCGTCTGTCCTAATCCAATAGACCAATTGTGTTTCTAGGTCTATTTCAGAAACTGAAAGGCTGAAATTACCACACAACATCCGGTATAACCCGTATTTAAACGACAAATACCAATGGTTATCGTTACCATCGACTGGATTTAGAGTAATTAGTAATTTGGTGAAACAAATATTTTCATTCGCACAAAAAGCTGTTTATTTTTTGATTTACAAAAAAATTGATACATAGGGTAGAGTAGCCTAATTGCGGAGCCCCCCAGTGGCCGGCCCACCTCTCGGAAAAGTCGTTATAATTAGTGAAGTATTCGAAGTTTTTGGTCTTAAATTGTTTTCTTAAACTTTTCCATTAATGTGTCAAAATTGTTATTGCGAGGTTCAGTCGCTCTCGAGAAATCAACTCATTTGACTTGTGCTCTGTCAGTGGAAGGTTTTTGTGTGAGTTTACTGTCAAATCGTTAGTAAAATTGCTGTCGGAATTAGTGTTTTTTTTTTTGTGGAAATTGTGTGGTTAACTGTTTTCAATTTATTTTTATTTATTTTTAATAATATAAATAATTTGTTTTCTTAACTTTTCTGTAATAAAACATTTAAATAACAAACATTAAACAATTTAAGCCCTATCTTTACTGGGTGGCCGGAAACAGGAAACAAGGGGCCGGCCACAAGAAAAAAATACTTTTTTTTTACTAAAATCTAAATAAACAATTTTCTGATAAGAATAATTAATTTTTTCTTCATTTTACAGACGAAGAATTTAATAAACAATAATTTATTTTAAGAACTATTCGAAAATATTAATATTTGTTGTTACTGTGATATATTTTGTGACGAAAAATCCACCAGCGACTCTACCCTACTTTTTTTGTAGATCATACTCGTAGTTATATATGCGGCGGAGACTGTTTTGCGGAAAAGTTAATATTTTTGAAAATATTTAAAAAAAAAAAACTTATCAATCCATTCTTTTAACCATTTTTCATTCGTTGTTGGTGTGTTCTCTTGCTCGATTCCAATTGGAATTTTGACTGAATTCCCAGACTGTGAAAACTCTTTTCCCTCTTTTTTTATCAACAAAGACAATAATTTTCCCCTAAATTCGAATTTTTTGAAATTGGCTTTTATACTTTAGGAAAAAAATAAAAAAGAGAAATTAGTCGTTTTATATCTGTCTTTTTTAACAAGATTTAACGTAAAAATATATATACATTATGCCAGTTAGCTTATTCTATAAAAAAACTAAAATAAAATAAAAGCTTAACCAAGAAATAAAAATAAATTCAAAAATGAAATCACAAAAATTCTTACATAGACGTTCGATGGTCTGTTGTCTTTCATATTTAGTATGAACATTTCATTCTGAGTAAACTTTGAAATTTATATGTAATGGAAGTGCGTTTAAATTTTACCGCTAAGCAATTTAATTTTCAAAGAGATTTTTTATTTTTTCCCCTCAATATGGGACCACTGCTGGACTCTACTCATTCATACACCGACATCACAGTTCACCTCACTCTTAAAAAAAAACTTCCAATTTCAGCAAAAGTACGGAATCTTCGGTGCGCGAGTGACACACTCGCACTTGGCCAGTTTTTCTTTTAAATACGTCTCTGTATGCTGTCATGTATGTTCAGCTTGGTTCAGAAGGAGTAAGTTTCATAAATCGAAGCAATATTCAAGACCTGGTCCAACCTGCGATTTATAAAGAATCAAAAGCTGCTTCGGGCTAAAATACCTACCTATTTGCTCTGAACATAAAATTCCTTTCTGAGGACGCTGATCTTGTGATATTTGTTAAGAGGTCTTGCCATGACATTCCCGAACAGACTGTGTTCTCCTGGAGATGTATAGATTCGTTGGGATAGATGGGTTTTCTTTTCTAGAAATGGCGGTGACGTGTGTCTTCTGAGCATTAAAAGCGACCATGTTTTTCAATTCATGTAGGCGCCAGGGTTGCCAGAATTTAGTGCGCTTTAATCGCCCAAACCGTAATACAACGTAGACCAAAATCGTTGCCCAGAAAAAGCCCGAAAATCTTAACATTTTACCAATTTCTTAAGTACTTTTTTTGATATTTTTCTACTTGCTCATCTTACTAACTTTTGCAATTGGCATTTGTGGCTTGTATGCTTATGTCAAATCAAAAGGCCTGCAAAATATTTATATTGGTGTGCCTGCAAGTTGAATGACTCTTCGAAGTGCTGCCAAGCCAAGTCTTAAAAATGCGGATTTGTTCGAAAATATTTCTTCTTTTTGTAGTCTTGTGAAGGATAAAGCAAACAAAATTGACACAAAATTTGTTAAACGATATATAGCCCAAAATTGTATTGGGTGAAATTGGAAGAAATTTCTATTGTTTTTTAAGAAAAAAAATCAAAGCGCTAAGTGGTTGGACCACTAAGCGAGGGCTCCCAGGTTCGGTTCCCGGAAAAACAGAAATTACATCTTAATATTTTTTCCACTGCGTCACTTCTGGCGAACGACTGGCAAACATCCGAGAGTACAGCTGTCATGAAAGAGCTTCCCAATTATAAAAAAAAATTAAAAACTCCCACAGAACGAACTTGTTGGTTGCGCCAACTACTTTTTCTTTTTTGTCTATGCCGATTTTTTCATTTGGAGTTGGGGAAACTGAGTTGTTTTCGCTGCTTTGATTGTGCAGGGTAGAAAGGAAGATTTCTTAATGCTTAGCAAAGGTAAAAATATTATCGTTCGTCAATCATCTATGAATATATGATATGCATTAGAGATAGAATCGGGGAAAGTATAGAACCTTGAGGTACTCTTGCCAGTTGATACTACAAAATGAATAGAGCCCAATGCCCACCCCGGAGGAAAGCTTTAGATCTACTCACAGAGATCTTGCGGCGATGTATAAGAGTTTAAGTATAGGGCTCTATAACACACAAGATCAAAAGCCCTTGATCACGGCGTTCTATAGGTCCCGGGCTTGTGCTTCATTCTCCTGTGCCTGTGGTGCGATATTCTTTGCAGAACCTTAAGTCACAAGCTGGAATTTCAAATAATTTTTCATTCCCATTCTATTCCTCTGAGTATATAGGTATGGAACAGACTGTAGAAGTCGGTTGCATATAAATATGGAACAGACTATAGAAGTTTGCGCAGTATAAAAATATGAATTCGAATATTTAAACTGCAATTGTTTTAATTGAAAAGCTACTTTGAATCCATTTTCGCAGTTGTGTTCAGCTGATAAATTGGAAAAAAATTGCTATGGTCGGCCAACCCCACCCTTTTCAAATTTAATTAAATCTTTTATTACGCACTTTCATGAAAAAAAATTATCAATCCAAGCTTTGACTGTGTGGTTGCCCTTCCATCAGCAAAGTCTTCTGTTGGCCTTGCCTGCTTCTTTTCAAATTATCTGATCACTTTGGAGTTGCTGTAAATAAGCACATTGTTTCCTAATAAAAAAGTAAAAACAAAAAATAAATATGTCTACCTATAAGAAAACTAAGTAATGGGATCGTTGTCGATCATGTCCTCGCAATGTCCTGCAATAGAAAGAACAAAAAATGAACTATCTTACTACGGTAGAAAATATAGTGAACACCCTACTGAAAGCACCACGGCACGTCACTGTTTCTACCAGTTATTATCATTTGTATTTGCAAGTATTTGAACTCACATTTGAAGAATCGTGCCTCGTGTTTTGACCTGTGACCTGTGAGTTTCGCACAAATCTTTCAAGTGCGATGGTCAAGAAGTCGCTTGACAGCGGTTGGCCTTGTCTAAGACATTTTTCTGACGTCAAAGGTTTCGTTACCGACCTTTATGCGCAACGATCTTTCTGCGACGCACTTCAGATGCATGTGTATCATATCACAAGATGTGCAGTTCAAGCTTCTTGAGGCAGAATATACCGCTGATTTAGGACTAAACGGCTCTGGTCCCATAAAGGGGGCTAGTATAAATTTCTTACATGGCTCTGTATAACTTGTCTCTAGTTGGTTACTCAGTTTAGTTGAACGACTATTCTTTTATTTGCAAAAAGAAGTTTACAATACTTAATTCGTCTTAGCGCATATGGTTTGGCATTTTATAAACCGTCTATCTATACTAAAAGGACAAGCATGTCTCTATAACTGCTGTCGTAGAGGCGGCTTTGAAATCGATAAAAAGATGGTGCGAATTGGACGTTATGGTTTTATTTCCCAACATCTGTTGGAGTGTAAACATTTTCTGACTTAAGACCGCAGAATTAGTTGACATTCGAGACTGATATACCTCTGTAGGTGGGGTAGCTGAAAGGGATATTCTTTCTTGTGGATCGAGTAAACGAAGTTGAGACTCCACTCATCAGCTGCCTGAAATTGTTCGGCTGGCAGGCCACCATGTTCAGCAGACTGAAATTTAGATTTTTCATTCATCAGCTAATTCGAGTCGGTTGGACAGACATTTTGGCTTTTATCGTCATCTTAGAGTGGTATATAGCTTTAGCCGTTCAACAGTCTGCAGAAGTGGTTTTTCCATACACAACACTGGGTTTCCCTGCACAATAGATCTCTGTTCGAATGTGGTCGCCTTGACACGTTCTTTTACCTTTTGGTAAAACTTTTCAGCAATACCTCCTCCTGCAGTGGTAGGTACCTCTCAATTTCCTCGCGCTCTTCCCGTGCTGTGTCTTTTACTCTTTTGAAGCCGCTCTCGAGTCTCGCCACTTTGTGGGCATGTTGATTTTCTTCATCAAACCAAGGGTGAATCCTATGACATCCTTTGTGACGTCTCTGATGGTCTCTAGGCCATCAAAACCCGGAAAAGGAACATCCCACCATAATTAACCAAATCTTACTGAATAAGAGCTTAAAATCTCTCAACTGGATTGTAGTTATTCCTTACCAATACTTCTCTAAAGTAGTCGGCAACCTCCCCATATATATCCTTGATGTACAACTATATAGGGCTACGGTGTAGTGAATTCTTCTCATTTTGCTGCACACATATTATATTCCTTTGAATTGCAACAGCAGACTGCAGACTTTTACGTGAAATCATTTAAATTGCAGAGGTTCCATGGCTTTATACTGCATTGCATACATTATGCCCAAGCGCACATGCACACGCCCATTAAATTATGGCTACGGAACGGTTATGTAAAAGAAAAAAAAATGTAAAATCCAACCAGTTGACTGCATCCATTATGAAACCGCAAACATATAAATTGGATGCACACCCATACCCACCATCGCTGGGCGTCCCTTTACATACCGTAGCAGGATTTTTTATCTGTAACGCTGTATATACCGTCAAATTCTTATTACGTTAAGTGGATAAAATGGAAAGAAGCCAAATTTTTATCGGGCCAGTAAATCCACTTCTCATGAAAAGCCAAAAATAAAATGAAAAGGAGCAAAATGAATAATTTCAATTTTGGTCCTTGTGCAGAACGGGTGGGAAGGTTGAATTGAATGCGGCTCCACGTTCCCGGCTCCGTGGCCTTTTATCTGTGGAGTGGGCTTGGCATATATGGAAATGTAACAATGGTGCGATTTGAAAAGAATTTTTTTCTTCTTTTCGTATAGAAATGGGGGCGCTTTTCTATCGCTGTTGCACTGTTACAGGTAG
Organism: Cheilosia vulpina; assembly: GCA_916610125.1. NCBI lineage: Eukaryota > Metazoa > Arthropoda > Insecta > Diptera > Syrphidae > Cheilosia > Cheilosia vulpina. Next base: position 76,625,547 of record OU744276.1, on the reverse strand, counting down.
GCAAGTCGAAATGTAAATATCCCAACCACTGCCAATAAAATGGGAATAAAAATTCTATTGCAAAGCTTTAACCCATGTAGCTACAAGAGATGGGTAGGGCTTCATTAAAAGCGCTGATTTTGTGGGTTCCTAAATGTTCTCTTTGAAGTATAGAGAAGATAATGTGGGACTTTGGGAATAGGGAACCTTGGTTTTTTGAATTATTGCTTACGAAACTGTAAAGTCAACAGTTTTTCTATTTTGGTTCACTTCACAGGCAAAACTTCTTGACGACTATGAAACTACATCTGTGGTGGTGTGTTGCTATATAGAGTATACATGCAGCAGTGTTGCCATCCGAGCAGTGCACGACAAAGGTTTTGAACAGTAAAATTTGAACAGCTATATCCAGTGGTACCCAACCTTTTTCACCAAAAGTTCCCAGTGACTGCAAACTGTCACGTCCCTCTTAAGTGTCAAAAATATAAGGTGAGGTATTTTTAAAGGCTGCTACTTGTAAAATTATGTAAAATTAAATACATGTATGTCATAACGGTGACCATTTTTTTGATTTATTTAGACGGGAAATTTGATCTCATTACTAATAAAGTATGATTTTGGCAATGGAAATGGAAATGGTGTTCCACGATAGACGCAATTGATAAAACTACTCGTATATAACTATAAGTGTACTATAAGCGAAACTATATATTTAAGAAACCCGATGAAAGCGCGGTCCTAAGAAATACTGCGCTGTCATTACGATAGACGTCAAAAACACTTTCATTACCAAAAGTGTCTGGATCAGAATCCAAGTGCCAACCACCAATGAAAAAATTCCTTACAATTGTACGACACCACACTAACAAATGGCGTCCTCAAAAAACTGCTGTAGCGTCTATCGTAGTACAGACACAATCCCCTGTCAAACAGTAGTAATAGTATTTTATACCCCTTGATTATAACCTGTCACTTTGACTGATGTTGACGTTTTGTTTTTACTCTTTTATATGCTGCCTAGCTTTGTATTTATTTTTACCGTGTGTAATATTTTTGTTATCAAATACTTTTCCTAATAAATACTTTATAAAACGCAACTCTGTGGGCAATAGAAACAGCTCCCTACATTGCTAAGGCCCAACCTGACCACAAGCTTTTCGAAAGGTTATATCAAGTTGACAGCTCCAATTCCGTCTCAAATTGATAACCTAAGCCAATTCTCCTCAGCTCTGCACGGGTAAAAAACGTAAAGATGGCAACCCTTAACTAGTTAAAACAAAAATTTTAAATAAAAAACCAGAGTCAGTTGGCAAATATTGTTCATTTTATTGTGAAAAATTAGCGCTCCTCAAAACCGCTCCGCTTATTTTATTTTATTTTTTGTACTGAATCCGCATTCTGCAATTTTACCCACGAAAACATAAAAGGGATGAAAAGCCTTTTATTTGATAGGATTCTCCTAAAATAGGAAAATATTTCATCTGCTTATGCGAGCATAATAGACCAATGTAAGCATGGTATCTATGGTTTTTTTCTTCATTTTTTTTGACAGACATCGTTGGTCCTTGTTGTTTCTATAATGTTTACGGGTGGAGTTTTTTATTTTTTTTATTTAATATTATGGGATGATGCAAACTCGTTTCTGAATGTTGGATAATTTTCAAATTGAATCGTCTGTTAATCTCTTCGACGTGTACCTACCAATACAAGCGGATTTAATAATGAGCATGCATTTTAATTAAAAAATTAAAAAGATTAATTTAGCATTTCAAAATGAGGTACGTCTCTGTAACTATTCAAGGGGTTAAATTATTCACGCAATACAGCATCGACAATAATTATTGCTGTATGAAATGACTGAAAAAGGAATACAGAGCGAAATGGATAATTAAACGCGAACTGCGACCTAGGTTATAGGAATGGTTTTATTTATTTTAAACATAAGAAAAACAGAAAAACCTTGCCAATGGAAATCGCCAGCAGAGATGTTGCCTGGTTGCTATTAAAAGAGAACGGGTTAAAATCAGATTTTGAGACAAAAGCAGTACGCATTCGTCGAGAAACGCTCGAAAGAAAAACACGATTTTTCAGGAGGAGCAAAATAAGAAGATTTATTTTGGTGGCACCCCGATGAATATTGAAAAACATTTTTCATTGCACTGTTTGTCGCTGTCAATATGTGCTGATAGTTAAAAAAAAAAACAGTCCGTAAGAACAAATAATCTATTACAAGAAACTCGTTCGCATAATAAACACAACTCGGATATAAGAAACAATTTTTGTTGATCTTAGAGATTTCTTATATCATGGACTGTATATTTTAAATCGCTCGTACCGTGCCAACCCATGAATGAGGGGTAATTTACATGACATACATTAGTTTCTACAGAGAGTGAGAAACTCTTCAATACTCCATCAACGAGGAGGCCGAAAGAATCCAATTTTAATATGCAATTTTCAATGGCTAAATTGCCATCCAGTAACTAAGCAACAAGAGCAAATCATGACGGCAAATTGCTCAAATTTTTCAAACTCATGGAAAACATTTTAGATAAACGTCATATTTCACATGTCATGTTTAAGGTGGGCACATTCAAAAATCCAGATATTTGCAGTCGACAAGATTGGTCTGGACTCAATCTGTCTTGAAGGCAAAAAACTAGATTGATCTTAACGCCACTTTTCTTACGTCTGTCATAATTATACACGAACTGTCAACGCAGTACTTACACCCAAAATAAAAATTGTCGTAGAAATGTTGAAACTTAATTACTTACTTAACGGGCTCCCGACCCGTGAAGAGTCTCTGCCTGAGACACTGTAGCCTTCCATGCTCTGCGATCCCGGGCACGTTGCTTCCAGTTATCCAGACCAAGCGCTCTGGCATCCGCGATGGCTTGGTCTTTGAAACGCAGGTTCGGTCTGGCTTGTCGTCTCGAAGCTGGCGGCTGAAATTTGAAGATCCTCTTAGCTGGAGCATTATTGTCCATTGGCTCGATGTGGTCGAGCCAATGTATAGTCGACGTATTTTGGCCTTTTGGACTACATCCACATCTTGCTCATAGAGTTCGCGGTTGTATTTTCTCCTCAATTCGCCCTCCTCGCACACAGGACCAAAAATCCGCCGAATAATTTTTCTTTCGAAGGAGTCCAGTATCAGCTCTCCCTTCCTGCTTATCGTCCAGCACTCGGCGCCATAAAGCAGAACTCGCAGGGTGAGGGTTCTGTAGAGCTTTGAACCCAATTGTTTTGCAAACCGAAGAAGCAGCGGTTTCCTAGGGTAATTCTTCGCCGGATCTCCACTAGGATGTCATTTGTGGAGTTCATGTTTACTCCGAGGTAGATAAACTCCAACTACATCGAAATTGTTGCTATCAATAGTGACGTTCTGTCCTAGGCGGTGGACAGATGCTTGTTCGTTTGTTGATAGCATGTACTTAGTCTTGTCCTCATTTACTACAAGACCAACGAATTTCGCCAGTTCTTCAATCGCCGTAAAAGCCTCTATAACGGCACGCTGGGAGCGACCGATGATGTCAATATCGTCTGCATACCCCAGTAGCTGGACGGATCTGTTGAAGATAGTGCCTTCCGTGTTGACACCTGCTGAAATGTTGAAAACTGATGTTAAATCGACTGCATTCTTTGTCATAATCGACCCGACATCCAATGCTTTCAATTTAAAAGAGACATGGTTGTATTTTCCAAAAACCAAAATACGAAACGAGAGCACTTTTTGTAGATTTTACAACTAGAAAAATTGTAAATAAAACAGCATTCATTGTTGAATGTACAACAGGCTTTGTAAAATACGCAATACTTATTTGTATAAACTACGGATTTTGGTTGTATTATTCACAACACCTTCTGTCGTAAAATCTACAACTCGATTTCTACAAACGAATATCCTTTGCTTTCATTTTCACAGCTCTTTAGCATTCAAAATACAGTATACAAAATGTTGTTTGTAAAATGTATGCTTCAAAAAAAAAAAAAAAACGTATACACCAAATAATTTTAAATTCTTTTTATTGAAGTAAATAAAATTAATAAATCTATAAATTACATAATTACATTGTTTGGTTACACAAAAAAAAAAATAATAATTCGAAAAACTTTTGTCCCATCAATTAATTTGTTTGAGTGAACTTGTAAAATTATTAATGTTTAAGGAAATATAATCATGAAGTATTTTCGTTAAATTAACCACATAGCAACTATAATGAAAATTAAAATAAAAAATTTATATTCACATATAGAGTTTGCCATTTTACTTGAAATATTGGTACATTTTTGTATTTCATTAGAAAAATAATAAAAGTTTAAGTAAAACTATACTTTTCTGAAAGACAATTGATTCATCTCCAAACCAGACAACAAAAATGTTGTGCAAATCAGTTCACTATTAGCCACAAAAAATATAAAGTTTGGAAGACTCAAAAACACCGCTGCCTAGTACATCTGACAATTTCGATTTGTACGCGCTCAAACGAAATTTCGTCCCTCTAACTTTTTGTCTGCCATCTATTAATGAATACTTCTTACTAAATATTCAGTACATGTTAGTTTATCTTCCAAAAGGTGGCGATAAAATCCATTAACAATGTCTTTGTCAAAGTTATATCATCGGTCAAAGTTACCCCAGTTGACGTATTAAATATTTTGAAAAGGCGCTTGTCATTAGTTTTAATAACATTGATATGGGTTTGAATTTCGTACTGAGTTCCCTTATATGCCAGAAGCTTGAAACGATTTTTTTTATGGTCAAGTTCATATCATTTAACATTGAAAAATGAGGTAGGCTTTCATAACTTTCAGTTAGAGCATCTTTAACTATGAAACCATTTTCTGTCTGAAAACCTGAATCATTTAACAATAAGTTTGAAAATGACAAACAAGCCTTTGTTAAAAGAGACTGGCATATAGTTCTACTATTTTTATTAACATGTGTTATTGTTTACTATTCTGATGACAGGATCCATACCTAAACGTCCAAGTGTATTTTACTGGTCCTGAGATTCTAATAGCTGATGGATAATGAAGTAGAAAATTATATTTTGGTTTCTTTTTTCCACTTCAATAACTCGTCCTCACACTCCAGCTACAACCCAAGTTCAACGTGCGGAAATATTTTGGAGATGTGCTCCGGAGTGAGCAGAAGTAAACTCCGTTTAGTGAGCCCACGACCTTGTTACAAAAGAATATTGTGGTCGAATTAAATAAGAAACGACGAACGAATTTCGGCGAGAACTGCGAGCGAGAATCGGCGACGGAATTCGCGCTGCGCCAACACTACAGACGAATTGTTACGCAAAAAAATAGACACGATTATTCTGTGTTCTTGGGGAGTGTATCGCTCCATGGCTTGTTCACTTGTATTCTACATCTGTCTAGTCCACAAATGTCAAAACAGATTTGACATTGCCGGCCATTTGCAAAAGTAAGAGCATCTTCCAATAGGGTGATCTCTTTTGGCCCACCTTCTTTATATAAGTTGTGCATTTGACAAGTTGTAGATACAGACTTTCAATTGACCAATTCATATGTACCTACATTTTACAAAACAAATTGACAACGCGCTTGTTTACAACAAGAAATTGCGATCAATTTAACAATTTTATTGCTGAAACGAAAGCAAACGCTGTAAAGGTACAATCAATTGTGAATATTTGACTGCCACATGTGGAAAAATTTACAGGCGAATTTGACTGACTCGCTTTGTAGACTACCACTCCATAGACGTCAACCGAATAAAACTTTTCTAATGTTTTGATCGGTCTAGGCCATTCAAAACTGAGACACATCGAGTCAGCCAGCTGTGAGACTTACTTCACTAGAAGAACGTCCACAGTTCCATAATATGACATGGAGTTTTATATGATTACCAATTCTTTTTCTTGGGTGACTTAATGTCCAAGGGCTTATTGACCAAACTGTTGTATTATTACAAAAAAAAATATTTTCTTCCAAAAAGATGTATACCAGTAGAAAATAGTTCCAAAGTTCCAAAGAATGACTCGCTATTTCGGTAGCTGTCACTTTTGAAGCTTTCATTCTTTGACAATTGACAAGTAGAAACTACGCCATTACTAAAAATGGATCGATAAACGCATTGAAATTATTAAAATTCACTACAAAAATGGTGAAAATCTTGCAGTCACAGTTCGCAAAACTAAAGCATTTTTTGGTCGTCGTGAAGCACCTTGTCGGACCGCAATACAGAAATTGGTGGAAAAATTCGAGCTGTTGGGACAAGTTAGTGATGTGAAGAATAAAACCCGTGCACGTCGCTCAAGAACAACTGAGAATAATGCTGCTGTAGAACAAAGTGTTGAAGAAAACCCAGGTTTGTCCACTCCTCGTCGTTCTTTAGAATTGGGCATTCCATAAACGTCATTATTGTTGGAGTTGGATGGTATTGATCTGGACAACGTTTACAACAAGACGGCGCTACGTGCCACACAAGCAACGAAACCATTGATCTTTGACGGGAAATGTTTCCGGACCGTGTTATCTCTCGAAGAGGTGATCACAATTGGCCACCGATATCTTGTGATTTAACGCCTTGCGACTCCTTCCTTTGGGGCCACCTGAAAGATAAGGTCTACGCCAACAGGCCAGCGTCGATTCAAGACCTCAAAGATAAAATTCGTGAGGCTATCGAGGACTTAGGGCAGCCACTTTGCGATTTGGTTATGGAAAATTTCATGAAAAGGATGTGGCACTGTATGCGTGCTCGTGGTGGCCATTTGGCTGATGTTGTTTTTCATTATTAACGGCATACCTTCCTCTTTATTACGAAATAAACATCGGATCATTTATCTCAAAAAATGGCATTTTTCTTTGAATACCAAAATAACACCTCTTATTGGAAAACCCTTTACAACTGGAACAGAAACTACGGAAACATAATCTAGTACAATTGCAAAGGAAAGCGGTCAGATAATCTATCTTCTGTTAAACATGACTTATGACATATTGGCTTCTGTTTGTGGTTGTCATTACGACTTAATTGACTTCAGTCCTTTTCAATTGGTAAAAAAGTGTGATTGCAAGAAATCTGCTCCGGCTCCAATTTACTTAGTGGCATGACGTTCAATGAAATATTTAAATGACGTCAAAATTAGTCCCAAAATTTGTAAAGAGGTGTGATCGTCCATACGCAAAACGCTGGTCAACTTGCCGATCACGGCTGTATTGACAAACGCATTGATCCAAAAGTTTGGTCAAGCGAGTTGTCTTATAAATTTTACAAGCGTTGACAGCTTATTTGCGAACACCTCAGCAACGCGTTGACTGCGTGTTATTTTATCGAAAAAAAGATTTTCTTCTTGGTTCTTTTTTCTCTCATTTCGTGCTAAAATATCAAAGAATACAATCAAGCATCCCTCATAGAAAGTAAGAAGTAAGAAGCAAGCAGTGTAGGTACTGCGTTCAGCGCATCAAAAATTGATACTTTCATAGCGACGGGGAGTTTAGTACAGACCTTAAGAAGAGCACAATCACAAACTGGCTGAACCTGAGTATCTTCTCAGTGCTATACCATGTCAATATTTTTTTTTTTTTTGTTTAAGGGAGGAAAAAATCATCGAAAGACATTGCACAGCTAGAACGCGAGGGATGCTTCTGCAATAGTGAGGGACTTTAACCCATCTAAAAAACCTCCCTGGGGGACTGACTTTCGTCATTCCGAATGTGATTGCACCTAGACGTTCGACTAATCGGCAATTTTTTTTTTAATTATTTGAAAATTTAAATTTAAAATTAAATTAAATTTAAATTGTCAGATTTCGGAACTTCTTTGGTAGAAAACATAACCTAATTTCTGTTCTTAGCTAATTTTTGTAGATCAAGCGGTTTTATCCGCCTGAATCTCCTGATTATATTGTCTGGATTTACTAATTCGGCTAACGTGGTTGAGAAGCCTACGACTGTGCTTCTTTTGACCTCATCTTCGACCATTTCAATATTTAGATCTCTATGTAGATCAGCGTTACGTTTGTACCAAGGTGCATATAGACTATGTTCCTTTAATACTTTATTTTAGAAGACCTGAATTTTTTGTAAATATGTTTGGCATGTGCATGTCCACAACTGGAGCTCATAGGTCCATACTGGTTGGAAAATTTGCTATAGTAATAAATTATTGTAGTTGGACAGGGATGAATATCTTCCAATAAGCCAATACATTTAACTGTATATCGCATGTTCAACTCGTCTTTTTATACCCTCCACAGGAAGGTGTATTCACTTTGTCATTACATTTGTAACGCCAAGAAGGAGTATATATAACGCCCTTTACAAAGTATATAAATATATTCTGAATCAGGATCACATTCGGAATCGATTTAGCCATGCCCGTCTGTCTGTCTGTCCGTCAGTCTGTTGAAAGCACGATAGCGCCCAAAGAAATTGACATAGGCGAACGAAATTTGGTGAAAGGACTTCTTTTTATCTACGTCAGGTTAGTATTGAAAATGGGCTATGTCGGTCAAGTAGCTCTGGTAGCTCCCATACAAAATCAATATTAGGCTTATGTGTCTCCCTGTCTGTTGAAAACAGGATAGTGTCAAAACAAATCGACGTAGACAAGTGAAATTCTATGAGAGGACTAACTTTTATCGTCGTCAAGTTGATATTCAAATTGGGCTATGTCGGTCAAGTAGTTCTGGAAGCTCCCATACAAAGCCAGTTTTGCATGACTTGTAGGCACTGGAGTGTATCAAAGCAACGGCCAGGCCGATGATAACACTTTTACTTGTTTTTTATTTACATGCGCTTTCCAACGTAGCTTAACATCTAGAGTCATGCCTAGATATTTTGCTGAATTCGTGTGGTACGTTTTTATACCTCAAATTAATATGGACTGACTTTAACCCTAGAAGGCTAATGTTCGTCGATTCGACGACGTCGCATTCTTAATTTTCCTGTCTCTTTTCAACGCGGGCATATTGTAACTTATGCTCAACAACTAACTCAGTCGCCGATGCGTTCTTGCGAAAGACGGTTGTGTCCGGCAGGTAAAAACAGAATTTTTATTTTTATTTATATTTTTAAATGCAATATTGGAATTTGTGGTCGAAATGACTTTTGCGGATTTTTCGCAAAGAAAACTTAGTTCCTTTATTTTTTTTCTTATCACCTGTCATTATTAATTTTACATTGCCAAAGAAGGAATGTTTTTTTTCAGTTATTTTTTTAAATACTGTGAAGACATGTTCATTTTAGACTGAAAAATGCTGCGTTTTTTAAAGACGGCTTAGTAATAAAAAAATGAAGAATATACTTGTAAAATCAATTTTTTTATTTGGGAATACAATCTTAATGTTTCAGGAAAAAAAATAGAACCATATGTATTAAACAAAGCTAAAAAAAACATATTTTAGTACAGATCGTCGAATCGACGAATGTTTAGCTTATTAGGCGTAGTCAGCAACATTAGCCTACTAGGGTTAAGTCATTTAATCTAATCTGCAATTTTTAGGCCATTCTGAAATATACTATGTTTATCGCCGTTTGAAGCTTTTTTTATCGATATTTCGACAGTTGCTCCCATAGCAAGTACTGCAGTGTCATCTGCAAATGCTGTAGTGGTTCCTCCACTAACTGGCAGATCTCTAGTGAATAATAGCTATAACACTGGACCTAGAACACTACCTTGCGGTACACCAGCTTTAATTTATCGTTGAGTACTCTGCCTCTTGTTTAGTTCTAAAAAAATCGATCTGATATGTATGATTGTCGAGTACTGGTTCGGCAGTTGCTTTTTTAGTTTGTGGATCATTCCTTTACGCCAGACTTTATCGAAAGCTTGTACTATATCAAGAAATATTTTAGAGCACAATTTTTTCTCTTCAAATACTTTTCCGATTTTATCTGTGATTCTATGCACTTGATCAATTGTAGCGTGCTTATTTCTAAATCCAAATTGGGATAAGTGATTTGACATCAATAATCTTTTGCAGACGTTTTACCAGCATTTTTTAAACACCTTGGACAACATTTGTAGTAACGATATTGAGCGTTAAGAGGTTGCTTCGCTAGGTGGTTTGCCTGGTTTTGGAATCATTATTACCTCCGCGACCTTCCACATACTTGGCAGATACCTTAACTTAAATGATGCATTTATAATCTGCGCTAGTTTTTTTTTAAAACTTTTCGTGGGAATTGTTTTAAGATTTCCCATGTAATTAGATCAAAACCTGGGGTCTTTATATATTTTCTTTAGTTTTTTTGACAACTTCTTTAGCTGTTTAATTGCATATGTCGATCTTCTTCGTACCTTTCTTCGATCCCTTGGTAGCTTTTATCTTCATACGGTTTGAGGACGTCCTCAAGATACTCTGCAAAAGTATTTGTTTTCTCTTGGCTGCTTTTTGCCCAGCTACCTTCTTTGCTTCTTACTGGAGGAATGTGAGCTATTGGTCGATTCATTTTCTTTGCTGCCTTCCAGAGCGAGTAGTCGGAACAAGCATCATTTGTAAGATGGCTGAGGGAAGTTTTGGAAGACTTATTATTGAATTCTTGTATAGACTTTTTGAGCTGATTGTTTAAGTTGTTAAGTGTGATTTTGTCGCTTGACGCCCTTGTCAGTTGCCAACGCTTTCTAGTTTTCCTCTTTCCTGTAATGATTTCACATATTTCGCGAGGGTTAGAGTTTTGCTTAATCTTGTTTGTTGTTTTAGGAGTTGCTGACCATGCTGCTTTTTTTGTATGTTCAGTGTTAGTATTTGCACTGCTTTTTTTAGTTCGTCTACTATAGCTGATGATAGTTGGATACTTTCTTCCAACTTCTGACGAAAGTAATTCCAATCAGTCAATCGGCTAACAAGTTTTAGACTTTGCGCTTTTATCATTATTTCATCGCCAAGTGTAAGAAGCACTGATTAGTGATCTGAATGAAGATCAGTGCCTTCTTCCACATTTATTTTCATTGATGATATATTTTTAGATATAAAGAAGTCGACAAGATCTGGGGTTTTGTTCCTATCTGTTGGCCAGATAGGTAGGTTTTCCCGTCGAGTGTAAAGAGTATAAAGTTCTCTGCCTCTAATATTTGTCAATCCAGATCCCCAATGTTTATTCTTGGCATTAAAATCCCCTTACGCGATTGTTCTCTTGTGAAATATGCGGACAAGATTTTTAAAATCATTTGTCTTTAGCAATATACTGATGCAACATAAAGGTGCCCACTGCTTATGGAAATTCCTTGGATGGCACATGATTAAAATGTTGCTTCTTAATGGTGTTCAATAAATAAAAATGTGATTCAACAGAGTTCCAGCAAACCAAAAAAGTAACACAATTTCATATCCACTCGAAAAGAGCTATCTTGTGACAGATGTTAGTGTTCCTTTGTTATTTGCTTTGTTTTCAAAATCCGATCAACGCATTTGCCTTCACACATACAGCTTCCCCATTACTTATATGAAGTTAATATTTTTCGCCACTTTGTTGTCCTCCCTAACAATGAAATAGGAAGAAACTTAATTTTGAAACCTACCAAGCACATCCACAACACCATTCACCATATACCCATTTGCGAAGATGTATCTTTGTCCATCGCATCCCCATGCAGTTAAATATACATTTTCGATTTTCTTCAAGGGTGGCGAAGTGTGAAATTGAAGATTAGCAGAGCGGATTTGTGCTCTCACCAGTTTACCACCCCAATTCGTATGTTGGTAAGAATAAGTAGGACAGCGACGCACGGTGAAGACACATTAAGTGCGCAATTTTTTTTTGTGTTCAAGTTTTTCGTGATGCGCTAATTACAGATTATGGATACAATAAAACGACACAGATAGACGGCATCTTACTGCTATTATTTCCCAGTGGAATTGGATAGCTCAGTGGAGGACTCGAATTGCTTTATAGATACCCAAGCTGAGTCATTTCACTTGTGAAATTTGAGCTTAACTCGAAGCAACGTAGTGAGAGGGCTCTTTGGGGTCTTTTGCCTATATCACGCGAAAATGAAATTGGCAGAAGACTAAAGAGTTCAAGATAAGATAGCATCTTGATGGAGTATAAACGACCGAAATTGGATCAGATTCCTCAACTTTCAATTGAACCGTCAGTAAATGGAATTTTTCCTACATTTGTGCTCGCTGATATTTGCATCTTGAGACTGCCAACGAATTTTTAAAAGTGTATTTTATTAGCATTTTAGTTTTACTTATATATGTCTTTAATGAAGTTTATAAACCTAAAAAGTTACATTTTCAATGAGACACTCAGATTTCAAGTGCTGCCTAGATAGATACTTATAAAAAGTTATGAAAAAAATATTTGACACAAATATGAAAAAAATAAACAAAACAATTTTTATTTATACGACAAACCGCTTTCAAATTTGTTTCTAATTTCGTTCCACTTACTGGAACAATTTTTGTGTCAATCTTTAAAAATAATTCCAGCTTCCACTGGAACAACAATTTTTGTGTCAATCTTTAAAAATAATTCCAGCTTCCACTGGAACAACAATTTTTGTGTCAATCTTCCAGCTTCCACTGGAATTATTTTTAAAGATTGACAGAAAAATTGTTGGTAAAATGGACAGAGTTTAAGGGTGGAAACACATTCTTTCATTTTTTTTTTGGCAAAGATTTTGTAAGAATGTTTACTTTTTTATATATATTTTTAATTTTTGATTTATTGTTACACTTTACCAAAAAAAATATTTTAGGCTTTATATTATTGAAAAAGGCATCTTTTTTTTCAGTTAGCCATTTTTCATCGAAAGTGGTTGGCAACGCGAACACTGGTGTCGCATCTCGCAACATTACTAACAAAACATTGGTGCTGCGTGTTCAACTATTGTATAATGTTTATATAGAATGTGCGAGCTCAATGGTTTTATCCCATATCAAATGTGCCCAACGCGCCTAAAGAAGTTATCACTTCAAAAAAAAAAACCGTCCTAACTGGACCAGCTTGTTACAGTCAGCTCTTTCCAGTTCTCCAGTGTATAAGGCAATTTTCTACACCTTCCCGCGCCACTTTAGGTAAGGTTTTCCTATACTGCATTGACGCTCTAGCCTCTGAGTTGAAATCGAAGACTCTGTGTTGAAGTATGTTCGTTCTATACATCCCTTAGCCGCCACAGACGTTTTGTGTTGTTCAATTTCAATTTTATCTTGGTCATTGTATAGTTCACCGGATAGTATTCTTCTCTGGCATCGTGGTTGGTGGTATCACAAATGTCATAAAAAATGTCACAAAAAATCCTACTGATAGTAGCCGCTAAAAATCCACGAAAAACTCTATGAAAAACGCCCTAAATAATCTCAAGAGCTGCACTGAAAAACGGCCCAAAACAGATACAAAAAAAAAATTAATTGAAGACGTGTTAAAAAAAAACGTTTCAAAAAACTCTTAAAAACCGCACCGAAAGACTGCCCAAAGAAACTCTCCAAACAGCACCTAAGAACATTTCAGGAAATGTCTCCAGAGCCGCACCGAAAAATGCTTAAAAAAAAACGTACTAAACGATACTAAAAGCAAGTACTGAAAAACGACTCAAAAATAAAAAAAAAAAACATCCGAAAGACGCTTAAAAAAGTCCAAAAAACGTATAAAAAAACAATCGTTGGACTAAGACTTCTTCCAAAAACGCTAAAAAAATACGCACACCGAAAAGGATTCAAAAAAACTGCGCAAAAAACCTCACGAAAACTGTTCCCAAAAACGGCCCAAGAAACATCTCAAAACACCGAATAACAACCAAAAAAAGAACGATAAAAATACACAAAAAAAAAAAAATGGGACCACTAAAACTCTTCCAACAATAAAATACAGAACTCAATATAAATGATTAAATAGCTCCGAAAAACACAAAATAAAACCACCGCAAATACACTTGAAATAATCTTCCAAAAACGATAAAAAAAAGCACCGAAAACGATCCAAAAAAACCTCACGAACTCCGAATAACAACCAAAAATCCGGCTCACTACAACAACATAAAAAAACTCAACAAAAATGATTCAAAAAAACGAAAAACGACCCAACGAACAGCTCACAACTGCACCGAAAACCGTTTCAAAATGAAAAAACGGTTCAACCTCACTCACCATTTCCCTGAAAATAAAACCTTAGCATATTTGATAAAAATGAGGCTTGATTCAACAATTTTTTTGTCAAAATACGTCCAACAAAATGTTTCTATCTAATTGACAACATTTTAATAAGTTTTATCTACTCTTTAAACTTTTGTTGTGATGATAAAAGAAATGTCGTGTTAACAAAAATTGTTTGCTTGTGCGTATACAAATAATTTGTTAAATTAAACATAATTTTGTTAATTTTACAAAAGAGATTTATCATTTCTACCGTTGGTGTTTTGTCAAATCAACAATTAACTGTTGATTTTACAAAGTAATTTATCAATTGGGCCTTTCACTTTGTGTCAAATTAACAAAAAAAATGTTTAATAATATCGAAGTAGTTTGTCAATTCAGCTATTGTTACATCAACAGCAAATATTGCTGATTGTAGAGAAATAAAAACAAATAAACAGATTGTTGGTTACATAGCAACATTTTGTCAGCTCGAGAATTTTTATTTGTTGATTCATCAGCAAAATTGTTGAGTGAATAGAAATCATATGTTAATTCTATATTTATTGTTCTGTTTAATTAAATGAACTGTTTTTTTTTTTCGATATTATTAATACTTATGTATTTGCAGTTGTCCTTTGACTTAATTTTGAAGGTACGAAATAACTATTTGGATTTAATTTAAATAAAGAAATTATATCCAAAATATGTCTTGTAAAATAAATTAGGTATTAATAAATGATAAGCAAAACAAATAAGTTTAATAATTAAATTTATTTAAAAAGGGAATCACACAAATTAAATAATATTCATTTTATACACTTAGATATAAGTAAGGAAGTAAGGAGTAATTTAATATAAGAAAATAAAGAAACAGCTGAAAGATATTTAGATAAATCACTTTTTTTATTTTATTATTATTTATGTATGTATATACTTACGTTTTTAGGTTCTTACTTCATTTTCGCCTAATCTCAATTCTCCGTTCTGCTGGTCTACTTCGCGTGTGAAATTTAAATAACGCCATCAATAGCATTGCATTCAAAGGATTTTTTATCAATTCTACAAAATGTTTGTCATTTCTACAAACGATTTTTTTCATTTCAAGAAATTGTTTGTAATATTGACAATCTGTATTTTATTTGGCTAACAAACATTTTGCATAAGTTTACAAACCTGATTATTAGTTCCGTTTTTGTTGATGTAATAAAATCTTTGTTAATTCAACAAAAAAATTGTTCAATTGATAAAATATCGATTTATTAACTGAAAGTTTTTTTTTGTTGATCTGACAAAGTAGTTTTGTAGTAAATGTTTTTTTCAGTTTGACAAAATATTGTTCAAATTGATAAAACTTGAGTTGCATAGGTAAATTTTATTTAGCATTACAACAATTTTTTCAGTTTAACAAAACCATTTTTGTTGAAATTTTACAATGGAATTTGGTATTTTATTTTCAGTGAGACACCGAAAGCAAATTTTAGCAACGGTATTCAATGCGGACTGTTAAAAGACGCTCCCCAGCCTAAAACTCAAAACTTTGTATGCCTATACGCCTGGCGTCTGTTTCTTGTGGCAATAGAAGTCATCGTTTTCGTTAAATATTATGTACATCCCTCTACCATATACTATATTATGTTTCATCCAGTTTGTCACAACTTCATTTCACTGGCAATCTGCACAGTTTTCAAAAACATTATCGCCCATCTATTTCCTTAAGTATGTGGTGTGAAACCCCCCGTGATTATTGCAAACAATTTACCATCACAACGCCATTTAAAATCGCCCAACTTTTCTCACAAGCCCTCGGTGCCATCGACACGATTGAAATACATTTCGAAATGCAGATCCTCCCCCCACCATCCCGTGAAACTACCGGCAACCTGTAATTTTCCTCGATTGTGTTACCATAACTCCAGCATCGATTAATACAGCCCACCACCCGATGGTTCGTATAATTCTATACCCATGCCAGTAACGCTTTTCGCCTTTTGTGCTAACAATGACCAAGCTGTGGACCCATACGGATGGGACGAAAGGATAAATAAAATAAAAATGTTACCTCGTTGTTAAATTACTACCAAACAACTGGCGGTGGCGACATGATACCCATCAGCCATCACTTCGTTCTCTCGCTCTCTCGCTCTCTCGCTCTCCTACGAGTCCCTATTCATTGCGGCGGAATGAGCTGATGTTGTTGTTTTTTCACCGCCCAATTTTACCCATTTTAACACCATTAACCTTGATTTCTTTTTGAATGCTTTGCAATAACCCGGGGACAATAACCGGTGATGAAATAACAATCCGGTCTCAGGCTCTAATTTGTGTAAAAATGTGTAAGGCAGGGATAACAACACGAAAGGAAGAATGAAATAAATATATATAAAAAAAAAACGCACAGCGCAAACAATGTCCTCGCTACCCCGGTACGAATGTAAAACGAGCCCAATAGCGCTCCCGAGTGCTGACGACGACGAGCCCTGACAATGTTCCAAACACACACTAACACACCCAGGCGCACATGAATCCAAAGATCAACAGGAACACTAACACTGCACCAGGCAGGGAAAACCCAACCGACTACCACAATGCAGGCGAGGAGATTCCTGGTGCTATAATACCATAGTTGCGACAACACACAGCTTCCTGCTAAACACCATGTTACAAGTTGGGCTCTGTAACTCCAGCCAAATGCACTGCAACGTCAGAGACACCACTCACAGCAAAAGGGACGAATATTTGGCCGCAGGCGTAATGACATCACAAAAGCGCGCAACGGAAGAATTTTTATTTTATTCCATTCGCAAGAACGAAGGATACAAAAATCGCGCTTCGTCGTTTACATGGTTGCCGTGTCCTCCTCTGGTCCTGATGGCTGCAGCCAACAAACACAATCAACAACGGAAAACCATACAGAATTTGATTTTTTTTTTGTCTTCTTCTTCTCAAGCCGGTTCCGGGGGAGGGTGTCAAATAAAATGGGAGTGCACAGAGGATAGCACAAAACGACTGGGAAATAAATGTTTTTTTTTTGTTTTGTTCGTCAGGAGCGAGATTGAGTACTCAAATGACATTCCTAGGAATTATTCGCTTCGGATTCAATTTGAGTCGTTCAGCTTGACAATGGAATCGCCTGAGGATGTAAAGGGAACGGAAATCCTATAACTATCGAATAAATTGGTTTTTGCCCCGACAAATTAGCCCGCTAATTGTGTGTATTCAGAGTGCCAGTTCGCTTTAAGGTGGTGATTTCAATTACGAATTACATTTATTAATTTACCAATACAAACCACGGGGAACGAGAGTAAAAAGTTGTCACGGGGGTCTCTTATACAAATATTAGTTCCACAGTGGATCACACTGCCACATTCTAATTGCAAACCAAAAACTTATTTAAAAACAAAATAATTGGAGCAACAGGTCCGTAGGGACCCCAACCCTAAGTTGGAATTTGGGTTTTCTCGGCATTCGAACCTGGGACCCCTCGCTTAGTAGTCCAACACACTAACCACTAAGTTGCTGCGTCGACTTACCTAGGTATCTAAATATTCGCTTGACAGAACCTTGCTTTCTTTTTCCGCATCTTCTTTTGAAACAAGAAAAAATAATTTTGATTGCGTGCTAATAGGTAAGGCTTAGGTTAGGGTTAATTTGCCACAGTTAGTTTTTGGGACCCACTGCGATGCTTCGAAATCGCATTAACTTGGGGTTTCTGTTGTGCCCGGTTCTACCCAACTAACCTGATATTCTCTGTAACCTATAGAAATTAGACAGTAGGACATCGGAAAGTTTTTGAATCTGTAGTTCTTATAAAGCGATGAACAAGGGGTTTCAGGTGCAGAGAAATAAAGTTTTTTCCACTGAGACACCTTTCGCGAAGGTCTGACAAATATTCGAGGGGGTTACTTTCCAATGAGAATACCAATTTAAACATTCGGCATAAGACTGTCGGTCTTTCCATTCGTCCCAAAAAATATTAAATCCACACAAACGAGTGGATAAGAGAATCAAGGCTCTAGGTACCTATTCGTACCTGTAGCGCCAGCTTTTTATTTTATTTTATAGTAGCTTCCAAGTTCAAGCTTTCAGCTACGGTAGATGCAGCGGAGCAGCGCATTCCAGGCCTGGCTACAGCCTCTGCTGGGTTTTCGTGCTCAAAGGCTTTCATAGAAATTATAAAGCTATGAGATGGCAAAAAAGGGATCTTTGGAAATAAAGAAAGGCCAGTACAACCAATGAAAGACTGAGAAGGAGAATGGTGGCCACACAAACATACCAAATATAGTTAATTTCCACTGGGCCTTATTTAAGGTTCCGGGATTTTTTAAGACCTCCTATAGTTGAAGTTCAAGTGAATGAAGCGTGTCTGAACAGCTAGATGTCGCCACACTACTAATTCCCTATATTTTCCCATAATTTTCTTTCGGGATAACTCTCCATGAATTTATATTTAATACCTAAGCTTATTTTCTGTGCTCTGATCTCGGCCACTTTTTTGTAACCCATCAACGAGGTAAGACTCACCAAATAAAACCACTGAAAAGCGAACATATGGCATTTTCTCTTTCTCGAACCCCGGAAACCCCCCCGATCAAACTGTTGGTCTGCTCAAAAATCAGGCAAATCTGGCCCAAAGATTCGTTAGGAACTAGCAAACTTCTTTCAATAAATAAAAATAAAATCAGTTCCGTTGCGGGAACAACAACGGGATACAACTTGATAGGTAAACACGCACGTAGAATGGGTGCACCCTATGCAATGATTTCTGTACGAGCTATAGGAACGAGGAGGATTTGTCCCTACCTCCTTCACAGCTGTAAAACTTTTAGCAACTTAGAAGGTAACTTCTTTACAAAATCCATAAGTGACTTCTGATACGCACAGCTCTTACAATCGTTCACCAGCGAACAAACGCACCCACGACATACAGTTGTCATCTTCAACAAAGAGCCAATTGTCACCAATTTCATTCTTACCTAGTAGCTAGTACTTATATTAAATACTTAATGACCCGAGCTCGCCTTGCTCCGCCAGCGCATTTTAATTTAAATCACAATTGAGTGTGACTCCAAAAAAAATCCTATTTCATTCGGATGAGTCATTCCAAAGCTAGGAGCTAGAATGCATTCGAGAATTACAACTTTTTTTAGATATCAGCTTACATCTCCGCTTCCAGAGAGCGGAAAATGATAAAACATATCCTATCTTTTAATCTCGACACATTTCAATGCAACTGTGAAAACCGTAATGAAATTCGTGCAGTACTTCTTCAATCTATTCCACACAAACACCTTACGGCCGGAAAAAAGTTACGGTTTTATTATAGCAAGGATTATACAGTTTCACGTCGAGTACGAAGTTGCGGGCACAGCTAGTCAAACAATAAATCAAACAAATCTATTCACCTAAAACACCAATTTAAGAAAATTAAATTCAACAACGTATGTAATACAATTCTTGAACTCTTCACTTCTTCAAGTAGGTAATATAAAAAAAAAACACTAAAACAAGAACCTTTAACTAAATTCGTATTTCCACCAACAATAAATCAAACATATTACTTCACTACTTGAATTCTTCAGTTCTTTACTGTAGGTAATATCACAACCGCTCGCTTCGTTTCACTTAATCGGAGAAAACTTCACGCAGTTTTTCTTGACATGTTGTGCTTGTGCGATGTGCTCCAGCTACCAACTCCAAAGCAGAACACCGATCAACAACAACGGTTGCTAATAATTTTCGATTTGAGAAAATAAATTTCGTTTTTTCATATTAGATTTTGGGTTGTATGTATCTCAGCTTCTAGATGACACAGAAAGCTGATTGATGTCTTAAAATAATTTTGGAAGTGTTTGCTCTTGTTGGTATTTTGTTTTGTTTGCATTGAATAAGAATTGTTTTGAGTAATGGCGATTAAAAGGCGGTAAAGTCAGAAAAAAACACTTTTTGGTCAAAAACGCTCCCAAAAATAGGCTCAAAATCTCAAAATCTTAAGGGACATTTCAAAAAAAGTTTTATCAAAACCTGTGCTGAAGTTCTCACGCTAACCGTTAACACATGAGTTACGGCACACACTGCTCGAGCCACAACCGATATTCTGAAGGCGGCGTTCCCGGGTCGCCTCATCCCGCGTTTTGACGATTTGCACTGGCCCGCAAATTCGCCCGATTTAACTGTTCCATACTTTGTTTTGTGGGGTGTTTTGAAGTCCCGTGAACAAGCCCGAGACCCTAGAAGCCCTCAAGGACAATGCCATAAAACGAGCCCGTATGGCAATCAATTGTGACGGCGCCCATTTGGCCGATATCATCTTCTCGACTTGAGAAATAGAATTCTAAAGGTTCAAATAAACATAATCGAAGTTTTTCATTTAGAAAAAAAATGAGATCCAAACAACATCGGATGACTTCTTTGGCCCACCTTGTATAGTTAGCCTTTTCGGTGATTCGAATTGAAAATTAAGAACGCAATCATTTTGAAAACATTAATTTTACTCTAAGTATGCATTTCGGTCAAAGCCGTTTTAAGGTAAACTAAGGAAAACCACATTTTTAAAAAAATACATTTTTTTCAAAAATCTATCGTACGATAATATATAGAAAATCCGAGTTTGCTATTATGTTAGAAATGACCTGTGCAACGAGTTTTTGTTACAATACAGACCGTTTTCGACATATGACTGAATTTCAAAAATCAGTTACCTACTTGATTTTTTTAGCCAAAAACTGAGTAAGCAGTAATGTTAGCCTTACCTACTTTAGCTCAAATGTCAATTTTGGTTGAAATCGTTAGAGCCGTTCTCGAAAAAATCAAACTGAATATTTTATATGGGAAGTAACATTAATTTTGACGTTATCGTCGACAAAAAAAACGGCCCGAACTGTAGGCCCCCCAAATTCCCAATGCGAATTTGAACCAGCTCCATGAAATTATGCCCCAATGAAAAATGGCCCAAAAAAAGAAATTAAAAAATTCCCCACAAAATTATATAGTGTAACAACAACATTTGATAGTCTGATTGGGGTGATTTTTTCATTATTTTGGGGACTTTTGTCTTTGATAATTTGGGGTAAAATTTCATTTTTGTTTGCGAAATTATACCCCTTTGCAATATTATTGGGGACTTATTTAAGAATGAACGAAAAGAATAATTTGCAATAGATGAAATATCACCCCAAAGTAAAGAAAAATGGCCCCAAATTCAAAAGAGCCCCAAATTACAACAAATATTCAATTAGAAGAAACAAATTGATTGTAACGTTTTTTATTATTTTAAATAAAAGCTTGAATTGTATTTTCGACGTTTTGCCTACAATACGGACACTTATAGATTTGTCTGTTATCCACCGCTACTGCCTCGGCCATCAATTTTAAGTCGCACTCAGAGCAAACTTTTAAGTGCTTACAAGGCAAAAAAAGAATATTTGGCCGCAAGTCCCGGCAAACTACGCAAAGTTAAAATAAAAAATGTTCTATTTGAAAACCTGAGCTGGCTCTTAATTTTGTAAAGCTTAAGGTCAGTTCAGGTTTTCAAATATAAATTTTAGTTTTAAAAAATTCGCGCGAATTTTTAACTTTTATTTTCTCAAATTTTCTAAAGTTAAAATTCGCAAGTTATATTTGGCAACTTGAGCTGACTCTTGATTTTTTTTTTCCTTAATTTTCTAAAACTTAAAGTAAGTTCATGTTTTCATATATAACTTTTAATTTTAAATTTTAGGAAATAAAATTAAAAAATTTGCGCGAATTTCTAACTTTTATTTCCTCAAATGTATTTTTGTCAACACGTTGTACTACTGCACTTTCGTCACTAAACTGATCGACTTTTACTCAAAATTTCAATTCTCAGGGAGTTAATTTGTCCTTGAAAAGATTGACGCCGTTGAATCAACGGTATACTTCGGGTTTTTCAAAATAAATGAAAAATGGCCCCAAAAATATGCAAGAAGACCCCAAAACAATGAAAATACCTCCCAATTTCGTAATAATTTTGTTGTTGCTTGCCATGCATTATTTTGGGGCAATTTTTCATTTTTTATACTAACAATTTGGGCCCATTCTGCATTTATTTGGGGCAATATTGCATAAATGGAATGGGGTAATTTTGCATTATGAAATGTTACCCTATTTTTTGGGGCCTTTCTCCATTTTTTTTGGGTCATTTTTCATTGGAGTTTAATTTCATGGAGCCGTTTGAACCAAATCCGGGCAGCCGTAGGCTGTAGACCTCAGGAGCTTAGGGACAGACTGACAGAATTTCGAGACCCACTTTTTTCAGTCCTTCTATTATCGAAATGCCAGAATTGATTAACATCTCGAGTTCGCAATTTTGTATGAATACGAATATCTTTCTCTAACTACGTAATCAAAAAAGTTAATAAAAACTTAAGCCCCTCTGTGCTTATCGATTATCGATTGAAAACCGCATTTTATCGACGGTTGATCTATGATTGGGTTACTAGGCGTGTTTTATTGAACATCTATCTCAACAAAGCAAAGTAAGGCATCATTTTTAGGGCGCAGTTACAAGAGCTACTCAGACTCACAAAAACTTGACACTTCCCCCGATTTACAATCCCAAGTAAAAGTGACTTGACTTGTTGGAACCCTTCTGCTATTGTGTTCATGAATTCGCTAGTAAACTGCTTTCAGCGCCTTTCACTTTCAGCGAATGGAAACGATGTGAACGTCATATTAAACTGAAAGTTGAGTATACACATCAAAACGAAAATATACCAGTTTATTCCACTTTATCACAAATGTGACTGCGAACTGTTTTATTGGGCTGAAAATTAGGTGTTCAATAAAACAGCAGTTTAGCTATTGTATCTGAACCAACCAATAAGATTTAACTTAAAAAAAAAGCCAAAACGAATATCGAGCTATTCATGAAAATAAAAAATTTCGGACGAAACCTTTCTTTGCATTTCCCAACAGACGTGTAGATTCAATCTCCTTAGATTACAATTTCATTCAATGCCATTGATCGGTTGATAAAGCATTTCAAAATTGGATAAGTGTACCGAGAATGCGCCCGATCAGGCGGGACTCTTCCTCTAATAGGATTTCCAATTGAACTGTGACACTTCCGAAGGGAAGGAGGTGTCAAGGAACCGGCCCCTAAATAAATGGGCATCCGTTTGCGTGGTGTTTCTCTGTCTATTCACTGACAGCATTAAAATTACAATTAAGGGTGCGTACGATTGTCCTTAATATCATTTGAAGATTCGCTTTGTGTTGCCCTTTTTTTTGTATACAGTCTGTCCCCTGTATGAACAGTAATCCTGCTGTCATTCTTGTTATTTTTTTGTTGATGGGATGCAACGCACGGTGTAATGTGAGACGATAGTTTATTTTTTAATGTTTCGAGGATCCTCGGAGAGTTGTTGTCCTCTTATACATATTACGAAATATACTGCAATGGAGGTCACTGCATTAGAGAGGATGTCCTTTTTATTGACATAAGGGCGTACAGCACAATAATTGCACAACGACCAAACCCAGTACATTATTTTCCAGTTTTGTTTTATTTTTTACGGATTTTTTTGTTTCGCATACACATCCTTGGTCAAGGATACGGACGAATGACCGGGCGAGTGTTATACGTGCGTGGTTAGTGCTGGTGCTGGTCCCCGGTTTGTTTTTTATAGCGCACTTAAACAATGCTAAATGGACCCATTATGGTCGAGTTAAATTACGCTTAAACAAAGTTATGATGCTGTTTGTTGTTGGTTTGTCGCCGTGCTATTAGTGGAAGTGGCTGTGGCTGGGGTGGAACGCTTTTTTTTCTGACCCTATAGTCTAGTGTTTTTCGGTTTTATTTCTATTTTGGGTTTTTTATCTATTTTTTTGTTGCTTGTCATCTGATGGTCTTATATTTTGCCAAATCACATGTGGTTTTTGTGCCGGCTGTTGGTGAATTGTGTTGTTGGGAGTCCTTTCGTGTTTTTTTTTGGATTTTTTTTTATGGTTACGGTGTGATTTTCTCTATTTAACTGAGTAGACACAATTGTTGCAGAGCAGGGGCTGTTAATCATGGCTGACAAGTCCATTTAGTGCAATTTTACTGATTTGACAGTTTTGGTAAATAGTGGCATGAACAAGGACATTGCGCCATTCACGTATAATACGATTGTCATTGGGAAAACACAGAGACGTAGTCTTTTATTTCGTTCAAATTGAGTGATTGTATGGACTTTTGGCATTCCCATTGAGGGAGTGCAAAATGATCGAATGGTTGGTTTGGGGAGGATTTCGTACTATTAGACGCCGAAGGGTATCCAATGCTAATGTGAGTAATTTTTTAAAAGGTTTTTCATGTCGCGTGGCGGCCCAGCCAAAGGTGCAGTAAATGCATTAGCGGCAAGTTAGATTTGCAAATTTCTGGTGGCTCAGGCTTCAGTGGGTAGTAGTTTGCATCGTATTCGAAAGAATTTTTGTTTTTGTTTACCCCATATATTGAGGAAATTTAATTGTATCGTTTTGTTATACATGGATTTATCCGGCAAAGGGGTCCATTTCAGCCCAAGTTATATGTCGGCCATGGAAGTGGAACACCTGAAATGAGGTATCTCGGAATTATCTGGTCCAGGGTCTCTTTCAGCCCTCACGGAAAAAATTTTAACATCAAATCAAGAAAAATGAGCGCAGAATCACGAAAAGTTTGTCTAGTTTTAGAGCTTAGCTCAGGATTTACTAATTCACGACTTTTTATTCGCAATTCTATAAATTGTACGAAGTCAAAAGTCGCGAATCAACAATTTTCATTGTCAATAATGCGATCAAACGAGAAATACATATTGCCATTACCGATCGCAATTTGACACAAATAGTTATCAGTTTGCTATTACTATGGATTGTTAATTGCAAAAATAATACGTAAATTACCAATTTTGTGTTGGAAATACGGATTTCCTCCCTTAACAAATTACAACCATTTAGTCTTGAATTGCAACTCAAAAGTGTTGATTTGCGAACAAAAGGGGTGGATTTACCACTTCAGTAGTTGCAATTTACGAATTCGTAATGGTAAATTGAATCTTTTTTTATCAATTTGCATTTCATATTTTGCAATTTACGATTCTTGAGTAGTGACTTGAGGCATCACCGTATTAAATTGAAATTGTTTTCTCGTGAAATTAGAAAACTTTATTCTCAATTTACAACTTATATCTTATGATTTACAAATCAAAATTCGTAGTTTAATTATTTAGGTTATTTTCGAATACATATTTAAAGTCACATTTTATAATTTGTTTCCTCCTGATATCCATGAAAAGCATACGGCGCCATATCGTCCGGAGACAACGGGATTTGTCTGGGGTGGTTTTTCGGTCTATGCTAAAATTTAATAAACAAACAAATTATTTAGAAGAACTTGCCATTGATACGAACATTTACAATCGTTTTCGATTACATATTTTAGAATCCATTCCAATTTATACTTCTTTCTTATAGCGAGATGTACCTTCTGAAAAAAATACGAATTTATATACCTACTTCAGTTGTTTTTGTATTATTCAATATGTACTTACAAGATATATTCCAAAATTCTTTACAATTTGTTGGTTAGTAGGTACACTCACTATCACTACGAATGAGTCATATAAAAATAAATAAAAAATAAATAACTTTGACCCGACAAGAACTGCATTAAGCAAAGATTGAATACCAACTGTCTGACTGTAATGAAGCCAAATGCGCAAGGTTGGAGCTGTCTATGCAGAAAATGAAAGGACCTAAAAGGATTTCTATACATGGACCATGGACATGCTATTACGTTTCGTTTTTGTCGGCAGCCTGTGCGCACAAAAATTTCACACATCGGGTAGTTAATTCCATGGAAATTACAAAAAAATATTTTGTAATTCACGATTTCTCTACGTCATTTTACGTTTTCAATTTACATGTGTTAAATTATTATAAGATTTCATTGATTTATCACTCAGTGTTTGTAAATCAGCAAATACTTTTTGCAATTTGCGATTGTTAAGTAGTGCTTGAGAAATTGATCCATTGAAGTGGTAAATTGCGCCAAACAATATCGCAAATCACTACAAATAAAAGAAGCTCGAATTAATACTTCTAATCGCAAAATTCAACAATCAGAATTTTGTATACTACGCCGTTTTCAATGTCGAATTACGAATTTTTATATCAAACCAAGAAAAAATCGTTGTAAATTGCGACAAAGATATAATTCGTGAATTGCAACCCAAAATTTTGCAATTTTCAATTCTTTCCGTGGGTATTACGCATTTAACCGGCCTTTTCGTGATAATCGTGGGAGAAAACTAAATGGCGGGACATCCCATCATGTCATAAAAATCTGATGACATCTTTCAGATGCAACTTCAGAATGCCTTTGATAACGTGAACACCGTTATTAGGCTTATTCAGGAGGTTTGCAATACACTGGGCATACGCTCATCATCTTGGTTTAAGGCAAAGGTAAAACGTGATGAAAAAAGGTACCCATGAGCTTCAGACCCCAAACATCCTCTCGTCATTTATTTTTTAAACTTTTCAGAGAACTATCGACCGCCAAATCAAAATGGGGTTGGCTCCCACTCCATCCAAACTGTTCTCAATTCTAAGGTCAATCGACCTGAAGAATTTTTTAGTTTTTCTTGACACTGAAGGTGCCTTCAATATTTCGCACACGGAATTGGGGAGCCAATATTCTACATCATCAGCAGAACTGTAAAGGCTATCTTCCATGGAAGATATTTTAAAGGATGGTGCTACACGGTTCTCTTCAAAGACGAGCGCTTATCAACGAGCTCTTGATTTTGATCTTCTGTACACCATCCAAAGAATGTGTTAACCAGCGCAGCAATGACACTAGGTGAAAGCAAACTCTGGAAAGACAAACTGAATGGATAAGCTACGAACTTCTCAAGGCATTCTCGTCTTCCAAAATTACTGTGCCCCTCTGGCTACCGAAATTGACTTCAAATATGAAAAACCGGATAGAAAGAAATGAAAAAAATGCAATTTTCTTCATGACAGACCAAAATCAATCTTTAAAGGTGG
Organism: Cheilosia vulpina; assembly: GCA_916610125.1. Taxonomy (NCBI): domain Eukaryota; kingdom Metazoa; phylum Arthropoda; class Insecta; order Diptera; family Syrphidae; genus Cheilosia; species Cheilosia vulpina. The sequence continues at coordinate 76,598,473 of OU744276.1, read as the reverse complement.
AGTTCTAAGAAGACCTGAACTTCGGTCATCTTTCTACCTTCCGGAACTTTGTAGGGTCTTTCAAGCCAAAATTACAGATAATCGTTAGATACAGTTTGGCTTCCGATTTAGGCAGCCTCAACAGAGGAACAAATTTCATTCAAATTTATAGCCACAGCCCACAAGTTCTCTGATTAGCCCCTACCCCTACCATTGCGGTAAACAGCCGATAAATTGGTAAGGCTACGACAGATGCTGGTAAAAGTCCAAAAAGTCCATATTTTGTCGATACCAACCTTTATAGAGCATAAGGCCATGGACAGCTTTGACACCATAACCAAATTCGTCAGATGGAAAATCTTCACTTCTCCATTAATGTCCGAACCCTCGACTAAACAGCTTTGAGGTTGTTAAGGACCTCGACTCCCCTATGAACTCTAACGAAGATATCACCAAATCAAGCCCAAAACTACGCCTGCCAATCGCTATTTCTTTGGTCTAAGTCGGCAACTGAGTAGTGAAGCCTTGTCAAGACACACCATCGATACTCTGTAAGACCTGTACCTTATTACAACAGTCCTGTTCCATGGCGCAGAAGCTTGGATGTTCGTGAAGGTGAAGCATTCTCATAGAACTCAAAATTCTTCGACCGATTTTCGTCCTATTTTACGTTGATCGGTTTTGAATACAAAAATCTAACAGTGAAATCTACAGAGACATCCACATGGTTAGGGGAATGTAGATCTTTTGCATCCGATGGCTAGCACCTGAATAGCGAATGGACACTAATGCTTCAACTCCAACCCCTGATGAAGAACGCACTAAAGAAAGACCTCGTTGAAGGTGGCGCACTCCAAGTGTTGGGGGACCCGAAACATCCTGAAGTGCACAACTGGTTGAAGTTAGACAAAGAGTGCCCATGAGCACCAAAGTTGCAATATACCTTCTAAAAACTAGCACCGCATCTGCAAAAGAACTCTGTCGCACCTTGAACACCCATCGCACACTGTTACGAAAACGCGCTTCAGTTTCGCTGCAACAAATCTATCCATGCATAGCTAGACCTACCCCGCAAATGCAAGATTAACCCCTTCATACAGAAGCGATTGCAAGTCGCCAACATTTGTATTCGTCTGCGCCCCACCTTGGCTTATATCAAAGCAATTCAATTAGAAAATTACATCAAACTACAGCAGAGTAAGCTCATCGGAGGACAAGACATTTATTTATTGCTGTCGGAAAATTTATCGTGACTTGAGCATTCTCGAGTGCAGAGTTATTCCGCTGTTGCACGGAATCCTTGTTGCATTTGTGTATGTCTTCGCCCCCATCCCTGCGCAGCATATGCCACAATAATCGACCACCAAAGGAACATCACAAGTGTATAAGTGTGCAGGCATACAGAATGCCGCCCCCGCGATTCCAATCAAATGATGTACATCATTAGGTACGTTCACTCACCCCGACCCCGACCCCATGTGCATATAGACAGGCCACTGACAATGACTATCTAGCAGGAGATTACATACTCCATCTGGATTGAAAGCCGCACCATACACTGACAAGACAGCACACACATCCCCGAGGGAGTTCGCATTGAATCAAATGCACTCTTTCTTAATCCTCGCATGTGTACTCAATTTTCACCCTTAACTGGCGCTCGCGATTATCACCCTTAAATGGTACTTACTTACATTGAACTGGCTGCCTGATGCTTTCTCCATTCATGTTCGTATGTTTCGCCGGCATGGGTTGTTCTGTGTTCATTGTGTTTTGATATCAAAAAGATTTGCTCTATTAAATTCATTTGGGCTATTAAAATGGCACCCCATTGCATCAGTGGCGCACACAGCATTGACGAGGCGACATTGGCTGACTTTTACGGGACAAACGGAATGCTGGGAGATATTCCAAAGGTATACGACAGAGGAGATAACAATCCAGGAATTGGAAACGTCAGCGGGGTGAGTGCGGGCAAAATATGTGGTGCGGAAACCGAAACATTAGACGAGGAAGACGAAATCTTTGGCCGGGTAATTGGTCTGTAATCTTTTTGACAGATTGAATTTCCCTTTTATCCAGATTCTGTTTTGACTGTTGGTTTGGTTGCTTGCCGAAATGGGGTGATTACGTTGTTAGTTTTCTGGTTGACAGGATTTAAGTCCGTTGAGGGGTGGGGGAGTTGCTACTGACTGGGTCGGGTGGGTTATAGTTTGTAATTGTTTTATGACTTAACAACTGCGGGAGGATAATCATTTTTTACGGGAAACCTTTTACTTTCTTTTACACTCGGCACTGTCATATGGTCTGGTCTTGTCACACGTTGACACCTTTTTGTAATGCCTTCGTATTGCAATCAAATTCATAAAATGTGGAGGTGGTAAGGCTTATAGAATTGGGAGCCCTTTGAAAATAATTTTGAAGTGGGCCTACTGACTGAACTGAATTCCATTTCAAATACAAAATGAGATTTTTTCCAGCTCCGAGCACCGGTCAATATTTCCAAGAAGTGCGAATGTTTTCAAATTTCTCTACCAGACGTCTCATGGAATCCAAAGCTACACACAGGCATCCCCTGGCCCAGGATGAAATGGTCGGATTGTGTCCCGCAAAAGATCGTGGGTTTTATGACAAGACCTGACGAGATATCGAACTTCAGTCGAACCAAGCAACTAAGTGCAAAAAAAAGCATTTTAGAGCTAATTCAGGGCCCTAATCACGTAACTTAACTCAAAACTATCAACTAAGTGGAAAAGGTACGAATCTAAGAGCTTCATCTAGTTATCTCCACAAATGAATTGTGAGTGAGTTTTAAACAAAAAAACGGGCCTGAACAGAACTTAATTTATCATAAAAATTTTGAAAAACGATATCGTCCAGACAATTGTTATGCAGACTCTGGCCCCAGGACGGTGTGACACAAACTTTTCCCTGTAATTGTGAAATAGTGAAAAAAAAACGGTGCGAATGCTTCTAACGCATTATGCAACAGCATCTTCGGTCAAAGGTGGGGACCAAATCAAAAAATAAGTCTATGGATGTATGCAGCTGTTGTGCGACCAATACTCACATATACGCACTGATACTAAAACCCTGGCATGTTTCATAAAAATGAAAATGTCAATATACGTCCAACAAAATATTTCTATCAAATTGACAACATTTTAACAAGTTTTATATTGTCTTAAAACTGTTGGGTGTGGTAACCAAAATTGTTCATTTCTGCGCATGAATTTTTTTTTTATATTAAACAAAATGTTTGCGAAGAAATTTATCTATTACTTTTAAGACACATAATGATAACTCATACATAATACCTCATCTAACTTGGAAATAAAAAGATCCGCTGTACCTCAAACACCGACAAAGATAAAGATATTGTTCATTTCGTTCATGAACGCCTAACTTTTTGAGAATAAATATTTAAAATTCAAAAAATGATTTTATGATTTCCCAACTCGTGCCACCCTCTCGAGAACTTGAGCCAAATCGTAATTCATAACCTGCGACTTTCCACTCATTCCGCTACTAACATCAAAATTAAAAAAAAGTTTCCAATATCCACTTATAATCTAAGTCCTAACCAAACTTCAGTAGATAACTTAGTGAATTTCCCAACTCGTGCCAGTCTCTTGTGCACTTGAGCCCATTCGATTCGTAATTCATACTTCATACCGAAACGAAAAACTACCCTCCTACTTGCGAAACTGCGACCAGCGGCTCCTACTGCGACACGAGCGAAAATAATACTTTCCATTTCCACTCATTCGTGCAGATGAGTTGCAAACGAAATGTATCCATCAAAAATAAATGCTATAAAAAGAAAGTATAACGCACATCGTACCCACTATTTCGTTCAGCTCAGTTGTAAACGAAATGGACTATTTTGTATGACTACGGGTTTGTATGGGGTTCGACGTTCGAGTGGTGCTTGGATTTTAGGTTTGGGTGTGATCAAGTGCGAAGAAAGCATGAGTACATAATTATTATACCTATTGCTTTCACGTTCTACTAGTTCTAAAAGGAAATGAACGAATGGAAAATTTGTGCAGGATTTTTGAACAAATCTAAAAGGCTGGACTTAGAATGTAAGTAATTTTTCGGTTTAAATCAAAAAAAAATTAAGAAAAAATAAAATCGATGAACTGAACGCCTTCACCTTATACTCACGCGTCGCCACTGGATATAGTCATCCCCTTCACTTTTTAAAGTTGTGTTTTTTAGTAGCGGTTAAAGAATCCGGGAGCATAGCGTTGAAGTCAAATTTGATCTATTTAATTTAAGATAATAAAATGCATGTTAAACAATCCTATATTACCAAATTGCAATTCTTGCCAATTTATATCTAAGGGGTCGTTAACTTGTTTTCCATTTTTAATGTCCTCATCCATAAACGGATTTATTTACATTCAAAATGTTGAACTCACATTTTCAGGGAGTTTTTATGCACATTAACAAATTTCTTTACTTCGCGTGTCAAAGGATAACCCGGTTTAAATTTTTATCAATTCAACACTTGTGTTATTAATTCGACAAAATTTATGTCAAATCTGCAAACAAAAGTGTTGATTTCAACAGAATGTTTGTAGTATGTATTTTTAATGTGTATTTTGTTTGGCTAACATACATTTTGCAAGTTTTGTCAATTTTACAAAAGTAATTTTTGGTTCTTTGTTAATCATATAAATATAATTGAAATAGTTCTGTTCGACTAATATTGAATTTAACTGCGTGTCTTTAAATGCAAAAATCTTTGAAACCGCTCAGTATATTCTGGTGCATTTTTCACAGGTCTATAGAGGATACCTAGGGCTACAATTTCAACTTTGTTTCAACACTATATCTCTATAAATTCCGGAAAAAATTGGACAAGAGTATTTTATTTTTTCGTTTCATTTCGCTTTTTTCTTTGTTACACTTTGCTTTTGAAAATACTGGGAGCATTTAAGTATAGTTAATACCAGCTTATAGAGGACATCTGCAGGTACAACTTAGGATATCCAATAACTCGATAACTTAAAAGGTTTTTAACCCTAGAAAGCTAATGTTCGTCGATTCGACGACGTCTCCTTCCTAATTTTGCTGTCTCTCTTCAACTCGGACAGATAGTAACTTATGCTCAACAACTAACTCAGTCGCCGATGCGTTCTTGCGAAAGACGGCTGTGTCCGGCAGGTAAAAACAGTATTTCTATTTTTATTTATATTTTTTTAAATGCAATATTGGAATTTGTGGTCAACATCGCATCGACTTTTGCGGATTTTTCGCAAAGAAAAAATAGTTATTTTATTTTTTTTCTTATCACCGGTCATTATTAATTTTATATTGCCAAAGAAGGAATGTTTTTTTTTCAGTTTTTTTTTTTTTAAATATTGTGAAGACATGTTCATTTTAGACTGAAAAATGCTGCGTTTTTTAAAAGACTGCTTAATAATAAAAAAATGAAGAATATACTTAGTAAAATCAAGTTTTTTATTTGGGAATACAATCTTAATGTTTCAGGAAAAAAATAGAACCATATGTATTAAACAAAGCTTAAAAAAACATATTTTAGTACAGATCGTCGAATCGACGAATGTTTAGCTTATTAGGCGTAGTCAACAACATTAGGGACATTAGGGTTAAATAAATAAGCAAAATTTGAAACATTCCAAAATTTTCAAATGAGTGAGTAGATATACAATTCATTCTCAAATCAAACATACTAACCGCGCAATGTTTTGACATCTCTTTGACGGAGAGGGAGACAGACAGAGGCAATCAGGATGAGGCAGTAAATTACCCGGTGGAGTTTTTAAATAGCATTACAGCCCATGGCCTTCTTGCTTATAAAATTGAATTTAAAGTTGGAGTTCCCATTATGTTGCTTCGCAATTTGAATCCCCTAAGCTCTGTAATGCACCCAGATTGAGAGTGATTTCGTTGCAGAAAAACGTTCTAGAGGAGATACGGTGCTTATACCGAGAATATAAATAATTCCCAGAAATTATCCATTTCAGTTCAAACGGATTCAATTTCCTATTAATGTTTGTCCTGCCATGAAAATCAATAAGGCACGGGTAGTTATATTTATGAAGCGTGCTCCATGGTAAGTAATGCAGCAAATAAAACGATAGAAACAAACCCGCTAATATAGGTTACAAAGAAGCGTTATATTAATAAAAAAACGAGTTAAATATTATAAAAATATTTTTTTTCATTTTCATTGTCCAAAGAATATTAAATTATTGCCGATTAGTCCAGCGACCAGGGGCAATGTCATGAAAATGAAGACAGAGTGGACTTAGTCTTCGGGAGGTTTTTTAATACGGGTTCAAGTTCCTCACTATTGCAGACGGCTCCCTCGCGTTATACCTCTGCAATGTCTTTCGACGATTTTTCCTTCCAGCAATAAAAATTGTGTCCCCAGCAAAGTTCTTAATTTTTTTTCCATCAAACCACATTTTGCACGGGCGGGTACAGCTAGTTCAAGAATAAAATTGTTCAATTGATAAAATATCGTTTTATTAAACTGAAAATTGTGTTTTTTTAATCTGACAAAGTAGTTTTGTAGTATAAATGTTTTATTACAAACATTTTTTTTTTTCAGTTCAACAAAACTATGCTTGTTGAAATTTTACAAACGAATTTTGTCAATAGTAGGTGCCTGGTATTTTATTTTCAGTGTGTCATCTAACATAGTCTGGCGGTAAGACACGAAAAAAGCATCGAATCTTAAACTAATGATTAAAATACAAAGACTACCATTTATGGAAACAACCAGCGCAATAGAGACAACACCTGGCGCTAGACTGGAAGCAATCCTCAACCTGCTACCGATAGACATGGAAGAATCTGCTGATAAAATTGCCCTTAGGATTAGCTAAAACAAAAGCTCGAAACTTTATAAAATGGGGCACGCACAGATTCTGAATATAAATACGTGGGAAATGCTATCACTTCAGACTACATGTCTAGACTTTAATATACCATTCTCCTGCTATTTCCCCAGCTGGGTGGAATGAAACCCAGATGAACCCACAAAAAGGGAATCCATCTACACAGCTGGATCTAAGATAAGATGGACTGTAATACTGATGCTCGAATTTTCTTCGAAGATTTAAATATATACCACTCAATCAGATTGCCTGATGGCAGTAACTTCTTCCAGGCGGGGGTTCTTGCAATCACCGAAGCTTCCCATATGGGGCCGATGTTGGCAATACCAAATGATGATGACTACAGTAAAACCCGGATAAGTATGCCTCGGTTTGTTAGGCAGTTATAAAAAAAATCCGCTTAAGTGCACATAGGCACTTAGGTATTTCTAACTTTATAAAAAAAATATTTTAGTTTATAACAAAAAAAAAAAAACATTTAATTTTATTTAAAAAATAAGAAAATATTTTTGATTTTTAAAACATGAAACACAAGGAAGCGCCAAAGGAAGAAAAGCTTTTGTATTTTTTTAGCTGATTTTAAAATTGTGTAAAAGATTTTTTTTTCAGGTAAATTTCAATAAAAGTATACAAAATAAAAATCAATTAAGCGGGAAAGGTAGTTAAGTGAAAGGAACTTATAAGATGGGTTTTATATGAAAAATCCTCAGAATTTTGGTTCTCAAAGAAAAGGTACTGCGGGTTAGGCACTTAAGCGAGAGGCACTTATCCGGGTTTTACTGTATATTCATTGACAGACAGGCGGCTATAAAAGCAGTGTCTGCTATTGAAATAAAGTCAAAACTAGTTCGCCACTGCTGCAAGGGCTTAAGGCTCTCTGGTCGCAACACACCACGGGTCTCTACTGGGATCCTGGTCACCGGGACAAAACCGGCAATGAGATGGCTGATGAACTGACCAAAAATGCATCTGTAATGGATCAAGACCGGGCGGTGAAGTCCACCAAACCAACACTCTGTAATCTCAGAGAAAGAGAGTGGAAAAATAGCTCCGCATGAAAGCCAACAACAGGTGGAAAGAATGAACTACATGCGAAATATCACAGAAGCTATAATACATGTTGGACTAATAAGCTTATGCTGATTGATAGAAGGTAGTTATGAAAACTGGTAGGGGCCCTATAGGGGTCACAACTTTCTAAAAAACCATACAATGAAATCGAACCTCAAAGGCGATGATATTTGCAGGGGCTGCGGAGACGTGGAGGTACACGAGGACACACCTTACTTCCTCTGTCAATGCCCAAGTCTTTCTTATCTACTTGAGGAATAGCAAACTTGGAAGTAACTACTTCCATGACATGCAAGAACTTTCTGATTTCTCACTCATCTTTAAAGGTTTATAAACACATCAGGATGACTGGATTAGTTCGAGGAACCACGAGAGAGCACAAATCTCATCACCAAAAACAACGACTAACTCCATAACAAGGGCACCACAATGGGTCCACATGGACCGAAGGACCCCATCAACCTTACTCAACTGCCATGTTGATGATGAGAATGTTTTTTAGTCAAATCGTTAAATCGTTGCCTGCGGCAAACCTACCATCTCTTTATTGCTTTACTGTTTTCAAAGTCTCCCACGGTAGCTTGTAAGAACGAGTTATGCAAAGATATGCCATGTCTCGACATCTATTCCTAAATTTTTCGCCTGCGAAAGATGACAACGGAGATTTATCGCTACTCTGCCAAAGTCAGAAGGTCCAGAGACCTTCTTTCTAAACTCGGAGACGTTGAACTACTTCTGCATTTGTGGGAGAACGCTACCTAAGTATATTGCAACGGAGTATCGGTGAAGATGTTTTAATAAAAGATAATTATTGGACAGACAGACTAACTACTAACTAGTGCACTGGCTCAGTGGTTATTGTGCTGGATTACTGAGCGAGAGGTAAATACATTTTAAGGGGTTTTTCTCTCACGATTGTCTGACAAACTTCCGAGAGTATAACTGTCCTTAAAAACAATATCAATTTAACCGTTTAAAATTTTAGATCCCTTCCATTCGTCCCGAATAAATAAATCCTCACACATACGTCGTAAGAAGTTAAGCCTGGGGTACAGGGTTACGTGTTGCGCCAATAATTTATTAATTTATTTAGCTGAACAGTTTGCTAAATCGTTTGGCCTTGTAGGATAAGACTGAGAATATGCTATCAAACAAGCATCTGTCCACCGCTTAGACCAATATTGTTGGCAGAGTTTTCGAGGTAGAAGTTCATTTATAGCTAGGAGTAAACATTAGCTCCACGAATGACACCCTAGTGGAGATCCGACGCAGAATTACCCATAGGAAACAGTTACCACTTTGTTGTAGCAAAGCAATTGAGTTAAAAAGTCCTAACTCGAAAGGCTCCAGCTAAGAGGATCTTCCAGTCCCACTCCCCAGGTGTGAGACGACAACGAAGACCTAACCTCAGCTTCAAATGTACTAAGCGCTTTATTTAGACAAATGGAAGCTGCGCGCTGTCAAATACTGCAGATATTATCTAGAAGTGTTAATTATGCCAAACCAAATTTTCGAAAGAGCATTGTGATTTCAAGAACCTGCTTATCGAGCTTCATAAAGGCTCACTCCAATCGTCCAGCTTTCTAGACAAACCTTTGCTGTCTATTATTAGGCGCACCCGCGCGTTTTTAGCCAAATTGTGGAACTTTTTAGGAAAACTTTAAGCAAACAAATATCAGATCAAACCAAGACAGCAGCCGCTTTAAAAAAGAAAAATAATTAATCCTGGGTCGTCTTTCATCTGTTGGCAATATACCAAGGCTTGATTGAAGCAGTGCATTTCGAACGCCTTGCAACTATACTCTTGATCATGAATAACATTTTCCGGGGGTAACATTAAATACTAATCACAAAGTCTATACACTGAGCATTAAGTGGGCACTCCCGCATCAAAGTCACTGATCAACTGACTCAACTAGCTAACAAAAATCCAATTATAACATTTATTCAAACGTCCGAAACAAGTTTGTCCAACAAGAACTCATCATCATCATCGTTCTCGAGAGATTCTTTGCTTTTAGCAAGCTTTTTGTTAATAGAAGTAATTAAACTTCACTCCGACAATTACGAAATTAGCAAATCAAAATGGGCCGGTGGCACTCCACTTTCAGAAATCCACCCCCTCATGCGACAGGGGAGAATACGAGTATATCTCGATAGGAAAAAAAAAACCTTCCAGTATCCTAATTGAGTTGTAATTTGTGTAAACATCAGAATTGACTTAACGCTAATAATGAACGAGCTGCTGGTGCTACACCCCCCGAGCTGTTGTAGTCATCGTTGTGAATAAAATTATCTAAGTGGGTTGACGACTCCGACCCTTCTTATACCAGGGGCTGGTGATGTTTTGTATCTGCAGATACACAACAAACGTTAAAAGGAAAACCTGCTCAATCCAAATTGAAGAGTTGGATGGTTTGGAGGGTTGCAGGGTGTGCATACATCCCACACCCCACACCCCGTCCCCTCATCGCACAGCGTGTTCAGTGTTCATCAATGTTAATAGCTCTTTATGCCCTGGTGTGTATATACACACAGAGAGATCTGTCTTCATGCCATACAGACACATATTTGATAGCTACCCCCTGGTATGGCACTTTGAAGAGTGCCAAACCTCAAATATCGTAATTTTCCAGACTTTCAACCCTCCCATATGTATACAATCATCTGAGGAGCAGATTGTGGTGCGCATCTGTTTCGAAGAATACCAATGCGTACCGTACGCGTTTGTGAATACAATATCTTCTCTAGTCGTAGTCTGCTCGGAGCAGGAGCAGGGCAAGTTGTCGGTATCAGACTATCAGCAGGAGAAATCAAATATTATTCTCCGATGAGCAGGGAGGTCATACTTTTTATTGTTTGGGTTGGTTACAGCCCGATATGGGGTCGACTTGCAATCCATGCCAGGGAGTTGAGAGCAGTTTTCGTAATTCGAAAATGTTTAGGTTTCTATTCCCCATTTCTGTTGTTGCATTCTAATAGCATGCCCATGGGACATTCTGGCTGTTCCTATACTTAATGTAGAGGTGTAGACGTATCCATGTGCAAGGGAGAAAATCGTTGTGGTTGCAACCCAAATTATGTAGTAATTCAGCGTTTTGTATACGATCGGGCTTGAATGCATGAGAACGGTTCCAAACTGAGGATGCAATTGGTATGTTCATCCGTTTGCATTGTATTCCAAGAATATATTAGGCATGTTCAACTATTTTCCCCATTGCTTTGTAGCAGAGCCAACCTTCAGGGGGTTTTACTACCAAATCAAGTTCTATAAAAGGGGCCTTCAATTATTACACTTAGTCGTGTTTGGAAGAGTCTTCTTTTCACATAATTAAAATTTGGTATCATTCGCATGTGTTCGTGACGGTCTACAAAAACTTCAAATGTCCCTAGACAGAAATCTGAAGGCTATGGTGAAGCAAAAACAAACATCCGAAATGGGTGAGCTGCCTAACACAGCCAGTCGCAAGAGAGATGAACAAAGCTACCGACTGTGTCCTTCGAGCTAAAGCAAGGGCATAGCAAAAGATGAGGGCATCGTTTTTGTAAACTCTGGGAGACAATCTCTGGAAAAGGCACAGCAGCGGCTTCACAAGGTGCCAACGTCTTTCAAGAAACCCAGTCACAACCGAAGCGCGCTACTATTCATAGACATTTTTGAAGTAATACTTCTGTAGGCACGCTTGACTTGGGGGGTAAGCTGGTGAATGCGTCACGAAAGCGTTACGGAAATTGCGAGCGGAAGTTGAGAGCGAGATATAAGTTAGTGAGATAAAAAGAGAGTGAGTTACGTTTCGTTTGGAATATTACTGTAGAGGCGAGCACAAATTTTCGTTCTCTCTTTCTCTCAGCCAGTTACGTTTCGTTATCTAAGACACATCACACAGTGCAGCAGTGATACCAGATCGGGGGATTTATCACTTTTTGCGAGATTTTCTCACTAATAATAAGCTAAAAGGGACAAAGGGATTTTTCAGACCTCATAGCACAAAAAGAAAGGGATTCTACTTATTGGTCAAAATTTGTTCCTAATTGCTCATTTCATTTAGAATAAAAAAATTATTCAACCTACGATCAAATTAAATATTTTGATGTTTAGAAAAAAGTCATTCAAAATATCTAAATGCTTTCATTTTCTTTTTTTTTATTTCCCTAAACTGTTTCATAAAATGTCATATGTGTCTGTGAATGAATCACGAGTATTTTTTTTAAATAATATATTTATTTATTTTGTAAACATAAAAGGGATATTTTGAGTATAACCGTGGGATAACCTGCCTCTAAAGTGTGGTATCACTGCAGTGCAGGCCTATTATCTGTATCACACTCTAGGAGCAACAGAGACAGGTGCGAACACACAGTTTCTTTTCATTCTCTCATAGTCAGTTACGTTTCGTATATCTAAGCCTATTGCAAAGTTGCCACTTTGGTAATATTTTACCAAATTTGTTTTTTTTTTTTTGCTTTTTGAGGTTTGGGAAATTTTTGAGCAGATGTACCAAGAATCCGAACTCGATATCACCTCATTTGAATGCTACCTTACTGCTTCTGAGTGAACGCATTGCATTATTTGCATATGCTTCATCACCATCCATATAAAACTGTTTTATTCGCTGTTCAAAAAATTACAGAATGCACTCATTTTGTTCTTTTGACAGATGGTAAAAAATAATAATTAATCATATTAAACTCTAATTTGTTAAGGGTTTGTTATGAGAAAATAGGTAGATGATCTCCCATGTCTTCTACTAGCTGGTAATTTTGTGCAAAATCAAATAAAATAATTTGAACTTTTTTTTTGTAATTGGCAACCGTGGCCTATTGCCTGTATCATACTGTAGGAACAAGAGAGAGCAGTGCGCGAGTTATAAACACTCAACTGTACCTAAAAACAGCAAAAGGAAATAAACGCTAAAGATAAGAAACAACTTATCAGCAGATATACAACACAAACCACAAACATCCAAATAAAAATATCAACAAACCTACACAAACAAGATAGGACTCACAACAGATTTTATAATATACACAAAGTAACCAACATGACCATAGACCTTGAAGATAAGGAAAACGACCCATTAGGATGGGTATAAATACCTACAACACGGAAGGAACGAGCAGTAGTTGCTAACAAACCGAACATAACGTTTGTCTTAGCAAAAATAAAAACTACTCTGTCATTTATTTGTTAAGAGAAAAATAAAAGTTTAAAAATACCTCTATTTTTTCCTAATATTTTATTTTTTTCCGACGAATAAATATAATTCGCGCGAGTTAAAGATTATTAAGTAAAACAAGAACACTTTTAATATTTTATTCCATTGATGTGGTTTATTTAAAATATAAACTAAGACTGCCTTACTTCCGCTTCTCCTCGTCTATTTATACCTCTGCGACATCGACGGTAAATTTGTAGATAACAACTAGTCGGTGGTCAAGCCATTTGTAAGTAGGTCATCTCCGACCGTTATTTGCACTTAGGGATATATTGATGCTGCTGATGCTAGTGTGTTTAGCAGTTGTTCTTGCATGTTGTCCTTGATACTGCCGCTGATGTTTTCCCGTTTGTTTGTAGGATCCGATCACTGTTGTTTGGACATATTGTTGATGCTGCTGATCGTCCGCTATCGTGTTGCGGTTGACATTTGCAGTTGTTGGCCCGATCGGTCGTAAGTAGGTCATCAAGTGTCCGTTGTTTGCACTCGAGTTGAGATGCTGCTGTTTGTTGAGGATGGGTACTATGAGTATGTACCTCGCGCCCATTTTCTTGCTCTCTTCCTCTCATAGCCAGTAAATTATTGAAGCAAATTGATATATTAATATGTATAAACTAAACATGTATATATAGATGCAGTTAAAGAAGTTTTACTTCAGTCGTGTGGTCTAAAGCACAATCTCTTCTTTCAGTGGCGACGCGTCATATTGTTCATTTCGTTCATGAACGCCTAACTTTTAGAGAATAAATATTTAAAATTCAAAAAATGATTTCAGTTGTCCTCTAAGTCCTAACTACAGTCTTGGGCTAGTGTATTTCCCAACTCGTGCCACCCTCTCGAGAACTTGAGCCAAATCGTACTTCATAACCTGCGACTTTCCACTCATTCCGCTACTAATATCAAAATTAAAAAAAAAGTTGCCAATATCCACTCATCCTTTAAGTCCTAACCAAACTTCAGTAGGTTTCTTAGTGAATTTACCAACTCGTGCCAGTCTCTTGAGCACTTGAGCCCATTCGATTCGTAATTCATACTTCATACCGAAACGAAAAACTGCGACTGCGACACGAGCAAAAATAATACTTTCCATTTCCACTCATTCGTTCAGCTCAGTTGGAAACGAAATCGACTATTTTGTATGACTACGGGTTTGTATGGGGTTCGACGTTCGAGTGGTGCTTGGATTTTAGGTTTGGGTGTGATCAAGTGGGAAGAAAGCATGAGTCCATAATTATACCTATTGCTTTCACGTTCTACTAGTTCTAAAAGGCAATGAACGAAATGGAAAATTTGTATAGGATTTTTGAACAAATCTAAAAGGCTGGACTTTTAATATAAGTAATTTTTCGGTTTAAATCACGCCTTGTTGAACGCCTACACCTTATACTCACGCGTCGCCACTGTCTTCTTTTATTTGAGAAGCTCCCCTAGCATTGGCTATGCACGCACAGGGCCATTTCAGGAATACACCGGTCCTCAGAATGAAGACTGGTAAACGTTCTTACTTTGAAAGGGAGGATAGGGTGGAAGATAAGTCCATTTCACTACCTTAACGATATTGCATGGGATGCATCATACATCAGGGGGTTTGAGTAGAAATTTGTCCCTTGAATGAGTGCAGGGCGAGCATTTACTTTATGATGAAAGTCGATCAATGTTGAGCGTGTTGAGTATAGGCCCGAGCTACGATTTAACGGAAATGATGAGACGACAGGTTAAAGCATAGACTAGGCTAGGTATATTTAGCTGGCTTCGTTTGTGTTTGGCGAGCATTTTATTAAAATCTCATACAAGGTCATTCATTGAAATTCTTACAAAGGACATCTTTCTAAAATGGGCACAAAAATGTTTTTTTTTCTTCCATGAATGTTTTGTTTTTGAAAATTTGGGTTTTTACAAATAGATCCTTGAAATTCTGAAATGCTCAGAAATAAGAAGATTTTTAATTCGCATGCACATTTTATACAAATTAACAGCACCAAAAATAAATTGCTTCCATAATTTGGAAGGAATTTGGAAAAGATTGTGATGTTCAAAGATGTTTTAACAATATTTCGGTAGGTGATTGCATATTCATTTTTATGTTAACGTCATTTGAGGGACAATTAGCCCAAGTGTTATTGAACCAACAATTTGACTTTGAAACCCAAAAAAGGACATTTACCTATCTTAAAATTTACCTCAATATAACAAAGTATGTAGGTGTGTATACATATTGCGATACCTTACGAAAAGCTTCTTGGAAATTTGACTTTTATTCTAAAAATATTGTGATCGAGGGTGAGCATCCTCATTTTAACTATTTATTGAGCTTCCTTGCAAATATGGGTATAGGTATACCAAAGTCTATAGCTTGCTTGTTTTGTGTATGTAGATATCCATATTTTAGTAAGCTTCAGAGGGTGTGTATAGACCTGTCAGAAAATACGCAACAAGTCTGTATACGAGAATGACCTAGACCTAAGCTTCTCACAACTTTCCGTTTCTGTGAGTTCCATGTTTGCGACGAATGATTCTTTCGCCATTTATCCCCGAAGGGCTGAATTCAAAAGACAGTTGTGCTCTTGGATACCGGTGGTGAACACAGTTTTGTGGCAAAATGTATTCCTTGAAAAATGCGTCCTTAAATCGGACCTTTTCCACCGTTTCTACAAAACTTTTTTAAGGTCTAGTCGGCTTAAAATGGCTTTTAATACGT
The DNA here is from genome assembly GCA_916610125.1 of Cheilosia vulpina. Classification (NCBI taxonomy): domain Eukaryota; kingdom Metazoa; phylum Arthropoda; class Insecta; order Diptera; family Syrphidae; genus Cheilosia; species Cheilosia vulpina. The sequence goes on along the minus strand of OU744276.1, from coordinate 76,582,631 downwards.
GCGATCTAGATCAACACGCTGCACTATTTAAAAAGAAGTAAACAAAAAAAAAAAACCAACCGAGTTTAGGTTAAGTTAGGTAACTATAAGAATAGGAAGGATGTTACATAGAAATCTGACGCAATTAGACCTTGGTAAGGTATTTAGTGATACGACATGAATCTATGAAGCTGGTTACCCCTACAGCGTACACCCGGTGAACCTCATTTTGAGTGTCTCTTAGAAGGCTACAGGACAGATTTCTGGGAGAGAGCCATGCAAGTACCAGAAAACAGAAATGTGCAGACTGGTCCCGTCGTTTTTCCACCTTCATACTGCTTTTGGAAATGTTTCTGGCGGTTCATTATACCATACTCGATACGAGGCATAAAAATGTTGTGACTCAAAATTATTGGCAACATGTGCTTGTTATTAAAATTTTGTCGTTTATCTGGTAGAATAGGTAGTTCGCAGTTCCATGTTTGGCGAGTTCGTCAGCCCTACAATTTTTTGGAATGTACCTCCGCGGTACCCTGTTCAGGTGCAACAATAATATTTCCATCAATGAATATGATATGTGAAAACTGATGTCAACGAAAACTTAAGTAGGAAGAAAACCTACGTCATCCTTTGCAAGCGTCTTAACTTTCAAACGTCAGTTGAATACTTGGGTTAGGCTTTTCTGATTTAGAAGACACACCCGCGAACCACTTTCACAATTTCGATCAACTTTTAAGGAAGTGAATCGTTTCATCATTCAAGGATGCATTCTCCTCCGACATTGATCTAGTAGAAATGGTAACTTGAAAGTTTTTATCAAACTGTAGGTGGGTTGCGCTGTAGACAAGCTGAGGTACCAATAGCTGTTTTTGACCATTCAAGTGTAGTATACTCTGAAATGCTTTTCGGCCGAAGATCAGTCGCTGAATCGCGGCATCCGTGATCGAGTACTACGTGACTGAATTTATTATTGTTTTGTTGTAAAATCCACAAATTTCAGTGACGCATTACTCGCTCACGGATGGGGTAATTCGACCCCTGATGTTTGGGCGCCACTTTAGACGAATACATCACATAGTTGCGAAATCCTTTTCGGACACAGGCTAGTTATAGCTTATTTAATTCGTACACTCCACAAAGTATACATTTTTGTGTTCATAATTTGAAATAGGTTTTGAATCATTTTAGTTTATAAAGCTCTAATTTTTCAACTTCGTATTGTGACCTAAAACTAGGGTTAAAAACAATTATTCCACCCCCCAACGTCGAGAACTGAAGACGGAAACGCACGCTAAATTGCTAATTATCATCTTCAGCGAACATGTATAGGTAAATAAAACGAAATCGATTCCAAACACAAAACAAATTCAAGTTATTTACCCAAACCAACCTGTTTCCTTTTAAATTTTAAAAATTACAAATGTACCGCAAAATTTATTACCTTTCCATTCCGAATTGTAAACTGGCAACTCAAATGGGTCCTCTGGCATATTAAAACACTCTCCCAGAAGCTGCGTTCAAATGTTTTCATCATTTTATTATTATTTTCCATTAAAACTTTAAACGACCTCCTGCTCCTTGCCCCCGTTTCGGAAGTATCGCGTATATCTGTTAGGTCCTTAAGGATTAAATGTAATTACTCCAATTATGCCATCTGTGACAATTATGGAACATGGAATTTATCTTAGGAAATTTCCCACTTCAGTTTCCACCCCATCAATTTTTGAATCGTAATTCGTTTGTGTTTACGTATACGTGATTTATATTGTGCGTGTGTGTGTGTGTGGTAATGGTGCGGCTCAACCACAAGGTGATTGTTGATCTATTTCCTGTATTGTTGAGGGGGTGGAATTGAAAATGAAGAAGTAACGAAACAAAATGAGTGACAATCCCTTAATCTGGGTGAAAGACGTTGACAATATTATTCTCTAATAACGTCCCTCTGGAGGAAGAATTAATTTCGAATAATGTCCCCGAGGAAGTTCATCCGTATGCGTCATATTTTTTTATTCGCTTGAGCAGTTATTAAGGCAGAATTTGAGATGGTTAAGGTTTTAAAGACTTGTACATCCATTGATGTTTGATATTGTTGGACATTCCGTTGAAATATTTGTAGTGGATTTGTTGAAGTATATCAATAGAACACGAATCGGCGTATGCGTACATATTTTCTACATCTTGACCCATCTAAGAGGGGGTACGCTGGAGGAGGTAATCTTACAAATTGTCGAAACACTTGACCAGTCATTTTTAGTTTCCAACTGGCGAACGTATCAATTCCTAACGACAGTTACAGTTCGTCAGTCCTTTAATTATGTAAAAAGCCATCCCAAAGCGGCAGAGGGATCATATACAAAAATCGGCTTACACACCATTTGACGCCGACCTTCACGTGTCTATTATTAGGTATAGGAATTGCGCTTGAGCCGTTAATGTTGATCAGTCAGTAAGTTACGAAAAATGACCGCCCTTTCAACCTTTATGGAAATCGTGGGGTTCAGGATGGCCCGAAGAGAACACGGTTTAACTGAAGTAAGTCCGGTTTTGATGCTGCTACAGACTGGTTTATGGATTCCTATATTCTAGAAACGAGGCATTTTGAGAATGGTAATAAGTGATAATCTGGCAATTAATATTTTTTCAGTTGAAGTCGCGAAGGAAACAAACATAAAGTTTGCTTGTTTACCAACACATTAAACAAATTGTTGTCACCCACTGGATGTCGCATATTCGGCCTTTCGAAAAAAAAGGTGCAGATCCATTTGAAAAAAATTAGAAAATCTCCCAACGAAAAAGCAACCAAATTTTGTCGTAAGAAATGTTATCACATGTTGAATTTTTCCATTCAACCCCTCCTCACTTCTAAGCTGATTGCCATCCACAGACAAGAACAACGATATTTGTTCCAATCGTTGTAGGTAAGGTACCTATCTCTTTTAATTTATAAAACCCAAAACCCGACTGAATATAAAAAAATAAAGTCTAAAAACATGTAAACTAGCAACGTTCAGGTATAACTACTTGACACACAGCCTAAAAAATATACGAAGCTTCCGATTGTCAAATAGATATAGAGTAAGACCCACTTTTTTCATACCCCAGCATTTGTCGACCAATTACCTATAAAACCTATCCACTTGAGCAAAACTCGTTTAAGTAAAAAACCCGGATACCTGAAACATATTTTCAGTTATATTTTATATTTTTCATTGAAAAAAAAACGCTTGAAAAATAATGTTGAATCGAACAGAACAAAAAAAGTACTGAACGACATTTGAGTTTGTGATATGTCAAAAGCGTTTATTCTCCAGGCCACTCCAAAAGATAAATACAATTTGTTCTAGCTTTAAATTTACGCTTAAATTTGTAAACCCGCTTAAGTGACATTTTGTTTTCACTTATCTGGATCGGACTCCACCAAAGTGAAATTTTTTTCCACTAAAGCGGGATTCGTTTGAGGTAAAGAAAGACTGTGACATTTTTACTGTTCTTAAATTTGTGGTGTACACATCTTTCTATGTCTTTTTTACCAGTCAGTCTGGTTTTGTGTATGTTTTTTTTTAATTAACCTATTTTTATGGCACTCCGGGGAAGAATACGAATCTAATGGCACCTCACTCTTCCAAATCGGTCAAGCCGTTTAGGCTAAGATAGGTCACGTCGAAACAGATATGAAAAACCGCGAAACACATTGTCCTCCTTCTCTGTCCAATCGGGTAAAAAAGCGAACCTTAGAAAAAAAGAATTGAGATTGTGGACAATATTGAATATTTGTTGAAAGATCGTGCAGAGAAGAATGCAGGTGCGAGAAGTAATTGAACCACTGAGTAGACAAGGTACACATTTCACAAATCATAGTTTGTGGCAAATCAAAAATAACTCTTTACCGAAGCAACTAAAAGTAACTAAAAGTAAAGTAGTAAGAAGCATAATCCCAAAACCGTAAGTTAAAGGAAAGCCCAATAATGGTAGTTAAAGAGGTTGGAATATTTTCCTTTTTCCACTAATTTAAATAAAAATCGCTTTTGCGTCGCATTTTATTACAAACAATATTTTAAATATAAAAAAATTAAATCTTAAAAGACAACAACTTGTAAATAAAATACCTGATTGAAGAATAACTACTGATATAATGCTCTTCTAGAGCAATTACGTTAAACCTCGCATAAACTGAAAGGCACTTAATGAGAACGTTTTTTTTTAATGTGAAAAAAGTTAAAATTCCAAAATAAAGCTTATTAAGACTAGAATGTGACTATTTGCATTTGTTTATAATCATTGAATAAAAGATGGAAGTTTGCTATCCTACATAAACAATTTTTCAAATTTCAAAATCTAAAGGATTATTTCATAAGTTGACTAGAAAAAGGAAAATATTCCAGGAATATTTGAGGAATGTTTTCTTTTTTACACCAAACGACATTTTTTTGATTCATTTCTATGGGAAAATTTTCTTTTCTTGACTCAGTCTTTCATAGCGCTATAGAAATATGTGCACTTTGACATTCTTAGTTCAATTTCTCAAATTTGTGGAATTTTTGTTTGCTTCAATTGAAGCAAACCATAAACAAGCAAACGATGGAAGTGAAACCGACCTGTCTGTTGTTATGTCCTCATAAGCAAAAAAAAAATGTATTTTCGCATTTTCTTATTTAATCAAAGTTACTATAAAATGTGATTTATTTACATTTTAAAATAATAAAACATTTACTTTTGATTCGAAACGAATAGGTCCACGCTATTCGATGTTTAAATCGACAAATACAATTAGCTACCAACATGAAACGCTGCTGGAGCTAAATTTTAGCACCCATACAAAATTGTCTCCCAAATTTAGCTGAGCTTTTGCTATTCGTGGGGTACCCAGCTCGAGCTAAAAAATAAAACTTTCGTTTCACAATGTATCTGTCAAAATTTAGCGTTGCCATTTAATGGGTCGAGAAAATCAAGCTAAATTGTAACAGATCGTTATGTTATGTTGCGGAAAAGAAAGCAAGGATTTTTAATTATTACATGGGCGAGAAGTACCTAGATTCTGAAACATGTTGTTGAAATAAGAGGGAATTCGAATTTTGTAGGAAGTTTTTTTTTTCAAAGAACAGCTGTTTTCTGTGACACAGCGACAGCGTACTCTATGTCAAAATTTTAGCTAATGTTTGGAGAGAAAAGTTGGAGAACAGCTAAAATTTAGTTGAGCTCGAGCAGCGTACTAAACTTGTTCAACTTTTACCACCCTGTCTTTCTAAAGTTGTTACCCTTTAATATGAATAAAAATACAAACTAATATATTAAAATATGTAATTTAAGACAGTACTCAATATTGCTTACATTAATGTAATTAAATATAATGTATAAATATTGTACAACATTTTCAAAATTAAAATCTGTCAATATAGCTAATATAATAATATATTCAATGAAAAAAACCAACGCCATTGTTAGTGAATAAACTTTCACAAATAACATAAACCTTTGGCAAATAATTTCCGATCTGGTGATTTAATTTCACAATTTCGCAGAATAAGTCTGGCATAATTGTGTGCCCTCAAAGGAGTGGGGTTTTATCGTGAGCGAAACCCGAACCATAACTGCATAATAATGATGACAGCGCTAACGAAAGCCTTTTCGTCGTTTCCACCAAGCCAAAGGACTAGCAAAATTAAGAAAAAGAAAGCAAAATTGCCGGCGCATTTTGGGAGGAGTACATGAAAAACGTCCATCTGTATACTGTATGGATGGGGATGTTGATTATGGATGCTTGATTATAACGAATGACGATTGGGTTTCCAGTGTGTCGTCTATGATGCAGATGCCGATCTGTTTAAGTTATTCCCTCTTTGTGCCTCCCAAAATGTGATGGCATATTTCAGCTTTTTGATGAAATGTGTGCTTAATTGTTCGTGCGGTATTTTTATAGGCTCTTGTTGTACTGATTATTGTATGCAGATGACGTAATGGACGTAGAATATTGAAAATATTTCTTACTGTACCACTAGCTGTCTGCAACTTCGTCAAAATTGGGCCGTGCAAAGTTTATCTAAGAACCACTTTCACTGCGTTAAATACAACATATTCACTTTATTTTTTTTTGTTGTTGTGAAGATTGTGCAGAGATGCAATGCTGTATGCAATTTGTTTTCCAATATGTTCTATATAAGCCAGGTAACTATAATGCTAGAATTTCTACCCCTGGGCGGACTCTACTCTAGTTAGGCGACTAAACTGAGTAATTTAAGGTTAGAGAGACATTAGGTAACCCTGAAAAAATATTTAACAAAATGGATGAAAAAGTCACATTAGAATTAGTTTTTATGAACAAGTGGTAACACTGTTGTTACATTCGTAATAGTACTGCGGCAGCGCCAGCTATAGTAGCGTGATAAAAATAGGCCTTGGAAGAATAGGCCTTTTTTATTATGATCATATGGTCTGTATAGATCATTGATTTTTACGGTTTACAACAACAGTACAAGATCCAACTTTTGTTGTATACCATGGAAATCAATGATCTATACAGATCATTTGATCATAATAAAAAAGGCCTATTCTTCCGAGTAGAATCTCTTGAGGACGGTGCTATATTGAGTAACAATATTGTCGCTGTTTATTACATTTACATATGTACACTCACCAGGTAAAGCGAAACAGAACTTTCGATGGGCGCCCAACATTATCCATCCAATCGCTGCTATGATCTCATGATTTAGTGAATTAAATTTTAGTTCATTTTATTTTTTAAATAAAAAAACAAATTTATCTAAGTTTTTGTAAAATAAATTTTTATATTTTTATCAAATTTATTTTCTGGTTTATATAACAAGTTAATGCGCATTTTTATTAACACAAAAGAGATCCACGCATTACAAAAGCATTCAAAGAACAGACTAGCTCCGTAGCTAGTCATGGCTAGCTCGACTCTTTAGTATTATCTATTCGAAACGTCAGAGAAGAGTCCCTCAGTCGACTTCTTGCGCTCTTCTTGATTTTTGATAAAATGACAAGAGTATTCATTCAATTCATTCAACCCGAGAATAAATAGTGGAAACATTTTTTTATCATTTCAGATTTTGAAGCAGAAAGCTGATTGATAGCTCAGAAAATTTAAAAAAGTATTGGCTAATAGCAATCTCTTTTTATCCCACTGCACACAGAGAAGGTTATGTGTTTCGCGCGAATCCTATGTACGTTCCATCGGGACACCCTGTGGCCTAAACGGCTTGACTGATTTTGAAGAGTGAGATGTCATTAGATTCGTATTCTTTCCCGGAGTGTCATAGGCTAAACAAAGAAGATATAAATCTAAATTTAAAGAAAAACGAAAAAAAAACAATTGTCACACAAACTAATGTCAGTAGAGAAATGTCAAGATATGTAATACACTGAACTGTGAAATTAATTACGTTCTGATCTATTCACAATAGCATCGCAACTCATACTCAGATTATGTTGAGTGTTAAGTTCAAGTTTATATAGTCTAAATAGATATACATTAGGTTCGTTCGCGTACGCAGTTTGAATCGAACGCAATCGCTATATATCGATCGCAATCACACAAAGTCTATACAAGTACTCATCAAAAATGACAGAAAAAGAGAAAATTAGCAAAATAACGAGTAACGAGTAGGTTCCTCACTTGGCTCGAAACAGCTCAGAGAATTTCAACCGGCAAGTACTAATAAATATTTCAAATGCACAAAGTTGTCAAGAAACAAATTCAAAATCCGACTTAAAAATGAATTGCACAGAACAATAAAACCTGTAAAAATAAAGAAAATTCGGTGGTGGTCGAATTTTGTCCTAGAACCTTTCATATGTTGCAAATAGGTAAGTTATATATTTATTTGTGACATGGATTAGATGTCAAAGATGAAAGTTTCTCAAAGTAGCTCGAAGTCTATCCACGTACTTTGGCGTATATTTTCAGCTCTCTGAGAGAGTTTTCGTAAATGTTTTGAGTTTGACGGATTTGTATTGTTTGGCTTGGGAAAGTACACGAATAGACCCATTTTTACCCGACTGGACACTGGGAGGTTATGTGTTTCGTGCGTATCCTAAGTACGTTCTTACGTGACGCCGTGTAGCCTAAACGGCTTGACCGATTTTGAATAGTGAGGTGTCATTAGATTCGTATTCTTCCCCGGAGTGTCTTAGGCTTAAAAACATAAAAATAAAAGAAAGTTAGTTTAAAAAACCCAAAATTCCCGACTGACTGTTAAAAGAGAATTAAAAAGATATGAACAAGACACATTCAAGTACCTATACCTTACTATTTGACAGTCGGAGGGTACTCAATACTCACATATTTGTTAGGCTGTGTATAGGTATATAGTCTGCGATTGTCAATTAGTTAGGTATTGGTACTTGAATGTGTCTTGTTCAAATATCTTTTTAATTCTTTTTTTACAGTCAGTCGGGTTTTTTGGTTTTTTAAACTAACTTTTTTTTTTATTTATATACTGATTAAGGGTTATTTGACTAAGAGAATGATAAAGCCAAAAAAAATAAGTTTTTATTTTGCACAATGCACAAAAGTTACCACGTGCAATGACCGACATAGCCTGACGACGTCACTTTTTATACATGTTCAATCATCAATTTCGATATTATATAGCGGAAGCGCATAATGCTTCATTATTGCTAAGTTTCAGCACATCCGTCTCTCTATATAAACAAAAAGTGGGTATCTACCCGGTGTGCGTGCTTCCCCTTTTTGTTTTTGATGTATGGATAGTGCGCTGCCCCTTTGATCAATCCTTTCAAATTTTTGTTAAATGCTTCCATCAGGGCAGGCATATCCATCAACCTCCAAATTTTCCAAGATTTAAAGCTAAAGCTGTCATTTATATTAAGACTACTTATTGTATCGAACTGCATGAGTATTGCAACTCTGCTGTCGATGTATTGAGCGATTATATAAACTTATCGAAAGACCGAGAAGGTTCTGAGCATTGTATGACGAAAGTCAGACTTTCAGCAGGAACCAACGAAGCATGTTGGGTGAGCAGAAGCAGGTCAATGAATAAAAGTGGTTTTTTAATAACATTTTTCCACTATAATTGCGTTGTTTTATTATTTGTTCTGGCGGTTTATATTTCTAAATTAGCGTGTGATGGTTTGCATTTTTTTGGTCTTTAATATCCCTGAGCTACGATACACTTATAATCATATAGGTTAGTGTCCTGTCTAGATTTTTCGAACGCACAGTGGCAAAATTGTCCATACCCATGTCGGTTGTGACCTACAAAATATTTAGTGTGAAGGTTCAAAATGAATATTAGTAAGACCTCTAGTGTCTTAAAGATAGGTGTGCCACGCCCCTTTTTCCGATTTCGCCCAAACTTCACACGAGCACTCTCGGCCCAATACTGAAAGCAATTTAAGCCCAATAGTAGAAGCAGGAGGTACTTGAGCTTTTGTGTGCCTGAACTTGTATCGATGTCTGTAATACAAAAGTTCATAACCTGATTTTCGACTTTGCAATTGCTTCGGTTGCGCGGTAATTCCATCAAGCATCATTTTCCCTGGGTTGATTTTTAAGTACCATTATATGGGATATAGCGCCATCCATTGATATCTTCAAACAAATATTCACGAGTTCATTTTAGGTACCTTTAAGCTTAACTCTAACTAATGAGGGTGTTTTTTCCAGAGTTCCGCAACTTTAAAATCGGTTAAAACGCATACCTCCAAGTCATCGTTATGACTATGGTATAACTTTGAATTCCTAATATTTACCGTGAGCGCAGCGAACCATCCATGCCAATATAATACCCCTGTGGACCTTCGTATTTGTTGGGCTCTTGGCTGCCAAAAACCAAACTTCAAAAGTGCTGCATGACAGCAGCAGCCAGAGCGGACTGAACGCAAATCTGCATAACTTTTTACACAAATATTTGATTTCACCATTCACGAAATGTCGTTCTATCTACAGTCCATTTGGCAAAAAAAAAATTACTTGACAACGACTACAAGCCTTTACTTTGTACCTCATGCGCTACACTCTTCGCATATCGAATGTGTTACAAAAAAGTGAAAAAAATTCGGTTATGCTTTGCTGACTGCAAATTCCATCTCATGGCTCACAACGGCTCTTATAGGGGGCACTGTATTCGTTATCCTCGAACACAGCAGCAAATACCTGGGACAAAACCGGTACTCCCCACGGTACGGTACATACGTCAATAATAATTCATCATCATATGCAGGTTTCGTTGTTTTTTGGCGTCCATTTGCGTTTTTGTCGTCGCTTGTGACGAGTATTGATATTCGAACTAATGGCTGATGAAAAATATCGCATAGAAGAGCCAACAACATGATGGCGAGCCACCGATGTGAGTGCGGATTCCAGCCCATTACAAATCGGATTCTTTTCTTGTGCACATAGTCCTCTAGCCCATCTATACTAAGTCTGAGTGCGTTTTTATGGATGGCGCAGTATTGGCCCTGTTAACTATATTCCTCCCATCCACACCCATACCACACACGAGTGCCGTGTGTGGTTTCGTTATTAAAAGGAAATTCAATAACGTCAAAGGTATGCTACTACCTACGGCAGTTTTTCTAAATCTGATTAATGCCGTTCCGTTATGTAAGCGAGCTTAGTGAACGGTATATAGGTGCACCTATTTGCGTTTGAGACTTTAATTCATTTTTGCTCACATAGAAAACGTAGGTCTGTTTGAGAGGACATTTTGATTTAATTACGACTTAGAGACTGCAGACAGAAGATTGGATTAGAATTTCCTGCGAATGTTCGTCCTTGTGCATTTGTTTGGGGTTGTCTGCGAGTAGAAAATATGTATTAATTTTAAAAGGACGTCCCCTATGAATGTCCAGCTAAAATTGAAAACTCATCAGTGACATAAAGCAGATGTGATTTCAAAGAGGAATCTTACCAAGGTTTACTGTATTTACTTCTAAAAACGGCAAAGCACTCAAAAGGTAGCCATGTACGGGTATATGTATTGCGTTCTTAATTATAAATTTATTTCCGCACAATTTCGATCTATACAGAGATTTTTCTTCTGATGCTGACTTTGTTTGAAATAAAAAATATTCAGGATTTTTTCTAGGAAAAAAAACGCCCGGTTCGCAGGTTACTTGCCTAGTTATACCCATAGTTGGTTTCAGAGGAAGCACTTCTGAGCTTAATTAAAAATACCGATTTCGCATTGAGGCAGGTAAAGTCATTGGGGGTCCAAGGTATACAAGATTTTAAGCGAATCCGTCAAATTATTTGATTTTTAGCTGAGCCAGAGTGTCCAACAAGAATAATAAATAAAAATTACTGCTTCAATGAATGGGCACTGAAAGCAATTATTGCAAAAGTTTTTAGTGCTAAAAAGCCAAGCTTAATGAAAGTTCCAATCAAATTGTGGATCATGTTATGCTTGAAAAAAAATAAACATCCCAGGACCGGGCAGTTTGATTGAACTTATGAACGCTGGGTTGTCAAGTCTCTGAAAATTGAAATTACGAACACTTTGCGGCGGTAAGTTGACATAGACTCATTTTACCTCGAAACACATTGCCAAATGTGGCTTTTAATTTTTGTATGTGCCCTGCAAATAACACATTTTCTCGAGGTCCTCAAAATAGGCGTTTGTGATCCCAGGTTGAGGGGGAAAAACGCCAATGTTGGTGCTTTTTGAATGAAAAAGGAGAAAGCGAGGAACAAGTTTATAAAAAGGGGAAAACAAAACAAAAGTCTCTATGAAACTTAAAAATAAAATTAAAACATTTTGAATGAATTTTTCATATTAAACATTAAAGAAAAAAAAGCCAATATAACGTCTACGTAAGAAATTTTGTGTACCTGAATTCATTTACTCTTTTTGATATTATTTTTAATAGAAAAGAAAATTATGGTAGGTATAATATGTATAATTTTAATTTATATACTTATTTTAAGCCTGTTATTAAAAAAGATTGCATTTTTATAAACAAAACAAGTGTTAATTTCACTTAAGGAAAAAAGATGAGATTTTTTTCGAATTTAGGGAAAACCTAATGACTTAGCCGATAAAAAAGGGGAAAACAGTCTTCAAAGTCTGAGAACACTGAGTAGGTCCCTTTTTGTATCTTTTAAATAATTAAACCGAAAAGGAAACTCTCCTTCACTACATAATTATGCGCCTGCCCGGAACTAGCTAGCAGACTCTAAACAGCAATATTTAGGAAAACCCTAAAGAACCAATAACCATCTCGGTTTGGATTTATTTTTAATCTTTTATTCTCTAAACTAAATTTTGACAATTTAAAGACCCAGCATTACGCATACACAAAACAATCGCATTCTTGACAGTTAGACTCTCGACGCTTTTCTTTCGTCTTATTAAAATCTCTTGTATACTTACATATGCAGTCATAAATAACTGCGTAAGTCACGGAGCATGGAGGTGCGTTGCTAGTTGCTGCTTTTTATCGGACTGGACACAGGGAGGGTTATGAGTTTCGCGCGTATCCTATGTTCGTTCCTACGTGACGTCCTATAGCCCAAACGGTTTGACCGATTTTGAAGAGTGAGGTGTAATTAAATTGGTATTCTTTCCCGGAGTGTCATAGGCTAAACAAATACATATAAAAATATAGAATAAAAAACAAAAACAAAAAAACAATTGTCAGTAAGAAATGTCAAAATATTACATATACAATACACTGAATACACTGAACTGTGAAATAAATTACTTTCTGATGTATTCACAGTAGCGGTCTTGTGGAGTGTCTGTATTTAGTCAGGAATTCATTTATTTGAAATATTTTTATTTTTGTAACATAAGCATATCGAAAACACTCTATTTGCGACCGAAATCAAATAGAAGTGGTTTAAAGTTTTTAAAAAAGTTCTGTAGCTACACTGCTACATTCGCTTTTTCTTATTCTTATAAGACGCCCTATAGCCCAAACAGCTTGACCGATTTTGAAAGTTAGTGAGGTGTCATTATAAATATTGTTATTTTTTCGTATGCTAAAAAGTTAAAAAAAAAATAAGTTAATTTAAAAAAATTATTTTCGTCAATGATTTAATTTACAAATACACAGCTTGAACACTTTGGGCTTCAATAAGTCTGAAAAACTCAGTGATTAACAAAGTGATGGAATGAATCCTTATCCACATAAAAAATTGGAAAAAAAAATGTATCGACTATGAAAGGCCTACTTTTGTGACGAATGTAAGGACCCATAATTTTGTGCCGAATTTCTTAAGCTGAGTTTGAAGTCTCGAATCGCTGTCAGACGTAGGCGCAGTTGAAAAAAAAACATAACTGAGACCTATTGCTCAGTAGTCCCGCACATACTAACCATTCAGTTACTGCGCCCTCAAAAACATCTAAACCAACGAGCTGTTTTGCAGCTTATTAAGTCGAATGTAGCTTCTGTCAATTATCTTCAAATTAAATGAGGAAATGCTTAGCTATATCAAAGTATTATAGTAGAACTCACGAGGTGCACTTCCCCACTTTGGCCGCCTATTTAAGTTGACATTCTGAAAAACGCAATTATCCCCCCTCCGACTACTCTAGATAATACAGGAACAACCAATTTCATGTTATCCCACTCAATCAATCGTAGTTCAAATGCAAATTGATGAACCCATTTATTTCCATTTAACGATGCTTAATATTATACACTTTACAATGTTATCGAGATCTTCCGTTTCGTTATTCGCCCTTGGCCTAATCCCAAATACCCAATCCCCGTTGTTCCCGAATCCTTTGACAATATTGTTACATTAATGCCAATGAGCCGTAGTAACATTCATCAAAAACCAAAACATTTGACATAATGCTGTAGCAGACACCCCCCTGCCAAAGTGTCACATCAATTGTGCCCAGGGTAAGCAAACCGAACTCGCATCTGAACAACTGAAGGGCGAAAGAGATGACGTTTCTCGTCTTTTTTTTTTTTTTTTTGATTGCCTGGGTTTTTGTGTACAACTTTGGATTGGAATTGTTGTTGGAATTTGGAATACCAATCTGTCAAAGTTGAAATAGACATCAGCGCATTCATTTATATACCGAAATGCCAGAAATGCTTTTAGGGTAATCAATCAATTTAATTTGCTGCTCTTCGGTATTGGTGTGACATGCGGCTATAGAGCTCATCGTTAGTCCTTTAACCGAGTTAATTTAATTCTTCTGGTCTAGGTACACAGCACACATGCCCAGATATAGGTGTACTCGTAGATACATCAATTGAAATTGAAATGAACTGGATGTGGATGTATTTTTTGTATTTTAATGCGTGTGCCCTTTTTAGCTTATTTGCTATGAAATTTGCTTTTGACATAGCAATTTAATTAATTGGCCAAGGTTTGCATAAATTGGCAATTTGGCTGCAAATGTTTGTAAATTCTCTGCATATGTATCTACTGCGACGGGTGAGCGAAGGAATTATGGAGTGTCAGAGTGGTAGAAGCTTAGAGAGCCATAGATATGCATGTTATCGCAACCCAGCGAAAAGGTCAAAAGATGATCTCAGCGGTGCTGGTGAGAACAAAAAAATGGAACACAGGGAGCGCAGACTTTAAGAAGTTGTAAGGAGAAATGTTTTAAGTCAAGAAAATGCGAAAGTCGGACGGGTATAGATAATTACTGGACTGACTATCAGCTATACACTTAAGACATCCGGGCCTGCCTTTGCAAGAGATCCGCTTTCAAGTTGCTGTCGAACAATTTGTTCAAATATCTGAAGGACTTCTTAAACAAAGAACCGACACCCGGATTAGCATCCATTGGTAAAAATGTGGTCACAAATTATCATTATTTCGACTTCAAAAGCGAAAAAGAAAACATTCCAGCCTAGTTTAGTATTGTTTTGTATATCTACCAAAAGATATTTCTCACTGGCATTCTACTCAAGGGGACCTTTGTACCACATTAAGTTTAAGATCGCAGTTTAAGAATGTCGTGCCGGAAGTTTTTAATGAAGAAAAGGATAGCGCGCTGCAAATGCACAGATTAATGGACTGACATTCGAAATAGTGACCTTACGAAAGGTTTTGAGAACAGCTAATAAATTATTAAGCTAAAAAATTATGTTGAAAAATTAGGGCATTCTAGCAATGAAAAAAGGGAAATGTTGTACAGAGGAATATAGCTCTCGAGCGGCGATTTTTTTTCCATGAAACGACTTACTCAGTTTACTCTTCCGATGAAATTTCTAGCCTTAAAA
The DNA here is from genome assembly GCA_916610125.1 of Cheilosia vulpina. Classification (NCBI taxonomy): domain Eukaryota; kingdom Metazoa; phylum Arthropoda; class Insecta; order Diptera; family Syrphidae; genus Cheilosia; species Cheilosia vulpina. Next base: position 76,567,478 of record OU744276.1, on the reverse strand, counting down.
TTTCATGGAAGTCAAATTGAGCATTTCGAATTTTTAAATAAGATCTAAGAAACAAGTTATCCAAACATTAATATTGATTGCAAGATTTTTTTAACAAGAAGAAAATAGATTTAGCCAACAAAGAAATAAATCTATAGTACAAAGATAAAAATATAATTTTCGAAATTTTACTGATGTCAAATCGGACGTAAACATTGCCACGGTCCGTAAAATGATGCAGGGGAACCCAAGACAACAAATTCTTCGCTTTTTAATATAAGTCGGCCTTTCGCAAACTTCAACTAGGGGAATTTTGCTTTGACAATTGGACCTAAACCCATACAAATTGAATGATATTGATGTAGACGACATGACACAAGGACGGGCTTACGTGCCTCACAGCAAAGCCACGATGGACATTCTCTAGAACGATCTGAGGGTTTGCTTATCTCAAACATAGGTGACGTAAATTGGCCACCAAGATCGTGCGATTTGACCCCGCTAGACTGGTGTTAACTAAAACCGTGTGTCTATGACAGGAAGCCGTAATCGACCGATGCCCTTAAGGCCATCATGAGAGTCACTAAAAATTGGACCGATCTTATCCTTGCCACCGTGAGAATGGAGTGATGCTACATAAATATATTCCCTACATAATGATTAATGACATATATGCGACGTTTCAAATAAAAAAAGGATTTCGCAAACAGCTTCTTTTATTCAACTTTGACTTTTTTGACAGCTTTAATTTAAGTATTCAGTTAATGGCTTTCTATTATATATCGCTGAATAGCTCGTCGTTGAATTTCCATCTCCAAAGACGTTCAACGCCAAGGGAACATTTATGAAGAATGTGAATCTCAAAACGACCTACGATGCTTCAAAAAAAAAAAGTCAAAATTTCAGCGTCTTAAAGCACGAATAGAATAATTATATAGAATACAGAATTGTCTAATAGTTGCTCGAAATTCTAATATGCATTTGCCTTTGCAGACCAAATAAAGAGTGGTTGGCCATGGCGTAGTTCTTTATACGGTCAAAGAAATTGTTTGTGAAGAATGCATTTCGACTCATAACACGGAAAAAATTTAAGGATCAGATCAAGAAAAATGAGCGCAGAATCACGAAAAGTTTGTCTAGTTTTAGAGCTTAGCTAAGGATTTACTAATTCACGACTTTTTATTCGCAATTCTATAAATTGTGCGAAGTGAAGATATTGACCCTCAAAAGTTATGAATTCGTAATGGTAAATTGAATCTTTTTTTTATCAATTTGCATTTCATATTTTGCAATTTACGATTCTTGAGTAGTGACTTGAGGCATCACCGTATTAAATTGAAATTGTTTTCTCGTGAAATTAGAAAACTTTATTCTCAATTTACAACTTATATCTTATGATTTACAAATCAAAATTCGTAGTTTAATTATTTAGGTTATTTTCGAGTACATATTTAAAGTCACATTTTATAATTTGTTTCCTCCTGATATCCATGAAAAGCATACGGCGCCATATCGTCCGGAGACAACGGGATTTGTCTGGGGTGGTTTTTCGGTCTATGCTAAAATTTAAAATACAAACAAATTATTTAGAAGAACTTGCCATTGATACGAACATTTACAATCGTTTTCAATTACATACGATATTTTAGATTCCATTCCAATTTAAACTTCTTTCTACTTAATTTTTTTTTTGTATTATTCAATATTCAATTTGTATTACAAGATATATTCCAAAATTCTTTACAATTTGTTGTTTAGTACACTCACTATCACTACGAATGAGTTATACTTATAAATAACTTTGACCCGACAAGAACTGCATTAAGCAAAGATTGAATACCGACTGTCTGACTCTAATGAAGCCAAATGCGCAAGGTTGGAGCTGTCCATGCAGAAAATGAAAGGACTTAAAAGGATTTTTTTATATGGACCATGGACATGCTATGACGTTTCGTTGTCGGCTGCCTGTGCGCACAAAAATTTCACACATCGGGTAGTTAATTCCATGGAAATTACAAACAATACTTTTTAAATTCACGATTTCTCTACGTCATTTTACGTTTTCAATTTACATCGTTAAATTATTATAAGATTTCATTGATTCATCACTCAGTGTTTTTTTAAATCAGCAAATACTTTTTGCAATTTGCGATTGTGAAGTAGTGCTTGAGAAATTGACCCATTGAAGTGGTAAATTGCGCCAAACTTTATCACTACAAATAAAAGCAGCTCGAATTAATACTTCTTCTAATCGCAAAATTCAACAAGCAGAATTTTGTATTCTACGCCGTTTTCAATGTCGAATTACGAACTTTTATATCAATCCAAGGAAAAATCGTTGTAATTTGCGACAAAGATATAATTCGTGAATTGCAACTCAAAATTTTGCAATTGGTGATTTTCAATTTTATACAACAAACAGCTTTCAAATTTGTTTCCAATTTCATTTCATCTACTGGAAGTGGAAAATGGAATTGTTTTTAAGGAATGACAGATAGAGTGTTCCGAAAATGGACAGAGTTTGAAAGTGAAAACACACTCTTTATGACCGAGGTTACATTTTTTTTTTTTGTTTGTTGGCAAAGATTTTTAAAAAAAATGTAATTAAAAAGTCAGTATTTTAAATCAAAAAAAAATTAAAAACATATTTAAATTAAAAAAAGCCTTAGCTACTGAAATAAATGCTTAAAAGGCATGAACAATTCTTAGTTGACATTTTTTTTTTGTAGTAGTAGTGGTTTATATAAATCGTCGGCTTACAAGCAAAAGTGACCAACTGCCAAAAATTAAATTTTGTGCTATTGATGGCAAGTATAATAGAAAAGCCAGTAGAAAATTCTACCAAAACTGCCTATCTGATATTTTTCCTAGAAATATGCAAAGCATTTAAAATTGTTGGTTGACTATCTGCTTTCATGCACAAGAAATTCAGGAAGAACTGACCAACTTCAGATAGTCAATTTTACCAGAAAAAAAATCCTCTTTTTTAGTACCGTAATAACGCAGCTCCTTACCCAGCACTGTTAAAGAAGTATCGTTATTCTCAGATACCTGCTCTGGTCAGAACAGAAATCAATATATTGCAGCAGAGAAATAATCTTTGTTGTTAAAAACTCGCATTTGGACGTTGTGCAACATAACTTTTTAGAATCTGGACATTCCCATTTGGAAGTAGATTCCATTCATAGCGCAATTGAATCTGCCAAGAAATTTGTCGAAGTATTTACCCTACACGACTGGATAAATGTTTTCAAAATGGCACGTTCAAAGAAAGGGAAAAAAACGGGCGCCACCTTATGAAGTCACAGTACTCTTGTACGGGGACATGAAAAACTTAAAAGAATTGGCCAAAAAATTGATTAAAAATCAATTAAGTTCAATGGCTAAAACTAAAATGCATGCGATACGAGAAAATGCAGCCAATACAATTATGGTGAACACTTTAAGACATTAAAAACAACTGCTTCCCGACAATTAAGACCGTATAATCTACCGCTTTATATACAGACCAAATCCCAATTTCTGCTTCAAAAAAAAGGACTTAGTGAAGCTGTGTACAATTGGAGCCATACCCGAAATTTACCATCCTTGGTATAAAACTTTACCTTCTTCTCCAAAGACGGACTACCACCAAGAAGCAGCAGAAGGTTCTGAGATAGAATCCGACTTCGAAGAATAAAACTTTTTTCTTTAATACCTGAATCCAAAATTATGAATATTTTCTGTTCTTAATAAAGAAATAAAAATTGTTCTTTTTCTCATTTTTTATTATAGTTTTTATATGGAGAGTAACTGTCTATGTTATGTGCCAAGTGCCACTTACCCCAAACTTAATTTCAGGAAAAATTGACTATCTGTGGTTTCTAACAAAACAATAGCTTTAAATATTTTTTTTGATATTTCAGCTAAATAATTATGTTTTGCATATTTTAGATAATATTATTCAAAAAAATTAAAGAGAATCGCATTTATCTTCATTGAGTTATACAAAGATTTAAAGAAAACAAAAATCTTGTTTTGCGTTTTCCCACGAACTACGTTTTTGGAGATAGTCAGTTTTGCTTGTAAGCCGACGAAATGACTGTGAAGCATTTACATTCTCACTTATGCGTGCAAGAACACCGATTTGTGTGCTTTGATCAGTGTATTAATGTAAATGTTCTTATTCGCTCGATAGCGATGGTTAAAGAGGAAAAAACCAAGATTAGTGCGAAAATATCCGACGATGAATTCATTTTACGCCGTAAGAGAAGAAACAGTAGGTATACTGAGAGAGTTCGTGCTTATAGGGAAAGAAAAAAGGTTCTTGGTGATAGTTTAATTTTTATAGTGAATTTAACAGAATTAATAGAACTTTCTGCCGGTGCATATTATTTTATCATTTTTTAGCCACAAACAAATATTTCCTATTATTTAAAATGATCTGTTATCTACCAGTCAATATATTTTAATTTTGAGTACTTGAATATTTATTCCGTCCATTCAATATATTTAATTTTATTTAGGCCTTTAGTCATCTTCACAAGCCGAACTACACTGTGAGACTCGAGACAAATATGAAGTTATTGATAAAATAATTAATTCATTCAATGATTTAAATAAATACTATTGTTCTGAGTTTTTAATATGCGTCTATCATCTAAATGATTGTATTTATTATGTGTTCGTTGATTGAAGTTAAAATTTATAGTTGAAGATATCTTGTCTACTATTGATTTCCCATTATCATTCCCATTTAAAATTATTAAGTTAAGTTTAAGAACGCAATTTTATTACACCAAATCTAATAATTTTTGTTTTATTATTTTTTTATTGAATAATTTTACACCTTCTCCTCTACCACGTTGTTTTTAGCTTGTACACATTGGATGAAAAAAAAATTCACTTCATCCGTTTTTCCCACACTTTTCGTATATAGCCACCTATTTAGGTATACTGCAACAAATACTGCGCAACATAAACCCATCAAGTTCATTGATCCACAATTAAGAGCATAATCAAATACCAGTCATTCCCATAAGCGCACTGGACTTGTGTATGGTATACCTCTAGGAACATCCTTCACTTGCCACAAGTGCAGCACTCCAAACGAAATAATCCTGAAAACATATTTTGTAACGACATCTTTTGTTGTGAGCATATTCCCATTAAGTACTCAAAACAAAAAGGACATGTATTCAGCCTACAATTGGCACGTGTCAATTCAACGCTGCGTTATGATTATCACCCATTAAACTTGAAGAGGCTCTTCAGATGTACTTGTACCCGTAGGAACGTGCTTTCAATTAGTACCGCACCGCTCCGAATTACCACCGGTCTTCACTTCACCCTGCCGCAGTGTACCAACCGTTTGCTGTCAACAAAAAACTGCACCCGAACATTGCAACCGTAGTTACCAGTAATCAAAAGGGGATGGTTCGGCGGACGGATGCTCGCACACGCACACGAGAATTTACACGTCTCTTCAACCACCGTGAAATATGTATAATTATTAAGGCAAACATTAAGGACACCACGATTACACGGACCATAGACCATACCTCGCACGTGACTTGAAGGCTGACAAACCCATAAACAGCAGCGGCGGCTGCAGTTTTGTTTACGTCCAGCGGAACTACAATTCGTTAATCCGGTAATTGACGTGCAATTGATACAGTCAGCATTTTATTTACTTTTCCCCATTGTGCGACGCATCAAGCCATATCATCCGTGATTGATATTACTCTTGGAGTGGACTCGGGACGAGAGCAGGGTTTATCTTTCACATACCTAATTGTATTCTGTAAAAATATTAACTAATAATAATGACAGACAACAATGGCGGCATGTTTCGGAGGCGTGGGTAATGTGAGCGCACTTCAGAACTTAAAAGGGCGAGGTACATTTGTATCGATGCCGGTTTGCGGGCCGAATAACCACTCATTAGGGATATTGTTATCAAATATTGACATTTCTGTCAAAGGACCTATATATACATTTATTTATCATGGAAAACATGGGGTCGCATCTAACCTAACTAAGGACAAGCGGTGAGTTTACGTACTGCGGTCAGAAACCACTTGTTTATTTACTGAGGTCTAAGATGTACCTGGGCATCAAGCGATACTTTTTTCTCCAACTACCTAACTTGGTTTTTTTTTTTCTCCAGTTGCGCACTGGAAATTAAGGTAGCTTTTCAAGCATTTCCGGAGTCAAAAACTCTTTGGGCCGGAGCGTTAGTGTCCATTCACCCTAATATCATCTTAGACAGCTGATTCGATTAGTGAGCGTTCTCTATTCTGCTACGAGTTTAGCTGGGATTTTTAAATAAGATATAGCTCTTTATAACTCGTCTCTGTAAGTGGAGTTGTATGCGGCCCTAATGTCGATCAGCAGATTGTGGGTATCGATTTGAACTTGTTGAGTTTTCCTTACGATCTATCGAAATGTAAATTCAAATTCGCCATTTTGTTTTCCTATCGGTTTTATGTCAATTAAGAATCCATGTGACATGCGAAACCATACCAAAAATACAAAAATAAATGCTGCCAACCTCGGCAACCGTGGGGAAATGTGCTAGAGTTCGGGAATACCACATTTTTACATTACGGAATGCCATTGGTGGGTTATTATATATTGTTAAAAGGCGGATAATTCCATTTTGTTGGTCAATAAAACTATCTACTATCTATGTCATATGAGAAACATATTAGGACAAACATGGTTATGGGTTTACCTCTTTTCGATATCATTGAGATCGATTTGATGTGTACATTTTTCTTAAAAATGGTTTGGTCAAAAGGTTTTTATTTTCATGCATTATTATCCTGCATTGACAATTTTTCATAAATATTTTAAGCACTATTTCAAAAACTATTCTATCTTTCAAGCCAAACCAATTAGCCCTACACATTTAAATTCATTGTTAAAATACGCAGCAAATGCATTTATTTCTTACCAAATATAAATACCTATGATGAATTTTACTATCCCTAACTTGCGAAATAATTGGTAGATACTTCCTCCACTTCCCTCGCACCAGCCAGATTGCCCCAGCAAATTTTGAAAATAAAATTCTCTCTTAAATTACCTTAAAACACGCTTTCCCATTCCCATCCCACATTAACAGGGAAAACAGCTTGTAGTAGGCAAATTCTCTTAAGTTTTCTGAGCTTGCGACAGCGTTGCCAACCACTTTTAACGAAAAAATGAATAACTTAAAAAAAGGATGCCTTTTTCAATAAAATAATACAATACAAAAAAAATTTTGTTTAGGTAAAGTGGAGCAATAAATCAAAGATTAAGTTCAAATATGAAAATAATAAACAGCTATCGAATTTGTTTGCAATTTGAATCAACATTCGTGCTGCGAGTTCAACTCATTCCCTACACTTAGCGACATCTACATCTCAGCTGTGCAACTGGACACATACCTTCTCAAATTCGCTCGAATTTTTTACTTTTATTTTTTCCAATTCTCTGAAGCTAAAAGTTGATTTATTTTCTCAAGAAACTTATTGTTTTAACTTTAGAGAATAAAAAAACAATCGCAAAGATATTCATCCATTCATGTGTGTAAGTATTCATAAATGAATATAATCTGCGCTTGTAGGTCCTACTCTTATTTCACAAAATGGTTCCCAAAACAATAACACAAAATGTCTTGTAATATGGTAACACTTATTTCCCACATTAAATACCATAAACGATATAGTGAGTAGGTAAGTTTCCGGTGACACCATCAATGGCGCCTGCTGTTCTCTTTGAGGTATGATAGGGCCCACCCAAATTCCGTTCCAATTTCACGAACACTGGTGTCGCAACATTGCGGTAACACAACATTAGTGTTGCGAGCTCAATACCTTTATCTCATATCAAATGTGCCCAACTAATGTTTATATATAATAAACTTAGGCGCGTTGCACTGAAGTTGGATAAATTGGTCAATTTGTACCAAATGCACTGGCTAATAACAAGTAAGTAGTTTGGTTACATTCAACCAAGTAGAACTGCTGATTCCAAACGAGTGAGCACGGTTATTTTAGCCAATCGATGTTGTTAAATTCAACCAAGAAGGTAAGCTAATATCAACCAAGTGAAAATGTTAAATTCTACTTAGTATTTTGGTTAATTTTAACCCTTTTAGTTGGTTAAATGCAACCAAGAAGGTTGGCTAATTTCAACAGAGTAAGTTGGTTATATGCAGCCAAGTAGGTTAGCTAATTCTTAACCTAAGTAGGTTAAATTCTAACAAGTTGGTTGGCTAATACAGTAGGCCCTCGATAATGTGAACTAATTAAAACAAGCCGTTTTCGGATTTTAGAGGGATTCAAATTACTGGAACTTTTTTTTCAGTACTTACTAAACTGATTGAAACGATTTTCAAATTTATTAAAAACAACACAAAATGATTTTTTTAAGCACAGTTTAAATGAAAAACAAAAATCGCACGCAAAACGAGCAAGAAAAACAAGAGTTATATAAAAACTTTTACAAAAAAAATCACATTTTAGAGGTTGAAAATTTCGGAAGTTCACATTATAGACATGACAATGTAAAGTTTTGCCGATTCAGGCTTTAGAGAAATTCACATTATCCAGGGACTACTGTAATAACAAAGTTTGTTGGGTAAATTCAACTAAGTGAGTTGGGTAATAACAACAGAGTAAGTTGGTTAAATCCAGAGTATATCCATTAATGAGTAGGGACACTCTCTACGTGTTTCTTATCAGTTTACAATTTGCAGTACACATACAGAGAAATAGACGGCACTAAAAGTGCTCTAGTAAAAGAGGGATGGAAGAGTAGTTGAACTATTTCAAAATATGGTACAGGGTGTGACGTAAAAAAAAAGCAAAACCAATTTGTAATATTTCTTATTGAACATTTTATATCTAATATATATTCACATGTGTGTTACACTTAAATATTTTTGTTTGTTGGTATTTTTATTGAACTGTTTTAGAATAAAGTAAACCCGTACTCGGACGTAAAATTTGATAAAAAAATCCTTATTTTGATGTTTGCAACAATTGTAATGAAATTCATTTTTCAAAAAGTTAAAAATATTCCCCTCAAAATTATTTAGGTAGTACATATTTTAAAACAAGAAATAAATTTTTGTTCAAGATTCTGTAACGAGTCTAAAAATTATTGATTGGGCCGTGTCAATTTCGCATTTTCATATTCTTTAAAATCTAAAAAAAGGCTGGAAACGTTAAGTTGCGGACTCAGTTTTAACTCACACTTGTGGTTTAGGCGGTATTTTTTTTAAATAAAACCTGCGAAATAGTAGAATGCATTATCAATACCAAAGTTTACAGTTTTATGATCAGGTTCAGTTTTGAAAGCGTAAACCAAATTGTCCTTATTTTGTTTTTGTGGTTCCATATGCACTTCAATGTCTGGAAGTTCCATGTTAGCAGTTGGCTCACAGTTTCCATAGGTAATATCTTCCACATACTTATACTATTTATGCAGTTCAACCACTTTTCTAAAAAAAAAATTAAGAAACACAACACAGATTAATATTCGTTCTTGCCCGATCTATAACTTATATTGCTTACCTCTCACTATTATCCGGTATTTTGAAATATTTAACTCCAACATTTTCTTTCTCCTCTCGCCCACATGCCAAACATTTAAAATAATGTTTTCCCATTATTTTATTTAGAGTTTTTAAACTATGCAAACTTGCACTTCAACTTCACTATTTCACTACTTTTAATTGTTTGCCACACGCGTAGACACGGATCACCCTTTCTTTCGTCAATTGATGATATAGAACGACTGATAACAATCCAACTCCGGCACGCCTTTAAAAATACGTGCGAAACAATCCCCTCTACAGCCAACCTAAGTAGTTAGTGTGACCATCTGCTATGAAATATATTACCTAAAAAGTGCTGGCAATAAAACTTAAAATCATAAAAAAATGGTTATTAACGAAGTCGTAGCAAAGCAAAAGGGTTGAATTTCGTGATATAGAATGAAACATTTCTTTTTCGTGTCCATAACAAAGACCATTTAATCAATAACCAATGGAAAAAAATACAAATATTACCAATTCTACCAAAGCAAAGCTGGTAACCTGATCATATTAATTCATACTGCATGGTTGAGAGAGAATACTAATATACTGACAGTCACTCCGGCCCGCCTTTAAAAATGCTTTATAAAAAAACCCACAATCGTTCGTCGTACGCAGCAAGCCCCATGTAGCGGTTCGGGTAAAATGTGCTGTGTACCCTTTTCTTCTCAAGCAGTCGTTGTATTCAGGTAATAATAATTCTTTCGACCTGCTTCCACTTATTGTACTGCATTTTGCTTTGCGGTAGTAGCAAATGCATATGTAGAGGGAGTGTGCCTACTCATTAATGGATATACTCTGGTTAAATCCTACTGAGAAAAGTAAACTACTTTTTACTTTAACCGAGCAAAATTTCGGAGGGGAAATTGATAAATCCTTAAACAAGTTGAGTCAGTTATTTACAATCAAGTAACTCTGTAAGAGATAAATTAACAGTATTGCTCAGTTGTTATTAACCGAAAGTCGGTTGATTTTAAATAAGTGATTTTTCTGCGTGTACTAACGGAATTTTGTTTTTAGTGATTGGGTAGTTCGGGTCACCCACAACATCATAACTGAGCCGCTTACCTCTTTCCTCTTCGACAGACACACATACACAGAATCTATGTTGCTAACTCATATACCAATTACATCTCAATTTAAGACAAGCTGCTTATTATATTCAACACAGTTCTCTCCTCGTTTTGCTTAACAGATAAAAAGAAAAAGAAATGAAAATGAAAACCTTTCCCCTAGGTCCTTTCGTTTGCCAATCTAGAGCCAATCTAGTAGATCGCTCTACCATCAGTTCCGGAACGCCTTTGTTTTTTATATCTCGTCTCGTGCAATCATTTTCAGTTTCAGCTCTCTTATCGGGAATTGCTGTAACGATGCTTTTCAATTTGAAGTCAATTGCACCTCGAAGGATAAAGCGTACGGAGGGGGGAAAGGCAGGTCTGCATCGACAAAGTATAGTAAAACTGCATGCGAATGATATGTGTATGTTGGGGAGCGTTTACCACAAATAGCTCTATTGTCTTGTATTCAATGGTGGGTAAAGTATATCTTGTTCCACGATGATTGCACCACATTTTGAAATGGTCCCACGACAGTCGCTAACGTCTACTATACCACTCACCACAATCAAAGCCAAGGTTTTTATAGATATACCTTATACCTACTGAAGAGAAAACATTTTCGGATAGAAATGGAGACATTTGATTAGAAATGGAGACATTTGATTAGTAATGTCTGAGGCAGTCTCGATTTGATCATTAGCAAGCAAACCTCTATCGCAAAGTGATGGAGGTGCCTCACACGTTGTATGACTGATGTGTGCTTCCATCCTTGCAATCTTTATCATATTTCTCCCTGCAATTTTATTTAGCCATGGAAGAACAAATATGCACCGGCAAAGTCTGCGCATGTGAAGCAATAGCCCCAAATTGATGGTTAGATTCTCTTGATAGATTTCAAAGTCGCTTATGACAGCCTTTACAAGAGGCATGCTTTACAGAGGCATGTCTAGTGTTGGTAGCCCTGCAAAACTCATCCTTTCGTGAATAGGATGGCTATAGAGAAAGTTGCCGGAACCTTTGACGTGACGCTGTCATGCAACTTCTATCACATGATTTAACATCGGTCAATGATCCGACAGAAAAACTTTAGGCATGTACCTACTCATCACAGACTAGAGAGCCAGGTGCTTTTTACTTTGGATTTACAAGACCCTTCTCGGGTGCCTATCCCAGCAGAAAAAAAGAGAGAGAGATGGACTTATGCGGATCTTCTCAAGCCCCTGGAGCCCGAACTGAGTTTCACATGGAGCTCTCCTTGCTGGCCCACAAACCGAACCCATCATTCAATAGTCCGAGTGCAAAACCAAGTATATTATGACCGAAAGAAAGGACACACAGAATCGACAAATAGGTCGGTGTGCCACAATAGGCAGCTATACCTTTGAGGTAGCATCGGCGACTGTGTTTAACTCAGCTCTGCTATAAAGTCTGAATTTGCAATCACGTCAACAGCCAATTGAACGGTTGTCAGTCTTTTAATGCCCAAGAAGACGACTTGAGCCGACTCCTAATTTTAAGCCGTCGTTATCTCAGTCTTGCTTTAAGTTTCCGATGGACATTCGTAAAGAGGGATGAACATATAAAGTTCGGTTCAAACATTTTTCGACTAATTTTCGGTCACGTTTGTGTGGATATGATTTGAGTGAGAGCTTTACACATCATGTTGGTAAGAAAAGAGCAAATCAGTTTTAGACGAATAGGAAATGCCGACCGAATGAACTACTACCTACTTTTCAAACCGAAGGGACAGCGCAGTAGAGGAGACCTCGTTTTAGGTATTGCGCGCAAGTGGAACTGGACTTCATTTAAGAGTGCAAGTGGAGCCAGTTAGTAAAAGACCGCGCCAACTCGAGCAGCAGTCGAGGGAATGTCTCGGAAAGTTAAATTAAGTACGAAAAGATCCGTGAGAGTTTGACAGGAAAGCTTATGTAAAAGTATACCAAAACTAAAACTGTGTGTCAAAATGTCGGATCGGCGTACAGCCATATGCCGTATGTACCTATTCAAACCCTGTTAACCACCCAACAACCGGAGCCAACAGCTTCTTAGTCTAATATTGTAAACGGAGCAATTTCGTCATATGATTATGCTAAGTACCTTGCCCATCGGGACTACCACTTCGAACTACGGATGGTCTCCCTGTGGAGCCTTCTACCCTTTTAACTCTTCGCCAACCGCACAATGGGCAACGTTAATGTCAAAACCCGCCTCGAAATACTTTAAGCGTGTGTACTCGAGTGGAATCCGCAAATTGCGAGCAATTTTTCCTCATCATTCCTTCAACCGCTTGCTCGGCAGTCCCATGCCGCAGCTATTTCTCTAAATTGCATCGTCATCTCACCCGCATCCATCTGCATCCGCGAACCAAAGAACAACTTAGCACAATGGCCGAGAGTCTTAAGTGATTGAAATGAATCCATTTGAAAGGGACTCCTTCCCAGGTTTCTAAATTGTCTTCGCAGCATCGCCGTCATATCATCATCGTCCTCAGCATCATCATCATCAGCAACAGCGGCATTAACAACGACAGTGTCCTCATCCATTTGGCAAATGCGATGTAAAACGATTGTTGTTTCGCTGCTTGGAAACTCTAATTCTTGGAGGTAAAGTAAGTGAAAAACCACTGCGACCAACGCGAAAGAAGAGGTTTTCCCTATTATTTGTCCTTTTTGCATGTTATTGTGACGCAAGATGCATTCATCTGCACGACACGACCCATTAAGACTAAGAATCAGCCGCAGCAAGGCAAACTCTCCTAAGGACGAAATGGGGGTGCGACATAAAACAACAACATGACACACATGTAGGTGTAGGTATACATAGCGCATTCTCATTATGCGGCTGCATCCAAGCGGGACATGGCTGGATAATAACGCGGAATGCATCCATGAATGAGAGAATACCGCACTATTCTCTCATTTTAACGCTAGGTATACTGTAGCATTTTACTCGTTTTAATGGTGGGTATCACTTTGAAAATTTCGCCGTTTCTGTGTGTAGTGCTCTGCGAAAAGGGCTAAAATCTCCAGCAACGACATGTCTTTTGTAGCCAGTTCGCTAAAAGGAAATGACAGTAAAATGGGGAACCACTGTTGTCCGGGATGTGTTTTTGTTTGTGAATGTTCGCCTCGTTAAGAGCTTCACTAGTTATTCGCAAGGATGAAAGGATTTTTGTGACTGGCTGGATGGTTTTTATTTTATTTTTATTTTTCATTGTAAATTTCGTCTAATTAATTGGCTCAAATGAAGAAGGTTTTACGCCAAAAAGCCCGAGAAGAACACCAAGAAAAGTCCAAAAGTCCAAGTAAAAGCAGAAAAGCTCTCTTCGACCATTCAGTCCTTCCTTTTGAATAATTCATTTAACTGAACTAACTAAGATCAACCACATTTTGCAATATGGTACCTACTCTATGTTCAGTATCAAAGAGTTGATGTTGCGCAAAAAGTCAAAACGCATGCACTGCATTAACCACATCGAGCACAGCGAATTATCAATAATGATGCCACCATTCTTCCAGTTTTTAGAGAATAAGGATGCGCAAACCTCTACCGCAGTTGAACAGCTGTGTTCATTCTCAATACAAATTGAATGGTACCCAATAAGCCACTTTTGAAAATTCGTGCACCTGGTCGAGTTTTTGGGGCGTGCTTTTCGAAGGTTTTTTTAGACACGTTCTTGTTTTGGGGGCTTTGAACTCGTTCTTGTAAGATTTTTTTTAACTGATTTTGGACTCGTTTTCGGGTGAGATTTGGAGTAAATTTTTTGGCGCATTTTTGAAGCCAGTTTTTCAAAGTTTTTGTACTCTTTTTTAGACGCGTTTTTGGACTAGTTTTTCGGGCTTTTTTCGACGTTTTTTCTAGGTGGTCTTTTTGGATGCGTTCGTGGACTGGCTATTGGTCTTGTTTTTGAGGGCGCTTCGAACTCATTTCTGTCAAGTTCAGACGCGTTTTTGGACTCATTTTTGAGCGCTTTCCTGCACTCATTTTTGAATGGTTTTTCTTAATCTTGTGAACGTGTTTTTACCCCCATTATGGACTCGATTTTGGGTGAGTTTTGGAGTCCATTTTTAGGCGCATTTTCGGGCGACTTTTGAAGCCAGTTTTTCAAAGATTTTGTACAGTACTGAGACGCATTTTTGGACTAGTTTTTTATGGCATTTTGAGAAAGTTTTTAAATTTTTTTTTTTTTGCGCATTTTTGGACACGTTTTAAGAGCCGATTTTCGACGCGTTTCGGGTAAGGCCTTTTAAGTGGGTTTCCAACCAATTATTAACCCTCGTTCTCTTCAAGCTCTAAATCAAACCAGTTCTTTTGTGTCTCCTGCAGAAGCTGTGAAATGGCAGTTGTGCAATTCGACGGTTTACCATTTTTTATATTGGTTCATTTATTAAACTATTTCAATGTCGAAAATTGTCAAGGTTAACTTTTTTTTAAGATGTACAAATTTATACGAAGGTAGGTAGATTTGAATAAGAATTTAGTAACCTATGGCAAGAACCTGTCCTTTTAAAGCCAATCTCTCAACAAAACGCTCAAAACTGTCGTAGAAAAATAACAAATTGTCTTTGTCAGATGTGTATGCATTTCGTTTTGAAGAACTCCCTGAATTGCCTTGGGCCATTTCATGTTGTGTTTAGAAAAGCAACGAATCGATTCGAATGACGAAAGTATATGATGAAACAGCTTTATTGGGTTAAAGACATTTTCCAGACATTTTTTTTCGAATTTTATATGAAAGTGTAATGGTTCCTCCGCAACGATGTATTTTATTTATTGAACTATTTAAACTATTTGAACAAATAACATAATAAAGTACATATTTTAAAAGTTAAATAAGATTGTTTTGTTGACCAAGTATAATTTTTTGTATGTCTTTTTTGGGCTTCTTGGTCGATTCTTCTCAAACTGCGAATATTAAAACTAGTATTCCATTATTTTCCACTGTCGCCGAGTCCTGAGTAAAGTTGAATGAATATAACAAATCCTTTATGAACAGTTGTTTATTCTGTGATAACAGAAGGAGATAGGTATAAATTAAATAGGCAAATGGTTTGTATTCAACTTACTTTTTGTCGACTTCGTTAGGCTGCTTCTGAACTCGGTGACGGATGGCTGAAAAATGTGAATACAAGAGGCGAATTTGAATGCGTTAAACGTTATATTGACTTAGCGCTACCTCTGTTTCCCCGAGTTCAAAATAAACCCAACTTAGCCGACATTTAATGGAGATTTGCGCACTCTAAAGGTGAGTTCACGCCAGTGTTGCCGAGTATTATACTGCTTTCAACACCTCCGTATTCCTCATTTAACATTCGTACACCTATTTTTTTTTTAAAGACCTAAAATGTCTTACACTTGCATATTACAAAAAACAAACAGCATAGAAGAAGAAGACATGAAGAAGACATGATCAAACAAAAATCTATCTGCCATAAGACAGATTTTTTATATTCATTTATATATACTGAATTTTTTTAAAATAAAAAAAAAAATGTTTGTGCCCTAAAAAATGCCTGTACTTCTATCTTTTTCAAAATACTCACCTTTTTTGGCTGCAGTACTACCTTATAATATTTCCCTCCGGCAGCACTGGTTAACTTTTTTAATATTTTCGACATCCACCCTACCTATTTTCAAAGTTCATTCTAGCTATTCTCTCAGAAAAAAATATAATAACCCGTGCAGAAGCAGAACATGACCTCAAAGCTCCATAAATTTATAACACACAAGAAGCCAGTTTTCTAAGGACCGAGTGGTTATTGGTTTAGGCTCTTCTGTACTACTGCTTTAGTAAGAAATGTACATTGTAGAATTATACATGAGTACTGCTTCAGTCTAACAATTTCAACCCATTTCCCTGTAATTATAAGCAGATCTGTCCTATTTAGGCAAGCCTCTAGAGACCTGAGAGTTAAATCTTTCCGACTCTATTAGGCTAAGTATGCTGAAAATTAAAACATAGGTGGATCTTATGAAAAAAAAAGTTATTTTGGGCTTTCACTTGTATAACCAAGAATATCAGGCCCTACTTTCTTCGAAAAGGAATTGCCAAGGCGCACTGAGTTGTTCGAATCCGATTGCTTCAACAACTCGCCTTCAAATTTGCACACAATTGTATTTTACAAGCTATTTCCGTTCCCGACAATTGCAACCGCAACTCAAGTATTGACGGTGACCATTTCGGTTGTAAAAATGTTGTAGCTACCTGCCACAACAATATGAAGATGTTACGCGGATGCAATTCGGAGTCATAATTCCTCAAATTACCATTCCCCAGCGAACACGAATGGTTAATTAGAAAGCTATAAATTTTGATTCCTATCTTTGCAACGCCATCAGCCAGAAAACAAAAAAAAAAAAAAATACAAACACTCCAACCTTTTGCGGAGTCCATTTCAGTGCACATCCTTAAATTACACACTTATTACGACAGGGGTCCGCATGTGTAGTGGCGGCACCCACCAAATCCAGCCAACAGAATACTAAATTAACAGGTTCAACCCCTGATCATAATTCATGCATCACAATGACTTTTCGCTGTTATCCTGCGGCATTATGTGGCCTGAAAAATGTATGAGCTCCGTCGCGTGGTTTTCTTACTCCTTCACCGTGCATATGTGGTGTTGACCACGTTCGCCTGGTTAATATAAAATTTATGTGCTCGATGGTGGTCAGAAGAACATGCCTTACAGGTGAGAATTCGGCGGTTGATGGTTCTGTAATTGAGGGTATTTATCACTCTTAAGAATCATTTAGCATTCTCGTTCGTCCTGGCTGGAGCAAATGAAGAAAAATTGCACATTGTTTGCCGCCTTGTTTGCAAAACATGTACGTATACAAATATTTGCATACATTAATTTGAGGCTTTGAGGCTACGTAGCAGAGCGATGACAGCCATAAAGGAGAAATACATCATCCGGTGTCCTTTATAAAAATTTGAGAGTGAGCATTGCTCTTTTTTTTTCAATTATACCCAGCAGCCGGGGGGAAGGCGTGGGAATGCGGAGAGCGACAAGCGACAACAATTTATCAATAGTTGTTGAGGAATTATTATCCCTTTGCAAGGATTTTTTTCTTGTCTGGTATTCTGTGTGTAGTATGTATCTGTTTTACCGTATTATATAGTCACCCGAAGCAATGTGACATCAAAACAGAGGGGCGCGCGACAAAGGAGATATTAATTGCGGCTTCTCGAAACAACGCAGCTACCCATACAGAACAGCCAGTATTATATTCCAACTCAAAGGATATTAAACGACAACTAAAAGGCAAATCAAAGGAACATTGTAAACAAGTCCTCCATTATAGAGCACACACTCGGCATAGAAATAGGACAGACAAATAGTCATATGGAAGAGAGAGAGAAAAAAAGTTTGAATTAGAAATCAAAAGCTCAACAGAGTATAACACAAATATTTGCTTTAACGAGGACGATGGGGCGGATCATGGGTTTAAGGAGGCGCGGGGGGAATTGGCGGAACATTCCAATCGGGTAGATTTGCTGCCGCCGGAGAGTGCATGTAGCACAGAGACGGACTTAGGAACAAAGCACAGGCCCAAACTATTATAAAGCCGATCGATTGTTAAATAGGCGGGTGTCTTAGTCTGGATTTGGCAGTCAGAAAACATTCTTTTGAATGAATTTAATATACTCAATGGTATATGTCCGAACTGTAACAGCTGCATAAGAATTGTCAGAGGATCTTGGGGATGCCAAATTATGAACTTTAAGGAAGGATCCAGTCATACGGTAGAACAGCGTCTGAGAGTACTGCATCGGACGAGTGGGTTCCGACAGTTTTTTGAATATGTGTGCCTCTTCTTTGGTCGGCTTAACATAGATTTCAGTGTGCGGGTTTTCTGGACTCATATTTGAATGGGTTTTCTTAATCTCGTGTGTTTTTTTATCCACATTATGGACTGGTTTTTGGAGGAGTCTTGGAATCAATTCTTGACGCATGTTAAGGCGCATTTTCGGACGACTTTTGAATTCAGTTTTTCAAAGCTTTTGTACTCTTTTTTAGACCAGTACTAAGACGAATTTTTGGACCACTTTTTTATGGCTGTTTTGGAAAGTTTTTTAAAGTATTTTATTTTTTTTTTGGCGCATTTTTGGGCACGTTTTTAGAGACGATTTTGGACGCGTTTCGGATAAAGCCTTTCAATTGGGTTTTCACCCAATTATTAAACGTGTTTTTATTGCGATTAACCCTTCGCTCTAACCTTCGCAAAACAGTTTTTTTTTGTGTCTGCTGCAGAAGCTTCACCCAGGTTTTTCACCCAATTATTAAACGTGTTTTTATTGCCATTAACCCCCTTTTCTCTTCAAGCTCTAACCTTCGCAAAACAGTTTTTTTTTTTTGTGTCTGCTGCAGAAGCTATGAAATGACAGTTGTACAGTTTGACGTTTTACCATTCTTAATATTGGTTCATTTATTCAATTTTTTCAATGTTGAAAGCCGTCGAAGCTGTACAAGTGTTCGACGGCGTGGGCTAGTAAAGGGATGAAGAAAGGCGGTGATCGGTTTTTTTCCGAAATAGGGTAACTAAATCGGGCCGAAGGTAGTCAGATCAAACAAGTCTCAAATGTCGATGGATTGAAAAGGTGCTCATTGTTCAAGCTAAAAAGCTGAAAGGTTTAGGCTTGACGCTTTTTTTTTCAAAAGCCGACCTATACTTGAACGATCTTACACCCTGCCCTAAAAAAACTATTTGAAATGAATTAGAAAGCGAGCAGGAATAACGATTCGCGCTTAAAGAATTTTCCATTAACAACTTCTGTTCAGGAATTACTGCCGATTTGTTTAAATTGAATTAGAGTTTGGAATTGGAATTAATTTAACAAAATTTTATATTCGCACGAGTATTTAAAAAAAGAGTGACTGACAACCATCTGCAGTTTTTTTTCCCGGACGATTGCTAGGGACCCACCGTCTGATGCCGCAACTAAGAGGCTGAATTTAGGAGCCTTTACCAAGACTGGGCTTGGATGACTTTTTTTTATATGGTCGAAGAGAGGTGGACCATCGTAAAAGTCCTTTAGGCGCATTGGCAACATAAGTTCCTTAGACATGCTATATTTCGTGGACTGGATGTATTTACGTTGATTTTTTAAAGATTTTTTATAATGCGCGTCCACAAAAATTATACTATAATCTTCAAATTCCTTCAATGAGTTGGTACTCTCTCTTAAATTACTTTATAATAGACATAGCAAACACACTTTCCCATCCCTATTTAAGAGGGAAAACAACTTGTAGAAGGCAAATTCTCTCAAGTTTTTTGAGTTTGCGGCAGCGTTGCCAACCACTTTTAACGAAAAAATAAATAATTTAAAAAAAAGAATGCCTTTTTCAATAAAAAAATAAAAGTGGAACAATAAATCAAAGATTAAGCTCAAATATAAAAAAAAATAAACAGCTATCGAGTTTGTTTCCAATTTCAATCCACTTACTAGAAGTGGAAGCAGGAATTGTTTTTAAAGATTGACAGATGAATTGTTCCTAAAATGGGCAGAGTTTAAAATTGTAAAAACATTCTTTAAGACCGAGGTTACATATTTAAACGCTTCTAAAATTATCTTTATTTATTACACGTTTAAATTATTTCCTTTAATATCTTTATTTATTACGAGTTACGTCCGTTACTTGTCGCGGTTAAGATACTACTGATCCCTATCCTACCACCGACAGTCCTCTCTTACATTTCTTTATTCTCTTTTTTTCCAATCTTGCTACACATATAAAATTTTTTTTTTGGCCAGATTTTTTAAGAATATTTAAAAATATGAAAAAAACGTACAAAAGTATAAAAAAAATTGTAATAAAAAAGTGTCCCTTTGAAAAAAAAAAACAAGTCTTAAAGCCTTAGTTGGCATGGCTGGCTGGCGGTGTATTTAATACTTAGTTTATGGTAGCAGCACTCCTAAAAGCATTCCCTTTTTCTAACTCTTGTTAAACCAAGATTCCCATAGCCATTCAATTCAATTTTTTTTGATTAATTTTTTTTAATTTTTTAAACATTTTTTAAAAATCTCTGCAAAAAAAAAATAAATGTAACATCGGTCTTAAAGAATGTGCTTCCACCTCTAAACTCTGTGCATTTTTCGAACACTCTATCTGTCATTCCTTAAAAATAATTCCAGCTTCCACTTCCGGTAAATGGAATGAAATTGGAAACAAATTTTAAAGCCGTTTGTTATATAAATACAAAATATTTGTTTATTTTTTTATATTTATGTTTTATTTTTGATTTACTGTCACACTTTACCAAAAAAAATATTTTAGGACAACATTTTTGTGCTGCGAGTTCAACTCAACTTAGCGACATCTACATCTCAGCTCTGCAACTGGACAATTTTATTTTTTTCAAATTCTCTGAAGCAAAAAGTTAATTTATTTTCTCAACAAAGTTATTGTTTTAACTTTAGAGAATAAAAAAACAAATTCCGCAAAGATATTTATCCATTCATGTGTGTAAATATTCATAAGTGAATATGTATAACCTGGACTCTAATCGCGTAATTATTGAAACGATTATCGTCAAAACGATTGACAAAACGATGTCGTTTTTAGTTTGCTTCATATAACATTATCGTCGGATCGTTCATCGTTTTTATTTTCAACAGTTTGAACATGAATGTAAACAAACTCTGACATCGAAAAAATTTAAAAATATATGGAAATTTTTTTTTTCTTCTTCTTATTTTTCTACGTTGTCATTGATTGACATGGAATATTTGGCACAAATAGATAGCTTTGGTAGTAAAATTTTGTTGGTAAGGGGATAGTTGTAAAAAATAAAATTAATGAAATGATTGTTTTTTTTTCTGATTGCCTTAAAAATCTACGTATGACATTATAAAACAAATAAATGAAATTCATTTGATATTCCAAAAAAATTACCATTTATTTATTTTTTGCAAAGAATGAATTCTTTTACAATTTGGATAGGAGCGAGTCGCCTTCAAAGAAAATAAGTGTGTCTTCCTTTAATTATTTTTTTATGCTTCTCTCAGACCTTATTAAAACTGAAAAAAATGCACCAAAAACGACGATCGAATCGAATCGTTTCGACGATAGTAGATATTTGACATTTGAAAAAGTAACGTGAAGCAAGAAACGATGATCCTCCAATCGTTTCAACGATTATCGTGTTTTCGTTGTTACACGAAGTAGAAGCATCGTCGAGACGATATCGTTCTATCGTTTTGTGCTTACGCGATTAGAGCCCTGCGTTTATAGCTCCTACTCTTATTTCACAAAATGGTTCCCAAAATAATAACACAAAATGTCTTGTAATATGGTAACACTTGTATCCCACATTAAATACCATAGACTACAATCCAAACGATATAGTGAGAAGGTGAGTTTCCGGTGACACAATTAATTGCGTCTGTTGTTCTCTTTGAGGTATGATAGGGCTGTTATCTGCTAGGTGTCGCTGGTTCTTAGTTGATACATCTATCTACTCTATCATTGTATATAAACAATTCTCTATATACCCTCTCAACTTCCGATCCATTTCCACGAACACTGGTGTCGCAACATTGGTAACGCAACATTGGTGTCGCGAGTTTAATGATTTTACCCCATATCAAAAATGCCCAACGCGCCTAAAGAAGTTATCACTTCAAAAAACAACGTCTAATGTTACAATTTTGATATTTTATTACGATATTATTATTTATTATTTCACGGTGTCGTTGAAAAATTGAGAATTTCCGAGTGCGACGGCGCGACTTTTCGAACAGAAAACAATTTCTGAAAGCTGATCAATTAAAGGTACGGACAGAACTCTCTGGGATAAGCTGCAGCCCCAGCCCCTTGCAAAAGTCAGAACTCATTGACAACCAGGAAATGTATGCTAGGGTGTCCCATGACACTAAGCAATTTTTTTTTTGGGATATCAAAAACGCATACCCTCCAATTGTTGTCCATTTAGCCCTATTAGCTCGGTTATGAAATATTATAGCTCTAAGATAACAGGAAGTTGTGCCGACTTGATGATTTAGTTACTATGTGCGTAGTTGTACTGGATTACTTCGGGGGATCTTAAGAATTCATGTTGTTTTCAAAAAAAAAAAAAAACAATATTCCAACCTGTTAGAATCATATATTGTATTTTAAAAATACATACGCTTTTTATTTAAGAATATTTCCTGTGTTCTTGTACACAACGTAACAAAAATTGTTTTTGTTCCTCCTGAACCGTTAATAAACCATGAAAATCTTGCATTAGTTTAACTGCCCTTTCTGCTGTGTCGTTAACTGCTCTTAGCATAGAAATTGTATTTTTGGCGTCTAGAAAAGAGTAGTTTGTTTCCCATGCTGAAGGACACTCACGAAGAAAACTGTCATCAATTCTGAGACGAGAGAACAAATCCTTACTCTTCGTTGAAATAAAATCATTTATGTTTTTCTCTAAGATAAAAAAAAATTAATTCATAAGTTGAGTGAAATAACATAAGATATAGACAGATAACTATAGAAAAAACTTTTAATAATAACAATATTAATATATCATACTTACCGTACAATGAACCGCAAAGTTCTTCATTCGATAGGATGTATCGTTTGCCAAGGGTTGATACATTTTCTTTCGACAAATTCTTCAAAATGTTGACTTTTAGTTTTTGGCCCACCTCGTCGTCAAATAGTGACAGGATAGCTGCTTCATCAGTCAAATACCATAAGTGTTGGCTGAACTTCTGTAGAGCTGCTTTCGAAATGCTTCAGAAAGCACAAATCCTGGTAAGGTGCTTTTACTGCCAAAATACATTGAAGCCATGGCTTGACATAAGTTGTCACAATAAACGTCTAGCAGAGCTGCCTTGTCTTTGCTGGTTAACTTTAACTGAGAACTCAGCAATGGTATTTTCAGTGAATAGATAGCTCTTGCCATCAGTCGGGCTTGGTGCATGGTGGCCTAATTTTGCATTTTCGTTCTTTATCTCCGTTTAAAAATATGATTGAAAGCTCTATCAACTCTCGATAATCATC
The DNA here is from genome assembly GCA_916610125.1 of Cheilosia vulpina. Classification (NCBI taxonomy): domain Eukaryota; kingdom Metazoa; phylum Arthropoda; class Insecta; order Diptera; family Syrphidae; genus Cheilosia; species Cheilosia vulpina. The sequence goes on along the minus strand of OU744276.1, from coordinate 76,543,872 downwards.
CCTCACTATTTGTTTGGTCAGTTCAATGCGATAGAATTCAAGCAGATCTTCAATTTTGGAAGCAGTTAGGTATCTTTCCACGTTTTGTCTATAGCACTGAATCTTATTTGGGTTGACGGTTTTCCAATTATCTCTGAACTTTTTGAATATTGGGATATCAGGGCTTGTGGTCACTTGACTGATTTTAGCTTCGAAAACACTTTTTAGCACCAGTTCGTAAATGTGGTGTCGACAAGCAAAAACAAGCACTTCCCTGTCAAGTTTTTGCTCAAGGAGCACACAGGCACCATTTATACGACCAGTATTTGAGGCCGTAGTATCACAGCAGAGAATCTGTACTTGATCTTCCAGATTCCAATCATGAATTGCATTCCAAACAGCCTGCATTTGTTCTTTGCCACTTGAACTCTCCAATTTCGGCACAGCTATTAGTTGTTCCTTATTTCCATACGAAATTACTATAGGAAGGCGTTCTTCTTTACATTTTCGGGCATCCAGAGCAGGCTATAGTTTTCCGTCCCAGTGAACAGTTACAAAGCCGGGTACTTCATTTTTGAAATTTGCTTTAATTGTTTCCGCGCGCTCTTTTCTTTTTTCCGTACGTATTCGTTGAATGGATGATTTACTGATCGGAAAATCATCAATATTATGACCAAGTGCTTCGATTGTAGCTTGAAGGATAAACACAGAGTCTCTCACACTCAACTGGCATCTGTCTAATGCAGCTACTAATTTTGGAGTTACCAAATCTTTCTGCTTTACTAATTTAGTAGAAATAGTAGCAGAAGTAGCAGTCTCGGGTTGCGTATTCTCGATCACAAATGACATATCTTCCTGTGAACCAATATTTTCAATTAAACTGGAAGATAAATCATCTTGTAAAGGTTCTTGGGACGACGACGCTGTAGAAGTAGATGCTGAAAAATATTTCATTCGCCAGGTTTCCTCTTTAATAGCCCTGAGTCGCGTCCTTTCCTCTTTGTTTGCCAGTTTTCTGTCCACTCCAGCAAGGTAACCGGGTCGACCAGGCTCTCTTTGGCGCTGCAAGAAAATTTTGTCTTCTTCAATTTTCATCAATTGAAGCGCATCGGCATGTGCAATATCAAACAATTTATCCAAATTATTTGAAAAATCTTGTTGACACCGCTTGAACACGTCCTGTGTTTTGTTTTCATTTTTTTGTAAGTCTCTCCAAACTTGGTACAACTTATTAAGTTTTCCAACACAATTAGGAGTCGATTTTGTGGGTATTCGCGCCTTTTCCCAAAATATAACACACTCCCATATAACTAGATTTGCACTTTGATTAACACTTAGTTTTACTTCGCGAATGTTATAAAAAAAAACTCGGAGAACTTGTCCGTTGGAGGGAAGTTTTGAACCCGTTATTTGATGAATAGCATCTCCTACCAAAAATATGGCCTTTTTAGCACTGCGTAATTCCACTGACATGTTTCTTAACTTAAAACAATACGCTCATTGACAAGAAAACAAGAAATTATTATTGAACATAGACGACTAAATGTGTGCTCGCCCTATATATGCAATGTAAGTAGGTACTGTTACGTTTTTGCAAGTCGGCACGGGTTCCTGTGATCCAAATTCTATAAAATTTTATTTTCGACTGTTTTAACATAATAAGAAAAAAATTGGGGGGTATGCATTAAAAAAAAATAACTTTGAATTTTTTGCGACACCCTAATGTATGCCCACTACTATCGAAAGGATCTGATGATGTATTATGTATAAGAGGCTTGTCGATGGCCCTTAAGCAGCTATTGAAAATACTGCTACACACATATGCTTTCGTAGGCTAAGTAGCCAGCATTTTGGACGCGGTAGCAACGTCCAGATGCGCTAATACAGCTAAATTAATTACCTACATCTCAGCTACTTGCAACCGAAATAGCTAGACTAAAATATTGTTTCGCCTATTTCCGCTCGTACAAAGATGTCTGTTGTTAAATGTGCTGTTCACTTCTCCCCCAGGTATTTTATAGTCCATCAGAACCAACCATGCTCATACTATATCCATCCACTCATCCGTTCTCAGTCCCTTCCGACCATTGATCACTTTTTTATTTTCTCATTCGTCAGTAAAATAATTCCACCCCTCGACGTATCCTTTTTCCAGTCGCTTCTCTTTTAGATGCGCTATTGCTATTGCTATTGCCGTTGCCGTTGCCGCTGCCGCTGCCGCTGCTCCACACCACTTATTCTTGTTGTGTCCTTGCTGCTGCTGGCTGTATAAAGAACAAGAGCCTCCCGCCCTGTTGTAGCTTTCGTTCAATGTGCATTAGTGTGTACGTTTTACATCCTTTGATGATCACTTCAATTTCTAGTCTCACACTCCTCGCAATAATTCATTAAACGGGAATGCAATTCGCTTTTGAATTGTTTTGCCACCCAACTCATTTCGCAGAACGGCCGAGGCCGATAGCAGCACACCAGCAGGCCAGCCCGCCCATCACATCATCGACCCCATTCGATGGCTTGGCTTTTGTTTGCAATTTTCTGTATTGCTCCTTTGTGTCGTTTTTAATTTCTAAGATGACAAGAGAAGTGAAATTCTTTTTTAGTCCTTGTCGTTTGTATTTCTGTTTTATTTCTGTTCTCGTTTCGCATTCAATTGAATGATTTTGTTGCGCTCCTATTTTTGCACTAATCGACGAGGGAGTGTAAAGCTAAAGAGGGAAAATGCAATCAGGAGAGGTTTGGTCCGTTTCCATTGACGTTAGGGGACGACTACAAAGGAAATGTCAAGCCCACAAACAAGACGACAGATAAATGACTTTCCACGTAACCTATCTAGGATCACTTAGTGTCTATCCAAAGTGGCTCGGCTAGCTGTTTAACCAAAGACGGTGGCACTTAGCGACCATATTGGGAAGTTAAGCCTAACAAAGAGCAAAACTGCTATTAATCCCTCGATGGTAGTAAGCATTTAATTATACGGTTTCATTAATGGAAGTGCTCATAACCGTGTGCGTGCGTGTGTGAGTTTAAATGGGATACCTAAACGCTGTGCCATTTCGGGGATTCAAAAGGTGTGTGCCTAAGTTGATTCTCTTGTTTATGTGTACATTATTACAAGGCTTGGATGTAGGTATGTTCTGGTTAATTTGCGTTTGAGTCCTTTAAGTGGAGTTAAATGCAGTGGCATGTATCCAATTGACAAATGGTCAATTTACGTGCCACAAAGGAGGTAGGATTTGTGCGACAATTACATGATCTCCAAAGTGGATTCATGTTGCCTTTTTGTATAGAGCAGTGCCTCAGTAATTGTATTCATATTTCTGTAACGGTGTTTGATGACAAGGACAATAGTATTTCCTAATGATAAATGTATGTACCTTCCTCCAGAGAAATGCAAGAATACATTCTTCGAGACGACGTCTCTCAAACTTCTAGCGGAATTAAGGACAACAATTGTTTGCCATAGAAAGTTTTACTCAAAACCACTAACGTCTGACTGATGAAAGTCCGCGGCGTTTCGTCGATATTTTCTACAGTTGAGTACAACCACCCACGCCGTTTACAAAGACCAGGTTTCTGTAAAAGGTACAAAGCAGTGGTGCTAGATAAAGTGAAAAACTTCGGCCAAGAACCCAAGGAGCATTCAAATATGGACTCTATCGAAGTTATAAATGGATTCTTTACAATTGCAGGAGGAGGTTACCTTTAACGTATCCCTTAATAAATACAAAAAAAAAAAGTGCTGTTACAGACCTTCAGTTTGGACATGAAAAGGTCCGTGCCATCCACGGCCATCCATTTGGGCAATCTTTGGAAAGGTCAGATGACTGAAAGGCCAAGGCTGGAAATGAGGATATGCTCAAAAACTTGGTAACAGCGATCGCCAATTTTGGCTCTTTTTGAATGAAAAAGAGGACAACAAAGAACAAGCTTAAAAAAAGGAGAAAAAAGCAAAAATATCCGTGAAACGAAAATTGTTTACCAATAAAACTAAAACATATTTTCGTTTCGAACAATTTTCAAAGAATGAATTGTTCAAATCAAACATGAAAGAAAACAGCCCATCGAACGTCTACGTAAGAATTGTTGTGTATCCGAATGTATTCTCTCGTTTTCATATATGCGTCTAATAGAAAGGATATATTTATAATAATATTTTTTTTATTTGCTTATTTGTTTTTCAACAAAGTACTGGGCCTTTTTTAGACATGCGGATTTCAATTTAAAGGGGTTTCCAATAAGAGGTGTTATTTTGGTATTCAAAGAAAAATGCCATTTTTTGAGATAAATGATCCGATGTTTATTTCATAATAAAGAGGAAGGTATGCCGTTAATAATGAAAAACAACATCAGCCAAATGGCCACCACGAGCACGCATACAGGACCATATCCTTTTCATGAAATTTTCCATAACCAAATCGCAAAGTGGCTGCCCTAAGTCCTCGATAGCCTCACGAATTTTATCTTTGAGGTCTTGAATCGACGCTGGCCTGTTGGCGTAGACCTTATCTTTCACGTGGCCCCAAAGGAAGAAGTCGCAAGGTGTTAAATCACAAGATCTCGGTGGCCAATAGTGATCACCTCTTCGAGAGATAACACGGTCCGGAAACATTTCCCGTCTAAGATCAATGTTTCGTTTTCGTGGCACGTAGCACCGTCTTGTTGTAAACGTTGTCCAGATCAATACCATCTAACTCCAACAATAATGACGTTTGTGGAATGCCCAATTCCAAAGAACGACGAGGAGTGGACAAACCTGAGTTTTCTTCAACACTTTGTTCTACAGCAGCATTATTCTCAGTTGTTCTTGAGCGACGTGCACCGGTTTTATTCTTCACATCACCAACTTGTCCCAACAGCTCGAATTTTTCCACCAATTTCTGTATGCGGTCCGACAAGGTGCTTCACGACGACCAAAAAATGCTTTCGATTTGCGAACTGTGACTGCAAGATTTTCACCATTTTTGTAGTGAATTTTAATAATTTCAATGCGTTGTTGAAGCGTGTATCGTTCCATTTTTAGTAATGGCGTAGTTTCTACTTGTCAAATGTCAAAGAATAAAAGCTTCAAAAGTGACAGCTACCGAAATAGCGGGTCATTCACAATAACACATCTCATTGGAAAACCCTTTAGTAGCATAATACAAATGAAATAAGAGACTAAAATTAAAAAAAAAAAATAAAAATAATATACTGAAAAAAAAAACAGGTGCAAAACTTTGAGCAATACATTTACAACTGAAAATAATATTGAGGGAGTATTTATTTAGCTAATGCCCGAGAGAAAAATGACTCTCAACATTAACATTTAACCCTACAGTTAGCGATATTCTGTAAACGGTATTTATTTATTAGTAAAAATATTTTGGAAAGTGTGGAGTCTTTGCGCAAACTGCCAGACTAAAGTTGATTATTGGAGGATAAACCGATCAATTTAAAAGGATCTGTTATCACGCAAATTAAGTGATGCAAGGTTAAGACCTACAAGACTTAAAATATCAGGACAGTGAATTTTTCCCAATAAGTATTATGCACTGAAAATAAAACCCTGGTATAATTCATAAAAATGCAGCCTGATTCAACAATTTTTTTGTCAACATACGTCCAACAAAATGTTTCTATCAATTTGACAAAATGTTATTAAGTTTTCCCTTGTCTTAAAACTTTTATTGTGATAACAAAAATTGTTTGTTATGGTAACCAAAATGCTGTTGCGAAGAAATTCATATTTTACCTTTATCTTGTTGTTAAATTAACAAAAACAGTTGTTAGTACCTTCAAAGTAAATGTTTGCCATTTTGCTAAATCAACAGCAAATATTGGTGATATTACAGAAATATTCTTTCACTACTGCAGTTGTCTTTAGTTGAACCTATAAGAATGTTGCTGGTTATATAGAATTATTTTCCCAGTTCCATAATTTTAATTAGTTGATTCAAGAAATATATTGTTATATGGACAACATCATTATATTAATACGTGAACATCAGAAGTTTCGGTAAACTTTTTAAGTATTTATTATGAAATGAGGAGAATAAAACTTATATCATTCGAAAGGTACTGTGCCATAGATGTGCACAAACCAAAAATCGTGGGTGTATATCGCCATTAAGACTTGCAAAATGAAGTTATGAATTCCCCATTCAAAACAGGTAATTGAAACGATTTTGGCGACATTCAATTTGTCGCCGACATATTACCATAGTAACGAATTCAAATATAAATCATCTTAGATTAGAACCTGTTTCCAATGGAGCAGCTTATTTACGTATATTTTCGAAATCTAGATGTCGCTCTTTTCGTTAATACAAAAAACATAAATAACGAAAATATTTGTGGTACGTTTTTTAGTATTACATTTCAAATACTTATAAAGGAATGGTCGATTTTCGACTAGTTAGATATTAATAAATGATATGCAAAACAAACAATTGTTTTAGATTAGATTTATTAAAAAAAAAAGGAGCTGTAGAAATTACATTACATTATTTTTACTGGACAACATAGGAAATATCAAAATATGCTTATATAAAAATAAAAATATTAAAAATGCTATTACTTTTAAGACATAATGATACCGAACGCCTTTATCTAAATTGAAAATAAAAAGACCCGCTATACCATAAACACCGGCAACGATATAGATGTAGTCATCTCCTTCACTATTTAAAGTTGCGTCTTTTAGTTTTGGTTAAAGAATCCGGGAACAAAGCCTCTGAAATTTAGTTTAAGATAATAAAATACATAACAATGATAACCAAATTGCAATTCTTACCAATTTATATCTAAGGGGTCGTTTAGATGTTTTCCATTTTTCCCGTCCTCATCCATAAACGGATTTATTTGCTTTTAAATTGCTGAACTCACTTTTTTAGCCAATTTTTATGGACTGCAACAAACTACTTTACAAATAATATATACGCCCTTAAAAGCCTTGCATTGAAACTTGTATTTTTTTCAATTCAACACTACTTGTGTTATTAATTCAACAAAATATATATTGTAGGTAATTTTTAAGGAACCGTCGCATAATTCTTGTAACACACTGTAACTCTACTATGTAAATAGAACCCGATATCTACTTGTTTGAAATAGTGGCCTCATTATCGCATAATCCTCCCGCTAGTATTTATATAAGATTCCGTTTGTACTTGACATTAAAATACAGCTTTCGATTGCTGTTGAGTTCAGTTTTCAATAAACCATCGTAAAGTGAATATCACTGGGGTATTTGTTTAATTTTAGTTCGTTTTCCCATACAATAAAGTGGCGCAGTGGCTTAGTGGTTAGTGTGTTGGACTACTAAGCGAGGGGTCCAGGTTCGAATCCCGAGAAAAACCCAAATTCCAACTTAAGGTTTTTTTCGCTGCGCCACCTCTCGCGAACGTCTGACAAACATCCGAGAGTATAACTGTCATGAAAGAGCTTCTCAATTGGCCGTTTGGACTCGGCATAAAATTGTAGATCCCTTCCATTCGTCCCAAAACATAAAAACTCACACAAAACGAATGGTTGTGAGAAGCTAGGCTTGGGTCCATACGGACCTGTTGCGCCAATTATTTATTTTTTTTTTTTCCCATACAATATCAAGTCTGCAAACAACAATGTTCATTTCAATTAAATGTTTGTAATATTTAAAATCTGTATTTTGTTCAGCTAACAAAGATTTTGCATAAGTTTTGTCAATTTCACAAAATTTTACAAAAGTGATTTTTAATTGTTCAATTGATACAATATCGATTTATTCAACTGAAAATTGTGTTTTTTTTTAATCTGACAAAGTAGTTTTGTATAAAATGTCTTATCCATTTGACAAAATATCGTTCAAATTGATAAAAATTTCATTTATCATTACCACAATTTTTTTTCAGTTCTACAAAACTATTTTCGTTGAAATTTTACAATCGAATTTTGTCAATATTACTTGGTATTCTATTTTCAGTGATGTGGAGAAACACAACTCTTGACACCTTTCTTCTAACCTCAAGAGACTCGAGTCCAATAAGTTGTAACCGGGCTGAATATGGGGGTAAGTTATTAAAATCAGACCAAGGAAGTAGTCTTTCGGGGGGAAACCTAAAAAAATCTTTTTTGAGTTGCTTCGCTGAGTATTGTAGTACGGACACCAAACAATAAACGCATATTTCCACAGCAATCGAACAAACGACAAAAATAAAGTTTTTAGCGCATAGGGGTCGGTCGGTTACCCTAGCATAACTTTTAAGTACCTATCCCCCATTCCCATGCTCTAGTGGATTTATTTTTATGTTATATGCTTATATTAAGCCTGTTAATAAAAACAGTTAAATATTTTTTAATTTTTTCATATGAAAACAAATTTAACTTAGGGGATAAAAAGGGGAATTTTTTTCGAATTAATTAATTGTCGTGGGGACAATTCTGTAAAAAAAAGAAACAAAAATAAACTCCGCATTCAAAAAACGAAGGAAATAATGCAAAAGCGACAGATAAGTTCGCGTTTAGGAAGCAGTGTAGGTTTATTTGCATTTGATTTTTGACAGAACATCTGGGGCGCGCCTTTTGATTTTATTGTTAGAATTTATTTATTTTCTTCTCATGCTTTGGTTGCTATTTTAATTTAAATGTGGAGTCATTCCACATACGGGAGGAAGAAAACCAAAGAAAACTCGACACCATCTCTAAAAGTTGTCTAATATCAGCGGTTGTATTATCAAATTTATTTAAGATCAGTACCTACGTTTGCGTAGGTTTTAGTTTGTGGTTTTAGTAGCCAATGGACGCAAAAGCCCACCCCCAAGGTAAAGCAACTTGTAAAACACCCAACTGTGTTAGGTACCCGCCTTTTAGTAAAAGCAGCGATTTGACTTAATTTAGTGGGGTGCCTTAAAGATCGATGCCTTGCGGAAACAGCTCAAGTTCGAAAAGAGCAAAAATCATCCGCAACTTTCGTGTTTGGACCACCAGTTACTGCATCAATTGACTGCGTAGTCCACCACGTCACCTTTTGCTTTCAAGACTATAATATAGTTATCCAATTTCATTCGAATACAAAGGACAAACAACACATCTCATGTGAAACGCACATCTTCTGTTGTGGAAATTACAAAGTCCTTGTGAATTGCCATTTGCCTGACATTTTCAATTGGCAGACGTTCACTCGTTCCCATTTAGGAAATCCCTTTCTTTCTTTCCCCAAAGAAGGAAACCTCGAGGTGCGCAAAAAGCGCACAAAAATCGTAACTCGAGAAGGATGATGTGATGATGTTGCTTTCAAAGTTATTCTATTCTTTGGGTGTTTTTTGAGAGCACATATGTGTGTCTTGTTCTCGTCATCCTTTCATTCAAAGGATTTAACATGCAAAATCAAAAACGAAATGCAAAAAAAACAAAAAATTAATACAAAAGCAGGGCCGAGGACGATGACTGGTGTTGACGATGAAGGACAAAACTGGTGATTATCCGCCTTTTTAGCACATGCTTACTTCCATTGTGCAGCGTTTACACTAAAATGTTCTCATTACACGAGTTCTGTATACACACTCACAGTCTCACACACCCCGCCGACTGCCGACTGCCGACGACGACAGTACAAAGTACAACACAACTGTATAAATGCAAAGAGATCTCAAAAGAGCACTACACAAAGGCGTCCTGTGGATTAGTTCTTGTCTTCTCTGAAGTCTGAAGCGTTACCCTGCTAAGTTCTAAAACGGAGCAATCTACCTAAATCACAACCAAAAAAAAACAGGAAGAATTGTAAAAGAACTCGCATTTAACGAGGGTGGCTATCAATCCACACCATGTGCCTCACCGAATTGAATAGTGATTCCAAGTCTATTGTTGGAGTTGGTTTGCGTAACGCTCTGAATGGGCCAACTGGTCCCACACAACAACAAAACAGAAAAAGCAAAAAAAAAAAAACGAAATAATTTGCGAAAGTAAACTGGTTTGATTTGAGTTGATTGATTTGACGCAGTGGGATGGAAATATCCCAACCCCACCCCGCTTCAAGACCAGAAACGATTTAATCAAATGCTTGCACACATGCTCTTCAAAAGTTTTGCCGTCGCAAATGCGGTGGCCGAAGCAATCAAAATAATTGATAAAAAATCTGACAACTGAAGAATATAGAGGGTGACTTCTTTTTTTTTTTCAACCTTAAACTTAATTAATTTGGATGTTTGGAAACTTTATTGTGGCCTAAAAGAACAGTGTCTGACATTTACTTTTTGAATACAGTTTCGTGTAAACGTTGTCCGGGACTATTGAGAAAAAACAAGCCTAAATGAATCACCCTATGTACAAATATATGCCAATGTGAGTAACGTAAAAATTCTTTCCAAACAAATGATAGAAATATATACGATGGAACAATATCCAACATCACAGATGGAAAATGCAGCAATTCAAATGATTTGTAACAGTATTCTTCGCTATTGCGTGTTTTATTGAACATTAACTCAGTAATTTGACTTGCCATTTCCGAGGTTCAGAGATTCACACACTGGTATGTCTACGTCCGAGGAATAGAAGTGAATACTTCACAACAGCAGCATATGTTGACATATTGCTTGTTTTTTGACTATCAAGTATGTAAATTACTTTCAGCGCCCCTTTCAGCCTGCGGTAACTAAAAGAACTAGCAGAATTAAAGTGAAAGTAGACACACAAAAAATATGCCAGTTTATTCCACTTTATTACAAATGTCACTGTGAGCTGTTTTATTGAGCATTTCGCGGTCAAAGGGTTTTCCATTTGGAACGCCTGTGGCGGCAATGTTCAAAGGTTCAGAAGTTCAAATGTTCAAAAGTTGAAAGATTCAAAAGTTCAATAGTTCCAAGGTGCAAAGGTTCAAGGGTTCAATAATTCAAAAAAAGTTCAAAGCTTTAAAAGTTCAAAGTTTCAAAAGTTCAAATGTTCAAATGTTCAAAAGTTGAAAGGTACAAAGGTCAAGGGTTCAATAATTCAAAAAAGTTTAAAAGTTCAAGGGTTCAAAAGTTCAAATGTTCAAATGTTCAAAAGTTGAAAGAATTCAAAGGTTCAATAGTTCAAAGGTTCAAGGGTTCAATAATTCAAAAAAAGTTCAAAAGTTTAAAAGTTCAATAGTTTAAAGATTCAAAGGTTCAAAAGTTAAAAAAAAAGTTAAAAGGTTCAAAGGTTCAAAAGTTCCACCGTTCAAAGGTTCAAAAGTTCAAAGGTTCAAAAGTTCAAAGGATCAAAATTTCAAAGTTTGAAAGTTCGAAATTCGAAAGTTCAAAGGTTAAAAGGTGCAAAAGTTCAAAGGTTCAGAAGTGCAAAGGTTCGTCTGTCTAATCTGGTGTCTATTATTGTGACCGACTGATGGCAAGTTACCACGATCGAGCAGAACGTTAACATGCTAAAAATTGATTATCCACACTGTGCCCATTTCACGGCCGATGCGGTGGCTGTTCAAAGTCGCCTCCCCAACCGTTGGTGGCCAAATTTGAGGCAACCGGTTCGAGAAACAATTGCTTCCGTATGTCAAAGAAACTCCAGAACAGACGATAACTTTGCCGCGGTCCGATATAGTGAACAGAAGAACCCGAGGCAGTTAATTCCTCGCCGTAAGTACACAATAAGTCGGCCGTTAACTGACTTTAAATACGTGAATTTTGCGTCAGGACTTGTACGTTGTACCTGCTCCCGTACAAGACCTAGCTGACCCTGGAGCTCAAAGTTATTGTATAGACATATAAATAAAAGACACCGCCGTCTGTTCGCTGTCAGCTCTTCAGAGCGTTTGGAAGAGTCCTCAAATTTTGCCAAAAAAATCATCATTAGCAACGAGACGCATTTTTGAACGAATGGCTAAAATAACAACCGTAATTGAAATAGGACCACGCCAACTCATACGCCGCTCACCAGGTGGCAATCCATCCACACAATGTACAACTGTTTGGTGCGGATTAGTGCCGACGTCTTCATTGTTGGTGAGGCCATATCACCATCTACCGCGAGTGCTACAGAAATATTTATTTTGGCCCAAACTAAATGATGTGGTAGACGACTTGTGGTTCCAGAAGGACGGGAAAAAAAGTTAGGCGCCATGATGGACATTCGAAATGCACGATCTGAGAGGGTATGGTTTTGTTATCCATTGCAGAGTTGATGTGATCGCGTCGTTTGACCCCGCTAATTTTTTTCTTATACTGTTGCTTGTTGTAGTCGCAGGCAAATCTGCAATCAACTGATGTCATTTAAGCCAACATAACCAATGCCATCGCTCAAATTCAGCCGGACCTATGCGTCAGAGTCATTAAACATTTGACCACACGGATCCGTGTCACGGCGGACGATGACTATATTCCATGCATACGTGCACCATTCAACTGAAAACGGAACTTCGTTATTCGTATTCCATTTCAACATAGACCCGTCCTTATTAAAAAAAAAAAAGAGATGCTCGAGAGCTGTTTCTAGCTGCCTTTAGATGCGCCGAATGCGGCTACAAAAATACAAACAACACAATACATACACCAGGGAGGCAAACAACAACCTGAGTTATTGCAGGATTATTTCTAGCAGCGTTGATGCATTATTTACGTACACACTCGTACCTTGTCAAAGAATATAAAACAAAACGCTTGAGCATACAAGACGCAGCTTTCCTTAAACTTGTTTAACGTCTGTTAAAAACAAACAGAGACCAGTCTCTGTTTAAGTAAATTACACTTAATTACTTTTTGAATAATAACTACCACTTTTAGGACATGCTCAGAAAAAAGATCCCGCTGACTATCTCTTTAATGGCCCCCGCCACCGGGGTATAATTATCGAATTAGTAAGCTATTCCAATTTAGGAGCTAAAACACACACAGCAACATTCCGTTCAACTTAATGACATACATCGGACCACCCTCGTCCAGGTAATTAATTGCTGCCCAGGCCCGAGACCAGGCGATCGACTGACTTGAACCCGAAAACGGGGTGGACATCGTATTAGGAATGCTCATACGCACGCCAGGCAGCACTCAACTTATCCGAAATTTAGATCGCGTCCTCGTTTGACGGATGTGACTGTGTGGCTCTTTCAAATTCTTATCTATATTATTGCCACTCTCGAATTAGTGATACGCGTGCGCACGTGTCCGTTGGCCACAAAGAAGCGACACATTTAACATAACACAGACATCCTATTGCACTTAATGCAGAGGTCATCGCACATGGCAATCAAAAAATACATTGCTCTCTACACGGCCCTCTGTTGCATGGCACGTTCTATGCGTTCCCCTCTGCATCTAGGATGACTAGTCCTCGTCATAGACTATTAACTCTAGCGAGAAAAAAACTTGTCCCTCGTTGTAGTGGAATGGAGTGGTTTTTTAATAGTTTTTTTTTTTATTGGGTTGTTTATTTTTATGGCTAAATATGAGGTGAAAAAGAAAAACACCGACTGACAGAACGGGAAAATATAAATTAATTAGAGTATCCTTTTGAATGTATTTGCCCCTGTGTCGCTTATCATCTACCCATTCTTTCGATTGCCGCTATTCATTTGCAGGATGTATGCGGTTAGACAGCGGTCAGTGATCTATAAATTCGACACTTCTTCTATTGCAAGGGGAAAATACTTCAAATACGGTCGCGTCGCCATATCCTCGAGTTATGTTATGGTGTAGATTCTTGTTCTCTATTTCAGTTGACGGGGGAAACGACCTTCCAGTGAGATGTCGTGATAAGGATGTTTCAATGCGATGGGACCTACCCCTACTTCATACAAGCGGTGTTATTAATTGGACTACATTCATGAATGTTCTTAAATGCATTCCCCAAATGAAAAAGGATGCAGGTAGAGTATTTTTTTATCGGGACACTTTAATTAAATACCTTGATAAGGACTTGAAATCGTTTGACTTTGGTCGTTACTAAGCGGCACTTTGGGTGGGTTGTGCTTACGATTATTGTGTGAGCTAAGTCACTTATTTTTAGACCTGAAAAAAGACCGAGAATAGCGCAGGAAATTACGAAATTTCTGCCCCAGAAGATGCCTAAAGGTACATTCAATTTTTACTATAATACGACTGTAACTTTCTTCAGACTGCTAGTTTGGATGGAATAGATTTAAAAACTACTGCACGAAACTGACTGCAGTTTCCACAGTTGCCTCGCAAAATGAAGCGATTAAAAGATAAGATATTTTGTATTGCTATCCGCTGATTAGAAGTGGAGATCTAAGAGCACGTTCCGCATTTCCTAGCTTTGGAAAGAAATGCGACCGACTTGAAATTATGTTTTTTTACTGTAAAGTTCAATTGTGTACAAATATTTTAAAACAAAAACTACTTCTTGACGTTTAATATAAAAAATTATATGTCCTCTTCATTTAAAATAAGTAGTAGATGAGAGATCGTTGCATTTCACTTACGACCAGTTCAGATAGTTGCGCGTGAATGGCAAACCCTCTGTCCATTTGTACCTTTTGTGCTGTTTTTTTCATACTGATGACATCTGAAATTATGTACACTCACGCAGTAAAATTTTGGGTTTGTTAGACTATTACTAATTTTGAATTTAAGAAGTGACAGGCTTGCCAATCAAGCCGGAAAGTATGCATTACCTTCGGAGACCAATGACTATCCACAAGGCGGAGTTACTTCAGTGATAACTTACTGATTAAACAAAGCAATTTTGTGTTTCAACTATACTGTTCTTTCCTAATAATAATGTAAAGTGGCAACCCTCGTGCTCGCTTGTATAGTTATAAAGGGTTGTCCAATAAGAGGTGTTATTTTGGTATTCAAATAAAAATGCAATTTTTTGAGATAAATGATCTGACGTTTATTTCATAATAAAGAGGAAGGTATGACGTTAATAATGAAAAACAACATCAGCCAAATGACCACCATGAGCACGCCTACAGTGCCATCGCAAAGTGGCTGCGCTATGTCCTCGATAGCCTCACGAATTTTATCTTTGAGGTCTTGAATCGACGCTGGGCTGTTGGCATAGACCTTATCTTTCACGTGGCCCCAAAGGAAGAAGTCGCAAGGTGTTAAGCCACAAGATTTCGGTGGCCAATTGTGATCACCTCTTCGAGAGATAAAGCGGTCCGGAAACTTTTCCCGTAAAAGATTAATGGTTTCGTTGCTTGTGTTTTTTCACTATTTTTGTAGTGAATTTTAACCCGCCAATGGTGACGTATTGGTCTGTGAGACCGGGTGCGTTAAAAAAATCGAATAACTTTACTCTCCGTTATTGTTTTTTGTTGCAATTTCGAGTAGCTGCCACATTGCACGTACCCACAATCAGTTCATGTCGCACCTGGCTAGTGAGCACAAGTTGTGTATTTTTTTTACTAACCCGGTTCGTGAGACCGTGTGTCACCGTGTTTGTAAGTAAAATAATAATCAATGAGACTAAGGCTGTGGGAGTTTTTACATACAGATGATGTACCTGGAACATCGGGTCCTTCAAGAACTGGCCGGTGCTATGAGTGTGGATGGAAAAAAAAATAGAAAAACCAAGTACGCTTGCCATAAATGTCAACAATATTTTTGTCTTGAAAACGTAGTGAAAACGTAGCAGCTTTTTACCTAAAGAAATGTAATTTCTGAGATGTATTTTTTTATTATTTTTTGTTTGAAAGGATACCAATATTTGTTTATTTTGTACAAGTTCCGAATGTCGAAAGACTAAAAAACGTTAATTTGCACAAGGGACATGTGATTTCTTATTTTTTTCTTGATTTTAAAAACAGAACTACTAAAAACTGTGTTATTTTTAATGCTCCTATTAAAAACTTGTTTGTGGATCTAATTATTGAAATAAAAGAGGTTAAATAGATTAAATATCTCTGTTTTATTGTCAAAGACCAAAAGATTAACAAAAAGATATGAACTATTAGTAACACGTTTCGAAAAATCTTCAGTTGAAAACCCCGGTGCGTGAGACCGGCGTCACCCTTGATCAAAGTCAAATTTGCGTCACCATTGGCGGGTTAATAATTTCAATGCGTTTTTGAAGCATGTATCGTTACATTTTTAGTAATGTTTCTACTTGTCAAATGTCAAAGAATAAACAGCTACCGAAATAGCGGGTCATTCACAATAACACCTCTTATTGGAAAACGCTTTACATACTTACATATCATTGTACTAAGTTTTTCATTTTCTTTTTCTTACTTACTTAGTTACTCTAATTTATATGAAGTCAAACCGAACAGTCGCTTTTTCTGATAAAAACGCTGAATAAACAAAATAAAAAATTATTGATCTTTTGACTTACAACTAAATTTAAAAATAAATTTAAATTTCTGACATAACAATACAAAAACGTTCAAGGTTAAAGAATAAACTCACATAATAAAACTGTTGGTTGTTTTACGTCTGAAAACTACTGAAAACCCACTTTTTGAAGTAAAACTTCCTTGGGCATAGTGGAGGCAAAATTCTCATTGCATACTTCATGGGGTACAGACACAGTTTCGGTGGCAAACAATTTCGCTATCTAACTATTAGTGTTGAAAAACCACTTTCGTTTTATGAAGGTTCTTTTATTAAGGGCTTGAGAACTTCTTTTTTAAATAAAATGCAAACTAAATAACTCCAAAAAATTATGCAGCGGTTGATACGTTGAACCCAATTTTCGATAACTCGGCCGCACATTTCGACCGATAGGGTCGCAATTTCTCGTTCAATATTGGCTCTGAGCTCCTCTTCTGTCGCCGGCTTTTTGGCATATACATATATATAAAAACGTTAAGTGATTGGTATATGCTAGAGGTTTTAAGGCACACGATCTCGGCTACCAATACACGGGTACGTTTCTCGAGATAACACATTCACCGAACTGAGACTTCAATAACTTCATTGCTGCACCCGCTGTGTGGCTTGTGGCGCACCGTCTTGTTGGAACCACGTATCACTGAAGTCCAATTCATGCAATTGGTCAAAGAAATAACGTTCCAACATGTCTCTGTTGCGAATACTATTTTCCGTACCGTGACGGTCATTTTAATCGACGAATAATAAAACGGCCCAATGACGCCACCGGCATGAAGACCGCACCAAAAATACTCTTCGCGGATAAAGTGCTGTTTCATGAAGCACATGAGGGTTCTCACCTGTCCCGCATATTTTCCTTAACCAAAAATGCGCTTCACCGCTGAAGATGATATTGCGATGAAATTCTTAATTTTCTTCCTGTTAAAATTGCGACCAACGACTCGGCGTTTCGGTAGAAAATACTAATTATTTGTAAGCGTTGTTCCTTCGTGTACTTCACCATGACAGTTCGGTAATCGGTTAAAGGATGCGTTCATAATGAAATTTTCAAGTTGTCAAGTCGCTAATGAAAGTCCATTTATATACTCAATACTCATTACTAATAATCATTCTTAACCTTCACACTAAGTATTTTGTAAGTCACAATATGCAATATTTTATGGAAAATTTCGCCATTCTGAATTCAAAAAAATGTAGCCTGGATACTAAAAATGATTATTAGTATCGCGGAATGATAATAGTCATCAAAAATTGGAAGCTTGAAACTCTGCCAGCGAAGCAGTGCTATTCCACACATTGTGGCATGAATACAGCTACAAAATAAAGTCTGAATCAACTTTTTTCACACCGTTGTTGTTTTATTTAAACTAGCCTCCCTTCTGTCTGTTTATCGACACTACCTTTAAAAAGTATGTAATACTAATAAACTGGAAGCAGAGTGCACGGGATCACAGAGGATGGAAGGCTACAGTGCCTCAGGCAGAGACTCTTCACGGTTCGGGAGCCCGTTAGGTGCTACAGATTCCTTTAAGGATACGGTGACCATCTGTTCCTTATATTAATGAACGCAATTCTGTACTTGAAGACGATGTTCATTATGAATTATTTTGAATACAAAAAAATATGAATATTCTGTATTTAGAAAGTTATTCATTATTATTCGTTCTGTATATAATATATAAAAATCTCGTGTCACGGTGTTTGTAACCGTACTTTTCCGAAATGGCTGGACCGATTTTTATGAAATGTGTTGTGCATATTTGGTAGGTGTGAGAATCGGTCGTAAAGTATATTTCATACCGCTAGGTCATTAAAGTCCATGCCCATGTCCTCCACAACATTTTTGCTTCTTATTTTTGACGAGCATTTTTTTTTTGTATTTTTTTAGATTAGCATCCTACCCCAACCCACCGTTTTTTTAATAGCGATTTTAGTATTTTATATGAAAAATATACAAATAATTTATTCATCTTTCGGAACGAAATTATTTCTGTTGTAGTTGTTGAATGACAGATGGCGGTACTTCCCCCAATTGAACCTTTATCCCACATGCGCAACTACTTGACGAGAAGTGTCGCGTCACTTTGAAATTTCGCTCTGCATTTTTTATATATCACAGCCAAGAAAATTGTAAACCGTGAAAATCAGAAATCGCATTCTTTCAGAGGTGGATTTGGATTGTGGACTTTTCTGAAAATTAAATTCTGTTTGGGATGGATTAATTTTTGTATTATTATTTTATTTTATGATCCTAAGCATGGCTTCAATTTTAATTTTCATTGTTTTGATGTTTGGTTAATTACTTATATGATGAGAATGGCAATGGGTCTTATGCTGACCTCCTTCCCTAACTTAACCTTATTTCATTCAAGAAACTATACATTTTTAAGGGAGGGGAATGTCTGAAAATTTAATTTTGTATAGAAAGGAGAATATATCGATTCAAAGGAATGACAAACACTTCAGAATTGACAATCGTCTAATTTTGCCCTCCTCTAAAAACGCGTTTTCGCAAAAAGAAATAGCCGATCATATGGAGGCAAATCGTGTAGAGAGAGAGCTACCCTTCGTGCAAATGATGAACTCTATTTGACGTCAACGATACGTGCACCACCTTCCAATTTAAATTGAGCTGCGTTTCGTTTGGTTTCCGCAGTCGAATATAATTTTCTTCAGTGCGTTAATATTCGACCACTCAATGACGTCTGCCAATATTGCAATGCATTTTCCGCAATATGATAGGATATCCTCTTCGTTTTGTCATTTGAGTTGAACGGACTTGCTATTGCGTGTTGTCAGACATCTATCGAAATTGCAATGTGAAGAATGAGGTTAACCAACTGCATTTGATTTCGTTTCGGCTCAATTTCAAATTGAAAGTCGGCCCAACCGAAACTTAATAACGGAAAGCGTTTGATTGTGAAGAATCTCAAATCAAATGTCAGTGAAGTGACGATTTCACGGGGGAAAATCAGAGGCTAAGTTTGTTCTTTTACTTTCGTAGTAAGAATGGAAAAGACTGTCAAAATGGCTGTTTTGGGGATAAACTCTCTTTCAGAGAGGGACACTTCCGAAAAAGTTAGGAAATGTTTTTGCATTAGTCTTAGAAAAATAAAAGGTACATAATTCGTAAAAGTAGTACGTAAAATTTCTCCTTACTATAATAAAACTGGTATTTTTTTTCCGGCCGTAAGGTGTTTGCCCGGAATAGATTAAAATAGTACTCCACGAAATTGCTTACAGTTTTCACAGGTGCATTGAAAATTGTCGATATTAAAAGATAGGATATGTTTTATCATTGTCCGCTGTCCGGAAGCGGAGATCTAAGCTGATATTTAAGAACGGTTCTAATTCTCGAATGCTTTCTAGCTCCTAGATGAAATAGGATTTTTTTTTAAATAAAGTTCAATTAGGTACAAAGATTTTAAGATATAAATCACCTTTGAATGTTATCCTGAAGTTGAACAATAAGCAATAAACTATAAATTTTACACAATTTAAAAAAGTAAAATGTTCGATTGAAGTTAGATCGTTGGATTTTCCCAGCGTTGAGTGGAGGAAATTTTGTGTGTGTGTGCCACAAAATCTGTTTCTATCTCAGTACCTTTTGTGCTGTCGCTGAGTGCTTTTTCTTTATTTCTTTTATGCATATTTTGTGCTTTTTGTTTTGGCTGTCCTTTTTAAATTGAATTGGAGAATATATGAGTATATAATATGACATATGTACAGTAGTCAAGAAGAGCAAATGTAGCGCATGAGATTGAGAGGGAGTCACACCCAATTGTGATTTAAATTAAAATGCACGGGACAGCTAGTTAACAATATTAGTTGATTCATCTAGCGACGAAAGTGATTTGGAGTCAATCGAACTTCTTTTTGATAAGTCCCAGTTTGTGGAAGAATTGAACTACATGCATTCGAGAAAAGAAATTAGAAATTACGTAGAGGCGATTGTCCCTTCTTGGAGGAGGACGAACTTCGGCGGCACTTCCGAAAAAGATCTTCATTCAATTCGATTTGGCCACCTGTTGCTGTCACTTTAATACGCAGGAAATGAAAACATATGCACGACTAAGCCAAATAGGACAATACATTTCAAATCACGTGCTAATTATCAGGTACTATTTTTTCCAATTCTTACACCAAGAAATTTGTTGAGTAAAAATTCGTAAGACTATGAGTGGAGTGGTAATATCTTGCTTTCTCTATGAGGATAGGATCTCTTTTACGAATTTTTCGAGGTTAATGAACGGCATTGAGTTAAATTTCATAAGAATTGGTATCATTCAGCGGATTCTGCATATCCTGTAAGATTTCAAATTTGCGCCTTAAATTTCGCTTAGACAATAATTAATAAGTCACAGAGACAATCGCTGCATGTTTTGGCGTCAATCTTGAATTCTCATGGTCAATTGTATACGGCTAGCTCACGTGTCGGCAAATATTCTGCTTTGTATTAAATGAAAAAGCGGAATCTTGGTCGACATGTCAATCATTGCGGTTTGATTGAAAAACATTGTTATATGTACAGTGGAAGTCGCTTATAACGACGATGTAGGGACCGAGGAAAAGCGGTCGTTATAACCGGCGGTCGGTATATCCGACTGCCCGCCACAAGAAATCAGACAAAAAATTAAAACATTTAAAAAAAAATTAATTTATTTTATTTTGAAGTTATTCAAGAGGAAATTCAATTTTGTTTCACATTTCAAAGTTTAGGAAAAAAATCATAAATTTTGGTTTGCTTTTGATAGAGGCAATTTTATTAAAATCTGCTTCTAAAACAGAAAGGGTATTAATTGTGTTCTCCCCAAATTAATTAAAACAAACAAAAGTCCGCACCAATTCAATTGCTTTTAATGCTTCCAAGGCTGTAGAAGGAGTTACGTTATATTCTAGCCCATCATCATCTTCACTTTCTTCATCTTCTCCTTGACGTCAGTTTCCATCGATGACGTCAAAACATTGTCGTCAATATTAACATACTGCTCCCATTCTTCAGCTGTTACCACTCCGTTTTTAATTCTAATCGCTAGTTCGCTTAATGGAATGTAGTCTTCTTCAGTGAAATCCAAGTTTGCAAGCAGAGGCGCTAATGATAGAAAACCAGCATGCTTCCAGCAATTTGCCATGGTCTTCTGCGTGACACTCTAAGACTTGGATATCATGAGCACAGCATCCAGGATAGAAGGATTAAAAGAAATATCAATCATTTTCAGAACAAATAATTTACGGAAGTGCACTTTTAAATTCTTTATTATTCCTTGGTCCAAAGGTTGCAAAACGGATGTTGTGTTTGCAGGAAGAAATATCAGTTTTATGGATTGTAAGCTTTCGACGTTTGGATGACTAGGACAATTATCTACAGTCAAAATAATTTTCTTGTTTTGTTTCTTTAACTCCATTTATGAAGGTAATGAGCAAAAATATTTGACGTCATCCATGCAGTTTTATTTGCTTCATAAAAGACCGGTAAGGACTTAAGATTTTTGAAGCAACGAGGGGATTTCGATTTTCCTATCACCAAAAGTTTTCTTTTTATCGATCCCGTCATATTGCAAGCAGCCATAACCGTTACTCTATCTTTGGAGAATTTTCCACCCATGCAGCGCTCGCCTCTAAACCGGAAGGACTTAACCGGGGCAAGCTTATCCAGAATAGTGCGGTTTCATCAGCGTTAAAAATGTGCTCATCTGAATAACCCCTTCGAAGATTAGGCCAAACTTTTTGAATCCATTCGTCACACAATGTCGCATTGACTTTGGCTGCTTCGCCTGAAACTTTTCCATAAACAATGTTGTGACGTTGCCTTAAGCGTCTTATTCAGGCCTCAGAACATCTGCAGTCTTTCTTTCGGAACAATATTCCAAACTTGTTAGCTTGGCCGATAAGAATTGGTCCATTTATTGGGATATTTTGTCTTCTCTTACTCTTAAACCATTTCGATTTCAGGGTTGGTTGACTGTCGAATTTTTTTATTTTTTATGCAGCATTCTTCAAAGCTTTTTTCAGTTTTTCACGATTTTTCCATATTGTTGATACGGTTGAATGTAAAACACCAAACTCCTGAGCGATTGTACTATTTTTTTCGCCAGACTCCAAACGGAATAGTATCGCTGCCTTTTCTTCTACAGAAAAGTTCCTACATTTTCAAGAACTCATAGCTGGAAAACGAAATGGATATCATAAACTAATATCCTACTGTATCACAAAATTACAAACATTTTTATCCAAAACGCATTAACCACAATTAAAACTAAGAGCAAATGTCCCAGCGACAGATTAAATAGACTGCAATAATATTCAACAAATATGTGAACAGCTGCATAATGTGGAATGTTCTTTTTCGTCGGCAACGCAACAAACCGGTTTGTCACTTTGTAAAATCACAAAAAAAAAATGTCACTGTTTTTTATTTTCCTATCCTTCCGTCGGTATAAGCGACGAAAACGATTGATTTTCTTCGGAAATTGGTCGTTATATCCGACACGTCGTTATATACGATGACGTTATATCCGACGGTAGAATACCTAAAAATGTAAAGAAACCAACCAAATGAAAGGAAAGTGGACGTTATAAGCGACTAGTCGTAATAAGCGAGGTCGTTATAAGCGACTTCCACTGTACTTCAGTTTAACTTTTGAATAAAGCACTTGAATTGACCGAATTACATGCAGAAGTATGGGCATAGGTACTCGGAATTATTATATTCATTACGATTTTTGGCGGAACGAAGTTCGTCGGGTCAGCCAGTTTTATTATAAACTCTTGCAAACAATATCGTAAACATTCAAAAAACCGGAAATTCAATAAATAACATGATAATCCAATCAATCTAGTACTAAAAACTGTGCTTTGTTTAAGTTTTTCTTTTAAATATTTTTCTTACACAAAGTACCTATTTGAATAATTCAAAATTGTGGTGAAATTGGTTTCTTTATTTGGATATCTAAAATATGGTCACCGTACGTATGGACCAGTTAAACCAACTATTTTTTTTTTTAGATACTAACGCCAGACATTATTATTCAAAAGCACACTCACTTCCAACTGACCAAACATCCCAAATACGCATTTCTATGCATACACAAAATCTCCAACTTTATAACATATAGCTACATATACGTTTTGAGAAATATTGTCACGCAAAACATTTCCATTTGCACGGGACAAACTTATTTGCACAACAGGCACAAACTCACGAATCATATCTTTGGTAAAGTAAATCGAAACCACATCCCTGATGGTCTGAAGGTGAATAAAGGAAAAAAGTTTCGTTACTTTCTACTTTTATTTTTTTTTTCTTGCCAACTCTCATGTTAGCCGGAATAACAATGACGACGACGATGATGATGATTCGCCCTTATCATCCCACTGCACTTCCACAATTTCCATTTGCATTTTATTCTGGCAACGAGCTCCATTTCTTCACAAGTCGTTAAGCATTCTGCCAGAGTTAACAAAACTAATTTAAAAATTCAAATTTTTTTCATGTCATCCCCTTCCGAGTGCGGAACAACTTATATCCCGCAAATCCCGCACACAGTATCCTGGAAATGTTTTCACCCACTCACACACATGTACAAAGGAAATGAAAAGAAGCAGCAAGTTGACAGAAAAGGACTCCATTTGAATGTACAAATTCAGCTGACGCCCTCCGACGTCCCACGTCCCACCCGGTGGGTTCACGAAAAATACAATTTTCCATTGGGTGGCGGCGGAGGGCAAAAGTAACAACACATCCACAGAGAGACGTACACCAATCGCATAATAAAACACACACATAATATATTCCTTACATTCGCTTAAACGACCGACGATACCAAGTGAGATGGTCGTTGGGGTGGATGTGCTCTGGGACGGGGTCGATGGGTGAATGGGGCAAAGGAAAATAACTTTCTTATTTTATTTGCCAAGTAAAATTACTTGTCGCCCGAGGATATATGAGTTGTGATTGTGAAAGCGCCAAACGGACTCCCACCACACACCCTCTCCGCCCGTACCGACTCACTGGCGGACTGGTAGGTACAGTGCCGCCGCCATTTTTCCATCAGCCAAAGCCAAGAAGTTGTGCCATTTCCTTGCGAGAATATAAGAAATGAAATCCACTCACTCGGTTTGCATGTAGCATACCTACTTTGGTTACTTTTGTTGTGAAGTGCAACTACTACAGATACAAGCCAGCCACTAGAGTGCTGTGGAATGCGAAAGAAGAAGAAGCAGAAGCAGAAGAAGAAGAATTTCTAAGGATTTCCTTGTCACGGAAAATATGAAAATTAGCCCCCCATACCGGTTGTCACATAGAAAGGTTATGAATGACGATGACAGTTTGTGTTAGAACTCAGTGTTTGTTTATGTACCCCCACGATGGGAGGGGGTGAAAGTTTACAAAACAAACGAGGCAATAAGGCGGTCGTTTGAAGATGAAAGGATCGGTTGATTGTGGAAGACAGCTCCAGGATTCCGCATCATATAAATGATGATTGGTTTCGTTTTGGGGTTTGTTTGACGAGAATTTTTCGCTTTTATGGGTGAGCGTGGCGAATGAGTTCTCTGTTGTTGTTTCATCCCTTATCCCTTAGCGTTTGAAGTGAATACAAGTGTACTTAATAATTAGAAATACAAAATGAAGCCCTGGAGGAGTGTCAGAAATATACAGATTTAGGAGAAGTTGTCTCAAGATAGGGAGTTTTTTCTTAAAACTAACTTGTTGGAATCAGCAATCAGGAGAAAGCTGCAGACGTATTAGCATTTTTCTTTGTATTGCTAGGCACCATCGCACGATCGCTAAAAGACAGCCATATAACTTCTATTAGATATTGTTAAAGCAATGAAATATATTTTCTCACTCACTCTTCTAACAGGAAGGTAGCTAGGTACAAAGCTTTTTTTATCTTTGCCAATATCCCCCAAAAATAAAGAAGTTTGCTTCGTTACTGAACAGCATTTAGTGATCAAAAAAGAAATTGGTTGATGAATACATCCTCGAAAAGGAGCC
The DNA here is from genome assembly GCA_916610125.1 of Cheilosia vulpina. Lineage (NCBI taxonomy): Eukaryota > Metazoa > Arthropoda > Insecta > Diptera > Syrphidae > Cheilosia > Cheilosia vulpina. The sequence continues at coordinate 76,518,672 of OU744276.1, read as the reverse complement.
AATTAGCCAATTACCTACTGATGTGCTGATAGGAACTATGACCATTTAAAAACTCGGAATAGGTTTAGCTGTTTTGAGTTTAAACTAATACGGCTCTAATTGTAATCTATCTTTGTCGGACAATTAAATTCATTTATTATAAAGTTTTATAGGTACATCAGAGCAAATTAAAGAAAACATCGGGTAACCAACCATCTTCACTACATTTTGGGCTGAATAGAAGGGACCTTCAATTTTATGCCGATTCCGTACGTCTGAATTGAGAAGTTCTTTCATGGCAGTTATACATACTCTCGGATGTTTGTCAGACCAACGCGAGAGGTGGCGGAAAAAACCTGAAGATGTAAGATGTGTTTTTCTGGGGATCGAACCTGAGATCCGCCACTCTAACCACTGGGCCCACCTCCGATAAATACAACTTGGAAATGAAAAAAACCGAAAATAAATAATAAATAAATAATTGGCGCAACAGGTCCGTATGGACCCAAGCCTAGCTTCTCACAACCATTCGTCTTGTGTGAGTTTTTATTTTTGGGACGAATGGAAGGGATCTACAATTTTATGCCGAGTCCAAACGGCCAATTGAGAAGCTCTTTCATGACAGTTATACTCTCGGATGTTTGTCAGACGTTCGCGAGAGGTGGCCCAGTGAAAAAAACCTTAAGTTGGAATTTGGGTTTTTCTCGGGATTCGAACCTGGGACCCCTCGCTTGGTAGTCCAACACACTAACCACTAAGCCACTGCGCCGACCCGAAATGTATGCTTTAATTTCGTAGTTGGCCCAGTCATTTTGTAAAAATCAAAAAAAAAATGTAAGTCCAAGTTTGAATTACAAAAAAAAAAAAACGAATAGGGGAGCCCGGGGCTAGTTGCCTCAAAATTTACTTTTTTTTTGTTTTTCTCTTGAACTAAGCCTGATTTTAAGACAGTTCAATATCATTAAAAAAGCATCCTTAGGTCTTTCTAAACAAAGTTATTCAATTAACAAAAAACAACGTGAGGACAATGTTTTCTAAATTTTACTAGAGCACCTCGATTGTGTCAACTAACCCCGGTACCGGTGTAAGTTGACTTACGTTATGGGATAGAACGCACCGCCGTGCCGTGCGAAACTAAACTCTTACAAAAAATTGAAAGATTACTTAATTTATTTGTTTGAGTATATTTTTTTTTTAATAACTTAAATGAATTAACAAACAAGTATCACCAGATAGGAACAATATTTTCAATATTGGGCACTTATGTAGGTTATGTTAACAAAAAACAAAACCACTTCTTGTGCTGGAAACAAAAAGTCTACAAGCTCGTTCCATCACGCTTTGGTGAGTATTTTGTTTTGCTGTTTTCCCTTTATAAGTCATAGTCCCGAAAAAGTTATTGAGTCAACTAGCCCCGAAAAAAAGGAGTCAACTAACCCCGCACGACTATCTGGCAAATAACAAGATTTTTCAAAAATAAAAACAGGAAATAGCTAAGAATAAAAGACATGCATGGACAACTAATACATACATACACTATATTCCCAGACAAAATCTGCGACAGACGCTCAAAAACGGCCGGAGAGAGGAATAAGAAAAAAAAATTACTTACGGTAGCAAAAAATCGTTTTTCCTTAATATTTCTTGCATGGCATGCATTCGCAGCGAGATACAAAAGGAGTTCAGTCTAGGTATGGGTATCGGTATTGAATGTAAAAACAAGAATGGATATGAAATTCATCTCTTCTCTTTAAAATAATTGGCAGTGAATTAACTTGCCCCTGAGGCCAACTAGCATCAGTCTCCCGTCTCCCCTACCAAGCGACAATATTTATTTTTTATATTTATAAATACCTACTACTAAAATCTAAAATTTTCTTCAGGCTTGAGAATTTTTTTAAAATAACATTAACGACCATTGAAGATTTTGTTTCCAATAATTTACCCGCTTTAAATAAACTAAAATTTTTAAAATTTTAATATGTAAACGTCAGAAAAACATTATTAATAATTAAATCTACATATTTAAAGATAGGAACAAGTACCTACTGTACTGAAATCTATTTTCTTTCCGGTTTTTTTTTTTTCGAATTTTGCAAAATAGCGTTATATTTTATAAAATGTGCAATTTTAAAGCTTGAAAACTATTGGTTGACAAACAAAGTTGAGGCGTTAAAAGTACTGTATAAAAAAATTAAATATTTTCTTTCTAAACTAACTATAAGGTTAGGTATGGTAACACAATTACATCTTCAGTTGCACAGTTGTGAAACTACAGGAAAACGAATTTTTACAGCATGGGATCAAGGAAAACATTAATTTTTTTTTTCAAGTGTTCTGTTATATATACCTATTAAAAAATCAATGTTTAAAACTAGAAAATTATAAGTAACTAAACAATTCAAGGAGCTAAATTTACTATACCTACCTGAAAGAGTTGATAATATTTATTCTTTTTTAGAAAGATAAGATAATATAGTAAAACAAATTTTAATTTAAAAATACAACACCAATGCTGTACAAAACAGCAGAGTCCTTGGATATAAAATTTTGTAAGAACACATTTTTCTTAACTTCATTGGAAAACTAGCTGACCCGTGCTCGCCTTGCTTCGCCAGCGCATTTTAATTAAAATCAATTGAATGTTACTCGCTGTCTCTCAATCTCATGCGCCACATTCGCTTTACTCGACTACTGTACTCATATGTCACATCATATACTCACATATTCTCCAATTCAATTTTCAAAGGAGAGCAGAAACAAAAAACAACCAAAAAGCCCAAAAAATGCATATAAGAAATAAAGAAAAACCTACACAGGGACAGCACAAAAGGTACAGAGAGAGAAACAGATTTTATCGCACACATACAAAATTTTCTCCACTCAACGCAGGGAAAATCCAACGATTTAGCTTCAATCGAACATTTTACTTTTTTGAATTGTATAAAATTTATAATTTTTTGCTTATTGTTCAACTTCAAGATAACGTACAAAGATGATTTATGTCTTAAAATGTTTGTACGTAATTGAACTTTATTTAAAATAAAAATCCTATTGCATTTGCATGAGTCATTCCAAAGCTAGGAGCTAGAAGGCACTCGAGAATTACAACTTTTCTTAAATATCAGCTTTGGTCTCCGCTTCCGGACAGGGGATGATGATAAAACATATCCTATCTTTTATCTCGACAATTTTCAATGCAACTATGAAAACCGGAATCAATTTCGTGCAGTAGTTTTTTAATCTATTCCGGGCAAACACCTTACGGCCGGAAAAAAGGTTACAGTTTTACTATAGTAAAAAATAAAAAAATAAATAATTGGCGCAACAGGTCCGTATGGACCCAAGCCTAGCTTCTCACAACCATTCGTCTTGTGTGAGTTTTTATGTTTTGGGACGAATGGAAGGGATCTACAATTTTATGCCGAGTCCAAACGGCCAATTGAGAAGCTCTTTCATGACAGTTATACTCTCGGATGTTTGTCAGACGTTCGCGAGAGGTGGCGCAGTGAAAAAACCTTAAGTTGGAATTTGGGTTTTTCTCGGGATTCGAACCTGGGACCCCTCGCTTAGTAGTCCAACACACTAACCACTAAGCCACTGCGCCGACGAGTTTTACTATAGTAAGGATAGTTTAATTCGGCATAAGATCTACAATATTTAAGATAGGGAAAATGTTAAAGCCAGGATTAAGGATTTGCAGATAAAATTTCAAATTTATTTCTTGCGCTGAATTATGATCTGCCAATAATAATTCAGCGCAATTTGTACCAAATTAACGATTTTTCGTACTTGTTTTGGCTATAAAATCGGACGAAAAATTTGTTTGCAATTAATTGTTTTTTAGACAATTTGCACACGACTAAGGAGCACGGCACTACTTTTTATTCTTTACCAAATTTTTATTATAATAAATAAAAACTGTTTTTTTAAACGACACATTTCTTATATAACACAGCTTTAGCACAATATTTTTTAAAGTCGGCTGGGCTCTTTCACACAGATCAAGGTTGGTCAGAACCTTGTGTAAATCTTGTCTACACAGTTCAATATTATTGCCTTGTTGGTCAGTTCGTAGAACATTTCTCAATATTGTTTACATGTTGAAAGAAACATATTTTAATCTATCCTAGAGTTCTTATTATTTAAATATGTATTTTTATTCTATTTAAGAGTGCTTGTCGCCTTACTATTCCTGTCCTATTTTTATAATGAAGCCTCTTATTTCACCGCTTCCCCTATTGGGTATTGGTAGGATGGCGTTTAATTTTTTCTAATCGAAAATCGGCCTCTTTGAAGCTCAATACTTTTCGTCAACGCATACATTTCCGAATCAACATTTCCCTTGTTGTTCCAAACATGGAAGAGTGACACCGCATTGCAACTATATAGTCAATGATGAACAATCTACCATCGTCAATCTTCCTTCTGTCAAAGGTCTTCTTAATTGTATTTCATATAATAATCAGATAAATTGTGTGTGAAAAAGAAAGTCATAAAATTAGACTTCAGCTACTCGTGAGGTATCCAAGAAACGGGCCCACTTCGAAAGAATGCTTGGGGGACTACTGTACCCGTTGACATTATTATTATAACATGCATCGGTTTTGAGCAGTTGTCGGAATTTTCAGGACCTAGGTTAGGTATACCTTCTCGCTTTCTTCAACTTTTAGTTGCAATTTCGTAACTTTATCACTTAACGAGCAACGTTAGCTAACTAAAACCCAACCTTAACCTTATTTCCAACCATGCGAACCAACTCTGATTGCCCTTATCAAATAGAGTTCTTCCAGTATCAGCGATTCGAATCAATTGTTCTCTATTACTATACCATCAAGTGGCACCCCCAACAAACGACTATTTCCATCAGTAACGGCCGCCATTTTATACCTTATCGTGTTTGAAAAGCTAAATGCACTTATAAGTAAAAAAAAAATAAGTTGTAAATGTCAGGCCTGGCAAGCACATTCCTCTCCTATCCGCAACGCACATGCCCATAAATTTGATTGCCCCTTTCAGTTGTGTGTTTATATCACGGCTTCCTTATCTTAAGTCGGAACAATTTCCACATTTGCATTCATTGCCCGGTGGCATGACACTGGGCAATTATGCGGACTAATTTCCCAAATGCCCGGCTGGGCATTGGCTCCTCTGTCCTCTCCAAATGCTAAAGCTGAAGTCAATTGCTGGCACGTAAAACCGCCAGGCTACTAGCTAGCTAAAAGTAGCCATGCCAGTCCTTCGCCATTAGTCTGAGGTGTAGTCGAATATGTGCTGCTGTGCGTTTGTTGCCCCTGTCCCACTCTGGTTACCCGCCATTTGATTGTCTTCCCAATTAAGTTTTAGCCATTTAATTATTCTAATTTGCTTTGTTAGAGCGTGTGCGGTAGGCACAGGGATACAACAATGGCGTCGCAGGCCGACAGCAATAATATGATGGACTTAACAAAATGAAAAAGGCAAACTTCGGGGCATGAATTTTGTCGGCCGCACCTCTGCACGACGGTGATGTCCCGCTAAATGAGTTTGTCATTCACACGCTTTTGTATAAAATATTTTGAGCGTGGAATGAAATGGAGTGCCCAATGCGGCAGTTGTGGTTATCTGGGCGAAAATATTGTTAATGATTGCGATGTGGCGATACTGACTTTTCGGCCCATCATGAGTATGTATATTCGGTTCAGTGTGTAACACCCCCTGGCGGAGTCGGAGAGATAATAACGACTGAAGTCGGTAATTTGTTTTATTCGTATTTTATTTGCGTAATGAAATTTTTGAATTTGATTAACGATCCCAATAGGGTGGTGGGTGGTTCGGATGTGTGTGTCTGTGTGTGACTCGGTCGATTTAAGAGCAATATGTTCGCCATTGAGTGTCCTTGGCGGAGGATTTTCTGTGTGGTTTTTCTTCCACTTTCGGGGAGTGGATTTTAATGGGTTTATTAGGCTTGAATGAGAAACACGTCTGCCGCACGGTTGAATGGAATGGAAAATTAATTGAGTTTCGGAAATGTTTTAGGTTCGTTAAGCTGACAATTTATGAGCAGCAATAATGTTAAATTTATTTCGAGCTTAAAAAGGAAATTAACATAATTATTTTGCGCTCTAAATAGGTGAAGTCACGCATTTCGCCACAATCCAGCTAACAGAAGTAAATTAGTGAGCTACATGTTTAAGAGTGGAGATATAAAATAAACAAAAAGCACAACACTAACGATCCATGACGGGAGCTTAAAGATAGGTATACAGTAGCTCAAAAGGGTTGAAAATTGGAGATCGAAACAATAGCATTTTATTAGTTGATGGAAACCTATTATCCGATCCCTTTGAAGTGGAACTTTAAATTGCTCTGCTACATACGTAGTTTCCTTATACCGGTCAGACAAAGCTCTCGCCTAAAGAAGGGAAAGCTCTGTATGCCAGTGGGACTAGCAGTACAAGCAGCAGAAAAGATATTCTAAAATCATCAACAACGCGATGGAGAAATGGTAAGCTAAGATTATACGTTTTAGTTTTTAAACTTTCCAAGATTGCCACTATTCACCCCACAAGAGTGAAAAACCCAAACTGACCAGCATTCCGATGAGTAGGTACTTGAATCTTTGCCCTTGTGTTCTTGTATCCCCCTGACTTTATTGTCATAGTGTCAAAAAGGAGAACTGGTTAAGTAACGAGACTGAACAGGTACCGGGCATTGGTAAGACAGACAAGACGCGTTTTTAAAGTGACAACTTCTTTAGGCGCGTTGGCATTTTTGAGAACTTTGAGATGGATATCTTTCGTACATCTATCCGCCCAAAACCCATTTGTTGACATTGTTGTTTTTGTAATGTCAACCCCTGTCTGTAAATACATGTGACCTACAAAAAAGCATGTTGCTAATGGCCGGCCAACATTCCTTTTGCTTTTATGGGCATCGCGCTGTTCAATTGTTTTGTGTTTGGTATTGAACTTGTATGGTTTTTGTTAAGGCTTCAATTGAAATAAAAGAAATGTAGTGAAACAATCATTTCGGAATAGCGAATTCTTGCATTGAAGTCCAATTCATGAGCCCACATATACTACAAAAGAAATGATCGTGTGACTTTATGCATTTTTCAGGTAAATAGCTTGTAGACAGGTGCTTTTCCAGCGCAAAGTTATATACATATCGCTGTATTGCATTATCTTTGGTTCCGACACCAATGTTCGCGTTGCCAACCACTTTTGACGAAAAAATGCGTAATTTGAAAAAAAAAAATCAATAATATGTTGCATAAAATATTTTTTTTTTGGTAAAGTTGAAGAATAAATCCAAAACTAAACACAATTATAATAAAAATTATCAAAAACAATTTTTATTAATACACCAAACAGCTTTCAAATTTGTTCCCAAATTCATTCCACAGAGTTTGAAGGTGGAAACACATTCTTGTAGACCGAGGTAGGTACGTATAATTTTTTTTGTTAGCAAAGACTTTTTAAGAATGTTTAAAAAATTAAAAAGTCAATATGTTGAATCAAAAAAAAAAAATTAAAACATATTTAAAACAAAAAAGATATCTTTTTGAAAAAATAGCCTCAGCTATAGAAATAATGCCGAAAAGACATGAAAAAGCCTTATATGGCATTTTTTTTATAATAACAATGAATAAAAATAATAAATAAAAAAACACTTCATTTAACAGTATTTCCTAAAATAAAATATTTCCTGACGATTCAAAAAAATACACACGTAATTGTTAAAGTTCTTACTTCTCCCGGAGTGTCCGTATTTTTTTTCACTCACTTTACTACACCAATGGCGCACAAGTGGACGACTTGGAGTTCGCAACTAGAGGCAGTTAGCCAAACAACGCGCTAGTCCCTTCGGACATGCGTACTTGTTTCATATGAGAACAACTTCAATGATACTACCTACTTACTTAACGGGCTCCCGACCCGTGAAGAGTCTCTGACTGAGACACTGTAGCCTTCCGTCCTCTGCGATCCCGGACACGCTGCTTCCAGTTATCCAGACCAAGCGCTCTGGCATCCGCGATGGCTTGGTCTTTGAAATGCAGGTTCGGGCTTCCTTGTCGTCTCGAACCTTTCGGCTGGGATTCGAAAAAGTCTTAGCTGGAGCATTATTGTCCATTCGCTCGATGTGGCCGAGCCAATGTATAGTCGACGTATTTTGGCCTTTTGGACTACATCCACATCTTGCTCATAGAGTTCGCGGTTGTATTTTCTCCTCCGTTCGCCCTCCTCGCCCAAAGGACCAAAAATCCGCCGAAGAATTTTTCTTTCGAACGAGCCCAGTATCAGCTCTCCCTTCCTGATTATCGTCTAGCACTCGGAGCCAAGCAGAACTGGCAGGATAAAGGTTCTGTAGAGCATACATTTTGTCCTTCGAATAAGAAGTTTTGAACACAGTTGTTCTGCCAAACCGAAGTAGCAGCGGTTTCCTAGGGTAATTCTTCGCCGGATCTCCACTAGGATGTCATTTGTGGAGTTCATGTTTACTCCGAGGTAGATAAACTCCTTAACTACCTCGAAATTGTTGCTATCAATAGTGACGTTCTGTCCTAGGCGGTGGACAGTTGCTTGTTTGTTTGTTAATAGCACGTAGTTAGTCTTGTCCTCATTTACTACAATGATAATCGGATATTTTTTTTCCAAAAGCTCAATTTACTAGGTAGCACTACGTCTTATATAACCGGTTGATGACCAGTTTATATACCTGCGTCTCAGACATGATTGAATGAAATCGGGCCCTACTGAAATTCATTTTTAAAGTTCACCCTAAATATTTCGTAGGTCACAATATGCAATTCTTCGTGGGAAATTTTCCAATTCCGAGTTAGAAAAATATTGCCAGGACACTAAAAATGATTTTTGTCATCTCGGATTACGTTTAAATGAGATTTTATAGTTAAAAAATAATAAATAGTTGGCGCAACAGGTCCATAGGGACCCTAGGCCTAGCTTCTCACAACCATTCGTTTTGGGAGTTTTTCATTTTTTTTTTTGACGAGTGGAAGGGATCTATTATATTATGCCGATGCCAAAAGACCAATTGAGAAGCTCTTTCATAACAGTTATACTCTCGGGTGTTTGTTAGACATTCGCGAGAGGTGGGGCAGTTGAAAAAAAACCTTATGTTGGAATTTGGGATTTCATACTGCCTGCCAAACTACGAAGTTATTGGCGCAGCATTGAGATTGTGTTGTGAATGGACTAGCTCAATGGCACTCAGATCATGCTTTCAATGCCTTTCTACTACTGTGAGTATAGCCATATTTTAAGTCACTGTCTATGCGCAGATTGAATGAAGTTTGACGCTTTGCACGATGCGAACGACCTCAAAGCTCTACCCACCGAATTCACATTGTAAAAGGTGCCCACAAAATTACGCTACCGTATGCGGACGTATTGGCCGAAAGATTTGTGTTACATTCAGTTTTGCACTGACATTGGCTAACTTTTATTAGTACTCGTTTAGTACTCGTAGACCAAAGTTAACAGCTTTCGTCGCGATGTTCCCCAACCAATAATTACTATCCATGAGCTTCAGTCATAGGAAAGGCAGTGCTATGTGCTATCACTCAGAAATTGTTGATCGCTATCAATTGAAGCAAAAAAAAAATGTCCTTCTTCTCGGCATACACAAACCGGTAAAAATATAATTTCAATATAAAAGTTTAACATCAAACCACTGAAACTCGCCCGTGCTCTTCAATGCATTTTGTATGGCAGATGATAGAGTGAAATGCACCACCTGCCGTCCACCAGTATCAGACATCATCAAAGATCAAAACATTCACATTGTATCCGTGCGGCCGTTGAGGACGTTTCCTAAGAACATCTATTCTATTCAATTAAAGAAGAGTTGAGAGCTTGCAGCAGCGTGATACGGATACCCCGATAGAATGGAACAAATTGAGATGTTATCTCTGAACGCCTAATTTGTTGTCCTCTGCATTGGCCAACACAGCTCAGTGTTATAGTCAATCTCATACATGTGCCCACTGCGAAAAAGAATTGAAAATCTGTCGATCTGTCCTTTGTATTGTGCTACACTCCTTGACTCAAGAGCAGCACTTGTGCCTTAGTTTCCCCTTTACTTGTCCACTCACCAGGCAAGTGCGACACTCAGTGCATGGTGGTTGGAATCATTTCTGCCAAGTAAGAGGAATTGGATAAATTTGCCCAATTTTGTCCGAAAGGGAACAATTGGTTATTCTCCTCAGCATTGTTATTTACTTTATATACGACAGTTCGATGATAAAAACCGATACCGGAGACCATGTTGTGTCAATAGAACCAAACCTTCGAATAAAATGTAAGACCATCTTCCATTGACTTGCGTTGTTCGATGGTGGTCAGCAAAAAAGAGAAAAAATCCAATGAATCCCGCACACAGCTCCGAATGGCCGATTAATGGAGGAATAATAAAAGAAAAGTTATCCGTAAAAAAAAGTTTAGAGTTAACTTTCTTGATGGTTTCCGGTCGAGAGGAAGAATGCGAAAGAAACCGAAAATTGTCGAACAATGACACACAATGAAGTTGTTTGATTCGAATCCTATCGAATTGAATTGAATTAGAAGAAGTTCCGCACTTAAGGAGAGGGGGTTTTTGTCGTTGAGGTTTTTCCTTTAAAATAAGGCAAGATGTGCGACTTTGGTTGTTCAAGTAGATAAACAAATTTTTTCTCCGAACCTTATTAAATCGAAAAATTAGCTCTTGTTGAGGCAAGGAGAGATGGAGAACCTTGGGGCGACTGACGGTGCCTCTGGTTGCTGACAGTATTTGTGCAGGCGCTCTATTAGCCCTCCTACAGAGAGCTTACCGGATTGGAAAAATCTGCTAAAAATAAGATCTCTCGCTATTAGCCAGCGCACAATTGTTGCAAGTCTTATACGTCTACGAATTACAAATTTCACTTATACCTACAGGAAACGGAGATCGTCAAAAGAGTAAACATATATTGCGACCTCATAGTCCCGTCGTCACAACCCGTACCTTATTGCAAACGCTCTCCGCATTTCGTCTTTTCACATGTTCTTAAGCACACACTCGTAAGGTAAGTCGCACGGCACTATTGCCAATTGAAAACACAAAAGTGATGGGCGATAACAAGAAAAACATCGAATCTATCTTGAAGATTGATATAAATCTGTAGCAGTGATAATAATGCTAAGCGCAGGACATCCAAGGCTGCATGCAAAAGTCATAGTTCTTAATAATTGCTCTCGCGTTTAAGTAGCTGGTCTATATAGACAGACGGGATCATAAGAAGCTGCGAGGTTAAATGAATATATTGTAGGGGCGTGGCTACCACGTTGGAATGGCGGCTTTAACAAATCATAAGCCAGATTATTTCTTCAACAACTTTGTTTAATCCTTTTCATGCTATGAAATGCGACATACACATCCACTTACCAAATTTAAAGGCTAAAGCAACCACAAATGTCAAGATTTGTGTTTGAAAAGACATTTTCGTACGAGAGGTGCCACGCCCCAATGTCCGGCCCCGCCCATGTTTTTTTCGGTATGCATATTGCTTGCAAAATGCACTTAAAAGTTTCCCATTTTACACCATAAGCTTTTAAAGATTTTTTTTTAATATAACGGCCATGCCCATTTGACCATTTCTGCCCACTTATATTTTTAATCGTATCAAAAATTTCGCCATTGTGAGTTCGAAAAATTTTGCTTGGATACTTAACATTATTTTTAGTATCGCGGATTGTGTTTAATAATTCCGACAGATAAAATGCTTTCCAGTTTCCAAACTTCAAGGCTGTCAGAAACGTCAATATCTACGCAAAGATTTAAATGACTTTCTCATATGAGCTGTCAGAAATGTCAATATATAAGCAAATACTTAAATGGCTTTGTTTTATGGGAGGTGCCACGCCCCGTTTTCCCATTAAACAATAATAAAGATCGATAATAATATACAGGTCATTACAGGAACTCAAAAAAAACTGTTAATTAATTTAAAGTCTAACCGGCGCCCACTGTTTTTTTTTTTAAATTGCTGCAGTATTTTAACTCTGCAAAGGTAGCATAAGCATTAGTCTTTGAAGCGTAGTACGCTGCTCGAGCTAAACTAAATTTTATCTGGTCTCCAACCTTCTCTCCAAACATCAGCTAGAGTCCTAGCTAAATTTTGACATATAGTACGCTGTGGATAAACGTCACAGAAAACAGCTGTTCTTTGAAAAAACCCTCTTTCAAAAATTGAATTCTCTCTTATGTCAACTATTTCTGATTCTAGGTACTTCTCGTCCACGTAATAATTCAAAAAGTTCATCCTTGCATACTTTTCCGCTACAGAACAACAAATATACAACGATATGTCACAATTTAGCTTGAGAAAATGTGCCGACCCATTAAATGGCCACGCTAAATTTTGACAGACACATGAAGTACATGTTGAAACAAAAGTTTGATTATTTAGCTTGAGCCGCGTACCACTCAGCTAAATGGGTTCGCTAAGATTTAGCTCAGCTAAATTTTGGAGAGATTTTTGTATGGGAAATTGGAGCGAAAATTTTTGGACTTTAAATTAATTTCTAAAAGACATGTTTTTGTTGAAAAGGCGAATATTATTTTTGCCGAATTCTTTATTTGCTTAAATTTCACATCGAAGCTTAAAATACTAAGGTGGCAATTAGCATCTTAAGCTTCGATGTGAAATTAAAGTAAAATTAAATGCTAAGGAGGCAATTAGCATTTAAAGCTTCGATGGGAAATTAAAGCAACTAAAAACGGCTATAGTTTTCCGTAAAAATTTCGCAGTTGTCAGCCTCCGTACATATAAAAAAAAAACTTACCAATAAATCATTTTTTACCTTCACCTTAAATATTTTGTAAGTCACAATATGCAAATTTTGTATGGAAAATTTCGCCATTTTGAGTTCGAAAAAAATTAGGACACTTCGACACTAAAAATCGTTGAATAGTATCGCGGAAAATCATTCAAGAGGTAGTTTCTTGCGAGTCGCAATGCACCATATACTAATAATAAATTTAAGTCTTTATTTTAAATTTACGGAAGCTCATTTAAAATAATAATAATAATTTCTATGGAAAATATATTTATTTTGTTGTACCTATGTATTTTTTGGTCGGCGCAGTGGCTTAGTGGTTAGTGTGTTGGACTACTAAGCGAGGGGTCCCAGGTTCGAATCCCAAGAAAAACCCAAATTCCAACTTAAGGTTTTTTTCACTGCGCCACCTCTCGCGAACGTCTGACAAACATCCGAGAGTATAACTGTCAGGAAAGAGCTTCTCAATTGGCCGTTTGGACTCGGCATAAAATTGTAGATCCCTTCCATTCGTCCCAAAAATAAAAACTCACACAAGACGAATGGTTGTGAGAAGCTAGGCTTGGGTCCATACGGACCTGTTGCGCCAATTATTTATTTTTTATTTTTTTTTTTATTTATGTATTTTTTGGGCTTTTTGGTCGATTCTTCTCAAAATGCGAAATTAAAACTAGTATTCCATTATGTTCCACCCTACGTTTCGTTGGTATTTTCCAACTTCTTCAGGGGCAAAGTTCTTTATTGAAGTGTTTGTTTTACAACTATATATAAAATTGTATGGTCCAAAACAGGCGAACTATTAAATTAATAAATAAATAAATAAACAACTGCATACACTATACACTAAAAAGAAGTCGAATTTATAATCATTATTATATTATTTTATTTTTTTTTTAATTACTTACACAAATTTAAGTGATTCAAAAAAAACTAAAAATGTTTAAGAAATGGGTACAAAATAATTGCAAACAAATCAATGGACATTACTAATAATCATTTCTAACCTTCACACTAAATAATTTATAGGTCACAATATGCAATTTTGTGTGGAGAATTTCGCCATTTGTTCGAAAAATTTAGCCTGGACACTAAAAATTATTGTTAGTAACGGGGAAAGTTTCCAAAACCCCATTGCTTTTTCTTTCTTTACTTTATTCTTATTTAAATCCAACGAAAGTTCATGAAAAGTTTAAGCTCTTCTTTATTCAATATGAAATCAATTTATCAGCGACACAAACCAAATAAAAAGCTTTAAACAATAAACCATTCCCCATCATAATATGATATTATCCGAATGGTTTGTGCATCAGCGCACATGCTTACCGACATGTATTCGTATTCCGTTCAGATTCGCCTGCCGTCTGCCTGTCCTGCAGCTTTCACTTTCGATTGCCAAATTATTTGCCACTCGGTACTTTTCACTCACTCTCCTTTAAAAAATAATTTAGAGAACGATTGCGGTCTGAATCTGAGCAGGCTTGTTATGCCACTCTGAGCTCCCAGGCTCATTTTCTCCCTTAAAGAGTGTGTGTATTCGTTAAAGCAAAAACGCAATTTTCCAAGGCGAGCCGCAACATTCTGAATCAACCCCCATTCGGAGCAAAACCGAAACCATTGTGGAAATATTTTCAGAGAATTTATTTCTGGTAGCGTTTGCAACCCCTACGAGCAACACACACACACTGACACGAAACGTCATGTAATTTTCATCCCCTGCGGCAGTATTGCATAAGGGTGTATATTTACTACCTACCCGCCTTTCAAACACAATGTAAAAGCGAAGTAAGTGTCGTCCTGCTGATTTTTATGTTTGCCTGGTACAAAAGTCTGAACTGAATTACGTCGTAACAGGAAATGTTACTTGGCGCGCAATTTTTATTTCAGCACCAAATCGTAGTGGTAGTAGCTACGCTTGCAAAAGACCTTTTGTTGAGGTAATTATGGTTTGGCGCGCACCTTCTAAGGCTTTCTGATTGCCTGTTGTTGCTTGGGCGTTACCTTGAGAAGGGTTAAGCAACTGATGGACACGTGTCTAATTTTCATTTGGCATTCGTTACTCAAGGACATGACTAAAAAGCAAGCAACCTCAGTAACCTTATTGCAGCTTGTAATTTCAGTTAAATAAAAAAAGTAACGTGAATGTATGGGTAATTCGCGTTCGCGCCCAATCACTATGGTCTGTAACAAATCACTTGGCACACAATTTAAGGCGAAACAAAAAACAGTTTTTCTCTCTTTTTTCATGGAGGCTACATGTGATTTGGAACGGCACATACCATTTATGCTAGGGTAGTGTGAAATGCAAAAGGTTCTTCGCCAGGGATGAGGGTGGGATTTTTGTATAGAGTTTGCCAACTGGAATGCGCAGTGGCACTGCTGTAAAATGTGAGCGCCTGTTACAAATTCTGGTGGAATTCCGTTTAGCTGGGAAGGAACTGCGAGAGGACCGTGGAAGTGTTTGAAATACCCTCGGAAGGTGGTGGTTGGTGACTGCAGAACGTGCACAAGGCTCTGTGTGGTAATTCTTGTGAAGGATGGGTGAGTAAGAGATGTCTGGAAGAGAATTGGTTTTCCTTCGAGAAATGTGTGGGACACTGCTGAAAATCCTGTGCGCCTACTAAAAATTCCGTACGTTAGTTATTTCATTTTGTTTGATTTCCTAAAATGTGTAAGGGGTTGGTTATTTCAGTCGCTGAATGTTAGGGGTGCCGCTGCTGCTGTGCGCCTAGTGTACAACTCTGGGCATTATTTCGCGTTGTTCAATTTCACAAAGGGGAACCGGAAGGGTTCAGCGACATCTACACATGGGCCGCGCAATAATTATTATTTCCGCCGCATAGTGCTGACACACACCGGCATTTTTTTCGAACAGCAATGGGTGTTGTATTGGATAAGCACGGCAACTATATTTGAGACTGCGTTGCCAATCGACGTTGTCCTTAGGATCGGATTCACCAGCATTTTCGGATTTTTTTTTACCTGTAATGCGTCTAAGGATGGGAATCACCAGAATTTTCCAGTTTTTTTCAACTTATGTCAACTCTTAAACGACAGAAATATCGAATTTTAAAAATTGGTCCATTTTTGCGTGTTTTTGTTGTATGACTTAAAACCAGCATCCAATCTCAGCCAAAGAGTAAAGTACAACAATCAATCTCACCTCCTTCGAGTCAGTGGGAAATTATGCCATCGTTTGATGAAGTCCTAGTTAGTTATATCGGTTTCGATTTTTTATCTCAATTTGGGATGATATCTCGTAAATCCGATACTAGGCACAAATATAAGGGGTTTCCTTAGGTGAATCCTTACTTAAATAATTTGTGTTGATAAAGCTGTCGAGATTTGGATGATGTCTGCACTGAAAGCTCCGAAAGCACCATTCCATAAACGTTTGTGTGTGTTTTTCAAGTGATTTTAATACGTGACCTTTTTTTGGTCAATAAGGTGGATATTTATTTATTTCATGTAGGATTCCGATTTTTTTTTTATTACTTTTTGTTGTGTACACAAATTTTCAAACGAATTTATTATCAAATAATCTTGAATAGTCAAAAAAAAGCTGCCAACAACTGTAAAATTTAATTTGAATACATTTTTAGTGAAGTTTTTTTCTGATGTTTCTACATTAATAAAGTTGGTATGTACGCACTTACTCCTATATGGAATTTTGGTGTTCATTTTTCGTACTGCTATAGTTTCTTTTTAAAGGTAGAAAAATAAACTACCCTCCAAAGTGATTAGAAATGTTTTACTGTTTTTCGTCAATGGTATTGATGGGGTAGTTGACGGTATATTGGGTATTTTTTGAAATAATCTACAAACTCAATCAAATTCTGCCAATTTTTCTCATTTGCTCCTGTTTTTCACGGACTTAACAGACAAATCATGTTAAAAGTAACCGACTTAATTCGTCGCATATAGGTTATGGCAACTAGTAGAACTTATGTATGTCCGAATCATGTTATTAATTATTCAGTCAATTGCTTAGTTTTTGGAATGTAATAGCTATATTTCTGAGGCAATGAACTCGAATCTCTAGACCGCCTTTATTCCATTCCATTGACGCTCAAACTAACTTTAAATGCTTAACCAAGCGACAAAATAATATATTTAGTTTTAAAAGTAATGCCAATATATTTAAATCTAATCACTTTGGTTCAAGTCCTGTATTAAAACCAAATAAAACCGATATATTTATTGAAGTTGATGACTTTAATAAGTTCGTATTAAAATGTAGAGTAGGTAGCCCAGAACGTCATTAAAAACATCCAAGCAATCTCAATACACAAAGTAAGGCGAGCCCACCTATTAAAGGATGGACGCGGTAACTGAAATAATTATTTTGGATATGAATGTGAAATGGAGTAGGTTGTAAGCTTCAAGTCGGCAAGTTAGAGGCACTGAATCTTTAAAAAATACATTTTGAGGGTAAACGCTGTCAAACTGAATAATCTGGCAACGACGGAGGTACGTTGTAAGCTTCAAGTCGGACTTAGTCGTTTTTTTTTTTCTCATCCAGAATTCATGTCAGAAGCTCCAACTCCAAGTGATTTCAAATGCACTGCTAGATGGCACCCCAATAATGTTGATAAATTTGAGGAGTAAACCTAAGAAACACTTTGGATCTGCCCAAAGCCAAGCACAGTCATTAACAGTGTTCACAAAATTGTGGGCCATGGGGGAAAATATGTTGTCAGTAAAGGAACCTTGAATATTGATACTCGATACCAAAACACTTGCAAGGTTTCACGGAGCCGACAAAAGTCTGATTCAGCTTAGATTAGTCGTCGATATCTATAAATGCTCTGAGGCTGCACAAGAAAAACTAGGTCTACACTGTTTATATAAGTCCTTGTTGGAAACATCTTAAAAATTGGCTCGTAATTTTAGCCATCCAATGTTTTTGATAAATCTTATTTTGGAACACCCTGTAAGCACTGACATAGTCATGAACCTTTTTTCCCTGAGATCCCCAATACCTACGGAACAGTTTTTAAAGTAAAACAGTCTGGCAATATCTTTCTCTGGGAAAATCGTAGTTCAGCCAACGAGTTTGAATCACCCTGTAGAGGAATGCTCCTGTAATTTGCACTTTTGACAGCCTTGGAAATTTCCTTTAGAATACTATTTAGCTTATATCCTTATTCGTTTGAAAGTTATCATTTTTCGCAACGAAAACAAAGCTATGTATATTTTAACCCCTGTTGCATAAACACTTCAGGCACCACTAAAAATATCCCAATAACCATGAACCATCCATCATAATGCATGTGAAAAAAAAAAGAAAAATCTACACTGAATGTAATTCAATTCCCTTTAGCTAATTAGTTGTGGAGGAATTTCTCAGGATCACAACAAGACTACCGTGACAGTAACCAAACACGATTTACTCGTATGATCGTGTGTTTGACTGTCTGTCACAAACGCCCCCAGACAGGAACAAATTTCATCGGCTTCTCACAGATTCCCAATACAAGACACACGGATGATGCAAGTTCTTACGAGATGCCGCCACGCCACTGCAACACCCAAAGACCGATTCCAGATGCCGAGGTTTCTTGTGAATTTATTGCCTGACATGTTAACCATGTAGATTGTAGACTATGGTGTGCAAGAGTGTCGTCTCTCAACCACCAGCACTAGTGACAGCACACAAGGTGTTCGAAAAGTCATCTCGCGTCTAATTAGATCATTTGTCTCTACTGTTGCTGTTGCGAGATGGCATGGGGTGGATGGAGCGACCCGACAAACGGCTGTGAAAATGAGTGACATTTCTTATTAACTAAGTTATTTGTCTTGTCCCCAAGTGGAATTGGGCGAGTATTTCCTTTTCCCGTTCTGAATGCATGGCGTATATTCAACAGATCGCTACTAATTGGATTTTCGGTTACTTTAGTGCCGGGTAATAGCCGCATGTGCTCGAGGATAATTGAGTATTAAGAGAAGGACGTACGCTTGAGTGAGAATGTGCTTCTATTTGAAGTGAAGTTTCGAAAAAAAAAGAGCCACCGATTCCAGCCCTACACGCGATGATAGGTCTATGTGCAGTTTGAGGGGCTAATTGTAAACAGATTTTTCTATCAAGAATACACAAAGATAACCTAACGAATGCGAGTTAATTAACTTACTGCGGGCTTGTTTACAGAATTCCACCTTAGCAGTGTGGATGAAGTTAGGTTTTGAGTTCAAGACTGAATAGAAAGTGGGTGGCGGAAAATACGCATCTCTATTCGTTAGTCTTTTGTCAAACAACTTATTAAGGAATGCCTTATGAAATCCTTGTATTCAAGGAGGAGGTATATACCTACCTATTTTGTCATTTAATTTACTTTTATTTAAGTCAAGCAATGCTTTTTACTTTTAACCCTAGTAGGCTAATGTTGCTGACTACGCCTAATAAGCTAAACATTCGTCGATTCGACGATCTGTACTAAAATATGTTTTTTTAGCTTTGTTTAATACATATGGTTCTATTTTTTATCTCAAACAATAAGATTGTATTCCCAAATAAAAAAAAATTGATTTTACAAGTATATTCTTCATTTTTTATTATTAAGCAGTCTTTAAAAAAACGCAGCATTTTTCAGTCTAAAATGAACATGTCTTCACAATATTTAAAAAAAAAAACTGAAAAAAAAAACTTTCCTTCTTTGGCAATATAAAATTAATAATGACAGGTGATAAGAAAAAAAAAATAAAGGATCTATTTTTTCTTTGCGCAAAATCCGCAAAAGTCAATTCGATGTTGACCACAAATTCCAATATTGCATTTAAAAATATAAATAAAAATAGAAATACTGTTTTTACCTGCCGGACACAACAGTCTTTCGCAAGAACGCATCGGCGACTGAGTTAGTTGTTGAGCATAAGTTACTATGTGCCCGCGTTGAAAAGAGGCAGGAAAATTAAGAATGCGATGTCGTCGAATCGACCTTTCTAGGGTTAAGTAAGACATGTTCATGTAGGAACTTATTTTATTTGCATGGTGCTATAGTTTGGGGCCGATCTGGGTCTCAACCAACTTACCTCTCCGGGAGCGTCGTAGGAGTCATCTAAGCTTACTTCATGCCATACAAGATTTTCAACTTCCTTACCTACGTGTTAGCCTTCGTCGCTTGGTCATCAATTTATAGTAAAGGGTTATTCATTTAGATTTTGTATTTTTGGTTTTTGAAGTGAGAACTTCTTTGGGCGCGTTGAGCATTTTTGAGATGGAAAGAAACCATTGACACCAATGCGTAACCTGAAAAAAAAAGATCCACTTTTCAATAATATAATGACAAAAATATTTTTTTATGGTATAGTGGAACAATAATACGAAAACTAAACACCAATATAAAAAAATAAACAAAAACAATTTTTATTTATACAACAAACAGCTTTCAAATTTGTTCCCAATTTTATTCCACTTACTGGAAGTGGACGCTTTAATTACTTTTAAAGAACGACAGATACAGTGTTCGGAAAATGGACAGACTTTGAAGATGGAAACACATTCTTTAAGACCGAGGTTACATATAATTTTTTTTTTGGGAAAATATTTTTTTAGGAATGCTTAAAAAATTAAAAAGGGATGAGTTGTCCGGGGATGAGGTACACCCGACCCGTTACTATGGTAATATGTCGGCGACAAGGGTCGGCTGCATCGCATCCCCTGCCAAATTTCGCACCTAGCGCCATCTACATCTCAACTCCACAACTGAAATCCAATAATCGCATCACTCACCTTAAGAGGATAGTGTTCCCTTAAACGAGTATTATGTTGAGTGGTAGGTTAAAGTTTATCAAAGTTTAAATAGATGTGTTAGTGGAATTCGGAAAAATCTATGGCGGAAGGAAGGAGGTAGGTACCAAATTTATGTAATGATAGGAGCAAGATATAAGGATGGGAAATGTTTTGTGTTTATTGTCCCTGAATGGATTTATAAGATTTGGAGACTGTAAATATTTAATTAATTTAAATCTGAAGCTAAAAGTCAATTTATTTTCCCAAACAACTTAACATTTTAACCTTAGAGAATAAAAAGAAAAATTTCGCAAAGATATTCATCCAATTATGTATGTATATATTCATAAAAGAATATAACCTGCCTTTATAGCTCCGGGCCTATTTCACAAAATGGTTTCCCAACAATAACACAAAATGAATTGTAATATGGTAACACTTATTTTCCACATTAAATACCATAGTATACAACTCGAACGATAAGGGTGAATAGTGAGAAGGTAAGTGCCCAGCTGCAGAGCTGACATGTAGATGTCGCTAAGATCAGGGGTTGAGATGCGGTGACCCCCATAGTAACGCATTCAAATATAAATCATCAGAGATTAGAACCTGCCGCTCTTTTCATTAATAAAAAAATAAATAAATAAACAACGATAAATACTTATAAAAGTTCGATTTTCGACTACAAGCGATACTAGTATTAATAAAAAGATGCCTTTTGAAAAAAAAAACTCCTGGAGAGTGCCACGGTTTTTTTTTTCAAATATTTCTTTCAATTCAGAAATGATGTACCTAATTTTTTAATGGCATATACAATGGCCTCACAGTGCAAAACACTAACCACTAAGTCACAGCGCCTACTCTATTTTATGTGGCCTCAAAGGAAACACGAGTGTCATTGAATGCGTTGCTGTAAATAAGCGTCCCGCACGTCCATACGATTAATATCAGGTTAAAAAATACCAGTCCTTTGGTAACCCCGAAATTGTAGCACAAGAATAACATTTGAAAAAAAGAATAGCCGCTCTGAACGTTCACATGTTCTTAATGAATAGATTGTCCCATACTATTTGCCTTGGGTGTGTGGAATCCCCCGCGATACGAACGCTATATAAGTTAACGTATTCAAATAGAGCCTCGCCCATCACTAAAAGCTATATCTAGAAGGGAGTCAACTTTCAACCTGAAAACCTTTAGAAAATATGGAATGCCAGCTAGCTATAGTAATTCAGCTTGAGACGGTAAAGGACATTTTTCAAAGTCATGGTATTGCAATATTGAGCTGTTGTTGTAGAAATTGTGTCAAAAAATAATCAAAAGCGACGTCAAATAATCACCCTTCGGGCAACTATGCGGCTGATGAGCATCCATCACCACAGAGGAGAGTGCCAAATATGAGATTCTTGAAGTTGCTATTGTCAAAACGATTTGTGGAAAAGATAAGTCCATAGTAAAATCTATGCCGCTATGCCAGCTATTGGACTTAGATCATCGCAATGTACACTATACAAATTCGTTCAATTTCTTCACATTTGCGCCGTTGACGACATTTTACTAACGTCCTTTCAATAAAGGGATTCGTTCGCTCAGTGGTTAGTATGCTGGGCTGCTGAGATAGGGGTTTCAGGTTCGATCACAAAAAAATAAAATACTACACCCAAAAAAATATCCACTGTAAATTTTACAACATGTGGCAGTCAAATTTACAATAAGTTGTATATTTAACAGCAAATGCGTTCATATTCACAATTAATTGTAAATTTTACAGCGTTTGCTTTCATTTCAGCAATAAAATTGTCAAATTGATCGGAGTTTCTTGTTGTAAAATTTACAGCGCTTTGTCAATTTTTGTTGTTAAAAGTACATGTATGGATTGGTCAAAACAACAACAAAAATGCAAAATGGACATACAAAATGCTGTAAAAATTACGACCTATACTTGTAAAATGCACGACGTATGCATTGAAATCTACAACCATTTCTAGTTGATACTGCATTGAGTTGTGAGATCGACAGCTGCATTTACCATAACCCACTCACGCAGCCAGAATATTTTCATGGTTTATGTTCATTACTTTGTTCTTGATGACTTAATCAAGTCTGGAACCAACAAGGCGAATTATCACAGTGCAAAGTTGTGACTTTTTTTTCCAAATGAATTCTGATTTGGTTTTTTTTTGTCTGAAAATGCTGAGGATGTGGAAGCCAGCATTTAAATAAGGAAACAGTTGAGAATAATCCCGTCATAGGAAACGCGGCTACTGAAAAAAATATTACTATTAGACGTGGATGTTTTTGAAGTGGTGGGCAATTTCAACGTCTTTTAGTGTTGTGCCGCTTTTAGCGTAAGTAAGCTATACATTTGTTCGTTCGTCGCCTGAGTGCCGTTTCTCGTTTAACTTGACCAGATTATTCTTTTTTAACAAGGTCGTGGGCTCACTAAACAGAGTTTACTTCTGATCAGATCGGAGTCGGAGCACATCTCCAAAATATTTCCGGACAGTGAACTTGGGTTGCAGCTGGAGTTTGACGACGAGTTAAGGAAGAAGTAAGTAGCTTGATAAAATTTCATCATTACTAATAAATCAAACTCGAGATAAAAAAATGTAATCTCTGTTCGTCCATATGTCTACCTGTGTATTTATCTATCTATATGATTGTAATAACATCTTAGGGTTTGTTTTTTATTGCGTCGCCTCTAGCGAACGTCTCAAAATTTAAAAACTATCCGAGTGTATATCTGTCATCAAAGAGCTTCTCAATTCATAGGTTCGAAATCGGCATAAGATTAGTGGTCCCTTCCGTTTGTTTCGAATATATGAGCTCAAACAAAACAATTGGTTGCGTGAAACTACAAGGGTGCGGGTGCCTACAAAGACCTGTTGCACCATTTATATATTTATTTATCTATTTATTTATTTAAAAAAAAACACCTACTACTTCTGGAAGCAAACATGTCGAACACTATGCGCCATTCTAATAATCATTTTTATGTGGTATTCGACTGGGCTTCTTCAGATTCCTGAAGATAAAAAGGTCACTTGCCCTTTTTTTGTCGATATTCGTTCGATTGGAATATGTGTAGACTTCGGCACTTTTCTAAGCTGGTTACATTTGTAAAACAAGCGAAATTTGAACCCAGATTAATAATAAAAAAAGTTAATTTAAAATAAAACAACAAAAGCCGACTGACTGTAAAAAA
The DNA here is from genome assembly GCA_916610125.1 of Cheilosia vulpina. Taxonomy (NCBI): domain Eukaryota; kingdom Metazoa; phylum Arthropoda; class Insecta; order Diptera; family Syrphidae; genus Cheilosia; species Cheilosia vulpina. The sequence continues at coordinate 76,494,968 of OU744276.1, read as the reverse complement.
AAAAGAATTAAAAAAAAATATGAACAAGACACATTCAAGTAGGTAGGTACCTAACAAATTAACTATCGGAGACTATATACCTAGACAGCCTAACAAATACGACCCAAACGCAAAATAGTTGGCCCGTTTACTTTCCGTCTTATGAAATTCGAAAAAAAGACTGGCACTCCAAAGTAAACAAACAAACTCAATATTTATTTCGATATTGTGAAAGTGTTAGACATAGAGTAAGTGCGGCAAATATGGCCCACGTGGGTAATATGGCCTACCATTGTATTTCCCAAACCTAAACATACAGCGAAATTAAAAAACTGTCATTGCGAACACGTTCAAACCGGTTTAGTCTCTGTCTTTCGTGTCGATTGTAGCTCAACGGGTGTGGAAGATATACGGTGCATTTTGTTTTCTTTACTTTCGTTGTAATTTTTTGGTAAGTTTTCGTAAGTGTTTTTACATTAAATTATGTCTTAAATTGGTAACTTTTTTCTTAAATTATATAATGTTAAATAATTTCTTAATATGTGTGATATTATAATTTAAGAAAAAGTTTATGAAGTGTGTTGAAAATTAAAATGTGTGAAAAAATCACAGTGCGCTTAATATGGCCTACCCCATGTGTTGGTAATATGGCCTAGTAGGCCATATTTGACACGTTTTCTCGATTTTACTATTATTTTTTTTATTTATTATTTTGAAGGCTGAAATGCCTAAACAAAGTCCAAAACCACGGAAGACTTGGCGGAAGGAAGACATGATAGAAGCCATATCGGCAATGAATAACAAAGTAATGGGATCTTTGAAGGCGTCCAAAACATATAATGTTCCGAGAACCACGCTAAGGCGATTGGTGGCAAAAAAAGAAGCACCATTGGAAGAAGTGGTAAGTGCCAAATTAGGAAGAAAGACTATATTTCCACCAGAATTAGAAGATTCCTTGGTGGATTACTGTTTAGAAATGGAAAAAAAACTATTTGGCTTAACAAGAAACGATATAAGGTCGTTAGCTTTCCAGCTTGCCATTAAAAATGGGATTCCAAATCCATTTTCGATTGTCGAGGAAGTTGCAGGCAGGGACTGGCTTCGTTTGTTCCTTCGACGACATCCATCATTGTCGTTCCGTCAGTTGATACAACAGAATCTCCTCAACCTTATGTGGAAAATCTTGCGCCTACCAATCCATGTGATATTGCGGAGGAGATGCAGATGGAGCCAGATCCAAATGTACCATCGACTTCAGCTGGAATAAGATCTATTTCGGAAACAATGAAATCCAGACAAAAACCTCCAACTTTTGCTGAAACAGACTCAAATATTGAACAATCAAAAAATCAAGATGAATCGGAATCGCAGGCCTCGGAAACTATTTCTTCAAATCCATCAACGACCTTTTTTACTCCACATGAAATTTCTCCTATTCCTGTCCGGATTAAAGAAACTTCGAATCGTGGAAGAAAACGAGGAAAATCGGAGATCATTTCGTCATCGCCTTATAAAATGTCTCTGGAAGAATCCATTAAGTTAAGGGATGAGAGGGAAAAGAAACTAGGACATAAAAAGGATATGATAACAAAAGACGCATTAAAGAAGAAGGTAGAAATATCATCACACAGATCTTAAGGTAATAATTTTAATGCATCTTAAACTTTAATTTCAGAAGGTTCTTAAGAATCTGATGTTGGGAGGCGAACAAATCAAAGAAACGCATTCGCAAAGAACAGTCTTCTTCATCAGAAAGTCATGACAGTAATTTCATTCCAGACGATGGTTCAGACCCAAGTCCCGATAGAAGTAATCAGGCAGATGCTACATGCATCTATTGCTCGAGCTTATTCTCTGAAGATATGGGAGGCGAAGCTTGGGTACAATGTGTTGTGTGTACAATGTGGGCACATGATGACTGCTCAGGCAATGAAAAGCAATATTTTATATGTGAATTTTGCTCTTGTTAAAAAGTTAAAGTTCCTCGAAAAAACATTGCGTTAAATACGGCCCACCCTGGGCCATATTTAACACCAGGTGGGCCATATTAGCCGCAATTTTTTCAAACGTGAATTACGAAGTTCCTTTAAGTTTTTGTTTTTAACTTTTTTTTATGTTTGTTTTTTTAATTAAAGTTTCTTAAGACTGAAATAAAAATGATTTGCAAGACTGTTTAAAAAAAAAAATGAATTAGACTTAAATTTATGGTTTTATTTAAAAATATGTTAAGGGTGGGCCATATTTACCGCACTTACTCTATGCATTTAAAAATAATTCTTCATAAAATAATAACAGTTCATTTAATGATTAAATTAACGAAATTATTGTAACTCATATAACGCAAAGTAGTTGACCCACTCTTTTATCGACGCAAAAAAGTTGGCCTAATACAAAAATAACTGTCTTTTACCACTGAGTGACGTCACCTTTGTTTTTAATAACGGCTGTAATTCGTCTTGGAAGAGTTTCCACTAAATTAAAGCAGTATTCAGGAGTTATGCCATTCCAAATTTCTTGGATCTTTTCCTTCAATTCATTCAAGTTTTTAGCCGGATTTTTTCTTAATTCTTTTTTAATTTTTTCCCATAAAGTCTCAATTGGAGACAGGTCCGGGCTATTTGGAGGCCACGTTAGAACTGGAATGGTGTGTTCTCGAAGCCAGCTCATATTTTGCTTGGCTGTATGACATGATGCGCCATCTAGCTGGAATGTAAAACTGCCATCTTCTGTTTGCAGCCTCGGAATCGAAGGTAGAAGTTGGTGCTCTAGGATGTCTTGATACCTACTGGCATTCACAGTACCATTGATGAGGTCAACTACTCCTACTCCTTGAGCTGATATACATCCCCATACCATTACTGAAGCGGTAAATTTAGTTTTTCGTCTGAAGCGGTCTGGGTAAAATGCGTCAGCTGGCGTTCTTAAAACTCTTGATCGTGAGTCTCCAACACAAAGTTCGAATAGAGACTCATCGCTCCATATTACACTCCTGCATTGCCTTAGCGACCAGTTTTGATGATCACGAGTCACCCTTAAGCGCTTCTTTTTTTGCAAAGGAGTTAAAAGTGTTTTTTCTTTTGCTTAAGTGACGGTTTTTTAGAAGAAACAATTTTCTAAGTTAATAAAACAAAAACAATTTGGTTAAAATTTGTATCCCATTTTCTTCATTTCTCGAATGCAGGTGTCTCTTGAAACTTTCTTTTTAATCACATTTTTCCACTCTAAAGTGATATTTGCCGTTGTAGCACGACGATCTTTCTTGAGAATTTTTCTTAAGGCCCTTCTGTTACGATCGTTAGCAATTGTTGGCTTCCAGTTTTCTTCAGTGGGTTCACATTTCCAGTCTACTTGAATAAATTAATAATGTTTCGAACTGAAGACCTCGATATTTCCAATTTTTTTGCGATGTTATATGCCAAAACGTTTTTTTTGTACGCTTTTATTATTAAATTACGTATGCGTTCCGATAAACACTTGCCACGCGCCATTGTGAACTTTGATTGCGACTGCAATCAGTGAATGCCTGACTTGAGACATCCGCACTTAAATAACGCAACAATAAGCGGTAAATGTCAAGAGAGAAAGACATTATCCAGCTTAGGCTAACTATTTTGCCGCGAAAAACTAACGGGCCAACTATTTTGCAAATAAAAAAATGGGTTAACAGTTGAAATTTGTGGCAAAAATCATTAACTGTTTCAACTTATTGATTGCTTTGTAAAGAACACATGGTCATGGATAATATTAAGAAAAACAAGTCAACTTTTTATTAATTATGCATAATAATAACGCATTTGAAAATGTATGTAATAAAAAATACAATACTAAGCCAACTATTTTGCGTTTGGGCTTGTTTGTGAGTATTCTGTATCCTCCGATTGTCCGACTGCCAAATAGTTAGGTACTTGAATGTGTCTTGTTCATTCTTTTTAATTCTTTTTTTTTCACAATCAACCAGTCGTTTTTTTTTTCGTTTTTTTTAAGTTAACTATTTTTATTTTTATCTTTTTATTCCATGACACTCCGGAAAAGAATACAAATCTAATGACACTACACTCTTTAAAATTGGCCGAGCCGTTTAGACTACAAGGCGTCACATAGGAACGGACATTGCCAGGCATTGAAGCCCCAAAAGTTAAAATGAAATAAGAGCCCAAAATGGGAATACATTTTTAAAACGAAAATGCCCCATTTTTATAATGGAAAATTTGGCTCTATATTTTCCATAAATGGTTTTCAATCTCTCGATCTTTTCAGCTATATTCAGATCGATTCAGCTTAGCGTTATATTTTTTAAATACAAAATTAAATTGTGACACAAAAATAATGTTGGGATCTTATTTCATTGCGGCTTTATTTCATTGTAGATATATATTATTTCCTTATAAAAACAAAATTGATAAAATTAAATAAATCCCCAAAAAGTGAGATTGCACCCTAAATTTGGACAAATTTTTGTTTTGTATGCACATTTTTTGGACTTTATATTTCGCGGAGCCTATGTGCCACAGTAAGTTTCCAAAATTCAACTCATTACATATTCAATCGAATTGCATTGGAGTTTCCGGTCATAAACACAACACCACATCCGATGACAGAGAGTTCCTTAATTGCCCCACCAAAGGTGGTTACGGTTAGCAGCTTGAGAAAGGGCGACTTAATCACCTAATAAATTGAGTTTCATTTCAAAGAAGTAATTTGAAGGCACTTTCGCACCACATCAAAATATCCGAGTGTCACCATATAACCATGCCGCCGTCGCCGGTCCGGGTCTCTCCGTTCATAACACTTTCACAACAAAACACACCCGACAAAATGTCAACAACGAAAACACATTTAAAATGGCTCGTAAATTAATTTCATGGATCATAAAAGATGAACGCACAGTGTTCACTGCTATAGCCCCCAATATCCACACAATCATCATAAACTCGGCGCACAAGCGTCCCCAACCACGCCATAGAAGAGGACGTGGGTTGGGTCTGGGGGGGGGCTGCTGCGCTACCCCTTCCCAGTTTGGAGCACCCCATTCGGTGGTGCTTTCATCGTGATGACAAAAGATATACTCGACGAAATCGGGCTGCAGCCGCACTGAATGAAGGGGTGAAGGGTGCTCTCTCTCTCTCTCTCTCTCCTAGAGCTAGTGACTGCCGCCGCTGTCGCTTGTCACATCTGTCAAAATTAATTTTTTATTAATGCCTTGTGGCATTCAGGGAAAATACCATTTTGAATTAAATGGATGAGTGGAGATAAATTGCCTGCTTTCGTCTTATTTATGCCCGGCTTGTCACTTTCTGGTTCCACATTTAATTTCTCAATCATTTCTGGCAGCCCAGAGCCAGTGCCAGTTCACTGGAATCTGTGTGCGCTTGTGTCCTTATTTATGCGACGCTCCTATTCGTCGTTTATAAATTACAAAGTTAATTACGCGCTAAAACGCGTATTTGTATCTGTGCGGCCGCACTCAAACTCAAATCGCCTCACTGTGGGTGGGTTCAGTGGCAAAAATGTCGTAATTTTCCGCGCATATTTACGTGCATTGGATAATTTATGGACAGCGTTTCTTTGATAGCTTATTAATTAGAAGTGGGTGTATAGCAAATGGCTAAAGTGTATACAGTTTTTCACGAGGCGGTATATCCATTTGTTTTTCTGATCTCTTGCCAAAATCGCTGAGGATGGGCTGGCTCAAAATGTGGTGCGAGCGGGAAAGCGCTACTAAAAGGCAATTAGTGCGAAATATCTGGAAGATTTATAGCGCTGTGTTTATTTTTGTATCTGCCAAGTTAAATGTAGCGTTCCAACATTAAGTGCACAACAAATTAGTTTTGTTATTAAAAGTAACATTTGCTCAGCTAGTTGGTAATTATCTAATGAATTTGTGGTCTGTTTTGCTAAGCATTTTATTGGTAGAATGTCTTAATTCGAACCACAAGTTTGTAAGTTTTATTATACCAGTGCATAGTTCAAGAAGTTTAACACGAAATGGTGGGTAGTAAATATTTTTATGACACGGTGAGAATATGTTTTATAGTTTTAGTGAGTCGGGACATCGAAGAAATGCCTAATGGATTGAACATTGTGTTGTTCAAAATAAAATGGTTTTTAGTAGCTCTTCTAATAGTAAAAGCTAGCGACTCTCCTTACAAATAAGTTATACAGTGATTGAAGACGATTTCTGACATATTTTAGAAGAGCTGTTTCAACATTTAAAAAATGATTGCAAGAAAACACGGCTACAGCTGTTATTTCTGCTGAAAATCAGTTTAACAAAGTTCTTACAGAGGACTTTTTAAATTTTGTTTTTAATTGCGTAAAGGTTGGAGAAGGAGTACTAGCGGGAACTCGATAGGTTTCTGATATCGACTTCTATTGACGCCGGGATGAAGATAGATATGGGGAGTTTGGATGGCAACTATCCAAAATATTCGGAGTAATTCTAAGACCACATTAGGTCCATTGTATACTACCACATAAAACTCGTATGCTTTTGATTTGGCATAAACTTCGGATTTAGAGTTTGTGGGCCATCATTTCGGGGCCGTTTTTTTTGCATATACAATTTTTATACATGTTTGATTTGTTCGAAAACTTTTTTAACTATTTGAACCACAATTGATATTTCATCTTAAATAGACGAGGTTAACATAACTGCAAAGTTAGATTTCCGTTCAAGAAATCATATAAAATAACTTTTGAAATTTGCACATATCTCGAAAACGGTCCATACGACAGTAACAAAAATTAATTTCTAGGGTAAAATGGTCATTTCTTACTCAATATCAAGATAAATTTGTCTCTATATAATCATACAGTCGATTTTTGAAAAATGGAATTTTTTAAAATGTGGTTTTCTTCAATTCACCTGAAAACGGCACTAACGATCTTGACTAAAATGCATACTTAGAGCAAAATTGATGTTTTCAAAATAATGGCTTGTCAATTCGAAAACTCTAATTTTAGAAACCTCTAATAGCTCGAAAACCCCGTTTTCGAAATGGGTAAAACCTTTAAAACCAAGTAATGCCTTATATCCCGAATAAAATCTTGTACTCAGTTTTCAGCTAAATTGTTAATAAATAGTACTCGTATTTCTCAAAATAATGGTTGCAAAATTTGTTTCTGTTTTGTCTGCTTAATTTTACAAAAACCGGTTTAACGATTTGATCAAAATACATAAATTTAGGATAGTTCTTATTAAGCGCGCATACTTAGTTTTTATCAAAAAATTCCAATAAATCCGTTTTTTAATTACTTCTGAAAAATGACTACCCAAATCCCGATCTCTCTTCGTCTATTTTTGTAAACCTCGATACGACGCTGCGAATAAAAATGCAATTTCAACGACGAAAAATGTATTTTTAGCAAATTTTTTTCAACCTTAAACATGCATCTTAAAATAATTCCAACCACCTGGAGCTTACGCAATCAGAAACTTACTCTTCATTTGAACTTTTTACCTACCTACCAATTGACTCAACCAAACTGCTCATGAACGAGAAAGTTTCGTACTACCCAGTCGTGCACTTTATTTATTTAGATCTGCATTTCTCTCATGGGGGTTTTCAGCCTGCTTTCAGAGTAGATTTTGTTGTGTGTCTCGACTCTCGACTCACTCGAAAGGGAAAGTTTCCTGCCTTAGAAATGGACACATCTCAGAAAGGTTGCTGCTGTCAACCACTTCCACTTGGGATAAATACCAACTTTAGAAAGGTTTACTTTTTGGAGATCGCCTTGATGACGTGTTAAATTGATCTAAATTGGTACAATTCAGATTACTTTTACATTCACGACATGACCTAACGTAACACTTTTTACTAGTTGGGTGATAACCAAACCCTGCGATTTATTTTATTAATAAACAAGAACCCATACTTCCTGTAACTAAGAATTTTATCATACGTTAATTTCAAAGTAGAGGTTCAAAAGTTTGTTGAATCCCCGCCATAGTGGTTACGCATAATTGTTGTCAAGAAAGGCACATGCTACTGTCCATTCGAAAAATTTGTATAATCCAAATAATAGGAGACTAGGATCCGAAGGCGATCGATGGCTTCAGTGTGCGTAAAACGAGAATACCGACATTTTGATCATGCAACGATGACACTACAAAGTGTGACTCATAACTCACAGTTGACAATACTAGAAAAGTGCTCACCGTGACAAATTCACAAATCGTAAATCTTTTCCACAAAAGCATAATCCGAACTTAATCTGTCAATGAAATGAGACAAACTTCTCACAAAGCGCGACCCTCCTTCTAATTTATTTATTAAAAATAAACACAGCACCCTCCAGCCTCCAGCTTGCATGCCTCCAACCCACAATGGGGAGTAATTAATAAATCATTCCGCGGGATTTTTATCTTCGGCTCGAGTATTTTGTCAGTGCATGCTGAAGATTTATGATTCCTATGCCCAAAATCGCATTCATAATAATTTCAATGCGCATTTGTCTGACATAATTTTTTTTTCTAAATAAATCAAAACGAAAGTTGAGGCAGTATTGAAGCGAGTCACCAAAATCCCTGTCGCCTGGCGACTGGATTTAAGAAAAAGAAAACAGTTGTTGGAACTTGTCGCTGAGACTTAAACATTTCAGCAAAAAAAAAATTAACCACCCTTATCCTTGCATTCTTTTTGATTTCTACTTTCTGTTTTAGGTCATAGATTAGGTAGTTGTACCTTGTGTTTGTTCGACCGAACACGAGAGGCGGTATGGACACATCGATTTGTGGTTTTGTGGGAGTGCGTCCTTTTGTTTTTGTCCTTTTTGTAACACTTTATCGTTCTTAAACAAAAAATAAAACACTTGACTTGTCAGCGGGGTGTGAAATTGAACCGCATGTGTTGGAGAGGGTGTTGTGTAACATATTTTTGTGAAGTTGGTCTCGTGGTCGGTCATGAAGGTGCAGATTCCCTCTCCATACTTACACATAAGCAGAGATAATATGGGTAATTCTGTTTGAAAAAAAAACAACAACCACATTCGACTTGAATCAGTAGAAAAAAGTACCTCGGAAGCCATTTGTAGGTTCTGTATGAAACAAATTTGCTTAGGTTTCTCATGAAGTCATTACGCTTTTGAAACTCACCTACCATGGCGTTTAAGGATAAAAGCAAACATCAGTAATCTTACAACTGCAGAATATTTAAAATTTTAACGTACCCAGTGCGAATGGCAAACACCACGATCCTTCAGCATTTAAATCTTTCTTTTTGAGTCGTGATAAATCAGCGTTCATGGAAGAGAAAGTATTTCTCAAATTTTGTCAAAATGACAGCAGGAGCAAAGTAATTAATTTAGGTTCGTTCGTGTACTTTGAGCATAGAACAATGAAAAACGTCAAATATCAGAAATCGAGAGAGAAATCTTTCAATTTCAACAGAAGTACCTGACCGGTTTTCTTACAAAAAGTTTAGGTAATGTCATTTTGAGATTTAAAATGCCGCATCTACAAAATAAGTTGGAATTGATTTTTTTAAAATTAACATTCTTAATGCGATGATATGTTCTGGGAGAAAATTCAATTACAACTTCTTTCTCCGACATCGTTGAAGACGAAAATAAATAGAGTTTTACTTGTCAAACTTTTGAGCTCTCACAAAAATGTCAGTTTGTCATTTTTCAGTAAGTCGATATTCGGCGAGTAAAAAAATACGAAAAATTAAAAGAGGGGAAATAGATTTCCTTCTCATTTTTTGTAATTTTCTCAGTATGTGGTCGCATTCGCAGAGTTTCTTATCAATTTTTTAATAATTTTACATTTGCAAAAAAGTACCCGAACCTGATTTTTAATTGATAAAAAGAGCAAAAAAAAAAACAACAGAACATTTTACCTGTTTGGCAGACCTTGTAGCATAAACTAAGTATTAAATAAACCGTCAGCTCTTTCAACTTAAGAGAATCTGCATACAAGCTGTTTTTCGTAATTCTATGTGGCGAAGATGTGTGCCATGTTAAAGTCACTTAGCCGCACGCATACACTTGCACATAGAAACCTGACAGTTCATTCTGTGGTAACATTGAAAAAAATTCAAATAATTGCCAGTTATCGGGACGTGTTAAGAAAACGGTGGGTATGGTGTGGTGAATTAAGCACCAAATTTATTAAAACGCATAGGTATCAGTGCCGTGGCGCTCATATAACCCGATTCCTACCGACTTCCCTTTTTTAAATATCTACCAGTAACACTAGGTATCTAAAAAAAAAAAAATAATAATAATTAGCGCAACAGGTCCGTATGGACCCAAGCCTAGCTTCTCACAACCGTTCGTCTTGTGTGAGTTTTTATTTTTGGGACGAATGGAAGGGATCTACAATTTTATGCCGAGTCCAAACGGCCAATTGAGAAGCTCTTTCATGACAGTTATACTCTCGGATGTTTGTCAGACGTTCGCGAGAGGTGGCGCAGTGAAAAAAACCTTAAGTTGGAATTTGGGTTTTTCTCGGGACTCGAACCTGGGACCCCTCGCTTAATAGTCCAACACACTAACCACTAAGTCACTGCGCCGACAACACTAGGTATCTATCTACCAAAAACCAAATATACATACATGAAACCAAATGAATTTTAGTACTCATAAAATGGTACACACACATAAGCCATCAAATAAATATTGGGTGTGTATCAATTTTCACACAACATCGGCATCGTCATAAAGCAACTATTAAATAGACTGACAGCTTTCCTACGTCTCCCCGATTTACCCCGCAGATTTTTTTCAATATAAGCCTCTCCCACCGCTCGCTATTTTACTGTCGGTGAATACGTGTGAAGCAGCAAAAAAAAAAATACTGACACTCAGCAGTGTTCCTACATTGTGGCATCTCTACCTTTTTGTGGGAATTTCAATTTTTGGTAAAATTTCCATGCGTAAAACATCAAAATTGCGGGAATATCAACAATCTGACAAGAAAACATTCAAACTACATTTCACCATTAATATCAACGCACTAAATGTAAATAAAAAGGAGATTTGCCTTTAGCAACAATTTCCAGTACCAAAACTAATGATTATAATTTTAGCAAACTGCGATTTTTATACTGAAGATTAATTTAATGTTATTTTCTTTCCGAAAAATACAAATTTTGATTTTAAAAGCATGTTTTTTTTCATACTAAAATAGAGGTAATTTGAGTTAAGTGAAAAGGGAAAAATGAACACGCTTCGTGGGAAAAATAAAGAGAGAGTGCTAGGAACACTGAATGAGATTTAGTGTATTTCGTGAGTTGCTGTCAGCTGATGGATGCGTTCTGAGAGTTTAAATTCGTTGTTTTATTGCACGACGATAACATTTGTTTTCTATTCTACAAAATTTAAAATCGCAAATGTAATCAACATACATAAATAAAGGAATAAAGTGTGAAAAATTCATTCCTTGAAATACAAGAAGATATTTTTGTTCCTACAATTAATGTGTCTGTTTTGGTTTGTTGTTTTTGGGGGAAAAATATATTAGTGGAATACCCAAAATTTATAAGCACACCAAAATAATCAAAATGAAGTTTCAATGTCAAACTTAAGTAAGTCTTTTTATTTATAAATCAACCACATCTTTACACCTCCACTCACGAATCTTTCACGATTTTTGAGTTATAATCTTTTCATGAAGATTCCATTTAATAGCGGAAAACAACAAATAAACAATTGAAATATATTAGAACATTTTAAATAATTGAGATAAATAATTAATATCCATTTGAAAACAACTGCTTCAGCCTAGAACATGAATAGTGCTAGTTTTTAATAAAAAAACACAAGTGAAATGTTGTTGGTAGACATTTTATGAATGCAAATAATTTCATTATTTATGAGAAAAGTAAAATAAAGTTGCAAAATGATGACTGCACATTTATTATTGTTTCATGACAATTTTTTTTCTAGGAGATTGACGAATTTGTTTTACTTGATGTTTTGTTTGTAATTTTTCTTACACTTTTTTAAGTGACAGTACAGTTGTCAGTCTCGTTTAATACTGTTGTTAATAGTTTCACCAAATCGATCATTAAAAAAAATGGGAATGTGAAAGGAGAAATTAGTTGCGAAACTTAAAGGAAATTTTATGGCGAACATGCGAACAATTGTTTTATATCGATATCATAAAAATTATGTCTATCTATAAAATAGCTTAAAAAAATTACTTTTCTTTATATCCTGTAATTTGAACATTTCTATTCAATTATAAGAAAATCAAACAACTATTTATATAAAAAGTAGCGAAAAATGTCCACCTGGAACAGAGCCCTTGATATTGAAATGAGAGTCCACCTCAGGCCGATTTAAACCGGAAGAGTGTAGGCTGTTTTTTTTTTTCAAGTATGAGTGAGTCCCCTTTGATTAACATAGGCACAAATACATGAATTCAAACTGGGCTACATCCAAGGTTAAATTCAGCTTGTAGGCAATTTCTCTTTTTTGGCTGAAGCTGTCAGTCTATTTAATAGTTAGTTTATGATGTCTGTCTGTATCACTTTTTTTTTTAATTTTCTCCCTAACTCCCTAAATGCCCATTTAGCATTACGGGGTGCCGCTTACAATAGGATGTGACAATAATCATCACAGAATGGGTTGACGAGAGTTGCTTAACACCAAGTTCAGCAAGAAGCTCTCAAGAATTTACTATTTTTAACTTAATTGTATGTGAATAAAAATAAAAATAATTTCAAATTATTTAGTGTGTGTTTTTATTTTGAAGCATCGATTTTACAAAACAAAATTGTGTATATGAGGCCAAAGAGCTACAAATGGTATTCGTTGTAGGTTTAAATCGAGTTGTAGGTTTAACGACAGAAATTGTATTTTGACCGCAAGGTGTTGTGAAAAATACAACGAAAATCCGTTGTTTATACACATAAGTGGTGTGTAATTTACAAAGTCTGCTGTACATTCAACAACGAATGCTGTTTTATTTACAACTAGCTGTACCGGCCCGGCTTCGCCCGTGCAAAATGTGGTTTCACAACAATTGATGGAAGCAATTTTTTTATAAATTCGCTGTCTTGTAGGGGACACAATTTTTTTTTGATAATCGCTCAAAGAAAAATCATCGATAGACATTGCAGAGGTATAACGCGACGGAGCGGTCTGCAATAGTGAGGGAATTGAGCTCGTATTAAAAAACATCCCAAAGACTGAGTCCACTCTGCCTTCATTATTTGTATACTATATTAGCTGTTTTGTTTCTATCGGCTAAGATAGTGATATTTCCTGCATTACTTACCCTGGAGGACGCTACATTATTATCTATAACTGCCCGTGAATTCAACTCCCGCTTTTCTTAAAGTTTGACCCTGTGACTTATTGATTGTCATGACAGAACAAACATTAATGGGAAATTGAAGCCGTTTAAACTGAAATGGATAATTTCTGGGAATTATTTGTATTCTTGGTATAAATACCGTATCTTCTTTATCACACCCAGGTAAAATTAACGCATCTATAACATTTTTCTGTAACGAAATCACTCACATTCTGGTACCATTACAAAGCTTGGGGGAATCAAATTGCGAAGCAACATAATGGAAACTCCAACTTTTAATTCAATTTGATGATCAAAAAGTCCATTGGCTGTAATGCTATTTAAAAACTTCACCGGGTAATTTACTGCCTCATCTTAATAGCAAATAACATTTCTAAATAGTACGACGTGTATGATAGGTACAGAGCAATTTTCCCTAATGTAAAAATACCACGATCTGGTATCACTGGTACCTATACCTATTTGACATTTCTTTCTAGACACTTTATTTTGTAAGCAAAACAGAGACAAACAAACCTTTCCTACATATTTGCCATTTCTTTTGTTTTTTTTTAGCAAACCAGACAGCGTACTGCCTCTGTCTGCCACCCTCTCCGTCACAGGAGTAAATTAGGATTAAAAGAGATGTGAATATAATATTGCGCAGTTAGTATGTTTGATTTGAGAATGAAGTGCATATCTGCTCATGCAGGTAAAAATCGTAGAAATGTTTCAAATTTTGCCTATTTATTTAAAAACCTTTTAAGTTATCGAGTTATTGGATATCCTAAGTTGTACCTGCAGGTGTCCTCTTTAAGCTGGTATTTACTATACTTAAATGCTCCCAGTATTTTCGAACGGAAAGCGTGACAAAGAAAAAAAGCAAAACGAAACGAAAAAATTAATTACTCTTTTTTCCGGAAGTTATAGTGATATAGAGTTGAGACAAAGTAGATATTGTAGGCCTAGGTATCCTCTATAGGCCTATGAAAAATGCACCAAAATATACTGAGCAGTTTCTAAGATTTTTGCATTTAAATACATGCAGTCAAATTCAGTCTTAGTCGAACAGAACTACACCAATTTTATTTAAATGAGTTTTCTTGTTGTGAAATCTACAACAAATGCTCTCATTTTCACAATTTGGTTTTGGAAAGTACAACCATGTCTCTGTTGGATTGAAAGCATTGGATGTCGGGTCGATTATGACAATGAATGCAGTCGAATGCATGCGGTTTTCAACATTTCTACAACAATTTTTTTTGGGTGAACAGACGTCATTAATGGTGTCAACGGAAAATTACCTTCTCAGTTCTAACTATATCGTTTCGGTTGTAGCCTATGGTATTTAATGTGGAAAATAAGTGTTACCATAAATTACAAGACATTTTGTGTTTTTTTGACCATTTCGTGAAATTGGAGTAGGAGCTACAAACGCAGTTATATTCACTTATGAATGGACGGATGAATATCTTTGCGGATATTGTTTTTTTATTCTCTAAAGTTTAAACAATAAGTTTCTTGAGAAAACAAATTGACTTTTAGGTTCAGAGAATTTTAAAAAATAAAAGTAAAAAATTCGCACGAATTTGAGAAGGTAAGTAATTTAAGAGAGAATTTTATTTTCAAAATTTGCAGTCGCATTGGGTTGGTGCGAGGGAGCTGATGGTTTCCTAAGTTTCATTGGTATTCAGTTCAAAGATCAATTAATTCAACTTCATTTTTCATGCATTTGAAAATTTACGTTTTATTGTAATTTTTGTATGTCAAATAATGCGTCCTTCCATCAGTCCACTCTATTATATTTCTGTAGTTTCTGTATTAGTATATTTCCTCTCGCGGTTCACACGCTCAACCAATCTTAACAAATGAAGTGTCAAAAAAAAGTTATTTTCGGGGTGCTTATTTTTGCATTTTTACTTTTTGTAAAATATTAATAATTGATAAAGTTGAATTTTACTACAGTGGAAGTCGCTTATTACGACTTCGCTTATAACGACCAGTCGCTTATAATGTCCACTTTCATTTCATTTGGTTAGTTTCATTACATATAAATATTTGTGGAAGCCAGTCGGATATAGCGACCGCCGGTTATAACGGCGTTATTTCCTCGGTCCTTTCACCGTCGTTATAAACGTCTTCTACTGTACATTAAATTTCAACTACGCAGTTGTGTACAAACTATGATTTCTTTCATTCATCTTGCCCGTAGCGCCGTAGCCCGTACAATCTACAATGTACAAACGACGCCACGAAAGAGAGTCGACGGCCGAAGAGAGTTACAGTCATAGGAAATCTAGAGAGAATCGGGTAGAAGCCCTGTTATTTTACTTTAAAACTTTGTTGCCAGTAGTTGTCATTTTTGCACAGAAAATTCAAGGTAACCGTGATATAATCCTAATATTATAATTGCGAAAGTAACATTGTTACCTTTTAACGACAGCAAAACCAATTTTTATGAATTTTGGTATAGGGATAGATGGGACCTCTGAGAATGACATATGCTACTGTTTGTCGCGAAAACAAAACTTGAAGTCGATGAAGTAGGGGATTCATGACGAACCAATTATTTCTCAAGTTAGGGGATAGTAAAATTCATCATAGGTAATATTTGGTAAGAAATAAATGCATTTGCTGCGTATGTTACCAATGAATTTAAATGTGTAGGGCTAATTGGTTGGCTTGAAAGATAGAATAGTTTTTGACCCGATTGATATAAATATTTTAATGAGTTTGTAGTAAATTGTAATAGTCTCATTATAGGTTAGGTTAGGTTAGGTTTGGAGGGCAGTTTTGCAGCCGATGCAAATTTCACCCGGAAGCCGTGAAGGCCCATTGTGAGTACCCTGTTTGTACATGTAAGGACATGTGGCTAACAAAACCACGTCGACCTGTTTAGGAATAGTTTTATGTCTGATAGAGGTACCCTCGCCAAGTCTTCCAAACTTTCGAAGAACCTTGCTCCCATACAGGATGAGCGGCGTTCCTGTAAAGCTGGGCAGTGGCATAGAAGATGTTCCACCGACTCTATTTCCTCTTCGTCTCTGCAGCTTCTGCAGAAGTCATTTGCAAAAAGTCCCAGCCTTTTAGCCATGTTTCCTATGGTGCAGTGTCCGGTTAAAACCCCTACGAGCATCCCGATCTGACTTCTATTAAGGGAGACTAGGAACTTTGATCTTTTGGTGTCAATCACAGGCCACAGACTTCGGGTTATGACGCAACTGATGGTGTTGCTCCATTGTTCCTTAGCCAGTTGTGCGGTGACGCCTTCAATAAAAGTCTTAGCAGTGTTGAAAGGCGGTAGCACCTCTCCGTCCGCTAGTTGAGGGTTCATGTCAGAGCCGTATTTGGCCAATTCGTCCGCTTTTTCGTTCCCTTCAACCCCAACGTGTCCCGGAACCCAGCAGAGTAGAACTGAGTGATGACGTATAGTCCTGAGCGCCAAGAGGCAATCTGAAACACATTTCGCATTAACAAGGTTAGAGCCGATAGCTTTAAGTGCCGCTTGACTGTCCACACAGATGGTTATTTCCATTGCTGGTAGTCCCATCGATAAGATAGTCTGTGCTGCTTTCTTAACCGCGTAGATCTCAGCTTGAAAGACACTACAGTGATCAATCGGTCGAAACTACTGGCTAATAACAAGTCTTTCTGAGAATACGCCGGCTCCTGTACCATTTTCTGTTTTTGAACCATCCGTATAGACGGATATACCTTTAATGATGGTACTGGGTGAGTTCCAGTCCTGTCTTTTGGGTATAGTGATTCTGAAATTTTTCTCGAAGTCATATCTGGGTTTCTCGCAATCGGTGAGTGACATGAGTCCCTTCCGATCAAAGATTTCAAGAATGCTTGAGTGTCCGCAGTAACCAGGCTTCCAAGTTTTGTTCTCTCTTAATCTGAGAGTTGCCACGTTCTTAGTGAATAGCTCAATGGGTAGCAGGTTCAATAGCGTTTCCAGACCTAGTTGTGGTGTGGATTTAATTGCGCCTGTTATACCCAAACAAGCAATTCTCTGCACCTTGTTCAGGTTCTTAAGATAGGATTTGGTTTTAACCGCCTCCCACCAAACAACTGAACCGTAGCTAAGAATGGGTCTAACAATCGCGGTGTACAGCCAGTGCACAATGTTCGGTTGTAAGCCCCAGTTTTTCCCAAAGGTTTTTCTACACGCATAAAAGGCATTGAGTCCTTTCTTCATTCTTCCTTCAGTATTCCGTTTCCAGTTTAGTTTGAAGGTGAATACCACACCCAGGTACTTTGCCTCAGTCGAAAGATTAAGTCAAACACCTTTAAGCTTCGGGGGGTCCCATTTTGGTACCTTATATTTCCTGGTGAACAGAATGAGTTCGGTCTTTTCCGGATTAACCGCAAGACCGTTGTGTTCCGTATAGTCTCATTATACTTTATTATAATTTCAGTAGATTGTAATAGCCTCAATATATTTTATTATACACCCTGTACTTAACTTAAGTTATTATACAACCTGTACATAATTTGACGAAAGAAAAAAATGGTGGAACTGTCAGACGGAGGAAAATAAGAAAAAGATTGAGACAAGGAAAAAGGCGGTCGCGATATTTTTAATCGAATCGCATCTTACTTTTTATTATATAAAAAAAAAACACATTAAAAGTTACTCGAAGTATATTAATTCTACGCAGACGAAGTCGCAGGTATGCATTAAAGTAAAATGAATGAGAAAACACTGAATTTAAAAGAATTTCCTGACGATTCAAAAAATACACACGTAATTGTTCAAGTTTTGCACTTCTGTCGGCACTCCCGGAGTGCCATTGTTTTTTTTTTTTTTGTTGTTTGTCACTTGAAAATTTATTTCATTTGTTTTGGGCCCAGTTATATTTTAAGGTGCATTAATTATGCCGAAATTTCTAGCGAATCATCGAAGGTAGCCTCCAAAATGACTCTTTTTTTCAGCACGAAATATTTCTGAAAATATACCAAATCGTAATCGTCGACACAAGCCCGCTTGTACATTCGATATCAGAGACAAATGATACTGAGACCCCCAACTCACAATCCTCTGCCGCTGGCCACCTCAGTTTTTTTTCAAATTCGCCATTTTGTTTTCCTATCGGTGTTGTGTCACTTAGAATCCGTGTGAGCATCAACAAAAAAAAGCAAACCAAAAAAAATGTGGTGAATTTCTTTTGACAGAAGTCGATTGACATGCATGTCAAAAAATGTAAACAAATTGTGATTTGATTGCAACAAATTGTATAAAATGTAAGTTTTTGTTTATTTCAAGTGTTTAAATTAATTAATAAATACATTTATCTTGTAGCCTTGGAAGAAGCCAATGTTGGGGTGTATGGTGACTCTAGGAAACATATTGAATCGCATAGCAGACGACAATTTATCCCAGATGACTACAAATGATATCAATCGGAATCGATGTAAGTAAGCCGTATTTTTCAATAAATTGTTAGGTATATGTTTATTTACTATTCTATCTTTTAGGTTTGTTAAATCCAAAATCAATGAAGCTCGCACATATTGAGGAACATACTCAATCATTTAATAGCTAAGTTTTCATCATAGAAAAGAATAGTCAAGAATGCAAAAATTCACTTTGCAACTACTGGGAATGCAACAAGGAGCTTATACGTTTTACAACTCCGAAGGTAAGTTGCATAGTGCTTTGCAATTATCAATATACAAACTTCAATAACATTGTGTATTGCAGGTACAATTAGTTAAAATTACTAGAAGTGTACGACATACATATGGATAACAACACTTCTACTGAATTTCGCAGCAAGAAATGTCTGAAATACCAACAACTTCCAATTATAATGACAATGAGATGCATCAATAACCAAAACCAATTCATTTCTTTCATTTAATTCTAGGTATCCACATTAACGCAGAAAGCCAATAAGGGTTGGAAAATCGATTGAAGAACTTAGATAAGTATTGCTATTGCATTGAACGTTTAGCAGATTATGGCAATCATATAACATTCTATTTTCAGATAATTTACCTCAAGATGTTCGTTTTTGGCGCATTGGTTCAACGAGAAAATACGAAATTTATGACTAAGACATTATATTAGAAAAAAACAATGTGATTTATTGATGACATTTATTACAATAATTAACACAGACAAATTATTTTTTAGCGTTTTTTTGTTGTAATTTCACTCCTGCAGTAATTTTTTCATCTTGATAAGATGAAAGTTGACGGGATGATCGCTTTTAGATGATGATGACCAGGATGATGGTGAAAATGATTATGATGATGATGATTTTTAATAACACCTGTATGTAAATAAAAGAGGTTTTTATTGCATTTCCACGCCACCCATGAGGTATGCATACTGGCGCGTTAACCGATTTTTTATATGGTGTTCGGTTTCCCCAGGAGGCCTATTGCACCAGTCTTGAAATAAATTGGGATTAGTATTGTTATTCATATATGTTATTGTACATAATAAATACTTAGAACTAGATAAAAAAAGGAGTAGGCCCAACAGATAAAATATATACATATATATATATATATGTATATAAAATAAATAAATAAGTATGGGACTTACAACTGTATGCCAATTCGAACGGCTAAAAATAAAACTATTTACAAATGCGATACCGTGAGGGTTTTGCTCCTTTTGGATGGTAATCTAAAATCGCGATTGATAAATTTAAGTGCAAAATGAATGCGAACTCTCAAAAAGTATTTCAAAATGGAATGCATTGGTAGTTCTTGGCAACATGTATACGGAGGTTCGAACTGCAGTTCTTCAAAAAGTTTTTCGGTGACACCTCTTATATGACAATTTTGTGGAAACAGTTCACAAAAACTTGCGTCAAGATGCTTAATGTATTCCACGAAGTTTAGCGGGGGGGCAACGAGGTTGCAATTGTCATATTGCTTGAGGGTGGTGAAGTACAAGTTCGGAGATGGTTCCGAGTTGGAAAGTTTTGGAAAGGGTAGGGAGCAACTGTGACTTTCGTAACATCTTCTAAAAAGCCAGCCGCAAACATAAGTGAAACTGTTTTCTTGTAGGAATTCAATTCCATTTATGTCATTAGTGAGCTTTGCCTCCAAAATGCTACTTGGTCCAGGCACTACGTCCCACTGCAGCCATTTAGGGTCTTTCACTAACAACTCGTGATCTGCGATGGCTTCGAGTTGGTCATTTTCAATTTCGCAATTTCCTGTTTTGACGGCCTTGAGGTATTGAATACCCCAAAGTTTTTGAAATGCGCCTATAAATTGAAAGCAGGTTGGACGAGTATTTGAACCTCCTGCACACCTTATCTTGCCAAAAAAGTGTTCTAAACAGTCCTGATTTAGATGTCGGGTCAATAAATAGTTAAAGCCACATCGCTGCAGGTGTTGGAACAGCGAAAAAAGAGACGATATGTTTAACAACCAGCCGTTAATGAACTTAAACGTTCTTGTTGTATCCGCTCCGTTGTAAGCAATAATTTTCATTGATATCAGGAATTTTCTGGCATTGCCTAAGAACTCTTCCTGCATTTCATTTTGGCTGAAGGCAATTTTCATATTTTCGGGCTGTCTAATGAGTGAAGTATTAAATATATTAAAGAGTTTGTCAAAAAATTTGACAAACTCAGCGGTGCTTTCAACAGTTTTTGTCCCATTGCCAGACTTTGAAAGCGTTAAGAGCCCCGAAGAAACCGTATTGCTTAGGACCTGAGTTTTTTTTGTGGCTTCGCACATTTATTGAAAAAAAACTACACTTTCACGCTTGTCTCTAGAGAACCGTCTTAGCTATCACGAAGTATTTGGTATCCATGAATTCCTCTATCTATCCTCTACACAATTGTATAATTTTTTTTGAATTAGTGTATTCAATTTAAAATTTTGTATTTCCAAGTGCATTACGAACTCTGTCATTTTCACTTCGCGCAAGAAACTGAAGTCAAAACTTGTTTAGTATACAAAAATTTTAAAATAACGAGTTAAATGTTATACAATATATACCAATTCGTGGGGCACAGGTAGAGGAATTCAGGGATACCAAATACTAGGGGGTAGCTTACTTGGATTTCTAGGAGCAGGTGAAAATAGATAATTTCTTCACTAAGTTAGAGTGGAGTTGGGAAAATTGATGAAAAAATTAATCTATTGACACCTTTTTCTAGGAACCTGGGCAAGCTACACCGTAATATTTGGTATCTTTAAGTTCGTCTGATTGCGCTGCACAAGATAAAATACATTGTACAGAGGCAATCATTAAACTCACAACTTTGGCACTTCGAAATTCATTATCAAACTTTTTTTTTTTTTGCGATAAAAAGAAGGCAATTTGTGCTTCCAAATTTTTAATTAAATCACTTAACACTTCACGTTCTCTGCTTTTCAATACGGTGAACTGCAGTTAATTATTTGCTAAAATCACGATTGCTATTATAATAATTATGGTTAAATAAATTGTTTATTGACTTACCTAGCATCGTCGGCTGGGGCTTTGAAAGTACTTTTTCTTGAATTGCACCCCAGCACACAATTCAGAGTTCGTTTCCTTTTTTTGCGAGAGGCTGTCCGTCGTTCATTTTCCTAAAATAAAGATGAATTATTCAAACAATTGATTCAATATTTTACTAATAATTTGTTTATATTTTCACTCTACTTACGTCTGAAAATCCCGCGTAAATAACAAATTTGACAAGTGGGTGAAATTATGTATCCACCATGGTGAGCTGTGTCAGTGTTCCGAAATTCAGCTTTTTTTCTAAAGAGTTCAACACGAAAGTGGTGAATAAGTATAATTTCTCAATATTTCATTGTTCATATTAATATTTTTTTCCGCTTTTTTTCACTAAAAATGGTTTTTATATGTTTACAATTCTTTAGCATTGTTTATTATTCTTATATTGACAACAAAAAAATACAATTCTTCCTAAAATAAATCACTGTCTACACAAACTTTAGTTGTAACGAATAATTTCAAATTTAACGGATAAAATTGTATGAACGCTGTCAACAACTTTGCCCACAGCGGAAGTGGCATATGCAAGGTGCGAGTGTGTTGGTGAGTCGGAATTTTTGAAGTTACGTGACATTTGTCAATACGAATTTCTATGTAACAATACAAGCGCACTTAGCATTTGCCACCCCATAAAAATATAGCTTGTAGGCTAAGTAACGGGAAATCGGTCGGAGTTGGTGGTCTCAGTATTGTCTCTGTTCGATATAGTCGACGACAAGGACGACGTTGATTTACCATCAGCTGCTATTTCATCAGCTCTTCGACAAATTCGTCTTCTGACGACGAAGACATCAACAGTTATTTCGACCATTTCACGAATGAAGTCCTTTTTATTTCTTTTTCTATTCCCCTTTTCTACTTTTCTTATTTCTTGCGAGGGAAGAAATGTCAATATTATGAAATTGAGTTTTAACCCGAGTTAAACTGGTCTCCGGATTGCGTTTAAATCCAACTGTGGCAAGAGTTGTCTTTGTTCATAGGACCCTAATAGGAGAGATTGCTTCAACAGACATTCTAAGCCTTCTCAACATAAATGTTAACCTGCGGTGCACTAGATTTTTTAGAGGCATTGCCAACAAGCAATCCCTTAAGTTCCGCCACGGTGCGGGTATGATATTGCAGAAAAGAAATGTTTGACAGCAAAGCAAGCTTTATAACACTAAAATGTTGCACTTAACCTGTGCGCATAGTAGGCATGTATAGTGCCATAAATTATGACAACATCAAGCTCTAAAATGTCGGTGCGGCAGTAAAACTCTAAAATAAATAATGTAGCCTTAAAAAAATGGGGATTTTATTCCACTGTAACTAAAACTCTCTGGCGAAACTAACAAAATAGTTTCAAACTCCAGCCCATAACGTTGTGACACGCTAACACCATTCTAACCAATTCCATACCTGACTATTGCCGTATATAGCAGGAAAACAACAATTTCCTGGTCAGAATGTAAAATTTACCGTCTCTCACGCGGAGCTTAGATTACAAAATGAATATTTGATGGAGTGCTCTTTGCTTTATTCGTCAACGACTCGCCGCTAGAGTTCCACTAGCCACCACCACCATCCACACACCATATCATCATCATCAACAATGCCAGCAACAAATCACCAGCCATTTCCGAGAGGATGCTTGAGCGCATATTTTAGTTCCACAGCGCGGTCTGGTTGTGCGGTTGTTGATGGTGGTGCCCACCAACCCAATCCTAAAATCCGAGCAATCCCACGGAATTATTTTCATTTATTTATTTATTCGAAAACGAGAGTATGGGAACATGATTATGTCCATGTGTAAGTGAGTGCTATATTTTTTGTTGTTGTTTTAGGAAAAATACACATACACCTCTAAGCCCGTTAGCTAATTCAAGAGTCAGCGTACCTACTCCTGTTGCCCTATCAATAATTAAGGACTCGCTCATAAATAATCGAAGGGATATTTGACGGTGTTGGCAGAATCAGAAGACGATGATGATGATGATGATGATGGTGCACAAGCAAATCAAATAACAAATCGAATACATTTTTGAAGTGACGAGATTGGGTGCGAGTGGGTGGGATTAGTGGGTGAGGACGATTTATGGATTCATCTCAAATGGAATCAGTCGCTCGGGACGGGACATTGCAAGGGAATGAAATTACCACCGATCAGAGCGACACGGCATGGTGGTATCAAATATTTACGGACAATCGAATTGCATTGCATAAATGATATCCATCAGAGCGGAATGGCATATTTCATGCTTATTTCCCGAATGAGATCGTGTGTGCTGTGCTGTTTGATTTGATCCGTATTAAGTGGTATGCAAAAATGACACATAAATAAAATTCCGATTTTAAAACGGGTCTGCTTTTGCGCTGATGTTGCATAAAATTGAGAAAATCAAATCAATGAGAACTATATAACCAGATAGTATGCCTGAAGTATAACTGTCATGAAAGAGCTTCTCAATTGGCCGTTTGGACTCGGCATAAAATTGTAGATCCCTTCCATTCGTCCCAAAAAATAAAAACTCACACAAGACGAATGGTTGTGAGAAGCTAGGCTTGGGTCCATACGGACCTGTTGCGCCAATTATTTATTTATTTATTTTATGCCTGAAGTATACAGAGTCGGTGAAATTAATGACATTTCGAAGACCTCATTATAGGGAAGCATGCATGGTAAGAAAAAAAATGTGCATGACTGGATCACATGTAACATAAATTTGTATCTTTTTATCAAAGCTTTGGGTAAATAAAAAAATATATAGTTCGTTTTTATATTTGAGACGAAAGGAAGGAATCTACAATTTTATGATGAGTCCAAATGGCGAATTGAGAAGCTCTTTCATGGCAGCTATACTCTCGGACTCGAATGTTTGTCAGTGGGGAAAAAACCTTAATTCGAACCGTCGCTTAGTAGTCCAACACTCTAACCATTAAGTCACTGCGCCGAGTTTGGGTAGGGTTAATTTTATTTATTCATCTATTTAACATTTGAGTCACGGTTGATCTTAAATGATCTTAATTTTAAATAAAATAAATAAAAAATTAATGAAAATTATGTTAGAAACATAAATTACATTTCTTTCAATATTTGTTGTTTTTTAATTGAATTTTGATAGTTTGAAATCAATCACATAATTGAATTTATTAAAATCATTCGTCAAGGTGTTAATGGGACCATTGCTTTCGAGATATCTTTTGATATAAAAAAAAATCGGATTTTGTTTGGTCCTCGGTCTATGGATGTTTATTGTTTAAAGAACTAAGAATATGGACTTGACATTGCCAGTCAGATTTGTTGCAAAATGTAAAAGGATCCAAATTAAAAAGTTGGCAATAGCGCCTTAAAAACTGTTCAACACCAACATGGCAACATATGAAAATGGACATTGCAGTTGACATTAAAGCGAGACGACGAGCGGACGTCCTTATTTTATCTATGTACTTGTGTTGAATTCATTTTATTTTTCATACTTTTTCCTCGCAATAATTTAAAATAACAATTTTACTTATTTGATTGATGAATGAAAACATTTTTTAGTTACAATTATAACTGAAATAAACTTTCAATAAAGCAGCCACAAGGTGGTCCCAATCCCAACTACAACGGCACATGGTCTCAAAGGCACTGTGGCCCATTTTCAATTGGAAAAGGTCTGAACAATCAATCATATTGCCTTCTGAGGAACTAATGTGGTACTCTGTATTCCTACAAGTCGCTGAAGACATATCCCACCTTCTCTCTGAATGCCAAGCAGTTGCTCCGAGTAGAAGGATGCACCTCGGAATGCCGAAATACTTCGGAGGATGTTGGTTCCTTACGCAATATTGAGACCATATAATACTTAAATTCTGTAGGTAAATTGAATATTTGGGTGATTTGGTGTAAGTTTTTAAGCATAAGATTTCCTGGCAATGGTGATGCATGCGCTTAGGTGCCTGGTCTTTTGTGGCAATTTCACAACCCCACTTAACCTAACCTAAACTAATCTAACCAAAATATTTTGATATTTCTCTTAACAATTTTAATCGACTTATGTTGGGGGAAGGCGACTTTTAGGGTCCCTTCGTAAATCACGTAAATCAAAATGAAGAAGAAAATGCTTTTGAATGCTTTTAGTTTTTGGAATACCAGATTCGGGGTTCGGACACCAAATAGGACTGCAATATTCCAAAACAGCTTTGACAAGAGAACAGTACCCATAGAAATTTGTTGATGTAGGGGTTCTTGGAAACCGCTTTATAGGTACCAATCAGCTTATTGTCTAACTGACAACAAAATCAAAATGAGGGTGAAAATTGAGCTTCTTGTTAAAGATGACTCCCAGATCATTAGAGCGACCCACACCTTCAATCATTATTGAAGAAATAAATCGGTATAGTTGGAATTTGTCGTTTCGTGAAGGACATTTCTTCAGATTAAGCTGCATATAGTTCACCTTACACTATTCCTGCATGCTGTGGAAAAATATAAATCTTTTAAAAGAATATTTTAGCTTTCAGTCATCCGAAAGTAGTAAGATTTTTGAATATGTAACAAAAGCACATAAATCGTTGATAAATAACAGGAAAAGGCTTTGACCAAAGTGGTACCTTGAGCGACACCAGAATAGACGACGATATTTTTTGACATAAGACCATTTAGTTCTACATTTCGAGTATGATCAGTTAGATACGAACCGATTCATTTTAAGATCAACATAATGTTACAGTTTTACAGGATCACATGATTAAATCTGTGGAATGCTTTAATTAAATCAAAAAATAAAAAAAGTTAGTTTAAAAAACCAAAAAACCCGACACATTCAAGTTAATATACCTTAATAATTGACAACCGGAGACTATATACCTACACACTACACAGCCTAACAAATATATGAGTATTGAATACCGTCCGACTGTCAAATAGTAAGGTAGATATAGGTATTTGAATGTGTCTTGTTCATATCTTTTTAATTCCTTTTTTTGCTGTCAGTCGGGTTTTTTGGTTGTTTATATTAACTTTCTTTTATTTTTATTTTTTTCAGCCTATGACACTCCGGGGAAAAACACGAATCTAATGACACCTCACTATTCAAAATCGGTCAAGCCGTTTAGGCTACATGGCGTCACGTAGGAACGTACATAGGATACGCGCGAAACACATAACCCTCCCTGTGTGCAGGCGGGTAAAAAATCAGCATAAAAAACCTCTATTGTAAACCATTATCCAAGCTTTCAATAGGAATTACATTCTTTTAAATTAGTTGCTTTGGGATTTTTTGGGCCTAAAACCAGACTGCCCATCGGCAAACATTTTAGAACGAGAAAATTTAAAATATTCCATATAATTTTCTAAAGGAGCTTAGGTACCATGCCTGATGCCATGGTTTCTCAATTTATGTTGCAACCCCTCTTGTGTAGAGGAATGAAAAATGATGACTTCCACAATATCGGAAAGACTCCACTGAACTTTGTTCTCGTTATATGGGGAGTATTGCTAATTTTTGAGCTAAAAGAAAAGTTCGCATTCCAAATCGTGGTGGTAACCTAAGGTACCTAAGGCAGTCATAGACGAAAGTTTGATGCAAATCCGCTAAGCTGTTCAAGCTGTAGCTGTTAAGTGTACGCACGGGCCTATAAACCCTAAAAGCCACCTTGATAAAGCCTCTGTACAAAAAGTATGGTTGGGTTACGTTAGTAGTCAGGACGGCGCAGTTGCCACGCCCCCTATTAGGACCCGCAATGCAATTTCTGATGAATATCTTGATATCGAAACAGAGGATTTGCCCATTTCAGAGAAACTTTCTCATTTCGAACCCTGTCTCCAATGGATCCGAAAAGAATAGGCTCTTCATACAGCATACACCATTCCCACGGGAATGAACAAAATGTTACTTTTTGCCACCTATACAATCACTAGAGTCTATTTGGTCGATCAGTGAAACAAAACTCCCCATCGACTGCCACTACAGACCCAATTAACTCAGCCAATTTGTTGATTATTAATGTTGGTTGTTGGATATCGTTAAAAAGAGAACCGCTCTGCGTTTCCTCACAGAAACTTTCCAGCTCATCGCACTCCCACTGTGGTGCAACTCTGTGTCTTTCTAAAATAAACGACACGCCTCGCTTACATCCAACGTTCTACTTCATTTCCAGAATGAATAGCGCGCGCTAACTAATTGCCTTCCAGCTTTACAACCGACGACTATACAATGTTCAAACGTAAACTATTTTCGGAGACAATTTTTCCCCTACCCCTCTGATGGTCGGTTGACTTGACGAAGCCAAATTGCCTCTTTGATCGGGGGGAAACTTGATTGCAGTAAATACAATTTCCCATTGGAAAATATTAGGGCAGGCATTGACATCACCCAATTGGAGTTGTTCTTTTGAAATTTACGACTCCGCGCCACCAAAGAAGACAAATAAACTTTTATTGATCAGCAATAGGGTAGGGAGTCTGACGCCGAATACGATAAACAGGTACAACCACCGGAAGCTATGATTTTTAATTAATCAATTTGGGAGCATGTTAACATTTCAATTAAAATTTTTAAAACAAAAAAAAAACAAATTAAGAACAAATTTGATGTGCTTCTCATACATTTTCGGATAGTCTTGGTGATGTAGGGATCCGTAATTAAAATGTCAACGCAATGCGGTTTTGTAGTTGAATTCGCAGATGATATATCCCTCGGCGATGGTAGGACGAATTTAATTGGCCCGAGGCGTTGAGTAACACGCTGCTGGTAGACTTACGATTGGTGCGCGGTGGCATAAAACTTGAACCTGAGTACGTTGGCGGTGTAATTGCAGCAAATCATAAGAAAATAATTTCCGATACATTGTGCGATTGTTAATTTAGTTTAATTTTGTCACGCCATTTGGATGCAATTAAGATTTTTCAACTTGTGTTATTTTGTCGAGGTCCCTCTCTCTATAATTGCGAACAAATGAATTTTTATTATTTGAATGTATTGTAGCTGTATGTATACATCCGTACAGCATACACCGTTTGTCTGTCTGTTGAGTTGTTCTCTAAGTTCATGGAAATATCATTATTTTTGTGTTACAGTGCGAGTTTAATCGATTAAGTAATGAAAATTTGTGTATATATCGTAACATTAT
The DNA here is from genome assembly GCA_916610125.1 of Cheilosia vulpina. NCBI lineage: Eukaryota > Metazoa > Arthropoda > Insecta > Diptera > Syrphidae > Cheilosia > Cheilosia vulpina. The sequence goes on along the minus strand of OU744276.1, from coordinate 76,466,169 downwards.
TATGATTATAGTAAGTTTTTTTGAAGTAATACTTCTTTAGGCACGCTTGACTTGGGGGGTAAGCTGGTGAATGCGTCACGAAAGCGTTACGGAAATTGCGAGCGGAAGTTGAGAGGGAGATACTATAAGTTAGTGAGATAGAAAGACAGAGAGTTACGTTTCGTTTATTATATTACTGCAGAGTGAAGAGAAATAGATACGAGAACACATTTTTGCTCTCTCTTTCTCTCAGCCAGTTACGTTTCATTATTTAAGACACATCATACAGTGCAGCAGTGATACCAGATCGAGGGATTTATCTCACTAATAAAAAGCTAAAAGGGACAAAGCGATTTTTCAGACCTCATAGTACAAAAAGAAAGGGATTTTACTTTTTGGTCAAATTTTGTTCCTAATTGCTCATTTCATTAAGAATAAAACAATTATTCAACCTACGATCAAATTAAATATTTTCATGTCTAAGCTAAGTATCCTGCTCGCGCTAAATTTGATCTCCCATACAAAAATGTCTACAAAGATAAAATTTAGCGAGGCAGTTTAGCAAAGCAGTATCCTGTTCGATGGCTAAATTCTTAGCTTCATAAAGATGGGCCGATGACAAGTCTCCAATCATTTAGCTCGCGAAATAAATGTCCGGTACAATAAATTCAAGATAAATTTTGACAGGAGAAAAAGGAGGAAAGAGTTTGAGTTGTGTTGACTTTGGATTTTGTTTTCGACGAAGCCGAAGAAAACATTTGCATGATAAATAAAAAAAAAGCAAAATCAAAAATTCCTTTTCATGCGATAAAAAATCGAAAAAAAAACTTGCGGGGCTTGTGGAGAACAGAAATATGGAGATTGCAAAATAATTCCAATGCAAATAGGGTTTAACCCGGCACGAAGGAACTGCAATGAACATAATATGGTTTTTGTCCCATCTATATCATGTTTGATAATTTAGCGACCATTTATCTTTGGTGTGGAGAATCAAATTGGAGACTAGGGACGCTAAAATTTAGCGCAAGCAGGATACTAAGCTTTAGGAAAAAGTCATTCAAAATATCTAAATGCTTTTTTTTATTTCCCTAAACTGTTTCATGAAATAACATAATGTGTCTGAGAATGAATCACGAGTATTTTTTTAAAATCATAAATTTATATGTTTTGTTAACAGAAAAGGGATATTTTGAGTATAACCATGGGATAACCTGCCTCTAAAGTCTGGTATCACTGCAGTGCACGCCTATTATCTGTGTCACACTGTAGGAGCAACAGAGACAGGTGCGAGCACACAGTTTCTTTTCATTCTCTCATAGCCAGTTACGTTTCATATATCTAAGACACAGTGCACGCCCATTGCAAGGTTGCCACTTTGGTAATATTTTACCAAATTTGGTATTTTTTTTTGCTTTTGAGTTTTGGTAAATTTTTGAGCAGACGGTACACAACATTCTCAGTTTTGTATTCTGGCTAACTATTCATACATAGTTTTGTCGGTATTCCGACACGGGAACAGTCGACATACAACCGGCCATATGAAAAACATGAATTTTGAAGATTGATGCCGCAAATACTTAGCTACTGTCCTTCTGATTTATTTATCGACATTGGAAATGCTATCCGCACTGGATATATAGATTGTAACCGTTTAAAGTTGAATGGCATGTCGTTCAGAATCAAAGGATTCCGTGCAATCAAAATGTCTTTATGTGTTTATATTCCTCAACATAATAGGCCTGTTCTTTTACTTTTAAATCTTAAGAATTTTTACTACTTCTTGCGAAATTTGACTCAATGCCGTTCCTTAACCCCGAAAGTTCGTAAAAGAGAACAAGATATTACCCCTCCACAATGACGTTGCGTGAACATTTTAAAATGGGAAGTCGGAGCAAAATTAATCACAAACAAATGTAAACAACTCTACATCTGTGTACCTTGAAATAAAATCGTACATTGTTCATTTGCTTTCCACGTCACCCTACCTACCTCAACATAGTACCTGCAATTATCCACACACAAGACACAATAAGAAAAGAAGAAGAAAAAGAAATGCAATAACTCGAAGAAAAGCGTGTTATTTTCTACATAACCAAGTGGGTGTTGAACAAAGAGGTGTCAGGCACAGTGCTCAGGGCAGAAAAAAAGAGACAACAAGCAAATATTCTCTCAAAATCAACTGTCAAGTGAGAGCTTTAATAACCCGACATATTTTGGGTTCCCTTCGCTTTGTCGTGACGAGACGATGACGATGTTGTATGAAAATAGATACACACACAATATTTATTTGATTTTATTCATTTGTTTTGGCAGATCGATAGTGTTAACTGGCGGAGATTTAAAAGGGAAGTCGGTAGGAATCGGGTTATATGGACGCCACGCCACTGCCCCTCCACTAAAAATCTTACGAATTTAGCAACAGGCGGGATAATAAAATTGAATGTTCTCCTTAGATTCTTTTCGAATGTCGCTACGAAATTCTTCCTTGCTGTAAGGAGTAAGAGAGGACAATCGCTTCCACGTAATTTTTAATACCGTGTTAATTTTTTCTTCTCGAATGCTGGTAGTTCAATCAGTACAAAGTCTTCCATGTACTCGAATTTATGAAAAAGAAGTTCGATTAATTCCGAATCACTTTCATCGCTAGGTAGATGAATCAACTAATTTTGTTCGTAAATTAGCACATTATTGAGTTTACACGATATTTTAACGACTTTTTGTACCACTTTTATGAATTTTTGAATTATGCATTTGTCGTTATCACAGATTGCTTACGACAATTCCCTAACTTTTTCGTTAGTGTCTCTCTCTGCGAGAGGTTTTATCCCCACTACTGCTATTTTGGCAGTCTTTTCCATTCTTACTACTAAAGGAACATACCTAATGATTATCGATCCGATTTTTAATTGCGGATAATTCTCGCGAATTGAAGAATTGCGTTGGATAGTTGACAACATCATCTTGGGTAGTGACGGAATTGCTGGCATTTTTAAAAACAAAAATTGCACTGATTAACATTTTTTCCAAATCCCATTAAATTATACATTAGAAATGTTTATATTGTCTAAAGCGCTAAGTGTAAATTTAATATTATCCATAAGTTTTGTTAAATTTTCTGATTTTCCGCCCAACATTCTTATTTTCTTCTCTCATAAGAACCTTCTCCTGAAAATAGAAAACACAACAATAAAAATAATTAGCGAAATCGATCTAGCCGTTCACGCGTGATGCCGTGACAAAGGTAAATAACGATTCATTTTTCGTTATTTTTTTTTTAATGATCCAAAATGTATATATAGATGTGATATATTCGGCATTACAAATCATTTCTTATAAATGAGAAAATTTAGTGTGTGACTATAATAATTTAAATATTCCGTGAGTATTAAAAAAAACGGAATTGTTTAACAAATCGACGGTTAACCATGAAAACCTCTTAAAAAGTAATTTTTGTGAAATACATTTTTTGATGTAGTTTTGTTAAGAGTTTCAATTCGCTTCGCTGAACACATCCATTGTATCGATATCTGTCAAAATGCTTTTATCGTATAGTTTTAATACCTGCTATGATTTTGGTGCCTAAAATTGTCATTAATAGCTGTTTTTTATTATCAGCGTGATCTGATCCGGATCAGCAAAATCCAGAAAAAATCGTACAATAAGTGGAAGCAGGTCGAAAGAATTATTTTTACCTGAATACAACGACTGCTTGAGAAGAAAAGAGTACACAGCACATTTTACCTGAACCACTACATGGGGCTTGCTGCGTACGACGAACGATTGTGGGTCTTTTCATAAAGCATTTTTAAAGGCGGGCTGGAGTGACTGTCAGTATATTAGTATTCTCTCTCAACCATGCAGTATGAATTAATATGATCAGGTTACCAGCTTTGCTTTGGTAGAATTGGTAATATTTGTATTTTTTGCCATTGGTTATTGATTAAATGGTCTTTGTTATGGACACGAAAAAGAAATGTTTCATTCTATTTCACGAAATTCAACCCTTTTGCTTTGCTACGACTTCGTTAATAACCATTTTTATATGATTTTAAGTTTTATTGCCAGCACTTTTTAGGTAATATATTTCATAGCAGATGGTCACACTAATTACTTAGGTTGGCTGTAGAGGGGATTGTTTACATTTGTTTCGCACATATTTTTAAAGGCGTGCCGGAGTTGGATTGTTATCAGTCGTTCTATATCATCAATTGACGAAAGAAAGGGTGATCCGTGTCTACGCGTGTGGCAAACAACTAAAAGTAGTGAAATAGTGAAGTTGAAGTGCAAGTTTGCATAGTTTAAAAACTCTAAATAAAATAATGGGAAAACATTATTTTAAATGTTTGGCATGTGGGCGAGAGGAGAAAGAAAATGTTGGAGTTAAATATTTCAAAATACCGGATAATAGTGAGAGGTAAGCAATATAAGTTATAGATCGGGCAAGAACGAATATTAATCTGTGTTGTGTTTCTTAATTTTTTTTTAGAAAAGTGGTTGAACTGCATAAATAGTATAAGTATGTGGAAGATATTACCTATGGAAACTGTGAGCCCACTGCTAACATGGAACTTCCAGACATTGAACTGCATATGGAACCACAAAAACAAAATAAGGACAATTTGGTTTACGCTTTCAAAACTGAACCTGATTATAAAACTGTGAACTTTGGTATTGATAATGCATTCTACTATTTCGCAGGATATATTTTAAAAAAATACCCACACAAGTGTGAGTTAAAATTGAGTCCGCAACTTAACGTTTCCTCCCTTTTTTCAGATTTTAAAAAATATGAAGATGCGAAATGGACACGGCCCAATCAAGAATTTTTAGACTCGTTACAGAATCTTGAACGAAAATTTAATTCTTGTTTTCCAAATATGTACTACGTAAATAATTTTGAGGGGAATATTTTTAACTTTTTGAAAAATGAATTTCATTACAATTGTTGCAAAAATCAAAATAAGTAATTTCTTATCAAATTTTACGTCCAAGTACGGGTTTACTTTATTCTAAAACAGTTCAATAAAAATAACAAAAAATGTACCAACAAACAAAAATATTTAAGTGTAACACACATGTGAATATATATTAGATATAAAATGTTCAATAAGAAATATTACAAATTGGTTTTGCTTTTTTTTTACGTCACACCCTGTACCACACTTTGAAATAGTTCAACTACTCTTCCATCCCTCTTTTACTAGAACACTTTTAGTGCCGTCTATTTCTCGTGTATGTGTACTGCAAATTGTAAACTGATAAGAAAAACGTGGAAAGTGTCCCTACTCATTAATGCATATACTCTGGTTACGTGAACCAAATTAATGCCGAGATCGTTGACTACTATCGTAAAGACGATTGTCGTCCTTTACGGAATGAGTGCCACATATACGACATATCTTTTGAATGAGTTGGCCAGTTAAAAAAATATATCCTAAAACCTTATGTTACGTCTGAGAACTGATTGGATTAGTCGTTCTAAACCAAGTTTTAATACAGGTAAAGAATTTTTCAAGGTGTTGTGACATAAGGCCAACCGAAAAAAGGCCAAATTTGAGGTTTTAGTACTTGTACTTGTGTTGCCTTGCAACCGCCCCTCCTGGGGCACTGTTTGGGGATTGGAGTATAGGTGCAAGGTTGGATGTATGCAATATTAATTACATTCTTATTTCGCTTGCATTTAAACAAACTTCGCATAGCGCGAATTAACTGTTTAGTTACATATTCAAAAATAAGAAAAGGTGCAATTATTTCCCACTTAAGGTGAAGTTATTTCCTGCATAGTGGAAAGTGACATAAAGCCAAATTGGCCTTTTGACGCTTTGTGAGGAAAGCAATAGGTAAACTAAAGTCAGGACCAGGCCGCTAGCAGACGGAATTATTTAAGGCACCAAAAGACGACTTGGTGGCACATTATTATTGTTTTATTTAAAAGTGAATGTGACTGATGAATCGAAACAACGTTGGCTGGTGTACCTACTCGATGATGGCAGTCACAATAATTTAGAGAGTTCTTCGGTCTATTTTTTAAAAAAAGTTTAGGTCTATCGGATTTATCTCACATTTATTCGAACAAAATTAAGCCTACTGTCGCACAATACACGACAAGGTCACGAAGAGGTAGATAAAGGTTGAGCGTACAGCTGTTAAAGTCCACGACGGATATAAGAGACACTTATATAAAAATAAACCGGTTATGAAAAACGCATAAACACCGTAGACTTGTTGGTTGTTATATACGTTATTGTATAAGAACAACACGGATAAAAGAAACATTTTTTTTTTTTCAAATTTTTGAGGTTTCTTATATCCGTCGTTGACTATGTATTGAGTTAAAAGCAAGCAAGAACTTATCTGTTTAAGAAATGGGTTTGACAAAGTTTGTATATCATCGGCTGTAGTTTAATAACCCTTTAAATGTAAACGAGAGGACCTAGATGACTGGTGCCTTGAAGAGCACCATAGATGTCCAAGAAATGCACAGATGCACAGTAGACCCTGAGCGAACTCTGTAAAGAATGATTTTTCAATTACAAATTTTTAGTAGAACGGGTTTTTGTCCCCTGCTTTGGGACGGACAAAAATGTTCAAAGTATTTGTTGGTGTGATATCTGATGGATACCCTTCTAATAAGGTCAACTTTATGCCGGTTCCATTGAAGCTGACATTGTAGAGGGCACCAATTCGACGTCGTAAGTGGTAGCTGATCTACCTTTGCCTTGATTAGCTGAAATAAAATATTTTCGCTGAACTCTTTCGAAGAGTTTAGGTATATGCGAAAGTTAGGCTTAGTTCGCTCTATAATCCAATTTGTGCATCACTATTACCCATTTGAAAGAGGACTATCTGACGAAATCCGTCCTGAGTAAGCAACAGCCGAATTATGTTAGAAAGGGCGAAGCAGAGGCTTTTTCACATGTATGTAAAAAGGACCAATTAGATTATAGGAATGGTCGAATATTCAAGAGCGGATAGAGCCAATGGAGAGGAGAATTTAATTTGGTAGTAGTAAAAACTGTTCAATGCGAAGGTGTTGTAACCAAAATATTGCGTAAGAAATAGGAAACAAGTTGCCAGGGCTTGGCAATGTTATCTTAACCTCAAAGCAAATTAGGTCGATCTTGTACATGTCTCAGGAATATGTTTTGGAGAAGCACATTTGCAGAATATGGTGGTTTTGAAACTCCAGCTTAAGTAAAGTATAGGACAGAAGATAGATACCGATTTATTTTAATTTATTTGATAATATACATAGGTACTTCTTAATAAAAATGTTTGTGGACTTGTCCGTCAATCTGTACATCCCTGTAAGAAGCTATGACTTTGAGGAGGTTATATTCCACAGATCTATTGACATGTTTTTAATTTAGAAGATATAAGTCTTATCTACAAGAAGAAATTATAATCAACTTCCTAATAATTTTGTAGCACTGTATTAAAAAATACAACTAGAAATCTATACTACTAAAATTAAAGCTTACAGTATCCATATACCATATAGTTGTGATATTATGAATGTTGATGACCGCATCCTGTTGCCGAGTTGCCTTTGGTTTTGACCTACCACGAATCACTTTTCCAATCGCAAAAACAGGAGATTCAAATGCTACAGTCTGCGCAAAATTTGCAATCAGCGACATGTCGAAACCAACCCAAACGAAGAATTTACCTACAAAGAGAGAGAGCATTTCAATTTGAATAAATTATCATTTAAAATTAAAATCGTATATTGACCCAAAGCCTACATGTGTGCAATCGGAGAAAGAAAAGCTTGTCCCAGTTGTTCTGCCGATATTATCGCCACCTACAAAAAAATAAAACACATAGAAGAACCCTAAAACTGGAAAATTGAGAAACGATCTCTTTCAGACCAAACATGCATCTTTGCGTACGTCCAAACTTTATAGAGGAAGCTTGACAAATAAATCCAGGTTGCTTTAAATTTCGTTAAAGAATATTTTCGACAAAACGTCACTCATCAAGTTATTCACTGAAATATATACGTCACTTTGAACAATCAACAAACTGATAGTGAAAAATAATAGGTTGGCCGTTAGTTTCGAAATTTTTATCTTCCTTAGCGAACACCTTAGCTGGTACACATATATAGTGGCGACGCCACTTTTATTATGAAATAATTTGACATCGAACTACCTTAGATTACAAATTTTGGATCTAATCAATGCATGAGCCTATCTAAGATGTTGGTAGTCACCAAATTAACCGATGATCATTATCGCAATATCAGTTTTCCGGGTGGTAGACTCTGGTGAGCCTGAGCATACACCCATTTTCAAGATAAGACAATATGTGTTTGGGTTTTATGTAGATACGATCAGTTCAATAATTCACGATCATGACTACGGCAGCGTGTGGACTTAAGATAAACCGCTAGTAGTATATCAAGTGCTCCAAGAAATGTTGAAGAAGGTTTGTGTTCTGATGGGAAGCTTGCAGGTTGTTTTTGAAAGCACTTCCACTAGTCATGCTAAAGGAACGTAAACGCAAAAAAAAAATGTTTTTATAGGTTGCAAGAGAACTTTTCAGCAATTTTTATTTTTTTCGTTATGATATCCCACCATAGGAAACATTCCTACCATTTGTCCGCAAAAGATCGTAGTTTTTAACCATCGCAGCTCTTTTCATTACCATTAACAAGGGCAATATTTTAAAAGCGTAGCAGTTTTACCTAAACAGCTAGTTTACTTTACACTTATCAGAACCGAGTTCAGGGTAAATTTTAAAATTTTATTTGAGGACGGACAGGCAGAGGTCCAAATAAGAAACAACAAAGTTTTCACTTGAAAGACATGTTCATCAAATATTTTCTATGCCTTTTATGGGTGCAGTGTATTTGAACCTTAGGACATCTATATCTTCTATTCTATTTACATATAATAAAACTGTAGCCGTTTTCATGTGTTATCGGTTGGCGTGAAAACTGCTGCATAGATTTTGATGAAACTTTTTTTAAAATATCCCTTCAGATACTGAGAAGGACATAGCCTATTCCTTTCATGGCAATTGCCTATTTTTCGGGAGCGTTTTTGACCAAAATGTGTTTTTTTTCTGACTTAACTGCCTTTTAATCGCCATTTCTCAAACAATTCTTAATAAATGCAAACAAAACAAAATAACAACAAGAGCCAACACGTCCATAATTATTTTAAGCCATCAATCAGCTTTCTGTGTCATCTAGAAGCTGAGCTACAACTCAAAATCTAACATGAAAAAACTAAATTTATTTTCTCAGCAACCGCTGTTCTGCTTTGGGGTGGGTGGCTGGCACACATCGCACAAGCACATACATGTCAACAAAAACTAGGTGAAGTTTTCTCCGATTAAGTGAAACGAAAGAGAAGTATGCGAGGTGAGTGAGGACAATGTTTTTCTGAGGAAATGCGCAGATGACGTGCGATGATGGGCGTATGGTGGTGTAAATATTTATTATATTGAGTTTAAGGTTTTTTTTTTGTGGTTGTGATATTACCTGCATTGATACCAATAGTAAAGAATTGAAGAATTCAAGAAGCGAAGACGATATAGGTGAATTAATTTGTTTGATTTATTGTTGGTTTAAGGTATTTCTTTTAGTGGTTGTTTTAATATTACTTACGTGAAAAAGTGAAGAATTCAAGAAGTGGAAATGTATTACTTATGTTGTTGAATTTAAATTTCTTAAATTGGTGCTTAGGTGAATAGATTTTGTTTATTTATTGTTTGATATATATGGCTTTGTTTTAATGTATTGAAACATAACTGTTATTGGAAATTACACAGTTGCACGCTGCGTACGAAGTTGCGGGCACAGCTAGTTTATACATAAATATCGTTAAACTAAACTAAAATTAGGGAGCAACAACGCCTACTCAGATTTCTGCGCCGACTCTATAGATTCATTTTTAACTACGTCGATGCGTGTGTCCTGCTCCGGTATTTTCGGTGGTTTCGAATCCTTTGAGCGTCCAAGAATGCTGTTCTCAATCACAAGTATGGGCGATTCAAAGGCCAAGGTCAAGACAATAGCAACCATGATGCAGACACCGAACGTGCTCCAGAAAGAGAGTATCTGCAATGTAGAAACCAGTTACAACTCCAGAATGCTAACTGTCATCATTTTACTCACCATCTGATAGTCCGAGAAGAAGACGTCTGTCCGTGTAATTCCAAAGTTAACACTCTGAACGGCAATGTGCACTAGGTACATTGAAAAGGTCAAACGACTCAGCGGCTGCCACCACGGATGGGAGAGGAATGAGTTCACAATTCCACCGAATCCAAAGTGGCAGGCGAAAACAATCCATGCCAGCGCTATGCCCCATGAGACACGCTTCAAGGACTCATACATCGCGGCCTCGAAAACCGTTTTATCACGGCCCGTTCTGATGGTGAAATATGGCCCATATATTATGGCAAGGATTGTACCAAAGCACACAATCCACCCCAGCAGCTGCACTAACTAAGGAAGATTGTCGCATCTGATTACCTCTATCTATTCGAGTATAGTATAGCTACCTTTGATGGGCGCATGGATTTGTTTCTATTATTGTACATGAAGTAACCCAGTCCCATGCCGACCAGCCAAATTGAGTACCGGGTGTGTGTTGGCATGTACGTTAGCTGCATTTGATTTTCACCCACTGTGCTGCAATTAGTATAAGGAGTCGGAGTAGCTGTAAAGCCTTGAACGTAAGTATTGTTCGTCCGATTATACTTACTCCACGAAATTGTTGTAGCCTTCGGTAAAGTATGTCGCTATAACGCATCCAATTGACAACAGAGATAGTATGACCATGACGGGGGCGAACTTGCGTCCCCATTTCCTAAGAGGGATCAAAATCAGCGGCGAAAGGACATACAGTTGAGTATCCGCACCTAGATACCAGCTTTGATTGATGCACTGTCAGTTTGGATAGATGCTATTGTTGTGCGGTCTTACTTTAACGGGCTTCAACTCACCATAACATCGGATCTAACGTAGTTTTGAACATACAACAATGTGACCCACCAATTAGTTTCGCAGCCGTTCAGCATAGTGATGTAGATTTTTCTTATCGGGCCGGTTCCAATGTACTTGATAATGCTGACATAGAAAAGGATTACAGCTGCCACCGCTGGGGTGAGCCGAATGTATCGATGGAAGTACATCATGAGTACATTTAGTTTCCCCTTCCTTTGAAAAATTAAACAAAAAAAAACTGTCACATTGTAGATACGGAGATACAAGTCAAGGGAATCGTGTATGAATACCTTTTATCCAGCTCACGGAATGCCTGCCATGCTATAAGGAGGCCACTCAAAAATAGGAATGTGTCGACCGAGACAAATGCTGAAAGGACGTGCATTGAAGAGGCTGCTTTGGACCACTGCAAAATAAAAATTTCGTTAAATGTGCCAGTTAAATTCAAAGCATACTTACTGGCAGCCAATCGATCAGGTTGATTTGCGGTTGTAAAACGGAGTACACGTAGTTGTGACAATAGATTACCCAAATCATTGAAAGTACGCGAATACCAGTTAGGCAGGTAATGGAGTTCGGCGACGTGCTGGTATTAATCGCGAACAATTTCCTTCCGTTTGTTAGGACAGAAAAGGCCAATAGCAGGGGCACCACAGGCTCTGTAAAATTAACACATGTAACATGTAAAAGTACACACATGTGTTTGAAGGAGGACCTTACTCTTAAGGTACTCAGTGTAAACATCATATGCCGTGCTGAAAACCATCAGAGCGCCGAAAATTGAAAATATAACTCTGCAAACAAGGAGAAGACAGTAGACATATAAATTCAACTATCCATATATACTGACATGCCAACAATGTTGATTGCCTCGAGATCAGGTTTCTGGTCCGTAGTGCATCCATTTACTCTTATTCCAGAGAGAGCTCCTTGGAATATGGATGCGCTGGCTGTTTCAAAGACCTTTTCAATAACTTTCGGGTCGCACACGTCGGGCACACATATTGCTGTGCTGATCCGTATGAGATCCGCCAAAGCTATCTCTTTAATTTGAGCATCGATCCCTATTTCGTCTGGCAATTGTGTTGGTAGGCTTTGTAGCAAGGGCACTGAAGCAAAACAGTATTGTCCTTTTGCTATTCCAATTATTTGACTCAAGTTAACCGATGTCCGAACGCACTGGTCAAAGTTGCCCAAATCTTTTAAATGGCCGTAGAGGATGCCTGATGGGAGGCTTCCCCAGGAATCTAGAACTGCAAGGGGACAAGTAAATTAGTATTAGTAAGGGAAGCCAGAACTGTGAAGGCTAGGCAGTAGGAACTGATTGACTGATCACCCAAAAAAATGAACACTGTATATTTTACAACATGTGGCAGTCACAATGATTTCTGTATTTGTGTATTAACCAGCAATTGCGTTCATATTGTAGCGTGGAACCTAAAATGTAAACAACCCATTAGTCACCAAACAAGTTCGACTCCCAATTGGAGACTATCGTATCTGTCAAATAAATGGACAGTTAAGTGAGCTAATTCTAGAACCATTGATTTGTTCGAGACGAACCGGAATTCACTAGAAATTCCCCGAATGTAAGAATATTCACGATTAGTATTTTAGAAGTAAAATCGTAGAAATTATTGCATTTAATTTGTCAGTTTTTGTTGTTAAATGTACAGATACGAATTTGTCAAATCTACAACCAAAATGCAACAAATACTGTTCAAAAACATAAGAGCACCAGCGATAGCGCATCGCAACAACAACAAACAAATCTTAGCCGATAACAAACGGCATCCTCGAGCTGCGCGAGGTTACCTTCATCGCAGCAACAATAACAACAACGTACCTACACGAGCGTAACGGTGGCTGCGACCGACAGGCAATGCACTGCAACAGCCCAACACGAGGGAAACCATTCAACCGAACAACGGTGTTTGCGACCGAAAACCATTTCATCGACATCACGGCGACGATGGAAAAACACCACCGTCTGATCAGCGGTAGTTGCGAACTACTTTTGGGCAGTGATTGAGGAGCCAACGACCAGAGCGGTCGCAAATACGCCGTACAAAATTATTATACAGTCCGCATTCTTTATTCGCAATAAATATCCATTGCCTTTACATACGTTCTTTTTTTTCTTTTTCTTTTTATTTGAGTTATTGAACAAATACGTACAAAATGCTGTTGAAAGATCTTAAAACTTGTAGAATGCACAACATAAGCATTCAATTCCCCAACCATTTTTAGTTGAAACTACATAATGGGTTCTCCAATGAGAGGTGTTATTGTGAATGACCCGCTATTTCGGTAGCTGTCACTTTTGAAGCTTTTATTCTTTGACATTTGACAAGCAGAAACTACGCCATTACTAAGAATGGTACGATACACGCTTCAACAACGCATTGAAATTATTAAAATTCACTACAAAAATGGTGAAAATCTTGCAGTCACAGTACGCAAAACTAAAGCATATTTTGGTCGTCGTGAAGCACCTAGTCAGACCGCAATACAGAAATTGGTGGAAAAATTCGAGCTGTTGAGACAAGTTGATGATGTGAAGAATAAAACCCGTGCACGTCGCTCAAGAACAACTGAGAATATTGCTGCCGTAGCCCAAAGTGTTGAAGAAAACCCATATTTGTCCATTCCTCGTCGTTCTTTGGAATTTTGCATTCCACAAATGTCATTACACCGTATTTTGAATAAAGACTTGGGTCTTAAGGCTTATAAAGTTCAGTTAACACAAGAACTCAAGCCGGCCGATTATCAACAACGTCGTGTCTTTGCTGATTGGGCCACCAAGCAACGAAACCATTGATCTTGTACGGGAAAAGTTTCCGGACCGTTTTATCTCTCGAAGAGGTGATCACAATTGGCCACCGAGATCTTGTGTTTAACACCTTGCGCCTTCTTCCTTTGGGCCACGTGAAAGATAAGGTCTACGCTAACAGCCCAGCGTCGATTCAAAACCACAAAGATAAAATTCCTGCGGCTATCAAGGACATAGGGCAGCCACTTTGCGATTTGGTTATGGAAAATTTCATGAAAAGGATATGGTCCTGTATGCGTGCTATTGGTGGCCATTTGGCTGATGTTGTTTTTCATTATTAACGGCATACCTTCCTCTTTATTCTGAAATAAACATCCGATAATTTATCTCAAAAAATGGCATTTTTCTTTGAGTACCAAAATAACACCTTTTATTGGAAAACCCTATATTATTGAAAACGGCAGATTTTTTTTCAAGTTAGGCATTTTTTCGTCAACGTGAACACTGGTGTCGGAATATTGGTAACGGAACATTGATGTCTCGAGTTCAATATTTTATCCCATCTCAAAAATGCCCAAGAAGTTTTCACTTCAAAAAATTTTACATCATGAGTAAATTAAGAAATTCGATATATTATTTTAAATATAAGAGACCTCAAAAGTTATGGAAAATTAAATTGAACACTTCTGATGACTTTCAATTAACTCACTAAATATGAATAGTCATTTCGCGATCTTCTAATGATTTTATGAGATGTTTGTTCAAAAATAGCAAAAATTTCACCATTATAATTTTATTATTTAAAGTTTACACAATTTGAATACACTTACATGGCAGAACACTCAAACTTGGCAACTGATTGACTATTTCCCGCAGAGCCATAACACATTTCATCGAATTGTATTTGCCAGTATTTTCAACTGGTATGTCCAGCAATCTTGGATTATTTTTAATTTCATCGAAAAACACAGTCACCAGAACATCACTGGGTATAGTAACATTGTTCACAAAAGTCAACGCTTCAGTTTGAGCAATCAACAGTCCAAAGGCTGCCAGCGCCAATGACGTAATTTTTCTCATTTTCGCCTTTGAAATAATACACCAACTCAATATGGAAAAAATCGTGTCAGTCAAAAGTGACAGGTGCTTAGTCTTTTATTAACTGCGGGAGCTGTTCCATTTATAATGGTATTTATATTCCTAGCTTGCTGCTCATTGTAACCGATTACATATTAGCCACTGCTTCGATAAAGTTGATAAGGCAATTCTTATAAGAAATAACTGAATGATTACTAGATAAATGTAGTACGTTCTTTTTGTCATATTAGCCATTAGCCCATTATAGCCTATAAGTGCGAGAAACGAGTCCAATGGATTAACTTGAATTTGTCTATCAGTACAGTTATACGCAACTAAGAAATTTTAATCAATAGAATAACGTCATTTTTATAACTTAAACACTGGGGAGCCGTGGGCTCCATTCATTTACTCAGTGGCCTTTGAAGTAATATTTTGTGATCAAACTGTATAATGTATAAAAAGATTTAGGTATTTTGCGTTGTGACGATACAGAAAAAAAAAAACGCTTGAGACATCAACGATCGGACAATCCGTTCAAGAAATAAGACGGTTAATGTCTACCTCGAGCCGGACTTGAGAAGAAAGCATAGAAAGTACAAGGCTCTAGATCCAGCTATAAGAAATGTTTTACGAAATCACATAAACTCAATCACACCAGAGCAAATTCAACCCGGACATTGTTGACCTTTTTCACGCCGAAGAAAGATTTATGTGATACCAATAAATAACAATAGCATAGATAAATAGTAGACAGAGTGGTGCCAAGGTCAAACCCGGTTAGAATATCCCAGCCTAGTAAGAATATCGTATAAATCTAACAGTTAGTTGGACGTTTTTTTAAAGCCCCTTAGAGTTTCGCTAAAAACATCTTTAGTAGATTATTATTAAGTTTTCGTGCAATCGGACTAAAACTGCTACAACCGAAAGGTTGTACCGATAGCACACACAAGCTTTATGGTGGTACTCGCGGTGGCGGGCAGTACTATTTGAGCTTTGACCGGAAAATGTTCCAACTCCAAACTACTTTAATAGATTTCGAGCTACTTTGAGCCACTTATATCTTTGACATCTTATCTATTTCACAAGTAAGTATTTAACTTACCTTTTTGCAACATATGAAACGTTCTGGTAGAACAATCGACCACCACCGAATTTCCTTTATTTTCACAGGGTTTTTTTTTTGTGCGTAATTAATTTTTAAGACCGATTTTGGATTTGCTTCTTGTCAACTTTGGGCATTTCAAATAATTTATCAGTACTTGCCTGTTGACATTCTCCGGGCTGTTTCGATCCAAGAGAGCAGTTTCGTTGTTCGTTATTTGGCTAATTTTCTCTTTTGCTGTGATTTGATTGACAGTGATGCCAGATTGAGGGATTTTTTCCGTTTTTCTGGATTTTTTGTACCTAAAGGAAAATCTAACCCAGAAAACGGATAAAATACACTCCAAAAACGTTCACGTTTCAATACGAACAATTTTTATTATCATCGTTTAGTAACCAGACACATCATGATACATTCAATATAAAAGATCGTAATGAGCCCAGGCCTTCCACTTAATTCCTACATTCAGCTGGCATCTGGCGTCTCGGCTGGCTTGTATTTTAATATTATGTTTAATTTTTTGTTTATGCTGGTCTGTGTCTCTTGTTTGAGGTATGTAAAAAGATGACCTAGTCTTGGATTAGAATTATTATTTGTGATACACCATAATATATATAATAATCATTTGAAATGAATGTGATATGTTTATCGTTATAAGGTTATTTTTGTTTTGACGAATAACATTATTTTGTTATGTTTAAAAAATTGTTTATTTTTTCTTTTTGAAAACAAAAAAAAAGGGATAAAATTATATTTGAATTAAAAAAAAGGGAATCCACATTCCAAAAGTCTGGCAACGCTGCTTTGTGCGATTGCGATCGATTTATATCGATTGCGTTCCATTTAAATGAACCTAATATTCTAAAAGGTGTCTTATATTCTGAGTTTTTATTTGCTTTGGTTTTATTATGTTCCCAGTGGCAGCATTCAGTGTTAAATTGGTCATATCGCCTTCAGCTGATTACCATTGTTCCACACCATGACATGTAACGGTTGTAACGAACAATACAAACAACAAGTCTTTTAGAGCAATTGAACTTATTTTTTGCCCGAAAGCCTGCGGGACTAGACGGCTTCCGATAACATCGATAATAGATAAAGATAATAATACTCGTAGGTATATCCCGCTCAACCATATGCCGGTCTGTACAATGCAATATAAACAATTTAGTATGTAACAGTATACTTATCTAGCTGCGAAAAATATTGGTGTAGGTACTTGTTGCTAAATGGGCACATGTTGTCAGTGACGTTTATTCAAAGGTGCGCAGGTGTTCACTGCACACCCTATCCAAATATATTATTATAACGCACTGAACTTAAGTTCATTAGGAAACACATTGCTGTTTCTTTGCAACAATTTATATACATATTAACTAATCAATATTTGTAAATGAATAGTTGAAATCAATACAAGATGTTAAAAAAAATAAGTCCAACCAAAATCCAAAACTCCCTGTATCGACAATTCCAATTCACAGTCAAAGCAACTTGGTGGTAATGAAACTTACTCGCTTTAGATAACCGTT
Source organism: Cheilosia vulpina (assembly GCA_916610125.1). Classification (NCBI taxonomy): domain Eukaryota; kingdom Metazoa; phylum Arthropoda; class Insecta; order Diptera; family Syrphidae; genus Cheilosia; species Cheilosia vulpina. The sequence goes on along the minus strand of OU744276.1, from coordinate 76,448,746 downwards.
GGCACAACACAAAATTAAAAATAAAAAACCCTTTTCCACATAAAACTACCTGGCCATAGACTAACCAAACTAGACAGTCGACTTTCAGTGCACCCACCCGATTATCCCCGCAAATTTTGAATGACAGCTCTCTCTCGCGCTTTCTTTTTTTTTTTTCCTGTCTGTGAATACGTGTATTAAAAGCCGTCGGGTAGCACTATTTCAATAGCAAACAATTTGCAAATGAATCTAACAATAAATGTAAAAAAAGTAAATGTTGAGTGTGGTTTTTTAGATAGCTTAATTCGTCCTCTATCCATCTTCGCCAGTAAAAGGTGTTCATTCATTCACATTTCAGTTTATTTTTAATTCTGTTTGTATGAATTCTATGTTTGACAGCAAAATGCATAAATGAAATTCGTGGGGGTTGTTCCAAAAATGAGTCAACAACATGCAGGTTAACCCAAGCTTCCACTAGACAAAATCGAATTTTAGTAAATGTTCATGAATATTGTATAAATTTCTATTAGGGTGAATGATTTCAAATTCGTTTATTTAACACCATATTTGTACAAAATCAATGTATGATTGGCAATTCTGTAGTTTAAAAATACTTAAAATTGTTCAATAATGTTAATTAGGAACAGTAAGAATGCAAATGCTATTCTTATTTTAAAACCAAAAAAAAATATGACTATTGGAATGCAAAACAAAAAGACAATATAATGTTGTATTTTAGTGGGTTCTGCAATTTGATTTCAGATTTTGTGTATTCAATCGAACGTAAGAATTCAAATTGTTTTGTCAATTGTTGGTATTGTATGGCACGCTGTATTTCGTTTTCCATAGACATAATTCTTTTACAGATTTTAAAACAATGTGTTTTGAAATGTGCACAGATTTTTTCCAAAAACCTTATTATTAATTAACAAGTGCACTATTTGAGTTTTTGGAATACGAAAAGTGATCAAAACATTTTTTTTCGTTACGAGTAAAATAAAGAGCAATATTTACTAGAAAAAGCCAAGCGCATACGAATTTTAGAACAGAATAGTAATAGTAAAATTTCAGCACGCAATTACAACAACTACGCTCTACTTGACACTTCGAGACTCGCAGTAGTTATTGTAAATTGTGTGCTGAAAATCTTACTTTACTTTGCTTTGCTGAGAACGAAGCTAAAAAAAAACACGACTAATATAAAAAAATTTTTTTTCAATTTAACAATGCATACTTCCATAATTATATTATTGCGCAAGTATACATTTTACGTACTAATTACAGATTATAAATTATGCTAAAACTACAAAAATATTTTCCCCACGACATACAAAAAAAAAACGTTTTCGCTAAAATGTGTTAAAATATATTTTTTTTTCAATATGGCTTCGAAATTTAAAGCATTAAAATCAACGGGAAAAAGTTAATTTTCTTAAAATATACAAAAAAAAACCTGAAGTTACAAATTCTCTTTTAACAAAAGTGAAAAAACCGTGTTAGTTCATTTTTCCCTGATTAATATTATGAGATGAATATTGACAAATAATTATTATATTAATTTATTTGGCATTGTAACGAAATTATTACAGGAATTCCATTTGATACCAACAATTACAAAAACTTGAAAATTCTTAAAATGAACTGTGATGTGAACTCCGCATAACTAATAGGCACAAAGTATGCCGAGCACAGTCGCACACACATCATTTCCCACCATAATAATGGCCGCCCGAATGACATGAAGTCCCTGCAGCAAATGGCATAAGTATGCGTGCAGCATCAATGGCGCTCCTTTGATTTGTGCAATTTGCTGCAGGACAGGCAGCTTGTAGGCAGAAGTACCGTTTCTGCTCTCAGTCGACTATCTAGTTTGGTTAGTCTATCCTACCTGGCTTGGTAGCGCACCTCGTAAACATCCTTGTTGTGCTTGTGCGGTGTGAGTGTGACTCTGACTACTGCCTGCCTAGGCCCTAGCCCTAGTGCCTACTGGGTGCAGGAACAAGGATAAGCACAATACAAGAATATGCAAGATACAACTATCAACATTCAACTACAACTTACAACAGTCAGTTGTGCTTCATTCTCTTGTAGTGCGCTATTCTTTGCAGAACCTTAAAGCACAAGCTGAAATTTCATAAAATTTTTCATTCTCATTCTGTTCCTCTGAGTGTATAATAATATTGAATAGAAGTCGGTTGCTCAGTGAAAAATATGACTTCCAATATTTGAAATTGCAACTGTTTTAATTGAAAAGCTACTTTGAAACCATTTTCACAGTTGTGTTCAGCTGATAAATTGGAAAAAAAAAATACTATGGTCGGCCAACCCCACCCTTTTCAAATTTAATTTAAAATTTTAGTAGGCACTTTCATGAAAAAAAATATGAATTCAAGCTGTGACTGTGTGGTTGCACTTCTATCAGCAAAGTCATCTGTTGGCCTTGCCTGTTTCTTTTAAAATTATCTGATCACTTTAAAGTTGCTGTAATCAAGCACATTGTTTCCCAATAGAAAAAGTGAAAAACCAAAAATAAATATACCTACCTATAAGAAAACTAAGTAATGGAATCGTTGTCGATCATGACATCGTAGTATCCTAGAATAGAACAAAAAATGAACTATCTTACTACGGCACCACGGCAAGTCACTGCAATGTTGCTCAATGGTTGCTTATAAGACAGCAAGAGGTCTGAAGCTACAATTACAGGACGTCGTCGCCCTAATATTCGGTTGTCGTAAACGCAATTTTAATGTTTTGAGGAAATTGCATTTAAAGTTTTGACAGCTTATAGCATGAAAGCCAACCGCTGGGTTTTATTCATTTTTTTGACACTATATTCACACGGAAGTCGTCTTTCAAAAAATGTTAGAAATTATTCCAAAACGTTATAAGTTTTTAAAATATTTAAAAGTTATTAAAATGAGTTTGCCGTATAGACCACTAAAATCAATATTTTCTTTTACTCATACACATACGTCAAAAATTGTGCCCATACGGTATTCCAATAATAAATAAGTAAAAAATGTATTTACTTAAAATCAAGAAATATAGCACACGTTTTAATGTTTCAAAAAAAAAATACAAAGTTTTTGAGAACAAACAATCTTTTTATTTCACATTTCGTAAAGAAGAGAACTACTTTTTAAGAATTCATTTTGAATTAAAAAATAAATATAAATAAAAAAAAGAATACACATGAACGTAATGACTTCAAATATTTTGTGCATTTTTCTTCATAACAAAAATAACAAAACAGTAAAATAACTTAAAAAAGAAACATTTTCATATTATGTATTTAGATACTTAAGTAATAAAATCGAATAATTATTATTTCAGTTGATTAAAAAGAGCTTCAAAGTATTTCTTATCCTTTGATGATATAAAAGGATACAAACTTTTTATATCATTAATTTATTCTTTTGATATGTTTTTTGTTTTCTGATTATATAAGTTCTTTGGTGTTCCTAAAATAGTTTGTGTAGACTTGATGAATTATGTTATCCGTTTCCAAATATAAGCGAAAAGTTTGTGATATTTTAGAAGACTCAGTTATTCTTCTACGCTTAATTGGAAGCTGCTTTACAAATTTGCAGTAGAAGGTTGGCTTTTCTTGGTCGGATAAGCTCCAAAATAAATTAAAAATGCCTTGTCTCACTTAGGAAGAAAATATTTTTGTACACTAATAAAAACAGGTATGCTTACACGGTTATAGAACTTTCCTTGCCTTTATATTTGTTCCTTTAATGTTGGTGTACTCCTTTCCAGATTCTCGCAAACGTTTTCTAAGGTGCTGTTTCAACATTTCAGGTTTCTTTCGTCTTCTTCGGCTTGAGCTTTAATTTACATTTAATATTAAATGTAAGTATATGGAACTAGTTCCTATATGTTTTGTATTGGGTCTTATTCATCTGAAGTATCACACTCTGATGGCATACTTCTTAAACTCTCTGTTAAATGTTGTGGCAAATATGGTTCGTAAACATAATTAGGGTCATCTACGCTATCATCTGACCATACGATCATAAAACAACGACATTTAATAAAATGGAAGTCAGGGGGATTTGAATTTTTTTCTTACTAAAATCTTATTCCGATGAACTTGAAAAAATACTATTTGTTTCTTCCCTGAACTATGCTTCATTTGGGACTAGCTCATCTAATAAACTTAGCAAATAGAAACATTGAATCAAAACTTATACCTATGTAGACTATAAGTTCTTACAAAAGAAGGATTCATTTTTATGATTTTCCAATCACGTCCTCTCCCTACAAAAAATGGCAAGCAACTACTGAAATAATTTTCAATGAGAACGTATTTATACTTTTTTACAGTAAAATCGTATGCACGTACGGCAAAACAAAAAAAAATATTTTTCTTTCTAATGACGTACGTGCATACGATTAAATAGCGTTACATTGAATTTGAAGGCACATAAGTCAAAACAATACTAAACAAGGCCTTAAAGTTTTATGGCGTACTTTGTAGGACAATAGGACGTCTAAACAGTTCTTAAACAAAAATTTGCTTAAATCGTATGGAAAACATGACGTAAATGCCAAATTTTTGACGTTTACGTCAAAACCATACGTAAACTTGATGAATTCGGTGGATATACGTCAAAACAATTCTGTATATCTTTGCAATCGAGAGAGATAGAACAAAACGGATAAAAGATTTGAAAAGAGCTACGGCGAACACATAAGACTGCATACCAAATTGAAAAAGTGAATTTTGGCGTTTACGGTAACCTTACGACGACGTGTCATATCATGGCAATTTTTTGTAGTGCTGATGTTACGAAAATTTGGCCATTCGGTGGTCACTCGTTCGTCTTTCGAAAGAATGCGCTGCGATAGCCCGCGTGACCGGCAGACGCTTGGCATGCGTAAGCGTAGCTTTTAGTCTAAAGTTCGATAGATAGTCTATATCGATCCTGGACGGAAGTGAGTCAATATTCAAGATCGCTGAAGGTTACAGTGTGTGTATGTATGCGATAAATCTAGGTCAAGAATGAAGAGTAGAGTGTGTGTATGCGTATGAATTCAAAATAGATAAGAAATTTTGGTCGTCGGAAAAAAAAAATTCAGTTTAACAAAACATGGTCAAGGAAAAAAAATGTTGTAGAGCTTGAAGGTCCATTCCACAAGGTCACGCAGAAAAAATCTTCTCATATGTAGATAAGAAAGTCAAGATGTTTCTTTTCTATAAAAGCAAAGTTCAATTCATATTCGTAACAGTTTTGAAGACATGTTGATGCCCTTAGCAATAAAGTGGAGATAAAAGACCAAGTTGTTGTTGTTTTAAGTGAACATTCCAGGTAATAAATTTATGTACATGCATAGGTACATATGATATGAACAAACATCAAACGTTTAAGAACCTAGAAAGATAATCTACGTCCACGAGGCATATGGCGCGGGAAAATTGTCTGATGTCTTTTGAGTTCTAAAACGCAGTGCGTTGATTGTCTCAATCAACTCAGTCGACAGTCGACACGGAGCTTGCACGAAGCGGTAGTGACGCCACGGTAAGTACGCATAATAAACGGTTATAGCAACGTCGTAAACTTTTGGAGATATTTGATGAGCGGTTTGTTATTATATTTGTACAGATAGGTATGTACATAATATATTCGTTGGCTCTTATTATTATCGTCATGGCAAACCAAAGACTGTTAATTGAGAGTCAAATTGAGGATTTCTAGGCTAAATGTGAAGAAGTTACAGCGTCAGAAAGTGATGAGAGCGAAGACGTCCTCTCACGCGCAGAGTGACATTGACGGCGAATTTATTGATGAAGCTGCAGACGTTCCGGACTGCTCGGCTGCAGACAACCGCATTATTTTTTCCTTGCCCATAAAAAATCCGCATAATGTCAAAACTTTCATGTGTAAAATCTGTTTGCGGAGAACATAAGAATGACGTGTATCATGAGCGCACTTAATATAATCATTTGTGATTTAAAATTACTAAGACTTATAATTAAAGTTAATTTTAGCCAAGAGGTGCAAATTAAGCATATATTAAGACTGAAAGCGCCATGCCAATAACAAATCTTAGACTCGACTTTAAATTTACGGAAGCTCACAATAGCGAAAACGGTATAGAAAATATAGCCACTGTGAATTTAGAATCGAAACTAAAAATGTTCATTGGTAAGGCCCAAAGTCAATTTTAAGGTTCTTAAAAAAAGCAAGTTTTTTTATTTGTTTATTTGCAGAGGAGTTTGCATTTTTTGTTTAAATTGTTTAAATTAAACTTTTTTATTTGTTTGAATAGTATCTATATACAGTAGTCCCTCGATAATGTGAACTAATTAAAACAAGGCGTTTTCGGATTTTAGAGGGATTCACATTACTGGAACTTTTTTTCAGTACTTACTAAACTAATTGAAACGATTTTCAAATTTATTAAAAACAACACAAAATGATTTTTTAAAGCACAGTTTAAATGTTTATTAATTTAGAAGAAAAACGAAAATCGCACGCAAAACGAGCAAGAAATATAAAAACTTTTACAAAAAAATTCACATTTTAGAGGTTGAAAATTTCGGAAGTTCACATTATAGTAGCAATGTAAAGTTTTGCCGATTCACATTTTAGTGATATTCACATTATCGGTAATTCACATTTTCGTGGGATTACTGTATTTAAATAAAACTATTATAAATAATCCGAAGTTCATGTGTTTAATTAAATACACTAATTAAGTGCCATACGTCTCTTAGACGTATGGTTATCTTATACGCTATTTATTTTAAATAAATATAAATAAATAATAATAATAAATATATAAATAAATATAAATAAATAATAATAAATAATAATGAAAACCTGCATTGAGAGATGCTTGAAAGGCAACAATTATTTTTATTTGATATGCTTATGCATAAAAACATTTAAAATTGTGAAAATGATTTAGACTTGTTACAGACTAAAAGTTAAAAGTACCATCTTACCTCAAACCTCAGCAAAAAAAAAATTAAGATGATAAAAAATATATCTTAATAACAACAGCATATTGCTGATTTTTTTTTATATATGAAGATCTACCACATACTGTGAACTTATATCATACTAAGCTATTTTTGAAGGATTGAAAAACACCAATTGTTAACAAAATAGAAGAAGAAATAAATGCATGTTTTTTTTTTAGCATTCCGTAAATATGAAGGCGAAGATCAGCAACAAGACATCAAATATCTCAATACCAGGAATGTTATTGTAAATGTAAAGAACAATTTAAAACCCTTTTTTTAAATTTGAAGAATTTAAAGAAAAATAAAATGGTGGGCGCTATCTTCTATAAAATATATTAATTGTATTATTAGTAAATATTCGCCAATTGTAGGAGGTTCATACATTAAAACACCTCAAAGTATTTCAACAAAGAATGTTTTTTTTAATGTAAAAAATACAGATAATGCATGTTTTGCTTGGGCAAATGGTATCTGCTTTGTTTCCTTCAGAAAAACACGTTGGATAGACCAACAAGTGGTCCACATTATAAAGATATAAAAAGTGTAGGTGGTATATCCTTTTCCAATATCATTAAATTTAGTACCACGTTTTGAGAAAAACAACAATGTTTCCATAAATATTTTTAAATTTTATAAAAAAATAAAGTGCACGACTGGGTCGAACGAAACTTTCTCGATCATCAAAAGTTTGGTCGGTTTTTTCTTATTTTATTAAGTAGGTAGGTAAAGATCTGAGAACCGATGTTAGATAAAAGAAACGGTGAATAGAATATGGGAAAAGGAATATTTAATGTTAAATAAAATTCACTTTTTGAGTTTTTATAAGTGGTTTTTGTTTTATGATCTGCTAATGCATATTTTAATTTTTGACTGAAATATATTTGTAAGGCGGGTTTAAAATGTCTACGATTGGAAGTAGGGTTCGTGTTAGACCGATATCTTTACATAGATATTTATGTAAGTTTTCAGAGATTTGTTTTTGAGTTTGCATTAACAGTTATAAACCGAATATGCCGATGGACGTGTGTGGGAGTTTATGATTGTGTAAGGGAGTGGTTCCAATTATTTTAAGATGTATGTATATTCAACAAGTTTGAAAAAAAAGGGAAATATTTGCAAAAATTAAGTTTTGCATGCCAAGCTGTTATAACATTTATAGCGCAATTGGTGAGATTAATTGATACATATTCAACGCTGCGTGGGCCGTTCCATTAAACAATAAAACGTCTTTATATGTCACAGAAGCTATAAAATTAGTTTCTATCAGTTCTCATAACACTGAAAAATCTGCAAACCAATAATGGCAAAGAGTTTTTTAATGAAATCTTTCAGAACTTGATGGAAGCCTAAGCTATTAATCATTATTCAACGTTTAGTTTTTAGTATATATTTTAAAAACACCATTGTTATATTCTTTAACGGTACCCTTAAGGAAAAGATGTGGAAGAAATTCAGTTTTAACAGCAACCACAAACGGATATCTATTTCAAAAGACTTGGGGCTTTACCAGTAACTATTTTAAGTTTCGACTCTAAATTTGAGTAGTTCACAGTGGCTATATATACCATACAAATTTCGTAATTGTGAGCTTCCGTAAAATAAAATAATAATAAAAAGGCGACCTGTTGATGTGAATAGAAAAACTGCCCAGGATCTGTTATCAACCGTGTATAATCGAATAAAATACGCACTCCAGGGAAAATTAAAAGTTGGTTGCAATGTTCGAATAAGCAAGTTTACGCATATTTTCGAAAAAGGTTACAAACCCAACTGGACAACGGAATTATTCACAATAGGAAAAGTGAACCTAACAAATCCGGTTACTTATTCCCTTTAAGACTATCAAGGTCGGTGGTGCCTTTTATGGAGAATGATAACAAAAATACAAGTTTACTGATATATATATATCTTGCGGAAAATGTTATAGTAAAAGAAGTTTATATCAAATGGTTGGCCTTTCCATCCACTCACAATTCATGGATAAATAAAAATCAATCGGCCTTACTGATTATCTAACAGTAATGTTGACGATTAGCTGGTTGCCAGCTTTAGTAAAAATATACAGTATTAGTGAAACTGTACCAATAAACAATAGACCTCCATATTTCCTAGTCCGACAACGTTTTTAGAATCGTTAGAATTATAATAATCTGTTTTCGTGAAAAACAAGGTTAATTTTTAATTTCACAACGACGATTTAATTCTAAATAAATTAATATATAAATCGCAAATAAATTTGCCCAAGAGATATCTCTCAAAGGCATTTTAAAGCTTATTATGCCCAAAACACATGTGCAGAATTCATTGCGCAGCCGGATTAGAATACACATTTTTATATGGATATGGATGACACACGTGGATTCTGCACTCACCGCAGCACTGCAACAAGTTCTAAATTTGCTTGCAAAATTAGCGCGTACAACAACACCAAAGAAAATAAATTGCAATTTCATGTATTTGGCATCATCGGCTTTTGACATTTGCTGATCATTTCTGTTTTTGCTTTAGTTGTAAATACATCAGCTGCAAGTCAGCGAGTGACAGAAGCCATATTAGCCGATGCAATCTGTTTTACTTGCAGCACTGCGGTCTGCGCTTCGTCCAGAATTTCTGCACATGTGTTTTGGGCATTATAAGCAGAAATCAAAACACAAAGTAGGAAATGCACAAAATATCCGCTGATCTGTCAAATATCATATGGAAATCCAAATCAGTAATGCCCTATGGTTCGATCGGATACAATTTTCGGTACTTTTTATATTTAGTACGCTTTCCTTTGTTTTATATGACTTGACGATTGATTTATGCGTAAATTTGTGTCATAATAAGATATCTTTCAAATTATTCAATAAATGGAACACAGTTTAATAGACTGATTCGTAGAATGCGGTGATGTATATCAAAGCTTATTGATACTTTGGTATAGTCTAAGGATCTCCTTTGAATCGATAGCAAGTGAATATTTTCGAAAGAAATAATTGTAGCAGTATATGGAATTGTGGAAGTATGAAAATAAATACAATTTGATCTTTAAAAAATTGTATACCATATAATAACTAATTCGGGAAACTTAAAAACCGACAAATATAATGCCGTGGACATTCTTCTAGACAAAAGCTGCCATGTTTTCTCCTCTTTGAACCAAGTACAGAATTCTGCATAAATCGCACATAGTACCTGTTACTCCGCCAGAAGTTCATAAATTTAATATTTCGCGTGGATTTTGCTGAATTCTGACAGTATATTTTGCACGAAGTTAACCTTTGCACGACAACCAAAACCAAACCAGCATTAGAGATTTTCATTCTCAGGGAACAAACTCATTTTCAAAGAGGGTTTGGTTGGAACCGAATTTGTACCTGAGTCGTCTGAGGTACTGAGATTTGTAGAAAAGGCATAAATCACAGCGGTAAGTATATTTAGCCTGCGTTAATTTTTTTCTATAAAAGAACAACAAAATCATGTGCACTATGATAAAAAAGAAGGTGCCAATTTGTACAGAATGCTCTACGGCATAGCGATTGTCAGACTAAAAACATTTTTTCTAATTGCTACTCAAGAACTGACTAAGAATTGTAAACACTATCCAAGGGTAAGGGTGTTCAAAAATGCATAATTTGTTAAAAGAGCAGCCAAAAGAACAAAGTTATCGTTGGTGCTTTTGTCCAGACTATTTGCACAATTTTTTTCGGCAAATTGCAAAAAAAAAAAAAAACAAGTGAAAAAAAACTACTTGACCGACATAGCCCAATTTTAATACCAACCTGACGACGATGAAAGTTAGTCCTCTCACAAAATTTCACTTGCCTATGTGGATTCTTTTCGACGCTATCGTTTTTTTCCAACCGACAGAGAGACACATGGATCCAATATTGATTTTGTATGGGAGCTACCCGAACTGTTTGACAGATATAGCCCATTTTGAATACCAACATAACGACGATAAAAAGAAGTCCTTTCACCAAATTTCATTCGCCTATGTCGATTCATTTGGGCGCTATCGTGCTTTCAACAGACAGACGGACAGACAGACGGACATGGCTAAATCGATTCAGAATGTGATCCTGATTCAGAATATAAATATATACTTACTCCGGTGACTCCTTCTTGGTGAATATACCTTCCTGTGGAGGGTATAAAAATTCACAACTTTGAGTCCCGCTATTATAGGGGGACTGCTCATTATAAAGTCGATTAATAAAAGTCAACATACCTATTCACTTTTTTAAATCTCGCTCACTTTTTTTGGCAACTTATTATCATTTTGGCGATCGGTAAAAAATCGGTCAAAAATTAAAGAGAATGAAAAAGTTATTCAAATATTTAAAGGAGACGAAAAAACGCTTTCAAAATTTTTAAATCTTTGTTAATCGTATCGGATGGATCTTTGTTGTTTTTAAAACAAACAAGTTTCTTACACGAAAAATAACTCTTAAAAACGGGCCAACACTCTAATTATTGAATCATTTTTTTGCTTGTTTTTTTTTCCAGTACTAACTTTGAAAAACCTGGGATTTGGGAAATCAATGGTGGAAAACTCAGCGCAAAAAATCAAAATTGTTCAATTTTATAGTGAAATTTGTTTCGTATTCGAAATGCACCAAGTGCTCGCCTGCAACAATCTTCCGATCAGGAAGATCATCGCTTTTAGAACACTTTCCACCAAGCGAAATTGTCAGCTGTTGGTGATGTCCACGCAGTCTTTGCAGAAAATTTCACGGCAGTTCTCTTTCTCGATATAAGATCCAATTATGGTTCACGAGTTTAAAACCAAATAGCTCGTCCAACTATAGCTCCCTTGACGGAAATTTTTGGCGAGCAAGTCGCATTTTTCTGATTTTTACTGGGCGTACACCCGATTAAATGGCGCTCAGATCTTTTTCCTTTGGGCTGCCCAAAGGGTAAGGTATATGCCAATAAGACAAATCTTAAGGGCGATATCTGAGAAGAAGTGATGGCCTCATGAACCTGAAATTCTAAGAAATGTGAAGGAAGAAAAATGCTCTGGAAAGAACTATCATGTAGTTAGATCAGAAAGTAAAACGTTATTCATAAAATAAATCATAATAACCCCCTTATTTGTATAGCACACTCTGATATTTTTAAGGAATTAGACTATTAGACTGAAAGGTTGATTTATTACGAACACGTTGATTCAATTTGTTATTCAAACTCAAATTAATGAATTATAAATGATAAAAATATATCTAAAATATTTAAAAAAAAAATTTGTCCTTTGCAATGCAAAACTGGCCACTTTATCTTTTATTAAAAAGCACTTTATCTGTGTTATAAACGTCGCCTAACTTATATCCAATCTACGATACTATCAGGTGGTTCTCCTTTATTATGTCTAGCACGCAGTTGTTTTTTTTTTTTCTAATTATAAAAGGTATAATCAATGGAATGGAACTGTAAATAAAAAATTTCCAGAAGGCCGGCCCGATTAAAAGCTGCGCTTATCAGTTTAAACCTGAAAATGTATAAACAAATTATTATTCACAATACAAGCGATTAAAATTTCAGGAACCACTCAAGTGGAGGGAGTTGTGTTATTATAGATATAAGAATAAACGAGATAATATAACATGACTCATTGAAATGGACTTTGCTCAGTCCATGCCAAGTTATCGAGTTAATTAGACGGGCAGCGATTAAAATGAGGTGAAAAAAAAATTAAATTCAATATCAGGGATACAGGTATTATGGAGAGTGAGGCGGCTGTCTTTTTATTTCTTAGTCATGAAACGAATTAGGTGGTAAACAAAAATATGATAAGCTTTCTCTCACGATAAAAGTTCGGCACACGTTTAAAACAATTAGGAATAATGATCTTGAGAAGGGATAAGGTATAGAAATAGGCACTTAAAATATGTATTAAGATAAGATCTCTTGGCACAAACGCATCTTCTATACACAGATCGCCAAGAGTAGGTAGCTACATAATCAAGTGCAAAGAAAGTCTAATGAGCTTATGCGGTTGCGACCTAACTATGTGTTGTCGTTTGATTCAAAAATTAAATACAGGGTGGCGCACGAATCGTGCTACAAAAATAAAACGTAATAACTTTTTTTCTGTGTGAGTAATCGGCTTATTTTTTTTTTTATTTTGTAGGTTACTATTTAGATTTATAAAAATGGATGCTTGGGATACGGAGAAAAGAATTTGGATAGTGCAACGGTACCATGCTTTGCAGGCCGTCATTTCCGTCCAAAGGGAATTTAGGTGGGAGTTTGGCGGTAATCCCCCGAGTAGATGTACCATTATTGAGGTTTGTAAACATGTTTGCCGAATCTGGAAGCATCACACGAAGGCCGTACCATCGAGATGCCAATGTTCGGGTTCAGGATACAATCGCAGCAGTAGCATCTGCAATACAGGCCAATCCGAGCGTTTCGACCCGAAACTTATCGGGGCAAATTGGAGTTAGTAGACGGTCATTACAACGGATACTTCATGACGATTTAAACTTGTTTCCGTACAAAGTCCAAATTACTAGCAAGTTAAACCCTCAGGATTTGCCTGTTCGCCTGGAATTTTGCCAAAAAATGATATCAATGGCCGAAGAAGACAACACATAGATCAATTGTTTGTTCATGTCTGATGAGGCCCATTTTGATCTTAACGGCAATCTAAACAAGCAAATTTGAGTCTAATCCAGAAATGCTCCATGAGACGGAACTGCACCCAGAACGAGTCACTGTGTGGTGCGCAGTTTCATCAAGGTGTATTGTCGGGCCGTACTTCTTTGAAGAAAACGGTGTAACCGTTACTGTCAATGGGGACCGTTATTTAAAGATGTTGAAGGAGTTTTTTTACCCAGAACTGCGCCGAAGACGTATACCATTCAACAGCGTTTGGTTTCAGCAAGATGCGGAGCAAAACAAAAAATTCGCAAACAAATTAATTTCTAGGAACTCCACTCTTCGCTGGCCCCCAAGGTCACCTGACCTGACTGCACCAGACTTCTTTTTATGGGGTTATGTCAAGCAAGAGGTGTATAAAACGAAGCCCAGGAATTTAACTGAATTAAAGCAGTCCATAACGACACTAATTGAGGCGATCCCAACTTCAACTCTTCAGGCCGCAATGAATAGTTTTTTGATCAGGTGCCGCATATGCGTGGGAGAGCGTGGAGGTCATTTGCGATCTATAATCTTTAAAAACAACTAACTATTTAAAATAAAATTTAATTTTCTAACCAATAAAAAAAAAATAAATGAAATACATCGATTAAAAAAAAAGTTATTTGAATTTCTTATTGTAGCACAATTGGTGCGCCACCCTGTAGTAATGGAAAAGGTCCCTTCATGCAAGCTTGACCTTAGCCACCTCCGTCAACTCGGCAGAGCACATAATATGTCAAAAATCGGTTTTGAATAGCCCTGAATTATGTGCTAATTTTGTGCAAAGTTTTTGATTTTTGTGCTCCAGTGGTTTCGGAGAAAATCGACCTTGAAAAGTGCTCTGCCAAGTTAACGTCAAGCCAGCAGAGTGACTATGTGCTCGTCCGATCGTCCGAAAAATAAAAGAAATCGAGTGTGCTTTAGACCACACGACTGAAGTAAAACTTCTTTAGCTTCATCTATACATACATGTTTAGTTTATCATTATATTAATACGTAAATATAAAAAGTTTCTGTACACTTTTTAAGTATTTATTATGAAATGAGGAGAATGAAACGAAAGGTACGGTGCCTTAGATGTGCACAAACCAAAAATCGTGGGTATATGTCGCCATTAAGGCTGGTGAAATTAAGTTTTGAATTCCCCATACAAAACAGGTAATTGAAAGGATTTTGGCGGCATTCAGTTTGACCATAGTAACGTATTCAAATATAAATTATCTTAGATTAGAACCTGTTTCCAATGGAGCACCTCATTTACGTATTTTTTCGATATCTAGATGTCGCTCTTTTCGTTAATACAAAAAACATAAATAACGAAAATATTTGTGGTACCTACGTTTCTAAGTATTACATTATTTTACATACCTACTTATAAAAGGAATGGTCGATTTTCGACCACAAGCGATACTAGTTTTCATTACTCAAAAACAATAATCAATACAAATACCATGGGGATGTGTGTCAATTCTTGGAGCACATAATTTATTGTAATATTTCTCTTAAAAAACTTAACATGGAATTGGCATTCCTTTAAGAATTTAAAGTGTTGAAAATTAATTTGCCGCCAGTACACCTACTACCTGTTTACACTAATGCATTCGTTTTTTTTTTCATTTACGAACACAGGCGCACATCCACCAGAATTTCGTCACGGTCATTTTTTGTTTGTGGATTACTTTCCTTTCCTACCCCTTCCACCCGCAATTAATCTGCTAAGCATTCGTATGCAAACCGCGCCTTTTTTAATATGTATGTGCACCAGATTCTTTTTAAGGCGCCACAATGTCGATCGTCATTCAATGCGATCAAAATTATTACACCAGGCGAACATAATATTTACAACCTTCGGTAACTTTATTTTCAACGAACATCCGCAATTTGTTTTCCTTTTCCTCTACGCATGGCTACCCACCCAGCTAGCCATAACAACATTTGGATGGGTTGATATGTGTTGATTCACGCATACTAAAGAGCCTACCTACCAGTGCGCAATGAAAATACAGTAGTCCCTCGATAATGTGAACTAATTAAAACAAGGCGGTTTCGGATTTAAGAGGGATTCACATTACAGGAACTTTTTTTCACTGCTTACTAAACTGATAGAGACGATTTTCAAATTCAAATTTATTAAAAACAACACAAAATGATTTTTTTAAAGCACAGTTTAAATGTTTATTAATTTAGAAGAAAAACGAAAATCGCACGCAAAACGAGCAAGAGAAACAAGAGAAATATAAAAACTTTTACAAAAAAATTCACATTTTAGAGGTTGAAATTTTCGGCAGTTCACATTATAGACATGACAATGTAAAGTTGTATAAGGCCGAAAGGCAATAGTTTTAAGCATATTGTTAAGTGTAGAGCGCTCGCTAAGGGCCAGTAAGCTAGAATAAGATAATGTTAGTTTTAAATTAGATTTAATCGTTTTTGTCTAGTATATAAGTATAAAGAATGAACTAATAAAAATGAATTAAAAAAAAACAATGTAAAGTTTTGCCGATTCACATTTTAGAGATATTCACATTATCGGTAATTCACATTATCGAGGGACTACTGTATATTTATTTTGCAAGGATTATTCTACTATAATTGCTGTGGACCTTGTAATACGGATTGTATATATATCGACATATTTCTATTTTTAAATGCTGTTTTGCTAAGGCGCCACAATTTCGACGTTCTGCATTGTGATTTTCCTTTCTTGCAACTGAAATTGTTTAGCAGACCTGTTAAAGGACTTTTACTAACAGAGACAAACCTAAAACTTGGATTAGAGGTTAAATTAGGATAGCACAAAAATGAATGACTTAGCAAATCACAAGCACATAAATGAGGCTTCAATATGGCATATTATTTTTAGTATTTTTCGGCCGATTTGATTATGTGCTTTGCTGGCTTGACGTTAACTTGGCAGAGCACTTTTCAAGGTCGATTTCCTCCGAAACCACTGGAGCACAAAAATCAAAAACTTAGCACAAAATTAGCACATAATTCAGGGCTACTCAAAATCGATTTTTGACATACATATGTGCTCTGCCAAGCTTCTCATAGATTTTTCGTTTTAATTTAAGATTTTTTGGGACGATTTTTCCAAGCGGCTGAGTGAGAATCTCCATCAATAGAGCTATACTCGGGGAAGCATGTCAGACGTTCGCGAGGGATGCCACAGCGCAAACAAACCTTAACTTCAAACCTGCAACTTCTCGCTCAGTAGTGCCGCTACTATAGGTGTTTTTCTGTTTTAGTTCAGAGCTGAGCTCTGAACCGAGCTCGAGCATTACGAGCGTGCTCAGATCGTTCGTTTCTGCAGATAAGCACTTTGCTTTGCGGGTAGAAAAAATTGTAATGAAGAAAAAGTGTTAATAATAATAATAAACTAATAATAATAACTAATAAAATCGAAGAGCCCCTTTCCGGAACGAATAGGGATATTTTGTCTGCATAAATAATAAACTAATAATTCTGATGTATTTATGAAACACACTTGAGCAAGTATTTAACATTTTTAATAAATATTATGTATAATTTTAATATTTATTAAATTTTATTTATTAAATTGGTTAACCTTCAGTTCCAGAACAACAAAGGTCGTCCACCTTTTCAATTATTTTGTTTATCCTGTTTTTTTTTTCTGTCAAATGTGACTGTGAGTGTATATTCAGTTTTTTACTCAACCTGCTCAGTCAATTTATTCTGAGCTCATAGATCGCGCCCTGATTATGCTCAGATCGAAAAAAGAAACACAAATCTGAGCTCTGATGTATCTGAGCTAAAAAAGAAACACGAACTTTTTGTATAACAGTTCAGGTTGTGCTCTGAACTAAAAAAGCAAAACGCCTTATTTTGCTATTTTCCCCAAAAAAAAAAACGACAGGCGTTGGAAACGAATTTCTTTTCTATACTTCTCCTGTGAAATGAAATGCGTAAATTAGATATTTACATGTTGACGCTACTTCTGCTTATACCTCATACCAGTCATTTTCAAATAATTCATAAGATATTTATTTTATGCTGAATATTATTTTCGTTTTAATAGCGAATGCAATTTTATATTCCTCTTTGTAATGTTTTAAAAATGTAAAAGATGTACCTAAATTTCTTTTTTTTTGTATTTATATACAAACGTATCTTAATACGAGTATATATCTATTTTTGTTAGCTTGCATAGTTAATGTATGATGTAACTTGTATTTGTTAATAATAAAAAAGACTGAATATAATGAAATACATTTTTTTTATTTAATACTAGCTGTACCCGCCCGGCTTCGCACGTGTAAAATGTGGTCTCAGAACAATTGATGGAAACAAATTTCAGAAAGAGCCTTCTGCAAAAGTGAGGGACTTGAACCCGTTCTAAAAACCTCCCGTAGACTGGGCCCATACTCTGCCTTTATCTTTGCTCGTTGGACCAATCGGTAATAATTTATTATTCTTTGGACAACGAAAATAATTTTATAATATTTAGCTCATTTTGTTTTTATTAATGTAACGCTTCTTTGTATACTATATTAGCGGTTTCTATCGATTAAGATAGTGATATTTGCTGCATTACTTACCCTGGAGCACGCTACATAAGATATAACTGCCCGTGGCTGCAGCAATTGTTGATTAATTCAGCTCCCGCTTTCCTTAAAGTTTGACCCTCTAACTTATTGATTGTCAAGGCAGAACAAACATTAATAGGAAATTGAATCCGTTTAAACTGACATGGATAATTGCTGGGAATTATTTGTATTCTTGGTATAAACCAATTTACCAGACCCAGTTAAAATGAACGCCTCAATAACGTTTTTCTGCAACGAAATCACTCTCAATCTGGTTCCATTACAAAGCTTAGGGGATTCAAATTGCGAAGCAATATAATGGGAACTCCAACTTTTAATTCCAGGCCATGGACTGTAATTCTATTTAAAAACTCGACCGGGTAATTTACTGCCTCATCTTGATTGCAAAAAGAATTTATAAACAGGTACGACGTATATAATCAGGAATTTTCCCTATTTGACATTAATTTCCTACATATTTGACATTTCTTTTATGGCATTTTTTGGTCTTAACACACCAAACAGCATACCGTCTCTGTCTGTCTCCCTCTCCGTCACTGGAGTAAAATAAGGTTAAAGGAGATGTCAAAATATTGGGCGGTTAGTATGTTTGATTTGAGAATGAAGTGCATATCTACTCACTCATGTGAAAATCGTAGAAATGTTTCAAATTTTGCCTATTTATTTAAAAACCTTTTAAGTTATCGAGTTATTGGATATCCTAAGTTGTACCTGCAGGTGTCCTCTATAAGCTGGTATTTACTATACTTAAATGCTCCCAGTATTTTCGAACGGAAAGTGTGACAAAGAAAAAAGCAAAACGAAACGAAAAATAAATTACTCTTGTCCAATTTTTTCCGGAAGTTATAGAGATATAGGGTTGAGACAAAGTAGATATTGTAGGCCTAGGTATCCTCTATAGGCCTATGAAAAATGCACCAGAATATACTTAGCAGTTTCTAAGATTTTTGCATTTAAATACATGCAGTCAAATTGAATTTTAGTGGAACAGAACTACACCAATTTTATTTATATGATTTCGTGGGATAAATGTGGGAATTTTTATATTTTGGCGAGGGATAGAAGGTATAACCGTGGGATAGCCTGCTTCTGAAGTCTGGTATATCACTGCTTCTGCTACACTAAAAATATTGTAAGTTGTGGTAGTCCTCTGAAAATATATACCTTCAAAAAGCGAGCTCCAAGGTTTGCTTGTGCTCTAGAGTCAAGTCAAGTACTTTGACAGGGGATGAGATTGATTGAAGTATCTCTATGTTGTAAAAATGTGACACAACCTAGAGGATGCTGATCTTGGCGTTTTGGATGAATGAGTCCTGCCGTGTTGCCTCAATTGACTGTGCACGGACAGTGAATCGAAGAAGCTCCACGGATGATTCCTTGGCATAGATGGGTAAGTCGTTCATTTTAACTTGAAGCCTTCAGCCTTCTTCAGCTTTGGCTCTGTGATGCAGTTGCTGTTATATAGGCTTTGAAGAAGAAAGATGTAAGGGTGCTGTCATCAGCAAAACAATAAATGAAACTGTTCGTTAACCCAAGTATAGGGCAGCGAAATGGCAATATGGTTGGGGAAAGTAGAGACCATTGTGGGTCTCTCCTGATGCGTTTATAGTCACGGAATCCGACGATAAAACACAATTTGCTGCAATCTGAATTTAAACATTGCATCCATCTGCAAAGTTTTCGTGGCAATCTTTAGGATTAAGACATCCGGTCAAAGGCTTTATTCAAGGCTACATTTCCCATGTTGTCCGAGTGCCTGCGTCCATAGGAGGGTTGCATAGCTCAAAAGGTCCCCAATAGAACCACATGGCTAGAAAAATCCTCAGCCTGTTGTTTTTCAATCGCCGGAACCTTTTATAATATTTGTTCACCTTTAACATGGGGTCAAATATCAACAAAAAAAACAAAATGGCAGCGTTTGTAGTACAGTTTCATACATTTCCTAATGCAAAGACATAAAGACAAGGCCGAAACCGTTAACATAAATAAATTCTAAATATTACACTTTGATTCGAGTACACAATATGTGGCTAGGCAGACTTTAGAGCTTCTTCCATAGATTTGGTGTCATCTATATTGACACCTGCATTCTCTTCCTGGGGTGCCTTTGGTTTGGAACTTTTCGAACCGCCGAATAGAGTTTTCTCAATCACCAGTATGGGGAATTCAAATCCAAGTGTCAAAAAAATCGCTGCTAGAACGGACATACCGAAAGCTCCCCAGAAACACAGTAGCTGTGAAACAAAATTGGAAAATTAGTTGACAGCTATGTTTTGTATTGCCACATGCAACCATTTGGTAGTTGGAAAAGAAGATTTCTGTCCGTGACGATCCAAAGTTGATACCATGCACGCCCATGTGCACCAGATACATGGAGAACGTCAACCGTCCCAGCGGCTGCCACCACGGATGCGACAGAAATGAGTTTATTATTCCGCCAAATCCAAAGTGACAGGCAAACACAAGCCATGCCAGCGCTATGCCCCATGAAACACGCTTCAAGGTCTCGTACATCGCAGCCGATAAGACGGTTATTTCGGCAGGATTTTGTCTTCTCAGATAAGGTCCATATATGATGGCGAGGATGGTTCCAAAGCACATAATCCATCCTATAAGTTGCACCAACTAAACAGAGATCCAAATTAGAGTGAAAAAATAAATCAAATGCGCCGCCAATAACCTTCGATGGACGCATCCGCTCGTTCCTCTGTTTGTACATGAAGTAGCCAAGTCCTAGACCGATTAGCCAAACTGAACATCTAGTGTGACCTGGCATATAGGTAAGCGCCAGTCGATTATCCTCGTCAAACCTGACCAAAGTAAAGAGCATTGTGAATGCTGGTGGATAGTTATAGGATGAGTACTCACTCGTTCAAACTGTTGTATCCTTCTGCGAAGAATATGGCAATGACACATCCAATCGACGAAAGTGATATTAACACCATAACAGGGGCGAATCTGCGTCCCCATTTCCATAGAGGAATCAGGATCAACGGCGACACCAGGTAAAGTTGGGTATCCACACCTAGGTACCAGCTTTGCATCACACACTGTAAAATCGGCCAAATGTCACTCACTCACTGTCACAGACACGTTTCAACTTACGATATCATCTGGGTTAACATAGTTTTGAACGTACAGCAGCGTGGACCACCAGTTCACCTTGCAATCGTCTATGTGAAATGTGTTGTACGACTCTCGGAACGGTCCGCTGCCGATGTACTGATAAATGCTGAGTAAGAACAGCATGACCGCAGCTACTGCTGGCGTTAGGCGTATGTATCGGTGGAAATACATCATCGGTACGTTTAGCTTTCCCTTGCTGAAATCAAAACGAGTTATGGTAGCGCTAATAAAGAAAGGTACCATACCTCTTTTCCAGATCGCGGAATCCCGACCACGCTAAAAGTAAACCGCTTATGAACAGGAAAGTGTCAACACAGACACTAGCCGAGAGGATGTGCATGGAAGATGCGTTGTGGAACCACTGTAAACAAAATGGACTTACATATTCATCCCATAACTATGATTCAAACTCACAGCTATATAGTCCACGAAATTGACAAATGGTAAAGGGTCGAGCACCATATACGTGTGGCATAGCACCACCCATAACATCGAAAGTGCACGTATACCCGTCAGGCAGTCAATGGAGTTTGCTGATGTTTTGGTGCTAATTGCGAACAGTGTCCTGCCGTTCGTGAGTAGAGAAAACGCCAGCAGCGAAGGCGTTGCAGGCTCTGTAAAATCGTCAGTAAGTCAAAAGTGAATATTATGGGGGAAAGCAGTTTCTTACTTTTGAGGAAGGTCGTATAAGCATCGTATGCCGTGCTCAACACCATCAGTGCTGCAACTGTTGAAAATACAACTCTGCAAAGTATCAATGTCGTTAGATATATGAAATTAAAAAATAGAAGAAAACACCCTGTACTCCTATACTAACATGCCAACAATGTTGATCGCTTGCAAGTCCGGCTTCTCTGTCGAGACGCAATGATTAACTGCAACTGCCGACAGTGCTCCGTCAAAGATAGTCTCGGTGGCTTTTTGGAGAATTCCTTCAACCACATTGGGATCGCAAATATCCGGTATACATATGGCAATGCCAAGCCGCGGTAACTCTACTATGGTCCTCTTAGATGTGTAAGGGTTGTGGGCGACTGCTTCTGGTAGTTTTGGGACCTCACTCAGTGTTAGAGTAAAATCTGCGTAACAATACCGGCCCTTGACAGTGCCAATTGCTTCGTTCAAATTCACCGACGTGCGAACACACTGTTCATAGTTTCCCAGGTCGCGTGAGTGGCCGAAGAGGATTCCTGATGGGAATTTTCCCCACGCGTCTATAACTGTAAGGTCAATCAAAAGAGTTTTTTTTTACTGATGAAAGAGAAAGGCATATACATTATAGACTTTAAATGTTTGCAACTCGTTGCGGGCAAAAGCAGTGTGCCTGCAAAGATTATAAGGCCTCAAATAGAACGGGTCAGTGGTTAGTGTGGTGGACTACTAAGCATGGAGTCTCAAAATATATCTAAAGATATTGTTCAACTGTGTTATACCTGTCTGCATTTGTACTCTGAGAGCTTCTTAAAGTAGCCGTTCGGACTGGGAATGAAATTAAAGGTTAACAAAAAATAAAATTAAATAATACCACCCAAAAACCAATGCCTAAAGTCGTAAACGGACCTTTTGTAACCTATTGGCGGTTTTATTTATTTGTTCTGTCTGCGTCCATTCTTGCCAATTCATCAGCAATTTTACCGCCTTCTTTATGTCTTTGTACACTAATCCAATTGAGATCCTTATATCATGCTGCTTGCCAAGATCTTTAAGCTTTTTGCGACACTAGCAACAGTTTTTGGATTTCTATCAATTTGGCCGCAGAAATGGGCTCTGCTCCTCTAGGGCTCCTCTAGCCTATTTTACGAGCTTATAAGTCGGTGTCATCCCTCTGCTTTGGTGGTATACTTCACGGTAAGTAAGTAAGTTCACCAAAAGTTATGTCGCTTTATAGTTGCAATTTATAAGTAGAACATTTTTAGACATTTGAATTACTTGGAATATATGCTTAACCGAAGAAAATTAATGTTCTCCGAATAAACAATTTTAACCTTTACAAATGTAAGAGGCATTAACGAAAACAATAAAAAAAAAGTTAATTTAGAAAAACCAAAAAACACGACTGACTGTAAAAAAAGGAAACACAGAGATATGAACAAGACACCTTCAAGTACCTACCTAATTGACAATCGGAGTATTGTGAGTATTGAGTACCCTCCGACTGTCAAATAGTAAGGTATAGGTAGGTACTTGAATGTGTCTAGTTCATATCTTTTTATTTCCTTTTTTTGCAGTCAGTTGTTTTTGGTTGTTTAAATTAAGTTTCTTTTATTTTTATCTTTGTAGCCGATGACACTCCGGGGAAGAACACGAATCTAATGACACCTCACTATTCAAAATCGGTCAAGCCGTTTAGGCTACATGGCGTCACGTAGGAACGTACATAGGATACGCGCGAAACACATAACCCTCCCTGTGTCCAGTCGGGAAATAATAGGTCTATTCGCGTACTTTCTCGAGCCAAGTACTACAAATCCGTCAAAATCAAAAAATTTACCAAAACTCTCTCAGAGAGCTGAAAATAGATGACAAAGTACGTGGATAGACTTCGAGCTACTCTGAGAAACTTTCATCTAATCTATATCACAAATAAATATATAACTTCCATTTTTGCAACATATGAAACGTTGTAGGAGAACATTCGACCACCACCGAATTTTCTTTATTTTTACAGATTTTATTGTTCTGTGCAATTCATTTTTAAGCCGGATTTTGAATTTGTTTCTCGGCAACTTTGTGCATTTGACATATTTATTAGTACTTGCCGGTTAAGATTCTCTGAGCTGATTCCAGCCAAGAGAGGAAGAGGAACCACTCGTTACTCGCTATTTTGCTAATTTTCTCTTTTTCTGTCATTTTTGACGAGTACGTGTATAGACTTTGTGTGATTGCGATCGATTTATATCGATTGCGTTCGATTCAAACCGCGAACGCGAACGAACTTAATGTATCTATTTAGACTGTATAAACTTGAACCTAACACTCAACATAATATTCGTTTGATGGTAACACTATCCACTAAAAATAAATGATGCGATTTTTGGCTGTCAATTGTGATGTTGAGTTGAAAAGTAGATACCTCTATGTGCGAGTTGCGATGCTATTGTGAATAGATCAGAACGTAATTTATTTCACAGTTCAGTGTATTCCATATCTTGACATTTCTCACTGACATTAATTTGTGTGACAATTGTTTTTTTTTTTTTTCGTTTTTCTTTAAATTTAGATTTATATCTTCTTTGTTTAGCCTATGACACTCCGGGGAAGAATACGAATCTTATGACACCTCACTCTTTAAAATCGGTCAAGCCGTTTAGGCCACAGGGTGTCCCGATGGAACGTACATAGGATACGCGCGAAACACATAACCCTCTTTGTGTGCAGTCGGGTAAAAAATACTAGAAACACCCTCAGCTTACTGAAGATAGCTCATATAAAACTAGTTGTCACTGTCTGCACGTTAAAAATGTTTGCCAAGCAGCATTTCGAAGGTTGGGAGTTTAAAATAATTTATCTGTGGGTTGTACTATTGTATATAAACATGGTCTCTTTGTACAATTGTAGTATTCAAAACCTCCCTAAACAGAATGTGTTTTTCAACTCTTAACAGGCAACGAAGATCTTTGTTTACTGTAATATAGGTCCTGTCACAACGCGAAGTTTAACAAGTTTTTGTGTAAAAACACTTGTAAATTAAATCACAAATACCTACGGTGCAATTGTAATATTTTGAACAGTATTTTTGTCTACCATATTTTTTGTATACTAATCACAATTTTGAGAATTGTCAAACAAAAGCTTTAATTACAAATTTGTAAATTTGAATTACATATTTGTAATTTGTGAAATAAAAACTTTAATTACAATTTTGTAAAAATATTTTTTATTTGGCGATTTGGATTTTCACTTAGACAACAGTTCAATTTGTATATAATTTTAACACAAATTTGAAATTAGTAACTTTTGTACTTTTTCACCGAATAAATTTTAGATTTTTGCGAACTATTTAAGGAAGAAAATATGTTGAGTCCGCACTTACATGGTAAAACACTCAAACTTGGAAACCGTTCAACTATTTGCTGTAGTGCAGCAACACATTTAGCTTTATCATAGTTGCCAATATTTGCGATGGGTATGTCCAGTAAATTTGGATTATTTTTAATTTCATTAAAAAATATTGTCGTTAAGATATCACTGGGCACAGTAGCATTGTTTACAAAGGACACTGCGTTTATTTGAACAAATAACGCAAACAATACTGTAGCAATTAAGGATACTGCTTTTACCATTTTATACCGACGGATAGGGTTTCTTTGACAAAATCCAAACGCGCTTATTTGGCCTTATTATACTGACAAATAATATTTTTACAGCGTTACTTATATTGAATTTTCAACCTACCTTTTGCAGATAAAGAAAGTGGATAAGATAGATAGATAGCCATTTGTTCTGAGGGGAAAATAAAATGTTTATATAGATTAGTTCCATTTGCGGTATTTTCTTCTTAATTTGATGGCTTTTTAAACGGATTAGATTGGAAAATTGAATTGTTAATTGATTTTTGTAATTTAGACTGGCAGTTCGAACAACTTCCTGATATTTTTTTTATTTTTCGTATTACTTGCGGGCAAGTATTTACAATGAGGCTGCAGCTTTCAGCTTCTTGTCACGTATCAGCTTTTTCTACACAAAGTTATTCAACTGCAGAACAAAAAATGATCTATTGGTCATACAGCACAATCAATGATCACCGATGCAGCGTTATCATTGTGGCCAAAAACCGAACAAATAACGGCCCAACAAGAACTTCAAATATATCACATAGCATGCGTTGGTATAACGGGGACAATGAAAACTTGTCCAACTGCAGCAAAAGGAGCAATGCTCAGCCTTATGCCTTTACATATTTCTGTAAAGAAGGAAGCTGGTCTCAGTGCCCTCAAGTTCCCTAATATATCAAATCTCAAAGCAGGAAACCTCACAGGACACCTTCGGGTACTACAAATGCTTCAAGATGATCCTGTGATCAAGGTATCGGCCACCATGCTTAAAAGGCTTCGCCCCTTCAGAAAATTTAAGATACTCATAGCTGACAGGAGTACCTGGGGTGCCAACCAATTCGTAACACCATCAGGATCACAAATCTGGTACACCGACGGTTCAAAGATGGAAGATGACGACACCGGTGCTGGGGTCTATAGGCCTAGGTTCCAAATAGCTATAGTACTGGAAAAATAACCAGACATCTTTCAAGCGGAGGTACAAGCCATAGAGACATGTGTCCGAGAATGCTTACAAAGTCGCACTAAAGGTGCCCGCATTTACATCCTCTCAGACAGCCAGGCAGCTCTTAAGGCCCTAAGATCGTACTAGATCAGGTCAAAGCTGGTTTTGGAATGTTTCAATCTCGTCCAAGATCTGGCCAAGGGCAACATAGTCACCGTTGCTTGGATAGCAGATCATGAGGGATTTGAGGGCAATGAACGAGCGGATTGCCTGGCGAGAAGAGGCGCATCACCCCTGCGTCGAAAACTAAATTGCATCTACTGCAGGAAAGATGAATATTTTGTGCAGTCCCCTTACGAATTTTGTAGGCTATTTCTGAAGTCATATACGAAATAGAGATCCTTCCAACCGTACAAATTGTGTTGATCGAGTGCCTATATATTTTTATCAATAAAAGACCAAAGTTTTAGAATTACCCGTTTTACAGATTTTCTTTTAGAGTAAACTATTTTAAATATGTACTTTAAAAGAAAGAGAAAACTCAAATTCTTATTCATTTGGTTAGGTTCATAAATATAATTCAAATAAAAGTTATTTTTCAATTCGCGCGCTGTTTTTGACAATTTGTTTCACTAGTTATGAAAAATTTCGCTTCGGTTTTGCAAAGTTTTTAGTGTTGCCAGGTTTTTCTACAAACATGCATGTGAAACACCTTGTTTAGCTCTGCCTTTCCAACAATGTCAAGCGATTTTACAACATTCCTCAGCTTCCTTCAAAACCAGTTTTTACCAGTAGGTATAGTGTTCATAAAAAACAGCCCAATTTAAAAAGTTTTTTTTTAGTAGACGACCAGTTGCTTTTATTGTATGTAAATATTTAAAAATTGGTAATGGTTTGGATGACGTATTGCAGAGATAGCCTCCCGAAAAAAAACACCGGAATATCATAATAAGCCCAGAAAGATCCCCAAAAATGTTCAAAATCACGTATCAATAGAACGTCACGGAGGAGAGGGTTTTCAAAAAATGTCCCGAAATACGCTCTGCTTGAAATTGGCCGCAAAGAACGCCCCAAAAAAATCACTCCAATAATACCCCGAAAACGCCAAGAGAAATAACGCCAAAAAACGGGCCGGTGATCAAAAATAAATAAATAATAACTAAGCAGATATTATTACTGCCAGCCCAGCATTAGTGTGCTGGACAACTAAGGAGGGGTCTGAGCACAAGTGAAGTATTAAATAGCCCGTCAGCTCAGGCAACTTAAGAGAGTTTGGCTACAAGTGGAAAAGTGTGTTTGCCATTTGAAAGAAAATTAGCCTCACGCATGCAGATAGTAACCTGACAGTTCATTCTCTGGTAATATTGAAACAATTCACATACTTGGCCGTCATCGGGATGCGTAAAGAAGACCGTGGGTGTGGTATGGTAAATTTAACACCAACTCATACTACATTAAAATGCACAAGTAAGGATTTCTTTCATTTTACCTAGATAATTCGTGCAGAAGGGGACGTTTAAATTATTGTTCTATAGATCATCTGCAAAAATAAAAAAAACGCTGATTACTTATTACGAATTCGTATGAATTAAGATAAAATTGTAAGGCAGACAAACTGAAATGCGTGACACATATCAGGGTATACAAATCAGTAAACATTTTGATTTGTAATTTTGCTGATATAAATTTTGAATTTCGTTCTTTCAATACGTTTTAAAGAAAATAAATTAATTTTGTTTGATTGTATCTATATTTGACTTTTTTTTATTGAAAATAAATATTTTTGGCCTACGCAGTTGTTTTCAAATGTAATGGCTTCGAATTATCTAACAGCTTGGTGATGAAAAGATTATAACTCAAAAATGTTACTCGCTCAGAAATGTTTATATTTATCCCCAGAATCATATTTCCAATCATTGAATTCTTAATCGATTGTTTTCTTAAAGATTGTTGTCCGTTTTTCTGTGGACAACGAAAACAGACACAATAATTGTAGGAACAAAAATTTCTTACTTTGCAGTTTCACAGTTTGCCTATTCCTTTATAAAGGAATCCTTTATTTATATGTTGATTGTATTAGTGATTAACCGTTTTGCGAAATATGTTTTGGTATTTGAACAAATTTAATCATTTGGGAATGCATCCATCAGACGAAAGAAACTAAACAAAAACACTCAGTCGAAAAAAAACACTCTCATTTTATTTTTCCCTCGAAACTTTTATGGAAAACTTTTAGTTTTAAAAGTAAAAAAAAATAATTTTTCGAAAAGAAAATCAAATTAAATTAACCCTTAGTATGGCCCTCCAGGTTGGGGGCTGTACGCCGGGGTAACTGCCCGACTGCGGAAAACCAAACCCAGTTCCGAAACGACAACAAGCCTCGGATACGGATGAATTTACTGTTAACGAACCTAGCAAACAAATAAAGGACAACGAATTTCAGATCTGCACGTGGAATGTTAGGTCCCTTAACAGACCGCGTTCAGCCGAACAACTAGCGGAGGTCCGGAACTGCTATAAAACAGACCTAACCGCCATCTAAGAAGTGCGATGGGATGGATCGGGTAAGAAGAGGATGAACAACTGCGATATCTAGTATGGCGACTACTATCGGCAACAGAAACAGCGCTTATTTGGTTGTGGATTCGTCGTTGGCGGTAGACTTAGGCAAGAAGTCTTAAGTTTCAGCTGTGTGAACGAGCGCCTTGCGACAAACCGCATTAAGGCTAAATTCGCCAACATTAGCCATGCCCCCACGGAGGAGAAAGACGACGACACCAAAGACAGGTTCTACGAGCTCTTAGACAAGACGTACAAGCAGTGCTCTAACTATGACATTAAAATTGTCCTAGGTGATTTTAATGCAAAGATAGAAAGAGAGGCGATCTTTGGTAGTACTGTCGGAAGGTACGGTCTACACGACACCACCTCCGATAACGGATTTAGGCTGATCGACTTCGCGGCGAGACGAAATGTTGTCGTAGCAAGTACGCGGTTCCCGCATCTCGATATTCACAAAGGCACATGGAGATCTCCGGACCAATCATCCGTCAACCAGATTGACCACATTGCGATTGACGCAAGGCACTCCTCCAAGGATGTCCGAACGTTCCGAGGGGCCAACATTGACTCGGACCACTACCTTGTTGTAGCCAAGGTACGACTGCGGATATCCCGAACACCGCCAAGACAAGTAAATACTGTGAGGAAGTTTGACGTCGGACGGCTACCATCGCAAGAGATCTCCAAAGCCTTTTCCGATCGAGTCTCTCTCAATCTCTCAAGATGTCCTATGCAGCCAGAATCAAATATTGAAGACCAGTGGCACCATTGCCAAATAGCCACTAGAGACGCCGCCTCTTATGTGCTGGGTTTCACCCGACCACCGCAACGAAACCCCTGGTTCGACGACGAATGCCGGCAAGCACACGCAGCGAAACAAGAGGCATACAAAGCGGCGCTGCAAAGGAGGACAAGAGCTGCCCGTGAGCTCTACGCGCAGAAGAGAAGAGACGAACACCGGAGGAAAAAAAAGAAAGAGCATGAGAAGCGCGCGATCGAGGAAATAGAGAGATGCTACTGCAGGAATGAGCTTCGGAAGTTTTACCAAAGGGTAAAAAGAACCTCCCAAGGCTACAGAGCCCGAACCGAAGCCTGCAAGGACGAACAAGGGAACATCGTCGTAGAATCGCAGTCGATGCTGAGGGTATGGAAGAACTACTTCTGCAGACTGTTTAACGGCGATGACTAACAAAATCCCGCTGTCAGGCAGAATGAACCATTCAACCTGTACGATGAAGACCAACAATTCCGTCCACCCGACCTGGACGAAGTGAAGATAGCCATATCTAAGCTTAAGTCCAACAAATCCGCTGGAGCAGATGGCCTAGCCGCCGAGCTGTTCAAAGCGGCAGGCGATGACTTGGTTAGGAGCATGCACCAACTCATCTGTAAGATATGGTCTGAGGAAAGTATGCCCGATGAATGGAACCTAGCATTGTTTGCCCGATCCTCAAGAAAGGAGACCCTCTGAACTGCGCCAACTACAGAGGTAAAAGTCTTCTTAACATCGCCTGCAAGATCTTATCTGCCGTGTTGTGTGAACGCCTGAAGCCTTTCGTCAACAACCTGATTGGTCCCTATCAGTGTGGCTTCAGGCCAGGAAAGTCTACCGTTGACCAAATATTCACACTGCGGCAGATCTTGGAGAAAACCCAGGAAGTCCAAATCGATACCCACCACCTTTTTATCGATTTCAAGGCCGCCTATGACAGCATTTATAGAGACGAGCTATACAGAGCAATGGCTAGTTTTGGCATCCCTGCCAAACTCATCCGCTTGTGCAGGATAACGATGGAGAATGCACGCTTCTCCATTAAGGTCGATAAAGAACTTACCGAGACCTTCGATGTCAAAAAATGATTTAGACAGGGCGATGCGCTGTCATATGACTTCTTTAACATCGTTCTTGAAAGAATAGTGCAAAACTCAAACGCTAACACCAGAGGCACTATCTTCCAAAAGTCCGTCCACCTACTCGCGTACGCCGATGACATCGACATAATCGGCAGAACGCAACGTGATGTCACTGAAGCGTTCGTGAGCATTAAGACGGAAGCGGCAAAGATGGGTTTGGCGGTCAATGAGGGCAAGACAACACCGACGTCTTGGACAAAATGTAACCATAGACAGATATAAATTTGAGGTGGTAAAGGACTTTGTCTACCTAGGCTCCGCTATGACTTCAGACAATGACACCAGCGCTGAGACTAAGCGAAGAATAACTCTTGCCAATCGCTGTTTCTTTGGGCTAAGCCCTCTCTCGAACAACTAAAGTGACCCTTTATAAGACCTTGATCATCCCAGTCCTACTTTATGGTGCAGAGGCATGGACTCTATCAAAATAGGATGAGGATACACTTGGTTACTTCGAGGGGAAAATTCTTCGAGTAATTTTCGTTCCCGTCTGCATAGACGGTGAATGGAGGAGGAGATACAACGACGAACTGTACGGGCTGTACAGCGACATCGACCTGGCCAGAAGAGTGAAGGTCCAACGACTGAGGTGGCTGGGTCATGTAGAGCGAATGGACGTCAATGCTCCGGCCCGGAAGATCTTCGAATCCACACCCGAGGGACGGCGCAGTAGAGGAAGACCGCGACTCAGGTGGCGCGTGCAAGTGGAAGGGGACGTGCTGGCTGGAGACGCTTGTTGGTTGAGGCCCAGGTCCACCCCGGACTGTATCGCCACCTTAAGTAAGTAAGTATGAAAATCTTAGTTTGTTGTTTATTAAAATATTATTATTTTTTGGTGCTAGAATATTTTGCTAAAAGGCGATTGAAATGAGCTCTTTTTTTATGGACATTTTGTGTGTTGAAATTCATGGTAAAATGTAGATTTTTTTAATTAATGTCCTTTTCGATTTGGCTTTTCAGATTTTGATCTGAGATTTCAGATTTCTACTGCCAAATCGAAAATAAAATCCGATTTTTATTGGTTCTTGTGTGTATGGAGTTTGCCGCAAACTTTTTTTTCACTTGCACTGGAAATCCATTTCAATTGATCTTTACACATTTATAATAACTCATTTCGAAATACTTTGATATAAGAAATCGTTTTCATACTCAAAAATTGAATAGTTCAGTTGAAAAAGCAATCCTTCCAACGATAAACAATTCGTAACCGCCAGCTGTGTGTCATAAACATTAGCTGTTTTTTATTATCAGCGTGATCTGATCCCGATCAGATCACGAAAATAAAACAAGATGGATCATTGAAAAGTTTAATTTTTGAGTTGTGGCAACAGTTGCTTTCAAAAACAAAACAGATAATACAGGTTATTACAAACTTCACATTGCCACCAGCCATATTGCAAATATTCTGCTCAACGTGACGTCACACAAGGCACATGTCATTTCGCTTGCAATGTCGGGAGTGTTACCATATTTGAAACAAATTTTAATAATTTTTCTTTTCCATATTTTTTAGAAACAAATTGAGTATTTTATGTTCAAATATGCAACACATGAACAATATTTTGCTGCTGGCACATCCGTTTATCTTGGCATATTAAGGTGTGTCCAGACCAGCGAAACATTTCAGAAATGTTTCTGAAGCAAATCGGACACATTTCATACACATTTATAAGAGATTTCTTGAATTTAGTTATTAAATGTTTATAAAATATTTCAATTTTATTCTTCTAGTCCAACTGAAAGAAAATAATGTGGTAGGGTTATTAGCAGCGAGTAAAGCTTATATTTTTGTAATTTTGGTCTCGGGAATCACGTGACACACGATTTAATTCAAATATTCGTATTAAATGAATCACCTTCTCATTAGGTATTCCAAGCTTTTCTTGGCATTTTTATTTTATTTAAAAAAATAAATAATAATCAAAAAACAGCGCTCACTTTCTGCAGTTAAACTTAGAAAAAAAAATGATTTCCCATCACGATTGGGAAACTGTGAAACATTTCATTAATTATTTTTTGGGTCCAGATCCAAACCAGGAAAACATTTGATAAAAATTGTTTTGTTTAATAAATGTTTTAGAAATATTTATATTCGTGCGCGAAAAAATCAATTGATATTTTGTGTTTCATTTTTTTGTCTGGCAACGTGATTAGGTAGCTATCGTTTACAGGCACACCAACATTTAAAAATGAAACAAGCCATCTCGTGGGAAATAGTAGAAATAATTTTCAGATCATGATTCGTGATCTCGATGAGAAGCAGATCATGTGCTGTTGTTGTAAGTGCATGTAAATCGATGATCTATATGGATCATAGCTGATAATAAAAAACAGCTATTGGTGTTAGTGAAAGTATGTGTAAAATCTGAGGAAAAATTGAGATTTCTCAAAAGTGATCTGAGATCAAAAACAATATTGATTTTTGTGGCAAATCGAACATGAAAAGCAATCTCGATCAAAAAAAATTGATTCGAAAGTGACATAAATTTCACCAAAAATTGATAGTTTGAATATTTTTTGTTTGTCTTCTTTTTCTTCTTCTTCTTCTTTTTCGCACGGATGGCTTTTTGGACATCGAAATTTGGACAAACAGGTAGAAATACCACGATGAGGATGACTGCTGAGTATCAGTGTCTTATTATACCTCCCGGCATTTAGAATTTTTACTTCTCAATTACGTAGTAAGAAAAATATCATATTCGTACAAAA
This sequence comes from Cheilosia vulpina, assembly GCA_916610125.1. Lineage (NCBI taxonomy): Eukaryota > Metazoa > Arthropoda > Insecta > Diptera > Syrphidae > Cheilosia > Cheilosia vulpina. Next base: position 76,415,062 of record OU744276.1, on the reverse strand, counting down.
TTTCGAACTCGAGATGTTAGTCAATTCTGACATTACGATGATAGAGGAAATGAAAAACGTGGGTCTGTCTGTGTGTCTGCATTCTCCTGATGCCTACAGCTTAACGGCTGCCCGGATTTGGTTCCAACTTCGGACTTGGAGTTTGTGGGCCTACAGTTCGGGGACGTTTTCTTGGCACGTTAACCTCAATATTAATTGCAGGTTGAAACAAAATTGATATTTAAGCTTAAGTAGGTGAGGTTAAATGACTGAATACTCAGTTTTTCGTTCTAAAAACCAAATAACAGTACTTTTGAATTTGAAAAAGGAATTTGTTAAAAACTCAGTTTTCTTTGGTTTACCTGAAAACGGTTTGAACGATTTTGACCAAAATGTTTCGATGTTTTCAAACTAAGTTTCAATTCGAAAACGCTAATTTAAGAAACTAGTCAGGCAGCTTTACAAGCTTTGGCGTTCAATACAATGGACCCCAAAGCAGTTAAATGCTGTCGCAAAGCTCTGCAAACCCTATCAAAACACAACCAGATATAAAACTTGGATGGTTACCGGGTCATCAGGGTATTGCAGGCAACGAACAGCCAGACAAACTAGCCATCCGAATCTGTTCTCTGTGGACCAGAATCCTACTGCACAGTCAATTGGGCTACTGCGCTAAGGATAATTAATTAAAGGGAAAAATAACTTCGTCTTGAACACTGGAAAGATGTCCCTGGTGTAAGACAATCTACACGATCATGTAGGAGTAGCATGGAAATCCTTAGACTCAGTAAGGATAATACAAGGTGGGCCCAAAGAAGTCATCCGATGTTGTTTGGCTCTCATTTTTTTTCTAAATGGAAAAATTCGATTCTGTTTCTTGATTATATTTATCTTAACCTTTAGAATTCTATAGGTCAAATCGAGAAGATGATATCGGCCAAATGGGCGCCGTCACAGTTGATTGCCAAACGGGCTCGTTTTATGGCATTTTTCATCACTCCGGCGAGAACTTCGGGCGACAGATTCTCGCACTCGTGTCGAATGTTGTCTCGAGGGCTTGTTCATGCAATCACGGGACTTCAAAGGCCCCACAAAAAAAAGTCTGGAACGATTAAATCGGGCGATCTTGCGGGCCAGTCCAAATCGCCAAATTGAGAGATGAGGCGACCCGGGAACGCCGCCTTCAGAATGTCGGTTGTGGCTCGCGCAGTGTGTACCGTAGCTCCGTCCTGTTGGAACCACATGTCCGCCAGTCCTAATTCGTCCAATTGCGGCAGGAAAAACTCGGTTGACATGGCCCTATAGCGCGCACAATCCACTGTTGTCGTTTGACTAGCGGCATTTTCGAAAAAAAAAAATGGCCCGATGACTCCTACAGCGCACCATGCAGTAACTTTGAGCGGGTGTTATGGCTCCTCGTGCATTACTCGTGCACTTTCGGTGCCCCAGAAGCGATAGTTCTGCTTGTTCACGTACCCGCTGAGGTGGAAATGAGCCTCATCGCTCATGTCGAAAAATCGTCCACTTCGTCCTCGAGATTGAGGATGGCCTGGGCGTAGGTTACACGCGTTTGGCGGTCGACAGGCAGCAGCTGATGCACGGACTTCACTTTGTACGAGAACATGCGCAAGTCTTTGACAAAAATTCGCCTTAGGGACCACCGGCTGATGGCAAATTGCGAAGCACGGCGTCTGGTCGATGTTTCGGGCGACAGCTCGACATCCTCGCCAACAGCGGCGATATTCTCGGCACAACGGGCGCTCCGGGCCCGACCTCTCTTGGCAACGTCTCGTTTGGTCCCATACTCTTCAAGGTTGGTGGCCAAACGGCGCAGTCTTTTCGATCGTAATATTTATTATGCTAATTGATGTGAAAACGATGATGACTTAGCATTTCTGACTTGCCGCCCATTTACACCTCCATAAAAAATATAAAACTACATATAGTGGTTGATAAATTGTTAACACCAGACAATATTAATATCGTGTCGAACATTATTATCTGCACTAGTTGCCCGATGATCCTTATCACCCAAAATGCGTATTATAAAGCTCGAACTGAACAAATTGTTCGATCTATGGACAGAGTTAGCTGTATAGTTTATTGGCATCGTTAACATGAGTAATTGAAATACATATACAAATAATAATGGTAGGTCCAGACAGTTCAACCAAATACTGATAGCGACATGGTAGAAAGCAACAGTAATCAGTTGCATAGCAAACAAAAAAAGTTATCTGGTCTGGAAGCATATTTACAAATAGATCATAAAATTTTATTGGCAATATTATAACTGTTGTCCCGCAGTTTCACACATGAACCTAATGACTGGCAAAAAATTTACGAGAAATAAATTAAACTTCTTGTTGTCGCTACAGCTGACATTTGGTAAAATATCGCTAGCTCAAGCTTGTTCCCTATTGGGTAACAGTTAAAGCAAGGCTCTTTGAAAACTAAAATCGTTTTAATTTAGAGGGAACCTCACTTCGGTTTAGGAACGATCGGAACAGAAACGACTGCTGGCCTAACCGGGGTTATAATATAAATTTCGAATTCAATGCCAGCCGTTTTATATTTTTGCATTACAACGTCGAAATCTTTGAAGACATACATACTTTTTTTTAATGAGAACTCTGTCTCATGCAGCACGTTCCCACCGCGAGATTTCGTAAATTTTTTCCAAACCTTCGAGGTTTTGCCATAAATTTTTTTAGGTTTCGAAACATCGGTTTTTCAGCGAAACGTACATTTGAAAACCCTCTGAGCTGTGAGTTCATCCGTCTCCGAGAGGTCTGCAGCATGAACTTTACTTTATGTGTTCATTTGTGGATGTCAAAATATTAAACGCCAAAGCAATTGTGACAACCAAAAAAATAATAAAAGAAGAACGGAATCCGAATCAAAATCTGAATCTAAATCAAAAAAAGAAAAGAGGTAAGTCATATTTTCAAAAGAAATATTTATAAATTTTTTAAATGTAATTTGTTTTTATTAAAGATCATGGCAAAGCGGTATAAAAAAATTTAAATCATGGACGCTTGCGGAGGAAGAGGCTCTCATTGAACTTCATTGACAGCTTATGACTTTTGAACTCACTTCCACCCGGTGCGAACGACTTACAAGGTTGCAGTGAAAATTAATCGAAACCTCGCAATTTCAGTTTGGCAGGAACATGGCATAAGGTAGGAAATGCCAACTGTCGCTGTGAATTTGCGAATAATACTGATGCAAAAGCGGCAAAATTTAAATGATAGTCGCACCAATATTAAGTGATCGATCAACGATCACTTGTGTTTTTTTTTTTTAAGACGACAGCAAAATGAATTGAAGTTCAAGAAATATGTTTTTGAAACTATCCAATAAGAGGTGTTATTTTGGTATTCAAAGAAAAATGCCATTTTTTGAGATAAATGATCGGATGTTTATTTCGGAATAAAGAGGAAGGTATGCCGTTAATAATGAAAAACAACATCAGCCAAATGGCCACCACGAGCACGCATACAGGACCATATCCTTTTCATGAAATTTTCCATAACCAAATCGCAAAGTGGCTGCCCTATGTCCTTGATAGCCTCAGGAATTTCATCTTTGAGGTCTTGAATCGACGCTGGGCTGTTGGCGTAGACCTTATCTTTCAGGTGGCCCCAAAGGAAGAAGTCGCAAGGTGTTAAATCACAAGATCTAGGTGGCCAATTGTGATCACCTCTTCGGGAGATAATACGGTCCGGAAACATTTCCCGTCAAAGATCAATGGTTTCGTTGCTTGTGTGGCACGTAGCGCCTTCTTGTTGTAAACGCTGTCCAGATCAATACCATCCAACTCCGACCATAATGACGTGGAATGCCCAATTTCAAAGAATGACGAGGAGTGGAAAAACCTGGGTTTTCTTCAACACTTTGTTCTACAGCAGCAATATTCTCAGTTGTTCTTGAGCCACGTGCACGTATTTTATTCTTCACATCACTAACTTGTCCCAACAGCTCGAATTTTTCCACCAATTTCTGTATGCGGTCCGACAAGGTGCTTCACGACGACCAAAAAAAGCTTTAGTTTTGCGAACTGTGACTGCAAGATTTTCACCATTTTTGTAGTGAATTTTTATAATTTCAATGCGTTGTTGAAGCGTGTTTCGTTCCATATTTAGTAATGGCGTAGTTTCTACTCGTCAAATGTCAAAAAATAAAAGCTTCAAAAGTGACAGCTACCGAAATAGCGGGTCATTCACAATAACACCACTTATTGGAAAACCCTCTATAATGATTTTTATATTTTATAAAAATGATATCATTCCTCAACACACTTTGCAATTATATACATAAAATAAATCAAAGACTCTAGGCCCAGCTTCTTACAACCAACCATTCGATGTATGAATTCTTTCATTCTTGGGACGATAAAAAGGGATCTTCTATTTTATGCTGAGTCCAAACGGCCAATTGAGAAACTCTTTCATTGCAGTTATACTCTCGGATGTTTGAGAGAAAAAAAAAACCTAAAGATGGAATTTGTTTTTTTTGTTTAGGACCGAAACTGGGACCGCTCGCTTAGTAACCACCAAAGCCACTGCTCCTGTATTGCAATTGGACTCTTAAACTTGTAAACACGCAAGGGTAAAGCGTCAATGTCAGCAACTTCTTGAGAGATATTGTAAACCCTCGACTTAAGGTATCTCCATAAAATAAAGTCGCATGGTGTAAGGTCTTTTGGGCAATTAAGGTATGTCTCCGAACTTGATGAGAAGACCCTCAGCTTCCTCCATTGAAAACATACCTGTATGTAGAGTCTAGCTGAAATTGATGAAACAGCTGCAAACAGTGCCGTGACCTAAGACTAAATCTAAATTGAATGTGACCATATGTCACTTTCACAAAGCCAATTTGGTTTTATGGCACTTTCCACGGAACAGGGAAATAATTTCACTTTTGCCGCGCTTTTATAAAACTTAATTTTACATATTATTAAAAACAAAAAAAGACTTTATGTCTTTTACAAAACTTAACAATTGATTTATATTCTACCATTAAAAGGGACTAAACCAACAAAAATCTTATTGTTTAAATAAATATTAATGAAAAATTAATTATTCTGTGTGCGGCATCTCTCCCAGCCAGTGAGGGAGAGATGCCGCAGTTTTAGAGCATTACGTTTCGAGCCTCAATTTGCATGTGGAACATGTTTTTTACGTTCCTCGTCCCTACCACAATCAGTACAATAGATTAAATTGTTTTTCTTGTAAATTGTACAGTTTTCGTGCAGCCATTTGGTACATCTTTCAACTGTAGCAGTTGTTTACAAAGCAACTACAAATCTTAAAACGAATTTATTTTCAAAAAATGTTGAAATGTCAGAAAAAAAGCTGCCAGCAGTTGAAAAATGTAATGTGACACTAAAAAGTGAATTTTTTTGACGTTTCTACATTAACATGGTTGGTGTGTACGCACTCACTCCTATCGGGAATTTTCGTTCTAATATTTCGTTCTGCTCTAGTTTCATTTTAAAAGCAGAAAAAATGCCATAAATGTAGTGTCATACGGGCTTTAGCAGTTATAAATAATAATAGCAAAATGTCGTAATGAGTAATTATTACATTTCGATCCAAGAGATTTCTTTTGAAAGTTTCCTTCCTTTAGGCGTCTTGTAAGTGATCTAACTCAAACATACATTTTCTCAGGGACATTCCACCTTCAATGCACTTTCTTGCTTCTTCTTCAGCTTCACTGGTCGAACTCCCTCTGGAGGTCTTGCGAGTATATTTTCGTGGCATTTTATAGGCTTAAAGTCCCTATAAACAATAAGTTTAAAATGCGGCATCTGACCTCAAAAAAGTGCGGCATCTCTTCCTGGGTTAAGGAAAAGATGCCGCACTCTAATAAAACAGTTAACAAAAAAAAAGCGTACAAAATCACGTAAAACACTTCCAACAAGCATACTCAATCACATACAATACTTACTGGCATAAACTAACTTTTAAATAGACTGACAGCTTTCCTACGTCTCCCCGATTTACCCCGCAGATTTTTTTCAATACAAGCCCCTCCCACCGCTCGCTATTATACTGACGGTGAATACATGTGAAGCAGCAAAAAAAAAATACTGAAACTCAGCAGTGTTCCTACATTGTGGCATTTCTACCTTTTTGTGGGAATTTCAATTTTCGGTAAAATTTCCATGCGTAAAACATCAAAATTGTGGGAATATCAACAATCTGACAAGAAAACATTCAAACTACATTTCACCATTAATATCAACGTACTAAATGTAAATAAAAAGGAGATTTGCCTTTAGCAACAATTTCCAGTACCAAAAATAATGATTATAATGTTAGCAAACTGCGATTTTTATACTGAAGATTAATTTAATGTTAATTTCTTTCCGAAAAATACGAATTTTAATTTTAAAAGCATGTTTTTTTCATACTAAAATAGAGGTAATTTGAGTTAAGTGAAAAGGGAAAAATTAACACGCTTCGTGGGAAAAATAAAGAGAGAGTGCTAGGAACACTGAATGAGATTTAGTGTATTTCGTGAGTTGCTGTCAGATGATGGATGCGTTCTGAGAGTTTAAATTCGTTGTTTTATTGCACCACGATAACATTTGTTTTCTATTCTACAAAATTTAAAATAGCAAATGTAATCAACATAAATAAATAAAGGAATAAAGTGTGAAAAATTCATTCCTTGAAATACAAGAAGATATTTTTGTTCCTACAATTAATGTGTCTGTTTTGGTTTGTTGTTTTTGGGGAAAAAATATGTTAGTGGAATACCCAAAATTTATAAGCACACCAAAATATTCAAAATGAAGTTTCAATGTCAAACTCAAGTAATTCTTTTTATTTATTAATCAACCACATCTTTACACCACCACTCACGAATCTTATTCAAACGAGACTGCCCTGATTTTTGAGTTATAATCTTTTCATGAAGATTCCATTTAATAGCGGAAAACAACAAATAAACAATTGAAATATATTAGAACATATTAAATAATTGAGATAAATAATTAAATTCCATTTGAAAACAACTGTTTCAGCCAAGAACATGAATAGTGCTAGTATTTAATAAAAAAAAACACAAGTGAAATGTTGTTGGTAGACATTTTATGAATGAAAATAATGTCATTATTTATGTGAAATATAAAATAAAGTTGCAAAATGATGACTGCACATTTATTATTGTTTCATCACATTTTTTTTTCTAGGAAATTGACGAATTTGTTTTACTTGTATTACTTGTTTGTAATTTTCCTTACACTTTTTTAAGTGACAGTACAGTTGTTCGTCTCGTTTAATACTGTTGTTAATAGTCCCACGAAATCGATCATTAAAAAATGGGGATGTGAAAGGAGAAATTAGTTGCGAAACTTAAAGGAAATTTTATGGCGAACATGCGAACAATTGTTTTATATCGATATCATAAAAATGATGTCTATTTATCCAAAATTCATTATAAAATAACTTGAAAAATATTTCTTTCTTGTATCCTGTAATTTGAACATTAATTTCTACTCAATTATAAGAAAATCGAACAACTCGTGGCATCCACTATTAATATGATTTTTCGTATTTATCGTAAATCAGAAACAATACTGAGACCACCAACTTCGGCCGATTTCCCGTTACTTGCCTACGAGCTATATTTTTTATGGGGTGGCAAATGCTAAGTGCGCTGGTATTGTTACATAGAAATTCGTATTGACAAATGTCACGTAACTTCAAAAATTCCGACTCACCAACACACTCGCACCTTGCATATTATGCCACTTCCGCTGTGGGCAAAGTTGCTGACAGCGTTCATAGAATTTTATCCCTTAAAATTGAAATTATTCGTTACGTGTGCATAATATTTTTTTTTTAGGAATAAGTGGAGATTTACTTAAAATATATATGTAAAATGAACAATGCAGATTATTTGATGTAATATAGAAATATATTGAGCAAATTTTCTTCAGTTTTCTAAGAAAAATTTACGCATGAAATCGAAGTTAATGATATTCAAAAGCGCAAAATACGCAACCATGTTTATCATAATAAGTTTTTAGTATATAGAACATCTCATTTAGCTAGTTTTATTAACCAAAGAAATCAAATTATTCGCCTTTTAACAACATATATGTAATTACTAACCAATGGCATTCAGTAATGTAAAAATGTGGTATTCCCGAATTCTAGCACATTTCCCAACGGTTGTCGAGGTTGGCAGCATTTATTTTTGTATTTTTTGTATGTTTTTGCATGTCACACGGATTCTTAATTAACACAACACCGATAGGAAAACAAAATGGTGAATTTGAAAAAAAAAACTGAGGGGCCCAGCGGCAAGAGGATTGTGAGTTGGGGGTCTCAGTATCATTTGTCTCTGTCGTAAATATTACGATTTTCGAAGGTTGTTACGACGCTCCGATTTTCGATTTTTTCGCCCCAATTTCTAGATTTCGTAAATATTTTTACGATTTTTTCCGATATTATACAAACATTAAATACGATGGGTAAACCGAAACACGGATCGATAAATAAAATACAATAATTCCAGAAAAAGAACCCACAAAAATTTACAATTGCATTTAATATTACTTTGCCTTACCAACACATCCCTATGCAATTAGCCGGCATCGATTACCGAGCGTAACCTTTTTGTTTTTTTTTTTGTGTGATAGGCTAGATAGTAGTAGCCGTACTTGCTATGCTACTGCTGCGTTATGTTAATTTGCCAGTGGCTACTTTTACGGCCATATTATTCCCTCACTTTAATCCGGGTTAAAGTTTACACCCGAATTTAAGTAAGTTTAACTCTAAAAATTAAATCCAAGTCCATAATATTCAATCGTTAAAACCGAACTAAAACCCAGTTTTTCTTTAAACTTGACGGCGTTTAATCCGACTGAATGTAAGCTGCACTCCGGAGACCTGTTTAAGTACTCAATTTCATAATGTTGACATCTTTTCGATCGCTGGGCGCAAGAAATAAGAGTAGAAAAGTAAAAAAGGGGAATAGAAAAAAAAAAAACTGCAGAAAACTAAAATGGAATGGACGTAATTTGTGTTGATGTCTTGTCGGCGAACTGATGAAACAACAGCTGATGGTAAATCAAATATAACGATGTGATAATTTTCGGAAATGTTTCCGCCTGAAAAAAAAAAAAACATTTTGGACATAATTCGACAAACATTTCGGCATAACCTTAAAATACAACTGGGTTCATTTTTTTGTAAAATTTGACATTACGTTGGTTTAAAACGGTTCACAATCGGTTTAAACTGTTTTGAGTCCGCGTTTAAATCCATATTATTAATCCAGCGAGCTTAATGCATGTTTTCGAGTGAATATTATGGTTATAGATTAAAATTGTCAGGTTTTAAGAAATCGGATTCAATGGTCGGGTGTAAAATTAACTAAAACTTGATTTACACCCGGAGTGCACAACCACTGTCGGGCTTCTCGAGCATTATAAAATAACACTCAAACTAAGTACAAAATATCCTCTATGCTCTTAAACGCGTTTTTTGTACTCGTAAAATTAGAAAATACGACAGATACGATTTTGAACCGAAAAAATATACGATTCTCAAACAATATCCATAACAACACTGGCCGCATGTCTCCCAACGCGGCATCTTTCCCGCAATTACCCTAACTAAAAACAGTGATAGTGTGATTGCAGGGGCAACATGCTCTCCATATACATAATATTCGACTTATCGCACGAATTTTAATAGGTAGTTTTTAGGACTATAAGCATTTTATTTTTTATTACCTTCTCTAATTCTGAAAAACCAAAACGCTTTGTTCTTTAAAATATTATATATAATATTATTTTAAAAATATGAAAAGCTATATGTGGCCTTATGTCTTACAACAATTCGGCCTTATGAAGCTTTCTGAAGGTGACATAATGGCCAAGTACTAAAATTTGGCCTTCTGACGCTTTCCCAAAGAGTAATAAGGCCAGATTCTCAGATTTGGTCTTATGTTGCTAGGCCTTATGTAACCGCACCACTGCAAACCAAAAACTCATCCAAAAACGTCACCAGTGGCTATCGCTGATTGGTTAAACGAATACTTTCTTACTTACTTAGGTGGAGCTATACAGTTCGGGGTGACCTGGGCCTCAACCAATATGCCTCTTCCTATTCGGGAAGCGTGATGTGAGGCTAAATGCCTTTAGTTGTGCACTCTTAGTGGATTGAAGTCCCCTTTCACTTGCCTTTACTGCGTTGTCCATCTTCGGATGACTGATGCGCACACCGAGAGTTTAAAAATTTAAAAACTATGGGTACCAAACCCGAAAATTTGTTTCCTACACCCATAACTTAGCAAGCTCAACCATATCTCGGATATCATCCCCAAATCGAGGCTATTTTAGCCAATAAAAAGTTGCCATAGCTCTTAAAGACGCGCTGGCCAAAGAATTAAATTTAAATCGGGTAGGAAGACTGTATATACCAAAGTCCAGTTACCCGATAAGCAAGCTACGCTTGTTTACAACAACCCTTTATCAGTTGCCATATGGCTATGATAGCTCTTTCTTGTACGATTCAGTTCAGGGTAAAGTTGCTCTGGCTGATACAACAAAAAACAACTGTGTTGTTTCTATTTATAACAACGACTGACTTGAAGCTATGAGAGCTCTGTGTTGGTGAGAGCAATCATTTCCTTCCTTTCTACTGTTATTAGTATCGAAGAAATTCTGCCGTTCAGAGGTGTTTTAAAGATTGCCAGGTAAGATTTTTTTTTTATTTTCTGAACTTCCAAAGTTTATGATGCATTTTAACATATTGAAAAAGAGATAGGTACTGATAAAACTTTTTATTTATTTTATTGGAAATTGTTTCTCTTAGATCCCTGACATTCGGTAGATAGCTGTTGATTCTATTAACAGCGTTTTAAGCGACTATGGCGGCTGTGAGCTTCGTAGATTTCTAAAACGATTTTACAGGATAAGTATATCTAAGGGTCTTATAAAGCTTTTAATACGCTATAAGGTCCACCTAGGTAGGCTCTTTCTATAAAATATTAGAACTTTTACTTAGTTATGTCAGCTTACCGTTTGGGTTCAGAATCTCTTAAGTTTCCAACAGCTCTGTTTATGGGTACCACAAATCTTTTAAGGCTGTGACAGCCTTTCAAGAGGTTCTTACACCTCTGTATACGGGTCTGATAGCTAGCTTGGATGTCTTCAAATATATCTTGTTGGTTCCCGCAGCTCTGTTTAATGTGCTGTACCCATTCACTGAAGGCATCACACCTTACTTTTGGTTATAGCAGCCACGAGGCTAGCAGTTGGTATACCTATACATAAAATAGAAGTGGCGCATTGGGCTATCTGGTTTTCGGAGTGCACTAAGGATATCTTCATTTGCCTTTGCTAAAGTCCAAGCTACTGCGCCATACAGCAGGACTTGGCTGATAAGTGTCTTATTAGAGTCACATAGTCTTTCTTGACGAGGCCTTACTAATCATTTCCTTTCTCTAGTCAAAGTAACACCGATTGGTAAGTGTAATTCATCGCTTAATTTCTGCTGTGATGTCATTTTCAGCGTTGATTGCGGAGGCATTGAAAAAGTTCCTACCTACCTCAAAATTATAGCTGTCTATCATTCCAATCGCTAGATTGCTGGCTTTATTGTTCCTGTCCTGCTACATAAAAGAGAATCACGGACCGCACGAAAAATAACTCAGTTTCTTTGAGGCAAAAGTTATTGCTGCTATTTTCTGTCCCGGAGAAAGAAAGGCATACTAAGGAATTGTTTAGTTTTTAGGGCTATGAGCATAGAAAATTTATATTAATGCGCTGAGTTACAGCGATGGCGAACCCATGGCACGCGACGAAATTTTATTGGCACACGTCACTAATTGAGAAATCCGATTGCACATTTGAGCGACAGCATCAGCTGTGTCTACACCGAGTTAAGCTTTTTTTCTCTTTTGCCTCTCATTCGATCTTATTACCAAATTCAGGAATTTTTAAATTCTCTTATTTGGCGACTTGGCGTTGGCGTTCTTCGGAGCAGGGCTGCCGTTTCATGATTTCGTTGAGGAGTATAAAAGAAGTACAATACAAAAATTAAGATGGTTTTTCAATTGGACAGGTTGATGTTGGCAGCCAGTGGCGGCCATGTTGTTTTGGTGGCATCCGTCAAATCTGGAGTTTATTATTCAGTCTCTAATGCCAAATCACCATGACAAGTTATATTTAGAATTGAGCAGAACGTCCAAATAATAATCTTTATTTTCAAAATGTCCAAACTTTTCGGGATTTGCATCCATTTTATGGCAAACGTAGCGCCCCTTCAAAGTCGACTCTCCAACGTTTGGTGGCAAAATTCGAGAGAAACGTTTCGGTAAAAAATCAGCCATTAATTGGACCAACCGGATCCGCGGCACCGTGAAAAGCCGCGGAAAGTTTGTTAACAAAATCAAACGCACAAAATCTTAATGAAAAATCATGAACGTAAAATTTGTTTTGCAATATATAGAGAAATGTAAAGACAAGTGAAAATAGTTAAATCCGAAACTAACCAGTCGGAAGACCGAACCTCCGTTTCAAAGGCCAATCCGCGATGGATGCCAGAGCGCTTGGTCTGGATAACTGGAAGCAACGTGCCCGGGATTGCAGAAGATGGAAGGCTACAGTGTCTCAGGCAGAGACTCTTCACGGGTCGGGAGCCCGTTAAGTAAGTAAGTAACCAGTCGGCTAAAAATAGGAGTACAATAATTTATGTTTGTGGAGCGAACGAAAAAGGAGTACAATACTCCTATTGTAGGACTTTCGGCAGCGCTGCTCCGGGGTCAGCGCATTTCATATTTTATAGCGGCATCGTTAAATCAATAACCAACGGGTAGCCAGACTGTTTTTTTTTAATCGTGTTTTATGTTTTACGTTTCCCTTGCCTGCTGTCACTTAGTTATTCTTGTATTCGCTTTAGTTGAGTATGAGTTCGCGCGTTGATATCGTCGAGTGCCACAACAATAAAAGATGGCTAGTCAGCAAAAAAAAAAAAAAAACGCCAGATAAAGATAAAAGAGAATTTCAAAATTGGTGAACTAAAAAATATGGCATAATTAACAAAGGTGATAAGGCTGTGTGTACCTATATTATGTTCTGCGACTGTCGTATGTAGAAAATCATCTGCTAAACGGCATTAGGCGTTTTTTTTACTTTTTTAGTTCAGAGCACAACCTGAACTGTTATACAAGAAGTTCTTTTTTAGCTCAGATACATCAGAGCTCAGATTTGTGTTTCTTTTTTCGATCTGAGCTCAGAATAAATTGACTGAGCAGGTTGAGTAAAAAACTGAATATACACTCACAGTCACATTTGACAGAAAAAAAAAAACAGGATAAACAAAATAATTGAAAAGGTGGACGACCTTTGTTGTTCTGGAACTGAAGGTTAACCAATTTAATAAATAAAATTTAATAAATATTAAAATTATACATATATTTATTAAAAATGTCAGATACATGCTCAAGTGTGTTTCATAAGTACATCAGAACGATCTGAGCACGCTCGTAATGCTCGAGATCGGTTCAGAGCTCAGCTCTGAACTAAAAAAAAAAAACGCCTATTAGAACTCAGAATTTGTGTTTGCGCTGTATGAGCTCAGAATAAATTGACTGAGCAAGCTGAGTAAAAAGCTGAATACACACTCAGAGTCACATTTGACAGAAAAAAACACAGGATAAACAAAATAGTTGAAATGGCGGATGAACCTTGTTGTTGTGGAACTGAAGGTTATTCGATTTAATAAATTAATAACAATTAATAAATATTGATTTTATACGTGTAATAAATAATAAAAGACAGCTATATAGAAAACTAAATAGATCTAAATAAAAATGCTTCAATAACGACAGATATTTGCCAACATTTCAACGATTTGAATGTAAACCTTCAAGGAGCAAACAAAATTGTCATTTTCATGATAGATCTCATTCGCGCTTTTGAGGGTAAACAGCAAATTTTAAGTAAAATTGAAAAACTAAAAGTATTTTCCAAATTTAACGAAGGTTTGAATTTACATGAAAAACCAGACAAAGTAAAAATAACTGAAGTGTTTTTGTCGGTAATGAAACCATCAGTCGAAGAATTTTCGTCAAGATTTTCACAATTTAAGGATTTATCGGAAACGCTTAAGTTTATTATATGTACCTTGATATGACATCCTTAGAAAAGCTAAACTTGTCCAAATTTGATTGGTTGCAAATTGAAATGCAGCTGAACGAATTCCGGTCCATTGTTCAATATGGACTCAAAAATTCGTCGAAACAAGGAAAGAGTTGGAATCAATCCAGCTAGAAAGTCTGTTAGGCAATACGACGAAGAATGCCAATTCCAAATTAATGCAAACTTGGAATTCAATTCCGGACACATTTAGCTGCTTGAAAAAGTTGACGTTTGACTATATTGACAATATTTGCGCCTGCGTATGCGTGCGAATCCTTATTTTCAGAAATGAATAACATTCGCTTAGAAACCGTTTGTCAGATGATTCCAGTTCAGCCTGCATTTTGCTTAAAGTGACAAAATACAGCCCTGATCTACACTACTTGGCATCAAATTTGCAACAACAAAAGTCACACCAAATTAGTCCGTTTTTAGTTTATTGTTAATCTGAAATTTGTTTCTTTTATCTAAAATGAACTGAAAACTGTTTATTTCAAAAATGCATTTATATGTTTACAAATAAAATGCTGCGCAGTGTAAAATTATTCATTTTTGTTCCTAGTAGTCAATAGAAAACTAGATCAAGACTGTATGACAGCACGCCAAAGGCACTTCAAATTATTATTTTTTTCAAAATGCCAGGAAGCTCCAAAAAGGTTCGCTATCCCTGTCATAGACTTGAACTTAAAGAGCGGGTGTACATCAATGCCGGTAAATAACCCAGTTAGAATTTGTTTTTAACATATAACCACAGTCAAGTAAACTGTATGATTGACGATCAACCTACGAACGCAAATGCATGCTAATACTTTTTGAGATCGTGCAACAAATTGAATGTGAAAAGCAAAACACACCACACCTCGTATGGGAAGGCTCGATCGGGTTTGCTTTCTCAGTGCTATTTTAAGTTGTATCTTGTATCAAGATCATATACCGAAAGGTGTTGTGTGCAGCTCAGTACTTTAATTTAAACAAAAAAAAAAATTGATTAGGTCCTTGTTCAGCAAATGTATTGGTTTTCCTGTAAAGCTTCGATATCGTCACAAGCCAAAGAAATTGCAAGCAACCAATCTGGGTTTTGATTTGAAATTATCTGTAAAATGGCATATTGCCCTAGAGAAGAATTAACTAATGGGTAGACCAATTTCACGGCTGATTTTATCCTTAATGGGCCTCTTTAGAATCGGTTCATGATTTATCTTACCCGCTTAAGGTGGACTAAAATTAAGAACACGATCCGTTCTGCCGGTATTAAGCTTAACCCTAGAAATATAATCTTATTTTTCAGTACTGAAAAGATAAACATGCGTCTGCGAGGCGTAAAATTAAAAAACGTATTTTTTTAACAAAATTATATATAAATTTATTATTATTATAACTTCATTTTATTGTTATATTATTAGCAATTAAGTAAAACATAAATATATATTATTATTTTTAAAGTAAAGAAGGATTTTATAAATTCATAACAAAAAGGAACACAAAGTTAGAGATCTTCAGTATTTAAATATAAATTATTTGTAAAAGATGACATTTATATTATTTTGTTATACTTAATTATGAATTACAATATACTCAGTCTCAAATAATATCAATCAGTCAAAAAAACAATACTTATAGACAGTTGTTGCAGATATAATTGATATGTTCACCACACACTGTCTTTTTACATTTCGTACATGCCATCTTAGACATTCTTTTCTTTTTCGTAGTACATAGGCTACAGTAACGCCGTAATTTAGCTGGAGGTTCCTCATCAGCTCCTTCAGAAACCCCTTGACTGGTTAGTGGCAAGATGTTATGAATATTTTCCCTCAAACGTTTTGTCAAAGTAGGGATTTCCAATCTGGATCTTATCCATGGTGTTGATGGGTCACAGCTTAGCTTTTTCATATATTCTCTACGGTTCAACGGTCTTTCTCCGTTTAGTAAAACATTGTGCGTGTAAATTATGTACGAATTGACAAAGGCTATGTTTAAAATGCCATAAAACATTGTCATTGGCCATCTGTACATGTACATCATCTTCACTTATATGATCCTCAATCTCGCTGTCACTGCCATCATTTGCAAGTTCGTCTTCTTGATTCAATAAAGAAACAATTTCTTCGACTTCCAACACTCTTCTAGACGCCATGATGTCAAAAAGTGCCTAAAACCTATATATGAGTAGAATATAAGTTAAAAATAACAAAAACAAAATATCACAAAAAAGGGCATAAAAGTTACACAGAAGATAATCATGCGCCTCTCGAGCGCAACGCATTGCCATAACTAAAAAAACTGTGGTACTTACCGAACCGGAACGACCGTCTATCGCAAGTGTTGATCGACTACTGAGTTGGCTTAAAAAAAAACAAGTTTGTTCTAGCGTTGGTTAAAAGAAGAAAGCAATATATATTTTTCGCGGGCGCCTCCGACGCGCAGTTTATCTTTCTAGGGTTAAAAAACAAATTTACTCCACTTATTTAACAATCTTTAATTTAAATGCGAGACCGATTGTTCAATGTAGTTGAAAATAACTTCTCGAACTCATATTCCTCAGAAGATATTGAATTTTAAAGACACTTGCATGTAGTTTATATCAACGTATCTATACACAATCAAAAACATGAATCTACATCTGCATACCACACAATCGCATCCATTAAACGCGCTGTGTAAGCCGCCACATTCAAACATACCACCCACCTACGAGTATTTTAACAATTAATCATTTTAACTGTCACCCTGTCGCTTATTAAATTAATTACGTAATGCCAGCCAATTATTTAAATCAAATAACACTTTCCGCACGGTTTACATTCAAATTAGATAGAATATGAAAAATATTTTACAAAACCGGTCGCCGCCATAATGAACGAGGTCATTTAGATAGTCAAAGAGTAATTAGACGCCTGACAGAGCGCCAAATATTTTTGCGAAATCTCATTTCAGGCAAAACGGTGCCGACCGACGACGTATGCCATCAGTTTAAAACACATTAATAGAAACACACACGCACGCCCTAATTATGAGCGTTTTACGAAATTATTTTCGCAATTTTCATTATTCCTCGCACCATCCATGCTCGGTATCCATCCCCTGCCATCTAGATATTATAATTAATGGTTCAGCCAGGATGCGAGCGGTAATGGCTGAGTTTTAACTAATTAATTGGATTCGGATTTTCAGTTTTTTTTTTTTGTTTTTTGTTGCTGTAAGACTGTTCAAGTGTATAAGGGTGGTTGTGTTGTTTTGCGTTTGCGATGAGATGCGACAAGTATAAGATTGCTGCAACTTGGCTTTTTGTTTAATACGGTCACCGCAGTTAAATAAAATTTAATTGTTCGTGAGTTTTTCTAACGCAGAGATAAGACTTTTCTTTTTATTAAACGTCTCCGCATATCTGTTACATAGGGAAAAGGGTTTCCTTTCTGCGTACTTTAAAGATCTACCTACCTTGGAGCGTCTCTTTATAAATGGGTACATTTCGAAAGATAAAGAAAACAAATTGTGGTTATAGATGTGATAAGGTCACCTAAGCAGGACAATTTTCTTTTGGAAATGCGACCGACACATTCTTACTTGTAACATTGTAATATTTAAATATTTTGTCTAATTCAAAGACGTTCTGAATATATTCAGTTATCTACAGCAAATTAATCAAATTCAAAGTAAAGTTTGGAAAAAAATATCTTTACTTGTTTCATGTAATTTTTGTCGGTTCTTAGGTTCAAATTATCCCAATAGGCGTTTGTTTTTAACTTATTTTTTTAGAGAATGGATGCAGAAAGTATAGCTTAGGCCTTAGACGATATAATAACAAACCAATTAAGCATTCGTAAGCCAGCAAATAAATATGGTTTATGTCGTTCAAAATTACATGACCGGTTAACCCTTTCGGTACTTCTTTTTTGTTCTAAGGTTAAAAAATATATTTTTTTCTTTTTGTTGCTACGGAGTCTCCGACTAAAAACATTGGAACATTATTTTTGTTAAGTACTTGTTCTAAAGTGGTTTTTGGGAATGTTGCCGAATGGCATCAATTGTCTCAAGTGGCAGCAGAAAAAAGGACAAAAATATTATATTTAAATTATGTATTTTTATTTTTTACAAAACATTTATTAACAAAATTGAAAAGAAAAAAACATCATTAAATTTGTTTATTTCAAATATAATATAAAAAAATAGGGAGCTTCGAAAATATTAAAAAACACTAATGTTCATACATGTATAAAAATTAAAAAAATTCATAAATTATTACATTTACACTCGGTTTTTGTCATTAACTTCGAACTCGAATTCAAAATTCAACGCAAAGGTTTTCATCCTTAGAAATCTCAAAAGTTTTCTTTAGGAAAGTGTCTATCAATGGGCGAACTTTAAATAGTTTGTCCTTTGAATTTTCGCCCACGGTGAATTTAAGATTGTAACGTAAGGAATGAAACCTTGCCCTTGTTATATTCTTCTTGAATGACGGTATTTCAGTGGCCTTAGTCCATTACATTACTAATTTCGGAAACCCCAATGTACCAGTAATAATTTCCAACGCAATATTTTTTAAGATTTCTTCGCTTGTAATATTGATTGACGTTCCATTTCTCAAAAGCGAATTTTGATTTCTTGCTTGAAGCATTATATTTATTAATTCATCAGTAAAGTAACTAAAGAAATATTGAACAGGTGTTTTCAAATCATCTTTTGGGTAGCTTTCCTTGAAATCAGATTGTGGTATGGTCCACCCATTTAAAATTTTCACATTTTTTAAAACCCGTATGTGAACAACTGGCCACATTTTCGTCTTCCTCCACTGGAACATCGTCAACATCTGGGTTTCCAACATCTTCATTATCCGCTTTAGCTTCTTCGATCAAATTATGCTCACTTTTATTGCTATCTTCCAATAAAAAAACGTCGTTGAAGTTGAAGTAGGGCATCAAGAATATCTGGCTCATCTGCATCTTCGAGATCAGATATATCCGACTCTTCGAAATTATCCAAAATATTTTGAATTTCAGATTTTTTCAGGTAAAAAGGCAACAAAAAATAAAGTAAAATAAAAAATGATGCCGAACGGCATCAACCTTATTCTAGGAAATGATGCCTCAAAAAGCACCTCTAAACAAATTTGATGCCGATTGGCAACATAGAAAAAGGAAAAATGTGTCAAATCAAGAAAACAGAACTAGGATGTCTATTTTATTATTTTTATTGTATGACTGCTATTTATCATTAAAATAAAATCGAAATTCATAATGTATTTGTCAAATACCAATGTAAAAATTAAATCATAAAAATAGTCTTCCGACGAAAATATTCGAGCTGTACTGCAGACCTTTCTTGCACGAGAGCTAAAATCACAATGATATCAACCATCAACCATCAACCATTTTGTTTGCCTCTACTGATTGAACAGATACTTCAAGAAGTTAATCAGAAAAGAAAATCGAAAAAATATACTCATAGAGAGAGAATGGACGTTATGAATATTCCTGTTGCCATATGGCATCAAAATACCGAAGGGGTTAAAGGGCAAAAGATTGGTCGGTGAAAAAGCTACGAAAATGGAACCAGATCCTTATTTTTGACAAATGGATAGGATGAACGGATTGCTCAGTGGTGTGCCGATCTTTGCAAGCGTGGATTTCCTCTTAAAATCGGAGAACTGTTAAATACGGTAAATCATAAGGGATTCAAAAAGACTAAAAACTCATTTCAAAAACGATCGCCCCGGAAAAGCATGGATGAGAGCTTTCTTGAAACGAAACCTTTCATTGTCAATGAGAGAAGCAGAAAGCAGTAGTCACCCATCAGGAAACCATAGCCGTGTTTTTTTGAGCTTCGATTTCAGCAAAGCAAAGTAAAGTAGGATTTTCAGCACACAAATTACAAAAACTACTGCGAGTCTCGAAGTGTCAAGTAGAGCGTAGTTGTTGTAATTGCGTGCTGAAAATCCTACCTTACTTTGCTTTGCTGAGAACGACGCTCAAAAAAACAGGCCTCATATTAAAATGGTTTAGAGAACTAATTTAATATTTGAAAAGCATCGATCAGGAGCTCATTTACGAGCCTTAACGATTTTGAAATTATGACGAAAATAGTTTTTGCCTCTATTTAAAAAAATGGCAAAGTTATAGCCCCCAAAGGTAACAAAAACATATACTAACGGTGCTAATTGTCATACAAAATGGATTTAAAAGATGTGGCTTGTATCCTCAAGTGTTGTGAATTTTTCAGGTCTTTTAAATACCTTGGTTTTAGTTTTTAATAAATATATTTAGGTACATATTTTAAGTAAAATTAAAAATGACATATTAGATATTAGATAGTAAAGAAAGTTCAGAATAACTATGTTCAGCTGGCGGAATATTTTGATATCATTCGATTGATAAATTTAATTGTATAGGATAAATTACTTGTCGTTGTTTAATTATACTTTTTAAAATAAAAACTAAATTCTGCTGTCCGGATACTAGTGTAAATCGAACTTTTTTGAATTTATTTCTTATAAATATTCAGAACGTAACATTTGACAAAAATTTTAATGTATTATTATTAGCCAATATCGTCACTTTGACAAACATTTTAATTGTTTGCGGTATAGCTTTATTAGTGACGAGACTGTTGGAAGCCACCGGTTACAAATGTGTTAACTGTCCGGATACTAGTGGCTATTTTATTTTTTTTAACTATTCTTCATATAAAGTTTTCTTCTTTTTCTTCTCTCTTTTTGGTTTTGTTTTATATTTGAATTTATTGCTGTTCACCCCACTCAATAATATTATTTTTCATGAAGTGACATTATCATTATTTTTACTTTGAAATAAAAATGTCACTAACAACTTGTTTTTAATTGTAACTTTGTTGTTAAAAATATTGAAAGTAAAAACAAGTAAAACTGTTGTCGTCGGCCTGGTCGATGCTTTGTTACCCTCCACTGCATACAACTCATGCAAAATAGGTTTTTTATGGAAGGTACCAGAACTACTTGACCGACATAGCTCAATTTTAATACCAACCTGACGACGATGAAAGTAAGTCCTCTCACAAAATTTCACTTGCCTACGTGGATTCTTTTGGACTCTATCGTGTTTTCAACAGACAGAGAGACGCATGGGTCTAATATAGATTTTGTATGGGAGGTACCCGAACTACAGACAGACAGACAGACAGACAGACAGACATGGCTAAATCGATTCAGAATGTTATCCTGATTCAAATATATACTTTATGACTCCTCCTAACGGTGACTCCTTTTTGGCGTTACAAATATAATGACAAAGTTAATATACCTTCCTGTGGAGGGTATAAAAAAGGTAGGTATTTGCATTTTGTGATATTTTTTCTTGTCTTTGAACTTAAAATGCTAAAAATATTTTTTGTTAAATAATTACGATTTTGTTAAATTTATGATTGCCCCAAGGCTCAGACCCCCTTCCGGCTGAATACTGAAAACAAGGTACGTACAAGGATTTTTTGTCAATAACTGAGTATGCAAAATGAATGGAAACTTCTGTTTCTTTTGTGTCCGATTTTCGCAAAAATATCTATCGATTCTCCTTTTTCAGTAAACAACCCTCTAATGTCCATGAAGGACATTAGACGAATGGGCTCTGACTATGAGAGACACGATTCCTTTAAAAAGTTCTCCACTTTTCAGCCGCCTGTTCTTTTGTAAATGTACACACAAATTGGTTCTGACTTGCGTGACGGAAGGGGCTGGCGACTCCAAAATCATACCTGCTTCACTTTTTTTTTAAATAGTTTAAATTGACAAATTTTAAGCTCATTGAGAATATTAGGCACCTAATGGTCTTACATTCTCAATGAGCTTAAAATTTGTCAATTCATGCACACCAAAAAATAGTTGAACAAGGGACTTTTCAAGACCATTCAAACACGAACAACAAAGTTAAAAGTCTGACTACCGGTGCCATCACCCGAACTACCTGCGTTTGCATAATATTGATAGTTTTGAACATTCTGAAAGAGCTGAGTGGCAGTATTTTAAAGAGGAATCCAAATAGAGTAGACCGCACATTTATCTGCGGCGTCACTAACCGGCAATTTCGCATTTTACTACATTACACTTATTCACTTATTCAAATGATTCCATTTTTTGTACCCAAAGCCTATATATCCTATAAATCTTAAGCTCGGGGCACACTAACGACGTCGCCACCAACTTAGATAATCGCTCAAGCATTTCAAATTAATCCATTTAATTGAAAGGAAAACATCTCATCATCCAATTGCCCTATGTACACACTTGGTATAATAAAACGCCATTTTTACCAGCAATGAACGAACAAAGAACGATTTCTCTTAATGGATACAGCCACCCCCTTCACCGGGAGATACCTACCGTGATGAGTGCGATAATTTGCTGTGGGCAAATGACCGGGGTGTCCCTAAAAACTCCAAGCAAAAGGATAATTTCATGTAAACAACAGCAATTTACTCCACCCCGAACAAAAAGGACATTTCGGAGAATTTACAGATATTTATCCCGCACTTATCTGCCGTAATTGATATTGGATATATGCAAACGAGATGTCTGCGGGTGTGTGCGCGCATTTGTATGTAAGTATGGTTTCATGGGCCTCTTATTTTTTCCACCCCCCGTATCACTATGTTCAATGTTCATATATACCAAACAAGACCTCGAGAGTGAGTTAAATGGACGAGGCGAGTGTCTCAAAAATAGAACACTGATGCGAAAAAGAACACCAACCGTTTCTGCGATTTTCACTTGGAAAACTCTCTCTTAATGCATAGCCCCGAGGACACTTAAACGCCGGTAAGGAAGAACGAACATAAAAAATAAAACGATATCCGTCAAAGTTGGCTCTGCGGTGTAGGTATATAAGGTCAGTCAACGTCATAGGAATACTACTACAGGACATTGCGCCGCCATCATGTGCTTTGAAGGACACCGAAAGCTTTCAGCATTTCCCCTTGTTCCGATTGGTTGCACACGAAGGCGTGGTCGGCCCCATAATGAGAGCATCCCCCTCCACAGGGTCCTGTGCATGGATATCACCGTTTACCGATCATGCGCATGACAAATGACGGCGAGGGGAAATAAATTAGTCCATCTCGGGTCTCCTTTGCCGTTTACCCTGTGCCACTGTGTGCGTTCGCGTTCGTGTAGCAGTACCTAGATAGGTAATGATGCACGCTTCTAATGTCATTTACCCTACAATGACAGCCATTTATGGCAATTAGCACTTTAACTGTTTGCCTCAGCAGGTGAGTGAGAGGCTGGGAATGGTGGTTAGTTAAGACTTAGCAAGGAGGCGAGCACAGTCCAGGCATTTTTCCAGCACACGCCGAGCGGTGGCGGGCGGCGCGGGGACTTGAAGTGAAAATAATTAAGAGCGTACATGTAAAACTTCACCCCCAACAGCAATCAAAGCGAGCAAATATACCTACACCGAACACATTCACACGCCGGCGATACACTCAAACAGACGACCTGATTTGAATCGCTTCCACTGTGGTTTAGGGATGGTGCTGATGGGGGCACGTTATTTTCGTGTAGCAATTATTTTGATTCGAAAATCAGCTTAGGCGAGCTGGAATGCTGGTGGATGTGTTTGCAATGAGTTTTGCGGTTTTGTGCGCTGTTGCTCGGAGCGGGTGTGATTTGGGTTGATGGCGGAATGGAAGCACTCCCACCCTACCGCACCCTGTCGGTCCACAAACATTGCCAATATTGAATATTTAATTGCAATTAGCACGACTGTTAATGGCTGCGTTTAATTAGAACGCGCAAATCATGTGATACGTGGAGCTGGAGATGTTGATGTTATAGCTATCTATACCTACTCGAGGTAAATGGTCCTATGTGTGTGTGTGACGACAGGAGATTGTGGGATGACACAACTGCTGCATCAGTGGATTGTCCTCGAATCGAATGTTGAATTTAATTTTGCGAAATGGTGCATGGGTGCGGGGTACTGCATTTAGATTCCCGATAAATGTTCGGCAATTTTCGGCACTAATGTTGCAGAGACAGCTTCCCCAGACTTTACTCAAATTATAGTCTCCGAAGAGCATGAGTTCCGGCTTTTCTGTGAAAGTCTTTTGTACTACGTTCTGGATATTCATCATTCAACATTCGATTTGAAGTGATGCTCCGTCACTGTGACAACACGTACCCCTTTCATCCTTTTCAATAACTGAAAGTTGGACCTATTCTGTGAAGCTAGCGCCGCAAAAGATGTTTTAAGGCGAACGAAAATGCTTGTCCGCTCTAGAGAAAGCTTTCCGTCCGTATAGACAGTTTTGTTTTTAAACAAGTAATACTAAGAGTTTGAAAAAAAATAACCTCTTCCTGCTGCGATTTTCTTTCAAACGATAAGCCGAACAAACCCGAAAGGACATTTTTAGTGTCGAATTAAGGTTAAAAACGATTTTTTCGAAATTGACTAAATTCAGTGAGAAAGGTTTGTTTTGGTTGCGCTTCCACATGGCTGTGCCACATGGTTGTGGAAACAAATTTAGAAAATTTCATAAATATCGGATATTACCTTCTGCCTGCGGATTGGCCTTGTAATTCTGGAAAATTGAGTAAAATTTATGTTTTCGAAAACTTTTTAACTATTCAGGTACTTTTTTCAATTTTTAAGTTGGGTATATTATTTATCTCATTAAATTGTAAAGTTATAGTAAAATGTTTCTCAATTCTGAGATATATATTTTATTTTACACGGAAATCCATTTTGCTGTCAAATTTCGGCATAAGTCTGCGGGACTTAATTTTTGCTTTAATGAGACCTTCGCGCGTTGATTTTGTGCATAGACTCCCTGAGGCTTCAGTTACAGTTTTGACCGAACTCTCAACTGCTTAAGTATGGCAAGGTAAACGCAAAAAAGTCATTTTGTTGTCTTCTCCTTGAGCAATAAGGGATTCAAGTTCTACGTTAGGGATTTGCGTCAGAATTGGTGGTTCTGTTACGTGAACCGCTTGCCAGTTAATAAGTTCGTAATAAACTTTTGCATCCATGTTCACGGCTGGAACCTGGAATAACCTCAGCTTTTGTGTATTTTCACATCGTGCTCTTAACATTGCTAGGAGAAGATTTTCAGGATGCGCGAAGTAACTATTGCGTTGTATAACCGGGTCAATAACAGTCTTCAGTTCTGTTCTTAAATAACAACACATCTTTGCAACTTGCGTGGCTTTTGGTGTCGAACCATGTTGGAGCGTAAACTTTGACAACATAAGTTGCCAAGCAAACAAGTTTCTCAGAAGGGTCTGATGTTGTAATGTAGATACGAAGAATACGCTTAGCCCGAGTGAGCCATCTGGCAAGAGACATTTTCCCAGGCGATTTAGGCCTTCAGGGCATTCATTAGATACAACGGCCGATACTAATTCGTATAAATACAGAACTGAGATCTTTTTTGTCTGTCAATGGCATTTGACCTGGAATATTTTTAAATTTTGCCACAGCTTTTATATTTTCTGTTACAAATATTATCAAAGATTGCTCTTTCTATTGATTTAGCTGTTCCAATTGCTGGAGTGATATAGCCCAAGTATTTCCTATCTGATTCTGTAGTCAATGCAATATGTTCTTCAACAATGGTGTCGTTATAGTATTTTCCGCCTTTTTTCTTGGTGAAAACGTTCGTCAATCGTGTGTTCTATAGAGAAGAAAGATGTCGCATTGCTTTATCGCTGCAATCGAGCATTTCATGTCGTATCTCATCGGGTTATTTGGACACGCAGACGGAGATCTCAAAGAAATCGACGTATAAATCTAAAGTGTAAAAAAGTTGTGTCCACTGTCGGTTATTTCAAGTATGACGACAGTGGGCACAGTTTATTCGCCATTGAGGATATATTCCACGTGGATATCGGGAAAACGCGTGAGGCTTGGAGCGTGTTTCGCGTTGCGCCCTGGGAAAATGGACTTCCCGAGCCGGAGTATGTTGACGTTACATTCTTTGGTGAAGAACAAACGGATATGTGGGAATGGGATCTATGACAGAAAGAGGAATGGAGCGCCACCAACCATTCATTTCCAAATTCAATGTGTTTCGTTAAAGTATAACTGCAAATTGTTTGCTTTCTTAAAAGTTAATTTTGAAGTGAAAAAAAATAATATGTTTTTTTTATCGCAAATTAGAAAAATAAAACAAAGAAAGTCAATATTAATTTCGAAGAGCAATTGAGAGTAAGACATTTTTGGTCAGTCCGTCTTTAGCCAACACCAGTGATCCCAGATTGGAGGGGAAAGTCGGCAATTTTGTAGATTTTTTTCTAACAAAAGGGGAAAATGGGGGAAGGGATTTTTGTGGGAGGAAAACAATCTAAAAAGAGGAAAAAAAAAAACAATATAATAACATTTTATTTAAATAAAGTCTTCGAAAGACTACGCTATTTTTAAAACTCATACAATGATCATAATTTTAAATGCGTCCATGTAACGTCTCACTTACAACTTTGTTTCATGTTGAATGCATTCATTATTTAGCGTTTGGCGTTTCATATGTAATTTCTATATCATCAAGGAAAAGGTTTTTTTTTTATTAGTGTTTCATAAAACTGGCTAAATTTAATGCCTTCCTATTGTTTTTTTGTTTGCTTAGTTCTAAGATATTTAAATAAATCATAAAACGTTAAAATAAAACTTAAAGAAGCGCTTTTGTTGTTGGGGGAAAAAGAGGGATTTTTATTTTTGAAAAAGGGGAATAAATATCGTTTTGGTGTTAAAAAAGGAGATTGTCATTTCGAACGCCAATCAAATAGAAAATTGAACGCGTTTGAATTTAATCGGCATGTCTATGGGAATCATTGGAATTCGTGGCAGCAAAGCATTTTCGTCTCGGAATTTGCCATTCAAAATGTTGGCTTCGATAAAGGTTTTCCTCAATTTTTGAACATTCCATTTCACAGCTGTGGTGAGTTCAAATTCTGAAGCAGAATAACCGGAGGTCCATTTTTGAGTCGTTGAAGGTGTGGTGGCATGCTTGGCAAAAACAAGTGAGTTCAAAAACACTGTTGGATAATTAACAGCTAATTCAATAACAATTCCAATAACGTTCCAACTTCGTTCAGCTCGTTCCTCTTTTGATTGTGATGCCCTCAATTGCGACATATTCACACGCAATTTTTTTTTTTTTTGATTTGTTCATCTGCTCTTTCTACTCTAACATTTCAGACGTTTGTTGTTAAATTCGTTCAACGGCCCAAATTGGCAACCTTGCATCTTGCTGGCATTGTTCACTGTAACATACACAGAAATAGATTAAATTATTGTATTTATTATATTTATTCTTTTATTATTTTACCAACCTTTCACCATCACAAAACTCGTATATTTTAATTTTAAATAAAAATAAATCGTGAGTCGACATTTCTGGTCTATTACTTTTTCGATCATAAAATAATAAATGTAAGTGCGATGAGCTCAAAAATACTTACATCGTGATTAAAAAATAGGGGGTGGGGGTATTGGGGTGAGCGTGTTTTTTTATAAAAAAAAATAAATAGTTTGCGGTCCTAGGCCTAGCTTCTCACAACCATTCGTCTTGTGTGAGTTTTAATTTTTGGGACGAATGTAAGGGATCTACAATGTTATACCGAGTGCAAACGGCCGATTGAGAAGCTCTTTCGTGACAGTTATACTCTCGGATGTTTGTCAGACGTCCGCGGGAGGTGGCGCAGTGAAAAAAACTTTTTAGATGGAATTTTGGGTTTTGTCGGGATTCGAACCTGGGACCCCTCGCTTAGTAGTCCAACACACCAACCACTAAGCCACTGCGCCGTGTTTTGTTATAAAAATTTTATAAAGCCAAATCTTAAGAATATAAAAAAAAAGTTTCGTAAAAATAAAATAAAAAAATATTGTGGACATGGACACGGACAGCCTAATCACCTAGCGGTAGCGCCATGAATTATACTTTACGACCGATTCCCATATCTACTAAATATACACAACGAATTTCATAAAAATCGGTCCAGCCGTTTCGGAGGAGTACAGCCTCAAACACCGTGGCCGAGTTTTTCATATATGAGATATTTAGGCATAAAACATTTTCTTTCATAAAATAATTACAAAACTGTCTGGGCAGCAAAACTACCTTGAATTACATGGAAATCGAATTTCCTCGTTGAAGGTGCTGCCCTACAAAGAGTAGCAAGTTCTGAAATATGATCCTGTGAAGAGCATGAGCGATGAAAATTTTGTATGCTTGCAGGGACGCTAAACAAACTCTCAGCACAGTGACAGGTATAGTTACGGTGACCATACGTCCCGTATTTCGCGGGACAGTCCCGTATTTCAATTGCCTGCCCCGGTTGTTTTTTTAAGTAATACGGGACATTCCAATACGAATATTTTTCTTATTTTTGGCAATATGTGTGCTGTTATATGATTTCACAATTTTTGTCCCGGGTATCGCTCTTAAGAATATGGTCACCGTAGGTATAGTGAAAAATATGCGTAGGGCAACATAAACATTTGGGAAAGTTTTGCGAAAAAACTGCATTCTCATACTCAATATTGGCAAGTCTTCTTCAAAGTTGCCTTCGTAGGTGGATTAACTCTTCTTTCAAGTCTTCAGATACGTGTGATTTATATTTGTCGACGCAACTTGTTGCCGCATTTCGAGACTTAATTTCCTGTATTGATAAAAATTGCCACAAAAAGAAATTTACATTCAAATTCTTCATTGCATCGAACCAACGAGAAATTCCAACAAATCAAATATCCCAAAAAAAAACGATTTCTTTGTCGTTGGTTCGTTGTCTGAATTTTTTTCGAAGTGCCTCTTTAATTGTCTTTTTCGGTTCGATTGAATCTCTCGTAATGCAGTATGCAGTCGGAACTGTCTGGCTTTTTCGTATAAAATTCGAATCAAATGCAAATCGGAAATTAACTCTGATGATTTTAAATTTTAACGTCAATAGTGATTTTTCTGCCGTTCATATTTTCATTGCATATTTAAAAAATAACAATATTGGTAAAACTTAAATGATGCTACCACTACGTACCAAACTGTCAATGGTGACGTATAGATTTTGTCGATCCCCGCAGCTGCTGCTGTTTCCGCTGTTGAAACCCAGTATTTCAGGCGCGTCATTAATGGTGGCTTTTTACCAGTCGTGTCTCCTGAGCTATCCTTTGCTGTGGAAGGACTAATCGCAGTTCATCTTCCTCCGTTGATTTTACAAGAGAAAGTAATATTCTCGCTGAAGTATCTTAGCGATGACACATTTATCTCTCTGCTGGCCATCAGAGCCACGAATTATTTATACCTACATGCTTTGTATAAAATGGGTGAAAAGTATTTTCGTATATATAGATTTCATTAATGAGGTGATGAAAATTGTATATCCGTACGGCAATAGTTTGACACAGTGTTGTTGTCAACATATTCGAGCGATTTTCATTTCGATATAAGAGTATTTAAATTAAATGGACTGGATAGCATCGGATTTTTTAATTCAGTTACTGAAGTGCTGACAAACACGCTGCAAAATGTTCCCCATTCAGCTTTTCGGACTCCGCATAAGTGTAGGTCAGTTCCACTCGTCATATACTTCAAATAATAGTTATACAGAGCTACGGGAACCACAAAATTACATTGAAGAACAATCATAGCAGACTGTATACATATGTACAAAGCAGTTAGAACCTCTTCGGAGTCGCCATTCACATTTTGGAGGCCATCATAGCTTCTGCAATATTTGAGATCTGGCAGCAGTTCCACCTCTCCAGTCTACCATAGTGTCTTGCAAAATAAAAAAAAATTATACCTACTTATAAAAGACTGATTATCCGCATCGACTGACTCATCGACGCACAGTTTTAACCGTTTTGCATAACGTTCTTTGTCTGGGGTCGATTTCATATTTCATAAATTACGATGACTTACATTTTTCCGTAATAATTTGAAAATTAGCACACAGATAGAGAAGCGAAAAATATTAGACAGATGTTTCTTATTTTTGAAAGTGACAATCACCTTTCTTAAAGGTTTTAGTATACTTTCTTTAGAAAGCCTAGTTATCGCAACTTTCGACCTACATATTTCTAACTATACAATTTACTTGGACAACTTTCACACTCAAAATAGAGTGTGGTTTTGAAAGCACTGCTTATTGTAATTTTGTATTATTCATCTGTTCGTTAATAAATTTCCTCGGACGTTCAAATACAAATTTATATTTGAATACTATAGGAGGTTTTTTTCTAAGACCACTTTATTTGCCGCAAAAGTAATTTAATTTAATTTACATCTGTTTAATGGAATTGGCAAATAATAAATAAAAAATAATTAGTTTGTGTAACAGGTCCGTAGGGACCCTGGGCCTAGCTTCTCAAAACCATTCGTCTTGTGTGAGTTTTTATTTTCGGGACAAATGGAAGGGATGTACAATTTTATGCCGACTTCAAAGGGCCAATAATTGAGAAGCTCTTTCATGATAGTTATACTATCGGATGTTTGTCAGACGTTCGCGAGAGGTATGTATTATGAAAAAAGTTGGAATTTGGTTTTTTTTTCGGGATTCGACCCCTCGCTTAGTAGTCCAACACACTAACCACTGCGCCCTCGAATTGGCATAATGTTTTTAGTATGAAGACAAAAAGTACATAAACTTGGTTATTAATTATTAAGCAAAATTCAGTCTGATCCGAAGCGAAATAAATTAAATAATACAAAAAGATATATAGTTTTAGTTAAAAGTTAACAACGCAAAGGACTTGAATTGTTAAGATGAATTTATTTTTAAGTAGGTATACCTAGATAAGATAGGTATAAGAACTGTTTTGCTCTGAAGCTTTTTTTCAATCACATTATTATGTAACGATTTTTGTTAATAAGAGGCACCGATTTCAAAAATTCTTTCACTAATAGAAAGCTACGGGTAAGTGTATTGCGAAAGATTAGTCCATTTTTTTTATTTTTTTGATTTTTGCGCTAAGTTAATTAAACACTGCGAAGCAGCTTACCTGATAATTTGCTATAATTGCATTTGTTTTCGTTTATACTTCAATTCGACAGTATGAAAGGATATCCGAAATGTTATTTAATCAAAATTCCTTCGACTCGGTAGGATCTTCGAATATAAAGGGTTTCCCAATAAGAGGTGTTATTGTGAATGACCTGCTATTTCGGTAGCTGTCACGTTTGAAGCTTTTATTCTTTGACATTTGACAAGTAGAAATTACGCCATTACTAAAAATGAAACGATACACGCTTCAACAACGCACTGAAATTATTAAAATTCACTACAAAAATGGTGAAAAAAAACACAAGCAACGAAACCATTGATCTTTTACGGGAAAAGTTTCCGGACCGTGTTATCTCTCGAAGAGGTGATCACAATTGGCCACCGAGATCTTGTGATTTAACGCCTTGCGACTTCTTCCTTTGGGGCTACGTGAAAGATAAGGTCTACGCCAACAGCCCAGCGTCGATTCAAGACCTCAAAGATAAAATTCCTGAGGCTATCGAGGACATAGGGCAGCCACTGTGCGATTTGGTTATGGAAAATTTCATGAAAAGGATATGGTCCTGTATGCGTGCTCGTGGTGGCCATTTGGCTGATGTTGTTTTCCATGCAACGGCATACCTTCCCCTGTATTATGAAATAAACATCCGATCGTTTATCTCAAAAATGATATTTTTCTTTGAATACCAAAATAACACCTCTTATTGGAAAACCCTATATTAAGACGATTTTCTTATTAGGTTCGTTGTAATTACTGTTACGCTGCGATTGATGGTTTGGTGGACAGACAAGTACTTTTTCTCAGTCTTCCTAAAAACTATCAATAACAGTGTCGCTTCTCTTCTAAACTTTCGTATTTCTATAATAAAAATAAAATAAAATCGTTTTTTAAAAAAAGACATACTTTATAAGCATAAGGCTACAAATAAAAATTAAGAAAAGTTAAAATTAAAAAAAAAAAAACAAATTGAGAAAAGAAAATGTTCTCTTCATCTCAGCTTTACAAAAGCAGTGCTTTTGAACATTTTCCAAACCTTTTTTCATTGTTTGCAGAATTTTGTAATGCAGAATTTTAAAAGCAGAATTTTGTAAAAGAATTTTGACTCATCCAGAATTTTAACCCAGCCCTGATTAAAGGGAAAAATAAGTTGTGCGGATATTTGTTTTATTATGAAAAATTAAGCAAATGTAAAAATTATAAGTGGGCATGTGCAAACCGCGTCCAAAAAGGTGTCAAAAACGCAAGAAAAAACGTATGAGAAAAACGCGTGAAAAAACACACCAGAAAATACATCAAAAAACGCGTAAAAAAGCGAGAAAAACGCATCAAAAAACGCGCGAAAAACCCGTCAAAAAACACATCAAAAAACCGTCAAAAAACACATCAAAAAAACGCGCGAAATAACGGGTCCGAAAACGCTTCAAAAAACGCACGAAAAACCCGTCGAAAACGCACGAGTCAAAAGCACGCACAAAAAACACGTTAAAAACGCGCAAAAAAACCTTAAAAAAACGAGCAAAAAAACGGGTAGAAAAACTTTTTAAAAAAAAGCATCAAAAGCGTAATTTTTTCGACCGATTTAATGAAATTTTTTGGATATGCATGGTTGCACCTTGAAAGACATGATATTTTTGCACCCGATAGGATAGGTGACATTTTTTTTATTCTTTCAACTTAATTTTTTAAGTGAATACTATTGGCACATTGAAACTGGGTTAATGTGTTACGGAAATTATGATCTGGCCAAGCAACGGGAGTGAATTCTGCCGAATTTCAATTCATAAAATTAAAACAATTTCAGTTTCAACCAGGAAATAGACCCGTGACTGTGAAATTTATTCAAATTGATTTTTTTTATACAAATTGATCAGTGGTCATAAAGATAATCATGGTATGTTTTTGAATAAGAAATTCGTATCAAATATTTAATTAACTAAAAATTCTAACGCCTAAGAAAGCAGCCGAAGGTCCGCTAGTTATAAA
The DNA here is from genome assembly GCA_916610125.1 of Cheilosia vulpina. Lineage (NCBI taxonomy): Eukaryota > Metazoa > Arthropoda > Insecta > Diptera > Syrphidae > Cheilosia > Cheilosia vulpina. The sequence continues at coordinate 76,381,975 of OU744276.1, read as the reverse complement.
TATTTTATTAAATAGAAAATGCCTGGAGGTGTAATAGGTCGCATGTGCTCCAGGACAGTCTATTTTTTTCTTTAGACACTTCATTTCTTTAAATTGGTTGAGTCTGATAACCGGTAAAGGGATCTATGCAATACCTAGTCTTTATATAAGCTAGATGCCATTTTTTTTATATATAGAGCTTACCGGTTGTCACTAACTTGACCTGCCTCTAGTCATCCAATTGTACTTTCAGACGTAAAATATGCCAAAAGTGGTTGTGTTTATTTGCCAGCAAAATATTTATATATTACTTATTTGTTATATTTATTTTTTGCTTCATTCTTTTAAATTCTTTTAAATTAGATTTTAACTAAGAATATTACAGAAAAAATTATTTTTAGAAATTATTTGATAATCTTAATGAAACGTATTTATTTTGTTTTACTTTTTTTAAGTACCTTAACATCGTTCTGAAACCGATGCTTATTTTAGTTTATGATCTCATTTGTATTTTAAAATGCAAACCTGCAAATAAATAAATAATAATAAATATGGTTTTGTTTTACATTTATAGCTATGCTCTATGGTTGGACAGTATGCTTTTTAGGCTATAACCGACGAGCATACGGATGCTCAAGAAACAAAATTAAATGTGTGACATAGTCTGGTTATAGTGAAGAAGAGTAAGATCACGTGTTGTTATTGTAGCGGATGCGTAGTGCAATATCTATTGGCATATACAGTTTGCGCTACAGGTTTGCATTTGACTCAAAGGCACGGCTTCTAACAATCATTCGTTTAGTTTGAGTTATTTTTGTGTCGATCCCGTTGGTGTCTGTTAATAAAATAATACAGTCATAATTAAATACGTACACATTTTAAATATCGAAGTGAGCAGCAGTAATCAGAAAATGTTACAAATCTTTTTAAAAACCCAAATGAAAGACTTGCACTCATTTCGATTGTATAAATGTAATTTAAAATAAAAGATTTATTTGCTTTTTTTTACTTGTATATTTGTATAAAATGAATCGCTTGACAGCACGAAACTTTTTCACGTTTTGTTTTGGGTGAAACTTTTTTAAGCACACTTTTCGCAAGGTTATTTTTGGTACGAATCTCAAAGCATCAATTTGTATTGTACTTGCCGGTAGCGCACCGTGATGCGAACTCTCTATTCAAAATTGTCTGCTCTGCCTTCGAACATGAAATTTGTCTGGCATTATGTTTAAAGAATATATGCGACACCCTTGGGAACGCTGGCAGCTTTAGTGAAAGAACCCATAAGAGTTTGACAAAAAACTGAAACGCAGAAAAAGTCAAACTGTCTCACTGTTCGCGGACGGGGTAATCAGTAAGGCACATAGAGTAAGAAAGCCTTACGTAAGTAGTTAGTAGGTATCATTAATTAAATTAAGTAGCTTAAACACATTTATTCAAAAACAAAGTAACAAAAAAACAACAACAAATTAGATACACAAAAATAATGTATATGCCCACGTTGGGCGCCACTTCACATATGACTGCACCTCCCTATACTACAGGACTCAGTAAACGATGCAAGTGGTATATTATAGCCCACCTTTATCTCCAATTATCAGGTATGCTTGAGGCTATCTAAATAGACGATAGCACCTTCCTGGTAATAAATTATTCATTCGATTTAATTACTGTTAGAACACCTAATCAAAGCAACAATATAACCGTCCATTTAGCCTAATTACATAAGACCGAACAAAAACACTTCTGTCGCCCACCATAACGGTTCAAGCAACGAAAACTAGGTCGGTGACACCTCATGCCAACACTTACGCATTTCCATATACACATACCGATTTTTTACGAAAATTAATTAAATGAAAATCAACTCGCTCCAACCATTTAATTAGTCGCAAATAAAACGGTTTTCACTTTTATGCCGTTTAGCATGAAACCGCATTCACATGAATCAACCAACAGACACAAACAAGAGCAAAAAAAACTAATTAAAGTATAAAATTAAACAGTCCACCGCCATCGCATATAGCGGAGTACCAACACACACACACGCAGACGCTAAAAACGAGAGCATGGATAAAAAGACTCCATCTCCATCTGCAGCACCCTCACTGTCAAGTGGATCATTTACTTGACACAATCGACAAACACACAAAAAGGATCCGAAACGGGAAGAGAACCAAATAAAAAAAAAAAACCCAACAACAACTACCGTCAACCGCAAATTGGATGCGATATGAAATTGCCTGTGTTAAAGCACACCCACACATCCGCAAATGATAATAATCGTTTCGTGTCCAAAGATACATTATTTCCTCTCTCGACCATGCAAACAACCAGCCAACCAACCAACCGACCGTATAAACAAATAAAAACTTTTTACTAAATAATTTGATGATGCTCCTTTAAGACAGAGAGCACATCGACCGACAGCAGCCAGCGCCGGGGTCGATAAAAGCTAAAGTATCTAAATGTAATGCCATTCAGGAGCAAGGGAGAGGTAGTAGTAGTAGTTATGTTGTCAGACCATTACACTCCTAACGAGGGGAAAACAAATTAAATCATTAGAGACGACATATCCCGTCGACTGGCGTCGTTGTGCTCAATTGGATGCAAATACTACCACCACCACGGCCGCCGTACAGTGTGCCAGTCGACAAACCAAGGGCGGAGTTCCGAATCCAGCATCCAGCGCTCCGAACGCAGTCAGTCTATTGGACCAAAAACCCATCACCAGAGGGGAAATGTACGCCAAATGCTCGCCACTGTGGAGGGCGTATCCGACATGAGTTTTCTAAAAATACCCCATTTTAAAAAAATCACACCGAACACACCCCACAGCCATGCGATGCTGCTAACACTCTGCCAGTGTATCTGAACCACACAACAAGGGAGGGTTGATTTTGCTCATCGCTTATCCTCAGCTAATACGGTCTTCCTTCGATTGTCCAAGGGATGAATGTTATCTCGGATCAAGTGAAATTAGTCGTAACAGTGCGTTCGATGAGATAAGTGTTAGCTACTCGCATTTCAGAACGGGCAATGATTTGTGCACACAAAGTGAAGGAAATTTTCCCAATTTTCGCGTAGAATTTGTGCGTGTCACGTGAACAAGTGTTTTGAACCAAAAATAAAAAAAAAAAAAAAAAAAAAAAAAAAAACGAAAGTTACATCTCAGTACTATGGTAATGATGCATACGGTCAATTCGGATATTTCGCATACTGGCGGCCAATTAAGTCCGCACTCGAGCCCCGACTCCCCCAAATCGAACACCTCTCCCGACGGTAATTCCAAACTAACCCAACAGATGAACAGCCTCCTAATGGTCCAGTCGCACAGCGGTGACGAGGCAGCATTCAAATTCTCCATCGACCGCTTGAAACAACTAACCGATCACAGGATACTGAGTCGATTGAGTCCGCCCAGCAATGGCGAGCCAGCCAAAACCGACAGCCCCTCTGTGAATAACAACTGTAGCATTAGCAACAACAACAATAATAGTAGTAATAGCAGTCAGTCGCCGTCGCCCCGAAAACTGATCGAAATCGAGATCGGCACGAGCGTCAGAAAGCTTATAAGACCCGAGCCGATCCATAATCCCACTGGACTACTCCATCATCCGGTACACCTTCAGCAGAGCCTTCACCATCAACAGCATTCGCATCATTCACTGGCGGCGACAGCACTTCATGTCCCGCCGCATCAGTTTCAGTTCAAACACTTGCTTCCGACCCAGTCGCCACCCACATCACCTGCACCAACACAACAGCAATTATCGCCGAATAGTCCAAATCGGAAGGGACATCCGCAGCAGACCGGCGTTGCCATCCCATTGGGAATACCCACCCCTATATCGTCATCAGTGGATATCGGTGGGCCGGCTGCTATTCTATCGGCCACAGCGACTGCCACAACCACTACGCCCACAGCTACTACCTCCCACATAGGTGCTAACAACAACAACAACAACAACAATAATATCCCAAATGACCTCGACATGGAAAGGATTAAATTGGCGGCGGCTACTGTGGCCGCAGCACGAACAGCAGCAATGTCCGCGGCCAACGAACGCGATCTGAGTGATTATGGCTTTCGGATACAATTGGGTGGCTTATCGGCGGCGGCAGTGGCAGCGGCCGCTGCCACACAAAAACAGATCTATGCCCGAAGTGAAACCAGCGAGGAGTTGAACGTCGACGGGAATGAGGATAGCAATGATGGATCAAATGACACGCCGTCGGTAAGTTTGAAAATTATTTATTTATTTATTTATTTTTTTTAATTTTATACCACGCGCTGTTGTACGCATTTATATTTGGTCAATTATTTGGATTCATCGTGACACTCTTCAAATAGTAAAATTTGTTTCCACTGTTCTTTTGTTGAGTTTTGCTTTGTTTAAATGAACCTCAAACCGGCTTTTCAACGAGTCTAAACCATGTGTCCAATCATTTTCCTTCTCCTACCGATGTGTGTCAAGTTCCACGTACATTTTTCTAATTGGTCCCGTTTTTGAACAATTTATCAGTTCAATTTATCTGTTGACGTTGACACTCAACTTGAAGGCCGTGCCTAGGGTGTAAATTCATCAATGGATTTTGTATTTGTAATTCTTCAGCTTGTCTCTGCAGACAGGACATTGCTCTAGACTTAAGTAGAGAAAAGTGTTAGGCAGCCTTCAAATAATTTACAGGATTTATACTTCATTACTGTCGGATTTTTCTATTGGAATTGACAGGTCTTTTTGTCAACAAAATAAAATGATGGGTCCCAAAAAATTGAAAAAAAAAAAAAAAAACATTTCTCACAAACGATTGCTTATGAGAACTAGACCTAGGGTCCAAAATAGACAGATTGCTTTTAGACCTAATGTCCTAAATAGACAGATTGCGTTTATAACAATTATATAAGCCCTACGGCTGTGCACCTTTTAAAAGTCTCTTTTGGGTTGCGTTGAGTGGCGGCACATGATGTGCTTTCCATTTCTTCGTACGACTAACATTCTAGATTGCGACTGCTTAGTGATTGAGTTCTTTGACATTGATTATAACGCGTACTCGTACCTGCAAGCTTTCTTTACTGAATATTCGTGCGGGGAAGATTGCAAGCGCGAGGGGTGGGGCGCCATATAAAAAAATGTCCTTTTTTTTTAGACTTTTAATACTTTTAATGGTTTACGTCAGTTTTTACGTTTATGTTCGAATTTCTCGAGATAAGGACACACTTTTTAAAGCTACAAAAAAAATTCACTTAACACATTGACTGCCAAGGCAATTTTGGGTAAATTTCTTAGGGTGCCAACACAAAATATTTTGTTATTTACAGTTTTGGGCAAATAAAGCAATAAATGGATGCAATATTATTTATTGGCAATGCATCCCTGGACGAGTTTAGTCCTGGCTATCAAATATGATAGCTATGGCACCTGAAGACATTTGAATGCAAATTCTTTCTCTAGGGGCCATGGCTATCATAATTTATAGCCATGTCTAAACTAGTGTTTTCCTTCTTATGAATTGTATTTTTAGTTGGAGCTAAGCTCTTCAAATGTAATGAATTATTTTCTTTTTTATTACATAAAAGTTTATAAATGAATTATCTTATAAAATTGAGTTTATTTTTTTTTAATTAAAATTACTTTTAGTTTTCTATATACTGTGGGTATAAAACATTAAATATTCCAAATTTGCTCAAACCACAAACGTCTATCTCATCGTATGGTGCCAATTAATTTATTCTCATACGGATTTGTTCGTAGTGGCTACCGTTTTTGAATGCGACAGCCCAAAGTGAAAACATACATGGCTTTCATGTTTGATAGCCACGGCACCCACGGAACTACTACAGGCTGTCACATATGATAGCCATGGCAGTCAATGTGTTAAGTTGTCATCCTCTCTGTTGTATTCAACCATGGGTAGATTGCGGTCCATAGAAAGCCCCTAGTGTCCAGTGTTCAGGAATCTGTTTCCGGGTGGACTTTCTTCCAAATCTCACGAGGAATTCTATAAACAAAAAAACTAAATATATTCCAATTCATTGATTTCTATTAGATTTTAAATCATTACACACATTTATTCAAGTCGTCTTGTTTTTTTTTCGACATGAGATCAATCACCTTATCTGAATCCACATATTTATATCCCGATGAACAGATATCAGAGAGATATCTTGCAATCCCCGTTTTACTGTTTTAATCTAGTTCTTTCGACACTAGCTGTGGTCACTGAAGGGGTGCCCAAAACCGTAAGCAAGTAGTTTAAACCTCTCTGCTTAACAGAACCCGCCCATATATTGCCAGAGTCACGGCAATAATCATGCGGCATTAGTCAATTGGAGACCAAACTTGGGATCTCATTGCCGCAGTTGTGGAAATACAAATGAGAAAGGAGCTCGCTTTCCTCTGCAAATGTCCGGCACTAGCAAGAGCCAGATTGCGGACACTGAACCAACATTTTCTGGACGACCTTAGCGACATTTCGGGAAAAGGGATATTAGATATAATTCGTTCCCTCAACTCCACAGGTTGGTGAATGCATTACACCCTTAACAATGATCACAAAATAGGTCACACGAGTCGTGGTATCAAAAAGGCACATCAGTGCTACTTGGGTTCAAATCTAAGCCGCCACTTCTACCTACCTACCCTTAAACATCTAAAGTAAGTCTTGTCACCATATATCAAGCAATTTCAAAACGTCGGTAAAGGATCACTCGACGATATTTTTTCACAGCAAAGAATGTACTCAGCTTTCACAGCTGACAACGAAATTACCTTATCAAAGTAGCATGCTTTTCCATTTCGTTCACTCGCTCAACTGTAGCAAAACCTTGGAGAAAAGCTTGAAACGATGGCAGAGCGTCTTCGTTGACCATAAATCTGTCGGTAAGATTTTGTATAAAGGAATCTATGCAAGGAATTAGTATGGAAACTCTAAAACAGGCTTCAGTAGAAAAGGTTTCCGGATTGGAACGCGTTGTTTTTTTCAATGAAGTTCTTGGAGCCCTTAATACAACTTCAAATAAGTCCTCCGTAAGTTGGGATGCGGTGTGAAAAGCCCCTCTGAAAAAATCGTCGGTATTTTCTCTGATGTTCTGAAGAGAATTCAGAACTTCTTTTGTGCGGTCGATTGCAGAAACGAGATCTAAGAAAATTTAATTTTTTATTTTTTTTCTACAATTTTTAACAACTTTTTTTATTTGACTCTTTCAAAACCTTTATACCTAACCTATTCACACCGAGCCGAAAACTGGGTTTTCGCGAAAATACTTAAAAACTTAATTAAAAACCGAATTTTCCCAAACATATTTCAGTTTTCAAACGAAGACGACTTTCAATCGTTGGGTTGTTGAAACAAACACACCTTTTGGAATATTCAGCAAATTCAGCAGAACAGCTGATGTCACATTTAACAACCTCAAATCATTTTTCAAACTTAATTGATTGGCTAATATTATTTTTAAATGCTCTGAATTAATTTTATTTTTTAATTAATGCGTGAGAAATTTGTAACAAAAATAGTTTATAGCGAAGTTTCGCCACGAAAATTAATTGGTGTTCGGTTTGAATGCATCGACGAGTTTTCGGCGAAAATACGGTTTTCGGTTGCCGTGTGAAAAGGGTATTACTCAATCGACTTGGTAAGCTAACGGCTCTGATGCAGGTCTAAAGCTTTATGAATGATTGAGTGGTTTCTCTGCATTTGGATGGGAAACTGTTTTGGTTTCATTCTCCGGCAATTGAAAAAAAAACAGCATTTTTAATCAACGTTATTAAGCATTGTGTTAAAAATGTATAACCAATTTGAATTTTAAGTTTTTGTCCAATTGCCCAAACAACTAGTTTAAAAAAATAATATTTTATGAAAATATAGCTGATTTACTCACCAGCATTCTGGGGTAACCACCCACAGAAGATGTTAACCTCTTGAGTCCAGGGGTGTTATTCCAAATGCACAGCGGATCGCTTTTGATGGCGCATTTGGATTTTTGTATTTCCGTTTGACCACATTTTTATTATGTTCGTAAACAATCCGCCAGCAATCCGTCACCTAAACACCTATCGCTTTCATTGCAATCATAAAATGACATTGGAAAGTGCTTTCGCTTGTACAAAAATTCAAATCCGCCATCAAAAGCGGTCCGCCGCGCATTTGGGAAGAACACCCCTGGACTGTGGTTTCAATATTCAGAGGTTAACATCTTCTGTAGCGAAGCATTCAAACGTTTTCGCCTTATAGAATGCTAGCCCCAGACTTGTATGCAATTCGCTTCACATGTTAAGCTCCAGTGCCGACCCTGTAAAAGTATGTTAAGCAACAGAGTGATACAGTTAAATTTTTTCTAAGACATTGCGGCGAAGTTTAGTAAGTCTGACAGCTGGCTGACTTTAAGTTCTAGTTTTTATTGGACTAGATTGGTCACTTAATATTGTAGTTCCCTTTTATGGAGGGCAAGCTGACAAATCTGGTTTAAAAATTCCCAGTTGATAGTTGACATTTGGATTGTTAACTCGTAACTGCGACCAATCTTGTTTTTGGCTTCAGGGTAGTTACATTATCCCAGGCAAGACCAGTCGATCAGGTGACTAGATTTTTCAGCCAATGGAATTCAGTGCCAATGGGAATTTTATCGCTCCAAGTCGAATATTTTTATTTTTCGCTATATAATTGTTTAAAAAATGAGTTAAACTTGGAGTTTTGTTTTTCATTGCAATCATTTCGAATAAATTTAGTGATTCATTTATGTTGATGGGTAAGAAATAAGAACCCACGAAATAAGGCTCCGAAAGTAAAAATTGAACCATATTTTGGATAATTTGCATAATCAAATTATACCCAATTTTTAAAACAGGAAATAAAGCTCAACTTTTTTAAAATAATGGTTTTCAATGCGTGAATTTTGTTAAGTTATATTATTACTGGCATACGATAATTTAAAATGCAAACATGTAGTTTAAAAAAAACCAACGAGTGCAATTTCAGTTAGGTACGTGTTACTTTTTAAATAAAAATTAAATTGGGCCCCAAAAATAATGTTATTGCATTGTTATTTCGTTGGGATTTTTTTTCGAAAAGAAGCCCCAATTGAAAAAAAAAAAAATGAAATAAAGCCCCAAAAAGTGAGATTGTACGCCAAATTTTGTTGCCTGTGATTTGAATGCACATTTGTAGGGTTTTATTTCATTTTTACATTGGGGTATTATTTCCTGGGCCTCATTTCGCGAAGCCGTAAGCCAGCAGCAATTTATATGTGGAATTGCAGTAAGCTCGTGTCTCTTCCGGAATTAACTGTCAAAAAAATAGTCTAAAAGTGCACAAATCGAGTGCGATTCATTCGATCTTGCCTGGAAATATTTTTTAAATCCTGAATATCATATTTTAATGTTTATATAAAAATACAGTGATTCACGAGTGATTTGAATGTGTTGTTATTTCGGTAAGCTTTTAAAAAGTTACCTGCTGCCTTTTTAGATTTAAATACCTTAGTTTTACAAAAAATAAAAATGAAATAAGTATCAAACACGTCTTGCTAAACGATATCTTTGTTCAGACTGAACTAGTTCCACAAAATACTTTACAAGCAGATCACAGATCCCACATTTAACAATATTTATTTATTTATTTGTTTGTTTGTCAGCAAAGAAGAAAAATAAATCTTATATAGGCAGTAGTAATAACCCCATTTTGAGGGCTGCATGTGTAATTTTACACATGGAATATAAAATATATGTCCCCACATTTCAGACGATTTAAATGAGCTTTAGCCCAAATGCAAACATTTTCCATTTTTCGTTATTACCCGTTTGATAATTTCAACGTTGGTAGAAAAACAAAAAAAAAGGTGTCGAATCGCGTCGTACGTGAACAAGCATTACGTGACGGAATTTGTTTTTGTTTCACATGTAAAATCAATTTATTTCCGTGAACATGGAGGTAGTTAGTTCACGGAAGTTGCGATTCGACCCCATTTATTCCTGCATTTTTTTAAAATACATTACGACTTTTAATTCTTCATATAAATTAAATCTTTTTTTTCGAAGTGAACTAACTATAACTGTGCTTATTAATCAATCAAATTACATTTCAAGGCCAATGAACGCGTTATTTCTTGTTCTTTTAGCGAAAAGCTAGGATTAGCAGCCATTTTCTACAATTCTCTTTTCTGCCTAATCTATATCTTGAAAAGTTAATTAAAAACATAGTTCTCCAACTATCCGGCAGACGTTCAACATTTTAATATTAAATAAAGAAGCGAATCGCTGAAAACTGTAATGTTTTGAATTTTTGATATTCCAAACCGAGCGACTGGATTCCTAAACTAATTTTAAAGACTCGCTAAAAGAATTCCAAAAAGCAAAAGAATCATGGAATATAATTGAAGTTTTGTTTGAAATTGAAATACCGACAAGTGGGAACGAATTGTGGATTCAGTTGGTGAGAAAGGTAAAAAATAGTTTATTGGCTATTGTGAATTGTAATATTTTGTGAACCTTTATAGGAAAGTAATCCCGTGGACATATGGACATATTTTCCAATACAGCTCGTATTACTACGTATTACACTCGTTCCTATTATCCGCTGCGTATTGATGTTACTATTGAAGAGGTTTGGTGTTACAGTCTTCATTTACATCCAATAAGCCAAGGTTTTATGTCTGATACAGAAATTTGGGTCAAACTTTTCCTGAAATACTTCTTAAGACCCTGAGAAGGCTTTTCTTTTGGAAGCATTGTTGACCAATATATATTTTTTCCGTCTTAACTAATTTCAACTTGATGTACTTTAAATACTCTGCTAATCCGTTTTCAATCAGCCTTCAGCTTCAACCACAAGATGAGCTTCAGACCAAAAAAATCGAAATGAACTCGATCGTGGTTCCGCATTGGAGTAGTGGGCAAATGTCGATCGAAAGCTATGAGGGTCTTTTTCTCTGTTGGAGCGGAACAAGACAAAATAGTGCCATGTGCATGTGAAATTAAGCAACAGTGATACTGGCAGTGGGCCTCACGAATACTCATTAAATATTTTCTAGGTCACAATATGCAATTTTGTATGAAAAATTATGCCATTGTGAGTTCGAAACGCGTAGCTGACTGATGAGACACCTGGACGTTCATTTTTATTTTATGTCTTAATGCTGTTAGGACTAACATTTCGGGCAACGTCTTTGAGTTAGAAGAAATTTTGAATTGTGCAACTTAAATGATTCAATTCAATTCGTGTCCATTCTCGATAGACACGAAAATGGGTCGAAATTTACTCACACGTTTACTTTTATAGTTAGTATCCCGCTCGCGCTTAATTTTAGCGTTCCTAGTCTCCACTTCGACTCTCCACACCAAAGATAAATGGTTGCTAAATAATTATTTTGTATATTGGTTTTGCCTTTTCTTTTATTTATCACGCTAACGTTCTTTGCTGTTTCCTCCACAAAATCCATAATATTCACAACACAAACATATTCGTCCTTTTGCTTCTGTCAAAATTTATTTTCGATTTAATGTGACGGACATTTTTTTCGCGAGCTAAATGATTGGAGACTTTTAACCGGCCCATCTGTATGAAGTTAAGAATTTAGCGAGCGAACAGGATACTGCTTTGCTAAACTGCGTCGCTCGATTTTATCTTTTTATACATTTTTGTATGGGAGATCAAATTTAGCGCAAGCAGGATACTAAGCTTTACCGAAAAATCTTCAGGTTGTAAAGATAGCTAGTAAGTTTTTCACAAAAAAAGTAACCCCGATGGCATTGGATCAAAAATTAGTCAGGGTCATATAAATAAAAGCTATAGACCTAAGTTTTGTCTCGGAATTAAGTCGCATTAGCCTAAAATGAACTTATAAGTTTTTTAAACAACAGTGGGCTCAACTTTACGTTTCAATGTTTTTTTTGGGAGGCAAACACTCAACTAGCTCCGCCATGGAATGTAAAACATTTTGTGGCCTGGTATGTGTGTGGAATTTTGTTTCCCTTTTATCATTAGGCCCTATTGTAATGAGTGGTGAAATCCCAGCCTTTAATGCTTGAGCTATACGTATAATGTTATTAAGTATAGGTCTTGCACCATGCAGGTCGAGAGAGTAGATTCAATATCAACGGTTACGACGAGTAGTGACCACTAGGTCGTGTTCGCAAACTAAAGTTATAAAAACGCATACGATTGTTGAAAACGTTTTCAATTTTCTTCGGGAATTTCCTTATTCTACTTGGATTTATATACTTGCGTATTATATATATTCCTTGCAAGGCTCCGATTTTTGACGAAGAGTTGGAATTTTTTAAATTACCTGCCTTGTCTCTGTAAAGTTTTGCAAGGACTACTTAAAACAAAAAAAAAACTAGAAACTGCAGAGGATCGATAAATAGGGAAGTCATTTGTTTGAACTTTTAGCTTTAATGGTAATTATTTGGTTTTCTCGCTGTCTTCAAGCACTTAACACTGAACAGGTATAGGTTCTTATACTGACCTGTTTCAGGACTAGAGGAGGACTATACTTGTTTTAGTACCTTTTGCTTACTGCCTACCGGCTTCCTAGTTTTAGCTAATGTCAAATTGACAATTTTATCAACTCGGTTAAACTTTCGGTCTAAGCGTTAACCTACATTTTATATATAGTCGGCTTAATAAGAAAACCTCGTAACTCCACAATTTTGAATTTTACAGGAGGAACGAAAGTTTGTTACCAAGCTCAACTTTGTAGTTAACGATGTTATTCTGATTTTGATGATTTTTAAGTGATTTTAACTTATAAAGGAGCTACGAGGTTTTCCATAGCAATGCGCCTATTGAGTTTCTATAAGATAGCATCAAAAAGTAATTTTTGCCTAAAATGGAGTTACAAGGTTTTCTTATTAAGCCGACGATATGACCTTTTCGTTCCGAGATAGCTTTTGGTGACGAACCTGTCTAAGTCGAGTCTGGTTACCTCTACAGAAGATGAGTTATATTTTTGGACTTTTTATTTCACATCAGATGTTTCATATTTATTAAAGAACAATTGTCTTGCAGCAAGATTTAAATTTATCGCATGATTTAGGTTATTCGAATAGACTTTGTCTATATAAAAAATGAAGTAATTTTTGTTTGTCAAATCTTTTATGACCTGGTCTAAAAAATGTCGCTCAAATATCTCTATAAGTGGACCTTATTCAGGCGCATCTTAATTTGAGAAAAAAAACTCTGCAAACGAAACTTTTCCACCTCTTAAAACTTAAATTATATAAATACAGACTTGTAATTGTATTTATTTTATAAAAACCTTTGTTTTGGGACAGACTCGCCACAGTAAAATAAATATAAAAAAAAAACAGGTTTAGGGCACACATCATCGCAATTAGTCGCATGTGTGATATTTCATGAAAAGCTGTTTCGAGTTTTTTTTTTCTTTTGTTTCTCAACGAAAAGGACAATTGTCAATTTGGAGAGCGATCGCGCCTCAGGCGAGAATGATGCTGCATTGCTAGGAGTGTGCGTGAGTACCCATACCTATCAAAAATGCTCATCTTTAAATTTTTCACAAAAAGTGTCTTTATAATACTTTGATAATATTACTGGCGGATCACAACTTTAACGAATTCACCGCCATTCGTGGTGAAGTGCACTCTATAGACTGAGGGCCTTACTAATAATAATTTTTAACCTTCACGGCTTCACCTTATATATTTTGTACGTCACAATATGTAATTTTGTACGGAAAATTGTGAGTTTTGAAAATATAAGTCTCGAAACTTAAAATGATTATTGGATCCCGGTGAATGTTGTAATTTAGCGAAAGTGACAGATGTCAAATAGCTTCCATATGATCGAGAATAACTCATTGTGCGTTTTTCTTTTTAACTGTCAAAAACAAACATTCGTATGTTTCTTTCTTGCACACACACATCAGTTATCTGAATTTGATTTTCCTATTTTCGTTTAAAGTGAGATCAGAACTCACAAGAATCGCACTGTCACTGTCTGAGTAGAGCGTATATTGACAGCTAACCATATGACAGCTGATCAGAAAAGCGAATACCGGTATAGAAATCGAAGATAAATTTAAAAAAAGTGATATAAACTAATCACTTATCAAAGTAGGCGCAGTGGCTTAGTGGTTAGTGTGTTGGACTACTAAGCGAGGGGTCCCAGGTTCGAATCCCGAGAAAAACCCAAATTTCAACTTAAGGTTTTTTTCGCTGCGCCACCTCTCGCGAACGTCTGACAAACATCCGAGAGTATAACTGTCATGAAAGAGCTTCTCAATTGGCCGTTTGGACTCGGCATAAAATTGTAGATCCCTTCCATTCGTCCCAAAAATAAAAAAACTCACACAAGACGAATGGTTGTGAGAAGCTAGGCTTGGGTCCATACGGACCTGTTCCGCCAATTATTTATTTTATATAAACTAATGCAACAATTACTGTTACAGAAATGTGTTCAATAATTATAGTCATTTGACAGCTAGTGGTCGAATGTGCTTCATAAATCCGATCGCTCGACTTAGAGGTTGCTCACCCATCTCGAGCTCTGTACGAACAGGTACAACTCTACTAGTGAGTTCATAATAATGTTTCACAATTTAACCACGCAAATGGCTTCAATCGAAAACTTTATTTCGTCCTAAAGCTATGTATCCTGCTCGCGCTAAATTTTATCTCCCATACAAAAATGTCTACAAAGATACAATTTAGCGAAGCAGTATTCTGTTCGCTCGCTAAATTCTTAACTTCATATAGATGGGCCGCTGACAAGTCTCCAATCATTTAGCTCGCGAAATAAATGTCCGGTACATTAAATCGAAGATAAATTTTGACATAAAAAGCCGAGGAAACAATTTTTGTTGGGTTTATTTTTGAATTTTTTTTAGAGGAAACTGCAGAAAACATTTTGCGATAAATAAAAGTGAACGCAAAACCAAAAATTCCGTTTCATGCGATAAACAAAAAATAAAAATATTGTACGGCTTGTGAAGGAACGATCAGAAATATGGAAATTGCAGAAAAATTCCAATGCAAATAGGGATTTAACCGACACGAAGGGACGTCTCGTCTTCTGCTTGCTACTATAGAAATTCTTTGAGCTGCTGCAGCAATGATAATATCTTCTTCAATTTTACTTATTTCTATTGCTTTGGAACGATTCTAACAATCTTTGAAATTTGAAATTCGAAAATTGTATGTACGCGAATAATCAAAATAAGGTTTACTGTCATGAACAAATGGGTTTTGTCCCATCTATATGATGTTTAATAATTTAGCGAGGTGTGGAGAAATGAGGTGGAGACTAGGGACGCTAAAATTTAGCGCGAGCAGGATACTAGACAATAATTACTTGTCCTTCCCAATTGGCAGCCTTCATTATAATTTACCAACTAATCATTTGAATTGCTCTTTTATTTAACTAGGTGTGTCCGGTCGATCTAACCCGCTCAGTCACCACCAGCACTCCCACAGATAAGGAAGCCGCAAAACGCCTCGCCTTCTCGGTGGAAAATATCCTGGATCCCAACAAATTTACCGGCAAAAAAGACTCCTCGTCGTCGCATCCCTTCAATCCGTCAAGACAATGGAGCTGCAGTAGTAGTAACTATGATCGGGATGACATGCAAGATCGTCTTGATGATGACCAAAGTGAAATCATGTCTGGTAAGTGCTTCTCAATGTATTTTCAATTAAAGAAAACGTTTTGCCGGGCATCAGTATTCGATATCAGCTTTTTTAATTTTAACCGCTTTATTAGAGTGCATGTATACTTTTAAACAATAGCGGATCCCCAATCGATAACAAAAACAACCTCCGTATATGTTTGCGGTTTTGGGTTTATTCAATTTATATTTCACTATACGAGCAGCGAGCACACGGTAAGGACACCCTACTCGAGTGTCGAATGGTGGGGGGTACGAGTACCTAGTATAGCAGCAGGCAAAGTGGTTTTCAATTCCATCTGTCGAATGCTTTATTTTTTTCCAATGACTGAATGACTTCGAATGATTTTCCATTAATTTTCCTAAATGACGCCGAGTAGTTTGGGTCGTTTTTGCGCTTTCAATTTGGCAGAGGTACGTCCACCCATATCCTGGCTGTTCAAAAACAAAAGTCTAGCACAGGAAGCTTTCAATTTGCGAATTCCATTTCGATTTTATTTTTGATTTATTTCTTTTTTTTGGGCGGAGGTTGAAAAGGGTATTCGTCCTTTTTGACGAATTTCCCTTTATTAGTGTGGAAATATTTTTTACTGGCTTTTTCGTTTTGGTTGACGGTTATCGGCAGGTAGATTGACTTGCAATGAATCGCAGGGTGGATTGATGGATTCTTTTTTTGGGGACCTGACCCCGTTATAGGTACAGTTCGGTTTTTAAGTGGAGAACACATTTGATTGATGTTTTAATTAAAAAAATGTACCCATGCTTGTATATTAGATGGGACTTGAGGGCTTAAGCATTCAGGAGATGATTGATTTCGCCATTTGCATGTAAATGGTGAATATTTCCCGCTTGTAAATGGGGAACTTTTAATTGCTGCGGTGAGAATTGGTTTTAATTTTTTTTTTCTATCTTAAAACGTGATTGACAGTTAATTGGAAAGTATAGATTGGTGGTGGAGATATAGGTAGATGTGTCGGGGAAGAGTTTTATCGTGTAAAAGACATCCTGTTCAAAATTTCAGTCGCCAAAAACACCGAGTAATTATCTCACCTTTTGAAAATAGTATATCCGTTTGGACAGATTTGCATGTTTATAAGGAAACGGGTGCAGCTGTGATCTTCCAACGGCTAAGTTTCAAAGTGAACATGAAAGCCAATTCAACCGCAGAAACCTTTTTCAAGTTTATATGACAATCGAGTTCGGTTTCTTACCCAATTTTATCTGAACTGCTACAATTCATTTTCGATCATTTTCTACCGCACAGCTTGGAAGGCTGTACAATATCGTATGCCCCTTGATAATTCATTTTCGAGTATTCACAGCAAAATATCGTCTGACCAGAGGTTTTTCACGCTTTCGTTGCTCTGGACCAGAACAACTGCAGCAGGATTTGTTACTTAAGCTGTTCGCATTTACATCTAGTTCGGTTGGTACCGCTTTCGACTGAACTTTTTTCACTGCGAAGTGGACACTCGTTGAGTGGACAAGACCTTATTTAAGACTTCCAATTAAGTGGGATCCTTCATATCTATATGTTAGACAAATCAACTTGTCTTAGATCTTTTGATTGGAAGACAATATCTGCTTGTATCCGGCAGTCATATAGACACTTCCAGTTGCAGAACCTTAAGTTATCTTTTAGACAGCGTATAAGGGATGTTCTCGGAGGAATTAAATATACACTGCTCAAATAGGCTACCTCGTAGCAGCACTGCCTTCCAAACGGAGGTTCTAGCAATCGCGGAAGCAGACCGTAGCGATGTTACCATGTTTATTGACAGCCAGTCGTGTATAAAAGCAGTCCGCGATACCAATAATCTTTGGTGTCCAGGCTAAATTTTTAGGATTCACAATGGCGAAATTTTCCATACGAAATTGCAAATTGTGACGCACAAAATATTTAGTGTGGAGGTTAAAAATGATTATTATTAAGGCCCATTGTCTACTATTGAAACAAAATCCAAGCTAATTCTCCCCTATCGCGAAGAGCTCAATATTGTTTGTACGCAGCACACCACGAATCTTTGCTGGGTCCCTGGACACAAAGCCAAAGCCGGCATTAAGGGGACAAACGAACTGGCGAGAAATGGGTCCGAAACTGATCCTGATCGAGCACTTCAGTCGATTAGGCCACCCACTTTGTAACTTTAAAGAGCTAGTGGAGAACAAGATTCGTATGAAAACCAACAACAGGTGAAAAGTACTTACCACTTGTAAGGTATCACGAAACACAACATAATAAAGGCCGGAGCAGCCAACTCCGACAGTTAAACGAATCATCGATATATCTAAGCTGGTAGGGGATCTAACTAAACTAAATCTCAAAAATGACGGCACAATGTAGAGACAGCGAAGACGAAGAAATCCACGAGAACACACCTCACTATATACTCCTTTGTCACTATACAAGTCTCTGGTCACTTAAGGAACAGAACACTTGGAAGCTGTTCCATGACTCACAAGAACTTTCTGATGTTCGCTGTCTGGTGTTTAAATGCTTTTGCGGACAGCGTCTGCTAACGACAAGAAGGAAAGACATGACGACAACCGATGTAACACCAACGGTTGAGCATTACAATGGGTCCACGAGGACATAAGTCTAGTGTTATTGGGTTCATCCTGCCGTAGTTAACCGTTCGCCGAAGTTAACTTCTGAAGTATAGGTTCAGACTTACACAGATTTCAGGTAGAGGTAGGGGTAGAGGTGGATAATTTTCGAATGGCAACCGTTTGAGGAGATTCATTTTCCAAAGCTGTTCGTCCTGAAAAATCCTTACTCATCTGAAATAAAGTTTTTATCACTCTGGTTTCTGACTGCATTGATTATGAATTCATCCGCAAAATGTACGCCAGCCTTTTTAGGGCTTAAAAGGCTTATGCAGCTCTTTGATCTTCATCCTCTTTAAGGAGGAAAGTGTAATTAAACTACGCACTCAAGCGTTTACCCCTTAACAGCTGGGATTTTGGCTGTCTGCCTTCAAATGCGCAATTTCGCCACTTCTGCACCCCATCCAAGTCTTTCTCTCCGTTGAGGCCGGAGCGTAACAGCGTTTCATTGGCGTTTTTTTTTTTTTAATTCACAGCTGAGTTCTGAACTGAGCTCGAGCATTATTGGCGCCCTCTAAACCGAGCGTACTCAGATCGTTCTGAAGTATTTATGAAACACATTTGAGCACATAGCTGTCATTTTTAATAAATATATGTTAAAATTGAATATTTATTAAATGGAATTTATTAAATTGGTTAACCTTCAGTTCCAGAACAACAAGGTTCGTCCATATTTATGTCATCCTGTTTTTTTTCTGTCAAATGTGACTGTAAGTGTTTAATCAGCTTTTTACTCAGCCTGCTCGGTCAATTTATTCTGAGCTCATAGAGCGTGCTCCGATTATGCTCTGAACGAAACCAGTGACACAAATTCTGAGCTCTGATGTCTCTGAGCCAAAAAGAAACACGAAATTTTTGTATAACAGTTCAGGTCCTGCTCACAACTAAAAAAGGAAAACCCCTCATATGCACGCCTTATTGCACAGTTGTGTTACATCTGGGTTGGGATTCGAAAAGATAAAACACTTTTCTGCTGAATTTTTCTAATAAAATCACTTCTACTAAACTTTTATGGATTATTCTAATAATTCACTTATTAAGTACGAAAACAATATTACTTAAGACAATTCTTAAACGATTTCAACTTAATTCACTGGATTACTTATCTTCACAATCGATTACTATTTCGAACTTTACCAATCACGGTTTCAAAATCGACTGTCCCTCTCTGATCTCAATTCTGCCTCTTAATATCCGCTCCGCCATCTATCGATAAGTTTCTAATTTACTCCGGTTCGTCCCGAACCGGACTAGAATTGGCTCACTTAATGTCGTTTTCCATTGCTATCACTCGGGGATCCACTCATTTTGAAATCCAATGGAACAACAAAACAGCTTCTGAAAGAATCCACAATAGTATTGGTGAAATGCCAAAAAATAATCTACGGCGGCTGTCAGCTGACTTGTATAATATACATAAATTACATTTGTGTGAGTGCTTCTTGAGTGGATTCTGACTTCAAATCGAGAAGCGAAATTCTCTTCTCAGAATCACCAGAAGAGTATTTTTTTTAGTTTAGTTTAGTTTAGTTTAGTTTATTTCATCAAACAAAGTTACAATTATACTTCAGTGATTACTTGATACAATATTAAATATAAACAAAATATTAAACATCACCACCATTAAAGTTACTTAAAATTAATAATAGATTTGTTTTAAATATATACCTACTAAGACTGAAATCTATCATGTCGCAAACAGTATTTGTTTCTTGTAAACACCTGGATATTGGTTCGTTGGCGGCATAAACAGTTCTATGATACGGAATATTAAAAAACAATCGGTTTCTAAGCATTCTCGCAGGAACATTGAACCCAATTAGAGATAAGATAGAGGGGCAATCAATTTGACCCTCTAATATGTCCCTAATGAACATAACCGCGGAATATTTCCTTCGAATGTGTAGAGGCAAAATTCCAAGTAATTTACACCTCGTTTCATAAGAAGGCATAACTATGTTCCAGCGGAGTCTTTTCATTACAACTGTGAATTGCATAAGAAGGATTCCATATCGTGCTGCAGTACTCTAAGGTAGACCTAACAACCGCAAAAAATAAACATTTCAGAGTGTGAGGATCCGAAAAGTCTTTGGAATTACGCAAGATAAAACCTAGCATTGAATTGCCTTTAGCGACTAAGAAATCGATATGCTTCAAAAAGTTTAGTTTTTGGTCAAAAATGACGCCAAGATCTTTTTTAAATGTTAAGACGGATAATGCCTTATGGTTAATTTTATATATAAAATTAACTGATGAACGTTTGCGACAAAAAGTTAAACTTTGACATTTGGAAATATTCAGATGTAAGGAATTAATCCTACACCAATTTGATAATCTATCAAGATCTTCTTGCAATAGAATGCAATCCAGCTCAGAGTTTATGCAACGAAAAACTTTTAAGTCGTCAGCATACATCAAACATTTAGAATTTAAAATTATGTCGGGAATGTCGTTGACAAATAATAGAAAGAGTAGTGGACCTAGATGGCTACCCTGAGGGACCCCCGATGTAACATATACTGGCGAAGAAAGATTATTATTGATACGTACGTACTGTATACGATCCCGTAAGTATGCTTTTAGCCACTTTAGGAAATTTGAATGAAAACCTATTTTAGCTAACTTCATTAGTAAAACTTCGTGATTGACTCGGTCAAATGCCTTGCAGAAGTCAGTGTACACAACATCATATTGCGAACCCTTCTCAAGCCCATTTAAAACAGAGTTACAAAAAATAGTTAGGTTAGTGCTAGTAGATCTACCAGCTACAAAACCATGTTGATAGGGAGAAATAATTCCTTTTAGAGCGTGAGCTAATTTATCATAGACCATTTTTTCAAATAGTTTAGGAATGGTAGAAAGTTTACAAATTGGACGATAATTAGAAACCTCTTGCTTGCTTCCCGATTTGTAAATTGGTGTGATTGTTGAACACTTCCATGTATTAAGAAATTCGCCAAATTCCAATGAACGATTAAAAATCAGATGTAAAGGTGCAGTGAATGCTTCCGCACACATATGTAAAATAATAGGGGGAATTCCATCGTTATCTGGTCGTTTATCTGCCTTAAGCTTAGACAAAGCTAATTCTATCTCTGCGTTAGATAGGCTTAAACTTCCAATGTTCAAAAGATTAAACGGAGAATTTCTGTCAGCAGCTTGAGGTATAATAAAACTACAATTTAAGTAAACGGACTGGAAATGTTTAGCAAATAAATTACATATAACTGACAGATCAGAAGATGTAATGCCATCAAGATGCATACGATTTGGAATGCCATTCGATTGCTTCTTACTATTTATAAAATTCCAAAAACACTTGCTATTTGCCTTTAAGTTACATTCAACAGAAAACACATATTGATTATAAAGAAATTTATTCAATGTATCAAATTGTCTTTGTAACACTCGATACTGTTTATAGAGCTCATCATCATTATTGGATTTGCGAAATTGCTTGTAAACCTTGTTTTTTATGTTATTTAGATTAATAATTCTTTTATTAAACCACACAGGCTTCGAACCACCAATTGATTTTACTTTGGGAGTATACAAATCAATCGCCGTTAAAACAACTTTTAGGAATGAAACATAGAACCCTTTTAATTTAGAGCAATCAAATAAAGCCTGCCAATTAGTAGCATTCAGAAAATCTGAAATTGAGTTGAAATTCGATTTTGCAAAATTATAAATAACATTGGAGTCTGGAGTCTGAGGTCGGAGTTGAGGGTGAAAAAAAGTTATAAAATTCTAAATGCAAACTGAATGCAACATGATGAGATGTGTTGGGGAAAAGAGGAATAATTGAGTTGCTGATATCAACATTCAATTCAGCATCAACGAAAACTAAATCAAGCACATTATTAAAGGAATTCTGAAAAAAATTAATTTGTCTTAAATCAAATTGTGCAAAAGTATCAACAACTTCACAGTCATGATTAAATACTACATTAAAAGGAACTAAGATTTTATCATCGGGATCATATATCCATTTAACATTAGGCAAATTAAAATCACCTATAACAATTACTCGTTGATTATCTTTCAGATTTTTAAGTATTGAACTACAATTATCGACATGAGTTTTATACAATTCAAAAGAGCTACTTGGTGGAATGTATGAAAGAATAAGAAAAACTTCATTAATACAATCAAATTTCATGTGCAGCACTAATTGATCGACTACGGGAGCGAGAGCGCCAGCCAGTGATGATAATTTAACCTGAGTGCAACAGAGTGATGTACGCACAGCTGCTAGCACTCCACCTCCTCTTTCACAATCCAGCAATTCATAATTACGATCTTTGCGGAAAACAGCATATTGCTCTTTATTAAACATCTCACCATCGTGGTGATCATCATTTAGCCAAGTCTCTGAGAAAGCAATTATGTCATACTGAGCGGATGAGGAAAAGAGAAGCACTTGCTGCATTTTTGTTCGCAGTCCACCGGTGTTTTGATAATAGATGAGAAAGTCATTCCAGGGAGAGTGAGAGAAAGAGACAGTTCGCGGTCGATTCAAATTATTTGTACTTGGGGAATATCGTTCCCGTTTGTCTCTTCGTTTTTTGGACGTGATACAAATGATTTAATTTGAACATAGCAAGGCCAAACAGATGCGTTCATGACACTGTCCACTTTGTTGGATGGAACGCTTAGTTTAAAGTTGAGATGTTTCAATGAAGATAAGTCAGCATCTTTTTTTATTAGTTTGTAGCACTGCATATGCTCAGGTTGTATACCTGTTTTTTTTGAAACGTGTTGCACAATGTCTCCGGGATCAGTGTCAATACGAAATTTAGATATGTGAAGCCACTTTATTGAGGGTAAAACATTAAGGAATGAGGTATTGTCAGAACCAACGACTTTTATGGGTTTGTTTTGAGATTTAGAAAGAGAGCTTATTGTTAAGGTCTTAGATTTATTTTTCTCTTTGGTAGCATTTTTTGAGATTATAGGCACTGACATTGCACTGGTTGAGGGGAGATTTTGAAGACATTCATTAGAAATCACCGACACAGTTTTGATCTGAGATTGGTCATTATTTATAATTTTAGAATTATTATTTCGACTACGCCGTGATAGATCATCTGGCATATTATATGCACTGTTTATAACTTTCAGGGCGGAAATATCATTCTTAATTTCAACTACACACTTTGAGCTGTTTTCAATATGGTCTCTTAAGAAACAAATTTCTCTTTTAAGGTCGATGACACAATTAGAAAGTTCCGTAAAACGCAAAAAGAACTCAGAAAGTTTTGATTGAGAGCACATATTACACTTCCAAAAGAAATTCGAGTTTGCCAGAATATTTTGTTGTTCCTGGTTAATTTCGGCGCAATTTTTATGAAATGGTAGCCCGCAAAATGAACCACAAACTACGCTTTCATTTAAATCTACACGCTTTATTTTTTGATTGCATTTGGCGCAAATATTCGACATTTCGGAAGAGCAAAGAAAGAACACGTCTAATCCAAAAAGAGAGAAACTATTTATTTTTGTGCCAATGGAACGGTTTCAGAAGTGATCTTTTCGATTCCGGACTCTCCCGGACGCTTCTTTTTGCCCAATGGAAAACGACATTACTCTCCACTTATTTGACAGATTCGAGTCTTCAGTTGAAAGTTGAACTTGTTTCGTGACTAATGGGTTGTTTACACTTCACTATTTTAGGTTCCACGCTACATTCCACACCACAGTTGTATAGACCACGATAATTTCCACCGACGATTGTGTGCTGATGAAGTCATACACCCAGTAATGCCAACATTTTTCGTTGGGTAAAATAAACCCAAGTGTCAAAATTTTATCTCTCATACAAAAATGTCTACAAAGATAAAATTTAGCGACGCAGTTTAGCAAAGCAGCATCCTGTTCACTCGCTAAATTCTTAACTTCATATAGATGGGCCGATGACAAGTCTCCACTCATTTAGGTCGCGAAATAAATTTCCGGCACATTAAATCGAAGACAAATTTTGACGGAAGAAAAAGGACGAAAATGTTTGTGTTGTGAATATTATGGATTTTGTGGAGGAAACAGCAGAGAACGTTAGCGTGATAAATAAAAGAAAAGGCAAAACCAATATACAAAATAATTATTTAGCGACCATTTATCTTTGGTGTGAAGAATCGAAGTGGAGACTAGGAATCACGGAAAAAAATTTAAGACCAAATCAAGAAAAATGAGCGCAGAATCAAAGTTTGTCTAGTTTTAGAGCTTAGCTCAGGATTTACTCATTCACGACTTTTTATTCGCAATTCTATAAATTGTACGAAGTGAAGATATTGACCCTCAAAAGTCGCGAATCGCTACCAATGATGCGATCAAATGAGGAATACATATTGCAATAACCAATCGCAATTTGACACAAATAGTTATTAATTTGCTTTACTATGGATTGGGAATTGCAAAAATAATTCGTAAATTACCACTTTTGTGTTGTAAATTCGGATTTCCTCCCTTAACAAATTACAACCATTTAGTCTTGAATTGCAACTCAAAAGTGTTGATTTGCGAACAAAAGGGGTAGATTTACCACTTCAGTAGTTGCAATTTACGAATTCGTAATGGTAAATTGAATCTTTTTTTTTTTATCAATTTGCATTTCATATTTTGCAATTTACGATTCTTGAGTACTGATCTGAGGCATCACCGTATTAAATTGAAATTGTTTTACCGTGAAATTAGAAAACTTTATTCTCATTTTACAACTTATATCTTATGATTTACAAATCAAAATTCGTAGTTTAATTATTTAGGTTATTTTCGAGTACATATTTAAAGTCACATTTTATAATTTGTTTCCTCCTGATATCCATGAAAAGCATACGGCGCCATATCGTCCGGAGACAACGGGATTTGTCTGGGGTGGTTTTTCGGTCTATGCTAAAATTTAAAAAAAAAACACAAACAAATTATTTAAAATAACTTGCCATTGATACGAACATTTACAATCGTTTTCAATTACATATTATATTTTAGATTCCATTCCAATTTAAACTTCTTTCTAATAGCCCTACCTACTTCATTTTTTTTTTGTATTATTCAATATGTACTTACAAGATATATCTCAAAATTCTTTACAATTTGTTGGTTAGTACACTCACTATCAGTACGAATGAGTTATACTTATAAATAACTTTGACCCGGCAAGAACTGCTTTAAGCAAAGATTGAATACCGACTGTCTGACTCTAATGAAGCCAAATGCGCATGGTTGGAGCTGTCCATGCAGAAAATGAAAGGACTTAAAAGGATTTCTTTATATGGACCATGGACATGCTATGACGTTTCGTTTTCGTCGGCTGCCTGTGCGCACAAAAATTCCACACATCGGGTAGTTAATTCCATGGAAATTACAAAAAAAATATTTTGTAATTCACGATTTCTCTACGTCATTTTACGTTTTCAATTTACATGTGTTAAATTATTATAAGATTTCATTGATTCATCACTCAGTGTTTGTAAATCAGCAAATACTTTTTGCAATTTGCGATTGTGAAGTAGTGCTTGAGAAATTGACCCATTGAAGTGGTAAATTGCGCCAAACAATATCGCAAATCACTACAAATAAAAGAAGCTCGAATTAATACTAGGTACTAATCGCAAAATTCAACAAACAGAATTTGGTATTCTACGCCGTTTTCAATGTCGAATTACGAATTTTTATATCAATCCAAGAAAAAATCGTTGTGATTTGCGACAAAGATATAATGCGTGAATTGCAACTCAAAGTTTTGCAATTGGTGATTTTTAATTCTTTCCGTGACGCTTTAGCGCGGGCAGGATACTAAGCTTAAGTATGAGATTGTTGGCAGTGATGGAATAAAATAATTATGGAGAGTATAATATTCTTACTGGATTCTTAAAAACAATAGTTAAAGGAAGAACTCTTCAGTTCTAATTTAAAAAAAAAAAAAACTATTTTTATTTTGTTTTTCTGAGTCACTGTCGTCCAACCAACAGACCACATGCGTTTCGTCTTTGTTCAATTTGACAGCCAATTTTTTACTTCGTCCCACACGCCGCAGCCCAATCTGCATATAAACGCGCTTTCAGTTTCAACGCACACAAAATAAAGTGCCTTCAGAAGCAAATCCACTCCAATTTAGTTACAAACACTTGAATAGGATCCGCAAACACTGCTAATTGGAAGCATTAAAATGTACTCGGTTACAGTCTCCTATTAGAGGCTGTATAGCAAGTCTCTTCATCGCAGCTGCCATGCAATCAAATACACCCTCCGACGACGGTGCTCTAATGATTGGGGGTGCTAATGAATAATTTAGGTATCCCCTAAAATAACACTCGCACCGAAATTGCGTAGGCATTGCTGTACACAAGTGGAGCGACATCATTATCCTAACGGCGGCGTCCTCCATCCTATTACAGCCCACAACATGGCAGTCATCATCATCATCCCCATCTCCATGCCAGACCCGGAAATCACTGCTGTATGACAATCTGTTCGAAAAGCACCCCCAGATTAATTAGCAAGACACTTAATTATGGCGGGCCATTTGTAACCACCGTCACAAGCAATCCCCCCACCATGGTAAATAACAAAAATATCTCCTAACAGGGTGTACGGCAACGTGGGGAGGTAACCCTTTTGCGGCTGGCAAAACTTATCCCTTAACCAAATGAAGTAGATTTTTTGAATAGATTGGACCGGCAATTTCTTCCTCATGCTGTCGCGTCGTTTGGTTTCAAAATCATGTAATATGCATGCAGGCACATACTTGGCGGGGGTGGGGGTTGCTGCTCTATTGCCACCCCCGCAATATTGCAAAATGGTTGCCATCTTGGCACACACTGTGTGACTGTGAAATTGGTAAAGCTGTACAACCTGCAAACATTGCCTCCAACCAGCAGCGACCCCAAGTCGCAGGCCATATCGAATTGCTTGAGTGTTCAGAACTACCCTTTGCAAAGCAATCTGCCTGCACGCTGGTGGTGGTGGTTATGCTGGCGGCAGTGTGTAGTAGCTCCACCATTATCGTTCGTGCGGTTGTGCTAAATTGTGTGCTACTGATTTAATATACACTCGGTCATGTACCGGCGCGGCGCAGCACACAAAAGC
Source organism: Cheilosia vulpina (assembly GCA_916610125.1). Lineage (NCBI taxonomy): Eukaryota > Metazoa > Arthropoda > Insecta > Diptera > Syrphidae > Cheilosia > Cheilosia vulpina. The sequence goes on along the minus strand of OU744276.1, from coordinate 76,354,677 downwards.
GAGAGCACCCCTCTATGTGTACACTGTACACATACCTACACAATGTTGTTGTTCAATGACGACACGAAGAGACGACGACGACCACGATGGCACGATGACGATGAGGACCAAAACGAAACTTGTGTATACCAATTACGGATGCGCTCCCCGAATGGATGCCGGCACCGGCACATCCCCTGGTTACCATCTCTTTTGTTCACATCCAAGTCCTGCAGCTGAATTTGAGCGTTTTTTTTTTGTTTGTTTCTTTTCTTTTCGTCCTTCTTCTGTCGATGTCATAGATACGAGAACTATTAATGCCCTTCTCTCCACGAGTGTTGCGTGTGTATGTGTAGTCGTTTGAGAGCAATAAATATGAATGTCAATTTGCCAAGGATATACCGCAAATGCATATGTGTGTGCGTGCGATGTCTCAAAAGGGCAAAGTTATAAATGTTCAGTGCTATTATGCTGCTTGCTTTCTGAATTTTCATATTTAAACAATGGCTGGGCATGTGCATGAGTATGTGTGCGCCCCACAAAATTCCTACACCACCACCCAGTGCTGGGTGGACATTTTTTATGTCTGCCATGGCAATCTCATGGCAGTATCATTATTATTATTATGAAAATGAGACGACAAATACACCCTTGGGGCTTTTGTGAAACTTTGCAGAGGATATTATTCTGCAGGATACCCACCGAAACCGAAACTCTGTGCCACATGGAGAATTACCAACTGAACATGATGGCGTATCATATGGCCGGGGCCGGCTCTCTGTATGTGCGAACAATCAAATTTTCCCATTTAGAGACCCGACCCGACCGGTTTGGTGTGCGGAAAGTCTGCATTGCAAATTGCCAAAGTGCGGTATCCTCGTAGCTGTAGCTGTGGAGCTGTGCGGGGATAATGGCAAATGGCGAAAAGCCCTGGTAATGGTAATTAACACTCTGATTTCGTAATTAAGTTTATGACTTAAAAACGACTCATAATTTAAATGTTGTTTCACCCTTGGGCGTCGTTGGCAATGTCCTTTCCTTTGTGTGTGCGTTTAGATGGAGTGTATCCCATTAATTTGGTGCGAAGGATGTGCGCCACTTGTAATTATGGTGATGCTCGCGAAAATTAGCAAGAGATAATATACGTATGGCTATGGCCTGCGGCATTTTACGGATACAATGGGGTGAGGGCTTGTTTTGCGGTGTAGAAGTGTGAGTTCATCTAAGCGATTTAGCAACCCGATAGATGTAATCTATTGATTTGATTGGATTCGGTTCATTCAACGAAAGTTAGTACTTAGGCAAATGGATTTCAAGGAGTCTACCCATCGATATGGAATATGGATTTGTAATGTTTGCTGGTGTTCGTGGATGGTCCTTTTTGTTTTGTTGCTGTTGCAGCTTGAAGGAGCAAGTGGACAAATTCTATTTCTGAAGATCGGGTAGGAGGTACTTTTTCGGATACCCACTTGCTCATCATTAGATTTTATGGTTGAGTGATCTCAAGATTTCCGTTGCACCGATCCTGGTTCTCAGGGTGCCTCGTTGGGCAGTTATTCTGGACTATAGCTGAAACGACAGGTTTGAGTATTGGCTAAAGCAGATAATTGAGTACTTGCTGGCTTCGGATGAGTATAAGTGCTCATAAGAATTTCCGTGGAAATTTGACGAGTTTTAAGAATAATTTATGAAGATGGATTTTTGAAATCTCAAACAAGGTTCCAAAAGTCCTTTGAAATGACATTTCTTTAAAATGGCAATACATTTCTTATCAAAGACGTCTTTGGAAGCCTTTTCAAAATTCCTTTAGAAATAATGGTAGGTTTTGGATTTTGTCTATTTCGTATTCTGCATTAAATGTCCTTTAAAACAACAAAGTATGTCCATAACGCATACAAAAAACAACGCATGTAACTCCATATTGCTGTCTTAAAGAATGCCCTACTAAAAGGTTCTTTTTTTGCCAAATTATCTTTGAAACTTATAATGTACTTCCTAAATGTTTTTAGGAGCAAAGGAAGATTTTTCTTCTCAAGGACAATATACACTCATGGAAAAAACAAGATAATCAGTGTCAGATGAAGCCTGTCCGTTGATGGAAGTCTGTTGAGCTCGGAAATTCTTAATCCAAATACAAAAATCTTACTTTGATTATGCACTTTGATGAATCTTTAATTCTTGTTTTAAGATTGTTCCATAACAGAATAAGGAATGTGTAAGCTTAAATTTAGCCCAAAGTCATTTCATTCGAAGAACGCAAAAACTTGATTTTAACTTAAATTAAGCCTATGTATTCCAAAACGTAACGCAATGAAGAATTAAGCTCAAAATCACTTTATTGTTGACATATTCATTAGCAGTAAGAATAATGCTTCCTTAAACCCAGATTAATTCTTTGACGTTAGGCAAAAAGGTCTTAAGTCAGAAACTGCAGTTTTTCGTAAAACCAAATTGATCATAGTTTAACTATTTGCAAATCGGGATTAAATTTGTTTGGCAAAAAAATACTAAATTGTTTCGACAGGAGGCAGTTGTGCTATAGACTTAAGTCGTTAGTATCAAACGAAAGAGAATAAAAAATTTAGTTAAACCCAATCAAATACCCAAATGCATTTTTTCGACTTGGGACCTTTTTGCCTAACGTCAAAAAATTACTCTTGAAATAAACTTCAAAAATATAAATAAGATGAACTTGTACTTATATTAAATTTTGCGAAATGCGTCAAGAATGTCAAATCGGAAATAAAGATTGCGCAGTCTTATTGGCCGAATTTGTTATCAACTCCGTCACTTTCCTTTTTAAGAAAATAAAACAATTAATGAAACGAAAATGCTTAAATGGACTAAAATCTAAAATTTGTCTTTCCATTATTTAATGGCTACAACTGATAGGGTGGACTATTAAAATCAGACATATTTTTTTTGTTATTGTTTTTAGAATCATTTGATTAATTTAGATTTATTGAGTATGTAAGAATGAAGAAATTCCTTACTATAATAAAACTGTAACAATTTTTCCGGCCGTAAGGTGTTTGCCCGAAATAGATTAAAAAACTACTGCATGAAATTGATTCCGGTGTTCACAGTGGCATTGAAAATCGTCAAGATTAAAAGATAGGATATGTTTTATCTTTGTCCGCTGTTCGGAAGCGGAGAGCTAAGCTGATATCAAGGAAAAGTTGGAATTTTCGAATGCCTTCTAGCTCCTAGAATTGGAACGACTCATCCAAATGAAATATTTTTTTTAAAATAAAGTCAAATTACGTACAGAGATTGTAAGATGTAAATCATCTTTGTACATTATCCTGAAGTTGAACAATAAGCAAAAAACTATAAATTGTATACAATTCAAAAAAGTAAAATGTTTGATTGAAGCTAGATCGTTGGATTTTCCCAGCGTTGAGTGGAGGAAATTTTGTGTGTGTGCGACAAAATCTGTTTCTTTCTCTGTACCTTTTGTGCTGTCGCTGTGTGCTTTGTCTTTATTTCTGTTATGCATCTTTTGTGCTTTTTGTTGTGTTGTTCTTTTTGCACTCCTTTTTAAACTGAACTGAAGAATACATGATATGACATATGAGTAGTCGAATAGAGCGAATGTGGCGCATGAGATTGAGAGGGAGTCACCCTCAATTTTGCGCTGGCGAAGCAAGGCGAGCACGGGTCAGCTAGTTAAGTCTGATCGGACTAGAAAGTAGCTTGCAAATTTTTTTCTGAGTGTAGAAACTGATACCTTAAACACAACAAAAAGGTTTTTTTTTTATTCATTAACTAGCTGCCCCCCCCGGCTTCGCCCGTGCAAAATGTGGTTTCAGAACAATTGATGGAAACAATTTTTTTATAAATTTGCTGTCTTGTAGGAGACACAATTTTTTTTTTTTGATAATCGCTCAAAAAAAACATCGATAGACATTGCAGAGGTATAACGCGAGGGATCGGTCTGCAATAGTGAGGGACTTGAGCCCGTATGAAAAAACCTCACAAAGACAGTCCACTCTGCCTTCATCTGCATGGCATTTCACCAGGTCGTTGGACTAATCAGCAACAATTTAATATTCTTTGGACAATGAAAATGAAAGAAAATAATTTTATAATATATATTTAACTCACTTTTTTATTAATGTAACGCTTCTTTGTATAATATATTAGAAGTTTTGTTTCTATCGGCTGAGATAGTGATATTTCCTGCATTATTTACCCTGGAGCACGCTACATAATTATCTATAGCTGCCCGTGAATTCAACTCCCAGTTTTCTTAAAGTTTGACCTTGTGACTTATTAATTGTCATGGCAGAACAAACATTAATAGGAAATTGAATCGTTTAAACTGAAATGGATAATTGCTGGGAATTATTTGTATTTTTGGTATTAATACCGTATCTCCTTTACCACACCCAGTTAAAATTAACGCATCTATAACGTTTTTCTGTAACGAAATCACTCACATTCTGGTACCATTACGAAGCTTAGGGGATTCAAATGCGAAGCAACATAATGGGAACTCCAACTTTTAATTCAATTTTATGAGCAAGAAGGCCATGGGCTGTAATGCTATTTAAAAACTCCACCGGGTAATTCACTGCCTCATTTCTTTTGTTTTTTTTTTTCTTAGCAAACCACACAGTACTGCCTCTGTCTGTCTCCCTCCCCGTCACTGGAGTAAAATAAGGTTAAAAGAGATGTCAAAATATTGCGCGGTTAATATGTTTGATTTGAGAATGAAGTGCATATCTACTCACTCATGTGAAAATCGTAGAAATGTTTTAAATTTTACATTTTTATTTAAAAACCTTTTAAGTTATCGAATTATTGGATATCCTAAGTTGTACCTGCAGGTGTCCTCTTTAAGCTGGTATTAATTATACCTAAATGCTCCCAGTATTTTCGAACGGAAAGCGTGACAAAGAAAAAAGCAAAACGAAACGAAAAAATAAATAACTCTTGTCCAATTTTTTCCGGAAGTTATAGAGATATAGGGTTGAGACAAAGTAGATATTGTAGGCCTACGTATACTCTATAGGCCTGTGAAAAATGCACCAAAATATACTGAGCAGTTTCTAAGATTTTTGCATTTAAATACATGCAGTCAAATTGAATCTTAGTCGAACAGAACTACACCAATTTTATTTATATGATTATTCCACGCTCTTGCGAAGTATAGCCCTCCAAAGCTTGTCTGTTTTATTCTGCAGCTCACAGGAAATGTCGCATATGATTGACGTTCGACGCCAATTGCAAAAGTTATAACACCTTCGAATAGGGTGATTCATTTTGCGCCACCTTGTACTACGCATCACTAATTTAGACATCGTACTTAAATTTTAAACTATTTATCGAGCTCAATGGAGTTTCAATTCACTTAGCTTTCTAGGCTGACCTTTTTTTCTCCATATTCAAGTCGTAAGATAGTTTTGGTGTTTCTTATCAAGGATTTATAATATAATTGAACGAGAAGTGAAACTTTTTTACAATAGAACACGGACTAAGCACTTCCCTTTTAAGGCCTCTAAATAACCACGGAACCGCTCTTTGAACTCCATAAATTTGGAGCCGATTATAAGTCCATAAAAGGACTCCGTCTTTTGAGCCTTCTATGGTCTCAGATGTCTGTGCCTGATGTTTGGAGACATTTTCGGATTCTCGTGGGTTTTTTTCTCTCTGGGAAGTTTTACTTGTCGGATAGGACCAGTCTTATTTGTAGCTTTCTCCCTCATTTTCTGTTTATTTTATATGTTTGTCAACAAAGTACTAGGCGTTTTATGTTCGAAGTATTGAGGTCAACTTGCTAACGTCGATTTTTAGGGAGTCGTTGCTACCTCTAACTTTGGTCTTGTTCTCTCTGCAGACTATCTAAGCTAAACTGTGATAAGTGCGGAATTCCCTGTTCAAGTCCCAATTGGAGGTTAAGAATTGTAATGAAGTTAGCCTTGTGTGCTGTGATTTCTCTCCATGCATGCGTCTTTACCCCTGATGCTGATCCATCTACCTCTTGCTTAACTACTTTAACGTCTTAGTCGTACTCTTGTGTGGTCAGCCGCTTTGCCACGGAAGTCGCCGTTTTTACTCCTGATTTGGTCTTGTTCTTGTAAATGCACTACCTCTCGATTGGTATAGGAGATCGATGGGTCACACTCACTTGAGGGTGGGTAGTTAAAAATAACTCCGTACCGCTCCTGTGGTTCATGAGAAAGACTATTATTTTATACGATCAGGCTCTTTAACCTATCGCTGCTAGCTTCTCTTGAAAGAGTGGCTCATTGACAACGGGACAGATCCATTTTAACACTCGAACAGTTGGAAGAGGACTTAATGATCTTAAAAGGCACAATAGGCTCCTTTGAGAAGCCGCAACTCCAGAGCCCCTCCTTGAAGGCGCTCCCGCTTCATAATGATCTCAACATAAATAAATCCGCTGATTCAGATTGGATCTGTTCTTTGTCCTAAAAAATGTTACCCTACGCTTGTAAAACTATTGCTCCACCTCCTGCCAACGGTTGACAAATATCTGCGTACAACTTTCCTGAGAAAGCTTTTTTATTCAGATTCGATATAAAATTTTAGATCTCTAACGATTGTCCCAAGAAAAAAAAATCCACTAACGAAGGGTTGTATAAGAGAATAGTCCGAGCTACTATTTTTTGCGTAATAATCTCTCAGACCTTTCGCATTCTTAATGATCCTTTTGGCCTTCCTATATACAAAAGAAGTAAATATTGTTTTCTCACCTATTACTGAGACATGGCACTAATGTCCACTGTATATTTTGGGTCATGAAAACGCTTCTAAGTCCACACCTCATCAAATACCTTGAATCGCAAAACTCCTAATTGACTGGCGCCCGGCGGCGGGACGATTATCATAGGAAAATATCTGCTGGAGGTTTTACGGCTTTTCGCATTGAAAACTGGAACCAATCGCCCTGTCACTTGTCAAAAAGCCATTTGACATAACTGGTGCATATAGTTATCAAGCTTGATTAAGTCTCTTGAGTCTTTTATTCGAAAGTGCTTTTCTGTCTGTTTATAAAAATAAATAAATAAATAAATAGTTGGCGCAACAGGTCCCTAGGCCTAGCTTCTTACAACCTTTCGTTTTGTGTGAGTTTTTCATTTTTGGGACGAATGGAAGGGTTCTTCAATTTTGTGCCGCATCCAAACGGGTAATTGTGAGGCTCTTTCATGACTGTAACACTCTCGGATGTTTGTCAAACGTTCGCGAGAGGTGGCGCAGTGGAATAAACCTTACCTTGGAATTTGGGACTCGCACATGGGACCCCTCGTTTAGTAGTCCAACATACTAACCACTAAGCTACTGGGCTTGTGGTGGCTCGTGTGTCTGGTCGTTTAATTCAAGCTAAGCTGGATAGGCTCAAACTCTAGTCTTATCTTTAGACTAAAACTAACATTTATAAATGCGGGTTTTCCACTGCACTCTCATTTATCTCAGTCTGCAACTGTAATCCAATTCAATCTTTAGCCAAACGGAGCAACCTCTACATTTTTTATATATGTCAGAGCTCACATCCCTGCTCAAAGGTCGATTCGATCGTTGTATTATATAAAAGGTTATTAGGTGGTTTTGTGGGAGAATGCGGTGCTTTTTCTTTTTCTTTGCAGATTCCAAATAATCGTTGCGACACCTTTCTGCCGATACTGCGGTCTGTCAAGAAAGAGATCGTTTAGACCCTTAATTTGCCAAATCTGTGTTGTCGGTAGACTTGTCCACATAAGCTCCGTTCTTTGAAAAGCGTCCATCTTTGGGTGTCATGAGTTTGCAACAAGCGATCCGAAGGCGTCTATTCGCCCAAGACTTGAGCACAGCTTTTCGATGAGTCGATTCGAAATCCTAATTGAATATTGTGAATTCAACTTTGCTGGCTTGGATATGTCCCCTGCCTCTTGCTTCTTAAGAGACACTGCTCAAAACGAAACCGCCCACTAACCACATGCTACGTTACGAATTTCGATCAGCCTTCCCCTCAACCATCGGTATAGCTCTCACAATTTCCAGCTGGGTTACTGGCACAGAAATATATTCACCATATTCGACCAAGGGCCCCAGAAATGTGCTTGGCTTTACAAAATTGGCCGATTTGTCGGGAAAGTTTCCTTACTGGTCGGGTGGATTTGGGCTTCAACGAAGATCCGCATCCAGTTAGAACGGTCTTTGGACAAAGTCCAAGTTCATTGAGGCCGCCTTACAGTTATGAGCGCCAAACGAGGTCTGTAGCCCTACCCAGTTGCCAGAGTGGCGGTCGAAGACTCTTCAAGTCGGTGCGTTAACATGTCCTGGCCGATATAGTATAATAGCTCATATGAGAAGCAGTTAAAAGCTCTTCAGAGCAATATCACCAACGCACAGCTGACAGATGAATTTAACTCCCTCTAAAAGGAATACAGCCTCCCTCAGACCGGTGGAATTTGTATAGTTCACTCTAAACTAAACAGCGACATTAAATTGCCTGTCCGTTTGAATCCAAAATTATAAAAACAAAAACCAACCCTTTCATTACATCCCCCGAATCAGTGTATCATCTCCACTAATCACAAAGGATTATTCGCCCCATCCCCAATGTTATCCCTGCGGAGATATATCGCAACACGGGTACCTTTCTAATTTGCTCATCAACACCATCCACTTGACGTATGTATGTAGACCGCAATCGGAATATCACTCCCCAATTGCGGTCTCATCGATTTAACGCCATTTATAATGCGCTCACGAAATTGAATTATTCTCAGTCGGGATTCAATCGTGCATCACCACACGAATCGTCCGAGTTGTAGCGAAAATTATCTCCCTCGACCCGCTAATTGGGAGAAACGGGTCCAGTTAACGAGGTTCGAACACTTGTCAGTGGTTTGGCACCATCATCATCGTCAATAAGTAGGCGGTCGCCCCCCACCGTTCATGGTCAAATTGAAACAAAGCAGTCGAGCCAACTACCCCTCTGGCACAGTGAACCAACGTGACCCCCAACTTAACCCATCCATCTGCCCACGCAGCCACCCACATCCACGGAGTATGTACGCACCCAGGTGCAGTACTCTGCCGTCTGCGTTCATGGTCCAGCAATTCAACGGGTTGGCTGGCACAACAACGGACTGTGTGGGGGGTTGGTTTTGTGCCGTGTTGGCGGCGGCAGAACCATTTCCAGTTCAATTCACTCACATCGACCGCAAAATCAAATTAAATGCGGCACGAAATTAGTCGACGCATAAGCGAATACGCTGGGGCAGAATTGCACTAAGGGTTGTTTTCCTTTTTTCTGATTGGAAAAGCTCTGCGGTCTGTTGGAGCGTTTAGCAAGCAGCACTGCAAATATCGATCGTGTTATAGGCCCGTTCAGAAGATGCACCATGGCTCCTGCTGGTGCACAGACCGCATGTACACTCGCCCACATGTATGTACTGAGGGGCTAAATATTAAATGAAGCGTTGATGCTAATTAAGTGATTAATTAACAGGTAGCAGCAAGGTGCGCCTAATTATATATACATGGACGATTAAATGCCTGCGTATCTGTATGCACGTAGGGCAGTTGTGTAGCTCGAGCTACTTGTGCGGCTCGTGAGCTTCGAGTGGCTGCAGGCAGTGCAGCTCTTGATGATGCCATGTCCGACCGGGTAAACGGGTAAACATCAATAAATTAAGCCATCGACGAGATATAGACGACGACGCTGATGCTGATGTAAATAAATGGAGAACAGAAAACTTTATCTGTTGTCTAACCACTTCACGTCGGCCGACGAGAGGGGACGGTGGATGAGGGTTTTCCTGCCGTTTTCCCCGTACGCTTTATTTAGTTGTGTGCCGCATCAACTCATCTTGAAAATTATTCAAAAACGCTTCAGTGAATTTGAGGATATTTCTCTGTGTTCGTCGAACAAGGGGTGAATGCTGCTACCCAAAAGGGTTGTGCTAAGACGATTTGAGAACACAATAGCTGTCGTAAGTCCTTTAGGAGGATGTTTTGGCATCAACTTGCAGATTTACACGCTTGTGAGACAACACGACTGTTAAGGGTAGGTTAGGGGATATTTTTTTTGCTTCGCATTTTTAAGGGTCGAAAAGTGTAATCTAGAGCAATATCGCTTGATTAAGATTCATTTGAAAATGGTTTTCGCGCGCGGTAGTAGGTGGACATTTAAGTCAATTTTGGTAATTTATTGATAAGCTCGTCTGTTTCAAATGGTTGCAGAAAGATTTTTTTACGAAGTTGGTAGGGTAAAGGCACTAGTATCCGGACAGTGAACACATTTGTCACCTTTGACTTCCAACAGTTTCGTCACTATCAAAGCTACCGAAAAAAATTAAAATGTCTGTCAAAGTGACGATATTGGCTAATAATAAGACATTAACTTTTTTTCAAATGTTACGTTCTGAATATTTATAAAAAATAAATTCAAAAAAGTTCTATTTACTCTAGTGTCCGGACACAAAGGTCTTAGATGAAGTATAAGGCCTTTTTTGCCTTTATTTAATTTAACGATTTTATTTTTTTCATAAAATATAGGTATGTACACTTTAATCCATTATATAATATGTACCTATCTACATATATTTATTAAAAACTAAAACAACGGTATGTACAAGGTGGCGCAAAAGTAATCCTCCTATCAGAAAATGCTATAAATTTTGCGATTGGCCCTTAATGTCAGTTCTGTTTTGACATTTGTGTAGTAAACGCATGCGAAATACACGTTAATAAACAATGTTACGTTACACTGCTCCAGAACGCGGAATATTGGTGACTATTTATTTGAGCAATAATCGATCGGTGACTTTGGCACAACGCGAATTTCGTCGCAGATAGGAAAGCCGTCCAACGCCTACTGGTGAAACACTGCGACGTTTAGCCGCTCGCCTCGAAGAGACTGGCACAACACGAGACGTTGCCAAGAGTGGTGGGCCCCGGAGCGCCCGTTGTGCCGAGAATATCGCCTCTGTTGACGTGGCCATTTTTTTTCGAGAACGCCACTGGTCAAACGACAACAGTGAACGGTGCGCGCAATAGGGCCATGTTTACCGATTTTTTTCTACCGGAATTGGACAATTTAGGACTGGAGGACATGTGGTTCCAACAGGACGGAGCTACGGCACACACTGCGCGAGCCACAACCGATATTCTGAAAGCGGTGTTCCCGGGTCGTTTTTGGCGATTTGCGCTAGCCCACAAAATCGCCTGATTTGACCGCTCCAGACTTCTTTTTGTGGGGCTTTTTGAAGTCGCGGGTTTATGTCAACAAGCCTCAGACTCTTGCAGCTCTTAGAGACAATATCCGTCAAGAATGTGAGGACCTACCGCCGGAAGTTTTGGCCAAAGTGATGGAAAATGCCATAAAAAGGGCTCAAATGACAATCAACTGTGGCGGCGGCCATTTACATGACATCATATTCTCGACTTGATGTAAAAAAAATTAAAAGACCAAATAAAAATAATCCACAAGAAGAATCAAAGTTTTTAATTTTTGTTTTTAAATTACAGCCAAAAAATATCGGAAGGTTATTTTTGCGCCAACTTGTATTTAAAAGACCTGAAGAATGGACACAAGCCACATTTTTTAAATTCATTTTGTATGACAATTAGCGTCGTTAGTATATATTTGTTATATGTTTTTGTAACCTTTGGGGGCTATAACTTTGCCATATTTTGGACAGAGACAAAAAAAGTTTTATTCATCATTTCAAATTCGTTAATACTCATCCACGATATGCTCCTGATCAATGCTTTTCAAATATTAAAATAGTTCCCTAAACTATTGATATGGTTTCCTGTGTGACTACTGCCCAGCCCTTGCTAATGCTTTCTGCTTCTCTCATTGACAATAAAAGGTTTAGTTTCAAGAAAGCAAAGAAAGAAAGTTTCATCCATGTTTTTATAGGGCGATCGTTTTTGAAACTATCTATCTCTCTCTCATTAGGAGCATACATAGGTATCGTTTAGGAGCATTCAAACGCAAATTTGTATCTCCTCTCAAATTTAGAGTATCCGGACAGTTTGTCTGGATACTGAAAAGCTCTTCAATTTTAGTTTTAGTAACCGGACACCAAAATAATTTTATTCAATTTTTTTTTTAATTATGAAACTGGGTTATATTTAAAGGAAAACAAAGTACCTTGCAGAACAATAAGTTAAGAAATACTCTTTGAAAAACTTACTTTTTGCAAATGCTCGCACTATTTTTTTGGTATGCAAAATGACAACACAACCACATTCTCGGAGCTCAGCCACAACACCAGAGACAATACTGAGACCACCAACTCCGACCGATTTCCCGTTACTTAGTCTACAAGCTATATTTTTATGGGGTGGCAAATGCTAAGTGCGCTTATATTGTTACATAGAAATTCGTATTGACAAATGTCACGTAAATTCAAAAATTCCGACTCACCAACACACTCGCACCTTGCATATGCCACTTCCGCTGTGGGAAAAGTTGCTGACAGCGTTCATAGAATTTTATCCGTTAAATTTGAAATTATTCGTTACGTGAGCATAATATTTTTTTTAAGGAATAAGTGGAGATTTGCTTAAAATAAAAATGAAAAATGAACAATGCAGATTGTTTGAAGTAAAATCGAAATATATTGAGCAAATTTTCTTCATTTTTCTAAGAAAAATTTACGCATGAAATCGAAGTTAATGATATTCAAAAGCGCAAAATATGCAACCATGTTTGTCATAATAAGTTTTTCGTATATAGAACATATCATTTAGCTAGTTTTATTAACCAAAGAAATCAAATTATTCGCCTTTTAACAACATATATGTAATTACTAACCAATGACATTCATTCAGTAATGAAAAAATGTGGTATTCCCGAATTCTAGCACATTTCCCCACGTTTGTCGAGGTTGGCAGCATTTATTTTTGTATTTTTTGTATGTTTTTGCATGTCACACGGATTCTTAATTAACACAACACCGATAGGAAAACAAAATGGTGAATTTGAAAAAAAACTGAGGGGCCCAGCGGCAAGAGGATTGTGAGTTGGGGGTCTCAGTATCATTTGTCTCTGCACAACACTGCCGCTTATCTCTTACATTATGCAAATGATTGATTTGAAACTTTGCATGAAGATGAGTGACATATAAAGGATTGTTTTATTGTTGATATTTGAGACAACATATGTGTGATGTACCTATTTTTCTCAGATAAACAACATAGTGTCCGGACATTTACACTGTCCGGATACTAGTGCCTCTACCCTATCTACCTGTGAATTGTTGGTGCAATAGAAAGTAAGCTTTGTATTTCCTTATACCAAAGCCGCTTTAGATTTCAAGCGACGAATGCAAATTATTTACCAATCGTAGAGCTAAATTTCCTTTGGAATAAACTCGTTCATAAGCGTAATAAATATAGACGGACCTCAACCTATCTGCATAAACCCAGTGGGACTGTGGGGACATTTTGAAATTGTATGTGGGTTGCGAAAGTTTACACAAGTCTTTCGAAATCGAACAATTAGTTCACATTCTTCGATTCGCATTGCCTGTTTTTTTTTTTTGCCAGTAAAGCTTTCAAGAGTCAGCGCAGTGGCTTATTGTGTTGGACTGCTAAGCAGTGTTTTTTTCACTCTCACTCTCGCGAACGTCTGATAAACTTCCGAGAGTATAACTGTCATGAAAGAGCTTCTCAATTAGTCGTTCGGACTCGGCATAAAATTGCAGATCCCTTCCATTCGTTCCGAAAATGAAAAACTCCCATAAAAAGAAATGGTTGTGAGGAGCTAGGCCTAGCGGGTCCCTACAGACTATTTGTTTTATTTTTTTTTTAAAGCCTTCAAGACTGAAACTCTAGGTATATAGGTTGAGGAAAGTAAGTTGAAATTTGCTCGCACATTTCAATGACTAAAGGGTGGTTTTCTAAAGTGAAAAATTTGTATACCTCTCTGCCTTCCAAACTCCGATGAAACGAAAATGCGACAGAAGGGGATAAGGCTGCGGTAGTTCGCGACAGAATAAACAATTGAGAGAAATGAAAAGTCAACAGATTTGAAGGAGGAAACTAGAAGAGTACGAGTGGAGTGGGTACAGGGTAGCGGTCTACTTACTCGGAACCTATATTGAAGCTACTGAGGTTAAAAAGAAGCACGAAATACCTTCTTCCGATTATATAGAAGCTTAAATCATACCCAAATCGAATGCTTTGTCATTTTAAGAATACAAAGATGCTAAAAATGCAAGTGATCCGATTCCGAATATTTCTGAATAATTGAAAACAGGTTCCTGCTTGTTTTGTGTATAAGAGTTTGCGATCAGGGTGAGCATATTTCTATGGTCACAAGCCAAAACCGCTAAAGTCTATTTTACTCATTGTTCAGGAGAGCAGTTTGAAGATTTTTTACATTGACTCTAGTTACTTAAGCTGTTGTTTTTTTTTTTGAAATTGTGGCCACTTTTTTAAAGATATAAAGCTGAAAAAATTTTACAACATAGATTTGAGTACGCTGAATCTAAGGCATCAAAATCTCAATTTCGTCTAAAGTCGACTTTAGCGGCTATGGTTTGTGGCCATAGATTTATCGAAGTTTCACTTCTATCGGCTATATCTTTTATGGCTGACTTGAGTGAGAATAATTTTCGAATAGTGGTAGCATGACAAACGTGCCAGAAAGCCTTCTGCCGCCTTAATGTGTATATCGTTGGAAACAGTTTACTAATTCTAAAAGAAAGCGGTTTGTACAACCATAAACTTTGATTTAAGTCGAAAACAGAAGTTCTGTTTCTTCACTCGAAAAAAAATAAACAAATATTGTTAAGGGAAGTTTTGAGATTTTTAAAAAAAATGGAAATATGAAGTTCTTGCATTCACAATTTTTTTGATTTTATAAGAAGTTCCTACTCGTTTTTAAGCTTTCAATTCAGCCTTTGAACTATTTTCTTACATCATTGCCAACAATTTTATACTTAGATCAAAAATTTTGATTTTTGGGTTAATTTAAGTCAAAGACAATTGTTGGCATTAGGATGTTTGTTTTTTTCCGAGGGTTCCACACAACACGAGAGCTACGAATTGAACAAAAAAGGTCTTTGAAGGCAGGAGGTTTTCAAAATTTAGATCTATTATTTTATGTCGGAGATAGGCAAGCCAACAAACCATTATGGTAGCTGATGTCATTGAGAAGAACATATTGTAATCGGGACGATTTGAGCGGGCTGTAGACTCCCCTTAGGTCAGGCCTTCTTCTACTGTGTTGCTCCATTGGAAATCGGAGCTTCATTCGGGCCAGAGATCAAATTGGTTGTGACAAATGACTGATTTTTTTATTTTCTGACTATGTACGGTATACATCGTGCGATACGCTATTAACATCGCCGCTAAAATCCTGACAAGGCAATCGAAGCTGTAAACTAAAACTGCAAGAACTTTGAGTCAGCACATCCATGCCTTCACTAACGTCCATGCCCCGTCCCCGTCGAACCACGACCACTACTAGGATGATTAAGATTTTATATAGAGCTTCATGTTGATATAGAGCTTAATGTTTATATATGTAGAGTTTAATGTTTTAGACCTTGCACAGTGGCTTAGTGGTTAGTGTTTTGGACTTCTAAGCAAGGGGTCCAGGTTCCCGATAAAACCCAAATTCCAGCATATGTCTTTTTTCACTGCGCCACCTCTCGCGAACGTCTGTCAAAAATACGAGAGTATAACTGTCAAGCAAGAGCTTCTCAAGTAGCCGTATGGACGCGGCATAAAATTGTAGATCCCTTCCATTCGTCCCAAAAATGAAAAACAAACGCAAGAACATAGGCCTGGGGTCCATACGGACCTGTGCCAACTATTTATTTTTTTTAATCAAATTGTTTCCTAGGCCAAAGAAACGCTGATTGCGTGGTGTAACTCTTCTTCAATTCTGATGTGATACAATTCTTGTCAGAGTTTATAGCGGTGATTAAATCCCCAAATGCCTCAAAGTTAGGGCTGTCTTTTGTGACATTTAGTCTCTTCTATAATTGCTTTTGCCCTTATTTACAACCAAATCCAATTTTGAACGCCTCTGTCCCAGTATTTACAAACGCTCCGTTGACAGCTAGATGCGAGTTCTGAAATGGTAAGCCCTCCCCTCTAGACCTCATAGGCAGCACTGCTTAATGGCGCGAATTTTAAACTGGTATTTTCTAAAATTTTACATTCTTTGTATTTTTGTGAGCGTTTTCTTCAGCGTTATTTCACTTAATAACTAGTGATGCGCGATAATCCAAAATCTTTAATATCGATGCAAAAAAAAATCGGCCGGAAAAAAATCGATAATATCGATAATACCGATTTTTTATGAATAATTTAGATTTTTGTATAATTTAGATTTTCCTTCTCATTAAGATAGATAATTGTACTTGCAAAAGGATTGTACTTTGCTTTGCTGAGATCGAAGCTCAAAAAATCACCCCTAATACCTATACAGCGTATAAAATGTAGGCAGAATAACATCTTCTTCCCCAATTATGGTTGCCGTTGAACTTGTTTTGCATGTGCGCTGCAGTGCATAACATGCAGGACTCTATGAGAATATAATACACACAAACAAATCCATCAGCCGACGGCGGGGAGCTGCGATGTAGAAAACAAATTGGTGGAGTGTGAAAATGTTTTTGCGTCGTCACGTTACAGTGGTGTTTGAGTGCAAAAAATCGATAAAAAATCTTTGGTAAATTATCGATGCATCGATAATATTGGAAATAAATTATCGAGTGAAAATATCGATATTTTTTTATGAAAATTGAGTGATTCGATATAATCGCGCATCACTATTAATAACGCTGAATTTTGGAATTCGGCTTTATTTCGCTCGGCATTATTTCACGACCTCGCTCTTCTCCAATAAATATTCTTACCTGTCTGACTCCTTGCCTTGGCTCCAACCTCCAATAAGCTGGGTAGTGGTGGCAGGTGCAGGGAAATAACTTCACCCCGAGTGGGAAAAAAATTCCACTTTTTAATTGGCCACTTTCAGAGAACCTGAAGGTTCTTCGATCACCATAACCAATACCAAAGATCCTATAAACTGTTTCCCTAAAGCTGATTGGCAGCATCTGTTTCACCTACAATGGTCGGAAAAAGTATTTTGACAACAAAAAAATTACACTCTTTTCTTAACAACTTTTTCAGTGATAACAGGTATAACAACGAGCTTTAAAAAAAATTAAATAAGTTTATTTCAACTAGTATCGCTTGTGGTCTAAAATCGACCATTCCTTTTGTAAGTATGTAAATAGTAATACTAAAAAACGTGCCACAATTATTTTCGTTATTTATGTGTTCTTTTTATTAACGAAAAGAGCGACATCTAGATATCGCAAAAATACGTAAATGAGGTGCTCCATTGGAAACAGGTTGTAATCTAAGATGATTTATATTTGAATACGTTGCTATGGTAATATTATGTCGGCGACAAATTGAATGTCGCCAAAATCCTTTCAATTACCAGGAGGCAGATTCCGTATAACAATAATCGTCGGGACGATATCGTTTTTGAAACTTTGATTATCCAAAGAAGTTATATTCAGCGTGAATTTGTTTCACTTACGTCAGCTTTCATTACATTTGTGGAAAATGAATTGGATTAAGGTCTCAAACTCGTAATTTTGGCACTTATTTGCTACTGTTGGAGGTCAATCGTTTCGACGATAATCGTCTGAAAAGTTACGGAATGAGTGCCCTGTTTTGTATGTGGAATTCATAATTTAATTTTACCAGCCTTAATGGCGACATAATCCACAATTTTTTGTTTGTGCACATCTATGGTACAGTACCTTTTGAGTGTTGTAAGTTGCATTCTCCTCGTTTCATAATAAATACTTAAAAACGTATTAATACAAGGTGGGCTAAAAGAGGTCATCCGATGTTGTTCGGTTGTCATTTTTTTTCTAAATGAAAAGCTTCGATTCTGTTTTTGGATTATGTTTATTTGAACCTTTAGAATTTTATTGGTCAAGTTGAGAAGATGATATCGGCCAAATGGGCGCCGTCACAATTGATTGCCATATGGGCTCGTTTTATGGCATTTTTCATCACTCCGGCGAGAACTTCGGGCGACAGATTCACGCACTCGTGTCAAATGTTGTCCTTGAGGGCTTCTAGGGTCTCGGGCTTGTTCACGTAAACACGGGACTTCAAAAAACCCCAGAAAAAAAGGGTGGAACGGTTAAATCGGGCGACCTTGCGGGCCAGTGCATATCGCCAAAACGAGAAATGAGGCGACCGGGGAACGCCGCCTTCAGAATATCGGTTGTGGCTCGCGCAGTGTATGCCGTAGCTCCGTCCTGTTGGAACCACATGTCCTCCAGTCCTAATTCGTGCAATTGCGGCAGAAAAAACTCGGTTAACATGGCCCAATAGCGCGCACCATCCACAATTGTCGTTTGACCAGCGGCATTCTCGAAAAAAAAACGGCCCAATGACTCCTTCAGCGTGAACAGCGCACCATGCAGTAACTTTGAGCGGGTGTAATGGCTCCTCGTGCATTTTCGGTGCCCCAGAAGCGATAGTTTTGCTTGTTCACGTACCCGCTGAGGTGGAAATGATCCTCATCGCTCATGATGATTTTGGTCGGAAAATCGTCCACTTCGACCTCGAGATTGAGGATGGCTTGGGCGTAGGTTACACGCGTTTGGCGGTCGACAGGCAGCAGCTGATGCACGGACTTCACTTTGTACGAGAACATGCGCAAGTCTTTGACAAAAATTCGCCTTAGGGACCACCGGCTGATGGCAAATTGCGAAGCACGGCGTCTGGTCGATGTTACGGGCGACAGCTCGACATCCTCGCCAACATCGGCGATATTCTCGGCACAACGGGCGCTCCAGGGCCGGCCACTCTTGGCAACGTCTCGTGTGGTCCCTTACTCTCCAAGGTTGGTGGCCAAACGGCGCAGTGTTTGCGCAGTCGGCGTGTCAGCGTTCTTGGGGAGTGTATCGCTCCATGGCTTGTTCACTTGTATTCTACAAATGTCTAGTCCACAAATGTCAAAACAGATTTGACATTGGCGGCCATTTGCAAAAATAAGAGCATCTTCCATTAAGGTGATCTCTTCTGGCCCACCTTGTATAATAATTATATTTTTGAAAGATTTGCGGAGAAATGTCCTTCCAAACACCTTCGACCTCAGCGATTGCCTTCTCGCGCGTTCTTGTCAAACACGGACACCTTTTTCGCTTTATATAAGCCCACACATTTTAATTATATTTAAATCGGGGCTTCGAGGTGGCCAATCCAATGCGTTCACTCCCTTAGAAAATTGGTTATCATTTTTGCTTTGTGGCATGGAGCATTATCTTGCTGCGAAATAAATGACTGCCCAATCAATTTGTCGCCTGAAGGACACGCGTGATTATTTATAATATGTAAACATGATCCTTATTCATTGTTCCCTCGATTGGTACCAAATCCCCAATGATTTAAATATTGAGGCTTCTCGAGAATTTTACAACGACAAGTTCTCCCGTCAACGAAAACGGGATCAACAATTTTATGAAGAATTTTTTTTTTTTTGAAGCGGCCGACAATATTTGCATCCGTCCTAGCTTTAGCTTCCATTGTTGCGATTTAAATGCATCCACTGTAGGAGGGAGGGAATCAAACCTGGGACCCTTCGCTTAGCATAGTCCAACACACTATCCACTAAGCCACAGCGCCTTCCTTCATGAATCAATATTGCGCACATTTTAGCATAGCTCCTCGATATAAGTTTTAGTTTTAATTAAAACGCCCTATCCCCATACAGGACTCGGAGCGTTCCAACACAAGATCAATTACAAATGCGCTAATTGCAAATCGTATTTCAGTAGTCATTTCACCCCACAGACAGATTGGATGATATAATTATCCTCGTAATTAATTCTGACACCAAATCAATCTAACCCCCGACCCTTATGCTTGATTACTTGCAGCTCAGGATATAGACAACGACATGGACCAGGACGAGATGTGTGACGATGCAATGAGCAGTGACATTGACGACAGGGCGAGTGAAACTGATTCGAAAAAAGGGGGAAGCCGTAACTCACGTGGCAGCTCCAGTGATGGCAAAGGTCCTGGAGGAAGCGGCGGCGGTGGCGGCGGTGGAGGTGGTGGTGGATCAAAGCCTCGCCGCGCTCGCACTGCATTCACTTATGAACAACTTGTCTCGCTGGAGAATAAATTCAAAACAACCCGATATCTGTCTGTGTGTGAGCGACTGAATTTGGCTTTGAGTCTGAGTTTGACAGAAACACAGGTAGGTCGAGAAAATCCTTTAAGTCCCAAACGACATACTAATCGATAGTTTTTTTCTTTTTTTTCTTTTTTTTCTTTTGTTTTAGGTAAAAATCTGGTTTCAAAATCGTCGAACCAAATGGAAGAAACAAAATCCCGGCATGGATGTGAACAGTCCGACAATTCCACCTCCAAACGGCGGCTCATTTGGACCCGGCGCATATGCCAGCAGTCTGCTATATCCACATGCGGTGCCATATCCACCGTATGGACCGTACTTTCATCCACTCGGCGCTCATCACTTGAGTCATTCGCACTCATAAGCGAGGGAGGCTGAGCGAGTACAGTCGATGTTCTCAGCATGCTTCTTTAGGGGAGCGTGTGATCAGCCAGCCAATCAGAAATTGTGATGATGTTTTACTTAGTTTTAAGGAATGCCACGATGCGCACTGTGTGTCCAGTGTACACTATGCTGGCCGGGTTTTTGTGCAAAACTTAATAATGTTTCTGTTAAATAATATAGCCCATTGGACTGGTTTAACAGAGATGTCCTGCTGCAGTTTTTTTTTTTTTGTAAAAAACTAAAAATTAAATTATTTATTGACACTATCGTAGCTTGTTTGAGGCAGAATCCAAAAATTAGATCGTTTTGTTGTCATTTGCTGTAAATAGTAATTATTTTTGTGTAGTATAAGATACAATAAAAAAATAGCTGATAAGAGTAAATATTATTTAAACCGAAATTGTTTTATTTGAAGTCTTCTAACCTGTTGGAATATTTTAGATTAGTAAGTTCAATGTGAAGGACAAAATACCGGGCAAAAGAAGGGAAGCCTGGTTGCCAGTTAAAAAGTAACGCCGTCTACGATGCATGGTGTGGAAAACTTTTTTAAAGACTTCCAAAGTTACCACATATCTCCTCTTCAGCTTAAATCAGACAAATTGAAAATCCGGTCTTCTCTTAACAGTAAAACAGGAGTCACACTCGAAAGACGATCTAAAGTGCAGACACTTTAAAACTATAGACAAGGGCGATACCCATAGAACCATTTAAGTCCGCAGAGAATGCATCGGACAGTAGTAAATGAATTTTTTGAAATAATTGAAAGAGTCTTGAGTAAAATCACCTAACACTGGGCAGGCCCAGTAATCGAAACATGTAATTAAAACGCGTTAAAAACCGGTCAAATAAAGCGTCACAAGACGTGTCAAAGAACTTGTTAAGAACGGATAAAGGAATTTGTCGAAAATTCTTTAGAAGCGCTTTAAGAAATGAATTTAAAAACTCGTAAAAAAGGCGTTTATAAACTTTTCGAAAAACGCGTTAAAATGCACCAAAAAACTCGTCGTAAAATGTGTCAAAGAACGAGGAAAGAAACGCGTGGATAATGGATCAAAGAACTTGTCGAAAAACAGGTTAAGATGCGTCAAAGAACACATTAAAAAAAGTGGCCGAAGAACTCGTCGAAAAAAACGTTGAAGATGCGTCAAGAGCATTATAAAAAGTACGTCAAGAACGCGTTCAAAAATGACCAAAAAGCAACTTGAAAGAACGCATCGAAGAACGCGTCAAAGAACTAAATAAAAAAATACATAAAAAAACGGGTCTAAGAACTCCTCGCAAAACGTGTCTAAGAACGTGTTAAAAACGGTTTTAGGAACTGATCTAAAAAGCGTTAGAATTGTTTAAAGAAATGCATTACAAAAATTCGTTGAAAGCGCGTCAGCGAATTTAAAATATGAGTCAAAGACCGCGTCTAGAAACGCTTCAACGAACGCACTAAAAACGGTTTAAAGAACTCGCCGCAAAAGCACTAAAAATCCATCAATGAACGTTTTAAAAAACGGGTATTGAACGCGTTCAAAAATTAGCAGAAAAACGCTCCAAAGAAAGAGGAAAAGAACGCATTAAAAACGCTTCGGAAAATGCATTCAAACGCATCAATAAATTTGTCGAAAAACGCGTCAAAAACCTCGTCAAAAAAAACGTTGAAGATGCGTCAAGAGCATTATAAAAAGTATGTCAAGAACGCGTTCAAAAATTAGCAAAAAACAGCTTTAAAGTGCACAACGAAGAACGGTATAAGAAAAACACGTTAAAAACAGGTCAAAGAACTCGTCTAAGAACGTGTTAAAAATGGTTCAAGGAACTAGAATAAAAAGCGTTAGAAACGTTTTAAGAAATTCATTCAAAAAAACTCGGTAAAAATTCGTCAACGAATTTGTCGAAAAACGCGTAAAGACCGCGACTAAAAACGCTGCAAAGACCGCATTAAAAACGGTTAAAAAACTCACCGAAAAAGCATTAAAAGATTATCACAGAACGTTTTAAAAAAGCGGGTTATGAAAGCGTTCAAAAATTAGCAGAAGAACGCTTCAGAGAACGAGGAAAAAACGTATTAAAAACGCTTTGGAAAATACATTCAAACGCGTCAATAAATTTGTCGAAAAACGAGTCAAAGAACTCGTCGAAAAAAAACGTTAAAATCGCGCCCAATAACTTTTCAAGACCGCGTTCAAAAACTAGCAGAAAAACGCTTTAAAGAACGCGTCGTCATCCTCTGACCGAGGGGTCCCAAAAATGAAAATTAAAGATAAAGGTTTTTTCTGCTCTATTGCTCCCGCGAAAGTCTTTCAAACAAGATTTGGAGAAATCTTATCACTTTAGTCGATCGTCTCAAAGAAATGGTTGTGAGAAGCTGGCCCCAATATTGGCATCTATTTTTCTGTTTTTTTAAATACCTTTCAGAAGGTTGAACTTGTCGCAAAGTTTTTAAAATAGAGTCTTCGATTATAGAGTAGGCAAAGCGCATACTCCCCTTGGTAAGGTCAAACGACTCAAACTGTCGCTCGAGTTTGGCTGGGGCGAATCCTAGTTTTTTCTTAACATTTTCAAGACATAGGTAGTATGATCATTTTAAAAGCATATTATGACCATTCGGGAAGGACTGAAGAGCATCCTTTAGTGAGATGATCCCATTGAAGCGTAAACCGACCCGTCAGATCTGTTTCTTCTTACCACTTACCCCTATTAATAACACACCTGCGTCGAAACTCCTAATCAAAAATATTTGTCATCTCCCACTCCAGTCCAGCTGACTGAACTTATATCGCATTAAACAAATTTGGACAAGTTAACCACTCTAATTGCAATTGAAATGAATTCGATTAAGGACCGCATGCGACAATCAAGTTCCTTCCACCATTTATTCGCTTACGGTTCGTTTTTTTTTTTTTTGTTCGTTCTTGCCAAAGCCAAACGACTAAAGTTGACATAAACGAGGTCCCAAGTGGCCTCTTGCCTCGTTTATACCTCGAAGTGTTTATATTTCATTCGTTTGACATAATGCAAGAGTTTGGCCTTCGAGTTCGAGTCCTTTTTTTAACGACAGATTTCCCATCTCGATTACGCATCGTTATTCTTTTTATTTGCACTCCGGTATGTAGTACGGGCAAGTCCCAATCCCAAGGACTATTAATGTACAATCATCTGAAACAGGGACGACATGCCATACTCAGTGTCATCGGGGAGTTTTCCCTTAGAACAATTTGACACAAGCAACAACGAACAATGTAAGGGCCACTTGTGTGCGAGGGGGATGATATCAATACGATTTCAGTTCTGCATCTAGACTTTCAATTCGTTTGCAACATTAGAGGGATGAATTACATTTTGATGATGGCGCACGTATACGAGCTATCATATATGAGAATCTAATATTTGGTGTAGTCTTGCCAAAAAAAAGGATAAGCGCTCTGTAAGGAGAAACTGATGTATCGATTTGAACTTGCACTGGTATTCGGTACATGCGAAGGGGTGAGTGTGATAATGGTGACATCTGTGTATTAAATTACAGTTATGTCGGAACAGCCCTTGGGGCATTTTAAAAATGACAAAGATGAGACACAAAATTTACGGACATTGTTCCATATCTGTATACATTTTAAATTAGCGGTAATAAAATTTTCAAATATTGAGCTTAATCACTCGGGATGATGTGGGGTGCGGCATTGAAAGTAGTTTATTCTTCGGAGTCGTCTCTGTGCTGCTAACAAGTAATTAAAAGAAAATCAAACCGCAACAGATGTTTGTCGGCGTTTGTGTAAGTTCTCATCGCGATTAACGAAGCCTAAAATATGTCAGAGCGAATTTAATTTCTGCATCTCATTAGCAATCGCATACCACCCAGAACTTTCGCGCTTTTTGATGTGCATATGCCTCTGACGACGTTTCATTAATTGGTAGGATCGGCGCCACCAATTAAGTCATCAAGCCGCACGATGATCACACGGTCCATGCGTTTACTTTGTCGGCATAAGCGCCGCTGAGTATACGTAGAAGGAGAGTGCAAATGGACTGCGTCAAAAAACGTTTCAGATCTTTCTTAAAATAAATAAAGAGTAAGAAATCTTCATCTGTCATTAGTTACGTATTTAGAGTTGGTCATGGTTTGATCAATTTTGGAATAAATCTATGGTGTCGGAAATTGTTTCATGTTTTGTTGATTTATTAGAAAAAAAATCAGACCGTGTACCTTTTCTTCAAGTTCATATCTTCGAAGGTTTCTTTCTGCCACAGCATAGGCCTTCAAATGTGGGACATCACCTATACAGCTGATCCCTAATGAGATCGGACGGGAAATGGACTACTTCATGGTAGCTCAGTAGCTACAACTCGCAACGAAGGCTCACACAATTCGAATTATGTGAAAGCCTTAAAGTGTTTGTCAAATGTAGCAAAATTCACTTAAAAGTCACCAAGAACCGGCGCCCAAAATTACCCAACGTTGGATAGAGGGCGTGTTGGCGAAACAAATTATTTATTATAAATTGATATAAAACAAAATAGTTAACAATATAGTTTTAATACATTTGGTAACCCATAAAAATAGATTCCACATTTTGTGGAGAGTTTTAACAACTGTCAAAAAAAAACTATTGTAAACAGAAAATATCATATATCGTTTCTTGAACAGTTTTCTTTTTATACAGTTAAGCAAATAAATTTATAACGTTTTAAGACAGTTTAAGCAAAAGGACGCCTTTAATTTTCCCGCCAATATTTGTCAAGAGTTTTAGAGAAAGTGCGTTACTATAAATATCAACCCAACCCCAAAACAGGGCGACTTGAATTTATGTATAAAATTAAACAAAGCACGACCAAGGTAGTAAAAGCTGTTCTCATACTGATAGCGTGTAAAATCTTAAACGTAAACGTAAACCCGATCTCATACCTATATGATCGTCGGCTCTCTTATTGCTTAAAACTCTAGAAAGGTTAGTTGGTACCTACCTGCCCTCAATATAAATGCAGAAATAATGTCAGCGTCCCATCATGCATAATGCAAGGCCAGGTCTGTATATAGAGACAGCCTTGCATTCCTTGTTCAAAATTAAAGAATACAGTATGGTTGAGTGATTGGCCATTTTTGACGGCTTTAGAAACTTCAGTTTGGAGGCATTCGCACTCATGAATATAGCGAAATAATACAAATAATGTTACTATGCTACTAGTGAGCCACAAAACACCACTGAGTAAAATCCGATTAGGCTTTCAGTTTATTGTACCCGTCAATAGGCTAACCAGAGCTGGTTCTAAAGTGCTTGTGTAGATATGCAAACGACAATGTGATTGTTTTCTCTGGACAATTTCGACCTTGCAATGAGTATTTTAATCACAGTCTCTTTAGTAGGTACCTATTAAATTCGTGTTCATCTGTCATCGTTTATCCCTCATCCGTCACCTGTCATCCGTCATTCACTATCTGTAATCTGTTATTTATCAGCTGACAGCTATCATATATCATATCCGCCACCTGTCATTCGCCATTCATTATCTGTAATCTGTTATAAAGGGTGATTTTTTAGCTGGTTTGGTTTTGGCAACACCGGTTTTGACAGCTGACGTGTGTTTAGTACCTTGTGTCACTGTCAAACAGCTTCAGTTTGGTTTGCAATTTAACCATGGATCGTCTTACAAATGAACAACGCTTGCAAATTATTGAATTTTACTATCAAAATTCGTACTCGGTTCGAAATGTTCATCGCGCGCTGCTTCCATTTTATGATCGGCATTCTCGACCTTCTGAGCAGTCTATTCGGAAGATTGTGACCAAATTTCGCACCAAATTTACTTTGTTGGACATTAAACCACCAACACGTTTACGTACTGTGCGTAGTGAAGAAAATATTGCGGCCGTATCAGCTAGTGTGACAGAAGACCGCGAAATGTCGATTCGGCGCCGTTCCCAGCAGTTAGGCCTTTGTTACAGCACTACGTGGAAAATTTTGCGGAAGGATTTGGGCGTAAAGCGATGAGGCTCATTTTTGGTTGAATGGGTACGTAAATAAGCAAAATTGCCGCATTTGGAGTGAAGATCAGCCAGAAGCATTGCAACAGCTACCAATGCATCCCGAAAAAGCCACTGTTTGGTGCGGTTTATGGGCCGGCGGCATTATTGGGCCATATTTCTTCAAAGATGATGCGAATCGCAGCGTTACTGTCAATGGTGAACGCTACCGAGTGATGATAACAAACTTTTTTTTGCCCGAAATGGAAGTTCTTGACTTGCATGATATGTGGTTTCAACAAGACGGTGCCACATGCCACACAGCACGCGAAACAATGGCGCAATTGCGAGGCGAGTTTGGTGAACAGTTAATTTCACGTTTCGGGCCGGTCAATTGGCCGCCTAGATCGTGCGATTTGACACCATTAGATTATTTTTTGTGGGGGTATGCCAAGGCTAATGTGTATAGGGACAAGCCCGCTTCGATTGACGCACTGGAAGCCAACATCCATGCATTCATTCGTGAGATACCGGCCGATATGTGTGAAAGAGTATGCCAAAATTGGACTCAGCGGATGGGCTACCTGAGACGCAGCCGCGGTCAACATTTGCATGAAATTATCTTTAAACATTAAATTGCAAGGTTCAAACTATCGATTCAAATAAATATTTCATTCATTTTTTCGAATTTTTTGTGTTTTTTTTTAAAAAAAGTTCTAAACCTCTTAAAAAATCACCCTTTATATCAGTTGACAGTTGTCTTTTGGCATATCAGTTGTAAACTGTCATCTGTAAGCTGTCACCTGATAACTGTCAGCTGTCAACTTTCATCTTTATAAAATAAGAAGAAGAAAAACACAGGTTAATGTTTTCTTGTTGGAAAAGAATGCTTAACACTAAAACAATGCAACGAATACTGAACAATAAAATCTTAAATTACTTAAACTAAGAAAAAACTTCTCAATCCAAGACTAATACAGTCAAAGACGGATATATTTCTTATATCCATACTAAAATCTAAAATCATTGTTTCTTATATCCGAGTTGTTCTTATATATAACTAACAAAGTTTATGGTGCCAGTGATACCAGATCGTGGGTTATTACCCATTTCGTCAGTATTTTGCCTTTCAAAATAAGCGGGAAAGGGCATTTGTTTATCTCTCAGAACAAAACAAATGGTGTATTTTGTTGTTTTTTTAACGTCGTAATGACAAAAAGGGCATTTTTAGGTATTTTTGATAATCGTCTTTGGCAATTCAGCCTGGAAAGAATGGCATCATTATCCAAATGCGTTTCTAATAGCGGATTTTTTGTTTTATGAGTTGTGTGTTTTTACCCGTCGTGGACTGTGTATGCTTTAAAACAAAATAAACCTTCTGCAGGAAAGCCACCAAGTTCCGTGAAAAATTTAAAGAAAATATTAAGCCTTGAGAAATAAATAAATGAAATGCTTAAAAGTGTCATCTGGCACATTTTATCGCACCAATGGGTAACCTTTTCTAAATGGACTATGATATAAAAAAACCTACAGAAATGCATGCCTATGCCAAACTTTTTGCGGTAATCTTTAAACGTCAATAAATGGTAAGTTGCTGGCAAATATGTTGTCCATGTCAATTCTCTTCATTTCCACGGCGTAACATTTATACCCAAATTTGTTCGTCTTTATTAATCCAGAGAGTCGAAAAAAAAAAACAAATCGGAATTCAATTAAACAAATACAACGACTTTTCGATTAATCTCCGACGATAAAAATGACCTCTGCACCCCAAAGTCACATCACCACCACTTTGTGTTCTGTCAAGTCGATCGCCAAACAAAAAAATAAACCCTCAAATGCAAACCTACTGCTATGATTGGCAAAACATTATACGAAATTCGTAAACAACTTAATTGTCAGGAACAGGATGAGAGAAATAGACTCCGGATACACATCCTTTTATTTCTATCCTCCAGAAGTCAGCCATGTGAAGAATCGTTATTTGAATAAATTATTCCACCTCTTCAATTACAAAAATACCCAGGCCCGTTGTCATTAAAGCTGGAATGCAAATGCGAGTACTATACAGTGTCACCAAATGCGCACCCCTCCCCCAAAATTGTACGCAGGCATCAGACACACATCCATGCTTCTTCTGATTGCGCTATACCGACTGCTGCATGATAGAATTATGCAGATCCGACTTTTCCGCATATCTACCCCTAATCCTAGATCCCATAGGGATCTAATGTGAGATATACGAGGTTTGTGTCAATACAGCACCAGAGAGACAGACACACAGTCGTGGTGACAATTGCTCTACCTCGTCAGCTCCGCCGATGATGCTGCTGCTGGCTGACTGAGCGTGAGCTTGCCGACAGCTAAGTCGAGTGTAAAATTTTAAATTTGTTCCTCACTTTGACAACAAAAACATTCAATTATGTGAAAAACGAATTTCTTAATCCGATTTGCAGATACATGGTTTATTCGGAACAAAAGTTTCGATTCACCCGAGTGTTGGATTTTTTTCTTTTCGAAAATCAGTTCGTTAATTATGCCACACCAAGCCGTGTGTGTCAGTATGACAGATGAGTGGCAATGGTGGACAGTGTCCTTTTGTCACGCAGATACTCAGTCAGATCAGGTAATGCACCATCAACATCGCATATTTATGTTGGCCCCACAATATTTAATTTTAAAACTGTGTCACGTAAAGGATACTGCTCGAAATACTGGAGTTCAAATTGCAGGAAACTTTAGGCCATTTTTACTTAATCTTCTAAAGTCCTGCATCGACCAAATGTCATCAATATCAACAGATTTTTATCGTATTAGGGTTGTATTTGACAGACCCACTCTTGGCGTACTTTGTCGTAAAAGATTTCAATAATGGAAAACGGTCGCAGCTCCATTAAGATTGGAAATAATTTCACCGCGTTCTTTGATGTTAAAAGAAGATTTAGACATGACGATGATTTGTGATGTAAACTTGTGCGAAACAAACAACTCCACACGAAGAGGAAACATTTCAAAAAGTCTGTGCAATAACTTGTACGAGTATGTACCTATGCTGGTGGTGATGACACCGTCATCATTGGCAGAGCTAGGCCGTTTGCAAATGTAGGACAGGAGCAATAAAAACTGGGTAAAGTTGTGACTGTGGGTCTTTTACAAAGAAGCGACGCGCAACATCGGCGATTCTGATAGTTCTGGGGCCTGTAACACAAAGCGGCAAGTCAACAAGTCTAAATTCACTTGTCCACTTTTTTTGTAGTGCACTGTTTTTTTCTTGTTAGTCTTGCAGCAAGATTGTGTGCAGTCGATTTTGATATGCGAAATTTTTCAGTATACAGACTGACATCAAAATTATGTTCTCACTATCACCATTACTATCAAAGTCGGAATCAAAAAAGTACATTTTTAACTATATACTATTGGATTCAACTATTTGTTTTCTGCTAAGGTACATGGAAAAAATTAAGATAAAATCAAGAAAAATGAGCGCAGAATCACGAAAAGTTTGTCTAGTTTTAGAGATTATCTCAGGATTTACTAATTCACGACTTTTTATTCGCAATTCTATAAATTGTACGAAGTGAAGATATTGACCCTCAAAAGTCGCGAATCGCTACTTTTTATTGTCAATGATGCGATCAAATGAGGAATACATATTGCAATAACCAATCGCAATTTGACACAAATAGTTATTAATTTGCTATTACTATGGATTGTGAATTGCAAAAATAATTCGTAAATTACCACTTTTGTGTTGTAAATTCGGATTTCCTCCCTTAACAAATTACAACCATTTAGTCTTGTATTGCAACTCAAAAGTGTTGATTTGCGAACAAAAGGGGTAGATTTACCACTTTACGAATTCGTAATGGTAAATTGAATCTTTTTTTTATCAATTTGCATTTCATATTTTGCAATTTACGATTCTTGAGTAGTGACTTGAGGCATCACCGTATTAAATTGAAATTGTTTTATCGTGAAATTAGAAAACTTTATTCTCAATTTACAACCTATATCTTATGATTTACAAATCAAAATTCGTAGTTTAATTATGTAGGTTATTTTCGAATACATATTTAAAGTCACATTTTATAATATCAATGAAAAGCATACGGCGCCATATCGTCCGGAGACAACGGGATTTGTCTGGGGTGGTTTTTCGGTCTATGCTAAAATTAAAAAAAAAACACAAACAACTTATTTAAAAGAACTTGCCATTGATACGAACATTTACAATCGTTTTCAATTACATATGATATTTTAGATTCCATTCCAATTTAAACTTCTTTCTAATAGCCCTACCTACTTAACTTTTTTTTTTGTATTATTCAATATGTACTTACAAGATATATTCCAAAATTCTTTACAATTTGTTGGTTAGTACACTCACTATCACTACGAATGAGTTATACTTATAAATAACTTTGACCAGACAAGAACTGCTTTAAGCAAAGATTGAATACCGACAGTCTGACTCTAATGAAGCCAAATGCGCAAGGTTGGAGCTGTCCATGCAGAAAATGAAAGGACTTAAAAGGATTTCTTTATATGGACCATGGACATGCTATGACGTTTCGTTTTTGTCGGCTGCCTGTGCGCACAAAAATTTCACACATCGGGTAGTTAATTCCATGGAAATTACAAAAAAATATTTTGTAATTCACGATTTCTCTACGTCATTTAACGTTTTCAATTTACATTCGTTAAATTATTATAAGATTTCATTGATTCATCACTCAGTGTTTTTTTAAATCAGCAAATACTTTTTGCAATTTGCGATTGTTAAGTAGTGCTTGAGAAATTGACCCATTGAAGTGGTAAATTGCGCCAAACAATATCGCAAATCACTACAAATAAAAGCAGCTCGAATTAATACTTCTTCTAATCACAAAATTCAACAAGCAGAATTTTGTATTCTACGCCGTTTTCAATGTCGAATTACGAATTTTTATATCAATCCAAGACAAAATCGTTGTAATTTGCGTCAAAGATATAATTCGTGAAATGCAACTCAAAATTTTGCAATTGGTGATTTTCAATTCTTTCCGTGTATGCTTCACCATCCATATAATACAAAAAAAAAATTAAAAAATTACAGAATGCACTCATTTTCTTCTTTTGACAGATGGCGAATAATAATAATTAACTGTATTATTTATATACAGACATGAAACTCTAATTTGTTAAGGGTTTGTTATAAGAAAGTAGGTAGATGATCTCCCATATCTTCTAGCAGCTGGTTATTTTGTGCAAAATCAAATAAAATAATTTGAGTTTTTTTTTTGTAATTGGCAACCGTGGCCTATTGTCTGTATCATACTGTAGAAGCAAGAGAGAGCAGTGCGCGCGCCCATTTGCTTGAAGAAAATTGGTATATTAATATGTATAAACTTAATATGTATATATAGATGGAGCTAAAGAATGTTTTACTTCAGTCGTGTGGTCTAAAGCACACTCGTTTTTTGATTCTCCGCTCTTTGAAAATTGAAATAAAAATATTTTCCTTTAAAGATATAATTTGATTTTATTTGTACAGCAGCGTTCCGGCCTTGGGTATTTTACAATAAGAGAACATTTTGACACCCGGAAGGGGTTATATAGAAATTTAACTTGACAGTTCATGGTTAAAGCTTTTGTATTAACAGGGTGATCATATAATTATTTAGAGTTCGCAAAATAATTGAACTATTGGGAACTATTTATGACATAACAACCACAGGACGATTTTAACGTCATATATTGTGTCGGGACACAGTCCTTTGTAGCTTCTTCCTCTGTGGGGCATATCAGGCATAAGGTGAATTTTTTCATAAGACGTTCACTAGGTGATGATAGCACAAAACTTCGCTCCTAAGCCCGCCGCGTTTTATTAAATTCAAATCAAAATAGGCGCGCAGTCCCTGTACTCTATAGAAATCACCGTACTAAATGCCCGAGCATTTCACTCGCTTTTTGTCCGGGTCGTTGCATAACACTTAATGAAATGAGCTATATCTACACTGAGGGAAAAACACTTTAAACTCCTGAACAGAACACTTTAAAATTAAAAGTTAACATGTATGAAAGAAAACCATATTCAAACGCTTTCAATTTGAAAGTTACAATTTATATTTTTTACGTCAACGCAAATAAATTAAAACTAGTTTAATTTAAAGTTTCTCACTTTAAAAAAAAAAGGTTGTACTCTTAAATTCAAAGTAAACACTATTAATTTATAAACTCTGTTATTATTTTTCTGTTTAAATACAAATTAAAAGTATTTTCTTTTACTTTTAAATGTAAAAGTTTAACAATGAAATCTTTTCCTTTTAACATTCGCAAATATTTGTTTTTTACATAAAACACTTTATATTTGCACAATTTAAATTTAAATATGCGAACTTTTGATTTCAAAGTGCGCTCTTTTCCTCAGATTATCTGCCTTGTAGCAGTCTACAGCTTCCGGTAATAATTGGGCTGCACGAGGTACGTTTGGGGTTGGTTCAGGGTCCTTTTTTCGTTTCGCTGGGTCGTAAATCAGTAAATCCTCTTCTATCCACGGCTCTTTCTTGTCTCGTAGCGTAGTATGGTTTAATTATTGAGGTTATAGCTAGCCCCAAGCACATCCCCAACCCGGTCCTCTTGATCATATGACAGCAGGCCGAATCTACAATTTTTAGTAACATAATTCGGAGGTTATGAGATTTGTCGTCGTCCCATAAATAGTTTATCTACCACTACCTCGATATCAGCACCCGGCTCGTCCCGAAAACGAAAGCCAATGCCCTAAGACCGACTTAAACGGGTCATCTTCTCTATACTGATCATACTGTTGATCCCATCCAGTGAATTAATCTGCC
Source organism: Cheilosia vulpina (assembly GCA_916610125.1). Lineage (NCBI taxonomy): Eukaryota > Metazoa > Arthropoda > Insecta > Diptera > Syrphidae > Cheilosia > Cheilosia vulpina. The sequence continues at coordinate 76,321,373 of OU744276.1, read as the reverse complement.
ATATATAAGACCTCCTTCGACGAGGCAATGACAGACTTCTGAAACTCATATTCGGCTAGTTAATTTCGACAGATCATGGTACCGTTCCTGTTTTTTTTCGAGTTCTTCACTTTACGTACCCAATAAGTTTTGCAATTCGGGTCCGGGTGAACAAGGCGAGTACGGGATAGGGACAAACGACACAACTGATGTTTATCAGACAATTTCCAAGACTTAACACAACCAAACTGAAGCTAATCAGCACCTTCCGCCAACATACCCAACCACCAACAGCAATGGGGGTGAAATAAAGACAAGGGATGTGCATGAGGCAATTATGACACAATCGGAAGTTTCCCTATTCACAAAATTTGCATAAACATCGACGAACTTATGATAAAATTGAGTGTCACTTAAGCACAATCGTTTTAGGGACAATACGCACTATTGACTGGCCGAACGCTGTTTAAGCTTCATCCGACTTCACTTGAGCGTTGAACTTCTGCTGGCGAATTTGTTATTATTATCCATGTCATCCGACTGGTTGTGGCGCCCCTTGGGGTAGATAAATTTGTCATCGGCCCGTTCTAAGGACTCATTCAATATCTCGACTTCAACTTCATATACAACAACCAACAAGTATCCCATTAACCGTTGAAAATTGAGAAATACGTTACGCCATGAATTTGACAAATCGCCGTCATTACTGCCCCCGCCCCGGCAATCTGTATAGTTGGAACCGTAATCCAACGCAATCGTTATAGTATAAACTTTAAATGTGGTGTCTAATAACGAAATAGTATCTCATCAAGTCCAACTGACAACCTTAACAGAGTGGGGTTCTGTTTTTGGAACCAGGGACCAAGTCATTTCATGGGGTGTTAACTGACTCTGCCTCTGTTAGGGAGTGTGCTCACTATAAAATTCATGAAAGGATAATTAGCTCTGTCTATAACATGTTGTTCCTTGCGCCTGTACCAGGCGAAGATATCCAAGGTGCGTATATAGGCTTAAGGTGAGATCTGAGCTCTCTGTTTAATTGGCTAATTTAGGATAATCAACTTCATCGGTGTCTGGCAATTTGTTGTGGAGGCTTTGCCATTATGTCTCCCACAAAGGGATGCTGGATATAAACAGCCGTAATTTTCAGATATGCCCCTCAATATGTATCGAGGATTAAAAGGCTCATTATCCTTTGGTTGGCTTGAATTGGTTTCATTTATTATTGGGCGGATGTTTCGTAACAAAATTCGATATACCAGAGAGACCATCCATTGTCCAAAACCTGGTTATTCACCCAGACAAGTATTCACCCGAAACTGGAAAGGGTGGACAAAAAAAACTGCTTAAGTGGACATAAAAATTGCAAAAGGTTTTCTATTTCATCACCCAACAACCACTGCATACTTTTGTTGCCATAGAGAGACGACAAAAAAAAAACGGAAAGGATTTTACCACTTAGCAGGACAATCACAACCAATTTAATTTCAGTTTAAAAACTTGCTCCTTATAACCTACACAATTTTAATTTTTAACTCAACCATGTCTAATGCGATTCCTTGTATTCCTTTGCAGCAAATGTACGGCTGTACGCCCTGAAGGGGTCACAAACTGGAATGGGAGTTAATGTATGTAGAAAGTGCTGAGGATTAACGCAAAAAAAAAAATGAAACAAGTTCAAGACTGAATGTGTGCGTGGTGAAGACATCGGACACTGACTATTTACGCTTGAGAAGCACATCCTTTTATGGTCATGCTAATTGATAGAAACTTTTCTTTGAAAGAAAATTTCTTCTTGCTTAAGGGCGATGGGAAATGTCCTGCTTTATATAAATGGGATTTCAGTTACCCAACAACTTGTATGGTAATGTGTGTGCAAACGCACTTAACAGGATAAGCAATGTCCTTTTAATGGGTTCTAAATTGAATAAAAGATTATGTTGTAAGTTAAAAGACAGTTAAGTGGTGTGTGGTGGGGTACAGTCAAAGGAAATGAAAGGGTGGATAATCATTTCAAAACAATCGAATTGAATGTGTTTGAAAGAGAACTTTTCCGCTATTTGCTATGATTGCTATATATACCAAGTGCTGGCAAAGAGAAAACAGAAAGTAGTTGTGGTTGTAAAATCGCTTGCATCTCGACTGCTTGATTGAATTTTTATTAAGAATATTCAAAAACACATGAAGCGAAGAAAATTCATATTACCCTCTCAAGAGGGACATACAGTGTTGGCCAAAACTAAAGCACGAAAAGATGTCGCTTTGGAAAAAAGTAAAGAAAATTAAAAAAAAACCTTCGATAACTTTCTAGATTTTTTTTTAAAGCAATCGCACTTATAATTAAACACTGTAGTAACTCAAAATTTGCCAAATTTGAGATAGATTATTAGTCAAACGTAAAACTCAATTCTCTACACGAAAATAAAACTGTCGTTAGCATAGTGCCAGAAAGAAAAAAGATATAACACTATGAGTCATTACACAATAAAAAATAATTCATCTCTCTGAAAACTTTGTTCTGGCAATACAATCCTAAATCAAAAATTGGAAACATATTTATTACCAGCAATATTTAAAGTAATAGGTAAATAGACTATTTCTCTATTTTTTATTAAGTGTATGAATAATTTATCATTTCTTTATAATCTATGACAGAGAGTAAGCTATCACTTGTTCGCCGATTCTGAAAAACCTCCCATTTTGAGTTACAACAGTATTGTATTATTAGTGCGATATATCAGTCCTTAATTTCTTATAAACAATTTTATTATAACCCTTAACTTGTTTAAAATATATAAACACTAGCTGACCCGGCGAACTTAGTACCGCCTAAAATTAATTAAATTATTAACATTTTTTGATAAGATTGAACGAATGAAATTCCTTTGGAATTCAATTAAGTTCAATGCATAGAAAGGACTTCATAGGTTTCCGGGACGACTTTTTGATCGATTTTTTCCACACTACTAATTGAATTGAGTTTCCGGTCAGATTTTCTCAATTAACTAAATAAACCAAAGTAGAATGCGTGAAATCGGCAAATCCTCGTTTCTGCCATTCGACCGAGTACATCCAGAAACGCGATTGTCCAAAAACATTGTGCTTAACGATGAAGGCCATGATCGTTTTGAGCTTTTGTTTGAAAAATCGTGCGATATGTCATGGCGGTCGTCCAAAGTTTTCCCGGGAAGTAAGAATCACCGTTCAGATCATTTTTTTCCCACTTCACATCAGTAGTTGCGACTTGTGAACACAGTGGCTCAGTGATTAGTATGCTGGACTACTTGGGCGAATGGTCAATTTGTAAAAATGTTACCATACGAATAATGAACACTATATACCTCCGCTTCATTCTACCAAGCGATATGTGCCGCACGGCCTACACACTCATAGGCCAAATGCCACATCACATATTCTTTAATGCTTGGGATTTGCCCCCATTAGATGCAAAGAGGCATCTACAACAGCGCCACCTATCGGGTCGAAAACTATTCTAGTTTCCCAAACTGACACCAAACATACTCATCCACAAAATTGAAATCAGTTGAGTGGTGTCGGAGACTGACAGGAGCGCCACCTATCGAGCCCAAGACTATCCTATCCTTTAAGCTGCAACAAACCATACATATCCACAAAATTTCATTTAAATTGATTGAGGGATTTAGGAGTTCGACAGCACAGGAATGTTTACTAAAATGCCTATAACTCGTATAACCAATAAATATACAAAGACGGTATATCCCTACAAACCTTGGTGTAGGTGTCACCTTTCATTTGAAATTTGCAGAAACTAAATCGGTTAACGCATTAAGATTAAGAGACCATCAATTCAAACACAATGCTACTTATTTTGATATATAGCTATTTATAGATGGAGATAGATGAAAAACGAAATGTGCCAACAGTGCCACCTGTTGAGAATTTTCCGAATCATCATTTTAATTTCATCTTACACCATCCCTGATTCAAGGCAAACAAAAAATCATTCTAATCCGTCTAGCCGTTCTTGAGTTTTTACCCGAATAACGCACAACAATTGATTTTTATATTTATAATATGTGGAAAAAAACCAAAATGTACTGAAATTCATGTATATTTTCACGCATGCACAACACACACATACGTTTTCCGATATCAATAAAACTTCACAAAAACCATATATCGACCAATACCAAAAATGTGTGAAAGTTTGAGTTCGCACGTCGTCCTCTAGGCATTTTGGACTATGGACAGACTGGTGAATTTAACCTAAAATGCACGATCCACATTATTTTCACAGTTCAACTTACCACCTTAAGGACAAATGCCTGCTGTTGAAATTGAATAAAAATTTGCACAATACGCGTGATTGATTTGATGGTTTCCAATTGAACTGTTAGGAAACGAATAACTTTAACCTCAATTTCACAATTTCACAGTGAACACAATACCGGTTTTAAGTTAGCGTTTGAAAGAACGTGCGCATAATAAATGTCACATGAAATTAACTGAGCAGAGTACAATGAGTAGCTGTCAAACAATGTATCACGCACCGGCGCCATCTACTTAAAATGCAACGTACTTATTTTCGTGAGGGATACTCACACACCACGTACTGGCGCCATCTCCTCCACCATCATGCAAAACCATATTGGTTTGTAGTACATGCTATGTATCAGAGATGGCGCTGTATGTGAAAAATGATTTTCCCTGTTTTCCTGCTTTTCTGTTGAAATTTTTCCTGAATTTTGTTTGCTACAAACCTAACGGAGCCCGAGACTTTTCCAACGAATGCAAAACCGTGGCAATCGGTTTGTGCGTTCTGGAGTTATAGCGTCAGGAAGGAAAACCCGACTTATTTTTATATAATAGATAAACCAGATTTCATTAAAAACTAAGTGGACAAAACTAAAGTACATTTCAGAATTCATAAATAAAAAAAAAATAAAAAAAATATTTTCTACTAATATTTGGTGGGGTATCCATTATTTCTGATCTGCAGCACATCGTCGAGCCATCGAGCCAATAAGGTTGTCAATAATGTGCGTAGGGACGGTACTCCAGGCAATTTGAGCAGCGAGTCTTAATTGGAGCATTTTGTACGATCAATTCTCTGATCTACAATTTCCCATAGATTCTCTATAAAATTGAGATCAGGTGATTGTGCTGGCCACTTCATAACTGTAATTTTGTTTTTATTAAGCCAATCCTTCACAAGATCTGCGGTATGTTTAGGATCGTTGTCATGTTGGAATAACCATCGCAACGGCATATTCTCCTCAGCATGAGGAAGCATGACATTTTGCAGGATCTCCCGGTACACGAAACGATCCATTATTCCACTTATCTTATGAATCGGCGCGACTCCTTGACTGGGAAAACATCCCCAGACAATTACATTCCCTCCTCCGTGCTTAATTGTGGACTTTGTGAAACGTGGACTTAGTCGCTCCCCCTTCAGTCTCCGCAACGTTCGAAGTCCGTCAGATCCCTTTAAATTGAACTTGGATTCCTCAGAGAAAAGCACTGTTCTTCATTTTGCCACAGTCCAGTTTACATGTGCCTTTGCAAATTCAAGTCTTGCACGTCGATTCCTTTGAGCAATAAATGGCTTTTTTACTGCTCGATATGATGACAAATCACCCGCTCGCCGAATCGTCCTGCTTGAGATCTCTAAACTTAATTCTTTTTGAATACACGTGGACGATATGAAGGGGTCCTTTTTTATTAATCTGATGATCATTTTGTCTTCGCGACTCGTGGTCGTTTTTCGGGGTCTACTACCACCTTGAACCTTTTGGACATTTCCCCGGTCGCGGAATCGAGAAATAATGCGAGAAATAACTGTAACGGATTCGCCGTTATTAAAATCGGACACTATTTTTTCTTGTTTCATTTGTTCGGAATACTTATTGCGCGCCATTTAATGTCTTTTTTAAATAAATTCGATATGCAAAGCCGATGAAACAAAACTACTTGTTTCCCCTTTGCATAAATCAAGCTTAAGAGAAAGGAACGGTGAATTCGTAGCATTTTGAAAGTAAAAGGTAACATCTCATCATCTTTTTCTAAATCTAGGATGAATGTGCTTTAGTTTTCTAATGAAATCAAGTTTATGTTTTTATATTTTAAATAAGTTGAGGGTTATAATAAAATTTTTTATAAGAAATTGAGGACTGGGATATATATCGTTTAAAAAAAAATATATAGCTAGAATGTTGTCGAAGGTTTTTTGAATTTTATTTGCTTTTTTTTCAAAGCGACATCTTTTCGTGCTTTAGTTTTGGCCAACACTGTATATTCGGTTCCAGATTATGAAATCAAAAACTTGGGAGAGCGCCTCTGACTATGGTGAAAATATTCTTTCAATGCCTTATGACTTGTTGAGAGACTTATTAACCTGGCAGTGTCAAGAAACTTTACAATTCTTCATAAGAAATTAAAGCTGCAGATTGGCTTTTATAGAAAATTATTAAAATTAAAGAGAAACCTGTAGAGACGACGACGGAAGCCTTGTAGTACAAACACAGTCGGTGCTGAGAATGTGAAATATCGGCGACTATGACTAAAATTCCGCTGCTAGGCAGCTGGAAATGCCTTGGTAGAGATCATGCACCGATGAGAAAATGCATGCCTGATGAATGGAACTTCAACTTCGTCCACAAGATAGGACACAATTTCAGCATTAGTGTCTTTAACATCTCAAGATTCCATATGCCATATTTTTTTTTTTTTTTTTTTTTTTTATTATTATTATTATTATTTATTATTCATAAAAATACATAACACTTGTGTATACTTATCTGCGAAGCCTTAGGCTTATCTGCAGAAGATTAAATTAAATTAAATTAAATTAAATTTGTAAATGGCTTAAACTTTTCGCTGCAGTTTGTCAAATATCAGAACCTGGTCCTTATCAGTGCGGTTTTAGGTCAGAAAGTGCACCAAATTTTCACACTCAGTCCAAACCGATTGGCACCATTTATTCATCGATTTAAAAGAAGCCTATGACAGCATTTATAGAAAGAGCTATTCGGAGCCATGTCTAGTTTTGCTATATGTACATCCAAAACTCGACCTTCTGGTGATGATGGAATAAGCTTGCTTGTGCATCAAAGTCGGTAAAGACATCTCCGAAACATTTTGATGTCAAAGCAGGATTTGGGCACAGAGCGCGACAAGCTGTGACTTCCTTAATATCGTACTTGGAAGGATTTTACGAAGCTCACAAGTCTACACACAAGAGACGATCTTTCAAAAGTCTGTTCAATTACTTGCATCGCCATAACAGGCAGAGCACAGCGAGCTGTCACTATAGAGCGTTTGCTAGTAATAAACCGAGTGTAAAGCCACGTAGATGCTGTCAAACAGAAGGGATATCCCATGTCAAGCAATTGGACAAAAAGTCACAACAGAGAGCTTCAACTTTGAGGTACATAGCTATCACTTTATCTACCTTGACTCTCCTATAAGTTTTGACAGTGACATCTTGGCTTCGTATAGTGCTGACGGTTGCACTTTGTCCAATGCAGATAAATATATCATCGGGTGCTTTGAGAGGAAGATTCTTCAAGCACGGACAGAGGAATTCGATTGTCCTCTGTCAATGCTTCTAAGGGCCGATTGCTCATACGACTCTTAAAATTTAAGTTCTACTTAAATACTTATGGGCTACTTTTTTCAGAGCATAAACTGTCACAAAAGTTTATGTGGCACTTAAATTCGCTATGAGTCCTATCAGCAAGCGGCCCTAAAAGGAACTAGGTCGCAAGACGAAAAACGCATAAACTGTAATGGACGTTCTACTAACAATTATTATATTTTTACATTTGCCATTTGCAAAAATAAGAGCAACTTCCAATTTTGGCCCACCTTGTAAAAAGGATGAAAACACTAGTTGCGGCGAACATCATTACTAGAATCACTTAAGAAAGGTTTCCATTACTAATTTTTTTATGAGAGTGGTAGTTAGTTTTAGTAAATTTAATGAACTCCTACATCCAGAGATGCCAACTAAGGCTTTTTCATGCTTTTAGGCATTATTTCATTAGCTAAGGCTTTAAGGCTTGTTTTTTTTTTTCAAAAAGTGTTATATTTTTTTTATTTCAAATATTTTTCTAATTGGACAAAACTATGTTTGTTTTGTTCAATATTTTGTACCTACTTATGAAACAATAAAGTCATAAATTTTATTCCTTTTAAAAATTTCTTCTGTGATTTTAGAAATAAAAATTGTTTTTTTATTTTCTTAAAATTTGTGTTTAATTTTTGATTTATTGTTCCAATTTACCTTGAAAATTAATTTAGGCATTATTTTATTGAAAAAGGCATCTTTTTTCGCAAGTTAGGCATTTTGTTCGTCCAAATTGGTTGGCAACGCTGCCTACGTCCAACATGCGTCAATTACATGAAATAAATAAATTATTGTCCTTCCACCACTTGCGGAAGCCATTTTGTTGACATGATACCCAACCGTCCAGTATGTCATCTTACCAAACAGGTTGTATTTTATTTAAATATTCATTTCAGCATGCCAAATATTTCCAAGATAACGTCAAACTGGCATTCTTGGTCGAAAGAGGATATGGCTTAGGCTATTCAAAACGTGAAAGAATATAAATGTGGTTGGCTACAGGCATCTAAGGAGAATGGAGTAACTCAAGCAACCCTTCGTCGTCATTTCAATCAAATTCCGCACAACCTAGGCCGCTTCAAGCCCACTTTCGACCAAGAAGTAGAAAAGAGTAATCCTATGCATCGGTGAAGTAGATCTTCGAAGCTTAGAGAGCTTCTGCCAGAGTCGATCGCTTGCCATGAGTCGGTTTAAGATGCACACATTCATGCATCGCCGAAAGTCCCCAGCTGCAGCTAGCAGCTCTCCCAGATCTTTGCACAAATTTAGTCAATGCCGGTGGAAACATTGACGAAAGTCTCAGCTCAGCAGCACCACTTTTAAAAACCACTCATCGACGTTTAATACATAGAAAGTACAACGCGAAGCCTCTATCAGCAATTCCCATGCAAACCTTGATCAGATGTTTGAAGAACTATCGATTGTTCTTCTTCGGGGGCAACCTTTTAATCACGAGAAGTCAAACACTATAGGGTTTTACAAGTTAAACATTCCAATTCAAAACAAAAAAATCCCTTTTTACGGGACTCCCACTGTCACTGTGTGCGGAAGACCTGCTGAAGATACCACCCTCCATATTGGCTGCTGTTTAGCAACCGTTTCACTTAGCCGCCACCTGCATCCCCTAAATCCATCGGATACAGGACACACTGCAACAAACTGAGTCAGTTGTCATCAGTGTCAAATGGAGATCCTGCCAGACAACACAATAAGTGTCAACATATTTGCGAATCTTATCTCTAATGTGAAATCAATTGAATGAAATCACAACGAAGGCAGTTGACGGGAAAATATTTTAATTTCATTTCCTCCCCCTTTCGGGATGGCTGGACTTTATTCGAACCCTTGTAAAGCGCTGTGTGGCCGCAATTCTACCATAAAAACAGCTCAATTTTTGCGTTGGCTACGCTCATTTGGAAGCAGTTTACCGCGTAATTGCTGCACGTGGCCAACGTGTGCCGCAGCGCTGTTAGGTTGTGTGGGCTGCCAAGCTGTGGCCCAAAAGTTACGCAGCAGCGTATATGCCCTATGGGACTTGTTTGCCACAACGCAACTGGTTACACACGATAATGCAAAGAATAATAATTCCATTAATTCAATGGCGGCGCGTTGTGCCTGGTGCGGCGTTTAGGTAAATGTTTTCTCACCAAATAAATCGACACAATGGGCGAGGGGCAAGTGCGCGATGGATTGATTTTTTACGCTCGTCAGTCGGTCGGAGTTTATTAATTGCAAGGGACTGGTTCGGTATGCAAATTGCATTTGAAAGTGGAAATAGCGCAGCTATTTGGCATTGTGATAAATGGCAATACCCGGTCGAAGTGGGATGAATAAGGGATGCTGACAAACTTTAAAAGTTGAAGCCTCACTCGTCTTTTGATAGAAAAATTGTTATTATGCAATGTTAATTGTAATTCGGGGCTCGGCGAATCCATGTGTCTTTGCAGCACAGTGCAACAATCTAGACCAAAAAGATGAACTCCTTGTTTGCAATTTACCCACTATTGGGTTGACATTTAGAAAAATTCCGTTTAAAAAATACCTCGCAATCGGTGTGACAGTAACCAATTACTAGGAAAGTTTTCTTCTCTCTTCTTTGCTGTCTACAAATTGTTTACTTTTAATTTTGGTAGCCTACTTCTGTCATAGAAATTGGCCTTTAATGGAATAACCGATATTATTGATGAGACCTATATACGGTGACCATAATTTTAAGAGCGAAACCCGGGACAAAAATGTGAAAATACATAACACCAATGGTCAAAAATAACACAAAAATTCGTATTGGAATGTCCCGTATTTATAAAAAAAAAAAAAAACCGGGACAGGCTATTGAAATACGGGACGTATGGTCACCGTAGACCTATAGGACCCACGATCAGCCATAGAGCTTCAAGGAAGCGTGCTTTTTGCGAGACCGCTTTCTTTTTTGACCCATAATGCACCATCTGTGGTAGACCTTTTTGGAACAACACCGCTCGTTGGGCTAATTTCTGTCCCCTTTAGAACCACATTAGTTATTGGGTCGGACTTAGGCTCTAGGGTTAAGTTTTTTACACCATTTTCACATCGTTTTGTGCACATATTAAATGATATTTGTTGTGGGTCCTTTCGTAAAAAAAAAATTGGATGGCTTTTTATTCTTTTGGAACCATCTTCGCCGTTTGGATACATTCAATAATTGTTTTTGGGCCTATTTTTACATTTGAGACCACTTTCATAGCTCAGAGCTTGAATCCGCTCATAGTGATATGGACCTCTTAAAACAATCCATTTGTTTTTCGGGCACTTTCCATCCCTTGGAACGAAATTCATTGTTGGACCACACACCCTGGAACCATGCTCAGTAGTAAGGCCTTTCTGGACCCAACTTGTTGCGGGGCTGCTCGTTCACCTTTGGAAGCACGGTCATCGTTTTATCAGACCTGAATCTGTGCTCATTTGTAGGACCCTTCGGAACGATTCTTTTATATTCGAAGCCAAGTTCATCGTTCAACCTCACCCAAAAACAATTACCTTTCTTAGTTGACTCATCACGCTCAATCTCAGCGGGTCTTTCGGAACTACACCTATCATTGGGTGGCCTTATATCAACTTCTGATTTTGTTTCTAGGGATACCTATATGGAAACGATAGGCGGACAGCTAAACCGTTTACAGAATCACTAAAATGCTGAGAGCTGGGAATAGTTTCTGGCAATACATACCTGTTTAACTGAATCTGCAGACGAAAGCAAGCTAAAAAGGTGTGAGTAGCATGTTTCTAAGGTCTGATATACCTTGTATTTGCAACTGGCATGCACAGCTGCGTCCGAGGAACTGCCCATAATCCCCAATCGGATAAAACTATCTCTGAAAAAAAAGAACCAGAGAAACGTTCATCCCAACCAAAAGCTTCTGAACCAGCAACGCCAAACAACACCTTCTAAGCTTGTATACACACTGATTTTTTGAATAGTAGAACGAGATTATGATCGTCAGGCTTACGGGGCGGACTGCAACGATGGGTATTAGCTACTGCGGCTTTGACAGTACTAAACGTTAAGTTATATATAGTCAGATAGTTTCGATACAAAAAATTTGCTGGGTAACAACGTTTATCGACAGGTTCAGGTTCAGGTTCAAGATCCAAAAGGCTCTCTGGTGGAAGCACTTGTTCTCTGCATATGCCAAAATAAGTCACAAAACGAAAAAATAATCCCCTGTATCTACCATCTCTCTCGCAACAGCAGCGCTAACTGAACCGAAAACAAACGCTGCCTATCAATTTCCGCCAATTATCGTTGCCAAATCCGCTCATACCGAAATGCAGCTGGCAATATTCGTCCAGCAAAAAAGGGACTCATCGAAATTTGTCCAAGCTATAACCATTGTCATCCGTTGCGTTGTAACATTTTCGGAGTCAAAACATCCCCTAAAGGTGCAAATCGACAGCATTTATATTTCCAACTGAGTAACTCGTCGTCGCACGAAAAAGCCAAATCCACATATTGATCGAACAGGACTGAACCGAGCGGCGGAAAGAACAAGTGGCATTCTACCATCATTACCATGACAGCCGCAGTCCAAAAGTGACATGACGTAACACGAAGTGTCATTATTCATCGCATCGATTATATATATACTGACACAGTGTAGCCGCCAATTAACGACGGGGACCGGTGTCACGGTGACATTATACATTAGCATTGAGTTGCCATTTTCCAGCCGACTAATACCCACGTTTATGCAAAAATGAGAATCCATTGTTCAGGGTTCAGCGGACAGTCGTCAGCCCGTGAACGACCGGAGGATCAACGCGATGGGCTCTGCCAAGTGGGAGTACTTACATGTCTGTCGATATTATGCCAACAAATATGGGCTACGAAATTAGGCAGATATGCGGAAAAAAAAAGTCGAAGCAAAGTGGTTGCGACTTGAATGGCAATCTAAAAATATCGCAGCTTGGCGGAGCGGGTGAGTGATGAGTATGTAAGTGTGTGTTTGTGTCATTTGTCACATCACAGTCGGCTTTAATTGTCATGGCAATTTCTGCCCCAGATGATGCTCATTTAGTGGAAATCTTTAATGAAACAACATGTTGCTGTCAATGACTTTGGATGGGCTAGGCTCTTAGGATAGACGGGCAGACGATAAATATGCATGACATACTGAGGATGATGAGAGCTTGTTTCTACGCCAACCCACGGCCTACAGCCTTTCTCGTTACACCTAGGTTATACATAAGCGGCCCTACCAATAAACATTTTTAGCTTCGACTTTCAATTTTAGTACAGTTCAAAGTGGGTGGGAGAATATTTCCAACCACATTTTGCAATAGTGAGCCTCCATAAACTTGAAGTCGACACTAAAATTTGTTGTTAGTACTGCGCTGCCCTTATTTCCGTAAAAGTCCTATCTACATAGTTTTCGATTTAAGGGTTAATACATATTTTGAGTAAGGGCTTTGTCTCTGATAATATATTAGTTTATAAATCAAAATCTACATATAATATAATGAGCGCCGTACTAATAACAAATTTAAGTCTCGACTTTAAACTTACATTTGAACTGGAAAAATTTAGAGTCGAAACTTTTCTAACAAACGATGGAAATCAAGACGAAAAATTACCCAAATCTATGTCTGCATACGCTAGAACCTAGAAATATATGTGAATCTTGGGGCGCGTGCATGAAATTTCTAGCCTTAAGCGCAAAGTCGTATAGCCCACATTTTAAATCGTACAATTTTTGTGTTTCCGACGGCCGTAAAAAAAGGAGCATTTTATATAAAATTAAATATAATTAAAAATGTACAAGTACGTATATATACGCCGGATAGAAACATATCTTCGCAGCAATATGAGAGAAGATCGCCTGAATGGGCTAGCCCTAATGCATATCCATCAAGACATTGCTTCAAAGATGAACCCTGAAGAAGTACTAGATATCTTCAGCAGAAAACATAAAAGAAAACTGTCAATATTAATCATATAATTTTTCATTATTACATTATTATTAATACAAACTACATTATTAATACAAAAGTATTTTTTATTCTTTGTTATTCTTCAATGTCATTGATAAAGAATGAATCCCAAAAACAAATTGCAATGCAATACTATGGGGTACACTCTTCACCTATCTGGCCTTGTGCCCCTCCCAGAAATACATCCTGGATCCGCCCTTGATCGAAACATTACCGATACAAGAATTGTATTCTCCAATCAAGCCGCACAATGTACAACTTGCATTATGGATATTGAAAGTTCATTCATTCTGAGTGTTTAAACAAATTTTAAAAAGTCCAAGTGATAGTATTTGTAGTATTTGCTGGACAGTGCGGAAGACAATTTAATTCTCATGTTTAGCAATAATAATCCATTGCAACAAGTTGCCCCCGATGAGGATGATGACGAAAACCAACTGAAGAAGCTTCTCGAAAAATTATACAATGGAAAGACATATTTTAGATTTAAGTCCATTTAAGCGTTTTTCTTTCAATAAATAAATATTGTTTAAGAAAATAATAATTTGTTTTATTTTCTTAAACAGAAAAATGACGGAGTTGATAATAAATTTGAGAAATAAAACAAAAATTATAATAAGACATTCTTGAAGCTTTCCAAAAAATGTATTATAAGGGTAACTTGTTTTTATTTAAATTTGTCAAAGTTTATTTCAAGAGTAATTATTTTGGGCTTTCTGGAGCATTATTTGAACTGCTGATAAAAAGTTAAAAAATAAGGTGATTTTGAGCTTAATTTAAGCTCACACATTCTTCATTGCGATATGGTTGAGATTAAATAAGCTTATTTAAAGTTTACAATGATCCAATTTCAAGTTGTTTCATTCTTCGAATGGAATGACTTTGGGCTTAATTTAAGCTTACACGTTCTTAATACTGTTATAGAAAAATCTTAAAATAAGAATCAAAGGTTAATCAAAAAATATAGAAAGACTTTTGTACCTGTTTTGACACCTTTTTCCCAGAAATCGAGAGATATGACACCTTGGTGAGAGACCCCCCACCCCAAACCATTACGGAAGCGGAATGATGGCCACGGTGAACCCTTGGAATTACTTTTTTTCGCTTCCTTTGACGACAAGGCATCATTTTGTTTGTTAAAAACTTCTTCCATTTTTTTTTTCATCCGCAAAAAAGAATGTTTTCATGCCCATTGTTCACGTTCGCCACAGCAAGAGTCTCTTGCATCTCTCCGCCCTAATTTTTTTTTAGTTGAGGAGTTAACACGTTCGCGGACAGTTGAAATCGCAAGCCGTGTTGCAAAATGCACCAATCATAACTTTTGTTCCGGTTGGCATAAATTACCGAAAAAACAATTAATCGAATTCTCATAATGATTTACATGTTTTTCTTATAAAAAAAACAAGAGCGGGAAATGCCGCTCTGTCCCAGTAGATCAAAATTTTACATATACATTTCATATGTAGGGACAGAGCGGCATATGCCGCTCTGGAATAAGAAAAGAAACACTTTTTTAAGTGTCAAAACAAGGAACAATGCAAAGTGGTGGTTTTTCTGGACAAGTTTTACATAGGTACTTAGTCTCCTTCCTGATTTTGTTCTTCGAACACTGACGGCATCTCATGTGGTAGGTCTTGCTGGGATCTTTGGGATTGGAAATATTATCCGGATAGTGTTGTTCATTTTGAATTTGGACTTTGGGATTACCGTCTTCCGCCTTCCTTCTTTTCCCCCCATATTAAGCGCCCGTTTGTACCAGTTTTCTTCCATCTTCTAAATCCAGCGATATACAGAGAAATTCTTTTATCAACTCATTTCGAAAGTCGAGAATGGTAGCTCTGTTTTTGAATTTCTTCATTATAGAAAAAGAATTCCATATAGCAACGTCCAACAGGTGAAAGAGAACTTTTTTATACCATCTGACGCTTTTTCTAGGGGACGAATAATAACTAACCATTTGATCGCTTCTGTCGATTCCGGACATAAATTCATTATATTTCGCAATTTCTTCTGGTTTCTCCTTTACTCGGTGCAACTTATTGCTAACACTTATTATTTTTGGATGATATTTTGTAGTGATGCAAAGCACATCTCTCTTGTCCTTCCATTTCGAGACATAAATTTTACCATTTCGGCTCCAGACATGTTGACCTTTCTTTAGCTTCATATTTATAATTGTTTTTGGATTCCCATGCCTGTTACTTCTTAGGGTACCTGTGCAATGAGTTTTTCGTGTGAGCAGTTTCTTCGCGAGGTATATGCTATTGTAAAAATTATCCATAAACAGGTGATGCCCGCGGTCTAAATAAGGTCGCATGAGACCAAACACTAGCACTTCGATTTTAGTCATACCCTCATTTGCGTCAGTTTTGCCTTAGACCATATTCAATACATATCCATCAGGAGCAGTGGCGACGCGTCATATTGTTCATTTCGTTCATGAACGCCTAACTTTTAGAGAATAAATATTTAAAATTTAAAAAATGATTTCAGTTGTCCTCTAAGTCCTAACTACAGTCTTGTGCTAGTGTATTTCCCAACTCGTGCCACCCTCTCGAGAACTTGAGCCAAATCGTACTTCATAACCTGCGACTTTCCACTCATTCCGCTACTAACATCAAAATTAAAAACAAAGTTTCCAATATCCACTTATCCCCTAAGTCCTAACCAAACTTCAGTAGATTTCTTAGTGAATTTCCCAACTCGTGCCAATATCTTGTGCACTTGAGCCCATTCGATTCGTAATTCATACTTCATGCGGAAACGAAAAATTACCCTGCTACTTGCGAAACTGCGACCAGCGGCTGCGACTGCGATCTGCGACACGAACACGATCGAAAAGAATACTTTACATTTCCACTCATTCGTTCAGATGAGTGCAAACGAAATGTATCCATCAAAAATAAATGCTATAAAAAAAAAGTATAACGCACATCGTACCCACTATTTCGTTCAGCTCAGTTGTAAACGAAATCGACTATTTTGTATGACTACGGGTTTGTATGGAGTTCGACGTTCGAGTGGTGCTTGGATTTTGGGTTTGGGTGTGATCAAGTGGGAAGAAAGCATGAGTAATTATACCTATTGCTTTCACGTTCTACTAGTTCTAAATATAAGGCAATGAACGAAATGGAAAATTTTTATAGGATTTTTGAAGAAATCTAAAAGGCTGGACTTAGAATATTAGTAATTTTTCGGTTTAAATCAAAAAAAAAATTAAGAAAAAATAAAATTGATGAACTGAACGCCTACACCTTATACTCACGCGTCGCCACTGATCAGGAGTACAAAGAGTATACAATTTGATACCGTACTTAGCTTTTTTTCCTTTTATGTACTGTCGAAAGCTGAGACGTCCGCGAAAAGACTCATCCAACGAAAGCTGTTCTTGAGGATAGTATGCATTTCTGAAATTGGTTAGCAGTTTGCTCAGCAATGGTGTAACTTTCTGCAACTTGTCAGAATGGTCCGCTTCTTGAGCATAAGAGCAACTAAAGCACCTTATCATTTCCTCGTACCTCCTTCCGGAAAGTGTATGGTGAAAAACTGGGGAGTAGTATAAAGGGTCCATTGAAAACATTCTTCTGATGGTAGGATACTTTATCTGGCCTTGCAAAATGCTAAAATGCTTATTCCAAGAAAATGTTCCAACTCCTGCATAGTAAATGGCTTAATAGCGGAGTATCTACTAAATCGTTTTGTTTCTTGACCAGAGTGTGACAAACGGAATGCATAATTGTTCATGGAATCAAGAACCATATTCATTATTGATTCGTCCCATAATTTATTGAAACATTCCCTTGCAGTTGGAGCATCATCGCCAAAATCTATTTTCATACCGGATTGGGTTTGGTCGTATTCAAAATCAGGAATATCATCAATAACATCGCACCATTGGTCATCGGTCTCATTATCTGGACCTTCTGTGTCGTTACGTACAACTTCATCTTCATGCTCCTCCTGAAATGTTTCGTTTTCTGCACCGTTGTAGCCGCCGTTACCACCCAAAAAAGCGTCGTGTTCACTGTCAGATGATTCAAGTTCCGAGTTTTGTTCGTAATTTGGATCTCGATTATCATCATCACTATCAAAATCGTCGCCAATCTCTGATTCGCCAGTACTAATTTCTTCCATCATTCTTAAAACTCTAGCTTCTTCTCTCGAGTCCATTACGAACAAACTAAACCAAATCACTCAGCAAACGACACAAATCAAATTATTTTACAGATTCAAATAGACACTGATTACACTTCAAGAGATCCCCGCACTGGCTGAATCAAAAATATGCATTTGCAAAAATATGCACTTTGAAACCGTTATTTTATTTGAAAAAAAAAATCATAACAACAGTAGGCGTAAAAGTGGAGCCATAATAAAATCAAAAAAAGTATTATAAACCGCTACAATAAAAAACAACAACATGCCTGAGACCATCGTCTAGCGGTTCGCTGAGATCATCGTCCAGCGGTGTGCTGGGACATTTCACAAAAAGTTTTGTTTTCTACTGGGACAGCAGGTTTCATTGCGTATATAATTCAATGAAAAACTTGACGGCAGTTGCCGCCTTGCGTTATAGAGTACAACAAAGTTGGACGGCATATCCCGCTTTGTCCCAGCAAAAATGGCAAAATTGGACGGCATATGCCGTCTTGTCCGCGAACGTGTTAAAAGATGGCCTGTTGATCGACGCTTTCATATGAAGATCACACCGAACTAGCCTAGACATCGATCTGGCGGATATGTTCAATTCCCTGGACATGGTCTTCTGCTTCCGAAGGGGATTCGGTTCCAATGTAATCTCAAAATCCATTACATTCAACTTTTTTGAATCTGGTCAATCGTTTATGTCGGCTGATAGTTTTCACCATCAGGTGGAACTCTCCATGAAAAGGAAAGGAAAGCTTTACGATTTTCATGATTTCTTCGACTGTGTTCAAGCTGCAAACTCTTCTAGAGAAACAAATTATCGGATTTTTACAACTGGCCTGATTGCTACTTCCTGTATAAAATACAAACATAAGTCCACTCCGAGGCCACATTTGCACGACATTTCATGCTTAAAAGTAGAGAGAGGAATCAATAACTTTTTTTTACAAACAGTCTTTCCATTCTGAGTTTCTTACTCTTAACTTTTTCAAAAGCCAATACTTATATATAAAATCAGGATTTTTCAAGCCAGATTCACATGTACGATTTTGACGAAATTTTTTTTAGAAATGCTTCAGAAGACTCGGAAATGATTATGGGCTATGTCGTTCATTGCAACACCTACTTCTAGGCCTTTGACTTTGTTTTTGGCGAATGACTTTTAAAAAAAAACTAAAGCCTTAGGGAGCCAACAGTTCAAGCACCTATTGTTCAAGTGGATGGACGGATTATTGAAAAATTGTCTCAAGATTGGCGTTAAAGGTGAAGTACATCATTGGCTTGTCCTAAACCTAAACAAATTTGTTTGCTGCTACTTCAAAATCGGGAGGAAAAATACCCATTGATCTTGAGTAGCGCAACCAATTTATGTAACTGGAGGTAGCTTGCTATAGGAACTACTTTTATGATCTTGTTGACTAAGGCCATCATGGTCCAACCCGGACTGTAAGCGTTATTTGAATTAAAAGTTTGGAAAGCGGGAAAACTATTTTAAAAAAAACTTTTTACCTTGACAATGACGCATTCACCTATCCGGCCATCTTTTCAACCCTTCCTCCCTTCATACGCCATCATCGGCGGCCTCACAATTATGAAAAAAGTGGTATCGAGTGTGAAAACTTGGTCGATTGTTGACCTAGTTCAAATCAGATGTACGGAAGATCGTTCCTCTGCAGTTGACGCAGTTTAGGGATTTTACTTTCTTGTGAAAGGCGGACAACGGACATGCTCTCATCCAATATGCAGATAAGGTAGTTCTTGACTAACAAAGTCATATCGCGTTGCTTTCGAAAACCTCCTTCGATTGATTTTAAGTTTCGGTTTTCTTACCTAACCTAACTTTGTGTTGATTCAGTAGACATGAATGCTGAATATCATCATAAATTTTGAAGCCTTTGGTCAGATTCTGTAAGATGAAAAGGTTTAAACGTTTCGACTTACAGAATGCCGTCCCTGATAAGAGATTGTCGACAGCTTCGCGCTGTCTAAAAAGCCGCATAAAAGAGTTCTAACCACATCCTTAGGACCGACTGTGAGTCTTTCTCGTTATTCACGTACCCATCATTGTGGGCATCTGCTCAGGCCTTTTATCGTCGAAGGACCGCTGGGTTGCTTGGTATAGAACCTTTTAACGTTGCCTCTGCAGTAATGCCGCTCAATAAATTCGGCCGTCCGGCTCTTTTGCTCTTCCAGTTCCATGTCTGTTGCACCGCAGAAAATAATTCCCAGTTCGACATGTGATCCCGTGGAGCTTACTAACCTCTTCCTCTTTCCTTAGGTTTCTCTATTATAATATTAAGCTTTTTTTTTTGAGCTTCGATCTCAGCAAAGCAAAGAAAAGTAGGATTTTCAGCAGGCCATTACAACAACTACGTTCTACTTGAAACTTTGAGAACTCAGAGTAGTTGTTGCGAATGCGTGCTGAAAATCCTGCTTTACTTTGCTTTGCTGAGGTCTAAGCTCAAAAAAAGAACACGCCTTGAGACACGCAATTACTTTGCAAACTTTGTTCGCTTTTCTTTTGGCTGCAACTTCCTGACCAATGGTTCATACGAACTTGCTTTAACCGCAAACCCATAACTGCCAGAAGGAGGAATGCACCAAAACAATGGGCGCCCAATGCGGGCCCAAACGATATATCTATTCTCACCTATTCCAAAGAGGCGCGCCTGCTTCTAGAAATATCAATGTTTTGTACAATGGTAGCATGAGTTCAAGATTTGAAAGCCTCTTGTGCTTTTCAATATGAAACTCAATTTTTTGTAAGGACACCTCCCGTTGCTCAAGGCGGGCATTTGAGATACCCTCCCATCAGCTGGATACACTAATCCTCCACAATAATAAATAAGTCACCGTAACTCCTCCGCCAGCAAAACAAATTAAGTAATTCATTAACATTTACAAGCTTCTTACCGCGGTAACACTTCAAAAGGACTCATTGGACACCGCCACCGCCGAAACAAAACACGCAAGACACACCAGCCATTCGTTTGTGCAGACACAAGGCATCCATTATATGGCAACAAATGCGCGCACACCGTAATCTCAATTACCAGCCAAACAAATTATCCGTCTCAACGAAAAGGATGTTGAGCAATTAAAGCAATCTTCTGCTCCTAACCGAAAGCAACCACGAATTCGCAATTAATACATCCTTGCGAACACCTCAGAGGACCGAGTAGAACAGAAGAAGGATTAACGGCGGTTCTCTACAGTCTCCATCTCCATGGTTGCCCTGCCCATTCCTGCTGGCGTCTCAGAGGCATATTGTATTCTCGGTTGCTATACAACGGTGATAAGGTGGAGGTATAGTTACTTCTAGCTTCCCTTCCATGTTTGGTTGGCACAAGAATGCTCTTCTAAGACAGATGATGTTCTGCTCGTCGTAGCACAAGCGGAAATCTCAATTTCATTAACCAACACTAGCATGGGAAATGTACCCCCATTATCCTTGCGGGCTACTTTGATTGCGGTTGCTATTGGGAAGTGGAACTGAACCTTGCAGGCAGCTACATAGAATTTTTTTTTTGTTGTCGCTTAGTCTGCGTGTGGTTTGAGTACTCTCCTTTTTTTGTTTTCCTTATTTGCACTTGTATATGGGGGTTCTATGCGAATCCCAAGGGTGTTCCCATGCAAACGCGCTCAGTGCGGGATGTTTGTTTTACTGTGGTGCAAGGCAAGCTTTGGGTGGATTCAGTACAATGGAATCTAAACGATTGCAGATGCATTTCACTTTAATATGTCATAGAGCAGCTTGAAAAAAAGGACTGCCTTGGGAAAAAGTGGACACGATGATAGGAATCAAAAGTCCCGCTCCTGTAATACAATCGAGGAGTACCGTTCCACAGCATAGCCTTTGTAGGCCTATGTGACGGGCGGAAACTTATCCTCTCCTCACCAACCGAACATCCAAGCTGTGGGAAACGACAAAAGGAAAGACTGACCAGTGAAGGGTTTCCAAATGCTGTTTGTGAGTTTGCTTATACTAAAGGTTAGGTCAGTTAAATTCTTGAGTGCACCGTGGTCTCTCCTTCTAAAAGGTGGGTGGTTATCCCATAAATAGAGCATGGAAGTCTTTTTCTGTTTTCGAATTTCGGCGGGCATCAGGTCTAAATGTTAATCGATTCAAATGAACGGTTGCACGGATCCACACCACTCACTGTCACGCTTCTTATATCAGCAGGATTGGCGGCAATATTGGTTACCTGCAGCTCAGTTCCGTCTCGGACTGTAGCACCATCAAATGAAAAGGTAAGTAAGCTACAATATGGAGCAAGCACTTTGAAAACTGTTTAATGCAAACAGCTGCCCCAAGCTGTATCGCCTAGTCTGATACCACCCACATTTAAAAAAATTTCGAAGCTAAATCTGTCTCAATGTGTCTTCAATGAATTGGATAATGATAAAGATGTCCAATGTCCCGTTTTTTTTTCAAATTCTTTTGTTAAAACAATACCCATTAAAGTTAAAATTTTTTTTTGGAGATATAGCCTTTTGTACATTTTGTTTGTACGGAGGTGCCACGCCCCCCTTAATGCGAAACTTTGTGTATAATGCAAGGAACACTTTAAGAACACCCACAAATGTTCGACGGTACATGGACAAGGACATCCGATCGGATAGAGACTCTGCAAATTTTCAACCGACAAACAGACGGATTGGGGTCAAAATTGTTAAAAAGCTTGCGCTTTTGAATAGTTTCTAAACCTTTTTTTATTGTTTGCAGGATTTTTTCTTAAACGGAGACAGAGAGAACATTTTCTATTTTTAATTTGTATTTTCTCCATTTGATTTTGTTTTTTTTTTAATCTTAACTCCTCTTTCCTTAATATTAATTTTTCTTTTTTTTTCTTAAGATGGTAGGTTTCTGGTATTGTTTTAATTTGTTTTCCAATATTTAATAAAATTTTTATTTTACGTCTTTTAATTTAAATTTTATTTCAATTTATTTATTTATTATTATTATTTATTATTGCTTTAAATTTGAAAAGCTGAATTCTAAAGATGAACTAAAAACTAGCAGAATATTTGTGTGAGAAGACAGAATTTTGCAGAGCAGAATTTTGAAAGCTTCGGTTTCGATCCGCTCTCCAAACAGACGTATGCATTAACAGTGTCAATGGGAAGGAATTATTTAAAAAAAAAAATACCTACTTTAGTGGCGATACAGTTCAGTTAAACTAACACTAACTACGGTTCCGCACCGCAAATCGGTTGAGGTCCCCTTTCCTGCTGAAATGGAATGTAAATTTTTATTGTAGATCCGCCGACATCTATAGTTTTTGGAATTGTTAATTTTTGTCCGCATGTGTTTTGAAAATGTTTCTATATTTTTTGTTGAACGACCAAACTATCGAGAACGGAGACCAAAACTAAATTAAAAATAAATTCACTACACAATTATTCGTTAAATTTGAAAAAAAAATGTTGGAACTGAAGGAAAACAGGGGTTTTCCAAATATGGTCTTAAAAAACGATATTTAGCTACAAATATTTAAAGAAAATAAAATGCAAGTCTCAAAGATACACAGCGTTTTGAATAGACTTTCCAAACGAAAATAGTCGCAGCTTCGCCCTGCCTTGAATTCCAAAATGAATGGTTTTCAGACATTCGATTCCGTCTCGGATAAGTATAAGCCAACAAGATCTAGCAAGGATAAAAGGTTATTCTTGTGACTTTTTTGAGTTGTTCTACCCATGGAATACCGCCCGGCTGAACTCGAAATATCAAAACTTATGTCTTCCTATTCCTAATATAACTTTACGGTTTAAGTTTAAACTTCCGATAGCTTGTGTTTAATTCGACTCGAAATCGGTAGGTATGCTGTATTTTCCATATCTCGAAAACGAATTTCACCATTTTTAAAAAACAAAAACATTACATTGTAATAAGGAGTGTTTGATCAACCATCAGAGTAAATTAAATCCAGTTTTAAAATATTTTGTGGGGTCATAAACATGTTGATCTCCTAGTCCATTGATGATTTACACCACACAGTATTGGCTGCCTCGTTTTAAAGGCAGCGAAGTCAGAAAAAATACATTTTGGTTAAAAGCGCTCCAGAAAAAAAAAGTGTTGCAATTTACGTCATATCCTACAGTCTTCTTGGAGTCGTCCGAAAAAAGTTTCGTCAAAATCAGTCCAGCAGTTTTCGCGTTAACCTGTAACATACATGTTTAACTGTTACAGGAAGGTATGGATTTTTAGTCTCCTATATAGGAAATTCATTATGGGGTGACAATTGAACGCCTTCGATAGGCGGCTTTTTTTGTAAATTTAAGAGCGCA
Source organism: Cheilosia vulpina (assembly GCA_916610125.1). NCBI lineage: Eukaryota > Metazoa > Arthropoda > Insecta > Diptera > Syrphidae > Cheilosia > Cheilosia vulpina. The sequence goes on along the minus strand of OU744276.1, from coordinate 76,297,381 downwards.
CAATATATTCTTGCAGCCATTTTCTGTAAGATCTAGATCGGCCTATTAGTCTTTGCATTTTTGACAGAGGACAGACTGGTTATTTTGAGAGACGGGATTCTACAATAAATGATTGTAACCTAGTTTACTAAAACCAACATTTCCATCATATTTGGTCAAACAGCAAATTAATGAAAGGCGTGATCTTAGTGGTGATAAAAAACTGTTTGTTAAATATTAATCGCTTGATATTGAATCGCTTGATATTGAATCGCTTGATATTGAATCGCTTCAATTGCACTTGAGAGCCATTTTTGAATTACAAGTCCATATCCATTACAAGGCCGATGTGTATTCGAGTTTCAATATAGAATCATAAAGAATCCTCTTTCTAAATTAAGCAAGTGTGTGTCATACCAAATTGAATATTTCAGCTCTATCTGATTGCATTATGAACTTGGCATCTGAAATTGTACTGATATTGCTCACTGGCTCACCGATTCGAATAGTGAGCGATTGGTGTCAGTTTTTACCCCCGAAATACCTGACAAACATCCGAGAGTTCAACCTGTTAAGAGACAATCATCCTGAGGATATGATGAAGTTCATGATTTTGCCGGTGAGTGTTCTACACAACTCGTTCAAGTTATGGAAGAAGGGTCTTACTAAAGCCTTGAGCTCTTGGCAACAGCACTTCACCAGCTTCGATTTTATTTCTGGTCCAGTTAAGGATAGCTGCTTGGCTACCAATAGAGCAGGTGATATCTTCCGGGGGTATTGTCCTTGTTGCAGATTCACAGGCTGCTCTTGTCACTGCTTGGCAAAGACTGCTAGATGCGCCGCGGTTCAGAGAAGATGCCTGAAGCCTGATCATGCCCCGGTATCCATTTTTGACCCGTTCGTATATACGGAGTGGATGGCTTGTTTGGTATGACGTACGAATCAATCTCTCCATACTTAGGCACTCGAGAAGGGTCTTATCATATCTAAGTATATGGCGCGATGTGACCCGTGATAGGCACGTTTCCATAGGATCGTCATTTCATAAGATTTACTGCAGATGATTCCACAAAAAAAAAAACAACCCGCATCAGTCGTCTAAGATGGCTGGGCAGAGCGAATGGACACCAACGCTCCGGCCTGAATAGTCTTCGATTCGAACCCGAAGGGACAACGCAGTATAGCAAGACTTCGCCTTATGTGGCGCGCGAATTACGTTTTTTAGGTATAAGAAAAAAACTCTTTTACATTATAAAAATTATTTCGTGTTTTATTTATGACGAACAACTTACGACTGACTTAATTCTAACATCGAGCCCAACCATGAAAACTTAGGCTAACATGAACATTCATCCTCCGAGTGCTTGTGTACAGCGATAGTGTGATTGCAGCTACACATTTGCTGTGTGGCGTTTTATGTACATTGTACATTGATGCTGCTATTGTTGTGACCCTGAATTTGTTTGTCACAATTGCTGCTGCAGGTATAAACTTGTGGGATCAAATATATAAATATGACCCTGAAGTTGTTACGGTGCTGCTGTGTGATGCTGTTGTTAGAATGCTGCTGTTGCTGGTCGGCTGTGTGATGCTGTTGTTAGAATGCTGCTGTTGCTGGTCGGTTTTGTATAGTGTTGCCATAACACGTAACTCCTCCCGCCGAAGAGTGAACTTATCGAGATCCATTGAGTAAGTATCACTATGGTTATGTTTGGTGGCCAATTTTTCGACATCCAATGTTTTAGCGTAAATAATAGGATGCTAGATTCGTTTATTTTTTGTGTTGTGATTGCATTAGGATAACAGGCGTGAGCGATTTTAATTGCGATAACGACCCCCAGAAAAGGTTTATGTCTATAGCTCTGACATCTTTATAACTATCGGTTCAGGAGTAGGAAAGGAAGGAAAGGGAAAGAAAAAAAATCCATTCTGGAGTGCACAAAAGTGTATATCTTTTCATTATTATATATCTCTCTTTTTTTTTTGTACCCGTTAAATTAAAAATGTCTTATTCTATAGGAAAGCAATCGGTTCAACGAAACTAAGGACAATAATTCAAATAGTTTTTTATTTAGGATCCAAGTTGTTTTTTTTTCTTTTTGTAGTTTCCTTATGAATAATATGCTAATTACGTACATTATTATGTGAATCTACCCTATTTTTTTTTTTTCTTACTTTTTGCTTGTGTACCTTACGTCTATTAGTATCTAGAGTAATTTTATTACTTTTAATAACGCTATGCTTAATATATTTAGGTGCTAGTTTATTTCTCCTATCATCAGATTCAAATATGACTTCTTCAGGCAAGAAATCAGGTGGATTCTTACGGTTATTATTACGTTTTTCTATTATGTTTTTTTTTTGATTCAAACTTCTTTCTTTTATTAATTTCGCTAAATTTGAATAGTCCCTTATATGGTCCCTTAAATATTCCTGTTCTGTTTGCGAAGTTTCTTTAGTTGGAAACGGCTTGTTCGTATTTAAATGGCCAGTCAATAGTTCGAACGGGGTCAAGTTTGTTGCAGAATGAACGGAGTTGTTATAAGTAAGCACAGCTTCATCCATAATTTCACCTATGGCTTTGTTTTTATGCTGGTATTTTATAATACGAATAAGTTCTGTTAGGGTTGAATGGAATCTCTCAACTGGTGAGTTTCCAGTTGAACTTTTCGCACAAGTAGTATGTAAGTGTATACCATAAACCTCCAAAAACTCTTTAAATGTAACTGAAACAAACTCACTGCCATTGTCAGTTATAATTTTTTGCGGAATGCCATGATGGGAAAAATAGTGCTTTAGAGATTTAACTAGATTTATACTATTTCTAGAATTCAATAAATAAACACACGCAAATTTGGTAAACTTATCAATAACTGTCAAAAAATTCTCTTTATGAATTGAATAGACATCCATATGAAGAATTTCTAAGGGTCTTGATGGCGTTTCAGTTATTTCAAACTTCAGTTTCTCACGATTACGATCATATTTGTTTATGTTACATATCTCACAATTATTAATAACACGCGTAATTATGTTTTTCATATTTGGGAAATACGAATTCCTTTTGATGTGAATATAGCTTTCTGTAATACCTCTATGATTGGACTTTTTGTGGTACTCGCGAACAACTTTTTCTTGGCTATCTCTGTTTGTAATATCTTCTAAGATTATATTTGATCTTACTAATTTGAGACACCGGTTATTGAAGAACGTCGAAAAAACATATTGCACAGTCTTAAATGTTTCGTCATCTGTCAAAATCGCAGTTAGTCTTTTAGAATTTAAATATTCTTTAAAGATGGATAGTACAATTTGTTCACTGCTAATATCTTTATGCTGAATTATGTACCTTTTTTTTCTTTTAAACAATATTTGAAATTTAACAGAAAGCTTAGGCTTATTATCGTTTCTTCTAAGAATAATTTGATTAGAAAATTCGTTTATAGCACGTTCTGTAATTTTACCTGGCCTCATAGCCCTAATTGTTGAGCCGAATGGTTCTTTCAGCCCTGATAGAAAGGTGTTTAAAGACATTTCATTATAAAGAATCTGCTTAGCATTTATAACATTTCTGTCGCTTTCATGAACACGTATATAATTTGTCATTGTTGAAAGTACTTCTATAATTCTTGAATAAAACTTTTCAACAGTATCGTTATTCTGTCTTATTTGGTGCAAGTCTCTTATAAGACTTGTTTCGTTACGCTTGTCGGAGTAGTGAACGATTAAATTATTTTTAATGTCTTCCCAGTCCACCAGCGTCCCGTACATATTGAGAATTTCATTCGCTTCACCTATTATTTTATTTCTAATAGCCCTCAAAATTATTTTTTCATAACTAGAACCTTTGATATTTGGTATTACGGCTAAGACTTCCTCGACATTGCTTAAAAAATCATAAAGTAACCGAGGGTTTCCGTCGAAGGAAGGTACGTCCTTAATAGCGTCAGGAATTCTAAGTGAATTAAAGACGTCTGTGGCAATAGCGGAATTATTCATAATGTTATCTATATTTAAATCTAAAGGAAACAAATTTATTTGGGCTGAATTATTGTTCTCGATCTCGACACCGAACTTTTTGTTCGAAACTGAACCGATTTCTGAATCTATAAAATCACTTTTATTCAAATTTATATATTCCTTTGAATTTTTTACAGTTTTACGAATTGGACAACTAAAGCTACTAATATTTGTGATTTCGTGCTTTCTAAACGGATAATTTTTCTTAGGAATTGGAGGCATAGAGGATAGTTAAAACCGATAGTTTAGAATCAGAGACAATAGACTTACCTATCTAAATATATCGCAAATATCGTCAATAGTTTCACTAATCCTGCATCGTTGTAATCCTTTTTTCGTAGTAGCACTCCACAACACAATATGTCTTTATTGTAGTTATACGAATATGTATTTATTTTTTTTCAGTTTTATCACTTTTGTTTTATAAATATTGTTTATTAGGTTCTTTCGTTAAAGGATAAAAATCCACCGCTCCAATATTCATTCGAAGTGTACGAAATGCTTTTCCAGCTACGAATCTTTAAGCTACTCGACTGTTCACTTTTTTTTTGTATGCTGTACTTAGCAATCCCAAGCACCGACTGCGCCAATTACGTTTTTTAGGTATAAGAAAAAAACTCTTTTACATTATAAAAATTATTTCGTGTTTTATTTATGACGAACAACTTACGACTGACTTAATTCTAACATCGAGCCCAACCATGAAAACTTAGGCTAACATGAACATTCATCCTCCGAGTGCTTGTGTACAGCGATAGTGTGATTGCAGCTACACATTTGCTGTGTGGCGTTTTATGTACATTGTACATTGATGCTGCTATTGTTGTGACCCTGAATTTGTTTGTCACAATTGCTGCTGCAGGTATAAACTTGTGGGATCAAATATATAAATATGACCCTGAAGTTGTTACGGTGCTGCTGTGTGATGCTGTTGTTAGAATGCTGCTGTTGCTGGTCGGCTGTGTGATGCTGTTGTTAGAATGCTGCTGTTGCTGGTCGGTTTTGTATAGTGTTGCCATAACACGTAACTCGCGCAAGTGGAAGGGGACCTCAACCAACTTTGAGTGCGCAACTGGAGACACTTAGCCAAAGATCGTGCTAACTGCAGAGGCGTATTGGTTGAAGCCCAGGTCCACCCGGACTGTAGCGCAACCTAAGTAAGTAAGTTGGACTGCACAAAAATGTGTAGCCGAAGAAGGTTGAGGAGGTGACCGCGTAATAAGATCCGATGTAAGCAAGTCTGTGTTATAGTCTTCAGGTAGGTCGCAATAGCTTGGCATAGCTCAGTATAGGTCTTACAATAGCTGTAAGAGCTTAGTTTTAAGAGATGGTACCCAGGTTTCAAGAAATAGCGTTCTGTGGCTTTCATAATTCTTTCGTTTATATTCATTTTCCAGTTCAGTTCGGTCGTTTTCGAGATATACGATTTTGAAAGTTTTTTTTTTTTTCTCTTTTTTATGGGAGGTGTCACTACCAAACTAATCTATGTACTTCATCAGCTCTCAGACTCTCGCATTGCCACATTGGTTCAAAGGTTTAATCGTGAATGGGTTAATATAGACAGACTTTAGCATTTACATAATTTATTTATTTTATAGGTGTAGATGTAACCGCGCGATATAAAAGTCGGGCTGTTTGGGAAGGGAGGTGGTTTTATCAGGTAGGAATATGCCATTACCATAATGAACGTCGGACAACTTGAGCTCTCCCAAGTGGTCATCAGAAAGTCGTGTTTTTGCTCACAATCCAAAAAAAAAATACAAAAAAAAGAACTCTTAAATAAACAACCGGCAGATTCCTTTATTTCGGGTAGAAATTAATGACTATAGTGGCAACGCGGTAACCCTGGGCGTCGCGAATCCACATTTCGGTAGCCGTTTACGCCGACACCTTGAGGCATCCCATATCTCGCAACTAAAGGGTGATTTTTTAAGAGGTTTAGAACTTTTTTTAAAAAAAAAACACAAAAAATTCGAAAAAATGAATGAAATATTTATTTGAATCGATAGTTTGAACCTTGCAATTTAATGTTTAAAGATAATTTCATGCAAATGTTGACCGCGGCTGCGTCTCAGGTAGCCCATCCGCTGAGTCCAATTTTGGCATACTCTTTCACACATATCGGCCGGTATCTCACGAATGAATGCATGGATGTTGGCTTCCAGTGCGTCAATCGAAGCGGGCTTGTCCCTATACACATTAGCCTTGGCATACCCCCACAAAAAATAATCTAATGGTGTCAAATCGCACGATCTAGGCGGCCAATTGACCGGCCCGAAACGTGAAATTAACTGTTCACCAAACTCGCCTCGCAATTGCGCCATTGTTTCGGTCGGCTGGCTTTAGTTCTTGCACCAGCTGTATCTTAAAAGGCTTTACGCCCAAATCCTTCCGCAAAATTTTCCACGTAGTGCTGTAACAAAGGCCTAACTGCTGGGAACGGCGCCGAATCGACATTTCGCGGTCTTCTGTCACACTAGCTGATACGGCCGCAATATTTTCTTCACTACGCACAGTACGTAAACGTGTTGGTGGTTTAATGTCCAACAAAGTAAATTTGGTGCGAAATTTGGTCACAATCTTCCGAATAGACTGCTCAGAAGGTCGAGAATGCCGATCATAAAATGGAAGCAGCGCGCGATGAACATTTCGAACCGAGCACGAATTTTGATAGTAAAATTCAATAATTTGCAAGCGTTGTTCATTTGTAAGACGATCCATGGTTAAATTGCAAACCAAACTGAAGCTGTTTGACAGTGACACAAGGTACTAAACACACGTCAGCTGTCAAAACCGGTGTTGCCAAAACCAAACCAGCTAAAAAATCACCCTTTACAATAGTCATAATCCAATCATTCGCCTCCTTCGTTGACACATTTAAAGTCATTTCGAAAATATACTCTCAAACAAAAACACAATTACAGACGAAATAAATAAAATGGGGTGACGCAACGGATCTACGACTATCCACACTCAATCAGGAAGGCGAGCTTAGTTCCCCTGCTCTACCTTTTACTTCGCATTCGCATTTAGAAAGAAAAACCAAATCCATTCGAGTTTGAACAATTTCAAAAATTCAGTTGACACTTTTTCACACACACACACACACACATGCACACATAGCCCAAGGGATAAAATAAATAAATCACAAAAACGAAGAACACCAAATAATAATATCCAGCCAACAATTTAATCCGATCGAAGTTAAGTAGCTACTTAATGTTTTTAACACAAAAAACAATTGAACCCTCCCCGCATGTGAAAGTCCTTCAAAGCTGCACCGCACACTAAAAGGTCTCGCTCTGCATTCCGTCTAGTTGTTGGTCTCCAGCTCACACAAGGATATCGGCAAAAAGTATTATCAAACTGCTTACGGGAGAGCACTTTATTGCCTCGCATAAGAACCTGTGTGGGTGGATGGGAGTGGGTCGTATTATATCCCTTCGAGGTAAGACTCTGCATTCACTCCCCGACATCCGGGGCGTATACCTTACCTACAGCTACAGTGTGAAGTGTGAATTTTAAAATTTCATTTGTAATTTTTTAAGTGGTTTTTTGGCAGTTACCGTCGTCTGCATCATCATCATCATCATCATCCCGCCTGACCCCATTCCGAATGGCAGAAAGTCTTCTCGCTTCTCCATATTGTCGAGTGGTAAGATTCTCACATCTAAAGAGTCCTTGTGTGTGTCATTTGGCAATTTATTTAACCCTGAACCTCTGCGTATAATGAGGATACCACTGATGTTTTTTTTTTTTTTTTTTGCTTTTTTCATTCCTCCGGTATACATGTCCTTGATCGAAATTTCGGGAGAGGTAAGTCGAGTTTGGGAAATTCACCATGTGTACCGAGAACGTATACGTGTAAGACGATGGAAAGGCAACAACAAACGAAAAAGGATTTGCACTTCTTGAGGGAGAAGGAGAGAATTCGAATTTAAAACTTTGCGACTATGCGTTTGTGCTATATATCGTAAGGGGTGTCCTTGTGCAATGTTTCCAACACCATAAAATGTGTGGAAGCTGATTTGGCATCCGGTGAAATTATCTTTTTCGTATCGTGATGGCAGATTTAATAATGAATGAGGTAAGTGAGTTTGTGGTGGTACCAGAACAATGCGCACGTGTGCGCTGGCCAAACGGCAGCGGGAAACTTGCAGGTGTTGCGTTGAGGGACTCATTTTGCGGGGTGGAATTGTCCATTTCAGTGTGCATTGTGTCACCTGCAGTAATTGTGCGCTTAAATATCGCAATAAGCTGATAATACTCTAAAAGAGCTAACGATGAGATGCGGAATAATAATGCAAATGGTAGAAGCAGGTCCTACATGAAACGTACTTAGAGGGGGTAGTTTGAACGGCTTAATTCAAAGCAATCCAGAGTTGTGATGGGTGGCGAGAAAGTCGTGTGATGAGAGATGCAAACGCCCTTCCTAAAGTGAATCTGTTCAAACGGCAGCCAGACCTGAAATGGGGAATTTCGTGTCGAATTTCGACACTCCTGGTTTTATCTTCGAAAAAAGAAAAACTTAAGTCTTCAGAAACTTGAGAAAGCTGGGGCAGATTTCTTATAACAATAGTTGTCTGCATGGTATCGTTTTTGAAATGTTTTTTAAATTATATTCTGACTGAATTTTCTTTAATATCGTCAGCTTTAGTTACATTTGTGGAAACTGAACTGGACTAAGCGCTCAAGCTCGTAATTTTTGCACAGTTGCTAGGAGGTCTATCGTTTTGACGTTAACCGTCTAAAAAATTACGGAATGAGTACTCTGCTTTCGGAAATGAAATGAATATTATCGTTTATTATCGCAAAATGTCCCGAGGAAAACCCAAATTCCAACTTAAGGTTTTTTTTCACTGCGCCACCTCTCGCGAACGTCTGACAAACATCCGAGAGTATAACTGTCATGAAAGAGCTTCTCAATTGGCCGTTTGGACTCGGCATAAAATTGTAGATCCCTTCCAATCGTCCCAAAAATAAAAACTCACACAAGACGAATGGTTGTGAGAAGCTAGGCTTGGGTCCATACGGACCTGTTGCGCCAATTATTTATTTTATTACTATCGCAAAATGTTTGCCTTAAAAGTTTGCATGCATTTAAAGGAGATTTACAAGAGAAGCGATTGAAGTCAAGCTGGTAAGTGAAGCTACCTTCATGGGCTATATTTATTTGTCCTTTCAAGTGATCGCCTATGACGGCGACTTCTAAGCTTGCATTTCAAGCCCAAATAGCCATGTACTGATTTATTCATTAAGAAGAGCTCCCACTCTTTTGATCAGTGCGTGGTAACACAAGGGACAAACCTTTGGTCTATCTGCGATTCACTAATAGCTGGTACCCCTCCTGTCTACATACGTTATAAGACTTGAACGAGCATACGTCCATACCAAAGGTGCTGATGGAGCTTCAGTCAAAGAGTATAGATTCATGACCTACTAGATAGAGCCCACAGTATGATTGTTCGGTGTAAGATGTCAAAGTTCTGATAGGCGATCGTAGTCCTAAAGGATCAGGGAGATTAACAATTTGAGCGGGTTGGTTCATAGGAGCAGAATTTCACGAAACGATTACCGATAAATTTATAAATAATGTACTACCGACTACCGATTTTGCAGCTGCTTGTTTTAATACCTACGGTAGCACTAAGTATTTAAAAGACCAGTAGCGTTGTGTCCTTTTGAGCTTTAAGAACTGACGACTTCACCTTTTTTAAATGATCGAAATGGCCCCTTTTAAGTAACATTTTCTTTCTTGAAAGACGAAGAATGCAAACAAATTTTTGTAATGAATGGATAAATGTTTTTGCTGCTGTTTTTTTTTTTGTTTTGATATGAAAGTATTTTATATGAGGTCCCCTATTTTTTTAAATTTATGCCGGTAACGTTGAGACCAGGGATGAACATCAGCCTTAAGAAACCCCATCTACACTAAGATGATGTAAATCACATGCGCATATAACAAAGAGGTGACGAAAGATGCCGAGTAAATGAGTATCGAGCTAGAAGCGTCTTCCAGCTTAAGAAGTTCGAAGACTCTTGCAATCAAAAGAACTTTTTGAGGTTTGATAAAAACGGGAAGCATCTGCTTGGAACAGCCAGAGACTTAAAGCTTATAGCAACTGAAATCCAGGATTTAAACTTATTTGGAGGTATATAAAGGCGCTGCTTAAGCCTTAAAGGTTGACCACATAAAAAAACGATTGTGCTTTAGATCACACGACTGAAGTAAAACTTCTTTAGCACCATCTATATATACATATTAAGTTTATACATATTAATACATCAATTTTCTTCAATAATTCACTGGCTATGAGAGGAAGAGAGCAAGAGAATGGGCACGCGCACTGCTCTCTCTTGCTCCTACAGTATGATACAGACAATAGGCCACGGTTGCCACTTGCAAAAAAACTCAAATTATTTTATTTGATTTTGCACAAAATTACCAGCTGCTAGAAGACATGGGAGATCATCTACCTATTTTCTTATAACAAACCCTTAACAAATTAGAGTTTCATGTCTGTATATGAATAATATGATTAATTAACAATCCATATCTCAATAAAGTTATAAACAGGAACAGAAACTATTTCGAAGTTCACCATCTGTCAAAAGAAGAAAATGAGTGCATTCTGTCATTTTTTAAATAGCGAATAAAACAGTTTTATATGGATGATGATGATGCATATGCAAATAAAGCAATGCCCTCACTCAGAGGCAGTAAGGTAGCATTTAAATGAGGTGATATCGAGTTCTCATTCTTGGTACATCTGCTGAAAAGTTTACCATAATCAGCTAAGAATTACCAAATTAGCAAAAATCAAAAAGCAAAAAAAATACCAAGTTTGGTAAAAAATTAACAAAGTGGCAACCTTGCAAGAGGTGTGCTTAGATATATAACACGTAACTGGCTATGAGAGAATGAAAAGAAACTGTGTGCTCGCACCTGTCTCTGTTGCTCCTAAAATATGATACAGATAATTGGCGTGCACTGCAGTGATACCAGACTTTAGAGACAGGTTATCCCACGGTTATACTCAAAATATCCCTTTTATGTTTACAAAATAAATAAATATATTATTTAAAAAAAAATACTCGTGATTCATTCACAAACACATATGTCATTTTATGAAGCAGTTTAGGGAAATAAAAAAAAGAAAATGAAAGCATTTAGATATTTTGAATGACTTTTTTCTAAACATGAAAACATTTTATTTGATCGTAGGTTGAATAATTTTTTTATTCTTAATGAAATGAGCAATTATGAACAAAATTTGACCAAAAAGTAAAATCCCTTTCTTTTTGTACTATGAGGTCTGAAAAATCCCTTTGCCCCTTTTAGCTTAGTATTAGTGTGAAAATACCGCAAAAAGGGATAAATCCTCCGATCTGGTATCACTGCTGCACTGTATGATGTGTCTTAGATAATGAAACGTAACTGGCTGAGAGAAAGAGAGAACGAAAATGTGCGCTCGCATCTATCTCTCTTGCCTCTACAGTTATATTCCAAACGAAACATAACTCTCTCTCTTTTTTTCTCACTAACTTATATCTCCCTCTCAACTTCCGCTCGCAATTTCCATAACGCTTTCGTGACGTATTCACCAGCTTACCCCCCAAGTCAAGCGTGCCTAAAGAAGTATTACTTCAAAAAAATCGAAATTTATACGCAGTGAAAGTAGGTAAATTGCAAAATTTATAGCATTTTCTGATAGGAGGATTACTTTTGCGCCACCTTGTACAAACTTCCCGAATAATAGAAACAGTCTTCATCGGCAAACCAGCAGAAAGACACTTCCAATCTTTAGCTGCAAACGAGTCCGCTATATTTGAGTAACTGAATTTTTAAAGATCTACCTTACAAATTGAAGAATAGACAAATTTCAACTTGTTTTCGAAGGGAATAATCTCGGGACCGAGACCACAATAAACAAAAGAGCACATTCGAAAAAAAAATTGCATTTGCTGTACCAAAGACCTCCACGAAAGTACAGCACATGCCAAGCACTTCCCCACAACCCAACCTTACCTAACCCTGTTGATACAGAGATGATCTCGTCTTACTCAACGCTCATAATACTCGGAGACTCCGTAACTGTGAATGGAGTAGTCCTTATGGCATTTATGAACTCATTTCACATAATCCACACTCGAATTAGTTATGCGACCTTGATCCATCATCGTTTCCCGGCACTTCGATGAAATTCTTTTTTTAGAACGCTGCATGCCAGTATATGCCGCATACTTGCACGAAATGCAACCCGATACCAAGTCAATGCTTCGCCCATCTGTGTCACTTAAGTGCCTCAAGTGGGTGAGAAAAATTACGAAGACAATTCCGATTTTAATTGTCGCCCGTGACAAATCGGAACGACGAAGGAAAATGCTTCCTTGAACATCTGCAAAGTCTCCTAGCGCATATTTGTCACACTAATTATACAATTTTGACGGGATATAAGCACAAAAGACGCGTTCTTAGCGCCGCAAACGAGTCTAATGAATTTCATGCTTTCTTTCCCTTTAGAAAACTGCTAAGTATCCTCTTTCTTCTGGCAACGATGAAGAGGTTTTGATCAGTATTTTTTTTTTTTTAGATATATGGCGTGCCCTTCAATCGATTTTAGAAGGTGTATGGAAAATGTTCCAATATTGGATTACAAAATGAGGTATGTAGCTGGGAAACACTTATGTATTCAAAATTAGATTGAAAACGATTGCGAGGTTTGTATTTATAGCTCTTCACCCTGTTTGTTATTTTTATTCGCCATAATCAATCAGAAGATGCGGTATATGGCGCGGCGGTAAACTGTGAAAGGTTGCGTCTTCCAATCTCCAAATAAATAAGTCCTCCAGTTCCAAGTCTCCCTCACTACTCACCTCAAACTTCCTCAACGCTCAAGTTGTCTATTACGACGATCTGTCGAGTTACTCGATGTCGTGTGTTCCTTCCTATTGATGGCATACAATTCGTTCTGCTTTCATTCAAGACTGTAACCATGTTTGTCACTTCTGTTTCAATATTTGCAAACTCGCCCGCTGGGTTTCGCAAATGATGTGACTGTCATTTGCGTATAAAAGTAGAGGTACAGTCTTGTGGAAAGTTCTGCCGCTGGTAATTTTTTGTGAGTCTGTTCTGAGATAGCACAGCGCCTCACCTTTAGTAAAACCTTTTTCGACATCAAAGTTCTCGTTGAGATTGACAGCGGAAGTTCCTCGCTGTCACTGACAAGTTTGGAGGGAAATAAGAATAACTAAATAAAATATATGACTGGTGAATGGGAGGTGGACTTCCTCAGTTGACAACTGTTTTCAGGCGTATATATAGCAACATGATTGCGAGACCGAAGGCGCAGTTTAAAGCGGCCTTCTTTGTTGTAGATCGGGCAAACGATTTTGAGGCTTCATCAAGCACAGTTTCCTCCAATCAAATCTTTATTTGTAGACCTGGTAAATTATTTTGAGGCTTCATCAAGCATAGTTTCCTTCAATCAAATCTTGGGGACGAGTTGGTATTGGTGTATGCTCTACACCCAGTCAACTTCCGATGCGACGCCGCCCGATCCAGCAGCCTTACGTTGGACTTAAGCTTGAATATTGATATCCTCAGTTTATTTGGGTTAAATGGCCGGAAGTCTTTGATTTCTGCCTGACAGCGGAATTTATATCATTTCGCCGTTTAACAGAAATGAAATCACCGACTGTGACTCTACTGCAAGGCATCCTTGTTCGTCTCTACAGATCTCTGTTCGGGGCTTGCTCTTCTGATATGTTGTTTTTATACCGCTTGGTTAGACCGAAAAACATTGTTCCTGGAGAAGCGCCGTCTTTATTTCCTCGGTCGTGCTACTCTCATATCAAAAAAGAGGTCGTGGTAATCACGAAGTTGCAGACCAATTTTCATTAGACAACCTAAAGAAATAGGTTCTATTGATCTCCTTATTGGAAAAGGAGTAGCCGCCAGTTATATGTGTTTCAGTTAAGGAGGGCCTAACCAATAAACACTTTTAGTTTCGACTCTTAATTTTCTATACAAATTTTGCAATTGTGAGCTTTTGTAAATTTAAAGTCGAGACTAAGAGAGTTTACATCTTCTTAGAAGATTTTCTGATCGTTTTAATAACGACCAAAGTGCTGATGATACATGAAAAGCTATCGAGCTTAAGAAATTGCAGAGCTCACTGAGGAAGGCTTGAAAAAAAATTTCACTGGTAATACTGAACTAAGTGAATCATCCAAAAAGCCCTAGGAACTAAGTGAAAGTAGGCACAAGAAGAAGCATGGAATAACAGTCCTTACCAGCATCAGGAAATATGTTATAGATATTGGCTCAAGACACAAAAAAGAAGCGCGTTAGAGAATGCTACAAACTCGCTTTCCACTATATAAAGCAATTTTAGATCGATTAACGACTTTTTTAAAAATCTTAAGAACCTTGCACTTCGAAAGCCTGGCAGCTGGAAAAGTATGCAACTACTCTGGCTTTTTAAAGCCACATGTAGACCGAAAATGTCAGAGCCGCTGAATAAAACTTAAACGTCTAGGCTAAGCGGATATTTTTGTTAGCCAGAAAAGTTTTTAGAAAAAAGTAGTAGATAAAGAATGTAACATTTACCTAGTTTTGGCAAGAAATAAAGACCCTGAAGCCTTAAAAGCTTCAGCTGTGAATTTCAGAAAATGCTGCCTCGCTTAATGCTTCATCTAAGCTTCTTCAGCTGAGATTGCCGCATTTCAAGAGTCAATCGAAAGTCTCGAAAGTTATTATAGTAGGTACTAAATCTAGAATGAAGACGACAATCGTCCAGACGATATCGATTCTTAAGTTTTGATGATAAGCTGTGCTCAGATGGATTTGTTTCTTTATTATCGTAAGTTTTCAATACATTTGTAGAGAAGGAACTAGATAAAGCTCTTAAGCTCGTACCTTTTTGTATTTAGTTTGCTAGTTTAGGAGGTGTGATCGCCGATAGTCATCTCAAAAGTTACGTGATTAGGGCTACAGTAAACCAACGACCCATCTTGCTAGTTCAAATTATTAAATAAATAAATAATTGGCGGAACAGGCCCGTATGGACCCAAGCCTAGCTTCTCACAACCATTCGTCTTGTGTGAGTTTTTATTTTTGGGACGAATGGAAGGGATCTACAATTTTTATGCCGAGTCCAAACGGCCAATTGAGAAGCTCTTTCATGACAGTTATACTCTCGGATGTTTGTCAGACGTTCGCGAGAGGTGGCGCAGCGAAAAAAACCTTAAGTTGAAATTTGGGTTTTTCTCGGGATTCGAACCTGGGACCCCTCGCTTAGTAGTCCAACACACTAACCACTAAGCCACTGCGCCTACAGTTCAAATTATTACCAAAATTTTTAAAATTGAGAAGATGCTACAGAACGCTTGCAACTAATTATAAAAAAAAACCTTTATACCCAACACCTGACCACAAATTTGGGCTTAGCAAAACATTTTGCAATCGCATAACTGACCTAAATAAGTAAATATTTCAAGACTGCACAATTTGCTCTGTTGTATTTTTGAATGAACCAAAAACAAGATCAGTTCTCGAATGGTTGCATCGAGATTACAGGCACATTCCTTTCAAAACAAGGAAAGTCATACTCAAAATTAATGAAAATACCGACTAGTGTGATGCAAGGGAGCGGTACTGGGCCACTCTTGTAACTGAACATCAGGTATAACCATTGATTTTATAAACATGAAGAGCAACCACATCGACGAAACGAAAGTGGTTGATAAACAGTTGCGTTTCAATTTGTCCCTGAAACTGCATCCCTAAAAGTGTGCAATCAAATCCTTGAAAAATACGCAGTTTGCGAAAAGTTTCCAACATTTGTATGCTCAACTGAATCACCTCCCCAAAATGATCAAAAGGGTTTTTGCAGCTAGAGTAGTTTAGAAGTTATACGATATGAAGTATGGTTATGCCTTCAAGGCTTCACTTTCGACGGGCTATAACCTTGAACTTGAGTGAAAACTAACACGTGGCAGACGATTTTTTATTCGCCGGAACTTAAGGAAACTCAACTTAATGGCTTATTACCTCTTAACTGGGACACAAAGCATTACGCATAAGCAAACAAATAAATAAAATAATGCAAAGGATTTAAAAACAAAGATAGGATTCCCTATTGTATTTATAAGCCTAGGAATTTTTTTTTTTAATTTTGGTGGGTGCAATACCCCCATATATTTGGCTTAATACAAGCTTTACAAGCATGGAAAGATTAGAGCTTAAAACTAGAGCTTATAAAATCTAAGGATGGTTAAGTAGATCGATTTTTAGGGAGGGAGTGCTGCGGTTGAAGTCAAAAACAGTGAGGTTTGCATTAACCTTACGCAGCATACGTCAGATGGGTTCGTTAGAGCCATACGAAGTACGGTGGGTTGGAAGATAGAAAAGTCGTGGGCAACGTAGACTACAAGGATTGGTATTAAGGCATATAGAGTTGTATAGAGACGCGCAATCGACGGAACCTGAAAGGAGTCGGTGAATGAAGAGAATGTCTGCTGCGTCCCTGCGATCCTCAAGGGTGTTAAGGTTAATTAGTTTAAGTCGGTCGCGATAAGGAGGTACGATTAGAGTATCGTTCCAAGAAAGACCACGGAGAGCAAATCGAAGAAAACGACGTTGAATGCTTTCGATTCTGGAAATATGGACTCGTTGAAAGGGACACCACGCTTGGCTGGCGTACTCAAGGAGGGGTGGAACAAAGGTGGTGTAAAGGGATCTGGTTACGTATGGGTCGCAGAATTCTTTTGACCATCTTTTAACGAAGCCAAGTGATGTGTCTGCTTTAGTAATTATGTCATCTTCTCTGTCGCATAATATGCCAAAGTCGCGAAATGATTGAACGAGAGATATAGGTTGACCGTGGAGTAGGTAATTACGGGGAGGAGACTTGTTGATCTTGCGTGGGAAGGTTATAGACTGACATTTGGATACATTGAGTTCTACGCAGTTCTTAAGGCACCAGATGGAAAAGCTATTTAGATCTGTTTGAAGGAGGCTGGAGTCGTGTTGTGAAGAATTGTTTTTGAAAAATTTGGTATCGTCAGCATAAAGAGAGAGTGCTGAGTGTTGAATGATCATTTCAAGATCGTTAATTGTTAGAATAAATAAAAGGGCACCGAGATGATTGCCGTGTGGAACACCAGAGCTGGCTACGAAAGGTGCCGAAAGAACGGATCTGAAGCGAACGCTGTAAAAACGGTTTTCTAGGTATCAATTTAACCATTTCAGCAAAATGTCTTTAAAGCCAAGGGCAGACAATTTGAAAATTATTAATTTATGGGAAATCTTGTCAAAAGCCTTACTGAAATCTGTTGTAACAACATCGACTTCTTTACCACATCCTAAGGCTGAGAGTGTAGAGGATATGAATTCGACAAGATATGTGGTCGTTGATCTACCTTTTAAAAAGCCGTGCTGGTTAGGGGAAATAAAAAACTTGCACTGAAAGCATAAGGCTTCATACAAGACACTTTCAAAAAGTTTGGGTATATGTGAAAGTTTGGCAATGGGGCGGTAGTTTATCACCTCGCTTTTTAATCCCTTTTTGTGTACTGGTCTTATGAAAGAGAACTTCTATATCTGAGGAAATTCTCCTTGAGAGAGCGATAATCGAAAAAGATAAGAGAGGGGGAGGGAGAGATTTGAGGTACACTTTTTAAGAAATATGGTTGGAATACCCGGGCCATCCGGGCCGGGTGAGTATTCATCATTAAGTCTTAGTAACTTATTTTCTATCACTGTATGATCAAAACTTTGAGATAAAAAAGGACCAATGGAAAAGTTTTGAAGATATTCAAAATAGGTGGGATCCGGTACGAAGGAGTTGTCGGTGAAAGACTGCTTAAAGAAGGTAGCAAAAAAGTTTGCTATGGCAAGCGGATCAGTAGAAG
The DNA here is from genome assembly GCA_916610125.1 of Cheilosia vulpina. Lineage (NCBI taxonomy): Eukaryota > Metazoa > Arthropoda > Insecta > Diptera > Syrphidae > Cheilosia > Cheilosia vulpina. The sequence goes on along the minus strand of OU744276.1, from coordinate 76,279,465 downwards.
TAGGAACATTTTTATTAAGATAGCAACCAAGTCCTTATTACTATATGATAAAAGTTTAAATTATTCGAATTATTTCAAAATCTTCAAAAGTAAATGAAAGTATTAATTTAAAAACTAAAAATTGAGTATCTCTTACATATTTTTATGAATGATAGTAATTGAGTTTATCAGGCGGTATTACCTTCCTTCCAAACCGAGTCTTGTATTCTTTTGTTACAATTTCATTATTATTGGATTCCGGGTTATTTTTAGAACTTGATTGAATGACCTCTTCTGTTGGATCAGGCTTTTTAACACTGGTCATATTCGAATCCGGATCTTAACCCATTTATTCGAAAAATAATCGACTACCAAAAGATACAATTTTTTATCGAATTCAAAAATATCACTACCAATTTTATGTTAAGTATTTCATGTGGAAATAAAGTTTCTTTTTGATTTGAGTTTCTACAGCGCATACAACTTTTGCAATTTGTTACAATGTCATTGTTTATATTAGGCCAAAACACAATGTCCTTGGCAAGACTTTTACAGCGCTGAATACCCATATGACCCTCATGTATGAGTTTTAAAATATCTGGACGAAGCAAAGTGGGTATTATTATTTGATTATCCTTAAATATAAGATCGTCTATGACATGTAAATCATCTTTGATATTAAAATATGGCGTTGTTATCTTGTCAACTGATATTTTATTTGAAGGCCAACCTGATTGAATAGAATCTTTGTTGAAGGAATTTGAAGGAATTTGAAGGAATTTGTTGAAGTTTTGAAAAACACACCGAAAGGTTTGAGATCAATAGATTGCAATGAAGGGTTAAATCCTTATCGAATTCGGTAAGCGTAGTTTCAGGTAAAGCTGCTCTACAAAGAGTGTCCGCCGTGAACATTTCTTTACCAGGTTTGTAAATGACGGACAGATCATATGCTTGAAGCCTAAGCACAAATCTTTGGAGCCTTGCAGGAACCTTGTGTAAAGGCTTATCAAAGAGAGGCACTAGCGGATGGATTCTCTTAAAAGGCGATAGAATTAACCCAAACTGTTGGCTCTTCGACCCTGGCAATAACATTCAATTTTTCCATTCTAAGAAGCTCTTCCTTAGGCGTTTTTCTTTTTTAGTTCAGAGCTGAGCATTATGAGCGCTCTCTGAACCGAGCGTACTCTCTGATGTATCTAAGCTTAAAAAGAAACACGAACTTTTTGTTCAGGTTGTGCTCTGAACTAAAAAAGAAAATCGCCTAAGGAAGAGCTTCTTAGAATGGAAAAATTGAATGTTATTGCCAGGGTCGAAGAGCCAACAGTTTGGGTTAATTCTATCGTTCTTGTTAAGAAACCTAATGGAAAATTAAGATTATGTCTCGATCGTAGAAATCTTAACAAGGAAATTCTTCGGTCGCATTTTCAGTTCCCCAGTTTAGATGATTTTAAAGCTAAACTGAGTGGAGCAAAATATTTTACGTCGCTAGACACCAACTCAGGTTATTGGATTTTTCCTTTCGATGATGAATCATCAAAGGCATGCACTTTTATAGCTCCGTTCGGGAGGTATAGATTTTTAAGAATGCCATACGGTATAAAATCCGCACCTGAAATTGTTCATCCTCAAATGGTCAATAGTTTTTCCGATATAGATGGTGTAATGATTTTTATTGACTACTAGCGGATACCCTGCGTGTGCTACTACGCTAATAAGTTAGCGGGAACTTCATCCAATTCCCCCCCGTGGTATAACCGAAAACTTCGTTCCTTACGTAACAAAAGGAATAAGCTATGGGCAGTATTTCTCCGCACTGGTTGTTCTTCCGACTATTCCGACTACCTCGGTATTTATCTTAATTTTACCCTCCCTCTACCAACGCTATCTAAATGATGCACATACCAATCTAATAAACGACCCTAAGTCCTTTTTCCAATTCGTAAACTATAAAAAAAAATCCGACGGTTACCCTCCTTCGCTCTCTTACGAAAACGTATCTTCCACCGACCCACATACCATTGCCAACTTTTTTGCCACATTTTTTAAGTTATCGTTTGCCGACGACTCCTTCGCACCGGATCCCTCCTACTTTGACTACCTACCTAACTTCTCTATCGGTCGCTTTCTCTCTCAAATTGTTGACCCTTCCATTATTGAAAAAAAATTACAACTGCTTAATGACGAATTCCTACCCGGCCCAGATGGTCTTCCAGCCATTTTCCTTAAGAAGTGTTCTTCTAATCTCTCGCTCCCACTTTCTGCTCTCTTTCATCTTTCTCTCTCAAATGGAGAATTTCCCCAAATTTGGAAAACCTCGTTCATTACACCGATACACAAAAAAGGATCAAAAAATGAAATTACTAATTACCGCCCAATTGCCAAACTCTCGCATATACCCAAACTTTTTGAAAGTATTGTATATGAAGTCTTAAGTTTTCGGAGCAAGTCCCTTAATTCACCCTACCAACATGGCTTCCTGAAAAGTAGATCGACTACTACAAATCTCGTCGAATTTGTTTCATATGCCCTATCATCCCTAGAGAATGGCAATGAAGTTGACGTCATCGCAACTGACTTCAGCAAGGCCTTTGATAAGATATCACATCAATTAATCCTCTTCAAATTGTCTGCCCTTGGTTATGAACCTATATTGAAAACCGATATTACAGCGTTCGCTTTAGGGCGGTACATTCGTCCTCTTTCTTAGCAACATCTGGTGTCCCACAAGGCAGCCATTTAGGTCCCCTTCTCTTCATCCTAACGGTAAATGATCTTGAGAAGATCATCAAACACTCATCTCTGTCTCTCTACGCAGATGATGCTAAAATCTTCAAAACCATCTCTTCACCTCAAGACTCTTGCCTCCTTCAAGAAGACCTGGATAGTTTTTCGACCTGGTGTCTCAAAAACTGCTTAGAACTCAACATCAACAAATGCCAATTCATTACCCTATCACGCAAGCGCAACAAGTCCCCTAGCCGACGTTACCTTCTCCATGGTCAACCAATTTCTCTCGTTCATTCTCTTCGCGACCTTGGCATATTGTATGATAGGGAGCTAAATTTTCATTCGCATATTGACGAAATAATTTGTAAGGCCAACTCATCACTCGGCTTTGTTAAACGTTGGTCTAAAGAATTCTCCGACCCTTACGTGACTAGATCTCTCTACATCTCTTTAGTTCGCCCCCTCCTTGAATACGCTAGTCAAGTGTGGTCTTCTTTTCATAGAGTTCATGTAGACAGAATTGAGAACGTCCAACGTCGCTTTCTTCGATTCGCCCTTCGAGGTCTGCCTTGGGATGATCCTTTTATCTTGCCACCCTATATTGACCGGCTCAATCTCATTAACCTGAATACCCTAGAGGAACGCAGAGACGCTGCAGACATTCTTTTCATTTTTCGTCTTTTCTCCGGCTCCGTCGACTGCGCCTCTCTTTACAACTCTTCAACACTAACCCCCGTAATTTACGTTGCCATCGTACCTCATATGGCTCCAATGAACCGATATCCCGTATGCTGCGAAAGGTAAATTCCAACCTTTCAGTTTTCGATTTTAACCGCAGCGCTGCCCACCTGAAACTCGATCTCCTTCACCACTCTCCTTATCTTTAAGTCTTTTCATGTCTTATTTTAAAGTGTCTTAGATTTAAGCTGTTACCTTAAGCCTAAATGTTAATTTTAGCTTGTATTAAGCCAAATATATGGGGGTATTGCCCCCACTAAAACAATATAATTGGCCGTGCGAAAAACAGGAATTTTCTAAGTTCAAACCAGCAACACTTAGTGATTGGCCTTGAGTCTTATTGATGGTTATGGCGAAAGCAAGACGCACTGGAAACTGTAATCGCTTGAAATCGAAGGGTAAATCGGTTGAAATCATTGGAATTCGTGGTATCAGCACTTCGTCTCCTTTACATTTGCCGCTGATGATTGTGGCTTCGATTAAATTTGGAGATAGTTTTTTAACAGCAAGTCTCGTTCCGTTGCACAATTTCGGTGGATCTAAGTTGCGAATGAGCATCACTGGTGAACCAACTATTAAAGTTAAGATGTGTGGTGGCATTCCAGAAGGTTCCAGAGAGTTAAGAAACTCTATTGGATAGTTAACAGCTTGTTCCTCATCTATAACTGTGTCAATCGATTTGTACTTCACAACTTCACCGGGTAGCTTCAATTGAATTTGATGGTTTATTTTGTTGACTTCATAATTCTTCGGAGCCAAAACTGCTCGTTCGCAAAGATAATCATGGTTTTTGAAATTATTTGCAATATCGGGAAAAACTTTCTGCACAACATCTTGAATTGATAACTGAATTTGCCAAAAGTTTAGCGGAAAAGATATTTCACGTGTAGGTGTAGTCGGTGCATACAGAAGTTTTCCATCGCCCATATCCAAAAGCTGTTTGGCGAATATTTGTGCAGCAGCATCTTGAAGTAAATGCACACGCATATTTGTCGACTTGTTTTTGGTACCACGCCCATTTATCCCATTCCGCCCATTTTCAGTTCGACTACTAATATTTGTAATTGATGGACTCGTACAAAATTTGAAGGCTATATAGCTAATATAGAACCCTAGATATTTAATATTAATATTAATTTTGTATATGAGTTAAATATTCAGTTTGTATGGGAGCCCACGCCCATTTTTCCCATGACTATTCACATTAACAAATAATCAACGTGCACAAATTTCTAAGACTATGGCTATTATAGTACTGTTCATATATGATATTAAATATTTACTTTGTATGGGAGCTGCCACTCCCACTGGTCCGATCCCGCCAATTTTTTTCCTGATTATTCGAATCAGTAACATATGGGATACTGCAATGTTTCAAAACTCTTGCTATCACAATAGTCAAGATATATGATGTTATTCAATTTATGTGGGAGGGGCCATGCCCACTTGAAATATATATAGCCGAAAACCTAATTTGGACTATAACCTTTCAAATGAAATCGGTTTGGGCCAAATCGGTTGCATAGTTTTAGAGTCTATAGAGAACAAACATTGTATTTTATATATATAGATTTCTTAATTTTTGCTGATACTTTGGAAAAACATAATGAAATTTTAAATAATGTATTATAGCGAGCGCGATCAATAGGTCTAAGATTTAACCAGTTAAATAGGTCATATTTTTAATAAAGATGGAATCAAACCAGATGATTCTAAAATTAAAGCCATTTGCAATATACCCCGACCAAAGTCTGTCGCAGAACGATTCCTCCAAATGGTTAATTATCTCGGTTCATTTGTCAAATATTTATCTTTTGAAAATTCCAATCTTCGACAGCTTTTAAAAAACGAAATTCAATGCCATTGGAACGATGCACACGAAAAGGAATTTGTTAAGTTGGAAGAAATCATTTCGAATGCACCTATACTTACTTTTTATGACCCAACAAACCCCTTACTCTTTCAGTCGACGCATCTAAAGGTGCAGTAGGTGCTGTCATATGCCATAACAATAGTCCAATAGCTGTCGCCAGTCAGCAAAACTACGCTCAAATTGAAAAGGAGCTCTTTGCTATTTTGTTTGGGTGTGTAAAGTATCACCAATATGTAATTGGCAGGAATGTGATCGTTGAAACGGATCACAAGACGCCAGTGAAAATACTCTAAGCTTGGCCTAGGGAGCGGGGTTAAACTATACATTATTAGGTGTTAAAGGCTTTATCGTTATTATTGCTGGTTAAATTTTTTATTTGGATTTATGACCCCACAGGGCGAGACACAAGTTCCTTATTCGATTCGGGTATTATATATCCTTAGAGAGAGAATTGAGACCGAAGTCCCAAATTGTTGTTTTGGGACCTATGATTCGGGAACCTATATCCCTGTTCCGGGGGAATGGCATTTTTTTATAACAAAAAAAAAAGTTAGATTGTTCTCATTCACTGTTTACAATTATATTTAAATAAATTTCGACTTTCGTCGAAAAGCAATGCACGTAGATGCAATTTATGTAACATCCTTTCACAAAAATTTGACAGCCAATGCCAAACGTCACAGAGAAGGAATATTTCACTAATTTCTATTGCATTTTTTACACGTGTTCTCCCACGTAGAGCAAAACAAAACAAAAAATGTCATAAGGACATGTCGCCCCTGATTGCTACATATGGTAGTGGTCGGCGTAGCCAACAATGACAGAGTGGAGCTGGCTTCATGAATGTCCCATCAAAATGAAAATTATTGCCGGAGTTCAGTTCCATAAAAAGTAATTGCTCTTGTATAGCTGGGATCTAAAGCGGAATGGATCCGGTGGGCTTTGATGTTAGAAACGCTTCTCTAGCCCCATGGACGAGGTTTTTTTTCTATTCAACTGTGTATGGAATGATGTACTCCAGTTGTCAGTTTTGTTTTTTCTGTTGTTGTTTAGATTTTTTATTTCCTAGAAGTGGATGTGAAATCTCGTTTAAATTAATGAGTTTGACTTTTTTACGAGTCAAAGGAAAATTTATGATTCACACGGTATGGATTCAGTGTTAGTGGTTGAACTATCGTTATTGGAGACGAACTTAACAACTTTGTTTTAAAATAGCAAATTGCATATGGCTCCACTAGAATTGATGATGATGTACGCGGATTGTCCGTGTGCTGATAAATTCTTTATCAAAAGTGAATCGAAGGTAAGCGATTGTTTAAAATCACGAGCGTTGACCTTAGTCACAATAATAATTAAATTATTCTCAGTTATCTACTGGCATCGTGCAGGAGAAATTTCACAGGGGTGGGAACAGTGTTGCCAGTTTGGGGGTTTTCCGCCAGTTTTTTTGTCGACGCGACGGTGGCAAATCTTACTTTTTTAAATTATGTTTTATTTGTTTGTTAGAAAATGGTCTGTGTTATTTTAAAATGCAGTTAAATCATCGATCGGTCCTCTAAAGTAATATTTGACAACGAAAATTATTTGTGCTAATATCTTTGAACTATATTTTTGTTTTCAAAACAAATTTGGCGCACACTTTCGCAATCGGAAAACCAAAACTGTTCTCATTTCAAATTCGAAATTCCTTCTTTTAAGTCTTCGTGTATTATAAAAATATAATGACGAAAAGTTGGGGGTTTTTTGGAAATATAGCCAAATCTGTGTGTTCTTCAGATTTATCTAGGGGGCAATATATTGACCGTCTGGCAACGCTGGGCGGAAACTTCATTAGTTTTGCTGGCATGTAAACTTTAAATTCTTTCAAAGTTAACATGTATGTTTTTTCAAATGTTTGATTTTGATCTGGTTTACAAATTTTTATACGCACTAAGGTGGCGCTACCGAGCCGGGCGCTGGAGCAAAAGCTGAGTACTTAGTGTATGTTTTTTTTTTATCTTTTTTTAGATTCAAAATGGCGGTGGATGCTTCTTCTCAAGTTTAAGTAAGCAATGTATTCCTTTTTTTGCGTGTCAAAAACGGAAAGTAAATAAAGGGTCCGCCAAATAATTTTTTTTTTTGAAAATGCTATAAAAAAAAACTACTGAATATTTTCTCAAATTTCTTTTTTTATTTGAAAGTATAATCCTTCCGGTTAATAATGGAAAATATTTTCATTCAAATGGCTGCCTCGGCTGGCCATGCAGTAGCCTACACGATCGGTCCAATTTTTAAGCACATTGTCGATTGTGTGCAGCTGTATTTCACCAATGGCTTCACGAATATTGTCCTTTAAAGCGTCAATTGTCTCTGGCATGTCGGCGTAACACTTATCTTTTACGGCACCCAACAAATAATAGTCCAACGGTGTCAAATCGCAGCTCCGCGGTGGCCAAACGACATCAGCTCTGCGGCTGATAATGCGATCTTCAAAAACATCGAGTGTAGCTTCGGCTGTGTGGCACGTAGCGCCGTCCTGTTGAAACCAAATGTTGCCAATATCCTCCTCTTCAATTTTTGTGAACAAAAATTCCTTCAACATGGCCCGATAACGATCGCCATTGACTGTAACGGCCACTCCTTGCTCATTTTCGAAGAAAAATGGCCCAATTATGCCTCTGGACCATAATTTAAATTTTCTCGGGTGTACGCACTGTTTTTGGCTTTTCACGCTTTGGTTTATCGATGAGGATGCCAGTTTCTTTCACTTTTTTCACAAGATAACGAACGTACGGAGCTGACGGTGCTTCTCTTCTTACAAAATCCGTACGCAATTTTCGCACACATACATACATAAATCGTGTGTAAGCTTAGAAAAGTTCTGATGCCGCTTTAAGTTTACTTAGTCTTACAAATCTATTCCACGATTTGGATATCCAGTCGCTTTATCTCACCCGAGAAGTCATCCGATGTTGTTTGGCTCTCATTTTTTTCTAAATGAAAAACTTCGATTCTGTTTTTTGATTATGTTTATTTGAACCTTTAGAATTTTGTTGGTCAAGTCGAGAAGATAATATCGGCCAAATGGGCGCCGTCACAATTGATTGCCATACGGGCTCGTTTTATGGCATTTTTCAACACTTCCGCGAGACCTTCGGGCGACAGATTCTCGCACTCGTGTCGAATGTTGTCCTTGAGGGCTTCTAGGGTCTCGGGCTTGTTCACGTAAACACGGGACTTCAAAAAACCCCACAAAAAAAGTCTGGAACGATTAAATCGGGCGATCTTGCAGGCCAGTGCAAATCGCCAAAACGAGAGATGAGGCGACCCGGGAACGCCGCCTTCAGAATATCGGTTGTGGCTGGCGCAGTGTGTGCCGTAGCCCTGTCCAGTTGGAACCACATGTCCTCCAGTCCTAATTCGTGCAATTGCGGCAGAAAAAACTCGGTTAACATGGCCCTAAAGCGCGCACCGTCCACTGTTGTCGTTTGGCCAGCGGCGTTCTCGAAAAAAAAATGGCCCGGTGACTCCTCTAGCGTGAACAGCGCACCATGCAGTGCGGTTGTAATGGCTCCTCGTGCATTTTCGGTGCCCCAGAAGCGATAGTTTTGCTTGTTCACGTACCCGCTGAGATGGAAATGAGCCTCATCGCTCATGTCGAAAAATCGTCCTCGAGATTGAGGATGATTTGGGCGTAGGTTACACGCGTTTGGCGGTCGACAGGCAGCAGCTGATGCACGAACTGGACTTTGTATACGGGAGCATGCGCAAGTCCTTGACCAAAATTCGTCTTAGGGACGACCGGCTGATGGCTAATTGAGAAGCGCGGCGTCTGGTCGATGTTTCGGGCGAAAGCTCGACATCCTCGTCAACAGCGGCGATATTCTCGGCACAACGGGCGCTCCAGGGCCAGCCAATCTTGGCCACGTCTCGTGTGGTCCTATACTCTTCAAGGTTGGTGGCCAAACGGCGCAGTGTTTGCGCAGTCGGTGTCGGACGGCCGTGGAATCGGCGACGGAATTCGCGCTGCGCCAGCACTATACAGACGAATTGTTACGCAAAAAAATAGACACGATTATTCCGCGGAGTGTATCGCTTCATGGCTTGTTCACTTGTATTCTACATCTGTCTAGTCCGCAAATGTCAAAATAGATTTGACATTGGCGGCCATTTGCAAAAATAAAAGCATCTTCCAATAGGGTGATCTCTTACTTACCCCGCGAAGTTCATTTGAATTTTTGAATTTCCCTTGAAAGTCTAACGATTTTAGTTAAAAAGAAAACAAAACAGAACGAAATTGAAAATAAAATACTGCTACCATTGCACTTGGAAATATGAATTTCGAGGTTTCGGAAATTGCACCCAAACATTGGCTTGAAAAAAATATTGTTGCTACAATAGCGAATTATATACAGTCCACGACGGACACTAAACACACTCATATAAGAACAAATCGCTTATAAGAATCGGATGCGGAAACACCGAAAACTTTGTTGTTATACACGGATACAACTCGGATATTATGAACAATTTTTTTTTAAGATTTTGGAGGTTTCTTATATCCGTCGTTGACTGTAGTTAAAGAAGAATTGAAAATTTTGCGTACAGAATATTTAGCAAATGCTCTGAGTGAGGAAAATAGCAGACTTGACATTTATTTATACGTCGTGCGTCATACCGTAAATGACGACGCTTTTTGAGCAGCAAAAGCTGGAGTTGACTCAAATCAGTTTTTGTTCCTACGAAACGTAGCCAATGCTTTGATTTAGACATTTCTTCTGAGTAACAGGAATTTATTCATTCTCATCGTCTCAGATAGCAGGGGTCAGATTCTGTAAGACGAAACGATCAAACGTTTTTGTACGCACGAATGATTTGCCATATTTTACTCAAGTAAATTTCTTCGTGCATTCGAAAACGATTGAACGTTTCGCCTTACAGACTGCCGACCCAGGTTTAGATGTTATAAAGGCTTAGGGTTAGTAAAAATGGAGCATTATGCAAAAGAACAGCGTGTTTTCATGATGAATAATAAAAGTTTGGCTGCCACCGTTCCATTCGGCGTTTTGGACAAGAATTGCAAATTTCAAGAAGCTCTTTATATAGCTGACACATTGCTATAGTGATTAAAAGTTTATTCCTATTTTAAGATCTTCCTAAAAAAATAAAAGTTTTGTTCACATAAAAATGAAACTGAAACTTTTTTCCGACCTTAAGTGTTTGTCCGGAGTATTGATTTAAAAAACTGCTGCACGAAATTGCTCCAATTGCTCCAGGTTACAGTTACTGTGCAAAATGTCGCGAATAAAAGATGGGTAATGTTTTATCAACATCCGCTGACGATTATAAATATTTACGATGCACAAATATATGTATATTCAAGCACCACAGCCATTCCCTAAGCTAATAACCGCCTCCCTACATACTCTTTTATATCTTCGGTGTCATTTGATACCGACTCGCTCATTGCGAGCATTTCATGTTAATTAAGTTTAATTTTTAATTCATTCATAAACCCATTAAGCAAATCTCATAATGGCGCTTCCCATAATTCCGTTCTTCAATTACTATGCTCGGAGTACGAGTGTTCCATTATAAGAGAAATGCGTAGCATCCACCCGACCAATATCAACACCATCAACCTCCCTCCCAAGTCCCAACCCAAGCATATTTGTAAAGCTTTTCTGTGCCGCCTGTTAAGCATCTCGATAATGGAACATGACTCCCCTTATAGAGACAGAGCAGCACATTTTGTTGCTGTTGGTTCCTGCCGGTGAATGTAGGATTTCTGAAATACGCGCACATAGACCATCCGCATTCGCTTTTGTGCACCAGAATATGATTTTTGGGGTATACTCGCTCGCACATCGCACCGGGTTTCGGGGGTTTGCATTCGCAGTTCGACGACTGGTGCTTGGGGGTGAATTGTATCTATGACAACCGCAAACAATGAAATTCATTATTTATTCAGATCCCGACGAGGGCGGAGCACTGCGCACTCTTCTGGTCATATAAATATCTGGCGGATTCACGATAAGCGATTTGTGTTTACATAGCCAAAAGTTTTCCAATTCACTTTTGTGGGATGCCGTCTGATATTGGGATAAGATGAAAAGATTGCGTTGCTGGTGATGCATAAAGTAATTTTTTTTTTCGCAATTTTGGAAGGCATTGTTTTCATTTTGCAACTGGAGTTTTTCTACATACGGGCATACGGCTGTTGTCGGTGACGGTGACTTTAAAGTCGATAAACAGCCATTTTGGTACCGATTTGGAACTGGAATGACTGTCGGATACCGCCCTGTAAAGCACCAATTAATTAGTTTAGCCGTACGTATACACGTGGCCGAAAATCCAGTAAGTGTGTCTCATTTCGGTGGTTTCCTTGCTTCCATAAAGGGTGCCCCAGAATTCACGCAAGAAATACGTTTGTCAGAAAATGCTGGTTTTTTCTAAGAAAAAATGCTAATGACCACATTTTTGGCGTAAATCTTTGACTTCTGAGAACTCCAAAGAATAAGCTTTTACGGCGTTAAATCGCAGAAGCTGGGCATACTATTATGGCGATTCTGTCAAATTACGCAGTCAGAAAAAATATCTCATATCTCTCTAATTAATTTGTTTATCGGGATTAACGACCGTCTTTTTAAATTCACAAGAGTCATCCACGTCAATATGAATTTAGGCAGAAATTTTTATATCGTCCTTAAATACCTACTTTTATTAATTTTTGTTGCCCATTATAATTTTAGTACAAAATCCCCACGGAGTAGAAGTTCGTTGTGGGGTGGATCTTTTATTTCTCAGCAACCGCGCGTGTAGATTTTCTAAACCTTAAATTCGCCAATTTTTGGTGACTATAAGTAAGGCATGTAGACTGAACGATAGGTCCCAGGTTCGATTTCCGAAAAAATCCATCTTAAGTTTTTTTTTTTTCGCTGTACCAGCAGACAAACATCCGAGAGTATTACTGTCATGAAAAAGCTTCTCAATAAGCCGTTTGGACTCGGCATAAAATTGGAGATTCTTTCCCAAAAACTAAAAAAGCTCACAAAAACCGAATGGTTGTGCGAAGCTATGCCTAGGGTCCCCACGAACCTGTTGCGCCAACTATTTATTTATTAACTTATTCTTAAGAAAGCCATCAGTCCTCTTCGATCTGAAAAATCTTTATTACTTTAAAAACATGGCGCAACTAGTTTTTTTTCTTACGTCAAAAATTTTAGCAGCACTGAACTGTCAGCTCTGACGGGTTTTTTTTTGCGTTGACAGTACTTTTTCCAGAATGGCGCAAAATTCAAATCTTGCAATTGCAACGAACTTAAATAACAAAAATACACAACAAACCATTAATATTCAAAAGATCCCACAAATTGTAGTCAAATAGTAAGTTTATACAAAAAACAAATTTAAGATTTGCTGTCTGTCGACACTTTTCAAATTGTTCTTCTCTGTTAAGTGTTAATTAACCAAAAATAATAAATAAAGTAAAGATGACAATTCATTTAAATAAAAGTAACACTCTGACTCTTTAAGAAAAGCTAAAATCTAATTAGCCTTGAGACCCTTTTGCTTTTAGGTATTTCTTTTAACGTGATGAACGAACAAATCCTCGAACAGACACATTGCAGTTTTGTTATTGAATATAGTAGGTGGATGGCCGTACTGTATGCGAAATTAGTTAATACGATTGAAGCTTAATAATTATTTATTTATTTATTCAAAAGAGTGATTAATTGTGTTTCCGGTTCGTTTTTTACTGCAAACGAATCAAATTTTGTTGTAGTTTATTTATTAATTTTATATAATCAGTGATTCGGAGTCTGGACAGTGTTTTTTTGCGGAAATACAATTTACCATTATTCTTATTAATACTGAGAAACAATTCTAATTTACATACCTAATGAGTTTTAATATTATTTTAACCTTTTAAAAAGCATTTGTGCAGCAACTTGATACTTATTTAACAAAATTAATGAAATGGAGTATTAATGTTATTTGAATTGAATAAATTGAAACTGTTTCCATTTACAATTATTGTATTGCATTGGATGGACCATATTTTTAAAAGCGAAACCCGGGACAAAAAAAGGAAAATATATAACAGCACACCAATGGCCAAAAATAACACAAAAATTCGTATTGGAATGTCCCGTATTTATAAAAAAAAATCGGGACAGGCTATTGAAATACGGGACTTATGGTCATCGTACCTATTCCAGAATGTATTTTGTGGCCATAAATAAAATTAATTTGTAAGCTACATTTTTTTATAACATACATTTATGACTTTACCTGTTTTTAATGCAAAGCAAAAGCTAATAATTAATTTGTGAACTTCTATATTTTATTAGCAAACTATTAGTATAATCAAATGTGAATGTAAATGAAAGCGGATTTAAAAGATTTCTGCTGGAGGCTTGTCAAAGTTCCCCAATTCACCTTCATATAATATATTATTGATTAAATGTTGGACTGTGCTTCTTGCATAATTGGTAGAAAGCTTCCTTACTTTGAAGGCCACATTCTCTCCGAAAACACTGTACTCGTCACGCTCAACTCTAACATCCAACGCTTTACGCACGATATCTATGGCCACGTCTGTACCATCAGCGCTTGTCGCTGTCATATTATTCCAAGACCTTTGCGGTGTACGATGCAATGAATTGTGTCCTACTCCTACTGCTGTTGACCTCATGGAGATATTGATCAATTCATTGGGCACTTCAGTTTCAGTTTCAGTTTCTGATTTGACTTCAATCGACCCTCTGATATCAGATTCCGATTTAATGCTACATGCATCCTCGTCATTGCGTTCTGATGTATTGCTAGTAATGGCTTTCTGAAATTAAAAAAAAAAATTAAGTAACTATTAAAAAATTACTAGTAAGTTTGTTTTGCATTAATAAAAAAATAATTCCAGCGCATTTAAAATGTCAACGAAGGCAATGTTCAATTTTGTGATTTTTTCCTTTCATTTATAGGTATATTAAATTCAAAGATATTTATTATTGAGATACAAATAATGTTTAACTAGTGTTGGATGATTGCTTTTAAGGGTAAGCAAAAAGCAAAATGGCGGAAAACCATATTTCCGTGATACAGCCTGAAATAGACAAGTCGGAGGAAGAGAACACGCATATTGAAACCCCCTGACATTTGCGCTTCAAATATAAAATTCTTAATATGTATATAAAGAGTGGGGGTTCACTCATCGACCGATAATTAGGTGTTTGCCTCAATATCGGTCAAACGTCAAAGTCAGGTCAACTTCACTGATTCCTCCAGATGATCGAATCTTTCTATCGTGTAGAAAGTAGAGTTCCGACGTGTGGCTACAACAGCGTTATCGCACATGCGTTGCCTTGACTTTGTTGACCGTTACTATGTGGTTTCTTTCTCTCTTCACGTTATTTCTCGTTCGTACTACATCCTCCCCTCCTTTAATCCAAAATTGACAATCAGATTGATGGTGTGTTTTCGAAACAAAGTGTTTTCATCTTATTTTTTGTCCAAACTTCAGCTTTAAAGCAGTGATTCCTCTAATTTTACACTTTAGATCTTTAATCAAAAATAATAAACATCAAGCTAATAAACCAGTAAATTATCTTTTTTTCCTAACACCCACCCTACATTTGCTACAAGATACCTAACTCATTATCTTGGTCTCGGAGCTCGATTTTTTTTCGACAGCTGGAAAATTTGTCTTTTGGTCCACGAAAGTGTCAGAAAATTATACGAGGGTCAATATTTAGTCCAACTGACACATGGCCTTAAGCTTCTACATACCGTTATATCAAGAACTTAATAGAAACGACTTTTAGAAGTGACTGTGGGAACCGCTTAAAATAGTATGTAATTAACTACTATACGCAGAAAAACAACTATTGGATAAAAAACTTACCCTTACACCCCGTTCAGGATATAGAGTCACTATAGGGTGTTTGTTTTCCATGTGTTTTTTCAGGTTGGATGTACTCGTTTTAAAAGATATTTTACTTTTACACATATTACACATAGCAAAAGTGTTATTTATTTGTGTAAAAAAATTCCACAAAAAACTAGTTCTTTTCCTATTATTTGCATTAATTCTCGGTGTCATTTTGATTCTATTGGGAAATTCGTAGTATATATTGTTAAGTAAATACAAATGTACCACAAAATGCGTTACACGAAGTCCATAGACAATTTTCTGATAATAATGTGAATGTTTTAGAAAAAATCTTTTAAGAAATTAAATTTTTAGATAGTTTACTTCCAAAAAAATCGCCTGAAAATTAGTTGGCGAAATGTCAATTGATGTAACGCATTTGGCACAGCTTGAAATAAAAACAAAAATTAAATAAAAACCTTAAGCAAACTCAAACTTAACCGCACTTAAGAATTAGCGAACAATGCCCACGTCACTTGTCACTTCACAACACTTTAAAATTACAACATTTAAAAAGGAACAACAACCTAATACATACAGAAAAAGAAAAATTAGAGCAGATTTAGGTAACTTTATTTCCTAAAATTCCAACCAAAGGAGCCCAATAAGTTACTACTATAGCAGTGGCAAGGAAATAAGCAACCAATGTATCTGCAACTAGAATAGGTATACACAAACGACAAAACACGATCACTCCCTCTGTCAGAGTTATTGAGGTTTTTCTTTTGCAGAATTTTGCACTTTTACACTGCTAGCTATAGCTTCTGCGATAATTTTACCCGTTGCTGTTACTACCTACTTTTTATTGCTACTTTGAATCGCAATCTCAGTTTCGCTGTTTCTCTATTTACCTTGTGGTTCGTGTTGCGACTGTGAGTGCTCTCTGTGTAGTGTATCGTGAGTCGTGAGCGTGACTCGTGATTTAAGTCGTGATTTTCAAACTGTGACTGGATTGTAATTGCGAATTTGTGATGGGAAGAAAATAAGTCCATATATGTACATACTAAGAAAAATAGTAAAAAAAATCGCGCTTTATTTGAAGACGCAATTACAATTGAATATTTTTTTTTTTCGACTTTCCATTCTTCTTACGCCATGCCACTGGCTATTCTAAACAGAAATGACAGCCAGCGATACCACTTTACTTCAATTGAAGTAGATCTACTTCAATTTGGAAAAAAAAAATCTGTTCCGTACTTCGCACTATTGTTCAATTCTTTATATCTACTTCTTTTAAGAGATTCCTTATTTAATTCGCTTCAATTTTAATAGAAAAACCTTAAATGTACTTCCAAAAACAAAAGTTATTTAAAAAATGTTTTACACTCTTTCATGTAAGCCCAAATTCAGATTTGAAAAGAATTATTTGCATCAAACTTCACTTTAAACACACAATTTATTACAATTTTCTGACGTTTACTATTGTTTTCCTTTGAATTTTCTGTCCAAGCGGTGATTGGTTTGGTTTTGGTTCTGTCTGTTATGAAAAGTTTAGCCAAATACGCGAAAGAATATCTATTATAAACGCTATGAAAATATATTTTGCAGTAATCAAGAATGTTAATAAAGATTGGTAAAAAAATCACAAATTAATAAACATTTCGTTGCGCACCGTTTATGATATTTTTTTTCTAAAAGACTGAACAATAAAGATTTGCAAAAAATAGTGAAGATGAAGAGAGAAGACCATTTATGAAGAAAAAAAGTATTGTTAAATCTTAATTTTTTTTTTAACATGTTTTAATTATACAACAAATATGGAATTAAATATATCATTAAAAAATTTTGAAATCTACTTCCCTTTTCTTAAATCTACTTCACTTTTTGGGTCAAATCTACTTCGCATTTTTTTTTTAAGTGGTAACGCTGCTGACAGCTGATACGGAGACATAAAGAACGAGATTTTATTCTCTCTTAATCTGTTGCAGAATGTAAGCAATATATTGTCGTTGTACCTATACTTTGCAGTTCCACAAAAATGATATGCGCAATGCGAATGCCCCTTGTTTATTCTGGATTTGGATTTTATTCTGGTACATTTGTCACAATATTTTTCCCACATCAAAAGTTACTCTTACCAGATATTCATAACTTGCAGATCCTCCCTGCTTATTTCTGCCTTTTAGAAACAATAAATGTTTGTAGGCAAACCACTTTGTCTCGTAATTATTGACACTTTCTTTGATTTTCTTCTCTTCTCTGTCAAACTGTCCAACCAAGCTTCTTATTTTCCGTTCCACATCGGTTCGATCGATACATAAACATTTACTTATATCATTCCATGATGCGTTTTTCAGTCTCTTTACTCTATTGGTTTGTTGCTTACAGTTCCATAAATACGGATGACGTTTATAGTGCTTTATTAAAGTAAGTGTATTCTCAACGCTCCATTCCATTTCAAAACAAAATAAGAATAAATAAAACAATATTAAATGGGCGCGCGATATATCCACCTTTGCAACCAAGCAATTACTGAATTCAGCGACTGATGAGTCACTCAACTCAACGAACAACGAAAATGTTGTCAACAATGTGATACGCATACTTTTGAAATGTTGTTGTGTGCATTCACAAAACATAATAAGCGGAATATCGCCAAGAGTATTGAATTGAATTTGTAAGAAAGAACGAATAATAAAATAATGTGATCTGTGTGAGTGTCGACTTGTTCGATCGAAATAAAATTTTGTTGGTGGCGTGCTTGCTCTTGTGCTGGCAGCTGGAATGCGATGGCGATAGCGATATTTCGACGCACGAACACGAACCATTGCCGGCTGCGGTTTACAAACATACAACTTACAACCTGACCTGATACAATCATTTTTACAGTATGGTTGACAGGGGTAAATGTTTTAAAACTTTTATTAAATGTTGACGAAATTTAAAACAGTTCTCAACCCGTATTTAACTGTACACAGATAAGTTAAAACTGTATATAAATTGTGCGATCGATCATCAGTATAATTTTCCCTTTTATAGAGACGGTAATAGATTTTCGTGAGTGAGGAAAACATACGCAGCGCTTTTAATAAAAACAAAATAGAGCAGTTGGTTGAAATACAACTGTTTTATCGAGCGAATAAGAATAAATTGAAAAGCATTTTCGTTAACTATATTTGACGTCTAAGAAGCGCGAAAATGACTTAACTGACTCCTAGTTTGATTAACTAATGACAGCAGATGCGGATTGTTTTTTTAATTGAATTTTGAAACAGTGCTTCCACTTGTATACGAATTATTGCATTGAAACGACAATTACCTAGGTGGTGGAAAAAAGTTACTATGTACATTAAACTTACTCACCGAATAGTAAAACGACCGTTTAACGGTTGTATAGATGGTTTTTATTTACAATGCTGACACTGTTTATTAATTGCGTTATTTGACAAAAGTGGCGAAGAACAAAGATAAACGTCATAGAAGTTAAAGAAATAAAGTGCGCGACTGGGTCGAACGAAACTCTCTCGTTCATCAAAATGAAGTGAGAGTTTCTGATTTTGTAAGGAAGTGGTTGCAATTATGTTAAGATGCATATTCAAAAAGGTTGAAAAAAAGAATATTATTTCCTAAAATGGAGTTTTGCGTAGTAGGTATATAACAGAATAGATTGGGAAATATAAATAATTAAAAAACCTTTTTTTTCGAATTTTTTGAGAAAAACTAAGTACGGGATACTTTTATTATCCTTAATAAGCATTTTGATCCAAATCCTTAGAGCAAATATTGCAATGTTTAGTTTGAAAAATAATATTGATTATCTATTTAACTGAAAACCGAGTACAAGTTATTGGGGGCGTTCAAGAATCTAGTTTAGTAAGTCTGACAGCTCTCTCACTAGATGTATCTCGGTTTTGATTGGGGTAAATCGGTCATATGAGCAGCTGTTACAGTTGACGTATATGGAGGGGTAGCCAACGAATCTAGTCAAGAAATTCCGTTCCCGACCAATCTAGTTTTTGCGTTCAGGTAACATCTCATCCAGACCAATCTAGTCGACTTAAGATAACTAGATTCTTGAATGCGGCCATTGTTCGGGATGTAAGCACTATGTACTTGGTTTTTAAAGTAATCGAAAATGGGGTTTTCGAGATATGAGCAGTTTTAAAAATTAGCGTTTTCGTTTTTCGTTTCCAAATCCGAAGTTTAAACTAGATCCGGGTAGGTGTTTAGGCTGCACGCCTCGGAACATAAGACAGTCGGACAGACGGACTGAATTTTGCCACCCACTTTTTTGAGTTCCTCTGTCATCGTAGTGTCAGAAGTGATTAACATCTCGAGTTCGAAATTTTGTACTAATGCAATATCTTTCTCTTACTACGTAATACAAATCTACTCTACTTTATTTGCGCAGGAGGATCTAAACTTATCTTTGCCACCAAGTTCTTGATGTACAAAAGCATTGACCCACTTATTTCATATTCCAAACACTGTCCAGAAACGTCTCGCCGCCACTGTATTCTGAGTTAATCAATTCATTTTGTCCAACTAATACAGCAATTTATCAATTGTTCCAACTCATTAAAAAATAAATAAAAATAATTGCAAAAATATTTAAATCACTTGATTTCATATTTCTGCGCTTCGGCGAAATTACTCATTTGAATAAATAAACGACCCAGTAATCGGTGATTTTGTTTTGCAAGTGTTCGTAATGCAGGTGAGTTTGGTACATTAACCTTGGGGTATTACAAAAAGAAAGATGTCGCTGAACGTGTTTCCAAAAGCAGATCGGTCAATGAATTTGTGTTGCCCTGCCCTGCTCCTTTATAAAGTCGACCAAAATTCCAATGGATTCAATAATAATAATCAAATACTAATCAGACTTCAATGGAGCTGCAGGTTTACATTTCATTACTCTTGCTTGTATGCCATTTGGCCTCAAGTTGTGACATAACACACGAGTGTCCCATGGATAAAGAATTGATGTGGGCTACTGATGGCAAATTGTGTCACGTCTTCCAAAACAAATGTTTTCTAGACGAAGTGAATTGCCATCACCAAAATAATAAAGAGCCTCGTAAGAAACAGCAGGACCGCTTTTGATTTCTATATTATATTCGTGTTATTATGCAGAGTTACAGGAAATCCCGCAGGAACAATGCCAGACTTTATGCATAACAGAGTGTGAGCACGATGACAATCCAGTCTGTGGCTATTACAATGAGCAAAAGCTGACTTTTGCCAATCAGTGTGAGATGGAGTCGCATATATGCCGAACCGGAGAGAGTGAGTAACAGTTTGTATGAGTTGAAATAAAAACCAAATTTATCTATTATTGTCAACAGCGCTGTACGTTTACGGAATAGGACCGTGTGACTGATGACAGACGAATGAGAATGACTGTACTATGTTTGGAATAATAAAATCTTAAATATTTATTTTTAGAACCTTGGTTGTTTTTTGTAAAGAATTTTTTTTAATTTGTTGGTCGAAAACCAGTTGTGGGCGCCACTTAATGAAGACTAGGGTGGCGTTTTTTCTGATCTGTTGTTCAATTCAATTCAATTTATTTGGAAAGTACAAGTAAGAACAGTTATTGTCTTTTAGTACATTAAAGTTTAACGGGTATACATTAAAATTACATGAATTCACATAATGAGCAAAGAAAAAAAATAAAAATAAAGTTATTATTGAGTGAAATTACATTTAATTAAATACAAAAGTAAAAATTTCGAGATTGGACTAAAAGAACAAGGAATAGAAGGGTGAAAATAGGGAAAGAAGAAGAGTAAAAGAGAATACATAGAATACATTAATGTGCAAAATGTGCAAAAAGTGGACTTTTAAATTTATCGGCTCCAACTATTTGTTTGATGGTGACAGGACAGTTGTTACTTAAGGTTGTTGTCTATTTATGCTCTACTTGATCGTTGTTTTTTAAGCTTTTTGGCCAGTACCGAATAGGTTATCCGTGAAATTGTGTGCTTTGTAAATTCTCGACTTGGCAATTTCGCTGTAGAACTAGCACCAAAATCAATCGATATAAATTTACACAGAATAAACGAGCGAAAATTAGAAATGAAGTCTTACATAGGTACGTTTAAAAGATTCAAGTGCTTGATAGAAAGTGCGTCTCAAAATCCGTCTTGAGCTGTAAGTGCCTGTCATATAGGTGAAAGGTTCTACTCTTTAGACAATCGAGCTTTGAATCAGGGGCCGAAACGTTTGATTAGGGCCTGACATCGATTTGGCTGAAGCTTTGACCGTCCTGATAGAACCAGATTAGTCTTACGAAAATGCCAATAATATTCAATCTAAGTTGATTTCATCCACCACATAATTTTCAGTCACTCGGACAAGTCCAGAAAAATACCTATGCCATACAGCTATTTCGGACAGATCCTTGTAGTGTTGCTATTTTGCAAAAAGACTGCAAATGAAGAAGGCACAATTTACCACGGTGAGGTAAAGTAAGCGTAACCGATTTATATGAGGCAGTTACGATACTGGACCTGAACATCCCCCCTATTCCGACAAAAACCAACTGAAACACCTCACACCTTCAAGAAGGAATGATATACATCCACCCATTCGGTGGCATCAATATGTCTTCATTACCCTCAAGCTAATTCCAACTGAAACTCAACACCAAATCGAATTTTCATATTCACTTTTGATGGACCAGCATTATTTTCCATTTCGTCAGTCTAATGATGGTGCTCATCTTACAATTTCAATTATTCACAACACTCACACTTTGTACCAAATAAACCAAATCACGGCGCGACATTGTCGTGAACAACGTGTCAAACAAAACCACAGGGGGGCGTTTGGCCCCCCTTACATCTTACAAAAAACAAAAACGAAACCCCCTCATCCATTTGTACTGATGGTTGCTTGTCCGATTTGCGAAATTCCCTGGTGACCGTCCGCATATAGCCCGAAAGGATGAACATGGACATGCCTGGGATTAAATCACACTTACACATGGGATACATATATCCGTTCCGAAATCGACGAGGTGATGCCGAAAAGGCTCGCTGCTGCGAGTCGCATGTATAGTAACTTAAGAGCATACGGTGCCATGTCCTGTCGTTCAACGACCGCATTTGGTGTCAAATATTCTATTAATTCACCCCTCGGGCTACGGCGATTGCCAATTAAGGGCTTTTTAGTATCAATTACAAATCGAATTTGTTCATTTTTGTTCGTTTGCCATGGCCGCCCGAACGAATACCTCTGGGAGGACAAGGCGACGTGATTTATTGCACGTCTCTTATACCGGCCGACTGACTTTGACGACGATGATATGGTGGAGTTGTTGACTTCTCCGATGCCTTTCAGTTATGCAACGATGACGACAGAGGGAATATTGATTTTCACATGGAAAATGCCCAACGATGACCTGCTAAGATGTAAGAACGCCACCCTTTTCGTTCCGCGTAATCTTTTAACACCCATAATCATTGATGATCCCGATCCCAAGACGGACGACGCGGCGTAACTAACGACGCACCCCGTTTTAGTGTCGTATGACACAAGGAAAATAGATCTATCATCGGTGCAACGCAACGGGAAAAGAGTTTCCCTTCCATGGCATCCAGTTGTGAGACTTCTGTATCTGTCAACGAGCGGCAACCGAATTCAGAATACGAACGAGTGCAGTATGTTTCGGGATGAGTTGGATTTCGTTCGGAAAGACGTAGGTATACACCAAGTAGACAGACGTCAGCGGTTCGGTTCAGATTTTCGTGGAAATTTGATTAATGACGGGTAATTAGTTTGATAAATTACCCAATTTGCCTATTTAAAGGTGAACCAGATATCTACAGTAGCGGACACTCAAATGAATCAATCCGAACTCACAGAAGGGGCGGACAGTTTTTGAATTGATTTCAATTCGGGGTGTGGACTGGGTATAAGTTATCTGTGAGAAATGGAGCGCGAAATTTGTGTTCTTGTTTTCAGATTTACTATATGATGTCAACAGAGCGGATATGGCTGTTAAGGAGTATTATATTGGTCCTCAAAGAATAAGCCGCTGTTGCGTTGATACCTAATACAAAAATGCAATGATACAGAGATACAGCATTGTTACAGTTAGGACTTAGTTAAAAAAAAAACTATTTTTAACGTCTAGAATTAGAATAGAAATATAAATTTTTAGTATGTTAATATTATTTGATGTTTTGGAAACCTCCCTTCTGTAGACATGTCTGTCTGCCCGTTTTATATGCGTTCCTATCCCATTTACTTTGGCGATTTGTTATGAGTATAGGTATATACCAGCGAAGTATGAGTGGCATTTCCTGTACAACAAAATCAGTTATTAATTAAAAGGCTTACTGTCGTTAAAATAATTGTCGCATGTAGTTACATGTTAGGCCTAACTATTGGCAAACACATTCGTCAAACTCAAATTGCTGTTAATAAACATTTTTAGAAGATAACTAACGCTTCGTAACTTTCACATAACTAACTTACGGTAGGAGGTCTGTCAGCTCTTAAAAAACATGGTTCCCGTCAAAATGACACATGATTTAAATTTAAATTTTTTAAAATTGTGCAACAAAATGGCTCACCGTTTTTAAGTGTTTTAAATAATGTGAGGATTTGATATCGGACATCGCCCCAACTCGAAAAAAAAAATGAAAAACCCTATGACAATTTTTACAAATAAAACAATCAAATATAAAAATAGATTTTCAAAAGAAAATATGAAAAAAAATAATTGAACTCGTAAGGGACACATTCCATTTGCATTTGTTTTGATTTTCTGTAGCTTTCCTTTATTTTCTGTTGCTTGTTTTTTTCTTGTTTACTTGTCATAATTGAAATTTACTAGCCATCAGTGATGACAGCCAATATGTAATAGTTTTTAGTACAATTTGGTTAGGTGATGCCAGCTCTAAGTAGCTATTTTAGAGAAAACATCAGTTAGTTATTATTATAAGAAAATGTAACTTATACGTTATTTATTTAACTAGGTGCTAGGTAACATACGAGCTGGAGAGTAGTTGCAGTTTTTTTATTAGTATGGCTATTATAGATTATAGAATATGCTGTTACTGGTAAGGGATAAACCTCTTCCCCCCACGGGTATCACAATGCATCAATACTGACCAAAAGTAATCTTATTCCTGATAAAATTCTATGAACACTGCCAGCAACGGCTCATTTTTTTTGTTTTTTTTGCGAGTGTGTTCGTGAGCCGGAATTTTTGAAGTTACGAGACATTTTTCAATGCTAATTTCTATGTAACAGTTGCTAGTATATAGCACCACTCCGTAAAAATATAGCTTGTAGTTGTAGACGAGGGACGGAAAATTGTTTTGTGTATGGTAAATATGATTAGATATTAATCGCGCTATTACTTTTCAATTTCGTTTCACATTTCACTATTCGCTGACCCTCTACAATCTACAGTCTTCAGCTACAAAACATTTTTATCATGAGAGTAATAGTAGAAAAAGAACAATAATCTAAAGGGTGACATAGCCTCCGTGGCGCAATTGGTTAGCGCGTTCGGCTGTTAACCGAAAGGTTGGTGGTTCGAGTCCACCCGGGGGCGGATTTTTTTTTTTTGATTCGAAGGTTTTTTGGACCTTCTAGTATCTAGTTTAGTAAGTCTGACACCTCTCTGGCTAGATCTATCTCGGTTTTGATTGGGGGAAATCGGTCATATGAGCAGCTGTTTCAGTTGACGTTTATGGAGGGGTAGCCGACGAATTTAGTCAAGAAATTCGTGACTGAGTACTAAGTTGACAGTTCTCATATGCGGCTGACATAGGAAAAGTGACGTTCCCGACCAATCTAGTTTTTGCGTTCAGGTTACATCTCATCCAGACCAATCTAGTCGACTTAAGATAACTAGATTCTTGAATGCGGCCAATAATTTATTGTTGACAGCTCCACGCAGCTGTTTTATTTAGTCTTGTTAGTCGTGCAACGATTATCTTATCATGTACAAGCACATTAGGACTATAAGTTAATAGCAACGACCTACGCGCACTATTTTTCCCTTTTGGCAGCACATTAAAGCCTAGAATCCTGCTCGCGCTAAATTTTAGCGTCCCTAGTCTCCACTTCAATTCTCCACACCAAATATAAATGCTCGCTAAATTATTAAACATCATATAGATGGGATAAAAACAATTTGATCATGACAGTAAACCTTATTTTTATTATTCGCGTACATACAATTTTCGAATTTCAAACTTTAAAGACAATGCATTGTTTAAATCGTTCCAATAGATAAAGGGTGATTTTTTAGCTGGTTTGGTTTTGGCAACACCGGTTTTGACAGCTGACGTGTGTTTAGTACCTTGTGTCACTGTCAAACAGCTTCAGTTTGGTTTGCAATTTAACCATGGATCGTCTTACAAATGAACAACGCTTGCAAATTATTGAATTTTACTATCAAAATTCGTGCTCGGTTCGAAATGTTCATCGCGCGCTGTTTCCATTTTATGATCGGCATTCTCGACCTTCTGAGCAGTCTATTCGGAAGATTGTGACCAAATTTCGCACCAAATTTACTTTGTTGGACATTAAACCACCAACACGTTTACGTACTGTGCGTAGTGAAGAAAATATTGCGGCCGTATCAGCTAGTGTGACAGAAGACCGCGAAATGTCGATTCGGCGCCGTTCCCAGCAGTTAGGCCTTTGTTACAGCACTACGTGGAAAATTTTGCGGAAGGATTTGGGCGTAAAGCCTTTTAAGATACAGCTGGTGCAAGAACTAAAGCCAGCCGACCTACCACAACGCCGAATTTTTGGTGAATGGGCTCTTGGAAAGCTGGCCGAGGATCCGCTTTTTTATCGAAAAATTGTGTTCAGCGATGAGGCTCATTTTTGGTTGAATGGGTACGTAAATAAGCAAAATTGCCGCATTTGGAGTGAAGATCAGCCAGAAGCATTGCAACAGCTACCAATGCATCCCGAAAAAGCCACTGTTTGGTGCGGTTTATGGGCCGGCGGCATTATTGGGCCATATTTCTTCAAAGATGATGCGAATCGCAGCGTTACTGTCAATGGTGAACGCTACCGAGCGATGATAACAAACTTTTTTTTTGCCCGAAATGGAAGTTCTTGACTTGCGCAATTGCGAGGCGAGTTTGGTGAACAGTTAATTTCACGTTTCGGGCCGGTCAATTGGCCGCCTAGATCGTGCGATTTGACACCTTTAGATTATTTTTTGTGGGGGTATGCCAAGGCTAATGTGTATAGGGACAAGCCCGCTTCGATTGACGCACTGGAAGCCAACATCCATGCATTCATTCGTGAGATACCGGCCGATATGTGTGAAAGAGTATGCCAAAATTGGACTCAGCGGATGGGCTACCTGAGACGCAGCCGCGGTCAAAATTTGCATGAAATTATCTTTAAACATTAAATTGCAAGGTTCAAACTATCGATTCAAATAAATATTTCATTCATTTTTTCGAATTTTTTTAAAAAAGTTCTAAACCTCTTAAAAAATCACCCTTTATAAGCAAAATTGAAGAAGATATTATCATTGCTGCAGCAGCTCAAATAAGTTCTATAATAGTAAGCAGAAGACGACACGTTCCTTCGTGTCGCGTAAATCCCTATTTGCATTGTTCCTCCACTAGCCCTGCAATTTTTTTAATGCTTTTTTTATCGCATGAAATGGAATTTTTGGTTTTGCGTTCTCTTTTATTTATTGCACAAATGTTTTCTCCGGTTTCTTCTTAAAAAAATCCAAAGCAAACACAACACAAATTGTTTCCTCCTTTTTTAATTCAAAATTTATCTTCGATTTAATGTACCAGACATTTATTTCGCGAGCTAAATGAGTGGAGACTTTTCATCGGCCCATCTATATGAAGTTAAGAATTTAGCTTGCGAACAGGATACTGCTTTGCTAAACTGCTTCGCTAGATTTTATCTTTGTACACATCTTTTTATGGGAGATAAAATTTAGCGCGAGCAGGATACTTAGCTTAAATAAAAAATTGTAATAATGTTAATCAGCACATTCTGTCCCATCTTTCAAAAACAATATTAGACGTGTTTTTTTGAGCTTCGTTCTCAGCTAAGTAAAGTAAGATTTTCAGCACACAAATTACAATAACTACAGCGCGAGTCTCGAAGTGTCAAGTAGAGCGTATTTTATTTATTTTATACTAAAAATAAAATAACTAAATGAAAATGCGATTCATGAAGAGAATGATAGCGAAAGGGCAAAGCAAGGTTCCATGCCCATTCACAATACCATTTAATTTTCTATATATGGCGATAACATCAAACCTGTAAACACACAGTTCAATGATCGATTTGAAAATTATAGCATCTTTATAAATCCATAGAGAACGGAACTGGGATCGATTCATTCAGATATTTTGCCATAATCAGGATATTGAAATTGTGCGTTTTTATGGCTACAAAAAACAACAGCAATTTGTAATGTATTCCCAAGTATCAATACCATTTCCCATTAAACATTACCGAGCCATATCAATTCACAAAATCTTATAAAAATTAAGTGGCTGGCAACAGACAATAGAAGTTGTCAAGACGAGTCCATTGATTTCGACGCACTTGCCAATTTGTTTTAGTTTTTATCACCATCATTGATTGGTCGGTCCTTACTTAACGATAAATTTTTGAATATTTGTTTAATAAATTCGTTGATTGGATGTATTTTCAGTTATGAAAGCTGGTAAGGGTCTTCATTAGCGACTTGACAACTTCAAACTATCAGTGTGAAGGCACCCTTAAACCGATTACCGAACTCTCAATATCAAAATATTCAGTAAAATCAACATTTTCATCATGGTCAAGTACATGAAGGACAACGTTTACAAATAATTTAAGCTTACTACCAAAATTCCGGGTCGGTGGTCGCAACTTTAAGAGCGTTAACGCCAATTTTCGGCCGTAATTATCGACCTAATATTAGACAAGCAAGTCAAGTGAAACAATTTGAGTCGGAATTTTGATTTTGAATTTTGCGTAAAGATCTCGGCCTAACCCTTACAAAATCAAGCTGACTCTAAAACTAAATCCAATTGATCATATGAAGCGATGTACATTCTCGAAATGGGCTCTTGATGTGACGTGATGGAAGAAAATGAAGAACTTTATCGCAAAATCATCTTCAGCGATGAAGCACATTTTTCGTCAATAACCAAAATATGCGCTACTGGGCAGGTGAGAGCCCTCATGTGCTGCATGAAACAGCACTTCATCCGCAAAAAGTCTCTGTTTGGTGCGGTTTTCATGGCAGTGGCGTCATTGGGCCGTGTTTTTCGTCGATGAAAATGACAGTCACGTTACGGTAAATGGTATTCGCTACAGAGACATGTTGGAACGTTATATCTTTGAGCAATTGCGTGAATTGAACATCAGTGGTATGTGGTTCCAACAAGACGGTGCCACAAGCCATACAGCGGGTGCAACAATCGAGTTATAGAAGTCTTAGTTCGGTGAACGTGTTATCTTCAGAAACGGACCCGTCTACTGGCCGCCGAGACCGTGTGATTTAACGCGTCTAGACTTTTTTATGGAGCTACATTAAATCATTGGTCTATGCCGGCGATGTTAGTGGAGCTCAGAGCCAATATTGAAAGAGAAATAGCGGCCGCATCGGTCGATATGTGCGGCGGAGTCATCGAACATTGTTTTATAGATAGGTTTTTTTTTTTGAGAAGCCTCAAGTAGTTTGCATTTTATTTAATAAAGAAGTTGTCAAGTCCTTAATGAAAGATCCTTTATAACACTTCGTATGCACATGTTTTCACAATAGTCAAAGAGGGAACAGTTTTTTTGCTTATTTAAAAATATGTTTGAAACTGGGGGACATTTTTTGAGACGTAAAAGGGGGAGTGTTTCAGCTAAAGGAGTTGCGACCGACAACAATGTGTCTAATGCTGCCCTATAGATTTACAGTAAGTCGAATAGATACCTACAAGGCTAGCACAGTCAGTATTAGTGTGCCGTGGGATATTTATTTTTACCTCTGAACTTTGATTTAGCTAAATCATCTCATAAATTACGTGATTTATCATACACTTTCGTAATTAATATTTACGTGAATTTATATGTGTTTAAATTTTAATTACGTATCTGTCATTTCAAATACACACAAAATAAAAACAAACATACCTGTTATTAACTTTATTCAGCAAAAAAGAACTGTCAAAACAAAATATTTCAAATTCAATTTTCAAATGTTGTTTTAGTGAGTTTTTGATATTTTTATTAAGTACAATCAAAAATTGTTTTATTCTTGGCAGGTATGGCAAAAAAAAAAAACAGAAACAACAAACAAAATAACTATCTGGTGTTGGACACCTAAACCTAATGTCAAAGTTGACAAAAATGTCACACTAAATCATTTAAAATTCGGTAGAGACGCCTTTCGTGATTTATAAATCACTTTGGCTAAATTAAATTGGTTGAAACATGGTATAAGATAAATGAGTGTGTTATTTTATAATGCTGTAAAAAAACCGATCGGTTCTCCATATCCAAAGCTATATTTGACAGTCAAAGTTATTTATTGTAATGTCTTTGGACCATTGTCGTTTACACAACAAGTCTTTCAAAAACATGCCAGCAAAAATGCGAGTGCCAGTTGCACTACGAAAAAGTTATAGTTTTTAATAGCAATAGTTCCTTAAACATTTTTTTTCAGATTTAAACACCATGAGGTATCTGTAAATTTTATAAACAAAAATTTCGTCAAACTTTAAATAGGACTGTGTACGTTCCTACAAGATGATCGAACTTACACATTTCAAATAAATTCTAAATTCCTACTTTTTTAAATCGTTCATAAAACATGTTGAAAAAATAATCACTAAGGGCCGTTTGCTCATACGACTCTTAACGATTTAAGTTCTACTTAAATACTTATGGGCTACTTTTTTCACTGTCACATGAGAGTTTATGTGGCACTTAAATTCCCTATGAGTCGTATGAGCAAACGGCCCTAAAAATTGGGGGTTTGGTTTCTATCTATCTATCTTGGGGAAATATTTTGACCGTCTGGCCACGCCGTCCAGTAAGGACGCGACTGTCACCAATTGGCCCAATACTCCTAACCTGAGGAACAATATCCAAGATGTACACAAACCTGGTAACTCGTATTTGACAGTTTTTCTTCAAGGCGCAGACTGGGCACGACGGGATAGCTGAACCGCAGTTTGTTCAAAGCATAAACTAACTATTAAATAGACTGGCAGCTTCAGCCCAAAAAAGAGAATTTGCCTACAAGCTGAATTTGACCTTGGATGTAGCCCAGTTTGAATCCATGTATTTGTGCCTATGCTAATCAAAGCGGACTCACTCATACTTGAAAAAAAAACAGTCGGTAGCCTAAGGTAGACTCTCATTTCAATATCAAGGGCTGTGTTGTAAACCATAGTTTTTCTTAGTTCAAGGTTGACATTTTTCGCTACTTTTTTATATAAATACTTGTTGGATTTTCTTATAATTGTATAGAAATTAATGTTCAAATTACAGGATATAAAGAAAAGGAATTTTTTTAAGTTATTTTATAATGAATTTTGGATAGATAGACATCATTTTTATGATATCGATATAAAACAATTGTTCGCATGTTCGCCATAAAATTTTCTTTAAGTTTCGCAACCAATTTCTCCTTTCACATTTACATTTTTTTTAATGATCAATTTGGTGTAACTATTAACAACAGTATTAAACGAGACTGACAGTACAGTTTGTCACTTAAAAAAGTGTAAGAAAAATTACAAACAAAACATCAAGCAAAATAATTCGTCAGTTTCCTAGAAAACAAATTGTGAAGAACCAATAATAAAAGTGCAGTCATCATTTTGCAACTTTATTTTACTTTTCACATACATAGTGACATTATTTTCATTCATAAAATGTCTACCAAAAACTTTTCAGTTGTGTGTTTTTTTTTTATTAAAAACTAGCACTCATCATGTTCTTGGCTGAAGCAGTTGTTTCAAATGGAATTATTTAAAATGTTCTAATAAATATTAATTGTTTTTTTGTTGTTTTGCGCTATTAAATGGAATCTTCATGAATCTCCATTGTCGTTTTTCTATTGACATTCCCGGCGAAATATTTGCTAGCATAAAAAAGAGACAACACGAAGACATGTTGAATAAGCTTTATGAGTGAACGTGTCAAGATGTGGTTGATTTATAAATAAAAAGAATTACTTGAGTTTATCGTTGAAACTTCATTTTGATTATTTTGGTGTGTTTCTTAATTTTGAGTATTTCACTAAAATATTTTTTCTCCAAAAACAACAAACCAAAACAGACACATTAATTTTGTAGGAACAAAAATATCTTCTTGTATTTCAAGGAATGAATTTTTCACACTTTATTCCTTTATTTATTTATGTTGATTACATTCGCAATTTAAAATTTTGTAGAATAGAAATCAAATGTTATCGTGGTGCAATAAAATAACGAATTTAAACTCTCAGAACGCATCCATCAGCTGACAGCAACTCACGAAATACAATAAATCTCAGTCAGTGTTTCTAACACTCTCTCTTTATTTTTCCCACGAAGCGTGTTCATTTTTCCTTTTCAAATTACCTCTATTTTTGTATGAAAAAAACATGCTCTTAAAATTCAAATTTGTATTTTTCGGAAAGAAAATAACATCAAATTAATTTTCAGTATAAAAATCGCAGTTTGCTAAAATTATAATCATTATTTTTGTTACTGGAAACTGTTACTAAAGGCAAATCTCGTTTTTATGTACATTTAGTGCGTTGATATTAATGGCAGAGACAAATCATACTGAGACCCCCAACTCACAATCCTCTTGCCGCTGGGCCCCTCAGTTTTTTTTCAAATTCGCCATTTTGTTTTCCCATCGGTGTTGTGTCAATTAAGAATCCGTGTGACATACAAAAACATACAAAAAATACAAAAATAAATGCTACCAACCTGGACAACCGTGGGGAAATGTGCTAGAATTCGGGAATACCACATTTTTACATTACTGAATGCCATTGGTTAGTAATTATATATTGTTAAAAGGCGAATAAATTGATTTCTTTGGTTAATAAAACTAGCTAAATGAGATGTTCTATATACTAAAAACTTATTATGACAAACACGGTTGCGTATTTTCTGCTTTTGAATATTTTTAACTTCGATTTCATGCGTACATTTTTCTTAGAAAACTGAATAAAATTTGCTCAATATATTTCTATTTTTCTGCATTGTTCATTTTTCATATATATTTTAAGCAAATCTCCACTTATTCCTTAAAAAAAAATATTATGCACACGTAACGAATAATTTCAAATTTAACGGATAAAATTCTATGAACGCTGTCAGCAACTTTTCCCACAGCGGAAGTGGCATATGCAAGGTGCGAGTGTGTTGGTGAGTCGGAATTTTTGAAGTTACGTGACATTTGTCAATACGAATTTCTATGTAACAATACAAGCGCACTTAGCATTTGCCACACCATAAAAATATAGCTTGTAGGCTAAGTAACGGAAAATCGGTCGGAGTTGGTGGTCTCAGTATTGTCTCTGATTAATGGTGAAATGTTTTCTTTTCAGATTGTTGATATTCTCACAATTTTGATGTTTTACGTATTGAAATTTTACCGAAAATTTAAATTCCCACAAAAAGGTAGAGATGCCACAATGTAGGAACACTGCTGAGTGTCAGTATTTTTTTTTGCTGCTCCACACGTATTCACCGACAGTAAAATAGCGAGCGGTGGGAGAGGCTTATATTGAAAAAAAATCTGCGGAGTAAATCGGGGAGACGTAGGAAAGCTGTCAGTCTATTTAATAGTTAGTTTATGGTTCAAAGTAAGAAATAAGTCAGATTTAAAAAAATTAAAAACTTCATGCGTCATGCCTCTTAAGCCCACCATTCTATTATATCGCTCAAGAGTCAGAATTACGGTTGGTATAAGGTGAAAGCCACTCTCGGTATATACATATTTAACGAGAATTATGTTGTCATTCAGTGACAGCTGGCTAAGGAGCAGCCCGTCGCCATCAATACTTTTCTCAACAATCGCTCCAAATGCAAATAAATGATGCAAAATAAATAAAAGTGTTAACAACTCACTCGGCGGTTGAAACTCGATTTCTATTTACTTATACACTTTCCGCAAATCTGTAAACATAATCACCGAAAGTGTGTGATTTCATTATGTCTTTCAGTTGACCTAGATAAATATTTACTCTCGCAAGTGTGCCTTGCGTTCGATGTGTAATCCTTTCTCGGCGACCCAAAACCGAACTCATCGAAAAGATACAATTTCCATGCCTATATCACATTTTCTCCAATAACCAATATCCACTGAGTCAACATGCGACGACACACTCTTGAAGTTTGCAAACAAATTATGCCCAGAGTGTCACTCCCCAACATGGGCGGGTAGTTAAGGGACCGAAGGGAATAAAAAGTGGACCCGCAAAGAGTTGAGTGAGTGCTCAAAATCCAACTTCCACTCGATCAAACAATTATGCAAACTATTGCACCGAGTGGCAGTAGATATAAATAATTGATGCACGGCAGTTAATTTTTGAAAAATTTGAATCCTGCCACCTCATTTAATTTCCAAGAGTACAATTTACATGTACGGTGCAACGACACTACTGCTCGTATTCAAAGCGAATTGTAAAATTTTAAAATTATTACCAGCACGTAGCGACAACAAATGTCCTGTGTATAATGCAATCTATTGTTTGGGCGCTCGACGATGCATCTCTGACAGGAGGCCGGGATGGTTTGTAACCCTTGGGGCGATTCGCTATCGCTGGTGGTATATTACTTCAATTCGGAGCCGGCATTTGTGGATACACATTATCACCCTTGTTGTGCTGTCAAATTGAATTGTCAAGGGATTTAGATCGGCACATCAAATTACGAGGCTGGTTAGCTAATTTGCCTTTTTTGCGTCCATCCTTTTGCTACCTATACATTATATTCTGTGTATGGTGTGCGTTGGATATTTGATTGCCTTGTGCAACCCCTGCCGTTGTGTGATCCTGTTTGTGCCCGGCGGCAATTCGGTTCAAGGAATGCGAGACAGAGCCTTTTTTTATTCAACTTATGATCATTGTTTGTTAGCTGTCGACTCCTTTCTATTTTCGTCCTCTAATTGATGTCAATACAGGGTTGTCGAGTACGAGCACCCCCCGAAGCGCATACCATTGTGATTCGATGACGATTGTGTTTACAGATACTCGCATTATCTAACCGTTCGCATATGGCGTGAATTTGATTTGTATATACTTGCCACATACCAAGCGTACGTTAGTGTTTTTGTGGTTTCACGCTGTGAGAATAGGTATGGCGACATGTGCGAGTTGGCCAACTTCCTTCCGACGCGCACAAATGTAAATGTGTCAGCAACTTTGCGTTCAATTAAAACAGTCTCACCGCGTAAAGTGCGAGCAGCGCACGATAACGAGCGCTCGATTGATACATCGCCCAACAAATTGGAGTCAAAATTTATACTTTCCTCCCCGCTTCACGATTCAACTTCTTAATTAA
This sequence comes from Cheilosia vulpina, assembly GCA_916610125.1. Taxonomy (NCBI): domain Eukaryota; kingdom Metazoa; phylum Arthropoda; class Insecta; order Diptera; family Syrphidae; genus Cheilosia; species Cheilosia vulpina. The sequence continues at coordinate 76,244,787 of OU744276.1, read as the reverse complement.
CTCGACACTTTCACACTTCAAAGATGATTATAGGCACCCAGTGCCAGACGCCGCCAAGATGATAATAGATACACTTGGAATAAGCAACCCCATCAGCAGCGCAACATCAGCATCCTCATCATCTGTGGTGTCAGCAACTTCGTTGCCTAACCAAAGTGTCAGATTGTATTAACTTCCGGTTCGTTAATAGCATGGAATGAGTTTCTGGCGAAGTTTCATCGGTTTTGCTGATTAAATTAATTGCGTGCGAATATGTCGGAGATCATTTGATGGCAATCGCTCTGGAGCTGTAGAGGAAGTTTCTCCACGCCGATTCAGGTTAGAGGCTAGGAGCGCGTTTGAGTTTGGAAGACGGGATACCATAGTCAGAATTTACTCCAACTTGGCTTATTCCCTGTGAATTGAATAAAGAGGAGTTAGGTTTAGGTGCTGTCATATTGGGGAAGCTATACCCTGTAGTCTGGTGTGCCCTCAAGCAGTCCCAATGGTACCGATCCTACTGTTGACAATAATGGCGCGCAGGGCTCTTATTTTAAGACAGAAACATCATGATCGAATCACATCGGCCAAATAACAGACTAGAAAACACGCGTTGCCCTTATGGATCATTCGACTGTGTGTGGCATACCTAACTTATGATAGTTAGGCAGTTCAGGTCGATCGACATTAGGGGTGGGAGTGACGACACGTATAAACTTTGTAGCAGTCGAAGAACCTCGAATTTGAGAATGTGTATGTTGCCAGTTGACAGGTCAAACGTCCAAATGATCAGTTAACAGTCGTTAAAATATCTGTATTGTTTGGAAGACCGGCACAGCCTCGATAACAAACACTCCTGGTTCTTTGTCGAATCATCAGGATCATGTTCTGCCAATAGGGTCTATAATCCAACGATGCAGACGAGTAACCAACAACTTTCACTGATCCGCCCTTCAAAAACGACGACTCGCAGGTTCTTCGAAATCTGTCGGAACTGGCTTAACAGAAATATCGGATCTGCTGAAAGATGTTAAGAGTATCAATAACTCCTAACTGGTTTAAGCAATTAGAAAAATTGCGCCTATCCGAAGACTGGGAGTGAAAAGGGTTACTGGCGCACTATACAGACCCATCTCTAACCTTACCCTTCCTTAACGGCTCCCACTTAGTGCTAACTATGAGCAATGAGCTTGAGCGCTATAGACCACCAAGTCTTGAATAGAACAGAGAGGTTGTTGTTGCTTGCAAAGTTTTAGCTGAACTCTCTTCCCTTTATTCTATCTTTTTGACGATTGAAAAGTTGAATCTTCATAATTTGACGATTATGTCCTATCAAAGGTCACTTATCATCGGTTTGAAGACTCTTCGGTGTACTTAAAGAATAAAAACACTTAATTCTACTACAGCTCAGTCGTAAGCTCATCTTGCGGTCGAAAGTTCAACTTAGAGAATTCATCCTTCAACCACAGAGAGCTCTGATTAAGATCCGGTATCAGATTGCCCTTTAGGGTGTTAAAGCTGCTGCCGAACAGATCCGATGATCGCGGTTCCTCGAACTCATGTAGACTTATCAGCGATCCAAAAAGCAGTTGTTTTTGCGGCGAATTAGACAGACTGATTGTCGCTTTGAATGTAGTTGGCTTTGTTCTGTTTTCCGAAACAGGCTCTCGACACCAAAAGGGTCGAAAAGACGTCGGAAAAGTTTTCTTTCCAACTCTAGCCCAGTTCTTCCTTTCTATTTATCAGCGACACTATATAAACCAAAACTGACAGGGTAGGGCTTTTGCATTTCGTCTTTCGAGTCAGAAGTTTGCAAATCATTTGTCAAACCAAAGTAGAGCTTCCTAGGGTATAATGCTGAACTGAATTTCGCACTGGTGCTTATATTGAGTCTTACGATTTGAACTCTCTAACCACCTCGAGCTTGGTGCTATCAACATAGTGACGGACACATGTTTCTTGGTAGCCTACACTGAGTCCTATCGTCGCTTAGTTTAAGACCAACCTATTTGGCCATAATTAACGGCAGGGAAACTACTCGTTACTCGTTACTTTGCTAAATCTCTTCTTTGTTTTTTTTTTTTGAACAGAATGGTCATGTGCTTTGCGATTTAAGTCGAGTACGACCAGGGACCTTCAATTTGTAAGACCTTTCAAAGCCATACTACCCAAGCTTCTGCGGAAGAGGCTGTTTGTGTTTTGTAAGCGAATGCCTATAATGATAAAAGTTGGCTCGAGTCGTCAAATAATAATGGTATGTACTCAAACACCTACGGGGGATAAATCTGACATTGCCAAAGAACGCTTTTATGAAATGCTGGTGGGAAGCTATAAGCACGGCATTAAAACCCTATACTTGGAGATTTCAATCCCACAATGGGAAAAGAGGGCAACGCGCCGCCACATCCGGGAACCGACAAAGGCTAATGATGTCGCGCCGATTCGAAATATCATGTCTGGAATGGCGCTTTTTGTACATCTCGACATCCATAAGAAAATGTGTCCCTGTCACATTAAACGGGAAAAGACATATAGATCATTCACATCTATCGACAGAAGGCATGCCTCCAGTTTCTAAGACATCCGCACGAGGTGCCAACATCTTTTTCAAGCCCTTCCTGTAATAAGCTAGCGGAAGCGTATTCCGGATACTTCAAACATTCGAGCGATGCGAGGTAACATTGGGAGAAAGTTGGGAGTCAAACTGTCAGAGCCCAATGAACTGGTTACACCCAACCTTTCACGAAGTCCCCTACCGCTAAATTCAAGTACAGGAACCACTGGCAGCGTTACCAGGAAACCATAAAAAGTGTCGCCTATATGCTTCGTCCGGTGTTAAACCAAGAATCTCCGAAAATGAATGCCGGCCATAGCTTTTGCGGCTTATTTAGGAGCTTTGCTCGAAGCACATAAGGACCAGAAAAAATCTGCCACCTTTGGCCAGGGCAGATAGGACGTACACAAACTTCACCGAAGAAAAAATGAGGAGTACGAAAGGTGCGTGGTTGGGTGTGGGTCTATAGAGGGATGTGATTGAAAGTTGGTCTTCCTTCCAGCTGAGAATTTCGAAGGACCACTGCATATACTATTAACTAGCGATGACTGTGAGGATCCCGCTGTCAGGCCGTATACGTTTTTTTAACATAATGGCGCTGATAGATGGGATATAAGGACGAGCTATGCCTACAGACCCACGTCTAGTTTTAATATCCCCGCCAAACTCCTGCAGAAGGACAATGGGGGATTCTGGACAGCTTTATAAAAGGTCGGTAAAAACACCACCGATTCGAAAAGGCCTTAGAGTACAGTCGCCAAGACAAAATAGACCGACACAGTTTTGAGGTAGGGACGCCCTTGCTTACCTACTGGGCGCTGAACTCGAGCAACAACATAAATCAGCACTAAGATCAACCCTACCAACATTGGGGGCCCACATTCGATCGAATTTTGCCACATGTCTGTAAACAAATTAAACAAATTACAAAACGTATAAGTGGTTCACATAACATCCCATCTAATGCCGCTCATTGTCGTATCAATTCGAAAATGCACCGCATCCTTTTCGGGAACACGAAAATCCATCTGCAAACAAAGCCAAAATTAATTAATTGAAATTGTGTTTCTTGAGCCAATAACGTCAGCACCGCTGTGTTGTTTTGATGTTGAAAAATCAAGGAAATCCCAAAAGACCTTGCGTCCTGCATTCCCCAGAGATCCCTGAACAAACGAAAACGTTCATTTTGCGGTCGGTTATGGAGCCAAATGGTATATAACGTCAAAGCAAGAGCACCCCCTCTCTGATGTAGTCTCTGTGTCATGAGAAGGACATAAAGCAAGCTCCGAGTTGAAAAATCATATTTCATAAATTATGATTGCGAATTTTGCGGCAAGGAAGCAAAAGGCTGTTCCTTCAACCCCTGTTTGCTGGAAAAGGAAAATCCCTCGCCCCGTGTGTGTCTGCATCACTTCCCATCCGCCAGCCAACCCGTCGGACGCGATACGGAGCAGGGGGTAATAGGTATAAGTACCCCCTTTCTAAATTATGTGATTGCATGTTTATGTACTTGTGTTATTGGTTTGTTGACTTTTGAAATTAGTTTTGAATTGAGGTAAATAAAGTTTTTGAGTGGCTTGAGATTGCGAACAGCAGCAGGGGTGCAAAGTGGATGCGACGCCAGATGAAAATCACGGAAATAAGTTTCCCGAAATCGGAAGTTTAAATTGTTTGGTTGTGAGTGGCGGGAATCGTTTTAAGAATGTGGATTTCTCTTCTTCTTTTTTTTTGAGGACATAAATTCATTCATTTCATAATGGGCGGTAATGGCTAAAGTTCTTCGGGGCAAAACCGGCGGAGCGAATTTTTTTTCCAATTTACCGAGCGACCTTTTATTTTATTCGGTATTTATTTGTGTGTGTCAATGGTTGATGTTATGTATACAGATATACTCAAATGTTTGTCAGCATTTATTCGCATTTTTCATGTCAGCAAAATGCCGTAGGGTGAACTTTTTAAAAAAGGAATTAAAAACTTTGTTTTCGAAAATATGAAATGGGTTTTAGCTGGCGGGTTTGAACTACCGGGTGAGCGATTTACTTGAATGGCCGATGTAGGTATATGGTTTCCAGATGGCGCAGTCAGCGTTGCCACACAAAGAAAAAATATTGAGGGCCTTCCTAGGGGCCATTTCAACAATGTGCGGGCCACCAGCCTTCAGAGAAAAGTTTTCAAAATAAAATTAAAAGAGCCAAAGGGCAACATAAATATAAAGCGACAGGAGCAAGACAAAAAAAAAAACGAAGTCGAATTATTATTTATTATGGCGGGAACAAACGAAAATGAAACGTCAGTCAGAATGAATGAATCCAGTGTCGCTTTCAATATGTGAACTTGTTTATGGAGGAAGCACATTGCTAATTTTTGTGGTAAATTAAGAAAGGGGCTTTTCAGATTATTTGGTTTAAGGAATACAGAAAATAAGCTATGCGGGCCATTTCTTGTTGGCCCCGGGCCAGGGCCAAATGGCCCGAGATTTTGGCTTAACAATGAACGGAAAGAACCTTGTTTTGGGTGGTATCCAGAAGTCTTTCAGAATTAAGTATCACTATAGCTCGGGCTGTAAAACTGCTGCATTCCTGCAAATTTTGCGTTCATTATTGTAAAAGAATGGAAATATCATTGCAGAAGTTGGGCAGTACAGTAAAACCCGGACAAGTGCCTCTCGCTTAAGTGCCTAACCCGCAAAAGTAACTTTTTTTTTTGAGAATCAAAATTCGGAGGATTGTTTCATATTAAACTCAATAGGTACTTATAAGTACCTTTCGCCTAGCTACCTTTCCCACTTAATTGCCTTTTATTTTGTATACTTTTATTAAAATTTACCTGAAAAAAATTCTTTTAAGTACACATTTTTGAAATCAGCTAAAAAAATACAAAAGATTTTTTTTCCTTTAGCGCTTCCTAGTGTTTCATGCTTTAAAAATCAAAAATAATAATCTTAATCTACTACAATAGTGGAGACTACCCAGTCAGTCACTACCCAGCTGTCACTGTCAAAATATAAACTATCAATGTAATTTTGTTTTGTTGCGAAGGTATGTTTATAAATTTAGAGATAAGTGCCTATGTGCACTTAAACGGATTTTTTTTATAACTGCTTAGCCCGCATAAGTGCATATTTAAACGGGGCATTTAAGGTGAGGCACTTATCGGGTTTTTACTGTACTTGCGTTCATAAAAGAAAATTTACAGTCAGCATGCTATCAAAAGTGCATGTTTTGTTGCCGCGCAAATTGTTTGCAAACTACATTTTTAATTATTAAATAATTTGTATTATTTAGAAATGAAAAAAGAGCAAAAAAACTGGTCCGATGATGACACAAAACTCCTTACCTACAGCATTTCGCCTTGGAATCGAACCAGAACTTATATAGTACAAGGTGGCGCAAAAGTAATCCTCCTATCAGAAAATGCTATAAATTTTGCGATTGGCCCCTAATGTCAGTTCTGTTTTGACATTTGTGTAGTAAACGCATGCGAATTACACGTTAATAAACAATGTTACGCTACACTGCTCCAGAACGCGGAATATTGATGACTATTTATTTGAGCAATAATCGGTCGGTGACTTTGGCACAACGTGAATTTCGTCGCAGATTTCCTAGCCGTCCAACGCCTACTGGTGAAACACTGCGACGTTTAGCCGCTCGCCTCGAAGAGACTGGCACAACACGAGACGTTGCCAAGAGTGGCGGGCCCCGGGGCGCCCTTTGTGCCGAGAATATCGCCTCTGTTGACGCGGCCATTTTTTTTTCGAGAACGCCGCTGGTCAAACGACAACAGTGAACGGTGCGCGCTATAGGGCCATGTTTACCCATTTTTTTCTACCACAATTGGACGATTTAGGACTGGAGGACATGTGGTTCCAACAGGACGGAGCTACGGCACACACTGCGCGAGCCACAACCGATATTCTGAAAGCGGTGTTCGCGGGTCGTTTTTGGCGATTTGCACTAGCCCGCATGATCGCCTGATTTGACCGCTCCAGACTTCTTTTTGTGGGGCTTTTTGAAGTCGCGGGTTTATGTCAACAAGACTCAGACTCTTGCAGCTCTTAGAGACAATATCCGTCAAGAATGTGAGGACCTACCGCCGGAAGTTTTGGCCAAAGTGATGGAAAATGCCATAAAAAGGGCTCAAATGACAATCAACTGTGGCGGCGGCCATTTACATGACATCATATTCTCGACTTGATGTAAAAAAAATTAAAAGACCAAATAAAAATAATCCACAAGAAGAATCAAAGTTTTTCATTTTTTTTTTTTAATTACAGCCAAAAAACATCGGAAGGTTATTTTTGCGCCACCTTGTATAACTGTTTTTATTTCAGTTATTTAAGAAATTATCAACTAACTTTTGTCATCGCGTGATGGCCGCGTTTAGACAGCTGTAGTTTGGGTTCATAAATGAATACAAGAATATTTGTTGCATAGTTTGGGCAACATTATTTATGAACTCACACTCGGTTTCTTATGCTGAAATCAAAATTGTTTCCTCGCACGCTAAGAATATAGCAATGTCCCAAATAAGTAAAGCCATAGAAAGACAAGCTCTAAAGAGGTCATGGCTGCTCTTAGAATCATAGCATATTGAAGGAAGGAGATCCAAGGCGCATAAATATATTAATAAGTACGGAAACCATTTCTTCAATCGTATCTCTTATATGAGAGGACATTTTAACTAAAAATACAGTCCAAATTGGTTAAAATAAATTATACTTAAAAACTTAAAGTTTTTTGTTGTAAAACATTGATCTTTTCCGTATTTCAATTTGTTCTTTATTTGCATACATTTTAACAGAAATTACTTTGCCGAATAATTCCTCATCATTAATTTGTACGTCATATCTAAATGCCACTGGGAAAACTTTTTCCAATATAGGTTTTCAAGTAAAAAGTAAACAACGCAGGTTTGATAAAATTAATTGACTTGGTCTTTGAAAGTCCATACATCAAGGCTCCGTAAGAATATTTTTAACTGCGAATGTCAAACAAAAAATTCCGCCCTTCGTATCTACTTTTAATTTAAAATTCTTTAACGCAAGAAAAGCCTCAGGAACTGTCAGATTTTGCGATTCCAAACAAAGAATGAATAATTGTGAATTATAAATGTGGGTTAAAAGAAACCACATACCTAGAAAGATCTTTAGATCAGTCAAAGCAAAACACAAAAAGAAAAAAAAAATTGGCAACAAATGTCAAATGACAGTTTTCAAATATCCACAAAAGCAATAAGCAGATGACAGAATTTTAGTCAATAAATACTCTGACTACCTACCTTATTTTGAACTGAGCAAGTACCTAGGTATGTATGTGCATATTTTTACTATAGAGAGATATTAAAGAGAAAAAGAGGACATTGGATGTCAATGTCAGTTATTTAAAAGGAGCACAATGTATTGGTTTCTTGTAGTAAAAAAAAACTCATAGAAAAAGAGGATTGTGCTCTTAAAAAGAGGACGAATGGTCACCACATTAATTAGCTACATTTGTTTTGTCGTACCGATTAAGATTTTATTTTAATATCATCGATCTTATGGACCAAATGAAAAGTCAGTTTCGGTACGTAGTGTTTTGTCACAAACCAAAAACTGTATAAAACAGACCGTCAGTCAGGGTTACCAGTTTGGGGGTTTCCCGCCCGAATTTAGGGTTTTTTTTTATCAAGGGGGAGAAATTGCATACAAGGTTTTTTATACATACTATTTTCTTTTTATTTTCATATTACGTATATCCTTTTAGATATTTTATCGATGAGATTTTTGCGAGTAAAATTTACTTTTTCTAATAACTTTGGACTATTTTCGTCTATAAAGCATTTTAAAAAAAAAGTAATAAAAAAAATTGGGGTTTTTTTAAGAGAAAAATAGACAAACCTGGGAGATTTTCAGGTTTATCTGGGGGGACATTTTCTGACGCTGCCGTGCACATACCCGATTTTCCCCGCAAAGAAATTCGTGACTGAGTACTAAGTTGACAGTTGTGGCTGACGTAGTTTTGGCGTTCAGGTTACATCTCATCCAGACCAATCCCGTCGACTTAAGATAACTAGATTCTTGAATGCGGCCAAAGACACACTTGAGACTTGACAGTATCAGTTCATGCAAGGCAAATGCAGTGAAAACAAGATGAGATGCGCATTTTCTTTTAAAATATATTGTAATAGATTGCAAAATCAATAAACAGTGCTTCCAGTAACTGATTATTTGCAATGGGTTTATAAAAATATAGGTACTAAGAAACGAAAATGTTTAAATATATTCAATTTTGATTTATGATTTCCGAAATTCACATAAATTGCAGTAGATTGTCAGTCCAGCAGTAGATTTTATTTTTTTCCTAAAATTGCAGTAGAGTCCGAACCCTGCGGTGTGAATGTGAATGATGGCCGCATTGAGAAGTTACGGTTCTTTATGAACTGACCAGTGGTACCTTCTATACTGCAGTGTCCTTTATAAAAACATGCAATTGTTGATTTATACGGGCACAAATCCTTATTCCATGCGCACCACGCAGCTTCATTGGCATTTTGGCCCTTTTTGCTCTCAGTCGACGGTCTATTTTATACAGTCTTTGGCCAAGACTACGCAGAGGGGTATCTTTTGATTTAATTTAATTAAGGTGGAGTTTACTTAAAATCAAATAACTCATTGTTGCGTTGGGACAGTGCGTTCCACTTTTAATCGGGGAAACTTTCATTTTGAACCGCCGATGTTCAGGTCCTTGCAGATAGTGTAGGTATTATCGAACATGTACCCGCTATAAACCTTTCACGATGCAGATCAGGACCGCGAAAACCGCATCCGAATTAATTGATCGGTTCTAGATATTAGCATGTATACTTAAATGCGACGCCTTCTGAGGAACTTTTTTCTGTAGCATTTACCATTATTTTCACGTAGGTATAGTGGAAGTTTAGTTTCTCTTAGTATTTAAGTGTGTAAACCGCATTGTTCGACCACAGTCCTTTCAATCACTTAACAGGGCCCATCCCTCTTTATCCAAACCACAAGTACTCGTGTGTATGTCCAACACGTGTCACCGCATTAAAAACAATTTACGTTCTAAAACGCCTTGCCTACTTGGTATTACCTCCAAAAAATGTTTCCCCGCCTAAAACAAATTCCAATATCAATGAAATTATTGTAATTTATGTGTAGGAACGCCTGCCGGTCATTCGCTTCATCCCAACAACCCCGTATTGACCTCACCAAAAATACAAAAAAAAAAAACACAGCAATTTAATCATCGGTTAATATTTGCTTCACAAATCAGAGGAAAACCAATTTCCGTGCCCGTTCCGCCCTTGATTTCTGCTCACCAACTGATAACAGTTGGACCACATGTGAACGTAAGTTTGCAACCTCTCTTCTCCCTATAGACATCCTTTTGTTGTGTTGTACCACACACATATCCAGCGATCCCCCACCCTCTTCTCGACGTTCTCGTAGTCATCATCATTCTCGTCCCTAATGACATATGAATGACCAATTGTTTTCCAATAAATCCGTAATCCATCTTCTGCACAACTGACAAGCGAGACTGTCGGCTGACTGGAGAAGCGATTTTTATCCTTGTCCACCCTCATCCCGGTCGATTGAGGGCAACCGGTGGAATTTCGTCGCAGTGCCTGCCAAAGGTCATTAGTTTTTACATATTATACTTCGTTATAGGTGTAGGTGTGTCTGTGAATCTGTCAGTTATTCTGAAACTGCCTTCCCGCCGGCAAATGCCAATTATCTGCTGAAGGAGAAATTGGCAATTTCTTGGTCAATAAGTGGCAATAAATGTATTTTTTTTTTCTTTGCCTCGTAGGCGATTATCCCCATTATCCCAGACGTTTTCTTTTTATTGGCAACTTTTTTTCCGTTATTATAATTAGCGCATTCATTAGAAAGTCACTACGGCGTTTCGAATTCCAATTAAAATTTCGTGTGCTTTTTTTGTGTGGAAGGGCTCTGCCTTATTGGGGATGAACTCTTCTTTGATCGTTAAATAAGAAAATACTCAAATACTTGCGTTCTTTTATGTATTGCAATAGTAGGGTGGGGTAAGGTGTGGATAGAGCAAATTGGACGGCACAGATAATCGCGAAAAACCTTTTCAAAATGCCATTACGTTAGCACATTTTGAAACAGTTCGCCGAACTATGTGTTGCTTTATTCTGGTGGCAACATAACAATCAATGTGTAGGAGAGACAGAGCTGTAAAGTTGAAAGAAATTGGCAGAGCGTTGCGGTCCTTCACTGGTGTCAGAAATGTGAAGGCCGTTTGCCTTTTCTGGCTATTTTGTTAGCCGTACAAATTCCGCCATTTTGTTTTCCTATCGGTTTTATGTCAATTAGAATCCGTGTGACATGCAAAAACCTACAAAAAATACGAAAATAAATGCTGCCAACCGCGGCAAACCGTGGGGAAATGTGATAGAGTTCGGGAATACCACATTGTAATATTACTCAATTCTATTGCTCAGTTATTAGATATTTTTAAACGGCTAATAATTTAATTTTCTGGTTAATAAAACAATCTAAAGGAGATGTTTTATATACTAGAAACATATTAGGACAAACATGTTTGCGTATTTTCCGATTTTGGATATCATTAACTTCGATTTCGTGTGTAAACTTTTCATAAATAGGGAATGTCTTTATTTTCCTTTAAACAATCTTATTTTTCATATATATTTTAGGCAAATGTACAGTTATTCCTAAAAAAAAAAATGCTATTCAAGCGTAACGAACAATTTCAAATTTCACACGGATAAAATTCTATGAACGCTGCCTGCAACTTTAGTAGACCCCCAATAGAACCCCAAGAGGTAGAAGAGTCTATCCATAACCTACACTCAGAGAAAAAAATCAAACTACTCCCATTGATTTTATAATTTTGTACTATTGTTAAGAAGCACAAGTGATACTATTAAATTAAATAGGTACTCTTTAAATGTAATAGTAAATTTAATAAAAACGAAAAAAAAATGTTTTTAAATATTCATTTTTGAAAAGGGCTTAATTTTATTTTCAGCAAGTTCTGGTCTCAATATTTTTCAAATGTAAGTATCTATATTGGAATTTGATTGAAAGATTTAAACTACTGTTTTTATAGTAAAATCTAATTAAAACTGTATTATGTGCAGAATTGGTTTAGTAACATCACAGTAACATAGTACCTACATCTCCTTCAAAATTAATGTGAAAAATAACACGGATATGTTATTACTTTTAATTGTATATGCACTATTGGTTTTATATTGTAAGATAATTAAAATTATAATCTCAATAGTTTTTGAACTATACGTAGGTACCTACTTATAATATGAAAAATGGCATTGACGAATTTTAATAGCAAAAACACCTTATAATAAAAGGAATTCGTATTAAAACTACAGGACCTTACCAATAATCATTTTTAACCTTTAAGCTTAATACGCTGCTCGAGCTAAATTTTCGCTGAGCTAAACAGAATGTACTTCATGTGTCTGTCAAAATTTAGCGTGCCCATTTAATCGGTCGGCATATTTTCTCAAGCTAAATTGAGGCAGATCGTTGTGTATTTGTTGTTCTGTTGCGGAAAAGTATGCAAGGATGAGCTTTTTTAATATTATAACATGGACGAGAAGTACCTAGAACCAGAGAGAATTTAATTTTTGAAAGAAGTTTTGCCAAAGAACAGCTGCTTTCGGTGACACTTATATGTCAAAATTTAGCTAGTACTTTAGCTGATATTTGGAGAGAAAAGTTGGAGACCAGATAAAATTTAGTTTAGCTCGAGCAGCGTACTACACTATACACTTAATATTTTGTAGGTCACAATATGCAATTTTGTATGGAAAATTACACCATTGTGAGTTCGACAAATTTAGCCTGGACAGTAAAAATGATTTTTAGTATCACGGACAGTATTTTTCTCGGTGAATCGAGATTAAACTTTTATCATCTAATTTAGTAGGTTCCGTTTACTATTTTTTTGTTTTTCTGTACCAATTATCATTTCAGTTCAATTACCCAACAATGTAATATTTCGCTACTGTCATTCCATTTCATTTCATTCCTGAATTCCTGGGGTCGAATCGTCTCTTCCGTGAACGAGCAATACGTGAAGGAATTTGTTTTTGTTTTGTGTGTAAAACCGGCATAATTCCGTGAACGTATAGCTCGTTCACGGATGTGGCGATTCGAACCCCTGATCTGTCACTTTGGCAGACTAATTTTTATTCTATTTTTTTTTTGCTTCTATTCTAACCACGATCCGATCAACATGTAAATCTTTAGATTACCAATTTTGTAAGTTGTAAATAAAAGATTTCTTTTAAATAAATAACAAGTTGGACACAAAGTTCCAACACTCGGAGTTTTCCATTTACTCCGAGAAAAATACCAAATGTAATCACTTGAGTAGACCGGAGGTATACCTACTGCTCCGACAGTGCTTTTTGAATAAACTACCAAATATTCTGTTGCATCTTTCGTTGTATTCCGCCTGAAGAATAACCTATGTAACCTTTTGGCATTGCTAAGTGACAATTGGATTCTTTTAAGAAACCAATTCCTAACACAATGAAACCTGAGATGAGATTGCTTTGAGAAATGTGAGTTGACCAAAGTGTAGGTCAATGTATGGAGCATGAGACCTATACTTCTGTCTTACCCAACTGTTTACAGATCATGGATCATTTAGAACATGTCTTTACAGATTTAAGGCGATGACAGAATCTATTCACCGACTTGCGCAATTATTGTATACAACATAGAAGTCGTTTTCCTATGGGACCACCAAAAATCTTCAGATCTCAGATTTTATGCGACTCATGGAAAAAGCAATGAAATTGATCTGCTTTCGTAAATGGATTTGTACGTTATTTGATAACAATGTCAGATTTTTAAGGTAAAACAGCTGTGCTGTATTTGTGGTAGTATGTGTAAATCTGAAAAAATATCGAGATTTGCAAATAGTGATCCGAATCAAAAAAAGATTGATTTTTTGTCCCAATGGAAAACGACATAAGTTAAATTAATTTATGGAGATGTCAAAGTGACAACTACCTGTCACCATTGCATTTTCCGAAATTCCCTCGAAAAATGTTGCATTTAAGCCAAGAAACACATTGGCAATCTTCATACAGACCTGACAGACAAGTATATGAATGTTTATCAGTTCAAAGCCCACCTATTTTTCAAGGGCACGAACCAACCTATAACTTCTATGTCGACGGGTTAAAAGGTACATATTTATGTAAGGTAAGCGAAATAATGTCAAGCTAGCGGTGCCTACTATTTCCAGACTTTAAAGACTGTTTTTCCCTTTTATTTTGTGAGAAAACGCATTACTTCCCCTTTCTAAAAAAGTTCCTCTTTTCCCCTAAGTCATGCATTTATTTTCATATGAAAAAATTAAAAAAAAATCTAAATCATTTTTATCAACAATTTTACAAAATATAGATAATTTGCAATGACTTTCTTTTTATTAGACGAAATACCAAATGAGTGAATACATTCGGGTACACAAAATTTATTACATAGACGTCCGATGAGATGTTTACTTTTATAATTAATGTGTGAACATTTAATTTTGAGTAAATTTTGAAATTTGTTCGTTATGAAAATGCGTTTAAATTCCTTTAAAGTCTCACAGATATTGTCGATTTTTTTTCTACGTTAAACTTGTCTCTCGTTTCCCCTTTTTCAAAATTGGTGCTTTTTTCCCTTAATCTGGGATCACTGGCGATACAGCGGGCAGAGTATGGTTGGAAGAGGAGATGTGCTTAGACCTGTTGGCTGTACAAATAATATGTCCAACATGGCAACGAAATTGCACTTTGACAGCCACGCGTGCCAGGGAACGTAAACAACACTTGGCTGTAGTCGTAGGCGTATAAGTGACCCACATTTATGCCGGTCAGTCCAACGAAGGTTGTATATATCTTTTTTGTCATTGAGCTTTTTTTAAGGTGACATAGGTTTTGGAGATTTTCATCTGCACAATTAAAATATTTCAAAATATAACGAAGTAAAACAGAGAGTGACCCAAATGGATAATACATATGTCACAAAAACAGCTTGTTCGGGTGATACAAGACATCTCATCGAATGGGAATTCTTACCCCATTGGATTATAAATCGTATTGAATTGTTTACTACTATTTTTTGTCAACTTTTTCTTGTGTATCTAGTCTTCACCCATTTTCCTTGCACCTTACAGTTGAAATGTAAAAGTGCTCCGAAAACACGCCTCGGTCTGTTCCAAATAATAATCTAACTTCTCTCACACTGCCAGTCACACTGAGATCTTCAGCCGTTCGTTCATTTTTCGTTATACCAAATCACCGAACAAATTTATCTCACAATATCCTTCGTTTAAGAACTAATCGCCTCCTCCTAAGCCGGAGTAGTACTTTCCCGTCACAGTCAAACAACTGCGACCGTGTAGCCCACTCACAGCGCCATTTTCATCCAAGAGCGAGCGAGAGTACTAGAGTTTCATCCTTGAGCGAGTATAAACACGACAATCTCTGTTCTGGGAAACTGGGATTGGGATTGGGATTGGGATACACAACATAATACAAAGGACGACGACAACGAGAATGGCAATGGCTACCAAATGGAAAGTATAGGGTGGAAATTTTCCTTGAATGTTTCTCAATTACACGCCTTCTTAAGCACAGTAGCATATCTCCTTCAAATCGTTATGTCCTTCTTCTCGTCGCCATCCTATACTTTTGGCATTGCTTACATTAAGTTCCTTACTCCCTGTTTATCCATTGAACAAGAAAACACTGCCAGGCCAGCCATGGAACTGCAAAGAAAAGAAGGACTGACGAGGACTGACGATAGTGTGGCTGGTGACGAGAGTATTCCTCTAGTGTAACCAAGGGGCTTAGACGACAGAGGAGGACACCTTATAGTATTTCCTTGATAACGACGCCATCTAAAAGGAGGTTAAATGGCATAGAGAGATAACATCGAATTCAGTTTATTTGGCGAAAACAAAATAATTGAAGCATTCCCTTTTGTTGTTGTTGTTGTTGTTGCTGTGCTAACGATATCCTTTGTATTTAAGTTAATCCACACTTGGCCCTCTGAGATAAGTGAAGGATTGGTCGTTGGATTGTAAGACACGCGTGTTTCAGTTACACCATAATACAGAGTATGTAACTCATTCGTCTTTTGGTTGAGCGAACCGCGGGTCGTTTCCTTGCAGTAGGAAATAAGAATGAGGTAGACTTGGCCACGTACAAGTGGTGCTACTAAGTCGATTTTTCTGCGGACCAAAACCAAAAAAGGATTCGAGAGCAATTCGCACAGACACCTGTCTCTCGGAAATACAAACCTCTTATACTGCTCTTGACTTCGAGAGGTACGTTGTCAGAGCCCACTTGGCTTATTCCAGACCTCATCAAAAACAAAAAAAACAATGGCACTCCGGGAATGCCGACAGAAGAACTTGAACAATTACGTGTGTATTTTTTGAATCGTCAGGAAATATTTTAATGCGCAGGAAATTCTGTTGAATGAAGTGCTTTCTTATTCATTATATATAGAGACTACACAAATTATACTATAATCTTCAATTTCCTTTAATGCGCTATTGTACATGAAAAAAAAAATGCATACTAGTTGGTACCCGCGAATTCGTCTGCGTAGAATTATTACTTCGAGTAACTCATTAAAATATTTATATCAATCGGGTCAAAAACTATTCTATCTTTCAAGCCAACCAATTAGCCCTACACATTTAAATTCATTGTTTAAATACGCAGCAATGCATTTATTTACCAAATATAAATACCGATGATGAATTTTATTATCCCTAACTTGAGAAATAATTGGTAAATACTTCATCCACTTCCCTCGCCAACCAACCATATTACCACAGCAAATTTTGAAAATAAAATTCTCTATTAAATTACTTTACCATAGCAAACACACTTTCCCATTCCCATGCCCATCCCACATTAACAGGGAAAACAGCTTGTAAATAGTAGGCAAATTCTCTTAAGTTGTCTGAGCTTGCGGCAGCGTTGCCATAAAATAAATAACTTTTCAATAAAACAGTACAAAAAAAATAATTTTTAGGTAAAGTGGAACAATAGATCAAAGATTAAGCTCAAATATAAAAAAAATAAACAGCTATCGAATTTGTTTCCAATTTCAATTCATTTATTGGAATTACTTTTAAAGATTGACAGCTAAATTGTTCGTAAAATGGGAAGAGTTTAAAATTGGAAACACATTCTCTAAGACCGAGGTTACACATAAAATTCTTTTTCGGCCAGATTTTCTTAAGAATGTTTAGAATATAATAAAAAAAATAAAAAAATTGTAATTTTGGCCTTTCTGAAAAAAAAAAGAACAAGCCTTAAAGCCTTAGTTGGCATGGCTGGCTGGCGGTGTATTTAATACTTAGTTTATGGTAGCAGCACTCCTTTTTCTAACTCTTGTTAAACCACAATTCCCATACCCATTCAATTCAATTCAATTTTGTTTGATTTAATTCTTTAATTTTTAAAACATTCTTAAAAAAACATCAAAAAAAAATTAAATGTAACCGCGGTCTTAAAGAATGTGTTTCCACCTTCAAACTCTGTCCATTTTCCGAACACTCTATCCGTCATTCCTTAAAAATAATTCCAGCTTCCACTTCCGGTAAGTGGAATGAAATTGGCAACAAATTTTAAAGCTGTTTGTTGTATAAATACAAAATGTTTTGTTTATTTTTTTACATTTATGTTTTATTTTATTTTCAGAGGATACACTATAAATTTTATTTTTAAGCCGGGGAATTATTCCCCATGACATTTATGTTTTATTTTTGATTTATTGTCGCACTTTACCAAAAAAAAATATTTTAGCACAACATTTGTGCTGCGAGTTCAACTTATTCCCTGCACTTAGCGACATCTACATCTCAGCTCTGCAAGTGGACACTTACCTTCTCAAATTCGCGCGAATTTTTTCCTTTTATTTTTTCAAATTCTCTGAAGCTAAAAGTCAATTTATTTTCTCAACAAACTTATTGTTTTAACTTTAGAGAATAAAAAAACAAATTCCGCAAAGATATTCATCCATTCATGTGCGTAAGTATTCATAAGTGAATATAACCTGCGTTTGTAGCTCCTACTCTTATTTCACAAAATGGTTCCCAAAACAATAACACAAAATGTCTTGTAATACGGTAACACATATTTCCCACATTAACTACAATAGACTGCAACCCAAACGATATAGTGAGAAGGTAAGTTTCCGGTGACACAATTAATGGCGTCTGCTGTTCTCTTTGATGTATGATAGGTCTATTACCAGGTGTCGCTGGTTCTTAGTTGATACATCTATCTACTCTATCACTGTATATAAACATTTCTCTATCATTGTATAGAAACATTTCTGTATATACAATGACTCTATATACCATCGCACCTTTCGTTTTGAGGGAGGTGTGTGGCCAGTATCAGTAGCGTACGCATATTTCTGAGTCTTCTGAGACCTCATTCTGTGATGAAATGTTTGCCAATGGAATCGAACAAAGAATTTTTTCTCAGCCCTGTGAGTTGAGAGCCAGAACTGCGTACACCACTGGCCAGCAGTGTTGGGCCAGTCAATCCGGTGCAAGACCTTTGGATACAAATCTTCCTCTGATGGAGTTTGTTTTTATCACAAACTACATAGGATTACTATAAAACTGTGGAGAAACGATGGTGACTATAAGACAGCATAAACATCCGGGTTCAAGTTTGTCTTTGGTTAACCCAGAAGACTCTGACAGTCCGTCAGTGGATTCACTGGTAGGTGCTGGTGAACTATAATCATCGAATGATCAATTCACATCCTGTATAGGAATTAAGTCAAAGAGCGAAAGAGATTAAAAATAAGGCGGTTAAAGTGATCTACCCCCGAAACTGCTAGGAAAGGTCGAAGACTTGCACCAAAAATGAATGGTGTGTCCAATATAGTCCTTTCTAACGACTTCATAACGAATTTTCTGAATTACAGCAAATGTCTGTTAAGATCAAGTCGAAGACCTACAGTTTCAAATCCGATGTGAATAATAAAAGCAAACTTCCTTGTACGGTCCCGAAGCGGGATCGTCTGCAAAGGCGGCTCTAGTTACAGCCTGGGGGCAGATTCCGTACATCAACGATATCGTTTCTGAAACTTTGATCTACAAAATAAGTCATATTCGGCTCGAATTTTTTTGACATACGTCAGCAATCATTATATTTGTGGAAAATTAACTCGATTAAGCTCTCAAACTTGTAATTTCATAACTAATTTGCTAGTTTTGGGGGTCTATCGTTTCAACGGTTATCGTCTGAAATGTTACGGAATGAGTGCCCTGACTTTTTGAAAGGTCGTTTCTAAATAATAGGTATAGTACGGGACCTATTTCACTGCCTTGAGATAAACCAGTTTTATTTTGTTGTTGAGTATAGGAGCCTTGCTATATTCTGAACATAATGACTGTGATTTTTAAATCGGACTCTAGAATATTCGAAGACTCTTTTGGCGGCTGTTTTCTTAATTTATGGAGCAGCCATTTGTGTCATACTTTACCGAAGGCTGGTGCTATATCTATAGAAACTTAGTGGAACAGATCTGTTTTTCTTCACATGCTTAATCGTTTATGAAGGAAGAAAGGAAGGTTCCTATTTGTGACTCGGAAGTATCAATTCATCTTTATCAATTTGCTGTAGATATAGTCTTTTACCAGCATTCTTTCGATCAACTTCGACTACATTTCCAAGCGAAAGAGGTCACCTCGTCTAGGTTGTCTGAATCATTTTCGAACCGTAACCACCTCGAAATATGTTTGCTATCTAAAGATGTATTTAGCGTATATATTTCGTACGTTTAAGCGCTACGTTTCCAAGTTTAGGGGCAGCTACTTTGAGAAGTCTATTTCTTTTTGGACGCAGTCTTGTTATTGTAGACTACCCAACGCAAGTCTGTCCATTTTACTATGGTTTGAACCAATCATAAGCAGTTGTAATACTTAAAGACAAAATCTGCTGAAAAAAATAGTCAACATTTTTACCAGCGGACTGAACAGTGGGTAGTGGCTATTCGTCAAACATCCACAGAAAAAATCAGATATGGTGTCAAAAGCACAACAAATTGGCCATATCTTGTGGACCACAAGATAAATCAAGACAAACCGTATAAATCGATTTTTTAACTTGCTTACAACTTTGTTAATAAATAAATAAATAGTTGGCGCAACAGGTCCGTAGGGACCTTAGGCCTAGCTTCTCACGACCATTCGTCTTGTGTGAGTTTTTATTTTCGGGACGAATGGAAGGTGTCTACAATTTTATGCCGAGTCCAAACGGCCAATTGACAAGCTCCTTCATGACAGTCATACCCTCGGATGTGTGTCAGACGTTCGCGTTTGTTGATTTAAATAACCTTAAAGTCAGCAATTACCCCTAAGGCCTTACAGTTGTAAATGAATTCAACTCCTCGCTTTGGAAGGCTTTTAAGCCATAAAATTACCGAAGATCGCAGTGCCGCCCATTAAGATAACCCAAGACAACTGGGCAAAAGGCGACACAGAGAAGGAATATATTTTTGGTACGCCACGATGGAATAAGCAGCAGATTAAAAGTGCTTACTACGTAGGTACGTCATTGATGAACCAGAAGATCTGGACAACGCAAATCTTGCTAACGATTCATATCAAGATATAACCATTATTTTTCGAATTATATTCAGTATAGGTATCAAAATAAGCACATTTTAAATACAAGGTTTTTCCATCGGAAACGTCTGACAACACCCCAGCGAATACCTAGCTTTAACCCTAGAAAGCTAATGTTCGTCGATTCGACGACGTCGCATTCTTAATTTTCCTGCCTCTTTTCAACGCGGGCACATAGTAATTTTTGCTCAACAACTAACTCAATCGCCAATGCGTTCTTGCGAAAGACGGTTGTGTCCGGCAGGTAAAAACAGTATTTCTATTTTTATTTATATTTTTAAATGCAATATTGGAATTTGTGATCAACATCGAATTGACTTTTGCGGATTTTGCGCAAAGAAAAAATAGCTCCTTTATTTTTTTTTCTTATCACCTGTCATTATTGATTATTGCCAAAGAAGGAATGTTTTTTTTCAGTTTTTTTAAATATTGTGAAGACATGTTCATTTAAGACTAAAAAATGCTGCGTTTTTTAAAACACTGCTTAATAATAAAAAAAATGAAGAATATACTTCGTAAAATCAAGTTTTTTATTTGGGAATACAATCTTAATGTTTTAGAAAAAAAAAATAGAACCATATGTATTAAACAAAGCTAAAAAACATATTTTAGTACAGATCGTCGAATCGACGAATGTTTAGCTTATTAGGGGTAGTCAGCAACATTAGCCTACTAGGGTTAATAACAAAGCAGCCGTGTAGATTGAGTATAAACTTGAATGTCCAATTTCTTAAAGTAAAAAAACTCACACAAAGTATGGTTTGAGGGAAGCCGAGGGCAGGGTCCCATGTAAGTGTTCTTGTTTCGGCAAGTCCTTGTTTTTTTTTAAATTCTATGCTTTCGAGCCGACCGGTTTTTCTTCTGCCATCTAGCTTTGGTCTTCGCTGTTAGAGACCCCGTTAAGTAAGATTTAGTTTTATTGGGCAGCTGAATTTTGTACCCAGAATCGCGATCATTATATAACTTTTCTGGTCGATTCTATAAAATAAATAAGGTCCGTGGATATATTTACCCTTAAGGAATAGCTTCACCCAGGCATTCGTTTGTGTGCGTTATTATTTTTCAGGAGCTACAATTTTATACCGAGTCAGCTTAATTGATATGCTTTCTGATGACAGCTGGGTATATACTCTCAGATGTTTGTCAGACGTTCGCGAGATGTAATTTGTGTTTTACCGGGGATCGAACCTGAAACCCCAGGAGAACATCGGTTAAGTTTTATTAGGCAGCTGAACCCTTAAAACGAAATCGGGCTCACAAAAGGTGTAACCACAACCAGCATAATTATATAATATAATATTTCGCAGATGCAATCGATTTCGTTGACTACGATGAACCTTCAAATCCACTCACTTATGAAAGCCTTTTTAATTTCAAAACCTCCCTGTAGCTGAATCCAATTCACTGGCAAAAGTGTACCGTGTTTGTCCAGTGATTGAAAATTCCAATTGGCTTCAAAGTTCTGAAAATACCTATACCTACCATCGAAATTGCTACCTGTAAAATCCATTAACAGAAATTTAAATTTTTTAACAGAGCACATCACACAAACACACGGATCTATTGGCAAAATCGTCGTCTGCTGTTCTTTACTCGCTCCTGGGGCATATCCAAGGAAGACAATAAACCATTCACCAGAATCTGAATATCAATTAAATTTAATTATTTGGGATTTGAGTCCTTCACCAAACGTCATCGTCATCGCTGTGCTCAGTGATCTGATTGGCTTAAGTGGTTTTCAATTTCGAATGGGTTTTCCCTACAAAACACCCTCTGATGCCCAAGTCTTTCTGGTCGACACATAAAAAGGATTCAAATACCTACCCAAAGCCCAAGTGGAATGATATTGAGAATCTTCTTCCGGCAACGCAGCCAGGCACTATATGCTGTTTCATTTCTCTTCTCATTGAATAAATAATGAAAACAAAGCTTTCAACGATTGACCTCTATTTGCAGTGAGTTGGGTGGTAGCTATATATCCGTGTCCTGTACCGGCACCCAACTCTATTATTCATCGTTGCCGGTAATAGCATACTGTGCTGGCTTAGATGAAATCCAGTATTTCGTTCGCTCTTCGTTTCCTTTCGAATTTTTACGACAACGACGACGACGACGTCGGTCTTCGATTCGACTCAAGAACTCGTAAAAGGATATCGTCATCCTCATCATTGGGATATGTATAGAATATATATGGGATTGCCATTAAGATTTGGTGATTTCGATTAAATCTTTCTGATGATTTCTGCGTCCTTGTGTGTTCAGAAAATTAGCTTCGTTCACATTCATTGCCGTTTACATGGGAAATTGCACAACTCATTCGAAGGATCTTTATACGTTTGCTCGAGAGTGTCTCGTGTAGCCTGTAGCCCCAAGACAATTTATCTCAGTTCGTATAGATCGAAGGACATGACACCCATCTAGATGCTTATATAGGAAACACATAGAGAGTTATTTTTATTGGGGTTAACTACTTGGAACGACACTGCCTCTGTTTCTTCTTCTTTTTTTTACGTTGCACACAGCTATCCGAAAGCGGAGAAAATTGTCTTTTAGTGCTAAGCTATGCGAGAAGCAAGGGGATGGAAATCGTACATATCGCTCTAATATGGGTAAGGATATGCGAATAAATTTTCTCTTTCTCTGTTCCGGTGTATGAGGCCAAGTGTAAGTTAATTTTCCGGTCGACTTAGCTGCTTAGAAACCAACTAGCACATATTTAATTCGACGCATGTACCAGGGATTAGTTGTGACACGGGCAGACACCCGAACAGTGGTGCAACAAAAAAATTAAATTTCAATCGTTTTTTTTGCAAGGAGAAGGCTGGTTTTGGGGTTTAGCTGAAGTGAATTTGTATTGTAAACGTCTTGAGTTTATGGAGGAATTTTCTAGAAGCCTTATCGGCCAGGAAATGAATTCGGTTGGTAAGTTGATGAGATAATTGCATATTGGGACAAGGCGGTCTTGGAAGTGACATTTTCCAAATGGCACAATAAATCGACCACAGTACTTTTCCCTCGAAAAACCTCGAAAGTGCGCTTTTACGCTTCTTTGGCAAGTCTATGCGCTTTTGATCCGAACTTCGCAAGAAAGACGAGAGGGAATGAGGTCCTATACAGGACATCTACCTCGGTAGGTCTACATTTAGTTGTGATTGTAACACACTGATGAGTGACGGTCTTCGCGTTGATATCATTGGCTAGAGTTGACTGCCGAGAAGAATGACCTCATCATTGTCACGTTCATGGTAACGTTCTAATCGAGATGTGCAAATGTGTTATGCCTCCGTGTTCGTAAAAAGCAAATATTTCGTTTTATCATCCCAAATTTTAGGTCAGAAGGATGCACCGTCTGCGATTTGCACCCAGAAGCCATTGAGGCTTATATGGGTTACAGCTACTAGAACATGGTAAGCTTTGGGAATAACAAAATATATTCGTACCTTTCCAAAACTGGATGCGGGATCTTTGCTAGATCTAAAACGAGCGTCAGGCTTATGAAACACCGTGCTCCCATCCAGAAGAAGGGGTGTTTGGTAAGTGACATACCTAAGAGATTTTCAACAGATTCCATTTCCTATTTATCCCTGATACCTCCAGCTCCTGCAAAATCACGGCCCTAGCGAGGTATCCGTCGGAACGGGAAACAAATTCTTTGATTTTTTACGATTTGGGGAATTTTTGCTTCCAGGTGTTCGGAACATTGTTGCGATACAAATGAAATGTAACTCATTCCAACGTTTTGCGTTGCAGTGCGATCAATTTTATTATTGATGTACCCGCCCGGCTTCGCACGTGCAAAATGTGGTTTCAGAACAATTGATGGAAAAAAATTTCAGAAAGAGCCTTCTGCAAAAGTGAGGGACTTGAACCCGTTCTAAAAACCTCCCGTAGACTGGGCCCATGCTCTGCCTTTATCTTCATGGCATTGCACATGCTCGTTGGACTAATCGGCAATAATTTAATATTCTTTGGACAATGAAAATAATTTTATAATATTTAGCTCACTCTCTTTTTATTAATGTAACGCTTCTTTGTATACTATATTAGCGGTTTCTATCGACTAAGATAGTGATATTTGCTGCATTACTTACCCTGGAGCACGCTATATAAGATATAACTGCCCGTGGCTGAAGCAATTCTTGATTAATTCAACTCCCGCTTTTCTTAAAGTTTGACCCTCTAACTTATTGATTGTCATGGCAGAACAAACATTAATGGGAAATTGAATCCGTTTAAACTGAAATGGATAATTGCTGGGAATTATTTGTATTCTTGGTATAAACCAATTTACCAGACCCAGTTAAAATTACCGCCTCAATAACGTTTTTCTGCAACGAAATCACTCTCAATCTGGTTCCATTACAAAGCTTAGGGGATTCAAATTGCGAAGCAATATAATGGGAACTCCAACTTTTAATTCCAGGCCATGGACTGTAATTCTATTTAAAAACTCGACCGGGTAATTTACTGCCTCATCTTGATTGCAAATAGCATTTATAAACAGGTACGACGTATATAATCAGGAATTTTCCCTATTTGACATTCCTTTCCTACATATTTGACATTTCTTTTATGGCTTTTTTTGTTCTTAACACACCAAACAGCATACTGCCTCTGTCTATCTCCCTCTCCGTCATTGGAGTAAAATAAGGTTAAAGGAGATGTCAAAATATTGCGCGGTTAGTATGTTTGATTTGAGAATGAAGTGCATATCTACTCACTCATGTGAAAATCGTAGATATGTTTCAAATTTTGCCTATTTATTTAAAAACCTTTTAAGTTATCGAGTTATTGGATATCCTAAGTTGTACCTGCAGGTGTCCTCTTTAAGCTGGTATTTACTATACTTAAATGCTCCCAGTATTTTCGAGCGGAAAGCGTGACAAAGAAAAAAGCAAAACGAAACGAAAAAATAAATTACTCTTGTCCAATTTTTTCCGGAATTTATAGAGATATAGAGTTGAAACAAAGAAGAGATTGTAGGCCTAGGTATTCTCTATAGGCCTATGAAAAATGCACCAGAATATACTGAGCGGTTTCCAAGATTGTTGCATTTAAATACATGCAGTCAAATTCAATCTTAGTCGAACATAACTACACCAATTTTATTTATATGATTTTTGGGTGACAGATTTATAAGAAATCTTTGCCAATAGCCTGCGACTGCATTCAGTCGCTGAATTTATTAAAAAAGTCTCGCTTGCTGTCGAAAATCGACCCAACTTTTTATAATGTCGTTTTCGATTTGGCAAACAGATCAATTTCTTTGAGAAAAATTCAATTTTTTTTTGATCAAGATTGCTGTTCATGTTCGATTTGCCAAAAAAAAATCCTTTTATTTTAATGAGGTACTTTTAAAAAATCTCGATTTTCTCTCAGATTTACACCTACTTTCACTAATACCAATGTCAATGTGTATGACACATAGCCGTCGGTTACGAATTATTAAGGTATCGTTAAAAGGATTGCTTTTTTCTGAATTACGTATTTATATTTCGCGCATGGAAACTATTTTTTATATTAAATTATTTCGAAATGCGTTTATTATAAATGTGTGAAATGGACTTCAAGTGCAAGTGGAAAAAAAAAACATTGTTTGCGGACAACTCAATACAAGCACGAACCAATAGAATTTGGATTTAAGCCTAGTATGATGTTCCAGGAAAGCTAAAACTAAGCGACTCTCCACAGTTTATCTCCACCACTTAGCTAAATGCTCGCTTTATTTTGACAGTGTAAGTTCCCTTAAAACAAAACTGTGCTGATTGACTTTGTTTTGTTTCTTTATTTGTACTCATCAAAAACCTCTTCCATTACTCCTCGTTAAAATATTCCATTTCTAAAAGAAATTAAATTAAGAACGACGAATTTTCCAACCATTCTCCATGCCGTTAATTTGCTTTCGCTTTAAATTTTGTTGCGAATACCAATATTTTCTCTGATCTATCAAAATTTAGCTGTGAAAAAAATGTATTTTGCATTAACACGTTTACTTAAATTCTGTAGAGATTTTTCGTAGAGAGGCTAACATATTTAGCTTGAACTGCGTACTGCTTGGCTTAAGTGCTGTGCTTAATTTTATCTTTGGAGACATTTTTGAATGGGAGCTTAATTTAAGCGCGAGCAGCATACTTATAGGCCTTAAGGTTCCATTCGGCAGCAGAAATCCGAAATTTCAGATCCTCATTTATGCCAAAAAGAAGACCTTTCACCAAATTTCATTCGCTTATGTCAATTCTTTTGGGCGCTATCATGCTTTCAACAAACAGACGGACAGACAGACGGACATGGCTAAATAGATACAGAATGTGATCCTGATTCCGAACATATAGGGGAGAGTGGGGCACATTTGAACGTGAGGTGCCTTTGAACGTGGGGTACCTTTGAACAGCACTTATAAAATCATATTAAAAAAATATTTGAGAGCGTAAACTAAATTTATATCCTGGCAATATTGTTTTCTTTCAACCCCAACAGCTTTCGGTCGTCTTTTCAGTAGTCGCTTGAAAGTAGCTCGCATAGACAAATCATACTGACCCGCAACTCACAATCTTCTTGCCGCTGGCCCCTCAATTTCTTTTCAAATTCGCCATTTTGTTTTCCTATCGGTGTTATGTCAATTAAGAATCCGTGTGACATACAAAAACATACGAAAAATACAAAAATAAATGCTGCCAACCTCGGCAACCTTGGGAAAATGTGTTAGAGTTCGGGAATACCACATTTTTTCATTACTGAATGCCATTGGTTAGTAATTTCATATTGTTAAAAGGCGAATAATTCGATTTTGTTAGTTAATAAAATCGGTGACTCCTTCTTGGCGTTACAAATGTAATCCCAAAGTGAATATACCTTCCTGTGGAGGGTATAAAACGTAAGTAACATAATTTTCTTTTTTTTAAAAGCGACATCTAGTTATCGAAAAAAAATACACCCGCTTGAAAATAAGTTATTTTTTTTTTTTAAATAAGTTTTACGGCCATATTATTCACCCGGGGTGTAACTTCGGTTTGAGTTAATTTAACAACCGATCATTAATCCGAATTTTTTCAACCCGACTAGACCTATGTATATTATTCACTGAAACACCTGCATTAAACCCGCTGGATTAAAGATGGATTTAAATTAGTCGAATCATGGAATATAGCTTCCAAATAACCAGGGAATATTTCCGAAAATTAAACAAATCGTAATCGTCGACGCAAGCGACAAGTCGTCTTCTGATGACGAAGACATCAACATTTCATCCATACGAATGAAATCCATTTTTTTTTTGTAGCTTCTTGCTAGTACTTTTTATTTTCTATTTCACTTTACTACTTTTCTGAATTCTCGCACACTGCGAGCGAAAAAATGTCAATGTTATGAAATTGAGTTTTAACCCGAGAGTTATGTCGTTTTCCATTGGGACAAAAAATCAAACTTTTTTTTGATTCGGATCACTTTTTGCAGATCTCGATATATTTTTCAGATTTACACATACTACCACAAATACAGCACAGCTGTTTTACGTCATTTAAAGAAGTTTGTTTTAAAACAAATGTGCAAAGTTTCGCGAGAACAAAAATAAAGAAATACATAAACAACAATGGACATAGTTTTGGATGAATTATTATCTTCATTGTCTTCCTCATCATCTGGAAACTACGAATCACAAAACCTACTCCATTTGTAGCTACAACAGAGGAAACATTTTTCAATCTGATTTTACCAAAAACAAATGCCATTTGAACAGCTGATATTGTTGTCAAATAACGCACTAATCCATTTGCAAAAGCAGATCAATTTCATTGCATGTTCCATGAGCCGCATAAAATCTGAGATCTGAAAAAGATTTTTGGTGGTCCCAATGGAAAACGACATTAAAGTACTTAAACTGGTCTCCGGAGTGCGTTTAAATCCAATCGGATTAAACGCTGTCAATTTTTAAAAACTGGTTATATATTCGGGTTTAACGACTGATAATATGAACTTGGGATTAGTTTTTGGGTTAAACTCACTTAAGCCCGAGTGTAACGTTTAACCCGAACTAAAGGGAGTCAATAATATGGCCGTTACTCATGATTTTACATTTTATAACGTCGCTATACAAACTTGGGGCCAAAAATTGTTCTTAAAGCTCAAAGCTGCTTACTTTTAGGGGTAGATAAATAGCTCTCCTTCGAAAATAGGTTCTAATCTAAAACGATTTATATTTGAATACGTGACTATGGCAATATGGCCAATAATTTGAACTAGAATTCGCCCACTGGTATAAATTCTATCATTTTATTGACCTGGCTTATACACAACATATAGCATTGTATTCCATTCTTCCCAACAAAAAAAAAATGTAAGCGAATATGTTTTGGTTAAGGCAGTGAAAGTTGTTCTTAACTATTTCCCTTTGCCTCTTTACCTAGTACTGCCATAATTTCTGTAACATAATTATCAGCGCCCATCTCTTGAATTTTCCACTTGGAATAGACCCGTTAACTTTGTTTTCTTAACATCTACATTAGCCTTGTTTTTTTGAGCTTCGTTCTCAGCAAAGCAAAGTAAAGTAGGATTTTCCGCACGCAATTACAACAACTACGCTCTACTTGACACTTCGAGACTCGCAGTAGTTATTGTAAATTGTGTGCTGAAAATCCTACTTCACTTTGCTTTGCTGAGAACGAAGCTCGAAGAAACAGGCCTATTGTTAACTAATGAACGTTTTGAGACTATCAAAGGTATATTGCAAAACTGTGGAATTTTAGGTTTGTCGTGCTTGAATGGTTGGGTATAATCTGCTCTCTATAATAGTTTTCCTACGATTATCTTTGAAGCCTCCGGTTTGTGTAGGGAAACTTTGAGTTGTCCTCTTTCTTCCTCTTTCTTTTGTTGGCTCAACTAGAGCGTGGTTCTCCTAGGCCTTTTCCAAAATACCCCTCCAGCCGGCTCGATCCCCTGCCGTCTCCAATTTCGCACTCCAAGTTGTCGGAGGTCGACCAGGTAGAGGGTCGCTCCATCGAAGATGAGACCTACCTTGGCTTCTGACTCCCTCTGGTTTGGCGTTGAAGACTTTTCGCATGGCCCAGCCATCTTAGTCATTGAATTCGAATTTTTCTGGCTAAGCTTTTGTCGCTGTACAGCACGTATAGTTCGTCGTTGTATCTTCTTCGCCAAATGTAGTCTTCTTGGTTTACGCAGACGGGACCTTAAATCGTACGCAGAACTTTTCTCTCGAAGACTCCAAGTGACTTTTCATCCGATTGGGAGAGGATCCATGCTTCTGCACCATATAACAGG
Organism: Cheilosia vulpina; assembly: GCA_916610125.1. NCBI lineage: Eukaryota > Metazoa > Arthropoda > Insecta > Diptera > Syrphidae > Cheilosia > Cheilosia vulpina. The sequence continues at coordinate 76,215,288 of OU744276.1, read as the reverse complement.
ACCGGGATGATGAGTGTTCTATACAACGTCTCCTTGGTTCTTCTCGATAGGGCTCTATTCCTCAATTGTTTATTCAGCCCAAAGAGTTAGTCTGCATTTGATTTCAGCCCTGATGTTGTTGCCTGACTTTACAGCTGTGCCTAAATTAACAAATTCACTGACTACCTCGAAGTTATACCTATCAATGGTGACATTTTGACCAAGTCGGTGGTGGGATTGGACTTTTGTTGATGAAAGCATATACTTCGTCTTGTCCTCGTTTATTTTCAGCCCCATTCTGCTCGCTGCTGACTCCATAGTTGTGAATGCACCGGTTACTGCTCGGTTTGTTCTTCCTATCACGTCAATGTCGTCTGCAAACGCAAGTAATTGTGTCGACTTATTGAAATTGGTGCCCGATGTACTGGCATGGGTGCTCCGTATTACATTTTCAAGCACAATGTTAAAATAGCTGCATGACAGTGCGTCGCCTTGTCTAAGCCCTCTGGTGGTTTCGAAGGTTTCATTAGAGTCTCTATACCAACTTTGACGGAACATCGAGCATTCTCCAACGTCATTCTGATAAGGCGTATCAGTTAAGCAGGGATTCTAAAGTTAGACATAGCACGATTCAGTTCAACTCTATTAACACTGTCGTAGGCTGCTTTACAATCGACGAACAGGTGGTGGGTGTCGATGTTATATTCTTGGCGATCTGGCGTAATGTGAGTTCTCGTCTTTATCATTTCTAAATATTTCGGCTCTTATTCTTATTATTATTTTTCTTCTGTCTTATTTTAGCATTTGAAATCACTTTTCTCGTGCTTGTCGAACTGGCAAGCAGCCCAACTTTATAAGCATATCAAGGATCAAACCAGCGGCTTCGCAGCTCAGTCGTAACATTCCTGACAGCTTGCTAACAGGCTGCTACATACTTATCTATTTGAAGTTGCTAGTCGTTGCTTTGTTGCTGCGACATTTCCCGAGAGCTCAAGAAAAACTCACAAAAGCTTGTCTTGTGGTTGATTGTGCCACTACGGCAGTAGCTGTCAGAAGCTAGGCCAAGATTCCCGACATGACCCTGTTACGCCAACTATGCATATATGCTATTTAGACATCTAATCGTCTTACGATCAATGACATGTATGTCAAATTGAGTCCCAATTACAACATCATTACCGGTATTACATTAAACAAAGTCCATAAAAACAAACTCAATTCACCACGCAAATTACCGTGGCATATCTCGGATTTGCACACGCATCATTTAAGGGTAGTTAGTGCGCCAGTTACAACCCCGGCTCACTGTTCCACGGTCTTTCGAGCGCACATGTGGCCAATTAAGCGTGTCCTTATGCAATTGTTCTCCGGCTCTATAAATATAATCACCGCTTGTGTCTATCCCTATTAAAACAATTTAACCATAAACAAAATCAGCAATTGCAATTATTGCAACACCCTATTTGCCATACAGAATTTATACACCCTCAGTGTAGCGCTAACGACTTTCAGTTCACGGCAAACGCGGGCGCAACAAATTGATTTTGAAAAACGAGATGCAATTGATTCATTTGGACTACAGAAAGTATAGGAATTGTATTGCCATAGTAAACTGGCAAATAAGGGGTTGAACAGAATGCAATTGAATAACGGTCTGGTGAGCGTGGTGGCACTTGGAATGGTCATGGTCGGAGCCACTGCAATGATTTGCTGTCGCATTTTCTATAACAGGTTTGTAATTGAGTTTTATTACCCAGCAGATGGGTATTGGCGGTATCTACTTATTGCAAATGGCTACCTAACTAACCTATAATATATACTTTAAATTTATGTAAAAGTACTTTACAATCAGGTTCAACTCCTCTGAATGGTGTCCGGAATAACTCAAGTTAATGGGGACGTTCAAGTATCTAGTTTAGTAAGTCTGACAGCTCTCTCACTAGATGTATCTCGGTTTTGATTGGGGGAAATCGGTCATATGAGCAGGTGTTCCAGTTGAAATTTATGGAGGGGTAGCCGACGAATATAGTCAAGTAAATTCGTGACTGAGTACTAAGTTGACAGTTCGCACATGTGGCTGACGTAGGAAAAGTGACGTTCCCGACAAATCTAGTTTTTGCGTTCAGGTTGCATCTCATCCAGACCAATCTAGTCGACTTGATATAACTAGATTCTTGTATGCGGCCAATGCTTAGTCAAATGCGTCGGCCTTAAATTCGAAACAAAAACAAATAAGAAAAAGTAATTCAAACAACTACTCAACCCTCAGGAATGTGTTGCAAATTATATCGCATCCTTCAAACCCAGATATATCCGGTGCACAAAATGTGAGGTGTCTTGTTCAATATTGGCTTACATGTCACATCTCACATTTCGCTCAATGCGAAAGAATTCGCTCACAGAAATAAAAGAATAATCACAAAGAAGAGGAGAGGAACGCGCTGAACCACAAATTTTAGCTTTTCCTAAGCGGAAATATTCAAATTTCATTAGAAAAAAGTACAAATTTATATTTAAGAGCAAGTAGTTTAATAATTGCTTCTATTCCAAAATTCTTCTTCTTCGCACATATATTTAATGATATACAAACACGAAGTATAAGTGAAATCAAATAAAACGTCAGTCACAATGTACGATTTCAATTATTTGACAACCATCTGTACGCTGCTCGAACTAAATTTTCGCTCCCATACAAAATTCTCTCCAAAATTTAGCTGAGCTAAACTTAAGCGAACCCATTTAGCTGAGTGGTACGCATCTCGAGCTAAATAATCAAACTTTTGTTTCAAAATGTACTTCATGTGTCTGTCAAAACTTTTGAAGCTAAATTGTGGCAGATCGTTGTGTATTTGCTGTTCTGTTGCGGAAAAGTATGCAAGGATGAGCTTTTCTAATTATTACATATACGAGAAGTAAGTACCTAGAATCAGAAATAGTTGAAATACGAGAGAATTCAATTTTTGAAGGAAGATTTTTCAAAGAACAGCTGTTTGCTGTGACACTTATCCACGGCGTACTCTATGTCGAATTTTAGCTAGGACTTTAGCTGATGTTTGGAGAGAAAAGTTGGAGACCAGATAAAATTTAGTTTAACCCGAGCAGCGTACTACGCTTAACTAAGGAAATTTCTTGGGCTAATAGATATTTACAGATTTTTTATGGAGCGGAAATGTTTTTTTCTTCACGGAACGAGGTTTGAATATGAATTATCAGTAGAGAACAGACTTTTTGTAGAACTATTCCAATTATATACAGATTTTATGTATGTTTGTTGATTAAACAGTCATCGGTGAGGCTGTCATTTCGAAGTCAGTACTTCAGGAGCATAAACTAACTATTAATAATAATAATATTTAATAGTTAGTTTATGGTAGTTACTTTGTCACTCTCAATTCTTTCATTCCACCATGATAGTTGCTCTCATTCTCTCAACATTTCCACCAATCAATCATTTGTGAAGTGTCAACAGATTCAACGGACCAACCTAATGCTTTATTCGTCGTAAAAGCTCTATTACTATATGCAACGGATTATTCCTTTCGTTCAACAACTATTTGTATATCAATAATTCTTGCTTCCGCATTGATAAAGGCTGCGCGTAAAAGTTATCCACTGGTTTCACAGAAGATAAGTAGGTGACTTACTTCTGCTGGTTTATAAAAACGGTGGCTTGTATTTACGGTTTTTCCACATATGGTAAACGTAAGGAGGGAAAATCACCTATAAGAAATAAGTATTTCTTTTAGTGTACATTTTCTAAAATAAGCCCAAATAGAGAGAGCTGGGGAGCACTTCAAGTACTGGGAACGTTCAAAATCAGCTGGCTGACTTGATGTCTCTCAGTTTTCAATGGCCTAGCCGACTATAGTACTAAGTTGACAGTTCGCAAATGTGACTGACGTAGAAAAACTGATGTTGATGACCAATCTAATTATTTTAATTCAGAGTTGTAGCCTAATGATGGTTTTAATTCAAGATCCGGGGGAATTGCCCTGAAATTTAGAATTCCTCTTTTCAATGAAATTCGTTGAAGCAATTTTGCAATTTTGCACACCATTTTGTGTGATTTGATTTTCTGTTGCTACTTTTTTTTTGTATTGTTTATATGAATGTTTCAATGGCCCAAATAAATATACGTATTTCTATTAATTGCATATTTTTGGATCACATAGCGCAAAATTTGTGTCTAACAACACAACCCACATTTCAATCTGACATTTTGCTAGTGCGTTTTGGTGAGTTCACGCCAATTCTTTAAAAATAATTCGGACACTTCGGTCGTGTTAAGAATTGACCTGTAGGTGTCCTTTTTTCTTCAATCAAAGACAGAAAACATTGAAAGGGCACTTTTAGATTTAATTTTTTTATAGGAAGGGATATTCTTTGCTGCAATCAAAAACACCATAAGACATCAAAACCAGCATCCTGGATAACCTTTAACTTGGATAGTGGTACTCTTACTGCATTTTCATCTGGTAGACAATTAATTTGCCAATTCAAATTGAATAATTCACCTGGCCGGGAGATTTTCATTCCCTTCGCTTTTATACTGTCTGCAGAAGTAATTTTCCCATAATCTTAGCACCGACTTATATTTTTTCTTATTCATTCCTCATATCTATAGGTTTCTGTACGCGGTTTATTGCTCTGACACACTCTCTTTACCCGCTGGTGCAACAATCGTGCACTGTCCTTGGAGTAGCTTACTACCATAAACCAACTATTAATAGTTAGTTTATGCTTACTACTGCCATCATTGAGATGTCTGTGTCTACAATGCGACGAGGGATAAAAATAAAAAAATTCAATTACATTGTAACTCACTACTTAAATCGTTTTATTTATCACTGTTCTTGAGTATTATTTTTGCAATTTAATTGACTTTAGTATTGAATATTTGTGTAGCTTTTTTATTGGTACATATATGTATATAATAGCGCGCCTAAAAGCACACAGCAAACTGGCGTTCAAGTGCCCAAAAAAACCCTAAAATATTCGAGCAATATTTTTTTTTATAATTCAACTAACACATCACAATCATGTGGGTATAATTTTTAGGTGGGTACGTGTTTTTAGTATAGTATAACGTATAAGCCTCAATTGTGTTCCTAAATTGTATTCAAATAAACGAATGTCATGCACTAAGGCAAAAGTTGATCTAGAATCTACTTGTACTAAAACTAGCCTCAAAGCTGAGGCATAATGCAACGGACCATATAAGGTAGTCCAAAGAACAAATAAAATTCTAAGACGAACATCATGCAAACCCAACTTTTACTGCTGCCCATGATTCCTAGTTAATAATTAAGAAAAAAAGGCGAATAATTGTAGCGAAACTGATAAAATTCAGTTCAGTGTATGTTTAATTATATTTCTTGTTTAACTTTTAACACAACATAATAATTTAAAACGTTCTCTACGTAATATTTAATTAAAAATGAAGAAAATAAATATTCGAACAATATTCAATTCATAAATATAAACAAACAGACAATTCATATTCACTGAAATCGATTAACAATATAATACAAATGTAGTATATCTCACTTTGAGTTGGAGATAGGAAACCTTTTCTATTTAAGTCACCTGTTAAACGTATTTATAACAGCAAAACAAAACACAAACACAACAAACAATAAACACTAGGTATGCGATTACAACTATAATCAAACAAGGAAATTGCATATCAATTCTTATTCATAAGTGAAATGTCTTTCGCCTTTTCTAAAAATACTTTTACGGATGGTCGGCATTGGAATATGTTTTGTTTCATAAGCTGAAGCTAATATTGCTTTTATATTTCTAAACGCTAATCACATTATTTTCACATAGAATTTACTTTACTTGTACCTTAATGTCTAAGAAACAAAACGCTTTGTGACCTCTCAATAATTCAGTGATTTATTTGAATGGAAAAACCGAAAAACTGCAACAATTCATGGATGCCAAGTGCTCAGGTCGAATGACGTGTTTTCATCTGTATTTTCGAAAAGAAATTATATGAAATATGAATACGCTTATGGGTGTCACGAGTGCAAAAGTATAAACAAACACTTTCTGTGAGACCATTCCTCTTGCATCGCATCGACTGTCTGGTGGAATATATTTGAATCCACCATATTGCGTCCTTATTCAACGCTATTTGTTTAGGGGTGGAGAAACTCTGATGTAGTTAATATCCCTTTATGGTTGATGGCAAGGTATAACTGTCCTTGTCGCCAGCAATAACTCTAATTCAGAGCTCTGATGTGTCGTAACTGTCTGCGCCATTTCCAGTAAGTCGTATGTGGTATTCGATTGGGCTTCTGCAGGTTCGCTCTCAGATTTCAGATTTCATGTGTCTAATCGAACATAAAAACGTTACTTGCTCTTTTCTTTGTTGATATTCGTGCGATTGGAATATGTGTAGCCTTCGACACTTTTCTAAGCGGTTTCAATTCACTGGTTAGATTTTATATTAAAACATTCGAAGTTTGCGCCAAAATTGATTTCTTGTACATAAATAATTAGCAAAAATAGATCCACCCGATGCAATGCGTTTCTTTGCAGTTGAGAAATGTCACGAAAAAGTAAACAAATTTGCATTGATAAATCTGAGAGAAAATCCACATTCGCAAAAGTGCTTTGAAACCAGAAAATTATTGCTTTTATTATACCAAACGAACATCAAAAGTGTTCTGAGAGCAGTCATAAGTGTTTTGAGAACGCTCAATCGAATACCACATTAGAAAAATCAGAGTCGCAACATGAAAAAGCAGCACAAGTAAAAGCGGAGAAAAATCGCACTTTAACCAGTGACACGAACCAGCCAACGGACTTAAACACCAAGACCGCTTCGGGAAGAAATCGTGAGCGCTAGAGATAATGCCTGTATACGTACAGAGGAGTGAGTTAAATTAGTTAAAAATCCATCATTGTTACGGATAACGGGCTCTTGTCTTTGAAATAAATTATCACAGTCGAACATCACAAAGAGCAAACAAACCTTTAGACTCTCTGTGAACTCTATCCAGCACCTTTTCGAAATCGATAAACAATAGGTGATTGGTAACGAACACACTCTCAAATCCAATTATCCGCAGTTTGCTAATATCAGGCATAAGCATTATTTATGTGATTGATTCCATTAATAATTCCTGAACTTCACCTACACCTGTCTACCATTTCATTGATTTTCTTAGTGGTTTTTTGCATTTTTTCTCGTAAGTTGACATTCAAATGTTTAGCGTTTAAGTTAACTAAATTATCTAGTAAGTCAATTGAGTATAGCAAGTGCTGTAACGATGACCATTAAGCTAACCCATCACACTTGGCACCTAAACCAACTGAATTCTTGATAGCACCCTTATTTCGAGAGATACTGTTAATTATTTGTCGTTATCTTAAGCTTTGGGGAGAATATTGTATATAAGTAAATTGGTCTTCCAGCCAAAAGCTCTTTACAGAGCAATCAGCTTCGTCTGGCATTTACTATCGGTCCACATCTGTTCCAAATTGTTGCGATAAGCTATGGAGCGTTGTATTTCAGGCGGTGAATTCTCAGCCGATGATGTTTGTGACGGTGAAAGGACACCACTCTAAAATTGAATAAAACAAACAAAAATATTAGAATATTCAGAGTAATAAACAACCAGACAACAATTACCTTTGCAATCTTACGTGGATCTAAATTCATTCCGAAGTTCTGCATTCCTTTGGCCAATTTCGAGAGGGGACTAGTCATTGTTTTCAGTTGCTTGAGAGTGCCATCCGTTTGTGTGGCTCCCCCCACTGGCAATGACAGATCCCTAGGCGATGACGATCTGCTTGAGGTGTTAAAAGGGAAAAAGAAAAAAAAAAACGATCCATTGCGTCAAGTAGTGTACATAAAGCTATTTATTGTTCTTGTCGATTTTATTATATAAAATTACAAAGCAAATATCATAAAATAAAATAGACCAACCACAGAGCTAACAGTAAAACACTGACCTTGACTGTTCACCAGATGCACTAGATGCACCGTCTTGAGCATTTTGGCTAGTAGCAGAGTCTTGAATGCGTATTTCAGGCGTTGGACTTCGTGCACGTAAGGGCGGAGCGTTTTCAAGGAGACCTGCAGGCAGGGTAACGTGATCGGTTACCGAGGTAATTGAGATCGTAAGAACATCTTCGGACATCTTAGCCATATTATCCTTGTCTTCGAGTTGATTGACATTAGATTCCACTGTCTGGTCCTGGCTGGGACACATTACTATACCCACACTCGGTAGAAAGTCGTTTTCATTGAACCCCGCTTTGTCAGAAGTCGCTGCTATTGCTATTTCGGGTATTTCACATTCGATATCTGGTTCATAAATACTGTTGTCATTGTCTTCGGAGTCGGAACTAGTAGCGGAGCCCTTTGGTTTGTGAGGTCCTACGGAAAATATCGCTTTGTCTGCTTCAATGCATGCGTCGACGGGCTGATTTTGGCGCATCACTTGGGGATTCAGTTGGGCGGTATTGTTGTTGGGCTGCGCGGCAGCGGACGATTTTCCCTTGTTCGGATTAAGGCTTTGGCCTAGTTTCGAAAATTGTCCTGCGACGTTGCTGAATGCCTTTGAACTCATCTGGACGAGCTGCGATTCGGATAGATTGCGCGGCATACCTTGCTAAAATGTGAAAGAGTGAAGTTGCATCGTGATTACCATATCTGCGTTGTGCGTTGCATTATTTGTAAAATCGTATTCCAGCTTATTTATTAGTGTCTAGAGTACAGAAGTGAACACGCCTTCAATAATTACCTTGGGAACATCCAACATTGGTACTTTGCTCTTTCGCCTTTGCAGCATGCCTCCGGTGATAAAGCGCACATCGCCTTTCGCGATATTGTCCAGAGCAATTTTGAAAAATTCAACAATCGCCATAAGAGATTCTGCAAAAACACAATCATACTTCAGTTGCAAAGTTTCTCAAATTTTCCACACACTCACCCATAACTTCCTCTTGAGTCTTTATCACAACTGCAACGTTATTGAAGAACCGAATATTCGCCGATCGGAACATGTGGAAATACCCATCTGTGCCATCAACCATGTAGTTCAGTCGCAAACAAAGCAATGCTGGTGCTGTTCCTTGGAAGATTTTCGTCTGCTGATACATGCCCAGCTCGATTAGCGTCACATTCTGTAGAAGAACTTTCTCGAAACGAACAATCTTATCCAAATGCGAATCATATTCGGCCACAATGTAGCAGTCATCGGTTAACAAGAGAATCGTGTCTACTTCCGTTTCGTTTATATCCCCAGAGCTAATAGAGAGAAGTGCATGCAGTGCTTCAAAAAGAAAAACTGCGCCCAAGATGCTTACCTTGGATCAGCGTCAATTAAGCCCCACGATCCAATGGGATACTGTGCCGCACCCAATAGCATTCTACGGCAATCTTCCACAAGCAACTTTGCGTGCTCTGCACCTTCCAAAGCATCGTTGTCGTCGGGGGCCTGTTGGCCCCCCAAGGCGTTTAAAGATTCCGCCGACACCTGATTACCAAGCATCAAATCGATTGTTGCCTGCCGATACGAGTCCTTGAAACGTGCCAAATAGTAACTGCAAGAAAGACGATAAATATGAGAACTTTCTCTGCACATCGAAATGCGACCGCGTAAACATAAAACCAAATGTGTACTTAGGGCCAATATGAAACAAAGAAAACGTGTTTAAACTAAAGTGCGGACCTTGTGTATACTAGATTTTCCAATAGTTTCAACTCGGGACCAAGAACGCCAGCATGATAATAGCCATGTATTGGCGCTGGCGTCGATGGGATCAAGGCGGTCTTTGCTACTTGCAATATGGTATCAAATATTTCATCCTCTTTCAACTGATCGGCCGCCGTCAGTTTGCCTTGCATTAGGTCAATAATGCTCTGTCGAAATGAATCCGCAAATGTTTGAATGAAGAAACTACAAACAAAAATTTATCGGATTTATTCGCTTTGCAATCAATGATTGTCGAAGAACAGAAATGTTTTTCGTTTTTTTTTTTTTTATATATCAAGCGAAAGAAATTCATGCCAAAATTGTTTATAATTGTTAAGAAAATTTTAAATTTATTCTAATGTATGTACAAAATTAACTATATAGCCTTACACTCAAAACTACGTAAATTAGAGACTTAACAGCTAAACAAGTTATAGGTTTGTTAGTAGTCCATCTCCGTGCAAATGACAATGAAACACTGTGAGAAATGACTGCCAGAACTTTGGGCGCTGCAAAAGAGGACTAGAACGGCTCGCGAGGTGTTTTAGGAAGAAAAATAAAGGGTACCACAAGCGGCCGATTGAGTAAGTAAAGAGGAGCTACACGCAGGAAAATAAAAGCGAAGAATTTTGAATTTTGTAAAAATTGTAAGGCAAAATTTCTTGCTAACAATTGATAACAAGAATCTTTTATTCAGCGTCGTAAGGATTATATACTCTCCATAACTATTTTCTTACAACAGTTTCATTCTTATCAAACATTTTGATATTTGGGTCAATTTTAACCAATGAAAACTGTTGACGTTACAATTTTTTGGTCTGGGTGTACGAGTAAAGTAGGAAATAACGTGCCAAGGCAGCAGTATTCAAAAGAGAAGAGCAAGGAAGTCTTGCTACAGAATCCAAGAAAAAACAAGTAAAAGTATTATCATCGGCCTGGTCATACAAAACTGGTGTTGTATGGGAGGTACCAGAACTACTTGACCGACATAGCCCATTTTTAGTAACAACTTGACGACAATAAAAAGAAGTCCACTCACAAAATTTCACTTGCCTACGTGGATTCTTTAGGACGCTATCGTGTTTTGAACAGAGAGACACATGGGTCTAATATTGATTTTGTGTGGGAGGTACCCCAACTACTTGACCGACATAGCCCATTTTTATACCAACCTAACGACGATAAAAAGGAGTCCTTTCACCAAACTTCATTCGCCTATGTCAATTCCTTTGGGCGCTATCGTGCTTTCAACAAACAGACGGACAGACAGACGGACATGGGTAAATCAGTTCAGAATGTGATCCTTATTCAGAATATATATACTTTATGAGGTCTCCGGTGACTCCTTCTTGGTGTTACAAATGTAATCACAAAGTGAATGTACCTCCCTGTGGAAGGTATAAAAACATTAAAGTAACTGCAGACTACCTAGTACTGCCATAAATTCTGTTACATAATTATCAGCGCCCATCTCTTAAAATTTCCACTTGGAATAGACCCGTTAACTTTTTTTCTTAACTCATGAATAGAAGCCAGTTTGGTTTGAGCTTGCAGTCAATTAACATTGAGTGGGGTGCTTAAGAAAAAAGAATCGCGGTTTTAGCGTTGCATAAGAACGAAAAGAGTGCTGGCCAAATCTTCAATTTGCTAAAACTTCTCGGAATATCGAGAATGTTCGTTTATCGAAGTATTGGTCGATTTAGTGAATTGTCGGAAGTGGAGGGCAGGCCAAGAGCTGCGCCCACGCGTCGCACGTACGAGGGAATTGAATTGAACATATCCGCCAGATCGATGTCTAGGCTAGTTCGGGGTGATCTTCATATGAAAGCCTATCGTCGATCAACAGGGCATCTTTTAACTCCTCAACTGAAAAAAAATTAGGGCGGAGAGATGCAAGAGACTCTTGCTGTGGCACGCGAACAATGGGCATGAAAACATTCTTTTTTACGGATAAAAAATTGAAGAAGTTTTTAACAAACAAAATGATGGATTTTATGCTTTGCCGTCAAAGCAAGCGAAAAAAGTAATTCCAAGGGTTCACCGGCTTCCGTAATGGTTTGGTGGGGGGTCTCTCACCAAGGTGTCATATCTCTCCATTTCTGTGACAAAAGTGTCAAAACAGGTACAAAAGTCTATCAGCTAGATATGCTAGAGGGTGTTGTAAGGACGCTAACAAATACTCTATTTGATGAAGAAAGATGTGTTTTTCAACAAGACTCTGCTCCGGCGTATAAAGCCAAAACCACACAGGAGTCGCTCAGGTTCAATATTCCTGCTTTTGTAGCCACAGAGGATTGGCCACCGGGAAGTCCAGATCTGAAGCCATTGAATTATAGTATATAGTCAGAATTGGAGAGAAAGGCTCGCCAAACACCCCACCGAAACGTGGAGAGCCTAAAAAAATCGTTGACCGGGGCAGCGTCAACCTCAAAGATATCCATGGAAACAGTACGTGCCGCAATAGCTCAATGGCCAACACGTTTGAGAGCTTGTGTTAAGGCAAAAGTTGGTAATTTCGAGTTATGTATTCTTTTCAACTTACCAATATTATAATCTAATAAATGCAGATTAAAACAATTCAAAATGATTACTCTTTTTTTTATGCCGCTTTATATTTGTAACAGAATTTATGGCTGGACTAGGTATACCTACAAAGGTGATGGCGACCCAATCCTGCTGTCAGGTACAGCGAATAATTTATTCTGGACGATGAAAGTCAATACTTCCATCAACAGCAGACATAGTACTCACATCCAATATTTTGTAAAATGAATAATTAATTGAATCTCAGCATCAGGCGTTAGCCAGGGTGACCGCTGCAGAATTCTGAAAAGTCGAAAGGAAACAATTTTTTTTTTCTGAAGCTATTCTGAAAATATAGGTTTTTCAAACGATATTTAACAATCATTGGCTCGCTTAACACCACAAGAGTTTCATTTTAAAGGTTTTTAAGTAGAAATAACGGCTTTAAGTTTTCGAAGCGCCTTTTCCAACTAAAAAAGGGCCAAAAAAAGCAAAAAAAATGTGGCACACTCGAATAAAAAGTGCCAAAATTGCAATTTTAGTCGCACAACGGTCACACTGGTTAGCCTTGTGAGATCATGAAGCGGGTGAGCCTTCAAGGGGCTCTGGCAATGCGGCTTCTCAAAGGAGGCTATTGTGCCTTTCCTGGTAGGGTACTACAGTCTCCTTAGCACCGGCTGTAAAATCCTATCTGTCGAGATATATGAAAGCTTTAAACCCTTCCAGTCGTATTTATTAGATTTCCTAACGACGCCTCTGCGATGTTGTTTAGTTAAACATCGCGTAAGAATTTACGCAGCCTCTACGTGGCTTTCCTGAAATTGTGATATATAAAATTTTTTTCGCGGTAACTTTACTAAACGAGGTTTGTGTCTAAATAAAGGGTTTTCCAATGAGAGGTATTATTGTGAATGACCCTCTATTTCGGTAGCTGTCACTTTTGAAGCTTTTATTCTTTGACATTTGACAAGTAGAAACTACGCCATTAGTAAAAATGAAACGATACACGCTTCAACAACGCATTGAAATTATTAAAATTCACTACAAAAGTGGTGAAAATCTTGCAGTCACAGTTCCGCATACAGAAATTGGTGGAAAAATTCGAGCTGTTATGACAAGTTAATGATGTGAAGAATAAAACCCGTGCACGTCGCTAAAGAACAACTGAGAATATTGCTGCTGTAGCCCAAAGTGTTGAAGAAAACCCAGGTTTGTCCATTCCTGGTCGTTCTTTGGAATTGGGCATTCCACAAACGTCATTACACCGTAGATAAAATTCGTGAGGCTATCGATTACATAGGGCAGCCACTTTGCGATTTGGTTATGGAAAATTTCATGAAAAGGATATGGTCCTGTATGCGTGCTCGTGGTGTCCATTTGGCTGATGTTGTTTTTCATTATTAACGGCATACCTTCCTCTTTGTTATGAAATAAACATCCGATCATTTATCTCAAAAAATGGCATTTTTCTTTGAATACCAAAATAACACTTCTTATTGGAAAACCCTTTAGGTAAGAATTTCGATAAACTATGACAAAAATACACTGAAATCTATTACTTTTTGCAAATGAAACTGATGTCGTTTTCCATTGGGACCAGCAGATATTTTCTTCAGATCTCAGATTTTACGCGACTCATGGAACATGCAACGAAATTGATCTGCTTTTGTAAATGGATTAGTGATTTGACAGCAATATCAGCTGTACAAATTGCATTCGTTTGAAGATAATAATTCCTCACAAATTATATCCATGGCTATTTGTGTATTTCTTTATTTTGGTTTTCACGAAACTCTACGCATTTGTTTTAAAACAAATTTCTTAAATTGACGTGAAACTGCTGTGCAAAGTATATTCGTATTTGTGGCAGTATGTGTAAATCTGAAATCATATCGAGATCTGCAAAAAGTGATCCGAATCAAAAAAAAAGATTGATTTTTTTGCCCAATGGAACATGAAAACACAAAAATTACATTTATCAGCAACGACTACGCAAGCCTTATGTCGTTTTCCATTGGTATCACTCGGGGATCCACTCATTCTGTAATCCAATGGAACAACAAAACTGCTTCTGATTGAACCCACAAAAGTATTGGTGAAATACCAAAAAATAATCTACGGCGGCTGTCAGCTGATTTGTAAAAAATACATAAATTACACTTGTGTGAGTGCTTCTTAAGTGGATTCTGACTTCAAGTCGAGAAGCGACTTTCTATTCTCAGAATCACCAGAAGAGTATGTTTTGTGCCAATGGAACGGTTTCAGAATTGATTTTTTCGATTCCGGAATCTCCCGGACGCTTCTTTTTGCCCAATGGAAAACGACATTACGCAATCTCTAAACACAAAATTTGGCGTTTAAGTTACGCAGGCCTAAAGCAACGTTGCTTAAGTTTGTAAAATCTTTATAAATCACATTTTCTGCGTAAGGGCATTTTAGAGGGTGCGTAAAGTTAAGCAGACTCACGGTGGGTTTATTTAGGCTGTTCGTTAATAACCAGAATATCCAAATATTCATAGTCTGACAGATCCTGACAACACTTAACAAGCCCTAATCAATCAATAAATCGATATAAAAGATTGCTAAATATGTTCGCCTGGATAGAGCAATCTCGCGGCAAAAAAAAAGGATTTAGAAAAGGCGACACGATATCATGCGATTTCTTAAATATCATACTTGAAATAATTATACAAAACTCATTATCCAACACACGAGGTATGATCTCTCAAAAGAATTACTTGCAAACGCCTATTGGTAAAGAACCATCACAAGTGAGTTTGCCAGTATCAGGTTTTTTTTTTTTAGTATTACTCACATGATCTATACAGATCGTTGATTTCAATGGTTTACAACAACTTTTGTCAATCATATACATAGATCATGTAAACAAATGAAAAAACGATATCGTTTGAGTCAAACCCTTCGTAACAATGCAACAGAGGAATGCCATACTTTGGTAGCGCGCATAGTATCAGAGCGACCACAATCAAATAAGTGTCCGTAACAAGACGCAGTAAACTAAAGACTGAGGTGGCTGAAAAGCAATCTAATGCAAACGAAATAAGTTGGCACAAATAAAGGAACATAGCCTAGGCGCCTCATTCATTTGTGTGAGGTTTTATTTTCAACAAGAATGGAAGTTAGAGGCCTACCCCATAATTAAGAAGAATTCCCAAGACTCACATGTTTTTCAGAAATTGCGAGAGTTTGTGCTAAGCGTTTAACGAGATTAAAGCCAAGCATATGTTGTGAAAAAAATACCCGATATCGACGATTCGGAAAGAGCATCACGATAGACAGGTAAGGCTTTAAGGGTGGTACAAAACCTGTTCTCTGAAAACGACAAAGCACGCGCTGCAACGTTCAGAGATGCGCTATCATGTGACTTCTTCGATCTCGTTTTGAAGCAGATAGTGCGAAACGAAAGACACTATCTTCAGCGAGTCCTTTCAACTACTGGGGGATGCAGACGACACTGATATGAACGGTCGTTCACACCGTTTCGTGATAGAAGTTTTCACGGCGATTAAAAGCAGGCGAACAGCGAAATCTGTTGGCCTTGAAGTAAACTAGGACAACACTTTGAGCGCTCTCAGAGCACTTTTTTTGTTTTCAGATCAATTTTTATGTTCGTTTGGTATAATAAAAGCGATCTTTTTCAGAATTCAAAGCACTTTTGCGAATCTGGATTTTCTCTCAGATTTATCAATACGTTTAAGGTTGACAACAATTGGAGTTTGTTTACGTTTTCGTGACATTTTTCAACTGCATAGAAACGCATTGCATCGGGTGGATCTATTTTTGTTAATTATTTATGTACAAATGTTTAGAAATCAATTTGGGCGCAAACTTCGAATGTTTTAATATAAAATTTAACCAGTGAATTGAAACCGCTTAGAAAAGTGTCGAAGGCTACATATATTCCAATCGCACGATTATCAACAAAGAAAAGGGCAAGTGACGTTTTTATGTTCGATCAGACACAGGAAATCTGAAATCTGAGAATAAATTTGGAGAGGCGGAGCAGTGGAAAAAACCTTAAGGTGTAATTCGTGTTTTTACGTGAATCGAAAATGGGACCGCTCGCTTAGTAGTCCAAGACAGTAATTACTAAGGCACTGCCCACTGCGGCTTCATCTACCTTGGAGTAAATATGAACTCCACAAATGACTCCCTAGTGGAGATCCTTTGAAGAATTACCCTTAGAATCTGTTGCTATCTCCATCTCCATCTTCATCTATATTATAATTTAATATTTCAGACATATTTTGTAATAGCAGACATTATTTAAAATTAATAAATCTCTTATTAGTTGTTTAAGCCCAGTATCCTGCTCGCGCTAAATTTTAGCGTCCTTAGTCTCCACTTCGTTTCTCCACACCAAAGATAAATGCTCGCTTTACTATTAAAAACATATAGAGGGGACAAAAACCATTTGTTTATGACAGTAAACTTATTTTTAATTATTCAATTATTATATACAATTTATATACGATGTTCAGGTGAAATTACAATTATAGCACTAACTATAACTCTCCTCCATAATTTAACTTGGGCCTTCAGCCACTAAAATAATCTAGTACTTTTGTTAGCCGTAGACCACTGCGCGGAACTTGCATTTTTTCTTTCCTAGCATACATTTCCTGGTTCTTTTCCAACAGTCGTTTTTTCATTTTTGTAACTCGGTATTCATTCTTTAATCTCACCTAGAATCGTTCGGTTCCTTTATTTAATATCATTGTAAACTTAATTATTATTACTTTGTGGCTGCACTTACCGCTTGCACCATCGATCATAAGAAAATAAAAATACTTTTTGTGGCGGCACCTACCGCTTGCACTACTGTGGAAAGAAGTGTTCTTTATTATTTTGTGGCGGCAAACCCGCAGGCACCAACTGGAAAGTGGTACTCATCCATCACCCCTAAACAACACAATATTATACAATTTTCGAATTTCAAACTTCAAAGACATCGCAGTGTTTGGATCGTTCCAAAACAATGGATATAAGAAAAATTGAAGAAGATATCACATTGTTGCAGTTTGCAGACACTTTTCTTCGTGTCCCATAAACTCCTATTTGCAGAAAAGGCAAACAAACTGCCGATTTGCAAAAGACGTAAGATTATTAGAAGCTTAAAAGAACGAATTTTCCATTAACATTATAAAAAGGTTTTCTTTTCTTTCTCGATCAAATGTTCTCTGCGGTTTTCTCCAAAGAAAAATTCCATAGTAAACGCAACACAAACTTCTTCCTCCGATTATTTATTTTGCGAGCTAAATTAGTGGAGACTTGTCATCGGCCCATCTATATGAAGATAAGAATTTAGCGTGCTTTGCTAAACTGCCTCGCTAAATGTTATCTTTGTAGACATTTTTGTATGGGAGATAAAATTTAGCGCGAGCAGGATACTAGGCTTTAATTTGAATACATGCAAAATATTAAATTTTAATATTTTCTCGGCGTTGTCCTATAACAACCCCAAAAATATTAAATTTAACGCCAGGATTTTTAATCGTTTACTTCTGTTTGGCAACAGACCATTTTAAAGACCAAGCCAGAGTACTTGGTCTGGATATCTGGAAGCAGCCTGCCCGGGAATCGCAGGTAATGGAAGGCTGCAGTGTCTCAGGCAGAGACTCTTTACGGGGCGGTAATGTATATGTCTGAAAACGACAGCTCGCCAAAAATCATACGGAGAATAACTCCTGACAACCGCTATTTATTTGGCTACTTTGTAAGACCCTCTACCGATTAACTAGAGAAACGCTATGATAATAATCCCAAGCCCTTCTCTACGGATAGGAGAACGAACTCTTTCAAAAGGCGAATTCTGGACCGTTTCAGTAAAAAAAATAATTGGTTAGATATTCGGTCGCATTTGCGTTGACGAGCAGAAAGTTAAAAAAAGAACTACAGGAGATGTATGCAGGATGCAGCGACATCAACCTGCGCGTTGGGCGTTTAAGTTTGCATCCACATTTAGACAGAATCAGCATCAACACACGAGTTGATTATTTTACTCAGACAGGCACATGCAGAAAGGCGACTTGGAGTGCACAACTGGAGAGAGTTGGATAAGGACCAACCTTTTTTGCGATGGCTGACACTGCGACCTGAAAGATCTATTGCATCATTGGGGAAAAGTTAGTCTAAGAGACGTGTGACCTCCCTGATGAAGGCCAATAAGTTCTCAGTAGCAGAGTTCATTAGATCTGCTGGTGTACGAGTCTCTCTATTAAAGACACGTTTTCTTAACCAATGAAAAGCCGGCCAGTCACAAGGACCAACATGACTAAAGACCGGTTCACCCCAAACAGTAGCGCCGCCTAAGCAGTATGTTCGTAAGGAAATTCAATTTTAAAATGGAATTTGAAACGCTCCGAGCGGCAGAACACTCCAGTTCGTTTATTTATTTAGATGCCAGCAGAAATAATGACAGCGATAAGCTAATGGACCAGGTTTCATTTATTGCCAAATTTTTTGACTATGCGGACACCCTGGCTTCGGCGTTCAAGAGCATTCTCATTGATTAACTTCCATACGTCCAATGACTGTACAGGCAAAAATGCAACAGCTCGTTAATAGCTGCCAATTTAAAGCACTTTTCCGGTACAATTGGCGCTTCTTTTATGAGCTCAAAAAGGACTGGGCCGCATATTAAATAAATAAACCAACAAATTTAAATAAAATACAGAAAATTGTATTTTCCGAACTTTATTGAAAGCATTTCAAAATGCAGATAGTAACCGAACGTATACTATTCCAATAGTTCTTATTGTTGCGACGAAATAAATGAGGTTAGGTGTAGGTATCGAATTCATACGAAAAAAAGAAAACTGTTTATGGATATAACAAAAACATATCACTGACTTAACGTATATAACATGTAGAGGTACAAAGTTTCTAAAACGTGTAAAATAAATTTAATACGAATTTTGATAAAAAAAAAAAAACGAGAGAATTTAAAAGCAAACAGATTCATGGCAGCGAACAACTTACCGGTTAGCAGAGTTCATTCCATCTTTGACCATGCCAGCTAGTTTCCTTTCGCCAGTACGTGTGTAGTCACCCTGAAATATGGAATAGCTAAGTAAATATCGTATCTGAAGTGAAAATTGTATATAACTCAGATGTGTGCTGGTGCGAACACAGGATATTCCAGCATTATATTCTTAAGCAAGCAGTAAGTTTCTAATGCAACAATTTGAAAACTATGCAGATTCGAAATTAAAATGACTGTTTACTTGTGTGAAGTGAATGGGTGTATTAAGTTCTCTATAAGACACTGATTGTTGTCTTATGAAGAACTCGAGAAGAATCTAGAGACAATGGCGAAGCCAATAACCATTTTAAGTGTCCAGGGGCCCCACTCTCTATTTCGTTTCGAAAGTCAATCCTATTCGAAATTGCTTTCCGTTCCGCTTTTAAGTTGGTACTCTGTGTTTCTGTAATAATTTCGGAATTCTGAATCGGAGTAGTAGTATCTAGTATATTTCATTCGGCTTCGAAATGAAGAGTACAAAAAGTTAATTTTCGAAAAATGTTACTTTCGAAACGAGATAAAGAGTAATGCCCCAGGCTAAATATTTTCAACTCTCAATGGCCAAATTTACATAAAAGGTGAAGGTTAAAAATGATTATTAGTATTTCTTTTTCCAATTTTGATCTCATGCCCCGTTGGCTGACACTGCGACCTGAAAGATCTATCAATGGTAAAAGTTGATCTTAGAAATATGTGACCTCCTGAAGGCCAATAAGTCTATAGCAGCAGAACTCAAAAGATCGGCTGGTGTACAAGACTCTCTATTAAAGACACGTTTTCTTAAACAATGAAAAGCACAGAAGATGTGTTCAGAGGATTCGACAACCTCGACATCCTCGAAATCGAATCTGCATTCTGTATCCGTTCATAGGTTCATTTTGTTGAGGTGGTTGGTATCTTAAGCCGTAATGTCCAGTGAGGAAGCCCACTAGATTTCTTGTAATATCTTTACTGAGCCTAAGAATTTCCTTGTAGGAGTACGGCTTAATTAATCGTTTGCATTGTCTTAGACCTTGAACACTGGGACAGTTCAAGACGAAGTTGTTACCATTCAATACTTAGCCTTAGCGCAGTAGTCTAGTTGTCTCTGCACTTTGGTTCAGGTCCAAAGAGAACTGATGCGGAACCAGCCCTAGCTAGTTCGTCCGCATGTTCGTTGCCAGCCAAGTTTGACCTTGTGTGTTGGGCTAGGGTTTGCAGGACATCGTGAAAGCACTTAACTGTCTTAGAGACTATTGTATTGGACGCTAAGGCTGGCAAAGCTGCTTGACTGTTTGAGAAAATTTGTATAATGGCTACGGTGACCACATTAAGAGCGAAACCCGGGACAAAAAAGTGGAGATTTATAACAGCACACAAATGGACAAAAGTAACAAAAAAAAATCGTATTGGAATGTCCCGTATTTATTAAAAACAAAAAGCGGGACAGACTATTGAAATATGGGACTGTCCCGGAAAATACGGAACGTTTGGTCATCATTTCTTTTTTGTTTCGGAGGTTGTTAGTATCCGATGGAGCACTCAGGTCCATTGTACTGCCAAACAGACAACTGACTTTATTGCATAACTTAGTTTTCCCGTATTTCGAAGGAAGATGAGAATGAGCTTCAGTGAGGAAGAGGATGTTCGGCACTCACCACTCAGCCCCAAAGATCCATCACCTGACGCAAGCAAAGGCGGGACAGCTACAGAGGAAGTGTTCCGCTTTATCGTCGTCATCTCCACAAGCAGGGCAGGTGGTGGTTCAAGCCCAATACATTCTAGTGTTTGGCAAAAGCTTGGTGGCTTGAAAGTAAAGGCGCCTTTAATACCTTTTTTGGACATTAAATTAATAAATAGTTGGCGCAACAGGTCCATAGGGATCGTAGGCCTAGCTTCTCACAACCATTCGTCTTGTGTGAGTTTTTATTTTTGGGACGAATGGAAGGGATCTACAATTTAGTCCAAACGGCTAATTGAGAAGCTCTTTCATGAGTTATCTCGGATGTTTGTCAGACGTTCGCGAGAGGTGGCGCAGTGAAAAAACCTTAAGTTGGAATTTGGGAGATTAGATCAGCACAAATTTCGATAGCATGGATTTCCGCGTGAAAGACAGTGGGACACATTCATATGGGTATCGCGATTTTGGTGTTGGGTCCAAAGACACCAGCTCCAACTCCGGAATCGATTTTTGTACCCTCGGTGTACCAGACTATGCTTTTTGTGTCGGAATACCATTGGCCCAAATCGCACGGTCTAGTAATTCTATGTAGATTATAATTAAGGAGCCGCCCAAAAACGTTTGAGCAAATCTATTTTGGTAATCGACAACACAAATCCAATAACCTGCCGTAAAACACGATGTAGGTACTTCTAGCAATAATGTGAACGGGAATGGACTAGCGCTATTTACTGACAGAATCAGAAGTATATATTCTAACTCAGAGAGAGACACTTACGAAAAGTTATGGAATGCTTTTGTTGTAATCTATGAAAAATAATAGGTACATAAATTAAAAACTAAAAAAAAAGTGGTACGAAAAGTCCTTAAAATGTCTGATACACTGGAAGAATTAGCTTATTGATAAACATTATAAATTAGTGCTGAGAGTGATTCGGAATTAATCAAACTTCTTTTTGATGAATCCGAGTATGTGGGAGAGTTTGTACCGATTGAACTACAAGCATTCGAGAAGTGGAAAGCGACACTGTATTAAAAACTACATGAAGTAGATTGTCTCTTCTTACAGCGAGGAAGAATATCGTCGCCACTTTCCAAAGTAATCTTGAGGAGAACATTCAATTTTATTTTGCTCCCTTTTGAAACCATTTTTATATGCATGTAATAACGTATGCACGCGTATGCCAAATAGGAAAATAAATATCAAATCATCTGTCAATAGCCAGGTGACTGACAGCTTTTCCAATTCTTTCACCGAGCAATTTGTTGAGTACAAACTGTTGAAGAAGTATTTGAATTTACATAAATTAATGACTCAGCAACACTTATCAAGTACCATCGTTATTTACCTAAGCACATAAAATGAATTACATTACTTTAAACGCAGTCAGTCATCAAATAAAATTATAACGTTCCTAATAGTCTTCTGGTTTGGCATTATTTGTAACATAAACTCGTAAGATTCTCAGTGGAGGGGCAATATCTTGCTCTCTCGATGACGCTGTTTTTACGAATTTTTCGAGTTAAGGAACGGCATTGAGTAAAAATTCGTAAAATACAAATGCAAAGGAACAGACCTAAGGTGGCAGTTGTCCCCCGATGTTCTTTGTCTGTATTCTTTTTTTGGTGAATGAAAAACTATGGTTCTGCTTTTGGATTATGTTTGTTTCCCATTAGGTTGCAAAAATTATATCGACTAAGTGGTGTCCGCCAGAATTGATGACCATTCGGGACCGAGTTATGGCGTTTTCTATTTCTCTTGCCAGAACTTCCTCGCATTCTTGACGAACATTCTCTTTAAGGACTTGAAGAGTCTGAGGCTTGTTGATATAGACTCGTAACTTAAAAAGAAACCACTAAAAGAAGTCTAGAACAGTTTTGTTTAATCAGGCGATCTTGCCAGCCGGTGCAAATCACCATAACGAGTCATTAAACGATTAGGGAATGTAGCCCTCATAATTTTGGTTGTAGCTGGTGAAGTATGCGTCGTTGTTCCATTCTGTTATGCCCAAAACCAGAGATGAATGAATAAAAGAGATGGATATCTTTCGTAAGTCAATCCCCCCAAAACCCATTTGTTTACATTGTTGTTTTTGTAATTTCAACCCTCGTCTGTGAATACGTGTGAGCTACACAAAAGCATGTTGCTAATGGCCGGCCAACATTCCTTGTGCTTTTATAGGCATCGCGCTATTCAATTGTTTTGTGTTTGGTGTTGAACTTTTTTAGTTTTTGCTAAGGCTTCGATTAAAATAAAAAATAGTAAAATACACATTTCGGAATAGCGAATTCTTGCATTAAAGTCCAATTCATGAACTCACATATACTAGAAAAGAAATGAGCATATGTGCATGACTTCATGAATTTTTCGGGAAAAGAGCTTGTAGGCAGCCGCCTTTCCACTGGAAAGTTATATATCTCTGTGTTCCATTATCTTTGCCCAAATCTCATATGCAGAATTAATCGCGCAGCAAGATTTGAATACACGTGTTTAAATTCTGCATTCACCGTAGCACTGGAACATGTCTCTATTTCTAAATTTGCTGGAAAATTCAAGCGTACCACAACACAAAAGAAAATAAATTCCAAATTCAAGTATTTGACATCATCGGCTTTTGACATTTGCTGATCGCTTTTGTTTTTCCTTTAGCTGGCGAATGACAGTTGTCGTATTAGCCGATGCAATGCTTGTCAAAAAGTGCTCTACAAATTTGTTTTACTTGCAGCACTGCATTTCTGCACATGTTTTATTGGCATTAGAGCCATATCTTCTCCATTCCGATGTTCTCAGCAGAACGGCTAATCCGAAGCCGGCCAGACCTGGTAGCATGTCGTATTGGGTCATACTCTTCTAGGCGATTGGCTAAACGACGTAGTGTTTGACCATTTGGTGTCGGTGTAGTAAAAGCTAAAAATATCAACCGTTAAAGGAAGACTATTGCTCGAATATCGATTGCCAGAAAGTTAAGAGATATCCAATTTTTTTGAGAGTATTGTGTCGACCGATGGTGGCGCAGGTGCAAGCTGAATGGTTGAACCATTTATTTAGCTTAGAAACCAAACTCAATCCAATTATGTAACTTGGAGTATGATTGCTACTGTCATAAACACGTTTATGTTAACAAAATAGTTACGAAACATCTTAAGGATATTCAAGCACGTCTGATCCAAGAGGGTCGTGACAGCGAATTGGTCAACCATGTCAATGCAATGAAACAGGTTAACTTAATATGAGAGGAACCGGTCCGACAGAGAAATAAATGGCAAATGTATACGCACCTTCAACGCATTAGTTCCAGCATACTGCCGACTTATAATATCACCATTGTTCGCCCACAGCACCATGAATGGTACTTTCAATTGTTCAGGTATCGGAGTATATGGTGGCGACAGTCCCAATTTCACTAGTTGCGATTCAAGCACAGCCTTTCCCACAGCAGTTTGTACTACATTCGTTCGATCAAGACAATCCATACAATTTATACGAAATACTGATTTCTGGTTGCAAATAACTCCACGTATATCACGCCAATGGAATCCCATTGCCCCAGCTTCCGGAGCAAGTGCTTCCACCAAAGCTGACACATTTTCGAATCGCATTCCTCGACTGCGGAGCAAATACAAAACAAAGTCTATTACGGACACAATTTATGTGATTTCCAATCTACCAGTAATCATGAAAGTCAAATGTAACATAAATCAGTTGATCGTTGTTGTATCGCATCACATGTTTGGCGAAGGCATCTCCAATTATTTTCTCCTTTCCACTTTGTTCAACTAGATTGACTATGCACACACCTTCGTAGATGGAGAGCTCTTTGCTGAAGTGTTTCTCAAAGGCCTCTTGGGTTTCCGCTTCACCTAGAATAGAAAGACTAGTTGTACTGGTTACTGTTGTGGTTTAATGTGTAACACTCTCACCTCTGTCCAGTCGTGGAGGAGGCCGGTATTTGTAGCCAGGTTGACTCCAATATATCGGTATCGAACCACGTACTTGAGTGAACGACAGCTGATGATGGCGAAATGAGAGTATTTGTTCGGTTTCGACGTAGTTGGCACAGTTGCCGATATCATCGACACCACGCCGTTTATATCTGTTATGTGGAATTGCCTGAATGAAATGCCTGTATGTAATTCGATAATGTTACCTGGTACCAGCGCGATGACGTGATCTCCGTGATACTAAAGCTAGGGTGAAAC
The DNA here is from genome assembly GCA_916610125.1 of Cheilosia vulpina. Lineage (NCBI taxonomy): Eukaryota > Metazoa > Arthropoda > Insecta > Diptera > Syrphidae > Cheilosia > Cheilosia vulpina. The sequence goes on along the minus strand of OU744276.1, from coordinate 76,190,165 downwards.
ATTCGTTTCCAATCACACATTGTTCTACTTGTACAAATCCCTGAATTATTGGCAGAATCCATGTTTTGTCCTGCGGAATATTTAAAGAAAACATTAAATGATTTTTAAATGATATCAATAGCCAGTGTGAAGCTGTCTCCATAGGGAAACCCTTACCATGTACCCATAACAATTGTCTCGTTTCAAGTTTTAATATTACAAAAGGGCGCACCTAGGGGAACTTACATTTAACTTTATAATCTCCGACAGCATGTGCATATTCCAGAAGAATCGTTCATCGCGAATGTTCTCCTCGTTTTGTCGTTGCAAATTGTTTGTAATATCGCTTTCGAAACAGAAATAGAAACTATCCGAATCGTCAAAGACCTTATGCAGCTCCTCAGTGATGCGTTTCTCAATACGGCTGGGATCTCGAATGCCCACGGACGACTTGACTTGATTCGAAGCTATGGCTGCGGCCTGTTGTGTTGTCGTCTTGATGGTCGAACCAGCACTCTTAAACGCACCCCAAGTTTTATTCATCAGCTGATTGCCCTCGAATATCTTTGGCTTGTGAGTGGGAGTAGTTGAGCTTCTTTTGAAAAAAAAAAAACAGTGCTATCATTTCAAACCACAGGTCAACTGTTCGCACTTACTTATTTTGGTTATGTCGCGTGCAGGATGTAAGTATAGTGTCTGGATCGTCCGAACTTAAAATACAAATACTCTTAATCTTATATACCAAATGCGGTGGATACAATACTCCGACTGGAGTAGCCTCCTTAACTATCACAAGATGTGGCTCATAGACACCAGGTAAGGATATGACACCAACTATACCGTGAGTAATGCCAATGCACTCGATATCATCGACCGATGATAAGTCCCATCCTGAAAGGAATCCAATAAACACACAATTAATTCAGTCCAAGCGATTGTGAAATCATGTCGCTTCATAACGAGCTTGTTGGGTGCTGTTGCCACTAGCAAGGTCATGCAGTATAAAGTCAACGTTGTCGGAAGTTTCCGTTACGGAAGGACTAGCGTTGTGGGGGCGTGTTGGGGGTTCACGGAAATTATTTAATTCAAATGCCAGCAAACGTTAGTTGCTTAGGCATCAAGGTGAAAAAGCTTCAAGGAAATCCGTACAAAGGGAGGTAATGTTTTTTTTTTTTTGCTTTTTCCCTTTCTACTGCTCGGCTGTTAAGAACAGTTCGGTGAACATCTAATGAACTTTTACCGTACCAAGCAATTCGTTGATTCATTTAATAACCTGACATAGTTATCAGGCGTAATAATGATGTACATAACAGCCATTAAGGTTCTCTGTTCCCCTCTCTGTCTTTCGAAGAGTGTTGATGTTTATGCTGAGATTTATCGAGTTTTTCCTTTACTTATGCTGAGATTTATCGAGTTTTTCCTTTACTTATTATTTGGCAGAACGAAAATCGGATATCAAAGCTGGGTCAAGGTTCTATTGTCACAGATTCAGATAAAGCCAATCTATCGCCCTTCGGTTTATATCTCTGACCTTCGGAGAAGGTTGATGTTTATGCTGAGTCAAGATTTCATGTTCATACATTGGAATTAAGAGGTTCAAATCAATTTTCTCTTGGCAGATATTTACATATGTGTTAGCAGAATGTGAAAAATGATATGGAAGTAAGTGATGCGTTTAGTTGCTAAAGAAAAGGCAGCTACGTTTTATTCGACGACTTTACAAAACAGCTGCAAAAGAAAATTCAAGACAGATCGCTTGACTGCTACATAAATGTGACAAGTCAATTAAATTCAAATTTAGAATAGGTGGTCTTTAAATGTCTTGAGTAGTGATTCGACTTACAGGGTAACTTGTTCAAATTATTAGTTCTGACCCAAGTAGCTCGCAATGTATCATCTGTGTTCCTTTACATACACGCAGATATGTAGATTGTTTTTCAGTTGGTATCCATCCATCCCGAGGATGACTTAGTGTTCTAAGAAAAAATCCACCACAGCAGTCGTCTTCCTTTTTTTTATTGATATTTGTTTCCCTGGGAAATTGATGTTTAGCCAAACTGAAACTGGTGGTCCAAATTGGCAACGTTCTGGTCTAAGCTTTTGTTTACATATTGTAAATGTCATTCATTTCTTAATGGCTTTCAAGCGCATCTTATTCTCTACTTATTATTCTATAATACTGCAGAATGATGTACTGAACGATTATTCATAATCTATTGCACCCCCCTTTCTGACAGTTTTAGAAGCAAGGGTCTCTTAAGCTCCGCATTTCAACCTTCCCCAATGGGTTTCAACATTCTTTCTGTGAGCCGTCTGCGTGCAGTTGTTGTTCCATTCTCAGAAAAAAGTAGGAAAATCGTTAACCAAAATCTGTGTATAAAGGTATACAAAGTCTGTTCCTTTACTTTTAAATCCTAACTAACTTTTACGAATTTTTACTAAATGCCGTTGCTTAACTCGAAAAACTCGTAAAAGAGAGCGTCATCGAGAGAGCTAGATCTTACCCCTCCAATGAGAATCTTACGAATTTGTACTCAATAAATTTCGTGTTACTATTGGAAAAGCTGTCAGTCACCTGACTATTGACAGATGATTTGAAATTTGTCTTCCTATCCTATATCCCGCTTTTTATAATCCCGATTCTTAAAATCCCGCTTTTTTTAAATTCCGCTTTTTAAAATCCCGCCTCTTATAATCCCGTTTTTTTATAATCCCGCTTTTACAATTAAAAGTAGTTGCTTTATTTTAAAAAATCGCGCGATTTTCATTAAAATGATATCAACAGGCAGCAAAATAAAATTGAATGTTCTGCTCAAGATTATTTTCGAAAGTGGCGATGACTTCTTCCTCGCTGTAGGAAGGGACGTATTTTTTAATACCGAATCGCTTTTTATTCTTTTCGGATGCTTGTAGTTCAACCAGTGCGAAACTCTTCCATATACTCGGACTCATCAAAAGAAGTTCGATTAATTCCGAATCACTTTCATCGCTAGGTGATCCAAATAATTTTATTAGTAAATTCTTCGAGTTTATTAGATATTTAAAACAAACTTTAACCACATTTTCGAATTATCTATCTGCCACTTTGCATAGATTACTACAAAAGCGTTCCCGTTTTTTTTTTGCTTTCTCTGAGAGAGCGAATTTATACCCACCACTGTCATTTTTGCAGTCTTTTTCCATTCTTACTACAAAAGTAAACGAACTAACCTACACTCTTAAAGGACCCGGCATGTTGACAGCGAACGTGACTTTTCTGTCTGTTGGAATGTTGCATCCGTTGGCAGTTGGCACAGCGCGAGAGGAAGCACTTTCGTTGGTGGAAATATTGAGAGAATAATGTGGGGCTTCTCCAAATTTACTCTCAGATTTCAGATTTCGTGTGTCTAATCGAACATAAAAACGTCACTTGCACCTTTTTTGTGTTGATATTCGTGCGGTTCGAATATGTGTAGCCTTTTCTAAGCGTTTTGCATTCACTGGTTAAACTTTACATAAAAACATTTTAAATTTGCTCTCAGATTGATTTCTAAACATTTGTACATAAATAATTAACAAAAATAGATCCACCCGATGCAATGCGTTTCTTTGCAGTTGAAAAATGCCACGAAAACGTAAACAAACTCCAATAGGTGTCAACCTTCAACGTACTTGTATCTGAGGCAAAATCTGAGAAAAAATCCAGATCCGGAAAAGTGCTCTGAAATTTGAAAAAGATTGCTCTTTTTGTACCAAACGAATATACAAATTGGCCTAAGAGCAAAAAAAAAGTGTTCTGCCTCTGAGAGCGTCCAATAGATTATTTCCCGAAGCTATCCCTTTCACAACTGTGCGTTCTCTTTCACTTAAACGTCAAACCAACTTGTAGGAAAACAAACCAAATTTTTTATGGCGGGAGATATGATTTATTTCGTTTTATGACTAAAAGTCTATGATGAAGGGCAAAATACTACCTAAAAACATTACCGAAAGCTGGAATATAATTAAGGAATTAGAATTATATTTACAAAAGCAAAACGAAATATATATGTCCTGTGAAAACTTTGTGTATATGCGTTGCTGAACAAAATGTATTAGGTATATGTTTAAAAGAGCTCGCGGGATTGGCAATAAAGTCTCTATAAATGCTTTCCGGTGCAAATAGCACTATCCCAACCTGCGAACATGTTTCAAAAAGGCCGACTTTACATTTGCAGTGAGCAGATTCGATTTCACTATTGAAATCTAAAAACACCCAAGTCTCAAGTGGCTTTTCACCTAGACGATGGGAATGTAGAACACAAATGTAGGAACATACAGTAATTCGCATGTTTTAATAACCTTTCCCAGTACCACACAAATGTGTGAGAAACTCACCTTTAACATCTTCAAACCATCCGGCTTCAAAAAGATATTGGCCTTTGGTGATGCTCTGACTATTATTTCACTCACTTCCAGTGTATACCAAATTTGTTCTTATGAAAAATAATTGAAAATTTAGCAACCTTCTTTCCCGATCATCTCAATTTTTTTCTAAGTATCGGACTTTATTCAGCGCATCAAGGCTGAAGGATTCAATTTTATAAGGAAAAGTTATTCATTAAGTTATATATTATGCACTTTAAAATTACTAGATTTAAGTTACTTTTAACAAACACTAATGTGGTAGGTCACTTTTTATGTTTGATTGCTACAAAAAAAAAACAATATTTATCCGATTTCATTTATATCAATTTTGATTAAATTCAAATCTATGCCTATCTTCCGGCACATAAAATTTAGTTTGTTTTCCTAAAAATTTCTCAGATGTCACTTTTTTTTCTCATTTGACACTGACGTTGTCGCGAACTATCATATCGAATACTAATGTCGTTTTCGCTTTGGGACCACCAAAAATCTTTTTCAGATCTCAGATTTTATGCGGCTCATGGAACATGCAATGAAATTGATCTGCTTTTGTAATTGGATTAGTGCGTTATACAACAATATCAGCTGTTCAAATGGCATTTGTTTTTGGTAAAATCAACCATGGAAATCGGCTTCAAAAATGTTTCCTCTGTTGTAGCTACAAATGGAGTAGTTTTGGTTATTCGTAGTTTCCAGATGATGAGAAAGACAATGAAGATAATAATTCCTCCAAAACTATGTCCATTGCTGTTTATGTATTTCTCTATTTTGGTTCTCACGAAACTTTGCACATTCTTTTAAAACAAACTTATTTAAACACACGTAAACAAACTTCTTTGAACACACATCATTTGTGGTAGTATGTCTGAAAAAAATATCAAGACCTGCAAAAAGTGATCCGAATCGAATTGATTTTTTGTCCCAATGGAAAACGACATAAATGAGAGAACGCCGGCTGTCACCGTCACCGCATGTGATTGTGTGTTCAGTCGAATATGTCAATATTAACAGATCAGTAGACTCGACAGAAGCAACGGATTTTATAGGCTGGGTGACATCGTCTCTGCATTCATTTAGAATCAGCGCATGCACTTATGCTACGTTTCCTCCGGACACAAATCCCGAGATTAAGTGCAAGATGTTTAAAATGAATATGGAAGTGTTTCCACTGGCTCTTCCTATTCGAAAGAGAGAGAATAACGTCTCACCAGAGCCATTTTTCCATTTTTGACATTCTGGACGTTCAAGTATCAAGTTTAGTAAGTCTGACAGCTCTCTCACTAAGTGAATCTCGGTTTTGATTGGGGGAAATCGGTCATGTGAGCAGCTGTTTCAGATGAAGTTTATGGAGGGGTAGCCGACGAATCTAGTCAAGAAATTCGTGCTTGAGTACTAAGTTGACAGGAAAAGTGACGTTCCCGACCAATCTAGTTTTTGCGTTCAGGTTACATCTCATCCAGACCAATCTTGTCGACTTAAGATGACTAGATTTTTGATGCGGCCATTCTCTTTTTTGCTCGTGTCAAATGCAGCTCTGTTTGTTTAACATTTTTGACATCCCGAGCTGTGGAGAGTGTGTCCACAAACCGGAATCTAAACCTGGTTGGTTTACACTATTAAAATTGGTGTAATAAATCTCGAGATTTATACGCAATTAAAGTAAAATGAAACATAATCTCAGAGTTAATCTCCGATTAACCAGTGGTTTGTACGGCTGATCCTCAAGGTACTTTTGGAAGCTGTCTCTCCTCATGCAACGGGCCGGAGGTAGCAGGTTGAGAATCATCTCCAACTCAGTGGTAAGCGTCGTTCTAGTTGCTTTAGTTGTCTATATTCTTTGCAGGCTTGATTACAAACTCCATCCTCATTGTACGAAATGAGTTGGCTTTACGTTGTACCAACTTTTTGTAACACAGAATACAAATTTATTTCCAAAGTAGATGCCGAAACAAGCCAGCAGCCGTATTTTGTTTAAGACTAGCAATATTTAAATCCTACCGAGACGTTTAGCATTGTAGAACAAATTTTGAATCATCTATTGAATCTTTCCCAAGGAATCGATAAATAGAAAATTACGTTTCATTCCATCGAGTTCAATTTTGATGTAAATGTGGCTATGTTTGTAGATTCACTCCAAAATTCCAAACCAAAAGCAATGAAAAGTAAAATGAAATCTCCCACTGACAAGCGCATACAAAAGTCAACCAAACAAAAATCTATCAATATTTAATTCTGGCGTGATGTCCTTTCAGGCAACAGTTCGTTTTATCACCAAAATGAATCGATTACCCAAATTATCTTTGTATGCTTACACTGGTAGGGTAATCGATAAGCGCACAACTGACGGTTTATAAATAATAATCAATGAACTGCTGTTATTAAGGGAAACAGAGCCGCCAACACGAAAGAGCCAGCTTTACGGGGAATGATGCGGCCCATTATACTCATATATCTATTCCGCCCACTAATAATATGGAAGACACATTTTTGGCGCTTGAAAGATACTACAGCTAACCGTTTTTTCATAATCATTCCGATTGAAACAAATATTGTGATTTGTATAATATTTACCTACTTCCGTTGTAGTCCGATATTTTGAGTTGCCAAGGATCCCATGCCAATATTGATTGAGTGGTAAATTGGTTGCGTGTCAGTAAACTTAATGAGTTATTGACTTCGACACATTGACGCGTACTTTTTACTGACATAGTGTGGTCAAGGTGTTCCTTGATTGATGTCTTGTTTTGCTTTCGTGATAGTCATTACCGGGCTTTTAGATTTTGACAAATATAATCCCTTAATCGAAGTGGTGGGTGTTTTCAGCTTAGAGCGTGGGGTTTCTATTTAATTACGGAAAAAAACTTTCTATCTGATGTTGACCCTTAAATTTTGATGAGTCATGGTTGAAGATTTTCGAATTGTGAGTTGAAAATGTTCCATCAACAGATGGCGCTACGCTCTTAGGGTCTCATTCGACAGCGGAGTTGTAGGTATATTCGATCTTTCCACATTGACGATTGATAGATAGGTATACGAAGCGGTATCAAGCAAATTTTTGCTTCACTTTTAAATCGACGAATGTTTTCCCATAACATTGCGATTTCTGTATCGAACCAATGCAATATAGGTCTGTATATGTAAATATCAGAAAATATGTAAGAGACAAAATCTCACTCTTTGTGAGAGTGAAGTTAGTATAGAATAATATCGCGGGCAGAACAGACGTAGAACGCCGCCGCATCTAGTACAGAAGTACAGGCAAAATAGTATTGTTCGCGTTTGTTTAAATAAAGATTATAGTCGGGTTTTTGATTACTTTTCCAGACTTTAAACAATACGGGGGGTTTTTATTTCTCCTCCGTAAATATTACAGTCCGCTTTCATACAAGAACTATGTTCTATACCAATATGCGTTAATTGAATTAAATCCTCAATTTTATATAATAACGCAATTTAGGGAAGAAAACTGGTACACTGGAGAGACTTGTTGTCAACATTTTCACGAGTACCAGTAACTATCTTAGGAATTCCAGCTGATTTTTTGCATAAAGGAAAATAAGTTTCAATGGAGTTTTTATTAGAAAGTTACAAGAAATGAAGTTTTAATAGTCAGGGAGGCAAATGTGAAATTAATAGAGATGCTGTATGTTTGTAAAATAATATATACTAGTGTCGCTTGTGGTCGAAAATCGACCATAACTTTTATAAGAATGTATTGTATATTCCGTCCTGACTTAATTGTAAATTGTACACGCAGGTCCCTTTATATTAGATATTTTACTCTCCTTGCGACACACAAAAGAGTCTTGCAACAACACATCAAGCAAAAAAAAAGGAACACACCCGCTATATTTTGTTTTTAAATTGGAATGAAAACAGTCCCGAGCTGGAAGAGGGACCCCCGCATAAAATACTTATATAGCAACAGAAAAAAAAACATCTATTTATGACAAAAAAATTTAAATGGCTAAAAAGGTGAATTGGAAAAAAGCTTTAACAATTTCATTTGATCAAAAATGCGCTTAATAGAAAATATTCAACTCCTTTTGGACGGACTATAACACTTTATAATAAATAAGTGTTGGTTTGATTCCCTTTCATTTATAAAAAGTACTAAAAAAGTGTACGGAATCTTTGGGTGTTCAAATAATTTATACCGAAAAAGACCTCGCAAATAATCAACCCAAAGGTATCCGTTTGGAACGGAATTTTTTCCGATTTTTTTACGAAATCGGAGAAACTTCCAACATAACTTATGTAATACTAAAAAACAGGGTCACCGCATCGCAACCCCTGACAACTCATCCCCTGATTTTAGCGACATCTACATCTCAGCTCTGCAACTGGACACTTACCTTCTAACTATTCACCCTTATCGTTCGAGTTGTAGTCTATAATATTTAACGAGTTCGCGCTTATTACGGCTATAGCCGTCATATTTTGAGAAACAAATGACGGCTATAACCGTCGTTTGAGTTTTGTGTTCCACGTAACCATTTTTATAATTCACACTATCGATATGGCAACACTTTTTGCGTTTAAGTTCTGTTCGAATGTGTTGCGTTTTGCTCTCGCAATGGGGAATCCCCTATGTCCAACGGAAAATTAAATTTGAAGTTGGTTGAAGGAAATGACTGCATTCATATTCTTCATTTGAAGTAGCGCATGTTGGAAAAAAGTGTGTTTTTGGGAACTTTTATGGTAAGGATTCAATTTTCTATTTATTTTGAATGTAGAATTATGGAGGAATATAATAAAAAAGACAGAGCCGTTCTTAAGCTGTTTGAAGAAGTCAACAGTGACTGCCTATCGGAAATTTAAATTAATTAAGTATTTACAGTCTCCAAATCTTATAAATCCATTCAGGTACAATGAACACAAAGCATTTCCCATCAGGCCTGTTTTTTTGAGCTTCGTTCTCAGCAAAGCAAAGTAAAGTAGGTTTTTCTGCACGCAATTACAACAACTGTGCTCTACTTGACACTTCGAGACTCGCAGTAGTTATTGTAAATTGTGTGCTGAAAATCCTACTTTACTTTGCTTCGCTGAGAACGAAGCTCAAAAAAACAGGCCTATCGTTATATCTTCCTCTTATTATTACATAAATTTGGTCCCTACCTCCTTCCTTCCGCCATAGATTTAAACTTTGATAAACCTTAACTTATCACTCAAAATACTCGTTACCTCGTGTTACCTCAAACACTATCCTCTAAAGGTGATTGATGCGATTATTGGATTTCAGTTGTGGAGTTGAGATGTAGATGGCGCTAGGTGCGAAATTTGGCAAGGGGTGAGTTGTCCGGGGATGAGGTGAAACATAAAATTATTTTCGTTATTTATGTTTTTTTTTATTGAAGAAAAGAGCGACATCTAGATATCCTTTGGAAACAGGTTCTAATCTAAGATGACTTATATTTGAATATTGTAATAATATGTCGGCGACAAATTATTGAATGTTGCCAAAATCCTTTCAATTACCTGTTTTGTATGGGGAATTTATAACTTAATTTGAACAGTCTTAATGGCGACATATACCCACGATTTTTTCTTTGTGTACATCTATGGCATTCCCATTTAGCGTAACATTTTAAGGGAATCGACCGACAAAATATTAGTACCACCAAGTTCGCAAGTAGTATTTTACAGTCGCTCTATTTACTTTAAGAAAATTTCGTGATACAAAATGGCACAATTGTGATACGATCTATGGACATAGGAAGATCCTGGAACTTGTCAAAAACGAGATTAGGGAGCTAAACTGCCTATGAATCGAATAACAAGGGTGCGTATTATGGAAAGAAATCACAAAACTCGTATTGAGAACGGATTACTTCCAGAAAAAAGAAATGGTGAAATAGTGATTTTCACGGATGGATCCATGATGGATGGCGGAGCGGGAGCCGATATCTATTCAGAAGAGCTGGAACTTGCCCGTCACATTAACCTCGGGAAATACACTTCAGTATACCAGGCTGAGGTGATTGCCTTGCTTCATGCGTTGGACTACTTGCTTGAGTGTCAGGTGGAAAGAAGAAATATCCTTATAGCAATGGACAATCAGGCGGTGATCAGATGCATGGAAGAAACAAACATCACAACATCATTGGCACTGTACTTAAGCTCAATAAGTGTTCATCTAAAAATGAAGCAACACTGACTTGGGTACGGGGACACATAGGGATCGAAGGCAATGAAAAGGCGGACTCCCTTGCAAAACAGGGGTCAACTGAAAAGTTGCTGGGACCAGAAACATTCTCTTCAATTGGCAGAGGAATGGTAGAACAGCTGATTCACAAATGGATCACGGCAGAACACCTGAGAAGGTGGTCAACCTTGGAACAATGTAGACAAGCTAAAATGGCAATAAAGTGGCCGACCTGCTCCACTCAAAGAAGGGTTCTAAGTATGAGTCGAGGAACATTGAAATGGGTGGTGGCTTTGTCTACATGGTAATTTCGGGTATCACTTAAGGAAAATGGGCCTTATAGAGGATGATACCTGTAGACTATGCCTGGAGGAATTTGAGACAGCGGCACAATGTCCAGCGTTGGCTGGCAGAAGAATGAGGATCTTGGGACATCATTGGGTCGAGACCCGGTCGATGAAACAGATCTCCCATGAACAGATGCTAGCGCTAACAGTGGGAGTTGCATTAAAACAAATTCCCTTTATTCGTGGACTGATTTTATTTTGATTAAAGTTATTCATTCATGTGGAAAACGAGTTTCAATATTGTATTTTGTAAAACGACCAATTCGTGTTTAATGCAATCCATTGACGGTTGTGAAATTTTTCATTGAGGACTTTTCTTTGGAATAATGCCACCGATAAGACGATCAAACGCATTTTCGACGCATAAGAAAGAGCCGATTATATGAAAGCAGATCGTGTAAAAAGAGTCATTCAGTGTCATCTGTCAGCATTGCAAAGCATTGAAGTTTTAAACGGAAACTCCTGCGTTGGCCTGTGCAGGTGGATAGGTCAAATTACCCGTTCCGGTCGCTTTTGTATGAATATACCCGCCAATCACGCCATATACTAGCACATATCCAATAATATAAGAGCTACTGGAAATCGAAGAACAAATCCACCATCGTGCAGGAGCTCCATTGCTGTAATTGAAGATCATAAGTTCCTTAAGATTCGGCCGGTTGACTATTCTCACAGCGCCGTATGTTGGAAGCAAATATGATCAGACATTACGGATACCCGAACTTATTTATCGCATTCACCTGCCATCTGAAATAGCCAGAATTTAGGTAGCTCTTACTTCTTGGGAACAGGAAGTCGATGCGGAAATCGTAACTATGCACTGAAGCCAATTTAATTCCAAAAGAGTTTCATTCTTTCCATAGATTCACTCGACTTTCGAAAGGGATATTTATAAATTAATTAATTTTGGTCGGCACGAAGTTTGCTGGGTCAACTAATACACGTATAAAGAAAAAGGATACATTGCTATGCACGCTTTTTTATGTTTTCAAAAAACAAAAAATCACTGGCCCCAGCGGCGTTAAGTCGCAAGATATTGGTTGCCAATCGTTTCCACCATTTTTTTTAGTAAGAGGGATGAATGGCAGACGCCGTGGATATTTTTCGCTGTAAATAGGATCGTAGATTTTTCACCAAAGAAATAGTGACATCTACCGTACACCCAACAAAACAGGCAGCGAACGGGCAGAAGAATATAAAAACTTTAATTGAAGTTATGAATCTGATTGATGCAGAAAGAGGTTTCATTTTTTAGACTCTTGCGGGAGATGTCCTAGTAAAGAAGGTCCTATAAAGATCATTGGAATGTTAAACGATCCATTCCGATAAACTTTTAGTCTACTGATTGAGATTGATCGCCAAATCTCACTTTTGACATGAAAGTGTTATGAGTCGAACTTTTGCTACTCCTCTGACAGATATACAAAGTGTTTTTGATAACAAATACTGTTCGATGGTACAGAAAATCCTTAACAACTTGATAGGTTCTTAGCATTGCAATATTATAAGAGTCAGCCAACCTAAGTACGTCAGATCGTGGAAAAGAATAAATCAAATTGGATATTAATCGTTCAACTTAGGTACTCCACAGCGAGCCTTAAATTTGTAATGCGCGCAACCATGGATACGTTTCTTCGTGTCAGGAGTAGCATAAGCCAAGGAAATAGAGAGCACTAAAGTGACTCCCGACTCCGTCCCCAGTAGAACAGACTAAACAAACTTATTAAAACTTATTAACGTGTAACACGAATTATTCTGGTAACCAGCTATTGAACAACTGTGTCGTGCTACATTTGTTTAAATGAACACATAATAGAGCAGACATTTGTATAATTTTTGTTGCCAGCACACGACAGAATGCTAATGTTCTGCCATAAAGTAATAAAACTTATTATGAACACGGTATGCATAGCTCCCGTTCAAATATTCGAGCAATGTAAAGCTCTAACTGCGACAATATACATACATATGACGACAGATGTTTGCTTTTATATCGTCAATTCAGATAAATTTGAAAGAGATCGTTTTTTTGGCCAACATTGTGTAACGCACATGAGTCACACATGTTCCGACCGAACCACATTACTGTCCCAAAGTTCTACAAGATAACTTTGTCGTGTCTAACAGTTGTCCCAATAAGTCCTTAAATGCATTGCGAACAAAAACGTCGTTGAAGGAGTGATAAATTATACTTGGCCTCAGTCCAGGAGCAGCACAAACGAAGGCATTCTCCTCCCAAACAAAGTAATGACCCTGCTGCTTGTTTTGCTACAACGATGCAGTACCCTTCGGTGTACAACAAAATTACTCGACACATGCTAATCTCGTTGTTAAGTCAAGTGTTCTTTAGCGATACACAACATCCTTGATATAGAAGGCAACTGCCATAGGACGGATGTCCTCCAAATTTATGGCAACAAATTTAAATAAAATCAATTGCAAAGGGTATTTGATTCAATGCAGAGGGAACGCTCAGACATAAACAAACGATTTCATTCTACCTCTGGGTTTAGGTAGGTGACATTGCATAGAACCTAATAAAGACTGCATATCTAATGAGTCATTTACAAGTCAGTCAGTTAAGGAATTGCCGTGCTCAGTTGATTATGTTTAATTCACTTATAAAATTCCAATAGGTGTGATATCGTCGATGTAAACAAAAACAAGGAACCCCAGTCCAGCAAATATCCGCCCCTTCAGTCATTTTTCTCTGCATTGTGATTTTTTATTGATGAAAATAATGGGCGAGGAAAATTTTGTCGATGGATGTCGATCGTTTTTCTGTATGAAATTTACCTGCTTTAATCGAAAATTCCGATGTAATACGATTCCACCACAAGCTCTTTTCACGTTTAACAAATATATAATAATTATCTGTTTGGAAAACTTCCATTTTTTTCTTTATTAAATAATTTTTTTACACAGAACAACTGAAAATTTCATACACTTCACTGTTCACTGTCTATTGACAGCTCACAAAAGTATCTGACAGCAAAATAAAGTAGGTACTTCGAAAGAGGCAGAGCAAAAGGTAGTGTTACTGTGTATGATTCAGTGCAGGGATGGTTTCATAAATCGGAATGGCAGTGAATTCAGCTAATGAAACATATTGATTAGAAACTACTATCTAGTACTACTACTACTAGAAGTTTAGCTCAGCTAAATTTTTGAGAGAATTTTGTATGGGAGCGAAAATTTACTTCGAGCAGCGTACTAAGCTTAACCTAAAAAGATTGGCGGTATTTTATGTCGTTTTCCATTGGACCACCAAAAATCTTATTCAAATCTCAGATTTTATGCGGCCCATGGAATATGCAATGAAATTGATCTGCTTTTGTAAATGGATTTGTGTGTTATTTGACAACAATGTCAGGTTTTCAAGGTAAAACAGCTGTGCTGTATTTGTGGTAGTATGTGTAAATCTGAAAAATATATCGAGATCTGCAAAAAGTGATCCGAATCAAAAATAGGATATAATTTTTTTTTTCCCAATGGAACACGAAAAGTGATTTATGACAAAAAAAATATTGATTTGTTTGCCAAATCGAAAACGACATTAGCATATTCAGAGGAACTTGATTCCCTCTGCGCCTATCTTTTGTTACGAGCATTTACTTTTTTCAAATATAAACCTTCTTATATTTGTATAGATTTTGGGCAAAAAATAAATCTACTACATTTATTTGAATAAACACTCGTAATTATAATAGAACTTAACCTCAGCGTTGGCAAATCCAAAAAGTTAAATCTCTACAGTCTCCAAAAGAAGAAAACGTCAATTGGATAAATGTCAACTGTCAAAGCAGAATCTGTCTATTCAGGAAAACAAAACAGAAATTTTATATCGCGAAGGATTCGTAATGGTTTTATATAATATTCGTCGCTTATCGGTTCTCCTTCACCGGCGAAATAATAAATATTATTCAGAAATACTCAGTTCAGTTTGTAAGAGCACGGGCCAAGGAAACAGTTACCACCGAAGCGAGAAGAACGATTCTTCCTATCTACTGCCAGGCCTTGGCTTCCTTGTTGGTGGAATCTGTGGTTACAAACTAATCCAAAACAAGGATGATTTCCTAAGTTTTGCACCTACCGTCCAAGCAAAAACGTTGCCAAAACTAAGCGGTCGCCGAACGCAATTCAATTTCATTGCTGACGTTGTCGATGTGTGTGCCAACTCGGTGGTTTACATTGAAATCAAGGATATTCGCCATTTTGACTACTACTCTGGAACACCAGTTACAGCTTCCAACGGATCTGGATTCATCATTGACTCACAAGGTTTGATTCTTACCAATGCACATGTAGTCATAAACAAACCACATACAATAGTTCAAGTGCGGCTCTCTGATGGACGCACTTTCCCCGGCACCGTAGAGGACGTCGATCAGTCGTCTGACTTGGCTACAGTTCGTATTCAGTGCAACAACCTGTCAGTTATGAAATTGGGTGAGTCATCTTCGTTAAGGACTGGTGAATGGGTTGTGGCACTAGGAAGTCCACTGTCGCTGAGTAACACAGTAACCGCTGGAGTAGTGAGCAATACACAGAGAGCATCGCTGGAACTGGGGCTGCGTGGGTCAAATATCAACTACATTCAAACAGACGCAGCAATTACCTTCGGCAATTCGGGTGGCCCACTGGTGAACCTCGACGGAGAGGCCATTGGGGTCAACAGCATGAAAGTAACATCAGGCATTAGTTTTGCCATACCAATTGACTACGTCAAGGAGTTCTTGTTGCGCAGCGCGGAACGGAAATCTAAGGGAAACACTCCTCGGCAGGGGCATACAGTTCGCCGGTACATGGGCATTACGATGCTCACCCTGACCGATGAGATACTGCATGAGTTGAAAAGTCGTAGTCGCAGTGTTCCCGAAGAGGTCAAGCACGGTGTGCTAGTCTGGAAGGTAATCATTGGCTCACCAGCGCATGTGTAAGTTGAGTTACTGACACAACAAAATTATGATATATACTTTTCTATTAATTGCAGTGGGGGCTTAGCTCCTGGTGACATTGTTACTCACATCAACGGCAAAGAGGTGTCCAACTCGTCCGACATATATGACGCACTAGCAGAGAACACAAAAGCCCTTGAAATGGTAATCTATCGGGGACTCAAAAAGATGAATGTCACCGTGAAACCAGAGGATCCTTAAAATTAGCACATCGCTGTGTGTTTATTGTGTAATCGGTTTTGTACAAGGAAAACTATTTTGTATTATTGTATTAGAGCCGACAGCATGTCTTTGCTCAGTGTGCTCGAATGCTTTTGATAATTAAAGCGAAGCTTTTAAGTGTTTAGTATTGATTCGAGATTTTTAACTGTGTAAGAATACGACAGAACCATATGCAGCAGGGAGACGTGGCCACCTGCTTTTCATTGACAGCAGTAAAGTGGAAATTTGTACACTAACATACTAAATAGTCCGCGGACACGTTAACTAAATAAACATCATATTCTTTCGAACAAATGCATTTCCCATTCGAGTCACTTTTTACCTTCGTTGGGATGGCGTTATCTGCCACATCCATGTGAGCTAAGAAGCAAAGTCCAGCAGAACTTTCATGGAAGCATTTGAACGCATTTTCACGGTGATGCAATGTAGGCAGTCGTTGCACACATTCAACAGCTTTGGATGTAATCATTGGATGCTACTGATTATGGGAGCACGGTTGACATGCCTCTCGATGTGTTTGTACATACTTTAGGTACGTCAGTGACTGATATCCTACCTTTAACGACATTTGCTTCTTTGCACAAGAGCTATACAAAAATTACTGCACCTGGAAAGTGAGTTTTTTTAGGACTATTTTAGCTCCATAGAGAAATCTTCAACTAAATAAAGCCAAATCATGCCAAACTCTTGGACGACTGAACGCCCATTTCCTACATAGCACAAATGTCAAGAACTCTCTGCATTTAAACAGGTCAAATGAACCAAAGCAACCGCCTCCTAGACTTTCAGCCCTATTATGGCTATCAAATATCAACACGATGTTTGATAATAATTGATACGTATCAACAAAATGAACGAATCGGTATTATGGTTATCAATCTATCAACATTTTTGATGAATTGTGAATTGTATAAGATTTAAGATCTATTGTGAATAGTTTTATCTGTAAACTTGGTATTACGGTCGTCAAAAAAATTGATATTCATCAAATTTTCTATCAACCACAAATTTCTTGTTGATACATATCAAATATTCGGGCGGTTCAAAATTTCTATTGATATCGAATCATACAAATTATTTCCTTGTGCCTATTATTAAAAAAAAAAAAACTTTAGACCGAAATGTCATCGGTAGAATTATTTTTTGAAGGGCATTACGATGAATTAGGTGTGAGGGAACAAGCTATCATACGCAGGACTTTACGAAATGCATCAAACGCAATGTGTTTGGACGAACATGTGTAAGCAGTTAACATATTTTTTTTTTACTTGGTGTGATTCGGTTCCAGATTCGTCCAGAACTTCCGACTTTCAAAACAAGCCTTCGTAGAAGTGTTGACCGATATTGAGGATAAACTCAAACCATAATAATATTCCGTGTTGCGAATACTCTTTTCAATAGTTTCCAATTTTGACATTATTTCACCAAAATTAGACTTCAGCCACAAAACAAAAACCAAATACCAATTAGAAACGTCAAACTTCAAAATAGTACCCATTCTCAATGATATTTTGATTAGCATTCACAATGGGGTAAAAATGATCAATTGATACTCATAATACCAAATCATCGACGAATTGATAGAGGTTATCAAATATCAAATAATTGATATTTGATAGCCATAATAGGGCTGTTTATTACTTAGAGACTACAGCTTCGGGCGCTACATAGCTTCAAACCGTAAATCCGAAGGACCAGACGGCTTACTACCAGATAATCTTGAAAAATTGTCAACATATTTGTGCTATGGATAAAAGTAAAAGTGGTTTCCGTAGCCGGCAAATACTCTCATTATTGTCCAAAAGATTTTAGAAACAGGCGTTCATAGTTCTTTAAAGAAACGTTATGGGTAAATCAGTTAGTATTACTCCGTCGCCACTGCTCTTGGACTTGATAGTCTATGCGAATGATGCTGACATTTTTTTCTCAGGTAAACACCTCAATGCTTTAAAGTCCAGGTTAAAGATTGATTTTGCGCACTAGTGGAACCTTATCATTTAAACGCAATAAACACTTTAGTAAACGTCTGCTTCTGCAGATGATGGCCTTAAAACAACTTTAAAATGAGTAGGTAACACAATTCGCCACTCCGCTATTCTGAATACATTCGCCATTCAGGACTCTTATAACGCTTATTCCAATTATGAAAATTCCCTTTAAGGGACATTTTTCAATCTACCGCAAAATAATCCTCCAGAATAAGACAAATTATGGGAAATAAAAAAGAAAGAAGTGAAGTGATTTATAAATCATTTTTGGATTTTTCACACATGGGATAATGTGCTTGGAGATTAATATCAACCGCCCAGTGAAAAACGGATATTGAAATGATTAAATTATGTGGTTTTCCATTGGAACAAAAAAAGCATTTTTTTTATCTAAATCTATATTTGCATGTTCCATTGGGCAATGATTCGGATCACTTTTTTCAGATTTACACATACTCCCACAATAACCAATATGCTTTGCACAGCTGGGGCCTGTTTCATAGATCAAACATTACATACGATGTATGATATAGACACTTCTGATGTATTATATCTGTTTCATAGAAATGTTGTATGATCAACAGTAGGCGTGTTTTTTTGAGCTTCGTTCTCAGCAAAGGAAAGTAAGATTTTCAGCACACAAATTACAATAACTACTGCGAGTCTCGAAGTGTCAAGTAGAGCGTTCAAAATGTTAAGTTTAAGAGATTTCTCTCTCAATTTCTGATATTTCACATTTTTCATTTTTCTATGTTGAAAGTACACGAACGAACGGATTTATTATTTAAATAGGTAAAACAATATTCTTTCAAGTTTGATTTTTTAAATAAGTTACAACTGGTAGTGCTCCAAGAAATTCTTGTCCAAAAGGCGTTACTGTCTGGCAAATTTATGGGCACTGTAATGACGAAAACCGACATCACAGACGGATGGAAAAAAAGTGGCCCGTTTGGCGATAAGCTTTGGACTTATTCCAGCTGAGAGTGACGAGGAAAAATTGATACGAACAGCATGGCAAAATTGGCGACGTACATCATTGGTAAGAATTAAAATTACAGACAAAATATGAAGAAGAAGTATGTGGAGTAACTTTTAAAGACCTACTTGGCGAAAATGACAAATTGTAGGAGCCGAGGTAAGGTATTTATTTCAAATATTCATTTATTCTTCTCTTGGTTCGTTATCCAATAGTAAAGATGTTTGTTTTTCTATTTTATAGATAGCGTATGGCATTGGTGCAACTGAGAGCCACTGTGATTGGAATCCAATCATCGCCAGTCCCAAACAAAATCTAGCAAACAAATGAGATGCAGTCCCATTCATCGTCACGCCAAAAGCAACGGAGGAGTTTGACAGAACTATTGCGAAAGCGAACGACCAAAAAATGATTGTTTTAAAAATAAGCTATTCTCATAAACCAATGGAATGCCGTGATATTTAGCTCTTCCAGCTTCAATGCTAACTGGAACGTTAGGATTAAAAAGCAACTTCCTCAATGGGTAGGCTGAATCGCCATTAATAAACCAGGGAATGTACGCCAACGTTCATTGCGGTAGAAAATGGTACTCAAATGGGTCTGAAGGTAGTACGCAATAATGTACCTAAAACGGCTTTATGGTATTTTTCAATTAGAATCGGAAATTTGTTTTAAATTCACATATAGGTATACTATACATTTGTTTTGTTTGAACACACATTTATTGTTAAACAAAAGTGTCACGAACAAATGCTTATTTAATTCAATATAAATTGTTTCAGTTCAGTCATATATCAAAATTTAAAAATAAATTAAAATTTATGTAGTTCTATACATAAAAAAAACGAGGTGTATCCTGCGCGAGAATTTAAATTGGAACGTGTATCTTGTAGATTAAGGCCTGGTTTGTTCAAAGTTGGTTACATTTAATCATCGTTATTCCAGCTATAACGAGAGAATCTACGGTTTGGTTAGTTAACCCAAGGAATCGATTAACAGCCGATTTTGCGCGTTTAAGGAGATTTAACCAATAATTTTGTAGAATTCCATATTCAAGATTTTGTAATGACTACGTAGGTATTAGTTTTGACGTATATTTCTGCTATACAACTTTTTATAGAATATTGCGAGCAATCTTGTTAAAAAAAAGATAACAAATAATAAAAAATATAAACTTACATATAACGCAAGATGGAACGAAGGCCCTTACCAATAAGACCTGTTCGGTTAAGTTAACGTTTTCAACTGACAGATGAATACAATACACTGCACGCCATTATATGGAAGGTGAGGGTACATACAAGTTCCCAACTTCAGCCGGATGAATTAAGATTACTTTTAACATTTTTGTCTTTTGACAGTTTTCATAAATTGAGGAAATATTGAGAGAATGAGAATATTATTGCGACGTTCGTAGACGAAATTGAGATGTGGCTCAATAATGGGTCAACAATTTTTATTGGTTGTTGTACTGATTCAGTTTTTTTTTGTATTCTCAATTGCTAACTTATGTCGTTTTCCATTGGTTTCACTCGGGGATCCACTCATTCTGTGGAAATGCCAAAAAATAATCTACGGCGGCTGTCAGCTGACTTGTTTAAAATACATAAATTACATTTGTGTGAGTGCTTTTTGAGTGGATTCTGACTTCAAATCGAGAAGCGAATTTCTCTTCTCAGAATCACCAGAAGAGTATTTTTTGTGCCAATGGAACGGTTTCAGAAGTGATTTTTTCGATTCCGGACTCTCCCCGACGCTTCTTTTTGCCCAATGGAAAACGACATTATTGTCTCACACCAACAAGATTTTATTGCGCTATCATTTGATTTTGACATTTATGTACCTACTAAACAGTGAAATTAACAAATCACCTAGAAAAAAACCCAAGGAGTCAGAAAAGAAATGTAACCAAAGATTCGGGTAATCACTGAATTGACAGTTGAACTGTAGAAATGGAACGATTTGTCGCAAATCAATGGTTTGGTGACCGGCAAACACTCATGTGTTATCACTGATTTGTAATCATCGGTTAAACTAAATCGATGGTAACCTAACCAAGGATTTACCAGCTGTGAACGGAGAAATGAGTTATTCATATGAATTTACAAAAAGTAGTACGCGGTGGATCTAAATTACTACCGTACTCAGTTAGCAAAAATGTAGTCAAAAACGAGAAAACACTACAATTGTAGCACGGAAGGGAACGCTGATGGACGCCACTGTTCATTGCTCCATTTTTCATAAAATCGACTGCATTGTAAAACACGGCGTTCATGTACTGAACCGAAGTAGTAAAGAAATATGTACATAAAATAGCAAAGGATACAATTGTGAAGGAATTATTATCTTTTTCATTTTGCTCGTTATGTGAAGACTACGAATCGCCAAAACTACTCCTAAAGTTTTTGTATCTACAACAGAGGAAACATTTTTCAAGTCGATATCCCAATTGAATACCACATTAGAAAAAAAACTAAGAAATGCAATAAAAATTTTCTCAAGCGGAAATAACAAATAAGAACCCAAAATAAAAATGAAAAAGCGCCCCAAAAAATGCGGAACATAACAACAACAAAAATTGTCAAAAATTGTCTAGATTTGGGATTTCAATTTACCAGGCTACTGCTGGTGATAATCCTGAAAAATTACTAACATTTCTCTGCTATGGGGAAAGTAAAAGTGGTTTTCATATCCAATGGCGTCAATTTGTTTTGTTTTAATTTCATAATGAAACAAGGGCCCAATGAATTAAAACCCCAACATTATGTTTGGAGCTCAATTTCATTTTTATTAAAAAAATAAGGTATGACTGAAAAAATTGCATATAACAGAATAGCTAAAAAACGATATTTTTTTCAGCGCTGCTGGCTTGTAAAGTGAGGCTTACATTTAACGTTATTGTAAAAAAAAGCGACTTACAGAATTGCTGAACAAATCGAGCGAATTATTTAGCTTTAATAGGTATTTAACGGTTTTTTTTCCTGTGCCGTCTCACCGGTCTGTTTCTATTTTACCCACCTACTGTCATTGTGTTACCAGCCGATTTCTAAAGTTGCCATGGCATTCGAATGGCTATACACAAACATATTAAATTTCTTTTGCCAACCATACAAATGGATTTTGTAGAAATATTCTAGTAAAATACAGAGTTTGAAATAATGGAGCTGGAATTGACAAAAATCAACTATGGAAGTGTAAATACAACACTTCCCAATTGTTTAAAGCTTGTACCTACTGGGGAGTTAAAGAAGCAGCAAAAGGTCTGTCATTGTTAAAGACTTCCTTTGAAAAAATAATGTGAATATTATGATTCCACATAAAAGGTTGCTGTTGGGGATCTGGAAGGTAATTTCCAAATGTTTGGAATAAAGAAGTCTGAGGCACAGTTAGTTTACCAAACGTATGTCGGCAGAAAAGTATCAAACATTCAATTGGGCGGTGTTCCAGGCAAGATAATTATTAAGTTATAACTTGCAGTTTAAGTTAAAAGCGTTTCTGTTTCCAGGTTCAGTATTGGACAAGGTTTTTGTTGCCTCTGACAATGTTGTGAAGGCATTC
This sequence comes from Cheilosia vulpina, assembly GCA_916610125.1. Lineage (NCBI taxonomy): Eukaryota > Metazoa > Arthropoda > Insecta > Diptera > Syrphidae > Cheilosia > Cheilosia vulpina. Next base: position 76,167,606 of record OU744276.1, on the reverse strand, counting down.
ACCAAGAAGGGGAAAATGTTTCTATCCTTTGATACTAATCTAACTGAGCCTATAAAATGCATGTAAGTGAATTGAAATTTATGTAAAAAAAAAAATCAATGTTAGCTACCTATTTGCTTTTTTAAGGTTTGTTTCAGGAGCTGATTTGGTAATTTGCGGAAATCACGTATACAGCCACTACAGAGACTGCAAAGACATCGGCACCTATCTTTGTGGAGACACTATTGTCGATGTGGTGGCACTCTGTCCTAATAATGTAAGCACCTGTTAGTTTGCAATTATCAGATTTAATGTCAGCTTAGACGATAAAAAAAACGCCTCAGTGACAGCTCGCTGAGTTCATCCAATGATGTCAATGTCTTCCGTGCGTGCAAGATGTATACAGACGTTTAAAAAATGTTTCACCACTGGTATTCGCGTGTACGCTTCGCACAATTTTTGCAAGTTTGATGTTGAAAACGGCACATTACTTTGCACAAAAGTTTCGGTGAGATTGGGAATATTCAAAAACCTATCTTTAGTTATCTTCAGACTAAATTGGTCTGGATTATAGATGAGCTCTGAACGCAAGAACTAGATTAGTCGGTAACGTCATTTCAATTCGCAATGCAAATGTCACAAAACTTCAAAAATTCCGGCTCAGCAACACACTCGCACCAAATATGTGCACATTCCGCTCTGGGCAAAATTACTGACAGGGTTCATAGAATTTTACCCGTTAAATTCTAAATTATTCGTTACGTGTGGATAGTAATTTTTCTTATGAATAAGTGGACATTTGCTTAAAATATTTATGAAAAATAAACAACTTACTAGATTGGTTGAGCAAATTTTCTTCAGTTATTTATGAAAAATTTACACATGAAATCGAACTTAATTCAAAAGCGGAAAATACAAAACCGTGTTTGTCCTAATATGTTTCTAGTATATTGAACATCTCCTTTAGATAGTTTTAATAACAAAACAAATCAAATTATTCACCTTTTTAAAGCATATAATAAATAACCAATAGCATTTAGACTTTTTAAAGTTTGTGGTATTCCCGAACTCTATAACCTTCCCCAATGTTGGCAACATTTCTTTTTCTATTTTTTGTAGGTTTAAGCATGTCACACATATTTTATTTGACATAATACCGATACGAAAACAAAATGACAGAATTTAAAAAAAAAATTGAGGGCCCCAGCGGCAGGAGAATGCCGAGTTGGGGGTCTCAGTTTCAGTATAGTTAGTCTTGGTCATGGTCACTTTCCTACGTCAGCCACATATGCGATCTTTCAACTTAGTACGCAGTCACATATTTCTTGCCTAAATTTATGGGCTACCTCTCCATAAACGTCAACTGAAAAAAAAACTGTCCATATGACCGGCCTAGACCAATCAAAACTGATGTGGCTTTCCATTGGGGCATACAATTAATCTATTTTTGATCTAAATCACTTTTCACCTTCCATTCGAAAATAAATCAATTTTTTTGTTTGACTCGGATCTTTTTTTGCAGAACTCAATATTTTATTAGATTTACACATACACGGAGAGAAAACAACCACATAAAATAGAAGAAAAGTTATAAGATTTTTCTTATATAAACTAAAAGGTTTTCATACAAGAAGAAAGTCGTATTAAAAAAATAGAGAAAATTTTATTAAGAGGAATTTTCTTTATAAAAACCACATCTACAAAGATGTTGTATTTAGGGTTTCTTGAATTTCTGGTCTCAAAACGACAATTCTTGACTGCAGGTTTTCCTTCCTTTCAAAGAATAGCAGCCTTATTTATGCCCTGTATACTTTCTGGAGGTGAATAAGTTGATAAATTGAATGCAGCTGGAGAGACGTCTTTTGGATCTAAGAACAGATTTTATTATTAGGTAATGATTAAAGGTTTCGATTTATTTTTTACAAAAGAAGATTACCTTTTGAAATTCCGTCTTCCTCCTACTCTTCAAAATACAACAGCATTTTGGAATGGTTTCGAAATTGATGATTCGAAATTTTATACATTTGGTTTCATTAACGTCTTCATCACTATGTTAAAACGGTACATTTACAAATTCATGTTTTTTACCTAAACCGAATGGTTTTATTATTACCCATTATATTATTTTTACTTTTCGACACGTGCACTCGCATCATCTAAAATATAAAAAAAAACGGTTTGTTATAAGAGGGAATTCTTATTGATCTAAGAATTTTATCGTTCAGGCAAGCACTTTTAATATGCTCGTCTTCTCAATACCGAATATTAATAAGGTTTTCATATTATTATATCACACAATGTGCAAATGCCACGTTTAATTAATGTGATATATCTTTAAATGTTAAAAGAGAAAGCTTATAGAAAAAAAGAATTCTTTCGAAACGTTTTTTTTTTTTTTTAATAAGATTAACTTCTTAAAGCCAAAAATTAACAAGGTTTTCATATTATTTGTATTATTTAACACGATTTTCCACGTAAAAATTATATGAAAACCTCTCAAAAAAGATTAATAAGATTTTCTTCATTAAACCATTAAGTTTTCTCTATGGAAATATCATATTATTCATTCGTCTTAATCAGATTTCATAGTAAAGTAGTCCAATAAGGCAATCTTATTGATTTTACATAGTTATTTTTACTCGACTGCGCCCAGAGAGGGTTATGTGTTTCGCGCGTATCCTATGTACGTTCCATCGGGACACCCTGTGGCCTAAACGGCTTGACCGATTTCGAAGAGTGAGGTGTCATAAGATTCGTATTCTTCCCCGGAGTGTCATAGGCTAAACAAAAAATATATTAATCTAAATTTATAGAAAAGCGAAAAGAAAACCAATTGTCACAAAAATATCAGTCGGAGGGTACTCAATACTTATATATTTGTTAGGCTGTGTAGAAATATAGTCTCCGATTGTCAAATAGTAACGTATAGGTACTTGAATGTGTCTTGTTCATATCTGTTTAATTCTTTTTTTACAGTCTGTCGGTTTTTTTGGTTTTTTAAACTATTTTTTTTTATTCCCTCTGTGTACTGCCACTAATATCAATATATACTTTGCACATATATTTTACCTAAGGTAGATAGGATTGGGGACGTTCAAGTATCTAGTTTAGTAATGTCGTTTTCCATTGGGACAAAAAATCAATATTTTTTTTGATTCGGATCACTTTTTGCAGATCTCGATATTTTTTTCAGATTCACACATACTACCACAAATACAGCACAGCTGTTTTACGTCATTTAAAGAAGTTTGTTTTAAAACAAATGTGCAAAGTTCCGTGAAAACCAAAATAAAGAAATACATAAACAGCAATGCACATAGTTTTGGAGGAATTATATTCTTCATTGTTTTCCTCATCATCTGGAAACTACGAATCACCAAAACTACTCCACTTGTAGCTACAACAGAGGAAACATTTTTGAAGCCGATTTCCATGGTTGATTTTACCAAAAACAAATGCCATTTTAACAGCTGATATTGTTGTCAAATAACGCACTAATCCATTTACAAAAGCAGATCAATTTCATTGCATGTTCCATGAGCCGCATAAAATCTGAGATCTGAAAAAGATTTTTGGTGGTCCCAGTGGAAAACAAAATAAGTCTGACAGCTCTCTTAATAGATCTATTTCGGTTTTGATTGGGGGAAATCGGTCATATGAGCACCTGTTTCAGTTGACGTCAATGGAGGGGTAGCCGACGAATCTAGTAAAGAAATTCGTGACTGAGTTGACAGTTCGTATATGTGGCTGACATAGGAAAAGTGACATTCCCGACCAATCTAGTTTTTGCGTTCAGGTTGCATCTCATCCAGGCCAATCTAGTCGACTTAAGATAACTAGATTCTTGGAACATTTTGGTCGAGTGGACGTATGGTTTGGTTTTATAGTTCGTATTGACAGCAGGATTTCCGTCGTTTTCGCTGTTTAACAATCTGCAGAAGTTGTTTTTACATAAATCCTCAACATCGATTGCGACTTTTCCGAAAAGATTTCCCTACTCATTCGCATGGGTCTCTAATTGGGCCCTGTTGCCATGACAGCTTTCTTTTTTACCTTTAAATCATCTAAAACTATTTTACTGTCATCCTTACAACATCCTCTGTTGGGTCGTAAACAAATGACAAGCTGTTCTTAGCAAATTTAGCCTTGGTATACGGATTGTCATTAGCTGTTCACTAACGTGTGTCGATAGTTAACAGATTTTTTTTAACAAATACGCGCGCAAACCGACGCAAGTTAAATTACTTCATCAAAATGATGTGTTAATAATTGTAGACGAACAGGATACTAACAGTTTTGGCTTGTTCCGGACGTGTATTGCGAATATTGGAGCACTGCCGCGTGCGTCAGACTGTTGAACTTGACAGCGTTCCAACGGTGCTACATGTACCGAAGAACATTTTAGGTGATCGCCTTCTTTGCGGTTTCACTGATGGGAAGGTGTGCCTATTTCAATTTGGACCATTTACTGGGGAAGGTATGTTCCCACAAAACAGTTTCGCACTTCTATTAAACCGTTTCGATTTTCAGTCAAACAAAGGACCCTTGTTGACGCTGCGTCTAGTCCAAGTGCTGTAACATGCATCGACACTTATGACTTGGCTGGTGATGGCCGTGATGAACTCATACTAGGCAGACGTGATGGAACCATACAGGTATTCACCCTAGCTGCCGAAGATGACATCGATGTGGAGTGCAGGCAAATCTACAGAGAAGTAAGATTCATCCAAAAATTTGTTGTTAAATCTATTTAGTTATACGTTAGCCCTACTAAAAAACTAAAGCCGGCTAGTAAACTGAAGAATTTATTAATACTGGGCTGATGTACGTTTTAACTATTTTTAACATAACTTCGAGTAACTGATCACGAAACTATTTTGTCGCTTCCCACAACAGTCCTTCTCGGAGAGCATTTCAGCTGTTCGTGGTGGCTGCGTCTATTCCCAGGGTTGGTCGGAAATCGTTGTCCTTCTCTACTCTGGCAATATCTTTGGTCTAACGACCCAAATCATAAACGTCAGTCTGAGCAACAAGGAAATCGTCAAGCAGCCGTTTACGTTGAAGCATTTAGAAAGGATACCAACAGCGAGTGATTTGAAGTCGATTGCGTCGAGTGATGAAAGTATCAAGGCGAGTTTGGTTAAACCAGTTGAAAACTATCAGTTGTCGGCGCCAATTCACAGCAATTCAATGACTTCGCTGTCCATACTGGAGGTCAATGACTCGGTGAGGTCACTTAAACTGCTTCGAAAGCGAAACTCTTCAATAAAATCTCATTTCAGTTGATCCTTGATAGGGCGGACAAATGCTATAACCTCTTTATAGAGCTGCCAACACAGATCGCTGAGATTATGCTTGAAAGCGAGGCTGTGATTCAGGTTTTGAACACTGACAACGAAACGGATTACAGCTTGCAAAACATCTCAGACTCAGAGTATCACTTTACGGTCAAAATCCGAATGAAAGAGGACCGCAACCGATTCGACATGAAATTCCAAACGGCTGAGGGTCAATACGGTGGCATGCAGGCGTTGATCGTACCACGCCATCAACCGAGTAATGTACAGACTAGGTTATATATTGTGCGCCCGCTTTCACTGCATTTGAGGAGTCATTCGTTCGATTCAACCAGGTATGTACGTGAGGGCTGATTTTCAAAAAAATCGTATTAATGGCGATTATTTTCTTTCCTTTGTTATAGACCACTAAACATTTTAACACTGAAAGGATCATTCTCCCATTCGGAGATGCATAACTGGATAGAGCAGTGTGTTCCAGAAGTTCCCGAGCGACTGTCAGCTGCAGAAACGTCTGACTTATTCTTTGAAAATTCTCTCATTGGCACTATTCTTGAATGTAAATATGGGTAAGGAACTCGTATCAACTTATCTGCTGTTATTATTATCGAAGGCCTAATTTATTTTACAATGCAGAAGGGGGCATGCACAATATCGCAGTGATAATCTATCAACTATTTCCATTCTTAAGGATTTCCTTACGAAAGAAGCCACAAAGAAGCGAATTAAATTGGAAATGCATACAGGTAGGTTGTTTTCGATTTTAAATATAAATTAGAACGGGGGACGTTGAAGTAGTACATTTAATAAAGCCGGCACCAGACTTGTAACTTGTGTCGCGTTCTATACACAGTACACACCAGAGACAAATCATACTAAGACCACCAATTCAGGCCGATTTCCAGTCAAACTATATTTTTACGGAGTGGTCACGTTTGTTACATAAAAATTCGTATTGACAAATTTCATGTAACTTAAAAAATTTTGAGTCACCAACACAAATATGAAAAAATATGAGCCACTTCCGCTATGGGCAAAGTTGCTGGCAGCGTCCATAGAATTTGTGTTTGAGTGGATAGAATTTTTTTTTACGAGTTAGCGTAAATTAGTTTAAAATATTTATGAAAAATTAACAATGTAGATTTTTTGAGGTCTTAAATGTTATTTGTGTTGATTTTTTGACGTTGTCGATTTCCTAGTTCATGTGTATACTCTTTCTTTCACATACAAAATTTCAGGTAATATATTTGTCTCATTCATTGCGCCATAGAGCAATGTGGCACAATCGGAACACAACGCACCATTCCACACAAGAAAAATATGAAATCCATCGGAGTAATAGCGATGCACCACTTCATGCCACACCACACGTGTAGTTCCGGCTTAAGTCAGACAGCTGGCTGACTACTAGATGTGCCTCAGTTTTGATTGGCCAAGATCGGTCACATGAACAGTTGTTTCATTTGACGTTTATGGAGGAGTACCCGACCCGAAATCTAGTAAAATACTGAGTACTAAATTGACACTTCGTATATATGGCTGAAGTAGGAAAAGTGACGTTACTTACAATTCTTACTTTTAGACTGCTAAATGCCCAGACCGATCTAGTTGACCTAAGAAAACTAGATTCTTGAATGTTCTTAATCATCAGCACACAAATATTACAACAGCTTCGCTCTACCTGACGATTTCGAAATTAGATATTTTTTCCCAAGTGTAAGTGATGTGTTCACTTCTAAAGCTTAGTACGCTGCTCGAGCTAAACTAAGTTTTAGCTCCTCTCCGCCTTTTGTCTCCGAGCATTGGCTAAAATCCTTGTTAAATCTTGACATACGCTGTGGATAAGAGAATAACTGTTCTTTAAAAAAAAAACTTCCTCCGTAAATTCAATTCTCTCTTATTTCAACCATTTCAGATTCTAGGTACTCCTCGTCTACCTCGTCATTAAAAAAGTTCGTCCTTGCTCACTTTTCCGCAATAGAAAAACACAACAGAACAATTGAATACAACGATCTGCCAAAATTTAGCTTGAGAAAATGTGCCGAGCCATTAAAAATGGGCACGCTAAATTTTGACAGAAACATGAAGTACATTCTGAAACAAAAGTTTGAATATTTAGCTCGAGCTGCGTAACACTCAGCTAAAGAGATTCTCTTCAATTTAGCTCAGCTACATTTTGGAGAGAATTTAGTATGGGAGCTAAAATTTAGCTCGAGCAGCGTACTTACGTTAAGCAAGAAAACAGCCAGCGAAATTTAAAAGTTGGATGAATGAAACTTTCGGCAAAATTATATAATATTCAGTCGTTAAACTCAAATATAAACCCAGTTTCTTAAACTTTAATCCGATTGAATTTAAACTGCGCTCCGAAGACCAGGTCAAGTACTTAAATCGGGTTAAAATTAAAACTCAATTTCATATTATTGAAATTTTTTTCACTGTGCAGGAAATAAGAAAAGTGAAATAAAAAATAGCAGGAAGCTAAACAAATGGATTTCATTCGGTGGATTTTCGGAAATATTTTCTGCTGCTACATTCGATGATTTGACAGGGAAATTTAAACTGGACAGACAACAAATCAAATCGATTTCCAAATTTGACATAGCGTAGGTTTAAAACGGCTTTAAATTGGTTTAAACTTGTTAAATACACGTTTAAATTCATCTTTAATCCAGCGTTAATGTTTTTCGGTGAATATTGTGGACATGGGTTTAAATTGTCGGGTTTCAAAAATGAATGCGGATTGGTACGGTATAAAATGAACTTAAACCTGATTTACACCCTTTGTGAATAATATAGCCTTAAAAGTCAAGATACACAACAAAATATACCATTTAAGCAAATTTTTACTGGGACAGTTTCTTGCGCATTCCTTTATTTAACTTTGCATTGCTGAAAGAAATAATGTTCAATAAAACACGCCTAATAAACCAAACCTGATGATATCTAATGAAGTTCAAATGCCTTGCAAACATTTCGTGCCTGAGATCAAAATTTTGTATGATACCAATGCAATTTTCCATTGATCCACTTGCTTCCAATTTAACATTCAAGTTTTCAACTAAAGTGTCCATACTTAAGTAAGTAAGTTTGTTTGGGTACGTAGTTGAGGAAAGATTCGGAAAAAATATTCATTGTAGTCAATCAAAGGTGTGCCAACTTCTGCAGACTGAACTGTGTGAAAGATTCTTTACTGAATTTTCTATGTTTGCACTTACAATCATTTTATACCCACCATAATTTAAGTACAGCTAAATCTAACAAAATACTGATAATAATCATTTAACCTTCCTAATTTTATTCCAGAAATCTCTGAGGCATCGGTCGCACACGTTTTAAAATTAATTCAATCATCTGTTGTGGATTGCATAAAAATTAAAAAAGAATACACCTACCTGCAAGCTTTGTTACAAGTTGACATTCGTAACGAAGCAGACCTTGACTGCCTTATGCCAGAATATCAATCTATTCTGAAGAGGCGATCGCAAATCGAAGAGGACTTCAAGAAGACCCCAGCCGTATTGGACAAATTCTTTGGAATAATTACCGACTTTTACATAGATCGCTTTAAATTTAAAGGCATATTTGTGAAGGAAAAAATTCCTCAGCTCTTGGAAATTTTAGAGAATTTTAATATGGAAACACTTCTGGAATTTTTCAACACATCCGAGATCAAAGAAATTAATATGGAAATGATATAAGCATAGGACGTATAATATAGGGTACTTCGCGACAACCTCAGTGTCAAATAAGAAGAAAAAAATCCAAGTGACATCTAAAAAACTTGAAGATATTTATATTATTGTAGTGTAATTATATTTAGAAAAAATACTGCGCCGTACTAATAACGAATTTTAGTCTCGACTTTAAATTTCCGGAAGTTCACAATTGCAAAATTTGTATGAAAAATATTGTCACTGTGAACTACTAAAATTTAGAGTCGAAACTAAAAATGTTTATTGGTAAGGCCCACTGTCATTTGAAGTTACTCTTTTTTTGTCAATCGGGTTTTTTGTTTTTTTTTTAAGTATTTCATTTTTATTTTTATGACACTCCGGGGAAGAATACGAATCTAATGACACATCACTCTTCAAAATCGGTCAAGCCGTTTCGGCTACATGGCGTCACGTAGGAACGGACATAGGATACGCGCGAAACACATAACCCACCCTGTGTCCAGTCGGGTAAAAACGGCAGCAATCGAAAGTTCCGCCAAACAACATTTCTGGGATAAAATCCGCCTCTACGTACTCCTTATATTTTTCACACACAGGTTTACTTCTAAACTTAAGTCCTATTAAAAGTTCAAGACCCTCGCTATGTGAAATGGCAAAAACAAATATTTGCTTGCAAACCATTCGCATTTGCAATAACAAAAAATAACATTAAATATTTGCTGCAGAAGATAAAACCGAAAGCAGACAAATAATCTCGTTGAATAATAAAGGATTCGACAATCGACTGTCTCTGCCAGATAAAAACTCATTAAAAGCCAAATATAATAGGCATGCTCTGCCTCTCATTCCGCGCTCATTCTCGACGCTAAATGCAGACAAAACTCATCAAGGATTAACCATCTGCACTTGGGTTAAAATTCAAATACCATTACGCGTTCGCATTCACAGTTCACACTCAAATATTCCATTTTGTAAAAAAAAAAAAAACAAATTATCCTTCCACTGGCGACATCTTTGAAGCATAACTAAAAAAATGACAGCTAACACGGTCTGTGCTAACTGATAGAACGGGTAATCCTCCTTATGTGACATTTCTTCATCCCATATGCAAAAAGAATATCATTTTTATTCCGCCTCCCTTTATCAGCCGCACGGAGTCACATACGAATTAAAAAAAAAGTTACGTTCCTAAGGCGTTCTGTGGTGGTAATGTCGAATCGTATCACCACATATCGCTAGGATTTAAATGAGACAATAATGCAGAGCATATGCTCATTTGCCGACCCGTCATGGAGTTAATGTGTGTACACTGTTCCCCTAATATCAAAACAAACACTCAGTGACTGGTTAGTGAATTCAATTAAAAATAAATGCAGGGCAATGATAAAAGTAACTAAATGCGTACTCGTTTAAATTTAAAGTGCCATTGACATTCTACCTATGAATCTTTCTACCAAAATGTCCTGAGAGGTTTTCGCATCCGCTTTCAATAAAGTCCATGCTTCTGGACCACACATCTAAGCCCTGGTGTTTAGGGTCTTGTACAATATCTCGTGGCTTCTATGAGAGAGGGTTCTGTTTTTTGCTGTTTAGTTCTTAATTTTTTACTCATTAACAACTAAACCCAACTTCCCCCCATCTCATCTTCAAGAGTTGCAAATGCTCCCGATGACTGTAATGTAGATTGAGTAGAGGTTCAATTTTGTAAAACGAGTAATACACAACGCAGACAACGCCAGTTTTAACGAATCTTAAAATTAAATCTAGATCTGTATTCTGTAATACGTAATAGCCAAATATGAACTAAAGGTTCGCAGAGAGGCACTATGCCTGATATTACCAAGAAAGCCAGGCGATCTGCATTCACTCGCAGCGCAAAAAAGTTTTGTTTGTTGACGAGTTCATATGAGAATCTAGTGCGAGAGGTAACAATAATCTTTGGGACGATATCGTCTTTGAAACTTTGATGACCAAAAGAAGTTTTCTGCCCGAATTTGTTTCACTATCGTCAGCTTTCATTACATTTGTGAATAATGAATTGGAATAAGGTCTCAAACTCGTAATTTTGGCAGTTAGTGGCTACATTTGGACGTCTATCTTTTCGACGATAATCGTCTGAAAAATGACGGAATAAGTGCCCAGTGTTCTCGATTGTGGAAATAAAAGGCGCATGCTCAAAACTGCTGAATTGATGGTTTATTTCTACCTTAATCAGCTTTTTAACAATATAATGAAATCTTTTACAATTACACTTACCGCTGTTTGCAACTCTTCCCTTGACTTTCGAGAATAAAGTAAAGCGGAAATAAATAATGGCTGACCATGAGAAGAAGTGTCAAACTCCGATCGAAAAAGTAGTGCCAACTCCTCGTTAGTAAATCGGGTACTAGATGGGGCGATTAGATTAGTGGGTTTTCCACAACCTGTAGATATCTATTCGGGGGTATCGTAAACAAATTCCCATGTCAGCAATGTAAATCAGATTGCTGAATTGAAAACAATCCGTGGGAAATATTATTCCCGATAGCGGTGATTGTTGAATCGGCTGCGATTCGACAAAAACACACGAGGAAGAACTAAATGCGAATACGTAATAAACATTAGGCAAGTGTCTTATGGAATTTTTGGGTAGTAAATTATTCGAGCTGAAAGGAGAGAAATATACAAACTATGCCTCACAATTTTACAGTTTTTTTTTTCACTGATTTTGATATTTATATCGGGTTCATTAAATACTCCGAGATCTTCATTCAATAAACATTTGTTACAAAAATATAAACTCACACACAAAAGGTTGCGGGCCTATGCAGTTCCTAGAGGCATGTTGTTCGTTCATTACACAAATTCGTCTTTAGCAAAGTCATGCAAAATAACGGCAACCACAAACGACCAAGGACTGGTTCGCCGTAGTCACTCCTAAAAAGTAGGTAAACCAAATATACAAAAAACTCATTCTGTCCCTTTACATTTTTCGCTGGGTATGAAAACGATATATGTAATATAAGTGACTACAATTAATTGTCGCCTACTGTATGTACATTCTTTGAAATGAAAGCGACTTAATGTTTTGCATAAAAAGTTATTTCATGAAATGAATTTTGTCAATATGTCTTAGCTCCACCACAAAAGTCCCCCACTCACACAAATTAGATGTTTCTCATCTTGTGTGTGCGGTTTAATGCGGATCGACTTGCGGTCCTGCGGGCGGTATGATGTCGTATATGTATAATAATGAAGATCCTTATAAGCAAAATAACAGTTTTAAAATTGTATTTACGGTCCCAATAACGTTCTAAAAAGGGGATGGCGGCCTTAATTAATTTTCTTTTACATATCCACTTTATGGGAGGGATTCTTTTTTTCTCTATCTTACTGGAACAGAATCTCTTTACAATATATTGTGTACTTTGATACTTCTGATATACAAAGACGGACATTATCATAGGGACAATATGAACAAAGTATGGAACCCAGGCTACCGCAATTTATTTCAAGTTGCTTTCATTCCGGAAAGTCAGTGCTAGGATGTTTTGGGGCCGAGAGGCAACTGCAATTTACGATGACAAAAGAGACGTTAATTACTTTAAAAACCACATGCACGCAAAGTGTGCGGGTGCGCGTTTGTAATGTATACCGAGCAGGGATGGTGGGCGATGAAAGGACATCACTACGCCTTGACACTGAATGGAATAGAGACCAAAGGGGACTCTATTACAATGTTTAACAAGTGCTCTACTTCAATTCATGGCGCAGAAATACAATCTGCGAATGCAAACGCTATGAATAGGTTAGCAGTGCAAATAATAGTTGGCCCACATTCGGGAAAAGTGCACAGAATTAATGTGAATGGTCGTTAAATACGAGGATGTAACAACTTAGTTTTTAATTACGTTTCTTGGTTGCTCTTTAGAATTTGTCCAGTGGAAAAGGAAAGCAAGGACAAGCTAATAAGGGGCATGCACTCTACTTAGTTTGTCTTGAGTCTATACTTCTAAAATAACGCGTGGACTTTGGCTGGATGAGCAATGTATGTTGCCGTTGATGGGATTATTTGTTAGAAAAAATCTGATTAAAGACTGGAAAATGCCGCCCCATACATTTGAAATCTTGCAACTGGAACAAAAATTTGTAAGATGTGGATGTGTTCGCTTTATTGAACATGAAAGTGCTTCAAGAAGTTCATGCGTCCTTTTCAAAGAGACAGCCAAGGGATAATGTGTCAGGCGGGATGCACCTGTAAAAATATGCTTTGTTAACTGATAAAACTGAAATAAAACTTTGTATTTTCCTCTACGTTATAAAATTATGACTTATTTGAATGTCAGAGGAATTGTGTCGTCGTGATACAAATAACCTATGAGAGTAGTTTGACGTTTAGACTTATTTAACAATTCATTGATAGCTAGTAATCTTAAGTCAACTAGTAATTGGTCTGGATGAGATGTAACCTGAACGCAAAAACTAGATTGGTCGGGAACGTCACTTTTCCTATATCACATACGCGTACTGTCAACTTAGTACTCAGTAGATTCGTCGGCTTCCCCTCCATAAACGTCAACTGCAACAGCATGCTCAAAACCGAGATACAACTAGTGAGAGAGCTGTCAGACTTACTAAACTAGATACTTGAACGTCCCCAATTACATATTGATATCAAACAATTAATGGTATAAATGGGCAAGTTACATTGAATTATTAACACTAAATATTTTATATGTATATTGTTAATCACAACATGTTTCATTACTGTTGTGTTCTGAGTGAGAAAACAACACAATTTTTTTTTAACAATCCATATTTATTTCACTATCTTAAAACTAAAAACAGAAAACCCCAAAAACGCAGACCATGCCCTTTTCTTTTTTTCTTCTCTCCTCTTTCCCAGAAAGACTCGAGCCGATCCTCGAAAGTAAAAGCGTTGCCAACAATCACAAAACATGGGTAATAATGCAAGCGTAAAAATATTAACTCAGGTAAAAGAAGCAAAATAAGATCTTCATTTTCATTTCATTCTATGGGCGAACGCAGTCTGTCTTCCATTACATTCATAAACTAAGTATTATATAGACCGTCAGCTCTTTCAACTTAAGAGCTGTTTTCCGTGTTACTATGTGGCAAAGTGTGTGTGCCATGTTATTAAAGTAGATTAGACGCACGCATACACTCGCACCTAGGAACCTGACAGATGCCTGACATTTCATTCTGTGGTAACATTGGCAAAAAATTTAAATAATTGGCCGTTATCGGGTCGTGTTAAGAAAACGGTAGGTAGTGTGGTGAATTTAGTATCAAATTTATTAAAACGCATAAGTATAGAGGATTTCTCTCATTTTACCAGGATAATGTATATAGTACGGGATGTTTACATTTATATATATTGTAAACAATGGAAATCGAACTATATGAATCATCGACAAAAATATCCGTTTACTAATCATTATTCGTATGAATAAAAAGAAAATTGTATGCAGCAAAACTTAAATGCGTGAGACATATCAGGGTACAAATCAGCAAATATATTTATTTCAAATTTTGCTTATATACATTTTGAGTTTCGTTCTTTCCCGTACATTTTAAAGAAAATAAATTTTCGTTGATTGTGTCTTATAGACTTTTTCTTTTTATTATAAATGCACATTATTCATATTCTCGACATTTTATTTCAAATGTAATTTCATAAATAATAATTTCATTGGTTTCAAATTTCCTAATAAATTTAATTTGTTTTCCACTAATAAACGGAATCTTCATGGAAAGATTGGGCCTTACCAATAAACATTTTTATTTTCGACTCTTATTACGAGTAGTTCACAGTGGTTTTATTTTCAATACAATATTCGCAATTGTGAGCTTCCGTAAATTTAAAGTCGATACTAAACTCTATAACTCAAAAATTATACCCGAACAGAAATGTTTATATCTTTTCCCTTAAACATATTTTAAATTTTAATATTCTTAATCAATTTTTCTGCAGTTTTTCCATCGACATTCGCCGGTGAAATAATTTTTCGCCAAAAACAACAAACGAAAACAGACATAATAATTATAGGAAACAAATATTTTTTTTTATTTCAACGAATTAATTTTCACTACTCTTTCTTTTATTTATGTTGATTACGTTCGCTATTCTACATTTGGTAGAATACATGTTTCCGTGGTGAAATACAAAAACGAATATAAACTCTCAGAACGCATCCATCAGCTGACAGAAACTCACCAAATACACTAACTCTCAGTCAGTGTTCTTAGCAATCTGTCTTTATTTTTCCCACTTAGGGTGTTCATTTACTCTTTTCACTAAACTCAAATAACCTCGATTTTTTTTCATGAAAAAGACATACTTTCAAAAGTATTTGTATTGTTCGGAAAAAAATCACACAAAATTAATCTTCAATATAAAAATCGCAGTTTCCTAACATTATAATGATCATTTTTTGGTACTAGAAATTGTTGCTAAAGTAATGTAATCATAATTTTTTACAAAGAACAGCTGCTTTCTGTGACACTTATCCTAGCTATGTAGTACTTTAGCTGATGTTTAAAGAGAAAAGTTGGAGACCAGACAAAATTAAGTTTAGCTCGAGCAGCGTACTACGCTTCAGCAAGTGAGTGTTCACGTCATTGGTTTTAAGAATTTAAAAGAAATACAGAACAATTAATGAACAACTTCTAAAATACAGAACATTTATACGTTTTTGTACACAATATAATTCCTAATGAACATCGTCTTCAAATACAGAACTGTTCATTATTATAATCTAAATATGTATTTTCTTTTACACTCTACTGTGAAAGTGTTATGAAATGTGTAAAAATCTGGGAATTATGTTGCACCCACATTGTGCATTTCCAAAACTCCATTACTAAGTGTAACATTTTTGATTGTCAAAACTTTTCCACACAAAAAATAAGACAACAACAAAAAGTGCAACAGCACATATTTCTAAAAGTACGTAAGACAACCGTTACCGCACTCTCAACCAAATTATTGTTCTACTATACTGTGCCATTGTCACTGGCGAAGCTACTCGAAATTGAGTTATCCTAAAATCTTCGAAATGCGTTTATTCCTTGTAGTATTCTGGCAGGAAGAAGGGCACACAAAATTGTGGAGAAATTCCTTGGAAAAAGTTAATTGAACTTTAAGCAAACAAACCGACAACCGAGTAAGTGCAGTTTCACAAGCAGCAGCAAATGACAGAGACAGGGCGCAGGGTGTTGCTGGTTACCGGATCCATATACACATATAGCTTTCCCTTTGTGTTTGCGAAATTAGTACAACACTACGGAATAGCTCAATCCGAAAACAACAAAATAAGCAAAATACCTACTGTTCTTTGAAATGAAAAATCATTTTATGATATCGCACAAGATACAACACACAAGGACGAATGGACGAACAACTTTCCAAAAGTGTGTTAAATGGAATCGTTTTGTTTGCTTTGCAGAAAACAGAAACTGACTTTTTGTTTTGTTGATGTTTGTGTTCGATGTACCAAATTTAAAAAAAAATTGATTTAACGTAGCAGATTGGATTTAATTTTTTAAATGTGAATGAAAACTAGTATGAGAGTTGTATTTATTTTCATTTATATTTCTTTTTTAGATCAACTTCAACATTCAAGAAAGGGGAGTAAAAGAGAGAATGCAGGGGTGGCATTACCGGTTACCGCCAGGCTTACCAGATTTTTACAAGCCTATATCGCAATTGTTAGTTTTTTTTTTTTCGCAAAAAACCGCAAAATTACAAAAAAGTTATCGCAAAATGCTTAAAAATAAAAAATAATACATCAAACTTGATTTTCGCTTGATTTTTTAAATTTTTGGTTAGGTAACAGAAAAGAATCACAAAGAAAAAGGAACAAATTAGTATTAGTATTTTAAAATGCAAATAGAAAACACCGTAAGAAATCGTTAGAACAATGAACAAGCATAAACAGTTTTACTTTGCGATAGAACTAAATTGAACGGCTACGTCAAGATACAAGAAAATGAGTGCGTTTAGCATATATTTTTGACAGAGCAATAATGGTTGTGTTCAGTGTTTTCAAATGGGAAGAATTTTATTGAATTAGTATTTTATTTTGTTTCAATGATTAATGAAACAAAATATCGCAAGCATCACAAAAACTATAAGACATATCACAAATTCTAATTTTACACCGCAAAAAGAAAAAATTACCGCGCGTTTTGCCAAATATCGCGCAATCTGGCAAGCCTGGTTACCGCATCCGTGATTGAGTACTGCGTGAAAAGTGAAACGTGACTGAATTTGTTATTGTTTTGCATGTAAAATCCAAAAAATTCAGTGAGGCAACACCGCTTGGTACGGATGCGGTAATTCGAGACCCGGTGCCGTTTATTAGTCGCTCTTGATTCGAACTGCGTCTACGGTGGACTAGTTTTTTTTTTGTTTTGTTTCGTATATACGTAAAACCGACTTATGTACAAGATAGGCCAAAAGAAGTCATCCGATGTTGCTTGGCTATCATTTTTTTTCTAAATGAAAAACTTCGATTCTGTTTTTTGATTATGTTTATTTGAACCTTTAGAATTTTATTGGTCAAGTCGAGAAGATGATATCGACCAAATGGGCGCCGTCACAATTGATTGCCATACGGGATTGTTTTATGGCATTTTTCATCACTTCAGCGAGAACTTCGGGCGACAGATTCTCGTACTCGTGTCGAATGTTGTCCTCGAGGGCTTCTAGGGTATCGGGCTTCACGTAAACACGGGACTTCAAAAAAAAACCAACAAAAAAGTCTGGAACGGTTAAATCGGGCGATCTTGCGGGCCAGTGCAAACCGTCAAAATGTCAAACGAACGGCGACCAGGCAACGCCGCCTTCAGAATATCGGTTGCGGCTGGCGCAGTATGTGCCGTAGCTCCGTCCTGTTGGAACCACATGTCCTCCAGTCCTAATTCGTCCAATTGCGGCAGAAAAAACTCGGTTAACATGGCCCTATAGCGCGCACCGTCCACTCTTATAGTTTGACCAGCGGCGTTCTCGAAAAAAAAAATGTCCCGATGACTCCTCCAGTGTGAACAGCGCACCATGCAGTAACTTTGAGCGGGTTTAATGGCTCCTCGTGCATTACTCGTGGATTTTCGGTGCCCCAGAAGCGATAGTTTTGCTTGTTCACGTACCCGCTGAGGTGGAAATGAGCCTCATCGCTCATTATGATTTTGGTCGATAAATCGTCCACTTAGTCCTCGAGATTGAGGATGGCTTGGGCGTAGGTTACACGCGTTTGGCGGTCGACAGGCAGCAACTGATGCACGGACTGCACTTTGTACGGGAACATGCGCAAGTCTTTGACCAAAATTCACCTTAGGGACGACCGGCTGATGGCTAATTGCGAGGCACGGCGTCTGGTCGATGTTTGTGGCGACAGCTCGACATCCTCCTCAACAGCGGCGATATTCTCAGCACAACGGGCGCCTTAGGGCCGGATACTCTTGGCAACGTCTCGTGTGGTCTCATACTCTTCAAGGTTGGTGGCCAAACGGCGCAGTGTTTGCGCAGTCGGTGTCGTACGGCCGTGGAATCGGCGAGACGGTATTCACGCTGCCCCAAACTACAGACGAATTGTTAGGCCCGCAGTTTATTATAGCCTAAACTTTGATGTTACCCCATCGTAAAAATGTATGCGGGTTAAAACTGGACCTCTTGTTCAATGCGGCACCTCTCCAAATAGGTTGAAGAGTTATCATATGGCAACTGGTCAACCAAGAGATTAATGCTGGTTCTGGCAGGCAGTGGTCCCAGATCGAGGGAAATCTTAACAAAAGGGGAATAAATAAAAAAATATCTTTGGAACTTAAATTGCTTAAAAGTAAAACGTACGAATTTTTGTGATTTAATTTGAATTTTAATCAAGTTTTTATTTTATCTTAGGTTTTTATGGAATTATCGAACTGATCCTTGCATAATATGTATATCTTTATGTTATAGCTTGTTAGTAAAGACAGTAATGAAAGGAATTCATTTTTTTTAATTTTTCATGTAAAAATAAAGGCAAATTTCACTTAGGGGAAAATGGGAAACTGTAGGTAATAAAAAGGGGAAAACAGTCTTCATAGTCTGGGACCACTGCTGGCAGGTATGCGCAATTTTATGCAAACCTTGTATACGACTAAGATGTACCTGCGCAAATAATAGCTAAACAATAACAATCTGCGTCCATAATTCACTAAAGATATTAACATTTAATATCGTTCGTTGACAAGGGTAACTGTTGGACAGTGTAAAAGGCTTTGATGTCACAAAATACCATGCCCATTTGTTGCTGCCCCAATGGTTAGCGTAGTAGAATACTGAGCAAAGACTCCGAGGTTCATCCCCCGTCAAACCACAAACACTTTAAGGTTTTTTCCGCTGTGCCAAAGTCTGACAAAAATCCACCGAGAGTGTAATTATCGTGAGAACGCAGCTTGCATCGGTTCCAATTTTGCAAAATATTGTAGGTTCCTTTTCTTCTATCCGATAGAAATATTGGTGGAGGTGGACCTGTACTGCTTCCAGTTGCGCACTTCACGTCCAAACGTCCTGAGAATGGCATTGGAAAACCGAAATGTTAAAGGTATACGCACAGTATGTTGCAGTCCTTTTTACAAATTATATAGCCTTTTTTTTAAATATATTATAGGCATGTGGCTTACCTCGGGTATAGCCACCTATTCCATAGATAGGTAGTTACTTTTATGCATTCGTGTTTTAAGAACTCCTTATATAGGCCAGCAAGGCTTTGTGGTTCACAACTTCCTTAAAAGGTAAGCCAGTCTCTTCTACATTGGTTGGTGGAACTTTTTAGACCTGAGCTCTATAGCTCTAGCCCATTTAGCAGCAGCCGAAAATGCTGCTTCTAATTCCCTGATGTGTTTCGGTACAAAGGTGTTTCGAAAAGATTGCGCTGCGACTTGTTAGGTATATTGCCATATCTTATAAAACGTTCCGATTTTGTTTCACAAGCGAAAATCTTCAATCACCTTGTGTTAGAAGACTCGACGACGTATGCCCTCTTTTTTCTACATAGGATTTTCTTTTGACTCGACATTCCTGCCTGGCTGTTCTTGTTTTACGTTGTAGAGTCTTACCCTTTCCACTGATGAACTGGGACCACTTGTTTTTGTCGTCTGTCACAGTCCCAAAGTCACGTCTTTCCGCCTTTCGAGGAAATTTATTTTCCGATGACTCTTGTGTGTCTTCCCCGACGTG
This sequence comes from Cheilosia vulpina, assembly GCA_916610125.1. Taxonomy (NCBI): domain Eukaryota; kingdom Metazoa; phylum Arthropoda; class Insecta; order Diptera; family Syrphidae; genus Cheilosia; species Cheilosia vulpina. The sequence continues at coordinate 76,147,432 of OU744276.1, read as the reverse complement.
AATCTCTCCTTCGCATGGTGATCACGACTTGCAACAGATACTGTTCTCCATCACTATTTTACCTCCCATATCACACAAAAGCGTCACTCTCTCCTGTTCTCCATTATTAATTCCACTCTGCCTGCGTACCAGTAATACTGGCATTCTCTATCAACACAAGACACAACGCACATTATTTTTGTAGAAGCTCGACAAGTCTGAAGTCTATTGTTCTTGGGAAAATCCAATTTGGCGCAGAAAAATTGGAAAATTAAAACTAATATTGCGAACATTCTCGCAAACTCAATTCGCCGACCAACACAATTTTTCACAGGGAATAACTTGAGATGAGAAAAGTTACCCTTCAAAGTGTTGAATAGTTTTACTGCTCTGCCACTATTATATAACCCGATAGATAAGTTGGTTAACAGCAAATTATTTCAGCTCGGAACCTAATGAACACCTCCTGGAATAAAGTTTTCACTTCTTGGGAGATTCCTTTATACACTACAGTAAGGAAAAAGTAAGAGCCAGAATGAGGATCCCTGTCAATAACAAATTGTAATTTTATTGTCTCCATTCTAAAATAATGCGATAAGCCCTATACAAGCCTACGAGTACATAATATGTGCATCTCCAGATGTGTATTCTATTCATGATCCTCATTACAAAATTATCATCAGCATAACTAATTTTCCTAATTCAATTGTGCTGCGATGAGATTCCATGGGCCTGCCGCTCCTTGACGATGCAACAGACAAACCTGCTGTACGGCAACCGAGAGTGAACTGGAACGAGTATTCTAATTCGATTTACACTTTGGAGAAGGACTCTCTTAGGGAATTTTTCATGCATCTCATAGATTCTATACAAATCGGGGGGATAACACACACGTAATCCCGGCATATTTAAGACGTTGCGTTGTATCTGGGTAAGGAGCTGTATATATATAAGCAGGTCCACGGAGCTAAATGCAGTGCATACTATATGGATGGAAAGGGATCCTTTGCCACCAACCCCTACTCTCCCATATAGAATCAATGAAATGGCATCCAGCAGCCTGCTCCTTGGATCTGTTGAAGCATCTTGCTCCACTCCGCATCTAAGACTTTCGGGGCAAAGTTATTCGTACTCGTATGTGGGATTACTTTTGTACATCTCCGTGGGTATGGGTTTTGTTTATTTCGTCGGTAAGGGGGGTTGAAGGGTGAACAAAATCGAAGGCAACTTCTGGTGCTCAAGTCAATCGATCCGAGATATAATGAAATTTTAAAGTTTAATTCCACTTTAACCGGTCTTTGGGAATGTGCCCCTTGTCTTATCGATTTTACCGGCTGTAAGGATACTGAATGCAACCGAACTCTGAAGAAAAATATATCCAATTCAGGTTATTTGGTTGTAACTGGACTACATTGTACATAGGGAACAGTTGTTGTGGGAAAATGGCCACCACTCATTTGATACATGTATATTAAGCTGGAGATTATGAAACATCAGCTTTGCGTCAATATGCCGATTTCTGACATACTCTTTAGAGGAATTGAGAAAAGGTATTATGATATGACCATAAACTAACCTAACTAGACGGCCAGCTTCGGCTCAACTACCCAGCAAATGTTGTACAAAAATAAATAGTCAGGAACTTCAGTTTGGATATGTAGGTAGTCGGATTTGAATAGATTTCGACCGTGAACCTCAATAACGTTACTTTTCGTCAGGTTTCTTGACAATGGGACTCGGTTAGATAGTGAAACATCTTCTGAATATCAATACAATAAAAGAAAATTTAAATTTTAACTAAAAAATAACTTGTAATTTGTACTTATAATCGCTCAATTTTATTTTTGTTCTGATGTTGCCATTTTCCTTATCAGATGTAATTTTAGGATTTAGGCAAATTAAACGTGTAGATTTAATTTTGTTATGTTTTTTCTTCACCTTTTGAGCCTTTCGCTTACGGATTTCATGGAGATGTGATGAATGAGTAATTTTATAAATATTTTATATAATAATCGGCCTGGCTCGTAAATGGAACAACGTTTTTTGATCTTGTCCAATAGTGAGCCCACAGGGGCTTTAATTGCTTTTGAATCCTATTTGTGCACCCCAACTATAATTTAATAAATAAACAATTTTCCAGAGTTTTAATACAAAAATAATTGCTATGAATGCTTATTGTTATTCGGCGCAAAGACTCCACACCAGAGATGAATGAATAAAAGATATGGATATCTTTCGTACGTCTATCCCCCCAAAACCCATTTGTCTACATTGTTGTTTTTGTAATTTCCACCCCCGTCTGTGAATACGTGTGAGCTAAAAAAAACGCAAGTTACTAATGGCCGGCCAACATTACTTTTGCTTTTATTGGCATCGCGCTGTTCAATTGTTTTGTGTTTGGTGTTGAACATGTTTGGTTTTTGTTAAGGCTTCGATTAAAATATAAAACAAATAGTGAAATACGCATTTCGGAGTAGCGAATTCTTGCATTAAAGTCCAATTCATGAACATATACTAGAAAAGAAATGAGCATATGTGCGTGACTTCATGAATTTTTCGGCAAAACAGCTTGTAAGCAGCCGCCTTTCCACTGGAAAGTTATATATCTCTGTATTACATTATCTTTGCTCCACTCTTTTCAAAATCCCTTTACGAATAAACAAATATAGTTGCCAGAATATCGCTAACTGTAGTGTTAAATGTTTATTTTGAGAAAACCATTTTTATTTCGGGCATTAGCTAAATAAATTCTCCCTAAATGTCATTTTCATGAGGAGTGTTGCCCAACCACCAAAAATGGTGGCATGGAATTATGTAATAGGAGCGAATTTAAATACACTTTTGTTCAGCCTGAACGATTACAATAGCCTTGTTTTTTTGAGCTTCGTTCTCAGCAAAGCAAAGTAAAGTAGGATTTTTAATACGCAATTACAACAACTACGCTCACTTGACACTTCGAGACTCGCAGTAGTTGTGTGCTGAAAATCTTACTTTACTTTGCTTTGCTGAGAACGAAGCTCAAAAAAACACGCCTAATTATTAACTAATTTTAGTAAATTGTAAATGTTTTTGGACTTTATTCGTTGGAATACAACAATGCAAGTTATTTGTAAGTTTAGCAAAGACAATTTTTTACAAATGCATGCACAAAATTGAAAAATATTGCATTTTTATTTTATTTCTAAACACTCGAAATATATATTTCGAATATTTCCATTAAATGAAATGCTGGGTATCTTTTTCAACCGCAAGCGCCTGCTTTTTTATTAATTTGCAAGTTATGAGTGCATACGTAGTAAAAAATTAATTTGATATAAATTTAGGATGTTTCCACGACTTTCTGGAGAGTCATAGAGTAGAGAATAAAATACCAGTTCACTTAAGATTGGACAGCTCGTACGTACATTTTTCTACAACTCTCAGTGCCTCAGGTAGACCAAACCCTCTTTGGAAATGGAGTTTGTTCCCAGAAAATGAGAATTTCTAATGAATCAATGGTTGGTGTGATAAGGTTGACTTCGCGAAAATATAGATATAATAATTGTCAGCATTCAGCAAAATAATAAATTTAGGAACTTCTGGAGGAATAACAGGTAGTATGTGCGAATTCAAGATAAACAGAATTCTGCTTTATTTAGTGTGAATTCATAGAGGAGTACATATGACAGTTTGCGTATAGAAAAATATCCGCTGGTTTATATTTTTCTGAATGAATTTAACGTTTTGTCGCTTTCTGAGTTTCCCGAATTAAGTAATATGAGCTATACAATTTTAAAAGATCAAATTGTATTTATTTTTACATTTCTATATACTTTTACAAGCACTGCTTCGTTGCAGATTGAAATTCAAAAAACGGAAGCGATAGGTCCTTAAAACGCTTTTGGCTCCCACGTGAGTTTTTAATTCTTTTTTTTTTAAAAACAAAATAGCCGGCTATTTTTTCTTTTTTCAAAAATATTCACTTGCTAACCTTTCAATGTTTAGATCAATCAGCTTCGATTTGCATAATTAGTCTAACAAACTGTGTTCCGTTTATTGAATAATTTCAAAGAGATCTTATTGCGACACAAATTCACTCATAAATCAATCGTGAAGGATTAGAAAACAACGGAAAGTGTACTATAAAAAGTACCAAAAATTGTGTCCGATCGAAGGAGAGGGCATCACTGATTTGCATATGATATTTGACAGATCAGCTGCTATTTTGTGCATTTCCTATTTTGTGTTTTGTTTTTTGTTTATAATAAGCTTCAAAAGACCTTTGAAAGATATCTGTTGGGCAAATTAATTTGCGATTTATATATTCCTTTTCTGAGAATAAAATCCTCGTTCTGAAATAAAACATTGACCTTGTGAAACAGAAAACAAATTATGAAATTTGAATTCTGCGATGACAAAAAATGTAATAGATTCTAGGAAAGTTGTCGCTCTAGCAAATGTGGAGGTCTAATTGTTTATTGGTACCGTTTCACTAATGCTGTACATTTTTACTAAAGCTGGCAACCAGCTAAGGGTCGACATTAGTGTTTGATTATTAGTAAGGCCGAATATAAGCATGTATGAGTTAATATAAAATATAAACAAAATACTTAAGCACTTGCTTTAAAAAAAATGCATTCTTAACAAAACTGACCAAAAACACATTTGCACAACACACGAATGAAACGTCCGCACTTAACGAATTTGTGTTACCAACTGGGAAAACCCCATATAGGAAAACAATTAAAACAATACAAGTAAAGAATTAAAATATATTTTTTTATGCTTTAAATAACGGGAACTTAGCTTTTGAACGAAATACATCCAGAGTGCTCATTACTAGGTGGGGGATCAAATTAGGGGCCTTTTCCCTAGGCTTGGTGGATGTTCTCAAATTCGTTTATTTAACACCAATCAAAATATGATTAGAATTACAGCCATATTGGCATAGTTCCCCGGCTTAAAATCCGGACGGTATAAATTCATTTATATTGTATCCTCTGAAAATAAAATAAAATATATAAAAATGATTAGAATTGATAGTTTAATAACACTGTGTTAATAATGTTACTTAAGAACAGTCAAAATGCATATGCTATTCATATCTATGTATTAAAAAAAAAGCTTTTAACATCGGAAAAAAAATTCGTAAAAAATGTGATTAAACTCCTAACAAAAAGACAATAAAATGTGGTTTTTAAGTAGATTCTGCTATTTGATTTCCGATCTCCGATTTCGCGTATATTCAATCGAACGTGAGAATCCATATTTCGTTTTCTATACATATAATTCTTTTACAAATTCTATAACAATGTATTTTGAAATGTGCACTGCATTTTTTATAAACCTCTCTAAATTAGGTATTAATTAACAAAAACAAGATGCTTTTGGAATACAAAAAGTGATCAAAACATTTTGTTACTGTGAGTTATAGTCAACATTTTTCGAACTAACAATGGTGAAAATCTCAATACAAAATTGCATATTGTGACCAACAAAATATATAAGCTGAAAGTTAAAAATGATTATTGGTAAGACCCTTTGCTTTTAAATTAAGAGTGCCTTCGGATTTCACTGGGCTCTGCAGAACCTGTATATACACCTTCTTCAGATATACCTAGTGTGGTGAGGTGCTCCGAATCGTCTACAATGCCCCGTCAAGATGCGAAGATCACTTATGCTGAAACCGATACATGCTTGGAGACTTTTTCGGTTAAATCTGATATAGATATATAGAAATTTCTTGGCTTGCATCATGCCCCGAGTGTTATTGCACGTTTACTTTTCTCAACTCTTCTTTGAGGGTGTTATTAACTCCGAAGAATGCTTGACAATCTCCTTAAAAGTAGCAAATGCTCATTTTCATGCTAGAGAGTCGGTTCTTTATTCAGGTAAGGCAAAGGCCGCACAAGTTAAGACTTTAGTCAAGTGCCCTGAGAGCAGATTGGCTGACATTATAGCTACACCGCAGTTTGGCTTTGTTTTTGTCGGGGTTGTTTTGAACACATCTGTGTATGGTTGGGTACTATTTCAGTCAAATTCTGGTACTTTTTCTCATTGGGTCCATATACTTCCGCTACCGTTCATGACCCATCCCTGTGCCACTTTGTTGTGTGATCGCTGCTTGTAGATTGCGGATTCTTTGCTCCAAGTTTTCTTTAGCTTAGTCTGATAAGAAGATTATTTTGACAAGTAGATTTCCTTATAAGGTTGTCTCTAGGAAAGCACCAGCGTCTTTGTCTGTTGAGTAGTACTCCAAAATGCCTTGATGTAATACGCTTGCATTTCATTACTTCTTTGGTTATTCTTGGACTTAATTTGCTTTCACATTCCTTAACCATAAAAGTGAGGTATTTCCAGTACCTAGAACTTTCACGACTACAGTCGAGTAAGTTCTCATGACCAATCTTTGCACTTATTGAGTGTGTTCCTATAGTGGTGGACGGATTGGTTCTTTTGTCCTGGCAAATTATCCGTATTTGATCATTGGTCTCAAAAAAACAGCATGCTCTGGCAGATCATTAGACCCCGCGCTGCTTATCTATTCTTTGGGTTTATTCCAACAGACGAGTTTACTTTCTAAGTTTGGTCCTAAAAGTTTAACTTCTTTGATTCTTGTTATAGTCTTGAACCCAAGAACTTTGCCTGCCTCAAGTTTTATTTTATATTTTAAAGTCACTATCATAGATCTTGTTGGAGGAAGTGTTTTTCATTTACGTAATATCAAAAGTTTTTGCGCTGATAATAATTACATGTGTCACCAGCATAAGCTTGGCTTATGTCTTTGATGTCATAATTGGTCAATTTTCCAAAGATGTAACTTATCCAGTACAGAACCATTCGCTTCAATTGGTGCCAGCCTTAACGCTAAGAATCGAATCCATCAGGGGAAGAACTCTGGAAAAATCCAAAAAGATTTGTAGTGGTGGAGTGATGAAAAGAGACCCGACAATGGTTGTCTAATTCGAATATTTCTCAAAAACTGTGTATATCCACTGCAAAAATCGATATTTAAGGAAACAGAACTCACCCTTGTGGGCAACCTCTTGACGTGCATAGCCTTGATGATGCTGCGATCCGAAAGATCGGTAACAAAATACATCGAAAATTGGTCTCAAAATGGGATTAGTAACTTCTTTTGTCTTCTGTCAATTTTGAGCATTGAAGTTTATCAAACACTTTCTATTGATAGATACTGAACTTCCACTGCTTAAATTGGATTACTTTTACAAAATCAAGCTGGCAGCATTTAAGAGGTGAATGAATTGCATTAAGAATAACTTCCAACTCATACATTTAAACAAACTTCCTAATCGTTTGTGTTCTGAGACAGTGAATATTATAGTTAGCTTCCCTATCGCCTCTTTATAGACTTTGGCTACGTTACTTACTTGGTGCAGAATAAATCTCATTAGCCGCGGCATGCATACAAATAAAAATTCACTTTAAATTACATAACCTCATCTATTTGTCGAATTTTCTGCATAACTGACACAACTAAGCTCAGACGTACATAAAAAAATATCCTCCTATCGCCGAAAACAGTGACACATTGTCCACTCCCACCCGCCGATGATTCAAATCAATTGAACTAAAAAAAAAATAAAGTGATTGGTGATGTTGTCCCCACCCCAATGATTCGCGTATCACACTTTGCCATGTGGACGATAACATACTCGAACGCCCCCAAATCCTCGAAATAACAACCCGACGCGACGCGAAGCTCCGCTCTTCGAGTGCGAAATGGTGAAATGGCGAAATTGAAAAGGATTCACTCGCACAAAGTATAAAATTGCAATAACTTTAAAATTGAATTGCGCGAATCTATTGAATTTTATGTTCACTTCTTATTTTGCCAAATGAAAGTTTACCAAAAGGATTTGAGTCGTTTCTTCTTTTTATTCCTGCGTGCGATATATACGCTTTCGTTAAAATTTATTACAGGATCAAAGAGCTCGAGATACGATTGTAGCTTCGGGGGATGTGCTCTGCGCGATTTTTCGCACTGTATTTGCATAACTTGCGTCAAATGAGTAGCAAGGCGGGGGGGGCGGCGAAGGCAGAGCGATCGAAGGGGCTGTGTGTGTCATCCTTATACTGGTTTATCGGCGGAGGCAGAATTGAATGTGCTTTTAAAGTAAACTAATTTTTTTTGCCTCTCCTAAAATCCGCGCCTAAAATTGTTTGCGAACGCTTTTCATGTTATAGTCGGTAGAGGCGAAAAAAAATATATTGCGATAAATGTATTGGAAATAAGCGAATGCAGGGATAGGAGGACAGAGTATACACGTTGTATTAGGCACCCCCAACCCCAATCAGGGTAGGGAATTGATAAATAAGTATTACAAAGTATTATTTTGAAAGGATTTCGGCACTTAACATAAATTCGCTGCGATTTTTTGCCGACTTATGAAAATAAGTTACGATAAAATTCAATTGAAGCAGCACCGCCTTGCCATAAGTGATGGGATTTTAGGGCACTGTAATAATATTTGAAGCTCAAGTGATGTTTTCATGACAGACTGGGACTTTTTTTTTGTTCTACATTTAGGCACGTTTTTATAGTTAATTTGCAATAAGAAGGGGAAAGAGAGGAAGATGACATAAACAAATTTTAGAGTGGAGCCCTGTTAGGGCCACTCGTTCACGTCAGGGCTGTGCAATTATGTATATTTTGTTTATCCGAATAGATGAATAAGAAAAGCTTTGTCATGGAAGTTTGTTGTCGTGGACATTGTTCGGATTTCAGACGTCTAGAGAGCTGAGAGTGAGTCTTGTTGTTTCGACAGTATTTTAGAACGTTAACTACTGTATGTCAATAGCTATTCACATTCGAAAATTCGAAATAGCACCATAGGGAGGGTGTTTGCTTTGCAATATTGAGAGTATGCGGTCGAACGAACTGTCTATTTAGGTCCGTAGAATAGAACCTTACGGCCAGTGATCCAAGAGGGAAAAACCCGCGAATTTTTAAACTTTTATCATGAAAAAGGGGAAAACGAGGAACAAGCTTAAAAGAAGGGGAAAGTCGAAAACCTCTGTGAAACTTCGATCGCTCAAAAATAAAATTAAAACGCATTTTTGCATAGTGCTCAAAAGTAAAATTGAAACGCATTTTAATTACAAACAAATTTCGAAGTTTACTTCGAATGAAATGTTCATACTAAATATGAAAGAAAACAGCCCATCGAACGTCTACCTAAGAATTTTTATATATGAATGCATTTTGAAAAATAACATTTTTTTACTAAAATTGATTAAATTATTAACAGCCCTTTGAAAATTGAACTTCTCTATTGAACGAAACTCTTTTTTAATAAATTTACTTCAGATAGAAGAAGATAGATAAAAAAACGAAATGTACCTATAGCGCCACCTGTTGAGAATCTTCCGAATTTTCTCTTTCCTGAGTTTTTACCTGACTAACCCGTTTTTCTCCGCTTTTCTTCAAGCGTTTTTCCACAGGTTTTTTTTTTTGGGTTTGGGTCAAAATTTTGGATGGGTCAATTTCTAAAAAAAAAAAATTATAATTCTGTTTTCAAAATTCTACTTTTCATTGCTAATTTTGTAAAGCAGATATATAGAGGAACATTGTCTTTTCTTAATGTGTATTTTTTTTTAATATTATTCCTCTTTCCTTCTTGTTTTTTTTATTTATTTTATGTTTAATTATTTTTTTTTTTATTTTTTTTTTCAATATGTAATCTAATACATATATACAATAAAATATTTTTAATTTAAATTTTATTTCTATTTTTTTTACTTTTAAGCTTAGTATCCTGCTCGCGCTTAATGTTAGCGTCCCTAGTCTTCACTTCATTGCTCCACACCAAAGATAAATGCTCACTAAATTATTAGATGGGACAAAAACCATTTGTTCATGACAGTAAACGTTATTTTAATTATTCGCGTACATACAATTTTCGAATTTCAAACTTTAAAGACAATGCATTGTTTGAATCGTTCCAAAACAATAGATTTAAGTAAAATTGAAGAAGATTATTATCATTGCTGCAGCATCTCAAATAAGTTCTATAGTAGAAAGCAGAAGACGACATGTTCCTTCGTGTCGGGTAAATCCCTATTTGCATTGGAATTTTTCTGCAATTTCCATATTGGTCCTCCACAAGCCCTGCAATTTTTTATGTTTTTTTATCGAATGAAACGGAATTTTTGGTTTTACGTTCTCTTTTATTTATCGCACAAATGTTTTCCGCGGTTTCCTCTGAAAAAAATCCAAAGTAAACACAACACGAATTGTTTCCTCCTTTTTTTATGTCAAAATTTATCTTCGATTTAATGTACCGAATATTTATATGGCGAGCTAAATAAGTGGAGACTTTTCATCGGCCCATCTATATGAAGTTAAGAATTTAGCGTGCGAACAGGATACCGCTTTGCTAAACTGCCTCGCTAAATTTTATCCTTGTAGACATTTTTTTATGGGAAATAAAATTTAGCGCGGGCAGGATACTAAGCTTTAAATACAATTTTTTTGTAGATTTTAAATTGTTTTTTAATGTCTATTTTTTGTTGTTTATATTTTTGTTAGTTGGAAAAAAGCTGATTAAACAGAGTTTTATTTGCTTAAATTGTAAAACAGAATTTTTGTGTGAGAAGACAGAATTTGCAGATCATAATTACAATCCGCTAATCTTTTTTAAGCGTTTCTTCGCGTTTTTTCACGCGTTTTATTCAACGTCTGTATGGCATACTTTATAGAAATAAACAAAAGGTGACACAAGTTTTGCGACACAGAAACAACAGTTCAATTTGCAGATTGAAACAATATCTGAAAGTTTTGAAAGAAGGTCAAGGAGTTGGCTGCTAACTTTGGGACGAGAACGCATGGGAAAAAGACGCCTGCTTTTGACTTTCTTTCAAGGCGCCTGCTTTTGCCCATGCGTTCTGGTCCCAAAGCTGTACTTACAGTGTTTACTACATGCGCATGATCTGGAGAGATTGATAGGGCAAACACCGTATAGCCAATGAGGAACTAGTTCCACCACCTTGATGAATATAAGGTAAGCTTGTCTTTAAGAAATTCCATCTGATTTGATGGTTTACTGCAGTTTGGAGATCTCCAAAAATTACTAACAAATTAAGGGCGGAAAAAACATACCTGAGCTGCATATTTGCCCCATTTACAAAAAATAATTATTTAATTTAGCGTTTTGTAGCGCATAGCGCAACACCACCGGTATCCCAAAAGTGTGGGCTCAAATCGCTACATCCGTGAACCAGTGGTCCCAGTTTGTGGGGAAAAGCGCCCATTGGCGCTTAAAAATAGCCTAAAAAAGTTTAAAAAAATCAAAAAATTCTTTGAAATTTAAATTCCTTAAAAGTAAAATTTAAACGCATTTCCATTATAAATAAATTTCAAAATTTACTCAAAATGAAATGTTTACACTAAGTATGAAAGAATACAGCCCATCGAACGTCAACGTAAGAATTTTTGTAATTTTTATTTTATTTTACGTTTTTATAGAATTAGCTTACTGATCCTTGCATTGAATGTATATTTTAACGACTCACTTTTTTTTAAATTTTTCATGTAAAAATAAAGGCGAATTTCAATTAGGCGGAAAAAAGGGGATTTTTTCGAATTAATATCAATCTTCACAGTCGGGGACCATTGCCGTGAATAAGATATATACGTTTCACAGTATTAACTCAATTTTATTTGCGAAACATAAACAAAGACCGTCCCAAAAACACGTCCGTCGAAATTTAACAAAAAGGCAGCAATTATCGGTAAAAGAGATATGCTATCAGTGCTTTCATTGAACGTGTTTTATAGCAGACCGTGAGCAGTGTAGTTTCCAGCAGTAAAGGCACGATCAGTGTTCGATATTCTTTGTAGTTTGACATAAAACCCACTGTGCAAACTTGAATGACATTTTTTTTTGGAAATGTTTCCGTAAACCCAAAGAAAGAATTATGCCCAAAACACATGTACAGAAATTCTGGTAAAAACAGATGCGCAGAAAACTATTTGCAATGTCTTGCAACGGTTAATATGGCTGATGTCATTCACCGACTAGGCAGCTGATGTGTTTTCATCCAAAACAAAAACACGATGAGCAAATGTCAAAAGCCGATGATGCCAAATACTTGAAATTGCAATTTATTTTCTTTTGTGTTGTGGTACGCTTGAATATTGCAGCAAATTTAGAAATAGAGACATGTTGCAGTGCTGCGGTGAGTGCAGGATTTACGTGTGCCTGTATCCATTTAAACAAATGTATTCGAATCTTGCTGCGCAGTGAATTCTGTATATATGTGTTTTGGGCATTAGGCTATGTCGTTCTTAGACTTTGATCAGTTTGTATTTATTTTATCAAATATATCTGCTTTTGGGTGGTGCACAATGAATCACGACGACTTCTTAAAGCAAGCTCGTACGCAGCAACAAGGCTCTCATCAGTCTATATGGTATTTCTGACCACCTTCCTTCGTTCTCATTTTTTTAGTATCACAATTCTGGTCTAAATGTATTTTTACAGGCAGCTACCTAATCTAACCTTAAGTTCGTCGTTGAACCATAGCTAAGTAGAAGGCTTCTCCGAAATATGGTCTTACGTTCTTATGGCATTCAATACTTAAATTCGATTGCAGATACGCTTCATAACCCCTTCTGAGAATGGGGACGTTCAAGTATCTAGTTTAGTAAGTCACACAGCTCTCTCATTAGACGTATCTCGGTTCTGATTGGGGGGAAATCGGTCATATAAGCAGCTGTTTCAGTTGACGTTTATGGAGGGGTAGCCGACGAATCTAGTCAAGAAATTCTTGACTGAGTACTAAGTTCACAGTTCACGTATGTGACGTTCCCGACCAATCTAGTTTTTGCGTTCAGTTACTAGATTCTTGAATGCGGTCAATCATTTCAATCGGCTTTTGCGGCTTGTGTCAATTAAAATTGCAAAATAAATTGTTAAGAGTGCTGCCATTTTTTTAAAGCTCGTACCTGTTCGAAACAAAAACAAACAAAATATATACAACATTTTTTAAAAAATAGGTATGTATCCAGAATTATGTTGGGCGATTATGGAAGAAATTTCTGTCGTTTTTTAAGCAAGCGCCCACTGAGAACAGCTTTCGCGGACACGATGGTATGGATAAATGGAAGCAACGTGGGCTGTTAAAGTAAGTAAAGGGAACTAAACATTTGCTGATGTCTTACTCACCGGCCATTCTGGTACTCTTTCAACCAACCTTTTTTAACAGAGCTACAATTCCTACCCGTAGTCGGTGCCTTCTTCGGTGACGCCAAGTGATCAGAGTTACGTTCGTAAGCATTGGCAATTGGATTTTGTCCAAATCGCCCAACAACTCCTAAACTATTAAACAGAGATTGCAGAGAGTTGGTAAATGTGCTACAATACGAATCATATTAGGTACTACGGTCTTATTTTACAACATCATCGACAATTAAATAAAATATGAAACAATTCGAATATTTTACGAGCTTCACATTGCAGGACATTTTATGTGTATTCTCCTTACGAAACGAATAAATTTACGAGCGTGCATCCGCTTGGGGTTTATTTGCCAGCCTGTCACACTCACACTCCGTGGCCGTAACATTTCGAAATAATCATGTCCAGCCATCTGCTTTGAGGCGACCATGGTCATTTACTCATACAACTGGAAGCTGGATGTCAAAATTTCACAACCGGAAGTTTGATTGAGAGACTAAAAGATATACAGCAGACCTCCTTCCCCTTTCCATAAGGCTTTATATGAGACCACACAAAACGTTTGCCATCGAATCCACATTCAACTTTTTGTTGTGCCTTCTCTTCCAATATGATTTATTGGCGGCCCTAAGAGTGGTAACGGTAAATAACTTCCCAATTCATACTGTGTAGCTCTGCATTCAGCAAAACAACCTTCGACTCCTTGCTCGAGATATTAAATACCCTTGGGGCTGTAAAAAAGTTCCCTTGTAAAATGCCAAAGCAATAACGTATTAGATATATGATTGCGGCCATCCGCTGGCCGTTGCTCCAAGCTTCCGTTGAATGAATGGTCATTATGCGATAGCCATCAGTTGATGGCTACCATCAAAAGGAAAATAATTCATATCATGATCGGGTACGGGAGAAACTAATGAAAAAGGACTTACTACACACACAAAGATCTATTCAATTGCAGATAGAGCCGTGGTGCACACATGGTCATGTACGTTAAGAGTGGGCAATTAAGGCCGCAAGTCCGCAATGGATGGGGGAGGGTACACTTGGTAGTTATTTCAGATACAGTATCATACAGCGTTTTTTTCCAGTGTCGCGCATTCCCACAAACCGATGAATACGAGTGGTTGTGGGAAATGGTGAACGTTCAAAGTGGAAGCTAAATAAATCTCCAGACAACTCTGGCACAAACAGCCGGAGCAGAAAAGCCATCAGATAGACCGCAAGACAAATAGGGTAAATCGCGGAGTAGACGGGTCAAAGCTACCAGCAGGCAAATTTCTACGTCACATAAAATTGGAATGAGAATAAGAGCCAGTCAGTAAAAATATGCTCAATCGACTCAAGATAGCGTTTAGGACACCTTATTCTTATGCAGCAGACGGCTGACAGTCAGATAAGAACTTGAAAAGAGGATCGAACCAGGAAACTGAACTTTGCAGCGCTTTTTTTCCAGTAACATGCGACACAACTTTATTAGTTTTGTCGCGGGATCCCGAATCAGGCGATCGTTCCATATGCGGATTTGATTTTCCAGGATTTGACTCAGTGTGAAAATCAGAGATGAAAGAATAAAAGAGATGAATATCTTTCGTACGTCTATCCCCCAAAACCCATTTGTTTACATTGTTGTTTTTGTAATTTCAGCCCCCGTTTGTGAATACGTGTGAGCTACACAAAAGCATGTTGCTAATGGCCGGCCAACATTCCTTTTGCTTTTATGGGCATCGCGTTGTTCAATTGTTTTTTGTTTGGTATTCAACATGTTTGGTTTTTTTTAACGCTTCGATTAAAGTAAAATAAAAAGTGAAATATACATTTCGGAATAGCGAATTCTTGCATTAAAGTTCAATTCATGAACTCACATATACTAGAAAAGAAATGAGCATATGTACGTGACTTCATGAATTTTACGGGAAAACAGCTTGTAGGCAGCCGCCTTTCCATTGGAAAGTTATACATCTCTGTATTCCATTATCTTTGGTCTACGTATGGTCGATCTGCCTGCCGTGCCGGAAGCCATACTGGTACATGCCGATTTGTCGGCGTGAGACGTTCACACAGTACGTACGATATTATCTTTTATGCGACATTTAGCAGGAATATGCCTCGATAGTCACTTGAATATAAAATTTGTTAAAAAAATCTAAAAAAAAGCGACCAAACGAAGTAAAAATTTACCAAAATAATCTTGTCAAAATCAAATTAAGGAAATGAGTGCGTTCAGTCTTCGTTCATGGGTAATGCAGTGCAGTGCTTTTACGAAAACACATTTATGCATCCAAATTTAATAAGAACATGAAAATTAAAGTTTGTGTTTTTTTCTTTTTCATTTCTTCAGAAAACCATTAAATAAAAAAACATCGAAACATTTATACCTACGCAAATGACCAAAGTCATACTGGGTGGTCAAAGTGGTTTCTCAATTCCTCATTGACTGGACGTGGGTCCTCTTCTTGCCCTGCCAGCTGTCACTCTCTCTATATGAAACCCATTTAGCAGCTGCTGAAAGTCATAGAGTATAAGCATAAATAGACCGTCAGTTTCGTCAGAAGGATTGCCTACATGATGATTTTGACATTAATATAGATGTAGCCCAATTCATGAATTTGTACCCGTATTAATCAATAAGCATTGAAAAAACAGCCAACACTTCAAGATGTCGCAAACAAAGTAGCTGAAGTGGGTTTCGGTTGCGTTATCGAGTATGGTGGCTGTGTTGGGCAAACAAGAAATTTTCTTAGATCCAGGCAGGAATGAAAAAATAACTTTGTATTATTTTTTTTGCGGAATATGGTGGCAGATAGGAAAAAAGCAGAGTTTACCTTTATGAACGTTTTGACATTATTTAAGCGATGT
Source organism: Cheilosia vulpina (assembly GCA_916610125.1). Lineage (NCBI taxonomy): Eukaryota > Metazoa > Arthropoda > Insecta > Diptera > Syrphidae > Cheilosia > Cheilosia vulpina. The sequence continues at coordinate 76,131,416 of OU744276.1, read as the reverse complement.
TCAAACGATGAGCTGCAAATGCGTTGACAATAGCGAATTAACTTAAAATATTAATTTTCCAGTCCACGAAGATTCGGAGGAAATTGAAAAAGCCTTGAACAAGTTGACTCTATTATTTTTAATCCACATACCCTCTAGATCGGTTATTTTTAACCCAGTAACTTCAAAATCCATTAATCTATGATGAAGTTGCTTTCTTAAAGGAATAAATAAGTTATTAATAAATACGGGATGCGCAAAAGTATTTGTTTCCCTATTTTGCATTTAGCTTTTTAAGACTAGACTAGATGTAAAAGAAAAAGTACAAAACTGTAAAATTTAAGTCAACGAAATTGCAAGGAATCAATTGTTCTGCTTGTTCTGATTTTTTGTTTAATCCAAAAGTTGTAGCGCTCGGCTTCGCTTGTGCAAAATTTAGTTTCAAAGCATTCAAAAAACAATTGTCGTTTTGCAGGGGCTAAAACGTGTTTGTCAGAAAATTGCCGAATTTTTTTTTAGAGATATATGGTTGTATGTATATCGTAAGGAAATTGAATGCAGTCTGAAAAAAGTTCCCTTACTTGTAACTCGCCAGTAATCACTCTACATTTTGCCCGGTGACCCGTGAGTAAAGCCAATTGTTCAAATCTGTCCCTGCTCTAAGCCTAGTATGCAGCTGTTTCGGGACGAAAAATAGCATACAAAAGTGACACAACGAAATTATGAACGAAAAATTAAGCTCTCTTTTTCGTTTTGCAGTACCTACGCTGCTGCGCTGCTGCGAAATAATGGCGAAAAGTGAGCAATTGTACTAGATTGCTAGGTACAATTCTCCACTCTCTTTTCGCACACATTTATTGTCCGGGACATTAATTGCTTGCGAATATTTGACACTTTTACTCAGTGTTATAATATAACACTTTTATAATAGAGCCAAACTGAAAAATCGTTGTTGCTTGTTCCGATCGATGATCTTGACCAGATGCCAGTGAATCTGATGGCGATGTCAATTCTGGTAACAGTGCACATTGTACCGAAGTCGACCGATACGTCCGGAGCGTTATCTACTGTTCGATCGCACCTGAATATGAACGTTCATTTTCATTTGTCACGTTTGGCCGTATGTTTTGTCGACGTTCAATGTTATTTTGTGCATAATTTGCAACTAAGCGAGTCGAACAGTGGTGCCATTTTAACATTTTCTGCGCTTTAAATTTTTAACATAAAAAACCCAAAACCCGTCATAAGAAATATTTTCGTGGTATATTTAGCTATACAAATAACGAACGCATCCATCAAAATTTTCTGTATATGATATTACTTAAGATTTTTATTACTATTTGTAAATTTAAAGTAAATATCCGCTCAATTAAATTATAGGTATTTATGGCTAAATTTTTTTTTGATAAAGACGTTGTTTTAAACGTTAGCATATTTTGTTTTATTCCTCCATACAATTAAGCATATTTATTTCATAGTTTAGCATATTTCGTTAGAAAATTTCTGGCAGCGCTGAGTCGCTGAGTCATTGGGGACTAGTTTAGTAAGTCTGACAGCTCTCTCACTAAGTGAATCTCGGTTTTGATTGGTCGAAATCGGTCATGAGAGCAGCTGTTTCAAGAAATTCGTGACTGAGTACTAAGTTGACAGTTCGCGTATGTGGATGACATTGGAAAAGTGACGTTCCCGACCAATCTAGTTCTTGCGTTCAGGTTGCATCTCATCCAGACCAATCTAGTCGACTTAAGATGACTAGATTCTTGAATGCGGCCAGTCTCATTGGCTCCGAAACCGAATTCAATTGAGGCACAAAATATCAACATTCAATGCTGAATTTGTTGTTGAAATGAACAAAATGTGCAAGCAGACAGAAATTAACATTGAAAGGTTGTCCTGACAATTATGAACACACCAAAAAAAAAAAACGATTCAAATCGGCCGAGCCGTTTTCATACATGCGGCAATATTATTTTTGAAGTGAAAACCTCTTTAGGCGCATTGGGCATTTTTGTCATGGGATAAAAACCATTGAACTGGCGACACCAATAATGAATGTATTCCATTTTCTTTGGTTCCGACGCGAATGTTCCAACCACATTTGACAAAAAAAGCGAAAATATGCCTTTTTCAATAATAAAGCCTAGTCTCCTGCCTTTTTCAATAGCGTCCCTAGTCTCCACTTCATTTCGCCACACCATAGATAAATGCTCGCTTAATTATTAAACATCATATAGATGGGACAAAAACTATTTGTTCATGCCAGTAAACGTTATTTTAATTGTTTGAATCGTTCCAAAACAATAGATATAAGTAAAATTGAAGAAGATATTATCATTGCTGCAGCAGCTCAAATAATTTCTATAGTAGCAAGCAGAAGACGACACGTTCCTTCGTAAACCCCTATTTGCGTTGGAATTTTTCCGCAATTTCCATATTGCTGATCGTTCCTCCACAAGCCCTGCAATTTTTTTATGTTTTTTTATCGCATGAAACGGAGTTTCCAAAGTAAAAACAACACAAATTGTTTCCTCCTTTTCTTGTGTCAAAATTTATCTTCGATTTAATGTACCAAACATTTATATCGCGAGCTAAATGAGTGGAGACTTTTCGTCGGCCCATCTATATGAAGTTAAGAATTTAGCGTGCGAACAAGATATTGCTTTGATAAACTGCCTCGCTAAATTTTATCTTTGTAGACTTTTTTGTATGGGAGATTAAATTTAGTGCGAGCAGGATACTTAGCTTAAAAGCCAAAAATATTTGTTTTTGTAAAGTGGAACAATAAATTAAAAATTGTTATTTGTACTGTACAGAGATCAAATATAATGGAATACAGAGATATATAACTCTACAGTGAAAAGGCGGCTGCCTACAAGCTGTTTTCCCGTAAAATTCATGAAGTCACGCACATATTCTCATATCTTTTCTAGAATATATGTGAGTTCATGAATTGAACTTTAATGCAATAATTCGTTACTCCGAAATGCGAATTTCATAATTTTTTTTTATTTTAATCCTTAACAAAAACCAAACAAGTTCAATACTACACACAAAACAATTGAGCAGCGGGATGCCCAAAAAAGCAAAAGGAATGTTGGCCGGCCATAGCAACATGCTTTTTTTGTATTCACAGGCGGGGGTTGAAATGTCAAAAACAACATTGTAAACAAATGGGTTTTGGGGGGATAGACGTACGAAAGATATCCACCTCTTTTATTCATTCATCTCTGAATGACAGATAAAGTGTTCGGAAAATGGACCGGTTTTGAAGGTGGGAACACATTCTTTAAGACCGAGGTTTCATATCATTTATTTTTGGCAAAGATTTTTTAAGAATGTTTAAAAAATTAAAAAGTCAGTATGTTGAATCAAAAATAAACTTAAAACATATTTAAGGTAAAACAAGTAAAAGTGTTACCATCGGCCTGGGCGATGCTTTGATACCCTCCACTGCATACGAGTCATGCAAAACTGGTATTGTATGGGAGGTACCCGAACTACTTGACCGACATAGCCCATTTCTAATACAAACGTAACGACGATAAAAAGAAGTTCTTTCAACAAACTTCATTCGCGTAGGTTGATTCCTTTGGACGCTATCGTATTATCAACAGACAGCCAGACAGACAGAAAATGCCTAAGTTGGCATTTTTCGTAGTAGTAGTTCATAATAATGAAAAAAAAGAATTTCGTACACAATAAAATAATTCCTGACGATTCAAAAAATACGAACCTAGTTCAAGTTTTCACTTTTGTCGGCACTCCCGGAGAGTCACTGTTTTTTTTTTATAGAGATTGATTTTTGCTTCTTTCGAATGAGTCAAGTGTAAAAAACAGGCACTTAAAGTGGGTTTTATGTCGATTATTATAATTAACATTAATGACAAAATCTATTTCCTTATCATTCAATCATTCTGCGAAATTTTGAAATGTAAAAAGTGGAACGAGTACGATGTACGAGTTCGTCTGTTATCGCCAGTGTGATCAGCATACGCCGAACTCCTTGTAAAGGGTGATTTTTTAGCTGGTTTGGTTTTGGCAACACCGGTTTTGACAGCTGACGTGTGTTTAGTACCTTGTGTCACTGTCAAACAGCTTCAGTTTGGTTTGCAATTTAACCATGGATCGTCTTACAAATGAACAACGCTTGCAAATTATTGAATTTTACTATCAAAATTCGTGCTCGGTTCGAAATGTTCATCGCGCGCTGCTTCCATTTTATGATCGGCATTCTCGACCTTCTGAGCAGTCTATTCGGAAGATTGTGACCAAATTTCGCACCAAATTTACTTTGTTGGACATTAAACCACCAACACGTTTACGTACTGTGCGTAGTGAAGAAAATATTGCGGCCGTATCAGCTAGTGTGACAGAAGACCGCGGAATGTCGATTCGGCGCCATTCCCAGCAGTTAGGCCTTTGTTACAGCACTACGTGGAAAATTTTGCGGAAGGATTTGGGCGTAAAGCCTTTTAAGATACAGCTGGTGCAAGAACTAAAGCCAGCCGACCGAAACAATGGCGCAATTGCGAGGCGAGTTTGGTGAACAGTTAATTTCACGTTTCGGGCCGGTCAATTGGCCGCCTAGATCGTGCGATTTGACACCATTAGATTATTTTTTGTGGGGGTATGCCAAGGCTAATGTGTATAGGGACAAGCCCGCTTCGATTGACGCACTGGAAGCCAACATCCATGCATTCATTCGTGAGATACCGGCCGATATGTGTGAAAGAGTATGCCAAAATTGGACTCAGCGGATGGGCTACCTGAGACGCAGCCGCGGTCAACATTTGCATGAAATTATCTTTAAACATTAAATTGCAAAGTTCAAACTATCGATTCAAATAAATATTTCATTCATTTTTTCGAATTTTTTGTGTTTTTTTTTTAAAAAAAGTTCTAAACCTCTTAAAAAATCACCCTTTATTAATGCCTTCGTATCACTTAACCGCCTCATGTGATTTATAGGCCGAAGGACACCAAGTTCTGGTCCTAGATTATTGCTTTCTGTTTCGACTCAAATCGATTTGTAGATAGTCCTCTTAAATTATTCCGCCTCAGGAAGTTTGAAATTAAAACAGCTTGTCTGCCTTCTGTAGCATAGGCACAATTTATCAAGCCCAAGGGTTGTTTAGTAATGAAGCGTATCCAATCGGTTTCGAACATAACTTAATTCAACAGAAATGTGCGCAGCTATAAATAACTGAATGTCTTGCCAGTTCCCACCTATTGACATTTCTCTTTGCAATTTGTTGAAATTTCAAGAAATATACAAATCCCCAGAGCACCTACACCACCATCAGAAGCAACAGACAGATACTTATCCACATGCCGTTCTATAGATAAATGCACATCATTTGTCTGCTTTAAACGACGACGTTACTGGAAAGCCAGCATCCAGAGAGACTGAGAAATTCAATTTATAAATTAGAAGTTCTACATCGATTTGAATTCGAAATCGAGTCTCTGTCGTTCATTTCGAAAAATTGTTCATTATTCCAAATGCGAGCACCATTCAATGAAATCCTCTTGATGCCTAAATGTGGAAAATGTTCAGGTTAAATCCTGGGACTAGTGCAGGTGGAAATTCTTTTCCTTTTATCTCAGAAGAACATTTCGAATTCTCTGAACAAAATGATGTGCCCATGGTCATGGCATTTACATAAAGGATATCCGCTTCTTGTTGATGAGTATTGTATACCTACCATCATTCTATGGGGAGACTGGGAGTGGTACTGCTTTGACCTAATTTTGAAAAATACTTCAATTAAAATCTTCTCCCAAGGCATCTTTATTTCGTTGTTCGAATTTCAAAAGAGCAGGCTATTCACGTGAACTTCGAACAGTTGGCAATGAAGACAGAATTGTGTAAAAGTTTTGAAGTATTTCCTTCCTGCATTAAAAATCGAAACACTAGCTAGCTTCTGTAAAAATGCGTCAGTCGATCGCTCATGCGTTAGACCTCGAGATACTTAAACCTCTCACTGTTCCAATTGGACTACATTGCACTTTGAGTGCATCAGGTGTTCCACAAATGGGCGCCCTTTCAGATTTCAATTCAAGTTTTATAACCCCATTGCTGTCAATAAACAATGTCTAGTAGATATTTATGAAACAGAAACCCAGGTCCAACCCGGACTGTAGCGCCATCTAAGCCAGTAAGAAACGGTCTGCTCAAAAAGTTGAACTCATTTTCCAGGCAAGATTTTCTTGTCGACTTCCAATGGGCACATTCAAAAATTTAGTTATCTAGTCGACCTGTTTGGTCTGGACTAGATGCAACCTGAACGCAAAACTAGATTTGTCGGGAACGTCACTTCATACGACATGTATGTGAACTGTCAATTTATCACTCAGTCACGAAATATTTGACTAGATTCGTCGGGTATCCCTCCATAAAAGTCAACTGGAACAGCTGTTCATATGATCGATTAAGGCCAATCAAAACTGAGATACATCAAGACAGGCAGCTGTCAGACAGCTGTCAGACTTACTAAACGAAATACTTGAACGTCCCTAATGAATTGCTTTAAACTCGAGCAGGCAGTATAATAACTACAATACCATAGAAAACGTTTTCACTACAACAGCTTTAACTGCTGAAAGACTGTTTTAGAGTAAGAGAACAGGGGCCGAATTGCCGCATTCATGAACGACCTTCTTTTTTTTTAACGTAGGTAGATATAATGATACGGACGCACGGACCATGTTTCCAACGTCAATCAGCGGCACGTGCCCCAATACTTGATGGGTTCAGCTAATGTATGATTTCGAGATCTTCCAATTATGAAAAGTTCTTCCGAGGCTGCCATTTCATATTTTAAATGGTAACCCAGACAATTCTTTAGGTAATCTCTTGCAAGAGACACTGTTCGTTATAGGCGTTCATTTTAAGGGTTCATGCGACTGTAATGCAATGTGCAATATTTTTGACAGAAAATGAGTCTTCGAGTTCCCCGGTAGCAGATTTCTTTCACCAGCGAGTTCATCTGAGAATTCCAGGCGATACATGTATGTATCGCGGGAAATGGTTGACGTCGCATAAAATGTCGATGAGAGAATCTCCGGCGAATCCCAAAACTCACGTAAAAGAACGAAATGCAAATATATAGAGAATCGCCGGAGAATCACACAACTCACGTAAAAGAACGAAATGCGAATATATAGAGAATCGCCGGCGAATCACAAAACGCACGTAAAAAAACGAAATGCGAATATATAGAGAATCGCCAGCGAATCACAAAACTCACATAAAAGAACGAAATGCGAATATATAGAGAATCGCCGGCGAATCACACAACTCACGTAAAAGAACGAAATGCGAATATATAGAGAATCGCCGGCGAATCACAAAACTCACATAAAAGAACGAAATGCGAATATATAGAGAATCGCCGGCGAATCACAAAACTCACGTAAAAAAACGAAATGCGAATATATAGAGAATCGCCAGCGAATCACAAAACTCACATAAAAGAACGAAATGCGAATATATAGAGAATCGTCGACGAATCACAAAACTCACGTAAGAGAAGGAAATGCGAATATATAGAGAATCGCCGGCGAATCACAAAACTCACATAAAAGAACGAAATGCGAATATATAGAGAATCGCCGGCGAATCACAAAACTCACGTAAAAAAACGAAATGCGAATATATAGAGAATCGCCAGCGAATCACAAAACTCACATAAAAGAACGAAATGCGAATATATAGAGAATCGCCGGCGAATCACAAAACTCACATAAAAGAACGAAATGCGAATATATAGAGAATCGCCGGCGAATCACAAAACTCACGTAAAAGAACGAAATGCGAATATATAGAGAATCGCCGGCGAATCACAAAACTCACGTAAAAGAACGAAATGCGAATATATAGAGAATCGCCGGCGAATCACAAAACTCACATAAAAGAACGAAATGCGAATATATAGAGAATCGCCGGCGAATCACAAAACTCACGTAAAAAAACGAAATGCGAATATATAGAGAATCGCCAGCGAATCACAAAACTCACATAAAAGAACGAAATGCGAATATATAGAAAATCGCCGGCGAATCAGAAAACTTACGTAAAAGAACGAAATGCGAACATATAGAGGCGAACTAAGAAACGATGTGGGAACGGACCTTCAAATTTACCTAAGCGGTGCAGAAAGATAAATGCTCCGATAAACCCTTATTATGTCGACTTAGTAAAACAAATTGAAAAACAAAAACGGGGAACTCTGAAAAAAAAACTTCACAACACCACTATGCCCTCTATTTTCTAAGTACAGCATGACCCCCCCGTGCGATGTGGCTGGATGACCATATCCCTTAAACACTTTGTAAATCAATTGTCTGTCTACCTATTCGAAATGAATAGTCCGACAAAATCAAAAGCCGAAAAGTGGTATCGTCGAACCCTGCTCCTTACCATCGATGGACATTTTCAATCATCCAGTTCCACATCATCATCACAGTCGTTGTCGGCTTTGGTCCATGAATCAGATAGCACACACACACACGCATTACTGAACTAAAGTAAAGGAATCGAAAAGTTTAGCATTCATCCTGTTAAGGGGGAGGCGATTGATATTATATCCATCTAGCAAAATGTGGAAAACATCGATTGATGTATGAGTTCAACGGGGCAGTGGAGGGACTGATTTTTTTTTCTCTGTTTTTCTCTCGCTTTGATTCCTTTATGTTTACGAAGCCGAAATAATACCTTTCTGCGCTTCATCAGACATCCAATAGTCTAAAGAGAAATAACAGGTGACGAAGGGGGAGTTGGGCGAGACCACCCTCAGGATGGGCAAATGGAAAGTCTCTCTAAGAAATTGAGATTGCGAGATGTGAGGTTTAGTTGAAGTAAAACAATTGTATAGGAAGATTGGGAAAAAAAGGAAACTTACCGAGCTTAGGGGTTCGTCGATTTCACTTTGATCTTTGAGAGTTGGAATGGAAATCTGATTGAAGTCGCAGACTTACGGACTTTTCCATTTAACGTACTTATAGGCGGTGTATAGATTTTGTCTGCTGTACTGTAATTTAAGTTCACCATGAAATCACATTGACGTGGCGATGTGGGCTTTGTTTGAACTTCCAAGTTCGATAGAGCACATTGACCAGAGATGAATGAATAAAAGAGATGGATATCTTTCGTATGCCTATCCCCCGAAAACCCATTTGTTTACATTGTTGTTTTTGTAATTTTCACCCCCGTCTGTGAATACGTGTGAGCTACAAAGAAGCATGTTGCTAATGGCCGGCCAACATTCCTTTTGCTTTTATGGGCATCGCGCTGTTCAATTGTTTTGTGTTTGGTGTTGAACTTTTTTAGTTTTTGTTAATGCTTCGATTAAAATAAAAAAAATAGTGAAATACACATTTTGGAATAGCGAATTCCTGCATTAAAGTCCAATTCATGAACTCACATATACTAGAAAAGAAATGAGCATAGTGCGTGACTTCATGAATTTTTCGGGAAAACAGCTTGTAGGCAGGCGCCTTTCCACTGGAAAGATATATATCTCTGTATTCCATTATCTTTGACATAGACTAAACGAGTTAGGCTGAATTTGTGTGTAGGAATGTGCCAGAGAATGCAGTTGTTCGATACTGAAATAATTTATGAACGATTTAAACTATTTGTAGACAAGCATTGACTACAATTATGGCGCAGATGAGGTCTTCTTTGGTGTCCCCTTCACTTTGTTATGGCGAGAAAATATGTTCCAAAACTGCACAAGCGCTACTGTTTTACAGCGGATCAGCAAAGAAGCACATACTGCCGTCAAGTTTAAATTTTCATAGTAGGTAACGTAAACAAAAAAGCGAAATTGTTTCAAAAAAAAGCTCGTTTTCATTGACGAGGGGAAAAGTTTTCCTGCGACACCTGGTGGATTCAAAAGGAAATGTAGAGACCTATAGATAGAATTTTGACGTCTGTTTGTTTTGCAAAGGACTTGGATAAGGAATACGTGTGTTTTCGTGTAAGAAAATTAATTATTTGTCTATTAAAAAGTTAACCAACTAATTGAAAACAAACTTAATTTGAAAGTCTAAGAACTACTTGTCCGTAATTTGTATAGTGTGAGCCATTTCATCTCGTGAAACTAGCGCAAAAGTCTGCTCAAAGTAGTGTTGAATGTAACGTAAACAAAAAATAAATTTGCTTTTGCTTATATATTTTGGTTGCTTTTTATCTTATAAAAAATTTGGTAATTATGATTTTTACAGATTTGCTTGCTTTGATGACGGAGGATCCAGCTTGCTGAGAAGTTTCTAAGGATGTCACAATATCGCTCTGGGAAATAATTGACTATTTCTGTGGTGTTAATAAAAGGCCTTTCTGGGAAGGCGAATAAATAGTGAAAGCTGGCTGGATACATAAGATTCTCCGCCAAATTTGTATGTTGATGTGTCATATATTCTTGATTAGATCTAGAGATTAAATTAAAAATATTTATCAATAAATTAACGTGGAGACGAAATGTAGCAACTTGTAGTACCTTCTTCTCATTAAAGCAGCTGAAAGTGATAGTAACCGCCTTGAATATATAATGCCTGGTTTCTTCGAAGGAATTGCTGAATACGGAAGGTTTAGGCTGTGAAAGGCTCCTTTCACAAGTTTAGTTCTGTATTGAACACCATCCCGTGTATTTGATCGCAAAATGTTTTTATCTCTAATATGAAGACTGCAAATGGAATAACATTTGGGAAATTTTTTTCCCCATTCTAAGCACAATACCCCATTTAATCAAAAGAAGTTTAGAGTTCCGAACTTCTTTTGGAAGGTTGTACAATGTTATTTCCTCATTTCGATATGAATTGCATTGAAGAACGCCACAATGTTGAGCTCCGATTGTTTTCAGCTTTTTTTACGAAAATAAAACTTTGTATACACTTTTATATCAACACTTATCGCACTCACCTTTAAGATATTATTTTTCTGTTATAAAATGAGTTTTTTTTTTCTTATATTAAATGTATACTTTGAATTAAATACACAGTTTCTTACAATAACTCTTTGATTTTTTATGGAAATACATACCAGCTGTCAAAATCTATAGCAACCTACCGATGCGAAAATTTACCGCCAGGGGAAAGCCTCCATTCGTCAATAGAAACATGTAAACAAAAGAGCGACATCTTGTCGGAAAGAAACAAAGCTGGTTTGAAAATAATTTTGTAATCTTTTTATTTCATTATTTTGAAAAAGAAAACGAAATAACAATTTCTTTACTTATTGACAATAAACTAAAAAAAAAACCTACCTTCCATATATCGTTCAATCTCACTTAAACTTATATTGTGGGAGGTAAATCTTCGGTGAAATTGAAATTAGTGTCGTAGTCAATCGACGAATTTCTTTTTAACTTCATCCCACTGAATGTGCTTCCTCGTAACCATTTTAACCATCATAAGATATACGCGACTAGCATTGACTTATTATATATGGACTGCTAGTGAAATGTCACTTTCATACAATCTCTGCCCAGAAAATGACACCAACATAACTAGCGCTAGTGGTTCTAAGCGAAAAATAAGTGAAGCAAAATGACAACCATCTTGTATTTCTTCATAGAATGCTAGAGCCACCTATTGGGCGTGTATGGATTTGCCAAGTGAAACGGTTGAAATTCAAATTGTTGCGGCATTGTTTACAATAGATGTAATCTCGAAATTGTGCTAGTTTAAATAATTAATAATAATATGGAACCAACGACATTTGAATAAAAAATCGTTTTTCATTGTCCCATAAATTGCACAATTTTCGTAGGTATATTTATTGCGAATTTGTTTTTTATGTTGTTTTTGAATATTAATTTTAGAAATATGATGTATATTTCAGTCACATTTCTGATCAATAAATGCTTATGATTGTCAAGAATATCACATTTATGTACATGAGAATTTAATTCATCATATCAGAGAAACTTAAATACTATTGTAAATTGCAACCAATTATACAACACTTCATTTTTTAATTTTAAATCTTTATTCAATTAATCGCAATAACACAGACTAATGCATAACTATCTGCAACGTAATGGAAACGTCAGATGTGAACTTCCAATTTATTCCGCTCCGAACCACGAGGGCTAGCGCTTATGTTGGAACCAAAGATAATGGAATACAGAGATATAAAACTTTCCAGTGGAAAGGCGGCAGTCTACAAACTGTTTTCCCGAAAAATTCATGAAGTCACGCACTTATGCTCATTTCTTTTCTAGTATATGTGAGTTCATGAATTGGACTTTAATGCAGGAATTCGCTATTCCAAAATGTGTATTTCACTATTTTTTTTTTTTTTATTTTAATCGAAGCATTAACAAAAACTAAAAAAAGTTCAACACCAAACACAAAACAATTGAACAGCGCGATGCCCATAAAAGCAAAAGGAATGTTGGCCGGCCATTAGCAACATGCTTTTTTGTAGCTCACACGTATTCACAGACGGGGGTTGAAATTGCAAAAACAACAATGTAAACAAATAGGTTTTGGGGGGATAGACGTACGAAAGATATCCATCTCTTTGATTCATTCATCTCTGGTTGGAACCAACGCGAAGTTGTCTACTAGCAGTCCATATAGGCAGCGTTGCCGGAGAGAAATATTATTAGGAGTTCTGCAGCCAGAAAAGGGAAGTATTTATTTTTATTTTTATTTAAACAAAAATCATAAAAAATAAGTTTAAAAAAAACAACAAAAACAAACTAGAAAGAGGGAAATTCCCTTTTTGACGACAGTTAGTAATGAAAGTGCTGCCATATTTGCATTAAATTTGAAGTGACTTGAATTTATTAATTTTGAAATTACACTTTGCTGCAAGTGTAAGATATTTTAGGACTTTAAAAACAATAAGAGTACAAATGTGAAAGGATGAGTACGGGAGTACGGAGGTGTTGAAAGTAGTACAATACTCCTATGGGAGTACTTTCGGCAACGCTGCATATAGGTATATAATAAGTCAATGGCGACTAGCATCTTATGTTTTCTTTCTAGTTCCAATGACTTTTAAGTGAATCCAGCTGTCATTTTAGTTTGGGATTCACCTTTTTTTATTTGAATAAAAAAGTGTGAACAACTAGCTATACAAAGAAAATAAATAAAAAAATAAATATTTAGCACAACTGATTCATGAAGTTCTCTAGGCATATCTTATCACAGCCATTCGTGTATCGTGTTGTGTGTTTTTATTTTGTGTGACAAATGGAAGGGACCTATAATTATTTTATGCAAATTCTTTATTAAGTCCCAACAGCTGAATTGCGAATCTCTTTCAAGATAGTTCGGGCAGAGATGCATGAATTTAAAGAGATGGATATCTTTCGAAAAAGCAACCACAAATTTTCAAACGAATTTATTTTTAAATAATTTTGAAATGTAAAAGAAAAGCTTTTTATTTCTACATTAATAAAGTTGATGTGAACGCACTCAATCCCATCGGAAATGTTCGTTCTAATTTTTCGTACTGCAGCATAGTAGGTACGCCGCTCGAGCTAAACTAAATTTTATCTGGTTTTCAACTTTTCTGTCCAAGCATCAGCTTAAGTCCTAGTTAAATTTTGACATAGAGTACGATGTGGATAAGTGTCACAGAAAACAGCTGTTCTTTGAAAAAACTTCCTTCAAAAATTTAATTCTCTTTTATTTCAACAATTTCTGATTCTAGGCGCTTCTCGTCCATGTAATTATTAAAAAAGCTCATCCTTGCATACTTTTCCGCAACAGAACAAAAAATACAGCAAGATTTGTCGCAATTTAGCTTAAGAAAATGTGCCGACCCATTAAATGGGCACGCTAAATTTTGACAGACACATGAAGTACATTCTGAGACGAAAGTTTGATTATTTAGCTCGAGCTGTGTACCACTCAGCTAAATGGGTTCGCTTAAGCTTAGCTCAGCTAAATTTTGGAGGGAATTTTGTATGGGAGCGCAAATTTAGCTCGAGCAGCGTTCAAAGCTTGCTCTAGGTAGTTTCATTAAAAAAAATAAACAGAAAAAATGCAAAAAAATGTAGCGTCATACGGGCTTTGAGCTAAAATTAAGCGCCTATCCAATGTTTCTCTCCACCACTTCGCTTAGTGTTCGCTTAATTTTGACAGTGTTAGTGCCCTCCATCCCTCCCTCCTCAAAAACCTCTTCCATTTCTAAATGAAATTAAATTAACAACAACGAATTTCTTTGCGTTGAATTAACCATTCTCCATAGGTACTGTTAATTTGATTTCGTTTGAAATTTCGTTGCGAATACCGATATTTGCTTTGATCTATCAAAATTTAGCTCTGGGAAAATGTATCTTGCATTAATACGCTTACTTAAATTCTGCAGAGATTTTTCGTACAGTGGCTAACAAATTTAGCTTAAACTGCGTACTACTTGGCTTAACTGCTTTGCTTAATTTTACCTTTGGAGACATTTTTGTATAGGAGCTTCATTTTAGAGCGAGCAGCATACTAAGCTTACGTTATTTATCCGTTATTTAATAATAACGTACACACATAAAATGGCAGCATTTATTTTTGTATTTTTTGTATGTTTTTGCATGTCACACAGATTCTTAAATGACATAACACAGATAGGAAAACAAAATGGCGAAGTTGAAAAAAAATGTAGGGGACCAGCGGCAAGAGGATTGTGAGTTGGCGGTTGGTGGTCCCGCAATTGACTACATACCTATATACTCAGCACAGGCAGACTTGTGCTCACATTTATACAATTATGTTCTGCCTACCACGTACCACAATTGTTCAAAACCGACAAGTAGAAATTAGACACAAAATTAAATAGCATTTTTAAAGTATCAACTCTGCCGACAAATATGTTTTCCAAATTATTTTTTATTAGTATTAGTTATAGCATTATTTTACAAACTGAAAGTGCAAAACTCAAGAAAGTATAAATACAGTCCACCAGTTATCGAAACAACCCTCATTGAGATTTTATATGCGGACTGTCGGCGAACTGTCAATAGTGTAGTTCCCGACAACGTCAATGTCAAATGAGGAGGAGAGAAATCAAAAGCTGCTGCTCATTTATATGTTATAGTTATAGGGCAACAGCTGTCAAAATCTGCATACATCGAGGAAACATAACAATACAAATGACAAATATTTCTTTTTAGCAATTTATCGCCAAAGGACATACATAGCTTGGTATGACTCTCTGACCAGACATTTAGTTAAAAGAACCAAACCGCATCACTGATAAAACCTTAACCATAAAACAAGACAAAACATTATACCATCAAGTTAAGTTTGTTAATCTTTATGGTGCTACGACCCTTCCCAGGCCTATGGCAATAGCAAACCAAATCAGAACGACTCAACAAGGGCTTGGAAACAATAATCTCCTTAAGATCCTGTCCAATGATACAAATTCTTGTCCAGCGAAATTAGAGGGTAATTCCTTCCAATTAGGAAACATTTAATTAGTATTTCCTAATTGACATCGAAATAGGACATTCGCCAGTCCCAGTCCCAGCATCGAAAGGGCAAACAGCCAACAAACACAAAAACAAAGGAATTATCTCTTACTACAATCTCAGTATCGCATTGCGAGTCGTATATTTCATCGCATTAGGCAAACCCAACCAAGTGTAAGTACACATTCCATCCGGGGCGTCTGTAGGCAGATAAAATTCCCCAACCATTCAACCCAATTAAGCTGATATCACAGAACGCTACTGCATTAAATTAGGGAAAAAAAAATCTGGGAAATATAAATAACTTGTGTATGAGAGCAGCCATAATTCAAATGCTATCCGACATATTGATTGTATTCGCATTTAGATGGAGCTATACGGCTCTATCAGCATAGACACAATCCAAGATCTGCAAGAGGAAACCCCACAAATGCATCCAGCTGACTAATTTCGCGGGAAACTCTCTGACATCTGACAGCTGTAACAAGAAAACTGATTAGTTTTTATTTGAATTTACCTCGCGCCGGTTGGAAATATTCGTAAATAAAGGAATTTCGCGTCGTTTTTTGTTGTTTAACGTTTTTAAAAACATGTCGATTTTGCTCGCCGACATCGATGCCACTTGTGCCGCATTGGGTTACAGTGATGGCACCAAATATCAAGCTGAACCAGATGCGATTCAAGGGCTGAAGGTAAATGCAACAAATTGTCGCATTGAAATTGTGATTTTGAATTGAGTATTTTTTTTACTCTTATTCCAGCATCTCATATGGATCCTACGTCGTGACTTGGATAACCATGAATATCGTCGCCACTTGGGACGTGCCAAAGTGGTGCAAACCGATTTGGTGCCCATGCTCCCCGATTATATGGATGACGATGAGTTTGCTGATGTTCTCATTCGGTTGTTGGTTATTCTGACAAATCCAACTTTGCTGTTATATAGAGATGGTGCACCAAAGGAGAATCATGGAAGAAAAGTGTTTATGGAGCTGATTGACATCTTGCAGGGTTACAAGACTGCCTTCACGGTGGACAGAACGTGGGCGGCACTGTCTTTGAAATTGCAAAAAGCTCTGGAAATCGTAAGTACTTCGAGTTGGGGTGAAACTCTTGTTGTTATAATGTTTTCAATTTGGAGAGGAATACATTAAGAAAACATCCAGCGTGGTAAAAAGTTTCTAGAGTGTAGTCTAGTCTAGGAACTGTAGTACTGCAGTTGTATATTTTCGGAATCGGTGCGATCAAACAATCTGTTTCTATTAGATTGTGCTCATTCTCAGTTCGATTTGCAATACGGTCTCAATAAAAAATGCTAAAGTTGTTTAGGTCTTGTTTCTGCGGTATCATTATCGACTACGTATAAAAACAATATTCGCCGCATCTGGTTTACTGTTCATAGTCGACGCCTGCGTAGGCCATCACCAACCACCGTGAAACATAACCCACTACTATTAATCAACAGTGGGCTCAACCTACTGTAATGAGTGTTGAAATCCAGATATATTCATTCCATATCGACGGTTATGGGTGCTCGGTCGAGTTCGGAAAGTGTGCGGGTAATACCACTTATGACCCAACTTCTTATTCAATGAGTAGTCGCAGTCTATATCGAGTTCAGTTGAGCAGGACTTGGATCGGCTATGCCATTTTAGAAACGGTCGTGTTTTCATTTCATTTCATCAGATCATCCAATGAAATCAATCGCTTACTCCTTGCATTGAATCCACTTTCGTGGAAGTGTTTTCTTCTCCTTCGTCCTCAATTTTATTTAGCCATACTTCCTTCTGTATTGGTTTGAAATTATCCAAAATCATCTTCCATTCCAATCACTTGAAAGCTTTTTAGAAACAAACTGGGTTAATTGTTCAGTAGAACAAAACCTATTCCCATCTGCACTGAAGACTGATTTAGTCCTCAATCAGACCGCCTACGGTTTCAATAAACTTTAACCGGATCCCCAGAAATTCGTTCCCGTCTAACCTATAGTTGACCCACATCGATAGCTTAGCCTGCGAAATTGAGAAACATGATTCCGTACTGCAAACAACAACTGTCGGAAAAAATCTATACGTCCCTGTTGGCCCGATGACCTGCTTTAGAAACTGCAAAATCCCAAAACAACAACATAGCCCACACAATGCGATTAGGCAAAACTTGGCCTTCTCCAATGGAATCAAAATTCAGCCGTCATCCCAGCATCGATATGCAAAACAATGCTCCTGCCTCGCCATTGTGTGTGCGCGATAGGGTTTCGTTTGGTTCTTCCATTTCATTGACTTTGTCATGTTCGCCATATCGTATCTGGGGTTCACCCTCGTAAAAACTTGTCTTTGCTGCCGCACTAAATCCAATTTCCCCGAGTTTCATTTCATTTCCTCGACACTTGGCCAACGGTGCCGCCACTACGACCAACGACAACGTGCTACATGCGGTACCATCAGCCGAGCATAAGCCCTCGCCACATAAGAATCCAATCTCGACCGGGCGTTGTTGTTCCCGACGAGAACAATGAATGTGTCACCCGGCCTAAGGTTAAAAAATCTAAAATGAGAATTTAGATTCGCTGAGGGTGAGAAAAAAAAAAACAAAACGAATCTAAAACGAATGCGACCCCGGCCAGAAAGCACACTACCACCGTGCGCCCGGCGGGACCTTTTCTTGCTGACCTAAAGGACATAAATTAATTTCGATTCCGATTTCATGGCGCTTATTTCACTCTGGGGAGCTATTGTAAAGGATTTCATGTGCCGTTTTTTGACTTTGTCCCTCGCTCGTTTCTCCGCATAGCTTTGGTGTCGAGTGTATGTTACGTGCTGCTAAATCTCGTTTCGTTTCATTTATGTTTCTATTGAATTGCGCGGGCCAGATCGAACAAAATCTGCCATCGGTGATTTGGTGGGGGCGTGCTGTTGAGTAGGGTTTGCGTTTCGGATCCTCTTATATTGGCTGGTGAAGGTGACGTATTGTTTTTTTTTTTTTGCGATAGAAAATTGATTTCTGCTTTTAGATTTACAATGGCACTTGGATGTCCCATTGTATTTGGTATTTTCGATGTCATTTTCAGTCGTAAGTTTATGTCGGTTGAATATAAATTATGCAAAGCACACTGAGGTCCTTATCTCTGTTTTATGGCAAATCGCAAGTTGACCTGGTAGAGAGTACAAACCGGTTCAATAGCAACCATTGGCAGTAGACATTAAGAGGATTTGAACACTGGAAGGTACAGTGTGCCACTTAATGTTGATAATCCTTGGCCAGAAACGAGAGAGATGATTACTATCGCTGAATGCATCCTTCTGCTGCGAGATATATAAATGCATTCTACGTCGTATTATTGTTCTGGCTTCCTTGGGTATCGTCTTGGCTCTTGCCATCTTGTTGACCTCATTCGAATAATCGATTTGTGCTACTTGCTAGACTGTGGTTGTATTTTTCCTCTTTGCAATAGATATTTGTCGATAGTAAATTGTCCCTATGCCGTAGAGCGTAGAAGATGGAAACGGTTGCAACAAATTAGTTGCAGATGCTTTTTCAGATCTAATGGAAGGAATCTGGACCACGATAACGGAATGAAATGTTTACATTATGTTGTCTTTAAAGGGTTTTATTTGTTTTAGTGTTATGTGTATGGCTAAATAAAATTGAGGTACTTGTGCTGTGCTTTTAAACTATTCTGTCGTGCGACTTTTTAACCTTCATTTTATCGCACCAAGGGTACGTTGATAGGGGCTGCTTCGGCGGTTGAACAAAGTTGGTTGATCTAAGTATATGCTGTCAACAAACATACCTGTACCTCTACTAGCAGCAACTTTGGAGTATGTTTTTAAATACTTCTTTTGGGAAAGAACACCTTTTACGCTTCAAAAGATGCTGGCAGGTAGCTGCTAGTTCTGCAAATTGTTTTAAGTTTAAATCTAAGGAAGAGTGCGAGCTTTTTTCCAGGACTACGACATGTTGAACAGCTTCCATACTATGGGATAAGTTCTGGCTCACATTTTTTGAGTGCTAATGCTAAATTTTCCGTGTTCACAAGAAGCAGCTTCTGATATTTTAGGTTTTATATCACCTTTATCGAATGTGAAGTGGAAACAAAATTATCCGAACGGTGATTCTTACTTCACGGGCAAAATTCGGACGACCGCCATGACATACTGCACGAATTTTCAAACAAAAGCTCAAAACGATCATGGGCTTCATCGTTATGCACAATGTTTTTCGACAATTGCAGAAGCGAGGATTGGCAATTGCCCACATACTGCCTTGGTTGATTTGGTTAATTGGTTAATTCAGAAAATCTGACCGGACCAACTCAATTCAAGCAGTAAAAAGAGCACGGAAAAAGAACGATCATGAAGCCGACCCGGAGGAAATATATAAAGTCCTTTCTATGCATTGAACTTTATTTAATTCCAAGGGAGTTTCATTCCTTCAATAGAGAGGTTCCACTTTAGTAAAAAATGTTTATAACAAAATTAATTTTAAGCGGTACGAAGTTTGCCGGGTCAGCTAGTAAATAATAAATAAATAGTTGGCGCAACAGGTCCGTAGGGACCCTAGGCCTAGCTTCTCACAACCATTTGTCTTGTGTGAGTTTTTATTTTTGGAACGAATGGAAGGGATCTACAATTTTATGCCGAGTCCAAACGGCCAATTGAGAAGCTCTTTCATGACAGTTATACTCTCGGATGTTTGTCAGACGTTCGCGAGAGGTGGCCCAGTGAAAAAAACCTTAAGATGGAATTTGGGTTTTTCTCGGGATTCGAACCTGGGACCCCTCGCTTAGTAGTCCAACACACTAACCACTAAGCCAATGCGCCGCAAAAAAAAAGACGCAATTATTCCGCGTTCTTGGGGAGTGTATCGCTTCATGGCTTGTTCACTTGTATTCTACATCTGTCTAGTCCACAAATGTCATAACAGATTTGACATTGGCGGCCATTTGCAAAAATAAGAGCATCTTCCAATAGGGTGATTTCATTTGGCCCACCTCGCATATCAATCGTCAATTTTTGGAATGCTTCTTCTAGTTGATCTTTTGTTTAAATAGCTGATGATAGTTGAATGTTTCTTCTAACTTCTGTCGGAAGCAGTGCCAACCAGTCAGTCTGTTAACTAGTTTTGGGCCTTGGTCTTTTATTATTGTTTTATCGCCAAGTGTTAAAAGTATTGGGGAATGGTCTGATTGAAGATCAGGTCCTTCCTCTATGCTTATTTTATTTGAAGATATATTTTTGGATAGAAAGAAGTCGACAAGATCTGAGGTTTCATTCCTCATCTGTTGGCCGTAGGTAGGTTTTCCCGTTGAGTGATATTTGGCGCCATCTTCTTTAATTGCTTCATATAGTTCTCTGCCTCTAGTATTAGTTAATCTAGATCCCCAATATTTATTTTTGGCGTTAAAATGCCCTACCGCGATTAATCTATTGTGAAATATGCGGAAAAGACTATTAAAATCATTTTTCTTTAGTCTATAGCTAGGAGAGCAGTATACTGCTGCAACAGATATTTGTTCTTGCGGGCAAAGGAAGTCTTTTTTAATTAATTCTTCACTTCCATTGAACTGTCAGCATAAAAATATCAAGCTCCTGATTTGTTGACCCATTCACCTGTAGGAATAAATTACAATTCAAAACTGAAGTTGGAAGACATATAGGTTCTACTTAGCCAAGCTAAGGCCTGTCAGAAATTCAGTTCGGACTGCGATTTCCACATCATCGGAGTAAAGGCTCACAATGGAGGAATTCTTAACCAGTATCATCAAGAGCTTGTCAACAAGGAACCATATGAGCGGTGAGAAAAAGCCACGCGACCGTCTTTCCCTACTGACTTGTCATCTGGGAGAGTTGGTGCAACTGTTTACTTATTTATTTCCCTACCGTTTTGTCGTCTGGGAGCTATTCGGACGTGTCGGCCCAACCGTTTGCTTATTTATTTAAAAGTGATTAAAAATGCAGATTCACTGTGATGTCAGTTCTTAATGTGTCTCGACTGGCGTAATGATTAAATATCAAATGTCAAATGCCAAATTAGTGCCTATATATGCTGTATACTTTTCGACAGCTATACCTTAGCATTGCTTCCTTTTCTTACCATCAACTGCGGTTAAATGCATTTCTAGTTCGGTGTTCTCTTTAACCTAACAATCACTGAAAATACAGAGACAGCCATTTTCCAACTTCAAATCATTTCAAAGCCAGCCACAGAATCCCATAAAAGAGTCTGTGCTTAATTTTTTACTACACCTTTCCTTCCGATGAACCAAGCCAACGAAGTAAAACTAAAAAAAAGTTCAACTTCCGCAAACAAATTAAACAGAAAACGAACTGAAAATATAAAAAGGGACTGAACGACGTTAGGGAAGAAACGACGTGACGAAAGGAAAAGGTAAAAGGAAAACTATGTTATCTCAATTCGTGTTGGTCTTCGGGGGGAACAAAATCAGCTCCACCACAGACCTGGCCAAACGATTTCTACTCCACTTACACACACATACACATGATCCCACATAATTCCATTCCCATTAGAAGGATTAATTAAAGTGCACTCTCTTTATCGTCGATGGCACACACAGAATTGCTGTAATGCTGCCTTAGTGTGGGGGTGGACTGTGAGGTTCTCGCGCTTCGTATCCGTATGCCCAAACCGGACAGCAACTAATTGGCATTTCTTGATGTGTCAGGGGCAGGAGTGAAAGACGTTTTTATTAAGCGAAGAAGAGAACAGATGTGGTAAACTCTAACACAATAGTAAATGGCTTGTCGTTGCATATTTATCTGTATTGTTGAAGGCTTTTAAATAACAGGTTTTTATTTAACTTGCGTCAGTTGCACAGCCAATTTCTACAGTCAAATTCAAAACTGCTTCCCAGGTAGTTTCAGTAACTTCCAACATATATGAATGAATGAATGAATGATGCCTCGCGATTAGTCCTACCACAGGAACAGCTAGCGCAAAGAACCAGTGGCTGCACAGCCAGAAAGCCATCATTGACGTGGCGACTGTTGTGCTGGGTGTCACATGAGTTTGATGAACAATATCGACTAGCGAATAAGAGTCGTATATAGCGGCGCTGCGAAGGAGGACTAGAACTACTCGCGAGCTCACGAGCAAAAGAGACGGGAGCAACATCGGTTTCTAAGGAAGTAAAAGAGAGAGCACGAGAAGCATGCGATCGCAGAAATTGAGAGAATCTACTCCAGGAACAATGTACGGAAGCTTTAGAAGAAGGTTGAAAGAGCGTGCCAGGGCAACAAATCCCGCACAGAAACCTCTAGAGTTGAGATGGAAACCTTGTATGTGGTAAACTCTTTCTGCAGACTCTATAACGGCGATGAGCACCAGCACCCGCTTTAAGGCAGAACGTACCGTTCAACATAGGCGATGATAGACAAAACTACCGTCCATCACGTAAGGATAGCAATATCCAATCTTAAGACCAATAAAGCTGCTGGACCTGATGGTCTACCCGCCGAGCTGTTAAGAGCAGCTGGAGAAGATTTGGTAGACAGCATGCACCAACTCATTTCCAAGATTTGGTCAGATAAATGCATGCCTGATGAATGGAATCTCAGCATCGTTTGCTCGGTCCCCTTCAGGAGTACCAGTCTCCAACAGGTCCTATAAACGACCTGATTGGCCCCTACCAGCTATCGACGTCCTTATTCTTCGTAGTATTGCCCGTTCACTAACCCAGTCGAGATTTTTATAATTTTGTACAAAGCCGGGGAACACTTTGGTGATGAGTTCCGCCTTCGACGATGTGCAAAAATTTGCCCATATCAATTCAGTCGAAATATCAACAGGAATTTGACCATTGCCAAGCGCTGGCATTTGCCACGAGAATTCAGCAGCCGCTGGGTCGTTCTGCAATGCGACTCTCATGTTCGTGGTCAATTTCAACTTCTTGAAATGCCGCCACAAAGACGACGATTTCAGGCATGCATTTAGTTCATCGGCAGCAGTATATTTCGGGATGACGGGAAGCGTTTAACGAAAATCCCCAAAGAACAATATCATAGCCCCACCAAATCGTCTCGAATCACCTCGTAAATCCTTCATCGTTCGGTCAACTGCCTCCAAAGCTCGTTTATGCGCCATCATTCATTCATCCTAAACGATGATTTTGCAATTTTGCATCAATTTAGCTTTCGCCGAATTCTTGGGCAAAGAATGCCCCCAACCCAATTGAATAACCTCACTTTTTACACGAAAATTAATTTTTTGAAAAAATTGATCTGTATTGCTTGTACCGTTTGCGGATATGATGCGCGATATACGACTATCCGGAATCAGTGGAATAATCCGCAAAACTCGAATCAATTGCAGTAAAAAAAATTAGCACATTTGGTCAATAGAAAATGAAAATGCGAAAAGGACACCTGTCAAATTGCGCGCAGCCTAAGTCAATGTATAACGCCATCTATCGGGTTGTGGCTTTGATGGCGGCACAGCGCCGCACTCTTAGCTTCATTTATCACAATAAATTTCACAATTATCCGATATATTCCAAGCTTCACAACGATTTTTCCATCATGCGATAAAATGCAATAAATTCGTTGATATAGTTCAAGTCCAGTGACTGTTCGGTTATATATGGGTCTATTGCATTCGGTCTTTAAGTCGGTACAAATGTTTTATTGAAAACAGTTGACAAACGAATTGCTACAAAAACAATTGTCACACAAATTGGTGCATAAACAATTGTCCCAAAAAATTGACAAACAAAAAAATTGTCACAACGTAAAGTAAACATAAATACTGTCATCTATCATGAAGATGACGTCCTTAAATCGCTCCATACAAAATGTATGGGAAAATTAATTTTCTTCATAATTATTTTTTCGGGGATTTTTCGAAAATTTTCTTGGGTATTCTTCTTGTTTGTCGGCGCAGTGTCTTAGTGTTTATTGTGTTGGACTACTAAGCGAGCGGTCCCAGGTTCGAATGCCAATAAAACCCAAATTCCATCTTAAGGTGTTTTTCACTGGGCCACCTCTCGCGAACGTCTGACAAACATCCGAGAGTATAACTGTCATGAAAGAGCTTCTCAATTGGCCGTTTGGACTCGGCATAAAATTGTAGATCCCTTCCATTCATCCCAAAAATAAAAACTCACACAAGACAAATGGTTGTGAGAAGCTAGGCCTAGGGTCCCTACGGACCTGTTGCGCTAACTATTTATTTATTATTTACAAGCTGACCCGGCAAACTTCGTACCGCTTAAAATTAATTTTGTTATAAACATTTTTTACTAAAGTGGAACCTCTCTATTGAAGGAATGAAACTCCCTTGGAATTAAATAAAGTTCAATGCATAGAAAGGACTTCATGGATTTCCTCCGGGTCGGCTTCATGGTCGTTTTTTTTCGTGCTACTGCTTGAATTGAGTTGGTCCGGTCAGATTTTCTGAATTAACCAATTAACCAAATCAACCAAGGCAGAATGTGGGCAATTGGCAATCCTCGCTTCTGCAATTGTCCAAAAACATTGTGCATAACGATGAAGCCCATGATCGTTTTGGCCTTTTGTTTGAAAATTCGTGCAGTATGTCATGGCGGTCGTCCGAATTTTGCCCGTGAAGTAAGAATCACCGTTCGGATAATTTTGTTCCCACTTCACATTCGATAAAGGTGATATAAAACCTAAAATATTCGAAGCTGCGACTTGTGAACACGGTGGCTCAGTGGTTAGTATGCTGGACTAATTGGGCGAGTGGTCAATATGTAAAAATGATAGTATACGAATAATGAACACAATATACCTCCATTTTTTTTACCAAGCGATATGTGCCGCACGGCCTACGCACTCATAGGCCACATGTCACATCACATATTCTTTAATGCTTGCAATTTGCCCCCACCACCCCAAAGAAGAAAAAAAAGAGGCATCTACAACAGCGCCACCTATCGGTTGGAATACTATCCTAGCTTCCCAACAGAAACCAAACATACTCATCCACAAAATTGAAAATTGAAATTGAGTGGTTTCGGAGACTGACAGCAGCGCCACCTATCGTGTCCAAAACTATCCTATCCTTTAAGCTGCAACCAACCATAGACATCCACAAAATTTCATTTATATCGGTGGAGGGGTTTCGGAGATTGACAACACAGGACTGTTCAAAATGCCTATAACTCGTATAACCAAGAAACATACAAAAAACCTAATATCCATACAAACCTTGGTGTTGACGTCACTTTTCATTTGAAATTTCCAGAAACAAAATCGGTTAACGCATTAAGGTTAAGAGACCATTAATTCAAACAATTCATTTTCATATATATTTATAGAAGAAGGTAGATGAAAAAGAAATATGCCTACAGCGCCACCTTTTGTGAATTTTCCGAATTTAAATTCTGTTTTAAATCATCCCTGATTCAGGACAAACAAAACAACAAAAAAATCATTCAAATCCGTCGAGACGTTCTGGAGTTTTTACCCGACTAACGCACAGCAATTGATTTTTATATACCTACGTAATGTGTTGAAGAAACCAAAATGTACTGAAATTCATGTGTTTTTTCACGCACGCATAACACACACATATGTTTTCCGATTTTAACAAAACTTCACAAAACCCATATATAGACCAATACCAAAGATGTGTGAAAGTTTGATTAAGATCGGTAAATGCGTTAAGACGTGAATCGGCGACAAACGAACACAATTTTAAGGCTCAATTTTTATGTATATAGATTATTTATTATTCTTCTTGTTTGGCCAGAGACCAGTGCGAATTGGTCTGAATCATCGAAATCGGTCCAGGCTTTCTTGATTTATAAGTGTAGTAACTATCGTCACTCTCTTTTGTATATTTAGAAACGATCCACCGTCTCTAAAGCTCTCTTTAAATCGAGAACACTGCAGAGGCTTGCCAGCTTGAGTGATATATCGCAAAACGCTCGGTATTTTTTTCTATTTTGCGGTGTAAAATTAGAATTTGCGATATCTCTTATTTTTTGCGATATTTTGTTTTATTAATCATTAAAACAAAATAAAATACTAATTAAATAAAATTCCTCCCATTTGAAAACACTGAATACAACCATTATTGCTTCATCAAAAATATATATTGAAGATGCAGAAGATGTGTACGCGTACATCTTTTAAAATAACTGAGTTACATAACTTGATCTGGCTGCAATACTAATACTAATTTGTTCCTTTTTCTTTGTTATTGTTTTCTGTTGCCTAACCAAAAACATTAAGAATCAAGTTTAATGTGTTATTTTTTTATTTTTAAGCATTTTGCGATAACTTTTTTTTCGTTTTTTTGCAAAAAAAAAACTAAAAATTGCGATATAGGATTATAAAAATGTGGCAAGCCTGACTGCAGCTACCTTTTTATCTTGTATTTACTTCTTCCACTCTACATAATTTAGGGCTATCTCACATGAATCTTTTTTTCCGGAAATCAATCAGGTTGCTCTTCAACGATAATTTGGTATTCTTCAAAGTATTTCTCCAGCTGTATTTGCACAACTTTCTTTAACTATTTTTCATCATTTTAATGGGTCTAAAATGTTCACACTTGTCAGAGTCTACCACTTTTTGGACTAGGACTGGGAAATTGATTGACGTTTTCCAATTTTCAGGGAAAACGCCACTTTTCAAAGAATGGAAAATAATGTTTAATAAAACCGGGCCCACAAAATTAAAACTGTCTTTTATCATTTGTTTAATAACGTATAATTCATTTTTGTTCTTCCGCATACCAATTATTGTTAATAAATCATCTAGACACAATTTAAAACAATTGTCAATCTTTTATCATTTGTTTATTCATATAGTATAATTAACAGACAGAATTTAAAACAAATTGTCTGCTAGACTCTTTATTTATCCAAAGCACAGTCGGAACAGAGTCATTAATGTCTTTCACACTTTAATAAAATATATGCCAAATTTAGTTGCTATAAGTTTATTACACTTTATTTTTGTCCCATTATATTCTTTACAATATGCTTTTTCTTCTCATACAACAAGTGTTTTCAAATCCACTCACTTATGACAGCCTTTTTAATTTCAGAACCTCCCTGTAGCTGAATGATTGAAAATTCCAATTGGCTTCAAAGTTCTGAAACGCAAACTGCAAATACCTATACCTACCATCGAAATTGCTACCTGTAAAATACATTAACAGAAATTTAAATTTTTAACATAGCACATTGATTTCTGATTGTCAGCATTATTAATTTTGTGCTTTATAATAGTCGCGTTCGTCGGTCTTTTATATCTCTCCCAATCTTCCAATCTTAATCCCGTCATTGCAAATAGTATGTGACTTTGTATTTTTTCAGTCCTTTGCCTTCTTAAGTCATGGTTAAATCATTTAATTTTCAAAATTGATTACGCATCAATGAAGGTTTCAGCTCCACCTCGACGGATGTCTCAACCTCTGCTGGCACCTACTAGGTCTAAGCCCCACGCCAACTACGCATTGACGAAGGTCTTAGATCACACTCAATAAATACGGAAAATGTGTGTATATAGGATGTGCACGGTGGCAGCTTTCGGTTTTACTGTAGCAAACCTCATTTGTTCTCCTCAAGCTACAACTATATTTGCCCAGGCTTGTACGTTGTTTTTGTTATATCTCTGGCCTTCTGTCTGCTATCTTTCGAGAGAAATGCCTTCTAATGTTTATGAAGATATTACTGTAGGCTTTCGGTGGTTCTCCATGGCCGGGTGACGTTAAATCTCTTTATGGGACTTATCATTGAAACAAAAATATAATGGCATTTTCTCGTCAGAAGGTGAAACGTCTTTAATATTAGAGTGTGTTTGTCTGAGGCACAACAGTCCCCTGAGAACAAAGCATACTCACATCGTCTTGATTTAAAAAAAAAATGGTTTTATGGCCTTTGTAGAATAAAGTCAACAAGTTATTGAAAATGCTCACTAAATCAATAAACTCTCATTTTTTTGCACATTTATTTCCCATTGCAGGACTGGGCCTTGCGCAGCGAAGAACAGGGTCTTCTCATCGAACGTATTCTTGTGCTAATACGAAATGTCTTGCAAGTGCCAGCCAATCCGGAGGCGGAGTGTCGTGCCGACAATGACGCCAGCCTGCACGATCAGGTCATTTGGGCCCTTCACCAATCGGGCATCCTTGACTTAGTGCTCTACGTCGTCAGTTCACCCGATGAGAATCAATATCACCTCCATGGTCTGGAGATACTATGTTTGCTGTTTAGAGAACAGGTATGCACACACACTTTCACATAGATAAATTGCCTCCTCTGCGAACAAAGATTAATGTAAAATCCCATTCTCTATTGCAGACAGCAGAATCCTTAGCCGATGCCTCGTTGCAACGCAGTGCAAGCGAAAAGCAACGCGATGAACAAGAATTGATAGCAGCACGTCGTCGAGAAAAACAGAAGCTTGTGGCCCGACCCCCACCCGGTCGTCATTCACGTTTCGGTGGCACTTATGTGATTCAGAATTTTAAATCTGTATCGGATAAGGATGCCATATGCCATCAATCTCTGGAACGTGCCGTTGCCATTGATTTCGACCGTGAAAAGGAGCGCCAGAAGAAATCCCATCGCATTATCAAGGAGGAGGGCCAGAACGTTCGTCGAAGTGCATTCTCTGTGAGGTAAGTGAATTTTATTGCTGCACGAACTACCCTCATATATACTGATGTGGAAATCTGTATATGCCGATAGAATGGGAAAACCACATCTTAGCTCGCTTCAACGCCCACCCTATTCGCAGATTAAATCGCAATCATTCTACCCTACTCAATCCCGGGCAACTTCAAGTTTCAATTTGTTCTCAAGTAACTTGGGCCGGTCGGTGATACCCGCTTCCCCACAGCGAAGCTATGCTGATTAATTCAAACCCATCCCCCCCCCTCAACCTGACCTACAGTACAACTCGATTTTGGCAACAAGCTGCGTTGGCATTGACGAACCTCCTCCATCTCCGTCGTCGTCGTTGCTGGTTGTATTCGGATTTCCGGTCGTTGTGTCACAAAATTATTCACTCGATGTTATATATTGATCCGCAATATGTTATCTTCCTGGGGACCTGCAATTTTTTTAACACGAAACATGTCACATTTACCGGAAATTGTGTCTGCCTGATTGAAAAAACAACGGTCCGATCTGATTTTGTTGTCACACTTGACCTAATCGATTTTATGTTTTCCTGTTATGCGAATAGGAAATTTGATTGGAAAATTGAAATGTGTGCGTGTAAATACTAGAGGATGCCAACGAATTGGGTCATATTTGTTTTGGGAAATTGCTACAAAGTGGGCCACATCAGTTTGTCGAACTGAATTGGAGTACACTACTAGTTTCTTTTTCGAAATTGTTTATCTCGTTCATATTATGTTGTGCGGTATTTATAGCTTTCAGTGACTTCAAATGAAACCCATTCGAGGGAATTGTTTGGTTAGTTTTGAGCATCTATGGGCATCAGGGGTGGTAGTTCATTTCATTCGAGTGGAACTGGCAAGAGAGCAGTCCGATATGAAATACAAATTGAAATAGTTACAATGTCAAGGGGGAAATCAGTATCGAAACTCTCTTCCACACATCATCATCAGAATAAAGAACAATTTTGTCCAATTTCCAATATGTCATATGTACTTCATACAGTTTTCGAGCAGTTACATCTTCAGACCCTTCCTCAAAATAAGGTAGCTGAACATAACCATTTCAATGAACTAGCTTCGCGAGGTTGGAAACGTTTTCGAAGACTTATATGGGTGCAAATCGAGGGTAGAGCTTTTGCATTTTGTATAAAATAGAGAGTAACTATTCGGGATTCGACTTACAACATCGACCGACGTGTCCATGGACATGGAGTCAACGTGTTAAGGATTTCTTTACACCCTCATCTTGGCACATCTGCTCTTTTCGACCTTCGCCTATACATAGCTTATCAACTCGACCTTATTGCAGGATAAAGGTTCTGTAGAGCAAGCACTTTTCGCTTCGAGCTTGAACCCATCAGTGTAGCAAAACCGAAGCAGCTGCTAGGGTATCATCTTTCATGAGGATGTTTTAAACTGACCTTTCCCTTTTACGGCGGGTGGTTGTGATATTCTTAATTTTATCGAAATTGCTGCTATATCAATTTTCAAGTTTTGTCCCACACAATGACAGATGCTACTTTGTCGAGACCAATCAATTTCTGAGCGCAGCTTCCGAAACGATTGTGTGCCACCGCGCACCTAGCATGACATTAGTTCTTTTCGCAAGAACCATCTGCAATAAAACAAGGGCTATACAAAACAAATTGAATCCTTTGCCAAACGCAATCTCCTTTCGAGCCAACTTTGCCGAAACCATATTTTTCCCAATCGAATCAAACTATTCGTCAATGTCCTTCAATTGCTCTATCTGGTGAGAATTTTTCCTGCCAGTTTCACTATTCCACTACCACATCCTGGTATTATTCACCTTTCCTCGAAGAATTTGTTAAAATTTGATTAATACTCCACACAGACGCCTATCTTCAGACATTCAGTTTTCAAAATTAAATTGATTCACATAAATAATCAAAGAGAGCGAAACAAAGCGCACGTACCTAGCAGTAGGAGTCCATGCACCCAAGCTGATGGTTGCATACATAGACATGCCCATAGCTATATGTCTGCCTGTAAGGATATCCGACGAACATCAACAACATAAATATTTCAGCTGGCAAACAAAAATGCATTCGCATTGTTTATTCAGGATAATCTAAGGAGAAGATACAAAAGGCAACTTCTTTGCCTTGTGCTAGCGCCTCCTATACTTGCTTGCTATCATCCAACAAACAGTCAGAATCAGAAAGGAAACCTCGACAAAAGAAAAAAAAAGAAAAGAAAACGAAACAAAAAATACGAATCCAAGCCGAGGAGAGAAAATGAAAATAAATTAAGCAGACAACCGACTTCCGCTATCAGGGGGAAAACTCTTCCGTCCTATACCAGTCTATGCGGGAAGTTGTGTGCATTTTGTGCAAACGATAGCCTTTTTCAATCCACCCCAGAGTCAATATATAGCATCTGAATGTACAGCTAAATGTACATAGGTGTCAGTTCTAGAGGTAGCAGCTACAGTGTCTGTTATTAGTTTTAACGACTTGCCATATTAAGTGCAACGTTTCTTAAGGAAGATAATTTAAATAATAATGATGTTTAAGTTGCGAGCAATAAGTGGCTAACAACTTTTTTATTTGTAGCTGATCCATGACGATGACACTTTCACCACCATCGCGTTCTTAGAAACATAGCATAAAAGATGCCTTTAATAACTTTGAGACAGCATCGATAAACAGAAGATTACACAGGATCAGCATTTGTAAAGTAATAGTCCGGATCATCGGCGACTTAGTGGTGAGTGCTACCTTTGGTAGCAGCTCTGTCATGAAACTCGTGCACCGTGGCTCTTTTCCCCACTAAAGAATGGGAAAACCACTCTATAGTGGCTCGCGAATGACGGAGCGACGTCGACGGAGCTATTCTCTCAAAATTGAATGCAACTTCGCATTGAGTTGGATAAAACGCCAAATGTTTTGTACTAAGTCGAACAAAGGTATTGTTGTTTTTCTGGAGAAACATTTGTTGTTGGCGCAAAAGCTCCATACAGAACTCCAGCCGTATCTTCTCACGACTACCAAATATTATTTTGTTGCCAGTCTGAAATTTGAAATTTGTAACTTTTAACAAAAGACTCTTTGAAAAACGCCTTCAAAAACATGTTTAAAACTCACCAAAAAAAAAAACGCCTAAAATCGTGTTAAAAAAAACGCCTAAAGAAAGTGATTAATATCGTGTAAAAACGGTCATAAATGGCGTCGAAAATCACCTTAAAAAATAAGTCCAAAAACGCATCAAAACTTGGTTCAAAAACGCCGTCAAAAACATGTTAGAAACTCGCCAAAAAAGCGCCTAAAATCGATTCAAAAAACGCCTAAAAATTGTTTCTAATATCGTGTAAAACACGGTCCAAAATGGCGTCGAAAATTACCTTAAAAAATAAGTCCAAAAACGTCGTCAATAACATGTTAGAAACTCGCCAAAAAAGCGCCTAAAATCGATTTAAAAAAACGCCTAAAAATAGTTTCTAAAATCGTGTAAAACACGGTAAAAAATGGCGTCGAAAATCACCTTAAAAAATAAGTCATAAAACGTATTAAAACCACTTCCAAAAACGAGGCCAAAAACGCATAAAAAGCTCTTTGAAAAACACCTTCAGAAATATGTCAAAAAACCAGTCGAAAAACAATTTTTTATTGTTAAGTTATTAAGGAAACACCACAGTAATACCGCTAAACTTAACTAAAGCGGCATATGCACTGATCAAAACCTCATCAAGCATGTGAGTGTGTATTAGTGAAAATGAGACACGCATACGTTGTGTGTTTGCTTGAATCAAAATCAAAATGTTTGGATTTTTGCTCAAACGTGTATATCTGTATATTGGTGATTGCCTGTTTGATCAAGCATATTATGTTCATTTACGCGTTGACAGCAACGAAGCAAAATAGCAAGCAGACAGTGGACTTTTGTTTTAAACCGGTTTTCAGCTCATTTAGACAATAGACGAATCATACTGAGACTCGCAATCCTCTTGGCGCTGGCCCCCTCAAATTATTCTTCAAATTCCGCCATTTTGTTTTCCTATTTGTGTTATGTCAATTAGAATCCGTGTGATATGCAAAAACATACAAAAAATACAATACATACAATAGTGACAGCCTTAAGCTATGATTACACATGCCAATTTCCATATCAAATTTTAACATGCCGACGTCATTGTGACGTAAACATTTGTCCTAACTTACGTGTGATCAACTGTCAAGCGTTTGTCACGCGGGCTGTCGCAGCGCATTCTCACGAAAGACACACGAGTGGCCATCGAATGGCTGAATTTCTGTGACGTCATCATGTCAACATTTGCTACGAAAAATGCCAGGTATAATCGTAGCTTTAATAATAATCATTTCTATACCCTCCACAGGAAGGTATATTCACTTTGTCATTACATTTGTAACGTCAAGAAGGAGTCACCGGACACCTCATAAAGTATATATATTTTGAATCAGGATCACATTCTGAATCGATTTAGCCATGTTCGTCTGTCTGTCTGTCTGTCCGTCTGTCCGTCTGTCCGTCTGTCCGTCTGCCCGTCTGTCCGTCTGTCTTTTGAAAGCACGATAGCGCCCAAAGAAATTGACATATGCGAATGAAATTTAGTGAAAGGACTTCATTTTATTGTCGTCAAGTTGGTATTAAAAATAGGCTATGTCGGTCAAGTAGTTCTAGTACCTCCCATACAAAATCAATATTAGGCCCATGTGTCTCTCTGTCTGTTGAAATAAGGATAGCGTCGAAACAAATCGACCTAGGCAAGTAAAATTTTGTGAGAGTACTAACTTTTATCGTCGTTAGGTTGGTATTGAAAATCGGCTATGTCGGTCAAGTAGTTCTGGTACCTCCCATACAAAATCAATTTTGCATGACTTGTATGCAGTGGAGGGTATCAAAGCGTCGGCCAGCCCGATGATAACACTTTTACTTGTTAACCGTCAGACTAAATATTTTGTAGGTCACAATGGGTTATTTTTTTAGAATCGAATCCAATGGGCCTTTACGATTAATTTTTCTGTGGTCACAAGGCAAAACCGCTTAAGTCGACTTTACACGAAATTCAGATTTTGATGCCATTAGATTCAGCGTATCCAAATTTATTTTGTAAATTTTGTTCACCTTTATATCTTTAAAAAAGTGGCCACAATTTAAAAAAAAAACATCAGCTTAAGTCACTAGACTCAATAGAGTAAAAAAAAATTTGTAACTGCTCTCCTTAACAATGAGTAAAACAGACTTAAGAGGTTTTGCCTTGTGACCACAGATTTTGTAGTCACAATGGATAATAATAGCCTGGCCACTAAATATGATCGTTAGTACCGCACAATGACTCTACCGCTGCTTAACTCATTGGCATACATACTTCAAGTGGTTATAGTGTGTCTTGTCTGTCGGTTATTTGTTTACAAAAAAATGTTTGTCGGCACTGCGACAATCGACAGTTTTATGGTTATTTAACAATTTTCTTTACATTTTACATTTTCTATAGTTTTGCAGACGACATAATTCCTTATAAAGTGAGCGAAAGCTTTATCAAATAATTTAAATTCCACCACTGTGTACAAACTTTTGAGCGATACTGTCAGTCCTTACCTATACAATTCTTTCCACCGATACCGCTATTATTCATTTTCCCATTTTTTCTTTTCACTGTTTTAACGAAGAATTATTCTGTTAAATCTTTGTATCCTTTGTTTTATATGTGTGTGTGCTCTGTTTTTTTTTTTCGCAGATTGTGTCTCCGAGAATATTGCATAGAAGTTTTGCGGTCAGCTTACAATACTCTAGTCCGGCAGGTCAGACGTGTCCTAGAACGGAACTCTGGATCGACAAGTCATGATGACTCCTATTTGCTGTGGGCAGTCAGATTTTTCATGGAATTCAATCGCCTGAGTGGACTGCAAATGCATTTAGTTAGGTAAGATGGATAGATTCATTGGGCGCGTTTTGTTGCCTGTCGATTTGATTAATTTACCCTTTTTTGTGGGTCGGTCTGGTCCTGATGCAGGGCCCATTTTGTTTGCGGAGATAGATGGAACAGGGGGTCTTTGGCGATAAATAATGAAACGTTTTGCGGAGTTTGCAATTTTCTTATTTATGTGTTTTTTTTTATAATTTACAGTGAATCGCTGAGTGTACAATGCTTCCATTGGGTACTGACACGAATGCAGCATGATATGGATATGATGGTGACCGATAAAAAGCTGGCTAGACTTTGGGCGAAGCGATTGCATGTGGCTTTGCAGGTGAGTTGTATATATATACCGATGGTTGATACGTTTTTGGCAATGGGGAAAAGGATAAAGAAAATGTTGACTCCAAGTGGATCGGTTTGATTTACAAAAAGGGGCTTCTGACTCACGATAGGTCTCGCCTGAGACATGGCAGCCTTCTGAGGGTGTTTTTTCTTGGTCTTTGACAGGGCGGCTTTGTCTTTCTTGTCATCTCGAAATTATGAACTGGGATTCAAGGATACTCTTTGCTGGGGAATATTTGTCTGTTCGCTCGACGCATGGCCGAGCCAATAAAGCTGACGTATTTTGACTCTTTGGACTACATCCACATCTTGGTGCAGCTCATAGCGGTTCTATCTTTTCCGGCGTTGCTCTCCAGCCAAAAATCCGTCGGCGAATCCTTCTTTATAAGAAGATCAGTATCAGCTCTCATTTCCTGTTTCGGCATCATACAACAGAAATGCCAGACTTCGAAAGGTTTAAACCATCTGTTTTGCTAAACCAACATAAAGAATGGTTTTCTAACGTATATCTTTATCGGATCGCCGCTGACGCTGATACCAAACCCTTGAATTGACCTTTGAGAAGCAGGATTACTGTTTCAATGCGGTTAACCCACTTCTGGGACTCTATATTCTTGGTAGTATTTAGTCTCCTTATGGTACCGAACTTGAACTACCGCTAAATGAGTCTCAGAATAAATTATTTTACCCCTGAAAACAAACAAATTACACCTCATTTAGGTTTTTCCGTCTTTTTTTGTTTTGTATAACTCACTAGGGCATTTTCTCAATTGAGTCGTTCAGTAGCGGGCATAAAATTGCCGCCTAAAAAATAGAACCCAAACAAACGAATGGTTGCGTAGTACCTACCCTATGAGGACCTTTTCTTGGGCCCTACTCTATTTCTACATAAACTTCACGTTGCCTTTGTATTTAATCCTATTTCGCGTTGTAGTATATGCAGAACAGTAAAGTCACTCGACAGAAGTGTTCATATTTGTCTGCCACCTCTATAATCCATCCTTTGTATACACGACAGGATCTTTTCCATCCCAAGCCTATCGGCTCAGACAGTAAACAATGAAAATCGTGCATTTAAAAGCTTTCGTGCTGTTTTCAGACAAAAAGCAAACAACCCCACCGAACGAGGGTGACGGCTGACGGGACACCATGCAAATCCCCAAAATTAACACAGGACTTTGCATTTACACTGACCCGAGCAAACCAGTCTCCTTCCAAACATAAAATTTATACGGCACATTTCTCTATCAATAAACAATTGATTACACTGATCTGTGTGCGAAGCATATTCAATACAAATAAAAATGAAATTATGTTCGTACAGCAAACAAGTAACTAAGCGCCCCTGTCGTATTTCAACAGAGACAGAGATCCCTAAAAATCGTTAAAAGTCACGACCACTCACACTCTGCAGATTCTTGGGGCTTCTGGTTCAGAAATCCATCCGGCCTTAGTCGTCTTTATCCACGTCGTTCATTGCCATTACGTGTCATTTATTCTTAGGAGTGTTTTTTTTTCTTGTTCCCTCTTTTGTACCAGAGCCTCGTCTCACTGCCATCCGTACACACACAGGGGGACCAAAATACAATCATAAAAACGAAAATAATTAAAGAAAAAGTATTAATATCCTTTTCTACTCTCTTCCCTCTGTATACACGCCATTTTAATTAAAGACATTCCGGGAATTGCTTCTCAGCTTGCTGGCATTGCAAAAGCTACAGGATGTCAAAGCTGGTGCACTATTCGAAATGCTGCTGAACAACGTCTGCTATGTCCTGGAATATCGAGAGACAATATTGCATCTATTAATGAACTATAATGAGTCACATAGCACAAAGTAAGTATCTATTCTTGACTATATAGTTGGTTTTTGTTTGCATCTGAAGGCAAAGCTGGACAACAGTGAAATAGTTGTTTAATGTCCATGTCACACTCTAGTCCTCTTTTAATAGATTTTTGCTTTTGTTACAGATTTGTGTTGAATTTTGTTTTTTTTTTTGGTAAATTTGTTGATTTTAAATCTGTCGGTCGGGTTAGTCAGCATGGTGGGACAATTTGTAAATTCTTTGTGTTGCTACAACTTGTGTAGTGTCAGACTACATCTGCTGTAGTTGTATGGGAAAACGTAATACCACAACTAGGGTATAGTGCTGCGACATCGGACTACAATTGGCTTGGTGCTGAAAAGACGTCAGACCAGAACTACTACTGCTGTAGTGCTGGGAAATTGTCAGAATACAACTGGTGTTGGACTGAAAAATCTGAAGTATGACCACAATTCAAGTATTGCTGCAGGGGAACTGCAAGACTACAACCTCTGCAGTTGTAGTGCTGGGAAAACGTCACCCAATAGTGCTGAAAGACATCGGACTACAAACTAACGTAGTGCTGAAAAGTCGCAATCCACCAAACCACAAGTGGTGTAGTGCTGGAAAACTGTCAAACTGATGTGGTGTTGAAAAAAATCAGACCACAACTGGAATAGTTGCAGATTTGAGAAAACAGTAGGCTATGCAACTGGTGCATTGCTGGGGAACTGTCAGACTACACCTGGTGTAGTCGTATTGATGGGAAAATATTTTTAACAATGAAAGACATCGGACTATAACTGGGTGGTGGGAAAACATTAGGCTACAATTGGTGTAGTAGTGAAAAAGCTTCAGGCTACAACTGGTGTAGTGCTGGGAAAACGTTAGACTACATCTAGAATATTAGTAGTACTGCTGTAGGACCACAATGTGCAGTGCTGTCAGAACGTCTGACTACAACTGGAATAGTTGGAAAGCGCCAGTACAAAATTGCTATAAACCCATCAGGCTACAACTGATGTAGAGAAACTTCAGCTTTCAACTGATGTAGGTGAACGAACGTCAGGCTGCAACTGGTGTAGTCCGGAAAAGACATTATAGACTACAACTGGGCGTGTTGATGGAAAATAGGGTACATACTACAACTGGGTGGTGGGAAAACATCAGGCCACAATTGCAGTAGTACTATAAACCCATCAGGCTACAACTGATGTAGAGAAACTTCAGCTTTCAGCCGTCCAAGGGCTGTAGCTGTAGTGGTTGTAGTGTAGCACTGGTGTAGTGCTGGATAACGTCAGAAGTTCTGGTGACGGGATGGCGGCCATACGTTATAGTTATGCACTCATATTGCACTCGCGATTTTAACAGCAGGTGCGTTTTGTAGAAAAGCAATTATGGTATAAGGAAAACAACACAGCAGGCTGTCCGGGGCTCAAGTTAATATCAATGTTAGCTAATTAATTAGCTTTGCAGCTGCCAAACAAGTATACTTACAGCATATATACTCAAACGCAGACATTTGAAGGTTGTAATTTTAGTGCAACTAAAAAAGCGTTTAAAATGATACCATAAACGGTATATTTACGCATCAACACACGCACACACAAGCAGCGGTAAGTCTCTGGAGAAATCCAACTAAGCATCAGCCCAAGTAGCATACATACCCTGCGGAACGATTAATATTTAAATTTCATCAGTTGGTCGTAATTGAATTGCGGAATCCTGTTCCTGTCCCTGTGACGTTTTAGTTATCTGCGTATGGCGGTGGCAGTGGTGATTATGCTGATGATGATGATGGGGTAACCGCATTATTGATTGTCTTAGAGACAATTTAAGTCGTAATGCAGATCCACCCAGGGAATAATTAGTCGGAAGCTGATGTATACAAACAACGCCGGCCGCAACTCCTTTAAGTTTGAACCTTAACTCTTCAGCTCTTTAAAGCGCAACAACTCAATACAAACAGAAACGCACCACACAACTCATTTTGCTGACTCACCTATACTGGGTTATTTTAGTTTTTTTTTTAATTATTCACCAACATTCATTAAAATCTCTCCACAATGTTTTCGAGAGAACGCGCAGCTAGTTAGAAAAAAAGGTGTGCCGACAGCCATCCCGCTCGGCTTGTGCCTGTTAAAATTCTTTAGGGCGCAATCAATTATGAGTGCTTTGGTATTTTGCTGAAACCGTTGAACGTTTAAGGGGCGAAACGGGATATACCTTGCAAAAATGTTTGCTCATCGTCGGCGTCGTTCATCATGGAAATGGCTATTCAAAGGGAAAATACAATCTTTTTTTGTTTTATTAAAGAGGGGCCCTGCTGTACACGCCTGAATGATTGAGGGTAATTTGCAAAAATTAGCATCATCGGTAGTGTTGGCTGGTCCGGATTGTGGCTGCTGGAACAGCCATGACTCAACAGCAAAACGACAAAAAAAAAAAAAATGGAAATCACGCGGGAATTTTGTTTTGGAAAGTGTTATTAATTATTCAGAAGGATTTGACGGGGCAGGCTATATGAGTAGAGCGCACAGAAATAGCCGCAACCATCATGACCCACCAATCACCGAACAAAAACGGCGTCAAGTCAATTCGATTTAAATGAAAAGTTTTCTGAGTGGTAGGTTTGAATAAAATTTAAGTGGACGCTTTATAAAAGTATCGATTAAAAATGTTAAAGCGGAAATCGGAAAGAAGTAAGTACCTACTGTTGTACAAACTTCTCATTCCGACAGCCAGGCAAGTTCCACTCTCTTAAAGAGACTTTTTAATGCATTTCCCCAGATAAAGCACTCGCCCATAAAGGAAATACACAAATAAATAATAACAAATAATTAATACACACATTAAGCAATCCCACCATAATGGCATAATTACCGAAAGGGAAATAAAGCAACGGCAGCCTCGGCTTTTCGTTGAATACCTTTTTTCATCGACTGTTGAATTAAACATGTTCATTGTATAAATAATGATT
Organism: Cheilosia vulpina; assembly: GCA_916610125.1. NCBI lineage: Eukaryota > Metazoa > Arthropoda > Insecta > Diptera > Syrphidae > Cheilosia > Cheilosia vulpina. The sequence continues at coordinate 76,091,372 of OU744276.1, read as the reverse complement.
ATCATTCTACCCACCGCAGTTGAGTACCTGGCAAGCCGATCGCCCACTGTAACGGGAATTCAATTCAATTAGCGTGCGCGTAAATTCGGTACCATTGCGGCAGAACAACCACGTACAGAAATTAAATTAAATTTCTATTCATCCTTCAGCCCGAGCGGTCCGCTCTTTACCAATCGAACGATTGGACGAATTTCATCCGCTGCATCATTGTATGTCGATACAATTTACGGGGGATAACTAAAACCACACTATGCACCTGGTTACACCTTTAAATTTTGGGGCGCGTGTGTGATACCGCCAATAGGCATTCTATTATGCCCCAGTATCCGATACATTACTGCATAACGGCAGCGTTCTCATTTACAATTGATATACAGGTCATGTCCTGGCAGCAGATGTGCGCAATATTGAGGGATTTATTAAACCGTTACAAATTGTTGGGTGTAGGTTGGATATATATTCAGACCAGTGTATCTGCTTACTAATCCCTCGGCAAATGCATTATAGTTAATGATGAGTGATACTTTTTTTTTCCCGCCAGTCATGGAACAGTGTCAAGCGGTTGGAATGAAAACATCATTATGCTGCATTGATTCGAGTCAATCGAAATGTAGCTTTTGATGGAAGTTAATTGAGATCAATGGTAGCTTTTTGGAATACATTATCTCCGGAATTAGAACAGAGAATCAAGCGCTAAATTTATTCGTACAAATAAATTGGGATCGATTTTGATTGGTACAAAAGAGCCCAACAAATGAGACGAATAAATGAACCGAATTGCATTTAAATATTAAATTTATTCCGGCGTTTTCTAAGAGTTTAATTATTGATCTTCTGAATCAAGTACCGAATGCCAAGTTTGTTGAGAATGTAAACTGATTTTAGTTGTGAACGAATTTCCGTCACCGGTTGTCAAATTAGTTGTCAGATTTTGCATTCATTTGTGTGGAGCGGTTTTTGGCAAATTATAGTTTGACACTTGAGGATGGAAATTTATACTTTCTATGACGATAGAAAACATAATTTTTTTGAATCAAGTACCGAATGCCAAGTTTGTTGAGAATGTAAACTGATTTTAGTTGTGAACGAATTTCCGTCACCGGTTGTCAAATTAGTTGTCAGATTTTGCATTCATTTGTGTGGAGCGGTTTTTGGCAAATTATAGTTTGACACTTGAGGATGGAAGTTCATACTTTCTATGACGATAGAAAATATAAGTTTTAATTGAAAATTTTGACTCGTATGCTGTATGGGGTTGCATGATTCACCCGACTTTGCTTTTGTTGCAATTTTCCCCCACCTGCATACTCGTAAATTCTGAATCTGGCTGAAAGGCCTTGATACATGCGAGGAAGGGATTGATTTGCTTCTTCAACGCATGGCTGTCACCTTGTTGTCATAAACTCTATAGTTCAAGAAAGGCAAACAAACAAAATTGCAACGGTGTTGAATTTATGGGTGGACAATTCAGATCACCAAAACGGGTAACAAAAGAAATGGCATTTCATTTGAAAATAAAGTGCACGACTGGGTCGAACGAAACTTTCTCGTTCATCAAAAGTTTGGTTAGTTGTTTTCTTATTTTATTAAGTAGGTAGGTAAAATTCTGAAATGGGAGTAAGGAAGTGGTTGCAATTATGTTAAGGTGCATATTCAACAAGGTTGAAAAAAAAAATATAATATTTGCTAAAATTAAGTTTTGCGTAGAAGCTGTTATTGCATTTTTATCGGAAGTGGGGAGATTATAACAAAAATATAGCACAGAAATGTGAAAATAGATCGGGAAATATAAATAATTAAAAAACCTGATTTTTTCGAATTTTTTAAGAAAAACCAAGTACGGGATCTTATTTCGAAAACTGATTTTATCTTTAATATGTATTTTGATCAAAATCGTTAGAGCGGTTTTTGTCAAATTTGGCAGACAAAACTGTACCAAATATTGCAATGCTTAGTTTGAAAAATACTATTGCTTAACTATTTAGCTGGGAACCGAGTAGAAGTTATTGTTCGGGATGTAAGCATTACTTGATATTTAAAGTTTTATCGAAGTCGAAAATGCGGTGTTTTCGAGATATGAACAGTTTTTGAAATTAGCGGTTTCTTTGATTCGAATTGAAAATTAAGGACGCAATCATTTTCAAAACATCAATTTTACTCTAAGTTTGCATTTTGATCGAAATCGATGTTCCCGTTTTCAAAAAAATGACTTTTTTCCAAAATCCATTTTACGATAATACAGAGAAAAACTAAGTTTTCTATTAAGTTAGAAATGACAATATTACCTTAGAAAATAATTTTTGTTACAATTTGGACATATCTCGAAAACGGTACATACGCCGTTTTCGAGATATGTCTAAATTTCAATAATACTGTTAATTGATTTTTCAGCGGAAAACTGAGTATGCCGTCATTTGAACCACACCTACTTAAGCTTAAATATCAATTTTGGTTGAAATCGTTAGAGTCGTTTACGAGCAAATCAAACTGGTATGAACATTTTATATGGGAAGTACCATTAATATCGAGGTTACCGTGTAAAAGAAAAAAAACGGCCCCGAACTGGAAGCCCCCAAACTCCAAATCCGAAGTGTGAACGAAATCCGGGTAGCCGTTTAGGCTGTACGCCTCGGGACATACAGACAGACGGACAGAATTGTGCCACCCACGTCTTTGAGTTCCTCCATCATCGTAATGTCAGAACTGATTAACATTTCGAGTTCAAAATTTTGTACGAATACAAAATCTTTCTCTTACTACGTAATGGCGAATGTTAAAAACTGTAGTAGACTTTCACGGAAGATTTCAATTTTGCGCCATTAGTTGGTATGGTGAAAGTGCTGCCAACAACAACCAAGAAAAAAATAAACAACCTGCCAACTGACAGTCCACAAGTTGAAAATGGAGCGCTACAAGAAAGAACAACCGGTATATGGTAGCGTCTTGTTGAAACCACATGTCACTTACATCCAAATCTTGTAAGTTAAACACAAAAAAGTAGATTATCGTGTCTCAATAGCGTGCATTTTCAAAGTGGAGAATGATGCATTCAGGCCAATATCAGCACCAACCGTTGATAGCTATTGGATGCATTTATTTCTAAACAATCACTTCTGGACAAAATTTGACAATTTTGACGATCAACAACGATGACTGAAAACTGAGAACATAGTTTTGAAACATGAAAACAGGTTTTCCTTTCTTGTAGCGCTTCGTTTTCAACTTGTGGGCTGTCAGCTGTTAGGGTATTTGTTTGTGGTTGTTGTTGGCAACACTTTCACCACAACAATGGCTCAAAAATTAAAACTTGCGTGAAAGTCTACTTAAGTTTTTCATGCGTTTTGTTAAATTTGAGTATACCTATTATAAACAGATACAACGTTGATTGGTCTGATCATCAGTATTTCCTATGAAATAAATTTGAGTAAATTTGTGTTGTATCCAGATTTAAATGATCATGCAGAGTTTGTTCAGACCGAGTCGTTGCTGCGCCTTCTCGTCTGTTTCAGACTTCTGTAAGCAATGCTTCGGCTATTTTCGCTTATATGTTTTGCCCTTTGAATGGTGTCACGCCCCGTATTCAATTCCGCTCTAATTTTGAGAATTGCTTCGTATTTTATGCAACTTCTTGATGCGAATTTCCGCAATCTCCCTTGCCTAACATATTAGAAATGTTTCTCTTGTATTAGAGGTGGCACGCCCAGTTATCAACACCCGCCCACATTTTCCGATATATGGCATTGTTCAAATAATACACATGGAGATTACAATTTTTCGTCATCATCTTATAGATTATAATGAGACGGTGAAAACCTATCTTATTGAAATGTCTCTGATGATTTCGAGTAATATTTAGACTATTGCCACGCCTACTTCTGTGCGCTTTTTGATCAAAAGGTTTTTTTTTTTCTGACTTCACTGCTTTGAACGCACATAATTCTTAATTCATGCAAACAAAAAAACGTATAGAAGCCAAAAAAAGCTTCCTTAAATATTTCAGGCTATCAATTAGCTTTCTGCTTCATACCGAAGATGAGCTACTATTCAAAAAATAACAGGGACATGTCGAATATTTTTGATCGGGGTTCAATTTTGGAGGTATGCATGCACTAAAAGCACTGTGTGTCGTTTCTTCTGTTGGAGCGAAACGAACAAGAAATAATCTTCCTCATACTTACTTGCTAACTTCTGACTATAGCACACTCGACTGGAGTTGGGAAAACATTAGTTAAATGCCTTTCTTCTCTTGCCTTATAGGTTCTTATGTGCTGACCTCTCAGAGCAGTTCGTATGCTCTCTGAAAATGTAGTTTTCGCATCGGATGACCTATACTCCATATTATCTAGTTGCATTTTATTTACTTACATAAAATTCCAAAAGCACTACCTACTCCCGCGGGTTCTTAAACGGCCACACAGTTTTTTTTTTTTTTTTAATTTTTTGTTTGTCACTCTCTTGGCCGTTTCTCGCATTCGTAAAATATATTCACAGTCCTTTGAAAAAAAGAAACCACAATAACAAGATGACGTCAAATAAATACCTTTGCCAATAAACAAAACATAGTATTCACTCTGAGAGAGCAAGCATAAGCTTCCATTTGACACTACGTATCAAACATTTAAAACCATGAGACAGGCATGCATTCCAATTGCCATGGCAGTATAATGTATACCATACACCTACACGCCAAAAAATCATTTATTTAAAATGATCCAACTTCCGGTTAAAAGATACCAAGTAATACTGTTAATATAGCTCCTACAGAGTTAGTGGATTCAAAATAACCGAGTCCACTTGTTAAGGCAACTCGGTTAAAAAAAAAAACGATTTTTCAATTTCTTCTTAATTTTCTCTGTAAAATTTCCAACTGGTTGATAACTTTTATATCATTTATTTCATCATCCTCCTACATATTACAATTTATAAAACTGCGAAACAAGTTAAAATGCAGTAAAAATTTGGAGAAATTGTATTTTGTATTAATTAAGAAAAATGGAGGCAAATGTCAAATTATATTCAATTATTTAATGTGGGGTTGGGGTAAAATTTCAAAATTCTTTTACAAAATTCTGCTTTCAAAATTGTGTTTTCAAAAATTCTGCAAACAATTAAAAAATGTGTTGGAAAATATTAAAAAGCGAACATTCCATTTATTTAATATGTATCTTTTTCAATTTGTTTTCTTAGTTTTAACTCCTTTTTTCTTAATATTCACCTCTATCTGGAATAATATATCCCACGTAATGTTTTCACTTCAGAAATCTGATTTACATTGCTGACAAGAGAAACATTTCCATCGGAATTTGTTCACGATACCCCTGATTTAGTTCCTTAAATTAAATTTCGCCTATTTTTTGTTTATAGATGTTGTTTTTTATTTAAATTTTATTTAATATTTAATCAATTTTTTATTGTTTTTATTTCTAGCTCTGAATTTATATTTTTTTTGGAAATTTGTTTTTTTTTTCTTGTTGTTTATATTTGTTAGTTGGAAAACTTTATTGTTTTAAATTTGAAAAGCAGAACTAAAAAAAAAAAAAAAATTTCATAAAGCTGAATTTTTGTGTGAAAAGACAGAATTTTGAAAGCAGAATTTCGATCCACTTTTAACCATTTTATCTCGGTATTTTTTAAACTAGGAGTACTCTTTTTTTTCAACAGAGAATTGGTTAATTTGAACCCATTTTTTACAACCTACCAAAAATTGAATTCGCTTAGAGATAATTTTTGAGCGTGTATACTCGGCAAAGCCAATTCAGCACCCACATGCTTTTTGCTTTTGCATTCCAAAGCGCAAATTCGCTCGCTATTAATTGCAACATGCGGCTACACTTTGGACTGATTGCTAAAGTACGCGCACCACACACTCGCTCTACTTAAACTTTGTCCGCACCAGAAATTCCTCTGATCTGCATCCGAGTTTGCGTTTGCCATTCACATACCAGCACCAGACAGTCGATCTGAAAGCAAAAATTCAAAATAGGTACAAAAATAAGCGAAATCCTCGCACAAGGATGAGTGCACATTTCAGTCGGCTGTCGGCTACACAGAGAATGAGTATGTGTATCATGCTCTGTCCTTGCATGCTGCACACACCTCAACTTATATTCATTTGATCCGTCGCATATATACTTCTGTTTGACATTCAGACGGATCTAAAAAAAAAGAAAGAGGATAACCCTCATTCGCACCCATTCCGCACATTTCCCATTCCGTTTGAAGTTGAGTCATCGATGGCACTAGATGGTTGCTGTGTACCGTTTGAATATTTTATAAAATTAACATGATAACTCAATCAAACGCGCATAAAAGCGGTAAGAGGATGCAGTCTTTCCAACCGTCTATAATCTTCGTTTGCAGACGCAGGATATAAATCATATATATATTTGAATTCATTTACTGAGGCTACAGCGTACTGCTGACAAGTGAATACAAAAGCAAGGGAATGCAAGTTTGATTTCTAATTGAAAAGCTCTAGAGGAGTATGATTTTTAATCATTCATTCATCACTCATCAGCGACATCGTTGCTGCGATGTTGAATAGTCTTGTTTGGGAGCGGTAGGATGAGTGAAGATGCATATACCTAATTGCTATTGATTTCATTGACGAATGCATGGTATATATCTGCACATGCAGAGTTGTCAAATAAGGGTTTTTCGAATGCTAGATGATGGAAGGGAAAAAAGGGGACCACCTTAATTAGTCCAAGGGTGAACGGTAGGACGGCAAATTGTTTTCGCTGCCTTATATGAGTTTTATGTTTTTATTTTTTTGATTATTAAGACAAATAAGAGTTGAGTTCAGTCCGGTTGTCTTAAAAAATGTCGCTTCAATTGTGATTGAAGCCAAATTTAGAAATAGCTTAGTCAGGGGTTTCTGCTATCCAACACGAGCACTGAGATAAAATTGCTGTTCCAGTGGACCTACTGCCAGAAGGGCACCTGCCGCTAACCCCAATTTCTCCGTTCGTTGTAAAGTATTTGCAATTTATATTCGTCCCAGAAAGTGTCACTTCAATTGTGAATGCTGCCGAATTTCGAAATTTTGTAGTCTGCTATCCAACTCGAGCCCTGGGATAAAATTATTGTTCCAGTATACCTACCGCTAAAAGGACACCTGCCGCTAACCCCAATTTCTACGTTCGTTGTAAAGTATTTGCAATTTGTATTCGTCCCAGAAAGTGTCACTTCAATTGTGAATGCAGTTCGAAATTTTTTAGTCTGATATCCAACTCGAGCACTGAGATAAGATTGCTGTGCCAGTGCACCTACTGCTAGAAGGACAGCTGCCGCAAACTGCAATTTCTTCGTTCATCGTAAAGTAGTTACGAAGTCAATTCCATTGTGAATGCACCAAATATCGACACTCGGTCACTAAGATCCAGCAGCTCTTACAGTGTACTGCCAGAAGGACTCCTACCGGCAACCGTTGTTTCTGTGTTTGTCGTAAAGTATTTCGACAGTCTGTTCGTAGCAGAATGTGACACTTCAATTGTGAACGCTGTCGAATTTCGAAAGTTTGTAGTCGAGGTTTCCTGCTACCCAACTCAATCACTCAGATAAAACTGCTGTTCCAGTGTGCTGTCAGAAAGACACCTGCCGCTAATTCCAATTATTTTATTCATCATAAAGTAATTATGAGGTCACTTCCATTGTGAATGCGCCATATATTGAGAATTTCTATCGGAATTTGTTGCCACCCAACTCGGTCACTCCGAAACAACTTCTGGTCCAGTGTTCAACAAGAAAGACATACGACACTTACTCCAGTTTCAAAGTATTTGGAAAGTCCGTTCGTCCTAGGAAGTGTCACTTCGATTGTGAATGGCGCCGATTATTGAAAACTTTATTTGGAGGTTTCTCCTGTTTCTGTGTTCATTCACACTTGCCCACGCTTGCAAAACATAGAAAACCCCAAACAACTATACACATTACTGGCTTGTTCACAATAGAATAAATAATCCATTACTCGAGATTCTCACAAGTCCGAAAATCCTATTCAAATGTATAAATAAATAAAACGCTTACATCTCTTCGCAGGAGCTCTTCAGTTCCTCCTAAAGGCTACTTACTGTTCCGCTTGTTTTATACTTTATTTTATTTTTTTTGCACATTCCATCCGCTATTTAATATTAGTTACTGATGAAAAAAGCTAAATTATAAAATTGCGCTCTTTATTTCATTCTTTGCTCCTACTTATTCACAGGACATACCTTCGCGACGTTATCGAAACAGCAAACGTCTTTATAAAAATGATGGAAAAATTCTGCAAGGACTCTGTCGTCGTACAGGATAAACGTCGCAAGAGGAAATCCGCTGCTGCTAAAAAGAAAAGTGCAATCAAGTCGACTTTGGATAAGAATCCTCAAGAAACTGAGGTGGGTATACGATTATGTTTTCTCTTTATTTTGTTTGGTTCTCGATGCGAAAAGGAAATTGTAAATGCCACTGGGGGTATCGTATATTTGATGTAAGTTTTCATCATATCGAGCCCATATAGGTATTTACGAGCACGAGGATATGTAGTTAGTCCTCTAACAAATATATGGTCAATTGTTGTGCAGGAGGAGGACCCAATTTTAGCTCGTTTAAAAATATAAAATGTGAAGTGCCCGTATCCGGGGGGTTTTTTTTTATTATTTTTTTAAATTGCGTCTCACATATAAATATATCGGAGTGGAGGATTCTTTATTTATATTTTGTGTCGCGGAATTTATGCCGCCCATAAAGTTTAATTGCGTGGAAAAATGAAGGCTTATTTAGCCCTTTTTTCCGGAGGCTTATTTACATATGCGTGCTCCGGGTATGGTGTTATTTGTTTTTTATTATTTTTTGCCGCTGTATCGATTATTAGATTATTTATTCGAAATTGAAAATAATAGTTTTCGATGTAAGGCGGGTGGATATAGAACATTGCTACGACGCGTTAATTGTAGATTTTGTAGTTATGTCCCGCTTTGCAAGGTTGGTAGATATACGAGTAAATGCACATCAATTAGCAGGCGCTTAATTTGGCCAGAATTTATGCGAAGGGGCACTTTTTATTTTTAAATGTAGTAAAAATGTTTGAGATTTATTGGTGAACTGCTATCGCTGGCATAATAAAGGCTTTAGGTAGGGAAAGTGGCGGTTCAATAAGAGCGCAAACAAAAAAAAAAGACGAGTAGAAGGGATCTACAATTGTATGCCGAGTCGAAACGGCCTATTGAGAATCTCTTTCATGACGGTTATACTCTCGGAAGTTTGTCAGACGTTCGCGAGAGGTGGCGCATTGTATGGATTTTTTTTTTTCAGGAATCGAACCCGGGAGCCCTCAGTAGTCCAACACACAATTCACTAAGCCACTGCGCCTACTTCACGAAGAACAAACTCGTGAAAAAAACCTTTATATTGAACGATTCAGCTATTGTCGCTATGAACGCTGGTAATTTGCTGTGGAAAAAATTAAAATTGTAAGAATACGAATATCTGCAAAATAGCTACAAGTCTCCACTAAAAAACAGCATTAAATTCAACATAGAAGACCTACATGAGCACAAGAGTCAATAGCTCTCAACTCAAGTGCCAAGTAAAGGGTCCGCCAAATAACTTATTTTTTTTTGAAAATGCTATAAAAAAAAATACCTAATATTTTCTTAAATTTCTTTTTTTATTTGAAAGTACAATCCTTCCGGTTAATAATGGAAAATAATTTCATTCAAATGGCTGCCTCGGCTGGCCATGCAGTAGCCTACACGATCGGTCCAATTTTTAAGCACATTATCGATTGTGCGCAGCTGTATTTCACCAATGGCTTCACAAATATTGTCCTTTAAAGCGTCAATTGTCTCTGGCATGTCGGCGTAACACTTATCTTTTACGGCACCCCACAAATAATAGTCCAACGGTGTCAAATCGCAGCTCCGCGGTGGCCAAACGACATCAGCTCTGCGGCTGATAATGCGATCTTCAAAAACAGGGCGCAAAACATCGAGTGTAGCTTCGGCTGTGTGGCACGTAGCGCCGTCCTGTTGAAACCAAATGTTGCCAATATTTTCCTCTTCAATTTTTGTGAACAAAAATTCCTTCAACATGGCCCGATAACGATCGCCATCATTTTCGAAGAAAAATGGCCCAATTATGCCTCTGGACCAAAACTTCAATTTTCTCGGGTGTACGCACTGTTTTTGGCTTTTCACGCTTTGGTTTATCGATGAGGATGCCAGTTTCTTTCACTTTTTTCCCAAGATAACGAACGTACGGAGCTGACGGTGCTTCTCTTCTTACAAAATCCGTTCGCAATTTTCGCAAACATTCTGCAACATTACCATGATTTTCAAAGTAATGTCGCAATATTTCCCAGCGTTGTTCAAGCGTATACACAACCATATTCGTTCAGCGGAAGGATAAAACTAATTATCTGTCAAATCCGACATGAGCTAAGTGTTACCATTCGCGAAATAAGCACTAGTTGAAAAAAAAAAAAGTTAGATGGCGGAGCCTTTAAATCATGTTAAAATGTTAATACGAAATAAATGCGAGTTTTGCCCCCACCAAAATTAAATTAAAAATGAATAACCCCAATCTATATACTCTCTGAATCAGTAAAAAATTTAAACTTTTTAATTAAATATCTGTATTTTCTATCAAAATTACCTTTTGCGTGAATTATGGGACACCCTGTAGTTAGGCGTTAAGCGTCAAACGCTTAATTATGAAAGTGCAAGATCAAGGTTGAATATATAGCTGTTTACGAGCTATTAGTTTGTCTCGATCAAGACGCTTGGGGTTAACTCTTTAACCCTTAAACCGTACCCTGGGGTCCAGCGCGATGCATAAAATAAACTTTCGTTGATATTTTTTCAACTACAAACCGTACGATGGCGCTATTGAAGCTAATCCTCTAATGTATCAGTAGACGTCTCGTCATTAGTCATTTTTCGGAGATTTTTAAAAAAAGAAATGGCCATTAGTTGAGCCCAATCGATCTGTAAATGGAAAAAAAAGTGCAATATGTCCAAGGGATAAGGACCGGAAGACGAAAATTAGATGCGGCAGGGCCGAAACCCCCTTTGCGGCGAATATAGCCAGTCTTTCTGCCAAGAATGCCTCGATTCTAAACTTTAAAATATTTTTAATATTAAACTATGTGTGTGATCTTAATAATAAATAATTTATATTCAAACGTCTTTTTGTTTTTGAAATAAGAACACAAATAATACACAATAATCTTTCTCCAGGGATGGGTAGGGTTTAAGGGTTAAAAGTATTTATTTCAGATAGAACACTAAATAATAATATACAATAATGATGAAATATTAAAGAGGGAGGCATTCTCCCCAGCACAACCCTACGACGACTAAATTCCGATTTTTCTATTCTCTGTATTATAGCCGCGCGAAAACGAAGAAAAACCCGGTGACGTTGTGAGCCGCCACTGAACTGCGTGCGTTCATCGTGACAGTGTTCTAGTGAAATCGCTTAGCGATTTGTGTATTGACTACGTTCTGTTTCAAACTTCGGTTTTTTTTATTGGGAGTGCATGTCCGCTACAAATATCTTGACAGCAGTAAAAATAATACATGTGTCCAGGAAACGTCAAATCTCTACCCGATCTTCCTTTCATTATTGACAACCGTTTCCCGGTCACGCGGTTTTATTTATCAAAGTCTCAGTTCTTATATGCTGTCAGTGCAGTCAACATACCAATATGTCAAATTAGAAGGATAGTCCATCTGTCTCCTTTACCCGACTGGACAGAGCAAGGGAGTAATTGAAAGCTGTCTTCTTCGCCCAGTTTTCTCGCTTTAAAATTATATTTAAATTGCAGATTAAATAAATTTCCTATAATCATTCATTATTTTTGCAGGAGGAATTGGAAAACAAATGGGTCGGCCTGTCTTCTCAGATAATTGTCGTTCTCTCCAATGAGCTAAATTTACCCGAAGAGGACCAACCGATTCCCTTTGATGCGGCCTCAGAGAAGAACATCGACGATCAAAGGTAGGTCAAGTTTTCCATTATTCCTTTCACATTCCACAAGGTACATTATTCACTTGATTCGTATCCTTTGTGCATATCATAATCGTGTTCTTTTCTGTTCTCCAGAGAGGATTGCATGGTGAGGATACATAAACTCTTGCGAGACGAGAAACTGGAGCACGCCATTGCCCTAATGCGTGCAGCAAGGTGAGTGTTCCTTATATAGTTGTTTGATAGTTGCTTTTGTATTTCGTGAAATGCAATTGAATAGTTCTGGAGCATGAAAATCGTTACTCGTTGGTGTGGTGTGCATGGGCACATCCACACGACACCCTTGGTGTTCTATTGCCCTTAACAGTGGGGCAAAAAGCAAAAATAAAGGAAGTGCGAAGCTTTTATGTTGAATAGAGAAGACGGTAAAATAAAAGACGAATCCGTTTGGTGTTAATTGCACTAACTGTGTCTCAAGTGGCCGACATTTTCCTTAATCGGAGTAAGCAATCTTGATCTAGATTCAGTGTGTGTGCAGGGCAAATGCCTCTGAAGGTCTGAAGTTACTTTGCGAACCGGTGAAAGTAATCAATTTGAAAATGTGAGAATGAAGTCAATGGTTTTTAAGTGGAAGTGTGTGTCATTAAAAAATAACTGGGTTCTCTTACTTCAATATGTTTCGGTGCAATAAATTTATGACTAAGCATGCTTTGCTATACCACATAAAGTGCTAAGGTTCTTGGTTCTTAATTTTAGTTTTATCGCTTGGATCCGGTCTGGAGATTGACGTATGGAAGTTGGCCACCACACCCTAGAAAGCGTATTCGTTTGCCTAATCTCAGTGAATAGTTGAAGGAATAGTTCCCTACGAACGTTAGTTTTGCCCCTAGAAGGGCAACAAATTTAATTTAATCAGAAACGACATGACGACCATTGGGGAATCCAAGAAAGCCAAACTTAACCAGTGTTAAGAGACGTCACTTCCAGTTTCCGGATATCCAATGAAGTGAAATACCTGCAAGCAGCGTTACCGGTGGCCAAAATGATTAAAGTCGCCAAAACGAGTGGCCGAGAGTTTAAGAAAGGCGCCTAATACAAATAAAGACAAATAACCAAGCAAAACGTAGATCATAAATAAAAGTAATATCCAAGTGCATAAAGAAAGCCAGAAATACAATGGAAGAACGAGGACGCGGAATACTCCGCATTGAAATGAAGCAAAACCTTAAACTTAAGGACAGAGAGAATATTTACACTTACATATGTCAACTTTGTATAGGCAATAGTAGTTGTTCAACAGTTTTGGGTATTTTTACTATGGAAAAAGTGCCCCGAAAGTCAACAATGATGTAAAAAGCCTCGAAAACAGAGAATTCTTGAAAAGTCATCGCCGGGGGCCCTGATGTGGAAAAAGTGGTCAAATGGCGATTAATGTCGCACATCGGTAACGCTGCCTGCAAATGAATCTAGAAAGGAAACTTCTTCCGCCCTAAGCATGTCAAAGACATTCTCAGATTTCCCGGCTTTGCACCGAAAAGGCTCCATTCTATGGTAAAAATTGTTGTTGTTTGGTGGAGGTGGAACCGTCATAAAAGAGCTTCTCATTTGGCCGTTTCGACTCGGCATAAAATTGTAGATCCCTTCCATTCTTCCCAAAAATAAAAACTCATACCAGACGAATGGTTATGAGAAGCTAGGCCTAGGGTCCCTACGGACCTGTTGCGCCAACTATTTATTTATTATTTACTAGCTGAACCGGCGAACTTCGTACCGCTTAAAATTAATTTTGTTATAAACATTATTTGATAAAGTGGAACCTCTCTATTGAAGGAAAGAAACTCCCTTGGAATTAAATAAAGTTCAATGCATAGAAAGGACTTCATGGATTTCCTCCGGGTCGGCTTCATGGTCGTTTTTTTCCGTGCTACTGATTGAATTGAGTTGGTCCGGTGAGATTTTCTCAATTAACCAAATCAACCAACGCAGAATGGCTGCAATTGCCAATCCTCGCTTCTGCAATTGTCCAAAAACATTGTGCATAACGATGAAGCCCATGATCGTTTTGGCCTTTTGTTTGAAAATTCGTGCAGTATGTCATGGCGGTCGTCCGAATCACCGTTCGGATAATTTTGTTACCATTCGATAAAGGTGATATAAAACCTAAAATATCAGAAGCTGCGACTTGTGAACACCGTGGCTCAGTGGTTAGTATGCTGGACTAATTGGGCGAGTGGTCAATATGTAAAAATGATAGTATACGAATAATGAACACAATATACCTCCATTTTTTACCAAACGATATGTGCCGCACGGCCTTCGCAGTCATAGGCCACATCACATATTCTTTAATGCTTGCAATTTGCCCCCATCACCCCTTTGGGTGCTTGAAAAAAAAGAGGCATCGACAACAGCGCCACCTATCGGTTGGAATACTATCCTAGCTTCCCAACAGAAACCAAACATACTCATCCACAAAATTGAAAATTGAAATTGAGTGGTTTCGGAGACTGACAGCAGCGCCACCTATCGTGTCCAAAACTATCCTATCCTTTAAGCTGCAACCAACCATAGACATCCACAAAATTTCATTTATATCGGTGGAGGGGTTTCGGAGATTGACAACACAGGACTGTTCAAAATGCCTATATCTCGTATAACCAAGAAACATACAAAAAAACCTAATATCCATACAAACCTTGGTGTTGACGTCACCTTTCATTTGAAATTTCCAGAAACAAAATCGGTTAACGCATTAAGGTTAAGAGACCATTAATTCAAACAATTCATTTTCATATATATTTATAGAAGAAGGTAGATGAAAAAGAAATATGCCTACAGCGCCACCTTTTGTGAATTTTCCGAATTTAAATTCTGTTTTAAATCATCCCTGATTCAGGACAAACAAAACAACAAAAAAATCATTCAAATCCGTCGAGACGTTCTGGAGTTTTTACCCGACTAACGCACAGCAATTGATTTTTATATACCTACATAATGTGTTGAAGAAACCAAAATATACTGAAATTCATGTGTTTTTTCACGCACGCATAACACACACATACGTTTACCGATTTCCACAAAACTTCACAAAACCCATATATAGACCAATACCAAAGATGTGTGAAAGTTTGATTAAGATCGGTAAATGCGTTAAGGCGTGAATCGGCGACAAACGAACACAATTTTAAGGCTCAATTTTTATATGTATAGATAGATATATATTTTTTTGTTTCATTTGCTAATATGTATACATTTAGAAATATTTTGGAAAATGGAATTAAATTGAAAGTTCCTTTTTGTGATGCAAAGCTTTTCAATGAATTGTTTGTTTGTTTTTTCATTAGATTTAAAATTAGTTTGGAAAAAATAATGAAAATACATACATATAATATAATATCATTTTCGTTTTCTATTTTTAGTTAAAATATATTACCATATTCTATTTTTTGTCATAAATTCTTATTTTATCTTTTGATTGGATTTTCTGACCGAATTTAAAAAAAAAATCGGTCATTCGGTCAGATTTGACCCGATTCATTTTTTTTTTAGTGGCAACACTGCTTAGAAATATTTCCGAAATAGGCCGTTCTTTAGAGGTGGGTGCAGAAAGCAGTCGCATATACAAGGTGGGCCATAAAAGAAGTCATCCGATGTTGTTTGGTTCTCATTTTTTTTTCTAAATGAAAAACTTCGATTCTGTTTTTTGATTATGTTTATTTGAACTTTAAGAATTTTATTGGTTCCAGTCGAGAGGATGATATCGGCCAAATGGGCGCCGTCCCAATTGATTGCCATACGGGCTCGTTTTATGGCATTTTTCAGCGAGAACTTCGGGCGACAGATTCTCGTACTCGTGTCGAATGTTGTACTCGAGGGCTTCTAGGGTATCGGGCTTGTTTACGTAAACACGGGACTTCAAAAAACCACACAAAAAAGTCTGGAACGACTAAATCGGGCGATCTTGCGGGCCAGTGCAAACCGTCAAAACGAGAGATGAGGCGGCCCGGGAACGCCGCCTTCAGAATATCGGTTGTGGCTCGCGCAGTGTGTGCCGTAGCTCCGTCCTGTTGGAACCACATGTCCTCCAGTCCTAATTCGTCCACTGTTGTAGTTTGACCAGCGGCGTTCTCGAAAAAAAAATGTCCCGATGACTCCTCCAGCGTGAACAGCGCACCATGTAGTAACTTTGAGCGGTTGTAATGGCTCCTCGTGTATTACTCGTGGATTTTCGGTGCCCCAGAAGCGATAGTTTTGCTTGATCACGTACCCGCTGAGGTGAAATGAGCCTCATCGCTCATTATGATTTTGTTCGAATAATGGTCCACTTCGTCCTCGAGATTGAGGATGGCTTGGGCGTAGGTTACACGCGTTTGGCGGTCGACAGGCAGCAGCTGATGCATGGACTAGACTTTGTACGGGAACATGACAAAAATTCGCCTTAGGGACGACCGTCTGATGGCTAATTGCGAGGCACGGCGTCTGGTCGATGTTTGCGGCGACATCCTCGTCAATAGCGGCGATATTCTCGGCGCAACGGGCGCTCCGGGGCCGGCCACACTTTGCAACGTCTCGTGTGCTCCCATACTCTTTAACGTTGTAGGCCAAACGGCGCAGTGTTTTGCGCAGTCGGTGTCGGACGGCCGTGGATTCGGCGACGGAATTTGCGCTGCGTCAACACTACAGACGAGTTGCTACGCAAAAAAATAGACACGATTATTCCGCGTTCTTGGGTAGTGTATCGCTCCATGGCTTGTTCACTTGTATTCTACATCTGTCTAGTCCACAAACGTCAAAACAGATTTGACATTGGCGGCCATTTGCAAAAATAAGAGCATCTTCCAATGGGGTGATCTGTTTTGGCCCACCTTGTAGAAGGATATCAAATGCCTCTCAGTAATTTGCAAAAAAAATTGAATTTCCCTTGCCAAGGAGAACATCACTTAGCGCTTCAGCATAAATTAACTTTTCACTCTCGCACACACATAATCTTCCAAAAGATGAGCAAAGCATTTATAAATTCCTGCCAAGCGTACACATACTTTCAGTGTATTCCACTTCGATCCCCAGACAACCATGTTAATACCCAACACAATGTGCACACTTAGTTCATTTTGTTTTTAAGGATAAAAGAAGAGCACAGCAACGCGACACCATCAGACGAATAAATATCACAGCCACTACGTATAAGGTCGCCTCCAAAAAGTGAGTGCATGCACCAAAATAAAAAAAAGGGGTAGAGACACTCACCTTCAAACTCTTACGGTGTATATACGATACCTGGTTGAGTTTGTGTTACCCGGTCGAACGCGGAACGTATGCAGAAACTCGCACAAGCAGCAACAATGATGATGGAAGTCATAAAAAAAGCTGAATTTACTTTTAACTTGTGCACTCCATGGATACACAGAACCACGAGCGACGCGACATCGCACAAAGCCAGCGAAACAAAGGATCTTAATAATTTAGCATATATTAAGTATGTCAAATGTAAGGTTGGGAAGGGTCTAGTACGCTAGTGTTGGTCGTCGGGTCTCTGAATATGAATCCCTTGTGCGATTTAATTCGCAGTGTTGTATCCTTTTTTAATATGGCAGGGCATGCTAGCCCAGGTACACCATTGGAGGGGTGTAATTTCGAAAGTGTCTAGACGAGTTGAGCTGATTTAAGGAAAGCGGGTCCGGTGCATAAGCCCCTGTCGTTCCAATGAATGACTACTTAAATATTATAATTAGGCTCGGTAGTGGGGAACTAACAAGAGGGAGAGAGTTGTGACGACTGGATGTCCCTTTATATATAATTGATGCAGAGTACATGCCTGGGAGAAGCCTGTGAGACAAAGGATGTTTTTGCGAGGTCAAATCTGACGACCATTCTTGAGTATTCGAGATCTGAGTGGACTTTCCCAAATCTATACGAAACTGAGAGTACAAACTTGTACTCTATTTGCAGGAAGGGACTTGCAATTCGATTGGATATGGTTTGGGAACTCCCTTGACCTACCAGACTTTGCACAATTCAGCGTCAATAATTTTTAGTAGCTCGGTAAATCGTATTAAAGAATATTTGTATCCCAGACAGCGGTTAACAAAAGTCTGGGACCAAATACCGATTTTTCAGAAAATCCACTCACGCGCTCTCTCAACTTTCCTGTCTGTGAAGTCGTGTGAATTTAAGCAACGAATAGAATAGGATAAACGGTGCAACCTAAGTCTGTTAAGCTGTGCGTAGGGTTTTCTAAGCAGCAATGGTGCTCCTGCGTACACCAGTCAGCTTTGAGGCAAAGCTCTCGTTTTAGCTATCAGCCGACGGTCCATTCTTTGTGGTCTGTGTCTATGATTTTCTCGTATATCATTTTCCAAAACTTTCCAGGCTTCACAGAAGTACTTAGCTTGAAAAGATTCATAATCTACTGCTCTCGGGTAATTTTATAGCGCCACCATAACGGTGCAGATTTCCATACGTCTTTTTGGCATTGATGCCGAAATGATGATTGTCTTTAACGATTGGTGTTGGGCTGACAACGATTCTGCAAATATATCGCCGCAGCATTTCCCCCGAAAAAAAAATTCAAAAAGGGGAATAAAACGGGGCCTGAGTCAAACCAAAATTAGCCCGCACTTAAAATACGGGTTGTGTTCGATATCCCGCTTTTTATAATCCCGATTCTTAAAATTCCGCTATTAAAATCCTGCTTTTTGTAATCCAGCTTTTTAAAATCCCGCTTTTTTTAAATCCCGCTTTTTAAAATCCCGTTTTTCTTAAATCCCGCTTTTTAAACTCCCGCCTCTTATAATCCCGTTTCTTATTACACCGCTTTTACGTAGTTACTGTATTTTAAAAATCGCGGCGATTTAAAGAAAATTAAAACAAATTAAGCAATGAGTGTTTTTTTGAAATGCAGTTTATTTATACGCAGACGTGAAACTTTTCTATTTTGGAAAACGCAGAAATTTATGGCGTCAACGCTGGTAGACGCCATAAATTATATGATTCGGAATAACGTTGCGTGACGAGCACGATCTTGGACGTTTAGACTACCAATGAGTTAAGTCCATGGGTCCATTAACAGACTAAGCAAAGGCTTCAATCCGATCGTGGACACAAATCGGCCTGTTCGGAAGGGAGGTAGTGCAACCTTCCATTGCACAACATTCAATGTTATCCCGTTTCGTTTGTGGAAATTTATTCTGCGTCTCTTCAGTTTAAATCAGCAAGAGAAGTATTTATCAACATGATTATAAATAAATAAATAACTGATTTCACTGTAAGTCTGTGTTCGACATAATGTTCATTAAATTAAGCGGCATGGATATTTAATTGTGTGGGTAATTAACTTTAAAACGCTCCTCTTGAATGAACAGTACAGTGAAGGAGCAGGAGTGAAGGATAAAAACATATTTTGCAATTTTCATACTTCAACGCATACATGCACGCTAACAGCATTTTAATCAATCGAATATTTTGTAAATATTTTGCATATTTTGTATATTTTGTGTAATCAATTCGCTTTTCAGGGAGATATTATAAGGGAAGTACACCTCAACCGGATACGTGTAAATAAAGCATTCTCAAATGAATCTCTCCATTAACTAATAGGGCAGGTATTATGTATGTTGTTGGTTTATAATTGACGCCCCAAGAGCGGTTTAAGGGTCTTACAGAGTATATGGTGCCGGATGAGCATTTATTTGGTCAAGCAGCGCTTACATCTGGATTACTAGAGCCTAGAGTCACTTTTGCGTTGGCTATAAACCAAAACTGAGAAGAAGCTGCATGCCTCGCACGTCGCACTGTTGACTCGGCTGAGAAATGAAATGAAAACAGTGACCCTGAAGTTTGCAAGTGGAATGGAGCCAAGCATTAAACAGATGACGAAGACTGCTACAAAACAAATCTAACCGCTATCCAGTCGGTATGAAAGGTATGGAAGGACCTCTGTCAGGCAGAAGAATCCATTTAATCTTCTGAAGCCTTCCCTCCATCTAATAAAAATGAAACGAGCATAGCAATATCTAAACTCAAGTCATTTTAGACAGCTATAACTTTGAGGCGGATAGGGACTTTGTCTTTACATTGGCTCTGCTATAAACTCTGAAGATGGCATCACACCATAGATCACGTAAGGAATTTGACCTAGAAAGCCAGTCGAGTACGTCCTTGTCAGGTAATACTTGGGGAACTCTATAACAGACCCTCGTCGTCCCAGTCGTGCTGAATGTCGGATAGACATGTACATTTGTGGATAAAGCTGTCGGTGCTAAGACGCATGTAGTTTGGAGACAGCCGTTAACGGATAGCTGCGGTGAGGAAGAAAACAACAAGTCTTTTGGTCCGGACACTAATATGCGACTGAAACAATGACCACTGCGAAGAAAAAAAAGCGGGCCAAAGATTAATTTCGACAAAACTCCACAAACGTGGCCTTAGACCTGATCAGCCTTTGCGAACGATCAAATATTCGGCAGAAAACACAGACCAAGGAACGATTGATTCAATTTCTCGCGTCCAACGGAATAAAAATCTTTCTATTTGTCCTCCATTCAAAAAATGAAAGTATTGTTTGTATTTAAGAACGGAAAGCAAAGCGCGAAAAATAAAAACGCATCCGATCAGGGTTATGATTTTATTCAGACTAAGTTTAAAAAAAGAAACGTGTGAGGGGAATGATTAAGAGAAAGAAAGAAAGATATACATATATTTATAAGACAATGCAAATGCAGACACAAATATGTTGTGTTGCCAACTTTTTTAACAGAAAGTCCTATTCGTCGGTGGGCGCTCCTGCTGATGGATGTTACATTTTCTAGAAGTATTTTTATTATATACTAGCTGTACCCGCCCGGCTTTGCCCGTGCAAAATGTGGTTTCAGAACAATTGATGGAAACAATTTTTTTATAAATTTTCTGTCTTGTAGGGGACACAATTTTCTTTTTTTTTGATAATCGCTCAAAGAAAAACATCGATAGACAATGCAGAGGTATAACGCGAGAGAGCGGTCTGCAATAGTGAGGGACTTGAGCCCGTATTAAAAAACACCCCAAAGACTGATTCCACTCTGCCTTCATGGCATTGCACCTGGTCGTTGGACTAATCAGCAACAATTTAATATTCCTTGGACAATGAAAATGAAAGAAAATAATTTTACAAAAGGTATTTAACTCACTTTTTATTAATGTAACGCTTCCTTGTATACTTCATTAGAAGTTTTGTTTCTATCGGGTGAGATAGTGATATTTCCTGGGTTATTTACCCTGGAGCACGCTACATAATTATCTCTAACTGCCCGTGAATTCAACTCCCAGTTTTCTTAAAGTTTGATCCTGTGATTTATTGATTGTCATGGCAGAACAAACATTAATGGGAAATTGAATCCGTTTAAACTGAAATGGATAATTGCTGGGAATTATTTGTATTCTTGGTATAAATAACGTATATCCACACCCAGTGAAAAATTAACGCCTATATAACGTTTTTCTGCAACGAAATCACTCTCAGTCTGGTTCCATTACAAAGCTTGGGGGATTCAAATTGCGACGCAACTAAATGGAAACTCCAACTTTCAATTTTATGAGCAAAAAGTCCATTGGCTGTTATGCTATTTAAAAACTCCACCGGGTAATTTACTGCCTCATCTTGATCGCAAATAGCATTTATAAACAGTATGACTTGTATCACCAGGATTTTCCCTTAATAAATATAAATCCCCTAATATAATAATACAACGATCTGGTATCACTGGTACCTATACCTATTTGACATTTCTTTCTAGACACTTTATTTTGTAAGCAAAACAGAGGCAAACAAACCTTTTCTACATATTTGCCAGTTCTTTTTTCTTAGCAAACCACACAGCGTACTGTCTCTGTCTGTCTCCTTCTCCGTCGCACGAGTAAAATCGAGTTAAAAGAGATGCCAATATATTTTGATTTGAGAATAAAAATCGTAGAAATGTTTCAAATTTTGCCTTTTTATTTAAAAACCTTTTAAGTTATCGAGTTATTGGATATCCTAAGTTGTACCTGCAGATGTCCTCTATAAGCTGGTATTTACTATACTTAAATGCTCCCAGTATTTTCAAACGCAAAGCGTTACAAAGAAAAAAGCAAAACGAAACGAATAAATAAATTTCTCTTGTCCAATTTTTGCCATAATTTATAAAGATATATAGAGTTGAAATAAAGTTGAGATTGTAGGCTTAGGTATCCTCTATAGGGGGGTGAAAAATGCACCAGAATATATTGAACAGTTTCTAAGATTTTTTGCATTTAAAGACATGTCGTCAAAGTCATTCTTAGTCGAACAGAACTACACCAATTTTATTTATATGATATACGCCGATTCCAAACCGCTAATTGAGAAGCTCTTTCATGACAGTTTAACTCTCGGAAGTTTGTCAGACGTTCCCGAGAGGTGGCACCATGTCGAAAACCTTAAGATGGTTACTTCGGTTTTTGTCGGTAATCGAACCTGGAAACCCTCGCTTAGTAGTCAAACACACAAATCACTAAGCCACTGCCGAAAAAAATATATTATGTTAAAAGTCTTGTGTTTGAAGACCCATTCTCGAATAGTTCAAGTAGTGAACTGTAATGAACACTTAAACATATTAACTATCCAACGAGCCCAATTTTGATACAGTTGGGAACTAAAATTGAACAATTTCAAACACCCTGCAGCTGAGTTCGTGTTGAAGATAGACAAAAAAAAAACGACCAATTAAATTAGGAAGATTAACTATTATTGCTGCGCAACGTCTGTCCTCTGCCATTGTGTGCAGGGCTAACTTTGCACCTCCTTGTGGCGCCCCAAAGGGCTACAATATATGGATAATTACCTTCCCCCTGGTAGTAGCCAACAATATGCATTGTTATTTAAAATTATTATTATCCTACCTATGCTGCGCGTATCTACTACAACTACTCCATCGATATAACATTCGCCTCCCGGTTTCCTCCCACACACAGACTGATAGCAGCAGCATCTCTGGAATTTTAGTTCAGTTGAGTGTCAGCGTTTCTCCAAAGCAGACACCAGAACCACCCGTATCATGGAATAACACAACACTGCCTGTCGACAAACAGCAACATTGCAGAGCAAAAGGATATTTATCTTTTATTATATTCCTTTTCAACAAAATACAGTGCAGATGAGAATAGCTGCTCCAGAAGTGGCAGCAGCAGCGGCGGCGGCTCGAATCACAACTAAACCTTTGTGTTGGCGTATAATTTAGAATTTCCAGGATTCCGGCCAGGGATATACGCCTTTGAGAAGTTCAAACGTACACATAATTGTGGAGTTATCTATGGCGATGACCAAGGGCCACACGGGCTGCACCCCCCTCCGATGAATTGTTACGGTTCATGAGCCGAACAATGGCCCGGCTGCCATACACGAGTACATGTGACCAATGGGTCGACATCCTTCCTTTAGCGTCCGAAATTAAATTTCATGAGAAATTGGTAAACAACATAAATGTTCAGCTGCAAAGGCAGTTGCTGGCGGGCGATAACTGAATAATGCATGTTTTAATTATTATTTGGTAGATACTTCGGTCTAACGCAAGTCCAAGCTACGCATATGTATATATGTTGCATGGAAGCTTGTCTCTCCGAACTGAATCGCTTTAAAGATTTATTTCGACTGGATGCATTTTGAAACTGATAACGAAATACATGCTTTGTCTATCGGTGTGTGTCTAGTTAACCTTATAGGCACTTTGTCGGACAAGAATGCGTTTGACTGTATCGGCGACCAAGTATATCAATGTGGGGAGGCGACAAATGACTGCATGTCTCTGCCCGAAATTGCTGTTACTCTTGGCCGTTCAAGACTTATATCTATAACTGATTTGAATTGAAGATTATAACAGAAAACCCCAGGCAACCCATACTTGCCAAGGTTCATTAATTTGATTAATTTTAAGTTCTGAACTTGGCTCTGATTGTTGTCAACACCCAGATTAACCTTGTTATACTTAGCAGTGCCAGCTAGCGGGTACTCGACTTGATAAACTTGTAAGCAAGAGTCCTGATATTTGCTATTTATTGATATGCAACGCTGTACATCAAGATAGACTTATAATTAGTACAGGATATGAGAAAACAATGTGAAAAGAAAGGTAAATAATAGTAAACTATAAAAGAAAATATAATTCAAAAGAAATGAATATAAAATTGTAAGTTAAATATTTAAACAATTTAGATGTATGCGCAACCAAGGACAAGTAAAAGTTAATAAAAAAAAATAGTGGAACTCCGGGAGTGCCGACAGAAGTGAAAACTTGAACAATTACGTGTGTATTTTTTTAATCGTCAGGAAATATTTTATTGCGTGGGAAATACTTTTAAATAAATTGTATTTTTTTATTCATTATTTTTATCAAATGCCAAATAAGGCTTTTTCATACCTCTTAGGCAATATTTCATTAGCTAAGGCTTCAAAGCTTATTTTTTTTCAAAAAGGCATCTTTTTTTGTTTTAAATATGTTTTTAATTTTTTTTTTTTATTTAACATATTAAATGACTTTTTAATTTTTTTAACCATTCTTAAAAAATCTTTGCCAAAAAAAGAAATCATATGTAACCTCGGTCATTAGGAATGTGCTTCCACCATCAAACTCTAATCGCGTAAGCAGAAACCGACAGAACGATATCGTCTCGACGATGCTTCTACTTCATGTAACAACGAAAAAACGATAATCGTTGAAACGATTGGACGATCATCGTTTCTTGTTGCTTCACGTTACTTATTCAAATGTCAATTACTATCGTCGAAACGATTCGATGGCTATTTTGCAATCGTTTCGTAGTTTTTGGTGCATTTTTTCAGTTTTAATTAGGTCTGAGAGAAGCATAAAAAAAATAATTAAAGGAAGACACACTTATGTTCGTTGAAGGAGACTCGCTCCTATCCAAATTGTAAAAGAATTGATTCTTTGAAAAAAATGAACAAATGAATTTAATTTATTTGTTTAATGATTCCATATTTAGATTTTTAATGCAATCAGGAAAAAAAAGTCATTGCACTCATTCCAACAAAATTCTACTACCAAAGCTATTTATTTTTGCCAAATTCCATGTCAATCACTGACAACGAAGAAAAATAAACAAATTCAAGAAGAAAAAAAAAAACATTTTCCATACATTTTTAAAATTTTCCGGTGTCAGAGTTTGTTTACAGTCATGTTCAAACTGTTGAAAACAAAAATGATGAACGATATGATTGAACGATCCAACGATGATGTTATATGAAGCAAACTAAAAACGATATAGTTTTGTTCAAACGTTTCGACGATAATCGTTTCAATAATTACGCGATTACAGCTCTGTACATTTTCCGAACATTTTATCTGTCATTCTTTAAAAATAATTCCAGCGTCCAACTTCCAGTAAGTGTAATGAAATTGGAAACAAATTTAAAAGCTGTTTGTTGTATAAATAAAAATTGCTTTTGTTTATTTTTTTTATATTTTTATTTAGTTTTTGATTTATTGTAGAGATGCCACGAATATTCGGCAACTATTCGATATTCGATTCACAAAGAGGTTTATTTAGCATCAAATTAACATATCAATATTTAAAATCTACCAGTGGTAAATTATGATGGATGAAAACAATTTTTTCAGCATTTGTCGATAGCAGACTGCGATACGACTGCGTTTTTCCTCATAGATTATACCTACTTCTGAAAACAGCCGCTCACTATATACAGATACACTGCTACCAGGAGATGATAAATAAATATTAGAAAATTGTGAATTGCTAGATATTGTTTTGTGTGTTGCTGACCACCAGTTGTAAGGGTCTGCTGTCCGATCAAGGCGAACAGATGCCATGAAAAAATCATGTTCCTTTGCAACTGAACTTTTCTGTTCCACACCTTCATCTGAACCATAAACTAACTATTAAATAGACTGACAGCTTCAGGCAAAAAAGAGAAATTGCCTACAAGCTGAATTTGACCTTGGATGTAGCCCAGTTTGAATTCATGTATTTGTGCCTATGCTAATCAAAGGTGACTCACTCATACATGAAAAAAACCAGCCTACACTCTTTCGGTTTAAACCGGATGTCGCCATGTCGGTAACCTGAGGTGGACTCTCATTTCAATATCAAGGGCTGTGTTGTAAACCATAGTTTTTCTTAGTTCCAGGTTGGAAATGTTCGCTACTTTCTTATATAAATTGTTGTTCGATTTTTGTTGTAATTGAATAGAAATTAATGTTCAAATTACAGGATATAAAGAAAGGAATATTTTCTTAAGTTTGTATAACGAATTTTGCATAGATAAAATAAAAAAATAAATAATTGGCGCAACAGGTCCTTATGGACCCAAGCCTAGCTTCTCACAACCATTCGTCTTGTGTGAGTTTTTATTTTTGGGACGAATGGAAGGGATCTACAATTTTATGCCGAGTCCAAACGGCCAATTGAGAAGCTCTTTCATGACAGTTATACTCTCGGATGTTTGTCAGACGTTCGCGAGAGGTGGCGCAGCGAAAAAAACCTTAAGTTGGAATTTGGGTTTTTCTCGGGATTCGAACCTGGGACCCCTCGCTTAGTAGTCCAACACACTAACCACTAAGCCACTGCGCCGACTTTTGCATAGATAGATATTATTTTTATGATATCGATATTAAAAAAATTGTTCGCATGTTCGCCATAGAATTTTGTTTCAGTTTCGCAAGCAATTTCTCCTTTCACATTTACATTTTTTTTTAATGATCAATTTGGTGTAACTATTAACAACAGTATTAAACGAGACTGACAACTGTACTGTCACTTAAAAAAGTGTAAGAAAAATTACAAACAAAAATGAATTAAAAAAAAATCGTCAGTTTCCTAGAAAACAAATTGTGAAGAACCAATTTGTAACTTTATTTTACTTTTCATATAAATATTGACATTATTTTCATTCATAAAATGTCGGCTAAAAACTTTTCACTCGTGTTTTTTTTATTAAAAACTAGCACTATTCATATTCTTGGCTGAAGCAGTTGTTTTCAAATGGAATTATTTAATAAATTTTAATTGTTTTTCCGTTGTTTTCCCGCTATTAAATGGAATCTTCATGAAAAGATTATAACTCAAAAATCATATATCAAATCATAATAATCGTAATTAATTCATTGCCGTTTTTCTGTTGACATTCCTCGCGAAAAATTAGCTAACATAAAAAAGAGGCAACACGAAGACAGGGCAGTCTCGTTTGAATAAGCTTCGTGGGTGGACGTTTAAAGATATGGTTGATTTATAAATAAAAAGAATTGCTTGAGTTTGACATTGAAAACTTCATTTTGATCATTTTGGTGTGTTTCTTAGTTATGAGTTGGTTGGTTGGATTAGGTGGCTGTATTTCCCGTACGAGGGAAAGACACAAATAACGCAATTGAGCGCCGTTTTGAGACCACAACTCACGGAAATCTGAGAAATAGAGGGGGAGAAGGACGATGAGGGAACTTAAAACCATCCTGAGGAGCTAAGAAATTTGATGATCTTATTGAAATGAATACTTTGGATGGCCGAAAGGTCATCATAAAAGGGATGACCTAGAGCACTGTGTCTGGTTTTGGCTAGGGCCGGACACTCACAAAGAAGATGAAATACTGTTTCACTCTTATTTGTGTCCGCGCAACTACGGCAGTGGGGGATGCCAAGCTTGGCTGCGTGAGTTCCTAGGGGCCAATGACCCGTACTAATTGCCGTTAGTCTGGCGACATCTAAACGCGTTCTGGCTAAGAGGTTGTTTGTTCTGGCACCATCATAGGTTGGCCAAATTTTTATCGAAATGGCACAGCTCGTCAGGTTCAACCATCTGGTCTCCGCCCTTGAGGTGCAGTACAGGAGGATTTCTCCCTTAACGTATCCCAGCGGAGGGAAGACTTCCTCCGCTAGAGACACGCACAGAGTAGAGCCACGTCTTGCAAGTCCATAAGCTTTCTCATTCCCCTCTATGTTCCTATGGCCAGGAACCCAGACGAGAGTGATTTCAAACAGATGACAAGCCCTGGCAAGCGTCTCCCTGCAGTCCACAACAAGTTTGGACGACGATTTAGTTGCCCCGACAGCCTTAACCGCGGCCTGACTGTCGACGAAGATGCCTATTTTTGTTCTGGGTGTAGTTACGTTAAGAAGCAGTCCACACGCCTCCTTGATTGCATGTACTAAGTAGTTATGAGTATTTCAATAACATATTTTTTCCACAAAAACAACAAACGAAAACAGACACATTAATTGTAGGAACAAAAATATCTATTTTTATTTCAACAAATGAATTTTTCGAACTTTATTCCTTTATTTATTTATGTTGATTACATTTGTTTTTTTTTTTAAATTATGTAGAATAGAAAACAAATGTTATCGTGGTGCAATAAAAAAACGAATTTAAACTCTCAGAACGCGTCCATCAGCTGACAGCAACTCACGAAGTACACTAAATCTCAGTCAGTGTTCCTAACACTCTCTCTTTATTTTTCCCACGAAGCGTGTTCATTTTTCCTTTTCAATTTACCTCTATTTTTGTATGAAAAAAACATGCTCTTAAAATTCAAATTTGTATTTTTTGGAAAGAAAATTATATTAAATTAATCTTCAGTATAAAAATCGCAGTTTGCTAACATTATAATCATTAGTTTTGGTACTGGAAATTGTTGCTAAAAGCAAATCTCCCTTTTATTTACATTTAGTGCGTTGATATTCATGGTGAAATGTAGTTTGAATGTTTTCTTGTCAGATGGTTGATATTCCCACAATTTTGATGTTTCTTCGCATGGAAATTTTACCGAAAATTGAAATTCCCACAAAAAGGTAGAGATGCCACAATGTAGGAGCAGTATTTTTTTGCTGCTTCACACGTATTCACCGACAGTAAAATAGCGAGCGGTGGTAGGGGCTTATATTGAAAAAAATTTGCGGGGTAAATCGGGGAGACGTAGGAAAGCTGTCAGTCTATTTCTACTTAGTTTATGATCTGAACGCTAATTTTCTGCAGCGACTTCCTCAAAACAATGCCAGAAACTGTCATGTATCTCAATGGTTTTGTCATTTTCATTGGCGATCCTTTTCTTTCGAAGTATATCATCATCCGTGCTACTATATTCATCATCATTTTTTTCAGAGCTTCTGAAGTACTAAGTGTTGCCGAATATTGGGCCACGAGCTTCGCCGAATATTCAGTATTTTGTATTCGGCCAAATAACTATTCTTGGCATCTCTAATTTATTGCTCCACTTAACCAAAAAAAAAAGAAAAGTTTTGACCTTATATTATTGAAAAAGGATTTTTTTTTCAATTTACGCATTTTTTCGTCAAAAGTGGTTGGCAACGCGAACACTGGTGTCGGAACAATGGTAACAGAATATTGGTGTCGCGAGTTCAATGGTTTTATGCCATCTCAAAAATGGCCAACGCGCCTTACGAAGTTTTCACTTAAAAAAAAAATGATATTTCGCTACAGTTTCATTACTGGGTGTCGAAAGGGTATTGCCAATTAGCTTAAAATATGAATTTATCTATATATGTGTTTTATTTCACGAACCTGCAAAATAGTGACAATGAAAACTCGCAACTATCGCCATACCCTTATTACAATTTTTCAGCGCAACGCTGCCTTTGGAGTTCGCTTTTGCAATACCACAAGAACTCGAACTTTGTCAAACTCTATATCCGTTGAATCAGTGGGATTTCCCTTTGTACTTGTAAGTTCTGAGTACTAAGTAGATGTGTGCGTCGACAGAACAGGGAAAAAGAGGTTTTATTTCATCACATCATTTGCAGGTGTCCGTTGCTTTTCATGACTGCGACTGGCTTCGCACAGGGGCATACCTTCTCGCACGAACAAAAAGTTTGCCTTGCACAACTAAAAAAGAGCCAGTGCTAAAAGTCCTCTACAAACAGCTCGGGTTATGTGGCTTTTGTTTCGGTTTTAGTTTGCAGTTCGCATTGCATCTGACATGCCTATGCAAATAAACACAAAAAAAAAACAATCTCCTTTCGACTACATGTCCTTTTCGTCAATACACAGGCACACTCGTACGTATAAGGAGCAGAATGTTCACCAAAAGTGATTATATGATCACACCCTTACGCTTTCCTGTGGTTCCGGCAAACATTTCCATCTGGATTTATCGTCCTTTAATTGAAATTAAATCCTTTAGCAGCGAGGCAAACTTGAATGCATACCCATAGGAGCCATTCGAGCTTTGTCGTTGTTCTTTTGTACGAGAGTGTGAGACCGCGTCGAATGTGTGACTGTGCCTTTGCCTTCGCCTGTGCAGTATGCGCATTGAAGTGGATAAACTTTTCGCATTATTTTTCCATAAAATAATTTTAAACGCAACGATGCAATGCAATCAAGCTATGAGCGAAATCCTCACTGTGGGACAGGATCTTCATCCGCCCACATACTCGAAAATAATTACCGAGCTTAATGTGTGCACATATTTTAATTGAAAGGACCTTCGCCATTCGTTTATCTGTCAGGGTAAAAAACTCGCAAAAGAAAAATATGACCGAAGTGATGGGAGTGAATATGTGCTGTGTGGGCCTTCTGTAAGATGAAATCGAATTGTGGTTGGTATTGGGATTCGAAATTGTGACGTTGCCCGACGTTGGTTTATGCGGAATTTGCAATGGAGTAGATTTATTAATTTAATCTTAGTTTCAATGAGAGCGAGAGAGGGAGGAAATTGAGTTATTTTTTCGAAAATGCCACCCGCAGTCAGACTGCAACGGATTCCATAAGGACGGAGTTTCCTTCGCTGATTCCTGATGACATGGTATTTCCGTATTTAAGGACTTTTTTGTATGGCCCGAAAAAAAGACTGGCTTACTTTGGCGGCTTCACCACAATATGACAACCTTTCACAGTAAACAAATAAATTTTAACTTGACATCTCAATGTGTCCTTGGTCTATATGAGCCTAAATTCGAGTCCATTCTCGGTTAATGCTTCTTCGGTATTAGGCCTGTTTCCTGCGAAGACCTTTGGAACTGTATTCGTCTACACAGAAACCGTTTTATTGTACACCTTCCGATGATGTCTGTTGGGAACTTTAAGGGCAGTTGATTGCTCAATATGTCAGCCTCGCACGACAGACTTACCTCCCCAATAATTGTGCACTGCCTACCTTCTTGTTCTCCATTGTAAACGTGAAATCAGCTTCATATGTTTTTTGATCTGAGGCGGTTTGCACAGTTTGGGTTACCAGATTCATTTTGAGTAGTCGTACCTTCGGGCTACCTACTTGCTGACATAAATCCGCCCGCAGCTACAAGTCAATAAATTATTCAATAACTCAGTGGGGGTAGTTTACAAAAGAAAACATACCGCATCAACGTAATAACGGGCTTATTATGTCTGCACCACCACTGACCGCTCCTCATGCATTCGTGGCTTCCGTTCTTTGTATGCTGTTTGTCGGGGTCACAACCGCCGCTAGCTGTTCCCTGTACGATGGTGTCTTACATCGTAGCTGCTGTCCAGTGTATGGTGACTGCTCGGTTCTCAGTCGCAATCGCTGTTACGCAGACAAAGTGCATTGTTATTGTTGTTGATAGCAGCCGGAGGTGCTTTTTTAATCGTCTTTTTTCACTGAATTGATTGGTTGTAGTTCTTTTTACTGAATACAGATGGCAGACAGCGTTGCCAGTTTGGGGGTTTTCCCCCAAGATCTAGGGGTTTTTTGAAGTAATACTTCTTTAGGCACGCTTGACTTGGGGAGGTAAGCTGGTGAATGCGTCACGAAAGCGTTACGGAAATTGCGAGCACAAGTTGAGAGGGAGATATAAGTTACCGAAGATAGACAGAGAGAGAGAGTTACGTTTCGTTTCGTATATTACTGTAGTGGCAAGAGAGAGAGATGCGAGGACACATTTTCTTTCTCTCTTTCCCTCACATAGCCAGTTACGTTTCGTTATCTAATGTCGTTTTCGATTTGGCAAAAAGATACATTTTTTTTGAGAAAAAATCAATTTTTTTTTTTGATTGAGATTGCTTTTCATGTTTGATTTGCAAAAAAAATCAATTTTTTTTTGATCTGACTCTCTTTTGAGAAATCTCGATTTTTTTTCAGATTTCACACATTTTCACTAAAACCAATGTTGTATGACACACAGCTGGCGGTTACGCATTTTTTATCGTTGGAAAGATTGCTTTTTTTAAATGATTTATTAATATTTCGAATATGGAAACGATTTTTTTATATTAAATTATTTTGAATTGAGATATTATAAATGTTTAAAAATCAATTAAAATGGATTCCCAGTGCAAGTGAAAAAAAAAAAAAAATTTTGCGGCCAACTCAATACATACAATAACCAATAAAATTCGGATTTTATGTTCGATTTGGCAGCAAAAATCTGAAATCTCAGATCAAAATCTGAAAAGCCAAATCGAGAACGACATAAGACACAGCATACAGTGCAGCAGTGATACCAGATCGGGGGATTTTTCTCACTATAAAAGGCTAAAAGGGACAAAGGGATTTTTTAGACCTCATAGTACAAAAAGAAAGGGATTTTACTTTTCGGTCAAATTTTGTTCCTAATTGCTCTTTTCATTAAGAATAAAAAAAATTATTCAACCTACGATCAAATTAAATTATTTTTCTTGATGTTTAGATAAAAGTCAGTCAAAATATCTAAATATTTTCATTTTCTTTTTTTTTTATTTCCCTAATATATCATTTTATGAAACAGTAAAATGATATATCTGTAAATGAATCGCGAGTATTTTTTAAAATAATAAATTCATTTATTTTGTAATCATTGGAATGTATACAAAGAAAAGCGTTAACGTCATTCTCAAATCAAAGTTCTGTGTCATTTTTGTATGAAAAATCAAAAATAATGAGACTTAAAACCGAGATAAAGTTTCAAATAAGTCATAAGGTATTTATTTTATGTTGAATATTATTTTCATTGTAATTTAATGAAAATGTAATTTTATTTTCATTTTTGTAACGTTTTAAAAATGTGTAAGATGTACCTACATTTCTTTTTGTGTATTATATACAAACGTATCTTAATATATGTATTTATTTTTGTTAGCTTGCAGTTAATGTATAATGTAACTTGTATTTGTTAATAATAAAAAAGATAGAATTTAATAAAAGAAATGTTTTCTTAACTTAATATGGGATAAATGTGGGATTTTTCATATCTTGGCAAGAGATAAAAGGGATTTTTTGTGCATAACCGTGGGATAACTTGCCTCTAAAGTCTGGTATCACTGCATTGCAGGCCTATTGTCTGTATCACGCTGTAGGAGCAACCCAAGTAGAAATTTGTGACTATGATGCAAATTTATTTTAAATTATGTCGATAAAGCCACAGAAATTAAGATGGTAACTATTTGACATATTTGTTACAATTACGCGTCTCAAATATACAAATGTCCTTTATTGTAACATTTTAGCAAATTTTGTGTCTATAAAATGACTGAAATGTGACAAAACTACCCACACAAAAACTGTTTAATAACTGTTTAATGTAACCGCTTAATAGCTACAGGAATATACTATACAGGGTCTGATTTAATATCACAATATTTTGGTTATTATTTGCACACAAAATAATGACATAATAGCCGAACGGTTATGAACCCGGTTGTTTTAGCAATCGCCGATTCGTTGTATAGAACAACAAGAAGGAGAGTCCATTATTCGCCCACTAAATTCAATCGCAGGCTTTGAATCAAGACCCTGATGCAGCGTTAGAGAACGGTTTAGAGTCATTTTGACTCCTTTTTGAACATCTGGACTCCGGATTAATCTCTTTGAAAGTCAGTGCATTCGGACTACTTTTGGAAAATGTAGAACGTTCAAGCTATAACTCAAAATTGTTTACCCTATTGCGTTGAATTCAAAAGAATTTGTTTTTACAATTATATCGGTAATAAATAAAAGTGTTTTTCTTTAAAAAGAATAGAAAATATTAAGATCAGAATAGGAGTCCTTTTTTCGTCCTGCACTTTTTTTTTGGACTCTTTATGAGGTAACACTGCCTTGATTCTATCATGAAAGCTGGTGCTGACTCTTACTGTTTGAAATAATTTACAAGGACTGGTGCGAACACCTATCCGCATAGTCCATTTCATCATCTTGCAGAAGTCGATACCTTTTGGTATAGGTCATCGAAAGTTTGCTCCATTCAAATATGACAAATGCAACATTAAAATGTATCCTTCCGTTTCGAGCGGATAACAACTTGGTCAAAGCAATTCGTTTTGTTCGTCCTGTTTTGTCCATTTAACTGTTATCATTCGATGGACTGTATCTCTTTTGAATAATAAAACTCGTGTCATAAATTTTCTCAACTTAAATTTCTTTTTTTTTTTATATCTGTTTGCGTCACAGAGAAGTTTGGCCAGGGAATGACTGTTTTGGATCAATAACAGCAGCGCCCGAGGACGAGTTGCTTCTGCTGCGAGAGATCTTTCTCTACAACATTAGTTCAGGTGAGTACATATATATACCGTAGCTTCATATTGAGGGAGCCTTCACATCACGTCTGCACATTAAATTTATGACCATTGAAAGTTTTAATAGTTGAACTGGATTTTTGTTTTTTGCTTTGTTTATTGTGTGCTATATCGGACGTGACCATTGTTCACTAACTATTCGAGAAAAGTTATTATTTTTTTTTATGATTCCCCAAAACCAAGCGGGGGAATAAAACATAACATCATCTGAAGAGGAGAGTTTTATTGTTTTTTAATTTTTATCGCGATGAGTAGTTGATAACTTTAAAAATTAACCAAGCAAATTCGCAGAAAGAGGTCGGATGTCTTTGCTTGTACGAAGAAGGATAACAACTTTGGAGTTTATGTTCTCCGAGCTTTTTCTTGTTGGACAGTCGAACTCTGAATTTAGCCACAACTGGAAATGGTGGATACTCTCGATTTTGTATACATTAGCTCACTGAATAAAGAGCGACCACGCTCGCCAATCGTGTTCTAAAAAGTGGGCGAAAAAGTGATGTAGAGAGGGTTGGAGAATTATTTTTACCATCTTTTAACA
Organism: Cheilosia vulpina; assembly: GCA_916610125.1. Taxonomy (NCBI): domain Eukaryota; kingdom Metazoa; phylum Arthropoda; class Insecta; order Diptera; family Syrphidae; genus Cheilosia; species Cheilosia vulpina. Next base: position 76,056,402 of record OU744276.1, on the reverse strand, counting down.
AAATCAAAGTGGTGTGTATATCTCAAAACGCCTTATGAACTAGAAGTCAGAGTTGCATGATGTAAAATGATATAAAAACTGCATCAGATACAAAAATAAATAGTTATTGTTGAAGGCAATACGCCCATGTATGACCCTATGTCAAGCCCAGCTCCTCTCTACTATTTACATCAAACGCCTGTCCGCAGGATTTGATAGATATGTTTAAAACGACTCAAAAACACACAAAAAAAAATGTCGTACCCCTCAATTTTTTTTTTTTTTTTTTTTTTTTTTTTTTTTTTTTTTTTTTTTTTTTTTTTTTGTTTTATTCATTTCATTTCAGCTAAAACTAATATGGTTATAATGAAATAATATAATAATAGTATGAATATTTAACATAGTAATCGTTTTTTAATTTAAGGGACAAACGTCCTAAATTAGTGTTAAACGACACTTCAGGATTAAATATAGTTACAAAGTCATCTAAAATTCTGATGTGGGGTGATATTCAGTAATAATTAGTATAATAAATAATATTAATTTAAACAAATTTATTCTATAAAAGCAAAACTCCATGATGTGGTTAACTTAAAAGTTGGCATTATTAGAAAGAAAAGGTATTTTTAATGCGTCGATTAAATTTTTTATAAAGATTCAATGCTGGCATGATCTATAGTAAGTAACCAATCCTTAATTTTTCGTATATATACATTATGGTTGTAAGTTATTCGGATAAAATATGGTAACTTATTGAATAGCAAGGGGGTTTTAACTTTGTAAAAATTTGCAAAATGAGTCGTACGTGCAATTGGTACGTTAACAACGGCCATATTATTAATACGCAAATTGTAAGCTTGATTGCTTCTACTTGGAAATGTCAAATGTCTTATTGGTAGGATACGAAGTTCTTTAAACAAGGGCCAACTATGAGTGCGGCGATTACATTTGCAGATAATTCGCACTAAATGCTTCTGTGAAATCAAAACAGGTCTAAGAACACTAAAATACGATCCACCCCAACTCACAATTCCATATTGCAACTTAGACTGTGCCAGACCAAAATAAAACTTTAACAATACTTTATTGGAACAATAAGGTTTAATAAGATACAGTTTACGAACTACATGGTTCATATTGGATTTTAAAGATTGGATATGATCCTTCCAGTTTAAATTATTGTCTATCAGGACTCCTAGATATTTATAGTTCTTAACTGACTCAATTTTAAAACAATTGTTAGAGCAGGGGTTGTTACTATGAAAATTCGTTTTTCCACAAGTATGCAGCGGTAGACTGCGATTACACTCATGTCCATGAAAAAAAAGATTATAATCAAATAAAACATTATTAGATATTTTAAAGTTTACTAGTTTTGTTTTTTCGCTAATTATTAACTTATGCGCAGCAAACCACAATCTTATTTTTTCTAGATCCTCTCCTATTTTAGCAATACATTCAAAATCGTTATGATATGAGTAAGTGAATGTTATGTCATCAGCAAAGGCAGTAACTAACCCATTTAATTGCTGATTAAGAAGTGAGTTTATATATATCAAAAATAGAAGCGGACCCAGAACAGAACCTTGGGGGACTCCATTTTTCAAGACACAAGGTTCACTAAAGATGCCATTTACTTTTACTTTTTGTTGCCTATTAATTAAGTATGTTTTAAACCAGCTGTAAATAGATCCCCTAAATCCAGCATTATAAAGCTTGCTTAGTAAAATCTGGTGGTCAACCATATCGAATGCCTTTGTCATATCTATGAACAAAGCCATAGTAGATAGATTATTATTTAAACCTTCATGTAACTGTGTGCACACTCTAAGAATAGCATCTTCTGTTGAGAGCCCGGACCTAAACCCAAACTGATTCATACAAATGAACTTATTACAGTCCAAGAATTTTAGCATTCTAACCTTTATCAATTTTTCAAATAGCTTAGCAAAAGTTGGTAAAAGAGATATTGGTCTATAATTAGATACGTTTTTTCTATTTCCTTTTTTGAAAAGTGGAATAACCTCACCACATTTAAGAGATAGAGGGAAATATCCACTGCTGACACTTATATTAAACAGAAAACTCAATACATCTACCACTTGCCAACAAATTCTTTTTAATAGGGTATTTGTTATTCTATCGCTAGTGCACGATTTTTTATTGCTTAATGGCGTTATAGCCTTAAGTAGCTCACCGGAGCTAACTAAAATCAGTTGTGTAATTTGCTAATAATGTGGTTAAATGATTTTAATTAACTTTCAGTTGCGAATTACCTCCAAAGCTTAAAAACTTAAAAAGAAAATAACTGTTCGCTCTAAAGCAACAAATCCAATCGTGCGCCGCCGATTGAAATTGGAACGTTCGTCTGGGAAAAAACCAAACGTCTTTTTTTCAGTAGTACGCAACCCTGCGCTTATCGAGCTTCGGAAATATATAAACAAATTTATACTTAAGTTATTTAGGGCCGTTCGCTCATACGACTCTAAATGATTTAAGTTCTACTTAAATACTTATAGGATACATTTTTTTAGGGCATAAACTGTCACATAAGACTTTATGTGGCACTTTAATTCGCTATGAGTCGTATCAGCAAACGGCCTTTAGTCTTAAGTTTTTTTATTGATTACGTTACGACTTCTGAAAATGTTACCTCGGAAATAAATAACCTAGCTTCTTCAGTATATAAATAAACATCCGCCGCGCAACATGCTCCGCGTCAATGAAAAGTCCCAAAAATTCGGATTTGGAAGCTAGATCGCGGCAATCTGCATCCATGGTCTTAAATAATAAAATTTTCTCTACCGTATTCTTTGACATTTTACAATCATTAAATAAAGGTTAGCATTAAGACCTTAAGTGGAAACTAAAACGAGTTCTCATATCTCGAGAATGGGCTAGTGTCTTATTGCTTTAGTGTCGAAAAGGGAAACCAGTTCGCAATTTTAAGACATCACTGCAGACATGCCGCAAGGAACCGTCATTGGGCCACACATGTGCCTGTTAATAATACATAATATTCGATTTACCGCAAATAGAAGGCACTACCATAACCGTGAACACCGACGGTTACTCACTACACTGAAAAAGTAAACACCATCTTACAAGAAGTGTAGTTTCTGATTGTGTAAGAAAGTGGTTGCAATTATTTTAAGGTGCACATTCAACAAGGTTGAAAAAAAGGGAAACTTTAGCTAAAATGAAGTTTTGCGTAGTTGTTATTGCATTTTTATCCAAAGTGGAGAGATTATAACAAAAATATAGCACAGAAATGTGAAAATAGATCTGGAAAATGTAAATAATTAAAAAATTGATTTTTCGAATTTTTTGAGAAGAACTAAGTAAGGGATCTTATTTGGAATACTGATTTTATCTTTAATATGCATTTTAAACAAAATCGTTAGAGCGGTTTTTGTAAAATTTGGCAGACAAAACAGTACCAAATATTGCAGTGTTTAGTTTGGAAAATACTATTACTTAACTATTTAGCTGAAAACCGATTACAAGTTATTGTTTTTTTTTTATTTTATAAGATACTTGGTTTTTGAATTTTTATCAAAATCAAAATGGGGCGTTTTCGAGATATGAACAGTTTTTTGAAACTAGCGGTTTCTTGATTCGAATTGAAAATTAAGGACGCAATAATTTTGAATACATTAATTTTACTCTAAGTTTGCATTTTGATCGAAATCAATGTTCCCGTTTTCAAGTAAACTAAAGAAAACTAAATTAAAAAAAAAATACTTTTTTCCAAAATCCATTTTACGAGTTTTCCATTGAGTTAGAAATTACCATATTACCTTAGAAATAAATTTTTGTTACAATTTGGACATATCTCGAAAACGATACATACGCCGTTTTCGAGATATGTACAAATTTCAAAATTATTGTTGTTGGATTTTTCAGCGGAAAACTGAGTATGCAGTCATTTGAACCCCACCTACTTAAGCTTAAATATCAATTTTGATTGAAATCGTTAGATCCGTTTTCGAACAAATCAAACTGCTATGAACATTTTATATGGGAAGTATCATTAATATTAATAATATTTTGTTCAAACTTCGGATTTGGAGTTTGGGGGCACTATTCATATTTTTTTTGCACTATTAATATTAATATTAATATTATTAATAGAGCAAAAAAAAACCGCCCCGAACTGCAAGCCCCCAAATCCGAAGTTTGAACAAAATCCGGATAGCCATTTAGGCTGTAGGCCTCGGTACATACAGACAGACGGACATAATTCTGCCACCCACTTTTTTGAGTTCCTCTATGATTGTAATGTCAGAATTGATTATCATCTCGAGTTGGAAATTTTTGTACGAATACAATATATCTTTCTCTTACAACGTAATGGAGAAAGTTAAAAACAAAATAAAAAAGTATGGCCCTAACGACGAACTAAACATTCGGACTTTGCCCGAAAACGTACCCATCAACAGCGATAAAATTACGGAATCAGCGGGAACTGAAGTTGGCTGTCAAACTTTTACAAGTTCGGTAATAAAATCAATTTCACTGAATTGCAATGCGAAACAAATTTGTACCGGTTGGAGGTGGTTTTAGTGAGTGGTTTAATATGAGTAGGAGTAATCGCCGAAGGTCGTTGAAAGATTTTCATCCGACCTGAAAAAAAAGTCGTGAAGAAATGGGTTTCTCAAATTTTAGACCGTCGGTTGTCAGCCATAGAGATAATTAGCACTTTTCCTTTTTATATCGTTAAGAGTTAAGATGAAGCGAAAGGTCCCTAAATGGCTTCCTGGAGTATCCAGATTTTGCCAAAAAGGGCCAATAAGATGAAACACTGTGACCCAGATAGGAAGATCTGGATCTAATCTTCTTATCTTATTCGAAGGCGAAAGCTTACAATTTGAAAGGGATATCGGGTATATCTTATCAAGAGCCTTACTGAAATCAGTTCCAATAACGTCGACTTCTAACCGCTTTCTTGAACTAAGAGTGGAGAGGACATAAATTCGACGAGACACTTCAAGAGTGGTACGAAAAATGATCTTCTGAACTTGAATCCAGCGGCGCTGAACTTCTTGGCAAATTGGGAGAACCCCTTTCGGCAATGAAGGCTTGTGGATACGGTGATACAATTTTCCGGAACTTACCTCCAAATGGGATAACAAGATTGAGCTGCTCATATCGAAGCGAGTTGATCTCCTTTCAACCTCGTTAGCGGACAAAATTAGCTGTGTCTTTGGTTGAAGGACAACCTCCATGTGAGTACGGGTTCCGCACCCCTTCCCACATTATTGCATTATTCCGCACGAAAAATAACCGGGGGAAAAGTTCAGGGACGCAACATGCGACCTATACCTCATGCAAATAAAATCAACCGCACAAAATGACGTATGCCTGTGGAACATTCGAAAAGACGACAAAACTTGAACTTGAGTTCACAAATTAAAAAGAAAAACCAACAATTTTACATCAAAAAGAGCTCCTAAAGCTTTTGGTCAGGAACTCACTCTAACCCATTTTAGGGATCTATGAAATTACCAAATAAGTTTGCCTTGACTTATGATTTACGACGCGCCAGATGAAAAATTGCCAAAATGGATAATTGGCGCTCTGCAATAAAGGCAATTAAACATGTCCGCCCCAATCCTAACCAACAATTTAATTTAATTAAATTGTCGCAAGCACACTGTGTTTCTGAGTTTTGTGTGTGCCTGTGCGGTACGCTTCCAGTCCGTCTGGCCGCAAACAGTGTGTGCTGCTTGTCGTCGAATGGCGCAGGAATTCATAATTGGCTGGAATCATCTCTCGCCACGCTCTATACATCATGGCCTCTGTGACCCTGTGGCGGTGTGTGTCCTCGAAAGACGTTATGTAAATCAGAATTATATTTACCGTAATTTTTCTCTTCCTGTCGTGCTCTTTCGTTTGGTCGTTTTCTTCCTGCCTTCACTTTGCCTTAATTTTTTTGTTTCTTTTTTTTTTATCACAAGAGTACTTGCCTTTTGTTAAATTATCGTCGTATATCATTTTAACTAAAAGGATCTCCACAAATGAAGAACAAAATTAAAGCGGGCGCAAGTGGGACAAAACGCGCCAAAGTGCCCACAAGGGATACGGCGGCTGGCTTCGCCTTTCATTTACTATTAACAAAGTGGCAAAGGCACACAATTATGAATGTAATCCTTTGGGCTAACAAAAAATGAAAAATTCGTTTGTATCCATTTTTTTTTTTTCTGTGCCTGCACATCTGCAAAGAGCGGGGACATTTTTTCTTTCTTTTTTTTTTTTTTTTTGTAATTTTAATGAACCGTAACAAATTACGAAGATAATTTGTTAAGGCTGGCATGGAGGCAAGGAGCGACAGAACAATGCACAAAGTATCTGCAGTTGAAGGATAATAAGTGTAATTAGTTTGTTATAATGTGACAAAAGCCGAACCCGTTTTTAGATGTCTGTAAAGTTTAAGTTGGAAGTTTTGTTGGGTTTTTATTTTGCGTTCATTTTATCCTTCCTTACTTTTGTACCTCAATGTCGGCAGTAGTATCTCGAAACAATGTGGCTGGAAGTTGAAAGAAAATCGTAAGCGTCAGAAAAGTTCAAACAATGCCTTTGATGGGTTAGTGCGTTGAATAAAGTTTCTGCGCTGCTATTCGAGAGGCAGTTTTAATGCAGTCTCATTAAAATTCAACCGGGGAAAGAGATAATTATCGCCAAGGTGTTTTTGTACTTGCTGTTTTGGTTCCACGAACTTGTTGTGATGCTAAAGCTTTTTACCTACGGCACTCTTTATCTGGGATCACAACCCTATCGCTAGAAGGTGGGTATTGCACGCATATTATATTATACTCTGAAGAAATTAGTAGCGAGATGCGTTAGGACCTGCCAGGTAACTTCTTGATGGGCTCATTGGTTTTTTGTTGTTCATGACCTAAGGTCCTTTTGGAAAAGTCCATTCTACTGCAGGACAGGTCTGGTGATCTTCTGATATCGAATTTGAATCTCCCTTGTTCAGGTCCCTACAGACCTGTTGCGCCAACTATTTATTTTTTAATTGGCGATCTTTATTTGATCATCAAGCCGGAGATCTTGGCAGAATGAAGAGCAAAATATTCGACAGGACCCCAATATTGCACAACCATTGTGCAGGTTTTATTTGTGGTATGAGCGGCCTACAAACAGGTGGAAGTAATCTCTCAGTGGTTAGTGAACGGTTCTCAGTTTGTGTAAGACGTATGATACGCGTGACCGTGCTGAAAAACTTTTAATCGGATCGCAGGTTCTCTTCATTCGTATGGCTTAGGGAACTTACCCATACGAACCTTTACGAGAATCTCGGGCTATGATTTCATGTGGTCCACAGTGCCGGACGACTAATTTGAGAAGTCTTTTTCAGGACAGCGCTAATATTGTCTAGAACGGCGTAGTGCAGAAAAAATCTATCATCCGGGAATTTAACATAAGCAAGCCCTAATTTGTTTGACTATCAACTTTTTCAAGGTGCGTCGAAAAGTAAACAGGACTGTTTTACCTTATGCGGGAAGCCTGTTTATCTAAATTCAGCAAGGGCGACGTCTTTACTGTACTTACTTACTTACTTAATTAAGGTGGCGCTACAATCCGGGGTGGACCTGGGCCTCAACCAACAAGTGTCTCAAGCCAGCGGGATCTTTTGCTGTCTTCAGTTTCGCACGCTAAGTTGGTTAAGGTCCCCTTCCAATTGCGTGCGCCACCTGAGTCGCGGTCTTCCTCTACTGCGCCTTCCCTCGGGTGTGCATTCGAAGATCTTCCGGGCCGGAGCATTCGTGAACATATACGCTCTACATGACCCAGCCACATCAGTCGTTGGACCTTCACTCTTCTGACTAGGTCGATGTCGCTGTACAGCCCGTACAGTTCGTTGTTGAATCTCCTCCATTCACCGTCAATGCAGGCGGGACCAAAAATCACTCGGAGAATTTTCCTCTCGAAACAACCTAGAGTTACCTCATCCGCTTTTGATTGAGTCCATGCCTCTGCGCCGTATTGGAACTGTCGTCTTTTTTCGCTTAAGGATTAGCCCGACCTTTTCGAGGAACAAATGTAACATTTTAAAGAAGATTGGTTAGGGTTGTAGCACAAGTTGTACGGTGATTGCAACAGGTTTGGAAAAAACTCAAGACACATTTAATAATGCTGCAATAATTGTTTTATAGAATGCCCTATTTAAAACACCATCCAAATCTGGTTCCATAGCTTTTCTATTTTTCATTTTCTAAAAGATCCAATTATTCATTGGTATGGACTTTTACAAAAAATCCCCATAGGAAGGACAGAATTGGGGTATCAACCGGAACAAGACCACGTGTGTGTTGGCGATTGCTTACTTTGCCATTATTGATAAAAATTTGAACGATTTATAAACTTGTCCATTCTAAAAACTGGAAAAAGTTACAGAGCTCCCTAACTATAGTACTAGGGTAACCATATGCCCCTTTAGGAGGGACGAGGGGAACTGTCCGTCTCAAAACTAATTTTGTCTCTCTAAATTTAGAATACCGACAGAAAGTCTCGCTTTTTCAAAAACTTTTTTAGGACAAAAAACTTCGTCCACTTTATTCTTTTTGGACGTGTGAGACTTGGAGAGGTATTGTGAACACACGCAACTGAATAGATACATCCATTCAATAAATATGTAGATAAAATAAAATATTTGAAACTCTGTTTTTAGTTTTTAGTTTTTAAGTAGCGAAAACTAAGAGCTGAAGTTATTGGGCCTTGCCAATAAACATTTTTAATTTCGACTCTAAGCTTTAGCAGTTCACAGTGGCTATATTCTCCATACAAATTTCGCAATTGTGAGCTTCCACAAATTGAATGTAATAAATTTGTTATTAGTATTACATTATTATTAATTTTTCTTGTTTTTCTATCTGGTAACCCTATTCAAGATGAGAAAAACAAGCGACGAGGAGTCATAATCATATTTCATTAACCTCCGACCAGATTTAGGGTTAAAAGACTCGCAAATAATGTGATACAGAATATATACACAGCTGGTCAAAAAAATAGGTGTGCAGTACTTTCTTACTATAGGGTCCGCCATCTAACTTTTTTTTCAACTAGTGCTTATTTCGCGAATGGTAACACTTAGCTCATGTCTGATTTGACAGATAATTAGTTTTATCCTTCCGCTGAACGAATATGGTTGTGTATACGCTTGAACAACGCTGGGAAATATTGCGACATTACTTTGAAAATCATGGTAATGTTGCAGAATGTTTGCGAAAATTGCGTACGGATTTTGTAAGAAGAGAAGCACCGTCAGCTCCGTACGTTCGTTATCTTGTGAAAAAAGTGAAAGAAACTGGCATCCTCATCGATAAACCAAAGCGTGAAAAGCCAAAAACAGTGCGTACACCCGAGAAAATTGAAGTTTTGGTCCAGAGGCATAATTGGGCCATTTTTCTTCGAAAATGAGCAAGGAGTGGCCGTTACAGTCAATGGCGATCGTTATCGGGCCATGTTGAAGGAATTTTTGTTCACAAAAATTGAAGAGGAGGATATTGGCAACATTTGGTTTCAACAGGACGGCGCTACGTGCCACACAGCCGAAGCTACACTCGATGTTTTGCGCCCTGTTTTTGAAGATCGCATTATCAGCCGCAGAGCTGATGTCGTTTGGCCACCGCGGAGCTGAGATTTGACACCGTTGGACTATTATTTGTGGGGTGCCGTAAAAGATAAGTGTTACGCCGACATGCCAGAGACAATTGACTGTTTAAAGGACAATATTCGTGAAGCCATTGGTGAAATACAACTGCACACAATCGATAATGTGTTTAAAAATTGGACCGATCGTGTAGGCTACTGCATGGCCAGCCGAGGCAGCCGTTTGAATGAAATTATTTTCCATTATTAACCGGAAGGATGGTACTTTCAAATAAAAAAATAAATTTAAGAAAATATTTGGTATTTTTTTTTTATAGCATTTTCAAAAAAAAAAAGTTATTTGGCGGACCCTTAGTTGATTTGTTCTTGTTGCTAAATAACAGTTGTTTTGCTAACAAGACTTGCAACAGTATACATTTTTATTAAGAAATGCTTAGTTCCGTTAGTATGACGCCAAGCTCATTGTATTTACTAAGTTTACTGTTAAGTATTTTATTAATTTTCGTTGCAATACAATTTTGTACGTTTAAAGAGTTGGACATAAAAAAAGGTGTGCTTAAATAAATTGTTTAAATTTAGCGATTTGTCGCAAGAGCGTTATTAAAAAGTGATTATCTTTAAGGGTTAGTTTGTTTTTAATCACTTTATCATAATTTTTGTTTAAGTTTTTTGTTAAATCATATTTTAAGATGGGTCGAAAAGTCCACTGCTCTGCTGAAGAAAGGCTAGTAGTTCACCGGTTAAGGGCTGACGGTAAAACCTATAAATTTATAGCAGATGCCCTTGGAAGGTTACAGAACTTTGTAACCAATGCTGTTTAGCCAACGTTAGAAGCAGAAAATAGAGGAAAGCCGAAAAAAACCACAGCTACTACTGACCGCCGCATTTCACTTTTAGCGAAGTCAAATCCGTTTGTTTAATCACGGACTATAGGCGCACAAATTGGGAATGGAATCAGTGCACGCACAATCCGCAGGAGACTATAGAACTTCAATCTCCCAGGAAGAGTCGCCAGAAAAGTTCCACTCCTAAGAGCTAAGAACGTAAGGTCCCGAAAATAATTTGCCTTTAGCCATAGAAGTTTTAATGGACCTGAAGGTGTGAACAAAATGGCGGAATATTCTGTGGAGTGACGAAACAAAAATAAATTTGTTATCCTCGGATTGTGGGCGTAACGTTAGGCGACTAAAAGGAAAAGAATACCATCCTCGCTATACACTGAAGACCGTTAAACGTGGTGGAGGAAATATAATGGTTTAGGGCTGTTTTTCCACGTGTGGTGTTGGTCCTATATTCCGTGTCAAATGTCATGCTTCCATTTGTCGAGGACAACATGCCCCTCCGATGGCATTTCCAAAAGGACAATGATCCAAAACATACAGCCGGTATTGTGAATGATTGGCTTCGGGACCAAAACATCTCTGTAGCCTCATGGCCAAGTCAATCTCCAGATCTCAATTCCATTGAGAACTTATGGGATGAACTGAAAAGAAATTTGAGGGGTCAGTTCTTCACTTCAACTGTGGGAAGTAGTGCAAAAGGAATGGTATTCCATTCCTCCCGAAACGTGCCAGAAATTGGTAGGGTCAATGGCACGTCGAATCCAAAAAGTTTTGGAAAATAATGGAGGATACTCAGGTTATTAGAGTAAGTTAAAAAAAAACAAAAAAATATTAATAAAATCTATAATTAATGATTATTTAGGAACACACCTATTTTTTGGTCCAAGCCGAAAATAGAACTCCAAAAGTTTTTGTTAAATCATTCGAAAAATAAACAGATAACTATTTTCCACATTCAAAAATAATGTAAATTTTATTAATATAATTGTAAAAACAAAAAAAAAAAAGAGAAAAAATTTGGTTTTTAAAAGAAAGTTCACACCTGTTTTTTTGACCAGCTGTGTATAAACAAGAGCAGATGCTGTAGGCCACAGATGTTTCGAATGAACAGTTAACTTTCTGTATTCAGCCACTTATCAATTGAATTCCTATTCGTGGTTATTGACAAGCTAAGAGTATCAGCGTATTAGTTCGTAGTCTTGTCTTGCAAGCTTGATGGCATACTTAGGTGCGCACGAAATTAATTGCCTATCCTGTCTATCTTATCTAGAGCTTATATTTTATAAATGTCCCGCAAGTTAAACCCATTAACTATGCACTTGAAACCTCTACGGAGTGCGAGGTGTAACTAACCTCTTGAAGCTGGCTACGGTGACTTTTTGAAAAATCCTATTTCTAAATCAGTTACACAAACATTTTTCAAAGCATTTCTCCTGAATATGACTGACGGCCTGTCTATGTGACGACAAAATAACGAATTTAAATAAATATATCCCGCACCTGCCTATAGGAAAGGACTATAAAAAAAAAGCCACATAAATGCAGATTAAGTTTGTCTTCCGCTTCTATCAGGAATGGAAACATGAATCCGACATCCCTTCTTTAGTGGCGCGACACATGTTCGCGCACAGATTGGTGCTTGCACACAATCTAATTATCGACAGCGGTTAACTCCTTACACGCAAGTCCCAAGCCCCGACCGCACGAATGTCAATTAGTTATTCTGTTTTCAACATGCGAACCCCATGTTTTTCACGAGCAGCTCCAGCAATAGTCCTTGACACAAAACACATCCACAGCTAGTATGTGTGCGAGTGTGTATGCACGGCAAAACCTCATGTTTTTGGCAGAATTAACGTCGGCCGACATTTGATTGGTTTCCTTTGCAATTGACAGTTGTGTCGCTATAATCCTAAATAACGATGTGTCTGGATTATGATTAATGGTTTCCCAAGTACAGATAGGGCGATCTGCACATCAATTACGTGCGAGAAAACAACAAGACCTTCTACGGCGATAGATTAAAAGGAATAAATTTCGAAGAGGACCGTTATATAAAATGAAAATTCCAAATCGACAATGTACGTAGTGTTTTCGAGGGCAATGACATTTGCAATTCCATTTCTATCTCTCGAACCATGCCCGCGCACACCCGCCTCAAATGCAAATGCATTCCCAATGGCGAGGATATTCGAAAGGTTTATGCAGCGAAATAAAAATCGCAAATTGAAAGAGTCAGTGAAGAGGATATTATACAAAAAAGGAGATGTATATCTGTAGGTAGTTTTTATGTAGATACCTGCACATTTGCAGTGCAGCGCAGTGGAGTTAATCAGAGAAATCAGAAACAGTGGCACTGTTTTCTTGATCCTTTTTGCATTTGGAATTCGAATGTTGATGGGAGGAAAAAGGGTCAAAGGACGTAGGCAGATTATTCAGTGTGGCATTACTCTAATGGCGGTGATCGATTACATTAATGCAGTGTATGGAAGCTTTCACAAGGATTGTACTCAAATATGAGACCAACTTTGATATTCGGGCCAAAGTGCTACTGAACAGAGTATACTCTGTACGAGTATGTATACACATATCATCAATCGCTGCACTGCAACAAGTAAGCATGATTACAGAAAGGAGAGGCAAGGGGTAGTGGAACTTTCCGACTGACAGGAGCATATTGGAAAATTAATATTCTGTATTAAGTGAGAATGCGAAATGTGCCCGTACAATAAATAAGCAAAATAAATTGCGAACAGCATAATAATGAAAAGCCAACCGAATAAGCGCACTCGAACGATAAACAACAAGATGATTACTGTACACAGTGTTGCCATTCAATTGGGATGATCCCTCCCTCGGATAAATGTTACTATTTTCTGCAAGCGTTCGTGGTTAAAAATCCTGGCGTTAAATTTCATATTTTTAGGGTTGTATATAAGAAAACGCCGAGAAAATATTAAGATATAATATTTTGCATGTATTCAAATTTAACAACAATATTAAATCCAAATGCAAATGTGTTGAAGTTGATGGCTTTAATAAGTTCGTACTAAATGTAATTAGAGTAGATGTTATATGTCAGGTCAACTATAACTTAATTTTAATAAGTTCTTGATTGAAATATTATTTTAATATAGATTTAATCCTTAGAGATTAAATTTCAGAAAATTCGTATTAATGAAACAATTATTTAATTTAAATACCCATAAATATATTACAAACAAATTTAATAAATTGGAAATATTAAAAACCAATTTTTCTTTTATATTGCATAACCCTCTAATACTGCGGATGTATTACAAAAAATAATCGTGTACTGTTGAAATTCACAGAATTTCAAGCTGCTATGGAAATGTTTTTAATCCATGATTGGCAGGCAATAGCCCTTTTCCCCTTTTTTATTCTATTTTTTATTTATAAATATTTGCATAATTTTGTATAAAAACCATCTGAAGTTACGTTCTTAAAAGCTTTTCATAGCTAATAGCATAAAAAGTATTAAATCAAACAACTGCCAAAAGTAAATTGCAGAAACCAACGCTGCAGAGTGATTTATTTATATTTTTTTTTCAACTGCTAGATCTGTCAATAATAACAGCTTTTAAACTCTGCTGTCATTCTGACAGTTCTTTGACATTTATGTTGGGCGTTTCGCAAATTGACCTTTCTCATTAAACATTTAACTCAGCAAAGTACACAGTGGGCGAACTCGACACAATAAAACAGTTCACAGTAGCGTTTTTGTTAAAGTGTTATAAACTGGTATACTTTGTTGTGTGTTCCAACTTTTAGTTTGATTTACAGTTCTTCTAGCTACCACTCGCTGAATATGAATGGCGAAATAAGTTTCCATTAACATAATAGCAAACAGATTTTAGCATGAACTGCTGCTGTGAAGTCACTTCACACTTCAACTGGCGATAATTGGACCAAGTGTGACTCGCAAAAGTAGAGATTAGTAGTTGCAATTGCGAGCTGAAGTTGCAACCAGAATTTGGCAAGGTAGATGTTCAATAAAACACGACTCATATGTCTATTCCACAAGTGGCCTTGCTCGTTTATTTAGGCGTTAAAAGAACTTGTATCAAATTGAAAGCCAAATCGTTTAAAAATGTTGCCAAAGGCTGTCTGAATTGTTTGCCTTAGTTGAAATTTTCAATGTTGCTTTCTAGTATTTTTAAATTTGATTAAAAGCTTTAATCATTAATAAATTAAATTACCGCACATTTATTGGTGTTCACTCGAAAAATGTGTTTCACTCCAATGTGGTGGTCTACTGATGAGCCCATCCACTGCATCGAGGCGAAACGCATTTTTTTGCGTGAAGGCTACTAAATGTGGTAACATTTGATGAAAAATTATTAAACTCCACACGATTCCTTATTTTTAATAACAGTTACATTTCCCCGCCATAAACACCTGGTTTTCTTTTATATTCTTTGTCTCATCATTGGGACTCTTTTTGGTTGCAAAGTTGTCAAAAATAGACGCTTCCGTATGACTAGAACTCGAACTAGAAACGGTCAGAATAGGCTGGACTTAATGCAAATTTGTTATTCCTTGAGTGAGGCAAATCCACCAGAGACGCATGACACTTAATAATGGGCCTTACTTATAATCATTTTTAACCTTCACACTACATATTTTGCAGGCACAAAAGGAAATTTTAAGGGGTTTTTCCAATAAGAGGTGTTATTTTGGTATTCAAAGAAAAATGTCATTTTTTGAGATAAATGATCGGATGTTTATTTCATAACAAAGAGGAAGGTATGCCGTTAATAATGAAAAACAACATCAGCCAAATGGACACCACGAGCACGCATACAGGCCCATATCCTTTTCATGAAATTTTCCACAACCAAATCGGAAAGTGGCTGCCCTATGTCCTCGATAGCCTCAGGAATTTTATCTTTGAGGTCTTGAATCGACGCTGGGCTGTTCGCGTAGACCTTATCTTTCACGTGGCCCCAAAGGAAGAAGTCGCAAGGTGTTGAATCACAAGATCTCGGTGGCCAATTGCGATCACCTCTTCGAGAGATAACACGGTCCGGAATCTTTTCCCGTACAAGATCAATGGTTTCGTTGCTTGTGTGGCACGTAGCGCCGTCTTTTTGAAAGTAAACGTTGTCCAGATCAATACCATCCAACTCCGACCATACAAAATCATTAATCATCTCTCGATAGCAAGATACGGTGTAATGACGTTTGTAGAACGCCCAATTCCAAAGAACGACGAGGAATGGACAAACCTGGGTTTTCTTCAACACTTTGGGCTACAGCAGCCATATTCTCAGTTGTTCTTGAACGACGTGCACGGGTTTTATTCTTCACATCACTAACATGTCCCAACAGCTCGAATTTTTCCCCCAATTTCTGTATTGCGGTCCGACAAGGTGCTTCAAAAAATGCTTTAGTTTTGCGAACTGTGACTCAAAGATTTTCACCATTTTTGTAGTGAATTTTAATAATTTCAATGCGTTGTTGAAGCGTGTATCGTTCCATTTTTAGTAATGGCGTAGTTTCTACTTGTCAAATGTCAAAGAATAAAAGCTTCAAAAGTGACCCAATAACACCTCTCATTGGAAAACCCTTTATATGGAAAATGTCGCCATTGTGAGTTCGTAAAATCTAGCCTGGACACTTAATTAAAGATAATTATTTGTATAGTGTTCGGGTGATGAACAAAGTACAGTGTTACGGGTTGCGATTTCTGTTTTGTGGCAACAACTGTGGTTTTTCGAAATCTGTTACAAAATGTTCCGTACAAAGAAAACCACTGATCTTCAAAACGTTATAAACAGAAGTAAAATTTATTCAATATTTTGTATTTCGTATTGACATTTGACACATAAACTTTATAATTTCCCTTATGGGATATTTGTTGTGGGTGGGTGCATTCCATCCCATTGGTGCAGTGTTGCCGTCGTCACCGTCAATATTATCGTTGACGTCAACATATAGGAAGCGCAATTTTTACAACTATTTATTAAGTAATTCGCACAATGATAAAATTCTGGTTAAATTTTTTGTGAAACATTTTGGAGCATTACTTTGTTTCCCTTTTCCCCACGAAACAGTTTTTGTTACCATCAAAATTCCAATGAAAATGTAAATTTCACTCTCGAAGACGACGATTATTGTCAAAACTGTGAGTTTCAAGTCGACTTCCAGACTTTGTGTGGTTTTACCCTCCTCATTAACTTTTTTTCTTCAAAAAATGATTTATTTGAAATTCCGTTTAATCAAAAGTACATTTTACAGTGAAGGTACATTAGTGAAGGTCACACAAAGTTCGTTCGACTAAGGGTCTTGTCCGTCTAAAGGGAGAAACAGAATATATTTTGATGTGAATACTGCTTAAGGCACGCTGGAGCTAGGGATGGGAACTGGTGAATAAGTTACAAAATTGTGGTCTGGCGAGAGAATGGAAGTGAGGTAAATTACCCAAATGAGGGGTCGAATCGCCACTTCTGTGAACGAAGCTATCCGTTCACGGAACTAAGTTGCTTTTACATGTGAAACAAAAACAAATTCCGTAACGTAATGCTCGTTCACGGACGACGCGATTCGATCCCAGCTTTTATCTATTTGCATATATGAAGCATTCCAGTTCTTTTGAAGTCTAAAATTTTAATTCTTAAAATTAATAAAAAACGTTAGCTTCAACCAGGAATTAAAAACTGTAAGATTCATTAGAAAGGTCATGCACTGTGTAGTGATTAAATTCAATCTAAATTTGTAAAGCCGCTCCTCGCACAAAGTTCGATATTTGGTTCAAATTTATTTGTGCAACATGACTTCCTACCTGTCGGCCTCCTATCTCCAAAGCAACCGCCAAAATCTCACCAATTCTCGACTCAAAGAGCTTCGGCCCACCGCTGCGAGGTGAACGTCGCTATTACAGTACGATGCTCTGTTCTACCATCTTCACTCCGCACATCTGTACTCTGCAAATTAACTGGAATCCCCATGTGTGTACGCAATGTATTACTCCTTCGGCATAAGTTAAATGCTACCCACTGAACCCAAAAACCTCAAAATTCCAGAATATGTTCAATGCGCTGTGGTCCCGTAGCGGTATCCTCGACACACAGCCACTCCGTCTGATACTTTAATTCAATTCATTCAGTTCAAGATGAGCACAGTTGTGAAGCCTCATGTTTCTTTTATTCAAATTAACTATACGCTCTCTATCTCTCTCCTTGGCGTGCACTAAAATCCATAAAAGGATACGACATTGCCTCCACAACTCGCGCCGGGGGAATATCCACTCCATTATACAACTGCATTACATATGCACACCTAAAATATACACAAACCAACAAAAAGAAAAAATAAACCAAAATAAAATAAAAGAAAAAAAAAAACCATACCACCACACAACTCAACTCCAAAGAATTCCTTTTGATTACATTGCGGCGGGTGAATGTAACCACTAGTACGAGCATAGTGCACCCTCCCGACCAACCCAATATATACGGTTGATATTTGCCTTTGTTCCATATTAAATATCCCGTACTCACATACCCGTTCGTCGTCGGCGGAATGTGTGCCAGTGCCAGGACTTTTGTTGCTTATGAATAATACAGGGGAACATACGCAAATGTTTACCAACACACAGCTTACTCCGAGCATGGGATGGGTATAGATGTTTACTAAACGTACTTGAGACCGCATTTGATATGAAGTTTTTCGAGGGCACTTGCTTTTAAGGATACAACGACTGTACAAGTACAGCAGCACAGCAAACAAAACACAAAAAAAAAAAAAAAAACTGCAAAAGACCCCAAATGACTCGAATGAGTCGTCAAATTTAAGCTCCAGAGTACAAAAATGTACACGAATGTTATATGCCTGCCGCTGCTGTTGCTTACTTGGTGGTAGTAAAGTTCCTCACATGGATACACGTGAATTTGCATTTATTTCCCGTCTTTTTTCGCTCATGTTTTATTAAAGAATTTAAACAATTTCGACTGTCCCCAAACTGCTCGCAAAGGATATATGTAGGTAATAGCGGAAGATGTTTAGGCGCTTATGTTATGTAGCTCGAAGCATATTTTCAGCGATATAAACGCAAGCTTACTCATAATTTTAGCGAATCACTTAGGACGTAAAATTGAGGCACGCTTCAAGCTGTAAAAATGGAAGTGATCGTATAAAACGGGCGACAAAAGGAGTATACCACTAAAAAAGGCTACAGTGTGCTTAAGGACGTGTCTAGGAATAATGTAGGTAGTAAACCGAGTTTATTATCGTTAAGGAGTGTTGCTGTTCGACCTATCTTGCTAGAAGGCATGGGCCAATTGAATTCCTCTTCTTGTATGGACAGTTGTACATCACCATCTATACCAAGTGAACTGGCGGAGCCTCTGATATCTCGCTTTTGAAGACAAGATCATAGACTAACCAAACTTGACAGTCGACTTTCAGTGCACCCACCCGATTATTGCCGAACATTTCGAATGACAGCTCTCTCTCGCGCTCTCCTTTTTTTTCCTGTCTGTGACAACGTGTATTAAAAGCCGTCGGGTAGCACTATTTTAATAACAAACAATTTGTAAATGAATCTATAACAATAAATGTAAAAAAAGGTAAATATTGAGTTTGGTTTTTTAGATAGCTTAATTCGTCCTCCATCCATCTTCGGCAGCAAAAGGTGTTCATCCATTCACATTTCAGTTTATTTTTAATTTTGTTTGTATGAATTCGATGTTTGACAGCAAAATGCAAAAATGAAATCCGTGGGGGTTGTTCCAAAAATGAGTCAACAACTTGCAAGTTAAGCCCAAGCTTCCACTAGACAAAAGTGAATTTTAGTAAATGTTGATGAATATTGTATTAATTTTCTATTAGGGTGAATGTTTTCAAATTCGTTTATTTAACAGCATATTTGTACAAAATCAATGTATGATTGGTAGTTCTGTAGTTTAATAACACTGAACATTGTTGAATAATGTTAATTAGGAACAGTAAGAATGCAAATGCTATTCTTATTTTAAAAACAAAAAAAAATATGAATATCGGAAAGCAAAAAAAAAGTTAAACTCCTAACAAAAAGACAATAGGACCGTAGGATTTTCAGTACGCAATTACAACAACTACATTACGTCTGGGAACGGACTTAGGCTAATTGACTTTGCTGCGGGGCGTAATGTTACTATCACGGTTTCCTCACCTCAATATCCACAAAGGAACATGGCGGTCGCCAGATCATCAAACCGTCAACCAAATTGATCATGTTGCGATCGACGTAAGGCACTCCTCCAGTGTTCTAGATGTCCGAACTTTCCGAGCGGCCAACATAGACTCGGACCACTACCTTGTTGTAGCCAAGGTGCGTATGCGGATATCTCAAACGCCACAACAACGGGGAAATACTGTGAGGAGATTTAACGTTGAACGGCTACAATCGCAACAAACCGCCAGAACCTTTGCTGATCGCGTATCCCTCAACCTCTCGAGAAGTCCTATGCAGCCAGCATCAAGTGCTGAAGACCAGTGGCATAGACGCCATCAGAAACGCCGCAACCGATGTGCTGGGTTTCACACGACCACCCTCACGAAACCCCTGGTTTGATGAAGAATGCCGGCAAGCACATGCAGCAAAACAAAGCGCGTACAAAGCGGCGCTGCACAGAAGGACGAGGGCAGCTCGTGAGCTCTACGAGCAAAAGAGGAGGGAAGAACATCGGCTTCTCCGGAAGAAAAAGAAAGAGCACGAGAAGCGCGCGATCGAGGAAATAGAGAGGTGCTACTCCAGGAACAATGTTCGGAAGTTTTACCAAAGGGTAAAAAGAACGTGTAATCGCAACAAGACCCGAACAGAGACCTGTAGAGGCGAACAAGGAAACCTTGTGGTAGAGTCACAGTCGGTGCTGAGGATATGGAAAAACCATTTCTGCAAACTGTTAAACGGTGAAGACGACCCAAATTCCGCTGTCAGGCAGAACGAACCATTCAACTTAGACGATGGAAGCCAAGACTTCCGTCCACCCGACCAAAACGAAGTGAGGATAGCAATATCCAAGCTTAAGACCAACAAAGCTGCTGGACCAGATAGCTTGACTGCCGAGCTTTTTAAGGCAGCGGGAGATGACTTGGTAGAGAGCATACACCAACTCGTCTCCAAGATTTGGTCGGAGGAAAGTATGCCTGATGAATGGAACCTCAGCATCGTTTGCCCGATCCACAAGAAAGGAGACCCTCTAAACTGCGCCAACTATAGGGGTATCAGTCTTCTTAACATCGCATACAAGATCCTGTCTGCCATACTGTGTGAACGCCTGAAACCTTTTGTCAACGATCTGGTTGGTCCCTACCAGTGCGGTTTTAGGCCCGGTAAGTCCACAACCGACCAAATATTCACACTACGGCAGATCCTGGAGAAAACCCAAGAAGTACAGATCGATACTCACCATCTTTTTATCGATTTTAGGGCCGCATACGACAGCATTTATAGAGACGAGCTGTATAGAGCTATGTCTAGTTTTGACATCCCTGCCAAACTCGTCCGATTGTGCGGAATGACGATGGAGAATGCTCGCTGCTCCATAAAGGTCGGAAACAATCTCACCGAGACCTTTGATGTCAAAAAAGGATTTAGACAAGGTGACGCGCTGTCGTGTGACTTCTTCAACATCATTCTTGAGAAGATTGTGCGAAACTCGCAAGCCAACACCAGAGGCACAATCTTCCAGAAGTCTGTGCAACTACTTGCATACGCTGACGACATCGACATCATTGGCAGAACACAGCGAGCTGTCACTGGTGCGTTTGCAAGTATCAGTACAGAAGCGGCAAAAATGGGCTTAGTGGTGAATGAGGGCAAAACAAAATATATGCTGTCAACAAGAAGGGAAACACAACATCGACGAATCGGTCAGAACGTCACGACAGACAGCTATAATTTTGAGGTAGTTAGGGATTTTGTCTACCTCGGCTCCGCTATAAATTCTGACAACGACATCACATCAGAAATTAATCGAAGAATTACACTTGCCAACCGCTGTTTCTTTGGCCTAAGAAGGCAATTGAGAAGTAAGGCCTTGTCAAGAACCACTAAGGAGACTCTATATAAGACCCTCATCATCCCAGTCCTACTCTATGGCGCAGAAACATGGACGCTATCAAAGGCGGATGAAGATCTCCTTGGTCGTTTTGAACGCAAAATTCTTCGATTGATTTTCGGTCCCGTTTGCGTTGACGGGCTTTGGAGGAGGAGATTTAACAGCGAACTCTACGAGCTGTACAGCGACATCGACCTGGTCAGAAAAGTACGCATCAGTCGACTAAGATGGCTAGGACATGTAGAGCGAATGGACACCAACGCTCCGGCCCGAAGAGTCTTCGACTCAAACCCGGAGGGACAACGCAGTAGAGGAAGACTTCGCCTTAGGTGGCGCGCGCAAGTGGAAGGGGACCTCAACCAACTTGGAGTGCGCAACTGGAGGCAGTTAGCCAAAGATCGCGCTAACTGGAGAGGCGTATTGGTTGAGGCCCAGGTCCACCCCGGACTGTAGCGCCACCTAAATAAGTAAGTAATTACAACAACTGCACTCTACTTGATACTTCGAGACTCGCAGTAGTTATTGTAATTTGTGTGCTGAAAATCTTACTATACTTTGCTTTGCTGAAAGCTAAGCTCAAAAAAAAAACAACAAAACAAAAAACACGCCCAATATAATGTTGTATTTAAGCGGGTTCTGCATTTTGATTTCCGATTTCAGATTTTGCGTATTCAATCGAACGTAAGAATTCAAATTGTTTTGTTAATTGTTGGTATTCCCACGCTTTATTTCCTTTTCTGTTCACATAATTCTTTTAAAGGGTCCGCCATCTAACTTTTTTTTTCAACTAGTGCTTATTTCGCGAATGGTAACATTTAGCTCATGTCTGATTTGACAGATAATTAGTTTTATCCTTCCGCTGAACGAATATGGTTGTGTATACGCTTGAACAACGCTGGGAAATATTGCGACATTACTTTGAAAATCATGGTAATGTTGCAGAATGTGTGCGAAAATTGCGTACGGATTTTGGAAGAAGGGAACCGCCGTCAGCTCCGTATGTTCGTTATCTTGTGAAAAAAGTGAAAGAAACTGGCATCCTCATCGATAAACCAAAGCGTGAAAAGCCAAAAACAGTGCGTACACCCGAGAAAATTGAAGTTTTGGTCCAGAGGCATAATTGGGCCATTTTTCTTCGAAAATGAGCAAGGAGTGGCCGTTACAGTCAATGGCGATCGTTATCGGGCCATGTTGAAGGAATTTTTGTTCACAAAAATTGAAGAGGAAAATATTGGCAACATTTGGTTTCAACAGGACGGCGCTACGTGCCACACAGCCGAAGCTACACTCGATGTTTTGCGCCCTGTTTTTGAAGATCGCATTATCAGCCGCAGAGCTGATGTCGTTTGGCCACCGCGGAGCTGCGATTTGACACCGTTGGACTATTATTTGTGGGGTGCCGTAAAAGATAAGTGTTACGCCGACATGCCAGAGACAATTGACGCTTTAAAGGACAATATTCGTGAAGCCATTGGTGAAATACAGCTGCACACAATCGATAATGTGCTTAAAAATTGGACCAATCGTGTAGGCTACTGCATGGCCAACCGAGGCAGCCGTTTGAATGAAATTATTTTCCATTATTAACCGGAAGGATTGTACTTTCAAATAAAAAAAGAAATTTGAGAAAATATTCAGTAGTTTTTGTTTATAGCATTTTCAAAAAAAAAAAGTTATTTGGCGGACCCTTACAAATTTTAAAACAATGTATTTTGAAATGTGCACAGATTTTTTCATAAACCTTCCTAATTATTAATTAACAAAAACAAGTGCACTATTTGTGTTTTTTGGAATACGAAAAATGGTCAAAACATTTTTTTATCGTTACGAATAAAATAAAGGGCGATATACGAGGATTTTTGTATTATGGCCTTTACCAGAAAAAGCCAAGCGCATACAAATTTGAGAGTATAATAGTAATATAAAAAATATCGAAATAATTTTTTCAATTTAACAAATGCATACTTGCATATATTATTGTGCAAGTATACATTTTACGTACACATTACATATTATAAATTATGCTAAAACTAAAAAAGACATACAACAACAAAAAAAAAAAACGTTTTTCCTAAACAGTGTTAAAATATATTTTTTTCAATATGGCTTCCAAATTTAAAGCATTAAAATCAACGGAAAAAAGTGTATTTTCTTAAGATATGCAAAAAAAAAACCCTGAAGTTACAAAATCTCTTTTAACAAAAGTGAAAAAACCGTGGTAGTTCATTTTCTCTGATTAATATTTTGAGATGGATTTCGCAGCAACGTTTATGGAAACGAGCATGCTGACGAGCTGGCCAGGCAAGGCTCAGCCCTTCACTGCTCACTTGCGGAATCGGTTCACATACCGCTCGGAGCAGTCAAAGCAAAAATCTCCTCAGAATTCCTATCGAAGGCAAACCTCAGATGGAGGAGGCTGACGAACTGTATCACATCCAGAAGGTTGTGGCCAAACTACAGCATGGAAAAAACAACTCATCTTCTCAGCAAACCACGAAAAGATATTGCCAGAATAATAGCGATAACCACGGGCCATTGGCCAATAGGGGAACACGCAATTAGATTAGGCATCCCATATAATACACACTGCCGCAGCTGTAATGACGCAGCCGAAAAGGAAACACTCACTCACTACCTTTGCGCCTGTCCAGCACTAGCTAAGGCTAGACAGCGATCTCTGGGTAAACCCTTCTTCGACTCCCTTGAGGCGGTCTCGAAAAGTAATATTAGAGAATTGATGACCTTTCTGAACTCCACAAGCTGGATCTAAACTCTCCTTTTCGACAATCTTAAACAACCAGGTCAAATGAGTTGTGGTAACAAAACGGCACATAGTGCTACTTGGGTTTTTCTTATAAAACCGCCACTCCTACCTACCTACCTACCTTCTGCTAGATATTAACAAATAGTGATTATATATATTTATTTGGCCTTGTAACGAAATTATAAAAGGAATTCCATTTGATACCAACAATTTCAAAAACTTTAAAAATTCTTAAAATAAACTGTAATGTGAACACCGCATACCTAATGGGCACAAAGTGTGCCGAACACAGTCGCACACACTTGATTTCCCACCATAATAATGGCCGCCCGAATGACATGAAGTCCCTGCAGCAAATTGTAGAAGTATGCGTGCGGCTGCAATGGCGCTCCTTTGATTTGTACAGGCACGAATACTTTTGCAATTTGCTGTAGGACAGGCAGCTTGTAGGCAGAAGTACCGTTACTGCTCTCAGTCGACAGTCTAGTTTGGTTAGTCTATGGACAAGATGTGTTGAGAAACCTGTGCGGAAAAATAAAACCGACCAACCACATTTTGCCTTATCCCAGAAAGTCGGAACCTACTGGGGCTAGGCCTTGGGGAGCTTCTATCTGGGTCAAAAGTTTTCGAAAACGACGAGCGTCCTTTTAGCCTCCAGTTATCAGGAAGAAATCGCTGCTCTTAGACGTGCTGAGAAATATCCCACTTGCTATATTACTCTAAATCAACCTTCCACGTTTGCATTGCAAGCGAGCGACGTTTTAGAGCTTGATCCCTAGGCACCTTTCTAAAATCCAGTTACTTG
Organism: Cheilosia vulpina; assembly: GCA_916610125.1. Lineage (NCBI taxonomy): Eukaryota > Metazoa > Arthropoda > Insecta > Diptera > Syrphidae > Cheilosia > Cheilosia vulpina. The sequence goes on along the minus strand of OU744276.1, from coordinate 76,031,328 downwards.
ACTGTCTTTATCTTGTGCATGATCGGCCAGTGAACGTTCATGAAAAGAACATCCAGGAACTGAAGCAATAGCTGATCTAATGACAAACAAGAAACGAAGACGAAGACCATGAAATCCTGTAGCTATAAAAAATTTAGACCCATAGACAGCATCAGCAATTGTAAATTGAGCTTCAATATATTCATAAGCTTGTAATATTGTAAAATAAATTCCTAATAGCAGCCATATGGGCATAGTTCCCCGGCTTAAAATCCGGACGGTGTAAATTCATTTATATTGTATCCTCTGAAAATAAAATAAAATAAAAAAAATTCCTAATAATGTATTTTAAAGGAGAAATCAGAGAGGAAAAGAAGTCGGCGGCCTTATCTATTGAGAGTGCGTCGTACGAATAACAAAATTTAGTCTCGACTTTAAATTTACAGGATCACACAATTGCGACAATTTTTTTACCGAAAATATATCCACTGTGAACTGCTTAAATTTGGAGTCGAAACGAATAATGTTTACTGGTGAGGAACAGTGTAACTTAAAAGGCAAAGGTTGAGAGTTCTAGAAAAAACCTTCCCAAAAAGGATCTACTAGACTGCAGAAGATGCCGGCAAACACGACTCCACTGGTTTTAAAGGGTCTTTCATTAGCGGCTTGACAACTTCAAACTTTCAGTGTGAACACGCCTTTAAGCCGATTACCGAACTGTCAATCAGTAAAATCAGTTTAATCAACATTTTCATCACCAAGGAACCGAAATTCCGAGTCGGTTGTCGCAGCTTTAAGAGCGCTAACGCCGATTTTCGGCCGTAATTCTCGTCCCAGCATTTTTGGTTCAACGGCTTCGTCAATAAGCAAAATACGCGTTACTAGACAGATGAGAACCCTCGTGTGTGTTTCATGAAACACCATTTCATCCGCAAAAAGTCACGGTTTGGTGCGGTTTTCATGCCGGTGGCGTCATTGGGCCGTTTTTTTATAATGGTACTTAATGGTATTTTTTGTAAATCGCATTCACAATAGGCACATGTTGGATCGTTATTTCTTTCAGCAATTGCATGAATCGGAGAGCAGTGGTAAGTGGTTCCAACAAGACCAACAAGTTCCAACAAGGCAATAATTATTCAAGTCTCAGTTCGGTGAACGTGTTATCTCGAGAAACAGACCGGGGCCCGTCTATTGGCCGCCGAGATCGTGTGATTTAACGCCACTAGACTGGTTTTATGGGGCTACATTAAATCATTGGTCTATGCCAACAACCCGCGACGTTAGAGAGGCTCGGAGCCAATAGGTATTAAACGAGAAATGGCGGCCGTATCGGTCGAAATGTGCGGCTGAGTCAACGAAAATTGGATTCAACGTATATCGACCGCTGTATCGTTCCCGTGGTGGACATAGGTACTAACGAAGTCGAATTCCATTCATAAATGTTTTGATTTTTGATAGTAATTCAGGCCAATAATTTTTTGAGATATCTCAAGTAGTTTGCACTTTATTTTAAAACTAAAAACTAAATAGTCAAATCCTTAATGAAAGAGCTTTTATATCCACTGAGTATAAGAGGGACTAAGGCTCTCCAAAGATCGTCTAAGCTACCAAAAGTCCACGGGTCTAGTTACTGGGCATGTGGTCCTGAAACCGCGACAGGTCTCTTACCGACCAGCCTACTAAAGACCTTTGAGCGGTTAATCGACTACCATCTGTGTGGTCCATCGCTCTTCAAAGTCATAGCAGGCGTAACCCGAAGGTTGACAGAGACAGTTCTATATGAAGTAGGTCGACCAAATAGAACATCACAGTGTACAAAGAATACACTTTATCCACCTTCCCAGGCAAAGATAAAAGCCTTCAACAGTGAACGAACTGAAGCAATTCTAGAGTCCTAGAGCTAGTGAAAGAAACCCGCCACGATTAACCTGCTTCGGCTTCCAGGGCACATCAATTGCAATTATCAAACTCCAAATGGCATCGCTGTAGACCAGCGAAGAATCAATCTTGCCAATAGTTGCTTCTTCGGGCTTAAAAGGTATTTAAGAAGGAAGCTAAAACTATCTCTTTACCATGGAGATATTATACAAGAAGTATGGGAGTGGATACGAATCTCTTCGGATGCCTTGCGAGAAAGATTCTTAGGGTGAATTTCGGTCCAGTTTGCATCGACGGAGTGTCCAACCGAGAACCTCACTGGTCACTGGCCAATCAGCGATTTTGAACCCAGCTAACGTATTCACAAGACCACAAAAATGGACAATGAAACGTCGGAAGACCCTGCCTTAGGTGGCGCGCAAACCTGTAGAACGAAATCCAACAACTTGGTGGCGCAATGTTCACAAATCATCTTCCACATACCCCACCCCTTATACATATATGTATAAAATACTACAACCATCTTTGCTCAACGGCCCATCGGGAACACCTCTTCGATCGTAAAGGCAAAAAAAAAAACTAAATCGAACCACAATCCTCACACATGTATAAGCAATTAAATTATAAATTAGTTTTAATTTATGAGACCATCCGCTATAATTCGTTTTCCCTAAATATCTACTAAATTGATTTATTCCGACCATAAAAAAACACCAGCCAACAGAGGAAAAAAAGGCAACAAAATCTCATCGAAATTGAATAAATTTGCGCTCATAGAGACTGCGATTGGAGCTGGGAAAACAAGAGGAAACAAATCCGCACACATCCTGCTGAGCAAGCCGTTTGATTTTGTTCTTCGTGTGAGGGTTTTTTTTTCTTTTTTTTCGTTTTGTTTTGCAATCCAATTATATTTCATTGTATAGCAATCAGCTCATTCCAAATGGTCGCACATTAGTTCGTCCTGGCAAATGGGACATAAGCACACGTTATATTGGTGTCCAGCAGTCTGTGTATGCCGCATAGCATGATCCTGTCCATCTAGCTGTAGCGGATGTGGAGTGCTTCTGTATCGATATTTGTGTTGGTGTTCATGTTGATGGGAAGCGCGGCAGTAGTTGTTTCCACATTTTATTGCGGCGATTATTTGAGTGAAATAAAAATCGAAATAGCCTACTTGATGACACTTTGGTTGCATATTTGATGAACTGCCACTACCAACAGCGAGCGCTACCACTCCCATTCGCTTCTGTTTGACGAACGATTCTGTTTGTGCTTTGTGGTGCTGACAGAAAACTGTATACATGGGTAATTTAAGCATTCAATTCGGAACAATGGATGGGGAATGACTAGAGCGATTTAGAAAATAGCGAGAGCAGAGGAAAGCTCTTTTATTTACCGAACCGGTTGGTTGGTCTCTGCGGGTGGTCCTTAAAGCTAGTTTATTATTTTATGATGCGCTGGTGTTCAATATTCAGTTTGATTTTGCTTGCAGGGTTTTATAGTTGATTGGGAAACTGATGTTTGCCTTTATTGGCATTGACCTGAGTGGATGGGGATTAAATAAGTTCCCCTTTTGTTAGAAAATTTAGTCATGTTTTTAGTTTTTTATTGAAACTAGCAACCGGGTAACGACACGTTAAAAGCGGTTCAAAAAGAGCGTTTAAAAAAATTCGAAATATCCACCAAATGCAAAAAAGACGTAAGAAAAACAGAAAAAAAAAATTGCGTCAAAAACGTTTTGAAAAGCGCCGCAAACTGAAGATGTGTCAAAATCAAAAATCACTCCTTTAAAAACTAAACAAAAACTTGTCGAAAAAATGCAATAATACTTCAAAAAGGCGGTGATAAAAAGTACAAAAAAAACTAATCAAAAATCGCGTCAAAAAATGTTTTGAAATCGCGAAAATCGTGCAGAAGTTATCACTTCAAACATGGGCCCAACAAATAGTCCTAAAAACGCTTCAAAACTTGTCGAAAAAAGTGTAAAAAACTAGCTAAATAGTTCTAAAAAAAAAATCCAAAAGACGTTAAAAAGCATTGAAAAATGTGTTAAAAAACACCCTCAAAAATGGCGTCAAAAACCACTTCAAACATAGGCCCGACAAATAGTCCTACAAACGCTTCAAAACTTGTCGAAAAAAGTGTAAAAAACTAGCTAAATAGTTCTAAAAATAAAATCCAAAAGACGTTAAAAAGCATTGAAAAATGTGTTAAAAAACACCCTCAAAAATGGCGTCAAAAACCACTTCAAACATGCGCCCGACAAATAGACCTACAAACGCTTCAAAAATTGTCGAAAAAAAGTGTAAAAAACTAGCCCAATAGTTCTAAAAAAAACTCCAAAAGGCGTTAAAAAGCATTGAAAAATGTGTTAAAAAACACCCTCAAAAATGGCGTCAAAAACCACTTCAAACATGGGCCCGACAAATAGACCTACAAACGCTTCAAAACTTGTCGAAAAAAGTGTAAAAGAACTAGCCCAATAGTTTAAAAAAAAAAAACTCCAAAAGACGTTAAAAAGCATTGAAAAAATGTGTCAAAAAACACCCTCAAAAATGGCGTCAAAAATCACTTCAAACGTGGGCCCAACAAATAGTCCTAGAAACGCTTCAATAGTTCTAAAAAAAACTCCAAAAGGCGTTAAAAAGCATTGAAAAATGTGTTAAAATACACCCTCAAAAATCACTTCAAACATGGGCCCGAAAAATAGTCCTAAAAACGCTTCAAAACTTGCCGAAAAAAGTGTAAAAAAAGTAGCCCAATAGTTCTTAAAAACAAAAACCTCCAAAAGACGTTCAAAAGCAATGAAAAATGTGCCAAAAAACACTTAAAAACACTCTCAAAGACTGGCCCAAAATGGCGTCAAAAATCAGTCCAAGTAATGGGCCTAAAACGGGTCAAAAACCCACAAAATCTTATCAAAAATCCCGTCGAGAAACGCTTTGAACAACAAGTCGAAAAATTGGCATTCAAAATAGGCAAAAAACACTTTGAAAACCAAAAAAATATTGCCAGGAAATGCCCTTAAAACGTGTCGAAAAACACACCCTGAAACTCTTCAAAAAACGCCTCGAAATCAAGCTCAAAAACGCATCCAAAACACTTTGAAGTTCGTGCCAAAAACCCGCTTTCTTTTAAACAGCCCGAATACTCAGGACACTGTTAATTTCGCCCGGCAGAAGTGAGAAGTTATTTAAGAACTCTTTTTCGCTCTCCCTCAAATGCTTTCCCTTCTATCACACGCCACTCTCAGACGAACCCAAGAAACGCATCGCATTTGAACAAATGACGAACTCATTTGCGTTGTCCTGACTGCGAACGCGGCTTACCGCACAAATCTCCCGTCGCACCAAACAACGCATACGAACAGCCGGAAACGACCCGACACTTGCTCTAGTGCACCTCAAAGTCCTTCAACTCATATGAAACAATCACAGCCAAACACAAACAGAGTGCGTTCCCATTCCCCATTCCATTCCCTTTAGCCACCTAGTGCCTCAGCGCACTTATTCTCCATCGAAATTCAAACAACATCTCCCCCTTTTCACAGCCAGCAATGGAATGGAAAATAAGACTCGAAAAAAGCACAACACCGCTGGAGCAACAGAGAAGATAAAACACGGATCAACCACCCTCAACGATGTCACTTATGTTACACCTAGGAAACATTTCCACATACAATAGTTCTTATCCTCCAAGTTGTCATGCACTCGATATATAGCTACTACCCCTATGCTTGGTAAAAGTTTCGTATTTTGAAAATTTTCCACATATATTCGCTCAGTTTGTGGAAATATTCAACCCTTCCCCGTAGTTTTCGAGAGCATTGTGCCATCTGAAATGTGGACCCCTTGGAATGTAAAACTAGCGCACTCTCCTGGAACTGCTGACATCCAAAGAGATATTCCCATAGTGGTGGATAAGAAAAATTTAATAAAATAACCGAGCGAAAAAAAAAAAAAAACCACAACAAGGACGCAAGGATATTATGAAAGAAACGACAAACAAGTTGGAATGGAGATCAGCTCTAGTTTTGCGGCGCTGATTGTTGTTTTTTTTTCTGTACGATGCCGGATGTGCTTCCGCCTGCCGCACTCCCCACAAACATCGCCATCGGCGGGTAAAGGGGAAAAGGTGAAATGTCAAAGACATATTCATTTCAGCCTCATTACATATTCCGGTAGTTATTACGGCGAAAGCTCCCATTTGGGATATGTTTTTGTTGTGACTTTTTGTCGTTTCTGTATTTTTTTTATTTGTTTTATTGTTGTGTGTCTTTTTTTTCCATTTGAAAGGATTCTCGAGAAATAAAAATATATTACGCTAGGGTGAAGTTGGGTTATGTTTTGAAATGCAATGCACTCCGTACTTGATGTCCGCTTCTCGTTAACTTTATGGGCATGACTTATTTATGCATAAACGGGGTTGGACCAACATATTTGCATTTGACAGTGCACTCGTGGGTGTATTTTAATGGCGCACTGTTGGAGTGCTATGCTTTGGTGATTGTTTTGCATTGGAAATTTGTTTTTAAAAACAAAAAAATTAGCGCAACAGGTTTATGGAGGACGAGCTTCGCATGATCGTTCGAATGAGCATTTTTTTGTTTCCAGTAGTTGGAGGGAACTTGTGTTTTTTTTTCTGTATCCGCTAAATGTAACACACAAATGACTACAGAGCTACACAGCTATAGTGTTCATTAGACGACTGTTTGTGTACAGCTTGTAGAATGCGCTGATGAATCTCCTTATCCAAATCCAACACAAACAACATTCACTGGAAACTTTGTTGACCAAGGGTATAGTCGGGTTAAGATATCCTTGGTCGTTTTGAATGCAAAATTCGTTTGTTCTATGCCATAGAGCGGCACTGCTGCGATGAGGGTCTTATATGAACTTTCATTAGTGTTACTTGACAAGGCCTTACTTCTTACTTGCCTTCTTTGTTCAGTCAAACAGCTGCTGGCGAGCGTAATTCTTCGTCTGACGCTTGATGTCATCTTATGATTTTATAGCGGAGACTATGTAGATAAGGTCCCTAGCAACCTCAAAGCTATAGCTGCCCACTATGACGTTTTATACGATCCGTCGATGTTGCGTGTTCCTTGTTGCATACCTTGATTTTTTCCGCTTCCCTGCCATAATCAATATTTGCAAAAGCGCAAGTGACAGCTTGCCGATTTGAGTCACATAAACAATTCAATTCTTCTCTAGATCTGTTTTTAACAACTAAAGTCTCGGGGAGATTGCTTACGAATTCCGACCTTAATGGAGCAGCAACTGCTCTCTATTGCTCTATCTGCACAGCCGGACGAGCTTGGCGAAGATGCCAAAAATTAGGCATGTGTGAAGGTTTCTATGATTGCTGTCGTATATGCAGCCTTAAAAGCAATCAAAATATGCGGAAAGTATAGATTTGGACTTCTTGGGTTTTCTCAAGGATTTGCAGTGTTGTTATTACTCAGTCGGTTGTGGACGGGCCTAAAACTGCATTAGTTAGGTGACAGTTGGTCTCAGGCGTTCACTCAGTCCAGGAGACGGGGCCTTGAATAAAAAAAAAGATGAGAAGGCTTATGAGTCCCTAATTGCCACACTTCAGAGGGTCTTCTTCCTTGTGGATCCGTTAAACGACACTTATGTTCCATTTATCAGGCATACTCTCTTTCGACCAAGTTGGTGTGTGCTTCTTTTAGTTAAATATTTACTTAGCATTATAGTTAAAGCTATTAAACAATTTTTTTGTTTCACATGACGTTTCTTAAGTTTAACGAATTTGTAGAATGTTCATTAATAATTCGCTTTCCACAAGTCGCCTCCTTCTATGCCTCCTCTTCCTTCTCTAGTTCAGCTGGTAAAGCCGTGTTGTCGATCAGCCTCGTTGGAGCCGGTGTGCTCTCTTCATATACTCACTACCGACTGTGACTCTACTTCAAGGTTTCCTTGTCCATCCCTATAGGGGTGTGTTCGAGTCTGGCTGCCTTTACTTTTTTTTCGGGTAAAACTTTCGAAGATTGTTTTTCGAGTAGCGTCTTTCTATCTCCTCGAAATCGTATTTCTATTTCTCATTCTTTAATTTTTTTCTCTGAAGTAGCCGATGTTTATACCTCCTGCCATGCTGGTAGAGCTCACGTGTTACTTTGGTCCTCCTCTGTAAGCGATTTATTTTTCCAGCTGACTTTACCCAATTTCATAGTTGATAATCGCAATTCGAAAACCCACTTAAAAACTCTTTTCTCCAACTTTAGTTTTCATCCAATTGTCGAGAAGTAGCTTGTACAATGATTTTTTTGTTTTTGTTGGTTGGTTTAGGTGGCTCACCTTCTCTGGTTTTTACTGGCGGAGTGTGGCCTGTTCATTTTATTTGTTGCCATGCGATATGATAATCGCAAGCGTGAGTTGACTGTGCTTTTTTACTGCAAACGTTGAGCTCGTGCGCGTATTTCCCGTACGAGGGAAAGACACAAATAACGCAATTTAGCGCCGTTTTGAGTCCACAACTCACGGAAACCTGAGAAATAGAGGGGGAGAAGGACGATGAGGGAACTTACAACCATCCTGAGGAGTTAAGAAATTTGATGATCTTATTGAAATGAATACTTTGGATGGCCGAAAGGTCATCATAAAAGGGATGACCTAGAGCACTGTGTCTGGTTTTGGCTAGGGCCGGACACTCACAAAGAAGATGAAACACTGTTTTTGTAGGTATGTGCCCGCCCCTTCCTCCAATCCCGCCTACATGATCTTGAGTATGTACTTCGAAAAGGCTGTGTTTGTATATCCGTCTATATTTTCCAATTTTAAGGCTAAATATGTAATAGGTCTAGATACAGCATTTAAACTAATTTTGTTTGATGGGATTTGCCACGCCCCCTTTTCCAATCCCTACCACAATTTGGTTTCATTCGCAGAAATATGTTCCAAATTTTACAAGCTCCCATGAGTGTCGAGAAATGGGTGTTTGGGATGTACTTTTTTGCACGGTAGGTTCAACGCCCGATTATCCGATTTGGACAGGCATACTCTCTCGGCCCACGACCAAAGAATGCCAACAAAATTGAGCTCAATTTCTTCAGGGGCCTCGGAGTCCAGACCCAGAGCTCACATAGAAACAAACAACCATCAACAAATACAAAACATCACATTTTCCTTAATTTGTAGTCTTTATTTAATTATTGTTTAAATTATTTTGTATTCGGTTTCTCCTACTACAATCTATTTGACAAAAAGTATTTTCTCATCTTCAGTGTGTGTGTGAACAAAATTCAACTGTCACGCATCATATTATCATTGTTTCCTTTACTCTCTAGTATTTACAATAAAAAAAAAAAACTAATAAAAGAAGTTTTCTCTTATAAATATTTTTAATATATATTTTAAAATGTATTCTAAAAAGTTGAAAATATTTTCATTTATAATTATATATCTCTACAATTGTTATCTCTACAGCTTGGGGTTTTAATTATATATATAAATTGTTTTGGCAATTTTTGGGATTGTTTTTGGTTGTCTTTAATTTTTGTTTTTGTATTGTGGTTCACTGAAAAAATATTTCTGGTTATACATTGGTAAAGATAATGTTCTAGTTTATTTTTAATTATTATTTTAATATTTATTTCTTCATTTTTTTTTAATTCTACCAAAATCTATTTACAATGGAATATTTGATTAATAAACAAATTTGCAAATTTTATTTGTTTTTATTTTTTTTTTCTTAAGTTAATTTCTCTGTGGCTTTATGCGGAATAATTGCTTGTTAGTGTTTATTTTTTCTATTTTGGGGGTGTGCTTTTCGAAAAGAATATCATTTTATCACATGCAAAAATATATATAAAACTAAACGCATTCTCTGCTGAAATATTTATAAATATTTATGAAGTTGTTTCGGGAATTTTGAAATTGCTTAAGGTTATGTCACGTGGTCCTTGCAAATTTTCAAAATCCGAAAAAGATCAATGGTATTCTGACATTTTGCGCAACACTGGAAATGAAATTGTGGTTAACTTTATGTTGTGATTCCAACCAAAGGGTTTTTATTGCTTTGCACTCCTGATGGGATCAGGAAGTTCAACTTTGAAAAGCAATATGGAATATTATAGAAATGAACCCGAAATCTATGGCCTGAGCAACCATACTAAATAGTGGCACGCAGATGCATCGCGACGGACAAAAGAACTGGTACAGTTTGAGCAACGAACTCATCACTACGCATCCATGGGCAAAAGTTCAATTTTTCAGCCAGAAATATGCGCGATGGACAAGTGCTTGCGGATTTTTTCCGAGAAAAACTACAGAAACTTCAGTCTAGCAGTGATGTCTGACAGCAAAGCTGCAATCAAGGCATTGGACTCCTATATCGTCATAAAGCAAGCTATACTATACGCTTTGTGGAAATGACAAGATAAGCTTTAGAAACATAGACCACGCACGAGTATAAGATTAGGCATCATGGGCAACGAGGCAGCAGATTCTCTGGCCAGAATATATAGATGAACACATCTTACGATTTGAGTTCAGAAGAATAGAGACAAAAAAGTCCTTTCTTAAAAACCTTCAAGGTTCGAGACAAGCTCAGAAGCTTCTACCTATAACCTAAAAAGATTCACAGCATGGAAAGGGTCATCCAATTTTCGGTTTCGAAAGTAGAGCTAAATAAAATACACACAGCGACACATTTTTGATGAAAATTTTATTTGATTATAAGGTTTGGACTCTGCCATTAAGTGTGAAATACAATATCATTCAAATGGCCGGCCGCCTCGGGAAGATTCGATTATTTTGAGGTAATTTTTAATTACTTTTTCACACATTACGGGCGGTATCTCGGCCATGACTTGACTAATGTTTGTTTTTAATGCGTCTAGAGTTCGGGGATTATTCGCGTTCGGTCTTTTGCGTAGTCCCACAGAAAAAAATCTAACGGTGTCAATTCAAATTGACGTCGCCAAAACGTGACCAGGAAACTTCTCACGCAATAAATTTATCGTGTTGTGTGGCTTCTTGCCCGTCTTATTGTAAGTAAGATTGTTGTAAGCTTTAATAATTTGAACGCGTTGTTCGATTGTTAAGCGATCCATTATCGTAAATGGCAAGCATTCAACTAAAATTATGACAGTTCGAATGACAGGTGTCAAATGCCAGCTCTACCAACTTGAAACGACGAAATGAATGACCCTGTATTAGTCTAGGCAAAAACAGTATACGAAGTCTGACAGGCTTTCCATCGAAACACTAGACTCGGTCAACACCCGAGTAAGCTATAGGCATATATTGAAAGAAGGTCTACACAAATTCTTCGATGAGGGTGCTAAAAAGCCCAAGTTACTTACGATAATCTTTTGGGGCCCTGACTTATAAGTGGAAATATCTGGGCCAGGTATTATATTATATATGTTTTATTCATAAAAGAAAGTGGACTGCATGAAGGACTTTAAGGTGGATATTTTTGCTAAGGCCCAGACACGGCAAATGCTTTTAAACCAGGTCACTCATTCCGTAATTTTTCAAACGATAGAACTCCAAAACTAGCAACAAAGTGCCAAAATTACGAGTTTGAGACCTTAGTCCAGTTCGGTTTCCACAAACGTAATGAAAGCTGACGATACTGAAACAAATTCGTGCAAAATATAACTTCTTATGGTCATCAAAGTTTCAAAAACGATATCATCCCGACGATTATTGTTATACGGAATCTGCCATCAGCTCTTAGAATAATCATAATGCGAGGGGCTCTGGGCGAGGTTAAGCCCGCTTCAAGGTATAAGTCGGGACAGGATAGATCGTAAGTCGCACTAAAACCTTTTAATATTATTTTAATCTTATTCTTTTAATCCTACTGTCATTTCCTATTGGACACAATGGACCCACCTGATGGTCTACGTGAAGCTGTGGCAACTGCCACAAGAGCACCCATTAATCTACCTACCTACCTACTGTCATAACATTCTGTGCAATGGCTAAACTATGTCTTGCAAAATTTCCTACTATCAGAACGATCTATGAAATGGCTTTTCTAGGTCTTGCAAAATTTCAGATTTTATTCAACTTTCATCAATTTGTTGTAAAAAGTTACCAAAGCAATGAATATTTTAAGAAATTAATAAAAGCTATTGGAAAGATATTTGCCATCAAAAGAGAGAGTGACACAAGCAATGGCTTAACCGACATGTAACAAAACGTCATGTGAACTTTCTTGATCGGCATGTAAAAGACCGGCTGGGATTTGAAATTTTCTAATAGAACTTGACCAGTCAAAGCTTTGATTTCAATTCACAAAGTTTGGCAGAAATGTCAAAATGTCAATATTCTGTTACAAATCGTTGAAAAGAGTGCACTGACGAGAAATTGTCAATTTAATCACTTTTCATGTCAATTAAATCACTTTTCATGACAAGCTGTCAAAATTTTCAGTTGTAAAATCTCTAATTTAATGACAGAAAACCGTTTTCGATTGGAAAGGTTTTACCCAGAGTGTCACAAGCGAAACCCCGATTGACACACAAAGTGACAGGAAATATTAATTGCTCATAAGTCATAACGAATGATAAAAAAATAAAATACGATTCAGATCAATCGAATTCGTCATAAAAAGTGACAGCACTTGCATATTTAATTTGGGCAAAAATATCCCAACTAGGTATACTTTAAACGAAGACCATGACCGAGATAGTTAAATGGCGTTACAAGCGATCTCAAATAGTGACGGCAACATTAAAGGTTCGCAACGAAAAGAAACCACTAAAATAGTCGAAAATGGTTTGGGCTGGCAATGGCCTAGTAGATTTAAAGTCCCATTTGGCCATATCCTCTTTAAAGGTTCCCCCCAGTGTTGTTAGCACTCTCTCTTCATTTATCCCATGAAACGTGGTAATTTTTCCCTTTTCACGGTACTCAAATTCCCTTTTAAAAACCCACGATACTTTATGGGTCAAAATCCAAAATTTAAAAGTATTGCACGGGAAAAAAATACGCTAAATTAAAGTTTAGTATAAAAACCGCAGTTTGTATAAATACTGTGATTATTTTTTGAAAATTTTGATAAAAGACGATTTACATGAGCTGTTTTTTGCATGGACATTCAATGTGTTAATAGTCATGGTGGAATGTAGGTGTTTTGACAGATTTCAGCTAAAAATTTATAGTTTGAATGTTTTTGTCAGATTCCTGAAATTCCCACGATTTTGGTGTTTTTCCCTTTTCCCATCGAAATTCCCACAAAAAACGATATATCCCACGATATAACAACACTGGTTGCCTCCATAAATACACAGAATCGCCTGTCCCTCTCCTAAGCGCCGGCCGTCGTTGGCATGTGTGTGTGACATTTTTTTATCAGAATCTGAACATATATTTGTCCTTAATCGGGTCCACCACGTCTGTGATTTAGTGCCACCACTGTTTGGGTCAAAGTTTACCATCCCCAATTTTTGTGGACTATTCTCCTGATTAAGGACATCCTATAGAGCTAAACCCATTTTGATTAGATGCAATCGGAGGAGGGAGGGTATTTTTTTTTTTGTTTGTTTGCTCTTCCATTCGTCCTAGGTGTGAGGTTTCATAAATGCATTGCTAAAGAAAATGCGAACAAAGAGTAATAAAAGACAGAGAATGCTTAATATAACCGGAGGGAGGTATATGGCAGTGTGTCCTGTGTGTCTGTGTGTATGTATGTAGGTATTTTTTTTTCTATCCCATTTGGCACCCAATTACCACATCCTTTGTGTGTCCCTGTCCACCTCAATTGAAGGGAATATATTTTTTTGCAAATACCGTTTGTCACCAAATTTCAAATTTACTTCTCTGCCTGCCAGTGGTATCCTGGAATTCATCATCGATCCGGTGCGTTTGCTGTTGCTTCGGTTCATTGTCGGCCCCCACAAAGGATAGTGCACGAGTGGTGGTAATAGTGGTCGACGTTGATGGCACTGCCATCGATGATGACGGTATCCTCGATGGTGCACTCAATAGTTCCATTGGAAAGAAATCATTTGCCAGCACTGATTGTGGTCCATGGTTCATCTCGGTATAGAAATCGTTCTCGTCATTATTGGGCTTGGATGGCGGCGGCGGTGGTGCAGACGTCGCCAGTGATGACGAGGACAACGGATGATGGTTGTGTTTGATTCGCCTGCCATTCAGCTGAAAGAGCCTATAATTGGAAGTGGTGCTGCTGCTGTTGGTGGCATATCCCGACGAGCATTTCTCGCTCGGTACCTCACAGTTGGGAATGGCTGCCATCGGTAGTGGTATCGTCGATGGTGGTGGTTTCTCATGAATACGCAGCAAATGATGTGGTGAGTTGTGGGCCGATACTGCCACCTGCATTCGATCATCATTGCCACCGTACTTTGAACATTGATTATGATTATTTGCATCGCCGCAGTGGTTATTGTCTGGCTGGGGCTCGGCGGCAGGATGATGACGACGCTGATGTTGATGGTGATGGAGGTAGTGGTGGTGATAGTCGTGCTGTTGATAGTCGTGTTCCTGGTACTGATGTTGATGATGTTCGTGTTGGTAGCCGTAGTGGCGGTGGCCGATCAGATTTAAGGGCTTCTGGCGGCAACGATAGACCTGCACCAGGCCAACAATGAAGACAGTGGCGAGCGTCACTCCGACCACGACCATCAGGCCGGGATGTCGCGATGCTTTGCGGATATCGAGCCATCGTTCCGATTTGACTGTGTGCGCTTGTTGGGGCTCGGTCTTTGGTCCGGTTTCAGGATTGATCGGCGATGGAGCGGTACTGGCAATGGTGCCACTTGTTTGGCCATGGAAATTGTTTTGCGAGTCGTTTTCGCTTCTCAGCAGCGGCGTATTCACTCGACTGTGATGTGACGGAGTGGTGGTGGCCACCTCATCAATGCCGCCAAAGATGTCGTCCTTGTCCCGACTGGGTATCTTGCCATCTAATGGGGTGTTTAAACTATGTGAACTATGATGCTGTTGTGTGGCTCCCAAATTACTCGCAAATTGTTTATCCTGTTCGGTTGCGTCATTGACATCGAATTTATCCTTATTGTTGTTTGGCAGATTGCTATCCTTTCGGATGGCAGCCACGGGAGTGGTGTCTTTGAATTTCTGCTGACTGGCGTTGTCCTTCTTATCGGTCGCAACTCCGTTTTGGCTCGTCTGATGCTGCTTTTGTTTGGCAATCCTTTTGGGCATCGGCAGAGGGTGAACTTTATGCTGCTGCTGTTGCTGAGTTTGTTGAATGTCCTGATAATGATTCTCTTGACCTAATGGACCGTTGGCCATCTTCTTCTTCGCACCCTTAATGATGGCATTTTGATTTGCTCCTTGTTGCTGTTGTTGATAGTGGTTTTGGTTGTGCTGCTGCTGCTGCTGCTGCTGTGGGTATGTCTCGAATTTATGTCCTTTTGATGTGGTTATTGTTGTGCTGCTGCCGTGGCTTCCTCTGTCGTTCTGGAGCGGCGCCAAATGTAGTAAATTCTCCTTTGAGGTCGTCGCCGTTATAGCCGCCACTGACGGCGAAACCAGTACAACATGTCCTTTATGCATAAGCAATGGTGTACCAATTAAATGTCTATCTTTCGTGTGTAGTATTTCTTGTATCTTATTATGCTGCTGTTCTGTTGGTAGCCCATTTGATCCTTTAACTGTGTGTATCTGGCCGATAGTCATTGTTGTTGCCTTCGCGTTCTCAGCCTTGGCTGGGAAATTTGATTTGGCGGCAGCAGTCGCTACGGAAATTTCTCCATTAGTGCTGTGTCCTATTTTCGTTGCGTTATCTGATTCCGCCTTTAACCCGTTCTGACTTTTGCCAGTGTATTCTTGGCTCAATAAACTACTGACGGCGGATGGGGTAGGATGCCTACTACTTCCACCACTTGTCTCGACATAATTGTTGTCGGATTTTATCTCTGATGGGCTACGGATAGATGGTGCTCGGCTTGGAGTTTCATCTGCCAATTGTTTTTGTTGCGG
Organism: Cheilosia vulpina; assembly: GCA_916610125.1. NCBI lineage: Eukaryota > Metazoa > Arthropoda > Insecta > Diptera > Syrphidae > Cheilosia > Cheilosia vulpina. Next base: position 76,015,528 of record OU744276.1, on the reverse strand, counting down.
CGCTGCTGAGATTTTGTCGGTCGAATTAGTTCGTATCCTGCTGCTGGCAGTTGTAGTTGTTATTGTTGTTATTGTTGTTATTGTTGTTTGTGTTGATACTTCCGGTTGTGGAACTGCTGTCGTTGGCGAGCTCCTTGGGGCGTTGCTCGTTCGTTTGTTCTCATCTTGATTGGCATCAGTAGATGTGCTCTCTGCTGTTGTGGCATCAGGCGCATAAGTTTTTCGGGTCGATGTAGTTTCGGTAGCGATGTCTATGGGCTCTTCATTACTGATGGGCCCCTGCGGTGTGGTTTTTGCAACTTTTCCCAATCCATTTACATCTACGCAATTTGGTTTTGCTGTATTTGCGGTTGGCACCTCCATTTGGCTGCTTAGATTGCCCATACAGCTGGCACATGTGATGGCATCACCCCCACACTGGAAGCGCTCGAAGTAATTATGCACTTGGACGTAATGCGATTTGATATTAATTCGTTTGGTAATGCGGCGATCATTGCGACAAGGACTTGCCCATTCGGCGATGCCAAGCAGGTCGGCACACTTGATCGGATTGTCTTCCAGATAGAGATCCCGCAGATGGGGCGATGTCTTGACTATCGCCTGATGGAGGCCATTTATTCCCGACGACTGTAGGTTGAGCGTTAGCAATTTCGGCAGCGGCAGATCGGGCAGGTAGAGCAGTTTATTGGACGATAAATCGAGGGTTTTCAGATTGTTTAGTCCTTGGAATAATTGCGGCTGTATGTCCATGATTTGATTGTCATGCAGGAAGAGATGCTCGAGGCTGGTCGGAAGACTGATTGGGATGCGTTTGAGGTTGTTGTGGTCGAGGAAGAGCGTCTCGAGTATCTCCAGCCGGCCGAGGGCATCTTCTTCGATCTCGTCAATATGACTCTGCGAGAGGTCAAGGTATTGCAGCAGTGGGTAGCTGTCCAAATCGCCGCAGTTGATTGTCTGAAAGGAAAGAAAAAACAAGAAGTTTCAGTATACAAACTGTAGGATTCATGTAGGAAGAAAGGAAGCGCGGAGCTCTATTATCCAAAAGATTAAAGGGGTGCGTTTCAAACGATTTCACATCGAAAGACTGTAGTCTATCAAGACGGTGGAAGAGGACTCTTTTTTCGACTAGAATGCGTTACCGAAGAGAGGAAAATGTGCATATTCTTGAAGGCTGTTTTTTGTAAGTTCGAGTGATAGCGGACTTATAGGTCTATACCCGAAACTAAATGGCACCCTCTTGATGCTCACTAACACGGCTAGTTACCTGGGCCTCGTTTTAGACAGCAAACTGAGCTGGAAACCCAATATCATGAAAGCCACCACGGCTCTGTACTGCTGCCATCGGAATCAGATGGGGACTTGCACCTCGAATTACACATTGGATGTATGTGTCTGTTGTCAGACCCATACTTACTTATGGAGTAACCGTCTGGTGGACTGCCCTTGAAAAGGCCACCTACTATAATCACCTTAGCCGTGTTCAGAGAACGGCATTCGTATGCATTACTGGAGCCCTCAGGACCAATCCAACAGCGGCCATGGACGTAATGTTCCACTTACTACCGCTAGACATCTATTGCAAACAAGTGGCAGCAAACACGGCCACTCGAATAAAAGCAATTCGTTTGTGGATCAGTAGGCAAACTGGTCACTCGTCTATTCCTGATACATTAGAATTCATTTCAGAAGAAACTGATTACAACCTCCCTCAGCTTCAATTCGTTAAGAATTTCGAAACCTAAATACCCTCCAGGCATGACTGGGAGAAGGATGTAGTGCCTCGTAAGGAGTCTGTCTGCTTGTATACAGACGGATCCAAGACCGGGGCTTTTTCTCCTCTGATCTAAATTGCAAAATCTCATTCAGCCTTCATAATCACTGTAGTGTATTCCAGGCGGAAATCATGGCAATCAAAGAGGCCTTATCATGGCTTCGGTATAATGTAATATCTGTAAAGGATATCACCATCTTCACCGACTGTCAGGCCGCGATTAAATCCGTGGATTCTGTCATCTTCAATTCGACAACTGCCCTCAATTGCCGATTATCTCTTAACGAGATGGCGGAACAATTCAAAATTCGACTTATATGGGTGCCGGGTCATGGAGACATTCCAGGTAATTGTATGGCCGACGAACTCGCCAGACAAGGCACTACTATGTCGACTCTACCGGAAAAGGAGAATCTCCACATGCCTTTTGCTACTTGTAAGCTCCTCATTAAACAAAACGCATTATGCGCAACAAATCTCAGGTGGTCTAGCTGCACAACGTACCGGACCTCGAGACAGATCTGGCCTCAACTGGATCTCAAGCGCTCCAAGAATCTTATTTCACTGAACAGACCCATGGTAGGCACTTTAGAAGGTGTTATGAGGGGACACTGCATCATAGGGAGACATGCCCTCAGGTTGGGCCTCCCTTCAAATGATTTCTGCAGAAGCTGTAGGGACGAGGAGGAGGAGGAGGAGACTATTCTTCACCTTCTTTGCACGTGCCCAGCACTGTCAGTCCGTAGAAAACTACCTCGGAGAATACTTCTTCGAGAATCTCAGCGAAATTGCATATATAGGAATTAATTGCCTCCAACGCTTCATTCTTAGCTCCGGCTGGTTCAACGGGTAGTGTGAGAACACTGATCCTGTGGTATCACAATGGGCCTTCTTTGGCCTAAGTGAGGCTGCACCTGAGGCGGTCTGCCACTCTAACCTAACCTAACCTATAGGTCTGTAAGATTTGGGAATCGGGAAGTCCGTTTGCTGCTAAATGAAGGTAACATTTACCTTCTGATACCCAATTAAAGCAAGCTCAAATGAGAGCTTGATTCTCGCCGAAATAGGGTCGATCGTCTTTTAAAAAAGCTTGAAATAAACTGTCTCCCACAGGGGCTTTAAGGGCCGTTTGCTCATACGACTCTTGACGATTTAAGTTCTACTTAAATATTTATGGGCTACTTTTTGTAGGGCATAAACTGTCACATAAGAGTTTAGTGGCACTTAATTCGCTATGAGTCGTATGAGCAAACGGCCCTAAGAGGCTCATTTAGTCTTCTCTGGCTTTAGGATTTTGTCTGATAAGAGCTGAAAGTTCACCCTTTATTTTTTTTCTCGTGGAGGCAAAATGTCCCCATTTATTAGGCTTAGTACAAGCTAGAAGAACAAACTTACAATACTAGAACTAAAAACTAAGAATTATAACTAGGAATTGAAGCTATAGGGTTTAGAGTGAAGAAGACTGAATTTAATGAAGGGAATCAAAAAATCAAAAATGGAAATGTTTGAGTTTACCTGCCGTAGCAGGCGGGAAATTGGTTCGTTGGAGCCGTGGGACATGCGGTGGGTTGGGAGATAGAACAGGCGGAGGTGTCTAAAACTACGATGGTAGTTGTCAAGAGACAGGCAATCGATAGAGCCTGATAGGAGTCGATGAATAAAGAAAATGTCTGCAGCAAAGCTACCTGGCGATCCTTAAAACTATTCAAGTCAATGAGTTTGAGGCCGTCTTGGTAGGGAGGATGAATAGGGATCGTTCCAAGAAAGACCGCGGAGGTCAAATCGAAGAAAGCCTCTTAGTCTGTTTTCGATAATGCTCACTTGAACTTGCTGGTAGGGTGACCACTTTTGGCTGGCGTATTCGAGGAGGGGCGGACAAAAGTCGTGTAGAGAGACCTGGTCTCGTAGGGATCGGAGAATTCCTTAGACCACCGTTTAATGAATCCAAGGGATAAGTTAACTTTATGAATTATCTTATCTATATGCGAACGGAAATTGAGCAAGGTCACGAAGAGACTTTAAAATGGATATTGGTTGATCATTTAGTAGGTATAGGTATACGGGGAGGGGACTTGTTGTTGTGACGTGATAAGGTGATAGATTGGAATTTGGGAATATTCAGCTCTAGGTACAGTAAAACCCGGATAAGTGCCTCACCTTAAATGACCCCTTTTGATAGGCACTTTATAAAAAAGAATCCGCACATATTCACTTATCTCTAAATTTATAAACATACCTTTGCAACAAAACAAAATTACATGGACAGTTTAAATTTTGACAGTGATTAACACAGATTAAGATTATTACTGTTTTTATTTTTTATTTTTAAAGCATGAAACACACGACAGCGCTAAAGGAAAAAAAGCTTTTGTATTTTTTCAGTTGATTTCAAACATGTGTACTTAAAAGAATATTTCTCAGGTTAATTTCAATAAAAGTATACAAATTAAAAGGCAATTAAGCGGGAAAGGTAGTTGAGCGAAAGGTAGGTACTTATAAGATGAGTTTTATATGAAAAAATCCTCAGAATTTTAGTTCTCAAAAAAAAGATACTTACTAAGCGAGAGGCACTTATGCGGGTTTTACTGTAGTTTTTTAGACACCAGGTAGAAACACAATCTAGATCTTGTTGTAGTAAACGGGTGTCTTGTAATTTGGTATGGTCCGCATAGAGAGAGATAGAAGAGTGTTTGATGACCCTTTCAATATCGTTTATAGTTGAGGTGAACATAAGAGGACCTAGGTGACTGCCTTGTGGTACACCAGAGGTTGCCAGGAAAGGGGCGGATAGGACGGACCTGAAGCGAACACTATTCAAACGGTTTTCCAAATAAGAGGACATCCATTTCAGCAGTATGGGTTCCAAGGGCAGACAATTTGAAAAGAATTAATTTATGCGGTATCTTATCAAAAGTCTTACTTAAATCGGTTGCAATAACATCAACGTCTTTACCACTTTCTAAGGCCGATAGTGCAGAGGACACAAATTCAACGAGGTTAGTGGTAGTTGATCTACCTTTAAGAGAGCCATGTTGGTTAGGGGAAATTAAAGTCTTGCATTGAAAGGTTAAGGAATCGTACAAAATACTTTCGAGGAGTTTGGGTATATGCGAAAGTTTTAAACTCAAAAACTTCGACTTAAACTCAGCCGGTAACTTTTTCGTTATATCACTATGGGCTGCTTGCTGATACGACTCATAGCGAATTAAGTGCCACTTAAAATCTCATGTGACAGTTTATGCCTATAAGTATTTAAGTAGAACTTAGATCGTTAAGAGTCGTATGAGCAAACGGCCCTAAAACTTGCAAACTGCTGCTTTATGTTTTTGAATTTTGATTTGCAAAAAGTGGTGGAGATTTACACTCAAGGCGCAACGCCTCGGTTTTTGCCGTGCTCATATGAGCTGGACTACAGAGTGGCATCGCGTCGTCTTTTCAGACAAGAAAAAAATTAATTCAGACGGACCTGATGGCTACAGCTATATTTTCATGATCTACGAGAAGAAACCCACCACTTGGACCGCTTACATAGCAAGGGTGGAGGTGTCATGGTGTGGGGAGCAATCTCGTATTACGGCACCTGCGAGTTGCGACAACGATGAATGCGATGGCCTACAATGGTGTATTGAAACTGTCGTTTCCATTGTTTGAAAACCTTTTTGGACCCTTGCAGTGGACGTATCAACATGGCAATGCGCCAATCCATAATGCCCGAATCACCAAATCGTATTTAAAGGGCCAAAACGTGGAATTATTAATCTGGCCACCTTATTCACCGGATCTAAACATTATTGAAAACGTTTGGGTCTGGTTGAGCCGAAAAGTGTATGAGTCGGGACAACAATACACAACTATACAAGAACTAATCGAAGCTATCAAACTTGCTTGGAGCTCAATTTCACTCGATTATTTAGCCCAATCGTACGAGTCTATTCCAAATAGGACTTGTGAAGCGTTAGAGCAAAAAGGAGGCACAACACACTACTGAACATTCTTAAATCTGATTGAAATTAATTGAATTTACTTAAGAAATAAGAAATAAACTTATCTGAATTATTCGAATTTTCATAATGGATTTTTTTGAGAAGTGTTCTATTCAAGTGGCGCAAAAATCCGGGTGTATACATTTTTAGTTAGTTTATTCAAAAATATATATCAACTTAACCGTTAACACAAAATTTACTATTTTAGATTAAGAATTTATAATAATTATAAGAAAAAATTAAACAAAAAATTAACTTTTGTCTGGATCCGAAAAAGTGGCGGATCCAGAGAAGTTTTTTTTACATGTACTATTCAAGTGGCGCAGAGTTTATGCTGTTCATGGTTGCCACTGGTCTGGAAAGTCAGGGAACGAAAATTTGGTCAGGGAAAGTCAGGGAATTTCGAAAACAGTCAGGGAAAATTCACTGTATTTTTTTTTAATATTGTAATTTCCAAAAAATTATTTCTGTCGAGCTCTGAAGTCTATCCACACGTTTCCGCAAAAAAATATAAAAATCGATGCGCCTAAATACTCCCATCGTCAAATTCGCAGTCACAGGAAATTGTGTGTTGGATATTTCTTCCACATTCTTAAACAACTCATCATACTTTGCAAATTGAATCACGATTTGCTTGTACAACATTTTGCATTGGTAGGAAATTGAGTTGAGGGAGTCACTAATGCATTTTATCGCGAGCATAACGTGCGAAAGAGATATGACCATGAATTCGTCGCAAAAGAAAAGGAAATTGTTGTTATAATCATTCAGGTAGGTAATGGAGCGCTTACTTAACCTTGTGCAGAGAATATGAAATGACTTTCCGCATAGCCCATTACAATTTACCCAATCAGCTCTAAAGTCTTGCGATTTTCAGTATTACCGCACTGCTTTGATTTTTAATTAGGTCTATTAATGTTTCGCAATCAAAAGGCAACAGGGAAAAAATCGCAAGAATGCAAATGAATGAACCGGAATTAAATTTATTTAAAATCGCGAAGCGGGAGCAAAAGAAAAACACGTCCGAACGGTTGTAGATATGGCACGTTCCGTCGTTAACCGACGACACAAGTGCACGAACCTCAAGAACTAACCTGAAACTAGATTTTGTTGTGTATTATGAGGTGAGTGGCCTTATTCCTTCCATGAGAACCTGACTCTGTTTCGGTTACCCTTCGTCGCTTCGGAGACGAACTGTATGAAATAGCGTTTTCAAGCGCCGTCACCATTCGGGCCTTTCAACGAGGCCATGAACCTGCAATGAACCGCTACCTAAACTAACCTAACCTAGAAAAGATTTTACAAAATGGTGTCAGAGCAGAAAAAAGATTGAAATCGTTGGCAATAATCGAAGGCGCCACATGACTTTCGATACTAAGCTTGCGAGGGTAGTGAGAGATGAATGCATGATTCCTTTTTAAATATTCCTTAGAAAACTGGAAAACGTTTCTATTACCAGACAGTATATAGAAATCACCCACTCAGAGCCAGAGAAGGGCGAAAAGCAATCGGAAAGATGTCTCTCAACCTTTGGAAGACTAAGAATACCAAGTAAGCAAGAAATGTTGATCAGACTGATAACGGCTAAAGGAAGGAAGAAAGGAAATTATGAAGCATTTTCCAAAAAAAAAAGTTTCAAAAAGCTGCCTCAAATAATAAATGCCTTAGCTTAGGTTAGGTTGGGAGGGCAGTTTTGCAGCCGATGCTAATTTCACCCGGAAGCCGTGAAGGCCCATTGTGAGTACCCTGTTTGTACATGTAAGGACATGTGGCTAACAATACCACTTCGAACTGTTTAGGAATAGTTTTATGTCTGATAGAGGTACCCCCGCCAAGTCTTCCAAACTTTCGAAGAACCTTGCTCCCATGCAGGATGAGCGGCGTTCCTGTAAATCTGGGCAGTGGCATAGAAGATGTTCCACCGAAGTGGTGACTTCTGCAGAAGTGATTTGCAAAAAGTCCCAGCCTTTTAGCCATGTTTCCTATGGTGCAGTGTCCGGTTAAAACCCCGACGAGCATCCGGATCTGACTTCTATTAAGGGAGACTAGGAACTTTGATCTTTTGGTGTCAATCACAGGCCACAGACTTCGGGTTATGACGCAACTGATGATGTTGCTCCATTGTTCCTTAGCCAGTTGTGCGGTGACGCCTTCAATAAAAGTCTTAGCAGTGTTGAAAGGCGGTAGCACCTCTCCGTCCGCTAGTTGAGGGTTCATGTCAGAGCCGTATCTGGCCAATTCGTCCGCTTTTTCGTTCCCTTCAACCCCAACGTGTCGCGGAACCCAGCAAAGTAGAACTGAGTGATGACGTATAGTCCTGAGCGCCAAGAGGCAATCTGAAACACATTTCGCATTAACAAGGTTAGAGCCGATAGCTTTAAGTGCCGCTTGACTGAATAAATGCCTTAATTAAGAAGAGGATGCACCGAGGAAGTAGAAAGTCACACGGCCTTACTAATAATCATTTTTAACCTCCACACTAAATATTTTGTAGGTCACAATATGCAATTTTGTGTGGAAAATTTTGCCATTGTGAGTTCGAAAAATTCACCCTGGACACTAGAAAAGAGTATTAGTATCGCGGACAGAAGTTAACTTGTTCATGACCGAGACCAGTCAAATCACCAAACGGAGTCACATCATCCGGTCCAATATTCACACTGCCTATAAAACCCCTTTATAAATCAATTAAAATAAAAACAAACGCAAGCAAGTACTGTACGATGGGGCAAGTGCATAGTATTACTAACAGAAGACATATGAAGAGAAAAGGAACTGCTCTACAACAGCTTTTTATACCAAAAGGTTTTGAAAAAGTGTGCCATAAGGAACTCGTTTATAAACTGCAAACACACCTAGTACTCCGAAGTCTTAGAGGCTTACATAGATGTGATGTCACTTAGTGGTTAGTGCGTTGACCTACTAAGCGAGGGATCCCAGGTTCGATTCCCGAGACAAACTATATACAAAAAATTATAACTGCCATGGAAGAGCTTCTCAATTAGCCGTTTGGACTCGGCATTCAATTATAGATCACTTCCATTCGGCCCAAAAATGAAAAACTCATGTATGTACAAAACGAAAGTATGTAAGAAGTGAGGCCTTGGTTCCCTACGGATCTGTTGCGCCAACTATTTATTTATCTGATTTTACATTAATAAGAGATTTTTCGCAAGACTACGACAATGCAATTGCAATAAATTTAAGCTGGTGTGCCACAGGACAGTGTACTAGGCACTGCCTTGTACCTTTTAAGTACAAGAATGTGCAGGGTGGGCCAAATACAACTTTCTTTTTAAAAATGCAACAAACTGTAGCTCACGGATTGCTTGGATGATATTGGCCTTGAGTGCTTGAATCGTTTCCGGATTATTGGCAAAACATCGGTCCTGCACGGTCCCCACAAAAAAAAGTCTAAAGGGGTTAAATCGCAGCTCCGAGGCGGCCAATTGACTTCGCCAAAACGGCTGATAACACGATTTGTGCAAAAGATCGTTTGTGGCATGGGCTGGTCGCGCCATCCTGCAAGAACCAGAGGTCATCCAAATGCATGTCTTCAACTTCAGTAAAACAAAATGGCAGTTAACATGGCTCTCTAACGCCCACGGTTGACCGAAACGTTGTTTCCAGCCTCATTTTGGAAGAAAAATGGTCCAATGACGCCACCACTCCACGATCCGCCCCAAACTGTCACTCTCTGTTGATGCATTGGCTTCTCGTACCGTACGACGCCGTGGACCATGCCTGTTGTCCACTGGCATACCAGTCTCACGAACTTTTTGCAGAAACTTTCGTACAGCAGGCGCGGTGGGCGCTTCATTTCGGCCAAAACTTCTTTTCAAAAAAAAAACGCACTGATTGGCCTTCACAGCACTAACTTTGGAAATAAGTTTTCCATATTTCCCAACATTGTTCAAGCGTAAAGCGACTCGTTTCGTTCCGCGGAGGTATGATACTGGCTTTCTGTCAAGATTTCGAGCGGGAAACAGCTGTCAGTGTCAAAATAACCTACGATTTAAAAACCACTAGATGGCCCACCCTTTACTAGAATGTGACGGTGGCAACTTCTACATATGATATACTGCTTCTTATTCACTGGGAAATGTAAAATTGAAATAGAGCTCCTCTGTAGGTAGGAGGCCAGCATGTGATTAAAGTGCCAGCATGTTCTTTCCTAAAAGGACAATTCAAGGAGGCAGAGTTCTGTATGGTTCAGTGTGGTAACTGGTTTGTTGTTTTCCGTTTGGTCCCTTTTTTGAATGGTGTTCGAGCAGATCCTTTGTCATCAACATCCTCATCATCATCGGGATCGTCGTCCTAACAGTCATCATCATACTCTTATACTTGTAAAACTTATTTTAAAAGTAAACAAAATTGCGCATTTAATTCTGGTGCCTAATACTATGTTCCCACCGACGTAATTTAGCTTAAGTGATTTATAAATCACGAAAGGCGTCTCCACCGAACTTTAACTGGTTTAGTTTGACATTTTTTGTCGACTTTGACATTAGGTGTCCAACACCAGATAGTTAGTTTTTTGTTGTTCTGCCATACCTGCCAAGAATAAAACAATTTTTCATTGCATGAATTTAATAAAAATATCAAAAACTCACCGAAACACGAACAAAATTAGAAAATTGAATTTGAAATAATTTTTTTGACAGTTTTTCTTTCTTTTTTGTTTGCTGAATAAAGTGCTGAAGTCAAGAACAGGTATGTTCGTTTTTATTTTGTGTGGATTTGCGATGACAGATACGTAATTAAGATTTAAACACGTATAAATCACGTAATTACAAATCACGAAAATGTATGATAAATCACGTAATTTCACGTTGGTGGGAACATGGTATAAGGTAGACCATTAGCCAAAGTTTAGTTTTTTTCCAATTCGCCACATGATTCGAATTTCAAATGTAACGTAATGTCTCTCAGGCGAACACAAGACCTGTAAGCTGTTACTCAATTTTTGTATAAAAACTCTCTCCGAAATGCGAGCTTTTTAAGGTTTTCGTTTTTAAAATCCTAATTCTCAGGTTTCGCAACAAATAGCAATCTTTTCGACTCGATTGTTAAAATTCGTTGTATTCCATCGGAAAATATCGCATCCATTTGCAATTGGTCAAACTATCGATATCTATTCCCATCTGAAGGTGAATTAGAGGTCCCGAGGTTGGTGTCTAAAAATGTATTCAAACGTTCATTTTGTGGACTCGGCTTACTCGGATTAATGTTGGGTGCCGCCATTCCTAAAACCCATCTACTTGTCGAAACCTGCCTCCGAGTTGTATGCAAATGAAAAGTTTACGCCCAGGCTGGTATAGCTTTATGTTTTTTTTTTTTTTTAATTTTTTCTCTACTTACTCCCTAAAGTTCATTCGACTGTGAATGAAAACTTTCCACCCATCTGCCACCTAAAATTCGCCGATTAAGGCTCAGCGGTCATGACCTAAACTTGACAAAACCGTAACCCTATAAACGATTTACTTTAATCCATTGTCCTTTCTGGTGACCAATTATTCCCGCACAAAATATAATGAATGCTCACACCTAATGAATTGCTATAATCCAAGGATAATAACACACCATTATGTGTCTGCAACACAACCACAGTCATATGTTTGGGTTTGCCGATTCGCTTTGCCGTTCTTTCCCGCCACCAATACCTCCAGGTATATTCATTCGTTTTTCATGCAGCGTTGAGTTAAACTAAACAATCCGGAAAAAATAAAAATAAATTATGAATAACGATGCCTAAGCCGTTTGACAAACAAGACAAACACAAATATATATGTAATATGGCAAAAGGGACGAGGGAAAAAGGAAACGATGTACCCAGTCGAGGTATTTTGCTAGAGAAAATCCCTTCTCATCCTTATTTGCTTAGCGCGCGGGCATATCCCTACCATGGCCGATATAATAAAACACATTTAGCACAGCACGTTAGGAGAAGAAATCCCGTAATATATGAATTGCTATAGAGTGGAGTGGGGATCCTCTTTTTTTCTTTCACTCTCTCTATTTCCCCATGGCACAGTAAAGCAAAGGGATTACGCGAGACCAACCGCGCCAACAGGGAATTTGCAAAAAAAAAAAAAAAGACAAGAAGTTGTATGGAAAATATATGTACACAAAGGACATTAGATTATGTATATAAACCCACTCGTTGTCTACTCCAGAAGGGTAAACAGAATAAAGTTTTGCTCACCCTTTGTATTACTACAGTGGCACCACACCAGACTATGCCGTGACAGAATAACGATGCCTATGAGGTCGGCCGCAAGCTAGCGCTAAGCGTTATATTTGCTTCTTGCCAACATTCAACCAAATCACCGACACTAGACACAGCAAACCCTTTTTTATGCTCTGCAGAGCCTCCTGGCGCGGCAGGCGCTGCCTGACTAAATGGGAAAACGCCGTAAAGTGCTAAAATGAATAATTTTCCAGGCGAAATGAATGAGACGAGAGTTTTTTTTTCCGTTTTCATTTATACCACTAGCAAGGGAGGAGTCCTTTTTGTGGTTGGTCTTTTTTTTTGTGCTGTGTTAATTTTGGGCGCGGGCTAAATGTACACAACCCCCAACCCGAATAGTTCTTTTATTAGTTAAGATATTCTTTTAACTTTGAAGACTCCTCGAAATCCTTGGAGAGATTGAAGATGTGTACGTATAGCGATATGGCTGAAAAAGAGTTTAATGAAAAATGATATTTTGGCGCCGCCAGATAAACGTTCAAAGGATATAGAACGGACTGTGCTGTGGGTGGGTTAAAATTGTTTTTGTGGTTGCCAATATGGGCGGGTGAGTTTTGGAATTTTACCCCGCCGCGGTTAAATGGAAAATATTTGCGAACAAAGCTAACTCGGTTGGATTTTTGGCCAGGGGTGACTTCCTCGCTTTCGAGAGTTTAAAGGATTTTCAAATCGAAAGTGGTGTTGATTTTGGTCAGAAGGGGATGCGTTTTATGTTGCATTGAAAATGCCAAACTTGTGGTCATGATGGCTACAGTCTGTTGTGTTAGGACTGTTTGTTTTCTGTTAACAGTTTAAATTACAGACTGCCCTTTGATTATCATGCGGCCACATTTCTACACTGAACTGAGTATTATTTGATGGGTGTGGCAAACATTTGCTGCCTAATGTGTTGCTCGCAATGACAACTGCGAAAGATTCGATCACTTTTGCAATGCAAATCGCCTTGTTATAGGTGGCACCATGTTCGAGCACAAAGCATGCCATAAAATCAGTTGGACTGACAAGGAACCTCCAACCAAATTGATCATTTTGCAATCAGTCGCCGTTTTAGAAGTAGTCCGAAACAGACGAGGAGCGGACATGGGATCGGTACGAGATCACCATCTTATGATAGCTACTATCAAATTACGCACTGCTGCCGTTCGAAGATCCAACGACATGAGAGCACCCAGGTTCAAAATTGAGAGATCCCTCAGCGCGCCAAGAATTAAGGAACCATCGCTCACGTGGAGTGGAAAACAGTTCAACATTCAAATTCATTGGTATGCTGTGAAAACCCAATTCACATCACAGGGAAGACATAGGGCGTAGCTTTCCGAGGATACCTGGAGAAGGATCGACGAACGAAAACAGCTTAGAGAACGAACTGCAGCCACTCCAGCCGCAGGGAGGACCGATATACAGTCCCTATTTCGCATGAAGATGAGAGAATTGCAGCGTGACAAGCGCAAATACATCAATGCGCTGGCTACGGAAAACAGGAGTTAGGTGCGACAGCAGAACCGTTTATAGAATCACCAAAGAGCTGAAATGTGGCCGAAGCTCTACTCAATACCCAATGAAAGGCTTAGACGGTTCGTTGGTCATATCGGATGACGATTAGCTCAAGAGATGGAAGGAGCATTTTGCTCCGAGTATTCGCCAGCAATATGCCCCCAAGTCAAACTGAGATGACCGTGGAAAGAAATGCCCGAATTTGCACCACAACCCCCAGTAGGGATGAGAGCGAAGCACTGAGAACCAATAAGGCGGTAGGACTTGGTGGCACACCCGCGGAACTTTTTCGAGCCGCACCAGCTACATCGACTGAGCTTTGTTTCCACTTGTTAGGAGAACCTGAGAAGCCGAGAGTTTTCCGATGAGTCGAAAATGGGAATGATCGTCAAGCTCCATAAAAAAGGCAACCTAATTCAGTGCGAAGACTGTAGAGGTATCTGTGTACTATACCTGCTGTGGCTAAGATAATAGCTAGAATTATCCTGGAGCGAATCAAAAAACACCTTGACCACTCGACGCTGAACAAGCAGGTTACCGCTTTGGATCCGCCTCGAGTGTCGACCACATCAAAGGCTTTTGATTGCATCAATCGGGAATTTATTTGGCAGGAGTGGCAACCCTGATAAATACCTAAATAGCAATCATGAAGGCTACATACGATGGGTGCACATTTTGCACAGAGGAAGGCTGTCATAGGAATTCGACATCCAAAGTGGGGTTCGGCAGGGTTCCATTCTTTCACCGATATTGTTTTTATTGGTGATTAGCGATGTGCTTAATGTGACTTTATCAACGGGAAACGGAGGAATCCGATGGACTCTTACATCCGAACTCAAACACCTTGACTACGCTGATTATGTTTGCCTACTATCTCATAGAAAAATAAGAAGCAGGCGTCGTTGGGCTGAAAATTACCTCGGCAAAAACAAAAATGATCGGCCTAGGACCGAACTCATCAACTCATATTATATGCACTGCTGGGCAAACGGCTGAGAGAGTAGAAAGTTTCCAATACATTGGGAGTATTGTCTCAACCGATGGTTGAACCGACCTGGATATAGCCAGCCTTACTCACCAGGTAGACGGTTTATACTAGGCTCAGAAAAAAACAAGGTTAGGCGAAGAACTTTGAGATTTTTGAAAAATTTAAAGCTAAAAGTTCTTGTTTGGACTATAACGGCCATATTATTCACTCCGGGTGTAACTCAGGTTTAAGTTTATTTTACACCCGATCATTAATCCGCAATTTTTAAACCCGATAATTTAAACCTATGTCCATATTATTCACTGAAAAACACGCATTAAACCCGCTGGATTGAAAATGGATTTAAAACACGTTAAACGTTTTTAATCCGTTTTAAACCCACGTAATGTCAAGTTTTACAAATAATGACATTTTTTTTGTTTGTCACTTAGAAATTGATTTGATTTGTTTTGGGTGTATTAATTATGCCGAAATTTCTATCGAATCATCGAATGTAGCCTCCAAAATGACTCTTTTTCAGCACGAAATATTTCCAAGAATATACCACATCGTAATCCTCGACGCAAGCCCGCTTGTGCAATCGATATATTTGACGACAAGGACGACGTTAATTTACCATCAGCTGCTGTTTCATCAGCTCTTCGACAAATTCGTCTTCTGAAGACATTAATTTCGTCCATTTCACGAATGAAGTCCTTTTTTAGTTTCTTAACATTTTTTTTTCTATTCCCCTTTTCTACTTTTCTTATTTCTTGCGAGCGAAGAAATGTCAATATTATGAAATTGAGTTTTAACCCGAGTTAAAGTACTTAAACCTGTCTCCGGATTGCGTTTAAATCCAATCGGGTTAAACGCTGTCAAGTTTAAAAAAACTGGGTTTATGTTCGGGTTTAACTAGTGAATATTATGGACTTGGATTTAGTTTTTGGGTTAAACTCCCTTAAACCCGGGTGTAACCTTTAACCCGGATTAAAGGGAGTGAATAATATGGCCGTTATTCTTGACAACAAAAACACGCTATTAAGACTGCAAGAATAAAGTATTCAGCGTATCACTATAACTATTTTCTGACACTTTGCCAGCAATTTCATAAATCAAGAATTTTTGGCATTACAATATTTTTTTCTGCGTGTACGTTTAAGAAAGACCCCATAAATTATGACTTCACCGTCATTAAAGACATGAGATTACCTACTTTTATGAGCGTGTGATACAGTCAACTCCTTTTCAACTTGTCTGTCGCCTTAATTGCATGTATTCAGCTTTAAGTGGAAGTGACGTTGGTACCCTGGGTAAGCGACACCCTCATGGGTTGGTTTCCGATTTAACCTATGGGCACTCATAACTCATCAAACAGCTCTATGGAGGCGACTGAGTCACTTCAGTTAACAGTACGACCGTACGAGTTCCGTTGACAGATTATGGCAAGAAGAAATGTTCCCTGGCCATTAATGACTCTGAAAAAGACCTGCAATAGCCTTTTTAATTTGTAAAGACCTGTCCTTTCACTATTTAAGAACTGATCGAGGTGTGCACAATTATAATTCGAGATAAATATTGATCAAACAACTTATTGACAAGTTATTTGTCGAATTTTCTGCGTTGTAGGGACGTGTAACTTTCAACATACAGAACGCTACGCCTATTAGTTTTTATAGTAGCTGTTGGAATAAAGACGAAAATGTGACATTCTAACTTTTAACATGATTTTAAAGGGACCGCTTCACCTCGGAGCATTTTTCAGTGACAATTTTGACGATTTAGCAACCATGAACACCAAACATTGAATGAACTATCGTGGGCATTTTTAACTCATTCAATTTTTGGCGCAACTGGCTTAGGTAATGGGAAGCTTCGCTCTCTTGAATAGCAGATCGCTGTGCCCTATGGCAAAGCAACACCCTGGTTTTCCGATTTTTTATTTGACATATTCTCTTTAAATTTTCGTACACGATTTTCAACACAATTTTTGTAGCGCTATTTGGACACCCGTTTATTAATTCGATACCCTTTTTTTTTTTAGTTATTCCTTATATGTAGTTAGTCGAGCCTTTTGACACGATTAGGAAACATTTTCGATACATTTTTGACGCTCATGTTTTTTCATAGCTGATGCATTTTCACACGAAGAGGTTTTCAAATTATTTTCAGTCCGTTTCTGACACGATTTTTTGACGTATATAAATTCGGATATTTTATGTCATATTTTGAAAGTAATTATTTGCGTGCAATTTTTGATGGCAACATTTTTGACCCAGTTTTAATAGTTTCTTTGAGGACTTTTTACGACAAATTTTTAGCTAAATGTAAACGCTCTTTTAAAGGCAGTTTTAAGTTTCATTCTACTCCGCTAACTTTGACACGATAACTAACATATAACAATTTCGATAAATTTTTGGATGTGATTTTCAGTTTATTTTTATGTCATCGCTTCGTAGTCAACGCCGTACTAATAACAAATTTTAATCTGGACTTTAAATTTACGGAAGCTCACAATTGCGTAATTTGTATGGAAAATAAAGCTACTGCGAACTACTAAAATTTAGAGTGTACACTAAAAATGTTTATTGGTAAGGCCAAACGGCTTCATCCGTTTAACTGCCAGTGGGTAAGTTTTTCTGCCCAAAAGTACTATTTTTAGTCGCGTCTTATGGCTACATTTTACAAAGATTTTAAGAAACCCTTTTTGATAGATTTTCGGATACACCACATTCTGTCACCATATTTGGAAGTCTTTTTAAATAAAATTCTCGGCGTGGTACCGGTCGCGTATACGACGCGATTTTCGAGGCGCAGGGACATAAGTCCCCGCGACACAAGTCCCAACTTTTACTATTGGGAGTTATGTCCCATTTAAGTGAGACATAAGTCCCAAAAGTAAAAGTTGGGACTTATGTCTCACCAAATAAATATTTTTTTTTATAAGCTTAGAGAATTTTCAATGAAGAGTACGCAACAAGAATGTCCCAATCGCGCGATTTTTTTGTTTTATTTTCTCAAAAATCTCAAAAAATAGAATTTTATAAGTTTCTTTGAATATTTGGTTAAATTATTTTGAAATTTTTTGTTTGTTCTGTTTTTGTTATATGAAATAATAAATGATTATTGGTATTGTATTATATCTCAAATTATGTGTTTAATTTTCAAAATTAAATAATTGCTGGTATAACGGAAAAAGTGATGGATGCCTAATAGAAATTCAGAACATTTGGCTATATATTATCTCTCGGAAAATTTGGGACTTATGTCCCATCTCTGACATAATATTTTGGAACGTATGTCCCTTTGGAGTGGGACATAAGTCCTAAAATCGAATTTGGGACTTATACCTTTTTGAAGTGTGTCCCAAAAGTAAAAGTTGGGACCTATGTCCCTGCGCCGATTTGCGATATTTCTGTGGTTACCAACCCTATTTTTGAACGTGTTTTAAAGCATACTTTTTGATAATTTTAGGAAGTCTCGTTTTTTGTCACTGTTCGGAGGCCCTTATTTTGAACGCTTATGGCGCAATTTGCGATGCGTTTGACTGTACATTCTCTCCGGCTGTTTTGTTACGCTTAAGGTGTGTTTTAAGACACGAGTTTTGTCGCGACTAAATGTTCCGTTTTCGATACCCTTTTTGTGGCCGCTTTTCGGCTCGATTCTTGAAGCGGTTTCGAACGCTATTTTTTAAATTTATTAATGACCGTTTGCATAGGACTTATGACGCACATTTTGTGATGTATTCGTCGACGTGTAGTTCAGTACCTTTTCGACGCTATTTTGTGTGTCTTTGAAAATGTCGATTTTGACTCGATTGTGTTGCTGACTTTGAGGTTGGGTTTGTTATTGCTTCGTGTGAAATTATTTTGACGCGCTTTTTTCAATTTTTGGCATGCCCTTAGATCCGTTTTGGCGTGTGTTTTTAAGTGGCTTTTTTTTCGAGACGATATTAGACTCGTTTGCAACGCGAATCGATGTTTCAATAATGGTTTGTCTTGGCACACCTTTTGTTGTGATTTTAACGCGTTTCGACGAGAGCTTTTAGAACTTTATCCACTGAAACTTTCGAGAATGCTCTTCACACCTTTTAACAAATTTCACCTACAATTCGACGCGCTTTTTAAAGGCGTCTCTAGGATGATTTTTAGTGCGACTTTTAACGCTGCTTTGGACCTGTTTATAAAATACATTGTAATGTTTCATTTTGCACGCTTTTTTGTGCTTTATAGAGCCTCTTAAAAGCCTGTTGCTACTGCTTGTTTGATGAGTTTTTGGGATGCTTTTCCCACCCCTTTTGACTTGCTCCTTCGTGGTTCTATAAACAAGCAAGACCGCAGCTGCTAGAATCGAATTATGTTTAGTATTGTAACCCCTAATTCAGCTTTTTGCACAGTCCCAAACGCTCAATCATACATTCGACACGTTAAGACCCTCAAATGCTTTTATTCACTGACAAATCGCTGCATTGCCACGTACGACTGTCTGAAGCTGTCACCAGGTGAAACACTGCGTAACACAATCCACAAAATGCATTCTTTTATTCGCACACTCTAAAACAGATAAACACACTTAAGAAACATTTTCAATCTCAACTCACCGTTAACCAATTGTCAGCCAATTTTAGTGTCCTTACAGACTGTGCAAGTGCCGCTGGAATTTTACACAACCCCGTGCCACTGGCATCCAACTCCTTCAAACTCCATGACGCAACAAATTCCTGCATCGAATCACCCAGCTGCCAGTTATACGCAATGGACAACCCCACCAAATCGGGTATGCCCTGGAGTGCTCTAATCGAATCACCCCTCAACTGATTGTGTGACAAATCCAGGTACTGTAAGTTTGGCAGAGCCAAAAACGTCTCGTAGTCTATCTCGGCGATCTCATTGTACGACAAAATCAGCGTGTTCATGCTCAACAGATTATAGAACGTCTCCCGATAGATACATTGCAATCGATTGCGTGCCAGGTTAAGATATTTCAAATTCCTCATGCGGGTTGGAAAAAAAGCCGTCTCCAGGTTCTCCAGCTGATTGCATGACAAATCCAGAATTTCCAACTCATTGAGCAGACCCAAGTTCAATTGGCCCAGCGAACACATTGAATTGTCCTTGAGGTGGAGCTCATGCAGACTGTTGCTGTGGATTTCCTCAGTCGCCTGTGTGGTGAAGTTAACGATGCGATTCTGGTTGAAATTTAGAACACGAAGCTGGGAATTCCCCGGCGGCAGCTCGAAATGGGTGAAATTATTTTCCGACAGGTCGAGTGCGGTTAGATTTGGCCACGCGGCGATGGGGAACTCGCTCAGAGAGTTGTGCCGGAGGATGATTGATGTGATGTCTGTCGGCGAGTCAGTGGAATTGACGTCCGCCCGAGAGAACGTTTGTAAATTGCTGCTGGTCAAATTGAGCCGAATCCCGGGAGGTGGACGACTCTCAACCACCGATCGCTTTGTGATTTCGTGCTCCTCTGTGGTACTGGATCGCTTTGTAAAGTATCTCAAATCATTTGTTCGATAAATCATCGGCTCGTTCTCGTCCCTAAGGATGCGATGAATTGTCTCATAAGAGATCCTTTTCAAGTCACTCTTGTACAAGTTGTAATGTGGCACTGTTGGCTGTTGGCTGTCGGAGGATGAGGAGGCTGCTTCATTATTTCCCGTCCTCGTTGGCACTGTATAGTCATCGTTTAAGAGCTTGATTTGGGTTTCTATTTTGGCACAGCATCCGGGCGCTGTTAAAAGCACTCCCATCAGGAGCGTGCCTAAAAGAAAAACATCACAAAGTAGATTCAAATTACGCCTTGCACCGCCAACGACGCCTGTCTGTTTAACGAGTGGCATTTTCTCGCACGAAATTCCTCTCTTCACGGGAATAAATTCACGCACGACGACTGCCCTTAATTTTAACGATTTCTTCCCTATTGTCCTTGTTTTGCTTAATTTGCTTTGCTTTTTATTGGAAACAGAATTCTTGACATTTTATCACACACACACAACGCTAACTGGTGCTGTGCACGATGGCGTGCCAAGGTAGATTGAAATTTTCATTTAAGAAAAAGGACTCGGTCGTCCCTTTTGTCGCCCCCTCTACAATGTGTATGCAGTTTACACAGCGCTTGGGTATTTAAATTTAGGTCACGTTCATTAGGGAGCCAAGACGAAAAAGATCCTTGTTAATTTTTCGACTTTGCTATGGCGGTATGTAAGTCCTTTTGTGAAAAGTATTTTATTTCGTACTGTTGACAGAATTTCGCAACTTAATTGTGCATTTTATATATTGTCCTCCTCCCCACTCGCTCTGAATTAAAATGTCGGACGACCAGTGCGGCTACGTTTGGGTGTAGGTACCTGTGTGAACTTTTTAATTCCACTCCGTAGAACGGGACACTGTTAATTCGTGTGACAGTAAAATAAAATTTAATTTATTCAATTCAATTAACGTCGTGGCGCATTGTTCCTGCGGCCTTATTGTAGAGTTGATTCTTACAACAAAAGGATATTTTTGCTTTGTACTATTGTGTTGCTTTGACGTGAGTTCCTTTCACTTTGGGACATTGTTTTTTTTATATTTTTTAGCTTGTGAATTTCTTTATCGCTCTTGTGTTATTTTGTGTGTGTTTTTTTTCATTTACAAAGCTTAAGTGTACACTTGTACGAGTATGCTGTGTGGGGAAATTCCTTTTGAGGCCCTTTGTTTTGGATCGGTTTACTACGGCACTGCTGTTGATGGAAATGCTGCAACGAGAGAAAGATTTATTTTTAAGTGAGTGAGTGACGACGTTGAGAGGAAAATTAAAGGATCTTAAGTTAATTGTTATTAGCCATTGAGTTAGCTTAAGTGCTGAGTAGGTACTTGGAGTAGGGGTGGTTGGGGACTTAATTGTATACGTATTCCTTGTTCCCTATGCAATGATCTTATAATGATGAGTGTGGGAGAATGATTTTCATTTTTATTTTTGTTTCAAAAAGGAGATTTGTTGTCATAGTAATACAATGGAGCTAAGAGAATTTGAGTTTTTAACAGGCACCGCCCCGATAACTGACTGTAGGGCTGATAGCCACTTTAAACTTTACCTTCGCAATAATTCTAGAATATTTACAATTATTGATGGGGTATTTTGCCAAACTAGAAATAAATCTAGTGTTCGTTGGAACTAGTTTTGATGCGAGTTTTTTTTTAAACATTAAAAAATGGTCTTCAAAAAGAGTTGGCATTTCTTGTTTGGCTTTTTGAAAGGATTTCTAGATTTGGAGCTATAAAACTAGTTTTAGTGCTTTTGGGAAAAAAATCGCAGAAAATGTATTTCAAATTCAACTGACGTGATATAATTATGACACGTATACACATTTTGCATATAATAAAAGTAGTTTTCGTTAAAACTATAAATAAATCAAATTTTTGTTAAAACTAGAAATAAATCTAATTTTCATTAAAACTTGTTTTTATGGGAGTTTTTTTTTGTTAACACTGAAACTGGTTTTCAAAAGTGTTGGCATTACTCATGTCTGGAGATGGCTCTTGTTCTTCAATGCATTTCTAGTTTTGGAGGCTTAAAACTAGTTTTGGTGTTTTCGGAAAAAAAATCGCAGAAAATGAATTTCAAATGCAACTGGCGTGATATAATTGTGTAACGTATACACATTATGTATATAATAAAACTAGTATTCATTAAAACTATAAATAAATCAAAGTTTTGTTAAAACTAGAAATAAATCTAGTTCTCGTTAAAACTTCTTTTTATGGGAGTTTTTTTTTTGTTAACACTGAAACTGGTTTTCAAAAGTGTTGGCACTACTCATGTCTGGAGATGGCTCTTGTTCTCCAATGAATTTCTAGTTTCGGAGACTTAAAACTAGTTTTGCTTCTTTCGGAAAAAATTCTATACAATTGTGGTCCAAATGCAACTTACTCTGTGACACTAACACACTTATTATTCACATTTAACAAAACTTGGAATGAAGCTAGTTTTGATGCCATTTTTGTTTTGTTTTTAAAAACCGTTGAAACTACATAGTTTGCTGAATGAGATGTCGCTTGTTTAAGTTCTCCAGCACATTTCTCGTTTTGTAGTTTTAAAACTAGTTTTTCTGAGAAAATTCATTTACAATGCAAATTTTGTGACACTTACGCATTGTGCAGAATTAAAAATAAAACTAGTACTGTTTTGAATTCATTTTGGAAATACATACACTTAAACTAGTTAAAAAAATCAGTAGTGGATTACGTGTGAAGAAGGAAGTTGTGTTAATAATTAATGTTCTCGTTTTGGGATCTTAAATCTAGATTTGTGAGTCTAGTTGAATTACAAATTAATACGAAATTCAGGGCTCTTACAAAAATGTTAGGCTTTTAGCCTCAAAATTGAATAACTATTTTATTTCCGTTCCTCGCCCTTCTAAGCGCGTGATGTTTTTGCCAGATTTTTCGACAGAGCACTAGGTATATCTCTTTTTTCGAAATTCGCCGAGAACAAAATTTATTGGAAATATTTTTTTCTATTTACCTTTCTTTGCTGCACGGAAAGTGCCACGCCCTGTTTTCACTCCCGCCTACATTTCACACGTAGTACGAACAAAAGTACCAAATTATACCAAATTTAACAATTCTATCTGCCCTAAGCCAAGACACAGCGTTTCAAGGGAGTTGTCGCATAGTATGTGCCACGCCCCCTTAATCTCAAGCACTTCGTATTGAAGTTTTCTTCGACCTTCATTTAAAAACCTGCGGATGAAAGTAGCTTAATGAAAATGAAATCGGTTAACATTTCTGGAAATGCCTAAATGTCAACCAAGAGATCGCCTTCAAAGATTTGAGGAAAATACAAAAAAAATTCTTGAAACCTGATAAAGATTTGGTCGATCAGATGGTTGATTATATCTTAAAGCTTTATAGCACACTACATCGCATTTGGCATAAAACTTTTTTTATATATGTTTTTCTTAGCCTTGAAAGTGCATAGTGGGTGTTAAAAGTCTGCTGTAATTTTGTTTTTGTCCAAAATAAAGACAGTGAAAGAAGTATAATTGAGGAGAAGGATTATGTGATCGCAGAAACATCAACATGATCGGGAGCGCCTTTGATCAACAGCAAGGTTCTCTAACAACCTCATTATTTCATTAGCTAAGGCTTCAAGGCATTTTTTTTTTTTTCAAAAGAAGCATCTTTTTTTATTTCAAAAATGTTTGTAATATTTTTTTTGTGGATTCAACATACCGACTCTTTAATTTTTTAAACATTCATAAAAAATCTTTACCAAAAAAAAAAAAATTATAATTAAACTCGGTCTTAAAGAATGTTTTTCCGCCTTCAAACTCTGGCCATTCCGAACACACTTTATCTGTCATCAGCGTCCACTTCCAGTAAGGTGAATGAAATTGGAAACAAATTTGAAAGCTCTTTACATTTTTTTTTGTTCATTTTTTTATATTTGTGTTTAGTTTTTGATTTATTGTTCCACTTTACCAAAATATATTTGTGGCATTATATTATTTTGTCGTCAAAAGTGGTTGGCAACGCGAACACTGGTGTCCGAACAATGGTGTCGCGAGTTGAATGGTTTTTTTCTCAGCTCAAGAATGCCCAACGCGCCTAACGAAGTTTTCACTTTTCAAATTACGCATTTTTTCGTCAAAAGTGGTTGGCAACGCGAACACTGGTGTCCGAACATTGGTATCCCGAGTTAAATGTTTTTTTCTCAGCTCAAAAATGCCCAACGCGCCTAACGAAGTTTTCACTTTTCAAATTACGCATTTTGTCGTCAAAAGTGGTTGGCAACGCGAACACTGGTGTCCGAACATTGGTGTCGCGAGTTGATTGGGTTTTTTTCTCAGCTCAAAAATGCCCAACGCGCCTAAAGAAGTTTTCGCTTTTCAAATTACGCATTTTGTCGTCAAAAGTGGTTGGCAACGCGAACACAGGTGTCCGAACATTGGTATCCCGAGTTAAATGTTTTTTTCCCATCTCAAAAATGCCCAACGCGCCTAAAAAGTTTTCACTTCAAAAAACGTTAAAACTCTTACTAATTTAAGTGTCATCTAGAAAACCTAAAATTGTATGCCTATTGGAAAATTACGACAGTCTTAAATATCCTTTTTGTGTCTGAATAAGTATCATCGCAGTAATCGCCTTTCTAATCTACTAAGAGTAATGTCTTTCAATTTGCCTCAGATTGTCGTTATGTGACACATAAATCAAATATTATTGGCAGTACCCGAAATCATGGCGCCACTTTAAACCTGATCTACGCACACTTACCCACGCTGGCAAGGAGACCCATACCTTCAGCCGCCAGTTCCCAAATCAATCAATCATATTTTTGGCAAAACTTTATGACGCACCATAAATTCGTTTCCTCGCAAACTATTTACATAACAACTCCGCGGAGCAACAGCAATACTTTGCTCGAAAATGCGCCAGTAGCCAACGATATGAATCCATACACACCTACACCGAAACGTCCTTCATTGAATTTTGATTTTATTTTCTCTCTCTCTCTCATTACAGGTAAGCGCTACACACGCACATATGGGTTCGGGTTGTCTCACATACAATTCATTGGTAATAACAGTCTTCCACGTAAGTAGGTCGACTAAATAAAATTCACATAAAAATAGGATTTCGTTCAGTCAACCCAAAGCAAGACCAATATAGCAGGCACAGCACACCGTCATCATCAAGATCCTCATCATCTGCGTCGGTGGCGGCGTCCTATCCTGTCGCACAATTCTAGGAGCATACATTTCGTAATAAATCCGAAATCGCCATCAATGTCAGGCTCACCATTAATGTGTGTGTTTAGATTTTCTATAGCGAATTGCAGACGCCCCAACACTATGGCCCGACCTGCCATCAAGATGGTGGTGGCCGCCACCCCCCTAGCCAGTCTTTATGATGAATTTATTGCGCAGAAACTATTTGGAAAAGTCTTAAACGCCAAATGTATCCGTAGGTTGAGTCTGGCCAACAATACTCCCAAAAGAGACGCGTACATCGGGGAATGTCCTTTCTGCTTACAGCTCACGTATCCTTTCGCTTTCTCTTGGAAGTTGGAACTATACTATTCTGTGGATGTGAGTACCTTGGCCGAATAAAGTTATGAACCTAAGCAAACCCTTTTGTGTGACAGAGATTGATGGGTGAGCAGCTTAACGACACAGAACATGGATCTGGCAGAGTAGCTCCGGTCGTTGTGAGGATTGCTTGTTTGTTTGCTTGGTGGTTGGCTCTGGCTTATTGATGCCCTAAGGAATAGTGTGTTGGAGATTTTTCTCTGCCTTCTTCATTTTATTGTTATTTTTCTGTTTGGGTTTTTTTTTTTTTGTTTTCTTTTTTATCTCTATAGTTTCAGTCGAAAAGTGTGTGGGATCTAATTTTAGTTTGTTTCCTTTTTTTCGGTCTTTTCGGGGACTTTGAATCTGTTTTTTTTTTTGTTTTTATTTTTCTATTCTATAGAGGGATAGGAGAAAGCTTTTTGTGAAATTGAAAAACTTTTTCAATAATAAAAAAAAAGAGGAATACACAAAGGCACAGATAAGAAGAGGAGCAGTGGCCCACACAACAATAGACACCCAGCCAACGTGTGTCTATAGGGGGTAGACGAAATCGAAATTCACTTTGTTTGTGACAACAATAACTCGAAGAAATCATCCCGAATTCCATTCATGTCCTCCGGCATTGCAAATTTCGGTTTTCGTCGTTCTACAGAATGTAAAAATGAGGGGGATCAGTGCCAAAACATCAGCATTCGAGCGAGTAATGATTAATAGAACCTGAAATTGGGGTTTTATTTGTATACACACCCACACACATGTATACAGGGTTGGTGGTCTGTTAGGTGTCTGAAATCTGAATGGATATTTGTTTTGGTTGAACAACAGAATTACAGAAGCCAGTAGCGTTTTTAGTGCACCGTCTAGAAAAATACACAAGCGAAGTTGTTTTCTGTGGCTTCTCAAGATTTGCTCCCACAGATCTGTCTGTCGGTAGGAAATTATTTTTGAAAAGTAAACAAAATAAACGGCGCAGTGGCTTAGTACTAAGCGAGGGGTCCCAGGTTCGAATCCCGAAAAAAAAAACAAAATTCCAAGTTAAGGTTTTTTTTTTCGCTGCCCCACCTCTCGCGTACGTCTGACAAACTTCCGAGAGTATAACTGTCATGAAAGAGTTTCTCAATTGGCCGTTTGGACTTGGTATACAATTGTAGATCCCTTCAATTCGTTACAAAAATAAAAACTCACACAAGACGAATGGTTGTGAGAAGCTAGGCCTACGGACCTGTTGCGCCAACAATTTTTTTTTTTTTTTAATAAAATAAATAGAAAATGAATAATTTCCGTAGGGACCATAGGCCCAGCTCCTAGCCGTCCTTTATTTAATTTTTCGG
Source organism: Cheilosia vulpina (assembly GCA_916610125.1). NCBI lineage: Eukaryota > Metazoa > Arthropoda > Insecta > Diptera > Syrphidae > Cheilosia > Cheilosia vulpina. The sequence continues at coordinate 75,988,676 of OU744276.1, read as the reverse complement.
CGGGGACTTTGACAGGTTACCCTACTTCCACACATTCCTCTGGCATTTTTTGTTCATGCAGGCTTGAAGCCTCGCATTTGAATGGCAACTTGGGATAACTGCAGCATTGACACCTCCTGCCAGACTGCTCACTTGACAATCAACTTAAAACAGTGTAAGATGAAATTGAGACGATGAGGCAGCTGCACCTCATGCAGCGAAAATATTTATTTAAAATCAACCAACTTTCGGTTAGAAATTACCAAGTAATAATGTTAATATAGCTCGTACAGAGTTAGGCCGGTTTTATTCACTCGAAGTTGAACACAACTTATAGATTTTCATTTTCAACTTGAGAATTTGCTTTTATTCACTCAAAGTTGACTCGTTCAACTTTGGATATTCCGGAGTTGAGAAAACCGAAAGTTGGTAAACTTTTGTAGAAGTAGAAGTTATTAAAGCAAACTTGGGATTTTATGCATAAATGCATTTTTTGGCGTTTTTGATTGTTTGCACTTCAAATCAAGTGACGAAAGTAATTATTATTAATAAAATTTGAAATACTACATTGTTTAAATTATTGTTGCGAGAATCGGCCATAGTCTGATTCGAGCAGTCAAGAGGATGGAGAGGATACGAATTTGGTCTGTGAGAGACGGCAATACAAGATAATACCACGGAGACGGACTTGGAAAATGGGACGACCATGACTTTATCTATCGTTTCCGTGTCTCAAATGATGGTGCTCCATTTTATAATGAATGCGATGCCGTGCGTCTGGAGAATGAGCATGTAAGTCGCGAACGAGTTGGAATTTATTGTGTATTTTATTAAGTTGGTAATTTTCTTGTTCGATAGACCGTGTAAATTAAACGAGTAACAAACTTGCGCTGGGAACTGCTGCAAACAGCACATGACTTTTTCGCAAAAGCAAAATTTTCTCGAATCAATTTAATTTTTATATGGATATCTAGGTACACTTTAAAAGAAAACCCTAGGCAAAGAATAAAAAGTAAAGAAACGAAAATGACGGTGGAAATCAAAATCCATAGTTGAAACTGACATATTTTGTATCATCTGCCACAAATATCCCAGGAATATTTTTTTAAACAGCAAGTAGGCCAACTTCTGAATTTCAAGTGCGGTGTTAAGAATTTAAGAATTGAATAAAAGCAATTTTCAACTCTCTCCTTCAAATCAACTCCAAAGTTGGCCAACCAACCTCGGAGGTATCTGCAAGTTGAACGATAGTGAATAAAATGGCCCTTAGTGCATTAAAATCCGGTCTCTTTGAAGACCCACCGCACTACGGACCGAAGTCGATGGCATAGTGCATACCTGATCCTATGACAAGGCCGTTGAGAACTAGTTATGATTGTGCACGAATATAGATTCGTGCGATTGGTGCAGGGCTAAAAATATGAGGGTGTTTTTTAATACATTCGCAGTATTAGACGGTTATGCAATAGAAAAATTGGTTTTTAATATTTTCAATTTATTAAACTTTTTGTGTAAAATATTTATATTCAAATTTAATAATTGTTTCATTAGAATTCTAATTTTAATTAATTTTCTGAACTTTTATCTCTAAAGATTAAAATCTAGTATTTTTGTTAGACAATCTAGCCCGGTCTATATTTAGGGGAGAGTGGGGCACCTTTGAACGTGGGGTACTCTTGAACAGCACTAACAAAATCTTATTAAAAAAATATTTGAGAGCGTAAACTAAATTTTTATCCTGGCAATATTGTTTTCTTTAGATGTCAACGTCTTTTGGTCATCTTTTCAGTAGTCGCTTGAAACTAGCTCGTTTTTGCGTTGCATTTCCAACTTTTTTTTTTCTTTATAAGAGTATACAACTTTTTTGTTGAGCTTTTTTATTTGTGAAAAATATTTTTCAAAGGCGAAGTTTTATTTAGAACCATATTAAACTGCGTTTTTCTTATATATGAGTACACAACAAATTATTAAAGCTAAATTGTTCGTGATAACACAGGTTAGGGAAGGTTTGAACAAAATGGTCGGAGCAGGTTTCAAAATGATGACTTTTGCTTTTAACTTCTCTAATTTCAGTTAGGTTAATCAGGCTACTCCTCGTTTATATTAAAACTTTTTCTTTTTCGTTATATGAAGGGTAGGTATCTATATAAATAAATTTATCTGTGAATTCTAATTTGTGTACATATTTAAGTTTTTTTTTATGAATTTCAATTTATTTATGTGAAGTTTTTTTGTCTCTGAATTAAAAATGAAAACTAATTTATAATTTAAAAAAAGTCTTATTTCAGGTTAATATTTAATTATATAAACTGCCGTTTAAAGGTGCCCCAGCCTAGTTCAAAACTGCCCCACAGGGGGCACCTTTGAACATAAGGACTTGCTTCATTCAAAAAAATTATAATAAATCGAAATCTTCATAGATTTATGCGTTTAAACTAAAGCTGAGTTCCATTTCTAAAAGAATAAAGAGGTTACAGATCAAACATTCGAAAACATCGGTTTTTATGAGACTTGGAAGCAAAAAGTGTTCAAAGGTGCCCCACTCTCCCCTAAATAATATTTCAAAGAAGAACTTATTAAAATTTAGTTATGGTTGACCTGAAATATAACATCTACTCTGATTACATTTTAATACGAACTTATTTAAGCCATCAACATCAATACATTTGCATTTGGTTTTAATTCACGATCTGAACCAAAGTGATTAGATTTAAACAATATCAGTATTACTTTTGAGCCCAAATATATTATTTCGTCGCTTGGTTACGAATTGTGAGTTAGTTTGAGCGTCCACTTAAAGGGATTGGATGATTTGAATAAAACTTTTTCAAAGAAAAATGTGAAAGACAAGTGAAAGTGAAAGTCATGCTGAAAACGGTGTTTCATTCATATCCAATGAGAATATTTTAAGTAAGTAACTCGAATTGCAAAGTATTCTTGTAAGAGTATATAATATTTGCTTTTTTTTCTTAAGCTGTGAAGATGTTCCTAGTGGAGAGCGGTCTAGAGATTCGAGATCATGGCCTCAGAAATATAGCTATTACATTTCAAAAAGTAAGTAATTGACTGAATAATAAATAACATATTTCGGGCATATATGAGTTCTCCCATTTAAATTTCTAGCACAGCGGCACTCTTTAGGATTATTTTAAAAAGGGGATAAAAGACCACCGGAATTTGCCTACGCTTGACAACTTTCTATATGTATTGTAATATTTAATACCAATGCAAATTAGTATTAAAATAAAATATTTTCGGTTTCGAAATATGTCCAATAGATATTTAAATTAAATCTAAAAAAGTATTAAAATATAATAAGATTGTATTATATTGTATTATATTTTAATATTCCATGGCAAACGAAGTATTGAATTTGAGTCGAAGTATTATATTTTAATCTGCTGTTTATTTAATTCGAATACAAATGTATTAAAATTCTTCAATTTTTCAATATAAATAAGGGTTGAATTTAAATACTTTTGCATTGAAAGCCCATCTCCATTTATATTGAAATTTAATATTTCAGACATATTTTGTAATAGCAGACATTATTTAAAATTAATAAATCTTTATTAGTTGTTTAATTTTAAAACATGCAAAATATTAATTTCTAATATTTCCTCGGCCTATGTACAACCCCAAAAATATTAAATTTAACGCCAGTATTTTTAACCGCGTTTTTTTTTTTTGTGAGGCAACAGTTCAGTCACAATCAATTTGCCAGTTGGCAGTTGATTTGCGTGTATTTTGGATTGTCACGAGCGTCGACTAACGATGCAGGAGCCCAGCAGATCGAAAAATTGATCTAAATCTAGAGCACATAGCCTTTCTGATTGCGTCTTATTCGACCCAGCTGCGGCGACTTCATGCCCAAAGTCACACTTAAAACCATAGTGGCATTTTCCACTTCAATCAATATCATGAATCGTACATGTCTTATATAATTTTCAAGTGCCTCTTAAAAAACACCCCATTCGAGTTGGCCTCCATTCAAATTTGAAGTCTTCATTGATATGACGTCCATCGACGGTAAACCTATTATAGCTGATGTTACCGAAAGCAAACTCCATTTCTCGGTGACGTTCTGGGCGAAATAACACAGTCCCAAATCAAACATGCGGAACGCCTTCCCACGTCACTGCACAGACTTACCGATAGAGCCGAATCTCGCTTTCAAAGTAAATTCCGAAATATGGCTTTTATGGTCTTTAGACGGCATTTTCAAATACGGCCTTAATACACACAATTGTACGTGCTCTATGATCATACACATAGCTAACTGAAAATATCCACACCAGGGACAAGGACGTCAAACCTCGCTCAATCCAATTTACAATTTTAATTAAAATCAAATGCCAAATGGAAAGTGTATCCCACTTGTATGTACAGCATACGAGATTAATAAACATCTCACATCTTTTGCCAATCATTCACTATACTCGGTTACAAAAGCAAAACGGTCTCCGCGCCATGTACGATGACATATTGACGAACGTTCACGGAATTCAAATGCCATCCATTTTACCTGATGTATAAGGGATACACTCATACTCGTACTCGTGCGCGAACATTTGTTCATGCAGCGCGCCCCACCGTTTAAGTCAAACAAAATGTTTCCCCAACCTCCCTGTATTTGCATGCCTCTTCAGAAATCCATTTATCCAAAATTTTGCGTTACACAACAACTCGAAAAACAAACCGTGCATATGCATACGTTTTGGTATACCTTGAGTAGCGGGGTAACCTTCGTTAGTCATCGCTGCCAGGATGAGGCGAGGAGAAGTTTCTTTTTAAGTGTATCTCTAAGGTGGAAATAATATATTGGGAAGTAAACGAGCAAAAAAGGATAACGATAAATGATATATACACAAAAACACAAATATGAAGTGGATGTGAAAGGTATACGAATTACGAGTACTCCACACGTCGGTGATTACTCAACACTTGAGCGCGCGTTAAAAATTGCAAACAAAATATATCAATACATACATATTAACGCATTTACATGTTTATTCCGGTATTAAGGATCAAGAGCAATTTACGACGCGGAGGCATTTGCTCAGATATGGGGGATGGGTATATTCGGATATTAATGACATTTGCGGGCGAACTTGCCGTTGGTTCTTCCGGAAATGAATTAAAGGAAGTCTGTGCGGATTTATATTCGGTAAGAGAGAAGCAGTAGATATTTGTACTTCCCGACATCGATGCAAGTACTTTTGATTGCCTTAATTGCAGCATAAATCCCGATGAGCATTATCCGAGTTAAAACGGTGCACGGTCAGAAGGGGTAACTCTGGCGAAGACCCACAACAGCATGAACGATTAATATAGCATTTGCTCTGTATGATGCGCTGCAACAGGTATACTTGTGGAAAGAGTCAGAATATCTCTTAAAAGTGTTGTAGCTGTACTGAAAGTGGAACACAATTTTGTTTAGAATTACAGCAGTGCTCGTTTTCAAGCACATTTGCACAACTTGCAAGCTTGCTCCGATACAAGTCTCTTTCTGGTGAATCCAGAAATTGCATTATGTACTTCGCCAAAACTTTTGCATTATTTTTTTTTCAGACAACTGTTCTCCAAATTGGCAACTCTTTTGCCTGTGACAGCTCATGAATTGGCAGCAGGAAAAGTGCTGCCAATTTGTAAAACCGATATCTAAAAAAAAATCAAAGAATTTTGGCAAAGAAATGCGTTGGAAAAAAGTGTTGCCAATTTGGAAAACAGATCTTTAAAAAAAAAATCAAAGAGTTTTTGCGTTGGAAAAAAGTGTTGCCAATTTGGAAAACAGTTCTCAAAAAAAAAAATCAAAGAGTTTTGGCGAAGAAATGTATTCAATTGGCTGTCACAGAAAAAAGTGTTGCCAATTTGTAAAATACATCTCTAAAAAAAAATCGAAGAGGTTTGGCGAAAAAAATGTGTTGAATTGGCTATCACAGAAAAAAGTGCTGCCAATTTGTAAAACAGATATCTAAAAAAAATCAAAGAGTTTTGGCGAAGAAATTCAGCTTATTTATAACTAGAAGTTCTACGAGCCATCCAATTCAAAGGCAAGTTCGTGTTATCGTGTGACTCTGTCTACTCTGGCTACTTTTACAAAAGAACTGCAAACACTCGACAATCGATGTCTTCGTAGTTAATGAAGGACTTATGGGTTAAGTTGCATTTTTGGCACAAAACTTCAGGGTTCAGGGAACCAGTTGGGTATGTGACCCTACATCAGCAACGCAAGCTATTCAGTAAAACCTTTAACTAAAAACCTTTAACTCAAGGGGGCTTAGTCTCAAATGCGCGGCAGATCGGTTTTGATGGCGGATTTGAATTTTTGTATTTCCCTTCGACCACATTTTTATTAGGTCCGCAAACAATCCACCAGCAATCCGTTACCTAAACACCTCTCGCTTTCAATGCAATCGCAAAAGTGACGTTGGAAAGTGCTTTCGCTTATACGAAAATTCAAATCCGCGATCAAAGGCGAACGCCGGGCATTTGGGAATAACCCCACAGTATGAAAGAAGTGTTGGTCGACCGAGATCGAAAAAAGCTGACGCCTTAAGGATATGTTGTATCATCCGTATATAACTTGAACAACGAACAACATACCATTTAAAAAAGACATCCTAAATTTGTGTATAAGAGAGTTCCAGTGGTAAACTTCGTCTTAGCAAGGTCTTTCACTCTAAATCCGCTCCATCCTTTCAAGAAGACAGTCACCATGGCGAAGTAAATAGCCTAAAGAAGGCTTAGGCTTTAAGAAGTAAATCTAAAAGGGACATCCTGTCTTTTGGTGCAATTACTATGACTGCGTAAATAGATCCACTCAGTTTGGACTGCGCAAGGTCCTGTCCAAAAACACCCACTGTACCCTGGGTACTCGGTAAGCGGGTTGGCCAGACAGGGAGAACCTGCACCCGCCACACTTAGATCAATGTAGATCCGTTGTGATGCATCCTGGGTTCTAAAAAAACGATTAAGTTGCTTCTGCGTGCAGAACGATTCACTTCATCTGTACAGGGACATTCGTTTCCCTTGGGAGCATGCCTGCTACTGGTAATCTTTACTTTAGTAAGCACCTGCAATGAACATAATGTACCCAACTGGTGGTCTAAGTGAAGCTGTGTCAATTTTACCCGTGTACCTACCTACATAAGCATCTGCAATTGCGCCTCTTCCGTCCCACTGTTGATATACGAGAAGAAACTAAACTGGGCAACTTGTGGCAATTTTGAACCCTAACAAAGTCCGGGGGGACTAGAAGGTCAAAGACGTTCCTTTTGGAAGGCTACTCATCTGAGACAGGGGACAGAGTTGCTTTCATTAAAATATAACTTCACACCTTCCTATCAAGCCTTTCAAATAAATCATATGTGTCATATTTTTTTGTTAAAACTCTTGAGAGTAACACAGACCTCCATATCAAGAGATGCGTAGATCAGTCGCAGAGAAAATGCTTTCATAAGGGTTGGTCAACCGAAACTGCTCTTCTATCCATAGAAGGTTCGATCCGAAGTTCCCTTTTAATTGCTGATTTTCTCCTTCGACAAAGAGAGTGGTCTTCGGTTAGGTAAGGTTAGACCAAATTAGGTCCAGAGCCGATTAAGTCTGCTACTCTTGAACCACTTTCCATTTTCCAGGAGCTTCTCGGTTTTACTGAAATCCGTTTCGGCAATATCTGCAAGTTCCGCGAAGATATACCCTTCCATAGTTTCCACCGAGACGTCGCATATAGTCTCAACCTTACTTACTTACTTAGGTGGCACTACAGTCGGGGGTGGACTTGGATTAGTCAGCGCGATCTTTGGCTAACTGCCTCCAGGCACTCCAAGTTGGTTGAGGTCCCCTTCTACTTGCGCGCCCCAGGCGAAGTCTCCCACTATTGCGGTGTAGCTCCGGGCTGGAATTGAAGACTCTTCGGGTCGGAGCGTTGGTGTGCATTGGCTCAAAATATCACAGCCCTCTTAGACGACTGACGCGTACTTTTCTGATTAGGTCGATGTCGCTGTACAGCTCGTAGGTTTCGCTCTTAAGCCTCCTCCTCCAAAGCCCGTCAGAACAAACGGAACCAACTTGGGCGAACTAATATTCTGCATCACCAGCCGCCTCCCTTCCAGTGGATTGTGAACTCTGACAGTAGCTCTGCCAAAAAACTCGTTAATGGATGTGTGCTTCCTCTATTCCTCAGAAACTGAACTCGGGCCTAGAATTTCTGATCTCCATGAATCGTTCTGAGTGATGGCATATGTGGGCTACCTTTGGGGAGGTCTAAAGGTTGTTACAGGTCCATTTATATCCATACACGAAACTACGCCTAGCTCTCTACAACGCCTTTGTCTATTTTTATAATTGGGGCAAGTGGAAGGGACCCGTGATTTCATGCCGAGTCCGAACGGTTAAATTGAGATCGTTTTTCAGTACATCTATTGTCTCGGATGTTAGCGAGAGGTGGCGCAATGGAAAAAAACCCTTTACATGTGATTTGTTTCTTTCCAGGGATCGAACTCGAGAACCCTCGCTCTGTTGTCCGGCATAGCAACCACTAAATCACTGCGCGCACGTGGAAAAGATAATGTACGTGATAATACGGTAGTTTTCGTATGTGTTTTGCGCATGATCGAGTCCGCCACAGATTAGTAACTGATTTCAAGAAAGTTATACTAGTTTTCACTGTGTCATAAATGCTCCCTTAAATGATTTAAAAATCCATCGTCCTAGCTCCGCCCCACACAAAGACCGCCAATCGATTACTCTTTTCATAATTACTATCTTCCCTCAGGGACACTATTCAGAATTTCTCACGTTGCCTTATCTCTTTCTCCTCCTCACGTCCACGTTGACAACACTTTGCATATTTAATGAACTTGTGCCAGTCGCCCACTTCAAATGGTACCGTGCCCAGTCCACCCAGCAACCACACAACTTTTCGATGCTTCAACTTTTGGCTGCAAGACAAACTCGTGAACAAATTGCGAGTACCAACAATAATGTACATATTTACATTGTCTCTAGGATGGACACAACATGAACTCCCAAAACTTTATCCTCTGGCCAGTTTCACAATTTCTCTCTCTAAAAAAAAACGTTGTCCATAATATTTTGAATTTTAATAGCTAAAGCAAAATTAATAAATTCATGCACAGATAGGAAAGAAATATCATAAACTTAATCGCCTTAGGGATGGATATAATATATCTTCCGGGGCGACTCCGAAACTGTTTCCCCATTCTGTTCAGCGTTTTTTTTTGTCTTCCGATGAATTTGAAAAAAAAAACAAAAGTATTTCTTTAGGAGGTACTTGCTTTGTCTCCAAAAAAAAATATTTTGCTACTGGTTATGATTAATAATTTCAGTTTAATGGATGTTTTTAATTAAAAATAACTTCTAATTAGTTTTAACAGAAACAGAGAGAGAGAGAGAGTTTTTGTTCAAACGTGAATCGTGCGACGTTGATGGGATCCCTAATGTACTTAAAAGTGTTTTGATTTTATTTTCGTCAAGCAATTATGTTTTGTAATTTAAAAAAAATGCTATAAAATGCCTTCGAGAAACTTAATGTCAGAAGAGATGGGGATTTTTTTTCGATTTCGATTTATTTGAGAGAAGTTTTGTTGGAGGCAGACATTTGATTCATTTTAATGAAATGAAAATTCAATTGAATTGCAGTCAAAGGTTTCGGTATATTTTCTTTTCTTTTTAATGACACAGAGGACTTAGATTGGCAGAGCGATGCGGATAGTGAAACAACTAGGGTGGGATTGTGTGAAAAACGTAAAACTTTTTCGTTTTAAAAAAAAAACGAAAGTAATTTGTTTCACGTAATTCTATTACATTTAAAAAAAAAAACGTGTACGTCGCAGTGTAGCTCAACTTTCATAGTTTGAAGGATCATCTGTAATTGAATTCTCTGCATCAGTTCTCATCGTTACGTTGTGGGGTACACTCGTGTCGAGAATTTTTATTTCTTTACTTGCGTAAATATTAAAATGTCTTGCATATGTGGAGCAAAAGTAGACCGCAATGTTGCGAAAATTCAATGTAATCACTGTAATAGTCATTTTCATTTAAAATGTGTTAACTTAAAACCTAGTGATAAGGACTACATGAAAAAGAACCACATTGAATTTCGTTGTCCACTGTGTTCAAAGCAAAGACGAGATTCGTTACGATTCTCCCCAACCACATTGAAGAATACCCATACAACACCTGAATCTGCTTCTTCTTCTGTTATGCAAACAATAAAACAACAACAAAAATATATTAACCATACATCTCAGTCACTAACACCGCAGTCACATACACTACCACCATCATCACCACCGCCGCCACCAACAGTTTCATCACAGTCACATACACTGCCATCATCACCACCACCTCCGCCACCCACAGTCTCATACATAAAAAAAAAAAAAAAAAAAAAAAAAAAAAAAAATTTGGAATGTATTTTCTCGACATCTTACCCCACAACACCTGTTGATTAAATATGCTTTAATATTATGGATTTACATATTTTCTTTTGGTACTTTCGTCACTTGTCAATAGACAATAGAAAGTGCTTTTTCTTTTCTTTCGTAATTTCTCTTTAATGAAAAACACTTAAGAAACAAATTTAATGTTTATATTGTAAATAACATTATTATTAAATGAATTATATTAATATATATAAATTTGTTAAGTTATTACATTTTTAAATTTTCCAACTGTAAAAGAAATAGAAAATAAAATAAATAAATGAAATGAAATGAAAAAATGAAATGAAAAATATAACGCACCTCCCAAGTAGAAATTTGTGAGTATTATCTAAATTTAATTTAAATTATAGTATATTTGACTTAATTTTGTGTCGATTAAAGCATTGCAATAAAATGGTAACTATTTAACATTAACATTGACACAACTCAAAGATACAAATGTCCTTAACGGTAACATATTAAGGGCCGGTCTGTTCACAGTTGGTTAAATTCGTGGTTAATTAAGCACAGATTTTAATTAACCCATGATTTGAAATCGGTGATTACCGATGAGTGTTTGTTGAACGATTTTTTACTTCGGTCACCATACCATATCTTTGCGACAAATCGTTCCACTTTTCCAGTTTATTTGATTGACCTAATCTATGGTTGCGTTTTTTGTTTTCCGGGTTCGTTTGTTTTTGATAAAGGTATTTTATTAATGTCATAGTTAAATGATACAGGTGTTTTTTTTTTAACTGAAGAATAAAGTCTTGTTGACGTAAGACAATAAGCAATTTGAAAACAAATCCGAATCAAAGCCACAACAAATAAAATTTAACAAATGGATCATCTCAATTTATTCAAGGACCGTGTCGCAATTTTTTATTCGAATGAGTGCGCTTTATCTCAATTTATGAGAGCTGTCATCGGCTAAGAATGTTGCAAAAAAATCGTACTTCATCCTTCGCATCCATTATTGTGGCGGGAAGCTCAACTCTTACCTTCAATAAATGTACATCTGTCAGTTTTAAACGGCCACGAAACTGACAACTGAGATTTTATTCGTTCAGTTCACTCCATCTTAAGTTATATATACGTTTATTTGAACTATTATTTGTTTTTCTTCTCCACAATATTGTACGAAGAGTTTTTGTGTTTAGCAGCAACTTCAAAATTAATGCATACGCATTCCTTAAAAAAACTTAAAAAAACTTGAACAAACGAAATTCTAGAAAATCGTTGGTTAAATCTCATTGACCGCGCAAAATCGGCTGGTTATCGATTTCACTGGTTAAATAACCAAACCAACGATTCTCTGGTTATTTTTTCTGAACAAACATTCGACGATTACCACCTGGAATAACAGGTGATTATAGATAACCAAGTTTGAAAAAACCGGCCCTAAAACACACGAAAACTGTAAAGTTGTCATTTAATGTTACCACGTATCAGCTACGCAATTTGACTGCGCACAGTCTGATTTGTGACCATTGAATGCTATGTTGGCGCTTTTTCTGCAAGCAATCTTCACTCATACTACAAACTAATATCTGCTGTAGGTGTACATGTACACAAACGAAGTTGGTACAGCATTTATTCCCACACACACACACCATGCACCTTCAAATGTAGGTATTCACGGATAATTATATGACAGTCCTCATCAAGCGTAAAGCGTCTACACAGGGTGGCGTAGCGAAAAAATCTTGTTTGGTTTTATGATAAATTTCTTAAAAGAATTTCGATTTTTTTCTACATTATTATATGTGTATATCTTTAAGTTAATGTTCCTCGAAAATTATTAATTTCCATTTTAAACATTGTATTGAAAATTGTTTGTCATTGTATAAACATTAAATAATTTTTTTTAGTTTACTTTTGTTAACCTATAGTGGCCTCTATTCCATATGAGTGGCAAATCCCTTCTACTCATTGTTAGTGTTAGTTTAAGCTGCACATGCAGCTCGACGAGTGAGTCAGATGGATTGAGTGAAGATTCTTTCCATATCTGACCGTCATCAGGGCGCTCGGTCGAGTTCGCTAAGTGTTTAGTTTTCTTTTAGTGTCAAGTTTGTGTAATACTTTTACTACTTGCGACGCTATTTCTGTCTTTTTACTGTTTGGGGTTTTTTATTTTACCCACATGAACTGTATAGATCACTGATTTCCATGGTTTACAACAGTAGTACGAGATCCAACAGTTGTTGTAAGCCTTGGAAATCAGTAATCTAAATCAAAAGCGCCAATTATAGTAGCAGAAAAATGAAAATGCTTTTTGATTTTACAAAATAAACTGAAGTTAAATAAATTTGAAACAATTAATTAAGGGCGCAAAATATAAGTTGGTGAAAAATAGGAAAAATTAAAGAAAAGCTAGAATATTGCTTTTCTTAAATTTCCACTATTATTACACCCACAATTCGATTATTCACATTACATCAAATATTATCAGTACTTTTTAGTACATAGCAAGTTACATAAATTCTAGAATTACCGCAAACTTTCTATACCGATTTGGTACACATTGCAATATGGACTAAAAACGTTATATTTATTAAGATGTGATTTCGTATAACATACCAACATTTAAATAAGTTGACTTTATTATGTCGCTTTTAACAAACCAGACTAGCAGTGCCAAAAGTAAAAGGCGAAAACATTTTAAAATTTTCGTAATCCGTTTTTTTATTATTTTAACCAAACTTTTGTTGAATATTCTTATACTTTAAGAGTATTAAGTCAACAGAAAGAATCATTTAATAAATATTACGACTTAATAATAATAAACGCAACAACAAAAAAAAAAAACATTTCCTCAATGTACATATGTACGGTACGTGCACCCTGTGCGCCTACCTAAAGAACACGGTTGCCACTCGCAAAAAAAAATAGATACCAAACTTGAAAAAAAAGTTACCAAACCCAAATGAAATTTACCAAAAATCTCGAGACATTGATAATACACAATGGGAAAACTATTCTAACTATTCTAAGACCTTTCTCTGATTTACAAACATAACATAAAAAAACGGCATGACAGTGTAAAAATTTCCATTTGCTTAGTCTTTAGAGAAACTAAAAGAATAGTGTAGAAATCATAGCAGTCAGAAACAGTAAGGCAGTATTTAAATATGTTCGTATTTTTTGTGCTCCTGCTCAAAAAGAACAAAACCATACAAAAATGACCAAAACTAAAAAAAAAAAACAGAAAAAAATACTAAAGTGGCAACCGTGCTAAAGAAAGACAAATGGCCGCTTTCTAATTCTAATTGGGATCCATTATCAACAAAAAGGTTAATTTTTGAATTATTGAAATTCGAAACTTCTTTGTTTCTTAAAATTCATATGAGAACTAGACAAATGGAAGAGTAAATGCTTTTAATTTAGTTTTACATCGATTGCAATAATTTTAAAAGTTCCTGGGAAAACAAAAATAATTTGGAAATGAAACGGAAAATTATAAATCATATAAATAAAATTGGTGTAGTTCTGTTCCACTAAGATTGAATTTGACGGCATGTCTTTAAATGCAAAAATCTTAGAAACCGTTCAATATATTCTGGTGCATTTTTCACAGACCTAGAGGATACCTAGGCCTACAATCTCTACTTTGTTTCAACTCTATATCTCTATAAATTCCGGAAAAAATTGGACAAGAGTTATTTATTTTTTCGTTTCGTTTTGCTTTTTTCTTTGTCACGCTTTCCGTTCGAAAATACTGGGAGCATTTAAGTATAGTAAATACCAGCTTATAGAGGACATCTGCAGGTACAACATAGGATATCCAATAACTCGATAACTTAAAAGGTTTTTAAAGAAAAAGGCAAAATTTGAAACATTTCTACGATTTTCATTCTCAAATCAAACATACTAACTGGGCAATATATTGACATCTCTTTTAACTCGATTTTACTCGTGCGACGGATAGGGAGACAGACAGAGACAGTACGCTGTGTGGTTTGCTAAGAAAAAAAGAACAAAAGAAATGGCAAATATGTAGGAAAGGTTTGTTTGCCTCTGTTTTGCTTACAAAATAAAGTGTCTAGAAAGAAATGTCAAATAGGTATGCGTACCAGTGATACCATATCGTGGTATTATTACATTATGTGATTTATATTAGGGAAAATTCCTGTTGATACACGTCGTACTACTTATAAATGCTATTGGCAATCAAGACGAGGCAGTAAATTACCCAGTGGAGTAATCTAGTACTAAAAAACGTGTTGTATAGTTTTTTTTTTGGTAACGACTGCCGAAGTGATTGCCTATGAGAAAGACGTTGCTGTCGCTGTCTCAGGGAAACACTTTACTCAGCATATGCCAAGGCAGAGGTTACCACGGAACCCTAAATGATAAAACTTTTTTTTGGCGGACCCTCGTATTTACGGTGACCATTTTTTTTAATCACATTTTTCTTAGGCACACAATACTTATGCAGTCAAAAATGGTTAAAGCACTTTCTAACTATCAAAATTTGTAGGTTTGATAAAAGTAATTGATTTGGTCTTTGAAAATCAATACAAGATGACCATCTTTCTTCAACTTTGTAAAAATTGACAAGGTACACCTACTTGCAATCTCTTACATTTCTTTTGGTAGGAAGATGGTCTTTAGGGGAAAAAGACGACATTTTAGAAAAAAAGAGGACAATGTTTAGTTTTAGTAAAAAGTCAGAGAGGACTCAAAAAGAGGACGAATGGTCACCGTACCCATATTGATATTAACGCAAAACATCGTTCCTTGATGTGCGGTTTCGATATTTTTATGTTTCACAAGAAAAGAAAAAAGAAAAATGATATAAAAATAACTATTTTAAGTTTTATAAAACATTTATTGTACAACAAAAAATACATTGTAACTTTTTAATGTGAATAATGCAATTTTTGCACGCAACGGCGCGATTATGTTTTTTCTACGGAACGCCTTTTGCCCTTCCGCGGAACACCATTTGGGAAACGCTGCGTTAAGGGCCCTTATGCAAAGCGCCCCCTATAAGCTCTCTAAATAGTCTAAATAACGCGGCCTGGGGGTCAATACCTAGAAAAAGAAACAAGCAGATACTCCTCCAAAAGTGAGCTGCACTTTCATGGTGCCGAGTTGATAAATAGGCCTCCTTCATTTTTGGGACCAATGGAAGGGATCTACAATATAACGCCAAGTATAATCGGCCAATTGAGAAGCTCTTTCATGACAGTTATACTCTCAGACGTTTGTCAGACCCAGTAATGCCAATAAGGGTTATTCGTGCCTTTTAGGCATTATTTCATTAGATAAGGCTTTAAGGCTTGTTTTTTTTTTTTCAAAAAGGCATCTTTTTTATTTCAAATATTTTGCTAATTGGACTAAAACTATGTTCGTTTTGTTCAATACTTTCTACCTACTTATGAAACTACAAAGTCCTAAATTTTGTTCCTATTACGAATTTCTTCTGTGATTTATAATAAAAGTTTTTTTTTTTGAAAGTAAAAATTATTTTTGTTTATTTTTTTTATATTTGTGTTTAATTTTTGATTTATTTTTCCAGTTTACCTAAAGAACATATTTTGGGCATTATTTTATTGAAAAAGGCATCTTTTTTCTCAAGTTAGGCATTTTGTCGTCAAATTTGGTTGGTAACTCTGGTCAGACCTTCGCGAGTGGAAAAAAGTTTTAATATGGAATTTTTTTTTTCGTGGATCTAGCCTTGGAACCCTCACACTAACCACTAAGTCACTGCACCTACTTCCAACTGCGACTATGGACATATTATTCCATATTACTAGACATATATTGTACATTAGTGTCAGTAATTGCGACCATCCAAACAAACCATTTGTGGGCAAGTGCGAAAACTTGCCACACTCGTCTATTCTAGACAAACTGCAACGCATTCCAAAGCACACTGATTACACCCTTCCCTAACTTCAGTTCGACAGAAACTTAGAAACCTACGCTCATCTATAAAATAAACTGGGAAACTGATTTAGGGTCTCACAATGGATGCGTCTGCACGGGTCCAAAACGGGCGGTTTCTCCCAAAATCTGAACTCTTAGATCTCCTTCTGCCTATCGAATCACTGTATCCTTTTCCAGGCGAAAATCATAACTAGGCCCAGTTGTTGTAATATCCCGGCTATCGCCATTTTCACCGATAGTCAAGCCGCTTTTAAATCCCTAGAGTCGGTCACCCTCAAGTCAAAATCTGCCCCTAATTGCCGCTCTCAACGGGATGGCGGAACAATTCAAAATTCACCTTATTTGAGTGGCGGGCCATAGGGAGACTGCAGCTGGGCATAAGGCACAACTGCATCGATTTTACCGAAGAGCCAATACTGGACGGACTAACATGTAGGAAAATACGTCTGCGACAATCTCGGCCAACTCGCTATGCAAGTCAGTGCACACTTTTTCTGGTGCGGGGAGCTATTTGGAGACACGCAGAAGCACCCCCGGTTCAGACAAATGGGCAGTGATATGTAATCCGCTTGAGCGCTCTATTTTAAGTTTCTGTATAGTTTTGGCCCAAGTGGTGGCCTGCCACCCTAACCTAACCAAGTTCAAATGAGATTTGCTGCTTTGTCTTGATTTGTTGGGAGCCATGACAAAAGTTCACTCCAGACTTTCTTAGACCGGTCATACAAAAATAGTCGATTCTTTGTGATATAGTTGTGTTATCTCGTCCATGCAGTGACGGCTCGGCAGTAGTCAGAGGTTAGTTCGTATTCAAATTTATGTATCGTCGTCTTATCGTGTTTGTATGTGCAGGAAAAATGGGTAAACGGAAGACCACGACCTCTGTCCTGAGTTTAGTTCACTCTATGTGGCATTGAACTACGTGAACTATACCGGCTTGAACTCTCTCTCTCTTTTATCTCTATCTCTCTATATCTCTCTCAAATAAACTCAAATGCGTTTAGCCTAATTTTCGACCATTTCCTCCCACCCTACAAAGCAAGAAACTCGTCTAAGCTCAAAAAAATGTGCCCTCTGCAACGAGTCTCGATACTTTTCGGTTATTACCATCATTACTCCAAAGAATGACATTCAAAACAGTAAAATTCGTCCTTTGAAAATTCACTCCTCTCACCACCTTTCGCTTCCTTCTTATGTAAGGTACATCTCCTTCACAGTAACCATAAAAGCTACCACCGGCTACTAACATAAATCGCATCAGAAGCCCCCACCATCATCGCTTCCCATACTAAAACCATCGTGCGGATAAACTTTTCCTGCAATCACCGCCACCTGGCCCGTCCCCATTTCGCAATTTCAATAAGCAATAATTATAATTCCAAAATAAATAAAATCCAACAGCTTCCTTCCACATGGTCCCCATATGCTTGACCGAGATACATCCCATAAATGGATATTCAAAGGGCGATATCTCCCCTAGCCACGACCGGTATAATCCGCTCGTAATCTCGTGGCCATTACGACGTCACCACCCTGCAAATCTGAGAGTTCCCTGCAGCTGCACACCGGCGAAACTTAGATTGTCTCATGTCGGATGCACCCCCACCGCCCAACTCCATTATCTGCTGCGGGTTCCATTCGATTTTAGTATCACTAAAGTCTGCAGTCCTGCACAGGGCTGTATATACACACAGCAACCACCAAACTACACAGATTTACATACTTCCCTGCCCAGTATATCTGTTGTGCGCACTGCATATAAAGTGTACGAGTCAACGGCACAAAAAGGGCTATAAAACGCTTCGACTTAAAATACCCATTTAGACAGTGCCTGAATTACATGGAATTAAATCTTTTCCAAAGGAATCCGCAAGTCAACGCACACTTTTTCGGGTGCGGGGAGATCGATCTAGATGGAGATGAGCAGAAGCACCCCCATAGTTCAGACAATTGGGTAGAAATATCTGATCCGCTGTAGAAGGCAATATATTTCTTTTTCGTATTTAACCCTCCGGCCACTGGCGCAAATAGTTAAGGGATGCATGCGCCTGAGTGCGGGTGATAAATTATTTGCCAGCAACGCAATTAGAAAATTGTACTCATCGGAAATGGCATAGAATTCGAAATAGGCGACTGATAAGGGAACATGGAGATGTGCACCACCAATACCAACAGAGGGCGCAATTTGTATCTGCAACATGTGACTGTGTATACGCAGCATGCGGGTACGCAACCCATTGTTCTTCCTTACAAATAACCTCCGCGCGGTTGAGCATATCCGTACATCCATATATATTACGCTAATCTACAAGTCGGCAAACATTCATTATACACACGACAAGATGGAGGAATTGCACTTTGGAGCACAGCTCACATTCGAGATACATTTTATGTGTATATTTATCTGCAGATGGTTCCATTATTGTTTTGCTGGGGAGCAGCTTGATTCTGTTTATCATTTCTTATGGAAAGCTTCTTCCATTTTCAGCTGGGAGGGGCGAAATGTAAATCTTAAAAAATCACAAGACGAAGACTTATTATTTTCAATTTGCATTGAATTAGAATGCAGGTTGGAATGATGAATTTTATTTACTTAGACCCGCGGGCCTAGCCCGGTAATATATGCGGTAAACGTTGCGCCAGAGGACTCGTTCAATGACGCAGTCAAACGTATATGTCCTTTTTCACATCTACACAAGTAAAAGTGATTTGTTTATGAGATAAAGAAAAAAAAAATGAAGACAAGTGGTGAATTGGATGTGTTAGATGTTCAGCAAAATTAACTGCTCTTGGTTGGGTGGTTAAACTATGAGTGGGAATGAGGTTGAAGGACGGACAAGGGTGTGTATATGGAGTGCGATTTGGATGAAGACATGTGTTGCTATTGAAACCCGGTTCTGTATTTTAAGCCGTAATTGATTTAAACTCGTCAGGTGGGCTATCTGGAGTTGCATCCGCAGCGAAATTGCTTTTCTACCATTCAATTAAAAGCCAGTAGCTACTGACAGTAACATCAGGCATAGGCTACTCAAAGCTAGCAGGAAAAACGATCCAACCGGAAATGTGATCTTCAAGTTTTACAACAGCAAATTAACATCAGGACCACCGTTGTTCTGGCGAAATTTTAAAGTTGATGCATTCTCCGATTTAATCCATTTAAAAAACAAAAAAAAAAAACAGCTACATTAGTGAAATGTTTACGAGGAGGTGGGGTTTTTAAGTTCAGACACAAATGTGAGCCATTTGCCATGAGCCAAAGCTGTAATACTTGAGCCAAATTTCCCAATTGCGTACTTCAGCACAACGCTGATCAGGACTCAATATGAAGGCGACTTAGGCAGCTTCGTGCAAAAATTAAGCCATTCTTAGTGGCTTGAAGTTCGATCAGCTATGCCAAGGTATCCAATTTATCAATAAAAAACAACCGACCCACCCATCCCGCAAATCGACACTTATTTGCTATCAATGGAACATTCGGGTACATTCACCGAAGACCTCATAAAGTATATATCTATATTCTGAATCAGGATCACATTCTGAATCGATTTAGCCATGTCTGTCTCTTTGTCCATGTCTGTTGAAAGCACGATAGCGCCCAAAGGAATTGACATATGCGAATGAAATTTAGTGAAAGAACTTCATTTTATCGTCGTCAGGTTGGTATTGAAAATGGACTATGTCGGTCAAGTAGTTCTGGTACCTCCCATACAAAATCAATATTATTTGTCTCTCTGTCTGTTGAAAACAGGATAGCGTCGAAACAAATCGACCTAGGCAAGTGAAATTTTGTGAGAGGACTTATTTTTATCGTCGTCAGGTTGGTATTGAAAATGGACTATGTCGGTCAAGTAGTTCTGGTACCTCCCATACAAAATCAATATTATTTGTCTCTCTGTCTGTTGAAAACAGGATAGCGTCGAAACAAATCGACCTAGGCAAGTGAAATTTTGTGAGAGGACTTATTTTTATCGTCGTCAGGTTGGTATTGAAAATGGACTATGTCGGTCAAGTAGTTCTGGTACCTCCCATACAAAATCAATATTATTTGTCTCTCTGTCTGTTGAAAACAGGATAGCGTCGAAACAAATCGACCTAGGCAAGTGAAATTTTGTGAGAGGACTTATTTTTATCGTCGTCAGGTTGGTATTGAAAATGGACTATGTCGGTCAAGTAGTTCTGGTACCTCCCATACAAAATCAATATTATTTGTCTCTCTGTCTGTTGAAAACAGGATAGCGTCGAAACAAATCGACCTAGGCAAGTGAAATTTTGTGAGAGGACTTTTTTTTATTGTCGTCAAGTTGGTATTAAAAATCGGCTATGTCGGTCAAGTAGTTCTGGTACCTCCCATACAAAACCAATTTTGCATGACTTTTATGCCGTGTCGATGATAACACTTTTACTTGTTTTTATCTAAGATGGCGGCTATGCAGCTCGCTCCATAACAGCTATTAGATAGGCACACTAATTTAGCTGAGATTTCTGTCCAATTGCGATGAGGTGGGGTTTTCTTCTTTGGCGTATTCCCAAACAGGTGAACTGAAAGACTCACCATGTCTATGTGCGCTCCACTTGGTCCGCCCATCTAAACCGTTTTATTTTAAATATGTTGACCAAGTAAACATCATATTTGAACCTACTACTCCATCGACACAAACTGGACCAAATATTAGTCAAGAAATCAGTCCCGTGGATGATCCCAATACCTTTTTAACAACTTCCGACGAATTCCGTTTATTTGTGGCCCACGATGGCCGAGATGAAGACGGATAACATCTTCGCTCTCTGATAATTTCAATTTACTTTTTAGGCGCTGTCTTAACCCGACGTTTAAAACAGGAGTTATTCTTCGATTGATCTCTGCGCCAAACATTTTCTAAAACTAATAAATCAAATTATGTGTCCATGGGGTCAATTCTCGTTCAGTGAAAGAGTGAATCGAATAAATCGTTTTCACATTCGCTTTCATACACTGCGTTCATTTTTTCGATTCACTCAGTACTAAAAAGCGATTCTCGTTCAATAAGTGAAACTATCGTGGTGAATTCAATATCGCACTGTGTTGTACGATATCAGGTTCTCAATTTTCAACCTTTCACTAAAAACATTCACTTGAAAATGAGGACGTGAGAAAAAAATTATTCATATGAAAATTTTTGAAGTTTGGTTTCACATTTTCGTAGAACGAGAATCAAAATCTCGGAACCAGAATAGACCCCCAGGGTGGATTTTGGAAAATTCACAATGGCGAAATTTTCCACATAAAATTACGCATTGTGACCTAAAGAATATTTAAGGTTTAAAATGATTATTTTAGTAAGGCCCAAAGTTTTTAACAGCTTTAAAGTCAGATCTGTGACTCTATGGTCACATTTACTCCAGGTCGACGATGTTGATGACTGAATAAACTTTTATTTATATGTCAACGAGATGAAAACTAACTTCGTTTTAACATATCTTTGCCCGGTTTGGTGTTGCTTTTAAGAGAGGCACCCTCTTTCGTCATATTAATATCATCAGCCTGTGGTATTGACTTAGGTACTGCTGAGCCTCCTCAATCTTAGGCCCAATTTGACAAACTTGCTGTGACTTTGAGTTCGTCTCTGACACTTGCTTGGTCACAGCTTGGTACCAGCTTTTCGCTGGTGATTTTTAAGTCCATTGAGCGGTGCTTTTAAAGGAACAGACATTTTTGGTCTTTTTCCAAAATCTGCAACAATGAGGAGATATAGTTTTAATGCCATAAGCCCCGCTGTATGCCCCCATCTGATTGAGGGTTACGGGCATTTATTCCGTTTTAGCTGGTGCAGTTCTGAGTATCGCTTCTGTTGTCAATGGTGGTCCATTTAGTGATTTCTGTTTAAATCATAGGTTATTTCGACACTGACAGCTGTTTCCCGCTCGAAATCTTGACAGAAAGGTACGATCTGCTACCTACAACAACTGTGACAAGTTTCAGGCGGAAATCAGTTCAATGAAGAAGTCCCTGTCATGGATGCAAAGTATAATATAATGTTCGCATTGGATTTAACCACTTTTAACGATATTAAGGCTGCGACCAAATCCTTGAATTTCAAAAGTGCCCTTTAAATTTGCACGAACGACGAGGAGCAGGTATCAAGCACCTGACAAGCTTTCTCAACACGAAGAAGACTTTGGGCCTTAATAATACAATTTTTTAGTTTCGACTTTAAATTTTAGTAGTTCACAATGGGCATATTCGCAAATTTCGAAATTGGGAGCTTCCCAAAACTTTAAGTCGAGACTAAAATATGTTATTAGTATGGAGCTATATGTATATATTTAAATATAGAGACGAGCTCGTCCCTAAGGTTTGGGAAGCTCCAGTTGCGAAATTTGTATGGAAAATATGCCCATTGTGAACTACTAAAATTTATGTCGAACCTAAAAAATGTTATTATTAAGCCCCATAGTCTTCTTCGAGTTGAGAAAGCTTGTCAGGTTCTTGGAAAATGTTTGGCGAACTCACGTATTTAATCATCAGTGCTTTTTTAGATCAAAAGATTCTGCGGCATCGTCCTGGGCCAACATTGCCCTACGTAGGGCGACACTCAACCTGACACCATAACCTAACCTAACCTAACCTTGCACCTACTCTGAATCTTGTATACCGTAGTCATATGCTTACATATGCAGGGATTTGTCTGTGTCTTGAATTCTTGAGAAAACTGGGTGAATCATCTTGCATCGCCTATTCAGTAGGAACTCTTTATAAATTCCACTGTCCGATTTTCCTTATTCTTTCTTCTTCCTTTGGAGAAGAACCTTGTTTTCCGGCCTTCGATTTAGCCCACAGAGCTGGTAGGCAGCTCTATCTGCAAAACTGGTCTGCATTACTGACTGACGGGTCTTGTACTTAACTGCATATGTACCAGTCGGTCGGTACTCCTTATCCAATCAAAGATGTCTTTCAGTGTGCCACCGATCGTTTCTTTGTTAACTGTGACACGAATTTTGCCCTACAAATTTTTGCTATTCATCTGGAGTACTCAGGCTTTTTCTACTCTCAAAATGACCTCGGACTGTTCCTCTGTAGTTTACTTATTTATGTCAAAGAAATAGTATACTGCAAACAAAGGATTTAAAAATTCAGGGCTCTGGAAATCGCCATTCACCCCTTCGTGTCAACAGCAAAGATCAAACCCCTGTGGTGGTTAAAATTAGGATAATACTCGTAGCAACCCAGAGGACTACAACTTACAACGATTTAAGTGGAAAACTAAAACATATCTGAAAGCATTTCGTGAACCGTTTGAAGCGTTAAATAGGTTCGACTTTTGTCGGCAGAAGTATTTCAAATAAAATGTAGATCCTGTGCGTTTAAGTGATTGGTGGAAGTGAAGGATGTCAATCGTCTATAGTCTTTACTACTGAGGGACAATAGGAAAGCTGTATATTTTCACAGACATCCGAGTGAAACTGTACCCGAAAGAGTTGCAACCTCCGAAAACCTCCCCTAAAACTCGACTTGGAAAGTTCGTCCGACAGCAATAGGAGTTTTGCGACATCGAATTGTCCTTCAATGTCGCTTGGATATTGCGGCATGATGGATGCCTGAATTTACATTCCCCCTAAACTCGTGTTAAAGATAATATCCTCCTGTTTAATGGCCCGCCAAAGCTTAGAGCTATGTTTGCCTTCGTCAACTTCGTATTTTTCAGGTTTGGCATCAATGACAACGCTTAGGGAGCTGAAATGCAGTGAGCGATTGAGAGACGTCGCTCTGCCTTATAACAAAATCGCCAATCGCTCAGGGCTTACGTGGCGACCGCCATGCTTGTCGCTCACTGCGTGGCTGCACCTTTAAGCCTGATTCACAATGCGGACTAGATAACGAGACGAGAGCGACGCGATAAACGCTGTCACTTTCATTTGTGTATGTTTGTATAACTTGTCTGCTTTATTGTACATTAAAGGCTTTTCCTTAATGAACTCAATTAATTTTTCAACTTCCAATGTTGATAGCTTATTCATTTTAAGTATAATTCCAAATAAGCGCTCAGAAAACAAGACCGCCGAGAGCTATGAAAGACAACTTCAAATGTCATCGCTGTTTCGCGGGAGATTTTTTCGATTTTCCGAAATGATCGCTTTGAGAGGCAACGAGGCTTGCGTCATTGTATGTTGCTACATGGATTTCCATGGATTGACATTTTGTTGACAACTCGCGCTAGACTCGTCATCGCTCTCGCCTTGTGCTAACGCTGTGTTGTGAATCAGGCTGTAGTGAGATCGCTGTATAATCGCCAAACAGTTAAAGTCTCTTTACTTGTTCGTTTCTCTTCCATTTGTATGGGCATATTCTTGGCTGCCAATCCTTCTCGTATACTGTCCTTAAATCGGGCTTGAAGACTTCCGAAATTTTACTACAGCGTCAGTAATTTCGCCAGCAACGCCAAAGTTAAAGTGGGCGTCAGGGATACACTTTTATTTATTTATTTAATTAATTTGATCGCTGTATATTGGGAATAATTTAATTTGGCCAGCTATAGGGATCCTTGTGATACCTCGAGAATCTATGGAACTATCGTCGGTTTTGTCTTAACTGAACCAGTTAAGGCTCCTAATGAAGCGTAATGATTGCATCTGTTAAATTGTTTAAATGTCCTCCGGGTGGGCTATTGCTCTTTGGAAGAGTGCCGAGCGGGTAGTGGTTTCAAATGACCAACTATTCCGAGATACAAAATAATTTCAAACTAAATAGTGCACAAGTGCAGCCCCATTTTAGGCATCAAATGTCGTAATTACATCTATCAGTTTGTGTGCTAAGGGAGAGACCATATGCCACTGCGGTAAGGATGCATTTCTAAACGGTCTTCAAAAAACTCTGTCCCTCCACCCGTTCGACCAATAAATTTCACACTGCCCCCCTTCGAGTTCATTTACCCATCCAACTGAATTCTATTTCTGGCAGCATAAACTAGGTCACCAAAACCAAACTGCAAAACGCAGGACTTGGTCCAGCAGAGGCAAAACTTACTGCCTGATGTCCTTCTGCCTTTCGATGAGCATCAGCACTCTATTGTGTGACTTATCTAAGTGCATACTAAAAATATGCACCCAAACTAGTTGCAACCTCTCTCTAAAGGTATTTTCTTGCATCAGATAATTCTGTAAGAGATATCAGAGTAACGAAAGGAAATCCTTTCCCCTTGCGGTTTACATGCAACGACATCCATTATAAAACGTATGCCTTTGCATGTACGAGTGTACTAGGACGAAATGAGGAGACAACACAAACAACAACAAAAAAGTACGGCGAGCAGTGATAAAAATTCGAAAGGACATTTTATCGCTAGGACTCATTTCATTCACATGGTATACTGCTGCTACTATCCCGTAGCTGTGCGCTGTAATCCTCTTCAGAGAATACATTGGGGAAATGCAATCCAGAGAACATGTACATCGCACGCTATTGGTTGGGTTTTGGAATGCCATTCATGGGAGGTCGTCGGTTAGGTCGAATAAACTCGATATTCAATGTTGTGCACAGGATATTCGTAGAATGGCAGCGATGTACGTATATACAAGAGGTTGTATGCTAGATGTGTCGATGGTTTGAATTTGGAATTTTCTGGGGGTGAGTGTAGCGGGGGGAAAGGTCATTCAGACGAGCAACGATGTCGGAGGGTGTTTGGAAGCTATTTGACACGATAACGTTTTGCATAGGTTTTTTTTTTTCGTTTGGACTGTGCTTACTCTGGTTTGCATTTCTTGACTTGTCATGTTACGCTTACACGGAATGCCGTTAATACCTTGGGGCGGTAGTGAAATAGGCAAAGGACACACAGGGAAGAAGATTATTTGAGGACGAAAAGGTATATCGCTCGTTGGTATCAAGATGCAGAGTGAAGTTGGGCTCCAACGGATGCATTTAATTTCTCAGGGACAGATAGCATACGAACTGTCAATACTGACAGCGTATGTAATTTTCAATTTCAATTGGCCAAACAATCCATCGCGCAGCTATTTATGCGTGAGCATCAATTTAAAATTTGGGAAATTGGGATGAAAAATTGAATTTGACGCGGCATATTTTAGGGTGGCCTCTACTCAGGTTCAACAGGTTTGAAGACCTCTCTCATTTGATGGACCAGCCTCAAGCCAACGTGCAGTTTGCAAACAGTCACTACGGGACTATGAGTCCCTGGCGAGTCTTAACTTCTTTCTATTTGTCTAACACAAAAGAGGTCACCAATAAACTCATGTCGAAACCTTTTCACATACCGAAAGCGCTTCAACAGAGTCAGTCAAGGTGACCACGACCATATTTCAGAAATAATTTTTATTTAAATAGATTTTTATCAATTTCCTTGAGAAATGCTTCTAATAAGTGGTTAAGGGGTTAAGGAGTGTAGAACAAAATGAAAAGGTCCCAAGAGGAGAACAGGTACCTACCCATCTACCAACACAATAGATATCTTCTGGTCGCAGTGTACATGGCCTATTGCTTACAATTAACGTCGATTTCGTAAAATTCTGCGACTATCCAATATCCAATTAAATCGACTAGGCGCGTTTTGTAATCTGAGATCCTTCCATTGACAACAGCTTTTACACAGTTTGCAATAGTGACAGTGTAACGAATTGAAGTGACAGTCAAGCGACGATTATCTGTCTTAAAAAGTAAGTCAAAGTGTTATGGCGTTCATCCACTACGCGCTTAAATTCTTTTGTGCAACAGTTTATTCAAGACTTCAGTTGAACAAAATGAAAAAAAAAAACTTTTTGTACGTGAAATTATATATTTTGTTGTTAAACGCTTTTTACCTTAGTTGATCAATTTTTGAATGACCCCGCACACTTAGGTCCAATGCACACTGAGCAACTGAAAAAAAAAAACTGATCAGCGATGCGAATTGGCAGTTAGTGTGCTTTGAGTCATACCCTGTGTAATCAAATGGGACGATGCACACGACGCTACTGGTTGAAAACACGTTTGCGATTCACAAAAACCAGTTTGTAACCAGTCGTCTGTTGATTTGCATGTCGGGTTGCCTAATGACTTCAGTTTCTAGTTTGTCGAAGATGAGCGAACAACAAACCAACCTGTTGTTGAAAAACATGCTATTTTGTACAATTTGTACCCTCCCGCTATTCGAAGAAAAATGAAACAAAGAAGGCATGGATAGAAGTCGAAAATGGCGTAAAATTGACAGGTATGTCAACATGATGGTTTCATCATCGCTCGAGTCTTCCGAAGACATTTCACGCCCGGTATCCCTGACGACACTGAACAAAGATTTTGATTGGTGATGAGTTTCCTCGTGTGTGGTTCGCTGAGTCCGTTACTGGCCTGTAACCCGAGTTGTTAACCGGTTTAGTTTTTTACCAGTTGCTTCCGTGTGCATTGGGCCTTAGTTGGTCAACATGTCTCATTTTGGCAAACAAATAAGTTGCTCGACCTTGTAGTGCTGTCTTAAAGAGTTGATGGGGGCTGTTGCGCTGATACCTCAGAACACTTAGCCGGGCATCCAGTTGAACACAGTGGGTTCAGATCTGGCTGTCGTCCACTGCGTGCGCACCTCATTCTCCTAGTCTACACACTTTTCGAATTCAAAGGAATTTGTCAAAAAGTTTACGCAAATGCGCACACATTTCGTCGCATTCAAGAAGTTGAGCAACGGGTTGAGCAGATAATGTGCAGCACAGTCTTTCAGAATTTGTTTCCAACGCAATGCACAACTTGTTTAATGGGCAACACGAGCCCGTACACTACCAGTGCACTTGTTGAGCAATGCGTTGTGCTACGATAACGGCATCAATCGCGTTGGCTGTATAGAATTGGAGGCATCGTAAATTGTTTTGATTGAATTTGATGCGTTTCGCACTAAGTGGACGACAGGCATTAGTCGTTAAGAGCTACATCTTGGAAGTTTAGAAGTTTGCAATGCCAGAATAAACAGTCTGATATACCTAGATATTAGACTTGAAAAAAAAATCGTTAACGCCACAGGATGGCTAAAAAATTCCGTAGGTCTTTAAAAGTGTCCCTGTTTGAAAGTCATAACTCCAAAAGGGCTTCAAATCATCTATATCAGTCATATGCAAGTTTTACCGAACATCTTAGGTTAGTCATACTTACCTTGTCCACCCCAATACTCTTTGTATAGGACCCTTGTTGTTCTCCTGAAAACCTTAAATATCTGAGTCTCATCAGGAGGCCGGTGCTACAAGCCGGGCAGCAAATGCTGTCGCATACCTATAAAGCTTTGCAAAAATTGAGAGAAGAGCGTTTTCAACCTCAAAATACCCGTATGTACCATCCGTACGTCTGTGGTCAGACCTATCACAGTTTTGTAGGACTTACTTTTCAAATCGTATTTAAGAAGCGCCAACACTCAGATTGGTCGTTAGTTAGCCGCACCCGCTTTCGTTGATAAATAGGCTGCATTTATGCGCGTATTGTAAGCTGTGGTATTTATCTGCTAAGTTGTGACTCAGGAGTGGACTCAAACCTTGGTACTACTTGCAAATTCTAGTCGCGACTTTTAATTAACGAGAGCTCACAATTGTTTAATTTTTATGGAACTTAAAGCCATTGGAGCTGCTTAAGATAAAGGTCTTAGTGGTGAAATGGTTATTGGTAACGCCCAAGACTCGTCGGACAGGTGGCTGTCAGTCCCATTTTGCAGAGCTACTTAAGATAAAGGTCACCACTAAAAATGGTTATTGGTAAGGCCCAAGACTCGTCGGACTGGTGGCTGTCAGTCCCATTTTGCAGAGCTACTTAAGATAAAGGTCACCACTAAAATTGGTTATTGGTAAGGCCCAAGACTCGTCGGACTGGTGGCTGTCAGTCCGATTTTGCAGAGCTACTTAAGATAAAGGTCACCACTAAAATTGGTTATTGGTAAGGCCCAAGACTCGTCGGGCTGGTGGCTGTCAGTCCCATTTTGCAGAGCTACTTAAGATAAAGGTCACCACTAAAATTGGTTATTGGTAAGGCCCAAGACTCGTCGGGCTGGTGGCTGTCAGTCCCATTTTGCAGAACATTTTGGCTAGCTATATCACAAACAGCTCGATAGTCTGGCTTAGTATCTGAATCGGCTAAATATCCGGTTTTAACAGAGGCCCGTAAAAAATAAGCTATACGGCTTCAAATCACAGCTCCGCACCAGTTAAGCCCTGTCACCAATATGGCTATAGTAGCCTACGGTAATTTTACTCTAAGTATGCATTTTGGTCATAATCGGTAGAAAATATATTAACGGTACTTTTAAAATTTGGAAATATTTCGAAAACGGTCCAAACGATTGTAACAAAAATTCATTTCTAAGGTAATATGGTCATTTCCAACTTAATGGCAAACTCAGTTTTCTGCGTATTATCGTAAAATGTATTTTTGAAAATAGTAATTTTTTTAAACTTTTAGTTTTCTTTAGTTTACTTGAAAACGGCAGCATCGATTTCATCCAAAATGCAAACTTAGAGTAAAATTGATGTTTTCAAAATGATTGCGTCCTTAATTTTCAATTCGAATCACTGAAAACGCTAATTTCAAAAACTGTTCATATCTCGAAACACCGCATTTTCGACTTCGATAAAACTTTAAATACCAATTAATGCTTACATCCCGAACAATAATTTGTACTCGGTTTTCAGCTAAATAGTTAAACCATTGCAATATTTGGTACTGTTTTGTCTGGCAAATTTTACAAAAACCGCTCTAACGATTTTCATCAAAATAAAAGGATAATAAAAATATTCTAAATAAGATGGCGTACTTAGTTTTTCTCAAAAAATTCGAACAAATCAGATTGATAATTATTTCTTAAAAATGACTTCACAAATCCCGATTTGTATTCACATATCTACGGTATATTTTTGTATAATCTTAATTTTCCACTTCTAATAAAAATGCAATAAAAGCTAAGCAAAACTTATTTTTAACAAATATAACCTGTTTTTTTTTATTTAACCATATTGAGTATGCATCTTTAACCACACACGTCAATTGGGATATTCAGTTCATAACTGCTAACTCATATTTAAAAACAAATCTCCGAATTCTTACAATATTCATCTATGTAAAGATATAGATCTACCACGAACCCTGCTTCCAATCATAGACACCTTATACCAGCGTTACTAATCAAAATAAGAACATGACCGAACAGATCTGAAAATAGAAACTCCTACTACGCTTGTCCTCGTACTCAAAAATCTTGTAAAGGGTAGGAGCTTATAAAATAGTACAGTGGCACTGATAACTCTCTAACCAGAACTTGCGACAATTCCCTTTTACTGAGATCTTAAACTTTTAAAAACTCACATTGTTATTTGATATGTACAGCCGTACACTGATTCTTTTATCTAGAATTGTTTTTCAGTTTTTTACCTACAGTAAAAAAAGTAGGTATAACCTAATAAAATAAGAAAACAACCAAGCAAACTTTTGATGAACGAGAAAGTTTCGTTCGACCCAGTCGTGCACTTTATTTTAAATTCTACGATTATATAAAGAAAAACTGAGCTGGAAATGGCAATATCACCTTTCAAATGAGTTTGTGTTACAATCGCATGAACCGTTTTCGAGATACATTAGTCCAAATTTCAAAAGTGCCATCTGGATTTCGAAATTTTGAACTAAAACGATATATTTCCCTTACTAACGTAATCGAGAATGTTAGAAAACAGCCAAGCGCTGTTGCCTTAGCAATATGGATGTCAATCTCAAGCGCTGTCTTCACAAACTTGCGAACATCATGCGCGGTTAGTGGATCACTTTCGAGATTTCTTTTCAAAACTTTCTCTGTTTCGACAATATGTATTTTGAAACATTATCCAAGTGTGTTCGCAGCGGCTCATTGAGTATTGAATAAGACATATATTGGTTCAACCTCCGCTGAGGTATAATTCAAATTATTTTTGCCACTGTGCCATCACTTCCGACTTCCGAGCATACTGCCCTGAGAAAGCTTATCAATTCAGACGCTCGCATTTTGCATAAATGTGTGCGGCCTTTGGCGCCTTTCCGGTACTAATTTCGACAACCTCTTCTAAAGGGTCTTTCATTAGCGGCTTGACAACTTCATATTTTCTGTGTGAAAAACCGATTACCGAACTGTCAATGTCAAAATATTCAGTAAAATCAACATTTTCATCATGATGGAAGAACATTTACAAAGAATTAAAATTTACTACCGACATTCCGAGAGGTCGCAACTTTAAGAGCGTGAACGCCAATTTTCGGCCGTAATTCTCGTCGCAGTAGACAAGCAATTCACAGTCTAGTGAAAAAATTTGAGTCAGGATATTTGCTGTTTGATATTGCCGTGCCAGTGAGACTACGTTTGGCCCAAAGTGTGGAGAATATTGCTGCCGTAGCCAAATCAGTAAATCTCACGGCGTTCTCAAGAATTGGGCCTCACCCAGACCACTTTATGACGAATTTTGCGTAAATATCGCATCAATTGGACATCAGTGATAAGTGGTTCCAACAAGACGGTGCCACAAGCCACACAGCGGGTGCAACAATCGCGTTACTGAAGTCTCAATTCGGTGAACGTTTTATCTAGAGAAACGAACCGGGACCCGTCTCTTGGCCGCCGAGATCGTGGGATTTAACGCGTCTAGACTTTTTTTTTCATGGGGCTACATTAAATCATTGGTCTATGCCAACAAGCTGGCGACGTTAGAGGAGCTCAGAGGGAGTAGTGATCGGGAAATAGCGGCTCTATCGGTCGAAATGTGCGGCCGAGTCAACGAAAATTGGGCTCAACGTATATCGAAGGCTGCATACGTTCCCGTGGTGGACATAGGTACGAACGAAGTCGAATTCCATTCATAAATGTTTTGACAGCAATTCAAGCCAATCAAATTTTGTTTGAGAAATCTCAAGTAGTTTGCATTATATTTAAAAAAAAGTTGCCCTTTTGAGCACGCAAACCAACAATTGTTTAGTGGAAATTATACCCGCATGGATGATCACAACATCTATCGATGTGAAGGCCTCAAAGCCGCTGCTGGTTTGAAGTTCCTGAGAAAAGTACTTTATAAAATAAGACAATGTTTGTTAATCTTCATCGCTTGTAAAGGCGACCAAATTGTCTACACGAACTATAGCTTACCATCTAAGCATTCTATTTAGCTGCACGTAGGAAAGTTAGAAAAGTCCGAATTTAAAACTCACATTTTGGCACGTATCCGGCTTTTGATGTGTGCAGCACCCTCCAAACGCAATTTAAACAGGAAAATGCCAGGCATTAGAAAACTTTCCGCCCACACGTCTGCGTTGACAATGCATTGCCACTTGGAATTCACAGCCAACCACTTAGAATTCAACCAGCATTCCCGGTCAGGATTTTGGGATTTCTGCTTCTAGTACGCAAAATAAAAAAAAAACTACACAGTTTGGAAGTTTCACCAACTCACAATTTTGCCAAACGATACCGCATCATACACCCCCGACTCCCGTATCCTTCTCAGACAGTTCCTTATAGCGCACCACTCAAACTTGTACATCAACAACGAAAATGTGTAACCCACACGGAGGGAAAATCGTTTTAATTGAACAAATCCTAGCAATTACCAGAAAAGATATAACCAAAGGATGTTGCACAGACTATAGAGACACTTGAATCTGGGCGACGACGTCGTGGCGTTGCTTGGTTGGATATATCTAATGCGAGGCAGCCGAACATTCTTTCCAACTAAAAGCTACCTTTCCCCTTTGTACTAGCTTCGGTTTCAGTTTTCTTTGCTTGTTTGGCCTATAGCCCGACAAATGAAAGGACGACTCACGAAAGCAGAATGAAGAATAAGACCAAAGAAATGTTCATCATCATCGTCATCATCATCATTGGCGATTACAAAGACGTGGCATTTAAGACTTTTGCTATAGGTTGGTTGTTGCGGCAACAGGAAATGATTTCCTTAGATGAAATCGACAAAAAAGGACCATAGGCGTGCAGATTCCATTCACAAGGCCTATAGTTGTAGTTTGATTATCTCGGTTCGTTTTTCTTATGAGCGTACAGAATTCACACGACCACGTCCTTCTGATCTGGGCTCTCAAAAGAGGATAATAATCGAAACTTTGATTTCGACGTATACCGTATACCAATGGACATCAGGCAGTTGGTGCGAGCGGGTCAAAAGCCAATTACTCAACGAGAATCCTCGATCTCCAATCGCATTTGGGAGATAATTTATTTCCTTTTAATGAAGTCGAACCTTTTGTATGAGATGGGGGAAGCAAAAAAACTCGCACGCCTTTCACATAAAATTAATTAAGGAGATTTGGTTGGAGAAGTTTTTCTTTCGCTTGCTTTTTTTTGTAAAGCGTTTGTTGAACGTTCGATCTCTTGACCGTTCGAAACATGCTTTAAGGTCGGTCCAGCCTTAAAGTTGTTTCGAAGCGATCAATGATGCCCTGTAAACGCATTCGAGAAGTTGTATTTCGCGTTTGAATAGGTAGTCTGAAAGCTTTTGTGTGACGCCATAGCCTGAGTCTTCATACGCTATAGTATGTGTCTTTGACAACAGACTTATAAGCAATAATAGCAAATATGATGCTTCCAATGTGCTTTCGAATATTCAAGAGCGCATCCAATTGGGAAAAAAGTTATTTCGAAAATTCGAGCTCTGTGCACGGCCAACCTAGAAGGCCTCTTGCCTGAAAGACATGACAGACCAGCGCCTATCGGTACCATCCAGTGTAGTGAGGAGAACCCCGACCATCAGGCTTGCGGCTATCATCCACCGACGTGTCAGGCGTCTTAATGTCGGTACATCTTGCGGACGATAGCAGACAGTGCCAGAGCGGGCCGTGAGTCTGCGGAAGGAGCTACACCACCTCAAGTTATTAGTTTCTTTACCGACAGCCAGGCAGTTATTGAAGTAAAAACTTCCCAAAAATAAAGTCAAAGCTTGGGAAATGCTGTCGCGAGGAGCTCAAGATTTTGGTTATAGTTATAGTTCTTTTAGGACCCGGCATATGGCAGCTAGTAGAACTAGCAAGACAAAGTTCGGTAGCTGTTTTGCAGAAAGCCTCCTGTGTTATTATTCCCCCCTTGAAGCAGAGAAAATAGCCAGAAGAATTGCGAACACCAGGTGGAGCTAGGGTTGCCAGTTCTCCTGATATTCCGGGATTCTCCCGGCTTTTCTACTAATCTCCCGAAAGTTATATGAAATCTCCTAAATTTTCAATATTTCATTTTAGGTTTCTTAAAAACGATTGTACATTTAAATGTCAACTCAAAATTTTTGTTATTATTGTTTTGAGGAAAAGTCTGAAATAAAACTTTAGATTTGTTTTGTACTGTGAACTAAGTGGTTTTTCTGATTCTCCCGAATTGTTCTCAATCTCCAGATATATTTTATGTGGTTTTTCTGATTCTCCCGAATTGTTCTCAATTTCCCGATTTTTTTTCTGAAATCTCCAGATTTATTGAGAAATATTTCTGGCAACCCTAGGTGGACCGCCATATGGACATGTGAAAAGTTAGGCCGTCCCCCAATAAAGCTAAAAGCTATAAACTTTTGGACAGTGATGGAAGTTCTCTTTCTAACAGCGTTGCCAGGCGTCCCGATTTTGACGGGAAGTTCCGTTTTTTAGCACAAAGTTAAATGTCCCACGCGGGACACTCTCAGTCCCGCTTTCAATAGATACATTTGTCATTTTCAAAATTCATTCAATACATCGCCTACCACAATTGCAAATAACAAGAAAACCAAAAAAAAAAATATATCTTTCAGTAGGAGAAGGTCAATTTTAACTCATAGCATAGTACAATGTTCAACATTGATACACAACGGTCAACGTCTGTCAATATAAAATATAGAGATAAGGAATTAAAATCTTCTGCAACTTATGTGTTTTTTGTGTCCGTAAGAATTTCGGTTTTGTATTCAAAAAGTTAAAAAATGCCGCCATGGCAGAAAAAAAAATCTGGCAACGCTGTTTTCTTCCCTCGTATATTAATTACAACAGAGCGCAATATTCTGCGCTATCACAGGAGAAAAATGCAACTGACAAAAGAAAAACGCTGCGGACGAGGCTGCAGTGATGAGGGTTTATAAGAATATCAGACACTTCTGACTGCATAAAGTATTTTAATTGGTGTTCGCATTTGATGGGGACTTCCCTGACAGGTTCTTCTTAAAAGACCTATTTGAGCTATCCATCCACAGACAAGATATAGAACTTCATCAAAACCTCAAAAGAACTACCTTCGGATTAACTAAGGTATATGAACTTCTTTTGCACTTGATGTACTCGTTCCAGGCGGTGTCTTCTCTGTCCCATTCGACGCCTCTTGTGGGCTTTTATGATTACCTAACTTTGGTTTTCTATTTCCCTATTCCACCAGTTCGATTATGTCCTCTACGGCTCTAGCTTTAGGTCTGACAATTCGAAATTTTCTCTGTCACGGCTGCATGCTTTCACATGAGAAAAGCAAGTGTTCTGCTAGCTTGGAATATGTACCACGTTTTCGATCGTAAGCTGAAAACCAGTAGTTTGTGTTGCCTGCAGTCCACTGACAGGTCCATGTTTACAAGCTACAAAGTTGTGCGTTTAATTTCTTCATTGCATATTTGTGTGTCCATTTTGAATAATAACTATTTTTTTTTGACACAAACTTGACACTTTAATACGTCAGACTGGACGCACTAAATTTGACAAATGCCTTAAGAATGATTCTCAAAAAACGTATTGTTAAATATCTGTCAAGGAAAACATAACAGACGGACTGTCAGATGTTTGACGTTTGAAGAAATTGAGCTGAAAACGTTTGCTTGCATGCTTTACTGTAGTTTTTCAAAACTTTGTATCTTGTTCAACGTATAAATAGTTATATATCTAATAATTGAATGTTATTACATATTTCATCCCACGAAACACATCACTAACGCTTCAATCAAATCCACTTCATAGAGATTAACTTACAGGGTTTCGGTAACCATCCCTTGTGTCTCGATATATAAATATAGATGAACAAAAGGACGTCCTTGAAATGAGAAGCACTTTATGCACAATCCGCTTAATGTGTCAATAATAGAACAAAAGGATGCGACCGTTGTATCAGCCCATACACCGACAGCCGGTGTATGCACGTATATACCGCTAACCGTATTATACTCTTCAGTGGGTTGGTAATTTCATTAGATCCTTTTATATTCGCTCTCCCCGTTCGCAACGTGAAGGTAGCCTCACTGCCCACGGTCGCCCCCCTTTTTCTTCTGCAAAAATGATGATCGATTATGGCAAGCGATTAGGTCCTTAAATATAAAATGCAAAAAGTTTCATTCGCAAGGATTTTCCTCATGCCCATGCACCGTACAACGGTCCCTCCTTCTCGTCGTATTGACGGAAGTTTTACACTTTCCAATGCCATTCACTCTTTAATCCTGTTGTGATGTTTCGCGTTTTATTTCTCCTCCTGTGTTCGTTCTCTTTGTGAAATATTTAAAAAATGGACGACTGATAAAGTTTTGTATTAATTACACTTCTACAACTCTGCAAGGATGCGAATGAATGAGACGCTCCTCGCACCCACCACCAGCATCTTGCCTATTTTAAGGGTCATTGGATGAGTTCAAAAAGGTCTCTGTATAAATATATACACGATGCGAAAGGGCGGGTGTAGCTCCGCAGCATAAGGTCGTGCTATTTTGATTGAATTAATTTACACTTTGTGGGCAAAAGATTTAGGGGTTCATTCGCAACCGCAAATAGTGGACTTGCTCGAAAGGATTTCTGTTACGAAATTTATTTACTTCAATTCATGCGGAGAGGATATTAGAAAGTTTCTCAAATTCCTCGAAGACTTGCTTTGCACTGTTAATATATATAGCTACTCGTATTTATATGACTGCACAGGGATACTACTACATTATCCCATTGTGATTTCTGAGGGATTATAGAGTCTATATTTCTCGTTCTTCATCGGGTGGTCCTTCTTCTTCTTCTTCTTCTTTTTCGGGCGGAAAATTATCGAGATCGACGGGGCTTTGAGAATGAGCCCAATGTATATTATTCATAGATTTATTTCAGATTTATTCATAAGCATCAAGGATGCTTATTGATATTGAAAGGAAGATGGCTGCTCTATCTTATCTGTTTTTCTATTGAGCGGCGATTTACGTTTACAATTCCCTGGGAAATCATGCTACTGATGTAGATAATGGAGTTGCACTGGGTGATAGGAGGTCCAGCGATATTTTCGTTCGTTTTGTGGTATCCTGAAAACTATTGGCATTGAAATGCTTTCAGAAAACTTAAAATTCGTACATCTTCTGAACAAAACGACAGACAGAATATTGCCCTTTGTTATATCTGTCAAATCAGTACGGATTGGGTGAGTGGTTTGAAAAAATCCTCAGTTTTCCTACTTTATGTGGACAACGCTTAGCAAATCTTAATAAAATTCGCCTCCATTCGTACCGATCAGTTATTGGGTACTCAACACTATTCTCGAAGTACGAACACGGTGGACGTATGATAATAAGGTCTTGATGTATCGTCCAAAAGTTCAGAAATTGGAAATAGAACGGCCAACGCCTGGAAAAGTCGCATCATGAGTACGAATGACAACAATCGTCTAGACGGCACCCTTTCGAAATTTTAGCTACCATAAGAAGCCATTCCCTTGATGATTTTTTCTACGTTGTTTATGCAGAGTTTCAGCTCAGCTCAGAGAGAAGTATGATTCGGATTTCGTATTTGAGAGAGATTTCGAAGTACTGTGGTCCCGTTTCGACATCATGGTTCGTTCCACTGTTGCGTGATGCAAAGCTGCGAAGACGAGTGTCTTCCTCAGAGTTTAGCTTTGTTTTTGACATTTTTCAGTTAATTTTTAAGGGGTTTTAATTAAACTGGAATCATAAAATATGCGGGTGCCAAAACATTAAGTTCAAAGCCCAAACGTCCACTTAAAATGGGCTTTCAAAAATGGGTAACGAAAGAGTTACATATAAACCAACTAAACCAACAGCCTCCAGTTGTCGCTTTAACTCCTGAATTTAATAAAAAAGCCACTCCCCTTGTTGACTAGAGCAACGAAATTTGCACAAAACTTTTAATGAACATTTATTAATTTTTTAGAATAATTCTAGCATTTATCGCGCTACGAGTTTCAGCTGGCAGGACCGGTGCCCGGTATAAGTAGTTGATCAACTCTTTCAATTGTTGAATATCCGCGTCCACTCTTTTTATCAAGTTGTGCGATTTTGACAAAAAAAAATCTGTTGCTCAATTGCGTTTTTGATGCAGTGGAGCTGATGCCTTAAAACCTTTGCAAACTGAACTAATAAATAATAAATAAATAATTGGCGCAACAGGTCCGTATGGACCCAAGCCTAGCTTCTCACAACCATTCGTCTTGTGTGAGTTTTTATGTTTTTGTGACGAATGGAAGGGATCTACAATTTTATGCCGAGTCCAAACGGCCAATTGAGAAGCTCTTTCATGACAGTTATACTCTCGGATGTTTGTCAGACGTTCGCGAGAGACTGAACTAATGGACCTTCAATAGTTCGTTGAAAAAATTCTACAACAAACAAGAGTGTCACAACTCGAATACTCGTATGACTAGTCAGTACCAGTGGAATAGCGCTAATTGTGCTGGATAACTTAGCGAGGGTATCAGGTTAAACTTGAGCAAAAACAAATTTCTAGGGCTGTGTCATCAACGTTTAGCGATTTCCTTCCTGCCACTCAACCCTGGAATGGTCAGCTCCTTTAAATAATGAAGCAATTTTTAGTAAACTTCATAGGTCGTATATTCCGATAAATGCAGATGAAAACCGCTCTGAAATTCTTCACAAGATAAGCTCAGTTTTACTGATAGACGCACTGAAGGGTAAGCAACAGCGCCACCTATCGGTTTTCATTCAAATCAATATATAAGCACTTTTGACATCTATACGTACCTACATTTTATATTTGGAAGTTAAATTTAAAAGTTAAACTTAAAATAAATTTAAAAGTTAAATTTAAAATAAATTTAAAAGTTAAATTTAAAATAAATTTAAAATAAATTTAAAAGTTGAATTTAAAACAAATTTAAAAGTTAAATTTAAAATAAATTTAAAAGTTAATTTTCAAATAAATTTAAAATAAATTTAAATGTTAAATTTAAATATAATTTGTATACTAGGTGAGTCAAATTTAAGTTTGAATAAGGTAAAGTAATATTATCAGCGAAATTGGTCGAGTAGTTTTTGAATCTATTGGCCAATGCCAAGCTCATGTCTTCTATTTTTAAATTTTATTTTTGGCATAACTGTGTGGCTCGCTGAAGCCTGATAACATTCCTTTCTGAGACAGTCCAACTTATCTGTTTCAATATATTAAAGAGCTTGTCAAATACCAAGAGCTCTATGTTCGGGGAATGAACGCCACAAGAATGGGGTACCCCGCGTTTCCCTATACCGACTGCCGTCACGTCGCCTATTTACGACTTTGGCAAAAGCCAAGGAAGAGTGTACAATGAGGCCACAAAATAGCTTCTGCTTTTCTGAAAAATACGCGTTAGAGCTGAGTTTAACTCATATAGAGTTCCGAGTGAACGAGCAATTCGTCTTTTAGGAAAAATCGAATCCACAGGCACAGAAGATGGTTGCCATCATGTGACTATTCATTGAGAGGTATTTTGAGGAACTAATTTGATGTTCTAATTGTCTGTAACGTTATCTTAAGTTGTTTTTCAACCGACGAGAGGTATATTTTTTTTTTATTTATTTAATAAAACTAATTGCGCAGACTGCGCGAAACTGGCCGAAATCCTCTCTGCCTTTTCCATTAGTGTTGTATTTTACGAGTTTTATTTCAGGTTTGTTTTTCTAGCTGGACATTTATTTTTTGTATTGGACATACTTTTAGCAACGACAGCCATTTTGTCAACTGATAGCTGATTTGTGGTCATTTTCGTCTGCGACATCCCTTACGATAGAGGGCCTTAGCTGCTCTAAAAAAAGTCAAAAAAATCACTCCCAGATAAAAAAAAAAAATAATTTGAGCAACAATTCCCTGTAGGTGCCAAGGCCTATCTTTTCGTTTGTACCTAGGGTTGCTATACAAGAAATGTGAAAACGCGGGACAATTTCCTCAAAAAGCGGGACATTTTAAAAATATTTGTAAATTACAGACAAAACAACATTTTTATTAATTCTTTGTAAAATTATTATTATTTTTAGCACTAAACGAAAACTAGAACCTTAACGAGAACAAATACCTACTGACAAGTGACAGTGCAGGTTTATAGGTTTATGGTTTGACAACAGATTGAGTGTGTTCAATGACAATTGCGGGTAAATTTCAATTGGTAGCGTTCTGACCACAAAATCTAATGTTGAAAATATTTTTTTTAAGATTAAGTCAACTCCGAATTAAAATTCACTTTGACAAAATATAAAAAATGAAATAAGCACCTAAATGTCGAAAAAGTGGGATATTGGCGGGACATTTCCTTAAGCGGAACACTTGGCGGGCAAAAGGTTCAAAAGCGGGACTGTTCCGCCAAATGCGTGACATCTGGCAACCGTATGTTTCTGTTTTTTTGGAAGAGACGTTCAATTTCATCCCGAGTCCGAAGGGCTGATTCGAGAAGCTTTCTCAGGGCATTTATACCCTCAAATGATTGTCAGGCGTTCGCGGAAGGGTGAAAAAAAAACTGAAAGAGGTAATTTGTGTTTTTCCGGCGATCGAACCTGGGACTCCACTCTTAGTAGTCTAGCGCGGTTTGTTTTTTGATTTGAAGACATTGGGTTGCTTAAACTATTTCTTTTTGAGTTCAAGTTTTTCAGGGTACTATAATGCTGCTTAGGGCTCCTAACTCTCCTATATTTTTAACCCAATTCAAGCTCCGCACCTCCTAAATGACCACACCTCGTGCTGCAAAAACCGCCCAAAAATTCAAATTCGAGACGATTGTTTGCGGTAAAGTATACCCAGCAACATGACTATGAAACGCTAAATATTTTCTGATATTTTGGAGAGTTCCGAGCTTAACTTAAAACCTTCTACAAAGCTGCAGGCAGTACATCATCTCGAAAAATCAATATTGACCTCTGAGCATTTTAAACTGATTTGAATTCCTGCCGCTCTGCAAAAGTTTTTAATATCGCAAAGTTTTGTGTAACATTTTTCAGGACGACAGTAGAATAGGAGACCACCTTGTACTTATATGCCTACCATCCAGCGGACCAGACCATAAATAACTTGATCTAATACTGGACATTTCTGTCGAAATTACAACCTTTTTCGAAGACTTAGAACAATTTTAAAATTCCGGTAACTCAATAGAGAAGTGGCCATTAGGTCCACAATTGGCAAAGCCGTGGAGCCCATCAAACTGTTGGCTTACTTTGCTAATTAGGCGCCTTTGAACTATCGCATCCAAACAAACAATGAAAATGTTATTCAAAACAACAAGACAGCAAAATCATTCGTGATCCAAAAAACAAAAAAAATCAAATGAGTTAATGAACTGAAAAGAAAACAAAATTGTGTCGTTTTCAATTTGTTGAGAGTGTGATTTTTTGTTGACAGATAAAAATTGAACCCTAAAAGGGGAATACAT
Source organism: Cheilosia vulpina (assembly GCA_916610125.1). Taxonomy (NCBI): domain Eukaryota; kingdom Metazoa; phylum Arthropoda; class Insecta; order Diptera; family Syrphidae; genus Cheilosia; species Cheilosia vulpina. Next base: position 75,946,804 of record OU744276.1, on the reverse strand, counting down.
TTTTTTCGTTTAAATTAACCCATTTGTCAGTAAATTGGCCGTGCGGACCCCAACCTCCACCCGGCTTGTGTAACGCAAATTGAACTCGTTCGGTACTGGATACACTTTCTGTATACGTGGAATCTTTCTCGTTTACGGGTAAAAATTACGTCCAATTGGCACTCATTTAAAAAAAAAAAGAAAAAACCGAAATGAAAATTAATGCACCGGAAATTACAGCGAGGAAAGTATTCAATTTGTTAATAGAATTACACAACTCGGTCACATGGGGGCGCCGGCGGATGAAAAAGGGTGCCATTCCAGTTCCACCCTTGAGTTGGGTATTTTTTTTTGTTGCCCCTCCTTATATGGCTGAGTGATTCCAGCGGTTCCGATACAATTGTGTCATGGAAATGAACTGAAAAGTTACAGCATGACAACAGTAAAACGACTCCTTGATGTCGTTTGTATATGTTTTTTTCTTTACCGATGATGAATGATTATTTTGCTTTCTCGAATGACTGTGGACCGAAGGGAATTTGTTGGTCTCAATTTTATGGAATTAAAATATTGTTGGTCTCAAATATATGCATATTTTAAATCCAACCCTCTTTTGACTAAATAGTTGTGGGTGGAAGTGCTTTGTTTATAGAGATTGTCCCACCTATCTCTTGAAAGGGCTGCTGGAGTAGGATGCTCAGTGTGGACAATGCCCATACAGATGGTGGAGAGTTGTTCAACTTGAACCAACAATCTTATTCTGGCTCTAATGACTCAGATTTTATATCACATGCTTGAAATACAGGTGTTCCTCACTAAGAGTGAATATCTTATCTATAAATTAGTCATAGGCTTGTTATGGGTTGACGTGAAAACTACTGAACCTATTTCGATGAAACTGTTTTTGAAATGTCTCTTAGGACTTCCCAGAACACTATTGGCTATGTCGTTTATTGCCACGCCTTCTTTTTGGGATTGTTTATTACCAAAATGTCTTCTATTCAGACTCTACTGCCTTTGAATTGTCCGGGATAACTAAATCGCACATTAGGTATGGGTGCAGGCTGGCGAGAAAGGGGGAACCTACACCCGCCACACTGAAATGTAGATCCGTTGTGAAGCCCCTGGGGTTCTAATGACTCCATACTGTGGATTACTTTGATACCGGGCTGGCAATCCATCGCTAGGCTAACACTGTCTTTCAAAGACTTCTCAGAGAGGGGTTCTAAGTCTTCGAAAAAGGGTTTTCCAATAATTCTGTAACTGGTGTGGCAGAGTACCGGACTTGTCATTACTCAAAACACTCTTTATGGGAGCCATATTAAATATTTTAAGCCTTCAATCAGCTGTCGGTTTTATTTCTAAGCTGAGGTTCAGACCAAAAGATACACCAAAACGAAAAATATAGACATCGAAAATACCCTTTGTCGTTTTCCCTTTTGAAAAGAGAGGCATTCGTTGGGCAGGTTAATGCTACAGTGATTTTCTGGAGAAATGCATGCAGATAGCTGATGACAGGTATGGATGTGTGCGGAGTGCAATTTTTTTCGGGGGAAACGCTCGATTAAGTGTGAGAAATGAGCATATTCCATCCGGCGCTTATATTCACTTATCCTTAGAATAAGTATCAAATTACTGATCCGGGCGAAAGAAGAATGTCCCCGTTTCAACCTGTTGACAGGTGAAAACCCGATTGTGCTTTTGGTCAGCGAAAAGAAGCTAACTCCGAAGCACAAATCTGGTTATACGAAGTAGGTTCTATCCGCCCTTCTCCTGGTACGCGGAGGTGGTGTTGTCGGCATCTTAATACAGAAAAACCCGCTTATCTGAAACACTTTTTTCATACCCGAGTATTTCTCGACCAATTACCTATACTCCGCTTGTACCGGGCAAGTTCGTGTCTTCTACTGTGTCTTTACTGTGGAGGTGGTTTCCCCTCAAGTCTACCTAAAGGAAGCATTTTTTAAAGCCCAAAACTGTTTTGCAACTGACAGGTATCTAAACCTTAAATATGCCACATGGTGTGTTAGTACTCTGAACCCAATGGGGTTTTGCAGCCAATGGCCACAAACCGATGTCCCTAAAAGTGTCTCTATGCGATGCGAAGGACATTATGAGAAACGCAGTACAGATTATTCACCGCCCACACCCCAAACACACACCCAATGTAAGCCCACTTCACTGAAGCTATGCTTCCTGGAAATTTGTTAAATGGAAACAAAAACCACCTTCTGAGGGTTGGCTCAGCAAACCACCCACACCCTATACCAACATGTGCATCCGCAAACATCTCTGTGTACACCGAAAAGTCGATAAATCCCTATCGGAGAACACCGCCTCAGGTTTGTTGTGCGTGACCCGAATCTTGTGCTTGAGCAGGTTTACCTCTTGCGGAAGGGGTTTTCCTTGAACTACTATGAGTGAGTGCCTCCTCAGCTCCAACCGCACGGTCGAATAACTCTCTCCGGGGAACTGCGAAATTTTCAAGTGCAACCACGCGTGCATTTCTTTTTGTTACCTCCTCCCATTTCGGGTGCAACTCAAACTCGACTCCTCCAAATTAAAAATCCAATTAGACAGCATTTCATTTGAACAAATATTTTCCTTTCATTTTCATTAGGATCCCCATTCCAAGCCATAATGCATCCCTCCATTCGTTAGTCCTTTTGCAGATACACTACTCTCTGCATCTCATCATCGCCATCGCAGTTGGTAGCATCAGTGAAACCACATCAAATGAAAATATCTGCTTATACAATTGCACACACACACACAACCGAGTCCTTAGCCCACCTAGCACCTCACCCAATGTGGCAGCAACAGTGCACCCAGGAGCAGCAGCACCATTAACGGTGACGTCCATTCGGGGATTATACACACCAAGGCCAAGGCTAACACTGCCACCCTGTGGTGGTGGTGGTGCTGCTGCTGCTGCTCTTCGGCATAGACCTTGAGGAAGCTGGCCACAGATACCCAGGCAACCTGTACCAATCCGACTCTCAGCCTTTGCAATTGATATGGTCAGCACAAAGTCTCACACAAGGAGAGCAAACAAAAAAGAACTACACATCCTTCGTTCATATGATGTTAATACCTCCCGTCCCTCAACTAGGATAATATTATGCACACAGCTAATAGATATAGATATAGAATATATTCATGTATACCTAATTTGCATAATCCACACTCATCCTGGCGTTGTGTCGCTCCTGGTGGCGGTGTGCTGGTCCCTATGGCATTCGAACGATGGTGGAAATATTATTTGACGTGGTCGCTGTATTGTCGTTGCATTTGAGAGTCCTTGCGGGGCTGTATCCCAGTGTTTGCTTTTGTTTATGCAATTCGAAAACTTTATCGTACAGACACATGCACGCACACACTCGCATACACACTACATCACGTTTGTAACTTTGAACAACATTTTCTGCGATTGTACTGCTCTAATTGCACATTCAACTGGTTCCTATTTGTGGCTGCAGAGCGAACAAATTTGCTGACCTTTAAGAATCACTTTTATTTGTGTGTTATCCTTGCGAAAGGAGCCGAATTTAGTTGGCTCTTTAATACAAAGCTCTCCAGTTTCGGTGCGGCTGGGTAAGGAAAAGAAAAAAAGCTTCCCTTAGACGAATCCTTTTGCGGCAGTTCTCTTTCGGTTGGGTTTTTTGTCCCGAATTTTTTTCTCTTTCAATTCGAAAAGGATGTGTTTTTGTTTCTTTGGAAAATCCGATCCCCCTAATAGATTCTGAAGATATCACTGGCACTTTGTGCTTTTTCTTCTCGTCTATTACGCGCACATCAAGGGAAATCAAAGGGACCACACAAATCCTTTAACTACCACCGTTATTTTTTTTTCCACCCATCAGGATTTATTAGTATAACTCACAGCACACTCTTGCACAACTCCGAACCGTAGTTTTTATTTATTTAATTTATTTTTTTTTTTGTTTGCAAGAGAAGATGAAAAAAATAATAATGATAAAGCAGCGAATATAGCGATGCCTTTGAAAAGGACTTTCAAACGGGCGTAGGTTCAATCGAAGACTAAGGGATACACTCATCAATGACGTTCTTAAATATCCACTCCAGCCGGGAGAGTGAACCAGAGGGAAAGCTTTTTCTTTTCCTTACAAACCGGCCGAATGGTAAACGGTATCCTAGTTGGAATTCATTTCATGCTCTGTGTGTGGCCGGGGAGCGTATAACTGAATTCACTGGCATGCGCACTGTGCAGGTCCTTGAGCTTATCACTTACGATATTGGGGGTAATATCGTAGATTTGCCGTCTCACCATCATCATCTCGGAGAGGCAGAGGCATGCGGGGAAGGTACTTGAAGTTGCCGTTTTGTTTCCTTTTGGATAAAGTCATCTCTGTTGGCCAATTCACCTGTTAACTCTAACGATGTATAGTGTTTGGTGGTGAAGGACATTGAGAGTAAACGGGTGGAAATGGAGAAAACAAAGCACGACAGATACTGGAAACTGGAGGAATGGCTGTGATATTTTATCGCGAGCCATTTCAAGGATATCTTTGCAACCACTAGTATTAGTACAGGAGGCGTTGATTTTTTTATTTTTTTGCTCGTGCAAAAATTCTTTGAATTGGTTTGTTGGAAGTCTTGATCTGCTGCAAGTTGATACTTTAAGTGTTGAAGTTTTTATTTTTTCACACTTGAGGCGTTCATGTGCTTTCTTTTGTTTTGTTCAGTTTTGAAGGCAGAGTAGCTGTCATCTTAAGGTGGAGATGAGTTGAAGTTTTCATTTGCTTGTTTGATAGTTGACGTTAAGGATGTTTTGTAAGGGAGGGGGAAAACATTCATTAACATCGGAGTGGGTAGCTTGTAGGTTTGTGTTGGCAGAGGAGCCAGGTTGAAAATTGCAACCGTTTTGTGTCCAAATGCTGCTGTCAGTCGTGCGACAAAATTTCGGAATGGATGGAATGATTGCGACGGCTGTCTTTTCATTTGTCTATGATTGAATGATGGAGCTGCTTCACTTGTAGGACAAGTAACGCCTGAGCATAAATATTTTTTTTTTTTCGGTCTACCCACTTGTATATATATGCGGTAAAAGTTTCACATATCTGCGACTCTAAATGAGTACTCGTATCCTTGATCTTTTTAAGTGGCTATTGGATAGGAAAATGCACCGCGAATTGCAGTCGTTTGAATTTAGAATAAGCGCGTCTTCTACTGTTCCTTAATGTTTACTTGCACTTCATTTTCCAACCTACTGTAGGTCTAGTTTCACTACGAGCTGACCCTATGCAACCCTCCCCAACAGCTGCCTACCTAATTGCCAAATTTATACCTAATTTCCTGAAATACGTCCTTTAAAAGGGGGTTAAAAAGGGTCCTCTCTTTTTTATGAATCTCCTAGGATTTACCAGAAATTCGGGACATGCTGTTATAAGCTCGTATGCGGATATTTTAGGCGAAGAACCACAATTGTAGGATTGCTGTAAGATTTTGAAGGACTTTTTGTACGAACCATAGTGCACTGGTCCCATATAAAAATGTTCCACCTGACCTGGCCAGAACCTTATTAGTAGTGCAGGCCGTCACACACAAGCTGAAAAGTTCGACCGAAACAGAGTTGCAAAGAGTTGGGTATTGAATACAAGGGAGGTAAGGGTGTCGGGCCACAGATATAGTGCAGTCCCAGAGTAAGTCCCTTGATATACCACAGGATCTAATGACCTCAAAGCCACCCTTTGAATCCATATGAGCTTGAAATAAAGCGCTGGAGTCGGCTTGTCCTTTATATTAGCGACTTTGACGAGATTGTCGCAGAAGTACTTTCCTAGATGTAGTCTTCTTCGATTAGATGAAAATATTTCCTTTCGTTCCGTGTACGTAAAGTAAAGGTGCCTGGTTAGTTGGCAATTAGTTATCAGAGCTTTCTGAAAGCTTGTGGAACCACACCGACTTCAAAAACTTTTCGGTATGGTTCCACAAGATATTTAAAAAGTACCTGGTACCTAGAACTTTCTGTATAAGCTTGTGGTGTGTCTCCACGACTTCAAAAACTGGTCGGCTTGCTTCCTCAAGCTTTTAAAAAAGTTTCCCAAAACAAATTGAAGTGCAGATAATGAACTATAAATGAACTGTAAAGACGCTGACAGAAAAGTCGAAAGGTGTTTCTCAGTGTAACCGCAGTGGGTTGAAAAATGTCTCGAAAAATGTTAAACCTCTTAAACCTTATTCCGTCAGAAGATCTGGCGGTATTTTAGCAGTTATTCTAAAAGCAAGTGTTCGACTTAAAACTTATACTCTCCCAGAAATTGGACAACCTGTCCACTTTTGGTCAGAGTCGAAAACAAAACTTGATTCCGAAAGTTGTCACAAGAGCTGCAAAACTTGATTCCGAAGGTTAATAGCGACGAGTAACGCGGGTTACTGTGTTACCTACTCTTCGCGTAATCAAGTTTATCAGATCTTGTGACAACTTTGTCGCGTGGAGCTGATGGAATAGACCCTATTTTTAAATTCGTTTTAAATTGTTGGCTTTAATATAGATACCGACCCCCTGACGACTAAAGGAAGCGTTTTTAATGCCGAAAATTGCTCCATTGCCTCTATAATGTTCGGTCGTTCAGGCTTCCTTCTAAAAAATGTAGAAAAAAATTCTAGCGTGCAAGCTTACTCTTTGAAAGCAGCACACTTATCAGCGTGACAGATCCTGGGGGCAGATTCCTTATGACAATAATCGTTTGGACGTTATCGTTTTTGAAACTTTGATGACCATGATAAGTAATATTCTGCCCGTATTTTAACATTGTCTTCAGCTTTCATTACATTTGTGGAAAATTAACTAGAAAAGCTCTCAAACTTGTAATTTTTGCACTTAGTCGCTAGTTTTGACGGTCTGTCATTTGAACGATAATCGTCTGAAAAGTTACCGAATTTTTGCCCTGATAAACGTTGGTGGAATTGATGATGCGCCCCACATAAGAAGGACTTTTGCTATAGGTTTCTTCGTCGACCCTCTATGTCGCGCTTTCGAGAATGCCAATATTGACAGCATGAACAGCTCTGGCTAGAGCCTCTGCTGTCTTGTCATCAAGATGAAAGCTGTGCTCAAAATATTTGACTGTATACGAGTAGATGGCAGCGAAATACGTGTCGTGACGCGTGTCATCATGGGCTTGCGCAAGGTGGCCCATTTCTCTACACCGATATGGTAGTTGACTCTCTGGCTTGCCGCACTCAATGCTACTGATGCCCTTGCTTGGGCCTAGCCTGATGCTTTCTTATCATCTTTCGGTGCAAGTCATCCCAAAGTTTGCATAAAAGTGCAGGCAGCTTTGTATATGATCAATTTCGGGTGCATTTGGAAGCATTTTCAGCTTACCCGCTCAAGACCGAAGTCGAGCTTACGAAGGTGCCAAGCCTCCGCATATAATTCCGCCCAAATTTTACAAAGTATTTGGGTTAGATAAATATACATCCCTGCACCGAGTTGAACAGGTACTGCTGCCAAAAGTGCGGTACAATGACTTTTGTTTTTTTATGGGAAGGTGCCACGCCCCATGCCAAATTCCGCCCACTTTTTGCAAAGAACTTGGTTCAGAAAACATACGGACGTATGTATCATATTTGGTAACTATTTCGGGCAAAAGTTCCAATTTGCATCGTTGTCAGGGTATTTGCTCTGATGTGCCACGCCTCCTAGTCTGAAAATTTAGGCTTATTAATTCCACAGATGGATTTTAAGCAACTACAGGTATAAAATCGGATACAAATTCGGTATACGTATGAAAGACGTTTTGCCTTTAGTTTTATAAGAAATGTAACCCGATTTTGTATAACTACAGGGTGGCGCTGGGAAAACCACTTTATAGATTTTTTTTATTTTTACTAATAAATTAAATAAAATGTAATTATTGTATTTGTTTTCACAAAATTTTACGTCTTTTAAACTACCTCCTCTGTTGGCCTCAAAAAGACCGGTTCTGTTTAAGATGTCCATTCGATGTCCTTAAAAGTGTCTATCCAAAAATGCATCTAATTTTTTAGTCCATGCAAAGCTATCCGTAGAACAGACACTCATCTTCGTTACTTTCTTCGGTTCGTAACAATTCGTAAACATAACATTGAGCGACCCATACACGGAAGGTTCTAACAGCAACATCTCTGTCTGTCTCGAACTTTAGTTGTGTAGAGAGGAGCGACAGGAACTGTGTAGAAGTATACTCAAGACATGCTACTCCCAGTTTGTTTTGATCCACTTAGGTTGTGCCTCGTGCATGGGTCGCTTTAAACTACACTTTCAGTCAAATTAACCTGCATTCGATTGAAACCTTAAGCAGTGAACTTGCCTTATCCTTGCATGCATGCCATGCCCGTTAATTCGTTCGCATACATCGGTAACTTAGAAATATTGCATATATGTATGTTCGGCAAAAGAATTTTTAATTAATTTCTTTTTTAAGGATCGACCCGTAACCTTGGATGCTGCTTACTCTTATTCAAATTAATTCACGCTCCATTATCACTACATCCATTTGCACATTGCCAACGGAGACATCCGAGCTCCGACTGTAAATCATTAAAAATATTTTGCGGTAACAATCATTCCGACAGCAGTAGCATATACCCACACAGCAAATATGACGTAAGTAGAATATTCATTCCACCCGCAGTCGTGTCACATGTGGCGCAGGATATTTGTATTCAAGAACAATCCGTGCGGACACAGCATTCTCCCGAGTCATACACTCGATCTCAACCTAGGTATACACTGGGCTGGGCATAAATTCGTTTTTATAGTGCAAAGTTGATGCCGTCACATGGTGAGAATATGAAACTGAATTTCAACCAAAACCAACCGATGTGTGTGTACCTCACCCATATATATGTACCTACCTCTAGCACAAAACACCCGTCAGAAGGATTACGATTCAGCGCTAAATGTAAATTTTGCGCCAGCCATGACCATGCCTACGCCACAGATGTGCCATTGCCATCCGGGAACACCTGAAGGGGTCAAAGCCAACTATACCACCCACCAGGCCACCACCAGTGCGGATGCCGTACGCGGGCATGTAGTTGAGGGAATTGTATATTCGGGTGGAGGCCGAGACGCACACACGTAACTCGAACAATTTATCTTAGTGACTCTTCGAATGTCAGGTGTAAGTTTGGTTGCCGTATACCTATATATATACCTACCGAACAAAAGTTCGCAAACATTTGCATAGTGACGGTGGGGCACATGTCCATGTATGCGAACACTGCCGAGCTATAGCAGAGTTTCGGTAATGATGCTGCAGCTACCACAGCGATACCGTCATGGACATTGTCATTTGCAGTTTCGCCAATAGATCCGGGCATGGAGCGTAAGCCAATGGTCGGTTACAGGACACACACTTTTGTTGTGCAATTTGTGCGATTCGGTTTCACGTGAAGTGTTTCGGAAATTGCACCATGGAAGGTCTTTTAAAGTATGTTCATATTAAAGTAAGGGAAAAAACCGTTTGGAATACTCGCACATTCACCGAAAATTGTGTCATCAGTAAGTATCTTAAGCCTTTAAATCGATTTTGGCGAGTGTAGTTGTAGGAGGCCAAAGTGACGCAAATCTCTGTATAGAATGACACTCCTACTTTTGAGGGACTGTTCGCTACTTTACGTAGACGGTGCTTACAGCACTACGCGGTGGACCACGATTAAACAATTATTTTTCTTGTATTTTTACACCTGATGTACAAAGAACAGCCCGCATCGCCGTTACGGGTGCTTTACGTACCACACCAATGGCTGCACTGGAAGCGTTTTTGCACCTTTTACCACTGGACCAACAAATACAATCAAATGCAGGTAATAGTGCGCTACGGCTTACTAATTTAGGGCTTCTTAAAAACAGGGGTTTAGGGTATAGTACGTTTTTTGGAGGAATCATTCTCTGATATCCCGGAAAAAGCGGATGAAAGTCTTGGTACACTAGATTTTGACACGTCATACGAAGTGTCGTACCCTGACAGACAGGACTGGCATAGGAACTTAGTCTTGCGGGACAATGAGATCTCAATATATACCAGGTTGCGCAAAAGTAATCCTCTTATCAGAAAATGCTATAAATTTTGTGATTGGCCCCTAATGTCAGTTTTGTTTTGACATTTGTGTAGTAAACACATGCGAAATACACGTTAATAAACAATGTTACGCTACACTGCTCCAGAACGCGGAATATTGGTGACTATTTATTTGAGCAATAATCGGTCGGTGACTTTGGCACAACGTGAATTTCGTCGCAGATTTCCTAGCCGTCCAACGCCTACTGGTGAAACACTACGACGTTCAGCCGCTCGCCTCGTAGAGACTGGCACAACACGAGACGTTGCCAAGAATGGCGGGCCCCGGAGCGCCCGTTGTGCCGAGAATATCGCCTCTGTTGACGCGGCCATTTTTTTTCGAGAACGCCGCTGGTCAAACGACAACAGTGAACGGTGCGCGCTATAGGGCCATGTTTACCGATTTTTTTCTACCGCAATTGGACGATTTAGGACTGGAGGACATGTGGTTCCAACAGGACGGAGCTACGGCACACACTGCGCGAGCCACAACCGATATTCTGAAAGCGGTGTTCCCGGATCGTTTTTGGCGATTTGCACTAGCCCTCAAGATCGCCTGATTTGACCGCTCCAGACTTCTTTTTGTGGGGCTTTTTGAAGTCGCGGGTTTATGTCAACAAGCCTCAGGCTTTTGCAGCTCTTAAAGACAATATCCGTGACGACCTATCGCCGGAAGTTTTGGCCAAAGTGATGGAAAATGCCATAAAAAGGGCTCAAATGACAATCAACTGTGGCGGCGGCCATTTACATGACATCATATTCTCGACTTGATGTAAAAAAAAATTAAAAGACCAAATAAAAATAATCCACAAGAAGAATCAAAGTTTTTCAATTTTTTTTTTTAAATTACAGCCAAAAAACATCGGAAGGTTATTTTTGCGCCAGCTTGTACTGATGGTTCCAAAACTGGTGAGGGTACGGGGTCAGGTATATACTCCAGCGAGTTTGACCTACATTTAGCCCTGAGACTTCCGGACACATGCAGTGTGTTCCAGGCAGAGATTCTGGCCGTACTCAAAGCTGCGAAGGTACTTGAGATGAAATAGATATCCAATACGAATGTCGCCATCTACATTGATAGCCATGCTGCGCTTAGAGCGGTAGAATCATATACCACCAAGTCTGAAATAGTCAGGAATTGCCGCACAATGCTTAATGCATTATGTTCGCAGAACCATGTCAGATTGTGTGGGGTACCTTGGCAACGAGAAAGCCGACGTTCCGGCTAAGGAAGGAGCGGAGCTCCCACTAAATACAATGGTTAAGGCTATCAGACCACCTATGGCCATTGCTAGAAGGGTTGTCCTTGAGAAAACCTTGAATTAAGCAGCCACCAGATGGTCACAGCTAGAAGGACACAGGATCTCAAAGGCAATGTGGCCCGCCTTAAATAGGAAGAAATCTGAAGAATTACTAAATCTCAGTAGAACAAAGTAGACTAACGGTAGGAATACTCTCTGGACACTGCCTTCTAAGGAAGCATGCCATGAGACTAGGCTTAGCTAACACGGATATTTGCAGGTACTGTGATGACCTACAAGTCACGGGAGATATCTCCCACCTTCTTCAAGCAATTGCTCGGAGTAGAAGGAAGCACCTAGGCAGGTACTTCTTTAACAACTTAGAGGAGGTTGGTTCCTCTACCAGTGTTGGAACAATAATTAAATTCTGCAGGGAATTTAACTGTTTGGGCGATTTGGTTTAGGTTTTTAACCGTAATGGTTCCCTGGGGATGGCGATGGGCCCGTCTTGGTGCCTGGTCTTTTGGGACGATCTCACAACCCTGCTCAACCTAACCTAACCTAATCTACACCTGTTGTAATAATAATAATAATGAGTTCTTTATTTTTCGTTATAAAAAAAATTTTACAATTTTATACAGAAAAAAAAATTGAGAACATACGACAATGACGACAAAGTCGTCTGTCGGGGATTTGAAATTAAAGTTTAATTGTAGTTTTACATGATTAATTATTAAATTCTTCAATTAAAAATTTCCTATACGCTAAAGCATTGATAATGTAATTCTTTAGATTGTCCCAATTACTGAATATACCGTTTAATAATTTAACTATCTCATCTTCTAATAGATATCTTTTTTCAAAGTATTTGTACCTGAATTCATTAAGAATAGGACATCTTCCTATGAAATGCTGTATATTTTCAATTTCTTTTAACCCATTTATAGCCAGCGCTGCGTTTACGCAACACCAAACAGAAACAGAAAATCACAACACGATTTTTTCTGTCTGTACCGATTGTTCTACTGAACATTTTTGTGTCGTTTCTGTTTGTGCGTTAGTCACCTCATAGTGTCGCAGTGTGTTCTTTACCAGAATTCATTGCAGTTGTATTTTAGAGAGAAGAAGTTGGATGCGAATATTATTTTTCAGAAAACAAAATTAACAACGAATAGAAATTACCGGTAAGTGGAATTGTATGCTTCGATTTCAATAAGTTTGATGAACTTTGTTTGTTTATATATTATTTCTGTGATGCAAAAGAAATAGACTTCATTTCATGAACTTGTTGATAATTGACAACACCTAAATGCCGGTGTTGCGCAAACGCAACACTGGGTCTAAGTACATACAAAAAACTGCGTTATTTTTATTGGGGAAAAACGTTGACATTGACTGAGATTCTGGTGAAGAGGAATGTGCTGATCCCAATAGGATGAATCCAAACCAGTTATTAGCAGAAGCCGAAGTTAGTTGCAAAGCGAATGAAGTGGATATAGTAGAAGATTGGATACACATTCCGAAGATAGCGCAAAATAAAATCCAGTTAGACGTGGAAGTTCAAATCGAATAGTCAAGCTATCGTAATGGCTGCATTACAGTGCCCTCATTGTTGTCATTCATTGTTAAGTAACGAATTTATTAACACAAAATTCGATATTTTGTACAAAGAAATTTCGGAGTTAAAGGAGATTATTCTGCGATCCTCGAGTGTCGGTGAAAAATCAAAATCTAATCTTATCGTCACACGCTCTCAAACATCGAGTAAAGTCCACGCACCAACACGATCCAACGCGTCAAACTCGCAACTCAACATCTCCACGACCCAGCTTAAGAATAATAGCCCTTACATCCTCCGAAGTGCTTCTACTGCCTCCAAAGCTGAAAATAGGCCTACTAATTCAATCAAAAAATCTGCTGATTCGGTCATTCAGTCCAAATCGGACTCATGCATATCCGCCGTCAAAAAAATTGATGCTATTGCCTTAGCTGCTGCCACATCTGATGCTGCTTCATCCACTGCTACCTCTGCCACCACCTCCGCTGCTGCTGCGTTTGCTGTTGCTGCGAATACTGTTGTTGACCCCGCTATCGATGCCACTACCAAAACTAGAGACACATTCAGGAAAAATACTTCAATTATTGGAACAAACACAAGTTCTAATAACAATGGTATTGAACTAGAAGTTGTAACCAAACTTAAATGGCTTCATTTGTCATCATTCAAGCCGTGCACGACAGATCAGTCCATACTCGACTATGTTTCGTCTGCTTTTAACGTAAATATCACGAAACTGAAGTGCCATAGACTTATTCGAGAAGGAACCGATGAAATTGCTCTAAAGCATGTAAACTTTAAACTGGGAGTCCCAGAGGATTTGCTGGATAAATTTCTCAACTCTGATATCTGGCTTAATGGCATTCGTGTACGCACTTTTAAGTTCCATCCAAAAAACGAGTTGCGTCCACAGAACCAAAATGCTCAAACATAATTCATTCTGCTTCTGTTGCTGCTACTAGAATTGTTGCTGTTCCGTCGTCAATTGTTGCATTCTGTTCTCTCTCTCTCTACTACCAAAATGTTGGAGGACTGAGATCGCAATTAAACAATTTTTTTCTTAACACCGTTGAATGCTCGTACGATGTTGTTGCTGTTACTGAGACTTGGCTGCATAAAGAAATCGCCTCTACTGAATTATTCACCGCTGACTTCAATGTTTACCGGAAGGATTGATGTCCCATTCAAACTGGGTTTGAAAGAGGTGGCGGAGTATTGTTTGCTGTTCGTTCAAGTTTTTTAAGCAAAGAAATTGAATTACTTGATTCAACTGGTTTGATTGAACAAATCTGTGTGTGTGTTGATTTCTATATTGAAAATGGCATTCTTATTCACATAAACTTCTTTGTTTCGTACATTCCACCTTACTCAGGTATTGCAATTTACAAAGCTCATATGAAAAATATTATTGAAATTGTTAAGAATTTAGATGACTCTTCGTTTGCTGTAGTGCTGTAGGTGACTTTAATTTGCCTCATATAAATTGGTTGTTTTCTCACGATGTAAAATGTGTTATCCCATTTAATGTTTACAAAGCTAATGAAGTTGAAGTTGTAGACACTATGTCAGCTGGTAATTTCCGTCAATTAAATGAGGTTCGCAACTCTTTGGGAAATGTTTTGGATTTGGTTTTTGTCAGTGAAGAGCTGGAAGCTACTGTCAGTGACGCTGATTTCCCCTTAATTGTTAACAGCATTCACCACAATGCGTTGCAAATTTCTTTTAATCTGTCGGTACTGAATCCGCTGTCTCTTGAACAAATTAAAGAAAATACAAAATTTGATTTTTTAAAAGCGGATTATAATGCGATGAATAATTTTCTTAATGGTGTTGAATGGGCAAATATCATTGATTCCCGTAATTTAAATAATGCGTTCTCGCAATTTAAAAAAATACTTGAACGCGCGATTTCTATGTTTGTACCAATTAAACATGTAAAAAGATCTAATAAACCGGCATGGTTTAATAAGAGTTTATCTAGATTGAAGAACTATACGTATAAGATGTGTAAACAAAGTAAAAGCGATCCATCTCTGCGTCACGAATTTTTGCGTTTGAAAAAAGAATACGATTTTTTAAAGAAGTTTATATACAAGAACTATGTTACAACCATTGAAACTAATATAAAACGTGATTCTAAAGCTTTCTGGTCATTTCTTAATACCAAAAGGAAATCTTTAGGAATACCTTCTTGCATGCCACTGAACGGGATTTCTAGTAGTAATGTAAACGAAATTTGTAACATGTTTGTAAAATTTTTCCAGTCGAACTTTGTTAGTGAGCATATTAATTGCAGTTTCTCGGGTCAGTCGGTGCATATAACTGACCTTGGTCATATTTCCTTAACAAATGATGAAATCCTCTCTGAATTGTCATTACTAGACTCGAGTGTTAGTATAGCACCCGATAACTATCCACCATTGTTATTTAAAAATTGCAAATTTAGCCTAGTTGATCCACTAAGGATTATATTTAATTTATCCTTATCTACTGGCGAGTTTCTTGACTGTTGGAAATTTTCGCTCATAACTCCAATTTTTAAATCGGGTTCTCGGAGATGTATCGAGAATTATAGACCTATAGCTAAGCTCCAACTGTTTCCTAAAGTATTCGAGGCGGCTGTTAAAAAAAGGTTGTACTCAGTTGTTCGCATTTTTATTTCTGAATTTCAGCACGGGTTTGTAAGTGGTAGGTCAACCGCTACAAACTTGGTTATTCTTACCAAGTACTGTTTAGAGAATATTGAAAAACGTCTCCAAGTAGATTGCGTATATACTGATTTTTCAAAAGCCTTTGATCGTGTGCAGCACAATGTTCTTTTAAATAAACTTAAACTTTTTGGAATTCATTCCAGTATTTTAAAATGGATTGGCAATTATTTGACCAATCGCAAACAATTTGTTAAAATTGGTTCCGCGTTTTCGAATGAAATTCGTAATTTTTCGGGTGTTCCCCAAGGAAGTCATATTGGTCCTCTTCTATTTCTGCTTTTTATCAATGACTTACCCTCTTTCGTATCAAGCTCAAAATGTCTTTTGTACGCAGATGATCTAAAAATCTACAAGACCATAAACTGTATGTCAGATGTCTTAGCGTTACAAAATGATTTAAGCCGTTTAAATAATTGGTGTGTTCTTAATGGCCTTTATTTTAATATTAAGAAATGTTCGGTTCTTACTTTTAGTAGAAAAAAGTTCCCTATATTTTTTAATTATAAAATACAAAACGAAACACTGAGTAGAGTTTCAGACCAAAAAGACTTGGGGGTCATTTTTGACACTCAACTAAACTTTTCTTTGCATATTGACTACATAGTTGGCAGAGCTAATCAAATGCTAGGTTTCATTTTTCGAAACTCTAAAGATTTTAATGATCCATATACACTTAAAACTCTCTATAATACTTTGATTCGTTCGATATTGGAATACTGCTGTGTTGTTTGGAATCCTTTTTACAGCAATGCTGAATCTCGCATAGAGAAAATTCAAAGAAGGTTTACTAGGTATGCTGTAAGAAAGTTCGACTGGAATAATAATCTTCCAACCTACGACGATAGATGTTCCTTATTAAATTTGAAACCTCTTTCTAAAAGAAGGATTTATTATTCCGCAATGCTTGCCAATGACGTCTTAACTGGCCACATCGATTGTTCGTTTTTGCTGTCATTATTTAATATATATGCTCCTTCTCGTGTTCTTCGACCTAGGGAAAATTTTTTCTTTATGCCACCTAGACATAGAACTAATTATGGTCTGAATGATCCTATCACTATGGCTTGCGTAAATTACAATAAATACAATAACCTAATAGATTTTAATATGAGTAGAGATCATTGTAAATCTGTAGTTTTAAGTAAATTATAATTTGTAACATTTGTAAATTATTGCAAAGTAATCTAAAATAAGTTGTACTTATAAAATGAAATAAATAAATAAATAAATTGGCGTAGAGGTAACGAGGAAAACTTAAATCTTAGTTCATTTTTATACGAATTTAAGCCTTGGAAAGGAGCATTACTGCCTCCTCTATCGTTGAACTCGGAGACTCACCCATTGGAATTTTTTGAACTGTTTATGAATGAGCATTTTATCCGTATCATTAAAAAGTACACCAATTTATATTCAGCTCAACGAAATCAAAGCATAAATGTTACAGAACCAGAAATATAGGTATGTATTTCTTGGCATAGTAATCCTTTCGGGATACGTGCCTCCACCAAGAAGAAATATATATTGGGAAGACCGCCAAGACAGTCATAATGCTATGGTTTCAAATGCTATGCGCAGAAAGAGATTTAACGATATATTTGTAAATATTCATGTTTGTGATAACGATGGTATTGATAATACTGATAAAATGGCCAAAATCAGACGAATGGCTGATCATTTGAACAAAATGTTTGTAAAGTTTGCACCAATTGAAATGCAATTGTCAGTTGATGAATCAATGATTCCCTATTTTGGAAGGAACTCTTGTAAACAGTTTATGCGCTTGAAACCTGTTCGTTTTGGATACAAGGTAAGGGTTGCAGCAACACGCCTCGGATATTGAGTTCAATTTGAGTTTTATCAGGGAAGAAATCAGAAACGAGATCCCACAGTTTTTCTTGGTGAGTTCGTGGTTCTCAGCCTAGCAGAAGTTATTAAACGGGATTATCCTGGCCTAACATTCTCATATTTTTACGATAACTTTTTTACAAGTCCTGACCTAACTAACAAGCTGACAAAACTTGAATGCGGTGGCACCGGAACCTTAAGAGAAAAACGATTGAAGAACATTAGTATGACAGACAAGCAGACATTCAACAGAAAAGATAGGGGAGATACGAGGCTTTTGTAGATAAACAAAACCAGTTATTGCTCACCCGATGGCAGGACAACCAGACTGTTTCAATGCTTTCCAATGTGCACGGGCTGCATCCTACAGATGCAGCACAAAGGTTCAACAGTATTCAGAAAGCAAAGTCAGGAGTTCCGCAGCCAAATGTTAACAAGCAGTATAATAAATACATGGGTGGAGTTGACCAAGTCGATAACAACGTGTCAAATTATAGAATTACCACTCGTGGAAAAAAAATGGTATAATCCCACAATAATGTGGATGATAGACGTTTCTGTTGTGAATGCATTATCCAGAAGTTATGGGAGCAAGTTGGATGCACTGGAGTTTCGCCGCCACCAAAAGGTGGTGGACGGCATTCAAAGCAAAATCCACTTCTTTTGGGTGGCCATCATATAATGGAAACATCTGACAAAAGGCTGAGATGTCGCGTTTGTCACCGTCAGACTTTAAAAAAATGTGGAACTTGTAAAATAGCACTTCACGACAAATGTTTTCAATAATATCATGCTAATCTAAAATAATTATTTTTTTTTACATTTTCTGTATATTGATGTATAATGAAGTTTTTATAAAAAAAATAAGAAAAAAAAGGACAAACACCCAGCTTTGCGTTTACGCAACACCTCAAAACTCTACTTCCCCACACAAGAAAACAATTTTTACTCCACAGATCGATTTCAGCAACTTATCTTAACATTATATCCAAAAATCACTATAAACGGAAGAAAAAAAGTATTCGGATATAAATGGGTTAAATTGCATAAGGAACAGTTTCTTGACGTGTTTACCTTAAAAGTAGTTGCATTTAATTCAATTAAGTCGCACCGAGGTTTAAAAATCCACATTAGTTTAGTTTGATTTTCAGTGTCGGTTAAGTATCCAGAACCTGCTTCAAAATCGAAGTTTCTATAAAACCTTTCCGTTTCCTTCGCTCTTTGTAGCCTTTTCAGATGGTAACTTGACTTTAATTTTGTTAACAATTCTGCTCTCTTATAGTCCCGTTCCATTTTCGATATATTGGCATTTCTCCAGCTAATATTGAAGTCTGCACTCAGTTTATTCAAACTTTGTACCCAGAACAATTCCTTTTGCATCAGTTTTAAGGTAAGCTGATGCGGCAGCCGATTGCTTCCGTACTCGAAAAGTGTCCTTCCTATGTACCTGAGTTGAAGGTCTAAAGTATACAAGTGGCCTTCTTCCATTCCAGTCTCCAACATAAGTACGTAGTTAGGTGTGAAAATGGGCAATCGCAGTATCCTTGTCACAAAATACCTTTGGAGCTTATCTACTTCTTCAAAATGCGTATGACCCCACACTTGCGCTCCATACGTTTGTACCGCTCTGCACACACCTTGAAATAACTGCCACTTAGACCGTAAGGAAGTAGCTTTTTTATTGACGAAGTTTATGTCGCGTTTATGCTGTTTTTTGCCGCATAGTTTCGGTTGTCAATATGTTTTGTGCAGGTCATTTTCGGGGTCAATTTCATACCTAGATAGCAGTAATTTGTTGTAACTTTTATTTCCTCTCCTTTGAAGTGCCACTTTTCTCGATTTGATGTTCTGCCTCCATTTTTGAAAATCAAGATTTCCGATCTAGACATGTTCACTTCTAGGTTCCACTTATTGCAGTATTCTTCTAACCTATTAATCATCCCTTGCAGAACTGATATGCTATCTGCCAGAATGACAATATCGTCTGCATATTGAAGCAACCTTATATTTATATTATCTATGAATAGGCCACCTTCCAAACATTCATGCAAATCATTTATGTAAAGTGAGAATAGTAGCGGTGATACAAGACAACCCTGTTTAACTCCAGTCATCGTATCGAAATATTTTGATAATTCTTCTCCTGTCCATACTGCTGATTTAGTGCTCTTCTATATATTCTCTAATAGTCTCACAATTTTGGTCGATACTCCCATTTCGTGTAGTTGGTATATCCAAAGTTTACGTGAGACTTTATCGAATGCCGCTTTAAAATCTACAAAAAAGGCGTACACCTTTTGTTTTCTACAAAACTTTAAATGTACAATCGCTGATAGGTTATATATGTTTTCAATAGTAGAGTGGTTTTTCCTAAAGCCGGCTTGGTAGCAGATATCCTGTCTTTCAATATTCCCATCAAGACCTTCGCAATGCAGTTAATAAATGATATCCCGCGATAGTTACTTGGTAGACTGCTGTTGAGAACGTTTCATCAATTTCTCCACTTTGTAGAATCTGATTATATGCTTGTGTTGCTTCAAATAGAAATAAATCCGGGGCCTTCTTAAGAAACTCATAAGGAATTCTGTCTTCACCAGGAGCTTTATTTAGCTTTGCCCTTGCTATAACTTTTTTCACCTCTTTTTTTTTTTTTTTTGTTTGTTTTGTTTTATTCATTTCATTTCAGCTTAAACTAATATGGTTATAATGAAATAATATAATAATAGTATGAATATTTAACATAGTAATCGTTTTTTAATTTAAGGGACAAACGTCCTAAATTAGTGTTAAACGACACTTCAGGATTAAATATAGTTACAAAGTCATCTAAAATTCTGATGTGGGGTGATATTCAGTAATAATTAGTATAATAAATAATATTAATTTAAACAAATTTATTCTATAAAAGCAAAACTCCATGAGATGTGGTTAACTTAAAAGTTGGCAGTATTAGAAAGAAAAGGTATTTTTAATGCGTCGATTAAATTTTTTATAAAGATTCAATGCTAGCATGATCTATAGTAAGTAACCAATCCTTAATTTTTCGTATATATACATTATGGTTGTAAGTTATTCGGATAAAATATGGTAACTTATTGAATAGCAAGGGGGCTTTAACTTTGTAAAAATTTGCAAAATGAGTCGTACGTGCAATTGGTACGTTAACAACGGCCATATTATTAATACGCAAATTGTAAGCTTGATTGCTTCTACTTGGAAATGTCAAATGTCTTATTGGTAGGATACGAAGTTCTTTAAACAAGGGCCAACTATGAGTGCGGCGATTACATTTGCAGATAATTCGCACTAAATGCTTCTGTGAAATCAAAACAGGTCTAAGAACACTAAAATACGATCCACCCCAACTCACAATTCCATATTGCAACTTAGACTGTGCCAGACCAAAATAAAACTTTAACAATACTTTATTGGAACAATAAGGTTTAATAAGATACATTTTACGAACTTCATGGTTCATATTGGATTTTAAAGATTGGATATGATCCTTCCAGTTTAAATTATTGTCTATCAGGACTCCTAGATATTTATAGTTCTTAACTGACTCAATTTTAAAACAATTGTTAGAGCAGGGGTTGTTACTATGAAAATTCGTTTTTCCACAAGTATGCAGCGGTAGACTGCGATTACACTCATGTCCATGAAACAAAAGATTATAATCAAATAAAACATTATTAGATATTTTAAAGTTTACTAGTTTTGTTTTTTCGCTAATTATTAACTTATGCGCAGCAAACCACAATCTTATTTTTTCTAGATCCTCTCCTATTTTAGCAATACATTCAAAATCGTTATGATATGAGTAAGTGAATGTTATGTCATCAGCAAAGGCAGTAACTAACCCATTTAATTGCTGATTAAAAAGTGAGTTTATATATATCAAAAATAGAAGCGGACCCAGAACAGAACCTTGGGGGACTCCATTTTTCAAGACACAAGGTTCACTAAAGATGCCATTTACTTTTACTTTTTGTTGCCTATTAATTAAGTATGTTTTAAACCAGCTGTAAATAGATCCCCTAAATCCAGCATTATAAAGCTTGCTTAGTAAAATCTGGTGGTCAACCATATCGAATGCCTTTGTCATATCTATGAACAAAGCCATAGTAGATAGATTATTATTTAAACCTTCATGTAACTGTGTGCACACTCTAAGAATAGCATCTTCTGTTGAGAGCCCGGACCTAAACCCAAACTGATTCATACAAATGAACTTATTACAGTCCAAGAATTTTAGCATTCTAACCTTTATCAATTTTTCAAATAGCTTAGCAAAAGTTGGTAAAAGAGATATTGGTCTATAATTAGATACGTTTTTTCTATTTCCTTTTTTGAAAAGTGGAATAACCTCACCACATTTAAGAGATAGAGGGAAATATCCATTGCTGACACTTATATTAAACAGAAAACTCAATACATCTACCACTTGCCAACAAATTCTTTTTAATAGGGTATTTGTTATTCTATCGCTAGTGCACGATTTTTTATTGCTTAATGGCGTTATAGCCTTAAGTAGCTCACCGGAAGTAATAGGTTGAAATACAAAACTATTAACTTGAACTTTATCAGCAAAAATATCTGATGGCAAGTTGCAGTTGCAGGAATTGTAGGCTTTAAAAGATGGCTTCAATTTTTCCGAAATCTCCGTAAAATGTTCATTGAATTTATTGGCAATACTTTCGGACTCATTTATTTTGACCTCATCAACTTCAATTTCCTTTATCACAATAGGATCTGTTTGTTTTCCTAAAATGCAGTCTACGACTCTCCATTCCTTTCTGCTATTGCCATTTGCTCTTTCAAACATATTAAAATAATAGTTATTGCGTGTTTCTGTAATTAGTTGTTGAGTTTTTTTACACAGCTTTTTGTAAAACGTTTTTGGTCTAATATTTTGCGGATACTTTGTAGATTTAGTAGCGTAAAGATTTTTATTTTTTATTTTTCCTTGGAGATAGTTGGTCATCCATGGCTTCAAATGTTCTTTCCGTTTTGAAATATGTGAAACACTAGTACAAGAATTAACATGTTTATGTAAGATCGCGAGAAATATATCAAAGGCAGAAGAAGGATTATTTTCTGCATATACCGGTTCCCAGAATTCGTATGTTAATCTTTCATTCAACGTCCTATAGTCAATGATTTCTTTGGTTTTTTGCAGATCGATTTCTTTTTTATTAGAGATTATATGATAATTAGGAGTGATCATATGATGATCAGTTATTTTGTAGTCGTAAACCGTACCTTTTAAAATATTGTTAAATTTTCTGTGAACCCTGGTAAATATATGGTCAATGCAAGTTGAAGTATAATCTGTTACG
Source organism: Cheilosia vulpina (assembly GCA_916610125.1). Classification (NCBI taxonomy): domain Eukaryota; kingdom Metazoa; phylum Arthropoda; class Insecta; order Diptera; family Syrphidae; genus Cheilosia; species Cheilosia vulpina. Next base: position 75,924,058 of record OU744276.1, on the reverse strand, counting down.
CGAGTTGGACTTTTTAGTCCATTTGACGCCATAAGAAGAAGATATCTCTCTGTGAAATTATCGGAATGATTTAAAATATTAATATTTATATCACCCACTACAATCAAATTTTTTTCTTTCGATATGTTAAGCAATCTATCTAGATCCGTTATAAATATAGATTTATTAATTTCCTGCAGTCTATATATGCAAAGAAAGGTATATATATCAATTCATATATTCTAATGACAATTTCACAATATCAGCACTTAATAAAGTTACTTTAGAACAATTGCACGTGTACCCATCTTTAACATAAACCATAACTCCCCCAGCTTGGTAAGACTCATTACAATTTGCAAAAGGCGACAAGTACCCTGGAATTTTATACAAACTTAATTCATTTTCGTAAATCCATATTTCACTTAATACAATTACTACTGGTAAACTCTCTAAAGCATTGATATGCGCTAACAGGGAAACAAAATTACTTCTAACACTACGAATATTTTGATGTAAACAAAATGTAACATTTGAATTGGAAGGAACCTTTGGATAAATACATGATTTGGATTTTTTACGAGAGACATTATACACAGAATTCATAATTTATTAAAGTCGTCATCACATGTAATTCGAACAATTTTATCACCCTCGGTCCTACGCATGTACACTATCCCATTCCTGGTCCAAACGTATTTGTACTTCTTTGAGGTCTTCATAGTTGTTGCAGTTTTTAACAGCTGACGAGTCCGATAGGTTAAGCAGTCATTGATGTACATTTTCTGTGGCTTCAATTGTTATAGTTGGATCTAGGTCTGCATCCTCTCGAAGCATTGCCGCGTACTGAATATCTTTGGTTGTTTGTTGAGGGTTTAGCAGCTGTTGATGTTATACTGGCGCTGTATTGAGAAACAACCTCAAATTTTTAACCGTGTATACATATGTGATGTCTCCCAAAAAAAATTAATCGAGTTTCGTGCCTTCATCTGGTTTAGACGCTCACTACTGTCGCAACTTTGAGCCTCACTCACCGCTCACCGCATCCGCCTACGAGGCGACGAGACGACAGTTTAAAACAAAATGTTAATAAACTAATTGCCGTTGAACAGACGTCAATAGGTCTACATTATGAACGGTGTAGTAAGGACCACAAATGCTTGACACAAATTGTGCACAACGCGCAGACAGCAGACAGCAGACACATTCATCAAATCAACAATTCAACATGTGATGAATTCCACACAGATCTCTCATCGCCGCACAAGTGAAGGAAGGACCATTATCAACAATAAATCACCAGCCACAGCCATGTCCATTCGGGAAGTGTCCTTTCCCAAATGATGTATTCGTTGAGCACGCATCCTGCGAACGAGTGCGTCCAATAGTGGACGCACGCACCAAATTAAAATGGCACAATATCGAACAATATACATAGACTGGACCAGGACCAGGACCACGCACCGATGTGCACATGTGATACGGCTTCAGTTCCATCTGCTAGTGTCCGTTCAGTGGCAGGCAAATGTCGAAAATATCCACTCGAATCCATTAATCCGCTGTACATATTCGATTTCCACTGTAATGCGAAATAATAACACGTACAAGTGATAGAAGATTGACTTTTTATTGGCATGCCCAGTCCCACATACAGAGGGGTCGATGAACTGAGCGAAGGACGAGGGGAGGAGGTGGTGTCGGATTATATAGGAGCAGGACTTCGGTATGAGCATATGTGCGCTATAGATGGGCCTTTTGGCAGCTGACACATTTGTTTGTGGTGTTTTGGGGGAGGTGGTGGTGCCATATAGATTTTGTTGTCTCCGGAAACACAAGCACAGGCCCAGCATCCAGCGCGCACATCACCAGTGAAAGAGAAGCGCACAGGAAGAGAATGAGTTCAATTTCGAATGCCAACAGAAGTTATATAAACTAATGGCCGACATATACAACAGTTTGAATGTGAAACTAAAAGCCAATTGCAACATAATGTCGACTGTTGGATCCGGCTGAGAGCGCAATTGAGTTGTTTCTCATGGATGGTGAGGCGAAACCTTCCGGGAGCCTGCCACTGGGGTGGAGTAGATGGCACGATATAATCACTGTCGAATGGGGAAGCAACCTTTTTGTTTTTTGTTGCAAAACAAAGGGACTTGGGGCGGTTCATTAAAGGTTTTTAAAAGCGGCCCCCTAGATTACAAAAGATGCTGTTTGAATCGACCCATGTGTTAAGTGAAGTGAAGCCTTTGTAAAAAATAAACGAAAAAGCTAAACACCAAGTCTGGGCGCGATAAATGACTGTCAACTTTATAAAAGTTTGACAGTCTACTTTCTAGCAAGAGTTTGCAAATAATCGGGCTAAGACTGAGGCATCGTAGACGTCCTTTCTCCAAGAATTTGTATGGATGAGTTGGTGAAATACGTTGGTTTGGATCTTTTGCGGTCTGTATATGAAATCACCGAAAGCTCTTGCAATAAATAAGAGCACGGAGCACAAACTACTCCTTAATGCGTTTGCCACCTCCGAAGTCGGACAACCATACGCAAATATTTAGAACTGAGAAAGCCTCCCCAGGGCAGCCATTCGAATGCGGGATAAAATTGTAGGTCCCAATTCCCTTGTTCCTTCTTTCCCTTTTTAAGCATCTGTTGCGCGAGCAAAATTATTCTGAGAAAGTCTCTCCAAGGCAGCCATTCGAATGCGGGATAAAATTGTAGGTCCCGTTGGTTCATAAATAAAATTGTAGCTCCCATTCACTTGTTCCTGTATTTCCCTGTTTTTTTCTCAATAGTTGACTCCGACTGTGAAAAGTGCGGGCATCTGCGTTCGATTTTATATGGAAAGTGTTCAAAATATCATTGGTATGCTTGGTTTAAATCAGTTTTGTACACTTTAAGTCTGTAATGAAACATAACCTACCTACGAAGCTGGCAAAACCATTGCGTAACCTTTTTTTTAAACTTTCCTATTCTTACACTTCCTGGGGGAATCTTCATCTCCCACCACTAACCGAAGATTAGCACTTTGATGCATTATTTTTAAGGTCCTGTAAAGGCTTATGATATATATTAAATCACGGAAACGTCTTTATATACGGCTTCGTATACGGCTTCCTTTTCTTTGGTGATAGATCTGCTGGTGATTTGAAAATTCATCTCACCGAGAACTGGGACCAATCTGTCACTCCGGTGAAATGAAGATTATTGTGTTTGACAGTGTTTGGCATCAAGCTTTTTTTTTCTCGAAAATACGTACTTCTGGGATAAATCTCTTAGACAATGGATTGGAAACTACAAGTCTGCCTGTTCCACTCTGGGGTTGTTTCGACATAAAAATGCTGGTGCTACCCAAGGCTCTGATTTGTTTCTGTCTTATTTTCATAAAAGATCTTCTGTGTACAACTTTCAGCCCAACTCACTTCTTCGCTGATGACAGTACTTTCAGCTCACGTTCCTGCACTTCGGCCAGAGAAATGGAACGGCAACGTATATGCTAAGGTCGCGCAATTCCGACCTCGACAGCATTGCAAAATGGGCTTCAGCTTATAGAATGGAATTAAGTACTTTATATAAATAAATAAATAAAAAAATACTTTCAATAAGACTAATTGCTGTTTCAAACGCGAAAGCTGATTGTGGGCATTACCAATGAATGGTTGCTATTTGCATAGGCGAAACCGAATCCTTCTGTCGCTTTGGACACCAAGCTTAAGCGCAGATTCAGAGAACCTCACGGAACCGCACTTTTCAGTTTGCGTCTTTGTAACCATATGCTGCCGTTGTCTGGTGGACGAAAACTAACGAAGTCACCATCAAAATGCTACACAGAGTTCAACGCGTATAGCCGGAAACTGCATGGCGGGTTATTTACGCTCCACTCCGACTATGGCGCTCAATGTCATCCTAGGTCCAACACCTCTTCAAACACGTGTTCAAAACGAGGCTGGCCTAAGTATTCATCGTCTGTTCCATTCGAACAACTTTGAAGCCTATTCCTATCAGCGAGGTCATCTGTCTTTGTTCGACAAGCCCATTTAGCATGCCTCATGCTACCTGAATATGGCGTCCATATCTCCATAATTATCCCCCCTAGGGATGACTGGGAAAAATATGAACCCAATCCATCACGACTTGACATCATCTGGTACACAGACGGTTCTAAGATGGCGTCAGGGACTGGCTCTGGAATCTACGGTGAGTCGCCCCAGGTGAACTTGTCAGTCAGCCTGACTGAAGTCCTTGCAATCAACCATTGCGCTAGAATAAATCTAAGTTCTAACACACGTTGAAAACCCATATTTATCTTTTCAGACAGCCAAGCAGCTCTCAAAGCCCTTGACTCATCTGTCACAAAATCTAAACGTGTCTTAGAAACATTTACAACAATCTATGAACTTTCTAAAAAAAACCTAGTCATCCTCCACTGAATTCCAGCCCATAGAGGATTTGATGCAGCTGACACACTGGCTAAAATCGGAGCAACCACTCCACTTATCGGACCTGAACCCTTCTGCGGAGTCAGTAAAAACCATTTCAGGAACTATATAAAAAACCTTTTTTCCCATCATGTTGCAAAGAACTGCCAACACTATCCTTCCGGTATTAAAGGAAATTTATATCAGCAGTCTCACACATATACCAAGAACATGGAGAAAAGTGAAGGTTATTTTTATACCAAAGGCTGGCAAGGCAAGTCACACAAACGCAAGAGACTTCAGACCAATAAGCTCCACTTCCTTCTAATTGAAAACATTTGAACGACTGTTGAAAAAACTCTGAATGATAAGAGTACACCCTAGCGGCTTTCGTGGTTATTGAAGGAACTTTTAACAATATCAGAACGGATGCCGTACGTAGAACGCTAAGTAAGCTTAACATTGATAGTTTCATTATCAACTGGATTGTTAGCATACTCGAAGAAAGCCATAATATGGCGGAACTTGGGGGCTCTAAGCAAGAAGCTTACGCATCTAGGGGAACTCCTCAGGGTGGGGTCATATCCCCACTACTGTGGGTCATAGTTCTAAACGAAGTGCTTATACAGCCTAGAAACAGTGGCGTCAGAACAAAGGCTCATGCTGATGACGTAATGTTGTTGGCAACGGGTAAATTCTTCCACCACTCACCGAACAAATTACTGGCGCTCTCAAAACCCTCGACATCTGGACCGGGAACTGCGGTCTAAATTTAAATCCCCAGAAAACCGAATTGGTTATTTTCACAAATAGAAGGAAAATACCGCGGTTTGTCGCACCATCTGATGGCGGTATACCACTCAGAATATCTGACAGCGCAAAATACTTGGGGCTTGTACTAGACAAAAAACTGAACTGGAAAAAGATGTGTTTTGAAAGAATCAAAAAAGCCACAGTAGCCTTCTACTCCTGCAGCTGAATAAAAACCTGGGACCATCCCGAAAAATTAAACTGTGGTTGTACACGGCTATAGTAAGACCTATACTGACCTATGGCTGTCTCGTATGGTGGCCGGCAACCCAAAAAACCACCCACCTAGAGGCCATAACGAAAGTACAAAGACTAGCGTGTATCGGCACCACAGGTGCGATGAGGACAACTCCTACCGCAGGTCTTGAGGCTATCCTCAATCTGCTGCCGCTAGACATCTTTATACAATTTTCAGCCGCCATTATTGCCATGAGAATAAGCCAATCAGTAGACTGGAAACTGAATGTAAAGGGTCACTCCTCGATCCTACAGAAATATTTTGGCTATGTACCAAGCACAGACTATACATGACGCCATACTTAGAGTTTACAAGACCTCTCTCGAGCGCCTACCCCAGCAGGGAAGAATGGAGAGACGGACTCGTACCTAACACACAATCCATAGCCGTCTTTACGGACGGTTCAAAAATGGATACCGGGGTAGGGTCCGGCGTCTTCTCCGAGTCGCTGGGTATATCTAAATCGGTTCGCCTCCCCGACCACAGCAGTGTCTTCCAAGCGGAGGTCCTGGCAGCGACAACAGCGGCCCGTGAGTCTGTGGCAAGGGTAACACCACCTGAAGGTACTACCTTCTTTGCTGACAGCCAGGCAGCAATAAATGCATTAACTGCAGTAGAAATAAAATCAAAGCTTGTGAAATACTGTCGCGAAGAACTCAGGGTTCTTGGCACTCAGCATAAGGTAATGCTCTGCTGTGTTCCGGGCCACGAAGGCAGTCCAGGCAACGAGAAAGCGTACGAATTAGCAAGACAAGGTTCGGCAGCTGTATGCGAACAAGCTGATCCGTCTGTGAACATCCCGCCTTGCGCACTCAAGCTTGAAGCAGGAAAGAAAGGCCACAATGGAATGCACTTGAAACTTGTCATACAACAAAAATGGTATAGCCAACCCACAATGAAGCCAGAACCGAGAGTCTAATGCGAAAGGATAGACAATCTCTTTCCACCCTCGTAGGAATTGGAACGGGGCACAACACTCGACGCTATCACATGAAGAAATTACGCTTGACGGAAGAAGAACTATGTAGAGGCTGCGGTGATGAGGAAGCTCTTAAAGACACAACCCACTTCCTATGTCACTGCCCAGGTCTCCAACTCTAGATTCCTAGGGAGACACTTCTTCCACGACCTAGACGAACTTTCCAGCATGCATGTAGACAAGATATTGAGCTTCATCAAATCCTCAGGATGGTTTGTATGCAACAGCACAGTGAGTACTTAGGGATCTATAGACAGGGTTATTATGGGTAAGGGACAACCTTTCCCACCAATGGGTCAATATTGACCTGAGTGCGGCAAGGAATATTCCACGCCGACCCACATACTTAACCTAACCTATCTCGCATCGAGTCAAATGAGATCTGGCACAGTACAACTGAGCAGAACTGCACCAGACAATTTCTCCCCAAATTCTCCCCGCTCTTCCTGATTAATCTGGAGAAAAATAACCTGAGGACCCTAACAGGAATAATCAGCGGCCTTGATATCGTGAAAAAACATCTCTCCACCGCATTGGCGTCTCGCCGGATCCTATTTGCACACTTTGTCTTGAGAGTGACGAATCCCTTTTTTCACATACTAACAGAATGTCCGGCTCTTTGTTGGCTCAAAAAAAAACATCCTTGGCTATGAAATTGTCAAATCAGTAACCCTTTCTGACATACACCCAGAGAAGATTCTTGTCTTCCTGACTGCCTCTGGAGAGAAGAGATTGCTCTAGGAATCTGTCAGGGTAGACACAATAGACTCCTTTAAGAAGCCGCAGTGCCAGAGCCCCCTTTGAAGGCCCTCTCGCTCTTTAATCTATCTAACCATATGTATCATACAAAAAGCAATAAAAATGACTAAAGCTGTCTAAAAACGTTATTAGCAAGCCCTGTGGTCTATTTCAACTGTCCATAAGAGGTATACTGAAAAAGTGGTACTTTTTTGAAAACCCCTGGAATTGGCGAGTTATTTACATCAACCTTAAATAAAAATCACAGGGCAACAGGAAGCAAGTGACGAAACCCCTACGATGGACTTTGATCGATGAAATGAGACTTGTTGCTCCAACACGTTGTTCAGACGAGTAACGTCCTAGAACACCCAATATTTTATTGGAATTTTGGGCATCCAAAACTTGGTCTTGCCTTTCACCCGGGTGGTCACGCTGAACAACTTTTTTGAGGTGCTACTTTGAGAAATTTGTACCATCAGCTCTGAGCTCGAAGCTATGTATGCAAAATATCGAAGTAGAATCGATTTATTCCTTTGGCAAGAGAATCCTTATATGGGTAAGATCGATTTTAACATTCCGTATGAGGAATAAATGGCTAAGGGATTAGCAGACGGCTCAAAAGGAGTAACAGAGGCACGAGTTCTAGCATCTGTTTCAATCTTGAAAGTCTATTCTACTACAGGAGCAGTGTCCTGCAATCGAAAGTTATGGCTGTTCCTAAGCAGACAGATCTAATGAGGATGAGATCTACATTTGGAAGGGATGTCGCAACTACTTGAATAGCCAGGCTGCTACCATAGCAATTTAATCTACTAAAACCAACTCTGAAAAGGAGTGTCGTGAAATCCTTTATGTATGTGGTCAGAACTGAGTGGAACTGCGATTGATATTACGATCCTCAACGTTGCGGTTAGTTTGAAACGAGCAAGCTGACAATTCTCCGAGGAACGACGGGCATTTTTGTAATAAATAGAAACCGACCGGAAGTGGTCAGACCTTACATGTCCCATAACCCAAAAGTTAAGACCACTTTCGGTCGGTTTCTAAAATTTTGCAGACTTTGCAAAAACGACGAGAAAAAATATTTTACACAAATTCTGCGAATGGGAAGCAAAATCTCCCAAACGAAGGAAGTTCCTGGTTAGGTAATTCTTCCACAATTTTGAGGAGATAGACTACGCCAACTACAAAGAGCTACTTGATTTCTGGAACGAGCCTGATTTTTTTTGAAGGGAAAATGTTTGGGTGTGACTTCAGTTGGAGTGCAATTGTTTCGCGATGGGCGCATTTACTGTCCAGTTCTTCCCTCTCATTCCCAGTGTGAACCTAACCTAACCTCTCGTTACGTTCATAAATAATTTCAGGTTTCTATAAAAGCTCAATGGCCAGAAATTCGCTTTTGCACACGGCATTTTTGAGGGTATGGATCATATATGACCAGGAGTCTTGTTTGTTGTTTTTTTTTTGTTCGCTCTGAATTACCCAGCAACTAAACATGCTTGACAATCATGTCAGTTATCACGTTTACAATTGCCGACTTCTACGTTCTTGAGAAGAACAGACAGAGCATCGATTGGAACAATGTAACAGTGGTTGAGAGTTAAGTGGTACAAAAACATTCCACCTACAACAAATATTTGCAACTCACAAGAACTGACTTGTTCGTGTCCCTTCGACGAGTTCACAAACAATCGCCCCCTGCCGCTATTAAACCTCCCTATCCAAATCATAGCTAACCCAACGATTTCTTGCCACCTCCGACCTTTCAACAATTAATCACAAACAGATTTCTTTAACCGACTTGGGTTGTTGAAAAGCGTTTTGGGCCAAGATTTCGCCCCTCCGCCTTTTTCACATCCTTGCAGTTATGACTTCTGACAGACGAACATGAAACTAATTCATTTTTAATTTCAACAACATTCCCGAAATGCCATTCCCAGAAGAAGAGAGTCCGCAACAAACACCCGCACGCAAAACGCTTAATCACTTTCAAACCCGTTCGTGTTTGCCTTTTCCACAATAAAAAATAAAAATCCACAGCCAGCTAATTCCATTGTTCACCGCCTGCCACACCCTCGCAAATAGCAATACAGCGAATAAAACCCAGAAAACCCTTTGAATACGTAACGACTCGTCCTGAGAGACGATAATGACACGCCGTCTAACAAAATGAGAAATCGTGATGCACAGAAACATCTCTTCAACGAGAACAATCATAATTCCTAATAATTCCATTCATATCCTGGCACCATCAAGACCCCTCTGTTGTTGTTGCATATTTTTTTTTTCGTTTGGTGGCAAAAGGGCGGATGAATCCTGTTGTGTGTTTAGAGAGAGAGAAACATGTTGTTGGTAATTCAAACAATGCCAGCAGCAGATCCACATAATGTGGATTTAATGACCTCGTATCCTTGCGCACAGCAAGGATCCCCCCGTCAGTGTGGCTGAGCCGATGAAAAACGGTGCCGCTGTTGAATTGTCCTCATTAGCGATAGCACGAAATGAGTGACAGCGGTGGAGTATGGTGAAGTGGCGGCGCGTCGTCCAATCCATTGTTTAGAAAGTGATGATGATGAAAATCATAAAATCCTCAAATGCGTCCTTAACGTTCTTGCGCCGAGTGTGTCTACTCAGGCGCCTACTTCAGTTGGAACAAAAGTACACGCACTGGCACTCTCTCACTCCCCCCCCCCCCCTCTCTCTCTCTCTTTCTCTCTCTCTTGCATGATGAGTTAATAATACAAATGGGAAATACAAAAGAAGAATTGAAACCCACCCCAACCGACGGGCTGAGCCTGATCCAACCCCCTAGAGGCATACACACAACAAAAAAGAATATCCGAGTCGACAGTCGAGTTGTCGAAACCATTGCGCCTCTTGGCGGTTCCCATTTGTCTATTCTATCAGATGTCGTAAATTAATCCATTCGTAGCCGAGGTAACAAAGGATTGTGTTAAAATTATTTGGTGCGTATCATTCTGTGTGCGTAAAACAGGCGAGGGTTGATGATTTCCATTTGGGTCTGGGCGAAGACTTAAGATTCCAAGGCAGGCCTTCTTTTTTGTCTCGCTTTTGTCTTCAACTTCTTTGATTTACGAACAGAAAATTGAAGTTTCTTTTTCGTTTTGTGTCTCTTTGTTTATATTGTTTATGAGATTAGGTATTCTTTGGCATAAAGGATTCTTCCATTTTCTTCCGTGGAAATGTGTGCCAAAAGTATTTGGTGGGGTTTTTTTTTTCTATTCTCCATAAAGGTTTCCGCTTTGAAAGGGCAGGTATATAAATTGCATTTGTGGCATAATTTGATGTTGACACGGAACTCTGGTGGATGTTGCCGCTTCCAGGTGGTACTCGCATTGTTGCGTGAGGGAAACACTTAGTCTGCTGTCGAAAAGGGGACAAATTTTGCATGAACTTTTTCAAATCGAATAAGGATGAGGGAGGGTAAAGGCTCTAGATAGTGTCGGGCATGTGATCAAGTTTCTGGGGGGTCGTTTGGTTAGCGCGAATTAAAACACTTGGTTCTTACTTTTAAAATTAAACAATATTTATTTGGAACTATGTCCTTTATTATTGAAATACTTTTTACTAATTCTAAAAGGAGCTTAAGGCTACTATGTAGTTACAATAAGACTGTCGATAAATTCATCATACAGTCGTATTTATATACTTTTCTTATCTATCTACAAGGAGACCCAAGCGTACAATCGTCTTGCTTGATAATGAAGAAGAGATAATATTCCAACATTGTATACAAACGATATTATCTCTTTTACATATGTTATCATTGTAGCGTTGTGTGCAAGACTGTACTAGAGACTAAAGATATCATTGAATACAAATAATGTTATCTTTTTTCTCAATATGTTTTGCTATGGATACTTAACTCCCCCCCTTGTTAAACGAAATCGTCCCGATTTTTCGACGCTATTTTTAACATCTCTCTTTCATAAGTTTTGTTATATGCGTCAATCTTTTTTTGTTTTTGACGATCTGTTATACATTGTATAGTTTTTATCATTACGTACGTAAATGCTAGAATAACAATCAGTGTTACTTTATACAATGCTAAATTCTTAATTTTACTTAACCAAATTTTTTCTTCTTGTGTAGGTTGATAGTTACTAGTTACGATATTTACGTAAGGTTGAAATATCGAAGTCAGGTTGGTGGCATGTAACAAATAAGTTTGTTCTTTGAATAAATACACGTCATCTGTTTGCGTAAGTATAAACTTCTTGTTTAGTAACTCAGTTATTTGAACGTTTCCTTGCCCTTCTTGACTCTGTACAATTCCTAGTAATGTTAGGAATATTAATATTTTCGTCATCTAAAAAATGATAATTCTTTATGTTATCCTTGTGAATTTTTATTCCCTCTTTAGAGATTACAGTGTCTCCTTTATCTTCTTCTACTATTCTTGTTATGTATCTGGCGTTAGATTTCTTTCTAAGACCTGTGATTCTTACCATTATCTTATCTCCTTTTTTATATTCTCTGTGTCGAGTTCCTTTATTTAGACGTTCGATCACTTTTTTGGATGCTGAGTTTAGTTTATTTATTATAATTTCACTATTGCTATATTTATTTTGATTAAAGAAAATGTCTCTAGGTTTCAAACCGGTAACTGAGTGTATAGAATTATTTAATTCACGCACTGTTCTAAATATTTCTTCGATAAGTCTTGTTTTATTCTGAATTGTGAATATTCTAGACAGTTCAGTTATTGTACCGTTTACACGTTCTACCTGACCGTTCGCTGTCGATCTGTATACTGGAGTTTCTACTTTAGTTATGTTGTATTTCAAACACATTTGGTTCACCATTTCTGTTTTGAATCCCTTCTCGTTATCTGTCATGAGTCGTTCACATTTTGGGAAATAATTAGATAAGACCTCTTCCATAACGTCGTACAGTCTGTTTCGAGTTTCGATTTCCCGAAGGATTGTATATTTAGAATACTTATCTACTGTTACAAGGAAAGTATACTTGTCGTTGAAGTATATGTCCATATGAATGTGTGTTCCCACATGTGTTGGTATTTCTGAATTATTCAGAGGTTCTCTGATAGGTTTTCTTTCATATTTTCCAAATAGACATGCTATGCATTTTTTGTTGAAACTCTTTGCTTGTTTATTTAGATCGGGCCAGTAATATTTCTCTGAGATTTCTTGTATATTGTTACGTAACCCTCGGTGTGCTCTTTCGTGAGTTACCCTTACAAGTTTTAGTTGTTCCTCCAAATTTGTTACGTCTTGAAGTTTTCTTGGTGTGAATATAAATCTTACTAGTGGGAATTCTTTTTTTATGTTTTCACCATATTTGTATATGTTTTCAAATTTCGTATGCAAAGCTACAATCTTTTGGGGTTGTATAACTTCTTTCATCTGCCTTAGTAAAGAGTCTTTGTCCTTAAACTTTATTATGAGTCTTATTTTGTTACTAAAATAGATTTGTGTTTCGATATTATTTGTTATATCTTCAATAAGTTCGAACTGTGCAGTGTATGCATTAAAAGGCTGATTCACAGTTTTTATTATATCATTAGAAGAACTTTCAGCTGAATGTGCTGTTTCTATGGTAGAAGTATTTATGCGTTGACGTGATAATGCGTCAGCTACAAGATTTAGGTTTCCTGGTTTATAAACTAATTTTGCTCCAAAGTCTTCAATGATTCCCTTCCAACGTTTCAGCTTTGTGTTGGGATTTTTTTCTGATACAGAATATATAAGGCTCTGGTGATCGGTATATATGGTTAAGTCTGCTATACCATATATGTAGTTTCTGAGTTTTTGTAAGGACCATATGATCGCTAATAGCTCTTTCTCGTTTGTGCTATAGTTCTCTTCTGTCTTACTCAGTGTTCTTGACAAGAAGTGTATAGGTTGCTTATTCTGACTTAGTACGGCTCCAATAGCTATGTTGGATGCATCTGTAGTAAGCTCGAATGGTTTACTATAATCCGGTTGAAAAAGTTCGACTTGTTCTTTCAAATAATTTTTTAAAATTCTAATCGCTTCTAATGCTGAATCATTCAGATTTAACTTAATATTTTTACTTTGTTTTTTGTTTACTTTACCGTTATCTCCTCGTAAATATAATGTCAGGGGCTTGGCTATGCTTGCGTATCCTTTTATAAACTTACGATAGTAACCTGTAAGACCTAAAAATCCTCTCAAATCCTTTACCGTTTGTGGGACTGGAAAATTTTCTATAGCTGCTATTTTCTCAGGGTTCGTAGTGATTCTACCATGTCTGATTATGTGACCTAAGTATTCTATTTCTTCTTGAAAAAACTTACTTTTCTCATCAGATATTTTTAATGTGGCTTTATTGAGTACGTCGAATACTTGACTTATGTGCTGTATATGTTCTTCCTCAGATGAAGAATATATCAATACGTCATCAATGTAAACGTGTACGAATTTACCTACAAAGTCTCTCAAAATGTCGTCCACGCATCTCTGAAATATGCTTGGTGCATTTTTGAGCCCGAAAGGCATTCGTTTAAAATGATATTTTGCGCCATTTATAGCAAAAGCTGTTTTTTCTTTGTTTACGAATTCGTTATCTGCTATGGGATATGGATATTGTTTAACATAAACCGGATTATCATTGGTCGTCCTAATGCTTGCTTCTATAGTATCTGTAAAGGGTAACGGTCCTATGCTGTTATTAATCTTCATCAGTCTATCTATGTCTGCTTTATAAATATTATTTTCCCCAATTATGTAATTAATTTTCTGAATAGATTCGACACTGCTTATGGTAGTTAGAGTCATATTACTGAAATTTATTTCCGCGTTTAGAACTTTAAGTCCTTCATATCCTAATATCATATCAAAAGACTGAATATCCTCTAATTCAAAAAATGTTATATTTTTCTTTAATATCCTAACTACTTTCTTTGTATCTACCATAGAATAACCATGCATTGTTTTTATTTTTATAGGTTTAATTTTAATTTTTTCGCTAGAATCGCATTTTCTATTAATGTAATTATGGGTTGCACCAGTATCAATAAGAATTTTATAAATTTTCTTAGAAATAGTACTAGTTAAATTTAAGCAGGGCAACCCGTCTACTAGTTTAAATGATCTATTCTTATGTTATTATTTACCATACATTCCGTTTCATCTGCTTCTGCATATGTACTGCTGACATCGTCTCTGCGTTGTTGTCGGGAGTTATTTACTCTCTGCTGCTTGAAGTTCTGCTGATAAGATCGTTGCGGTCTGTTGTGTGTGTTGAAACTCCCGCTGTGTTCACGTTTCGCTGGTGGATTATATACATCGGGTTTGTATTGATTCCAATTTTGTCGCTGTGCATGTACAATTTGTCTCGAGTTTATCTCCATCGGCTGTGGTCCGTCATTTCTCTTGGAAGGGTTTAGGCGTGGTCCTTGATTGTGTTGCTGCATATTATCGTATTGCTTCTGGGGTTGATAATTCGTTGTTTGGCTCGAATAATTTGGTCTTCTTTCGTTTCTGTGTTCATGTGGCATATTTTTGTGGTGCTTATCTTGAGTGAGATGTAAATGCCTGTGCACATTATCATGTTCTATTCTGCGAGCAATTGCGAATGCGTGTTCTAGATCATTTATTGTAGCTGAATATAATGATCCTCTTGTAAAGTTGTCACTCATACCATCAATGAATATACGAACTGCGTCGTCGTTAGCATTTTTAATTAGTCTGTCGATTATATTCGGCGGATCACCTGACATAGTGATTTTTGATATTATTAAATTGAGATTTTTATTTATCTCGTCGTGGTATTCAGACAGTGTGCTTCTTTTTTGCGTGATGGCTTTCATCATGTCTTGTAGCACGTATAGAGGTTCTTGATTAGAGTACGTATAATCTAATCTGTTACGTATCGCCTCAAAATTAAAAATTGTGTTATAATTAGTTAACACATTCGCGGCTGCACCCTGTATTTTACTTTTCACTATAGTCAATGCTGCTGCGTACTTACTGTGTGTTTTGAGGTTTTTAATGCTGTCCATTAATCTGGATGCTTCTTCGCGCCACGACCGATAATTTGATTGATCGCCGTTGAAAATAGGTAGGCTTTTAAATGCGTCTAACTGTATTTCACTACCATCTGTATATGTGGTTCTTATTTCCTCTAGCACAGGTATGTTTGGTACTATGCCTAATCCAGATTTTACTTCATTTAGTTTTGTTTCTAAATTAGTGTTTATTTGATTTTGGTTAGTTATTATTGCTGCTAACCTTGCATTCTCTGTGCGTGTGTGCTCTAGGGTTTGTGTTACTGTGTTGCACCTGGTTTCTAAAGCTTCTAATCTTGCCATTAATACTGCGAGTTGTTCCATTTTGAACTCGTGTCTGTTGTCGTCGAATTTGTGTGTTTTTTTTTCCACATATACACTTTCACTGAATTGCTTTGCTGCTTCGTACGAAGGAGCTATATTTGTACCTGCTATGCTAGGTAATTCTTGTAACCGGTAACGCGAGTGTTCTGTTTATACTAGATTTCACTACTTGTTCCCGAGGTCCGCTCGATTGAAGTTAAAAAGTATATTTAACCTCCTGGCAGGATCGCCAATTAAAACACTTGGTTCTTACTTTTAAAATTAAACAATATTTATTTGGAACTATGTCCTTTATTATTGAAATACTTTTTACTAATTCTAAAAGGAGCTTAAGGCTACTATGTAGTTACAATAAGACTGTCGATAAATTCATCATACAGTCGTATTTATATACTTTTCTTATCTATCTACAAGGAGACCCAAGCGTACAATCGTCTTGCTTGATAATGAAGAAGAGATAATATTCCAACATTGTATACAAACGATATTATCTCTTTTACATATGTTATCATTGTAGCGTTGTGTGCAAGACTGTACTAGAGACTAAAGATATCATTGAATACAAATAATGTTATCTTTTTTCTCAATATGTTTTGCTATGGATACTTAACTCGCGCCCAATATTTTTGCGTTAATATAGATTTGTGTCAGGACTCATGAGATCAAACGCACTGTCCCCATAGTTACCTGATGTACGGAGCCATTTCAAGGACTAAGAATCGGCAAACCCTGCCCATTGTAATCACTTTTGACGGCTTCAAGTCACTCTTTCGAAAGCGCGGGGACGGCTTTTTGTGGTGTCTCCGAAACAGCGGTATTAAGTCCGTTTTTATGCTCACGCAGTATGTTTTCGTCATGCGTAGTTTTTCAGTTCCTCGCAAAGACCCAGACGTGAATCATAAAAAGAAACGAAAGCAGACTCTTCAAGATTGGGACCTACATATATTGCATAATGAAACCTAGGCTTAAGCTAATTGATTCCATGTTCGCAGTTGGCACATCAACACATAATATGACGATAAACAAGTTACGAGTATGTTGCAACCTTTCTATTTCCACAGCTTAAGTTCCGATGACTTAGGTGGTTTGTATCCTTCGTTTTTTTTTTTAAAGAAGAACCAAAAGCCTATACAATTCCCTTGGTTGGGCTGTTTGGCAATACTTTCCTTATATATCTGCCCAAGAGACTATAGGCTGGTAGGAACGTAGCTGGGCTTATCCGCTGGTCAGCAGCTAGTAATTAATAACTTCACCTCGAGTCCAATGATGCCAACTACAAGGTGGGCCAAAAGAGATCACCCTATTGGAAGATGGTCTTATTTTTGCAAATGGCCGCCAATGTCAAATCGGTTTTGACATTTTTGGACTAGACAGATGTAGAATACAAGTGAACAAGCCATGGAGCGATACACTCGCCAAGAACGCGGAATAATCGTGTCTGTGGTTTGGCGTAACAATTCGTCTGTAGTGTTGGCGCAGCGCGAATTCCGTCGCCGATTCTACGGCCGGCCGAAACCGACTGCGCCGTTTGGCCACCAACCTTGAAGAGTATGGGACCACACGAGACGTTGCCAAGAGTGGCCGGCCACGGAGCGCCCGTTCTGACGAGAATATCGCCGCTGTTGACGAGGATGTCGAGCTGTCGCCGGAAACATCGACCAGGCGCCGTGCCTCGCAATTAGCTATCAGCCGGTCGTCCCTAAGGCGAATTTTGGTCAAAGACTTGCGCATGTTCCCGTACAAAGTCCAGTCCGTGCATCAGCTGCTGCCTGTCGACCGCCAAACGCGTGTAACCTACGCCCAAGCTATCCTCAATCTCGAGGACGAAGTGGACGATTTTTCGACCAAAATCATAATGAGCGATGAGGCTCATTTCCACCTCAGCGAGTACAAGCAAAACTATCGCTTCTGGGGCACCGAAAATCCACGAGTAATGCACGAGGAGCCATTACACCCGCTCAAAGTTACTGCATGGTGCGCTGTTCACGCTGGAGGAGTCATCGGGCCATTTTTTTCGAGAACGCCCCTGGCCAAACGACAACAGTGGACGGTGCGCGCTAAAGGGCCATGTTAACCGAGTTTTTTCTGCCGCAATTGGGCGAATTAGGACAGGAGGACATGTGGTTCCAACAGGACGGAGCTACGGCACACACTGCGCAAGACACAACCGGCGTTCCCGGGTCGCCTCATCTCTCGTTTTGGCGATTTGCACTGTCCCGCAAGATCGCCCGATTTAACCGGTCCAGACTTTTTTTTGTGGGGTTTTTTGAAGTCCCGTGTTGACGTGAACAAGCCCGAGACCCTAGAAGCCCTCAAGGACAACATTCGAGTGCGAGAATCTGTCGCCCGAAGTGATGAAAAATGTCATGAAACGAGCCCGTATGGCAATCAATTGTGACGGCACCCATTGGCCGATATCATCTTCTCGACTTGACCAATAAAATTCTAAAGGTTCAAATAAACAGAATCGAAGTTTTTCATTTAGAAAAAAAAATGAGAGCCAAACAACATCGGATGACTTCTTTGGTTCAATGGAAATACATTTCATATAAATGTCGTCGTTAATTAAATCCAAATTTACACCAGGTCGTTTGTTTTAGTACAAATGAACAGATCCTTGAGAGCTCACCTTTGCACAACCTAATGAAATGAAATACTACTTCCGCGCTCTAGGGATTCGGCCGACACTATACTTCAACGTTATAACCGCATAAAACTAAATCTGACGGGTTTTTTCCTTGCCGCTGCTAATTAACCCCAGCGCAGTTGTCTCTTAATTCCCCAATTAAGACACTAAATAACGCCATTTGCTCCCTTGAATAGGAGCAATGTAATCTATGCCAGTCGACCGTTACATATAAGCATTTGACTTTAGCCTTCTTCATCTAAACCGCTTCGAAGCGAAAATCCTCCCCATTAGGCTAATTGTTCGAACTATCTTGGGGTGTTCGGGACAGCAATTCCATCTTGACTCCCATTCATTAGGCCACGCATGGATGGCAGCGTCCTGAACAAGAAGCCCCACCACAAGCAACGGGAATCCTTTACGTACCCATATCTACTGCAGTTAATTCGAGTTGAAAATATTTGCGATACTCGGCAAATTTACCCAAATTAACATACCTACCCCAAGACCAGACCCTCGTTCCCATAATGAATGCTTAGACAATTGACATGTGTGTAGCGGCAGTGGGGGTTCGGCACTTTGCAGGTTAAGTCCATGTTACGGTTATGCTGTGATTTGCCGCAACAAAAATGCCCCAAATGATTGTATCTAACTGGGACTGCTGGTCGTATTTACCTTTTCGGATGACATTGGGGAGCGGGGCGCTTCCACTTCCATTTGTCGCTTGATTGAGAAGGGGGTCGCCCAACTTCCGCACCCCCACACAGTATCCGCACTAATTGTTGCCAAGTTTCCTGGCTAAGTTTGCCTGTGCCATTTTCAGCTATCGCTGCTACCGAATGGATATTGAACTGCTTTTGTTTTGTTTGGGCGTTTTCGGTTTCGAGTATTATTGCCGGGATAATGTTTATAATGCCGGTCTAATGGGGTTAATCTGAGATGACACAAGTACTCTTAGGGAGTAGGGCACGCCGCCGCTCGTTCTGAATTGTCTTAGTGCCGTCGCCGTCGCCGATGTCCGGGGGTGGCTGTGTGCGTTATTTCCCTCTGTTTGCGTAGGGATTTCGGGGAATTATTGTGTCATGGGGAAATAAGCCGACTATGCTCAGCAGATGATGTTCATTTTTGTTCGTCTTGACTATATATACGGGAAATGACCATTTTCGAAGACGGTTTTATGTTGGTGAATATTTGAATGGCACACATTAAGCTGGCAAAGTCGTTCTATGTATAAAGAATGCCCTATTATGGGATGGGTTGAATATGAGATTTGGCCTTCGGTGGTTGATCTGGCTGGATATGACATCATCGACGTAATGAGATTTGTGTCTGTGACAGTGGTTGGACCACGAACAAATTCGCACTCATCCAAGTGAGTCCAATAAAAAGTTTTCTGTTGAAAAGAGCGTTTGAATTTAGCTCTAGGGATGCAAAGGAGTTCCATGGCAGGAGGTAGCACAGCTGTATGCAAAAGCTCATCTTGCTGTCAACTCTCTCTTGTTCGTTTAACTGTCTACGTTGTGGGAAAAGAAAGAGGCAAACACCTATTACTTGAATGTGAGCTTCGTCTAATCGGAATGAACAAGTAAAAACTGTTAAAAGGTTTACAAAAAAAAATACCTCTAACTCACTTAATTGTTGCAAAGCCAAACCTATTCCCTTTGAGGTCAAAATTCCGAATGAAAGTAAATTTTTACCGCAGCACTGCTTGTAAAGGGTGGGCCATCTAGTGGTTTCTTTTTGAATCGTAGGTTATTTTGACACTGACAGCTGTTTCCCGCTCGAAATCTTGACAGAAGTCAGTATCATACCTCCGCGGAACGAAATGAGTCGCTTTACGCTTGAACAACGTTGGGAAATATTGAAAACTTATTTCCAAAGTGAGTGCTGCGCAGCCCGTTTTTTTAAAAGAAGTTTTGGCCGAAATGAAGCACCCACCGCGCCTGCTGAACGCAAGTTTATGCAAAAAAGTTCGTGAGACTGGTATGCCAGTGGACAACGGGCATGGTCCACGGCGTCGTACGGTACAAGGAGCCAATGCATCCACAGAGAGTGACAGTTTGGGGCGGGTCGTGCAGTGGTGGCATCATTGTAGCATTTTTCTTCGAAAATGAGGCTGGGAACAACGTTTCGTGGAACAGTGGGCGTTACAGAGCCATATTAACCGACTTTTTTTTTCACTGAAATTACATTTGGCGACCTGGTTCCTGCATGATGGCGCGCAATGCTACAATCGATCTTTTGCGTACCAAATTCCGAAATCGTGTTATCAGCCGTCTTGGCGATGTCAAATGGCCTGATCGGCTTGATCCCTTTGGACTATTTTTTTGTGGGGAACCGTGAAGGACCGATGTTATGCCAACAATCCGGAAACGATTAAAGCACTTAAGGCCAATATCATCCGCAAGCAGTCCGTTAGCCCGAGACCATCATCAGGTCTTGGGAAAGTGGAGTGACAGAATGCGCTACTGCGAAGCCAGCCGAGACAGCCTCTTGAACGACGTTCCATAATTAATCCATAATTAATTCCCATTTACTAATAAAGCCATAATATATTTAAAAAAAAATAATTTTGTTCATTTAATTGCATTTTTTGAAATAAACTTTTATTTGGAACACCCTGTATGTGCAGAAATGACTGAACATTTTTTAGACTATTATCTTTTTGTTTTAATTGTA
This sequence comes from Cheilosia vulpina, assembly GCA_916610125.1. Taxonomy (NCBI): domain Eukaryota; kingdom Metazoa; phylum Arthropoda; class Insecta; order Diptera; family Syrphidae; genus Cheilosia; species Cheilosia vulpina. The sequence continues at coordinate 75,903,253 of OU744276.1, read as the reverse complement.
TTTTGTACTTCCTTTCGCGTGTCGCTAGAGTCCGTGGAGGACCCGGGCCGGAACCAATACGCCTTTCCAGATACCGCGACCTTTGGCTAACTGCCTCCCAGTTGCTCACTTCAAGATGGTTAGGGTCCGCGTCTACTTGTATGCGCCACCTAAGGTGAGGTCTTTCTCTATTAGGTGTTGGAATCGAAGATTCCTCAGGCCGGAACGTTGGTCCCCATTCGTCTTAGAATACTGATGCGTACTTTTCCGACCTGGTCGATGTCTGTATGTAGCTATTAGAGTTCACTGTTAAATCTCCACCTCCAATGCTTGTCAAACCGCATGGTACCGAAAATCGGAAGAATTTTCCATTCGAAGCGACCAAGACCCTTGGTTCTGCATCATAAATCCTTTTTTGACGTTAAAGGTTTCGGTGAGATTGTTGCCTACTTTTATGCGTCAAAAATTGCACACAGAAAGTTGACTTTTTCTTAGGGACTCCAAAACTAGACATGGCTCTGTATAGCTCGTCTCTTTAAAGGCTGTCACATGTGGCATTTAAATCGATAGACGGTGGATGTGTATCTGGACTTCCATGACCTGTGTAAATATTTGGTCGGTTGTGCACTTAACGTGCCGGCGGTTTAAGTTAAGAAATCGAATGGTTTTAGGCCTTCACACAGTAGACAGGATCTTTTTTTATGTTAAGGAGTTGGATGCCTCTCTATTAGGGGGTCTCCATTCTTGTTCTTGATTTGCGTTATTTTGTTTCCATCATCTGATCCGGAAAAGATCACTCTAGTTTTTAACTCGTGGTTTTGTTGGTCATTTACTCCCGATGAATGTTCCTGGCAAGGACTTTTCTATTAATTACCTCATTCCTTCCAGTTGCTCGCTCAGTAGATTGTGAGAAAATGAATTACTATTGCTGTGCCTAGTTCTGTAAGGAAAAAAACGAAATGAGCTTCTCCACCACTTTGGTTTCTGTCAACAAAATCCTACAATTTTCCCAGAGAAGGGAGTTGGAATACATGGTAGCTTCTGCGGCGACTTGTTAAAAAGCAATATTTCGCAATTTGTACCTGTTCTTCAAGACCGAACGACTTAATCCGCAGACAGATCTGAGCTCGATTAGAAAGATATCTGACTTCGCATTACCAAAACTAGATGGCACCACAATCTGAGGCAAAATATCATCAAGTATTATCTTGAAAAATTAATGAATGCTCTCAATGTTTGAATAAGGGGGTTTTTGGGAGAAGATGCCAATTTCAAACTGCATGCACAAATCAATTCTTAAGCGTCTTTCCTTTAGTGAACAGCAAATGTCACCAAAAGGCATATGAAGGAACTTTACAAAGGGCAAAGGCTAGAAACACAGACACAAAAACCTTCACATTCAACATAAATCACGCGAAAAAAAATCAATTAGTTGAGCAATTAGTTTGAAGAGATATCGTTTAGTAAATGCAACGCAAATCGTTGCTCAACGCGTTGCACAACCATGTTCAACGAGCAGCAATAGCTTGTGCTCCACCCATTCCTAGTTCTAGTTGAGCAACGATCGCCAGGTTGACTTGAATTTATAGCATCGTACATTACAGTTTGGATGTGTTGAAGTTGAAAATGATGCGTTGTCCACTTAGTGGACGACCGGCTTTACATTTGTCACAATGACTGTTGTTTGACTGGACAACTTGATGACAGTGAGACCAGTTATTGGAAAACCTTCTTTTGCAAAAGTGGTTTCAGAATTGGATTGAATGAAATGTGACAGAGCTTGAAGCTGGTACCAACCTGAACGTAGAAAAATCAATCTGAACCACATAATTGGTTGCGATGCATATGTAAGTATTTGACACCCATAGAAAAAGCGAACAGTTTTGTCAAAGTCTGATGCATCTTTCTAACCTTAAATGAGATATTTTTTATATAGAAACGGAAACATAATCCAGCGTTTTTTATGTTTAAGTTGATCACATTAAATTATTAAATTAAAACATTCCACCAAAAGCCCAACAACGCATAATCTTCACCTGTTATCCCTTCCCCTTTTGGCATACGGTGTTCTTTTTTTTATATTTAAATATCCCTTTAAAACACCCCGACTAACACGAACGCATTAAGTAAAGCCCACAGGAGAAATCCAAGTAAAAGCTTCCTCACCATAATGTTGTTTCGTTCATCTTCCAAGTAATGTTGATTACTGTAAACAGTTTTAAGGACACCAAAGAGCACGTGTGCCAAATTAATTTCACTTCTATAGGATAATGCTAACGGAAAAATAAGAAATAAAAAGAAAAGTAAAAGCGAGCATGTAAAACTTTTGTCATAAATAATAAAATGACAGAGAAGTGGAACGTGTGTCCTTACAAAAAGGCAAATTCCCACTCACATTCGCACAAAAACACCTAATGCAACCAATTTGTCACAAAAAACTCGATTATTGCCAACTGTTTTTAAGTGGAATCAAATTGTTACCCTGCAAGGATTACACCCCACATAAAAAAAGCTGTGTTTTCAATTTCATTAATAGTTCGTGGAGCGCGCGATATACCTACACCCTAACTCAGAAGTGAGTCTGTGTCGGTATGTGGAGTAACATTTTTGGACGCGTAGCGGCTACACCATCCTGACAAATTGAATTTTACAACTTTATTGTGGCACTGCCGGTTTCCCGTGCCCAATCCCTTTGGCAATATAAATGCAAAGAGACAAAGGACGCGATTTCTATTATTTATGGTCGACAATTTGTGAAATTCACTTTTCACTTACTCAACAATCGCACTCGCACTCCTGTCGGTAGTCACAACACAGGGTGGCAATTAAATTGATATTGTAATAAATTAATAAAAATGCAAGCTTTGATAATTTAAATTGAATATGTCTTCTTTATCTTTAAGTCAGTCTTAGTTGATACATCAAATAATAAAGGACAGGGCAATCCGGCCTGAAAAATATTTTTTTTTAGTAATTTCGGCGTAAATTTTATTAACTTATATTCTCCATATTTGTGACATCCTGTTTAGCTTCGCCGAGGAGTCGGCGTATATCCGCGACCGACAGTCGTTTGGCTTCCTTCCTTAAGGTAGATACGAGTGTCCCGAGTTGATTATCAATAATACTGTAAAACCATTAGCTAACATTTTTTTTGTTGAAATGTTTGCCAGGCTGACTGCTCGGTGAGATATTCCTTCTCGTTTGCTTTTGTAAAAGTTCCCATTTTTGCTCTCGATGCGCCCTCTTTTGTCTATTTACAGTTCCGTACGTAAAATTGTGATCGAGCAGCGGCTCAGTGGTTAATGTGCTGAAGACTGAACGAAGAGAATCAGGTTCGATTCCCGGAAAAACTAAAATTATATTTTAAGGACTGCACTGCACAGCGCATGCACCACCTCTCGCGAATGTCTAACAAAATTCGGATGGTATTACCATTTTGCGCGGTTCGAATTTGACATGAAATTTGACGTGCCTTTCGTTCATTGTAAGTCATAGACCATCGCTATATCCAATACCAAACCAATCTTTTAGAATCGAGATCCAAACCCTTTTGACCTAGAGGTCAGGCTATCCAGGTCGCATGTAGCCGCTCGAAACTCCGCTTACTTCTTAGGACTGCGACTGAGAGACTGTTAACAGTGAAAAATGACACGCTGGGCTATTATGCCTACAGACGCCATGTTATTTAAGCTACGATTGCACGGCCACTTTTTTGCGGCCTTTAAATGCCGCTTTGACGTCAAAATCGCGTCACAAACCCGTCATTTAAATGTCGTTGTGTGTGATCGCCATTGTTGGAATAACATTCTCCGCGTCTTTTAAATGACTAAGAAACTGGCAGACCAAATGACATGAATTTTGTGCCATTAAAATGGCGAAAAAAAAAGACCGTGTGATCGCCCTTTAATGACGCCTAGGACAAAAGACCAAACTTTTTGGCTGTTGCGTCATTTAAATGACAGCCTCCAAAAAATGACTATACACAAAATTCATTGCACTTTATTTTTCTACACAAATTACAAAGGACGCAGCATTTAAAACGATATCTGTTCTTTCAATTGGTGTTTTTCTCGTGGCGAAAGGACGTAAAAATGCATAAATTGGTTTTTATTTGTTTCTTTTTGTGGTTGTGTTGTTCGACGCAGTCAATATAACCGAACCCAGAAATATACCTCAACAAATAATCGAATTGATTGGTTGACATACGAAGGACATTGCGATATAGTTCAGGTTGTTCTTCGCGTAATTCAAGCAGTACTGCAGCACAAAATCCACTCTTCTCGGCTCAACCACTGCTTTTGCCAAATACTCCGCTTTCGTCGCGTTGGCTCGATATCAAGATCGTCGTCACTGCTTTCCAGCATACATGCTGCCAAATACGCATTCTCCGCAATTTCCACCGTCATCTGAAAAGGTCTTTTCGCCATTTTTCATTTATTGTAATCATTTTTTTTTCTTTTCACTGTAAATTAAAAAAGTAGTAGCACACGTAAGCGTCTTCGCCGAGAGAAACAGCACCAAATGCCAGTAGCTATATTTTTCTCATCGGTAAATTTCAATACTGTCTGGTCGCAAAACAGATAAAGTACTCAAATCGAAATAATACGACAGGTGAGATTTGTCATTTTGATGTGGCATGTCATTACCATGTGATCGTCAGTTTTTCGCTCGCCATTTAATGGAAAATTAAACGGAAAATTCTAAAAGACGCGCACTGTCCGTCATTTTGTTTGGGACGGTTGTCATTTCGTGTGATCGACATTTTTTCGCAAATGACCAATGACGAATCGTAGATTGAAAATCACTCCAATGCGACATTTTTTCCTGACGTCACAGTGCCATTTAAATGACTCGAACAAATTGCCATGTAATCGTACCTTAAACCTAACAACTGAGAAATTCACTTAAATTCATCCCAATACCGGATGACTTAAAATGGACGCTACAATTTTCGACGGCTGTCAATATATTTGCTGATGGTTGCAACCTCTCCTTCGGTACCGCCCTTTCAACCGATATCACCACTATTCAAATGACCAGTGATCCCAAGTTGAGTGGAAAATCGCCAACTATGCCGGTTTTTGAATAAAAAAGGGAAAAACGGGGCAAAATTAAAACTTTCTCTGTAACGTTAATTGTTTAAAAATAAAATTTAAACGTATTTTTATTACGAAAAAATTTCAAATAATAAATTGTTCATATAAAACATGAAAGAAAACAGCCCATCGAACGTCTACGTAAGAATTTTTGTGTATCTGAATGCATTCACTCGTTTTTATGCTACTAAAGGGTTTTCCAATAAGAGGTGTTATTTTGGTATTCAAAAAAAAATGCCATTTTTTGAGATAAATGATCGGATGTTTATTTCATAATAAAGAGGAAGGTATAATGAAAACCACCATCAGCCAAATGGACACCACGAGCACGCATACAGGAGCATATCCTTTTCATAAAATTTTCCTTAACCAAATAGCAAAGTGGCTGCCCTATGTCCTCGATAGCCTCACGAATTTTATCTGTGAGGTCTTGAATTGACACTGGACTGTTGGCGTAGACCTTATCTTTCAAGTGGCCCCAAAGGAAGAACTCGCAAGGTGTTAAATCACAAGATCTCGGTGGCCAATTGTGATCACCTCTTCGAGAGATAACACGGCCCGGAAACTTTTCCGGTAAAAGATCAATGGTTTCTTTGCTTATGTTTTGTCACCACTTTTGTTGTGGATTTTATTAATTTCAATGCGTTGTTGAAGCGTGTATCGTTCCATTTTTAGTAATGACGTAGTTTCTACTTGTCAAATGTGAAAGAATAAAAGCTTCAAAAGTGACAGCTACCGAAATAGCGGGTCATTCACAATAACACCTCTTATTGGAAAACCTTTTATATCTAATAGAAAAGAAAATTATTGTATATTTTATTTTTATTTCAACCTTGTTAATAAAAATGGTATAATTTTTAAAACAAGTGAAAATTTCTAAATTTTTATCGAATTTTGGGGAAAACTAATGGTTTTGCTGATTAAAAAAGGGGAAAACTCTCTTCAAAGTCTGGCAACAAAGCTGATGACTCGAGAATGTTTGTCATATTTATCCCCAGTCAACTGTCAAATCCCTTAGATCCGGCATAATTGAAGAAGCTCATTTGTAGATAAATTTTAAAAGCGATTGCCTGCCTACGTTCAGGTTCTACAGTCTTCGAAGGAATATTCGACTATCTTTGTAGGCGTGCACCAAGGAAGGCATTTTTCGATGTGACCCCCCGGCCATTTAAAGGGTGGCTCAGGACATATTGGCGTCTTAAAAACGTGTGACTTTGATGGAGAAATAACAATTTTGAAATACCCCTCTACTCCCTTTTGAGGGATCAAATAATAAAGTATACTCCTCTTAAAGGATTCAACTTCCTAACCAAACACCTCTGGTTTGGGCTCTTTTAAGTGGTTCTAGGGCCTAGATAATTAGATCGTGTATTTAAACAAATAGCGCGCGTTATGTGGATGAATACCCCTTGAAAAGAAAGGGCCCTTTTATCAGTAAAAAAATCATGCACCCACTGAACGAAGCTATTTGGACAAATCAACACCTAGGTAGACGACAGCACTTCTAAGCAATCGAGCTGCATCATATGCTTACCAAAGTTATCCAATGGGTTAACAGAAAAAAACTGTGATACCGGGACTTCGCTCAAAAATAGAAGCCTCACATGCTTTTCGTTGTGAAGATCAAGATTAGCCCACTGCAAGTAGCAATCGAGGAAGCTCTTGTCACAGTTTAAGGTACCAGTCTAACGTACTGATAAGACCGTAGTTGATCTTGGTCGACTGACGAAAATTTTGGGTGGAAAAATCTCTATTGGGATATAAGCCTTTGGTATTGACAGTGATTGCACCGAATAAGCCTTCACTCTCCTTCTGCCGGGTAGTGTTTTGAACTTACCTCCCGACTGATCTGCTTAGAGTCTAGGGTCGTCATTCTGTAAGGCGAAACGTACAATTTTTTTCGAGTGCGCCAACGATTTACTTCTTTAACTCAGAATCTGGCCCCAGACTTCAGTGACACTGTGTGTCCGAGGCCAACGTTTGCCGTAGGACCCTATCTCCGCCGTTTTATTCCGAGACCCATGCTCACCGTTCTGCTTGATGTTGAACCTGTCTTGTGAAGTATATCAATTGAACCATTCTTAAACAGTCTTAAGTGGAAATGTTTTCGAAATGAAAGTTGAAAGATGTGCGAAGTACACCTCTGTCTAGGTCCACTGTGTCTTTCAAGACATCCACCTAAACTACCCTAACCTAACTTTTCGAGTGTAACAAACCTTCGGCGGATCCGTGGTCGACAATCAAACAATGCTATCCTATAAGGCTAAGATAAACAAGGCTCCCGTTTTTTTATGAACGCAAATGTGGTGCCCCCGCCGTGCCTATACAGGGTGGGCCAAATACAAGTTTGTTTCTAAAAATGCAATAAAATGAACAAAAATATTTTTTTCTTTCGTGTATTATGGCTTTATTACTAAGAGCAAACATTCCCATTAATTATAGAACACAACGGCGTTCAAGAGGATGTCTAGGCTGGCTTCGCAGTAGCGCATTCTGTTGCTCCAATTTTCCAAGACCTTGTTGATGGTTTCGGGCTGTAGCTCACGGATTGCTTGGATAATATTGGCCTTAAGTGCTTGAATCGTTTCCGGATTGTTGGCATAACATCGGTCCTTCACGGTTCCCCACAAAAAAATAGTCCAAAGGGATCAAGCCAATCAGGCCATTTGACATGGCCAAGACGGCTGATAAAACGATTTCGGAATTTGCTGCGCAAAAGATCGATTGTGGCATGGGCTGTGTGGCGCGCCATCCTGCATGAACCAGGTCGCCAAATGTAATTTCAGTGAACAAAAAAATCGGGTAACATGGCTCTGTAACGCCCACTGTTCCACGAAACGTTGTTCCCAGCCTCATTTTCGAAGAAAAATGCTCCAATGATGCCACCACTGCACGACCCGCCCCAAACTGTCACTCTCTGTGGATGCATTGGCTCCTTATACCGTACGACGCCGTGGACCATGCCCGTTGTCCACTGGCATACCAGTCTCACGAACTTTTTGCAAAAACTTGCGTACAGCAGGCGCGGTGGGTGCTTCATTTCGGCCAAAACTTCTTTTAAAAAAACGCACTGTTTGGGCTGCGCAGCACTCACTTTGGAAATAAGATGGCCACTAGATGGCCCGCGCTTTTTAAGTTTCGCATCCCCTGTAATGACTTCTGCATAATCTTCAGTCTAAAACGACCATCCGCAACTTGGGCGACCTAAACTTCATCACAGACCTGCATTCGAAACACCGAGTTCCTAAAAAAAAAATCAAAACCAATCCACAATCGTGATCTCTGTCACCCTGTGCCAACTGCTTTCTTTCGCTCCCTAGTCAAACGATGGCCAAGTACAAAGTACAATTGCGCAAATTGCACTGCCCTTCAATGTACATGGGTATAAACCTCTAGGCCTTTTATATTATTGCTCAGATTCCACTTCTAGCTCCCTAGGCATACCCGCCTATATTTTAAAAGCCAAACATCAATGGCAAGCATCCCTTTTGTTCCTACGACTCATAGCTACACACAAAAAAAAAAAAAACAGGGAAGCCAAACAAAACAACGAAAAACCCCTCCCATATAACGAGACTTGAATTATAAATTAGAACATCATACATAACCAATAAATTTACAGCCAACATTATATCGTAGTAAAACAGAAAAAGGAATCCGCATCCTCCTTGGGCGGCATTAACTCCTCGCCCACACGATTCTCAGCTTTATGGCATCGTTCCAGCGTCCTTAGCACCCTCCCGAGCAGACGGTGATGCCTAGCGAAGAATGTCGAAGTCTGATTGCCGATAGATGGCTGGAATGGAAATGGAGATACGCGACTTCTGCGTCGGTGGCGTGTCTCTCGCACGGAGGGAATAAAGGAAGCGCGCGTAGCCCACAACAATCCCGTTGGCTGTGCTGTTGGTCGTGCAATAAAACATGAATTTTTATTGTGTAACTGACTTTGTTGATTTTTATTTATTTTGCTTTTTACTTTGTTTCCTTTGCTCTGGCACACTTTGAGACATATTTTCAAATTTCGTCTTCGCATTGTTGGTGGATATATGTGGAGTGTTTCTTTTGTCGAGTTGTCCTTTGGATGGGGCTGCCGAGGTTTTTCTTTTCACTTTTGTTGGTCCTATTCTAATCCATTAACAAGTTAAGAGAAAGTTATTACTGACTATAGTCTGTTGCTTTTGGGGGAACTGATGAGGGGTTTGAAGGCTGATGACAGAAATTGTTTTTCTTCTTTTAATGTGAAAAGTAGGTCCGTACCGGTGTGGGTTTGGGGCTATGCTATAGCATCAGGAAGTGAAAGGCGTTCTTGTGGAGATAGGTTGAGAAGTTACATGCCGACTAATCTGTTGCAGTTCGAAAGTAGGTATAGGCGCATCTACAAAGAACTCTACAACTAGAAATCGGTACCTCTCGATCTCGACTTAAAATTCTTTTATTTTTATATACATCTCAGTGTGGGTCTAAGGTAAGTTTGCCTGCAAGTATCTTGGAGAGAACGGCATTGCGTACGTTCTGTCGAATTTCTTATGCGACACTGGGCTGGACATGGACAGGTTTATGGCTTGATAGTTCTTGCATGACATATGACCGAATATTCATGACATATGGAGCTCATAATCCAGTCCTTCTCAAGGTCTCCCACAACCCACTTGGTGTATGATGCAGCAAGGCATTCGCGCTACACTTATATGGTAGTTATTCACTTACTTAGGTGGCGCTACAAGCTGAAGCCCGGAATGGACCTGGGCCTCATCCAGAGCTTCGCTGGTAAACGAAAGAACTCGTCGGTCTTTTTCTACCTTCTCCTTTCCTTTCTCCTTTTCAACCTGTTCTACACTTGTTTTTGGGACTGGTTCTTCAATGTTCAAGCAATGGGTCATTTCTTTAAACGTTGCCACCAAATCTACAAATTCAAAAAACCAAGGTTGGCTTCATTAACCCACCAGCCCGTTGCCTGACCTTCGTATTTAATCTCTGCTTGTTGTTTCGTTAGGTAGACTTCGATCTCGGGCTTTCTCCCTTCTAGCACCTTCTTCTTTGGCTCGAAAGTTTTACCCAAATTGCCCTGCAGCAATTCCAAGAACGTCTTCTGTCTTCTTTTTTCTATACACTCTGCACTCATACTCATAAATCATTATAACTTATTCTCTGGCTGGTTGTTTGCGTGTATATGTGAACTCGCAGAGGAGTTTCTCATTCAAGCGTTTTCTATATAGTCTCTGGTTACTTTAATTCGTCGTTCTAAGTGCTATGGCGCCCAACGTTGACTTTCTTCTTCGAGGCGGCTCGGACTTACTTCTGGGTGGATTTTAAGGGTCAATCTAATCGCGGCGGGAAAATGCTCCGAGTCGACTTTTGCCCTCATGATGACGCATCTGTGCCTCAGATCAATTAGCATTTGGTCTTAAGACCGTCGAGTTGTATATCGTAAGCTTTGGAACAGTTTTTTTTAAATACGTCTCTGGAGAAAGTTGAACCTATTAAGCTATGTGGACGCTTTAAGCTGTTACAGCAGAAAGATGTCGACATTTGTTTTTTAATTCTTCTCCTTATATTTCGGAAGGTAGTTTCAAAGTCTGGTTTGTCCCGTAGGCAGGCATTTTTAACCCTGTACTACGAGAAGCTTACAGAAGCTTACAGTCTGTGGTCTGCTGTCGTTTCGTGCTTTACAACGATGGAACTCCTTTTGACAAGTACTTCGTCAATATAAATGACTAAGTCAATAGACCTTTAACCTACCCTCAAATTTGTCTTCGTTGGTAGGAGCCTGTAGAAATACGTATAAAGCCTGTTTTTTTTCAAATGAAGCCTTACTGAGGTTAAATTATTGGTCTAAAGTAAAAAAAAACTTTAGTTTTGAGTCTATTTTCCACGACAATGGGCTCAACAGGTTATGAGGACTCTAAGGCATCAAAATAATGGGTACTTTGCGAACTAACGTTATCCCAATAGCCGCATTCAAATTAATGCAATATTTTTTTATACCTAATCTGCTGTGATGTGATACCTAATCGGGGTGATGTGTGCCTCACACCCCATGAGACTCAAATAATTGATTTGAATTGACTCATTCGCAGTCCGTTGAGGTTCCGAGAATAATTCTGCGGCTCTTCTTGTCCCGCTCATAACTGGTCAGCAAATTGGTCCGATGGCAAAACCTCAAACTCTTTGTCTTGTTTAGTCCTTATGACAACAAGCCAGATATTCCGGTTTATAATGTGAGAGTTGGCAGTTGGCCCGTAACGGGCTCGTCTGTCAGCATGGCGGAAAATAAAATCCTATACTACCACAGTTAGTCCTGGCAAATATTTCACCAGAAGTCAAATTATTTCACATGTCTGCCCTGCCATTGTGACTATAATTGGTGACAGCATTGATTTGATTTTTGAACTAGTAGATTTATGCGCCCTCCTTTTCAGCGGCTCAAGCTAAAGTTACAAATCTGAGTGCGACAGTAGTTGGTATTTGGTAATAGTATTGAAATTTTCGAAATTTACGGAATCCTGGTTTGGTGGCCCGCACTAAAGAAAAAATGCAGTTCTAGATCTATGGAACGTGTACAAAGATCAGCCAGCATATGCATCACAGGGGCACTCAGATCCGCCCCTTCGGCCGCCCTAGACACAATACTACACCTCCTTCCTGTCGATATCTACGGGAAACTATTTGCATTAAGACTCAGAGAATCTCAGAAATGGACCAACTATAAAATAGGTCATACGGGCATTCTCCCTGGCACAATCCCATATGTAAGGGATAAATACTATTCTTGACTTTAACATAAAATACAAAGCAATAATCCCGTTTCGAATGGGAGAATAGCACAACTATGCAATTGAAGTTTATACAGATGGATCCAAAATGGCGGCAGGCATGGGAGCGGGAGTCTATTGCGCTACGTCTTCCAGACCACTGAAGCGTTTCTCGCGTAGGCAGCCTGCAGACTTGCCTCGTTTGCGATAGACGGAAAAGCTGTCGTACTATACATAGACAGTCAAGTAGCCATAAAAGCCCTGAATACACCAACAACTAGATCAAAGTTGGTAAAACAATGCCGGGAATCTTTTGACGAGATTGCGGACAGATGTTCAGTAACCCTGTGCTGACTTCCAGGTCACAGCGACATTCCTGGCAACTGCAAAGCGGACGATCTAGCCAGACAAGGAAGCGGCTTTCACTCGAACAACAACAGTGAACTGTACGCTCCTATGCAATCCATTAAATTCTCCTTATTTAAGGAGGGAATAAGGGTCGCAAACAACAGGTGGCACAGCATTGATACCTGCACCACATCCAAGCAAATCTTGCCAAAACTGGATGCTAAAAGGACTCAGAGACTTCTCTCTATTAGTAGAAACAGAATCAGCTGCGTAGTGGGAGCATTAACAGGACATTGCCTGATAGGAAGACACGCTCGCAGATTAGGAGCCTCCTACAACGATTTTTGCAGAAGCTGTACGGATGAGGAGGCGGAGGAAGAGGAAACCATTTTTCATCGCAAATTTGCGTAAAACAGTCTTAGGAAATTACTTCTCCGAAGACCTCAGTGACATGCCTCTCACAGATACACGCAGCAAATATATTACCAAGACCAAACGGCTCCAATGATCATTTACATATTTTCAGCATTAGCAGCTGGTCCCATCAGCTACTATTTAGATGGATGGTAACAGAGGGGAAACTGCTTCGGTTACCCCTCCGTTCTTATCCGAAACAATCCCGTCACTCGGTCAGACCCACCTTTTGACCAATTTGAGACACATCACAATTTGCGCAGTAACTAGAACGATTGATCCAATCACCACTACTACTACGCCTCGCTTTATCTGCCGTATCCGATAAGTAACCAGAGGATACACGCGAGGGTCCAACCGTTACCACCCGCCTGTCCGAAGGTTAACTGTCGACCAGTCACCTACTCCCTACTTTACTAAAAGTCAACTAATGCTCGCAAAGAAAGGGCCGATTTACAAATCACGGATACTGACACAACCGGTATACGTCACTTCGGACGAGATGTCGGAGGATCATAAACGTAGGGTACACTGTTTCGGTCACCCCTCGTCTATTCGAAGACACACCGTCTGATTTGGGGTCGTCCGAGGTTCACGGGCAAGGGGTAAACTGCTTCGGCACCCTTCCCCCGATCCGAGGATAAACCACCCATTCCCCCTCGACGAGACACAGACATAAGCATTAGGCAGCAACTGCGAACCCACTAGCAGGTCCGGTCTAGTTTATTACTCTGGCCTTCTACGATGAACTGTATACGGGCTGTATAGCGACATCGACCTATAGCCAGTAGATTAAAGGCCCACCGACTGAGGTGGCTGGGTCATGTCAAGCGTATGGACCCCAGAAGATCTTCGAAACCACTTCCAAGGGACGGCACTGTAAGCGAAGACCGCAACTCAGGTGACGGACGCAAGTGGAAGGGGACCTTAACCAACTTTATTACACTTTTCCGGGGATTAAGATAAACGATTTTAAATTTTGCGTAGAAAAGAAAAACACCGGGAGCAGTTGCAGCCGCCGCTGCGCCGATGGGTTGAAAGTCGCTAATGGCTATAAGCAGAGAAATGTCAAATTATCGATGCAATTCGCCGATGGTGTATGGTGGGGGAAAAGTGCAACAAGTAGCCGGTTGAATGCTACCGCCTCGGCCGCTCAGCTGGTGTGGGTTCAGGCTTGACGATGAAATTAAAATTATGTGTGCTGAAGCGAAATGGGTACTTAACCTTTTTTTGAGATGATGAGTATAATCGTTGAATCGATTACAGTGGGCGCCACACAATCTTTTTAGAAGGAATTGTGAAACCTTACCGAACAACTTCCCGATGATGAATTCGCGAAACGAATTTGAAGAATTCAGAAAATAAATGAGAAGAATGGGTTTTCACTTCGTTATAAAACTCCGTGAGGAGAAATGGCGTTTTATTTGGCGAATTGGTTGGGTGGTGAGACAAAATGATGGCCGCCGATGAAATGGCCCACTATCGCTACTTCTCGAATTTCTGACGGTCGTGTGAATGGGTCGCGTGTCCCGCTTTTCTGGGATTTTACCGAAACGAAAACCTACGTAATGATATTTCTATGATATGTATGTATCCTAACTCACACGATTCTACAAATGATATCATCTAAATAATGTACATAAAACACTGTAGTACTTATCTGGCTTCCTTTGTTCCCAAAACCTGTCCTAGTAGGTAACTCCCTGTCTGTCCTGCCGCTTGTATCGCCGTCCTTCCTCGCCTGCTCTTCTCCTTCATTTCACCTTTTCTTAGCACTTCCTAACTATTCAATTCGGCTATTCAACTAATAGCACTTCTTAACCCAATTAAATTATTACTTCAATGCGTTATTCAACTAATAGGGCTTTTCCAAAATTATCTATCAATTTCTTTACGGTTTGTAGTCGAGCTGTCTCTTGCCGATCTCGCAGTTAACCAAAAAGTGACCTCCTTGCTTAACCTTTCCCTTGTTTTTACCTCACACATACATATTCTTTCATTCAGCAAAACGGGACTATATTATTGTCCGCGACTGCAACACTCCGTTTCTTTTTGGCGGTGCTTCGTGCGGACTCCCGTTCTTGCTCTCAATCATACTGTTAACGTTCTTTGGCGAATTCGCCCGAGTGTTAGGAATATTTGCCAATCTCAAGCTTTTCACTGAACGCACTCACACGTACTTCTCCACCCAATGCATTCAGTATATGAAATGTTTTGCGTTAACTTTTCATATCCAAAATGTTAAAGACTTGAGCCAATTTACAGCTCGAGTAAAAATCGTGATTGAAATCGTTCGCGACATTATTCCCCCTAGCGGTTCTATCTTTTAACCCTATACCCAAAAGCGAAAGGATTTTTCTTTAGTAGGCGAGCTATTGGAACTTACATGGCTTGGGGATCATAAGACCTTGTTCCTATATATGGAAACCAGAGTTTTGGGGACAGAGGTTGCTGATCAATGTTTTCCGGTGATAATCCCGTGGGCTTCCGCGCAGATTGGGGGGTTGGGGATGAGCCTATAGTGTGCCATTTCTTACACATAAATTCCTTATGTTGGGGCCCTTAGCCACTGGATGCTGAGCCGTTTTCACTGACATTGTGGTGGACATCTCGTCTTTCCTGTGGTAGGCAATTTAGATTCTCTTGCCTTTGTGGTTGTATTTTGTATGATGTCGTTATTTCGTATATTCTAGGATGACTTTTTGTATGAGACTCGCTCGTGATTTGTCTTCAATGTTATATTTTCGTCGACACAGGTGTAATGGTGTGTTTTAGTATTTGAGTTTCCCTCTGGCCATTTTGGTATCTTATGTTTTGGTTGTCTTGTCCACCCGTAATGCTTTCTGTAATGTGTTTTGAGAAAACTCACCTCGCTCTCTCTCTCTTAGGACCGCCTGTCCCTGCCCGTCCAATTGGGCTGTTGGGGTACCTGCTTTTGCTATCCTCCCGAGGGTCATGGCGAGCAAGATCGTTGGGTATTTAGTATACCCAACATGATCGACTATGCCACTTCCTCAAGAGAATAACGAAAGGACGGGATGGAAAAAAAGGAATGGGTCGGAGGGTGGAAAGGTGGAAGACGACCACATATTTTTTTGGCGCGTTTTTGAACGCAACAGCTTGTTGCGCGATATTGAAGACAGCTGCCTAAAGATCTTACACAGGTTTTTTTGTAATGAGCTGTAGGTATGCCTTGGCTTTGGATGAGTTGCGACCCCAAGCTGCGCATTTTCTTTTTTTAATTCTAAACTTGAGAAACACTAGAAAAGTAGCAAACTTTAAATATTTCCTTGTTGGCATATGTTTTCGAAAACTGTCAGTTCAAGCTGACACCTTGTTTATCGTCTGTAACTATTTTTCACCAAATGTTCCCCTTTTTCTTTCAGGTGAGTGGTGTGCGAGTCAACTCGTTAGATGTCGTTCAAAAATACAGCCGTAAGTACCTTCCTCTACCTCACGACGCAATCCGGAATCTAATACCTACAAATTGTATTAACTTTCTGTCATCGATGATTTGCTTTGGACAGCGCACTCCATAGACAAATCATACTGAGACCCTCAACTCACAATCCTCTTGCCGCTGGCCCCCTCAATTTATTTTGAAATTCGACATTTTGTTTTCCCATCGGTGTTATGTCAATTTAGAATCCGTGTGACATGCAAAAACATCCAAAAAATACAAAACTAAATGCTGCCAACCTCGGCAACCGTGGGGAAATGTGCTAGAGTTCGGGAATACCACATTTTTTCATTACTGAATGTCATTGGTTATTATAAATTGTTAAAAGTTAAATAATTCGATTTTGTTGGACAATAAAACTATCTAAAGGAGATGTTCTGTATGCTAGAAACTTATTAGGACAAACATGGTTGCATATTTTCTGCTTTTGAATATCTTTAACTTCGATGTGTTAATTTTTCTTAGATAACTGAAAAAAATTTACTAAAAATGTTTTTATTTTCCTTCAACCAATCTACGTTGTTAATTTTTCATACATTTTATTAGCAAATGTACACTTATTTCTAAAAAAAACATATTATCCACACGTAACGAATAATTTCAAATTTAACGAATAAATTTCTACGAACGCTGTCAGCAAATTCGCCCACAACGGAAGTGGCATATACTAGCTGCGAGTGTGTTGGTGAGTCGGAATTTTTGAAGTTACGTGACATTAATTGTCAATACGAATTTCTATATAGCGATACAAGCGCACTATGCATTTGCCACCCCATAAAAATATAGCTTGTAGGCAAGTAACGGGAAATAGGCCGAAGTTGGTGGTCTCAGTATTGTCTCTGGCGCACTCTGTGAACAGCTTAAACTTAGCAGCGCACCTTAACGATACAAAAAAATCTGTTGGCGCAACAGTTCCGTAGGGGCCCTAGGTCCAAAACCTTATACAACCATTCGTATTCGTTTTATGTGAGTTTTTCATTATTGGGACGAATGGAAGGATCTACAATTTTATGCCGAGTCCAAATGGCTAATTGAGATGCTCTCTCATGACAGTTACACTCTCCGATCTTCACCAGGCGTTCGCGAAAGGTGGCGCAGTGGAAAACAAAAAAAAAACTTTGCATCGAATTTGGATTTTTTCGGAAGTCGAACCTGGGACCCCTCGCTTAGTATTAAAAAAAAATGTTTATAGAAACTTGTAGTTTAAAAATTTCAATTGGTTTTTCCTTCAAGAACATCTTCTCGTATCCGTCCTTCCTCTGTTCACATTCTCAGATTCTCAGACCCACCTGGCAAGTCAATCTCCTGTTGCGAAATAAAGCCGGCATTATTCCACTTTCCCTTCAATATAATAGTCTTCCTCCCATTAAACCATTCCATCCAGCCATCAACCCATCCCAACACATGAACATCGTCTACCGTCTGGCAGGTCGTTTATTTTCCCTCTCGCTTCACTTAAACTTTTATGCAAACAGCTCTCTTTAAAAACTGCAATCCTTTCTTTGAGTTCCGGCGCCTTACTCCGCGCACCCCCTAAAACTATACACCGCCAACGAGAGCATTTTCTTTCATCCACAAGACGATGGAGTTTCCAAAGTACAATGCATAGTTTGCACTTAACTTTAGCACTCAGATAAAGCGGCGAGCCCAAACAATGACATCCTCCGACGGCGGGGCTTAAAATTTGCATTTGTATGAGTATGCAAGGTTTTTGAAAATCTATGCGCTGTGCAGCGTGTGTGTTTCGCTATGGAAGGCTGCATAGATCTATACAGATGCGGACAGATACGAGTACTGCTCTTGGTATTTATATAGGTAGACTACGCGGAGTATGAATCGAAAGTGTTAGTTGTTACTTCTTCTGGTGGTTGCGTTATATGGTTGCTCGTTTTTGCCTAGCGAGCGCTATTCATCCCGTAAAATATTATGTCTTTCGTAGGGCTTTTGTTGCACGCTGTTGTTATTTTACAGTTTTAGACTGAGAGGTATTGTTTAGGAAGAGCACCTGCAGGCAAAATGGGTTAATTTGCACTAAAGTGTGAGGCTATGCAATGGAATAAGTCGGAGGTGATCTCATGCGAAGAATGGTGCTGCTGACATCGGCCAGAGGTAATGTATTTCTCGAAAGGTTACGATTTTGCACCTTCTGAGTGGGGGATATTATATTCTGTCCACAGATGCAGCTATCTCAGAGTTGGAGTGATGTAAGCGGCAGCTGAGTTGTACCAACACCGCTGGAAAAGAACTGTCAATTTAAAAAAAAAAAAAAAAAAACCGAAGGGGTTGGCTTTACTCATCGAAACCAAAAGGACACTTTAACCTACTCGTAGACGAAGAAAATACTATTAAGCTGTTAAGTCTAGCGCTTTCCTGTTCAATTTTGGTGGATTCTTGTTCAGTTTGGGGCGGAAACTGGACATGTGAATAGCGGGTCAAGGCTTACATTGTGTACAGCCCTATAGCGGCAGATTTTTGTCTATCTGTCTGCGACTATTTTGAGTCTATAGTTCTGTTCTGAATCTCTTCCGTATATTCCGTATATCAACGATCGTCTAAACGATACTATTTTTGAAGCTTTGATCACCGAAATAAGTTATGTTCTGCTTGAATTTGTTTGACAAACGTCAGCTTTCATTATATTTTTGGAAAATTAACTGGATTAAGTTCTCAAACTTTTAATTTTAGCACTTAGTTGTTAGTTTTGGAGGTCTGTCGTTTCGACGATAATCGTCTGAAATGAGTGCCCAGGTATCCAAAGGAAGGAATTTTCTAAATTATTTTATGGCAGATATGTTTAGAATTTTTGTCATCGCATCGGTGATACAATTTGGGCTGCTGACCAATTTCTCTGCGTGTAAGACGAATTTTACCAGGCCGTACTATCTTATATCCTGACCTGCTCTCCTACTCAATCGAGTTGCATCGACATTAGCTGGGTTTTATTTTCATTGTGATCTGATCCGGATCAAGACGGATTATTGAAAAGTTTAATTTTTGAGTTGTGGCAACAGTTGCTTTCAAAAACAAAACAGATAATACAGGGTTGTTGCGGCAGCCCATTAATTTAATTTATGCCCGATAAGAGAATAAGAAAAATAACTTTAAAACACGGAATAGCTATCGCGGCGACCGGGTTGTTGACAAATTAATGCATATGCACGGTCCAATTTGACGTTTGCAATAAAATCGGGTAGATATGGTTATCGCGCTCGCACCTTACCTGTTGTCTCGTCAACAAAATAGATCTGCGTTCAGGTTCCAAGATTCAAGCCAATCTGACCGAAAGTCATGAACTGATCAAAAGCTGTGCAATATAGAGTTAGTTATTGTTATTTAGTCGTTAGTTATTGTTATTATTCGCATGTTAGTTTTATTGAATTATTTATTGTGATATTTTATTTGAAATATTTTTTAGCTAGTGTCGATAAGTAGGTCTCCCTAAACGACTTACTGTGAACTGACCCGACTAAGGAATTGAGATACCTTCCTTCCCTGTCCAGAAGAGTGGATAGTTAGAAAGAGACAAACGAAATAATACAGGAAATATAGCTGGGAGCAATAGTAGTAGTTCTTCCCAAAAATAAAAACTCACACAAGACGAATGGTTGTGAGAAGCTAGGCTTGGGTCCATACGGACCTGTTGCGCCAATTATTTATTTATTTATAATAGTAGAAGGAAGAAGAGTAGATACAAAAGAAACTTTATGAGGCAAAAGACAAAAACCAATTTATAGGGGACACTTAGAAAAAAGCATTGTTGGGTCATTTTCTATCGATAACCGATCGAGAGAGGTCATTGCCTTTAGCAGATAGAGGAACTAACCAGTTGGGTAATACAGTGTGGAAAAAAAATTTCAATCAGGTTCAAAGGCAAAAACGGACACCAGAAGTGGGGCACGGACAAGAAGTCCAAAATTAATAATCAAGTGTGTGTTCAACGACCGATTCTGCGATCGTTACGCCAATCTCCACAATCCTTTGTTCCGGGGTCCGTACTTTAAGGAACGTACTGAGCCCTACCGCAAGAACGGGCATTAAGCGGTATCAAGGCAGCGGTAAAGGCAAGGGTGAAACCAAGGCAAAGTTTAACCGTACGCTTTGAATCCGATAACCCGCATACAGTGCACTCCAACAAAGATTCCCCGAACAAAGAACTCCAAATCCAGAGGATCCCGAAAAGTTTGACCGTGGAGGTATATTTTCTTTGCTACCAACTCAAAGAGTGGTTACAAAAGGGGGTGCTCCGCCACCAACCATCTATAATACGTCTCCCAAACTCCGCCGACGTTTTTGTGCAACCACACAATTCAGAGGAGGTGCTCCGAGGGACCGCTTATTTATTAGGATTAACGTGAATTTTTTTTTGTATTCTGAAATCAGTTGACTTAGAGTAGTTTTTTTTTGAATTTTATTTTATTGTAATAAGGTTAGGAAGAGTTTCTGCACTTCGTGTTTTTTTTTTTGTTGTTCGCGGTAACCTTATTTGGAATTTGCAGCAGTGCCTTCCTTGTGCTGGTACCAGGACAACGGGGTATCGGGATAAAACCGTAAGTTTTAGATTAGATTTTAGATTTTTTTTTGTTGTTTTTATATTATTTTATTTGAATTGATGAATTAAGTCAATACAGACGCTTCAAATTAGGTTTACTATTTGAATTAAATGAATTTCCGGGACTGACAGTGACGGGACATGACGTCAACAAACGACGACCTAACATGACGTACAACTAACGACATTCTCTATTCGTCGGCAATAGTGACTGGGAGGAGATCTTGGGGTTACCTTTTGCAACATCGGCCTGAATGGAGACTTTTGGATGTGTTTATGACACACAAAAGGGAGGGTAGGCCAGCCTTTGCCTTCGTCATCAGGCATGTCTCAGGGTTTTGACGAACCTTTGTCTTTGAGAGACCATGGGAAAGAGAGTCGCGTTGAGGGTATTATCTATCGTAGGTTAGTTTTAAGTTGGAATACATGGTGAGTAGGGCTTAGCTTAAGTATTAGATTAGATTAGGCATAGTTTAGGCTAGTTAGGCTTAGTTTCGTGTGAACTTTCCCGCTTTCAAAGACATAGGCAAAAGTCTTTGAACTTTTCTTTTCCGCTCTATTCTCTTTTTAAATTAGCTTTCCTTTTGTCCGTCCGGGGTCCACATAAATTAAAGTAACTTTTTATTTCTCTTGATTTTTTTTTTATGGCACGATACAAAAATGTGTTGAGCAGGAGGTGTATGGTGAGGGGGCAAGAACTACAACCTTCCGACGAGCTGAGCCGAGCAACCGCGAACGTGCCGCGCCTTCCTCACCTGCATCGAAGATGCCTCCGTGGCTTAAACCAAGCTCGCAACAGGGTATTACAAACTTCACATCGCCACCAGCCAAATTGCAAATATTCTGCTCAACGTGACGTCACACAAGGCACATGTCATTTCGCTTGCAATGTCGGGGGTGTTACCATATTTGAATCAAATTTGAATAAGTTTTCTTTTCCATATTTTTTAGAAACAAATTTAGTATTTTATGTTCAAATATGCGACATGAACAATTTTTTGATGCTAGCACTTCCGTTTATTTTGGCATATTAAGGTGTGTGCAGACCAGCGAAACTTCTCAGAAATGTTTATGAAATGTTTGTGAAGCAAATCGGACACATTTATAAAAGATTTCTAAAATTTAGTTATTAAACGTTTGTGAAATATTTCAATTTTATTCTTCTAGTCCAACTGGAAGAAAATAATGTGGTAGGGTTATTAGCAGCGAGTAAAGTTTATGTTTTTGTAATTTTGGTCGCGGGAATCACGTGACACACGATTTAATTGAAATAATCGTATTAAATGAATCACTTTCTCATTAGGTATTCCAAGCTTTTCTTGCAATTTTTATTTTATTTAAAAATAATAATAATCGAAAAACGGTGTTCGCTTTCAGCAGTTAAACTTGTAAAACTAAAATTATTTCCCATCACGATTGGGAAACTGTGGAACATTTCATACATTTTTTTTTGGTGTCCAGATCCAACCCAGCAAAACATTTCATAAATATTTGATAAAAATTGTTTTTTTTTAATAAATGTTTTAGAAATATTTATAAAACATCCAGGCACATAATTGTTTATCAAATGTTTGGCTGGTCTGGACATACCTTTAGAGAACGAAAATAACTCGGAATACGGACGGGGATTTATTTCGTGCGCGAAAAAATCAATTGATTTTTTGTGTTCCATTTTTTGTCTCCCAACTTGATTAGGTTTCGTAGCGTATCGTTTACAGGCACACCAACATGAAACAAACCATCTAGTGGGAAATAGTAGAAATAATTGTCAGATCATGATTCGTGATCTCGATGAGAAGCAGGATCATGTGCTGTTGTTGAAAGTGCATGTAAATTGATGAGCTATATGGATCATTGCTGATAATAAAAAACAGCTCTTATGCGACAGTTGTGGTTCTCAAGTCGGCTTAACATTTCAGTTGCGGTCGTCCTACTACCTGTCCGGTTGCACCCCCCAAGTCTCACGAGCACGCATACAGGACTACATCCTTTTCATGAAATTTTCCATAACCAAATCGCAAAGTGGCTACCCTATGTCCTCGATAGCCTCACGAATTTTATCTCTGAGGTCTTGAATCGACGCTAGGCTGTTGGTGTAAATCTTATCTTTCACGTGGCCCCAAAGGAAGAAGTCGCAAGGTGTTAAATCACAAGATCTCGGTGGCAAATTGTGATCACCTCTTCGAGAGATAACACGGTCCGGAAACGTTTCCCGTAAAAGATCAATGGTTTCGTTGCTTGCGTTTTTTCACAATTTTTGTAGTGAATTTTAATAATTTCAATGCGTTGTTGAAGTGTGTATCGTTCCATTTTAAGTAATGGCGTAGTTTCTACTTGTCAAATGTCAAAGAATAAAAGCTTCAAAAGTGACAGAATGACACCTCTCATTGGAAATCCTTTATTATTGCAAAATGCATATTTTTTTCTCAAGTTAAGCATTTTTTCGTCAAAAGTGGTTGGCAACGCGAACACTGGTGTCGCAATATTACTAACGCAACATTGGTAACGCAACATTGGTATCGCGAGTTCAATGATTTTATCCCATATCAAAAATGCCCAAAGAAGTTATCACTTCAAAAACATTGTAATGCCAACAATTTTCGTTGGTAAAGACTGAACCCAAACATACAAATTTTTGATTTAAGAATGCAATTGTTAAATACTTAATTTTTTGAAAACTTAAAAACGAGTTAATAGCAGTTTAAGTAAAAACTTTTAGTTTACAATTTTTCAGAAATCTCAAAATTCTTCCCTTAAGAAAGTTTTTCTTTCCTGAGTGGAGGACCTACTATGTTCATTTGCTTTACAAGACTTGGGTCGATTCGGACCGAAATAAATGACGCAAGAGATCGCGTGCATTGCCCTACCTCTAGAATAGGTCGCCGGATGTTGCAAGCAATTCGGAGTCTTTAATGGTAAATCCACCTGAAGTAAGAATTCATTTCACTCACTTAAAGCACATCTGGACTATATTCAGATTCGACCCGTATCCTCTTTAAGGCAGTTGAAACTCAACAGCATTCCATTTTACTTCGCAAAACTTTCAGAATTGTTTGCCTATAGGTCTAACACAATTTGCCATAGGGCAACTCCCGACCTGATGCCGAACTTCTTCACATAGTTCACCTGTAGCTATACCTTTTTCGAAACAGGCCATCGCCGATCACAATCTGGTCGGTTTGCCGTTGGGGCCGCATGCAAAATGAAAATTCCGCACCCCATCTCATAATTGATTGCAGCATATTGCCCATTAAATAAGATGCCTTCCGATTTTGTCGGCAACCAAGTAGAAAACATCTTTCAAACATTGAGCTTGAGTTGCGTTAAAATTTACTACACGCACGTTGGTAAGAATTTGGAGCGAAAAGCAGCGATAACGGCTGTTCCGTTCCGGTTGCCGAAAATGTGAGTATTCAATTTTTATTTCGACTTGATGTTGGATCTGGCATTTTTACGCATCATTTGGCAGAGCATTCATCTAAAACGGCGTTTGGAGTGTAGGTACCCAAAGCCTAGAGAAATTACAAAGCATCCTGAATCCTGATGCCAGCAGACATTAGCTCTTCGCTGCTTGTTGCTGCGTGGCGCTCATTTCCTTCCGCTAAGGAACTCTATAACCAAATTGAATATACTCGTATGTCGTGTCGTTCTGTGCGTATCTTCAAACATCTGAGAGGGTTTTTTGTTTCTTCCTTTTTGTATCCAACTGAGCAATTGATTTGGTGCTTCATTTCTTGCGGCCGCAAAATTGTGATGCTTGATGGAATGAAATTGATTTTTAGTCCTTGACTGGTGGCGTAGTGCCGTGCGATGCCATGCGTGCGACATAAAGCGTATATACGTACGAGCATAATGTGTATGCGGGAAGGATGTTTATTTTTATCACATGACGTTTGATTGCATAGCCAAATGACTTTTTTACGAGATTCTGAAAGTTACCTACTTGAGTGCGCGAATATGAGAATTTTGTGTAATGACACTCGAGAGCATGTTTTGTTATCTTTTGGATTACCAAGTTTGCCGTTTATTAAATTAAGTTAAGGAAAATCGTAGGGAAATATATTTTATAGAGTGTTGTAAGAGAAGGTCGTTAAAAAATCGTATAAAAGAGGTTTTATCTATAAGGGTTGCTAAAAGTTGTTGAATTATTTTTACATCCTTTAGTTTTGGCTTGGCCGCCTTGGATCTCTCTCGCCGTTTTGTATCCGCTATCCCAGGTGGGCCAAAAGAAGTCATCCGATGTTGTTTGGCTCTCATTTTTTTTTCTAAATGAAAAACTTCGATTCTGTTTTTTGATTATGTTTGTTTGAACCTTTAGAATTTTATTGGTCAAGTCGAGAAGATGATATCGGCCAAATGGGCGCCGTCACAATTGATTGCCATACGGGCTCGTTTCATGACATTTTTCATCACTTCGGGCGACAGATTCTCGTACTCGAATGTTGTCCTTGGGCTTCTAGGGTCTCGGGCTTGTTCACGTAAACACGGGACTTCAAAAAACCCCACAAAAAAGAGTCTGGAACGGTTGAATCGGGCGATCTTGCGGACCAGTGCAAATCGCCAAAACGAGAGATGAGACGAGCCGGGAACGCCGGTTGTGTCTTGCGCAGTGTGTGCCATAGCTCCATCCTGTTGGAACCACATGTCCTCCTGTCCTAATTCGCCCAATTGCGGCAGAAAAAACTCGGTTAACATGGCCCTTTAGCGCGCACCGTCCACTGTTGTCGTTTGGCCAGGGGCGTTCTCGAAAAAAATGGCCCGATGACTCCTCCAGCGTGAACAGCAGTAACTTTGAGCGGGTGTAATGGCTCCTCGTGCATTACTCGTGGATTTTCGGTGCCCCAGAAGCGATAGTTTTGCTTGTACTCGTTGAGGTGAAATGAGCCTTATCGCTCATTATGATTTTGGTCCGTAGGACGGAATTCGCTCTGCGCCAACACTACAGACGAATTGTTACGCAAAAAAATAGGCACGATTATTCCGCGTTCTTGGGGAGTGTATCGCTCCATGGCTTGTTCACTTGTATTCTACATTTTTCTAGTCCACAAATGTCCAAACAGATTTGACATTGGTGGCCATTTGCAAAAATAAGATCACCCCAATAGGGTCATCTATTTTGGTCCACCTTTATATAGGTCCAAGTGGACTTGTTGCGCGACATACTTTTTGAAACAAAGCTTTGATACTGAGTTCGGTCCTCCTGATAGCAGATCAATTTAGTTTTCTCTAAACTGACCCCAAATTGACCAATCCTACAGGTAAACTCGGCATTGGTCCTTCCACCGCCCCTAATTTAGTCACCGGGATTCTGGATCTTCCCTGCCTGTTTCAATGGTGTACTTCACTGAGCGCAGTGAATAATTGTATAAGCGACGATCATCTCTTTAGATTTTTTCTAGTTCATCTTTGAGAATTTCCAAAACCCAATGTTAAACGCCGTTCACCGGACAATAATTTGTGGAGTTTATGTAAGGATCTTGATATCGCGGACCGGCTATTCCGCACACTGCTGGATTACAGGCCAGAGTTGACATACACTCGGAACTGCCAAGCCCTCACAATACCTCTTTGATAGTTCGTCCCTTGTCACCGCTCCTGCAATATTAATATAGGCATGGGGCCTTACTACCAGCAATTTTTCACCTTCACACTAAATATTTTATAGGTCACAATATGCAATTTTGTGTCGAAATTTTCCCCATTGTGAGTTCGAAAAATGAATCCTGGACCCTAACAATGATTATAAGTATCGCGGAAGCTCTTTATGACTAAGGCTAAGAAGGTTTTCTCTGCTGAATCAACACTGTGGTCAATATTCATGATGACAGATACATTAAGTTAGCTACATTGGATGTTTTTAAAGCTTTGATTACATCTAATTTGTCAGGACTACCTAAAGTATTCGGTAAGTGACAGGTTGAGCCGAACCTCTTGAGAGTATGTTCGAAGAGCAATGGTATACTGACGCGTTATACCCCAGGTGCTTATCAAGTCTGATTTGAAATTACTTTTCAAAAGATAAATCTTCCAAAAGCTCATAAAAGTCATACAACGTATCCAGGAGGAATTATGCGCAGTCAAGGTATAGGTCGGCTTGCGAACTTCTGTTCAAGAATATTCTATTAGAAAGTTTAACGTTGAACGGCTGTAATCGGAAGAAACTGTCAATCTTCAAGGATTGCTTTCGCCTTGCCTCACCTATCAAAAAGTGTCGGGCCAGTGTTGCCTCTGGAAGCCATTAGAAGTGTCACCATTATAAGGAACACAAGTTGATCAGTGCTCCCGCACAAGGACTGTAGAAAGCTGCTAATGATACTTATGTAGGTGGAAAACGCAATTTTCTCTTTAAAGGAAAAGGGAAAATAATGTAGGTAAACCAAATTTGTTTACTTTACTTTTGTTGGCGCTATATTCCGGGCAGAGTTGGGCGTGTATATACCCAATTCTGTCTAAAAACAAAAGTCAAAAGATGCAATTCCCTGTGGCTTGAAGATTGTGTCAAGTCGTAGAAAAAACATGTTCGAATCCGAATCGAAGCGTGTTCTTGGTGGACAAAGGTTTCAACTAACAAGCCTCTTTCAACCAAATCGGTTAGGGTCGCTCACCAACTGTTCGCCACCTAAGTTTGATTTTTTTTTTATCAGAGACTTTGTCGAAGATCCGTCGGGCAGTTGTATTGCTGTCCATAAGCTGCACGTTAACTTGTCACCTCAATCGTTTAAAGCTTGTTGGAAATTTGTCGTTCGATATTCCATGCAAATTGGAATATCACCCGAGGGATATTTCTCTCAAAGCGTCCCAAAATGTCTTTATGCCGTGTTTTTACTTCATACAGCAGAACCGGGAGGACTAAAATCTTGTATTACATCTTCCTACTTCTAGGAGAGAGTTCCCATCTTATTTTATAACCTCTTACCTCGCAGAAACAACACCTAGAAAAATCACTTATTTAAAATCAACCAACTTTGGGCTAAGAACTACCACGTAATAATATTTATATAGCTCCAACAGGTTTAGTGGGTTAAAAATAACATGTCAACTTGTTTGGGGAAACTCGGTTAAAAATAACCGATTTTTTCAATTTTCTCTGTCATAAATAACAAAATACTCTTTAGAATTTAACCAACTGGTTGATATCTTTCATTTTATTTATTTATTTTTCATTATTCTCATATTATAATTTTCAAAGTGTTATGTGTTGGATTTTAAAACACCAGAAAACTTTCATATTTCAAAAAAAACGACGATCTCTCCACAACGTTATAAAAATAATCGGTTTTATTGGCGGTCGTGTTGAAACAATTATAAAAAACTTTGATTGACTCTGCTTCTTATAAAGGGTGATTTTTTAAGAGGTTTAGAACTTTTTTTTAAAAAAAAACACAAAAAATTCGAAAAAATGAATGAAATATTTATTTGAATCGATAGTTTGAACCTTGCAATTTAATGTTTAAAGATAATTTCATGCAAATGTTGACCGCGGCTGCGTCTCAGGTAGCCCATCCGCTGAGTCCAATTTTGGCATACTCTTTCACACATATCGGCCGGTATCTCACGAATGAATGCATGGATGTTGGCTTCCAGTGCGTCAATCGAAGCGGGCTTGTCCCTATACACATTAGCCTTGGCATACCCGCACAAAAAATAATCTAATGGTGTCAAATCGCACGATCTAGGCGGCCAATTGACCGGCCCGAAACGTGAAATTAACTGTTCACCAAACTCGCCTCGCAATTGCGCCATTGTTTCGCGTGCTGTGTGGCATGTGGCACCGTCTTGTTGAAACCACATATCATGCAAGTCAAGAACTTCCATTTCGGGCAAAAAAAAGTTTGTTATCATCGCTCGGTAGCGTTCACCATTGACAGTAACGCTGCGATTCGCATCATCTTTGAAGAAATATGGCCCAATAATGCCGCCGGCCCATAAACCGCACCAAACAGTGGCTTTTTCGGGATGCATTGGTAGCTGTTGCAATGCTTCTGCCTGATCTTCACTCCAAATGCGGCAATTTTGCTTATTTACGTACCCATTCAACCAAAAATGAGCCTCATCGCTGAACACAATTTTTCGATAAAAAAGCGGATCCTCGGCCAGCTTTCCAAGAGCCCATTCACCAAAAATTCGGCGTTAGGTCGGCTGGCTTTAGTTCTTGCACCAGCTGTATCTTAAAAGGCTTTACGCCCAAATCCTTCCGCAAAAATTTCCACGTAGTGCTGTAACAAAGGCCTAACTGCTGGGAACGGCGCCGAATCGACATTTCGCGGTCTTCTGTCACACTAGCTGATACGGCCGCAATATTTTCTTCACTACTCACAGTACGTAAACGTGTTGGTGGTTTAATGTCCAACAAAGTAAATTTGGTGCGAAATTTGGTCACAATCTTCCGAATAGACTGCTCAGAAGGTCGAGAATGCCGATCATAAAATGGAAGCAGCGCGCGATGAACATTTCGAACCGAGCACGAATTTTGATAGTAAAATTCAATAATTTGCAAGCGTTGTTCATTTGTAAGACGATCCATGGTTAAATTGCAAACCAAACTGAAGCTGTTTGACAGTGACACAAGGTACTAAACACACGTCAGCTGTCAAAACCGGTGTTGCCAAAACCAAACCAGCTAAAAAATCACCCTTTATACAGCAACAAACTCGACATGACGTTTGACGTTTGTGACTTAAGACTTACAAAGCGTCGTTGAACAAATATACTCATATTGATTATTTTATTTGAGTGAATTTCAAAGTTCAATATTATTTCTATATAAAACAAAAAACACTTAATAATAATCTCTAAACACAAACCTTCAAAAAAGTAAATATTGCAGGTACAATTTTTAGAACAGTTAGTCACATTTCGTATTAATAAACATAAATAGAGGCAAATGTCACAATATAATAAAATAATTAATGTGAAGTTGCTAGAAACTGATAAAATGTTTTTCTTTAACGTATGTATTTTTTAATCTTTTCTTTTCGGTAGTTTTTAACAACAAATACTGTTTTTTTTTGCCAAAAGAGACTTGGTTAATTTTAGCAATTTTTTTAAAGGCTTTTTGTACGGCAAATTAAATTTTGCCAGTTCCAAAATCATGATTTGGCCTCGATTCAATTGGTTGCAATCCGAGCGTGCATTATTCGTCCACGCCACTCTCTTATGAAACTCATTGCCCGTTACTCTAAGAAGAACCACAAACACAAGCACACTCAAAGCCTATCTTTTCAAACATAATACATAAATATAAATCTATTTCATTTAGTTTAACATAATGTTATTAATAATGTTATTATTTCGTTCAACTAAATTACATGTAATCAGTCCTCACCAATTCATAATGTCAAGTGGAGTGCCGACAGAAGTGGAAACTTGAACAATTACATGTGTATTTTTTGAATCGTGTGTATTTGTGTAGGAAGTATTTTTAAATCAAGTGTTTTTATCCATTATTATAAATCAGTACTACAAAAAAATTTCAAATAAGGCTTTTTCATGCCTTTTAGGCATTATTTCATTAGCTAAGCTTTAAGGCTTGTTTCTTTTTCAAAAGGCATTTTGTACACCCTCCACTGGAAGGTAAATTCACCAATAATCAACTTTAGTCTGGCAGTTTGCGCAAAGACTCCACACTTTCCAAAATCCCTTTACCAATAAACAAATATAGTTGCCAGACTATCGCTAACTGTAGAGTTAAATGTTAATGTTCGCAGAAACCTGTGTTTATCTCGGGCATTAGCTAAATAAATCCTCCCTAAATGTCATTTTCAAGAGGAGTGTTGCCCAACCCCCAAAAATGGTGGTAGCGAATTTCGTAATAGGAGCGAATTTAAATACACTTTTGTTCAGCCTGAACATTTACAATTATAAACTAATTTTAGTAAATTATATATGTTTTCGCACTTAATTCGTTGGAATACAACAATGCAAGTTGTTTTTAAGTTAAGCAAAGACAAATTTTTACAAATGCATGCACAAAATTGAAAAATATTGCATTTTTATTTTATTTCTAAACACTTGAAATATAATAATTTCGAATATTTTCATGTTTGGTATCTTTTTCAACCGCTAGCGCTTGCTTTTTGATTGGTTTTCCTTTTTGAATAGTTTGCAAGTTACGAGTGCATACGTAGTAAAAAATAAATTTGATATAAGTTTAGGATGTTTCCAAGACTTTCTGAAGAGTCGTCGAGAAGAGAATAAAATACCGGTTCACTTAAGATTGGACAGCTCATACTTATATTTTTCTACAACTCTCAGTACCTTAAGCGGCTCAGGTAGCCCTCTTTGGAAATAGAGTTTGTTCCCAGAAAATGAACATTTCTAATAAATCAGTGGTTGGTGTGAAAAGGTTGACTTCGCGGAAATATAGATATAATAATTGTCAGCATTCAGAAAAATCCCCGGGAAATAATAAATTTAGGAACTTCTGGAGCAATAACAAATGTTATTCTATAGGAGATTTGAAGAACAGATTTCGGTGCACACTGGGTGCGCGGCAACTGCATTATATTCCTCAAAAAGCTGCACAGATCATCAATTTTGTATGTGCGTTGCATAACATATGCATTCATTCTCTCGTACGGGACTACACGAATATTTCTCACTATGAATTTGAAGATCATGAAGGACAACTGGAGAACATTGCCACAGATGATTCAAATAATCAGCGAAACGCAGTAAGAGCAATAAGGGATAACATCTCAAACACATTTTTATAGGAAATGCAAACATCACCGATTCATAACAAACAAACTTTATTCAAAACAAAATAAATAAAGACTTTCAAAGTCAATATCATCTTAGAACTAATCTTATTTGAAATCTTTCACATAGGAACTTTGTTTTTCTTCACCACATTTATTACTCCTCTTCCATCTGAAGTATTTGTAGTTTCATTTGAATTTTTTTTTTCCAAAAGCTCTTCTTGTATTTGGTTATGCCTTCACCTTTAGTCAATTTCTATTTTTTTTTTAAAGTCGCATAGTTTGTCAATTTCTTTGTACAATCTTTTTGTGCTCGCTGCAATATCCTGCGTAAGTTTTACTTGTTCATGGTAGTACTTTTCCGTTTTCAAATAAATTGTCTTTTGCAGCTCAATTTGTTGTTTCAAGAGGTTTGCAGTATCATCCACTTTGCGCGAAGTTGAACGCAAATTTTGTATGTCATCTACAAAATGTTGTGTGTCATCTAAAGGGTCATCTACATCTTCTTCATTTTCCGTTTCTGGCTGATTTCTTATTTTCTCAACCGCTGTAGAGACTCTACATCCATACGAAACTGCTTCATTTATTCCTGATGTGGAAGTCTGAAGTCTTGCCAGCTTAATCACCCCTTCCTCCAGCTTTGAGAAGGTATGTTGCCGGCACCCTCCGCCGCCAGTTGAATTTAGCTCTTTTTTATTTACTTCTAGTTTCCTTTTAATGTATGCCTTTCAATCTAACGAAACCTAAGAGTACAAAGCACGACTTGAAACTAAATACGTTTACCCGAATTAGTTTACCTTTCTCCAAACTGGATTTTCTTTTGCAGGTGGTCCCAGAGTGTAAAGATCAATTTTGACGTGATCCCAAAACATCGTCACATCTTCTTTTGTGGCTTTTGTGTACCCTTGAGCAATATCGGGCTTCTCGCTTAATAATTCGAAAAGCCTCTCATATTGTGCCTTATTAGTTGTTTTTTGCCCTATTAAAGCCACAAATATTATAAAGAATTCCAAAAAATTGGTTAATACTTAGATTTTTAAAGAAACCACATTGATTGGTACATAAAAACCGTTTTTCTCAACGTCCCCAACGGAAATTACTTGTCGTAGAAAAAGAAGTTTATTTTCCGTTTCATTCGGATTCAGTGATACCAAATTTCACGAATTTCGTAGCAGATTTTCCACTACGAATGGATTCCATGATGTTTTTTTTCGGGATTCGTAGCGATTTTTGAATTACGACGGAATTCATGATAGGGGTGAGTAAAGAGGTTGTAAAGTGCTTGTTATGCATCAAGTGGTACACTTTACGACATTGGAAAGAAATTGGAAACAAATTTGAAAGCTGTTTGTTGTATAAATAAAAATGTTTTTCGCTTATTTTTTTTTATATTTATTGTTCAACTTTACTAAACAAATATTATTTGTGGCGTTATATTATATTGAAAAAAGGCATTTTTTTTCAAGTTAGACATTTTTTCGTCAAAAGTGATTGGCAACGCGAACACTGGTGTCGGAACAGAGGTATCGCGAGTTCATTGGGTTAATCTCATCTTAAAAATGGGCAACGCACCTAGTGAAGTTTTCACTTCAAAAAAGTCCCAAAGTGGCAACGCTGCCTCGAATATCTGTCTGTTGTGATGGTTTCACAGAGTCGCAGGCGTTGGGGGTACCGGACAAAACAAAAAAAATAGTTTTGTCCGGACTGCCTCCATTTCAGAAAATGCAAACCCGCCACTG
The DNA here is from genome assembly GCA_916610125.1 of Cheilosia vulpina. NCBI lineage: Eukaryota > Metazoa > Arthropoda > Insecta > Diptera > Syrphidae > Cheilosia > Cheilosia vulpina. The sequence continues at coordinate 75,870,216 of OU744276.1, read as the reverse complement.
TGGAATCGCCGCGTTCTCTCAATATCTACTGTCAATTCAGCATAAATGGAACTCTGTAATTTCACTGACTCTTAAAAAATTGTACTTCTAAATTAGCATGGTTGCGAAGCCTAACTTCATGTCTTCTAGCGACCTTCCGAACCTCGTCCTCTACCATTTCAATTTTTAGATCCCTATGTAGATCAGCGTTACGTACGTACCACGGCGCATTAACAATATTGCGTAATACTTTGTTTTGGAAGCATTGTATGCTTTGAAGGTTGGACTTACTTGTGCACCCCCATAATTGGAGGCCATATGTCCAAATTGGTTTTAATATTTGCTTGTAGAGAAGCAGTTTATTGTGAATTGAGAGGCATGAATACCTCCCTATGAGCCAATATATTTTAATGTATCGTAAATTTAGTTCATCACGTTTTTTCTTGACATGAGTTTTCCAGCGCAACTTTGGGTCCAAAGTCAAGCCTAAGTACTTAGCTGAGTTCGAATGCTGAACCACTTTATTATTTATATACACAGGTATGTGTTGTACGTGTTTATTTGTAAAGTTAACATGAACCGACTTCAGTTCATTTAATTTTATTTGCCATTTGTTGGTCCAATTAGATATATCATTTACTGTCCTTTGTAGTTTTTCGGTAACTTCCTGCACGGTTTTTCCTACTGCAAGTACAGCAGTATCGTCTGCAAAAGTGGCAACAGTAGTTTCTTCATTTTGTGGTAGGTCGTTCGTGTATAGGAGAAATAGTACAGGTCCCAACACATTTCCTTGCGGTACTCCAGCTTTAATGTGTTTCAATGCTGAGTATTCATCTTCTTGTTTAATTCTAAATAATCGTTGCATTATATAGGACTCCAGTATTTCAGAGTACTGTTTTGGAAGATATTTTTGTAGCTTACGGACTAATCCTTTGTGCCATACTTTATCAAAAGCCTGTGTTACATCAAGGAAGATGGTAGAGCATATTTGTTTTTCTTCTAAAGCCTTTTCTATTATATTAGTTATTCTGTGGACTTGATCTATAGTTGAATATTTATTTCTAAATCCGAACTGATGGTTTGGGATCAGTGTTTTTTTCTTCTAGAATCGGATGGAGTCGTTTTAGAAGGATTTTTTCGAATAGCTTAGAAAGGATTGGCAGCAATGATATCGGCCGATATGACGTTACTTCACTGGGCAATTTGCCCGGCTTAGGTACCATAATAACTTCCGCGACCTTCCACATATGTGGAACATACCTTAGTCTGAACGCTGCATTTATTATCTGTGCCATTTTTTTATACCTTTTTTAGGTAGTTTTTTCAGAATTTCACCCGTTATTAGATCAAATCCCGGAGCTTTTTTCGGGTTGATCTTTTCTTTTATTTCTTTGGCTATTTCCCTAGAGGTTACTGCTGGAATCGATCTCTCGTCTTCACACATTTCTTCCATTTGTTGGGAATTATCATTATCGTCATATGGCTGGAAGACATTTTCAAGGTGTTCCGCGAATAGATCCGCCTTTTGTTTGTTTGTTTTAGCCCAGTTACCACTGCTGTTTTTCACTGGCGGAATGTATGCCGTTGGTCTTTTCATTTTTTTTGTAGCCTTCCACAGTGAGTATTGTGTACTATCATCGTTTTTTCTGAGTTTATTGTTTAAACTATTAAGTCTATTTTTATTACTCGGAGCTCTTGTCAGTTGCCATCGTTTGCGAGCTCTTCTCTTTTCTGATATAATGTCGCAGACTTCTTTGGGATACACGTTTCTTTTTACTTTGCTATTTAGTTCGGGCGTTGCAGCCCATGCAGCCTTTTGTATAGCTAAGGTGAAGGACTGTACTTCGATTTCTAATTGCTCTATTGTATTAATTGTTGTGGATAGTTCGATGCATTCATCTATTAGGTATCTGAAATATATCCAGTCAGTTAGTTTGTTTACTAGACGTGGGTTGTGATCCTTCATTATAATTTTATTACCAAGTGTAAGCAGCACAGATGAGTGATCTGAGTCAAGATCTGGCCCTTCCTTAACTTGGGTAGTATTTGAAGAAATATTCTTAGTTATGAAGAAGTCGACAACATCCGGGATTTTGTTCCTATCTGTGGGCCAGTAAGTAGGATTTCCCGTTGAATGGTAGTTAGCATTGGTTTTTTTAATAGATTCAAGGAGTTCTCTTCCTCTTGTATTTGTTAATCTTGATCCCCAAGATTTGTTCTTAGCGTTGAAATCTCCACCTATTATGAATTTATTTCCGAATTTGCGTAAGAGGCATTCAAAATTGTTTTGTTTCAGTCTGTAGCTAGGAGAACAATATGCCGCTGCTACCGTTATCTGCCCGGTGCTTGTTTTTATGTTTACGGATTTGGCTTGTATTTCACACGACTGGTATTCTTCATCTTCATCGTGTTTAACACCTTCCTTAATTATAACTGCGGCCCCTCCTCTTGCTGCATTGTGAGGATGTGGGGTATGGTATGTCTTGTATCCGCGAAGCTTGTATTTTGTTCCAATTTTAAAATGTGTCTCGGAGACTAGACATATGTCAATTTTATTTATATCGAGAGTCGCTTGTAATTCATCTTTGCGATTCTCGAGGCCATTGGCATTCCATAACAAGATTTGTATGTTTTTAGCCATTATGACATGTTTTGATAAGCGACTTTTCTCATACCATCCGACGGTGGAATCTCAATTGTCCACAAATTGGATTTTACTTGTTCCGCCTCGCATATTGTACGCACAAGCATAACAAAAACTGGCGGAACATGCTGTAGATATTGTTTATGTCCGTATTTAGACATTATTACCCCCAAAAATGAAATGTTAATGTCCCATAAATACCATTTACCGCCATTCCGCCGATATCGAATTCGACAACATCATGTGAATGTGACTTGCTCCCTCGCCCCAGTATATTAGGTATCGGCGCGACGCCAAAAGCCATCATCATTTACACACAAGCACACCACACTATGCGAATGTTTTCCTATTCGCATTTATCCCGTTTTTCATATAAATATACGAACGCTACAAGGATTATAAAACTCTCCGCCGAGCGCATACGTATCGCATCCCGCGTTCATAATGTCAAACGACAGCAATGAAACAAGAAATATATTTTCGCCCATGGTAACATGTATAACTCCTTGAGAGTTTGTCTGTGTGACGACGCGTTGTTTTCGCTGGCAAAAGGATCTGTTTTGTATTCAACACATGGAACAATGACAAAAAATGGTAATAACGGAATTCTTCAATCGCACATGTACAAATCGCACAACCAAGTGAGCGAATCTACCCCACCCGCCCTCGCACATGTGAATGTGTGAATACATACAGCGTGTCGGTGGCGGTATAGAAAATAAGCAGACAGAAAACAAAAAATAAACTGGGTACACCCAGAGAAAGGTCTTTATAAAATTGACCTAAATCGCGGTATAAATTAACTTAGTCCTAAGGCCGTTTTCAACTTGGTAAGTTCTAAGGTAGCTTACCTTATATTCCTAATGTAACCGAACATTTTTTAACATGTGTAAAATCAGCCTAGATTTTGGTAACGGTATGCCAGGCTGTCTGAGGTGTCTTACCTTAAACCTAGGCTGAATTGAGCCTTATCCTTTACCTAAAGAGATTGTCATCTTACACTGCAAAAATAATTGTTCTAAATGATGATGATGGAATCAAAATTTAGGTATTTTTATTTCCAAACACTTGACTTGGTTAATATGCTAGAAACTAAAGCAGCCAAATAAAATTTTTGTAGATGTACGTAGACATATTCATACCTTTTAATGCCGTAGCCAGGCAAACTTACCTTACTCGTATTTCTTATGCTGATGCTATCAGAAATGTAATAAAAATCAAAGAAATGCTTTTTATGTTAATTCATTTTTATCTTTATTTTTTTTTCTGCTAATTTTGTTATACAATATAATCATATAAATAAAATGGGTGTAGTTCTGTTCGACTAAGATTGAATTTGACGGGAAGTCTTTAAATGCAAAAATCTTAGAAACTGTTTAATGTATTCTGGTGCATTTTACACAGGCCTATAGAGGATACCTAGGCCTACAATCTCTATTTTGTTTCAACTCTATATCTCTATAAATTCCGGAAAAAATTGGACAAGAGTAATTTATTTTTTCGTTTCCTTTTGCTTTTTTATTTGTCACGATTTCCGTTCGAAAATACTGGGAGCTTTTAAATATAGTAAATACCAGCTTATAGAGGACATCTGCAGGTACAACATAGGATATCCAATAACTCGATAACTTACAAGGGTTTTAAATAAAAAGACAAAATTTGAAACATTTCTACGATTTTCACATGAGTGGGTAGATATGCAATTCATTCTCAAATCAAACATACTAACTGCGCAATATTATATTGACATTTCTTTTAACCCTATTTTACTCCTGTGACGGAGAGGGAGACAGAGGCAGTACGCTGTGTGGTTTGCTAAGAAGAAAAGAACAAAAGAAATGGCAAATATGTAGGAAAGGTTTGTTTGCCTCTTTTTTGCGTACCTACGAAATAAAGTGTCTAGAAAGAAATGTCAAATAGGTCCTACCAGTGATACCAGATCGTGGTATTATTACATTAGCGGATTTTATAGTAGGGGAAATTCCTGGTGATACACGTCGTACTCTTTATAAATGCTATTTGCGATCAAGATGAGGCAGTTAATTACCCGGTGGAGTTTTTAAATAGCATAACAGCCAATGGACTTTTTGCTCATAAAATTGAATTAAAAGTTGGAGTTTCCATTACGTTGCTTCGCAATTTGAATCCCCCAAGCTTTGTAATGGAACCAGACTGAGAGTGATTTCGTTGCAGAAAAACGTTATATAGGCGTTAATTTTTAACTGGGTGTGGTAAAGGAGATACGGTATTTATACCAAGAATACAAATAATTCCCAGCAATTATCCATTTCAGTTTAAACGGATTCAATTTCCTATTAATGTTTGTTCTGCCATGACAATCAATAAGTCACAGGGTCAAACTTTATGAAAAATGGGAGTTGAATTCACGGGCAGTTATAGATAATTATGTAGCGTGCTCCAGGGTAAATAATGCAGGAAGTATCACTATCTCAGCCGATAGAAACAAAACTTCTAATAAAGTATACAAGGAAGCGTTACATTAATAAAAAGTGATTTATTTTCTTTCATTTTCATTGTCCAAAGAATATTAAATTGTTGCTGATTAGTCCAACGACCAGGTGCAATGCCATGAAGGCAGAGTGGACTCAGTCTTTGGGATGTTTCTTAATACGGGCTCAGGTCCCTCACTATTGCAGACCGCTCTCTCGCGTTATACCTCTGCATTGTCTATCGATGTTTTTCTTTGAGCGATGATCAAAAAAAAAATTGTGTCCCCTACAAGACAGCAAATTTTTAAAAAAATTGTTTCCATCAATTGTTCTGAAACCATATTTTGCACGGGCGAAGCCGGGCGGCTACAGCTAGTATTTATATAAACATAAAAAGTGTTACATGATATTTATTTGGACTGAAGTAGCGTTGAAAATGCAAGTTTAATATTATCTGGAAATAGAAAGCATACATTTGACTAGGTATACAAAATTTTCTTTGTGAAACATTGTTTACGAACCGGTGTCCATTTTTGTTGTAAACTGCCTTAAGATCTTTTAGAAAACTTTCTTAAAAAATTGGCTTTAATTCGATGTGTTTTTTTATTAAGTACATACATAAAACAAAAGGGATATTTCAATGCACTTACCTTAAACTTCTTCTTCGACAAACTTTTTCTCTAATATTTTGTTTGTTATTTGTAATTAACTTTAAGTTTCCACACTGTATTGCAAACATTAAAAACTGTACTGTTTTTAATGTTTTTATATATCAAGAACTTATTGAACTTTTATCACTGATTATTTTTCGTTTACCAAATACGTGCACTAAATATTTACAAAAGTCAGTAAAACACTTTGCATGCAGCAACAAGAGAAAATATTTTTTGGAGGATATAATCACCTTAGATGTTATATATTTACCGTAGAACTAAGGCAATTTTGTACGGTCGGTGAAAATTTATCCGGAATATCAGCCTAGGCTAAGGTACATTTACCTAGTAACTAAGGTAAACTAAGGTACAATACACGAAAAGAAATGTTGATTGGCTGGTTGCAGGCGGCTTCTATCAATCAGTATGGTATGCAAAACTTTACCTTAGAACTAAGCACAGTTACGTATGTCCTTAGGTGGATATACACTTATTTGTAGTTAGGTTAAAATACCTAAGGCCTTTAGGCAATTTAGCCTATTTCTCAATACTTATGTCATGCATAAATTGACCTATTTGTTGGCAGATTAATGTCCGTCCAAAAAATTCCATACAAAAATATTTACAATTTTACACAGCATATTTCTCTGGGTGTAGGAGACGATCCAGGCTATTACTGCATGTCAGGCTGCCACACATCTAATTCCGTATTTGGTATGCGTTTTGACGAGCCTTCTTCGACATATTCACATTCACACGGCTTTGCCGTTTGCGTATGGAGTGGGAGTACTGTGCGACACCGATTCTGAAGGGCCCTTCTCGATTCCAAGGATTTTTCAACAGAATTTTTCGTATTTTCCGTTCGCCACAGGAATGTGTCAGACGTCCTTTTTTTTGCGCTGATAAACAATGGAATTTAATTGAGTCTGTGGTGTGGAATTCCTAAATGCAAAAAAGGGACTTATTTCCAAATAAAAAGGAGGAATGACAGACGGCAGGACAGGTGTGGGAATGGGGCGAATGTACATACACATACCTATTTGTTTTTCTTATCTGGTCGGAGAGGAATTTCAACTGTCCTGAATCACTTTTGCAAGGAATTTTCTGGGTGGCTTTATTTTTCTAATATTGGAAGAAGTGGTAACTACTTGTGACATTTTTTAATTGTTGTGAACTATTAAGCGAGTCAGTTAAAATTTAAAAAAAAATTCTCCAAATAAATATACGTAGAAGTCGGTTATAACGACGGTGAAGGGACCGACTTCCACGTAGTTGTGATACTTGTTTCGCTTATTCTTAACTACCCCCAGAATCATATAGTCGAAGAGCGTTTCCCTTAAGCTTCTTCTTTATGTTCGCATTTTGTTCTTCCGCGTGTATTTTGACGACTCGCTTCCATCAAAAATCGCCGCAACGTTTTCGCGCGTAAATCGAATCGCCTGGGATTCTCAGATGAAGTCGCAAGTAAACGAAATCTTCTTCCGGATAACCTAAAGCGAACAAAATGCGAATCGCCAGGTTGTTATGTTATGTTAGGTTAACTGCAAGTACAAGACCAAACATTTTTTTTTTTAACTCCCCGCCCAATGGCTGACATTGCGGCCTATTGTGTCGTGAAAGACTATCAACGGCTTAGACTTATTTTGAGACGTATTCCACATAATGGCATACCTAATCTGGTCCCACTTAGAAGGGCAGTGGGTTTCAAGTTTCAAAAGCCCTTGTGGCCTGAGTTGGAACAAAACACATCTGTCAAATTGACACAGCAGATCAAAGTTCGGGATAACGATTGGGAACTTCATGGGCATTGCTTCGAGAGAATGGACTCTTTGATTAGTTTTTCCCGACCACGGACACATGTCAGGCATTCTGATGACCGACATATCGCGGAGGATATTAACTTGTGGCGACAAACCAACTTTTTATGGATCATTTTCGATATAATTCTGCAACAAACAAAAGGAAGCAAGAAATTCTCCTCAATATGTGTGGATAATTTCGATATCAGTTCCTGGCACGCCCACTTTTTAGGGGCGTTTTTCCGATCGAAATATGAAATTATTGGACATTTCATTGGAAAGTAAAGAAAAAAATATCCTGTAAAAAAGTGGATAAACACAGAGACATTGGGTTAGTTCCACGCCTACTTAGGTGTCGAACTATCCAGGGAATGTCTTCCAAAAGAAAGTTAGAAAGGATCGAAATAGGAATAAGATTGACATAGATAAAAGGATTTCTTCTAAGAACTCCTCACCTGTTCTTAGTTTCAAAAAATGTTTCTTTCACGTGACGGTATTTATATGGACACGCTTAGGATGTGGTCTGAAATTTAAAAAAAAAAAAACACGTTGCGTCTCCAAAGGACACTTACGTTCTACCTAAGAGCACTGAGTCGTATCTCCCAGCCATAATTACCACAGTTCTGTGTCGACAGCTTCGTTCAAGGCACAATTTAATGCCGCCACACCACATCTCCATTAGACGGATGCTAATTTGTGTTTCAAATCGAATTCAGTCAAACGTGCACTTTACCTAATAATTACCATGGGAATCCATTTGCCAGCGAGAGATCCTTTTAAGAGTGGGTATACCACGCCGCGCGCTCAACCCCATTTAGACAGAGAACTTTAAAATAAATTCCCCCTTATTACGCCCTGATTACGTTTGCCTATGCCATCGAGTATCATTTGATTGCCTCGATGTGGGGAAGATGGCTCCCATTTATACTTCTTAAATCATCGTCGTATCTGCGTCCTTACCGCGTGTCACCGTTCGAGTCATTAAAGGCACTTCAATGCGGAAAATTCGTGAATTCTCTGGTGGAAAGCAAATGAAATTATCTGGCTGAGAGGTTGGTGGTGAGATGGTTCCACCGCTTTGCAATCAGTTCGCCGAAAAAGTTCCTCTATACTCGTGTATATACCTAAGCATTTATTTGGAATGCATTAAGGAGACACTGTCCAGGCGAACCGCACCATCTCCAGACTCCATGCTGACTTGCAATGAAATTACAATTAGAAAGGTTGATTGGCCTTCCCGGGGGCTGTTTGTGTTTTCTTTTTCTTGCCTGGAATTTATAGAATTGCCCTTTATGCACACAGGGACGGTCCTTGTTGTGACACACAACAGAGGTTGAGAGGTACTGCTGTTAGTTCGAGCAAATAATTAATTCAACAGCTGAAGACAATCATTTTCAAAGTAATTGCTTAAATTATTCATTAGCCTTTTTGCGTTCTTCGGTGGCTCGTACAGGCGTCTTCTTCAAATTGTGCAGTTAAACCCTGCGAGGGAGGGGGCTGCTGTGCGCTACAATTTATTTGGTTTGGCATATTTTTCTTCATCGGGTGGGGCTTATTCGTTGGCTTTCAGGTATTTGTGTGTGACTACTTGAAATGCTTTGCTTAGGTCATCCCTTTCGGTCCTTTGGTATATATGATAAGTATTCGAAGGGCACAAGTTGTTTTGGGGTTTCATTTCAGGGGTTCAGATGCGCCCGGTGGATGTGGCAGAGTAAGTTCTTCAGTTACATAGAGATATTGCCTATTTTCGTTTTTTTTTTTTTTTTTGTTGTCTCTTTTGTCCTGCTGACCACACTGATCCCTTTTTTATGATCCTTAAAATGGTTTTTGACAAGGGTTGACAATTACTGTCATGACACATTTGACCCTTCTCTCCTCTCGCTTGGTGATAAATTAAATGCGTAAGTTGAATTTTGATATTTTCATAAAGTAATGTTGGGGGGCGGGAACGGGGCAGCGTGGTTTAATAAAGTGACATTCGATAACTAAAGGCTTGTTGCTTGCGACAATAGTCGATCTGATAAATTGTGTTTATATTTCGGGGACGATTGGATGGCTTTGCGTGTCCTGAGGACTTATCGATGTGTCGGCTGATGGGATATTGCGGAGCGATGATAAAATGATACTTGGAAAAGGGATATTAGCAGTCGTCAGCGATTAGCCTACAACGGAGTTAGGTCATGCTGTACTAGAGTGGACACGAATGACACAAGCTTGGTGGACGGAATTAAAACAAATAAATCATGTTTGCGTACATAATTCGCACCGTTTTTTATCCCGTTTCTGAAGCTTTTCGAATTGTTTTTTGACGAGATTTTGGATGCGTTTTTTGGCCCCTTTACGACCCTATTTTGGACTCGTTTTTTGAAGAAATTTTGGTTGCTATTGGACGAATATTTGGAAGCATTTTTGGACGGGTTTATCGGAACTTTCGAAGCATTCAACTTATTTTTGTACAACATTTTGACGCATTTTTCGACGAGAAAATACGCTTTTCGAATCGTTTTTTTTACGTATTTATCGATCATTTTTTTGAGGCTTTTTTACGCATTTTTAGACAGGTCTTATGACGCTTCCTTCGATTCGTTTTTGAATGCAATTTTGGGCGCAATTTTTGGATTCGGAAGCATTTTCGCCCAGAATTGGGACAACGTTTTTGATATTTTCTTTTTACATTTTTCGGGGCGTAGATATTTGGAAACATTTTTGATCGTATTTTGACCGCTTTTTTGATTCCCTTTCCTACGCATTTTTTTTACACCTTTTTTTGGCGCAATTTTTCGATGATTTTTCTGACGCATTTTTGACATGATTTGAGATATGTTTTTGTAATGGTTTTTGCATGCATTTTTCGGGGCGTAGATATTTGGAAACATTTTTGATCGTATTTTGACCGCTTTTTTGATTCCCTTCCCTAAGCATTTTTTGAGACCTTTTTTTGGCGTAATTTTTCTGACGCATTTTTGACATGATTTGAGATACGTTTTTGAAATCGTTTTTGCATGCATTTTTCGGGGCGTAAATATTTGGAAACATTTTTGATCGTATTTTGACCGCTTTTTTGATTCCCTTCCCTAAGCATTTTTTGACACCTTTTTTGGCGTAATTTTTCGACGAATTTTCTGGCGCATTTTTGAAATGATTTCAGATACGTTTTTGGAATCGTTTTTGCCTGCTTTTTGACACGTTATTTTTACACTTTTTATCAATCTATTGGACAGATTTTCTGAAAACTTTCTTGGACGCATTTTTTGCGCGTTTTTCGACGAGAACTTACGAATCGTTTTGGGCTCGTTTTCTTGCCCATTATTCGTCAAGTTCTTAACGCTTTTCTGCTGCGGATGTTGCGATTTTTCGCTGCGAATTAGTCAGCCTTTTTTTGTACCCGATTTTTTTTGTAATCTGTTTTTGAAGCATTTTTGGAAACTTTTTGGCTCACATTTGTGGCAATTCTTTTTTCATCAACTTTAGGCGCATTTTTCGACCCGTTTTCGAGGCGATTTTGGACGCTTTTCGGCAATTTTTTTTAATTTCGTTTCCGTATTTGGCAGCATTATTCGACCCGATTTTGACAGCCGTTCTTGACCCATTTTAAACATCGCTTAGGATAGGTTTTTTGAATCGATTTTAAATGCATTTCCGACGCACTTTTGGACGCATCTTCGGATGAGTTTTTTCAGAGCGATTTAGCACGATTTTCTGTGAATTTTCGTTTTTTTCACGGCGATTTTGGACCATTTGCGGCTCCGTTCTTGACAAATTTTGTTGACATCATTTGAGACGGATTTTTCTAATCAAATTTTAAACGCGTTTTTTTGACCTTCTTTCGATTTTTGATGCATATTTGGATGAAATTTCTGACGCGTTTTGATTGAATTTCATTTTAAAACACATTTAATTGAAACAAGTCATACTTTACCTTGAGAAAGGAAATCGTCCTCAAAATTGGACCTCAATGTAACCCAACCAATTTCTATTTCATACCGGTGCTAAACTGTATCACAAACACACGTTACCAACAGCTATGACGTGAACCTGTCAAAAGGCAACGCGTTCCACTTGTAAGAGTTGGACAAATTTAATTTGTACAAATTAAATTTGTACAAATTAAATTTGTTCAACTCTCGGTGCTGATACTTTTCACGCTCAATGTAAGTTCACCTGAATCGACTCATTCCAATGCAATCTGAGCGATTTCGATTCGAAAATGTCTACTATAACGAAACATTGTGGCAAGCAAACTTTCCTTCCCATTAACGCTGGCAATTCCCCAAGGAAAAATGGCAATCCCCCTAGCAGAGATTAAACAAAAAGTAGGCTAATCACAGGAGCTTTACAAAGTAATGGGATTCTTTGTGGGTCACAGCCATATCTATGCGCCATTCATGCAAACCAATCTATCAATCATTCTCGCTATTATGTCCCCAAGCTCACACTCCCACCGTCAACTTGTAAGCCGCCCTATATAGGCTCGGCAAACAAAAAGATAATTTATCATCGATAGATATATCGTTATCCGTGTTTATCCCCCTCCAATCATAAATCGTTTGACAAATACCGTCCACAGTTGATAATTGGCAGCAGGACACCACCCGCACCGACGACAGCTATGCATTCAGCCTTCCACTTTGTTTTGATGAAGAAGGATGGCCCAGTTTGTTCTTCTTAATCTCATGCTTGATCGTATCTGACAATCTCACATGGGTATGCAATCGCGCGCACACTGAATGACAGCTGCAAAAGGAAAATCCAAACCCCTTCGGTCGGTCGTAATGGCCGGCTACAGGATACATACTCTCCAGTGGGCAAAGTTTCTTCGTGAACGTGGACACTGGACAGCCGACTATTAGACTTCCCCCCATTGTCAGTCCAACAAAGACTACGCAAAATACAAATACAAATCTCTCGCTGCAAATGGATAAGAAATGGCTCTGCTTTCTACTTTTTTTGTTGCTCCTTCACTCAAGGATTACAATTGTCACACATTCGATTGAACGTGTTCGCTTTTACCGGCAAATAGGATTTTGACGTCAAAAGGCATGATACTCAAGGATTCAGCTTGAGCACCCCACCCAGCGCAGGAGTCGGACATTTTTCTTTTCAGAAAATCAAGTTGGGGCGATGGGCTTTTAAGGATGCCACGAACAGGAAACACAAAGTCAAGCACACAATAAAAGTCAAAAGGGTAGAGATGCAACAAAAGTCGGATACTTGCGTGTGATGCACACAGGATGCACATGTAATTTTCGATCGAATTGATTGGGACGCAATCCTTTCGCATATTGGATTCCGATGCACACCTTGACTGTGATAAATGGAATTATTCTCTTCTTTTTTGTTTGACATCGAGGACTGTGCATATAAATTCGATATTGGAAACGTTCAGTTATGTCGGATTGAGGGGGACACACCTGCAGTTGAGTCTTTGACAACATTCATCTTTAAGAACTGACTGTTAGATATTGCGAGGTATACACTTCGTTCTGGATTGGATTTCGTGATTGCTATTAGGCAGTTGTTTGTGGACGTTTGATGCTTTTGAAATTCTATTCCTAGGCTTTAGTAGTTGGAAGTCCACCTTCGCGGACATTGCTATAGAAAAGGGCCATCCAGTCAATACTGATAAAGTGATAACCTTTGAATATTGATTCGTCGCATTCGTCCTTCGTTGCTTATAAATTTACGACCGGGCGTGTGCTATCGGTTACTTAACATCGATGCCAATCCGTTCTTAAATTCCTTATGAGCACGTAAAGAAATATATATAAGAAATAGCGAAACCACATCTCATCCGCTCTTGGACTAACATCGGTTTGGTTTTTCTTTACCATCTCGCCTGAGGGTCCAATTCCATGCCGACAATGTACACATTTTACTAGCCAGTCATGTTGGATACTTTTACAACATAAATGCGAATTGGATTGGCCCGCAGGCTGCTCTCTATATATGGCTCCTCATAACTCCACGCAGTCTTTGCGCCTTTTGAATTATTCTCTTTTATTTCGTATTTAACGCTGTAAGGACGTGCGAGCGATAGTAAATTATACCGAAGGTATTACCACACACCAATGGCTTAGAGATAAACGAAATATAGGATATGACTTATCCCATTTATTAGTCCTGAGAAACTTCTGCGATATTCACTGGTTACTTTTGGTTATTTTTATTTTCAGCCTTCACCCTCCTTCACTGTCCCCCTTCATTCAAATCGTTTCGTTCTTTTTGTATATTACCAAGATCATCCTGAGAATCTTGCTAGCGATTACCGCACCAATCCGATGCTTGAAGGAGTATAAAAGTATCCACTATGCAAAAACAGAGAAAAAAACAAGGAAAAGAAAAATCCCAGCTACAAATTAAAAAGAACCCCCCGATGGGAAAGCATTTGTATTTTCCTTTCCGACTTCCGCGTGTTTGTGTTGTGTACACTTGTGTGCCGTGAGTTATGAACACAATCCGCCATGCCGTTGCGTTTGCTCTGGTGTAGCTATTTGTTCGCTTTTCTCGCGGCAAAACCCCCACTGGCGTGAGGAAAAGCCAAGGAAAACAATTTTTTCTCCTTCTCCTTCCATGCGAGAATCATTTATCTATGAAACTCAGACGGGTGTACACTGCGGTTGGCTGGTGAGCGATAAGCGTCACACCCGTACAAAAAACCGCCATCCTTGAAGCGTTCTTTTGGGGGCGAGCAGCACCGCCACTTCGCTTCCCCCTATATGTGTGTTATATCGTTTGAATAAACTAAAAGGATGTCCTTTGCTGTGTTTTCAATCGGTAGTCGCGCTGCGGTGGTTATATCCGTGTTGTGCGATAGAAGATGGATGTGGGATATGTCATGCGATGCCGGAGGTGGTGTAGACGTATCTATGCAAAGATACAGATAAGTTATAAGCTCTTCCGATGACATGCAGGTGGTATGATTATGTGACACACCATTGCCGGCGATCCAAATACCCTATGAAGCGAAACGAATTGACTTAATTTTCTTCTTTTGAATTATTTGTGTTGCTTTATTTCTATTCTGCCTGCTTCACGATTTCACATTTGATTTAGAGCCGCGCAGCCCCTGTTGCAGCTACTACACAGAGGGTGCAAAACTTTGTTCGTTTCGGCTATATCTGCCGTGTGTTGTGTGACCATAGATTCTTTGTGGTATTATGAGGGGCAACATAATTTTTATGACACACCACACCAGCAAAGAGGCCACAGAAGATGGAAGAAAGGTCATTAGAAACAGTCTCTGCCATTTATTACGGCAAAGAGAAATATTGTTTTTAAGTGGTGTCGTTGATTTACAGCGCTTTGTTGCGAGGGTGACAATCTTAAGGACCTGCTGCATTTGGAATTCGTAAGGAAGTTTATTTTTTTGATTTTGGTCCTTCCCAATGGCACTTTATGGTCCAATAAAATAAATTTTACCATATAAATGACTTTTCGAAGTGCTTTTGGCAGCTAATTAAAAAGGTGATTAGGACCGCATGATGACTTCGACCTTATAATAAATGAACTTGCTTGCGTGGATGATGGTAAAGTAAATGGCGTTTATGCCAGACCTAAATATATCAGAAAACAATTTATACGCGATATTGGTTTAGAGTCCATTCCGTGGCGGAATGCGTTGGGTTAAGAAATATTAGCGAGGTTTAGTGGAAGTTGAAGATGTCCTATAGTCCGCCACTTAATTGGATATAGCATTCGAAGGGAGCGACATTTGCCACGCCTTGTGTCACATATAAATAAAGTTCACGACTGGGTCGCATGAAACTTTCTCGTTTATTAAATGTTATTCTGATTGTAAATCGGTAAAAATGATAAAATGGCCGGATTTAATATATGACTTCGTTCATTAAACGCCGCTGTATTTTGTTGATGCATACTTTTTAGGACTTACCCTCTATAGGTAGTGGAGTCTCTCTTTTGTTGCCATATTGATTCCGTTTACCTCAGGTCTTGACTTACAAAAATCGTGTCGGTGTACCTTGCTGGCCTATTGTAAATTTTCTGGTCAAACAGAAAACACAAAACAAACAGCTCTAAATGAAAGCTTCGTTTAAAAGATCATTTCCCTTCGACAGAAAGAGTAGTTTTTGGTACAGGAAAAATGCTCTCTTCGTAGACATGTTATCTAAACATTTCCGCAAACAAGTCGGGTAGTGTTTAAGTAGCGACGTTGAGGGATCTCTGTGGAAAATCATCCTCTGCCGCAGCCTTCCTATGTCATACCTTCATACATGTTTTGAAAAATACTTTGCGTGTTATCATGGGTTTGATATAGGCGCACTCTGGGTAAAATATTTGACTGATTTTCTACCTAAGCTGTAATAGTCTTAACAACTAAGCACGTTGGCCAAACATTTAGGCCCACAGATCTGACTTTTCAAGAAGACGTATACATGGTATTTATACAAGGTGACTTCAATATCGTCGCTCGCAAGCCGTCGCTCTCTGCATCCAATGGGAGGACCCCCCCTAATCAAAGTAAAGCTGTCATGCTCGGAGCGATCAATGCAGCCCCGTCAAAGAGGCCTTATTCCTTTCAAACACGACAGCTTTGGTGCAACATTCTACACCGAAAAGACACGTGGATATCTTGAAAAAAAAGTTCCCAAGATCAGCACGAGTTTCCTTGCGGTCCTTCAATCAAGCTCCTCGAACCCTTCCCAACCACATATAAGCCCGACGATAGCACTTAAATAAATCGCATTAGCACTGCTCCGAGCAAATGTGCGTGAAACAGGTTTAATAGCTATACAAGGTGTGGACAAACTACTTCACAAGTTATGCCCTGAATATGTGTGCATTTTGATGACGGTAAATATGGCTTATTGACTTTTATTCCCAAAGTAGCTATTTCAAATTTATGATCCCATTAACGACGTACCTAAACGAGTACACTTGGCCGTTTCTTTCCCCCGGACAAGTTACCTTCGCTTGGACAACTCAATTCGGCCGAAAAACAACTTTCAACCCAGGCCGGACGGGCGGCGCATTATATACATGTGCGAGTGTTCCTCTAATCCAATTAGGGAAGTTTCCTTTTGGATTTCTATGATTAATATCCATATTAATAATGGTAATTACGAACAAAGAAATGCTTTTAATTAAGTTAGTTCTTTTGACATGTGCACCAACGACGACACACGCCCACTGGACACATCGAAGCGTGTGTCGTTGCTCGGCCGTTGCGAGCTCTGACTCTGAGAGAATGAAAGTGTCATTAGGTTTGGAACGTGATATAGTGCGGACGAAAAAGTGTAACGCAAACAGCAATGTAGGTAGCCGATAGCTCATATCTACGATATGTAGTTAATAATATGATGGATGATGGTAACGCTGTTGGCCATTTGGCCTCGCTTGCTAATGTGTCCTGGTTCTGGTTGAGGAAAGTTAGCAGTGTCGCCGCTTGGGGTTGGTTAGATGGATAGTTAGATTGCTGCCACTGACTCTGACAGGGACGATTTTAATGGATTATGCATGAAATGTAATTTCATAGCACGTTGATTTGGAATCGTCCTGTTTGGGGGCGAAAAATGTTATCCTATTCAATTTTGTTCGAGTTTGTGATGACGATGTGATGATGATGATGATGGTGGTGATGTATATCGTTAGTTATAATGGAGCATTTCAGCCGGAAGCGATAATTGTGCGACAGATCCCTCACGATTAATTGCGTTTGGAGCGATGTGTTCAACTCGTTTGAAAAGTGTCTCCTTTTCAAAGCAGATACGCGGTGGACATGTGAATTTGATTAGGCGGCACTACAATTAATAGGCGGTTGGGTGTTCAGTACAGAGCGACGCATTTAGATCGAGTTTGAGTTAAAGGCAACTATTCCTTGAATTCACCGGAGGAAAAAAGTCCAACAATCCGAAATGCACTTAGCAAAACTATCGAGAGCTTGTACGCTTATATCAAAAAGATGAGCGTGATTTGAATCCAGAGGCGTGTGATGGATGTTAAATATAGAAATATAGCCGCCTTTTTTTGACCTAAGAGTTAAGAGACCCTAATAAGTGCGAACTGTGAGTAGAAGAATGTAACTAACCGAGGAAGTTACGTGCGATTCTGTCGTGAACATTTTTCTTTTAATTGCCTTTCAATAGCGAATATATTAAAACAAGTCTCAACTTATATTGTGAACCTTCCTACGTACTTTAATATTTTTTTTTTTATTAATTTTGTTTATAAAAGTCGTTTAATTTGTTTCTTTCTTTTTTTTTGCAGGTGAGTGTCATCATAATGGTATTCAACCTTTGACAAATATGTACAGAAAGATGTATCTGAATTCATAGTTACCAAGGCAAACGTCATCATTTTCAATGTTCCGGTTGTAGGAGTGATTCAAATACCAAACGGCCATTGACCAGTTTTTTCATTATATAGAAGTGCTTTGTCAAGGATGTGAATCCGAAACGTATGTCCCCAGAATTTGATGTTGATCTTGATGTTTAACTTGATGTTGATCTTGATATTGATCTTGATCTTTGTGCTTGTATTAATGTTAATGTTAATGTTAATATTAATGTTAATGTTAATGTTAATGTTAATGTTAATGTTAATGTTAATGTTAATGTTAATGTCAATGTTAATGTTAATGTCAATGTTAATGTTAATGTTAATGTTAATGTTAATGTTAATGTTAATGTTAATGTTAATGTTAATGTTAATGTTAATGTTAATGTTAATGTTAATGTTAATGTTAATGTTAATGTTAATGTTAATGTTAATGTTAATGTTAATGTTAATGTTAATGTTAATGTTAATGTTAATGTTAATGTTAATGTTAATGTTAATGTTAATGTTAATGTTAATGTTAATGTTAATGTTAATGTTAATGTTAATGTTAATGTTATTGTTAATGTCAATGTGAATGTTAATGTTAGAGTTAATGTTAGAGTTAATGTTAATGTTAATGTTAATGTCAATGTTAATGTCAATGTGAATGTTAATGTTAATGTTAATGTTAATGTTAATGTTAATGTTAATGTTAATGTTAATGTTAATGTTAATGTTAATGTTAATGTTAATGTTAATGTTAATGTTAATGTCAATGTTAATGTTAATATTAATGTTAATGTTAATGTTAATGTTAATGTTAATGTTAATGTTAATGTTAATGTTAATGTTGATGTTGATCCTGATCTTGATGCTGATTTTCATATTGATCTTGGTGTTGAAAATAATTTTGATATTGAACTTGATCTTTATTGTAATGTTGCTGTTGTTATGTTTGTTATTGTTGTCGACGTTGGTTCTCTTTGTGTTGTTAGAGGGTTTGCAGAACAACAACATTTGTTGCGACTTCAATTCGACTTTTGGAAGAAGGAAGAAAAGCTTCGTTGCAATAAACACAAAAATTCCCCCTTATCGAATTTTTCAAAAGATTTCGTTCTTCAGTGACCACCAGACGGGTGGCATGCAGCTCGGCATTCATGACTTGCATATCTATGCGGCCAGCCTTTCCATTTATGTTCGCAATGCCAACATAAGGTCTTAAATCAAAACACCCCAGTTCAGCATAACTATACCCGCATTCAATTGGAGTGCTTAAAAAAATCCACAAAGAGATATCTTTTATGTCTTCTCATTCCATCCATTCGCGCCCCCATCATTTTTCCAAATGAAATACCATTCAGGGTATTCTTCTTTTACAAAAAAGGGCTTACGCTGCGCTCTGCTGCCTTATCGAAAAGTCACTCAAAGACCAGACAAACGATGCCAAACCCCAATCCTTCAACTTCAATCCGCATATATGCATATACAAATTTCGTTTATTAAATTCATTTCCAACCCATGTTACCCATGACATAATGAAACGCTGCCATATATACACGCCGCGCCGCCCCTCGAACCAGTTACACACAACAATATGCAAAGAATTGAATGAAAAATCTCCAAAAAGTGCGATTGCAATAAGTTGAGGGGAAGGGTGCCCCCTAAGCGCTTGGTGTCTGTCGAAAATCCACCCCGCCAGCAGAGTATCCTTTCAGATAAAGTTATTGAAACACTCGAATGTAATAACTCTTTTTCGAACGCGCAACATATTGCCGGTATCAACATATATAGAAGGATGTGCTGCGGCCGACTGTCAAGTCAATGCATGCAAAGGCGACCGAATAAGCCGCCCTCCGAGTCAAAAACACATGCTCGATGGATGCCGTTCGTCGTCGGCGGGTATATCCTTTGGGGCTATATAAAAATAGACTGTGATGTGAGCAGACTATAAGGATATCCCAAATCATCCAAGTAACTTGTCTGGCGAACACACATCGAGCCAGTAAAACACAGTCAAAAGTTTCCATTGTGCAGAGGGAGCTGTAGCGCGCAATTGTTTGGATTTCTTTTCAAGTGGGGCTTTCGTGAATCCGCACTGCAAAGTAAAAGATAAATTGTAAGGAAAACATCCGAGGATACCATATCAAATGCAAACTTCTTGCAACATACTGTGAGTGTACGTCAAGTAGCGGAACTATTTATGGGCGTCATTAAATTATGGGGGCGAAACTGCATTTTATTGCTTAGTCCTGCCGCACTGTGGCAGTGTATGTCTGTCTGGCTCTATATACGAAATACATTTGATTGTCTCGATTTTTATGTCCAATTTGTTGTGAGCTCTTGTCAGTCGTCTCTCGTTGGCCCTGTCGTCGCCGTGCGGTGTTGCCCTCAAATGAGTACCTATTCGTATCGACGCTGACGTGCAATGCTGCGCTTTGATTTAATTAGACGTAAATCTGCAATAGTGGTAGAGATTTAGTGTATTTGTGTGTGGAGTTTATGGGATTTTAAGGGACAATCTTCGAACAATGTCGCGCCACGCTGCAGCATGAATGACAATGTTTCCTTTCGCTGTTTTATGGTGAATTGAATAAACCAACTTTGCAAATGGATGCGTTCGTAAAATTAACATTTTTAATTGAAGTCCTAATGTAAAGCAATACCGGTGATTGGTGTGAATTTAAAATGAGAGACTGATTCAAATTATATGGTTAATTAAATTAAATTGCGCTAGTTATTTACACAATTGCAATTATCGACCATTTTGTTAATAAATGTTTTCGATTGTTTTAATTAATTTTTGACTTGTCACGATGTTTTAAAGCTATGAACGGGGTAAACAAATGGCCTACGTTTTTTTTTGGGGTTGTGTCCCTTAAAGCTGTTTGTTCCAAGCAATTTATGGATACACAGAAGTTTTATTTATGAGACAGAAACACATACAGGGATATTGGTTTTGTTTGCATTTACAGGTCTAAAGCATCATCGCGGCGATACCTTAATTTCCACTGTGTTCGCTTTTGCTTATTCTCAAATGCGAACGGGGCGAAAATTTGCTTTCCCAGCGCTTTCCATTCTGACTTTCAATTTTTCATTTAATTTTCCAAATATTTGACAGCTGTTTCCCGACGCAACAATTTTTTTTTGTGTTGCTGTCAAAATTGATTGTGAAAGTTTTAGATTTTGTGTTAAATTAAAAAAAAAATATAAATTGATTCAATTTGTCTATTTTTGTATTCGGAAATGAAGAAGGAAGGGAAGAAAATGTGAACATACATTTTTGTACGGAAGAATATTTTGTATGAATCCTTTATTAAAAAGTATGTGTGAATAAATTCAGTTATTGACATTTTTTGCTGTACAAAGTTTCAGCAATTTTAAACTTTTTGTTTTTATTAAATATTTACATTTTTATTAGGTGCGCAATCAATCCGTCACCTAAACACATATCGCTTTCAATGCATTCATTTCCCAATATTTTAAAGCAATTTAACCAAATCTGTATTAAATGTACTATAGGTACATAATGTATAAATATTTTTTTAAATGAATTAAATTATATTCCTTTTCTTTCCTTTTACGACAAACAATATTCTTTTATTTTTTATACTATGATTTTCAGCTTAAATTCTAATTCAAGGCACAGTTTTTTTCAATTAACGCAACTGCTCGAATTGTTTGCTTTTACCGAGGGCGTACTGTACTTGCATTGTGTCCTGTACTATGTGTCTATAGCACAAGGACACTTATAGTTGTCTTGTTCTTCTGCAATCGCTTCCGCTTCAATTGCATTCAGCACAAATTTGCATGTGCTTAAAAATCA
Organism: Cheilosia vulpina; assembly: GCA_916610125.1. Classification (NCBI taxonomy): domain Eukaryota; kingdom Metazoa; phylum Arthropoda; class Insecta; order Diptera; family Syrphidae; genus Cheilosia; species Cheilosia vulpina. The sequence continues at coordinate 75,848,593 of OU744276.1, read as the reverse complement.
ATAATGTTAGCCCTCGAATCCTTAGAAACTACACATTTGTATTCGTCAGTGGGTGTTGGTTGGTGCACCATCAGAATTTTAATCCTCCTCAGTGTCAGTATTGTCATGTTCACAGTACTCCTGGTCTTCGAAAAAGTCTTTTTATGGAAGCATTTCTACGCAAACCTCTTTTCATAAATTATCCCTGAGAGGAAAGTGGCGACGGTCAATTTACCCTGATCTAAAAGCAAGGTAGCTTCTTACATTTTCGAGCTTGAACCCACTGAACCTCCACTTTCAACAAAAATGAAAAAATACCGGCTTTTGAAAAACTCCTCGTCTCTTATGACGCTTACGAACTTGAAGAAGTTTCCGTTTTTTTATTGCTGAGCGACCCAAGCCACCGTTGTAGGCTTTAACACCAGAAGTCGTTCGTATATTCTTTTTGTAAACAGAAAAATTATTACATCCTACCGAAAAATGAGAATGAAACTGATCAAGAAATGAAAGTAAAAGCAACGAAAAAATGTTGTTGCTATCCATCAGCAGAAACCTCAACTTAATGTCTCGAAATGCGCTCTCAATCATACCCGGTGGCAGTAAGGGGAGAGCCATTATTTTATGCAGATGATGCTATTTTCGAAGCTCTAATGTATTGGAGCAACGATGGTCTCTTGCATCTTACACCTCACGGCCTGACAAACCTTCAAATCCAAAAATCTTATACAATTTTATATAAAATAAAATTTTACCAGCATCCAATAATCTTAGCGGTTGGATGTACATTTTTGACGCCTTGTCTCATTGCCTGCTCATAATCGGTTGGGGCATCTACTTCGAAAAAGCATAATGAATTGAAAGAAAGAATGGAAAGAATTCAATGGAGAGGAACTGCTAACGCAAAAGAATATGATGAAACGGATATGGAACTGTTAACATATAATTTATGCATAATGCATATCAATGAATGCGAACACGAATGAATTTCTTTCCTCTTTCTTAGCACATATATGAATAGTTCCAATTCCGGAGGCACAGGTATACACACCAACACCACACGGTTCATTTCCATTGAAGAACGAAAGAGTGAATTTCGCCATAGTTTTGCCATACATGTGCGATTATGCATGCGTGTAGATCTATTTCTGAATTGGTTATCCCTACGTATGTTCCTTTTCTTTCGTTCACATTCATTTTCCCCTGTGAAATCGGAACTATATCGAACATGGTTGGACATGCTTATTTGCAGTTAACGGAGAGATAGGAAATGTTTCCGACATGGGACATAGTTCAAAGACCTATACATGTCCGGAACTACCCAACTCTACCTACTGCAAGGACAGCGGTGTCGTCAGCGAACGTAGCAAGGGTAGTGCCATCTTCAGATAGAGAAGCGGCCCAAGGACGCTTCCTTGGGGTACGCCGGCCGAAATTTCTTTAAGCTCCGAGTATTCGTGGCCATGCCTAACACGGAAGAGTCTATTCCCGAGATATGACTCTAAAATATCATATAGGCTGACGGGGAGAACTTGTCGAAATTTAAATTTCAAGCCGTCGTGCCACACGTTATCAAAGGCTTGTGAGACGTCAAGGAATACGCTTGAGCATATCTTTTTTTCTTCAAATGCTTTCTCGATTACGTCAGTAATTCTATGCACTTGCTCAATCGTCGAAAGCTTGAATCTGAACCCAAACTGGTGGTCAGGGATACGATTATTATCTTCTATAACCGGTTGTAGACGCCTTAGTAATATCCTCTCGAAAACTTTGTATATGACTGCAAGAAGCGGAATTGATCTATACGATTTTACTTTATTTGGTGGTTTTCCTGGTTTTAAAACCATTCTTCCGCAACTTTCCATTGGCTCGGCACGTGTTTTAATCTGAGCGCAGCATTTATAATATACTAGCTGTACCCGCCCGGCTTCGCCCGTGCAAAATGTGGTTTCAGAACAATTGATAGAAACGATTTTTTTATAAATGTGCTGTCTGTAGGGGCCACAATTTTTTTTTGAAAATCGCTCAAAGAAAAATCATCGATAGACATTGCAGAGGTATAACGCGAGAGAGCGGTCTGCAATAGTGAGGGACTTGAGCATGTATTAAGAAACACCCCAAAGACTGAGTCCACTCTGCCTTCATGGCATTGCACCTGGTCGTTGGACTAATCAGCAACAATTTAATATTCTTTGGACAATGACAATGAAAGAAAATAAATCACTTTTTATTAATGTAACGCTTCCTTATATACTTTATTAGAAGTTTTGTTTGTATCGGCTGAGATAGTGATACTTCCTGCATTATTTACCCTGGAGCACGCTACATAATTATCTATAACTGCCCGTGAATTCAACTCCCATTTTTCATAAAGTTTGACCCTGTGACATATTGATTGTCATGGCAGAACAAACATTAATAGGAAATTGAATCCGTTTAAACTGAAATGGATAATTGCTGGGAATTATTTGTATTCTTGGTATAAATACCGTATCTCCTTTACCACACCCAGTTAAAAATTAACGCCTATATAACGTTTTTCTGCAACGAAATCACTCTCAGTCTGGTTCCATTACAAAGCTTGGGGGATTCAAATTGCGAAGCAACGTAATGGAAACTCCAACTTTTAATTCAATTTTATGAGCAAAAAGTCCATTGGCTGTTATGCTATTTAAAAACTCCACCGGGTAATTTACTGCCTCATCTTGATCGCAAATAGCATTTATAAAGAGTACGACGTGTATCACCAGGAATTTCCCCTACTATAAAATCCGCTAATGTAATAATACCACGATCTGGTATCACTGGTACGCATACCTATTTGACATTTCTTTCTAGACACTTTATTTCGTAGGTACGCAAAAAAGAGGCAAACAAACCTTTCCTACATATTTGCCATTTCTTTTGTTCTTTTTTTCTTAGCAAACCACACAGCGTACTGCCTCTGCCTGTCTCCCTCTCTGTCACAGGAGTAAAATAGGGTTAAAAGAGATGTCAATATAATATTGCGCAGTTAGTATGTTTGATTTGAGAATGAATTATTGCATATCTACTCACTCATGTGAAAATCGTAGAAATGTTTCAAATTTTGTCTTTTTATTTAAAACCCTTGTAAGTTATCGAGTTATTGGATATCCTATGTTGTACCTGCAGATGTCCTCTATAAGCTGTTATTTACTCTATTTAAATGCTCCCAGTATTTTCGAACGGAAAGCGTGACAAATAAAAAAGCAAAAGGAAACGGAAAAATAAATTACTCTTGTCCAATTTTTTCCGGAATTTATAGAGATATAGAGTTGAAACAAAATAGAGATTGTAGGCCTAGGTATCCTCTATAGGCCTGTGTAAAATGCACCAGAATACATTAAACAGTTTATACGATTTTTGCATTTAAAGACTTGCCGTCAATCTTAGTCGAACAGAACTACACCAATTTTATTTATATGATGATGATAGAAGCTAAATTAATACTTTTCTAGGTAGAACTTTGAGAACTTCTCCGGTGATCAAATTATAACCCGGAGCTTCCTTAGGTTTTAGAGATTCGATTTCACGTCAGATAGTAATTCCGTCCCACTATTGGTGCTGTCGTGAGCCGCTTGACAATCGTACGGTTTAAAGGTTTCTTAGATGGACGGCAAAAAAGTCCGCTTTTTCTTTATCTTACCTTGCCCATTCATTTTGATTTATTTTTATTGGCGGCGCGGGGATTTTGGGCCTTTTGGTGCCTTTTACAGCTTTCCAAAGTAAATAATTGGAATCTTTTTTCGCTGTTAAACTTTCAAGGTAAGAACCTATCGCACGATTTTTAAAATCCTTAATTGCTGTCTTCAACAAATTGCACAAATAATTCAAATATGGTTAATGTTGCGGAGAGCTACTCTGTTTCAATTTAGGGTCTCATTTCCTGGGGCCTTATTTCGCGGAGCCGGTCAACACGCACGATCTTGGCGGTCAATTCACATCTGCGAGAGATAACCACATATCGTGTCGTCTACTGTGGAGTTTAGCCCATTATGCTGGAACTACATGTCGTCTACCTCCATATCTCTCAATTTGGGCCAGAAGAAATCGGTTGCCATTGTTCTAAAGCGCTCGCCGTTCATGGTGACGGCCTCAACAAATGTCTTGTTCATGAAGCCGCCGGCCGACCCAAAACTCGCACCAAATTTGAATTTTTTATGGATGCATTTCCACCTGGTGAGTCCCCTGTGGGCTCTCGTCGTCTCGTATTTGGAAATTATGCTTTCTAAGTTGGAAATTTTGTTTGTTTAGTCAACTGGACGCAATGGACCCAATTGGTTGTCTAAGTGAAGCTGTGGCAACCGCCACAAGAGCCATTTACCTACCTACCTTGCTTAAGTTAAGTTAGCCATTCATCCAGAACTGCACCTTGTCGCTAAAAATCATTTTTCAGCTACAATTGGGGCCCGCTTTGAAACGTTCCGAAGGCCAGCAAGCGTACAAACGGCATTGTCTATGGTCATTTGCTAAGAGACCCTAGATCAGTTGGACCTTAAGCGTTTAAACGCCCAAGTGCCGACGCGAAATTCGCCAAGGTGGAGTCTCCATCCACTATCTACATTCTCAACGGCCGTGGCAATGCTCTCGGCCGATCTGGCATTCCTTTCCCGTACGGATCATAAGCTGATTGTTTAGCGACTCGGTTGTCTGGAATTTGGGCACCAAACATTGTAGAGTCGACTTTAAAGAGTAACGGCGTCTGCCTTAAAATGGGTTCAAGGAGCCCTACACGTTTGCACTGATGAACACTCAAAGTTTTATCAATTGGACGTGCTGCTCAATCGTGTTACTTCCCACGGCGATTTGGCGATCGGTGACTGAATAACAAACACCAGATTAAACCGAGACGCTGACAAAACAACATGGCCGCCACAGGCTACCAACATCGACCAGTCCCAATTGAAATACGCTTTACATCCACAACTACGTCGGCATTAAATACTACTAATTAGGATTTAAGAACCGACATCCGACAACTGCACTGAAGGTGTAGTTAATCTTTCAAGTTCCAAGACCGCAACCCTCCGTCCTAATGGTATCCCCTCCATTGGTCTGCCTATACCAGCCCGGGACATATGGGCATCCCCACTTCCCCCTAAGCAGTCGTTGAAGGTGCTACAACTTATAAGGAAACCTTCACCCAACCACACAGTTTTAAAACCTTTTTTGCACGCAGCACATCAACTGTACCTATAGTCCGCAACTATAGCAATTTGTTTTCCTGGTGAGCGATGAAATGTCCCAAACGCCAACCCAAAGCCGCAATTCCACTAATGGCCATATTGGTGCAGGCACAGCGCAATTAACCCTCTATCCCTCTTACAAGCTTGCGGGATAATCGATTGAAACCTCTAAACTGTTTCGAATTGAACCCGGTCGGCTGCCGAGCGTGACAAGGCGACCACCAGACTCCCGCTGCAGGTTTCCACTCCTCCTGTTTGACCTAGTACTGAAAACAATTGGTTCCTCGCTTGGTCCCGTTTTGCAGTAGAGCTTTCGACAATCAGGTATCTCGAGTGCATGCTTGTCCCATCACATCCACTCCAGTCAGCTTTTGGTCCATACCATGTCGTGTATGAAACACCGCCTTTGAAAGCACCCCCTACCCGAAACGTAGGAATTATAACACAAACACAGGATAAGCACTCTCACCCTCTCACCCTATTCATCTGCCATTATCACCACATCTTCCTGTAATAATATCATAAATTACTCTTAAAGCATTTAAAGGTAATTACGGGCCACTATTAGCACCCCAAGCCCTGGTGGGGAGGCACTACCGCCCGGGCTCATTTGAAATTCCTGTCATCACCTCAAATGGCACTTTGTGAATAAAATAAAGAAACGAGAAAGAAAAATTGCGTACGGCTCGGAACTCCCTTTAATGCAGCACGAAATTCACACACTATACCCATTCGTAGGCAAACGCAATAAAAAGGCTTTGCAGCTCCTCATAAAGTATTTATACGGTGTGCCGCCTCCTTCGCGTACTTCTCTGAGTATGCTGTACAAGTTAAAACGAACGCACACATGTCCTACCCAATTTTCTATTCAACCATGGCACCCGCAGTCCCACGCACGTAGTTTCTCTGCAATCCTATGTAATATCCTTTTATAAAATGAGTGCGCGTGGTTGTACTTAATACGATGGATACTTTTGTGAAGTTTCACCTCGCCCCCATTGTGCAAGTAGCTATAACTGGGATTCGTTTTGAAAGCTGAAAAATTGGTTTTCTCTACTTTGTTCCATGGGGGGTCTATATATGGGGCAGGCTTAGAGATTAATCCGATTCTATCAGCTCAAATTGAATTTGCTTTCCTAAGTGCAGCTATGTTGGTTGGTTGCCTTAGGGATGGTCCTCCATGAGGTGTACTTTGACCAAAATTGGTCTGAAGAGAGCCTATTTTAGTTTTGTGAAAAGCTTCGAGCTTGACTTACCTTATACCACAGCATATGCTGCGCACTTCCCTTCCAACCCTACCTAACCGATTGTCGTGCTGTACTCCATTGCAATGGCCACGGCTTGTGGATTTCTATATAGCTAAACCATGCCGTAGAAAGTATTCAGCTTGAGTAGGAGACCTACCATAAAGCCAGCTGTCTAGCAGTACTCTTTCTTTTAAATCTATCGCCAGGCGATGCCGAATTTTTAAAATTTATAAACATATGCTAGAACATGGTCCAACTTCTCCTTACACTGGAGAAGCTCGCAGCTTTTCACCAAGCTAAAATAGGCTCTCTTCAGACCAATTTTGGTCAAAGTACACCTCATGGAGGACCATCCCTAATCTCCACTTCATGGAGGGCGCTAGCAGTCTTTGTTGGACTACAGCCTCAGGCAACAAGCCCGACTGCCAGATCCGTACCAGTTGGCCATATCAAGTGTGTTGAGGTCTTTTTCGGCTGCATTGTCCTTCAGGGTGGATTTAGAAACCCGTCGAGCTGGTCCGCTTTTGTCCATAAGCTCCACGCGATCAAGCCAATCCTCAGTTTCTTGCTTATAAATCGTCGCAAATTGGTTGGGTATACCAAGTTTATCGTTCAACCTTCTGCTCGACAATCGATTGAAAGAAGACGAACCGAGGAGTCTTCTCCGCAGAACTTCCTATTTCGCGAAGTTTCATGCTGCCCAACCCGACAGCTGGAGGGGAATGAATAAGGAACTAGTCCTTAGCGTCAAATCTTCTCGATATCGTGCAAAGGTCTTTGCTTCGTAGGTGCCTGCTGAGTCCAAAGAAACAGAGCGCTGATGGGACTGGCAGTCTGTAACCAAATCGAAGATATAACTGTCCATTGTGAGAGGCTATGTGTCCAGGTTGCCGATGTTAAGGGTCCTCTCTATCAGTATAGCTATAGCTTTAGACTCCCTCCTTGTGCCAGCCGGAAGTCCTTATAAAACTAGAGGTTTCTTTGTGGTCGCCTAGTAAAACCAATATCGATGGAAAGTAATTACTGGTTGCAAAAGATGTCTTGCATATGAGAGACTCGATTTGCAACCTTTATGGCGGTCTCTTGCGATACATTGTCCCTTACATCGTCTTATACTGTCCGCACCATACTTTATCACCAAGTTGTGAGTGTTCTGTGTTACCCGCTCAGAACCTTCCGGATATATATTAAAGACATGACTGGGGTCGATCGGAATGGGACTACTTACTGTCAGTTTGACGGATTGTCAATCTTGAGACCTTAACACCGGAACTACTAGAATTCCTAAGTTCTTTGATAGTAGCAAATGCCTTGCATGTGTAAATGTAAAGTTCTTTTACGCCAGTGGATCGAATATCAGTCTCAGTGACCTAGCGAAAGCCACATTAGCTAAACTGAACTAGGTCCGTTTCTTGTGGCGCTTTCCTGGACCTAGGATACCTATGTACGCACCTATTGCGAAAGCTAAACGTGCAAATCTGAGGTCCGCAGTCCGTATGTACTTTGTTTGAAGCATTTGAAATCGCAAAACTTTTTTCTTGGTGATGGAGAATTTTTAGTCAATTTCACGCGCTTGATGTCCAGACTTCTTGCTAAACATTTAAACTTAAATACAATCATGAAAAAAAACTGTAGCCCGTTTAATGTCTATACCCGGTTGACATGAAAACTACTGAACTGATTTTTGTGGAGTCTTTTTCCAAATGTTTCCGGAGACTACGTTCTTTGCCACGCCTACTCATTGAGATCTTTTTTTTTCACCGAAATCTATTTTTTCAGAATTCACTGCATTTAACTTCTCATTACCTAAACAATTATTTGTCATAATCAAACAAGAACTGAACCGCCTTCAATTTGTTGAGCTTTCAATCCAGCTTACTGCTTCATCCAGAAGCTGAGCTACAGACCAAAATGTAGAGCACACAAACTCTGTGTGTCGATTTCTCTGTTAAAGCGTAACGGGGAGTTTTAAATAAAATTACAACTCTTTGGCTGGTCAATATAGTTTTTTGTTTATTTGGAAGCTTGTCAAAAGCTTTTATGGCAGAACAAGATTCTGTTAAAAGACACCAGGTCGCGATAGCCCTGTCCAACATAGATTGACAAGTGTTGGCTTCGGAATAGACGAAAGTCTGCGGATTGTCAGAAAGGACTTGATAGTTCGATTTAGTCTGACAGAAAATGATTAAGAGTGTCAAAATATCTTGACAAATACACAAATTCTAAATTCTCGTCGCTAGATATATGACACATTGCGTAATCTTGTTCAAAAGTCACACATTGTTGTGACTTTATTGCGCTCTGGCCATTGACGGTTACGGTTTTTCCGTCTTCATAATTCATATCAGAAGAAATAAGATAGTACAATAATAATAAACCCCACCAGTGAGTATTTCGACATGCAACAGTCAGCGCAGTGGCTTAGTGGTTAGTGTGTTGGACTACTAAGCGAGGGGTCCCAGGTTCGAATCCCGAGAAAAACCCAAATTCCAACTTAAGGTTTTTTCACTGCGCCACCTCTCGCGAACGTCTGACAAACATCCGAAAGTATAACTGTCATGAAAGAGCTTCTCAATTGGCCGTTTGAACTCGGCATAAAATTGTAGATCCCTTCCATTCGTCCCGAAAAATAGAAACTCACACAAGACGAATGGTTGTGAGAAGCTAGGCTTGGGTCCATACGGACCTGTTGCGCCAATTATTTTTTTTTTTTTTTTATAACAGTTGGGAAGCGCCAAACTTTGAAACAGAAACCCATGCTGAATATTTTGGCATCCAAAACGAAACAACAGAATATAACAGGTGCCGAAAAAACTCTGTTAAACACACTGTTTAAAAAATATCGATAAATTTGGTGTTATCGAAGGTTCATAAATCACCGGACATTTATAAAACTTGCAATAAGTGAATGTGTGCAGTATCATTGCTGACTTAAACAAAAAATCATACGATACTTACTTTCGCGTGCGGCTCTACGATTCGGAGTGAATCGAGGCGTCAACTAACAAGCCTCCGCAACTAGCCCGGTCCCTAGCCAACTGCCCCCAGTTGCACACTCCAAGTTGGTTGAGGTCGCCTTCTAGTTGTGCGCGCCCACCTAAGGCGAGGTCTTCCTGTCATGCCATACCTTTCGATAAACAAGGTAGGTTTCAGAGGCGAAGTTTGTGGAAATTTTAAGAAATTTATTTTCTAGTAAAACTCATTGAATTTTCAGTAAAGTATTGGATTTTAGTACCTCAAGGTTCCGACTTGGGGCCGTCATTGTTTTTTTTTTTTAATTAAAGAAGTCTTACGTTGTACGACCTCACTATGGCCCTGAGACTTTCGTACACATGCAGTGTGTTCCAGGCAGAGATTCTGGCCGTAGTCAAAGCTGCGGAGGCACTTGAGCTTAGATTGATATTCAGTAAGAATATCGCCATCTACATTGACAGCCAGGCTGCGCTAGAGTCACAAACTACTTAATCTGAATAGTCAGGAATCGCCGCATAACGCTCAAGGCATTATGCTCGCAGAACCGTGACAGATTGTGCTTAGTACCTGGGCATTGTGATATTGAGGGTAACGAAAAGGCCGACGTTCTGGCTAAGGAAGGAGCGGAGCTCCCACTTAATACAACGATTGAGGGTATAAGACCACCTATGGCCGTGGGTAGAAGGGTTGTCTTCGAAAAGACCTCGAAAAAAGCACCCACAAAAGATGGTCACAGCTAGAGGGGCACAGGTTTTTAAAGGCACCTTTTTAAATCTGAGAAACTCTGAAGAAGTAATCAATCTCAGTAGAACAAAGTTAAGAGTAACAGTAGGAATAGTCTGAGAATGAGAGGCTTAGCTACTACGGATGTATGTAGGTTTACTGTGAGGACCTACAAGTCGCGAAAAATATCTCCCACCTTTTATGCGAATGTCAAGCAATTGCAGGTAGCTCGGCAGCTACTTCTTTAATAGCTTAGAGGAGGTTGGTTGCTCATAAATAATGACAACGTACTTAAACTATGTGGAGAAATTGAATTTTTGGGCTAATTTAGGTAATTGTCTCCTGGGATGGAGATGGGCCCACCATGGTGCCTGGTCTTTTGTGAAAATCTCACAACCTCACTCAACCTAACCAAACTTCACCCACCACCTTACTTGTGACAGCGATTCTTTTTGATATTTAGTGGTGAGTTTGTAAAAGGACTTGCAACTCTGTAGCCCATGGATTTCTAAGCAGAAACCCCCCTATGAACGAAACTCTTGTTCCGCAACTTATCAGAGCCTTAATGTGGGAAATATTGTCTCTCACATCAGCGAGTCCTCCAAACTGTGCTTTTCAACTCGTTCTTGTGGCAGAAGTGGCAGATAGACCGCTATCTATCCTATCTGTTGCACATGAGCATTTTGAATAAATATTTAGGAATCCGGATACACAAAAAAAAGGAAAAGTGAGAACCAAGATATGTTGTTTCCAACTGATTTCCAGTGGGCTACAAAAACCTCAATAGTTCAAATTCGAATACACGCCAAAAACATCAATTTGAACAAGCGTCTTAACTTCTCACACATGTTATAACTGACGACCGCAAGCTCTTGTTCTAATTGCTACTTACACAACAATTACAAAACTGAACATGAACTAATTTCCCACAACCCCACTTACTACCGCCCTCTCTGTGGCAATGTGTGCGCTATTTAGCATGCCAAAATCTGAAAACTCCAAAAAAACATCCCCCAACCTCAACAGAACATATGCCGAGAACTCATTACGAATAAAAAGAGCCCCAACCTCCGCATATGGGTAGCGGTCCAGGTCCATGTATGAATTCCCAGTTGAAAAGCCACTGAAACTTTTCTGCAACTGATAAAAATGATTTAATTGTGTAATTCAGAATAATTGCTGGCAAACATTCTATTTACATCCTTTGGCTGTGGCATATACGAGTAGCATCCAGAAGGCTAATAACATTACAACGAGATGTCGAAATCACTGCCGAGTGTCGACAACAGCCGAAACCCGAAACCACCTCTCCCTCACGGGAGTAAAACTTTTCGACTATGAATGATAAAATGAGTATGATGACAATAAGCACCCAAGGATGATGATAATAATAATAACTACTCGAAAACTCGGGAATAGCACAACCGCAACCTGAATTCGACGAGAACCCCCCCCCCCCCGTTTACCTAGCCGTGTTTGTCGTGAGCCCTATTGTTCCGCACAAACATTGTACGAACATAAATTGCGAGAGGAACAGCGAACAGCTAGAAATTGTCGTACTCGTCCCGGCAGTCAGTCTTTACATAATTTCCATAAATGTGTATGTGTGTGGGTGGGTATACTGCCGTTTGTTGGAACTTCTTATCTAAGCAGTTTAAGGGGCGACTTTTCATTGCCCCAAAAATACCAGAGAAAAATAAATAACCAAATGCTGTTGGTAGTTAAAGTGTACCTCTGCGTCGGTGGTGAAAGGCCACCCACACATTTGGATGTGGGCCGGTTGGGAGGGATGGTTTATTTTAAAACCTTAATTACACGTCGCTATACAATTATTGCAGTAATTACAGAGAATTAACTTGCTGAGTGATTCATTTCCTGCAAACCTACCTAAAAGAGGAGTGTGCTCGCCTTTCGTCGGCTGATATATATGAATATACGCAACAGAGTGTTGGGTGGAAATGAGTGTACGCAGTCTTCGTGTGTATAGATGTAGAGCTGACAATGCTCAAGCGGGTGGATAACATTTCGATGAATGTGCTCCCACGAAGCAATGGGTATTTCACAGAAAACCCTCGTAACCCTTGTGTGCAACGCTGGTGGGTCTCATAAGGGTTTGACGGAAAATTAACTGTCTTTCGTTCCGGTCGAACAGAGAAAACGGCACACAGCTGCTGCGATGTGCGATCACCACCACAAAACGGCAACACGATCTAAAACAGTCGCTGCTGATCCCTTTCGATTTGATGAAATTAATTTAACTTGGTCATGTTTGGTCTGTAGCCCAAGTAACAATTTTACTTGAGTAAGGTGCTATCGAGGCTATTTTCTCCTCTTGCAATATTGACTGCATAAGGCCTAATGGAAACACATCTGGCGCATTTTAATTCAGTTATTTACTTGTAAAGGGTTTGCCAATAAGAGGTGTTATTTTGGTATTCAAAGAAAAATGCCATTTTTTGAGATAAATGATCGGATGTTTATTTCATAATAAATAAATAAAGAATAAAAGCTTCAAAAGTGACAGCTACCGAAATAGAGGGTCATTCACAATAATACCTCTCATTGGAAAACCCTTTATATCAATTTTCTTCAATAATTTACTGGCTATGAGAGGAAGAGAGCAAGAAAATGGGCGCGTGCACTGCTCTCTCTTGCTCCTACAGTATGATACAGACAATAGGCGTGCACTGCAGTGATACCAGACTTTAGAGGCAGGTTATCCCACGGTTATACTCAAAATATCCCTTTTATGTTTAAAAAATAAATAAATTTATTATTTTAAAAAAATGCTCGGGATTCATTCACAGACACATGTGTCATTTTATGAAATTAAAGGGGAATAAAAAAAGAAAATGAAAGCATTTAGATATTTTGAATGACTTTTTTCTAAACATGAAAACATTTGCATAATTTTTTTATTCTTAATGAAATGAGCAGGAACAAAATTTGACCGAAAAGTGAAATCCCTTTCTTTTTGTACTATGAGGTCTGAAAAATCCCTTTGTCCCTTTTAGCTTTTTATTAGTGAGAAAATCCCGCAAAAAGTGATAACTCCCCCGATCTGGTTTCACTGCAGCACTGTATAATGTGTCTTAGATATAAAACGTAACTGGCTGAGAGAAAGAGAGAACGAAAATGTGTGCTCGCATCTATTTCTCTTGCCTCTACCGTGATATTCGAAACGAAACGTAACTCTCTCTCTTTTTATCTCACTAACTTATATCTCCCTCTCAACTTCCGCTCGCAATTTCCGTCACGCTTTCGTGGCGCATTCACCAGCTTACCCCCCAAATCAAGCGTGCCTAAAGAAGTATTCCTTCAAAAATACCATTTTCATATAAACAGTAGGTATGTTATTGGAACAGATCCGTATAGATTCCACGTCCCCTAGGCTAACTTTTTACAACCATTCGTTTGTGTCTCTTTCATTTGTTTTTTTGGGACACATCAAAGGGACCTACAATTTTGTGCATTAAGAAGCTTTTCCAGCGAAGTTATACTCTCGGCTGTTGGCCCGATTTTGCCAACAAAAACTTTAAATATAATTATTATTTTCCAGAGATTGAACCCAGTACCTCACCCGGTAGTCTATTACTGCATTGACTCATACAAAGTGTGCACCTACATTCCAACTTATTGGGAAATCGATTCGTCGATGAAAATAGTTTCCATCGTCCCACTTCCACAATACTGTACGTAACGTACCTTCTACCATTGTCGAGACTTCTTATATACAGTACTACTTCATAGTCCGCATAAAAGAGCTGACTCGATGCAACAGCAAATTGTCTTTCCCTTAGAATTCAGCGTCAAAGAAGGACGCGCCAAACACACCCATCTAATTCAGCGATAATGTGCACACATTAAATCGACGAGCGAACCAACCAACCTGGAGATGGAGATGCACGTGTTTTCACCCTTCTTAGTGCTGGTTAATTAAACAAAATGATAACGTTACCTGAACGCACCTTTTCATCGCCCTCAATGGTGTCTAGTGTGAGGAAATGAAACAAGAAATATCGCGTTTCTTGTTTCTGAATTTAGGGTGACAAAGTTGCTTTGACAATGCCGTCGCATATGTATTTCAATTTACACCCCCTATGTGCCATGAAGATAGGGGTGGACAGTGGACGTGAAAATTCGAACTGCAACCCTCTATAGGTAGCTGCTGCTGCAACCACACCTCATGGCTTTTGTTTTTATAGCTTAAAGCCACGCGATGATACGATTATCCTTATTAAAGCCATATCCTGACTATAGGAACAACAAAAAAAAAAAAAAAAACGGATTAACTGCTCGGCAAATCGCCTGGGCATGCTATAATATAAAGTCACTAATATGACAGCTCATGTTACCGTTAATACCTGCAGCTGTTGTCTTTGTTGGTGGTGTTGTTGTTGCAGGCACGGCACGGTCCAGCGTGTATAGACCCACCCCGTTCCTTCAGTTTTGGTCATTAAACAGTCTCAATGTCGTAATATTAAATATCCGCATGGTCATGTGTCGAGTGAGTATAAGTGGGCGGAGGTCAATTCTGTACACAGGAGACAGGACATCTTGCACACTCCTCCCGTTGGACCAAACGGACTAAAGAGGACGTAGTGCTACACTCGTGTTAGGTATATTATTACATTTGTAGCTCGTTATGGGATTTATGAGCGTGTCTCTCTAGTCGCTGGCCGGAGGATGAACGACGATGCCCGAGGATACATACATACGTGTATGTAATGCAGTTGTGGCCAAGTCAAATTGTTAATTAAACGAACACGTAATTAATACAAAGATGAGGCGACACTTTCTGCTCCTTGAATGTTGGTTGTGTGTTTTTTTTTTTGTTCTGCATGCATGCATGGCTTGTCCAGACACCACACCATGGACTGATATGTGAGATATTCTGTCTGCGTCACAGGGAAAACGTGTTGTGACTGTGTACGTTGCGTGGGCAAAAGTGGCCGAAAGTCTGCCACAGAAGGATTGTCTGGACACATAGCTGTCGCTCGGTGGTGGTGGAAAAAGTTTCCGTCTCCTCGTTAAATATTCCAATTACTCCCTGAAAGTGGCAAATGTGAGCCTGGGTAAGAGGGGGTAAGAAACTTTCTGCAGACCAACAGAAGTTGTTTCCAAAATGACAGTCACGAAAGATAACAATTAAATGCAATCCAAATTTTGGTCTTACAAGTGGTTTCGGTTGGATTTAAGCACACACATATATGGCCACGGACTTGACAATTCAGGATTTAACCGATTTTCCCCGACGGTATTTATTTTTGTTTCCTTTTAATCTATGTTTTTGAACACATTCCGATCCGATTCACAATTGAGATAAGTACGTAGATATTTGTTCATTCCAACCAAAGTTATAAAGGATTTTTTCGAAATCTAAGTTAGTAAAGGTCTTGATATACTCTTCCAGTGTCTTCTTACAGGCTGTGGCTAAGTTTGTCAAGCAGCAAACTGCTCCGGGGCGATCGACACTATACAATTTCATTTACTTGTTATATGGGTGGATTATTTCCAAAAAGGATACATCACGGAAATTTTTGATAGCGTCTTGCCTGTCGAACGATCGTCGGCTGATGTTTGGAAAACTTAAGTTTACCAGGTAACGCTGGAACTCCCGCCTTCATCCGTTGAAATTCAAACATTGACAAAATCGCTGACAAAACGTTTTCTCATTCTTAAGGATCGTCGATCACAAGGGACCAAAAGGCCTTCTGGGAAGCACACTTGGTTAGACACTTCCTTTCAAACCGAACCCAACCTAGTGGTCATCCGTTATTTTGACAAATACGGTTTTAACATTAACGCTCCAAAAGATTCCGCCGCAATATTTCGTTTTCTACTGTTCCGACAGAAAGAAGGTGCTATTGTCCGACAAGATCCTTTTGGGTGGGGTAAAAATGGAACGCAATTCCCAAATGCTAGCCCGAGAGTCGATTTATACCTTTACCTTCCGAACACCTCGATTGATCACATAGCTTTCTGGAATGATCTTGGCAAATTTTGTGGACGAGTTTCCAGCTCTCTTCTTTTGAGGAGAAGTTGACAAGCGGAGCATGTTGGCCCACGAACGGTTTCTGCGGGCCTATAATTTAATTCTTCCAATAAACTCCCCTTAAACCTTGATGCTGAAGTTCTAGAACCTTCCTTTATTGTTTAAGCAGTTATAACCTTTTTTTGGAATGCCAGCTATATGGATGAGAAGTCGTCTTAAGAGACGTATAATTGCTGTGCATTTAAAAACAAGACTGGTCGAAGATATATTCCCATTTTGACAATATCACAACGTTGAAGCCTGGCTGCTGCAATTTTTAGCTGAGACTAAACTAAACTAAAACTTACAATTTCTGACTGGATGTTGGCCTTCTTCAGGTCTTGTAGAGTCCTTTGACGATTGAATTAAACGCGGGTCTTAAAACAAAAAACAGGCACCAAAATTCCTATTACTGGTCCGGTGCGGAAAAAGGGCCAGCATTTAAGCGATTCCTTTCAGAAGGCAAATTGTCATCACGGAACATCCGTTCGAAAAGTAGGCTTGGACTACAAAATCACGTAACTCACTGTTCCACCGCATGATGGCAAGTGACCTGGAACGAAACAAAACTTAAAAACCGCCCGCTAAATTGCCCTCAACTTGAAGGGGTGACATTTAATTGAAGGATGTTAGTGACAACAAAGTCATCTATTTCTTCATGGAATTTATGGCAACTTTAGCTTCAAAATTTGACAAATCTGTGCACAGCTTTGACTGCCAAAGTATTATGCAAAATTTATGCGGAATTGGACCTGCTATACCTACAAAAAAGGAAATCAATCAAAACCCTTAATCTTGACTGTAACTAAGTCAGATATGCCGGCTATATTAGTATGAGTAGTTTGTGTTCAAAAGGTGGTCAAAGTTTCAGAACGAGGCGTGGCACCTGCGGTAGAACAAGTTCGTTTAAATGTCGTTAAAAGTATAAGCGGTTTAATGTACGGGTTTTGGCTGATGACGGTTCACTACAAAAGGCTGTCTCGAATTTGGCCACCAAACGTTGAAGAGTCGAATTTGAAGGGCCACCCCGTCTGCCGTAGAATTGGCGCTCCATTTGTAATGACGAACACTCATTTTGATAATAAAGTTTTAGGATTCGGACAATCGTGTCATAGTGGTTTGGCATCAGTGACTGAATAATAAACACCAGATCAGACAGAAGCAACCAAAACCACGGGTTGCGCCAACATCGGACCGTGTCAATTAAAAAACGCTTTTGACAGGCTTAATACACGCACAAAATCGAAAGTTGAGGGTGCCGCTCTGGCCTGATGCCTGAGAGAGTATCTCAGGTCTTGTCTGTAGTGTTAGCATATAAGCTATGTAGCTATGGGCTACAGGCTACCATATAATTCAGTTGTGTAATGTGGATACATCTCGGCTTTGTCATCAATACAGACGTTCAATATAAAGTTACTACCTATGAATCAATATTCCTGCTAAGGGGCGTTGCACCTCCCATAGATCAAAGTTGTTTACAACTCTAGGCATATCCTGACATTTATGGCCTTGAAATTTGGAATTGACGTATATTGCGTTTTGAAATCATTAAAAAGATGATGTGCGAAATTCTACAAAGGGGCGTGGCGCCTTAAAGGAGCTGAATATCAATACCGCAGTAGCTCTGAAGCTGACGAAAGCTTTGATTTCCATCTGTCTCACATTCAACTCGAACGTCTGACAAACATGCAGGACGGAAAAAGCTGCTCCATGTAAATGGAATAAAACTGAGGGTCAGTGGCATGAGTGTGTGCAAAATCCTTGAATTTTTCAAAATAAGGCTGGCCTAGCATTGATTTTCAAACACGTCTACAGTGTGTCTATAAACGACGGCTGCAGAACCTTGAACTGCGAATCAAAATACTCGTCGCTAAGATTTGGTAAGGATTTATTTGACCCAAAACTTTTGGGGTTTACGACATTCAGTCGTCTTTATGTCCTTCAATTGAATCTACCTACGTACATTTTTTTTAACAGGGGGTAGGTGCATAACCTATTAATAGACAACCAGGTGGACGTGCTGTGCCGACGTGTTTTTCTATCTTATGAATCAAGAAAGTAGGAGGACTCCGACCACCTTTCCTATTTAATTTCCCATCAAACTCATCGCTTTCGTTTCCCTAGGAAAAAATAAATTTTTGATTGGCAACATATACCTACTCATACACTTGTGTGCAGCTGCATTCACACAAACACGTCGATATTCTAAAAACAGACCCTTATTCGCCAGCCGACATATTTTGACAAGCAAACACAAAAAAAAAAGTCAAGCCAACACAAAAACTCGCTTACTAAAAAAGGAATTATTTAATCGACAAGCATTTTCAATTAAACCCTAGATCCGTCGGTTTATTCAAACCTGCCTATGCCCGTCTGAATTCGATGAATGGGTGGGGCTGTAGAACGGTAAAACGCCTGTTTACCCTTGACTGGCAATGGCATATCGGATGTACGATTTGGATCCGAGCATGGCTGCATAGCCATTTCATGAATGCTCGTGGAGCAGGGGAATGTGCCTTTTTTTGTGTGTTCACAAATCCTTTTCGCATGAAAGCATCTCACCAATTATAGCTGCTCTGTCTATCTGCAGCGGGACGTTTCATAATTTCCCAGTTTAATTGAAAGAATATATATTTGTGTGGACTTTTGCGAGGATTTTGAATGATTGCTGTGGCTTAGGCTAAAACAAATACCAGAAAGATATTTAATTTTATCCACATGGCGGGTCTTTGATCTTGTTCCCCGGTCTGGGATGAACCGGAAAATTTTCGAAGCAATTATAGGTACTTCAGTTGGTTGGCTTGCGCAAAAATGGCTCGCAGCTATTTGGTATGTCGTTGATATGGAAATTGCCATTTCGCAGGACGATCTGTGATGCGAAGCATAGCGTCGTCTATTTTTTTTTTTTTTGTTAGTTAGTTGTTGGGTCTTGGTTTGGGCATGTTAAAAGGAACCACAGACCATCAGGAAGTTTAGATGAAACCATAACTTTTTGTATTGGGTTGAAGGGTGGGCTTGCGGTTGTATGGATATTTTCGGTGTGCATTGGTGAATCGTGTCATATTAGGCACTTTCAGAAAAGCGATTGTCTTTTTAGGGTTAGAGGAGCTGTCACTTGGCTTGAGAAAAAGGAACTTGTCCGTATACCTACTTAGATATATTTGGTGTGAAAAAGCGAAACCCAAAAATGACTAATCTTTAGCTTAGAGTTTAAGGGTCCTTTGCTGATACGACTCATAGCGGATTAAGTGCCACATAAACTCTTACGTGACAGTTTATGCCCTAAAAAAAGTAGCCTATTTAAGTAGAACCTAAATCGTTAAGAGTCGCATGAGCAAACGGCCCTGAGACCTATAAGTCTGTCTTCCCTGCGCTGATTAGCTTGGACAGGCAGATCTAAACTGGGGATGCATTTTCTATGTGAATGCTTAACTGTCAGCAAGGGCGGATCCAGGGGGGAACGTGCCTCTGTGACCCAAATTACCCAAATAAAGGGTGATTTTTTAAGAGGTTTAGAACTTTTTTAAAAAAAAAAACACAAAAAATTCGAAAAAATGAATGAAATATTTATTTGAATCGATAGTTTGAACCTTGCAATTTAATGTTTAAAGATAATTTCATGCAAATGTTGACCGCGGCTGCGTCTCAGGTAGCACATCCGCTGAGTCCAATTTTGGCATACTCTTTCACACATATCGGCCGGTATCTCACGAATGAATGCATGGATGTTGGCTTCCAGTGCGTCAATCGAAGCGGGCTTGTCCCTATACACATTAGCCTTGGCATACCCCCACAAAAAATAATCTAATGGTGTCAAATCGCACGATCTAGGCGGCCAATTGACCGGCCCGAAACGTGAAATTAACTGTTCTCCAAACTCGCCTCGCAATTGCGCCATTGTTTCGCGTGCTGTGTGGAATGTGGCACCGTCTTGTTGAAACCACATATTATGCAAGTCAAGAACTTCCATTTCGGGCAAAAAAAAGTTTGTTATCATCGCTCGGTAGCGTTCACCATTGACAGTAACGCTGCGATTCGTATCATCTTTGAAGAAATATGGCCCAATAATGCCGCCGGCCCATAAACCGCACCAAACAGTGGCTTTTTCGGGATGCATTGGTAGCTGTTGCAATGCTTCTGGCTGATCTTCACTCCAAATGCGGCAATTTTGCTTATTTACGTACCCATTCAACCAAAAATGAGCCTCATCGCTGAACACAATTTTTCGATAAAAAAGCGGATCCTCGGCCAGCTTTCCAAGAGCCCATTCACCAAAAATTCGGCGTTGTGGTAGATCGGCTGGCTTTAGTTCTTGCACCAGCTGTATCTTAAAAGGCTTTACGCCCAAATCCTTCCGCAAAATTTTCCACGTAGTGCTGTAACAAAGGCCTAACTGCTGGGAACGGCGCCGAATCGACATTTCGCGGTCTTCTGTCACACTAGCTGATACGGCCGCAATATTTTCTTCACTACGCACAGTACGTAAACGTGTTGGTGGTTTAATGTCCAACAAAGTAAATTTGGTGCGAAATTTGGTCACAATCTTCCGAATAGACTGCTCAGAAGGTCGAGAATGCCGATCATAAAATGGAAGCAGCGCGCGATGAACATTTCGAACCGAGCACGAATTTTGATAGTAAAATTCAATAATTTGCAAGCGTTGTTCATTTGTAAGACGATCCATGGTTAAATTGCAAACCAAACTGAAGCTGTTTGACAGTGACACAAGGTACTAAACACACGTCAGCTGTCAAAACCGGTGTTGCCAAAACCAAACCAGCTAAAAAATCACCCTTTATATGTCTGCATATGCTAGAACCTAGAAATATATGTGAATCTTGGGGCGCGTGCATGGAATTTCTAGCCTTAAGCGCAAAGTCGTATAGACCACATTTTTAATCGTACAATTTTTGTGTTTCCGACGGCCGTGAAAAAAAGAGTTACAAATTTGGCAACAGATGAAAGAAAATATGCCTAAGTCACCAGCAGAAGCTTATAAAAAAGCAACAGCTCTGCCAAACATAAGAACCCTTTGTCAATTATTGTGCACATTTCCTGTGACAACCAGCACTGCCGAACGATCTTTCTCCACCTTACGCCGGATAAAGACATATCTTCGCAGCAATATGAGAGAAGATCGCCTGAATGGACTAGCCCTAATGCATATCCATCAAGACATTGCTTCAAAGATGAACCCTGAAGAAGTACTAGATATCTTCAGCAGAAAACATAAAAGAAAATTGTCATCATTACTCATATAATTTTTCATTATTACACCTTTATAAAAAGTATTTTTTATTCTTTGTTATTCTTCAATGTCATTGATAAAGAATGAATCCCAAAAACAAATTGCTATGCAATACTATGGGGTACAATCTTCACCTATCTGGCCTTTGTGACCCTCCCAGAAATGAATCCTGGATCCGCCCTTGACTGTCAGACTGCGATTCCAAAGCTGCAAGGATTAAATGCGTGCTTGATAGGAAAGAATACGCCATGGGAGATTTTTATTTTATGTATAACGGAAAAAAATATTTTCTAAACAGGAAATAGAAGTTTCTGGAAGCAAGAACTTAAAGTACGGTTATGGTCTAGCCAATTAGTTCTCATTTTTTAAATTTTTATATCACGAGTCAAGAACGAAAAAAAAATACTAAAATTAAAAAGTTTTTCTTGATTTAACAAATGTTTTCTTCGAATAAGACTTTTTTACTTAAATAGCTTAAAGACTTTATTGACCCAAGACTCCGTTTGCTTAGATAAATGTAATCAGAAAGAATTTTCTTAAATCTTATTTCTGAAATCAAGAATAATTATTCTGGATGAAAGAAAAAAAAAACAAATATAATAAATATAGATGGCGCAACAGGTCTGTAGGAACCCTAGGCTTAGCATCGCACAAACATTCGTTTTGTGTGAGTTTTTTGGGACGAATGGAAGGGATCTACAATTTTATGCCGAGTCCAAACGGCTAATTGAGAAGCTCTTTCATGACAGTAATACTCTCGGATGTCAGACGTTCGCGAGAGGATCAAAGACAGGATATCTTAAATACAGAATGTGACATTAAGAACTTTTCTATTATTTCAAAAACTTTTTTCTTAAATCGTGCATTTATTATTCGGAATAATTTATACGAACCAAAATTTTCTTGAAATATGAATGAATATTGCGTTTATTTTCCGCTATCAAATACTTAAGGTACGATTACACGGCCATTTTTTCGAGTCATTTAAATGGCACTGTGACGTCAGGAAAAAATGTCGCATTAGAGTGATTTTCAAGCTACGATTCGTCATTGGTCATTTGCGAAAAAATGGCGATCACACGAAATGACAACCGTCCCAAACAAAATGACGGACACTGCGCGTATTTTAGAATTTTCCGTTAGGATGCCATTAAATGGCGAGCGAAAAACTGACGATCACATGGTAATGACATGCCACATCAAAATGACAAATGTCACCTTTTGTATTATTTCGATTTGGCGTCATTTATCTGTTTTGCGATCAGACAGTATTGAAATTGACCGATGAGAAAAATATAGCTACTAGCATTTGGTGCTGTTTCTCTCGGCGAAGACGCTTACGTGTGCTACTACTTTTTTAATTTACAGTGAAAAGAAAAAAAAATGATTACAATAAATGAAAAATGGCGGAAAGACCTTTTCAGATGACGGTGGAAATTGCGGAGAATGCGTATTTGGCAGCATGTATGCTGGAAAGCGGTGACGACGATCTTGATATCGAGCCAACGCGACGAAAGCGGAGTATTTGGCAAAAGAAGAAGAAGTGGTTGAGCCGTCGCGAGAAGAGTGGATTTTGTGCTGCAGTACTGCTTGAATTGCGCGAAGAAGAACCTGAACTATTTCCCAATGTCCTTCGTATGTCAACCAATCAATTCGATTATTTGTTGAGGTATATTTCTGGGTTCGGTTATATTGACTGCGTCGAACAACACAACCACAAAAAGAAACAAATAAAAACCAATTTATGCATTTTTACGTCGTCCTTTCGCCACGAGAAAAACACCAATTGAAAGAACAGATATCGTATTAAATGCTGCGTCCTTTGTAATTTGTGTAGAAAAATAAAATGCAATGAATTTTGTGTATAGTCATTTTTTGGAGGCTGTCATTTAAATGACGCAACAGCCAAAAAGTTTGGTCTTTTGTCCTAGGCGTCATTAAAGGGCGATCACACGGTCTTTTTTTTCGCCATTTTAATGTCACAAAATACATGTCATTTGGTCTGCCAGTTTCTAAGTCATTTAAAAGACGCGTCGATCACCCACAACGACATTTAAATGACGGGTTTGCGACCCGATCTTGACGTCATCGCGCCATTTGAAGGACGCAACAAAATGGCCGTGTAATCGTAGCTTTGCTTCTTTGGATTTTCATTGAAATCATTTTCTTTAGTCAATAAAGAATTTAGAACTAAATAAATGGAAATAAATTTAGAAGGACTTGCTGTTTTTTCTTTTAATTATTTTTATGTATGGAGTAATTTAAATAATTTTAATTATTTTAATTTTTATAATTATAATATATATCGTGTTTTTTTTTTGTTGAACTTCCAAGTTTTAATTGTCTTCAATCTTTAGAGCTATGCAGGAAACTTTTCGTCTGAAAACTCATCTGCTTTTTCTATTTAAATTTAAAAAATAAATCAAAAGAAGATCAATGACAGCAAAATAAAATAAATATGTAGTAGTGACTGAGACATATCCAAGACAGGAAACACGGCTTCGCGCAACAATTCGCTTCTTATATTCTAGTTTTAGAGGAATAAATCGAGAAACAAAAATATTAGATTTTCCAACTGAATACATGATATTGAAAATCAATTTTACTTTAACGACAATAAAATTAAAATTAAATAACTTACAAAAATTATAAAAGGTGGGTCAGCTAGTGGTTTCTTTTTAAATCATTTTGACACTGAAAGTGTCGAAATCTTGACAGAAAGTCAGTATTATACGAAAGTCAGAACGAAATGAGTCGCTTTACGCTTGAACAAGGTTGGGAAATATTGAAAACGTATTTCCAAAGTGAGTGTAGCCCCAACAGTGCGTTTTTTGAAAAGAAGTTTTGGCCGAAATGAAGCACCCACCGCGTCTGGTGTACGCAGGTTTGTGCAAAAAGTTCGTGAGACTGGTATGCTAGTGGACAACACTCATGGTCCCCGTCATCGTACGGAGCGCACACACGAGAATGTGGCTGCTGTAGCTCAGAGTGTGAGACTCAATTCACGAACATTGAACAACTCGCCATCGATCTCAAAATTTCACGCACTAGCCTAAAAAGAACTCTGCACATAGATCTCGGATTATTCGTTTACAGGGTCCGATTGACTCAGCAATTGAAGGCGCACGACCATCCGCTTCGTTATCGCTTCGCAGTTTGGGCCTTAGAGCAGATTGAATTGGACAACGATTTGGGCGAAAAATCATCTTTTCTAACGAGGCGCATTTTCATGTCAATTTGCCGCCTCGGAGTTGTGATTTGACCCATTTTTTTGTGGGAAACCGTGAAGGACCGTTGTTATGCCAACAATCCGTAAACGATTCAAGCACTCAAGGCCAATATCATCCCAGCAAACCGTGAGCTACAGCCCGAAACCATCAACAAGGTCTTGGAAAATTGGAGTGACAGAATGCGCTACTGCGAAGGCAGCCACTTGAGCGACTTTGGGTTGCACAATTAATGGGAATGTTTGCTCTTACCTAGCCACAGTACATGGACAAAAATGTAATTTTGTTAATTTAATTGCATTTTTAAAAAGAAACTTGTATTTGGCCCACCCTGTAGACGACACTTTTTTCTAAATACAACACTTTCCACTCGGACTTACTCAGTAAGAAGTGGACAGTGGACTGAGACTGACTGTTTATGCCAAGCATTCTCAAACTCGAAGCAAGGCAAATTACAAAATGTGCTCGAATTCTTTGAAAAATCAAGTAACGCCTTCCGCTCTCACATATATTTATTAAATTTAAGTTTAAGTAACATGATATTTCTTACCAATAGAATTATTTTCTGGATTCAAGAACTAATTTTTAAAAACAATTAAATTTAATTTGAATTAAGAAGAATTTGTTAATTTTAAAAATGATTTCGATTAAAAAAATTAAATATCTTTGTGTAGAAAATAATTTTCTCAGAGGGTGCTTTCGACAACGCGACATTTGACTGCATTTATGACTCTGCCAGTCAATTCGGGATATATGAGACATTGGCAAGTATTGTGGATCAGGGCGAGATTCTGATGAATAGAACTTTGGTTGCGGACTATATGAACGCCATTTTAAAGCAGTTGCCAACAAGGGCGTTGCCAGTAACAACTTTGTCTGTTGTGCAAATTTATAGTCTCCTTTCCTTGCGTTCAGGACTGACTGAGTCTGGATTAAGGTGTAGGCGAATCTCTAATCGGACGGCTCCGTTGCTGGTGTCTGTGTAGAAATCGACTCACTATACGTCTCTTCTCGTTAGCAAAGTATGCCTCTGTTTTTAAGGCGAAGATCTAAGCTATCCTAATGTCGGCCCATTGTACTTTTATAAATTGATGCCCGGGGCAGAGTATCTCCGTCTGTAGCGATAGTCAGGCTGCTCTTTAACAACTGACGCCGAATTGAAGTGCTGGTTAACTTCCTGACGTGTGGAAAAGCATTTTTACATCCGAGTTGAGGAAACTCGTGACCAAACCATTGATCCATAGAACGCTACCTCCGGAGAAGGAAGCTGCTCGACATTGAATACCTCACGTACTTTCTTGATCCTTATACGATCTCAGCAAGTCACACCATCAATGAAACGAAGAAATTCCATTTCGGCAGCTTCTTTTTCGGTCATTGGAACAAACATACCAATTTCAAAACCGAATAATCAGTTTTGACACCCTATTCGGTCGTCCTGATAACAAAATGATCTATGGCTGTGTCCAATTTGGTCTTTCCTATTGGAAAACTCCTTCTCTCTTTTGTGGACAATATCGTGTCTAAAGACTGCCATCACTTCGGATTTGTTCACGTTTACTGGCATTTTAGCTTCAACACAGACGGCCACGAACCTATCGAGTGCCCTTTTAAGTTCAGTCTGAAAGGGTACAAAATAGGACCAAATTGTCAACGAGAGCAAACGCCCACAGATCTCCCAGTTCCTTACCTTGGCTTCGCTGTAACATTCAATCCATACATCTATCAAAAAGTAGAAGATACAAAACGCACCCCTGACTGAGTCCAACGACCACTGGGGAAGACCTTTGAAATGACTCATTTACCTGCACCTAGGCAGTTAAAACTGTCAGACTGATCAATGTGCGGCATAGCAATGTCAACAGCACCGTGCGGGCTCATTGCTCATCTCGTGTGCAGTTCTCCGACTCGCCAAATAGACAGCCATATCCCCATGCCGCATTGTCACAATCACAAGTCACTGCCAAAGACTTGCCCGTCCGAACTCGACAAGCAAGCAATAAATACTTAATTCAAATGGGTGGACATTTTCTTTTAACGCATTTCCATAAATAACCATTAAGTAGGGTCCGGTACGGTAATACCTTCCTACTCACACACGCTCACATAATATGCTCGGGGCCAACTAAAAACGAGGACATTATCAAAAGGAAAGTCACGCCACTCACAGTACACGACGAGCGAAGAATGAAAATTGAATATGTTGGCAATTTGAATGTCGTCTCTATTGAGTTCCTCGTGTGTTGGCCTTTTTTCCATTTTCCCATGTACTGCTAGGGCGACTACTTACAGCTTAACTTGCCCGGTCTATGCAGGGTCCATTTGCAAGCTTACAAGTTTTGTATGTATGACCAAATGGAGGTCCTTCCAGTGAACAAAACTCGTGACAGACATCGTTTTGTGTTGGGCGTACATCAGCATATATTTTTTGTCTTCTTCCCCGCCGCACACTAACTGAAGTCAGTTTCGTCCTTCTTTTCGGCATGCAACAAAGGATATCGAAAGTAGTTTCTTATTGTTGCCGATGCCGATTATTATGGGTGCCCTCTGTGTGCGTGTGCAAAAAGGAAGTCGATTCGCACATTCGGATGTTCATTTTGGAAATGCCTAATGGCATTCGTCGTCGCTTCTGGCCCGATCGAGTCGGTTCGTCCTTTGTGTGATTTATGATTTTAATGGACTTTGGATATTTTGTGTGCGAGTGAGAAAAAGTTTCCAGACAATTTTCTTCGTCTTCATCTTTGGGGGTGTTGGATGATGGTGGTGATGGTGGAGCGCGGTAGTGGCGGCTCTTGTATGACAATGGGTTGTATTTGATGCGACAATTCTAGTTTTTATTGCCAATTATCGGTGTCGTAAGGAAGACACGATAAAACATGTTGTCAAAGATGGGCGTGTATAGATGGGGGGCCGTTCACAAAAGTTTCACTTCAAGTTGAAATCGTTTTCTGGAAACTTGTTTTTTTTTCGTCTTTGCTTTTCATTCTCACTCTGCGGTAGTATAAAGAGGCAAATCTGTGAGAGAAGTTTTGGTATTTGTAACGAACCAAGAAAAAGGTTGTATCCACGTGAAGTCTGCCGTCTAGTTTTGGGAAGTTTTTTCTGCACTTGGTAAGCATACTTTTCCTTTAAAGCTCACGACAGTTTGCAGAGACAATATGGTGGTACTCACATGGGCACCGGATTAGCATGCAATCCTAAAAATATAATCAGCGACTTCAAAGTTGTCTCCAACTTAATATCAAAAGAGGTGGGGGCTTTTTCGTTTAGAGTATTTGAATAATCATTCGATTGCAAACAAACAATAGGGAGGGGAATTAATCTCAAGCCCAGTTCTATAGTTTATTTTTGATTTTATTTTGAAATAAGATTTAGGTGATTTTAAAGGTACCCTTATGGGAACAGTTTTGAGCTAGCATGTGACACCTTTAACTGGTAGTATTTGTATTGGAGTAAATAAGACATTTTATTGGGAATGGTAAAAACGTCTCGCGTTCAGTGGTGCCCCCCTCTCCCCTACAGTTTGAAGTTGTTCTTAATGATTGCTCTATAGGACCTTTAATTTATGTTTACGAAGCTTGAAGTTTGCACAGGCATATAAACGATCCAGAAGTTCGAGGAAACCAGTTCGACTAAATAGCATGTCAAAAAAAAAATCTGAGATCGGGCTAAAAGATAGACGATAAAAGCGACTGAAGCCACAAAGTCGCCAGGACACAATGGGCCTTACTAAAAAGCATTTTTAACCCTCACTTTAAATTTTGTAGGTCGCAATCAATGATGCCAACTAGGGCTTTTTCATGCCTTTTAGGCATTACTTCATTGGCTAAGTCTTTATATCTTGTTTCTTACCAAAAGGCATCTTTTTTTTTGTATTTCAAATATTTTTCTTTGAACTTAAACTATGTTTGTTTTTTTTTTCAATTAAGAATTTCTTCTGTAATTTATAATTAAACTTTTTGTTTGGAAATAATTGTTATTTTTGTTTATTTCTTTATATTTGTATTTAATTTTTGATTTATTAGCTGTTTTTTATTATCAGCTATGATCCATATAGATCATCGATTTGCATGCACTTACAACAACAGCACATGATCCTGCTTCTCATCGAGATCAGGAATCATGATCTGAAAATTATTTCTACTATTTCCCACTAGATGGCTTGTTTTATTTTTAAATGTTGGTGTGCATGAAAACGATGGCTACCTATTCACGTTGCCAGACAAAAAAATAAAACACAAAATATCAATTGATTCTTTCCCGCACGAATTAGATCCATCCGTATTCCGTGTTATTTTCTTTTTATAAAGGTATGTTCAGACTGTTTGGCTGGTGTTTGATAAACAATTATATACCTCCATGTTTTATAAATATTTCTAAAACATTTATTAAACAAAACAATTTTTATCAAATGTTTTGCTGGTTTGGATCTGAACACAAAAAAAAAATTAATGAAATGTTTCCCAGTTTCCCAATCGTGATGGGAAATCATTTTTGTTTTACAAGTTTAACTGCAGAAAGTGTGCGCTGTTTTTTGATTATTATTTATTTTTTTTAAATAAAATAAAAATGTCAAAAAAGCTTGGAATACCTAATTGGAATACCTAATGAGAAAGTGATTCATTTAATACGAATATTTGAATTAAATCGTGTATCACGTGATTCCCGAGACCAAAATTACAAAAATATAAACTTTACACGCTGCTAATAACCCTACCACATTATTTTCTTCTAGTTGGACTAGAAAAATTAAATTGAAATATTTCATAAACATTTAATAACTAAATTTCAGAAATGTGTATGAAATGTGTCCGATTTGCTTCAGAAACATTTCTGAAATGTTTCGCTGGTCTGGACACACCTTAATGTGCCAAGATAAACGGATGTGCTAGCAGCAAAATGTTGTTCATGTATTGCATATTTGAACATAAAATACTAAATTTGTTTCTAAAAAATATGGAAAAGAAAAATTATTAAAATTTGATTCAAATATGGTAACACCCCCGACATTGCAAGCGAAATGACATGTGCCTTGTGTGACGTCACCTTGAGCAGAATATTTGCAATATGGCTGGTGGCAATGTGAAGTTTGTAATACCCTGTATTATCTGTTTTGTTTTTGAATGCAGCTGTTGCCACAACTCAAAAATTAAACTTTTCAATGATCCGTCTTGTTTTATTTTCGTGATCTGATCGGGATCAGATCACGCTGATAATAAAAAACAGCTATTGTTCCAGTTTTAAAAAAGGCATCCTTTTTCCTTAAGTTAGGCATTCTTTCATCAAAATTGGCTGGCAACGCTGGTCGCAATATGCAATTTTGCATGGAAAATTTCGCTATAAAGATTTAGCCTGGACACTAAAAATGATTAGATATTGGTATCGCGGAATGGTTTGGAACTTAGTTAAGCCTTTAAAAGTCTAACTGTGGAAAGACCATGAGAACAGTGGAAGTGTTTGAGCTTTCGACTTTGCGTAGATTTATTTTTGGAGAACAGTAAAATGCTACCTACACTGCGGGTCATTTGAATAGGGACAGCATATCTTTGAATCATTTTACCTTATATGTTTCGTTCCTAACTTCTTACGATAAAAATTGTTTTACGGTATGAAAGGTTATTTCATTGCCCTCTCACTAGATGTATTATATTAATACATTCGGAATGTTTACCAATTTCAATCCACAGTTAACTATGATGACCTAAAAACACTACAAAAAAGTGGGTCAATAGAATAGGGACACAAGTAATATTAATAATAATAAGTATGCATTCTTTTTTTTTAGTAATAAGTACTTCCTCCTTTATTTAAAACTAATTCAAAAATTCTGTTATTCATGGAATCGTATAACGATTTTAAATAATCTAGGGAATTTTCACCCGAAGCAAGCTTGATGGCTTCAGTAAGTTGATTTCTGTCCTCGAACTGCCTGCCACCTTCGTACACTTTTCGTGGCAGCCATCCCCAAATATTTTCCATGATGTTTAGGTCTATTATTATTATTGCGTAAAAACAAAAAAAAAGTAAACAATTGAGTAAACTTAAGATTCAAATACAGATATTGATGGTAAAGTCGCATACCTAAACATACAACATGAAATTTCGTTAGTTAGACGGAAATGGGATATTCAAGGTTGAGGTAATTTGTGAAGCGCAGTTTTAAGGACTGATTTGGTGGCGTTTATGTCAAATAAGTTGGGAAGCATATTTGCTTTGGAAAGCATTCTTGTTAAAGGCTCGTGCTGGCCATAGTCAGTACGGTGATGGCGAAGGCGGAAAAAGGGGACTGAACGTAAATGATGAGGATTAGTGTTCAATGAGATTTGACGCAGCAGATGTGGGCAATCTATGTTTCCGGATAGTAACTTATGAATAAAAATTATATCAGCGGTGTCACGTCGAGTTTTAAGAGGTTGTAAATCGAGCAGCTTTAAGCGATTCTCGTAGGGAGGTAAATTGTGAGAGTCATCCCAGTAAAGCCCTCGTAAGGCAAAATGAATGAATCTACGCTGGACAGCTTCGATTCTCAGAATGTGTACCTGATGGTAAGGTGACCACACCTGGCTGGCATATTCAAGAAGTGGCCTTACGAACGTCGTATAAAGTGATTTAGTGACATAGGGGTTAGAGAACTCCTTTGACCAACGCTTTACAAAGCCGAGTGCAGAGTGCTCTGCTAATAATGTTGTCGATGTGAAAACGAAAGTTAAGTTGAGCATCGCAGATGATGCCCAGATCACGAATAGATGAAACAAAGGAGATAGACTCGGTGTTAATGAAGTATGATCTTTCAGGCAGGGGGTGACGTTTGCGAGAGAAACTAATAGCTTGACATTTTTTCACGTTAAGCTGCAAACGATTCTGTTGACACCAGGTGTGGAAATGGTTAAGGTCAGTTTGAAGTGAGAGAGAGTCCGCTGTGTAAGAAATTTGTTTAGAGAATCTCATATCATCTGCGTAAATCCCCAGGTCAGATAGTAATATGACACGTTCTACATCATTTATTGTCAAGTTAAAGATCAAAGGTCCTAGATGACTATCCTGCGGTACACCAGAGGGAGCCAAAAATGGCTTAGAAACGGAAAATCTGAAAAGGACACTATACTTGCGATCTTCCAGGTAAGATTTAATCCATAAAATAAAGCGCGGTGGAAAACCGATCACTTTTAGTTTGAATAGTATGATTTTGTGAGAGATTTTGTCGAACGCTTTGCTGAAATCAGTAGCTACAACATCCACTTCCTTACCATTTTGCAAGGCACATAATGTGTTAGAGACGAAATCTGTTCGTGGTTGTAGATCGACCCTTAAAAAACCCATGTTGTTTAGTGGAGATTATTGATTTGCAATGGAAGAACATTGTATCATAAACGATGCTCTCAAAGAGCTTTGCTATACAAGAGAGTTTAGCAATAGGTCTTTAATTAGATAAATCAGCCTTATACCCCTTTTTGTGAATGGGAATGATAAATGAGTCCTTCCAAAGTTTAGGAGAAATTCCCTGCGTAATTGAGAGCTGGAAAAGACAAGAAAGGGGCAGTGCAATTTGTTTAACACATTTCTTTAAAACAAAGGCAGGGAGACCATCTGGACCAGAGGAGTAGTCGTCTTTGAGAATGTTTTTTTTTTTTCAACTACTTAAGATGAGCTTATGTTAATAGATGTAAAAGAGGTTTGAGCGCAGCTATTCATGTAAGTAAAGTAGTTCGGGTCAGGTTCAACGTAGTCGTTGGCCAACGCCTTGCTGAAGAAATCAGCGAAAAGGTTCGTGATTAAAGGACGAACGATTATCGAATTTTAAGGTAGAAGGATACCCATCCGATTTCCTTTTGGTGTTTATAAATTGAAAGAAACGTTTGGGATTGGAAATTAGGTCATACTGCATACTGACGACGTATTCGGAGTAAAGACGCCCACACATAACTGAAAAGTTATTATAAACAGTAAGATAGTTTGTGAGGTTAGATGCAGACCTGCATCGGAGATATGTTTGCCATAATTTATTTCGTTTATTCCGAAGAGATCGCAGTTCCCTGTTATACCATGGGGGGGGGGAGAACAACTATTTTTGGGAATACGGGGGCCATGTCATCAAATCGACACTTTGAGCTTGGATCCAAGTTTTTATTATGCGGGCTGTATGGATGGGAGCATTATCCTGCTGGTATGTCCACCTAAGGGGGCCGAAAATGTGCTGATATTGCGGAAAAGCTGTTTCCAAAACTTTTTGGTAGGATGGTACAATGGTATCCGTCTGGCCCATCGAGGTTTAACTTTTTTTCATCCGAGAAAACTACTTTTTGCCACTCCTTTCCCCATGCCATGTGCTGACGTGCAAACTCCAAGCGCTGTTCTTACCTAACCGGATATAATGGTGGTTTTTTCTTCATTTTTTTAAGTTGCAAATGTGGAGGCCTCTTAATCACTCGTTTAACTGTTGATAAACTTGCACTTACTCGCCACTGATTGAGCCAAATTAGAGGCTTCTCTTAAGATTGCTCGCTTATCTTGAACAATTAGCACTTCCCCCGTACGTCCTTTCATGTTTTTGCCATATTTCTCTTTATTTTTTAAATAATTATGCACAACCAATTTGCTTTATTAAATTTTTCGGGCTATATCACATAAACTGTGACCGTCCTCTTTGAAAGCATCGATTTTTGCCATTTCAGCGACTTTCCTCTACCCATTATTACTATAACTTTACTATTAATGCAAAACCACAATCTCAAAGCACACTGGCAATTGCGCAAAATTTTAGTTATGCTTTTTTGATAGCACTTTTCGAATTGACGACCTAATTGCAACTATCCCTATTCTATTGACCCAATTTTAAATGTGCAGTTTATTAGTGAACAAAGAAAAAAAATAAAGAAATATAACTGTTCTTAAATCTATCATAACGGAAACTAATTTTTGCTTTGTAAAATAAAGAACTGGAGATTCTAAATCT
The DNA here is from genome assembly GCA_916610125.1 of Cheilosia vulpina. Lineage (NCBI taxonomy): Eukaryota > Metazoa > Arthropoda > Insecta > Diptera > Syrphidae > Cheilosia > Cheilosia vulpina. The sequence goes on along the minus strand of OU744276.1, from coordinate 75,815,005 downwards.
CACAAATCATGAAGCGGTTGTCCCTATTCATATGACCCGCAGTGAAAAAATACATTCCTTGGTTCCTTAAAAACAAATTGACGTAAAGTCGAAAACTGCGAGAGCATCTACTGCGCTAATTCGCGATAAGCAGGGTCATTCATACGAAGTAGTATCCACACAAGAGTTCGAAAACTGTTCTTCAGCATTCATAAAGAGTGTCTTGAGAATTTATTATTAGACGACACTGACGTCAATCAGTGGTTTATTTATTTTAAAAACAAAGTTGTTTAGTTTGCAACATTATTCTGTTATTTAAAAAAAAAAAACTAAGGGCCGAAATCGACACTAAAATATATGTGTAAAAATATAGCATCTGTTTAGGTTTTTTCATGATTTTCCTGATTAATAATAATATTTGTATTTTCTTAGAAAATAATAAATAAAGATAAAAAACAAAAATATTAAATCTCCGCAATTATATAATTATAAAAATTGGGCGACAACGTATTGTTCTTTCATGAAGCAAGAAAAATCTAGTTAAACTAACTAAAATAGAGTATCGAAAAATTCGTGGCTTTTTTTAATAGGATTCAAGGCAAAGAGCGTCTTAGCTCGATAATTACCACCCTAGTTATCGATCTAAGAGGATCTTTAATTTAAGGTTTTGTTACATATTCACTAAGCACCAATAGGGTCGTGTTTTTGCTAATTCGAATATGCGAAATTTCTCCTCATTTTTGAACTTATTTTTCCTCGGATCTTTTGCCATCTTCGAGTGCAGTGTTGTGGGACGAAGGGATCAATCAAAATTCAAGAAAACAAAATTATCGCAAACATAATTTTTCCCAGAGCTATTTCGATTGATATATATTTTCCCACAATGTACAGAAATAAATCCCATGTGTATTCCCTTTTATTGTTTGTTTATCATGTTACTCACTTTTGTACTAACCAAATATTCAAAATTTTGTAAATGCTTATGCAAACATTTTCAGAGTATCTTTTTATTAATCGACGCATGAATAAGTTTATAAGGTCACAAATTGTCCAGGTTTGAACTTATTTAACTCTAGTAAGTTTTATTGAATATATAATTATGCTTACTTGCAGTACCGAAAGAAATAAATTTATACGAGTAATTGTTGTGCGTATTTCCCTTCCACGCATTCTGTTTATATTAGTTTCGTTTTGTCCATAAGTGAATATTTTTTTTGACTGGAATTTTGTAAAAGAAAAAATTCCCACGATATTGTAACACTATCCAACCGCAACATGGTGTACTATGAATTATTCTATTTGTGAGACACACTGTAATGTGGTCTCAAATATTGTTGCTTAATTTCTTAAATCATTATTGGCAGTAAAAACGTCAATAAACTAAAGGCATACTGCGGATATAAAAATGTATAAAAAAAAGAACAGTGGCTAACAGAATTCAACCCTCAAAACGCTGATGTCATATTTGTGTTAGTTTGGAAAACTTTAACTACGGCCGTTCTTAATTTTGGATTGAGTGAAACCACTCATTAGTGTTAGGGGCGCAGGTAAAGGCTTTGATGGATATAGCTTGACGAAACTCTTACGAGTAGTTTACGATTGTTCGATTAATACCGGCCGTAGACTAAGCTTCTTTTCCTAAACTTCATTACCATTATGAATGGGTCCTTTAGCAAATGCAATGGTCGCGGGTATAGGATGCTGCAGTCTACAACTTCCGCCACCATCTCCTAGCCATCATGGGTAAACCTTCTGAAGGTACAGAGCGGGACTATCGGCTTTGATTGCCGACCTCTTGCTATGTCTTAGAATTCGAGTTGGATTCATGTCACCGAAGCATGAATCGCTCCATTTTTCAGCAGTAGCTACTCGACATTGAATATACCTTCCTTCTTCACGTATCCTGGTTTTTTGAAGTGAAAATTTTGACTCGTAAACTTCCGAATTAGTACGAAAAGGGCACGAAAAAAAACGACAGGCCGAAGTATGGACTAGGCACGTAGGTAGAGTCTTCGCATCAAAATGGCAGGTCTCATGAGAATTAACATTTGGGGTCTTCTAAGGCGTGTATTATTTATAAAGAGGTCGGTAAAATTGCTTACAACGTCCTTGAAAGGCTTAAAGGTATAACTTTCCAAAATGTCATCAACAATTTTTCTTTTTCAAGGACGTTTTCAGTTGGTTTTATATACGATTATTAGTAAGGGTCCCTTAAATCCGAGAAAGGAATATACCTTTCTAAAATGACCTTGAAAATAGCTGATACAGTTTCTATTTAAATGTATATTTTACCCAAAAGTCCCTTAAATATAAAGAAAGGACAATGCTCCCAGAGTTTTCTTCAACACAAAAAATTATTGTTATTTGGAAAAATCTCTAAGGTCCTTCAAAGTTGGATTTTTAGCGAAATATCCTTAAAATTCTATAAAGTAATATTTCAGAAAATTATATTCGCGTGCATATTTTAACCCCGATGTCTTTGAAGCTCTAAAAAAGGACATTCATCCTCCTACCTCATCTGGACCATAATTACCTAACATCAAGACATCTTTGAAATTATAAAGCTTCTGTTTACAGATATCAACTGGTAAAGCACTACGACCGACTAAATATTCGGTCTATCAGGACATCAAAGGACCAAATGATGGCAATCGTTACAAATACTGGCCTTGGTAATTGCAAATGACGAAGCCATATCCGGCATCCCAATAGGGCAGTTTTAGCAAATATTTCAATCACAATTCGAAAATTGTGGCACTCGCATATCTACCTACACATACATTTTAAGAATTCCCTCTCCTCCCCTTGAAATGTAATTTTATTCCTCAGCTGAATCCTGTCGGGCAAAAAATCTCAAAAGACAGACAGGCACTTACCTCAATCCTTCGTCTGCATAGCACGTTGCACTCGCCTGACATATTTCTTGCAATACCGAAAATGCTACAAATTTGTATCAACACCAGTTGTCCTTTATTTTTTTTTATACCGACAACCAGGTACAATGCCATTTGCATAAAGCTTTCAGCTATTTTATTGACAGCCTTTGTTTGTGCACCAAACGGATACATAAGTACATGGCAACGAATCGGATAGCGATATGAATTTTGATTGATGTGAGGCAATAATGTTTACGAATTCGATTTGTGTCCATGTCCTTTGAATTGTCGCTTTTGGAAAATTGCGGATCATCGAACTTTCGTGTAAGCTTAACAGTCCGCGCGGTAATGGCGTCGATGGCGCATCATCCTCCATTCAAATGCATTTTTAATATCAGCCATATTTGGACACACACACACACAGACACACATACTGTGCCTGAGCGAAAGTTCCGAACTAGTCAACAGTTCCTCTGCCGTCAGTTAGGATGTGACATGACGGCGGCGGTGGATGAGGATGATGGCGCATCAATAACTCATGCACTCATATGACGGTGGCGTTAGGCAGTTTAATTTCAAAGCCTATTACTGGCAAATCATCGTAATATGGTCTCGTCACCGTCGTTTGTCGTCGTGATCGTCTGGGGGCTTCGCACAGTCGAGTTTGTGCGGTTTTATTAAAATGTATTAGGGATGCCTTGGAATGGGATTAAGTGCTTTGTGCACTTTCAGAGTTTGAAGGCGTAATGACTTTTTTATGGTTTTTCTTCTTCCTCTTCTTTTTTTTTTTTGCAATTATGTCGGTTCGGCGGTTTGGGTATCATCTGTTGTGGCCCAAAAAGCAGTCCACATGTGTAGTAGTCGTTAGTAATATGCATGAGTTCTGGGAGGCAGTGGGGGTTCGTGCGGGAATGGAACTGTGAGAGAGATGGCAACTCTTGTCTGTCATATTGATGACGTAAGGGTATCAGTTGCGCTAAGCTATCTCTCGTTTTGCGTAGCAACTGAGTGGTTAGTTACAGACCGTCAGCTGTTCAACAGTCCAGTATTTCCCATTTCACTGGAATTTCCCCGACTTACTAAGAATGCTCTGAGGAGCATCAGCACGGATGCTGATCTGTTTCTGATCCGAAATATCGTCGCAGATTGAGTCACTTGAACCTTGTTGATGGAACTATTAACGATAGGTTCGTCATAAAAGCCTTGTGGGATACTTTTGGTGTGGCATAAACCGTCACATATGATTTTATATGAAACTTAAGTCGTATTAGCAAATGGGTCCCATATGGTAAGCAAAAAAAAAGTTTCCTTAAGTTGACTACAGTCTTTCCTGCGGAGGAAAAGCAAGGGTGCCACTGATTTCTTTCAGATTTTCAGGAGCATGCTTTTAGACCGCTTGCATCCTATAGAGCCATACAAAACACAATTGTGTTCGTGTTAATTGAGATCAGGGACGCAGAAACCCCCAACGCAGGTTCAGGTCCCGTGAAAACATCCTCTGAACAGTGACTAGCAATCTCATGAGCGATCTCACTTCCCGCAATCCCAGTGTTACCTGAATCCCAAAGAGTTAAGCAGAGCAGAGAGGTCTTGCAATCCCGAGCTATTCTGGAACTGGTTAGGGTCACAGGGTTGATCAAGGTCTTGAGCGCGGCCTGACTATCGCTACAGACGCTGATACTCCGACCCTGCCGTCTGTTTATTAAAAATATATTCGGCAGCCATTAGGATAGCTTTGATACCCGCTCTAACCTACTTCGAATTGACGTAATCAATTTTTTTTTAAATTCGATGTCATTTGTGCATATAGGGGGTCACTGCGCCCGCCACTCCTGCCAACTCAGTCAACCAAAAGAGCTTGCAGGAGACACACGTGCCGCTCAGGTAAGTGCACTACATACCTGCCGAAAAATATCCTATACGTCGAAGTGACGTAGGTTATCTTTGGCGTTAGTTTTTTTTTTTACTTTTGTATAAAAATTAAGCAATATTTTACATTAGCATTATTTGATTTAACATAGGATTTATTATTACAATAATATGGCGTCATGAGGCTTAGAAATTGCACAAGTTAACCAGTTATTGAGAGAATTGAGTGGTGAAGAGATCGAGGGAGCGGACTGTGAAACTGAAAATAATTTATTCGAAGATGACGTGCAAAGTGATGGCCGCCAACAGTGGACACGGAAGCATCTTGAATACTGAAAATATGTCTTAAAGTACCTCGTCGAGCATGCCGAATCCTATTGTCATGCCGCAATATGAAACACTTAGAGGCAAAAAGGATCATCGTTGGACGGCTACTAAAGGCAGAACAAGTGGCAGGACATCGGCTTCTAATATTATACGAACAACTAGAGGTCCCACTCGAATAAATAGAAGCCTTAATGATGCTTTAGAATGCTTCAATCTATATATATAAAATACAATGTTTGTATGTTTGTCCTCTATAGACTCTAAAACTATCCAACCGATTTGGCCCAAACCGGTTTCATTTGAGAGGTTATAGTCCAAATTAGGTTTTCGGCTATATATATTTCAAGTGGGCATGGTCCCTCCCACATAAATTGAATAACATCATATATCTTGACTATTGTGATAGCAAGAGTTCTGAAACATTGCAGTATCCCATATGTTACTGATTTGAATAATCAGGAAAAAAATGGGCGGGATCGGATCAGTGTAAGTGGCAGCTCCCATACAAAGTAAATATTTAATATCATATATCCACACTACTATAATAGCCATAGTCTTAGAAATTTGTGCACGTTGATTATTTTTTAATGTGAATAGTCATGGGAAAAATGGGCGTGATCGGACCAGTGGGCGTGGCAGCTCCCATACAAACGTGCAGCTCATATACAAAATTAATATTTATATTAAATATCTAGGGTACTATATTAGCTATATAGCCTTCAAATTTTGTACGAGTCCATCAATTACAAATATTAGTAGTCGAACTGAAAATGGGCGGAATGGGATAAATGGGCGGAATGGGATAAATGGGCGTGGTACCAAAAGCAAAAAACAAATAAGCATTAAAATAAATTATCACATTCAAGACTTTTTGCAAGGTTATTTAATAATGTTGTTCAAAAATTGTTTTAGCGTTCCTCATAGTCCTAGAATAAATAAAAAAGGTAAAGAAGTAAACAATAAATTTTATGATATGGTTTTAAATAACAATTCATTTTTAACAGGTACACTTAAAAATATATTTAAAAAAAAATTTATATTTTTATTGCTATGGTAATCACATGCGGTTTAATTTCCATCATTGCAGAATTTAACAAGTGAATTAGTTCAGGTATATACAAGGTGGCGCAAAAATAACCTTCCGATGTTTTTTGACTGTAATTAAAAAAAAAAAAAAAATGAAAAACTTTGATTCTTCTTGTGGATTATTTTTATTTGGTCTTTTAATTTTTTTTTACATCAAGTCGAGAATATGATGTCATGTAAATGGCCGCCGCCACAGTTGATTGTCATTTGAGCCAATCAAAGTCGCACGATATAAATGTCGGGCAAGGTCATCAGACTTCAGTGTTAGAGGATCGCTTTGATAGTACTGCCCATGATCAAATTATCACGGCGGGCTTATCAAGCAGACCATCCCGAACGGATCATGTGGATTCTGAAATTTACTGTACAAAGCAGTCTTATACTTACGTGAAAGCCCTTTTCATCAAAGAATTTTCTATGGAAAAGGTCTAGGACCTAGATTCGAGAGACTGATTTCGGTGATGGGCCCCACGTCTTGCCAAAAGCACCCTTACGTTGGCGAAAAGCTGAGGGCGCTCATGAAGTCTTTCTCTTGACATGCTTTGTCCAAAGAAGTTTCTTATCCAGGTTTCGCTTCGTCAGGTATTTCACTCTATCGCAATTGTGGAGAATAACTGTGTCTGACTAGTCAGAGTCCTACGTCTTGTGAAGACAAAACCTCACTTTGCAAGGGACTAATTGAAAGCCCATTCATCGACTATGCCCGAGACTATAAGCTTTGATCCCAGATCGTGTGTAGGCATGATCCAACAGAAGTATCATCCGCGTATGCCTTAGCGGATACTTGTGAGCTGCCATCAGGTTACAATGATCATCAGCTCGTGACTAGTTAAAGTTTTCAAAGACTCCAAAGTTCGTTGTGCTGCTTGGGGGTGAAACTTTAGTCAGTTTTCCAATCACGCGCTGAAAATCTCAAAACCATCCCCAATTGAGCAATGATCTCAAAAAAGGTGTTGTTCCGCTGCTTGCCCATAGAACTCACCCTAAACATGCTCCCTTGCAAGTTATTGCGCTTTTTGCATCTTCTACCACTCGTGGTCCATAATCCGTTTAATCGCTCATTATGAACCGCACTTAATTACCGCGTTCAATTCCTGCGCTCCATAAAGTAATTCACCTCTAATTGTTCAGCCATAAAATAGAACACCGCACCCGCAAACAATTATCGTGCAAAACTCCTTCGGAGAACCATTTAATAATTGTTCATCCGTGATAAGTACGAATGTCCTTCGCAACCCCTCCACACTTGCCGAGCGTGTGCGCCCGCCCGCCATTTGAAAGTAATTAAAAGTGAAATACTTTATCGTCCACAACCGAACCCACCAGAAACATAGGTTCGTACAATCTTTTGCCGAATCACACCGACACATTCCTCATAAACGAAGTGTAACTCATATTGGAAAGCGCTTAAAGACCCGATTACATTTCTGTTTAACACTTGTTGTAATCTGGGCGAAAACTTTTCACTTTTCGGTTCATAGTATACGCGTGCCATTAGGGAGTTTCGTGAAGTGAATCCTTGAAAGCGAAGTTTCACGCCGTATACCACGCACAGGGAGTCAGTTCACCTGCTACCGGTCCAAGCGATTGTCTAATTCATTCGGTTGTTGTCTCCCCGTTTTTAGGGCGGCTAACAACGGCACTCCGACGTTATGGGTATTTGCGGTCCTTATTCGTTGTTTTTGGTTTGTAACTCCCCCCAACTTTCTTGTGTACACTGGTTGCACGGGGAAATGCATTAAAAAGATTCGCTGATCCTTTTCTTTTATTTTTGCCTTTCCTTCTTTTGGGGGTAACTTTTTAACCACCATAATCCTGTCATACTCGTACTTCTCCCTCGCATAATTCTTGGCCGCCTGCCGCCACCCTCCTACCCTAATGATTTCTGAGTGCACTGGTTGTAAAGTTCCAACTATATGGTATCTCTAGGTAGTTGGCATCCTTGCAGCCCAAGAGCTACTTGTGTAGTTGGCTCCAGATCCGATGTTGGTGGATCCAAGATTCCGCAGAATAAATGCTTTTTTAAATTATGTGGCTGGATTTTTGGTCCTTGTTTTTCTTTCGCCTCTCGCTCGAGTACCTATATATACTTAGGTGCAGTTGTAAGGAAGCTCTAAAGCTTGCATTTGGGGTTAAGATGTGGAAGAATGAGTCAGTGAAATCCTATTACGTGCACCTGGCTATTCGGTGGTTGGAGCGAGGATGCAGGCAAAGTCAATGCAACGCGGTATGGGTTATTGTGAGAAGTGCCTTGTGATTTCCTGTTTGTGTTTCGGTACGAAGCGGAAGCGCAGGATACTCTTGGTGGTGTCTGTGCGCACCCGGAAATGAAGAAATAAATTCATAGTCCACAGGGTTTTATTGAGCGATATTTAAGCTGAAGTGGGACATTCGATTATTGTTTGCGGATTGCAGGCCATAAATTGAAAAACTGGAGATTGGCACAAGTGCGTGTGATACGATTGTGTAGGTTAAGGCGGTGGACGGATGGGGGTTACGAAAGACAAAGTGACGACTGTCGGGGGTTTGGTAAGGTGGGCCGTTTGGCCTGTAACGCGATTAAGACGCGCTACAAATATTCCTGTGAGTCTCTTAATCAGGATTCGCATTAATAATAATTAATAATTCCCTTACATCTCAGAAGCCAATGCAGATATTTATGCAAAAGCATAGCAGCAGCCTTGGATAAGGTTAGCTTTAGGGTTGAAGATCAACGAAATAGAAGAAAGGACGCATACGCACGAGAGAACTCGACATACTGCTGAAAATACCAAAAGAGATTGGAGCAAGGCCTCCAAACAAAAGCTTCTACTTCAAGAATTGAGTAGTCCGTGACAGCGGCCAAATATGAACATACTTCGATTCCTGTGAAAGAGGTCAAAACGCCCAAAGCAAATTTTCACTGGCATCAGACTTGGGCGAGACCTAGACAGCTTTAGACATGTCACCCGCAACCGCAACGAAGATTTTCTAAATTAAGCTTGATTCGAGACCGATGGCCTAATCGAAGTTTAGGGACGGGACTTCCAATGCAGGACCTCCTTGAGCAGTATCTTAAATATTGCCCGAAATTTCTAACAGACAAGACTCTTCCAAGCACCTTCAGTTCACAAAGCTAACTACACGAAAGCTCAGCCAATGAAACGTCTCCTTATAAAAAATAACTCAGTCTTTCGGATTCGGCACCATATTCCTGGTCCAGTGCCTTCTGAAGGGTTGAAGAAATGTCACTAGGGTTCAACCCCCCGAACGAAAAAACCAAAACGAAGGCCGCAATATGCTGACAAGTGCCGGCGGGGACACCAAGAGTTGCGTTTAAGGACCTGAGCAAACAAAAAGAAAAAGCTTCCTTCGACTTCTACGTGCAGATAATAGAAACGAAGAACAGGAACTTCACGGAAGAAAAAAAAAAGGAGAAGTTCTTCATGAATACGGTCCAAGGAACTGTCACCAAAGTATCTAAAGACGTCCATGTGACATTTTAGTAAAGCCAAAGTCGATGAATCGTGGCTGCAGATTGTCAGGCGATGGCCAAAATCACAGGGTGTCAGAAAGTATGAACCGCTCAACCATGACAGACAAGAATCAAGGCAACTGAGTCAGGTTACCTGACCAAGATAAAGTGAGGGTCGCAATTTCTCAATTTAAATCCAAAGCTGACTCAGAGCTGTTTCGCAATGGAGGGTGTACCTTAGTTGGGACTATCAACCAAAAACTCATTTTTAAAAGTACGCCCGATGAACGAATTTGTTGGGCCTAGCCTCATTTATAAAAAGCATAACTCATAAGCCTCTACATCGTATAGAAGATTCATTCTGTCATAAGTCATAACCTCTGAAATGTCAATCATCAATAACCTAGTAGCTCCGCGGCAGGAAAACATCCTAGAAACTTGAAAAACTTTCAATATCACTGGCTTGGAACTGACTTGCAAACCGGCTCCCACAAGATTGCTAAAAGTGTTAGGTATTTGTTCTAAAATTTGTGAAAATAATTGACAACTATTCTGGTCTTCACCGAAGTCTCACCTTATTCCTGCTCAAAAGCGTTCAGAAAGCTGGAAATTTGGTAGGATGGTTGAGCTATTTGTGGAAAAGTTTCCCATCCGAAGTCAAGCTCTTTCAGAGATTCAAGGTGCAACATATCCACCACCAGCGCTGCAAATTCTGCGAGACTGAACTTGAAAACCTTGCTCTTAAAGCTGAGGCGTTTGACAGTAAAGAATTCGGTATAAATAGAAGCTTTTGACAGCAAGTGCAACTCTCCTTGAAGCCGTGTTTAGGAAATGCTTGTTATGCTCGAAAACATGGCTCAATATTCGAAGGCGAAAAACGATGGATACACCTTCACAGGTTTTAAAAGAGGCTTTTCGCTATTAAGACCTATGCTTCTGATAGAGTGTTTCGAGCTCAATCGGACCAGCGACTTGAAATATGATCGATGAATCGATGCATTGGAAATGCGCTTTCAGTAAATTCTTTAATCAGCATCCCATACTAACCCGTCAGAAAACCTGCAGAAAGCCATAGCCTTAGACGTCTTCAAAGCGACTTATCTTTAGAAAGCCTTGGCTCTAGCCGTCTTGTCGAGCAGAGAACCTCAGAAGCTTGAATGTCGTTCCACAGCGCAAGGGTGCGTTTGGCAAGACTTTTCGCTGCGATTTACCTAAAAATGTTCCTGAGAAGCTATGCCTAATATATATTAAGATCACTCATCTCTCAGCGTTAGTATACGTATATCATTTAAGTGGCCAAATCTAAATGTGTAGTATAAAACCGATGGGGGATGTATATCTGTTCGTGCGGTTGACGTGAAAGTGTGGACAGATGGATTTTTTTTTTAATGTTCTTAATACTTTGAGAAGTCTTAAGGTTATGCTGTTCATTGCCACGCCTACTCTAAAGGTCAGAATTCCGCTCTATTACTCAGTAGGTATAGACGACTATAGACAAAACGTCCGTGAACTTAATCAAATCAAAGTTAGGAGAGTAATATCCAAACTAAAGCTGCTGGGCCTACCGGCTTACCCGGCGAGCTTAATAGAGCAGCGGAAGATGACTTGGTAGAGAGCTTGCGCCAAGATTTGGTCAGGTGGATGCAAGTGTGATTAATAAAAGGTCTGCACTGTCTGCCCGGGTCGGCGCAGTGGCTTAGCGTGTTGGACTACTAAGCGAGGGGTACTAGGTTCGAATCCCGAGAAAACCCAAATTCCAACTTAAGGTTTTTTTTTACTGCGCGAACGTCTGGCAAACTTCGGAGAGTATAACTGTCATGAAAGAGCTTCAATTGGCTGTTTGGAATCGGCATAAAATTGTATATCCCTTCCATTCGTCACAAAAACATAAAAACTCACACAAGATGAACGGTTGTGAGAAGCTAGGCCTAGGGTCCCTACGGACCTGTTGCGCCAACTATTTTTTATTGTCTGCCCGGACACCAGCTTAACCAATTAAGATATAATCGATCTCTTTACAGCACATACAGGATCGACTATCTGCCGTATTGTCTGGACTTCTAAACCAACCTTCGTAAACAGCCTGATTGGCCCTTGCCAATGCGGTTTTAGGCCGGAAAATTCCATCGCCGATCAAATTTTTTACACTTGGACTGATCGTTGGGGAAATCCAAGATCTATACAAACTTGCCAAACAGAGCCTTGTCTAGCTTTGACGTCGGTGAAAAACTCATTCACCGCTGCGGGAAGACAAATGAGAAGGATCACTGCTGCATTAAGATTGGTAACGACCTCACGGAAACCATTGTCGGCAAAAAAGGATTGACTTCAACTTGACGTGACTTGAAAGAAAAACTTACAGGTCAAGGTACAAGGCTTGATCTTCAAATTAGCTGTCCTTTTGACGCATGTCTAAAAAGACCGCATAGACGACTGACTCGTCTCCTTTCAGTTTATTGTTTGCGAACATAAATATTCATTCATTTCGTGGTTTCAAGTTGGTAGCGCTGGCATTTGACACCTGTCAAACTCAGCTGGCAATTGAAGTGTCATAATATTAGTTGAATGTTTGCAATTTACGATAATGAATCGCTTACCAATCGGACAACGCGATAAAAATAAAGAGAGTCTACTGGACAGTTGGTGGGTGTGTTCAGTAATGTTTTGACTTAAACAGATTTATTGTGTGAGAAGTTTCCTGGTCGCGCAGTTTCACGTTTTGGCGACGTCAATTGGCCACCAAGATCATGCGTTTTGACACCGCTTGATTTTTTTTTCTGCAAAAGACTTTGTTTATGCGAATAATAGTCTCATTAAAAACCAAACGTTACTCATTTTATGGGCGAGATACCGCGCGAAATGTGCGAAAAAGTGGTTAAAAATGATCTCAAAACAATCGCATTCTGCGAATCTTCCCGTGGCGGCCATTTGAATGATATTGCCTTTCACACTTAATGGCAAAGTCCAAATTTTATAATGAAACAAAATGTTCATCAAAAAGATATCGTTTTGTTTAGCTCTACTTTCGAAATTGAAAAATGAATGACCCTTTATATGCTCTTGGCTCCCGTCTTGCAACTTGCTGAATTCTGATTTCATAAGCTCCTCACGTCTGATTTCTGAAGTCCGTTTTACATTTTTGTTTTAAAACATATAAATGGAACGATTGAAGTAATCTTGGGGTATTTGCTTCTGTCAACTTCGATTAACCAAATGAGAGCTCTGCCAACAAAAATATACTAGTGGGAGCTAGTTCCACTTGGGACTTAATTCGTAGCACCAAAAAAACACGCTGCGACCTCGTTATGCTATCATTTTCAGCACTACCTTCAGGTACCCTCTGCAACCCCTCCAAAGTACAATAAACAAACTTGCAAATAAATACTCCAGTCCTCGCTCTTCCCATCATCTGTCCACACGTATCTTCTGGAAAACTATACATCACTGATTGTCAAACAACTGAATCTCAGCCACATGCCATCAAGCTAAAGTACCGTTCTTTTTTTTTGTACCTTTCCCCCCTACTATATCAACAACAGACCACTTATAGCAGAACCCCGGCGTATTCGAATTACTTGCGGATATCTGAGCCATTTATTAGTTTCATTTAAGCATCAGAATCTGCAAAAATATCCATTAATCAAGTATCTATTGCAGCACTGTTCTGCTCGTACAACAGGAATAGCCAACTACATCATCCTCGTCTCCTCTTTCCTCTATATTGGGAGCTTTTAAGGACAGTGTTAAGTTTCAGTTGTTTATTTCTTTTTTTGGTATCTTCGTGTACATATTTTACTTTGGTCCTTTGGGAAGAATGCTGATTCTGCGAAAATGAATATTCACCGAGCACCGAAAGACGGAGTGATTAATGAGAAAATTCATTGACCCCCAGTGTACTTGGTGGGCAAGTATAAAAAAACGAACGGAAATCTCTTTCAATTTATCTACAATTATAAGCGAATTGACATCCGGACTGAATGTTGCCTTGGCAATTCATTAAAAGCATAGAGGGTATTTTTATATCTAACGCAGGATGGGTGAGGGTATATTCGTATTATTTTTACCGCAGAGTGGAGCGCCCCAACTCGTTGGAGGAAAGCAGTCCGGTTGAACCCCCAGAAAAATACAAATTACACAATTAAATATTTTCGACTGTCACCAACACAGCCGAGAGTAAGTCTGTCCTGAGAAGGTTTCTAACTACAGTCGTTTCGACACGGCATAGGAATGTGCGTCCCTATCGTTCGTCCTTAAATGTATAGCATGGCTATGGACCGGTAAGCAATGTATGTCACCTATCAGCGTACTTGCCGAGGGACATACTTTTTCCAAAACTACGGGAGAAGTAAATTTTAAAACTAGCTTTGGAATGACTTCGACATACAAAAATTTAAGTGCAGAACTAAAGCGCCTATCTCCAAGCATCTCAGGGCCGCTGTTGAAGCGTTATAGGTACGTGATATGTCTTCCCCTAGACTATGTTCTTATGCAGCAGAATAGGTACCCTCAGGAAGCAGCTTCGCTATCGATCATCGACGTTGTATTCACTTGGTGAAGCTATGTAAGGTGACTGTCTTAATGGACACACTTAGACCATATGAAAGGGGGAAAGGAAGGTATATCAGCAACTTCTAGACGAATGATGCATTTCGCATAAATTTGTGTGAACAATCTTTGAACAGATCGCCTTCGGAAAGATCGAGCATGAGCATGACTGAAGCAGTTAACCCTCGCCGATTAACTTTTGACAGGCCCGTAATTTTGTACGTTTTTTTTTTGTAATTTGACGGTTTTTTTTTCCAAATTGTGATTTTTTTTTCCAAATTGTGATTTTTGACACTCGTCATACGGGACAGAGCATCGTTTTGTGGGTATACCTTTAGCTACTCAATTCTATTTCGGTTATACCTTAGCAACTGCAGAGAGCACAAAGATCTTGCACTCTATTGGTCTTGCCTATTTACCGACTTAGGGGAAAAAGGTTTCCTTAGACTCACAGTGCACCTAAGACTTCGTGTTTCTGGGAGCTTGACAATCATTCCCTTTCCCCGTCAGGGGCCATCTCTGATCCTCTACTCTCTCAATAAGAGGTGTAGAAGCTCATTTGTATGTTTCGCAAGAGATCCACTTGACAATTCGCCAAAGAGCTGTCAGGTAATCGTTTAGCTGAAGTCAACAGAAAGGCTTAGGCTGTTCGTCTACTTCGATTGATGAACAGCTCAGAGTATTGAAGGAAACTTTTTCTGAGAGATTCAGGGCGGTGAAATGCAATGCACTCCAGTCAGGATGGGCTACCCAAGTTTGCAGGTACCCAAATTCCTAGTATGAGTCGGATGGTTTTCCTGCGGAACTTTAACGAACATTCGTCAGAACAAAGAAGTCAATGCTGCTTAAGCTTCTTAGAAGCAAATAGAGGCCTGGATTCGTTATGCAGGTTACCTATTCCGCGGCTGTGGTAGAACCAACCACTCATACATCGGACCTATTGAAGGAGCATCTTGAAGCCTTTTTCAATGGCGAACAAACAGTTTCGCATCTGGATCTTCTTGTGTCGATGTCATCAACATCTTGCGGATTACCCGATCGATTATTATAATCATTGAACGGTTCGCGCAGAGAGTTTATTTGGCTTGCCTTGCGAAGGAGAGGCATCGTGCCAATCAGAGAACGGATGGCGGGTCTTAGTGTCAGAAAAAAGCTATTAAGAGAATTTATTGTCAAACGTGAAGTCCTGCAAGGCTGCACTCTTTGGCCAATATTCTTTTAATTGCTGAAGAGAATACCCATGCTACATGCGCTGCTTTTGCGAAAGATCTGGGGGCATTGGATGGACTCTTACATGTCTACTCGAGGATATTTCGCTGACAACGTTTGCCTCCCTTTCTGATATAAGAGAATGGACCTCTTCCTCCTGACAGAAATCTGGTGTCGTAGACCTAATAATGATCATTAAACTATCAGCTTCGATACTGAATCAAAGACTTGAGTAAGCTGTAAAGTAAGCTGTAAGCCACTGTTGATAGAGAGAGAAATATCACAATTTGTCCAATTGATGTTTTGGTTTAAATTGTTGGCACAAGCGAAAGGGACCTACAACTTTATGCCGAGTCCAAATGGCTATAGTGAGTCCAAATGGTTATAGTGAAAAGTTTTCTGAAAGCAGTTACACTCTCGGATGTATATCAGTATGAGAGTTGGCGCAGTGAGACCCTTGAGTCTTTGACCCTTGAGACATGATTTGTGTTTTTCCACGGATTGAACTTGGTATCCCACTGCACTATTGCAGAAAACTATCAGCACAATTTTAGCTTCAACACCAAGCTGCGACTTTTCCGCTCTTGGTATCCGTGGGTGCAGCACTTCGAAAGTGACCAGTTAACTATATGCCCTAAGAAATATTCTAACAAATTGCTGGCCCAATAGAAAATCGTCACGGAGATCAAGAGATAAAGTGATAGCACAACTAATGACGCAAATAAAAAAGTGGTCATAGATTTCGAATAGCCGACAGTTCAACAGCTAACAACGCTATGAAAAGGCATCATTGGGAGGAAGGGCGAGGTCGACTTAGGAATATATTGCACAGAGGCCTTGAAAGAAAAGTTGCGGCAAATGGGAAGGACTACGACAGTTCTAACCGCTGAGTCACAGTTTGCCTTCTTGGCCATAGACCTAACTAGGTATAGGAAAAACAGTACACGGTTAAAAATCCTGGCGTTAATATTTTAATATTTTTGGGGTTGCATATAGGTCAACGCGGAGAAAATATTAAATTTTAATTTTTAGCATATATTCAAATTAAACAATAAATAAATGATTTATTAATTTTAAATAATGTCTGCTATTACAAAATATGTTTTAAAATATTAAATTTTAATAAATATGGAGATGGTTTTCAATGCAAAATTATTTAAATTCAACCCATGTTTGTATTGAAAAATTAAAGAATTCTAATACATTTGTATTCGAATTAAATAAACTGCAGCTTAAAATATAATACTTTCACCTCATTTTCAATACTTCTTTTGCTTTTTTATAAACCCATGGAATATTTAAATATAATACTATATATTTATAATAATATAATAATCTTATTATATTTTAATACTTTTTTAGATTGGATTTAAATATCTATGGGATATATTTCGAAACCGAAAATATTTTATTTTAATACTAATTTGTATTGGTTGTAAATATTACAATACATATAGAAAATTCTCAAGCGTAGGCAAACTCCCGTGGTCTTATATTTACTTTTGAAAATAATCCAATAGAGTGCCGGTGTGCTTCCTTTAGTAGGTATATTTTTCTAGAAATTTAAATGAAGGAGAACTCATGTATGCCCGAATTATGTTATTAATTATTCACTCAATTACTTACTTTTTGAATATATATATTTCAAAAGGCAATGAACTCGAATCTATAGACCGCCCTCAACTATGTTCCTAGTGGGACATCGATTCGAGTCTCACTAGGAACATAGTGGAGGGCGGTCTAGAGATTCGAGTTCACAGCTTAAAAAAAAGCAAATATTATATACTCTTACAAGAATACTTTGAAATTAAAGTTACTTACTCGTAAGAAGAATATTCTCATTGGATATCAATGTAACCCCGTTTTCAGCATGACTTTCACTTGTTTGTATTCTTTGTTTTTAAAACATTTAAAACAAAATCTTTATTCAAATCATCCACTCCATTGAAGTGGACCGCTGCTGCCAACCGTATGATAATTATGCTACATGTGTGATAATTTCAGGTCTTGTATGATGTATGATAGGAAGTCATTACAATACGCACAACATATGATAATTGTTTGATTATGCATTACCGTAAATATCTTGCGATCACCCTGAGTGGTATTGTAAGGAATAGGCCCTGTACACTGCGACCAGAAGAGATCTATTGTGTTGGCCTCTTTTATTTAGCCCGGGGAGCTGTTGAGGCGCTTTATAAACCTGAGTATCCTTCTTGGTTCCATGTTTCCTATGTCTGCAAGACTTAAATACGCCCTTGGCATATGGATCACTCTGCCCCTGGCCACAGCAGGGCATTCGCAGAGTATGTGTTCCGTTGTTTCCTCCTCTTCTCCGCAGAGTCGACAGGAGTCATCGTCGGAAAGTCCCATTTTTTTGAGATGGTATCTCAGTGGCCAGTGACCAGTAAGATACCACGTTAGTATCCTTAGATCTTCTTTGCTTAGCTCAAGTGAGTGGTAATTCTGCCACTGAGCGATTTACTTGTGAAATGTACTAGTTTTGATTCTTTCTATCTTTCTATCTCTTTTCAACGTTTATCCCTTATATGAAAATTAATTATTTATTTTAAAGAAACAAACAAATAAATAGAAAAAATAAATTAAAAGATAAAAATCTATAAAATAAAAAATAATTAATATACTTATTAATATTCAACTAAATGATTAATTCCCATCAGGGTTTTGCAGGCAACGAACATGCAGACAAATTAGCTAGGGCTGGTTCAGAATAACGTCTCTGTGGACCAGAACCCTACTGCACAGTCAATTGGACTTCTGCGCTAAGGCAAATTAATGATTGGGAGAAACAACTTCGTCTTGATCACTGGGAACATGTACCTGGTCTAAGACAATCCAAGCGATTAATTAAGCCTTACTCCTATAAGGGAATCCTTAGGCTCAGTAAGGATAACATAATAAAGCTAACGGGCTTCCTCACAGGTCATTGTGGCCTTAGATATCACCTCAACAAAATGAACCTTTGTCCGGAAACAGAATGCAGATTGTGTCTGGAGGATGTCGAGTCCTCTGAGCACATTTTATGTGAACGTCCGGCTTTTCATTGGTTAAGAAAAAGTGTGTTTAATAGAGAGACTCGTACGCCAGCAGATATAGCGCACGCTGCTACTAAAGACTTATTGACCGTCGTTAGGTCGCACGTCTCTTAGATTTACTATTCCCCATTGATACAATAGATCTTACAGGTCGCAGTGTCAGACAGCTGGGCATGGGTATATATAAAAAAAAATTATTAATAGAAGAAAATGTTATTAATTTTCGTAAAGAAGTTTGATTAAATCCTCCTAAGGCTCCAATAATAACTGATAAAATAGTAGATCAAAATAATATAAATTTGATAATTAAATAAGAAATTAATATTAAATTAGGAATTTTTTGTCAGGTTATTAAATTTAATGAATTTATTCAATTTAATCCTTCTATTACATTTGGAACAAAGTTTTTTTTCAATTACAGCGTTTCGTTTCAGCCTAGAAATTTCTCCATTATTATTATATGTACTCGAAGTTCCTAAATGCGAACGTTTATTATAAAATTAAAGTCCAAACATTGTCGGCCATTATGATACATGGGATTGTATAAATAAGACTTAGCAATTGCTTTTACTCAAAAGAATGTCAGAACGTTGTTAGGTTTCGTATTAATGAAAACTGATTTGAGTGACATATTTGATATGTTCGAAAAGTGGAGCCACTTACCTTCTACTAAGATCGGTTGTGCATAAAACGTAGCAATTGCTACAATAATCCAATAACAATTGCTAAGTGCTTTTACTTTACCACTTTGAGTGAAATTCAAAGCAAATGCTAGTTTTTAATCATTGTATGTGAATGTCTATTTAAAGCTACGGACACTCGCATGTAGTCGTACCTAGTAACATTTTTTTGAGTAAATTGAGTTTCCGAAAGAAACTGTCAAAATTATTGTATTCATTTTTTGAACAATTTTGCGTTTTTATCGATAAATTGGTAATAAACAGCCAGAGTTTGGGGAAAACTCTTAAGTTAAAGTGGCCCAAGAAGCAAAACAACATTTTATGAATATCTTTTACGTGTGCCTACAAATGGGATCTATTTAAGAGCTGGCATTTAATTCTTTGGTTTTGGTCCATTCCCGATTTTACAGTAAGTAAAGAAATTATTTAAATGTTACCAAAATTGTGTGCACCATCGAAAGAAACATTATTCTGCGTTTCCAATTATGTTTTGGAGAGAAAAATTCCCAAAAATGTTAATGTCAGCATTAAGTTAGCAAAACGCCTCTTGTGCAATGTGATACTGACTATTGCAAATAACAATCAAATAGATTTATGTGCAAATTAGATGCCAGATCTATGATACTATATTGTAGGGGAAGCATCGGGTATTGTATGAGTTATTCTGATGTTGGAAAAATATTTAATTAATGAGTCATTTCTTTAACAGAGCTAAGTATAACATACGAGTTAGGTGGCAGTTACGAGTTTTTTTTTTGATAAACTTAGAGACAAAAACCAAAGGTGCAAGGTGCTCAAAAA
Source organism: Cheilosia vulpina (assembly GCA_916610125.1). Lineage (NCBI taxonomy): Eukaryota > Metazoa > Arthropoda > Insecta > Diptera > Syrphidae > Cheilosia > Cheilosia vulpina. The sequence continues at coordinate 75,795,123 of OU744276.1, read as the reverse complement.
TCTAGTGAAGCGCTGTAGTTAACCCAGTTCGCACCCGCAATGCCCAATATAGTTTACTATTTCATTTTAAGGTTCTGTCCCACTAAGCATTGTACAGGGTACAATGAATCGAGGCATTCTTTTTTTCAAATTGTAGAATAATTCACTTCCAAGAATATGGTAAAACTGAGTGGACGGTCAAACTAACTCTAAATTCTTAACCAAGCGACAAAATAATATATTTGGGTTCAAAAATGATACCGATATATTTAAATCTAATCACTTTGGTTCAGATCTTCTATTAAAACCAAATGCAAATGTATTGAAGTTGATGGCCTGAATTTTTGAATTTATATGATATAATCATTCTTTAACTCATTTGTTACTCTTGCCTTACTTTTTTAATATTTATTCAATTTGCATAGGTGCAATTAATGTTTGTTTGATGTTAATATATTGAAAATTTAAATTGAAAGTAAAAGGTCCGCCATCTAACTTTTTTTTTCAACTAGTGCTTATTTCGCGAATGGTAACACTTAGCTCATGTCTGATTTGACAGATAATTAGTTTTATCCTTCCGCTGAACGAATATGGTTGTGTATACGCTTGAACAACGCTGGGAAATATTGCGACATTACTTTGGAAATCATGGTAATGTTGCAGAATGTGTGCGAAAATTGCGTACGGATTTTGGAAGAAGAGAAGCACCGTCAGCTCCGTACGTTCGTTATCTTGTGAAAAAAGTGAAAGAAACTGGCATCCTCATCGATAAACCAAAGCGTGAAAAGCCAAAAACAGTGCGTACACCCGAGAAAAATGAAATTTTGGTCCAGAGGCCAAAGGCAAGGAGTGACCGTTACAGTGAATGGCGATCGTTATCGGGCCATGTTGAAGGAATTTTTGTTCACAAAAATTGAAGAGGAGGATATTGGCAACATTTGGTTTCAACAGGACGGCGCTACGTGCCACACAGCGCGCTACGAAGCTACACTCGATGTTTTGCGCCCTGTTTTTGAAGATCGCAGCCGCGGCAGCCATTTGAATGAAATTATTTTCCATTATTAACCGGAAGGATTGTACTTTCAAATAAAAGAAGAAATTTGAGAAAATATTCAGTAGTTTTTTTTTATAGCATTTTCAAAAAAAAAAAGTTATTTGGCGGACCCGATAGATGGTATATATGGCAGGTCAACTATAACATAATTTAAATAAGTTTTTGATTGAAATATTATTTTAATATAGACTAGTATAACAAAATACTAGATTTTGAAGATTAAAGCTCAGAAAATTTGTATCAAAATTAGCATTTTAATGAAACAATTATCAAATTTGAATATACTTGTATTACAGAAAAAGTTTATAAATTGGAGATATTAAAAACCAATTTTTCTTGTCTTGCATAGACCTCTAATACTGCGGCTGTATTAAAAAACACCCCCATATTTTTAACCGTGTATATAACTTGTAACCACCTCCTTCCGCCGTCCCATTTGGAACACTCTGCCCGCTCGTACTGTGTAAACAGAAAAAAAAAAAAAAAACTCACATAGACCTCTGCGGGAATTAATTTTCGAGCTTTGACTGTTTTGCTGACTCAATTGGCGCTTTTAAATTGCAACGCACGTAGCCAACAGCACTTTGATTTCTGATTTCAACCCCGTGCCCTCGGCCTTATTGATGGTCCTGACATTAATTATGGTGAAACCGCACACCCGTACACATTTGTTTACCCAGAGCCCAGATAAACTTGCCCGGTGCCATGATAAATTTCAATTATTTTGCCAACTTGCAAATGCTTTGCCATTTAAATTACAATTTCCCTTCTCAAATGAAACGCAAGAAGTTTATTTAAGCCCCCGATAACTTTATTCCATCGTGTGTACAAGTGATGTTGGAGAAGGGCTTGCAAGTGTAGTTTTACAACCTCCATTCCAACCATACACACATTTGTATTACGTATAGAGAGGAGAAAACTAAAGCGAGGCGAACCAAACAATAAATTATCATGTCCGGCGGTGGTTAGCCGTAAAGCCAGCGCCAGAGAATTAAATGTAAACCGCAGAAACTTTAAACTTTATTGCTATCATAATTGGGATACATTGGGCCATGAAGTCAGACAGAGAGTTATATGGAGCGAGTTTGTCAGTTCATTGCCTTGATTACCGTGTAATGGGCCAACAGGACCACTGACACACATGTGTGTGCGTGGGGGTGCTTCCTGACTGGGCTGGCCGTCGCTGTGCCATGCTTAATTTCCTAGCAAATTGAGTTTGGTAACGTAATTCGAACCGCATTCTGTGATGTGTGATGGAGGCGGTGGTATGGTGTCGGTTGCACAATTGATTGCAATTAGTATGCAAAAGCAGCAACAAATGGGCGGTGCCCTTGTTTGTTGTTGTTGTTTTTCCACACCCATCGATCCCATCCGATGCCCATCCCCCGGACCTATTACCTATGAGATGTAGTCATAAATTTATTACCAGCCACGCGATAAATGTTGCACACAAATGGGGACCATATATACGATGGGCGGGCTTGGCTGGGTATGGTGTCCCCAATGTGCAAACAATAATTTCCAACTCCACGCACCGTATGATAATTAGCGATAAGAATTTACGTGCATCAATTAATAATTTTGTCGTAGCGTGTGTGTCCCGGCCGGGTGTGTATATTCACGGTCCCGACTCTGTGTACACGTAATCGATAATAAGTAATCTAAATCCTTTAATGCGAAATTGGATTTTAAAGTGCTTCAATGAGGAGGTGAGTTACGACGTCGGGCTATACCTGCGTTTGAGGTTTGCAGCTGAATTAGGTAGGATACTCGCTCTATATTGAGTTTCGCATATGCGGTGTGGTCTGGCGAATGGTAGCGATAAGGAATGGCGGCTTTAATTAACAGATTAATGGCTTTTGTATTGATACTTTGCGCCAAGTTTTAGGTAGGTAGCGTGCGGGCCATTTGCAAATGTACATTGTTAACTTATCGGATTGTAACTATTTGTGACGGTTTTTATTAGGTTGCAGAGCAGGGACTTTGGCACAGATAATGGCACGCCCTGGAGCGGAAGAGATGTTCAGACGAGGGTTGTTCATACTTTGAAGTCGTTGTGTAAGTTGATAAATTTTCGTGAAAATATTTACTTAACCTCCAAATCGAAGGCCGAATTGTCTCGCTCGTGACCGAAAGGTGTTTGTTTTTGTTGCGAGTGTAAAATCGGCATGCTTTCGGGATCCTAAAGCTGGTTAACGCATGCGGGTATTCAGCACTAGACTATAGCTCCCGTATTAATCAAATTGGCCTGTTTTCGTGGTTCTCAAACTCATTCACAAATGCGGCTTTTCAACGCTATACATTCAGGGAAAAACCGAGACAAAATCACAATAATCAGATTCAGATCAAGCCTATCCATTGACGAAAGGCGGTTAAAGCTCGAAAATTCGTGATCCAAATACAAAAATCTTACTTTAACTATGTTTTTTGTTTTTATTTTTATTCCGTCGACGAGCAAAAATTTACCGATTTCAAATTTTAAACGAATGCAGCAGTTTTCCAAATTGTACAAGGTGGCGCAAAAATAACCTTCTGATGTTTTTTGGCTGTAATTAAAAAAAAAAATGAAAAACTTTGATTCTTCTTGTGGATTATTTTTATTTGGTCTTTTAATTTTTTTTACATCAAGTCGAGAATATGATGTCATGTAAATGGCCGCCGCCTAAGTTGATTGTCATTTGAGCCCTTTTTATGGCATTTTCCATCACTTTGGCCAAAACTTCCGGCGATAGGTCCTCACATTCTTGACGGATATTGTCTTTAAGAGCTGCAAGAGTCTGAGGCTTGTTGACATAAACCCGCGACTTCAAAAAGCCCCACAAAAAGAAGTCTGGAGCGGCCAAATCAAGCGATCTTGCTGGCCAGTGCAAATCGCCAAAACGGGAGATTAGGCGCCCGGGAAATGCATCCTTCAGCATATCGGTTGTGGCACGTGCAGTGTGTGCCGTTGCACCGTCCTGTTGGAACCACATGTTTTCCAATCCCAATTCATCAAGTTGCGGCAAAAAGAACTCGTTGATCATTGCTCTGTAGCGCTCACCATTCACAGTAACCGTTTGGCCTGCGACGTCTTCGAAGAAAAAAGGTCCGATGACTCCTCCAGCGAAAACAGCACACCATACAGTGACTTTGAGCGGGTGTAATGGCTCTTCGTGGGTTACACGCGGATTTTCAGCGCCCCAGAAGCGTAAATTTTGCTTATTTACGTACCCGCTAAGATGGAAATGGGCCTCATCACTCATGATTGTTTTTGATGAAAAATCATCTTCCTCTTGGTGGTGATTAAGGATGGCTTGAGCGTATGTTAGACGCGATTGGCGGTCAGCAGCTAACAGCTGATGCACCGTCTGGACTTTGTACGGAAACATCTTCAAATCTTGTACCAAAATTCGCTGTAAAGACCGTCGACTGATACTAATTTGCATGGCACGTTCGTCTGGTCGATGTCGACGGCGCTTCCATGACATCTTCGGCTACAGCAGCAATATTCTCTGCAGAACGGCTACTCCGGGGTCTGCCACGCCTGGCAGCATCTCGTGTTGTGCCAGTCTCTTCGAGGCGAGCGGCTGAACGTCGTAGTGTTTCACCAGTAGGCGTTGGACGGATAGGAAATCTGCGACGAAATTCACGTTGTGCCAAAGTCACCGACCGATTATTGCTCAAATAAATAGTCACCAATATTCCGCGTTCTGGAGCAGTGTAGCGTAACATTGCTTATTAACGTGTATCTCGCATGTGTTTACTACACAAATGTCAAAACAGAACTGACATTAGGGGCGAATCGCAAAATTTATAGCATTTTCTGATAGGAGGATTACTTTTGCGCCACCTTGTATATGTTGCAACTTGTACGCTTTATATTTGGGGCTGTGTTAATTACTTTAATTTGTAAATGCACAATTAAAATAAGTAGTATATTTAGGGGTAGTTTTTGACCAAAAACTGGGTGGTCAATGTTTCCCGGCTCTAAGTCCAACTTTGACGTTCAGCAGAGAAAACCCTTTCCGATCTGCCAGAAAGAAAACTATTTATCAATTTTACTGCCCCTTCACTGAAACCAAAGTTATTTTTAAGCTTCCAACACAGAATGATTTACATTATCAAAGGCCTTAGAGAAGTCTAACAAGCAAAGCAACGAAACAAAGTCAAAATGAATTGCTCTGTATGTAAACAAAAAATTGATCGCAATTGCCTTGAAAAAATAAATTGTGGTGACTGCAAGTGCTTTTTTCATTTAAATTTTGTGAATATCACTAAAGATGATGCTGAATTTTATAAATTAAGTGGCAATGTATATCGGTGCGATAAGTGTGCAGTTTTACGACGACGCTCTCTGCATGATCAAATGCCATCAACGTCCAAGAAGCGCACCAACAACAACGCTCAATCTAACGCTGGTACTCTTCCAACTGGAGAATCCAACACTCAGCCGTCAATTAGAGAATCATCTAACAGTGATATCAATAGTGAGAGTCAATTTACTCTCCAGATGATATATGCCAAACTGTCAAAATTGGAAGACTGTAACACCCGCTTTCTTCAAGAATTGGCCGAGTTGAGAAAAGAGAACGTAGAGCTTAGAGAAAAAGTGCAAAGTCTAGAGTCCAAATTAAATTGGCAACAACAAGAATCGCTAATTAACTCTATAGACATTGTTGGTGTCACAAATGTCAATGACACCAATGCAATTGAAAAGGCAAAACAAATTTTCAGTGATGCCCTATCTATAGATGTTGCTGACTGTGAAATTGTGAGTTGCTATGTTAAAAAAATGCGCTCAAAATCTCAGCCAAAGCCAATCATCTGTGTAAAATTCTCTAACCTTACAATTAAGCAACGCATAATGCGGGCAAAGAGGGCAAACAAAAACAAACTCATCACTCAAGTGGTTGACCACTCCAACGAGGATGTAAGCAGAAGCAACAGAAAGAACAACAAAGGAAGCAGCATATTTGTCAACGACTCCCTTGCTCGTTACACGCAAGCTCTTTTAATGAAGACGAAAGAGATAGCAAAGAAAAAAGATGCAAAATACGTATGGTTTAACAAAAATCAAATTTTATTAAGAAAAGAAGAGGGTGGAAGAGTTATCTCGATTAGATCATTTAGTGATATTTCACTCATTTGAGTCTGTTTTTCTTTTGTATTTAATATTATGAATTCCAAAATTGATTTAATTGATAACTCTTCTTTCCTTGTCCAATGCAAACCTCACTGTGATGCTGTTCTAACAAATAGTTCTTATTGTAATGAAAAATTATTTATTGTACATCAAAATATTAGAAGTCTGAGAGAAAACTTTTCTGCGCTCGTCGCACATATTAACTCGTTTGCGTGTGTCCCGGATATTGTGTTTGTGTCTGAGATCTGGATCTATGAGGTTGAAAAAAATGATTACTTCCTGCCTGGTTTTAGTTTCTATGCTAAAACAAACGAAAATTACGCAGCTGGTGGCGTTGGCTGCTTTATAAAGAACACTTATAAAATCATTAATGTTTCCCAAGTCGATTGTCCTAGTGCAGACGTCTTAAAGGTGTCCATCGAAATAAATAATGAAATGTTTGTTTTTTTATGTGTTTATAGATTGCTGATGTTTAATGTAACGATGTTTATTAATGATTTTTCTATTATGTTAGATAGGGAGAAATCCAAAAACTTAATTGTTGTAGGTGATTTTAATGTTGATTGTCTAGATGAAAGTCCTACGGTATCAAATTATATTTCTGTGTTAGCTTTAAATGGCTTGACTAACTTCATCAATGAGACTACTAGACCTGTTTCAGGTACTTGTTTAGACCATATATATGGACGGTTTCGAAATGTTGCTTCCATACAGTGTGAGTACTGTGTTTATGACTTTTTTATTACTGACCATTCCATGACCGGCGTTCTATTTAGCGTAACATCCAAAAGCAATAGCCCAATACCGAAACGTGACCAAAGCAAGCCAAAAATAAACTATACTAGGCTTCGAAATAAGTTGTGTTTTGAGTCCTGGGACAATGTTTATAACTGTAGTGACGTATCGAATGCATATTTTAATTTCTTAACCACTCTTAAAAGTCATATTGCTAGCTGCAGTTTTCTGACCACAAGAAAATCTATGTATAAACTTAAACCTTGGCTATCAAATTATTTATTAAATAAAGTAACAACTAAAAATAAACTTAGAGTAAAGTGCAAAAAGAACCCTAGCAATGTATTTCTCAAAATGAAATATAAGAAGACTTGTGCTGATTTGAAAAAGGAAATACCAATTTGCCGGGACTCTTATTACCGTGCTCAATTTTGTTCAGCTAGAGGAAATCTTAAGAAAGAGTGGAAAGTTGTAAATACCATTCTCAACAAAAAATCGTCCATTCAAAAAACTATTATTCTACGTTATAGTAAGAAGGAAATAACAAATAAACGTGAAATCGCTGACGCTTTTAATAGACATTTTTCAAGTATCGGACTTAATTTACATAGTGGACAAACTCAAAATCTATGTTCTCAATGTTCTGCTATTGGTGATGTAAACTCTGGGCACTGTAGAAGTATTGTTTTTGACTCTATAACTCCCTTAGAGATTTTAAGTGTGATTGGCAGCTTGAATAACTCAAATTCATTTGGTGTCGATGGTATTTCTAATGCTGTCCTTAAAAATATTACTTGTTTCATTATGGATGTATTGGCTGATGTTTTCAATCGTAGTGGTGTTTTTCCTGACGGTCTAAAGTGTGCAGATGTTAGTCCCTTGTTTAAAAAAGGCTCTCCAACTGAAATAGGTAATTATAGGCCGATTTCTCTCCTGCCAAGCATAAGTAAAGTTTTCGAAAAACTTATAAAAATTAGGTTGGTAAACTTTTTAGACAAGACGATGTTCTTTCATCCTTCTCAATTTGGATTTCAAAAGGGAAAATCAACCGAGGACGCACTTTTAGACTTCTGCTCTCAGATAATAGGTAACCTTGACAAAAGAAAATGTACAGCTGCGTTATTCATTGATATAACCAAAGCCTTCGACATGGTTGACCATAAAATTCTGTTAAGTAAACTGGAAAGTGCAGGTGTGCGTGGTTTTATGCTTAAATGGTTTAATTCATATCTGAATAATGGATCACAGAGAGTAAAGTTGAATGAGACGAGAAGTGACGCGCAATTAATCAGGCTTGGGGTACCACAAGGTTCAGTCTTGGGTCCCATTTTATTTTTAATCTATATCAACTCACTCTTCCACAGAAATTAATGCATGTACATCCGTACATGTACAAAAACTAATTAAACAAAACTAATAACATCAATAAACAAGTAAATTATATTGATCTGTTGATTCAGTCAGATTTTTTTATTTTTCATTCGGACCAAAACAAAACAACAACACCACAAAATGAAATATGTACAAAAAAAATGCCAAAGACATTTCAAGTCTGTGGTTAAGTTGGAACGAATGTTTTAGTCGCTAGTTTGTGGAACGCGAAATGAATGTTGTGGATTGTGACAATTCGCGCCATGGGTGTATTCGTTCGCGGCACAAAGTTTGGAATTGGAAATTTCGTTATTAACTTGTTTTCTTAATACATTTTGATGGGATAATTGATTATCATCCTCTTGTAATAGTAAAATGTCCAATTTTCTGTTTGTTTGTTCGCATGCCAGCAATTCGTTCGCTCGCTCTCTTGTGAATAGTCCATTACTACGTAATCGAGCAAGTTAAAGATTTTAAATAATTTTGTTTTGTTGTATGAGAAGTGACTCTCTTCGTTTTTCTATCCCGCCTATTATTATTATTTTTTTAAAGTGATTTGTATATCGAAGTTCTAAATTTTATAACATTAGCTCCCATAAGGGTCGAGAAAAAGCCTTTTGAATGTCTTTTTGCACGGAAAGTGCCACGCCCCTTTGTCTAATTTGGACCAAAGTTTGACCTCAATTGGTTTTCTTCATCCATCACCTTTGTAAATCCACATTTAAAAAAAAAATTAACTAATTTAGTTGAAAATTACCGGAAGATTGGGAAACATACGCATTCAATTTTATTTTCTCCTATTTTTTTATAAAAAGATTTGAAAATTTTAAGCAAGCTACCCCAGAAGGGACAGTCCCAGTATCGATGTAAGATGAGAAAAGTGCGACGGGACAGGATTGTTTTCAAATTATATATGCGTACTTTGAATGGTCCACTGATTTGGACACAATCTGCCATTTTTGCTGGGATGACAGCGCGCTCCTAATCATGAATAATAAACCTGATGCACTTAAGCTCCTTTCAAATTGTTTGAAAAGTGTCTGACATCTTGTACACTGCGACTTACCAGAGAGTATAGTATTTCAGTTATTGCGCTGGCAGCTACCCCTTACTTTTCAAACAATGTACTCCACCGCAACACCCCTTGCATCGTCATGTTAATGCAGCAAGTACAAAGGCGGTTCACCTGCCTTCGTAAATTAATATCAACTCCCTTGGATCAAATTTCATTCAAATGATTTACTGACTCGATGTACCTAGCCAGCTTGTGTCGTATTCATCAAGTAATCTATTGTAGACAGATCATATCAATGCATCCCCTTATAGGAGGAAAAAAATCGAAAATCATGTCATTGCCAAGGAAATGCGTCCTATCACGCTAATCGAACTTCCCCAGAAGGCTTTGCCCATCGACATGATGGCATCGTTGGAGGCGCGGCGGCGTTGTAGCGTGTCTAATGACATCCCTTCGAACAAGTGTATCAAATTTTGCTGGCGCTGCGTTTCCAAGTGCCAATGTAATAGAAAATATATCTTCGAAGGCAATTTAGATCGCTGCTTGTGATATCGAAATGATTTGCATGGCTCATAGGAGATACGATGAACGTTCACCCCTCAGCCACTGCTCGTCTTCGTTGTCATCGGTTGCTGTTATCCTGTCATATACCCGCGGGATTCGCATCGCCAAAGACATGAGTTGTCTTTCAGTATGTATAGTTATATCCTTGAAAAAAAAAAATAAAAAACAACCTTTCGCTTCGCACTCAGAGTACCTACTGTTCTCTCCCGGCCATCAGGCGCAAGGCGCGTCTTGTAACGTAACTGTAATGCGAAATTAATGATACAATAAAGGCAACCGTAATTTATTCGATACTCTTTCCACGCCAGACTCGTATATTTGAATGCGGTGTTCTCTTGCAGCTTAACGTTTGGATATAGGGCGGAAGCCAGAAAAGGGCCGCGCAGTGGTATAAGGGTGCTGTTCGTCGTTACGAAGAACTCAGTCATAACTGGTACACTTCCTTCCGATTGGCATAATTCATTGAAACGTGATTTACATCTTTTGCGCGGGATATCTGGGTAACTTCAATCTGTATACTGGTGGTGGGTTTTGTAATAGTGGTTCAAGGGTCGATTACAAATGAGGTTAAATTCGTGAATGGGTTGGTTTAACCCGCGGGCACTAGTTGAAGCGGATGGAATTTGTTGCTTAGTATACCTAAGAGAGGGCCGTGGTGGTTGAGTTCTCCGAAATGGAACTGAGGAAGCGTCTGGTAAAATATGTAGCTTTCGAGAAAATTTACGTGGCTTGTGGAAATGCCACGGTTTTCGTAAAGAAAAATGGTCAATCAGTCCTGATTCATGTTGCATACTTTAGGGACCATTGTGATACCTCCGCAGCAAACGCAATGTTGAGCTTGTCGAAATCTGACCTCTTATTGTTGTAGTCCAAGAGCGTTGGAGGCCAAATAGACCTCAAGCCTCAAGACCCGTGGCTCCCACTTTTTTTTTCAAAATGATTACAATGGCTCCACCTTTTTTAGTTTAAGAATGATTTTGCTCCTTATTGAATAAAGGATTAAAAAAGAAAACGTTTATTTTTTTGTTGGAATATATTTGCTTTTTAGGTTCCCCAAAGGGAAAAAACGAAACCTTATTCGTTTCGCTACGATGTCCGTCCGACTGTACGAACCCACTAGACCAACTTTGTTCCTAGGTATATCTCGGGAACTTATTGACGTAGGAGGCTGAAATTTGCACATACACATCCGGTAGAACCTCTATTTAAACTGCATATACAAATGGTAGCGATACATCGACCGGTTGGTAGTTTGGTAAAAAAAAATATTTTCATTCGCACAAAAAACTGTTTAAGTTTGATTTACAAACAAAAAATGGATATACACCTTTTTTAGATCATGCTCGTAGCTTTATATATGCTGAAGACTGCTTTGCCAAGATATTTACAACAAAAACTCTGTCAATCACTATATAGCACGCTCCTTTTAACCATTTTCATTCGTTAATGGTGTGTTCTCTTAATCGTTTTCAATTGGAACTTTCCCTAGGGATACTCATTCTCATACACAAATATTGTTGTGGACAAACATGCTCTCGGTCTTTTTATTCATTAGAGCGTGGCACTCCGGGCAGACCCCTCTTTCCCAGTGGGCACTTTGGGCAAGTGCCTTAGATCAAATACAAAGTCCCTAGTTCCTCTCAGATCACCAAACGACAACCAATATTTATTACCAAAAAACTTATACAATTCGAAGAAATCGAACCTAAATTACTGACTACAATACCAACTTACTAGCTTTTACATGCGCGAAGCTATTCTACTCTCGCCCAAAAGTAAGGCTTTCTGCCAAAGAAAGTAACCCGGAATCTGACTACAAGGACCTATCTCAAAGAAGAAAACGCAGAAGTTCTCGCCAGAATTTTTTTTGATGGCTCTGCGCCGTCAGTCCAACTGACCAACTGAATGGAAGAGAGAAATTTGAAATAGAAACCTTTGTTCCGTAAACGTTTTTATTAATTTTTTCGCTTGAAAACTCTGAATTCTGAAGAGTTGAGCAAAGAATTTGCTGAATTTTATTATGAAGATGTTAATAAGAAAGAGTTAGAAATAGAATATTTGCATTTAGCAGAATACTTGAAAATTGTTTACAGTGAAAATAAGGACTGTATATTAAAAATATATAAACTTTTGAAAGAAATCAAAATTGAAGACAGATTTCCAAATGTAGAAATCGCATTGAGAATCTTTTTAAGCATGATGGTAACTAACTGCAGTTGGGAACGCTCCTTCTCCAAACTAAAAAGTATTTAAATCGAATTGAGAAGCACAATGCTTTAAGAGAGATTTACCAGCTTGTCACTGATGTCCATAGAATCTGACGTGCTAAAAAGCATAGATTTTGAAGAAGTGATTAACGATTTGCCCATCTGAAATCTAGAAGGGTTCGTCTTCAAATAACATAGATTTTAAGCACTAACCTGTAAATGCTAAAAGAGTTACTTTTAACCTTGTTTTCTTTGTCTATTGTAACAAAATAGGGTTCTGGCAAAGTCATAGCGGCCCCATTATCCTAATATGCCCAGGGCCTCCCATAGGTTAAAGACAGTCCTGACTCCGGGAGTGCCGACATAAGTGAAAACTTGAACAATTACGTATTATTTGTATCATGTATTTTTTTGAATCGTCAGGAAATATTTTATTGTGTAAGAAATACTTTTAAATTAACTGTTTTTTATTCATTATTATATATCACTACTACAAAAATTCATACATTATTTCATTAGCTTAGGCTGCAAGTCTTGTTTTTTCAAAAATGTATCTATTTTTATTTTAAATTTGTTTTTAGTTTTTTTTTATGACTTTTTAATTTTTTAAACATTCTTAAAAAATCTTTGCCAAAAAAAATATATAATATAACCTCGGTCTTAAAGAATTTATTTCCACCTTCAAACTTGGTACATTTCCCGAACACTTTATCTGTTATTTAAAAAATAATTCCAGCTTCCGCTTCCAGTAAGTGGAATGCGATTGGTAACAATTTTGATAGCTGTTTGTTGTGTAAATAAACATTGTTTTTGCGAATTTTTTTATATTTGTATTTAGTTTTTTGATTTATAGCTCCTCTTTACCAAAAAAAAAATATTTTAAGCAATAGGACTATGAAAAAGACATATTTTTTTTTCAAGTTAGGCATTTTTTCGTCGAAAGTAGTTGGCAACGCGAACACTGGTGTAGGAACATTGGTAACAGAATGCCCAACGCGCCTAAAGATGTTTTCACTGCAAAAATACATTTCACAATTTGCACAAAAGTACGGAGCCTTCGGTGTGCGAGTGACACTCGCCCTTGGACGATTTTTAGTGTAAAAGCACAGATAATATAATATACAGATGTCGCAGTCCCATGTTAGCTCATGTCCGTATTTTTTGCGATCGTGCAACAACAATAATTGTCCAACAAAAAGCTCTCCTCATCGTCCAACAAAATAAAAGCTTTTTCCAGAGTGCCAATTGAGCATATCGTAATCGTTTGCGTGTGTGCATAAACGTATTGTGCGTTACGAAATGTCTTGCTTTCATTTTAACCTGTGCTTCTCATTCCCAATTCCCATTCCCAAAAAACAAACATTTTAATTTTGCTTGTGATAACAAAGTGAATGTCCTCCTGAGGCAAAAAAAAAACCGCAGTCGATAGACCAAAAATCGACGATTGTTGTATTATCTCATTTTACACTCACTAAGAAAGAAAAAGGGACAACAAAATTGTTCTGTCAATAAGTGGAAGGTACCTTTAAAACAATATATTATTAATCGTTTCTTTCTTTTAAAATTTAATACTAGTAATAAAGATAAATGTGCGAAGAATAAATAAAGGGTAGAAAAGGTACTATTTCTTGGAGTGCAAAGTTTGTATAACACCTATACTTGAATAAAATATGTTTGATATCCTGAATTAAAAATGCAAAGATTCCCTGATCTCTATGGAAAAATAAGAGCGCGCAATGTTTATGAAAGTAGGTAATCCAAACGTTTATGAATTCGTTTTGAATTGCAAATGAGTTTTCAATGGGAACAAGCCAAGAAATAGATTTGATTAGTTAATCAATGCAATTGAGCGCAGCGGTTCAGTGATTGTGTGGTTAGTGGGGTAAGGTTTGATTGAACGTTTAACCCACTAGGCCACCTCTCGTATGTGTCGAGAAAAGCCTGTTTCGATAAACTTGTCAATTTAGCTGTTTGTTAGGCATAAAATTGTAGGTCCCTTATACTCGTCCAAACAATATAAAAATTTACACAAACTACATATTAATTTTGAGAAGCTAAACCTACGGTGCCTATATGAACCTGTTGAGCCGAACTATTTATTCATTTTTTTAAACACTGCTCTTAGCACAACCACCCTAAAAATAAAAAAAAAAACATTTTTCTTATAGGTAGGTACATTTTTTTACGTTCATTTAAATTTTTTTTTCGTACTTATATACGTAGTACCTACCAAGAAATTCAAAAAAAAAAATATATTTTTCATTTTATTGTTTTTAGTTTTTCTATTTTATTTTAAGTTTTTTTTCTGCCTACTTCATATACCTACATCTACCTACAGATATTTTTATTTATCTGTGTACTTTGTGGCACTTGCGTTACAGCAAGTAATGACGCATTTAGCTCTCCAAGACATATTTTATTCTATTAAATTAAAACGAGCTAAAAATTTGCAATACTATTTTTTCCTCAAGGATTCCTACCTATTAATTGAGGATTTCTCCTAAAAAAAATATTCAAGATGATACGAGATCGACACAAAAAGCAGATATTAATAAATTAATGCAAACAACTCTTCATTTTTATTCCATCGAAGGCGATATTTGTTTTCCGAGGAGCAGGAGGACATTCGATTTATATTGAGAATAAAAAGCATAGGATATGACAAAAGAAAGAAAATCAGTCATGCACGATAAAGATACAAATTCAAATAATACGCTTACATTCGAATGAGTTCAATATGCATGTAAAGGTACGATTGCACGTCAGGAAAAAATGTCGCATTAGAGTGATTTTCCATTCGTCATTGGTCATTTGCGAAAAAATGGCGATCACACGAAATGACAACCGTCCCAAACAAAATGACGGACACTGCGCGTCTTTTAGAATTTTCCGTTAGGATGCCATTAAATGGCGAGCGAAAAACTGACGATCACATGGTAATGACATGCCACATCAAAATAACAAATGTCACCTTTCGTATTATTTCTGTTTTGCGATCAGACAGTATTGAAATTGACCGATGAGAAAAATATAGCTACATTTGGTGTTTTTTCTCTCGGCGGAGACGCTTACGTGTGCTACGAATTTTTTAATTAACAGTGAACAGAAAAAAAATATTACAATAAATAAAAAATGGCGAAAAGACCTTTTGAGATGATGGTGGAAATTGCGGAGAATGCGTATTTGGCAGCATGTATGCTGGAAAGCAGTGACGACGATCTTGATATCGAGCCAACGCGACGAAAGCGGAGTATTTGGCAAAAGAAGTGGTTGAGCCGAGAAGAGTGGATTTTGTGCTGCAGTACTGCTTGAATTGCGCGAAGAAGAACCTGAACTATTTCCCAATGTCCTTCGTATGTCAACCAATCAATTCGATTATTTGTTGAGGTATATTTCTGGGTTCGGTTATATTGACTGCGTCGAACAACACAACCACAAAAAGAAACAAATAAAAACCAATTTATGCATTTTTACGTCCTTTCGCCACGAGAGAAACACCAATTGAAAGAACAGATATCGTATTAAATGCTGCGTCCTTTGTAATTTGCGTAGAAAAATAAAATGCAATGAATTTTGTGTATAGTCATTTTTTGGAGGCTGCCATTTAAATGACGCAACAGCAAAAAAGTTTGGTCTTTTGTCCTAGGCTTCATTAAAAGGCGATCACACGGTCCTCTTTTTCGACATTTTAATGGCACAAAATTCATGTCATTTGGCCTGCCAGTTGCTTCTTATTTCTTTAAAAGAAGCTGAAAATGTTATCCCAAAAATGGCGATCACACACAACGACATTTAAATGACGGGTTTGTGACCCGATTTTGACGTCAAAGCGGCATTTAAAGGACTCAAAAAAATGGCCGTGTAATCGTTAATTTTTTATTGAACAAAAAAGAATGCAAAAAGCTAATAAATATTTTTTTCTAAAAGAATACATTTGCTTATTTTTCTTTTTGTTAATAAATATTTTTGCCGCTGTTTTCTTGCTGTAGCAATATTTTATGAGTGGCACCATTTTTTACGCGGGCCCGTTTTTTCCCCCTTTTTGTGAATTTTTCAATGTTGAGTCCTACTACCCAGAAAACTCTCTAAGGGGTGTCGCATATAGTAAGCTCAATGTGTAGTGTGCTGCACTACTGAGCATGGGATCTCCGGTTCGATACCCGGAATAACACAAATTACGTGTCTGAAGGCCTTTTTTCCACAGCGCCACATCTCGCGAACGTCTGCCAAACATCCGAGAGTGTAACTGCCCTGGAAGAGCTCCTCAATTCACCAGTTCGGCCCCGATATGAAAATTGTTGTCAGTTGCTAGAACTATAGGGGAGGTCCTATCTTGAACACCCTGGACAGCAACCCAGAAAACGATACATTCTACGAGTATGAATCCGAGGAGACAGCTACAATTTATGTGAAATAGATTTAAGAAAACAAACATTTTATACATTTGAGCCCCTGTTGCTGAACCAACACATTTTGAATATTCACCACCATATGTTAAGTCAAATTGTGTATACAAAAAAGTTCAATGAAAAAAAATGTCCCAGGGCCCTTAATGGAACCATAACTCGTTCACAAGTCCGAATTTATTCATCAATTCGATGTGCAGGCCGCAGAGCTAAAAAGGCCCGCCAAATGTGAGTTGCTCCTTAATCCCCGTCTCAAATTATTGTACAAACACAAAGTTCCACTTCTTTGAATTAAAATTAAAATTCACTCCAACCCACCTAAGCCTGGAGCCATTTAAAAACAAAACGAAAAACCTGCTCTCCAAATTATTTCATTTCATCAAATAATCTCCCCGAAGCCAGCTAAACAATTGACTTTGCACGGCAAAAGTTTATCAGGATTTGCGCCATCCAACCGCACAGCATATATAGGTAACGACAATATTGCATCTGCAACCGAGCAAAGTTCAACAATCGTTGCCAACACAAGTTTGACTCCCCCGAGGCGAAATTGCTACCACCGCTCAGCGTTCGAGGGGCTAATTGCAAACTAACAGCACGAAATCGGATGCAAGACGCTTCTCGGAAAGTTTATCTGCACCAGCTCGCGCAAAAGGCCGACAATATGTGCTGACTAAACCACTGTCGGTAAAGGATGTGCTCGTGCTGCTTATATGATTTTCTCCCCGTAGGCCGTGTGGATAGGGAAATTAGTTTGGTCTTCCGCTTTCAATTAGAAGTGACCCAAATCCAACAAAAAAAAAAAAAGGATTTGCGCTCCGATTATCGAGGGCAAATAGGAAACACCTTCATCCATGAATCACATTTGCACACTGCCAGTCGCAGCACAGAATTCAATTCGTTGCCGTCTCTGAGGGCTGCGTAAGCAATTTCCAAAAACATTATCACTGCCATTATCTGAAGTACCGGGGCGGTATGAAAAAAGTCGCATCAGCAGCAACAGCATCTTTGCTTTGAGATCATCGTTGATGTCTCTTACCAGAATCCAGCTGATGATTCAATTTGGAACATCGTTTCTTATTTATTCTGCCGTTTATCTCCTGCTCCGTGGGTTGTGCTTTTACCGCACCCACTGCGACTCTCAGTCTCCCGTAACTCCTGTTTCACGGTCCATTGCAGTATTAAAAGTCGGATTTAGCCCCATATGGTCACATGGACCAACACAACAAAGAAAAGGGAAGAATCGCATCCGCACACTGAGGAATGGGGACATATAGCAGCTCGTTGGGTGATGAATAAAAATGGATATAGACGACGACGACGACGATGGTTGAAATAACACAACAACGTGCCCGTATACACGTCCCTACGGGGCATGTAACCGTATATCACCACTAATTCATTTGAGGGCACATCTAACAGATTCACTAGTTCCTCCCGTGCTCGTTGTGTCCGTTTACATTTTTTTTTTTTCGTCTTTAGATTTACCCAAGGGTGATAAATTAGATCCGGACAGAAGTTCTCCCCCAGAATGCCGAAAAAGAGATAACAAACAACAAAGAGAGGACGAAAAATAAAAGAAGATTGAAACAGGAATAGGAAAGTAATGAAATGAGGGAAACAAAAGCAGAAGAAGGGCTCCACTTTCATTTCGGGTTCTTTTAACAATAGTAAATGGCTGTGTTGGCAGTTGCAGATGGCTGTCGCCATGTACGACGCCACACGTAGCCAATGTGTGGTACGTCTGCCATTACCGTGCACACACCGGGTAGCAGATGTGTAACAAGTGGGCATTGTTAAAGACGGCTGAATGGAGTGCCCTTACGTGGTGTATTCCTTGGGACAAGTTCAAACGAATTGCTGCTGCAGTAATTGGAATACTACAAGGCAAAGACAAGGAAACGGGACATCGGGGGGTGGAATCTGTTCGCTCCAATAAACAGTTTGTCTTTTCGAATTCTGGCAATTAAATCGCACTTTTGGGCAGATGATAGGATACAGGGTTAGATACACCTCTGTTGAAGGTGCGGGCAAATTATTTAAGAGCTGTTTTGTTGGTGAGGCTTTTGCTAAGCTTTTTTTTATCCAGGCCATGTTCTGATATAATTTCAAGGTGTAGAGTGAGACGGGCGGAGTAAAAGTAGGGAGAGATAAGCAAAATATTTAGGGGTAAAACGTCTCATAACAATCTCGGCCGCAAGGCTCCATCGGTTAACGTCAGTCTGGTATAGGCTCACGACCGCAAAAAGCAAAAAGGCGGTTCTTGCGAAAGCTGCACAAACTAGCTCTCGATAAAAAATATGAGCAGTATGGGCAATGTAAACACCCAATCAGGAAAGAAGTACATCGTTGGCAGTAAAGTGTCATTCGTTTCGTGGTTTCGAGTTGGTAGCACTGGCATTTGAGACCTGTCAAACTCAGCTGTCATTTGAAGTGTCATAATATTAGTTTAATGTATGCCATTTACGATAATGGATCGCTTAACAATCAAACAACGCGTTAAAATTAGTAAAACGCAGTACAAACTTACTACAAGGTGGACCAAAAGAGATCACCCTATTGGAAGATGCTCTTATTTTTGCAAATGGCCGCCTATGTCAAATCTGTTTTGGCATTTGTGGACTAGACATGTTCACATGTAGGATACAAGTGAACAAGCCATGAAGCGATACACTCCCCAAGAACGCGGAATAATCGTGCCTATTTTTTTGCGTAACAATTCGTCTTTAGTGTTGGCGCAGCGTGAATTCCGTCGCCGATTCCACGGCGGTCCGACACCGACTGCGCAAACACTGCGCCGTTTGACCGACCACCAACCTTGAAGAGTACGGGACCACACGATACGTTGCCAAGAGTGGCCGGCCCCGGAGCGCCCGTTGTGCCGAGAATATCGCCGCTGTTGACGAGGATGTCGAGCTGTTGCCGGAAACATCGACCAGACGCCGTGCCTCGCAATTAGCCATCAGCCGGTCGTCAATAAGGCGAATTTTGGTCAAAAACTTGCGCATGTTCCCGTGCAAAGTCCAGTCCGTGCATCAGCTGCTGCCTGTCGACCGCCAAGCCATCCTCAATCTCGAGGACGAAGTGGACGAATTGTCGACCAAAATCATAATGAGTTATGAGGCTCATTTCCACCTCAGCGGGTACGTGACTATCGCTTCTGGGGCACCGAAAATAAACGAGTAATGCACGAGGAGCCATTACACCTGCTCAAAGTTACTGCACGGTGCGCTGTTCACGCTGGAGGAGTCATTGGGCCATTTTTTTTTTTCGAGAACGCCGCTGATAAAACGGCAACAGTGGACGGTGCGCGCTATAGAGCCATGTTAACCGAGTTTTTTCTGCCGCAATTGGGCGAATTAGGAATGGAGGACATGTGGTTCCAACGGACGGAGCTTCGGCACACACTGCGCGAGCCGCAACCGATATTCTGAAGGCGGCGTTCCCGGGTCGCCTGATCTCTCGTTTTGGCGGTTTGCACTGGCCCGCAAGATCGCCCGATTTAACCGTTCCAGACCGTTTTTTTTGTGGGGCTTTTTGAAGTCCCGTATTTACGTGAACAAGCCCGAGACCCTAGAAGCCCTCATGGACAACATTCGACACGAGTGAGAGAATTTGTCGCCGAAGTGATGAAAAATGCCATAAAACGAGCCCGTATGGCAATCAATTGTGACGGCGCCCATTTGGCCGATATCATCGTCTCGACTTGACCAATAAAATTCTAAAGGTTCAAATAAACATAATCAAAAAACAGAATCGAAGTTTTTCATTTAGAAAAAAAACTGAGAGCCAAACAACATCGGATGACTTCTTTTGGTACAAGACGGGGCAACAAGCCACACAACACGACCAATTATGGCGTTGTTGCGTGAGAAGTTTCCTGGTCGCGTATAGTTTCACGTTTTGGCGACGTCCATTGGCCACCAAGATCATGCGATTTGACACAGTTAAAAATGTTTTCTATGGGGCTACGCAGAAGACCGTGCTTACGCGAATAATCCCCGAACTCTAGACGTCTTAAATACCAACCAAGTTATGGCCGAGATACCGCCCGAAATGTGCGAAAAAGTGGTTAAAAGTTACCTCAAAAGAATCGCATGGCCCGAATCTTCCCGAGGCGGCCAATTGAATGATATTGTATTTAACACTTAATGGCAAAGTCCAAACTTTATAATGAAATAAAATGTTCATCAAAAATGAATCATTTTATTTTTCATCATCAAAAATGAATCATTTTATTTAACTTTACTTTCGAAACCGAAAAATGAACGGCCCTTTACAATCGGAAAGCTCTATCTCCACGACACAACGTCTGGAAACGGACTTTGGCTATTTGACTTCGCGCCGAGAGCCGAGACGTATCATTACCTACTATAGTTTAGCTATTTAGAACGCATTACCTCCATATTATACTGTCAACAGTCGTGTTGCTTTGACACGTTGTATCTTGTATTGCGATCAACTTAAGGCACTCCTGTAGTATTCTAGATCATTCACACCGGCTAATGAGGCTCGGACCACAACTTTGCTGTAGCAACCAGTGCGAAAGACGTGGTTACCACCTAAACGAACGCTTTTGCCTTTGCTTTTGATTAAGGTTACATGCAGCAAGACTTTTCAGCTCTAAGCGAGAGCTGCTCATGGCCTCTACTATTTATTGGAGGAGGGAAAACGGCGGAATGGAGGTGAGAAAACGACGGTTTTTTTCAGAGAGGGTTTCTCCTCCAGGAAGAGTTTTCAAATGTTTTACCAAAAGACAAAACTTCGAGTCAAAGCAACAAGACTCGAACAGACACCTATAAAGATGAAGAAGGAAACCTCTTGTATAGTAAATTCACATGGTGTCTCTTGAAGGACCCCTCCTGCAAACTTTTGAACGGCGAAGATGGCCCGATTTTCCGCTGTCAGGGAGAATGCATCATTCAACTTGAATGCTGGAAGGCAGGACATCTGGCGTGAGAATAGCAATAACAAAACTCAGGTTTAAACGATGCTGCTGCATCGAACGGCCTACCTGTCGAGCTTCTAAGAAGACCGGGGGATGACATGATGGGGATCATACATGAAAACCAATTTCAAACGCTTTTTTTCAGAAGGACGTGTTAACTAACCCGGTTAATTGGACGGCAGTAAAAGGGGAGTTTTGTCAGCCCTTCCCCTGTTAAGATCCAATCTAATGTTGCCCATACCTTAGATGTCAAAAAAGGCAGGCAAACAGGGTGATGTGCTGTCATATGTAGCGCGTCAGTATTTTTTGAGCGTGCTAGCATCTCGGGAAGTAAAACAAGTTGCACAACTAGGTTGCATCTTGCATGCAACGTACTCCGTTTAGTGGCAAGTCTGTTTAGGAACTAAACTTCGATCGTTCCTTGGAGGTGCGAACCTAAGGTAGTCAGGAATGAAGTTTTCTCCAAATCTCCCTAGCCAACTCGAGTAAAACCGATAAGTGATGCGACAAAACCCGACTTTGCACTTTTGCTCTCCCTATCGCCCAATGGTAGGTACATATCTGGGAGTCATCCTCAATCAGATCTAGGAGTCGAACAAACTGCAGGAATATGCGACCAAACTATAAAATGCGATAAGATTTCGGCAAAACAACAGAGATCACCGCAGACCACAAGACCGTGCAGTCAGACTAAGAACCCCACCCAACACTCACTTCGGCCGTTGTAAAGCAGCAACGGGTAAAGAGAACTCTTATTCAATTTTGCGACAACCATCTATAGAAAAACCTTTCTTCGACTCCCTGGAAGAAGTCTCGGAGAAAAGTAATTTTAGAAGTAATAACCTTTTTGAATTCCACCAGGTTGAATCTAGACACTCTCCGTTAACAAAATTCAATCAGTCAAATGCGTTGCGGTGACAAAACGTCACTAAGTGGTAAGTGCCACTTGGGTTCTAACCACCACGCTAGCCTATTCAAAGTTTTGTGGTAAGAACACTACTTGCAATTTTAGGAGCAAGCTTAAATTCAAAGAAAGCTATCTTTTAACTTAAGTTATACCTCGTCGTACCGAACCTTTACAAAATTGTTCGAAATAAGTTTCAAAGCATGGGAGAGGCCTCAAACTTGGATGGACAAAATAACAACAGTCCATCGTGGGTGTGGTTAGAGTCTTTCCTTTTGACCCGAATAGCCAATGTTCGAACCTGAAGTAATATTATGTCAATGATATTAGAGGTTCCGCCACAGCAAGGGAGACGAAAACGGCCACGATACATTGTGTTCTGTTTAAGTGCTCCATTGTAAGAAAATTGGTGCATATAACTTTTATTTTTGAGTGTTTCTTTTTTTAATTTGGTCAACAACTTAATCCGCCATCAAATGTAGCCTTCTTCCCAAATCATACACCTCATACACTCATTCCGTAATTTTTCAGACGATTATCGTCGAAACGATAGACCTCCAAAAGTAGCAACTAAGTGCCAAAATTACTAGTTTGAGACCTTAATCCAATTCATTTTCCACAAATGTAATGAAAGCTGACGATAGTGAAACAAATTCGGGCAGAATATAACTTCTTATGATCATCAAAGTTTCAAAAACGATATCGTCCCAACGATTATCTGCCCCTTGGTAGAATATGTTTGAATGACTTAAAATTTGAAAATAAAGAGTCAATTGGTTCTTAACCTGCTTTTTCATTTCAAACACACCAAACTATAATGAAAACTGAATATTTAAACATTTTATTTATTCAAATTTACTTTTTATATCAATTTTAAGTTTTTGTTTTTATTTTCTAGATGAAAAACCTGAATCGGACGAAGAAGAGGATGACAATGACGAAGAGGACGACGATGAAGAAGAAGGTAAAAATATTTTTAATAGCTTATTAGTTTTACTTTTACAAATTTGATTTACTTACAGGTGACACTGGAGTCGTCGAAAAGACGTTTAAATTTGATGATTTTGTAAAGAGGTACGTCAAAAAGTTTGAAGTCCTAATTTTTTAAACCAAAAAGTCTATGATTTCTTTTACTTACATCAGCCGTAAGTATTCTATGGGCTTTGTAAGTCAGTTTTAATGTCTGGGGGTCAAAAAACATGACCCCCAGACGGGCCCAGATCCTCTTTGACGTGGTCAGCTCACCTTAGGCAGTGGTTTCCTCTACCGCGTTGTTTATCGGGTATTTGTGTGTGGCGTAGAGCTTACGATTACCCAGCCAAAAGAATATGGGTATGATAAAATTACATTTAAAAATTGTTTGGCTATAGCCCACTCTTTAAGGTAAGGGTCTAAAAAGTCCATTCAAGGTTCGTACGACTCCTCAGAGTATGATTCAGAATATAGCGCGTCATTGGCTGGGACCTTTTTTTAACATTAAACAGATTTGGTCGTGTTTTTATCTATCTTTATGAAACACCGAAAGTTCTGCAAAAGTGAATGTTGGCAGAAATGCCAAAATTGAAGAAGGCCTTGATTACCTACAGCTTGTCAAAATAAACGCTACTTGAAATATAAGTGGCGGGTAAAAATTTGGGCTTATTGGTAAAAATTCACAATACCCCCAAATTTTTACCCAAGGGTTACAGTTTTCTGACAAAATAACACTAATATGAGCCTTTAAGGTGGCTTTTAGGTTTCGGCGTTTCCACATTAATGGAGACAGAATCTTGTGGGCCTCAAGACTTTGTACATATAAAAGTTTCGTCTTTCGCCAGGACCGCTTAGACGATGCTGATATTCAATCCATCGGGCATACTTTCATCCGACCAAATCTTACAAATGTAAGTCTTGCATTCTTTTCATCCAATCACCTCCCTGGCTTTGAATGGTTAAGCGGTCTTCAACGGTTTTTTTTTTAAGATTTTTCATTGAAATAGGGCGAACCATTTAGGTTGATGGATTTACTGTCTAAAATTGACAATATTTAATAGACAGTCGGATCTTGGTCGTCATTCCGTCTAGCAATCTAGGAAAATTAATATTTTCAAACTTCCATCACCGATTGCGACTTTGCGACAACCTTCCGTTGGTCGTCATTCCCTTCGTCTTAGGGTAAAACTTCTGCGATATCTCTTTATCTATCGAAATTTTCTTCAGACATGTCTTATTTTTTCCCCTGCACAAAGCTGTTTAAGGCAGCTTAGCTCTGACAATCGCATTTTTCGATATGGCTCTGGCCGAATCGTTTGTTTTTGAGGCGCTACTTCTGAAGGCTTCCTGGCAGAACTGGTATTTTTCCCTTTAATCTGGCGGCACTGGACTTCTCACGAAATTGAGGGAAAATCGGTCAGCTAACTTCCCACGCACCGAATTTTCTCACAACAAATTCTTCGAGATACCTTGGCTGCCACTATGGGTAGTGGTCCGAAGCCATGAAATGTAAATATAAAATGAATAGTTGGTACAAGAACCGTACCCAATTTATTCCTACCACCTTTTTGTTTATTTGCGAATGGAGATGGTCGATCGTCTAAATTACTTAAGACTGGTCTTTCATCGATTCAAGTTTGACCTATATGGTTCTTGTTACTTTTGATCAAACGTGGCTGTACACGTTTCATTTCATGTAGGAGAATATATTTCGGCCCGTCGCGGAGTTAACCACCCTTGATCGGTGCCCGGATCTAGTGGCGTGCTTGGCTTTGCATACCGGCAACATTGCGAACGTTATCTACCCTTCCTCTTTTGGCATTGAAGTGGACAAGTTTGATTTAAATGCCGAATATGAATGCAATTTTAACTTGTAGCTTCAGGATAACCTTTTCATCTATTAAAAAATGTTTCACCTGCTAGACCTCCCTATATCAATACCTTTGAATCTACGATTGCACATGGCACTTTTTATGTCAAATTTTGACATGCCGACGTCATTATGACGTAAATATTTGCACTAAGGGTGATCGCTTGTCAAGTGTCTGGTCACGTGGGCAGTCACAGCGAAAGACACATGAGTGACCACTGAATGGCCGAGTTTTTGTGACGTCAGCATGTCAAAATTTGCCACAAAAAATGACACGTGTAATCGTAGCTTTACTACTTGACAGGAAACTTGTGGAAAAATTTTGATGGAAATATGTTTTAAATGTTTCTTAAGACACTAAGAAGGCAAGAGGCTATTTCGTTCATTACCACGCCCACTTCTTGGGAGTGTTTTTGACCACTCTATATTTTTTCTGACATCACTGGCTTTAATCTGGCACTACTGCTGCTATAGTGAGAGCCAATAGTTCCCTTCATTTTTTGAGCCATCAATCAGCTTTCTGGCTTATCTGGAAGAAGAAATTATCAGCAGTGATTGTTCCTGTTCGTGATATTTTCTTTATTGTGATTGAAGCACATCCGCTCTGTCTGAGCGTTGCCACTTGACTATTTTTTTGTAGTAGATTCTCTAAAAATAAATGCAGTAGACTTAATTTTTTGGCAATAGATTTAAATTTTTGAAGAAAATGTAGTAGATCTACTGCAATTGAAGCAAAGTGGCAACGCCGCTCTGTGGGTCGTTTTCTCTGTTGGAACGGAATGAAAGAAAAGTAGTCGATGTGCATCAGATTTGAATGCCACAAGAGGGCAAGTGTTTTTCTGAGGAAAGCGTAGAGAGCTGCTGTGGTACTACCTATGCCCAAATCGCCACTTGCCGCTTTAGCATGAAACAGAGCCAAATTTCGTCAGGTATTGCTTTTACACGGATAACCTGTTTCCTCCCCTGTATTTGGAGTTATGTATAAATACAAGTTGAGTGCAAGAAGTGTATCCCCAGGTTTCTGGAAGAAGCTCTCTATTCAGTGTGAGTAAAGGGTGGGCCATCTATTAGTTTCTTTTTAAATCACAGATTATTTTGACGCTGGCAGCTGTTTCCCGTTCGAAATCTTGACAGAAAGTCAGTATCATACCTCCGCGGAACGAAATGAGTCGATTTGTGCTTGAACAACGTTGGGAAATACTGAAAACTTATTTCCAAAGTGAGTGCTGTGCAAGTGTGCAGCCCAAACAGTGCGTTTTTTGACAGAAGTTTTGGCCGAAATGAAGCACCCAATGCGCAAATCGTGTTATGAGCCGCCTTGGCGATGTCATTTGGCCGCCTCGGAGCTGTGATTTGACCCCTTTGGACTTCTTTTTTTTGGTGGGGAACCGTGAAGGACCGATGTTATGCGAAAATCCGGAAAGAATTCAAGCACTCAAGGCCAATATCATCCAAGCAATCCGTGAGCTACGGCCCGAAACCATCAACAAGGTCTTGGAAAATGGGAGTGACAGAATGCGCTACTGCGAAGCCAGCCGTGGCGGCCACTTGAACAACGTTGTCTTCCATAATTAATGGGAATGTTTGCTCTTACTAATTAAGCCATAATTCATTCATTTCTAAAAAGAAACTTGTATTTGGCCCACCCTGTACAAATTGCTTTCGTCAGATTCAACGAAAACCTGTCTCGACCATCACTAATTTCCATTTCACAAGGATTCAATTAAATACCAACCATCTCATTCATCATTTATACGCACATCCCAGCTACGTTGAACTACTTCCATTTAGTAGGAGACTATATGAATCTTGTACAATATGCTAATGATCAAAGATAATCCATTATACGGCTTGCTTTATAAATTCCATGCGCAGCTTTCTTTTGCGAGTTTGTTTAACTTTCACATGCCATATGCTGTGATGCTGCCTCTGGGACAACACAACCCTACCCACGTATACACCTATTTCCCAAACGCTCAAATAAAGCGACAAAAAATAATAATAAAAGCTCAAGTACGTAAGTACTCCGCCAGCAATTAACTCAGCCTTCAGAGGAGTTCATTTATGATGATGGCATTTGTTTGTTTTCAGGCTGAACAAATAAAGTTAATGCCGGCACAAGGATTTCGTTTTCATTCGTTTTAAGCGCTACCACTGCTCTGCAGAGGGGGCTTTGTGTGGTACGGAACTCCCATCGTCTGATGCCTGTGGGTTTTATCTTTTCTAAGCCTTTTGCCCGGTCGGTACTCGCTAACCCCTGCCGCCACACCATCGACAAGGAAAAAGTGTGGAAAACTTTTGATTTTATTCCCATCTGCTCTTGGTTATAATTTCGCTTCTATTTGTTGCCCCAGGGGAGCTAATTAGGGATTAACCGTTTTCCGGTTTCACTTCTGATGATGCCAGAGAGGCAGAGTGGCTTTCCTATTCACAGGGAAATGTTTTCATTTAATATTACATCTCTATCCGCAAGACAGGCTGTTGAGGTTTGCCCAGTCACACTGAAAAAGAGAGAGAGAGAGTGATAAGGATCTATCAAAAGTTTACAGAGTGGGACGGGTGCGGGCAAAGTGAACCTAATAAAATCTGAGCACAAAAGATTTGATGGGGAAGCAACGATTAAGAGCCAGAAGTGGTAAATCAAAGTGATGGCAAAGGACTGGCGTTGGCCAAATTGGTCATTTTGATGGGATAATATAAAAGGATTAATCACTCTGGGTAATGGCCATAAGCAGGGAGTGTGTTATTTGGTGATGGAGGTCGTGTTTACGTCTGGCAACTGTAATTTGGTTCGTGTCGAATTGCTTGTTAAATGCATGTTTTATAATAAATAAATATGGCTCGTGTTTAACGTGGTCAGTGGTCAGAATCGTTAAAGAACGTTGGACAAACATCCGAAAGTACGATTATAGGAAAAGGAGTCTTAAATTGAATATCCCTTTCCATTCGTAATAGGCCAGACATGTATCCGAGCTATCGCACGACGATTGGAAGCAGTGGCGCTCAGAGTTCCAGTGGGGCTTCTCTGGTTGAACCCCCAAAAAACCACAAATTACGCTTCAAGACTTTTTCCACTGCCGGACTTCTAAGAAACGTCAGACATGTATCCGAGCTATCGAAGCGACGATTGAAAGCAGTGGCGTTCAGAGTTCCAGTGGGGCTTCTCTGGTTCAACCCCCAAAAAAAAATCAAATTGCGCTTCAAGGCTTTTTCCACTGCCGCACTTCTAAGAACGCCAAACATGTATCCGAGCTATCGCAACGACGATTGGAAGCAGTGGCGCTCAGAGTTCCAGTGGGGCTTCTGTGGTTCAACCCCCAAAAACAACTCAATTTACGCTTCAAGGCGTTTTCCACTGCCACACTTCTAAGAAATGCCAGACATGTATCCGAGCTATCGCAACAACGATTGGAAGCAGTGGCGCTCAGAGATCCAGTGGGGCTTCTTTGGTTCAACCCCCAAAAACAACTCAAATTACGCTTCAAGGCTTTTTCCACTGCCTTACTTCTAAGAACGCCAAACATGTATCCGAGCTATCGAAGCGACGATTGAAAGCAGTGGCGTTCAGAGTTCCAGTGGGGCTTCTCTGGTTCAACCCCCAAAAAAGATCAAATTGCGCTTTAAGGCTTTTTCCACTGCCGCACTTCTAAGAACGCCAAACATGTATCCGAGCTATCGCAACGACGATTGGAAGCAGTGGCGCTCAGAGTTCCAGTGGGGCTTCTCTGGTTCAACCCTCAAAAAAAACTCAATTTACGCTTCAAGGCTTTTTCCACTGCCACACTTCTAAGAAATGCCAGACATGTATCAATGAAAATTGTAGGTACATGAATTCCATTCGTGCCAGAAAAAAAAAACAATCACACTAACGAAAGGGTTTGAGACGCCGGCTGCGCAACTATGGACGTATATATTTTTTGATTGTTTGGAGGCTCAGTGTACTTTGAGCTGTCGCTAAGCCAGCTGTAAAGATTCTGTTCAAAGTTGAAAGCATTTGTTCTATCATTACTGATGATTATGCACTGACATGGTTTTTGAAAGCTTCCACAGTTACCACGACCAAATTACCAGTCATCAGGGGACAGATGGTTTCCTGATTTCCGGGTAAGATAGTTTCCTGCAGAAGCTTAAAGGTTTCCTTGTTCCACCACCATAAACCTACCGTCTATTTTTTGTTCACCTAATCAGGTTTACTTGGTTTGCCATTTTTCAAGGGTGCACTCGGGGATTCGCTCTTTTCAGAAGGGTAGACACTTTTCGATTTCTTAATCTGCATTCTTTGATCCAACCTCTTCGATCTATAATCGTTCCAGTATTTTTCTTAATTTGTGAAGAAAAAGCTCTTCTAAAAGCTTTTAGTATCTCTGGGAAGTCTCCATAGATCGGGGTCCTACTTGGGGACTGTCTTTCTTTGAAGTGGATCATGTATTCGCTAGGTATTGCAGGTTGGTTCAAAAGTGCTAATATTTATCTGTCTTGTTCCAACTTTAGTGGATATTTTGAGAATAGTCTTTCAATCTTCTACTTAAATCAGTCGTTTTAGGATATTTTATACCCCCACGTTCGACATGCAATTTTGCATACCAAAGTGCGATCATGATCTGACAAAAATATCTTCGACCGAACTAGTAACCAACCTGAAATATTGGTTGAAGAGAGTAGGGCGCTAACCGATAACCCTCTGCCTTTCAGCCCTCTACCGCGTTACACTTGCTAATGCCCCAAAAGTTGATTCATCCTTAGCATCAGAATACAGCTTCTTAGATTCGCGGTACCTAACAAGTTCAGTGTGTCAAAAACTCATCAGAAGTGCCGCAATTGAAGTGTTGATTTCCACCAGATTAGCTCGCTCAGGCACTGATTTGATGGCGAGTACTACCAACCGCATGCAACAAAATAACTAGTCTAGCAAGACGACGTTCTCTCATCCGCCATATAACACAAAAGAGAACAGTGATACCAGATCGTTGGTAATTACCCATTTCGTGGGCATTTTGAATTTCAAAATATGATAAAAGGGCGAAGAAGGGGCATTTATAAATACATCTCTCAGAACGAAAAAAAAAGGTATTTTAAAAACTGAATCTGGAAAAAAAAACCATTCATTCCAGAATTCAGTAAAAAGAGAAGACTGATCTTTATTTTGTTTCTTTTTAACTCTTGTGCTTTTGATATTTTGTATAATTATTTTTGTATGTATATTTTTTTCGGGAATATCGTGGAGTTTTTCTAACAACGGCATAATCGTCGTGGTCAAGTCAGTCCGAAAAGTCTGGCATCACTGAGAGAAGTAAGTTGGTCAACAGTGTTATCGTTGTAGTTGCTCAATGTGTTGCTGTACGCGTTGATACTTTCGTACGACTTGATTGATTGAACATCCTGTTGAACATGCTCGGCAACTGTCACTTTATTGATGGTGTTGCTGCGACCATCTACGATGTTTAGGCATCCATCTTGTTTTAAGCAAATATTTACACCCTGAATGCAAATGTCAACCGCACACTGTGGGATGATGGGATGCAATGGGTGAAGTCGTACAAATTTCCTATCCAACACCAAGCCAATAAAAAATACAAGAAGTTGAGCAGCAGGTTGAACAGGTAAATGTGGAACATACGATTTCAATATTAATGCCCAATGCTCAACCATGTTCAACGAGCATCACAACCTCGTACACTTACCCGTACATTTGTTGAGCAACGCGTTGTGCAACGATCACGGACATGATCAACCGTTGGCGTTGGTTGGTTGCATAAAATGGGGAGCAATGTACATAAGTTAATTGTTTTGAATTCGAAATTTAGGCGTTGCGCACTGAGTCGACGAGAGGCATAAGTTGTGCCGAAGATACCTTAAGTGTGAGCTTGCTGGACATAATCGCTTTGAATGGAACAAAGCGAGGAGAAGCAAATCGCTTAAATTGGAGAGCAGCTCAACCAGGAATTCGATTAATTAATATTTTTTTTATGATTTCGAGCCTTCATTTTATTTTATTTTATTTAGATTTACAGCACACTTATTTAACACATTACCACTGCTGTAATTCACTCTAGAAAAGTTAACACCAAGGTTAACGAAATTCAGCTGCTTAGGTACCCATGGAAATAGTTTTTTTTATGAATATTGTTAAAGCGATTTTGGGAAAACCACAAACACGATTCTCAGAAAAATTCCCAGCAGTCCCATTAAACTCACCTCACCACCAAATTCAGGACTTGCAGTGAAGGCAGTTGTCTCCAACTCCAACTGAAACACTAGCGCCACCTGGGAAAGTCACATTTCACTTACCTTCGACGACTTTTCTTGGTGGTTACACCCAATACTCACATGAGAAAACCACCATTGCCTGCTGAATAGTAGGCCACCTCATTAGTATTAACATTTTGCAATCTGCGCTCTTGACACCTGTCATCTGAATTTTAGCTACACCACAAGCACATTCAAAATATTTCAAATACCCAAACAAAAAGAAGAGAAAGAAAAACACGAATATCCTGATTTAACGGAGAAAAAAATCAGTTAATTTTATATTCAAACCTGCCAATGACATTCTGTGACACGTGGACGCCATTAAAAATACAATTTGCTTCGGTCTTGCACCAGCAACCTCATCGGGGAGCGGCACTTTTTTAATATTTTCCTATACTTCCCACGAACAATGTCGATGCGAAAAATAATATAAATAAAATGTCTGCCACAAACAGTCAAATTAATTTCGAAATTTCACTTCAGCAGCACAACTTCTTGCAGAGATTTTTTTTGCCACCAAACCGTTCGCGCACCCTTTCAACCCTCATCTTGTACTCGGGTACATTCCCTATAATTTGGATTGGCCATTAAGTGATTAGAAGTTTTATATAAAAAAAAAAAAAAATGGTGCTGCTCATTTTCCTACCCAAGGGATTTGCTGTCCGCTATCTAATAAATTATTAACTGAAACCGCTTTTGCCGGAGGCGAACTTTAAACGAGTTGAATCAGCTGGCCGAGGAAAATCACCAACAATCCTAGCACTGGTTATTTGTACCTACACTTTTTGCTGCTGCGAAAAGAAACGCTAAATTAATTTAGCCCGACACTTAGGGGCTTCGTTCGTTGTTTCGCTCTTGGGTTGGCAAAGGGACGTCTTAAGTTAATGGCGAAAAAGGAAACCAAATTTGTTTCGCCACAATAACAGACAAAGATTGAATGGATAGGTATGTGTGTTGCGGAAAGGAGAACCCTCAATCGCCTGGTGGAAAAAAACTGAGAAGTTTTACTGACCTCAAGTTCAACTGTCAGTCTTTCTTTCAGCATTTGGAAGAAGACTTGGTATACCTACGAGTATTTGAATTCAGAGTGTAGCACAGAAATTAAGTAATTAAGTGGGAGGTATAGTAAGTCTTGGAACCACGAAAGGACAATGCTAACTTGGCTTTCGGCTTTTGCAGGGAAATCGACTTGAGTTGTGTATAAGACTTTATTTCCCGTACGTATTTAAGGGCCGTTTGCTGATACGACTCATAGCGAATTAAGTGCCATATAAGCTCTTATGTGGCTGTTTATGCCCTGAAAAAAGTAGCCCATAAGTATTTAAGTAGAACTTAAATCGTTAAGAGTCGTATGAGCAAACGGCCCTAAGTTAGGTAGTTGCGTCCTGGTGGTCGAACTGAAACCCAAATTGACCTTCTCGTGCTGGAGCAGCGTTAGGTGAAGTCATTATGAGAAGTCCGTAATGGTGAAAGTGCGGGCGTGTAGAAAGGACCATCACTTGTTTCTCGCAAGTCCTGAGTTACGTTTGGCAGCTGCGCTCAAAGAATGCAGCAAGAATTCTCTAACCCCAACATACGTTGTAACCACACTCAAGGACAAATAATCGTCCCTCAACATTGGAGATCCATCCGTTGTGCGGCGAACCAAAAGGGATCGCCAAACAGTTTCTATATTCAGTATAGAACTGGGGACTCCTCTATATCCCAAGACGTCTGGGAAAAAATCATGCGAAGAAGATCTTCGAAGTTGCAGTCGAAGATGAGCGAAAGCTGTTATGACGCGAACATCGGATCCCACATTGGATGCTGTCGGTGGTTAAGACTTAAGCTGTGCATGGAAGATAAGTTTGGACAGAAAATTCGATAAATAAAGTAAAAGGTTTCAGGGGGAAGAGATATCCGAGGACTGGCGAAAATAATCCAGGAAGTTGTCAGCCAATGAACTACAACCTACCATCGACCACTGATATCAATTAGGGATCATCTATACGACGCAGGTAAGGAAGATTTTTGTTCTCAACTGATTCCTTCGAGCAGAATGAGACCTTTTACGGACTCGAACAGTCAGAGATATCCAAAATGCGATCACCGGTGGATTAGAGGGACAGAGCGGCTGTGAAGATTCCAAAAAAAGCCAATCCTTAGACATGTATACAGTTGAGCTTGCACTTCCATTTCAGCCACTGCTCCAAAACTAAAAGCAACTACTTATACATGGTAGGAATTTTCGAGCAGATAAAGGTTAGAATCGGAACTCTCCTGTCAAAACGGCTTCAGGAGTCTGTCATATTGCCTTGGGTATTTTTTTCCGAGTAACCCAGCCGAGTTTAGGTCGCACCTTACATAAAGAAGGTACCTAAATTTCAATAAGGGAGTAAATAAAGCTCGCGCTGCCCTTCATTGGCTTCGAATTCCCAGTGACCTAAAACAACAGAAGCGGGTGACTTTTCTCAAGGCAGCGAGCCGCCTGATAATGTTTAGATAGTTACAGGCTGCTTTGGAGTCGCCACAAGTCGAACAACCTTGTGACATTTGGTGTGCGGGTCTTGTAGTCACCCATTCCACCAGAAGACTGATGAGCGGTGGTAAGCAGCCCTTCTCCATTTCATTAAATTGAGCAGAGTCTATGGAACAACTGGAATTGAAGTCCTATCGGGCTGGCGGCTTTTTAATATAATAAATTCAAATCCTCAACACAGCCGGCATATTCCCGTACTAATTAGGAAGTGAGTTGTGTGCTCTTTCATCTTCTTTTCCTCCTTTATAATACCTCAGAGCACAGAGTATTGTGCTCTGTTGAGATTCATACGAACTTATAATGCGGGATCTTCTGTCATCTCGCATGAGTCTCACGGTCCTAGCTTTGCAGGAGGATGTCGGTAGCCTCCATGGGGGTCTATCTGACGTTTGACTCTTAGGTCGCTTTTCTCAGACTTCTAGCTCGAGCGTTTAGGGCAGAATATTTGCAGAAGGTTCATCTTGTTTGATCGGCGCAGTGGCTTAGTGGTTAGGTTGAACTACTAAGCGATGGGTTCCAGGTTCGAATCCCGAAAATAACGAAATTCCAACTTAAGACTTTTTCCACTTCGTGATCTCTCACCTGTCATGAAAGAGCTTCTCAATTGGCCGTTTGGACTCGGCATAAAATTGTAGATCCCTTCCATTCGTCCTAAAAACTCACACAAGGCGAATGGTTGTGAGAAGCTAGGCCTAGGTTCCCTACGGACCTGATTCGCCAACGATGGGTTCCAGGTTCGAATCCCGAAAATAACGAAATTCCAACTAAAGACTTTTTCCACTTCGTCATCTCTCACCTGTCATGAAAGAGCTTCTCAATTGGCCGTTTGGACTCGGCATAAAATTGTAGATCCCTTCCATTCGTCCTAAAAACTCACACAAGGCGAATGGTTGTGAGAAGCTAGGCCTAGGTTCCCTACGGACCTGATTCGCCAACGATGGGTTCCAGGTTCGAATCCCGAAAATAACGAAATTCCAACTAAAGACTTTTTCCACTTCGTCATCTCTCACCTGTCATGAAAGAGCTTCTCAATTGGCCGTTTGGTCTCGGCATAAAATTGTAGATCCCTTCCATTCGTCCTAAAAACTCACACACGACGAATGGTTGTGAGAAGCTAGGCCTAGGTTCCCTACGGACCTGATGCGCCAACGATGGGTTCCAGGTTCGAATCCCGAAAATAACGAAATTCCAACTTAAGACTTTTTCCACTTCGTCATCTCTCACCTGTCATGAAAGAGCTTCTCAATTGGCCGTTTGGACTCGGCATAAAATTGTAGATCCCTTCCATTCGTCCTAAAAACTCACACACGGCGAATGGTTGTGAGAAGCTAGGCCTAGGTTCCCTACGGACCTGATTCGCCAACGATGGGTTCCAGGTTCGAATCCCGAAAATAACGAAATTCCAACTAAAGACTTTTTCCACTTCGTCATCTCTCACCTGTCATGAAAGAGCTTCTCAATTGGCCGTTTGGTCTCGGCATAAAATTGTAGATCCCTTCCATTCGTCCTAAAAACTCACACACGACGAATGGTTGTGAGAAGCTAGGCCTAGGTTCCCTACGGACCTGATGCGCCAACGATGGGTTCCAGGTTCGAATCCCGAAAATAACGAAATTCCAACTAAAGACTTTTTCCACTTCGTCATCTCTCACCTGTCATGAAAGAGCTTCTCAATTGGCCGTTTGGACTCGGCATAAAATTGTAGATCCCTTCCATTCGTCCTAAAAACTCACACAAGGCGAATGGTTGTGAGAAGCTAGGCCTAGGTTCCCTACGGACCTGATTCGCCAACGATGGGTTCCAGGTTCGAATCCCGAAAATAACGAAATTCCAACTAAAGACTTTTTCCACTTCGTCATCTCTCACCTGTCATGAAAGAGCTTCTCAATTGGCCGTTTGGTCTCGGCATAAAATTGTAGATCCCTTCCATTCGTCCTAAAAACTCACACACGGCGAATGGTTGTGAGAAGCTAGGCCTAGGTTCCCTACGGACCTGATTCGCCAACGATGGGTTCCAGGTTCGAATCCCGAAAATAACGAAATTCCAACTTAAGACTTTTTCCACTTCGTCATCTCTCACCTGTCATGAAAGAGCTTCTCAATTGGCCGTTTGGACTCGGCATAAAATTGTAGATCCCTTCCATTCGTCCTAAAAACTCACACAAGGCGAATGGTTGTGAGAAGCTAGGCCTAGGTTCCCTACGGACCTGATTCGCCAACGATGGGTTCCAGGTTCGAATCCCGAAAATAACGAAATTCCAACTAAAGACTTTTTCCACTTCGTCATCTCTCACCTGTCATGAAAGAGCTTCTCAATTGGCCGTTTGGACTCGGCATAAAATTGTAGATCCCTTCCATTCGTCCTAAAAACTCACACAAGGCGAATGGTTGTGAGAAGCTAGGCCTAGGTTCCCTACGGACCTGATTCGCCAACGATGGGTTCCAGGTTCGAATCCCGAAAATAACGAAATTCCAACTTAAGACTTTTTCCACTTCGTCATCTCTCACCTGTCATGAAAGAGCTTCTCAATTGGCCGTTTGGTCTCGGCATAAAATTGTAGATCCCTTCCATTCGTCCTAAAAACTCACACACGACGAATGGTTGTGAGAAGCTAGGCCTAGGTTCCCTACGGACCTGATGCGCCAACGATGGGTTCCAGGTTCGAATCCCGAAAATAACGAAATTCCAACTTAAGACTTTTTCCACTTCGTCATCTCTCACCTGTCATGAAAGAGCTTCTCAATTGGCCGTTTGGACTCGGCATAAAATTGTAGATCCCTTCCATTCGTCCTAAAAACTCACACAAGGCGAATGGTTGTGAGAAGCTAGGCCTAGGTTCCCTACGGACCTGATTCGCCAACGATGGGTTCCAGGTTCGAATCCCGAAAATAACGAAATTCCAACTAAAGACTTTTTCCACTTCGTCATCTCTCACCTGTCATGAAAGAGCTTCTCAATTGGCCGTTTGGTCTCGGCATAAAATTGTAGATCCCTTCCATTCGTCCTAAAAACTCACACACGACGAATGGTTGTGAGAAGCTAGGCCTAGGTTCCCTACGGACCTGATGCGCCAACGATGGGTTCCAGGTTCGAATCCCGAAAATAACGAAATTCCAACTTAAGACTTTTTCCACTTCGTCATCTCTCACCTGTCATGAAAGAGCTTCTCAATTGGCCCTTTGGACTCGGCATAAAATTGTAGATCCCTTCCATTCGTCCTAAAAACTCACACAAGGCGAATGGTTGTGAGAAGCTAGGCCTAGGTTCCCTACGGACCTGATTCGCCAACGATGGGTTCCAGGTTCGAATCCCGAAAATAACGAAATTCCAACTAAAGACTTTTTCCACTTCGTCATCTCTCACCTGTCATGAAAGAGCTTCTCAATTGGCCGTTTGGTCTCGGCATAAAATTGTAGATCCCTTCCATTCGTCCTAAAAACTCACACACGACGAATGGTTGTGAGAAGCTAGGCCTAGGTTCCCTACGGACCTGATGCGCCAACGATGGGTTCCAGGTTCGAATCCCGAAAATAACGAAATTCCAACTTAAGACTTTTTCCACTTCGTCATCTCTCACCTGTCATGAAAGAGCTTCTCAATTGGCCGTTTGGACTCGGCATAAAATTGTAGATCCCTTCCATTCGTCCTAAAAACTCACACAAGGCGAATGGTTGTGAGAAGCTAGGCCTAGGTTCCCTACGGACCTGATGCGCCAACGATGGGTTCCAGGTTCGAATCCCGAAAATAACGAAATTCCAACTAAAGACTTTTTCCACTTCGTCATCTCTCACCTGTCATGAAAGAGCTTCTCAATTGGCCGTTTGGACTCGGCATAAAATTGTAGATCCCTTCCATTCGTCCTAAAAACTCACACAAGGCGAATGGTTGTGAGAAGCTAGGCCTAGGTTCCCTACGGACCTGATGCGCCAACGATGGGTTCCAGGTTCGAATCCCGAAAATAACGAAATTCCAACTTAAGACTTTTTCCACTTCGTCATCTCTCACCTGTCATGAAAGAGCTTCTCAATTGGCCGTTTGGACTCGGCATAAAATTGTAGATCCCTTCCATTCGTCCTAAAAACTCACACACGGCGAATGGTTGTGAGAAGCTAGGCCTAGGTTCCCTACGGACCTGATTCGCCAACGATGGGTTCCAGGTTCGAATCCCGAAAATAACGAAATTCCAACTAAAGACTTTTTCCACTTCGTCATCTCTCACCTGTCATGAAAGAGCTTCTCAATTGGCCGTTTGGTCTCGGCATAAAATTGTAGATCCCTTCCATTCGTCCTAAAAACTCACACACGACGAATGGTTGTGAGAAGCTAGGCCTAGGTTCCCTACGGACCTGATGCGCCAACGATGGGTTCCAGGTTCGAATCCCGAAAATAACGAAATTCCAACTTAAGACTTTTTCCACTTCGTCATCTCTCACCTGTCATGAAAGAGCTTCTCAATTGGCCGTTTGGTCTCGGCATAAAATTGTAGATCCCTTCCATTCGTCCTAAAAACTCACACAAGACGAATGGTTGTGAGAAGCTAGGCCTAGGTTCCCTACGGACCTGATGCGCCAACGATGGGTTCCAGGTTCGAATCCCGAAAATAACGAAATTCCAACTTAAGACTTTTTCCACTTCGTCATCTCTCACCTGTCATGAAAGAGCTTCTCAATTGGCCGTTTGGACTCGGCATAAAATTGTAGATCCCTTCCATTCGTCCTAAAAACTCACACAAGGCGAATGGTTGTGAGAAGCTAGGCCTAGGTTCCCTACGGACCTGATTCGCCAACGATGGGTTCCAGGTTCGAATCCCGAAAATAACGAAATTCCAACTAAAGACTTTTTCCACTTCGTCATCTCTCACCTGTCATGAAAGAGCTTCTCAATTGGCCGTTTGGTCTCGGCATAAAATTGTAGATCCCTTCCATTCGTCCTAAAAACTCACACACGACGAATGGTTGTGAGAAGCTAGGCCTAGGTTCCCTACGGACCTGATGCGCCAACGATGGGTTCCAGGTTCGAATCCCGAAAATAACGAAATTCCAACTTAAGACTTTTTCCACTTCGTCATCTCTCACCTGTCATGAAAGAGCTTCTCAATTGGCCGTTTGGACTCGGCATAAAATTGTAGATCCCTTCCATTCGTCCTAAAAACTCACACAAGGCGAATGGTTGTGAGAAGCTAGGCCTAGGTTCCCTACGGACCTGATTCGCCAACGATGGGTTCCAGGTTCGAATCCCGAAAATAACGAAATTCCAACTAAAGACTTTTTCCACTTCGTCATCTCTCACCTGTCATGAAAGAGCTTCTCAATTGGCCGTTTGGTCTCGGCATAAAATTGTAGATCCCTTCCATTCGTCCTAAAAACTCACACACGACGAATGGTTGTGAGAAGCTAGGCCTAGGTTCCCTACGGACCTGATGCGCCAACGATGGGTTCCAGGTTCGAATCCCGAAAATAACGAAATTCCAACTTAAGACTTTTTCCACTTCGTCATCTCTCACCTGTCATGAAAGAGCTTCTCAATTGGCCGTTTGGACTCGGCATAAAATTGTAGATCCCTTCCATTCGTCCTAAAAACTCACACAAGGCGAATGGTTGTGAGAAGCTAGGCCTAGGTTCCCTACGGACCTGATGCGCCAACGATGGGTTCCAGGTTCGAATCCCGAAAATAACGAAATTCCAACTTAAGACTTTTTCCACTTCGTCATCTCTCACCTGTCATGAAAGAGCTTCTCAATTGGCCGTTTGGACTCGGCATAAAATTGTAGATCCCTTCCATTCGTCCTAAAAACTCACACAAGGCGAATGGTTGTGAGAAGCTAGGCCTAGGTTCCCTACGGACCTGATTCGCCAACGATGGGTTCCAGGTTCGAATCCCGAAAATAACGAAATTCCAACTAAAGACTTTTTCCACTTCGTCATCTCTCACCTGTCATGAAAGAGCTTCTCAATTGGCCGTTTGGTCTCGGCATAAAATTGTAGATCCCTTCCATTCGTCCTAAAAACTCACACACGACGAATGGTTGTGAGAAGCTAGGCCTAGGTTCCCTACGGACCTGATGCGCCAACGATGGGTTCCAGGTTCGAATCCCGAAAATAACGAAATTCCAACTTAAGACTTTTTCCACTTCGTCATCTCTCACCTGTCATGAAAGAGCTTCTCAATTGGCCGTTTGGACTCGGCATAAAATTGTAGATGCCTTCCATTCGTCCTAAAAACTCACACAAGGCGAATGGTTGTGAGAAGCTAGGCCTAGGTTCCCTACGGACCTGATTCGCCAACGATGGGTTCCAGGTTCGAATCCCGAAAATAACGAAATTCCAACTAAAGACTTTTTCCACTTCGTCATCTCTCACCTGTCATGAAAGAGCTTCTCAATTGGCCGTTTGGACTCGGCATAAAATTGTAGATCCCTTCCATTCGTCCTAAAAACTCACACAAGGCGAATGGTTGTGAGAAGCTAGGCCTAGGTTCCCTACGGACCTGATTCGCCAACGATGGGTTCCAGGTTCGAATCCCGAAAATAACGAAATTCCAACTAAAGACTTTTTCCACTTCGTCATCTCTCACCTGTCATGAAAGAGCTTCTCAATTGGCCGTTTGGTCTCGGCATAAAATTGTAGATCCCTTCCATTCGTCCTAAAAACTCACACACGACGAATGGTTGTGAGAAGCTAGGCCTAGGTTCCCTACGGACCTGATGCGCCAACGATGGGTTCCAGGTTCGAATCCCGAAAATAACGAAATTCCAACTTAAGACTTTTTCCACTTCGTCATCTCTCACCTGTCATGAAAGAGCTTCTCAATTGGCCGTTTGGACTCGGCATAAAATTGTAGATCCCTTCCATTCGTCCTAAAAACTCACACAAGGCGAATGGTTGTGAGAAGCTAGGCCTAGGTTCCCTACGGACCTGATGCGCCAACGATGGGTTCCAGGTTCGAATCCCGAAAATAACGAAATTCCAACTTAAGACTTTTTCCACTTCGTCATCTCTCACCTGTCATGAAAGAGCTTCTCAATTGGCCGTTTGGACTCGGCATAAAATTGTAGATCCCTTCCATTCGTCCTAAAAACTCACACAAGGCGAATGGTTGTGAGAAGCTAGGCCTAGGTTCCCTACGGACCTGATTCGCCAACGATGGGTTCCAGGTTCGAATCCCGAAAATAACGAAATTCCAACTAAAGACTTTTTCCACTTCGTCATCTCTCACCTGTCATGAAAGAGCTTCTCAATTGGCCGTTTGGTCTCGGCATAAAATTGTAGATCCCTTCCATTCGTCCTAAAAACTCACACACGACGAATGGTTGTGAGAAGCTAGGCCTAGGTTCCCTACGGACCTGATGCGCCAACGATGGGTTCCAGGTTCGAATCCCGAAAATAACGAAATTCCAACTTAAGACTTTTTCCACTTCGTCATCTCTCACCTGTCATGAAAGAGCTTCTCAATTGGCCGTTTGGACTCGGCATAAAATTGTAGATCCCTTCCATTCGTCCTAAAAACTCACACACGACGAATGGTTGTGAGAAGCTAGGCCTAGGTTCCCTACGGACCTGATGCGCCAACTATTTATTTTTAGCTTGTTTGAAAATATCTGTCTGAGATATATTCGTTAGTAATAATTGTCGCCCTGTGTTTTTCTTTGCTTGACGAGTGACATCTTCAGTTTGTCACATGCAGTGACAGCCTGCAACTTGAACTGTCCTTTTCACTCATTTTTTTCTGTCACTTTGTCCTTGTACTTTGAAAGAACGTGGTTTGGAAGGAGGTTCAGAAGAGGTTTTTAGAAATAAAACCGAAACCTTGTTGGAAATTGAATTTATCATTTTTATCTCTTCGAAAATATCTATCGAACTCGAACTCCGCCGTAGTAGTTCGTCCTCTCTGCCGAATTTTAAGAAACTTGAGCTTGTCAGAATTTCAAGAGATCGGTTTTTGCTTTCGAAGTGGTAAAAGCCTAAAGCCAAAGCCAAGAAGGCAATGCCTTCCGCATGCAAGACACTCTTATGGCTCGGGAAACCTACCCCTGGTATCCATTTTTTGATCCGTCTGTATATATGGTAAACGATTTAGTCAACTCTCCATTGTATCCTGCTGGGATAGGCGCTCGAGGAAGGTCTGGTAAAATCAAAGTAGGCGGGATGTTCTCTGTAATAAGTACATTGCAGGATCGTTGAGTGAATCAATCTTGCCATCCCCCATGGAACCCACTGCCGTAGCTCTCTTTGACCTTTATATCTTCTTTGTATCGTATTACATACGAGTTAACAAAATAAAATTTACATAGCTCATATTAAAAATATAATTAATATTGTTAACTGCTTAGATAGATCATCATATGCAATAGTATTAGGTGATTTTAATTTAACTGATGTTGCTTGGGTTTTTTCTGATAATGACAAATATGTTCTTCCATTTAATGTCTCAAAAGAGAAGGAAATTCAAGTAATTGACACAA
This sequence comes from Cheilosia vulpina, assembly GCA_916610125.1. Classification (NCBI taxonomy): domain Eukaryota; kingdom Metazoa; phylum Arthropoda; class Insecta; order Diptera; family Syrphidae; genus Cheilosia; species Cheilosia vulpina. The sequence goes on along the minus strand of OU744276.1, from coordinate 75,752,747 downwards.
TGCCGTCAATTGAATGGATTTCCCAACGCTATTGGTAATGTGTTAGATTTAATTTGTATAAACGAAGAGATCGAAGCCGAGTTGATTTTCAATTGTTGAATAATAGTATTTTCCATGATGCGTTGGAAGTTTCATTTGACTTGTCGGTTTTAAAATTATTGTTTGTTGGTATTAAAAGTGATAAGTTGGATTTCGCTAAAGCAGATTACAATGCTATAAACAATTTTTTTTATGCTCTTTAAACTGGCAAAGCAGTCTGGCTCTGCTAATTTAAACACTGCTTTTACGGAATTTAGGAAAATAATTGACCATACGATCTCAACATTTGTGCCGACTAAACGAATAATCTGTTCTAATAAACCTCTTTGGTATAACAACAGTTTATCGAGACTGAAGAATGCTATGAATAAAGCCTATACGTTGAGTAAATTAAATTTAAATGCGCGCAATGATTTTTTGCGACTGCGAAAGGAGTATGAATTTTTAAAGAAATTTGTTTATAAGCAATACGTTTCATCAATGGAAACTAACATTAAACGTGATGCTAAAGGCTTTTGGTCATTTATAAACACAAAGCGAAAATCAATTGGTATACCATCAATTATGTCGTATAACGGAGTCAATAGTGATAATCTTAGTGAAATATGTAACATGTTTGCATCATTTTTCCAATCAAATTTCGTGAATGAGGAAATTGATTGATTGATATTTCTCTTACTGAGGAAGATATTCTTCTTGAATTATCATCGCTTGATTCTGTTGCAACTAATGCCAAACCAGACGACTACTAGGGACAAATCAAAACTAAGAAGAAGTCTTCAACGTTATAATTTTATTTGACGACTAACAGAGTTTAAGGTAATGTAATTCATTTTATGTGCTTCGGTAAATAACGATGGTACTTGATAAGTGTTGCTTAGTCATTAATTTATGTTAATTCAAATATGTTTTTACGAAAAACTTCTCTAACATAGTGTATTCTAATATCGATATGTTTACTACGGCTATGATAAATTGCATTTTTAACAAGTTGTTGGGAACTCAAATTGTCACCGTTTAATTCAATAGGCTCCCACACGATACTAGGAAAGCCTAACTCCTTCACAAACGATCGTAGATACACTGCTTCCCTTGAGGCGGCTGACAATGCCATATACTCAGCTTCGGTACTGCTTAGGGCAACCGATTGTTGCTTTTTTGATTCCCAAGTAATCGCTGCTGTAGAGTCGCCAATGAAGAAGGCATATCCAGTGAAGGATCTTCGGTCATCGCTACTTCCGGCCCAGTCGGCATCAGCAAAGCATTTCAGCTGACCGCCAGTTTTTCTGTAAGTAAGTTTAAAATTTATTGTGTTGTTAAGATATCTTAATATGTGTTTTGCTGCAGCGAGGTGCTCAGCATGAGGGTTCACATTGAATTGAGAGAGTTTGTTTACTGAGTGGATGATGTCAGGCCTTGAACAAACACCCAAGTACAAGAGAGATCCAATAAGTGATTGGTACGAAGTCTTATTAACCTTCGCACACCCGGGACAGCCACCACACCTCACGAATTTATGGCCAGGGTCCAAAAGAGTACTACACTTCCGAGTCTGCACCATATTAAACTTCTCCAAAAAACTTCGAATAAATTGTTGTTGCGATATACAAATTTGATTTCTTTTCACGGTAACTTCAATACCCAGAAAATGATCGATTGGTCCCTTGTCAACTACGTCAAACTCCAAACTTATTTTTCTTTTGATTTCAGCTAGGATTTGTGGATTGGAGCAGGCTAGCAGAATGTCATCTACGTAGACAGCGATAATGTTGGTTTCACCGGGTTTATTCTTCGTGTATACACATGCATCCGCATTACACTGATTGAAACCCAAATCTCTTAAAACCTTGTCCAACTTGGCATTCCATTCCCGGCCGGCCTGCTTCAAGCCATATAGTGCCTTTTTTAGCTTGTAAACCTTTTGCGGGTTATCTTTATCCACAAGGTGTTCTGGTTGACTTATGTAGACATCCTCTTTCAAATCTCCATTGAGATACGCTGCTGTTACGTCCATTTGATGAACCACTAGATCGAACTCGGCAGCTAGCGCTAAGATAAGCCTCAGTGACGAAAAACGGACAACTGGGGAAAAGGTTTCGGTGTAGTCCACCCCAAATTTTTGGCTGCAGCCTTTTGCCACCAATCGACTTTTATAGCGTACAACTTTACCATCTTTATCGCGTTTGATGTTGAACACCCATTTACATCTGATGATCTGTCTATTTTCTGGTGGGTCAACCAAAACCCATGTATCCTTTGCTATAATTGAACTTATTTCAGTTTGCATCGATTGCAACCACCTTTCACCATCGCTTCGACTTAAAGCCTCTGAAACAGTAAGCGGATTTGATAGGGACTTGTTGGAGTCGTCAACTAACAAACAAAGTTTCTGTCGTTGGGTTGAACGCAATGGATATGGATCACGTGTCATTTTTTCGACCCTTTGAGTATTTTCTCTTCCGTCCGGAATTCCACTAGAACCTTCACCGCTGTTTCCTTCGTTGCTCTCACCGCTATTGCCACCAACAGCTTTACCGCCATTTAAATCATCGTCTGAACCTCGATGAATTTGCACGTCATCAGCGCCCGCAATTGAATCCTCAGCATCGTAGTAGTCGTTTTGAATGTGATCCTGTTCCTCGTCATTGGCGTCCTTCTTTCCAACAATACCCACACCACATGCATTGTCATCTGTGTTGGTTGTATACTCTTCTAATTCTACAAAATCGTAAGTATTAGAATCGTTTTCAAGCTTACTCTTACCGACTTTGTCCAAAAACTTAACGTCACGGCTTTTGTGTAGTGTTCTTGTCTTTTCTTCATACAATAAGTATGGCTTTGACTCGGAGGAGTAGCCAACCATATAACACTCAATCCCTCTTGCAGCAAACTTCGATTTTCCAGGCCGCTTGTTCAGCATTATCGCTCTGCAACCGAATATCTTTAGGTGGTTCACCGAGGGCTTTCGTCCAGTCCAAGCCTCGTAAGGAGTAATATTTTCCAGCACTCTGGTGTAGGAGCGATTTCGTAGATAGACTGCCGTTTTGACAGCTTCTCCCCACAGCATCTCTGGAAGTCCTGAGCTCAAAAGCATGCACCTAGCCATTTCCACAATCGTTCTATTGGCGCGCTCAGCAACACCATTTTGTTGTGGGGTGTACTCAACTGTGAGCTGTCGCTGAATACCTTCTTGGACTAAGAAACGAGAAAAATGTTTGCTAAGGTACTCACCCCCATTATCGGTGCGAAGTATTTTTATTTTCTTTGACGTCTCTGTTTCTACTTTAGCTTTAAATATTTTGAAAGCTTCAAAAATTTCACTTTTATTTTTAAGCAACTGAATAAAGATATTTCGGCTATAATCATCGATAAACAAACAAAAATATTTGAAACCAGCTGCTGTGGCCACTCTCATAGGACCGCATATGTCACTATGAATTAATTCCAACACTTGTGTGGTTCGGTTGTTTGATTGTTTATTAAATGGCAAAGTACACAACTTTCCTTTCAAGCACGTTTCACACTCCAAAGCAGTTAATTTACCCTTTAAATTCATACCGCTCACCATATTTTTTTCGGATAAAATTCGCAAATCTTTTATATTTAAATGACCGAAACGTCGATGCCAATTCATCAAATTGTTCACACTCGCTTCCATATGTAACAGCTTATCTCTGCTACCTCTGCTACCTCTGTCCATCATGTAGAGGAATAACCTACCACACTTTATCGCATTACATACCATGTCTCCCCGCGAGTTCATTATTACTGCGCCTTTGTCATTGAACAAAACCGTATGCTGATTTTCCGCAATTTTGCTAATAGACATGAAATTTGTCTTAAGTAGCGGGACAAAAAGAACATTATGCAGCGTTATACGGACTGATGTTGTCTCAATCATGACTTCCCCGATACCATCTGATTGTATATAATTATTTGCCGCTAGCTCTATATCCTCTCTATGTGGTCTAAGATTGACAAACATATTTTTGTCACAACACATATGAGTAGTAGTGCCGCTATCTAAAACCCATGTACTTCTAGTTAGCTCAATACTAGTACTATTCACTGCATTTAACATCGCGAAATTGGACCACTGCTTTGTTGAACTTTGTTCTTGGCATGACGATGCGAAATGACCTTTTTTATTACATTTATAGCACTTACCACGTACTGTTCGTTTTTTCGATTGAGAGTCTTGTCGCTGCTGCTGCACATTTGATGATTGTGATGGGTGTCTGAATTTATTCTTAGAGAAAAATGTTGACTCTCCACTCTCATGTGTCACCGCAACAGCATCTCCTTCTCTTCTTTTACCCTCTTCGATCAGCTTTGTCTTCAATGCATGTGGCTTTGGTAACTCGTCTCGTGATTGTATTGCTATAACGAAATTTCAAAGCTCTTTGGCAAACTTGAGAGCAAAATTATGCTAAGAAGTTCATCCTGCATTTTGATATCAACTTCTTTTAATTTTTCAAACAAATCAAAAATGTTATTAAGGTGATTGACTACAGATGAATTCTCCGCCATTTTTAAATTTAGAAGTTGTTGGAACAAAGTTACCTTTCGCGCTTGACCTCTTGGAGAATGCAGTTCTTCCAATTTTGTCCATGCCGACTTAGATGTGGTGCAATTCTTTATGTGCAGTACTTGCGTTGTTTTTACCGACAACAACATAGTCGCCAATGCCTTTCCATCCTTCATCTTCCATTTCGAAACGACTTCAGCTCCAGCAACAACAGCAGGTTCAGGTGTTTCTCCAGAAACATATGACCAAAGTTCACTATGGACTAATATAGATCGCATTTGAACTTTCCAGCAGTCATAATTGTCGTCGTCCAATTTATCGATTTGATATAACCCGGAGCTCATATTAACTTATAATATACTATGTAGGTTCTCCTGGGCCCATAACCTTTGTTGCAACTAATGCCAAACCAGACGACTACTAGGGACAAATCAAAACTAAGAAGAAGTCGTCAAATAAAATTATAACGTTGAAGTCGTCAAATAAAATTATAACGTTGAAGACTTCTTCTTAGTTTTGATTTGTCCCTAGTAGTCGTCTGGTTTGGCATTAGTTGCAACAGATTCAAGTACGAGTATTGCGCCTGACAACTTCCCCCCTTGTTTTTTAAGGCATGCAAATGTAGTTTAGTTCAACCGCTTCAGATTATATTTAACAAGTCTCTAAAGGCAGGTATTTTTCTTGATTGCTGTAAGCATTCTTTTATAACTCCAATTCATAAATCTGGGTCTAAATGAATTATTGGCAATTACAGACCCATAGCTAAATTGCAACTAGTTCCGAAAATATTTGAAGCTGTTGTGAAGAAACGAATATATGCAGATGTGTGTAACCAAATCTCGCAAAATCAGCACGGTTTTGTGTCTGGTAGATCAACAACTACCAACTTAGTCATATTCACTAATTACTGTCTTCATAAAATTGAAAATCGTCACCAGGTTGATTGTATTTTTACAGATTTTTCGAAGGCTTTTGACAGGGTCCAACACAATGTTCTGTTAAAGAAACTTGAGATGTTTGGATTCCATTCTAGTATTTTAAATTGGATCGGCAGTTATCTGCGAAATCGGACACAATATGTTAAGATAGGATCCGCTCTGTCTAATGAAATTTTAAATTTCTCAGGTGTCCCCCAGGGAAGCCGTATTGGTCCGCTCCTCTTCCTACTTTTCATAAACGACTTACCATCTTTTACATCCGAATCCAATTCCCTTTTATATGCTGATGATTTAAAAATATTTAAATCTGTAAACTCGCTTTCTGATGCGATTCAATTGCAAACAGATCTTAACCAAGTTAATGCCTGGCGTACTATGAATGGGTTATACTTTAACATAACAAATGCTCTGTTATGACATTCAATAGAATCAAATCTCCGTTCATTTTTGATTATAGTATTCAAGGAAATTTACTTAAAAGAGTTACTGATCAAAAAGATCTAGGTGTTATATTTGATCCTGAATTACACTTTGCGTTCCACATAGATTACATAATTCTAAAGACTTTAACGATCCCTACACTCTTAAATCACTTTTCAATTCATTAATTCGTTCTACATTAGAATATGGTTGCGTAGTTTGGAATCCCTACTACCACAATGCTGAAGCTCGGATTGAAAAAATTCAAAAACGATTCACAAAATATGCTCTCAGAAAAATAAACTGGAATAATGATATTCCTCCTTGTGAAGCAAGATGTGCGCTTATGAGTTTGAAACCTCTGGCTAAAAGAAGAACCTATTACTCAGTACTTTTTGCACATGATGTAATTACCGTTCATATTGATTGTTCGCTTTTATTATCAATGTTTAGTATATGAACTCCTTTTCGCATTCTTCGGCCTAGAGAACTGTATTTTTTTTATGTTTCTCGGCACAGAACTAATTATGGTCAAAATGATCCCATAACTAAAGCTTGTGTCAATTATAATTTATATTCAATTGACTTGTAAAACTGCTATAATTAATTCACTGTAATCTAATTATTAAATATGTATTGATATTAGAAGTACAGTAGAAGTCGTTTATAACGACGGCGAAGGGGCCGAGGAAATAACGCCGTTATAACCGGCGGTCGCTATATCCGACGGGCTTCCACAAATATATATATGTAATGAAACTAACCAAATGAAATGAAAGTGGATGTTATAAGCGACTGGTCGTTATAAGCGAAGTCGTAATAAGCGACTTCCACTGTAGTCTAAAATAAGATAAACTTGTAAGACGAAATAAGTAATAAATAAATAAAAAAAAAATAAATAAATAAAATGACATATGTAACTGTACACGAATACATAGAGGGAGTATCGTCGTACTACAGCGCGTACGACTGTACCTCTCTTTTGTTATTCACTTCACTTCCAACCAGCCAGCAATAAACATAGGTTTTTTTGAGCACCGCTCTTTTTCCCATCAAAAAAGTTCGCTCGTTATTATTTTCCGGTTTCTTCGCTTTACAGTTCACTATTATACATTCTTAAATATTCCTTCTTTTTGAGGAAGCACAGTTTGTGGTCTCGAAACGGCACCGTGCGCAAGCGGCAATTGGAATTTTTCCTGACAAGAAGCTGAAAACTAGCCACAGTAACCAACCTACCAACCTCTACCTGAGCTGGAAAGCCTTTTCCATATAGCTACGCTATATACTCTCAGAGCTGCTTCTGTTGAGGGTTGCTTAAATGCAGGCTTCCCAGGGCAACCACCATCAATGATCTGCATATCTAAAAGTCCGTGCTAAGCTTCCGATGCATAGCCTGTATAAACTGCTCGTTTCCATCACGATGGCTCCTACGTGCTGCCCAAAGGACCTCAAATTCAAGGCACCAATACCAGCTATAAGAGTAAAGCCTCCGCAAAGCTTAAGGCCCAAGGCAAACAAGCACGCCTGCAAATCCCAATCGTTTACATCTCACATAATATACGACGCCCCCTCTAACAGCGGCTATCCTAACCCCGACATCTTTATTATCGGGAGTACAATTTACCATCAAACATTCACCGTTTAAAAAGAAATGCCCCCAGCCCACGTACCTACTTATCAAGCCATTCATTATTCTAATAAACCAAGAAGGGGAGCTGCTCCCCCTCCCCTCCTCTACGACTACGTGGCCTAGAAACTTCGACTTGGCATTGCTCATTTATCTGAAAATCACAGGTTAGGACCATTAAACAGAAACCCATTTAACTTGTTTCGGCCCCCAGCGCCCGCAGAGCCGGCCGGCGATAAAATTCAATTAAACGAAAAGTATTTAAGATAAAACTCTGCTGTGCGATGGGGCGTCATTAAAAGACGAACCAAAATGATTGCATTTTTGCACCTAAGGAGGAATTAACCACACATAGCCAAACGTGCACACAGTATTTGGGGCGGGGGGCGCTAACGAATCGACGGCGGGGTCATTTAGTCCCGCAGGAGCGATGGTGGTTACAGATGAGAGCCCATTCGGTGTGTGTTTTTTTTTACAGCTTTGCTATGTAAATTTTTATGAAACTCAGAGGTCATTAAAATCGAGGGCAATTTACACCGATGGTTCGGATCCCTTTTTTGTCGACCCGCAGTCGTATATCTGTATACTGTATCGACACGGGGTGGGGGGGAGGCCGCAGTTAAAAATGAAATCGTTTTTCCGGTCTATAGAAATTGCTTGATGGTACAATTGCCGGCCCTGTGCATTAAGCACTCGAAATCCCAGCTGTAGCCAGCCACCGGTATATATGGGCTGTGTTTTACGGGGTAAATCAAGTGGACTTAATTGCCTTTATATTCGCATAGCAAAGCGAAATTTATTGCGCAGTTAAAAAACAACTCAACATGATAACTTGTTTCGTCCCGGAATCTAATTTATAAATAGCAAAAGATATTGTGATGTTACGCTCGAGGGTGGGTCGCATTGAGATGTGTGTCAGTCGGAAATTGAGTGTCCTGTTGTAGTCGGTGCGGGAGCCATAAATAAATATGTCTGACAATGATGGTGTAGATGGAGCTCATTGGAGCTTGCATTTAATTAAATTGAAGCTTGGCGAGTTTGAATTAAAAATGTATCTGAAGAAGCTTCTAAGCGTCATACGTTTGAGGGCGTTTTCTTTTTTCTTTTGTTCTTAGAACTAAAGGGCGTCGTTCGTGAAACTTTGGTGTTTTTATCGAAGTTGCAGGTGGACCATTAAGGCTACCTGAGGAATGCAGTCTTAAGCATCACAAACCTATTCAAACTGCTTTCAATAAGGTCGTAATTGAATTGTCCTTCGAAAACCCTGGTCCTGGTCAGAAGAACCTCCCTTGTGACTTGGTCTCTAATTTAGTTTTCAGTACCTTCGGCTACTAAAGTTTGACTCTGTTTTTGAAAAGTACTTTCTGCTGAGTATTGATGCGGCACACATCGAATTTTGAAATCACCAAGTTGACAGTCAGCAATGTCAACAGTGTCAATATTCAGTAATCCTTTCATGGGGCGAAGTTGAGCTTGTTGAGCTGTGATTTTCAGACTTTTCGTTGCGGCCCAAGATGCCAGATACCGAAGTTCAGAATTTATTTCTAAGAAAGTCGTATTTCAAACTCTAATGTCAAGCAACGCAGCGATTTCGCACAAGCGATAGTTTTGCTTGGTCACGTACCCGCTGAGGTGGAAATGAGCCTCATCGCTCGTTATGATTTTGGTCGAAAAATCTTCCACTTCGTCCTCGAGATTGAGGATGGCTTGGGCGTAGGTTACACGCGTTTGGGCAGCAGCTGATGCACGGGCTGGACTTGTACGGGAACATGCGCAAGTCTTTGACGAAAATTCGCCTTATTGACGACCGGCTGATGGCTAATTGCGAGACACAGCGCCTGGTCGATGTTTCCGGCGACAGCTCCACATCCTCGTCAACAGCGGCGATATTCTCGGCACAACGGGCGCTCCGTGGCCGGCCACTCTTGGCAACGTCTCGTGTGGTCCCATACTCTTCAACTTTGGTGGCCAAACGGCGCAGTGTTTGCGCAGTCGGTGTCGGCCGGCCGTGGAATCGGCGACGGAATTCGCTCTGCGCCAACATTACAGACGAATTGTTACGCAAAAAAATAGGCACGATTATTCCGCGGAGTGTATCGCTCCATGGCTTGTTCACTTGTATTCTACATCTGTCTAGTCCACAAATGCCAAAACAGATTTGCCATTGGCGGCCATTTGCAAAAATAAGAGCATCTTCCAATTGGGTGATCTCTTTTGGCCCACCTTGTAGAAGATAGGTTTATTTTATTTGTTATAAATAAATGTTTTTTTACCGCTGTTTTTGTAAGTATTTCATGTGGGGGTCCCTGTTTTTTAGGTCGGGCCTCTTTTTATTCCCACTTTTCAACATTTTCAGCGACAGTGCTGCACAAAAGTCGTTGTAAGTTTTAGCATAATCAGGAGTTCCAAAGTCTACCTGCACTGTCGCCTTAGGTGATTTCGAAAGTCCTCCAGGTTAGCAACTGATAAATGATGTGCATTTGTTGTTTGTCTTATAACGTGTGTTGTATATCGAGGTATAACTTCATTAAGTTTCTCTGAACTGCTACCAAGCAGAAGGTGCCCTTATATCTGGAACCAGGCGTAACTTTACGACTTGTCTTTGGTGCGCCAACGGCTGTCGATTTGTTTTTATCGTGTGTTGGATCCGCAATAAGTCCCTGAACAGGTTCAATTCGGTAAGTAAATGTTTTGCAACCGAGTACGAACAGCTGCGTCGGGCTAAAATACCTCTTTGCTCTAAATAGGTAACATAAGCTTGGAGATGTTGAACTCTCGACAGGATTACTATGACTTGAGCAAAGACTTGCATGGACTCCTTGGGATGGATATCGAAGTTGGTCCATTTTTATTTGCGGTACAGTAGATGACTTTTTCCTTGTAAAATTGCTGAGCTGTGTCTTTTGAGTTAAAAAAATTAACAGGAATTCTGTCTCCCACTTCCAAACTTGGGCATCTTCGACTGCAATTATGCAGTTTAGAAGCTCACTTCTTGTGAAGAAAGAACTCTGTCACCTAGCTAAGCAGGCACTTGATGTGAAGAAGAAATAATGTTGGGGAAGGTATGGAACCTTGCGGCACCCCTGTGCTCATATAAGAATGGAATTCGATGACACGCAATCTATACTACAACCTGAATTAACTACCCAGATGAAGGCTTCTCCATCCGCAGGGATCTTGTGGTAATCCATACGAGGCTGATTTGCTTTAGAGGTTGAAGGCTGTATGCCGATAAAAAGCCTTTAAGCCCAAGGCTACGGGTTCGCCATTTTGTTCGATTATCCGTGTCCATAAGTTGGTTGCATAGCTCAAAATCTGCAGTAGGACAATGGCTGCACGTCGTTTATTATTTGATGTTTAAATATTTTCACCTCATCCCGAATCCGAACTGTCAAATCAAGCATGAAGCCGACAAAAAGTTGGGAGAAGTTCACGTATTAGACTTCTACTTGAGGCTTTTAAAGTCAACGGACTATAACATGAGAATATGTTACTAAAATGGCCGACCCACACCCCAGAGCAGATAAAATGTCTATAATTGACAGAACTGCGGTTGAAACAAATAATCTTTCCAAAGCCTCACGAATGAGGATCGGTTTAGACACCTAAAGAGTGCGCCGCAGAGTTATGGCCGTATGTATTCAGGCTACTGATATTGCATAGGACCAGATATTAGAAGATTGACAGTTACACTAAGCTGAACCACCTTCATAGATCAGGCCATCTTTGTCATGTGTTTAGGGAAGTAGTCAAAATAGTGAGGAACAACAACCCACAATTGAAATTCTCCAAATAAATCTCCACAGACAATCTTTAAAGATCGACAAACTTATTGTAGGCGAAGCTCTTAAATACGTCCCAAGACCCTTCACGACTCCTGCGTAGCCTCTAAAGGCGATCTTTCATGTGCCTACATGTACCCACTAGAAAGTCTGAGCCAAATAAGTCGCATAACCTATATCAATAGCTTACTCAAGGCACAGCAACAAAATTTGTTGGATTGAGTAGGTTTGGTTAGGTTCAGGTGTTCTGTTTGGAAAACTGTACTAGGAGCCCAGTGCGAGTGGCATGCGGGAAGGCTTTTGTCCTATAGTGGAAATGTATAGCAATCAGGTTTTGTGATAAAACTTTCTTGTACCGTCGTTGATTTTTGGTCAACTTTCTCTTTGTTGTTAGCCAAATTGTGTACTACCTTTAAATCGATAAATCGGCACCGAGTTGGCCTGCTCCTGCTTTCCGTCTCTTGCGTGATAGTGCCTCCATCCTTCGTACTCTACTTAGCTGTTACTAAAGCTCCGCTGGCAGATATGGCATAAGCCCGACGCCGAAACCCTTAGAGCCTTTGAGATCGCTTTCTGCTCGTCCTATAATTAAAGAACAGCTATTGAACATAGCTAGGGTGGTCTTAAGTCGTAGCTGTGTACATGTAAGTAGTAACTCTCATTCAAAGTTAGTGTCTTCTTGGATCCGACGAGTTATGCATCAGAATTCGACTAAGAACTCAGCACAGATCGATGAGGATGGACGGCCGCCATGTATCTCTTTATGGCTTCAAGAAATCTACCAAATTTAAATCACATTACACCCAAACCGACTCTGTAATCTGTGTACCTGGGGTACAGCTTTCCAATACACTCACGGAGCTCTACAAATTCCCCCTAATTACGCAACATTTCTTACGATAGTCCTCGAAAATATAGACCCCCAGTGCTAGCAACTCGGACCTAGTGCCGAATTTTAGAGCAGCAGTTAGTTCGCAGTCTTCACAAATATAAAGGAAACAAATCATTCCGAAAATAGCTCCTCGTGATCATTGAATTTTTAAAAACTTCCTATCTGCTGATTTACAAGCATGTCCCCTAACCAACACTCAGATACAAACCGATTCTACGGTCCGAACAAACAGGGGATAGAAAGGCACTCTCGCAGTCAGTGAACATCAGATTGAATATGGGAAAAAATGCATACACAGAATACCTCCTGTGGAATTTTTGTCCTTTTTGAGCCACTAATTGATTTAACTTGTGGTTAATGAACGCATTTAAAAAAAATTAACCCCGACCATAATCTACTAATGAAATCACAAGCCCGGTAAGAGCATTGAACGTGCTCTTCCGGTTGAGGTCAATTTATGGAACTCTGGTCACATTACCCCTACCCCGATACCATATGAATAATTATACCGTATATAGGCCTTGTGCGGTTTGTCTTCGAGTGCGGGAAACAAAAAAAAAACCCTCTGTCCCTGTGAAATGGTGTAAAACGACAGAGGAAACGTCAGACCGCCGCCGCTGCAGCTATAATAATTCTATTTAACAAAGTTGCATGCATTTTTATTTCACAAAAGTGAAATAAAAAAAATATATATACATTTCCTGATGGTGTTGCACATTTTTTTTATTTTCTGTCCCTGCCCTTAAAATTTTTGTATGGCAGGATGAAACTTTTCGCAACTGGCATTTTAAAAGGAACCTCGCACAACCCCAATGAAGGAGGAAAAGTGATTTAAAATCACTACAAGGGTGCTGTGTAGGTGCGGTTATAAAATTGAGCTGAGAGTCGACAGGAAGAGAACTATCTATAGAGTCGACAAGGTCCTGCATCCATTAGGACTGAGTGTACCCTTTTATGCGGTCGTATCAAATGCCTAATGGAGTATAAACGCATTTTCAATTACTTGCTGATAAATTAAAGCATTTTATATTGGCAACGATGGGCAACTAATAGAATGCAAAATTTGTTTCCACGTCGATGATGATTTATGGCCATGGGGAGCAAGAGAGCGGTTAATGTATTTTATCTGTAGCAATTGGCTTGCCTGTCGAGGAGACTTTTTGTGTGCGGGAGTATCCTCGGGAGTCATGGGAGTGTAAAGATGCATTTTACAAAGTTGTGACATTTCTTGTCCTACAATATGGCATGGTAAACAAATTACCAAAATGGGGGTTTTTTTGTTTTTTTTTTTTTTTTTGATACTAGAAGGTACGCTTTGGTCTAGTGAACAGAGTGCAATAAAAAATTTTGAACCGCTGCACTGTGGTCCAAAATGGCAAATCTCGTCGCAAAAATACTAAATTCAATGTTTTACTTTTATTGTTTTGTTAATTCAAATATAAATATAAACTGAGCTTCAAAAACAGCAAACAAAATAATTTTCAGCTGACTTGTTTGACTTATAGAGCTTTTCAAAGTTGGTCAATTTTATTGTAGAGTAAACAAAAAAAAAACAGAAAAAAACAACATAAATTAAATGCAAAAACGGTATATTAAACCAAAATTCGTAATTTTCTTAAATGTTAAATTGTTTTAATAAAAAAAGTTGCTTTATATTTTTTTAATAAATAAAACAAAAAAAACACCTTTTTAGCGTTTTTTGTTTTGGTTTGCGTAAAGCTACAAAAAAATGCTCGCGAGCTCCCGCGAAAAATTGACCACGGTTGAAATTGTTACACAAACTGCAAAGCAAATGCAAAATTGTAGCTGCAACCTGCAACTATTTGGAATGTTCGGAGAAATTGTAATTTGCTTAAAAGAGTCGTCTTCCCAGTGCTGACATTTTGACATTAAAACCAAATTTCCTTTTGGAATATTTCAATTATTTTGTTAATTCAAAGTTCTGAGAGCGTGAAATTTTCTTCTTATATCAATTAAAGAGAGTTTTGATATTATTTTGATCGTTAAAAAATCCCGCTTCCACGCCCCTTTTTACATAAATGCCAATTGACTCTTTTTGAATAAATTCCTCCTAAACCAAAAGGGACCAATCAAATGCGATGAAGTTAAATCAAATAGAATACAAAATATTTATAAATTTGTAAAATGAGAAATTACTGTTTAAAAACTTTCTAAAAACATGAAAAATTGGTTCATTAGTTGTATGCATCCACTGGTGAAAAAATAATATTTTGGATCACCCTGTGAACAATTAAGTAGCCGCAGACCTTTTTTCCCAGTTTCGTAAAATTTTACGTTTTTTGTTTTTATAGTTTTCTTTAGTTTCTCTCTGCTAATTCCTTTTTCAAAGAAAATCTTACTTCAGCCTACGATTTAGAAACATCGTGTGAAGCAATTTTCTTTAAAATAGGCTTGGAAATTTCGTTGCAGAAGAAAAAAATTGTAGCTTTATTGTCATGCGTTCAAAAGTTATGATTTTCGCGAAAAAAAAGTCATTTAACGTTTCAAAACCTTAAATTTTTGAAAACTGCCAACCTTAAACGAAAAATATCGCTGCCAGACGATGACGGGTTAAAAGTAGGTGTCTTTTTAAGAAGTGTGCCCTTCAACGGACAATACTGAATGTTTGCGATCGCAATAAGTTAGAACTTTTCCTTTTAACCCACTTTAACGAGACCCGGCGACCATTTTAATGGTCAAAAACTCTGTAAGGCACCTCCTTAAATTTACTTGAAAAACAATTTTTTGTGTGCAGAAATGGGACTGTCTATTCGAAGCCTACGTGCCCTGGGCTTACACTGCAAGTACCTTACCTACACCCTAAGTGTTGCCCATGTTAGATCAAATATATACTCCTGTAGGAGGGCTGTCGGCTCGAGATGGGGCCTCCAGCCCAATATAATGCACTGGCTCTATACCACAGTTATAAGACCAGCCGGCCTTGGACAAAAACTGCAATGTGAAGGACCTTGAGAAGACTCAGCGCCTAGCATGCATCAGCATCACGGGTGCACTGAGGACATCTCCTACCGCCGCTCTACAAGTAATGCTTAGACATCGTCAGCAAGGAATACGCCGCTAATGCGACTATCAGACTCAGGGAGGGTAAGCACTGGAGAGGACTATCAACTGGACATGCCAGCATCCTCCTACAGACATGCCCCTTACCCTCCAATACTGACTATCTGCCTACGAAAATCGACTTGGAAACAGCCTTTAAATACGAAATACCGGACAGATCCCGATGGGACTCACAAACTGTCCTGCACGAAGGAGCACTGTCAATTTTTACGGACGGTTCCAAAACCTTAGAGGGAGTCGGAGCAGGGGTATTCTCAGAACAACTGAGCCTTCCCTCTCCCGATACACTGTAGTGTCTTCCAAGCCGAAATCACAGCTTTTCGTCAAGCCACAGCATGGTTGTAGATTAATGCATTATCACACATGCGATATTGTAATATATATTGACAGTCAGTCTGCCATCAGATCCTTCGCATCCAGCGTAATAAGATCTAAAGCGGTGGACGATTGCCGCGTATCTCTTAACGCGATAGCTGGACAGTACAACCTTACCGGGACACTGTAACATCCCAGGAAACTGTGCAGCTGACGAACTTGCTAGACTAGGCTCCTTCGGCGTTGATAGTGTTAGTCTGCACAACGTGCTAGTAACGCTGTCCTACGCTAAAAACATTATCAATGCGGACGCAACAGGAAAAGCAATTCACAGATGGAAACATCTAGGATACTGTGACGTTGCCAGGCTTACTTGGCCGACACTGGATACCAAAAGCTCCAAAGAGCTTCTGCGTCTCAACAGACGCAGTTTCTCACTGGTCGCAAATGTCATCACCGGTCATTGACACGCGCAACGACTTGGTCTGCCATATAATGACTTCTGCTGAAACTGTAGGGATGAGGAAGAGGAAGAGTCCTACACCCACCTCATCTCAGCTGCCCTGCCCTATCCAACCTAAGAAGGTTAGGAAACTACTTCCTCAATGATCTCGGTGATCTAAGCTACATCAGCGCTGCCAACATTCTTGGCTTTATCAACGGAAGTAAATGGTGCACAACGAGTAACCAGTAAAGGAACCCCTTAACACCAGTGGTATGCACAATGGGCCGATTAACGGCCTAAGTGTTTCTCTCACCGAGAGCCACTTTAACATGCATAGATCATGCTTCGTAAACTACTCAACGGGTGGGTAATGGTAGTTTCGCGCGTTTTTTGACGCGTTTTTTTAAAGCATTTTAGGCGGTTTTTTTTTTGACGCGTTTCCACTTTTTTATGTGTTTTTTCACGTTTTTTTTCGCGCGATTTTTTACGCGTTTTTGAAACGCATTTTTTCTCCCGTTTTTAGGCGGTTTTTTACGCGTTTTTTTTCACTTTTTTTACGCGTTTTTTTGACGCATTTTTACGTCTTTTTTAAGTGTTTTTTTACGCGTCTTTTTTTGCTCGTTTTTTACGCATTTTTTTATGCGTTTTGTGACGCGTTTTTTTTACTTTTTTTTACGCGTTTTTTTAACGTATTGTTGACCCCTTTTCTTGGTGTGTTTTTTTCGCGCGTTTTTATGACGCGTTTTTAACGCCTTTTTCGGCACGTTTTTTTGATGCGAATTTTCACTTAGTTTTTAACACATATTTTTCGCGCGGTTTTTTACTCCTTTTTTTGGTGCGTTTTTTCGCGCGGTTTTTGACGCGTTTTTTTATGAGTTTTTTCGCGCGTTTTTTTGGCGAGTTTTTGGACCTGCTTTTTCGCGCTTTATTTGACGCGTTTTGCCGCGCGTTTTCTGACGTGTTTTTTTGGGGCGTTTTTTGACGCGGGTTTTTTCCCCTTTTTTTGAGGCGTTTTTTCGCGCGTTTTCGGACACATTTTTTGACAAATTTTTTGGTGCTTATTTTGGCGCATTTTTTGACGTGTTTTTTTGTGCTTATTTTGGCGCTTTTTTTTGCACTTTTTTTGGTGCGTTTTTTTTTTTCATTCCTGCACAACCTTCCCAACAAAAAAATGAAACCCAGCAAATTTGTTGTGTTTCAGGCAATGAAAGTGGTTCTTAACTATTTGCCTCGCCTATTTATATAAAGATTATTTTTAAACGGGACGCTTAATACGAGTAGTTTGTATACATGCCTTAGTGGATAATTTTATTTATTAAAATTTAACATGACCAAGATTAATTATCTTCATGTTGGCCTTCGTTAAGAGCCAATGGAAATTTATTTTTCGCCCAAATCGATCGTAGTTCCACTCATCCCTCTCCAATCATGTATCCAAAAGTGCGCCTTGGGTTGTTTGAGTGCGCCTTTCTGCTTCCTTGACTATAACATGGACTAATTTGCTCTCAGTGTGTGTGTGTTTATTTGTTTTTGATATCACACAGCGGTGAATCGCTTTGTAGTATCGACAGCTGCGCACTGTCAGATGATTGCCTCACTAGCTGTTGCTCAAGTTAATCACATTTCAAGAGTATCCTTCTCGGCGAATCATTTCGCTAGAACAACTTCAACACAAACACTCCTAGTATAGGATACGAAGAGAGCGTTTATTATGCAAACCTATAAATATACACATGCTATTGCTCGAGGCGCAACCGAACACAAACTTGGTTAAGCTCACCTTGCGTCTGGCGACGACGAAAGGATTTGTTTCAAGAACACCATCACTACCCTGTGATGAGCGGCCAAACTGATGCTCCCTGCCATCCTTCATGATTAAAAAACAACACAACTCATCGACACCAGTTCCATAGGATGTGGTTCGGATACAGGAATGCAACGGAACGATGCGTGTACAGATTTGCCACATTATAAAATTAGATTGTCTCGGTTATTTGCATAAAGGATACGCTACGGCTCGTGACAAACTCCTTCCTTTTTAGTGTTTGGTTGGTGTTGTGTCATGCCCCTCAGCCGGTTTGGAATAACACTTGCCAGATAGCGTTTGTTGTGCTATCCACACAGAGATGGTGGGTTAAACTTTATAACCTCATCTGCATAACAATGTGTATCTGCATCCTCTTTGAAATTGTATTTATTATCCTTAAGTTATCGTGTAGCAACTAGCTAACCTATTGAACAGTTTGGAGCGGTAGGAGGGACCACCGCCACTGGCTCACGTACACAATGGCATTTATATTGTTTGCCAATATTGAAACTGTACATCGTCTCGAGTGATGCATGCATTGATGTGTCATGCATCAGTTTAGGTTATAATATACTTAGTGTTAATTGCAAACGTTAACGTTCTGTTTTATGAGTTATGTAGAATGACTGTCGCGGACGCCTGGCTGAGGAAGGGCATCCTAATTGCGTGCACTTGTCTGATTTTATTAGTCTGCTCTTACGAATTACTCGGCGGCTCTTGAGATGAGAAAGTTGGGAGAAACGCACTCCTTTTAGTAGATTGGAAGCTGGCAGACGAATATGCTAGTAAATGTGCAGCGTTTGCCTTTAAAAATAGCGATAGTTACACCTGTGGCATTATTTTCCATTGGTCTGTCAAAGCTTTAAATGCAACAGTTGCTGGTGTTCCGAACTGAGGCGAGTTGGAAATAGATGTTTTTTCAATTGCAATGATGTTGTAATTAACACAAACCAAACGAATTCAATACGAAACACAAAACGAATGAACAGCATATGCCCATAAAAGCAAGAGGATTGGTGCTTGGCCATTAGCAACATGCTTTTTTGTAGTTCACACACATTTACAGACAGGGATTGAAATTACGAATGCTGGTAATAAGCTAAGCCTAGGGTACCTACGTGACTCCGTTCCGCTAAATATTTATTTATTTATTTATTATCCTTGCATAGATAGTTATTCACACTGTTTTGTTGATATAAAAAAACCCTGAGGATTTAGGGATTCACTAAAACGTCATTCGATGTATTCGATCTTAAAACTAGCTACATCATAACGTAGAGATGTAACGGATAGAAAAAGGGCTGCGCAGGGAAATGTTAAACAAGAATGGAAAGTGGTTAATGACATTATTAATCGAAACATAACCAGGCAAAATACTACTATTACGTTAAAAAACGGTAACATTAATATTTCGGAACCTACTGAAATAGCTAATGAATTTAATGAATACTTTGCATCAGTTGGACAACATAACATACAAAGAGATAGTCTAAAAGTATGTAATTGTTAGTGTTCTGAACCCAGATTTTCAGACAATCATTTTGTTAGTAATAGCTTCTTTTTTGAACAAATTTCTGGATCAGAGATTTTGAAGACTATACATTCTTTAAATACCTCTAATTCCTGTGGTAGCGATCTTATTTCAAATGCTATGCTAAAAAGCATTTCTTATAATATTTTGGATATTTTGGAATATCTCTTTAATCTGAGTGTCCTGTCTGGTAGGTTTCCGGATGACTTAAAATACGGCGTTGTTATTCCTTTTTTTAAAAAAGGAAGCAGAAATGACAAAAAGAATTACAGACCGATAACATTATTGTCTTCGATTTCCAAAGTCTTTGAGAAATGCATTTAGAAGAGAGTATTGGATTATCTCAACAAAATTACTTTTTTTAGTCCAATGCAGTATGGGTTTAGAGCTGGGCTATCTACTGAGGATGCACTATTAGATTTCTGTTGCATCATACAAAAAGGTTTGGATGAAAAAAGATCGTGTGCTGGGCTTTTTGTTGATATAACAAAAGCGTTTGATATGGTCGACCACAGCATACTTTTAAACAAGCTGTATAATGTAGGTTTTCGTGGTTCAAAACATAGCTGGCTTAGGTCCTATCTGAGAGGCAGAATCCAAATCGTAAAGATCGGTACTAAACTTAGCAACTCTAGGATTATTAATCTTGGTGTTCCTCAAGGTTCAGTTCTTGGACCTATTTTATTTCTGATTTACATCAACTCCCTATTTACCCAACCATTCGTAGGAAAGGTCAGAGCATTTGCTGATGATCTTGGTATTGCATACAATTCCGTCAATCCCTTAAATCTAGTGGCTGATATAAATAATGACGTTGAATTACTAAGAATCTGGTTTGCTGCACATAAGCTAATAGTAAGCGATAAAACAAAACTTATGTTCTTCAGTCTTATCAACCAGGAGTATCCGGATATCGATATCATATTCCATGCTTCTGGATGTACAAGGTACAACCTGTTTCATAGTTCGTTTGCTGTTCCATGTTCCAATGTATCTTTTGACGTGTGTGTTCCCTGTCATGTGAATTGCTTTAAAATTGAAAACGTAAGCCATTTTAAGTATCTTGGTGTAATAATTGATCGAAATTTGAGTTGAGCTAATCATATCCAAAGCTTGAAGCAATATCTGCTCTCCACTATTCGTTGTTTTTATCGTCTACAAAAGTTCTGTCATTTTAATGCATTAAAAAGAATTTATTATGGGATATTTCATTCGAAATTACAGTACGGTATAAGCTGTTGGGGAAGTGGATATCTGAATAAAATTCAGTCTCTGATTGTACTTCAGAAGTGTGCTGTACGGAAGATCTGCAATTCGTCTCGCTTAGCCCATTCAATGGTATTATTTAAACGCATGGATATCCTCCCGGTTAGGCATTTATTTTATTTTAAGGTCCTGAAGATATTTTTTATTAGAAGTGGCTACTTGCAAAGTGCGATCTATGGCGCCTATAGCTTGAGCAGCCGTCGTCAACCTCTTGTGTCCATTCCACCCTTTCGCACCACATGCTATAGAAACTCATATTCCATTCTTTCTTGCAAACTATTTAATAGCCTTTCTGTAGATATGCGACTTATTACGAATTTATTTACTTTTATGAAAAAAAGTGAAACAATGGCTTCTTAGTTTTAACCATACTGAAAATGAAATTTTGCTGAACTACATCGCGTAATATTTACTAAATAAAAAATATTATAAGTAATACATTTTTCCTTATTTTGGATAATGAAATTGTTTTCTTATTTTTAATTTACTTAAATAATGTGACATTTGCCTCTATTTATGTTAATTAATACAAAATGTCACTAACTATTCTCAAAATTTTTAGCTGCAATATTTATTATTAGTTTTGAAGATTATAAATTGTAACATGAGGATAATGAAATAAATAAATAAATAAAAATAAAAAAAATTTAGTGGAAAACCTTCCAAGTCGAATTACAGCCGTTATTAAAAACAAAGGTGACGGCACTCAGTGGTAAAAGACAGTTATTTTTGTATTAGGCCAACTTTTTTGCGTCGATAAAAGAGTGGGTCAACTATTTTGCGTTATATGAGTTAAAAAAAAATTAAATGAACTGTTATTATTTTATGAAGAATTATTTTTAAATGTATATGTCTAACACTTTCACAATATCGAAATAAATTTTGAGTTTGTTTGCTTAGTTTGGAGTGCCAATCTTTTTTTTTTTGAATTTCATAAGACGGAAAGTAAACGGGCCAACTATTTTGCGTTTGGGTCGTATAAGCGACAAAGTCTAGATTTTGTTGAAGGTGGTCGATTTTTAAGTAAGATATGCGGTCTCTGCTTGCAGTTTTTCCTTTTAATTTGGAGAGACAGCTGTCTAGTTCCAGATTCGTTATCTCAACTTCAATGTGTCTTGCTGACGGAGTTAGAGTAGCTGTGGAGGGAGTATCATGAAGGCAATTGTTTTTCATTGTAGCTCTTTGTAGCTTTACTTCTTTTCAATAGATGACGCTTTTTTTCTACACATAACTATAGAAATGAGTTTCTTTGGACAAGATGTCGCTCTTTTGTTTACATTTTTCTATGCAAACGAGCTTTTTTTGAAAAAAAAATCGCTTTTTTGTTTATTACTATTAAAATTCAAACTTGACGGTGGCATGTGCTTCTTTGCTAATCCGCTGAGAAACAGTAGCGCCTGTGCTGTTTTGGAACATATCTTCTCGCAGAAGTATATGAAAATGATATTTCACTAGCCGTCCATTTTAAGTATGTCTATGCGTAAAATATTTTCCATAATAACATCAAAAGTGGTTGTTAACACCTCGCAGATATATGCCCCTGAATTAAGTTATACGTACTGTTGCTTACTTTTAGGGGAAGGCAAATTGCATTCCTTCAAAATCTAAGGTGATATTATATTAATTAAAAAAAACTAAAATATATATATAAATTTTATATATGTATAAATACAAAATTTCCTTAAAAAAACTGTATTTATCAAACTGGCAGCGATTCTGCCTACAAATGAACTGAACAATATTTTACATAAACCTAGAGCTTAAACATTTTTTTTTTTCATTTCATTTTTATTCCAAGCAATGAGCACATAATTAAACAATCAATATATCTGTGGTCACAAGGGAAAACCGCTTAAGTCTGTTTTACTCATTGTTCAGGAGAGCAGTTTAAAGTTTTTTTTACTCCATTGACTCTAGTGACTTAAGCTGTTGTTTTTTTGAAATTGTGGTCACTTTTTAAAGATATAAAGCTGAAAAAAATTTACAAAATAGGTTTGGGTACGCTGAATATAATGGCATCAAAATCTCAATTTCGTTTTAAGTCGACTTAAGCGATTATGGCTTGTGGCCACAGATATATTCTTAAAAGATGTAACATCAATGATCTTTGAGGAATATAGGATACATCCTTTAGTTAAAAAAACTAGTGACGGATGCATTAATTCAATTTATAGAAATTTATGGCTTAAGATAAATACAATTGTTGTGGGGTGATTAAGATTATATAAACTGATAATGCTATATTTGTAAATTTCGTACAAGATCAAAAATAAAAATAATTACTTTTATTAAGTTATTTATTTCAATGAAGTCAAACCTAAATAGCCACTTTTTAACTTCTCTGTTGAATGAAAATATTTTTTTTCTGCTTCGAAGTTCGAAAGGTAACCTGTTAAATAGTCGGGGTGCTACTGAGGTGTAAAAATGTAAAAAGCGATGAGTATTGTGAGGTGGAATAATAGCAAAACATCGTTCAGTGCTGCGAAGTCCATAGGTAGTTAAATTCTGATTAAGTAAGTTTCCATTTCTTAGCTAAATATTTTTAAGACTTTATAAAAGTAAAGATTTTTAAGCGGAAGTATCTTTGATTTGCGGAACAAACAAAAACTATGTTCACGGTGTTGTTTTTTCCATATTAACCGTAGTATATGTTTCTGAGATACGATTAGGGGTTGTCAACTATTACTGTAAGTACCACCCCAACACACGAGCCCATATTGCAACTTAGATTGTACCAAACTATAATAAATTGTTTCTAAAAGTTTCTGGGCGCCTAGATTCCTTAGGTGATACATAATATATGTTGCTTTTAAAAGATATTTTTTTAGTAAGGAAGTGTGTATACTCCAGTTCATATTATTGTCAATAGTCAAACCCAGATATTTAAAAGCATTGACATTTTCAATGGAAAAGCGTTTTGAAGAGCAGGTCAGGCTTTTTGCATTTGAGTTTATTTGTCTGTAATTTGCAACATAATTACTATTACTAAAACACATTTTCTTGCAATCAAGCCTATGAAAGATAAAAGTTGGAGAGTGCCTGTCTAGCGATGGTAGGTTAAAGAACATGATTTTAGTTTTGTCACTTATAACTGTCTTAGTTTTTCCAAATCATGGTAAATATCAGCAGTCAAATCCAGTACAGACACATTTGAGTACAAACACCAAATATCATCCGCAAAACCAGTTTGAGTACACTTTAATTGTTGGTTAAAGATGGAATTTGTAAAGATTAAAAATAATAGAGGACCAAGAACAGAGCCCTGTGGAACTCCGATCCGAACGTCTCGACTTTCACTGAAAGAATTCCCAATCTTAACCATTTGTTTCATATCTTTAAGATATTTAGAATAAAGCCCATGGTCAACAGTATCAAAGGCTTTAGTGATATCTATAAAAAGAGCGGCAGTGTTTCTTCTGCAATTTAAACTGTCGTGCACCTGGCCACAGAAATTAAGAAGTGCATCTTCCGTTGATTTGCCAGCTCTAAAGCCATTTTGGGTTGTGCTGAAGAATAATTGTTTTTCAAGAAATGCGACAACTCTGCGCTTTATCACTTTTTAAAAAAGATTTTTGGAATACCGGAAGAAGAGATATCGGTCTGTAGTTATCCAGCTTTGTCCTATCATCTTTTTTGAGTAGCGGTATGACCTCAGCTACTTTCAATCTATCCGGATATATAGAACAATAAACGCTTTTATTGAAAATGTTTGCTAAGACATCAACAACATTAAAACAGATTTTCTTTAGAATAACTATTCAACGTAGCAGAATTCGAGTCGACCAGCAGCATGATACTTAGATTGGTTCAAAGAAAAAACTATTTTTTTGACTAATTTCCCTATTATGGCAGTCTTCCGAACAAGAAACTGGAGACGCTGTATCATAACCAGCATCAGAAAGAGTAGTAATCGGAACGCTAATAAAAATCTCATTGAAGGCATTAGCCATTTCTACTGAACTAGTGATATCCCTATTGTTTAATTTTATTTTAGAAGGTCCATCAAACCTTATGAAGATAAAGATTATCAAGGAAACGAAGAAACGTGCGAAGAAGACAGACCTATTGGGCCGGTAACAGCTAAAGAACTTGCCAAAGAAATCAAAGAAGGCATAAACATAAAAAAAGCCCCAGGGTTCGATTTAATCACAGGGGAAATTTTAAAACAATTTCCTCGAAAAGGTTTAAAAAAAACTAGCGCAGATTATAAATGCTACATTTAAATTAAGATATGTGCCAAGTATGTGGAAGGTAGTGGAGGTAATAATGATACCAAAACCAGGTAAAACACCTAGCGAAGTAACCTCATATCGCCCAATATCGATACTACCAATGTTGTCCAAGCTATTCGAAAAAATGCTGGCAAAACGTCTGCAAAAAATTATTGATGAAAAATCGCTACTTCCAAATCATCAATTTGGGTTTAGAAACAAGCACTCTACAATTGATCAGGTGCGTAGAATCACAGATAAAATCGAAAAAGCATTTGAAGAGAAAAATGTGTGCTCTACAGTATTTCTTGATATAGCACAAGCTTTCGATAAAGTCTGGCACAAAGGACTGATACACAAACTACAAAAGCAACTGCCGAAGCAGTATTCGACCATTCTGGAGTCTTATATATCAGATCGATTCTTCAGAATTAAACAAGATACAGAGTGCTCAACATTAAGAGAGATTAAAGCTGGTGTACCGCAAGGCAGTGTGCTAGGTCCAGTTTTATACCTACTCTTCTTCACTAGCGATTTGCCTGCAAGTGAAGACTACTTGCTACTTTTGCAGATGACACAGCCGTCCTTGCTGTGGGAGCAACTGTCGAAATAGCAACAAAAAAGCTTCAGACGGCAATAAACAATATTTCAGAATGGACTAAGAAATGGCAGATTAGATTAAATGACCTTAAGTCAGTCCATATTAATTTTACGTATAAAAACGTACCACACATTCCAGTCTACATTAACAACGATGTAAATAGTAGAATTTTCTAGCACAGCTAAATATCTAGGCATGACTCTAGACGCTAAACTGCGTTGGAAAGCGCACGTTAAGAAAAAAAAAAGATGAGTTGAACATGCGATACAGTAAAATGTATTGGCTTATTGGGAGATACTCATCCCTGTCCAACTACAATAAGTTATTGCTATACAAGCAAGTTCTAAAACCAATATGGACCTACGGGCTCCAATTGTGGGCATGTACATGCCAAACAAACTTACAAAAAATTCAGGTTTTCCAAAATAAAGTACTAAGGAACATAGTCAATGCACCTTGGTACATACGCAACGCCGATCTGCATAGAGATCTAAATGTTGAAATGGTTGAAGATGAGGTTAAGAAGGTTGCTCGGAGGCATAGAAATCGGCTTCTCAACCACGTAAACACACAAATAACAGAACTTTTAAATGATGACAATATAATCAGGAGACTGAGACGGATAAAACCTCTTGATCTGTAAGATTTGGCTAGGGCTAAGAAAATAGGTATTCATTTCAAACCAAACAAGTTTAAAAATCCGACAAACGGCGGATTTAGCTCTTTAAATTCATTAAATAATTCAAAATATAAATTGCTGATTAGTCGTACGACTAGGTGCAATCTTATTTTCGGGATGGCTAATGTCAGTCCCCCGGGAGTTTTTTTTTAGATGTGTTAAAGTCCATCACTATTGCAGAAGCATCCCTCGCGTATAGTTCTGCAATGTCTTTCGATGATTTTTTACTTCCCATTTCTTATATTACCTTTCGCACAGTGAAATTTGTTTATGTAATACAAGGTGGCGCAAAAGTAATCCTCCTATCAGAAAATGCTATAAATTTTGCGATTGGCCCCTAATGTCAGTTCTGTTTTGACATTTGTGTAGCAAACACATGCGAAATACACGTTAATAAACAATGTTACGCTACACTGCTCCAGAACGCGGAATATTGGTGACTATTTATTTGAGCAATAATCGGTCGGTGACTTTGGCACAACGTGAATTTCGTCGCAGATTTCCTAGCCGTCCAACGCCTACTGGTGAAACACTGCGACGTTTAGCCGCTCGCCTTGGCACAACACGAGATGTTGCCAAGATTGGCGGGCCCCGGAGCGCCCATTGTGCCGAGAATATCGCCTCTGTTGACGCGGCCATTTTTTTTCGAGAACGCCGCTGGTCAAACGACAACAGTGAACGGTGCGCGCTATAGGGCCATGTTTACCGATTTTTTTCTACCGCAACTGGACGATTTAGGACTGGAGGACATGTGGTTCCAACAGGACGGAGCTACGGCACACACTGCGCGAGCCACAACCGATATTCTGAAAGCGGTGTTCCCGGGTCGTTTTTGGCGATTTGCACTGGCCAGCAAGATCGCCTGATTTGACTGCTCCAGACTTCTTTTTGTGGGGCTTTTTGAAGTCGCGGGTTTATGTCAACAAGCCTCAGACTCTTGCAGCTCTTAAAGACAATATCCGTCAAGAATGTGAGGACCTATCGCCGGAAGTTTTGGCCAAAGTGATGGAAAATGCCATAAAAAGGGCTCAAATGACAATCAACTGTGGCGGCGGCCATTTACATGACATCATATTTTCGACTTGATGTAAAAAAAATTAAAAGACCAAATAAAAATAATCCACAAGAAGAATCAAAGTTTTTCATTTTTTTTTTTTAAATTACAGCCAAAAAACATCGGAAGGTTATTTTTGCGCCACCTTGTAGTTATCTTTGCAGATAGAAACTTGCGTAGTTTATTTTAATTAATTAATACTACTTTAATGCTAACGGAAGCGAAACATCCAGCGGCGACATGTTCCCACAGGTGTTCTTATGTTTCACGTTGTACGTTATGGAACGCGGGTCATGACGAGGAATCGTATTGCGATTATACTGCAATCATATTGTCGTCGTATTGTCGTCGAACGTATTATCAGCGAATTCCATGGCCGAATGATGGGAAGCGATGTTAGCTTCGTAATAGGTACTCATTTTAACTGAATGAATGAATGAAAAAAATCATTCGATAGTCAAAATCATTCAGTTACTAACTATCGATAGTTGCATTCATTCGATAGTGCCCATCACTAATACAGAATACTGCTTTGCGAATCTCCCGCGGTAGATTTTATCTTTGCGGACATTATTGTATGGGAGATAAAATTTAGCGCGAGCAGGATAATAATAATAATTGGCGCAACAGGTCCGTATGGACCCAAGCCTAGCTTCTCACAACCATTCGTCTTGTGTGAGTTTTTATTTTTTGGGACGAATGGAAGGGATCTACAATTTTATGCCGAGTCCAAACGGCCAATTGAGAAGCTCTTTCATGACAGTTACACTCTCGGATGTTTGTCAGACGTTCGCGAGAGGTGGCGCAGTGAAAAAACCTTAAGTTGGAATTTGGGTTTTTCTCGGGATTCGAACCTGGGACCCCTCGCTTAGTAGTCCAACACACTAACCACTAAGCCACTGCGCCGACGACGCGCGAGCAGGATACTAGACTTAATAATGAAAAGGCACTTGTCGCACTCGAGCAACTAATTTGTTGGCCAACAATAAGACATTTTTATCAGTTGACATACACGCAACTGATAAAAATGTCCCATTTTGGACCGCAAAATTACCAAAGAAACCCACGTAAGTAAACATTTTGTTTGCTCAACTCTAGAGAGAGTTGAACAAGCTGGTTGTTTGATGCGCATATAGTGGACGACCGGCATAGCATTGTTCGTCGCAGCAAAACCTCCTTCCGCATAAAACCTGCAACAAACTGACATTGTCTGTCTCTTTGTTTTGCTTTTAGCATATCAAAAGGATAAAATAAGGTCACCTTAGCTGCACCTTAATTGTCCGGGAAGTATTTTCGCTTTCATTAAGCGAATACGCATTCTCGTTGCACAGCTCAGGCATGCCTGTAAGCCTACAGACAAGAGAACTTCCCCCAAAAAGCAGTAATTATACACTTGCCTTTAATTAAAACTGCGACATACATGCATCGCTGTTACAGCCCGCGTGTAATTAAATCAGGTACACCTCATAAATTTTAATCACGTCATAACTGCAAAAACGTCTTTTTAGCGCTCTAATAGCTCCTTCTTGACGCTGGAAGGTTGAAAATGATGCTGCACACTCCTGGCCGGCCTCTCATCTTAATTAATGTGCATGTTTTTTTGTTTTAAATATTTTTTTTTTCCGTGCAATTTCTCTTACTCCTTGCTCATAATATACTCCTCCAATTTTCAATTGCAGACTTTTACATCCGAAAATTATTCGTGCCTGCAGCATCGTACTTGTCGACTGGGAAAAAATTCCAACAAAATCATTGAAGAGCACCGTAACCATCCTTCATCGCATCGCATACGGCTGCTCCTGCCCGGCCATGCTCTACCAGGTAAGTTGGTTATGTTTACGAATCCTTACAGGAGGTGTGTAGGAATCTGTAGTGAACTGCTGCTGCCTTTTTGTTGCTACCTACTTGCGTTCAACTAATGTTTTTCCGGCAATTAATTTGGTGTTCAGTTGCGCCGCGATTTTCGCTTCACATTCATCTCGCAAAACAAACATAAATCAAAGTCAGTCGCCGAGGTGCAGGTGGTAGAAGGAGCGAAAGGAAACAAAGAAAAAATCCACACCCCCTGGGTGGCTAAATTAATCTTCTTCTTTTTTTCTGTTCGTAAGGAAATTACGAAAAGCGAACCAAAAAAAAAAAAAAAAATAAGCATGACTGTGCTGCTCGTCCACGTGATGAGTTGTAGGACGGTCCTGTGTGACTACGCTGCTCCTGGTGGATAGATGCAAATGAAATTGTCTAATGTTTAATCACAGTTAAGCTTTCAGTGAAGTTGTGGCATCTGTCCGTGAATAGCATCACGAAGCGCGAGAAGCCAGCAAATCTGCGGGTGTAAGGAGACGACGCGACGGCGACGGCGACACAAACGCCCACCTGTCTCCTACTTCTTGGCTTCCCAGTAAGCTCTGTTGGCTGTCTGTTGACGTGGTTGCAAATGAGTTTGTTGTAAAGTACGTCGTAGACACAGTTGGGACTTATGGGGCGCGCCCCAAGAATTGGAGTGCTTTACATTTGTGATTATCAGATTGAGACTGGAGTTCGTTTGTGCGTAGTTCATAAACGAGACGTGTCATTGTGCAGAAGCCGAGGCATTTTCAGTCATACTGTTGAGTGGTTCTCAGTCGTATGTTGGGGAAAGTGGGGTAGTTGCACTTTGGTCAACTGTGCGCGTATGGAGTCATCGATTTCGAGCCGAAGCTGCATTGGGTTCGCTTAAAAATGCGCTTGGCTTGAATTGTAAACTGGACCTTTTTTATCTGCCCCTAGAACAATTTGTTCTCAACCTAATTGACACCTATCAGTCCGGCCTTGCGCGAGGAGAGTCCATCGTCGATCCTATTGTCGCACAATACGATTGACCCTATGAAATAAGTAACCAAAATTTTAGGCTCTGATGGAACTTACTTACTTAAGGTGGCGCTACAGTCCGGGGTGGACCTGGGCCTCAACCAACAAGCGTCTCCAGCCAGCACGATCTTTGGCCAGCTGTCTCCAGTTTCGCACGCTAAGTTGGTTAAGGTCCCCTTCCACTTGCGCGCGCCACCTGAGTCGCGGTCTTCCTCTACTGCGCCGTCCCTCGGGTGTGGATTCGAAGAACTTCCGGGCCGGAGCATTGACGTCCATTCGCTCTACATGACCCAGCCACCTCAGTCGTTGGACCTTCACTCTTCTGGCCAGGTCGATGTCGCTGTACAGCCCGTATAGTTCGTCGTTGTATCTGCTCCTCCATTCACCCTCTATGCAGACGGGACCGAAAATTACTCGAAGAATTTTCCTCTCGAAGTAACCAAGTGTAGCCTCATCCGATTTTGATAGAGTCCATGCCTCTGCACCATAAAGTAGAACTGGGATGATCAAGGTCTTATAAAGGGTCACTTTAGTTGTTCGAGAGAGGACTTTGCTACTCAATTGCTTTCTTAGCCCAAAGAAACAGCGATTGGCAAGAGTTATTCGTCGCTTAATCTCAGCGCTGGTGTCATTTTCTGAAGTCATAGCGGAGCCTAGGTAGACAAAGTCCTTTACCACCTCAAAGTTATACCTGTCTATGGTGACATTTTGTCCAAGACGTCGGTGTTGGGTGTCCTTTCTTGATGACAGCATATACTTTGTCTTGCCCTCATTGACCGCCAAACCCATCTTTGCCGCTTCCGTCTCAATGCTCACGAAGGCGCCAGTGACATCACGTTGCGTTCTGCAATTATGTCGATGTCACCGGCGTAAGCGAGTAGGTGGACGGACTTTTGGAAGATAGTGCCTCTGGTGTTAGCGTTTGAGTTTTGCACTATTCTTTCAAGAACGATGTTAAAGAAGTCACATGACAGCGCATCGCCTTGTCTAAATCCTTTTTGACATCGAAGGTCTCGGTAAGTTCTTTACCGACCTTGATGGAGCAGCGTGCATTCTCCATCGTCATCCTGCACAAACGGACGAGTTTGGCAGGGATGCCAAAACTAGACATTGCTCTGTATAGCTCGTCTCTATAAATGCTGTCATAGGCGGCCTTGAAATCGATAAAAAGGTGGTGGGTATCGATTTGGACTTCCTGGGTTTTCCCCAAGATCTGCCGCAGTGTGAATATTTGGTCAACGGTAGACTTTCCTGGCCTGAAGCCACACTGATAGGGACCAATCAGGTTGTTGACGAACGGCTTCAGGCGTTCACACAACACGGCAGACAAGATCTTGTAGGCGATGTTAAGAAGACTTATACCTCTGTAGTTGTCGCAGTTCAGAGGGTCTCCTTTCTTGAGGATCGGGCAAACAATGCTGAGGTTCCATTCATCGGGCATACTTTCCTCCGACCATATCTTACAGATGAGTTGGTGCATGCTCCTAACCAAGTCATCGCCTGCCGCTTTGAACAGCTGGCTAGGCCATCTGCTCCAGCGGCTTTGTTGGACTTAAGCTTAGATATGGCTATCTTCACTTCGTCCAGGTCGGGTGGACGGAATTGTTGGTCTTCATCGTCCAGGTTGAATGGTTCATTCTGCCTGACAGCGGGATTTTGTTCGTCATCGCCGTTAAACAGTCTGCAAAAGTAGTTCTTCCATACCCTCAGCATCGACTGCGATTCTACTACGATGTTCCCTTGTTCGTCCTTGCAGGCTTCGGTTCGGGCTCTGTAGCCTTGGGAGGTTCTTTTTACCCTTTGGTAAAACTTCCGAACCTCATTCCTGCAGTAGCATCTCTCTATTTCCTCGATCGCGCGCTTCTCATGCTCTTTCTTTTTTTCCCTCTGATGGAAACTAACCCAAATTTGCCACTTTGACCAGAAAAGAAGTTCCACGTGTTGCATTTGTATCTCAAAGGTCAGAGAAGCTACTGTTCTAAATGAGCCGTCACTGGGACAGCTACATAACTATGGAAGCCCTGCAAAGTTGAACGCTTGCATTGATGGCCTAACATGTCCTGAAGCAGACTACTGAACGGCGTGTTATAGGAGCTATGAAGACTTACATCGACTAAGGCAAAAAACTGTGCATCGGGCGTTTGAGATGGAACATAAAGCCCCAAGTGGCTTAAATGCTCCCTTGACGACGTGGCTCTAATGACTGATTCCAACCCGGAGTATAAACTCGAAGAACTATGCATAACTCAACGAGTGGAAGAGGACCTCAGCGATTTTCAAGCACGCAACTGTAGAAAGTTCGACATTGAATGAATCATCTGGAGAGGCTTTTTGGTTGGGAGTCACTTTAAATCTTTTTTAGGTTGTAGCCAGCCCTCAACATCACCACGAAGTCGCTAGCTACATTCATATCAAGAGTGAAGTTTAAAGGCAAGACGAACATGGCTCAGCGCCACAAAGTGAGTCTGCAATGCTGGCTTAAACAGCACCTATAACTTCCGTAACACAGTGGCACTGCTTTGTGTTCTTACTTCGACCCGGAACAGCTTCCTATCAGCCTTAGGTCCTATTGGTCCTAAGCCATCTTGCGCGTGGCCTTTTGAATATTCGATGTTCGAGCCTTTGAAAGTGATGAGCTGAGTCCGCAATAGCACATCTCGCAAGGTCCAAACTAAGTTTTACTTAACTGAGGCCAGCAACTGCCCTAGAGGTGGTTAAGCACAGCCTGCCTGCCACTTCAGACGCGGGCCATTAGGACACCGAAATGTGGGCTTGAAAAACCTCCCCCATACTTGTCTCTTAAAGAATCATATCTGACATTGTCTACTTGCACATACCTTGGTTAGAGGCTTTAAAGACTGAACCCTGTCGATGGATGGACCGCCAGACCTTTCTAAAAATCCTCAGTCGTCTTTCTCCGAACCCGAAGGTCACGATCTCTAACGACGCGATTCGTTTATATTCACTGCATAAGATGTCAAGGACTTTCACTACACTACACTTTCTTTAAGCAACGTCTTCTCACTTGCTTTGTGGAACCTTCACCAATTTCCTGTACCGAATCATTTTTAGAGTCCTTATTTTTTTTCTAATTTCCTACATCTATTTTCCCCCCTTTCAGGTGGTGCTCTTCAAAGTGTTCCAACAAGTGTTCGACGCACCCCGTGACGTCCATTCCGAAGAGCTTCGTCGCCTTGCGACATTTGTGCTGCGGAAATTTGTCGAAACCGCTCCGAAGAATCCAAAGATCTATGCCGAACTGTTTTTCTACAAAACCATAAGGGACGCCAACGAACTGGAAACCGGTTACTGCGACGAGTACGATGCGTAAGTTAAAAAAAAAGAAAAAAAATTCACCCCAACCAAAGAGTCCGTAAATTCGAATGCATTCCCTTCACAGCGGTACAAAAGGCACCTGGACCGAAGACCAGAAGAACGAGCTGCGCTTTCTCTTCCAAGAAAACCAAAACAATCCCCAAACCGATCAGGGTGAGTTGCTTTCCTTTTGATAAATTGTGTCCCTTCATCGACTCTGTCCAATTTGCACACAACGTCGCATATAGATACAGACTCGTATATTGTCATCTCGTTAAACACGCAATTTTGCTTTTCTCCTTTGGTTGTCCTTTCATGCTCTGCCAGATGTGATTGATTGGATTTTGGAGAATTTAATCGATAAAACTCGCACCAGACGTGGCGTCCTCAAAACGCTCCGAGAACTTGGTCTTCAATTTAAGGCTCCAACAAAGAAATCAACAGCAGCTTCATCCAATAAGGATCTGTGGCAGCTCGATGAGGATGATGAACTGAAGGAACTGTATGATGAACATCGCTTGGAGGATGGTGAGTGCTTTCGGTGTCCCTTTTGTTCCTATGAAAATAACTGTCTTTTTGTTTTTTTCCAACAGACTGCCTGCAGAGAATCCTGGACGCATTTGGCGAGCGACGAACAAAGAATCACATCATTAAGCGGATGATACAATTGCATTTAATTGCGGACAAATCGGAAATTCTCCCAGCCCAGCCGAGGAGGAAGAAGAAGAAGAACTCTGCTGCCGAGACTGAGGGTGGAAAGTCGTCTGTTGGCAAAAGTAAAGCCGCGCCCGGGCAACAGCAGAAGCGGAAGATTGTTCGCACCCCCTTGGACGTGGGCACCGTGCGGTCATTGCTGGATAGCATTGACGAGAAGTTCTCTGCCGCCCTGGCATGGTTAAAGGAATCCTTCGCTGATGCGGCCGATGATACAGATGCTCCATCAGAGGAAGACGATGGCGTTCCTCTGCTGCCATTGTCCGAGGTACAAAAGGATGCCATGGATGATAATGACTTCCAGAAGCTACTCCTGTCGTTGGGTGTGCAGCCACCTATTACTGGTATGGAGAACTACTGGCGCATCCCAGTCTATTTGAATGCCGCCGATTTGAAATTACGCGAGCGAATCCTCGACGGCGAGGAAGTCGATCAGAATGAATTGAACGCAGAAGACGAGGCCGACGACGAGGCGCCCCCCAACGCAGAGTCATCTGGCGAAGAAAGTGAGGAGGACTACCTCGACGCTTTTATGAATAAACGTCGCGAACAGATGAACAATCTGCTGTACAGCAAGAGCGACGACGAAGATGAACAGCGCACACCGTTGGTGGCCAAAGAGCGGCCAATTAGCACAGCGTCGCGAAATCCCGATGAAGATAAAGCACATGAAGGCGATACTTTCAAAAAGCCATCTCAGAAGGGTAAACAAAAGCCCGGCAAGATGAACCTCTTCGATATGGTGAAGGGCACCGAGGACACTGGCGATGCTGCTGAAGATGATTTCAATTCCGAGGACTATCGTCAACGTCTGGCCGAATTGGGATCCACCGATTCCGAGTCCGATAACGAAGCTGAGGCGACGTTAATTGAAAATACATCCACCCGAGCGAATCGCTCACGTGTCCGTAATAATCGAATTGATTCTGATTCCGATGAGGAAGCCGGCGATGCATCAGTAGCTGCCCCTGCCACCATTGCTGGCGGGAGAAAACGCCGTCGCTCCTCTGACGATGATGGTGACAATAATGAGGTACCAACTCACAATGAGGACGACGATGAGCTGTTCATTAGGCGAAAGGAACTTCCAACGGGAAAGACCAAGTTGGGCGAAGAGCCCAAGCGACGTCGTATCGCCGTCATCGACGATGACGATGACGAGGATGGCGTTGACTTCTGATCGTTATGATTTGTCCCGTAGCTCGGAAGGGAACACTCATTTGGAGGAGACAAACACGGTTAAGCACCGAAACTGAAGTCAATTTTCAGGGAATACGGAATACCTACTTAACTTGCGTCCTCCTGTGCATTCTTTCTCGTTTTTAATCCGAATCATTTTTATGGGTTTCTTTTGTAATACCGTCATTTTATGTGTGAAATAAAAATAAAACCAGAGTTCATTTCAATGGAATTGTTTTCCAGTTTATGGTGGGTGGTTTCGGGGGAGGGTGTGACTTTGATTGCGTCAAAGGTGGGTAGTAAAGTTTTTTTTTTTGTTGTTTATTTCATTTTATGCATTGATTCATGTTTTGCCAGAGTGGCTGGCATTTTAAAAGGGTAATCCAGCCTTTAGCCTGTGGTCGTATATTCAAATGTTAATCCGGTTTCGGTGCATAGTGTGAGTAAAAGCGGAAATAGCCGTCGTCGTGGAGTGGTGTTTGATTATATTGTTGTCGCTCTAAAATGTTTGATTGAATTTCATATCGTAGAGAGGTGTAACCTTGGTAGCAGAGCCCACTTTTATGGTGCATACCTTCAACAATTTAAGTGAACCTTCTACGGGTGTGTTGGCACGACTAGGTCGCACTGAATCTATCTCCTTTTTTCGCAGGTTTGGCTAGGACAATCGTCTGGTTTGCGTCATTAGTATGATTAGCTCAAAAAGCAATACCCAATAAAATACCCTTTATTCAGAGCAGCTATCTTACAGCCACACAACTTATAAATAACTTCAGGTCAATCATCTTTCAGACTTTTAATCTGCATAGCATCATTTTCGGAGGGGGTGGCTCACTTCGCCGGCGAGAAAGGCATTGCAACTATTAATTATTATTTCCGGACATCATTCTAAAAAGAATTTGAACAGAAATTTGCCTAAAAAACGCATCCCATAGTTGAAGGCATTGTGAATGCATAAGTTGTTTTTAAAGTTCAGCTGTGTCATAATGTTTTTGGGCCAGGAATTAACTCATAGGCAAGTGAACCCACATCTTTCAAGCTGAAATTTGCATCATGGATAGTTGCGTTATAAAGGACTGTAGGCACTGCAATCTAGCAGCGAAGTCTAATAGCCAGGCTTCAATCGAGGCACTCATTCGACGCTTATAAGGGGTTTTCCAATAAGAGGTGTTTTTTTGGTATTCAAAGAAAAATGACATTTTTTGAGATAAATGATCGGATGTTTATTTCATAATAAAGAGGAAGGTATGCCTTTAATAATGAAAAACAACATCAGCCAAATGGCCACCAAGAGCACGCATACAGGACCATATCCATTTCATGAAATTTTCCATAACCAAATCGCAAAGTTGCCGCCCTATGTCCTCGATAGCCTCACGAATTTTATCTCTGAGGTCTTGAATCGACGCTGGCGTAGGCCTTATCTTTCACGTGGCCCCAAAAGAAGAAGCCGCAAGGTGTTAAATCACAAGATCTCGGTGGCCAATTGTGATCACCTCTTCGAGAGATAGCACGGTCCGGAAACTTTTCCCGTAAAAGATCAATGATTTCGTTGCTTGTGTTTTTTTACCATTTTTGTAGTGAGTTTTAATAATTTCAATGCATTGTTGAAGCGTGTATCGTTCCATTTTTAGTAATTGCGTAGTTTCTTGTCAAATGTAAGAAACTTCTACGGAAGTGAATATAACCTTTAAAGAAAAAAAAATGTATCAGTCTCAGTGAAAACCAACTGCGATGGCTCACAGCCTTTCTAAAGGGGTCACTGGGGATTCAGAAAAAAAACCCTCTACTCGGATTTTGCTCAAACTCCAGCTCCTGCGGGGCACTACACTATCCATAGACAAAATAAGAGTATCCCTAACCCAGACCCAATACTCAATCTCATTCATAAACGAAACTGTACTGGATGAAGGACTCTAAGGTGGATATTATTCTTTCCAAGGCCAAGACAGACCAAAGACCTTTACACACCATTCTTCCAAGTATTATACTCCGAGGGAGGCACTCAACGAGGTTTATTATAGGATCTTTAGTTAGCAGCGTACATTTTTTATTAACTAACACTAGCAAAAAAGGAATCGCTAAACGCGCAAGTCAAGTTGATTTGCCCGCACATGTCGTAGACAGGCTTTTGTTGTGTTCTGTTGTTATAAAATTTGTTTTAAATGGCGCAAACTTTCATTTTTAACGTTCACACTAAATTTGTTGTAGGTCACAATATGCAATTTTGTACGAAAATTTCATCATTGTGAGTTCGAAAAATTTACCCTGCATACTAGAAGCGATTATTAGTATCGCGGATTGTGTAATAGGAGGATTAGTAGATACATACTTAATGACAGCACTCTTATTTCGAAACCGCTGCCTGCTTTTCAACCTGGCTACAACTAGTACACAACCTTAGAGCGGGAGTGACGCAAATTTTTGTCAAACAGACCCAAGAAGTGACAGTTTGAGAAACTAAACACAGTTTTGTGAATTCTCTTTAAACAAATTTTCATGAAATGAAAGCAAAAAAAAAAAAAATGGAGGCAAAAATGGAGGAATGCGAAACCCGCGATTTGTTTTAGGATCTTGTAAATTCAGGGGTGAGATTCTGTAAGATGAAAACCTTTATGGGTTTTCGTTCAAAAGAACGTTTTGCTTTATGTAACTCCGAAAACGAAAGGAAATTTTACTGGCGCGAAAAAAAAATAAGAAAGCTATTTCATCGACGTTTTCGTTTTCTTTACATCATGTAACTCCAAAAACGAAAGACATTTTCGTTTCATACGAAAGGAATACAGCGAATGCTATTTGTTTGACGTTTCTTATTTGTTTGACGTTTCTTATTTGTTTTGGTTGTTTGGTTGTTTAATAAGTGGTTATTTATTTCAACAAAAATATGCTGGCCAATTATTTATTAATAGCAACGGATAGTAATGATAGCCCTGTTAAAAATTGTGTAAATTTATGAAAAATCTTCGAGATTGTTCGGATCCTCTTACACTGCCCGATGAAAGATTTGTTTGTTAAATTGATGTGCATTGAAATTATTGACACTTCTGTTTTGGCCGGTGTTTGTAATCTGTCCGTGTCAAAAAAAAATAAGATATTAAGAGCAACATATACATGCGTACCTATAGCAAACAATACATTTATAAGACATTTTTCCATCCATTATTTTTTTTTGTATGGGCCATTTTAATTTAATATTTTACACAACTGTTCCCATTTTTCTGCAGTTTTATCTCTTTCCTGAGCATTGTCTTGCGTATTTTTTGCTAGGAATGGGACACTGCCCCATCCACTCGATCATAATATTATGTTGCGTTTGCGTTGTTAATTAAATGAACAGTATGTCGATAATTTCTGATAGTATTATTATTTATTATTCGAATGTTCACCTTTTGCTACGACCAAAATATCAACAAACAAAAATATTTATGTTGAAAGCGGTCAGCTGTTAGCCGTCAAAACAACATATTTGATATATACAGCTTTTCAAACTTTAACTTTTGAATCACACCGTTTCTTAAACCCTTGCGAACAAGAAGAAGAAAACGAAAGCAATTACATGAAGCAAATTTTCGCTCTCGCGTTATTTCTTTCGTTTTTTTTTTTTGGAATGTGAAAGTGGTTTTCGTTTCGTTTTTTACAGAATTCCACCCCAGATTATCGATCAAGAACTGAACGGCTATTTAATTAAATATATTGCGAAAGTAAAACTCTTCATAATCAAGATCTTTCAACATTACGAGATCTTCAAAAATATCAGTATCCTGGGAAAACCTTTCCTTAAAAATCTTTGAAAATAATGTTAAAGTTTTAAATTTTGCAATAGAAATGACAGATGGGAGATGGTTGGGAGTCCATATACATTATGTAAGTAAATTCAAAATAAACAAATATCAATTTTTTGTAACAAAAGTTGTAGGTATCGATTTAATACAATGTCGTTTAAACTTACTAAAAAAAAATCGAAATACAATATTATAAAAATGTTGCACTAGTTAAACAAGACTCCATTTGCCTACACGCAACTATAAGATTTTGTAAATATTACTAGCTCTATTAAATGTCTGACAGACAACCAAGAGTGTAATTATTGTCCTCACAAAACTTCGCAACTTATAAATAATTATTATTATTCTTTTATTTTTTTATATTTTTCTTTTCACATCTAATATAAAGCTAAAATACAATCTTACTTAAGAATATAGCTGAAATAATAGTGGTCAATCCGTAACTTTAAAAGTTAGTGTGGAATGACAAGGCGATTCAATTAACAAATAAAAATAAATATGGGCGTAATTATTGAAGCGATTATCGTCGAAAAGATGGAACAAAACCATTCGTTTTTATTTTCAACAATTTAAACATGACTGTAAACAAACTCTGAAATTGAAAAAATTGAAAAATGCATGAACATTTTTTTTCTTGAATTTGTTTATTTTTCTTCGTTGTCATTGATTGACATGGAATTTGGCAAAAATAGATTGCTTTGGTAGTGGAATTTTTTTGGTAAGGGGCTAATTGTAAAAAAAATTAATGTAATGATTGTTTTTTTTTATTGCATTAAAAATCTACGTATAAATGAAATTCATTTGACATTAGAAAAAAGTGAAATTACCATTTATTTATATTTTGCAAAGAATGAATTATTTTACAATTTGGATAGGAGCGAATCGCCTTCAAAGAACATAAGTGTGTCTTCCTTTAATTATTTGTTTTATGCTTCTCTCAGACCTAATTAAAACGTCACCAAAAACGACGAAACGATTGCAAAATAGCCATCGTTCAATCGAATCGTTTCGACGATAGTATTTGACATTTGAATAAGTAACGTGAAGCAACAAGAAACGTCTAATCGTTTCAACCATTATCGTTTTTTTGTTGTTACACGAAGTAGAAGCATCGTCGAAACGATATCGTTCTATCGTTTTATACTTACGCGATTAGAGCCCTGTGTGTGAGAAATATAGGTTTTTTAAAAAATTAAATTAAGCTATAATTAAGTTATTAACTAGTTATTTACCTTTTAAGAACAAATTTACCAAATTTTGTCAAAATAGCTCAAGCTAAATAAATAAATCTATCTATCTATCTATCTATTCATTATAAAATTATAATTGAATGTCCCAAAAACAAAATCTCATACAAAGACAATTGCTTGGAAGAACACGCTCAAAAATCGGCTCTAACCGAATGCGATTTTTGCTGGGTTAAAAAAATATGGGGTAAAATTAACTAAGTCTCAGTTGGAAAAAAAAAACGAGTAAACTACCAAGATAAAAATGCATACCTACTGTAAAAAAAAAAAACACTTTATCAGGTTTTAAATTAATATCAATTAGTTGGTTAGATTCTAAAGAGTTCGTTTGTTATTTGCGACCGAAAAAATTGATAAATTGGTTATTTTTAGCCGAGTTTCCTTAAACATGTTGACTAGGTTAGGTTTAGTCCGCTAACTCTGTGGCAGCTATATTGGCAGTATTACTTTTTTTAACCGAAAGTTGTTCGGTTTTATATTTATAGTGATTTTTCCATATGACCCTAATTTACCCAACAGGCTCTACTATAATTACTTACATTTTATTTAACCCCAGTTATATTAATATTATACGTAAAATAAAAACAAAACAAATTTAGTTTTACGCTTTTGCAAAAGGTAAACTTTACTTTATGTCTGAATGTTGCCCATGAATTTCAAAACTGATTCTAAATTATTGAAAAACCGTTCACAAAATTGGCTGAGAAA
The DNA here is from genome assembly GCA_916610125.1 of Cheilosia vulpina. Classification (NCBI taxonomy): domain Eukaryota; kingdom Metazoa; phylum Arthropoda; class Insecta; order Diptera; family Syrphidae; genus Cheilosia; species Cheilosia vulpina. Next base: position 75,711,736 of record OU744276.1, on the reverse strand, counting down.
ATTATTCCTACATACATTTTTTTCGGTTTAAATTTTCAGGGCACTCATTCCGTAACTCTGAGAACGATAATCGTTTGCGCGATAGTAGTCAACGATCTCGTCATTAATTTGCTTCACTTACTCCATTACTATCGTGTCGTCTATCGTTTATTTCACACAAAGTTTGAGAACTTTCGGTATCTCCCAGAAGCTCACAAACTGTAGTTGGAATAGGCACTAAACGTCATCGTAATTGTTATAAATGGCATTTGTTAAACAATTTTGGTTTTTGTCTTTGGTGCCGGCGAATAATTTAATTCTCAAATTGCAAAATGAAAGTACATACCTAGTTAATCTTTGTTAATTTCTGATGAATAATATAAATATCTAACATATTTTTATTAAGGTCAGCTACGCCGAAGCAAATGGCAATTTTGATTGAATATATGGAATCACATCCGGACTTGGCAAAGGGCTACAAACCCAATTCTGTCCAAGGAAAACTCCATATAAATAAAATGTGTGATGAATTGGAAGGAAACACATATATATTTGGAATCATTAAAAAAAATTACACTCAAATACATGAAAAAAAATTCTATTGTCTGCAAAATACACAAAACAGTGCAAGACGATACCTCTTTAGCTATCGCGCAAACGCTATCGTCTTGACGATAGTAGTCTGTCGATTATTGAGTTCCGTATTCAAGAATCTAGTTATCTTAAGTCGAATAGATTGGTCTGGGTGAGATGCAACCTGAACGCAAAAACAAGATTGGTCGGGAACGTCACTTTTCCTACGTCAGCCACATATGCGAACTGTCAACTTAGTACTCAGTCACGAATGTCTTGACTAGATTCGACGGCTACCCCCCCCCATAAACCTCAACTGAAACAGCTGCTCATATGACCGATTTCCCCCAATCAAAACCGAGATACATCAAGTGAGAGAGCTGTCAGACTCACTAAACTATAGATACTTGAACGTCCCCACAGACGTAACACTGACATTTGGCGAACTGTCAAAAGGACAGGGTTACACTTAAGGTTATAGGCTAGGTTAGGTTAGGAGGGCAGATTTGCATCAGATGCAAGGTTCACCCATAAGCCGTGAAGGCCCATTGTGAGTACCCTGTTTGCACGTATAAGGACATGTGGCTAACAAAAGCACTTCGATCTTCGATATATTGAGGAATAGTTTTATATCTGATAGAGGTACCCCCGTCGAGCGGCGGTTCTGTAAAGCTGGGCAGTGGCATAGAAGATGTTCCACGGACTCTATTTCCTTTTCGTCTCTGCAGAAGTCATTTGCAAAAAGTCCTAGCCTTTTAAACATGTTTCCTATGCTGCAGTGTCCGGCTAAACCCCGACGAGCATCCAGATTTGACTTATATTAAGGGAGACTAGGAACTTTGATCTTTCGGTGTCAACCACAGGCCACAGACTTCGGGTTATGACGCAACCGATGGTGTTGCTCAATTGTTCCTTAGCCAGTTGTGTGGTGACGCCTTCAATAAAACTCTTAGCAGTGTTGAAAGGCGGCAGCACCTCTCCGTCCGCTTGTTGAGGGTTCATATCAGAGCCGTATCTGGCCAATTCGTCCGCTTTTTCGTTCCCTTCCACCCCAACGTGTCCCGGACCCCAGCAGAGTAGAACTGAGTGATGGCGTTTAGCCCTAAGCGCCAGAGGCAATCTGTAACACATTTCGCCTTAAAAAGGTTAGAGCCGATTGCTATAAGTGCTGCTTGACTGTCACTGTGACAGATGGTTATTTCCATTGCTGGGTGTCCCATCGCTAAGATAGTCTGTGCTGCTTTCTTAACCTCATAGATCTCAGCTTGGAAGACACTGCAATGAATAGCAAGTCTTTCTGAGAATATGCCGGCTCTTGTACCATTTCCTGTTTTTGAACCATCCGTTTAGACGGAAATACCTTTAATGATGGTACTGGGTGAGTTCCAGTCCTGTCTTTTGGGCAAAGTGATTCTGAAATTTTTCTCGAAGTCATATCTGGGTTTCTCGTCATCAGTAAGTGACATAAGTCCCTTCCGTTCAAAGATTACAAGTATGATTAAGTGTCCGCAGTAACCAGGCTTCCAAGTTTTGTTCGCTCTTAATCTGAGAGCGGCTTTGGCTGCCACGTTCTTAGTGAATAGCTCAATGGGTTGCAGGTTCAATAGCGTTTCCAGACCTAGTTGTGGTGTGGATTTAATTGCGCCTGTAATACCCAAACAAGCAATTCTCTGCACCTTGTTCAGGTTCTTATAAGATAGGATTTGGTTTTAAATGCCTCCCACCAAACAACTGAACCGTAGGTAAGAATGGGTCTCACAATCATAACCCCTAGTTTTTCCCAAAGGTTTTTCTACATGCATAAAAGCCACAAGTCCTTTCTTCAGTATTCCGTTTCCAGTTCAATTTGGAGGTGAATACTACACCCAGGTAAATAATGGGCCTCAGGGTCACACTTTACTCTCTTGTATTTTTCTGTCGTAATCGGGTCAGAGTATAGCCAAAGTGCAAAAGTGTAGCGAATTTAGTCAGCAGACTTTGTGGCTGTAGTGCGAAAAAAAGTTGCACAATGATACTCGACCAGTTGCATCGGTTCGTGAATATTGAAAAAAATGTTGTTTTCCTTATGGATTTAGTTCCGGGAAAAATGTTTTTGCTGTACTTTTTTTACGGATACCTTTTTTTGATATAGCTATAAACACGTTTCCGTAAAAGGTTTCATGTTCCGTATTTATGCGAATGGACTTTTCTTATGGCTGTAACAAGTGCCTCAGAACGTTGAACATCAGATTGCGCTAGTATTATGTTATGTTATGTTAAAGTGGCTCTCGGTGAGAGAAACACTTAGGCCGTTAATCGGCCCATCGTGCATACCACTGGTGTTAAGGGGTTCCTTTACTGGTTACTCGTTGTGCACCATTTACTTCCGTTGATAAAGCCAAGAATGTTGGCAGCGCTGATGTAGCTTAGATTACCGAGATCATTGAGGAAGCAGTTTCCTAAGTAAGCCCTTCTTAGGTTGGATAGGGCAGGGCAGCTGCAGATGAGGTGGGTGTAGGACTCTTCCTCTTCCTCATCCCTACAGTTTCTGCAGAAGTCATTATATGGCAGACCAAGTCTTTGCGCGTGTCAATGACCGGTGATGACATTTGCGACTAGTGAGAAACTGCGTCTGTTGAGACGCAGAAGCTCTTTGGATCTTTTGGTATCCAGTGTCGGCCAAGTAAGCCTGGCAACGTCACAGTATCCTAGATGTTTCCATCTATGAATTGCTTTTCCTGTTGCGTCCGCATTGATAATGTTTTTAGCGTAGGACAGCGCTACTAGCACGTTGTGCAGACTAACACTATCAACGCCGAAGGAGCCTAGTCTAGCAAGTTCGTCAGCTGCAGAGTTTCCTGGGATGTTACAGTGTCCCGGAACCCAGCAAAGGGTAAGGTTGTAGGTACTGTCCAGCTATCTCGTTAAGAGATACGCGGCAATCGTCCACCGCTTTAGATCTTATGACGCTGGATGCTAAGGATCTGATGGCAGCCTGACTGTCAATATATATTACAATATCGCATGTGTGATAATGCATTAATCGACAGCCACGCTGTGGCTTGACGAAAAGCTGTGATTTCGGCTTGGAAGACACTACAGTGTATCGGGAGAGAGAAGGAGAGGGTCAGGCTCAGTTGTTCTGAGAATACCCCTGCTCCGACTCCCTCTAATGTTTTGGAACCGTCCGTACAAATTGACAGTGCTCCTTCGTGCAGGACATTTTGTGAGTCCCATCGGGATCTGTCCGGTATTTCGTATTTAAAGGCTTTTTCCAAGCCGATTTTCGTAGGCAGATAGTCAGTATTGGAGGGTAAGGGGCATGTCTGTAGGAGGATGCTAGCATGTCCAGTTGATAGTCCTCTCCAGTGCTTACCCTCCCTGAGTCTGATAGTCGCATTACTTGTAGAGCGGCGGTAGGAGATGTCCTCAGTGCACCCGTGATGCTGATGCATGCTAGGCGCTGAGTCTTCTCAAGGGCCTTCAGATTGCAGTTTTTGTCCAAGGCCGGCCACCACACGACGATGCCGTAAAGAATAATCGGTCTTATCACCGCGGTATAAAGCCAGTGCATTATATTGGGCTGGAGGCCCCATCTCGAGCCGACAGCCCTCCTACAGGAGTATAGAGCCACTAGGGATTTCCTAGAACGTTCGGCAATGTTTTCCCTCCATAGAAGTTTGCTATCTAATATGAGCCCCAAATATTTGTCACTTTGTACAAACTCGAGTGGAGTGCCGTTGAGATTAGGGGGGGTTATAAGGGGAATCTTGATCCTTCTAGTGAAAAGAACTAGCTCCGTTTTTGTCGGATTGGCGCTGAGACCGCAGCTCTTGGTTCAGGCTACAAGTTTACATAAAGCTAGTTGCAGAATATCAGAAAGAGTCTTTCCTGAAGCGAGTAAGGCGACGTCATCCGCGTAGGACACGACTTTGCATCCGGAAAGCTCCATCGAAATCAAAAGTTCGTTGAGAAATAGATTCCACAGTAGTGGAGATAGCACGCCCCCTTGAGGGGTGCCTCGGTGCACAAATTTTTCGACAGCGCTGCTACCAAACGTGTCTGTCACTCTTCTGCGGGTGAGAATATGGCCGATTAGGCAGCATATTTGTTCGCCAATATTTAACCTGTTTAAGGCTTGAATAATCGAACGAGTCTCTATGTTATTAAAGGCCACCTCTATGTCCAGGAAAATCGCAATGGCATATTCCTTGAATGATAAGGACCTTTCTATCGAGCCGACGATTGAATGAAGGGCGGTCTCAGTGGATTTGCCCTTTTGATAGGCATGTTGAGATCTAGAAATGAAAGAAAGAAAGATCGATGATCCTCTCAATTGTTGTTGCGCTAGTATTGTTACATAGAAATTCGTATTGACAAATGACACGTAACTTCAAAAATTCAGACTCACCAACAAACTCGCGCCTTGCTTTGGTCAAAGCTGCTGGCACCGTTCATAGATTCATTTATTCGTTTAGTTTGAAATTATTCGTTACTTGTGGATTCTTTTATTTTATGAATGCCTTAGTATACATTTGCTTAAAATATACATGAAAAATTAACAATGTAGATTGGTTGAGGGAAAATAAAAACATTTTGAGCAAATTTTCTTCAATATAAATATAAAAAACAAATCACACGAAATCGAAGTTAAGATATCCTAAAGCGGAAAATACACAACCATATTATTGTGCTTATATATTTCTGGTATATATAAAGCATCTCCTTTTGATAGTTTTATTAGCCACACAAATCTAATTATTCGCCTTTAAAAATATGTTATAACTAACCAATAGCATTCAGTAATGTTAAAATGTGGCATTCCCGAACTCTGGCACATTTCCCCCGGTTGGCCGAGGTTGGCAGCATTTAGTTTTGTATTTTTTGTATGATTTTGCATGGCACACGGACTCTAATTGACATAACACCGGAATTTGAAGACAAGGAAAAATTTGAGGGGGCCAGATGCAAAAGGATTGCGAGTTGGGGGTCTCAGTATGACTTGTCTATGGTCGAATGGGTAAGTGTAGTGCAAGGAAATCTTGTACTTAGTATGACACTTGTCAAAACGAAAAATCAAAATCTTTTTTGAGAGCACAAAATTAAGCTTGTAGGGAGGTCTCTGAAAGTCCGGAGGTAGATATACAAAATGACATTTGGCTTTGTTGATTTGAACTTTCAGTTAACAAACTTCGAATTTTATTTTACTTTACATATTCCTTAAGCTATTGATACGATTTACCCGCATTCGTTACATTTTTGACCCAAGTGCAAAGTCTCTTACAATTAATCACCAATCAAATCGGTAGCAGCCTTCGGTGATGCGAATTCGTTAAGTAATTTGTCCATGAGAGAATTGGGCCCCAATTTGGCCACCTCTTCGCGGGCTGCTTTGTCCAGTGAAATCAGTGAATCGTATGTGTATTGCAAGCTGCCTAGTGTTTGCATATGACTTATGCAGTCCTTTATAACATGAACATCAGTAGTGCGTTGCTTTAAGATATTCAACACCTTTCCACTGTTCTTGTCGCTGTGGATAGCATGGACCATGGGAAAGCCGAATTTTCCCTCAGTAATGTCATCGCTGAGAGTGTGATAGTCATCCCAAATTTGAAAATAAATTCCGATGATTACGATAAACCTGGAGATGTCAATCGTCTTTGTACTTAGCAGTTGGATTAGCCTCGCTCCAAACCTAAAGATACTTCCCATCTTCTGCACAGCCATCAGCTTATATTCTAGGAAAGTGGGCGTTTGAAAGTTATCTCTCCAATAGATATCCAAGCCCTGGCCGCGATGTATTTCCCGTATTTCTTCTGTGAACACCTTCAGTGCTTCTGGATGATGCAGTAGCTGGATCCGCTCTTGGATCGTACACAATATGTAAGTGGCGGCATTTAAGGTGCTTGGAACTCCAAAGATTAAATGCGCAACTGGAGATCCTTGGCGAGTAGTCGAGTTGTCTTGTATGTCATCGATCAGTATGCTTGCGTTCAATAGCCTATCAACGATCTCAACAATCAAACTGAATTTCTCGAAGGGTATATCGAACCAATAATTGAGAGCGCGGAAGAATTTCAGTGGAATCTGGCGGGTTGGAGTTTTGCATATGTAGTCGAATGGCTCCAGTAGCAGTTTGTCCTGTTTTGAGTGTTCCAATTTGTCGTTGGACATCTCAAGAATACCGGTGATATCGTCCATTTTGTATAGCGCGGGCTGTAACTTTTGATACGCGTTCCACAGTGAACAGTTGACTGGAATTGGAAGCCGAAGAGAGGCCGCTTTATATAGTAAATGCTGTCCGTGCATCATAAATGCAACTGAGTAGTTACTGAATTCAGCAAAAACCTGATAAGCAATTCCCAGTTAAGTACCTATACATAAAAATGCAAGATTGACAGTACTCCGGATATTCGTAATTAATATAACATCCATTTGCGGATAAGTGCTAAACTCTTAACTGTCTTAATGGGTAAATTGGCCGCTATTTGTCAGGTGTATATCGCATAAAATTGAACTCGTTTACCTTAATCAGATCGCCGCAGCAAACTTCGGTGTAAATGTGCTTAACAAAAGCATTATTATTCTCTTAATTATTCATACGTTTCAATTGTCACTTTTGCTGGACACTAAAATGTTCGTTGATATGTAATTAAAGTGCATGTAATTAAAGTGCACGACTGGGAAGCACCAAACTTTCAAATGTTGGCGGCCGGCTGTGTTATGTTTCTTTCTTTCTTTGATGTGTTTGCTTTTTGGTGCTTTATGTCCCTGATTTTGATGGGCATATGAATCCACTGATTGTGTTGTCATCCTTTATAATCCGAATATGTACATGATTAGTTACGATATCTGAGTTTTTTTAGGGCTTAAAAAGTATTGACGTTCAGTCAACTAATTTGCAAACAAATGCTTTGTTTCGATTGAGATTCATTGTGATTTCAAATTGAAAAGATGAAAATAAACTATTTGGCTGACGTCTTCTCATTTTCATTTTGTTCACACATTTCCTAATTCACAAAACAAATTTGACAGGCAAACGTCAGACCCGCTAGTCACTTAGTATATATAATCAGCCAACTAACACTATTAATAAAGCTCCTACAGACCTAGTGGATTAAAAATAACCGAGTCAATTTGTCTAAGGAAACTCGGCTAAAACTAACTGATTTATCAATTTCTTCTAAATCTAGAAATTTGGTTCATAAACAACTGACAAAGTGTGTTTTGTATCTACGCATTTAACCTTTTTATCTCGTTCATTTTTTAATGTTTACCCATGTTTTTAACGGGGCAAAAAACGCACTCGGTTCGAACCAATTTTTTAGCGTGCAGTTGGAAAACGAACTCATCGATGGACCAGATCATTCATTTATTTTATTTAAGATTAACGGCCATATTATTAATCCGCAATTTTTAAACCTGATAATTTAAACCTATGTCCATATTATTCACTGAAAAACACGCATAAAACCCGCTGGATTGAAAATGGATTTAAATGCGGATTTAAAACACTTTAAACCGTTTTTAATCCGTTTTAAACACACGTAATGACAAATTTAACAATTGAGGCCTTTTTTTTTTGTTTGTCACTTGGAAATTGATTTCATTTGTTTTGGGCCCAGTTATATTTTAAGGTGGATTAATTATGCCGAAATTTCTATCGAATCATCGAATGTAGCCTCCAAAATGACTCTTTTTCAACACGAAATATTCTCGAAAATATACCACATCGTAATCGTCGACACAAGCCCGCTTGTGCAATCGATATATTCGACGACAAGGACGAAGTTAATTTACCATCAGCTCTTCGACAATTTCGTCTTCTGACGACGAAGACATCAACATTAATTTCGTCCATTTCACGAATGAAGTCCTTTTTAAGTTTCTTGCCAATTTTTTTCTATTCCCCTTTTCTACTTTTCTTATTTCTTGCGAGCGAAGAAATATCAATATTATGAAATTGAGTTTTAACCCGAGTTAAAGTACTTAAACCGGTCTCCGGATTGCGTTTAAATCCAATCGGATTAAACGCTGTCAAGTTTAAAAAACTGGGTTTATGTTCGGGTTTAACGAGTGAATATTATGGACTTGGGTTTAGTTTTTGGGTTAAACTCACTTAAACCCGGGTGTAACCTTTAACCTGGATTAAAGGGAGTGAATAATATGGCCGTAAGAGATCTACGACGGCTGTCGGCTGACTTGTATAAAATACATAAATTACACTTGTGTGAGTGGATTCCGACTTCAAATCGAGAATTGAAATTCTCTTCTCAAAATCACCAGAAGGGTATTTTTTGTGCCAATGGAACGGTTTCTGGAGTGATTTTTTCGATTCGGGACTCTTCTTTTTGCCGACATTATCTTTAATATCCATTTTGGTCAAAATCGTTAGGTTCTTGTAAAATTATGCCAACAAAACAGGTAAAAATGCTGCATGTTTAGTTTGAAAAATACCTACTTAGCTATTTAGCTGAAAATAGAGTATTAGATAAGGGATGTACGCATTAATTGGTTTTAAAGTTCAAATCGAAAGTGGGGTTTTCAAGATATGAGCAGTTTCTAAAATGAGCGTTATCGGTTATTCGAATTGAAAATTAAAAATGCAATCATTTTGAAAACACACATTTTACTCTGGGTATACATTTTGGTCAAAATTGTTCCTACCGTTTTCAGGTAAACTAAAGAAATTCGGTTTTTTTAAAAAATGTCTTTTTTCAAAAATTCTTTGTACGATAATATAGAGAAAAATTGAGTTTGCTTTTAAGTGAGAAATGACGATATTACATTAGAAATGAATTTTTGCTAAAATCGTATTGACCGTTTTTGAGATAATTATATCAAAGTTTCAAAAGTATCGTTATTCGATCCTTTAGCGAAAAACTGGGTATGTCATGTTAGCCTTACATACCTACTTACACTCAAATATATTTAGTTGAAATCGTTGGAGCCGTTTTCGAACAAATTAAATTGGTAGGAACATTTCGATTTACGGGAAGCAGGTACCATTAATATTGAGGTTTTCCAAGTACAAAAACTCCAAATCCGGGAAGTTGTTTAAGCCGACATTGCGAGACCCAATTGTTTTAGTACCTACGTCGTAATTTCAGATTTTATTTACATATCAAGTTCGAAATTTTGTATGAATACAATATCTCTCCTTACGAGAAAGCTAAAAGGGACAAAAAATTTTGTACAAATGGGCTTACCTTTCATGATCTGACACGGATCGTCGCCCTAAGAAACAATCAGAGCCATCGTGAACAAAATTCCCCCGAAATATTTCCAATTTTTTTTCAAAAATATGTATCGACGTGAATTTTGAAAAAAGAGAAAAATTTTCCCCTCGGAATAAATTGGTATCGTAGACGATTCTTGACGGATATTGTCTTTAAGAGCTGCAAGAGTCTGAGGCTTGTTGACATAAACCCGCGACTTCAAAAAACCCCACAAAAAGAGCGGTCAAATCAGGCGATCTTGCGAGCTAGTGCAAATCGCCAAAAACGACCCGGGAACACCGCTTTCAGAATATCGGTTGTGGCTCGCGCAGTGTGTGCCGTAGCTCCGTCCTGTTGGAACCACATGTCCTCCAGTCCTTAATCGTCCAATTGCGGTAGAAAAAAATCGGTAAACATGGCCCTATAGCGCGCACCGTTCACTGTTGTCGTTTGACCAGCGGCGTTCTCGAAAAAAAAATGGCCGCGTCAACAGAGGCGATATTCTCGGCACAACGGGCGCTCCGGGGCCCGCCACTCTTGGCAACATCTCGTGTTGTGCCAGTCTCTACGAGGCGAGCGGCTAAACGTCGCAGTGTTTCACCAGTAGGCGTTGGACGGCTAGGAAATCTGCGACGAAATTCACGTTGTGCCAAAGTCACCGACCGATTATTGCTCAAATAAATAGTCACCAATATTCCGCGTTCTGGAGCAGTGTAGCTCAACATTGTTTATTAACGTGTTTTTCGCATGTGTTTACTACACAAATGTCAAAACAGAACTGACATTAGGGGCCAATCGCAAAATTTACAGCATTTTCTGATAGGAGGATTACTTTTGCGCCACCATATGGATAAGAAATTTTTTTAATGAAAACTAATTAAGTTTTTTTTTTTTTAATTTATGTACTGGACCGTTTTTTGCTTGGAATCAAACGGAATAATAACTGAACAATTATTAAGTGCAACATTTTATCAACTAACACATTTAACAAATTATTAAAGTAGTTCAGCTATGGGCAGAGTTATTTTATTTACTAGAAATTGTTCATGTAAACAAAACAAATCAGAACCAAGTTCAGTGAAGCTTTTTCATCAACCTTTTTTCATCTGAGTGTGATTGTTCTTTTTGCTTCTTTTCACGAACGGAACCGGTTGATGTTAGATCGATTTGCTTTTGCCAGTGCGAAAAAAACGTTTATGAACAATAATAGTTCAGATAGTGGCTTGGTGTCTATATTTAAATAGAAATATCCTCTAATTGTCATTCGCCCTGTTACTACGGTTACGACAGTTCTATCCTCTGTTTGCAATCCTCTGCCAGCTTGAAAATGATTCTAAGCCTATTTGGACTACGCGGTTCGTATCATTGGATTTTATATAAATTTTTGGTGCAGTAATATAATATTTTGTTTTCTTCAATTAATAAGCGAGAGTACTTTGGTCGTGTTTGAAGATCGCGCGTGTTGTAGTAGTTTTTTTAGAAAACATATTTGAAACAATCAATGGTAGTACTGAAAATATTATAATAGTACGATTTTTTAAGTTTTCTTTAACGAGTCACCAACAGTGAGACAGTGACCCGAAAATCGATTCCTTCCTTACCTATTTTTTTACTGACCCATCACAATGTGATAACACTTAGCGGCAAGTGAACAAACTGTATTTAAAAAAAAGAGCACTCCCGGGTAGCACTAAACTCTTTCGTTCATTAAAGTTTGCTCGGATTCTTTTTTAATGTTACTAGTAAAGTCTAGTCAATGTCATTTAACTGAGAAGGAAAACCCGATAATGTAGAATTATAAGAAAATAAAGGGTCTTTCATTAATGACGTGACAACTTCAAACTTTCAGTGTGAACGCTCCCTTAAACTGATTACCGAAGTGCCAATGTCAAAATATTCAGTAAAATCAGCATTTTTATTACGCTGAAGTACACGAAGGAACAACGTTTACAAATAATTAAAATTTACTACCGAAATTCCGAGTCGGTGGTCGCAACTTTAAGAATGTTAACGCCAAGAAAACATCTTCAGCGAGTAAGCGCTTTTTTATTTAAACGGCTTCGTCAGTAACAAAAACATGCGTTACTGGACAGGTGAGAAACCTCATTTGCTTCATCGCAAAAAATCACTGTTTGGTGCGGTTTTCGTACAGGTGGCCTCATTGGACCGTTTTTTTCGTCGATGAAAATGACCGTCACGTTACGGTAAGTGGTATTCTGTACAAGGACATGTTGGATTGTTATTTCTTTGAGCTATTGTATTGGACATCAGTGATATGTGGTTCCAATAAGACTGTGCCAAAAGCCACACAGCTGGTCCAAAAATCGAGTTATTGAAGTCTGAGTTATCGTGTTATCGCTCTAGAAACGGACCCGTCTATTGGCCGCCGAGATCGTGTGATTTAACGCCTCTAGACTTTTTTTTTATGGGGCTACATTAAATCATTTGTCTCTATGCCAACAAGCCGGCGACGTTAGAGGAGCTGCGCCAATATTGAACGAGAAATATCGGCCGTATCAGTCGAAATGTGCGGCTGAGTCATCGAAAATTGGGTTCAATGTATCGACCGCTGCATACGTTCCCGTGGTGGACATATATGAACGAAGTCGAATTTCATTCATAAATGTTTTGACAGTAATTCAAGCCAATCAATTTTGTTTGTCGCTATGGTCTCTAAGTCGCAGTAGTTCAGTGGTTGGTGTGCTGGACTACTGGGAAAGGGGTCTCAGGTTCGATCCCCAGAAAAAACAAAAACAAATTAAAACTTTAGGATGTTATTAAGGGTATTTCTGTCATTAAAGAGCTTCACAATTAAGCCGTTCCGATTCGGCAGTAAATTGCAGTTCCCCCACTCATCCCAAAAATAAAAACTCACACCAAACGAATGGTTGTAAGAACCTATTATACGGATCTGCTGCCACATCTATTTTGTTAACTGCCTATGGACCGCATTAATAAGCCAGAGCTATGGACCAAAGAAGACCGAACCTCCGTTTCAAAGACCAAGGCATCGCAGATGCCAGAGCGCTTGGAAGCAACGTGCCCGGGATCGCAGAGGATGGAAGGTAACAGAGTCTCAGGTTCTTCACGTTTCGGGAGCCCGTTAAGTAAGTAAGTAAGTATGGACCAAAAGCAGCTCCCATATCTTGAAGTGGGCTACTGTTGCTTGTAACTGGCCACTCGACACATCTTTTTCTGGGAGTTTCGAATGGTACTTTCTTGTACGTTGGTGAAACTTGTCGCTCCGTCGGAGATTTGCTTCGTACAGCGATTAAGTTTTTTTTTTATTACGAAATTATACACAGTTTGAGGAAACTTTTTAGTTCCAGCTAGTTGAAAACGGTGCTTCATCAAAGGGTTCCAAATATTTTATATTTTTGTTGGTCATACATCTGAGGGAATGCTTTATTGATCTGCCCTAAAGATCTGCCATACGTCTGAATAAAAAGAAAATATGTCGAAATATGTTAAATAAAAAACGTATTTTAAAGCAATTTCTGTTTTATTTTTCTCAAAACTACATTTTGGTTAAGAACACAATACAGTTTACCAGAAAACAAATATTTGATACAAATATTCGCCACCAGGCATGTGTCATTAGTACATAATACAAACATAAAAGAAAATAATATCTAAAATTTAAAAATTGACACAATTGAGAACAAAATTCGACAACAGCTTCAAAAACAAAAAAAATACTAGCTCCTATTAAGCGATTGAATTTACATTTCATACTTACAAGAAAATACACAAACATTTGACATTTGAGGCATGTGACGGCATGTGCTTTGCCAATTCGAATCAATTGCCTTTAGAATGCTAATTTTTTATTGGAAATTGGGTAGAATTGAAGCCCGTGTTTATGTAAGTGGCTTTTGACAGATTTCGAAATTAAATTCGAAAATGGATATATTCTCAAAATTCCACTAGTTAATTGAAGTTTACCACCTACAATGTGTTTTTAAATCAAAAACTAATTGTAGCTTGGTCAGAATTGTCTTTTCCTTAGATTCTCTTCGAATATGCACCCGATTTTGGAGCACTGTGATACTAATGACAGTTGCATTCAAACTTTCATGTCACTCGGTTTTTACTGTAAAAACCGTTGGTAAAATTGGGTAATCTTAACTTCGTACAGCGATTAATTCTTTAAACTTTTTTTCATTTCTTTATTATTCACATCTGACAAGTATGTTCGAAATTTTATCCGATCGAAATCACGGCTGTCAATTGAGTGCCATACCACCACGCTTTTACTATAAAATCTGGTGGTGTAGGCCGGCAGTGGATGCTCAAAAATGTCCTTCATCAATCGCGCTCAATTCGAAGTTGCAATTCGAGAAAGTGTTCATTTTCGAAATCAATTCCCAATTGGGCATTTTAACACCCTGTATTACCCTATTTTTCAACAGAAACTAGAGGTACAGGCGAACATTGAACATAGTTGCCAGTTAAACAATATAATTCATTTTCGAATGGTGTCGAAAGAATTGCAGAATGTTGATGATTTTCTGACTTTCAGCTGCCTTTTGGTGAAGTTTTCTTTTTTTTTCAGGAATTGGTGTATAACAAGTTGTGCCGTTGGACACCCTATAGACGTTCGAACTTGCGGTTCGCGTTGGTTGTATTAAGTTTATCAAATGTCCGATTAGAGTAACTACAGGCATTCGACTTTGATTCGAAGCTGCAGTTCCCCATACTGCTATAGAACTTCATTTTTACAACAACACAAAATTTTATATTTGAAGTATAGAGTTGCCAGTTTGCAAGTGCTAAAATGAATATTATTAAAAAAAACATTTTCGAAGATGCCAAATTTTTTCGTGGTACTATGAATACGAAAACTGGCGCTGAAGACCAGCTACACGCAGGTTGTATAGATCTCAACGTATTCCATTCGAAGTTGAAGTTGGAAAATGTGCAACACATTTACAGTTCGAAAATAAGCAAAACACATTTTCAGAACGTCAAAATACCTCTTTTTAGGGTGCAACTTGTTACCGTATATATTTCTATTATCTAAAACAGTTAGGAAGGTAAAATCGAAACAAGAAGTGCTCGTTTAAGAATGTGTCTGTATACTTCTAACCAAAATGTTGGTATAAGTTTGAAAGCAAATCGTACACGTCTCAGTTGCCAGAATGTGCATCTATTTATGGTACAACTTGAAATCTTATCGTAGGGAAACAATTTACTAAACAAAAAAAAAAAAAAAAACAACTAACCTAACGAAATCTTTATGTTCTAAGTCTTTCAGTACTTTTCGTTCTATATTCTATAATTCTATGAAATTCTGCTATTTTCTCCTTATTTTTGGGTTCAGATGTAGTTATCTATATAAATGCTGAGATGGTATTTTTGTGGGCGTATGTTTCGATGGAGCATGACTTGAATATGTACTTATGATGAGGGCGCATTTGAATTCAGTGATCCCACAGTTGAATACGGCTCCAAAAACGCTGTAGACTTGTGAAATATCGAGAATATCAATTGATCGTGTGTTCATCATCAGTAAGCACGTGCATTGTTGTGTTGAATGTCCTTCTCATTTGCTGCTCACAACGAACTTGAATATGGACTTTAAATCTAAGCTTCAATGGAGTAGTGTTGTATTTGTAGTTATAGTACACATGAAGATGAGTTTTTTTTTGTTGTATTATTTGGAGGGTGGTTTCCAGTTTAACCTCGCCATGTTAGAATACTCCAACCGGCCTTCGGTGTTGGACTGGGATTTGTTTGTAAGATTCCGACGGCAGTCTGCTGCTGTGACTGTAGTTGTTGTAGTTGTTGCTGCTGAGGTAGCCTCTGTTCGGCTGCCTTAGCGCTCGGATTAAGAATCGCCCTCAGTATTGACTGTTCACCAATTGAATTCTTATAGACGGATAATTGGTTTTGAGCCTCCTCCTCTGGGTGATACTGTTGAGACTGTGGACTCGGGGCGAGGATTTTTGATTGTAATGGTTGTTGCTGTAGGAGAGTTGATATGATGGCTGGTAAGGTTGTTGGCCGGTCTGGTAGTGCTGATGGCGATCGCGAAAACTGCTGATGGGGTGACGCCTGTTGAAGTTGTTGATTATTAAATTGTGAGCTTGTGTACGATGTTTTGGTGTTAAATGTGTTTGTCTTGTATTCATACGTTTCGATCTTGTTGACGGAAGCTCCACCGAACGATGCTAACGATGGATCCATGCAGAGTCCCTTGTAGCGAGGAGACGGATTCATGCCGTAGTTTTTGCACGACGGCTTTCCAACTTCGTAGGGATTGTAGCCGACGACATTGCCACTGTAAGTGGTACGTGTGAAATTCGGATTTACAATATGGGTCTTTGGAGAGTTAGATGACTTACCCTGGGCCATAGTTGCACACGTAGAGCTTGTTGTATTTGGATCTGTCTTTGTACTCTGCATAGCCGCATCCGATCAGGTTGGTCTCACCCCAGACCAGCTGTAAGGAAAAAGTGGGTTTACAAACTTGTTAAAGTTAGATGAAAGCGAGCCTATACAAATGAGATATCTAGCTGTCAGGATGGAAAAGATTCGAGCAAACAAAAAAGGAAGAAATCATTGCGCTCAAGTTGGCTTATGACAGGAATTGCATAATCCTTTCATTTGCGCATTTGTACCTCTTTTTAATTTAACAGTCTTTAAGCCAATGCCAACCTCTTAAGCACGACAGGGGTGAGTTCGGGAAACAATAACGCACTCCCCAGTGTTGTCTGCAAGTGTCTGACAGGGCAGCCACCGAGCTATAAGGTTTTATTCACTCTTTCCTTTGTTGAATAACGGGGATGTGGAAGGGATTTGGGTCAGATCACGCAAGATGATGTTGGTCTAGACGACATCGTTTTTTTTTTTTTGTTTATTGTAACATTTCAATACATTTGTTGAGAATGAACTAGATGATGCTTGAAGCTCTTAAACTCGTACACTTTGATTCTAGTTTTGGAGGTATATCGTTTCGACGATAGTTGTCTAGTCGTCTTAAAAGTTACCTGATTATGGCCTTGGTTTCACGAAGAAGGCGCCGTACAGCAGGAAACACCATCAAGTCATAGCGAAACAAATTTGCTAATGCAAATGAGCGAGGTTTAATGGATTAGAAACCTTCAGAGATTACCACTCTCCCAATGGCGAACCAAAAATTTCTACGAATAAACTTGATAGCAGTTCAACTACCGCACTTTTCACTGACGAATGTACCATCGAAGGACATTTCATCCACAGTCCATTCCCAGTTTCTGATAACATATTATTAATAGTACTTAAATTTTGGGTATATTCCCGTGCAACTTTTCCGTCTATAAGTCTACAGCTTCCAGTGGCTTAGCTGTTTATGAAAAAAATGTTGAACAGGGACCTTCTTCATTTGGACAGTGTGATTATCTCATTCATAGGATAGGTATACCTACTGAAAGCCTTGAGTTTTAGGGTAACGTATATAGTATACCAACTGAACAGCCAGGCTTACGCCCATTTTGGATGAATTGTTATCATCAAAAAGATTCCAAATTGTCAATGAATATGGAAGTAAGTTTAATGGACCGATGAAATATGTTTCGCCTAAACAGAAATCTGTTTGGATGCGTCACAAGGTTGTGCAGTATATGTACCGCTGTTTCGCTTCTGCACCTATTGTTCTAAGGTTCACTTTCATAAACCGTTCTTACGGACTTGCACCCAATCAATGGAAGAATGAATGAGAACACGCACTTCCTGCTACAAAATGATCTTACATTTCGTTTGAAGAAAAAACTATTTACTCCGATGAAACCAAGAAAGCATAAATGATGAAACGAAAAAGCGACAGGCTGGGTAAGGGTAAGTTCAGGTGGCAGGCCCCAACTACCTTGTCCATTGTGAAACCATATAGATCCAATGGTTTGAAACTATACCAGTTGAGCAAACTGGAGCTTAAAGTAAAGCGCTGAAGGCGGCTTTTTCTTATATTAGCAAGTTCGCCGATATTGACGAAGAAGTACTTTCCTCGAAAAAGACGTTACAGTTGGGCAGGAGGTGATAAATAGTCTCCTTCTTCTTCTCCCTCTCTCAGTGAAGTTTCTGAAGAAATAGTTTGAGGGCAGCCCCTACTTGAGGGCATGTCTCCCAATTATGAAGAATCCCGTAACGGTAGCTGCATACTGATGTGATTATGAATTATTACAAATTAATTATTATATATAAATTATTAGGGGAGAGTGGGGCACCTTGAACTTTACCATAAAATATTTTTTAAAAAATATTTGAGAGCGTAAACCAAATTTATGTCCTGGCAATATTGTTGTCTTTAAACGTCAACGGCATTCGGACACCTTTTCAGTAGTCGCTTGAAACTAGCTCGTTGTTGAATGTTTTTATGCGAATTTCCAACTTTTTTTTTTTCTTTGCAAGAGTATACAAATTTTTTGGTGAGCTTTTTTATAAGTGAAAAAAAATTTTCGAATGCGAAGGTTCATTTAGAACCATATTAAGCTGGGTTTTTCTTATATATGAGTACAAACAAATGATTGAAGCTAAATTGTTCGTGACAACACACGTGGGGGCAGGATTGAACAAAATGGTCGGGGCAGGTTTGAACAAAATGCTCGGGGCAGGTTTGAACGTGTTTAAAATGATGACTTTTGCTTTTGACTTCTCTAAATTTCAGTTAGGTTAATGAGGCTACTCCTCGTTTACGTAAAAACTCATTTGTTTCGTTATATGTGGGGTAGGTATCTATATAAATAAAGTTATCTGTGAATTCTAGTTTGTGTTCATATTTTAAGTTATTTTTTTGTTTATGTTATATGTTCCTACCTTATTTATGCATTTTTTTGTCTCTAATTTAAAAATCAAAACTAATTTAGAATTTAAATAAAGTGTAAAGTCTTAATATTAATATTTAATTATGTAAACTGTCATTCAATGTTGCCCCAATCTAGTTCAAAACTGCTCTACAGAGGGGGCACCTTTGAACATAAGGACTTGCTTCATTCAAAAAATAATAATAAATCGAAATCTTCATAAAACTGATAGAATTATGCGGTAAAACTTAAGCTGAGTTCCATTTTTAATAGAAAAAAAGAGGTTACAGAAATTCGAAAACATCGGTTTTTATGAGACTTGGAAGCAAAAAGTGTTAAAAGGTGCCCCACTCTCCTTTATATATAATTCCAAACTTTAACGAAGAAGCGACAAGACGTTGGGCAGTTACTACGAGTCGAATTAGTGTAATTTAGTCTATTTAAATGAAAAAGAAATAGGAAAGAGAATAGGGTATAATAAGAAATAAAGATAATAATAATAATAATAATAATAAATACGCCGCGAAGAATGTATAACTCGCTGAGCAGTATAACTCCCAACTGTGATTAGCCGAAAAAGCGTCAGGAAATGGAGGGAGTAGAGCGCATGTTAAAAAGGCAGCTCTGACAAATGCGATTTTCCATGGCTAGTAATTCTAGCTTAATAAACGAAGACGCGACTGAGAACATAGTGGGACAGCTCGGACAGGAATTATGAATCCTTGTTGCAGCCATTCCCGACGGCGATGAGACGAAAAAACCGACAGCGCCCACTGATGGATGGACGTATTGATCCATGATTGGTTAAGGGATCATCGGTATTGGTTTACCCTAATTCTAAAAGCAGAGCGACCTTAGTTCAAAGACGAACCCCTTCCCCACCAGTTTCCTTTTTCAACTCTGACATAATCTAAGCTGATTAACCGCTCCTATATGTGTAATGTGTCACAATAAAAAGCCTCATTTATGTCAAAACAAGCCCCCACATTCTGGCTATTTATTATTTATCGTATGGCTCAAAAATCATCTGTCACAGCTCTTAATCATCATTTGAATAATTATATCGACGATTTTCAAAGTACCTGTGAGTAATGACCCGTCTTTGGTGACCAAGAAGCGCCAAAAGAATACTTCTGCACTTCGTTAAACCAGTTATTGATGCGTGAGGGGAAGTCGCCATCGTTCGATTCCAGCGGTGCTGTACTCCAAATGACTGCTAAGTTCTGTCCCATTGTGAACCGTTCTAAAATAAAATCCAAAACAACATTAAAACATGACTTGGTGTTGGAAATGGTCAACAACATAAAATATTAGCAACTAAAAGAGAAACAGAAAAAAAAGGAAGCACGGTCATTGCCCGAGGGCTTTATATTCATACACACTACTTAAAGTACAGAAAAAGATGCGACAAAAAAAGAAGAAGAAAGAAACAAATACAAACACAAATACACTCCTCCTCCAGCGTATCTGAAGAAAGCATCTACAGCTGGCTGTTTTGTACTCACTTATAGTCCGACGCGGATCATGCCTGAATTCACAATTGTTGGCCCATTCCTGAGCACGAACGGCCAGCTCATCGTCCCACACTATCTCTTGCATATTTGCCGCAGCCGGTTGACCAGGAAAGCCGCCTGTGGCTACAAGTTGTCTCAGTTTATTGTGTTCCTGTAGGATGACTCTCTTCTCATCCGCAGTGATTCCTGAAGCTATATAAAACAAAAAATTTCGAATTTTTTTATTTTTCTAAAACTATGTCACGCGTACCTAAAACAACAGCGCAAAGACTTAAGAATAAGCGAGAAATTTAATTAGTATGCCATCCAATACCTGTATCATAGCTATTTTTGGCGATTTTTCGTACGCGTTCGCACGGGTATTATAAAATATTTAAATATTTTTGCAGGGGAGTGGAGGATTACTTTTTTTTCGATTTTTGTTTTTTTATCTGTCAATTTGATTTAACCATATTTGATGTGTCTTATAGTGGATTTTGGATACAAAATTCACAGAAAAAAAAATTATATATATATCTATCGACAACCTTAAGCAAAGCCAAAACTGCCTTAAGGCCGGAGAAGCTTTTCCCTTCACCCATAATTTTCGTTTGAATATATTGAATATTTAATGATTTCAATATTATTATTTTTGGCGAATAAAGCCAACAGCAAATTAAATAAGCAGCTCTAAGACCCACTAGAAAATCCGTCCTCTGGATAAGATACACACACAGTTTTGGTTCGCTCAGATACACTGTCTCCGTGTTTGACGTGTTTTATTATCCACTTGTTCGCCTCATTTGTATGCGACACAAGCCTTTGTTATATAACCTATAGCAGTAGGTGATTTGAATCTTCTTTTCTTTGGGTGTTTCTCAAATTTGTTTCCAGATTTATTTACTTTTTTCGGTTTATTAAGTTTGCTCGTAGAACTTTGAACGAATGTTAAGTGAGTGTTTGGGAGACGAAAAGATTTACAAAAAAAAAAAAAAAAAAAATTGGGAAAAAGGGCAGATTATTCAGATTTATACATTTTAGTGCTTGGCAGGTAGAGGAGTGGCGGGCTCCCATTTTAAAGTCGTGGGTGAACGTCATGAGGCGACCTTCTTACTATGTAGACACATGAGTATTTACCTAGGTTCTGGTTTGTTTCTAACGCTGGTGCGGTTTATACAGAAAGATCTGCGGAGTGCCGCAGGGTTGCGTTTTCGCATCTATGCTATTTGTAAAGCCGATTAGTTGGATAAGTGCTCAAAGAAAGTGATATTATTCGTAGTTTATATACCCAATACTAGTTGCGGCAAAGAAAGGAACTTAACGGTAAATTTAAAGGTTACGACTGTACAAGGAGAGGTAGTTACCGCTTTATGGTTGCCATTCAACTCAAACTTTCAAATTTGAGATTGTGCAGTAGGTAAGTAAAATGGAGGTGTACCTAATAGTTTTACAAAAGCTGTTTCTCAAAAATGTAACTAGGGTTTATAATTTTAAATAAAGCCCGCTAGGCCATAAAATACAGAGAAATTTACATAGCAGCATTTTTAAGTTACAAAAGTCATTAGACAAATCATATATTTTGACAGATTGGTTCTGCACAAAGACAAATATTTCAACATCGACCAAGTGAAGGGCAATTTTTTCCAGCTATTCGCCTGTTGAGTTTAAAACACGTCCATGGAATTCGCTTGAAGACTGGAAATAGCTTTTAACTACAGAGTTAGATAGAGAGCTACAAGGCTACAGAGCTCATACTATCTAGAAGAAGAACTTTTTTGACTTTTCCTTGCCAATTTACCTACTACTCTCTCTCTCGGAAATGGGAATTTGGAACCTATAACGCTCCAACAGCGCCACAGAGTGTTGCCAGATAGGTGTTACATCTGCACTTAAATTGTTTATACACAAGTAGTCCTCTGGACGGTAAATACTTGACAAATCAACCAGATATTTGCTAGAATTGTAGCTAAGTATCTCTCGGAAATGGGAATTTGGAACCTATAACGCTCCAACAGCGCCACAGAGTGTTGCCAGATAGGTGTTACATCTGCACTTAAATTGTTTATACACAAGTAGTCCTCTGGACGGTAAATACTTGACAAATCAACCAGATATTTGCTAGAATTGTAGCTAAGTATCTCTCGGAAATGGGAATTTGGAACCTATAACGCTCCAACAGCGCCACAGAGTGTTGCCAGATAGGTGTTACATCTGCACTTAAATTGTTTATACAACAAGTAGTCCTCTGGACGTTAAATACTTGACAAACCAACCAGATATTTGCTAGAATTGTAGCTAAGTATCACAGGAAAGCTGAAGACCATACGGCCAAGCTGCTTTAGAAATTGCAAGGACTCTCTAGAGTAAGAAACTCAACGCCGTTTGCTCATTTAGAGTCGAATTGCGTCATCCGTGGACGAGCAACACGTGACGGAATTTATTTTTGTTTCTTATGAAAAATCGTAAATTTTGTGAACTTTCCGGTCTGTCGTAGACCATACTACCTACTTGCTACGGGAAATTGCTGTTTCGAGAGATATTATTTACTGTTGCTGAACGGCTGCAAATAAAGGCGGTTCTTTAGAAGACCTTGACTTTTCCAGTTCTGCTTTACGGCGCTGAAGCTTGGAAGTTATCTAAATCGGATGAAGATATCATCGGTCACGTCAAGAGAAAGATCCTCCGTAAAATTTTCGGTCCCGCTTGGATTTAAGGGCTTTAGAGAACGAGATTAAACGACAAATTATACGAGCTGTACGGCAACATAGACCGAATGTAAAAAATGTCGTCAAAGATGGCTAGGACATGAACAAATGATACGGCCCGCAGAGTCTTGGACTGAGGAGAAAGAGACCTCAACTAGCTTGGAGTGCGCAACTGGAAGCAGTAAGTTAAGTAAGTTAAGTACGGCAACATAGACCGAATGTAAAAAATGTCGTCAAAGATGGCTAGGACATGAAAAAATGATCCGGCCCGCAGAGTCTTCGACTGAGTAGAAGGAGACCTCAACTAGCTTGCAGTGCGCAACTGGAAGCAGTAAGTTAAATAAGTTAAGGACCGTGCCAACTGGAGGGGCTTGATAGTGTAGGCCGAGGTTCACCCGCTACTGTAATCAAAAAAGAAACAAGATAACTTATAGTTTTTTTTTCCAACACCCTTCCTTACAATAAACGGAACCTATGAAAACAATACCGTGCTTTCTAGCTTTAGCTGGATCATTTTGCTTTTCTCTTTTAGAACCCCTTTACCAACCTAAATAGGTACCTAGTAAGCTGAAAATCAGACTCCAAAGTTTCCTTATCCTTTAGGTAAATGGTTTTGAAAAATTAATGTTCTCGCAGTTTTGAAGTGCACCGTTGTGTAGGTAATGTACTACAACAGTTAACTTAGTTGGTCAATACTTGATAACGCTATTGAACTACCTTTAGTCAACTATAAGATTTTTTAGGAATAGATTTTTTGACAGAAAAGCAAAGGCACACAAGACAACCCATGGAAACGAAAAGACATATTCATGAATTGAATTTTGAAAAACAAAATCTTATTCATCAACCTATCTAATTTTCCCGAATTACACTAGGCTGTTTAATAGCAAATACAAGAACCCACATTGTTGGAATTTCAAAATTGTACTTATTGGCAGAAATTTTGCATGGATTTTGTCACCCTGTAGGTATACAGTGTGATGTACAGTGGAATATCCTATTTATTTGAAAATTTAAGGCACCCTATACTGTGTATTCAAAATAATTCAGAGCACATTCCTTGGATAGATCACATTTTTTCAATATCTACAGCTTGATTTAGTTGTATACAACGAAGACAGTCTTCAAGCACTTTGCATCTACACTTCCTACTGTCACACGTCGACCCGACTTCCAAAAGAATGTGATTATGCAAGAAACAAGTTTGACGTATATCTATTACTCAACTTTACTATAATAAGATTCTTAAACAAAAAATCGACAACTCAACGTTAAAAAAAAAAAAACGATTCTTATGTGATAAACCAATCGGTTGACCCTGAACGCTGTCATGGCTATCCACACTGTTGTGGTTTTGATCAGTTAACATTGGCACTAGTGACTTTAAAAAACAAAAAATGTCCATGCGTCAAGTGTGCGGCATAAAATTCAAGGGCACGACAGGGAGGTGCAAACATTTTACCTGTCATCTGCCCTGCTAAATGATACAATTGATGGTTGCCGCGACTTTTGTGTGTCAGCGACTCAGACAAGTTTGCATTAATTCAAGTAATGCATTTTGAAAAAATGTTATGTCATGCCATGCACTCTCATGCAGATGATATTGATGAATAATAGCCGTGAATTAAATACATGCCAAAAATTCTGAGTAAGATGGGATATTTGTAGGTACCGCGATAGGACCTTGAAAATGTATTTATTTAATTTTTCCTCTGTTAAGTGCCAGACATTAAGGCGGCGAAATTCTTGTATCTGGTTATTAACAATCGTTAATAAAAACAAAACGGACGATGAAGTAAATTTATCGCAAGAGGAAGATGCAGGAAACCTGATTTTGTTTCGCAAATTCATGTGCTAATTGTTGCCCGGTGTAGTGTGATGTATGTTGACATAAAGCTGGGCACTTGAGATTCGTTGAAAATGTTAAGTAGGTTGTTGAAGAAATTGATCATCGGTTGTTGTATAGATTTTGTTTCAATGAACGGAGGACTATAGTTGGCGATGGCAATCATCTGTAGACGGGAAGTAGGTTCGCATCAATAGCGTAAATGGATTGGGTGTTTTTTTTTTAAATTATTCAACCAACTCCAACGGATGCATGTTGAATCTCTTAAACAGCACTCTTGACTTGTGCAGGCTCAAGGTTTATTGGTAACTGCGTTGATGTGGCTATCAAATGCCATTATATTTTATTAAATGAATATTCACCGCCATTGAAGAGAACGGGTTTAAGGAAGTGACAGGCGCAGTTGACTGAGCTGGAAATATGCTTCAAAAGACGAACTCTCTTGTGAGATAAAAAAAACGTCATATAACCATTCGAAACCGAAGATTTTAATGTATGCCAATCGACAAGTTCATCAATCGACATGATTAACGGCGTGGACAATGGAAAGTTTTAATGTCATCCTATAGACTGAAAAGATTTTTTTTGTTACTTAGTCAGTCGTGAAAAATTGCGAATACGATTTGTAACGAAAGTTGTAGCGCTATTGAGTGATTTATATCTCGAACGAATTAATAAACAAATTCGTGCAAATGCAATCTCTGGCTTTTCGAGCTGTTATTGATAGGATATTGACACCAATTTCTGGATGTGGTGCCGTCAGAAACCTTAGTTTGTGAGCAAAGAACTACCAAAATCATTTGTTTTCAAAGATAACGAATGCATTCGTTTGATCTTCTATAATGTTTGGGATGGGATTCTGTAAAAAACGAAACAAAAAAAAACGAAAGAAATCTAGCGAAAGCGAAAATTTGCTTCATGTAGCTAACTGCTGTCGTTTTCGTCTTTTCGTTCGTAAGGGTTTAAAAAACGGTGTGACAAAAGAGTTAAATTTTGAGAAGTTGTATATATCAAATATGTTGTTTTGACAGCTAACCGCTGACCGCTTTCAATGTTAGTATTTCGTTTGTTGATATTTTGGTCGTAACAAAAGTTGTACATTCGAATAAATTGTTTTATTTTAACTATTTACATTCTTAAGAACGTCAATAACAACACAAACGCAAAAAAATATTATAATCGAGTAGATGGAGAAGTATCCCATCCCAGTGGTCCCCAACTGTGAAGACTGTTTTCCCCTTTTTTTTATCAGCAAAGGCAATAGTTTTCACCTAAATTCGAAAAAAGTTCCGCTTTTATATCCCCTAAGTGGAATTTGCCTTTATTTTTGTAGGATCATATTTAAAAAAAAATCAGTCCTTTTATAACTGTCTTTATTAACAAGATTTAACATTAAAATATACATTATTATGAAAGGATCAGTAAGCTACTTCTATAAAAAACGTAAAATGAAATAAAAACTTCACTAAGAAATAAATAAATACAAATAAAAATAAATTCATAAATTAAATCACAAAAAATCTTACGTAGACGTTCGATGGGCTATTTTCTTTCATATTTAGTGTGAACATTTCGTTCGTAGTAAACTTTGAAATTTAATTAAAATGGAAATGCGTTTACATTTTACTTTTAAGCGATTTAAGTTTCAAAGAGATTTTTTTTTATTTTTCCCTTTTTCATCCATTTTCATTTAAAAAGCGCCAAAATTGGCGCAAAAAATACACAGAATGGTCTACTCAGGGAAGAGATAAAGCCATAGAAAAATGGAAACAGTTGCGTAAAATATTATAAAAAAATCCATAACTATAAAAAGAATTACTGGATGGAAAAATGTTTTATATTATATTGTTTGTTATAAGCACGTCTATATTAAAATCGATATGCCACTTTTGTAGACATAGACAGATTACAAACACCGCGCGAAAACAAAACTGTCAATGCACATCAATTTAATAAAGAAATCTTTCATCCGAGCAATCTCGAAGATTTTTTTCTTAAATCTGCACAATTTTCCAAATCTCTTGCCATTAATAAATAATTCGCCAGCATATTTGATGTGAAATAAAAATTAGTCACAGTTACTAATTAAAAAAAAATGAGAATCGTCAAGCAAATGGCTTTCGCTGTATTATATCGCATGAAACGAAAATGTCTTTCGTTTTTGGAGTTACATGAAGCAAAGAAAACGAAAACGTCATTGAAATAGCTTTCGCTTTTATGCTTTCGCTCAAATGAAAAGTCCTTTCGTTTTCGAAGTCACATGCAGCAAAACGTTCGTTTAAATGAAAACGATTGAACGTTCACATCTAACAGAATCCCACCCGAGATGTCCTTTTCTATTTTTGTGGGATATAGTTCATGTCGGCGGTATTTTGAGTCGTCCAGTGTAATGAAAGATTTAACGCTATTGCGACGGATCTTCTTGTGAATTGCACCTAAAATGGAAAATAGTATGGCGGCTATCAAGGGTACTTAGGGTCAATGAGACTTGATAAATTTGGTATTGTTTGGTTGGTAAGGCGGCAAATCTGGGCAACAACGGTGGATGTTGAAAAGACATCATTTGGTTTTATCATTGATGTTAAATTAGTATTGATGGATAATTTATTTTACTAACTAATAACAAGTAGATCTTTTGACTAGATGAAAGAGGACTACATGCGATGGATATCGCTCACCCTTATTCTTATCGAAAATAAATCTTTTATCAAGCGTACACGCAGCCTCTTAGGCATAATTCCGAATTTTTAGAAAAAGGGTATAGTTTTTTGTGAATTCATACAAATACATTTGGAATTTGGTAAATCTGGTACATTATTTGATCAAAGTCGCATAGCTAACTAATTTCCATACACAACTGTGCGTCGTTCGCATTTTCCAGTTCTCCACTTGAGGTACTCACCAAACCCAAACATTGGATTATAGAGAACAAAAAGGGTTTAATTACCTACCTATCGATCGACCAGCATTATGTTAACAAATTTTAATCGCCTTGTAGGTTCTTTGCAGTTTCTTTGTTAAATACGCAATTTTTATAATTTTGTCAAAAAGGCATAATTTGTTTTGGGTTTAGGCATAAAAACTTCGATCCTTGTTGACATCACTGACACGCAGTAATAAGGCTCACACTAGTATTTATATGTCCAATCTCTAAATAACTCTGGCCATCTTCCCTTTCCCGCACTCATGTGGTATCACAAAAGACCTCCAAATCTGGTCTAAGGTTGTCTTTCTATAGATAACCACCTAACCTAACACCAAGTATTCATTCCTTAACATCAATCATGACTTTAAACAGTATTTGACAAAACGCATACCAGCGCGTAATTAGACAAAGTATTATATTCTTGAGACATTGCATTTAAAAATGCCACCGGACGGCGGTAACTTGAGCAAAGTGTTTGTTTGAAGAACCTGCTGTACCATCAGTTTGAATAACTATCGAAGGCCATTTGAAAAATCTCGATTGGAGTCAAAATTTACATAGACGGCATTTTAGGGTGAACAATTGTCTGCACCATAAGGTGTCTCAAAATGACTGAATCGATTTTCTTTGTTTTAAAAGAAATTCGCTGAACTTGTTGATTGTTTTTTTATGTTGATGCCTAAGGGCCGTTTGCTGATACGACTCATAGCGAATTAAAGCGCCACAAAAACTCTTATATGACAGTTTATGCCCTTAAAAAAGTAGCTTATAAGTATTTAAGTAGAACTTAAATCGTTAACAGTCGTATGAGCAAACGGCCCTAAATGTGCCTTCACTAAGTTATGACACTAGACAATCAATGCGCCCCATCGTATGGAGAGCATCATTCGCGATGGCTTTAGTAACACTTGTCTCCAACCTGAAACCATACTCTCCGCGTTTAAGTTTTAGAAGGACTTATCTGTATAAATTGTAAATACCTACATGAAAGCGGAAGTCTGCATAGGTAAGATCCGAAGCACGTTTTACAGTTTGCTTGTTGCATCTTCAAGTCTTAAAATTTGTTATAATGAGCTATTGAAGTACTTTTTAAGGTTTAAAAATTTGGAACAAAGTACTTTGCGAAATACAGCCGGGATTGAAAAACGGGGCGTATCATCTTCCATACAACATAGTTATTTAAAACACTGAATCTTGGCATTTATGAGCGATTTAGCCTTAAAATTTGCAAAATTGACTTTGCAAATTCCATACAACAAAGTGGGCTCCGCAACTGTGTATATTGGGTCAAATGGTTCAGGTGCTCAAATCTAGGTAAGTGATACTGGGTATGCCATTTACAATATAAAAAGTTGGTCACCATTTTATCCTGTACCTATTTTAATATCCACCCATTCCAACAAATAGATCTCAATGGACCCCATGCTTCTCCTTTGCCAATGCCTGGTTTAAGCCAAGACAGCCACATGACCGAATGTATGGTCGCCCTGCCGACAGCTCAACCCTAAAAAAATTAAAATAAATCGTTCCTATTACAACAAACGGGCTACATGTCAGACCCTACGTTTCTAAGTTCCTCGACCTTCGAAAGAAGCAACTCAACCTGGTAACAGGAACAACCACGCGTGTTCTACACTTTCTTGTAAGACTTTCGTAAAATGCCAACCTGAACTAATGTAAGTTCTACCTCAAAACCAGTTTCCAACTTCGGTATCACGTCTAAAACGTAAGAAACTAGACATATGGGTCATCTATGAACGGTCTCGGTGTAAGTTACGACTTATATTGGGACACAACTCAAGCTCGAACCTGTTTCCTCTATTTAGCATGTATATCATTCTGCATGAATGAAACCCCCTCCTCTTCGATATTCGTCGAAAGCCAAATTTATTTTAATTAGATTCTTGTGAGAAAATGAAAGAAAAAAAAACCCAAAACCGAGCACAAAATTAATGGTATCTTTTCCAATCATTGCAAAGTTTGAGCAAACAAGTTACAACAAGGTATAGTGGAAACCATAAATATACTTTTCAAATTCAATATTCCACGCGAATTATTTATCAAATTTTATGCAATTCCTATACACAAAATTTCCAGCGCTCGTATTCGGAAATATAAGCTTAATGGTTATTTATGGAATATAAATTTTCGGATTAATTTGAATATTTTGTATATTGATGTCTATCCGGTCCGTGAATATATTGTAGCCATTTCCTTTTTCTTGTATACAGTTGCGTCTATCGCTTGAAATTATAATTAGCATAATGTGTTGTTGTTTTTTTGGCTCCATTTTTTTGTTATTTATATTTAGTATTAAATGGAAACACACAACATGTTAATCTGATAAAAGTTTATTCAACCGATCAAGGAGGTTGTTGTTTTTTTTTTTTGTGAGCACTTTAAATGGCTGGCACGTGTAAGGATTCGAAAACAACAACCGAAACCAAAATAATAATCACAAAAAATGATGGTGTGCTGATGAGAAATAGAGAGAAATTAGCTTCTTGAATATATAATTGGGATTAAATGAGTTTTTGATTTAATCTTATAATGGAAATAATTTGCGCTAACTTTACGATAACAAAAAAAATGTAATCGGGAATAGAATTTGCATATTGTCAGGTCCAAGCTTCCTCCCATCGCGATGTGACGTCAAACTGTAAAGCCATTGATTGTTATGTAAATAGTCCGATGGCGTTTGCGTCAACGCGCATGTGTGACATTATTGTGAAAGGGAAATACGATCGTATGTATAAGAAAACAGCCACACCAAACTCGCAAATGGCAACAGCTGTCAGTTTTATTCTGTTATAATGATATTTATGGCAACAGCTGTCAGTTTTATTCTGTTATAATGATATTTATAAAGTAAACAGATGCAGAATTAACGTAGACAAGTCAGAGGAGGTGTAATAACACGTGACAAATGTCCATCAACAATGGGGGCTGCCACTTGACAGATAACCTCTTCAAAAAGTTATGCAAAATCCTTTTATTTTCAAATAAATATTAAAAAAATATTGTGGGATTATATAATTTCATTTTAAAGATGAAGCTAAGCAATATGGAGAGAGTGCCACCCTGTATATTATGGCACGGTTTAAATAATTTCAA
Organism: Cheilosia vulpina; assembly: GCA_916610125.1. Classification (NCBI taxonomy): domain Eukaryota; kingdom Metazoa; phylum Arthropoda; class Insecta; order Diptera; family Syrphidae; genus Cheilosia; species Cheilosia vulpina. The sequence goes on along the minus strand of OU744276.1, from coordinate 75,681,123 downwards.
AAACATTTTCTCCTATGGGACACGAGACGTCTGACAGAAGTTTAGTAGTACAACACTTTTCTTTTTTTTGTTTGGTCTGTCTCTAGATTAATGACATGACCAATCTCTCAATTGACTCTGCCGAGTCAAGCCGAGCAACATAATCAATCAAATTCTGTCTGAATAGTCAGTTTTCTCAAGTCTGCACTAGATTTCCCCTGAACGCAAAAGCTAGATTGATCGGTAACGTGACTTTTCCTACGTCAGCCACATATACGAACTGTCAATCTAGGACTCAGTCACGAATTCCTTGCCTAGATTCATCGGTTACAACTCGATAAAAGTCTACTGAAAAAGCTGATCTTATGAATGTTGACAGCTGATGTTGAGTTTTTGGAATGAAAACTTCTTTAGGCGCATTGGGCATTTTTAAGATGGGATAAAACCATTGAACTCGCGACAACAGTGTTCTGTTACCAATCTTCCGACACCAGTGTTCGCGTTGCCAACCACTTTTGACGAAAAAATGCCTAACTTGAAAAAAAGCAGCATAATAATTTGTTAAGTGGAACAATAAATCAAAAACTAAACACAAATATAAAAAAAATAAACAAAAACAATTTTTATTAATACAACAAACACCTTTCAACTTTGTTTCCAATTTCATTCCACTTACTGGAAGTGGACGCTTTAATTATTTTTAAAGAATGACAGATAAAGTGTTCGGAAAATGGACAGAGTTGGAAGATGGAAACGTATTTTTTAAGACCGATGTTAATTATAATGTTTTTTTTTTTTGTAAAGATTTTTTAAGAATGTTTAAGAAATTAAAAAAAGTCGGTATGTAGAATCAAACATTTTTTTGTAGTAGTAGTTTATAATAATGAATAAAAAATCACTCCATTTAAAAGTATTTCCAACACAATAAAATAATTTTCTGACGATTCAAAAAATACACACGTAATTTTTCAAGTTTTTACTTCTGTCAGTCACTTCCGGAGTGCCACTGTTTTTTTTTTTTCATTTTAATTTTTTGTAAGTTATCAATGGTTATCAATTTTGTTTATTCATTTTGCGTGACTTTGGTTAACAAATGTGTAATTGGAATCTTAACTAAGTGCTTATGAAAATAATGTGGTTTGGCGATGCATTGACAGTTCATAAGTCTAAAAACATTGGCGCGTATTAATTGATTTTCGACTATTATGCACGTGCACATGCACATTGTGGTTGTGATTTTTGGCGTACTAAAAGTGACAATAATTATCAATTTAGTTTATTCGTTTCGGAGTAAACTATTCCAGAAAAATCTCGTCTATTTATGACGGCTCTTATCGGTAATGGGTTACACCTTTGAACTATTATTTTCTCAAATGCTGAAATAAAATGATTGAGAAATTTGAGAAGTAATAGTTAGAAATTTAAGAAAAATAAAATATTACATTCTTTGTATTTTTGTAAACAATTTCCTCGGCTTTATTTCACAAGCAATGTTCGGCGTTATTTCACTTTATAAAAGCGAAATAACACCGAATTTCGGAATTCGGCGTTATTCCACGGCAACTATTCGGGTTCGATTTCGAATCAAATTTAATCGTTTCGGCGAACCGCTATGTAGGGCCCGTTGAGCGCATTCAGCGCCATCAGCTCGTTAAGTATGCTTAAATAGTCGGCTAAAAGATATCAAACTACATCGACGATATGTTTAAAATGTCTTCAAAAATGTTTTTTTTTTTTTCAAAAAGAGGACAAGAAATTAAATTTATCACTTTTCCAATACGATTGCCGTCCGTTGGATAATAGGAGTATGTCAAGCCGAATGGAAGCAACGCCAGAAGGCCGACAACTGCACTTCATTTTGATTCATTTTCAAATGCAGCGTACATATTTTTGAAAGCGACAAATTTGTGTTTCTATTTTCAAACAAACAATCGAAAAAGCGCGCAATACGTTTTGTGTGATCGAACTTATTCGGCGGAATGGAGAAAAGCGACTGAGAAGGCGTACGTCGCGTGGAGGATTTTTCGAAAACTTTGAATATGTATTTAGAAAACGTCTCCAGTTGGTTTTTTGTGTAAACGCTTTCATATTATTTTTTGTCTTAGCAAATGACGATGGTTTTCCGAGTTCAATAAGTTCAATTTGAAAAACACGTACCTTTGAACAAATTTTCTTCTAGTTGTCAAAGGGTACAAGTAGTTTGGAGAAAAGATGATAACAACATCGGTTTCCGCAGATTAACCTTCTGTTTCCTTCAAATGAGTGTGATCTCAAACACTTTCCTTCGTTTTAAATGCTGATTTTGAATTGAACTTCTTTCGTTAATGAAACATGGAAAACATAGAAACGTCACTTCTAGATTTGCTCTTTCGATGGAAAGGAAAATCATTTGCCTTAATTGAAAACGCGATGAAAATGGCATTTTTCATTGGAGATCCGTGAGATTTGCCCCGAAATTCAGAATTGCTATTTTCAATGAAATTCGTTGGAGCAGTTTTGCAATAGTCGTATGTGAGATTTTGTTTAATTTGTTTTTCTTTTTACAGTAAATTTGAATGTTAAAATATGAATATGAATATTAAATTAACCAAATAAATTATATTTCTGTTAAAGTTTACATTTGCACGCATAATTGCATATTCCGGACCTATTTAATATTAATTTTTGGCAAACATATCGATTTAATCAAACAAAACCCAAAACAGCTGAATCTGCAATTATTCTGCTCTGGAAACTGTCGTGACGGAGGTAGTTTGTAATTTGTATACTGCGTTTTATCAAACTAAAGCGTGTTGAGACACATAAAGTAGATTAATTTGCATAACTGGATTGCATTGAATGTATGTAGCACCTGATTGGAGACAAGATCAAACCTCATGCAAACGGAGAAAGTTTACGGTGTGGCAAAATCTAGTATTTATCGTTTATACTGGGAACTTCACCCGAGGGGCTCTCAATAGAAACTAATTATCTTAAGTACTTCTCTACTGCGGCACCTTTCGCAAATGCCTTCCAAACATCCGAGAGTAAAGAAAGGGATTCTCAATTCAGTCCTTCGGCCGGGGCATACATTTGTAGGCACCTTTCATTCGCCCCAAAAATAAAAACTCATACAAAACGAATGATTGTAAATAGCTCCGCCTAAATGGGGTCCAATTTCGTGAAAAATATCGCACCGCTGGTCCTCAGCAAAATCTTAAACGTTCTATTCTGAACCAGAAAAAAAACTTGTCACATCATAAGAAAATAAACACTAGATTTAAATTCTAAAAACAGTCCAATAAAATATTCTTTCAATTATTCTTAATTATTAAGGTGATTTTAATCTCCCCAGACAAAGTGCCTGATAATGACAGTGATTTCCATAAATGAAACCCACCCAGACTCAGTTGTTATTATCATTTAGAAAACCAAAAATAAACTCGAATTTTTATCCAGAATATCTCAACAATTTAAAAACCATTTCGAGCATTAGTATGTTGTGTCTGCAATGGATTAAGTGGAACACCCACTTAAGTCTTGAGTTTTATAGGTCAGCAACATGTTTGCCTTGAAATCGTGCGTCCAGAAAAAAATAACTTCGCCTTAGCTAGGTTTTGACGCACGCTTTTTTGCACTTCGGTTTGTGTCCCCGATATTTGGAAAAGAATATAAATACCTACCAAAGTAACAAAAGGCTATGAAGGCTATCACACTCCGCAAACATGACAACATAGTAAGGTCATCGACCCGATTTTATTTTTATTTATATTTTCACGCCAGACGTCTGGTGGTAGTACCCTCAAATTAGGAAACAATTCAAATGTATGGAGATACAAACAATTAATGAGTCAGCGAGTGATGGTGATGATCATACCGGCTATTGTTTCGTACGTAGGTACTCGTCGCAAGTGCTTGCGTCACACTGTCAGTATCCGATGGAGATGTTGGTAAAAAAAACGAATTCAATTGAAATGTATCCAGCATCCAAATGCGAGAACAGGTAATCATACGTGTACCCAGTACCCACCGCATAGCTGTTTTGAAAGTGAAACTGAAGAGGCTTTTAGCTTACTCGAAGTTGGTGCGGTGAGGTGTTAGTATTGTTCTCTAACCCGCAACCATATTGAGAGGTCATTGAAATTTGGGCGCCATTCGAGTGCAGGAATGTGGAGACAGACGGGTAATTAGTTTGAGTGCTAATTGGAAATTCATACACAAATTTGTTGTGGTGGGAAATTAAAAGCTTTGCAAGCAAGGTCATAGTTTGGAGGGAGTACCTATTACTAAAGACAAACTGCCACTGTTTTTTTTGTCAGCACTACGTTTGTATGTAAAATAGTATTGATAATGAACGAGTCGCTACCCAGCTGATAGGGACGTGCATTACAAACGCCGACCAAAGAAGGTGAAGAGCAACTAAATTGATTTAAATTTCAACTGTTAATTTTTACGCTGCAAACGTTTTCGTTAAGTTTGAGCAGTGCTGCCAACTCCGGCTTTTTTATGCCTTTTAGATATTATTTCATTAGCTTGCTTTTTTTTTAATGCATTTTTTTTTTTATTTCAAATATTTTTCTAATTAGACTAAAACTATGTTTGTTTTGTTCAATACTTTATACCTGCTTATGAAACTAAAAAGTCATGAATTTTGTTCCTTGAAAGAATTTCTTTTGTTATTTATAATATAAGTTTTTTTTTGTAAATAAATATTGGTTTTCTTTTTATGTATTTGTGTTTAATTTTTCATTTATTGTTCCAGTTTAGCTAAAATAAATATTTTAGGCATTATTTTATTGAAAAAGGCATCATTTTTTGTCAAGTTAGTTATTTTTTCGCCAAAATTGGTTGGCAACGCTGAGTTTGAGCTCTGTAGGTTTGGAAGTTTCCAAGCAATGGACACTTCCAAAAGTCCAGTCATCTCAAGTCGAATAGATTTTTTGGTCTGACCTAGAAATATTCTAAAAGCAAAAACTAGATTTGTTGTTAACGTAGCACATAATCGAAATGTCAAATGAGGACTGAGTTGAAATTAATGTCAACTTAAAAGTATTTTCTCGGGATCCCGAGAAAAACCCAAATTCCAACTTAAGGTTTTTTTTTCACTGCGCCACCTCTCGCGAACGTCTGACAAACATCCGAGAGTATAACTGTCATGAAAGAGCTTCTCAATTGGCCGTTTGGACTCGGCATAAAATTGTAGATCCCTTCCATTCGTCCCAAAAATAAAAACTCACACAAGACGAATGGTTGTGAGAAGCTAGGCTTGGGTCCATACGGACCTGTTGCGCCAATTATTTATTTTTTTTTTTTAAAAGTATTTTCACGTGACTAAATTAAAAGTGAAAAACATCAAGTTTTTATTATTTTTAAAATATTGTTCAAACAATAAAAATTCGTTATTCTATTAATTTTGACTGTCAGCTGTCCCGGTTTTTTTTTGTGTGTGTGTGTTGGCAGCACTTTACAGCACAAATGGCGCTAGATTCAAATTTTACTTTAATTTCGGAACAGCCTTTAAAATTTTTTATTGGATTTGGACTTGAAATCGATGTACAAAATCCTCTTCATGGAATCGTCATCTTTTGACGAATTTTCAGCTGTCATAGTTTCTTTTTTGTTTGTGTTGGCAGCACTTTACTGCACAAATGGCGCTAGATTCAAATTTAACTTTAATTTCGGAACAGCTTTTACAATTTTTTATTGGATTTGGACTTGAAATCGAGGAACAAAATCCTATTCATGAATCCGTCACCTTTTGACGAATTTTCAGTTTCCGGAGTCTTTTTCACGACGGATTTAGTTAGAAACTCTTAAGGATTTATGAGGGTGAATCAATTCTAAAATAGCTAGGTCCGTTTTTCGTGTCAAAACTAAGTTTGATTACATTTAACGCATGTCCTAAACCGGCTTTGCAGACGATCCATTCATTCCATGCCATCATAGAGGCTTCCTTACGTTTTCTCCAAATTCTTCATTATGAAGACTTACAGTCAGCAGCGGAAAACCGAGAGCGAAGAACTCGGTAAGGGGTGGATGCTAGATGAGCTACTAAAATTGAAGATGATAATAGACCTAGACGATCGATCTGGTCTTATCATATGGTGCCTACGAGAAGCCTAGGTAAACCTGAGCAAACTTTAAAAAAAACTTGTTCATATCAAAGCAGGGTCGGCATTCTGTAACGCGAAACGTTCAAACGTTTTCGTCTGCACGAAGATATTTTATCGCTTCGCCTTACAGAATCTGACCCCAGGATAAGGGCTATTTATCGCATGCACTCACGGTATTCAAAATCCCAACCCCAGTGCGCATATTTTTGTAACAAATTATCATAAACTTAGTAAACTATTCACTTTTACAAACAGCCAACAGGATTTTCTGAAAAAACCATCTGTCCCAGCATTATTGATTTTCCCAATTACTATTTCCAAATGGAAAATCAACTCATCATAGTCGCGAAGTTGAAAGATGCTAATAAGCTAAAAGCCGCTTGACATAAAATCCACGAGAGAAAACTTGCACAGCTCGGACTCACGATGAATTATTTACACCCTCCATATAGGCAACGATGAATGGACAGTGCAATCTTAAAGCATAAACCATAAAATGTGTATAATTAGCAATTTATATATACGGTTATTATCATACCATCTCGCTTCGCGGATAGCTATTCAAATTGAATTGTAGTGAAAGTCAATAAATCATCGGGACGCTCTTGACTCTGTGAGCAATATTAATTGAAGGCGGTACCTTCTTCGGTAGATGTTAATTTGAATATGAATACCTATGTAATTAGCAGGAGAATACAATTGCACACGGAGTGTCCCGGAAACATGCCATAACTGTCATTCATCTCGAAGGTAAAATCTGCCGGTCAATATTGACTCAAGTGCGAACTGACAGCAGTTCGATGTTGGTTCTGTGCAGAGTGTGCAGTTGTGCGATGAAAAGGTTTCTTGTGAACGGTTTTTGTGCACTTTTCCAGGTGTCTGTTTACTGGTTGAAGACTGTAACCGCGATACCAATAATCAATTTTAATGTCCTGGCTAAACTTTTCGAACTCTACAAAATATAAAGGTGAAGGTTAAAAGTATTATTAGTAAGGATCCTTGTTAACGAAAGCCTTTACCGTCATTGACGTCGTCGTCTCATGTCATCACCAGCACTATGCCATTTATTTTTATATATCCTACGGGATTGGCATGGGCCAATGAATTGCGAAAACAAAATGTCAATGCAATCGAATGGAAAGCAGACCCCAGGCAACATTACAATTTATCGTAAAACATCTCAAGTGACAAGTTAATAAAGATTATTACCAAAGGAGACAACATCCAAAGTAGATAAACATGGAACCGAACTACAGCCATTCAGAAGATAGTTCCTATTGCAAACGAGAAGCTGGACAATTATTTTATCGATATCGCAATTACAAGAATGAGTGCGGATGAAAGGAGGAGAAACCCAAGATAACGCTAAATGGCGGACGATTGCCCATAAAAATAATAATTAAGTAGAATGTGTGTGTATGAGAAGTTCGTAAGCTTAAGAGTTAAGACGGACCGTGAGCTGAATCGCATAAATACGGCTCTCATGCTGGGTGCTACTTGTTCGCTAAATAGGTCTTGGGTAGAGTATGGTAAAACTAGTCATTTTGGGTTTTTACAATATTTTTTTTTTTTTTTAAATTTGTTCACAGCGGGTATTTTTATCACCAAACTACTGCCAATTATATTTACCGCTTTTGATACTGGTTTAATATGGCAGTAGTGGGCTCAACTTCACATCCCTACTGTGATGAGTGGGGAAATCCCAGCCACTCATGCTTGAACAACGAATTATTTAGAATAGGTCCTGCACATGCAGTTCGACTCAGTGAAGTTGGTAGATAAAGTAGATATGTTCATTCCATATCGACGGTTATTGGGCGCTCGGTTTTTTGGGCATATTTTAGATGGGAAAGAAACTGTTGAACTCGCGACACCAGTGTTCGCGTTGCCAACCACTTTTGACGAAAAATTGCGTAATTTGAAAAAAAAATGCCTTTTCCAATAATAAATGGTGTTATTTTGGTATTCAAAGAAAAATATCATTTTTTGAGATACATGATGGGATGTTTATTTCATAATAAAGAGGAGGGTATGACGTTAATAATGAAAAACAACATCAGCCAAATCCTTTTCATGAAATTTTCCATAACCAAATCGCAAAGTGGCTGCCCTATGTCCTCGATAGCCTCACGAATTTTTCTTTGAGGCCTTGAATCGACGCTGGGCTGTTGGCGTAGACCTTATCTTTCACGTGGACCCAAAAGAAGAAGTCGCAAGGTGTTAAATCACAAGATCTCGGTGGCCAATTGTGATCACTTCGAGAGATAACACGGTCCGGAAACTTTTGCCGTAAAAAATCAATGGTTTCATTGCCTGTGTTTTTTCACCATTTTTGTAGTAATTTTTAATATTTTCAATGCGTTGTTGAAGCGTGTATCGTTCTATTTATAGTAATTGTGTAGTTCTACTTGTCAAATGTCAAAGAATAAAAGCTTCAAAAGTGACAGCTACCGAAATGGCGGGTCATTCACAATAACACCTCTTATTGGAAAACCCTTTATAATGCCAAAAATATTTTTTTTTGGTTAAGTGGAACAATAAATCAAAAAACTAAACACAAATATAAAAAAAAAATAAACAAAAACGGTTTTTATTTATATAACAAACAGCTTGAAAATTTGTTTCCAATTTCATTTCACTTATTGGAATTATTTTTAAAGAAGAAAATGGTCAGAGTTTGAAGGTGGAAACACATTCTTTAAGACCGAGGTTACAAATACAGTGCGACCTCAACAAAAGCAACTAATAGAAATTTGGGCAGTTGCTTTTATTGAGTTTGTTGCAATAATCGAGTCAAAAAATTGTAGGTGCCAAAAATGAGGCAACAAGTTAAACACCTCAGAATAGTAAAAAAAAAACCTGTCTTGCACTGGTAAAGAGACCAAAACTGATCATTTAATTCGTAGGTGTTAGAAATAAAAAAATCGAATTTTAAGTGTTTTTAACAAATTGAGAAATTTTTGATTGTGTCTTTTTGGACGCAGTATTCTTTTCCACAGCTGACTCTCGTAAGTTTTGCAGAGCTAAAATGTTACTCAGTGAAGCATCATTTTCCTGGTTTGTCCTTGATCCTGTTGTACAGTTTACAAGCCTGTGCTTTTAGAACTTCTATGGAAATTGGCACATTTCGATGTCGATTTTCCAGAAACCATGTGTACAAGCCTTTCTCCATACGTGGAAACTCACACGCTCTTAAAGTTACTCGCTTTCCCGGTCCACATTAAGAATTTGCAACAAATTTTGTCAGCGCTCCTTCTCTCCGCTTAATTCTACTTATGCTGGACTTGTTCACCTTATATTTATAAGAAAGCGGTGTAGCAGTTACACCCTTATTCATTTGGTCTAAAATTTCACTTTTTCGCTTTATAGAAAGCTTAGGAACACTTTTCACAATATCCATAACTAATAGCACACAGTGACGCGACTAACGACACTAACGACTACTGAGGAAAATGCACGAAAAACTACGCCTGCTATATAAAACGCACACATCATGTAACAAACATTTGTATAAAAAGTACAGCAAATAGCTGTCAAATAACTGCCCAGACATAGCAAAAATAAACAAGAAGGAAATATACTATGTATCTACAAATAGCGAACGAAATAAGAGCTCATGAACCAATAGTTGCTTTTATCGAGTCACCTTTTTTTGAGAAGTTGCAATTACTGAGTCAACAATGGTGAGATTTAAGGTGTTGCTTTTATTGAGGTCGCACTGTAATTTTTTTTTGGCCAACGATTTTTTTAAGAATATTTAAAAAATTAAAAAGTCAGTAGGTAGGTATCAAAAAAAAATTAAAAGCATATTTAAAATAAAAAAAAAGATGCCTTTTTGAAAAAAAAAATGCCTAAAAGGCATGAAAAAGCCTTAGTTGGCATTTTTTTTTGTAGTATCTAGTAATTTATAATAATGAATAAAAAAACACTTTATTTAAAAGAATTTCCTAATCAACAAACAATATATTTTATGATGATTCAAAAAATACACACGTAATTGTTCAAGTTTGCACTTCTGTCGGCACTCCCGGAGTGCCCTGTTTTTATTTTTTTTTTTGTAGGGCATACTTCTACTGCCACTTGGGAACTGTCTTTAAGAATTGTCTGCCTTGATTAATGTTAACATATGACAGGGATTATGGACGTTGACTCGCAACTAAAAATATTTATTTAAGTGGTTTGCTGGACGCACTTTTGGGTTGGTTTATCTTTTTTTCAACCAGTCTTCTGTCTTCTTTGGAAAAAAAACTTGAAACAATTTTAAAGTACATCTTCTGCAAACCAACAAAAAAAAATACCCTTGTTCTAAAAAAGCGAATGGAGAATACAGAAAATCGCTGCTTAGAACCGATTTCGTTCAATAAGAGCGATGATGATTATGTACAGAGTTTTCATAGAACTTATCAAATGGGACAGTTGCTGTTCAAAATTCTTATTCAAAAAAGTTACCTGCTTTTCATTTGAGGTGCCATATGATTTCAATGATTACAAGCCTGAGTTTTCCAGTTTTAAATGGGCTTTCCTCCTTTCTCTCGGATAGACTCAAAAACGTTAAGTTTCGTGGTCATGTTTCGTAAAATATATCGGTTACCTCTGGTGTCCCCCAAGGATGCCATATTGGACCACTACTCTTTATATTATTTGTGAATGACATTGTTAAATTTATACCTGAATGCTTTTTGTTGATGTTTGCGGATGACTTTTAGATTTATATGCCGGGAAATGATAATCGTCCTTTAGACCTGTTAAATTCATATCTTCAGAAATTTCATCTGTGGTGCTCTAAAATCCGTCTCTCTTTAAACATTTCTAAGTGTTCTGTCAGACCTTTTTTTCGCTGCAAATCCCCTGTCATGTATATATATTCCTTTGATGGTATAGTTATTCCCCGTGTTTATTTAGTCAAAGATTTGGGCGTTTTTTTAGATACTCAACTATTATTTACTTATCATGTTGAGTTGATCTTAGCATCTGACCTACTTATTTATCCAGGTTAAAATTAATTAAATTAGAAATATTGGAGGTTAGGAGAACAGAGTGGTATTTATTCATAGAGTTCTAATAGGAGACATTGATTCAATGGGCATCCTAAGTTTTCTCAATATTATTATTTCTTCATCCGACCTAAGTAACTCTCGAATTTTTTTAATGTAGGACACTCTCGTACAAAGTACGGTCTTTCTTTCGATCAACAAAGCCTATTTATGGCAAGAAAGTAACAACTACACAAAGTGTTCGCAAGCCAGTTGAATATTCTCATAGTAAGCCTAACTTCTGAATGAGGAAGTACGTGGGCCCACTCACATCACCATGTACAAAATACCGCCTACGATCATAAGAACTGATTCATTTCTATCAACTATGGCGACAATGCTCATGCAAAGTTCATAAAACAAAAAAGCCAATATGTACATTTCACTTGCAGTTCTGGAGTTTTGCAAATCAGGGGTCGAACCGTATCATAGGTAGACTAAACATAGATTTCGTAAAATGTATAGTCTCAGGAATATATAAGTCGCTCTTTTTGGTCTTTTAAAATACAAGCTATAACCATACCCCGTGCCTTCTACAATCTGTCCAATTTTAGTCATTTTTCGCAGTATACTGAGAATTTCCGTCTATCCACAAACCCGCTCGTCGCTTTTTACTTTTTGATTAGGGAAAATTAGGGTTCCAAATGCTCCGAAGCTCAGACAGCGAACAATCCGCGATTTCGAATTGTAGCCTGCAAAAGGCCGACTTTTTGTGCACGGCAAGGAATTGAATGCGGGTTCTCCTGGCCACTCATTCCGTAATTTTTCAGACAATTATCGTCGATATAATAGACCTCCAAAAGCAGCCAAAATTAAGAGTTTGAGACCTTAATCCATTTCATTTTCCACACATGTAATGAAAGCTGAAGATAATGAAACAAATTCGGGTAGAATATAACTTCTTATGCTCATCAATGTATCAAAAACACTTTCACGGATAGCTGCAATGTTCTCGAACCACTTGGCTTTCCTTTGAAGAACGGGTGTTGACTGATTGTTGACAAAACAATTGAAGGGCAATTTTATTTTTATAACAATCTTTTTTTATTTTTATAATTTTATTTAAATACAGAATAAAATTTATTTATATTTAAATTGTTATAATTAAATAACTTAAGCGTAACGTAATAACTCTGCCGTAAAATAGCGAGCAATCATTTTGATAATAAAGTGTTGCTGAATCGTTTAGTTTTCCAAGCCGTGGTGATTTCGCATCAGTGACTAAATAATATACAAAGATTTGACAGACGTCACCAAAACAACATGGCCGCCATAGGCTGACAACATCGACCCTTTTCTAAACCTAAACCTTTTCAAACCTGGCGCTAGACTTTTTTAAATGTCTTGAGGTAAAATTTAATCGAAATCACCAAATGGATGAATGCGGGCTTTTTGTGGTTTCCGGTGCTGTCATAATTAAGCGAACATTCTAGGGCTAGTATCGAGTATCAGCGCGAATCAAACTACAACTAAGTCACAAGGTTGATGGTTGGCAAAAGGCGTCAATGCAAAATTGAGCCCAAACCGAAATTATCACAAGTCTGCTGTCAGTTTTCAAGTTGGTTATCGGTGAAAAAAGTTCAGCCCAGTCGGAAAAGAAACCTCCTAAAGAAAAAAGTTTAAAATTATTATTTTTAACCAAGGGAGGGTCAGAATGGACTGGAAATCTTGTCCTCATAAATAGTTTTTTTTTTTTCCAAAATTGTAGTTCGATTTGATTTGGTTTCAAAATACATAGTACAGCGCGGTACAAAGAATAATTTCAAACTTACGAACCTTAATTCGCTTCCCAGACGCATTTCCATTCCATAAACCCAAATCCTCTAGACGCAATTTGCAGGAGCCCAAATCTTACATGTGAGACATCAGTCTTCGAGTCGATGAAGCGTATAATTTACCCGCACTTACTACTGATGTTAATCACACAAGAGTGCATTAAGTAAATGCCTGTAATGAGTGAACACGAAACTTGGCATAATTGCCACAAATTTGCAGCGATATCCGCTGAAGGCGTACAACGTCTGCAATACAGCTGGTCTGGCGTGAGCGTGTGTGGTTTATTGTCAGTCAAGTTTCGCATCAGGCTAAGTACTCGAGTCTGCGACTGTGGAGAGTATGTTTTTGAATAAATTTTATAAAGACCGGTATCGCATATATATTTTTTTTTAAATAAACCATGCTAGGTTATCGGATTAGCAGTGGTGATCGCTTGACTATTTATAGATTGTTAGCTCAAGTGATAGATTTGACCTAAAATAGTCAATAGAGAGTTTTTCGCTATTCACATAAATGGCTACGAGAGGTTACCAACCAAAGCAAGATTTGTTTGCTTTCTATATGGTATTGATGGACTGGTTGCTTGGCCATTTTAGGCATAGTAGTTTTTGTATAGCGAATCATCCAATTCAGACTTGAAATGAAACTATAAAACAATTACTCAGCGGATTGGGTCGAAATGCAGGAGTGTCAAAAGATGTGTGTCATACCACCGATATTATGCAGACCATACCAAAACCTGTATGAATGTAACAAATATGCAAGAAGAATTCTTGGAAGTTCCCTGACTGACTTTTAATAAAATCATAGCTCTTGGGGTTGCATAATTTTATGAGGATTAACTTTGAATAAAATGTTGTTCTTGTCCATTCAGGAAAAGACATTTTTAACAAAGCGCATCATCAAATAAAAACAAGCGTTGCCAAGTCATAAGACACACCTCAAAATATGGAGTTGATTAACATACCTAGGGCACAGCTAAATTGTTTTCCAAAATAAATACAGGAAGTATTGCTAAATCCACACAAATCCAAGGTTACCTACAACTTACAACAACCGAGCTGAAAGTATTTTCCCACAATTTACCTTCAGTTTTCAATTATTTTCGCTGCTTTATCTCGCATGGGATTAAATCGCAAATAAGGTAGCTCAACACTTACTTCGAGCTAAGATGAATTTATTTCCAATTCAACTGTTGACATTTACGACGCTTGACGATAGTTAAAGACCGACAAAATATCGAAGGGATAGATAAACAAAAATTTATATATTTTTTTTTGTTTTAAGTTGGTCCGCCATCAATAAAATATTGACAGCCGTGAGTAAACTAGTCCGCCATTGATGTAGGTAAAAATGTAAATAACCGTCAACTTATTTATATTCTGGCTATCATGCGGATCGTTAAGAAGTGTGGCCGATACAATTATACAAAATGTTGTTACCTGATCCGACTAATTAGATAGAAAGAGTAAAATTGAGTTTCTAAGAAATGTTATTGCCGCAGTAAAAATTAAAATCGTATGGATAACAAGTGCAATTAATCATCTAAGTAAAGTACGGAGATCGTAGTGGATTGACGGTTTTATTGGATTTTATGGACAGCAGACAGAGTTTTGCATAAGCATACAGCGAGGCGTGGTTTGGTATGGAGGGCTCTGCTAATTGAATTTGCAAGAGTAGATTTGAATTCGGTTGTGGTGTGACCCTTTTGTCTGGACTCAGTGGACTGGTCTAAACCATTTATTTACTTTTACAGGTAGTAACAAGCAGAAGTCTTAACCGAGCAAAGCATTTAAGAAAACAAATTTAATGGTTTTTGTTACAGAAACGAAGGCTACAGAAGGACATTTTGAAATAGTTAGCATGTTTTTTGATTGATTAATTTCATTTATCTGGCATTAATTGCCATTCAATAGCAATACTAAAAATGTATACATATTTAAACTTAACCTGTAATTCATGTTAAGCATTCAATAAAGTTGAGAGCACTAATTTACAAAAAGGTGTCATCTAGGTGTTTATATTATTGGTGAAATATTTCCAACTATTTTCCTTAAAAAAGAAAAAACAAAAATGGTTGGGAAGAACTCGTTGTCATTCCAATACAAATTTATGGCCCGATCTATGTTTTCTGACACCGGAACTTTCGTTATAGTTAAGTGCAGCGAACGATGGCTTTTGAGTGGAAGGCTACTTGGTAAAAGCTGAAACGATTTCACAAACTGATTTCTATGAGTTTCATAAATAAAATTCAAAGCGACTGACTGCGAAAAAAACTCATGGCAACTATAGGCGGTAGCTAAGAACTACGAAAACCAATTTCGCATACTTATTAGGAAGTCATCCACTACAACAAACCTCTATCCGATGTTCCAACCTTTATTTTACTAATTTGATAAATAGGTACTAATTGACACATAATTCGCTTACATTTTTAAATACTAGAAACTAAGTAGGTAATTATTGTAATTGTAAGTAATAGGCCCTGTACACTGCGACCATAAGAGATCTATTGTGTTGGGCTCTCTTATTTAACCCAGGGGCTCTTGATAAACCTCAGTACCTAAGTAGGTAGCTGTTGTCTAAATAGACAAAATTATAAATTACAAGGATACCAGAATTAGTGGGCTAGCTAGAAGAAATATAAGTACTATCTGCATTGTGCAAGGGTATTTGAGCCCAAACCCAAAATGGAAAAGTAAAGTGCACGACTGGATCGGTCGAAACTTTCTCATTTAATTGACGTAAAAACGCTGCATCCGACAAATACTCAAGTCTTACGAGTGTAAATTAAATTTCAAGCTTGCGGGCCAGCCTTGTGAAAGAATTTATTCGTAACAAAAAACCATTACGCTTTTTCTAGTAATAATTAAAGCCGGGGACTACATATTCTATGGCTTGGATACTTATTTATTCATCTATTGGAAGTTGGTCAAAGATGAATAAATAAGTAGAAGTATAAGTATAAGTATAAGTGGATATAAAAAATCTCCTTAGATCCAATAGAGCTTCCTGCCTGCATGGGTAAGACAATGAAGCCATCTGGCTGCCCTAACTTTGCAGCTTTGTTATAAATTTTCTCTATCTTACATAGCTTATCGGCTTCATACCTTAACTCATGTAAAAACTGAGGTCGAATTGCCGCATCCGTGAGCGAGCAATAAGTCACTGAATTTTGTGGATTTTACATGCGAACCAATAACAAATTCAGTCACGTAGTACTCGATCACTGATGCGGCAATTCAACACCTGAATTATATAGATCAAAATCATTAAAAACCAAGTTTTTGTAAAACGGTTTATAAATTGGGCCGTCTCTTTTTCAATCGGAAACTAATTGTGCAGTGTTCTTAAACGTTTTTTGACGTGTTTCGAATATGGTTTGTCTTCAAAAGCCTGAAACTTTTATATGCAATCCGTATGTCTAAGGTACCATCTCAGAGTTTTTCGTATAACATTGAACTCTCTCAGAAACATCGTTAAAGCCGTTTTCGAGATATATAGAAATTGCAATACGTCTTGCACATCGATTTCTTTCAACACATGGATTGGTATTGAACTCAAGCTGACGGTAGTTTAAACTTTAAAGTTCGAAATCAAAGAGGCCGACATACCTAAGTTAAAATATTTCAAGTTCAGGATAGCTGTATTCTAATGAAAGGTTCTGAAAAGTCGCAAATGAAAGAGCCGTTCGTTCATTCACATTTTTATCTCTGAACAACGTTTGGGAGTGCGTAGTTAACTACTGCATTCTAAACTTATTTGGGACTTAGAATTTTATTGCAATGTGGAGGAGAGCCTATTTTAAAAACTCTTTTCTTCAAGACTGAGTGAAGAAGCCACTGAACAATGTTTGGGAGTGCGTAGGTACCTACTGCTTTCTAAAGCTTATTTGGGACTTAGAATTTTATTGCAATGTGGAGGAGAGCCTATTTTAAAAACTCTTTTCTTCAAGACTGAGTGAAGAAGCCACTGAACAATGTTTGGGAGTGCGTAGGTACCTACTGCTTTCTAGAGCTTATTTGGGACTTAGAATTTTATTGCAATTGGAGGAGAGCCCATTTTAAAAACTCTTTTATTCAAGACTGAGTGAAAAAGCCACTGAACAACGTTAGGGAGTGCGTAGGTACCTACTGCTTTCTAGAGCTTATTTGGGACTTAGAATTTTATTGCAATGTGGAGGAGAGCCTATTTTAAAAACTCTTTTATTCAAGACTGAGTGAAAAAGCCACTGAACAACGTTAGGGAGTGCGTAGGTACCTACTGCTTTCTAAAGCTTATTTGGGACTTAGAATTTTATTGCAATGTGGAGGAGAGCCTATTTTAAAAACTCTTTTATTCAAGACTGAGTGAAGAAGCCACTGAACAATGTTTGGGAGTGCTTAGGTACCTACTGCTTTCTAGAGCTTATTTGGGACTTAGAATTTTATTGCAATTGGAGGAGAGCCCATTTTAAAAACTCTTTTATTCAAGACTGAGTGAAAAAGCCACTGAACAACGTTAGGGAGTGCGTAGGTACCTACTGCTCTCTAGAGCTTATTTGGGACTTAGAATTTTATTGCAATGTGGAGGAGAGCCTATTTTAAAAACTCTTTTATTCAAGACTGAGTGAAAAAGCCACTGAACAACGTTAGGGAGTGCGTAGGTACCTACTGCTTTCTAGAGCTTATTTGGGACTTAGAATTTTATTGCAATGTGGAGGAGAGCCTATTTTAAAAACTCTTTTATTCAAGACTGAGTGAAAAAGCCACTGAACAACGTTAGGGAGTGCGTAGGTACCTACTGCTTTCTAAAGCTTATTTGGGACTTAGAATTTTATTGCAATGTGGAGGAGAGCCTATTTTAAAAACTCTTTTATTCAAGACTGAGTGAAGAAGCCACTGAACAATGTTTGGGAGTGCTTAGGTACCTACTGCTTTCTAGAGCTTATTTGGGACTTAGAATTTTATTGCAATTGGAGGAGAGCCCATTTTAAAAACTCTTTTATTCAAGACTGAGTGAAAAAGCCACTGAACAACGTTAGGGAGTGCGTAGGTACCTACTGCTCTCTAGAGCTTATTTGGGACTTAGAATTTTATTGCAATGTGGAGGAGAGCCTATTTTAAAAACTCTTTTATTCAAGACTGAGTGAAAAAGCCACTGAACAATGTTTGGGAGTGCGTAGGTACCTACTGCTTTCTAGAGCTTATTTGGGACTTAGAATTTTATTGCAATTGGAGGAGAGCCCATTTTAAAAACTCTTTTATTCAAGACTGAGTGAAAAAGCCACTGAACAACGTTAGGGAGTGCGTAGGTACCTACTGCTCTCTAGAGCTTATTTGGGACTTAGAATTTTATTGCAATGTGGAGGAGAGCCTATTTTAAAAACTCTTTTATTCAAGGCTGAGTGAAAAAGCCACTGAACAACGTTAGGGAGTGCGTAGGTACCTACTGCTTTCTAGAGCTTATTTGGGACTTAGAATTTTATTGCAATGTGGAGGAGAGCCTATTTTAAAAACTCTTTTATTCAAGACTGAGTGAAAAAGCCACTGAACAACGTTAGGGAGTGCGTAGGTACCTACTGCTTTCTAAAGCTTATTTGGGACTTAGAATTTTATTGCAATGTGGAGGAGAGCCTATTTTAAAAACTCTTTTATTCAAGACTGAGTGAAGAAGCCACTGAACAATGTTTGGGAGTGCTTAGGTACCTACTGCTTTCTAGAGCTTATTTGGGACTTAGAATTTTATTGCAATGTGGAGGAGAGCCTATTTTAAAAACTCTTTTATTCAAGACTGAGTGAAAAAGCCACTGAACAATGTTAGGGAGTGCGTAGGTACCTACTGCTCTCTAGAGCTTATTTGGGACTTAGAATTTTATTGCAATGTGGAGGAGAGCCTATTTTAAAAACTCTTTTATTCAAGACTGAGTGAAAAAGCCACTGAACAACGTTAGGGAGTGCGTAGGTACCTACTGCTTTCTAAAGCTTATTTGGGACTTAGAATTTTATTGCAATGTGGAGGAGAGCCTATTTTAAAAACTCTTTTATTCAAGACTGAGTGAAGAAGCCACTGAACAATGTTTGGGAGTGCTTAGGTACCTACTGCTTTCTAGAGCTTATTTGGGACTTAGAATTTTATTGCAATGTGGAGGAGAGCCTATTTTAAAAACTCTTTTATTCAAGACTGAGTGAAGAAGCCACTGAACAATGTTTGGGAGTGCTTAGGTACCTACTGCTTTCTAGAGCTTATTTGGGACTTAGAATTTTATTGCAATGTGGAGGAGAGCCTATTTTAAAAACTCTTTTACTCAAGACTGGGTGAAAAAGCCAATTTATTTTTTTTGACACAGTCAAATATTTATTTCAAACATTCGTAACATTAAAATAAAATATTTTCGCTAACCAATTATTAACAAATCCGATTTCTTCACCTTATCGATTTTGGAAAAATTGTCCTAGGTCTGGTTGAACCCTAAAGCAAATGTTGGCCTTAATTTATTCAGAAAATTGTCCACCGATTTTAAAAAGGCTGAAGTTGCAGTCCGCTGAGTTAGTGAGTTCGACGCCAGCACTACAATCTGGTCAATATTGATCCATTGCAATGCATTTCGGGGGGAAAGAGTGTCTCATATTTCCAGTATCTCCATCCTAAATTCTTCTTCCCTAAACTGAGAACGTAATAGAACTACTATTACGGTCCAAGTGGACCACGATCCATTCCCTGACTCGTAATTTTTAAAATTTGTTTCCCTAAATGTGTACATTTTTCTTGGCAAATTTTGACTTCAAAGTTAATAGGGTAAGCACGCCCACGCGCCACTCAGCCTAAAGTATTCCTCGGTCTTTTTCTGTTAAGCACTTGCAAATTTTGTAATCCATATGCTAATTTTATTGACAAATCACGTAGAATCTTCCAATCTTTTTTCTGTATTTTTTTTTTTTTAAATCTCTCCAGATAGATAAATAACAGTCATCGGAACTTGTACCAACTTGATGTCGGCGGATTTTGAATATGCAAAGTTGGCATTTGAATTTTTTTTCCTTAGATAATTTTAAATGCATACACGCCAAACATAAAAAGAGGGAAGTGAATTCATCTTTTCGATCCACTAAGCTCTATTTTTATACAGCTTTTTTCTTTATTTTATTCACAGTTCGATTCGATTTGACGGTACATATTTTGCCCACAGACCAAGAATTAATCTCTTGATTAATGGCACTTCCTTATCATGGATGGCACACTCAAAAGAAAAAAAAATCGTTTGGCTTCGATTTATTTCGTTTTGCTAAATGATTTTTAGGCAAAATCATAAAAACTAAAGATACATAAATAATCAATTCCACTTACCAATCAGTGTACCTTGGCAGGACAATGCTGCACTGCATGATACCAGAAGAATTACAGCTTGAATGTATTTTTGTTGAAGAGACTTAGCCATTTTGAGTTTGTATATGGTTTGGTATATCCTTTTGTTACTAATCCTTTTAATTTATATGTATATGTCACTCACAGAAAATCTGTGTGTATTATTTTTCCCGAATAATCACAATATTTTCCACTTTGCCACACTTTTGGGTATTTTTCTTCTTCAAATTTTCCCTTTTGCAGATTTGTTTCATTCACACGCGACGCCTCCAATGAATTTCAAGTGCTCTAACAAAATTTGAATTTTCTTTTCCTCTCTTTATCCTTGTAATAGGAAAACGAAAAAATATTTTGCACTACTAACACAAGACTTCAACTTCTCTGTTCGACACAACTACTCACGAGTAGCACTTAACTTCTCCGTATTGTATGTCCAGTCAGGTAGACTTGAAGGCGTCTTATGGTAATGCGGACCATAGCGACAGCCGCTTTTATATTACCAATCGAAAGGGAAAAAACACACACACAGATAGTTATAAGATTTTGCATATACATTTGGGTTGTATGCCACCTGTCTTCAGTTTGAAGAAAACGCAGAAGACCTCCTCTCTTCCCCAGCCACTTGCTCGTGCTTTAGGTTTGACTGTCGGTTGTCGGATTAATGATTGCCGATTTGCCGATCCTGTGCCGGTGGTCAATAAGAGGGCGACTCATAAAATTATATCTCAGCTCAGCCTCAGAGTAGCAAAATCTAGCGAACGGCTGTTTGTCACTTTTAAGAGAGTCCCACCGTAAGAGAGTCAACTAACTCTTTCTCGATCTCGTCGGTATTGACCGAAAAGCTTTGCTTAGCCAAACATTCCAGGCTTTCCAGTGGTCAGTATGAGTCTTGGAGCTTTGGCTTTCAGCTGGGTTGCGATAAGTATACCTCAAACAGGTGAATACAAATTGGTTAGATGTTATGGCTGTTTGTCGGTTGAATGCGAAACCGGCAAATGAAGATAGCCATACAGATTATAATTCCTCTTTTGTTGTGCGATAGACAAATCGGCTTTTGCTTGTTTTATGGCAGTCTCGTGTGGCCCGTATCTTCGCAGTTGCTGCGATTGTCATTTAAGCTGTCTTTCGTTGTTGGTGGATACAAATGAAGTTGGGAATTTCGGCTTCATGGAAAATGAGTCAGTCAAAACGGGATTGAAGGTCTTTTTTGTTTATTTTCGAACTTGATATCTTTGGATGGTCCGTGTCGAAGACAAGTTATGACTGCCGGTGTTTCTTCGTTAAGTGCTGCTCTTTTTCATTTGGTAGCGTAGATACTTGCACCTACAGAGCAACAAAACTCAGTGCATGACAATACAAAAGATTTGTTTCAAAGGTAGACGTAATTTTTGTGTGCTCAGTGCCTGGTTCGACCCCCAAAAAATACCTCGTTACACTGTACGATTTGTTTCCAATGCACCACCTTCATGAAAGTCTTGCCAATGGCCGCAGAGAGTATACAACCGTCGCGAGTTAGGTTTTCATTTAAGGCGCACGGTACACGGTACGGACTCGGCATTAAATTGTAGGTCATTTCAGTTGGTCTCAAAATGGACAAATTAGAAGCAAGGCTTTGTCTTTACATTCACATTTGTCAGAAACATTCACAACAATCTATGAACTTTCTAATAAAAACCTGGTCAACCTCCACAGGATTTCAGCCCACAGAGGATTTGAGGGTAACGAATCAGCTGACTCACTGGCTAAAATCGGAGCAACCACTCCACTTATCGGACCTGAACCATTCTGCGGAGTCAGCAAAAACCATTTCAGGAACTATATTAAAAACCTTTCTCGTATCAAGTCAAATGAGATCTGGCACAGTACATCTGGGCAGAACTTCACCAGATGATTTTTCCCCAAATTCTCCCCCAGAAAATCGCTCTTCCTTATTAATCTGGTCAAAAATAACCTGAGGACCCTAACAGGAATAATCAGCGGCCATGGTCTCGTAAAAATGCATCTCCACCGCATTGGCGTCTCACCGGATCCTATTTGCAGACTTTGTCTTGAGAGTGACGAGTCCTCTCTTCAAATACTCACAGAATGTCCGGCTCTATGTCGTCTCAGAAAAAAACATCCTTGGCGATAAAATTGTCAAATAAGTAACCCTTTCTGACATACACCCAGAGAAGATTCTTGTCTTCCTGTCTGAAAAAATGGCTCTAGGAATCTACCAGGGTAGACACAATAGGCTCCTTTAAAAAGCCCCAGTGCCAGAGCTCTCCTTCAAACCTCTCCCACTCTTATATCTATTTTATCTATATATTGTCTTTACCTACAAGTTCTGCCCAGTACTTTCTACGATTTGTTGTACTTCTAGATCAGTAGCTTACTTTACTGCATGGCTGATGTTGGTAGGAGAAAGGGATGTACACTGATAGATTGTTAAAGAATCGGTTAACGAAGACACCTTGCACACACTTGAAACAAGCATCTGCTCTTTATAAAGGGTGGGCCATCGAGTGGTTTCTTTTTAAATCGTACGCTATTTTGACACTGACAGCTGTTTCCCGCTCGAAATCTTGACAGAAAGTCAGTATCATACCTCCGCGGAACGAAATGAGTCGCTTTATGCTTAAACAATGTTGGAAAATATTTAAAACTTATTTCCAAAGTGAGTGCTGTGTAGCCCAAAAAGTGCATTTTTGGAAAAGATGTTTTGGCCGAAATGAAGCACCCACCGCGTCTTGCTGTACGCAAGTTTGTGCAAAAAGTTCGTGAGACTGTTATGCTAGTGGACAACACTCATGATCCCTGTCATCGCATACGGTACGCACAGACGAGAATGTGGCTGCTGTAGCTGAGAATGTGAGACTCAATTCAACAACATCAACTCTTTCCATCGATCTAAACAGCTCAATATTTCACGCACTAGCTTGAGGAGAATTCTGCACAAAGTTCTCGGATTATTCGCTTACAAGGTCCAGTTGACTCGGCAATTGAAGGCGCACGACCATCCGCTATCGCTTCGCAGTTTGGGCCTTAGAGCAGCTCGAATCGGACAACGATTTTGGACGAAAAGCCATCTTTTCTGACGAGCCGCTCTTTCATGTCAATTCGCCACCTCGGAGCTGCGATTTGGCCCATTTGGACTTTTTTTTTTGTGGGAAACCGTGAAGAGGCGAAGTTATGCCAACAATCCGGAAACGATTCAAGCACTCAAGGCCAATATCATCAAAGCTACCCGGGAACTACAGCCCGAAACCTTCAACAAGGTTTTGGAAAATTAGACTGACAGAATGCGAAGCCATCCGAGGCAGCCACTTGAACGATGTTGTTTTCCATAATTAATGGGAATCTTTGCTCTAACTAATGAAGACATAATACATGGAAAAAATGTAATTTTGTTAATTTTATTGCATTTTTCAAAAGAAAGAAATTTGGCAATCGTGTTACAATCACTGTAATAGATTCTCATCAAGTAGGTCCTTCAGAAAAGCGCTTGTCATTGCTTCTAAAGCATCTAGATTATCTCTTCGTGTCAGAAGAGTTTAAAAACACCCAACTTGGCGGACCAGTACCGCTGGATATCGAGCATTGCAACTACTTCAGTCGATCAAGTTTTCTCTGAACCCGGTCTTCAGAAATAGTCTACCAAGACAAACAACCTGATGATGATGGCATATCTCCTCCAATTCTTTTAGAAGTGTATGCAAAAGCATTTTTTGTACCTAATGTTTGATCATATTTTCATGAAAGTGGAAGCGTTCAACCATTACACCAATTTAGAAATCGGAAAACGTGGGCTGAGCCTTAATTTTGTGATGAAATTTTTGCCAATGGGCTACATCAGCTAATTTTTGACAGCTCTCTGAGCTGTTGGTCTAGAAGTTTTGGCTCAGATTCTATGATAATAAACTAACTACCACTCTCAAAATATTTGTATATACCAAGTTGATCTTGTAGCTGGTAGATCCACAACATTTTTTTTTGGAAATATGTTCTGCGCCTTGAGTGAGCTTGAGAACTTCCGAAAGTATTTGACCCATTCAATCACGATGCTCTACTTATAAAGTCGGATTTCATATGAACTCTTTTAAGCGGATTAAGGCAAACATACGGATTCGTATCAATAATAGTTTTTCTCCACTGATTTATGTTACATTCGGAGTCCCTCAGGGTAGCCATCACGGTCCTCTTCTATTTCTCTTATTTACCAATGACAT
Organism: Cheilosia vulpina; assembly: GCA_916610125.1. Lineage (NCBI taxonomy): Eukaryota > Metazoa > Arthropoda > Insecta > Diptera > Syrphidae > Cheilosia > Cheilosia vulpina. The sequence goes on along the minus strand of OU744276.1, from coordinate 75,656,691 downwards.
CGCTTACATCTTTTTTGATTAAAACTGTTTGATGTACATTTTTTTATTTACAACTGTCAAAGTTTAACGTTTCGTCGGCTATTTTCGACGAGTTTGTTTACATAATATAGTTGAGCATCATAAGGCAATATCTATTATATCCTTTAAAAGGGATCTTGGTGGACCCAATGCCGTTTATATAATTATAGAGCCATTCAGAGCCTGTACCGATGTTACAGATACAACATGATGGTCAAAGGTGGAGTTAATATATGCTATTGGGACAGAATCGCCTGAATCTAATGCAGCTAATAACTCCATTGCAGCTATGATATTGGAGCGAACAAAAACATGGAATATTTTATTGAGTGCCGGCATTTTTTACCAACTTCGGTATGTTTGTTAGTGGATATACAAGGCTTTTGAAGCTGCCTATCTATGCTAAAGGCGATGACTTTTCCGTCTACCGTGTAAATAAGACAAGTCTGCGCAAATTTTCGTCTAAAGAATCTCGCATTGGTCAAGGCCGGACTTGGGGTTTTGTGTCCATCTGTAAAATTCAAGTGGGAAGTAATTCTTAATTGTGCGGTTCTGTTGTTTTGTACTTTTTAGAAAGTCTTCAAAATAATCATTCAGCCGCCAACTGAGCTGTCCGGAATTATGCCTCTAAATTAAAAAAAAATATAAAAGAAGAAAAAAAATTGAAACAAAAAAGAGGTAAGTAATATTTTTAAGAGAATAATTTTTAAATGCTTCAATTTCTTCGTAAATTTTTTCAGAAATCATTTTTTTGTAATTTCTCTTTCCAGCACTATTATTTTGCGTCAACAAACAGCTATTTTGACAGCTAATGCATTTTGTAATCACTTCAACTCGGTGGGAACGACTTACAAGGTTTTCGTAAAACCTTCGAAACCTCGCGATTTCAGTTTGGTGGGAACATGGCATAAGTACCAGCAGGAACTAACTCCCACTCGCCAAATGAATTAAGTCGTACCAATTTTACAGTGGGATTTAGTTCAAATGTTTGGGAGATAGTTCGTAGTTCATTATGAAAAATATTCCCAATGAATTAAGTCTCAATTTGGGAAAGTGGGAGTTAGTTCATTTAACTTGTTTCGAAGAAAAAATAATTCTGGTGAAAGTGGGAGTTAGTTCGTTTTGACAAAAAAAAATAGTTTTTAACGAAACCATTTTGCAAGCAATTAAGTCGCGTGCAGTCTAGGAGAAATCGATATGTATGGGGGCATGCTGCCCCCCCGCAACCCCCTGCATGGGGTCATCGTTGGACTTGTGGTAAGTGCGAGATTGGGTATTTTAAAAGTCTCTTTATCATACGTAATCATACATATTCCGCTGTTTATTATCCTTTTTTGCACTATAATCTAAAAGATAAATTCGCCAAAACTGCAAACGATTTGCATTCAAAATGGCCACACATTGTGGTTGAAGTGCTTTTAATTCTAATTTATTGTATATTTTACATTTCTAGCAGATTTATCCTTTTTTCTTTATCCTATGCTTAGTATCTTAGATCTTAGCGTCTCTGGTCCCCACTTCAATTCTCCACACCAAAGATAAATGGTCGCTAAATAATTATTTTGTATTTTGGTTTTGGGTTTTTTTTTTAAGTAATACTTCTTTAGGCACGCTTGACTTGGGGGTAAGCTGGTGAATGCGTCACAAAATCGTTACGGAAATTGCGAGCGGAAGTTGAGAGGGAGATATAATTTAGTGAGATAAAAAGAGAGAGAGTTATGTTTCGTTTCGAATATTACTGTAGAGGCAAGAGAGATAGATGCACGCCCACATTTTCGTTCTCTCTTTCTACCAGCCAGTTACGTTTCATTATCTAAGACACAGCATACAGTGCAGCAATGATACCAGATCGGGGGATTTATCACTTTTTGCGGGATTTTCTCACTAATAATAAACTAAAAGGGGCAAAGGGATTTCTCAGACCTCATAGTACAAAAAGAAAGGAATTTTACTTTTTACTCAAATTTTGTTCCTGCTCATTTTGCTCATTTCATTAAGTATACAAAAATTATTCAACCTACAATCAAATTAAATGTTTTCATGTTTAGAAAAAGTCATTCAAAATATCTAAATGCTTTCATCTTCTTTTTTTTATTTCCCTAAACTGTTTCATAAAATGACATATGTGTCTGTGAATGAATCATGAGTATTTTTTTTAAATAAGAAATTTATTCATTTCGTAAACATAAAAGGGATATTTTGAGTATAACCGTGGGATAACCTGCCTCTTAAGTCTGGTATCACTGTAGTGCAGGCCTATTGTCTGTATCACACTGTAGGAGCAACAGAGACATGTGCCAGCACACAGTTTCTTTTCATTCTCTCATAGCCAGTTACATTTCGTCTCAGTGCACGACTATTGCAAGGTTACCACTGTGGTAATTTTTTTGCTTTATGAGTTTTAGTAATTTTTATCTGGTTATGGTAAATTTTTGGGCAGATGTACCAAGAATGCGAGCTCGATATCACCTCATTTAAATGCTACCTTACTGCTTCTGGGTGAACGCATTGCATTATTTGCATATGCTTCATCACCATCCATATAAAACTGTTTTATTCGCTATTCAAAAAATTACAGATGGTGAACTTCGAAATAGTTTCTGTTCCTGTTTATAAATATATTGACATATGGATAGGTTAATTATTCATATTATTCATATACAGACATGAAACTCTAATTTCTTAAGGCTTTATTATAAGAAAATAGGTAGATGATCTCCCATGTCTTTTAGCAGCTGGTAATTTTGTGCAGAACGTTGTTTAATTGTTTAAAGACTAGAAAAGTTCCTTATTGAATTGAAAAGCCTAATGTTTTATAATTGTTTGTTCTCTTTTAAACTCAAAATAAATCAAAATAAATAAAATAATTTAGTGGCAACCGTGGCCTATTGTCTTTATCATACTGTAGGAGCAAGAGAGAGCAGTGCGCGTGCCGATTTTCTTGCTCTCTTCCTCTCATAGCCAGTAAATTATTGAAGAAAATTGATATATTAGAATGTATAAACTAAACATGTATATATAGATGGAGCTAAAGAAGTTTTACTTCAGTCGGCTGGTCTAAAGCACACTCGTTTTTTTATTTATCACGCTAACCGCTATTGTCTGCGGTTTCCTCCGAAAAATCCTTAATAATCACAACACAAACTTTTCCCTCCTTTTTTCTTCTGTCAACATTTATCTTCGATTTAATGTACCGGACATTTATTTCGCGAGCTAAATGAGTGGAAACTTGTCATCGGCCCATCTATATGAAGTTAAGATTTAGCAAGCGAACACGATACTGCTTTGCTAAACTGCCTCGCTAAATTTTATCTTTGTAGACATTTTTGTATGGCAGATAAAATTTAGCGCGAGCAGGATACTAAGCTTTATGGAAAAAAAAGTGAGCTAAATGTCAATCGTGAATTTTCGTTTTATTTTAAATAATTTGGGAGTAATTTCATTTGGGACTTAGTTCATAAAGAACGTTGACCCACTATTGGGTTTTAATTAATTCTTATATTGGGACTTTGTTCATTCTTAGTTGGGTCTTAGTTCCTAAAAATAGTCTGAGTTATTTCACATGAACTAAATCCCAAATTTTCTGGGACTTAGTTCGTTTTGGCTAGTGGGAGTTAGTTCCAGTTAAGACTTAGTTCGTAGGGCCGGTACTTAATTCCATGGAAAATACAAAAAAATATTTTGTAATTCACGATTTCTCTACGTCAATTTGCGATTTTAGTTTACATGTGCTATTATTATAAGACCTTATCGATTCATCGATCATTGTTTGTAAATCACCATTTTTTTTTTGCAATTTGAGATTGTGAAGTGGTGTTCGAAAAATTTACCTATTGAAGTGGTAAATTGCGACAAGCAATATCGCAACTCGCTACAAAAAAAAACTCGAATTAATACTTCAAATCGCAAAATTCAACAAAAACGATTTTGTATTCTACGCCGTCTTCAATGTCAAATTACGAATTTTTATATCAATCCAAGAAAAAATCGTTGTAATTTGCTACAAAGATATGATTCGTAAATTGCAACTCAAAATTTTGCAATTGGTGATTTTCAATTCTTTGCGTGTGGTTGGACACCTTCAGCCCACGTCTCCATCTTTTGAACTGCATTGAAGATAGCCGCTCTTTTGATATTTCGAAGGCGCCTTCAATATCTGGAAGCGAATACAATCAAAAATCGCTCCTTTGCTAGCGATTCTTCAATGTTGCCTACTATCGAGTGTGGAATTGTCTTTACAGAGAATCCAAAAGCTCCCAAAGATAAGTAAACTTAGAACATTTCCGTTCCTTCTGTGAGCAGAGTGTGATTGAAATGTATCTAATATTATCAAAGTCGATGACCTCTGTCCCGTTTGTATACATTTTCTCCCGCTAATTATAATAACCGCACTAATGGATTTTAATTACAATAAACCCCCACACGTTACAAGGTAATTTTAGCGTAGACATGTAAACATGTCTACACAGCGTCCATTGTTAAACAGTGAATTAGTTAATAACAGATCGCATATTTTTATTACTACGTTAAGAAGCCAAATGTATCAAATAACCTTTTTTCGATAGACACCTTGGGGCCAGTCCGAAATGATTGTGTTCCGCTAACTTGTATCCACATAGTCTGCCGCTTCGTGCATTTACATTCGAAAATTGATCTCAAGGTCGCCTCTGTTTATTGTTAACCTGTTAAGTCCGAGATGAATATTATTTTTTACAGCCACTACCGCGTGGTAGTTTGTTTAATGTTTAACAGCATTTGCATAATGTCGTTTTTAAAAATACTGCTGTCAACAAAACACTTGTCTGAGCATGTATTTTCGAAGCAGTTTTATTGCAGCCACCTGCTGGGTCATTTCGAAACAATGCACTGCCCCTGAAGAATATAATATTCGTTCGAAGTGTTCACGAAAGAAAGACTTAATTTAAAGGCAAAATTGAGTAAACACGGCTTCGAATAACCTAATTTTATTCTACAGTCACGATATTTGCAAGCTGGGACAGATTTAATTACCTGGAAGCCCAAAACAGTGGCACGTGTGTCGTGTGATGTTGTTTTCGTGGGCGGATGAATCAGTATCTATTTGTAGGTGAATTTGGATAACCCAAGTAGGTATGTCAATTCAGTAAATAATGTTGAGAAATGGAAGTATTCTTGGAGTTCGAATGGGAGGATATGGATGAGCGGCTTCAGTTGGTTTCCTTTGTTGAAAAGGTGTCAAAAATGGGTATTGCGATTTATCGCAGGATTAGCATCGATGGCAAATACGGGGAACCGCTTACTAGACTTGGTTTCAACACGATTTCAGACAGCACTGTGATTTTGAGCCAATTAACCGATAAAACGAACGACGGTTACTAGTATAGTTCTTGGACCAGTTGGATTTGGTAGGGGAATCAAGGCGGACCCAGTTGTTTCGAATGAAATTCAAATATGTGGCCTTCAAAAGTCTCGTAAATTCACGAAGAACTTAAACTACAGAACTTTGATTTTAGAAATAAATTCAGCACAACTTTTAAGTTAAAACAAGTAAAAGTGCTATCATCGGCCTGGCCGATGCTTTGATACCCTCCACTGCATACAAGTCATGCAAAACTGGTTTTGTATGGGAGGTACCAGAACTACTTGACCGACATTGCCCATTTTGAGTAACAACTTGACGAAAATAAAAAGAAGTCCGCTCACAAAATTTCATTTGCCTACCTACGTGGATTCTTTTGGACGCTATCGTGTTTTCAACAGAGAGACACGTGGGTCTAATATTGATTTTGTATGGGAGGTACCCAAACTACTTGACCGACATAGCCCATTTTCAATACCAACCTGACGACGATAAATATAAGTCCTTTCACCAAATTCCATTCGCCTATGTCAATTCCTTTGGGCGCTATCGGACGGACAGACGGACAGACAGACATGGACATGGACATGGCTACATCGATTCAGAATGTGATCCTGATTCAGAATATATATACTTTATGAGGTCTGCGGTGACTCCTTCTTGGCGTTACAAATGTACACTCGATGTTTTGCGCCTTGTTTTTGAAGATCGCATTATCAGCCGCAGAGCTGATGTCGTTTGGCCACCGCGGAGCTGCGATTTGACACCGTTGGACTATTATTTGTGGGGTGCCGTAAATGATAAGTGTTACGCCGACATGCCAGAGACAATTGACGCTTTAAAGGACAATATTCGTGAAGCCAGCTGTGAAATACAGCTGCACACAATCGATAATGTGCTTAAAAATTGGACCGATCGTGTGGGCTACTGCATGGCCAGCCGAGGCAGCCATTTGAATGAAATTATTAACCATTATTAACCGGAAGGATTGTACTCACGGTTGCCTTTTTAGTGACTTTGTCGCTATATCTAGTGGAATTTTCAAAAGTTTCAAATTTTAGTATTCGAGTTTGACACTTGCAAATTGCAATATTCAATTTGATTTTTGCGTGTTGTTTATTGTTTTGTTGTTATTTTTTTATAAGTATTTAAATATTGCAAGTTTTTGATTTGTTGTTCAAAATAAAAATGTTTAAAATTGAATTTTATTTTTTTCATTTGTAGGTAGTGAACATTTTTTTTCTAGTGATTTTTTTATTAAATTTCTAGGTTCGAGTTAGTGACTTTTTTTTAAGTTAACGGCAACCCTGATTGTACTTTCAAATAAAAAAAGAAATTTGAGAAAATATTCAGTAGTTTTTTTGTATAGCATTTTAAAAAAAAAAAAGAAGTTATTTGGCGGACCCTTTACTTAAAAATCTTCTGTTACAACTATTTTTTATTCTTACACCTTTGTTATTTTCCTAATGAAGCTTTTGTGTATACTTTTGAGCTTGTATCCATTTATTTGTGTTTCAAAAAAGTATTAAATAGGAACAACTGCTTGCAACTCAGTGCAGGCAAAACGCAATAACTCAGCTAATTTTTTGCTTTTGCTCAAATAATTATCATATTGGTTTAATCAAAACGAAAACAAATCTTGGAAATAAATGTCATAATATCCGTTATGTATTAAATGGGACTCATTGACAAATAAAAGTTATTATTGAATTTTCTTAAATCTTAAATAATTGATTACTCAAAACTATGTTTTTCGATGTAGTGCATTTGGCTTGTAAACCAACGATACCTTCCTGTGGAGGGTATAAAAATGAATAAAGAAGCTTATACTGCGCTTGTTTTATCGCGTCTTTTGGACTGACAGAAGAACCTCAGATCAGCCCTTTAGTTTTGCCTTCATCCAGTTGTGCATGTCGAATATCCTTCTGCTTGGGGTCGGCACTCTTGAGAGGTGTAGGTGTAGACCCTGTGATTTAGAATCAAAGACTCGACGGACTGGCTTGTTAAAATTAGTCGGCCTTACATGCCACAGCCATCTCATGGATATTGCGCTGTATTTCGTATATATCGCTGTCGTTGCTCTCATAGTATAGTTCGCCGTTGAATGGTCAACCCCACCACAAGATTATTCAACACAAACAGGACCGAATATAATTCTCTCGAAGCGACAACGGATATCTTCATCCGCTTTTGAAAATATGTTCGATTCATATCCATAGAGCAGGACAAATGGATTACTTGGGTCTCCGTAGCTCTTCGGGAGAGGGCATTACTTCATTGCCCACGGGTCATTCTTTGTTTCATAGATTTATCTGGGCGGAATAATTTGACCGTCTAGCAACGCTGCTTTAAAGTGTAATTCCAGAGAACGTATATTATAAAACTCCTCCAAGCTGTAGTACAATTACAAGTTCTTGGGACAGGAGCACAACTACTCGCTCATAGTATAAAAAGAGAGAACGAAAATTGGACAGAGAGCACATGATAAATGACAGCCTTGTCTTATTTTACAAAAGAATTATCACCTTTTAGATGCGCTGCGTTTTTTTTTATTCATATTTCTAATTTGTTAGCAATGGAGATCTTAAATCAACCGTTAATATGATAATTGCAGGAAATAATACAGCACGAGTGTTAATTTAAATGGTTCTGACACATATTAACATATTAGTGTAACAAAAATGTTGAAAGGGTTCAACTTATGTTTGACCCACCATCAGAGTGGTCCGGGAATGCCCTTCATTACATTTTAATTTCACCAATTATTCGAAAGCTGATGGTGGGAAATTCGTCTGTTTATTTGTCACTAAAATCAGAACATTGACTTTACTTAACTTCCGTCGATGCTGAAGCTTGTAGACGTCGAAACTGAAGCTTGGTAGACGAATTTCAGCGATCTGCAAATGTTTCTTCAAAAAAAATTTGTAAAGTTGCGCACAGCTGTACTGCAATGGGGTCCGTGTCAAAAATTAAACCAGGAGCACTTGGGGTAGTTTTGCGTGCGCTCTTCGATGGTGACTCCAAATACAACTGGTCCACAGAGCTTCCCTAGTACCGAAATATTCAAAGCAAATCATACGTCTATTAAAACATGTCACCCAACCCGAAATCCGCTTGCGTTCATGCCAATCTATTTGCCACACGAATGAAGACCTGACAGTTCCGCACCTGCTGCCAGCCTTTTAATTAACAACTTGGACTCTATCGAGGCTGTAATCAAATACTTGGAGAACACCATTCTAATTCTAGAGCACGGCGTTTCTTTTTTTCCCGCCATTCATTCTCTCTCGAACACTTAATCATCAATTGTTGGCGGCTGATGTATCTTGTTTAACACATCAAACACGCGAATTAGAAAGAAACGAGTTTAGCTATATACCTGGGTTATATAAACTCGAACACAGCCACTGTAATTGAAAGCGCGCGGCGGACCCCAAGCCTGGCTCTAACTCTAGCTAATTCGTTGGTGGATTTTCGGTCAGCATTTGTCTTTCACTTGTATTTTTTTTTCTGAATTGGCGAACATTTGCATAATTAATTCTTTTCCACGACGCTGGTATCTCAGAAGAAAAAAATTCTTCAAACAATAATTAAACAAAAACTTTCTAACATCGACGAGGATTCACAAAAAACCTCAGTAATTTATACGGAGAACACGCTTTTTACACGTCCGACCAGTTGGCAACTGGTACAGATTTTGTCCAAAACATTCATCGAAACTCCGAGCTATAATTGGCAATTAAGAGCTCCAAATGACAAAGATGCTTGGCAAACAAGACGTTGCAGGGGGACTTTTTGTGGAATATGATAGTCGTTAAGCGTAGCTTTTTTGTTTAACGGTTGCGGTGGTTTCTAAGTTGCTCTGATTTAAATTAGAAAACAAGGTTTCTGTTTTTTTTTTAACATCAAATGTCGGATGTGGTGGAGGACCAGCGATATTATTTGTTTCTATCTTTTGCCACCGGAAGTCGGCTGATCTACCTGGTGACAGGCCAACGAACGCCAAAGTTCGTCTTGAATAAGTCCTTCGTACTACATCTGCGGCAAACACTTTTACGAGCTGGATCGTGTCTAAGTAGCGCAGCATGTTAAAATAGTGTAAAGGAGCTTCTTTAGCAAAGACAAACAAGTGGCAAAATATAATCGTTTCAACTATGATGTTCGGCTTTTCAAATTCGAGCGAAGGGGTGATAGGATCTTATACCTTAATAATAGCGGCGGACATAAGTCCCAATTTTCCGTTTTGGGACTTATGTCCCACTTAAGTGAGACACAAGTTCCGAATTAAATTTGGGACTTATGTACCGCACTATTGGGAAACAAGTTACAAAATAGTTTTTTCCGAAGATGGGACAAAAGTTCCAAATTTTCGGAGAGATAATGTTAAACAAAATGTTGAGGATCTCCATCCAACCCCTTTTTACACAAATAATAATTGTTCTTAATAATTTAAAAAAATTAAGCAAACAGTTAGATAATGCATTAAGAATCATTTATTATTATATATATAACAAGAACGGAACAAATATAACATTTAAATATAATCTAAACAAATATTTGAGTTTTATTTTCTCAAATTCTCAAACACTATAGAATCCAAAATCTGAGCCCTGAAATAAAAACAAAATTTCTCTATCGGTTTTACCAGCAATCAAGTTTAGTCTGGCAGTTTGCGCAAAAACTCCACACTTTCCAAAATGCCTTTACCAATAAACAAATATAATTGCCAGAATATCGCTAACTGTAGGGCTAAATGTTAATGTTGAGAAACCAATTAAATTTAAACCTAGTACGCGCCTGTTCCGGAACGAAAAATCGCATACAAAAATGACACAACGAAGTCATAAACGAAAAATGTCGCTCTCCTTTTCGTTTTGCAGTGCGCAGCTGCTGTGAAATGATGGCGGAAAAGTGGGTAATTGTAGTAGATTTCTTGGTACAATCCTCCAATCTCTTTCCGCACATATTTACTGTCCGGGGCATTATTTGCTTGCGAACATTTGTCATTTGTACTGCAGTTTTACCAGCTTTTATAAGAGGTATGGAGCCAAAATTAGAAAGACTCAAATACAAAGATCAAAAGTGCGCATTTTTTTGCAACACCTTGGGCTTACTTTTGTATATTAAATTATTTCGAAAAGTATTTGTATAAATGTGTGCAAATCAATGGCAATAGATTTCCAGTGCAAGTGAAAAAATATCTTTTTTGCTGCCACAAAAGAACCAGTAAAATTTGGATTTAATTCGATTTGGTAGCAGAAATCTCAGATCAAAATCTGAAATGCTCAATCGAAAATTACATAATTGTTTGGAATGTTTTAGTTGTACGGTCGCAATAGAAGTATGCATTTAATAAATTCCTAAGGAGCCTAAAAATCGCCAAACTTTAAATTGAGTAGCGTAAATTAGGATAAATCGCAAATGACAATTTTAAGGAGCCACTGAAAAGTTCGAGTAGCCAAATCAGAGATAAATAGCCAGTGCTGGTAACACTGCTAATTGTGTATCAGCAGATGGAACTCTTCATAAATTAGTTTCCGCTGACTTTTCGCAGACGTTTCGCTGTCCATTTGGAGACCCTCGGGAGATTGCGTTCGGAAACAGGTCCGTACTAGGCTTTATAATAAGCTTCAAAAGGCCTTTGAAAGATATCTGTTGGGCAAATTAATTTGCGATTTATATATTCCTTTTCTTAGAATAAAATCCTCGTTCCGAAATAAAACACTGACCTTGTGTTTCACGAAAACAAATTATGAAATTTGAGTTCCGCGATGACAAAAAATGTAATAGATTCTACGAAAGCTGTCGCACTAGCAAATGTGGAGGTCTAATTGTTTATTGGTACCGTTTCACTAATACTGATCATCAAGCTAATCGGCGACATTAAGCCGTAATATTTTCAAAAAATAATATGTTAGATGGGACACACATTTTTGTTTGCCTTATGTCCCACATGTGCCAAATCTAGTTTGGAACTTATATCGCACTTAAGTGGGTTATAAGTCCCAAAAGCAAAGATTGGGACTTTTGTAACTGCACCAAATGATCGGAGATATTTTGTAGACAGATTTGAAAGCGATTAACTTGGTTTTAACCGAATTACGGGATTTTCTATGGACTATACGTGAAGTAGTCGACCTTTTTGATTTCAAGGTTTTGCGTCTTCCAATTGCCACCAAGTTGGTGCGTTTAGTTAGCGTTATATATTTTCATCTATAGAGTCGATAAATGGGGCGTATCTTCAGCTCAACATTCGCCAACTTGAGGCTTAGATAGAGCTCAAACCACAGTTCCACGGTAAAAAAGTAAGGAAGCTCATAAGGTCGAGAATTGCAACTCCAGAGAAAATCTACTACTTATATTTATAAGAAAACAATGTCTCGAGAGAAGCACCCAGGCATGAGCATAAAATGTTTAAATTCACATTTCATACTCATGTCTGTGGTAAGGGTTTGGAAAAACCATTCTGCAGAAAAGCGAAGACAGCCTACAATCCGCAGTGAGGCAGAATAATGCATCCAACCTGGACGATGATTATTCAAGCTTCAAGCTTCCTTCCAACCGTCCAACTGAAAGTGGGAATAGCAATATCCAAATGCGGCTCCTCCGCGCGCAAGGATTAGAAGTACCTAGAAATGGTTCGGTAAAGATCTACAACTTGGTGCTATTAGGCCATTTTTATTATGCTCACGTGATCTGTATAGATAATTGATTTTCACGGTTTACAACAACAGTACAAGATCCAACTTTTGTTGTATACCATGGAAATCAATGATCTATACAGATCATGTGAGCATAATAAAAAAGGCCTATTATGACGAAACGTGTCCCATCTCTAGAATAGGGATGTTAAGACTACCTCAATACTAGATTTCCACTCGGTTAGAATTGTTCCAGAACTCCAGATTTGTGGAGGTGGTGTCTGTTTATCGACTTTAAAGTTTGAAGCCGCCAACGAAATAGTAGGTACTGTAGGGATGAGTTATAACCACTCGACTCGTTCGAAGGCAGGGATCAGATTTTGTAAGGCGAAACGTTAAAACGTTTTCGTGCGCACGAATGATTTTCTCTAAGTTACAGTTCGCGCAAACGAATATTTTTGAACATTACGCCTTACAGAAGGCGGACCCATGGTAACGACAAACAGATCGTACTGCTCACAAGAACCGAGCCATTTGCTGTCAAGGTGACGCGCTGTCAGGTAACTCCTTCGCATTTCGCAGTACATCGACAGCAAATGTGCAGTTTGTGAAAATCGACTTCAAAAACTTCTCGGATTATATTGATAGGTATTATCAGGAGAACAGGGTAAGCTGTCAGTATTGCGTGTGTCAAAAAAAGTACTGGCGTTAAAGAGGGGTACAGCTGTCATTGAGGCCAAACTTTCGGCCTTACAAAAAACACTAATATCGACGATTAGCTGGTTGCCAGCTTTAGTAAAAATCTACGCTTTAGTAAAAATCTACGGACCCATGGTAACGACAAACAGATCGTGCTGCTCACAAGAACCGAGCCATTTGCTGTCAAGGTGACGCGCTGTCAGGTAACTCCTTCGCATTTCGCAGTACATCGACAGCAAATGTGCAGTTTGTGAAAATCGACTTCAAAAACTTCTCGGATTATATTGATAGGTATTATCAGGAGAACAGGGTAAGCTGTCAGTATTGCGTGTGTCAAAAAAAGTACTGGCGTTAAAGAGGGGTACAGCTGTCATTGAGGCCAAACTTTCGGCCTTACAAAAAACACTAATATCGACGATTAGCTGGTTGCCAGCTTTAGTAAAAATCTACAGTATTAGTGCTACGGTTCCATTACACAATAATACCTCCGCATTTCCGATAACTTTTTTAAAATCTATTACATTTGTTGTCATCGCAGAATTCAATTTGTTTTTTAGTGAAAAGCAAGGTCAATGGTTTGTTTCAATAAGAGGATTTTATTCTAAAAAAATATAAATTGCAAATTAATTTGTCCAACAGATATCTTTATCTTTTTATAAGCAAAAAAAAAAAAAAAAAATATCAGCTGATCTGTCAAATATTATAGGCAAATCGGACACAATTTTCAGTACTTTTTATAGTACGCCTTCCCTCGTTTACTTATACTTTACGATTGATTTATGGGTGCATTTGGGGCATAATAAAATCCATTTCAAATCTCAGTGGACGTCCAGTATACCTAACGAATGATATAATGTTTGATGTCATTCACTATATCGAACGCGTTCGTAATATCTATCGTTATTTTATAAAACATATTTTTAAAAAATGAAGTCAAACATATTTTATTCAAACGGTTTTATTTTATGTTAAATTCAAATGATTACGGTTTTCCGTTTAAATGCTTTTAGCGTTTTTAAACTAACTTATATATACCTTCATTATATCGGATATATCGTGAGCACCGTTCGCTATATCGCAAATTCAGATATTCGTTATGGACGTCCACTGTATTCGAACACAGTTTATTAGAATGCTTTGATTTATTCGTAGGCTGATGATGCAAATCAAAACTATAGATCACATTTGAATCGTTAGCAAGTGAATACATTTTCTTTTGAATTACAATTTGCCAACGAAACGGTGCTTAAAAAATTATAAATGGAAGTGTAAAAATAAATACAATTTGATACTTTAAAAATTTAACAAAATTTAATTTAGGAAACTTGAAAACCGACAAAATTTTAATTTCTTGCAGAAAAATATAAAGCCGTGGAGAATTTTTTACTCGAAAGCTGTCCCGTTTTCTCTATGAATTCGCACATATATACCTACCTGTTTTTCCTCTAGAAGTTCCTAAATTTTTTAATTCGCGTGGATTTTGCTGAATTCTGACAATTCTTGTATTTAGTTTTTCCGCGAAGTCAACCTTTTCACACCAACCATTTTGATTAGAGATTCTCATTATCGGTCAAAAAACTCCGTTCCCACAGAGTATTTGGTTGCAATCAAATATCTACCTGGACCCCGATTCTCAAATTCCGCATAGCATACTTCGTTTACGAGCAAATCCGCCTGCAATTTTCGCATGGCAGAAAAATTGGTATTCTTAAAGCGGTACGGTTTTTTTTCCACCTATGCGAAAATTATATTCACCTCTCGAATGAGGTAAAATTTTAGAGCACGTCAAGTAAACCATTTTAACAGGTTGTAAAAATAAGAAAACAATATTCAAATTTAAATTGGTTGGGAATTGTGCATTTGTTAGGCTAAATCGAAATATACCGGACTATCCGAGAGTTCCAAGACTGCAAACGAATGACACTATTTCCAAACATATTTATGGGAAGGCATATCATTCAACAAGTGCTTCCTTTTAAATTGTTTTATTTACTTTAATTTGAGTCTTATTTTCTCACACAGAAATCAAAAAAACAAACCGTTCTTTGAAGTGTCAACTCACAATTCGGTATGCGAGACGCAAATCCGCATGGAAAAGGCAGACGAGTACAATTCGAAGAGAAATTCTCGTATACGGATTTCGAGAACTGCAAATTTTAGTTTTTCGCATCGTATCGGAGATTATGACAGATGAACGTATACGAGAATTTTTGAGAATTGGGCTCCTGAGCAGCCTAAGATACGGAGCATTGTAAAAAATTTGGTATTCAGTTATGAGCTGTCAACCTTAAGTAAACGTGTATTTCATTCTCTTTGCGACGACTCGCAAGAAAGTTTTGGAAAGATCCCAATTTTATACCAAATTTATTTTACGCTAAGCATGCATTCGCAGGGATGCCAGATTGAGGGATTTTTCCCGTTTTTTTTTTGACCCTAAAGGGAGAAAGGGAAAGCAACCCAGAAAACGGAAAAAAGTCAACCCAAAAACTTTTACGTTTCAACACCAAAACTTATTTTTACAACTTGTAGAAACCAGACACATTATGATAAATTCAATAAAAATACACACACTTCCAGCATAAATTTTACACTGGGTGGAAACCTCTGCCTCTCCCCCTGCTTATAAAAAATATTTCCAGTTTCCAGTCTATTTGCCTTTGAGTTTGAAAGATTTGTCCTTTGATGAATTTTTGTGTTGATGAATAACATTACTTTGTTATGTTTAAAAAATTGTTGTTTTTTTTTATCTTTTTGAGAAGAAAAAAAAAGAAAAAAACGGGAAAAACCGGTATCAAAAAAAGGGACAAAAATAATTTTGGATGAAAAAAAGGGAATCCACATGCCAAAAGTCTGGCAACCAGTGCTGTCGTTGTACTGTAAAAGTGGTATTTGTACTGCTTTCTGTATCTTTGTACTACTGTGCTGCACAGCTACTTAAAATACTGTTTTTTTTTTAAATATGCGCTTTTTGTTCTTTGAATGTTCAAGGCTATTGTTATGAAATTCAAGCAACTGAAATACAGACGCATTCTTAAAGTACATATATATGATCGGGATCAGATCACGCTGATAATAAAAAACAGCTAATAAATTACCTAGACAAAAACTCACGAAGCCGGAGCAGAAAAAAAATGTAACCATAGATTGGGCTAAAAATGAAAATAAATAATTAACGCAACAGGTCCGTAGGGATCCTAGGCCTAGCTTCTCCCAACCATTCGTCTTGTGTGAGTTTTTATTTTTGGGACGAATGGAAGGGATCTACAATTTTATGCCGAGGCCAATTGAGAAGCTATTTCATGACAGTTCTACTCTCGGATGTTTGTCAGACGTTCGCGAGAGGTGGCGCAGTGAAAAAACCCTTAAGTTAGAATTTGGGTTTTCTCGGGATTCGAACCTGGGACCCTCGCTTAGTAGTCCAAAACCACTGCGCCATCTATAAATTGGGCTAATCACTGAATTTACAAATGAACTGGAAAAATGGAACGATTTGTAGCAAATCTATGGCTTGGTGACCGAAGTTAAAAAGCGGTGAATAAACACTCATTGGTTATCACTGATTTGTAATCATCGGTTAAACTAAATCGATGGTAACCTAACCAAGGATTTAACCAACTGTGGGCAGACCGGCCCTAAGTGTTTTAATTTCAACGTTGATTAGTAGCTCCATACATAGCTATACCGTGGTCGGAATAGGTACTGCTTTGTACTGCTCTTTGTCGAAAGGTAGTGCTGTTGCTGTTTGTCTGTTTTCCAACGACAGCCCTGCTGGCAACGCTGTGCATTCGTTACTTGCAAACTATTGAATAAGGAGAAAATTTCAGAAAGCAATCGCTAGCGGTCAAACGAGATAAAGCTGAAAAAAGCATTCATGTAATCAAAATATTCGAAGTATACATTTCAGGTGTAAAGAAATAAAATAAAATTGCAATATTTTTCAATTTTGTGCATACATTTGTACAAATTTGTGTTTGCTAACCTTAAAAACCATTTCCAACGAATAAAATCAGAAATCACATAGGTACAATTTACTTAAATTAGTTTCTAATTATAAACGCTCAGGTTGAACAACAGCGTATTTATTACGAAATTCCATACCGCCATTTTGGATGGTTCTGCAGAACTCCCCTTGATGTCCTATGAACATGGCTTTCTCAACATTAACATTTAACCCTACAGTTAGCGATATTCTGGCAACTATATTATTGTTTATTGGTAAAGGGATTTTGAAATTGCCAGACTAAAGTTGATTATAAGTAAGGCCGTTTGAGTCCAGCATATAGGTTCATTTTCACGTCTTTTTGGGACCGTTTATGGCTAAAATGTTTTTTTCCTTCACTTTATCTGAAGAAGCTGAGCTAAATACCAAAACTAAAAATTTATCAATTTAAATTAATTCTTTTATCGGAAATTATAGTGCAACGGTTCCTTTTTGTAGTACTCCATTAGGATGGTGGGCACTGATCACATATCAAAAGCACTGTGTGTCGTTTTCTGTGTCGGAGCAAAACGAAAGAAAAATATGCGATGCGCACTTAATGTAATCAACAGAAAAACTTGGCCTAAGCAGCGGCTAACCAGTCCTCAAAATATCGACACCAGCAGTCTGTCATACGAAACAAACAAACACAGGGTATGGTACCTAATAAAATATGTGTAAGTGTTCCACCGTCTTTTCGAAATCTGTGGTTTCAAAGAAATAATTTTCTACAGCGAATTGGCATTTTACCGCGTCGGCCGCCTGGAGTGGTCAGCCGACTAATAGAGAAACTGTCTCACGGCTTTTCTAAAGCAACACTAACGCCCTCTCCTTGCTGCTGATGATCTTTAATGTTAAATTCCCGGTGACAGAGTGGGCAAAAATGGTTCTATTGGTAAAATAGGTAGGTCGCCTATAAATTATAGCTCGCGCGACTATGGAATAATTTCGTTTGCCATTTTAAACAATTTGCTATATTTTGCATACCAGTTTTCTTAATTTTTGTTTCCATTGTTATCTAATCGCATCGCAGATAAAAGCTTAATTCTAACTAATAACTGATGAATAAAATTTTAATTGCTGTTGTGTTTGGTGTCAACCAGAGATTATATCTGAATTCCGGTCCCCAGGTGAGAACTTGAATGGTGAATGTTGTTTGTCTTATCTCCACTGAATCTCTGAGACAAAAGGAACAATTTAAATCAGATCTTATAAGATCTGTTTCGAATTTTGCAGATTTAATGGTACATGTCAGTTCAGCTCGGAAGATCGCATCGGATAGGGGGAAAGCCTCTGTAGATGTACATGTACAGCGTTGTACAATATTTAAAAAATACAACATTGAGTTTCATACGAGCAATCGCATTCAAATTTCACTTAAATTTTGGTGAACTTAGTTTCTTATGTGATTAAGGGGTGGTGAACCATCTTAGGTCAATAGATAGAAAATATTCAACGGGAACAATTGGCCTCTAAAGTTATATGCTCCAATTGAGCGGTCAGGCGCAACTGGTCTATTGAATTCCTCCGACATTTAAAGAAAGCCGAAAATGTATTGCAGCAATGGGGGGCCCTTCCAATATCAGTACTCAACACATGAGCAATCTGCCACCTGTTCCGTCTTAAAAGAAGACACACTAAAATGCTTACCTAATGGAAACGTTAAAATGCCAAAAAGGTTGTCTTTACAGACTTTAACGCTGTGAGACAGGTCGCTTGTTTCTGTTAGCATCCTAGAAAACCATAGGCAATTGTGCTCGTGCGAAACTTAATCATCAACTTGACCGAAGACACAGGAAAAACCAACGCGAGTTCCCGAGAAAGCGTCTTCGAATTAAGTATTTCTTGTGTCGTTTTCCATTGGACAAAAACGAAACGCCCGTGAGAGTCCGGAATTGAAAAAAATCACTTCTAAAGCGGTTCCATTGGCTCAAATCATACTCGTCTTAAGAGTAGAATTTCGCTTCTCGAAATCTGAAGTCAGAAGCCACTGAAGAATCACTTATACCCAAGCTCAGCCTTGCGCACGAATTCAAAGTCTTCTTGTAGTCCCGGGCTATTTTGTTCAGGGTTGCGCAAGGCCTTAAGACGTAGAAACTCCGAATCCGCCACCTGGTCCTAAGAAAATTATTGGCAGCCCTGAGGATAGCAAAGAACTCCGCTTTAAAAACAAAGGTATGCCTGCCTCACAAGAAGTTAAATCTAGTGTTGTCGATTTCCACGAAGACACCGGCACGAGGACCTTGAATGGTTTCAGAGCCAGCGGCGAAGATTCGACACCGACTGAGATCCTGAATGAAGCCAGTCCTAAACGCAAACAAAGGTGGCTCTTAATTTGAACAGCAGCAGGTGTCATTGATTCGGATTTCAAATCCGTGGGTCGAAGGATAAGGTCACGCAAGTTCATCAAGTGTAATAGCAAACGCCGCACTCCTCCTTAGATTGCTCTGATAGCACATCCTTTAATAAAAGTATAAGAGGCGCATCTTTTCAAATCAAGAGCGAATTCCATTCTTGCAAGTAGATTTTCCAGCACGGGCCTAAAACGGACAGCAACGCTGCGATTCTGTAAACATGACCTTTCTCGTAAAAATAAAAATCGAGTACAGGTTTCAAGTATTCAAGTGCTTCAACAAAATTTAAGGTTCTGTGAAGTTAGGCCAAAGGTACTCATATAGCTAAGAGAAACTATCTTTAGCTGGGTCTTTCTTTTTCCTTATGGCAAATATTAGGTTCTGCTTTGATGGTTATTCACATAAGACGTCCCGCTGGTGCCTGGAGTCTCAGTCGGTACCTCAAGCGACCCAAAAATCCCCAGCCGAGGTACTATGCACCAGGCATACGGTTGCCAGATGTCACGCATTTGGCGGGACAGTCCCGCTTTTGAACCTTTGTCCCGCTTAAGAAAATGTCCCGCCAATATCCCACTTTTTCGACATTTTCATTCTTATTTCCATATAAGGCGTGTTTTTTTGAGCTTCGATCTCAGCAAAGCAAAGTAAAGTAGGATTTTCAGCACGCAAATACAAACACTACTGTGATTCCTCGAAGTGTCAAGTAGAGCGTAGTTGTTGTAATTGCGTGCTGAAAATCCTACTTTACTTTGCTTTGCTGAGATCGAAGCTCAAAAAAACACGCCTATAGTTGTTTATTTAATTTTTTATATTTTGTCAACGTCAATTTTTAATTCTGAGATGACTTAACCTTCGTTTAAATACGAAATGAGTACACGGTTAGTCAGCGCGACGGGTACCCGGGTACCCCAATACATTTTGTATATGTGCTGGGATAAAAAGAAAATGAATGATGTAGAAAAAGTATTAAAAAAGTAGTCAAGAGTGAATTTAGTTCAGTTTAAAATTTATATTTTAATTATTGCAATAATGACATTTGTTAATAGTTAAATTATGCTGGTCGCATATCGGTTTTTCGCAGAAATTGCGGCATTTCCTAGTTTTTCGCGTGGGCATGTATTGTTCAGAGCAAACATGGCATGATCCTTGTATTTTGAGACGTCCATCGGGGCCACTTGGTATTATTCGTGTTGTTGATGACGTGAACATATCTTCTCACCAAGCATAGCTTCAATGTCATTTCTGGTTTTGAAGTTTTTTTCCCAACTCTTGCAGGAATTTTCGGCGATTATCCTTTTTCATTGCAGCTGCTTTGTTGAGCTCGTTGTAAAGAACGTATGCCGCCAATCCAAAAACGTCGAGTATGTTATAAAACGTAGCAACTGGTATAATGTGACACCATTTTGTCCATTACATCCACACCGCTTTGTAAGCTACAGGGGTCTAGAAATGAGGTAATGTATCCTTTGGTTAATTTGTAGCAGCATCGGTACGCTTGCGGATGCACGGCGTGAGCTCGTCGGTGGGGTGGAATCTTGCTACTATTTACCCTATGCTTACTAGAATATCGTATCGAATTTAAGAGAGGAAAGGAAAGGCAAGTGAAATTGTGACATAAGGTCAAGTTATTTCTGCACAGGGCAGCGATATTATTGCGTCATGAAAAGGTGGGTATTATGAACGTTCTTATTATTTGGTGGTGTCTTGGGTGTTATGACACCTGGAGGTACCCTCCTCTTGCGACTGACCGCGGCCAACGCACCATGACTATCCCATCCTCGATCTCTGTTGGGATAGTCCCTAACTCGACATCTCGCTCATTTCTTTCAGCGACTCATCTCAACGACAACAAAAAAAATGGTTTAGCACATGCTATTATTTATGACTTGAACCAAAGAGAAAAAAAAAAAACCGTTTGGCATTTCAGGATTGAGAATATCAATTCCCATTTATTAGATGAGAGAAATCAAAACCATATGCACGTAGCATGTGAGCGTGCATGTGCATTGTGCATCAACCGAAGAGAACCAAATATTGCTCTTAAATCTATGCAATTTGTTTACTTATCAACTAGATTCATAGAAAAATTTAACTTGATAAGGTGATTTAAGGTATAAGAATAAACGCGCAAACTTCAAATAAACGACATGATTGTCGTTTGTTATGTAATAAATCTTAACTGTATATATGTGTAAATCAGTTTCTAGTAATTAAATTGAAATTCGAATGTAAAAAGTAGGTATAAATGTAAATACAAAAAAAAATTATCTTAAACACGAAAAGAATATCGTAAGCCAAAGAAAATAATGTATACGTATATTAGCATTGTACTCACATTTTGTTTGTTGATTCTGGAGCGATGAAATTTGTGCACAAAGTTCCGCTGATGTACCTTTTATTTGTTTTTAAACACTACTATTTTCATTGGCTGTTTTTTTTTTTTTTTTTTTCTCTTGATTTTTTTTTTTTTATGTTACGTGTAGATTAAAATAAGTTAATTCTAAGCCATTAATATCAATAAAATAAGGGAATGGTACGTTATGTTAGGATATAGTTATGAATTAATTAATTTAGACACTTGGTTTTTTTTTTTTTTGATTGATCTTAATGATGTCACGTTTTTGTGGCCGATTTCGTTTTACAGGTTAGGTGAATTGGACATTTTCTTGATGAATTTTATATTGGTTTTCTTTAGTTTTGTAGCACTTTTTTAAAACACTTCGGTGGCAGTCCCCTTGGGCTGATATGAACAGCGCATGGCTGCACTGTACAAATGGTGATTAGCGACGGAATGGGCCGATTGGATTGGTGAATCTATGTAGTCCTCTACGGAGGTAAGCTTGAGACCATGTGGGGTATAATAACGCTAATGCGGGTCACTTTGATGTGGTTTTCCTTTACAAGGAATTGTGATTTGCAATCGCGTTAAAGGGTTTTGGACTGAGCGCTGGGGCACCAGGTTTTCGTTCTCAGTCGAAGTGAATAATACCATGCCTGTTAAAGATTAGCTGATTATGGTCACATGTATACAGAAACTGATATGTATAGGCTTACCTTCGCGTGATACTAACAAATTACACGGACCTTGGCATAAATGTACGGTGGTCTCAGGCTTCAAAATTTCTGCTGAGGATTTGTTCACAGATGCAAACATGTCATTCGCCTGTTCCTACCGCTCACGTATTACCCACTCTATATAATCAAAAGAACACCTTAAAATTGAAAAACGTTTCAAATGAATGAACTAAATAGACATCGCAAACACGATTTCTAACCTCAAGCTAACTCACACTGCCACGCCGTTGTTCCGAATCAATGCAAAGAAATTTATAGAAAAGAAAGACAGCGAGATAAGCAGTGGCTTAAATAGCTTTCATTTTCGAAAGGAAGTAACAAAATGGCTTTCGATATCGAAAAGGCCACAACAAAATGGTATAAACCGCCATGATCAGCGTTTATGCAATTTGATCCGGTTGTGTCGGTTAGGTAGATCGACGGTTGAGTTTAAAAAAAATGTTTGCGGGGAACTAAAATTCACTGTGTTTTTTTTTTTTTTCCATTAACTTATTTACTTGTGTTTGTGTATGAATATGCCACAGCTTTTTGTTTACTATTGTAGTATTTTATGATGTCAGGCTTAATTTTATTATCTTATATGACATTTTGTGGTGCATTGTAGATAAAAGTATAACGGCCTTACCTTTTTTAGGAACATAGGAAACGATGGTCTTATTCCCCATGAACCCAAATAGAGACGACTGGACTCTACGTGATCTTTCAGCATTTCTTTGGGGATGCAAGCTTTATTAGCACGTAATGTTTTAGCCAACGTAAGATTTTTACTCAAGAGATAATCGGCGAGATCCATAGAAGTGAAAAAGTTGTGCATTGTAATAGTAATAACCGTTTGACTACCTTTTCCCCTACTTGTGTTTCACGTGGGCCATTTCTCGGTTTTCCGGTGTATATTTCCCCTTTTAGAGAATAGAACGTCTTTGAATCACAAGCCCACCACACTTTCATACCATATTTGGCTGGTTTCGTTGGTATATATTGTGTGAATTGTGTTCTATCTCTGTAGGGGAGAAGCTGCTCATCGATTGTTAGGTTTTCTGATGGCCTATAGTTCTTGTTGAGACTTGCAGTCATTATATCCCACAAATCTCGAATTGGGGCAGCTTTGTCGTCTATCAGTCGATGCATTCGGTCACATAGTTATCAAATCCGATAAATCGGCTTATGGCCCAAAATATATTGATGTTCATTGTAGCTCGATATAATGGCAAGGCTGCAACCTTCTAGAGCTCTACAGTATGTTCGTTATTGGAATGGTGGGCACCAGCTGTTATAAGTATTCCAAGATAACCATTAAGCTCCTGAATTGTAAGAGGCTTCCAAATTTTAGGTTCTTGCGATGGATTATTTGCGTTTATAATAGCATAAATACTCACAGCCTTCCGGTTGGTCTCACGAACTGCAATAGTTGACATATCGGGGGTGAAAAATAAACTAAACAGTTTTGATTCCGACAGCAATTGAGTTGATTGGAAAGCCCCAGAAAGCCCCCCTCGAACGATATTATGGCTTGGCGTTCTCGTTGCTTGATTTTGCGGATTCGCAAGCCATATGGACCGAACTTCATTTTTTTTTGCCTGCCTATCAACTGTCCTGGTAATACATCGCTTATCCCTGCCGCCGTTTGGTCATCCTCGTTGGTCTCGCCATGTTCATAATTATTACCATCATCGTAATCATCAGAATCAGAACTCTCAGCTTGTTCAATCACCTCATTATTGTCGATGCCGAGTACTCACCCACATGTGCTTCCTGGTGAGATGGAACATAATTATCATCAGAACCATCACTAAAGTCATCTACGTCGGATTCACTGCATTCATCCAGCAAATTGCAGATATATTTTTCTTGTCGCTCGAAAGACCGTCTGAAACATTATCAAATGTGTTTTCTTAGAATAGATACATTTATGCACAACCAAAACTCCATTTTGAACAAATTTGATGTATAATGTTATATCTTTTATACATACCTATTTACTAGCGATGTTTTCCGCTGAGGATTGCTCATATTTCCAATTTACCTAGGTACACCAAATAATGAATGTATGAACTACACAACAGTAAGCGTAGTACGCTGCTCGAGCTTAACTAAATTTTATCTGGTCTTCAACTTTTCTCTCCAAACATCAGCTAAAGTCTTAGCTAAATTTTGACAGATAAGTGTCACAGAAAGCAGCTGTTCTTTGGCAAAACTTCTTTCAAAAATTAAATTCTCTCTATTTCTGGTTCTAGGTACTTCTCGTCCATGTAATAATTAAAAAAGCTCATCCTTGCATATTTTTCCGCAACAACAAATACACAACGATCTGCCACAATTTAGCTTGAGAAAATGTGCCGACCCATTAAATGGACACGCTAAATTTTGACAGACACAAGAAGTACATTCTGAAATAAAAGTTTGATTATTTAGCTCGAGCAGCGTACTAAGCTGTAGGATACAATGTGATGAAATCGTTTAACTTTTCAAACGAAGCACAATAACATACAGTTACACAAATAGATGCCATTAAACATGTTCAATCGCGAAAAACACACGATAAAATAAATAAAATAAATAAATAAATAATTGGGGCAACAGGTCCGTATGGACCCAAGCCTAGCTTCTCACAACCATTCGTCTTGTGTGAGTTTCTATTTTTTGGGACGAATGGAAGGGATCTACAATTTTATGCCGAGTCCAAACGGCCAATTGAGAAGCTCTTTCATGACAGTTATACTCTCGGATGTTTGTCAGACTTTCGCGAGAGGTGGCGCAGTGAAAAAAACCTTAAGTTGGAATTTGGTTTTTCTCGGGATTCGAACCTGAGACCCCTCGCTTAGTAGTCCAACACACTAACCACTAAGCCACTGCGCCGACACACACGATATTCAGTCTGTTGAGGCAGACTTAAGCATTATAACAAATTGTTAACAAAATGAAAAACAACACAATAAATACATAGAAACTAACAGATAGCATAACTACTTTTAAATTTAAACGTGGCGCCAAAATGTTAGGGTTAGCCATATTTAAAATATTATTTAAACGGTTGTATCTCACATTAAGTGAGAACCGAGGTATTATTAAACATAATGAAAAATAAAGCAAACAATTGTTGTCGTATAGTCGACGTGCACAGTACTTTTTCTTTCGTTTCGTTCGTTTCGCTCGTTTCCTCGGCACTTGTTGCAGTTGTGCTTTCCATCAAGTATTCGCGGCTCAGATCGAGAATTTTCCCTGTTGGTATACCGATACCATTCAACAAATTGTTCTTGATCGCGGTAGGAAAAGCCTCTTATCGTTCACAGTCTAATATAATTATAGGTACCCGGATGTACTATACATATAACGCCGTATTAGAGTTGAAAAATGTGTTTTAGAAAATTTACAAATCGGAAATAATTTAAATGGAATACACCATTCAATGCAGAATTATATTTCAAGAAGGTACTAAAAATTTCATTGTGTCGTCCTATGGACGAAATTCTTTTTTTTTATTGAATTCCAAATGGATACCCGGGTACCCTCGTATTGACACGAGGGTCTTATAAAAAGATATTTCCACTATTACATTTTCTGATCTGGACGCTACCAATTGAAATGTTGCCGCAATTGTTATTGAACACACTCAATCTGTTGTCAAGACATAAACCTGCACTGTCACTTGTCAGTAGGTATTTGCGCTCATTAAGCTTCTAGTTTTCGTTTAGTGCTAAAAATAATAATAATTTCACAAGGAAATTCAGTGGCCACAAGCCATAACCGCTTAAGTCGACTTAAGACGAAATTGAGATTTTGATGCCATTAGATTCAGCGTATCCAAATCTATTTTGTAAATTTTGTTCAGCTTTATATCTTTAAAAACGTGGCCACAATTTCAAAAAAAAAAAAAAATGGTTAAGTCACTGGAGTCAATGGAGTAAAAAAACTTTAAACTGCTCTCCTGAACAATGAGTAAAACAGACTTAAGCGGTTTTGCCTTGTGACCACAGAATTATAAAAATGTTGCTTTGTCTTTAATTTACAAATATTTTTATAATGTCCCGCTTTTTGAGAAAATTGTCCCGCGTTTTCACATTTCTTTTATAGCAACCCTAACCAGGCACCAGGAAGTGAAAGATGTGAGTATGTGTTGATAAGGTGGAAGTCTTATGGGAAGTAATGTGGTTCATAACATAAGAATAAGTTGCATTCGACTTAGCAAGACTCAAGCAATTCGTCTTTCCCCGTTAGAGGCACATGTCGATTGCCCACATCGATCATGATTCCAAGATATATTTTCCGTCACCTCCTGTCAGTAACGAGGCCTCGTAGATCTTTCAATAAAAATAAAAGAAAAACATCAAACCTCTAGCTCTAGCACGTCCAATTGCTGTACTTCCGAATGTTTAGTCAGATATTTGATCGATTATAGGGGAAAGCACCAGCACCGACCTTGACTTCTGTTACGATCCAACAACGAAGCTAACCGTTTTTCACGTACATTTTATGACCGCTAATAACAAACAATTATGTACAAGCAATAGCTGTCGATATTTATTTTCGATCCACACATAAATCAACTACCTACATATAATTGTTTATAAAACGGCTGTGGGTTTTCATAATCATTAGCGTTTAACATGTAATTACGAGGAGTTAACCCAACTACTGGCTTATCCAGTCCAACTTCATTATTAATGGACTTTTTCGCAAGTTTGTGGTGTGGTGATTGTGACCATAGCGGAGGTGTTGTCCGTCCCTATATTAGGCAGCTAAAGGCACGCTTGTGCCAACTCGTCGGAGGGGCTGTCGTTGCTGCTACAAGTGCTCCAACAAAATTAAATTTTCGTGCCGATACAAAAATTATCGAACGTACTCAAACCCCTCCTTGCAAACCACTCATCACGACAGGTGGAAATGTCTATATTGGTAGCCACAAAGCTACAAGGCCATTCCTACAAAATATTATTTTTAGTAGCAAAATCTATCTCGCGATCTACATATCGACGGGAAAATAGTAATTGAAAAGTTGAAGGAATGAAATCATTCATTCAAAGCATATCGAATGAAAATAGTAGTTGAACGAAAAGTTCAATGAACGATTGGAATCGTTCAAACCTGCTATCGAGTGAATAACTTTCGATTGAAAGTAGCAGTTGAATAACTTTTCGTTCATTACTATAGAGTGAATGTTTTTTCAACTACTATCGAATGAACGAATTTTGAGAAACTATCGAATAAGTCGATTGTTTTTATTCGATACTACCGATCGGGCCATTTGGCCTTCTGTTTTTTATTTTGGCCCTTGGCGCGGGGCCGACAAGAAATTTCCAGACTACTAAGCGAGGGGACCCAGGTTTGAATCCCGAGAAACACCAAATTCCAACTTAAGGTTTTTTTCACTGCGCCACCTCTCGCGAACGTCTGACAAACATCCGAGAGTAGAACTGTCATGAAATAGCTTCTCAATTGGCCGTTTGGACTCGGCATAAAATTGTAGATCCCTTCCATTCGTCCCAAAAATAAAAACTCACACAAGACGAATGGTTGTGAGAAGCTAGGCCTAGGGTCCCTACGGACTTGTTGTGCCAACTATATATATATATATATATACTAGCTGTACCCGCAACAGCTGGAAACAATTTTTTTACAAATTTGCTGTCTTATAGGGGACACTATTTTTTTTATAATCGATCGAAGGAAAAATGATCGATAGACATTGCAGAGGTATAACGCGAGGGAGGGGTCTGCAATAGTGAGGGACTTGAGCCCGTATTAAAAAACCTCCCAAAGACTGAGTCCACTCTGCCTTCATCTGCATGGCATTGCGTCTAGTCGTTGAATAATTTAATATTCTTTGGACAATGAAAATGAAAATGAAAGAAAATAATTTTATAATTATAATATTTAACTCACTTTTTTGTTTATGTAACGCTTCTTTGTATACTTTATTAGCCGTTTTGTTTCTATCGGCTAAGATAGTGATATTTGCTGCATTACATGTATCTTATAACTGTCCATGCCTGATTCAATTCTTGCTTAATTAAAATCCCGTTTTTCATAAAGTTTCACCCTGTGACTTATTGATTGTCATGGCAGAACAAACATTAACCCTCTACTGCATGAACATCTTTCCAATAAAGAAAAAAATTTTATATATGCAAATATGTATTTATTTGGGCTATTATAATATATATTTGGATTTTTTTTTTTTTTTTTTGTATATGGTTTAGAAAAAAAAATTAAGCCATATATGGCTCTCTATGCATATAGCTTACTTTGTGTGAAAGCTTGTGAAACAGTTTCTTTTGTCATTGTAGCACAAAAATACATTACACTTCTCACAAAAATATAGGAAGTTGTCTATTCGTTAGCCATTTGGGAAAATGTCCAATATTGTCCGCTCGAACAGAATTCAGTGGAAAATCTTGGCGCTTCATTCTTTTACTGCTAGAAGGAGTACCTTCTCTGCTTGTAGTCGGAGATGAAGTCGGAGTGGTCATAGGACGTCCTCGTTTTTTAGGTTTTCCTGCTTGGCAGAGGTGCTCAGCTATTATAAGCTTGAAGTCAAAGAGCGGCATATATTCTTCTGACTTACGACGCCATAAAATCCACGAGTTGACAATACACATATCTATCATGTGGAAACAAATTTTTTTATACCATTTTTTTGTACGCAATTGAATTCTATAAAGTCCAAGTAATGAATCGAGTAAATCAACGCCACCCATATTATAATTATAGACGTCAACTGCCTTCGGCGACTTGATTTCGATGTACTTTTTGTCCTTCTTACTAAAACGCGTTTTGGTTGAAACAGGATCGCTTTCCACGTAAGTGGAAAGAATATTGACAACTTTATTGTCAAACCAAGAGACGATGCCAACTTCAACTCCATCGATATTAGCTACTTTTTCGACCATGCTTCCACGTCCCAGCTTTTTCAATTCTTTTTCAGGTGGCATCTTTGAATTAGGGACTTGATTAATCCTTACCGTACCCAAAGGCAATAAACCATTTTTCATAAGGTGGACTTCAAGATTGGGGCTGTTGAACCAATTGTCAAAAAATATTTTGTAGTTTTTTCCTTTTGGTACAGTAGCCGCTAGTCTTGTTACAACATTTCCACTTACTCCCAAATTAGGTGCTCCTTCCGGATAAGTATCACTTTGGGCTCCAGCAAAAATGTCGAAATCGTAGCTAAAACCTGATCGTTATTGTTGAAGTGCAAAAAACGTTTTATAGTTTCCCATCTATTGCAAGTCATGGTGCCACGTACAAATTCTTGACCAACAGTCGTATTCCAATAGTGTCTTGAAGATGGTAATTGTACCAGCGACATGTATAATACCATGCCTAAAAATATAACTTATTAGAGCTTTTCACTAATGTGGTTTAATTTAACTTACCTATAAATTGCTCTATTTCGTTTCCTTGAAATGGAAAGCTCTCTTTCGGCCAACCATTCCGAATTAAGTACCGTTTTAAATAAAAAAAAAATCTTAAAAATGAAAAGCCATATATGGCACTGTATGCGGTAGAGAGTCGAGCTTTTACTGTATATAGAACATATCATTACTGCATAAAGAGCCATATATGGCTTCCGCAGTTTTTGTAAGAAATAGTATATATTATGCTTACCTTACAGTCAAATTATATTTTTTTATGAAAAATAACTTTATTTTCTTTCGGAAAAAAATTATTATTGAAAAAAAAAAAAGTTTTTTTGTGGTGCAAATTTAATTCTAAATTGAGCAAAATTCACTTTCATGCACCCACGTGAGACGCTTGAACAAAACTCATTGAAACACGAAATAAAGCAACACAACAAAAATTCTTTACATGGCATTCCAATAGAAAATAGTGCAAAAAAAATCACCGATACAATCGATTTCACTTAAGTACCGTTTTAAATAAAAAAAAAAAAATCATTAAAAATGAAAAGCCATATATGGCACTGTATGCGGTAGAGGGTTAATAGGAAATTGAGTCCGTTTAAACTAAAATGGATAATTGCTGTGAATTATTTGTATTCTTGGTATAAATACCGTATATCCTTTATCCCACCCAGTAAAAATTAACGCATCTATAACGTTTTTCTGCAACGAAATCACTCTCAGTCTGGTTCCATTACAAAGCTTGGGGGATTCAAATCGCGACGCAACGTAATGGAAACTCCAACTATTAATTCAATTTTATGAGCAAAAAGGCCATGAGCTGAAATGCTATTTAAAAACTCCACCGGGTAATTTACTGCCTCATCTTGATTGCAAATAGCATTAATAAATAGTATCACAATGAATTTTCCCTAATATAAATCCTCTAATGTAATAATACCACGATCTGTTATCACTGGTACCTATACCGATTTGACATTTCTTTCTAGACACTTCATTTTGTAAGCAAAACAGGACAAACAAACCTTTCCTACATATTGGCCATTTCTTTTGTTCTTTTTTTCTTAGCAAACCGCACAGCGTACTGCATCTGTCTGTCTCCCTCTCCGTCACAGGAGTAAAATAGGGTTAAGAGAAATGTCAATATAATATTGCGCAGTTAGTATGTTTGATTTGAGAATGAATTGCATATCTACTCATGCAGGTGGAAATCGTAGAAATGTTTCAAATTTTGCCTTTTTATTTAAAAACCTTTTAAGTTATCGAGTTATTGGATATCCTAAGTTGTACCTGCAGATGTCCTCTATAAGCTGGTATTTACTATACTTAAATGCTCCCAGTATTTTCGAATGGAAAGCGTGACAAAGAAACGAAAACCGAAACGAAAAAATAAATTACTCTTGTCCAATTTTTTCCGGAATTTATTCAGATATAGAGTTGAAACAAAGTAGAGATTGTAGGCCTTGGTATCCTCTATAGGAGGGTGAAAAATGCACCAGAATATATTGAACAGTTTCTAAGATTTTTGCATTTACAGACATGCCGTCAAATTCAATCTTAGTCGAACAGAACTACACCAATTTTATTTATATGATATCTTATATTTTGTATTCCTTAAACAAAATATTCTAAAAGCCACACTCTCTTATTTCATCGCAAAAATTAGCAATGCGTTGATTATATAGCCATCGACCTTCAAAAGGTGTTACTCCAGTCCAAATGCCGATCTCCACCAAACTGACACTGACAGTGACTATCTACCTACAGATCTGAGTATAAGATGTTTTTGTTTAGATATCAGAAAGTCTGAACGGCGCCGGCCTCTTACACGTGCAGATGCAGACTCTTGTCAACAAGCCGATTAATCACCATCAAGCTCTTCGCCCAATAATATCTCTATTTAAGAGCTTAAGTCACACTTCATGATACATGTACCTTTATCCACATCGCAGTAAAAAGGGCTACCTACCACAGAGTACCTCTGTAACACTCGTAAATCAAATACCAATCAAAGGCACACCTCACAGAAATAATTGAATAATTAAAAGCAAAAACAAGTGGGGTCGGTCTTCTTGACCTATAGACCAAGCCCGGCTTATGAATGAAACTCATCAAATGATGTCGATTATCTGGCCATAAATTATTCGCTAATTTTGGAGTGTGACCACCGAAAAACAGAAAAAAAAACACACATGTAAACATGTTCCATGAATTTTCTTTTTAATGACACACGAACCTGGCAGGCTAGGTGCCGACTTTTGTTTAAGTTTTTGCCCACTCCTATGAAGTCGCATCTCGTTTGCAACACGTATTCCACTGGTCGAATGTCACTATTACTGGCTTGTTGTATTTTTTTTTTGCTTTTTGTTGTTCGTTCTTTAATTTTCAGAGGTTTTGTTTATTTGTTTCTCTTTGTTTGTTCTCTATATATATGGGGATATCTCAACCTCGTCGATATTAATATTGATTTATAGCCGTTTGGGTATAGCTTTCAGCACAATTTCGACTTGTTGTAAATTAAAAACTGCAAATCCGATACGGCACCAGCTTGTACACAAAAGATGTCACTTCGGTAGATTGCTTTTTCTGAGAAAATACCAATAACTCCTAGTGGCAAATATATCAATTCGGTTCGGGGAATTGATTTTCATGTTTGCAGCGCTATTGATTAAGGTATCCAATTGAGTTTGATTTTGCGAAAGTAATTGTTTCGTAAAAGCTGGGAGTCTCATGTTCGTTCCGTAGAATGATGTAATCTATCTATCTTTGTTCGATTTGAAGAAAAGTTAAAAGCAACTTTGGTTACGCAGCAACTTGATGGATGGAAATGGAAAAAGGGCGACGATGTGGATCTGCAGGTGAAATATTCAGCGTTGTAAAGGCCGTGCGCAGCCGAACAAAACTCTTGACTGCTGCAAGGCAGATATATTGCTATTTATAATGCGTGTTACGATGGGCCACACAAAAAGCGGACACTGTTACATCTCTGTGGCACATCGTTTATTTTCATTTGTCATACGCGCCAAAGTAAGGCAAGAAGTCTTAAGCAAGCGACACGTTAAAGTCGTACGACTACCCACCATCAAGGCTAAACTTGCCAACTTTACGCTGATATAAGCTCACGACAGAAAACAAAATACAAAGCTACCAAAGACTGTTTCCCTTTCGACAAAACGAATATTTATGCAACATCCTAGTCATGATATTGAAATTATTCCCATTTAATTTAACGTCAGAATGGGCAAGGAGGTGAAAGTCAGAGCACAATCAGTATCAGTACCAACCCCGCTGTCAATCGATTTCAATTCTGTCTACGACAACTTGCAAAGAAACGAGTTATATAGAGCTGTGCCTAGTTTTGGCATTCCTGTTGACAGTGGAGACATATTAGACTAACGGCCATATTATTCACTCCGCGTGTAACTCAGGTTTAAGTTAATTTTACACCCGATCATTAATTCGCAATTTTTAAACCCGATAATTTAAACCTTTGTCCATATTATTCACTGAAAAACACGCATAAAACCCGCTGGATTGAAAATGGATTTAAATGCGGATTTAAAACACTTTAAACCGTTTTTAATCCGTTTTAAACACACGTAAGTCCACAACCGACCAAATATTCACACTACGGCAGATCCTGGAGAAAACCCAAGAAGTCCAGATCGATACTCACCATCTTTTTATCGATTTTAAGGCCGCATACGACAGCATTTATAGAGACGAGCTGTATAGAGCTATGTCTAGTTTTGACATCCCTGCCAAACTCGTCCGATTGTGCAGAATGACGATGGAGAATGCTCGCTGCTCCATAAAGGTCGGAAAGAATCTCACCGAGACCTTTGATGTCAAAAAAGGATTTAGACAAGGTGACGCGCTGTCGTGTGACTTCTTCAACATCATTCTTGAGAAGATTGTGCGAAACTCGCAAGCCAACACCAGAGGCACAATCTTCCAGAAGTCTGTGCAACTACTTGCATACGCTGACGACATCGACATCATTGGCAGAACACAGCGAGCTGTCACTGGTGCGTTTGCAAGTATCAGTACAGAAGCGGCAAAAATGGGCTTAGTGGTGAATGAGGGCAAAACAGAATATATGCTGTCAACAAGAAGGGAAACAAACATCGACGAATCGGTCAGAACGTCACGACAGACAGCTATAATTTTGAGGTAGTTAGGGATTTTGTCTACCTCGGCTCCGCTATAAATTCTGACAACGACATCACATCAGAAATCAATCGAAGAATTACACTTGCCAACCGCTGTTTCTTTGGCCTAAGAAGGCAATTGAGAAGTAAGGCCTTGTCAAGAACCACTAAGGAGACTCTATATAAGACCCTCATCATCCTAGTCCTACTCTATGGCGCAGAAACATGGACGCTATCAAAGGCGGATGAAGATCTCCTTGGTCGTTTTGAACGCAAAATTCTTCGATTGATTTTCGGTCCCGTTTGCGTTGACGGGCTTTGGAGGAGGAGATTTAACAGCGAACTCTACGAGCTGTACAGCGACATCGACCTGGTCAGAAAAGTACGCATCAGTCGACTAAGATGGCTAGGACATGTAGAGCGAATGGACACCAACGCTCCGGCCCGAAGAGTCTTCGACTCAAACCCGGAGGGACAACGCAGTAGAGGAAGACCTCGCCTTAGGTGGCGCGCGCAAGTGGAAGGGGACCTCAACCAATTTGGAGTGCGCAACTGGAGGCAGTTAGCCAAAGATCGCGCTAACTGGAGAGGCGTATTGGTTGAGGCCCAGGTCCACCCCGGACTGTAGCGCCACCTAAGTAAGTAAGTAAGTAAGTAAACACACGTAATGCCAAATTTCACAAATAATGACATTTTTTTTTGTTTGTCACTTGGAAATTGATTTCATTTGTTTTGGGCCCAGTTATATTTTAAGGTGGATTAATTATGCCGGAATTTCTATCGAATCATCGAATGTAGCCTCCAAAATGACTCTTTTTCAGCACGAAATATTTTCGAAAAAATATACCACATCGTAATCGTCGACGCAAGTCCGCTTGTGCAATCGATATATTCGACGACAAGGACGACGTTAATTTACCATCAGCTGCTGTTTCATCAGCTCTTCGACAATTTCGTCTTCTGACGACGAAATCAACATTAATTTCGTCCATTTCACGAATGAAGTCCTTTTTTAGTTTCTTGACATTTTTTTTCTATTCCCCCTTTCTACTTTTCTTATTTCTTGCGAGCGAAGAAATGTCAATATTATGAAATTAAGTTTTAACCCGAGTTAAAGTACTTAAACCGGTCTCCGGATTGCGTTTAAATCCAATCGGATTAAACGCTGTCAAGTTTAAAAAACTGGGTTTATGTTCGGGTTTAACGAGTGAATATTATGGACTTGGGTTTAGTTTGTGGGTTAAACTCACTTAAATCCGGGTGTAACCTTTAACCCGGATTAAAGGGAGTGAATAATATGGCCGTTAGAATCAAAAACAATGGGCACATTCAAGAATCGAATTATCTTAAGTCGACTAGATTGGTCTGGATGACATGTAACCTGAACGCAAACTCTAGATTGGTAGGGAACGTAACTTTTTCTACATCAGCCACATATGCGAACTGTCAACTTAGTACTCAGTCACGAATTTCTTGACTAGATTCGTCGGCTACCCCTCCATAAACGTCAACTGAAACAGCTGCTCAAATGACCGATTTTAGCCAATCAAAACCGAGATACATCTAGTCAGACAGCTGTCAGACTTAATAAACTGGTATATCACCCAAACCATAAATGCCAAACAGACTGAGTTCTGAGTCTGTCACTTGAGTTCGTCAAAATTAAGTGAAACTTGCAGGTTCAGGGGCACAATCTCTTTAAAATTCTGTGGAACATTCACATCATTGACACTCAGTGAGCTGTCACCGACGCGTTTGCAAAATACTGGAACTGAAGCGACAAAAGTTGGTTTAGTCGCGGATGAGAGCAAAACCAAGTGTATCCTTGACAAGAATATGGAAACCCAATATCGACAATCGGATACAGAACGTCACTTTCGTACAACTTTGATGTATATGAACGTCAGGGTCTTTGGCCACCTCGGCTCTGCTAAGTTGGGTTCACTAAGCCGAAACTCTGACCTATCGCTTTTTTCTTTGGCCCAAGACGTTAATTGAGTAGCAAGGCCTTGCCGAAAAAACAAGAACCTTATCATCCCAGTCCTGCTCTAGGGCGCGCACAAATAGAGACGTCAATGATTAATTTGAAAGCTGAATTCCTTGAACGATTTTCTTTTAAGGGCCCAAGTCGACGCCAAAATACAAAGTACGTAATTGCGAATTGTTGCAGTGCCTTCGAGGTTCAGAAAGTAAGTAAGTAAGTAAGATTGGATCCTTGCTTGGTTATTTTTTAGTTCAAACTGTATTTACCTCAGACACATCAGAGCTCTGAATTTGTGTGTCTTTTTCGTTCATGGAAGTCAGTATTAATATCAATATCAGAGCAGAGCAGAGATTGCAGGAAAGTGTAGCCCTTCGCCGACTAACGAAATACTACAAATACTATTCGCATGGTGCACTCTTAGGCTTCTTAAGACTGCCGGCCCTCGAATGTGTTTCATGTATATCTAAATCAGATCACTCTATAAACGATCCCACAAAGAATCTACTTGTCTTATTTGCCCAAATGATTAATATGTGCCTCTGCGAATATGGACATATTTCCTTGGCCAAAGACTAGTCCTTCTGCCAGAAGGAAATTCAAATTCAAACGAACATTACATTTAGTAAAATGATTGTGCAGAAAATTTACAATAAGTTCCAGTCGAGCTCATTAACCACTGATGCACAGATGCACAGCGACGACCAACTTAAGTAAAAGTCGCCAACCAAACCACCTTTACAATGGGCCTTACTAATAATCATTTTTAACCTTCACACTAACAGCCGTATTTATTCGATTCCCTTACGTACGACGCTTCTACGATGATGTTTAGTTAAACATCGCATAAAAATTTACACAGCCTCGTGGCTTTTCTTAAATTGTGATTTATAAACGTTTTTTCGCGGTAACTTTTCTAAACGAATTTGTGTCAAAAAAGGTAAGACTTTCGATAAACAATTACAGAAAACACTGAAATCTATTACTTTTTGCAACTGAAGCTGACATTAGCTGTTGTTGACAGATTTATTTTGCAAATAAAAATGAAGTTCAAACGGATACAATGGAAAGCAAAAAATAAATAATACGTATTGCCAAATTCAATAAATGAATAAAAATTACCTCAATTCTGCCCCAATATCTTATGGCTGCCATAACCTCAAGTTCATCAGGTATCCAGCCGTCTCTTTTATGCCCATGAAGATCAGAGCGCACAATATCGATTAATTTACAGGTATTTGCTTTGGAGAATCGATATTTATTTCGAAAATCTTTTTCTCTAAGCTCCATGGGGTTGAACCTGGCTTTATATTGTGCGCCTTCCAGGAATATGGACTTAATCCTATTTATATCATTAACAAAAGCAGCAAGACCAAGGGACATTTTTAAATACACTTATTTAAACATTTAGCAGATTGAAAACACAACAATTTGTCAGCAAAGACTTCGCAAGCCTTACGGGGCTCTAAACGCAAATTCTGGCTTTTAAGTTACGCAGACCTAAAGCAACGTTTCTTAAGTTCATAAAATCTTTATAAATCACATTTCCTTGTGTGAGGGTACTTTAGAGGTTGCGTAAAGTTAAGCAGGACTTAAAAAAAAGGATGTAAATATTTTATAGGTCACATTATGCAACGTTGTATGGAATATTTCCCCATTGTGAGTTCGAATAATTTAGCCCGCACACTAAAAAAGGCTATAAGTACCGCGGAATGTATTCTGAATATTTAGAAAGCCATTAAAACATGTGCAGAAAATTAAATGTCTCGTAGTAGAATCCACGAATTGACGGAACGTCTTTCTCTAAGGTTCGTTAAGCTAAATCAATTTATATGCAGCTAACTTTATCTGTTACCTAAAAGATCGAACTTGACGTCAAAGCTTAATTATTGGTCAATTCTTTCCCATATATTATAAAAAAAAAATAAATAATTGGCGCAACAGGTCCGTATGGACCCAAGCCTAGCTTCTCACAACCATTCGTCTTGTGTGAGTTTTTATTTTTGGGACGAATGGCAGGGATCTACAATTTTATGCCGAGTCCAAACGGCCAATTGAGAAGCTCTTTCATGACAGTTATACTCTCGGATGTTTGTCAGACGTTCATAGTCATAACATAACATAACATAACAGTGTAGGATTTTGACGTGTGAGGGCCCAAGCTAAACAAAGGAGTGTGGGCCCCTTTGCTCCTATTTATTTTCCAAATAAAATGTACAATTTGTTTCCTTTCCTTTCGAGGTTTTTTAGCCGAAAAATCGTAACCGGAGTAAATCAATTTTAATGCTCAGTTTTGGCCATTTTTGAAAATGAGCGCCATCCGGTGCAATTCGATACCATTAAAACCAAATACAGTTCAGCGCTATTTCAATTGTTGGGAAATATAGCTCTGAAATTTTGATCTTCGAGAATTTGGAAGTAGAAAAGCTCCGTAGATTGGTCTTTTCCTTTTTGTATAAATCGATCAAAGTTACCAATTGAACTAACTTATTACCATAGACTAAGCAAACTAGACAGTCGACTTTCACCCACCCGATTTTCCCCGCAAATTTTGAATGACAGCTCTCTCTCGCGCTCTCTTTTTTTTGCTGTCTGTGAATACGTGTATTAAAGGACGTTGGGTGGCAGAATTTCATTAACAAACAAAATGTAAATGAATCTGTAACAATAAAAGTAAAAAAAGTAAATGTTGATTATGGTTTTTTAGATAGCTTAATTTGTCTTCCATCCATCTTCGGCATTAAAATGTGTTCATCCATTCACATTTCAGTTTATTTTTATTTTTGTTTGTATGAATTCTATGTTTGACAGCAAAATGCAAAAATGAAATCCGTGGGGATTGTTCCAAAAATTAGTCAACAAAATGCAAGTTAAACCCAAGCTTCCACTATACAAAAGCGAATTTTAGTAAATGTTGATGAATATTGTATAAATTTCTATTAGGGTGAATGTTTTTAAATTCGCTTATTCAACACCATATTTGTACGAAATCAATATATGATTGGCAATTCTGTAGTTTAATAACACTGAACATTGTTGAATAATGTTAATTAGGAACAGTAGGAATGCAAATGCTATTCTTATTTTAAAAACACAAAAAATATGAATATCGGAAAGCAAAAACAAAAAAAGTTTAACTCCTAACAAAAAGACAATAGACTTAAGTAGGATTTTCAGTACGCAATTACAACAACTACGCTCTACTTGACACTTCGAGACTCGTAGTAGTTATTGTAATTTGTGTGCTGAAAATCTTACTATACTTTGCATTGCTGAAAACGAAGCTAAAAAAAAACACGCCTATTCCGATTCCGATTTCAGATTTTGCGTATTCAATCGAACGTAAGATTTCAAATT
Organism: Cheilosia vulpina; assembly: GCA_916610125.1. Classification (NCBI taxonomy): domain Eukaryota; kingdom Metazoa; phylum Arthropoda; class Insecta; order Diptera; family Syrphidae; genus Cheilosia; species Cheilosia vulpina. Next base: position 75,617,737 of record OU744276.1, on the reverse strand, counting down.
GTTTTGTTAATTGTTGATATTCGCACGCTTTATTTACATTTCTATACACATAATTCTTTTACAAATTTTAAAACAATGTATTTTTAAATGTGCACAGATTTTTTTTATAAACCTTCCTAATTATTAATTAACAAAAACAAGTTCACTATTTGTGTTTTTGGAATACGAAAAGTTATCAAAACATTTTTTTATCGTTACGAGTAAAATAAAGGGCGAACTATTGTGCAAGTATACATTTAACGTACTAATTACAGATTATAAATTATGCTAAAACTAAAAAAATATTTTTCCCCATGACATACAAAAAAAACGTTTTCGCTGAACTGTGTTAAAATATATTTTTTTTTCAATATGGCTTCGAAATTAAAAAAATTTAAATCAACGGAAAAGTGTATTTTCTTAAAATATGCAAAAAAAACTGAAGTTATAAAATCTTTTTCAACAAAAGTGAAAAAACCGTGGTGTTTCATTTTCCCTGATTAATATTATGAGAGGGATTTCAGCTAGATATTGACAAATAAATATTATATTGGTTTATTTGGCATTGTAACGAAATTATAACAGGAATTCCATTTGATACCAACAACTTCAAACAGTTTAAAAATTCTTAAAATAAACTGTGATGTGAACACCGCATAACTAATGGGCTCAAAGTATGCCGAACACTGTCGCACACACTTGATTTCCCACCATAATAATGGCCGCCCGAATGACATGAAGTCCCTGCAGCTTGTAGGCAGAAGTACCGTTTCTGCTCTCAGTCGACTGTGTAGCTTGGTTAGTCTATGCTCATTACCAAGACTAGGTTCTAAATCGTCCTTATACACTTTCACCAATGCCTCTGCTGTAGCGTGTAAATTTTCCAATAATCCAACTTCTCGATGTGATTAAAAAATCCAAATCCTCATACGCACGCAGTCTTTCAGTGAGAGAAACACATAGCTGGTCGACCACTGGGATAAAGCCGAATACTTTCCTCGTTACTAATAATCATTTTTAACCTCCACACTTTATATTTTGTAGGTCATTATATGCAATTTTGTATGGAAAATTTCCCCATTGTGAGTTCGAAAAATTTAGTCTGGACACCAAAAATGATTATTGGTATCGCGGTTTGAATCTCTTTTTTTTTTTGTGACAGATTTACGTCTTCTGCTTTTATGCAATCAAGCGGATTTCTTGTTCTACTGCTTGATTGTACGTATTGGTCAGTATGAGAATTTTTTTGGCTGCTTCCTCGTAGTGGGGGCCACTCTTGGCTCTAGCCCCGGATCCCCTTCGGCCCAACGCTACCGTCTTGACGATGGTAATCTGTCGATTATTAGGCTACGTGAAACAAATACTGTCCAGGCGATAGGCATTTGCTATGTTACGTGATGCAAGGCTTTTGTCGAAACGATATCGTCAGACGATTATTGAGTTACGGAATGTGTGCCTTGGACTATTCAAAAAAAATGATCCCGTGTCCTGATGGCTGATACTGCGACCTGAAAAATAGAAGAAGATGAAAGAAAGGTATGATCTATACCCCCCCTGGACGATATATCATTTTTAAAATGTGTCTCTGTGTTTTGTGGACGTTATCGCTTTAAAAATGTGTCTTTTGGAAAGTGTCTGTTCTGCCTTAAATTGGTCTGTAGCCAAAGAAGTTTTGCAGAAGGTATGTATGCGCTTTTGTAAGATCTACTGAGGTAATCTTTTCTCATTTAAAGCCGCAAACAAAATAAGTACAACAATTCTACAGCACTACAATGCTGGCTCAATGTGGGTATGGGCGGTAAATATTATTCAACCGTGTGTTGCACAAAAATATGTAACCGAGCAGTCACACCATAAAAAGAAGCAAAGTGAAATTGAATCAACACTGACCCGTTCAAGGTTAGTGTGTCACTGCATATACGGATTCCGGGGGCCCACCTATATGGTATATAACAAAAAAATTGATCTCTTCTTCGCAAAGATTAGGTAGACACAGTTGGGATCATCTGGTAAAATCAAACTCTTTGTTGCAACCATTTGAGAGTTGTTATTGTGACAGCTGTAAGTTCACTCACTGACGCTTAGATGTCCATCAGATTAGAACGCCCATATCCGACTTCAAACAGTTTTGACCTTGAACTAAATTCGATTGACAAAGACGAAATCAATTGTTTGCAATATTTGATGTTGGTATTACGCAAAAGGTTGGTAAAAGGTTGGTAACTAGTTTGACAATCAATTTACACATTATATGGAAATGCAAACAAATCATCTCGAGTAATAATAAAATGAACAAAGAGACTCATTGTTGACATGTTATAGGTGAACGTACCTTAAGCTGGAGTGGATATTGAACAGTCCGCGCATTGGTAAGAGAAACGAGTTAGAAGTCGCTAAATACAACGGGTAGTTAGATCCGTCACTGGCAGATTACTTACTTTACTTAAGAGCTTAAGTTAATAGAGACGAGATGCTCTGGTGTGAATTGAATTATTCGACGCGACGCGGCAGATGCAGAAGAGGAAAAGAAACAATGTCAATCAAGCCTCACAGCTTCTTATTGACTTCGAAATTCGCCTAGGATAGCGTGTTTTAGGGAACAGTTGACAAAGCCGTGTCAAGTTCGGCAGCTTTGCCAGACTCGTTCGTCAATATATAAATGGAGAAATATCACTTAATATCCATTCGCGAAGGAAATGCAATATCACAAGGCATTTTATTTGAATTCGTTCACTTTCTCTTCATGTGCACGTACCAGAAGATATACCTAGTCAAAACAGAACACATATGTGTGAAGTGTAACATATGACATTGCCTTGCGTTAATGATTCCGCCACAAGCGCAGATAATTCACAATGCAAGATCTCTGTTGACAAGCTGAGAAGTGGCGCCCAACGCCAGACGTGGTGGCCCTTCAAAGTCGACTCTTTAATGTTTGGTGGCCAAGTTCAGCCAACAACCGCACGCTAGATTGGCCGAGAACATTGCCGCGGTCCGTAAAAGTGTATACAGGATAACCCGAGGCAGTCAATTGCTTGCCATGCACAATAAGTCGGCCTTTCGCAGACTCCAATTTGGCGAATTGAATTTCGTCGAAAATTGGGCCTGCACCCGTACAAGATCCAACTGATCCAGGAGCTCTAAGCTAATGACCATAGAAATCGTCGATTTTCTCTGAACTCGGAGCTTCGCTTCGGAGCGTTTAAAAGAGTTACCAAATTTCTCAGGAATAAGAACCTCAAGCCTACTGCTAAAAGATAGATGTATCAACTAAGAACCAGCGACACCTAGCAGATAACAGACCTATCATACCTCAAAGAGAACAACAGACGCCATTAATGGAGTCACCGGAAACTTACCTTCTCACTATATCGTTTGGATTGTAGTCTATGATATTTAATGTGGGAAATAAGTGTTACCATATTACAAGACATTTTGTGTTATTGTTTTGGGAACCATTTTGTGAAATTAGAGTAGGAGCTACAAACACAGATTATATTCACTTATGAATACTTACACACATAAATAGATGAATATCTTTGGTCAATTTGTTTTTTCATTCTCTAAAGTTAAAAAAATAAGTTTTTTGAGAAAATAAAAGTACAAAATTCGCGCGAATTTGAGAAGGTAAGTGTCCAGTTGCAGAGCTGAGATGTAGATGTCGCCAAGTGCAGGGAATGAGTTGAACTCGCAGCACATATGTTAGTAATGTTGCGACACCAGTGTTCGCGTTGCCAACTACTTTTGACGAAAAATGCCTAACTTGAGAAAAAAGATGCCTTTTTCAATAATATAATGGCTAAAATATTTTTTTTTTGGTAAAGTGGGACAATAAATCAAAAATTCAACATATAAATAAAAAAATAAACAATACATTTTTTTATTTATACAACAAACAGCTTTAAAATTTGTTTCCAATTTCATTCCACTTATCGGAAGTGGAAGCTGGAACTGTTTTTAAGGAATGACAGATAGAGTGTTCGAAAAATGGACAGAGTTTGAAGGTGGAAACACATTCTTTAAGACCGATGTTACATTTAATTTTTTCTTTTGGCAAAGATTTTTTAAAAATGTTTAAAAAATTCAATCAAAAAAAATTTAATTGAATCGAATGGGTATGGGAATCGTGGTTTAACAAGAGTTAGAAAAAGGGAATGCTTTCAGGAGTGCTGCTCCTATAAAAAAAGGGCACTTTTTTCATTTAAATTTTTTATGTTTTTTTTTTTATATTTTTAAACATTCTTAAAAAAATCTGGCCAAAAACGAATTTTATATGTAACCTCGCTCTTAAAAAATGTGTTTCCAATTTTAAACTCTGCCCTTTTCACGAACAATTTATCTGTCAATCTTTAAATATAATTCAAGCTTCCACTGCCAGTAAGTTGATTAAAATTAGAAACAAATTCCATAGCTGTTAATTTTTTTTATATTTGAGCTTAATCTTTGATTGATTGTACCACTTTACCTAAAAATATTTTTTTTGTATTATTTTATTGAAAAAGGCATCCTTGTATTAAAAAGTTATTAATTTTTTCGTTAAAAGTGGTTGACCACGCTGCCGCAAGCTGAGAAAACTTAAGTGAATTTGCCTAACACAAGCTGTTTATGCTATGTCAGTAATTTAAGGGAGAATTTTATTATCAAAATTTGCTGTGGCAATCTGGTTGGTGCGAAGGAAGTGGATGAAGTATGTACAAATTATTACTCAAGTTAGGGATAATAAAATTCATCATTGGCATATTTATTTGGTAAGAAATAAATGCATTTGCTGCGTATTTTAACAATGAATTATGAATATGTAGGGCTAATTGGTTGGCTTAAAAGATAGAATTGTTTTTGACCCGATTAATATAAATATTTTAATGAGTTAGTCGAAGTAGTAATTCTACGCAGACGAAGTCGCGGGTACCAACAAGTTTGCATTCATTTTCATGTACAATAGCGCATTAAAGGAAATTGAAGATTATAGTATAATTTTTGTAGTACATATTATATTCATAATAATGAATAAGAAAGCACTTCATTTAACAGAATTTCCTGCACATTTAAATATTTCCTGACGATTCAAAAAATACACACGTAATTGTTTGAGTTTTCATCTCTGTCGGCACTCCCGGAGTGCCATTGTTTTTTTTTTGTTATTATTTCTTTGGTTTTTTTAATAATTTCACTTACATTTTTCTTAAAAATCAAATTCTCCTTGATGTGCAGCAAACAAGCTTGAATGAAATCCGCAATGAGTTTGATGCAGGTAAGAAATGTCATTTTGCTCGGGGAAAACCCACTTCGAAAGTTTACGACTATACAGCGGAACTCATTAATTACATTACCGATACGGGGAACTGTTCACTTTGTGGATTTGACGATACTAAAATATTCCCCCCCGGCGGCGGATTCGACGATAGGGGTGAGAATTTCTTTAATACCTCGCACACAGCTTGTTTTGTTCCATTTTGCACATCGACCGGTCCTTATTATAATGCATTTGCAATTGTTTTCTAGTCTAATAAATTCAAAGGCGTGAATAATACCGCAAATCAAAATTACAATTTACAATTAGTTTATGCCGAACACAGTTCTTTGTTACCTGTGTTATTGTGCTCATTTACAAATACAAACATGACAAATACACGCATTCATTATGCCGCACTTAATTAAATTGCGTATGAATTCGATTTAGTTAGGTATTTCTATAATTAATTTCGGACTGAAATATTTGCGAATTTGCGAATAATAATTATCGTGCGAATGTTGCATTAGAATTAAATTGAAATTAAACCAGGAATGCGTTTACATTTTGTTTGACTAATTCAAGCCTTCAAGTGCACAAGGAACGAAGTGGATATAATTGACTTTGTGGTTACACTAGGTCAGGCGACCTACCTGCACACAGTCGTATATCTATTGAAACCTTATAAGAAGTCGGTGCTGTGCAACCACTGATTTGTTAGTCCCTTAAGGAATTCCTATTCAAGTTTCATACTATAACAATTTAAGGATTAAAATATTTAAGATTTAAATCCTAAGGAAATAAAACTAGACGATTTATCGCATATCGAGATCTGTGGCAGTACATTTGATCTCGCCTCATCAATAGTTTTCATCGTGTGTGTCTATATATACCTCCTAGAACGCAGCTTTCCGTAGCGATTAGATACTTGGATGCCATTCGCTATGTTGAAAATCGTAGATCCGCATCTGACAGACTTTATGTCTTTGGTGACTTTAACCAACCCAAAATTGATTGGACTGCCGGAGATATTGATTGCAAGTACCTTACCCATGGCAATACCTTATCACCCATTGAGGCCGAAATCACCGACTGCTTCAATCAATTGGACTTTTTCAACTAAACCCAATTAAAAACCATCAGAATAACTCGTTGGACCTAATATTCACCAAGTATAACGATGATAATTATGTCTCTAGAAGTCTAACTCTGCTGGTTCCTGAATCATCCCTCATTATTTTTGTTTTGTCAGAGTTTAATATTTTCAATATTTCTTCTTCTTACAAATTTGATTTTAAAAATGCTAACTTTAATAACATCTGTAATGAGCTTTACAAATTTAACTGGAGTCCATTTTTAACTCTAGGAATAGAAGAACTCTGCGCGATATTTTATCGCGTCTTATAGAACTTAATTTCTGATTTTATCCCAGTTGTTGAAATTAAAAATTTTATAAATGGCATATGTCCTTGGGAAAATTATGTAAGACGGAGACTTAAAATTCCTAAAAATAGAGCCTATAAGAAGTGGCGCTAGAGATGCCGAATGATTGTACTTTATATCGTCAGCTCAGAACTGAATTTAAAACCAAGCCTACCCAGGGGGTCAATTCTCGTTCCGTGAAAAAGTGAAATGAAACTGTTTTCACTTTTTAACCAAAATTTCGATTCTCGTTCGACGAAAATGTGCGATATTCACCACGATAGTTTCACTTATTGAACGAGGAGCGCTTTTTAGTACTGAGTGAATCGAAAAAATGAAAGCGAATGTGAAAACGATTTATTCGATTCGCCCTTTCACAGAACCAGAATTGACCCCCAGCTTATATCAATAATGTCGAATCAAAACATCGCCTAATTTATTTTTGAACTTTGTTAATTTACAAAAGAATGGTGGTGGTTTGCCAGCTTCTTTAATCATTCAATGGATGATCCCCGCATTTTATGCAGGAGCATTTTTTACCCGACTGCACACAGAGAGGGTTATGTGTTTCGCGCGTATCCTATGTACGTTCTATCGGGACACACTGTGGCCTAAACGGCTTGACCGATTTTGAAGAGTGAGGTGTTCTAAGACTCGTATTCTTCCCCGGAGTGTCATAGTCATAGGCTAAACAAAAAGGATATAAATCTAAATTTAAAGAAAAACGAAAAAAAAATGCAATTGTTACACAAATGTCAGTGAGAAATGTCAAGATATGGAATACACTGAACTGTGAAATAAATTAAGTTCGATCTATTCACAATAGCATCGCAACTCATACCCAGCCTAGTTTCGCACCTAGCGGCATCTACATTTCAACTCACCATCGCAACTGACAGCCAAAAATCGCATCATTTATTTTTAGTGTAACGAGTGGTTCTCTTGGATCGAAACAGCTCAGAGAATTTCAACCGGCAAGTATTGATAAATATGTCAAATGCAAAAAGTTTTCAAGAAAAAAATTCAAAATCCGGCTTAAAAATTAATTGCACAGAACAATAAAATCTGTGAAAATAAAAAAAAAATCAGTGGTGGTCGACGTCCTAGAACGTTTCAAATGTTGCAAAAAGGTAAGTTATATATTTATTTGTGATATGGATTAGATGTCAAAGATGACAGTTGCTTAAAGAAGCTCGAAGTCTATCCACGCACAGCGTTGTTATGTGATCGTATTTATCGTATATGTTACGATTTTCGAAGGTTGATATGACGCTCCGATTTTAGCTTTTTTCGCCCCAATTTCTACGATTTCGTGAATATTTTTACGATTTTTTCCAATATTATACAAACAGTAAATACGATGTGAAAACCGAAACAATTCCAGAAAAAGAACCCACAAAAATTTAGAACTACATTTAATGTGACTTTACCTTACCAACACATCCCTTTGTAATTAGCCGGCAATAACAGTTTAAGTACTTCAACTCGGATTAAAACTCAATTTCATAATAGGCGTGTTTTTTTTTGAGCTTGGTTCTCAGCAATTAGTTAGGTATAGGTACTTGAATGTGTCTTGTTCCTATCTTTTGAATTCTTTTCTTTGACAGTCAGTCGGGTTTTTTGGTTTTTACTAACTTTTTTTTAATCATTGAATTCCAATCCCGGTTCAGTTATAGATGAACACTTTTATTCTTATTCACATTCCTCTATTTTTAGCCACATTGCTTTTCCCAACGATATGATACTGAGTAAAGTTGGAAATTTTGTTCTAAATTTCAATCCTGGACCCGATGGTATTCCAGCAGGTTTTTTTTTCAAATGTGTGCCCTTCCCTAATATTCCATACTTTGCCACATATTCAATGTATCGTTGAAGACTGTTATCTTTCCTTCCCTATGGAAAAACTCTTTTATTGTACTAATATCTAAATCCGGTAGGAAAAATTACATCGAAAACTATAGAGAGATCTGTAAACGATCATAAACAGTCCATCCCTAAACTGTTTGATAAGTTAGGTATTGCAGGTTAATTTTCTGTTGTAAAAATTTAACCTGCAATAGGCCTTTTTTAATTATGCTCACATGATCTGTATAGATCATTGATTTCCATGGTGTACAACAAAATTTGGATCTTGTACTGTTGTTGTAAACCGTGAAAATCAATGATCTATACAGATCATGTGAGCATAATAAAAAAGGCCTAATAACCAACATGGTTTTAATAAAAACAGATCCACTGTTACTAATCTTTTCCTTTCTAAAAATATTGTTATTAGTGAGACAAAAAAAAAAAAATAAATAATTGGCGCAACAGGTCCGTATGGACCCAAGCCTAACTTCTCACAACCATTCGTCTTGTGTGAGTTTTTATTTTTTGGGACGAATGGAAGGGATCTACAATTTTATGCTCTTTCATGACAGTTATACTCTCGGATGTTTGTCAGACGTTCGCGAGAGGTGGCGCAGTGAAAAAACCTTAAGTTGGAATTTGGGTTTTTCTCGGGATTTGAACCTGGGACCCCTCGCTTAGTAGTCCAACACACTAACCACTAAGCCACTGCGCCGACATCTAAGGGTAATCAGGTCGATGCCATTTACACTGATTTCAGTAAAGCGTTTGACCGAGATCACTACAAGCTTCTCCTTTACAAGCTTGAACGTTTAGGGTTCCCTACAGTGGTTCTTAGATGGCTTTTATCCTATTTAGGAAACAGATAACAATTTGTTAAGTTTCGAGGACACTTATCGAAAGAAATCTTGGTAACATCCGGTGTCCCTCAAGGTAGTCACATAGGCCCACTCTTATTTATTTTATTCGTTACCTAATGGTGTTGTCAAATTTGCTGCACATGGCCGATGATTTGAAAATATACTCTTTATGCTTTGATTTGAATAGTTTTGATAGATTGAATGCACATCTCCAAAACTTCGTTTTGTGATACACTAAAAACTACTTGTCCCTTAATGTTAGTAAATGTTCGGTCATTACTTTTTCCCGTCGTACCTCGCCTTTCATTCACGCTTATTCCTTCCACTGTAATGTTATTCCGCTTGTATCTTTGATAAAAGATTTAAATAGTGAACTATCCTACATTTACCACTTTGAATATACAGTCGAAAACGGATATTAGAAACACTCATATAAGAACAACTCGCTTTTAAGAAACGCAGGCGAAAACACAGAGATTTTTTTGCTATATGCACATATAAATATTGTTTTCATATAAGAAACTCGCTTAAAAGAAAAACTCGGATATAAGAAACGTATTTTTATTCACACAATTTGTTATTATATTGAAATTATTACACATATAAGAAACATAATCTTCTCCTTGGTTGAGATGGATTTCAGTTTTAATGCAAAAACAGCTCAACTATGCATGTAAACGAATTACGGTAGGAATGACGCGAACAATGCGAACACACCTTTCAATGACAATGACAGCTATCTACTGTCAGTAGAAAAAGCCCGCCAAATCGTCCTACATATGTATGTATACTGTCTTCTTGTTGAAGTTGGTTTGACAAACCTTGCCCTCAGACGTCAGAGGCAAATGATACTGAGACCCCCAACTCACAATCCTCTTGCCGCTGGGCCCCTCAGTTTTTTTTTTCAAATTCGCCATTTTGTTTTCCTATCGGTGTTGTGTCAATTAAGAATCCGTGTGACATGCAAAAACATACAAAAAATACAAAAATAAATGCTGCCAACCTCGGCAACCGTGGGGAAATGTGCTAGAGTTCGGGAATACCACATTTTTACATTACTGAATGCCATTGGTTAGTAATTATATATTGTTAAAAGGTGAATAATTTGATTTCTTTGGTTAATAAAACTAGCTAAATGAGATGTTCTATATACTAAAAACTTATTATGACAAACATGGTTGCGTATTTTGCGCTTTTGAATATTATGAACTTCGATTTCATGCGTAAATTTTTCTTAGAAAACTGACGAAAATTTGCTCAATATATTTCTATTTTACTTCAAACAATCTGCATTGTTCATTTTTCATACATATTTTAAGAAAATCTACAATTATTCCTTAAAAAAAATATTAACCACACGTAACGAATAATTTCAAATTTAACGGATAAAATTCTATGAACGCTGTCAGCAACTTTGCCCACAGCGGAAATGGCATATGCAAGGTGCAAGTGAGTTGGTGAGCCGGAATTTTTGAAGTTACGTGACATTTGTCAATACGAATTTCTATGTAACAATACAAGCGCACTTAGCATTTGCCACCCCATAAAAATATAGCTTGTAGGCAAGTAACGGGAAATCGGTCGGAGTTGGTGGTCTCAGTATTGTCTCTGTCAGACGTCTTCCATGGTCTGGTCTTAATAATTTGCCCTCTTATTCAGCCCGATTGCAACTTATTGGACTCGAGTCCCTTGAGGTTAGGAGAAAGGTGTCCACAGAATACTCATTGGGGAGACTCACTGTCCTGATATTTTGTATTTTTTAGGTCTTAATGTTCCATCACTTAATCTGCGTAATGTAACAGTTTCTTTTATATTCCTCGTTCTCATACTAATTACGGTAGATCATCCTCTTTAAATGGTTTAATGTTATTGTATACAGATTGTGCGTCTTTAATTGACATTAATATATCAATACCATTAATAAAATCCATCTTGTTAATTTTTTTCCAGTTGTAATTGTATTGCTCAAATTTGAATTAGTTTTGTACTTGCATTTTGTTTCTGTATTATTATTTTTTTTTTACATAATTTTTCCTCAATTATTTCAAGCTCAAATTTTTCATGTCTAAAAAGGCCTAGTGTCTTGTTGACAAACAAATAAATAAATAAATGCCCTTTCTCAGATAACACACAGTAAAATGTATAAGGAGGTGATTTCATCCAATTGTTCTCGAGTGTCCTTCCACAACCGTTTGTTTGACTGTTTCCAAATTCATGCATCCGGTATTGAAAAGGGTTTGCTAATTATTGTGGGGTGTTCACGGTCTGCTTACTATTTCATTGATGGTATTTATAATTATTATCATTGGACTCTGTTAAGGTCGATGATTGATTCATGAACTTCCAATTGGTAATATGATTTCCGAATTTCTCACAACTGGTGATAATCGACAACAAAAAATCACATCTAAAATAAACAATTCCTCAGATTGATAACTTAGAACCAAGGAGTCATCAACTTAACTGTTGTAAACAAATTTTGCCACACATAACTTCGTCACTTCGTAGGCGCAGTGGCTTAGTGGTTAGTGTGTTGGACTACTAAGCGAGGGGTCCCAGGTTCGAATCCCGAGAAAAACCCAAATTTCAACTTAAGGTTTTTTTCGCTGCGCCACCTCTCGCGAACGTCTGACAAACATCCGAGAGTATAACTGTCATGAAAGAGCTTCTCAATTGGCCGTTTGGACTCGGCATAAAATTGTAGATCCCTTCCATTCGTCCCAAAAATAAAAACTCACACAAGACGAATGGTTGTGAGAAGCTAGGCTTGGGTCCATACGGACCTGTTCCGCCAATTATTTATTTTTTTTATTTTTTTTAACTTCGTCACTTAAGAACTCAGGAAGCCATCTTAATTTTGCAGGTGAAAGCCAATAACCTAATGGCCTCGCAGTAAATTACGAAATTACGAACCCACAATCCGACTTCGACATTCAAATTAGCTTATCCAGAAAATGCTGAAACAACTTTAAGTCCAAGTTGGATTACTGATTGATGTGATCTTTAGAAAATAATTATTCATCTCTTTGATGAAGAATTATTTTGGTTTCTGTTGTTCTCAGCAACAAAGCGAATAAGTTTGCCGTTTGCGGTTTTGAAACCATTAACGTATCTCATTCATAAGGACGACAAAACAAATGATGTGGAACTGCATCTGAAATAAAGGTTATTTATAGCCTGGAGGTATACTTTGTTTACAGCTCACTAACGATTGTTTTATTGTTTTTGATTTGAATTGCCAACATGTGACTAGGCAGCGATGTACTAATTTGTTTGAGGTCCATTTCGAAAACAAAAGAAATTTTTTTCGTGGTAAATCAGCGTAATTTTTGACTCACTGTACTCAGGCGTGATGTCGAAGACATGTACCTTGTCATTTCGCTTAGTTTTTGACGAACATGACAACATTTTTAAAATAAAATACGGTCGAATATTTGCAGCGCAGTTTTTTTTTTTAATTTGTATTAGTTAGCCTTATTGACAAAGAAGGAAACAAGGACTTGTGTGCAATATTTTATTACTTACACTGTTTTAACTTCCTCGTATACGTACACGGTTAAAATATGAGGGTTTTTTTAATATTGCGTCAGTTTTACAGGTGGATGCAATACAGGAAAAATTATTTTTTATTATTTTCAGTTTATTAAATTATATTTTGTATTAAAGTTCAATATTTCTGTTATTAAAATGCTAATTTCAATGAGGTTTCTCTGAACTTTATTCTTGAAATATAAGTTCTATAGAAAAAGAAACATATTGTATTCGCACAAAATGTTAGTTCTGACATTACGACGATAGAAGAACTCAACAAAGGGGGCCTCGCAATTGTCTCCGTCTGTCTGTCTGTCCGTATGTTCCTACAGTCTACAGCCTAAGGGGCTGCTCTGAATTGGTTTAAACTTCCGATTTGAAATTTGTGGGCCTAAGTTCGGGGCCGTTTTTTATTTACACCATTGCCTCAATATTAATGGTAAAGTAAAGTTTTGATACCAGTTTAATTTTTTCGAAAACGGTTCTAACGATTTCAACCAAAATTGATATTTGAGCTTATGAAGGCAAGGTAAACATGACTGCATACTCAGATTTTCGCTAAAGAATCGAATAACGGTTCATTTACAAATTTGACTTTTCTCTAAAACGGGCCAGGAAATTTCATTCTTTGATAGCAAAACCAATTATTCTCTAAATTACCGTAAAATGTTGTTTAAAACATAAAAAAATAAATATCAGAAACACCTGCTTTCTTTGTCCTTGTGCTCAAAAATATTGTAAGGTGCCTCGTAAGAGCCTTGCAATAGTGAATACACTTGGCGCTTGAAAATTATTAAACATAATATGCGAAAAATTCCTTTTACTGAGGGCCTCAGATTATTATTTGAAATACACTAACATCTGAGGTGAATATGTTTAAGCCAAAAGTGAACTTTATCTAAGTTTTTTCTTATGTTTTTTCGTAGAGTTTATTTTATCCGACATCGCTTTTAGATTGTTACTTACATACCTACCCAGTGAAATTAAAGGCAACCAACCAAACTGTTGATATGAAAGAGAAAGTTTCGTGCGACCCAGTCTTGCACTTAATTTTATTAAATTATATGCTTCACGTCTTTTGTCAACCCAATTACGGTGTTATTTTAAAACCGAATTTTACGAATTATGGCTCAAGTGAAAGGTGATTTTCTGTAGTTGAATCCCCGTATATAATGTATGGTCACCAACTATAAAAGTCAACTAAAGGCAGAGTTGTTGATTTTCATAGGTATATATTTTTGAAATGAAAAAAATACTCCGTTTCATATTAATAATCTAAAGTGATGCACAAAGCATAGCCTCTCTTCCACTTTATAAGCATTTAATTTTTCATGGTGAGAGGCCATGCGTTTATTTTTTCTACCGTCCTATAACATGGACAGAAGAAAAGCCACGCAAATGCCAGATGCAACAAAAAAATTAGCTAAAACATAACTGCGTGAAAAGGTGTAACAATTTGTAACATTTAAATACTTACAACATTAAAACTAACAAAACAATTGTTCTGAAGAAATTATACTCGGAATATATTATTTTTATTTAAAGAAAATTCGTACACTGGAATATTTTTTTATTTCCAACTCAGAAACTCATTGAATCTGCATGATATATCTACAGCCATTTAGGAGTTATTTTCAAATAACTTATTTATTTGGTTGGAAACGCGTTCAAAAATGTTTTAAAACTCGAAATCGCGTTCAAAAAATCGTCGTAAAAAAGTGCCAAAAATTTGCGTCACAAATAAACGGCGAAAGTTCCAACTAATATTCCGATAACGCGTTCAAAAAGCGTCTAAAAACGCTTTCAAAAAAGTCTAAAAAATATGTCCAAAATACGAAGCAAATATCTTGTCCAAATGCCACCAAAAATGAATCCGAAAATGCCTTAGAAATGAAGCCCATAAAAACGAGTTCTAAAGGCTCCGTTACGAGTTGGAAAAGCATCCAAAAACGCATTCAGAAATGTGCCAAAAATCTTGTCAAAAAATGCATTCTAAAAGTCCTCAAAAACAAATTCGAAAACACCTAAAAAATGGTGCCCAAAAAGCATTCTAAATACCCCGAAAACGAGTTGAAAAAGCGTCCAAGAACGCATCCAGACATGTGTCAAAAATCTTGTACAAAAAGGCATTCTAAAAGTCCCGAGAAACGAATTCGAATACGCCTAAAAAATGGCGCCCAAAACACATTTTATAAGCCCCGAAAACGAGGTGAAAAGAACATCCAAGAACGCATCCAGAAATGTGTCAGAAATCTTGTACAAAAATGCATTATAAAAGTCCTCAAAAACAAATTCGAAAACACCTAAAAAATGGACTCCAAACCGCATTTTAAAGGCCCCGAAAACGAGTTGAAAAAGCATCCAAGAGTGCATTCAGAAATGTGTCAAAAATCTTGTTCAAAAATGCATTATAAAAGTCCTCAAAACCGAATTCGAAATCACCTAAAAAATGTCGCCTAAAAAGCATTCTAAATACCCCGAAAATGAGTTGAAAAAGCGTCCAAGAACGCATCCAAAATCTTGTACAAAAATTCATTATAAAAGTCCTCAAAAACAAATTCGAAAACACCTAAAAAATGGCGCCCAAAAAGCATTCTAAATACCCCGAAAACGAGTTGAAAAAGCGGTGACGATCGACAGCCTCTGGGGTTATCCGCTACAGAAACGCAGCGTGAATTCTATTTGACGAATTCAAAATGATTTCCTTGTTAAAATATCAGAAATTAAACAACTTTATGGTCGGAGCTCAAACCACTCGGGATTCAGATTTTCATTATTACCGAGTTCCAAATTTTTCGATTGCATTGACTTTAAGACGTATTAGAGCCGCAGTTGATTAAATCAATGGTATAGTACACCTGACTGTAGGCTTGGTCACTATTCCATTATTGGTAAAAGAGCTCAAGCAACATGTTCCCATCGCTCGTATTTGAAAGCACATTTGTACCTTGCCCACAATCTAAACTCCAAACTAGCTCCGCACTCAACTCTCACCATCAAGATGGAGTAGGTAACCGAATGTAATTAACACTTTATTAAGTGTTTCGATTTTTTACACAAAATTTATGTATTCCTTTTATACCTCTATCCAAAATTTGCTTTAATCTTGTATATCTCTTGCAAATGAGCTTCATTTTCATTGTGAGTGATGGCCTTTCAGTTTTGCCTCTTGCGTGTGAAAAACCGGCTCCGGCATGGCAGAAACAAAAAAAAAAAACTCCCCTTGGCCGAAAAGTTTTTGCAAAAGCCGGCTCGAAGGCTCTCTGTCTGATCGACTGGTCTCCGCACCCTTAATTAAATAATTGGTCGCCCACGAAACGGCTTGAAATAAGTTGTTGTTTTCATATTTTGCCTTCTCGTAGTATATTATTTTATATTGTCATTTCTGCTAATGAACGGGTCTTTTTATGGATTATTTTCCACTATGAACGCTACTCTTTGCGCATTTTATGAATGAGACACAACCGATGACTAAAATAAGAAACAAAATAGACAGGCCCGCCGGAAAGCAAGCGCGAACAACGATAATTTATGGGTTTATTTAACGACTTGATTTCGGTGCTGTTTTTATAATTGAGTAGACGTTCAGCTGGTTTAAAAAATTTAATAAAATGCTCACAGTACTCTTTTTTAAAGTGTCTGCAAGGGAGGTGAAATTAGGTATTCATGACCAGAGTATTGTAGCTGTAGATCGTTTAAAAACAATAATCACTTCACCATGAGCGAACTTTTTCTTTCGGAGGTCGATTCCCTGGAACTACTTTTATTTTTTTACTTCTAGACGGTTACCCTTGGGGTAAAATAGACCAAAAGGTCGCAGTAAAACATCCCCGTTCACATAATACCTCTTGAATGTAGATCTTGTCAGTTATACTTTGTGCAAGCGTAAGGCTATTTTTCAACAACCTGGTGGGCTCATATAGGCCAACTTTAGACCAAAAAAGTCAATCATCGACGAAATATTATATTGGCCAACTTTAGATAAGAAAAGTCAATCATCGACGAAATATTCACAATCCGACAGAATTTAGAAAAAACTCAAATATTCCAGATCGACCCACACACCGCCTCTTTATCAGCTTCAAAGTCGCCTATGATATAAATAGCATTTAAGGGCGGATATACAACGCCATGTCGAGTTTCAGCAACTCTGCCAATGTCGTTCGTCTGTGCAGGATGACAATGGAGACATTTTTCTGTAGCGAACACCAACCAACCCTTTGATGTCGAAAAAGGAGGTGGGGCGCAATTGTATAACTTATTCGCAGCTTCTTGCATCATTCTTGGAGCAATTGTACGAAACTCACAAGCAAACATCGGAGGTACGATTTTGCAAGAGTCCGTTCAACTGCTTGCATATATTCTGACGATGTTGACATTCAAGCGGGAGAACGCAGCATTTACAAGTATTGAAACGAACATGGATCTGGCTGTTAACGAGGTCAGAGCTAATTTATTGAGAAGAACCCTCAACTCCGGCTATTCGGGCTCAATGCCATAGTGGACCGATGTAACTTCGAAGTAGTAAAAGGTTTTCCCCAAGTAGGCTCTAAATACCTCGCAAATCGCCGGCGCAAAGTTTAATCGACACATGGGGCCGATGGTCAAAGCGGCACCAGCCCGATAAGTCGTTGAATCCACTTCTAAGGAGCAACGCAGCGGATAGGAGTTCAGTTCGAGCGACATGTTCATACCAGGAGGCAGCTATAGCCAGGCCCCAAGCATGCTGGAAGGGCTGAAGCCGTTCTATACCACGGATGTATCTGAAAACGAGTAAGAACGGAACACAGCACGAAGGTTCAGTGCCAATTCAGACTTTCGTCAGAACCTTTTCTTTCTAGTTATGTAGTCAGTCGGTGGAATATGTGAACCGCACCTGTCCTAGGATGTTACAGAACTCAGACAACAATTAAAAATGACCCCACTACTTATGTGCACGTCGCATTAGCTTCAAGCGCAGTAGGTGTTTACCATCCGCACAAATATCTCAATAAAACAGACACTTGTTTGACTTGTAGATACCGAACACGATCGTATCCCATTAGCATCCCCAGCTACCCCTCTGTGGCCACCATGATAAACGAAATTACTTGTCCAACACCTCGCACTCGGAACCGAAAGCGGTCGTGTGTCCCCCCAAAAATGTAATTTAATTTGAAATTCAAAAGAACAAGCATGCAATGCATGAACTTTGCATATAAAACGTTGTGGTAGGTACTTATTTAAACGTGCCACACTTTTATGTCTGAAAACTGTGAAACATCTTCGCTTCGATGAAATATTTACATGCGGAAACAACCCGCGGTGGGAGTGATTGTCCATTCAGTTCAGGGATAGTAAACCGAAAGAGATTGATGGCACTTTTAGCGACCGAATTTCCTTAATCAGGCTGCCCAGAGACTGATGTATCGCATTTCTCAGGTTGCCTGGTCGACAGTCGACACTCGACAGTACGATAACTTGGGACGGCGATGTGTGGCTGATGCAGTTGTGCAGTGTTGTCGTGGCTTTTGAAGCACTGCAACAGTCAATTTAATTCTCGACTTTAAATTTACGGTAGCTCACAATTGCGAAACTTGTATGGGAAACATAGCCACTGTGAACTATCTATTTATTTATCTAAATAATTTACAAAAATCAATTTATAAATTATTTATATTTAAGGCTTCAGGGCATCGAGACCATTTGAACTAATAAAATTTAGAGTCGAAACTGAAAATGTTGATTGGTAAGGCCCTCTGTCTCTAGGAGGATCAACTCTTAAGGGACTGACGAGAAGCCCTAGACCGATGAGAATCCGTCTTTGGAGAGGTAACTCTATGAAATATTTCTACTCTTAAGGGACTGACGAGAAGCCCTAGACCGATGAGAATCCGTCTTTGCATAGGTAACTGTATGAAATACTTCTACTCTGATCAGGAAGGTCCATGGCTCCATGCCTGCCCCAAAATTGGTTACCAAAACGTGCTGGCTACCTGGCTGGAGCATCATTGTGACCGTGCCAATACTACATCCAGTTGTTTCTCATATATCCATAGCACACGGGACCAAGAATCCGTTGAAGAATTTTCCCTTTCATATGGGAGCTTATTGTGTATCGCTCTCGCGCCATTCTTCTCTCTCGAGTCAGAAATTTTGAAACTATTCCCTGTGACAACTGACAACCCGAATTAGCGACGGACGGTCTCCAGTCTCCACTATAGGGTAGGTATTTATTGAGTTGATGCTAATTCAGTGATGTATGAACTTTTTAACTTGCTGCTAGTCGTAGGAACGTTTTGACGGAAAGATGTTTCTTTTTAGCAAGCATGCATTAAGACTTGTCCTCGTTTGTTCTTCGATCGTCGGTAAAAGGTTCAATTAGAGACATACATCTGAGCGGATCTCGTGAAGATATTGACCTCAGTGTAACACGAACACCCGTCTAGCACACTGTCTGCCTTAGAGCGAGATTAAAGAGGTCGTAGAGGTAGTTTGAAAGAGCTTAACCTTTAAATTGTTGACACAGTTAAATCATCGGTGATTGCCATTTAGAACGCTTACCATTAAGTGCTAGAATAGGAGGCTTTGATGTCAATAAATAGGTGGAGAGTCTCGAATTAAAATTTGTAGGTCTTTTTCCAGGATTTATCTCAATATGAAAACTTGGTCCACTGTGTCTATCTACCGGTCCGAGAAACAGGCGCCAGCTTGTTGTAGAACGCCCAAGACGTTCACATAACACATTGGGTAGGATCTTTGCGACATTATATACGTCAATGGTTCTTGCAAAACATAAAACAGCTTTTATTTCTGTTGATTGGATAAATAAAGTTGACAGTTCAGTCTTCGGTCATTCCACTCATATTTGGCTGACGATTTCGTGCACGCAGACGCTGTTTCGCAATTTTTATCGATCGTATATGTTGGTGGGTGGAATTTTTTTTCGTATAGACTGTGCCATGTGCTTGTTGATTGTTTTCTTCGCTTTTATCGGATGTTATTTCAATCGAGAGAGTCCTCGATACATTGATCTGTTCGTTTCACACTGAAGCTCTGGTTTCAACAACAATTTTGAAATTTTGCACATTTAAGGTGTTCAATGGCAGCTGATCTACTTGGTTGTCCGTCCAAATAGGAAGCAATATCCTCTTAAAAGAATGTCTTTACGGCTCTCGGGTTAACTGACTTAGGCGAGAATACAGTTTTAGGTGCCCGAAAACCGGCTACCTCAAGTTGCGCACTTCAGAGTTCGAGACTTTGTTTATATTATGCTCATCACTCATTTACGGTATTGAAACTAAAGATCTTCAGAATACATTTCTCGGCTCTTCCATCGCTATTGATGTAAGTAAACTTCAGTTCCGTAGATCCGGACTGTGACTGTAACTGGAAGTCTCTTTAAATAAATAGATAAATAATTGGGGCAACAGGTCCGTATGGACCCAAGCCTAGCTTCTCACAACCATTCGTCTTGTGTGAGTTTCTATTTTTCGGGACGAATGGAAGGGATCTACTATTTTATGCCGAGTCCAAACGGCCAATTGAGAAGCTCTTTCATGGCAGTTATACTCTCGGATGTTTGTCAGACGTTCGCGAGAGGTGGCGCAGTGAAAAAACCTTAAGTTGGAATTTGGGTTTTTCTCTGGATTCGAACCTGGGACCCCTCGCTTAGTAGTCCAACACACTAAACACTAAGCCACTGCGCCGACATAAGTCTCTTTACTATGCAAAAGATTCCTATTCTGATAGGGGTTACCTCGTACGTACTCATTTATTAACAGTTCGAGGTGACACTACAGTACGAAGTGGACCAAACAAAGCGCAGTCTTTAGTAGTTTAGCTAACTGCCTCCTTCTATACTTGAGCGGACCACCTAAGGCGATGCCTTCTACTCCGTTGTCCCTCTAGTTTGAGTCGACGACTCGGAGCATTTGTGTCTATCCGCTCTACATGTCCTAAAGCCATCTTTCTTTCTTTTAAATTCATTTTTATTAGTTCATTATTTATACTTATATACTAGACAAAAACGATTAAATCTAATTTAAAACTAACATTTATCTTATTCTAGCTTACTGGCCCTTAGCGAGCGCTCTAAACTTAACAATATGCTTAAAACTATTGCCTTTCGGCCTTAAATCTATCAATATATATTTTGTTTTGTTTTTTAATTTTCAAGAAACTTTTAAAAACTTGAATGCTTGAATGTCCTAAAGCCATCTTTGACAACTGATGTACAATTTTGCGACCAGGTCTATTTGGGTGTACAACTGGTTCGTCGATAATTCTACTCCTCCTCAGAAGCTTTTTACCACAAACAGGATCGATCATTCCACGGAACGTCTTTTTAACACAGCCACCTTCATCGGCTTTATATAGGGTACAAGCTTCGCTGGCATAATGCAGGTTCTTGGGATTGTCAATGGCCCTCTCAACCCAAGGAAACAGCTCTTGCCAAGAGTAATCCTTTGTTTAATTTCTGCTGAGATGTTGTCATCAGAATTTATAGCAGAACCGATGTTTGCAAGGTCACTCACTACCTCCGAGTTATAGCTGTCGATTTTGCCGTTCTGATGTCTGAAGAAAGATATCCTTTGGTCTGTCTAGGTCCTTACACAGGTTCACACAAATTGAATGCTGTTTCCGGCTTAGTCCATTCCAACTCTATCGAAGAGCAAAGCTAGTAGAGTTTCTCATCCGGTTGTGACATTTTCCAAGCAGTTTATGTGCATCGTGCACCAAATTCAGATGGTATTTGACTTTTTAAAGTTTGTCACCGATATAGTGGGTAAGGCAAGTCCCGCTGTTTCAGGTTTTGTATTGAATTTAAAATGTGCGGGCATTGCTAGTACTACTCAGGGATGGCGTTGCAAAAATTGGGTCTCTTTCACGAAGGAAGATTTTCGTAGAAACATTTCCCTTTGATGCCTAAATTGTGGGAACTATGCAAAAACCAGAATTAACAATTTACCGCCGCCGTGACGCATGTTACTTGTAAAGTGTGTCCCAAAATACACGCATGATCACAAGGTTCTATAGTTCTTGTGTCAACTGAGCTTTTGTAGGGATGGAGACACAGAACTTTAGTGAGTATAGCTACGCTGGAAAGATTTTCTTGGAATTTGCAATTCTTGTACACGTGTAAAGTTCCTGGATTCTTAAGCCCGTATGACACGACACTTTTTTTCAATTTAAAAGAGACTGAAAGTGTATTACGAAAGGGTAGCAATTGTTTGCAAAGCAACCACAAATTTTCAAACGAATTTATTTTCAAAAAATGTTGAAATGTCATAAAAAAAAAAAAGCTGAAAATTGTAATTTAAATACATTTTTTTTTGACGTTTCTACATTAATAAGTTTGGTACTGTTTTTCGTACTGCTATAGTTTCATTTTAAAAGCAGAAAAAATGCAAAAAAAAAAGTGGTGTCATACGGGCTGCATCCAGTGATGAGAAATGAACATTTCAGATTGTACTATTCCCAAGTTTAAATTGTAACTTTTACGACAGATGTGTACCTTTGTGGTTGTGGAAATGCGTAGCTATATGAATGTTAAGATAAATATCCTCACATACCTTTTACTACCTATTTAAATACCGTTTAACCATATTAAAAAATATGTAGTAGTACCAAAAAAATAAAAAAAAAGAATAGAATTGATGTATTCCAGGATTATATAAAACGCGAACCATTAATATAACTTTTATATTTATTAATTCAGGTTTACTATTGATTGCAACTGTGAGATATGTAGTACATATTATTTACTTAATATCTTAATTATTAGGAAAAGGAATAGGTTATAGAAATGTGAACCCAGTAGCGACACGATAAGTCAAGAACAGATGTCCATAGCGAGTTGTCACTTTTGACGGCAATGACTTTTAATGATTTGACAACTGATGACATTGAACTGCGTTCCCGGTAATGTGTTATGCCATACATATCAAGAATACTTCTGTGAACGAAAATGAAATCGCAACACTAAAGGTGAGATTAGACTGTATGCCAAGTGGTTATAAAATGCCAATTTCTGACAGTTCTCCTGTCAAAATATGTTCATACAATGTAATGGGATCTAATATGCTCTTATGACCTAAATGCCATGACCAGGCTGAATTTGACAGATATAAATAGCATATAGTGCAGTCGGACAATAAGCACGAATGCCGGCACAAAAGCCCCCCACTTTATTGAAATTTCGTTATGGCATTGCTGACATTTTTGACGGAACAAGAATTATTTTGTTGTCATCGGTGTTTGAGTTCGCGGAATTGCGATTTCTTTTCATTTTAGTTGTCTTTTTTTTTACTACAACATTTGGTAATCAGTAACAAATGCCCTAAATGACCGCCAAGGCAAATATGACCATATTGGTCGTTTTGATCATATAGTCTAATATACAGTTTTGATATTCCTGACATTTTGGTCATTTGCTTGTTGGCATTCATATGCATAACTGACATACAGTCAAATCTTAGCGTGGCGTGCACTGTCTGAAAGAGCAACGGAGTACGAATGACATATGAAAAAATGGCATTTTCTTATTGCATTGGAGAGTGTTTGGCAAAAATAAATGGGTTAGCCAAATGTAATAGAGTTGAACTTAAGGCCAGAATGTATTTTATATTCCCTATTACAAATTGTGGATGTGTTCGTCGCGTGGGCATGACATTGTATATTTTAAAGAAGGATTGTAATTGTGTAACTTTTGAAGCAAACAAATATTGGATAAATTGTAACTTTTTCGACTGGATTGTATTTTTGTCACTTTATTTTCAGATTGTATCCAAAAGATACAATTCTATCCCACTTTTGCATCACTGTCTGCATCTGCATCGATATTATTAGTTTATCGGATTTCTTTTGCACGTCCAATGTGTTTTTCAATTATCTATACTCTCTTCACAGTTAAACCAATATGTCGAGGTCAACCACAAAATTTACGAACTGTGGCAGTCAAACTTTTATTATTTTTGAAATATTCTTTCAAATTTCCCTAGTCAAACACCAAAAATTTGTCAAATTGAACGAAATTCTCTCAGAGAGCTGAAAATATACTTCAAAGTACGTGGATAGACTTCGAGCTACATTCAGACACTATTGATTAAAATATCGCAAATAAATATGTAACTTACCTTTTTGCTTCATATGAAAGTTTCTGGGCGAACATTCGACAGCCACCGAATTTTCCTTATTTTAAGAGATTTTATTTTTGAACGGAATTGATTTTTAGGGCGGGCTTTGAGTTTGTTTCTTATCAATTTCCTGCATTTGTCATATTTACGAATTTATCATTAGATTCTCTGGGCTATTTCCAGCCAAGAGAGAAACTTTACTCGTTACTCGTTATTTTGCTAATTTTCTCTTTTTCTATCATTTTTGATGAGAACGCGGATAGACTTTGGTAGTTTGTGATTGATTTATAACAATTGCGTTCGATTTGAACCTATTGAAAACAAACCATCTGTCTTCTTAATAACCCGAAGCTGTCAGCTGTCAAACTCCTCTTTTTTGGTTGCCAAAACTTACCGCGCAGTTTCCATTGGACACATTTCCCTTTGTCCAAATTATGGGTACCAGCAACCAAATTGAATAATAATGCCGGCGCCGTGTGCCATACCTCTTATTATACATTATAAACGACAAAGTTCCCTTGAATTGAAACTGTCAATTTGAATCGAAAACGTGTGAAAATACAAATTCCAACCGATGGGCCGATCAGCCCAATTGATATCTTAATGCACCACTATAGCTACGTGACAGCCCTAATTAAGCAAATATACCTACCATAAGTTCACACTGCCATAAATCAGTCGCCCGATAAAACAGAAACCATCAACAAAAACGCGACCAGCATATCGAATCATGAGCAATGTTTATCGCAAATTTATTCTCTTTATTGAATAATCTATACAATTTAACATTGAAAATCGAAATGTATGTACGAGTATTATCAGCGAAAAACAAAAAAACAAACAAAACTGAAGTTGGCTGTCATATTTCTGTGCCAAAAAAAGGAAATTCGACTCAGCTATTCGATCCGAACGTTGTCTGCATATCGAATTGGGATACAAAAATCCGCATAACTTGACATGTCCGACACACGCCCGCAAAATTCCATGAGCATGACCTGTTATATCTAAGTTCATAAATTTTTATCAACGATTAATTTGACTTATCGACGCGTGCAGTTCAATTTGTATATATGTACATATTCTTCGCTTTCGACTTCTCGACTCGTGGTGCCGTCGTTCATATAGATACCCATCAGATAGGCTCCGCGATGCCAACGTGATTCAAACAGGGACAGCCGTTGATGAGCTACATATATAGCCTCTCTGCTTGACCGACTTCCAGACTCTTTCTTTGCCAAAAACCACCTCCACACTGCGCAGCACTCCGTCCGCCTCGAGAAAATGGTGTAAGACCTTTACAATTCATATATCGTTAGGTTAGTTTTTTTTTTTTTTTTGCTAAGAAGCTGTTCGTTCGTTAAAAGTTCTGTGAATACGATTTGTTTCGATGAGGTGACGCTGACGAAGGTAGGTGAGTTCTCCAACTCCGACTGGAAGGACGGTATGGGTTGAGGAGGTGTGATTTTGTTTGTGTCTTGTGTTTTGTTTCCAATAAATAAATCTCTGTTCAATGGAGTTCGCAACTGATGACAGACGTAGGTTGGGCGGAAGTTTACTTAACCATTGAAGAGCCATATTCTGATGTATGCATAAGTAATCTCGACGTAGTGATGAATTGTGCGCACAAATGCTGGAAAGAGAGAGAACAGACAACAAATTGAATATGGCAAGGACTTTGGGCGGTGAATTATGTAAGATTCGATTAATATTCATGCAGCGTCTTAGCAGGAGGAATGCTGGTAGGGAATTGTTTATCTGTGGAGATCAATGGGTTCATATAGTGAAGCGGATTCAAGCCTTCTTGGGTGGGTTCTGGGTTGTGGAAAGTTAAAGTTCAAACAATGAAATCTATTCCCCGGGAATAAATTGATAGATTCGTCATTTTTACGTAGAATTTAAAAGTCATAAACACTTTAGGGACCTTTTTCGATGAGCCACAATATCTCCCATCCGGATGTGTAAGAGTTACCTCCTAGACGAATCTATAACATCACCCAGGTAAGTCCGCATTGAACTAAGAAAATATCTGTTGGTGCCACTCCAGGGTCCGACTGATAAAATATTTCTTGCGATGGAATGGAGTTGCCCGAGAGTATGTACCCGTATGACATCGCAGCAGTCATCACTGCACAAGACGCGGAAGATGCCCAAAGACAGCTTAAGCCAGTCATGCGACTTGTATATTCCTGGACACAAGACTATGCACCTGCAACAGGAAAAACCGGGATAGTAAGCAGATCTCCACTGTCTAGTAGACTGTGGGGCAATAACCACAGAAGACGCCGTTAAGTGCGACGGAAGTGATATCGGAGAAAAATCTCTCACAAACTATCAACAGATCAAGATTGCTTAGCCAAAAGAAAGGGCGCCAAATTTAATTTGGTGAACATGTCTTCGTCCACCTTCGATACGTATGTGGAATCTCTGGTCCACCAAGGAAAATAAAGAAAAAAAGTCGCACCGGTACCGAAAGTGTCGAAAACAGTCGTTCTTAAAGACTCAGGAGTAGCACCTGTCCATCTTGTGGTCAAAGAAAGTAAGTACCCGTCTATGAGAGAAAAGAGGATGTTGGAAAGTAAACGGCATCAGTAGAAGCTTAGGAGACCCCCTTTCTACCAGACAACGCTTACGAGAACTGGAGCAAAGGAACCTGAGACAGATGGACTGTCGAAGAGTGTTTCTTTCTCAGTCAATTCCTCTCCGGGCACAAAGATGATTGCTTTAACGACTACCTTCATAAAATGTAGGGCAAATAACGAGCCCAGCTTGTCGGTATGGGGACTCAATAAAACGCAGAACTCATTTGCCAAAACACACCAGTGATTGTCGTCACCATAAAGCGCACGTGTGAGCAAAATTGGAACATCTATGATTCAATATGAATAAAGTGCTGAAAAACGGGACATTAATCCGTCAAAACTACAGAAGACTAGGGTCCATAGAGGCAAGAAAAAGAGTGCCCTACTGACCTTATTCGAGTTCGACGGATATATCGCCTAAAAATAAATGGGATTTAGGATATAACAATTCGGCAGATAAGGGATCTTGGTTAACCGTAATGGTGAATAAGGCAATGTCCGCTTCAACAAAAAAAAACTAAACAAACCACTACCTTTAAGAATCCTTGACCACTATTCACGCAGCTCAACTAGAAGCCTAACCCACAGGTCTCATCTTGAGTACCGTGACCTTTGCATTAAATACCACAAGCAGACATTTGAAGACAGACCCCAGGAAAAAAAGCACGAGAACACATAAAATAAGGATACCCTAGAGAAGATCGCAAGCCCTGTCGAACCCTATGCCTATAAGTGTCTACAAGTTCGACAGAACAACCGTGGGACGTAGCTTCGCTACCTCAATTTCAATCAAAGTTCATAAGACGTTTTATCATCCATGTCAAATATGACATTTTTTATTGCAATCTCATTTACATCCTACATCCTGCAACCTAGTCAACGACTTCCATTTTCATCACTATTTAAAGAGCTGTTTATGCAGTCATAAATAATTCAAATTATTTTTTTTCTTCACAGCTTTGGGAGTTGACGGACGATGTCGCTGGGTGCGAGACTTCCATGATATGCTCCATGTAAGCAAAATGCTAATAACTCCACCGACCAGATTGAGATTATCCTTTAAAAGGTTCATGTAAATTATGACGAAGACTTCAGCATGCATCATTAAGTTTTTGTCTCCGCAAAGGTGATTTAATCGGCAGTGTTTTTCCATTGAAAACGATTTCAATAAGTGATGTTTACATTAGAAGAGTGCCTTCAGCGGACAGGTGTTTACGGGAGGATCCATGTATACCTTCTGAAAATTTGTGGCCGCCCTTCATATTGAAATTCAAAACGAAGACTGTCTTAAATTGAGCTTAGTTACATAATGACTTTACATACATTGATGGCGCAGTGGCTCAGTGCGGGACTACTTAGGTTCGATCCCCAAAAAAATTGCTTTTTATACCCTCCACAGGAAGGTATATTCACTTTGTCATTACATTTGTAACGTCAAGAAGGAGTCACCGGAGACCTCATAAAGTATATATATTCTGAATCAGGATCACATTCTGAATCGATTTAGCCATGGCCGTCTGTCCGTCTGTCCGTCTGTCCGTCTGTCTGTCTCCTGAAAGCACGATAGTGCCTAAAGGAATTGACGTAGGCGAATGAAATTTGGTGAAAGAACTTCTTTTTATCGTCGTCAGGTTGGTATTGAAAATGGGCTATGTCGGTCAAGCAGTTCGGGTACCTCCCATACAAAATCAATATTTGACACATATGTATCTCTGTCTGTTGAAAACACGATTCAGTCCACAAGAATCCACGTAGGCAAGTGAAATTTTGTGAGTGGACTTCCTTTTATTGTCGTCAAGTTGTTACTGAAAATGGGATATGGCGGTAAAGTAGTTCGGGTACCTCCCATACAAAATCAATATTTGACCCATATGTATCTCTGTCTGTTGAAAACACGATTAAGTCCACAAGAATCCACGTAGGCAAGTAAAATTTTGTGAGTGGACTTCCTTTTATTGTCGTCAAGTTGTTACTGAAAATGGGCTATGTCGGTCAAGTAGTTCGGGTACCTCCCATACAAAATCAATATTTGACCCATGTGTATCTCTGTCTGTTGAAAACACGATTAAGTCCACAAGAATCCACGTAGGCAAGTGAAATTTTGTGAGTGGACTTCCTTTTATTGTCGTCAAGTTGTTACTGAAAATGGGCTATGTCGGTCAAGTAGTTCGGGTACCTCCCATACAAAATCAATATTTGACCCATGTGTATCTCTGTCTGTTGAAAACACGATTAAGTCCACAAGAATCCACGTAGGCAAGTGAAATTTTGTGAGTGGACTTCCTTTTATTGTCGTCAAGTTGTTACTGAAAATGGGCTATGTCGGTCAGGTAGTTCTGGTAGCTCCCATACAAAATCAATACTAGGCCAATGTGTCTCTCTGTCTGTTAAAAACAGGATATCGTCAAAACAAATCGACCTAGGTAAGTGAAATTTTGTGAGAGGACTTACTTTTATCGTCGTCAGGTTAATATTCAATTTGGACTATATCGGTCAAGTAGTTCTGGTACCTCCCATACGAAACCAGTTTTGCATGACTTGTATGCAGTGGAGGGTATCAAAGCATCGGCCAGGCCGACGATAACACTTTTACTTGTTTTAATTTTATTTCTTCATTGCGCTACCCCTCGCCAACGTCTGACAAACTTCCTATGGTATAATTGTCCTGGATTGTCAATTCTGGCATTCAAAATCAGCATAAAACTGTAGAAGCCTTCCATTGGTCTCAAAAAAAAAACTAACGCATGGTTGCGAGAAGCTTGGCCAAGGATAACTATAAGGACCTGTTATTAATTTTTATTTATTTAATTTGAAATTAACAAAAACATGCATATTCGCTATGACAGTTTTATTCTTAATTCAGTCTGTCATTTTAGCAGACAGATACTTCTGTATGTTTGTCTCCTTATTTTAGGAACCCCCTTTTGGAGCCAGACGCCAAAATCCATAGCAAAAGTATGCTACTTATACATTTTCGAAGAGAAGAACCAACAACGGCATATACGAGCTGTACAGCGCCATCTACCCGGTCAATTAGATGCCCATCAGCCATCTAAGACGGCGATTTGAATTTGCCGCTAGTTATGCGGTAAGGGCTTGCAACCAAACAGAAAGAAAACAGTTTCACAGGTAAAAGTAGGAAAAATGTAGCACTATTCAAAATTAAAGAAAGTTTTGTTGCCACAGTTGGATTCAGCGTCGTTGAAAAGAATTGCAAGTTTTAAGAAGCTCTTCATGCTGCCAAAGTGTAACAGACACAAGAACCGCGATGGCTTTGTTAATCGTCAAAATTGCCGTATTTGGGGTTTAGAGAACGCAGTTCTTTTAAAATTGAAAAATATTGATGTACATATCTACTCGTATGCGGTTTTAACAAGACGCTGCATACAGCTCCGTGAAGCAATTTAACTATTTGGGTTATTTTCAACAATAGTTTCTCAGCTTATGTTTGAACCGAATTTGCAGCTTATCAAAGGTTTTAAACTTTTTTCAAAATTCAAAATTTTTAACATGAACAATTCTTGAACTTGAAATTCGATCATTTACAGACTTTGAAAATAAGTCGCTAGCGTTATAAGGTTCGAGTTATAGTTTCATAAAACCTTCCTTGAAAAATCTGCCTTTAAGAATGTGTTTGTTTAAGTAAGACCGGACGTAAATTAGGTACACATATATAGCTGCTACTTCCTATTGCAACATCGAACTGTAGAACGCCCAACTGAGGTGGAACTCAAGGGCTTTATTTAGTGCAAGTCAACCTTGACAGCAGCCCAATCCATACGCAAGAGGATGAAAACTGATGAGTTTTTTTGGAACTCGGTGTTTCTAATACTCTTTAGTAGCTACAAATAAGACAAATGTATCATACCAAAAAGGTCAAAATTACTCCATAAAAAAGTCACAATTTTCATTGACAGTTGGTCAGAGCTTAAGTCTATTGGATTCACTGCCGACGTTGCATTAATGCATTGCGTTGTAAAAAGCCTTCACAATATATTTTTATGCATTTGCACTTAAAGGCCTTAAATGGAAACATCAAACCGCACATGACTGATTGACACATTAATTATCTTTATGTCACCATGCATATTTTCATATATTTAACACCCAGCTCGGTTGGTATTCCACATCAATTGCAATCAACCATAATCCCATTGCCGTAATGTAATCCAATCAACCTGAAATATTCCTAATATTATCATGCACCCAATCAGCATACGACCATGACGATGCATATACGAGTATATCTATTAAGGACGAACTTTTTTTGTTTGGAAAATATTCCGAATGCCAGATCATCCGTTTGACCTTTTCCGCCCATCTGCCGCTTCATTTGTACATATAATAAGCTAGATTAATTGTTATAGTGCTTTTGTCGCAAAAACAACACCAATGCCGACGAGGTAATTAAATTGAAATCTTCATTTATTTTCAAATTGATTAACTGCAGAGTTTATATTCAGTTTAAAATTAAATCGTTAAACATTTATATTTTTACTTAAGTCAGGTGTCGTAGACGTACGCATCGTAGTTAGTAATGTTGGCATTATATCTTAATTTATTCAGATTGACCCCAAACACCGTTCATGTTTTGAGTACACTACGAGTGTCATGTGTCATGTTGATTGCCACCAAATGCCGATCGCTACTACAAATCACTCCTTGACAGTTGTGTGTTTCGAATATGTGTTATACAGCGGTGTCATATTGACTGCCGCCTTGAAGCGATGCGAACTATACCCAGGAAGTGGCTACAGCGCAATGTGTCATTATAGTTCAGTAAACATTTGCATTGTAGTACTATTAGTATTAGTATGAAATGGCAGTGTATACCTAAAAGCACAAATTGAGTAAATTGTGACTTGTGAAGGAACATCACCCGAACATCAGGGATCAATATCGGTTGTGTCTCTAATGAGAAACATGGAATAGGTGTCAGTTTACTAGGCCACAGTTTTTGAGTTGATGTTTTGTTAATCATTAAATACTGTCAGACAAATTTAAATAAAAACAAAACAATTGTCAGTGGCTGGGTCTGAACTGAACTCACTATAGTCGTGGTCACCTTTCAAGTGAAAAATCAAGAAACTAAATCCGATCCGAGGTAGATTAGGAAGTTCTCTCAAATTATTGTTCTTTTGGAAGTTTGGCTTTTAAATTGGCAATAGTGTTTTTAGTGACAGTTAGTTTGGCAGCTGTCAGATAATTTTCGCTCGGTATGTTGCGACGTTTCACGATTAAATGTGAAAATTTGTTTCGAAAATCGTGCCACAGTCAAACTTATCTTATGCTTGTCCAATTTACGATCGACATAGTCGTCCATCAGAGTCAGTTACTCGAGAAAACATGTGTCGTTTTGGGAAACACTTCATTTTTCGCTGAAAATTATGTTCTCTTTCTAATGCCCGTCGTCTATTTAGTGCGACAATTTTGGCCAACAATTTGATCAACTCATCAAGAATTTAATTGTTTGTATGCACATTTTCATACTTGTTGATCGCAGGTATTCTTGTTCTGTTCTTCAATTGGTTTTTAAACCACATCTGGTTAGCTGTCACCAATAATGATAATTCTTTATGATTTCACGACCCCAATGAGGGTCATTTGCTGCTTGTTGATGGGAATATATTTTTATTACTGTCCTTGCTGCGACGATCTTCACTGTTTAGCTCTATATTTCTTTCTTGTACTATCTTGAAAATTGTCGAAAAAAATAGTTACACCACTGAATTGCAAATGACAATCGTAGAAAAAGTCAGTGAGTTCATTGTTTCCATTGGCTCAACAAATTTCGTCGCTTTCATACATACTCATGTCACCCGAAAACTACAATAAGTTGAGCAACTTGTTGAGCAGAACAATATTTAAAAGTTTGGTGTCCAACGCATGCTCAGCGAACATCACGAGTTCGTACACTACCCTCACACTTGTTGAGCAACGCGTTGTGCTACTTTCTCCAACCAAATGAAGGACAATGTTTGCATTGGAATTGAATATTGAGTTCAAAATTGATGCGTTGTGGGCTAAGGGCATAAGTCCTCTCCAAAGAACGTCTGTCAAATATACCGTGTAAACTTCTCAATTCTGTTTTCGGAATCAGCATAAAATATTATAGGTCCCTCTCATGTGTAAACGTGTAAGGATACCTCTAGACCCGAGAACATGATAACCGAGCTTTTTTACGGCCGAAAATTGACAAGTGGCTTGAACAGCACAGTACTAAGTCTCACACAACGAAGTACACAAGATATTGAAGGCGAAGATTCATCGCCGGGGCGGTGTATATTGTCCACCAATATTGTCAGTTTGGAAGGTCTTATACCTCTCTTTTTGAGTTTAAACTCTGATCAGCAACAGTTGCCTACGAAAGCCATAAATTTCTCGCACGTGATAAAAATGCCAATCAAAAGTGGACCACACGGGTAGACCGCCTTTAAGCAACGCAATGGAGGCCAAATTATCGGTATAATTTTTAGAACCTAATGGTATCGAATGCTCATAAG
The DNA here is from genome assembly GCA_916610125.1 of Cheilosia vulpina. NCBI lineage: Eukaryota > Metazoa > Arthropoda > Insecta > Diptera > Syrphidae > Cheilosia > Cheilosia vulpina. The sequence goes on along the minus strand of OU744276.1, from coordinate 75,584,668 downwards.
ATTGAAATCGTAAGATCCGCTATAACTCAAGCAAAACTAGTTTTACTTAAATTCAAAGATATATCGCGTCTAATGAATCACCCTAGCAGAAGAAAAAAAACTGTGTTTTTACGGAGATGGGCTTGCCGATTTCGACAGTCCGCGATACAAATAATCATTTTTAGTGTCCAGGCTAAATTTTTCAAACTTACAATGGCGGAATTTTCTGTGCAAAATTGCATATTGTGACCTACAAAATATTTAGTGGAGGTCGAAAATGAATATTAGTAACTCTTACCAATTGTAAGAGGCGCTCTCCTTTCCAGTAAGGTATTCCTTTGCACTCGCTGACTCACTCCAATCGAATGTATGTTTTGCGTTTCTCCGTTCGCATTGTTCTTCTTCACAAGGAAGTGATGCATTATAAGTGATTCGATCGTGAGATTGTTTGTCACCATGTTCCACCTCTGGAGCAGACCAGTTAACCACACCTTCGGAATATAAATGACAGCGATTCGTTTGGACATTGTTCTTAAATGGGAATTCCGAAGAAATCTCGTTGTAGTGCGGTCAACAAAGAATATTTTTATCAGATGTTGCATAACACTAGTTGTGCGTTGTCTCACTTCAACAACGGCAACCATTTGTAAACAAAAACGTAAATACATCCATTTCCAAGGAAAGTTATCACTGTTGGCCTGAGATGGAAAATGCGCAGGAAATAAAATAATACACTAAAGTGGAAGTGACTTTGTTTCACAAGTCTAATGCCCGTTTGTTGGCTCTTTTGTATGGCATACGCTGTCACATACGATTTTTTGTGTGTGGAACCTAAATTGCCGTGAAAGTTGTGCCAGCATAATGGCCCTTAATAAAGTGAAGATACGATCAAACGATTTTCACTTTAAATAGCTTATTGGAGTCTTGGCGCTAGCACGGAGCAAAGCCCCTTAGGCGAAGAGTGGGTATTCCAAACGGGATGCATTAATCACAATTAAAAACGAATATTGTTTAGTAAACAAAAACATTAATCGCGTAGGTACTCGTAAGTGTTTGGCACCCTGAGGCGACTCCGATTGATTACACTTGGTGGTAATTCGATCGAAATACACCTCAGCTTATGGCTCCTTGAAGTGTTTAATAGGTAGCCGTATGTACACAGTGGATCCAAATGCTTAATTTTGCGGCGAAAATCTGTTTTTTTTTTTATTTTAATTTTTGAAGCGTAAACTAAAAATGCTACCTCATTAAATATGGCAAATAATTACTTTAAGGCCGCAAATGGTCAGGGTCGCTATATCTTACAAGTTCAGTTGACTTAATTGGCCAACCCATGGAATCCGTCGTGTCTGGTGCGGTAACGTATTCAACTGGCCGATGGATAGAGTACTCGCCAATTTTTGAAAGGTGCGAGACATAACCCATAAGCCATGCATATGGCTGGGCTTACTTTCGACTTTTCTCTTTCGTGTTGATTGTTGTCAAAAAAAAAAATTGAGTGAATTCACTGGTGGAAATAATAGATGGAACGGACGTGACACGTTCATTGGTGCATGCATTCCGTTCTATACGTTAATCTTGCCGGACGTTTTTTGTGGCACTTTGAAGCTCTTTCAATAATTAAATCAATGAATTTTGTGCATCTACATTTAACATTTCAGGTAATCTAAAATCATTACTATCTCTTAATGCATGAACAGTGAACATCTCGTATTTATTGCACATATTTCCCTAGGCATTTTGTCATTAAATTGTTCCCAACTTTATGTTGTTTAGTTGTGTTAAAAAGAAAATGGTGAGTATACATAAATTCGGACATCACTTGCATTATAGAATATAAAAAAATTGCACCAGGGCAAAAAACTACCTATTTAAGTTATATAAACGAGAGCTAAGCTAAATGCCCTGGTAGCTGCTGCAATATTTTTTTCTTTGTTTTATATTAATATTGTAATTTATTACTTATTAATGAAGTATATTAATATAAACGAGAATGATAAATGATATATTTTTATAAGTAGTAGAGAGTGGGCATTTTTCAGACATACGGGTTGGGGTCAAAATTCTGGATGGGTCAAAATTCTTTTTCCAATATTCTGCAAACAATAAGAAAAGCTTTGGAAAATGTTAAAAAGCGGGCGCTTTTTCTTTGTTTGCTGAATTTTGTATAGCAGAGATGGAGAGAACATTTTTTTTTTTTTAATTTTAACTTCTATTTCCTTACTATTTATTTCTTTTTTTAATTAAATTTTCGGAAAAGTTATTTTTTATTTTAACTTTTTTTTTTCAATATTTTTCTAATTTGTATTATCTCTTTTTAATTAAAAAAAAAAATAGTTATATTTTTAAGCTTTTAATTTTTTTATAAATTTAAAGTTTTTTTTTAATGTCTATTTTTTTTCTTGTTTATTGCTTAAATTTGAAAAGCAGAACTAAAAGAAAGCAGAATTTCGTAAGGCAGAATTTTTGTGTGAGAGGACAGAATTTTGCAGAATTTCGACCCGCTCTACCAGCTAGCTTCATTTAGCTTTAAGATTTTTAAAAGCAGGAAGCGGCGCCTATGCAATTGTAAGGACGTAATTCGTTTTCGAACAACTCAAAACATGTAACGGTTGTACAAGCAAACGCTTGGAAAAACTTAAGCTAAGAGACCAAAAAAAAATATTTATTCCCTGACAAACGTTGTAGTTGAGTACCCCAACCCTCTTGCGTAGTATTATCCCAATCATCCTAATAAGTACTTTATATATTAATATATAATATTTTAAATATTATTTAGCATCATTCAAAATATATCCCTTGTAGGTATATTTAATAAAAATGATGCTTGATTCAACATTTTATGTGCAACAAAATGTTTCTAGCAAATTGAAAAAAAAAACTTTAATAAGTTTTATCTTGTTTCAATTTTTTTTTTTGATAACAAAAAAACTGTTTTGGTACCAAAAATGGTTTATTTGTGCGTAGGAAAAAATTACCAAAATTCTGTTGATTTTGCGAAGAAATTATCTTTATCTTTTTGTTTACAATAAAACTTGTTAATACCATCGAAATTGTTTGTCAGTTTGTTAAATCAACAGCACGGCAAATATTGGGTGCAGGGAAAAAAGTCCCCCGGGAACTAAGTCCCTCAGTGGACTAGTGGGAAATAAAACCACTTTCGTGAAGTGGACTTAGTTCCCATTTAAGGTGGGAAATAAATTACGAAAACTCAGAGTGGTTTTATTTCCCTTTTAATGTGAAGTAAATTCCCACTGTCGACTAAGAACAAAGTAAAATTAAAAAATCAAGTAGGAACCTTGCAATTTTTATTAACAAACAAGAAATTAACTTTTAACTGGTCCAGAGTAATATATATATTCCAAATTTAATAAACAAAATTTTAAACATTTCGAATTAAAGATATATGTGACAACTAGCTGCACTTTACAGTTTGTTGTCCAATCCTTAATGTTCTTATTACCCGACTGGTTTTTAAATGTGTACTAAGTTCCCATAAGAAAGTGGACTTAGTTCCTACCTTACTTGGAAACTAAGTCCACTTGACGAAAGTTTTTTTTCCCACTGGATGGGAACTAGGTCCCACAGTGGACTTAGTTCCCGGGGACTTATTTCCCTGCACCAAATATTGTTAATATTACAGAATTAATCTGTCAGTACTATAGTTGTCTTTTGTTGAATCTATAAGAATATTGTTGGTTATACCGAATTATTATCTCAGTTCCCTAATTGGTTGATTCAACAAACAAATTGTTATATGGATAGCATTAGATATTATTTATTATTATTATTAAAATTATTTAAAAAAGGAACTGTAGAACTTAGAATTTAGATTTATAAAATTAAAAAAATAACGATACCGAATGACTTTATCGAACATGAAAATAAAAAGATCCGCTATACCTTAAACACCGACATCGATGTAGATGTAGTCATCTTTAAAGTTGCGTCTTTTGGTTTCGGTTAAAAAATCCGGGAACATAGCGTTGACTTCAAATTTGATCTATTTAATTTAAAATATTCAAATGCATATTTAACACTCCTATATTATTAAATTGCATTTAATACCAATTTATATCTAAGGGGCTGTTTAACTGCTGTATTTCAGTCCTCCTACTTCTCGTCAAAATAATCAGGTAGGTCTATCCTTGGATAGGGAAAAGGTTGCCGATACACTCTACCCTTTTCCCGTGCACCTCGGAAGACCCAATGTGGAGCGAGGAGACTAGAAATAGCTAATGAACGAAATGTCTTCGCATACATAACAGTGTCCTGTTAATGCTCCCACTACGGAGCTAATTCTATTTCTACTGATAGAGAGAAGTCTCTGAATCCTTTACCATGATGAATCCTTTTAGCATCTAGGATCTAGGTCTCCCATTCGGAACGTTCTGAAATTATTGCTTTGTAATCAATGTTAAGGTCCTCAAAAGGAATAGTATAATCCGTTTTATTAGGGATTGAATCAGGGAGAATGCTCGTATAGCCAATTTGACAGTTGAACCATTTCTGAGATTCTCTTGAGGCCCAACTAATTTCCCGTAGATATCTATAGGGAGGAGGTATAGTATTGTGTCCAAGGCGGCCGAAGGGGTGGACCTGAGCGCCCCTGTAATGCAAATGCTGACTGATCTTTGTATACGTTCCATAGATCTGGAATTACATTTTTCTTTAGTGTGGGCCACCAAACTTAGATTCCGTAAAACAGAATTGGTCTAACCACCGCAGTATAAAGCCAGTTTTTTACCCTAGGCTGAAGACCCCATTTTGAAGCTAGGGCCTTCCTGCAGGTGCGGATAGCAAACGCGGCTTTCCTTGTGCGGTCCTGAATATTTAGCTTCCAGCTAAGTTTACTGTCTAGTATTATACCTAGATATTTAGCATGATAGCTAAATTTTAGCCCCTTATTTTTGAGTTTTGGAGGAACAATAATGGGAACTTTTTATCTGTTTGTGAACAAGATTTGCTCTGTTTTGGATGGATTGACATCAAGTCCTACCCAATCCGTTCATTTAACTACCTTGTTCACACGAAAGGTTGATGCTGATTTTGTTAAGACAAAACTCAACCTTTGTGATAAAACGAATTGGTACTTCGTTCTCTGAAACTGTACTGTTATACAGTATGCGTGTTTCATTGAACATTTATCTCAGCAAGTTCAAAGACAGTATACTTAGTAAAGCAATTCGGAGCTAGTCAAGAATCATCCTGAAGGTATGCAAGTATTTGTGATCATTTGCTAAGATCTAGTTAGTTCGGTGTAGGAACCTATGTCTCGCCTCTAGTGTCGAACCTACATAGATCACTACTTTAACAGATAATGATGGTCTTATAAGAGTACTCATTGACAGCCCAGGACCAGTGGCTCAGGAGACTATAACTTCTGCTATGCGAAGATAGCAGATTTCCCAATTTTTTCGTTTGTTTTAAGTGACAAGCTGCAAAACACTAGCAGTTATAAAAAAGTCTCTTTCATTGTGACTCGTCAACGGAAAACGAACTTTTCAGAACGGTAAACTCGGTAAAGTTTCTTAGTCGTGAAATAAAAAAAGATATATCAAGCTGCAAAACACTAGCAGTTATAAAAAAGTCTCTTTCATTTTGAGTCGTCAACGGAAAACGAACTTCTCAGAAAGGTAAACTCGGTAAAGTTTCTTAGTCGTGAAATAAAAAAAGATATATAAAGCAGTTTATTTTTATTTATTTAAAATTTTTATTTATTTATTTTTTTTTTTATATAAAGCAGTTGGCGGAACAAGTTCGTTTACCCAAAGCTTCTCACCACCATTCGTCTTATATCATTTGTTAATTTTTGCAACAAGTGAAAATTAACAACAAAAAAAGAACTCACTTGGCACCACTGTACGCCGCATAAATATTTTCTGAAACCGCATCGTGGAAAAGAAGATTCTATTGAACCCGCTTCACAAAAGGTTAATTGACTTAAATGCTTTTTCTCTATTTTTCTTTTTCACAATGGCTGATCCATGGGCAGAGCTTCATTCAATTATTATCTAATAAAAACAAGTAGATACCTATTTGTTACCTGCGAATGACAGCGCGCTACTTGTACTAGGCTAGCAGTGCTATCTGATCGGCGCTTGTAAGAAGACCGCCGCCGATTAGAGTAAGAATTAATAATTCTCGTTAATAATAATCAAATGCGCTTTATGGGCATACCATGGACTATCCGACTGAGCATGTATGCAAGTTGGTATCTATTTTAACCCTAGAAAGATAATCCACGTCCACGAGACGTATGGCGCGGGACAATTGTGTGATAACTTTTAAATTCTAAACCGCAGCGCGTTGACCGTCTCCACTATATATAAAAAAATCATTAATTTATTTTTTTTGAATAGTATCTATATAATTATTTAAATTAATTATAAATAATAAGAAGTTCATATGTTTAATTAAATACACTAATTGGCGTATGAGACGTATGATTATCTTTTACGCTCTTTATTTTATGATTATCTTTCTAGGGTTAAGGCATTGACAGTAAATGCCATGTCTAACATTGAAGATGATATTTCTGGATGTTCATAGTTGATTATGTCACTACAGGCTGCTTGACAGACAAGTTGTTCGAGTGCCAGAAATTTAGAACTAATACATTTCAGATCTTGGACACTTTTTCTGGTGTTCCACCAGGCGGTCACGTAGCTCTCATTTTTTTTAATCAAACTATAAACAACGATCAATAAAGACTCTGCGCCTTTTCTGTATGTCCATGATTCCAAGTTTTTCTAGCATATGTCCGAACTATAAATATGACTCAACAAGAGCTAGATGGTCCTTCTACCTGTTTCCTCAGAAATACTGTTTACAGCCTAATGTCGCCAAACATCAATTCTCAACAACAAGTCTGCTGCCAGCAGCCTTTAGTCCTAGGTTTGCGACCTTGATCTGATCGACGAGATCATTTAAAAAGCGAACGAAAAGATGGTTCAAGGAATTCTCCAACGCGTATACGTTATCAAATCGTCGACGTCACTTTCATTCGCCACGTCCTCGAGCATAGTCTCACTATTTTGGGTCCGCATGTTTCAAAAATCGACGGAAACCAAACTTTTTCTTTGATTTGCTCTTCTGGGTCTATCTCTAATCTTACCTATCAATCGAAGCCTTCACAAACGTAAATACCTTCAAGCAACGAAGAGACGCTGCAGACATTGATTTGGGTTTTTTGACAGATTTGCAACCTTTAAAACCGATTTAAATATTTAAAAGGTACCTAGCAAATGTTCGATATCACACTTCATCCAACCAGGGTTTGTATGTCTGTTTTAGTGGTTATCTGGAACTCACATACTCAGTACAGTTAGTAACCTCTTTATGACAAGTTTCAAATTATTTCGACATGATTTTCTTATCGCAGTGCGGTCTTCCTATATGGCCATCCGGTCGGTTTTGCATATAGCTTTTCTGCGCTCGCTTTAATCGTTTGACATTCTTGCGAATTGTCAGTTTGACATTAGTTTACGTGGTCCTAGAACATGCGTTCGGCTCTTCGATTCCACTTGAAAACCTCACTGGCGGACTTCTGGAAAATTGCTCTTATCCACTATTAATGTGCTTACTCTTGAACATTTGCTTAAAGCCATAAAAGCCCTTAACTGTACCCTGTACCCACCCTTGCAACATCACCATCCATGTGTCATCGTGCGGTATAGTCACTCTATCTAGCAAATATATAATTTTTCTCTGTCATATCAATCGAATTTACAGTTGAGTGATTGCTCATAGCTTTGTTTATCTTATTCCGAAGGGAGAATAAAACAAATACCGAAAGCAAACAAAACGGAAATAAAGGATTGGATGCCATTATCGTTTTGTAAAATTTCACAATTTGTTTGAACAGTTCCATCTCGATTGTTTAGGTTTTTTTTTTATTGTTTTGCGGCAACAAGTGATCCGAGAATTTCTGAAAATTGAAAATTGATTATGTGAAATGGATTCAAATGGGTGATTCGGAATAATTTGAAATAAATTTTGTTTCATAAGCAAATTGTTGTTGCGACAATATGTTATATGGGTACTTGCCCAGTCCAACACAAATAAATTTTTAATGAGACTTTTGAAATGTCATGCCGGCAGCTAGTTCATCCAGCATGCAGTCCACGATTGATGGAAGTTGCGACTGTACAGTGTACACAATGCTTAGCTTAAACAGGGTGGACCAAAAATAACAATCGTGGGTTCTAAACATGTTTATGTGTTGAATGGGCTTTTATAAAACTCGAAAAATAAAGAAGCTTAGCGTTTGCTTTTTAAAGTGAAACTTTTATTCCATCGCATCGAATTTGTTTAGGCTTGAAAAATGATAATAAATCCTGCAGTGACACTTGGGATTCGAAATAACTTGACTGGACACTTTTTATCGCCACTGCAAAATTAAGCCCATTCGACAATGAAAATCTATTGCTGGGTCATCTAAAATAAAACAAAACGTTTTATTCTTGGCCGAAAGGACCTCTGATTTTTATGCGAAGTCTGGGCGGCTGAATTTAAAAGCTCTTCCATGACAGTTATACTCACTAAAGTTTATCAGAAGTTCGCAAGAGAGGCAAACTTAAGATTTAATTTGTGTTTTGTTTTTTTTTTTTGAGATCGAACCTGCTGCTGGAAGCTGCGGAGCATTATTTAAATATATCGAAATATCTGACCCGTAAAAGTTATACGCTTTTAAAATTAAGAAATTAATTAATTTTAAATGTTAATACCACCCTGTATTAATGGTGGGAACATTTTTATTGAATACATTTTCAAGTAATTTTTAACTAGCTTCGGAAAGGCTTGATAATAACGGCTGGCGTATTGGACCGTAGGCAAAAGCATTCATTTCGGATACGAGTGAGACCGAAAAGATGTAACAAACCAAAAACCCACCAGGTTACGGTCCGGCAAGGCAACCAGTTGGTGCTTCTATTGCAGTGCAGGAGATTCGATATGAAAGCCTGATAGCTCTGCGGTGCATGCGAAGGATCAAAGTAGAAGCAGTAGCAAATTAGATGCCGAATTGACTCTATAACTCTTTCTCACGGCAGGTGTTGCACACATTTTTTAGCTCTATCCACCTTGAACGGAGCTTGAGTCAATCCCTTCCATTGACTCAATCCCTTCCATTGACTCAAGCTCCGTTCCCTATTTAGTGGCAGAAGACTCATTGCCATCGAGAAGTGGCAAAGTCCTTCCTATGAGTTGGCCCCATCTGCTTTATGACATTCATTCTTCCATACAATTTTGCAATCGGTGGCATTATGGGTTTGTCCGGTGCACAGATTTTCAGCTCCGAAACCATTATTGCCAAATCAGCCTTTTGTTGCAGAGTTTGACAAAATGTTGGTGCCATGGTGATGCGAAGATCGCGACATTTCGTAGACGGAATCTTGATAGTAGAAAAAGATGCAAGGGCTATAGAAGACATCATTCATCAATATGATTTGATTGCTAACGGAGATAGCTTCATCCGACCGAAGCGTTGAGGACCTGACAGCTTTTTTAAAAGATTCCGGCATCGAACACTCCATAAGATTCTGGTAATCTGAAAGGTTCCTATTTTTGCAGAGCCACTGAGTCAAATAAGGTACAACATGTCCGTCCGTTTTCAGTCGAGCATCAATGGATATTCTTAAAGTCTTTTTAGCACTATACAAAGGGCTTTGAATTAGGGGGCGTGGCACATCCCCTACAAAAGATCGAAACGATATTTTTTCCCACCCGTTGCAGCGGTAGTTGCAAATATTTATCACAGAAATGATTATTGACTGGGCGAGACATTTTGCTAAATGTGGGCGGTATTAGACAAAGAGGTGTGGCACATTCTATACAATAAAATATTTCGAACGCTGTTTCTTACACTTATAAGAGCTCAAATTTAAAAATACTGACGAAGGTACTATGCGAATTGTTGGTCACATTGGACAGGTGGGCGTGGCGCCTACCATACAACGAACATATCTCTATCTTGGGATTTTTGTCAGTTTCATAATTAAAATTTAATAGATGGTATTTATATTGCCCCTTAAAAGCAAAATGTGGGCTGATTTGGTAAAGGGGGCGAGACAGCAACTTGCAAACAAAATTGTTATAACGGTATTTATGGCAGCTGAAGCTTCCGAAACATGAAAACATATTAAATACCAGGAACTTGACGAAATGTGGGCGGGATTGAGCGCCGTAGCGACGTTTATACAGCAACAAAATTAAAGATGATAAATATTTCTGATTTAAACTTGGTAAGAGATATTTAAACTCTGAAATTCAAAAACGTAAGAATTCTCCGGCCAATAAGAACATGGCGGCTATCAAGCCCGTCACATTTTTTTTAAAAGGGCGATGAACAGTTGTATGGACTCGGACCTTGAACTGCAAATAAATTTTGCACCGTAGAATGATTTCTTGTTCAGTAATTGGAGCAACTCTAAGGCAGTAGAAGTAATTTTTCGGCACAATTGTAAATAGTATGCCTCACAAGCAGCCTTTAAGCCCTTAGCTTTGCGCTTTTGTCTTTTGAGAATTGAGAGCTGTTGCCAAAAATTCCAAATCTTCGTTCGGTTGGGTGGGTGATGTGGATAAGCTCAACGTTTAGGCATTTAATGGGCCGCTGTCTGATTTATAGTCCGGCTGCCTTAAGAATTTGCCGAAGGCAGATAATTCTGTATTGCCAGCTGGTCTTCACTCGCTATGCTCCAGAGATTGATTTAAGAAGTCACATAGTACCGCATCTCGCTGTTTAAAAAAATAGGTATAACGGTAGGGGAACTGTCAGACACGTCCAACAGTGAGACATTCCGAATATCCTCTTAGCAACATATATGACCACGTCGCGCTTGTTGTCGTATATCATGCAACAGATGTTTGTCCGATTGGTTCAGTTTATAGTCATACGGCAGTGGAAAAAAAAACACCCAAAACTAGATGTCTCAATAAAAAAAGAAAAAAACTTTTAATCTAGGTGAGTTTTTCAATCAATATTTTATATATTCTGTAGATTATATTCTAGAGAAAACAATGAACTAAATCTTGAGCCATTTCGATGCATAGTTTTTTTCTTTGTTTTAATTTTTTTTACACATTTTCGACGATTTACCAACAGTGAGGCAAAATTGCCATCAATCGGACAGTGTCTCACCGAAAAAGACATAAAAAGGATTCTCCAACAGCCGATTCTTTGCGGCCACACCAGTCGGCAACAAGCCAGTATCCATTTTGGAATCACATTTGACCAAATTGAAGTGCGCTAAATAAATTCATTTTTATTTCATGAATAACGAAATCGATTTTTGTTTATTATCTATTTATTTGTCACTAAAGACATTTTTTGTTACCTTTATTTTCGTTTTTTATTTTTATTTCGCTATTTTTGGTCATAAGACTTTTTTGCATAATAAAATAGAAATGTTTATCAAACAAACATTTTTTTTTTAAATACTTGAAGGTGTCTCAATGTTGGGGAAGGACTTATGAAGTTGGTGTACCAACTGTGAGACAAAGGAGGTAATCAGCCATTTTGATTTAAATAATTTTATCGGCAAAGGTAAATTTAATTTTAATGCAACAAACAGCAAAAATAATAAAACTACCTAACGCAATTATAATCAACTAATTACTCGGAATACTTTTTTAAATGTCACTTGAAAAAAAGTGTCTCACTGTTGCCGACGCTCCCCTACACATATTTGGAAATCTACCGAAGAGCTACCCCCAAATTGCACCTCGCGTTTTCTCCCATCTTATATAGAGCAGCAAAGTAAAGCAACAACCAAGGTCCACTAACAAGCACCTTAAGGACAACCGAAACTCCAAACAAAAAGGTCAGTTGCATTCAATGCATCCACTAATATCGACTGGGCAACCGACTGATTTAAACAACATGTTGTACCCATTATGCAAATCGTATCTCGACTGATAGTTGACGTGACAAATTTATTACATGAATTAATTAAGTTGGATGAGATATTGACTTAAGATTCAACCACACATCATGCTCTCGTCGACTGCCGTCCGTGACGTAGCAGTATATTATACAGTGGCTGGGACTGAGACCGGATCATGTGTGATGAGTTGATGACTATCGGCAGTGAGCCTGAGCTGTTCGTCGATAACAGATTATGCTCAACGAGACAGGCGACAGACGCAGACCCTCTATGCACTATGGCACACAATATGCGGGCATTGATGAGATTCCAATTTAATTGAACATTTTATTAGTAAATCATGAGAGCGACTGGTTTTTACTATTCACGAACACCTTGCCAGTCGATTTTGCGACGCGGATAATGTTGGTGGGCAAACGACTGAATGGATTTTAATTGATTTGTGAATACTAATAGGCCCGTATCCAATTTGTCAAAAGGTTTACTGTTTATTATATGGATAGACACTTGCAATGCGATAATGAGAACCAAGGCTGGTCGGAGGATGTTCTATGCTTGAATGCAAAATTGCAAGGCAGTCGATACTTGAGCTCTGTAGGGAATAGTTGTGTAAAGCGTTATTGGCAATAAGGAAGATTGTTTACAATTACCAGTCAGTATCAATTGATTCATATTTGTCGGCAATACTTCTGTGCAGGTTTGCAGCGCTGTCGCTATCAGGTCTATATGAATCCATGTAATTCCTATGTACTTATTCGTAGTTAAGAAAAAGGTAGATACACCAAAACCTTGCTTTGCGTGTTCCGATTAGCGTCGTTTCGAGGTTGCGTCATTTAAAAAATATCGTGGTTTCAAAGCTGCGTCGATATTACTTCAGTTATTGTTATTCCTTTTTTTTTTCATTTTTTTTTTGTAAAAGGGGATTCCCCAAGATTAAGGCGTACGAGCTTACACTTTACGTGAAGTCAATCAGTTTGGAGAAATACATATTAATGTAATTAAGGTTTGGAATCGTTATTGCATATTAAAATCATTAATTGGTGCCAGAAAAACACGACGCATATCGGGGTTTTGCTGTATGTGGCTATTATATTTGAGAAATCAAATGTAAGTGATATGTTTTGGTGTCCGTGTCCCTTTTACCCTTAACCCAGTATTCTGCTGACGCTAAATTTCATCTCCCAGATTAAAACTTAGCAAGACAGCCTTGAAAAAGGGCATCCTCTTCGTACGTAAAGAACGTCCTCGTCGGACATGAGTGCGAAACCCACGACAAAAACTATCACGAACTATGTGCTTATTGATGAACATTTCGATACACAAGATTAATCAGAACGTTCTCACAACTCCCACGAGCGAGCAAGTTACACAGAGCTGTCCAGTGAGGAGAATGCGTACAGGGTGCAGTGAGTATTTAAATAGTTTCTATTCTTGCTTCCCGTTGCTCGTCTGTGTCAGACTTCTGTCTGGCCGCCTTACTGGCTTTTCGAGATGATAGGCCAGAGTTATGCCGCCTAACTTTCGTTAAATGGTTTTTCTCTTTAAAAGGTGCCACGCCCCAATTTCAATCCCGCCCTCATTTTCTGACGTAGTTTTCTTTAGAAAATTCACCATAACTCATACGATTGCCGCAAAACAAAGTGAACATAATTCTGAAATTTTTTTTTTTTTGTTATGGGAGGCGCCACGCCCCTTTGACCATTTTTTGATGAAAGTATGCCTATGTCCTTCTTCAGGTAGATTTTAAATTATTGATTGTTTAAATGATTTTAAATCTCTTTGTTAAATTGCATTACGAAAGGCTTAATCGTAGAGTTACATTCACACTTACGTATTAGTGTTGTTCTGTCATACACAGGTATGACTGAGACTTACAGTTAACTTCCTCAGGCTTTTATTTTAAAAAGTTCCAGATGAATGTTTTTTGTATGAATAGAGACAAAGCTTCCAAGTCTACCTTCATCAGGAGTAGGTATATAAAATACCTATATAATAAATAAAATAGTTTTTGGCGTAACCCAAGGCATTTTATTCTCGGACCCTGATACATTAAATTTAACATTGACTGTTCTATGAACCTTTTAGGACACTTAGGACAGCCAATCGACAGGTTTATAACTCTCGTCTGAAGTAGAAGCTCATCTAATTATATAACCAACGGACCTAGACTAAATGGTGGATAAAGTTAGGCACCAGATCCATGAACGTAGTCTTCGGGAGCTTGAACAGCCAGCCGACATACAATGGGAACTAAACAAGCCAACAAAGCTGATCAAGTCTGAACAATCCTCTTCTGCATTGGTCCTTCCATCGCTCATGAATACGATTTTGAGCAGCTTAAGCATCCCCCGTTTGCCTTGGTTTGTGCCAATATAAAGAGTCCATTAAACTGACTTTTTAGAAACGGCTCTTGCCATTAACCTTTATCCCAAATCCACTATTTAAAAAATCTTTAAAAGAAAAAAAAATAAATAATTGGCGCAACAGGTCCGTAGGGACCCTAGGCCTAGCTTCTCACAACCATTCGCCTTGTGTGAGTTTTTATTTTTGGGACGAATGAAGGGATCTACAATTTTATACCGAGTGCAAACGGCCAATTGAGAAGCTCTTTCATGGCAGTTATACTCTCGGATGTTTGTCAGACGTTTGCGAGAGGTGGCGCAGTGAAAAGAAACCTTAAGTTGGAATTTGGGTTTTCTCGGGACTCAAACCTGGGACCCCTCACTAAGTAGTCCAACACACTAACCACTAAGCCACTGCGCCGACAAGAATCTTTGCTTGGACAGAAAACTATGTCAAGACTGTATTTATGTTACATGGCGGAAAACCCGTTTCAAGTTAAACCTGACCCGTTCCTGAGCGATACTAGCCGAATTTGAGTAGGATGCTCGCAAAATAACGCTCTTTATTACTAGCCTCAATTTAACAGCTTACTTCGTTTTTTCATCCCTGGGTATGCCCCTCTTGGAACTTGTGTTTAATAAGTGGGTGCCTGGAATTTTATGGACAATCTGTTTCGTTGGCGAGGTGTGTTGCGTTTTTTGCAAATAAAACTTTTATTATACCTGATCGTCTTCCTTGATCAATGAGAAAGCAGATCCGCCCTTTTCAAATGAGTCAAACATTGTCACATAAAAAACCAATAGCCGCCATGCACAAAAGGATAAAAATTGCTTCTCCAAATTAGTATGTGTGACTGAATATATTCTTTCGCTCGAGCAAGTTTATTATTGCAACAAAACATATTCGAGTTCAAACTGTTTTTTATGTATCTTTATAAAATAAATATGAATCGTTCATCACACAGTCCTTCACAAACTATTACAAGCCTTTCTTTGATCTCGAACAAAATTGAGGTGGTCTTTTCAAAAAACATTAAGAGAATACTCATCATCCCAGTACAGCTCCATGGGGGAGACGCGACGATCATCCGATAGCGAAGGGCGATCGCGAAATTTTGGAGGAGGAGGTCAGATACGTGCGGAGAAGCTAAGATAATTCGGCAATATAAAGCATTTCGACGGTCGAAAGTGACTTCGATTCGCGCCCAGTGGGGCAACACTTCGGAGGAAGACTACACCTCATGCGGTGCAACCTCCACTTGGTTAGAAAATTGAGAGCAAATTGTTTGAAAATTGCGGAACTGCTTACCGAAAGCTGAGGCTGTACTAAATCAACTAAGAAGACGGTTTCTCTTTCGATTATTTTTTTCCGAAAAAACAACAACACTTGTTTGTTTTTATATTTATTTATTTATTTTATTTCAATTAGTTTTAATACTCATTTACTTGTTTTAGATGATCCCTACAATTTTTCAATTTCACTTATTATTTTCTTAAAATTACTTAATTGATAATCATTTGAAATATATAACTGTTGTTGCTTTTAAAAAATAAATTATAACGCTGAACACTAAGCAAACGGAAATTGTTTTGTTTTTTTCTTACAATGGTTTACTGTTCTTCATAATATAATAATTATTTTGTATATGCCTACAGCTGCTAAAATTAGATTAGAATATTTCATTTCAACCATCGACATTTTCTGTTTCTTATAAGTAATAGCAATATCAGTACAAATAAGTTGTTGTATTTTTTTTTTTCTTCATATATAATATATTCTTAGGTGTATACTGTCTTATCTAGAATTGTTCTACGTTTATAATTGTGATTTGCACATAATTATGTTAAAGTACACAAACATCTGTGTTTGATACATATATATATATATATATTTTTTTTTTTGTTTTCTTTTGAAGTATATTTTCACTATTTGTGTCCACTTTGAAGAAATGAAATCTAAATAAAGTATAAGCGAAATAATTGTTCTATATAAAATAAATTTATGTCTGTATGTATGCAGTTTTTTTTTACTTCAACGTGGAATTTTATTTTATAAATTTAACTTGTATAACCATTGAGGAAAAAAATGCAGCTTGAAATGAAACAATATCACATTGAAATAATGTACTTTTCTTCGTATTTTTATTTTTAGTGTATAATTTAAAATCTACTATCATATTGTTTGAGTTTTGTTCTTTTATTTTTTTTTTTTTTGTCTATATTTCAATATTTAAATTTAAACAATTTCTGTGTAGAAATAAGTAAAACTTAACATATTATATTATCTTCTTAATACAATTATATATTGTTTTTATATTTTTGTTTAATGGAACACATGCAATCATGGTTTATGTATGTAATATTTAAAAAATATTCTCACACATACATATATATATATATTGTAGCTACAAACGATAAAAGCAAAGTACATAATACATTTCTTCATTTAATAATAATAATTTTAATTTCTTAAACATACATTGTAGAGGCCATTTAATGATATGTATTGATATTATTATACATTAAAACCTTATGCCATTTTATTTTGTGTTATCTTTTTGTTTTGTGTTTATAGTTCTGTCTTAGATGACAGTACGTTTAATTTCTTTGACACTAGTGTAGTTTTTTTTCTGTTACTTTCCTTAAACGTTGTTCTTATTATCAGATGTCATAGCTGATACTTGTGTTGTAATTTAAGATAATAATTCGTTTTTTTCGTTAAGCCTATGTACAGGTGTTTCTTATTGTACGAGTAGAAAGAGAAAACTATAAAGAGGGACAACGTAACGTATTAATTTGAAATAGCTGTATGGTAACTAATTTGAAGTTATTGTGAGTTTGATTTTCAAAATATTTAACACATTTTTTATACTGATCAGGCAGTTTGCACTGCTATACCGAGTTCCTTCCAATATTTACCAGGTATTATTGCCTTTAATGAAGTTTTCTTGGTTCTAATGTTTTTCTATATTGTTCCACTGACAAGCTCTTATTTTATAAAATGAATCCATTGGAAGAACTGACTTACATGTATGTAGATATGCCCTGGAAATTGTTTAACACGCCTACTTTTCGGGGGTGTTTTTGGCCCAAATTCTTGTTACAAAGGCAAATACGCAATTTTTTTTTAAATGTATTTAAGTAGATTATGATTTTTTATTTATACCTTCACAAGAAAATTAAAATTTGGGATGTTAAATAGAGACGATACAGGAAATCCCGGACAAAACTACTATAATTCGGGCCAAAACTATTAGCTGTTCAGCAGAAACCTGGAGACTGAATACCAAATCCATCTGTTTGGTATAAATCAGCAAAAAATACCCGTTCCACATGTTATTGACATTGACATTCAAATTAGTTTACCACCAATAAAATCGAAACAATTTGTGTGACTTCTTCCACAGCATACTTAACAAAAATCAAAAATAGTGAAATATCGAAAAAGAGAAGTTTATTTCCACTCCTTCAGCTGGAGTGGAAATAATTGATTTTCTTTCATTGTTGTGATAGGTGTAGTAGTATAAGTGGTGATAGTTGTTTTTGTTTAAATAAAATTACAATTTAATTGTGTTTTCGGTTTCGGTTTTGTTGACTACACAGTGATCTGTAAATATACATTGAATTAATAACATTGATTCTCTGTTACAAAAAACACGTATTTTAATAAAAATATTTAATTAATATTTTTTAACTTAAACTCAGAAAGCATGACGTTTTTTTTTAACTATTTATATACACATTATTATTTAAAGCAGTTTGTTTTTGTGAACATGTGGTTTTTGTTATAAGTCTAATATTACAAATTGTCCCTAAAATCATTTCTCGCGAATTATCTACCTGCTCTTGAGTTCGATTGGTGCGAAACAAATTTACTGTCATTTTTTTTTTGTTTTTATATTAGATATAATAATTTCCTTGTAAAGCACTTTTACATATAACACAACAGTTAATTATATTTTCTACGTTGTTCGTGTGTCCTTGTTTTATTAAAAAAAAAAAAATATAAGTGAAGAATGCGTTATTAAAAAGAAATCTTACATTTGTTAGAGGAAGGTAAACAAAATAATGGAAAGTAGGCAATTAACTTTTCATATATCCTAACATATATTTATACATAGCCTTATAAGCGTTTTGTTTATACATTTAATTAAGAGGTTTCCTTTTTTCTGTGTATATAGGTTAGGGTATAGTGGTAGTACTATTCTAGTTTTTTTTTTTTTTTCCTAATATTTAGTACGATACAGCTTTTTATTTGTTGAATTTATTAAGATTTATTTAGATTTTATTCCATGTTAAATACAAAATTTATAATTTTTATGATTTAAATAAGTTATGGTACCATAAAATCGGTACATTAGAATTTAGGGATTCATGATTTTTGTGTTATTATTCTTTATAAGTTTTAAACTGCATTGTTATTAATTTTAATAAAAAAAAATATAAAGTGTGGTAGGGGAAATTTGTATATTTTCTTCTTTGGAAGCAAATATAAATAAATTTGTTCGGGAATAGTTTCCGTGAAATATCTTGCGAGGTATGAAAAGAAAAAAACATAAAGCATAGTGTGATTTGAAAGAAACGAATAAATATTTTCGAAATTTGGTCCATAAAAGAGGAAATAAATAAATTGGTTCAAATTATTTATCGCAAGGAGAAAAGATTTATTTACTTCATCATTCCATTAAAGATACAAGTTTCTTAAATTTTGTTTTCTTTGTATAAAAATATAAATTGATATATGTATATACTTATACACTTATAATATCATACATTTATATAAATATTTGACTTTTTTATTTAGCAATATATTGCTATATTTTATATATTTACCTCTGTCATTATGAATTATTTAATTTTTCAGTTACAACTTTCAAGTATGAAAGTTGTTGTATATATTATTTATTAATAATTCTTTTTTTATTATAAAATATAAAAGGAAAGGCCGTTTTTATTAATTGCATGAGTGCGCGTACATGTCTTGTTTATTTTTGTTTCTCATTACATATATGTAGATATATCAATTCATATTTAAATTGATTTTTATTTTTTTTTATATACCAATTGTCATGTTCTAAAAGCTGTTCTGGAGACTACATTAAATCTTACACAGTATTATTCAATTTTCTATATTTATTCATAATGTTGTTGATTTTTTTATATTTTTAAAGCGAACATCGCTCATATTTATATGTGAATAACTAAGGGTTTCACTAAGTTTAAAACTCTATGTGTCTTTATATAATATATATCTAATTTTCCTCACTTAAATACTTGTTCCATTTTTAAATAATAATGGTATATATAATAATATTGATATGCATTTATATATATAAACATATATATTTTGTTGTTCATATAGTGATTTTTTTCCAGTTAAAATTTTAGGTTACATTATTGCGTTCATTTTTGTCATGAAAACATATAGCTAGATTGATATCCATATACATATACATTGACCTTTTAATTGTTCTTTAAATAATAACATATGTATATATAATATTAATATGATATATATTGATATGTTGGTTTATTTATTTATGTATTTTGTTTTCTTTTTGGAATTTTTGTTTTTCTTTTAAGTCATTTCACTAACAATTATAATTTTTTTATTAATTTCTTATTAGACACAAATATTTTAATTATTTTCATTTTACCATAAGAATAGGTTACAGTTGGTGAATGTAGTGTATATGCAATTTCGTATATGAGTGTTTTTTTTATGAAATTACTATAAAATTGATGTTTGTTTTCTTCCAATTTTCTTTTCTTTTTATGGATGCATTTGTTTTATAAATTCAATTCGTGCAACAATAGTGGGGGTTACATTCCAAATACCTACTTTGTTCTAACTAGTTACTCGTCCCATGAAGGTAAAATAGCAAAAAAAATATACGCGAAGTGGACAGGCAACAAAGTCGGGTTTAAATCAATTATTGCAACCAAATGAAATCAAGGGGGAAAAAAAAACAAAATTATACCAAGTTTTTTGCGAATTGAAAACAGGACCCGCGATGTTTAAACTAAAAAATTAAAAACTTATAGCACCAACCATCAGAAGGTACCTACTGCTCTGCAGGGTCCATGGACACATTTGAGTTCATGAAATTGAGATAACAGATAAGATGGCTAGATACGGCGCTGAATTCAACAGGCCATTAGTGGACAGGCAAGTAATCGTAGGAATATATATTCTTAAGTGTTAATTTTGCTTCCGCCACAGACTATTCAAATAGTTGAAGTCAATACGATTTTTCTTACGGTACTCGTCTGATCATGCGCAGTAGTGATAGATACCGCATTCGTGCGTGGTGCTTATTCCTCGACATCTGTAAGAATTTTTAAACATCTGCAATTTGTGGAGGTATCATGTTTGGGAACAATGGCCACACATTGATCATTGATCATTGATCAACCAAGAAGATTAGTGATCATCACTGACGACATAATTAATCTGCCACGTTTATCATGCAACACGAAGAAGAATACCACTAAATGAAGAAAGATATGCGTAGACTTTTGTGCTTTAATCACCAACCAAAAGATCAGTGATCCAGATCATTAATATGAAAGAAAAAATAATTGTGTTCTTTCAGAGTCAGAAAGGTTTGAGCATTAAAGTTCACTGGACAACAATTTCTGATTTTCATAAGGAAATTACACACCAGAACTTGTAGCTGATGACTGAAAGTGAAAATAGGAAAGGTTGCCTCAAATACTGATTTCGAGGAGCAGTCATCCTCACACTTTTTTTAAAAGTAATTCCGATGTAAAAAAAAATAATTGTTTGCAAGAATTCCAGGTATGAGAACAATCATACAATACTTTTGGCATCGTGATCCGGAAGCTGTTATTGGAAAAATTAAAACATATAGGTTCACGATATCATAGACCTAATATTTTTTAGGCGACAGCTAAAACTCTCTTCCAAAAAAATACCCACGGCGTTTGGAAAAAGAATCAAACACTGAAATAAATAGAAATTTATAAAAAAAAAATAAAACTACACTTTTATAAAAAGTTTACAATATTCCCCGAAAAGTATCATATTTCGGTTTTTTTTTTATTAAAGAAAAATTGTAAAAAAAAAGATGGAACTAATTACAAAATCAATTATAGAAGAAATATCTTGAATAAGAAATGATTTAACAAATAATAAAAATAAATTTTAAACAAATAAAACTCCGAGTTTTATAGCCCTTCAAATTAATTAATGTGACAATAAGAAATGCCCTGTTTTGAGTTAAATAGACCAACTAAAAAATTAGGATTTTGATTCAGAAATAGGAATTCGTTGCTCAAAATGTTTGTTATAACAATAATACAATTTAGTTAAATAGGAAAATGTCTATGGACTCATAAAAAGTTTGTAGTAAAACAGAAACGATATGTATTGATAACAACCTTGAAATTAAAATTAGCTTTCGATAGCTGAATATTTATTTTGTTCTCTTTAAGTTTGGCATGATGTTGACTGTAGGTACTATCATAATAAATGTTATTTCTTAAGGAATTTAGGATAAAAAACATGTTCTTGATGCGAAAAATTTACAGTGTGTGTAAAAAGTCATTAAATGCATTTTTTTTTCGTATTAGACTGCCTGACACAGGCAAGGAGAAAATTGTACTCACGAAAGAGGAATATAAAAAAATCAGATGGTACATTTAAAAGAAGAATAAAAGTCTTAAATATGAATACCTACATTAGGTAAGAATTACTCGCTGCTTACAAAAGGGCCATAGTTTTGCTCAAAAGTTTATAGGATCAGCATTAAAATTTCAAAAAAAGAAAAAAAATGCAACCAAGATTTTAATGACTTTCTACGCATACTGTAGCTAAAATGCTAAAGGCGAAGGCGTTGAAATCAAAACAATTTTTTTTTTATTTACTTACAACGAATGGAAATTTACTTCCGAATTTTTGTTTTTATCCAATCTTTCCAAAAATGGAATACAATTTTCAAGAATATCCTTGCCAAAATGATCCAATCCAATTTTTTAATTATCCTTCCTAAGGAACTGTATAAAAAGGTTATGCTAGATTGTTTTTTTTTTTTTGTTTTTAATTTTTGTTGATTGCATTTTCATTCGGGTTACAAATGTTTGTTTGTTTTTTTTTTCGTAAGAATTTTCTTCGACGATTATTATTCAAAAAACCAATTTTTTTGTTAAAATTTTTAGTTATTTATTTTCTAAAATCCCAAATATAAATTCCTTCGATTTTATTTTATAATTTTGTTTGTAAAAATGTTCTCATTAAAAATGTATAAAATAAAATAAAACGTTGATAATGCACTTGCGAAATGTTCTTCAGTTTTCTAATAATTATATATTGTACTAAAGACCTAGTAAGAGTGAAAAGCTACTATGAAGTTGGAAAGTTTATAAATAAAAGCAATTCTTAAACTTAGAATGCAAATTTTGCTTGGATTTGTCAAATAGGGCTATTATTATTGTAGATGGAGGTTTTCGTTTATATTTTTATTAAATGGAATCTTTTTATGTGACCATTTTAAAGATTTATCATTCAGGAACGCACTTCAATCGCTAAAAGGAGAGCAAGTTGTTGAAAATTCAAAAAATACCATAGACTATATATAGTGAAGGACCCGAGCAGAATCCAAAAGACTTCAATTTCCTTAAGATTTTGTTGCTTAGGCCCAGAAAACAAATTGTCAGGCATATTAATTAACCCAAAATTGGATGATCGCTGACCGATGAACTTATTTGCTTTTCACCGCCTAAAGTCAACGTGCATTTTCTGCAATTAATTTCGTATAGCAATTGTTTAACTTTAACGATTTATAACCAGAATAAGTGATCTACACAATTTTTTATTTAACAAAATGGATCATCAGTGCTGATCGCAAAATTGTATATTAAATCTTGAAATATGATCATCTCTGAAATTGTGTATAGCAATTCCAACGAAATTTTTAAGTTGAAACCCATTAGCCTATGCTTGCTTAGAAATTCGTCTACGTGGACAGTGGCTAAATCTCTTAAATGCGGGAGTGCCAAAATATGTTAACCGCGAAAGTGGGTCACTGAAATTGGTGGTTGCTGAAATGGACGATCACAGAAGTGTGCGATCGCCGAAGTGAGAAGTAACTGAAATGGATTGATCTTTTTATTCATATGGTAATAGTATTGACCTACAATGACTATAAAACAATGGAAAATTCATCGAAGAAAATCGATGAAATTTAAAAACACTAAACTTGTTATGAAACTCAATCGCCTATTAAAAAGATCGTCATTATTTAAGTGATAAGAAGAATGCAGGCCTCGGTTCTAAATCAAACAATCTTAGCATGAGTATTCATTAAAGAAGATCAACTATCGGAATTATAAGTGCTCTTTTATAAAGATCTTAAATTTGCGAAAAATCTGCAAAGTTTTTTAATCAAATAAAAAAATCAGTGACCACTGATGAGAGTGACTTTAGTTCGACTATTTAATTTCTACTCAAATAAGGCAGCTAAAGTGTATCTTTTTTTAAAAAGCTGTAGGACAGCTTCTTAACCAATAATAAAGTGCAAAACAAACAGTCAATTAGGAATAAGCGATCAAACAAGAAGATCGATGATCACTAATGATATTGATCTTAGTGTGATTATTGGCTTCATAAAATAGGAATTTTTAGTTAAAATAATGAAGCCAGAGGCGATCAGAAATCGACAGTACAAGTGTAGTTCTATAACGACATTTTATGTAATTTGCAAAAAAATATTTTTAAACTTTTATAAATGATCACTAACATGAGTCAAGTTAGTGTGGCGTGAGACTGTAATTTTGTGAAATCGAGGAGCAAAATCAATGATCGCTTACATACCTAAGTGATCTTTTATGATGCTCACTTAGTTTAAAGAAGACATTATTACCTATTTAATCAAACAACAAGATCAGTAAGTGATCTTGTGATATTTTAAACGGTGAGCCAATCGCTTTACAAGGTTTAAGTTGGTGACAAAACTAGTTAAAGGTTTAGTTACTTCCTGTCTTACACTTCATCATAAGAGGCTTAGAGTACAATGTACTTAACTCCAATATTTGCAGTTCCCCTGTTTTATTATAATGAGAAAGGAACAAAGTGCCTTCACCAATTTGATCACGAAAATAAATTAAATATAATCGCAACTTAAACCAATGTGTACTTAAATTATCACCCAACAAGATGAGTGATCTTTAAAAAAAAAAAGCGGCCTTTAACATTGAAAAGAAGATTTAGCTTACGTTGAGATTGCTGAAAATATTTGCACCAGAAAAAGGGTAACAAGTGCTGATATCGAAAATCATCCTCAAGTTACGATAAGCCCAAAACAACACTCTACTCAACACAATATTTATGCGATCGATTCAAAATAAGGTCTATCTGACCCCAGACCACTGTACACATGCGTTCATGTCTTGAGTATCCGCGGAGGCTTGCGGCATGTATGAACGCATTTTCTATATCAATTTAATAAATATCGCTGCGCAGTGGGCTAGGAAATCACTGTAAACAAAGAGAACGCTTCCTGATTGATATTGTGTTCTGTACAAGTTTCAGAATTAATCTAGACAACTTCACAGCTTCGCTAGTTAGCTTTCACGGATACTGCATAAATGTGCTATTATTTGTTTTATTACATCAATTTTGTTTTTATTTTAGATACTCCCAACCGGAATTGTTTGGGATATTGTGAATGTGGACAAATGTTCTAACAAAATCAAATTTTAATTTAGCAATCAAGAATATAATGTGATGTTCTATTTCTGGCTACAACTAATGAACAGCTTTATAATTTGTTTTCTATTATACAAATTAAGAAAAAAATTATATAAACAAGAGGGAGCCAGCAAAATACATGTGATAAATAACAACGACCTTTTGAAAAGAAAAAGCCATTTCTTTTGAATGAGTATTAGGTTTCATTTTCTTTGTAAAAATTACAATTCTACTTTCTAAATATCTAAGGGTGTTGCATGTTTGCTTGCCTAAAATTTCTGTTTTTCACACTTTAATTTTTGTAAATGTGTGCGACATTTTTATAAACGTCCTATGATATGTTTCAATTAAATTTCATTTTTGTTTACTTAGCTTATAGTTTCTCTTTTTTATATATCAATTTTTTTTTATTTTGCTTGTTTTTTTTTTTTTTTGAGGGGGTGTGATCATTTTGCAATTGTTTTTAGTTTCGAATATATTTTCTTCGGTTTTCACAACTTTTACATAACAAAAAAATATATATGTATAACAAAATATTTTTTACTGTAAATCAATTTTTTTTATTTCCATCAGTGGAAAACAATAAATTTGTGGCATTAAATTTGAATGATAATAACATTTTTAGTTGTTTTTAATAGCTTTTGTGTTTAATTTTATTGTAATGCTATATATTACTATAGAATGTTATTTTTTTTTTCTAATTGTAAAAACTAATAATACTTGTTAATATAAGCGTATTTAATATGATCCCGATATTTGGTAGCATTTTTCCCGATGACGATGATATCCTGTTGAATTTTTCATTATCATTGCATGTGCCCGCTGAAAAGGAAAAACAATTCATTTATTATCATATTTTGTATAGCATGTGTCTGTAACAAAAATTGTTTTTGACTAATGGAACGCATGATGAGGATATAATAAAATATTGACAATGTAAATGGGGGCATTTGTATTATGTCATACTGCTTTATATTTCTTATTAAATCGTTCAATTTGTTTGAGCTAAGCACTAAGCGGGTGACCGAAGATGGACAATGAACCAGCACCGTGTTAAATATTACGAGTAATTAAAATGCGTAACATGGCCAGAACAAAGGGTGTTGAAGATTTTTTTTTAAGCCACACATATTAGGTCTAGTTTATACGCAGATATTAAAGCGATGAAATTAATGCCAGAATTGAATTAAATTGTGATACGAGTAGTTGTTAAACTTCTAAGCCAAAATCGAACGCAGCCTTATAATTAAAATGCTATACACTCGGTATATGTTTTTAATGTGTACCTATTTTGCATATTAAGGAGAGAGAGCTGAAGACCCAGCTCAAAGCTCAAGCCCTTAGTCCTAGACATATAAAATGTTGTCGGAGGTCTTTCAGACGAGTATACGAAATTTGTCAATACCACGAGCACCTCTTACCCGGCCTACAAGATCGAACAAAAAATTACGACCTCACTTATGAACCAAATCTTTAAAGTAAAAAACTTTTGGAGGAACAAAAAATTAATAAATGAATAAAAATAAAATGTTTCATGATTTGATCGTACTCCAAAGTTTCAACGATCGTATGTCTTGGACTCAAGTTAGAGTTTTGTTAATTTGTCTCACACTTTATTCAAAATTTTGTCAGAATTTCATTTTAGACTGTTTACAATTTTATTCATCCTATTAAAGAAATATAGCTACACCTTTTTTAGAGGTTTTAAGATTTTAGGGAGTGACGACTTTTTAAGAAAAAGTAAAGTCAAACAAAAGTCAGATCATTAGCGAATACAAATAAAAATCTGAAAGCGTCGCTACATGATTGCTCTCATGGTAGTTATATCAGGTGACAGATGCAGATCTGGAGCGAATAGAAACGAGGGTAGATTGCATCGATAAAAATAGTTCATGAAGGTTGAAAGGCTTTATTTCAATACAATGTACTTTGGTGGATATAAATATAGGGTCATTCATTTAGACATATTTTTTCAATAGCTTTTTTTTTGACAGTTCACGAATGACTGGCCTCATTATGTTGTATTATTCTTATTGGTAAATTATCATGGAAAGACTCACACCTCAACCACGTCTTTAAATTATTCAGCTGTCTTACGAAAATCACGTCGTTTAAAAATCATTGGCTTCGTTAAAAAATAACTTTCCGGTTTCCGACCTGGCAACTGGCCACCTAGTTCTTGTAAAATCACACCTTTAGACTTTTCTCTTTGGGATTAGGTGAAGTCGAAATCAAGGATAGGGAAGCCAACATTAATTGCGTAATTGGTCAAATACCATTCGCAACGCTAGAAGCAGGGATCAAAATTGAACCTTCAGAATGAAACATGGACGGCGTAGTCGTTTATAGAATCGCAGTCTTATTAGGTTTGAAAGGATGTGTTTTGTTAAGAAAGACAAAATGGGAATGAATTATAAAACATAAATAATAATTATAAAACTGATAAATATTTCTATGACAATCAGATATTTTATAAATTCCTTTGTGTTTTTGGAACAAAGTATTATATACGCAAATAAGACTCGTGGGCAAAATTTACACGAAATTATATTCAAAAAGTAAATGCCTGACATTGTTCATGACAAAGTTTCCACAATTTTATTGTGTTTTAATTGAAATAAAAAAAAAAATTAAGAAACAGGTCTTAATGAATCACCCTTTACCTATATGATCATTTGGTATTTGTGTTGTGAGAGTGAGGACGAAAAGAACGACCTTACCCTAATATTGATTCGAATTTTTGATCTCACAAGGGCACAAAATATGGGTGCAAGTACAAACACATTCTGTATGAACTCTAAATCCTGAAGTTATATAAGCTGCAAACAAATTTCAAACCAAACAAACTGTCAACATGGTAGGACATACTAAGGATATTAAGTGTTATCTTCGTTTTCGTTTTATATAGGACAATCGACAATGCAATTTAGTGTACAAGCATATGAAAATATAAGTATAGCATGCAAAGTGTGCTAAGCATTCGTAGTTACTCACCTTTAAAATGCGTATCAAAGATTCTCAAAAAAGCAAATTTCAAAAAGAAACCAATAAACATCGTCGTTACCCTTCACATTTGACTGGTTTCTCTCTATATATAAGAAATGATAAGAACATAATATGCGTTTATTGTAGCTCACTTTTGTTTTTACTCCCAGTCTCAAATGCGATGGAGTCTGATACGGCTGTTATTGGTTTTCTCGTTGAGGACAGTTTTTTCTTCTTCGGTTTGTTTGCTTTTTATGGTTATGTTATCTTGTTTTTCAATTGCAAGTGCATCACACATAACTAGACACAGATACAAGTATTGTTTATGAATTATTTGTTTATTTTGATTTAAATTAAATTGTTTAACTTATTCTTACAGAAGAGTATAAATTTTTGTCTCAATTGTCGCGGCGGCAGACCGAAAAATGTCACTGCTTAGTTCTGCATTTTACAATAGCTGACCCGGCGAACTTCGTTCCGCCCAAAATTGTTTATTTAATAAATATAATAATAATTCCGAGTATGCTGCTTCATGTAATTCGGTCAATTCAATTTCTTTATTCAAAAGTTAAACTGAAGTACATCTAACAATGCTTTTCAGTCAAATCGCGATGATTGACATGTCGGCCAACATTCCGCTTATTCATTTACTACAAAAGCGGAATGTTTAGCGACACGTGAGCTAGCGACAAACAATTGACCATGAGAATTCAAGATTGATACCACAAATATATAGTGATTGTCTCTGTCACTTATTAATAATTATTGTCAAAGTGAAAGCGAGACGTACAGAAAGGCGCTTAAATTCAAATGTCAAATCGTACGGAATATGCAGAATCCGCGGAATGATACGAATTTTACCTCAATGCCGTTCCTTAACTCGAAAAGTTCGTAAAAGAGAGACAGAGAGTCATAGAGAGGGCAAGATATTACCCCTCCACTGAGAAACTTACGAATTTTTACTCAACAAATTTTTTATTGTAAGAATTGGAAAATCTGTCAGCCCCCTGACAAATGAAAGATGATTTGAAATTTGTTGTCCTCTTTGGCATACTCGTGCAATATTTTTTTCATTTCCTGTGTATGAATAAATGATATCAACAGGTGGCCAAATTAAATTGAATGAAGATCTTTTTCGAAAGTGCCAACGAAGTTCGTCCTCCTCTACGTAATTGTAAATGCAGTGTTGCTTTTTCCTTTTCTCGCTTGCAGTTCAATCAGTGCATATCCTTCCACATAATGAGATTTATCAAAAAGAAGTTCGATTAACTCTCTCTAAGATCTGTACCAACCCTGGACACGGTAGCACTTCATCACCAAACGGTTGGCTGCCCTACACCGCATTCTTCAATGTTGCCGGTCTGACACACCATTCTTTCCATTTTCTTTTCATATTCTCTTCCTACTCTTTTATTCATTGTTCAACTTAACCTTTGAGACCTCAGTCTACCACGAGTAGTCTGACAAATAAAATTTATAAAATCCCGAAGTGGAATTAAATCTGTTACTTTTTCCCAAACAAACTCCAAATGACTTTCATTGCTAGACGAATCAACTAATATTGTTAATAAATTAAAATTAGCCAAATCTTTGAGTTTATCAGAAATTTTAACGACTTTTCGTACTACTTTTTTGAATTACATATGTATCTTTCATTTTTCATAGATTACTGCAACAGCGTGTCCTAACTTTTTCGTAAGTGTCCCTCTCTGAAAGAGAATTTATCCCCAACACAGCCATTTCGACAGTCTTTCCATTCTTACAACGAAGGTAAAAGAACAAGCTTTGCCTTTGATTTTTTCCCTTAAAATCTTCACTTCAATGACATTTGATTTGAGATTCTTCACAATCAAACACTTTCTGTTACTAAGTTTCGGTTGAGGTTGCACAACAAAAATATGACTGAGCCGACTTTCAATTTAAAATTGTACCGAAGTCGAATGCAGTTGGTTAACCTCATTCTTTCATAATTTCGTCTGTTCAATTCAATTGAAATGACGAAACGAAACGGACACATTTCATATTGCGGAAAATGCATTGCAACATTGACAGACGTCATTCAATGGCCCAATATTAACGCACCGAAGAAAATTATATTCGAGTACGGAAGCATAACGAAACGCAGCTCGATTTAAATTGAAAGGTGGTGCACGTGTCCTTCGGTCTTGACGTCAAATAAGGTTCCGTTAATCTTAATCATCATTTGTACGCAGGGTGGCTCACACTACACGATTTGCCTCCATATGATCGTTTCCTTCTTTTGGCAAAAACGCTTTTTTTGAGGTGGGCAAAATTAGACGATTGTCAATTCTGAAGTGTTTGTCATTCCTTTGAATCGATATTTTCTCCTTTCCATAGAAAATTAAATTTGCGAACCCCTAACAAAATAAACATAATTTCTTGAATGAAATAAGGTTAGGTTAGGTTAAGTCAGGGAAGGAGGACATCGTGAGACCCATCGTGATTCCCTTTTCCCTTCATGTAGGTAATTAACCAAATCCCAAAACAATGAGAATGAAAGTTGAGTCATGACCGATTCTCATACCTACCAAATATACACAACAAATTTCATAAAAATCGGTAAAGCCGTTTCGGAGGAGTACGGTTACAAACACCGTGACACGAGATTTTTATATATTAGATTTCTCTTTAAGTTTATGTTTAAATAAGTAAATTAGCACCTACCTACAATGGGAATGAATGCCAGAAAAAAATAATTGGGCTTAGAAAGTATTATAATGATTGACTGGAAATTGTTGACAATATTATTGAGGTGTGTAAGTATGTGAAAATAAGTATGGATGGCGTTACCACGACAAATCCAACAAGAAGCATAGGTAATTCAACATTTTCAAACACATCTGTCAAATAGTCTTGCTGTGACAGCCAGTTAAAGCAGACGCCTACGAAGAATTTTGTAAAAAGTAAAAGTAACAAGTAGATTTCGAAAAAAAACCATCACGCAAACCAAACAGAAGCCTGGAAAATATTAGGGAACTTTTTACTATCGATTGAATCCTTCCACCAGCGGTTTAGTCAATGTCGGTGCAGTCGTACCAGCCCAAGTGACGCCAAACGTTCTGGTCGCCCAATTTAAGTCAACACCAGAATTAAATCCATGGCATGATATTGAACGCTATCGGCGGTTGAAGGTGCGTTAACTTGGAGAGACTACAGGCTTATTACATGGATCAGTCGATCAGTGCTTTCAGTTGCGCAAAAAAATATTTTGATATGAACAAATATTTTCGCTCACAATCGACAAAAAACTAAGTCGTTTGACAACTGTAAAGGAATTTGGAATTGGGGACGTTCAAGAATCTAGTTTAGTAACTTTGACAGGTGGCTGACTTGTTGTGTTTCAGTTTTTTATTGGTCTAGCTTGGTCAGGGTTACGCGACAAGTCTGTTTTAGTTGACGTTTATGAAGGGGTACCTGACAAATCTAGTCAAGAATTTCGTGACTGAATGTGTTGGTTGGTTGGCATTACTGACCAGTCTGGTATTTGCGTTCGGTTCACAGTGATCGTCCGACATATTTTATCTGCGAAATAAACAATGGTTGGTCGCCATATTCGGTAGTCAGTTAAATGGTTTAATAAATGATCTTCCAAAAGAGTTATCTCTGATATAGTGATCTATATCCCGCTCTCACGATATTTTAGTTGAAACCCATAGATCTAGCCCAAAAAAAACGCCTATGTGGACAGTTGTTGAGTTTCTGAAATGAGGGATTGTTGAAACTTTTAACCAAAGAATCGCTGAAATGAACAATCGCATAGATAGCTGATCGGGGATACGGCTGATCTCAGATACGAAACGAAAAGCTTCGGATATGGGTATTCTAATTAATGACAACCTTTGCAAAGGAAGTAAGGATAAGCGAACAAATCTGCAGGTGCATTTAGTGGAAAATCTGGATATGTGCAAAACCGACATTACAGTCATTCAAAGATTGAAATGGGTAACTTAATGAAAGCCCTCGCATGGTCCTTATTTGCATCGAGGACAAACTTGAAGGTAGTGCGCTGATTTTTGACTCTTTACAGATTACAGAGGAGGCATGATGACGAAACATAAACAGGGTTGAACGTTTGGTCAGGGCGGCCACGATGTTAAAATTATTTTTGGACGTAGCATCAATATTTCTACCAAGTCCACCAGAGGGTAAAACGATCCTACTAATGAAACAAGGCCCGAACGGAAGCCTGTAACTATGGGAATATCTACAGTCGGAGCCATTTGGAAAGAACACCGCCGCAGACTATTAAATGGCGAAAACAGCAAAAAATCTGCTGTCAGACAAAATAATGCACAAGAAAAGTAAACATTTTCGTCCACCTGACCAACAGGAAATGTGGATAACGATTTTCAAATTTTAAACCAACCAACATGGCTGCTCAGACAGATGACGTACTTTTAAAATACGTTGGATGAAAGTGTGCCCAATGAATGGAACGAGAAGCCTCCTAAATGTCTCCTATAAGATACAAAAACAAGATGATAGTACGATTCCTATTCGAGAAAAGCTACCATTTACGATTTACCATATTCTCACGTTGATTTAGATCTTAGGAACTCCAGATCGTAAATCTTAAGACTCCCTCGTCAGACTATAAAAAAGTCTGGCTGCCTGGCGTCGGCAGGAATAAAACCCAATCTTTTGATGTTGCAAAAGGTCTAAGACAAGTGAACGTGCCATAATGTAGCTTTTATGGCATTATTTCT
The DNA here is from genome assembly GCA_916610125.1 of Cheilosia vulpina. Taxonomy (NCBI): domain Eukaryota; kingdom Metazoa; phylum Arthropoda; class Insecta; order Diptera; family Syrphidae; genus Cheilosia; species Cheilosia vulpina. The sequence continues at coordinate 75,552,039 of OU744276.1, read as the reverse complement.
GAATCAATTGTCCACAACTGACAACTTTTACTTCTTTACGTCGCAAAGAAAACTTAACCCGTAACAAGACCTCTGGAGGGATGAATACGGACTATGTTTGGATATAGAAAACACAGGGGGCCTGTTTTTAAGTTTCGACTCTAAATTTTAGTAGTTCACAGTGGGCCTTACTAATAATAATTTTTAACCTTTTCCCACCAAAAATATTCCCATTGTGAGTTCGAAAAATGTAGCCTGGACACTAAAAAAGATTATTAGTATCACGGAGTGGCTTTATTTCCCATACAAAAATTTTGAACTTCTGTAAATTTTAAGTCGAGACTAAAATTCGATATTGGTATCCCGCAGAGCTTCGTACTAAAATGTTGAGCCGCAGCTTAAATTGTTTATTGGTAAGGCCCAGAAACAGTCCCTCGGAAAATTATAGTGCTCTTCTTAAACGTTTATTAAGGACCGTTTGCTCGTACGACTCTTAACGATTTAAGTTCTACTTAAATACTTATGGGCTACTTTTTCCAGGGCGTAAACTGTCACAGAGTTTATGTGGCACTTAAATTCGCTATAAGTCGTATCAGCAAACGGCCCTAAGACTCCGAGAAGTTTTTATCGTTCCTACTCTGTGGGACCGTTTTTGACCAAAATGCATTTTTTTTTCTGACCTTACCACAATTAACTTGACATACTTATGCGAGCCAGCTTATCATCCATACTTATCATCCTCAGCTCTTTGATTTATCCAGAGATATTTTTGCGGCGAAAGCGATCGCGGTACTTGAAATACCTAGCAACACACAGTTTAATTAAGTCCTTGCTAGTCCTTAACAAACTTTGGAGGATGGGACTTCAATTTAAATCAACAATCAACCGATGTAGTTTAAAACCACGTTTGCTCTCCCGATGAAACCAAAAACAAAGTCCACTTACCAACTAGTCAGATCATTGGCCCCATAAACACTATGTCATCCTCGTAAATAGTTATAAAGACGCTAAACGACAAATCCATCACCGATCAGTAGTAAAATCGCAAACTTATTCCACCGACTAAGCTCCTCTTGAAACGCCTTATAACCCATTTCCAAGTAATCTGCTAATCGACTCTGAATACCCAAGTAACCTTCTACACCTTGAAAGTTGGCTAAAAATGTCCCCCTGACTCAGCGGCTTAGACATCTAAAACGATTTATCATTGGTGCGACCTGGCATAATATATTCAAAAGAGAAACACGCAAAATCTTTCTCCTGGCCATATCAATTGACTGCTGCGAGTGTGTCGCTACTAATTAGCGATATCCATCACTGGATTTATTCTTGTTTAATCTTCTTTACACATACAGAGCGCGCTGTAAATGTTTTGAAAGCCATCGGAAACCAACCCGATAAGCGTCCTCTTTAGAACGTTGGCCGAGTGTTTGGCTCAATAGAATCAATTCGAATTAATTTCGCTTTGGCCACTATCAGTCTTTATTAGTTTCGAAAAAAGTTAATTTATTCAAAAACAACATCGAATTCAGTTGAAGAGAGGCTAGAAAACCGCAAAAGTTACTAATTTGTAGTTTTTTTTTTTTTTTTTGTTGACAGACACTACCAGCTAAACCAGACATTCGGTCGTCAATTTTTAGCCAAAGGTTAGTCAAAGTGCTGGTCCGGCGGACGACCGACGTTGGGAATGGTATGGGCACGTGCAGTATACATGACAGTTTATATTAAAATTTAAGTTTGCTGGTGACACTAATTGGATTGAAGCTTCATTATGCGTCTCAGTTGGGTTTTCATCCATATGTATGGACTTTCTGCAGATTTTTGACCTGTCCACGCCGAGAAAAGCGGAACGCGTATATTTATATATTCGTTGTGCTCATTAACGGAACGGCCGATACAAAGTGTCGTATTGTTGTTGGGGCTGGGCGTCATTAGCATGTGGACGTACGCGACAAGTTTTTGTATCTTTAAAGTGGCATCGAATGTCAGAGGGCGACTGATGAAAAAGTTTACAACGCCGAATTGATGAATGTTTTTCAAACAGGTTGTCAGAAGTCGTTTGGGGTTCTGAATTGATGTGGATCACGTTAGGTTAGTAGCTGTTTACTAGATGGGTGGTCTTGCGATCTGATCACCAGTTGGGTTTATAATCTTGCTGGGTTATTCCTCGTGAAGTCAGAAGACCTGCACCGATTGTGGATTAGTCCCAGGGGTGTTAAAAGCTTTTCTGTGTAACTGAGGAGAAGAGCTTCTCCTATCTGTTAGAATCACCGGATTTAAGAACGTGGGACTCTTTAAAACCTGTTTTGTTCCAGAAGTAACCTTTTTTTCTGCTTGAAGGGAGATTGATCAAGAAAAGGTTTGCTCCACTCAAGGGCTCAATGAAAATCCTTCTTTCTTTCGTGAACGAGCAAAAAGAATTTAAATTGGGTATGCAATTAGAATTAGCGTTCATTCAAATTCCAAAGTCTCATATCTTTTGTGTTGAAATACCTCAGTTACACGAAAACGATCACAAAAACGCGATAATCCCAGTGACAATCCCCTTACGTATGCTAAAAAAAAGTGATTATTACTATCAAGTAGGTACCCTTGAACCCTCCACCCGGACCTGGCGCATTACATCATCAAAATTGGTTGGGTCATGAACTTGGGTTCAAAGAATGCTTACGATAATATTGAGATTCATTTTTTTTTTCCATTTAATTTATGCTTAAATCCCCAATTGCTACAACCGACTACGGATTTGCCTTTCCATATTTACTATATTTATAGATCAACCAAACAAATGTGCAAGGATATTTAAATATATTTTTATGAACATACAACCACCCACCTGAATCGATCCTGACTCATGAGTTATTCCTGATTTATTACCTCACAGAAACACCAATCGGTTCAAGACTTTTCTTCGAACCCATACAAAAAAATTTTAAATCTTTAGCCCGATCAATCTTAATTTAATTTTATACCTTTATTTTATTTTGTTGTATAAATTAAAACCACTGTCCTAATAGCTAAACCTCTTTCTCTTGTGTAACCTGGTAAAGTCGATGAGGTTGTCTTTTTGGATACACATCGCACAGGTGGTTCAGTATTATGTGATGAGCTCTGTCTGTTTTAAATAAGCAGCTTATTTTTCGATTAACAACTAAAACACGATCATTTTGCCAGACTGTTCGGCGCTGTTTTAGTATTTTTTTTTTTAACTTAGCAACAGAAAAACGAGTTCGATACTTCTCTTGGATTTCTTTAATGCATTTGAGTTGGTAAGGGTACCGCACGCGCAGCGCAAGATAAAATAAGAAATAAACCACAAAAACTGGTATAGGAAATCTTTTGTCTGGGGAATAATAATTTTTCGGAGAACGTCTGATCAACGTTCGAGAGAGTATATCTATCATGAAAGAGGTTCTAAATTTGGCCATTTTGACTCGGCGTAAAATTGTAGGTGCCTTTCTTCCCAAAAAAAAAAAACTTACAAAACACAAATGGTTGCAGGAAGCTTGGCCTTGGGTTCCAACAAAAGCCCCTGTTGCGCCAAATATTTCTTTTTAAATACGTATTGTAGCGTGGAACCTAAAATGTAAACAACCCATTAGTAAAGAATTTTGTGACCTTTGGCTTATGCTGTTGTTGTATCGCCGTTCGCCGTGCTTTCCTGTCACCAGGAGAAGAGCGAACTTGCGGAGAGGTTGAAAGAAAACAAAGTATTAATTTTTTATTAGAAAGGCCCGCTGTCTATAGCTTGGCTGCGACCTTTACTAATAGTATATTTTATTTTAATTAAATCAATATAGTAAGGCCCGCTGTCTATAGCTTGGCTGCAACCTTTACTATTCAAAAATCAATTAACAACTCTCTGCCTGACCCTTTCAACCACTCCTTTTTATATTCATTTTAACAGTTAAATTCCCCTCCAATCACTTGGAATCAGCAACCCAAGACAATTCTTATCCCAAAAACCTATTTTCGTAATCATGGTGCCCAAAGCAATATCCAAAGAATATGCTATGCCATCAATGTGTCGCAACATGTCATTGGCACTTCGACCATTCTGAGTTGAACCCGAAGTGAGTCAATGCGCTATCAGCATTACCCATGTCATTAGCACTTGTGTTCCTTTCCGTGTTCCCAGCGGTCGCCATGCGTCACCATTCATTGATACACGATACCCATAGTATACTCGTACTCGTAGTATGTAGTATATCGTATGAGTGTGCCTGATGGGTATAGTATGTCGCTTGGGTACCAATATGCAAGTGTTGCATTTTGGTGTTTACGGAATTGAAGTGGATTGCGCAAGTGAAATGCATTAGCGCGATAGTGACCTAGTGCCGACAAATTTATAGGTCATTTGTTTTATACTTTATGTGGACGTATATATTGGATTACGAAAGATAGAGTTTAGGGTAAAGATATCATAGTGGATGTTGCTGTGAAAGGAGTTGTGTGGGAAAACAGAGATAATTATATTTATTATAATTATATTGGATTACGAAAGATAGAGTTTAGGGTAAAGATATCATAGTGGATGTTGCTGTGAAAGGAGTTGTGTGGGAAAACAGAGATAATTATGATGGGATATTGTGGGATATGTAGCGTGGATACTACATCCCATCCCCCTAAAAAAAAGAAAATTACTACCTTGAAGAGGTTAATTTTCTGTGGAGTCGTAGTGGGTGTAAGGTACAGGTCAGTTGATTATTAGTTTTTACTTATTATCTATTACAAAAAGATAATGATAATTTTATAAAATGGGTTACATATAATTTTTTCTTAAATGTATAAAAAATTTTTTTCTTTTTCAGAATTATTACGTAAACAATATATTTTTAGTTGTAAACAATTTGTAATATAAAGGTAATGTTTATGAATCGTAAGAAGTAATTTTATATTATTAGATACTTTTCTATTACAAAAACTTAATGATAATTTTATAGAATGGGTTACATATATATTTTTTCTTAAATGTATACAAAAAAATTTTCTTTTTCAAAATTATTACGTAAACAGTATATTTTTAGTTGTAAACAATTTGTAATATAAAGGTAATGTTTTATGAATCGTAAGAAGTAATTTTATATTATTAGATACTATAAATTATGTTTTTACAAGAATAATGGTATAAATGTATTGTAGTTATTTTTGTTTTGTTTAATTATTTGCAGTTTTAAGTTTTATTAATTTCCAAGTGTAATGGTAGGAGTCTCAATATCATTGAGTGTTTTGGGATTGGTTTTGATTTCGGAAGTGGTTTTGGGAGTAATGGAATCATGTTTGAACCTGTACTTAGTGTACTGTTTGTAACAGAATAATGTTAGAATTAAAGCGATGATAAGGTAAGTAGAGACGTAGTGGTGGATATTATGTTTGTCTAGTGGTATCAGGGGATCGTCTTCTAAGTTTTTCATGAGATTTATGCTTTCAGAGAGTGCATTTAGATCGTCCTGGCTTGAGAATTTTACGAAGGATGGTTTGTTAGTTTCGTTCCAGGGTCTATTGGTATGATTTGTGAGGATAGTGGAAATGTTAAGGGAGGGGATAAAAATGTTGTGGATGTATGTGGTTTTTTCCTTATGTGATCGTATGGTTAGTTCCTTGGTTTTGAGGTAGCAATCTCCAGAAATTAGTAATGTAGCTGTGTCTTTTAAAGAATAGGTCGTGAGGGTGTCTTGACAGATTTCGTCAAAAGTATACTCATTGATGGTTGAGAATAACCATTTATTAGTTTGAGACAATTGTATCCAAACCGTTGGGATGTTTGATTCCCTTATATTGCAGTTAGTGGGGTATGTGTTTGTCCTTTGGAGTATTTGGATTTCACACGGAGGGTTATTGGTGTTTTTACAAAAAGAAACTAATTATTATCCGGCTCCCATACAACTGTGTCGGTAGATTCGTACCCGTCTTCTGAATCATCTTCGTATTCGACTCGGTGCGGTGGGTTGCGTATCGCGGGGTTCCAACGTCGTGGGAGTGGACCTTTCAGTATATAAGTGGGACAGAATTCTAGTTCGTAATCTTCTTCTCTTATACCAAAGCTTATTGTGTCCCCGAAATGGAGCTTCCTTATAGTACAAGGGGTGAGTCTTTCCCCATTGATATAGGTTCCACGTGAGATATGGTGGTCCGCTATGTGTACTCTTTGATCGTTGAGGTCTACGTGAATTGCTGATTGACCAGGGGACACAAGCGGAGTAGACAGTTCTATGTCATTTGGATATCCCCTGCCTATCTTCGTGGTTCCGCGGCGCAGACGGAGTTCTTTTTGTGAAACTATATTAAATAGTGTCCATTCCGAATCTGGCTCGTAGTATATCGACTCCATCTTCTAAAAGAAGAGGATTGGGAGTAATTAAATCGGGGTCTCGGCAATATATTTGTATAATCTAAGCTTATCTGAGTGTGTGGGAAAGTATATAATGGTCTTATTCGTGGTAAAACTGTAAATTATTGTTGTGTATTAGTTTGGACTTGTTTTTTATTTTAATTATGGTGTTTTCGTTGGATAGGATTTTTATCACTTCGAAGGGACCTTCCCATAGAGGGGATAGTTTATTCTTTCTAGCGTTATTTCTTAGCAAGACCTTATCACCAACATTAAAGATTTTGGGGTTGGTTTTCTTGTCAAAATAATTTTTCGAGTTCTCTTTTCGTTTGTTTAGTATTACTTTAGCTGCTTGGTACCCATGTTGCAATCGTGCCTTTAATTCGTTTGCATAATTATCATAATTATACGAAACGTTTGGTTGTTGTGAGAGTTTGCTAGGTACGTTGGCTGGATAGCCGTAGAGCAATTCATATGGCGTAAAGCCTGTGCTTGAATGGGGAGTAGTGTTATACACGAACATCGCGTAAGGAATCCACGTGTCCCATGTAAGTGGATCTTGGTTGACGTAATGTCGTAAATACTCAATCAAGGTTTTGTGGCTACGTTCTAGTGCTCCATTTGTTTGGGGGTGATATGGGGTTGTGTTTAATTTTTTTATCTTCATAAGTGAACACGTTTCTAAAAACATTTTACTTAGGAAATTCGCACCTTGGTCCGTTAACAGTGAGAATGGAATGCCGTGTCGACAAACAATGTTTTCGACGAAAACTCTTGCAACTGTTGGAGCTTCTGCGTTGGGTATTGCGTATGCTTCTGAGTATTTGGTAAGGTCATCTTGAAAGGTTAAAAGATATTTACGGTCACTATAACTTGTTGGCAAGGGTCCAACTATGTCTAGAGCTATCCTTTCAAACGGTCTTGAACTAGTAGTCGTAATTTTCATGGGTATGGGCGGATTTCGCCTGCTCTTATTAACCTGACATGAGGTGCACTTTCTAATATGGTCAGTAATATCTTGTGCCATTGTGGGCCAGTAGTATTTTTCTTTGATTCTTTTTAGGGTGCGTGAAACTCCTTGGTGACCTCCAAAAGGTGAATCATGGTATTCAAATATGATTGTTTTGATACTTTCTTGGTCGGTCAAAGTGACTCTGTCGTTGCTGTATAAGATTATTTCGATATCATTTTTATCAAAAACTTTTTCTATCAATATTTTGATGGTAGTTTTCATGTTGATACCTACATTTGGGGTTGTAATACCTATTGATTTTGGCTGGTTCTTATTTATGATGTCCCTTATTTTAATTAAACATTTTTCGGTTATTGATTCGTCTTTGTGACTTCTAAATGGTATAGGTAGTGTAGTAACATACCCGAATTTGGTTTCGGAAATGTTTGCTATATCAGGTTTAACGAAGTTTGGTATTAATTCTTGGAGATCTTTTTCTTCTGAAGATTCTACTAGAGGCAGTATTATTACTTTAAAATTTAGGTTTTTGTCTTGATATACCGTACCTTTCTTTTCTATCAAGGAAAAGCTGGAAATTGTTTGTAATTCGTCTTGGTTACTTTGTGGCGAACTATCTTCTTCAAGTATTTTCTTTTGGTTACGCGTGATCGCCATGACGTTGTTACTCTGATTGCTAGGTATTCGACTTAATGCATCTGCGTTAGTGTTGCATTTTCCTGATTTATAAATGATTTTATACTGGTATTCCTCTAACAAAATTCTCCACCGTGCTAATCGTGAAGTCGGATCCTTAAGGTTCATTAGCCATTGTAAGGGCCGGTGATCGGTGTATATGGTAAACTTGGTATTGTAGATATATGGTCGAAACTGTCTGATTGCGAAGATAATAGCCAATAATTCCTTTTCAGTTGTTGTGTATCGTGTTTCAGCACTGTTTAGTGTCCTGCTAGCGAAACAAATTGGTTTATCCTGACCTATCGCTCCTTGTGATAAAACTGCTCCTAGTGCCAAGTCGCTTGCATCTGTTGTTACTACGAATTCTTGACTGAAGTCTGGGTAAGCTAATATAGGAGGGTTAACTATTTTTTGTTTTAAGGTTCTAAATGCTTCGTCGCAAAAGGCGTCCCATATGAAAGCAATATTTTTCTTTAAAAGATTAGTTAAAGGTTTGGCAGTTCTGGCGAAGTCAGGGATGAATCTTCTGTAATACCCGACAAAGCCTAGGAATGATTTTATACCTTTTACATTTGTCGGTTGTGGATAAGTGGTAACTGCTTTTATCTTCTCTGGGTCCGGCATTATGCCGTTTTCTGTGATTACATGTCCCAAGTATATTAACTCTTTTCTGATGAATTGGCATTTTTCTGGCTGAAGTTTTAGATTATGCTCCCGCAGTCGGTTGAGCACTTTTATAAGCCGATTATTGTGATCGTTAAGATCGTATCCGTATATAACTATGTCGTCTACGTAAACAAAACATTCAATTCCTTGAAGTCCCATTAGTACGTTGTTCATTAGTCTCTGAAATGTGGCAGGAGCATTTTTTAGACCGAAAGGCATACGATTGTATTCGTAGTGTCCAAACGGCGTGCTAAATGCCGTTTTGTGCTTGTCTGCTTTGTCCATAAGAATTGGGTGGAAACCTTTGGCTAGATCGAGAGTGCTGAAATACTTTGCCCTTCCCAATTGATCCAAAATATCTGTGATATTGGGTAAAGGATAAGCATCTCCCACAGTTGCTTCGTTTAATTTTCTAAAATCGACAACAACTCTCCAGCGTTTAGTACCATCTGGACCTGCCTTTTTTGGGACTAATAGCAGTGGTGAATTCCAAGGACTATAGCTTGGTTGCACCACACCATCCTGTAACATTTCATTTACCTGTTTGTGTATTTCCTCCTTAGTACTGTCTGGGAGGCGATATGGTTTAATGAACAAGGGAAGTTTTCCTTCGTCGGTTATTATTCTGTGTTGCGTAGTGTCGGTATAAGTAAGGTGGTCGCCATCGAGGAAGAATAAGTCGTTGTATTCCCGACAGATGTTAAGAACGGACCCCTTTTCTTCGGTATTACAATGCTGGAAGTCTAAGAGTGATTCTAATTTCTTTAAACGGTTCTTTACTGGGTCTCTTAACCTGTCTGCTTTGACTATTTCAAATTCGTTTAATTTTTCCCATCTTGGTCTGATATTGTTAAGACTTACTTCTTGGTCGATGTCTAAGGTATTCATCATGAGTACTTTGATTTTGGAATCCTTAGGTTGGGTTATTGTTTCACCTACGTATATACCTGGTAGGATTTCTTCTTTCTGTATTATTATGTCTTCGTTTACTTCTTTCTCGCTGAATGGAATGTCCACTACTTGACGCATTCGTGGCATTAACCTGATGGAGTTTTTTGTTTCTTCTTTGTTATTGAGGGCTGCTTTAGTTTTTCTGCTATTTACTTGGGTGTCTCCAGTTCTATTTTTGACTGGGATTTCGTTTATATTTTTATTTGTAGGTTTATGGACTTGTGGATGAGGGAAGATATCAGAGATGACTTCCTTAGTGTCGTTTTTTGCAGAATCATCTGTTTTATTCCGTTGATAACCGGAACCAGATTTAGATTCCCATGCATGATTTGTATTATGGACCAAATCAGTATGGTTCGACTCTTGGACGCATCGTCTATCTTCTTTCTTGCTAGATCTACCCGTAGGTAGCACCTCGTAAGGTGTAGCATTTTGCTCCTCTTCTGTTGCCTCTTTTACCTGTTTAAGTTTTACATATACGTATTTATTTATATATTTATTGCCCTTTTTTAATTTTGCTTCTAGTTGACCTTTTCCATAGTTCACGTTACATTCGAATTTAGTTAGGAAATCGTTTCCCAGAATGCCGTCGTATGGTAGGTTTATTTCTTTGCTCATTATTTGGAAAGAATGTTTCAGGGATATGATACGTTCATCAGTTTCGAATTCCAATATTCCTGACCTTTCTCCAAGTGTATTTAGAGCGTCTCCAGCAATTGTGGATATGACACATTGCGTATTGTTTTCTTGTCTTAAAGAGTGCTGCGTTCCTTTTATTAGGCTTATACCGGCGCCTGTGTCAACGAGGAACGTAGAATTTTTTTTATCCGATGGCTTGAACTTGATGCATATCACTGGCTCCTCATATTCGGGACAGAATGATACGATCATATTCAAGTCTACATTCGGTTGGGGTGTACGTCGGCTGTTGTCACAACTCGGGAGGTGTCGACGTGGTTCGCCTCCCGAGGGGTGGTGTTTTCCGAATCATTACCTAAGTTATGGGGGGCACTGTATCTTACGTCACGATTTCTGCCGCGAGGGGGGTAATTGGAGATGTTGGGGTTTGGTCTGTTGTTATTTTGGGAGCTATCTGTATTATTAATATTATTAGTATTGTTATTTGCCGGAGGTCTAATTTGCGCCAATCTTACTCGGCACTCATTATGACTGTGATTATAACGATTACAATAGCTACATTGTAACCGCTGAACTTCTCTTTTTACCTGTTGGGGAATGAATTGGGGAAGGTTTTGGTTGCGGTAGCAAGTCGCAGCAGTGTGTCCTACCTTATTGCAGGTTTGACAGACTGGAGAACTAGTACGACCTGCTGTAAGAAAGCAAGTACTTGAGGTGTGGCCCACTTTGTTGCAAGTTTGGCAAACAGGTCTTTGACGATTGGGATATTCTCGGTTGTGCGAGGTGAAGTTTGTCGTGTGTTCCATTCGAGCTGAATGTTCACTAGCATAAGCGATGGCCCTTTTGAGGTCTCTTTCGCCATGTGCTTGGACGATCAATTTTAAGTTGTGGCTTTTTATTCCGTCCTCAAAAGCTTGCACTGCCTGCTTTTCATTTTCCGAGACTAAATACCTTCGCACGGCTTCCTCTTTAGTACTAAAAAATGTGGCTGAATTTAGCGAATTTAGTAACCGTAATATTCGATCGCCAAATTCTTTAATGGATTCCCCATTTTTTTGTTTAGCATTTGTCAATGCTCTTTGTGCAGAGGAACGTGATTGTTCTTCTTTAAATTGGCTTTCTAGCTTGCTCACTAGATCGTCCCATTTATTTAAAGTGGTGAACTGAGTAAGTTCAAATGCGGGTCCTTGGAGTCTAGTTTTAACAACTTCAAGGAACAATTTATGTTCTGCATCTGTTTTGACAGATGAAAAGAGAACATTACCACAAGCGGTGAACTTGCTAAGTTCGGCTGGGTCTCCGTTGAAGGTGGGGACAATGTTGTATATGTCCCCGAGACTAATTTTGTACTCCATAAGGGTGTCAGGTGAATTTGTTTGGTTGAAAAAGGGTAATTCTTGAAGTAGCTGTACTCTTGCAGCTCTACTTCTAGTTATTATAAACGGAATGGTGGTTGGTTGAGGAAAATTTGGATGACCGAAAGGGGAGACTTAAAATTGCAATTACAAATTTTTGTATTTATTGTGATAAAATATATATATGTTTTTAGGTAAACTTAATAGTAGGGCTACCTTATGATGTTCTTCTTTCCTTGGTGGTGGATTTTTTTCTTGCTGTGTTGTCGTCTCTTGATGTGGATGCGCCAGGCAAGCTTCACGCCCTAAAGCTGAGGTCTCCTGGTCTTTTGTTGCTGCTTTTTAATTTTCACTATATTTCTGGTGTAAGCCCCAGATACGCTTCACAATATCATTTTTTTTTTTTTACACTTTTTTTTTTTTTACTCCTGGTGTATAGCCCCAGTACGCATCGAGTGTTTACTCGTTTTTGGTAGAGTGGATCCCTTTTACGTGGATCCCACCGCTGCCACCAAATGTTGTATCGCCGTTCGCCGTGCTTTCCTGTCACCAGGAGAAGAGCGAACTTGCGGAGAGGTTGAAAGAAAACAAAGTATTAATTTTTTATTAGAAAGGCCCGCTGTCTATAGCTTGGCTGCGACCTTTACTAATAGTATATTTTATTTTAATTAAATCAATATAGTAAGGCCCGCTGTCTATAGCTTGGCTGCAACCTTTACTATTCAAAAATCAATTAACAACTCTCTGCCTGACCCTTTCAACCACTCCTTTTTATATTCATTTTAACAGTTAAATTCCCCTCCAATCACTTGGAATCAGCAACCCAAGACAATTCTTATCCCAAAAACCTATTTTCGTAATCATGGTGCCCAAAGCAATATCCAAAGAATATGCTATGCCATCAATGTGTCGCAACATGTCATTGGCACTTCGACCATTCTGAGTTGAACCCGAAGTGAGTCAATGCGCTATCAGCATTACCCATGTCATTAGCACTTGTGTTCCTTTCCGTGTTCCCAGCGGTCGCCATGCGTCACCATTCATTGATACACGATACCCATAGTATACTCGTACTCGTAGTATGTAGTATATCGTATGAGTGTGCCTGATGGGTATAGTATGTCGCTTGGGTACCAATATGCAAGTGTTGCATTTTGGTGTTTACGGAATTGAAGTGGATTGCGCAAGTGAAATGCATTAGCGCGATAGTGACCTAGTGCCGACAAATTTATAGGTCATTTGTTTTATACTTTATGTGGACGTATATATTGGATTACGAAAGATAGAGTTTAGGGTAAAGATATCATAGTGGATGTTGCTGTGAAAGGAGTTGTGTGGGAAAACAGAGATAATTATGATGGGATATTGTGGGATATGTAGCGTGGATACTACACTGTTGTAATTTTTTATCCGGACAGTTTTTAGCAAAATGTCCAAATCGATTACACTGAAAGGCATCGAACACGCTTCTGATTGAATTTGGAAGAACATTTTTTGCCGTAAAATACTACTGTGTCGCCCGGTGTCGCCTTTACATCCGCAGTAACTTCGTTTTGATAGAGTCTGCCGTAATTGCTGGTAAAGTACCAATCCAGCCTTCACTTATTTGCAGCCCCATTCCCCTCAGCTTATGCGCAGTCGTGATAACCTTGTTGACAAATTCCTCAACTGAGACGCAGTCCTCCAACTTGGTTGTAATCAGGGTTCTTAACAAACCAACTTTCCTAGTCAACCCAGAGTCCTGAAATGCCTTTTCCAAATTTTCCCATACATCCTTGGCTGTTTTCGTGTCCTGAACGTGGACAAAGTTTACGGGATCAATTAACAAAATTATCTCGGACTTCGCCTTTGTTATCTGCTTTGTCTCTGTTGGTTTTCCTGTGACACAGTCCCACAAATCCTCATATTCAAGAAGATTCCTGGCAGAAAATTTCCAGGAGTCATAGTTCTCCCTGCCCTTGAGCTTTTCTATGGAAATCGTAGTACTGGCTGCCATGAGTTTCTAAATTCTAATCTCGAAAAAAGAATTCTCTAAAAATCAACTGCATCCGTAAGAAAAATTCTATCACAATATCTTTATTTTATCGCGACTTTCCCTAACTTTCTTGTGCTTAATTAATTTGCGAATTCTGGGCCCATAACCTAAAGAAATTTGTAAATCGAAAAGGAGCACAAGAAATAAAACACCGCACATCAAGTAAAAAGAATAGAGAAGAAGTTTAATAAATATGACGTTTTAAAGAAACACACAATGGTACAGTGTTGCCTAAGTAAAGAGCATTGCCAGACATAATTAAAATTTCAAGTTTTCTTTACAATAATTAGTCACCAAACAAGTTCCACTTCCATTTGGAGACTCGAATCTGTGAAATAAGTGGAGAGTTACGTGAGCTAATTCTAGAACCATCGAGTTTGTTCGGGAGGAACAGGAATTCACTAGAGAGTTCCCGACAGATGGCGGAGCGGATATAAAAGGACAAATTTGAGAACAAGTGTGATTGGTAAAGTTCGAGACAGTAATCGGTTGTGAAGATAAAGAAGTGTAAAGTGATTGGTTTTAGTCGGATAAGAACTGTTTGAAGAAATATTGTTTTGAAGCGAATTATTAAAGAAAAATAGTGTAATAAAAATGATTTTATTAGAAAAGTTCAACAGAATAGCGTTTTATCTTTTCGAATCTCAGCTCGCATGTAACAGTATCAAGAATTTATAAGCCCAATAATTTGAATAAACTCATTGTTCATGGGGAACTTTACATCTGGGTTTTCGTTATTTAATTGAAGCTCTTTTCCAGATTCCGGGCCATACAAAGTTATTGTCCTTATACTCTACAATTTCTATGTTCGTTACCCACCAGCAGTTGTTAATGTTAAATCCTGAAGGATTGTCCCTTTTCAGGACTGTTTGGCATTCGTAGAGTCCCATAGCGCAAATAAGTACAAAAAACACATTGCGAAGATCACCTGCGTCATCGCCTGACACTTGTGATAGTATCATTCCAACAAAATTTCTACTGGGACGCTTCAAATTCGCGTCTTGCTCTTGACGAGTTTTGCTCAAAATTGACCAGCCGCAACATCACTAAATGAGTTAATATCCGCCATAGTTAATATTCCGATGACGTCTGTGACAGTAGCTCCAAGCCCTTTGATGACGCTGTCGATAATTAAATATTTGTAAACAAAATTTTAATCTAATCGAAAGTGTAATTAGGAGCTGACGACAACGCGACGGGCCACGTGGCCATTGCCGATATCTAAATAATTATTATAAACTCGCTTTTTGTGCCGGGCAAAAAGTTGATTGAGAACAAATTCATCTCGGCGAAACGCAAAACTAAGCCGGTTGTACTTAAATGAGAGCTACACGCTCATGCTCACGTTAAGGAGTGCCCGCCACGGCGAGGTGATTGAAGAAATGTGAATGAAAAATCAGTGTCTTTACCACCGTCTCCCGCACAGGGAGATGTCCGTGCTAATAGACAGTAATGGATTCGTAGGAATTATACGACTCGACTTGGATCATATTTGCATAATCTAAACGATTCATCTGAAAAGATCAATGAATTTAAACAAAACACGCAAACACGAGAGTAGAACAGTAATGGTGCGAAAAATTGACTATTTACCCAACTAAGTCTACACCTACCTACATCCGATTGAAAATGTAAATAAACAAAGACGTCAGTCAACCCTTCCAGGAGAAATTAAGTCATTGATATTTAATTTTGTTGTTTTGTTTTGTTATTGCAAAAATGGATTCACTAAAATCGCAACCGACATTCGCGGTAAACGGTTCGCTATACTTCACCAGAAGTGTTTTGAAAGAAGCTGTCAGCAGTGAAAGGAAACGGTTTGTTTGATTAGAATAATGTATTCTGGCGTCATTCGACAGCTTTGGTGAATGACACGATTGATGGGTGTACGGAAGAGATTTGGGGTACCTGGTAGGCCAGTCTTTAAGCTTTTAGAATTGCGGAACATCATCGGCTAATAATACGTTTGGGTAATTGGTCAAACGGGTCAAGCTGTTGGGGTTTTCCCTTTGACACAGAACTTCGAGAAAGACCGCACAATTTGAATGATTTTACTTATTTCCAGGAGAAAACTTATAAACGAGTTTTGATGGGTTGTCCTTTTTGCTATAAAATATCGACGACTTGACCTTAATTTTGTATGCATTTAAGCGATCTTTCTAGAAGTAAAATCGTTTTACATCGTCGGAATGGAAACAGTTGCTAACCGCTATTACATTGAAAGAGTTAAGATCAGCTGAACAGTAAAGTGGAATCGTCAGCACATACCTAATTGAAATGGGTACATAGCTGCATACTCTACTTGACACTATCGAGATTCACGCTCCGCATCCGCATTTATAATGGCTGCGTAACAGATATCCACCAGCAACACAGCAGTTACGTCACCATTTTGTATGCAAACTGACGTTTGTCGTCAGTCGATCGCTGCAAACTTCGCACAACTGAGTGTATTCGAAGTAGGCCTGATTTAAACTTTTAAATAATTGCCACACTATTTGACAGTTGACACTTGATGGCATTTGATTACAATGGGCACATTCAAGAATCTAGTTATCTTAAGTCGACTAGATTGTTCTGAATAAGATGTTACCTGAACGCAAGAACTAGATTGGTCAGGAAAGTCAGCCACATATGCGAACTGTTAACTTCAGTCCACGAATGATATAAGAAACCTTAAAAATCTAAAAAAATTGTTTCTTATATCCGAAGTGTTCTTATATGCGAAAACGTATGTGTTTCTTATAAGCGAAGTGTTCTTATATGAGTGTTTCTTATATCCGTCGTGGACTGTATTCAGTCACGAATTTCTTCACTAGATTCGTCGGCTACCCCTTCATAAACGTCAACTGAAACAGCTACTCATATGACCGATGTCAGCCCAGACTAGATACATCTAGTCAGACAGCTGTCAGCCTTACTTAAGTAGATACTTGAATGTCCCCAATGATTATTAACCCATAGAACCCAGTGCTTCTGTGGCTTCTACCAGATCGGTAAATATTTATGTTTTCCTATAAAAATCCGTCGCAAAAAAAAAAATCTGTCACTGTGACTGCCGATGACAGTTTCTCTCATTCTCTCAATGTTCCCAAAAAGAAAAGCAAAAGTGCTTCCTCTCACGCTGTGCCTATTGTCAACGGGTGCAACGGAGACGGACTGAAAAGTAAACCTACTTTATTCGTCGCATGTCGCATCCGGCTCCGGGTCGTCTTCCATAAGCTGCTGTATATTCGATCAACCTGTCAGTCGAATATGCTGCAGCAACGGGCGCGACGGATTTTTTTATTTAAGGCGCGAGTAAAATGGGCAAAATATTTAACGAGTCACGAAAGACCAT
Organism: Cheilosia vulpina; assembly: GCA_916610125.1. NCBI lineage: Eukaryota > Metazoa > Arthropoda > Insecta > Diptera > Syrphidae > Cheilosia > Cheilosia vulpina. The sequence continues at coordinate 75,535,095 of OU744276.1, read as the reverse complement.
CGCATCAGCAGGACGGGTAAAAAAAATGTAGCGGACTGTATGCGAGCAAATATAATGCAGAGGGGAAAATTTTTTTATTTTAAATCAAAAGGCCGGGGAAAATATAAAAACATGACAGAGGACTGAATTGTTTATTATTGAAGAGGGATCGAGCGACACGGGTGTGATTTTCTTTCGCGTCATTAAAAGTCAGGTTCGGTTCACAACCCTTGTCTTATTAACTACCATCTTAAATTTTAAACATAATCTTTATCTAGAAAACTTTACAGTAATTTTAAAGAATATACATCTAATTTTTGTCATCGTCTAAAAATCCTTAAAAGTAGTCCTGTAAATTATTTGAGAATTCACGCGTAAAGTAGGTAATTACAACATTTAGAGCAAAGCATGCACAGCACAAATTTATATATTGAGATTGGAAAACTGAAAGCGTAGCTGAACCATAAACTAAGTATTAAATAGACAGTCAGCTCAGTCGACTTAAGAGAATTTGCCTAAAAGCTGTTTACCGTGTTACTATGTGTGTAAGATGTGTGTCTAGCCGCACGCATACACTTTCACACAGTAACTAGTAACTTGACAGTTCAGTTTTTTTCTTTTATTACACCTTTAAGAACTTTTTTTTTCTGCTTCACTCATGTATACCGAGAAAACCCAAATTCCAACTTAAGTTTTTTTTCACTGCGCCACCTCTCGCGAGCGTCTGACAAACATCCGAGAGTATAACTGTCATGAAAGAGCTTCTCAATTGGCCGTTTGGACTCGGCATAAAATTGAAGTTCCCTTCCATTCGTCCCAAAAATAAAATCTCACACAAGACGAATGGTTGTGAAAAGCTAGGCCTAGGGTCCCTACGGACCTGTTGCGCCAATTATTTATTTTATTTACTCATGTATTCACAGATAGGAAATTTAAGAAATAATTTTATTTTTAAATTTGCGCGGGTCCGCGGGAGCTGACTTATACTTATACTTTGTTTATGAGCTGAACGTAGCACCCGTGAAAGTGTGCAAGCTTTTTGTATACATCTATAGTTAAGCTTAGTAATAGAATCAACAACAACAAAAAAAGACGTTTAGAACCTTGTTTAATTGAATTATAATTTTTTAAAAATGTTGCATGCCCATACGATAATGAAACGAAATTCTTTATATAGAACTTTTAATTTTTCTGAATCCAAAAATAACAATCAACATTCAAGTGGGAGATTTTTTTCGGTTACCATTTCTTGACAAACGAACGAAAGGTATATATCCAAGGGATGGACGAGTTTTATTGAACATCTATTTCAGCAGTAGAATCGCAACTAGAACTACTCTCTACTTTATATTTCCGAGACTCCCACTGTAGGTAAGAGAAAAATCATACTGAGATCCCTAACTCGCAATCCTCTTGCCGCTGGCCTCCTCAATTTATTTTCAAATTCGCCATTTTGTTTTCCCATCGATGGTTTGTCAATTAAGAATCCGTGTGACATGCAAACACATACAAAAAATACAAAAATAAATGCTGCCAACCTTGGCAACCGTGGGGAAATGTGCTATAGTTCGAGAATACCACATTATTTCATTGCTGAATGTCATTGGTTAGTTATTATAAATTGTTAAAAGGCGAATAATTCGATTTTGTTGGTCAATAAAACTAGCTAAATAAGATGTTGTATATTCAAGAAACTTATTAGGACAAACATGGCTGCGTATTTTCTGCTTTTGAATATCCTTAGCTTCGATTTTATGTGTTAATTTTTCTTAGATAACTGACAAAAAATTTACTCAAAATGTTTTTATTTTCCTTCAACCAATTTACGTTGTTCATTTTTTATAAATATTTTAAGCAAATGAACACTTTACGAACTTCCTAAAAAAAAATATATTATCCACATGTAACGAATTATTTCAAATTTAACGGATAAAATTCTATGAACGCTGTCAGCAACTTTGCCCACAGCGGAAGTGGCATATGCAAGGTGCGAGTGTGTTGGTGAGTCGGAATTTTTGAAGTAAGGTGACATTTGTCAATACGAATTTCTATGTTATGTCGTTTTCCATTGGTTTCACTCGGAGATCCACTCATTCTGAAATCCAATGGAACAACAAAACAGCTTCTGAAAGAATCCACAATAGTATTGGTGAAATGCCAAAAAATAATCTACGGCTGCTGTCAGCTGACTTGTATAAAATACATAAATTACACTTGTGTGAGTGCTTCTTGAGTGGATTCTGACTTTAAATCGAGAAGCGAAATTCTCTTCTCAGAATCACCAGAAGAGTATTTTTTGTGCCAATGGAACGGTTTCAGAAGTGATTTTTTCGATTCCGGACTCTCCGGGACGCTTCTTTTTGCCCAATGGAAAAGGACATAACAATACAAGCGCATACAAGCGCACTTAGCGTTTGCCACCCCATAAAAATATAGCTCGTAGGCAAGTAGCGGGAAATCGGCCGAAGTTGGTGGTCTCAGTATTGTCTCTGCTGTAGGTTTTTCTCCCAACGGGAACTGACAGTTCATGTTGGATGTGTTAATTAATGTGGTTTTCGATTGGGCTTCTCTCAGATTTCAGACTTCGTGTGTCTAATCGAACATAAAATTGTCACTTGCTCTTTTTTGTGTTGATATTAGTGCAGTTCGAATATGTGTAGCCTTCGACACTTTTCTAAGCATTTTGCATTCACTGCTTAAATTTTGTAATAAAACATTCGAGGTTTGCGCCCCAATTGATTTCTAAACATTTGTACATAAATTATTAACAAAAATAGAACCTCCCGATGCAATGCATTTCTTTGCAGTTGAAAATTTTTACGAAAATGTAAACAAACTCCACTAGTTGTCAAACTCAAACGTACTTGTATTGGTAAATCTGAAGCAAATCTTGGAAAAAAAAAACAAATTCACAAAAGTGCTCTGAAATCTGAAAAAGATTGCTTTTTTTGTACCAAACGAACATAAAAATTGCTCTGAGAGCAAAAAAAGTGCTCTCAGAGCGCCCAATCGAATACCACATTAATTGCTAAGAAATACCGCCATTCACTTTTAGCGCGAGAGAACTAAAATAGAAAAAGCAAACAAAAGGTCTGTGTCTTTAGCACAAAAGTTTTCCAGTTTCCAAATAGTTTAATTGCGCATTTGTCTAATTTACATTGATTTACTTTGCTGTGTTCAATAAAACAGGGACTTGATATAAACCGGTAATAGTTTTCATAAAAAAAAATATAACTCTTAGGACGGACCCTAGTTCGAACGGTGCTTCCAAATCAATTCTACTTTCCGGTTGCCGGACGGCCGGGACTCTCCGGGCTTGTTCGGATATTTTCAAATAATTTACCCAATCTAAATTTCAAGAGTCCCGGCAAATTATATTATTATACGAGATTCTTAACACTGTGAAATGTTTTTTTTTTAATTTTAAAGGAATTCAACTGAATTCATCCATTTGAAACGAAACTGTAAAGCTGAAGCCCACCACCATTCGGTAAATAACTGAACGAATGCCAAACCCGGCAATGTTTTGTTTTTAACTTTCTATTTGCTGTTTTTCGAGGTTTGTTTCTACTAACAGAAGGTAAATAAGAAAATAAATTCACATAAATATAAGATGTTTATCTTATTGTAAATACCTTACTTCTAGTTTATACCGCGACCGTTTTTATTCATCTTCCAAAAAAAACGTGTCTATATCTAATGACAAATTACGGTCTTCATTCTTTTAAGAATTCTTCAAATGAGTTGATAAACTTGAAGAAGCTGACTTCAGTTGTATATTTGCAATCGCCGTCAGCGTTTTGCGAAAGTGTTACCAATTTTATTGAACGACCTATATAGTACTGAAGAATGAAACCGAATAGCATTTGACTTAATAAAGGCCGAGTCATTAATTCGGTTAAATTTTGACGAAAATTGTGGTGAGTTTTTAATCATTTTCAAATATGCCTGAAGGCAGTTACTCTCGATTATCCGGGAAATTTATTTTCAAATATTTACCTATTTATTTTGAAACTAGCGGAACCGGCGAACTGATAATTAAACACAGATAGTTCAAATTTCAATGTGATTTATTTGAATGGAATCAAAATCAGCAGAGAGCGATATGAATGATATACAATTCTTTTTCGATTTGTTTTCCGGCGCAAAAACAAACAACGAAGAGCTGGCCGTGCCAAATACATGAAAATTCGAGATTAATCCCAAAGTTTTCCAACGATTGGCATTGCGATTTATTGATTGTCATCGCAAAAGCCAATAGAACAGGAAACTGAATCCGCTTGAATTGGAATGGAAGATCAGTTGTAATAATCGCAATTAGTGGGATAAGAACTTTCTATCCTTTGAATTTTCCCTTGACGATCGTCGCTGGAATCACATTGTTCATCAGTATCTTGACGAACAACCGCGTACCGTTCCACAATTTCTAATTATTTAGATTCCGTAACATGATTATGATCGATCCCACCTTCAGCTGGCCTTGCACACCAAGCGAGTTAAAAAATTCTGTCGGATAGTTTGTCGCGCTATCCTCGTCGGTGCCGCTGTCAACGGATTTGTAGGAATGCAGTTCTCCAGCGATTTGACTTTGAATAATAATAATAAGCATTAGTCAAGCAAATAGCTCTCCCTAAAAAACAACAAAGTTGTTTTTGACTAATCCTATTCAAAAAAAAATTCAAAAAAAAGACATACGAAATGAATCCCAATATATGTGCCGAAATTGCCTCAAATGTCGGCAAAAAATTATCTCGTATTATATTCGTTGCTCCAAAAGATGTCATTTGGATGCATGAATTGTACATTTGAATGTTATCCAAAAAATCTTTTCCTTCTGCTGTTGTGCCAGAAAATAATGATCGTAATGGTTCAGGTGGATATTGTAATTCTGGTAATCGAACTTTCCCAGAAGCACAACACATTCCAGAAGTATCATTTCAAAATTTGAATGCATTACAATATTGGCATAATTTGTTCGTTGCGCCAATAATCACAAATTTGTGCAAACTATAATCTTCAGCTTCTCGAACGACATCTTGAGACGTCAAATCACTATAAAGATCATTCATATCCGAAAAAAAAAAACCCAAAATGTACTGAAATTCTGTGTTTTTTCAAGCACGCACAGCACACGCATAGTTTTCCGATTTCAACCAAACTTCACAAAAACCATATATAGACCAATACCAAAGATGTGTGAAAGTTTGGTTTAAATCGGTGAATGCGTTAGGGCGTGAATCGGCGACAAACGAACACAATTTTAAGGCTCAATTTTTATATTTATAGATCCGGGATTCACTCTATTATCCGTGATCATTTTCAATAACTTTCTTAAACTCTAACCTAACATGCAAGGTTTTGTTTGTTTTTATTTGCATTCTTCTGTTAATTTTTTACTTCATATATTTTATTTATCCGGGATTCACTCTATTATCCGTGATCATTTTCAATAACTTTCTTAAACTCTAACCTAACATGCAAGGTTTTGTTTGTTTTTATTTGCATTCTTCTGTTAATTTTTTACTTCATATATTTCATTTCAAATAAATGGAAAAACTTTGTACTTTGTACTTAAAGTGGGTTTCTTCTTTTAAAATATCATTTTCGATTATCCGGGTTTTTCGATTCCTAAGAGAATCGAGAGTTGACTGTAATTGACTTGAATCGCGCCTAAAGCTTTTCGTAAAATCACGGAACCCATCATTTTTGTGTAAATTTTGCATCCGGACTAAGAAGATATCCATAGACTGAAAGAAGTTGTTGTTATGCCGAGTTTTTGGAATTGTTATCAGCAACCCTTTGAATGATGTGCCTAACAAATTTCATCAGTGCTTCTCAAAATAATCGAAATTACGATTAACAAAGTGAAAGTTTTAACATCGCTATACCCTGCACGTAACTTCGAACTTTTTATCGTCTTTTACTTAGTTAATAACCCAACCACTATACACACGTAGGTATACAAAATTACGAACCTTTTTCACTGTTAATAAATATAAGTGTCCGTAACGCGAACAATTTGTAGCGATACTGTTCTTACACTATGTTGTGCATGCAAAGTGCTTTACAAGCCACTAACTGTGTGCATAATGTGTGTATATAAATAAACCGGGTGCAACTTTAAAATTATTTTGAAAATACATTACAAAACGATTTACCTGCCCAACTTCGGACTTTCGGCAGATAGTCATTCCAGAACGCGCATCTAGATGCCATGGGACTGCGTGCCAGTTTCTCTGTCTTTTTATTAGTCTCATCTTCGGCGCCAAAGATGTAATAAACCGGATCTTCCTTGCTGTAGTTGGGCCAGTCTTCGCCATCTATTGATGGATTTCTGAAATAAACGAAACACAAAAAGATTGGCTGATGTATTTGATAAAGCTTCTTTCGGAATAATGCAAAGCTCTCGCCACCTAAGGCACAAAATTGTGTAAGGTTGTGATACAAACTAGAATGTTCGAAAAAGCTTTTTCCGTATTCAATTCGACACCACCAAACACTCAAACGTCTCCAACATTCACAATAGGGTGGCTTATACCTACGTCACGACACGGGGCCAGAGCATTTAAAAAGCAGGCCATACCCTCATCTCATCCGTTATTCATCAAGGCTGATTTGAGGAGCGCAATGCCACGAGGGTTATGCTCGCTGCTGTAGCTGTTTACTCGCTGTTGATGACGACGGCAAGCAAACACGAATGGTATGGTAGATATGTAACGTACTTCAGAGTAACGACAATGAGCTGACCTGGAAGTCGAAGAATAGCACAATATGAATGCACTTAGGGTGGTGGTGTGCTCCCTTCCATTGACCAGGTACTATCTTTCGGATGTTATGTGAAAACCGAAAGGACAAGTGGCCGGTGACCGGTGACCGCCACATAGGGTAACTTTCCCATTGCGATAGGTATATTTATAGGCATTCACTTCTTGCTTTTCTGTGGCTGGCGGCTAATTAAAATTGTATCACAATTGATTTTCCGATTAAAATAGTTTGTTTGTTTGCCAATTTGTGTTGCCATCACGTTAGGTCTGCTAAATTATTCATTTATGCCTTTGACGGTAGAGAAATAAATATACGCCAGGTGGAGGTGAAATTAAGTCTGGGGTTTTGGGGCCTCCTGTTGAACTTGTTGAAATGGACACTTAAGTTAAGATGTTTAATTTCTGTTTAACAGAATGGACAGAAAGTTGACAATTTATTGAAAGTTGAGGTTGAGGTTGAGGCTTTTAAAGACACGACACGTGCTGTGAGAATGACCTTAGATATTCGAAATGCATGCGATGACACATTATCCGATGGACAAGTGAACAACATGAATAATTTGAAGAGAGTGTAGACATCAGAGTTTTCGTCAGTTCTGCCGCAGAACATTTGAATGTGGGATCTAGGAAGAGGTTTCGCGGCATCTGTCATAATCTTATTAAGTATATGTAGAACCTAGACCCAGCTTCCAACAACATATCGTTTGTGTGAGTCTTAAGCTTGTAACGAAAGGCAACCAACATGTTTAACAATTGTAAAAGCGAGTTATAGCTGGCCTTACAGCCGATTTAGGAATACCTCGCGGTCAGGTGCTGTAAAGTGCGAGTTTATAAACCTCTTCCGGCCAGTTGATTGGCTTTGTCCTCATTACCAGGAGTCCAGCATCATTTATTTCATTTCTGAAGCTCATTTTTCAAACAGAGCTAAGCTATAATTTTTAGTCAAATCAGACTCACAATGGCGAAATTTTCAATACAAAATTGCATATTGTGACCTACAAAATATATAAGTTGAAGGCTAATAATGATTATTAGTAGGGATAAGGGTGTTAAGACCTCTTCTAGTTGCTTTAACTAGTCTTGAAGGTAAGGGCGGTGAACGCCTTTAACTAAATTGGTTGAGACAAATTGGTGAGTTAGGTAGATAACAGCTGCAAGCTAGTTTTTGGGAGTCGGCCTGTAGACGCGTAGATCATGCCAAGTTCCATTGGTTTCGGAAACAGAGGGCCTTACTAATAACCACTTTTAACCTCCACACTAAATCTTTAGTTGGTCACAATATGCAATTTTGTACGAAAAATTTCGCCAATGCGAGTTCGAAAAATTTAGCCTGGACACTAAAAATGATTACCTATCGGTATCGCGGCGATTCATTAGGCATTTTTCTTTTCTAGTTCAGAGTGCAACCTGAACTGTTATACAAAAAGTTCGTGTTTCTTTTTTAGCTCAGATACATCAGAGCTCAGAATTTGTGTTTCTTTTTTAGGCGTTTTTCTTTTTTAGTTCAGAGCACAACCTGAACTGTTATACAAAAAGTTCGTGTTTCTTTTTTAGCTCAGATACATCAGAGCTCAGATTTGTGTTTCTTTTTTCGATCTGAGCATTATCAGACATCGAGCGCGCTAAATAATAAATAAATTGACTGAGCATGCTGAGTAAAAAGCTGAATACACACTCACAGTCACATTTGACAGAAAAAAAAAACCAGGAAAACAAAATAAATGAAATGGTGGACGAACTTTGTTGTTCTGGAACTAAAGGATAACCAATTTAATAACCAACAATTAATAAATATTCAATTTATACATATATTTATTAAAAATGACAACTATTTGCTCAAGTGTGCTTCATAAATACATCAGAACAATCTGAGCACGCTTGGCTCAGAGCGGGCTCATAATGCTCGAGCTCGGTTCAGAGCTCAGCTCTGAACTAAAAAAGAAAAACGCCTTTTCCTTCTGGATTTGAGTAAAAAGGTAAAAATAGTTTTAAGACGTCTGTGGGTTCTAAACATGGCTAACTCCAGTGGTACCAAACAATCTGAGCATGTGGACTTTTTTCCTGTAAGCTCTATTATGACTCCATTTCGGGACAGATTCGAAGGGCTTCCGAAAGACCTATAGAGCATACAAGACGTTTTACGCTCTTTTGGGTTTTCATTTGGCGTTTTGTCTAAGTTTTCTTTAGTCAGCCATAAAGAAGCATTTGTTATGTTCGACCTGATCATTATTGCGCAGTATATTTTGAGGGATCCTCCCGGTGGGAACCATTTATAAATCTCCATTTCGAACATGTATAAGGAAATTATTTATAGAACCACGGAGAGTTAAGTGAGTTAATTCTAAAACCAACGAGTTTGTTCGTTCACTAGAAATTTACCAATAGATGGCGGAGCGGTTATAAAATGGGCAGATTTGAGAACAAGGAGGGAACAGTTGACTTTTAAATAGTGATAGGTAAAGTTCGAAAAAGTAATCGGTTGTGAAGATAAAGAAGAAGTGTAAAGTATGCAGTGAATTAAGTGATTGGCTAAAGTCGGATAAGAATTGTTTATAGAAATTTTGTTTTGAAGTGAATTATTAGAATAATGTAAAAAAAATAACAATTTTAATCGAAAAGCTCAACAGAATAGCGTTTTATCTTCTCGAATCCCAGCGCGAATTTAACAATACTGATACAAGTCAGTCCCTGGCGAATCATTTTTATTCCGGCTTTAAGCAATTGCCTTAATCTATTTTATATTGGGTTCGTCTATATTTTTTTCGATGCAAAGTATGTAAAACAAATCCATGTCAAGCATTGTCGAAGTCATCCTATAAAGAGAAAGGTGTTCTGTGCAACCTTCTTAGAGAGGTAGACTCTTATAAACCGTGTAATTAATTTTATCACATTTTCAGAATTGATGGTTTAAACACATGCTACTACTGATATCAATAATTTTCTCATATCAGTAGTCCTTCCAATTGTTTTCAGAAAACAAAAATGATTTCAAGCCTGCCTACGGGACAGTACCACTTATGTAGTTCACGAGGTTGTTTGGTTGGTGATAGATTTGTCCTCTCGGCCTATACCTAAATAGGGCAGTCTCGGTGCAAGAAAGAAGTTCACTCCATTTTCGACGAGGGCTGGAAACATACCGCCTTCACTGTGCCTTAAATAGTTTATGTGAAGTTATGGGAGCGAAACTTTACCTTAGTAAAGAGCCATCCATTTGAAAGTCTATCCCACGGAGGTTTCTTCTAAATGACCTGAGCAAAACGCTTTCAGAATGTCGAAAGCTTACTCAAAGGGACACGAATACACTATTCGAGCTAAAAGCCAATCCGTCGAACAAATAACAAATTTTAGTCTCGACTTTAAATTTACGGAGGCTCACAATTGCGAAATTTGTATGGAAAATAAATCCACTGTGAACTACTAAAATTTACAGTCGAAACTAAAAATGTTAAATGTTAGTGTTGTAATCTGGACACTAAATATGATTAATTATTGAAACGCAATTTGTACAAACACAGCCAACTCAAACTGTAGTGATAATTCATGGCGTCTATAAATGAAGTTCATTCAGGTTTTTTTTTATAATGTGAACGAGCCATAATTTTTGCAAATGACGTAAAATGTCCTTGTGCGTTGACTGTTATGCTGTAGACAAATAGAGAATTAGTTGACATTCGCCAGAGCCGGTTTTATTCAAAAATTGCATAATGTGAACGTGCCATAATTTTTGCAAATGACGTCAAATGGGTCGTATAAATAAAACGTAGCAATCGCTTTTACTCAAGAGAAATGTCAAAATCGAGCGCATTTGCTACATTTCGTATGAATATAAAACAATTGGAGTTAGTTCCAACTTTTGACATGTTCGAAAAGCGGCGGCACTGACCTGTTACTCAGATCGGTTTGAATAAAACTTATCAGACAATGCAAATGCTATGCAAATTCTGAGTCTGCTATTTACATAGTTGACTCAGAACTTTTGCTAAATCTGTGGTCACAAGGCAAAAACCTCTTAAGTATGTTTTACTCATTGTTCACGAGAGCAGTTTAAAGTTTTTTTTACTCTACTGACTCTAGAAACTTAAGCTGTTTTTTTTTTAATTGTGGCAACTTTACAAAATTTACAAAATAGATTTAAGTACGCTGAATCTAATGGCACAAAATCTCAATTTTGTCTAAAGTCGACTTAAGCGGTTTTGCCTTGTGACCACAGAAATATTTTGTACGTACATTTTTTACACATTTTGGCAACAGCGTCGCGCTCCGCACGTTTGAATTATTTGTGCAATTTGTTGTAGACAACTATTAAGGATTTTAAAAATCGTGCGATAGGTTCTTACCTTGAAAGTTAAACAGTGAAAAAAAGATTCCAATTATTCACTTTGGAAAACTGTAAAAGGCCACCAAAAGGCCCAAAAGGCCCAAAATCCCCGCGCCGCCAATAAATATAAATGAAAATGAATGGGTAAGGGATGATAAAGAAAAAGCGGACGTTTTTGCCGCCCATCTAGAAGAAACCTTTAAACCGTACGATGGTCAAGCGGCTCATAATACGGCGGCGGCGACAATACCAATAGTGGGAATGAATTACTATCTGACGATTTTACACTCACAAATTCAACACTAAGGGAACTTAAACGTGAAATCGAATCTCTAAAACCTAAGAAAACCTCTTGGCGTCTACAACCGGTTATAGAAGATAATAATCTTGCCCCCAACCACCAGTCTGGGTTCAGATCCAAGCATTCGACGATTGAGCAAGTGCATAGAATTACTGACGTAATCGAGAAAGCATTTGAAGAAAAAAAGATATGCTCAAGCGTATTCCTTGACGTCTCACAAGCCTTTGATAACGTGTGGCACGACGGCTTAAAATTGAAATTACGACAGGTTCTCCCCGTCAGCCTATATGATATTTTAGAGTCATATCTCGGGAATAGACTCTTCCGTGTTAGGCATGGCCACGAATACTCGGAGCTTAAAGAAATTTCGGCCGGCGTACCGCAAGGAAGCGTCGTTGGGCCGCTTCTCTATCTGTTATATATTCGCGATATACCAAGAGAAGATGGCACTACCCTTGCTACGTTCGCCGACGACACCGCTGTCCTTGCAGTAGGTAATACAATCGAAGAAACGACTGCAAAACTGCAAACCACACTGAATAAAGTATATGATTGGACGAGGGACTGGCGGATCGCCCTCAACGAAACTAAATCTGTTCACGTGAATTTCACGTAAAGGGCTTTCCAATGAGAGGTGTTATTGTGAATGACCCGCTAATTCGGTAGCTGTCACTTTTGAAGCTTTTATTCTTTGACATTTGACAAGTAGAAACTACGCCATTACTTAAAATGGAACGATAAACGCTTCAACAACGCATTGAAATTATTAAAATTCACTACAAAAATGGTGAAAATCTTGAAGTCACAGTTCGCAAAACTAATACCATGTTCCCACCAACGTGATTTAGATAAATCAACTTGATTTTGCTAAATCATCTCAAAAATTACTTGATTTATCATACATTTTCGTGATTTATAATTACGTGATTTATACGTGTTTAAATTTTAATTACGTATCTGTCATCGCAAATCCACACAAAATAAAATCGAACATACCTGTTCTTAACTTCAGCACTTTATTTAGCAAACAAAAAAGAAAGAAAAACTTTATTTCAAATTCAATTTTCTAATTTTATTCGTGTTTCGCTGAGTTTTTGATATTTTTATTAAATTCATGCAATGATAAATTGTTTTATTCTTGGCAGGTATGGCAAAAAAACAGAAAGAATAACAATGGTGTTGGACACCTAATGTCAAAGTCGACAAAAATGTCAAACTAAATCACTTTAAGTTCGGTAGAGACGCCTTTCGTGATTTATAAATCACTTTAGCTAAATTACGTTGGTGGGAACATAGTATAAAGCATTTTTTGGTCGTCGTGAAGCACCTTTGTCGGACCGAAATACAGAAATTGGTGGAAAAATTCGAGCTGTTGGGACAAGTTAGTGATGTGAAGAATAAAACTATGACTTGCCAATTTTTCTAAGCTTGGCCCGAATACCCTTTGCTAAAGCCGGTGTGGACCTACGGTATACAACTTTGGGGTTCAGGTACTAAATGAACAGTAAGCACGAATAGACGCGTTTTCCAATCGTCCAGCTAAAGTGAGCTAATACGGTGTGCTTATCGAAAAATAATCTAAATACTTGTCATAAAACCTAAGTCACAGGGGTTATAAACCATTGGCCGGTTACTGTGTAACGAAAAACTTTAATTATCCGCTTAAAAAGACTGATTTGTTTCTCGGTCCATAATTCGTTTATTGCTTCTGTCGATATTTTATTTTGTTTTTTGCACTACCCCCACGCAAAAGCAGTTCTCTCGGTCATCACAATGTCTGCTCCGAACCTCCGCTCAAGAGCAATCTCTCAAAAGGCTTACCATCAACGCCTACACAACCCGCACAATCATCCTCACCCGCAACAAAACAACCAAATAGTGACACTGCCCCCCTTACTGTCAAAGTCTTTGATGAGCATCTTACAAAGCAGGCTGCAATACTGCGACTTGGGTTCGTCGAAGAAATCTCCAAAATGCAAAATGAGTTTCTTCTTAAGATCGAGGAAATTAAATCAACTTGGAGTCAGCGTTTTAACGAAATGAACAGCTTAATCACCAGCATAGTTGAGCGCATCGATCTATTTACATGAAAATACCACCAACACAACCATACAATTGTATAATGCAGAAATTGTAGCTCTTAAACGGCGATGTGATGCTCTGGAAAGGAAGGAAGTAGCATGTGACGCAGTGCTCTTTGGAGTGCCAGCCCTCCCAAATGAGAACATCAAAAACTTATTTAACCGACTCTGCCACACCATCGACTGTAAGCCGCCTCTCTTGCTAAATGCATTTCGCACAAAAATGCGCAACAACAATAACACTGCAACATCTCCTATTGTGCTAAAGTTCAGCAACCTGGTTTACGCCTGAAGTAATCAGTTCTATTAAAAGAAGGAACAAATTGTTTAGTAAATGGAAGCGCAGGCCATCGAATGGAAACTGGTCCTTATTTAAAACTGCACGTAACCACGCAACTCTAGTTGTCCGAACTTCCAAGAAAAATTATTTTGCTTCTAAACTAAATACATCCCTCCCTGCAAAGAAACTCTGGAGTAATTTACGTAAAATTGGTGTTTCCAGTGGCTCCAACTTCAAATGCGTTCTTGATCCTGATGAACTAAATCGTACCTTCCTAGGGGATGATTCCAGTTCTAATGACTTCGATTTCAATCAGAATGAGAACACTGCGCACTCGTTGCCAGGACTGGAAGTCTTCGTAGTAACCACTGAAAACGAAATTGTTCAACACGTTGCATCTATTAAGTCTGATTCAATTGGTGAAGACGACCTACCAATACGCTTCATAAAACTCATCCTGCCGCAAATTATCTCCCACCTCACTCATGTAATAAACTGGTGCATAATAACATCAACTTTTCCTCAGGTCTGGAAAAGTGCAAGAGTCTTGCCTATCGCAAAGAAAGCTAATCCAACATCTCCTTCCGACTATAGACCGGTCAGCATTCTACCTTGCTTATCTAAGGTTTTCGAGAAAATAATTGCTAAACAAATCACAACGCACCTGTCCATCCATAAGTTATTGAGTCCTCAACAGTCAGGTTTTAGAGCTAACCACAGCTGTTCCACAGCCATGATCAATTTACTCGAAGAAATAAGACAAGATTTCGATAGGGACTACGTTTCATTTGTTTGCTTGCTTGATTTCTCGAAGGCCTTTGATAAAGTAAATCACAAAATTCTGTGTTGGAAGCTTAAGAACAATTTCGGCTTCAGTGATGGGGCTGTGAAATTGATAAACAGTTTTCTGTCGGACAGGTCGCAAAGGGTCATTTCTGGTGAAAGTTGTTCGTCCCTAATGAAAATCAAGCAAGGTGTACCCCAGGGCTCAATATTGGGACCGATTCTTTTCTGCACATTTATTAATGACCTACCATCCGTGTGCAATCATGTTACAGTACATTTGTATGCAGACGACGTTCAGTTACATCTAGCAAAACCATACCCCAACCTCAATGAACTAGCTCCTCTCATCAATGATGATCTTGAGCGCATCTACACCTGGTCAGTTGCGAATGATTTAATTTTAAATCCTGCAAAATCTCAGGTAATCCCTATATCCCACAAAAAATTTAACCTTAATCTTCTACCTGATTTATATCTAAATAGTAACAAAATCAAAGCTGTAGAATCATCCACTATTCTGGGATATTCAATTAATCGTAATCTGTCTGGTTACAATCACACCAACGTAGTCATTGGTCGTATCTACGGATGCCTTCGCAAGTTATGGCTTAGTGCTTATTTCACTCCACTGGAAACACGACGTAAATTGGTAACAACTCTAATCCTGCCCCTCATAATGTATGCCGAAGTAGTGTATTGTAGTCTAGATTCGTTATCCCGGCATAAATTGAATGTAGCCTTCAATGACGCGGTGCGTTACATCTACGGCATTCGTAGATACGATCATATATCAGCACACACTAGGAGTTTGCTAGGTTGTGACTTGCATCAGTATATCAACGCCAGAAACTGTATCTTTTAACATAATTTAATAATAAATCAAAGTCCGTCTTATTTGTATAACAGGCTTAAATTTACTCGGTCGTCACGAACCATCAGCCTAATACCATAGCGCTGCTATTTTCTCAATTCTTCGCGTTTATTTTACATTCACACTGTGAGACTATGGAACTCCTTACCCCCACATATAAGAGCTATATCCAATCACTCCAATTTTAAAAGTGCAATTCTCCTATATTTTTCCACTCATCAACATTAAATCCCAATTGTATCTCCTATCTATATCTCCCCAGCTTAGTTTTAAGAAATTGTCTGTATACTAGTCTTAAGTTATTTAATGTAATCATTTTCTGTTTTTTACACCACACTAAGTACTAAAAAAGATTATATTTAATGTACAAACCATTTTATGAAATAAATGAAAATGAAAAATGAAAAATGAAAAATGAAATGAAAATGAAAATGAAAACAAATGCCAAAATTTTACAAACTTTTCAAAATAAAGTGATTAGAGAAATTATCCAAGCACCGTGGTATACTAGAAACGACGATATCCACAGGGATGTCGGAATTCCTACAATCGAAGCTGAAACTAGAAGCTTCGCGCGAAAGCATAGAATCCGACTAATCGGACATATAACCAATACAGTCCGACGAATTTGGGATGAGAGTAATTTACAGCGCCGACTACAAAGAACGAAACTTTCGACTTGGCAAGATAAGGATTAACCGCGTCCTAATTGCGCAACATGCAGGATCTTTCAGTGGAAAGTAACCTGTCAAAAGTTTTTTTCTTTCGTGATAGAAAAATTGCTTGATAAGTTATATCTTATCTTGCAGTATCTAACATTCTATGGAAGGGCGGTGTTTTTAGTCAGTAAAAATCTGACACTACTATGAGCACGCGCTTGCTATTCTCATAGTGTCTTTGGAAGATTTCCACCTACCCTCGGGGGAAAAAAAAAACATTTTTTACATAAAACAATATACGCATTGTGAGTTTTCGATGTTTTGTTTATAAATAGTTAAACTAAGTTTTGTTCGTGCAGGAAAACTAAACAAGACATGGATGCGAAAAGTTTTTTTTAACGATTTGATAGTTGGAGTTTGGGATTTGCTAAGCAAAATCTTTCCTACAGCTTCTATGGCCTGGACACTCTTGGGAGTAGACGTGGTAGATGGAAGTTCCTCATCGTCTGCTAAAATTCAGAAGAGTCAATTCAAAATCGAATATACTTATTCTTACTATAAAGCTCTTCCAAATAGTCCTCTTCGTCGCTCTGCACATTTTTTTTTCTTTTCTATTTATTTATTTTTAATTTTTCTTTTGAATATTTTTTTTTTACTTTTGATAATTTTCGCGCAAAAGTTGAAAATCAATTCAAAATAAATAAACCACCGGAGACCGGACAGTTGTCATTTGTCAAGTTTGACAAAAATTGCAAGGCAAGGACATGTACAGCGAAGTAAATGCTATGTTCGAATTTTCGAACTTACTTTAGCAAACTAGGTTTTTATTCATACCGATTCAAAGCATTTGCTAAGGGCTCTTACTTTGCTAAAACCGTTAACTCAAAGGAAATGCTAGTTTTTATTCATACGACCCAATGTCATTGTGCTTTGACATTTATGCCGTAGACAGATAGAGAATTAGTTGTCATTAGCCAGAGCCCAATTTATTTCATTTCCAAGAAAATGTGAATTGGTTGTCGTCACATTATGACGTTTCTTTTGTCTCACTTTTTCGTATTATTTATTGTCACTCTTTCTGTATTCGTATACCTATCTATCTCTAGACCATTATTTTATAATTTTCCTTTTTCTGACAAATTTTTGCAGTCAACAACAAAGGAAGGCCGCTGAGTCGGAAACTGACTACGCGAATGCGATCGGTTTATATCGATTTCGCGGCAAAAAGAAAGACTTCTCACAAAACAGTTGTCTCAGTAAAAAAGTTTTTGAACCTCTTTTTGATGTCTTTCCTTAGTATACATATAAATTAACTGCTAAAACTTTATTCCGACTACAAGGTGTTTGTCGGGAATAGATTTGAAAACTACCGAAGTAAATCGACTTCAGTTCGGATAATTGCATTGCAAAATGTCGCAATTAAAACATGGGACATGTGTCATCGATATCCGATGTAAACTGAAAATTAACCAAAACATATTAATAGACGCAACCACTGCCATGTTGTGAAAAATAGTTTCCCAGTGTACTGTGACATAAAAAAGACTTATGGGTCAGGGTCGTTAGATTTCCTTTTTGTTTTTAAATGTATAATCGATGAATAACTCCTTTGCTCAGATTGTGTAAATGCAAAAGGACTTACCCGCTTTTGGCAAATTCAATAACTGAATTCAGCATCCGTTTTCCCAAGTCCCGTTCCACCTGTCTGTATTGAAGCGATTGGTTTAATGGCTGTCCGAAGAAGTACTCAATCTCATCTCCATGCAGCACACCCATCCATTCGCCCCACAACGAAGTGCTGGTTCTCTGAAAAAAAAACAACAACAAAAAAAAAATCAAATATCCACCATAGAGAGAGAGAGAGAGAAGTGTACACTGCACACAGGGCAGGGCTATGTGAAGCTGGAAAATCAATTAAGCAACGTCGAAGGACAAGGCAAATATTTTCAGTTTCGATTGTTCTGCTGCCCCGATTCAAAAATCAACAGACACAGTATAACGAACATCACAAAAAGGAAAAACAAAAAGCAATATCCGTAGCTTTGTAAACACTTGAGTCGGTATGTGTTTTCTGTCGATGAATGAACATGAATGTGTGTAGTAAAACGTTCTGTCAACAATGACATGTTGGCTTGGGAGAGTAGCAGGGCTTTGACGCAAGGAATGACACTATATGCGAATGACGATAATCAATTAACGACAAAATGGGTTGAAGGTTGACATGGAATAGGCAAATACGAAAGAGCAATCTCTGCTCGGTGACGTGACGAACAGTCTGGCTCAAGCGAGTGTGCCTTCTTCGTTTTAACAAGGATTTTCACTTGCACATTACTGTGTCGAATTTTGTGGCTAAAGGTGAACCAATACCGTTTTACAGAAAGACAATTGGGGAAGGAAATCTAACTAATGAAGGTTACAGTCATTCATTTCGTGGTTTTAAGTTGGCATTTGACACCTGTCAGCTGTCATTTGAAGAGTCATAATATTAGTTGAATGTTTGCCATTTACGATAATGAATCGCTCAACAATCGAACAACGCGTTTAAATAATTAAAACTTACTACAAGAAGGGACAACAAGCCACACAAACGGATCAGTTATGGCTTTATTGCGGGAGAAGTTTCCTGGTCGCGTAATTTCACGTTTTGGCGACGTCCATTGGCCAACAAGATCATGCGATTTGACACAGTTAAACATTTTTTCTAACTAACTCTAGACGTCTTAAATACCAACATTACTCAAGTTATGGCCGAGATACCGCCCGAAATGTGCGAAAAAATGGTTAAAAATTACCTCAAAAGAATCGCATGCTGCGAATCTTCCCGTGGCGGACATTTGAATGATATTGTGTTGCACACTTAATGGCAAAGACCAAACTTTATAAGAAATGTTTGTATCGCTGTGTGTGTTTTATTTAGCTTTACTTTCGAAACTAAAAAATTAACATTAACATAACATTTTTCGTCCCCGTTGACAGTGGCTAGTTCACGATCACTGATCTCAAATTAGGCGCCCCGCCATTAACTTCAGCCGGTAGGTAGCGTACGAACTTGGAGCGCGTATCTGGAGACGGATACATAATTTAAGCCCTGCCTCTTGTCCATCAGTAAGAAATTCGGCCGTATTTGCATTGACAGCTCATGATTAAGACCTTAATAGGTACAAAAGCAGTGACATGGATCAAGTCAAGGACAATAGATGATTGATGTGATTGTCACACTTCGACAACAACCTTCCGGCCCGCAGTGTTCGACTGAAAACGAGAGTGTCAACGCAGAGAAAGAAATACCTTCCCACCACCAAGTATGGAAAAGCCCAACCACCCTCCCCAACCCCAAGCAACAGCTGGCTAAGGACAGCTTGGGCCAAAATTCTTCCAAAATATTAAATCGCAAAACCTCTAGACTTCAACCAGGGGAGGGAGTTACTCTCGCATTCATTCATAATCACTTTATCCAACCTTTCCGCTCTTCGTAAAATACCTAAATGTCAACCAATCCAAATGGTAAGCTAATCATCGCTTAAATCAATCTGGCAATGGACCTACCATTGACAACCGTTCGGATATGTCCTGCGTCGCAATTTCCTTGCAAAATTTGTCGAAAATCCGAATCACATAATCATTCAGGACACGTGGCTAAATCGAATTCCTTCCATTTCCAACAAAGCCCGCCATCTCGTAGGTATTCAACATTGAAATCCCTAACGGACTTCGACAAAACTGTCCTCATGAGGCCCACATTACAACCAACCACCCCCTTCACCTAATCTGTAAATCAACCTCATTCGATGCACGTGAGCTGCATTAGCCAGCAGCCAAGCTGGAAAGTATAGGTGAATGCGAGAGCGCCTGCCCGCCCATTTGCATGAAAAATCAAAGGATTTCCCACACAGAAAACAGAATGTGACAACAGAACGAGGAAGCTTTTCCGGTCGATGTGCCTGTGTCCTTGCAATCCGCCTGTCGGTCAATCACGACCGCATGTATATTCCAGCCGTCATTCCGGCTGTAGATATGATTTGAGTTTCAGTTTATAATTAAGGGTCTGCGGTTACCACTGGTCACTGGGCTGGGCGTGTATGGCAAAAATATTAAACGAACCAATTAATGGCACCTCTGACCACAAGCACAGTGTACCGTTTATGCCGCCAATAGCGGGCAGCGTGTCACTACACACCGAGGGAGTGGGACCAGGGTCGGCGTTTGATGGAGTGTGCCTGATTAATATCAAACGCTTAAGTGAAAGCAATTATTTCGGAATGAGTGAATACATTAAGTGTCATAAGCCACAAGGTGTGAGAACATTGAGCGAGAGCTCTTGACCTGGAAGGGTGGTATTGCTCTGCATACTCTCGTATATAATATTGACGGGGGATAATTATAATTTGTTTCGTTGTTGCTGTTGTTGTTTTACGTCGAGTGTGTGTTTTGTGCGATTATATTGAAGGGATAATAATTTATTCACAACTCGATTAGGCAGCGCAAAGGACTAATTAATCCAGTGAAGATATTAATTTAAGATTTAATTTACTACAGCGAACTAGGGTTAACTACCCTCAAACGATGAGTTCGATGCTTTAGACTTTAGATGAGCTAGAACGCTTTTGTCGTGCAAGAGGATAAAGACAGTAGGACCGACCTCATCTGATGTGAAAAAAAAACCTCTCGTCTAGAATGGTAAATAACAGGCAACTTTATGAAACGTACTCCGGCAGGATGAGCTGCTGACGAGTTGGTCAACTTGCAGATGTAAAAGAGTCGATTTAACCGAGTAGCCGAGGAAAAAGGCGGACTATCAGATCACCAGTTCGGGTTTCGAAAAGGTCGATCGACAGTAGACGCCATAAAAGTGGTTGCGGATACAGCTGCTGCCGTCATCGAGGGAAAACGATGGCGATTTGGAACGAGGGAGTACTGCGCCGTTGTCACTCTGGACATCAAAAACGCTGCTCACTGGTCCTGCATCATGAGTTCCCTCATCAGAATGAACGTGCTCAACTATATTCTAAGGATATTTTCTAGCTACTTTATGAACTAAGCTACGAAAGCGACTACAACGAGTCAGCAGGCTTTCCACAAGGATCTGTTCTAGGCCCTCTTCTTTAGAATATTATGTAGGACGGGCTCAGAAGGCTGCCAATGCCTCCAAGAGTGAAGATTATAGGCTTTGTGGACGTTATCACCATAGTAAGCGCGGCGAAACAAATCCACGAGATTGAGAAGACGACAAATGAAGCAATTTCCACTATCAAAGACTGGTTGGAGTCTGCTGGGCTCGAACCAGCAGAACATAAAACTGAAGCAGTTCTAATAACAAGTCGAAAATTAACGGAATACACATGCAAGTTCGCGTAGGTGACCAAGACATTCCATCGAAACCTGCCATCCGATAGCTAGTCTAATGATCGACAATAGGCTAGGCGCACCTAGACTACGTCGGTAAGAAAGCATCGATCCTCAAATCATCGCTTGCAAGAAAGAGAGTGTAACAAGGAAACTTGCTAGCCATCAAAACGTAACAAGCGGCGAAATCCAAAATGAGGAAAGGGCAAAGTGCAGAACCGTTGGCACAACGCTATCACAGGAAGATATGGACACATCGACTTATCCCGGACATGGAGCCTTGCGTAAAAAGAAAAACCGGAGAGTTAAACTTCAACATCACGCAATTCCTAACCAACCACGGTGGATTCAGAAAATACCTGCACAGATTTGGACACGACACATCACCAATTTGTCCACACTGTCGGAACGAGGAGGAAGACGCAGAACATGCCATTTTCCATGCGTTATGAGAATGGATAGAGATCTGCCAGTTGCAAATCGCATCGTTGGAATGATAGATACGGGTGTGGATTAGCACGTAGGCGCACTCCTGTCATCGATTACTCGCGATTGCGAATCGTGCAAGTTGGAAGCACGGGCTACCGCATTTTTGGCGCACCCAAAAAAAAAATCCCCGAGTAAGTTCACTTCAGTACAGCCAAACTATGCGACGAGACCTTCAACTCACCCGGTTTTCAGCTTGTTGGGGACTTTTATATATACACACCGCGATTCTAATAAATGCTCGATTTTACAAACTCACAACGTCGAAAATTTCCATATAAAATTACCCATTGTGACCTACAAAAAATTATATAGACTGAGGGTTAAAAATGATTATTGGTAGGGCCCACAGTGGCCCACCACGTATATGATGAAAGAAGATAATTGGCTTCTCCGGGGCAAGAAAAAATAGCCAAAGAAGCTCGCGATCTATGAAAATAGAGAGGTGCGCAGTCCACGCACGAATATTTCGCAGTTGGTGTTGATGAAATGACAGAACCAATGCCACAGAATTTGACTCAAATGCGGCTGTCAGGCTGAATGAAAATTCAACTTGGATGATGAAAGCTCAGTGTTCCGTCCACCCGAACTATAAATGAGGATATTTGAATATCGTTTAAATTACACCCTCCAACTGCAATCAGTATAAATTCATCCACGACTCCATGAAATAAAGCCCCAATGAAAAATGACATCAAAGCAAAAAATAAAAAAGGCCCCAAAAAATAGGGTAATATTTCATAATGCAAAATGACCGCATTCCATTTATGCAATATTGCCCCCAATAAATGCAGAATGGGCCCAAATTGTTAGCACAAAAAATGAAAAATTGGCCCAAAAAAATGCATGGCAAGCAATAACAAAAATGATTACGAAATTGGGGAATATTTTTATTGTTTTGGGGTCTTCTCACATATTTTTGGGGCCATTTTTCATTTTCTTATTTTGGTATCAAAACAAAATTCTACGAAAAAAAAAACGCAAAGTATACCGTTGAATCAACGGCGCCAATCGTTTCAAGGACAAAATAACTTCCTGAGAATTGAATTTTTAATTACAAATCGATCAGTTTAGTGACGAAAGTGCAGTGCTCACAACGTGTTGACAAGAAAAAACTTTGAGGAAATAAAAGTTAGAAATTCGCGCAAATTTTTAACTTTTATTTCCTCAAATTTTCTAAAGTTAAAATTAAAAGTTATATTTGAAAACCTGAACTTACTTTAAGGTCTAGAAAGTTAAAGAAAAAAAATCAAGAGTCAGCTCGGGTTTTCAAATATAACTTGCGAATTTTAACTTTTATTTTCTCAAATTTTAAAATTTAAAGTTATATTTGAAAACCTGAACTGACTTTTCAAAATTAAGAGCCAGCTCAGGTTTTCAAATAGAACATTTTTTATTTTAACTTTGCGTAGTTTGCCGGAACTTGCGGGCAAATATTCTTTTTTTGCCTTGTAAGCACTTAAAAGTTGGCTCTGAGTGCGAGTTAAAAGTGATGACAGAGGCAGTAGCGATGGATAACAGACAAAGCTACAAGTGTCCGTATTGCAGGCAAAACGTCGAAAATACAATTCAAGCTTTTACTTAAAATAATAAAAAACGTTACAAGCAATTTGTTTCATTTTATTGAATATTTGTTGTAATTTGGGGCTCTTTTGAATTTGGGGGCAATTTTTCTTTACTTTGGGGTGATATTTCATCTATTGCAAATTATTTTTTTCGTTCATTCTAAAAAAAGTCCCCAATAATATTACATTGGGGTTTAATTTCGAAAGCAAAAATTAAATTTTACCCCAAATTATCAATGAAAAAGGCCCACAAATAATGAAAAATCTCCACAATCAGACTATCAAACGTTGTTTTTGCTTATTATACAACTTTGTGGGGCTTTTTTTCATTTTGTTTGGCCCATTTTTCATTGGGGCATAATTTTATGGAGCCTTCTTCCACACACCCGGATTCATCCAAAAGAAGTTCAATCAGTTTCATCGCTAAATGAATCAACTTATCATCATATAAACAAAATTGGTGTAGTTCTGTCCGACTAAGATTGAATTTGACTGCATGTATTTAAATGCAAAAATTTTAGAAACTGTACAATATATTCTGGTGCATTTTTTCACAGGGCTATAGAGGATACCTAGGCCTACAATCTCTACTTTGTTTCAACTCTATATCTCTAGAAATTCCGGAAAAAATTGGACAACAGTAATTTATTTTTTCGTTTCATTTTGCTGCTTTCTTTGTTACGCTTTCCGTTCGAAAATACTGGGAGCTTTTAAGTATAGGAAATACCAACTTATTGAGGACATCTGCAGGTACAACTTAGGGTATCCAATAACTCGATGGCTTAAAAGTTTTTTAAATAAAAAGGCAAAATTTGAAACATTTCTATGATTTTCACAAGAGTGAGTAGATATGAATTTCATTCTCAAATCAAACAAACTAACTGCGCAATATTATATTGACATATCTTTTAACCCTATTTTACTCCTGTGACGGAGAGGGAGACAGACAGAGGCAGTACGCTGTGTGGTTTGCTAAGAATAAAAAAAAAAACAAAAGAAATGGCAAATATGATGGAAAGGTTTGTTTGCCTCTGTTTTTCTTACAACATAAAGTGTCTAGAAAGAAATGTCAAATAGGTATGTCGTGGAATTATTACATTAGAGGATTTATATTAGGGAAAATTCCTGGTGATACACGTCGTACTATTTATGAATGTTATTTGCTATTAAAATGAGGCAGTTAATTACCCGGTGCAGTTTTTAAATAGCATTACAGCCAATGGACTTTTTGCTCATAAAATTGGATTTGAATCCCCCAAGCTTTGTAAGGGAATCAGACTGAGAGTGATTTCGTTGCAGAAAAACGTTATATAGGCGTTAATTTTTAATTGGGTGTGGTAAAGGAGATACGGAATTTATACCAAGAATACAAATAATTCACAGCAATTATCCATTTCAGTTTAAACGGATTCAATTTCCTATTAATGTTTGTTCTGCCATGACAATCAATAAGTCACAGGGTGAAACTTTATGAAAAACGGGGTTATAAGATACATGTAATGCAGCAAATATCACTATCTTAGCCGATAGAAACAAAACGGCTAATAAAGTATACAAAGAAGCGTTACATAAATAAAAAAGTGAGTTAAATATTATAATTATAAAATTATTTTCTTTCATTTTCATTGTCCAAAGAATATTAAATTATTGCCGATTAGTCCAACGACTAGATGCAATGCCATGCAGATGAATGCAGAGTGGACTCAGTCTTTGGGAGGTTTTTTAATACGGGCTCAAGTCCCTCACTATTGCAGACCGCTCCCTCGCGTTATACCTCTGCAATGTCTATCGATGATTTTTCTTTGAGCGATTATCAAAAAAAAATTGTGTCCCCTACAAGACAGCAAATTTTTAAAAAAAATTGTTTCCATCAATTGTTCCGAAATCACATTTTGCTCGGGCGAAGCCGGGCGGGTACAGCTATTATTGTTAATAAATTAGCAGATTCTTCGATTTATCAGACATTTTATCTATAACTATTCGTACCATTTTTTTGTTTTAGTTTTTGAATTATGTATCTGTCATTCTTCATAGAATACTACAAAAGCGCTCCCTAACTTTGAGAGCAAGTGTCTCTTTATGAGAGAGACACCCACCTCTGCCATTTTGAGAGTATTTTCCATTTCCACTACAAAAGTTAAGCAACAAATCTTGTCAAAAGAAAATCCAAATCGAATAATCTGACACCGTTCCTCTTCCCCTCTCATCCGTAGACGTTAAAAAGAGTCTGCACGATGAGGAAAATAAAGTATGTAGTTCTAAGGGACATAACATATGTATACCTGTCTTAAGTCGACTAGATTCGACTGGACTAGATATAACTGGAACCCAAAAACTCTATTGGTTGGTAATGCCACTTTTCCTACGTTAGCCACATATACGAACTGTCAACTTAGTCTCGAAATTTTTGACTAGATTCGTCGGCTACGTCAATTGGAGAAAAACTGTTCTTGGAAATCGGTCACTGAAATCGGGAAAAAAACTGTCACATGAACAGTTTTTTTTTTTCAGTTGACGTCAAACACAACTAAAGCACACCAAGTCAGCCAGCTGTCAGAGGTCAGACTTACTAAACTAGATTCCTGAACGTCCCCACTTTCTTTGCATTGCGATGGGTGTCTTATTGACAGATTGTTTTTTGTATCAACAAAAGAACAACTTGTGACAAGAAACAGCTGTCAAATATTTTCGAAAAATTAATTGAAAATAAGAATGGAAAAAACTAAAAACCACTGGATGTATAGGGTAGTTTCCGATAACGTCAGTGTCAAATAAAAAACTAATTGACAC
Source organism: Cheilosia vulpina (assembly GCA_916610125.1). Lineage (NCBI taxonomy): Eukaryota > Metazoa > Arthropoda > Insecta > Diptera > Syrphidae > Cheilosia > Cheilosia vulpina. The sequence continues at coordinate 75,508,872 of OU744276.1, read as the reverse complement.
CTGCAAAATTTGCAAACAAATCAGTTTACAGTTTTTATATGCCTGGGGCAAATTTTTTCAAGAATATTGCTAAAAGGCTTAATATTAGGATGTCAAAAACTAACGCCATTGTTAAAAAGAAAGGAAGAGGCGAACCAGCTCGAGTGATGGCAAAATAGGAAGTAAGTTCATGAAAAAGTGTGAAAGGTCAAAATGACATTTAACTTGTTGGATGTGTATAATTTGGTACAAATATATATGTGAGCAATATTAATATAAAAGAAACGTACTAGATTTTCAACACTTGTAATAAAGTGAAAAGTACGGAAAGACAGCTTTGCTTGATAGTGTTTATGGAACAATAGGGATTGTCCACTGATTAACAAAATATTGCTCTGAAGTCTGAATCCAGAAGATAGATAATACAATAAAATCTGCTGTTTGTCTGCAAGATTTGCTGAGAATTAAACCGCAAATACAGCCAGGATGGACTTTGTGGAATGCCCTACTGGGGCCACCCTTATTTTTATCCGTTGGCAGTTGGAAATGTTTGCACGTATACAAAGTCGGAGATGTCATCTTCCACATAAAGGTAGTTTAGATCACGAATCTAAGCTGAATCGTATTTTCCTCGAATTTTGGTTTTTATGCAATTTTTGAGTCAAAAGAGTTTGTTTGTCTGCACTTGCGGGGCTTTCAAAGCAGGAAATTGATGTCATCAGCTATACAACTTAGAGTCAAATAACTGAAAGTCAACAGAGCTGGTTCGTGACGGACTTCACCATATAGAGCATACATTTCGTGGAACTTCCTTTATGGCATACAGGCATACACCCTACAGCCATTCCTAATCGAACTTGGAAACCTTGATTCGATTCTACCTCGTCCTATCAATACCCTGTGACTGTACACCATGAGCTTATTTACATCCCAAACACACAGACACGGAGTGTAATTGTATGCAAATATTTGAACTGAAACCGGCTGCTGATGTATTTCCAAGCTTTGAGATGCGAAAATCATCTAGCTAGCGGAACTTTCGTTGAAATCAATTATCTAGCAAAATGTTTAAAAAAAAATGCTGCCACAGTCTTTGGTAAAGTATCTTCAACCACTTAGCAGCTGCACATTCGACACCAGTGCGCTTATAGTCCGCACAGCATGAATCTATCCAATTATCATTCATTTTTAAGACAGCCAACCACTGCATGATGAGACACACCACCCACAGACTCGTATAAATAGAGGGGTAGGTGTGTCTGACTCCATAATTATGCACTCACATTCTTAATGTGTTGATTAAGAAGTCTTCAGCTATTTGTGATGGTTTTCCTTACGGCATGCCATGACGTCGTTTGCATTCCGTGACTGTCACAAATGGCAAAAGTTGGCTTATTATTTTACCAGCAGAGCAATAAATTCAATTTTTGTCTATGGCTGGCTGACTGCCTCATCTCAAGGCGTTGTTTTGCAAGAAAAGCTGAGTAGAATTGTTCACACTTTGCTCTCGTAAACTTTGCCGAAACGTTTTAATTAAAACACAAAAACTTTCATCGTCGTTCGTAGTCGTCGTCGTCTTCGTTGTCGTTGTCGTTGTCGCTGTCATTGAATATACATAGGTGCATACGAGTATATGCAGATGTACGGCTACGGATAAATGTGGATTTAGTTGGACTTCCTATTCTGCTCTCAGATGCGAGTCGTAAATTTGCGGATCATTTCGGAATAATAAATGCTTGAGCAGATTGGGAAAGGGATAGATACAATTTCAGACTGTGCGAGGATGGATATTTCTAATTTATTCAGGAAGCAAGAGCACATTTTTGGCATTCGCTTTTGTTCGGGTGGGTTTGTATTACAAGGACTGCGCTACGAAGGATACACGTATGTGGATGTTGTTATTGTCTGTCAGTGAGATATGCAATTTCGTCAACACATTTTCATGACTATTACTCGATTGTAAACGGTTTTCCAATGAGAGGTGTTATTGTGAATGACCCGCTATTTCGGTAGCTGTCACTTTGTGAGCTTTTATTCTTTGTCATTTGACAAGTAGAAACTACGCCATTACTAAAAATGGAACGATAAACGCTTCAACAACGCATTGAAATGATTAAAATTCACTACAAAAATGGTGAAAATCTTGCAGTCACAGTTCGCAAAATTAAAGCATTTTTTGGTCGTCGTGAAGCACCTTGTCGGACCGCAATACAGAAATTGCTGGAAAAATTCGAGCTGTTAGGACAAGTTAGTGACGTGAAGAATAAAACTCGTGCACGACGCTAAAGAACAACTGAGAATATTGCTGCTGCAGCCCAAAGTGTTGAAGAAAACCCAGGTTTGTCCATTCCTCGTCGTTCTTTGGAATTGCTCATTCCACAAACGTCATTAAACCGTATTTTGCACAAAGTCTTGGGTCTTAAGGCTTATAAAGTTCAGTTAACACAAGAACTCAGGCCGGCCGATCATCAACAACGTCGTGCCTTTGCTGATTGGGTCCTTGAAATGCATGAAAATGATCCGGAATTCCATTGAAAAATCATCTTGACTGATGAGGCCCATTTCCACGTCGGTGGCTACCTCAACAAGCAAAATTGTCGCATTTGGGGCTCGGAAAACCCAACATAAGAAAGATAAGGTCCACGCCAACAGCCCAGCGTCGATTCAAGACCACAAAGATAAAATTCGTGAGGCTATCGAGGACATAGGGCAGCCAATTTGCGATTTGGTTATGGAAAATTTCATGAAAATGATATGGTCCTGTATGCGTGCTCCGATTATTAATCCGATAATTCATCTCAAAAAATGGCATTTTTCTTTGAATACCAAAATAACACCTCTTATTGGAAAACCTTTTACTTGATGTCTTAAGAATTAATTTGACTGCTCTTCTGTCTCTCTGTTTTAAAAAAAAAAAAATCCACACCCTTCCTAAGCTTTGAAGCGGGCTGGTTGTATTGTACAGCTTGCCACACGCAACAATGGTCACCTAAACCCTACGCGGACAGGCCGCTTTTACTTTGCAGAGTTTTGTTGAAAATTATCATCAAAACCCAACAACTTACCACAACAAGTTCCATACATACGTGGCTGTCATTAAAATGGAGTAAACCGCTTTCCTCGCTCTAATTACTAACCTGCGGTAACTTTACAATCAATAATAACATGACCCCTGTCCACCCACCCTGATCTTCAGACTATCTGCCCAGCTGTACGCCCCCAACCAGCCTTCACAACAACCGAGGGGATACATGCACTATCATCAGCAAAGGCGAATTCCGCACCCTCGGGTTTTCCTAACCTCAACCTATCGCATCTAGGTCAAACGCATTAAAGTAATTTTCATTTCTGATTTCGTCGCAGCAGTAACTTTGTCCAAATTGCCCATTCTTAGGTACACATAGCCATTTAGAAATGTGTTCGTTTTTCCAACTGCCGGTTGGGACTGAGATTCAAACGGAGCACTTTTGATTGGAGGGGTTGCGACATTGAGCGAAGCAACTGGTTCTCAATTCGAAATCGACAGGTGGACGCCCCCACAGAACAGGGTTTGTAATTGATAACATTACCAGCACGCACATCGATCGCCTATTAGTGAATGTCGATGTTGGCGGTGAGGGTGCACGGACAAGCGACTGCACTTACATGATGACTGATGACGCGTGGCATTTCGTATACAACCACACAGCACTTGTCGTCAATTGTTCGCTCTGCTGCATATCAGTTTGGTGTAAATTATTCAAAACTGGACACCAGCTTCAGTTTCTAAAAGTCTCCTTCGACAGGTTGTTTGTGTGCAACTCTCGCAAACATCCAGCTACTTCAAAGCGCCAAAGCGATGTGAATAAATAATCGACGGAAGTAGTATTGTAAGGCGTTTGTGCCGAGGGGCATTGAAAAGGATACATGGTCGGCATGTATCGCTCTGTGCATTCGCGTATTGAAATCACTGGTTAATAATTAATCGCAACACGACTGGGTATATGTACCCTTCGAGGAGAAGATGGAATCCACTTAGTTTTACCATTTTCCCTTGGATAGTGTTTGGACGGGACGGATATAGCAAACGCCAAAGGTCGCTTTCATAAACTCACAGAGGACACCCAATGAATGAGTGCGAGTATAATGTACGTAGTACGTATGAATGAAGGTGAAGACTCTATATATATACATATAGTACCGCCAGTTCTAAATGTGTCCAGAGAAAACCTTCACGTGCTCTCCTTCTTGCCACTATCCTTCGTGTCATTCGGCGTTGCAGAAATCATGAATATATTAAAGGCAAATACGCTGCAGCGCATTGATGTAAAAAGCCAAGTGGGGCACAATGCCACGGTGAGGGGTACTTTTTCCATGGCGGGCGCATTCCGTTCGAAAGCGATTAATACAACAAGAGCAATGGTAAAAATAACTTACGTGTGTGAAGTAGTAATAGTGCACGGAGGCACCTCGTTCGGCTAACGCTTGAGCATACTCGTTTGTGGGACAAGTGAAGAAGTGATCGCCGACAGCACGTCCGATTTGGTGTTGGTTCTGGAATCCTTGATTGACGCCATCCCAGCTGGTGTACTGTAAGAGAAGAGAGGCGTGACTTAGATAAATGTTTAAAAATTGATTGTGTAAACATTAAAAAAAAACATAGAAACTGCTCTTCCAGTTAGAGAGCGTTTTTCAAATGCATCTTAAAGATATTTACAACAAAGTAGACAAATCAGCGTCCTTAGTGAAAATGATTTCATCCAAAGGCCATAACCTTTGAACTTTCTCCTACATTTGAAACGTATTGTGTCCACCAGTTTGTTAAATCGATAGACAATTTTTGTTTTGTAGCTACCCCATTAGTTCGTAAAATTGTCCTGCAACGGAAACGAGACGATTTCAAGGATTCACCGTTCAAAATGGCAAAGGGAAGGGAGCTTGACTGCGATGATGACGTTTGTTTTTATATAGACTTAGGAGAGTCTTCCCAGATAAGGCCCTGAATTGAATATAAACTCTATAAAAATAATGCTAACGTGTGACCGCATTTTTCATTTTTATTTTAATTTAAACTTTATTTCATGTAGAATAGACTTCAAGCTAACATCACCATATAAATAAAATTGGTGTAGTTCTGTTCGACTAAGATTGAATTTGACTGCATGTATTTAAATGCAAAAATCTCAGTTCAGTATATTCTGGTGCATTTTTCACAGGCCTATAGAGGATACCTAGGCCTACAATCTCTACTTTGTCTCAACTCTATATCTCTAGAAATTCCGGAAAAAATTGGACAAGAGTAATTTATTTTTTCGTTTCGTGTTGGTATTTTCTTTGTCACGCTTTCCGTTCGAAAATACTGGGAGCATTTAAATATAGTTAACAGCAGCTTATAGAGGAAATCTGCAGGTACAACTTAGGATGTCCAAAAACTCGATAACTTAAAAGGTTTTTAAATAAATAGGCAAAATTTGAAACATTAAAAAAAAGTGAGCTAAATATTATAAAATTATTTTCATTGTCCAAAGAATATTAAATTATTGCCGATTAGTACAACGAACATGTGCAATGCCATGAAGATAAAGACAGAGTGGGCCCAGTCTACGGGAGGTTTTTTAGTACGGGTTCAAGTCCCTCACTTTTGCAGAAGGCTCTTTCTGAAATTTTTTTCCATCAATTGTTCTGAAACCACATTTTGCACGTGCGAAGCCGGACGGGTACAGCTAGTTTTCAATAAAATTCTGAAAATAAATTTTTAATTCTGAAATAGTTAGGAGCAACTGTCAGAAAAGAGGTGAAATCGAAAATCATGTTAAGTCAGAATAATGATGGTGGTCAAATTAAAATTGCAATATAAACTGGGGTTACTGTAAAAAAAAAAGTTTATTTCTTTATGAAAGAAACAAAATAAAGAATAGCATTTTCATCTTTTATCCTGCTCGCTCTAAATTTGAGCGTCCCTAGTCTCCACTTCGATTCTCCACACCAGAGATAAATGGTCGCTAAATAATTATTTTGTATTTTGCGTTTTCTTTTATTTATCACGCTAACGTTCTCTGCGGTTTCCACCATAATAATCACAACACAAATTTTTTCTTCTGTCAAAATTTATCTTCGATTTAATGTACCGGACATTTATTTCGCCAGCTGAATGAGTGGAGACTTGTCATCGGCCCATCTATATGAAATTAAGAATTCAGCTAGCGATCAGGATACTGCATAACTGCCTCGCTAAATTTTATCTTTGTAGACATATTTGTATGGAAGATAAAATTTAGCGCGAGCAGGATACTAAACTTAAGCAATGAAGGACACGTTTTCAAATTAACGAAAGGACTTACGATTCTAAACATGTAAGCGTTTAAAGTGCGGCACAATTTAGCGACTTGATGGCAATAGTTATAAATGGCATTGCCTACGCCGACTTTAAGAGAAAATGGGACATTACCCGGTGGGAAATCTATGTATAGTTATAATAAATAAATAATTGGCGCAACAGATCGGTAGGGATCCTAGGCCTAGCTTCTCACAACCATTCGTATTGTGTGAGTTTCTATTTTTGGGACGAATGGAAGGGATCTACAATTGTATGCCGAGTCCAAACGGCCAATTGAGAAGCTCTTTCTTGACAGTTATAGTCTCGGATGTTTGTCAGACGTTCGCGACAGGTGGCGCAGTGAAAAAAAACTTAAGTTAGAATTTGGGTTTTTCTCGGGATTCGAACCTGGGACCCCTCGCTTAGTAGTCCAACACACTAACCACTAAGCCACTGTGCCGACTCTAAGTGCAGTTACCTACGTAAAAATACCTCAAAAGTACCTTGAAAGTGAAACTCTGATTTCTTTAGGAATTCAGAAATTTACTCTAAATAGTCTTACGCCAGTATTTGAAGACCAAAAATTAAGTTTAATAAACAATTATATTTTGTTTTAACTTATTTGAAATAGATTTTAGAATTCGATGGCTCAAATTGAATTTTATAATTTTTATTCGCCTGCATATACAGGGTGGGCCATATACAAGTTTCTTTTTTAAAAATGCTTTAAAATGAACAAAATTTAATTTTTCCCATGTATTATGGTTTCATTAGTTAGAGCAAACATTCCCATTAATTATGGAACACAGCGTTGTTCAAGTGGCTGCGTCGGCTGGCTTCGCAGTAGCGAATTTTGTCACTCTAATTTTGCAAGACCTTGTTGATGGTTGCGGGCTGTAGCTCACGGATTGCTTGGATGATATTGGCCTTGAGTGCTTGAATCGTTTCCGGATTGGTGGCATAACATCGGTCCTTCACGGTTCCCCACAAAAAAAAAAAAAAACCAAACCAAAAAAAGACCAAATCGCAGCTCCGAGGTGGTGAATTGACATGAAAGAGCGCCTAGTCAGAAAAGATGGTTTTTCGCCCAAAATCGTTGTCCAATTCGAGCTGCTCCAAGACACAAACTGCGAAGCGATAACGAAGCGAATGGTCGTGCGCCTTCAATTGCCGAGTCAATTGGACCTTGTAAGCGAATAATCCGAGATCTTTTTTTTACAGAATTCTCCTCAGGCTAGTGCGTGAAATGTTGAGCTGTTGAAATCGATGGCGATTTGATGTTCGTGAATTGAGTCTCACATTCTCAGCTACAGCAGCCACATTCTCGTCGGGGATAATCAGTTTTGTCCACTAGCATACCAGTCTCACGAACTTTTTGCACAAACTTGCTTACAGCAGACGCGGTGGGTGCTTCATTTCGGCCAAAACATCTATTCAAAAAATGCACTCTTTGGGCTACACAGCACTCACTTTGGAAATAAGTCTTCAATATTTCCCAACTTTGTTCAAGCGTAAAGCAACTCATTTCGTTCCGCGGAGGTATGATACTGACTTTATGTCCAGTTTTCTTCGAGCGTGAAACAGCTTTCAGTGGCAAAATAACATATGATATAAAAGGAAAACACTAGATGGTTCACCCTTTATTAAAAATTGGAAAAACTGCCGAGGCGGAAAATTTAAAACTTTATTTTACCGGTAAACCTGCTGAAAAACAAATATTTTTGCCGCTAAACCTAATCGAAAAATATATTTGAGCCCCTGAACCTTTTGACAGAATTTATTTTAGCCGCTAAACATCCTGACAGAAATTATTTTACCCTCTAAACCTTCTGAAATTATTTAGATTTTAAAAAAACATGATTATGTTTAAGTAATTAATTTATGAATTTTAGTTAGGTATTATTTTTTATGATTGGATTATTTTTATTCAGTTAACGAAAGTTACTAGCTTCTCAGAGGTCTTAGAGAAGTTTTGTTGGCTATTCAAGATTATAGCAAAAATAATGTTTTCGGCATTCTATTTTTTTCCAAGGGCCCCGGTATGGCCTAAGACGGCCCTCTCCATATGGGAACCTAAGTCTAGCTTCCCTCAGCCGTTTATATTGGTGGGGACTATGTTTCGGATGGCAACAGTTAAGTAATCTGCTATTGTAAGAGCCAGTCCCTTGAAAATATTCCTATAAATAATAGCTTCAACATTTTTAAGGAGTCTTAAGAAATAAGGGCTTTCAAGCTCTCGCTTAAAGCATAAAATGTACAAACAACCAGATTCTGTCCCAGATATACCCACCATTCATGAGTTCATAACTGATTCGAACTGATAAAACGTGAATGTTTCCAGTCGTTCCTCCGCTTTCTTCTAGCATACCTTCTTTTAATTTTGTTTTCCTCCAATCCAGACTTGAAAATATCTTGTCCCAATCCATCATTATAAAGTAGACATTTCCATTTTGCATGGTTGCATACAAAGAACATACCATCAGTTTTGCAATCATAAAACTTCACTAATGCGCTAAATAAAAACAATTTAGTCGGATGCAAACAAAAGCTAGATAATTAGATACCCAGGGACCACTCATTCATCCTGCACAGCTACAGTTACATAATTTTCCCAAACCATACCCCAGATGACCATAACAGTTTGCTGATAAATGAGATTATGATGTGGAAAGGAAAAAAATATCAAATGAAACCCTGTATCCTCATTAATAACGGTCAATTTAGAGCATTCAAAAGGACCATTATAACTCCATTGGAGTTCGTTAATTAGTTTATTGCCAGCCCAGCACAAATGATGTAACATCAACAAACAACAGCAGGATATGAAACCATTGCCGACATCGTGTACAATCGCCTGCAGGAGCCAAGAGAAAATCGATTATATGTTGCTAACTGCTCCTGTTGGTCTGATGATACACATAATGGACTGGATATATGTACTGTACTCGTATCTGCATGTGGTCCTTTCTGACGTCGCACTGCCAGTGCACTGCCGCACTTTTCTGTGTCACGTTGGAAATTATATTTTCTGTACCAACTACAGAATACGAGCAGCAAAATTGATGGCCCTGTTATTGGCCGTGTGAGGCTAAAAAAATATGTATGCATAAACGTTCCGGACAGGCTATAAATACTGCAAGTGTTATCATTGACAGAGTTAACCCTCCCCCTTCTTGCACGAGCCGCGTTGCGCGTCATACACGCCATACACAGCCATAAAAAACGGATACGAATATCGGACAAATTGGATTTTGCACTTATGTGACTGTTTTCTGATGACGTAATTGAATTAATCACAAAAGCGAGCAATTGTAGATGAAATACCTGATCGACTTTGTCAGAAAAATATTGTCAGGCATTTGTATCCTGTTGGAGGTATAAACTCACAGCCATCGATTGCAGATTTTTGTGTTCTTGACGTCCGACTTTGCTGTCAGTGTCTGCGTACATAGTTTTTGGTTTATAGTCAGGGCTTTTCAGGCAGCCCCAACGAAGGAACCGCGTGGCTGCAACTCATCTCGTTGCTGGCAGGACTACGACTGGGCTTACGCAAACGTCAGCAACAGTACAGGTCATCGACAAATCAGACTAAGACCCCCAAATCGCAATCCTCTTGCCGCTGCCTTTGAAATGCAGCCATTTTGTTTTCTTATCCGTGTTATGTCAATGACATGCAGAAACATACAAAAATTTCCAAATATACAAAAAATGCGGCCAACCGTTGGGGAAAATAGAGTTCAGGAATACCACATTTTATTATGTTTTTTTTGAAAATGCGAATAATTTGATTTTGTTTGGTTAATAAAACTATCTAAAGGAGACGTTCTATATACTAGAAACTTATTAGAACAAACATGGTTGTGTATTTCCCGCTTTTCGATATCATTAGCTTCGATTTCATGTGTAAATTTTTGTTAATTAACTGAAGAAAATTTGCTCAAAATCTTTTGTTTTCTCTCAACCAATTTACATTCTTCGTTTTTATAAATATTTTAAGCAAAAGTGCACTTATTCCTTAGAAAAATTACTATCCACACGTAACGATTAATTTCAAATTTAACGGACTAAATTCTATGAACGCCGCCAGCAACTTTGCCCACAGCGGAAGTAGCTCATATTTTTTGCGAGTGTTGAACAATTTACTCTTATTTGTGCCGGCAGGTGGCGCTGTTGATAATTGTTTTTGCTTTTTTTAATCTGTCTGCGTTGTTCTTTCGTATAGCGCCCCATTTTTACTAACCCCGAACTGTCACCTGTCATATTGTTATCTTTTTGCGTTGGCATCACTGTACTATTAAATGACGGAAAATTAAAATTTTGCTTGAATTATGGGACACCCTTTACATAGGTACTAAAAAAGTATACGGAAACATTGGAAATTGGATGTTCCAAAAATATAAATATATATATATAATTAATATATGCGATGGCACTGTCTCGTGTCTGATGTCATTTTCCAATGGGACAACCAGATTTTTTTTTTTCAAATCTCAGAATTAACGCGGCTCATGGAATATGAAACGAAATTGATCTGCTTTTGTAAATGGATTAGTGCGTTATTTGACAACTGTTTAACTGTTCAAACTGCAGTCGTTATGGATATTGACTTGAAAAATGTTTCCCCTGTTGTAGATACAAATGGAGTAGTTTCAGTGATTCGTCGTCTTCAAATGATGACGAAGGCGATGAAGATAAAAATTCCTCCAAAATGATATCCATGGCTATTTATGTATCTTTATTTTCGTTTTTACGAAACTTTGGGCATTTGTTTTAAAACAAACATTGTAAAATGACGTAAAACAGCTTTGCAAAGTATATTGGTATTAGTGGGAGTATGTGTAAATCTGAAAAAAAAAAATATCGAGATCTGCAAAAAGTGATCCGAATCAAAAAAAATGGTTCGGATCACGTTCCATTTTGCCCAATGGAACGTGAAATCACTTGATGTCTTTTCAATTTTGTTTCTCTTGTCAATTTGATTTATTTCCAACAAAGTTTTGGACATTTTAGGCAAGAGCTCAAGACTATTGCCATCATTTTTAGCATTCGTCTTTAGAAATCTTGCTTCCAGTGTGACCAATTTAGCAGGATTATTTTATTTTAAGCCTCTTTTTTCATTCCAGTATTTTTTTAGCATGATTTGATGCTGTAGCAGGAAAAATTAGCAGAATATTTGTTTAACCAAATTATGAATTAAACTAATCAAATAAAATCAAAGCAAACGAATCTTAGTGTGAACAAGCAATTATTTGATTTTGATTATTTGACAGTGAACACTGAACGTTCAACGAATTTAGCTAATAATAATAACATTTATTTGTTTTCAATGAACAGTGACGGAACTCAATTGAATTGAAATATTTTTTTATGTAATGCTTAGTAAGCGTCACGAAGTGATATTTATTTATTGATATTTTGAAGTAATACTTCATTCGGCACGCTTGAATTGGGGGGTAAGCCGGTGAATGCATCACGAAAGCGTTACGGAAATTGCGAGCGGAAGTTGAGAGGGAGATATAAGTTAGTGAGATAAAAATAGAGAGAGTTACGTTTCGTTTCGAATATTAGAGGCAAGAGAGATAGATGCGAGCACACATTTTCGTTCTCTCTTTCTCTCAGCCAGTTACGTTTACAGTTCAGCAGTGATACCAGATCAGGGGATTTATCACTTTTTGCGGGATTTTCTAACTAATAATAAGCTAAAAGGGACAAAGTGACTTTTCAGAACTCATAGAACAAAAAGAAAGGGATTTTACTTTTTGGTAAAATTTTGTTCCTGTTCATTTTGCTCATTTCATTAAGAATGAAATTATACAACCTGCGATCAAATTAAATGTTTTCATGTTTAGAAAAAAGTCATTCAAAATATCTAAATGCTTTCATCTTCTTTTTTTTTATTTCCCTAAACTGTTTCATAAAATGACATATGTGTCTGTGAATGAATCATGAGTATTTTTTTTAAATAAGAAATTTATTCATTTCGTAAACATAAAAGGGATGTTTTGAGTATAACCGTGGGATAACCTGCCTCTAAAGTCTGGTATCACTGCAGTGCAGGCCTATTGTCTGTATCACACTGTAGGAGCAACAGAGAAAGGTGCGAGCACACAGTTTCTTTTCATTCTCTCATAGCCAGTTGCGTTTCGTATAAAGACACGCCTATTGCAAGGTTGCCACTTTGGTAGTTTTAAACAAATTTGGTACTTTTTTTTTGCGTATTGAGTTTTGGTAATTTTTATCTGGTTATGGTAAATTTTTGAGCAGATGTACCAAGAATGCGAGCTCGATATCACCTCATTTAAAAGCTACCTTACTGCTTCTGAGTGCACACATTGCATTATTTGCATAGCTATGCTTCATCACCATCCATATAAAATTGTTTTATTCGCTATTCAAAAAATTACAGAATGCACTCATTTTCTTCTTTTGACAGAAGGTGAACTTCGAAATAGTTTCTGTTCTTGTTTATAAATATATTGAGATATGGATAGGTTAATTATTCATATTATTCATATACAGACATGAAACTCTAATTTGCTAAGGGTTTGTTATAAGAAAACAGGTAAATGATCTCCCATGTCTTCTAGCAGCTGGTAATTTTGTGCAGAACGTTGTTTTATTGTTTAAAGACTGAAAAAGTTCATACTACGTTCCTTATTGAATTGAAAAAGGTTTGTTTTTTTTTTTTTAAATCTCAAAATAAATCAAAATAAATAAAATAATTTGAGTTTGTTTTTTGTAAGTGGCAACCGTGGCCTATTGTCTTTATCATACTGTAGGAGCAAGAGAGAGCAGTGCGCGCGCCCATTTTCTTGCTCTCTTCCTGTCATAGCCAGTATAGTACAAACAGTATAGTACAAACTAGACACGTTTCCATTGGTCCCAAAAATAAAAACTCACACAAGACGAATGGTTGTGAGAAGCTAGGCTTGGGTTCATAAGGACCTGTTGCGCCAATTATTTATTTTTTTAAACATGTATATATAGATAGAGCTAAAAAAGTTGTACTTCAGTTGTATGTCTAAAGCACACCCGTTTTTTTATATCTTCTTTTTCCGGAAAAACAGGTTTTTTATACTGCTGAGCTTGGAATGATTTCAAATATTGGATTGGTCACACTGCTTGCTTCACTTAGCTTCTGGCGTCAACACATCCATTCGAATGATTGTTTCATTTCAGCAGTCTCTATTGTGCTTTTTCTTTCCTTCTCTCTTGACGTATGGAACAAGTATGGAAGTACTAGTGCTAGACCTGACCCTCGTTACCTCACATTTATATACAGTAAAATGCGCTTAAGAGAAACCCGCTTATCTGAAACACTTTTCTCATACCTGACTATTTATATCTCCCGGATACGTGAAACATATTTTCAGTTATATTTTATATTCCTTATTAAAAAAAACTCTCTTAAGTAAAAAAATGTTAAATCCAACACAACAAAAAATTTGCTGAACGCTTTCATTTCTTTTTTTTCTCGAAAATGCCATTTGAGTTTCTGATATGTCACAAGCGTTTAGTTTCCACGCCACTCCAAAAGACATACAGTTTTTTCTAGCTTCAAATTTAGGCTTAATGGAATTTTTAAACCCGGTTAAGTGACATTTTGTTTTCACTTATCCGGACTTCGTTTAAGTGAAATTTTTTTTCACTTAAGCGGGGTTCGTTCAAGTGATAAGCCCGTTTAAGGGAAAGAAAGACTGTGACATGTTGCTGTTTCTCTTAAGCGGGTCTTACTGTATATGCTTGCTGTAGCATTATTGAAAGATGTGTAGCCAAGTTTTCGCCGCTTTCCTTTGGAGGGAATAAATACCCTTCGTTTAACTAAATCTTACCTGAAATATGATCGCCTCCCTCTCCTGTTCGGTGACTTTACTGAAGATGGTATTCATTATCTCCAAGTATTTATCCCGGGGTAAGTTAGTCGCCTCATCCTTGTCGAAGTAATCGATGAAGTCGTACAGCAGGAAGTACGTACCTGTAATAAAAAAATAATAAAAATAATTAAATTCCATTTAAACTTTGAAGCGACGTACAAAAGCTCCTACAAATAAGGATCCCCCAATTTTAGGTATTCGTATTAAGTAGAAAATCAGTCGCATATCCTGATCCTCTTGCTTCAAGCTATAATTTTAATTAATTTCCTTTTACATCCCACAAGCACACTCACACACACTCACACACACAGATATCTAGGTTAATTGATATGCCCCCTTGGCAAATATTAAAGACAAAATAAAACAGCAAACACACGCCCCAAGGACACGCACATTTGGGTGTGCTACACAAAAATCGCAATCCAGTTTAAAGACGAACAACTTTGTCTATACCACTTCGTCCTTCGGCACATGTTTTACTTTCTAGGCCGATACCGATAACTTCACGAGGAAAAAATCATCCGTGAGAAATCCAATGGATTTATTATCTCCGCTTACACCCAAGCACTTAAGTATATCCTGCATGTGTGTAGCTATCGTGCCATAATCCAACCATCCACCTCAACATCGGTCACGTTCGCATCGTGAAAGCAATCATCCACCTGAGCGTGAGCCATATATCCGAGTCCCGAACTGGTCTATACAGTAAAATTTAGTCGCACACAAGTGTGTTTGCTCGAGGTTGAAATGGCCGTGCGTATGTGTGCCTGGGCATCAGGCATTGTGCGAAATCATACGATTGAAATGCGAAAGTTCGATTCGTGACTGAAATAACTAAATCAAGTCATTAAAAGAGTTGAGCTTAACTTTCGTGGCCCCTATCATAATCTACTCCCGTTTATATCATTCAATAAATTATCTAATGTATTACTATATATACGGCCAGATGTGGGTGTGTATTCGAACCGCAAAATGTAACCTGATAGACGGTGTCCTGGTGCACATTTTATGTTTTCTCTCTATATGGGGGTTTGAAGGGCGCTATTATTGGGATAGGTTTTCGGTATAGCATGCGCCTGCTTTGGGCAGGTGACGTTGACCCACTCCCTAAATGAGCGGAGATACTAATATGTCTCAGGAAGGATTGAAGACTGAACGGACTCCACTAGGACACTCGAAAGTGACTTCTTTAATTTTCAACCGATGCCACAAGAAGGGGCCTTTGTGGCACTTTGGTTGCACTTTTAGTGGTCGAAACGCCAGAGTCCACAGGGAGTGATTGAGGAAGAAAATCCCAACAGTGCATGCATGTCCGTCGCAAATGCCAAAAACAAGTGGAAAGGTCCCTACCGCAGTAGGCTATGCTAGCCACCTGAGAGACAGCCTATGTGACAAAAGATGCACTGCACATTTGAAGAGCACAGAGGGAGGAGTATCTTTAGCTGAGAGGAAGATTGCTTAGTAGGAAAGAGGAGATCTACTCGGGTCTGGAGTTTTGACAGGACTATACATGCCAGCTGTAGTCCATTTGGAAGAAGTTTTGACCGTCAAATGCAAGTATGCAGCCTACCACCTCAGGGAGATTGAAGACAATGGAAATCGAAGGTTGTAGACTGCCTATACTGGCTGAAAGACCGCAGGCCTTTCGAAGCGACGAACATAACCAGGTCGTGGTCTTAGGTGTTGTTTTATAGCAAAACAGTCAACAGCTTTATGCAAAAAAAGTGATAAAGAAGTCCCAGTCGCAGCTTGGGCTAAGCCATCAGAAGCTCTATGTTTTTCCAATCGCGCAAATGGCAAGTGGCGCCAGCCGGCGATGCGAAAAATGATCGAATCCACTCTAGCAGCTGGAGACGTCAAACCTGAATCACGTAAGACGTAAGTCTGAGCAGACTAAAGCCGTTTAAGTTCTACTTAAATACTTATAGGAATTTTTTTAGGGCATAAACTGTCACATAAGAGTCTATGTGGCACTTAAATTCGCTATGAATCGTATCAGCAAACGGCCCTAAGTAGTTGTAACGGCAGGAAAAAGTTTAAAAATATCTATAAAATGCTTAAGAGGACAGTCCTATTTCTCACTACCTAAACCGCAGTTTAGTGGGACAAAATGGGAACGACATTGCTCAAAAATCCAGTGGACTTCTACATGCTTATAGAAGATTCAACCTTAAAGCCCATGTAACAGGGATTAGCTGGGGATCAGGTTCTTGCTCTGCCGACCCGTGTTGAACAGCCGGCACCTTTATTAACCGGCAAAGTATTAACGCCTAGGCATATTAGGTATATAGGCTATAGGCATAAGGCTGAAACTGGATAAAAACCTCTGCGCCACAGGAATCGACAGGAGGAGAGCGACACAGCGGATACAGCTCGACCGGCTTAAGTTTTTGCGAGTTGAATCCATATTGTCATTTCATGTCGAGGGTCATGGGCGATCGGTCTATAGTTCGCAAGGTATTTGGGTTGGTAAAATTACAACTAAACAGTCGTCCTGTCGTCCGCTTACGCTCAGCCTTAAACTCGTGACCGCAGACTATCAATTGCAAATCCCTCTTATACTACAGTCTCAGTGGGCAATTATTTAGCAAGACTCTATCAAAAACTGTACAAGACTTCCATCATCCCCCTCGTGCTGAGCGGTTCAGATGGACGACCTCTTTCAAAGGCGGGTGAAAGCGCGCTTTGATTTATGGTCCCACCTGTTCTGATAATTTATCGGAGAGAAGATACAGCGACACCGACTTTATCAAGAAGACAAGTGCACTACAATCATGGAAAGCGGATGTTGCTACGGTCCTGAAGAACCTTCGGTTCCATCACTTAAGGGCTTGGACTGCTTGCGAATATAAAAGCATCTGTTTATGACATTGGTGCTGCTGGTTGTAACAAAACGTTTCCCTATAGAACGCAACGCATCAACACCGTAATCAGACGTCGCAGACTTCCCTACTTGGGCGACTCTGCAGTCCGAAGTGAACCGAAGCCTCAACTGTGGTATTGCGTTCAAAAACGCGCCAAAAATATATGTGGTCGTCTCCCACCTTTCCACCTTCCGACCCATTCCTTTTTTATACCATCCCGTCCTTTCGCTATTCTCTTGAGGAAGTGGCATAGTCGATCTTGTTCGATATACTAAATATCCAACGATCTTGCTTGCCATGACCACCGGGAGGATAACAAAAGCAGGTACCCCAACAGCCCAATTGGACGGGCATTGACGGGTGGTCCTAAGAGAGAGAGAGAGCGAGGAGAGTTTTCTCAAAACACAGTACAGGAAGCATTACGGGTGGACAAAACAACCAAAACATAAGATACCAAAATGGCCAGAGGGAAACTCAAATACTAAACACACTATTACACCTGTTTCGACGAAAACATAACATTGAAGACAAATCACGAGCGAGTCTCATACAAAAAGTCATCCTAGAATATACGAAATACGACTGAGGCACATCATACAAAATACAACCACAAAGGCAAGAGAATCTAAATTGCCTACCACAGGAAAGACGAGCTGTCCACCACAACGTCAGTGAAAACGGCTCAGCATCCAGTGGCTAAGGGCCCCAACATAAAGAAGTTATGTGTAAGAAATGGCACACTATAGGCTCATCCCCAACCCCCCAATCTGCTTTCGCTTTTGGGTATCGGGTTAAAAGATAGAACCGGTAGGGGGGGATAATGTCGCGAACGATTTCTATCACGATTTTTACTCGAGCTGTAAATTGGCTAAGGTCTTTAACATTTTGGATATGAAAAGTTAAAGCAAAACATTTCATATACTGAATGCATTGGGTGGAGAAGTATGTGTGAGTGCGTTCAGTGAAAAGCTTGAGATTGGCAAATATTCCTAACACTCGGGCGAATTCGCCAAAGAACGTTAACAGTATGATTGAGAGCAAGAACGGGAGTCCGCACGAACCTCCGTCAAAAAGAAACGGAGTGTTGCAGTCGCGGACAATAGTTAGTTTTTAGTTTATTTGACTTTTATTTTCATCTTTAATTCAATACAGTCTTCGTAAAAAGAAAGAAATATATATATATATATACTTAAGTCTATTATGGTTTGGCCTATGGCCGTCTACCAGATTGACAAAATAGCGTAAACTTTAAAAATCTTCTTCAACTATACATTTTCTATAACGCAGTGCATTTGTACAGTAGTTGTAGAGTAAATCCCATCCTCGGTCTCCATTTAAAATTTGAATTGCTTCATCTATTTCCAAGGTATATGACTTAAAAAACCTTATTCGTATTTCTTTTAAGATTGGGCATACTGCAAGAAAGTGAAATACATCCTCTCGCATCTTCATATTACAAATATTACACAGGATAGGTAGTTCTGGGCGGTGTGGAATGAAGTTCAGGTTCAGTAGCTCTCCTCTGATTTTAAAAATTAAACTTATCTTCTCTACCATATTGTTGTTCAGAAAATATGTTTTTTCTGCTAGTTGATATTTCAGCTTACTGTACTACGTCTTATGCTGAGAGGACTGTGCAACTGTTACAAAGCGATCATACATATTTCGACCTACTTTTTCCAATCGGATGTTGAGTTGCGTTCTTAGATGTTCGGGTTGCTCATCGGGTGCTATACGTATGCTCATTCCACAGCCTGATGCAAGGCGTTCCCATTCTTGAAAGAAACTTGCTTTCTTTCGTAGTACACTCTTGAGTACAACTTTTGGCAGTCTGTCATCACTCATACCCATAACTTTTATTATATACTCAAAATGTAATCTCAGTGTTTCCAAAAACACAGGCGGTGCTCCAGTCTCCAGGTGCAGCATGTAATTAGGTGTAGAACTTGGTAAGCGGAACATTCTCTTTAAGAAATACCGAAAAAACTTCTCAACTTCAACATAGGAACAGTATCCCCATACCTGCGATCCATACAGAAGAATTGAAGCTGCGGTTGTGCGAAAGAGTTTCTGCTTCGAGCTATGGTTTATACACTTATTATCGATGCAGCGTCCCCATACCGATGAGATTGCTCGTTTGGCTTCAGACAGTTTGGCCTCTAGATGCTTCTTCATATTCAAGTTTGAGGAAACTAAAATTCCAAGGTATTTATACTCCCGGACTACTTCCACCAATTCTCCTCGATACATCCACCTTTCACTTTGAGTATATCTGCCGCCGCCGCCTCTGAACACCATTACCTTCGACTTATTCAAGTTCACGCTTAGGTTCCAGTATTTGCAGTATGTGGAGAGCCTATTCATCATAAGTTGCAATCCATCTATAGTATCGGACAGAAAAACTAGGTCATCTGCATATTTGAGAACCGGAATTTTTATACTGCCAAACTCGACTCCACCCTTTACCGCATCTGATATGTCATTAATGAACAGAATAAACAGTAGCGCACTCAAAATACATCCCTGCTTCACACCCATCGTTGTTGTAAATTCTTCAGAAATTGATTCTCCATCCCAAACATACGCCACATTATTTACATACATTGCTCTTAGGATGTTGATTATTTTCGTTGAAAAACCAATATTGTACAATTTGTAAAATAGAGCTTCGCGTGCAATAGTGTTGAAGGCCGCTCGAAAGTTTTTATGTTTTTGCTTATAGATCTCCGCAATATTAAGTAATGTGAACAATTGATCGACTGTTGAGTAGGTCTTTCTAAATCCGGCCTGAGACTCGTGCAAAACTTTTTTATCTTCAACCCAACAGGTAAGTCTGTTATATATAAGCGCAGCAAATAACTTCGCAGATGTATTTAGAAAAGAGATTCCTCTGTAGTTTGCAGGATCGACATAGTCACCTTTTTTGTGTAGTGGATAGATAATTGCTTTTTTAAAGCTTTGCGGAATGTTTGCGGATTGCAACGAGAGCCAACATAAATTCATCTGTGCTGTTTTCATAGAACTCGTATGGGATTCTGTCATCTCCGGGGGCCTTTCTGTTTTTAGCTTTATCAATGGCTTCTTTAACTTCTTCTATTGAAAATGGGTTATCTAGGAATTGATCTATAATCAATGGATCTGCATATTGGAACGGTGGTGAGATCTGTGGTGAATTAAGTAGATTAATAAAGTGGTCCCTTAGCTGTGTTGCTTTAAGTGACGTCGCGATGCAATTCACTCGTCCATTTATATGCTTTACAGCTTTCCAAAATTCTGCCGAGGATGTAGAGTTGTTTACAATAGCAGGTCGAATATATTTTTTTTTTCATAACAAAGACGCTTAAAAACCTTATTTGCTTCTCCATAAAGTGTTTTAAAGATACTTGTATTATATTTCCTAAAAAGCTTAAGTAGTGAGAATGAATTATTCCTGGCTCTCAGACACTCATAATCAAATCACTTTTGTTTTGATAAGTGTTTTTTTCCTGTTGTTAAGCTCAGTACTGCGTTTTTAATAATACTCGTAAGGGTATCAACATCAGGTAAACTATCCGCTATAAGTAGTCGCTCAAGTTCAGCATTTAGATTACTGCGATACACATTTCGTGTTCCATCGTTCCAGACTAGTTTTGGTAGAAGTCCTAATTGCCTTATATTCGTCTCGTTAGTAGCTCTAGATACTAAACAATTAACCTCGAAAGGCATATGGTCCGAAAAAGTCTCTATTCCTATTCGAAAGTCGCTAAGGAGCAGGTTCCAACATCCAGCGATGCAGCAGTAGTCAATTCCTGAACATGCTTTTCCACGGATGAATGTGTACTCTCCGCGATAATCACTTTCACAGCTCCCATTTAGAATGATACAGTCATACGCATCCGCAAGATCAAGTATCTTTCTGCCCTTATGATCACAGATGTTGTCTTTTGAAGTTCGACTTATTCGCAGGGTATGAGTTCTGTAACCGCTCACAAAATTATTTTGCGAAAGTCCTATCCGTCCATTGAAATCGCCAATGAGCATCAAATTAGTTTCACTTAAGTTCTGTAGCATTTCTTTAAGATTTTCATAATCGTGTTGCCAGTGACTGACGTTTAGATAAATGGGGACTATAAACAGGACGCTGTTATACGTTTTTATAACGAGGACGTATGATTCTTCTACTCTTTTAAAATTAACATCTACATAAGTAAGATCTTTCGCGGACAATAATATAGTCCCGTTTTGCTGAATGAAAGAATATGTATGTGTGAGGTAAAAACAAGGGAAAGGTTAAGCAAGGAGGTCACTTTTTGGTTAACTGCGAGATCGGCAAGAGACAGCTCGACTACAAACCGTAAAGGAATTTATAGATAATTTGGAAAAGCGCTATTAGTAGAATAACGCATTGAAGTAATAATTTAATTGATTTAAGAAGTGCTATTAGTTGAATATCCGAATTGAATATTTAGGAAGTGCTAAGGAAGGGTGAAAGGAAGGAGAAGAGTAGGCGAGGAGGACGGCAATACAAGCGGCAGGACAGACAGGGAGTTACCTACCAGGACAGGTTTTGGGGACAAAGGAAGCCAGATAAGTACAGTGTTTTATGTACATTATTTAGATATATCATTTGTAGAATCGTGTTAGTTAGGATACATACATATCATAGAAATATCATTACGTAGGTTTTCGTTTCGGTAGAATCCCAGAAAACGGGACACGCGACCCATTCACACGACCGTCAGAAATTCGGGAAGTAGCGATAGTGGGCCATTTCATCGGCGGCCATCATTTTGTCTCACCACCCAACCAATTCGCCAAATAAAACGCCATTTCTCCTCACGGAGTGAAAACCCATTCTTCTCATTTATTTTCTGAATTCTTCAAATTCGTTTCGCAAATCCATCATCGGGAAGTTGTTCGGTAAGATTTCACAATTCCTTCTAAAAAGATTGTGTGGCGCCCACTGTAATCGATTCAACGATTATACTCATCATCTCAAAAAAAAGGTTAAGTACCCATTTCGTTTCAGCACACATAATTTTAATTTCATCGTCAAGCCTGAACCCACCCAGCTGAGCGGCCGAGGCGGTAGCATTCAACCCGCTACCTGTTGCACTTTCCCCCCCCCCACCATATACCACCGGCGAATTGCATCGGCGATTTGACATTTCTCTACTTATAGCCATTGGCGACTTTCAACTCATCCGCGCAGCGGCGGCTGCAACTTCTCCCGTGTTTTTTTCTTTTCTACGCAAAATTTAAAATCGTTTATCTTAATCCCTGTTAAAGTGTAATAGTGGTACTTAACACACCTCTCCAGTTAGCTCAGTTCTTTGCTAACTGCCTCCAGTTGCTCCAAGTTGGTTAAAGTCGCTTTCAATTTCTGCACGACCTATACGGCGATGTCTTCCTCTACTGTGTTTTCCCTCTGGCGGCAAAGAAAGGGCGGACCATTTGTGTTGACTCGCTCTACATAACTTACCCATTAAAGACGACTGATATGCAATTTTTTGACCAGGTCTATGTAAGGCTACAACTCGAATAGTTCGACGTTGAATCTCCTCCTCCAAAAGCCAGTCAATGCAAAACAGGATGGAACATTTTCCGAAGACTATTTCTCGCGAAGCTAACGAAGATATCTGCTTTAACAGAGTCCAAGCTTCGGCGCAACAAAGCGGGGGGCAGATTCCATATAACAATAATCGTCGCGACGATATCGTTTTTGAAACTTTGATGACCATAAGAAGTTATAATCTGGCCGAATTTGTTTCACTATCGTCAGCTTTCATTACTCGTAATTTTGGTACTTAGGTGTTACTTTTGGGCGTCTATCGTTTCGACGATAGTCGTCGGAAAAAATACGGAATGAATGCCCAGGACTGGCATTGCCCGCAATTCCCGTCACCGATTTGCCCTATTTCTGTCGGCAGATCTTTGTTCGCCGATGGAACCACGTTCGACCGATTTCCGTATCTCAATCCTACAACGGTGTCCACTTTCTTCATTTGGCTGCCTTCTGTCCCACACATTGTGTACGAATAGCAATTGTTGTCGATAACGGACTTGGGGAATAACGATTGTGCCTTCCATCCAAAACCGGTGTTTTTTTCTCGCCCCCATTCTGAACAGACAGCACATCGGATAGTTGAAACCGTTGAGCCCCAGATCCGTCCAGCTCAGCATCACGATTAAACCCAACACCAAAGTGTGTCCATTGGTGGCAGATGGCTAAAGCAACAATTTAGCTCAGATAATCACAACTTTGATCTGAAGGGTTGTGCATGAGCTGGGAACAAGGTTTCGCTGCCGAATAAAAACAAACTTTACCCTCTGTGGTGAGATTCACAGAATACGCTGTCTAATGCGCCAACAGGCTTAAAAGATAATTTAAACTCCGCCGGGGGGTTTCCTGTATACAGAGTAAGTTGAAATCTACCCCCATGGCCTCTTTCTCTTCGTGCTTCGAAACAGAGATGTGGGGGGGTTTCTGCCACTCACCTGACCAAGGTAAGGGTAGAGAGATTCCTTTTTTTTAACGGGACAAACATAGCTACATCCCAACGACAATACAGCACGTGCACAGCCATAGGTTAGGTACACTCAGTCAAAGGACTGGAAAGGAAAATGCGTTGCGAATATTTTACGTTGTTTCCTTTTGGACTGTGTTTTACTTTCGGATTTGCGTTTTTATTTCACCAACTGCGCTGTGTGGATGTGTAAGACGTTCAAAGGGACACGGACACGGACACGGATCGATGTCTGCGTCCTCGGGATACTGTTATCTGTGAGAGGACTTTTTCCAAATCTCTCATAAATATGTGACGGAAAACGGTCGTTGTTTACCTCTTGGATACGGTTTGATAACGCTTAACAGGCTCAACGGTGCGGTTGGATAAGGGCTATAGGCAGGAGACAACATTGCATTAAATACTGCTGACGAAAATGATGTGAGGAACATGTTCCGGCCCCCTCGCAATGGAGCGCAATGAGATGAATTAGAAGTAGGACCTTCGGGATGGGTATAGAGAAATTGAAATTGAATTTTTTTTTTTTTTGTCAGTTGATATACGAAGGTAAGCACCTGATGATGGTGTTAAAATATTTAAATTTGTGCGCGTCGGGATTGTTTGTTTAGGATGCGGAAAGCGTGTTCTTCTTGTGAGGGGTGAGCGGGTTGGTTTGATGGTAATTCGTATCGACATGCGTTCGCTGTCCTTGGGCGGGTTTGTTGAGTGAATTTGGGCTCCGTTCTTGACTTATGGACAATTCGAATGCGCGGTTTGTTGACTTTAAGAGTGTGTGATGTGTGCCCGAAGAGATAAGGCTGGCATTCGATTTACAATTGTTTGCCCGAAGAGATAGAGTGCTGTGAGTGCGCTGGGGAAGTAGTTTCACAGATGAAAGCAACTGTGCCGCATGAAGGGTCGACAAGGTCAGGATCTGTAGCATCGACCGCGACCAGCCACGTAGCAATCGCTTTTACATTTCGAATGCTCAAGCCGTAAGTAGTTTGGCATAAATTTGCAGTCGGGTAGTGTCATCATATAAATAAAATTGGTGTAGTTCTGTTCGACTAAGATTGAATTTGACTGCATGTATTTAAATGCAAAAATCTTAGAAACCGCTCAGTATATTCTGGTGCATTTTTCACAGGCCTATAGAGGATACCTAGGCCTACAATCTCTACTTTGTTTCAACTCTATATCTCTAGAAATTCCGGAAAAAATTGGACAAGAGTAATTTATTTTTTCGTTTCGTGTTGGTATTTTCTTTGTCACGCTTTCCGTTCGAAAATACTGGGAGCATTTAAATATAGTTAACAGCAGCTTATAGAGGACATCTGCAGGCACAACTTAGGATGTCCAAAAACTCGATAACTTAAAAGGTTTTTAAATAAATAGGCAAAATTTGAAACCTTTCTACGATTTTCACCTGCATGAGTAGATATGAACTTCATTCTCAAATCAAACATACTAACCGCGCAATATTTTGACATCTCTTTTAACCTTATTTTACTCCTTCGACGGAGAGGGAGACAGACAGAGGCAGTATGCTCTTTGGTGTGCTAAGAACAAAAATGCAATAAAAGAAATGTCAAATATGTAGGAGAGGAATGTCAAATAGGTATAGCTATCAGTGATACCAGATCGTGGTATTATTACATTAGGGAAAATTCCTGATGATTCAATACGTCGTACCTGTTTATAAGTGCTATTTGCAATCAAGATGAGGCAGTAAATTACCCGGTCGAGTTTTTAAATATAATTACAGTCCATGGCCTGGAAATAAAGGTTGGAGTTCTCATTATGTTGCTTCGCGATTTCAGTCCCCTAAGCTTTGTAATGGAACCAGATTGAGAGTGATTTCGTTGCAGAAAAACGTTATTGAGGCGTTAATTTTAACTGGGTCTGGTAAAAGAGATACGGTGTTTATACCAAGAATACAAATAATTCCCATCAATTATCCATATTTTTTTTAAACGGATTCAATTTCCTATTAATGTTTGTTCTGTCATGACAATCAATAAGTTAGAGGGTCAAACTTTAAGAAAAGCGGGAGTTGAATTAATCAAGAATTGCTTTAGCCACGGGCAGTTATATCTTATATATAGCGTGCTCCAGGGTAAGTAATGCAGTAAATATATCTATCTTAGTCGATAGAAACCGCTAATATAGTATACAAAGAAGCGTTACATTTATAAAAAAAAGTGGGCTAAATATTATAAAATTATTTCCATTGTCCAAATATTAAATTATTGCCGATTAGTCCAACGAACATGTGCAATGCCATGAAGATAAAGACAGAGTGGGCCCAGTCTACCGGAGGTTTTTTAGTACGGGTTCAAGTCCCTCACTTTTGCAGAAGGCTCTTTCTGAAATTTTTTTCCATCAATTGTTCTGAAACCACATTTTGCACGTGCGAAGCCGGGCGGGTACAGCTAATTAACGAATAAAGTTACTCTTCTTAGTCGAAAGAGTTCCTTGAAGAGTTTGTATGCAGAGTCCTAGTCCTGTCCATCTGTGGTTTGGTTTGCTTCCTTCTGCATCAGCATGAGTTTATTCCTGTTCTTTTGGCAAGGACCTAGTGTATAGCTAGTTGGCCTTTTTAAAAATTTGTTACACATATTCCTTAGGGAGATACACGTATGCAATTGATTTAATGGCAATTTGGCTGGCGATATAGCGACAATATCCCGCAATGAAATGTTTTACAACCAAGCTTTCGTTAGCCTGTAACCCTGTGGTGGGCAGAAGGTTCTCCCAAAACTGAGTTATTCGAGAGAAGGCAGTGATGGCCTTCACACAATAAGCGCTTAATCGCCACTTTGGAGTTTGGTGCCACAACTCACGAAACATGTACATTGCAAGACAGAAGGTGTAAGTGAAGGTCCAAACCAGACTTAGGAGTGGAGGAAGTTGATGCAGTTATTGAATTTAATTCCGGACCTATCTAATGCCAAATTTTGGGCACAGGGCTGGACACTTACAAAGAAAGTGGAGTACTGTTTCATTTTCATTTGTTTCCGAATCAAATTAAAGCCATTTTTTAAAAAAAGTTTTCTAAAAGATCTTAAGACAATTTACAACAAAAATGGACATCGGTTCGTAAACAATGTTTCACAAAGAAATTTTGTATTTAAAATTTTATTTGGCTCCGTTTGTTTCTAGCATATTAACCAAGTCAAGTATTTGGAAAAAAAAACTACCTAAATTTTAATTCCTTCATGTTATACGTAAGCATCATTTAGAACAAGAAGTGAGGTAAGTTTACCTGGTCAATTTTGGCAAAACAATTATTTTTGCAGTGTAAGATGACACTTTCTTTAGGTAAAAGATAAGGCCTAGGCTTAAGGTAAAACACCTTAGACAACCTGGCATATCGTTACCAAAAACTATTCTGATTTTTCACATGTTAAGAAATGTTCGGTTACATAAAGAATACAAGGTAAGTTACCTTAGAACTTACCAAGTTCAAAATGGCCTTAGGACTAAGTTTATTTATACCGCGATTTAGGTAAATTTTACACTGGCTTTTCTCTGGGTGTAGGGAAATAAAAATATATGCACGCCATATACAAAATAGGACAACAAATTTCAAAACATCTGTCATTTGTCAGGGGACTGACAGATTTTACAATTTGGAATTTAGAAGTAAAGGAACAGACCTTACAAGTCGACTGATTAAAAGATCAATCTTGCACTTTTTGACGGGAAGGGAAAACTTGGACACACATGAACATATGAAAGGAAAATTGATATCCTTCTACAGCAATGGTCCAAAAGGATGGACTTTAGGTGCTGGTTATGGTATGAAAAATACGCCTTTCAATCAGGCTAAACGGGTGCTGGTTATGGTATGAAAAATACGCCTTTCAATCAGGCTTTATCAGGATATTCCGTCAATCGCCCATATGCTGAGAATGATGGTATATTTATTGACAGCCAACCAGTCATTAACGCATTTTTTTTAATAGTTGTCCGTTAGGTCTAGCTTCTCACAAACTCAGAAGCAAACCTTCCAAA
Organism: Cheilosia vulpina; assembly: GCA_916610125.1. Lineage (NCBI taxonomy): Eukaryota > Metazoa > Arthropoda > Insecta > Diptera > Syrphidae > Cheilosia > Cheilosia vulpina. The sequence continues at coordinate 75,481,358 of OU744276.1, read as the reverse complement.
AGACCGCCACCAGCATAAAGTGGCTTGGTGTATGAGTGTTAAGTGCACTAGGACTGTTTCTTTCTCAAAGGATTTAATGGTAAATGCCGCCGGAAATTCTGTGGTATTATTCAGTATTTTACGAAATCCAAGTGTGCTTTTAAAGTACGTAATTGAAAGCAAAGTATGGAGATCGCTTGACTAAATACGGAGTATTAGGCCTTTTTTATCATGCTCACATGATCTGTATAGATCATTGATTTCCATGGTTTACAACAAATAAGTTGGATCTTGTACTGTTGTAATGATATATACAGATCATATGAGCATAATAAAAAAGGCCTATTGTGGTCGGACATCGTACCCCGACATGGATCTCACTTGTCGACAGTATCTAACAGAGAAAAATGAAATCCCCATCTGGAAAACGAATGCTCGAACTTGAGTGAACTATTTTCAACAAGAGCGGAGGAAGGTATACTCTTTGAATCAACACCCGAGGGACGACGCAGAAGAGGAGGCCGGCAAGTCGAACTGGACCTTAACCAAGTTAGCATTCGAAACTGGGGAGACGCTTTTTGGTTGAGGACCAGTTCCATCCCGGGCTGTAGTGAAATCGTAAGTAAGCAAGTGGAAAGGTGCTGGGCTTAGTTCCAATATCAAGCCATAAAGGTGCCGCGGACTCACTGTTCATCTGTCCAAGATATCGTTTGGAGTAGACGCCGAAATCGACTTCAAGATCTGTGGTACAAGTTCGAGACAACATATTGGAGAAAGGTAAACCTGCAGCTTCCATGGGATTTATTTGCAAAATAAAACCTACTTGGGGGAATGTTCCTATACCCTATTAGTCGGACTCGCCGCATTTGCTTTACTACAGCCCCCAGCTTCACGCACCGGCTAATAACGACTGAAATAGATTGCGAAGGGTGAAATACATTATGTAAGTCGTTAATCTAAATAAACGGCTAAGGCCCAATACAAAAAAAAAAAACCACGGATATCACCTACCTACATAGAACTGAATTAATTTCTGCCTTCAATTTAACAAAAGAAAGCCCGCAAAGCAAATCACTCAAAGAAGGATGTAATAAATTTGTATACACATTTACGCACACGCCTGTGAAATCTTTAGCCTTGGCACGCCTTAGCCAAAGTGTCACCTCCGTGTCACATTTGAATACGGCCCCGAAAGGATATTGTCATCGTCATCGTTGGTGTTTCGCTTGGTTTCTTTTTTTTTTCTCTTTTCTTTTTTTGTATGCGCGCCTTTCATATTGAAATATGATTGTTTTGTGTTACTCGTTGAAGGACTATATGAGGACCTCCCCTCTACACAGTTTCAGCCATCCATCTTACATCTATGGAATGTTTTGTAATGTGTGAATAGACCTACCTCTATATCTATGCCATGCAGAGCAAGTCAGCAGGAACGCATAAAAAACGAAACTTTATTCAAATTCATGGCAGGGATGGGATGGGATTTAGTGCCTGAGTGGTTTTCACACATCCAGCTCAGAGGCAGAGCTGTGTGGCAACGATTTACAGTTTAAGCCAGCTTACGAGTCGCCAACCAACTGAATGTAAAAAGAATATAATGTATTCAACAACGTGCTATGGAACTGATGATACTTTAAGGTGCATATTGTGTTTATGCAAATGTCACATCAGCCGCATAGATGTGGCGTGTGGCGTGTGGCGAGTGTAGAGTGCCATTATGGGGAAAAGGTTTTATTTTTTTCAATTATATTGACATTATAATTAAATAATTGGAATTAGGTTGAATGGCACTTGGCCAGGCGTTGTGTGTGTGTAGAATACAATAAAAACATGAATCGAAAAATGGAGGTAAATCGGTCCTTTATGTGGTGGACCGCTAACAAGCAAATTTCGATGGTCAAGTTGTTAAAGGTGGCTTCTACAATATTAAGAAAGCGGGTTCAAATCTATTGAACGCATATCTAAAATGATCAGGGACCCTTAGATCCACCGCATCGGCCGTTTGAAGCCCAATGAAACTTCTTCCTACTGAATGAATTTTGTGGGATTTTTGCGATCTGTCATCAAATGTTGGCTCATTTAGTGGCCTTCATTAAAAAATGCGGTTCACCATGATATGAAGTAGATGATCGGGAAATTAGCTACATCAAAAGCAACCGCGTAAGACTGAGAGTATATCAGAAGTGGGCCAAATTCGGGGTCGTCTATGATAACTTTCTTCCAATCAGACACAAAAACGAACTGCATACCTTTTGAAAACAGAGACACATGATGCTTCCGCACTTGAAAATGACAGAAGTTGCGGGTGCGGGAGTCTTCCCTCAATCATCTGAACTTCTACTTTTTTATATTTCCCTGCCGCCCAGGCAGCTCGTTGACTCATCTTATATGCAACAGGCGGGAATGCAATTATCTTAAATATATAAATATATAGCCCAGTGTTGTTATTTCGTGGGATTTTCCCCTTTTGATGTCGGGAAAGCCTTCCGTGGGATAGAGGGAAAAACACCAAAATCGTGGGAATTTCAGCAATCTAACAAACACAATCAAACTATATAATTTTTTTTTAAATAGTCTTATATCAAAAAATAATCATAGTAATTTTGCAAACTGCAGTTTTTATACTAAAGGTTAATTTAATGTGATTTTTTTCCGTGTGATACGGAAGTGAATTTTTCTTTTAAAAACTGGATTTTGTCGCAAAAAAGTATCGTGGGGTCTTAAAAGGGAATCCGAGTATCGTGAAAAAGGAAAAATTACCACGTTTCATGGGATAAATGAAGTGAGAGTGCTAACAACACTGATATAGCCAGGTAACCATACAAAATTCGAATGCATCAACAGCTAGATCAAAGTTGGTAAAAAATTAACAGGAATCTCTAAACGAAATTTCGGGTATAAGCCCAATTACCCTGTTCGAGGGCACAGTGCTATACTGCAAGAAGTGATTTCAATTTTGAGGGATTTATCCCTTTTTGAGGCATTCTCTGCGAATTTGAATATTTCCGAGGGACATTTTAGCCATTAAAGGGATTTTCTTTCATAGTTACAAGTATCAAATAAAAACGATTTTCAAACACTAGTGAAATAAAATGGTACTCATTTCACAGCAAAACAAAATCATCTGGAATTAGGTCTTTGTCGTTCATAAGTGTTTTTTGAACTGATTTTTTGTTGCTTTTGTCGACAGGTAAATTTAATGAAACTACATTCAGGGGTATCGTGAACAAATTCCAATGGAAATGTTTCCCTTGTCAGCAATGCAACAGATCGCTGAATTGAAAACATTCCGTGGGAAATATTATTCGTTTTATTTGAGAGGTCATTCCTCATTTCTTGTTTTTAGAATGGGAGAATCGTATTTGTTTCTTTATTTTAACAAAATGTTATAAATTCCATCGAAAAGGGAGTTTTTAATGGTCAATCTGTGATATTCCATCATAACCTTCTGGCAACATTGAATGCAAAGCGAAAGAACTATCTAGTCAGCGGCACGGCTAACTTGGAAGATTATAACTTTGAAGTCCTGAGCGAGCTGTTAGAGAGATCCGTTTCACCGCACTTCCACAGTCAATGCTAATATAGAATGAGATCAATAATCAGACGCCTCAAGTGTCATGCACGTTCTACCCATAACTATAGATATCTAAGGGCCGTTTGCTCATACGACTCTTAACGATTATAGTTCTACTTAAATACTTATGGGCTATTTTTTTCAGGGCATAAACTGTCACATAAGAGTTTATGTGGCACTTCGCTATGAGTCATATCAGCAAACGGTCCTAAAACGGAAATAAACACAACTTCCGGCGACCAACATTTCTGCAATCGCTTGAAAACATGTTTCTTTTTATGATTTAAAACATTTGAAATGAGAGTGGTAATAAGTGTCAGTAAATTAAACCAACAATTCATCAATCAGTTGTACGAAAGAAATTTTGTTTTATAGGAGAGCGAAAGTTCATAAGTCATCGCTATAAAAATATCTCGAACTTTCTCATAATTCCTACCACGTTAACAAGATGGCCGACCAAAATTTGTGCCACGTATTTTTGTGTGTTAGATATTGTTGGCCCTTGCAATCAGGCGGCTATTTAGTACTGGTATTAGTATCCCTTTATCTTCCGTGTTAGGGATGTGTAAATGCAGTGTAATGTTGCAGCTTCCTCATCCTTTTCCCATTTAATTCCATACACTGATAGTAAAAAGCTATTTTTTTTAAATTCGTATTTAATGTAACATCCCGATTTTCGCAAACCTCTCTAATACTGCTGGGTATCAGCATCAGGTGCCAACCGGGGCTAAATTATGCCTTTTAGGCAAAATTCCGATGCTTGAGGTTTTAAGGAATCATTTTTAGAAAAAAAGGCAAAATATTTAGGGATTATATCTAACAATCAATCATTCATACAAATACAATCTGTAATCTGGTGCAACAATCTTTGATCACTAATTTTTGTTTACAACTGTACGTCATGCTTATTCTCAAAACCCAAACCCTTGGATTACAGAGATAAATGAGGTTTAAATATTTGCCTATAGATCGACCAACACTCTGTTAGGTATTATATTTACTTTTTTTGAAAATGGCATAATTCTTTTTCGGGCTTTGGCATAAAAACTTCGATCCGGGTTGGCATCACTGTTGATACCTCACAAGTCACAAAATGCTCACAAGGTGAGGTGAAATTGTTTTTTTTTTAGCTTTTCATATTCTGTATACTCACAACTTGGGAGGCTCTCAAAAACAATCGATATTAGGCGTTTTTCTTTTTTAGTTCAGAGCTAAGCTCTGAACCGAGCTCGAGCATTATGAGCGCGCTCTGAAGCGAGCGTACTCAGATCGTTCTGATGTATTTATGAAACACACTTGAGCAAACAGCTGTCATTTTTAATAAATATATGTATAAATTGAATATTAATTAATTGGTGTTTATTAAATTGGTTAACATTCAGTTCCAGAGCAACAAGGTTCATCCGCCAACTTTCTTTCGTCATCGAACTGCAAATGCAGTGTGGTCATTGACCCCTTGCGGTAAGAGGTTAGAACTTTTTGTCGGTTAAATTGCTTTACAGTTTTGCATTCGGTCATCGTTTCAACCACAGTTTCTCTGGAAAATATAATGTTTGGAAATGAAAGAACTATTGACAGACCAGTGGTGCCATTTTAGCATTTTGTATGCTGGATCTAGAATATATAAACTTTAAATTGCATATATAGGTTAGGTGTACAAAAAATATGCTATATGCAATCTACCATGTTTTCTAGTTTTTAAAATAAAAAAACTTTATTCCCACCATAAGAACATATCCGTGGTATATTTTGCTTTACAAATAACGAACGCATCCATCAAAATTTGATGGCATTACTGAAAACATGTATGACAGTTTCTCAATTTGAAGTATCAGCTGTCAAACCTCAAAAACAAATTCAATTCAAAAGTCAATTTTAAGTGAAATTCGGCTCAATTTAATTTATTATGTATGCCTTAAATTATTTTAAAAAGTTTTTGAATACAAAACAAGAGGTGATGGATCGGTAACCGGCAAAGATGATTGTACCGCCAATAAAGAATTCTTAGAAAACTACAAACAAGAACTAGTACCAACAAAAATCGTCGTTTTTAAACTTTAGCATATTTTGTTTTATTCCCAATATTATTTAGCATCTTTTTTTCTTAATTTGGCATTTTCCGCTGTAAATTTTTTTGCCAAAACTGATACAGTCTTCCCACTAAATATTTTTTAGGTCAGAATGGGTAATGGAAAATTTCGCCATTGTGAGTTCGAATAATTTAGCCTGGACACTAAAAAAGATTATTAGTATCGCGGAATATTTTTATTTGATGACCCGAACATGACATTTTAAGTTATAGGTTCATTCTCGTACGCGATTTAATCGATATAAAAATAGATTGCAGTCGCGCAAAGTCTACGTTCTCATTAAAAATGACAGAAAAAAAACAAAATTAACAAAATAACGATTAACGAGTATTTCCCCTCTTGGTTCGAAACAGCTTAGACAATAATAATAATAAAAATCTGTCAAACTATAAAAATTGAGCGAAACTCTATTCCAAAATACATGGATCGACTTCGAGCTATTTCGAGCCACTTTCATATATGACATTTAATTCATATCAAAAATAAATATATGATCGTTCTGGCAGAACATTCGACAACCAACGAATTTTATTCAATCAAACACTAATGTCGACGATTAACTGGTTGCCAGCGTAAAAATGTACAGCATTAGTAAAACGGTACCAATAAACAATTAGACCTCCACAATTGCTAGGGCGACAACTTTCTTAGAATCTATTACATTTTTTGTCATCGCAGAAATCAAATTTCATAATTTGTTTTCGTGAAACACAAGGTCAGTGTTTTATTTCAGAACGAGGATTTTATTCTAAGAAAAAGAATATATAAATCGCAAATTAATTTGCCCAACAGATATATTTCAAAGGTCTTTTGAAGCTTGTTAAAGCAAAAAACCAAACACAAAATAGGAAATGCACAAAATATCAGATGATCTGTCAAATATCATATGCAAATCAGTAATGCCCTTCGATCGGACACAATTTTTGGTACTTTTTATAGTACACTTTTCTTTGTTTTCTAATCCTTCACGATTGATCTATGAGTGTATTTCTGTCGCAACAAGATCTCTTTCAAATTATTCAATAAACGGAACACAGTTAGTTAGGCTACTTATGCAAATCGAAGCTGATTGATCTAAACATTGAAAGGTTAGCAAGTGAATATTTTTGAAAAAAGAAATAATAGCCAGCTATTTTGTTTTATAATAAATTAAAAACTCACGTAGGAAGTCAAAAGCGTTTTAAGGACCTATCGCTTCCGTTTTTTGAATTTCAATCTGCCAAGCAACGAAACAGTGCTTGTAAAAGTATATAGATATATAAAAATAAATACAATTTGATCTTTTAAAAATTGTATAGCTCATATTACTAAATTCGGGAAACTTAGAAAGCGACAAAATGTTAAATTCATTCTGAAAAATACAGTGGGTGATCAAATTATTACGGCCACTAGAAAAAAAAATTATTTTTGTTAACTTAAAGGCACATAACTTTTTTATTTTAATTTTTTTTTGTCTTTATTTTTTTTTATTATAAGAACGCACTTAAAAACTATTGAACAGAATTTTTTTTAACAAATAAAGTTTAAAAATAATTTAAAAAAATCAATATTTTGTAAAACCACCCTTGGCGGCTATAACCGCCAGAACCCGTTTTGGCATGCTTTCAATGCATTGGGAGCAATTATTTTGTATATTATCGCTTTTGTGCCACACTTCAATAAGTTTTTCGATTAATTCCCGCTTATAAGTGATTTTTTCTCTGCCGAACTCGCTCTTCATGAGCTCCCAAAGATTTTCAATGGGATTCAAATCTGGAGAGTTCCCCGGCCATTCTAGAACCTCCACACCCCTTTCCTCCAAAAAGGCAGTCACTTTTTTGGCCTTGTGACAAGGTGCAGTGTCGTGCATGAACACATAGTCGCCGTTTGGAAACCATTCACGTGTTTGTGGCAACATTTTCGTCCTTAGTACTTCAATATACTGGTCCTGTCGCATGGTTCCTTCAACGATATAAAGCCGCCCAGTACCTTTTCCGCAGATTACTGACCAGACCATAATGCTTAGTGGATGCTTAACGCGTTCCACTACGCATTCTTTTTTATATTTTTCGTCTGGTCTGCTTCTCACAAACTGGGCCTTATCCGACAAAATCTGCACTGACTCGTCAGAAAAACAAACCTACAGGAAAACAAATTTGCCAGATAAATCGAAGAAAGCCAACTTATAAGTAACTGAACGCGTTATTACCTTTAGCCAATCTTCTGATGTCCAGTCCTTGTGTAGTTTTGCCCATTTAAGCCGTTTTTCCATCATCGTTTTTGTGAGAAGTGGCTTTTTTGCTGGGCGGCAACAAGTAAAACCCATGTCTTTAATGCGTCGTCGGACTGTCATGTCTGATATTTTGATTCCTGATTCGTGACTTTTTCCGATTTTGGACGCATATTTCTTTAATTTTGCGCTCGTCCCGTGATGTTGTGGCTTTTTTCTCCCAGATTTACCGGTTCTCTTTGGGGAAAGAGCGACTTTTTCACGAATTTTTCTTTTTACTATGTCCACCGACGACTTTGCTACCCGTGCAACAGCTGCAATTTTCCTCTGCGAAAGCTCTGTGTTCAATAGCAGAGTCTTAATTTCCGAAATTTTTGCCGGCGAGAGATCTTTTCGTCGTTCCACAAAAATTCACAACACAACAAAAATCTCAAACTGAATGCACACAAATTGAAATTTTAAAATAAACACAGAACACATATTTATCAAATTATACCGATTTCAAATAAGTAGGCTTTGATTTTTCCCAAAAAAGCCATTTAAAAATTTGAAAAAGCAAAAAAGCATAACCTAAGGGGCTTACCAAACAAATCGGAAACATTTGAATCATCGACTTTTATAAGTTTTAAAGATTATTTGTTAAAATATAGTTTAGAAATAATTTTTTTTAATATAGTAAGCCATTAATTTTCTTTTCATTTCTTCGAACCAAATCCTGAAAATGAATTTTTTTATAGTGGCCGTAATAATTTGATCACCCACTGTATAAGCCCGCGGTCATTTTTCTACACGAAAAGTGTGATGCGTACTTCTCTATGAATTCGCACTAAATAAAATAGAATTCTGTTTATCTTGAATTTATAAATTTATTATTTCGCGGGGATTTTGCAGATTGCTGACAATTCTTATATCTATATTTTCCGCGAAGTCAACCTTTTCACACCAACCACTGATTCATTAGAAATTCTGATTTTCTGGGAACAAACTTCATTTCCAAAGAGGGTTTAGTTGCAGCCAAATATCCACCTGAGCCGCCTAAGGCACTGAGAGTTGTAGAAAAATGTAGGTATTCGGGTATGAGCTATCCAATCTTAAGTTAACCGGTATTTTATTCTCTTCTCGATGACTCTCAAGAAATTCTTGAAAACATCCCAAACTTATATCAAATTTATTTTTTACCACGTATGCACTCGTAACTTGCAAATTATTAAAAAGGGAAACCAATCAAAAATCAAGCGCTGGCGGTTAAAAAAGATACCAAACATTTCATTTAATGAAAATATTCGAAATATATATTTCAAGTGCTTAGAAACATAACAAAAATGCAATGTTTTTCAATTTTGTGCATGCATTTGTAAAAATTTGTCTTTGGTAAACTTAAAAACAACTTGCATTGTTGCATTCCAACGAATAAAGTCCGAAAACATTTACAATTTACTAAAATTAGTTAATAATTGAAAACGTTCAGGCTGAACAAAAGTGTATTTAAATTCGCTCCTATTACGAGATTCCCTACCACCATTTTTGGGGGTTGGGCAACACTCCTCTTGAAAATGATATTTAGGGAGGATTTATTATGTCGTTTTCCATTGGGCAAAAAGAACCGTCCGGGAGAGTCCGGAATCGAAAAAATCACTTCTGAAACCGTTCCATTGGCACAAGAAATACTCTTCTGGTGATTCTGTTCTCGATTTGAAGTCAGAATCCACTCAAGAAGCACTCACACAAGTGTAATTTATGTATTCTATACAAGTCAGCTGACAGCCGCCGTAGATTATTTTTGGCATTTTACCAATACTTTTGTGGGTTCAATCGGAAGCAGATTTGTTGTTCCATTGGATCGCAGAATGAGTTGATACCCGAGTGAAACCAACGGAAAACGACATTAGCTAATGCCCGAGATAAACATGGGTTTCTGCGAACATTAACATTTAACTCTACAGTTAGCGATAGTGTGGCAACTATATTTGTTTATTGGTAAAGGGATTTTGGAAAGTGTGGAGTCTTTGCGCAAACTGCCAGACTAAAGTTGATTATTGGTAAGGCCGAAAGACTTTTCTTTTGAGTGTAATTGTTTTTTTTTTTTTTTTTAAGACGGATTTTGAATTTGTTACTTTTCAACTTTTTACATTTGACATATTTATCAATACTTGCCGGTTGAGAATCTCTGAACTGTTTCGAGCCAAGAGAGGAACTACTCGTTACTCGTTATTTTGCTTTTTTTCTCTTTTTCTGCCATTTTAGATGAGAGCGTGCATAGACTTTGTGCGATTGCAATCGATTTATATCGAATGGGTTCGATTTAAGCCGCAAGTCACTGATAAATATGTCAAATGCACAAAGTTCACAAGAAGCAAATTCAAAAGGCGACTTAAAAGTCAATTCCACATAAAAGTAAAATATGTGAAAATAAAGAAAATTCTGTGGTTGTTGAATGTTCTCCCAGAACCTTTCATAGTTTCAGAATTTGCTTGTATTACTACAACTTATTGTAGTTGGACACTGGCAGAGATTAATGTCTTCCAATAATCTCACACATTTTACTATAACGCATGATTGACAAAAGGTAAAGTTCACAATTTGTTTCCTCCAGCTGTTTTCTTTTTAAGTAAAATAACAGAGCAAAAGTTGATAATATTCAACTAGTATTTTTTTATTTTATAGGGTACCTAAAATCTCATTGAACTCCCGCAAAAAAAAATATGTTTGAGTTCACTCACCCAGCAGTAATTTGTCCACGAAATTATCCAAATAAAAATATTTCACTTTCGATTTCACAGCACTTTTTGGGGAGCAGGGAAAATTTCACTTCACACGAACAGCGTGCCAGCCCTAACTTTTGCAATTTAAAGCGACATTTCGATGTAGTTGGATAGGAAACAGCGCACCCTAGGAAGACTAGGATGGTTTCCTCTCTCCTGCTCCTTTAAACCCTGCCCACCTCTCTTCGTATTCACAATAACATTGGCCTGGAAACACTGTTCCCAACTTAATTGCAGTATATTGATTTTCAACAGTTTATTATAAACAAATTACTCACAGTCACTACACCGCAGTTTAATTATTGTTTTCGAGGTTTTCGTTTTAGATCGAGCCACTGGCGCTGCGGCACACACGAACCCCAAGCCAGTGCGGTGGTGCTTCTTATTTTCTTCTTTGCTTAAATTTAACGCTCGACAAGCAAATTAGAAACTGGAGGGAAATTAATTTCATCGACGAAAATAAAAAAAAAACAGTAATTACTGCATGGTCCTGTGTATGGCATTGAATTAATGATGTCAGGCGACGACTAATGGTGCAGTGTTTATGGTAAGGGACGAAGGAACGCGTTTCGATCACGGCACTGCCATGAGGACCCATTAAAGGCCTTTTATTTTCCTTGTAAGAATATTTTAATTGCGGCCCATAAAGTATATCTGCCGCTTTTCTTTTGCATGCAGTTCATCGTGTTTCTTTTTCCTGGGTTAATATACAAATCGCTCGAAGCAGTCGGTTCTGGTTCAGTTGCACTTAAGAGTTGTTGAGAAAAGAAAATCGAAGCAACATTTTTGCCAAAAAGTTTTGGAAAGCAGCCAACTTTGTTCCAGATAGGTACTTGTTCTGTGGCCGGACTTGCATGGGAATTTTTGGCCAACAATTTGCTGGATGAATAAATGTGTAAGCACTCTCGGCTGAAGAGAGGAAAATTAAAAACATTTCTTTTGGCAGCGTTTTCGTGTACACACCGACTTCGAGGTTAGTCAAGAATTTAAAAAGGACTTGGAATAGTTTTTTTTGTTTTTTTTTTGATATTTTAAGTGGGCATGTTGTTAGGCAATGCGGGCTGCGGGACCAATTAAGTGGAAGGAAATCGCTATTTGTTTTTCGTTTACTGTGTTGGTGAGTGTCTTGTTGTTCATGGAAGTAAGTATGTGGTCATGGCATGTGTCGCCGGGCATCTAAATGTTTGATGCGACCTAAAAAAGCTATTGCCAATGTTTTTTTTTTTAGGATTTTATTCGAACTCCAATTGTGCGCAGCGGCTTAGTGATTAGTGTGTTGGACTTCTGAGTGAGGGGTTCGATTGCCGGAAAATTACAAATTGCATCTTAAAGTTGTTGTGCACTGCGCCACCTGTCGCTAACGTCTGACAGACATCCGAGAGTACAATTGTCATAAAAGAGCTTTTCAATTAGCCGTTTGAACTCGGCATACAATTTTAAATCACTTCGATTCGTCGCAAAAATGAAAAACTCACACAAGTCGAATGGTTGTGAGAAGCAAAACCTAAAGGCCCTTACGGACCTGTTGCGCTATATATTTATTTTATTTATTTGTTGGCCTGAATTCCCGCTCAAGAAATCAGTTTTGGCCTGAAATCCCGCTCAAGAACTCAGACTAGAGGTCCAATTTGTGCAAATAACACGTTTTTGGTAATGCGTTTAAATTGATAACAGGGGGCATATTTTGAGGCCTTCAAGAGAATGACTCCAACTCATTTCAATCGCAACCTGATTTTCATTATGAATCGTTTTGCATATCCCACGTTAACCATACTTGGAAAGAAATTCCGACGAGAGTTAAAAATAAAGAAGTTAAATACTGGTTTTCATTCGGGTGCCAAATATTGAATTTTGTTTGCAGCTTCATCAAGTTTTGTCACTTCCCCAGTTTATATAGAAATTGGTACGAAGTATTGACAAAGTTATTAGAAGCTTAGTTCAAGGTGCCGGCTATTTCGGTGAATGAGTGCGATCAACACAAAACCGAAGTACACACTTTTTCTAGGCTCCTGCCTTTATTTTCTTTAAAAAATAGGCTTAGCCTAGGTCATTCCTTGGACTGGTTACAGACGCAACAAGATCTATTGCTTCAAAGTGGAAGATGCATTTTTTTTGACTATTTTACCTTCTGCTATCAATTCTGCCAAAAACTAACTAAAGACCAAGCTAACTGGAAAAGCTTGTTAGTTGAAGCTTGATGCTTGTGAGTCGACTATAGTACGTTACCCTCGGCTAATAACTATAGAAAGAGTGCTGATGGTCTAATAATTCCGAAGGCGTTGTACACTGAGAAAACTAATTTTAAAAGTACGGCAACCAAACCCGAAAATGTGTTTTCTATACCCACACCTTAGAAAGCTTACTCATTGGATGTCTTCCTCAAATCGACGCTATGTAGACGACAGACATTTTCACATAACCCTCAAAGATGAGGTTTTGTTATGTTTTAATTTCTTTCATTTTTGGACAGTGTTTCTCAGAGATCAATGTAAGCTTCCCTGGATAGCTGAAGATGCTATAAAAGCTATGGAGGTATATGTGGGCATTAACAGGGTGTCAAGAGAATATGACAGAATGTGTTAGCTTCCCAGATCTCTGAAGTTATATTGTACAAAGTAAGTATAAGGCTCTTATGAAGCTATGATATCCACCAAGGTACGTTCTTTCATTATGAGTATTACGTGACTTTTCTGAGGCTTTATCGGCTTTCCATTTGCACTCATAACAGAGGTTCTAACAGCTCTGTAAAAGGGTACACATCTTCTGAGAGGTTATATGACTGGGTTTTGATGTCAGCTTTCTGAATAGGCTCTAGAAGCTATATAATATATAGCTACCTTGGATGTCTTGAAATATTTTTGGCTACCATAGCTCTGTTGCGATATAGGCATGTGCTAATACTACTGATGGCAACAGGTTACTTTTGGTTATAGCAGCCACGAAGTTAGCAGGTGATGTACCTATTAAAACAGAGCTGGTGCGTTTAATAGGGCTATCGGAGCTCAATACTGTTTTCTGACTGTGTATTTGCAAGCAAAGCCTCACGAGAAATAGAGGAAAGCACGAAGTTCTATTGAATTTTATTTAAAATATTTATACGCATTTCTGGCACCGATGGTAAGATTGTTGAACACAGCCCTGAGACCAGAAATCGAATGGACGCTGATGAACGATAAATCCGGAAAGGTAAACCGCATTTTTTCGAATTTTTTGAGTTGAGGTGATATGCGTCTCAACTGATTGAGAATAAAAATCCAACTAGGAAGATCAATTGAGGTCTTTTACCATGTCAGGTATAGTAACAGTTTACACACTTTGGGCCTTACGAATAATCATTTTTAAACTTCAGCTTAAATATTTTGTAGGTCAGAATATATGCAAATTTGTATGGAAATTTTCGAAAATTTTAGCCTGGACAATAAAAATGATTATTGCTGTCGCGGTTTGAATGCAAAATGACGCATCTTCCCGTCCCAATCTACGTAGCACCGATTCGAATTGTAGGGGGACACAGCTGAGCTGTTGAGCTGTTGTTACAGTGACAGTGACAGTTTGACAGAAATGGAAAGGAGCTTGCAAAATGCTATCTTAATGTGGATAAGAATGTTGCTCGCGAACTGGGAAGAAACACAATTTCCTCTAACACCTTCAAGCAATCACTTAAAAGTCTGACGATGATTTAGCGAGCGTTGTTCGAAGCGCCTACAATTTGAATACCAACCCGCTGCTGTCTTAAAACGATACCAGGAACAGTGCAACTGTGAAGGAACTCCTGGCCCGAGCGCATTGACATTTATTACGCCAAGAAAGCCTAAGATTCCGTTGTATTACCTCGCAAAATATTCAACCATACATTCATCAATTTTGAAACAGTTTTTCGCCAATCGCTAACATTAATATATCCCTCAAACGGTGTCACAGTCACACACGAGGCCGATGCGAAAGGCGCCGATCCAGTGCCAATTCCACTGGCCTATATTACCGGTGACGACTTTCAGATGGCCCCGATAACAAAATGTAAGGTACAAGCAGTACGAAGCACGAAAAACCACTTCTGGTGATGGGAGGTTGAAGGGATTTTGTTTCCTTCTACCAGTCGTCCTGTTGTTTATGGTTTTCTTTTTCTGCCTCTTGTTTTTGTCCCATTTTCATGCAAGGAAGTAAACTAATCAAGCACAGTCGTTGCATGAAGTCTGTCACACGGATTTATTTCTACTAATTGGAAGTACAAAATACCTGAACCGACTGAATTGAAATACAAAATCAGAAAGAGCTCTTTCATTACTCTGTGTACGAAATTTGTTACTGACATGCATGCATGTGAAGTGCCCAACATTTGGTGTAGAGAAATTTAGTTCAAGGAAGTGGATTCAATTCGAGTAGATGAAGCCAATTCGAATTACAAGTATGGAAGTGGTTTAAAATTGAATGCACCACAGGGGTCGGCCGTCAACGACAAAGGCTACCTTTGTTGCGCCCAAAATTTGATTGCTGAAAAGTTTAATCATTAAGCGAGCTCCCGCCAGGAAGCACGTACTTTATTATTTGAAGTTACTGATGTAGTTTATGCTTCAAAAAAGGTAATAGAATCGAAAAAACAAGTACCGAGGAGCAGATAAATGCACGTCGAAATATTTACAGCAACTTTGACAACCAGCAGCAAAAGTTGTGCTCAGTTTCTAGAACTTTGAGTGCTGAGTGCTGACCTGCTGAAAACACCAACAGCATGATTGCCAGGGTAAAGGGTAAAGATATAGTCATTGCCATCGCTACCAGATTATTATTTCTTAATCCCAAAGCAAATAAAAAAGATAAAAGAACAAATAACGTTTCTAAAAAAAAATGGTACCAACTTTTAACTTAAATATTAGGAGCAACTTATTTAGCCGTAAAATTTTACAACATCAAAAATTAATATTGATTTAATTCAATTATTTTAATTTTAATTAATTAAAAGTTTAATTCAATTTAAAGTTAAAAAAATCAGTTCTTGAAATTCTGCTTTTAATAGAATTTATGAGCTGGCGAAAATTCATGGAATTTTTTTACGTTATCTGGTCACTCCTGCTGAGGGAACTGGAAAAAAATAAATCGCCGTATAATGTTAGTTGGTAGCAATTATGCTGCTTTGATGATGAACAATTGACGTCGCCAAAACATGAAAGAGAACGCAACAATGGAAACTTCTCACGCGATAAAGTCATAATTGGTCGTGTTGTGTGGCTTGTTGCGACGTCTTGTAGTAAGTTTTAATAATTTTAACGCGTTGCTCGATTGTTAAGCGATCGATTATCGTAAATGGCAAACATTCAACTAATATTATGACACTTCAAATGACAACTGAGTTGGACAGGTGTCAAATGCCAGTACTACCAACTTGAAACCACTAAATGAATGACTGTACATTTTGCGAAAAAAAAAAAACACTTTACAAAATATGGTTGTTATTGGAAAACGGGGCGTGGCACTTCCCATACGACAAACTAGGCGCAACAACGCACGCCGGATTCTTGCCATTTATCTATAAAGATACATATATTCAAATTCAATAATAGCGCAGCATTTGCGGTGTCTGGTGGTTTTTTTAAAAGACTTTAAAACAGCTCTAAAAACTGCGCTGTAGCAAAGTTTCTGTTTTCTGTAGCTATGCAAATCTGTGTTGTTTCTGAAGAGGACTAACTTGATATTTAACAAAATCAGCCGAAATTGACACAAAGAAGAGCATAAAATTGGTGAAGTAAAATCGATAGAATGGCGTTCACAACATGCCCACAAATCGACATAAGCTCGAAACGATACTTCTTGCTTCGACAAACTCTGTATGTCTGTTAAGGACAAATCTCTTCGGAATTAGCACACAAAAAGGGGCTTTCTTAATTGTTGTTCGTCGCATTGGCAACTATTTTTCAGCGAGAAGCAATTTGACAGCTGATAACAAATCTATGCACACTTTGACTTGTCAATATTTTATTTTAAAGGTCTTGGCCCTCTGATAAAACAATCTTTGTGATGTTACCAAAAGCCCAACGAAAGGTGATGTTTCCATAATCAATGGTAGAAATACTTTAACAACGCGAATTAGCTTAGCTTTAATTTGCGAAACCTCTATTGGGCTATACATTTCAACATCTTGAAAAAAAATAAAGAAAACCGTGAGATTGGACTTAATATGTGATGAAAATAAAAAGCACACACATTTTTTAACCCTCCTTGTTTATCCGCTACTTTTACCATCAATGTGCTCTGACAGGATAACAATTCCCTCGCAAGACTGGTCCCTCATCGAAGGCACTTCAATACACCCTAAAGCCGTACCTTCGGACGTGGTGAAAAATAGACATTTCCTTAAAAAAACGATTGGCCATCATTTTATCAGACGACATGTGTAGTGTTTAGAATCAGCCATATTTTGGGGCTTATCGTAGTTGTTCCCGAAAGCTTAAGAAATGAGGCTATAAACGAGATACCTACATAAGACTAAGTCGGACATTTTTCATGTTACGACAAGGACGAATCTTTTTCGGTCGCAATCGCTCAATAAAAAATTGTAGTTAATTTCAAAATGCTGCCATTTAATGACAGAACGAACGATTTGGACAGGAAAAGGTCTTCATCAGCATTTATTGCTCGACGACTATCTAAATGACACTTTTCATACACACGGAAAACGATTGTCCAAGTATAAATTTGTGACTATTATCCAAATTAAGTTTAAATTATAGTCACCACATGGTATATTTGACTCAATTTTGTGTCGATAAAAGCATTCCAATAAGATGGTAACAATTTGACATGTTTGTTACCATTACAAGACTCAAAGATGCAAATGTCCTTTACGGTAATATACTTAAACACACAAAAACTTTGAAGTTGCCATTTAATGTTACCACTTATCAGCTATTCAAATTTACTGCGCACAATCTGATTTGTTACCATTCAATGCTAATGTCATATGTTGGCGCTTTTTCTGCAAACAATAATCTTCACACACACTACCAGCTAATATCTGCTAAAGGTGTACGCAGTCGAAGTTGCTACAGCATTAGGGATTTTCAAGTATCTAGTAAGTCTGACAGCTCTCTGACTAGATCTATCTCGGTTTTGATTGGGGGAAATCGGTCATATGAGCAGCTGTTTCAGTTGACGTTTATGGAGGGGTAGCGGACGAATCTAGTCAAGAAATTCGTGACTGAGTACTAAGTTGACAGTTCGCATGTGTGACTGACATAGGAAAAGTGACGTTCCCGACCAATGTAGTTTTTGTTTTAGTTCGACTTAAGATATCTAGATTCTTGAATGCGGCCGTTAATACTCTCACTCACACGGCTAATTATATGACATTCCCCATCAAGCGTAAAGCATCTACACAGACACAGGGTGTTGTAGCAAAAAAATATCTTGTTTGGTTTTATGATGAATATCTTAAAAGAGTCGGTATAAATGTAACATCGATTTTTTTCTACAAAAATGTTAGTTAATGTTCCTCCAAAAGTATTAATTTGCATTTTAAACATTGTTTTGATAAAAAAAAGAAATTCGCTTTTGAATAAAAGGAAAACGACGAAACAAATTGACAATTCAATTATTTATTTTGTAAAAAGGATTTCATGAATAATTTAGGATTATACAAAAAAAACGTGACTTATCTTTAGGCTAAAGAAGAAGAGAGATGCAAAAAAAAACAAATCTAATAGTTTGACATTTTAGTTTAGTTCGGCAAAATAATGGTGATGACGTTCAGCAAAATAAAATGAGGTAATGAGAATGTTGCATCGATGAAAGCGATATTTCAAACACATTGTATTGAAATTGGTTTGCCATTGTATTTATAAACGTTAAATAAACTTTAGTTTACTTTTACGAATTGCGACACGCTTTCTGCATTTTTACTGTTTGGCGTTTTTTATATTTACCCAAATGAACTATATAGATCACTAATTTCCATGGTTTACAACAATAGTACGAGATCCAACAGTTGTTGTCAACCATGGAAGTCAATGATCTACATAAATATAGATTATGTGGGCAAAATCAAAAACACCTATTATGGTAGAATAAATATTAAAATACTTTTTAAAAAAAATGTTGATGTAAAAATAGAAGAAATTTAAGAAAAGCTTAAATATCGCTCTGTTAAATTTCAATTATTTTCAAACCAAAATTCGATTTTTCAAATTACATCAAATATAATCAATAATTCTTAATACATAACATCCTTACTATAATAAAACTGTAACTTTTCTTCCGGTCGTAAGCTGTTTGTCCGCAATAGATTAAAAAAGTACTGCACGAAATTGATTCCGGTTTTTACGGTTGCATTGAAAATTGTCGAGATTAAGAGATAGGATATGTTTCATCATTGTCCGCTGTCCAGGAGCGGAGATCTAAGCTGATATCTAAGAACAGTTGTAATTTTCGAATGCCTTGTAGCTCCTAGCTTTGGAATGACTCATCCAAATGAAATAGGATCTCTTTTAAAATTAAGTTCAATTACGTAAAAAGATTTTAAGGTATAAATCATCTTTGTACGTTATCCTGATGTTGAACAATAAGCAATAAACTATTAATTATCTACAATTCAAAAAAGTAAAATGTTCGATTGAAGCTAGATCGTTGGGTTTTCCCAGCGTTGAGTGGAAGAAATTTTATGTATGTGTGCGACAAAGCCTGTTTCTCTCTCTGTACCTTTTGTGCTGTGTCCTGTCTCCTGTGTGCAGTGCGCTTTTTTTGTATGCCCCTTTTCTGCTTTATGTTGTTTTTTTTTGTTTTTGCTCTCTTTTTTTAAATTGAACTAAAGACTGGAGTCGCAGATCAGAGTGTACTTGAATATGAGTAGTGGAGCGAATGTGGCGCATGGGATTGAGTGACAGAGATACGGTATTAAATGTAATTGAGATTGAGAGGGAGTCACACTCAATTGTGATTTCAAATGCGGAATAGTGATTCATTTCATGTGCATGCCAGATGTCACTTGCCACAAAAACTGTTTGTGCTCCGTATTGTTTTTTTTTGGCTCTCTTTTTTAAAATTATATTCGTATGTTATCCTGGAGGCAATTAATAAATCCCTACTATTAAAAATTAAGTCATTGTGTCCTTTGTTTCTGCCTACACTTCACTTATAGAAGCTAAACCGATATTAATGGTTCTTTTTCTATAAGAAAATTTCGCGGAGTTTGTTTGCTAATTATTTTATTTTAAATTTGAGAAGTGGAACTCTGGCGAAGCAAGGCGAGCACGGGTCAGCTAGTGTTACATAAATATGCTACTGAAGTAATTCTAGAAATATCACAAACTTTCCACACCGATTTGGTACACCAATTTTCCTTTGGCTAAAAAATATTGACTACAAACTTTACATTTGTGAGGTTATACCTTCTCATAACTTACCTCCATTTAAAAATGTTACTTTGTCGCTATTAACAAACTAGACTGGCAGTACCAAAGTTTATAAGCGAAACCATTTTAAAGAATTTAAAATACGTTTGTTATTATTTTAACCGAACTTTTGTTCAATGTTCTCACACCTTAAAAGTATAAAATCAATAAAAAGAATCATTTAATAAATAGTATAATAATAATAAACGCAACAAAAAAAAGAAGACATTTTCTCAATGTACATTATGTACTTGCGCCCTGTGCCCCTACCTAAAGAAAGGCACGTGACAGACAAATGGCCGCTTTCTGATTCTAATTGGGATCCATTATCAACAGAAAAAAGTTTGTTTTTGAATTATTGAAATTCGAAACTTCTTTTGTTCTTTAAATACATAATTATGTGAACTAGATAAATAGAAGAGATAAAGTTTTTAATTTGTTTTACAGCCATTGCAATAATTTTGAAAGTCCCTGGGAAAATAAAAATAACACGGAAATAATACTGAATATTATAAATACTCAATATTTCTTGAGCGCGTCAGTTTTTGCCATTACAACTTGTTGATATTTGTGGTAAAACTGACTTCCGTTTGAATATTTTGCACCCGGGTACGAAGAAATGCAATTACTGAATTTACATAATATTACCTGCACTACCATTTTCCTGGCATTTTCTTCATTAATGTATTTCCCAATAAAGTGGAAAAGTTGTGCGTACATTTCTAATTGGTATCAGTATTTTTATTTCCCAACCAACTTACAAACACATGAAAACAAATTTGACAGCTGACTAAAGTTCGGTTACAAGTCATAGCCAAAAATACCATTATGTGTGTTCCCCGAAGTAGTAATTTAAAGTGGTAAAACTAGTTCCCCACTTTGGTCAACGTTCCATCCTGCACTGGAAACAGTGCGCACGTCGATACTCTATACGAACTATTACGGTAACATTTCTGAAATGTAGTATCAGCGATGAAGTGGCAATGGATATGGATTTAGCAGTAGGAATTCCACACAGTTACTGAGTACGAGCTTAGTTTAGTCTTTGGGGCCATTTTCTAAGGCAAATGTAAATTCTTTCGTTGGTTCAGTAAATCGCGAGGTTTTATTACCTATTTCCCACTTAAATTGGCATAAACTTCCGCATACACCCATGCCAAAAAAAAAACAAAAATATACCTATGTAGAAATTCATTAACTCGAATGCTTTCTCTGTCCTAGGTCCGTAGAGGATCCATTTTCTTTAAGGGAGCGTAAAAAAACAATTACACAAAGGCACAACCCGTAACCAACACAAACACTTACCTAGACCACGTCCAGCTCATACCATTGACCGAGAGACCAAACAAACTCGGCCTACATTCCTCGTTGTACTTATTACAAACCTATGCACTACGCAAATTAATTACCATTTTCTGAAATTCCTGCACCAGCTGCTTCGCAGCAACTTCGACAGCCATACAGATATAGACACAATTAAACTGCTCCCAGTCACCGATTGTGTGCGGCGTATGTACACTGGAACGACGACAAAGATTAACACCGCAATCCTGCAACATCAACCACAAGGAAAAAAAAAACACAACCCACCCCTCTCCGTCAGAATATATAAATTAACGGATGCAAGGTGAAATGTCCGACAGGGAGCAATATACCAACAAAAATCTGTTGTAAATAGTAAATGACCTTGAACTCCCAACACGAGCGAGTGATGGGTGCTGCTGTGATACCACCGGCCCAACCATGTCCTACGGACGAGAACGGCATGATGTGGGCCATTGTAGCATGTGTCTATGCGGGTATCACATTACAAAACAAAAACAAACGGCCAGGACAAAAGGAAAAATAATAAAGCTCCTGCTCCACCCAGCAGCACACTGCTGTGTAGACTTTGTGTGTGTTTTTGAAGATCTATCCATTCTATGTGGTATACAGCCCGCTTTACGATATTAGATTATATTTGCTTTATTACAGATATCCTGTATTTCCTTTGGTAGATGTGCTATGTGTTTGTTTGCAGCCGGTGTGCGCTACAGCTGTAAGTTGGTCGGACTTTGGTGGAAAAGTGAGCTTTTATCCTGTGCTTTTACCCCGCACAACAAAAGCGGAGAAGTACATGAGCACATAGTGGTGGTGGGGTGGAGCAAGGGCGCCGCAGGCACGAAATGCCACGTGCATACAAGACCGTCGCCGACAGCAGTACATGACAACTTTTATTACATAAAGCACCTGGCACGAAGGCACACACAACTATGCGTAGCCTGCTGGAGGTTACCTTGTTACGTGCTTTTGCTCTGGGATTCGAATTGTGTCAGAAGATGTTACCGCTTCTGTTTGTAGTCCCCGATCTCAATAGTGTTGCCAGAGGGGAACATTTCGGAATGTTGATTGATAATTTGCATGCCCCCACATTTAATTAGAACATCATTTGGTTCAATTTGACAGGGAAATTGGTATCAGTCACTCAAATTGAGTGAGGAAGATTTGACGGAAAATGCTGCAGGAATGTAGTTTTGACAGGAACTTTTAACCAAACGTGAGTCACAGCTGGATGACAGTTTTCAACTAAAAGTTCAAATGAACCTAGGACTGTGCATTCGCATAGAAAACTGTCAGGAAACGTCAAATGTTCTGTCTCCGAAATCGCATCTGTCACAATTTGTTCAAACAAAGAGGCTGCATATGATTCACGTCACACCGATACTAAATGACGTATATACCAATGTGAAATTGGAGCGAAAACCAGATGGCGGATTTTGACAAAACTGTGGGGTCCGGAAATGGGATCTGAGCCTTATTTTCCTTTTTCACAGACGGACTTTGGCCTCTTAAGTGCTGAGATGGAGAAATTTGAGGTTATGGCAGAATTGTGAGCTCATCACAAAAGACGGACCCATCGCCGTGCCAATAGTAAACATTTAACCAATTCGCACATACAGTTAACTTCCCTACACAGCCAAAAAATGGTGTTAACCTCATCAAAGAAATACCTTCCCAGGGGTTTTTCGCAGTTCGAAACCCTATGCCCTTCTTTGTGGGACCATCCTGAGGTTATCACTTACCTAAAGGTCGTTATGAACGTTCAAAACTAGTGGCGCTTAGTTCAATGAGCGAGGGCAACTCCAGCCACAAGAGTTATCCTCAATCCGCTCGTGCAACAAAAATTTATACAATCTTCGGCGGCCATTTTGGTGCCGAGAGAATAAACCAATCGAAACTAAACGAAACGAGCCCTGTACCTTTCACAAACCAAGTTACAATAACATTCAATACCAGCAGATCATATTTGAGCTAAAAAACAAGATCTACGAAAAAATAACTTTTGAAAAAACTTATGAGCACCGACTTTTCGTCAAACAGAAGACCAGTGGAGATTCTATTGAAAAATCACCAGAGCTAGCCTACAGCATTGCAGGGACTAGAAGATCAGCTAGTTAAAGAGAGAAGAGACTGAGGCCGAATAATGCTGGCTACCAAAGTGTCAATACTGTCATAAATATCTGCATACCCTAGCAATACTTAAAAAAAAAACACCCAAAAGTATTAAAATCCTTGCAAAAATCATTTTCACTGAGCTTTAAATAAATTCAGTTGAATCCTACAAGTTTTGGCTCTTAAGCTTAGTATCCTGCTCGCGCTAAATTTTATCTCCCATACAAAAATGTCTACAAAGATAAAATTTAACGAGGCAGTTTAGCAAAGCAGTATACTGTTCGCTCGCTAAATTCTTAACTTCATATAGATGGGCCGATGACAAGTCTCCACTCATTTAGCTGGCGAAATAAATGTCCGGTACATTAAATCGAAGATAAATTTTGACAGAAGAAAAAATTTGTGTTGTGATTATTATGGTGGAAACCGCAGAGAACGTTAGCGCGGTAAATAAAAGAAAACGCAAAATACAAAATAATTATTTAGCGACCATTTATCTTTGGTGTGGAGAATCGAAGTGGAGACTAGGGACGCTAAAATTTAGCGCGAGCAGGATACTAAGCTTTAGGTCTAAAAACTCCTCCGCAAAATCGTTCAAATATTGGACAGACGTAGTTACTTTTTCTTTGCACAATGATGAGTTGATAAATTTGGATCTTCAGAGATCTATTGACGATAACTGAACAGTGTCGACATTTCAAAAATGATGGTTTTGACTGGACAGAGTAAATTGTGCAGTGAGCAATGAATTTTGGAAATTAATTTTTAAAATCTCAAACCTCTGTTCATTAAAAAAAAAAAAAAAGAGTATACATCAGAAGACGAATATCTCATATGCGAAAATTGACAAGCTTTTGGCAATTTCACCAAGACCTAGGTAGGCAGTTTTTATAAGAAAAACCCAAGTAGCACTATGTGCCGTTTTGTTACCACAACTCATTTGACCTGGTTGTTTAAAATTGTCGAAAAGGAGAGTTTAGATCCAGCTTGTGGGGCTCAAAAAGGTTATCGATTCTCTAATATTACTTTTCGAGACCTCCTCAAGGTAGTCGAAGAAGGGTTTACCCAGAGATCGCTGTCTGGCCCTAGCTAGTGCTAGACAGGCGCAAAGGTAGTGAGTGAGTGTTTCCTTTTCGGCTGCGTAATTACAGCTGCGGCAGTGTGTATTATATGGGATGCCTAATCTAATTGCGTGTTCCCCTATTGGCCAATGGCCCGTGGTTATCGCTATTATTCTGGCAATATTTTTTCGTGATTTGCTAAGAATATGAGTTGTTTTTTCCATGCTGTAGTTTGGCCACATCCTTCTGGATGTGATACAATTCGTCAAGCCTCCTCCATCTGAGGTTTGCCTTCGATAGGAATTCTGAGGAGATCTTTGCTTTGACTGCTCCGAGCGGTATGTGAACCGATTCTGCAAGTGAGCAGTGAAGGGCTGAGCCTTGCCTGGCCAGCTCGTCAGAATGCTCGTTTCCATAAACGTTGCTATGACCTGGAACCCAAATCAGGGTAACCTTGAACTGTTCAAGCGAGGTCAGCTCCTTGCGACATTCTAATACTAATTTTGAGGTTATGTTGATGTTGCTTTAATGGCAGCTTGACAGTCAATTAAAATGTTTATCTTTTTTCTCGGATCTACGTTTGGGTGTAATTTGATTTGACGACAGGCCTCGCGGATAGCCAGTACTTCCGCCTCACCAAGACCTACATTAACAAAAAAAAAAAACACCTTCCAAATAGCAGTAAGCTCTTCAAATCAAAGAAGTTCGTCTGCAGCGACTTTTATGCTATCGAGCTATTTAAGGTTCGAGGCAATTTGCATCTGCTTACATTTAGTTTCCTAATATCCTCGGTACTCAACCTTTTACCAAACGGAGTTCAGTCAGGTATCTGTAAAGTATTTTTAATAATTGTGCGTCTTCTGCGAAACAAGTTGTACCGAATGGATATTTTTCAAGCTGAATAACTAAACAGCTGTGCATGAAAGTATGCATAGCTCCATTAAACTGGTCTATATATCACCTAGAAACGTTCTACAATAATTAATAGTGCGGAGGTGACGAATATTCGAAGCATTAGTCAAGTATGTATTTTAAGGGACCATCTTTTGTTCAGAGTTAAGAATCTTAAAGCTTGTTGTCTTCAGTCGGTAGTTGGATTTCTTGTGAGGTAAACTCTGACTCTCGACATATAATGCACTGAAGAAGGAAGAAGAAACTTCCTTGATATCATATCATATAAATAAAATTGGTGCAGTTCTCTTCGACTAAGATTGAATTTTTTTTGATACAATAGATCTTACAGGTCACAGTGTCAGCCAGCTGGGCATGGGTATATAAAAAAAAAATATTGAATTTGACTGCATGTATTTAAATGCAAATATCTTAGAAACTGCTCAGTATATTCTGGTGCATTTTTCATAGACCTATAGAGGATACCTAGGCCTACAATCTCTACTTTGTTTCAACTCTATATCTCTATAAATTCCGGAAAAAATTGGACAAGAGTAATTTATTTTTTCGTTTCGTTTTGCTATTTTCTTTGTCACGCTTTCCGTTCGAAAATACTGGGAGCATTTAAATATAGTTAACAGCAGCTTATAGAGGACATCTGCAGGCACAACTTAGGATGTCCAAAAACTCGATAACTTAAAAGGTTTTTAAATAAATAGGCAAAATTTGAAACATTTCTACGATTTTCACCTGCATGAGTAGATATGAACTTTATTCTCAAATCAAACATACTAACCGCGCAATATTTTGACATCTCTTATAACCTTATTTTACTCCTGCGACGGAGAGGGAGACAGACAGAGGCAGTGTGCTGTTTGGTGTGCTAAGAACAAAAATGCAATAAAAGAAATGTCAAATATGTAGGAAAGGAATGTCAAATAGGTATAGCATCATTCCATGGCCTGGAATTAAAAGTTGGAGTTCCCATTATGTAGCGTGCTCCAGGGAAAGTAATGCAGTAAATATATCTATCTAAGTCGATAGAAGCCGCTAATATAGTATACAAAGAAGCGTAACATTAATAAAAAAACAGTGAGCTAAATATTATAAAATTATTTTCATTGTCCAAAGAATATTAAATTATTGCCGATTAGTCCAACGAGCATGTGCAATGCCATGAAGATAAAGACAGAGTGGGCCCAGTCTAACGGAGGTTTTTTAGTACGGGTTCAAGTCCCTCACTTTTGCAGAAGGCTCTTTCTGAAATTTTTTTCCATCAGTTGTTCTGAAACCACATTTTGCACGTGCGAAGCCGGGTGGGTACAGCTAGTAAGTGATACGATTTTAAAAGAGGTTCTGTGATCGTTTATTGTGGATCATCGTTTTTGTTTGTCAAATTATATAGGGTCTTTCTGTAAGCTAGGTAGAAACTTATTAAGGTACAAACTTACTCATAAACTGCCCCATTGCTACTTTGGTAACTATGGTACCCATATGCTCCAACTAAGGCTTGAAATCACGAGATTCCGACTGTGATATTGAAGAAATCGAACAACTTATCAAAGTTCTCGGACTTCTGGTTTACATGGTTGAGAGTTGTTTCTTCACAATACCGGACACACTGGGCCTTACCAATAATAATTTTTAAACTTGACACTAAATATTTTGGTCCCAATTGTTAATTTTTTATGGAAAGTTTCGCCATTCTAAGTTCGTAAACTTCGGCACGAAATTTGTTGTGTTGCTCACTATGTACTCGTACATGAGGAAAATGCGACTGACGGAAGAAGGATTTTGCAGAGGCTTCGATGATTAGGGAGTTCTTGAGGAATTCCATATGTCCTATGTCGCCGGGCCAGGAACAAAATCATTTCAAGAATCTTCTTCTATAACATAAACGAGCTATTCAGCACATAAATAAATATTTCCATACACTATCAAATGATCATGAGCTTCATTTAATCCTCAGGATGGTTTGTACGAGTAGGTATGTTACAGTGCAGTTAGCAATAGTTTATTTTTCGGACTTAGGCATTAAAACTTCCATCCGTGTTGGCATCACTGGTCAGTATTGACCCGAGTATGACACAGACTACTTCTTGGTAGCCGACAAATCTAACCCAACCTACTCCTCAATTTCTTCCATTCAAGGCGACTATGCTCAGCAAACATATTGACTAGGATATCTTTAGGAAAGACTTGACGATAAAGCTTACAAATCACAATAAACTAGACTTAACTGCCTCCGTATGCAAAAAAAAATGTGACTGGTATTGCAACGAGCAATACCCAATTTCCGAGTAGAAGAATAGAATAAGCTGGCTATTCAGATTCAAAGTGTTCTCGTTGTTCTCGAGTGCGAAAGAATTGGTCAGTTCGTGCGAAACGGAATTCCATAAATAACATCTGGAAAAGTTTTTTTCTTCTGAGTCCCGGATGACTCTAGTATCAAATAAAAAACCGAGTTCAAGCGAACCTTTCTTCAATAGTTGTGGTCGTATTTGAAATATCAACAAATACTGCGCCTAAAAATTCCTGAAAGGAAAGAAAGCCGAAATTGGGAAACGTATTGTAAGCCATGTTTATATGGGACCAAAATACTACTCAAATGATGACCAAGTAATCTGTTCAAAGAGTGACCATGAAAGACGGTGACCAGTGAATTAAGACGTGTCTAGGACGTAAGTGACAGGTCCAAGGCACGATTCTCGGCAGACCTCAAAAGTATTCTCAATCCTACGCCTCCCGTTTTCAAGAGCCGATGTGTCAACTATCGCATTTCCGGACGACATATCGTCGTGGATGTGGAAAGAGTCAAATCGGAACTTACGCAAGGATGAGAAGCCTTTTCAATTGTTTCTCTTGATTTGCACTAAAATTCGTCCTGAAATAACCAGTGGAGCCTTGGTTTTTAAGATGTTTTCACAATCCAGACTTCGTACTCTGTTCTCACAGATTCAAAGAAGTTTTTCCTAAATGAAATAAAGATGGCGCAACAAGTCCCTAAATGGACTGTAGGTCAAGGTTTTTACAACTATACGTTTTATGGGAGTTTTACTTTTTATTTTTGAGAACTACAATTTAATGCCAAGTCCGAACGGCTGAATTGAGAAACTCTCTGATGGCAGATGTTTGTCAGACGTTATTTGCGTTTTTCTGGGGATCAAACCTTAGTAACTTTCTAATCCGAGGTTTTATCTGGAATTGCAGCTCGTCTTGAAAGGTGGCATATGTTTAATATATCGCTCCTTTAGAAGTCGTAAAAATTGTCTCGGTAAATCGCAGAAATATTGACAAATGAAACGTTTGTTTTGATCCCAAAATCGTAACATTTACGATCATATAACAAGACTCTGCTGTAATAAATCGGCCTGCAAGCTGTGACTCCATTTTTTCGAAAATCCATTAACTCGATGACCCACCACGGTGGCCCACACATAAGCACGTTTATATGGTGGTACCACTCACATAAGCAAACCAGTTATAAACTGATTCTGCATTGCGACAGAAAAGTTACTTCAATTTCAACATGAACCCAGCACAGTTCGTTTCGTACTCGTTGCAGCCGACAACAGTTACCCAGCAGAAGAAGGACATTTAACCGTGCACCCTAAAAGCATTTTATTCATAAATTTTTTTTCTTTTTCTTTTTTGGAGGGGGAAAAATCCCTTTTGACAGTGCTTTCCGTTACAGTAAATCCTCTTACGTAGTAAATACTTTGCTAACTTTCGCCATTATAGGAAGGACGATGACGGAAGACACAACTGTTTAACGTGATGTATATGCAGGATGAAAGGCGATGCTAAGCAAACATCCTCTTTCTGCATCAGACGGCAAGTACTATAACAATGTGGGCTGCTGGCAAGACAGTTGCCAGTAGCATACAACAAAATGGAAGGCAGTCATGACAGTTGAAAGACAACAAAAACAGAACGACTGTGGCAAATAACTTAAACTCCTGTCATTGTCAATAAAGTTCTCTTAGTGTACGTACACACTCAATGCGTGTGTGTGTGTGTGAACGGGCAGGATATTCGCAATTGAGGATGATGATGCATCAGCAACATGCATGTACAAGTCAACACAATGACGGACAGAGTGCGAGTGGATATCCACATGCAATTTCGAAGTGGATTTTACTATCTTCGCTTGAGGGCTTTTAACCTCCTTAACATTATGTATCGCTATCCGTACGGGTTGCACTACTACTTCCTTTATTTTTTGTCGTGTGCCACTGTGCTATAGTTAAGTGCTTGTTTGATAAAAACAAAAATTGCATAACGACGTGCGAGGTGAGAGGTTTGAAAGTCATCGATACGATGGTGTGTCCTTGGAGAGTGTTCTGGCAATTGATGTGATATCTAGTACGGTCATAACTCCATCAGATGATTTGAGGTCACAAATTAGATGACTATCGCTTTGGACAAAAAAATGCAACTAAAAAGTAGTCTCTTTCATAGAACCAAGGAAATATTGCACAAGGCTCTACTGATACCGGTTCAGCTGTACGGTGTAAAAGCATATGCTTTGTCAGAGTCAAATGGAAGGAAAAGTCCGGTGATCGATTTACGGTCCCACCTTGGCAGATCATTTTTGGAGGGAAATATTCAAACACGACAAGTTGTATCGCGCCACCGACTTGGTCCTAGCGTTTACAACGATTAGGCTGCCAGGTCATCATTTCGATTATTTAGACTGAAAAATCATCGACTACGGTCTCATCTACGAGCAATTAAAATGTTTGCGGTGCTCATATAGTGTACGACCGATTTGAGTCGTAGGATCTACGGTTGAATCTTTGATCCCGATCTGTACGTGGAACTTGTACATAGACCACCCGCCGATGGTAGGTACTAATCTAATTTGGGTCAACTGTCAACTGAAATCAGATTATACTCAGGTCTGCCGTTTCATAAATTTGTTGGGGAGTTTGATAGAACTTTTCGGACAGGAAGTACCGGGAATACAGAACAAAATTCAGGGCACTCATTCCGTAATTTTTCAGACGACTATCGCCGAAACGATAGACCGCCAAAAGTAACAACTAAGTGCCAAAATTACAAGTTTGAGACCTTAATCCAGTTAATTTTTCACAAATGCAACGAAAACTGACGATAGTTAAACAAATTCGGTCAGAATATAACTTCTTATGGTCATCAAAGTTTCAAAAACGATATCGGCCCGACGATTATTGTTATACCGAATTTGCCACCAGGAAATTAATTTTTAGCTAAGTGTTTTCCAATTGGAACGTCTCGATGTTGGTAACCTGTGACGGCCATGCTGTTTTGGTGGCGTTTGTCTAGACTGGTGTTTCTAATTAGTCAGTACTGGCCAGTTACACTTTTATCAGCACTTCCAAATGATAAATTTTTATTTAAAAAATGGGTGTTCGTCAACGCATCCGTCTAGCGAGTTGTGCCCATTTTATTGCAGGCGTGGGGGCCCTTCAAAGTCGACTCTCCAACTTTTGGTCGCTAAATTTGAGGCAGCTAAAAATTGGGACACCAGGATCCGTGTCATTGTGAGAAGCCGCAGCGGACAATTACTAACTATGTGATATTCTTCTTTCAAAAAAGTGTATAATTTTACTATGACCTCCCACCTCATTCCATTTCAACACATACTTATTGAAAAAGCATTTAAATAGTGGCAGAAGAAAGGGAACTTCAAGGTTTGTTATAAATATAACTTTATTTAAAAAAAAAAAAAACAAAACTTAGTGGAACATCCTGAAAGAAAAATTTGTTTTGCAAAATTGATATTTAAGCCTAAGTAGGTGACGTTATGACGATTGCATACTCAGTTTTCCGCTAAAAATTCGAATAACGGTACTTTTGAAATTTTGAGATATCTCGAAAACGGTAAATACGATTGTAGCAAAAACTAATTTCTAGTGTAATATTGTCATTTCCAACTTAATGGGAAGTTTTTCTCTGTAAAATGGATTTAAAAAAAAAAGTCATTTTTGAAAAATTTAGTTTTCTTTAGTTTACCTGAAAACGGCAATAACGATTTTGACCAAAATGCAAACTTATAGTTAAATTGATATTTTCAAAATTATTGTGTCCCTAATTTTCAATTCTATTCACCGAAAACGCTAATTTTAAAAACTGTTCATACCTCGAAAACCCCATTTTCGATTTCAAAAAAAAAAAAAAACTTTAAAAGCCTAGTAATGTAGGAGCAATAACTTGTACTCGGTTTTCAGCTAAATAGTTAAGCAATAGTATTTTTCAAACTAAAGATTGCGATATTTAGCAAAAGTATTTTTCAAACTAAACATTACAATATTTGGTACTCTTTTGTCTGCCAAATTTTACAAAATACCGCTGTAACGATTTCAATCAAAATGCTTATTAAGGATAAGGATCATAAAAGTATTCTAAATAAGTTTTTCTCAAAAAATTCGACTAAATCAGACTAACAATTACTTCTCAAAAATTACTTCGAAAACGAACGAACCCTGCATCCAATCATAGACACCTTATACCAGCGTTACTAATCTTATTTTTTTAACACTATTCCTTATCCTATATTCTATCTATACACTGTTTCTTTTATCTAGCATTGTTTTACCTACATATAAATATGTACCTACCTCCAACTAAAGGTTTTTTTTTTCACTGACAAACATCCGAGAGTATAACTGTCATGAAAGAGCTTCTCAATTGGCCGTCCAAAAAAATTAAAAAAAAACTCACACAAAACGAATGGTTGTGAGAGGGTTCTTATGGGCCTGTTGCGCCAACTATTTGTTTTTTATTTTTTTGAGAAACTGCTTCTCAAAAGACTAGACAGAATAATAGAACAAAGAAGGCTTATTCCCACCCACCAGTTTGGGTTTAGAAATAAACACTCGACAATAGATCAAGTACATCGTATAACAAATACTATAGAAAAATCGTTAGAAGAAAAGCAAGTTTGCTCTACAATATTTTTAGACGTTGCTCAAGCTTTTGATAAGGTCTGGCATAAGGGCTTACAGTATAAACTTCATAGGGATCTACCAAGACAATACTATGAGATTCTTAAATCTTATATTTCAAATAGATTCTTTAGAGTTCGCTATGCTTCAGCTTATTCTGAACTCAAAGAATTACAAGCAGGAGTCTGCAGATGCATATTGATCCCGAAATAATAGACGTCTTAAATGTACGATATAATATTCGTAGATTAAGAAGAACTAAGCCTCACGAACTTATAATCTAAAAAATATGAGAACCCGTATTTAAATTGTAATACCTTCTCAAACGCAACTGAACGTTGAAACTAAAATCATTTGTCGATCTTTCTTTGATTGGTCATGATTAAGGAGGTGTTTTTAGTGCGGTTAGAGTCCCACACTACTCTGGGTTTCTATCCCCATTGTGTCTTTCGAGATTTTCGCCTTCAATAACAAAAAAAAAAAATTTTTTTATACCTCCCTAATAAAATAAGAAAACAACCAAGCAAACTTTTGATGAACGAGAAAGTTTCGTTCGACGCAGTCGTGCATTTTATTTTTACATGTTCCTATTGTGTACCGCTAAATACTGGGGAGGTTAACTATCTGTGCAGAACAATGACAACACAGCCCATCAGAGTGGATTGGCAAGGCTTTTTGAAAGTGCGACTGTTTCATAGGACACTGCTATTAACAAAAAGACAGTTTCCCTCAAATGATAAAAATGTAGTAACGTATGGCATTATCCGCAAAACACCAAGACTGGGGTTGAATTACCGCATCCGTGACGGAGTACTACGCGATTGAATTTATTCTTAAAATCCACAAAATTCAGTTAGGTAATGCTCGTTCACGGATGCGTTAATTCAAACGCTGCTAACAAACGTAGTAGCATCCCCAGGATATGATAAATAGGTAAAGTACCTTAAAAGGCTTTAATACCACATTGAACTCAGAAACAGATAGCACGGCGCCACGTAGAAAAAAACAAATACGCATTTTACCAGTGTGATGTGCCACATGTCTCACCACATTTTGTATATACATACATTTTAAATAAAGGAAAATGTAATTGCCGTTTCGTAACTAATGAAGGACAAACTTGCAAAACCAAACAAATTTCCCTCCATTCGAACTCAGCTTGAATAGCGGTTTGCGTTCCATAAAATAATCATGTCGACCCAACATGTCATTCCAAACATCAATGACCGACCACCCGTGTCATATTTTAATTGCGAATGCATTTAATTGAAAATTGCAAACTCACCCTCATCCCGAACATTGCCCATCATGATGTCGTATCCCTCCAGATTGGCGGTCTTCATCATTGTCATTGGATCGGATGGCAGAAATGCACCATCCACTGTTGGTGCTGACGGAAAACTCAAAATGCCCGAGTACGAATTCCATTGTTGGACAGAAATTGTTTTAGCATCAACCGCCCTCATGCAGGCCATCACAGTCAGAGGCGATTCCTGGTAAGAAACGCGAACAAATATGAAAACAAATTCAATACAAGAGACGGCACTTTTAAACTTACCGCCAACATTGAGACGTTGCAATTGCAGTCATTTATCAACGCCTTGCCAATTTCGACGGCTTTTTCCGACGTCATATGACTCCATGGGGCATTCATGGTGCCCGACTGCATCATGCCACGCTTCACCAGCCCCTTTGTCACCGGCGACATAAGCTGTGCATTTACCGAACTCGAACCGGCCGATTCACCGAACAGTGTCAACCACTCGGGATTGCCACCAAAAGCTTTGGCATTATCCTTAAGCCAGCGTATGGCCAATGCCTGGTCCCAGAGGCCGACATTGCCGGGAGCCTCCTCCTCGTAGCCGGGCATTTCTGGAGCCAAATGCAGGAAGCCGAATGCGCCAACTCGATACTGGAATGATGCCACAATAACATTGCCAACCGCTGACATGATGTCGGCATTGTAAATGTCAAGGGTGGCTGAGCCGGTCATAAAACCGCCACCATATATCCAGATGAGCATGGGTAGACCGCTGGAGTTCTGATGGCTTTGATTGTGTTCGTCTGGCTTGCTCGTATGCTGTAAAAAAAAGCAACAAAAAAAAAAACGGGCAATTTAGTGAGCTTTTATTTTACTCAATCTGTCAGGGAAAAAATATTAAAGGTCAATAGCTGATTAAATGTCAAAATGTGACATTTGAGGGAGAGTCAACCATCTGACTGTCAATCGATGTGTAAATAAGCCCGAAGGGTGTTTTGGTGTGCAAACCAGGAGTGTGTGTTGTGGCAAATGACTGGGGAAGGGCTGTTGCGGCGCTATACTCACTGATGTAGGGTAATTGGGTGTGAAATAACCACACAGTGACAGTGGTTAATGTTAAACGTTTTTGGCAGCGGCACTTGGCTAACGAAGTGGATTCTCTTATCAGGCAGTGTATGTGGATGTATTTGGCTTGAGAGACAGGGAAAGTCGATGAAGCATATTACCCTTTGAATCCGAGTTTAAATTGGGTCCTGGAAAACTAGGGATTAACCACGGACTAAGTAGGTAATATAAAGACTGATGAAGAAAACTGCATGTTGGAGCCATTCTGGATTGAGTCAGTTAGTAGTCTCTTGTTGTAACGAATTATGACGGCGAACCCCGGTCCTTAAATTGGCTGGCCAAGTCCACTTTTACGTATTAAACAGTCCCGCAACATCCGTCAGTTGTGCAGAATATGTTTGACGTATCTATGGGAATGTTCAGTTTAGTAAGTCTGACAGCTGTCTGACTTGATATATCTCAGTTGGGATTGGTTTAGATCGGTCATATGAACAGCTATTTCAGTTGACGTTTATGGAGGATTAGCCGACGAATCTAGTAGTGAAATTCACGACTGTGTACTAAGTTGACAGTTCGCATATGTGGCTGAAGTGGAAAAAGCGACGTTCCCGACCAATCGAGTTTTCGCGTTCATGTTACATCTTGTCTATATTTTATAATGCGCCCTATGTTTTAGTAAAATAATTTAACAAAAATGGCGCCGTTCAAAACTCTAGCTAAGTGAATTTGATATCTGGCTAACTTGGTGTGCTAAAGTTTTTTTCCGTTGACGTTTACGCTTACGACAAACCTAGTTTTTATATTCAGAGTACATGCAGTCCATACAAATTTTGTCGACTGAAGATTACTTCCAGTCGACTTCAGCAGACTTTATGTTACGTTTCCACCTGACACAATTTCAGAGATTAAGTACAAGAGGTTTAAAATTATTAATCCTGAAGTGTTTCCAGTTTTCACCGAATAAAAGAAGATTAAGTTGACAATTCGAGTTCGAGAGACTGGGCACATTCAAGAATCTAGTTATCTTAAGTCGACTAGATTGGTCTATGTCAGCCACGTATACGAACTGTCAACTTAGTACCCAGTCATTAATTTCACTACTAGATTCGTCGGCTACCTCTCCATAATGGTCAACTGAAACAGCTACTCATATAAGCGATTTCAGCCAATCACAACTATCTAATCAGACAGCTGTCAGACTTACTAAACTAGATACTTGTACGTCACCACTGAGTATAGAATTATATTTCACGAAAAGAGAGAGCGCCATTTTTCAATTTTAGACCTCATCTTTTTCATTTCCGTCAAAAACAGCTCTGTTTGTTTCACATTTTTGACATCCCGAGCTGTGGCGAGTGTCTTTTACAAACCGAACTCTACATGCAAACCTGGATCGATTTCGATAGTAGTTTCTAAGCTCGTATTTATGAGATTTAAATTTTTATGATTAATCCCGAGATTTATTTGAGATTAAAGGAAATTAATCGTATTCTCGGAGTTAGTCTCCGGTGGAAATGTAGCATTAATCGGCGAAACGTTGAGAGTGAATTGGTTCTCTAAGCTGACGTGTAATCTATCCAAATGCCTGTCGAAAAGTCGGACGCCCTTTATGGGTCTTTAGAACATTCAAGTCTTATCTTCGTCTATATACTGGGTCAGCGATGCCTTGAAACTACACAAGCCATAAAGTGCGACCAGCGTGACCGTTTAAGTTGCAATTGGCACATTTTTCGAGAGCCTGCCACGATTTTGATATTTTTGATTTTTGATATTTTGGCCCTTTTTTTCAAATGTTGTTATTTCCAAATAAAACCCTTTTAATTGTAACGCAGTTGCCTTTCACAACACTTTTATATTGTTTAGCGAATTAATACTTTCTAAATATCGTTCAAAAATTCTAAGTAAGCTATTCTGCTTAAGAAATGACATTTTTTTTCTCATTTGCCCTTTTTCTTGCGACTTTTCACATTTGGTGTGACCCTACCAGAAACTGCTGCTGCAATTAAGGGACATTTTCAAATTAAGTAAGGACGGGGCTCGATGTGCACAACTACATCCTACTAGCTCCAATGTTAGGCAAGGATGTTCACTTATGCATAATAGTATTTCCATCGTCAAGGATACAGTGGAAGCCATCTACAGTGTGACCATTTGTTGTAGGGTTGTATGGTCACAAAGCCACAAAGCCTTGACTTAGACCAACCAGAAACATCAGCGGATTTTCATACAGTGCGACGGAATACGGCGGAAATTAAGTGAATGTATCTCAGCGGTGTTCAACCCTCACTGCCAGACTTAAGTGTCACTCTTTATGGTCCATGCACAGGTGTCGGATTTTGCAATCGGCATTCATCACTTCGAACTTACACTGTATTGAAGCAGGAGATTAGCTAAGTAAACTAGCATCACTGACAGACGCAGTGGGTTGACGTATTTCCGGTTTTTATGAGGTCCGAAGCTGACTAAAAATAAAAAAATAGTTTGCACAACAGGTCCCTAGAACTGGCTTCTCACAACCATTCGTTTTGTGTGAGTTTCTCATTTTTGGAATGAGTGGAAGGGATCTACAATTTTATGCCGGATCCAAACGCCTAATTGAGAAGCTCTATCTTGACAGTTATACTCTCGGATGTTTGTCAGACGTCTGACCTTTCGGACTACCATTTAAGAATGGTCCGACATTTTGTTGTCAACTTTATTTTGACGAGGTCCGACTTTTTACTGACTTTTGGCGTGGCCAAAAGAAAAAGATGTTAGAGAAGTCGCATAATACCACATCGCCTAAGCCAAATTTGAAAATCATAGGCCTTGAGGTCGTTTTTTACCGTCGTTTTTTTATGCAGCAGCGAACTCTCTCCATCGTCATACTGCGTAAATGATTAAGTTTTGAAGCCAAAACTAGACTAGATAGCTGATCCCTATACAGATCGTGTAATCGGCGTCTTTGAAGTCGATGAAAAGATGGTAAACATCGATTTGGATTTTTAGATTCCATTAACTCTCTAAGGTTATTCACAATATGCCAAATGGAGTTTTGTAAGCTTCATTCTACCACACTTCGTCAGGAGGGCGGGTGTTTTGCCTAGCGTCGTTTCAATTAAATAGTTCCTGGTGTCTAACAGCTATAGTTGCTGGTCTTCATCGCATTTATATAGTCTGTAAGAATTGCTTTCGCACATTCGAAGATTTTTCCCATCATCTCTAGAGGTGCCTGTATAGGATTTGCTGCCCTCTGGAACTTTCTGTATACCTTTTGGTTAAACTTTCGAATATTTTTCCTGGAGTAGCGTCTTTCAAACTTCTTGGATCGCATGCTTTTCGTGGTATATTTTGTTCTTCCTAAGATTACCGATGTTCATCCCGCTTTTACTGTAGGTAGAGCTCTCGAGCACAGCCGCTTTATACGTCACTTGTTTTGCTAGTCCATCACAGCAGTGGTTTCGTGGGGGTATAATGCAGTCGCAGAATGCAAGTGCACAATGGACATCGTTGGACAAAGCTAAATGCTGAAGGGAGTTTTCACGACTTGAAGGGGTTTCCTAATGAATCTTGTTATTTAAAGAAGTTTAAAAATGGAGTGCTTTGGTATCCATTTTTGTTAAAATTCAATATCAGTAGCCGTTTCTAAATTTATAAAAAAATTTGTATGTACTTACCTCACCACCATTGGCGCCTCGTCCATGACGCAATCGAGCTTTTGCTGGTGCCCACACATTTATATACAGGCAATCTTCAGATACATTTGTGTTTGGATTCCATATTTCTTCGCCAGAGAAACCGGGAAAGTACTCGTATCTGGAACAAATAAAAAAGAGAAATTTCGATTTTAATACGATTGCGTAGGTGTTTGTTCAGTGCTCAGACATGTGCCACTTCACAGGGATGAGTGTTTCTTATTAGCAATAAACAAAATGGATCAAGTCGGTAATTAGTGTTTCTTACCGCGCATTTGCAACAATTGATTGCTAACTCAAGTGCATGCCTGTTGTTTGAACTCTGGACTCTTACGTGCCTTGTGTATATCGATAAGATGGAGGCTTTTGCCAAGTCACTATACCGTTTAACAAATGCCCATGGCAAGGAGATGTAGAAACATTAACCTAAAGTGACCCTCTTTTATATATAAGATGAACTTTCAGTCCAAACGGATTCTTGCTTACTTACTTAGGTAGCGCTACAGTCCGGGGTGGACCTGGACTACAGTGTGCCTCCCCAGCTGTTGCGGTCTTTACCAATCTGCCTCCACTTCAAGTTGGTAGAGGTCTCCACTTAGATCGATATTCTTCTCTACTACAATGTCGGTCTTTTCGTTTCTATCCACTAGCCTTCTTGGACGACTGATGCGCAATTTTTTAACCAGAACTATACCAACTGTACAGTTTTTTATACTTTGAATCTTCTCAAGGCCCATCAACACAGAAGGGACCAACAATTTTACGGCGAACCTTTCGACCGAGGATATTTTCACCTGCTTTAGACAAAATCCCAGCTTTGGCGCCATAAAGAAGGACCGGAATGATCTGGGTTAAGAACTTGCTTAGTTGTTCGAAATAGGACTCTACTAATAAGTTAACCTCCTGAGCCCAGGAAAAAGGGATTTTCAAGAGTTTGTCTTCGTTTAATGTCTGCCAAGATGTTATCAATTGTCGGAGTCCCAACTACCTCAAACTTTTAGCTGTCTGTTGTGACATTTAGTTAAATTCGTTAAAGTCGGATGTTCCAATATTTAACAAATAAACCCCCTTTAGCCGCTGCTGTTTGTATATACTAGCTAACGCACCAATGCTAGCTCCTTGGGTGCTACCATTATGTCGATCTCATCCGCTAATTCAAGTACATAATTGTAGCCGACTTGTGTAAAATTGTACCTCTGGTATTGGCTTGGGAATTTCGCACAAATTCCTCAAATATGCGATCGTAAAAAAGTCGCATGGGAGGGCCTTGCCTAAGTCCATTTTTGACAACAAAGAGAATGAGAGCTTTCTCTACCGTCATTCTACACAGATGGATGCGTTTTGTTAGGAATGTCAAATTTAGGCTTGGCTCTGCATAGCTCGACTGTTAAACGCGGCTTTAAAATCGGTAAGCAGATGCTAAGTATCGAACTGCACTTTTAGGGTTTTCTCCAAGGTCTGCCTTTTAGTTTATTGATAAATGGTTTCAGGCAACAGAAAGGGTCTTGTATGCAATGTTAAGAAGACTGATACCTCTTTTGGTGAAGCTGTTTAGAGAGTGTCCTCAATGCTGAGGCTTCATTCACTGGGCATACTTGCTTTTGACCAAGTCTGGGAGATAAGTTGGAGTCGGTGAATGCTCTTCACCAAGTCATCTCTTAACTGACTCGACAGTTAAGCCGCCCGGTTCACCAGACTTGTATAGGACTTGTCCAAGGAAACTTGGATGATTCTGCCCTCAATTGCTCTTGACGAGTGTATTATGTAGCACCGCCTTGTTCGAACCACATCCTCCTAAGGGGACCGGGTCGAAACTCTGCTTTCAAAATTCTGCTCTGCAAAATTCTGTCTTCTTACACAACAACACTGCTTTACGGAAGTCTGATTATATTGTGCTCTGCTTTTTAAATTCTGTTTTTTTTCCAAATAACAAATATAAACTAGAAAACAAAATAGAAACTAAAAAAGAATTTCATAAATCTACGAAAATTTAAAAGTTAAAAAATAGAAATTAAATGTAAATTAAAAAGAAGCAATAAAAATTAGATCAAATATTGAAACAAAAAAAAATAAAATAAAAAAATAACTATTGAAAAAAATAGAAATTAAGAAACTATTTTATAAATCTGCAAAAATTTAAAAATTGAAATAAAATTTAAAATTAAAAAGAAACAATAAAAATTAGATCAAATATTAAAAAAAAAAATTTTTTAAAAAATATCTACCTACTGAAAAAAATTAAAAAAAAAAAAAACAAATATGTATTAAGAAAAATTAATTAAAATTTAACAGAAAATGTTCTGTCTATCTCTGTTTTACAAAATTCTGCAAGCAATAAAAAAAGGTTTGGAAAACGTTAAAAGCGCGCGCTTTTGAATTGTTTATTGTTTACAGAATTTTGTAAAACAGAATTTTTTAAAACAGTATTTTGAAAAGCAGATTTATAAAATCAGAATTTTTTTAAAAAGAATTTCGACTCCAGCTCGCTCCTAAGACCTTAGGTATTAACTAAATGCATGGACAAACCCGTTTTCCAAGATACCTACTATCCCTAAAGCAGTCTCTAGTAGACGTTACAGCATTCCATCTAGCGCCCTCTAAGAAATGTGGCCCAACGATGCCGGCGGCCCAAATGTCGCAACATGCACTACTCTAAATATAAACTTCTCGTGGTACTAATAATCTTTTTTAGTGTCCAGGCTAAATTTTTGGAACTCTCAATTGTGAAATTTTCCATAGAAATATGCATACTGTGACCAATACAAAATATTTAGTGTGAAGGCTAAAAATGATTATAAGTAAGGGCCTTCGTGTGTTTCTCTTGGGAAGTCGAGCCCTCAACTTTTCAACAACGCCTGAGATACATGCTGATATGTTGTTAGTTCTGCACTTGACTAGCTGTAAGTTTAAGTCCTCTGGAAATATTTTACCAGGCGTTTGGGATAGGGCATCGAATAGTCTTTTGTTGTTGGTTTAGGATCTCCTATTGGTCCGCGAGCTCTACACATGGGAACAATATTCAATGTCTAGTCAAACATATACGCTAATGGTCAGCCTGATACAGACCCGGCAAGGATTACCAAAGGAAACCGCTTCTCCTTTGGTGCGTTCAAAACTTCTGACTTGAAAAACGAAATGTGTGCTATGCAGTAACTCTATCGTGCAAGCTCTATTTACGCACCTGCCGAGTGCTACAAAATAAAGGAGCTCATGCATGGGCTCTTCGGAATGATCCATCTTTAGTTCGAATGGGAGTCGCCCTCCAACTTTACAAAAAAAGTAAAAAAAAAAAATAGAAAAAGTATATTACAACCAGTCGCCCCGGTAGCTGAAAATCCAAGGCAAATTTGCAAATATTGCATCAGCCGTGGCTTCTTGAGCTTCTTCTAGTTGTGATCACATTGAGTAGGAACCTTAGGAAAACCCTCGGGGTGTGTGGAAAATCATACCTACATACTCTCGATGCCTCTCACAAACTTCCGCGTAAGCTTTATTCGCTTCCTTGCTGCAATGCCAACCGAGGCTGTCGTGCGCAATTAACTTTGTCATTCCAAGGATATATTTCACATTTATCTTCTGCCTCGTAATTATTTATTTTAATTCGTATAATCCCCGCAACCTCCATCCATCGTACTAGCTGGCATTTCGGTGGTCCCCAGAGTAAATCTTCCTCGCACATCTACAAGGAAAGCGACTTAACCGAAAAACTACCCGCCGTAATACAAATTTATTTCTGTGCATATATCCTTGAGTGTGTTTTTTTCTATTTATCCTGAATATGACGTCACTACTGCAGCATTCCACTCACCTGTTTTCATGAACTACAAATCCCCACTTTAGCTCGCATAAATTAATAACACAACGAGGGCACACAAATAAAACGAATAAGAGAGCGAGCGAGATGCAGTATAGAGAAGAGAACAAAAAAAAAACGCATGAAATCCTTAAGGCGACCGCATATCCTGGTATAAGTCTACCTACCGCCAACTGTGCCAGCTAAACTCGTACACCACAATAATCACGATACTCCTTCATGGTGCACTATATTCGCATGGAGAATGAAAAGGACGAGGATTGGCGCTTCCTCATAGCTGTCATCGTTGTCGCTGGCAATAGAGGAGTACAATTGCGCACCATAATCCATAAGCGGTGCAGTGCAGTGCAGTTGTATAGAAGAGGAAGAAGAAGAAGAACCAGCCAGAGCAACAGTGGCAACTGTGCGGACGGAAAGGGGTGAAAGAAATTAAAGTGGGTCTGCTGGCTTTGAAGACTGGTGGTCTTCTTCATCTGCATTTGCAGAGCAAAGCGGCTGTTCTGTGATTTCCAAATGGAAACCATGTCACTGAAGTGATTTACCGCGCCCCTGCCACCAGCGTCACCATTCCCGAGGGTACTTCGGAGATACTCCGGCTCTGTCCGGCTTAGTTCGAGCGGGTAAGTGCGCCCGCCCAACCCCATCCACGACAGCCCGTGCACTCTTAAAGTATATCAACGTGATTATCTTAATTAAAAGAAATGCGAGAACGAGAAATGGCGTCTAAAGCGGGCTCCTCGTGGCTCCGCACAACTTGATGTGCTGGTGAAAGGCGCGACCGAATTTTTGGTCCTCTGCACACATAACCCAGAACCCACCCTTGGTGTGGTGGTAATTATGAAGTGACTTTGGTGTGTATGCATATTGAGATTTATTGAATTGGGGCGTTGCTAAAGGTCAAATTATGCCGGGATTAGTGCAGCTGCAGCGCGTTTGTATGTGCACGCGATGTGTATCTTAAAGATTTACCCCAAGTGGCCGCGAAGTCGGTTTTTTTTCTCCATTTAATTGGGAGTGGAAAATGTTGGTTGCATGTGAACTAAAACACTGGAGTCAGCCTTGTTAAAAATAATTAAATTGATAAACGCGAGCTGTGTATTTGACTGATCTCAACAAGGATTATGGAAATGGCGCAGTGATGTGACAGTTCACAGACTGCAAGCGAAGGCGAGTAAATGTTTTCATTGATCGTGTATATAAAAAAGATGCCTAAACGTTAACTGTTGGATTAATAAAATGCCTGGTTACAATTCTGGTAATATTTGTTTTATTCCAGGAAGTTAACCTTTTAACGTTTTACAATAGACTGCCTTCTAAGTATTTAGAGAATTCATTTTTATAGGCGAAAAATATATAAGTAAAGTAATTATACTAGAAAAGCTTATACTACTAGCAATGGGGAAGTTGCATTGATCTAATAAAATTTTCTACAGTGTACAATGGTTGATAGAAGGGTTCCTGATTTGCAGACCTCCACACAGATGCGTGCATAAATATATTGGGACATAATGCGGCTGAAGCAGTGATCTCAGATGGAGGAGAAAAGCACCAATTTTGGCGATTTTATAATGAACCCGAGGGACCCGCTAAAAAAGGGGTAAACATCGGAAATCTCTGTGAAGCTTAAAACGCTTTCTGGATTTCAACTCATTTTCGGTGTATTTAGAATGCTTTTTAGGCGACATTTTT
Source organism: Cheilosia vulpina (assembly GCA_916610125.1). NCBI lineage: Eukaryota > Metazoa > Arthropoda > Insecta > Diptera > Syrphidae > Cheilosia > Cheilosia vulpina. Next base: position 75,437,551 of record OU744276.1, on the reverse strand, counting down.
TAGGTGATTTCGAATTCGGTTTTGAGGACTTTTATAATGCATTTTTGAACAAGATTTTTGATACTTTTCTGTATGCGTTCTTGGCCGCTTTTTCAACTAGTTTTCGGGGCATTTAGAATGCGTTAAAAATTAAAAAACGCATTTTTGCATAAATTGCTTAAAAGTAGAATTAAAAACAAAAAAAAATGTACTCAGAATAAAATGTTCATACTTAATATGACAGAAAACAGCCCATCGGACGTCTACGTTAGAATTTTTGTGTATCCGAATGTATTTACTCGTTTTGCTATTATGTCCAAAAGAAAAAGAAATTATGGAGCACATTCAAAAATCCATATCTTAAGTTGACTAGATTGATCTGGATAAGATGTAACCTGAACGCAAAAATTAGATTGGTTGGGAACGTCACTTTTCATACATCAGCCACGTATATAAGCTGTTAGAAGTCTTCAGTCACGAATTAAATTGTTGACTAGATTCGTCGGCTTCCACTCCATAAAAGTCAACTGAAACAGCCATTCATATGTCCGATCTAAGCCAATCAAAACTGATACATCAAGTGCGACAGCTGTCAGACTTACTAAACTAGATACCTGAACGTCCCCATTGTATATTACGTACATTTTTTAAATTTGTTATATGAAAATAAATGCAAATTTGACTACGGAATTTAGGGGAAAAAAAATGCAAACCAATGATTTTGCAATTAAAAAAGGGGAAAACCGTCGTCAAAGTCTGGCAACACTGTACTGAAGTTTGTTTATTTCCAAATAGATTTCGCAGAAGTTCGTGTCCATCTCAGATGGGTTTCGGAACCAAAACACGTTTTTGGGAAAGTTAAAGGGTATGGAACTTGTTTGAATTTTTGTGAAGGGTTTTCACAATTCAGGAATTTCTTGGAATTTTCATTTTCAAATGAAAGTGTCAAGTGAGCGTTTTTAACTCAGCATGCAGGTTATACAGGGTGGCGCCTTAGTACCTATCGTTAGGATTTAATTATTATTGAATAATTTTTTGTTTATGTATTTTTTCTCAGACTTTTAAGAACTTGTGGAAATATATGATGGAAGAACCCTCAGCGTGGAACAAAGAACCAAAGTTGTTAAATTTTATTTTGAAATTCGATTAGTCAGGCGCAAAAATTTCTTTCACAAAATACGCTTCAACAATTTGACAATTGGTTGAGCGCTTTCAAAAAGATGGAGCCACACACAGCTTCTCCAACTTTGACTCTGCTGAGGGAAATTTGTTGCGATCGAATAATATTGCGTTTTTCTGATTCTAAGTGGCCCAGAATAATGTCTCCAGATCTTTTTATTTGGGGCTATTTAAAGGGAAAGGTGCAAGGTGCAAGATGCAACATATTTCCAAACTATAATTTTTTTTTGTATATTTATATCTCCAAATCTTCACCTTCCTACCTCAACACACCGTATTTGAATCGGGATTTTAGTATTTTTGTATGAACAATAAAGAAATAATTTAGACGCCTTTTGTTTTTAAAACAGAACGAAGTTATTTATTTTGTTGAATGACAGATTGCGCAAGTCCTTGACGTGAAATGTCGCATCACTTTGGCATTTCACTTTGCATTTTCATTTAAATTTTAAATCGTGAAAATCAAAATTTGGATTTGGGGATTTCTGAAAATTAAATTCTGTTTGGGACGGAGAAAATTGTATTCTCTGGCAATAGAATATTGGATCACGGTTAATTTTTGTATTTTTATTTTATTTTACGATCCTAAATATGACTCAACTTTAATTATATTTTTTTTTTGGATTTGTTTAATTACCTACATGAAGGGAAAAGGGAATCACGATGGGTCTCACGATGTCCTCCTTCCCTAACTTAACCAAACCTAACCTTATTTCATTCAAGAAATTATGTTTATTTTGTTAGGGGTTTGCAAATTTAATTTTGTATGGAAAGGAGAAAATATCGATTCAGAGGAATGACAAACACTTCAGAATTGACAATCGTCTAATTTTGCCCACCTCAAAAAAAGCGTTTTTGCCAAAAGAATGAAACGATCATATGGAGGCAAATCGTGTAGTGTGAGCCACCATGCATACAAATGATGGTTAAGATTAACGGAACCTTATTTGACGTCAAGACCAAAGGACACGTGCACCATCTTTCAATTTAAATCGAGCTGCGTTTCGTTATGCTTCCGTACTCGAATATAATTTTCTTCGGTGCGTTAATATTGGGCCATTGAATGACGTCTGTCAATGTTGCAATGCATTTTCCGCAATATAAAAGGTGTCCTCGCTGTAGAGCTCGCTGTTTTTCTTCTCCTATATTCGACCAAGAATCCGTCGAAGACCTTTTCTCTCGAAGTAGCCAATTATCAGTTCTACATTGATGCTAATCGTTTAGCAATCGCTGCCATAAAGCAGAACTGGCAGGAAATGGATTTTGTAAAGAATAAATTTCGTCCTTCGAGTTAGAAGTTTCGAACCCAATACTTTTGCAAAACTTCACTTTTGCAACGGTTTCCTAGGGTGAGAGTTCATATCTATTCAGACGTAAATTAACTCCTTAACTACCTCGAAATTGTTGCTATCAAAAGTGACGTTTTGTCCCAGGCGGTGGACAGAGTTTGTTTGTTTGTTGACACTTCTAGATTTAACTCATTGGTAAGACATCTGGGCCATATGAAGCAATGCTTTTGGATGAGCCCGATGATCCATTTGCTGTCTGGGGCTACCGCCACTATAAACAGTTTAGACACTTCCGAGAATTCGAAATCGGCGGCCGGTTGGTCAGTTAGTCCCTGAAAATTAAAACAGATGGCGTTGCCACTTCAAATCCAACATTTAGCTTATCAAAACGCAACTCGCATACAAATTTTCAGATAGATAGTTTTGACAGCCATTTCAAACACTGGCCTACGAAAATTTTCGTAAAAAAATATTCTTTGCGCCAAAAACCCATCACGCAAACCAAACAAACTTTTTTTTCGGGACTCTTCACCAGCGATTGGATTGGCACAAGTAACGACGAACTTTCTTGTCGCCCCATGGATGATACTTCTTCAAAAATGGCAGATAAAAACCACGGTACGATACTGGACAATCGGCGAAGGTCCGCGAACTGGAATAGCCTACTGGCGGTCGATCAGTGCGCCGTTTTAATAACAAATTTTAGTCTTGACTTTAAATTTACAGAAGCTCACGAAAGTTGTATGGAAAATATAGCTACTGTCGCAAAAATTTAGTGTCCAAACTAATAATGTTTATAAATGTTAAGGCCCAGTGCATTTTCCTTTGGAAAAATCGTTGGATATGAACGGTCTACTCGATGGCCGAGTTTGCTCACAATGGACAACAAACGCAATCAAAGGAGGCTTTGACAATTCTTAATCACAATCCGAACCAGATTTTCGTAACCAAGGACGAAACATAGATTTACCCCAATACAGTAGAGACAAAGAAACAGTCCCGGTAGTGACTCGAAGCCGATTGCCGAGCTATTTTTAATATTTACACGAAAACTTGGTTCAAAGCTTTGACGGATTATCGCTTATGAATGATGTCGAAGCCTTTTCTGTAGGCAATTTCATACAAAAAGTTGCAATAAATTATGGTGAATATAGTCCATATATGCTTACCGCTCTTGAACACATGTCGCCGACAGTCGTGTGGCGTCCAACACACCGTGCCACGGCTCAGCGGGCACTGGTTTACGAAACCGCAGATCATCGACCGGCGACTTGGCGTATGGTATGCCCGTATAGACGTGCACTTCTCGGCCCTGTACCGTTATCGAACGACCGCGAACCGGACCGCTAGTAGTTTGAACCACCAGTCGATCAATAACACCGTTTACCGAACAAATTCGCAATAACAGTACCAGAAAAACGGCTCCCGCAGTACTGCTCGTAAGCAGTTTACACTTCGTCGCCATTACGACGGATTCTCGCATACTAACGGCACTGCTAACCGGAATACACAAAAGAACTGCACTATACTCTACCACACCGGTTTCAACACGACGACGACGACGACGACAACGAGGACGATGACGAAAAGGACGACACTCGAATAATTAGAAACACTAGCACTCCGTGCTCCAGCCGGGTTTGTGGGTCAATTTCCTGTCGTCTAATTTCGACTATTTACGGTTATTTGCTTTGTAACACTACACGCTGTCAAATAGCCCCGGACAAAATACAAAATGCGAACAAAGTGTCCTTTCCGTTTTGGCACTCTAGCTGCGACAACGATACACTGTTGCTAAACACATTCGTTCACATTCGCTAATAAGCAGCTGAACATCCATGTAATGTTTCGGAACTGGCTGTTGCTTTGCAGCAGGTCCTCCGGCAATTCGGGCTGATTTGAGTTGATGTTTGCGTGCGCGTCTATGTTTTGTGGACTGGTGGCTGTTTGCGACCGTGTGTGGAGGATGTATGGAGAATTTTAATTACTTCCGGTTGTTGGAAAATAAAAAAAATTAACACACAAGGAAGACAAATTTCGTGCTCCTACATCCTAATATGTTTTGCCCATGGGTACAGCCAATGAATCCTTGTTTTCTGGTTGGTTGGTTGTCCAATTTCGGTGTGTGTGCAACTTAAATGGCCTGCAAAGAGAAAAGCAAAAACGAGGTTAGCACGGAAGATGAATACAGAGAGAGAGAGAGAGTGTTGGTATAGTGAGCAAACATCAATTTGTGTTTCGGAAAACGTTGGATTGGAAGTTTGGAACTTCAACAGCACCAACAAGTGATGCCAGATCGGGTGATTTATCCCTTTTTACGGGATTTTCTTACTTAAAATAAGCCAAAAGGGTCTAAGGAATTTTTCAAACCGCATAGTACAAAGGGATTTTACTTATTGGTAAATTTGTCTTCCTAATTGCTAATTTCATTAAGAATAAACAAATTAGTCATCCTACGATCAAATTTAATATTTTCATGTTCAGCATAAAGTCATTCAAAATATCTGAATGCGTTAATTTTCTTTGTTTTTATTTCCCTAAACTGCTTCATAAACTGACATATCTGTGGTGAAAATTTAAACTCACCGCACACATACTAATGAGATGAAATTTAAAAAGAAAACAACAATTTGACACTTGTCGTCGTGAATTTATGTGTGCGGTTTGTTTTAATGCATGTTATTTGTTTTGATTGTTTTAAAAATTCAAAAGAAATGAATTTCTAAAATATTTGTTCCAGATTAATGTCAGCACAATAACGGCCATATTATTCGTTCCGGGTGTAACTCAGGTTTAAGTTCATTTTACACCCGATCGTTAAATAATCCTCATTTTTTTAAACCCGACAATTTAAACCTATGTCCATATTATTCACTGAAAAAACATGTATTAAACTCGCAGTATTAAAGATGGATTTAAATGCGATTTAAAATACTTGAAACCGTTTTTAATCCGTTTTAAGCCCACGTAATGTCAAATTTCACAAATAATGACTTTTTTTTTGTTGTGTGTCACTTGGAAATTTATTTCATTGGTTTTGGGCCCAGTTGTATTTTAAATTTCTGCCGAATCATCGAAAATGACTCCAAAATAACTCTTTTTCAGTACGAAATATTTTCGAAAATATACCATATCGTAATTGTCGACCCAAGCCCGTTTGTGCATTCGATATATCCGATGACAATGACGACGTTGATCAGCTGCTGTTTCATCAGCTCTTCGACAAATTCGTCTTCTGACGACGAAGACATCAACATTAATTTCGTCCATTTCACGAATGAAGTCCTTTTTTAGTTTCTTGGCATTTTTTTTCTTTTCCTCTTTTCTACTTTTCTTATTTCTTGCTAGCGAATAAATGTCAATATTATGAAATTGAGTTTTAACCCGAGTTTAAGTACTTAAACTGGTCTCCGGATTGCGTTTAAATCCAATGGTCATGATTCGGTGTAACAGACTTAGCAAAATTGCGAAATTTTATTTCATTTTATCAGATCGTGAACACGCTTTCTTGCAAAACTAAAAGAAGTGACAGATTCAGTTTGACAATTGACATTATGTTCTGAAAAAAAAGTGTATTTGTCTGTCCATGTTTTGAATGGATTTTCCCTTACGCTTACTTTTGTTTTCCATTCTCTTTATTTTTTTCCGATAGCCACACACAGGAATTAACAATTTAGCGAACTATCAACTTGACAAGGCTGCACTTTACTCTGTTGTATTTTTCAGTTACAATAGTGTCGCGGGATTTTTTTTATTTTTTTTTTTGTTAGTATAACCGTGGGATAGCCTGTATCTAAAGTCTGTTATCACTGTCAACACTCGCTGATAGGAGAGAGTTTTAAATTTCACTTAAGAGTGTGCAAGAGTCGGTTTTTATACGGTATGTTTCATTAGAAAAAAACAAATAATCAAGAAATGGTCCTTGGGCAGCAGAAACGGTCATCAGAATTTGCTGCACCGAGCGAGTCTTAAGAAAAGAAAGCGCAAAAAGCATAGAAAATGTTTCCTCACATAGTTGAAATTACGTCCACTGTTCGTGTGCAATGCAACGTGCCAGATTCAATTGGAAATATACAATTTTTTGAATTGTGTAAAATTTAAAACGCACGAAGATGGTTTTTACATCTTGAAGTCCTTGTACGTAATAGATCTTTATCATAAAAGAAAATCTATTGCAATTGTTTGGGCCATTTTAAAGTTGGTGCATTCGTAACGTTTGATTGAACGCTTAAATCTCCACATTTGGATTACAAAAAACAACAAATCATGTTCTATGTTCTGATCGCGTTATTTTGCAATGCAACGGTGAAAACTGAAATCAATTTCGCGCAATAGTTTTTTTGCCTATTCCGGACAAACAACTTGTGGTATGAACAAATTTAAAGTTCAACTATCTATGGTAATAAAAATATAAATTTGGTTAGTCTGTGCGGGTTTTGGTCACATTGTAGACCAGGACATGAACTCGAATACATCAAAATTAAGTGCGTGTCGAATATTTACGACGTTTGGTCTTCGGCCTGACGGATTGCGCGAGAAGCTTTTAAGAGCAATCTATTGAAGATGAGTTCATGGAGAAAGCAGGCAGCAGCTCATTTTCAAGATTTGGTCAGATGAATTTATGCCTGTAGACCTCAGCATCGTCTGACCAGTTCACAAGAAGGGAGACCCATTAAACCAATTATGAAGGTATCAGTCTCCCCAGCCATTGACAAGGCAAACCAAGTTTATACACCCAACTCTAACGAACCGGATTAAACGTCATAACAAACAGCTACAACTTTGAGTTAGATAAGGACGCTGTCTACCTCGGCACTGCTATTATTTCTGACAATTACATTTTGACAGACCTTAAACGAAGAATAACTCTAGCCAATCGCTGTTTCACTGAGCTCAGCAAGCAATTAAATAGTGGAGTCCTATCTCGAACAACTAAGGAAGTTCTATACCCAGATTATACCGGTTCTGTTTAATGGCGAAGCTTGGATTTCATCTAAAGCAGATGATGATATCCTCGGTCGAAAGATTCGTCGTAAAATTGTTGGTCCCTTTTGCATTGACAGGCCTTTTAGGAGAAGATTCAAAGACGAACTATACCAGTTGTACACCGTCACAGGCGTGGTCAAAAAATTTGGCATCAGCCGTCTAAGATGGCTAGGTTATTTAGAGCGAAAAAATACAAATACCATTTAGAGTTTGAAGAGTAGATGAAGATCACGCCTCCAGAGATAACCCGCACAAGTAGAAAGACTTGAATTGCGCCCAGAATTTGGGAAACTGTGTATTTCTCCGCCAGCTTCTAACTTGGTTCATTCAGCTCTATAGATCTGAAAAGTTGTACAAATATAATAATTTTAAAGAAGGTAAGCTTCTTAAAGAAGCTGAAGACAAGCCAATTTAAACAAATCTATTCAGAACAGTTGCTTCAGAGTTTTTTATCAGAACAAGATTTTGACCGACTATCGAACCTATATCTCTCGAAGGCTGCGATAAGTTAAATAAGTCATTAGTAACCAAAAAACTGAATTCATTTTGACGGTTTAGAACCTGAGCACTGATTTCGTAATATTTCAGACGACTATCGTTGATAGGTAAGACCTCAAAAACTAGCAACTTAGTCAAAAAATGTTGAGCTTAATCCAGTTCATTCTGTAATAAATTTGAGGATAGTAAAAAAAAAAACGGAACAGACGATAGTTGTTATATGGAATTTGTCCCCTGTTTGAAGGCAGTGGCGGAATTATCAAGTTAGGGAACAAGTGCATACTCCGCACCGTCGCGTAGTTGACATCGGAGTTGCTCTGTATGATTTTGGAACCCAGGCAACAATGTGACTCCGACTCAGGGAGCGAAGAGCATCAGAATCATCAAGCTCGCCGGCAGTCACTGTGAATGTGATTACCAATTAGGCCTAGAAAATGAGATAGTCCTCCATCTAGTCAACATTCGGTGCAAGTTTAAAATGGTTTGAACTTGTTTTCGATGTGGAATAGCTGAAAAGACAAACGTGCTATTCGTTGCGGCTTTGTGCCTAGTAGTTTTCAGTGATAGCTCGCCGAGGTATCAGGTTAGCTTAGGTTAGGTTGAAGTGACTGTCGCTAGCCTACACATTTAAACCACTCTAACAGGTTTGAAAGCATCCTTAAGGTGGTTTGTGTACCACACATTGATGAATCTGAAATATCGTTTTTGAAGCTGCAAGCCCCCATGCATTGACAAATCGGCAATACTCTTATGGGTGTATTGCCGATTTGTCAAAAATCACATCACACAGCGTTGAGCCCTGAAAAATCAATGGCAATTCACAAGACAACCTGTCCTCCAAATTGTTTTAGAGATATGTTTGCCGAAAGCCTCTGCTGATGACCTTCTCAACGAACACTAAGCTGACTGTGCAAACTTTAAATCCGAAGAATCACTGCGAACCGAGCATATTTCCATAAAACTCAGTCCCTATGGTGCTCCTCCAGTTCACAATTTCGAAGGTAGACCCACGGTATGACCGACCGTGCAAACACGTGCCCGGAAAATAAATTCCGTATTCGCAAAATGGAAATCCTACGTCCGGGAGTCTTGCCACTCTCAGCGGAGTTCCGGATATGTCTTATGCATAACAAATGAGTAGACCCAACACAACGGCACGGCCACCTCCCTAATACTGCCCTAATGCCACTTTGATTATGACTAAATCTCTGTCATTCTTCCATCGTCCTACCAATACGAATGAGATACCTTGGCCAGGGGCAAAACAGAAAAGGTGCCGCCGCCCGACAAGAGACTGAGGAGAATCACAAAAACCCCTTCGTTATGATTTTCATGCGTTCGTTTCGCCATCGACTTGTTTTGTGTATCTGCAGTCTGACACCGCTCCAACTCTCATCCACTAGCAACCATCATCATCATCATCTGCTGTATGATGAGATCAGTATTTACTATCTGACGAGTTGCGACAATATGGGTGGGCATTCGCATGGGGCCGACCTATGGAACGTTTCAGCGCAGTCACTGGAATTAAGTGCCTGTGCATTGAACGAATCTGAGCATTCAGTCCGGAAGTAACAATAGTCAATCACCCCCCAGAAATTGAGCTGTGAGAATAATTTTGAATGGCTATGCGGCCGGGGTGGTGTGAACGGCAACGCGTACTCTTGTACAGGCCGTGCAACAATGGGCCGCACAAGTCCGGAAGACATGAACTTCTGCCTGCTGATGGAGGAGCTCGTTGGATTTACCACGGCGTTTTGCGGGACGAATTTTAAACAGCACGCGCACATGCATTGAGCGGATGTCCATAAAGTACTGTCACTTGGGCCATGTGAATGGGCTTTCTATATACATTGGTTGACGTAAAGTCCTTGGAGCTGTCATTAGGTAGATGCTGGCATGAAAACCGGGTAGAGATACATTTTTCGAGGCGAAGTCGCTTTTGGATAAAACAAAAAGCTAACTGATTGCTTAAAATATTTAGGGTTGGTTCCTTTATATCCGAAATATTCATGTTAACAGCGCAATATTCGGTTAAAAAAGGGGTTTTCCATTTTTTGTTTCAGCTTTTGCAAGAGGTGTCCGAAAAATAAACTGGCAACGATGTGTTGCAGTCGAGAGACAATACGTTTATTTATCGACCCCTGACAGTGTTGCTGTCGATGTTTAAATTGTTGTCACAGTATTTGGCCAGCAAAAGTCGAAGTGTCCCCCGAATTTTTCAATTACTCTCTTCACAGTTGAAGAAGTTTACATAAATATTATACATTTTGTACAAAATTTTACAACTGTGCCACGCAACTTTCATGATTTTTTTTAAATTTCAACAATGAGAACACGTTGCTTTTTCAGGTAATGCTCCATTTCTACTAACCATAAGCTGTCAACTGTCAAAAAAAAAATTGTTTTCTCCGTTTGGTTGCCAACACTGGGGACGTTCAAGTATCTAGTTTAGTAAGTCTGACAGCTGTCTGTGTTAATATATCTCAGTTTTGATTGGCTTAAATCAGGCATGTCAAAGATACGGCCCGCTAGTCTTCTAAGTTCATGTCCATTTCAATTGCTGTCGCAATGCACCTGGTGTGTTTCTATGTCAAGTTTCTAGATCATCAAAATAATACTTCGACTTCTTACGTCTCTACAAAAATACTTTTGTTCTTAAATAAACTTATTTACGTAGTAAAATATTTCGTATTTTATTTTTTATATGGCCCGCTGTCATGTTTAAGACAAAAAATTGGCACTTAAACAGTTTGAGTTTGAGAGCCCTGGCTTCGATCTTTCCTATGAACAGCTGTTTCAGCTGACGTTTATGGAGGGGAAGCCGATGAATCTAGTCAAGAAATGCATGACTGAGTACTAAGGTGACAGTTCGCATATGTGGCTGACGTATAGGAAAGGCAACGTTCCCAACTAATCCAGTTTTTGCGTTCATGGTACATCTAGTCCAGACCAATCTAGTTGACTTAAGATAGTAACTCGATTTTTTTAATGTGCCCAGCGTCTGTGCAAAAAAAAAAAGAGACATTTCGGTACTATGACGTTTATGCCGCAGATTAAATTTCCTTTAAACGAGTGAATGACCTGTTCGCACTAAGATAAATTATTTTATTTTGACGAATCTCTGCGGATACTTTACTTAAACTACGAGATTTTCCCATACGTTGTTCCTATTTGAAATAATATTTTCAGCGAACTCGGTGTTTAGGCCGTCTATCAAATGCGCTAAAAAAAATGTAATCTAATTTTCTTACACCGTTGGGGAAAGTCATAGTGAAATCAATAATAAATTATCATGTTAGCTAATTTGTTGACGTTTCCTTTGGTTGAGATTTACTAGCAAAAATGGCCGCGTTCCATTGCCTTGTTTGACTAGCGGCATGTCAAACTCCATATAGAACAAATTTACATCTCACCATTTGCGCTAGTCGTCTAGCACTTTTTGTGAAATATCCCTTTTAGGGAAATTTCTCAATCTAGCGCAAAACTAACCGCTGCATACAGAAGAAAAAAACGACCTGTCAAAGGAAATCGCCCAAATCTGTCAAAGAAAATCGTTCAAACGTTTACAAAACAAAAATAACTACAAAGCCGAGCAAGTAGAATTGTGATAAAATTGGTAATAAGATAAATAAAATATCAATTCAGATATTGTTTCTATAATATATTGTATCATTTCTTTGAATTGTGTCCATTGCCCGCTAGACGTCTAGCACAAAATATCCCAGATGAACCCTCGGCAAATTGATATTTGACAAGAATTATTTTCACACTTCAACTAAGCAAATTATATATACAATTATTATAAAAACAATATCTGAATGGTTATTTTACTCACCTTAACTATTTCCTCACAATAACACTTGCTCGGCTTCGTATTTATTTTTATTTTGTAAACGTTTGAACGATTTTCTTGGACAGGTAGTTTTTCTTATATTTTTTCTCTCAATGCGCCAGATTGAGAAATTTCCCTAAGACATCTTGTGCAAATGGTGAAATGTCAATTTTTTTATGTAGAGTTTGACATGCCGCTATTCATCGAACGAGCAGTGGAACGCGGCCAATGTGTCAAAAAATAAATATTGAGCGCAACTGGGCAAATACCAAAAACCCAAGGCGCGTACAACACGAAGTGCTCTCGATAAACAATAAACAAATAAATATTCCTTCACCTTCACACGTCAACAAATGTGAAGCAAGTGAAAACAAAAACAATGAAAGATCTTTAAAAGCATTTGCGATACAAACAACAAATCCAGACCTCTCCTCATCCGTCAAAACAAAAACCCAATTCAAATTAAAATCCGAAAAATGCCTCTTCAAATACTCAGCAACCCAGCTACAGCTGAAGACAACAAACAACAATCCACTTAGGCTGTGCCAAGTATCGGCCACACATCCACCCCTGCCGTAGATAAATCCCAACCCAAATGCCACATCCATGTCGTCCCCCTATATGTGTATTCCATTTGAGGATTTCATTTCTGTTTGCTGTAGGTGTCATTGCTGAAGAGCAAATACAATTTTTATAACATTTTAATGAAGCTGACCTCGGTAAATATTCCACTAGAGCTCTGTGTTTTGAGAAACAAAACAACAACACGTCTATAGACGAACACCAGCAGCAGGAGCGGCACCAGCTATAGCAACAACAACAAAGAAACACAACTCAAGTGGTACTTTATTTCTTTATTCTTTAACCCCGAATGGAACACTTGCCCCAACACCGGCGAAACCCGAAATAGTGAATTTATACGTCAACCAAACCGAACCTTAGTCAGGGCTCCCTGCTCAGTCTTCGAAAGGTTTTCTTCTACACCTTTTCTTTTCATTTTTTTTTTACTTGTATTTTATTTGTTTTATTTCGTTTTCGTACGTATTCGTCCTCCGTCTGAGGCTTTGTCCAGTCTTTATAGTTTTCTTTTGTTATAGAAATCAAATGCTGTGAATTTTAGGAATCTTACGAGTGACGAGTCCTTTTGTTTGCTCGACGGCTAAAGGAAAATTCATTTCAATGCCTGAAGTGAAACACACGCATATGAAATTTGTATGTGTATGTGTGTGAAATTGAAAAAGGATTGTTATTGCGCTGGATTTTGGATCAAGAGGGGGAACGTAGTCGTTGAAGATGATGGCGACGACAATGCGTACGTGCAATTGTTGTTCGAATTGGTGAAATTTTATTTTTATCTGCTTGTTTTTTACTACCAATGATTTGTGTCCCTTGTTCTGGGACATTGTTGATGATTTGCCCAGTTATTGGTATCCTTTGTCGTGCGATTTGTGTACGGCGTTGATTTTACTACACAAATAGGTCACGGTTACGGCGATGTTAATAAAAGTTTACTGCTCTTTCTATGATCGCCTCTTGTTACTATTCCGCTGGCGGAATATCGTCGATTTTAGTCTGCCAACTTTGCGTTCCCCACTGCTGCAATTAAGTCAGGCAGGTTGACCACCTGATCCCGCAGACTTCAGTTTGACTCATGTTCAACAACCGACATTTGGACATTCCCTGTGGTTGATCGCAAGTTGTCCAATTTTATTGGTGGTAGGTATTGTTACATCCGGCTGGGATTCGAAAAGATAAAACAATATTCTGTTAAACTTTTCTCACAAAATCACTTTTATGAATTATTCTAATAATCCTCTCATTAAGTACCTAAACAATATTACTTAAAACATATCTTAAACGATTTCAAACAATCACTTAATTCACTGTACTACTTTACACTTATTTATCTTCACAACCGACTACTCTTACGAACTTTACCAATCACTGTTTATAAAATAAACTGTGTATCCCTGTTCTCAAACCTGCATTTTTATACCCGCCTCGCCATCTACCGGAAACTTCTAGTTACTTCTGGTTCGTCGCGAACAAACTCGATGGTTCTAGAATTAGCTCACTTAACTTTGCACTTATTTGACAGATTCCAGTCTCCAATTGGAAGTGGAACATGTTTGATGAATCAGGGTTGTTTAAAATTCACCATTTTAGGTTCCACGATACATTCCACACCACGGTATTTCGACTTTTTACCGTCAAATTCCCTTGTACATATTGACCTCTGGTAGAGTGTGCTGACCGCAGTCGATTAGTCGAAGTCCGATCTCGGTAACTCGGTAATCGAGAGTTCTGACGAATTTACAAACAAATTGGCCTTCGAACTATTTCCTCGTTAAATACCCTGAGTCCTCTGGCGCAAGTATTTGCGTGCACCCAATAATTGAATGCCATATAGAGACGGACAGCCGTACAAATCTGACATTTACGTCAATCCCTCCCCCTTATCAAAAGTCCCATCATAATTACAGGACGGATCTTAAAGTAAATCCCCTTGGCCACTTATGTTCATCATACAAGTTTCAAAGCAAATTTCAAATCCCACTACGACATCTACACAGCAACTGGTTTCAGTCGGTTCATGTCTTCAATAATTCATGTGGACTCCTTGAAAGCGAAATCCTCGAGTACGTCCCTGTGTTTTGTGTATTTTTGCGAATGCAGCACAAAACAAATGAATCTACCTCTCCTTTCCGCATCGAGAATCAACATGAATCTTGTTTGACCTAAATTTGTCAACCGAATTCATAAAATTTTGAAATGAACCACCCAACCAGCCAGCATCAACAACAACATCGACGACGACAAACAAATGGTTTCGAATGCAATTTCCCGGGGAGGTTGTGGTGCTCGTCTTACACCCTGTGCTCGGTGATTTCCGCAGGAAACAATTTCTCTCCACGTACATGCACTCGTGTAGTATGGCCAGTAGGGTACTGCTGCAGCACAGCATTCATCGTGCATCCCTTTCATGTGCACATGCACCCAGTGGCAGCCCAGGGTGGCATCGCTCTCCGAAACGAAATTAACGTAATTGCAGCCACTTCTTAGGTAATCCGATGCAAGACAACATTATGTGTCGCGCAGCTGTCGAGACGGGTTTCTTGTCATCTTTGTCAATTTGCTTAATTAGTTGTGCATCAATTACTTTTGCAACGATAATAATTAAGCAATTAAAAAGATTTGTGCTGTGATATGGCATGAGCTTGGGTCGCCTTCTCAGATGCAGCCAGCACCCATTCGGATGAGAGTGATTGCTGTGTCGTCAATTGAAACGCCCACTGACCAGTTGGATTCGATTAGACGGTTATTGACAATGCTGTCAAATGAGATAAGTGGAGGCAAATTTTAAGTGGACGCACAGTTAAGATCAGACGGTCCTTGCTTTGTAGTGGGTATTAAGTCAGGGGCGAAGGTCTTAATTACTGCTTAGAGTAGGTCGAACAATAAGATGAAAGCGCATCCTTGAGTGATGGCACTTGGTTGTCATGAGGGGTTCGTTAGGCTGATTGATTCATCTGAAATTTAGTTAAAGATAGGAGTAGACACCACACAAAGGGCGTTGTTCATCAGCTTCATCGAAAGCCTACAAATCTAGTCTTTTGACAACCTTGGGCCTTACTCGTTTTCGTGGTGAGCCTTCAGCTGATCCTACTGCAAAAAAAACAGTCTTACGACAACCGTAAGCGCTGGATATGGGTGCTGCAAATGCTGACGAACTTGGCAGATGAAACAAGGATGGCGGAGGAAGCATCACGATAATTTATGCTCACCACAGAGGCGAAAGATGTCGCAACCAATGAACGGTGCTTCTTAGAACCAGAAAACTTTTAAACTGAAGAAAGGCTCAGCTTCTGAGGTTTTAAAAAGAGCATTGCCGAAACTTCTGTTCCGACATCGAATCCACAACAAAGGCGGATGGACTATAGAAAGTCTTAGCTAAGGTAAATTCTGCCATGGGAAACCCTCGACAAGGTTGTAGAGTCTACATTCAACCGACTGTTATTTTAATATTCAAATATAAAAACCTCTAAGAAAAACATCAACTTCCCGAATCGACCACGACACAAAAACCAACCTACAATTTTGTATTTTATATATCAGTCAGAGAGGCATTCGCGTTTTGACCTTCGATAAATCAACGAGTCATTCTTTTTTTATCAAGCGTTTTCATTAAGAACTTCCTTTCCAGAATTCTAATTAATTTCTTTCTTAATCTTAATTTCTTTTGGCTATTAATTCGTCGACACGCTCCTACAAGGTTTATTACTATTTTGGACATCAAAAAATCAAAAAAGCCTGGGCAATCATTCTGTAACTTTTCAGATGATTATCGTCGAAACGATAGACTTCCATATTAAGTAGCAATTAAGTGCCAAAACTACTAGTTTCAGACTATAATCCAACTCATTTTCCACAAATGTAATAAAACCTGACGACAGTGAAACAAATTCAGGCAGAATATAACTTCTTAGGGTCATCAAAGTTTCAAAAACGATATCGTCCCGACGATTATTGTCTTACGGAATCTGCCCCCTGGATACTCAAACGTTTGGAAAAGGCTAGCGAATCCTATTTTACCAACTCCCTCTCATTATTATACTAACTGACTCCGGATGAGAAGCGATATGGATTGTACTTGCACTTAAAAAATAGCAGGGGCTCTAAAAGTCGTGCAACCCTTCAAGTAAGCGGGACCGGATAATTATGTTTACCGCATATGTTGACATGTCTTCAGGCAATCTCGTCCGCAACTGTCAGTCATTTTCGGAAAAGCTGAAAATTAAATCCAGGTCCCCAATAAGTCCATAAGACCCCAATAAGTCTTTCATCCTTTCGCTTAAAAATATTGGAATGGTTATTGAACTTGCAAGTAAGGAACAATTTTGTGGTTTATTTGGTTGCTTTTGCATGGGTTATAACATTCATCGACCATTCAAATAATAATTTCCGTTTGCGGCTTTTCTAAAAAAAATTAGGCGCTTTCAAAAACCAGAACACAGAAACCAATTCGACCTCACTCGTGGACCTCGGTTTAGAAGGTTCTCTAACGAACTTTAATAACATAAAACTTGATAGCAGAACTTTAAACAGAAGTCTCAGAGGCAGATCGATTCAGAAAAGAGTTAATCGTACGCCATAAGAGAAATTTATCAGATCTTCGCCGCTGAAAGAGCTCAATTCTCAACCATAAACTAACTATTAAATAGACTGACAGCTTCAGCCCAAAAATAGAAATTGCCTACAAGCTGAATTTTATCTTGGATGTTGCCCAGTTTGAATTCATGTATTTGTGCCTATGTTAATCAAAGGGGATTCACTCATACTTGAAAAAAAAACAGCCTACACTCTTCAGGTTCCGGTTTAAGCCGCCATGTCGGTAGCCTGAGGTGGACTTTCATTTCATTATCGAGGGCTGTGTTGTAAACCATAGTTTTTCTGAGTTCCAGGCTGACATTTTTCGCTACTTTTTATATAAATTATTGTTCGATTTTCTTATAATTGAATAGAAATTAATGTTCAAATTACAGGATATAAAGAAAAGGAATATTTTTTTAAGTCATTTTATAATGAATTTTGGATATATGGACATTATTTTTATGATATCGATATAAAAAAAATTGTTCGCATGTTCGCAATAGAATTTCCTTTAAGTTTCGCAACCAATTTCTCCTTTCACATTCCCATTTTTTTTTAAATGATCGATTTCGTGAAACTATTAAAAACAGTATTAAACGAGACTGACAACTGAACTGTCACTTAAAAAGTGTAAGAAAAATTACAAACAAAACTTCAAGTAAACAAATTCGTCAGTTTCCTAGAAAAAAAGATGTGAAGGAACAATAATAAATGTGCAGTCATGATTTTGCAACTTTATTTTACTTTTCATATAAATATTGACATTTTTTTCGTTCATAAAATGTCTGCTAAAAACTTTTCACTCGTGTTTTTTTTATTAAAAACTAGCACTATTCATGTTCTTGGCTGAAGCAGTTGTTTTCAAATGGAATTATTTAAAATGTTCTAATAAATTTTAATTGTTTTTTTGACGTTTTCCGCTATTAAATGAAATCTTCATGAAAAGATTAAAACTCAAAAATCATATTTCAAATCATAATAATCGTAATCAATCCATTGCCATTTTTCTATTGACATTCCCGGCGAAATATTTACTTGCATAAAAAAGAGACAACACGAAGACATATTTGAATAAGCTTCGTGAGTGAACGTGTCAAGATGTGGTTGATTTATAAATAAAAAGAATACTTGAGTTTGTCATTGAAACTTCATTTTGATTATTTTGGTGTGTTTCCTAGTTTTGAGTATTTCACTAACATATTTTTTCCTCAAAAACAACAAACCAAAACAGACACATTAATTGTAGGAACAAAAATATCTTCTTTTATTTCAACGAATGAATTTTTCACACTTATTCCTTTATTTATTTATGTTGATTACATTCGCAATTTTAAATTTTGTACTATAGAATACAAATGTTATCGCGGTGCAATAAAACAACGAATTTAAACTCTCAGAACGCATCCATCAGCTGACAGCAACTCACGAAATACACTAAATCTCAGTCAGTGTTCCTAGCACTCTCTCTTTATTTTTCCCACGAAGCGTGTTTATTTTTCCCTTTTCACTAAACTCAAATTATCTCTATTTTTTTTATGAAGAAAACATGCTTTTAAAAGTAAAATTTGTATTGTTCGGAAAGAAAATAACATTGAATTAATCTTCAGTATAAAAATCGCAGTTTGCCAACATTGTAATCATTATTTTTGGTACTGGAAATTGTTACTGAAGGCATGTACATTTAGCGCGTTGATATTAATGGTAAAATGTAGTTTGAATGTTTTTTTGTCAGGTGGTTGATATTCCCACAATTTTGATGTTTTACGGATGGATATTTTCCTGAAAATTGAAATTCCCACAAAAGGGTAGAGATGCCACAATGTAGGAACACTGCTGAGTGTCAGTATTTTTTTTTGCTGCTTCACACGTATTCACCGACAGTAAAATAGCGAGCGGTGGGAGGGGCTTATATTGAAAAAAATCTGCGGGGTAAATCGGGGAGACGTAGGAAAGTTGTCAGTCTATTTAATAGTTAGTTTATGTTCTCAACTAACAAAATTCTTAAATCTCTTGTCAAGAAGAGCTTTAAAGTAATCGCCTACCCGGATGACATAGTTTCAAAGGAAATATATTCATACCGCCGAGCGGTGTCTGAATTATCAAATTATTGCGGTTCACCCCAACAAGACCGAACTTATCTTAACTATGAGATGGCAAAATGGTAGCTCAGTACATTAAGTGGTATTTTTCTCAATATTCTATCAGAAGCCAAGAACTTTGCTTCAAATTGAACTGGAAATGGAAGCCCGCGAAAAAAATTAAGAATGGACTTAATGATTTTGACGCCTGTATGAAGGCTTTCGGGAGAAAAATTCATGTCACAAGAATCCTATTCAGAAGCCTGTATCTTTTGGACACTAGCGCAAACTTGACGTTTTTTGTCGGAACTGGATGATACCACTCACGGATTATGCGAGGAACCAAAGCCTGACACAGGACTAGGTCTGTCCCAATACTGTTTTAAAATGCATAACCATCTTCACTGATAGCTTAAAGGACAAAAAAGGCAACGGAACACGAGTCTTCCCAGGAGAACTATACAATTAGTTATAACGGGAAAGGAGCTTCTTCCAGGCTGAGATCTACATATTCAGAAACCGGCTTAAAATGTCTTAGCACAACTGTGTAAATATCCAAATAATACCCAAAGGGTAACTCATAGGGTAACTCATACGGCCTAATGTTCAGTGCTGTACTGGACTACTAAGCGCGGGTTTTCAGGTTTGATCCCCGGAAAAACACAAATTTGGATTTTTTTCCATCGCGCCATTTGGTGAACGTCTGACAAAGTTCCAAGAGTTTATTTGTTCTGAACAGGCGTCTTTTCTTCAGCCGCGCAGACGTTCAAAAAAATTACCCTTACACCGAATAGTTGTGAAAAAGCAAACTGTTTTTCGAATTTCATGTCCCCCCAAGGGTAGGGGAACTGCCTTGGCTGTGGTCTCCACTGATGGGAAGTTGTTGGAGTTGATGCAATAAAATCTGCCATCTTTCACAAAATTTTAAATTCTCTAAATCTTCTGAATGATTTGGCGGAATGTGATGATGAACAAAAAGAACAGTTCCTCAACTTAGGCCTACGTTTTGTCCGAGAACTCGGAGAAATACGGATTGCGCAAACATTTTCTACGCGATCAACATTCAAACAGGCAAAGAATTTTATTTCACGTACAGGTTGTTTCTGCAGAATTGGAGGAGTGAAGAGGTACAGGTTTAAGAAGATTCCTTCACAGATTTAAGTAAGTTGAAAGCCTTCTGTGTACTTAAAAATGTCACTCACACTCGACATGGAGAAGTCAAAGATGATGATTTTCAGAGATGGTGGTAGGCTCAAAAAAGTCCAAAATTGCCCCGAGATTGACCAACCTTCAGGCCCCATCAACTTCCCGGGCAGTCAGAACCTTCACCGAGGTGGTGAGGGACCATCTTCAGGTTGCCATTATCACAAAGCTTTAAAGGAAAGTTTTGTACCTGACGAATGTACATACACGTTTGGTTGCTGTTCCCGCTCGAGCGGAAAAATGGAAATTTCAAGGCGAGCAAATTGAGTAAGTCAATCAGTACAAACATCTTGGAGTGCTGATTATGCCCAGCTTAAACATGAGCAAGCACCTAAAGGCTAAGCTAGGAGAAGCTAAACGGGTCATTTGCGCGCTTTACATACATCAAAACAGAAAATATTCCGTGCTACAGCGTCTGCAATCTTGCTTTATGCAGGAGAAGGCTTTTAGATTGCCAAGTAGTGCCACAAACTATATGTTACACTTGTAGACTGGAGTAGCAACCCTGTTCATGGGTGCCCTCAAACTGAACCTAGATTACATTGTAAAGATCGTTGGGATGAGTCAGGAAGGAGTTCCAAGGTTGGCGCTTGCGCAAATGCTACGCTACAAGGTCAAATGTGTTCAAGAGTGGGAACTGCTACGACGTAAATGCGGTTATAACCTCACTTTTATGCCGAATGAGTCACAGGCTTCTATAAGGCAGAAAGCAAAAAAGTTATTGACGGAAACTGATCAAAGAGTTTATGACGAACTTTCAAATGAGGCCCAGTCATCCCAACACAGAGCTTAGGTACCTTAAGGACAAGACTTCTTTTTCGAGCAGTTATTCGGTTGCCAAGATAAGCACTATCTTCAAAGCAAGAGGCGAACTTCTGAAACTAAATTTTGTTCAACACCGGCCAGAGCTACCAATTCTATGCGATCTTTGTAATCTCAAGGAGCGGCAGAATGTGCTATGAAGTATGCAAAATATCCAGGACTTGAAGAAATCCGCATAAACTTTTTCGGAGCCCCGATACTTGGGTTGGAGGAAGCAATCCATATACTGAATGGTGGTAGAGATTGGAACTTGCTCTACAATTTCGCAGTCAGCGCACTTCGTTACAGAAATTGCATAATCGAAGAAATGTTCTAGAAATGATATAAAATAGCACTTATGATGAATTATAATTTTTTTGTTATATACAATTATGAATTATTACTATTTAAATGCCAATCTGGTAGACGGCCTATGGCCAAACCGTTTAGACTAAGTAAAAAATAAAAATTTTGTAAGAATTTGAAACATGAAATAAAATAGTCAATCAAACTAAACTAAAACTAACTAACAATCGGCCCCAGTGGTGTCTGAGTGAAAACAGCAGACGGTGTAAACTGCTGCCAATCATTAAGTTCTTGCCGTAGCAGAACCAGTTAGTTTATCAAAATTTGATAAGTTAACATCTTAGATGAAGCGAATAAAATTAAACTTTATGGCTTCACGAAAAATATAAAATACCGAGCACAATGACTTTGACATTTAAAGGTGTGTGTATATGTTGTGACGTTCAAAAAGACTGAAGCGCACAAGTTGTTAAAGGATTTGTATTTGTCCACGCCGAATGTCATTTTCAAGTTAAGATCTTAGAAGAAGCGAATAAAATTAAACTTTATGGCTTCACGAAAAATATAAAATACCGAGCACAATGACTTTGACATTTAAAGGTGTGTGTATATGTTGTGACGTTCAAAAAGACTGAAGCGCACAAGTTGTTAAAGGATTTGTATTTGTCCACGCCGAATGTCATTTTCAAGTTAAGATCTTAGAAGAAGCGAATAAAATTAAACTTTATGGCTTCACGAAAAATATAAAATACCGAGCACAATGACTTTGACATTTAAAGGTGTGTGTATATGTTGTGACGTTCAAAAAGACTGAAGCGCACAAGTTGTTAAAGGATTTGTATTTGTCCACGCCGAATGTCAATTTCCGAAATTCACTATACCCAAAACTCGGTCATAGCCCCATTTACCAAATGAAAGTTCTAATTTCTGTGTGTGTTCATTTTGGAGCAGGTCCAAAACCCTTTTATTTTTTGTTTTCCTTTAATTACACGAGCCAAATTCCCTTGAAGGACTACTCGCAGATTTGTATATTTTTTCCGCCCACATTTGCTCCGAATCCATTTCGCCTAATGGATGTGGTATTCGAACTAACATTCTGATGCTGTCACTGTCACACAGATGGAGTATTCATTTGACATTCCAATGGAAGAATAATCAAGTTTGTATCTCATTTAGGTATGTTGGTGATACTTGTTCTATTTTTATCCATTTGAATGGCAGAGGGGAGTCTATTCAAAAGGATGTGCCAACGTTTCTAATTTCGAACACCGTAAATATTTATTTAGACTTTTGTTTTTGTTCATAGATTTTGATGACAATAGACTGGAGCATGAATGGGAATTGGAATAAAAACGTTGACAGGAACTGAATGAAAATTTCATCGTTTTTGTAATACCCAAAGTGTTTGCTTTTTGATTTTCTGTTCATTTGTTAATTTTTCGGTTGAATTAGGAATTTTCTCTGATTGTTTCTACAGGCTGATTAGATTGCAGTGAATGGCAGACATATCGTATATTATTTCTGAAAGATAAATTGTGTCTCATGCTCCCGCAGCATTAGCAGACGAGGTGTCAAATGATATCATGTAAACGGGGGGTTCTTTTAGAGGATTGGTGTCCTATAACCGATTTGACGGCTGATTTGTCCTCATTCAACAATGAGTAGAATTACGTGTGGCATTTCTACTAACAGTGCAGTATAAAATTGGAAAATATGTCACCAGGTGGTTGAAAAAAAGTAGGAATAGTAATAGCATACAATTTTCTATCAATGTGTTTTCAAGTGTTTCTTTTTTTTCTGTTTTATTTCATTTTAGTACTCTCTAAGTGAGACTGCTGTTGTTTGTTATTTCAGAAATTTCAAACAATTTCTTTCAGCTCTTTAATTTATACCAGCTTTCTTACGGGTAAGCTGTGTTCAAAAAGGTTCCGAGAAAGTTAAGCAAAATTGTTCCTCATCAGAGTCAAATGGCAAATGCTAGTTCTTTCAAGGGCGCATAGCTCGCACTGTGCGTGTGCACCCTATGCCTAGGCTGTGTCGCGCATGGAAGCTTTGCCATTGCAGGAAATTAATTTCCTCTCTGCATCACGTTCATGATCAAAATTAAACTGCCTTTCAATGCTTCATATTCAAGCCCATTCACCCCTCTGATGCAGTAAATTTTAAACCTGCATTACCCTCCCTGCCTCGTTTTATTAATTCTTGTAGCATATTACAACATGCCACAGGCGCATCTCACATTTAACGAGCCTGAACGAATTCTTTGAGTCGAAAAATATAAAATATGCAAGTAGAATATCGACTCACAATATACCAGCAGTCAAACTCACAACTTTTTCCAGCGAAACCTAAAGAGACACTGACTTGCATGTTTCACTGACTTCCATGTTCTGGACAACTTTTTGGGACTATTATTACATTAGCTTCCCTTGTACAACAAACTCCAACCTACCCTACCTCTAAAACAAAAAAAAGTTAGTTTAAAAAAACAAAAAACCCGACTGACTGTAAAAAACAGAATTAAAAAGAAATGAACAAGACACATTCAAGTACCTATACCCAATCGGAGACTATATACCTACACAGCCTAATAAATATATGAGTATTGAGTACCCTCCGAATGTCAAATAGTAAGGTATATGTAAGTACTTGAATGTGTCATGTTCATATCTTTTTAATTCTTTTTTTTACAGTCAGTCGGGTTTTTTATAATGACTTTTTTTATTTTTATCTTTTTAGCGTATGACACTCCGGGGAAGAATTCGAATCTAATGACACCTCACTATTCAATATCGGTCGAGCCGTTTAGGCTACACGGCGTGACGTAGGAACGTACATAAGTCATGCGCGAAACACATAACCCTCCCTGTGGCCAGTCGGGTAATAATGGGTCTATTCGCGTACTTTCCCGAGTCAAACACTACAAATCCGTCAAACTCAAAAAATTAACCAAAACTCTCTCAGGGAGCTGAAAACATACGCCAAAATATGTTTGACATCTTTGACATCTAATCCATATCCCATTTTATTATTTTGTGCAATTCATTTTTAAGCCGGATTTTGAATTTGTTTCTTGACAACTTTGTACATTTGCAATATTTATCAGTACTTGCCGGTTGAAATTTTCTGAGCTGTTTCGATCCAAGAGAGGAACCACTCGTTACACTAAATATAAATGATGCGATTTTTGGCTGTCAGTTGCGATGTTGAGTTGAAATGTAGATGACGCTAGGTGCGAAACTTTACTCGGTATGAGTTGCGATGCTATTGTGAATAGATCAGAACGTAATTTATTTCACAGTTCAGTGTATTCCATATCTTGACATTTCTCACTGACATTTGTGTAACAATTGGGTTTTTTTTCGATTTTCTTTAAATTTAGATTTATATTTTTTTTTGTTTAGCCTATGACACTCCGGGGAAGAATACGAATCTTATGACACCTCACTCTTCAAAATCGGTCAAGCCGTTTAGGCCACAGTGTGTCCCGATGGAACGTACATAGGATACGTGCGAAACACATAACGCTCTCCGTGTGCAGTCGGGTAAAAAGAAAACGTATATTAAGTGACCACTCAGGACGGATTTGAATTTAATTTTATGTTCAATCTTAAGTTCCCCACCTCAATGGGAATGTAATTCCAGTGAGCTCCATAACGAACAGCACTTGCAATGTAAAGATTTAAATACAAAGGAGCAAGTTACAGCCCCACGTTGCCTCTTTGTCATATTCTACTCTTCCACATTATAATGCAGTGGTATTTGCAAAGTGCAAAAGTCCATGGGCAAAAATAATCTTATTTTGGTAAAATCGCTAACTCAGGTAAGTACACCTTTTGACGTTGAAGATCAATTTGGATATTCCAGGAACTCTATCCACACAATGCTGTTTCAGTTGAACCGTTTAAGTGCATCAATTCGAAAATTCAGGATTCACTACTTCATATTCTACAGACGAGCACAATCGTACCCTGTGATGTGCTTTTCTCCGAATCCGATGTTAGCAAAATTGAAAATATTCATAAAGGCGGTGGATTTTCTCTTTCTATTTTGTATACTCGTTTATCTACGTCAAAAAGAACGTGCCGCCTTATACTATGCAACGCATTTTTTCCTTTTAGCATGTAAATGGTAAATCAACCACTTTGCGCGATAACAATAACAAATTTTAGTCTCGACTTTAAATTTACGGAAGTGGCGTAATTTGAATGGAAAATATAGCCACTGTCCCCCGGGACCAGACGGCATAATACCAGCCGAGTGACAAAACACCTCGGATATCATTGTGCCAGTGCTGATGGTAATCCTAAGAAGCTCTTTAGATACATCCCATTGTTATGAAGACAAGTTAAATTGGTTTTCATACCCAAAGCAGGCAAATGCTCTCACGTGAGTCCGAATGATCTCAGACCTATTAGTCTTTCATCATTCCTCCAAAAAACTTTACAGCGACTGATTGAAATCCCTTTACGCAAAAGCATTAACCAAAAACGTCTGTCAACGGCGAAGCATGCTTATTCTAAGGGTTAATCAGAAGAAACGGCCCTACACACGCTAATGCGTACCGTAGAAGATTCGCTTCGTCACAAGGAGTACACAAGGGTTGCATTCCTAGACATAGAAGGCGCTTTCAACAACGTCGAATCATCTGCGATCGGTGGTGCTCTGGCAGCTCTGAACGTGGATGCCTCACTTGGCGAGCTGATCAATTTGATGCTTAATAGCCGAATTATCAACTCTAGTCTGGGTGAGAAATCTATTAGAAGATCTGTCAGTAGAGCAACCCCACAAGGTGGCGTCCTTTGTGCCCTTCTCTGGAACTTCGTGGTGAATTAACTGCTGAAGCGGGGGGTTTCAATGTGATTGCCTATGCGGACGACGTTGCCATTGCTGTGTCAGGAAAGTAGACGAAACACTTTAAAAGTACTCCTACAACACGCTCTTAATAAGCTCATTAAATGGGCAAACAAATGTGGGCCAGGAACTTGTCATCTTCTCTAGGAAATACAAAATTCCCTCCATCTATAAATGACATTATTTTGAAATTCTCAAATGAATCTAAATACTTGAGTCTCATTTTTGATAGGAAGTTTACGTGGAAACCTAAGATCCAAGAAAGAGTTAAAAAAGCCACTGTGGCACTTTTCCATAGGAAAGAAGAAAACAAATGAGGCTTACAGCCTCGTATCACTTACTGGGTATGTGTCTCTTTCAGAAGAGGTAGGAAGAATTAAATACATTAAAAAATTTCACGAAAACGTAAACAAATTCCACAAGTTGTCAAACTCAAGCGTACTTGTATTGGTAAATCTGAGAAAAAATCCAGATTCACAAAAGTGAGATAGGGACCTCATAATCGTGTGTCGGCCTCTTCAACCTAACCATATATATTGCCACTGTGAACTACTAAAATTTAGACTCGAACCTAAAAACGTTTCTTTTGTTAACGTCCTTAGCATAAAAGTATACATTCTTCCCTTCTACGAGACTTCGCTTTTCACTTGGTCCGTATTTCATACAATTCAGCTTTATTTCAAAGGTGTTTTGGAAAATTTATAAATAGGGAACAACTTCCTCCATGATTTGATCGGACCTATTTATGATTGGGCGCTCTCAGAGCACATTTTCGCGCTCAGAGCAAATTTTATATTCGTTTGGTACAAAAAGAGCAATCTTTTTCAGATTTCAGAGCACTTTTGCGAATGTGGATTTTTTCTCAGATTTACCAACACAAGTACATTTGAGTTTGACATCTAGTGAAGTTTGTTTATGTTTTCATGAAAATTTTCAACTGCAAAGAAACGCATTGCATCGGGTGGATCTATTTTTGTTAATTATTTATGAACAAATGTTTAGAAATCAATTTGGGCGCAAACTTCGAATGTTTTAATATAAAATTGAACCAGCGCATGGAAAACGCTTAGAAAAGTGCCGATGGCTACACATATTCGAATCGCACGATAATCAACACAAAAAAGAGTAGGTGACGTTTTTCTGTTCGATTAGGCACACGAAATTTGTAATCTGAGAGCAAATCTGTGGAGGTTCAATCGAATATATATAGATTTCGAGAGATATTCGAATCAGACCACCATTGTCGGGTCTCTTTTCGTCTCTCTACCACTGTAAATCTTACTCAGGGAGACTCTCTGGATTTCTCCACAGTTCTTCTCTGGGCTTAATTCCTAGTGTTAACGCTAGCATCTGTTTATGGGAGATCTGTTTCATCGACTAGGTCTCGACCCAATGATGTCCCAAAATCCTCATCTTCTGCCAGCCAACGCTGGACATTGACACAGTATATGTGCCGCTGTCTCAGATTCCTCCAGGCGTAGTCTAAAGGTATCATCCTCTATAAGGCCCATTTTCCTTAAGTGATACCCGAAATTACCATGTCCTGTAGACAAAGCCACCACCCAAGGAACGGAATGATTCACATATTGGTTGTAAGTAGTAAGTAGTTCAATGCGGTCCAAAGTTTCTAAAATGTGTCACAACTTTGCCATTTTTTTTTTAAATATTCCATTCACTCTCTGAATTTATTAACCATTTTTAATGCTGCACCACAAATCGAATATGCAGCACATATCTCAGCTCAATTGCGTGATAATGCCATTGCCATTGCCGGTCTATGAATGACACGTTTCCACCTCTACCTATATACCAATTCTGCACGTACACTATGGCATATTGCAATTTCATGTCGTGAAAACCTCCAAAAAGCCATTAAGTCTAGTTCATTCCTGGCCCCCTTCCTTTCCGCGCCTCATAACCAAAGAAAACAAATAAAAATAATGTTCTCCAGCAGGCGCAGGCTATTCCTTATTCCGTTTGACCTTGAAATACCTCATTGAATATTCAATTACACCATAAACAAACAAAACGGAAAATCACTCAACTAGAGTCTGTTTATTGTTCATAAAAAAAAAAAACTTTCCATTTACAGGTACACGTTTTTGCAGGTCTATGGAGATACTCCGACTTGAGTACTTTATATCTTTTCTTTGATTACATCAATCAAAAACGAAACTACCAAACCTGACAGCGAAGGTTAATTGCGCTCGACTTGTCAAGACAGCCTTGTCATCCGTCATGTATTTAAACACTATTGATCCTTAAAATGCATACAGTTTTAATTGTTGTCCGAGTTTGTGCTGTTTTGCTTAATTTGTGTGTGTTATCCCAGGATGATCAACACAATAAAAAAAAAATAAACGAAAAATATTTACTTTTGCGAAACTTGGTCACGGCTACTCCAAGTGTGGCATTAGGCTAATGAAAATTATTTCAAATTATTATTGGCACTTGACCTTTACAGGCGGCTGTCATTGCCATCACACATACACACCAACCAGCGAGTAGATATAAATGCCATTTGTCAACATTGGAAATTTCTATTGCGTGGCTTCAGAGGGATAAAAGCACGCGGATATAACTAGTAGATGTACCCATACAACGATAGCCGGTTTAGGTCAGCATATCTGCTGCCTTCTCTTGTTACTTATTACTTCATCGCATCCTTTGGCTGCCGATAAATGACTGTTGGTGGCGACAGAGAGTGGAGAGGGTATCTCCAAGCTCCAACTATCAGGATATACCACCCAATCCAAACCTGAGTAGAATGCCGCCTGGCTCTCCATGTGCGATATTAGTTTCCGAACCAAATTTGAACTTTCAACTTTGGCAATAAATTTGGCGCCGCCGACCTTGAAAGGGGCAGTTTCAAGCGGAAATCAATACCAAACCTATACACGGAGGGGCACACACGTCCGTATACTATTTCAAGCCATTGCAGCACGGCATGTGTTGTGTACGGCGTACCCCATTAGGTGTATAGGTACATGTACACTCATACTCTACTCCTATGCAAAGGAAAGTGGTAAAGATGAAGAACAGGAAAGTGGGGGGATTTGAATTTTTCTGTTCTTGAACAGTGCCGTCACTTGCAGCTGCTTTAGAGTGCATTAGAAATTTCCTCTGTGTACCTATACCTACTCGTAAATTGGGCAAGAAAATACAGTAAGTGCTTGCAAGCTGCAAGTCATCCAAGAGTAGAGAAAAACAATGGAGAGTCAATAGTGATGCCAAACGATAAAAATCTAATCACGCAAAATTCGTTCACAGAAGTTGGAAATGATATACTAAAAATCATATTCAATGTCCAAGCTGGATTGTACGAACTCACAATGGCGCAATTTTCCATATAAAATGACCCATTGTGACCTACAAAATATTGGGCCATACTTATACAATTTTTAACCTTCACACTAAATAATTTTTAGGTCACAATATGCAATTTTGTATGGAAAATTTCGCCATTATGAGTTCGAAAAATGTAGCCTGGACACTAAATTATTATTAGAATAGCGGAAAGTCACAAAAAGGGGGAGGGTCAAAATGGTACTTCTTCTTCGCAAAATTCTTTGTTTCCACACACAAATTGTGCTTTCCGAAATTCTGCTTTTTTTCACTTCAGTTCAAAAGCAGTAGGTCTATTCGCGTACTTTCCCAAGCCAAACACCACAATTCTGTCAAACTAAAAAAATTGAGCAAAACTCTTTCAGTGAGCTGAAAATATACGCCAAAGTACGTGCGGATAGACCTCGAGCTACTTTGAGCAACTTTCATCTTTGACAACCAGCGTTGCCGAAAGTACTCCCATAGGAGTATTGTACTACTTTGAACACATCCATACGCCCGTACTCCTCCTTTCACATTCGTACTCCTGGATATTGGATAAATTGTAATTTCACATTAAGAATAATCTTATTTGCTGTGACTCCTATTGTTTGTAAAGTCATAAAATATCTTACACTTGCAACAAAGTGTAATTTCAACATTAATAAATTTAATTCACTTCAAATTTAATGAAAATTTGGAAGCACTTTTATTATTAACTGTCGTCAAAAAGGGAATTTCCCTCTTTCTAGTTTGGTTTTGTTTTTTTTTTTTGAACTGATTTTTTATGAATTTTTTTAAATAAAACTAAAAATGGCTGCACTCCTAGTTTTTTTTTAATTCTCCCCTTTTCCGGCTACAGTACTCCCTAATAATATTTCTCTCCGGCAACGCTGATGACATATAATCCATATCACAAATAAATATATAACTTACCTTTTTGCAACATATGAAACGTTCTAGGGCAATATTCGGTCACCACCGAATTTTCTTTATTTTTACAGATTTTATTCTTCTGTGGAATTCATTTTTAAGACGGATTTTGAATTTGTTTCTTGACAACTTTGTTCATTTGGCATATTTATTAGTACTTTCCGTTTGAAATTCGCTGAGCTGTTTCGAGCCAAGAGAGGAACTACTCGTTACTCGTTATTTTGCTAATTTTCTCTTTTTCTGTCATTTTCGATGAGTACGTGTATAGACTTTGTGCGATTGCGATCGATTTATATCGATTGCGTTCGATTCAAACCGCGTACGCGAACGAACCTAATAAATCTGCTTATTCAGCTTTTTTCCAAGAAACAAATGTAAAAAAAAACTTAAAAACAATTTTAAATTTAGGTATGAAAAAATGAAAGTTAAATGTTAAAAATGTAAAAAAAAAATATTTTTATTCTATTTAAAAATGAAATTAAATATTGAAAATAAAAAAGAAAACTATATCTATTGAAAAATGGAAAATTTAAAAGAAAAACAAATTTTGATAAGACAAGTTAACAATTTAAAGAAAAGAAAATTAAAATAAAACAAAAAAATTGAAAAAAAAAAATTAAAAAATAAAATGTTCTCTTAATATGTTTTCTTATTTTTAAACTGACTATGAAAATGATAACTACCTATTGCTCATTCTGAAGTGATGTTTCCACCCATACTGATATTTTACGACATTTGCATTCGTAAATTTCTTCCAATTTATGAGAGTTTGTGAATTATTCAAATCAAACTCCTCTAAGCCTCTACTCTCTACAGTTGTCATATGTCAATATTCTCTGCATTAATTATATTCAGCTGCTGCGTTTTACAATTAAGAGATTAAGACACCTAAAATGTATACAAATTCTAAAAATTTATTTATAACACGAAGGAATTTTAAGCCTGTACAAATTGCTCTGCAATACTTATTAAATTTTTTTTAAGTTTGTTTGTTGTTTTTAAGATTTTTTTTTTTCATTTATTGTACTAAATGAATTGACTGATTGTTGATGTGAAATGTGATGTTTCTTTTAAGGATTTTGTATTTTTATTTTTGTTTCTTTCGTTTTTAATAAATTTATTTATTTAAAAAAAATCTATATTTTCTTGTGCTACATATAGTACATTAAGACGCTCAAATTTAGATACTTTGATACATTTAAAAAAAAAAAAAACGATACAATTTTCTAAAAGTCAACGGCAACGGCATAGATTATCATAAAAATGAAGCTGCCCAACAAAAATACAAATATAGATGGACAAAGACAGGACCGGCATTCTGTAAGGCGATAACGTTTAAACGTTTTCGTGCGCACAAACTGTTTACTTCATGTAACATCAAAAACGAAAGAAATTCTCGTGGCCGCGAAAAAAAAAACAAACGATCACATTTTCTTTGACGTTTTCGCTTTTCTTGCTTCATGTAACTTTAAAAACGAACAGATTTTATCGTCTCCACGAAAGAAACCAAACGACAGCTATTTTATTGATGTTTATGATTTTCCTATTTATTCTTTTTGAATTTTGTGGCGTTTGATTGTGCTGAATATTTTCTTAGAAATGCCAGCAAAATATTATTTGCTGACCAGTGATACCGACGAAAGTAAAATGGAAAATGGAAAATGAACATGTAAACATAGATTGTTCGAATCTTATATTACCTGACAAAAGGTTGGTTTATTTAAATTTGGTTCTTAGTTTAAAGTTAATTTTTTCTTTCAGTTTTTTTCAACGTTTTGGATTAAACAAAGCCGCCTTTAAGTATGTGCTGGACAATATTAATTTGCGTACAGGTACACGAAAAACATACATCATACGTGCCTCGTATTTTGGAACTTTCCTCAACATTAGAGGTACTGGCTGAAGAAGGATACCAATGGTTAGTTGGAAATGATTTTATTTCTCCTGTAGCACAAAGCACAATATCTAAAACATTGCACGAATGTGTTGATGCATTGGAAGTCTCCAATTGATTCATTCCGCCAACAGAACTAGAAGGAAATATGACTAAAAGCTACTTTAATCAAAAATATACAATTCCTGGTGGTAAGCTACAACATAAAACATAAATACATCCACTTTAACTATATACAATATTAATTGGTTATTGGCTGTGTTGATGGGACCCATTTTAGATTGCTTCGTCCTAATACATTTTTATTCCGTCCGCTTTTGTCAACAAACAAAATATTTTCAGTTGGCAAAATAACTTAACGAAAATAAAACAACATACTGAGACTTCCGAACTCTAATTTTGTTGTCTCACAGCTTCTTAAACCTAAACGAATTTGCAGAAGAAAACGTTAGGAGTTACATGAAGCAAATTTTCGCTTTCGCCTGATTTCTTTCGTTTTTATAAATGTGAAATGTGTTTCGTTTTTTACAGAATTCTACCCCAGGTTGCATTGCTTGACCGCTTGAAATTTCAGGTTCTTCTTGCTTTGCAAACACATTCTAATGAAATCTGAACTGCTGCTCAAATTTCTGACAACCTCTCATTGACTTCTGTAACTCTAATAATGCACTTAACAAAAATAGTTATAAAGAGGTGTTGTTTTGGTATTCAAAGAAAAATGTCCTTTTTTGAGATAAATTATCGGATGTTTATTCCATAATAAAGGAAGGTATGCCAAATGGCCACCACGAGCACGCATACAGGACCATATCCTTTTCATGAAATTTTCCATAACCAAATCGCAAAGTGGCTGCCCTATGCCCTCGATAGCCTCACGAATTTTATCTTTGAGGTCTTGAATCGACGCTGGGCTGTTGGCTTATCTTTCACGTGGCCCCAAAGGAAGAAGTCGCAAGGTGTTAAATCACAAGATCTCGGTGGCAAATTGTGATCACCTCTTCGAGAGATAACACGGTCCGGAAACTTTTCCCGTAAAAGATCAATGGTTTTGTTGCTTGGGTTTTTTTCACCATTTTTGTAGTGAATTTTAATAATTTCAATGCGTTGTTGAAGCGTGTTTCGTTCCATTTTTAGTAATGACGTAGTTTCTACTTGTCAAATGTCAAAGAATAAAAGTTTCAAAAGTGACAGCTACCGAAATAGCGGGTCATTCACAATAACACCTCTAATTGGAAAACTCTTTAGTTAAAAACAAACGATTTTAACCTTATTTAAAACTACGGTATTTTTTGTTTAGCTATGATTTTTTCCGGCGTTTTTTTTGGCGCGTTATTGGGTTTTTTTTTTCGAGCATTTTTTGACGTGATTTTTCATGGGTTTTGACAGGTTTGTTCACGTTCTTTGGTGTTTTTGTTTCGCGCGTTTTTTTAATACGGCCATTTTTTTGAAATTCATACTTCAACTTTTGAAAATAACACCCGACACTACCCATTTTGAATACTAAATAGGTCTACAAGGCACCTTTAGCCTTAACCGCATTAAGGACTGTGCCTAAGTGGGTTCACAACTGTTTCCAAGAGAACATGCTTGATCTGTGAGCTTGAGTTCACCTTTTTCCGTTGGCATTTTGTTTTTGTTAATAGTGAATCACAACTGCGATTAAAAACCCTACAAATGTATTATGAGCAATGATTCATATGGAAATCTGCTTTCCATTCAAATAGTGTGATGTGAATGAATTTTTTGCCTTTAATCCTTTTGAGCTGAATACCTTGGGCAAGGTCTAGTTAATTATTCCTACGTTCTTTGTAAACGCGTTCCAGAAGTCACCCCAAACAAGTACACATTCAAATGGGCTCTCTTTAACTTTTGCACCCTCGGCATTCTTATAAAAGCTACATTTTTCAATTGCCTGACTTTCTCAGAAACAATACAGATTTATCTCAGACATGTTAATTCGTATATATATACGGACAAGATATCTTTGCTGTTCTGGCTAAACAAAAGTAACAAAAGTAAACATCCACACGGCAACTTGCTTACAAGTGTTTATTGTTCGAAACGTATTCTCTCGCCTCGGTGCATCACCAAGGACATTTTTCTAGCGCAAAATGTCCATTCAATTCGCAAGTCGCAACAGCAAGGCTAAAAATAACAAAACGATATTTTATTTTCTTCTGTCAAAAGTAGATAAAATGCCATAAGCTCACTTCATTTGGTTGTAATTAAAACTTCATGAAACGACAATCAACTTGGCTGAATGTATTTATGAAACTTTTCAAGCTGTCGGCATAAATTATATCATTCCAGGGTTAAGCGCACGTCTTTCTCCATTTAGAATGTATACAATTTATTTCGTCACGCATCTTTAGAAAAGGGTAATATTGTCATTTTGTTTGGATTAGTCAGCAATGCGTTGTAAGTACAACTCTGACGTTTACTAATTTTGACGTTTATCAGCAACCAGCAAAACATGTGGTACTCTAAAAAAGTGACACACTGACAGATGTTAGCCAGTCAAGCGAGCTGTCAAATAGCGTGTTTGCAAATTACAAAATCAATAAATGTTGAAATCCTTCAAATAGCCCATTAAAGTATCAAAGAAATTGTGTCGTCCTAGATCAAGTGACGAATGTTTGCAAAAAGGATATTATTTGTTATTCTTAAAGAAACCACGTGAATAAATAACAAAAGGGAAAACATTTCGTGACGGTATTTATCACAGTTGAAATCTTAATGACGAATCAACTGTGTTAATGCCGCCGTTGGCTAGTGGTGTGCTTCGTAGTAGTGAGGCTTCCATAATTGCTGTGTGCATAGCTATTGGCAGCACTGGTATTACTTCTTTCCCATTGAGGTGGAATAAATTAAGATTCTCAGCAATTTGCCTCATGGAATGTATTTTACTTGGGCGGTTTTCAACTCGTATGATTAATATGGATTTGGATGATGGTTTTTGTGCATATATCAAATGAGAACGTTTGTAAATCACATTAAATTTCTTGCGGTAATTCGTTTGGAATAATGTTAGTAATTTAGAGAAATTTTAAAGGCTTGAATTCAAAGCAATAGATACGTATTTAATCGACGTTTTAAAAAGAACTCTTCGGAGAGAGCGAAGCGGAGCCTTCAACCTTCGTGTATACAAAAACACTGCAACGAATGCTTAAATTATGCATAAAGGGCATATGATATTGGTTTTTGTACTGATTCCGGAACTGTACATTTGAAACCTCGCATATGTTACAGTGGGATTTACTAATAATAATTTTTAACCTTCAAAATAAATATTTTTTAGGTCACAGTATGCAATTTTGTATGGACAAATTTGCCATTGTGAATTCGAAAACTTCAGTCTGGGCGCTTAAAATGATTATTACGATCGCGGATTGACTTTTTGTTCTTAAATGTTCTCTTTTTGTAGAGACCACTTAAAAACATAATCCACCTACTACAATTTTGAAGAGAACTCTTAAAAACATAATCCACCTACTACATTTTTGAAACTACCTAGTCGCCATCGCCAATCCCCAAATAACTCAAAGTTATCGTCACTCATGTGGCGCAGTGGCTTAGTGGTTAGTGTGTTGGACTACTAAGCGAGGGGTCCCAGGTTCGAATCCCGAGAAAAACCCAAATTTCAACTTAAGGCTTTTTTCGCTGCGCCACCTCTCGCGAACGTCTGACAAACATCCGAGAGTATAACTGTCATGAAAGAGCTTCTCAATTGGCCGTTTGGACTCGGCATAAAATTGTAGATCCCTTCCATTCGTCCCAAAAATAAAAAACTCACACAAGACGAATGGTTGTGAGAAGCTAGGCTTGGGTCCATACGGACCTGTTCCGCCAATTTTTTTTTTATCGTCACTCGATTTATTGATGTATCATTTTCTTTTGACAGAAAAGATATTGTTACACGGCCACACTGGCATCATTCTGTCAGTGTAATGAAAGGAAAAGAGGATAATAAAATTGTAAACGGGAGGGAGCCAGTCTATGTGTACGGCTGGAGTCGAGAGGAAGATTAAAATAAAGAAATAAAACGAAAATGTTTTTAATTGTTAAAAGGACATTATTCAAAATATAATAATATTCTACTTTGTTTTGCCCTCATTTACCACTTAACCCATTTTTGTAGCTTCTATACTAAACGTACCAGTGACAGTTCGCTTGAAAAAAAAAACCTTAAGATGTGTTCTTTTCTTCTCGGGGTACTTAATTTGGAACTCCTCGCCTACACACTGAACCACTGAGCCACTGGGCCTACTGTAAGCATTTGTATTTACATTTATTTCATTGTTCCTGATTTAATTGTTTGTTTTTCTTCAAAACAAAAGAAGATTAATTTATGTTGTCATTCTTTCTGCTTTGCGTTTGATTGGGTTTCGCTGAACACATCGTAGCATTTGCATTCACCGGCGGTGTGAGGAAGTAGGGAAATTGTTAGTCATTGTGTGGGAAATTCAATACCTATCTAAATTCTGGAATTACTACTGTCAACCATCTAAACTAGACAACATCCACACACCGACCGACAACCCTTGCAATAGTAATTATTAATAATCTAATGTTCATACCAAATCCAAAGTCATGTTCCATATCCATACACAATGGCCGCGTTCCATTGACCGCTAGAAATCTAGCACATAATATCATAATAGATGGAGAAACGTTTACTAAGGCCTCAGTTATAACCATACATAAAAATGCAACCGAAAAAATTGGAACAGTGTGGAAATTATTTTTTTTACGTTTAGCAACAAATCTGTCAGAAATTGAATTTCATCGTGCTTTCTTGCACATTTTATAATTGTCTAGAACAGGATAGACAGCGCAGATCTACAAGTTTGTGAATTATGAAGAAATCTGATTCATTTTCCCATACGAAAACAATTACAACAAATCAACCACTGATTGGATTCTATCAGAAAAAAAAAAATCATGACAGATTGAACAGTAAAGAAATGAAATATTTCAGTGGAATGATTTGGTTTTTCTTTTTTTATGAAATTGACTTAGAAGTTGATCGGAAAAATAAATCAATTATTTTTCTAGAAAATTTGAAGACCATTTGCTTATTATTATTTTATTTTGAGTTTTTTTAAAATTATAATTCATTACCAACATTTTAAAACCAAAATTCAATTCAGCCATTTGTTTCAAGTAAATATTTCTACAGTTTCGTGTTACGTATGGCTATAACTAGAGCCCAAAATGACACTTGTTTGCATTTTAATACAAAACTAAAGAAATTTTCCATGAAACCCTTAAATCCCTTTATTCCTTTGTTCCGCTTTTTGTTGACAAGACCACTTTTATTTTATTTTCAAATATATTTAATGAGCATGCGACTAAATTTATTTTAAAGAAAATTTTATAATAAAGCTCAATCTGGATTTTGGAAGTCGAATTTTTGAGAATTTTGCGAGCAGTGCAACTGGGTTCGTGTGTCGTATGTCCATTCATGGAAAATTAACAAACTTAAGTGAGCAAAAATCAGCTGTCAGCTTTCAAATTGGTTGTCATGCATAAAAGTGTTGCCAATTCGAGAAAAAAAAAATAAGACAAATCACCTGACGAGGTTGTGAATGACAAATTTTCCAATTGTGAATGAGCAAACGTACAGTACAAGATTCGCTATACCTTACCGAATTTCTAACATAAAAATGATCCGCAGAGCAACGTAACGAAGACAAAAATTGTATATTATAGCTTTAAGTAAAAATAAACGAAAAAAAAAAAACAAAAACCGAAATTGTTTGTCTTTTGGTTCGTTGAAAACTTATAGGCAGAATATTTATGCATCCTGTAAATACGATTTAACGGGTATAGCTTATTTATTACCACGCAAGTGATGCATGCATGTTGATCTAAGGCACAAATTCTTTGACACGTAATGACACGGCGGCCAGGAATACCAATTCGCCATTGGTATCATCACAATTTCATTAACTCCTGTTACAGTACTAGGTTTCAAATAAAATCTATAACTCAGCTCTAAACAATTACTCAGAAAAACAAATATTCACAGGAGTCTTATATAGCCAAACTTACCGCACAAAGTCCGTCGCAACAATGGTACAAATATGTCACTTGCCGTTCGACCTTCAATTGAACCTTCAACTAACTTTGAAAAATTGTACCTTTCACCGAGCCACCACTAACTGTACTGATTTAAAGAATTTATTCCACTTATACACTTTGTATCAGAGTCTAAAGACTCGGTTTCGTTTTACACGTCTAGTCCTTTTTGTCTTAGAATGATGCTTATTGGCAGTAGCAACAAGACGTACAAAGACACAATGATCGGCAACAAACTGAATAATGTGACTGTAGAAGAAGAATCAAAACAAACGTTTTTAATGATTGAACAAGAAGCGCATTAACCTTTGGGGTAACATGTTCGCGTCCAGTCTCCAGTGTGTGTATCTCTCTTTAGCCATAAACGGATACCTACTCTGGAGGAGTCTGGACCAGACTTCTTCTCTTTTACATTGTTTTTCTTTTCTGCTCATACATACGTAAATGTGCGTATGTATTCTTATACCAACTATGCATGGGGGTATGGCTGACATGATTGTTTGCACAGAATGACCAGGAAAGTGAAAAACAAATTCTGCAATTTTCCATCAAGACATACAGTATCTCTGCATTGTCAGCATATTTAGTTTTCGATTTATTTATTTTTTACAATAATTTTGCTGCAGGTTTAAAAGCGTTTGCACTCATGGTTGAAAATATCTATTTATGACACTTTGGTTGAAATTAAATCAAATTTTAAATATTTTTTTTTTTTTTTAACGACAACGACAGTCACTGTAAACATTGCAGCTTCTTACATTCCAAGTGCAGCAAGTATATGTCAATGTGACAATTTCAGAGCTTAAATTAATGTGTTAGATTGAGATCGATTAATATCATCATCATTATATTAATACGTGAATATCAACAGTTTCGGTACACTTTTTAAGTATTTATTATGAAACTTATATCATTCGAAAGGTACTGTGACGCAGATGTTGACAAACCAAAAATCATCGCCATTAAGGCTGTTAAAATAAAGTTATGAATTCCCCATACAAAACAGGTAATTGAAAGGATTTTCGCGACATTCAATTTGTCGCCGACATATACCATAGTAACGTATTCAAATATAAATCATCTTAGATAAGAACCTGTTTCCAAGGGAGCAGCTCATTTACGTATTTATTTCGATATCTAGATGTCGCTCTTTTCGTTAATACAAAAAAAAACATTAAGAACGAAAATAAATGTGGTACGTTTTTTAGTATCACATTTTACATACTTATAAAAGGAATGGTCGATTTTCGACCACAAGCGATACTAGTATTCATAATTCTGATCCATGGATAAATTGATCGGCAACGCCACTTTTACTACGTCGGGCAAATAACCGAGATGTCAAATCAGTCGAGAAATGCTTGACTAGATTTATTGGTTACACCTTCTTAAACGTCAATTGAAAAAAAAAACTATTCACTTGATCAGTCTGACAGCTGGCTGGTTTGATGTGTCTCAGTTATGACTATCCTCGATCAGTTGACGTTCATGGAGTGGAAGCCGACGTTCAAACAATCTAGTCGAGATTGACGGTTGACATTTGACATTTCGTATATGTGACTGACGTAGAAAATATGACACATTACCAACCAATCTAGTTTGTGCGTTCAATGATAACTAAGCCATATCATATCAGTCAGCTGTCAGAGCTTAGATTTGGTATATGGTATATATACTTTGAACGTCCCCATTAATAATTACAGGCTTCACAACAAGGACCGTTCGTAAGGTGAAAAACAAGTTCATCAATTTTATTTTATTTTGTGTCAATTGTGTTTTTTGTTTTTCAAGCTACCATCTCAATCAATAATTGTGTGAGCCAACTTGGAAAAACATGTTCCGCTTGACACATTTGACAGGTGGTGGATACTGCGCCCGGTCTTTTGCAGAAAGATGAGTAGAAAAATGTAAAATAAATTTTAATACGGATATTAATATCATTAAGTGCGCATACGTACAGGAATTTCGCATATTCTTCTCCTGTCACCCTCCATAATTGACGATCTTCCGCCATCGACTTAAAAGACATTCAGACTATTGCATAATGTAATTTTTTTGATTTGTCTTCTTACAAACTCTTACGGCCATATTGTTCACTCGATTTAATCCGGATTAGAGGTTACACCCGGGTGTGAGCTTAAACCAAAAACTAAACCCAAGTCCATAATATTCAGTCGTCAAACCTGAACATAAACCCAGTTTTTTAAACTTGACAGCGTTTAATCCGATTGGATTTAAACGCAATCCGGAGACCAGTTTAAGTACTTTAACTCGGGTTAAAACTCAAATTCATGATATTGACATTTCTTTGCTCGCAGATTGCGAGAAATAAGAAAAGTAGAAAAGTGAAATAGTTCTGGGCACTTTGGAGACTATATTCCATGATTCGACTAATGCACTTAAGACAAAAATCGGCACACTACAAATAAAATCCATTTCCAAGTGACAAACAACAACAAAAAAAAATGCCATTATTTGTGAAATTAGACATTACGTGGGTTTAAAACGGATTAAAAGGGGTTTAAAGTATTTAAAATCCGCATTTTCCATCCATCCATCTTTTATCCAGCTGGTTTAATGCGTGTTTTTTTCAGTGAATAATATGGACAGGTTTAAATTGTCGGGTTTAAAAAATGAAGTTTATCTAATTGTTATAAACACAGCCACTTGTTAAAACTGTACTACTTTGTTAAGTCTCGCTTGTTTTTATTTCTTACGTTGTCAATTCTCACTTGGCCTACCTTTTTGAACGCACTCGCAGTGCCGAAAATAATTTATTTTGAAATGTGCTTTGGCAGCACCCTTTTTTGAATAAGAAGTAAGACGCACAAAATTTTACTTTTATTTGAATTGATGGACAACCAAGCGGGATACCAAATGTAAATTTTCCTTTCGTAACAATTATGTATCTACTATTAATTTTAATTAATTTCGTATTAATGAAGTTTTTTTATAGCACTTCGTGATAGATAAGGAAAAATATTTATTTGAAGGAGTACGTACGCTCATAATTTTGGATCCCGAATTCATAAAACTAATGATCGGGTGAAAATTAACTTTAACCTGAGTTACACCCGGAGTGAATAATATGGTCGTTAATGATCTGGGGCAATCCACATTCGGATATAAAAACCTCCTGCGCTCTGAAAATGACACTACTGCTTGATCGGATGAATTCCACATAGCACGTCTTGAAATCCGAGTTGCAGACATGCGCACGACATTGGGCCTTACTAATAATCATTTTTAATCTCCGAACTAAATATTTTGTAGGTCACAATATGCAATTTTGTATGGAAAATTTCACCATTGTGAATTCGGAAAATTTAGCCTGGACACTAAATATGATTACAAATATCGCAGATTAAGTACATCGCAGTAGGAGTTCCGCTTATACGATTTTTGCGAACACGAAGAAGTTTCATTTCGGCAGCTTGTACCTAAATCGGACAACCATAGGTAAGAAAAAAACAATTTAAGACCGAGGGCTTAGCTTTGACACCAAGTTTAGTACTCCTGGCAACAGAATAACAAAATCAATAGCAATCCTTTTGGAAAATCTCACCATTGCTCTTTCTATCGATGATTAAGACTCCGAAATGGTTAAACATTTTCACTTTTCACGTGTTTCAATTGTATCAATCAGGTATTCAGTTCTTTATCCAAGCGCTATTCCCTCACATGAATACAGAAATGTGGTCATCAAAAAGAAAAGACAAAGCTGCCAAAATCATTGCAGATAATAGCTCTCTCTCTCTCTCTCTGCAGTAATGTTGGATGCAGTTCCGGGGCTAATTTGCCCAAATATGAAGCCACTACTCGATTTAGTAATAGTTTTGTTATTTGTAGAAGATTCCACCGCCTGATCCCGATTAATGAGTGCATCCTTAGGCAGAACTTTCCTCATTTATTAGTCATTCAAGCGAATGCAAGACGGTCTCTACTAACCTGTACAGTGTACATACCTCCTGACCTTTTAGCCGCTCGTTGCTCATACCTAAGGGTTGAGTTTTTAATTACCACATGGGTATATTGTTTACACATTTCAACGGGGGGCTTTCTAAAGGCTTAATCTACAGATTTCGCTTAGGGTGCTGCAAAATGCAATCCGTCACGAAGCCGACTGCCCACAGAGCAGTTTGTTGTTCTTCTTACTTGGCCGTTCGGACTCGGTATAAAATTGTAGATTGCTTCCATACCTCCAAAAAATATAAGCTCTCACAAATGAATGGTTGCGAGAAGCCAACCTTTTTCGACCTCCTGTGGCAGTTGCTTACATATTATTTCTTATTAGTACCTACTCCGAAAGTTCCTTAAGCCTACTGTATCGTGGAACCTAAGATGTAAACAACCCATTAGTCACAAAACAAGTTCCACTTCCAATTGAATGGAAAGTCGAATCTCGAATCTGTCAAATAAGTGCAGGGTTAAGCGAGCTAATTCTAGAACCATCGAGATTGTTCGGGACGAACCGGAATTCACTAGAAATTGGATGGAGACTCGAATCTTGAATTTGTCAAATAAGTGGAGAGTTAAGCGAGCTAATTCTAGAACCATCGAGTTTGTTCGAGACGATACGTAATTCACTAGAAATTTCCAGATAGATGGAGGAGCGGATATAAAAGTCCAGATTCGAAAAGTGATCCGTTGACTTTTAAACAGCGATATGTAAAGTTCGAAGATAAAGAAGTGTGAAGTATGCAGTGAATTAAGAGATTGAATTAAGTCGGATAAGAATTTTTTTGAAGCAAAATATTAGAATAATTTGTAAAATTTTATTGGGAAACTTCAACAGAATAGCGCTTAATCTTTTCGAATCCCAGCTCGTAGGTAAAACTACTCTGTCTGGACGGCACATCGGTGATTTATAACGAATTGAAGAGAGTCATCTGTTAGCGAGAAGGAACGCTCTTCAGATACTTTCCAGTCCTTAACCTTAACAAAAAAACTGGCTTACAAGGGTTAGATATCTCTAAAACGTCTTGCGTAACTCGTTTTGTAAAAGTAAAGTAGGTATACATGTTTTGGTGTTTTATTAAAACAAAAGACCGATTTATGCAATGGTCAGACATCGACTGACGTTTATTAAAAGAGCGCTTTAAGATGTGCAGTGTTGCAAGTGTTACATGTAATGGTACTATTAAAATATAAGTACTTTCGTACTTATATAACATCTCCCCTTCTTAGTTTGTGGTTACAATTCAGGTATCTTAATACAGTGCACTCGGGAAAACGTCAACGCTCGTTTACGTCAACATCCCAAAACGTCAACCCTCTTTTTTTTACATTGCCTACTCTAAAACGTCAACCCAACCACAAAGCTCTAAAACGTCAACTCTGAATAAAACAAAATTTTGAATTTAGCAGCAGTTAAAATACACAAATTTGTACACACACACATTTATTTTATGAAATCATT
Source organism: Cheilosia vulpina (assembly GCA_916610125.1). Lineage (NCBI taxonomy): Eukaryota > Metazoa > Arthropoda > Insecta > Diptera > Syrphidae > Cheilosia > Cheilosia vulpina. Next base: position 75,393,741 of record OU744276.1, on the reverse strand, counting down.
TCTGAAATTGGTGATTCCCCTTATAAGTAGAGTTGAAAAGTAGTTGCAACTGCACGTATTATCTTTTTATTTATGTTCAGTTGCTTTTTTGTTCTCGCAAGTATCACATTACCAAAATGAGCTCAAAAAAACCGAAAGTGCTAAAATTACAAGAAAAGACTTATTAGGAAAGGGTACAAGTGCGGTAGCTTTAGCGAAGCAATATGGTGTAACAAAGTCAACAATTAGCAAGATAAAAATGAAAAAAAAGAAGATTTTGGACTGTGTTAATAACACACTTTTCGGTCCGGGAAAAAGAAAAACATAAAGAGCATCAGAGTTGCCGAAAATGGAGAAACGTCTGTACCAGTGGTTTGTTAAGCAGAGAGAAAGGAATTATCCGGTAAATGCATTAGCGCTCAAAGAAAAAGCTAAAGAGATCCATCTACAACTGAAAGAAAAAGAATGCTCGTTCAACGCAAGTGATGGATGGTTGCAGGGATTTAAAAAAAGATTTGGAGTTCGTCTGCTTAAAATGACTGGGGAAAAGCTATCTTCGCAACCTTCGCTTGTCGAACCATTTAAAGTCAAGCTGAAGCAAAAAATTGAAGAAATGGGTCTATCCCATGATCAGCTATACAATGCTGATGAATCTGGATTGTTTTGGAAAATTTTGCCAGAAAAGTCTTACGTATCAAGTACCGAAAAGACTGCTCCGGGCGTAAAAACTGAAAAACAACTAGTCACTTTTTTATGTTGTGCTAATGCTTCCGGAAGTCATAAACTTAAATTGTTGGTGATTGGGAAGGCAAAAAATCCACGAGTTTTCAAAAATTTCAACTGCCCTACTGAGTACAAAAGTTCCAAGTCCTCATGGATGACATCAGCCATTTTTAGCGATTGGTTTCACAAATCATTTGTGCCGCAGGTTAATATTTTTGTGCTGCAGAGAAAATATCATTTTCAGTAGCTAAGATTTTCTAATTTTAGGTAACAGATTTTCTTTTAAAAAAGAACTTGCCAGTTAAAGCGCTCCTCCTAATCGACAATGCTCCGTCTCATCCAAGTGAAATGGAGCTTAAAACCGAAGATGGAAACATAATTGCAATGTTTTTTCCTCCTAATGTTACCCCACTTATCCAACCAATGGATCAGAATACAATCAAAATAACGAAGCTGTACTACAGAAACAGCCTCTTAGCCATGGTAGCGGCAAAAAATTTAGATCTAGTAGAGTCAATGAAAAGTGTTACATTAAGGGATGCTATTACAATTCTAGAACCCGCATGGAATAAAGTAAGCAAAGATACAATGGTAAAATGCTGGCAAAATGTTTTACGTTTCACGGAAAATGAGACAGATCCGGAGGAAGATATTCCGTTAAGAATACTGAGAGAAAATATGAACTCAGAAGTTCAGCAACAAATGGAGCTTGCAGTTGATCTTCTTAATGAACTAAACCCTCAGGTTTGTCGATTTTTACAATTGTTTCAACAACACGACAGGTCATTTTTAATTTTTTTCTTTAGGTTGACTATACAGTATCATACATTCAGGATTGGAATGGAGATATTTTGCCGGATAATGTTTCTAATTCGTGTGAAATTGAGGAGTTAGAAGTGCTCGATGATGAGGAGAACGATTTAGATACAAATGTGCAGACAATAAAACCAAGCGAAGCCGTCGAAATATTAAACAGGGCTTTGGATTGGGCTCAATGCGAGAATGTTGAGCAAAATGACTTAAATGTATTAAGACGTTTAAGAGAGAAGGCTCTCTTCCAAGTGTTGGAAAGAAAAAAACAGCAGAAAAAAATATGTGTGCATGTACAATTAAAAATATGATCTCATTTAAAATGTATTCTTTTGGTTCTATGTTTCTAGTCAGGTTGAATGCCTTTTTTGTTTCCTTTTTGAATTTGTTTATGTTTGGTTTTAGTGTATAATTAATAAAAACTTTTAAAAGCAGATGTTTTTTATTTAAAAATTTTACATTCGTAAACGTCAACAATTTTTTAAACGTCAACACCCGCGGTTTTAATTAGTTGACGTTTTCCCGAGTGCACTGTATATAGGTACATATATATAACAAAAAAAAATTAAAACTATTTATAAGTAACGGTAAGCACAATTCAGTTTACCAAATTTCATAATACCTATTGCATATAATACACTTTTATATTCATACATTATTTATTTATTCTTTTTTTTTTTTTTTATTACATGAGAAAGTATTTTATTTAAACGAAAATATACTGAATAATCAATCAGGACGATATCTCTCAGTTTGTTTTACGCAACTGTCGTATCGTGTTCTTGTTATATTTGGAATAGTTTCATTATTTTGTTTATTCCCAACGTCTGTGTTTTTTGAACAACTCGGTATATTGTCACCACAACTAAAATCACTATTTATATCATAAACAATGTCAATTATTTTGGTCGATAAAAGTGCGAATGTTTATGCAACTTTTATTTTTCCTGTATGTTCTACCTTCTTGCTCACTAACCATGTACGATCTTGGACAGTTAGCTTAATGTACGATAAAACCTGGATACCATAAATTGTCGCGTTTTTGGAAATATATGCGGTTTAAAATCTTTGCGGAGTTTTGCAGTTTTATCATACTGTGACTTAACTTTTTCTTGGTATGCTTTTAATTTTTCAGGTACATTTTCGATAATTTTAGGTTCGAGTTCGGAAGTAAAGTTCGACAGTTTCGGCTAAATAAAATTTGTGATGGTGGAGCATTTAGACTTTTGATCGGTGTATTTCTAAATTCTAACAGGGCAAGAAATAGTTCCTGGTTGTCATACTGAGATTTTTTTACTAGCGACATAGCGATACCTACCATTTTTTCCAGCAAAACCATTTGATTTTGCATAGTACGGACTTGAAAATTGAATAGAAAAATTTAAGAAATTGGCAAACTCCTTAAACTTAAACGAATTAAAAGGACTGTTATCACACACTACTGTTTTCGGAATACCATGGGTAGCAAACAGGCTTTTTAAATTTTGTATTATTTCGACTATGTGTTTGGATTTTATCTCTAAAATTTCCAACCATTTCGAGAAGTAGTCCCCAATTATCAGAAATGTTTTGTTTTTGTACTCCATGATATCCATACCTAGCTTGTAGAACCGATACGGTGGTATATCGTGGAATATTATTGCTTCTTTACTATTTCTTCTCATAAAGTGTTGACATCAGAGACAAATGATACTGAGACCCCCAACTCACAATCCTCTTGCCGCTGGGCACCTCAGTTTTTTTTTCAAATTCGCCATTTTGTTTTCCTATCGGTGTTGTGTCAATTAAGAATCCGTGTGACATGTAAAAACGTACAAAAAATACAAAAATAAATGCTGCCAACCTCAACAACCGTGGGGAAATGTGATAGAATTCGGGAATACCACCTTTTCACATTACTGAATGCCATTGGTTAGTAATTATATATTGTTAAAAGGCGAATAATTTGATTTCTTTGGTTAATAAAACTAGCTAAATGATATGTTCTATATACTAAAAACTTATTATGACAAACATGGTTGCGTATTTTGCGCTTTTGAATATCATTAACTTCGATTTCATGCGTAAATTTTTCTTAGAAAACTTGCTCAATATATTTCTATTTTACTTCAAATAATCTGCATTGTTCATTTTTCATATATATTTCAAGCAAATCTCCACCCCATAAAAATATAGCTTGTAGACTAAGTAACGGGAAATCGGTCGGAGTTGGTGGTCTCAGTATTGTCTCTGGTTGACATGTCATACAGTTTTGAATCATTGAGTCAATTTCCTGATTCATTAAGGGCCAGTAAACTAGCTCCTTGGCACGATCTCTTGTTTTCTGTCTACCCAAGTGAGCTTGATGCAAAAGCTTCAAAATGTGTTTACGAACTGTAACGGGTATTATACTCTATCTTCAAAAAATAAGAGATCGTCCTCAAAATAGATGTTATGTTTGTTTTTAAAATAAATGCGTACTTCTTCTGGTACTTTCGATACCCATTTTTACAATACGATATAAGTTTTGATAGTATTGGATCTGCATCGGTCTCTTTAGCAACTTCTGTCTTGCGATCATTACTAAAATTGATTGCATGGACAACTTCGCTAAATTCTGCTGACAAATCCTCAATTTGAGCGTATTTATCAATATTTCTTGATAAGAGGTCCGCTATGTGCATATATTTTCCGGCAAGAAATTGTACCACCAAGTTATATTTCAAAAGTTTTAGCCTCATTATTTGCAACCTGGTTGCGTAAAGCTTACTCAGATCCTTCTTAAAAATTGCTATCAAAGGCTTATGGTCTGTTTGCACTTGTATTTTTCGGCCATATGAAACAGCAAATGTTATCGCAAGCAATTCTTTTTCAATCTGCACATAATTTTTTTCTGCACAGCTTAAAGTTCGGGATGCATAGCAGATTGGGCCATTAGCTTGTAACAAACATGCGCCAAGCCCATATTGTGAAGCATCACATTGAATTGTTGTTTATAAATTCTCATCAAAATTTTTAAGGGTGGGTGCACTAGAAATTAATTTTTTCACATTTTTCAATTCCAGTTCATGTGCACTTAGCCATTCAAATATGTGGTCGTTTTTAAGAAACTTATACATCTGGTAACTGCGGAGTATATATGCGCATGAAATTGATCATACCGAAAATGGATTGTAATTCCTTTTTATCTTTAGGTCTCTTTCAATTAAGAATAGCTTGAAAGCGATTTGTATCTGGTTTCATCCCCTCGTTGGAGAAAATTTGCCCCAAATACTTTACTGATTCTACTTTATACTGAAATTTTTCAGTATTTTTTTATGTAAAAAAAGAATCTCAACAAATTAAAAATTCGATATAATACGAGTATGTTGCCATTGGTAGCCACTCCACTCTGTTCTTCGAAATCCGCATAAAATATGGTTTACCAAGCTCCAGAAACTTGATGTTCCTACCTACACCTCCCGTATTACGATTTGTGGTACAAAATGTCGGTAAAATTTATCCAGCTCTTCAAACTTTCAATTAAATCCATTGCATACTAAATATTGAAACAAAGACACTCCCTCCAATGCCAACAAAACAGAGAAGCAAATCTACCTTCCTATCCACATTCAGAGAATATACCCAGTTTCGCATCGCAAACGTTTCCAAAATAAAGTGAGCGGTTTTTTCCTCTTTTTGTGTCGAAAACTCTTCACTTCTGCAATATTGCATTTTCTGAATGAATCATGTGGAACTCCTGCCGAGTTTCCATTATATTGTTAAATTTGATGAATATATCCTTTTTTTTCATTGCACAACGTCCTGCACAAAAACAAAACAAAAAATTAATAAAACATACAAAAACATATACACAGTTGTCTGTAAGTAATCGTAACTATGTTGAGGAGGATGAAATTCCTTACACCACTGCTCCGGGAAAAATTTCGGCAAAAAAAAAAAAATAAAACTGTTCATTTACGTGCTTACATATGGACACGGATATAGGTGTACAACCAACCAGGCTGAATCAACCAACGAGAAACGACGATGTCGCGATGACAGAGGGGTAGCAAACAAAATATAAATAAATAAAATACAATGAAAATGAAAACGATTCTCAAGGTTACGGTTTTTGTGGGAAAAGCTTATTTTTGTTCCTTCTCGATTCCTTCGTGTTTTTCTTTTCTCCTATTCGGAATCAATCTTCCCCTTCGGTCGGATCCCACAAAACACTACATCAGAGATATTGTGTACGAGAGCGAGGTGGAAAACGTACTTTAATGCATACCAATACAACAGTATAATAGTCGTCAAAATCAGGAGCAGCAGCTGTGACAACAACAACAACACAACCACAACATCAGCCATATACCACCTACCACCAACGCCCGCTGCCGCCTGCCACTGTCCTATCATCCAAAGTCGTCGTTGTCGTCCTTTCGCCAGGGCTTAGTTCTTCGTGTAACCCCGTGTGCTTTTGACAAGGGAGGATGGCGGGTGACACGTCTGTTTGGGTCAGAGGATCGCGCAGGTGGAGCGGTTTATTTATCTTTCATATTTGCTCGATAGTGGCTGATTGTAGATGGTATCCATACTGCCATCACAGCGGGTAGATATAGGTACGTACGTACTACCTACACACAGTTATAAAGTTATAAAGTTTGTGGAACATTTATATGGATATTGTTGCTGGTATAGTATAGACCCCCTACAGTTTGGATTCTGAGGATAAAATCGATTTCAGATTAATTTCTGTTCTGCGAGTAGCTGGGACGGGTTTCTGTATGCGTACTGTAGAACTGAGAGTGTGCGTGCAGATTTGGTAGAGAAGGAGTGTCAGTCGCGTTCAGTCGAACCATACACCGAAAATGAAAATGGAAATGTTTACGAAAATTTGCTGTGTTTTTCTTTGCATACGGCGTTACCCAATGTAAAGGGTTGAAATTCGAAGAGAAGAGGGTTTAGTTAGAGCCTCATGCCTCATGCGGTTGTGTAACCCAAGTGTCAAGAGCTGTCCGGGCTTATAAAATTCACGGATTGGTTTTTAAAATACATTAAAATGGTCACTAGAAGTGAAACCGAAATTTAAATGGTAGTGTTTCGAAGGAACTGTGGAGAATTCAACGAATTCCGAAAAAGCCCTTTTTTGGACATCTCCATGAGGGAGGCTATGCAACCTATAAACAAAACGGAACCCATTTTAACATTAAGCTTGGTATCCTGCTCGCGCTAAATTTTAGCGCCCCCTAGTCTCCACTTCGATTCTCTACACCAAAGATAAATGGTCGGTAAATAATTATTTTGTATTTTGGTTTTGCATTTTCTTTTTATTTATTCATCACGCTAACGTCCTCTGAAAAATCCACAATAATCACAATACAAACTTTTCCCTCCTTTTTCTTCTGTCAACATTTATCTTCGATTTAATGTACCGGACATTTATTTCGCCAGCTAAATGAGTGGAGACTTGTCATCGGCCCATCTACATGAAGTTAAGAATTTAGCGAGCGAACCTGATACTGCTTTGCTAAACTGCCTCGCTAAATTTTATCTTTGTAGACATTTTTGTATGGGAGATAAAATTAAGCGCGAGCAGGACACTAAGCTTTAGGAAAAAAAATAAAAATCATCATCATCATCATGCGAAAGCGAAAATTTGCTTCTTCCGTTCGTTTCCTACCTAATCGCAAGACGTTTAAAAAGTAGCTTGGTTTTAATTGCATAGTTTTAGGACAATTTGTTAGTACAAACAGATTTCGTTTGTGAATCTACCTTTCAACACCTTTATCATTAAAAGTAATTTAATTCTATTACAATTAGGGAAAATTAAAACGCTATTTCGTTATTTTCCGCGAAAATGTTATTCATCTTTGTCCAAAGCACACCCCACTACTGTCATATATATCCAGGTAGTGCGTGTGTTGCGAATATTCCAACAATAAGTTGTTTTTCCAGCAAAAATGTATTACCAAACAAAACAACACTTTAAATCAATTTTGCCAATTTCAGCAGCCAACTCAACTCAAAGCCCTTTCTTTTGTTTGCTAACATTTATTTTTGTCCCCATTTGTTGAAACCCACTTAAATCAAATTAAGCGGATTAAGCTCAGTTTAGTTGCTCATTTGATTCTTATTCTTGTCAAAAGTGCCCGCATGGGCAAACAACCAGCCAGCCAAAAAATAGATGACATTTTCAAAGTAGGTATACCAAATAATTTAGATTCATCAATTCAAAGCGATTTCCTAACACAGACTGTCATGGTAAATTATATCAAGCACATAATCTGTCAAAATAATACACACGCGATAAACTAGAGGAAGCCGTTGGCATCATTTACCCCGCAGCTGTAATCATAGTCACTATGAAAAAATGTGTTGCCAGCATCATGTCAACTAATTGAGAACGAACAAAAAAAAAAAAAACACGCGTTCTAATTGAGATGGTTTGTAATTTTTCTGTGTGTATACGATAAGTAGCTTACTGAAGTAAGCCTCACTCGGACCGTGATTGCTCATCATTTATAATTGGTGCGTACAACATAAACCTTACCGTAGGTAAACCTCTTCTTTATTGGAGAAGAACAAATCGAGAACAAATTGAACTTCATGGACTCCAATGTAGCCAAAAGCTAAATAAGAAAAATATATCTATGCGAAATGCATGATGGACAAAGATAATATTTCACATCCTCGCATTACTTCAAATAGCTTCTGATACTTGCTGAGGATTATTGAAGCGGCTGTCAGCAAGAGCCGGCGCGCTTATATCAACATAGGAGGTAAGTGAGGTTATGTAAATGGGTAGGTAGAGTTCAACACCATACTTAGGTCCCCGTGGCCCCATTGTGATGCCTTTTTGTGAAGATGTAGAAAACGAGTTCCAGCTCCGGTTCAGGTTAGGTTATGTTACATCCTAAAAGTATGCAATGTTTTTGTTTTTACGAAAGGGATAGAAATTGTGATTTAGTTTAGTGGAAGTGATATTCCTCCCAAGTCAAAAGGGAAATAGCTAAGGTTAGAACCACGTGCAGAATTTCGCCGTCGGAGCTATCTTCAGCATACTGGAAGAGTAGGTTAGTGGACTAGTTTTGCAAGGAGGGGAAGGCTTGGAGAAAGTAGGACGGAGCTAGTTCACACGAATACTATGAATATTTTATATAATAAAGCAAAAACCATAAAAATGGTATAATCAAAAAACGGTGAGGTCGTATGACGAACAAGAACCCGCAAGCGAGACAACCGGCCCGTCTATATATGGTACCCACGCTCGTCTTTGACTGACAGTTCTGGGTGTGGATTTACGTTCGGAGGAGTGTTCGGGAGTAGCCTTTTGACTCAATGTTTTTTTTTTGCGGAGTAAATTTCTATTTGGTGTGGAAAAAATATATATATCAAAGACCAACAAGACATAAAACAAAAAAAAACCGCTAAAAGAAAAATATATATATATAGGGTGATTTTTTAAGAGGTTTAGAACTTTTTTAAAAAAAAAAACACAAAAAATTCGAAAAAATGAATGAAATATTTATTTGAATCGATAGTTTGAACCTTGCAATTTAATGTTTAAAGATAATTTCATGCAAATGTTGACCGCGGCTGCGTCTCAGGTAGCCCATCCGCTGAGTCCAATTTTGGCATACTCTTTCACACATATCGGCCGGTATCTCACGAATGAATGTATGGATGTTGGCTTCCAGTGCGTCAATCGAAGCGGGCTTGTCCCTATACACATTAGCCTTGGCATACCCCCACAAAAAATAATCTAATGGTGTCAAATCGCACGATCTAGGCGGCCAATTGACCGGCCCGAAACGTGAAATTAACTGTTCACCAAACTCGCCTCGCAATTGCGCCATTGTTTCGCGTGCTGTGTGGCATGTGGCACCGTCTTGTTGAAACCACATATCATGCAAGTCAAGAACTTCCATTTCGGGCAAAAAAAAGTTTGTTATCATCGCTCGGTAGCGTTCACCATTGACAGTAACGCTGCGATTCGCATCATCTTTGAAGAAATATGGCCCAATAATGCCGCCGGCCCATAAACCGCACCAAACAGTGGCTTTTTCGGGATGCATTGGTAGCTGTTGCAATGCTTCTGGCTGATCTTCACTCCAAATGCGGCAATTTTGCTTATTTACGTACCCATTCAACCAAAAATGAGCCTCATCGCTGAACACAATTTTTCGATAAAAAAGCGGATCCTCGGCCAGCTTTCCAAGAGCCCATTCAACAAAAATTCGGCGTTGTGGTAGGTCGGCTGGCTTTAGTTCTTGCACCAGCTGTATCTTAAAAGGCTTTACGCCCAAATCCTTCCGCAAAATTTGCAACGTAGTGCTGTAACAAAGGCCTAACTGCTGGGAACGGCGCCGAATCGACATTTCGCGGTCTTCTGTCACACTAGCTGATACGGCCGCAATATTTTCTTCCCTACGCACAGTACGTAAACGTGTTGGTGGTTTAATGTCCAACAAAGTAAATTTGGTGCGAAATTTGGTCACAATCTTCCGAATAGACTGCTCAGAAGGTCGAGAATGCCGATCATAAAATGGAAGCAGCGCGCGATGAACATTTCGAACCGAGCACGAATTTTGATAGTAAAATTCAATAATTTGCAAGCGTTGTTCATTTGTAAGACGATCCATGGTTAAATTGCAAACCAAACTGAAGCTGTTTGACAGTGACACAAGGTACTAAACACACGTCAGCTATCAAAACCGGTGTTGCCAAAACCAAACCAGCTAAAAAATCACCCTTTATATATACATATATATATATACAGTTGTGCCTAAATAATTATCGACCGATCGATTAAATAAACTGCTATCGCTTGTCCTCATGTTCCTACTTCTTTTGCTGACCAGCCATCCCGCTGTGCTCAAAAATCTGTAAAGATCTGACAATGAGGCATCAGAAAGTTCTCGTAACGCATTGAAGTAATTACTTCCAAGTGTTCCGTTCCTCAATTCAATTGTGTTGTTTCTTGGGAAATAATTACCTGTTAGAGGTTAGAGCCCCTACCAGCTAGAAGTTTGTTCGCCCGACCTCAGTTATATGCTGGCCAAAGCCCTAGTGATACAAACAAAAATAGTTGGCGCAACAAGTCCGCATGGACCTAGGCCTAGCTTCTCACGACCATTCGTCTTGTGTGAGTTTTTAATTTTTTTTGGGACGAATGGAAGGGATATACAATTTTATGCCGAGTCCAAACGGCCAATTGAGAAGCTCTTTCATGACACTTATACTCTCGGATGTTTGTCAGACGTTCGCGAGAGGTGGCGCAGTGAAAAAAACCTTACATTGGAATTTGGGTTTTTTACGGGATTCGAACCTGGAAACCCTCGCTTAGTAGTCCAACACACTAACCACTGCGCCGACCCAGTGATGCTGCACAGGTCGTAACTCGTTAGTTCTTTCCACCTGTTGTTGGTTCTCATTCGAATCTTGTTCTCCACTCGTTCTCTAATATTGCAAAGTGGTAACTTGATCGACTCATTTTCGGCTTTGTCTCTGTGTCCAGGACCCAGCATAGATTCGTGGTGTGCTGTGCGACCAAAGAAACTTGAGCTCTTCACTGCAGTGGTGAACTGGGATTTTATTTTAATAGCAGAAACTGGCTGCCTGACTGTCAATGATGATGAATTGATGATAATATCGCTACGAAGTATTGCCAACATTAGGCGTTTTTCTTTTTTAGTTCAGAGCACAACCTGAACTGTTCGTGTTTCTTTTTTAGCTCAGGTACATCAGAGCTCAGAATTTGTGTTTCTTTTTTTCTCTCAGAGCATAATCAGAGCGCGCTCTATGAGCTCAGAATAAATTGACTGAGCAGGCTGAGTATAAAGCTGAATACACACTTACAGGCACATTTGACAGAAAAAAAAACAGGATAAACATAATAATTGAAATGGCGGACGAACCTTGTTGCTCTGCAACTGAAGGTTAACCAATTTAATAAACAATTAATAAATATTCAATTTATACACATATTTATTAGAAATGACAGCTATGTGCTCAAGTGAGTTCCATAATTACATCAGAACGATCTGAGTACGCTCGTTTCAGAGAGCGCTCATAATGCTCGAGCTCGGTTCAGAGCTCAGCTCTGAACTAAAAAAGAAAAACGCCTATTAACGCCTTATGGGCGAATATCAGAACCATCCGCTTGGAAAACACAGCTGCCATCAGGTATTCAGCAGTGTATACTTAATTCCTTCGAGAATATACCGGCACCGGTATATTGAACCATCTGTGTAGATTTACGAAATGTTTTATTTATCTACTGTCATTCTTTTAATATCCCTGTTTACTCAACAACCTTTTGGAAATATAATTTCTTTACATCTTTTTGCATTGTTTGAATTTTACAAATTGGCAAGCGCTCTAATCTCGTCTCGACGATGCTTCTACTTCGTGTAACAACCAAAAAACGATTGGACGATTACATGCCGGAAGATATTCTGTTTCGAGGTAACTTTTCGTTTGTCGTTTCTCGCTATTTTGCCAATTTTTTTCTATTTCTGTCATTTTTAATGAGAAGAAAAAAGCGTATATATAGACTTTGTGCAATTCATATATCGTTCCTTTTAGCAATTACAATTTTTGGGCACATTTGGTGTCTTAATTCAACTAAATTTATTTGAACAAGATTTACACTGTCATCTGTCAGTTTTTCCTAACATCAAATCGAGTTTCCATTGAATTTTCGGTTAAAACATTTGACATTAACGAAATTTCAATATACGAACTGTCAACTTAGTACTCAGTCACGAATTTCTTGACTACATTCTACTACAGCAACCGACAGAAACTTCCATCCAGTCCACCAGCTGTCGGACTAACTAAAACAGATTCTTGAAAGTACCTAGTTTTTGAAGCTGAAAAATATGTCAGTGGGTCGATAGCGGAATCAACCATACATTCAAGATGTGTTCCTTTAGTTCGATTGGGACGTGCAGCTGCCTGACTTCATGTATCTCAGTTTTGATTGGCTTAAATTGGTCATATGAACATAATGTTTCAGTTGACGTTTGTGGATCTTGTCAATAAATGAGTACTAAGTTGACAGTTCGCATATGTGACTGACGTAGGAAAAGTGACGTTCCCGATTGATTTAAGATAACTCAGTTTTTTAATGTGCCCATTTGCCTTCTTTGAACTGTCATCATTTTCAAAGCATAAAAATTCAATAAGTAGAAAAGTTGAATTTGAGCCGCAGCCCGTTATATTGTGATGGAAGTAAGAAATTTCTTCCGAGTCTAAGGAATGGAAATGGGGATTTTATTTTTTTTTTTTTTTAAATAGAAGCTTCCTATTCGAGGAACCACATTTTTATTGAAGCAGGTTTTTTTCCTCAGCAATCAAAGTGCAGTGGTGTGTGATATAGAGTCCTGTGAATAGAGAATTTTTGATGAAATAAGGAAATAAAAGAGTTTCTGTTTCACTGAATGGCAGCTGCATAGCTAACTTTTAATTCCACAGCCAGACCGTCGCGTCAGGGAATACAACTTATTTAACACACCTCCATACACACAAAAACCAACCCGTAGCAGCAGTGATACACTTCTGACTTGAAAGGGGATGATGCGTGTCTGCTCCATTATCGTAACTTGTAGTGCATGAATAAATTTAAATTGAAGTTAATTTAGGGAGGCGACTTCTTTTTTGTCGAGTTTTTTTTTCTCACCATGTCTCGGTCTCCTTTGTTGTGTCAAATTAAGTTACGCAACATAATGCAGATTAATAAACTAATAAATGCGGGCTACGAACAAATTAAAGCTAAAGGGCAACTTTAAATCAATTGCAATTATTTCAGAATGAATCCTGGCTGTCGCTTTACTCGGTCAGTGGCGTATGGGTAAATGACAATGGGAATTGCAAAGTGTGGGTATCGAGTACAACAGTCGGAAACGCAGACTTGAATCCATTGAGGAGCATAATCGTGTTTTTTTTTTTTAATTGCCTAGTCTATAAAGCAGAGTAGGTTTTAGCCAGTGTTATTATATCGTGGGATTTATCGCTTTTTGTCGGAATTTCGATGTGCGATTTAAAAGTCAGGTTGTATAATTTGTGTTAATAAATATTCATTGATATCTATATACAAATTTGTCTTCCATTTTTCATAAACTCTTTGTCAACAAACGTAAATAAACACACACTTCAAAGTTTGACAAATGTCAAATGTTTTGGATCTAGTGAAAGTGGGTGTAAATCTCGCTAAGAAATCGAGATTCGCCAATGGAACATGAAAATTGAAAACATCTGATATCTAGAGCAGAAAACTTTTCTGTCCCAATGGAAAATGACGTTTGGTTAATCTGACACCTAAGCAATACCACAGCGACGGACTATCATTATTGTCGACTTTTAACGAACAGGTACGCCTCATCTAGTTCTTGCTATCAGCTGCATTGATTCCTTTCTACCAGTTATTGGTCTCTGCTTATCTTTTATGTCGGTTCTATTTGTCTTCATTCAAATCTTAGAAGCAACAATTGTGTACAGAGATTCAAGTTCGGAGAACTTTGACCGGCACTAGCAATTGAGATAGCGGTTCTTTTCCACAAATCCAAGCAAACGTATAAACGTAATCATTTCACTATCAAATTGAGTTGCAGGAATTTCAAAATATACGAATGCGGTTTCACGTTCTGGGAAATATAGATATCATTTTTTAACTGTGAGAATAGTGAGTAAATATTTTCAATGTACCTAAGTGTGTTTTTCGTACGAATTTGGAATGAAAAGAGAAAGTTAAATGTGATCTATTACGGACGTATTTTATATACGAGAGGGTCGATTCTCCTACTATCTTTAAAATCAAATACACGTTAAAAAAAAAAACATATTATAATAAGAATAAATATATAGCATCGCATAATAATATTTTTTTAAATTTGTCGAAAAATTGGTTTCAAAGAACGTACTAGAAAATGACGCCCGCAAAAAAATACCACACAACTTTGACAGCCAAAACACGCTTTCTTTAGCCACTGTTTTTAATGGCTCAGTTTTCTCAACTGTCAATTAAGGACAATCTGATATATTGCTGCGGCAGCGTTACCAGATACAATAAAGTAAAAAATAAAATCTCTTTCTTTTAAAAAACTCCATCTGTTAAGATTGGCTGACTGTGAGAACAGTAAAAGGGATTTATAAAATTCTACGGAAATAATTAAGTGTATGTAATATCAGTTATGCTGCTGAAGTTGTTTTATGTTTACAGAGTTACTACAGAGGTTGCACTGCTTCCCGCTTTATCCTACTGGCTTGCCAGGCAATCGTTTCCACAAATAGAAAAATTAAAATCGTACCTATGACAACGAATTATATTTTCAAATTTGTAGTAGGTAAGCCTGGGGCCTGAGCCAATATTTTCACGAGCGCTATGCATTATTGGGCACATAATTCTAGAATCTCTAATTTAAACATTACCCCAATAAGACTGCATATTTATTTATTAATGAGCAGTATGTTAAAAAAGCGAAAAGCAAAATAAAACAATTGAAAAATAAAAACATTAACATATAAATAATATACGTAACTGATAATAAGTTGTTATGGGCACCATTTCTTATCACTAGTATTTGTATTATAAAAATATTGGAATTTACTCGTAAGTGCTTGAAAGCTTTTCAAATTAGACCCAGCGATAGAAATTGTTTATTTCTGCTGTTGTTTTCATCGGAAAAGTAATGTGCGGTATTGGTAATAAATTCGTTTTACTGAAAAACATGCATTGGCTTCTTGAGTGCTCTATGAATAGCTTAATTGGATATGGCAAAAATGCACTTAAAAGAAGAATTTTCGATTTTGAAACAATTTATAGATGTACCATATGTTCTTATACAGTTGCAAATGTATGGACACAATTGTAAATAAATTTAAAATCAGTTGAATTTAAAATCGACTGAACCAAGCCAAATCACGTACAGTATACTCGAGAAAACGTGAACAACCAAAAACACAATACAACTGTCAAAGTTGTGTGGTAGCTTTTTTTTGCGGGCGTCATTTTCTAGTACGTTCTTTGAAATCAATTTTTTGACAAATTTAAAAAATATTTCTATGCGATGCTATATATTTATTCTTATTATAATATGTTTTTTTAACGTGTATTTGATTTTAAAGATAGTAGGAGAATTGACCTTCTCGTATATAGAATACGTTCGTAATAGATTACATTACATTTCCGATTTCAACCAGAAGCAGTTTTCTTGTTCCATTAGATTTCAGTGGATTCCCAGGCAAAACCAATGGAAAACGACATAAATTGGTTCAGATTGACACTCGACAAAAACATCAAAACTCAGTTGACATTTTTATGGCGTCAAATTGCGACGTAATAAAAGTGACGCTAGCAACAAATCCACTTGCTATGTGTCTAGTGCAGACAATTCCAGTTCACTTGAACCGCAGATTCTTTTAAATTATATTTGCTAATCATATGACAGCTCAAGTGTGGTTCATATCGAAAAAGTGATGCTTTCTGAATGAAAACCGCTCGCTTATTGTCGCATGGCTATTATTGTCACAGTTTTCCCAAATTGGTTTTCTGAAATGACTTTATTTGGACGGAATTCAATTTTGTATAGTTGAAAATAAGGAATAAATTACGAAGTTCATCTTTGTCATACCATGTGTCAGTCAGCCGAATTGCTACAAAATGAAAAAAAAAATAAATTTGCTCACATCGAAATTTCCCTGTCACTTTTATAAAAAAAATGGATCTAGCTTCGGTTAATTTAAGGTGTGGGATGTGCTGGTTGAGATGTCGGGTTAGTTAGAGTTGTTGGAACAATTTTCGGATCTCCACTTTTTGATTAAGCCTAGTATCCTGCTCTCGCTAAATTTTAGCGTCCCTAGTCTCCACTTCATTTCTCCACACCAAAGATAAATGCTCGCTAAATTATTAAACATCATATAGATGGGACAAAAACTATTTTTTTCACGACAGTAAACGTTCTTTTAATTATTCGCGTACATAGAATTTTAGAATATCAAACTTTGAAGACAATGCATTGTTTGAATTGTTCCAAAACAATAGATATAAGTAAAATTGAAGAAGATATTATCATTGCTGCAGCAGAAAAAGACACGTTCCTTTGTGTCGGGTAAATCCCTATTTGCATTGGAATTTTTCTGCAATTTCTATATTGCAGATCGTTTCTCCACAAGCCCTGCATTTTTTTATGTTTGTTTTTATCGCATGAAACGAAATTTTGAGTTTTTCGTTCACTTTTATTTATTGCACAAATGTTTTCTGCGGTTTCCTCTAAAAAAATTCAAAAGTAAACACAACAAAAATTGTTTCCTCGGCTTTTTATGTCAAAATTTATCTTCTATTTTATGTACCGGACATTTATTTCGCCAGCTAAATGAGTGGAGACTTGTCAGCGGCCCATCTATATGAAGTTAAGAATTTAGCGAGCGAACAGGATACTGCTTTGCTAAACTGCTTCGCGACTTTTTTGTATGGGAGATCAAATTTAGCGCGAGCAGGATACTAAGCTTTAGTTATGAAGGACCTGCGGAATGGTAATCGCTAAAATTATAACTGACGTTGCGATTAAAACTGAAATGTTTTCTAACACAAATAATATATAGGTACCTAGAACGTAGAAGAATTGGTATAATATATATTTGACAGGTAAGTCTGAACGTAAAAGAATTGGTATAATATATATTTGACAGGTAAGTCTGATAGATTGTGATATCTCTAAAGTGTTTGGTGCCATGTATATGGTTGAGTTCAAAGAGAAATACAAGGTGCTTCCATAACAATGATTCGCAAAGAACTCTATTCGTTACTTTAGGTTCATACCGCATACGCGAAATCGATCGCAATCGCATAAAGTCTATCCACGTTCTCATCCAAATGACAGAAAAAGAAAAATTAGCAAAATTACGAGTAACGAGTAGTTCATCTCTTGGCTCAGAAAATTTTAACCGGCAAGTACTAGTAAATATACCTACATTCTACAAATGTCAAATGCACAAAGTTGACAAGGAAAAAATTCAAAACCCGTCTTAAAAATCGATTACACTCAAAAATAACAATAAAATCTTTGAAAATAAAGAAAATTTGGTGGTGGTGGTGGTCAATTGTTTTATATTTTTTCAGATATTTATTAGATGTCAAAGATGTCAGTGGGTCAAAGTATTTATTTATTTATTTCATTATCCTCATGTAACAATTTATAATCTTCAAAACTAATAATAAAGAAAAAAAGCTTAAAGATGAAGTCTATCAACGTACTTTGTAGTATAGGGTAGAGTAGCCCAATTGCGGCCCTCCCCAGTGGCCGGCCACCTCTCAGAAAAGTCGTTGTAATTAGTGAATTGTTATAGTTTTCTTTCGAAGTTTTTCGTAGTTAAATTGTTAACTTAAACTTCTTCCTCAATGTGTCAACATTTTTGTTGTGAGTGCTCAGTCGTTCTCGAGAAATCAACTCATTTGACTTGTGCTCTGTCGGGGAAGATTTTTGTGTGAATTTACTGTCAAATCGTTAGTAAAATTGCTGTCGGAATTAGTGTTTTTATTTTTGTGAAAATTTTGTGGGTAATTGTTTTTAAATGTTGTTTTTTAATTCAATTTTTTTTTTATATATTTTTAATAATATGAATGATTTGTTTTCTTAACTTTTCTGTTATAAAACATTTAAATAACAAATATTAAACAATTTAAGCTCTATCTTTACTGGGTGGCCGAATATGGGACACGAGGTGGCTGGAAACAGGAAACAAGGGGCCGGCCACAGGAAAAAAAACACTTTTTTATATATATACAATATACAATTTTCTGATAATAAGAATTTAACAAAGAATAATTTATTTTAAGAATTATTCGAAAATATTAATATTTGTTATTACTGTGATATATTTTATGACGAAAAATCCTTAAGGGGCCGGCCACTAGCGACTTTCAGCTCTCTGAGAGAGTTTCTCTTATGTTTTTGAGTTAAAAAGCTTCGCTTCTCCAGGAAATTAAAGATACTAATATCTGATAGAAGTGCCTGGAGAACCAACCAGTTTATAATAACATCAGGATCACAAATCTGGTACACTGACGGTTCAAAGATGGAAGCTGACGCAACCGGTGCCGGGATCTATGGGCCTAGGTTCCAAAGAGCTATAGCACTGGGGAAGTCACCAGACATCTTTCAAGCGGAGGTACATGCCATAGAGATATGTGTCCGAGAATGCCTACGTAGGCGCACTAAAGGTGCCCGCATTTACATCCTCTCAGACAGCCAAGCTGCTCTTAAGGCCCTAAGATCGTACTCGATCAGGTCAAAACTGGTTTTAGAATGTTTTAATCTCCTCGACGATCTGGCCAAGGACAACATCGTCACCGTTGCCTGGATACCGGGTCATGAAGGATTTGAGGGAAATGAACGAGCGGATTGCCTGGCGAGAAGAGGCGCATCACGCCTGCTCATTGGTCCTGAGCCCTACTTCGGGTTACCTTTGAGTTACGTACACTCAAAATTCAGGAAATGGGAATATGACCACCTTGCCGAATACTGGACGGAATGCAAAGGACAGAGGCAGGCAAAAATATTCATAAGCCCTGCTCGTAGTAAGACAAAAAAGTTACTTGAGCTAAGCAAAGAAGATCTAAGGATACTAACGTGGTATCTTACTGGTCACTGGCCACTGAGATACCATCTCAAAAAAATGGGACTTTCCGACGATGACTCCTGTCGACTCTGCGGAGAAGAGGAGGAAACAACGGAACACATACTCTGCGAATGCCCTGCTGTGGCCAGGGGCAGAGTGATAAATATGCAAAGGGCGTATTTAAGTCCTGCAGACATAGGACACATAGAACCAAGAAGGATACTGAGGTTTATAAAGAGCCTCAACAGCTCCCTGGGTTAAATAAAAGAGGCCAACACAATAGATCTCTTCTGGTCGCAGTGTAGAGGGCCTATTCCTTACAATGTTTTTGAGTTTGAGTTTGAGAGATTTTTAGTGGAAAATAACGCGAATAGACCTGTTAAAGGATCAGTAATGTGTCAATAATTTTGACGATTTGACGATCTCAAAAAAATAATTTCAGCGCTTTTCAAATCAATTGAGATTTTCAATTTTTCAAGTAAACTTCGCACTAGAGGATCACTAAGAAAATGTAACCACAACGCAATTATGTCATGTTCGCATTAACCATGAACCTACTTCTCGCATAAATCACTTCCTAAGGCGTTGTACCTATCAGAGACAAATCATACCTATATCTGAATGAAACGAAACATGCTGTTATTTTGGGGAGAAGCATAAACAAACACACAACCAACTTATAACGCACCCATATCATCATCGCCAGTGACAATTTCCAACTCAATTGAAATAGAAACATCCACCTCAGATGGGCTTCGACGCATAAACAACGAGATAGCCAGTTAGAGAGTACTAACAACGCAACACAAAAAACATAAATCTTAATAATAATATGATTATTGCTATTATTATCATTTAAGGAATAGACCACGACTATGATAGTATGACAGAGTTTATATACCATATAAGAACACCCCTTCGCTCTGTGGTACGTCAAGCCACGAATCACCCGGTCGGACCACTTAACCGACAGTCCACCAAATTGTAAACGTACATGAACCCCAGGGAACTAAATAACACACACACAAAACTTGAATACAAATTGAATGCACAATCCCTAGAGTGAGGGGTGTGAAACTGGCGACTCCCCCTCACACAGAGGGCATTATGAAATGGAATCATGCACCAGCATGCGAACAGCATCATTTCGGATGCATTTACAATCTTTTGGATAACAATCGAATTCGCAAAAAAAAAAGAAGTCATAAAAGATACCAGTTTGAATGCATCGTGCTGGAAGCCAAACCTACAGACACATCATTTGACTCTCATTCTGGATGGATAAATCATCATTAAGGCGGATGCCTCTTCTCATTGCCAGCGTCTGCTCTTCATCAGTGGCTATTGTTGCAGCTGCAATCGGTGCACTTATTAAATTCACGCAGCAATTGGACAACAATGACAGTGACAACAATAAAATCTGTCAGATACAGAAAATTGCAGCCAAACAAAAAACAGCGTTTTCTCAAAAGGTACACCAACGTTTTTTGCGTGTCGAAAACGATTTTCTTTTTTTCAAGACAACATTATGAAGGGAAAACAAAATGATAAGAAAGGCAAGGCACAGAGTGGATGAAAATCCAGTCTCCCAAATTTTTTTTTTCACTTGGCACTCTCGTAAGGACATAGGACCACTACTACGACTACTCTGTGGGCCATCATCATTACCAATCCAGTAAGCCGCAATTCCCAGGGATAAATAGATGTATCCCCATACACACAAAACACAACTGTGTCGTGTCGTGAATAAGATATATTAAGTGGATGAGGATGTTTATGTATGCATAACAATCATATGTGGGTATCCCTCTTCCAGCAGGATACAAATGGAATAATAATACGTACTCCACACTGCGGTAAAAACAAAACTGGATAACAAAATGAAAATAAAATGGAACTACATTCGCATCGCAGGTATGAACGAGTACCTACGGCTACGAGTGTGTACCTACACAATAAACAAAACTGTTATACTATCCGAAAACTTACACTTTTTTCCCGTTTAGAGCTGATGAGCACTTGAACAGGGGGATCCTTGCAGATGATGAACGAGAAGAGAAAAGTTTGTAAATTTTCTCTCAAAAACAATTGGTTTGCGTATCCTGTGTTTTTTATTTCTTCGAATTTATTTTCGTTATATCATTTGGACAGCATTTGGAATAAAATTGAACAAACTGTTTGCACTCACTTTCACCGCACTATTCTAGGGGGGATACAAAAAATCAATCGAAATATACTCAGCACTTTTTGGGTTGAAACAGTATAAACGCTTCGATACGTTTTCGGTGCTTTCAATCTTTGTTTAAATTGACAAACGATAAAAATGCAGATACCTATATGCACTTGCTTATCGAAGATGGGAGAAAGGTGAAAAAACCTTATTTTTTGTCAAAATTTTATTTATGTATTACTGTCAACGACAATAGCTTAGCTGCTGTACGAATAGAGAAGTAGGTCATAACACGGCAACGACTCTAACTAAACTGATTTTGTCGGGGGGAGAACAAGTAATACATCTCTGGCTGCCTAGCGGTGCAAAGTGGCATACGGAAAATTTCAAAAAGTGGCATAATGTTCCAACAGCCACCAACCAACAGAAGAGACACATCTCCGGTATAGTCGGATATAAATGTGGAGCTTTTCACCCTCTGGATTAATATTTTTCGCTTAGCACAATCTTGATTCGATTCGGCGGAGTGGATAGATGGACATTGTGTAGTACCGGAGACGGAGAGAGGTGCACGAAAGCTTTCAACTGTCAGAAGCAGAAGCAGAAAATATAAAAACTTGTGCGAAGCTATAGCAATCGATGAAAAAATACGCTTTTGAGTGGGGGGGGGGGGGGGGGGCTTTGATAGAGGGTTTTGATGCGGCGGGGCCATTGGACATGGGAGTGTTATCAGCTGGAATTGGAACATATGGAAAGGTTAGACAATTGTCCTACATACAGATCGAATTTATATGTGGTGCTCCGACAGTAGACAATGATTGGCGTCAACCTGGTAGTGTTGCAACTATCTGTGACTCAATACGCAGTTCGTTATGCTAAAGCCGTTCGTGGTGGAATACTTATGTCTGCTTATACCGGCTATAAGCGGCGTTGTATACGTATCATACAGGGACTCTCATTTTGAAATGAAGAAAAACCATATTACCACCAAGTGGTGCCCCCTACATTTATAGTGCACTAGTTATTGGAGAGTGATATGTCGTTTTGAAAAAAAAGCCTTTCTAACCGCGTCCTATGATATATCGGATATTAGGTTTCAAAATTCATTGAGCGCTTAAGTGTGTCCTACGCCCGCACTTCCTTCACCCTATGGCTGATTATACGCAAAATAAGGTCCCCTTGAACAGGAAATAATTTCCTAATAAGCGTTCCAAGCTTACTTGGGACGACTTGGAATTAGGGCCGCCCATGACAAGCTAAAAACTTTGTGTGGAAGGATATCTTGACCCAGGAAATCTTCATTCTTTATAGGCGTTTAAAAATGACCGCAAAGATAAATTGCTTGCCCAAGTTTCTATTATCCTGGGGTGGAGGTGGAATCGGCTAAGATGATATTTGATAGTTGACAATAAAAATCATCGCTTTACGTCCACGTAAGGTGATTATCAAATTGACAATCGCTTTTTTGTCATCAATTTCATGTGACATCTATTTAGGTGTCGCTTTCATACATTTGTGTCATTTTCATTGATAGGCCTGTTTTTTTGAGCTTCCTTCTCAGCAAAGCAAGGTAAAGTAGGATTTTCAGCATGCAATTACAACAACTACGCTCTACTTGACACTTCGAGACTCGCAGTAGTTATTGTAATTTGTGTGCTGAAAATCTTACTTTACTTTGCTTTGCTGAGAACGAAGCTCAAAAAAACACGCCTGATATGTACCTCGGCTTCAACTACAAATAAATTAAATACTTAAGTGAAAAAAGAATAAATTGAATATATTAAAAAACAAAACTGAAAAAAGGGAAATTTGAAAATTTATTGTAATTTTTTAACATTTTAGTATTCTAAATTCACTTATGGTGTTTTTCATTGAAGTTCCGAGAGAATTGCCCCGAAATTCAGAATTGCTCTTTTCAATGAAATTCGTTGAAGCGTTTTTGTAAAAGTGGTAGACACCTTTTCATAGAAACAGTAATTCTTTTCTTCAATAGAAAACACCATTACGTTTTCGCAACGGAAACATTTCGAATATAATTGCACCAATCGGCTGCTCAGAATGGCAGCGTCGGCAAGGAAGTGACGTTCAAAACTGTAATGTCGTTTTCCATTGGGACCACCAAAAATCTTTTTCAGATCTCAGATTTTATGCGTCTCATGGAACATGC
This sequence comes from Cheilosia vulpina, assembly GCA_916610125.1. Taxonomy (NCBI): domain Eukaryota; kingdom Metazoa; phylum Arthropoda; class Insecta; order Diptera; family Syrphidae; genus Cheilosia; species Cheilosia vulpina. Next base: position 75,370,312 of record OU744276.1, on the reverse strand, counting down.
AATGAAATTGATCTGCTTTTGTAAATGGATTAGTGCGTTATTTGACAACAATATCAGCTGTTCAAATTGCATTTGTTTTTGGTAAAATCAACCATGGAAATCGGCTTGAAAAATGTTTCCTCACCATTACATTTTCGCAACGGAAACATTTCGAATATAATTGCACCAATCGGCTGCTCAGAATGGCAGCGTCGGCAAGGAAGTGACGTTCAAAACTCTAAGTGCTGCCAATAATCAATCAGTTTTTTGTGATCGCTTTACACAGAGGAAAGAATAGTTGATAATCAAAAACGACAGTCAACCTCTGAACTTCACATTTTCTCTTGACTTACGTTCATTAATTGTATACCTATTTCACGATTGACAATTTTCCAAACCATTTCACTTTTAACGCATTTGGTTGAAACATTGGGGATGTTCGGATTTCTAGTTTAATGAGCCTGACAGCTGACCGACGTATTTCTGTTCTTATTGCCCTAGATTGGTCATGTGAATAGTTTTTTAGTTGACGTATAAGGAAAGGTAGATGATAAATCTAGTCAAGAAAATCCTGCCTGCATACCCAGTTGAGTGTCAAAACTCGAAATAATATACAAGAACACAAGAACAATTTAAGTTTACTAGACAACGCGATCGTATACCTATGTCCAGACAAATCTAGTTGTGTGATTTGGCCGTTTTGACTTATCAGTAGGATATTCCAATACCAAGCTGACATAAGTCAACTCCATTTGTCTGGTCTAGATTGTCCGCGTACCAAATTGTTTAAAATAATTGTTAACTTTGGGCGCTTGGGACACGTTATCTTTATTAAAGCCACTCTTTATGTGGACGTATACGAATTTCAATGTTTGGGTACGATGGAGATTTCGTAACGACACATAGTAACACAACTCCCTAGCGTTTTTAGGTTTCGAAATGTTCCCCAGCCTTATCTGTCAAATAGTAATATTTTTGTTATTAATTATGGAGGTTTAGAACTGTGCCTGATTGTCTATTTGAAACTCGAAATGTCAACTGTGTGTTTAGACAGAATTTTCTGAATTAGATTGGTCGGTTTAAACTTCGCCAATGGCAATTACAAAATAATTCATGTGATCAATATAAGATGTGTTTTTTTGAGCTTCGTTCTCAGCAAAGCAAAGTAAAGTGAGATTTTCAGCACACAAATTACAATAACTACAGCGAGTCTCGAAGTGTCAAGTAGAGCGTAGTTGTTGTAATTGCGTGCTGAAAATCCTACTTTACCTTGCTTTGCTGAGAAGGAAGCTCAAAAAAACACGCCTATTGACTATCCAAAAGAGAAACAAAAGTTGTCAAAATATGATGTCAAAAATTCTAAACTAAATTCTTTCCCAGTAAGTATTTTCTGCTTTCCTATCTACCAAATATGATTTTATTTCAATGACGCCTTGTTTTATTGAATGGTTAATACATTCATGGAATTAATATGCCATTGAAAGTGTGGCAGCGCCTTAGAGTAAGAAACCTACTTTACGCAATATTAAGCGATTTTTTTTCTCGTTCAGAGTGGAGCACTGACAAGAGCTCGAGCACGTTGAGCATGTTCTAAGCCGAATGTGTTCAGAACGATTTGTTTTATTAAAAAAAAAAAAACATTTGAACACTAGCTGTCATATGAGTTTAAAAACACAACAAGTGAATAGTATGCGTTGTATTTAATTAGTCTGCTATACTCTTTTTACAATCCGCTTTACTCGTATTCTCGTGTTTTTCTGTACCAGTATTTGCATGCCTGATCAGCAACCGTCAGATTTTTACCAAGACTTTAAAGTCAATTTATTCTTAGCTCACAGAGTGCTCTCTTTTCATGCTTTGAACGAAAAAGAAACAAATATCTGAGGTGTCTGAGCTGAAAATAAAACACGACCTTTTGACATTTAAAACTCTTTTAGAAAGGTTGTCAAATGAAAAAAAAAAATGAAAGATATACGATTTGTATGAGTTTATAACTACGGCTTTTGCGTTTGAGAAGTTCAAATTGTACCTAACCCCTACGGTCACACGAAAACGTTATTTTTATTTGATAAATCATATTGATATGGGATAAAATAAATTACACGATAGATTTTTATTATCTTCCGTGAAGTTAGTTGCGGTTTTTGTGTCAATGACAATGTTTGAAAAAAAAACCACACGATAGATAGCATTGAGCACATTCAAAAACTTAGTAACATGAACGCTAAAACTAGATTTGTTGGTAACGTCACATTTTCTACATCAGCCAAATATGCCAACTGTCAACGTAGAACTCCGCCACGAATTTCTTGACTGCCCCATCATCCGACTGGTCTAAGCCAATCAAGTCAGCCAGCTGTCAAACTTATACTCAGATGTCAGATACTTGAACGCCCCATTAACATGCACAACAAATTTCAATTCAATATTTCAGCTCTTTGGGGTATGAAAAGAAGCACAGAAGAGGTATTTCGTTGACACGATAGTTACTAGTGCCAGAATTGAGCTTAAAAATTAGTCGTCTTCATTCTATTTGCCATAACTTATTTATACTTGTATTCCGTAATTTTTTTTTCTACTCTCTTAAAAAGGTATTCTTCATCTGGTCCAATTTCTATTGACAAACTGAAAGTTGTGCTACTTTTTCTTTCAGCTTTTCTTCAGTCATAAACGGGGTAAGTTGTCAAGATTTTGTATGCAGACTCACATCCAGTCGCTCTTTCCAAAAAGATACGTGAAGTCGGCTAGTTTGCACAGTCGCATCAGATGCAACGAATAGCTTGAGGGTTGTTTTATAACCTCAAAATGCACTATAAAAACACTTTTTGAACAATATGCTGGTATTATGTTGTTGTTGAGCACTGGCATGAAGCATGTCAAACATTAACTTGCTACATGATCGCGTTTAGTAAAAAAAAAAAATAAGTCCACCTGTAGATAGTTTCATGCAGACTTAGCTAAATCTGGCGGCACGCATTCGGCTTACCTATAATCTATGATATCGCAACAATAGGTTTCGTCAGTCGTCACCTAAACGATTGAAGGAAAAACTAACACTACCCAGCACCCCTATAAATATCTACGTAAGTACTGCTGGGAACAAAACATCGCGTACTATCAAAAGACCGTCTAACCTAACCTAACCTAACCTAATCTAATGGGGAAACTTTAACCACACCCACAGCAGGTTCCAACAGGTTGCTGTTACATTACCGCCTAGGTCGGAATAATTGTATCGTAAATTTATGCCACAAGAAACGTATTTGGCGCAATTGCTCCAAATAACATGTTTAGCCCACCCTCACGCAGCTACAAATTTTTCTTGGAATACAATGAATACGTTTCTGCGAGTACATACATATTTTTGCCTCACGCACTGATTTTATAGTATCCGCGACACAATCAACCTTTGCATGCCCCAGCCCCATAATAATGGAGAATTACAATTTTGAATAGGATTTGTTTTATACATATGTTGATATGTCAAAATTCTACCCGGGATAGTCGGTGTATCGGTGTACGGATTTTAGGATCTTACCTCTGCGAGCTTTTAAGGGGTAGAACTGTATAACAGATTCGTTTTGCAAAAGTTCACCTCGAATTTGAACGAACTTGTGATTCTATATATCCATGCGAAGCGGCATGTGTAGGAATCTCTGAGCTTTTTTCACAATCTTATTACATAGGTAGTTCTATTTTGTTTTTTTGTTTACAAACATCGATTTGTATAGTAAACAGATTGAAGTAGAATCGGTAAAGTACATAATACTCGGACAATGAAATATCTATATGTAGTTTTGTTTGCAGACAAATATTTAGGACGTTTACGCTTCGCCGGTATGAGTAAAAAACCTTTTTGCGTGAACATACAAAGGTTAGTTTTTAGGTAGGTATATGATATGCGGGTACTTCAAGTAATTTCAATGCTGAAAGTTAGCTTTCACTACAGCTGATTAGTACATTAAGTCAGGGAATAGGGTGATCTGTCACTCGTTCACTGAATCGCCTTCGACATTGTCAACTTGAATGGGAATATACATGATATCAATTTGTAATCCTGACGACTTTCAGAGAATTATTCAATTTTAGATGGTTTTCGAAAGTTCTGTCTGTCCGTAATTAAATGGGTGATGTTACTTTTGAATATGTGTAGGTAATTGATGACATGGTGATAGTCGCAACGGTGTGGCGCTGCAAATACTCAAACACAGAATTATAGCAATACTGGGGCGTATACGTAACTTTTTTTTTAAGAAAACTTTTTTAGCTCACGCAATTCAGTTTCCAACATAGTGGCCCAGCGGTTAGTAATTTAAACCTCTGCTGGATTTAGGTTTGATGCCAAGCGAACAACAAGAAACGTTTTTCTTACTTGCAATAGTTTCCCCAGTTTCTAGTCATCATACTCAGAGGGAGAACTTTTTGACTACCTATTTGATTGCCGTATCGCGATTTGTCAGCCCCTTTTGCCTGTTACGATGTCACCAAGACATTGCACAAGAAAGAATTTACTGTTGACCACCCTGCAAATCTTAGCCTTAACAATGTTAGGACTTGCATATGGCATGCTCAGTTATTTTGAAAATACAAGGTGGCGCAAAAGTAATCCTCCTATCAGAAAATGCTATAAATTTTGCGATTGGCCCCTAATGTCAGTTCTGTTTTGACATTTGTGTAGTAAACACATGCGAAATACACGTTTATAAACAATGTTACGCTACACTGCTCCAGAACGCGGAATATTGGTGACTATTTATTTGAGCAATAATCGGTCGGTGACTTTGGCACAACGTGAATTTCGTCGCAGATTTCCTAGCCGTCCAACGCCTACTGGTGAAACACTGCGACGTTTAGCCGCTCGCCTCGAAGAGACTGGCACAACACGAGACGTTACCAAGAGTGGCGGGCCCCGGAGCGCCCGTTGTGCCGAGAATATCGCCTCTGTTGACGCGGCCAATTTTTTTCGAGAACGCCGCTGGTCAAACGACAACAGTGAACGTTGCGCGCTATAGGGCCATGTTTACCGATATTTTTCTACCGCAATTGGACGATTTACGACTGGAGGACATGTGGCTCCAACAGGACGGAGCTACGGCACACACTGCGCGAGCCACAACCGATATTCTGAAAGCGGTGTTCCCGGGTCGTTTTTGGCGATTTGCACTAGCCCGCAAGATTGCCTGATTTGACCGCTCCAGACTTCTTTTTGTGGGGCTTTTTGAAGTCGCGGGTTTATGTCAACAAGCCTCAGACTCTTGCAGCTCTTAAAGACAATATCCGTCAAGAATGTGAGACCTATCGCCGGAAGTTTTGGCCAAAGTGATGGAAAATGCCATAAAAAGGGCTCAAATGACAATCAACTGTGGCGGCGGCCATTTACATGACATCATATTCTCGACTTGATGTAAAAAAAATTAAAAGACCAAATAAAAATAATCCACAAGAAGAATCAAAGTTTTTCATTTTTTTTTTTAAATACAGCCAAAAAACATCGGAAGGTTATTTTTGCGCCACCTTGTAAAACCTCTCTCGAAAGCGCTCTTTCTATCTGGAAATACGTGTAAAAAAATTGACACATGGTATTTACAACTAACAAAGTTTAGCGTGTCACACACGCTTTCCCAACTGCCGACATTGTAGGCACCTTGTGGGCCTCGTTTCTACTTTTAGATGGCGGTCTATTTATGTTGTTTGTGCCTCAGCAGTGAACCCAAGTCGGTTATAATAGTGGTCAAGTCAAATTAAGCTACTTTGAAGTTATGTTCCCAAGCGAATACAGTCGATTAGATTGAAACCTTGATTCGCTGTCCTTTTCCCTCTTCAGATATACACCCCTATCGAGGTATCCGTTCGGAAAAAATTCCGATACGAAAGTCAAATCTGATCGGAACTCAAATTGCGTTCGAAGTATCCGTTTCGGAACAAAATAAATGAAGCAAATAAACGCGTTCATTTCACATTAGAATATTCCGCAGCAATAAGTTGTCGGAGAGCTTAGGAAAAAATGTACAACGTAGCTGTCAAAAGTAAGTGGTATAACGCGGTTCCTCGCAATGCGACAAGGTGCGCTACATATCATCGGAGAATTTTTCCGAAAGTTGTATCGGAACGTATACCTCGATTGGATAATCTCCGATTTCGAACAAATCGGAGAAAATTCCGTTCCGGGTGATAATCATTAAAAGGATTTAATTGTTTGGCATACGCTACAGCGCTTAACTTGCGTCAGATCTACAGAATGTCTTTAACAAGGACCACCGCTCATTGTCCAAATTAACATGCGGAGTTCCCACGTTAGTTAATAATGAGTATTACGTGAATGAGATCGAGCTCCAATTACTCTTCATTGGTATTTTGACATTCTTTCATCGGTGATAGCTATTCTTTTTTTATACTTCAGGTATGAAGCAACGAGGTCTTGTTTTGCATGTAGATTTAATAATATGCTCTAAAAGAACATCATCTTTCTACCAGTGGAAGTTTAGTACAATTTTTAATTTAAACTTTTCAATTAATGACTCGATCACCGCAGGGTCGACAGTTGCCCCTTAAAATGTGTATGTAAAGCTGGTGAATTAGTTATCTGTTTGCTATCGTTTCGTAGAGTCAGTGCTTACGAATAGACCTCCCAAAGATAGTTTCCTTTGCAACACAAACACTGAATTCGCGATGCACAACTTTGACATCGCACTTCGGCAAAACTACAAGAAGCCCATAAATATTCCTCTGTGATATAGGCTGAATTCCAAAACGCAGTACTTCTGCATTACTGCTTAATCAAGCGTTCCAAAACGCAAACGGATTACTATGATGCAATACATACTTTTTCAAAACGCATTGTGAACACAGCAACTGTGCAAACAGAGCATCGGTAATGATTATAATGCAAATATTTGACATTTCAGTTTGAAACGCCAAATAAAATTGATGTCGTAAGTAAAATAATATATTTTGTAATAATTTGCCAATTTTACTTTGGTTTGCAGTAACAAACGCATAACAAATGCAAAGCAGCGCAAAAGCATTCGTAACCTGGCATCAGAAAAGCAGTGTCCATTCACAATGCACACTTTTTTGACGTTTTGGAATTCGCCATGGCTTCCGCATCTACCCGCATCAGGCTTCTCTAAAAGTACATGTAGTCCCGAAAAACCCTGTAAAAGTGAAACAACATTCAAATTTCAATAAGATATTCTCTTTAATTTGATATACAAAAAAAAAATGAAATACATAAAAAACAAAAAAACTTGCATTGCATTTCTTAACAAATTGTAGTTTCTCTTTTATTTTTCAATTTTGTTTTTTTCTTAACATGTATCAGGTGTATTATATCATCAGTTTTATACTTGCATCATTAAACCTCTTTGCTATAAATCGATTAAAATTGTATACGTAATATATAACAAATTTGATTGACGCTAGGACCAGTTAATCCATAATTGCTTTATTCTCCCATACAATTTCACGTTTCTGTTCATTACATATATATAGCAAAAGTATTTCCTTACCGTTCGCATTTCTATATAACTAATTTTAACGACACATTTTGTATAGCAAAACAAATTTTAAGAAAAAAACCTATTGTATATACTTAAAAAAAATTAAATCTAATATCAATTTGCTTTGTAGTTAATGTTTCAATTTTCTCTTGTTCTATGTATTTGTTTAAATTTATTTATTTATATCATTTGTTTATTTGTTGTCCTATGAAGTTCTTCTAAATATGGTCTAGTGAGTTTAGTTTTGAAATGCATTTGGTTTTTGTTTAAAATTAAGTCTGTTATGTTATACAAAAAAGAAATATATTATATTATGTAATTTTCTCCTAAAAAAAAATGATTCAAGTGACAGTTGAAAAAAACGAAAGGCCGACTATAAATAATTAACCATGCATAGGTTATGTAATTTCTGAAAACAGTCAGCTAAGTTTTAAGCCATTTGAGGTTATGAAGCTACCGTCCACACAATCTCAAAATTTTGGGTGTCTCTAGTCTCGGTAATGTTACAATTCAAAGAACCTACCTTATGGTGCGATCATGAACTTTTGAAAGCGATTATCCATTTCGAAACACACTTTTTCGGTGCATCTACGAGGTTGATGTGGCAAAGGAGTTGGTTTGATTATTGAAAATAGTTTTGGGTAACGTTATGTATTCGTTTCAGTTGAAGTGCATAAAGAAAATTATAAATAAAATTTATTTCTGTAGAAAGGAAAAACTTAACTAAACAAGAGCTGTCAAACTTGAACGTTCTGCAAAATCTCGAGCAACTCTTACTTGCTTTTTTGTGTCAATCGAACCTAAGAAGTGATTAAGTCCCTTTTTGCCTGAGTGTTTGAGTTGAGTATTACTGAGGATCATACGTCAGTCAGCAATGTGTCGTATTGATCAGCTCATTTATTTGAAGTTTCTGAATTTTTGCTCCAATTGTTGTTAAAAAATACTGTACGAGTTCGACCATCAAGGAAGTACTTTGAGATATCTTTCGGTTTGGTGGTCGGTTTTGCTTTTTTGCTCATCATCATCACAATAGGAAGTTTTTTTTTTTTTTTTTAATACATTTTTGGCAACCTTGTCGGTTGGGTGAACTGGAAAAGTAAATGGAACCTGTGTCATCTTTCAGTTGTTTAGAGTTTGCTGTCGGTGGTAATATTGATTTGAAGATCGATGGTCCGTTAGGAAATTATTGCCCTTTATGTCTTTTTTCTGTGAAAATAGGTGGTTACAGTGTTCTCCGAAAAGCAACTGAACAAAATTGTATATTTTTTTATAAAAAAAAGAATGTAAACACAAGTTCGCTTCGGTACCAACATTTGGTAATATTGAGAAACATTTATCCCATATTCGAGCAGCAGGAGCAATGTGTAAGTAGCAAATAAAAGCGACATAGTTTTAGGTACAGTTCCAGTTTCACCAGGCGGTAGCTATAAGACAATTGTAAAATTCAAGCAGCAGTTGTGAGAGGGAAGAGCTTCGATGGGTTGTGCAGATCTTTCCACGTACTCAGTAGGTCCAAGCACCAAACTTGGTCACCCACTAGAAGACTTTCAGCTTTGTAATAGAATATTGCCGACCAAATGCTGATCAAGCGGTTGGCAATTAGCAATGGTGCATTTTCGGTCGAATCATTTACAACACATTTGCCAATCCTTTCTGTGTAGTATTACAAAAAACGATACCGAACTGTGGTAACCGGTTTCCTAATGATCATTCAACAACCAAGAACCTTTCTCTGCAGTTATGTCGCGGTTGCCTAGTGGACGTTCTACCATATTTTGCAATGCACTATTTTGCAATTAAAGTTAGCTAATAGACGCCGGCTTTTATCACTGAGAACAGTTTTCATATGTGCAATTAGTCAAACGATCCGACTTAAAACAGACAGACAATCGGGGGCATTTTTTTTTTATGTTTTGATAACAATAAATTGCAATTAGCCGCGTGATACAACTAAAAACAGGCTGACGAAGGATGACCATTTATTGATTTCACTCTGAGAAATATTGCTGAAAATGGGAATAATATGAACAGTTTGCTACTCTTCATATCTTGCAGTGTGTCCCAGTACGCAGCACTTGACATTGTAGTGTATCACGTCAGTTTAGAAACTATTTATAGAATTTTGATTCGACTCACAAATGCTGCTTACGAAACTATAGATTACCGAAACAAAAGTCAACATCCGTAGTGTCCTGTTAAACTTCCAAAGGTATAATAATGTAACTTGTCACTTGAAGTATTTTCAAACTTTAAATCAATTGTTTTAATCTAATATATAATTTATTTTTGCTTTTGTTTATGCTGTTTTATTTTGTTTTAATTTGAGCCCACAAATATCAGAGAGCGAGGCACAAATAATTCATCTATAAATATATATAAATATGATTCTATTGCTTTTTGTTTGTTGCTTGTTTTAGTTAGTTGTGTATAATGGTTTGTTTTAGTAGCAGTTTATGATTTTTCTTTTTCGTTTTTATAATTTAATATTAGCTTTTGTTGTTTGTCTTGTTTTTTGTTTGTAAACTATTTATCTATTCGTTACGTTACATGCTAGAAAATGACTGAATTTATTTATCACATTAATTCAAAACTACCCAAAACATGGTTTTTGTTTTTCGCCTGTCGGTCTTTGTTTTCATTCACGTCACTAACAACCGTACTTTGTATTTGTATGTAGTTAAATACAAACAAAAAAAAATCTCGTTCAAACTCTTCGTCATTGGCAGTAGAATTCGAAAACAAAACTTTTTGTTTTTGAAAGGATCTTGTGTTCTGGAGAATTTTGAACTAAACAAAAAATATTTTATAATATAAATTGTAACAAAAAAGGAAACTAATAAAGAACTTAACTCTAGGAATTTTTATAATGTAAAAGCAGATGTATCAATTGTTTAGTTTATTTTTTTTTTTTTTTCTTTTTTCTTTTTCTTTTTTTCTAAAAACACAATTCATTATTTGTCGAGCATGTATCCATTGTTTTGCTGCTTCAATTTAAAGAGTATATGATATATTGGAAAGGGTGGTACTTACAGAATAGAAAAAAATTCTAGAAAATCAAAAGTTTTTTAAATGACATGTGTGTGGCGGGATTTGTGTTGTGTACAATCACGTACAATGAGCTTTGATGTGGGAGAAAAGTAATGATTTGTTTTAAATGAATATATAAGCTGAACACTCTGTACTAACGTAATAGTAATGTCAAATTTTTGAGTTGGTATTTGACGATTTAGTTGCATTTAGCTTCGCTTTGACTTTGAGTAGAAGGGCTTCAAAGGAGTCTTCTTCTTTAGGTGGAGCAACTGGACGCGGCACTACATATGATTGGTACGTGTTGATTCCAGCATTATCTGTAAGAAAAACAAAAACTAATAAATAACAAATCAAACTAATCAGGGTAAACCACAGAGATTGGAGTTTTACAGTAAATGAAGGAAACATAGGCTGAGATGAGATGATACTGCTCTCCGTCGAATTGGATGGAGTTGCACAGCAAATTAACAAGAATGTGATGCTTTCCAGTGCGAAAGATGCAGAGGAAGTCTCGTGTCGTGTACAACTTTGTTGCCGACCTAAAACCTTGTGCCAATAACCTAATCGGCCTATGTCAGTGCGATCTTATGCCAGAAAAGTAAACCATCTTAGAAAAGCGCAGACAACTATCACTTGAACTTAACCAGTGGCATCATACCTTAACATTACAGAACGGTTCGCAGTCGTAAGTACCGATGTGTGTGCTGTCGTTTTGATTTTCTCGTTCAAGAAAAGGCTGAACGAGAAAATCAAGCTCAATCAAGCTCACTGAGCAAGGAAACGTGAAAGGGCAAATTGCACAGAAACATAGATGACAAAACAATAATGCGGATCACTTTCTTTGACACAGGTCTGCAATAGTGAAGTTACAAAATAAAAACTGCAATCACATCTGATACCAGGTCTTATATAGAATTTTCCAAAACAAAGAAAATTACTCTCCACTGATATTCCTACGCATTATGCAAGCTGAGACGTTAATAAGGAGTCCATTAGCATAATTCCCGTGAGAGCACTGTTGTCGAACTGAGTTCACATCGTGTCCCAAATGCATTGCGCTCTTAACTTAAACTTCAAAATCCTTATTTGCAAGTATGGAAGTAAACTTACCCAAATCCGCATAGGAGGCTCTGCAGAAGGCTCGACGCCCTCCGAAGCTAATATCATACATGTTGATCGTCGCATCCTTTTGCCCGCTATCGATGACCCTGAAAGCATCCTCCGACTTTTCGTACGTAACAAAACCATACTTCATTCTGCAAAACACAAAAGAAACTCTTGAGCTTACTTCAAACATCTTGTCCTTATGAAAACCTACCCAGTATCCTTATAGTGAATAGTTATCTGCTTGATTGGCCCATAGGCGACAAATTTCCGGCGCAGCATTTCCTTAGTTGTGTCCTGCTCAATGCGACCAACGTACACAATGCGACGCTCTTCCACAGCTGTAAAGAGGAAACAACAACATTAATGCACCTGCCGACGAGAGTACATTTGACAACACTTACCCGGAGCAGAGACATTCCGATCAACATGCCTACTGGCATCGGCACAACGTCTCGATCTTGACCTAGATCTGGATGAAGATTTTGAACGAGATCTTGAATTCCGATATACCCTGTCGAATGATCTGCTTCTGCTGGACGAACGGCTACGGTCACGCGATTGACTCGAAGACGCACTATAGCGACGACCCCGCTTGGGATAATCATCAGACTCTGAGTATGAGGAACTTATTGAACTTCTATGGCGACGACTACGCTTCCCCACCGATCTGCTACTGGATCGGCTACGACCACGATACTCACGCGTCTCTTCGTCGGATGAGTATGAGTGCTGGCGAGACCTGTATTGTCGGCGTCGGCCCTTTTTACTTCTGCTCTGTGACGAATCACAGCTAAGATGTTCAGCTGGCGGCGGCGGTAGTGCTGGAAATTCAGGCAACAAGTCCGTCTGTACCGATTGTGAGAATTTACGCTTTCGTATTCTGTCTTTGCGCAAGTGCATTATAATTTTATCTTCACCATGTTCCGACATTGATGAGTTGCCTTGCGGCGCTTTAATGGGTTCTGTTGGCAGCGGGGCACTCTTTTTCACCACCACATCCTGTATGCTGACAAGCAGCGAGTTGTTGGATATCTTGACAGTCTCGTCGCAGCGAACTTTTTCAAAAGAATTACTTATGTTCGCCAGCAAGACGGAGGATTTCAACAGCGAACGGGAGGCGTTCTTTCCCACTTTCGCCGGAACAGTGCTGTATCCACCGGGGGGGATGGTTATATCAGTATTACAGCCGGTGGACACGATAATAATCTCCTCATAGTCTGGATTGGTCATCGTGTGACCTCCACCATCGTCACAGTTATTTGATTTGTAGCTATCTCTGACTATGTCCTTGAGGGGAAGCAGTTTCGTCACCCGCCCCACCTTCGACGACACAGTAGAGTCGATGATCTTGATTTGTTGAGCCTTTTTCAGTTCCTGCATGCGCAATACCTTATTTTTGGCTTCTGTGATGGGATCGACGAAACGTTTGCCGCCTTGGCTCTCCTTGAGGCTCTTCACTATGGAGGTAATTGCCGGGGTTTGTGGCGGTTTTGTTACCTGAGGTTTTGTCGCAATTGGTGCGGCTTGTACCGAAGCCTCAGTCTTGCGAATTTTTGCTATATCGACAGTTTGTACATTCTTACTAGTTGGAGGGGGGAACGCCGAGGGATTCTCACGCCGCTTCTTATATTCTTCGAGGTTGAGTTTACGCTTCTGAGGCACCAATTGCGGTTGCGGCTCATCTGTAACTACTTCAACTTCTGCGGCAAGCTCCTCGGGATAGGGCTGGTCTATGCTTTCAGTTTTTATACTAACGGTATCGTGCTTCAAGAGCCTCATACATTGTCCATTGCTGATTGGTTGTGTCTGGGATGTTCCGTTTGTCTTTTCCACTTTAATGGCAGCGGCGGGCATTTGTTTTTGGGAAGTGTAACCCTTTTCTATCTTTATCTTTACATGTGCCACTTCTTGTTTGATTGGCAGGCCTTCAACTTTCTTCTCCGGAATTGGTGTTGCGGGTATCTTCTCGTCTTTTACAATTAAATTTTCAATTTTCTTATCCGGCGGTGGTATTCTAACCTGAATTATAGGGTTCTTTAACTTATCTTCAACGTAATTGTTGTTGGCTTGCTGAGACTTGCATTTTAGGTCGCTTTTAGGTAAAGCTTTTGAAGGATTACGATGCATGCTGATGTTTTTGCCACGCCCGAGGCCGAATTTTCTTTTCAGTAAATTCGTTTGTCGCTTATTGGGGATGACAGTGAAGTTGCTTTTAAAATTCGGCTCAACTGGCTTTGCCTGAGAACAGTAACAAAAATGTAAATTATTTCTTCGAGTTAAACAGAAAAGTAAACACAAAGTCAATAAAATTGAATTTCACGCAGCCATACAACGCAGCATACGATTTTAAATAAGAACAACCCTATAGAACGTACAGCAACATTTATAAATATGAAAAACAACACTTACCTCCTTCTTTTCACTCTTCTGCTTATTTGGACTCCACGACGGATCACCCTTAACATTGTCTGTGTACTCCAGATCTTGTGCCTGTTTCGGGTCCCAAAAGCCATCATCTATGTCATCATTTTCAACTGTTTCCACGTCCACAATGACATCGGAATCCGAATCAGAGTCAGACGCCATTGTGGGCACAACAACTTTACCCAAGTCGCGACGTGCAGCTGGCGCTGGCACAACCAACGTCTGGCTCTCATGACTTTCGAACACTTGATCATCTTGTGTTATAAATGCAGCCAAATCAAAAGTACTCGCATCCAATTGGATTCCGAACGGATCTACATCTTCCATTGTCTTTTTCAATTCATTGGCATCAGAGTGGAGCGCAAAATCGTCGACATGGTTTGCCTGCAACCTGTTGCCATTTTCCATAGGTCCAAAAATCATTGCATCCTCTGCGTCAGTTTCATCGTCATAGTCACTCGAATGACTCTCGTAGTCACCAATGGAAGAGCTGTCAGTACGACTTCGGAATGTAGATTGACTACAACTTCTAACATCGTCATACGCCACAATACCGGACGTATGACCGTAATCAGCGGTTCCCTCTTCATCCTCCTCATCATCATCTGTGGACTCTAAGAATTCAGAATAATACTCATCGTTTGGATTGACAGATACGATTTCTATCGCCTGCTGCGAGGAGAGTTGTCTTTTATTGACCACGCCAAGTGGCGTTGCATCTTCGTAATCTCCATAGAATAGCTACAGACAAAAATTTAAAATTAAAAGATCAGATTTATATTGGATGAACCACACGAGTGGTGTGCATCTCATCTCATCATCGAGAATTAACACAACGTACCGAATCGTGTTTACTCTCTAGAGAGTAATCTCCATCTTTTAATAATGAGCCGCTGTATATGTTGCTGGAAACGATATCTGTTGGTGCTATTGGAAGTATACCGTGTAGGGTCTCTGTCAATTGAAGGCCCAGTGTACTGAAAGGACAAGTGTTTGTATTTATTATTTCGGTTTACATAAATAAGTGAGCGCGTTAGACTACTTACTCGTCTCCACTGGACCAGAATTGGGTGTCTGTGTCATATGTAACGTAGTTTCCGTCAAACGGATCATCGTGAAAAACATTCAAAAGCCTCGAATCCATGATGTGGAATTTTTGTTTGCTGCAGTATCTACAAGGAGAGACAACAAACGATATATAAATAAGTAAATTAAAGCAGAAACATTGTAGTGGGCTTAGAAGTTAGGTTACTAATAACTGCATTTTACTCGTTGACGCTAAAGCTTTAAATGTGTCGATTTTAATAGGCTGAGCGTGATTCGCACACACACCTTGAGTAGCCAGTGCATATTTAGAGCGCCAGAGTGATAAATGATCGAATATTCACGTCGACATAGTATCACATCATCAAATAGGTAACCGAAACCACTATGCCGCCTGCTGTCCGAGACAGCGTTAAGTAAACCCCAAAAAATGTGATGATAGAGAATGCTGTTCAAAGCGGCAGGCGATGACTTGGTTGGGAGCATGCACCAACTCATCTGTAAGATATGGTCGGAGGAAAGTATGCCCGATGAATGGAACCTCAGCATTGTTTGCCCGATCCTCAAGAAAGGAGACCCTCTGAACTGCGCCAACTACAGAGGTATAAGTCTTCTTAACATCGCCTACTAGATCTTATCTGCTGTTTTTATTTATTTTATTTATTTTTTATTTATTTATTTGTGAGTGCTTAAAAACAGTAAGATACAATATCTTATAAGTTTGCCTTAAGCTAATTTTACAATTTTTAAGTATAGAGCAGAGAAAATGAAACAAATTGTAACTTCAGTCTTAAATTCAAAAGTTATACATATTCATATTTACATATTTACTGAGAAATGATCCTTTAATACCCTTTTCATTCTTGCTGTATTCTGAGTTTCTTTAATGTAACGCGGTAGAGAATTCCACAGACGCGTAGCATTTACAAAAAATTGACGTTCCGATGTTAGACATGAAAAACGAGGTTGAATTAATTGACGAGACCTTCGCGAAAATGCCATCCTAATTCTTTCGAAACAGTATTGAGGTTGCTCTGTTAGCAAAATATTGGATAATAATGTGACAGTGCGAAATTGACAATAATTTTCAAAGGGCATACCGAGCAAACGATTAGCAAAACCAGAAACCCTATCATATTTTCGTAACCCAAAGACGTATCGTACAGTGCTGTTAAACGCGACATTCAATTTTCTTTTGCTCACATAGCTGCAATTACAAAAAAGTTCACACCCGTAAATTAGTATAGGTATTACCAAGGTCTTAGCGAGTAATAAGCGCGTTCGAATTGGTGTAAACGACTGAGTTACCCATAAGGTGCGCAATGCACCATACACTTTTCCGACGAGTGTATTTATATGGTTATCCCAAGTTAGATGCCGGTTAAATGTCATTCCAAGATTTTTTGAAGTTTCAACATACTCAATCGGGACGCTGTTTAACACTATCGCAGGAAAATAGGAGAGATCCAAAATATTTCGAGATATTATCAGACATTTCGACTTTTTTGGGTTTAGATTAAGACCATTTATTTTGTACCAGTGCACAATTTTCTCTAAGTCTTCGTTGACGCAAGAAACGCCATGCTCGATGAGTCCGAGAGGACAGCTTAGATATAGTTGAACGTCATCTGCATACATATGTGATGAGCAGGTCTCGACAATAGATGGGAGCTCATTAACATACATAGAAAATAAAAGAGGGCCAAGTATGGAACCTTGAGGAACTCCGTTAATATTATTGAGAAAATCTGATAAGGTATCACCAATTTGAACTGCCTGTCTTCTATTAGTTAAATAGGAATAAAGTAATTTGGCAGCACCAGCTGAAAAGTTAAATTGCCGCATAAGCTTTTTACAAAGGATAACATGATTAACTGTGTCGAAGGCCTTTGAAAAGTCAAGCAACACCAGAAAAGTTACCTCATCCCTATCCAACGCTAGTCTTACATCGTCAGTAACACTGAGCAAGGCCGTGATGCAGCTGTGTTTTTCACGAAATCCGGATTGTTTCGGAGTAAGCATATTATTAGACGTAAGATAAGCGGTAATTTGTTTTTGTAGAACCCTTTGTGAACGCTTGAAGCCTTTCGTCAACAACGTGATTGGTCCCTATCAGTGTGGCTTCAGGCCAGGAAAGTCTACCCTTGACCAAATATTCACACTACGGCAGATCTTGGAGAAAACCCAGGAAGTTCAAATTGATACCCACCACCTTTTTATCGATTTCAAGGCCGCCTATGACAGCATTTATAGAGACGAGCTATACAGAGCAATGTCTAGTTTTGGCATCCCTGCCAAACTCGTCCGTTTGTGCAGGATGACAATGGAGAATGCACGCTGCTCCATTAAGGTCGGTAAAGAACTTACCGAGACCTTCGATGTCAAAAAGGATTTAGACAAGACGATGCGCTGTCATGTGACTTCTTTAACATCGTTCTTGAAAGAATAGTGCAAAACTCAAACGCTAACACCAGAGGCACTATCTTCCAAAGTCCGTACACCTACTCGCTTACGCCGACGACATCGACATAATCGGCAGAACGCAACGTGATGTCACTGGCACGTTCGTGAGCATTGAGATGGAAGCGGCAAAGATGGGTTTGGCGGTCAATGAGGGCAAGGCAAAGTATATGCTGTCATCAAGAAAGTGACACCAGCGCTGAGAATAAGCGAAGAATAACTCTTCCCAATCGCTGTTTCTTTGGGCTAAGAAAGCAATTGAGTAGCAAAGCCCTCTCTCGAACAACTAAAGTGACCCTTTATAAGACCTTGATCATCCCAGTCCTACTTTATGGTGCAGAGGCATGGACTCTATCAAAATCGGATGAGGCTACACTTGGTTACTTCGAGAGGAAAATTCTTCGAGTAATTTTCGGTCCCGTCTGCATAGACGGTGAATGGAGGAGGAGATACAACGACGAACTGTACGGGCTGTACAGCGACATCGACCTGGCCAGAAGAGTGAAGGTCCAACGACTGAGGTGGCTGGGTCATGTAGAGCGAATGGACGTCAATGCTCCGGCCCGGAAGATCTTCGAAACCACACCCGAGGGAAGGGTTGAGGCCCAGGTCCACCCCGGACTGTAGCGCCACCTTAAGTAAGTAAGTAAGAGAATGCACACAAGCGATGCAGTGCAAAAGAAAGAAATCGGGGAAAGAGTATAGAGCCAAGAGAAGAGAGTTAAAGAAGATCAATCGAAGAGGTAATAGACAATTTCGAAACGATAGAAAAAGGAAGCAGCTTAGGTCGACGAATAATACAGGGGTCAGGCATCTACTCTGTACCGCTGGGCAACTCAACATCACTACGCCTCCCAGACCATTGCAGTGTATTCCAAGCTGAAGTCATGGCAGTAACAAGGGCTGCCCGTGAGTCTGCGATAAAGGCAATACCTCAGGAGGGTATCACCTTCTTTATTGTCAGCTAGACAGCCATAAAAGCCTGAACTGCCCCAATAATAAAATCAAAGCTTGTGATGGGCTGTCGCGCAAGGCTCTTGGAACACAGCATAAGGTAATGCTCTGCTGGGTCCCTGGACCCGAAGGCATTCTAGGTAATGAGAAGGCGGATGAACTAGCACGACAAGGAACAAACATCCCCGCCTGTGAATATCCCGCTCTGCACACTAAAGCTAGAAGCGGGGAAGAAGACCACAGACGAGGCGAACGCCAGATGGACACCCATGAAACTATGGACATCTTTTTATAACCAGAAATGTCTCTCTATGCTAGTAGGTATCATAACAGGACACAATACCCTGCGGTACCACATGAAGAAAATGCGACTGACACAGGAAGAACTATGCAGAGGCTGCGGCGGCGAGGGAGTCTTAGAGGATACAACCCACTTCCTATGTCCGAGTCTCCAACACTCCAGGAACAAATTCCTTGGGAAATTCTTCTTCCATGATATGAACGAGCTATCTACGACACCAACGGACAAAATCATGAATTTCATAAAATCCTCAAGATGGTTTGTATGCAATGACGCAGTAAGTAGTTAACCAACAATTTAATAACGCGTAAAGTATAGGTTACTACGCGTAAGGGACAAACCTTTTCCCCCGATTGGTATCAGAATCGGTCGATTTTGACCCGAGGGTGGCGCGGAACTCTTCACGACAGCCCACTAACCTAACCTAACCTAAAGCTCTGGTAAATAGAAATGTCACGCCGAATGTCTGAATTGGAATTGGATTTGGCTTTCTCTGAACATTCGACTCTCGATAGTTTGATTGTTGTTTGTAAACAGGACCCCTTCACTTAATAATAGGCCTGTTTTTTTGAGCTTTGTTCTCAGCAGAGCAAAGTAAAGTAAGATTTTCAGCATACAAATTGCAATAACTACTGCGAGTCTCGAAGTGTCAAGTAGAGCGTAGTTGTTGTAATTGCGTGCTACAAATCCTACTTCACTTTGCTTTACTGAGAACGAAGCTCAAAAAAGGCCTAATGTCGCATATACAATTCTGTTCTACATGCTATTCTGCAACACGCTAATCGGTTCATGTCTTTTGTGATATCAGGCCCGTATCCTTTCCGACCATCGTTCAAGAGACACAGCACTCTTTCATCGATTTTAAAGGTGAATATTACTCGCATTTACTGTCGGCAACCTTTATGAGGATGGTCGCATTCGCGATCGCGGCAAACATTCAGTTATCTGCATCACGTAAAAGGTGAGTGGTCTCTGTTCCAAACAAGCAATTACCTAGTGCCTTTGAGATACGTTACTTTGTAAATCCTTTAATAGCGCTCTAGAGCAGAGCAAGTTATATGTGGACGATATCGAGCTCAGTTGCCGCTCCAAGACCGACGTAATAGGGGAAGTAACGCGATTGAACATACAAAATTTGATTGAACATACAAAATTAGATTAAACATACAAAATGCGTAGAACAAAGCCTCGATCGGTCTATAGATCGGGCAAAGAATTGCCCTTTGGAATCGCTGCTACTTTGGCTTGACATAAAAGGGGAATATCCTGACAGAACAGATACTAAACACGTTTGCAGTGGAGTAAGACAAACTATGGGTACCTATTAAAACCCCGCTAGCTTTTTCCCCTAGCAAGAAAGCAGCTCATCGTGAATAGCAGTGTCCGCAGAATGTTCTATACTCTATGACACAACCGACCTTTTCTTTATTTTTGTGCATATATCAACATTTTATGACTAATGCTTTACAGAGTTGGAAACGTAACCGCTAGCTAGCAACATTCAAAAAAAAACTAAAAACTGTTTTCAAATTGTAAAAAGCACAAGACAAAGCACTTTTTGCACAAAGAACCCGTTCTTAGGTATCTTCATAAATTATTATCAACTTTTCATATGAATTTTTTTGTTCGCGATAATCTTCCAGCCTCAAAGAATTGTTCACGAATTCTTGATTACTGCCTTGAAATTGTATTTAGATTTTTACTACACCCACACACAATCATGTGAACATAAATGAACAGAAAGATCTTCAGAAAGAAGCTACATCAACCCCTAATAAATTAAAAAGCATAAAAGACAAGTATAGGTAGGTAGGTAGTTGACAAACGAACCTCAAATCCTCTGGCTGGAAGATTATCGCGAATAAAATAATTCATGTGAACAGAAATGAACAGAAAGATCTTCAGAAAGAAGCTACATCAACCCCTAATAAATTAAAAAGCATAAAAGACAAGTATAGGTAAGTAGGTAGTTTACAAACGAACCTCAAATCCTCTGAATGGAATTCGAGAAACCAGATGGCGTTAGAGTTAAAAAGTTACAACACAAAATAGTTAGGTACCTACACAAATTTGCGCAAAATTCAAATTTGAATCAAATTGTTATCATGTGCTGGACGATGGCATACTTTAAAATTTAAATGCACATGTGGCCAGCTGATAACGATTATTGATGCTTTTTGCCTGGGTGCAATAACAACAACGGAACAACATTCCTGCAGCGTGGAAGCAGAAATATTCCACGTGCATCTGAAATTTAACAATTCATCGATAAAATCAGTTGGGTTTTTATTTAAGGGTATTTGCCATTTAAAAGTGAAGATCTATACCTCTGCGTATATCATTGAACTAGAAATCGTTGCTATCAAACACTTTGGAACAAATAAGATGGGAAGTCACTCAAAGCCGTCACTCCATGACACGTATTCGAAAGGTATCAGACGAGAGTAGAAAACTATACAACACAAGTAACGCTGACGACAAGGGCAATCACCGCATGGACGTCTGGTCTGCTGGCATACCATTCATTCTCCCAAATTTATGATGATGGTGGCGGAAAGAAAAAAATGTATATACCACCGAGTTCTTTGATGGACATTACTACTTTTAGACGCCAAACAAACCGAAATGCACATTTAATACATGGATTTCCAGTAGAATATCAACTACCTAACAATATAAATATGCACAATTTAATACACATGGTTTTGCACACGCCTTTTTGCGGTATGTTGGCATGCTAATTTTTTTTTTTTTTTATTACTTTTGTTCGAATACAAATGGTTTGGATGGAAAAAGATTTTACTCACCTGTATACCCTGTGCAGCGAAACAGATGGGGAATCTGATGAGTTTCCCTTTGCCCTTTGGGAATTATTCCACTAGGTATTAATTAATAAATGCACTAAAAATAAATTCTAAAAACGTGTTAAGCATTTGTGTGCTTTAACCTCACATGTTGAGCGTTCGACGATGACGTTCACAACCACGACGACGAACCATACAACCGGAATAGAGAAACTTTTTATTGCCGTACAAAACACTGGAATTTTTAATAAATTATGTTTTCTTTTAACCTGCTGGCGAAGTTAATGGTAATGCGGTTTATATGGGAATATTTTTAGTTAATTTTTATTAGATTTACACAACAAAAATGCACAAACGAATTGCAGGCTTTTGAATTTCACGTGTTCCGTTTGCTTGCTTGACAGTTTTGCGAAGCTAGAAAAGGGGAGAGTACAGAGTACCCAGTCGGTCGCACTCATTTATGAGACAAAAACCTTATCGCGTGTATGGACTTGTACTAACACTTGTGTTGGGCCAATCAAAATTGTAACTTTCTTTCACACACTCGAGAAATCGCTTTGACAGGTGTAGTGGTGCAGAATCAGCTGTCAAGCGAAATGCCAAATTCATAGCACGTGGAAAAAATGTTTTTTATCTGTCAACCGGCTAGGTGGTTGGCTGCCATGGGTCAGGGATGTGTGGACTGATATCATAGATAATGGAATACAGAGATATATAAATTTCCAGTGGATGTGCGTCTGCCTACCAAAGATAATCGAATACAGAGATATATACCTTTTCAGTGGAAAGGCGGCTGCCTACAAGCTGTTTTCCCGAAAAATTCATGAAGTCACGCACATATGTTCATTTCTTTTCTAGTATATGTGAGTTCATGAATTGAATTGAATTTAATGCAAGAATCCGCTATTCCCAAATGTATATTTCACTATTTTTTTTTATTTTAATCGAAGCCTTAACAAAAACTAAACAAGTTCATCACCAAACACAAATCAATTTAACAGCGCGATGCCCATAAAAGCAAAAAGAATGTTGGCTGGCCATTGGCAACTTGCTTCTTTGTAGCTCACACTTATTCACAGACGGGGGTTGAAAGTACAAGAACAACACTGTAAACAAATGGGTTTTGGGCGGATAGACGTACGAAAGATATCCATCTCTTTTATTCTTTCATCTCTGACTGATATGTTCAATTAGTAGATTTAGCTAAAAAAAAAAATGGCTAGTGTAAAGCCACATTTTAATATGACATTTTTGTATAGGTCTGTTTTTTTAACTACGCTCTACTTGGCACTTTGAGGACTCACAGTAGTTGTAATTGCGTGCTGAAAATCCTACTTAACTTTGCTTTGCTGAGATCGTATGATTTGTCTCTGCTTTTCTAAGCATTTTGCATTCACTGGTTAAACTTTATATTAATGTGGTTTTCGATTGGGCTTCTTCAGATTCGCTCTCAGATTTCAGATTTCGTGTGTCTAATCGAACATAAAAACGTCACTTGCTCTTTTTTGTGTTGATATAAGTGCGGTTCAAATATGTGTAGCCTTCAACTTGCTTTCACTGCTTAAATTTTGTATTAATTTAGAATGTTAAATTTGCTCCCAGATTGATTTCTTAACATTTGTACACATGTACATAAATAATTAACAAAAATAGAGCCACCCGATGCAATGCGTTTCCCAGCAATTGAAAAATTTCACGAAAACGTAAACAAACTTCACTAGTTGTCAAACTCAAACGTACTTGTATTGGTAAATCTGAAGCAAATCGCAAAATTGCTCTGAAATCTGAAAAAGATTGCTTTTATGTTTGTAACAAACGAACATAAAAATTGCTCTGAGAGCGCCCAATCGAATACCACATAAATAAAAAGTAGTACAATCCAAGTACCTACCTAATGTCCAATAAGGAGAAGAGTTTTCTTGAAAAACCCAAAACACATATATGTTTTCCATTCAGACTTAAACCGTTCATTCGACTGGCACTTGGTCAATTTTTTTTTGGTTTAATAATAGGGGCTTTATTTTAGTAGGAAAATTAATCAGATATTATAAACAAACACTAATTTTCAATTCTGCAATGCTTTTCCACAAATTTTGCACTTTTTTTAAAAACTATTAGCTATTTTTTTTTTTTTCGGTACTTTACTGTCGGATATTAATGTCGTTTTCCATTGGGACAGCCAGAAATTTTCTCAGGGGCCCTACTAAAGATAATGGAATACAGATTTGTATAACTTACCAGTGGAAAGGCGGGTGCCTCCAAGCTGTTTTCGCTATTCCGAAATGTGTGTTTCACAATTTTGTTTATTTTAGTCGAAACCTTAACAATAACTAAAAAAGTTCAACACCAAACACAAAACAATTGAACAGCGCGATGCCTATAAAAGTAAAAGGAATGTTGGCCGGCCATTAGCAACATACTTTTTTGTAGCTCACACGTATTCACAGACAAGGGTTGAAATTACAAAAACAACAATGAAACAAATGGGTTTTGGGGGGATAGACGTACGAAAGATATCCATCTCTTTTATTCTTTCAATTCTTTCATCTCTGGGTCGGCCATTAGCAACATGCATTTTTGTAGCTCACACGGATTCGCAGACAGGGGTTGAAATTACAAAAACAACTATGAAACAAATGGGTTTTGGAGGGATAGACGTATGCAAGATATCCATCTCTTTTATTCATTCATCTCTGCTGCCTACAAGCTGTTTCCCCGAAAAATTCATGAAGTCACGCACATATGCTCATTTCTTTTCTAGAATATGTGAGCTCATGAATTGAACTTTAATGCAATAATTCGATAATCCGAAAAGCGTATTTCATTACTTTTTTTATTTTAATCGAATCCTTAACAAACACCAAACAAGTTCAATACCAAACACAAAACAATTGAACAGCGCGATGCCCATAAAAGCAAAAAGAATGGTGGCTGGCCATTGGCAACTTGCTTTTTCGTAGCTCACACGTATTTACAGGCGGGTGTTGAAATTGCAAAAACAAAAATGTAAACAAATAGGTTTTAGGGGGATAGACGTACGAAAAATATTCATCTCTTTTATCCTTTCTTCTCCGGGTCGGCCATTAGCAACATGCTTTTTTGTAGCTCACACGTATTCACAGCAGGGGTTGAAATTACAAAAACAACAATGTTAACAAATAGGATTTGGGGGGATAGACGTACGAAAGATATCCATCTCTTTTATTCATTCATCTCTGCGTCTGGGTGAGTCCAGAATCAAACAAATCACTGAAAATCTGAAACCGTTCCATTGGTTCTGAGAAGAAAACTTGAAGTAATCCACTCGAAAAGCACTCACATAAGTGTAATTTATGGACACAAGCATAAACTAAGTTTAAACTTAGTTTATGACACAAGTCAGCTGCAGCAGCCGTAGATTTTTTGCATTTCGCTAATACTTTTGTGGATTCTGATTTCTGAAGTAGTTTCGTTGTTCCATTGGGATGAGTGAGGAAAACAACAATAATAATAATTAAAATAAATGAAACTACGCCGTCTTTCGCTTGTTGCCGCTAAAATGTATGAGCGCCTTAGTATTGCAGATTACAGTACGACGTAAATGTTCTTGCCAAATAATTTTTGTTAAAAAAAGGTTTCTACAAAGTTTACACGGAAGAACAATTGCAAACATCTGAAGGAAGCTTATCCCAACTCCCTTGAGAATCAAATGCGAAAGAAGTCCCTAAAATAAATCTCTGCTTTGCAGAACCTTAATTAAATTACTATCAGCACGTTTTGTACACTCATCTTTCTTTCTACGGGATTCGCTTGCCAAATATTACCCCAAATGTGAAGCAAAAGTGCAGAGTTAATAAAAACAGACCACATTCCGGCTCTTTCTGTTTTCGAATCAATACACAACACAGGTCACCCAGGAAAACGAGTTCGCCAACTTTGAATCATGCAGCACAAGCATTGAAAGAACAGCCAGAAGATGTAAATTTTTAATACCTCCATTATTGATTATCTTTTATTTAGTTAATAGGAGTGTACATAAAATTCAAAACATTTCCTTATTTATTATCGGTATGGGCAGTGCCAAAAGGCGTGGCCGACTGCAAGAAGACCAGCAGCAGCATCAATCGCCCATGGGCTTTGAAAATGTCGGTTTTGTTAAGAAATAAAAATAAGTAAACAAATTAGACAATTGCATTATTACTGAGTTGAACGGTCGGCTGGTAATTAACGGCGCTTGACACTGGTCCATTCGCCATCATCACGATTTTCTGAAATGATATTGGTTAGCGTTAGTGTTTACAAATTCATCATTTTCGAGTGCTTACCTTTCTCCTCTCGGCGTGGCGGTGCGGGACGTTCTTTGCGGTCATCATCTGCTCGCCTCCAGCTGGAAGAGGAATCCTTATTTTGAGCTGGACGGGCTGGGCGGTCACCACGTTCAACGCCGCCACGTTCGCCACCGCGATCAGCACGATCGCCACGGTCTCCCATTGGTCTGCGGTTTTCGCGTGGTTCGTCGTTGGTACGAGCATTGCGCCAGTTTGTGTTGCCCGACTCACGATTGTCCTGATCACGTGGTCCATCACGACGACGTGCAGCATACCTATCGTCCCGGTCACCACCACCCCGACGGTCATCACCAACACGACGATCTTCACCACCTCCACGACGATCTTCACCAAAACGACGATCATCTCCACCGCGGCGGTCATCGCCACCACGTCTATCATCGCCACCACGTCTTTCATCACCACCACGACGTTCATCACCACCACGACGGTAGTTGTCGCGCCGATCTTCACCGCGATTTTCTTCTCCACCACCGCGACGCCACTTATCACCTCCAGCTGGCGCCGCCGGCCTACTAGAACCTTCGGCACGCCAAACACCTTGACTGTGGGTGTCCGATGCAGTGGCAGCGGCAGCAGTAGCAGCAGTAATGCCAGTACCGCCGCCTCTACGCCACTCACTGTTCTCAGAGCGTTCCGGACGCTCGGTGCGATCTCCACGATCACGGTCTCCGCCGCGTGGTCGCCAAACATCACGATCGCGGTCCTTGTCAGACTCTTTGGCAACTTCACGCGCCAAACGCTCACGATCTTCTTGAATTTTCTTTTCGACTTCCTCTTCCTTCTGACGTTGCTTCTCGTACTGAATCCTGCGCTTCTCCTCTTCGGCCTCGCGCTCCTTGCGACGGCGTTCCATCTCTTGACGTTCCTCCTCCTCCTTGGCACGACGAATCTCTTCTTCTTGACGCAGGCGTTCATCCTCTTTTTCGCGCAGCCACTTTTGACGACGCTCTTCGCGACGTTGCACAATCCTTTGCGCCAAACGCGTTTTGCGCTCCTCTTCGAGTGCGATGTTGAATTTCTTCAGCTTGTCGACGAACAAAGAGGCTCGCTCCTTCTTCAAGTTCTCCAGGAAGGCATCACGATCTGGGTACATACGCTTCAAGCGCTCTTGCTGTGACACGGCGTCCTTGCGTTCGGCAATAGCATTCTCAATGCGCTGTTGCTCCTGCATTTCCCAGAACTCCTTGTCCTTTACCTGCTTCTCAGCAAGGTACTTCTCGAACAGTGGGATTTCCTCAATACGCTTAGCACGCTCGAAGTAATCGATTTTCTTTTCCAATGACTTGAGTTTGGTCTGCAGTTCCTTGCGTTCGCGGTTCAACTCCTCTGTCTCGCGGGCCGCAATTTGCTCGGCATCCAACTTTTTAATTCCTTCCTCGTCCAACTTGGAGAGCATCTTCTTGCCATGGGCCGTCTGCGAGATTTGCTGCATTTTCTCCTTCAAGCTCTTCTCCTTAATGGCAGCGATTTCATTAAGCTGGCGTTTCTTTTCGCGTTCCTCGTTTTCTTGTGCAATGCGCTTCTCTTCTGCCATCTTGAGTTGACGAGAGGCTTCTTCGATGCGGCGCTGCTCCTCCTCCTCCCTTGCGTTGTTCTGCT
Source organism: Cheilosia vulpina (assembly GCA_916610125.1). Lineage (NCBI taxonomy): Eukaryota > Metazoa > Arthropoda > Insecta > Diptera > Syrphidae > Cheilosia > Cheilosia vulpina. The sequence continues at coordinate 75,342,780 of OU744276.1, read as the reverse complement.
TCTCAATGTACTCTTTGCGGTCCTCAATAATCTTCTGTCGCTGCAAAATGCGTTGATGCTCCTTCTCCTTGATTTCGTGGTAATGCCAGACCATCTGGGCGCGCATCTTCTGACGCTCCTCCTTCTTGCGGTTGGGATAGACCACGGCAACGGCACGGTGCAGCACATTCGACATGTTCACCAATTGCGAACGAATTTGTTCAGAAGGCATCGACTGCAGGGACGGACCATCAGTGTGATCCTCACGTTGGCTTTCGGTCAAATCCGTACCAAAGTAGATGCACCGTTTCTGGTGGTCGATGCGAATCTGCATGTCGTTATGGCGCACACAATCGACCAGGATCTTCTCCAAGTAAAAAATGTTGGAAAATGAAGCCAGTTCAAGTAGTCGAGTAAACTCGATGCTCTGATAGACTTGCGTGATTTGGCGTATCAATCGCATTATGGTGACATCCTTCAGCGACTGAATGTACTGCGTAAGCAGATTGTTCTCGTCCTTTTCGATCACATCGATGACCGTTTGTACACGCTTGCACAAGTTCAGTGGGTTGAAATCAACCTCCAGCCAGTTGTAGAGGTTTTTGAACTCATCCGAAGCGTGCGTGTGTACATTGAGGCGGACCTGCGGGAAAAAGGTTCAGAATATTAATATTCAAGTCAGTCAATAAAACGATGCAATTGTCATTGGCCACGAATCGGAACCATAATGAAGGAACTGAGACCGACACTTCATGAATGTACGTCGAAGAACATTTTTTTAAAAATATAATTAGCTTACCACTTCCTTAAGCAACGAAACCCTAGTTGGCGGCTGTGTCAGACCCAACAGCACTGCCAGGCGTTGTGCCTTCTCCAGTGGACTCTTATCGGTCTCAATGAACCGATCGAATTCGGGATGAGCCGATGGCAGTGGAATCGACAGTGTCGCAATCAACACATGCGACGCCATCCGCTTCATCTCATCCTCCGTTGTATTTTTCTTCAACTCCCGGGTCAACTGGAAGAGCTTCAACAATGCGGCAGCATGGAACAACTGATTACCAGCCTTGGAGAATACCATAGCAAGCTTTTGATAGTAGTTAGCCATTGTCTTTGCAGCCGGACTCTTCTTAGAGAGCGTCATCAAGCCATGGATATCCTCGATTGCTTTGTACGCCTCCAACCACAATTCCATTTGAATGGCGCTATCTAGTTGATGCAACCTAGTGTCCAGACAAAGTTGCTGCGTCTCCAATTTATTGATGCTTACGCCGTTCGCTTGATTGGTACCCTTGCAGATATCCTCCAAATGCTTGCGCAGCTTATCGCACAATCGTCGAAATTCACTCTTGCGATTGTACTTCAAACAGAACTGGAAAGCCATACGTGCAATGTCATGGTACAAGATCTCACAATGAGTATTCAGACGAAGCAGCTCCAAACACTGACAATACGACTCCCACAGGAACTTAACCCATGGCAGTAGGATTGTACGATCCGAACGATCCTGTGCATCTTCACCACATACTGCACTCATTAGGATACTCTCGGGAGTGGCAATATTATCTAAATCATCTACTTCCAAGACAGCTACAGCTGCTGACGACTGTTGTTGTGCAGCTTTAGTATGGTCTTCGGCCATTTTCAAGTATCCACGAATGACATTCTCCAATGAACTAACATTCACTAGCTGAATCATATTACGGTACTGGAACAAACCTTCCTTGGCGATGTGCGACTTCTTTAACTCAACGCACAAGTACAAGTATTTGAACATTAGTGGTTCAATTACGGACTCAGACCAGGTGTAGGTGAATTTCTTATTCCTGAACACCTCCTGGAGGGTATCCAGCGCTCGCAATGGCTTCCCCACATCAATGAATTCTTAAAATATGAAATATAAATTTTTTAGTCTTCCATATTGAATAAGGTGAGTTGGCCGCATGGCATACATATAGATTTGCTGCAATCATTGTACTTACCATTTGCTCTTTTGAGAGCATTTTCCGGACGTTGCATATACCTTGCCATTGTAAAATTAATAAATGTTTATGCACTCAACTATAATGGAAAGTTTACGACTATTTTCGAATAGATTTGACGTGATTTTCAAATGGAATTCTTATAAAAATCTTCGGCTTTATTTGGTCGCCGTCGAAATTTAAGCAAAATGGCCGAGCTGGCCGATTTCTTTCAATTAGCTGTCACATTTTGTTCACCTCGAGTCCACTGAACTATTTCTTATAAGTGATGCCAAGTTCTTATACAAATTCCTGTAACTCACAATAGCTGCGTTCCGTCTTTGAATTATGGATATTTATTACTTATTACTTAAGTCCGTATGACAGTGGTATGTAAAAGAGACTAAAAGTGTATTACGAGAGTGGTAGCATTTTGTTGCAAAGCAACCACAATTTTTGAATCGAATTCATTATCAAATAATCTTGAAATATCAAAAAAAAAATTTGAATAATTTGAATACATTTTTAATGACATCTTTTGATGTTTCTACTCACTCCTTTCGGAATTTTTCGTTCTAATTTTTCGTACTGCTCTAGTTTCATTTTAGAAGCAGGAAAAATGCAAAATGTAGTGTCATACGGGGTTTATGAAAACGCGCTTTGACATCAAATATATAATAGGCGTGTTTTTTTGAGCTTCGTTCTCAGAAAAGCAAAGTAAAGTAAGATTTTCAGCACACAAATTACAATAACTACTGCGAGTCTCGAAGTGTCAAGTAGAGCGTAGTTGTTGTAATTGCGTGCTGAAAATCCTACTTTACTTTGCTTTGCTGAGAACGAAGCTCAAAAAAACAGGCCTAAGATATCGTCGAAAAAAATTGAACCCTGTAGAAAACACTTTAAATTTAAAAAAAAAGCAGACTCCATCGCTTCTGTTTCTTATATAAGAATTGTAATCGCTTAAAAGCTATTGCTTGTTTATGATTTTGTATGGAATAAATCTGATTCCGTAAATTACCTTTAAGCTTAGTATCCTGCTCGCGCTAAATTTTATCTGTCATACAAAAATGTCTACAAAGATAAAATTTAGCGAGGGAGTTTAGCAAAGCAGTATCCTGTTCGCTCGCTAAATTCTTAACTTCATATGGATGGGCCGATGACAAGTCTCCACTCATTTAGCTCGTGAAATAAATGTCCGGTACATTAAATCGAAGATAAATGTTGACAGAAGAAAAAGGTGGGAAAAGTTTGTGTTGTGATTATTATGTTTTTTTTTCGGAGGAAACTGCAGAGAACGTTAGCGTGATAAATAAAAAAAAAGTGCAAAACCAAAATAAAAAATAATTATTTAGCGACCATTTATCTTTGGTGTGGAGAATCGAAGTGGAGACTAGGGACGCTAAAATTTAGCGCGAGCAGGATACTAAGCTTTAGAATGAAATTACAATTTTAGCGAATTCCAACAAGTCATAATCAAATACGAATTGGGAGCACTAATATTCGGATAGGCATTTTTGCTGTGGCTGTTCTATCTTTGACAAAACAAACGAATTTTTTAACTGTCACAAAAGCAGCTGATTATATATTGTTAAAATGAGCCGCTTGGTAAAAGTTCTGCGACCGCTAGGTCTACTGCACTATCAAAATGGTTTAAATCTGCAACAAAAACTAGCTACCCAGAATGCAGATAATTCAGAGTCATTTACAAACTACCTGCTTCTTCTAGAACACCATCCAGTCTACACCATAGGCATCCGAACAAAAGGGTATACAGAAAAGGATGAACAACATCTAAAGAATTTAGGTGCTGAATTCTACAAAACAAACCGCGGTGGCCTAATCACTTTTCATGGACCCGGACAAATCGTCGCCTATCCCATTCTTCATTTGAAACAATTTAAACCGAGCATGCGATGGTATGTAGCACAGCTGGAGGCAACTGTTATTGAGCTCTGCGCATCCATGGGCATTCCAAATGCCCAGACCACTGAAGACACGGGTATTTGGATAGATAACAAGAAAATCTGCGCCATTGGCATTCACGGATCGCGATACATCACAACTCATGGGATCGGACTAAACTGCTGTACAGATCTCTCATGGTTTGAGCATATTGTTCCGTGCGGCATTGAAAACAAAGGTGTTACATCACTATCACAGCAGCTCCAAAGGAATGTGACAACAGATGAAGTAATTCCCCATCTCCTTGAAGCGTTTGGCGGGATATTCAAGTGCCACTTTGAGTGGTGCAGCGATGAGAAAATAAAGGAGAACCTCTCTCATTTATAATATTGCCTTTCGATTTTTATTCAATTCGTTTTTGTGTGCCTTAAGGTCCTCTTTAAGTTCTTTTCCTCTTTTAAGGGCCTCTTGACGACCTACTTCTCGGAGCTCTGCTCTGCGTATTCGTCGTTCAGTTCGCGATTCTAATCCACTGTCGAAATAGCGCTCACGAAACTCGACTAGCTCCGTCTCTGTGCAACAATCATCGGTGGGCTCTGATGTTTTCTCGTATGTTATCAGCCTGCGACTTGTCTGTCCCGTGAGAGGCTGTTCAGAGTTTGCCACGAGTTGTAGGTTTTTGTGTCGAGGTACAAGCTGATCTGAATAATCTTCGCTACAAACGATGATTGTTATTGAATGCTTGAAGTATCTTAAGTGGAGTACTTACCGGTGAAATGGAATCCAACAAACTAATCTTCCACCCACAACCAGGTGGTTCACAGCGAAAATCAACAAATCTGAGAACAAGCTCTGCAACGAGTAGTGCGAAGTCGAGGGATAGTGTGGTGTATCATCATTTCGGTTATTAGGCTTGGCAGACACCTTTGTCTCTACCTTTTCCGTGGCCTCTCGAATCCCGTACGGAGCTGTAATATAAATGAGTTAGAAGTGGTAGCAGAGCCACTGAATTACCACCTACGATCAGTAATAATGCTGTTGAATCTAATAACATCCCTCCACATTGGATTTGAAAAGTCCGAGACGACTACATCTACATAGAAGCGTTCGCAACCGTATTGCTTTAAATTTGCGCGAATGCTCTCGTCCTTCTCCCTCACTTTCTGCGATATTCGACTAGGGCGACATTTTGCGTGAAGCATCATATAATCGATGTCCGACCCGAGCACATAACCTAAAATAAAGGTTGGTAGGTAAGCACTTAAATATTCCTAAATTTTTCTTCATTGCAAACCGCCAAACTTCGCTGCACTGACCAGCAACGATCCAGTTCCCACAAATGGATCGTAGACCAGGTCACCGTCACTGACCATCGCCTGATTGGCCATAAGTATGCTTAGTTGGGCCTCCATGCTTGTGTTTCCAATGAACTTGCGCTTCTTTAGAGACAAATCTTTGATCAAGTGTCGCTGACCCTGAGCTATCTGCAATTTCAATCAAAAATAACTACAAACATTGTTTGGTAAATATCCTTACCAATCTGCCAAACATAACATCGTCGGGTTGTTCTGGCACCTCTTGAGGATTCAGACCGTAGAATTCAATGTACCACCACTCAACTTGAGGACTTTTGAGGTCGACATCGCCCTGCAGAGGAAGGTAGTCAAATGTTTCGATTTTATCGATCTTCTCCTTCTGCGTGAAGTGTTTGTTGTATGTTTCAACTGTGATTTTGAAGGAGCAGTCACGCCGAAAATATTTTAGTGCATTGTTTTGAACGTCGGCTATATACTGACGAACGTTGTCGTGGAATTTTGCCACTGATGGTGAATGTGCCCACAGTTCGAATATGCATCGCAACGATACCGATCGGGAGGCTAGCTTTAGGGCGGTTTCTTCGTTGGGAAATTCAACTATCCAAAAGGGTTTCTATTATGTGGTAATGTTGGATAATTTGGGCAAAATGCATACAACTAGCTTACCAAGGAATCTTCACAGAGTTTGTTGAATTTCAAACCGAATAACTTTGCTATGGAGTTGATTTCCTGCGTAACATGTGTGTATGTAAAATCTTAAGATTTTGTAATTGAAAAAGGTCTTACCGCAGAACGAAAATCCACATGTTCTTGGGCAAACCATAGAATATATTTTTTCCAGTTGCTCATGTTTTCGGGTTTTTTTCGTTATGAAAGAAACAACAAAAACTAAAAATGTGCAGAGCTGTCATCTCATCTGTTCGAAACGGTTTTTTTTAGCAGCTGCCATCCCGGCTTTGTTTGTTTAGTAACTTCTGTGTGGAGTAGGTAACAATCTCCTACCTAATAGAATTGTAAAACAGAACTGTAGGCAGGGTGCTAAATGTTGGCTAGCTTTAAAAACGTTGTATGCAGTATGAATAGATTTTTTATTGCCACAGAACCAAAAAGAGATAAAATTAAAAGCTGTTAGCTTTTAAAAACAAAAACAAAAACTTTTTTCCTTTTCGAAAACAGCAACTAATTTGAAAGATCCTTAAAATAAATAAATAGTAGCCGCAACTGGTCCGTAGAGGACTCTAGGCCTACCTTCTCACAACCAATCATTTTGTGTGAGTTTTTCATTTTTGGGATGAATGGATGGGATCCACAATTTTATGTCGAGTTCAAACGGCTAATTGATAAGCTCTTTCATGACAGTTATACTCTCGACTGTTTGTCAGGCGTTCGCGAGAGGTCTGACAAACATCCGAAAGATCCTTGGAAATAAATAATAGCAATGTTTTGGCGGTAAACAGAACACAATCTTCGTCTTCCAAGACATTGCAATTTTTCAATAAAATTGTGTTCGAGCAGGCAGCAGAAATCTGAAGTAGCCAATCGAAAACGACATAAAATTATTACACACGGTTAGTGCTTAGCATTGTGTTTAGTTACAGTTAGTATGACAGGGAACCATAGGCAAACAATAGTTTGAAACATAACATGCAATCTGTTCCTTCAGATAAAAGTACTTTATCTGAAGGATAATACCACGATTGGGAGCTCTCAGAACACTTTTTTGCTCTCAGAGCAATTTTTATGTTCGTTTGGTACAAAAAAAGCAATCTTTTTCAGATTTTAGAGCACTTTTGCGAATCTGGATTTTCTCTCAGATTTGTTTAGATTTACCAATACAAGTACGTTTGAGTTTGGCAACTAGTGGAGTTTGTGTATATTTTCGTGAAATTTTTCAATTGCAAAGAAACGCATTGCATCGGGTGGCTCTATTTTTGTTAATTATTTATGTACAAATGTTTAGAAATCGATTTGGGCGCAAACTTTGATTGTTTTAATATAAAATTTAACCAGTGAATGCAAAATGCTTAGAAAAGTGTCGAAGGCTACACATATTCGAACTGACCTAATATCAACACAAAAAAGACCAAGTGACGATTTTATGTTCGATTAGACACACGAAATCTGAAATCTGAGAGCAAATCTGAATAAGCCCAATCGAAAAACACATTACTATCAAATACAATTATCTGCACGCATTTCTTTAAAAAATAATTTCCGATTTTGACCTGACAATGTGGAGTTCACAATATGCAACAAATTAATTTCATTGCAACTACCTTCACTGCTATCGATGTCAATTGGTTTTTGACACATTCTTATGTTCCTGCGTTCCTTGTTGCTGTCGAAGTGGCGAAAATTTTTTATTTTGAAGTCAATCGACATTTTTGTGCAAAAAAATTGCAAAATTTTCTCAATCCTCACTTTGCTTAATCGATTTCTATTAAATAGAAACAACAATCCAACTATTTCCAGCACCGCTATGAAGTGATATCCCAATACGCTACATCGACCAACTAGCAGCTCGTATAAGTAGAACGGGAAAAAAATATTGGAAATTCCAATTTCAATAATTGAAATATCCAAATGTCACATCAACCGGACGATGATGTGCGTCGAGTTTCATGGCCACAGCATCATCATCACCAGCATTCACCATTCGTTCAAGTTCCTGAAGATCTACAGTCGACGCTTCCACCGACAGCACATCAGCTAGCCCAACAACCATTACCAACACCACCACCATCAGCAACTGTTTTCGGAATGTCGCAATCGCCACCACAGCAATCGTCGCCACCAAATATATGCTACTCGTCAGGTCATCCCGAAACCTATTCCGTACTGCCAGTTGGCCATGGAAACTTTTTGAAGGTGTACCACAGCGCTGATAGCGAGCAACCACAAATTATCTACAACAGCTATGAACTATTTGCAAACAATTCAATAACTCAGGCAACACCGCCACCGCCGCAACAGCACACTACCAATCCACGGGCAACAATATTGAATGATGATCCTCTCGCCATGGACGGTATGCACTCGGTCCCGATTCATCCACCGGGATTTGGTGGAATCGAGTCGGCTGCATCAACAACAAACATGATCATAAACAAACTGGTAAACAACTGGTCCCCCAATCTAACGGGAACATATACGCAATTCGGTGATCAAAGCGCCACAGCATCACCAATTAAGACCTTTATGGCTGCAAACAACACACTGATCCAGGAGGGGCACTACACCGCCGAGGTGGATGAGGGAATTTCCGGAGTTTCACCGAATGTTTCACCTTCACCGGTAAGTCAACCGAACCAAAAGCAGAACCATCCAATGTTGAATCTCACAAAGACCAACGGCAGCTTTGAGAGCAATAATACAGTCAATAATCATCCAGCTCCGGAGGTAAAGAAACGCATAGTAGCTGAGGTGAAACCGATGCGAATGTCCTACTCCGACGTCCTTAGTAAGATCAACAGCCAGGCAGTCGTTGGAACCCCGAATGGGGGTGCTAACATTCCAATCCATCAAAGTGGCGAATCAGTTGCACAAGCTACTAAATCACCAAAACCAGGCGCCGCTGGGGCCAACGAGAAAGCAAGGTCAAATGCATTTCCCACTGACCGGAAAGTGTCGCCAACAAGTGACGAACGTGAACGCATTGACTCACGTGGCGGTGGTAGCCGCAAGCAGGCCGATCAACTGAATATACAGTCGTCTTCGAGCTTCAATCAGATGAGCGGCGGTGGCCAGCAAAGGGGCGAAAAGAAAAGATCTCCAATTCACGAGAACAAGGAAAATATTCAGAATTTTTCATCGTCCCTGAACAAGGGCGCCAAGAAGAACCCCAGCAAACTACAGAAGCCAAACAGCAAGCAAACGGCATCGACTCTGCCCGGCGGCGGTGAATTCACCAAAAAAAGGTGTTCAAAACGCGAAGACGAACCAAACTACAACAATGGCGGCAAATCGACTTCTGCTACAGGCAAGTCTTCAACCAACGACAAGGAAGGATACTATAACGTAGCCAAGACAGATAACATGTACGAGCGGCCGCAGAAATACGGCTCACAGCACAATTCGTCGACCAGCACACGTAAATCTCGACAAACCAATGGCGGAATCTCATTTGGCTCCTCGAAGATGAGTAGCAGCCGCTTTGAGAAACAACAGCAAATGTACTCAAACAGACGCGGTCAAAACCGCGGTGCACAAAAAAGCGGCACCAACAAGTACGAGTTGATGAAAAAGTTCTTCGACAAGTGGCTGCTGGAGTACACCATTAAAATTCTCACCTGGTTGTTCTATTTAATCTATGACATCGTAGTACTCGGCTGTAGCATGGTGTACGAAAGATTGGAGAACTACTACGCCAGCGGCTACGCGTTCTTTTTGGTTTTGCGCAAGGATCTGAAGAACAACTCAAATAAGCCGAGCATTTGGCTGAGGAACTATTTGAAGAGGATCGACAGTAAGTTTAAGAAGAATTCCAAGTGGGCATTCTGGCGAAGGTTCTACAAGAAGAAGCCGGTGGAGAATTCGACAGAGTTTTACAAGAACGGACGACTTCCACAGACGGGCGATGAAGCAATGTATTCTTTGTTAAATTGCAAGGGCAAGGATGCGTATAGGTATGTTTGAATGGAGTGGGGTTGGTACGAGCACTTTTTTTTGTGACAACTTCCCATTTCAGTATATTGGGTGTCCCGGCGAACAGTTCTCAGGAGCAAATACGAAAACATTATAAAAAAATTGCTGTGCTCGTGCATCCGGACAAGAATAAGCAGGCGGGAGCCGAGGAGGCATTCAAAGTGCTGCAGAGAGCATTCGAACTTATTGGCGAGCCGGTGAGTTGTTGTAAAATGTAATACATGCATGCAATTTATCGGTTAGGGGAATTCTGCGCAGCCATCTCTCTAGTCATGGTCTCGCATGTAAAATTGTAAAAGTAGACTCGTGATATGTAGCACACCAAGTTAACCACTGCTGCTTCCTGATCCGGAGCACTTTTACTTGGTAATCGAGCTGAGAGACAGACTTATCTTCTGAATGGTTAAACTAATACTGATTGAGGAAGCCTACTTGACATACAGATGTTACTTCTGGGGAACAGTGGAATTTCATCCGAGGAGTGGTTCCAAACTGCTCTAACCATTATAAGAGTATACAATTAAAAAGTGTAGTAGCTATAATTTTTAAACCCTTGCAGTGTAATCATCACATAAGATTTGTCAACTTCCAATGAAGCACTCAAAGTGCATACTCAAGCAACTGAATTCATCATAACCACACAAATTAGACTCGTTCGTATTTATTAGAGCCTATTCGTTGCTGTCTTTTTAGGAAAATCGCGCTGCATATGACCAAAGCTTAGTTGAAGCCTTACATGCGGAAAAAGCTTGGACAGAACTGCATGATCTACTCTCACAATTGCAAACAAAGATCGCCGAAGCTGCCAACACAATAAGGTAAACCTTCCATCAATCACCTTTAGTCATTTTCAGATACTACAAACAAATTTGAAATCCTTCAGATGTAGCAGTTGCGGACTTCGTCATCCGAGAAAAATAACCGATCGCCCTCATTATGCTGCCCGAGAGTGTGGATCATGTAAGATTCGGCATTCCGCACGAGAGGTATGCAAAGCCAAACACAATAGCGTTCTGCTGTATTTTTAATTTTATCTTGCGTAGGGCGACATTTGGGCGGAAACCGGTTGGCTGCGATTACGTTGGAAATATCTTGCACTTATGGAAGGCAAAGTATATGACATCACGGAATGGGCTAACTGCCAGAAAGGAGCCCTATCCCATCTGGAGCCAAATTCGCATATGGTACAATATCGAATTGTTCGCGGTGGTCAGCAACAGCAGCAGCAGCAACAACAGCAACAACAACAACAGCAGCAGCAACAGAATCAGCAGCCGCAACAGCAGCAGCAAAAACAACAAAACTCCCAACAAGAGAAGGGTAAATTCAAGCGGGAACCCCCAAGGTAGCACAACTCAATTTAACACCTGTGAGCATGCGTTCCTAATAGTCCTTGTCCTTTACAGTGAATCAACTCTCGATGATTTCCTGGACAATTTGTATAGCGGTCAAAATCCACATGGTCAGCCGCACAGTTCTACTAGAAGACGCGCTAGGCGAAACTAAAGTACATATTATAATAATTGTCGTCACTTAGATACGCTATTTCATGTTTCGGTTCCTTTTCAACCACCTACCCGAAATACCAGAGAACATGGTGTCAATATGAGATTACTTCTCATAATTTGAACGTCTTGCCCAAATAACGAGTAGTCTTAGTTCAACCGACGAAAACAGATGAATACTTTATTTTTTGTAACTTTATTTTCATATAAACTGACATTCACACAAACCACAAGGCATAGCATTACATTTTTATTACTTTGCGCTAACGGTTTTTTTTTTTCGCTCAAACTGAAATTGAATTTCGAATAGCTACATTCGAATACAAAACTACTAAACAAATGAATACAATTATCAATTACAAGTAAATGAATCCCACTTGGCTCACATGTCACATCATGTTCTCGTACATTGTAATTGTAATAATATATTTTATTATTATATTAATAAAGAATATTCATAATAATTTAAATCGTTTAACAACTTCTCAATAAGAAGCAAAAAAAAAAAAAAAAAAAATACAAACAAGAAAGAAAACAAAATTCTCGTAATATCTCTTAAAACTAATTTAATGTATTCAGTAATTAAAATCATTTATGATGATCATGTGATTTGATGCGTTTTTATTTTAAGACCCTTCCACATTCCCTACAGGCAAACAGTGACCAAGGGTGAACGTTTTTCTACTGCGCTGGCAAGGTGAAATGGAGTAAAAGAGTTTTCCCCGGTCTTCCTTGTTGTTTTTAGAGCTGGGAGCTGGGTCCCCACTCAATATTTCGTTCCGAAAGTCAATTTTTATGCTGGTACTCTGTAATACTTTCCCAATTCTAAATGGGAGTAGGGTAGAGGCACTAGTATCCGGAGAGTGTTAGTGTCCGGACACTATGTTGTTTATCTGAGAAAAAATAGGTTCATCACACAAACGTAGTCTCAAATGTCAACAATAAAACAATCCTTTATGTTTCACTCATATTCATGCAAAGTTTCAAATCAATCATCTGCATAATGTAAGAGATAAGCAGTGTTGTGGCTGAGCTCGGAGAATGTGGTTGTATTGTCATTTTGCATACTAAAAAGATAGTGAGAGCATTTGCAAAAAGTACGTTTTACAAAGAGTATTTCTTAACTTATTCTTTTGCAAAGTACTTTGTTTTCCTTTAAATAGAATCCAGTTTCTTAATTAACAAAAAAATTATTTTGTTGGCCTAATTTTTAGTAAACTAAAATTGAAGAGCATTTCCAGTATCCAGACAAACTGCCCGGATACTGTAAATTTGAGGGGAGTTTCAAATTTGCGTTTGAATGCTACTAAACGATACCTATGTATGTTCCTAATGAGAGAGGAAATTTTGTTTTTCTCGCAGGGTGTCAGTATTCGGACAGGGTTTACTAAGTGAGAATATATCTGTCCGAGTACTGAAAAATTAGTTCCAGTTTTGCACTTTATTTTCGGTTTTTAGGTTCAAATTATTCTAATAGGCATTTGTTTTTAACTTATTTTTTAAAGAATGGATGCAGAAAGTATAGCCTAGGCCTTAGACGATATAAGAACAAACCATTTAAGCATTCCTAAGCCAGCAAATAAATATGGTTTATGTCGTTCAATATTACATGACCGGTTAAGGGTCATGCAATGTATCATCGTCAATGAGACAAGCAGAAAGCATCAGCAAGGGTAGGACAGTAGTCACCCAGGAAACCATATTAAAATGGTTTAGGGAACTACTTTAATATTTGAAAAGCATTGATCAGGAGCATATCATGAATGAGTCTAAACGAATTTGAAATGGTCACGAAAGCAGTTTTTGCCTCTGTCCAAAAAATGGCAAAGTTACAGCCTCCAAAGGTTACAGAAACATATACTAACGGTGCTAATTGTCATACAAAATGGATTTAAAAGATGTGGCTTGTATCCTCAAGTGTTGTGTATTCTTCAGGTCTTTTAAATACCTTTGTTTCAGTTTTTAATAAATATATGTAGCTAGGTAAATATATAATGAATTAAAGTATACCTATATTTTATGGAAAAATAAAAGCGTTAAATTAAATAAAGGCAAAAAGGCCTTAAACTTCATATAAAACTTTTGTGTCCGGACATTAACAAAAAAGTGTCCGGAGACAAAATTCTGCTGTGCGGATACTAGAGTAAATCGAACTTTTTTGATTTTATTTTTTATAAATATTCAGAACGTAACATTTGAAAAAAAAAAGTTAATTTATAAGAAAATATCGTCATTTTTACAAACATTTTAATTTTTTGCGGTAGCTTTAATAGTGACGAAATTGTTGGAAGTCAAAGGTTAGGTTAGGTTAGGTTATCGGGTGGGCACAGCAGAGAAAAACCCTGCGCTACCCCACTTAGGTCCTCGTGGACCCATTGTGATGCCCTTGTTGGGGTCGACCGTTGGTGTTGCATCGATGTTCTTCATCCCCTCTTCCTGTGGTTAATAGACGCTGTCTAGCCATCACTATGTCCTTAAAAACCTAAAAAGATCAGACAGTGAGACATCAGAAAGTTATTGTAAGTCATGGAAGTAGTAGCTTCCATGTGTTCTGTTCCACAAGTGATAAAGGCTCGAGCAAGGACAGAGGAAGTGAGGTGTATCCTCGTGGACCTCCTCGTCTCCGCAGCCTCTACATATGTCGTCATCTTTGAGATTTAGTTTCATTGCGTGGATCCTTAGGAAGTTATGACCAGTTAGAGCCCCTACTATAGTGATGACCTGTCAAACTGTAATAGTTTTTTGGTCCGGCTTTTATTATATTCTGGCCAAAGCTTCCGTAATGTTTCACAGGTAGTGAGTTATTTCCACCTGTTGTTGGTTGTCATTCGAATTTTGTTTTCCACTCGTCCGATAAGATCGCAAAGTGGTGTCTTGATCGATTGAAGTGCTCTATCAAGATTCATTACAGACCCCTTTCCCGCCAGTTCATCCACCTTCTCATTGCCGGTTTTGTCTCTATGTCCAGGGTGGTATGCTGCAAGCAAAGAACCTTGAACTCTTCGCGGCAGCGGTGAACTATTTTGGATTTTATTTCATTAGCAGAAACAGCTTTTATGGCCGCCTGACTGTCAATGAAGATGGTAATATCGCCAATATTGACGCCTTGCGGACCACTTCAGCGATAGCCAGAACCTGCGCCTGGAAGTCACTACTGCTATCAGGTTTATTCAAATCCTCAGAGAATATGCCGGCACCGGTTCCACAGTCCATCTTTGAACCATCTGTGTAGATGGATATTGATTTCCTTTTTGTGGGTTCATTGGTGTTCCATTCTTCCCTACTCGGAAAGGAGCAGGTGAATGGTCTGTCCAGATGGGAAGACATATAGTCAGAAGTGACAACGTTCCCTATATATTTACTTAATATCTGTGTATGCCCAAAATTGCAAGGGTTCCAAGTGTTAGTTTGGCTGATCCTTAGTCAAAGGTAACAAATGTGTTAACTGTCTGGATACTAGTGCCTTTGCCCTAGTAGTACATTTCATTCAGCTTTCGAAATAGAGAGTACAAAACGTTCAATTTTGGTAAATGTTACTTTCGAAACAAGATACAGAGTAGGGCCCAGAGAGGACCCATGGGAGCTGGGTTTTGTTGATTCGTCGTTTGGGTGGTTGTGTGTTTCTGAATAGCATAGGACTCTGATTGGCATCAACTTGAACGGAACTGTCTTGTATACGTTGCAACGCAGATGACTATCGATGTTCGATTAAAACATTTTAATGAATCCATCGCAACTCACCCTTATTATAAATGTAAAGTGATTCAATTTTCTTAATTCTTTGGTCGCTTAGTGCAGCCGTAATTTAAATCAATCTTTGCCTATCAAACTGCAGCAACAGGTTTCATTAGGTTAAATCTGCTGTCAGCTAAATGGCAGCGCACTTAGACCAGTAATATCACGTGTGATTCCGTCTGGACCAAAATGCTATATCCAAACTAAAAAAACTTATTAGAGGTTTTAATGTAGCGAAGTAGATTGCTATCGCCGCTGTGAACAATACCGCTAGTATCATAAAATAGAAAGCCCCCAAACACAGGTGAGGTTTTTTCCCCCGAAAAAGAACAGAGCAGGAAGAGAAATGTTGGAGGATAGTCTCCCCCTCTTCTTTATATCTGCAGCTTCTATTATATAGTAATGTGGTATTCGATTGGACGCTGTCAGAGCACTTTTTTTTGCTCTCAGAGTAATTTTTATGTTCGTTTGGTACAAAAAAAGCAATCTTTTTCAGATTTCAGAGCACTTTTGCGAATCTGGATATTTTCTCAGATTTGCTTCAGATTTACCAATACAAATAGGTTTGAGTTTGACAACTAGTGGAGTTTGTTTATGTTTTCGTGAAACCTTTCAACTGCAAACAAATGCATTGCAGCAGGTGGATCTATTTTTGTTAATTATTTATGTACAAATGTTTAGAAATCTATCTGGGCGCAAATTAAGAATGTTTTAATATAAAGTTTAACCAATTAATGCAAAACGCTTATAAAAGTGTCGAAGGCTACACATATTTGAACCGCACTTATAGCAACACAAAAAAGAGCAAGTGACGTTTTTATGTTCGATTAGACAAACGAAATCTGAAATCTGAGAGCAAATCTGAAGAATCAAAAACCACATAAGTCATGGCAACTAACATAGAAATAAAGTGTGTATAACTTTTAAACGAATGGGCGTTTATCATTTTATTTTGCTTGACATAAAACGTCAAATACATATGATCGCTGGCACAACAGTAGAGGACCCAGGCCTCGACCAATACGCCTTTCCAGTTGGCCCGATCTTCGGCTAATAGCCTTCAGTTACGCACTCCAAGTTGGTTGAGGTACCTTCTGCTGCCACCTAAGGCGAGGTCTTCCTCCTTTGCATTGTCTCTCCGGGTTGGAATCGAACACTCTTCGGGCCTGAGCGTTGGTGTTTATTCGCTCTACTTGCCCTGGCCATCTTCGACGATTAATGCGCACTTTTCTGACCAGGCCGATGTCGCCTCCTCCCAAGCCCATCAACGGAAACAGTACCGAAAATCACTCGAAGAGTTTTGCGTTCGAAGCGACCAAGGTGGTCTTCATCCGGCTTTGCCTACGTCAATGCTTCTGTGCCATAGAGCAGGGCTGGTATGATGAGGGTCTTATATAGATACTTTATAGTATTTCTCGACAAGGCCTTCAATTGCCTTCGAAGGCCAAAGCGGGGATACCGAAACTGGACATGGCTCTGTATAGCTCGTCTCTATAAATGCTGCCATTATTTGCAGGCCTGCGAGGAAATTTAATCGATTTAGATTGTTTTGTTGATACTTACCTAGATCGACAGCGTTTTTTCTTGTATATGTAGGTACCTAACATATTTCTAAATGCGGCATCAACACTCGGACTTGAACAACCTGATGTAAATCCAGACAACGATGCATACTACGAGTATGAATCCGGGAAGATAACCACAATTTATGTAAAATAGATATAAGAAAACAAACACTGTATACCCTTACCTAGTTTAAGTCAAATTGTATATACCAAAAGTTCAATAAAAGCAAATGTAAAATGTTCTAAATGCGACACCCTTCCCAAAATAATGAAACACATAACACTTTGCATATTTGTATTTGTTTATTTCTTACATTTTATTTGTTTATTAAATCAATATCAACAATTACTCATATACATACTTTATTTTAACAATAATTACATCATTTGTCTCTCTTTTACTCCTAGAAGAACATATAGGTAGATAAGGTATTTGATTTCTTTGTTTTACCACCAATTTTATATCATAATTACATATACCAAATATATATTAAATGTAAAAGTCTAACCAACTATATGCATAGAAAAATAGTCAACTAATTGTATATTATATGTATATATGTTTACTTTAAATTTCATCTTACATTCCCTAGGTACTACATTTCTTTTATTCTTATTGTACAAATATATGACTCTAAAGAATTTGCTTATTTAAAAAAATGAAACAAACAGATACAATCACTATTTAAGAGTATAACAAAAATATATATTAATATTATTTTTATTTTAAAAATTAAAATACATTTGTCATTAATATTTATATCTTTTCACAACATAACATTTGAAGAGTAAAAAAAAAATATATTTATATATTTATTTATCTACTTAGTTGTAGTAAGTTGATTAATTTTTTTGTTTTTTTATTCATTTTGTTGCTTTGTAAAAAAAATATATTTTGACTAGGAATCAATTGCAAAATGTGGTGATTATGATTTGATATTATTTTTGTTTGTTTTTTACTTTACAAACGGAGGGAACATCCAGCAATGCGGTATTCAATAATATCCAAATGTTTTCTTCATCTTTATGCTACATTTACAATATACAGTTATTAAAAGCAATTGGAAAAGATATGTGTGTACGTCTAATTTAGATATAGCAAAATATTACAAGATATAGATTTAGGTATTCTAATGGAATAAGTTTTGAAATAAGTAAACATTACAGTATTGGTTAAAAATTGCATATTATCGCTTTGGTTCGAAAGAGTTCTTCCGGTTATTCCATAAATAAGTAGTTGTCGGAACATGGGGTTAAATGATCATAGAAAAGTTTTTGAATCACCGTTCCTTTTGTGGGACTTGGAATTTTTGGGACGAATGGAAGGGGCCAAGTTTTGTGAACCGAATCCGAACGGCCGCATTGAGAAGCTTTCTCCCGGGTTATTATACTCTCATATGTTTGTCGTTCACGAGTTTATTACACGAAAAAGCCCCAAGCTATGCTCTGCGTTTTCCCGAGGGTTTAACATTTGACAAATAAAAAGTTCGCATAAGATCCTATCCATAACATTTGCCAAATGATCTATAGTTTTTTTTTTGTTGTGAGGGTGCTTGAAGTGAACACTTTCATATTCCACACAGCCATCTATCGTACTATTAACTATTATTCTTACAGTGTATGATCGCACCCATTAAATAAATGTAACCAACTTCACTCTGTTAATGGAACGCTTTCAGCAAATGACGGTTAATTGCACTTCCTAACGAGCTACTGCACGAATTGAATGTAAATATGAATCTTTAAAAAATTGTATAGGCTAAAATATGTTTATGGTCAAGCCCCATGCTTTGAATGAATAGTTATGTCTTTTATAAACTATAAATGAACGTGTTTCACTCGTATGCATGATAAGAATTATCAACAACAATGAGTACAAATATTTTATTACACTGAGGCGTATACGTAATTTTTAATTAAATTCCAAGTTTCAGAAACGCAGAATAGTTATGTGATTAAAATGTAATAAGCTTTATCATAGGGCACGTTCAAGAATCCAGTAATCTTAAGTCGACTAGATTGGTCTGGATGAGATGTAACCTGAACGCAAAAACTAGATTCGTCGGGAACGTCACTTTTCCAACGTCCGCCACATAATTATGCGAACTGTCAACTTACAACTCAGTCACGAATTTCTTGACTAGATTCATCGGCTACCCCTTAAACGTCAACTGAAACAGCTGCTCATATGACTCATTTCCCCCAATCAAAACCGAGATAGATCTAGTCAGAGAGCTGCCAGACTTACTAAACTAGATACTTGAACATCCCGATTGTCAGTAGTTTTTGCAGTGATATTAAGTAAGGAACGATTTTAATGAAAATTAACAGTAAAATAACAAATTTTCTCGTTCGATAACATATTTCCTTTCATATCGTTAATACATTGCAGAATGCAACAAAGTTTTGATTTGCAAGTTTGTATATATTGCTGAACAAAATTCTACTATCCTTTGTCACCAAACAAGTTAATATGTAAAAAACTACCTAATAAAATAAGCTTCCAATTGTCGTCAGCTATTTTCAGCTTCAATTATTGGTATAGCATAATTGTTTGATAAGTCATGGGTTTCACCGAGATTCACAGAAAAGAACAGAACAGGAAGTAAAAATAAGTTGAACAGTCTAGTACATAAGTGCATGCATCTACTCTTGAAGTGTAATAGATTCGTGAAAAGTGTCAAAATCATGCAAACATTTACTTTTCTATTTAACGGATATGTGTGACACATTTTATATAATTTTACCAATTGTTATGTTGCTGTTTTATATTCCGCATCATTCTCTGTACAGAAAGAATCAACAGAAAATCAAAAATTTCTTTGAATTTTTGTTTCACTGACGTTTGGGCATTCGTTTTTTTTTTATCAGTTTGCACCAATGGAGATTTTGCAGAGGTACTCGAGCTTTAATAATGTAGCAATTCATTTTTCAATGAAAAAAATTGTGTACAGAATATCTTTTAAGGACCCCAACACTTTGTGAAAAATTATGATACTTATTGTCACATGTAATATTTTTGTGCTTGAATTGCGTTCTTGTTACATTTAATTTTCTTATTGAACAGAAATATAAGAATTTTGGATGAGACATCAATTGCAACATTCATTCAATTTCTCTACTGTGTTGCCGGGTAATAAGTATAGATAAATTATTTCTGGCTGGGCGCATAAACGTCATTTTCACGCAACTCGATATTCCGGTAAGGTGCGTTTATTTTTAGTCTCATCACACGATAATTTGATTCTTGATTTCCTTTGCAAGTTTGGCCATAAACCTGATATTACTAAAACGAATGTTTCAGATAATAAATATTCGTATTTGAAGAAATGTTTCTAGCAGAAAAAAGTTACATTGTCTGACAACTTATTATTTTACAAATAACTCGGACGGGAACAAAAATGATTCCAAAATGTGTGTCGGTGTTTGTGGTGCGTTAGCGGTGTGTTGGAAATGTTTAGAGGGAGAAATTCACATATTCGAAATAATGGAATCTACCAACATTGGCATTTTTCAAATGGATTACATCTTAGACGCTGATAAAAAGATAATTTCGTATCTAAACCAAGCCAAAGAAAAAACATTTTAATCGTGAATGCAATTTTTTAGTGCTATAACTGATTTATACAAAAAAAGAAAAAAAGTATTCAGTGCATTTGTATTGTTAGGACTTGGATTTTTAAAGCTGTGTTCCCATTGTGAAAATAACTAAATTTAACAAGAGTGACTTGGGATGATGACAACGAACGAGTACATTGCGCTAATATAGATATAAAAGTCGTTTTCTTTGTTGTTTCCCTTTTGTTTGTTTTTTTTATGGTGGAGGTACAATATTTTGTTGTTTGAAGTTTTGAGGTAGTTTGTTAATTGGTTTACCATCCATTTGTAATGGCCTCAATTTTGGCTTTGCTGGGTTGATGCTTCGTCAGCGCTAACGGTGAGAAATTCACATTAATATTGATGGGGTGCAGGACGGGCATCGCAGCGTAATTCTTCTCGAGCAAATCAACCCCATTGAGATACGGCACCAGGCTGTTGAAGTCAATGTTCAATGGAACGTAGTAGGTGCCTTGGCCGTGCAGTGCAAATATCGGGACAGCAAAATGGCGACCGCTGGTGGTAATAGTGGAGGGATTTGTTGAGAGTTTTGCAGCCGCTGCCGATGTTGTACTGTTACTGCTAAGTTCTGATTTAATGTCACTAAAAGACAGAGCCTTGGTTTCACCTGATGACGCTGCTGCCGCTGTTACAGCTGATAACGATGACTGACCACTGCTATTGTCGAGTTTGCGTTTTTTCGCAATCGAGCTGGCAATTTCTAGATCATCTTTCGAATGTTCCGATATAGAATGATCACTTTGTAACGTTGGCGGGGCTGGGAAATGTTCACTGGAAGTTTCATCGTGCAGGTGATCCTGATTGAAACGCTCTTTTATGTGGTTTTTGTACTTGTAGTTGTTATTGTGCTCTATATCGTGGGAGGATTCGGAAAAGTTACGCATTCGTGCCGCCTGCATCAATAGACTATCGACGGAATTATGCGGATGCGGTGGGGGCGAATGCATATTGGCGGTTTCATGATGTATGAGTGGCTCTCGCGATGAATCGAAATCATGGTTGCTGGAATCGTGGTGTAGAGAAGGTGGCGCCGTCGATGTTATCACTGGCGCTTGGTGGGGCTGAGAATTGCGAAAACTCAGATCTTTCACGTCGTTGTGATCGTTACTGTTGCTATGCTCTATATCGGATGCGAGGATGTCACGCAACTGTGATAGTGGTGCAGCGGGATGATAACCATTGTGCGGACTCCCACTAGATGCACTGATGTTATCTGGATGGCAGCGAGCTTTATAGCAATCATCTGTGGACAAGAAGAAAAAATACATTTAAAAAAATACAAAAAAAGCAAAAAGGTGTT
The DNA here is from genome assembly GCA_916610125.1 of Cheilosia vulpina. Classification (NCBI taxonomy): domain Eukaryota; kingdom Metazoa; phylum Arthropoda; class Insecta; order Diptera; family Syrphidae; genus Cheilosia; species Cheilosia vulpina. Next base: position 75,321,255 of record OU744276.1, on the reverse strand, counting down.
TGTATGGTATTCGTATTGGGTCTTTCCTAAGCCTACTTCATTTGAGGATACAAAGGGTAAAATAGTTTATCAAATCACGATATAAACAGTTTCAACTCTTCCCTACCTGTTAAACCTGTTCAAGATGTGCTTAATGCAATTTATAGATTTTTTTTTGAAAGTGAGTAAGAGTTGTTATTGAGTTTCAAGTGCACGCACATTCAACGGGTGTATTTTGAAGTTGAATTTGGGTCTTCATTTTATAATTTGACTACAACGTCAGTTAACTGGAATGCTTTCTAATACCTGCATTCGTCGGGACACCATAGACATCAAGATATAGAGGGTCATTCATTTCGTAGTTTCAAGTTGGTAGCGCTGGCATTTGACACCTGTCACTTGAAGTGTCATAATATTAGTTGAATTTTTGCCATTTACGATAATGGATCGCTTAAAAATTGAACAATGCATTAAGATTATTAAAACTCACTGCAAACTTACTACAAGACGGGGCAACAATCAATGCAACAAGACCAATTATAGCTTTATTGTGTGACAAGTTTCCTGGTCGCGTAATTTCGCGTTTTGGGGACGTCAATTGGCCACCAAGGTCATGCGATTTGACACCATACATTTTTTTTTTCTGGGGGGCCACGCAAAAGACAGTGTTTGCGTTAATAATCTCCGAACTCTAGACGCATTAAAAACCATCATTACTCAAGTTATGGCCGAGATACCGCTCGAAATGTGCGAAAAAGTGGTTAAAAATGTCCTCAAAAGAATCGCGAATCTTCCCGAGGCGGCCAATTGAATAATATTGTATTTCACACTCAATGGTAAAGTCCAAACTTTATAATGAAATAAAATTTTCATCTAAAGTGTATCGATGTGTGTGTTTTATTTAGCTTTACTTTCGAAACCCGAAAAATGAATGACCCTGTAAAATTCAACTGTAATCAGAAATTTTTCCGTCGAATGCATTGTCAGGACGTCCTAAGAATTTTTGTTCTTAATTTTGTTACCTTAAAAATCAAAAGCGATACCAGATAATATAGACATTAGGTCTTTCGAGCACGAAACAGCTCAAAACATGCTGCAAACATGCTCCACAAACAGTGAAACACTCATTGAGAAATGCAGTCATTCACTCCTCAATTATTTTAAGCGATGCTTGTCATGCAAATATTTCTTCCTGAATTAGGTCAAAAAGCATTTGGGGTTGGTTTTTAATCAGGCGAAGAAGAAAAGAAGTTTCAGTAAACGAAATTTATGACAGTAACTGAACAATTTGAAATTATGAAAAGGACGGATCTGTGAAACCGCGAAATGGACGAAATAGATGTCATAGTCTTTTACACTGCTTTGTTCGAGGGAAACAACACAAAGTTGCTTTCGAATACGCGCGCATTTTCATAGAACAACATTTTGCAAAAGGGGCGTGGCACCTACCATACAAAGTAACATCGGAACTATTCCATTGATGAGAGCTAGAGCTGCAAAATTTCCAACATTGATGTGCATTATACGAACAAAGCACTTCCCAAAATATAGACTGGATAAGAAAATGGGGCGTGGCACCTCCCATACAACAAAGTAATTTAAATCAATATGTTTTTACATTAATGACAGCTTTAGAGCCTTAAAATTTGTTAAATTAGGACCTCTATTGCCTGTTGGAAGTATTAAACATTATGTGGGTGGGATTGAATAAAGGGGCGTGGCACTTTCTAAACAAAGAAAAAACATTTTAAAGCCTATTTCTCGCCACCTTTTCTAAACAAATCACTATAAAAAATGTGCGTGGGAATGGAAAATTGAGCTTGGCACCGCTTTTATGCAACAAAGTAGGCTCAGGACGTTGGATATGTCTACAGGTGTTCAAATATTCTCTAGTTGCATACAAAAGGACCCATCCGAACGTTTATATGCCCGTTTTCATGCAGCGTTTGTGTTATTTTGTTTAAAGATCAGTATGTCTGTTTTGACTAGCATTTAACTGGTAATACGTACTTTTTAGCAGAACTTCGTCACAGTGCTCCTGCAGGCGATTCACCATACGGTAGCAAAAGTCCTGCATTTGACTATCACACAGGAATTTGGCAGCTTCCTTCATACAATCTGTGTATCCCAATCGATACTCGTTCTCCTTTTGAATGCATTCATTTTGCAAATGCTTGAGATGACGTATGGCCATCTCGATAATTTCGGTCTTTTCTATCCGGCCACGACCTTTGCGCTGATATTGCGGTGGAATGAGTCGCGACAAGTCTGCCAGACATGAATTCATCCTATCTCGACGTCTCTTCTCAATAATCCTATGCGACAAAGGATCTTGCTAAAGGAAAACAAAACACAAACGAAAAAGAACACGAAAAACACAAATTAGATTGTTAGATAAACAATTTTTTCAAATAGTGTAATAAAATATTTTGAATTGCTTAGTCTGAGGCAATGTACAGGACATCAGTATGGTAGTAGTAGTGGTAATCGTATTCAGTTCAGTGATGTCATGTACGCGTTACTTTGCATCGAACACTCTACAAACTACAATTCCAAACACTTAGCCATTGGGTTATGCTGTAAAATTTGGTTTTTATTTTTGTGTTCAAAAAGTTTATTTGTTCATCTAAAATGCATTTCGGTTTGTTTCTATCTTTCACTTTATTTATTTTTGTTAATAGCAGGAATTGAAATAAATTTATCCGCTTTATGTTAATTTCTGTTTGTTTCACTCAAAAGCTGTTTGTCTGTGTATAAAATTGAATATTTACCCTCGATGTTTTATTACGTCTCCCGGTTGCATATTCTGCATCGTCCTCACTGTATGCTGTCGCTGATGTTGAAAAATTTAAACTAGATTCTGGACAATAAGGAAAACTGGATACTGCTGCTTCACTACAATAATGGAAAACATAATAAATTTGTTTCTGATCAGTAAGGGTCGATCCACAATTTGGGTAGTAGTATTAACTAAAAATGAAAATAAGAAATAAAAAAAAAAAACAAAAAACCAACAAAAATTCGCTACGGCAAACAATAAATTCCTCTGAAGAAGATTTACTGTTCAAAAGTTAACTGTAAAGTGTAGTAGTTTACTTCGTATATGGAGAATTGTGCATAATTACCAACAAGAGAAAGTGTCACGTTTCGAGAAGATTATGCAAAAGCTAATTTATTGTTCCGACGAAGAACAATCAGTGCTAGTAGTAGAGGGCGAAGTTTCATCCTATGGTCCTCCGCATAAAATCCACAACCAGACCAATCCAAAGTGGCCAGGATGACAAGATAATTTCCCAATGGTTTACTAAGTGGAAATAATACACATAGAAAATCTTTGTCTCAAGAAAAAAACAAAACAAAAAAAAATTGCATATCAGAGAAGTAGAGCAAAAAAAGTAAAACAGATTGTACACAATAACATTGTTTTAACTCTTTTCATTTATTTTTTAACATTATAAATAGTTTTACATTGAATTAGAAAAAAAATACATCACTAAGCACTGTTCACTGCACTAATTGTTGACTCAAATATGACAATTCCGAACTTTTGGAGCAAAAAATAAAAGATCTTTTAATGAACATCGGCAGACTGCCCTGAACCAATAAAATGTCTACATTCGATTACTCCTATGAACTGGTTTACATTGCATGTGGTTGACGCCTTTAATGCAAATTGTTCTTCTCTACTAAATTTCACAATAAAAATAGATTTATGATTTAGCAAACATTTGAAAACAGTTCGATAACTGCCTACCATATCTTAGTCCATCTTTTTCGCATTTTCGCGCATGCTGGACAATTCTTAACTTTTCATATCGAGTTTTGACAGCTCAATAAAACACATCAAAATCGACTCCATCTGGTTTGACCTTTAACTCGTATTATAGTTAAAATGTGTTATTTTGTATTATAAAGTTGTTTTACTCGTGCCAAAGAGAACTTTTTTTCCGTTTATTTATTTATTCTCTTCTAATATTTAGTGTCTATTTTAATGGCAAAGACAATATTGACACCTGCGATCTATTTAAATGCCAATTTAAAAGCGTTGTGGTCTTCAATCGCATGAATTTGTTTGCACTCGATATTCCCTAAACGCAAAAACTCGATAAGTTGTTCACGTCAAATTTTAACTATTTTGTAAGTAACAATGGGGGCATTTAGAAATATAGCTATTTTCAGTGGAATATATTGAATTAGATTTGTTGTTAGTGTCACTTTTCCAATGACGCATCAGCCACATATACGAAATGTCAACTTAGTACTCAGTTACAAAATTCTTCTAGATTTGACGGCGACGAGAAATGTTTATATTACAAACAAGCCAGATGTCAGACTTACTAAATAAGCTGCTTGAACGCCTCCAACCCCAATGACTTCTGATTTATTGATTTATTTACCATTTTAGCTCGGATTCAAAAACTGTACGTTTCTATGAATTAAATGTTGGTGCTCTTTTTTGAATCATTATGTTGTTTTACAAATAGAATAGAATAAATATTTTCAAAACAAGTACTTTGTAAAATAAATGCTCGGACTCCTGACATCCCTGGTATTTAAGGCGTACACACAGTTGGTGAGGTTGATCAATAATTAATTGCATTTAAGAAGAATTTATAAATATTATTTACCACGTAGGTATTTGTCAAATTAAATGAAATGAAAATAGTTTTTCCTCAACTAATAGATTCTGCATAACTATTATAGGCAAAAGGTTTTTTTATATAGATTAGACCGTGGAATATGTAAGCCTAAAAATATGTCGCCACCAGCAAAAAAAAAACATATATAGTATGCTATCTGCATAGCAAAAACAAATTCAACTAGTCACGATTTTCTGCTTTCCTTTAGTGGGTTAATAAAAATTAACTAAACCGCAATGCTGTAAAAAAAACTCGACAACAACGACTATGCAAATAGAATCACATTTCAAATTCAATTTTCTAGATCTACGTTCGGCACCCAAGTCAACACAAAAAGTCTCATTATACGAATAATACAACAACGTACTACATATTGTCGCATAGGTACCTACGTACTGGTTACCAACTATATATATATATTTTACAAATAAATTTATTTTGCTGCTTTATTGTTCGGTTTTGCGAAAACACGTTTTCGCCAGAGGCTCTATAATTAAAACAGCACGTTTCGGACCGACTGCGACAAATAAAAATAAATAATAATGAAAACACTCATGATATTGAGAAACACGGAATGTTTTGGTTTAAATGGTTCCATTGTTTTTTCGTTCAAACGAATGGGAACAACAAACGACAAACAATTTGTTAATATTATTTAAACATAGACATTAGACATGTATGAATAAATATATATATTTTCTTTGCTTTGACACGAAAAACAGTAACAACATTGGGGAGTTTTTACATGTTAATGGGAATGACTTCTGGCAAGCGAAACGTGTCTAAACGACGCCACTTTTGACAGTTGTCGGGTAGACCTAGGTTAATTTTAGCGTTGACAATAATTAGCATGGTCTGCGTCTGGCAAAATGTCGCGTGTTTTTGATGTTAAATATAGTTCAGAGAAATTGAATATGATACTTTACGTGCATATAGCTTTTTTAGATGTCAGAATTTATTGCTAACAGTTTGAGTCAATTTATTTCAAATATCTAATTCCTCTATTTCGCCAACACATAGAAGGTTCTTCTAATTGGTACATATTGAGTACGAGATTATGGAATTATAATTATAAATAATACTGAAACGGTTTGGCATACCGATTTAGTACTTTCCTTTATTTACATACGAATTTATTCATTCCTTTATTTTTATGTTTTGACAATGCAGTTGTATTCGATACAAGACAAATCGTTCAAATGTACATCACAGCTTTTTGTACACAATTTCTGACCTTTCATTTTAAAATGACCCTGCTCGAGCTTTGGTAATATCATATTTGTTGGTAGTTTCTAACCCTCAAACAAGGGCGATGAAGCTTTATATGATGAAACTATATAAATGATAAATAATCTCTTAGGGCGTGAAACCTAGTAACATTTTTAAACAACAGGCAACAGTTTTTATTTGTTCCAGTCGGTGAAGAGGTTTCCTTTCAGGTAATTTCGAGAACGAACATTTCCTCAAATGAAAGAAAAAACTCTTACGATTTGGCACCACTTACTGGTGGTACCAGTGTTGATTCCGAGTTTTGGAGGCTAACATTTGATTTTCGATGTTTGTTTGGATAAAAAGGGAAAATTTAATAACTATAGAGTTGTTACAATTGTCTACACTCCGCACAGCTGTTATGTCAAATTGTTGTATGCAAACTGACGTTTGTTAGCTTACTAAATTGTGAACATTTAAATTTCTTCACGAAAACAATGCATAATGCACGATGCCAGAATCGAATTTGCTAGCTCAAAAATTACCCCCTAGATTGAGAATGAAATCCAGTTTCGAATATGAATACTCGTTAGCATAATTTTTAAGCTTATCTTTGCAGAAATATATTCATTCATTGAACACAATTCTTTGTGTATTTAAGATTCTGAATGTTGTACCCTTGATTAATGTAAGTGACACATACCAAAGCAGTCACTTATCATATCATCTCATCTCATTAGCATAATTTTCGTTTCGCAATTCCGCATTTTCGCAGTACTATTTACATCCTTGAAACGTCAAAAGCACGAGAAATTATTGTTTTGCTAAATGATGCTAAATACTTAAAGAAACGAGAACTCAAACATTGACACTTTTTTTTTTGTGCAAATTCATAGTCGCGTGCTATTTTGCAAGAAACAGAAAAGCTTTTTTTTTACAATGCAAAATGACAGTCCGGTTCGATAGATCAAATTGTAATAAAATACAAAACCAGATCTCGCCTTAACATTGTGTAGCATTATTCTCTGCGATAACACCAGTTTTAGTTTGTGGTAACTGGTTAAAACTAAGATTCTTGTTCTTCGAAAAATGTACACACAATAGGATCGTGTTATGATTTTTTTTTTGTTCAATTTAAAATATGTCGTAAAAGATGCTATGCGTCTTTTGAGCTGATTGGTTGCCGGTACTGCGTGATATATAAATAGAACAGCAGATACTGCATATCGGAAGACTCCAGTTCATTAATTTAAGAACAGTGAGTAAGAAAATAATTAGCAATATAGAGGTTGAAAGACTGCACTCATTGATAAACCAAATTAAGACTTAGTCAAGTTGTTACTTATTTATTTTTCGTGTTTGTTTCTGTGCTTAAATATATCTGTAAGTGTACATCGTTCCTTAAATATTCAGTGGTAAAAGATTCAGACACTATAGCTAAAATTTATAGTGTTCTATCCATTGCATTGCCATTTTCTTATCTGCTTATTAATAAATTCATTTTCAGCAGTTATAAACGACCGATAGAATGTACAAAATTGAAGACTTTTATATACTAAGCTTCTGTTAGTATATGCGGTTTATCAGTCATAAGCAAAGAGTTAAATTCATTAAGTGAACTGAACTCAATAGCGTTCAAAATTCTCGTGTTTTCAGTTCTAGCCAATGCATTTGGCGTTTGGTTTAAGTTTGATATTTCCACGTATTCGTACTAAAAAAAATGCTATCCTATGTACCACCTATACTTCAGTTCCTTAACTAACACTCGTTCACGAATAAAGTGACTAGGCTCTAGATACTCGATTCATGCATTTAAAAAATTACATATTGTTCAGTGCTCTACGACGTAAAACAGCCAGTGCTGCCAAATTATCATAGCAAAATGGAACGTAGCGTAACAAAATTTAAATTAACAACAATTAAAACATTCATTAAGTTTACAGAATACACACGGACAAGTAAATATTGGAATTTTCATTATTTTATATGTTTCGATCGCATGCGCACAAAACCCACGTTCCAATGAAAAATAATAGAAAAAGAGCAAATTAGCAAAGTAACGAGTATGGAAGACCAAGGTATTGTTGGCCCCCTTTTGCAAGCTCAACTTAAATTTAGTGCAAATAATTACAATGGAACGTAATCTGTCAATTTCTTATCAAAATCAAGACAAAAATGGCAAATTAGCAAAGTAACGAGTAATTTTTCTCTTTGTTCTAAGAAACTCATGTAATTTTACCGATAACTTCGTCAAAAGAAATTATTTATTCAGTGCTTAAGTCGTTACATAAAAAGATTAAAAATAAAGAATTCATTAAATAAATGAAAGATCTTCTATAATCTTTGTTGAATAGTTTTGTTTACTCCCGGAATAGAAAGGGCTTCAAATTACTGGAAATAGAGTCCATTTGCCATTCCCTGACAATTTATATCAAATAATGGCAGGAGATTTAAGAATTATAAAAATAACGAGTAGGGAGTGCTTTCGACATTTAGCAGCTCAGGGATTGATTTTCTCGTCTTGTACTGTCAAATCCTTTAACAACACTTTCGACCAAACAACTAGTAGCAGCAGAACGGAAAAACATACGAACTTTTAATCTCCTTGTTGTTTCGAGAAGGTAATGCAGCGTTTCTTCTTTATGAAAATTTGTTTCAACCAATAATAATGGAGAAAGGAAAATGGCTTTGGTTATCCATGTAAACGAAAATTTTCCAAATCTAGGTTTATGACCATTTTAGATAAGCGAAACAGGTACGTTCTCGTACTCGTTTCTGGTTTTAACGCTTACCTGGAATTAAAATGTTAGCAACTCCATTGGAAAGTTCCAATCTTTACGGTAAGGATATGTAGAAGAGCCCTCCAAAATTGGGTTTCTTTGTTTATTATGTGTTTTATAACCGAAAGCGTAGTGGAGGTCTTTTTAAAGTTTATATTTTTAAATCATAATGGTTTTCAGTGCAGTACAAACCTCAGCCATCCTACATGCTATTTCCATTTTGTTTATGTTTTGTATTTTCGCCCCCTTCACTTTTACAAGTACATTTGGTTGGTACATTCTTGCACACATATTCACAGGTATGTGCAGTGTGATCAATGAATCAATTTCCGCATCGAATCTGTAATTTGGTTTGGCAATCAGCCCAAACAAAGTCAAAATTGAGTACACCGTATATACATACATTCACATATACACATCCAATTATGGGAATATATTCCAAACTTCTAATTCTTCACATTATGCCAAAAATAAGAAGTCTTATACCTCAACTAGCAAACATCTGCCCATCTATACAGTTACAGGCAAAAGTCGTCTTCAACTAACCAACTGATCACTCCCGCGGCGAGTGAATGGATCTCGTGAAATTTGCGTGATGCCACTGTTAAGTCATATTCACGAGTTTTGCTCGCTTTAATAATAAAAACGCTTTGTTGTACCCACTATCTATCGTCACAATCAGCTATTTGAACGTCAGTGCATCACGAATCAAATTTTTACTATTTCCGTCAAAATCACTCGTTGAATTCATGAATATTTACGCGATTTGCCGAAACAGCTATCCCCCGAAATCTTTGAATCTTTTCGCTGACCACATACTTTGTCGCCATTGTCTATGCTGTGTGGTGACGTGACGCTTTGTGCTATTTCAAACAAGGGACAATAAGCAAGTCCAACGTATTACTAACCATCCCCCAATGAGTACGTAACACGATGATTTCTAATAGCTGGTGGCTTGTCCCGTTTGCATCTTGGCTGACGATACCTGCCTGCTGGTTGGCCACCACGCCCGAATTTTTTCGCTGCCAACAAGTTATTTTAATTTCGATTGTTTTTAGCCAAAGAGAGAGTATATTTGGGCCACTAGTGTATAGTAGTCCATCACCCCCCCCCCCCCTCCACACTCTTACGGCAGCACATTTTCATTCAAGAAAATAAAATAAAAACAACAAAAAACCGACAACTTGAAGCCGATGGTTTTTATGATATTATCTGTGGGAATGGGAATAGGTGAGCAAGGTGAGTGACGTAGTCCTGTCGTCAAATTTGTTCGATGCAATTTTTGTTCGTTGTTTCGAGTCCGATTGAAGAGCTTGCTAAGATTATTCTTTTTTGCTGTTGTTCTGTTTTATTCTGGGGTCATAAAAACTCAGATGTTACGGATCAAAAAAAAAAAAGAAAAACAAAAACCAAAGAAGCGAAACAAATTTTGTAATATGGCGTTTGACTTATTTTTAGTATACAAATATAAAAAAGTGGCAAGGGAAATATTATCGTGCATTTATTTTTGGGGTAGAATTTATTTTTGGCGGATATTTTTGGATCTACCAGCGAGTTTGAATATTTTCGATTTTATTATTAACGATTTTGGTTTCCAGAAAATCTAAACGTGTACTTTGTTTACTGTGATTGAAATCGTTGGTCATAGCGCTATTTGCTTACGTCAGAAAGGTACGGTGCTTTTGGTGTGCTATTGTCAACTTGAAATTAAATGTCAGAGAAGCTATAATTATGGACAGAACGATTATATTGCATGAATGACCAAATGAAAGTTAAGAGGCAGCGAGTTATTCAATTCAGTTTTATTACGCTCTGCTATTAATAGAGAGGAATTAAATAGACGCCGTCGTAGCCAAGTGACATTTATGTAAAATACAGAGTCTCTGCTTGCCTATATGCATATACTATTATACTATTAAAGTATTGATCAGAAAATAGGTAGTTTTGCGCACTTTTTCGATACAAGCACTGAAAATCTTTTAAACTACAAAAAAACCAAAATGACTCTTATTTAGCATGAACGAGATGTCAAAAATATTGTTTGCAGAACAGAAACACAGCCACATATAGAGCAGATGGGTATATTTCAAAACGAGTAGTTGCAGTGCCATTTTCTGCAGCTAGCTGATAAGTAAAATTCTCTGTTACGCGTTACTTGTTGTTTTGCTGATTTTTCTTTTTATAAGACATTTTTGATGAGAATGTGGCCACAGATTTTGAGCGATTGAAATCGATTGCATTCGATTTAAATTGTTTATGCGAATCCAAAACGTTATGGCAGCCATTTTGTTCAGCTATCTGACAAATATAGTTAAATATTGTATGACTCAGTAATAGTTTGACATTCCGTATATGTAGCTGACGTAGGAAATCTGATGTTACCAACCAATTATGTTTTTGCGTTCAGAATAGTCCACATTCATCTAGTCGACTTAAGATAAGGTACTTGATTTTTTTTAAGGTACCCCCAATTTGACAGGTGGCACATTCTTGAAAGTCAAAATGAGGCCAGACACAATTGTCGACAAATCTACAAATTTGGCCTCACGTAATATGACATATCAGTATTCCCCTCTAACCTGTAGATGTCAAAAAAATTAAGGCGTGCAATGGAGTGCTGAATCTAGTTCAGCTATCTGACAAATATAGTTAAAAATTGTATGACTCAGTAATAGTTTGACATTTCGTATATGTAGCTGACGTAGGAAATCTGATGTTACCAACCAATTATGTTTTTGCGTTCAGAATAGTCCACATTCATCTAGTCGACTTAAGATAAGGTACTTGATTTTTTTTAAGGTACCCCCAATTTGACAGGTGGCACATTCTTGAAAGTCAAAATGAGGCCAGACACAATTGTCGACAAATCTACAAATTTGGCCTCACGTAATATGACATATCACTATTCCCCTCTAACCTGTAGATGTCAAAAAAATTAAGGCGTGCAATGGAGTACTATCATTAGACAAAACGAGATATATTTTAACATTTCTAACGACATTGACATAGGCTGTCAAAAGTCTTATTCACTATCTAGCCATTCACTCCCCCTTTCAGCAACTTTCACTTTGTAGTTGTTTAATTACTGTTACTGTACTGTTAAAACTGTAAGCTTTATAGAGACAACAAAAAACTTGCAAAACATTGGGAAAATAAGAATGCATACGTGACGTGGGCAATTTGTTGTTGTTGGTTTGTCAAATTCAGAATGTCAAAGATGCGTTCGGCATTATTTCGTGCATTTGACGCGGTGACACATTCGTGATATAGGTATGACGATTCGCAAAAAATTCAAAGAATTCACGAACAGAGCAGAACAGACTGTACCTTGATGAAGGTCATATATACAATCCGCAATAAATTGACTTCTTAAAGTTTATCCACTTTTGAAAGAGTTAAAGCGCATATTTCCTGAGTTATAATATACCTAGCAATCAGTCCAAAATTTGAAACACGTGACGCCGCACATCCGACTTAACCAGCTAATAACGTCTGGGGTACATTGACTGTGTGTGTGTGGGTTATAAACTATACTTCTAAAAAAAACACAAAATGTCTATAGGCTTTCCAGAATTCCAATACAACACATCCATCAGTGCAAACTGTTGTGAAGATACTTTCTGCTTTATAATTGCACAACACATCACGTAGGTATATGCAATTAATTTTTTTTTATTTGTTCTTTACTCCTTTATCGATTATCATTGCAGAATGAATACAAAGTGACAAGGTCAAGCAAGGTCTTCAATACAAAAAAAGATTTCCAGGTTCCAACCTGCGATTAGCAAACGAAAATAAATACCTCGTGAACGGGCTCGTGTGAATTACACCAGCTTTATCGATATGTTATCACACAGTATTTAAAACGTGTGCACACCATACCGATATCATGTATCCACCAGGTGATCGTTTTATGCTTGTTTGAGTGTTAGAAAAGCCACCTCATTAATTTTGCTCCAAAAATAGACAAATGATAACAAACTGGAGCAAAATGAGTGGGATGAGAAAAAGACAAAAGAAAATAGAATAAGGAAACATCAACATCAACGTCAACGCAGTTGCTATAAACTCACTGGCGCATGTATATGTGTACTGCGTTATATCTATTCTTGGAATTTCGCCCCGATAACCGTAAGCCATTTTATAACTAGAATCTTCCTTTTAAAATAAATAAAACTTCAACTGTGAAACGCATCGCACCGATAGTGGCTCCATCACAAAGTCCAATCACCCCAAGCGGAATGGAAATCAACTTCTCAGACTTCGTGGTCAGCAAACTGAAATAGAATTCTAGTTCTGGCATTGTGGGTAGTTATCCAGCACTGTCGACGCGTTTAGTTACGGCAAACATTGATGGTAACCACACGATTAGCGATTAGCCATTGAAGCATTCCCTTGCGCAATGGTGTAGTGTTTAAGCTGTTACAATCGAGAAGCAAGTCATTGCCACGTCGCAAAAAAAAAAAAATAAACACCAAGTCGCGTCTACATTTTTACAACAGGAGACGACCGCAACCACAACGATTCCAATGACGATACATTTGTTACGTATACCAGTTGCGCCGAGGTGCATAATGTGTACAAAGTGAATTAAGGCCTTCCACTCGGCTGCTGCACGTTTGTGTAACGATGTTTTGTTAAATTTCATTTCTCGTTTCTTTTGCCATCAAAAAAATGCGCTGCTAGGAATTCGTAAAATTCACGTGGCTGTATATACAAAGTAAATGAATATAAAATAAAAGTCAACCAACCCGCCCGCCCGCCAGGGCTGTTGCGCAAGAACCTAATTTTATTAGTGACCAAAATGTATATATGAATAGGTAGCGGTCGGCTTGTTATTTGCAAGGGAAATTAAGCAATTGTTATTATCGTGTTTATTTTCCGCAGTACAGTTTCATTGTTGAAAGTCTAATTGAATAATTGAGCTTTGCCCAGGAGAGGAATAAAAACAATAAAATAAACATAATATTAACCGTCTGAACTTTGTGTCATTACCGATAGAATGGGTGAAGTTCAAGCGTGTAGCTGATGTCAAACAGGTCTAACTAATACTTGTATTAATAGGCCTTTTTTTATATTTTGCTTACATGATCTGTCATAGATCACGATTTCGATAGTATACAACAAAAGTTGGATCTTTTACTGTTGTTGTAAGCCGTGAAAATCAATGATCTATACAGATCATGAGAGCATAATAAAAAAGGCCTAATATATGATAAAGAACATGGAAAGAAGACTGTTAAGAGAAACATTATTCCTTCTTGATTTTGAGCGCGTTTGTGCCTTTGTGGTCCAGCAGAGAGCTTGCCAAACTTCTCATTACTTCCTAAGCAATGAGGACGTTAAAGTTTCTAGTTTAGTAGTTCAGTTTAGTCTGACAGCTCTCTGACTAGATCTCAGTTTTGATTGGCTTAGATCGGTCATATGAACAGCTGTTTCAGTTGACGTTTATGGAGGGGTAGCCGACGAATCTAGTCAAGAAATTCTTGACTGAGTACTAAATTGACAGTTCGCATGTGGTTGAAGTAGGAAAAGTGACGTTCCCGACCAATCTAGTTTTTGCGTTCAGGTTACATCTCATCCCGACCAATCTATTCGACTTAAGACAACTAGATTCTTGAATGCGGCCAATATAAGAAAACGTCAAGTTTGTGCCAATTGTGGTTGTGAGTAGGTAATGGGTACATGTTTCGATATGGACATCAGAGACAAATCATACTGAGATCCCCAACTCACAATCCTTTTGCCGTTGGCCACTTCAATTTTTTTTCAAATTCGCCATTTTGTTTTCCTATCGGTGTTATGCCAATTAAGAAACCACGTGACATGCAAAAACATACAAAAATAAATGCTGCCAACCTCGGCAACCGTGGGGAAATGTGCTAGAGTTCGGGAATACCACATTTTTACATTACTGAATGCCATTGGTTAGTGATTATATATTGTTAAAAGGCGAATAATTCCATTTTGATAGTTAATAAAACTATCTACAGGAGATTTTTTATATATAGGAAACATATTAGGACGAACACGGTTATGTATTTACCTCTTTTCGATATCATTAAGACCGATTTCATGTGTACATATTTCTTAAATAACTGATAAAGGTCAAATGGTTTTTATTTTCATGCAACCATTCTGCAATAAAAAATTTTCATAAATATTTCAAGCTAATGTACAATTATTCCCAAAAAAAAAAATACTATCCACACGTAACCAATAATTTCAAATTTTAAGAATAAAATTCTATGAACACTGCCAGCGGATTTGCCAAAAGTGGCGGAAGTGGCTTATATATTTTGCGAATGTGTTGGTTACTCAGAATTTTTGAAGTTACGCGATATTAGTCAATACGAGTTTTTATGGAACAATACAAGCGCACCAAATCGTGACCACTCCGTAAAAATATAGCTTGTAGGCTAAGTGACGGAAAATCGGCCGGAGTTTGAAGTCTCAGTATGATTTTTCAATGATGGACATGGTGCGCGCAATATTGGTTTTTGGGATTTTTCTAACAGACATAGTTTTTTTTTTTCAAGGAAGGGGAGTTTTAATTAAAACTACAGAGTTCTCTCAGTAACTCTATTCAATCATGTCATCCCATCATTTTTCTGCACTAGAATAATATAAACTATTGAACAGCACTTTCGTTGAATACTTACTACAAAGAAAAACCATCATCACGTCAAAAATAACGAAATTAATTTTTATTTAAAGCTTACATAAAATTTATAGAAACGTAGCAGTATTCGACTCGCATGCTGACTTCATTTTGCAACCAACTTTTAAGTTTCTTTTTTCAAATATGTCATAAAATAATTAAATGTATGAACATTTTGTTAAATTTGTATGCTGATTTAATGTCCCAAGTTCTATTTGCTCGATCGACTAGAGCTCTGGCTCAAATAAATTTCCCTAAAGATGAATTTTCAAATCCAGTACAAATATATCTCAATTAAACAACAACATACAAGACTTATTCACAACTTTATAGAAAGACACCACATAATATTACTGGAGTAAGAATGTGCTATCGATAGGTGAGTTAGCCAGAGTGTAAGATGTCAGACTGGAAGTCATTACATACTTTAAATTCGTTGTTTTGGAAATAGAATTTGTTTGTTTTTTTTTCTCCAAACCGATAGCAAAACAATTGCGAAATCACAGTGAATAAATATTTATGAGGAGTTTCAGTAACAAATTAATCCAAGAAACCTATTTTAAGTTTGTCGGAGTCCATTTCCAATAAATAACAATTTATTCACACAACGAATAACGAAATGCTAAACTAAAACGTCAACATTTTTGCAAACCTTTAATGTACGGGACAGTAATTTGTGAGTGGGAAAATTCTATCGAGGCAAATCTACTACAAAACGATTTGTAGTACAACTAAATTTTTCTTTCATGATTTAAATTGCATTTACACCATCACACATTCCTTACACGACGGAAGATTAAAGGGATGCTAAATACTAAATAGCCGTGTGACTGAAAGGGGCGGCATTACCTGACACGCCAAAAAACCTGACGTGTTTTTTGGTCGGCCATCTTGTTTACGTGATAGGAATTATGGGAAAGCTATATATTTTTATACCGATGGCTTACGAAATTTGGCTTTCCTATAAAACAAAACGGCTTCCGGAAGTAATGAACGGAGAATTATTTATTTATTTCATATAACTGATTAATAAATTGTTGGTTTAATTTACTGAAACTAATGACCACTCTCATTTCACATGTTTTGAATCAGAAATAGAAATGTTTTCAAATGATTGCACAAATGTTGTTCACCGGAACTTGTGTATGTTTCCGTTTTACGTATCTATAATTAAGGGTAGAATATCCATGACACTTTAGGCGTCTGGTTTGTGATCTCATTCTTACGGCTTTATTAACATTGAGTGCTGACAAACGGATATCTCTGTCCTGTCACGTGCAAAAATGCGTGATGGTGTAAATCCGGCATTAGTCGTGCCAGTTTTGTTTACCAAGAAAATTCTTTTCTATTTTGTTAAAGTAATAAAAACTGTCCATCTGCCTTTGCCATTATGAAAATATCTTCTTTATAGATTTTGCGCCGTATTAAAAAAAAATTAAGTCTCGACATTAAATCCACTGAAGGTCACAATTGCGAAATTTGTATGAAAAATATAGCCATTGTGAACTACTTAAATTTAAAGTACAAACTAAAAATATTCATCCTTTGAATATACAAACAAATCATATAACGACGTAAGGCGGAAGTTTTCTCCGTTTTCTGTTACATCGTTTAAAATAAATTTCTTACATTTTGTTTACGGTCTATGTTTTTTTTTCTATTTTATTAAAAGTGGTAGCTTTGTTTTTTTTCGACAGCTTAACTATTTGGATGTTACACAAAATAGCTCTCAAAATGATTTTTGTAATATATATAATGTAGGTATTTTTTAATCTATAACATATTTTTTTTATATTATATTTATTAACTTGTAAGCTATTTAATTTCAAACTTTCTCGCTAGTAACAGTTCTGTAATAAGTTACAAATTCTACTGTAGTCACTAGTCAATGCTTTTCTTTTACACGCAATTGTGTGTTAACATTATTAATAAATTAACATACGATTAGTTCCAATAAGCAGTGAGATTTTGTAAAGGTCGTTCAAAGTGAGTCTATGTGTATTGAACAGCTATTCACATCGAGTTGTCGGGCTCAGCAATAATTACGCTGTCACTCACGGATTGAAGGAGCCATTCAATTATATATTATCTGTCCAGTAAGCTGCATGCCACAACTTATTACAATCGTATATTCGTCTAAATATGTAAAAACTAGGAATTTGTGCATATTTGTAAGACATATGGCAGCTTTCATATTGACAAGTAAATTTGAAAGAAATACCTACTATTTTTCCTACAACATATTTACGCAGGGTCACACATACTTATCACATGGAATCCGACGAGCGTCGACTGTTATTAATATACATAAAAATGTCACACCATTGAATATAATACATAAGTCCTTATTATTAAATTATTTTGGTCTTTATATACAATTATGCATTATATTTACAACGGTGACACGTGTTGTCGTTAACTATGTTGCCATTAACGCAAAGTTGATCTATTGATGTTGATCTATTTCGATTAGAGGATATTCGTATAAAAAATACTTATGGAAACGTTAAATAGACAACAAATATTTGAAATTTTGTTTGTGAGAACAACAAATTAAAAAAGTAAACACTTTGATGGATTCGAATAAGAGAACAACATCAACAAATTTATTTATGTAATTGAGTAAGTTTTTTTAGCACTCACGCGATTTCTATTAATAAATTTAGGAGATATTTGCAGTTGATGGTAGAAATACAAAAAAATAAAAGCTAGTACTAAAAAAAACTGTAAGCGACAGAAAAAGTGTAGTACGGTTGTTGAATGTTGATGTTATAAAAATCGGATAAATCCACATTACGCAGATCAAGAAAGGAAGTATTGAAAAAGACTTCCGATTGGTTGGATAGTGAAATTCAGAGAGAGTTTTATTATTCATAACGTAAAACAGTTGACAGACGTCATTATTGCATAAATAGAAAAACTATTAAGGCAATAGCAGAAGTCTGGAACACTCATCATAATAAATGATTTGCAACAGTTGTTAACTTCTCTGTTGTATTCAATAATTGGTGGCCTTGAGCTCATTGCACAGTTGGTGCAATTGGTAAGCGCTTGGTAAATTGACAACAAAGCGAAGTGCAAGTTTCCTCCTTCCTTAAGCCGAGTATGTAGATGTTTCGGACCGAAAAATCCTACACAAAAGTGACACAAGGAAATCATGAACAAATAATTTCGCTCTCCTTTTCATTTTGCAGTACGTTGCTGCTACGAAATGATGACGAAAAGTGGATACTTGCTTGGTACAATTCTCCACTATATTTTCGCACACATTTATTGTCCGGGACATTAATGGCTTGCGAAAATTTGACACTTGTGCATACTTGTGTATCAGCTGATGGAACTCTTAACAATTTTATTTTCCGCTGCCTTTTCGAAGACGTTTCGCTGTCCGTTTGGAGACCACCGGAAAATTTTGTTCCGAAACAGCCGCATACCAGGCTTTATGGGTGAAACATGAGTGAGACCATGAGCCAACATATTTCAAAGACAAACAAGTGACAAGTCACCGCAAAAACAGTGCGCTGTACCCACCAAAAATAATTTTTCAATCTCCATTTAATATCTGATATATTTTCTGTACAAAGTCGAGGTTCAATTAATTTAAGGCGAGGATTAAAAATTAGTATTGAAATACGTAGTCCACGCAATGTAAGAACAATTTTACTTATTTTAGCGCCAACGAAAAAAGGTACATGGTTGATAAACCCATAAGAACTCGATGTAATTGATGCCAGTGTTGTATTTATGGTCGAAAAACAATGTGCGGATGGTGAGTTTACGTAAGCCTTCTAATCCTTTGCACCACCTCTTGCCGGTTTGCTAGTGATATGCTTGCTATTATGTAAAACAGAAAACAACAAAGCGTCCCTTAGTTCGGACTGAATACACTACAGTTGTGGTTTAACACACAAACATGATATTCGACACGTGCCAT
This sequence comes from Cheilosia vulpina, assembly GCA_916610125.1. Classification (NCBI taxonomy): domain Eukaryota; kingdom Metazoa; phylum Arthropoda; class Insecta; order Diptera; family Syrphidae; genus Cheilosia; species Cheilosia vulpina. Next base: position 75,302,052 of record OU744276.1, on the reverse strand, counting down.
TCGTTACTCGAAAGCTGCCTGTGAAAATTTGTTGATAAATCGATGGAATCTGACAGGCCTTGGGATGCATAGGTTGTCCATGAAATTTAAGTATATTCTGGAGAGGATAATCAAATGCCAACGTAAGAAAAAAAACCTTTTTTTACTATCTGGGTATACGCGTGTGTTTATTTTCATATTTCATGGATGAAGGCTGTGATAATTTCCCCATCTGATGGAACTTAAACCTGGCTTTACGCCTTTACAAAAGTATCGAATCGAACACATCGCTATGAAGTGCATATTTGCCAGTGACAGTTGTCATTATTGTCGAAGCTTGTCTTGCGAACAATTATTGTCTTGGGACAAATGGGCACATTAAAAAATGTAGTTATCTTAAAAGATGTACAGTAAACTCACGTCACCATTCCAACGTCAGCCATATAAAAGAAATATCAACTTAGTACTTAGTCACGAAATTTGTTACTTGATTTGTCAACAAATACAACTTAAAAAAAAACGACCGATCGAGGACAATTAAAACTGATATACATCAAGTCATTCAGCTGTCACGCAGAGTTATTTAAATAGATTCTTGAACGTCCCATTACCAATTTTTGACGTGTTTAGCCAAATTCCTTACAAACAGTCTAAAGTCAGACATATAACATTCCTCAAAACAAAAAAGGCAAAACGAGCAAATTAGGGATCATTCGAATTCCGTTAAAAAGGTGTGCACTTTTTTCACAACTTGTGTTTGCAGAATTTCAATTTACTCCTAGCTTAGGAATGCTCTTAAGTTAAATATTCGCCTAACCTATATAATGTTTCGTACACTTATTCTTACAAAAAGTTACAATTAACAAGTAAGACTGTTATCATCGGCTTAGCCGATGCCTCCCCTGCATACAAGCCATGCAAAACGGGTTTGTATGGGAGGTCTACTTGACCGACATAGCCCAATTTGAATATCAACCTAACGACGATAAGAGTAAGGCCTCTCACAAAATTTCACTTTTCACCTGCCTAGGTCGATTTGTTTCGACACTATCCTGGTTTCAACGGACATAGAGACACATGGGTCTAATATTGATTTTGTATGGGAGGTACCAGAACTACTTGACCGACATAGCCCATTTTTTATACCAACTTAACGACGATAAAAGGAAGTCCTCTCACCAAATTTAATTCGCCTATGACAGACGGACAGACAAACAGACAGACGGACATGGCTTAATCGATTCAGAACATGATCCTGTTTCAGAATATATATACTTTATGAGGTGACTCCTTCTTGGAGTTACAAATGTAATGATAAAGTGAATATACCTTCCTATGGAGGGTATACAAATGACAGAAAAGGAACTAATATTAATTATAATCTCTGGATTATATCAATAATTATTGAGGTCCAAGAAAATATCAACTTAAGGAGAACACTTAATATTATTTACCATTAGGTACTGCTAAATATGTTTACCAGTTCGGTTATTCGTTATTGCCTTTTTGCGGTTTCTATTCCAATTTGGAACACTTCCCCAAACGTCAAAATGTTAGCCACCTCTGAAATTGTGTTTCATTCCAAACAAAAAATAGTAAACCACAAATAAATACAAATCACTGATGGGGTTCATGTAAGTTAATTGGACTTGCTTTCATTTTTTTATTTATTCCAGTCAATGACAAAGTATTCCAAGCACATTGACTCTATTCGTTAAAAAAAAAAAAAAGAAAACAGCACTGAAATATCATAATAAAGTAAATTCCTCCCTACCTACACAAACTTGCAATCACTATCGCAATACAAAAAAAAAACACTCACTGCGAAATGACACGAATAAACAAATGCGTCACCTTATAAATGCAAATTGTGAAACAAATAGACAAGACATTGTCACACAACAACAAAAATCTAAGTACATTTGAGAGATGGACATGAATCAACAACCCAACAAGTGGGAGAGTGAAACAAAAGAAACCAAAAAAATTACATTGTCGTATTTGAATCCACATACGGAATTAAGACAATTTGCGTGTTTTTCCTTTTTGTACGTGTTACCAAGTGGGAATTATTGGCCTATCAACGAGCATTGCCTCTAAAGGTACGCATATCCGTTGGTCAATTTTGTTTTACATAATAATTCCTATACATTACACCGACTGTCATTTCACATTAACATCGGCATCATTGTCTGCCTTGTTGGTGATGTTATTTTCGTGTTTTTATTAATGTCACGGGCCGAGTATCACATTTTCACGTGATCGCATTTATTATGTACAATGGCTGCTGAATTCACCTTCGCCAGCGAAATAAAACGCGATAATTTTGTGTGTTGGCTTTGCACAAATACAATATGAAACCACCGCCATCATAATACACACAATCGCGAAGATATGACGGCTGTGGGAGAAAACGGTTCTTTTTAGTTGTGTTTGCTTTGGTTTTTTTTTTATGTGTGTGTCAGAGAAACTAATAACAGGGACTAAACTTATCTGCTAAATGTGGGCTATAAATAGGATGAACGTGTAAATTAATAACTCAACTGACGTTTGAGTTATCATTATCAATATCATTACCATTATCAAAGAAGGAAAATTAATAAAACACTATACGAGGTGTCTAAGGGTCACTGTTCTGGAACTTTTAAGCTGTCGCTTTTTGCGATTAGATGTCCGTATACAAGCAGTGTGGAGTGTATATAGAAGTGACACTCAGGCGCATTTAATTATTTGATAAAGATATAATCGTAACAAGAAGTCTAACAAATCGAATGTGAATCGGAGATTGTACTGTCAACGTCTTTTCATTTTTTTTTGACTCCCTTAATTGCATGTTCGTATTTTACAAATAAACAAACCAAGGAAGCTAAAACCATGTATCAATGTCAACTTTTAACGTCAAAGAACGTATTAACGAACTAAATAGTTGATTTTTCAAATTATCTCCAAAAACATTTAAACACACAATATTTTGCAGTAATTTTATTTCTATAAAATATTTTCATAAACCCGAGGAACTGAAAAAAACTGATCACGTGAATCTAGGTCAATCAAATAAGTGACACTGTGAATGTTTTCATAAATATAATGTGCGACAAAGAGTATTGGAAATTTTTGAGTTGAAAAACGCAGTATTTTCAATGCAGACTTATAAAGCTCTTTGCTGAGCCCAAAACAGTCAGTGCACGAACATCTGCGACATTTGCAGATCTACATTATATCGGAAAGTATATTAACTGTTAATATCGTAGATGTCGTGCTACTTGACATTTTTACTTGAACTTTAATGCCGGTGCTGCCAAGTCCAACTTGGACACACTCCTAGTTGTCGGAAGTCAACTAACTTTATCTGGGTTCGATGTTACCTGAACGTAAAACTAGATTGGTCAGTAACGTGATTTAGTAGTCAGTTAGGAATTCTTGACTAGATCTTGGCAGTCAACAACTGCCTCTACTACAAACGTGACTGTTTACGTGACCAATCTAGGCCAATAAAAACTGAAACATATCAAGTCAGACAGCTGTCAGAGTAGAAACTAGATTATTGAACCTCCTCGATCACGTTATTAATTTTGCTTGCTGCATTTCATTTATCTTATTTCAGTCAGGCAGTATTTAAAAGTTGTTTTTCCATTTTCTTACACCCGCATTATATTATAAGGCAGACCCTTGAGAAATAAAATACGTCCCGGTTCTGTGTTTCAGAACCTGTTTGCGGAGATGTACGTTTAGTCACGTGTATTATAAACTTGTCATGTAGTGAATTCAGCTCTTCTATTTTAGGCAGGAAAGAAGCATCAATCGAAAATTTCGAGCATGATCGTTTTATACTACAAATGCGGGTTAAAATGTTTACGTGAGATTTCTTTCTACAGTAACTTATAATGAAATTACAAAAAGCGAACTAAATCAGTGCTCAAAGTCAGATGTGTTTTTGTTTACATTTCAGGTGGGATGTGACTAACATCTTTGATATTAAATAACAAACTGATGAATGGCAGTTGATAATTTGCATTAATGTAATGAGGAGCCGGTTTTTAATATCTTTTTGAAAACCCATTCCGCACAATGTAGTCACATTTATTCAGTTCTGAGTTCTGACAGACGGTGATATATAGTGCACAGAAACAGAAAAAAATACCAACTGACGTTTTACAAAACGGAAGATGCCTTTCTGAATGAAAATATTGTATTCAGGAACGCGGATGCATATATCACACACTAAGCTCGATTTCTTTTTTATTTAAAGAACAATGAATGAGCACAATCGTACAAACTTCACTTTATGACAGACATAAATTTTGGCAGACTACGTGACGGGAAAATAGATAGAGAATTTGCCACTGATGATTGCATCATTATTGTGCCTTTTTGATACATGTGATATAAGGTTTGTTTGACGCGGCAACACTAGTGTAAACTAGTGCGCACTGAGAAGTGTCAGTTAATTTTCACGCCTGTCAAAAACCCTGCACAAACCTATAAATCAAAGATAATGGAATATAGAGATATATAACTTTCCAGTTGAAAGGCGGCAGCCTACAAGCTGTTTTCCCGAAAAATTCATGAAGTCACGTATATATGCTCATTTCTTTTCTAGTATATGTGAGTTCATGAATTGGACTTTAATGCAATAATTCGCTATTCCGAAATGTGTATTTCACTATTTTTTTTGTTTTAATCGAAGCCTTAACAAAAACTAAACAAGTTCAACACCAAACACAAAACAATTGAACAGCGCGATGCCTATAAAAGCAAAAGGAATGTTGGCCGGCAATTGGCAACATGCTTTTTTGTAGCTCACACGTATTCACAGACGGGGGTTGAAATTACAAAATCAACAACGTAAACAAATGGGTTTTGGAGGGATAGACGTACGAAAGATATCCATCTCTTTTATTCATTCATCCCTGCTATAAATGATCATTTGAGTGACATAAAAACATTTGGAAAATGGTGTTCACTGCTCAGTTTTCAGAACAACATACCTTGATGCTGGCTACCCTATAATTATGGGCTTATTTGCATGCATATTCATTTTATCCTAAGTTTATCTATAAACAAAAGACTTCGACAGATACATTCTTAAGCATTTGATTTTGCCTGGCAGCTCTGAAAAATGATTGCTACAAATTTAGTGCGAATTTTATGCTCACATTTGGTCAGTAACCAGTAACAATGGTATAAATGGCATTCGTCTCCTTTTGTGGATAAGGAAAAACAGCCAGGTTTTATTATTTAATCTCTAGTGTTGATATTATATTTCACAGAGGCGAAAAACACAGAGAAAAGTCTATTCCGAGATACAATACATGATATAAGTTGGGCGGCGCATAAGATACCAAGTAAAATGGAAAAAAGTCAGTTACATTTATCAATATAATTTAATACCCAAAACTTTCATTAACATAAACAAACTTAAATTAAATGAGAACGACATTTTAATAGAATTGCCTCATTTCGTGTCATAGACATTAATTGAACATTTGCACCCGGATTGATCTAAGAAAATTGATTTGTTTTAAGTATTATTTGAATAACAAGAGCGTAATACAAAAAAAAATACATTTTTCTTTGATACAAATGAAAATACAAAACAGAATCATTATTTTATATTTGTCATTGTATCTAACGGAAGCTGAGAATTAAAAATAAAGTACGAAAATATCTCGTGCAGACAATGAGTCATATTTAAAACGAGACATGCTCATTTTGTTAAACAAAAAAAATTTATGTCGTACGTGATCGAGTTATAATGCATAAAACCTAACCAACACATGGCAAATAAAACACGTAGGAATGTCTCATTTCGAATTCCAATAAATAAGGTTTTATGCAAATAGTTTAGTGTTGAAATTTCAAAGACTATTGCATCTGTAATAGATATTTTGCGTTGACACTTAAATTAGATGGAAATAGAATTTTAAAAATGGTCAAGAGATTTCACCAATCGTTAGGGTTGTTGAATTTGATTTTTTTCTTTTACAGTAAGTGGTATCGAAATTAATTAAGTTCTGCTGTATGATAGCATAGTCACTAAAAAAGGTGCTTAAGAAAGGTACAAGATGAAGATATAGATGAGATAATCTGCTTAAATAGCCGCTTATAACTGTAGATATAACTGATCAACTACACAACAACTTTTCCATTTATACTAGTACGGGGTAGATTTAAAATAGAATTGTGCAAGCCATCTATTCGAACTGTAACCAAAGACTCAAACCTATTACCTGCCGTATCGACTTTGTTATCGACGGTAGTTTTTTTTAGTCAAAGTCAGCTGAAAAAAATGTAATTTGGAAACGAAAATAATTAAATTTTGTACACAATAAGAGAATATGAACCCAAAAAGGGGACTATGTCCATCATTTGAAAGCAAAAACGAATCGCTTGTTTCAAGAAATGTGCTAAGTCAAAGCGACAGGAGCAACAATTTCTTCAAAAACAAGGTGGCCCAAAAGAGATCACCCTATTGGAAGATGCTCTTATTTTCGCAAATGGCCAAATCTGTTTTGACATTTGTGGACTAGACAGATGTGGAATACAAGTGAAAAAGCCATGGAGCGATACACTCACCAAGAACGCGGAATAATCGTGTCTATTTTTTTGCGTAACAATTCGTCTGTAGTGTTGGCACAGCGCGAATTCCGTCGCCGATTTCACGGCCGTCCGACACCGACTGCGCAAACACTGCGCCGTTTGGCCACCAACCTTGAAGAGTATGGGACGTTGCCAAGAGTGGCCGGCCCCGGAGTGCCCATTGTGCCGAGAATATCGTCGCTGTTGACGAGGATATCGAGCTGTCGCCGGAAACATCGCCCAGACGCCGTGCCTCGCAATTAGCCATCAGCCGGTTGTCCCTAAAGCGAATTTTGGTCAAAAACTTGCGCATGTTCCCGTACAAAGTCCAGTCCGTGCATCAGCTGCCTGTCGACCGCCAAACCTCAATCTCGAAGACGATTTTTCGACCTAAATCATAATGCGCGATTAGGCTCAGCGGGTACGTGAACAAGCAAAAATATCGCTTCTGGGGCACCGATAATCCACGAGTAATGCACGCGGAACCATTACACCCGCTCAAAGTTAAGCTGGAGGAGTCATCGGGCCATTTTTTTTCGAGAGCGCCGCTGGTCAAACGACAACAGTGGACGGTGCGCACTATAGGGCCATGTTAACCGAGTTTTTCCTGCCGCAATTAGACGAATTAGGACTGGAGGACATGTGGTTAAAACAGGACGGAGCTACGGCACACACTGCGCGAGCCACAACCGATATTCTGAAGGCGGCGTTCCCGGTTCGCCTCATCTCTCGTTTTGGCGATTTGCACTGGCCCGCAAGATCGCCCGATTTAACCGTTTTTTGTGTTTTTTTTTTTTTGAAGTCCCGTGTTTACGTGAACAAGCCCGAGACCCTAGAAGCCCTCAACGACAACATTCGACACGAGTGCGAGAATCTGTCGACCGAAGTTCTCGCCGAAGTGATGAAAAATGCCATAAAACGAGCTCGTATGGCAATCAATTGTGACGGCGCCCATTTGGCCGATATCAGTGTTTGAAATATATCTATCATTAACATATTGTTTTCTCTAATTAAATTGTGAATGTTAAAATTGTGAACCAATTTCAATTTATAAACATTTGCAAATCGCTCGTGAAACACCGAAATAAATCCAAACAAAAAAATATCATGATTAGAGTGGAAATATGAGCGATCTTCTTGACACTTCGTCTAGCAGTTCCTCGTCCTCGGACACCAGCTCAGATGAAGAAGAGATCACTAAATATTTGAAGGAAGCCGCAACACGTCAAAAAGCTTCCTTCCTGTCACTTTGAAAACGACAGCTGATTTCGAATATTCGAAGTAATTACTGCTCTCAACTTAAGAGTGGTCGGTTCCACTCGTAAGTCTTATGAGCGCTCTTAAATATGTACTAATAGCCATTGATGAATAGGTTTACGAAGCTCTTAGTTTAATATTGGTCGGTGAATACCGACCTAAGAATCATATTTAGTGTCCATTGGCTAATTTTTTCGAACTCAAACAATAGCGAAATTTTTCATACTAAATTGCAAATTGTGACATGCAAATTATTTATTGTAAAGGTTAAAATTGATTATCCAATATCATTTAAGTCGGTAAAGCAGTTAAGCGCATCGATTGAAATACACGCGTGAGTCACAACTCTTCAATTTATCAATACTTTTCGCGTAAAATATATAAACTGTCAGCGGAAATGTTTTTTTTTGTATGTTGTTGACTGCAATAATGCGATTAATTATTAAGAATATGGTATGGTGACCGACACTTGCAGACACTGAATTATCACCATTCCACTAAAGAGCTTTAAGGCACGTGAACTTAATTGCTGGTAAAAAATAATATTCAAAACAGCATTTGCATTTTTCATACGAATGGAAAGAACATTAAACATGCAAAAGGACAGCGAAAATGATTTGAATTGATTGACAAAGCGTGATCAAAGTCCCTAATTTAATACAATGGCGACCGCCATTCGCACTCACTAAATTATACCAATTGAGATGTCTATTGTACGCATTTATAGTGTAATCGTATATGCTTGCTGATGCTTGTATTATTTTTACCTTTATTACTCAATGACTTTTCACCGGCTGTCACTGGAAATATTTAAGGGCCTGGTAATATTCGCTTTATAACATCGAAACTTCAACGGTTCTATTTAGGGAATAGGAAATTTATCTCGCATACTTACGCTTTTATGATACTTAAAATAATAAACAAGGGGCTTACACAAAATACATAAGGACATATCATTTTAGGTCCACTTGTTGATTTCTTACCATTTTAAATACATCAGTAAGTTCATATTAGGTGCAAGACAACCCGGTAGGCCAATTACGGTCATTCTTCAAAAAAAAGTTACCTGTCTCTGCATCTGCTACTTTCGCAGAGTGTTCAACACATTTGCAAATTGATCGGCCTTTGGATCAACCTACAAATGGTTTGTCAGGTGGCACATCTCAACAAGACCTACCTAGGAGTATTTAATTTAAAAATATATGCGAACATCATTTTCCACGCAGAAAGTGTTTTTTTTTTTCTTATAAAGAAAAACGTATTAGGACCACGCCATCCCTTTGTTTACGTTCTTCTATAATTTGCTTAGTTTTTCACTATCTACTATTTTACCATGTCAAATGTTTCTCACTCCATCTTCAATGATTATGCCACTTGAAATCCGCCGACATATGGCCACATCGAGTCAATAAAATGATTCACTATGCTAATGTGAAGTGACATTTGGAAATAAATTACGGACTCGTCGATTTGAAAGCTGTCACCGGTTGCTTGACTTTTTAAAGCTCCCCAAGAATCTGTTTGGATTTACATACGAGTAAACACATTCATAACGCACGTAAGATAAAACAATAGCAATCATATATACGTGTTGCTAACCAAAGTACCCGTTCCCACCATAAAACAAAACAACTTGATAACGCATTTTAATATGTTAAATAGATCGTCTCATGTTTTTTTTTTTTAACAAAACAACTGGAAAACACATTCATGAGGTAGATATATATCTGTTCAAAGCCATATGGTCGCACGGTGACATTGCTGTCAGACGATGATTACAAAATAATGGTAAATACGTTTGACACATCAAATAGAATGACGGAATACGTGCACTCGAAGCAACGTCAATGGTCGACAATGAGAACACGATATATGACAGAAGCAGAGCCACTCTGAAAATAAGGAGTGTCCGCTTTGTTTGTTCCTATTACACAATATGTTAAACAATATATATTTCACAAGTCACACAAACTAAAAAAAAAAATGTATTAAAATTCACTTTATCGTGTATCGCGATCGATGTTACCAGTGCTGATTACAAGATCCCGAAATCGAAAACAACGAGAGACAGTTGAATAGAAAAAAAGCACACAACTGTCTCGTCGAGCGACAAACCCGAGATCTTAGCTGTTTGTAACAATATGCAGGGAAAACAATTTCACACATCGTCGTCATAACACTTATCAGAAATTCACCAGCAAACAACAAAGTACTTATAATTGTTAAACAAATACGCTTAGTAACAAGTCACGTGCTGTATTTCTCCTTGCAGGTATTTTGCAAACACAAAAAAAAAAAAAAAATAATAAGAAAACAATTTCACTGTAGATTTTGTGCGTCATTTGTTTATTTATTTTATCATTTCAATTTTATTATATTATTTGCACTGATACATATTGGTGTACGGAGGTCCGGATCTTTGTTTATTTCAAATGGCTGCAAACACACGTGGCTATGGCTGTTATATATTTGTGTACTCGTATGTATTGCTTTTCGAGGGTAGTCGAGCAGATTTATTTTATTGTTGCTTAGCGAATAATTGCCGGCAAAGAATTCCAGAACAAGTTGTTTACCTCTAAAGACTGTTTGTGTTTGGATTTTTTCTTTTCTTAAGTTAATATCTATCTACACATGACTTCCGAATGGTGTGTGTGTGTTTTCGTATAGGAGTGTTTACTTTCAGGAACAAAAAAAAAAAAAACGCAGTCTGCCTATATTGATAAGAAATTAGACCTCACCTGTTAGACTTTTGAACTAGCTCTGACATTCGAATGTTCATTGATCAGCCATATTGATATAATGGAGAGATTTGTTCTTATTTTTGAAGGCGCTGCGAGGCGCAACCCATTTATTTTCTCGCACAAATTTAAGAAAACATTAAAAAAAAAAAACAGACCACAATGGGATTTTTGGGATTTTAATGTTCACACTAAAAGGTCATTGAAAACGTGATGACGTGGTCTTATTAAAAAAATTCACAAAATATTGACTCACCATACTTTTCGTACGAAAACCAATTATTTTTTTATATACTCATAGTTAAACAGTAACGATTGATATGTTTCTCATATTAGAGGGGAAGGGATACTGAAACCCCCAACTTCCAGTAGAATGACAGTTGCTTGTCTGAAAGCTGAAACGTGTTCTTTAAACAAGATTGAATATGCAAGAATTGCTATATCGAAACCGGTTTTACAACTGTCACAAACTGCGTTTGGGCTTTGACTCTGTGTATATTAATTAAAACATTCGTACTCAATAATTAGTTAAAACAAAATGGCTGACAATATTTATACAAAAAAATCCACTATCGCACGTGCTAATTCGCGAAATAATATTGACCGGGCATTATTCAAGGACATTTAAGAGCCAAAAGGATGTGCATAATAGGCTGTTGGGATTTGAAGTCTTCTAATCCATTATAATAAATAAACGAATAGAGATAATTTTCCAAAGTTCATACCAGCTGTAAATAAAATGTCCATCAAAGTTGGCACTTGTTTGCTTCTATTCTACGTACGAGTAGTACCAACACTACAAAAAAATGTAATGTATAAATATTTGATCATCTATGCGAAATTGTTGGCGTTGATTTTGCAATTGCACCTTGGCTTAAGCCAGATTACTGCTGTGTAAATCTATTACTATCGCTTCTCCTGTAACAACAGTTGGTTTGTTTGCACTATTCTTTTAACGCGAAATTATAGGCTTTTTAAACGTGTAATATATTAATAACCTTTACTTCAATGGAGTTTTATTGACGATTTTCAAGTCTTGCCACGAAATGTAAGTATTACAATTTTTATCTGACAGATAACGAGAAACCCAGAGTAACTTCTTTGCCAGAAATATGTAACATTTTCGACCCGTTGCAAACAAAATTTCTAAAACACTTTCCCATGCGAAAACAAAAATCGATTTTTAGCAAACGTCAAGTGTCAGTTTCTATAAATGTCATCTTAAAAATAAATAGCGAAGGCAAAATAAGGCCTGTTTTTTTGAGCTTCGTTCTCAGCAAAGCAAAGTAAAGTAGGATTTTCAGCACACAATTTACAATAACTACTGCGAGTCTCGTGTCAAGTGTCAAGTAGAGCGTAGTTGTTGTAATTGCGTGCTGAAAATCCTACTTTACTTTGCTTTGCTGAGAACGAAGCTCAAAAAAACAGGCCTTATTTTGCCTTCGCTATTTATTTTTAAGATGACATTTATAGAAACTGACACTTGACGTTGCTTTACTTTACTTTGATAAGAACGAAGCTCAAAAAAACACGACAATAGTTAAGAACCACTTGCACTGTTTAAACACAACATATTCGCTTAATTTTTTTTCGTTGGAAACATTGGTCAGAGATGCAATTTTGTGTGTATAATTGGTTTTCCAAAATGTCGCTATAATGGTGTAATTTCTACCACTGGGCGAACTCTAGTAGATATAAAAAGATCAATTTACATCAGCCCTTTACGGACTTACATATAAATGTGAATATATTTTATTCAGTTTATTTAATGGTCAAGTATTAAGGTGGAACAAGATATTCTTATATATCAGCTGTTAGTTAATTTAAAAGTCATTTAACAAATCAATATAGGATCCCGTAACAGAATGCAACAAGCAATCATCTTAACAACAGATATAGACAAATGTAATAGGCACTCGTAAGTCTTGTCACACCTTCCACGTTCCACCCGGGTATTTCATACCTATCTCGTGATTTGAACCAATTAAAAGTTCTTGTGCACGTGACTAACATCAGACAACCTGCCAGAAACTTCTACAGCGAAGTCACCTTATGACACAATTTTTTATTAAGTAATATGACTCAAGCTTTTACTCATAACCGGAGATGGTACTCATATTTCAGAATAGGAAATAAATCGAAAATGAAACACATGTGAAATCATCATACCACTTGAACTTGTCCACTGTTCCTTTATGTTACTGTCAGTGTTGAAATATTAAATAAATGAATGAGGTGGTTGTTTTACATCAACCTTAAGTAATTGAACACTATTCACAAAAACAATATAAAATATCCCCATGGACGTAATCCAATGACCTTGCGAAGGACATTTCTCTACCCTAATTAGATATGGTCACGATATATAAATACATTGGACGACAAAGGGACAGACAGGAGTGGCGAATACATTATATTCTGATTGCACGTGTAGGTATTTGTGATATTCAATTTCAGTAGGTATGCATGGACGTCTACAAAGGTCTGCCCACGTGTTTGTTGAGTGACACACTCAATATTATATAGACATTCCATAGCGTACACATTCTTCATCAAACAAACGAGAGACTTTTTCTATTCGATTTACTATTGTAAGGTACAGCTCAAAATAAACTAATAAAAATAAAGGAACACAAAAAAAAAAGAGAAGAAAACAATAAAAATATGTTTGACATTTCGACCGATACGTCAAAATACCTACCTTTCATATTTAACCGAATGTGGAGCATGTCCGTTAGCCGCCTCCCAGTATGGTTCCATAACTTCCAGTTGGTAGTTGCTCGGTGGTTTGCTGGTATTAGTCCTTTTTATTGTCACTTTGACTGTGATTCTTTGTATAACAGGTTGTTGTTGCGGGTATCCCTTGACAATTTTTGTTGTTTTCTATTTTCAGCTATTCCCAAATGTGTTGTTAGCTTTTATTACAATTTGAACAAGAAACGTGGCTTATATTGGTATCCTTAAGCTGCACGCTTTCCAATAGCACACCCAACAATTATCACTTGATTTTGTTATCAAAATAAACATAACACTTTGTTGGCTATGGTACACTTTTCATTGCTATATTTAATTTATTATACAGATAAATCTCTTTCTCTCCGACACACACGCCCGAAAACTGCTTAATTATTTATATTTGCAAATTTCATTAAATACCTAGTTTGATTTAATTAAATTGTTTAGAGAATAATTTCACGGTGCTTTTGGGGTGTATTGATGCGTTTCTCGTTACTTGTATTAAATGCCAGGATTTTTTTTATTTAATTCTTTTTTTTTTTGCATGTAGAACTCGCGAATCCAAAATAATCGAGTTGATGATTTTATTAATATCGTAGTTGCGACCGAAGGGAGACAAATTTATGTCTAACGAACATTTCCTCCCTATTTCCACTAGTTTTTCACAACAGAGAACCACAAAAACACTTGCAAACACCGTATGGAATTTTCCACTGGAGCAATTATTATCAGTTGAATGTGTTTTTTTTTTTCTTTTTTCTCAAAATAGATTCTTGGTGTGTAGATAGATACTTTGTGGTTAACAACACACGAACGTGAAAATGTTGAATCCACAGCAGATACAAAAAGATATTTCGCTCACAATAACAATAATAGAAAATGTATCTCTGGGAAATTATTTCATGTATTGCAAAAGTTAAATAAACCTTGCGCTCCAATTAAGAAAGGGAAAAATTATTAGGAAAAAAAAAAGAAAAACTATGAAAACAAAACCCCTCGCACACGACTAGTTGGCGAAAAAACGAGACCGCACTGCGAACACTCTCTAACTTGACCGTTTTCTGTTGAAGACTGAATTGAAAGAAATTTCTAAAATTCACATGAGACGGCTTTTATACTGGACGTGGACGGGTACAATAAGAAACAAAACAGACGACTACGACGACGAAGAAGAAGAAAACAAAAATTAATACGAGATACTGGCGGCAGCCAGTGTTGCAGATACACTCAAACTGAACCTACACACTACAGTGTGCACAAAAAACAACTCCCACTGTATAGAAATACAGATAGACAAGAACGTTCAAATGTATGCATGCGCATATTTCAATCACGAACGCGATGTGTAATCAGATGTGAATAGACGTCGTGATACTAATTGTGAGTGTGTTTATGGTGTTATTTTTTTGTTGGTTCCCGTCTACAGTTTGTCTTTTTTTTTGTTTTGTTATTTTATACAAAATGTGAAGTTTGCTAAATATTGGCTTGTAATCTTTTGTTGCCGTCAGTTGAATTGCAAACCAGAAAACATTTGAGTAGTGAAAAATAGGAATGTTTGCGCCGTTCAATTTGTATAACAAGAAAAAAATCAGATTAATTAGATAGCCCACTTGCAGCTGAATAAATATGCTACTAAGTGGTATTGCCTCAGAATTTTATTCAAATACACAGTAGCCACGAGGAATGTGTGTTTGATAGTGAGCGAGCGGTATATGCTAGAAGAAGTTTGCGTATGGCAATTTGTGTGTGGTTATGTCAACAGATATACATTTTGTCTCTGTCGAAAGCTCTCAGTGGTTTTTTGCCGCCGCCAGTGGCGTAGCTAGAAAGGAGGTGCAAATATTTGTGGCACTAATGATTTGTTCCGCAAAGTTGTTGGTATAATATTTGAAAGATTTTATGCAGGCCTTTAAGAAAACTGGCGCCCAACCAGCGGTGATATATAATTATGTACTAAATATATAGAATTGGGTTTTAAAGTGCTGTCTTCTGTCTGGTTGGACAGCCATACATGGTCATACATTTTCTGTTTCGCTGACTCTAACACAATACGAAAAGTTTTTGATTTGGTGGGCGTGGCACCCCACTGTAAAAGTGTTTTAAAACTTTATATTTTGATAATGGGAGCTTTCGCTTTGAGGTTGAGTGCATGATGCCTGTTGAAAGATATTTAAAAAGGTGGGTGAAATTAGGAAGGGCCTAACAGCAAAGACCTCCGTCACCGAGTGCCGAACTTGACGAGTTGTGGGGGCTGAGTAATGGTAAAGATTCAAGAGAATTTCTCCAGATGAACCATGAAATTAAAGGGTGATCTCCTCTCGAATGCCTTCCTTTCTTATGCCACTCCTTCCATTATTTCCTCATAATTCTTTTTCTTATCCTATTTCCGCCTGGGCCGGATAAAGGTGTCATACGACCCGTGCCGATTATCAACCTGGCTGATGGCCCAGTTTCAAAAATAGCTCAAGTCAAATACGGAGTATTTGGATACCTGGCGACCTCCGAATTAGATAGCCCTATCTGTGTATTGCAAATCTCTGCACAGACGGACCTCAATTATCCGCTACTCGTGGGTACAAAATTACAAAATGAACAAAATGAAATGAAATGAACAAAAAAAAAAAAAACAAAAAAATGAGACCGGTTCTCCTTCTAAGCCGGGAAGTAGTACGGCGACTTCGCTGGCTACTGGTTCAGCTCCTGCGGCAGTGAGCGGTGGTAAAATCGTGACCCACTCCGATCAGCTGTAGCGGACACAATAAAGAAAAAATAAATTCTAGCAGTGGTGGGATTGTTAAGCTAATAAATTGGGCAAACAAATGTGGGCTGGAAGTAAACCCTCACAAAACTGAACTTGTCCTCTTCTCTAGGAAATACAAAATTCCACACTTTGACCCTCGATCTATAAATGGCACTGGTTTGAAATTCTCTAACGAAGTACTTGGGTCTCATTTTCGACATTAAGTTAACCTGAAAACCTAACATCCAAGAAAGAGTTAAAAAAGCCACTGTTACACTTTTCTCTTGCAAAAAAGCCATAAGAAACAAATGGGGTTTACAGCCTCGTATCGCTTACTGGCTCTGTCATAAGACCGATACTCACGTACGGTGTGGTTGTCTGGTGGACTGCTTTGGACAAAGCGATTCATCGCGATAAGTTAAGCAAAGTCCAAAGAACAGCTTGCTTGTGCATCGGCGGGTCGCTTCGTACTACCCACTTGACATCCTGTTTCATCTAGAACCCATTAACATCTTCAGTAGGCAAACGTCAGCTTCTGCAGCCGTACGCCTCAAAGCTTCTTCACAATGGACCAGTAAAACAACTGGCCATGCTGCTATCTTGAACAGCATTAAGAACCTTCCAGGAAACATCGATTACACTACACCAGAACTACAATTTGATAGAAACTTCCAGGTCTCCATTCCTACTAGATCATTCTGGGAGGAGGAAGCTTTTTTAGATGATGAAGCGATCCATTTCTTCACAGACGGGTCGAAAAATGTAGACGGTGTTGGTGGCGGTGTCTTCTCCGACAGACTAAGTCTTAGTCTCTCCTTTCGTCTTCCTGATCACTGTAGATTTTTTCAGGCGGAAATAATGGCGATAAAAGAAGTCTTATCTTGGCTAAGGGAAAACGTGATATCTGCTAAAGATATCGGTATCTTTTCGGGTAATCAAGCTGCTATTAAGTGCCTGGAATCAGTCTCTACAACAACCCAAGACTGTCTGTCGATCGTCTCTCAAAGAGATGGCGGAGCAGTTCAACATTCACCTCTCTTGGGTGCCGGGACATAGGGACATCACAGGAAACTGTAAGGCTGAAGAACTCGTCAAACGCCGAAGAACACTACTTATGTTTCCAGACAAGGATTCATTAGATATCCCAATCGCTACTTGTAAACTCAAAATAAAGCTGGATGCTATCGAAAGAACAAATCTTAGATGGACAACCGGTTCGACATGCCTAGCGAGAAAACAGATCTGGCCAAAGCTGGATCTAAAACGTTCCAGGCATCTGATCTCCCTCGATAGGAAGCAAATCAGTGCTACAATAGGTGTTATCACAGGACACTGTCTTATAGGCAGGCATGCAAAAAGGCTTAGCGTATTATGTAATGATTTTTGCGAGGAAGAGGAAAAACTATTCTTCACCTCCTATGCACTTGTCCGGCTCTCTCACAAAGACGAAAACTCCATTTAGGAGAATTCTACTACAGTGATCTTAACGATATAAATAACACGGACATTCGTAACCTCTTACGCTTTATCAGGAGCTCCAACTGGTTCAACGAGTAGGAATAATTATATACATAGATTCATGTGGTATCACAAGGGACCTTTTTAAGTGTGTCGGCTGCAGTTCAACATCAACCTAACAGCAAAGACATTTAAACATTAATCGCATCTAAGTGTGCGAAATGGAAGTACATAGGTAGTACATTAACCAAGCATTGTGGTAAATGTAGGCGGGATTGTATAGGGGCGCACCACTTATCTTATATTAAAAAAAAGTTGAACAGTATTATTTTGGGACGTGGTAAAGTGGTGTCATCATTCAGTATTTTTTTTTTGTTGACCTCCACTTTACAGACCGTATATATTTTCATTACAATCATATTTGCCATCCAATTTGATTTTTTAAGAATAAGAATAAGAGTTAGGTAAAATGTACGCGCCATTTTCAAAAAAAAAAAAATCAAAAACGATTGCTTCAATTTCAACTACATATATTGTAAACTTTAAAATGCCAATGTTTCAAAAATATTTCTCCGTTTTTCAAAAGATATAATATTAAGCACGCGAAATAAAAAAAACTACGAACCCTTTTTATGAGCTTTGGCATTTTGAAGTGTACACTCAAAATTTATATTCGATTACTGTTGCAAATTTAATACTGAGAATTGCGCTATCGTGATAGTCATTGTAAATGTGATGTTATCAATATTTCACAGAAAAATAATTCGTTTCTTAGACCATTTTGAGTTACTCTGTAGGTAGAATACGGGAATAAAAAAAAATGTTACGTATACGCCACCATATACGATATAAAAAATTTGCTCGTTGTTTCATCTTTAGCAGCACAGAATAATTCGCATTATTTGTAAAAAAAAATAACTTCTTATTATATAACTATTCGTATAGACAATTTCTTACTCTTTAATTACTTTTAATCCTTTTTATAACAACAAACTCTTCAACTTTTCTTAAAACAACCTTCTATCTTTGTACATTTTTTTTTTTTTTTTATATACCCATGTCCATCTGGCTGACACTGCGACCTGCAAGATCTATTGTATCAATGGGGAATAGTTAATCTAAGAGACGTGCGACCTCCCTAACGAAGGTCAATAAGTCTTTAGTAGTAGCGTGCGCTATATCTGCTGGCGTACGAGTCTCTCTATTAAAGATACGTTTTCTTAACCAATGAAAAGCCGGACATTCACATAAAATGTGCTCAGAGGACTCGACATCCTCCAGACAGAATCTGCATTCTGTTTCCGGACAAAGGTTCATTTCGTTGAGGTGATATCTAAGGCCACAATGACCTGTGAGGAAGCCCGTTAGCTTTCTTATGTTATCCTTACTGAGCCTAGGATTCCCTTATAGGAGTAAGGCTTAATTAATCGCTTGGATTGTCTTAGACCAGGGACATGTTGCCAGTGATCAAGACGAAGTTGTTTCTCCCAATCATTAATTTGCCTTAGCGCAGAAGTCCAATTGACTGTGCAGTAGGGTTCTGGTCCACAGAGAAGGGATTCTGAACCAGCCCCAGCTAGTTTGTCTGCATGTTCGTTGCCTGCAATACCTTGATGGACCGGTACCCGCCCAAGTCTTACCTTGTTGTGTTTGGCGAGGGTTTGCAGAGCATCGTGACAGCACTTAACTGTTTTGGAGTCCATTGTATTGGATGCCAATGCTTGTAGGGCTGCCTGACTGTCTGAACAAATTTGAATGATTGCTTTTTTGGAGATTAGATCAGCGCAAGTTTCGATCGCATGGATTTCCACTTGAAAGTCATTGTAAATGTGATGTGGACACGTCCCCGTGTGTATCGAGACTTTGGTGTTGGGTCCAAAGACACCAGCTCCACCGGTGTACCAGACTAAGCTTTTTGGGTTCAATGTTGGAACTCCATTGGCGTTCAAGTAGTTCTACCTCATATAATTTACCGAAACTGTATTCCCTAACCATAATGTCCGGGACAGAGCGGAACATGTCCACATGATCAACTGAATTAAACCTATTTTCTAGCTGCAGCTTAATGGCGCATCTAGCAGCAGTCTTCATAATGAAGAACTGCAGTACATACGTCCGATCTACTGGGTAGCTATCGCACGAATGTCTTACTTTATTTTACTACGAGTTTCATGTACTATGTACTCCCACTATCCCTCTCTCTCCTTCAGGATCGTTACATTCGTATGTATTCTTCACTTATAGGAGAGATTTAAACCGCTCTTAAGTCTAACTATCGTGGTGCAGTCGAAATAAACTAAAAGTGGAATTTGGAGGTAAAATATATTTACCATTTCCCCATACAAAAAATTCTAACCAATTAAATAAAAACACACCTGCCGCAGCCGCAGCCAATTCAAATTTATATATATTATTTAAACCTAAATCATGAATATAACCTATTTGCAACGGAGAGCATTTTTTCGACATCTAGATTAAGCTTTAATGTTTATAAAAAAAATACTTAATACATACATCTTCGAAAATAAATACTATATTTTTTAGTATTTATTATACGACCGATAGTAGTTCATATAAAAACGTAGACTATTTGTGTCTAACTATGAGACGTCAAATTTCAAAAACCCGCTTAAAAATATACTTCTTCCAGTTCACCCGCAAGGTGCATCGGAGAATCTCAGGTGACATATATTCCGATTAGGAATTGTTGATAGGAAAATTATCTGCGATTCATGAGACCTGAGACGGAAGAAAAAAATTCGAATCTACAACTTATGGGAATTGCAAATATGTATGTGAATGACATGAAATTTGACAGATGCGGGAAATTAGTTTTTGTTTTGAAATTTTTAACCGCGCTCTTTGCTTTTGCTCCAAAATTAAAATAACAGAAAAAGGGTAAGTAGCAGAGAAAAAACATTTTTCGTTTGTCCTTTTCGCTTATTTTAATACATTTTGCTAATTGCGATGATTTGGAAATCTAATGAAAAATATACTAGTCTGGACTTTAAATTTACGGATGCTCGCCATTGCGAAATAACAATTGCAAACGTCTTACATTTGAAGCAGAAACTTTAGATCTGTTCCTTGACTTTTAAATTTGACGAATTTGTACTAACTTTAACGAATTTCTACTCAATACCGTTCCTTAACTCGAAACATTTGTAAAAAAGAGCTTCATTAAGAGATCAAGTTATTAGCCCTGCACTGAGAATCTTATGAATTTGTATTCAGCATTTTTTTTTGATGTAAGAATTGGAAAAGCTGTCAGTCACCTGACCATTGACAGAGGATTTGAAATTTTTTGTCCTATTTGGCATATGAGTGCATATGTTTTCATTTACAGCATATTAAAATGGTATTAATAGGCGGCAAAATAAAATTCAATGTTCTCCTCGAGATTCTTCTCGAAAGTGGCGACAAAATTCGTCCTCACTGTAGGAAGAGATAATCTCCTCCGGGTAGTTTTTAATGAAGTGTAGCTTTTTCCTTTTTTCGAATGTAGTTCAATCAATAGAAATTCTTAATAATAATATTGTTTATAAATTAGAAAATTCTTCGAGTTTATCAGATATTTTGACGACTTTTCGTACCACTTTTTATACCCTCCACAGGAAGGTATATTCACTTTGTCATTACATTTGTAACGCCTAGAAGGAGTCACCGGAGACCTCATAAAGTATATATATTCTGAATCAGGATCACATTCTGAATCGATTTAGCCATGTCCGTATGTCTGTCTGTTAAACGCACGATAGCGCCTAAAGGAATTGACATAGGCGAATGAAATTTTGTTGAAAAGATTCATTTTTATCGTCGTTAGCTTGGTATTAAAAATGGGCTATGTCGGTCAAGTAGTTCTGGTACCTCCCATACAAAATTAATATTAGACCCATGTGTCTCTCTGTCGGTTGAAATCAGGATAGTGTCGAAACAAATCGACCTAGGCAAGTGAAATTTTGTGAGAGGACTTACTCTTATCGTTGTCAGGTTGATATTAAAATTGGGCAATGTCGGTCAAGCAGTTCTGGTACCTCCCATACAAAATCAGTATTAGACCCATGTGTCTCTCTGTCTGTTGAAAACAGGATAGTGTGCAAACAAATCGACCTAGGCAAGTGAAATTTTGTGAGAGGACTTACTCTTATCGTTGTCAGGTTGATATTAAAATTGGGCTATGTCGGTCAAGTAGTTCTGGTACCTCCCATACAAAATTAATATTAGACCCATGTGTCTCTCTGTCGGTTGAAATCAGGATAGTGTCGAAACAAATCGACCTAGGCAAGTGAAATTTTGTGAGAGGACTTACTCTTATCGTTGTCAGGTTGATATTAAAATTGGGCAATGTCGGTCAAGCAGTTCTGGTACCTCCCATACAAAATCAGTATTAGACCCATGTGTCTCTCTGTCTGTTTAAAACAGGATAGTGTGCAAACAAATCGACCTAGGCAAGTGAAATTTTGTGAGAGGACTTACTCTTATCGTTGTCAGGTTGATATTAAAATTGGGCTATGTCGGTCAAGTAGTTCTGGTACCTCCCATACAAAATTAATATTAGACCCATGTGTCTCTCTGTCGGTTGAAATCAGGATAGTGTCGAAACAAATCGACCTAGGCAAGTGAAATTTTGTGAGAGGACTTACTCTTATCGTTGTCAGGTTGATATTAAAATTGGGCAATGTCGGTCAAGCAGTTCTGGTACCTCCCATACAAAATCAGTATTAGACCCATGTGTCTCTCTGTCTGTTGAAAACAGGATAGTGTGCAAACAAATCGACCTAGGCAAGTGAAATTTTGTGAGAGGACTTACTCTTATCGTTGTCAGGTTGATATTAAAATTGGGCTATGTCGGTCAAGTAGTTCTGGTACCTCCCATACAAAATTAATATTAGACCCATGTGTCTCTCTGTCGGTTGAAATCAGGATAGTGTCGAAACAAATCGACCTAGGCAAGTGAAATTTTGTGAGAGGACTTACTCTTATCGTTGTCAGGTTGATATTAAAATTGGGCAATGTCGGTCAAGCAGTTCTGGTACCTCCCATACAAAATCAGTATTAGACCCATGTGTCTCTCTGTCTGTTGAAAACAGGATAGTGTCCAAACAAATCGACCTAGGCAAGTGAAATTTTGGAAGAGGACTTACTTTGAGGGTCGTCAGTGTGATTTTTGAATTGGACTATGATAACACTTTTACTTGTTTTAAATGTATATCTGTCATTTTTCATAAATTGCTACAAAAGCGTTCCATACCCTTTTCGTAAGTGTCTCTCTCGGAGAGAGAATTTATCCTCACCACTGTCATTTTGACAGTATTTTCTCTCCTCCATTCTTACTTAAAGTAAGAGAACAAAACTTTTATTTTTTGCCAAAGAATATATAAAACAGACCGTCGGCTGAGAACAGCAAGGGACGATTTGCCTACAAGCTGCCTGGGGCACAAAGGATTTTTATAATTATGCCCATGTGACCGTTTAAATCAAAGGAGGGTTATTGCGGCCGCACGGGTAATTACAAAATCCTATACTCAACTGAACAGAGACAAACTCCATCCATTCTTACTCAGTAAATTTGCTCCAAAAGACAAAAAAAGAAATGTAGTTTCAAAAACTCAGCTTAAACAGAAACCACAATTTTTTGTCGACTCTTTTTTCTAATGGTCAACATGTTTACGACATATTTTATGCTTTTTGAGTGAAGATATTTGCAGGTGTGACAATGCCAAGGTAACATCATATCCATCCAAATGCTTTAAGCCTTTGACGTTGACACTCATCAAATGTCATATCCTAAATATTTAGCTGCACGTAATTTTTCTGATGAAACATATTTACTCAGAGACACCCGGTGAAAGAATAAACTATTTTTCGGTTGCTATCGCTGAGATTTGAGATCGCCATGAGATATTTATTTGCCAAAACTCTTATTAAGCAATTATTTGTGTAGAAATGTGCCAACAAACAGTTAATTGCTTTATTATCTGCACCTCATCCGGAATTTCATTAATAAAAGTATATCCCAGAAATATATGAGTCCGTCTTGGCTACGTCAGACAAACTTTTTTTTTTTTTCAAGTGCTCAACTTAATCTATCACAACAATGTCATAAAACGATCGCAGCTTAAGCACCTACACATCCATGCAAACTCATTGCTGAAACTAATCCCGATACTGGCTTGCGTCAGCGGATCACATGTTCGCCAGTAGTTCAACAGTACTCTAATCCGACAGCAAACACACACATCACACTGAATGTTTATCTAGTAGACATGAACATGATTTACCTGTCACTAGGACCAGCATAACGTGACAAATGTCGTTGCATCTTCTTCGAGTTTTAAAGTCCTGATATAATGACCTCCCAACTGGCGTTACTTAAGCTGGTAATTAGTTTCACCCCGAAACCTCAACCGCATTTAGTTTACACAATTTAATTACGACGACTTGAGGTGATGACTGTTGAGGATCAAATTTCATCAATTTGAATATAATAAAAAGTGAGCCGACTTAAGGTTGACTCTATACTTGTCGTTGGTTAGGCATCGCGATAGTTTATACGAGAATTTCTTCCCCCAATTATGGATACAATAAAATGCAGTTCGGTGATAAGCAGCCCAAGGAAGCAAGACAATCGTCTGAGTATTCAGCGGGAGATATCGTTCATAAACACAACATACGAGCCGTATAAACGGTGGTCTACTGTGTTCAAAATCGGAAAGGATGGTAGTGAGCTTAAGGATTCTTTGGGAGACGGGCATCATCAGCAAGGACTTTCGGTGGCAACAACAAGCACCGCAATACCGAAGATGGTAGAAAAAGTGGAAATCGTGACAACAGAGAATGGCAGTCAGATATTGAAGCAGACAATAGAGTTCACGAGGCCTTAGTCGTTGTGGCGACGTATGAAGAACATTTTATTATCGCAATGAAATGAGTTTTGTGTTCGCACCCATAACACTGCGCTAAAATATATATAAAATTCTGTGTGTACCATTTCGCAATATGTATTAGCAAAATAAAATAAAAAAAATATTTATGAATCACGAAGTGACATCCCTGACTCTGTCCTCGAATTTATAGTTAATAAACAATTTGGTTTGTGAGTGCCTTAGTTTATAAAATTATTAGGTATTATGGACCAAGTATAGGTGCAACTGTTGGAATTTTTAACTTCCTATTAAATGACGAATAATGGCGGCTTTCAAAGGTGGTCAGTGCTGCCACACTGTGTTGTGTTTGATGTGTGCAGTTTTGGAAAATGTTGCTCTAGTAGCATTCCCCTCTTTTCGCGCAGTTCAAGCTGCATTTTAAGGACAGAAAAGAAACCAGTTAAGGGTAGCTTTCAAGCTTGCGATAGACCTCTGAATTGGATGAGGGATATCATAATTTCACAAAGGCATTTATTCATGTTCTAAAAGATAGTCAAGGAATTTTCTAGATGGAACCAATGTCCTCCGGCTATTGAAACTGAGTTGAGGAAATGATCAAAGAGACTAAATAATGAGGCTAAGATTTGAAGTGATAAATTGGAAAAATGCTGACATTGTTAAATTGAGAGGATTTGAAATATTTTCGATTTGAGAGGTTAGAGAAAAGGTTGAAAAATAAAACACAATGGGCCTTACTAATAATAATTTTTAACTGTCACACTAAATATTTTTTAGGTTACAATATGCAATTTTGTATTGAAAATTTCGTCAATGTGAGTTCGAAAAATTTAGCCTGGACACTAAAAATGATTTTTAGTATCGCGGAAGGACTTTAAGACGGATGCGGTTTAATGTTTATTTTATATGTAACCTTGAGAGTTACTTGAAGAATAAATCAGATTTCAGTCTTGCAAATATGTAGAACACTGAGTAAGCAACATTCATATAATCGATTTCTAAGTAACAGAAAAAGTAGTGGACCAAAGTATCTAAATAAATTGTTTAAATTTATAGTTGTTGCAAAAGTTTTATAAAAAAGTGATTGTTTAAGTTTTTTGTTAAATAATATTAAAAGATGGGGTGAAAAGTCCACTACTTTGCGCAAGAAAGGCTTATAGTTCAGCGGTTAAGGGGTGAGGGTAAAACCTATAAGTTTATAGCAGATGCCCTTGGAAGGTCACAGAAATTCGTAACCAATACTCTTAAGCCAACATTAGAAACTGAAAATAGAGGAAGGCCGAAAAAAACCACAGCCAGTACTGATCGCCGCATTTTACTTTTAGCGAAGTCAAATCCGTTTGTTTCACCACGGACTATAGGCGCACAAATTGGGGATGGAATCAGTTCACGCACATCCGCAGGAGACTACAAAACTCCAAAAGTTTTTGTTATTTTTTTGTTAAATTATTCGATAAATAAACAGATAACTATTTTCCGTATTCAAAAATAATGTCAATTTTATTAACATAATTGTACAAACAAAAAAAAAACAGATTTAAAAAATATGAAATAATTTAGTTTTCAAAAAAGAAAGTTCTCACGCCTATTTTTTTGACCAACTGTATATGTAGTTGGCGCAACAGGTCCGCAGGTACCTAGGCCTAGCTTCCCACAACCATTTGTCTTGTGTGAGTTTTTATTTTTGGGACGAATGGAAGGGTTCTACAATTTTATGCCAAGTCCAAACGGCCAATTGAGAAGCTCTTTCATGACAGTTATGTCGTTTTCCAATGGTTTCACTCGGGGATCCACTCATTTTGAAATCCAATGGAACAACAAAACAGCTTCTGAAAGAATCCACAATAGTATTGGTGAAATGCGAAAAAATTATCTACGGCTGCTGTCAGTTGACTTGTATAAAATACATAAAATTACACTTGTGTGAGTGCTTCTTGAGTGGATTCTGACTTCAAATCGAGAAGCGAAATTCTCTCCTCAGAATCACCAGAAGAGTATTTTTTGTGCCAATGCAACGGTTTCAGAAGTGATTTTTTCGATTCCAGACTCTCCCGGACGCTTCTTTTTGCCCAATGGAAAACGACATTATACTCTCGGATGTTTGTCAGGCGTTCACAAGAGGTGGCGCAGTAAAAAAGAACCTTAAGTTGGAATTTTTTTTAGGTATTCGAACCTGGAATCCCTCGCTTAGTAGTCCAACACACTAAGCACTAAGCCACCCACTGCACCGACACTCCACTCGCATGGGGATGGTTATTAAAATAAACACCTTTTAAAGCGTCCAGTGTTTTCATGTTACTCTCAAAACTCAATAGTACCAATTTAAGGTCAAGAATCCTTTAATGTGGAGTTGATAAATTCAATCAATTAAAATGTTTCCATATTCTCAAATGAAAGCCAGCAAAAGCGTTAAAAAAATTCACAAAATTTAATGACGGCTATTTTTAAAGAATGTTAGAGTTGCTTTTTTATTTAAACCAAATCCTTTAGTTCCTTTTGTAAGCTAATCAGTATACATACATTTCAACTTGGTAACATTGTTTATTATGTAGTTCGATCATTCATGTTGTTGACATATAAATGTGTCCTCACGTGACTAGAAAATTCAAATTTTTAGTAACACATTAGATACCATTTGCATAAGAAACATTCGATTATAAAAGCTGTCAAATGCAGTTGTTTTTGGCCAACAAACCTGTTCATTGTTTGTGATTACGTAACTGTAGGGTATTGTTCCGTAACAATATTGCCTTACAAAGAAAGAAAGAAAATATATGAGTACGAGTAAGTTATGTGGCTCCTTCTGGTTGAAAGGGCGCCGAGCAAATTCCAACAGAGTGAGGTACTGGTTTCCACTAGGTACTTGGATAATATGTCAATTGCAGGTTATTGGTATTTATGCTGAATTTGTATTTTTCCGACTTCCTTTTATTTTTTTAAGTGAAGTACTCGTATTACCTGTAATAATAAAAACAATACCGTGAACAATACAATAAATTCAATTTTCCTTTATACTGACAATGCTCGCGTTAAATAAAAAAATATTATTGCCTTTGACAATCGTCTCTACCGCTCAGTTCTTCGACCAGCAGCAGTTAGCGCAGAAGAAAAATGGCAGCACCGCGGGAATTTCAATATTAACGCCGCAAATGACGTGCTGGGTTTTTACCGGGACCAAAGACTATCCAAACTAGACGGTCAGCTTCCGTGCACCTACCCGATTTTACCCGAACATTTTTAACGAAAATCCTCTCTCGCGCGCCGGGTTGAACTATTTCAATAACAAATAAATTTGTAAATGAACTTATAACAATAAAAGTAGATAAAAATTATTTATATAGATTTTCATGTAGCTGTACTATTGTTCTCTTTCCACCGTCAACAAATGTTCATCAATTCTATTTCTAGCTTTTTTTTAAGAATTTTATTTTTCACAGCAAAATACATTCAGATTTCAGATGCCGGAATGTAAACACTTGGGGTTGTTCCAAAAAAGAGTCAACAACATGCAAATTTAACCCTAGTTAGATCCACTATGCCACAAGTGAATTTAAACCCTAGAATCTTTTTTTTTTGTCGCTAAACACTAGTCCTCGCCTGGGAGGCTACTTTTGAAGAAAAGCACCTAATAAATTATTTAAAACAGTTACTTTTTAAAAAATTATTTATAGTAGTTTGCAAAACGTTTCTATTTAGAAAAAAACACTCATTTTGAAATTTAATCAGAATTTTAATAATGAAAACCTTAAATTATAGAACACATTTTTTTTCACTTTTCAAATAAGTGACAACTTCACAAAAAAAAAAATAAAAAAAAATGAAAGCCTATCTTAAAATTTGTATATAAACTTTACAAAAACCAATGAAAAAATAAAAACGCTTACATAAGAAAAAAAAATCCGAGCTGTATTACAAGAATTGTGGCCTCCATGTTCATTTAAAAATTATCCTTTTTCAGGATCTTATTCCTTTCTACATCCGAAGCAGTTCGGCGAGCTATGTTCTCGGCAATTCGTAATGTCGCAATTTACACATTTGTACACGCTCATGCGCATTTTTTTAGCGGAAAATAACTGCATACTGATCTCTTTCCTTTTTTAATTATCGGTTCTTCAAGACAAGATGTAGAATCCTCATTAGCAGGAAAATTAATCACATCGCGTAAGGCTTCACGAACTCATTTCTGCATAGTGGGGCACATTTCCAAACGTGGCCTCTGCCAATTTTCGCACAAATCATTAATTAATCTTATCATAAAGTTTCTCCTAATTAATTCCATGCTAATTACAGAGCTACTAAAAAAAGTGAAATTAAAAAAAACGTACCTTAAACACTTATCCTCGCTTCTCAGGCGACACCGAACTATATAACTTGGAAATTAAACACCGAAATTGTACAAACGTCCGCTGTCCACTGCGTCTGATTCCCAACTGAATTGACAAGGATACAGAATCCCATGGGAGTGGTATATTCTGAGAAAAATGCAAAAAACCGGTTGTGAGTGCCTCACAGGCGAGGATTAGATAGATCAAACGATAAAAAGCTTTTGTCAAAGTAAAGTCTAGAGATTTCCTGAAGAATTGGGCATAATGCAATGAAGTGAAAAAGATTCTCGTCTTGATCAAGGTTACATAGTGGACACCTGGGGTTTAAGTCGCTTCTATGCTGTCTGGGGTTCAGCTCTATCATTTCTGTACGAATTTTAAAAATCAAGCTCATTTCCAGAACTGATAGCTTATTGCTAAAATAATTTTTCGTCCCCAAGGTAAGATAAAGCTGCCTATAAACTGATCTGGTCGATGACTCTTTAGATCTGTTCAAGCAAAGCTTAAAGAGATTGCCATCAACAGCAGAAATGCAATCGTAGAGAACACTGCTCCACTCACAAACGTTGTTCTCATTCAGCTGAATGGATATATTGTTTACTGCGGCTAAATCGTACCAGTCTTTAACCGGAGCGTAGTTACATTTGACAGCTGTAAGGAGAACTTTTTTTGCGGGTTGTTCCTAGATTTTAGTATAACTGATGTAGTCTGCGCATTTGCTTTTAGGTTCTTTATAAAAACGTAAGGTAGGCCTGATTGTGGTGTAGATAGGTGTAGATTGTGGAAGCCTAAATATCCGTTTGACAAAATATCTCTGTATGCTTTCGATCTCATCGCGCTGTCAATAGCCATAAATTTCGTTTCCGCAGCAAAAACAACTATTTATTCTAGCATTGAAAACCCTAAATTTAGAGCCAGGTTTCACGTGTTTATTTGCGAAGAAGTTAGACCACATGATGTTAATTGCCGTTTTGGCCGCAAGAGTTCGTTCTTTGGTGTGAGGTTTTATACGAGCCCAAACGCAAAACAGTTGGCCTAGTATTGTATTTTTTAACACATACATTTTCAAATGCGTATTATTATGCATAATTAATAAAAAGTTTTTTTTTTTTTCTTAATAATATCCATGAACATGTGTTCTTTACAAAGCAATCAATAAGTTAAAACAGTTAATGTTTGTTGCCACAAATTTCAACTGTTAACCCATTTTTTTCTTTGCAAAATAGTTGGCCCGTTAGTTTTTCGCGGCAAAATAGTTGGCCTAAGCTGGATAACGTCTTTATCTCTTGACATTTACCGTTTATTGTTGCGTTATTTAAGTGCGGATGTCTCAAGTCAGGCATTCACTGATTTTAGTCGCATTCAAAGTTCGCTATGGCGCGTGGCAAGTGTTTATCGGAAGACATACGTAATTTAATAATAAAAGCGTACAAAAAGAAAACGTTTCGGCATATAACATCGCAAAATATTTGGAAATATCGAGGTCTTCAGTTCGAAACATTATTAATTTATTCAAGAAGACTGGAAATGTGAACCCACTGAAGAAAACTGGAAGACCATCAATTGCTAACGATCGTAACAGAAGGGCTTTAAGAAAAATTCTCAAGAAAGATCGTCGTGCTACAACGGCAAATATCACCTTACTTACTTACTTAAGGTGGCGCTACAGTCCGGGGTGGACCTGGGCCTCAACCAACAAGCGTCTCCAGCCAGCGCGATCTTTAGCTAGCTGTCTCCAGTTTCGCACGCTAAGTTGGTTAAGGTCCCCTTCCACTTGCGTGCGCCACCTGAGTCGCGGTCTTCCTCTACTGCGCCTTCCCTCGGGTATGGATTCGAAGATCTTCCGGGCCGGAGCATTCGTGTCCATTCGCTCTACATGACCCAGCCACCTCAGTCGTTGGACCTTCACTCTTCTGACTAGGTCGATGTCGCTGTACAGCCCGTACAGTTCGTCGTTAAATCTCCTTCTCCATTCACCGTCAATGCAGACGGGACCAAAAATAACACGAAGAATTTTTCTCTCGAAACAACCGAGAGTTACCTCATCCGCTTTTGATAGCGTCCATGCCTCTGCGCCATATAGCAGGACTGGGATGATAAGGGTCTTATAAAGGGTCACTCTAGTTGTTCGGGAGAGGGCTTTGCTACTCAATTGCCTTCTTAGCCCAAAGAAACAGCGATTGGCAAGAGTAATTCTACGTTTAACCTCAGCGCTGGTGTCGTTGTCTGAGTTCATAGCGGAGCCTAGGTAGACAAAGTCCTTAACCACCTCAAAGTTATATCTGTCTATTGCGACGTTCTGTCCGAGCCGTCGGTGTTGGGTGTCCTTTTTAGTTGACAGCATATACTTCGTCTTGCCTTCATTAACCGCCAAACCCATCTTCGCCGCCTCAGTCTCAATACTCACAAACGCGCCATTAACATCACGCTGCGTTCTGCCAATTATGTCAATGTCATCGGCGTATGCGAGTAATTGGACGGACTTTTGAAAGATAGTGCCTCTGGTGTTGGCGTTTGAGTTTTGCACTATTCTTTCAAGAACGATGTTGAAGAAGTCACATGACAGCGCATCGCCTTGTCTAAATCCTTTTTTGACATCGAAGGTCTCGGTAAGTTCTTTACCGACCTTGATGGAGCAGCGTGCATTCTCCATCGTCATCCTGCACAAACGGACGAGTTTGGCAGGGATGCCAAAACTAGACATTGCTCTGTATAGTTCGTCCCTATAAATGCTGTCATAGGCGGCCTTAAAGTCGATGAAAAGGTGGTGGGTATCGATTTGAAGTTCCTGGGTTTTCTCCAAGATCTGCCGCAGTGTGAATATTTGGTCTATAGTGGACTTTCCTGGCCTGAAGCCACACTGATATGGACCAATCAGGTTGTTTACGAAAGGCTTCAGGCGTTCACACAAAACGGCAGATAAGATCTTGTAGGCAATGTTTAGAAGACTGATACCTCTGTAATTGGCGCAGTTCAGAGGGTCTCCTTTCTTGAGGATCGGGCAAACAATGCTGAGGTTCCATTCATCGGGCATACTTTCCTCCGACCATATTTTACAGATGAGTTGGTGCATGCTCCTAACCAAGTCATCGCCTGCCGCTTTGAACAGCTCGGCGGCTAGGCCATCTGCTCCAGCGGCTTTGTTGGACTTCAGTTTAGATATAGCTATCTTAACCTCGTCCAAGTCGGGTGGACGGTATTGTTGATCCTCATCGTCCAGGTTGAACGGTTCATTCTGCCTGACAGCGGAATGTAAGTCGTCATCGCCGTTAAACAGTCTGCAGAAGTAGTTCTTCCATATCCTCAGCATCGACTGCGATTCTACTACGATGTTCCCTTGTTCGTCCTTGCAGGCTTCGGTTCGGGTTCTGTAGCCTTGTGAGGTTCTTTTTACCCTCTGGTAGAACTTCCGAACCTCATTCCTGTTGTAACATCTCTCTATTTCCTCGATCGCGCGCTTCTCATGCTCTTTCTTTTTTCTCCTTAGAAGCCGGTGTTCGTCTCTTCTCTTCTGCACGTAGAGCTCACGAGCAGCTCTTGTCCTCCTTTGCAGCGCCGCTTTGTATGCCTCTTGCTTCGCTGCATGTGCTTGCCGGCACTCGTCGTCGAACCAGGGGTTTCGTTGTGGTGGTCGGGTGAAACCCAGCACATCAGAGGCGGCGTCTCTGATGGCTTTTTGGCAATGTTGCCACTGGTCTTCAATACTTGATGCTGGCTGCATAGGACCTCTTGAGAGATTGAGAGAGACTCGATCGGAAAAGGATCTGGTGATCTCTTGCGATTGTAGCCGTCCGACGTCAAACTTCCTCACAGTATTTACTTGTCTTGGCGGCGTTCGGGATATCCGGAGTCGTACCTTGGCTACAACAAGGTAGTGGTCCGAGTCAATGTTGGCCGCTCGGAACGTTCGGACATCTATAATACTGGAGGAGTGCCTTGCGTCGATCGCAACGTGGTCAATCTGGTTGACGGTTGATTGATCAGGAGATCTCCATGTGCCTTTGTGAATATCGAGATGCGGGAACCGTGTGCTGGCTATGACAACATTTCGCCCCGCCGCGAAATCGATCAGCCTAAATCCGTTGTCGGAGGTGGTGTCGTGTAGGCTGTACTTTCCGACAGTACTACCAAAGATGCCCTCTCTTCCTAGCTTGGCGTTAAAATCGCCTAAGACAATTTTAATGTCATAGCTAGGGCATTGCTCGTAAGTGTGGTCCAAGAGCTCGTAGAACCTTTCTTTGGTGTCGTCGTCTTTCTCCTCCGTGGGGGCGTGCGCGCATATTAAGCTAATGTTGCCGAATTTAGCCTTGATGCGGATTGTTGTGATGCGCTCGTTTACATAGTTGAAACTTAAGACTTCTTGCCTAAGTCTGGCGCCAACGACGAATCCACATCCGAATAAGCGCTGTTTTTGTTGCCGATAGCAGTCGCCGTAATAAATATCGCAGTTTTTCATCCTCTTTTTGCCCGGGCCATCCCATCGCACTTCTTGGATGGCGGTTAGATCTGCTTTATAGTGGTTCAGGGCTTCCGCTAATTGTTCGGCTGCACGCGGTCTGTTAAGGGACCTAACATTCCACGTACAGATCCGAAATTCGTTGTCCTTTAATCGTTTGCCAGGTTCGTCAACAGTAAGATCATCCGTATCCGAGGCTTGTTGATGCTTCGCAACTATGTCATTTTTACGTAGTCGGGCAGTTACCCCGGCGTACAAATATCACCTTAGAGTTGAAAAATGTGACCTGCATTCGAGAAATGAAGAAAATGGGATACAAATTTTATACAGTAATTTTTAACCAAATTGTTTTTGTTTTATTAACTTAGAAAATTGTTTCTTGTAAAAAACCGTCACTTAGGCAAAAGAAAAACCACTTTTAACTCCTTTGCAAAAAAAAGAAGTGCCAGCTGAAGCATTTCACCCAGACTGCCTTAGACGAAAAACTAAATTTACCGCTTCAGTAATGTTATGAGGATGAATGTCAGCTCAAGGAGTAGGTGACCTTCGCTTCATCGATAGTACTGTGAATGCCAGTAGGTATCAAGACATCCTAGAGCACTAACTTTTACCTTCGATTCCGAGGCTGCAAACAGAAGATGGCAGTTTTACATTTCAGCAAGATGGCGCATCATGTCATACAGCCAAGCAAAATATGAGCTGGCTTCGAGAACATACCATTCCAGTTCTAACGAGGCCTCCAGATAGCCCGGACCTGTCTCCAATTGAGACTTTGTGGGGAAAAATGAAAAAAGAATTAAGAACAAATCCGGCTAAAAACTTGAATGAATTGAAGGAAAAGATCCAAGAAGTTTGGAATGGCATAACTCCTGAATACTGCTTTAATTTAGTGGAAAATCTTCCAAGTCGATTTACAGCCGTTATTAAAAGCAAAGGTGACGGCACTCAGTGGTAAAAGACAGTTATTTTTATATTAGGCCAACTTTTTTGCGTCGATAAAAGAGTGGGTCAACTATTTTGCGTTATATGAGTTACAATAATTTCGTTTATTTAATCATTAAATGAACTGTTATTATTTTATGAAGAATTATTTTTAAATGTATATGTCTAACACTTTCACAATATCGAAATAAATTTTCAGTTTGTTTGTTTACTTTGGAGTGCCAATCTTTTTTTCGAATTTCAAAAGACGGAAAGTAAACGGGCCAACTATTTTGCGTTTGGGTCGTATTAAGATTGTATGTTAATACAAATTCCAAATATTTCAATTCATTTACAACCTCAAATCGAGTTCCTTCCAGTGACCAAACATGTTCTCTACCCACACGATTTTGTGCTCTGAAGATAGGAACTTTAGATTTAGCTGTGTTTGTTTTTAGATCCCAAGTATCGCAATAGTTCTTTAATTTATTAATTTTGAGCTGGAGCGTACAGGGATTGTCAGAAAGGATGACAAGATCATAAATACTTTGACAACTACATCTCCGAACTTAATGCCGCCTGGGATGCTGTCACAAACGTCGTCTATAAAAAGAGAGACCATTAGAGGACTCAGAACACACCCTTGTGGAACACCAGAATCCGTAGGGAAAGTGGTTGATTTTATTTTACCATTGCACACCGCTGCAGACGTATTTGCGAGAAGTTTCTGGTAGATTCTGATAGTTTTTGACGGTAGACCTATCGCTGCTAGCTTTAATATCAGTGACGGTGTCAAAAGCAGCTTTGAGGTCCACAAAAACTACGTACAATTTCTTTTTCTTCTCTATAAATCGTTTTGCAATCGTTGTTAGGACAAAAATCTGCTCTGCAGTCGACATATTCGCTAGGCGAGGATTAGTGTTCTAGGGTCAAGAAAATATAAAAAATAATATTCCTAAAAATTTAGTTTACCAAAATTTCTGTCAAATTCGTTTATTTAGCTCTACATTTTTTCTACAAACTCAAAATATAATTCGAAATTCTATTGTTTAATAACACCGAACAGTGTTATGAAAATGCAAATGCTATTAATATTTTTAATATTGTTGTTATAAAGTAGGTACACAAAAGAAAATTCGCATGCTTGGTATCTGATATCTGAAGACGTGGATATTCATTTCGTTTTGTATATTCTTTTGCAATTTTTACAAACAAGTATTTTTAAAATGTGCATTGTTTTTTTCCTGATTATTTCCTAAACTTAACTAAACTAAAACAAGTGCTATATATGCATTTGGGAGACAAAAAGTGATTAAAATACTTTTTACTGTTTGGGGTAGCACAAACATTCACATTCGATTTTTGAATTATGACATTTACCAACAAAAAAAATGATATAAACCAAGTGCATAGTTAATTTTGAGATACTGTATAAATAGAGGATTTCTACAAATACCGACATTTGGGCAGGTATGCATCTTACGCACCAATTTCAAATAATAAATTAAACTGAATCTAAAACATAATTTTATTCACAACATAGAAAAAAGTTTCCCTAGCCGTTTTAAAATATTTTGTTTCAATATGACTTTGAAATTAAAAGCATTAAAATCAATAAAAATAAACCGCTTTCTTGAATATACAGAAAAAACAAATCTCAAAGTTACAAAATCTTTTTTAACACAAGAGCAGAAAACCGTTTTAGTTAACTTATCTCTGATTAATAGCATGAGAATGATTATTATATAATGGTGTTTGACATTGTGACTAAATTATATCAGGAGTTCCATTATTTGATACCAACAGTTTCATAAACTGAACTGTGATGTAAACGCCGTGTAATGGTAACAAAATTCTACCAAAAAATGACCTCCCGATGGACATCAAATCTCAGCACAGTATTTTCTAAGTATGCATGCGGCAACAATGGCGCTCATTTGATTTAAACAGGCACTTCCTAAGGCAATCCTGTGCCAAACAGACAGCTTGTAGTCAAATGTACGGTTTATGCTCTTAGTTGACCATCCAAATATCATCTTGGACCAGGCCATCGTGAAAACGGCGGATTAACGAGCAATAAAATTAAAAAGGACGAAAAGCGAGCGATCGAATAAATTAAGAGATCGTACTCTTGGGCCAATGTATGGCAGTTTTCCCGAGAGTCATAGAGAAAGTGTGAGGGTAGCAAATATTAAAAAGAAACCTGTAAACTTGACGAAAGAAAAACTTGAAAGCATAGAGTCTTTCCATAGACTCTAAATGGCTTCAAAAACCATCATGACGGACGCAGACCGAGCCATTAAATTTCGACAAAGCTTCTGTCCACCTGATCAGAACGATGTGAGGACAGCAATGACCAAAATATTGACAAGCAAGGCTGCTCAGACTGACCCTTTGAGGTCTTTATAGCAGCTTTACAAAATTCGCCTGAAAGCATAAACTCATTTTTAAAATTTGGTCCAACGAATCTAGGCCTGATAAATGGAATGTCAGCACTAAGTAAAGGAAGACCGCTTTATCTGTGTCAAACAGGGCGTCTAGAACAGATTCAGTGGTCGTTTACTGATGAGCCCTTCCACCATACTGGGCGAAACGAATTAAGAAAATCTGCAAACATTTGGAGAAAAGGATATAGACAGGGAAGCCTACTCCAAAGAGTAGTGTGTAGCTCATAGGCCGACATAAACACAAGGTACGATCTTCCAAAAGTCTCTTTAATACGTTGATAGTTGTTAGAACACAGTAAGGTGTCACTGGTGAGTTAGGGCGTATAGAAACGAAAGAGCTTAAAATGGGTCAAGGAGCTAGCGTGGGCTAATCATGCTGTCATGTCGCCATAGACAGCTATGACATTGAGGTGGTATAGGATGTTGTTTACCCGGATAACAACTTATTAGAAATCAGACAAAGAATAACCCTGTTTTCTTGGGCTTGAGAGGGCAACTTTGAATCTCCCCCGAACATCTAGGAGGATTCCGTCTAAGACCTTAAAAATATCAGTCCTGCTCTATTGGTCTGCCTGTTGCCTCTGTTGGCTTTAGTTGGTGAACTGGAAGGATGCCCTTGTCCGTTTAGAAAATATCTTGTTGTAAGAAATTCGATTCCGTTTGTATTACTAGTCTTGGAGAATGCGATTCAGGAAAGAACTATGTGACTGCATCAAATAACAGCGCATTGGGGTTCGATGTACAAGGTGGGTCAAAAGAAGTCATCCGATGTTGTTTGGCTCTCATTTCTTTTTCTAAATGAAAAACTTCGATTCTGTTTTTTGATTATGTTTATTTGAACCTTTATTTTATTGGTCAAGTCGAGAAGATGATATCGGATTGGTGAAATGGGCGCCGTCACAATTGATTGTCATACGGGCTCGTTTTATGGCATTTTTCATCACTTCGTCGAATGTTGTCCTTGAGGGCTTCTAGGGTCTCGGGCTTGTTCACGTAAACACGGGACTTCAAAAAACCCCACAAAAAAAGTCTGGAACAGTTAAATCGGGCGATCTTGCGGGCCAGTGCAAATCGCCAAAACGAGAGATGAGGCGACTCGGGAACACCGCCTTCAGAATATCGATTGTGGCTCGCGCAGTGTGTGCCGTAGCTCCGTCCTGTTTTAACCACATGTCCTCCAGTCCTAATTCGTCTAATTGCGGCAGGAAAAAATCTGTTAACATGGCCCTATAACGCACACCGTCCACTGTTGTCGTTTGACCAGCGGCGTTCTTGAAAAGGCCTCGTCAACAGCGGCGATATTCTCGGCACAACGGGCGCTCCGGGACCGGCCACTCATGGCAACGTCTCGTGTGGTCCCATACTCTTCAAGGTTGGTGGCCAAACGGCGCAGTGTTTGCGCAGTCGGTGTCGAACGGCCGTGGAATCGGCGAGACGGAATTCGCGCTGCTCCAACACTACAGACGAATTGTTACGCAAAAAAATAGACACGATTATTCCGCGTTCTTGGGGAGTGTATCGCTCCATGGCTTGTTCATTTGTATTCTACATCTGTCTAGTCCACAAATGTCGAAACAGATTTGACATTGGCTGCCATTTGCAAAAATAAGAGCTTCTTCCAATAGGGTGATTTCTTTTGGCCCACCTTGTTTATCGTATAAAGTAATTTAAACTTTTGTCACCCGATCAATGTAGGCCAACAAAAACTCAGGCACCTGTGGGACCTATTAACCACTTGTTACTTAAGATAACAGAAGGGGTGCTCATGTTCCCCATGATCGTAGAAAAATTCGCTACGCCAGTGCAAACATTTTGGACAGCTTCGATGAGAACTTTTCAACTAAAAGAGCTTTCCCGTGAACGTCACCGGCATTCGACAAGTCGGCAAATTCGTATATTCGATACACACTACACACATATTCACTAGCTATTTTTTTATTCGCCGATTTAGCGGCCGGGCCGGATGTCGAAATACTTTACTTTTGTATCTCGTGGCTGTAGTTTAGCAGTGCCATAGCCAATGTGTGCACATGAAAGCCCTCGTTTTCTGGGTGGGGTAGGAGACACGTGAACGTGACAAGCTTCCTTTTCGTTTTGTATTTCGTTTTGTTTGTGGCCGAGTGCGTTGAATTTTCTTTCCATTTTTTTGTTCGTCGTTTGCGTTTTGCTAGTGCCACTTTGGCCTGTCATGACTTTCCGTTTCTTATTATTTTTTGTCTTACTTTGTAGCGGCCATTTATGTATGTTTCGTTCGGCCATTATCCGATTCCACAATGGCATGCATGTACCGGACCACCGTACGAATGTGCGAGCATTCATATCCAGTGACGTAATGTCTCACGCGATTCCAGCGTGCTAAAGCGTTGCCAGTTGAGGTGGTCACGTGTTGTGTTGTGAGTGTTTGGGGTTTGGGCGCTGGGTAGGGGTACCCATGCGGGAATGTTGTGTATCCAATGTACCACTCGCGTGTGGATCTTATGTACCTCGCCTATCTACCGCACACTCTCATACTCAGATACATAGCCGACATTGTCTTTGGATGGATTAAAATGAAAATTTTTGTTTAATATATTCGTAAATTCCTTCACAGAGATGTGATGAGGATGAATTTCGTTTCTGGGCCAATCAATGTATTCATCGTGTTCTCGATATTATTGGTCTTCTAGATGGATATGGAATGTGGATTGTGGTTTAGCGGACGGGTGGCAGTGGGGGAAGGATTGTTCACTAGCGAAAAAAAACTGATGCCGAACGGTTTGAGTGAGTCGAAGTTGTCGTGTCGTGGCTATTTCGAGATACGAAAAAAAAATTATTAATCACACAAAACTTTTGCATAGAAGGGGTTGTGTTTAATAAATTATTCGGTTTACGTCACGCGTTCGTTTAAATTTAGAAATTGTTATTTTCGAAATGCTAGAGGATCGGCTATTAAACACAGATGTGTGTCGTGTAGCGTGTAGGTATTCCTGTTGTTTTAGTGGCTCTCAGAGGGGGGATTATTGGGCGGCGTGCAGTTAGCAACATACGAGGTGGTGTATGTTGTTTTGATTTCAGTCAGCGAACACGTTTGACTCGTGTGTAAAGAGGGGCGGAATTCTTTCAGTGGAATTGATGTACTTTTTTTTCTTTTAATTCTTAGTAGGTCTAGGTATACATACATTTGTTGCACGTTTGTGTAGCGATTGAGTTTTTTTTCGGGCCATGGTGGCATGTAAGTACATTGTAGATGGTATTCTACTTTTTTTTAAGAAAAATAAATCGGAATTTGGAGCACCGCGCCCTGTTGCATGTGAGTCATTGAGTGTATGTCTAGTGAGGGTACCTTAAGTTGGTATATTCGTTCAGTCATGATGAGTCTGAGTCTGCTGATGGCTTTTTTTTTTATTGGAAATTGCTGACGGTTGTATAGGTAGCTCAATTTCGTTAGGATATTTTCAATGGCCGGTTTGATTTATTGTTGCAGTGGGACATTCGAAAATCTAGCTATCTTAAGCCGACTTTAAGCCAATTAGAACCTACATCAGCCACATATTGGAACTGTCAACTTAGTAGCTAGTCAGTCACGAAATTCTTGACTTGGTTCGTCGGCTACCCCTCCATAGATGGCAACTGAAAAATCTCTTCATATGTGATCGAAATGTTCTAATCAAAACAGAGACATATCAAATCAGTCAATTATTGTCAGATCTACTAAATCAGATACTTGAACGTCCCCATTAACAACTTTGCTTTGACAACTGGCTGGATTGCTGAATTCGTGTTGACACTTTTTGTCATTTATTTCAACAGGTTCTAACCCAAATAGTTTGCTTTTTACATTTGAAGTTTTTAAATTTAAAAATAAATATAGTTTTTGTTTTTAATCGTTTTGACGTAGGTACACCTATGCTGTGCATAAGATCGATGCGAATTGGGACTCCAGCAGTATTTGGAACTGAAACTTGTGTTACCACTGTAGTGTCTTCCAAGCCAAAATCACAGCTATTCGTCAAGCCACAGCATGGCTGTCGATGAATGCATTATCACACAGGGATATTGTAATATCTATTGACAGTCAGGCTGCCATCAGATCCTTAGCATCCAGCGTAATAAGATCTAAAGCGGTGGATGATTGCCGCGTATCTCTTAACGCGATAGCAGGACAGTATACATGCGCAAAGACATGGTCTGCCACATAATGACTTCTGCAGAAGCTGTAGGGATGAGGAAGAGGAAGAGTGCGTCACCCAGTAAAGGAACCCCTAAACACCAGTGGTATGCACAATGGGCCCAAGTGTTTCTCTCACCGAGAGCCACTTCAACATAACATAACATACCCTGTAATGTACAGCAGGGAAATCCAACCTGCTCAAAAGTATGATCGTATTAGTGAAGGAATGCTCAATTCAGCTCAGTTTATATCAAGGGCGCTTGGCTAGTTCGCGCAGTGCAAAGTAATATCGAGCTTATGTGGAAAACTAAATCCTACCATAATTACCAAATCCAGCATTATTTCATCTCTAACATTACAACAGTGCGACACTTTAGTAAACAAAATAAATAAATAGTTGGCGCAACAGATCAGTAAGCGACGCTAGGCCTAGCACAACCTTTGGTTTGTCTGATTGTTTTAATTTTTGGAACGAATGTAGGGATCTACAATTCTATGCCGAGTCCAAACGGATATTGGTCAGACGTTTGCGAGAGGTGGCGAAGTAAAAAAAAAATTGTTTTTCGGGGATCGAAACAATAAAAATTGACTCTCTCTAGGTCAGAAGTCGGACTAAATTGTTTGGGAAAGCGAATTTTTGAAGCATTGTATTTTATACTTGAATAAATCGGAGAGCCTGAGGCAACTAGGGCGAAGTCCTCTTCTTTATAGATAAGCATATGTAAGGGCTAAGCTTTGCGTCCGTGCCTGCTGCTTACATACATATCATTTAACTTTACTGTTTGTTTTCTCAAGAACGATTATGTTAGTTTTTGAAAGATGAGTCAATTCTTAGCTTTGACAAGTTCGCGAGAGGTGGTGCATTGAAAGAAACTTTCAGGTGTAAATTGTATTTTTTCAGGATTTAATGTGAGAGCCCTTGCTCAGTAGTAGGTAAGACACACCATCCAGTGGGGCACTGGGCAAATCCATGCGAAGGTATCCATCCACATCACGAGGTATATACCTAACTACTTATTTGAAGCGCTTAATTCCAGCGTTTTGAAAGGGATGGCTTTAAGATACTATGCCCAGGGGACCTGTTGCCCCAACGATTTTTTATTAGTCTCGACCCTTTCCTTCTTCCTGCTGGAACTAAAAGGTTCTTTTTTTTCAGAGGTATACAACTTTAAGTTGGCAACACTATTTTAATTGTCGGCAATTTGGTTAGCTGTCAAGTGATTGGCCGCATTCAAGAATTTAGTTACCTTAAGTCGACTAGATTGGTCTGGTTGAGATATAACCTGAACGCAAAACTAGATTGGTCGTGAACGTCACTTTTCCTACGTCATTCACATACGCGAACTGTCAACTTAGTACTCAGTCACGAATTCCTTGACTAGATTCGTCGGCTGCCCGTCCATAAACGTCAACTGAAACAGCTGCTCACATGATCGATTTCGACCAATCAAAACCGAGTTTCACTTAGTGAGAGAGCTGTCAGAATTACTAAACTAGGTACTTGAACGTCGCCATTTATTTTTACTTTGGTTTGGCATTTCAACTTGAATAGACCGACGTCTGAACAAGGCTTCCAAATTGTACAAATTTGTTTATCACGGTTCTGTTCGAAATACGTATCGCGCACTACGTCCATTTTACGGTCAACATAATCGTCCATCAGAGCAATAAGCAAAACTGCCGTGTTTGGAGTCCGTTACATCCACAAAAACTTACTGTTTGGTGTACTTTATGGGTTGGTGGAATAATTGGTCCGTACTTCTTTAAAAACGATGCTGGCCAGAAAGTTACAGTCAATGGTGACCGCTATAGAGCCATGATTACTGACTTTTCCGTTCATCAATTGAACAACCCTGATGTGCAAGGGCTGTGGTTTCAACAAGTCGACGCAACATGTCACACAGCTCGTGCCACAATTGATTTATTGAAGGAGGCGTTTTGTAACCGTGAATTGGCATTGGCCTCCTAGATCGTGCGATTTAACGCCGCTTGAATATTTCTGTGGGTATATGTGAAGTCTCTAGTCTATGCCGATAAGTCCGAAACGATTGACCACTTGGAGGACAACATTCGCCGCGTTATTGACGATATACGGCCACAAATGTTGGAAAAAGTCATTGAAAATCGAACCTCCAGATTAGACTACGTCCGTGACAGCCGTGGCGGTCATATGCCAGAAATCATATTTAATTTCATATCAAATTCATCTTTGTTTTATTCCATTTAAAAGTTCTATGCCTCTAAAAAAAACACCCTTTACATTAAATACCCCCAGTACCTTGAGGACATATGATGAAGGATGAAAACATGACCTCTAGCGTCTGTTTATTCGTTCTTTTCTAGACCATTCTCTAATATGTATATCCAATTCAAGACCAATATCCTTATAGTCTTTGACAGTCAGTTTCTAGCCACTGCCGCAGTGTATTTGTGATGCCGGGCCTTACTTATAATCATTTTTGACCTTCACACTAAATATTTTGTGGGTCACAATGGGTAATTTTGTATGGAAAATTTCGCCATTGTGAGTTCGTAAAATCTATGATTATTAATATCGCGTGCCGTCAACCTTAGTCTGAGAGAGCCATCTCCTATGCTCCGTGGGTACCGCCATTACTCATCTGCGAGTTACTAGGTTGAGGTTTATGCTTACAACTTTTTACTTTCAAGTTCTTAGGAAGTTCTGTATTATACCCTATTCACACCGAACCGAAATTCGGGTTTCCGCGAAAACAGAAGTTTTCCCCATACATATTTCAGTTTTCAAAACGAGTCGTTTAAAGTTGTTTTTCACGTTGGCTTGTTGAAACAAACACACCTTTTGCAATATATAGCAGAACAGCTGACCGAACAGAAGTCGTACAACTTAAAATCATTTTCCACACTTAATTGATGGGCTAATATAATTTTTTAAATGCTCTGAATTAATTTTAATTGTTAACTATTGCGATCGAAATTTATAACTAAAATAGTTTACACAGAAGTTTCACGACTAGTGTTGTTGGCAGGAAATGCCAACTTTAAGAAAAATGTAGAAGGATTTCCAATTCGGTGTTTGAAAGCGTAAGCTTCATATTCCCTGCAATATTTATTTAGTACATAAATTACATGGTTTATTATAATAAAATGGTGCAAATATTACTTTTAGTTTCTTGTCTATAAATTACAAAATCCACTTTTCGGCCTCGCATTTTTTAATTACATCTCTATCTTTTTGTCTTATCCCCCTCTTTTCCATCTGTCACCGGCAGATGGTCGCTGCTTGTTGTAGGGATGTCATTGGCTTGAGGTAGGGTAACATCCAAGAATAATAGAATACAAGATTACGCCGTCTGCTCGTCCGCCATGTTGGTTTTTCTTTTTTGACAGTTGTGACATCATTCGTGACCCGGTAAATTTTATTTGAATTTGCGGTTTTGTGTTTATTTTTTTCAAAATGAGGTGTGCGGCTTATAATTGCAATTCAAATAATAAAAACGATGAAAATAGTATTTGGTTCTTTAGGAAGCAATGGGCTCATTTTTGTCGAAGGAAAGACCAATTTAATATCGAAACATCGCGAATTTGTTGTTTACATTTCGCTCCGGATGCTATTGAAAGAAATCTTCAAATTGAAATGGGTATGTTACAATATTCAATCGAACTTACTGTACCTACCTATTCCTTATAATTTTATTTTCTTACAGACAAATGACTGGTTTGATGTAATGAACGTGAGAGTACAAACTGAAGATTCCAGAGAGCGGTCACATGCTTACGGTCTAGCAATCGAAAGTCAAAACAGCATTTTAGACGAAATGACGAATCTGATGATCCAAATGAGGGTTATTGGAAATAAAACCCTTTCAGAGAGGTGGATATACTTACGATTTAAAACTCTATTATAAAGATACTAACCGAAAGTTCTTTTCAGGCATTATTCAGTCCAGTAATGCAGTTAAACTACTGCTTATGGACTTGAAGGATCGCTTCAAATTTAAATATATCTTGACATATCGGCTTAATCAAGATGTATTGGAAAACTTTTTTGGTGTCATACGGACAAAAGGAGGTTTACATGACCATCCAGATCGTCAGGAGTTTAAGTATAGACTGCGATCGTATATACTTGGCTACAATGAAGGCGTCCTATCAGATAGCGCTAATGTGTCCGTCGATGATACGCCTGACCTAGAAAGATTGGATTGTACCTTAACAGGTTAT
Source organism: Cheilosia vulpina (assembly GCA_916610125.1). NCBI lineage: Eukaryota > Metazoa > Arthropoda > Insecta > Diptera > Syrphidae > Cheilosia > Cheilosia vulpina. The sequence goes on along the minus strand of OU744276.1, from coordinate 75,257,179 downwards.
TTTTCTTTGTTTAGAATACATGGCATAATGTTCAATTGTTTATATTATTATTTTTAAAGGTACAATTCTCAAGAGCATAAAAATAAGTCGAGCAAACATTGATGTTGAGACTGCGGAGGACAAGGAGCTCGAATCCATAGCTCACGATGGATTGGAAAATCGGGCTGGATACATTTGCCACCGATTGCGTGATAAAGTCCCAGATATAAGGGTGAACAATGAAAACGACAACACATTCACTTGACAACGACAGATTTGATGCTGCAGATGACTGCCCTTGAAAAAATCTTTGATTCCGTCAACGGAGATGACCTATTAATAACAAAAGATTTTTTGAAGACACATCTTGAGCTAGCGGCAGACATAAATTGCGACGACAAAGTGAAAACTTTATTCTTTAGACCGTGAATGTTTTTTTAGGATTAGAAAGCTAAACAGGGAAATTGCAGAAAATGCAAACAAAAGAAAAAGAAAATTTAATAAAATAATTCATTGAAACAAATTATATATGCACAATTTCACTTCGAATTCTTTATTGTTTCATATTTTGGTAATTTTCATACTACAGATATTTTACATTTTCAGATATCATGCCCGAACCACAGTAGATAGGTAATTATCGAAATTAATTCAACGAAATAAACGATAAATGAAACAGAAACATCGCTTTCATAAACGCACATATTAAAATTTGCCTTAATATTTCCTAAGAACTAAGAACATTTCAACCCGTAATTCGGAAGTAAAAACAAAACGTACAAAAATGTCAAACTACGGGTCCCGACTGACGTCACACGATTTTATGCCAATTTTCTTTTGACATATCGGCTCTTGTACTCTATCATTTTTGGGTAACATCAGTGTTGCTGACAAGTGTCTCACAGCTGACTGAAAAGTCATTCGGTGTGAATGCATCGACGAGTTTTCTACGAAAACACGGTTTTCGGTGCGGTGTGAATAAGGTATTACATCCAAGCCGTAGCTGTACAATGTCACGCTTTCCCACAAGATACTGAGTGTACTTGGTATACTTAGAATTTCCCTCTTTAGTCCCTAAACCAAATTTCGAGTTCTTGTCTTACATAGGCCTCATATAAGGCGTTTTTCTTTTTTAGTTCAGAGCACAACCTGAACTGTTATACAAAAAGTTCGTGTTTCTTTTTTAGCTCAGATACATCAGAGCTCAGATTTGTGTTTCTTTTTTCGATCTGAGCATTATCAGAGCGCGCTCGATGAGCTCAGAATAAATTGACTGAGCACGCTGAGTAAAAAGCTGAATACACACTCACAGTCACATTTGACAGAAAAAAAACCAGGAAAACAAAATAAATGAAATGGTGGACGAACTTTGTTTTTCTGGAACTAAAGGATAACCAATTTAATAAATAAAAATTAATAAATATTCAATTTTTACATACATTTATTAAAAATGTCAACTACGTGCTCAAGTGTGTTTCATAAATACATCAGAACAACCTGAGCACGCTCGGCTCAGAGCGCGCTCATAATGCTCGAGCTCGGTTCAGAGCTCAGCTCTGAACTAAAAAAGAAAAACGCCTATAGACGGAGCTATTGCTGAAGTAACAATTTTCTCTGAATAAGTAACAAAACCTTATGGGCTATAATCTTGCGACGTCGGATATGTTGTCCTGCCTTGATTTGTCATTGTCCCCAATCCAATAATTCCCACATTTTGCGCAATGCTTTTTGTAGATGTTTTCCTAAACTTCCTGAAAGTATTATGTCATGCTTTTGACATAAATCAATCGTTCCATACCCCACCTATCAAGATGTCTCCAATCACGTGAACATGCAAAATTTGCTTACCATAATATGCAAAATAGTCGCGTTTTATTTCCCATCCAAGCAACTATGCATAACCGAATTTGAGTCGCGCTATATCGCGTACTAGCGCCGCGTCGCTTAATTCGTCGTCAATTTAGCTATCTGTCCCATTGATTATACTGACAGAAAAACCGAATTAGAATCTCGTGTATGTCATTCAGTCGATTCGAAAACGATGTTATATACATATTTGTATGTAAATCGTACTCATTAGATCGTCAGCAGCAATAACAACTCCAGGCTTCTACACGAACACAGTCCGAACGTGCTAATAATACACGTCCACACAACGCCATGGTGTTTACGTAAATCCCAGAGTAGCCACGTATTTAAAAAAAAATAATTCTCGATGACTTGTTGAGTTGGTATAAATAAATTACCTACACCTTCTGGACAACAATGCAATTAATACACAACCTATACAAATATTGTGCATGCAGGGTTCACTTAAAAAGAATAAATTGAACAAGTAATCTAACGTGATCAGAGCGTGAGTGTGACTGGTAAGAATCATACTCAATCTAATGACAAGCTAATTACTCGAGTAGTATAACTTTGGACCTTTGAATATGTATTTAGTTTATATTTTTTTTTGCCTTTGTTTATTAATTATTGATCATTCTGTGCCAAGTGGTGAGTCCAGCGTTGGTGGTGTGTTCACGTGTCTCTATTATGTAGCAGCGTGTGCAAAAGATAAATTTAATCTCTTGACGGGGCGAATTTATTTGTTTATAATTCCAAATCTTTATTAGTAAAGTAGCTTGATTAACGAAAGATTGTATAAAATATAGTATTGGAACACGCTAATCAGTTAAAGAGTAATTTTTGACATTATAGTTGTCAAAAGATATTATTAACATACAAAATGAGTGAATGTGTCTGAACTATGAGCTCGAAAATATCTGTCAACTTTTGAAAAGGCTTCAAAAATACTTTCAATTGTTGAAATTTTCAAGAGGGATCACTTAAAAACTGTCTTTGTTCTTGTTTTTTGGTGTCGCTACAGTTAGACTGGGTTAGGTTAGGTTAGGGGCTGTATGAATGAGGGGAAGAGTAATTTTTCAACCGGACATAGTAGTATATGTCCTTGTCCTTGTTGCTGTGTGAACGCTTGGTGACGATTTGTCTTCCTCTATAATCCTCCGATATCTCATCAAAGAACGGAGACTGTCTAAGGAGATCTGATTTACGTAATCAGTTTATCAGCCCTTGTGCTCCGTAACCTACTTAAGTTAGGTGTATTGAGTTGGTTAAGGTGGAGGTGAGCGGTTGACGAATTCAGCCCTTGTGCTCCGTAACCTACTTAAGTTAGGTGTATTGAGTTGGTTAAGGTGGAGGTGAGCGGTTGACGAATTGCCTTCGGGGCGAATGGTGACCGCTTACATCCTCTGACAGCCCGTCAAAAGGTTGGAAGTTAAATGCGGGGAAGTAGGAGTAATATCAATCAACCATACTGCTACACAAAGCTTTTTTGGGGTGTACTATGTTGGTCAAAGGTGGATGGGAGCCGGTAACGATTTGTTTTGGATATACGAAGTGTCACCGCAGCAATTTCTTTGAGAGTTGATTCATGGGTTTATGTGATGAAAAAAAAACTTATAAACGGTGGGCCATCTAGTGGCTTCTTTTTAAATCGTCTGTTACTTTGACACTGACAGCTGTTTCCCGCTCGAAATCTTGACAGAAAGTCTGTATCGCACCTCCGCGGAACGAAATGAAGCGTTTTAAGCTAACGTTGGGAAATATTAAAAACTTATTTCCAAAGTGAGTGATTTGTAGCGTTTTTTTTAAAATAAATTTTGGGCGAAATGAAGCACCCACCGCGCCTGCTGTACGCAAGTTTGTGCAAAAAGTTCGTTAGACTGGTATGCTAGTCGACAACACTCATGGTCCCCATCGTCGTGCGATTCGCACAGACGGGAATGTGGCTACTGTAGCCGAGAGAGAGGACCATTTTTCTTCGAAAATGAGGCTGGGAACAACGTTTCGGTCAACGGTGGGCGTTATAGCGCCATGTTAACCGACTTTTTTTTACTAAAATTGAAGACATGGATTTGGACGACCTCTGGTTCATGTACGATGGCACCCCATGCCACACAGTCCATGCCAAAATCTATCTTTTGCGCACCAAATTCTCAAATCGTGTTATCAGCCGCCTTGGCGATGTAAATTTGGCGGCCTCGGAGTTGCGATTGGACCCCTTTGGACTTTCTTTTGCAAGGAACCATGAAGGACCAATGTAATGCCAACAATCAGGAAACGATGCAAGCACTTAAGGCCAATATCATCCAAGAAATCCGTGAGCTACAGCCCGAAACCATCAACAAGGTCTGGGAAAATTGGAGTGAGGGAAGGCGCTACTGTGAAGCCAGCCGAGTCAACCACTTGAACGTCGTTGTGCTCCATAATTAATAAGAATGTTTTCTCTTACTAATAAAGCCATAATACATGGAAGCAATTTAATTTTGTTAATTTTGTTGCATTTTTAAAAAGAAACTTGTATTTGGCCCAGCCTGTTAAAGGCGGCGGAATCTGTCTTCAACACCCACTGAGCTACAAGGTGATTTAAAAAGTTCATTTGTGAATGAAACCGTACCTACACTGACCCTTAAAGTTGTTTAAAAATGTTTTAAGTCTTTAACAAAATGTATCAGTCAAATAAGTTGCCTACATTGGGCACGTTCGGATACCTAGTTTATGTAAAACGTCAACCAGATTTGTCAGGACTAGGTATCCGAGCGCGTTGACTGGGCAACTTGAATTGTTTTTGTATTCTCGAGTCAGCGTTACCGTTGTTTGACCAAACTCGATATTTATTTGGAAAAGGCCCCTCGCAAATTTTCAAAAAATGTCATTTCCAAATAAGTAGGTTTAAAATGTAACACTGTTGCTCATCAAAAATTATTGTAGTGTTATGCGTTCAATATCGTGTGAAATTTCTAAATTTTGCAGAATAGCTTTAAAAATGACACCTTTTTCTCTCACTGGCCCTTTTTTTGGACTTTTCCGAATTCTGCAGCTACCACTTTAAATTTGATTCTTTGAAATATATGAAATGTATCCATGCAGGCAGAATTTTCTTGACAAGATTTGTCGACTTCGTTCCATAAGCGCCAACTTCAAACACTATTCACATGACCACTCTAATAAAAACTAAAAAATCAGTCAGCTGTCAGACTTACTAAACTAGAAATCCGAACGTCCCCATTGTGATGTCAACTGGTCTGCTATTCCATTTCTCAGACACACATTCATATGACTAAATTTTTGGAAGAAATTATGGTTCATGATCTTTACCTACATTAAAAGATTTTTTTTAAATAAAAATAAACAGAAATTAAAGAACATGGCTGTAAAATGTGAGGGCTCAAAAAAGTTTTCAAAAATGGCGGAAAACTTGCGTCATATCATTTTTGGTTCTGGACTAACTTGAAATGGTTTAATTGAAAATTATTACAAAGCGCGTTTCAAAGAACAAGTAATCATCAATATTCCAAATAACTTGCCCAACTGGAACCAATGTGCAATGGAAATAATTGCGTTTGTTGGAAGAAGAAGTGAGCACTTTTATCTATCTTCAACATGATAATATTTAAAAAAAAAAAACGAGTCTGCTTTAGACCACACGACTGAAGTAAAACTTCTTTAGCTCCATCTATATATACATGTTTAGTTTATACATTCTAATATATCTATTTTCTTCAATAATTTACTGGCTATGAGAGGAAGAGAGCAAGAAAATGGTCGCGCGCACTACTCTCTCTTGCTCCTACAGTATGATACGGACAATAGGCCACGGTTGCCACTTACAAATTACAAATTACCAAATCTCAATAAGCAAAAAAAATTACCAAATTTATTAAAAATTACCAAAGTGGCAACCTTGCAATAGACGTGTCTTAGATATACGAAACTTAATTGGCTATGAGAGAAAGAAAAGAAACTGTGTGCTCGCACCTCTCTCTGTTGCTCCTACAGTGTGATACAGACAATAGGCCTGCACTGCAGTGATACGAGACTTTAGAGGCAGGTTATCCCACGGTTATACTCAAAATATCCCTTTTATGTTTACAAAATAAATAAATTTATTATTTTAAAAAATTACCCGTGATTCATTCACGGACACAGATGTCATTTTATGAAACAGTTTAGGGAATTAAAAAAAAACAAATGAAAGCATTTAGATATTTTGAATGACTTTTTTCTAAACATGAAAATATTTAATTTGATCGTAGGTAGAATATTTTTTTTATTCTTAATGAAATGAGCAATTAGGAACAAAATTTGACCAAGAAGTAAAATCCCTTTGTCCCTTTGAGCTTATTATTAGTGAGAAAATTCCGCAAAAAGTGATAAATCCCCCGATCTGGTATCACTGCTGCACTGTATGCTATGTCTTAAATAATGAAATGTAATTGGCTGGTAGAAAGAGAGAACGAAAATGTGGGCGCACATCTATCTCTCTTGCCTCTACAGTAATATTCGAAACGAAACATAACTCTCTCTCTTTTTACCTCACAAACTTATATCTCCCTCTCAACTTCCGCTCGCAATTTCCGTAACGATTTTGTGACACATTCACCAGCTTACCCCCCAAGTCAAGCGTGCCTAAAGAAGTATTACTTAAAAAATTTAGGTAATTGGTTCGCCAATACCATCAACAGTTTGATTTCATCGCATGACCAATTACGGTATAGAATATCTCCGCTGGTAGGTATTGACTGTCTCTCTTCATAACCATTTGGCAAAGTATACCAATCATTATGAAATAAGACCAATGAAATCAGATTTACAGACGCTTTGGAAGCGGCGATAACATCATACTGTCATTCTCAGAATATTCAAAATGTCTCTATTTACCAAGCAATAAAATTCTGATCTTGTTTGTCTACTTTCCGGTTGGCAGCGCTTTAATGTGGCTCTATCCACATTTATCCCGAAAGATATTTCGTAAACCGTTCTATCTAGCCAAATGCGAGGTATATTTATATGTTTTTGGCAATATGTGCCATCTATTGATAAGCTAAATTCCGCGAAGAAAAGAGAAAACGTCAAACAGGCATATATATAAATGATAATCTGAACTCTGAAGCATGTGAGCCAGTCACATGATTCCAACGGCAAACGATAACCGAAACCGATTTCGTCGCAACGAAAGTATGTATATCGAAACGTTTTCTATGAAAACATTGCAAAGTTCCACTCAACGAAAAAATATATAAACAGAAACCCGAATGCGATTAACATAACACTTTAATTAGTCACTGAACTGGACTAATATCTATCCACTAGTATAACTATTAACTTAACCACTTGCGCCCATGCGCGATGATAAATTCTAGCTCTTGTTGTCATGTTAACAGTCATGATTGGTATAAGACTAATTGCACGCCCAAGTGTTTGATTTCGGATAAACATCTATTAATGTTATACTAGAAGCTGAAGCGTCACATTCCAACAAGTGGATCACAGATTCTGGCATCTGTCACGCATTGTTATAAGCATTTGTTGGCTGATATCCGTTGGTATTTGCATGCCTTGAGGTTCATTAGCATTTGATTTGATTCTCGTTCTATTGCGGTAAGTGTCAAAGTCGAGGTTAAACTGATAACAAATTCTGGAAATATTCGGGTGAAACTGTTTATGTGTCAAACAAATTGTGACGATGATGTGCATAAACATAAAATGGTAGTCTCAAACATTTTTAGTTTATGGGTGCATCGTACGCGTGGTTTGTGTATTGGCTTACGGTTAGTGGCGGACATGTTTAACAAATAAAATAACTGCAGTATTATTGCCATGACTGTATTTAAAAATTTCTCCGAAAGCAGCTGTCAATATAGCCTGCTAAGAAACTCGGAAAGAGCTGGCTGCGAAGTCACTCGGCCTCACTAATATTCATTTCTAACCTTTACACTAAATTTTTTGTAGGTCACAATATGCAATTTTGTATGGAAAATTTTCCCATTGCGAGTTCGAAAAATTTAGCGACTCTAAATGTGATTATTAGTATCGCGGGCTGTGTATGCAAATTACGTTGTTTTTTTTTGTCGCTGAAAAATTTCGAAACACACTGAGTGAAAGGTGGATCAATTGTGTATAAGAAGTTAAGCTTAAGCCAGAAGCTTAAAAAACTAGCTTAAATTTTTAAAATCATCCCCTTTTTGAGGGGCAATCATGCACAAAATGTACTTCTCTTAAAGGCAGTCATTTTTTCTCCGTTTCTCATATTGGTATAAAGAAAATAAAGCATTATGTATTTCAGGAGGTTTAAGATTTCGCTCAGCAGCCCATTTCAGAGGTGCAAAGTTTTGGGAGAAGTAATTTGTTGATCGGATTAACTTGAAACTTTGTAATGATACCATTTTACAAAAAATTCTTTCAGTAAGGCCAGATGACCTTTAACATTTTAGGAGCCTTTTCATAAAAAAAAGTCGTACTGACTGGAAGTTTTAACATTGAAAGAGAACAACAGGTCTGTAGGCCTAGGGTCCGCCTAGTTACTCGCAACCATTTGTTCTGTTTTGTGTGAGGTTTTCACTTTTGAGACGAATGGAAGGGATCTAGAACTTTGCACCGAGTCCAAACGGCTAGTTGAGAAGCGCTTCAGTTATTTTCTCGGATCCTTGTCAGACGTTCGCGAGAGGTGGCGTAGTAAAAAAAAGTTTATACGGAATTTGTTTTTTTTCGGCGACCAATTCTAGGACCCCTCACTTACTAGTTCATGTCCAACACACAGAAAGTAGAGTTTTAAGTTTAGACCGATAAAATTGTGAGACAAACTTTTTCGAGTTTATCTATCAGATTTGGTTAAAGACGCATCCACATTTACTGTATTCACAACCTCGAATGTGAACTATTTTAAACGAGGTCTGTAAACTTTCTGGAAGAAATTAATCAAATTAAACAAATATCGATACAATTCCATTTTGGAAAGTAAGTCCGGGTTAATATTCTATCAGCCATTGAGGGCTGAATTTGTCCAATAAATTCAATATCGCGTATGCACAGTTGTGTGCACTGGTAAAGGTAAACCTTTGAAGTGGTACGCTTGTAATTTAGATCCACTTAAAAGAGCGCACGTTATTGACAGCCCGTCCTGTACACGTGCGATTATATGCAGTTGCATTGTACCAAAGCAATTGCATGCCAACGAGCCATATTACGAAACAAAAGCTTGTTTAAATTTCCTCCTTGCTTACAATATTATTTATTGCTTAATCGACAACCGGGGATGCCCGCAAACCAACGAAGGGGAAGGGAATTTGCACATAAAAGCAATAATTATTTTTTATGAATATTCAGATTTAGATTGCTGCTGATTAATTTGTTTGCATTGCAAGCGTACGAGTGTATGCATCGGCTGCAATTAACGTAATTTCAGTGGTGAGCTCTAAACGGATGGTTGTTCTCATTTGTTCTAATCGAATGAGGTATTTCATTTTCAAATATGGACAGTATTTCTCACGAGTTGTTTAATAACTAGCAAGACGAAGCGAGAGTCACAAAACAGAAAACGTGACTCCGAATAGATAGTATTATACGTTATCTAGAAAAGTCATCTAATAAATTAATATTTTATTTTGAATGTATACTGCAAGATATACTGACTTGTTTATGACTTTATAGTGGGGAAAATAAAGTGTTTGTTGTTAGCTGTGCCAATCTAGACGAACAGAAGTCACACGTGCCTATTGGCACGTTAGCACTGACACTCTCTCGGTAGTTGATATGTATGGTTCAGCTTAACGTATGCATGCGGCTACGAAACGGCATGTTATGTCAAATCCGGCTCAATAAATGTGGAAAATAAATACCTCAAACGATATCTCGGTATTTGTCTTATTTCTAAGCGCAACGCATTGGTCGCGATGCAGTTTACGAATATAATAACTAATCCAGGTATATCAGCCTCCTAGAGGCGTATTCTTATAAAGGGTGTACAACACAAAATGTTCAAGCATAAAGTGCAACTACTCATTACCTAATAGGGCGGAGTAAATGAGAATAAGTCACTGGTTGTGAACGCAACACTCTTTACTTTTTTGAGATGTTTAAACTTGGATCTTTCAAAAAGGTGAGGTGAGAAGCAAAATGCACCATGCCTCATTAAATACGAAATACATATATAATATTGAGTAGGGAGTGCATTTAGCAGCCTTTAGACAGCTTTTAGAAGACCAACTCTTCAAATTTACCTCAAACGTCCAACGTGTTAAAGCTACGATTACACGGCCATTTTTTGCGTCCTTTAAATGGCGCTTTGACGTCAAATCGCGTCACAAGCCCGTCCTTTAAATGCGGTTGTGTGTGATCGCCATTTTTGGGATAACATTTTCCGCGTCATTTAAATGACTAAGAAATTGACAGACCAAATGACATGAATTTTGTGCCATTAAACTGACGAAAAAATGGAACAACTTCTTTTGCCAAATACTCCGATTTCGTTGCGTTGGCTTGGTATCAAGATCTTCGTCACTGCTTTCCAGCATACATGCTGCCAAATACGCATTCTCCGCAATTTCCACCATCATCCCAAAAGTTCTTTTCGCCATTTCTAATTTATTGTAATAATTTTTTTCTCACTGTTAATTAATTTAATTATAAATCGTACAACACGTAAGCAACCAAAACAAAAACGAACACGATCAGCAAATGTCAAAACCGATGATGCCAAATACTTGAAATTGCAATTTATTTTCTTTTGTATTGTGGTACGTTTGAATTTTGCAGCGAATTTAGAAATAGAGACATGTTGCAGTGCTGCGGTGAGTGCAGAACTTACGTGTGCCTATATCCATATAAACATGTGTATTCTAATCTTGCTGCGCAGTGAATTCTGCACATGTGTTTTGGGCATTACACTAAATATTTTGTAGGGCAGAATATGCAATTTTGTATGGAAAATTTAGCCATTGTGAGTTCGAAAAATTTAACCTGCACACTAAAAATGATTATTAGTATCGCGGACTAACTGTATACCAAGCCGAACATACTAATGTAACAACCTCCACAACAAGCTCCAAGTCCTAAGTGCGGATGACATTGTCGTGAAACTGTAAGTCCTTCTACGCCCCTATGTGCAGAACGCATTTCTCTGTCGACTCCCATATTCATTTCCAGTCCCATTGATATAAAACACATAACGCAACGTATGGCCAACATTGACCACTACCTTTTTAGAGTCGGAAAGTGAGCCAACGATAAGCGACAACCACAAGAGACCACCAGAATCCTCGGCGATCGTTTTTCCCGAAGCCAGGATAAGTCTTTATCGCATAATTTCCTCAGTCTACAATAAAAAATGGCGTGGATGAGATTGCCCACTACCAATATACAGTTATAGTTTCGACTCTAAAATTTATTAGTTCACGGTGGCCATATTTTCCATGCAAATTTCGCAGTTGTGAGCTTCCGTAAATTTAAAGTCGAGACTAAAATTTGCTATTGGTACAGCGCAACACTCGTGAAAAATATTAATCATTAATACCCTGCTTGCATTAAAAAATAATAATAACCCAAATTGCCAAATAATGTGAACTACCAAACGTCACAAAAGAAGAGGTGTATAAAATGGGGTTACCTGAACTGCTCGGGAGCTATATAATCAAAAGAGACAAAAGAATATCGAAACACAAATTGTAAGTAGCAATTATGCGAATATATGGGAATGTTGAAAAAACCAATTTCTACTACGAACACAACCCCACGAGGTGAAATCCAAAACGTTCAGAACTTTAAGAACTTGCCATAAAATAATTGTGCGAAACTCATACGTCTTAAGCCAATTCCGGAGGTATAATCTTTCAAAAGTCCAAATCCCATACCCGGCCGATAACATTTCGCGATAACAATAATCATTTTTATTGTGTAGGTTCTAATTTTCCATTCAAAATTGCATATTGTGACATACAAAATATTTAAGGTGAAGGTTAAAAATGATTATCGCGGAATGCCAATAGAATTTTGCTGGATGGATATTTGTTGTCATAAAGGAACGCAAATGCACCATAAGTTTTGCAAACACGCTAAAACTACCTACAATGGAAAGGACGCTTTGATATCAAGTGTAATAGTGTAAGAGCCGGCCGTGTGATCTATCCTAAGGCATAAAAAACAAGGATGAGCTTTATATAAAATGAAAGCTTGCTTGTCGAAAGGTTGACTGACATTTTTTCAAAGGGACTTAAAAATTATGTATTTTCGGTACATATTTTGAGTAGCCAATTTAAAATTGTAAATAATTTGTAACATCTGTAACATCTTCTTCTTCACTTTGCATTCGCTTGAAGGATCATTGTTTGAATTATTCTGGCTGGCCTTACTTTAAGGCGTAGTTTTTTTTTAAAATCGAATAAAACCCTCAAATTTACATCAAATATTCAAAATCTTTATTGTAATCGATAAAAAGGCCTTTTCCATTTACGTTTTAAATCCAACTTCATGTAAATGTTGTCCGCGGCTCCGTTTCAAATGGTCCATTCGGAAGATTCAATTTTGTGTCAGTTTTTCGGCCTGTATTCCACGAATTACGCGTGTTATGTTATCCTGGAAAGCTTCAATCGTGTCCACATAGACTAACGACTTTACATAACCCCACAAGAAATAATCAAGAGGCGTTAAATCGCATGATCTTGGCGGCCAACTCACAGGGCTATTTCGAGAGATAAGCTGCTCACCAAATTCATTCTTCAACATTTCCATTGTTTCACGAGCTGTGTGGCATGTGGCACCGTCTTGATGAAACTGCATGTCAGCCAAGTTCAACTCAGCCAACTGGGGCAAAAAAAGTCGGGTATCATGGCTCGAAATCGTTCGCCGTTTACGGATTCACCAGGTCGATTATTAGGACCATAATATGGTCGTAACAAACGGTGCACAATTTTCACAGAGCACGAATTTTTATAATAAGTTTCAATAATTTGCAATCGTTGCTGGTTTGTAAGTCTTTCCATGATTAAATGGCAGAGTATACTGAAAACGTTTCACTTTGACGGATGACGTTTGGACGCCAGTGCTGCCAACCTGAAAAATTTAACTCTTAAAAAATCACCCTTTACATGGGGTGGCGATCGAGATCGAAAATGTAGTCGGTCACGCTGTCCAAATTATAGACCACCACAATTGTAGTAGTTCACTCATCGTTATTTTATTTGACCAAATTGATCAACTCTTAAGTTTTCACGCCTATCATGCCAAATACCAAATCGCTGAGCGAGCAATGTCACTGCGACGGATTCACGACTCACTTCTTGTCATACAAAACAGTAGATATGATGGATTACTCCGAAGACGTGCCAATTCGTTGTTATGTTAAGTTCGTTAAAATGGTTGTCAGCCAAACAGAGAATTATGAATAATAATGAATGTTTTATTGTTAGTTTATAGTATTAAAAATGGCCTAATGCCTACGTATTAACTTAAGTAGGTGCAGTATATTCATGAGGCGCAACCATATTCATTAAGAACACGCAATAATTTTAGACTACCGGACATTTTTAAAAGAAGATCACAAAATTCATTCCAATATAAAAGCTTCAAAATATTCAATGAATTGCCTATTGGCATTCGAAGTGAAACAAATTTAGCATCTTTCAAACAAAATGTTATTAATTATGTAAAACTAAATTATTAACTCTTATACAAATTTAAATTAAAAAAAACACAGTTCGAAAATGTATTTATGTTCTAGTTAAATGTTTTTTTTTTAAAAAAAGCTAAATAAACAAATAAACTAAACTAAACGAAGAAATTCAAGGACTGTAAAAATTTGTTGCATATACCTAAGTAATTACGCCAACGAATAAAGCAATTCAGAAAAAATGCACAATAAAAAATAGCTGATATAAATTGCCTTGACTATGGACGGTTGAGAATAAACAAAAATTATACCGAAATCGTTTAAATCTATTTAGACGTAGACAATTGTCGCGTAATGCCGTAAAGCGATTATGAATTTTCGCTCTTTTTCGCGGTGTCGACACCACAGACCAGGGACAATACTCAATACAATATATCATTTGTCTCTGCCACACACGGTTGGAAAAGTTACATGAGAATGTACACTCTGATGAATCCGAGGCAACAGCACGTAGCATGTGCTATTGTTCACGTGATTTGAAGGGAAGTTGGCATTAAAATGGTTTTATCTGTGAAACGCTACCTTTCGTATAGATGAAAAATGATAATATTTTTGGAAACATTGTCAGTTGCGGCACTTTTGTTGGCAGGTAGATAATCAAAAAAACAATATAGGTAGTTTGAATATGGTTTCCGTATAATCATAAATACTTGATAGTGTGATGAAGTCGGTATGTCACTATTTCTGAAAGTTGAACTGTTTACATTATTGTGCACGTATAGTTTAGTAAGTCGGCCCGAGTACTAAATTCACAGTTTGTATTAGTTCTTGCGTTCAAGTTACCTACATCTAGTCCAGTTGATTTAAGGTAACGAGGTTTTTGAACGCTTTATGTATGCGTTTCCATCATTCTTACATTTCGCATCGAGTTATTTTATAAATTTTATCTGGGTTTCATCGTAGGTAGCTACTATTCTACTCATATTCTGCTCCAGACTTAAAATTATGGGTAGAAAATTGTACTTAAATTACACATCCGCATCCGACTGAATTTCACCTCACTTCAACCGGATATTGTTAACAACAACCACATATTTTATCCCCGCACGTAGATGTCGCTGTAAGCAAGTCAATCCAAATCAACCAGCTGTCAAATGAATAACCTGCAAAAACAAATTGCGAGAATTCTATGAAGTTTCCCATCATCCCCTTGAGTCAAAATTCGCGTAACAACTTGTTCGATGGTTAATTTTCTTCAGTTTTGCATTTTGCAATAACAGTAAAACCACCAATTCACTCGACCATACAATCCTTATCATAATCGCATAGTTCTAATTTGTAAATTCTTATTTGCCCATTGCGTTCTAAAGGTAAATTACGTAATTTTACTTGTGACCGATGTGACAATTTTGTTCCAATTTCAGCGACTGCAGCTATGGGTAACGCAGTATCGGCAGCCGAAATGGTGTCACAAAACTTACCAAAGTCTCACCCGACCATACCACATGACGCAGGCAGCCCACCACCAGAATGCCCAATGCATCAAAAAACTGCACCTGCTGAAACAAAACCAATATCCGAATGCCCAGTTCCACATGATAACAGTGATGTTAATCCCCTTAACATGATGCCAGCTGCAAATCAGAAACCAGCGCCCGATCAACCATTTCCATTGCCAACTGATCGTCAAACCTCCACCATACCAAAGGTCACCCCAGATGGAAGCGTCGAATTCTGGCAATATCCGAGCCAACAGATGTTCTGGAACGCCATGCTGCGCAAAGGTTGGCGCTGGAAAAACGAAGATGTTAGCCAAAAGGACATGGGTGACATCATTCGAATTCACAATGCAAATAACGAACAAGCGTGGAAGGAGGTGCTGAAATGGGAAGCGCTTCACGCAAAAGAATGTGGCAATCCTAAGTTGAAGAGTTTCGGCGGCAAAGCAACACAATTTAGTCCACGCGCTCGTTTCCGCTCGTTGTTAGGGTAAGTTTTAGTCACAATATGGGGTGAGATGTTATCTAAATCGGTGATTGTGATATCTTTTAGTTATGAGCTTCCATTTGATCGACACGACTGGATCGTGGACCGCTGTGGCAAAGATGTGCGTTACGTTATTGATTACTACGACGGCGGTATAGTGGACAGTGAATACAAGTTTGCCCTGCTAGATGTACGTCCAGCTATGGACTCTGTGGACAATGTGTGGGACCGAATGAGGGTGGCGTATATGCGGTGGAAATACGAAGCATCCGAGAAAGTGCTTGGTGGCAACGTGGACCAGTAAAAGTTGTGGCCGTGTTTTTTTGGCTGTAGTGAGTTGCAGCTTGTTGGGAAGCTGTACCTATCAGCACTTACTTACCTGTGGTTGATCACATTTGTTTAAGAATTAAGCAATAAGGGTTCCAATATCTACGATAAAATTAAATTATTTGACGAAGTCACTCCAATTATGTTGTTTAACTTAGGGGTGAAGATGGATTTCGTTATTTTCTTTTTCGAAAGTCGCAGCACTCGCTATTGCCTTGGTAATCTTCTTTCTGATGCAATCGTTGTATAGGTGTTCCTAACGTTGACCCAATTGGTGCCATGCGACACAAATTCTTCGGCCTTAATCGATTTTCAGATATCTTTATGTGGTCGGATCTTAACCCCACTTTTGGCATAAAGACAAGCTCTAGGCACTCACTCTATAATTTTTCAGACGATTATCGTCGAAACGAAAGACCTCCAAAAGTAGCAACTAAGTTCCAACATTACGAGTTTGAGACCGGCGACTACCACGAATTGGAAGTCTAATGTTCATTTTCCACAAATGTAATGAAAGCCGACGATAGTGAAACAAATTCAGGCAGAATATAACTTCTTATGGTCATCAAAGTTTCAAATATGATATCGTCCCGACGATTAGTGTTATACGGAATCTGCCCCCATGATCATTTTCACTGCAGTGATAAAAAATCAAAACCGAAGCATTTACTATAAAGAACTGTCAAAATTTGTCCTTCATTTACATGTTTCAGTTTTTATTGCCAATAGATGTCTCTAATAAATGTGCAACAATTTCAAATTTTGCTCTACAATACATTTAACTTGATCGCAACAGTCACTTTGCCTTGTTCCTCGGTGTTGTCTTTGTTGTTGTAGCTATAGGAATTAAATTACACGAACAATTTGATCTACAAGTACAAAAGGCCACTAGCAGCAGCATGAGCCATTAGGGTGTTGGCAGCTTGTTGTGTCTCTAACAGCAATCGTGCCTCCTTTAACCAATCACCAGCTATTTTCCTTGGCGCACCTTGCAGAAGGTTCATGTACTTGAGTGCCTGCATTAGATCACCACGATCGACAAAGTACCTAAATTGACAAAAACAGTTTATCGCATATAGAAACAGCGCTTGTCATGTCCACTTACCTAGCTCTGTT
The DNA here is from genome assembly GCA_916610125.1 of Cheilosia vulpina. Classification (NCBI taxonomy): domain Eukaryota; kingdom Metazoa; phylum Arthropoda; class Insecta; order Diptera; family Syrphidae; genus Cheilosia; species Cheilosia vulpina. The sequence goes on along the minus strand of OU744276.1, from coordinate 75,240,324 downwards.
GAGGATGTCGTAAGTGTCTAGTTTGCTGAAGTCGAATTTCTTATTGTCGAGCTCCTCCTTGGAAATCGGATCGTCGGGGCGTAGAATGAACAACGACTGCAAGTAGGAAAGGAGGTAGATTGGAAGGCGAGCACCTTCCTCTGGTACTAATGCAACTTTGCGGGCGACTTTTTCCACATTGAGGAAACGCTCTCGCAGTGCGTCTTCGGGGAATACACCACGGACTTCGGCAGTTTTAGGGAGATTTTGAAGCACCACAGAAACCAACTCGTCGCCCTCTAAGGCAGTAGACAGAAGTTGACAAATGGACAAATGTAGAAATGACAATGACAACTCACCAGCAACCTTGGCCACAGCATTGATCTCACTCTTTAATGGGCGAAGCTTGTTCCTCCAGTGTACGCCGGGTTCACCAGTTCGAACAGTGGCCCAGAGAGCCTGACAGGCAGCCCACAGAGCTTGCGCCTGATGTGCAGATCGTTCTGATTCCGCGCGAGCTGTGAAATCATACAAATTGATTAGAAATGTATATTAAAATCAACTGACTTAGAACAAAAAGAAACTCTTAAAGTACCTCGCAACTCGTCGTCGATATCTAGGCAGCATGCGTATGGTTACAAATCAGTTACATACACAAACGGTTAACCTTTCATTTGTCTTACCTTTCAAGGCAGCATCCATGCCGCGTAATTTGCCCAACATAGCAGCCAACTGCAGCTTGTAGGCGGCTTTCTCAGCCGACAACTTGTCGTCGAGCTCCCGAGTGAAGGTTCTCCTCAATTCGGACTCCTTCAATGAAAGTGCATCACTTAAATGATCGACATGCGCTTCGGCTTGCTGTTTCAACTGTTTGCGCAGTTGCTTCTCGGCATCGGCTCGAATTTGGAAGATTTTGTTCTGATTTTCGATGGCTAACTTGCGTTTCTCCTTCTCCAAGTAGAAATCAAGCTGTGCCCTCACGGTTTCTGCTTGATCTTCACCTCGGTAGGCTTCAATTGCACGCTTCAGGCGGAGCTCACCATCTGTTTGCAGCCGCTGAAGTTCTTTTTGGTAGGCCAGCACATGCGAGTAGGCGTGCATAATGAAAAGATCGAGATCTTCCTGGGAAAGTTTCAACTTCTTCTCAGCCAAATTTAGCCCCGGGAATATGGATTCGATTTGGTCCACGAAATAGTTACGTGATGCCTCGACCTAGGTAGATTGCGAATCTTGAGTTTGCGAACTGAGGGAATATCGTGAACAAACCTTCTTCCAGTACTTTTCGGACAGAGTGGAGATATCCTTCGATCTGTACAGCTCATCCTTAACAACGTTGATGTGTTGCGTTAGGGTTTTGATTTTATTTCGAACGTCTTGGACACGATCGTGATTGGAGGAGTTTGCAGCTTTACTGAGGGCAATTTCGCATTTTTCTAAAGAAAACTTTTAATGAAAAGCACAGGCGGGCTTAAAATGGACTTTGTTTACCAATCTTTTGAAGAGCTTCTCGGGCCAATTTCTCGGCACTCTCCACAGTTGAGTCGCGTGCACTTGTTTTGTTTTTCAGCGTTGTCCACGATGTGGGATCGACTTCTTCGATTGCTTTATCGACCACTTTTCGAACATCTTCGTTGAATCTGAAACCGTAAAGAGGCACAAACTCTTAACGTGTTATATTATATTGACTGCTCGGACCGTTCGGACGTCCAAGATACAGAAGCAGAAATTAGCATGATGCTTGAATGTCCCTATAATCACAAATTTGCATCTAAATAGACGCTGACCTTGGTCCTAGTAGCACTCGCAGCCGTGAGATGATAGTAACCTCTCCTTATAATATAATGGAGAGGTTACTAAGTAATTGCGGATAAAAATATAATACCCCGTCAACGTCATGGTGATGAAGGACGTCGACAAGACAGTAGGCAGCTCTTTTCTACTTACGTATTCAATATTTTGATCGCTTTGTTGAATTCCTGAACAGCCAATGATGCTGCGAGTTCAACTTCTTTCTCAAGTCCAACTACATCTGAGGGAAGTGTTTCAACTGGTTTGCTAATTGCTACTGGGGCTGATGGACCTGATGGGGTCGCCTTCGGGGTTGGCTTCGCTTCGCTGGCCACTGGTCGAGCTGACGGTTGCTGCAAAGCAAGAGGGTGTCTAGATCTTTGTTTATATAACATTGTATTCACTTACTGGTTTTGAAGTCGGTGCAGATTTTGGTTCAACTTTATCGGGCTCTAGAAGGTAACATAATTAGTTAACACCAAATAAATATTTTAGCAATACTCACTTTTCTCATCCGAGCTCCCAAAGAGGCCACTAACTGACGATGTCACGCTGCTTATTTGCTTGGATACACTTTCGAACTGCTTCGTTATACCCTGGAAAGGTTTCTCCTCTTGCAGAGCAACTTTCAGTATAGCGGCCGATCCAGGGACGTTCTTTTCCACAGTTTTTCGGAACTCACTGTCGTACCTTGTAAAAAGAACCAGTAAGAAACAGCCTACTGTTGTGTTTAGTGCAAAACTTACTTAGCATATGTGACTACTCCTCCGACAACAGCAATAGGAGCTAATAGAACCACCACTTTGCCGAAGCCAGCCTGTCTGGGCATGTTGCTGCTGCTGTGTCTTTGACATTGCCTTTGTAGTGCACCCTGTGTGTGGGCGAAAAAAATGTAATTATTGGATAAAACCGTGTACGGACTCTTATGCAATTTATTTGCACCCATGACTGTGATTAGTAGAAATGCAATTTTTTGACTGGACTAGATATGGATTTGCGGATAACCCTATTAAAAGGGGGTCAAAGGGCATTTCACAAGTTAAATTAAAGAAGCCCTTTTTGGAAATTATTTCTCACCCAGTTTCATGAAAAATGTTTATTCATTTCTATTTTTGATTCTTTTTTTTTTGCTTGTCTATGACAGATGACATAACACCCAATGCGTGTAGTGAAACCTCCTGTCTGCTTAACTCATCGATGAGGTACCACCACGATTTACGGTTTTACAATTTACTTACTTTAAGGGCACATCTGCAGGGATCTCTTAGCATTAAACGATGCATTTTTGATGGAATTAAACGTCCGCGTTAGACCGACAATCGTTTTAAACCGGCTTTTCGTATTTTTCACGCGACACAGTGAAAAAATTTCGATCTGCTTGAATCCAATTTTTGTACGAAAGGCAAGGCCGCGATAGGTGGCTGGCTGTCTTCGTTGCTAATGACGTTTACGGAATAATGAGGGAAATGCAGGGAATTCAACTTTCTCAAAACCCTGGCCCATGAAACATTTTATGAAATAAACTATTAAAATTATTTTACGGAATTTGTCTTTAGCTAAATGCGAATTATGTATTTTGTATTCTATTGTTTTATAATCAATTTGTTAGAAAAAAAAACTATGTTGTCTCTAGTTTGACATTTTTGCGAATGCAGTGTCGGCAAGATAGAGCGACTGTAAGTGGAAATTGGAATTGGCGGAATTGAAGAACTTGACATAACCCATATTTTTGTTGGTTATGGAACTACAGCAGCTCCTTCTGGTCGAGTGAAGAAAAATAATTATTGTAACTTTATTAAAGAAATGCTGCGATCAATTGTAACAGCAGGTAATAAAACAGTTTAGCATTCATTTGAAGTTAATTTTTATTAACTTCTATCTAGCGCTGCGGACAACAGTGGTAAAGACAAATCCCAGTCAGATAACATCTTATGCTGTTCAACCTACACGATTCTTGTCAACAATTTTGTCAAATGGATTTTCATTTCTGCCAAAGAATCGGCTGGTTTCTTTGACCAGTCAAACATTTCTTCAACCTGCACAGTGTGCGACTGCTCAGGAACGCACTGTGACAAAATTTACTTTGAATAAAGGCAAAAGGAAGTCTGTTAAAGCTGTTGTCAAACGCTTCAAGCGATTAGATTGGGGTTGCTGGATACGTACTCATTCAGGACGCCATAAGAAGTTGTTTAAGAAGTCTATGGAATTGAGGCGCCGCTTGAAGCAGCATGTTTTGGTAAATGCCTCGCAAAGTCACTTGCTTGACAAAATGGTCACAAGCTTTTGGAAGAGGCCGAAGTATTACATTGATGATCCTTATGCACCTTATCACAAACGAGAGGAATACTGGTCAACTAGAAAGAAACCGGTAGACTACCATCATTAACATTGATCAAGGAATGTACGTATCTTGTTAGTTTTGCTTCTAAATAAAGCTTCCGAATAAATATAATGGCGTGTTTTCTTCTAATGTTAAAAGCTGACTAAGAAAGACCTCCCTTCTATTCTATATGCCGCACGGTTAAGGAGATAAGTCTTATACATCTAGTTCCCTTTCTGGTAATAAATTAAGTAGCTATTGTAACTTCCATAACGGTATAGTGTGGAGTAGTCCGATTTAATTTCAGGGATAGGTAACTGAAACCAGAGACAATAGAGTATCATTTGTCTCTGACTGAAACTGTGTAAATATTTTAAAGTGACATAAACATTGACTGGTTTGATGAATCGAACACATATAGTAGAGAAATCAAAAATACAATCGAAGTAGAAAATCTATGTGAACAAGTTGTTACAGAGCCTACAAGGTTGACAAACACTACCCGAACCCTAATCGATTACGTCGTAACAAATACATGCACAACCGTTGTAAAAACAACTCCGGAACTTAAAATAAGTGACCATGAAACGCTATTAATCCATTTCAACTTCAAAAGAACTGTTGTAGAAAAAAATGAGGTGAAGAAAATTCAACTCCTAAAATATAACAAATCATTGTTCATAAATCAGCTTAGACATAGCGACCTGAAGTTAAACAGCGAAGACCCACACATAATTGGAAGAACACTACAAGAAGAGCTAATACGAATAACAAAAATGCAAGTTCTTACTAAAGTAACAAGCGGGAGTGACATTAACTACTACAATGAAAGACTACGAAGACTGAAACGGCAAAAATTAGCACGTTATATGGAGTTTAAAATGTTTAACAATGAGTCAACATGGGAAAGCTACCGTGCTATACGAAACCAGTATAAATCCGAACTAGTTAGAACAAAAAACAACAGCATTAAATATGAAATCGAAAGAGCTAGAAACCAAAAAGACATGTGGAGAGTAATAAAAACGCATGTCTTAAAGAAAACAAAACAGCCAATAAGGGACATATATTTTAACGATAAATGCATAAAAGAAGATGAGAATATCGCTAATGAATTCAACAATTTTTTCGTAAGAAGTGTTTTGGATATCAGCCAATCGATTCCGCATACACAGTGTAGTCAGAGTATAGAAAACACAAGCACAGTATTTCAGTTTGAACGAGTAAGCGAACAAAGCATTATTAAGGTAATAAGATCACTTAATCAAAAGAAAGATTTTAATTACATCAGCGCAAAAATGTTATTGGATGCAAAGGAGATAATCGGACCCGTCCTTGAGCGAGTAATAAACCTATCGTTAAGCAGTGGAGAATTTCCCGAGACCTGGAAAGAATCTATTATCACACCTATCGAAAAGGTTAAAGGAACCGACAAATGCGAAAACTTTCGGCCAATAAACTCACTACCTGTGCATGAGAAGATTTTGGAAAAGATTGTCCAAATCCAGCTTGAGAACTATTTCGAAAGTAATAAACTGTTTCTCGAAAACCAGTCAGGATTTCGTAAAAAACATTCCTGCGAGACAGCGCTTAATAGCATACTGATATCATGGAAAGAGGAGCTGGCAAAAAAAAACTATGTGGTTGCTGTCTTCCTGGATTTCAAAAGAGCGTTCGAAACAATAGACAGGAGTATTCTTGTGTCAAAATTGCATAGATACGGCATTAGAGGTAAAGAACTGGAGTGGTTTAAATCGTTTTTAAATAAAAGGCATCAGAGAACGATAGTGAATGGAGTATCATCCAGAAGCGTTGAAACAATATTAGGAGTCCCCCAAGGATCAATACTGGGAGCACTTCTGTTTATAATTTACATCAACGACATAAACCAACAACTTAAATACGCCCAAGTAGCCCTATTTGCCGATGATTCCCTTCTATTTTTATCTGGGAAAGACGTGGATGAATGTGAACGACAAATGCAAGAGGATGTAAATAGATTAAGTATATGGCTAAGGGCAAACAAGCTTAAATTAAATGTTAGCAAAACAAAATGCATGGTTCTGAAACACAAAGTGAATATAAATATTGTTATTGAGAATGAAATAGTTGAACAGGTAGAAAATATTAAATATCTAGGAGTAATTATTGATTATAAATTAATATTAAGCCCTCATGTAGATTATATTGTTAAGAAAGTAGCAAAAAAAATAGGTTTCTTAGGCAGAATCAGGAGTAAAATCTCTACAATGTGTGCAACTCATATATATAATGTTATGATAAAACCTCATTTTGAATACTGTTCATCAATTTTGTATCTTTCGTGTGATTCCATGATTACTAAGCTACAGCGTATGCAAAATAGGGCCATGAGAATAATCATAAAATGTAATGTTTATACCCCAATTAGAGCGTTGTTGGATGCATTAATGTGGCTAAATGTAAAGCAAAGAATATTGTTTAATGTGTTAATCTTTATTTTTAAAATCAAAAATGATCTTTTACCACAGTACTTAAAAAAATATCTGCGATTTGTAAGGGATTCACAACCCTATAACTTAAGAAGTGGTGACGACTTCAGAATGCCCGCTTATCGGGAAAATGTTACACAAAACAGCATTGTGTATAAAGGCTGTCAGTTGTATAACTCAATGCCAGCAAATTTAAAAACAGAATGCAACTTGCAACGATTTAAAAGGTTGACAATTGAATATATAAAATCCACTTATCCACGTGTATAATGTATTAGGTTAAGTTTAAACATGTATAAATTTGTATTATCGAGTTTGAATGGCAATTTCTGCTAAATAAATGAAATCAATCAATCAATCAAAAACACGGTTATTATGTTTTTTTTAAAGATGCGCCTATAGAAAACGCCTTAAGCTGTATTTTTTTTCCTCTATCACTTAGCCTAGAACTATGCACAATATATTCTTGAGTTAATTGCCTATTTTGCTTTTTATTTAGGACTTGTTTCGAATATTTTTTTTTGTTAATTACAAGCAAAAAAATTAACGTGAGAAAAAGCTATCACTGCCGAGCATCAATAGGTCAGTTTTTTTTAACTTCGTTTTCAGCAAAGCAAAGTAGGATTTTCAGCACGTAATTACAACAACTACGCTCTACTTGACACTTCGAGACTCGCAGTAGTTATTGTAATTTGTGTGCTTATAATCTTACTTTACTTTGCTTTGCTTAGAACGAAGCTCAAAAAAACACGCCTAATATTCTGTATGGTTTATCTATAGTAGGTATCATAAAATATCATTTGCTTTTCCATTGCACAAAAGAGTAGTTTCAGAAGTTATTTTATTGATTTCGGACCGACCCTTCTTCCCACAGAATGGAAAACCATCACTGATTTGAATCGTTGACAACATACGATATCCTTCTTTTGTTGTTAATGAAATTGAAAACTCAATAATCTATATTAAAGGCCTGTTTTTTGAGCTTCGTTAACAGCAAAGCAAAGTAAAGTAGGATTTTCAGCACGCAATTACAACAACTATCCTCACTTGACACTTCGAGGCTCGCAGTAGGTGTGTGCTAAAAATCCTACTTTACTTTGCTTTGCTGAGAACGAAACTAAAAAAAAGGACTATTGTATGACCATATTTCTACGGGAGAAATGGCAGAAATTGGCATTTTATGAACACTTGGCACACAGTCTAATCTCACCAAGAATGGAAAAAACGCCTGTTACGTCATACGTGACACAGCACACAAATTACAATAACTACTGCGAGTCTCGAAGTGTCAAGTAGAGCGTAGTTGTTGTAATTGCGTGCTGAAAATCTTACTTTACTTTGCTTTGCTGAGAACGAAGCCCAAAAAAAACAAGCCTAATGTAGGACTAGGAACAGCGATACTTAAAAAAAAAACAACTCTACGTCATGAACACACCCATCATTGATATTCCGTGCCGTTTCCAATTTGACAGCATTCTGTCAAACAGTCAGCAGGTCGGTGGTGCAAAAATATATTTTTCATTTTAAAATTTAACAAAATTATTCAATTAAATAACCGATATTCTTTTCTGAAATTGCTCTCTAGACTTGCGTAATTTACTTAAAACATGGCAATGTTGGCAAGGAGCTTGGGACGTACCCTCGTACAGGTGAGTGCCGAAAAATCCCCATCAGGGTGTTTACATAAGAGCGCCCCTCGAGCTGGCTTTTAGGTTATCCTTATAGGAAAATTAAATATTTTCATTATAAAGGTTTTATTTAATAACATGTTTCGGTGTATTTCGTAAATTTCCAGGCAACATCTGCACGCTCTGTACATACTACTTCAGCTCTTGGACAGGTAAACCGGGTGAAAAGTTACTTATTTCGAATATTGATTTAGACACGCATTTTCCTCTCCTTGCAGGATGCAAGCACACCTAGCCGCCATCGCGCTACCTGTACACTCATTCCAGGGGATGGCGTAGGACCCGAATTGGTTTACGCCCTACAGGAGGTTTTTAAGGTTTGACTACAAATAGCTGAAATCTTTGTTTTAGGGAATACAAAGTTTTGTTTTCTTTTCCATTAACAGGCTGCCGATGTTCCAGTTGATTTCGAGTCATATTTCCTCTCTGAAGTCAATCCTGTGTTAAGTGCTAAATTGGAGGATGTTACAGCTTCAATTACCAAGAATAAAGTTTGCATTAAGGTGAGGTAATAGGTAAATTGTTTCGGCGGTGGGAAGCCGGGGCTGATTTGAAGTTACTAAGACAAACGTTGTTGTTTTTGCCTACCATGTAGGTGGGCCATCGTTTCAGATGTTTCAAACACGGATTATGTAACATTAGGCGTGCTTTGTTGCACTCTGATCTCAGGAAAGCAAAGTAAAGTAGGTTTTTCAGCAGGCAATTACAACGACTATTGTGAGTCTTCGAAGCTAAAAAAAAGCTGTATCTGTAATTGTACTACCAGGATTCGAACGAAACATTTTTTTCATGTTATGCTTAACTTTGCTCGGTTTGCAACTTTTCTATTTAAAAAGTTGCCTTCCTGTTCTGGCCATCAATAAGTTTTATTTTCTTCAATGCCTGCGCTTGTTACTGACTTTCTTAAACTTCATATCTTTGATGCCCCAAGTTCGGGGATGAAGCTAACGTACATCCTTAGTAGCCTACGATTTGGGAACATTTTGCACAATTTTTACCTCCTTATCTGGGAACTCGTTGCAATAGTAAATGAAAGTTATTCTGTTACACTATAAACGTGTTGGTAGCCTTGTTAATCATCTTTCTTGTTTAAGCACTGCAATAAGAACAAAAATAGAACTACATTCAATTTTCTTTTCGTTTTTAGGGTATCCTAGCCACTCCAGATTACAGTGTCGCCGGTGAGCTGCAAACGCTCAACATGAAGTTGCGTAATGAACTCGACTTATACGCCAACGTTGTGCACGTACGCAGTTTACCCGGTGTAGCGAGCCGTCATAAGGACATCGACACGGTCATCATTCGTGAACAAACCGAAGGTGAGTATTCGGCTTTGGAGCACGAATCAGTGCCCGGTGTTGTGGAGTGCTTGAAAATCATCACTGCCGAGAAATCCAAGCGAATTGCCAAGTTTGCCTTCGACTATGCCACCAAGAACAACCGCAAGAAGGTTACTGCTGTCCACAAGGCCAACATCATGAAGCTGGGCGATGGTTTGTTCTTGCGCTCATGCGAGCAAATGGCCCAGCTGTATCCCAGAATTCAATTTGAGAAAATGATTGTGGACAACACCACCATGCAGTTGGTGTCCGATCCAAATCAGGTGGGAACAAAAATATTGTATATGCCGTATGGGTCTTTTTCTAGCGATCTCTTTCCAGTTCGATGTCATGGTCGCGCCGAATTTGTATGGCAACATTATTGACAACATCGCATCAGGTCTCGTTGGCGGTGCTGGTGTCGTTGCCGGAGCTTCCTACTCATCCGAAGCAGTCGTCTTTGAGCCCGTAAGTTGTGACACATTTATTCCATCTGGTGTATACTATGTTCGTGTTATTTTCCAAAGGGTGCACGCCATACTTTTGCTGAAGCCGTTGGTAAGAATGTCGCCAATCCAACTGCTATGCTGCTGTGCGGTGCCAAATTGTTGCGCCACATTAATTTGCAGGATTACAGTGACAAGATCACAAACGCCATTAGCAAGGTACTGCTCGATGGCAGAGTTAAGACCAAAGACGTAGGAGGACAGTCAACCACACAAGATTTCACTCGTGCTGTCATCGCCAATATCCATTAACCTGTTCCAAAAGACCTAGTCCTTAGTCCCAGTTAATGCAGTCACAAAAGGGAAAATGTCCTATTTCCCCGTGTTAGTATTTTGTTACTTTTATTTTTTAGTACCCTGTTCTCATCGACTAAAGGCCTGGCGTTCCGTTTTAATTGAAATGAAAACAACGTTTCGCGGCTCTTTTGCCGGCACCATATTTATTATTTAATTGACTGCCCTGCAGTCAGCTGATTAGAGCACATATAAAAAATTGTATACTGTTGTATCGGGCTTTTTTTCGAAGGCAGGTGGGGTATTACCGTTTGAATATTATTTTCTTTTTCTTTTCTTTTTTTATTGACGAATATTTTAACTGTTCAACTCTGTTTTATATTTATGTGTATTTTTATTTGATTATCTCAAAATCCTTTATTTATTTGACCTGTATAACAATGAAAATAGGGAAAGCAAAATTTGTTGCGATGATGTATTAGCTGTCAATCTCGTTTAAGCAAAATTAAATAAAAAAGAACACCGAAATATTTAATTGGGTTTTTTTATTTTATTACTGGTCGGCAAGAAGCTCGGGCAAAAACAGCAGAAACGATTTTACTGAAAGTAAACTTAAACAAACCGAAGGAAATAACCGACACGCAACATCAACGACAAATCTAACAAGGGAATGTTTGGAAAAATGTGTACATGACAGTACTGAATTGTGTTCCCACTTACTTTACTTAGGGGGCTCCCGACCCGTGAAGAGTCTCTGCCTGAGACACTGTGGCCTTCCATCCTCTGCGATCCCGGGCACGTTGCATCCAGTTATCCAGACCAAGCGCTCTGGCATCCGCGAAGGCTTGTTCTTTGCAACGGAGGTTCGGTCTTCCTTGTCATCTCGAACCTGGCGGCTAAAATTCGAAGATCCTCTTAGCTGGAGCATTATTGTCCATTCGCTCGATGTGGCCGAGCCAATGTAGTCGACGTATTTTGGCCTTTTGGACTACATCCACTGAACTGTGGTCACTACTCTAGAAAGTGTTTCACTCACCCTGTGAATGATGTCTTACTAAATAGTAGAAATAGTATTCCTTACTGAACTATAAGTATCAAATACCCACAGAAAAACTGATAACTCGTAAAAACCATTTAATACGCACTTGCGTAAAAAAAATATATCTTGCACTAGGTACGTTCTCAGAATTCAAATTTACAACGACGTCGACGATTGCTTGTGCACAGTCAATTTTATTCATTTAAGTGAATATTGACTGAATCATTTTTAAATCATCAAAAAGATTCATAAATTAAGGCCCATTTCACGGAATTGGATTGAAATTGAATCATAAATGAATTCTTATCTGAAGGCAGATACAAACCTAAAAATAGGAACAATAGTTTTACGCCACTGCAGCCAGAGACAATACTGAGACTACAAACTTCGGCCAATTTCCCGTTACTTTTCTAAAAGCTATATTTTTGTAGGGTGGCAAATGCTAAGTGCGATAGTATTGTTACATAGAAATGATTTGTCTCTGACTGGGACGCTTAAGAACATCAAGCGTCGACAACTTTGTATAGCAATTTGCGCATTCACTTTCAATCACATCGCCAGTCTTGAGAAACTCTGGTGGATTCCTGTGTACACCAACACCCACAGGTGTGCTTGTCAAAATGACATCAACAGGCTTTAGAGTGATAGATCTGAAAGAAAACGAATAACATACCTATTGTGCAAATAACCAATAGCAACCTTAAGAGACTACTTCGTTAAAGCGTGGATGATATCATCGATCTTGTAGATCATATTCTTTGTATTTCCATTCTGCTTCTCCACTCCATTAACTCTAGTAATGATCTGTATATAGTACGGATCCCTAATTAGACTATTGTGCACAATTGAAGGTCCCATTGGACAGAATGTATCCATTGTCTTCCCAATAAAAAACCCCTTGGTACGTTCTTTACGGGTATGGAGAGTTTTACCATTGAATTGTAGGTATATTCATATTGGCTTGCGCGCATTCTAAATCCAACAAATGTTCAGCCTAGCAAGATCGGCGATGAAGGTGAAACTTCGTGAAGTTCGATAAATTTGTAAAATGAGGAAGCTTACCTACCCTGGATCATCCATAATGAAACAATAAGGCGATATTTGTTTACTTTACACGAATGAACATTTGATTTACCTAGGTGTAATTTACACTTTCAGATAATCCCACAAAACGTATTACTGACTTTGAGGTTATAGTTCAATAACATCGACTGAATTTATTTCGGTGAATGTTATCTTGTTACCGGCAGTTGCAATATCGAAAGAGATATCATTACGGAAGGAAACACTTAACGCGAGATTGAATGTAGGTTCATACTTCAATTGTCTTTTCAAATCTGTACTAATAAACCAACATTTTCAAAACACCTTCAACTGTTCGGACATAAACAAGAAACAAAATCAATTGAATGTAATGCGATTGCAACCCTTATTTGGGCGTATCCGGTATTGTTTAAAAGCTTAAAGAAAAAAATGCAGTTTTTCGTCAACAAATGTATAAAAATATACAATAAATGCAACTTTAATTGTCTCGATGTCCAAACATAAGAAACAGTATTTTAATGGAACTTGCAATGCTTAAGAATATCAACCATCGACAACTTTGTTAAGCAATTTGCCGATCGACTGAATTTCACTTTCAATAACATCGCCAGCTTTGAGGTACTCTGGTGGGTTTCTGTGCATTCCAACCCCTGCCGGTGTTCCGGTCAATATGACATCACCAGGCTTGAGAGTAATAGACCTGAAAAACAGCGAATAAATAATTGAGTAAAGCACTAATTTTATAAATATGAGCCTACTTTGTCAGATCGTGGATAATGTCGTCAATCCTGTAAATCATGTTCTTTGTGTTGCCGTTCTGCTTGTCTACTCCATTGATTCTGGTGATAACCTGCAGATTGTGCGGATCCTTAACTAGACTCTTGTGCACAATTGACGGTCCCAGTGGACAGAATGTATCCATTGACTTGCCAATGAGAAACTGTCCGCCATTGCGTTCTTTTTGCCAATCTCTAGCAGATATATCCTGAGCAACAGAGTATCCAAAAACGTAATCGAGAGCGTTTTCTTTGGATACATGTTTCGCTTCTTTGCCAATAATGACGGCCAACTCGACTTCCCAGTCTATTTTCTGCAATACAGATGGAACTGATGATAATAGAACTCAGTTTGAACGTTTGAACTTACATTGGATATTTTGTGTGCGATAACATTTCCAGTTGGACCAACAAGTGTGCTGGCGAATTTGCTGAAGAACATCGGTTCCTTTGGTTGTGGTTTATTTTGTTCCAGACAATGATCTAAATAATTTAGGCCAATGCAAACAATCTTTTCTGGATTGGTAACAGGCGGCAGCAAAGTAAGATCCTCATTGACTACTTCAGATGATTGACCTTCGAGTAGTTTTTTGATTGCATCCTCATCTGGATTTTGTGTGATGAATGTTATCATATCGTGTTCAGTTGAAAGAGGAATAAGGGTTCTTCCATTTTCAGAAAGCACTCCCAAAAGTTTAATGTTTGGCTGATTGTTACGTAAGAATTGTACGAAACGCATCATGAGTACAGGCACTGGCGAATGTTTTGGGAATTACGACCAACTGTAATTTATGAAGTCGCAATCAAAAAATACAAATACAATACGACCAACTGGGCACAAATGAAATCGACTTTTTATTTACAGCACTTATTTTCTTGTATGTTAATTTGATGGTAAAAGTCAGTCAGTACAAGTTAAGACGGCAGAAATAGCTGAGTTAATCAATATTTAATTTTAAATAGGAGTGAAGTGGAGGTTCCTATCTTAATTTTTTTGTTGTTGGTATGTTATGTATTGTATTCAACGCGTGCAAATGTCAAAACAAAATCTCCAGTGGTGTTCCATCCTTCCATGTTCTATCTTCTATCTCACTCAAGGCGTTCTGCTCAAAAGTTTTTTTATTTTACTTTGAAAGGAAACAATATAAATGAATTTATACCGTCCGGATTCAAAAGTTTTATTTATCAAGTTCTTATCTGATCGTTGGTAGTAAAATATGTGAAGCGACGCAAGTATATTGCCAAATGAGAATCAGTTTGGGGAGCAATCCAAAAAAAAAACGGTTAAGTAATTTATTTTCTTTATAGATGAATAGGAAGTGCATTTGCTTGAAGAATATGTAGGATCAAAATTGTAAGCGAGAATCGGAATAGGTGTCGGCAATGAAGTGCAACTTTTTGTTACCTTTCTACTAATGTCGTTTTCCATTGGGGATCCACTCATTCTGAAATCCAATGGAACAACAAAATAGCTTCTGAAAGAATCCACAATAGTATTGGTGAAATGCCAAAAAATAATCTACGGCGGCTGTGAGCTGACGTGTATAAAATACATAAATTACATTTGGTGAGTGATTCTTGAGTGGATTCTGACTTCTAATCCAGAAGCGAATTACTCTTCTCAGAATCACCAGAACAGTATTTTGTGTGCCAATGGAACGGTTTCAGAAGTGATTTTTTCGATTCCGGACTCTTCCGGACGCTTCTTTTTGCCCAATGGAAAACGACATAACTAGTAGCTACAGCTGTGAGCTGTGACTAAGAAGATTCAATAACTTCTTGCAAGTTGCAATACTGTTGCTGCTGTTCCCCTCTGGCCATTGACACATTCGATATTTGTGGTGGATTTAATCATATATACAAACGACACAGATATTAGATTTGAACAATGCAATTGGTTTCAATGAATTCCCGTTCTCCGTGATTGTACGTAGCAGGAAACATTTGCTGACACGTTTTGCTATTCATACGATTGGCTCACGCGGCTTAGTACAAATGAGCTCATTTAATTATTCGTTCTCGAAACACACAATGTGAAAAACTCGATGCACAATAACGATTTCCATAATTTTATGTCAAATTTGTTTAATTATCAGAGGCCAAGGACCAAGTTAGCACTATGAATGATGACTATGCAAGTTTACCATTACCACATTGTCGGCAATATAGTACATGGTGGTCAACACAAAGAGAGAACGTCGTGGAATTGGAAAAATTGATGTACTAAACTACCTATTGTGTTGCATTATTTTTTCCATAACAAATTATTTTTAGTTTGTTTTTTATGACTGTATATTGTTCAAAAATTGTTGGATTAAAGAGGAGGGCTACAATCTTACATAACTCAACTCAGTGCTAAACAAATACCCAGATGGTAAAATGTATCTCCTACACATTGATATTATAACTTAGAACTATCGCTACCATAAGTCAGGTTGGCCGAGCGGTCTAAGGCGCCAGATTTAAGCTCTGGTTCCCGAGAGGGAGCGTGGGTTCGAACCCCACATCTGACAGATTTCTTTTTTTGTGTTATATGGGAAAATTATTACTTTTATAATATATATATATTCATATTATATGAAACGCATCTAAAAAAATGCCAAAAACCTTTTGAAAATCGCGTTAAAAAGAACGTTTGAAAAAATCAAGTGGATTTTCAGCGCGCAATTACAACAACTAAACTCTACTTGACACTTCGAGACTCGCAGTAGTTATTGTAAATTGTGTGCTGTAAATCTTACTTTACTTTGCTTTGCTGAGAACGAAGCTCAAAAAAACACGCCTTATGTTCCACGCAGTTTTGTTTATCTAAACCACGAAATGGCTTCCGGAATAACTAGAACAAAAATGCAATTTACCCTGTTTAGGATTTGCCCCCCCGTTGTAAAAATGTGGTTATGGCCTGAGTACCGCGCTTCAGGCTTCAGCCCACTTCCACTGTATGCACTTGCAAACACCTATCGTTTGACTGAGGTTCAAAACATTTTCGATTGTAAAAGCCTTTTAAAACTCTGTCAAAGCAAACTAACGCAAAACTGTGATAGACATTAAAATTGCCTGTAAAAAAAATTTAAGTAAAAATAGAAAATTCCATCCAAGACAAGAATGCGACTTCAAGGAAGCTCCGAGGTGGAGGAAAACCCTCAAGCCAACCACTTTGTCAAGGACATTTGTCAACAGTACGACAAAGTGAGAGATCGACTTCAGCAGTTTCAACCCAATCGACTTCGAATTCGATTCTTGGCACAGCCAAAGCACGTAACACCAAAATTTAGTCAGCCCTCTGATTCATGCAATTCTTTACGAAAAACAGAAATTATCCGCGAGACGCCGTGCTTAACGAGGACCGAACAGTTGGCGTATCCTTATGTGAGGTATCAACACCATAAAAATAATTTGTTCGTTATTTATGTTATGTATTTTAAATTCTATGTAGAAAACTTCTACCCCTTCAACAAGAGTTTGGCGAAATTCTTGAACCTGCGCGACTCCTTGTGCTTAACCGAACAATCCGGAAAAGTATGCTCTCCCTTTACAGTCGCCTGGCAAATGTTCAGGCGCCCCGAGAAAAGTTAGTTCCAACGTTCGATTCCATTTGCCATGTCCAATTCACGTGGTTTATTGTCTTGCAGGAAAACAATCAGTGGATGGACAAAGAAAGATTGGGCGAAGCACAGAAAATACCTAAGGAAACTGGCCAGACCAAAGAAGGTTTTCAAACCCCACAAAGGAGTAAGAGCCGGTTATTCGAATTCAATGGACAAAAGTAACTCTCTTTTCCATGTAGGTCCACGTCTGGAAGGATATAAAACTAATGAAACGGTATCGGAAACTCTGCAAGCCCAAGAAACGCGTTGAGCTGGTCATGCCTCAGTGGGAGCTCACTCCCGCTCTTAAGAGTTATAAGCCAACTGAGCGTATGATACTTTTAAGCCGGCCCAAGGAAAGGGATGAAAACACGCATTTCCAAAGCTTACCAATTAAGGTCAGTCCAGAAGCTATGAACTATAAGCCCACGGAGCGCATAAAACAATTGGCAACGCCACCAGAAGTGCGGTTGGGTGAAAGCGATCTGAAGGAGAATCCGTTCGGTATATCACCAAATGCTCTGAAGGCGAAACCCAATGAACGTATTACGGAACTGTCGAAGCCAAAGGAGTACCAGGAGAGCCATACTCGTGAAAACCCATTTACGATATCGGCTGCCGCCCTTAAGGCAAAGCCATCTTCACGGGTGATTGAGTTGTCCCAACCGAAAGGATCGGCATGAAGCACTACTCCTATTTTTATTGGTGGAAGTATCTTCCTTGATTTGGACATTGTATTGTGTTTTGATTTTTAATTAGATGGGTACACGTCCCACTATTGGCTGCCAATTCGTATGTTCTTTGTTAGATTCGTTTGGCCATTGTTAAAATAGAAAATCCATTGCTCCACGAAAGCCGATTTCTCTAACTCGCTGTAGGGATCTGGATGATTGGGTAATCAATCGACGCAGAGGTGGATCTAAATTTTAGAATCTCAATTTAATTGCGCCGTCATATGGATCCAAGTTCGCGTTGTCCAGTGCTCGAATAATTTATACTTACATGCATAGGTGAAGATACGGTGCGAGGAGGTTTTAAACGTTAAACGATAATTTAACATTTTAACAATTTTTGTCGGTAGCTCAGCTTCTGAAAAGGTTCAAAGCTGTATGACAGTTTAAAATATAACAGAAAGTGTTGGCTCCCCTAAGCGTATTATTTTGTTTCGTATTGTTTAAGGACTATTTTACTAATGACAAGTTAAAGGTCAGAAACGTCCCAAAAACGTAGGCGTGGTAATGAAAGAAATAGCCTGTAGCCTCGGAGGCTATTAAGGAGCTTAAATGTCAACCGCAAACAAACACAAAACTGCATATGGTTGCATTTTTTAGATGTTGTTCAGAATTTTGCTCATAATTTATATCGTTGCATAGATTTTCTCTGCAGCAGCAAACAAATACCTGTTGTTTTGGGCCATTCATCTGAAGTTCTCGCTCATCAATTGGGAATTTAATAATTTGGTAATCAAAAAACGATGCTTGTGTGAAGACGTTTCATAGTCGAACATTGAGTGTTTGCTGTTTGGAAAGATGAGGGAGATTTGCCTATTTGGAGAGCTCGGGCATCAGTAGTCAATCCTTGAATGAATTCATTGGAAATCTACTGAGAGGTTCACAAGCTGACAAAGGATCACCTTGTGTTTGACATATCAATTTAGTTTGTGCTTTAAATTGAAAGTCAGTAACAATTAACTGACACGCAGGGCGTATGCGTACTATTTCCCAGAATAAGAATAACAAACTTAAGCTGGGGTGCATGCATGTTTTCGATATGGCAATGTAGCTGGATTCAGGGTGATTGTCAAGGATTTCTCGCAATCAATCGGTTAGATCGACATTCTAACGATCAACATCGGGTGATGCTGTGATCGACTTGAACTGGCTCCGCCAGAGTTGGAAAAATGGGAAAAAGTGAACAGAGTCTTAGTACCTCTGTCAAGAGAGTGCACTAACATGGGAAGGGATAGAAAAATCATTCATGCACGACCACGCCTCCGTCCGTCGGTGCAGAACTATACATTCACCTGGGGTACAGCTTATTTTACTGACTTATATCAAAAACGGTGTATTTCGAAACACTAACTGAAATATTTGAATTTTGCTGCCCGAAACGTTTCAACATGCCTCAAGCTCTCTGAAGATGTTACCTAAACCGATCGGTCTTCAACTAACACAGAGCACGGTTAAAAGCTAACTCTCGCTTTCACAAAATCCATTTTGTGTTCTCCCACTTAGGGCCGCATGACATTGATCCCATGTGGAGGCATACAAAGGCCCACTTCTGTGACTGGAACAAGTACAAGGAGTACAAGTTCCGCACCCACCACAAATCCATATACGAGCGCTAAGCGTTAAGCGTTTAATGCACTAAATTTGCCTACCACCCGGAGCTCTGTCTCTGACAAGGACGCATGCCATACCCGTACGGTAGAAGTGAAAGTGAAATTTCAACCAAAATGCAGTGCGCCGCATGTGTGGAGTGCATGTACAGGCAAAGGATAGGCCGGAACAGCAGCACCCAGACCGAATTAGAATTTATCTGGCGAATGCAACAGGTACTTGTGCGGGTATCCCCTCCCGAAAATCGGTGTTTAGCATGGATTTCGGGGAGCTCTCGCCCGACACTACAACGTGGTTGGTTTCTGATCCAACCACATGCAGGCGATGCGGTGCACCGGGTAGTGTGGAGGCAATCTGCCACAATTTCTAGTTGGAATTATATCATCGTGTATCTGATGAATGGCTTGTATGCATCGGGAATAAAGCAGATGCGAGATACCCGTTGCAACGAGATGTTAGTGTTATTGTGGCAGGACGAGATGACGCCCCATTCCATGGGTACATCGGTTTAATTAATGGAACTTTTCGGTGGGAGTTCGTTGGATACGTGGTCGGATCTATGACACACATACTGCTCCTGTTTTAATGTGGTTGGACATTTTAATCTGTTGACAGTTGTTCTATTCAACTTGAGCAATTAGAAAGGTTAATTGGGGACTTCCAATGTCAATTTATCGGTGGAATTAGGAAACTTAATTTAATTGTGTGCTTTGAGTAGGATTGTGGAAGCGATTCGAAGTTTTGTTAGGTTTAGGGAAATGCAGAGGGATATTTGAGAGTCTTTACAGAAGTGAGACAATCAAACGATACTGTGAATCTGATTTAAATCCGAAACAGCTGCAAAGCTACAAAATAAGAAAATAAATAAAGATAAAACATGGGAAAATGCTATTCGCAAACCGGATTTTTATTTTAGTAACACAAAGTCCAATTTTAGACCACGGACGAAGAAATCTTTTTTTGAAAGCTATCACTTCTATTAAAAGATCCAGCACGAATAAGGGCTATTCGCGTACTTTCCCGAGCCAAACAGTACAAATATGTCAAACTCAAAAAATTGAGCAACTCTCAGACAGCTGAAAATATACGTCAAAGTACGTAGATAGATTTCGAACTACTTTGAGCAATTTTCATCTTTGACATCTAATCCATATCACAAATAAATATTAAACTTACCTATTTGCAGCATATGAAACGTTCTAGGACAACATTCGACCACCGCCGAATTTTCTTTATTTTTACAGATTTTATTGTTCTGTGCAATTCATTTTTAAATTTGTTTCCTTACAACTTTGGGCATTTGACATATTTATCAGTACTTGCCGGTTGAAATTCTCTGAGCTGTTTCGAGCCAAGAGAGGAACCACTCGTTACTCGTTATTTTGCTAATTTTCTCTTTTTCTGTCATTTTTGATGAGTACACATAAAGACTTTGTGCGATTGCGATCGATTAAAACCGCGTACGCGAACGAACCTTTGTTTCTGGTTTGCTTGTCTTTGTTTCAATTGTTTCAGTTTTAAACCACTGTTTGAAGGGACATCCACCTTGAATTGCATGGGTAATGTAAGCTTCGGATTAAAAACGGTTTAAAGTATTTTAAATCCGCGCTTCAACCCGTCTTTAATCCAACTGGTTTTATGCATGTTTTTCAGTGACTAATATGGACATAGGTTTATATTAGGCGTGTTTTTTTGAGCTTCGTTCTCAGCAAAGCAAAGTAAAGTAAGATTTCAGCACACAATTACAACAACAACTGCGAGTCTCGAAGTTTCAAGAAGAGCGTAGTTCTCGGCAAAGCAAAGTAAAGTAAGATTTTCAGCACACAACTAATGCGAGTCTCAAAGTGTCAAGTAGAACGTAGTTGTTGTAATTGCGTGCTGAAAATCCTACTTTACTATATTTTGCTGAGAAAGAAGTTAAAAAGAAACAGGCCTATTGTCGGGTTTAAAAAATGCGGATTAATGACCGGATGTAAAATTAACTTAAATCTGAGTTACACTCGGAGTGTATAATATGGCCGTTGGACTCTTAAATTTAAGAACAGGAAAAACCAAAGCGTTGGTTAAATGGCAGCAACTTCAAGTCGGCTACAAGATGGAGCCACGGTTCAAACAGCTCTTCCAACTATGACTCTGCAGAGGGAATTTCTTGGCGATCGAATAATGTCGTATTTTTCTATTTTAACTGGCTCGATATAACGGCTCCAGATTTGTGCGACCGTCATGACATCAGAACGATCATGGGCTTTATCGTTAAGAACAATTTTTTTTTGACGCGTTTCTGGATGTACTCGGTCGAATGGCAGAACCGAGGATTGCCAAGTGCCCACATTCGGCTTTGGTTGATTGAGAAAATCTGACTCGATTAAATCATTCCGCGGAAAAAAAACGATCAAAAAACCGACTCGGAAATCTCTGAAGTCGTAAGTATGCATTGAACTCAATTTAATTCCACAGCAGTTTCATTCATTCAACAGAGAGGTTCAACTTTCAAAAGGAATGTTATTAATTTAACCGAAAATGTGAAGTTGTTTCTCGTTCGTTTTTATTTTTTTCTCCACCAGGGGCGCTGTAATCTTTTGGGAAATATAGGCCTTTCCATTTTCTTCTTGTTTTTTTTGTACACACCACTTAAAGAGACACGTGTTGTTCACTTCACTATTAACAAGAAATGACATGTGACTAAATGCGGCTGGGTGACGAAATTTGAGAGCTTAACACAAAAACACCGGAAAACAGCATTTTTCAAGCGATTTGCTAACTTTCTAACATTTTTGGGATATATTTTCCCAATCGAGTCGAAAGGGTTAACAATTTTAGACAGCACGAAGATGCCGGGTCAGCTAGTTTAAAACATAGACAAACCATTACTGAGACCACCAACTTCATCCGATTTCCCGTTACTTGCCTACAAGCTATTTTTTTTTATGGGGATTTGCCACCCCAAGTGCTAAGTGCGCTAGTATTGTTACATGTAAATTCGTATTGACAAATATGTCACATAACTTCAAACATTCCGGCTCACCAACACACTCGCACCTTGCATATGCCACTTCCGCTGTGGGCAAATTAAATTTGAAATTATTCGTTGCGTATGGATAGTAGTTTTTTTTTGTTGAAATAAGTAAGTGTACATTTGCCTAAAATATGTATGAAAAATTAACAATAGCCCTGTTTTTTTGAGCATAGCTCTCAGCAAAGCAAAGTAAAGTAAGATTTTCAGCACACAATTTACAATAACTACTGCGAGTTGTAATTGCGTGCTGAAAATCCTACTTTACTTTGCTTTGCTGAAAACGAAGCTCAAAAAAACACGCCTAATGTAGATTGGTTGATGAAAAATTCAAATATTTTGAGGAAATGTTCAAATTTAAACATGAAATCGAAGTTAATGATATTCAAAAGCAGAAAATACGCTACCATGTTTGTCCTAACCAAATTCTTTTATATAGAACATCTCCTTTAGATAGTTTTATTAACTAACAAAATCGAATTATTCGCCTTTTAACAATAGGCCTGTTTTTTTGAGCTTCGTTCTCAGCAAAGCAAAGTAGAGAAGGATTTTCAGCACGGAATTACAACTACGCTCTACTTGACACTTCGAGACTCGCAGTAGTTATTCTAAATTGTGTGCTGAAAATCTTGCTTTACTTTGCGCTGAGAACGAAGTTCAAAAAAACACGACAAATATATAATAACTAGCCAATGGCATTCAGCAATGAAAAAATGTGGTATTCCCGAACTCTAACACATTTTCCCTCGGTTAGTCGGGGTTGGCAGCATTTTTTTTTTGTTTTTGCTTGTCACACGGATTCTAATTGACATTACACCGATAGGAAAACAAATTGGCTGAATTTGTAAACAAACCGTTGCATCTGTTGCGTCGACGGATCCGTCAATATTAACGTATCTATGGGAACGAGCAGTCCCATAGAATCCGTCGCATACGGTGACAGCCAGTGTTTTAAGTACTCTGTCCTCATATTTCCCACGAAACATAATAAGTTTTTCCCATTCACCGTATTCAAATTCCCTCTTAAATAATTTTTTTTTTTGTGAAAAAATCTTATTTTTTAAAGTAAATTTCATATTTTACGGAAATAAAATCACATTAAATTACCTTTTCTATAAAAATCGCAGTTTGTTAATATAATAATTATTACCTTTTTGTACTAGAAAATCTTGCCAAAATGCGATTTACGTAAGCTCTTTTTTATGTACATTCAGTGACTTAATAATCATGGTGAAATGTAGATAACAATTTTGATGTAATTTCATCAAAAATTTATAGTTTGAATGTTTTTTGGAGGTTTTTACTTTTTCCCATGTAAGGCTTTTCGGATATCGAAATTCCCACAAAAAGGAAGAAATAAGAATGGAAGATATAAGAAAACTGGTGATGGCCAATGACAAAGTCTTTCATGCTCTCAATATTTCCACCAATGAAAGTGCTGCTTCTCTCGCTGTGCGAACCGTCATCGTTACGTTCAACGGATGCAAGATGCAACTGACAAAAAACTAGAAAGTAAACCTACTTTATCCGTCGCATCCGGCACGTACGCTGCTTATGGGTCAGCTTCCATAAGCTGCTGTGTATTCTATCTGCCTGTCAGTCGAATACGTTGCCGCAACGGATGCGACGGATTTTATGGGCTGGGCCGGGCCAGCGGCAAGAAGATTGTGAGTTGGGGGTCTCAGTATGATTTTTCTATGGCTTCAAATATGTATACGCCTCACGTGAAAAACCATCAACGTGGAAGTTTTTTTTTCAGCTACCTATTTTGTAATGCAATTTTTTCAGTCATATTTTATTTTTTAAACAAAAATCAAATTGGGCTCCAAAAATAAGGGGTCTACAACATTATTCATTGAAAAAATGAAATAAAGCACCAACAAGTGAAATTGAAGCCCAAATTTAGACAATTTTTGTTTTGTAAAGGTTTTTCCAATACGAGGTGTTATTTTGGTATTCAAAGAAAAATGTCTTTTTTTCGAGATAAATGATCGGATGTTTATTTCATAATAAAGAGGAAGGTATGCCGTTAATAATGAAAAACAACATCAGCCAAATGGCCACCACGAGCACGCATACAGGACCATATCCTTCTCATGAAATTTTTCATAACCAAATCGCAAAGTGGCTGCCCTATGTCCTCGATAGCCTCACGAATTTTATCTTTGAGGTCTTGAAACGACGCTGGGCTGTTGGCGTAGACCTTATCTTTCACGTGGCCCCAAAGGAAGAAGTCGCAAGGCTTTAAATCACAAGATCTCGGTGGCCAATTGTGATCACCTCTTCGAGAGATAACACGGTCCAGAAACTTTTCCCGTAAAAGATCGATGGTTTCGTTGCTTGTGTTTTTTCACCATTTTTGTAGTGAATTTTAATAATTTCAATGCGTTGTAGAAGCGTGTATCGTTTCATTATTAGTAATGTCAAATGTCAAAGAATAAAAGCTTCAAAAGTGACAGCTACCGCAATAGCGGGTCATTCACAATAACACCTCATTAGTTTTGTATGCGCATTACTTAATTTTTCGTTTGTGGATCTTATTTCCTAGGGCTTTATTTTGCAGAGCCCTAATTTTGTTACATCATTTAAACTGGTGTGAAGATCAGATTGCAGTCTGCAGATTGTAAGGCTTAAGACATACATACATTTGCCAGATCGATCAAATGCCTCTAATGTAAATCGAATTTGCAATCGAATTACAGTTCATTACACTTAAATTTGCCGCTGGTAATTTTCCAATCCATTAGAACAGATTACGTACGCAAAGAAAACCACTTGCACACAATTAAGTAATTACGAAATCATTTCCCATACGCATTACATTTCATTAATAACGCATCCAGTCCGATAGTCACTTTTAGCCGACGACTGTCCCTTTCGCGAGCAACAACGTTGAGAACGCCAACTATACAAACTCAGATAGGCTATGTATACAAATCTACATAGCTCACACATCTCCGGCATTACACAATTATTCCGCAATAAATCGAATAAGCCCTGCAAAACTAGGTGCACACCTGGTTAGTGCAGCCACATCAATCGCCCTGCAATAACGTGACCAGCTATGGCACAACCTTTAAACTCTGCCGAACGGGAATCGTTGTCTGATGCATTTGGTTTACTTTTAGAATAAAATTCCCAACCACCCGTTGTATTAGCGTGCACTCGAAGGCTGTTTTATTGGCTTCGGACGGGAGTCCCTTTAAAACTCACTTCCAATGTGCACCAGCACTTTGCTGTGTTTTACTTGGATGCATTGCAATATGACGTGTGAGTGAGTAAGACACATGTATATAGTTGAGTACGCACCGAAACCCTTTTTTACGGGAAATAGCGACCTCGACACCCATCCACCGCCTATACAGAGTGCAACGAAATGCTTTTGGAACGATGGCGATGCAGCTCATGTACACGTACGCACATAAGTTATCCGGGTATAGAGATGATGACTACGAGTACATGTGTGTTGTGCTTCTTCTAATACTGCACATATTTATTCTATTTATACTGCCATAAGTTGGCAGTCTGAAAAATGAAAAGAATAGCACTACACTCACACAAATATGCGTGCATTGATATCATCCTTGTCCATGGTATCCCTAACATTTTTTAGAAAAAGGAAACGGATTTTTAAGGCGATTTTTACCAATGAACTGCAAGGCACGCATGAATATGCAGGGTCGCTATAGAGGTGACTCTAAACGGGGGGCGCTCAACAGATTTGTCCTTTTGTAAGATTCGCCGTCGGTTGTGCGTTAGCTACCCGACATTTTTGCAGCTGAGGTCAGAGTCGGAGAATTTGTCAGCCTTTTAAATGTTGCTGTAAAGAAATGGTGGCGGGTGAACATTTACTGTCGAATTAGAGTTGTTCGAACTGAGCGGCGTACACCGAAACGTCGGGTACTTGTTGTTCTAGCATTCGAAGACTGGTTCTTCAGTTTAAGAGTTCTTGATGTAGTTCTCTACCCAACTACGTAGAACTTCAATGATGACATATTGACTGCTGTCAAGAAGGTTACACGTCAAAAACCTTCGGATCGGGTAGTGGAATGTTCGGACCCTGAACTGAACAAAAAGCACTGACCCTCGACTGCTGTAATGCAGGTATCGCTATTCGCTAGCCCGTGCAAAGTATGACAAACTGTAACTGTTGCAGAGAGGGGCGGCGTACATTGTGATGCGGATTTGTCACCAGCACCAGGCTTAAGCAAAGAGTCTCGTGATTTCTTAATGTGAGTGAACTGCTTACGACAATCCGTGCATCAGGGCTAAGTTCTCTTAGAAAGATATGTACTCACTCCACCATTGATGGCGATACCAAAGACTTGTTTCACGAGCTCCACGGCTAAGTTAACGCAGCCTTCTGACTTACGTAGCGTTCGCAGATCCATTTCTCATTGCGCGGTACTAATAATCAAGTTTAGTGTCCAGGCTAGATTTTACGAGCGAAATTTTCCATTTAAAATTTCTCATTGTGAACTAAACAATGCATTATGAAAATATGATTATAAGAAAGACCCATTGTTCTTACCGCCAGAAGAATGCCGCGATGGCCAGTGGCGTCTTCAACTTTAAATAATTTTAGAAAACCTCTTGAAACCTGTTCAACCAAAAAGAGCGCATGAATCTTTTCCCCAGCACAATTACATCGCCAGCAGATGAAAAATCAGTTGCTTTTTTGCCTTCCAGCTCAACCTGCCGAGTATATGGATATATATGTATAGAGAGATGCAACGGCGTCTTCGGAATTTGTTTTTGATTAAATAAAGTGTGTCGAACTTTTCAACCATTTTGTTCTCGCTCGCCCAGTTTGTGAGACTCCAGAAGTTAACGCCAATATTCAAATGGCTGTGTATCTAGTTAAAACATCCACAATACCCGTTAGCGGATCAAAAAGAATGACCAACCAAGATGAAGATGAAGATGACTTTGGAAAAGTCCTCAACTAGCCAACTAGCTGCCCCAATATGGTCAGTTAAAACTTTGTTTTCCCCCCCATCTTTCATTGCAAAAGAAAGTGGGCCCCAATTTCGCAGTTGCACCTCACTCCGTCCGTGGTTTTCCAAATAAGGGACTGCTGCGTCGAATTTGTCTATGCACTCGTATTCCAACAACGAACAACACAAGGAGCTGCTTTCTCTCGTTGGTTTGCCACCGACAACGCACCACTGATGGAATGGGGCACGCATAGTCCTAAAAATAATCATTATGCAACCGGAATGTATGCCTCTATTTGCCTTGCACTAGGATACGTCAGTCGGTTGGTTAGAGTTAGAGATTCCGAGCGGATATATTGATAGGGATCGCTCCTTTGTTCGTCCCCCTTTTCATGCAGTGCTCGCATTCGTCCTTTCGCTGGTAGAATTTTTCAGACTTTTTTTTTTTCATTATTTTGCTAAACTCTCTAAACCGAATTGTGCGTAGTGTTTTTTTTTTTTTTTCATTGTTTGATGTTCTATTGAGTATCCTATAGTACAATGTGATATCCTGATGTGTGCTATGCAGCTGTGTGCATGTGCGTATCCCCCTTCGGTGTGTGCTGCCAAGTTTTAATGCGTGCCAATAACGGAAGGAAAACAAAAAAAAAAAAACAACACAAAAAGAAAACGTCCCATGGAGGAGGGCGGCAAACATATTTATTTGTGCAATTTCTGGGGCGGGGTATATGTGTAAATTACGAAAACCATTGGGAAAGCTTGATTAAAAGCTGCACAGAGCGAATTAGGATTTGGTTGTGCCTATACTGTGGCTTTTGAAGGATACCATCAGGCACCGGGTCAACCTCCTCTACACTGCTGATAGAGTATACTCTTGTAGTGTTGGGTGCAAACTGCAATTTTGTGCGAAAACGCACAAGTAAATTTTGTAGGCGGATTAAGCCGTTTGCAGGGTGGGCACTACCATAATTGTAGGCTATATCCGGCAGACTTATTGCGGGCGAAAGAAGATCTGTATCGACGTCAATTGAGTCTGCTTTTTGTGTGTCTAGTTTCTGGGGTGGGAGAGTCAAGCGTGAATGTAATTATGCCGTGCGTTGTGCGAATGACAGGTGATTTTTTATTTTCTGCATTGTTTCGTTACGGTTACGATACTATCCGTCAATTGTGAACGGTCATGGGTATTAGGAAGTTTGGGAACTTTCCATTTGCATTTAAGAGACGTTTTTTTTTCGAACCATTATTTGGGGCGCAACTGGAAACTGCAAAAAAAGCTGCATTACTGCAAATTTCGCGTTCATTCGTCACAAGTTCATGTGAAACGTCAACTTTATTTGTCTGGACTAGGAATACGAACGCGTTGACTTAAAATAAATAAATAAACAGGACCGTAGGGGCTCTAGGCCTAGCTTCTCACAACTTTTCATTTTTGAGACGAATGAAAGGGATCTACAATTTTATTCCGAGTCCAAACGCCTGATTCAGAAACTCTTTCATCACAGCTACACTCTCTGAAGTTGTCAGACGTTCGCTATAGGTAGCGCAGTGGAAAATATCCTTAAGTTGTAATTTATTTTACTCCGAGCGTAGCTATTATTTTAAAAGAACTACATTATCGTGGCAGAAATTTGTCAGCACTTGCGTTCATAAAATAAAATTTACAGTCAGCATCCTGTCATAAGTGTATTTTTGTTTTTGGCAGGAGAGAAAATGGGGACGTTCAAGTATCTTGTTTTGTAAGTCTGACAGCACTCTGACTAGATCTATTTCGGTTTTGATTGGGGGAAATCGATCATACAGCTGTTTCAGTTGACGTTTATGGATAGCCGACGAATCTATTCAAGAAATTCGTGCTAAGTTGACAGTTCGTACATTTGGATGACCTAGAAAAAGTGACGTTACCGACCAATCTAGCTTTTGCCTTCAGGTTACATCTTATCCAGACTAATCTAGTCGACTTAAGATAACTAGACTCATGAATGTTCCCAATGTAAGTTACATTTTTGCAAATTATTTAATTACCTGTTTAATAATTTCACTCATTTAGAAATACACAAGAGCAAAAATGCTGGTCCGATGATGAGACAAAACTTCTTGTATCATTTCGCCTTGGAATGGAATGGGAATTAATATCAAACAGAAAACCATTTAACCTTTTCATTTAATCAACAATGCGTTTAAAGAAATATTTATGCTCTTTAGGATAACGGTACTGTGCATGTTGAGTAGTTTCAACACCGTTTTGGATAGCCAATACTTTTTGTCGGCTTACGGAAAGAACACACGCTTGCACCTTGCACTGAAATATATTTATATATGTGTTTAGAAATAAAACAAATATACTAATTTTTTATTTCGTGAATACATTTGTGCAAATTTGAGTTTGCCAGGTTTTAAAAATTCTTTGTATTCCAACGAATAAAATCAGGAAACGTTTACAATTTACTAAAAGTAATTTATGGTGATTTTTTAAGAGATAAGTTTTTCAGGTTGGCAGCACTGGTTAGTAATGGCGCCCAAACGTCATCTGTCAAAGTGAAAAGTTTTCAGTATACTCTGCCATTTAATCATGGAAAGACTTACAAACCAGCAACGATTGCAAATTATTGAAATTTATTATAAAAACTCGTGCTCTGTGAAAAATGTGCACCGTTTGTTGCGACCATATTATGGTCCTAATAATCGGCCTGGTGAATCCATAAACGGCGAACGATTTCGAGCCATGATACCCGACTTTTTTTGCCCCAGTTGGCTGAGTTGAACTTGGTTGACATGCAGTTTCATCAAGACGGTGCCACATGCCACACAGCTCGTGAAACAGTGGAAATGTTGAATTATGAATTTGGTGAGCAGCTTATCTCTGGAAATGGCCCTGTGAGTTGGTCGTCAAGATCATGCGATTTAACGCCTCTTGATTATTTATTGTGGGGTTATATAAAGTCGTTTGTCTATGTGGACACGATTGAAGCCTTTCAGGATAACATAACACGCGTAATTCGTTGAATACAGGCCGAAATGCTCGAAAAAGTGACGCAAAATTGGACCTTCCGAATGGACCATTTGAAACGGAGCCACGGACAACCTTTACATGAAGTTGTCAGTAAAACGTTAATGGCAAAGGCCTATTTATCGATTAAAATTTTGAATATTTGATGCAAATTTGAGTGTTTTATTCGATTTAAAAAAAAAAAACTACGTTTAAAAAATCACCCGTTAATTATAAACGCTCAGGCTGAACAAGAGGGTTTTCAAAATCGCTCCTATTACGAAATTCAATACCGTCATTTTGGATGGTTGGAAAACACTCCCGAGATAAAACAATTAAACATGTCTTTCTCAACATAAACATTTGACGCTACAGTTAGCGATATTCTGACAACTGTTGGCGTGTTATTTTTTTTAAAGCTTCGATCTCAGCAAAGCAAGGTGGAGTTGGATTTTCAACATGCAATTACAACAACTACTGTCAGGTCTCGAAGTGTCAAGTAGAACGTAGTTGTTGTGATTGCATGCTGAAAATCTTATATTTGGCTTTTGTAAAGTGCCTTTGTGTAAGCTGCCGGAATGAAATTGATTATTGGTAAGGCCGAAGGACTTTCGACTCCAGAATATCATTTTTCCAGTTTCCAAAATAATAATATTTGGTAAAGTTGATCAATGTTAAGATATTTTCAACAAGCATGTACTTTTCCGACTCTTTGTAATCGAGTCTTTTATTTTGCGGCCTGCCTGGGAATTTCGTGGTTAAATGTCCTTATTATGTGAAACCGAGCTAAGATTATCCGGTAAAGCGAATGGCTCCCTTCACCAACAAATTAATGCTGCACTTTATGGAAAACCTCATACTCACAACCTTCCATGATCGCATAAGAGGTAAAAGACAGATTTGATTAATGAATATAGCTTTTTTTTCTGGCTTTGAAGGTACAATCGAGTTTCAAGGTCAACATACCTCTTCGGGGATACCTTTGACTGGAATCCAAAAGATCCACTGCGTGGAATACAAAACACCAAAAATCGATCTCCCCAAAAATAAAAAGACCAAAAATAGTGTTTGCGGCAAAGGCTTTTAACTCCAGCTGTACGAGACGGACCCAACCTATTTTAAAAGAAGAAAACGTTCCCAACCAATAATAGATTGGTTCGAATTTCGAAAATATTTATTTTCTGTCTTAATATACATAATAATAATAATAATAATAATAATAATAAAAAAAAAAAAAAAAAAAAAAAAAAAAAAAATAAGAAATGGTTAAACTCAGCTCTGATGCTTTTTTCGCCAGCCCTTGGACCCTTGATCCTCAGGATGAAAGGCAAATTTCTGAATGTCCTTGCTTTATTTAAATTCACTCGACACAGTGCTAGCAAAAGTAATCAAAGAACGTCAGAGGCGTCGACATTTTCAATTTGAATGTAAATTTCAGTTTTGTGGCCAGAAAACGAAAGGCCCCGCAACAGAAAAGTCATCAGCAGCCCTCAAAAATGAAAGAAGGCTCGAAGGAAGAAACCCTCGATCTAGAGACCCTGGACGAGCTGAAAAAGGAGCAGAAAGTCGATTATCATAAACTAACACTCGTTGAGCTGTACAGGCGTTTCGAAACAGATCCAGTGCGAGGACTCAGCCAAGACAGAGCAGAGGAGCTTCTCGAGCGCGACGGACCGAACGTCTTGACCCCGCCACAGCCAATACCCGAGTGGAGGAAAGTCGTCAAGCACATGTGCGGAGGATTCTCTGTAGTTCTGTGGATCGGCGCCGCCCTATGTGTGCTCGCGTATGTGATTCTAGTCTGTGAGACGATTGATCCCGAAGCGGACAATCTGATTTTGGCATCGGCTCTGCTGGTTGTTGTGCTAGTAACTGGTGTCTTCTCGTACGTGCAGGAGGCTAAAAGTTCCAAGATTATGGACTCGTTCTCGAAGCTGATTCCGGCCTCGGCTGTAGTTGTGCGTGACGGTGAGCGAAGAGTGGTGCATGTCGCCGATCTGGTGCTTGGCGATGTGGTGGAGGTGAAATTTGGTGATAGGATTCCCGCCGATATCCGAGTTATCAAGGCGAGCGGCTTTAAGGTGGACAACTCGTCGTTGACCGGAGAATCTGAGGCAGTTTCTCGAGGAACAGAGTTCACGGACGACAATCCGTTGGAAACGAAGAATCTGGCGTTCTTCTCCACCAACGCCGTCGAGGGCACCGCCATGGGTGTTGTGGTTAACCGAGGCGATCACACTGTGGTTGGTCGCATAGCTGGATTGGCCTCCCGGCTGGGTGGGGGCGATACTCCGATTGAGAAGGATATTGCCCACTTCATTTCCTTGATCACAATTGTCGCCATATCGTCGGGCTGCATATTCTTCGGCATAACTCTGGCATTTGGATACCGCTTCTTCGAAGCTGTGGTCTTCATGATGACGATAATCATCGCAAACGTGCCCGAGGGACTGCTGGCCACGGTAACTGTGTGCCTGACACTGACTGCGAAAAGGCTGGCCGCCCGGAATTGCTTGGTCAAAAATCTGGAAGCCGTGGAAACGCTGGGCTCTACTTCGACCATATGCTCGGACAAGACCGGCACACTGACCCAGAACCGAATGACGGTCTCCCACCTGTGGTACAACAACGAGATCATCAATGCGGACACCACTGAGGATCAAACTGGCGATCAGTATGACAAGACTTCTGATGCCTTCAAGGCGCTGTCCCGGGTGGCTGTGCTCTGCAATCGTGCAGAGTTCGGGGCAGGACAGGACGACGTCCCTGTCATCAGGCGCAGGGTGAACGGCGATGCCTCCGAAGCGGCTCTGCTCAAGTGCATGGAGTTGGAAGTTGGCAATGTGATGGGTATCCGCAGCAGGCACAGGAAGATCGCAGAAATACCATTCAACTCGACGAACAAGTATCAGGTGTCCATTCACGAAACTGAAGATCCCAGCGACATGCGGCATCTTTTGGTTATGAAGGGTGCTCCCGAGCGAATTCTCAAACGCTGCTCGACAATTTTCATAAACGGCGAGGAGAAAGCACTCGACGCCGAGATGAGGGACGCATTCAACCAGGCGTACATGGAACTGGGAAGTATGGGCGAGCGGGTCTTGGGGTTCTGCGATCGCCTGCTGCCGCTTGACAGCTACCCTCCTGGCTTTCAGTTCAACACCGACGATGTGAATTTCCCAGTACACAATCTCAGATTTGTGGGACTGATTTCGATGATTGACCCGCCACGGGCATCTGTGCCCTATGCTGTGGAGAAGTGCCGCTCTGCCGGTATCAAAGTCATCATGGTAACCGGAGACCATCCCATTACCGCGAAGGCTATTGCCAGATACGTCGGCATCATCTCCGAGCAGAGCGACACTGTTGAGGATATCGCTAGGCGGCTGAGCATACCTGTGTCGGAAGTGAATCCGCGCGACGCCACAGCCGCTGTTGTACACGGTTCCGAATTGAAGCTGCTCTCCTCCGATCAGTTGGATGACATTCTGAGACATCACCCCGAAATAGTTTTCGCCCGAACCTCGCCGCAACAGAAGCTCATCATAGTGGAGGGCTGTCAACGACTGGGCGCCATAGTGGCCGTCACCGGTGACGGTGTTAACGACTCGCCAGCCTTAAAGAAGGCCGACATCGGCATTGCCATGGGCATAACTGGTTCCGACGTCTCAAAGGATGCTGCTGACATGATCCTACTCGATGACAACTTCGCCTCGATAGTCACGGGTATCGAAGAGGGTCGCCTGATATTCGACAACTTGAAGAAATCCATTGCGTACACGCTCACATCGAACATTCCCGAGATGTCACCATTCCTGACGTACATCGCCTTCGGTATACCCCTCCCGCTGACGACGATTTCAATTCTCTGCATCGACTTGGGAACAGACCTGCTGCCAGCTATTTCGTTGGCCTACGAAAAGGCCGAGACCGATATCATGAGCCGCCGACCTCGAAATGCGGCCACAGACAAGTTGGTCAACGAGAGGCTGATCCTCATTGCCTACGGACAGGTGGGATGTATTCAGGCAGCGGCTGGATTTGCTACGTACTTCATAATCATGGCGGAGAATGGTTTCCTGCCACACACACTCTTCGGCATCCGTACGAAATGGAACTCGAAGGCTGTCAACGATCTGACAGACTCGTATGGTCAGGAGTGGACCTATATCGACCGGAAACTGCTCGAAAACAACTGCAATACTGCGTTCTTCGTGGCGATTGTGGTCGTGCAGTGGTTCGACTTGATCATTTGCAAGACGCGGCGACTTTCCATCGTCCATCAGGGCATGCGGAACTGTGTTCTCAATTTCGCTCTTGTTCTAGAGACTGCCATAGCACTGGCTCTGTGCTATGGTCCTGGCATGCATACAGCTCTCAAAATGTACCCAATCAAGTTGCGTTGGTGGCTGCCAGCACTGCCGTTTAGTTTGCTGCTCGTCGGCTATGACGAAGGTCGACGATACCTGATCCGGCGATACCCCGGAGGGTGGGTGGAACGTGAGACCTACTATTGAGCTTGTATTTGCTTGTTGGTCGTATTTATGTTTTAATTGGTTTGAATTTTGATTTTTTATTAAACACGCCAAACAGGTGATATTTTGAGTTTGATGTCTGGTCTATTGGGTTTTTGAAATTTGTAGCTGCCAAGTGGACTGGCCTTTGGAGCGTTTGGAAGAGGACCCGAATTTTGGCCGAGAAATCATCTTTAGCGAGGAGGGGCATTTTTGGATCACAAGCCAAATTGCCAGATATTTTACTCTTTGATGAGGATTTTGGCCGGTGTCGTCATTAGGCCGCACTTGTTTTTTAAATGACGTTGGTGAGGATAAAATGATGCTAATCGATTTCATTTGTCCCAAATTGAGCGATATAGAGCTGAACGAGATGTGGTCCCAGCAGGGTGACGCTACGTGCTACAGAACAGACCCCAAAATGGACATTTTGCATGAACGATTTGAGGGTATGGTTATCGCTTGCAGAGGTGTCTTGAATTGACCACCAAGATCGTGCGATGGACTTTTTCTTTTGGGGTGTCCTAAAATCGCAGGCATACTCCTTTAAGCCGCAATCGAACGATTCAATGCCATCGCTCAAAGTCTGTCGAATCTATGCCACAGAGTCATTAAAAATTAGATCCGTGCCAACGTGAGAAGCCACGGTGGAGATTTGAATGAATTCGGTATAAAATGGCATACATGGGCCTTTTAAATCAAGAAAGACCTTCGTTCATATCTCACACACAGATTTTTTTTAATTCATTTCGATAAAGACCCGTCCCTATTGAAAAAAGCTTTATAAGCTAAAATTGTCCTGGTATCCTGATTTTTAGTTTAATCCATCGATGTGTTAAATCTCGGAGACTAGAAGTAAATGGCACTACTCGTAAAAGGGGTTTGCTAGCCTAGTCATGAACACATCTCAAAAAGGTTTTAAGATAAGCTGCTGCTGTCAAGTGACGTCCACTTGCGATACCTATAGTGTCAATATTCGTGTTTTTTTGAGCTTCGTTCTCAGCAAAGCACAGCAAAGTAAGATTTTCAGCACACAAATACTGCGAGTCTCGAAGTGTCAAGTGAGCGTAGTTGTTGTAATTGCGTGCTGAAAATCCTACTTTACTTTGCTTTGCTGAGAACGAAGCTCAAAAAAACAGGGCTAATATCAAAAGTATCCAGCGAGGTATCTGTCGGAACGGAAAATTCTCCGCAGCGCATACTCTGTCAAAAAAAAACAAAAATCACATTCGAGGCATCCGCTTTCGTAGAAAAATAATTAAAATGCGATGACGCATTGATTTTACGTCCTCGTATTGTTTGAAGCTTGTTTTTTCGCTTGATATTGCACTGCAAACACAAATTGAAGCAATAAATACAAAAAATGCGATGCTATATTGTTTTTACCTTTTTATTGCTCACATTTTTGAACACTTCACTGCAAATCGTAAGTAAATTCCGCGAACAGCAACTGATTGCTGTGGGAGGATATCGAAAACAATTCTTGTGAAACGTCAAAAATGTCACTCAAAAATAAACTTGGTCCGTCTTCGCACTGCAACGCAAAACGCTGGAGTGCGTGACATTTGTATCGGAACAATTCTCCGAACACCTGTTCGAAAGAATACATCGCAAAATTCCTCCGAATCGTGTAAAATCGGAGCATTTTCCGGTTTGTTTTTGTTGCTGAATTAATGGCATCAATTTTTCATCCTATAAAAAAAAAAACAATACCAATACCATTGTCTTTGTTTTAATTTATTTGTCAGTTCCTCACCTATTTCTAAAAAGAAAAATCCTTTACGTATTAAAGCTGGACTGGGCACAAATCAAATCAATTTAAAAATGACAAACAATAGAAACAAATGAAATTTTTTGTGAAACTTGACATTACGTAGGTTTAAAACGGGTTAAAATCGGTTTAAACTTTTTTAAGTCCGCGTTTAAATCCATTTTTAATCCAGCGGGTTGAAAGCATATTTCTGAGTGAATATTATGGATACGGTTTATATTAGTCGTGTTTTTTTGAGCTTCGGTCTCAGCAAAGCAAAGTAAAGTAAGATTTTCAGCACAATATTTACAATAACTACTGCGAGTCTCGAAGTGTCAAGTAGAGTGTAGTTGCGTGCTAAAAATCCTACTTAACTTTGCTTTGCTGAGAACGAAGCTCAAAAAGACAGGCCTATTGTTGGGTTTAAAGAAATCGGATTAAATAGTCGGGTGCAAAATTAACTTAAACCTGATTTATATCCGGAGTGAATAATATGGCCGTTAAAGAGAGTGGGGACGCTCAAGTAACTAGTTTAGTAATTCTGACAGCTGTCTGACTACATGGATTTCGGTTGTGATTGACTGAAGTCGGTCATATGATCAGCTTTTTCAGTTGACGTTTTGGAGGGGTATTCGACGAATCTATTCAAGAAATTCGTGACTGAGTACTAAGTTGACAGTTCGCATATGTATGGCCGACGCAGGAAAAGTGACGTTCCCGACCAATCTAGTTTTTGAGGTCAGGTTACAGTCCAGACAAATCTAGTCGACTTAGGGCCGGTCTGTTTGCAGTTGGTAAAATTCGTGGTTAGGTTACAATGGATTTAGGGCCGGTCTGTTCACAGCTGGTAAAATTCGTCGTTACGTTACCATGCATTTAGGTTAACCCATGATTTTTAATCTGTGATAACCGATGAGTGTTTGTTGACAGCTTTCCGACAAATCGTTCCACTTTTCTAGTTTATTTTTTGTTTCACGGGACCGTTTGTTTTTTATTAGTAATTTGTTAAGGTACCTTTTTAATGTATTTATTTTCAGTAATCCAACTAAACGCAAAATATTTTTAGCACAAAAATGTCATAATCAAATGATATAGGCGGTCTTTTTTTAAACTAAAGAATTATATGTTGTTGTTGTTGTTGTTGTGAGGAAATAAGCATTTTTTTTTTAAAACTAAACCGAATTAAAGCCACAACCAATAATATTTTACAAATGGATAATCTCAATTTATACAATGACCATCGCAATTTTCTCAATCTTTCAATATTTCCTCGAATTTATGAGAGTTGTCATCGGCCAAAAATGTTGAGAATAATCTTACTTTATCCTTCGCATCTATTATTGTGTTATGGACCATTACTCTTACCTTCTGTTACTTTTAGACTGGCGTGTACCGTATTCTATACGTCTACGAAACCGACGTCATTTGTTGGTTCAGTTCACACCATTTTATAGGAGTTCCAAATTTCCCAACATTTTCTTTTTACTTTTGCATTTTATAATTTCTATTTGTATTTGAATTTGCATTTCTCACAAGCTGCTAAGTTTTTCTCCTTTTCAGTACCTTTTTTGACGCAAGCCCTGTATAACTAGTATGCATGGAAAAATGTTTTATAAATAAGAATTTTTGGAAAGGTTTATAAGGGCTTTATAAATACTTAAACAGGTTTTTAGGCGCTAAAATCTAAATTTTGTCTGGTCTTCATCTTTTCTCGCCAAACACCAGCTAAAGTCCTAGCTAAATTTTGACAAAGAGTCCGCTGTGGATAAGTGTCACAGAAAACAGCTGTTCTTTGAATAATTTAATAATTAAAGCTCTCCCTTGCATACTTTTCCGCAACAGAACAACAAATACACAACGATCTGTCACAAATTAGCTTGAGAATTAATTTTGGAGAGAATTTTGTATGGGAGCGAAAATTTAGCTCGAGCAGCGTACCTACTAATTTGCCATTCAACGAAGCAGTAATTACAAAAGTAAATATGTAAATGTAAAAATAAATATAATTGGATCTTTTAAAAATTGAAAGCCGTGGACATTTTTTTATAGGAAAGCTGTCATGTGTACTCCTCTATGAATTCACACAAAATAAAACAGATTTCTGTATATCTTGAATTCGCACATACTTAACCTGTTAGTCCTCTAGAAGTTCGTAAATTTATTATTTCGCATGGATTTTGCTGAATGCTGACAATTCTTATATTTATATTTCCGCGAATTCAACCCTATCACACGAACCATTGATTCATTAGAGATTCTCATTCTCGGGGTACAAATTTCTTTTTCAATGAGGGTTTGGTTGCACCGAAGTCTCTACCTAAGGTACTGAGAATTGTACAAAAATAAAAGTTTTTCAGGTTCAATCCATCCAAGTGAAAAGATATTTGCAAAAGATAAATGCAATCTTTTTCAATTTTGTGCATAGATTTGTAAAAATTTGCGTTTGCTAAACTTTAAAACAACTTGCATTGTTATATTCCAACGAATAAAGTCAGAAAACATTTACAATTTACTAAAATTAGTTTATAATTATAAACCCTCAGGCTGAGCAATAGCGTATTTAAATTCCATACCATTTTTGGTTGTTGGGCAACACCCCTCTTCAAAATGGCATTATTGTGATTTTCTATTGGGCTTCTTCAGATTCGCTCTCAGATTTCAAATTTCGATGTAACATAAAACCATCACTTGCTATTTTCTTTGTTGATAGCTATTCGTGCGATTGGAATATGTGTAGCCTTCGACACCTTTTTACAAGTTTTTCATTCACTGGTTAAATTTTATATTAAAACATTCGAAGTTTGCGCCCAAATTCATTTCTAATCATTTGTACATAAATAGTTAACAAAAATAGATCCACCCGATGCAATGCGTTACTTTGCAGTTGAAAAACTTCACGAAAACGTAAACAAACTCCACTAGTTATCAAACTCAAACGTACTTGGATTGGTAAACCAACGATTCTCTGGTTATTATTTTGCTTAACAAACACATTCGATGATTACCAGCTGGAATAACCGATGGTTAAAAATAACCAAAATTGAACAAACCGGCCCTTATGCCCAAAATACATGTGCAGAGATTCTGGACGCAGCACCGAATGCAGTGCTGCAAGTAAAACAGATGTGCAGGAAATTATTTGACACTTCTTGCATCGGCTAATATGGCTAATGTCATTCACCGACTAAGCAGCTGATGTGTTTGCATCCAAAAGAAAAGCAAACACGATCAGCAAATGTCAAAAGCCGATGATGCCAAATACTTGCAATCGCAATTGATTTTCTTTTGTGTTGTGGTACGCTTGAATATTGCAGCAAATTTAGAAATAGAGATATGTTGCAGTGCTGCGGTGAGTGCAGAATTTACGTGTGCCTATGTGTATTCTAATCTTGCTGAGCAGTGATTTCTACACATGTGTTTTGGGCATAAAGATACCTAACTAGATTTTTGAATGTGCCCAGTTTTAACGAGAAAGCAATTCAAGCGTTGTTAACTGAAAGGGCTACAAATTTGTTGGAAATGCAACAGCATTTTTTTGTCCCCTCTGTGTAAACACGGTTATTTATCATAATGGAAGTGGAACTGAGAGAGATAAGGGTCTGAAATAAAAGTAACAAATTTTTCATAGAGGAATGAAACCTGAAAATTGCGGAGTAGGTACTTAGTGATTTAAAACCAGCTACACGTTTTCACTCTGACTGAGTCGCAAACATTTGACAAACATCCGAGTGCGTAAATGTCTTGAGAGAGCTGCTTCGGCATAAATTTTTAGGTCTCATCTGCTCTCTAAAAAACCCCCACAGATGAATCGATTTGATAAGTCAGCTATGAGGCCTCATCATTTCTCAAGACTTTTCTTGATATCGAACCGAAGAACAGTCTTCGATTTGAGATGCAGTCATCTCCAAAACACAACTATAACCGCATCAGTTAAGTAAAATCAAGTTTGAAAGTGGATTTTCAGTTTAAAGCACAACAGTTCCAAGAGATTGCACTTTCCAACCCACTCCAACAACTTGTACACAAAATCCCATTCAACTTCTTATCTTCCTTTATCACGCACAAGAACCTACAGGGCCAGGACTGCAATCATGCCAATGCTCAAATTAATTCGAATAGCGAATTTTTGCCAACGTATTATTTTCGCATGTTAGGCGAGATGTCTTATTTATTTCTTAAGTACACGTGTAAGTCCATAAATTAACCAGCTACTGCAACATTGTAACAAGCCCCTTTCCCAAATGAGTACCTATTCGCTTAGAATAAAAATAATTTTTGCCCGAAAGCCTCTACAATTAGGTACCACTAGTATGTACTCGTAGGTGTACTGCTACTGCCTGTTTCCTACTTACAGCTGCAACAGCTTACGCCGGCCGTTTAAGTCTACCGCCATCGCATCGTCGGAGGGTATAATCGAAGGCCAAACACAGTGTGTAGAAACAATGGCTTAGCATAATTAAATATAAATTTATTTACATTTGCAATGTAAACAAGGCAAAGGCAACTAGTTTTCCTAAAAAAAAATGCAGTTTTCCAATTATCTAAGTGAGGAGGGGTGCACTTTTAACTGACGTCATGCAACAACTAAGGTTCAGGTTTTTATCTCAATGATTTACCGATTGAAAAGAAAGGAACACTTTGATTCTGTGAAAGGTTAAGAAATTCCACGACTAAAAATGGAAGTGAAGACATTCCAATATAAGTGGAAAATCATTTGCGTTGTCCGATTGGACTGTTTATAGGAAATTCCCAAGATCTCAGTTCTTTGGAAACAAAATTGGTCGAACATCAGAACTCGGAATTATTGGCGGGCTTCCGGGCCGTACAGAGTCCCTGCCCAAACCACTTAAGCCTTCCACACTCTACAAACTTATCTGCGAATCGCTGGAAAACACAATTTGTTCGACCACACCGACTCGCATTTGATCCATGGATACATATTTGTCACTATAGTGATAAACATGCCGAAATGAATCAATAAAAATGATTTAATTCCAGGACTGGAAATTGAAATGTCAATTGGCCGAAATTTTCGTCAATTTTTATTGTTCACCTGCTGGGGTATGCAGGCGATATTGAAAAGCATCTCGAAGTAAACCCCAGTGGAGATCTGCGGAAGAATTACGCTATAGGAAACCGTTGCTGCTTCGATTTGGGAAAACTATATTGGGTGTTCGAAACTCCTAAATACAAAACCCTATCCCGCCAGTTGCAGTTCTGCTTTATGGCGCAAAGTGTTAAACGATGGCGCATGGAGGAGAAGATACAGCCGTAGTATTTGTTGATATTACTTGATGACATCAAAGAAATAGACCGATGTACAAAAGGTGTATATTTATAGAAGAAGTAAAAGATTCAACATAAAACAGGTTAGGTTAATTAAATTTAACATGTTTTTGGGTGACAGTTTGACAGATTAAGTTTAGGGAGCTTTTCTTTATAAAACATATTTGTTAAGGTGGAAACAAGAATGTTAGAATTAGAATGGGAATGTTGCATGAATATTTTAAAACTATTAGCTGTACTAAAATGTGGATATGAATGTTACCACACCGAGGAACTAAAAAATCCATCACCAAAAGAACGTGCCTAACAGGCGAAAAGTAAAGACAAGGAGAGCAGCAGCAGATGGGGCTGCGAGAGTGAGACCAAGTTTCAACTG
This sequence comes from Cheilosia vulpina, assembly GCA_916610125.1. NCBI lineage: Eukaryota > Metazoa > Arthropoda > Insecta > Diptera > Syrphidae > Cheilosia > Cheilosia vulpina. The sequence continues at coordinate 75,198,372 of OU744276.1, read as the reverse complement.
GCTGTCATTCCCGGCTCACGGGAACTGCGCGTTTAATATTTTTCGTTAAGCCGAACCAGGTGGTGGAGTTTTTTTTTTAAGCCAGTTTCAGTCAGTTATATCTGTAAAACCAACTGTCAGATTGCAAACTGTTAAAGTAAATAAAAAATAAATATTAGGCGCTACAGATCCGAAGAGACCATAGGGCATAGGCCCCATTCGTATGAGCTTTTCATTTTTGGGACGAATGAAAGCTATCTACAATTTTGTATTCTCTCGAATGTTTTCACAGTGAAAATAACTTTAAGATAGAATTTGATTTCAACACTTTATCACAAATGCTTGCATACCGTCAGGCTGATTCGTTAGATTTTCAGCGATCGAACATGGGACCCCTCATATAGTAGTCCAACATACTGTATCCACTAAGCCCCTTCGGCTATTGTTTGCAAACTTTAATGTCACTTTTTATGTCAAATTTTGACATGCCGACGTCATTGTGACGTAAACATCTGTCCTTAATTTAACACCCGAGTGACCACCGAATGGCCGAATTTTTCTAACGTTAGTGTGCCAAAATTTGCCGTGATAAATTGACACGTGTAATTGTACCTTTAGTACGATTTCAGTCATTTTAATTCCGTAGTTACACCCGTCGTTTGATCATCGTAGACCGCAGTTAGCAGCATTGTTTCTTTGCAAGATGCAGTGGCACCGACACGCACAGGAAGAGTTCTGAATTCGTTGAGGAAGATCCAACTTCTTTTCTCTTATTATCTCAACAAGCAAAACTGTTACATTTCGAGCAAATACAGGGTGGCGCAACATTAAATTGTGGCTCGTGCTGAAACATGAAACCACATGTTCACCAAGCGCCGCTCATACAATTCCGGCAGTAAGAAGTCGTTTATCATGGCCCTGTTCGTCAGTAACAGTGACCCATTGCCGATGGCGTCCTCCAAAAAATACAGCCCTATCACTCTCCTCTCGCTTGAACGCCGCACCACACACTGACTTTGAGTGAATGTAATGGCCCTTCGACCTTCGTGCATCACACGCGGATTTTCTGTGCCCCAGAAACGTGGAGATTTTGCTTATTGACTTGAGTAGAAATGCACCTCATCACTTGTTGTAATGTAATGAAAGACGCAACAACTTCTATATATAATAATTCATTTATAAATGTGATGTGTTGTGGACAAACTGCACGGTACGACTGCTGCTTTGTGCTTGGTTGAATTCAGTAGCCGACAGCAATGACAATCGTTGTGCAGCTGAGAGGTTTAGAGAGTATAGTCTCTCTTATACTACATCACTCATGATGATTCGATATTTATGCACAACCGACCAATTATTGGTCAAAAAAATCGGCTCTTGCGGAGTAGGTATACTGCTCCATTGCATGTCAGTTTTATACTGCAGCTGTCTAGCTCACAAATGTCAAATATGACTGACGTACGACGCCATTATAACATCTTCCGATAGGGTGATTCATTTTGCGCCACCATGTTTAATCAAATTTCAAAACATGCACAGTTTGTTGCTAAGTTTCTTCAAAAATTGGGTTAATCAGTGTGTTAGGGTCAACGATATTTGCTATGGAACATAGATTAATCAATTTTTCGTTGAATGATCAAATTTGTCATAAATGTGAAAGACATGTGCTAACAGCAGAATGGCGCTAAGTTTCATACATCAAACGAAACCATCAACGCTTTTTAAGAAAACATTCGAGAGCCCATAAATTCCCATAACGGGCCTCCCAGATCTTGTGATTTAATTCCTCTTGGTTATTTTCTTTGGGATTACGCGAAGTCGCGTAAACTAAATTAGCTCTAGAGCAGTGACTGTGGTCCACAACGTCACTTTAAAAAAAAAACTTAATTTGAAGTTCAATGGGTACATTCAAGAATCTAGTTATCTGAAGTCGACTAGATTCGTCTGGATAAGATGTAACCTGATCGCGAAAACTAGATTGGTCGGGAACGTCACTTTTTCTACGTCAGCCACATATACGAACTGTCAACTTATTACTCAGTCACGAATTTCTTGAATAGATTCGTCGGCTACCCCTCCATAAACGTCAACTGAAAAAGCTGCTCAAATGACCGATTTTAGACAAACACAACCGAGATACATCTAGTCAGACAGCTGTCAGACTTACTAAACTAGATACTTGAACGTCCCCAATTACAAATCATATTAGAATTAAATTATATATTAATTTAAAGCGCTGACACAGCGGAAATAAGCGCTAGGTTTGTGCGAATATGGCCACTCTGAACGGAAATCGGTTCAGCAACCTAACGGAATTTCAATTACCTCTTGGATGATACTGGTTGGAAACTACTGTTCGCGATCATGGGCTTTCCATATAAATTGAGGCTACTGCAAGTGTGCTAATGCGTCCAACGTTGAATGCATTCTTGTTGGTTGTTTAAGTTCCTTATAGCTCCTGAGGTAAACTCTCAATCTAATGACGGATGGTTGCTGTTCGGAATGTTTGTTGAGGATTTTAGATGCGGGTCTCGTGTTGGTTGGCGCTTTGTCCGCCGGGGGGAGCTAAGTGTCTATTTTCGAGCCTTTCCCTTGAAACCTAGTGCAACTTGTCATCTTATAGCCATCTGCTTTTAAATGGATAAGTCAGTAGGTCTTATCAGTAGTATGGCGGATTCTTTAGCCCCGCAAACTTAAATGTCGAATTAACTCTTAAAGTCAGATCTTTGACATCGTACTCCAGACAGACTCCGTAGGCTCCACGCCAGTATTTAAGAATCTTTGACAGGCGTGGGTACATATATCAGGGCTTATGTTTTTAAATCCAGCACTGTCACACCTTTCAGTCTTTAATTCGATGTTTTTTTTCAAGCTGAGCTGGGTGCTACCCGCAGAGATCATGAAATGAACACCAGAATATGTGCACCAGTCGAGTAGCTATTTATTTGAGCGGGGAAATGGTGAATTGGTCACGTTGAACGTATTTGTTCGACTTTGATTCGAAGCTTTGTCCTCAGTCTTCTTCTGGGATGATTTGATCAAGTCCGATATTCCTCTTTGATGATTTAGAGTCGGTGGAAAGAGATCCAGACCTATAAGACATCATATCCGCCTTATAGGACCCTGAAAATGCTGGCAAAACATTTTCCAACAGTCACGGGCATATTGTCTCTCATGTCAAAAGCTCTCGACGCTTCCATTGTTCGTAAAGACTTACGAAGCTATTACCTCCACCAGCTATTTGGTCAGAAAACACTTTCAACCGATTATACTGAAGCAGAACTGATCCCAGATCGCCTCAAACCAAACGTCGAAAGTTTTCGACAGCGACTTTTGAATTCTTGCGATACCCACACCGAAGATTAAAAGACTTTCATCAAATATGGAGAAACCGAAAATGTCCACTAAGGAAGCTAGACGCCTCTCGAAGAAGATCCACGTCGAAGAACTGAAGAAAGAACTGCACATTGACGTTCACAAAATTTCGCTTGACAAACTCTGCGACCGGTTTGAGACTCATCCCGAAAACGGTCTAAGCTACGCCCTTGCTGAAGAGAAGCTTGCCCGCGGTGAAGCCAACACTCTAACCCCGCCCAAGCCGCTTTCGTTTTTTTTCAAGTTCTGCCGGCATATTTGCGGTGGGTTCTCAATACTCCTGTGGATTGGTTCGTTGCTCTGTTTCTTGGCCTATGGCCTGAACATCTCTCAGGGCCAGACCGGGCCCGACGACAACCTCTTTATGGGCTTCTTGCTCGCCGCTGTGGTTGTCATCACTGGAATGTTCTCCTACTATCAGGAAGAGCAGAGCTCGGAGATTATGGAATCGTTCAAAAAGATGCTGCCGCAGTACGCCTCGGTGATCCGCGAAGGTGAAAAGCTGATCGTGGATGCAGAGACTCTGGTGCTGGGCGACTTGGTCGAACTCAAGTCTGGAGACCGTATTCCGGCTGACGTCCGTATAGTTGAAGCTCGGGGATTCAAAGTGGACAATTCGTCGCTGACTGGGGAATCGGAACCGCAGTCAAGGGGACCAGAATTTACCCACGAAAATCCGCTCGAAACTTGGAACCTGGCGTTCTATACCACCAACGCCGTGGAGGGCACTGCTAGGGGCATAGTTGTGGGCTGTGGAGACCACAGTGTCATGGGACGTGTCGCCTGTTTGACGACAGTGCTGGTGCCCGAGGAAACGCCAATCGCCAAGGAAATCGATCATTTCGTCACCATCATCACGATTATCTCGGCAATCCCTGGCATTTCGTTCTTCATCCTCACCCTGCTCATGGGCTACAACTGGCTGAACTCGATAATCTTCCTGATCGCCATTATTGTGGCGAACGTGCCAGAGGGTCTGTTGGCCACTGTCACTGTGTGCTTGGCGTTGACCGCCAAACGCATGGCCTCGAAGAACTGCCTCATTAAGAACCTCGAAGCTGTCGAAACGCTAGGCTCTACCTCGACTATCTGCTCGGACAAGACGGGCACTTTGACCCAGAATCGGATGACGGTTTCGCACATGTGGTACGACAATCGGATGTTTGAGATCGACACCACTGAGGACCGTAGCGGGGCACGCCATGAGACTGGCAGTCCTGAATATAAAGCGCTTTCACTGGTGGCAGTCCTCTGTAGCCGGGCTGAGTTTATGGCCGGCCAGGAGGGCGTGTCGATTTTGAGAAAGCGTGTCAGAGGTGATGCCTCCGAAACAGCTCTGCTCAAGTGCATGGAGTACGAGCTTGGCAATGTGATGGAAATTCGCCTTAGGCACCCAAAGATTGCCGAAGTCCCCTTCAACTCGACAAACAAGTATCAACTGTCGATTCATCGGCCAGAAGAGGACAACGATCGGCGGTTCCTTTTGGTGATGAAGGGTGCTCCGGAGCGGATTTTGGCACGTTGCTCCACCATTTTCGTGGACGCCAATGAGCAGCCACTGGACCAGGCGACCAAGGAGGGCATTGAAGATGTTGTTGTGCATCTGGGTGGCATGGGTGAGCGCGTCTTGGGTTTTTGTGATTTTAGGCTGCCGTCGGACAAGTACCCGCCTGGATATAAGTTCGACTGCAACGCTCTCAATTTCCCGATTGAAGGCTTCAGATTTGTGGGCCTCATTTCAATGGTAGATCCCCCGCGCGCTGCTGTTCCCAGTGCTGTGGCCAAATGTCGCTCCGCTGGCATCAAAGTGATCATGATCACTGGCGATCATCCCAACACGGCCAAATCGATTGCAAAGAGTGTCGGAATCATCTCTGAGTCTAGCGAGACTGTTGAAGATATTGCCAAGCGAATGAAAGTGCCAGTGTCTGATGTAAATCCACGGGACGCCAACGCCATAGTGGTGCACGCTTTCGATTTGAGGGAAATGTCCGAACGGCAACTGGATGCCATTCTGCGGGATCATGCAGAGATCGTATTTGCACGCACCTCGCCACAGCAGAAGCTCACCATAGTCGAAGGTTGCCAGCGAATGGGAGCCATAGTCGCCGTCACTGGCGATGGGGTGAATGACTCGCCAGCCTTAAAGAAGGCAGACATCGGAATCGCCATGGGCGTCAGTGGGTCCGATGTTTCGAAGGACGCCGCCGATATGGTCCTGTTGGACGACAACTTCGCCTCGATTGTGACCGGCGTCGAAGAGGGGCGCCTGATTTTCGACAATCTAAAGAAGTCCATTGCGTACACGCTTACGTCGAACATTCCCGAGATCACACCGTTCATTGGGTTCATCTTGTGGAACATACCGCTACCGCTGGGCTCTATCACCATTCTGTGCATCGATTTGGGAACCGAAATGCTACCGGCGATATCGCTGGCGTATGAGGAGGCTGAGAGCGACATTATGGAGCGACGCCCACGAGATCCTGTTGCCGATAAGCTGGTAAACGAACGACTGATATCCTTGGCTTACGGACAGATTGGGTTCATCCAGGCGTTCGCTGGGTTCTTTGCGTACTTTGTGGTCATGGCGGAGAATGGCTTCATGCCAATGAGACTGTTTGGCCTGCGTGCGCAGTGGGATTCGAAAGCTGTCAACGATCTGACGGACTCCTTTGGCCAAGAGTGGACCTACAGCGACCGTAAGCAGTTGGAGAGCTGCTGTCATTCTGCGTTCTTTGTCACCATTGTGGTCGTACAGTGGGCCGACTTGATTATCTGCAAGACCCGACGGCGATCCATAATTCACCAGGGCATGACCAATTGGGTTTTGAACTTTGCTCTGCTGTTCGAGACCGCTCTGGCGGCATTCCTCTGCTATTCCCCGGGCATGAATAGGGTGCTAAAGATGTATCCGATCAAGTTTAGATGGTGGCTGCCGGCCGTACCGTTCAGCTTGCTCACCTTGGCCTATGACGAGATGCGTAAATTTCTGATGCGTCATTATCCGGGCGGATGGATCGAACGGGAGACTTACTATTGACAATATTGCCTTGTTAACTTATTTTAAAATATTTTGTTGATAGCTTTAAGAATTTTCCTCAATCAATATATTGTTTTTTTTACTGTTTTATCCGATCTGTGTAGAGCCTGGCTAAGAGCCTGGCAGACTCTGGCGTCTGTCTATACAGCCACTGCTTGTTTAGCGTTGAAATTGCTGACTGAATAACAGCATTGCCAGTTGTAATAGTTGAAAGAGGCGGAATATAACTCGACAAAGAACGCATTGTAATCAAACGCAAACCTTATGTCAAAGATAATGGAATACAGAGATATATAACTTTCCAGTGGATAGGCGGCTGCCTACAAGCTGTTTTCCCGTAAAATTCATGAAGTCACGCATATATGCTCATTTCTTTTCTAGTATATGTGAGTTCATGAATTGGACTTTAATACAAGAATTCGCTATTCCGATAATTGTATTTCACTATTTTTTTTATTTTAATCGAAGCCTCAACAAAAACCAAATAAGTTCAATACTTAACACAAAACAATTGAACAGCGCGATACCCATAAAACCAAAAGGAATGTTGGCCGGCCATTAGCAACATGCTTTTTTGTACCTCACACGTATTCACAGACGGGGGTTGAAATTACAAAAACAACAATGTAAACAAATGGGTTTTGGAGGGATGGACGTACGAAAGATATCCATCTCTTTTATTCATTCATCTCTGCCTTATGTCGCCGGGCGTGTCGCCTTAGGGTGCAGCCACGTGAGTGACAAGCGATAAACTGATTAAGCGACGTCGCTCTAAAAATTTACAATGTATGCAATCGTATGGCGGTGGCCACGTAAGCACAAACAAACGTTGTTGGGTTATGAAATGTTCCCAGCCGTATCTGTCGAATACTGACCCTTGATGATTTAATTAACAATCGGTCTATGCCTTTACTTTTAAATCTTACGAATTTTTACTAAATCTTGATTTCTCCTCAATACCGTGATTTTTACTCACTGCCGTTCCTTAACTCGAAAAATTCGTAAAAGAGAGCCATCGAGAGAGCAAGATATTACCCCTCCACTGAGAATCTTACGAATTTTTACTCAACAAATTTCTTGGTGTAAGAATTGAAAAGGCTGTCAGTGACTGACAATTCACAGCGTATTTGAAATTTGTTGTCCTATTTGACATATGAGTGCATTTTTTTTGATTTCTTGCGTGTTAAAATGGTATCAACACGCGGGAAACTAAAATTGAATGATCTCCTAAGATTCTTTTCGAAAGTGGCGACGAAATTCTTCCTCGCTGTAAGGAGTAAGGAAGGACAATCCGAGTCGCCTTTTCTTCTTCTTGAATGCTTATAGTTCAATCACTACAGACTCTTCCATATACTCGGATTCATGAACAAGAAGTTCGATTAATTCCGGGTCACTTTCATCGCTAGGTAGATAAATCAACTAATTTTTTTCGTAAATTAGCAAATTCTTTGTACCACTTTTTTGAATTATATATCTGTCATTTTCATAGATAACTCCTAAGAGTTCCCTAACTTTTTCGTAAGTGTCTCTCTCTGTGAGAAATTTTTACCCGCCACTGCCATTTTGACAGTATTTTCCATTCTTACTACAAAAGTAAAAGAATAGAGCTAATAAGACCTTGGAACGGGTTTGGAATTTCAGATATCAATCGAGTATTCAGACAGGCAGGGTTTTCTTAACTATATTGGTCGTGTAGCTCTCCGTCAATGTCAATTTAAAAATGGGCTCATTCAGAAACCTAGTTACCTTAAGTCGACTATAGGCCTGTTTTTTTTTATCTTCAAACTCAGCAAAGCAAAGTAAAGTAGGATTTTGCGCAATTACAACAACTACGTTCTACTTGACACTTTGAGAACTCAGAGTAGTTGTTGTGATTGCGTGCTGAAAATCCTACTTTACTTTTGATTATGATGTGACATTTTTTTAAGGTATCTTTTTAATGTATTTATTTTCAGTAGATAATCTACTAAGCACAAAATTTCTGTAACACAAGAATGTCATAATCAAATAATGCAGAATGTTTTTAAAGAACTGAAGAAAAAAACCTTTTTGTTTTGAGGCAATAAGCATTTTTTTGAGAACAAAACCGAAATAAAGCCACAACCAATAAAATTTGTTACAAATTGATGGGCCTCATCTCAATTTATTCAACGACCATCGCAATTTTCTCATACTCTCAATCAATTTATGAGAACTGTCAAACATTTTGAAAGTAATTTATCTACATCCGTCGCATCCATTATTGTGTTGGGGGCCTGTAACCTCATCTTCAACAGACTGTCATGTAGTGTGTTATATACATCTGTCAGTTGAAAACGTCAACGAAACCGTTGCGACAGATTTTATTGGTTCATCTTGCGTTATATAAGGTGGGCCAAAAGTGATCACCCTATTGGAAGATGCTCTTATTTTTGCAAATGGCCAAATCTGTTTTGACATTTGTGGACTAGATAGATGTAGAATACAAGTGAACAAGCCATGGAACGATACACTCCCCAAGAACGCGGAATAATCGTGTCTATTTTTTTGCGTAACAATTCGTCTGTAGTGTTGTCGCAGCGCGAATTCTGTCGCCGATTCCACGGCCGTCCGACACCGACTGCGCAAACACTGCGCCGTTTAGCCACCAACCTTGAAGAGTATGGGACCACACGAGACGTTGCCAAGAGTGGCCAGCCCCGGAGCGCCCGTTGTGCCGAGAATATCGCCGGTGTTGACGAGGATGTCGAGCTGTCACCGAAATGGCAGCAACCTTCCAAACGCACGCAATTACCCAGTAAAATATCCCAGAAACGAAAGAAAAAACTAATGATCGTACGTCAAACCGAACGGAAACATCTTATAAACTTTCTGCTACCGTTTACCGGCAATAGACAAAAACGACAACGGTATCATATGAAGTGTGTGTGGAAATTGGGAAAGGCAAAAGAGACCGATAAAGTCTACACAAATAATTATGACCTTGAATTCAATTTGGTGCTGCCAAATCGGTTGTCCTCACAATAAAATTGTGAGCCTCTTTAGGGCAGCTATAAAAAATATCTTTTATATTAAGAATAAACCCGCTCGCTGACAGGCTGTTTATTGAATTCTCTGGTTAACTGACCATTGATTCTCTGGTTAATATTTTGCTGAACAAACTCTTTCGATGGTTACTAGCTGCATTAACCGATGACCAAATATAGCCAAGATTGTTTATCATAGTTTATTGTTATTTTATTAAAATCAAAACCCCCGGCAAGGCATAATTAATGAGCGGTCAGCCATTCTTACTTTGATAAATCTAATAATTTATTATTTGTAATAGATCTCTCAGTAGTTATGATAACGTTATAAATCTGGCAATGATTCAAAAATTTGAAATAAAACGCGTAGCGAATTAAGACTACTAAAAAATAATCTTTTAATTTCATACGGAATTTACATATTATTATAGTTACAAAAAAAAGTTAAACAAATTAAGACTCGATAAAGACAAATTAAAATGGAAATTGGTCCTTGAACGTTTCCATTATCAATTGGTTGCGTTCCGAGATTTTGTCTCAATAGCGCGAGAAATCCGCTTGGAAATCTGACGTTTATTCAACAGCTGCAGCGGAATTTTAGATATTCTGTTCAAACTGTTAAGGAAAACCGTACTTTGTATCATTTGCTTTATAATTATTCATTGTTATCTTGTAAGTATCCTCCAGTTGAAAGAAAATTTCTAAAAAAAAATTGCTGAAACATACAACAAATCGGGCGTCGGTTAGTAGTTGGCCCCAAAAATGTTTTCCACTGTGCAAGAAATGTCCTTAAATTACCCAAAAGTTAGTGTTGTGTGCGCCTAATCGTAGAGCAGATTCTTCGGGCCTGTTTGTATCATACCACTGGATAAGCGATAAATGCAAAGTTCGATACTCTCGAGGGTAAGATTATTCTACAAATAATTTTGGCTATCCTCAAAAACGTTTAATTTTCAATATTTAGCAGACCAGTTGAGGGTAGCTGTGTAACTCAATTCTCTTTCTTGAAGTATGTAGTGGAATAAAGTACCAAAGTCAAAGTGATGCCAAATCCATTGTGTTAGAAGCGACGAACACGATAATTTGTTTCCACTACAATTATGGTTTATTGAGGAAGCATACCTTTTTATTTATGTCTACAAGTTATAAATAAATGTTATAATAATACACAGCATATAATTTAAGAAATATAAACATATAAAAATTGGATTCTCTGCTATGTAATTATTGTTTTTGTTCGGTCAAATAAGTAATAAAATCTGCTACCAGACACCCTGTAGTTAAATATTCCAAAAAACGCATACGAACCAATTCATTAGTAACAAAAAAAAGGAAATAATGACAAATAGTACCAGCTGCATTCGGGCTGAAGTTGCAGCGCATTAAATAACGCAGCATGTTCAACCATTTCACATCACAATGGCCTATGGCAAATGTAAAAAGTTGCTCTAAAAGGGCCCGTCAAACTAAATCTAAATTGGTGTAATGCAATAAATTTTTAATGCGAATGCCTCCGAAAGTTATACAGCCGACGCATTCAATTCAAACGCACTGAACTCTCTTTAAGCTCGCCATTATTCGAAGTGCACACTGTATAGCCGCCATTATGTTTATAAGTATACAAAATGACCCCCTAGTTTGCGGCCCGCAGCAAAAGGGTAATAATCCAACAGATTTTTAAGAGGCATAGGCTATTTGCCACTTAATCACTGCCTTGCACATTGATCCTTTACAGTGCGCGCGCTGTCCGACGTCAATGTCCGTCATCTTAACGCATTAATGTCGATTTTTTTTTTCAGTTATTTTTTTGTTCTGCTTCCCATTCTGTGGCACATTTGTGTGTTCAATTTTTCTTCCCCACAGCTTTCTTGGTCGGTATATATGCCCACTATAGGTATTCCTGACTGATAGATGGGGCAAAAATACGCACTTTTGCATGGGATTCTCCCTTTTTTTTTTGCTGCTTAGTTTGGTGTAGAGACCTATTGCATTATTGACATAATATGAATCGTAAAGGGTAAACGCACTTTCAACCTATAATAGCTAATAGCTGTGCACAATAACCCTTAGGCATTAATGCTCGTAATTTTTCTTTTTGTTCGGTATTCTAAGTATTGGGCGGTCCTGAGCTTTCCCCTGAATGCCGTATTAATGTTTTATTAGATTTTTCTCTGAATTGTATATGCGTTGCGGACAAACGCACTCTGCGTGGCCTATGAATATTTGAAAGGGATTCGATGATTACATGTTTCGCGGGCGAATTGCTATTAGTTTTAATGCGATCAGCGCAAATGAGCTCGGTCTTTAGGGTATTTTTTAATATCCAAGGTATTTAAAACCAGGAAGTCAAGTACATTATAAAGCTGTAAGAAGGAAAACTAAAATGACAGTCATTTGGGAGAATGTCACCTCACTCTGCAAGAAAACACGGATGTTGAGCCATTGGCCCTAATTTGTGCAGAATAAAGGGGTTTTCATAAAAACTGTAGCCTTGGAGTTTTATATTATCGTCCCTTCTGGACAGAAAAACTTTTTTTAGAACTAAGAATTACCTTAAATCTTTTGACCAACGAGCCCCCGAACTAAGCTCAAACTATGGGTTAGACCTTTGGAGATGTATCAAAGCCTAGCTCCAACTATCTTCTGAAACAAAAAAGTTCGTGGCGATGTCTTCTTGATGATCGTCTTCAAATATTCTTTGAAATATATCAGAAATTTCAGTAAAACCTTGCTAAAAATTCCTGTCAGAGGACACCAAAGGCTGACAAGAATGAAATATGGAGAGGTTAATGAAAAAAAGCTATCTCAATGTCCCGTATACTTGATGAGGCTTTCTACAAACGCCCAGGATGGTGAACGCCGCCAACTGTCATTCGTTCGTTTAGAGGGTTTTGTGACTATGGAACCCCAGATGCATTAAGCTTTGGATATGCGAATTTTAAAGCCTTGATCTTATTTAAATATAGGTGTTAAGTATTGAGCTCATTTTTACTTTAATTTTTCATTTATTTGGGTTCCAAGAAATATGAACCAGCTGAACGCAGTCAAAGTGCACGGTTCACTCACAAATTCCAATAGAATTCGACATTCCCACACAGGTTACATTAAGTCCAGACCAATCTAGTCGATCTAGATTTTTAAAATTATCCCAATTTACCATAAGAACTACCAACCGCGGTGCAACTTCAAGAAAGCACAGAATTTCTTAAGTATGCGTGTGCATAAATGGGGCAGCCAATTCTGTGAAACACTGTCAGCATAAATTTACCGTTTTCGTTACAACCTGAGCTACTGTTCTTTATAGTTGTTGATTGATGCGTATACTGGTCGCGTTCCCACAACTGTCTTTCGCCCATTCTAAATGACAAGACCAAATAGTTGCATGAAACACCTTTAAAACATTTTCTTTTATACAAAATTCCACGCGAAGATTGCGTTCCGGATCGAAGTTTAAGTCAGCGAGTTTTTTATGAGGGACATGGGATAGGCATTTAACAACCTATTCATCAGTGCGTCACTAATTCAACTGTCAGAAAAACTGTCATCTAAGCAGATTCGATTGAAAATGTTTGGCAACTGTTTCCTCATGAAAGTAGGTAATTCCGAACAGAGGCGAAACGAAAAAGTGACAATAAACATTGGGTTCGCATTGCATTCGAGGGATAGCCACACCGCATTCCATTATGGCTAGTTTCGAATCAGTTTGACGAATCCCAATGAGAGTTTACATGGGCATCAGCTTTTTGGTGGAGTACATTTATAGCACTTGCCATTAGTCGTACAGTATTTGTTATTAATTGAGTTTAACTATAAAATGCTATTAAAATATTCTGTCCTGAAATGAACCCGAGGTTCGATATCGTGCTAAAAGTGCACTCAACAGAGCAAACTCCACTTTAATGCGAAATAGCTTCTTCTTTTTTTTTTATTATTTCATAAATAAATTATACAAACAGCGAACAATTTGTAGCACTAGCTACCAGGGCTTTAGGCTAACTCTTTTTTTTTAAATAATTTTTATTTTTAGAACGAGTGAGAAGAATGTGTTTTTAAGCCTCGCCGTAGTATTGAAAACCGGGTCGAAAACGAGTCATAAAATTAGCCCAAAATGAATCGAAAACTCCGTCCATAAATGCGTCGCAAAACTCATCCAAAATCCAAGGTGGTCTCCAAAATAATCGACAAAGGCGTCCAATATCGGGCCCGGATATGCGATCAAAATCGCGTTCAAAAAGGGCGCCCAAAAAGCATTTTCTCCCAAAAGGAGATTTTCAAGGTATTCCATGTGATTGACACCGCGTGCATGAAAAAAAAAATGCCGTCATTAACTTGTTGGCTGGCAGAGACACCTTGGCATTCTTCGACTTGGATTCACTAGGAGAAGTTCACTATCTCGACTTTTCCTTGGCCTCTATTTTGGTCCATATGTACCAAATGATTCAAAACTCTTGATTGAACCTCACCAAACAAACACTGCTGTGAAGTTCTGAAACGATTACGATTATTGCCAATTATACCTTTTTCATATCCAAATATTGGTGCAAAAAATAAATCACTGAACTGATTAGCTAGTAGCTCCCTCAAATACGCGGACTTTCACTCGCCGATCTTAAATAGTCATTTCAATAGACCTATAAAAATTAATAGTTGGCTCAATAGGTTCGTGTTAGCCTAGCTTCTCACAACCATTCCGCTTTGTGTGTTTTTTTTTTTTTATTTTTGGCACCAATCGAATTCAAACTGCTAATTGAGAAGATTGAGAAGATCTTTCATAACACTCTCGAATGCTTGCCAGATATTCACGACAGCTGGCGCAGTAAAAAAACCTTAAGTTGTGATTTGTGTTTTTCCGGGGATCGAACCTGAGACATCGCGCACACTAACCAAATGTTCGATTTAAGCTGAAATTGCCATCGGCTTTTATTTCCTAAAAACTTATCGATCCATTGTATTAAAGGATATAGAACCCACACAATTTCTTCGGCAATTCTACTACTTAAGTTTAGAGTCCTAAGCAAAATCTGAATTTTTAAAGTATCTCTCAAAATGAAAATTGATAATTGTCATGATTTTTTTATAGTATAAACAAGCAAGTTATATGTGACACAGTCGTGGACAATTTATCTCATAAGACACTAAAAATTGTGACATGTGATTATTGAAAGAAAGAAGATGCATGTTTCTTTAAGTGGCAAACGACAATGTGACACTCATTTGATAGAATCCTTTTGTAAAGTTGAAACGCAATTGATTTCAGATTTTTTGTGGGCTGTTTCTATTTCAAATTTGTTTTTGATGTTGGCAGCACTTTTCCAGCCGCTGTTAGTGACAGCTGATTTTTACTCATTTTTCTTTTCCATTTCAGCATGAGTAGACTCAAGACTAACGTTTGAAGTCTTGCAATGAGTATCGAAAAACTATAAATGAAACAGGAAGCAAACTGAGACTGTGACTGACCTAATAGCAAATCGTCTCAAACAAAAAAATACTCACAAACAACTGGTAGACCAAATAGCAGCTTAAATTGTTCTCCTTTTAAAAATAAGACTCAATTTTTATTCGCCTCAAGTTAAGCCATTTTGGCTTGTTTGTATTTGATGTCGTTGGACGTAGCCAAATCTGGCGTTCTCTTTAACGATTTTTTAAAATTTTGTTTTTTCGAAAGATTTTTTTCAAAATATAAAACACAATATTAAATACACAAAAACAAAAAAAGTATTTAATTACCGTAAGTGACATCGAATTCAATAGAGTATTTCGCGAGGCCCATCCTTTCACAGATGGGTTATCTTTTTGGTTCATACGTCAAAAAAGCTTGTAGGATATCAAAGCAGGTTTATAACGGCCAGAGTATTGTTTTGTTCAAATATTGTTTAAAGTCGTACAATTCCATCATCATATAACTTCTCAGCTACTGATTTCGATTTAAAAATTATGATTCTACAATGAATAATTAATGTGACGATAGAAAATTCCGAAAGGAAAAATTAAACGACATGTGACCCGACCAAAGAACTTCACTCAAGTCCGTCTCTATCGGCGAAAAAATTAACAACCAAAACGCAAGGTTATACAAACTGTTTATTCAAGTTGCTTCGATGATGGTCCAGTAACGAAAGAGACCAGTTAAAGGCAAAAAATAATAATCTTACATTGTGGAGAGTTCACAAAGTGGACTGTAAAGTTTAACAGTTGTTTATAGGGAATTTTGTGTAATGTTTGGCAAATGCCACGTAATGAACAAATATCATAAGAATATTTTAAGAATCAAAGAAATGATGAATTAAAGTATTAATCAAGAACAGCTACAATGCTTTAATCTTGTTTTTTGCATTTTATTATATGTGAGCGGTAATTTGACGACGAATTGTGTAGCGAAAGTTAGATCCAACGATGGGAAGAAAATGAAAAAAAAAAAAGACGAATTCCCTTGAATAGATCTTAACAACTATATTGTTACCGCCTTCGATGCTGGTCCAAATCCAAGTGACCGAGAGACAATGATAAGAATTTGAGTGGGAAATATAAACACAAAAGAGAATATCAAAAAAAAACATAGAATTGCAGTAATTAACAGCAAGCAACAAAGTAAATAAGAATTACGTTATTTGATGAGGTAACTTAAAAAGAGCAAGCATTGAGTGACTTTATACATAGGGTATATTATGTGTTAATTTTTATGGTGAACGCATAATATTTCCAAACATTCCGCCACCCCTGGAACACAGTTTCAGCTTACGGGTAACAGTGCCAACTTGTGGATAGGTCGTTGAAAACTTCCATTGGCAGTCCTTAGGGTGACCACTCGAACTCGTCCGTCCTTACCGGGATGTGTACCAGTCACTCGTCCCATTACCCATTTGCCCGGAGGTAAGTTAGGGTCCTTTACAATGACGACGTCGTCAACTTGCATGCCACTTAGGTCGATTTTGGAGTGATGTGAGATACTCCATGCTCCATCTCTTCCAGTAACCTTGAACCTTGGCTTGGATTGACTGCCAGGATGACAAACGGTTGGTTGGTATATCCAAAGACGGCTCTGGAATCGCAGAATATGGTTCACCTAGAAAGAAGTGAGCAGGGGTTAGGGGATCAATATCGTTATCAGATATCTGACATAGAGGCCTAGAGTTAAGTATTGCTTCTACTTGAGTGAGAAGCGTGTACAATTCTTCGAAATTGAGAATGTCTTCTCCGATAACCCTTCTAAGATGGTGTTTGACGGATTTTATACCCGCCTCCCATAATCCGCCGAAATGAGGTGCCGAAGGGGGTATGAAGTGCCAGGTAATTCCATCTCGTGCTAGAGTTTCTTCCACCGACGAGTTGTATTCTTCTGAAAGAACAAGATTATGCATTTCCGATAATTCGCGAGAGGCACCCCGAAAATTCGTTCCATTGTCGGAGTATATGTGCGACGGTTTCCCACGTCGCGCGACAAATCGTCGGAGTGCTGCCAAAAACGCTTCAGTTGTTAGGTCGCTGACAAGTTCAATGTGTATAGCCCTTGTCACTAAACACACGAATAGCGATATGTATCCTTTGGTGACACGAACCTTTCTCCCGATTTTCGTTTTGATTTCGAACGGGCCAGCGTAATCGCATCCGCATTGAGCGAATGATCTGCATTGACGAAATCTTTGGGGTGGTAGATTGCCCATTAATTGTGCGGTGGTGGCTTTCTTCTGTTTGAAGCATGGTATACAGCTGTGAGCAATCTTTCTTAGCAAGTTTCTGCAGCCGATGACCCAGTATTCTTGACGAATGAGTGCGAAGAGAGTCGATACTCCTGGATGGAGAAATCTGCGATGTGCGTCGAGTAGAATTAGCTTTGTGATGCGGTGCTCTTTAGGGATAATTATTGGGTGCTTGGCGTTGTACGAAATGTTGGCTTCCTCGAGTCGTCCTCCCACTCGTAGCAGTTTTTCCGTATCTAGAAAAGGATTTAAAGGTATAATATTGCAGTTGTTAGGAAAATTACCGAATTTTTCAAAATGCTGAATTGATTTTCCGAAATAAACTCCTTGTAGCCATCTGATGAGACTTAGCATTGCATTGTGCAATTCGTTAGCTTGTAAATGACGACCAGAGATATGAGTCCGCTTTCTACTATTCGATATGAAACGAAATAGAAAGGCGACGCTTCGGATCAACTTATTCCAAGACGAGATTGACGTCGAGAGTGTTTCGAAGGGATGATCAAGAATTACTGCTACCATCGATTGCTGTACGTGTTTCTTTTCTTCCTTTATACAATCCGGGTGCTCCTCGAATTCGATCGTGATAGGCCAGTTTTGCGCACTTTGTAAAAGCCAATCTGGTCCATCCCACCAAATCGGATGTTCAAATAGCTTGGATGGGGTTATTCCGCGAGACGCGCAATCGGCCGGGTTGTATTCCGACCTTACATGAAACCATCGATTCCTCGGAATCGTATTGAGGATTTCTGCAGTACGATTCCCAACGAACGTATCCCAACGGCGACATGGTGAAGAAAGCCAAGATAAAACTACTCGTGAATCACTCCAAGCGAAAACATTTGCAAAGGTTATTTTCAGTGATTTTTGAACGGCGTCAAGAAGTCTAGCCAATAAAAGAGCTGCACATAATTCGAGGCGAGGGATGCTAAGTTGCTTCAGTGGCGCAACGCGAGTCTTAGCAGTTACAATTCGGATTTCGATCTGACCATTGGGTAGCTGACATCGGGAATAAATAACGGCCGCGTAGGCGGCTGCCGAAGCATCCGAGAATCCGTGAAGCTGAAAGGATGCGTCTGATAAACCAATAGATCTAGGAATGGCCAGTTGAGTTAAAACAGATAATTCTTCACGATATTTCAGCCATTGCGTGGAGATAAAACCGGGAACTTCGTCATCCCATTCCAACTTCCGATGCCACAGATCCTGAAAGATAATTTTTAGTAGAATGACAGCAGGTGCAAGGAAACCGAGTGGATCAAAATTACTGGCTATATCTCTCAAAATTTGTCGCTTTGTAACCTTTTCGATAGAAGAAAGATTTAATCGAAAACTAAAAATGTCCATCCGAGAATTCCAGTAAAGGCCTAGAACCTTGACCCACGGATCGCCATCGTTGTCCAGTGAAACCGCTTCGGTTTGAATTCCATCACGATTTTCCAGCAGTTCTAAGCAATTGCTTTGCCATTTGCTTAGTGTAAATCCTCCTTTAGACAGAAGATTGATCAGCGATTGTTTTTTATGCAAGGCGTCTTCCAATGTATCTGCACCGGATGCAGCATCATCCACGTAAAAATCATTTGCAATAATGTCAGCTGCAAGGGGAAGCTCATTTCTATAATCATGAGCGAGTTGTTCTAACACCCGAATGGATTGAAAAGGTGCACATGATGTGCCATATGTCACGGTGCACAGTTGGTAATACTCAAAAGGGTCATTAGGTGTTTTTCGCCAAACAATTCGAAGGAAATCTCTATCCTTCTCCGATATCCAAATTTGACGAAACATTTTGACAATGTCTGCCGTAAAAACAAATTTATACCTTCGGAATCTTAAGCAAACAGAAAACAAGTTTCTTTGAATCGGTGGACCAATCATTAGGCATTCATTTAGTGACTGTCCACTGGTATCCTTAAAGGATCCATCGAAAACCACACGAAGCTTTGTGGAAGTGCTATCGAGTTTAAGAACAGAGTGATGTGGCAGATAAAACACATTTTCCCGAGCGATGTCTTCTTGCGAAACCCTGCGCATATGTCCTAATGAAAGATATTCTTCAAGAAACCGAGTATAGCCATGACGAAGTTTTTCATCCTTCAAAAATTTTCTTTCCATAGACTTCAAACGATGAATTGCACCAGTTAAGGCGCCCGCGAAATGTGGGGGTTGTTTAAAGGGGAGGTCTACGATATACCTTCCATTAGCATCCCTTCGATGCGTTCTAAGGAAATGCTCTTCTATTTCCCTTTCCTCTTGGGATAGAAACGATTTTGGATCTACTTCCTCAATAGTCCAGAAAGCTTGTAGCATCGCATCAACATCGAGAATACCGTGATGCGATTGAACATTTTGTGGTTGATCGTGCATCAACTTGCCAGCCAAGACCCAACCAAAAAGTGTCCTTTGAGCAATCGGATATCCTCCGTCATTATACTTCAAATCACCCTGTAGTATATCCCAAACCTTATCAGCTCCTAATAGCATATCTATCGAACTCGACACGTTGAATGAAGAATCCGCTAAATTTAGTTCGGTAAGATGATCCCAATCCTGAACGTCAAAAGAAATCGTTGGTAATTTGGCTGTGACCTGAGGCAGCACATATGCATCAACCGAAATACTTATTGGTTCGAAACGAGAGGTGAGGCGCATCGAAACAATACCCCTAGATTTGCCTGCACTGGTAGAACCTATCCCACTGATAAGTACTCGTGCATTTCGACGTTTCAATCCCAGCCGTTGAGCACAGGATTCGGAAACGAAGGATACTTGAGATCCAGAGTCTAGGAGGAACCGCACTTGCTGATATTTACCCCTGCTATCTAATACATTGCCAATAGCAGTGGGCAATAGAGTTTGCGGCAGACGATGCAGTTCACTTAAGGAGTGGTTATTTAAAATTCGATTTGATAATGGTTGGGATGAAGCATGAGAGCTATTGCTTGTTCCAGGTTGATCACAATGCCCACCTTGAGTCGAGTTTGTAGTTATCGAATTTGAAGAAATGGAGCGTGCAGGAACGGAGTTTATACAATCAAAATGAACTAGGGTATGGTGACGGGTATTGCAAGTTCTGCATCGAGACCTAGATGAACAACGAGCTGAAGTATGACCTGAGCGCAGACAATTAAAGCATATCCTATTCGATTTGACGAAGTCTCTTTTACCTTGAATGTCCATTGCCAAGAAATCTGCACACTGAGGTAATAAATGCGAAGCTGCGCATTTGGGGCATGAGGAATTAGGCGACGACGAAACGTGCATACTCCTAACGGCAGAATATTTGCTTTTGCTTGGTTCGCGAACATGACATCTGCAGCTTTCCATGGCCTCACAACGCCGTTCCAAAAAATTAAGGAAAGTATCTATTGTTGGATAGTCCTCTTCAACACTTGCTTGAGACCATGCCTGTCGTGTTTCTGGATCTACCTTATTCAACAGGAGGTAAATTAGCCATGGGTCCCTATCCAATGAATTTATGGAAGAGAGTCCCCTGACTACTTCATCCGCGCCGTCGGATATCCTTCGCAATGTGTTAACGTTTGGAGCATTAATGGATGGTAAATCAAAAAATGTTTTAATGAAATTATTTATGATGTAACGCGGTCTATCATACCGGCTTTCTAACCGCTCCCATGCCTGAGTGTACGTAGCATCGGAAATGGTAATATGGCTGAGAAGATTTAATGCATCTCCCCTGAGGTGGGATTTCAACAGATGAAACTTTTGCGTTGGGGACAGATTGGATCGATTGTGTATAGATCCCTCGAACATATCTCTAAATGTCGGCCAATCGCGATAGTTTCCTGAGAATGGTTCGATCCTTATTTGTGGGAGGAGAGTTTCTACCCGTTGTAACGACGACGATGACGCAGTTGATGAATTGAGACGATCTGCTAACACAGCTTGCTGTTGAGTCAAACGATCGACGGCCGCAACTTGCTGTTCAGCCAAGCGAGCTACATCATCTTGTGGCTTGGGCGCAATGCGTTCCCTTATTGCCGCGAGCATAATTGATTTGACAACGAGATATTTCGATTCAAATTCATCGAAATCCTTATCAGGATCTACATAGCCCTCCTGATCGGCAAGCTCGTACATCGAATCTTGAGTGGTTTTAAAATCATCCCATAACTCATTGACCTTTTCGATACGAACTTCTAATGCTTCTAAGGTTATTGTGTCCACTAAATTTTCCGTAAAGGATGCGTGTTTCGTTAGCGACCCTTTAAGGCGACCACGTATACCACGTAAAACGGATAAATTTGCCCTTGAAGTCATCTGTCTTAAACGTTTCAATATGAATTCAATTAGAACTTGAAATCACGCGAGTATGAAGCCTAGTGAACTGTACCTTCCTGGTACAAATCTGCAGCGATCAACAACCCAATTGACACGTGGAAAGCAACCCAATTCCGAAATTTAACGATCCTATACCGCAGCACATTAAATCAAGTCAGCACGATCAATGAATACAGAGCAACCACAAAGCTAATTCTTTATAAATAATTCCAAATCATGCGCGAAAGAAGCTTCACAATACAGAACCCAATTCAAACGAGAAATCCAAACGTTTTAAACAAACAGCTTCCAAAGATATTGATTTAATATTTATATGCGATTATCGATTAACGATCCGGCTCGATACGGACCAAAAAATGAGCGGTAATTTGACGACGAATTGTGTAGCGAAAGTTAGATCCAACGATGGGAAGAAAATGAAAAAAAAAAAAGACGAATTCCCTTGAATAGATCTTAACAACTATATTGTTACCGCCTTCGATGCTGGTCCAAATCCAAGTGACCGAGAGACAATGATAAGAATTTGAGTGGGAAATATAAACACAAAAGAGAATATCAAAAAAAAACATAGAATTGTAGTAATTAACAGCAAGCAACAAAGTAAATAAGAATTACGTTATTTGATGAGGTAACTTAAAAAGAGCAAGCATTGAGTGACTTTATACATAGGGTATATTATGTGTTAATTTTTATGGTGAACGCATAATATTTCCAAACAATATGCTTTTCAGAATTTTTATTTTTAACATAGTTATACAACAACAATGGGTTCGTTCGCGTACGCGGTTTCAATCAAACGCAATCGATATAAATCGATCGCAATCGCAAAAAGTCTATACACGTACTCATCAAAAATGAAAGAAAAAGAGAAATTTAGCAAAATAAGGAGTAACGAGTGGTTCGTCTCTTGGCTTGAAAGCTCAGAGAATTTCAACCGGCAAGTACTGATAAATATGTCAAATGCCCAAAGTTGTAAGGAAACAAATTCAAAATCCTTTTTTAAAATGAATTGCACAGAACAATAAAATCTGTAAAATTAAGAAAATTCGGTGGTGGTCGAATGTTGTCCTAGAACTCCATATGTTGCGAAGAGGTAAGTTATATATTTATTTGTGATATGGATTAGATGTCAAAGATGAAAGTTGCTCAAAGTAGCTCGAAGTCTACCCATGTACTTTGGCGTATCTTTTCAGCTCTCTGATAGAGTTTTGCTTAATTTTTTGAGTTTGACAGATTTATAGTGTCGGGAAAGTACGCGAATAGACCTAATAAAAAGTGGTTTCTGTTTTCCTACAATTTTTTTAGCTGTCACTTGGCTTTTTCTTCTTCTTATTTGACACTGACGTTGACGCGAACTACCCTATCGAATATCGTTAATGTCAATTTATCACTTAAACATACGACAAACAATTTTCTTTTCGTTTAAAGTTGATGGAAACGTTAGTAAAACAGAAGTTGTACATGGGCTCTGATCAACTCACATTATACATAATCTGATATTGCAATTAATAAAAAACGGTTTTGTTCATTAAGAAAAGTTGTTCTAATTTGTTAGATTTAGAAAATTCCAAGTGTAAAAAATCTTAACATTTTATGAATTTCATGTAAATTTTGCAGCTTAAAAATCTTGAAAAAAAAGACGATATATCTTGTAATCTGGCATCGCTGCTTGCGTACTATGAAGAGACCAAATAAATAAAAAATAAAATAAATAAATAATTGGCGCAACAGGTCCGTAGGGACCGTAGGCCTATAGCTTCTCACAACCATGTTTGTCAGACGTTCGCGAGAGGTGGCGCAGTGAAAAAAACCTTAAGTTGGGATTTGGGTTTTCTCGGAATTCGAACCTGGGACCCCTCGCTTAGTAGTCCAACACACTAACCGCGAAGCCACTGCGCCGACCAAATTGGAATTTCTTTATTTCAAAGTCGTAATCCCAAAGTGAACCATTAAAATCTCCAAAGATATGTACTGCATAATCGAACTGCATCCATTAATCGATCACTACAGGTGTATCCGCCATGATCCTCAACTGCAACAACTGTTCCCGCTCTAAAATTGAATAGCAAAAAAACGATGGAAAAAAAGACTTAAAAAAGAAAATCACAACAAGAAATCAACGGAATCAAAAACCTTTAAAATTGCATCTTGGCCGGATGTAGCGAAATTGCAGTAGAACATGGGGTAACTAGAATAATTGGCAGAACCTTGTACAGTGCTTATCGCCAATGTGCATAGACACTCGTTTTTTCTTTGGCTCCCTTTGGTAACTCTTTGTGTGTGTTTCGGCCTTAGGACAGATGTAGAGTGGGCAAGAAAAAAAAAAAACTCAACCGGAAAATAGAAAAGTATCTATCCATGCATCTGGCCAAAAGTAGTTATACACGTACCTATATGTACATTGTACACCTGCATAAAATATATTAAAGAACATACAAGAAGCTGGTATTTTTGTTTTGTTGCAGTTCTGCTTTGTATTCCGCGTGTGTTTGTTCGACACGCACTTTTAAGACCCTTCCCCCCCTCTCGGACAGATGTTTCTTCGAAGAGACTCAATGGGAAACTGTTGAGACCTTGTTCCATGGGTATAGCTAGCACAAGGGGAAGCGTGATGAAATTTAAGAACATCTTGGTGCCAAGAATGAAAGAAGTAGCATTCCATACCTTTGCCTTTGATGCGGCATTAGTACTAATTGATCCTTGGTGGCCATCAATTTCACATTAGAAAATGCAATGTGAAACATGATACGAAAAGGAAACAGACCTTTATGTGTTTTAACTGTCAAAAATTTAAAGTAAAAGATATTGACAAAGTATAGCCCATATAGGAACTAGTAGAAAGCTGCTAACGTATGTCGGATGTGGGCAAAGTAGAAAAAATATAGAAAAGTAAACGAAAAATAAGGGAATCATGCGGTCAAGCCTGTGCAGAGTTGTCATTCCAGGAATGGAGGCATGCCTGCCTGGACAGTGTACCAATTGCGTGCGGATGATATAGAACAGCTCGCCCTTGTGGATCGTACCGTCTTACTACAGAACATCGTCAAAATTTGCCAACATTTAGGACTGTTCAAGACCTTAAACTTGAGCCTAATAAGGCGGCTTACGAACCAATGGCCCAACGGCTTCTATGGCCCAGAAAACCTTTGGAAAAAGTAGGGCTAGCAAATACAACTAACACACAACTGTAGTTTTCGCCATTCGGGCTATCCTCAACCCTAACTGACCCACAGGGGATACAGAAACGTTCCTTTCAGATAAGCCAGCAACCACGGCAATTAAATTACAACTTCTGGTGTATCAGCTCTCGCATAGTTGCGTTTTAATAGGCCTGTTTTATTATGCTCATATGATCTGTATAGATCATTGATAGACTTTTGATCTATATAGATCGTGCGAGCTTAATAAAAAAATGCCAAATATCAGATATTAAAACCGTGTACTCCATGGTTTCAAATACTGCAAACTATATCGGGACATCCTCCTCTGTGCGGCTAAAAATAAAGATTCAGCAGTTGACCTCTGGTTAAAATACGTTTTCTCTTCAAGTCATAGCTCAGCTTATTGTAGACTTCTCTGTAAAAGGTTGATCTGGTTGAATTCTTCTATAAACTTGGTGTCCAAGTTCTATACGAAGCCGTAAAAATAATTTTCCAACTGTGTCCAGCATGAAATTTAACTCTAAGCTGTACTTTCTTGTCAAATGAGCCCACTTATCAGAAAACAGAGTTTTTGTCGAAACAGCATGCTCTACTGTAAGCACCGTAAGGTGGATGCCCGGCTGGGATATTGTTTTTATCACATAATCGAAGTGGAGCTTGGACATAAGCAATGGAGATAAGTCTGTCTCCATAAACAACATGCAGGCAGTTTTGCCAAAATTTAGTTTTCGCAAACCTTGACAAAAAATGTACCCCAAAATCGTTGCCTAGGAAAAAAAAAACGCCTAAAAATCGTTAAAAATTTTACCAAATTCCTCAGGTATATTTTTTTGTATTTTTCACTCTTACACCCATCTCACTTATGCTGACCGCGAATTTAATATGACTTCTATCTTCTGTAATGGCTTTGTGGCTTGTTTCAAATCAAAAGGCCTGCAAAATAAATTGGTGTACCTGCAAATTGAACGACTGTTCGATGTCACTTGACTGTAAGAATGCTGCCAAGTTTTAAAAAATGCAGGTTTGTTCGAAAATATTTCTTTTTTTTTTTATAGTTTTGTAAAGGAAAAAAAAACAAAATTTACACAAAATTTGTTAAACAATATATAGCTTAAAATTCGATTGGGCGCTCAAGGAAAAAATTTCTATCGTTTTTTAAGAAAAAAAAAATAGCCCAAAATACGATGAAGCGTTCAATCTGGTAAATCTCCAACTCCATGTAGGTCGGAGCGCTAGATGGGAGATGAAACAGTCGTTTCAGGAAGAATCTAAGGAATTTTTCAACTTCCTCATGCTGGTCATTGATCCACGAGTTTGCGCAGCATAAAATAAGCTGTGAGCTCTTGCGCTCATGCAGGTCCTCCATGGTGAATTTGATGCAGTCTACTTCTACTTTTTTGTTGAAATCGCTGTTTTCCTTTTTTATTTCAATATCTTCGCCAGGAAAGTAAAAGTATACCAGCGATTATTACGAGAGCACCGACTTCCACCCGTCACATAATACAACAAGTAAAAGTGATATCATCGGCATGGCCGATGCTTTGATATCCTCCACTGGTTTTGTATTGGAGGTACCAGAACTACTTGACCGACATAGTCCAAATTTAATATAAACCTGTCGACGATAAAAGTAAGTCCTCTCACAAAATTTCACTTTTCACTTGCCTAGGTCGATTTGTTTCGACACTATCCTGTTTTCAACAGACAGAACTACTTGACCGACATAGCCCATTTTCAATACCAACCTAACGACAGTAAAAAAAGTCCTTTCACCAAATTTCATTCGTCAATTGTCAATTCCTTTGGGCGCTATCGTGCTTTCAACAGACAGACAGACGGACATGGCTAAATCTATTCAGAATGTGATCCTGATTCAAAATATATATAGTTTATGAGGTGTCCGATGACTCCTTCTTGGCGAAACAAATGTAATGACATTCACCTTCCTGTGGAGGATAATATAATACATACATAAGTCCAACAGTCAAATTCCATTTAGCGCAATATTTCCCAAGGCCTAACATCATTTGAAAATGTTTGGTAGGTCAATAGGTTAACCTTTTTTTTAAAACCTGCTTGGAAGTCAATCAGCAAGTTAGATCTATAATAAGTAACGAGATTGCGCAACGCGCATTTCTCGACATAGAGGGTGCTTTCGACAACACAGGATATGACTCCATATCAAGCGCTTTGATTCAAAGAAATATAGATGAACCGACCATCAAATTGGTTAAAGCGATGCTTGCAAGCCGGAAAATGACGGCTTCGTCAGGACCAACTACAGCATCTGTCACAGCCGTAAAAGGCTGCCCGCAGGGAGGAGTACTCTCATCACTATTGTGGTC
Organism: Cheilosia vulpina; assembly: GCA_916610125.1. Classification (NCBI taxonomy): domain Eukaryota; kingdom Metazoa; phylum Arthropoda; class Insecta; order Diptera; family Syrphidae; genus Cheilosia; species Cheilosia vulpina. The sequence continues at coordinate 75,171,468 of OU744276.1, read as the reverse complement.
TTTGGTAATAGATAACCTACTACGTGAACTGAGTCACTCAGGCTTCAATATTGTAGGCTAGGCCGATAACCTAGTCATCATCGTTAGGAGTAAAAAAGTAAATGAAATTACAAAACTTATGCAAAATGCTCTTAAGATAGCGTTAGATTGGTGTCGTAAATAGGACCTTTCTATTAACCCCAACAAGGCTATCATAGTTCCCTTTACTAGGAGAAGAAATTTGAATCTAAACCAAATTTCAATAAATGAAACACTCATTGAGTACTCCGATGAAGTCAAATATCTTGGAGTCATCCTAGATAAACGACTGAACTGGAACTCTCACATCATATAAATAAAATTGGTGTAGTTCAGTTCGACTAAGATTGAATTTGACTGCATGTATTTAAATGCAAAAATCTTAGAAACTGCTCAGTATATTCTGGTGCATTTTTCACAGGCCTATAGAGGATACCTAGGCCTACAATATCTACTTAGCCTCAACTCTATATCTCTATAAATTCCGGAAAAAATTGGACAAGAGTTATCTATTTTTTCGTTTCGTTTTGCTTTTTTCTTTGTTACGCTTTCCGTTCGAAAATACTGGGAGCATTTAAATATAGTTAACAGCAGCTTATAGAGGACATCTGCAGGTACAACTTAGGATATTCAATAACTCGATAAGGTTTTTAAATAAATAGGCAAAATTTGAAACATTTCTACGATTTTCACCTGCATGAGTAGATATGCACTTCATTCTCAAATCAAACATGCTAACCGCGCAATATTTTGACCAGAGACAAATGATACTGAGACCCCCAACTCACAATCCTCTTGCCGCTGGCCCCCTCAAATTATTTTCAAATTCGCCATTTTGTTTTCCAATCGGTGTTATGTCAATTTAGAATTCGTGTGACATGCAACAACATACAAAAAATACAAAAATAGATGCTGCCAACCTCAACAACCGTGGGGAAATGTGCTAGAGCTCGGGAATACCACATTTTTTCATTGCTGAATGCCATTGGTTAGTTATTATATATTGTTAAAAGGCGAATAATTTGATTTGTTTGGTTAATAAAACTATCTAAAGGAGATGTTCTATATACTAGAAACTTATTGCGACAAACATGGTTGAGTATTTTCTGCTTTTGAATATCAATAACTTCGATTTCATGTGTTAATTTTTCATAGATAACTGAAGAAAATTTGCTCAAAATGTTGTTATTTTCCTTCAACCAGTCTTCGTCGTTCATTTTTCTTTAATATTTTAAACAAATGTTCACTTATTCCTAAAAAAAAAGTATTATCCATACGTAACGAATAATTTCAAATTTAACGGATAAAATTCTATGAACGCTGTCAGCAGCTTTGCCCACAGCAGAAGTGGCATATGCAAGGTGCGAGTGTGTTGGTGAGTCGGAATTTTTGAAGTTATTTGCCAATACGAATTTCTATGTTACAATTCAAGCGCATTTAGCATTTGCCACCCCATAAAAATATGGCTTGTAGGCAAGTAACGGGAAATCGGCCGAAGTTGGTGGTCTCAGCATTGTCTCTGGTGGTTAGTTCCTGTGGTGAGTCAGCTCTTCCATGTTTAATCCCCGAGACTTTCCTAATTCATGTCGAAAATAAGGGCTCTCGCAATTTGAAAACAACAACTGGCCCCAAAGTTCGGAAACCTGCTTATAACAAATGCAATCCAGGCGGACCACTTGGCGACGGCTGCACTTTGGCGACCCTGGGGCTTCGGTGTGGAAACGAGAACTGCGCTCTCGTGAAAGGGCCAGCTAACTATCGCTTCGCTGGGTAAAGGCCCTTATGTTGGGACAATCGAAAATAACGCCGTACAAGCCGCAAAGCGCTAATAAACTCCGAAAACAATTGCAATTTCATGGTACAACAATTCCGCACGCACTTAATGCATCCGCATATGTACTTGCACATGGAACACCATCATCGGGAGGCCGCCACCATTCCCAGTAAATCCCCTCGGAATGACATACCCCCGAGAACAATGGCCAGAAATTCATAATATTACCCATTATTTGCTGCGTATACCAGCACATCCTTCCCCCTCCACCCCTCGCACGCTACGACGGTCCACAACCGACGAGGACGGCATCAAGTGCGGATCGCAGTAATACAAACGACAAATGATTAATCAGTATCCTGGCATTGTTGCTGTGAATGTTGGTTTTTGTTCTCCACTCGTCGTGATTGTTGTTGGATATTCCATATCCGTAACAGCATTCAACGCAATTTGAAAATTCATGTTTGTGGAAAAAATTTCTGGGAAAACAAATTCCAGCTCTATTAGCATTTTTCATTCAAAATGAAAACTTTTGCGTTTGTTAGCAGGCTTTTTTTATTTTTATTTTTGTTCTCATTTAAGCCACCCCATGAACGCACAATTTTCTAGTTAAATTTTTTTCAACTTTTTTTTTTGTGTTTGTTCCACCCCCGCCATTGGTTTTATTTTTTGCAATTTCAATTTTCCTGTCGTTGTTCTTCAATTCGAAACAAATGTGAGGCGATTTTTGCAAACTGCACCAATGGAGGATGCAAAATAATCCCTGTGACTAGAAAGCAAATGTACCGTTGCGTACTGTACGTATCTCGAGCGCGGTAGCATCCTCGTCCTGAATGATGTATACCCATATTGTCGTCGTTAGGCCGACCTCGTCATCGCATATACCGTTCGAAATGCACTCGTCCCGTAATTGGAAAAGAGGCATTAGATAGATGGTCGTCAGAAGCACAAGTACACGCACTGCGGCGGTAGATGCGTTTACTAGGACGCTATAGATACGTTGTGTATGCAAGGATACACTTTTTGTGTTGCATACACTTTTTTTCATTTTACCCATTTTTTTGCTCTTCCTATTTTTGCGTTTAGTAGGATATGGTTTGTGACCAGATGAAATAGCTAATATACTGGGTTATTGCGGAAGCAGGGTTTTGTGCCTCCATTCCTGTTTTTTTTTTTTCTTTTACCTCAACGTTGTTTTACGAACAAGAGGACGCACCAGCCAATTACCTACTCTTGGTGAAAAAAATCTTGAACATCATTATCTCTCTGTGTGGAGAGTTGCGTGCGTGTGAGTTGGCTTCCGTTCTTTTGGCGCAAATAGGTTTTTTTTTTTTTTTTGTAAATGAAAGCAAATGAACTGATTTTAGAGAAGATTTGCACTTGACGAATTTGCATGTAGGGTTTGGTTGAACAGAGTCGGTTACTGGGTGGTTTAGACTACGAAGAGGTCAGCAGTTACTCGCGGCTTCGTTTTCACATGCCACTTTTCATGTCAAATTTTGACATGCGACGTCATTATGACGTAAACATTTGTCCTAAATTTGTCAACCCGTAGGCAGACGAGATATATCTGAATCGGGCATAACCAATGGTACGGGCCATTGGTATCTTTTGAAGATTACTCACCTCCAGGCGCAGAAATAAAAAAAAAAAAAAAAAAAATTGTCAACCCCTGTGTGATCGCCTGTCAAGCGTCTGGTCACGCGAGCTGTCGCAACGCACTCTCAAAAAGACACACGAGTGACCACCGAATGGCCGAAATTTGTGACGTCAGCAGGTCAACATTTCTCACCAAAAATTACACATGTAATCGTAGCCCACATTTTGCTCGACTGTCAACAGGGATAGGTACACCCAACAGAGGCCGGTGACTGTCTTCTATCTATCTTTCAGCTCTTGATGTTGCCAAAAATTTAGCTGGAAACACGCTTCAAATGATCTAAATCCTGGGGTCAGATTCTGTAAGGCGAAACGATCAAACGATTTCTGGCGCCCGAATTAGTTGTCCTATGTTACACAAGCAAATTTCTTCGTGCACACGAAAATGTTTGAACGTTTCGCCGTACAGAATGCCGATCCTGTCTTTGCAGTCCCTCCGCTTGTAAACCTGCTCGCGTACCTAGCCTACCTCCATTTTTGAGGCGATCTATCCGATCCCAATGGTCATAGGTCATAGCAACCGACTTTTCAATGGGATTGGGATTCCTTTTTTTTAGCCTAAACGTCAGCTCTCTCGTACGGCTCCAAATGTTCAAAGCACTTTTTTATTATTTAGCAAAACTCCTACCATATCCTTCTTACAATAGGACACACACACACACATGTGGCAATTCTCAGGTCGCACACACACACCGGATGCCGAGTTATGATAATAACAAAATTACGCTGAAATGGTTAAACAGAATGAAAGAGCATATTTTTATAAAAAGCAGAAATTGCTGCCAGAAGGAGTAGTCCAGGAAAAATCAAAAACCCACCATCCGCTCAGTAGGATGCTGCGTCGACGGCAATTGCGTGCAGTGCCATCTCCATCATCCAACATCATTGATTCGCCTGAATCAGAAACCATCCTTGGTGCCGGAGTTAGGGCGACCTCCCTCTCTCCATATGATTGTGATTTCATGAACGGTTTTTTTTTTTTTGTTGTATCCTCTTTCAATTCGCACTGCGTGCACTGCGTTTCATTGCGAATATAGTCCAATGAATTTGCTTTTCGGCTTGGGCTTTATTTTTTCCCTTGTTTGAATTTGTTTTAATTAAAAGGAATGCAAAAAAATATATGAAAACAGCGACCTGGGTTAGAGGGGCGACGAAAGGATGCGTGATGGCATAACAATGGACGAGGGGGTGGACGGACTGCTCTCATCTATGTCGGGATATGACTGTCAGTTAGATTAGAATGTTCCATTTTTCATCGTCGTCGTCGCCGCCGCCGCCGCCGCCGTTGACTCTGCCCGTCAGCCACTACTACTGCCAATATAATTGCGGTGGAATAGGAAAACAATTCACGATGAATCCTGGTTGTTGAGTGCTTTTCAAATAAAAGGAGGAAACGGTTCACGCATGGTGGGAGTTTTTCTTTCTCTGTGTGTTTTTTTTTTGTTCCTTTTTTCCAAATTGAGTAAACGAATGTGCGAGCTACGCATTTCAGTTTTGTGTATGCAAACAGAGTTTGCTTAATCAGAAAAATGGAAGAATTCGTCGGGACTGTTGTCGCCGTTGATTATGTGCCGTCGGCTTGGGGGATGGGGCGGTGCGGACATACTCGACTGTGGCAATCTGGGATGAATATCCTTTCTTTTTTGTGTGTGCGATATGCGTTGACGTTTCATGTTTTATGAGATTTTTCGTCATTTACTCATTAGGCTTTTGTGTACCGCCATTTGGAGAGAATGATGTGTAGTGAGTTGCATGTTTTCGACGGCAAAGTGGTGTGTGAATTAGAATTGCCTGCCAAGCCGGAGTATGTTTGATGGTGTGGAGCGAGGATTTCTTTATTTAGCAGTAAAATGAGGCTTGGCTGACAATGGGAAAGCAAAACCGAACGCATTGACGGTATTTTAATTTCTTTTGTGTGTAATATGGCCTTTCATAAACTGCGGGACTAGATGCTGATAAACTTTTGAGTGGCAGAAGATGCTGCAAGCGTGTGTAGGTTTGTGAACGATGACGGAAACCTAGCTGAGTATTTGGAAAGTGTAACTTGATTTGGTCTTTAGGAAACAAAATTTGACACACAAGGCCATGAGATAAGTTAGACCTAGGCTCGAAGATATGGACCTGTTGCGTTAACTGCTTTATTTGTTCGTTTTAGTGAAGAAGTAGAAACTTGTTGGCTACAAAGCAATGCACCCAGTGACTTTGGTCAGTGCGGATGAGCCGTTTTAGTCTGAACCATCGACTGAGATACTCCCGTTTGTGTAAACAATAAGTTAAGTGTCCGTGACGGATTTGGTTTTCAATAAAGATGCCTATTCCGCCTTTTATTTGAGGTATTTGCTCAACTCGGCGCGCTACCTCTTCCTCTACCTTGTTGTTCCTCTAGAATATATTTGCAGGTTTTTCTAAGCTTTTATGGCAAATCTGAGTGACTAATTTAAACAAAATTTAAAATAAAATTTCACTCCGGATGAATTGTGCCTTTCCGGGGGTAAAAACTGCGACCTCTCGCTCGGTAGTCCATCACCAACCACAACCACTGAGGCAGAGTGTTTTAACAGATGGAGAGACTGGTTATCTCTCTAAAAAAAAAAACTTGAACCAACAGCTGAATGAAAGTCTACTGTCAAGAGGCGCTAGCCGTTTTGACAAATAAGACCGCTGATTTGGTCTGACTGGACACTATAGGTAGAGCTCTGTTAAATCTATAAATGCCTTCAACCGTTGCAAGCCCAACACGTGATCAAACTGTACTGTATGCGGCTATTTGACCCTAGTGTCAAAAATGGATTTTAAGGTAAGACATCAGCCAATCTCTCAATATTCTCATTAAATAGCTTTTCTTATGCTCAATCTTCTCATTCAATTCAAACTTGGTTGCATTTGACGCACGAAAACCTCCGTTTCTAGGAATGCTCCTTTAAAAATCAAAAACGACCGACAATCCATCCATTTACCTTCGTGAAGTCAGCAACTATCTGGTCCGGAGTTTGTTCTCGGTTAACTTTTTCGAGCAAAGAGCTAATCCAGTCGGAGGATGCCCATCCTTCTATACATGAAGCACTAAGCAAAACAAGATACAAATATGGAGCTCGGCACCTCTTCACTTACTTGCCATTCAGAGATGAGCAGCTCACCTAATAGGAATTCCTACGGTTACTCTCATGATAAGTCTTTGACTTCTATATGTAATACCAAAGTGGATCTGGCCAAGAACTTATTCCTTGAAAGGCGAAATTATGTCGGTTCATTTGACAACCGTGAGGGCATCACTTTTCTATAGCTTACTACCCAGAGACAAACTTACAGATTACTTCTGACTACAAATTACAACAATTTTAGTGCAGAAGGAATACCTATCCACAAGCATCTCGCGGCGTTGTTTTAGCTTCTTTATAGATTGACAATTCTCAAGAGATGTATTCAAAATCTGGCTTATCTCACATAAAGGCATACAGCATGGTCCCGAGAGTGCGAGGGTAACCGACACCATTCTTGTGGAGCCATATGCCGTCACTAAATTTTAAGTTCAAAAATTAGAATATCTCGATAGAGAAAGGGGCCGAAACATCTGACAAGGAATATACACAACAGAATGAGAACGGAGACGCCTATGGAGAAATATATCTATGGCGATCTCTGAAGAAGCAAACATGAAGGATTATAAGGAGCGAACTTCCTTCAAATGGGTCCAGGAAAGAATACAAATTCCGCTCTTATGATGATTGTGCCCTAAAAATTGACGATTGCGAATCAAGTTACGAATAAGAGTGCCTCATTCACCTAGTCCGGATCAAAGTGCTACAGACTCTGTAGTCCGCAAAAGCCCCACAGTGAAAAGGGACGCGAGTGTGAAACCAAACCAAAACTTAAAGCTGGAGGAAGAAAAGGATCTTGTAGTCGATTGAAGATGCTTGCAATAGTCAAAAAAAAAGGTCAAGCAGACGCAGAAGACTACGGGAAGTCCCAAGAAGACATCTGGCGTGGAGAACCGGCCTTAGCACCAAGCACAACGAAATGACGAGGAAACTGCTTCAGTGATTATCTCCCGCACACCCGAGCGAAGAAATTTGTGGAACGGCCTTCGATTTGTAGGTTGAGTGGGGTTGTGAGATCGTCACAAAAGACCAGGCACCAAAGCGGGCCCATCGCCATCTCCAGGGAACCATTATGTTCAAAAACCTAGACCAAATCGCCCAGACAACCAATGTCCCTACAAAACTTAATTATGGTCCCACTATTATTTGAGAAAACAACCTCCTCTAAGTTGTTAAAGATGTACCTGATGCCTAGGTACCACAGTACCTGCAGATATCCCTATTAGCTAAGCCTAGTCTCATGGAATTCTTTTTTAGAAGGTAGTGTCCAGAGAGTATTCCTACCGTTAATCTTAATTTTTAGCGCGGGCTAAGATAGTCTATAAACATCGCATACATCGATTGCAAAGACCAAGCATTCAACGACTTCATTAATGCCGTGCTAACCGGTGCGGGGAGCTTTACCTTTTATGAATGCCTTCTCTAGTCCAATTGTGATTACACATCCAGCGAGCAGATGTTACCCTTGTAGAGGTTACAAGCCTCTGAACAATACCCTCCAAGTTGCAAACTGAAGGTCATAGTCACTAATGTATATTCTATTACTAAAAACTGTGGATCATCAAATATATTTGTCAGAAATTCTTGAAGAGCCAAATGGACAGGGACAAGTTCACAGATTTTTAAGGTTGACGATTTTACGTTAACCAGAGTAAAACAAGTCGATTATACAAGTCCGGAGTCGAGGAGTTCTGCAGTCCAATTAAAAAAGTACTATCAAGTAGGTATAGCATGCGGGAAAAAATGGCCCCTCAGGTGAAATCAAAAAACCACTGAGCTCATAATATGAGCTCCATATTATCCAGCTTAAAGTTTGATCTTTTACCCTGCTAAATATGGTCGACCAAAAAAATTCTTCTTCCACAACCCTCTAGGTCTGGTTGTGCACACCAACAGACCAAATCATGAACTTCATCAAATCCTAGGATGGTTTGTATGCAACGGGACTGTAGGTAATTAATTAATTAATAAAAAAGACTTACAGAATAGGCTATCATGGGTAAGGGATTAACCGTTTGCAACCGACGACCGACGGGTATAACAGTGGGTCATTATTGACCTGGGTGTGGCGCGGAATACTCATCGCCAGCCCACTAACCTAACCTAACCTAACAACCTATAGGGAGACCTCTAAACTTTTTAAAAATTTGTCTAAATTTGCTGCCAGTCAGGCAGAGAAAACTATCATGACAAGGCTAAGGTAAATTTTTCCACGCTCTACACGTTTCCAATGTTTTGTTCTTAAAGCATGACGTTACGTACGAATTTTGGTTTCGGTGGGGCCAAAATGTGCCCATTTATTCAGCTTAGGCCGAGCTAGAAAAACAAACTTACAATTCTAGAACTAATAGCAAAGACTTATAACTTGGAATTAAAGCAAGGGTGAAGGCGGCTGGATTTAATGAAGCGAGTGCTGCGGTTGAAATCAAAAATGGAATAGTTTGAGTTTACCGTCTATAGCATACGGGAAATTGGTTGGTTCGAGCCGTATGACATGCCGGTGGTTTGGCAAATAGAAGGGGACTGGAAATATTAAAATACAAGGGTTTGTATTGAAGAAGATGGAGGTGTAAAGAGACAGGCAAACGATAGAGCCTGATATAGGAGTCGATGAATAAGGAGAATGTCTGCAGCATCCCTGCGATTCTCAAGGCTATTTAAGTTAATGAGTTTGAGGCGGTCTTGACAGGAGCAAGAATTAGTGGACCGTTCCAAGAAAGACCGCGGAGGGCAAATCGAAGAAAACGTCTTTGTATGTTTTCGATTCTGCTGACATGAAAAACCTAAACCACATTTGGTTGACGTATTCCAGGGGGCGGACAAAAGTAGTCGCGTAGGGGTTGGAGAATTCCTTTGAACTCATCAATATGCGAAGGGAAATTAAGGTCGCGGTCGTACAATATGCCAAGGACACGAAGAGACTGTACGATGGACATAGGTTGACCATTAAGTAGGTATAGACCCCTCCCCGTCTTGACTTGTTGTACTTACCTGATAAAATGATATATTGGCATTCGGGAATATTGAGCTCTAGACAGTTTTTGAGACACCAGGTAGAAAATCTATCTAGATCTTGTTGTAGTAAACAGGGGTCTTGTGATGAAGATATGTGTTTGAGAAATTTGCTATCGTCCGCATAGAGAGAGATAGAGGAGCGTTTAAAGATCGTTTCAAGATCGTTTATAGTTAAGATGAAGAGAAGGGGGCCTGGGTGACTGCCTTGTGGTACACCAGAGGTTGCTAGGAATGGGGCGGATAGGACGGACCTGAAGCGAACACTATGAAAACAGTTTTCCAAATAAGTGGATATCCATTTCAGCAGTATTGGTTCAAAGTCGACGGCAGACAATTTGAAAAGAATTAATTTCTATATCTTACTAAATCTTACTAAAATTGGTTTACTAAAATCGATTTGCAATTTCACTTGCAACCTTCTTTACCAATTTCTAATGCCTATTGTGAAGAGGTCATAAATTCAACGTGGTTAGCGGTAGTTGATATACCTTTAAGAAGGCCATGTGGGTTAGAGGAAATTAAAGACTTGCATTGAAAGCTTTAGGAATCGTACAAAATACTTTCGAGGAGCGAAAGTTTGGCTATCAGGCGATAATAACTAACTTCACTCGTTGATCCCTTTTTATGAATCGGTGCTATGAATGAGAACTTCCATAACTGAGGAAAGTCGCCTTTGGAAAGTGAGAGCTGGAAGAGGTGCGAAAGCGATAGGAGAGAACGAGGGAACACTTCTTAAGAAATATAGTGGGAATACCATCTGGACCAGGTGAATATTCATCATTAAGTTTTTGTTATTTATTTTCAATTACAGTAGGCTCAAAAGTTTGTTAGAGGAAGGGGCCAATGGTGTAGTTGATAATAAGATAATTGAAATAAAAAGGATCTGGTACAAAGGAGTTTGACGGCAAAAGATCGCTGAAAATAGGTGGCAACAAAATGAACGATCACTTGAAGTTATATTTTCGGTAGGGAGGGTAACCGTCGAGGTTTTTTTTTATAGTTATCAAATCGGAAAAAAATGATGGTCACTTATAAGATTCGCTTGCGCATCGTTAATATATCGTTGATAGAGGGAGCTATAGGCCTGAGTGAATTGAAGGTAGAAGCCGAAGTAATTGGAATCGTCAGAAAAAGACTTGTTTCGAAGGAAAACTGACCATAATTTGTTTATCTTGTTGCATAACGACCGAAAGGCTTTGATTATACCATGGGTTGGATGTAGAGAAGGGTTTTGGTCGAGAAACAGGAACAAAAAGGAGATAGAAATAACTAATTCTCTGGAAAACAAGGAGAGGGCATAATTTTCGGAAGATTGGAAAACTCTCAAATGAAACTTTGCTGAGGTGTTCATTTATTTTGCGGAAATTGGCTTTATTAAAATTATAAGAAGGGAGCCCTGCGGGCGGTGGAGGGTGAAGGTTGTCTATAATACGAACTTATTAAAGCGAACTTATTAATACATTTGCATTTGGTTTTAGTACAGGATCTGAACCAAAGTAATTAGATTTAAATATATCGGTAAAACATTTGAACCCAAATATATTATTTTGTCGCTTGGTTAAGAATTAAGAGTTAAAGGACCATTCACATGAGAGGGACCAACTACCTACGAACATATGAATATCGCAAATTTTGACATTCCATTCACATGATACATTTTATTCGGTCGCAGATACCCGCGAATCCAATGACAGTCGCCGTCATTTGTTTCTACTTTTTGAATAAAAAAAAAACTCGACAATTGAAGGTTCCGACATTCTATTAAGCAAAAAAATAAAATATTCTTGACCTGTTTGTGGTGGAACAAAATTCAAAACACAGCAATTAATGCATGTACAAAAACTAATAACAGAAAAAAACAAATAAATTATATGAAGTCCTTCCCATTTGAAGTATTTTACCTTTTTATCTGTTGATTCAGTCATACCCATTTCTTTTATTTCTCATTCGGACCAAAACAAAACGACACCACAAAATGAAATATGTAAAAAATAAATGCCAATGGCATTTCAAGTTTGAGGTTAAGTTCGAACGAATGTTTTATTCTCTGGTTTGTGGAACGCGAATTGAATGATGTGGATTGTGAATAAACTTTGACAATTCGTGCCAAGGGTGTATTCGTTCGCGGCAAAAAGTTTGGAATTTTAAATTTCGTTATTAAAACTGTTTATTTACTTGTTTTCTTAATACATTTTGATGGGATAATTAATTATCCTCCTCTTAGAATAGTAAAATGTCCAATTTTCTGTTCATAAATGCATCAAAAGTGGTTTGTTCGCATTTCAGCGATTCGTTCGCTCGCTCTCATGTGAATAGTCCATTAGTTTGAGCATCCTACTCAATGGAGTGGATGATTTGGATAAAGTTTTTTTAAAAGAAACATTTTTTTTTAAATACAAAAAAAAAACTGAAAGTAATGCTGAAAACGGAGTTACATTGATATCCAGTGAGAATATTCTTCGTACAAGTAAGTAACTTTAATTTCAAAGTATTTTTGTAAGAGGTTGTAATATTTATTTATTTTCTTAAGTTGTCAAGCGCAGAGATGTTTCTAGTGGATTTGCTTTTGAACATAAGGGCGGTCTGGAGATTCGAGTTCATTACCTCAGAAATATAGCTATTCCATTATAAAAAGTAGGTAATTCATTGAATAAATTATAATATAATTCGGGCATACATGAGTATTCCTTTAAATTTCTAGAAAAGTATACTTACTAAAGGAGAGCGGCAATCTATAGGATTATTATCAAAGGAGATAAAATACCACGGGAATTTGCCTATGCTTGACAATTTTCTATATGTATTAATATAGAAAATTATTATAATCAATATTAAAATAAAATATTTTCGGTATTGAAATTTATCCCATAGATATTAAAGTCAAATTTAAAAAAGTATTAAAATATACCTAATAAGATTGTATTACATTTTAGTATTCCATTGGTTTATAAAAAGCAAAAGAAGAATTGAATTTGAGGTGAAAATGTTATACAAGGTAGGCCAAAAGAGATCACTCTATTGTTAGATGCTCTTATTTTTGCAAGTGGCCGCCAATGTCAAATCTTTTTTGACGTTTGTGGACTAGACAGATGTAGAATACAAGTGAACAAGCCATGGAGCGATACACTCGCCAAGAACGCGGAATAATCGTGTCTATTTTTTTGCGTAACAATTCGTCTGTAGTGTTGGCGCAGCGCGAATTCCGTCGCCGTCACCGACTGCGCAAATGCCATAAAACGAACCCGTATGGCAATCAATTGTGACGGCGCACATTTGGCCGATATCATCTTCTCGACTTGACCAATAAAATAAAGGTTCAAATAAACATAATCAAAAAACCGAACCGAAGTTTTTCATTTAGAAAAAAAATGAGAGCCAAACAACATCGGATGACTTCTTTTGGCCCACCTTGTATTTTTATCTAAAGTTTATTTAATTCGAATACAAATGTATTCAAATTCTTTAATTTATCAATATTAATAGTTAAATAATTTTGCATTGAAACTCAACCCCATCTATATTAAAATTTAATATTTCAGACATATTTTATAATAGCAGACATTATTTAAAATTAATAAATCTTTTATTAGTTGTTTAATTTTAATATATGCAAAATATTTTCTCGGCGTTGTCTAATTACCGTTGATTTATAAAATGAAACGCGATTTTTATAATGGTGATAAGTATAAAATAAGTTGATTTTATTTAAACGTAAAACTTCAAAAAGGTGTTAAAGAAAATATAGATAGAAAGTTGTTCTCGCAGAGAACATTCGGGAAGAAGTAAATGGCTGCGTTCAACAATTGAGCATTGCAATACGTAGTGCTGCCAAATCAAGATGTAAAGGCTGATTTTTTAAGAGGTTTAGAACTTTTAAAAAAAAAAAAACACAAAAAATTCGAAAAAATGAATGAAATATTTATTTGAATCGATAGTTTGAACCTTGCAATTTAATGTTTAAAGATAATTTCATGCAAATGTTGACCGCGGCTGCGTCTCAGGTAGCCCATCCGCTGAGTCCAATTTTGGCATACTCTTTCACACATATCGGCCGGTATCTCACGAATGAATGCATGGATGTTGGCTTCCAGTGCGTCAATCGAAGCGGGCTTGTCCCTATACACATTAGCCTTGGCATACCCCCACAAAAAATAATCTAATGGTGTCAAATCGCACGATCTAGGCGGCCAATTGACCGGCCCGAAACGTGAAATTAACTGTTCACCAAACTCGCCTCGCAATTGCGCCATTGTTTCGCGTGCTGTGTGGCATGTGGCACCGTCTTGTTGAAACCACATATCATGCAAGTCAAGAACTTCCATTTCGGGCAAAAAAAAGTTTGTTATCATCGCTCGGTAGCGTTCACCATTGACAGTAACGCTGCGATTCGCATCATCTTTGAAGAAATATGGCCCAATAATGCCGCCGGCCCATAAACCGCACCAAACAGTGGCTTTTTCGGGATGCATTGGTAGCTGTTGCAATGCTTCTGGCTGATCTTCACTCCAAATGCGGCAATTTTGCTTATTTACGTACCCATTCAACCAAAAATGAGCCTCATCGCTGAACACAATTTTTCGATAAAAAAGCGGATCCTCGGCCAGCTTTCCAAGAGCCCATTCACCAAAAATTCGGCGTTGTGGTAGGTCGGCTGGTAGGTCGGTATCTTAAAAGGCTTTACGCCCAAATCCTTCCGCAAAATTTTCCACGTAGTGCTGTAACAAAGGCCTAACTGCTGGGAACGGCGCCGAATCGACATTTCGCGGTCTTCTGTCACACTAGCTGATACGGCCGCAATATTTTTTTCACTACGCACAGTACGTAAACGTGTTGGTGGTTTAATGTCCAACAAAGTAAATTTGGTGCGAAATTTGGTCACAATCTTCCGAATAGACTGCTCAGAAGGTCGAGAATGCCGATCATAAAATGGAAGCAGCGCGCGATGAACATTTCGAACCGAGCACGAATTTTGATAGTAAAATTCAACAATTTGCAAGCGTTGTTCATTTGTAAGACGATCCATGGTTAAATTGCAAACCAAACTGAAGCTGTTTGACAGTGACACAAGGTACTAAACACACGTCAGCTGTCAAAACCGGTGTTTCCAAAACCAAACCAGCTAAAAAATCACCCTTGAAAGTTCCTCATTATTTTTCCATTTATCGTTTGAATGTAGAAGAAAACACGAGCGTGCATAAATAATTTCGCAATTATTTTGCGTACGAGCCGAGAATTTCACATATTTCAACAGTTACAACCCCAAAAATATTAAATTCAACGCCAGGACTTTTAGCCGTGTAGTGAAGAGTGATATTCAATCCAAAAGCAACTAAACTCAACCACTCGACGGCCCAGGACTACAAAACAATAAAAAGACTACACTGCCATAGGTTAGGTTGTGCAGGGTCGTGAGATCGTCACAATAGACAAGGATCCATAGACGGAGCTCATCGCCTTCTACGATTTAAATCTAAACCATATTCTTATACTGTCAATTTCCATAGAGTATCAAAGTCTCAATTTTATTTGAGAAGCCATTACATCCTTTAAATTTTCAAAGAAGTACCTTCCGAGGTGCCAGAACTCGATTGGAAGATTATGTTAGGTAGGTACTTGCCGAGAGTCCTATGCGGGAGCGGGACACGAGCATTAGACTATGTGTCAGCCAGGAAACACTACCAGACGTCGTCCCCGCACCGCTCATATATGACACATAGTAGTTGACGAAAAACACCGCAACGAGGGGGCAATTCTACTCGCCTCAACAGATTCAACTCCGAAAGTGAAGAATTCTTCACCACATAAATTATCAGCTGTCTGAATTCCAAATCCGAAATCAAATTCCTTCCCTAATCCAGTTATAACTTAATCGACTTCCTCTTGGGACTTATTTCTCCTCTTGTTCATATGATTTCCATAGTTTTGTTTGTAGTCCAATGAAATTTCCTTCATTCGTATTCCCGTATTCGTATTTAATTTCCATTCATTACTCTTCTTTTTTTTTGTGTTTTGTTCATGTCCAATCACTTGGTCTTGCTTCTGTGGAATGTTTTGTTTTATTTTTTTGAAAGCCGAAACCAAAAGAGGAAACCCATCAACGCACTTGACAGCACAGCAAACAATCAGACACTCACACATGGGTATGATTTTTTCTTTTTTTTGTTACTATATTTTGAAGTCAATAACCAGGGAGGCCATAACCTGCGACAACAACATTCGAAATGAGCGCGACATGGCTTTGGCTGCTACATAAACATAGTGCCACCGCACCGGACTACCCGCCGCGCCGCTTTGACGAAAACCACGTGAGAACAAACTATGCCACATGAAAGGCGACACACTAAAAAAGAAGCACATATTGCAGTTGGTAGGTATGTGTGGTTGCAGTAGCTGTATGTGAGGGCAAACAAAAACTGGCGGGACTTGCAGTTATTTATTTTTTGTTGGCCCTATTTCCCCGACGACATGTTTTGTTCTTGCCAATTCGGCCGACCGACCGTGTGTCGTTTCCGACCTATCGCAAGACGAAAAACGTTCGCCTAAGCAAAGGTACGAACCACAATCGGTAAATAAAAGCGGTTGCTTGTCAAATGGGAAGTTGTTATACAAGTTTTACGATACAAGGACGATACCTACATCCAAGTTACGCTGAGATCTTTCTCCTGTTCCTTTTTCATGTCGTTACAAAAAAAAAGGTTCTGCGATGCTAAGGTTAAAATATGTTTCGGACCTAGAAATGTGATTTAAGAGCTAGACCAGGGCTAGACCAAAAGTCTATATAAAGGGTGATTTTTTAGCTGGTTTGGTTTTGGCAACACCGGTTTTGACAGCTGACGTGTGTTTAGTACCTTGTGTCACTGTCAAACAGCTTCAGTTTGGTTTGCAATTTAACCATGGATCGTCTTACAAATGAACTACGCTTGCAAATTATTGAATTTTACTATCAAAATTCGTGCTCGGTTCGAAATGTTCATCGCGCGCTGCTTCCATTTTATGATCGGCATTCTCGACCTTCTGAGCAGTCTATTCGGAAGATTGTGACCAAATTTCGCACCAAATTTACTTTGTTGGACATTAAACCACCAACACGTTTACGTACTGTGCGTAGTGAAGAAAATATTGCGGCCGTATCAGCTAGTGTGACAGAAGACCGCGAAATGTCGATTCGGCGCCGTTCCCAGCAGTTAGGCCTTTGTTACAGCACTACGTGGAAAATTTTGCGGAAGGATTTGGGCGTAAAGCCTTTTAAGATACAGCTGGTGCAAGAACTAAAGCCAGCCGACCTACCACAACGCCGAATTTTTGGTGAATGGGCTCTTGGAAAGCTGGCCGAGGATCCGCTTTTTTATCGAAAAATTGTGTTCAGCGATGAGGCTCATTTTTGGTTGAATGGGTACGTAAATAAGCAAAATTGCCGCATTTGGAGTGAAGATCAGCCAGAAGCATTACAACAGCTACCAATGCATCCCGAAATAGCCACTGTTTGGTGCGGTTTATGGGCCGGCGGCATTATTGGGCCATATTTCTTCAAAGATGATGCGAATCGCAGCGTTACTGTCAATGGTGAACGCTACCGAGCGATGATAACAAACTTTTTTTTGCCCGAAATGGAAGTTCTTGACTTGCATGATATGTGGTTTCAACAAGACGGTGCCACATGCCACACAGCACGCGAAACAATGGCGCAATTGCGAGGCGAGTTTGGTGAACAGTTAATTTCACGTTTCGGGCCGGTCAATTGGCCGCCTAGATCGTGCGATTTGACACCATTAGATTATTTTTTGTGGGGGTATGCCAAGGCTAATGTGTATAGGGACAAGCCCGCTTCGATTGACGCACTGGAAGCCAACATCCATGCATTCATTCGTGAGATACCGGCCGATATGTGTGAAAGAGTATGCCAAAATTGGACTCAGCGGATGGGCTACCTGAGACGCAGCCGCGGTCAACATTTGCATGAAATTATCTTTAAACATTAAATTGCAAGGTTCAAACTATCGATTCAAATAAATATTTCATTCATTTTTTCGAATTTTTTGTGTTTTTTTTTAAAAAAAGTTCTAAACCTCTTAAAAAATCAGAATACAAATGTTACGAATTTAAACTCTCAGAACGCATCCATCAGCTGACAACAACTCACGAAATACACTAAATCTCAGTCAGTGTTCTTAGCACTCTCTCTTTATTTTTCCCACGAAGGGTGTTCATTTTTCCCTTTTCACTAAACTCAAATTACCTCTATTTTGTATGAAAAAATCAAGCTTTTAAAAGTAAAATTGGTATTGTTCGGAAAGAAAATAACATTAAATTAACCTTCAGTATAAAAATCGCAGTTTGCTAACATTATAATCATTATTTTTGGTACTGGAAATTGTTGCTAAAAGCAAATCTCCTTTTTATGTACATTTAGTGCATTGATATTAATGGTGAAATGTAGTTTGAATGTTTTCCTGTCAGATGGTTGATATTCCCACAATTTTGATGTTTTGCGCATGGAAATTTTCCCGAAAATTTAAATTCCCACAAAAAGGTAGAGATGCCACAATGAGGAACACTGCTGAGTGTCAGTATTTTTTTTGCTGCTTCACACGTATTCACAGACAGTAAAATAGCGGCGGTGGGAGGGGCTTATATTGAAAAAGATCTTAGGAAAGCTGTCAGTCTATTTAATAGTTATTTTATGCTCTATACGACTGTCGAATGTCAACTGACAAGATTGTTAAATGTGACGAGAAAGGGGTCCGTAATGCATCTTGATCAGGCACTTCAGTCGATCGAGCCACCACTTTGAAATCTCAGAGAGCGAGTGGAGAACAAAATTCGAATGAAAACCAACAACAGGTGGAAAGAACGCACTACCTGTGAAATATAACGGAAGCTTTGCCCAGGATATAATAGGAGCCAGACCAACCAACTTCTACACTTTTATGAAAGCAAAATAAATGATGAAACATAAAAGAGTTAAATACGTATTGTATAGTGATAATCAAATTCTCGTGAGAAAGGTGGAGAAGTAACTTCGATTAAATCTTTTAATGATCTTGCACTTATTTAAATAACTCAAACGATGTAAGCGATTAAATCGAAGACTTTTTTGTTCAGATCTAGTTCATACTGCGATAACAATTTTTTTATTGTACATCAGAGATCAGAATGTCAGAAGTTTGAGAGAAAACTTTGCGTCTCTAGTTACACACCTTGATTCGTTCGCGTGCATTCCAGATATTGTTATTGTGTCTGAAATATGGATTTACGATATTGAAAAAAGTGATTACGTTATTCCCGGTTTTAATTTCTTTGCTAATACGAATGAAAATTACGCTGCGGGTGGTGCTGGGTATTTTATAAAAGACGGTTACCAGATTCAAGAAGTTTTATGTGTCGATTTTGAAAGTGCGGACATCTTAAAAGTTTCTATTGTAAATAGTTAACAATGAAGTGTTCGTTTTCCTGTATGTTTATAGATTGCATATGTTTAATGTTTCGATGTTTACAAAAGAATTTTCCGATCTTATAATTAAATTAAAAGCACAAAATCTGATTGTTGTTGGGGATTGCAATATTAACAATTTAGAGAGTAGTGCAACTGTTTCAACATATTTAGCCTCATTAGCTGCGAATGGGCTTGTTTCCTTTATTAATGAGCCTACTAGGGTTATTTCTGGTAGATGTTTGGATCACACTTATGGCCGATTCAAATATGCTTCTCCTAATAAATGTGAGAAATGTGTTATTGATTTGATGATCACTGACCATGACAGGACTCCTCATAGAAACGTCTTACAGGAAGAATAGCAATTATTAAAAACCTGTGAACAAAATTTTGACAATTAACTTGAGTGAACTCAGAAACAGCCCTGCTTTTTGAGTCTTGGTATGACGTCTATTCGTGTAGTGATATTTCGAATTCCTACGCGATATTTATTGACTGCCTTAAGAAGCATATTTATAATTGTCAATCTTTATTACCTCCGACCAAATTGAGCAAAAGGCTTAAGGCCTGGATCTCTAGAGAGTTAGTAAATAAAGTTAATGCTAAAAACAATCTTAGATTGAAATGCGCTATCGATACCCCAGTAATATGATATTAAAAAGTAAATACACTAATTGTGCGATGGGCTAAAAAAAAGAAAATCGTAATAATTATTACCGCAATTCTTTTGATTATGCCAGAGGAAACCTTAGAAACGAATGGAAAATAGTGAACAGCTTACACTGAGGAAAAAAGTGCACTTTGAAATCAAAAGTTCGCATTTTTAAATTTAAAGTGTGCAAATCTAAAGTGTTTTATGTAAAAAAAAACAAATATTTGCGAAAGTTAAAAGGAAAAGATTTCATTTTTAAACTTTTACATTTAAAAGTAAAAGAAAATGCTTTTAATTTGTATTTAAACAGAATAACAATAACAGAGTTTTTAAATTTAAAGTGTTTCCTTTGAATTTAAGAGTACAACTTTTTGAGAAACTTTAAATGTATAAATGATTTCTCTCTCAAGTTTTAAATTATTTGCGTTGACGTAAAAAATGTAAATTGTAACTTTCAAATTGAAAGCATTCAAATATGGTTGTCTTTCATACACGTTAACTTTTAAAGTGTTTTGTTAAGGAGTTTAAAGTATTTTTCCCTCAGTGTACTTAATCAATCCTATTCCTCTGAGAAGAACTCAAATGTGCTGATGTAATTAACTTTGTTCAAAAAGGGTTCTGCTGTAGAACTGTGTAACTACAGGCCTATTTTTCTCCTTCCTGTGGTAAGTAGGATTTTTGAAAAACTTTTGAAAGACAGAATAGTACTTTTCCTAGACATCAACAATTACTTTAGTCCTAAACAGTTTGGCTTTCGGAAATGCAAATCAACTGCTGCAGTTCTGTGCCCAAACAATGTCTAATGGTAAAAAGTGTACAGCTGGCTAGTTCATTGATATTACCAAAGCCTTTGACATGGAAAATCACAATATTTTGATTGGAAAACTGGAAAAGGCTGGATTTCGTGGTTTTATGCTTGATTGGTTCAAGGCTTACCTAAAAAATAAGTCACAAAGTATGAAAATTAATGATATTAGAAGCGAAATAAAATTTTTCAACCTGGGTGAACCCCAAGGTTCTGTCTTGGGTCCAATTTTATTTCTCATCTACATTAACTCAGTTTTTGCACTTAACTTCATCATAAACTTTAACTTTAATTAAAATAATTGCTTGAAGTGGCATTCAAAACTATTTGACTACTTTTGTAGAAAAGTACAGAATGTCTCAACTTTTCATATATTTTTTTTTTGGAAAAATCATTTTAATGAATTGTACTTAAATTATACCTTGTAATACTATATGAAATATATATATACTATACAGTTTGGTAAGTAAATATGGGCTCTGACTGGTCATAACTTCCTAAGATGCCAAACAATGAAACTAAATCTCAAAGATGACTACATCTGTAGAGGCTGCGAAGACGAAGAGGTCTACTAGGACACACCACACTTCCTTAGTCATTGTCCGAGTCTCTGTCACCGAAAAAACAGAACACTTGGAATGTAGTACTTTTATGACTTAGATGAACTTTCTGATTTCTCACTGTCTGATCTTTACAGGTTTCTGAGGACATCGGGATGGCTTAACAGGGTCTGGTAACCACAAAAGAAGAGGGGATGAAGACCACCAATGCAACACCAACGGTTAACGCCAAAAAGGGCATCACAATAGGTTCACGAGGGACTGCAGGACTTACCCTGCTCTATCTACCCGTTTACCTAAACCAACCTAACCTAACCTAAATGGCATTCAAACCGAAATTCGACCTGGAAGCTGGAACGAAAATATCACTCTGTGGCCAGGTAACGTTTGACGAGGACGATCATATTTTTGAATCCTTGTCTTTGGTGAACCAAGTAAGTTATTATTATTTGCTGGTCGAACTTTTTTTTTAATGTCTTTAGTTTCATTACATTTGTTTAGAATGAACTGACAAAAAATTCTCAAACTCGTCTCAGTTGCTAGTTCTGGAGGCCGATTACAGTCGCCTGAGAAGTTACGTGATTGGTCCCCGGGGGTCGAATTAACGCATCGTTGAGCGAGCAATACGTCACTGAATTTTTTGGATGTTAGGCTACGATTACACGTGTCAATTTTCATGGAAAATTTTGACATGTTGACATCACAAAAATTAGGCCATTCGGTGATTAATCGTGTGTCTTTCGTGAGAGTGTGCTGCGACAGCCCACGTGACCAGACGCTTGACAGGCGATCACACGTAGTGACAAATTTTGGACACATTTTTACGTCATAACGACGTCGGCATGTCAAAATTTGACATGAAAATTGGCAAAACAGTAACAAATCGAGCACGGATGCGGTAATTCAACCCCTGTATTTGGGAACTAGGTATCACATGGTGAAAAATGTTGTTTGGGGTCTGATCAGTTCTGCTCAAAAAATTTAAGCATTCCAATTGTTTTCTGCTCGTGAAAGGAGTGCATTTCCACTTTAAAGTTGTGAAATTCAAATGCTGACTGACTCCAATCCATACCCCAGATGCATTTCAATCCCTAGTTATCTGATGGCCACAAAGAAGTTCATTGATCTCCTCCCAACGTAGGGTGTACCTGTGTAGACTCTTCCCTCGCCTTTGAGAACTGCCTCAGCTTCTCATCCGAATGATTTGATCCGTCTAACCACTCCCTGTCCCGTTGCCAGAACCTGGCCATCAGGCACTAATTTCATACGCATTGTGCCTCCCTTTTCTCGCTACATTTTCAAATGCAAAACTTCAGGCCCTCTGTCGACGTTGTCCGTCCGTCCTTCCATACCAATCTGCTTATATTTGGGATCGTTTTATATTTTCTTTTGAAATTTCAATAATTTTTTGCTCCGCATGAGCAGCTGCAAGAAAACCGGCACACAACTCTTCTGCACTCATCTCTCTGCCTTGACGACAAAGGGAGCCTACAATCCTACATCCCTGCGACGAAACAAAACCAGAGTTGATTGCAGCCGGTCATAGTTGGCGTTTTTCGTGTGCCGTTGTGTATCGGCGGGAGTCTTCTTTTCTCTGTCTACTCTCTACAACGAAACCAAAACCAATCCAACCGGCCGCCTAAAAACAGCAGACTTGAATCAGAGATATATACGTATCTTGTTTGGGGGATCGAGACGAGAGTGAGAGTGCGACTACCACCAAACCAACCGCCGCGCCGTCTCAATTTCGGGTAAATTGTTATTAATCTCGCAGTATCTTGATACAAATGAACGTCCATATGCTGCTTGGTGCCCTGGTGAATTTGCTGGTGTGCCCACGCTCCCCGAAATGGCCGACAACGTTGATCTGATCTTGGGTCGAGGACTTTTCACTTCTCCGTCACAGCGCTGTCGTTGTGTAGGGGCGCATGATCTCTCAAGAATTTGGTTGCGCCTGGTAATATTTCGTGAAACCTTGAGGTCGGTCATTGACCAAGTTCGGCACGAAGCTGTATGTTTGGGCAAGATCAGCAAGCCGGCCGATCGTACCCATGCGTCACGATAAGGGGCATTTGTGTTGGGCTACATTTTAAGTAGGCTTTTGGTTCTTCGTTTTGCATTTCGACGCCACTTGGGGTAATTGATTTTTTTCGGTTTTCTGTTTCGTCGGCGGGGGGGGGAGGGGGGGGGGCAGGATACGAACAAAGTGTGCATTTGCAGCGTTGTTGTGAGGGGGAGTTTCGTAAGATTGGGGAACTGTCGTCCTTTTCTTTAATTGAGTAGAAATGTTGTGGACAGCTAAGACGGTGGGTAAGTGTGCTTGGCCGTTGGTCGCTGTTGAACCCCCACGAAATAACACTTTAAGATTTTTTTCATTGCGCCACCTGTTGCTTCCCGATTCCGCCGCTAGGATGCGTTACAAAATTGTTGGCCGCTTGCAATCGACCAGCAAATAAAACTCAGGGCAGACCCAGGCTACAGGCAATATATTTGTTAGGAGTGCAGATATTCCTTACCTGCTGTAAGAAACAGACAGTTGGACATGACCCTGTTTGGATTATGCAGCGCCATTGCTGTCAAGCCCCAACACAAAACAACAGCAGTATCTAAATGAAACAACCCTCCCGCCGGTACACCTAAGCAAATAAGTGGCAGCTTGAACCGGACTGAGTGTTGAGGCGGAGATTCATTCATGAACTTTAAGGGCTATATAGCGACGCCTACCTTGATAAAAAGGTAGGACTACAAAGGCTGAGATCAAAAGCAAATACCAGGGTAGGGTCCGTCGTCTTCCAGGAATCGTTTGGCATTTCAACATCTATGCGGCTTCCGGCGCATTCAAGTGATTTCCAAGGAGAGATCTTGGCACTTACAAGAGCAATCCCGTCAGTCTGCCTGCGAAAGATATTACCTTCTTTATCGGCAGCCAGACAGCTCAAAAAGCCTCAACTGTCAGAGAAATAAAATCGAACCTTGTGAGCAAGTTATTCAAGCAAGTTATTATCGGCAGCTTCCCAAGAGCATTGAAGGCATTCCAATCAATGAGAAAGCGGGCCATATAGAAAGGCAGATATTTTAGAAAAAGCTTATCCGTCTGTGAATATTCCGCCTTGTTAGCTCGACCTCCGAGTGGGAAGAAAGGCATCAGGAAAAGCGAACGGCAGATGGACCGCCATAGATATGCGTTTTACCACAAGAAGGCTATCGCTATGGCCATCTTTCAGCTCAGACGGGACTGAGAGACTCATACATAGTGATAGACCCTTTATACGGCCGTAGAAACTAGAAATGAGATAACGGGAAGTTGAACTCGGAAGGTGAACTCTTGAACAGACTATTCGTAGCAAATCAGCAAATTTTGTATTATCTATACGTTAAACGTGGCGCCATCTATATGACAAACTGTAAATAATAAAATAAAAAAATGCATTTCTTAAACAAAAAAAAAGATCCGTTCGATGTCATACTGGCACATTTTGACGGCCAGAAGTCTCACTCTAGATTCTTGCAGGCTTATGCGGCTTGTCTTTTGTAACAGAGCTTTTAAGTGCGGACAGCCATTTGGCTTTTTTTTTTTTTAATTCTCGTTCCAGTTGAGGTGATATGCTGTTTTCTCAGTTTGCAAATAGTCTTTGTCTGTATAATGTTTATGCGAGCTAAGAGCTGTCAGATTATCGTACATCGGCAACCAGCTCGGTCAGTAGTTGGGTTGAATTTAACTGAGACGTTGTTTTTTTTCTGAGCGTACGGCTTTTGAGTTGTTGCCTGATAGAGATCAAGGCGAATGTTCAACAACAGTTTTCGGTAGTGATGGCGTCGAAGCAGAGAAAGAGAATGCACAACTCGTGTGGGAATCTTTCGAAAACTCCTCTCCACTTTCAAATACCAAATGCCAGTGGCGTAGCGTGGGTTGGTGCCGCCCGGGGTAGACCCAATTTATGCCGCCCCTAGTAATTTTTTCACACAGTAAAAAAAATTGTTTTTTAATTGTTTGAAAATTTAAAAAGATAAATCCGCCGGTTGTTGGATTTCTAAACTTTTTTTGGTAGAAAATTTAACCTAATTTCTATTATTAGCTAATTTTTATAAATCAAGTGGTTACATCTGCCTTAATCGCCTGATTACATTGTCTGTATTTAATAATTCGGTTATTTCTAAGGTAACGTGGTTGAGAAGTCTACGTCTGTGCATTTGTGCAACCCGTTTAGCCTCGTCTTCAACCATTTCAATATTTAGATCTCTATGTAGATCAGCGTTACGTATGTTCCAACGTGCACTGACTATCCTCAGTACTGGACGACCTGCATCTTTTGCAGTTTAGCGTCTTCTAGAGTCATGCCTAGATATATGTCTGTATTTGGGTATTACACTACACCCAAAAAAAATTCCTCTGTCAATTTTACAACATGTGGCAGTCAAATTTACAATAAGTTGTACATTTGTGTATTTAACAGGAAATGCGTTCATATTCACAATAAATTGTAAATTTTACAGCGTTTGCTTTCATTTGAGGAATAAAATTGTCAAATTGATTGCAATTTCTTGTTGTAAAATTTACAGCGCGTTGTCAATTTTTGTTGTCAAATGTACATGTACATGTCAAAACTACAACCAAAATGCAAAATGGACATACAAAATGCTGTAAAAAGTACGAACAACTTGTAAAATGCACAACATATGCATTCAAATCTACAACCATTTCCAGTTGAGTTGTGAATTTGACAGCTGCATTTACCATAACCCACTCACCCAGCCAGAATATTTTGATGGCTTATGTTCATTACTTTGTTCTTGACGAATTATCATAGTGCAAAGTTGTGACTTTTTATTCAAATGAATTCTGATTTGGTTTTTTTGTCTGAAAATGCTGAGAATGTGGAAGCCAGCATTTAAATAAGGAAACAGTTCAGGATAATCCCGTCATAGGAAACGCGACTACTGAATAAAAAAATACTTAGACGTGGATGTTTTTGAAGTGGTGGGCAATTTCACATTGTCTATAAGTGTTGTGCCGTTTTTAGCACGCAAGTAAGCTATACATTTCTTCGTTCGTCGCCTAGGTGTCGTTTCTCGTTTAACTTGACCACATTATTCTTTTTTAACAAGGCCGTGGGCTCACTAAACAGAGTTTACTTCTGCTCAGATCGGAGTCGGAGCATATCTCCAATATATTTCCGGACAGTGAACTTGGGTTGCAGCTGGAGTTTGCGGACGAGTTAATGAAATGGAAAAAGGAAGAAATAAGTATTATGAAATTTCATCATTGCTAAAAAATCAAACTCGAGATAAAAAAATGTCATCTTAGCAATTCTGTGTCTGTCCATATGTCTAACTGTCTATTTATCTATCTATATGATTGTTTGTACGTAAGTAGACCCTACAACCTATATTACATTTTTTTTTTTAATTTTCTCCCTAACTCCCTAAATGCCCAGTATGCATTATGGGGGTGCCGCTTACAATAGGATGTGACAATAATCACCACAGAATGGATTGGGGACAATTGCTTAACACCAAGTTCAGCAAGAAGCTCTCAAGAAAAATTACTTTGACTTAATTGTATGTTTGTTAATTGTATGTGAATATATATTCAATAAAAAGATTAAATTATTTGGTGTATGTTTTTTATTTTGAAGCTTCGAGCTATACAAATGGTATTCGTTTCTAGAAATCGAGTTGTAGGCATTACGACAGAAATTGCATTTTGACCGCAAGGTGTTGTGCATAATATAACCAAAATCCGTAGTTTATACACATAAGTATTGTGTATTTAACATTCAACAACGGATGCTGTTTTATTTACAATTTTTCTTGTTGTAAAATCTACAACAAATGCTCCCATTTTCACAATTTGGTTTTGGAAAGTACAACCATGTCTCTGTTAAATTGAAAGCATTGGATGTCGGGTCGATTATGACAATGAATGCAGTCGATTTAACAGCGGTTTTCAACATTTCTACAACATTTTTTTTTGGGTGTACATTGTTGTTAATGTAGATTGGAATGTGTGGTACGTTTTTATGCGTGAAATTAATTTGGACTGACTTTAGGTCATTTATGTGGTTTTCCATTGGGCAAACAAATCAAACTTTTTTTGATTCGGATCACTTTTTGCAGATCTCGATATTTTTTTTCAGATTTACACATACTGCCAGTAATACCAATAAAACATCTGTTTTATGTCGTTTTAAGAAGTTTGTTTTCAAAACAAACGCGCAAAGTGAAAACCAAAATAATAAGAAAATACATAAATCGAATGGATATAATTTGGTGGAATTATTATCTTCATGGTCTTCCTCATCATCTGAAGACTACGAATCACCGAAACTACTTCATTTGTCAGCGGAAATATTTTTCAAGTCGTTGATTTTTCCAAAAATAAATGCAATTTGAACACTTGATATTGCTGTCAAATAACGCACTAATCCATTTACAAAAGAACATCAATTTCGTTGCATGTTCCATGAGCCGCGTTAAATCTGAGATCTGGACAAATATCTGGTAGTCCCAATGGAAAACGACGTTAGTCTGATCTACCCTCTTTTTAGTCCATTCTGAAATAATCTTTACCGCCGTTTGAAGTTTTTTTTTAAGCTATTTCGACAGTTGCTCCTATATCAAGTACGGCAGTGTCATCTGCAAATGTTGCTGTAGTGGTTTCTTCGCAAGTGAATAATAGGTAAAGGACTTAACCTAGAACACTGTCCTGCGGTGCCACCAGCTTTAATTTCTCTTAATGTTGAGTACTCTGCCTCATGTTTGATTCGATTTGATATGTATGACTCCAGAATTGTCGAATACTGTTTTGGCAGTTGCTTTTGTAGTTTGTGGATCATTCCTTTATGCCAGACTTTATCGAAAGCTTGTGCTATATAACGAAATATTCTAGAGCACAGTCTTTTTTAATAAATAAATAAATTATTTTATAACTAAAATTGTTTAAGCAAATAATTTGGACTGAAAAAAGAATCCGTTTTGTAAATTGTATATATTTAAAAATTGTAACCGCTCCAAATTGCCGCCCCTAGAAAAGTGCCGCCCGGGGCCTGTGACCCCCCCCCCCCCCCCCCTCCCCTCGCTTCGCCAATGCCAAATTAACGCCCAAGAGCTGAGATAGGCGGTATCTTAAGCTAAGTTCCGCAATCGCAAAATTTGCGGCCCTACTGTTTCGGAAAGGGTTTTC
This sequence comes from Cheilosia vulpina, assembly GCA_916610125.1. Classification (NCBI taxonomy): domain Eukaryota; kingdom Metazoa; phylum Arthropoda; class Insecta; order Diptera; family Syrphidae; genus Cheilosia; species Cheilosia vulpina. Next base: position 75,143,271 of record OU744276.1, on the reverse strand, counting down.
CAATAAGAGGTGTTATTGTGAATGACCCGGTATTTCGGTAGCTGTCACTTTTGAAGCTTTTATTCTTTGACATTTGACATTACTAAAAATGAAACGATACACGCTTCAACAACGCATTGAAATTATTAAAATTCACTACAAAAATGGTGAAAAAACACAAGCAACGAAACCATTGATCATTTACGGGAAAGGTTTCCGGACCGCGTTATCTCTCGAAGAGGTGATCACAATTAGCCATCGAGATCTTGTGATTTAACACCTTGGGACTTCTTCCTTTGGGGCCACGTGAAAGATAAGGTCTACGCCAACAGCCCAGCGTCGATTCAAGACCTCAAAGAAAAAATTCGTGAGGCTATCGAGGACATAGGGCAGCCGCTTTGCGATTTGGTTATAGAAAATTTCATGAAAAGGATATGGTCCTGTATGCGTGCTCGTGGTGGCCATTTGGCTGATGCTGTTTTTCATTATTAACGGCATACCTTCCTCTTTATTACGAAATAAACATCCGATCATTTATCTCAAAAAATGGCATGTTTCTTTGAATACCAAAATAACACCTCTTATTGGAAAGCCCTTTATAAAGTGTGACGGGCCTTGAACCGGTAAATGAATTAGCTTCCACTAAAATGAAAGATTCGTAGAGTTCAAGTACAAATGGTGAACTTTTTCCAAAAGCCATAGACATTGGTTGTCGATGTGAATAACCAGTTCCTTGAAAGAAATATTTTTACTTATGCGAAGCCGATTTCAGACCGACCGTCTACTCATCAGCACAAAAGAATACCTACCTCAGTCCCAAGCCAGCAAATACCTGACCTATGTTCACAAAATTGTTTAAAAAGAACAAAGAGCTGACCACCTCCAGTGTTGGTGCCTACAACATGTGTCAAGGTGTCTGCCTCTCTTACCACCCGGACGACAGACTTACCTATATGCATATTCCTAGACCAGGTACATCCTTCAGAAAAGTATCAAATGCCAACCAGCCAGTCTGTGTGCTGCCTGGTATATCAAAGAAACGATGTCAAAAGGAATTAATTCTCAATTCATCAAGTTTCGGTCTGTTTCTGTCAATGTGTAATGTCACACAAGTTCACATATGCTCGTTTCAATGGCGAACGGATTATGACTAAAGTAGCCTCCTATACCCGCTCACTAGCACGGCATCGCATTGTCTCATGTTACCACCACCATATTACATCGTGTCGTCGTCGTGTTGTTTCGTTGTCGTTCCTGCTGTCATTGACTACGGATTCTCTTTGGGCAATTAGAAGAACACGTCGTGTTCAACTTTTTCGATGTCAAAAACCTACAGCAACGAAAAACGAACCGACAGATATGAAACAAAAGGAATTCCCAACTCATACGCCCCGCCAACGAAAAAGGATGTACAATACAACGACGGTAAGTAGGCAAGTCCAAAATGTGAAGCGCAAATAGCAATAACCCGCACGAGGCCTAAAACCTCCCGGGGAACAGTGTGAATATGCAAAAGGCGCTGAGCTCCAGAGGAAGAGGACGACTATTACGTTTTTTGGTTTGTGTTTTTTTTTTTTTTACTTCGTGCGCCTTTCTTTTGAAAAGAGTGGATACGTGTCTTCAAAGCAGTGTGACACACCATCACTTGCCGACATCATAGACTTACCCCTCGCGTGCGCTACCGGACCATCGGTTACATCCGCCATACCACCACTATTATGCTGCCGTCATTTTGCCCCATGGCTTGTGCCGGTACTAGATTTGCTGCCGCTGCCACTGTTACCGCTACGAGCAAAGTTGTCATTGTTGTCGTTGCTCCTTTGATGTTCTCTACTCCTGTAATATGAAAATCGGCGGATGCCCTGAAGAGTACGGTATAAGCTACCCCGCCCGCAACCCATCAATCTGTGCGCTTCACTCTTACACGGTGTTTTGCTATTCGGTTTGCCTTTTGATTTTTGTTGCTCCCCTTTGTCTGTGTGTGTGTCCTTTTTAATTTTTCACTCGGTATTTTTGCCATTTGTTTTTGTTTTAGCCTAATGCCATGCAGAAATTGCAGCGCTGAAATTACTGCCTGGGAATTGCAATAAAACAGCGACTTAAGGTTCATATAGGTACATGCTTACAGTTTGTGCGACAGGTCGGGAGACGTGGCGATTTTTGGACTTAAATATGCAGTATGAGACTTGAAGTTGTAATAAATGGATGCGAGATTTCTGTAGCCTGTCTAAGATAGAGAACATCTTATATCGAGTTGCGAGTCAGAGCAGAAGATAAATAATGACAAGTCAAAAATAATGCTTAAAATAGCGACCGAAAATGCGCCTAAAACCTAGTAAATTTTTTAGTATGGAAAGGGTAAGGAGCGTTCCAAAAATTGTTTCTAAAACACCAACATTTTCGTCCGAAAAAAAAAAACAAAAATTAATTAAATAGCCCAGTAGTCCGAAAAATATCAGCACTTATATAAAAATTGGATAAACCCTACGATAAATCTGTGGCCACCAGCAATAACCGCTTAAGTCTGTTTTACTCATTGTTCAGGAGAGCAGCTTAAAGTTTTTTTTACTCCACTGACTCTAGTGACTTAAGCTGTTGTTTTTTTTGAAATTGTGACCACTTTTTGAAGATATAAAGCTGAAAAAAATTTACAAAATAGATTTTGGTTGGCTGAATCTAATGGCCTTAAAAATCTCAATTTCGTCTTAAGTCGACTTAAGCGGTTATTGCTTGTGGCCACAGAAATATGCAGAAAAAACTGTCTTAAAATCATGCGAACAGAAAATGTTTCAAAAATGAGCTGTGGAAGATATAATACATAATGAGTCCAACGCATCAACTAACGCGTTAAAACCGGGGAAAACACCATGAACCATCATGAACGCCTATACGAATACAAAAAAGTGCTAAAATGTCAAACTATTTCAAGACCTGGTCAGATATACTTGCAGAACAGTGCTAAAGTTATTTAGTAAAAATAAACACATCAAAAACCACTAAAAGCTAAGCTAAAATAAGCCAAAAAAAGGAGTAAAGTAAATGCGTCAAAAATCTAGCTCACAAACCAGGAAAGAGCCATTCAAATCTTATTTTTGTATCATTTTCCTGTGTATGTATTATTATTGTAGCAAAAAAATAGGTTGAAAAAGCTCCAAGAAAATACTGAAGCCAAAACTTGTCAGTAAACCCAAGCAAAATTCGTCAGGACTTGTTCCAAAAACCTATGCAAAAGTTAGTAGAAGATTATAAAAAAAAAAACTCATAGGTGAAATGTCAAAAATAAAAAAAAAACATTGCCAATAACGCGTTAGAGAATTTGTCCAAAAACTGTCGAAATAAACTACCTAAAGTGTTCAAAACTAAGACACAAAAATTGAAAAAAAAAAAACACTTATGATTAAAAAATCAGCTGAAATAAACCAGTCGCTTACAAAATCCTTAAAAAGTTTAGCAAAAACTGGTTCGAAGTGTACTTACTTGCGACCTATCCCTTCCCGACCATACTGAAGCCCTCATTCTTCCTATTTCATTCTCTATAACTTGATTTCCTAAAAAGGGAGATTTGGTCTTCTCCTTGAACTTAGGGGGCGCGACTTATAGGTCGTTATGGTAAATTTGGTCGATGTAACTAAGCCGAAGAAGTCGACGTTCTATGGGTTCATTGACTAGAACATTTGAGGTGGTGACTTGTCCATTTTTCCACAAAAGCACGTCGAAAACGGTCCAAAATCAGTTGTCCAAACAGATAGTTGGAAAATTTGTCAAAAATATATGAGCAATAAGCCAAAATTTTGACAAGCAACCGCGTCCAAAATACAGGTATAGACACTTTAAGAATTGTGCTAAAACTTTACAGAAAATGGGTCCAATTCTAAAAAGGAGTTAAAAGTTGTGATAAACAAACTTCTGATAGATGTTGCTTCTAATTCTTTCTCGACCGTCTCGGTCGGTGGTTACTTTTATTCTCTCTCGTTTCGATTTTGACATATCATATTATTATTACGGTACAGTACGTGAAAGTACACTACTAGTGTTTTATTAAGAAACAGAGAGGTCACAGGGTGCCACAATAGATTCAGATAGTCGTGGCGAAGAAAAGTTTAAAAAAGCTAAAAATCGGGAAATATACAAAAGGAAGATGGCGCCCGAAAACGTGTACGCGTACTAAAAACTTTCATAAACGTGTCCAAAAGTGCATCGAAATGCAGCCAATTACAGTCGCACTAAGAATAGCGACATAAATGAATAAAAAGAAGTGACAAAAAATAGCGTCAGCAAATGCAATTCAGAAAACAACCAACAAGTACCATATGCACCCTAAAATTGCATGTAATGGGTCATTCATTTTTCGGTTTCGAAATTAATGCTAAATAAAACACACACAGCGATACATTTTTGATGAACATTTTATTTCATTATAAAGTTTGGACTTTGCCATTGAGTGTGAAATACAATATCATTCAATTGGCCGCCTCGGGAAGGTTCGCGATTCTTTTGAGGACATTTTTAACCACTTTTTCGCACATTTCGGGCGGTATCTCGGCCATAGCTTAAGTTATGATGGTTTTTAATGCGCCTAGAGTTCGAGGAATATTCGCGTAAGCACGGTCTTTTGCGTAGCCCCACAGAAAAAAAAAATCGAACGGTGTCAAATCGCATGATCTGGTGGCCAATTGACGTCGCCAAAACGTAAAATTACACGAACAGGAAACTTCTCACGCAATAAAGCCATAATTGGTCGTGTTGTGTGGCTTGTTGCTCTATCTGGTAGTAAGCTTTAATAATTTTAACGCGTTTTTCGATTGTTAAGCGATCCATTATCATAAATGGCACACAATCACCTAATATTATGACACTTCAAATGACAGGTGTCAAATGTCAGCGCTTCCAACTCGAAACCACGGATTGAATGACCCTTTACAATGTCACGAAAAATTGTCCCAGTAAACGTTTCTACAATTGGAAAAAAAACGCGTCAAAAATGCACCAGAAAACTTGGAAAAAAGCGCCCGCAAAGACTGGTCACAATTAGTATGTAAAAACGCGTCGAAATCCAAAAACGTATGTTAAAATAGTAAGCGATCTTGATTCCTATTGCCGGTGACAAGGCTCGATAGGATAAGCGTCAAATAACTTGAAAAATGCACAAAAGCGAAAATTAATAATGGACGGAAAAATTCTTGCGCAAATATCCACGTTCAAAGTCAGAAAAGCAAATAAAATACGTCAAAGAAGACGTACAAAATCATACAAAAATAGATCAAAAACAGAGTGCCAAAAACCGATTCTAAAAGTGGGCTTCAAAACTCGTCAAAAAAGAGTCAAGGAATCGCGTCAAAAGACTCGTAAAACCACTCATGCAAGACAAATCTTGCGATTTCGGCGGATTTTCCGTTTGCTCGGCTTTTTTTTGTAAACAGTTTTGGATGCGTCCCTTTCTTGCAAGTTGCACAAAATAAATATATATTCCCATCCTTACAACGCTGAGATCGACAACGGAACCAGAACAAGCTTCAGGGATTTTGCGAGGCAGCTCCAATTATTTGATCTGCCGTAAGCAAATGTGCATTATATGGCGAGCGCCAAATTATTAACCATCGAGCTTGTATTGCTATAGCGCCAGCAAATCTTGCTTACACCCTCTCTTGTCAGGGCCACTGTGCCAATGTGTCGCCTAGGAATTGCCTCATATTAGCAATAGCAATTCAAACTGAAGGGCCAACCGTCATCAGCTCGGTTGTCATCATCATCATCATAATCATCTTCGGGAGGAAACACAAGCCGAACCTTGACGAGAGAATTTTCGTAAGGTTTCACCAAAACCCAGCCAATACGTCATTTGGTTAAATAGGCAAAAGAGTCACATGCCCCTGATGTGTGCTGCTGCTGCTGCTGCTTTGCTTTCGGAGCACGATTAAGGAGCCTTAGCAGTACCCGAAAGGAAAAAAGAAGCCCAAAGCATCAACCGGCAACCGCACATCGCCGGCCGGAGGAAGCCGATTATATTGCATATGACAGACTGGCGAACGAAAAATTATGATGTGCGAGGAGGGAACCTTCATCGTCAGCGCAATGAGTGAGTGTTCCCTCATGGACGACAGCTCTCCTCGCTCATGTGTTGCCGGGGATAGATAGATGTATGGCTGGGCTCCCGAGGCGACTCCTCTGCACGGCGCGGCGATGGTGGCGAAGCGACGAAAGTGCTTGTGAAGTTCTGTCGCTTTTTTTTTTTTTCATTCTTTTCACTGCGTTCTTGCTGTCGTCGTCGTTCGTCGTTACTGTCGGTTTCGATTCTTCTCCTCTTCTTTTTACAATTTCGCATGCGAATTTCAGTTTTTTTTTTTCGTTTTCGTTCCCGTCCCGAACCTATTCCAACCGAAAAAGAATTGAGACGGGTTCAATGAACCCACATTCACTTAAGTTTCGAAGGCTTATGGATTGCGTACGCGCCCGTGTATGTATGCACACATGCGGTGCACACAAATATTCCGAGCTCTGTGCGATGGGAAACATAAATTCGTTGTATACATGCTGCCTCGTGTGCCTAGGCTACGTGACATAATGAATTCGAAGTGAGTATTTAAAAACAAAACAACAAAAAAATAAGTAGTGACTTTAAGAATAGCTGCAGCCAGGAGGGTGAGTTCTGAGTCGGTTCCTTCCTTGCTGCGCAGCACCACCACTCCAGACGTTTTGCTGAGAAAAGTGGCAAGGGCTTGCGTTTGCGGACCCCGCCCGTGCATCCGATATACCTACTGTATGTAAAAAGGTAGTAATGTGCTTTTTCGTCGATGATTAAAATTACACATGTGAAGTGCATACCGCAGGAGATTCGGTACAAGAGTGTAACATGGTTACAGTTGAATACGCCGCAGGTTGAGGTGCCCTCTGCGAGGTTGTAGCGCGCTCCTGCAGCATGCCACCACCACCTCCTTGACTCGTGCACCGCAGCAGCTGAATGCATGAAATGTCATTTTGGAAGCCAATCATAGTTGTCTGGGTTTTTGGTACTTGCAGCTAGACAAATACTTGCAAGTCATATGCCTCTGCACGCTCAGATGCTTTTGTGTTCCGATTTCACATTCAGATGGCGGAGTTTAAGTGTAGCGGAATGAATTACTTGTAAAGTGGTGGAATTACATGTACTATGCATTTTTAATTTGAGGGAGTTTCGGTTTTGGCGAGTCGTCTTGATGGCGGTTGGCTTTCGCGTATCGCATTCAACGCAGCAGCAAATTGGGATTTGGGTTCCGTATAATTACTGAGAGACTGCACGCATGCATGATGGAATTGGTGCAGGTACTTGAACAATGAACGTATAGGTAGGCACTCTCAGGAGGGATACTAATTAAACCCTACTTGCCGTGCATGCGATTTTCGTCAAATTAATTTGCACGCCTCTCACACTGGTAATCGAGTGTTACCCTGTAAATCAGGTGCAGTTTCATTGAGCGCGTCTGTGCGGTCTATTGGCGAAGGGCATGAAAGCTTGTAGGGATGGGAAATAGGTGCGTTCCAGACAGACGGTTTCCGAATCTCCACCTGTGTTATCGCATCGAAACCACCAGGCTCTGCAAAAGCGTTAGACCATACCCAACGAAGATTTTTTTCCTTGGATTGATGGTAGATATTGTCACAGATTGACCATTTTTTAGATATTCGCCTCGAAGGATCTCAAACTATCGTAAAATTCTGCAGTTCAGGGACCGCTGAGCTTCGAGAAGAAACCTGAAATAGCAAGCAGTCAGCGCCCTTATATGGTGTCAGTACATTTAATCAGATTGTCATTAAAAATTCGGTGTCAAACGCTTCTTAGCTTGGTAGATATTGTAAACGACCGTCTCCAGCTGTGGTTGCGATTAGAACCACAAAGCTGTGAAGAGTTGTTCAACTCAACTGTTGGACAGTTGTCGGACAGGTATAATCAAACAGTTCTCACGATGGAACTTACGCTTTAAAAGGCCAAATTCAGCTCTACCCAGAAGGTCAGATATTGAGGCCATTAATGGTGGACCTTGGGATATCGAACATCTTCCCAAAAATCTGCTTAGAAATACGGGTTAGACTTTGGTTTTTATGCATACATACAAACCATCTTGAGGATTTTATCAAGTTTATCAGTCTGCGGATGTGCTAAACAGCTCGCCTAAGTCTTGGAAAGGTGCCTCTCAAGGAATTCGTTCCCGGAGTGCTGGAGGCCTGCGAGTATTGACAAAAGAAATGGGCTATTTCCTAAGAGCTAAGAGCAGGCTCTGTAAGCTCTTCTTTCGTCAGGCGCGATTTCTTCATCTGCGGTACCGCAGATCGTGGCTCATTTTTGTTTCTATGGCATGGGCTTAAAAATTGATTTTCTGTAATTTCGCATGAGTCTTTTTGTTTTAGCTTCACTGAGGGCCGTTTGTTCATACGACTCTTAACGCTTTAAGTTCTACTTAAATACATACATTTTAAGGTCATAAACTGTCACATAGGAGTCCATTTGACACTTAATTCGCTATGAGTCGTATCAGCAAACGGCCCTGAAGGTCTTAGCTGTCTTGGGGTGAAAATAAACTTACAGATGCCGCGGCGATCCATCTTTCGCTTTCGGCTGTCTTGTTGCTTTCTTCTCTGATCCAAGCTTGAGTTTGCGAGGCGGGATGCAGTTTAAGAACCTTGTCGATCAATAGGTTTGTAATACCTGTCTATACAAAGTTTTCTTCAAAAACGAACATTTTTATTAATTTAAAAAAATATCATCCTCGAAAGTAAGATTTTTATGAAAATGTCCTGGATATCCTTGAGAATTTTATTTAAACAAATTATTCTTAAATTAATGGTAGACTTCGACTTTCGTGCTTATTTTATCCAGAGGTCCTTAAAGCCCCCAAAAAGGGGATAGTTCCGAAAATCTCCTTCAAAACCAAAAAGTAATGTAAAGTCCAAATATATCAAGAGGACCTTGAAAACACGATGTTCATGAAAATGTCCTTGATATCCTTAAGAATCAAATTTTACCAAGTGTTCTTAAACTAACTGTTGACTCTGATTTTCAAGCATATTTTATCCTTAGATCCTTAAAGCCCCCAAAAAGGGGATAGTTCCGAAAATCTCCTTCAAAACCAAAAAGTAATGTAAAGTCCAAATATAGGACCTTGAAAACACGATTTTCATGAAAATGTCCTTGCGAAATGTCCCTAAGAATCAAATTTTACCAAGTGTTCTTAAACTAACTGTTGACTCTGATTTTCAAGCATATTTTATCCTTAGATCCTTAAAGCCCCCAAAAAGGGGATAGTTCCGAAAATCTCCTTCAAAACCAAAAAGTAATGTAAAGTCCAAATATAGGACCTTGAAAACACGATTTTCATGAAAATGTCCTTGCGAAATGTCCCTAAGAATCAAATTTTACCAAGTGTTCTTAAACTAACTGTTGACTCTGATTTTCAAGCATATTTTATCCTTAGGTCCTTGAAGCCCCAAAAAGGACTTTGATGCCGAAAATCCTAGACCTAGACCTAGACCTACGCATTGCTTTATATTTTGAAGATTGGCCTAGGGGGCAACTGTAAAATCTATAACATTTAACATTTATAACAAAGGGTCCTTGAAATCCAGGACAGGATCTTTCTTGCTATGCAAGTCACAACATACAACCTAAAAAGCAAGTCGCAAAAGTATTTTTTATTCAGTATTATTTAGGTCAGTTTTTTTAGAGTACTGATCGAGCCCGACTCAGAACGGAAGTATTTCACTTCACCAGGGAACTCCACAGGAAACGGTTCTCTCCCGCTTACTCTGGAATCCTGTTCTTAATGAACTCAAATGCCAGCTGCGGGGTTGTTGCCTACGCGGACGACGCACCGCCATTTCTTGATAAGTTGAACACCCGCAGGGTCTTTGCCGCCGTCAATTTGTCAGAAGTGGGGGTAGACAGCTGCGGTCTTACACACAAACCCAACCCACACTAAGTGTGTCGTGTTCAAAAGCCGATACTAAAAGTTAGAATTGCACCCTTCTTGCTACTGATCTTTGCCTCATAAGTACCATTGGCTACAAGGGTTTGGAATTGAAGCGGGATATGAATTTAAATAGAGAACTTTAACGAATTTGTCAAGATGGTTATTGTTGCGGTGTACTCCCACAAGAGGGCGGTAGCTACCCCCGAAGCCTATAATCAAAAAATGTGCGGTAGTACGGCGGAACCTCCTATGTGGAATAATGGTTTGGGTAACCGTCTTGGAACCGTCACTAAACACATGGAAAAAGCTCTACGACCACCATATCCAATATGAAGGGCAACTTAAGCCTTTTAGCAAAGACATTTCTGTCGTTTCGAGCATGGCTCTCACTATAGACCTCCAAAAGGAGTACAAAATATCACGAGCTTGAGAGCTTAGTCCAGTTCATTTATTCGTGGAAACCGAACATCCCATTAACCCGCCCGAAACTACACATTCTGACACCCAACGACTAAACGTCCGAATGGCAGCCAACTTGACTGCCGAGAAACTTTTGCTCGAGTTACCAACTTCCCTAATCAGCGCCAGTCCCAAATCATCTCCGCACCTTTACGACCAAAATCTCCAACCAGTGTAATTGACTGTTAATTGGCCTTTAAAACGCAACCATGAGCGCCAATCCAGAGCAGCGCAGCAGATCCAATTCAGTTCCAGATTAAGTAATCAAATTGCTATTGATCGCGAGTAGGTTCATAAAAGCTGATTACAAAGCACTGCGAACACGCCGTAGTGCAGCAGCCATCACCATAAACGACCCCGTCCTGACGATGCGATTGAACATCTTAATACGCCACCTTGCGCCATTGTACACACGCTGCACTCGGTGTTTACACGGCGAGCAGTAGCAAGAATAAATAGAAAAGGAATCCTAAACTGGTGAGTAAACATAAACACCGCCTCCATTACTCGCGTAGCCACAAAGCGAAGACTATCACTGCCGCCATCAGTCAGTCAGTTGGTCGTCGACAACAGCCATCAACTAGAAGCTCATGGAGGAGCACCTAGTAGTGCTGCGGCGATTTAGTTTTTTTTTTTTCTCTCCGAAGTAACCGTAGGTGGAAGCAAAGTGGTGAGGACACCACTTCACCGGGGCCGATAGTTTGTTGTCTAGGCAAGAGTTGCGATTTGCATCCATAGGCCACGCGTGGACGTCCAGCATATGTATACGTGCGTGTTAGCTCCCATTTGTGCAGTGTTCGAGGGCGAGGACGAGGACGCGGGTATGTGCTGTTGAATTGTTGGACAAACGAACGAGCGAACCGTGGTCCCTTTTGTGAATCCATCGAACCACATTTTCTGCTCGGCAACGCATTTGCACGCATAATTCTTGAGTGCAGTTGAAATATGAAAATTGAGAGCAATTTACCATCAGCATGGTAGCGTATACCATGCACTGGGCGCAGGTCCTGACGCCTGACGGTATGGGCGATGGGAGCTCATACTTTGCCTCAAGCGCTCTCTCGCAAAAAGAGTTTCCACTCTTTGTTTTCGTTGTTTCATTATATAATTTGCTTTTGCCTTGCAATGCAATTGTATAGTTGTTGTTCGGGCAATAACGCTTGGCTGCGTCTTACGCCTGAGCGGGGTGGGCGCGCTGCCTGCCTCGGTTGCTGAAAAAATTCGTCAGTCCTATTGAATGCGTTGAACAATGGTTGGAAGTTTGGCTGCATACGAGGCGAGGTATGTGTTTGCATTTCCGCGTGTGTAATGTATTTTGATGCAATCAGGTTGAGAAGTTCCTAACTTCTGAGGGGCTCTCTTTGGTCATAATCTGCGGTTAAATGAGCGCCTGGAAGGTGCTCTGTTACATGAGTCAGGGTAAGCTGGTGTTGATCAAGCTTAAGGAAATTATAGCTTATACGCATATCTAGCGGCGTGTACAAAAATTCATCAAACGTGTTTGGACGACGGTCAGCACATCTACAGATCCAAAGCCATTCACTATACTAAATGGGTAGATGAGCGCCTTATAGTGACGATAGTCAAAAGCGACTTGGTTTAGGTGAGGTCAGGTGGCTGTCGGCAGAAGCTGACAATTTTAAACCATTTGAAGGTCCCTTGTGATACCAGATGAAAAAATGGGTGCCCTACACACTTGAACCGGGTTGATCTTCTGTTCTAATGAAGCTTAAGAGACTTTAAATTGCTGTGCTAGTTAGAAAGCTCACAGACGGGGTTTTCCTTTTCTGCAGAGAGCCTGGTAAATATAGAGAGAGTGAAAGAGGTTTCCCTCCATTTCGTCATCTGCAGAGTTTCTAAAAATATTGTTTAAATGCACGAAAAGTCTTGATTACCTTAAAAAGGTGTCCAATCCGTGGTCCAAACCGATTTTAAGAACCCCCCCGGTTTTTAAGAAGGTCCCACAAGTCTTTGAAACCCTTTGGCAAACAGATGCTTTAATTTATCAGAGAATTCGGCCCCAAATACCTTCAGTCTGCTGTTCTTAAGGGCGGGACAGTCGCATAGTAGATGCGTTGCAAAAAACTCTCAGAACCTTTGGTTAAAGCTTTAGTTGCTGAAGACCTCTGCGACGAAAAGGACGCTTACTGACTTACAGTTAAGCAAGAGCTACCTCTAGAGAAGACCCCAGGGAAACACTGCTTATGCTACTGCCAAGGGTATCAAAGGGACAGGGAAGACTTCTATCACGGCAATTGATTCCTAGATCATTAAGTTTGAGTCCCAAAACTTAACGAGGCATAGTGGAAACCCTCTTCTGTATACCTGGCCATGTGGGGACAGTGGGTAAAAAAAAACAGTCGACTCCATAACAGAAGAGGTAGCTTCAGCATCACCAACCTTCAAAAGTGCCACACCTTCTTGTGCACTGGAGGATTAGACCTCTAGGGCTTCAGCCACGCAGTGAGCGACTTGCGGCAAAACAATTGAGCGACGAAAAAAAAATTAAAAACGTTCCAAATTGTGTGGCGGTGGCCCACGTAAGATCTGAGCAATTTGCGATTTGGTTAAAGGCATAGCGACGTCTCTCAATCGCCTAAAGACGACCTAAAATACTCAAGCCATGAGGCGAGCTACGGAGCTTCAACATAACCGACAAAGATTTGAAGCATGATCTCGAATGACTTTGCAAACGGGCTTCCAAACAGGCCATTGAAGACTGAACAGGGTGTAGCTGACGAAAGACTCTCCAAATTCTGCGAAGAGTCTTGTGAAATCCCGGAAAAGTGACCCGTTATCATGATGTGGGGATGTGACCCACAAAGGCTGAAACATTTAAGACAAGTATCAGCTGAGGCAATCCGTCGCTGAAGCTGCCATTCATCATTAGGTTATTGGATTGGAGATCGTTGCTGTAGAACGATTTTTTCCGCCGATTTGAGTGTGGGACCTGCCTGCCCAGTTAGACTTATCTGCGCATTTGTACTTCTGAAACTGTATATGATTCCTCTATATAAGAAAACAGAGAAAGTGCAAACATTTTTTAGCAACATCTACTTGGACGATTCATAGTTTTTCTACTTTTTTCAGCTCGTTGAACAAACAGGTTCTAGTAGTGTTTTGACTTCAAAAAGATGCGAGCTTATGGTCGGTTAGCTTATTTTGTGCTCGAAGGAGCAAAAGCTCATAAACTTCGAAACCTCATCTTCGGTTTTGAACAGTAAAAAGTCCTGACAGAGGTGAATGGGTCAGCAAAGCATTCACAGGGAGCAGGCTATGCTTTCTATGCTAAGTACGCTTTGACAGCCAGCTTTGAAGTCAGATGTATGTAAATAATTTTTACAAGTATTTTACAATGTAAAGATTAGCCTAAGTCATTATTGGTTTGGCCTATGGCCGTCTACCAGGTTGACAAATTAAGTTTAGTCTTACATTAAAAATCTCCTTCTTTGATACGGTTTCCATAACGAAGTGCTGCTACTGAGTATTCATATAAGATCTCCCATCCTTTTTCTCCGTTTAAGATGCTCATTGCTTCATCGTCGCGACGACTAACACATCTTTTCGGTACATTGATAGTCGAAATTCTTTTAAAATCGGACAAACGCCAAGAAAATGAATGATATCTTCTCTTTTCTTCATGTTGCAGAGGTCACAAATTATTGGTAAATCTGGTCGATGGGGTATAAAGTTTAACTGGACGAGTTCACCTCTCAGTTTGATGTATATAGATGTATATAGTTGCAAAGGCAAATGTATAACCCAGGAAACAAAATGCCGAATCAACATTTAAGAGGACCAAAAAAGCATTTTTCTCTTAGAACCAGGACAGAAATTAGCTCATTTTGTATTTTTGGACTTAAGTATTTTATCGGGCCCTTTGGTTTACTTAACAATTCTCGTAAAATCAGGTCGTATTTTCCTAATAACTCAACAATACTCAAAAAAATTCCTTTGGAGCTTGGATCACTGCTATCTGCGTTTTCTCTGTGGCCACGAAAGGCTAAATTACACGTTGAAAGTGTCAGAGCCAGGGTTACCGTTAACTTAAAAAAAAAGTCACTAACTCGAACCTAGAAATCCACCAGATATGGTAAAATTTAATAAAAAAATCACTAGAAAAAAAAATGTTCACTACCTACAAATGAAAAAAATAAAATTCAATTTTAACAACATTTTTATTTTAAACAACAAATCAAAAACTTGCAATATTTAAATAACTTATAAAAAAATAACAACAAAACAATAAACAACACGCAAAAATCAAATTGAATATTGCAATTTGCAAGTGTCAAACTCGAATACTAAAATTTGTTAGTGACAAAAAATTAATTTTTGTCACTAAACTTTTGAAAATTCCACTAGATATAGCGACAAAGTCACTAAAAAGGTAACCGTGGTCAGAGCAACATCAAGGAGTCTAGAAAGTACTTGGCGCCAAAAAGATTTTTCTTTTTTGACCATAGACTCTTGCTCTTCATCGAGTGTTCCATGTAGCCGCCACTGTTGATACGTAAGACAGGAATCCAGATGAATTTTGCATGTCTCGTGTCTTTGTATGGCATCTACAATATGTTTCCAGTCGTCGCAGCTCTCAATTCAAACATTTTACATTTTCTTCGATGCCCGATTTGCGAATAACCAACACGGTTCACAATACGCCTTCTGAAGTATTAAAGAATAGGATAGCAATGTACGTTCAAGTTCCACGCCAGACTTGGAAACAATGTAGTAATGTTTTTCTAGAAAAGATCTATTGTCACTATCTTTTAAGAAAGGGCCCTTAGGTTTACAATGTCCGTTTTCAATCACGAACCTTTTCACTTGATCAGTTAGCTCTTTAAAATTACCCTTATCAGTAATATATAATTCTCTTTGATTTTCGCTAATACCCTGTTGTGGTTGTTCTGGGTCTGGATAGTCACTGGTGTTGGGTGCTGCATCTGATAATTCTGGTATACTTTTAGTAAGGTCCAATTCTTCACTTTTGGAGCACTGTTCACTCGACTTTTCATTATTCAAGTCATCATTTTTAGGTAGCTTTTTATTTTTTTCTTCAGTCTCCCTCTTTCTCTTTCGTGTTTCGCTGCCACTTAAATACAGTACGCCCTCGGTAAAAGCAACCCTCGATAAACGCAATACCTCGGTTAAAGCAACACCTAGAATTTTACCATTAGTGACTCAGTAATTACAACTTTTCAAAAAACTGTGACTCGATAAACGCAACTTTCCATCCATGCTCTTATTTCATTTAATTTTTGTTTCGTTTTTTTTTGTGATTGGTTTTACTGTAACTGGGCAGTTATTTTACAGCTACTTCTCGCAGAATTTTAAACACATAGATCGTAGGTGCATTCTTTTTTGCATCATACAAGAATAAGAAAAGGAGCGGAAAATGTTTCGTATTTCTTACCATAGTTCATGTGATTTTCTCGCGGTCGGTAATTGTTTTGTTTCGTGTAATAAAGAAATCATGGCAATAGTAAAAAAAAGTTCCCAAAATGTCTATAAAGCAGAAGGCTGAGATTTTAACCAAATTGAGTAACGGTGCATCAGTAAAATCGCTTTGTGAAACATACAAGTGCAACAAGTCAAGCATTAGCAGAATAAAAAAGAATAAAAATTTGCTTAACAAATTCGTATCTAATTCTGAGTCCGGACCGGGAAAGCGCGTAACTTTAAAAGCCTGCGAGTATCCAAGGATGGAAAAAGCCTTGTACAATTGGTTCCAGAGGCAACGCAGGCAAAACGTACCCATTTCCACAGAAATCCTTAAGTCAAAAGCATGCATGCTTCACAAGAAAATTAAAGAAAGACCAGGAAATTTTAATGCCAGCAATGGCTGGTTTTCAAATTTCAAAAAACGGTATGGAATCCGAATGCTTAAAATTTGCGGAGAAAAGCTGTCAAATAAGCCAAAACTGGTGGAACCATTTTTAATTAAATTCGAAAATAAAATTAAAGAGCTCAACTTGTTACAAGATCAAATTTACAATGCGGACGAGTCTGGCCTATTTTTTAAGCTTATGCCAAACAGAACGTTTGTGGGTTCTAAAGAAGCTACTGCTCCTGGTAGAAAAGGGAGCAAGGAAAGAATAACTTTTCTTGCTTGCACTAATGCGTCTGGAACGCACAAAGTGAAATTGTTCGTTATAGGAAAAGCTGTTAATCCAAGAGCATTTAAGCATTTCGAAAATAGGCCCGTCGTTTACAAGGCCAACAAAAATGCATGGATGACACACGAATTTTTTAAAGAATGGTTTCATTCAACTTTCGTACCAGAGGTAAAATTATTTTCGAATTGATTTTGTAGAATTTTAAAATTGTTTTCTTTTTTTCCTTGGTTTAGGTAAGACAGTTTCTGGAATCCAAAAATTTACCTTACTTCTATTGGACAACGCGACGTGTCATCCAAAAGACGGGGAGATGACAAGTGATGATGGTAAGATTGTTACCATGTGTTTGCCAGCAAACGGCACCGCTATTATTCAACCAATGGACCAAAATGTCATCAACTTGACAAAACTGTACTGCAAAAAAGGACTTTTGGCACACTTAGTCGGAAGCCAAGGTTCAGATTTGGAGAGTAAAATAAAAGCTTTCAATTTAAGACATGCCATATGCCTCCTGGCTACTGCGTGGGACAAGGTTAAGTCTTCGGCTATACAAAAATGCTGGAAGCCTTTAATGTCTCCTGACAGTGAGTGGGATGAGGAGGATGAGCTGCCGTTGAGGATCATCAGCGATAAAATCATTAGTGACCGCGAAATGATGACATCCATTAATGACTTGCTTCAAGCTTTATTTGCCACTGAAACTTTTGTCACCGAGGAATTAAGCAATTGGATTGCCGAAAACGATATCGAGCAAGTGCCTGTTTGCACTAATCTAGAAGCCGAAGAAATCGAGAGTGAAGAAGAAAGCACAGGGGCAAGCGTAAGTCCTCCACGGCAAAAAATCCAAACAGAACATGCTATCCAAGCATTTAGTATTTGTCTTCAATGGGCTGAAGAAAACTCGGTTCCACTAGAAGATACCTTGACTCTTCAAAAACTGAGAGAGCTGGCCGTTGACATTAATATATCCTCAAAGAAAAAGCAAACGAACATTTCCCAATATTTGAAAGCAATTTAACCAAAAACTATATTAACTGTACTACATAATGTATACAAATTTTTTTTTAAATGAATTAAATTATATTCCTTTTCCTTTCTTTTACGACGAACAATATTCTTTTATTTTTGATACTATGGTTTTCACCTTAAATTCTAATTCAAGGCACATTTTTTTTGTGACTCGGTTAAAGCAACACCCTCAATTAACGCAACTGCTCGAATTTCCATCGGTTGCTTTTACCGAGGGCGTACTGTATTTTCTGGAACTAGACATTTTAGTATCTAACTTTCACAATAAACTTTACTTTGCCACCATTTTCATATTCAATAAAAGAACAAAAAATACGAAAAATCAAAGATGCAAATCGCCAATTGTCAAAAATAATCACACAAAGAATACGCACTCAGTAGAGCCCTCATAAAAAAATATCAAATCCGGAATTCCCCTAATATAGTGTTGCTAGCTCGTAGCTCGTCCCAGCAGCAGCGCCACGAAAAAAGTGAGAACAAAATGGGGAATTCCCCGATCGTCAATACTCACACGCGCTGCCAACGTACAGCGACAAAATATGTAGAAACCAATGGATGCGTTCTAAAATGAATAGAGATGTGCAATTACCGGTATTTTGATTGACAGTTTTTTGACGGTCATAGGTACGTAAAATTACTCGTCACGGGTAACGTGTACATCTCTAAAAATGAATCAACATCTTTTTGTTTAGGTTGGTTGAAAAGTTGAAATACTTAACGATTAACTTGAAATTGTATTATGGTCTTTAGTTGTCTCACTTTGGATTTTAAGCAGAACTTATAAAAATATACTTTTCAAATAAAATAAAATACTCAGGTGCAATGTAAAAAATTATTTTTGTGCTCGCGGCCTCTTGGGTCGGGGGACCGTGGCATTTTGCCAGCCCTGCCACCCTATTGTTACGCCACTGGTAGTAGTTCGAGTGAATGTTCGGATTGGCACCTAGGAATGTGTAGTCATCTCAAGTACTGGGAGCATATCTTCCCTTGGTTGCCGTGAATTTTGGGCAACACATTGCTTTGCCCGCGTGATCTTCCATTGTACGAAAGTTCAGTTTAAGTTGGAAGATTGAAAGTGGTGGAGGCTCCACTTAAGCATCCTACACGCATGACCTTTCTGTTGAATAAATAAATGACGTGCAAAATTCACTCAACCCGTTATCAGCGCGAACAGAGTGTAATTAACTTAGAACGACGACTGCCAACAAGGTGAGACAAATTCAGAGCCATATACGGCCTTATGGATGAAGAAAATTTCCTTTGGGGTCTCCATGATGTGGGGCACAACTATTTTACAGTTTCAATACAAACTATCCACCAGCGTTGCAAAGAAGAGAACACACTTTCGCAGCCTGAGGCAAAGATGAAAGTGGTTCAACCTTTGAGCAGGGTGATAAGATATGTATACGTTGTTCACTTAAATGCCATACATGCGTGCATTAAATAATCATGAAGCTGTACATTGAAAGCAAACTGAGAGGCGTATCTGTCGGCGTCAAACCAAACCCAATTCAAAGAACACGGGTATCGCATGACGGCATACGTAATTATTCATATTAGCCATTATCCAATCCGACTATCGCTCCTTTTATCCGGCAGGAATCAACACATAGAAGATAGCTCCCCTAATTTCCAAATGCACCTTGTGGCGTGGATAGAAAAAAATCCATCCACCAGCAATGGGTATGCCGTGCCTATTAGTAGATTTGGAGAGAGATGCAATACATACAGTAGAGGTAAGTTTATAAAAAAACGCTCTTTATGGCCAATAAACAATTTAAAGCTTAAAGGTGGACCTGGTCTTTTTCGTCCAACATGCAAACGTATATCCCAATGGGATAGCGAGTGATCATGGGTGAATGTGCAAGTCGCTTCCACAATGGCCACAATATTCATCAGACATTAAAACTTTGTTGACATTCCCGTTAAGGAAAGCTAGACCAACATTTTGAAGAGCTGACGAGCCTTCAAGCAACAACAGCGCAAATATTTAAATGAAATTTAAAAATCATATAAATAAAATTGGTGCAGTTCTGTTCGATTAAGATTGAATTTGACTGCATGTACTTAAATGCAAAAATCTTAGAAACTGCTCAGTATATTCTGGTGAATTTTTCACAGGCCTATAGAGGATACCTAGACCTACTTTGTCTCAACTCTACGTCTCTATAAATTCCGGAAAAAAATGGACAAGAGTAGTGGACGACGGGAGGGAGGGAGGGAGCTCTCTCTACAAATACATTACGACGAACAAATGTACCTGACTTATTTTTGAGCATAAATTAGGCCGCTCGATCAAACGCATCTAGATCTGGATATGTATATAAATATTTTTTGCAACCGCATATCTGACAGCCGAGTTGGCAACAGAGTGTAAGAATTCCCCCCGACAAATCACACACGCACACACCATCAATCGACGAAACGAGACCGCACAGGCGCACTCTCAGTCGCAACAAATCTAGCCCCACACCGCGGTACACTCATATTCGAGCGATGACCGTGGCCGTGTCTTCATGTCGCTGTGCCTATGTCTGCCGCTTCAGCGGAGAACGCGCGCCGCAGTCCAAACCGATGTTACCCGAAATTGATTGACAGTCCAAATATTGATCGTGCATAGCAATTAGATAGATTTTCCTATCCGCACACAGTCCAATGTGGGCATTTCGGTTCTTTCGGTTGGCCTTTGCGGGCCGCAGTGGGTAGAAATATCGCAGCGACACGTCCGACAGAGGAAGACCGTTTATTATTTTTAGAATCGTAAACTGTGGACACGCCCGCCGACATCGCTCTTTTGTTTTGCCCACATACAAGTATGCCCGCCCAAATGTTTTGTTTTCAACTCTCCAGACTGGCAGTGGTCAGCGGTTTGGTTTGCAGGAGCTGCGTTGCGTGCACTAATCGACGTCATCGAGACAAATTCGAGAACCAAAACAGAACCAACAAAATAAAAACTCACTCACAACGGCCATTATCTCTGTCGAGTTGAACGCACTCTGTTGTCTGTTGCACCAAGGCGGCGGTGGCGGGGATGGGTATGGGGACACAAATGGGCGCTATTCTCAAGAAATAATCGCCAGCGAAATAAAAAGCGGTCTTCGGGGTTCCTCTCGTCGTTGTCGTCGTCCCCTGCCATCATCGTTTCATCGCTGCATTGATCTTTCGTTGATTGACCGCTTGATCTGAGCGCACACAAAAACACACTACGACGCAAAAGCCACCACCAACAACAACCACCACAACAACGGCAGGCACAAGCAGTTGGTGCGGTGGAACTGACCAATCTCAAGATGAAAAATACCAAAACACAACATGAGCAGCTGAAATGTCTTTGTTTGGCAGGCCACATTGCGACGACGAGACGGGACAAGAAGATGGATCGCGAAGATGACGACGAAAGCCCGGCTTAGTTCTTGCACCACAACAGACAGCACATACCCAAAAGATGAACATTGTGCGTGTGCTGGCTGTGCCTATGGTCCATCCATTCAGCCATTGATGGCGAGGCAACGGTTATTGTGTGTGCCGGTGCGATGATTGCCTTCTTTCGTTCCATGTTTCTATTTATTGAAGTTGTTTTCCGTTTTTAAATTGTTGCCCCCTGCCGCTCTGATTGGGTTCTCTTTGCAAACAAATTTCAAAGACGCTTTTTGTGATGCGTTCTCCTTGGACTTGCATCCGAACCTGTTGTTTGGACAGCCAGCGCCATTGGACACTTTATTTCGCCCGTCAGTCTGTGATTGCGGTGGTTGGTTCCAATCCATGTGTGCAAAGAAACGCCAAAGACACCTGTTTGCCGTGTATCGTAGGTACCCACTTCAGTTTTTTGGTGGAAGGCTTTATGTTGAAGCTTAGTTTGTGACTCTTAATGTGTGTGAGGACTTCAATAAAGATGGACATTGATATTCTGGGGTCCGAAAAGTTGTTGAATTAGGTTTGAAATTTTGGAAACTCCTCCCACCATAAGAAGTACTAAGGCTAAGCGTTCCTGTTGAAGAGCACATGCTGCATACTGCAGGAAAAACAAGTGAACGTGATCATCTACACGTCGCCGAATGTCCTTTTTGAAGTAACACTTCTTTAGGCACGCTTGACTTGGGGGATAAGCTGGTGAATGCGTCACGAAAGCGTTACGGAAATTGCGAGCGGAATTTGAGAGGGAGATATAAGTTATTGATATAAAAAGAGAGAGAGAGTTACGATTCGTTTCGTATATTATTGTAGAGGCAAGAGAGATAGATGCGAGCACACGTTTTCGTGTTCTCTTTCTCTCAGCCAGTTACGTTTCATTATCTAAGACACAGTGCAGCAGTGATACCAGATCGGGGGATTTATCACCTTTTGCGGGATTTTCTCACTAATAATAAGCTAAAAAGGACAAAGGGACTTTTCAGACCTCATAGTACAAGAAGAAAGGGATTTTACTTTTTGGTCAAATTTTGTTCCTAATTGCTCATTTCATTAAGAATATAAAAATTTTTCAACCTACGATTAAATTAAATATTTTCATGTTTAGAAAAAAGTCATTCAAAATATCTAAATGCTTTCATTTTCTTTTTTTTATTTCCCTAAACTGTTTCGTAAAATGACATATGTGTCTGTGAATGAATCACGAGTATTTTTTTTTAAATAATAAATTTATTTATTTTGTAAACATAAAAGGGATATTTTGAGTATAACCGTGGGATAACTTGCTTCAAAGTCTGGTATCACTGCAGTGCAGGCCTATTGTCTGTATCACACTGTCGGAGCAGCAGAGAGAGGTGCGAGCACACAGTTTCTTTTCTTTCTCTCATAGCCAGTTACGTTTCGTATATCTAAGACACGCCTATTGCAAGGTTGCCACTTTGGTAATTTTTAACAAATTTTTTAATTCTGTTTTTGCTTATTGGGTTTTGGTAATTTTTATCTGGTTATGGTAAATTGTTGAGCAGTTGTACCACGAATGCGAACTCGATATCACCTCATTTAAATGCTACTTTACTGCTTCTGAGTGAACGCATTGCATTATTTGCATAGCTATGCCTCATCACCATCCATATAAAACTGTTTTATTCGCTGTTGAAGAAATTGCAGAATGCACTCATTTTCTTCTTTTGACAGATGGTGAACTTGGAAATAGTTTCTGTTCCTGTTTATAAATATATTGAGATATGGATAGGTTAATTAATCATATTATTTATTTACAGACATGAAACATGAATTTGTTTAGGGTTTGTTATAAGAAAATAGGTACATGATCTCCCATGGCTTCTAGCAGCTGTCATTTTGTGCAAAATCAAATAAAATAATTTGAGTTTTTTTTGTAAGTGGCAACCGTGGCCTAGAGGAGCAAGAGAGCAGTGCGCGCGCCCATTTTCTTGCTCTCTTCCTCTCATAGCCAGTAAATTATTGAAGAAAATTGATATATTAACATGTATAAACTAAACATGTATATACAGAAGGAGCTAAAGAAGTTTTACTTCAGTCGTGTGGTCTAAAGTACACTCGTTTTTTTATTCGCACACCAATATGTGTCAAGTCTTCATATAGGAGGTCATTGTATCTGACCTGCAAGGCTCAAGACAAGTATTTCCACAAGCGTCAGAACTCTTAAACACACAACATAATTTTTATCAATCCCTCCCGGGGTCTGACGTTGGGTACATTACTTCGTAGGTCTCATTGGGGACTTTGGCTATAATGTCATCTGCATCTTTCGGGTTTTTATTTTCCATTTTGGCTCATCAAAGATCGTATGGAAAGGTCTTTATCAAAAAGCACAGACAACCAACCACTTCCCCTCTTAGAGCTCCTTAGAAACTGCGGGCTTGATAGGTTCACTCTTTCACTTGCGAACTGACCGCCATGAACCATCTCGTACCTCGTTTAGGTATCATATTTTTCATCTAGACAGTCTGAGCGAGGTATAACCGCGTCTATCAATATATAAGCAGACTTGGATTTTCGTGACAGTCCGGGGTTGTCGGCCTCAACCAACAAGCCCCTCCATGCCAGCTCGGTCCCTAGCCAGCTGCCTCTAGTTACGCACACCAAGTTGATTGAGGTCGCCCTCCAATTGTGCGCCCTACCTAAGGTGGGGTCTTCCTCTGCCTCGTTGTTCCTTTATGAGTGGACGCAAAGACTCGTCGGGCTGGTGCGTTGCTGTCCATATGCTCCACGTATCCCAGTCATCTTAGGCGCTGCTTTTTCAGTAAGTCAACGTCGCTGTATAGCCCATAAAATTCGTCGTTAAATCTTCTCGTTCACACTTTATCGATACAAACTGAACGAAAATCGCCCGAAGAATCTTTCTCTCGAAACATCCGTTTTTGACACAGTCCAAAAAGTGAAATGAATTGAATTTACCTTATACAATTACTTTTTTTTTAATAAATAAATAATAAATAATTTACATTACAAGGGTAATTGTAAACATATGTTGGATCTTATTTCCTACCTTCAAAACTAGGTTAAAGGACAACTGCACGTGAGTATTAATCCTATCGATAAAATAGTTTATTTAATTTAACAAAACAGTATAAATAAGGAACTGATAGATTATTTCTATTCACTCAATAATTCTCCTAATGAATCAACAAATTAAAATGCTGGAGCTGACAAAATGTAGTATGTAACCAACAATCTGTTTCCAGATTCAACTAAACACAACGGCAGTACTGAGAAATTATTTCTGTACAATCAGCAATATTTGCTGTTGATTTAAAAAAAATGCTACAATTGCTGAATTAACAAATTAATTCGATATTATTAACAATTTTTTTTTTGTGAATTTGACAAACAGACAAAGACCAAATTGATAAATTTCATTGTAAAAGCAACAGCTGTTAATTGTTGATTTGACAAACCAGCAACGGTAGAAATGGCAAATCTCTGTTGTATCTTATGATTACTTACTTACTTAACGGGCTCCCGACCCGTGAAGAGTCTCTGCCTTCCATCCTCTGCGTTCCCGGGCACTTTGCTTCCAGTTATCCAGACCAAGCGCTCTGGCATCCGCGATGGCTTGGTCTTTGAAACGGAGGTTCGGTCTTCTTATATCTTATGATTAATTTAACGAATTATTTGTATACGCACAAACAAACGATTTTTGTTAGCACGACAATTTTTCTATCATCACAACAAAAGTTATTAAAATTTTGTCAATTTGATTGAAACATTTTGTTGGATGTATATTAGGCTGGAGTGAATATGGCAAAAAAATTGTTTTTTTTTCAGAATTTGTTTGTTCCCGTATTGGTGACTCTATAATTTGGACATCATTTATGCAAACAATTCAGGAACCTATGACTTGATCTTCAGATGGCGCAGAAGACTTGAATTTAAATAAAATGAATACCTACAGCCGTATTCATAACATTTAATTAATTTTGGTTTAATTGCAGAAAACATTATTCATAAAGATTTTTTTAAAGATAATAAAACACTTAATCAACTATCAAAAAATTAAATGCCTAAATTTGCATTTAGCGGTGAATTAACTTTCGTTTTCCGTGTTGTGCCCAAAGTCAAATTAGTTGGCGGATATATTTTCCATTTTTTTAGATAATTTTATTATCTAAAATTAAATTATAAGCCCCGTCTTAACCGTTTTTAACTTCCGGAAAGTGAACAGCGCAGATATTGATGAGTTCAATCAACCCACTCTAAGCCGAATATGCTTGAAAGCCTCTAAGGCATTTGCCTCGAAAAGACCTCTTTATATAAATATGCCAATACTGACTTCAGAACAAATTTATGTCATCTCGAAATTAAGAAGTATTAGAGGACTTCCACAAAGAAGTACGCAAGTACTGCCAGATTTTCGGAGTAATTTTGCTAATGTCGTTTTCCATTGGTTTCACTCGGGGATCCACTCTTTCTGTGATCCAATGGAACAACAAAACTGCTTCTGATTGAACCCACAAAAGTATTTATGTAATGCCAAAATATAATCTACGGCGGCTGGCAGCTGACTTGTATCAAATACATAAATTACACTTGTGTGAGTGCTTCTTGAGTGGATTCTGACTTCAAATCGAGAAGCGAAATTCTCTACTCAGAATCACCAGAAGAGTATTTTTTGTGCCAATGGAATGGTTTTTTCGATTCCGGACTCTCCCGGACGCTTCTTTTTGCCCAATGGAAAACGACATAACTGATTAGCTACTACATGGCAAAACTATTTTTATGAATAAACATTTCCGACAAGAAGATTACAGTCAAATTAACTCATGTGAGTTAGTGGCGACACTGTTAAGCTGTTGATTAAGGGAATCTAATGAATAATACCATGTTCCCACCAACGTGATTTAGCTAAATCATCTCATAAATCACCTGATTTATCATACATTTTCGTGATTTATATGTGTTTAAATTTTAATTACGTATCTGTCATCGCAAATCCACACAAAATAAAATCGAACATACCTGTTATTAACTTCAGCACTTTATTCAGCAAACAAAAATAAGAAAACTGTCAAAGAAATTATTTCAAATTCAATTTTCTAATTTTGTTCGTGTTTCGATGAGTTTTTGATATTTTTATTAAGTTCATACAATGAAAAATTGTTTTATTCTTGGCAGGTATGGCAAAAAAACAGAAAGAACAAAAAAAAATAACTATCTGGTGTTGGGCACCTAATGGCAAAGCCGACAAAAATGTCACACTAAATCACTTAAAGTTCGGTGGAGACGCCTTTCGTGATTTATAAATCACTTTAGCGTTGGTGGGAACATAGTACAAGGCTGCTAATATTTAAAAATTCTTTCATCCAATTAGAGTTATTTTAAATCAGAAACCTATGATTTTACTTTCAGTTGTCGCAAATTTGAATTAAAAGAAAATTCAAGGCCTACAATTTAATTCTTCCTTCAATTCAGAGTAATTTTGAATATATTTTGAAGTAATGTGTCAGAATCACTGTCTGTAAAGTCTAATTGTGCGTATTAAACTATTTTAATATTTATACCTTTAAGGGCCGTTTCCTCATACGAATCTTAACGATTTAAGTTCTACTTAAATACTTATAGGCATAAACTGTCACATAAGATTTTATGTGACACTTAATTCGCTATGAGTCGTATCAGCAAACGGCCCTTAATAAGTTACTAGTTCCACAATTTTCATAAACATTTCTTGGGCATCGATTCTTACAGTAATAAATTCCTTTGCAATGGACTTATTAAAATGCTTAAGAGTCGTAAAAATTCGCGTTGGCCTGTTTTTGGTGACCCACAAAAGCTGAAGGATAATAATGTTGCCAACTTAATTTGATATAATTAAACATTATAATTGGATAAGAAACGAGTTAATTGCATTGAATAATGGAAAAGGAGTGAAGTAAAATAATATCTAATGATGTCGAAAATATGTGGAATAAAGTTTCACTTCCTACCATCAGTCATCAACAAGTTGTTGCAAGGTTGATTTCATATTATAATAAGCATAAGAGCACGAAGAAACTACGCAATGAAACAAAAAAGCAGGAGTTTTATCAAGATTCTCTGCATAAGTTGTTTGATATTGCAAGAGAACTGTGAGAAATGTGAGACGAAAGTACCTACCCATTGCAGGAGAATCCTTTTTAAAAGATCACCGAAATTCTCGTAAAATGTATATTGGATCTGTTGATCAGGTGGCAACCAAGTCTCATAGGAAACGCAAATACCAACAATTTTTGAAAACTACGGCTGATACTCCAAGCACATTTATTGCTGCTGCTGCAGCTGTGGAATGTTTGTCTGTAAACAAAGGAAAGAAACTCTTCAAATGAGAAACAAACTGCAGAATTTTGCTACAGCTTGTGATACACCCGGGGTTTCTGATAGATCGGCAGCTATCAAAGTAAACGCTTTTTAAAACAAGCTACATTTATGGACTCGTCGGCGCAGTGGCTTAGTGGTTAGTGTGTTGGACTACTAAGCGAGGGGTCCCAGGTTCGAATCCCGAGAAAAACCCAAATTCCAACTTAAGGTTTTTTTCGCTGCGCCACCTCTCGCGAACGTCTGACAAACATCCGAGAGTATAACTGTCATGAAAAAGCTTCTCAATTGGCCGTTTGGACTCGGCATAAAATTGTAGATCCCTTCCATTCGTCCCAAAAATAAAAACTCACACAAGACGAATGGTTGTGAGAAGCTAGGCTTGGGTCCATACGGACCTGTTCCGCCAATTATTTATTTATTTTTTTTTTTTTTTTTACATTTATGGACTCACAACACGACACTGCGCCCGTTCATAGTGGCATTCTCGATCGAATCGAACTGTCATTCAACCAAAAGTCACTCGCAGTGGCGTGCTGCGTAATGCAAATCGTTTTTCACTCAGAATGAGGAAGATCCTTTAATGAGAAGGGATTTCTCTCATTTCTCTTCTCTTTTACTCCAGCTCCCCTCGCTATGATTGAACAGTGGAGTTGAGTTATGGTTTTATGAACCAATAAATGCATTTAACAGCTCGGCCATCCGACTTATCACTGCCCTCAGTGATGTAACCAAATCAGATCATTCATCAGATGACCGAAACAAAATCAATATGTAAACTTGAAATCTATCAAGTTTTTTCTTTCCGTTAAGGACGCAACTGATATAGAACAAGGTCGCTTTAAATTTCCGAACCGACTCAAAAATCTCATCCACGTAAAACTAAAAAGTGTCACTGCCACTCAAGTTTTCAAATATCATCCACAGAGGACTTCAACTTGATTTTCCAGGCACACTAAGGCCAATACCAGTATCATCCACAGAGGACGTTTTGGCAGTTTGTTAAGACCCTAGTGCCGTAGGGTACTTTTCTACCGCTAAACTCCGTGATCTGTTTCCATACGTTTTCTATTGAGAACAAGGTCAAGCGTACACGTTATAAATTAATGTATTTCAAATAAATCAAATTCAATTCTGATTACAAAAAAAAATAATAAAAATAAAGAAAATTAATTGTTTTTCAACTGTTGTTGTTAATCCTCTTCTTCTGAGGAGTTTCCAAATTCACGTTCTTCAAAACTGTTAAGCTCACAAAAAGTTTTAATTTTATTTTTAATTTTGTTTGCAGCATAAATCGATTCGAATTTCTTCTGCGTAATTTGAGTTGTCTCTTCGTCCGATACGACGTAACGATCATTTTCTAGTTTTTTTCGGACTACATATGGGCCCTTAAATCGAGCTAAAAGCTTTCTCGGTTGGCCCGTTGATGCATGCTCTGCCCGCAACAAGACGAGATCTCCTTCACGGTAAACATGGGGTTTCTTATGTTTTTCGTTAAATCGTTTAGCTTGCACGGTGCTTAGTTCGTGCATCCTTTGTTTGGCTGGTCTTTTTAGCTCTGAGTTTGGTATGTCAGACTCGTCATTGTGCAGTGCAATGCTCAGCTGGTTTCCGATGTGGTTTTGTGGTGCAAATGAAAAAATTAACTGTTGTGGTGTGCTTCCTGTGGTATGGTGACGCATTGTATTCAGACTCTGGTACATGTTCCTCCCAATCCTACCATTTGAATCGTTCGTCAGGCTTGATAATGTTTGCTGTTCAAAATTCCATTGAAATGTGGTACCCTTTCTTAATAAGCGGTTCAATGGTGCTGCAATGGTAGCATTTTTTATTTTTTTTTATATATACCCATGCCCAGCTGACTGACACTGCGACCTGCAAGATCTATTGTATCAATGGGGAATAGTTAATCTAAGAGACGTGCGACCTCCCTAACGAAGGTCAATAAGTCTTTAGTAGCAGCGTGCGCTATATCTGCTGGCGTACGAGTCTCTCTATTAAAGACACGTTTTCTTAACCAATGAAAAGCCGGACATTCACATAAAATGTGCTCAGAGGAGTCGACATCCTCCAGACAGAATCTGCATTCTGTTTCCGGACAAAGGTTCTTTTTTTTGAGGTGATATCTAAGGCCACAATGACCTGTGAGGAAGCCCGTTAGCTTTCTTATGTTATCCTTACTGAGCCTAAGGATTCCCTTATAGGAGTAAGGCTTAACTAATCGCTTGGATTGTCTTAGACCAGGGACATGTTCCCAGTGATCAAGACGAAGTTGTTTTTCCCAATCAATAATTTGCCTTAGCGCAGAAGTCCAATTGACTGTGCAGTAGGGTTCTGGTCCACAGAGAAGGGATTCTGAACCAGCCCTAGCTAGTTTGTCCGCATGTTCGTTGCCTGCAATACCCTGATGGCCGGGTACCCACCCAAGCCTTACCTTGTTGTGTTTGGCGAGGGTTTGCAGAGCATCGTGACAGCACTTAACTGTTTTGGAGTCCATTGCATTGGATGCCAATGCTTGTAGGGCTGCCTGACTGTCTGAAAAAATTTGAATGATTGCGCCTTTCATACCTTTTTTGGAGATTAGATCAGCTCAAGTTTCGATCGCATGGATTTCCGCTTGAAAAATCGTGGGACACGTCCCCATGGGTATCGAGACTTTGGTGTTGGGTCCAAAGACACCAGCTCCAACTCCGGAATCCATTTTCGATCCATCTGTGTACCAGACTAAGCTTTTTGGGTTCAATGTTGGAACTCCATTGGCCCAGCTAGCGCGTTCCAGTAGTTCTACCTCATATAATTTACCGAAACTGTATTCCCTAACCATAATGTCCGGGACGGAGCGAAACATGTCCAAGTTTGTTTTATATCCCGCGTTAATGAAATGAATTAAGAGACTCAAGACTTTCAATACAATCTTTATTCCAATCTTAATCCTAGGACTTCTCAACTTACGCAGACCGTGGTACCAATCAGAAGACTCCGGAAATCGCCATCATAGAACAAGTCACTTAATTGACAAGTCCATCTTAGAAGATGGTGCCAACATTTCAGATACATGTTCTCATGACAGCGTTGCCAGAGTTACATTAAAGTTTAATACACTACAGTTTGGTATAAGGTTTAGTATCTTCAGATGACCCACATGATCAACTGAATTAGACCTATTTTCTAGCTGCAGCTTAATGGCGCAACCAGCAGCAGTCTTCATAATGAAGAACTGCAGAGGTGAGAGCCCAATAATGGCCTCAAGTGCTGTAGTTGGGCAAGTGCGCATAGCACCTGTGATGCCGAGACAGGCAATTCGTTGAAGCTTCTGAAGCTTATTTGCCGTAGTTCGTTCAAGTACTTTCGGCCACCAGGCGATTGCCGCGTACGAGATAATGGGTCTTACCATCTTACATGGCTGTACACAAGCCAGTGTATCATTCTGGGATTAAGACCCCAAGTTCTGCCGTACATACTCCTACTGGCCCACATGGCTTTAGTGGCACGCTCTGTGGCAGACTTGATGTGTAAATTCCAGTTCAGTTTCTTATCAAGGATAATACCGAGATATTTTACTTCGCTGGAGTAGTTTAACGTAGTTCCATTAAGGATAATGGGTTGTAAGTTTACCAGTCTCCTTCTGGTAAAAGGAACTAGAATGGTTTTGTTTGGATTGCTGGATAAATGGTAGCATAGTTCTCAACGAACTGACGGAAACAGCCAGAAAGCCCCAAAAATTGTTTGCGCGATGTTGTAGGTCTGGGAAACATTTTAACGGCCAGCACCTTAATCTCTCCTGGTTGGACACCGTTTTGATCTATTTTATGTCCAAGAAAACTAATTTGCTTTTTAAAGAATTCACGTTTTTTAATATTCACAGTTAAATGCAATTCTAGAAGTATTTTTAATAGTTTTTTGAAGTGTTTTGAACAATTCCTCAGTGTCTGAGCCAAACAAAACTATATCGTAGGTCTGGGAAACATTTTAACGGCCAGCACTTTAATCTCTCCTGGTTGGACACCGTTTTGATCTATTTCATGTCCAAGAAAACTAATTTGCTTTTTAAAGAATTCACGTTTTTTAATATTCACAGTTAAATGCAATTCTAGAAGTATTTTTAATAGTTTTTTGAAGTGTTTTGAACAATTCCTCAGTGTCTGAGCCAAACAAAACTATATCGTAGGTCTGGGAAACATTTTAACGGCCAGCACTTTAATCTCTCCTGGTTGGACACCGTTTTGATCTATTTCATGTCCAAGGAAACTAATTTGCTTTTTAAAGAATTCACGTTTTTTAATATTCACAGTTAAATTCAATTCTAGAAGTATTTTTAATAGTTTTTTGAAGTGTTTTGAACAACTCCTCAGTGTCTGAGCCAAACAAAACTATATCGTCCATATAAATAGTTATTCTCGATTGCCCCATTCTTTGTTTGATTAATCCCATCAATCTCAAAAATACAGCCGGTGCATTCGTTAGGCCAAATGCCACTCGCTTAAACTGAAACTGACCGGTATCAGTTATGAGTGATGTGTAATGCCTGCTTGCTACATTTATGGGGACTTGGTAGTACCCACTCATCAGATCTAGCAAAATAAAGGGCTTGCTATTGCACATCACATTGAGGCCTTCTTCGATATTAAGGGTTGGAGAATTGCCGCGCACTGTATTGGCATTTATTTTTCGGAAGTCTACACACATTCTATAGTTACCATCTTTTCTCAAAACTAAGAGAACAGGACTAGAATATTCAGAGGTGGAAGGTTCAATTATTTCTTCTTCAAAAGTTCTTCTATTTGTTCTTCTAGAACATTTCTGAGATGGTATGGAATTTGATATGGTTTGTGTTTAACGGTAACGTTATCTTTAAGTTCGATGTTCATTTCGACAGAGAGACAGATGGCAGTAAAAAACAAAAATGTAGAGGAGAACAACTTTAGCACGTGAAGTGAGATGTAGATCGCAAGTGGATGCATTCAGCTTTGAAAGTTTTCTTGCAATTCAAATGAATGTGTTCACAGAGTATCTATTTAAAAATGTTAAAAAGTATTTTCCACATTTTCAATTGAATGTTTTATTTTATTGAATATTGAAAATGATTTGTATTAGGGCGGACAAACAGAATTTTTGTATGGAAAAAAGGGACTGTCCCCCCCTAAAGGGGGACGTCTGGCATCCCTAACTGTTACTTAAGAACATATCTCACTTTGGTATATCGGAGCCAGATTCAGAGTATATCGGGCATCTATCAATTGATTCGGGAAACGCAGTTACTATCGAAAGAAGTGTGGTTGACGTTCTGGAAAAAAATGTTGAATTTCGTACGTCTTTGGTAGGAATTGGATGTGATGTAAATAAACAGGACATAAGAACGGCGTCATTGTATTGTTAGAAAAACATTTCGGTCGTCCTTTGTGTGCTTATTATATGCAAATGAGCTACAGCTTCGTCATCTTTTTGCAAGTCGCGATCGAACCACATTCGGCCCCAATAGTTTTTCCGGCGGCAGTGGGAACATGCTTGAAAAATGCCTAAACTTCAAAGTGGTGAATTTTGAACCAGTATATGCAGAACTTCCGGATGTGGAGGACTCTTTAAGATCAAAAATATTTGCATCAAATGTGCTCAGCTATTTCTAGAGGTTCAATTTTGCCCGTTTTTGGATCGTTTTATCCTCTGTAGGACCCCTCAATTGATTCGACCGCCTGCTTCTCCTTCTCTTTCTTTTTCCTTGTGAGATGTCGGTGTTTCTCCCTTCTTCCCGTAGAGCTCTCTGCCCTTTCCGTAGAGCTCTCCGCCCTTTCCGCCGCTCTGGTCCTCGTCTGGTCCTCGTATAGTCCTCGTATAGTCCTCGTTTTTCGCTGCATGTGCCTGTCGGGAATCTTCGTCGAACCAGGGACTTTGTTGTGGTCGTCTTGTGAAACATAGTACATCGGTGGCGGCACCTATGATGTCACGTTGACAGCTTTGCCACTGGACCTCTGCGCACTTGGTTCTGGCGAAGCCGACGATGAGTTGACTGAGATGTTAAGGGAGAAGCGGTAGGCAAAGTTTTTGGGGGTCTATTTCGATAGTAGCCTTGCCACGTCAAATCTCCGCACAGTATTCGCTCGATTTTCTGGCCTTGCGGATATCCGCATACGCACTTCGGCCATTACCAAGTAGCGGTCCGAGTCTATGTTAGCCGTTCGGAACTCTCGGATATCCAAGATACTGGACGCTTGTTGGGTTTCGATCGCAATGTGATCAATTTGGTTGACGGTTTGGTGGTCTGGAGGCCGCCAAGTCGCCTATATTGAGGTGCAGGCAATGGTGACATTTCGCCTCGTTTCTGGAAGTGTCCAAACTTCGAAGCAAATGCTTCATTTTAAACCTCTACGCACCGACATCGAAAAACAAATTCACACATAGAAAATAAGCCAAGGAATCGCAAGGAATCTCCCCTCAGAAGCGCCCCTCGCTCTGTCTCGATCTCCAATTCCCCAGAGGATACGATTTCTGTTCGCAAAAAAAAAATACCATTCGGTTAAGCGCACTGAAACTATTTCCCATTTCAATCAGCGTAAATTCATGTCGAACATATTTATATATGATCTGCCATCATTCACATTATAAACAGTTCTTGTGTTTCGTTGCTGTTCTCCTGTGCGTCTCTCGCACCAGACTGCATATCAAATTTACCCAGAAGTATCGAAGCGTTCGAAATCTATTCGTAGGCCAACGACGAAAAAAAAACCCTATGCCTCACTGCACCCAGGGTACTCATTATGCATGCCAGCCCGAGAGGTAACCGAGAACCCAAGTTTAAGGTCTAAACAAAAACAGCAACCAGACCAACAGCAAGGGGCTGCATTTTGACGCAGAAACACAGACGTATGCCCGGCTATATGTGGAAAATCAAAACCAAAGTCAATAGTGCATAAACGCAATCAAAACTATCAAATGGAATATGATGCCTGTAGCCGCAAAAGTTAATTTTCGCGCTGCCATGGCGGTGTATATAGGCTATGCCGAGAAACCCAAACCCAAATCCGAATGCGAAAATCATTCTGTCGGAGGCAATGATGCTCGGCTAGATGCGCGCCGCGGCATCGTCCGCCTGTGTGCTGTCGCTGTGTATGAGCGACGCAAAAATCGAACCAATTCTTAATTTACTGGATGCAGTTCGGGCGGACCGATGCGGCAGAGATGCAGATTGCGCGCCAAACATCTGCTGCGAGTAAGACGTTCGTCTTGGGCTCCCCTTTGGATGGAGCAGGCAGTTGCTCCCGATAAATATTTGTATCGGCTTCTCCAAATAGACAGGTTGAAACCTTTTGTGGACGTTTTTGTTGTTGTCTTCGTTGCCGCATCAGTGATGTGTCTCTTTGGGGACCTAATGTGGTTGAACTGCATCAGTGTCGACATATGAGACATGCGAGCATGTGAAACTAGAGATATACGTGCCTTCGTCCTTTCCGATTCAAAGTGCGTCAGTCAGTCAGTCATTTGGTATACGAGTACCTGAAGTGAGATGCAAAACGGACGGACTCTTTGGAAATTCGTTCTGGCACATTTTTCATGTGCAGCTGATGAATTTTTCCCATCCCATGAATGATGGGCTAGGGGGTTTGGTTTGCGGTCGAATTATGCAGTAGCAGTTTCATGGTACTGGCGCTCAGTTCAGTGCTTTGATGTTCGGACTTTTGTCATTTACAAACCACGAATCGCTAGGGTCCTATGTAAGCCTGCGGAATTATTGGAAAAAAACTTGAGTCTGCCAGGGGATATCTTCCATAGCTGGAAATCCACTAAGATGCGCCATTTAAGTCTAAGTTATCGAGTTGCTGAGACCTGCATCAAAAGGACAAGTTTCAAAACGTAATCCTTTCCGAAGATTATATAGGGATAGTGATGCAGGTGGATAGCTTGGGCTAGAGAAGGTCAGTCACCCACAAACCGGCACAACCTGAACCAAGCAATGTAAAGTAAAAGCCGATCCAAGCTGTGTGGAAGGAGTGGAAGGCCAGTACGGGAGGCTAAAGCGTGCGCTCAGAGTGCAAGTGCCATAACCCTGAAAAGTGCGTGAAAGGAGTGTAAGGCCAGTACGGGAGGCTAAAGCGTGCGCTCAGAGTGCAAGTGCCATAACCCTGAAAAGTGCGTGAAAGGAGTGTAAGGCCAGTACGGGAGGCTAAAGCGTGCGCTCAGAGTGCAAGTGTCATAACACTGAAAAGGGCGTAAAAACCTTTGCTCAAGCCCCTCTAGTAAACTCGAAAATGGAAGTTTAGTGCGTTGGATAGACACTTCTTCGAAAATACTATTCTGTAGTCTCCAGAGTCCAGATCCAGACTCACTTTTAACAGATGATGGGCTGACAGTGATAACTCTAAACTATACCTGATGCTGATTGTGCCTTTCACTCAAGTGGGACGGCAACATACTGACCTCAGGGTCTATCATTTGAAAATGTTCCCCCTAAAAGTGATGTCAAAACCCCCTAAAATTGAGGCAAAACATCCTAAATTAAGATTTATAAAATTAGTACTGTTTTTAAGTGTAGATTTTGTAATTTGAAATAAATTAAAATAACTTCAATAGAAACTTTGATTTATTTGCTTATTTTTTAAAATAATTTACTAGGTATTTGAATAATTTAAAATATTTTATTTCATATTTAAGCAATAAATTCCATGTTTTCTAATATATCTTCCATCAAAACAAATTTTTTTTTAGCCTCAGACAGACGTCAGTTGAGATATTCAGTTTAGAACAGCTAACGCATATTCAAAAACAAATCTCCCAATTTTTGCAACATATATCTATCTCTATAGATCTATCACAAACTCTGCTTGCAATCATAGACACCTTATATCAGCGTTACTAATCAAAATAAAAACACGACCTAAGAGATCAGAAAACAAGCACTCCTAACTACACTACTTGTCCTCGTACTCAAAAATCTTGTAAAGTGTAAGAGGCACTTATAACTCTCTAATCAGAACTTGCAACAATTCTCTTTTACTGTTGTTATGTGATATGTACTGCCATATCAGATGAACTACCCAAAAGTGAATTTTATTTAACACTATTCCTTTTCCTATACTCTATCTACTGTTTCTTTTATCTAGCATTGTTTTTCATTGTTACCTACATTATATACCTACCCAATAAAATAAGAAAACAACCAAGAAAGTTTCGTTCGACCCAGTCGTGCACTTTATTTATGTTCTGAAAGATATAAAAATTTACTTTCTTCGACTTTTAGCTTATTACGTTATGAAAAATACCCACGAAATGGGTAATTTCCCACGATCTGAGATCACTGGATGATGCCAATAGTCTACAAGTGACAATAAAGAATTCATTTCACCTGGAAGAAGAAGTTAAGCTGTTTATTGGACACCAATAAACCAATTTGGGTTTAGAGAGAAACACTCAATTATTTTTGTTTTATTAGGTATGTAGGTAGAAAACTCAGAAGCGATTCTAGAACCTAGATAAACAAAAGCCATAGACTAACCAAACTAGACAGTAGACTTTCACTCATAAACTAACTCCTAAATAGACTGACAGCTTTCCTACGTCTCCCCGATTTACCCCGCAGATTTTTGCAATATAAGCCCCTCCCACCGGTCCCAATTTTACTGTCTGTGAATACGTGTGAAGCAGCAAAAAAAATTCTGACACTCAGCAGCAGCGTTGCCACTTCAAAAAAAGAGGAGCGCAGTAGATCACTAAAAAAATGCAGTAGATTGGATCTTTCCGCAGTCGATTTTTTATTATACAAAAAACAAAGATAAATTTCTTAAAACTGTATTAATAATCACATTAGTGTTTTTTTATAAACGTTCCATCAATTAAAATAAAATTTTGAAAATACTCTAAAAGCCCAGGAGAGTCTGAGGGTGTCAAAGAAAAAAAGTGCAGTAGATATATTTTTTGCGAAAAGTGCAGTAGATCTACTGCTATTGCAACAAAGTGGCAACGCTGCTCACCAGTGTTCCTACATTGTGGCATCTCTACCTTTTTGTGGGAATTTAAATTTTCGGTAAAATTTCCATGCGCAAAACATAAAAATTGTGGGAATATCAACAATCTGACAAGAAAACATTCAAACTACATTTCACCATTAATATCAATGCACTAAATGTACATAAAAAGGAGATTTGCTTTTAGCAACAATTTCCAGTACCAAAAATAATGATTATAATGTTAGCAAACTGCGATTTTTATACTGAAGGTTAATTTAATGTTATTTTCTTTCCGAACAATACAAATTTTACTTTCAAAAGCATGTTTTCTTTCATAAAAAATAAAGGGTAATTTGAGTTTAGTGAAAAGGGAAAAATGAACACGCTTCGTGGGAAAAATAAAGAGAGAGTGCTAAGAACACTGACTGAGATTTAGTGTATTTCGTGAGTTGTTGTCAGCTGATGGAAGCGTTTTGAGAGTTTAAATTCGTTGTTTTATTGCACCACGATAACATTTGTATTCTATCATACAAAATTTAAAATTGGGAATGTAATCAACATAAATAAATAAAGGAATAAAGTGTGAAAAATTCATTCGTTGAAATAAAAGAAGATATTTTTGTTCCTGCAATTAATGTGTCTGTTTTGGTTTGTTGTTTTTGGGGAAAAAATATTATGTTATTGAAATACTCAAAATTAAGAAACACGCCAAAATAATCAAAATGAAGTTTCAATG
The DNA here is from genome assembly GCA_916610125.1 of Cheilosia vulpina. Lineage (NCBI taxonomy): Eukaryota > Metazoa > Arthropoda > Insecta > Diptera > Syrphidae > Cheilosia > Cheilosia vulpina. The sequence continues at coordinate 75,105,332 of OU744276.1, read as the reverse complement.
ACAAACACAAGTAATTCTTTTTATTTATAAATCAACCACATCTAGACACGTTCACTCATGAAGCTTATTCAAACATGTCTTCGTGTTGTCTCTTTTTTATGCTAGCAAATATTTCGCCGGGAATGTCAATAGAAAAACGTCAATGGATTGACTACGATTATTATGATTTGAAATATGATTTTTGAGTTATAATCTTTTCATGAAGATTCCATTTAATAGCGGAAAACAACAAAAAACAATTAAAATTTATTAGAACATTTTAAATAGTTGAGATAAATAATTAAATTCCATTTGAAAACAACTAATTCAACCAAGAACATAAAAAAAACACAATGAAAAGTTTTTGGTAGACATTTTATGAATGAAAGTAATGTCATTATAAAATGATGACTGCACATCTGTTATTGTTTTTTGACAATTTGTTTTCTAGGAAACTGACGATTTTTTTTTACTTGATGTTTTGTTTGTAATTTTTCTTACACTTTTCTATGTGACAGTACAGTTGTCAGTCTTGATTAATACTGTTGTTAGTATTTTCACCAAATCGATCATTAAAAAAATAGGAATGTGAAAGGAGAAATTGGTTGCGAAACTTAAAGGAAATTATATGGCGAACATGCGAACAATTTTTGTATATTGATATAATAAAAATTATGTCTATCTATCCAAAATCTATATATATAAAAATGAAACCCGTTTTCCGTTGTCACGACATAACATGAAAACGGCTTGACCAATTTGGCTGATTTTTTTTTTGTAGTTTTCTAATACTCTGTACAAGGTTCTTACGGAAAAATATACATTTAATTTTGCACATTTAAAAAAACGCGCGTAACGAATGTCAACGTCATTCAATTTAAAACAAAAAATCTGTGGTAATCTGTGACACCACATCGATAACCGCGATAACAAATGTCAACGTCATTCAATTTAAAACAAAAAAATCTGTGGTAATCTGTGATCCACCGCGCTAACAATAATTTTATTAAGTTTTTGATAAAGTTCGTTTTGTTTTAAAGACTAAGAAGTTTTTTGTTTGCTAATAAGTTAATCACGGTAAGTTCACTTCACTTCATATCGATTTTTGGTAACTTTTGGTGACTACACAATATTACAATTTAACATGGTTATACAGAAAATATATGAGATCTTTTTATTTTCAGTTGGATTTTCGTTTTTAACAATGCCACCAACCAGACGTATAAATATAAGAGCAAATCAAACTGATGAGCAACGCGAAGCGCGAAATGAACTTCAACGGAATCGAAATCAACATAGAAATGTTGTGTTTAATCCCCACAGAGCTGCATTCAGTTATAATGTGGTAATTGATTACAGTTCAGAACAAATTGTTGCTATTGGACTAATGAATATTGTGTGTCCACATTGCAATGCAGTGAAATTCAAAAAAGAAGCCCCTGGATTGTGTTGCGCCAGCGGTCAAGTCAAATTGACGCCATTGGTACCACCACCAGAGCCACTACATTCATTGGTTTCCGGAAATGGGCCAGATTCTAATCATTTTTTGACTCATATCCAGCAATACAATAATTGCTTTCAAATGACGTCATTTGGCGCAACAAAAGTTATTCGAGACAATTTTATACCTACTTTCAAGGTAAGTAAGTATAATGGCAAACAATTTTATTTAGTTTTACAACCATGTAGCTGGTGCAGAATATGTTGAGCCAGTCTTGTGTAGACGTGTTTATTTTGTAAATAAATATAGTCTATAACCCAATGACTTAATCAGCAACATTTTATAACATGTTGTATTTCATAATGGCATGAGCAAGGTGTTCTTACTTGGTAAAGCCTACTACCTAAAGCTGCCATGGAAGGCTGCTATTCAATGTCGAGGTTTAAAGTAGTTTTAATTTGAAATGATGTAAAGTATTGTGGCAGTATTTTGCGAGCCATATGGTAACAATTTGCTATACAATTACCTAAATACATATTTATATTCTTGCAGATTCAGGGTCAAATATATCATAGAACAGGTTCCTTATTGCCAGTGCCTGATGAAGACTATAAATTTTTGCAAATATATTTTATGGGCAATTCAGCAAGAGAAGTCGATCAGCGTTGCGCACACAACAACTCAGTGAAAAGATCCATTGTGGAACAACTTCAAACATTTTTCCATCAACACAATGAATTAGTTGCATTATTCACAACTGCATTAGACCGCATGCCATCAGATAATCATAAAATTGTCATCAGAGACGATAAGGCGCCTGCAGGACAACATGCTGGACGTTTTAATGCGCCAACAATTGATGAAGTGGCTATTGTCGTCGTAGGAGAAAATTTAGAAAACCGAGACATCGTTTTACATCGGCGGAACGATCAACTTCAGCGTGTGTCTGAAACACAACACAAGGCGGTCGAACAGCTCATTCAGCTCTCAAGCTGCCGTTGAACATTCAAATTAATGAGACTACAACTTGCAACCTTTCGAGGAATTCTGCGATGGCCAAAGTGCTGCAGCAAACCAGATTGATTTTTTTTTTTTTTAAATTCATTATTCATACTTATATACTAGACAAAAACGATTAAATCTAATTTAAAACTAACATTTATCTTATTCTAGCTTACTGGCCCTTAGCGAGCGCTCTAAACTTAACAATATGCTTAAAACTATTGCCTTTCGGCCTTAAATCTATCAATGTATATTTTGTTTTGTTTTTTAATTTTCAAGAAACTTTTTTAAAACTTGAATTCGGAAACCAGATTGATCATTTGGGATGAATGTACGATGGCACACAAAAAATCTTTGGAGGCATTAGATCGCTCGATGCAAGATTTACGAAATAACAAAAAACGGTTTGGTGGTGCAATGATACTATTGGCAGGTGATTTGCGACAAATATTGCCAATTGTTCCACGCTCAACGCCTGCTGATGAACTGAATGCATGTTTGAAGTCGTCCATTTTATGGAAATACATTAAAACACTTAAATTGAGTATAAACATGAGAGTCGAATTGCAGGAAGACCAGTCTGGAGAAGTGTTTTCCAAACCACTGCTCGATATAGGTAATCGTATTATTGCTGTTGATACATCATCTGGATACATTACATTCCCTACCAATTTTTGTAACTTTTGTGAATCAAAGACCGAACTCATGGAGATGGTTTTCCCTAACATTGCTCAAAATTACGTAAATCACGTTTGGTTAAGCGAACGTGTTATATTGGCAGCAAAAAATGTTGATGTGAATGAAATGAATTTTCAGATTCAAGAGAAAATAGCTGGCGAATTGAAGAATTACAAATCAGTTGATTCCATTACTAATGAAGATGAAGTTGTCAATTATCCAACAGAATTTTTAAATTCGCTGGAATTGCCCGGCTTACCACCTCATAATCTGTAATTAAAAATCGGATCAGTAATTATTATGTTACGGAACATAAACCAGCCACGTCTGTGTAATGGCACCCGGCTTGCGGTGAAGAAATTATTGAACAACGTCATCGAAGCCACAATTTTGAAAGGGAAGTATAAAGGCGAAGATGTTTTAATCCCACGCATCCCTATGATACCGAACGACATGCCATTCAGCTTTAAACGTTTACAGTTTCCAGTGCGGCTTGCATTTGCAATGTCAATAAATAAATCGCAAGGGCAGTCGCTAAGTGTATGTGGCATCAACCTAAAAAATCTATGTTTTTCACATGGCCAATTATATGTCGCCTGTTCCCGTATCGGAAAACCATCAACATTATTTATTTACGCGCCAGAACATAAAACTAAAAATATAGTTTATCAAAAAGCATTAGAATAGAGAGGAGCAGTGAAGGGTATAGAGGCTATTAGTTGCTTTCTAGAGCGCGCGTGGTGTTGAGCTCAGTGTTTACTTCAAAATGCAAAATTGTTCAATAGCGATTTGTAAAAATATGAGTAAAATTGAACCCTATGGAATAAACACTATTATGAAAATATTTATGTTGTTTTTTATTTAATAAAAATTAGTAAAGTCCTCAGGTATGGCGAGATCAGGGAAATAAGGATTCATTTTTATATGGAGGATATTATAGATTCCAGTTCAAATTGAATAGGTACTCATACATAAGATAGGTCAGCTATACAAAATAAAGTAGTGCATCAAAGCTACGCTAAGGCGGTACGAAGTTCGCCGGGTCAGCTTTGAGAAAATAAATACTACTAACACTAAAATACTATTACGGACCCTAAAACGAAACAGTACCCGGGCGAAGCCGGGCCGGGCAGCTAGTTCATTATAAAATAACTTTTCTTTATATCCTGTAATTTGAACATTAATTTCTATACAATCGAACAACTATTTATATAAAAAAGTAGCGAAAAATGTCAACCTGGAACTAAGAAAAACTATGGTTTACAACACAGCCCTTGATATTGAAATGAGAGTCCACCTCAGGCTACCGACATGGCGGTTTAAACAGGAACCGGAAGAGTGTAGGCTGGTTTTTTTTCAAATATGTGTGAGTCCCCTTTGATTAACATAGGCACAAATACATGAATTCAAACTGGGCTACATTCAAGGTCAAATTCAGCTTGTAGGCAATTTCTCTTTTTTGGCTGAAGCTGTCAGTCTATTTAATAGTTAGTTTATGGTGTAGTTTGGTTAATCTGTGATAGAGCCCAAAATTGTGCTGGGCGCTCATGGAAAATATTTATATCGTTTTTAAAAAAAAAGATGGCCCAAAATACGACACATCTGGTAACATAGATCTAGGGGTAGAGCATGTAGAGATATACTAAAATATCAAGCGGTATTAAGATTATGACCTAATCCTCGAACTGCCATACATCAGCACATTAAGAAGGCTTTAGAGATTGACACAAAATTATTTAATAACTAATAAGGTGTAGAATACGAATAACGCCTTGAACTTACTGTAGAGTTTTTTTTTTTAAATTCCCTGCCCAAAGGCTGACACTGCGACCTAAAAGATCTATTGTGTCAAAGAGGGGTGGTTTAGACTAAGAGACGGTTGACCTCCCAGGCCAGTATGTCCTTAGTAGCCCAGTTGACTCTGCAACATGGTTCTGGTCCAAAGAAGGCGTATTCTGATCCAGCCCTAGCTAGTTCATCGGCCTGTAGATACTTCTCATCCGTCAAAAGGCATGCAAAATGATTTTGCTTAAATAGTATATTTTTCGGACATTTGGTTTAAAAATTTTATCTTGAAGCCGCCAAGGACACTTTGGAAAGTCCATAAAAAGGAGCAACCAAGTTCGTCGCTTGACCAATTCCATTGGAGCGTACCCCATCCGCAATACGACCGACGACTGTTACAATTTAATGCTCAAAATTCCAGTTTCAAAGCCAACGCCAAAAAGATTGGCCGCCAGTTCTTCGAATCGCGTCATCTTCTACATATATTCTCTAAGCGCATTCCATTGCCATCTAGGCTCTAAACGAAAACGTTTAACACAAAAAGCGGTTATTCCGCACAACACAAACAATTTCACCTGCGCGCGCAACATCATCCAATTCTTCTTGATTAGCTTCTATGTTACATAAATTTCGCCAGCAGCCTGGAATTTTATAGAAATATCCATTTTAACTAAGTATACACTGGAAAAAAAAGTGGCCCGGCCACCAGAGCTACCCATCTATACCAGTATACGCCTGTAGATGCACATCGCACAGGTCCATCGGACTCGCCAGCTACAATTACGCTGATCGCATCGCTTGGCGTTCCTTTTTTGTTGTTGGTTGGTTGGATGGTTTTTTTTTTTGTTCTTTCTGTACCCATATGCCCTAGCGCATTATTTAATATGAAAACCATCAAACAGCAGCAGCAGTAGCGGAGGACGACGACGCGCATCTGCCGCATATCATAGGTAAACCGATCGAAGACGACATCTTGCACAAGGCAAGGCTAAAAACAAAAGCCCAGCAAAAAAATGAAATTTTTCCCAACCGCCGGCCGCCATCCGCCAAAGTAGTTTGGCCAAGTACTAGTTCGAGCGTGTGTATATAAATGTAGTTGAAGGAACGAAAGACAAGATACATAGATAACAGCAGCGGATCAAGCCCAACACATTTGGGACGGGGTTGGGGTTCGCTGGAAATTGCTGGCCACTTTTTTTTTTGTTCTCTCTCTCCCATAAGTGAGAATCATAATGAGAGTATAGAGCGGACGCATGCGTGGATTTCGGTGCAGGCCATTAGGGGGCTGGGAGGGACGGGGGGCGCGAGGGAGGCCGCGATAAAATTACCAGGTAAAACCTATGATTTAAGAGGACATTCGCATCGCGTTGCAGTTGCGGCCAAACGGCCCATATTAAGTTTCGACAGCAAAAATGTTCGGTGAGTTGTGCCCTAAAGACGATGCTCGTGCGGTAGTCTATGGGAGGGCGCGGTGGGGTGTAGTGATTCCGGCTAAAGCCTCATTTTGCCACAATAGTGAACGACATGGAATGTTGTCACATTTATGTTCGCAACGTCATTTTTCTAGCAGAGGTCTAGTTTTTGTGCCATCATCATCATCAGCAGTAGCAGCGTCATTGGAGAGGCATCGGGCTGAAGCTGGCCGTAGCTATGGCATCATCAGGGAAATGACATTACATTTAATGTTGTTTTATGAGTTTTTGTTCGCTTCCAAAAACACATACCCGAACAGAACAGTTGGAGCTCGAGCTGGAGCTGCTGTTGCAGTTCTCAGAGAGTATTGCGCTGCGAGTTATGCACTTGCCGCTCCCTGAATGGTTGCGGTATTGCGACGGTAGCTATTTGTGCGGACGCTGCACCACTGGATCTGGACAAATATCGCGCGCAGATATGTATATTCATTATTTACGCATAACTTATGTGGCCGATTTTTTCTTCGAAAAAAAATGTATTTTTTTTTTGCTTCTCTCCGTCAAGCGTGTGTGTGTTTGCAATCAGTGGACTGATGGCGATAATGGGAAGCTGCTGGTGCGTGGAGATGTGGACGTCGTCGCCGTCGTCTTTATCTGGCGGATGGACAATTCGCAAGGAATTCGCGAGTTTTGAGAACTTCTAATGGCATGGGACTTGCGGCATGTGTACGCATTACTGAGGTGGGCAATGAACTCGATGCAAGACTTATGGCAGGGGTGGGGTGTGTTTGTTGAGTAAATGGCAAATGGAGTTTGAGAGATCTCTTTGAAGGAAAATTAGGTACCTACCAGAAACTATGCGAAAATGGACCAGGCCCTTTGGTGAAGAGGGGCCTGAGGGACCCTTGCATTTGGTTTCGACTTGGGCTCAACGTTTTTAACCTCAAACTTGTTTCTAACAACCAAAATTTTGGAAAATTGTACTTTTTTCTAAGACTTCATTTAAATGCTTTCTTGGTAGTTGAAAAAAGGAAGCGCATTTATTTAAAAATAGTAAGTGCAACAGGTCCGTAGGGACCCTAGGCCTAGTTTCTCACAATCATTCGTTTTGTGTGAGTTTTTCAATTTTGGGACGAATGGATGGGATCTAAAATTGTATGCCGAGTCCAAACGGTCAATTGAGAAGCTCTTTCATGGCATTTATACTGTCGGAAAGTGAAAAACACCTTTCGTTGGAATATGTTTTTTTTTTTTGGGATTCGAAGCGCATTTAACTCCTTTAAAAAGAAAAATTATTCAAAGCTTTTGGTTTGGATGGGAAGACCAGCGGCTTCTCCGAAAGAAAAAGAGGAAATAAAGAAGTGCTACTCCAAGAAAAAAGGTCTGGAAATCTTGTCAAAGGGTAAAATGAAACATCATGACCCGAACAAGAGACAATACTGAGACCACCAACTCCGACCGATTTCCCGTTACTTAGCCTACAAGCTATATTTTTATGGGGTGGCAAATGCTAAGTGCGCCTGTATTGTTACATAGAAATTCGTATTGACAAATGTCACGTAACTTCAAAAATTCCGACTCACCAACACACTCGCACCTTGCATATGCCACTTCCGCTGTGGGCAAAGTTGCTGACAGCGTTCATAGAATTTGAAATTATTCGTTACGTATGGATAATACTTTTTTTTTAGGAATAAGTGAACATTTGCTTCAAATATTAAAGAAAACTGAACAACGAAGACTGGTTGAAGGAAAATAAAAACATTTTGAGCAAATTTTCTTCATTATCTAAGACAAATTTACACACGAAATCGAAGTTAATGATATTCAAAAGCAGAAAATACTCAACCATGTTTGTCGCAATAAGTTTCTAGTATATAGAACATCTCCTTTAGATAGTTTTATTAACCAAAGAAATCAAATTATATAATTACTTACCTTTTAATAACATATAATTACTAACCAATGGCATTCAGCAATGAAAAAATGTGGTATTCCCGAACTCTAGCACATTTCCCCACGGTTGCCGAGGTTGGCAGCATTTATTTTTGTATTTTTTGTATGTTTTTGCATGTCACACGGATTCTTTATTGACACAACACCGATAGGAAAACAAAATGGCGAATTTGAAAAAAAAACTGAGGGGCCCAGCGGCAAGCGAATTGTGAGGGGTCTCAGTATCATTTGTCTCTGACCCGAACAGACCCTTGTGGAGAAGAACAAAAAAAAACTGGTTGTAAATAGAGCCACAGTCGATGCTGAGGACTTGGAAAAGGCAATTTTGCAGACAGTTAATCATTGAAGGCGACACCAATTCTGCTGTTAGGCAGAACGAGTCTTTCAATCTGCACGATGAAATTCAAGACCTCCGTTCACCTAAGTAAAATCAAGTGAGGACAGCAATATTCAAGACGAAGTAGTCAAACGAAGTTGTTGGACCAGACAGCTTAGCTGACGATCTTTTCAAGGCAGCGGGAGATGGCTTAGTAGAGCTACACCAACTCTTCTCGAAGATGTCGAAGGAAGCTATGCCTGATGTGTGTGTGGGGCTTTAGAAGTTTTTGCCCAAAACGAGACACCCAAAACTGCGCCTTTTATTTAGAGGTCTGAGTCTTCATAGCAAGATCTTGTCTGCTATGTTGTGTGAGCGCCTGAAAGTATTCCTCAACGACCTAATTAAACTCTACACCAGTACGGTTTTAGTCCCGTAAAGTCCAGAACCGACCAATTATTCAGACGGCAGGCACTAGAAAAAAAACCCAATACTCACCGGGCTCTACCAATAAACATTTTTAGTTTCGAATCTAAATTTTGGCAGTTCACAGTGGCAATATTTTCCATATAAATTTCGCAATTGTGAGCTTCCGGAAATTTAGAGTCGAGACTAAAATTTGTTCTTAGTAGGTGCGCCGTACTTCTTTTGAAGGCCGCATTATGACAGCACTTTTTGGAGACGAGCTATACAGAGCCATGTCTAGTTTAAGCGTCCCTGGCAAACTTGTTATATTAGGCCTTTTTTATTATGCTCACATGATCTGTATAGATCAGTGATTTTCACGGTTTACAACAACATTACAAGATCCAACTTTTGTTGTATACCATGGAAATCAATGATACAGGTCATGTGAGCAAAATAAAAAAGGCCTTATTGTGCAGAATCACGATGGAGAACGCTCGCTGCTAACTAAAGGTCGAAAAGAAGCTCACAGAGACATTTGATTTGAAACGCTGTCAGGTGACCTTTTCAACATCACACTTAAGAAAATGTTCGAAGCTCTTTAAGCACACACAAAACTTACTTGCATATGCTGACGAGAAGACCACATTGACATCATTGGCAGAACCCAGCGAGCTGTCACTGGTGCGCTGCATTTGTGAGTAATAGTACAGTAGCGGCAAAAATGGTTCTAGTGGTGAATGAGGGCAAATCAAGAAGCAACATACAACGTCCTTACATTGTGCGGAATGTCGCGATTGACAGTCTTAACTTCGAGGTAGTTAGGGACTTTGTTTACCTCGAATCCGATATTAACCTTGTTGACACCACCCAGCAGAAGTCAAGCGAATAGTTTCGCTTGTCAGTCGCTGCTTCCATGTCCTAAGGCGGTAATTGATTAATAAGAAGACTCTATACAGGGTGGGCCAAATGTAAGTTTCTTTTTCAAAATGCATAAAAATGAACAAAATAAATTAATTTTTTTCTTGGTAGAGCTACACCAACTCTTCTCGAAGATGTCGAAGGAAGCTATGCTTCGCAGAAGCGCATTCGGTCACTGCAATTTTCCAAGACCTTGTTGATTGTTTAGGGCTGTAACTTACGGATTGCTTGGGTGATATTGGCCTTAAGTGCTTGAACCGTTTCCGGATTATTGGCATAACATCGGTCCTTCACAAAAAAAATTCCAAAGGGGTCAAAGCGCAGCTCCGAGGCCGCCAATTGACATCGTCAGAAGAGATGATTTTTCCTCCAATTCCAAACGGAGGCCCAAACTCCGAAACGATTACGGAGCGGATGGTCGTGCGTCTTGAATTGCTGAGTACATTGGACTTTGTAAGCGAATAGTCCGAGATCTTGGTGCAGATTTCTCCTCAGGCTAGTGCGTGAAATGTTGAGCTACTGGGATCGATGGCGAGTTGTTCAATTAAGTCTCACGCTCTCGGCTACTGCATTCCCATTCTCGTCTGTGCATACCGTACGATGGCGGGGATCATGAGTGTTGTCCACTAGCATACCATTCGCACGAGCTTTTTGCACCAACTTGGGTACACCAGGCGCGGTGGGATGCTTCATTTCGGCCAAAACTTCTTTTTAAAAAACGCACTGTATGGGCTACACAGCACTCACTTTGGAAATTATTTTTCAATATATCCCAACTTTGTTCAAGCGTAAAGCGATAAGCGGAGGTATGATACTGACTTTCTGTCAAGATTTCGAGCGGGAAACAGCTGTCAGTTTCAAAAAACCTTTGATTTAAAAAGAACCACAAGATGGCCCACCCTTTATAAGACTGTCATCATCGCTGTCCGCTCTATGGCGCAGATGCATGGTCGTTAGCAAAGACAGATGAAGATCTGCCTTCAAGTGATTTTCAGTCCCGTTTGCAATGACAGATTTTGGAGGAGGCGGTATAAAGCAAACTTTAAGCGCTGTACAGCGATATCGTGCTGGTTTCTGATGGCTAGACAATGAAGAGCGAACTGACACCACATCTCAAGACTGAAAGGAGGTACAACACAGTTGTGGAAGATCTCGCCTTAGGTGTCGCTCGCAAGTGGAAGGGGATCTCAACCAACATGGAGTGCACAACTGGGGGCAGTTAGCCAAGGAAACTGAAGGGGCGTAGTAGTTGAGGCACAGGACCAGCCCGGACTGCAACACCAACTAATGATTACTTCCTGCCTGGTTTTAGTTTCTATGCTAAAACAAACGAAAATTACGCAGCTGGTGGCATTGGCTGCTTTATAAAGAACACTTATAAAATCATTAATGTTTCCCAAGTCGATTGTCCTAGTGCAGACGTCTTAAAGGTGTCCATCGAAATAAATAATGAAATGTTTGTTTTTTTATGTGTTTATAGATTGCTGATGTTTAATGTGACGATGTTTATTAATGATTTTTCTATTGTGTTAGATAGGGAGAAATCCAAAAACTTAATTGTTGTAGGTGATTTTAATGTTGATTGTCTAGATGAAAGTCCTACGGTATCAAATTATATTTCTGTGTTAACTTTAAATGGCTTGACTAACTTCATCAATGAGGCTACTAGACCTGTATCAGGTACTTGTTTAGACCATATATATGGACGGTTTCGAAATGTTGCTTCCATAGAGTGTGAGTATTGTGTTTATGACTTTTTTATTACTGACCATTCCATGACCGGCGTTCTATTTAGCGTAACATCCAAAAACAATAGCCCAATACCGAAACGTGACCAAAGCAAACCAAAAATTAACTATACTAGGCTTCGAAATAAGTTGTGTTTTGAGTCCTGGGACAATGTTTATAACTGTAGTGACGTATCGAATGCATGTGGGATGAGTAGCCAGACCAATATACGAACGAGCCAGCAAACAAGAAGTACACAACAGACGCATACCGACACCAACGTAGCAACAAAACGCGACCGACGTACATAACAAATACATAACGCGATCGTTCCCTTTCCACAAAACCCAGCTATGATGTAAAAGAGTAAAAGAGAGTAGTTTCAACCACGCAACTGGCCGGTCGTTCGCTAAAAATATTAATGGATTAAATAAAGTATTAATGGATTAAATATAGACAGTTGACAATTAACTAAGAAAGTGTTTTATTTGAACCTACATGCATATTTTAATTTCTTAACCACTCTTAAAAGTCATATTGCTAGCTGCAGTTTTCTGACCACAAGAAAATCTATGTATAAACTTAAACCTTGGCTATCAAATTATTTATTAAATAAAGTAACAACTAAAAATAAACTTAGAGTAAAGTGCAAAAAGAACCCTAGCAATGTATTTCTCAAAATGAAATATAAGAAGACTTGTGCTGATTTGAAAAAGGAAATACCAATTTGCCGGGACTCTTATTACCGTGCTCAATTTTGTTCAGCTAGAGGAAATCTTAAGAAAGAGTGGAAAGTTGTAAATACCATTCTCAACAAAAAATCGTCCATTCAAAAAACTATTGTTCTACGTTATAGTAATAAGGAAATAACAAATAAACGTGAAATCGCTGACGCTTTTAATAGACATTTTTCAAGTATCGGACTTAATTTACATATTGGACAAACTCAAAATCTATGTTCTCAATGTTCTGCTATTGGTGATGTAAACTCTGGGCACTGTAGAAGTATTGTTTTTGACTCTATAACTCCCTTAGAGATTTTAAGTGTAATTGGCAGCTTGAATAACTCAAATTCATTTGGTGTCGATGGTATTTCTAATGCTGTCCTTAAAAATATTGCTTGTTTCATTATGGATGTATTGGCTGATGTTTTCAATCGTAGTGTTTTTTCTGGTGTCTTTCCTGACGGTCTAAAGTGTGCAGATGTTATTCCCTTGTTTAAAAAAGGCTCTCCAACTGAAATAGGAAATTATAGGCCGATTTCTCTCCTGCCAAGCATAAGTAAAGTTTTCGAAAAACTTGGTTGGTAAACTTTTTAGACAAGACGATGTTCTTTCATCCTTCTCAATTTGGATTTCAAAAGGGAAAATCAACCGAGGATGCAGACTTCTGCTCTCAGATAATAGGTAACCTTGACAAAAGAAAATGTACAGCTGCGTTATTCATTGATATAACCAAAGCCTTCGACATGGTTGACCATAAAATTCTGTTAAGTAAACTGGAAAGTGCAGGTGTGCGTGGTTTTATGCTTAAATGGTTTAATTCATATCTGAATAATAGATCACAGAGAGTAAAGTTGAATGAGACGAGAAGTGACGCGCAATTAATCAGGCTTGGGGTACCACAAGGTTCAGTCTTGGGTCCCATTTTATTTTTAATCTATATCAACTCACTCTTCCACCTCAATCTAAGAGGCTCACCTACTGCCTTTGCTGACGATGTTGGGTTATCGTATGGCGTAAACAGTCCCTTAGATCTTATCTCTGATATAAACTGTGATGTACATACTCTAAGACAATGGTTCGCTGAACACAAGCTTGTAATAAGTCCTAAGACTAAATTAATGTTCTTTAATTTATCTGGTTCTATTAATCTAAAACCGGATGTATACTTTCATGCACCGAATTGCAAAAAATTTAAATTATATCAATGTAAATGTGCAACTAGTGTGCTTGGTCAATTATTTTGTACTAGTGAAAATTGTAGTGATGATTGTTTTTTGATAGAGAATGTAGACGAATTTAAGTACCTAGGACTCCTATTTGACTCTAATATGAAATTTTCTTCCCACGCTATTGCATTGAAGAAGTACTTTATCTCCACACTTAGGCATTTCTATTACCTTCGTAATATATGTTCAACTAAGCTCCTAACCACAATTTATTATGGACTTTTTAATTCTAAGCTTCAATACGGTATAAATTGCTGGGGAGGTGGCTATCAAAACAAAGTTCAGCCATTGCTAGTCTTGCAAAAGAATGTTGTCCGGAAAATTTGTCGTAAACCTAGTAGGTATCCTAGTTTTCCCTTGTTTTGTCAATTAGGGATTCTTCCTGTTCGTCACTTATACTGTTTTAAGGTTCTAAAAGCGTTCTTTATGAAGTCTGGTAACCGTAACTTTCGTATAATCTCAAACTATAACCTACGCAATAACTCACTTAATATGTTACAAGTGCCAAACTATCGAACCACCGCATATAGAAATTCACATTCAGTTGTATATAATATTTTATTTAATGTCCTCCCGGAAGAAATCAGATGTGTTCACATGTCCGTATGTTTTCTAAAGCGCGTAAAAAGTTGGTTGTTTTCTCATGATTATTATAGTTTAAACTCTCTTACTTCAAATATTTTGATCTAACTTTTGCCTCAACTTTTGATGTTATTATATAGATTACATAAATTCTTGCATCCTTTGTGAAGTGAGAACAAATTGATATCATGTTAAATGAATTAAATCGGCTAAAAATTGTTTTTTCTATCATTTCTATTTTTGTTTTGTTTAATACCCCACCCTATATAATTGTCTTGTTCCTTTTGAAGTGGCATTCAACACTATTTGAACTCAATCTGAATAAAATATCGAATGCCACAAGATTTTTTCTTACTTTACTTTGTAATTTCTAACATATTGAATTTTTTATATGGATTTGTATTTCATATTATATTTATAAGTACTTTAAGAGAAATAAATATTATACATACATACATAACTACGTTTGTACTTAATGAAGCGAGAAGACACGAGTTAAACACTTTTAAAAATAATTCGGGTCGTATTTTAAAAGGGGTTTCTAGTTCCAAATTTGGTCCCGTAGGCTTCCTATCCCGAATCTTCATAAATACTTCAAGTCATTCTTGCGTATATGCACAATTTGTCGAACAATTAAGCAACTAAGCTACTTGCTTGCTTAGATAGGAACTTTTAAGACACAGTGGTAATTGCATTAGGGGGCCTTTTAGTCTCGTTGATACAATTTTGTAGGCCTCGTCCCAGGCGACTTTATTAAGATCCTCACCGCTTGCAAGACTTGATTAGTCTCTTTAAATGGGTATAGAGAACCCATTTATTGCATGAGAGGTGTAATTATTATTGTTCATCGAAGTACCCAGTGCGAGAGCTCTGTTAAATTCTTCGCCTTCATTGACGGACCGATGTTAGGACGGAATTTACTAACAATCGTTATACCCAGGTTAAGAACTCTCCTTCACTTCTAGCTTAAATCATGTCTCACTCAGGACGAAGTCTCCTAATCGGAATCAATTTCCAATTTTATGGTCTTTTTGCGTTAAGACCTCTTATGTAAGCAGATTGATGCCCTCAAACTGGTTGAAACTGGTTGCCGCACCGTGAAAAGTGGAGTCAAAACCAAACAACTTTCATGCACCTACTCGCACATCCTTGTAGCGCTATGCCAACTGATCTACAAAGGCAAGGATTTTATTTTTGAAAAACATATCTTCCCGAAACATTTGTGTATTAACCCGAACTCTCCGCACTAGAACGTCTTAGAACTACAAGTAGTGTTGCCATCAAACTATTACCAGCTTTGAAGTTTTCTATCAAACAACTCCACCACCTCCCGTTCCACAGTTTTTCACTATTTCCACCTCGAAAGGTCCCACAAAAAAGTGTATCCGCATGACATTGTCTCCCATAACTCCTGATGGGCCTTTGCTGTTTTCTGTTTTCCCACCACGAATTATACCAACCAAAAGCAATGCTTAACAAGCTCCGCTTATGGCGCATGCAGTATTCATGAATGCAGTAACGTGCACAAAGCTCATTTGCAACAAAAAATAAAACAAAATTAACAAAGTCGAGCTATTATGCATACAAATGGGAAAAAAAACCCATCGTCCACTGATAGGGAGAGAGAAAGAGCCCAAACCTTTAGTAAACAAATTAGATTTTCACATGTGCCTCTCCACCCATGTGCACCGCTGTACAAAGAATGCAATTAAAAACATCAACAACAAGCAGGACCTCAATGCCGTCATCTACATACTCGAACCGAATTAGTTGGTAACATGAACGAGAAAGAATTAATTTTGTTGCAGTCTACATTTGTGTGTTTGTTTTTGCAATCCCATAATACAAATGATTTCCCATGGATAGACACCACATCTTGGGCCTCCTACGACTTGGGCTAAAAATCGGAGCGAACAAACGGTGTGACGCATGAGTTCCTGCTTTTAACACATATACCCTATGAAATAGAACTTTTGGCATTTTAGGGAGATTTAGCGGCGATCTGAGCGAGGTGTGTCAGGTTCGATCTCAGAAAAAACAACAAACCACATCTTGAGGTCTTGTACACGGTGCGAACACCTGATGAAAATCCGAGAGTGAAACTGTCCTGATGTCGGCGCAGTCGCTTAGTGGTTAGTGTGTTGGACTACTAAGCGAGGGGTCTCAGGTTCGAATCCCGAGAAAACCCAAATTCTAACTTAAAGTTTTTTTTCACTGCGCTACCTCTCGCGAACGTCTGACAAACATCCGAGAGTATAACTCTCATGAAAGAGCTTCTCAATTGGCCGTTTGGACTCGGCATAAAATTGTAGATCCCTTCAATTCGTACAAATAAAAACTCACACAGGACGAATGGTTGTGAGAAGCTAGGCCTA